>CM062605.1:28343327-33476231 GCA_031470985.1 Agastache rugosa
AAGAAGATAAGGCTGAATCAAAGTGCGACAATTTGTAGATCAATTCTTTCTAGATCTTCAAACAATTCCATTATTTCTGTTGTTGGGTTTCCGCAATACCCAGATTCGATTTTGGGCAAATACGTGAGCACGATGATATGATGATATTAAGCTATATCGCGAAATGGTGAGATCTAATCCCCGCCGTCGCCACCACCACCGTAGCAGCCACCAGTCCAGACCCGCCGCCGCTGTCAGTCCAAACCCTAAACACCGTCGTCGACACCACCACCGCAGTCGCCACCAGCCCAGACAAGGAGCACTAACATTTTTCACTCTATCATATCTCTGAATAGAAAGCCCCAAACCATTGATCCAAAATCCTTCTTCTCTCTTCTCAAATCCGACGAGGAGCCCAGTTTTGATGACCTTGCCACCGTCCAAATCGACCCCACCCCACCGCCGCCTTGCATCTGCAACAACAATGGCAGCGGCGGTGGAACTGCCACCACCTCCGTCTACCTCTTGCGGTTGGCAACGACCGTAGCAAAAAAGGAAAGCCACTGCCACCTTCCACCTCGAGTCTCCACCGCGCCGCCGCCGGCCAGCAGCACCGCCTCGTGTCTCCACTGCGCCTCTGTTCACTCCTGATGTTCTTTATGTTTATTAATTTTATTTGATTTTCTGCAACTAAGATAATTTGGTATTAACTAGAGAGTGATATGGTTTGAATTGATGAAATTTTTTTGTTGAATTTGTTGAAGGAGAAAAAGGGGAACTTTTTTTTTTCTGTGTTGATCGACGGGAAAGACCTAGGGGTGGGAAAAATTACCAAAACTGCCGTATACCGCACTTATCGTACCGAAAAAATATCGAAAATACCGAAAAAATCGGTATACCGAAATTTTCGGTACGGTATGATACCGTACCGATAATTTTCGATACGATAACAATATGAATTTTCTTATACCGGCGGTATACCGTACCGAACCGAAAACTCGGTATATACCGTAAAGTCGGTATATACCGTCCATATAATTTAATATATTAAATTAAGTATAATTATTATAATATTTAAATGATACCATAATACCTTATACCCGTAACCCATCACCCATTTAACATTACTAAGTAGTAGTACTCAATACTCATCCAAGCGGCCACTTCATTTTTTACCTTAGATCTAATTCACATCTTGCCCCCAACCTTTTTCCCGTCGCCGACGACTCACCCAATCTCCCATCTCTCATCAGCCGTCTATCGTCAGTTGCTCCGTGGTGCACGCCGGTGCCGTCGTCGATTTTGTATTGCAAGTAACCCTAGATCTAATTCACATCTTTCCCCCAACCTTGTTCCCATCGCCGACGACTCACCCTAGCTCCCATCAGCCGTCTGGCCCATCCGTCGTCAGTGGCTTCGTGGTGCACGCCGGCGCCGTCGTCAATTTTGTGTTGTAAGAAGTAAAAGAATGTCAAGCGAAATTGATAAAACAACATAGCAGAACAGGTAACTATTGAGTCTTTTGTAGCAAAATTAATTAATAATTGTTTTATTGTTGAAAGCTTCTTCTCTATTCATTGTAATTAATTTTTGGAACAGGAAACACAATTTGAAACATAAATCTCCAATTTCTTGGAGATTTTACAAGTCCTGCTACTAACTTCATAATTCGTTGTACGTGTAATAATTTAAAACGCTTAACTCAAGAATTATAAATTGTAATGTTGGATGTTGTAATTTTTGTTTGATGTTGTTAGTGTTTTTGTGTTAGTATATTGTAAATTATAATTTGTATGCAAATATTTTTTATTTTTGAACTATAGGTGAAATTTTGGTTCGGCAGGATATATATTATTCGGTAGCGGTACGGTATACCGAACAAACGGTACGGTAACGGTATAATACGTAGTCGATACCGAATTTTCGGTATGCCGACTTTCAGTATACCAGACGGAACGGTATGGTTACGGTATAACATTTTTCATACCGAAACTTTCGGTACGGTATACGGTATGGCGAAAAAATTTCGGTATACCGTACCGAACCACCCCTAGAAAGACCAGAGAGAGGGATGAAGTGTGAAAGAGAGGAATAGAGGGGATGAAGTGGATAAATTTTTATTTATTTTTCTGTAATTGATGCCATGTACACAATATTATGCCACATATGCATTATTATGCCACGTATATGCCATCTCAGTGTTAATTTGGCCGGAGAGGTTCACCGAGGTGCAAATTGAGGTTAGTTAAGAAATTGAGGAATTTTCTTGATAGAATCTTCGGTTGGGGTGCAATACAAGAATTGAGATAAAGTTTGGGTATTTAGCGGCAATTAACTCTTTTTATTTTTTTTATTAAGTAATTGTTTTTATTAATTTAAATAAAAATTATTTTTAATTGAAATTTAATAAACTCTTATTATAATTTGGAGATTAATAAATTTTAATTGAAATCAATAATTTTGTATTAGTTCCTGCATGATAGAACCAGAGAACAAAAACGTATATCCGATAAAATATAAATTTCATGCACATCGTTTAGTCCGGCCGGTAGAAGAAAATATGTATCCAACTAGACCTGCCCAAACTGGAGGGCCCGGCGGGCCTAACCGGAACCGGTCCGCCGGTCAACGGTTTTTTAACCGGCCCGTCAGTCAACGGGTCGGAACCGTAACCGGAATCGTGAGCTCAAGGGCTGGTTCTGGGCCTGCCTTCGTTCAAACCGTGACCGCCGGTTAACCGCCGGTTAACCGGAATTATATATATATATATATATATATATATATATATATATATATATATATATATACATATACATATATATATGTGACGTGACCGGTTGGGATGATCGCGACGAGAGCCCAAACGAAGAGTTCACCGAGAGTGATCGATCGGTGGACGAGAACTACTAGGGAGTAATATAATGTAATCGAACTACGTGGACTTTGATTCCTCTATGAGGATACGTAGGCAACTCGATTTTAATATTAAAATTGAGCTCAAGTCCTTTTTTTTTCCTTTTTTTTTCATTTCAACTTTCAAGTGTTGTAATTTCAACAATATTAATGAGAAATGATTTAATATTTTTATTCAATGACTACTAAGTAAAATTTAAATTTTTTTGCTTATATTATCTTAAGATATATATATACAACAATTAATTACAAAAAAACAAAAAAAAAGAAAATTACAAAAGTTGAAAAAAGTGCTCCAAAAATACAAAAACAATATGTAATTAACCGCCGGTTTTTGGCCCTGAACCGGCGGTTCGGCAGAAACCGGCGGTTTTTAATTATTATTATTTTTTTTTCCAAAACCCTAAATTCTATCTATAAATACCCCCCAACCCTTTTCTCACTCACTCCCTCAGCCGTCTTCACCTTAATGATCTATCATTGAATCTTCCTCATCTCTTCACCTTATCTATCTTTGTCATTTTTTCTTCTTTTTTAATTTTCTCTTTAAGACTCAAGTTTCAACTTCAATTCTACAAAATACAAACAACAATGCCTCCTAGATCTAGTATTAAGGTTGAAATTTTTAACAAGCACTACACCCGTAGTGCTCCATTGCCCGACTATTCTAATCCAACCTATGAAGTTCATTGCAATTATTGCAACAAAGTTTTCAAGTGGACTCAAAATGATGGCTATGCTTCCCTTGTTCGTCACATTCAAAAAGCGCATCCGACCGAAGCTATGGGAAATTGAGTATGTAATGTTACTAATGTAATCTCTATTTTGTAGTTGAAAATTGAAATATGTATTTTGTAATGTTTAATTTAATTTTCAAGTACTTGTAATTTCTATTTAGTAATGTTTATTTTAATTTTCAAGTATTAATGAAAAACTAGTTCATTTTCATTTATGTTTCATTTTCTTAATTTTCAATGTTATATATATATTAGGAAAAAAAAATTAAAAAGCGGGCCGGTTTTAACCGGAACCGGCGGGTTTTAACCGGGCCCGGAACCGCCGGTTAAAAAGCCCGGCCCGTAACCGTGTACAGTGTACACGGGCCGGTTACGGTTCACTCTCCGATGAAACCGTAACCGGCAGGCTCGGGCCCGGAACCGCCGGTTCGGGGCCCGTGGGCAGGTCTATATCCAACATTCACCAAACAAGGGCACACTTAATTTCTCATACGTGTCTTATGTAACGCTTCATATTTGAAAAATGACATAATTTGTCTCTTTGAAGTCACTATATAATTTGGTTATCTCTTAAAAATATTAATTATAAGATATACTAATTATTTGTCATTATTAGATAACGCCAATTAAACTTGGTACGCGGCCTGCAGCATGTTTACAATGTCCCAATACCAAAACATCGAAAATTCCGATCGAGGCATAGATATTCATCACTGCATGCATATATTGTCTTAATTATAAAAAGGGTCGAAACAACGTTCACAAAAAACTCGAAACAAGATTTAGAATTGGCAGAATTGAAGTGAGGGAGAGAAAATTAATTAATAAAATGGCGAGTGTAGGTGTATTAAGGGCAGTTGTCGCCTTAAGGATTTTGACTCTGCTAAACCTAGCTGCATCGGTTGTGCTTATGGGCCTCAACAATTTCACCAATTTTGATGGTTCCAAGATTAAGTTCACTGATCTCATTGCTTACAGGTCATATATTTATATACATATTTATATTATTGTCTTTGATTTTTAAGTTACTAACTTAGAGTAATTAATTTTGATATGTTTGTTGTATGTATATATGTTGCGCGTGCATGCAGGTACGTGTTTGCTGTGGGCGCCATAGGATTTTGCTACACACTAATTCAACTCCCATTTGCGATATATAACGCGGTTCAAGAAAAGAGGTTCATACGCAACGGCTGTCTCTCAGAATTCGACTACTTCGGTGATAAGGTCTATTCCGGATTTTCTATATCGTATTCCATATTATAGACACAATAATTTGTATTAGATGGTTTGACGGGTCAAGATCTGTTATATACGTTGCATGTCCATATCCAAATTGAAACTCATATTCGATGGTATATTTAAAATAGGTTTGGTTATAGTATCTATCGCAACCTTTGGCCCTTTTTTCAATTCTATCATAACATTTAAAATTTATCAATTTTGCCAATATTTTCTATATGTGTATCAATTTTATCATCGGAGTTATCTATTCGATATTGAAACTCAAAATTAATTGAAGATTTTTGAAGCACATGATTTCGATGGTCCGCCCATATTTTAAATTTCTGTCGCCGGCCGTTCGGCGTGGCAGAGGAAATGATACAACTCTTTTTTTTCTTTTTGAAATATTGCATCATCGAAAGACTGATGACAAAATTGAACACATAGGCGGAGAGCCCATAACATGAGCATCAGAAGTCTTCATTCAATTTTGAGTTTAACATCGAATTAATTAACAACTTTGATGATAGAGTTGATACATATTAAGAAAATAGGAATAAAATTGATAAGTTTTAAAAGTTGAGATAGATTGAAAAAGACAACAAAGATATATTAGGATATATACTAACCGTTTGTACGTAATATTATTGGTGTTTGCCTGCTTGAATATGAATCTTGACCCGTCAAACGGTCTGTCACAAGACTCCTTGCATTATAATAATTTTTATTTTTTTTTAAATTACAGGTAATAGCGTTGTTATTAGCAAGTGGGGTAGGCGTTGGGTTTGGAGTAACATTCGAGTTTAAGAGAAGTTTCGACGTTGTGTTTAGCAGTGAAGTGAAGAAATATTTGGACAGAGGTATTATTTCAACCGGAATTCTGCTGGCCGGAACTGTTTTCATGGCTCTCCTTCTCGCATTTTCGTCGATCCGTCGTTCAACCAAAACGGGCCTCTTCAAATAACAAATTAATTTAATGAAATATTAATATTTATGTATGTTTGCTCTCATTCTTTCCATGTTTTTTTCAAGACTAGCTAGTCGGAAATCCGAGGATCCAATTATTGAATAAATCAATAAATTAATGAGTGATGCAATTAATGTTACTCAATATATTTAATTTAATAATTGAATAAATGGATTGCAATTCTCGTATAAAATCGTAAATGTAACAATGTGTTATATATAATATTAATTGTATAAGGTTTGTAAATTGTTTGAAAAAACAATTTCCCGACTCTTAATTTAAAGCTTAGATTTCATACAAATTCATAAAGAAAAATATATATGGTTTGATTCACGAATAAAATGTATATATAACATGAAGCCGCCTTTTTATTTTCCGTAGTGGAAGAAAGTAAATAATTTAGCCCGGATACACATACAGCCGGTCTAATTTTATTAATTAAAACATCCCACACAAGTTACATATATAAGGCCGGCAGGCGAGATCGATGTGAATATATATTATTTGATGAGACCGACCATCTCATGGTTGAAAATTCGTGAGACGAGTCAAGATCTAGATCCAAATACAATTAAATATCAATATAATATGCTTTTGGATATCGAATCCAGACCCGTACCTAAATCCAGACCGGTACTTCTCACCAATTATGATACTTATTATTTACTTTTCAAGACGTAAAACAGTTGAACGGAGTCTTGGAGGGCAGCCTCCACCATCTCCGAAGCTCCTTCAGCTTTTGCTGCAGTCTTGCTGAAAATTTTCTCCATCACTGAATCTCCAAACTGCTGCCTAAAAATTCCTTCCAAAGCAGCTCTTATATGCAATACTATGGCGCGTGCACTAACTTTGGACCTGGGATTCGTCAACTCAACTCTCTCAATGCTGAAATAACCATTCTCTTCTATTACCTTTGTCACCTCCCCCTCGCTTGGGAAATAAAGCGGTAAGTTGAAGCCGTCGATCTCACCTTTATCGATAAAACCCTGTTACATCGTAGGATAGGTTGTAATTAGGGAATATTAGTTAACGGCATTAGCAAGTTTATGGAAAAAAAAAAAAAAAATCACCTCATAATTAAATATATACTCATTTTTCTTTAGAAACAAATTGATAGTAAAAATAAAATACAAAAATTCATGTCAAACCGTCTGTCTGTCTGTCTATCTGTCGTAGTTACCTCAGCAGCTAAGTCCGTTAAACTGGACTCTAAGGAGGTGATTGGTATGATGGAATGGAATGAGGTAAGAATGAAATGGATGTAGGAATGGAATGAAGGTAGGAATGGAATGATAAACCTTGGTTGATTCCTTTGCTTGGTATGAACAAGAATTAAAGAAAGGAATGGAATCATTATTTGTTTAGCATTTTATATCATTTTCTTCTATCTCAAAATAATATTAGAGAGCAAATTATAAAGAGAAAATTTTAGAGAGAAAAAAATCTAAAGATAAAAAATATATAGAGAAAATTATTATAATTATTATCATTATAATTTTTTCTCGATAATACTTTCTCTCTCCAAAATTTTCTCTGTATAGTTTTTTCCTCTCTCTAAAAATTTTCTCTCTCTAGAATTTTCTCTCACTAAAATTTTCTCTCTCTAGAATCATATCTCTCTAAAATTTTCCTCTCTAAATATTTTCTCTCTAGAATTTTCTCTCTCTAGAATTTTTCTCTCTCTAAAATTTTCTCTTCTAGAATATTCCTCTCTCTAAAACTCTCTCTAGAATTTTTTTCTCTCTAAAACTCTCTCTCTATAAAATTTTCTCTCTCTAAAAAATTATCTCTCTAGAATTTTCCCTCTCTAAAAATTTTCTCTCTCTAGAACTTGTCTACCTAAAAGTTTCCCTCTCTAGAAATAATCTCTCTCTATAATTTCCTCTCTTTAAAACTCTCTCTCTAGAATTTCCTCTCTAAAAATTTTCTTTCTCTAGAATTTTTGTCTCTCTATAATTTTCTATCTTTAGAACTTGATCTACCTAATAGTTTCTCTCTCTAGAAATTTTCTCTCTCTAAAAATTTTCTCTCTCTAGAACTTTCTCTACCTAATTGTTTCTCTCTCTAGAAATTCTCTCTCTCTCTAGAATTTTTCTCTCTCTAGAATTTTCTCCCTCCAAAATTTTCTCACACATTCTCTCTCTAAAATTTTATATCTAAAATTATTTATTGAAATAATAAAATTTAAATGAATAATTTGATCAAATAATAGATTAATACATATATATATATATGAGGATTAGTAATGGCTAATACGATGGGGTATGGATGGAATGGCTAATCCCAATGGAAAAGAAATGGTGATTCCTAATGGAATGTTGATTCCATTCCATATGGTTTACCAAACAAGTAAATAGAATGGAGGTAGGAATGATCATTTCATTCCTTACCCTATTCCATCATACCAATCACCTCCTAAAAGATTAAAGCCCGTAGCATAAGAGAAGTGTGCATGGGTGAGTATTGCAGGTATGATGAGAAACATGAGTCCTCCTTTGACAATCTCCTCCGCTCTTGCACTCATAAACGCTCCTATGTCTCTCTCAAACTGCTTGGAATAGGCACTCCACACCCTCGAATCGCCTGCGTACAAAATCCTCCCCTCATTCGATGATATGATCCATTCCGGGACTCTCGACAGCCAGTGCAGAGCATACGAGGAATGCGCCAGGGTGATGGAAGCGCGGGGGAAGAGCCGGCCGTGGAACGAACCCGGTACCCCGGCTACGTGGTACTGCCTGTCCGGAGGGAGGGAGGCGAAGAGCGTGTTGAAATCATTGCCGCTGTGATCGCTGAACAACACTTGGAATTCTATTACCTCATTTTTGGAGCCACAGAATTTGTTTTGCACAGCTTGGATCAGATTTTCAACGGCGAAGAATGTGTTTGGGCCCACGGAACACCCCAAATCGGCTATCGTGATTGTGCTGCTGGGAATTTTCAACTCAAGTTTTTGCATGATTGCGTCTCGGATTATTTTGTTTGCACAATCGGAACATTCTTTCTGCATGCGCCACAGTTCAATTTGATCGATATACTATCATTTTTTTTAATTTGTGAATTTATTTAAATAATAAAAGTACATAACATAAAATTAATTAATTAATTAATCTTACAACATTAATTTTGATAATTTCAGATACAACATTATTTTAGGGTTAGCTAGCGACAGCGATCCCCAATTGTTTTAAGAAAAATTTAATGTAGTTTGGCAATTCCGTATTTTAAATTAGAATTAAAAAAAAAAAAAAAGCTTTGAATCTTACAGACTCCATCCGTCGAATTTGTGAACCCTCTACATACTATAACCCTCATATAATGTGAAAGTTTCTTCCCTTCCCTTCTTATCCTTCCCGATTTTTCTGCAATTTTGTTTTTCTAATATTTTTGCCTGCATTATTTTTCTTTCCGTTGAGTTTCCTTGAGGATTTGGTAATTTTGTTGTTATTGATTGGGTTACTTGGGTTTGAGTATTTTGAATTTGGAGATGAAATATTGGAATTTGGAAGTGTTCCAATTTTGTCAAGTTAATTAAAGTACAATACGTGTAACATGAAACAAATCCTAGATTTGAATATGATAGAAACGAAGTGCTAGAGTTTGGCCACTAAAAAGAGGTTCATACCCAACGGCTGTCTCTTAGAATTCGACTACTTCGAATGGTGATTAAAGAATAAAAAGATAGAAAGTAATGAAACCTATATTTTTTTATGAGAAAAAATAATTAATTTCCTTTTTTGGAAACAAGCAACTTCGAGTGCGACACCCTAAAAAGGAATATATGACCACTTGGGCTGGGATGGAGTGAGTATTAATAAATCTTAATTAGGATTAATAAACCTTAATTACTCCTAATTGCCCATAATTAATTCCTTTAATTAATCCTTAATTTCTCTTAATTAGCTACTAATTATTACCCAAGTTTTTGCCTATGTTTTAATGTTTCTGTCATACATAATTATTATATTATTTAGGCTTGGGACTCCAAAACAGGAACTCCAAATTGAGTTGGTGAGGATTCCTTCAAATACAGCTCTTCGGTGCATCGTAAGGGCATCTCCAACCCATCTCTATATCTTCACATATCTTCAAATCTGGAGCAATTCCTTCTCCAGCCCAGCACTAAAATCCTGCTCTATTATACAGATTTGAATAGTGTTGCTCCAAACTTGGAGCAACACTATTCATTGCTCTATTCTTTTTGCAATTAATTTTATTGTTATAATTATTATTCCTTGTTATATTTATTATTTTTTGTGTTCTTTAATTATTTTGTTCCAAAATATTATATTATAGTTATATTTCTAAACATATTATACCAACATTAAAATTACATAAAATTATTTAAAAAATACATTTAAATAAAATACAAGATAAACAAAAAAAAAATTAAAAAAATACAATTACATAATAAAGCATAAACACAAAGTCGATACATTTAATTTCTAATAAAGGCCATCTCCGGAACGTCCCACCCCATCTGAAAATAAATTTTGAAACATATCAGAAATACTAGTGTTGACTTCTTTGGTTTGTTACCGCTTTCGAATAATATCTTGTTGCTCTGATCGGAAGTAATCACATGTTTCAGGATCATCAACTGTGACTAAAAGTAGAATATTCTGTTTTTGTGTAAAAATATACAGCAGACTGCTGGAGATGACTTACTGATTTTGCTGTATTTTGTGCTGAAATTGCTGTATTTTGGTGCGAACTGCTGGAGATGGCCTAAGGCTTGTGATGTGCAGTAACCTCTAATTAATTAAAAAAACAAAATCAAGATTGAATCGAGGCGTTCACGAGCTTCAAGAAATAATTGAAAAGTACAAATGAGATGAGATCCGACAAAGCAGGCATGCATTTCTTATAATCTCATATCTTCTGAATAAGATAAATCGAGCTATGAATTTAATTTGCATAAACAAATGGATTAATTAATATTTTCGGCGCTTCAACACAAGTAGCAACAGAGTGGGGTGACGAAAGCCAGCCTCCAGCGACACTGAAATCTCACCAGCTTTTCCCAACATGTTGCCGAACATTTTCTCCACCACTGAATTTCCAAAGTACGCCGTCAGAATTCCTTCCGTCGCCGCTCTTAATTGCATTATCAGACTACCTACATCAACCGCTCCTTTAATATGTGAAAACGGATTTGTTAACGCCGTTCGCTCAATGCTAAAACACCCATTCTTCTCCACCTCTTTTCTCATCTCCCCTACCGTTGGAAAATACACGGGAAAGTTGAACCCGTCTACTGCGCTTTTCTCTACAACTCCCTGCACTTCCCAAAATATATACATATATATTACAACATTATTAATCATGCAAAATTTAATTCAAGCAATTAATTAATATTATTCAATTGCCTCTACCTCATTAACCAAATCCATTAGGCTATGTCCAAGAAAATCGAACATGACATTTGAATGGAGGTCTGAGTGGGAGGCTCCATGTCCATGATCAGGAGTTACAGCCATGACAAGAAACATGAGTCCTCCACTCACAATCTCATCTGCTCTGGCACTCATAAAAACTCCCAAATCCCTCTCGAACTGATCCGAGTAGGCCCGGACCACATCCCCGGACGCGCCCGAGTAGTGGATTTTGCCCTCATTAGCCACTCCCTGTGGCTGCTTGGAAAGCCATGACAGAGAATTGGATGAGTAAGCCACATTGATTGAAGCACGGGGAAAGAGACGGCGGTGGAAGGAGCCGGCCACCCCGGCTGCGTGGTACTGCCTATCCGGTGGGAGGGAGGCGAAGAGCGTGTTGAAATCATTGCCGCTGTGATCGTTGAAGAATATTTGGAATTCTATTAGCTCATTTTTGGAGTCACAAAATTTGTTTTGCACAGCTTGGATCAGATTTTGAACTGCGAAGAACGTGTTTGGGCCGACGGAACACCCCAAATCTGCAATCCTAATTACTGTGGTGGTCAGGATTTCTTGTGTGTCTAGATTCTCAATCACTGCCTCTTGGATCATTCCCTTCACTGTATCAGAACCTCCTTTCTGCAGCAATCATAATAGTTTAATTTCAAGATAAAAATGGATGACAAACTGTTGCAATACAACCAACATAATGCAGCGGATACTCCTTAAATCAAGTGTATATTACCTGAAATTGGGAATTTTTGGTGTAACTATAAGCACCATCACCACCATTCATTGGAAAACCTTCCTCCATTGCTTTGCTTCTTCTCTGCACTTTCTCAATTTCTCAATAGTAAAATGCATGCAGTGAGTTTTTGTCTCCTATGTACAGTAGCACTAGCAATAAAGCCAATCAAAAAGAGCCCAAAAGTCTGATCTGGCCGGCTCATATTTTTATCATTATTTGTTTTTCCAAAATAATTAATGCATGAATATCAAATTGTGAATTGGGATTTTTTTATTTAGCATTTCTAATTTTGTGGCAGAACCCACTTCGTTATATTATATTATATGTTCACCCACTCGTCAGAGCATGCAAGCTAGAGAATAACACCAAAAAGATGTGTTGGGTAATTCAAGCGCAAGAACAACAAAAGAAACGAAGAACAAGACACACAATTTTTCGTAATTCGATCAAGATGATCTACATCCACGGGACAAGGAGCTTTGATTCTTCTATTCAAATGATCACACTTCGATTACAATAACAGAGACAAGAATAGAACTCTGAACCTAACTTTGAAACTGCAGAATTCTCTCTCTCTCTAATCACACAATCTGTGAAATCACGAATGAAGAAGATGAGCTAGGATAGCTGTTCATGATCTAATCTCAGCCACTCATTGCGATAGACGGCCACGATTAAACCAGCTGTAGAATTTAGTTATTTGCAACTAAATCCCTCCGTCTCAGAAACTTTGCACAAAAGTCCTTGTTTTCTTTCATTCCTTTGCATGCATGGAATGCGCATATAAAATGTCAACAAGATGGTCTGAGTCTGTGATGGCGTTCCAACATTTAATAATTAGTCACATAAATTAATGCTGGCATAGACAAGAATCAAGATGCATCTTTTTGAATAATAAAAAATCTCATCGTTTTGTCGCTTTTGCATTGAATTTTCCTAGCTAGTCATCTCTTACGCTGCTACGCAGGGATAATATATTCAATATTAATTAAATACTAATCTGCAACAAGCCCGTGATTTTCGTGACTATTATATATACACAACAATCGTAGGACATGGGATTTATATATTGTTATCAAATTAAGCACTAAACTAATTAAGTGCGTGCAGAAAATTAGAAAATCGGAAATCAATGGAGATGACAGCAGGTTTTTGGGTAGCAGTGGCGGTGTGCGTGGTGCCGTTGTTGTGGTGGTGGAATGACTGTTGGTATGCTCTGCCGTTTCGCCTCCGTGGCGGCGGCGCTCAGCTCCCTCCAGGCTACATGGGGATACCGTTTGTTGGTGACATGGCGGCGTTTGTTTGGTACTTCAAGATTCTCCGGCGGCCCGACGAGTTCGTGAATTCTAAACGTCGCAAGTACGGCGACGGAGTAGGACTGTACAGAACGCACCTGTTGGGTACACCAATCATAATGGTGTGCGACGCATCGGCAAACAAGTTTGTGTTGCAGTCGGAGAGTAAGTTCGGGATGAAGTGGAACGCGGCGGAACTTGTTGGAACGACGTCGCTTATAGCCGTGGAAGGGCGGTCGCATACCCGAGTGAGAGACGTTGTTCTGAGGGCTATCAATCAACCCGATGCACTCCGTAAGATCGCCATCATGGTGCAACCTCGAGTCGTAGCTTCCCTCAAATCATGGTCACACACCGGTAGAATCACAGTCTTCAAAGAAGCCAAGAAGGTAATCATATTCACACTCTCTTCTTCTAATTACTACTCCCTCCGTCCCAATAGCAAGGTCACTCTTTCCTTTTTTGTATGTCCTATTAGCATAGTCTGATTCCAAAAATGGAAACAATTAATTCTTCAAATATTGTGGGACCTACCACTTTTTATCTGTTTACTCTTGTTTCTTAATGACCGTGCCCAAAGCAAGTGAGACCTTGCTATTGGGACGGAGGGAGTAATTATTAATTACTGATTACTAAATAATTAGTGTTTTTCTGTCTCTGTTGGTACGCACAGCTAATATTTGCAAACACTGGCAAGTATTTTGCAAGCTTTGAGACGGGACATGTTTTGGACACGCTTGATCATTTATTTAAGGGGCTACTTAGTGGACTTAGAGCTTATCCTATCAATTTTCCAGGAGCTACTTATCACTATGCAATCCAGGTTACTAATAATGATATATTAATGTTAAATAATTTCTGGATATATGAAATAAAATTAAAGACTAGGAATAAATTAATATTGATGAAAATGAGCGCATGCAGTGTCGCAAGCAAGCAATGGCGATATTTAGACAAGAGTTGGAGAAAAGGAAAAAGTGCGAAGCAGGTTGGGAGCGGAAAAATGATCTGATGGAAGAACTGATGGAAGTGAAGGACGAAGAGGGAAACGGTCTAACTGAAATGGAGATTCTTGATAATATTGTGACCCTTGTTGTGGCAGGATATATTACCACTTCTTTTGCTATCATGTGGGCTATATATTATCTGGCCAAGTATCCCGATGTTCTGCAAAAGCTCCGGGTATGTATTTATATACATCACTATCACTTGATCTAGCTGTGTAATGCTTGCATCTGATCATCTCGTTATTATGAATATTAGTTTGATTTATGAGATCATATGTATGTATGTATGTATGTATGTATGAGGTGCAGGAAGAGCACATGGAGATAAGCAGGAAGCTAAAGGGAGAGTTGATTACATATGAAGAGATAGTATCGTGCAAGTATACGAGTAAGGTATATATATACATATAATTAATAAGCATGAAATTAAGGTTGACGTTGAAGATGTTGTAATTAATTAATTAGAATTAGGTGGTGGAAGAAGTATTTAGAATGGGAAACGTAGCAGCGTTTGTATTGCGGACTGCTAAGGAAGATGTGGAGTACAAAGGTGCAAATTTACATATATATATATATATAGGAATGAATTTGTTTTAATTAGGTAAGTAGACAAGATTGAGCACGTACGTACGCATGCAGGATATAAGATCCCAAAAGGTTGGACGGTGGCATGCTGGCTTCGATACATTCACACTAATCCAGATTATTTCCAGGATCCCATGCGCTTCAACCCGGATAGATGGAACGTAAGCAACCAAAACAGATTAATTATATTATTGATTCGGGAATATAAATGAAAATGAATGTTTTAATTGAATTGTTCAATGTTTAGGAGCAACCAAAAGCAGGATCATACTTAGTGTTTGGAGCAGGACCAAGAATATGCGCTGGAAACATGTTTGCTCGATTGCAACTTGCCCTTCTTCTTCATCATCTCGTTCTTGGCTACAGGTAATTAATTAACTATATATATATATATATTCTCACCGGTTGAGTTCTGAGTTTTCTAGCTACTCCAATGATTTTCAGATGGAAACTGGTGAATCCTGACGCGGAGATGATCTATCTTCCTCATCCCACTCCAGCAGATGAAGTCGAGATTGACATTACTCAAATTTAAATTTAAGCTAGCTAGCTAGCCCCACAAACTCTTGTTAATTAATTTTTCTCTGTTTTCATTCATTTTCCTAATTATCACTTCCTTAAATATTTGTGTTATTTGGATTGCTTTGGTTACAATTATCAAGAGTATATGCATGAGTTACTTTTCTTGAATTAGAGAGTGTGTGTTGATTTTCTTTAAGATTACTCCTTTTCACTTTCGCTAGCTCCTATATCTTTTTCTATTTATGAGATCTTGCGATTATAATTACTAATCTAGA
This sequence comes from Agastache rugosa, assembly GCA_031470985.1. Classification (NCBI taxonomy): domain Eukaryota; kingdom Viridiplantae; phylum Streptophyta; class Magnoliopsida; order Lamiales; family Lamiaceae; genus Agastache; species Agastache rugosa. The sequence goes on from CM062605.1 coordinate 28,358,955, forward strand.
TCTAGATCTAAAAATAATTATGTTTTTACAATTAATCTAGGTGGTTACTGTAAGATTTGAGCTGATAGTTCAATTGAAGTTGACAAGTTTATGTAAAAGCAAAATTGACTGAAGTGTTTATGAGTTGTGCGAGGACAGAAACTGGTTTCTGAGCTTGATAAGTTTGAGCTATTATTTGGTGGAACACAATTAATTAAGGATTCTTTCCTTATCTATGCGAATTTTGTGGAGATTCTTTCCATATCCTATTGACGCGGAAAGATCTTTATTTTGAGCAGATATATTCTTTTATTCTACAATGTTTATCTTGAAGATTGTTTCCTTGCATAGGAAGACTAAGGCACGTGATGGTGGAGACAATATCTAGGATTTCTCAAGACCTATATATTTCGACACCTTTGCATATGAAGTTGTTACTGCCGTTGCTATTGTTCGTATCTCATAGCATAATACTTTCGTGTGATAGTATTTTTTATTGTATTTCTTGAGAGCATTTATTTCATAGATAAACACTTGAGTGAGGGGCGAGTGTCAAGTTGCGACTTGAACTTAGATTGTGAGTGGTGCACTTTCAATCACCAATTCACTCTAGATCGGAAGGGTGTGAGTGAACGGACATCATAAGGTTGGAGACCTGTATGAGTAAGTTCCTTTGTAACTGCAACTTTCGATAGTGAACTGGTTCTCTCTTGGGCGTGGCCCCCCCAGACATAGGTTGTTTAACCGAACTAGGTTACCATATTGTGTGTCATTTTATGGTTCAGTATTTACTTTTTATTTTACTTTCTTTTCCAAGTATAACAGTGACAGAATCGAGTTAAATGCAACAGCATGTTTAAGTAATTCTCTTACCTTGCAAAATGAGAAAATATTTAAAAAAGCTCCACGAGAAATCTCTATTTGGAACAATTAATTTATTAATTAATAAGTGGATATATATATATATATATAATGCACAATGTGTATCGCAGAATAATAATTCATTTTGTGTTTAATTTCAGAAGGTAGAGTCTGAGCTTTTAGATCCCGGATTCTACGCCGCCATCTATTAAGGATGATTGACTGATTCATATATTTGTTAGACACACGTACCCTTATTGTTTATAAAAAAATGACAAAAAATAAACAAAATAAATTATTTCTTATCTATATCCATAAATATTGACCATCCATGATATCTTCATCTATGACTTAGAAAGGTTTCTAGTTTCTATACTAGGGTGAGTTTTCACAAGAACCCAACCCTATATATATATATGATGGCCTTCCAACATAGAATTCGTGACATTTTCTATATTTTATTACTATATATTTTCAAGAAACTGATCCTATTTACGCTTGAGCATAACATACAAAATCATTAATTCAACAGTAAGGCCGCCCTTCCTCCAGCCAGCTCGACTTCCGAGCTCCGGCGTGTCAACCGCATAGACGGTGGCGCCGGAGGCACCATGTGCAAGGTCGTCCACCTCCCCTCCTGCTCCAACGGATTTGGCTCTGACTCCCCCATTTTTCTTTTTGTAATTCCGTAGAGAGAGAGAGAGTCATAATTTATCATATTTCTTTTCTTTTAATTTGAGATAGGAAATTAATAATTAATTATCGCAATTAATATTTTAGAGACTAGTCTTCAACAAGAAGATTCAGATTCGTTTCTCCTTCACTCATATGTTGTATATCGTAAATTAATATTACAAATTTCTATGTTGAGAGTCAATAGTAGCTACACCCAGCGGCGGATGCAGAATTTCAGGTAAGGGGAGGCAAAAATTATACTCCCTCCGTCACCCGAAAATATACAGTCTTTAGTGGTACGAGTTGTAATAATTTAACACGCAAAACTAAATATAAAACTTATAACAAAATGTACCATGCAAATAATCCATAAAAATCTAATCTATATTTGGTCTCGAACGATTTACCATATTTTGAAACTTATGTATAATAGCATAATTAGGAACACAATTGAATATATTTTTTTGATACAAAATACAAAATTATCATTCAATCATTTCATTATCCATTCGATTGCGAAACCGTTCCTTCACAACTTTCATAGCCGAGAATGCTCTTTCCAAAGAAGCCGTTGCAACCTTTACAACATATGCTAAAGTTATAAACTTGGATTCACCAAAGTTCTTCAAGTTTCAAGCAATTTCATTATCAATTTTATCTCTTTCTATATATTTAAGGGTATATGTATATACTAGGGTACACTAAAATATTTAGGGGTACATAAAATACAAGGAGGGTCAAATGACTCCCCTTGCTTAAGGTGCGTCCGCCCTGGCTACAGCTAGCATTTTTTTTTGGCTGGTGTATTCTGTTGCTTTTCATGCTCTCATGACATATTAATTAATTAATGAGTAACGCTCATGTACACCATGCGTACAGTACATCCTTATCCAACCCGACTTGACCCGACATGGGTATGATACAGTTAACTTTGACCGGTCAACGGTCAAACATTGACTTTTTCATTTTTTTTTCACCGCCTTCGACTCCGATTTTAATTTATAGATAATGATTATGGTAACATTAATGTCTTTTAGCTCGTTCTGAGGCCTTCGGCTCCCCTCGCTCGACTCTTTAAATAAAAAAAATTCAAAAAGTCAACATTAACCATTGACTGATTAACGTTGACCTGATCAGATCATGGGTCGGGTCGGGTCGGGTCAGGTCGAATCTGACTCGAATGTATAGTACACACGTTGCACACAAGTTTTTACCCTAATTAATTGCTAATTTCAGTTTACCATATAAGCTACATCTCCATGTTGAAAACAAATCTCTAAAATATTAATTATCAGTAATTAAGTGCAGAATATTTACTTAATGGAGTAAATAGATAAGAGCATTAACAAATAAAAACTTTTTCAAAAATTTTGGAGATGAGAGGAGTTGATTCACATGAATTTGTCAACAGAGATGTCTCAGTTCAATCTATATATCTCAAGTCATCATCAACAACAGCAAAAAAAAAAAAGACCCTGGAATTGAATAGATTGGAGCGATTCAAGAAGATTATTAGTATTATTATTCACTTTCACGTACAAATATATATACATGAATCTCGCCCAATCCTACTAATCACATGAAATGAATCGTAGAGAAATTATTATACGAAAACTAAGGATTCAATCAAAAGATACGAGAAATCATTGTAGAAAATTAAGTATTCAATGAGAAGATCGTCATGTTTACGAACTTCAAGATTTAAGAATGAACTATGAACGTGCATGGATTTCTATTATTATGTTAAAATTTAATTTTTGAAATCCACTGCTTTCACTCGATTTGATAGAAAAAGACAGTTTTAATCGATCCAAAATTATTTGGAACCCAAATACTAGTCATGTATTTTCATAGCTAAAGATATATCGATAAGTAAGAATAAATAAGTTTGATTACTAGAATTTGTTTTGAAGAAATGGATCGCTCTGAATATGGTTTTGAAGAAATAGATATAGATATAGATATATAGAACTTTATTACATGCATTGATCATCTGCAAATGCAACCGCACGAGTCTTGTTGCCTAGATACACAACTTGATCTGTATTTAAACATATATCTCACACAAGTTATACATGTATATATGGCGAATACGTAAATATATATTAATATGATATGTCCCATATTTATGAGCACATTTCCAAAAATATCATTATTTAAAGGTTGAAATATTTTTGAAAACATACTTAAATGTTGGGACAATATCGTACATTTTTGAATTATTTACGTTTCAAGACGTAATACAGTTGAGCTGAGTGGTAGAGGTCAGCCTCCACCATGTCCGAAACTTGTTGAGTTTTTGCCAACGTCTTGGTGAACAATTTGTCCATCACAGAATCTCCAAAGTGTCGCGTGAAAATTGCTTCTATTCCAGCTCTTAAGAGAGTTACAATGGCACGTGCACTAATCTTGGTCCTCGGATTGGTCAACTCAACTTTCTCGATGCTGAAACAACCATTATCCTCTATAACCTCATTTGGGAAATAAAGGGGCAAGTTGAAGCCTTCGATTTCAGCTTTATCGATAACTTCCTATATATATACTTACACAATTATAAATATATAGTTTAATAATAATAATATTAATAATCATCCAAAGTTAGCAATAAGCTAGGAAAACTCGGAATTAAGTTTCCTAAATAAGCTAGCCCTTTGGAGTCGGACTCACCTGAGCAGCTAAGTCCATTAAAGTGGAGTGAAAAAGATTAAAAGCCGTAGCATAAGGGAAGTCTGCATGGGAGGCTCCATCACCATTAATTCCGGGTATCATCAGAAACATTAGTCCTCCTTTCACAATCTCCTCCGCTCTCGCACACATAAACTTTCCTACGTTCCTCTCAAACTGCTCCCAATAGGCCTTCAACACGACGTCGTCCTCGTCCCGCGACTCCCCTGGGTATATAATCCTCCCCTTATTCGATGATGTAATCCCTTCCGGGACTCTCGACAGCCAGTGCAGAGCATACGACGAATGCACCAGAGTAATGGAAGCGCGGGGGAAGAGCCGGCCACCCCGGCTGCGTGGTACGTGTTGGAGTATGGAGCCTGAAAGGAAGTGAATCATACCACCATTTTGGGTTGCCGTACAAGTGTATTTTGGGCTCTACGCGGTTTCCTAGTTTTACTAGGATTATGGCTCAATTGTTTGCTATATATATAGTTGTTCTCTCATTGTAAATTGTATCCGAAAATATAGTGAAAATCTCTGGCTTGGCATCGTCCCCAGACGTAGATACACATCGTATCGAACTGGGTAAACAATTCTTGTGTTTTTTATTTCGTGATTGTGTGTTTATTTCCTAATAGTACACCTGTCCGGTGGGAGGGAGGCGAAGAGCGTGTTCAAATCATTGCCGCTGTGATCGTTGAACAATACTTGGAATTCTATTACCTCATTTTTGGAGCCACAGAATTTGTTTTGCACAACTTGTATCAGATTTTCAACTGCGAAGAACGTGGGGCCCACGGACACCCCAAGTCGGCTATGTGGAACACTGTGCTGCAGGGAATATTTTTCAACTCAAGTTCTTGCTCGATTGCCTCCAGGATTATTTTCTTCGCAAAATCTGAAGCTTCCTTCTGCATGCATGCAAAATTAATAGATCGTTCAAATCTAGTTTTATATACATATATATATACAGATTGTTATATTGCTATATATAATGATAAACCATATTATGGAGTGCATTAATTTTTAACCAAGATTTCATGAAATGGATCATTAATTTCACCGGAACATTATATATAATAATTAATGTTACCTGCAATTGGGAATTTTTGGTGTAACTGAAAGCACCATTCCCTCCATTCATTGGAAAAGTGTACGCCATCTTCCTCTAGTCGATCTTATCTGTTTGTCAGTTTGGGCTGTTTGTGCGCTACCTTAATTTATAGCGACAAACTCATTAAGAATTAAACCTCTAACTAGGTTGTACATTAAATTAAGACTTGACAATTGTTAATTTGTTTATTAAGTCTATTCTTTTGGATTAGCTAGCTAGCTATGTGACGACCCGTTTTCAAATTTCTTTTATATTAAATTATTTTTAGTTGTGAAATTCTTTATTTTTCACTTATATTTCTAAATGTGAAATAAATTACTCGAATTATAACATAGTCTAAGTTGCACCCTAAATAAATTTTTGATATATATATATATGACTTTGCTATATTTAAGATAATAGTTTTTGAACTTTGCCATGTGTTTACACACGTATTGCAGGAGTTGCAATTGAATAGTAGTGCTAATGATAATTATTAAATAAATAAATAAATAGTAAATTCCTTAGTAAGAAACCAAATCTCCGTCAATCAGTCAATCAGTGGGAATACATGTATTAGGGAATTGATTTTCTTTAAACATAGAAGGTATATTGGTCAGCTTTGCTGAAAGGAAAGTTTTATTGAGAATCCATTTTGTATTAATCGAGATTTATAAACTTTCTGTTTTACAAACTCATGAATTTTTGGAAAATGTAAACCCTAAAAGAGAGGATTTTTTTTAGTATAAAAGTGTTTGGTCAAAGAGTGGTATTTTTTTTACGGCATCTCAAAGTAAAGAAAAAAAAGAGGTATGTGTTTTGGTCCTCTGATTTAGTTCTTCAAAATTTATATAGATTTAATTCAAGTCTGCAAATTTTTCTAATCTGTAGCCTTCAAATTCGTTTTTTTAGGTAATCTAGATTTCAAAAGAGCTCATTTCGTTTCAGATTTCAATTCGGGTAAGTTTTTAGAATTTATGTTTTAAAGAAAATACAGAAGCATGATATGAAAATATTAGTTTTAGCAAGGATTTCAAATAAAATAAAATTCTGGTAATCATCGGTGTATATATACTTAGATGAAATGGATGAAATATATTGTCTACTCTTTTTATGATATATTGTGAAAATAATAATAATAATTAAAAGTAAGAGCTTTAAAGGAAATCAATATAGAAATAACATATGCATGAACTAGATTGCTTACACGAACACATTTATATATGATACTTGTATAACATGCGATATTAGAGTTTTTGTTAATTAATTAACTGTGTCAGAAGAAGAAAGAAAATGATGAGTGATAGGATAGTTTTCTTTTCATTTTTATTCATTAATATTTCACAGGTTATGGGTATGTATGGATATATGTATATAGATGTATATAAATATGTACGTATAATAATTAATTTAATTCAAGGTCAATACTTATAAACGTATGTAGTAAATGGGTTAAAAGAAAAGATGGTGTTTTGTCAGATTTGATTTTATGGAGTGAAATATTATTTTTTTTATTATTCTTTAATTTTTTTTTAAACAATTTTTTTAATTATTCGATTAAGGTAGTTAATTAACTAAAATTTGTGGTGTGAGATGTAAGTACAGAGAGATATAATTAAAGAGTTGTTCGGGTCGAAAATTTCTAAATTTGTGATCTTTACTCACTTTTCTAATTCAATCATTTTTTTTTCTTTCGTTACACTTTATTTCATATTACGTATTTTAGAGTTTATGACTAGATTAATCCAAGAGGTTACCAGACAACATTTCTGTACGCATTAGCATGTATATATGAAATCCTATAAAATTTCATTTATATGTATTTGTATGTCGAACTTTTGCATGTTATTATCATGTAGCTTTTATTAATATTTTTGCATTTAAAAGTCAAAAATGTATTCATAGATAATAAATTTGATTAAATCTCTAGGTGCGGCGTGACTAAGACGTTAAATTTATCTTGAGTTTGTTCGGTTCGTCTTTCCAAGTGAATTAAGGTGTGGGATCTTACTTCTCTTTATACCGTTGACTTGATTTTGTCCATTTTAATATTTTGTGACTTGCCGTGTGATTATTTGACATTAAGTGTTGAGCAGGACCGTGCTAAGTTGTCCATTGACTTTGCTCTCACTTAATTGCGTTCAATTCATTGATATCATATGATGAGCAGGACCGTGTTGAGTTGTCCATTGACTTTGCTCATATTTATTGACGCGTTTGACTTTAATATTCACTACGTGCATCTATTTTTATTAAATTGGACAAATCGTTGGTATAATTGCCCACATTGAGTATATTCGCGTATACTCATCCCCAAACTAATCTTTTCAGGTACTTGAAGTTGGAGGCGTGGAGTGTCGAATGACGAGTCCTAATAAATTGAATGTACTTTTATTTCTTTTTGGGCATTAACCGTTTAGACAATGAATTATATTTACTTTATTTCCTTTTGTTTAAAATCGTTTTGGCTACTTACTATTTTATTTAATAAGATGACACATTTCTAGAAGTTAGGTTTTATTTAAGAAAGATTTCAGAAAATCTTTTTTTTCGTGTTTTATTTAAGAAAAAAAAAATATATTCATATTCCGCATTAAATATTTATTTAAATTTAGTTTTAACACTTTAATTAGATTAGGGTGTTACAAGCTAGCTAGGGGTACGTACTTTTTCGAACATGTTGCATATGTTATTATGCCAATCATAATTAACACTAACAAGATCGATCGTGCCAACTGCTAAGCATGAGGCAATATTAAACCCTACAAGCTACAACAATACTACTTGACTTATAAAATGTTTACAAACAAATACTCAATTTTTCATTTTTTTTTTTTTGTAATTAAACTTGCCTAAATTTTCTAGCAACCAAAACTTTCAAACTTCCCGTTGTTTGAACCCTTGAATTCGAGAATTCAAATTACAAGTTTTCACGAGCTTAAGAAGATAAATATTTTGGTATATGGCGGCTCGATGTCTAATATACTTGTTGCCGAAATGAATTTCATAGGAGCAGTGATGTCTATGGTCTGGACATAAAAATTCATTGTTGTCAGAATGTGCTTGTACTATTTTGCTTTTTTATTAGAAACTTAAAGGAAAAAATAAAAGTTGGGTTGAATTTCATCATTTAAAATTTCTCTTCATATTGGCAATAAATACTAACCTAATTGGTGATTGCGTATATATATGTATGGGTGGTGCAGGAGATTGAAATTGAAGAAGAATTTTGGAACTCTGCAACTTCGATCCCATAATGCCTGGCTTGCAACCTAAGAAATCAAAATCTTACCTTTAAGAATAATATGCAGTTTCTTTCATTTAATTATTTGAATTTTTAATTGAAAAATACAAAATAGTACAAGGACCTTTTGAAATGAAATAGTAGCACAAGGACTTGGTGAAACAAAAAATTAGTATAACTGTATAAGGACCTCTTAAGATAAAATATAATAGTATAGAGCCGGACTCTGCAAAACAAAAAATAATAGGACCTAGTAAAACAAATACTAATAAAAGTATAGAAACTTATTCATGTATTTTGTCTAAGTGGGGTCCACCCATATATGAGCTAGTGTCCACCTATGTAAAAATGAAATAAAAAATGTGGACCTGTATATATAGGTTTGGAGAATTAAAATCCACCTCTGAGACTAGCACGTTTTTTTAGAGAATTAAAATATATATATAAAGAGCGTGGATCAAATAAGAACACTTTCTTAGGTGAGAAATAAGAATAAATCTGGACCCTTAATTTTTGTTGATCTACGGTCCAGATTTAACCGTGCATTTAATTACCCTAATTTATGCATTTAAATGCTAATGCATTAAGTTATTGTAGTTTATGCATTAAAATATTTATGCATTTAGTTTCTGCATTTTATGCATCTTCGATGTAATAAAGATGCATTGTTCTTACGTTCTTATATAAGATATGTTCTTACCAGATCCGCTCCCTATATATAAATACATACATATATATATATATATATATATATATATATATCAAATCAAACACTACACCATCATATATATATGCGGGACATCTACACCACCAAACAAGGTGGGAAATATAATACACCGCACGCAGACGGAAATGAACCCAAGACCTCTCACTTCTTGTGGTGCCTCAGCTAGTCACTTAAGCTAGGCCTCATTGGCCTAAAACTAGCATGTTGTAATATAATTCTCAATTAGGTACCATGCATTAACTAATTGTTCAAATTCTTTTATTCTTTTCTGTAATGAAGTTTTAGTTAATTAATTTTAAAATATTGAATGTAAACATTTATAATATGATATATATTGAAATAAGATTGTCTACAACACTCAATTGTTCAAGATTTTTCACCTTCCATAAATGAACTCTTAATTAGTTTGGAAATACTTATATAAGTTGGGGATTAATGATCTATATATATTGGAAAAAGATTACCTATAATGCTACAAATATGAAGTATATAATAATTTATACAAGTAAAATATTATTTTTAAAATTTTCTAGCATGATGGGTTAGTCCGAAAACTGTACGTAGATTTTCGGTTAAAATCAACCCAATATAATCCAAACCGAATAGCCCGACAGCCCAATTTAGCTCGAAATTGAGTGGATTAACTCGATATATGGACATCCCTACTTTTCAACCCACCCCGTTTCTTGGGGGACCCGCAAGTTATACACCATCAGGTGATTTGGTGGGTGGTATGAGTACTGCTGCATGCAACGGCGGCAGGCTGGCGGAGAAGGTTGGGTCCCGGGCATTTTGAGATTCTGAGCATGATTGTGAATGGCGCATTTGGGTAGGTAGAATTTTTTTTTTTTTTTTTAATTGACATGGATCAAAACTATGTTGTCTTGTTCCAAATCATTTACAAAAAAAATGACCCAAAATTCCACATAAGCATCCAGCGTGTTACTTAGACTTTCTGATGTCGGAAAATGGAGTCGGACTATTTTTTTTATTAAAAAAAAAGAGTAATTCTAGTTAAATAGCTAAACTATTCAACTTTTCACAATTATATTCCAAACTATTAAAAATATTATTTAAATGACCAAATTATTGAAATTTTCACAATTGTATTGCAAACTATTAAAAATATCAATTAACTGGCCAACCTATTAAAATTTTCACAATAATGTTCTAAGTCAAACTTTCGCGACGAAAATCCAAGGTGTCACGTCGGAAACTTATTTTGGTTGAGTTTTGAAGGATTTATAATTTTGAAATTCTAAATATGTTTCCGGCGTGACACATTGAATTTTCGTCGCCGAAAGTTTGACCTAGAATATTATTGTGAAAACTTCAATAGTTTGGCCATTTAAATGATATTTTTAATAGTTTGGAATACAATTGTGAAAGTTTCAATAGTTTTGTCATTTAATTGATATTTTTAATAGTTTGGAATATAATTATGAAAAGTTGAATAGTGGTGCACGTCGTATACCACTAAATAATTCCTGCAACCTGCTCAGCATTAAATTAGTATAGCAACAAGCAGGGTCGAACCACAGAGAACGGTAATTCACCTATTTTTCCTATAAATCTAGTTTTGGTGTAGCCACCACGCCTTAATTTGAGAGAATTTGATTATAAACTAAGAAAATAATAAATTTACTAAATAACAAACGGGAATCTAATAAAAAAGAAGCATTCGACTTCGAATATATCCACACTAGTCTAGGGCTCCGATCATCGATGCAAAGATTAATTAATTCCCAAGAACCAACCAGTTATAGGGTACCGTGAACGCAGCGGACATACCCAATTCTTACGTACTATATCGATAGTTAGTTGTAGACGCCAGACCTAACTATTCCCCTTATTAAAACACAACCTAGCTGGAGACGCCAGACCTAGATTTAATGCTCTAATAGCTTTTAGATCTGAAGGAACCCAATTTAGACGAATTACCCAAGAATGCAAGTAATAACCCGTCTACCAATTCATTCTTACTACGAACATGGTAGCTTTATCACTAATTAGCCATATTCCAACAATTACGGATTGGTGGAACAAATTGACTGTAATCCAATTAAATCTAAGTTGATCAGGCTTAAACAAAATTGGAATTAACTTTAAACACGAGGAATAAATCGAAACCCTAGGAAATTAATTATACAAACAATTACATCTCACAGATTATTAGACTAGTGCTTCAATATTCTCGCCGAATTAAGAAATTAGCTACGCATAATATTAAATTCAAACACAATCATATAATAAAAAGAAAGCATAAAACTAATTATATTAAAGGAAGTAAGAACTGTCACCTGAAATTCAATCTTCAACTTCAGTCCAAGATTCGAAATCTAAAACTAAAAATATGAAAATAATATTAAAACCTTCAAGTCTTCTTCTTCACAAATCTCGTCTGTATCTATGTGGCTCAAGATAAAAAAAATTAAAGCTATGAAAAATATCAAATAATAATCCTTAAGCTATATGACGGCTGAATGAAAATAAAGTCAAATATATATATATATATATATATATATATATATATATATATAAACTAACTCCTAATCTTATACGGCTACCCCCAAAATTAAGAAAATTTATCCCTTTAATTACAGCCGTATAATATAAAGTTTGGGCTTAATTATGATACTTTTAATTAGCCCAATAATAATAAAATAATTATCTGTCCAATAAAAGATAATGCCCAAAATTAATTACAGCCATCTTCTCCTCGCATCCTTAATTCTACAGCAAAATCATGCAAAATATACTCCATTTCCGATCTCTCTCGTTCAAATCCTTGCACTCACAAACTCCTCAAAATCCTGCACAAGATACACTAAAACGTGCATTATACTCGCGTAAAATGCTAGAAAGCCCCAACTTCTGAACAACAAAAAACATACGCATCAAATCTCCTCACACTTGAATCATGCTTGCCCTCAAGTATGAAGAGAAGATAAAACCAAATCATCAAACATGGTTGTTCAGAAACATCAAATCCCCCAAGACTCAATACACGACTCAATAAAAAGAGAAAGAAGAATAGAAGGTAAGAGATGAGACACGAACGAACTAACTAGACACATAAATAGCCAAGTAAATACCAACATGTCCGACTGCAAACTACTACTGCAAGCAAGAGTCAAGCAACAAACAAGAGATTCTCAACCATCAAATGAACTAAATGTAATCTCAAGTATGCCTCATTAACATCAACTTAGTCAAAATCGGGCAACAATCAAACATATCTCACGGAATCACTCATTCACTCCCTACACTATTCCAGGACAGCCACTCATACACAAATTTCACTCGATCGCGATATAAAGCTGCCAACATGTAACTCAAGAAGGACTTTTCTCATTTAGCGTAACGAGGCTAGGGACCATTCAAAATTTGGAAGGATCTAACATGATTCATAGGTTTCAGAAAATAAGAACAAGTATCATGCATATCTAAACCGAATCATCATCCATGCAAAATAGACATCATAAGAAAAACAAGCTAACTCATCTCAACAAACTAACCATCAAACTGTATGTCAACTCAACTTAGATGCATTTTTTTCTTCCTTTTTTCTGTTGTTTTTTCTCTTTTTTTTCTTTTTTTTTCAGCACCTTTTTTTTCCAATTTCGAACAAACATACAATTCACCACTTTATATACATCTCAATGATAATCAACACAAAATATGAGTTACAGCAGTTGTCTCCGTTTGGCCAAACAGAACCAAATATCAACGTTTTTTTCAGAATAGAAACTTCAGCATAGGGTTTCTGTCTGGGTAGACTGAATGTACAAAAATTGCCTTTTTTTACTAAAATCACACATGGATGAATTTTTGAATTTGAAACATGCACAATAGGGCCAAGAGAAAGTAAAAAACAGACATTGGTTAAATATTTAGTAGCTCAAATTAAAGAAATGGTCAAGGCTTCAAAATGGCTCACTAGGGGTTAATGTAAAGGTTAGGCAATGAAACTCAGGCCAAAATTGGTTCACCCTAATGCCTTCTATCATGCATTACAAAATGGCACACTCGATATTGCAACCTTGTGAATTAAATTCTCTCAGAAAGAACAAAGTAGAGAGTGCTTTACTATAATAGGCTCAAATCTTATATAAGTGTGGGTTTAAAAATTTAATTATTGCCCTTTTTCGTCATCCCAAGTATCATTCAATAATTCTTCAAAAATTAAATCACATCTCACCATTTAATAGCATATTGAATCACAAGTTCATCACACAACTCAAACAAGCAGAATACGTCTACAAAGTCAAACAAATCGGCAATACTTGGCTCACTTGACACAACTCTAGCAAAAATAAACCTAACAACTAACACTGAACAACTAAACACCCTCCTCACACTTAAAACTTTGCTTGCCCTCAAGCAAATAAAGAAAAAGCGTAAGACATAAAAACAAATACACACATAAAACTGACAAAACAAAAGACATAGAAGGGGCTAAGATGTCGTCGGGGTCTCTGCACTGTCGAAGCTCATCAAGTATAGACGCACCCATAGTGGTAGAAAATAGACGGCGGCTGCTGCTGTAGAAAGAAAGAAAGAAAAGAGTGGGTTAGGGTAAGAAATGGGCGACTACTTCAATTTTTTTTTGTTTTTTTTTAATGAAGAAAACTAAATAATAGAAAAAACAGGATAAAAATATGGGTTGTCTCCCACAAGCGCCTTTATTTTAAGTCTTCTGTTAGACTCTCTGATGCAATTAGGAGCACATCGGGGGTAACAATGAAATTGCTTTCACTGTCGTAAAGAGAGTCATATCATAATACGGCTTCAATCGGTGCCCATTAACCATAAAGGTTTTCCCCATTTCCAAACTCATGATTTCAACTGCTCCGCTTGGCCAAACCGTCAGTATTTCGAACAGACCAATCCATTTCGTCTTCAACTTTCCGGGCATCAAACGCAGCTTCGATTGATACAAAAGTACCTTTTGGCCGACTTGGAATGTTTTCCCTCTTACATTTTTTCCGTGCCACATTTTTGTTCGATCCTTGTACCACATGGCAACATCATAAGCTTCGAGACGGAGCTTCTCTAACTCTTGAAGTTGAAACTTCCTTTCCTCCTCACACTTGAGTGATTGCATGTTCATTTGCTTCACCGCCCAATAGGCCTTGTGCTCTAATTCGACTGGCAAATGACACATCTTCCCAAAAATCAACCTATAAGGAGACATGTCGATAGGAGTTTTATAAGCTGTGCGATAGGCCCATAAAGCATCATCTAACCTTAAGCTCCAATCTTTGCGTGACGGGTTGACGGTTTTCTCCAAGATCTGCTTAATCTCTCGATTTGAGACCTCAGCTTGACCATTCGTTTGTGGGTGATAAGGAGTAGCCATTCATGATGAACATCATACTTCCTCATTAATGCTTCGATGGTGCGATTGCAGAAATGGGTACCCTGATCACTTATCACTACTCGCGGCACTCCAAACCATGTAAATATGTGAGACTTCAAGAATGATGCAACTACCTTAGAATCATTCGTGCGTGTGGCTTTCGCTTCCACCCACTTCGAAACATAATCAACGGCAAGCAGGATGTATAAATTTCCACATAAGCTAGGAAACGGTCCCATGAAATCCATCGCTCACTGACAAAGGCGTCGTTATGCACTTCGCACAAATAAATTTCTCCTCTTGCCAACCAAGGCGTAGCTATGGCAAGTGGGGTCGAACCCAAGGGAACCGGCGTAATCTATTCTTCGGAAGGTACTCAACAAAGGGGTTGTGGTTGAGATGTATCTCAATATCCTGTAACTAAACAAAGACAATATCAAATAACAAAGGTGTTTGGATTGGATTCGAATCAACGATCCTAATTACCCATACTCGTTCATCGGTGCAATAATATTTAATTACAAAATTTTACTACTTGGTTTTAAGCAAAGATTAATTTAAGCCCTATGGTCATGAAGTCACGACTCAAATACTCTAAGCCTATATCTATTCAATTTTTACAGATCTTGACCAGAAGGCAAGATCTCTTCTCTTTATCAACAACGTCACGAAGACACTTCAGCAACGATGTTACCCAAAAGGCATTAAGAACAAAAGATCCCAAGATAGCCAAGAGGTATTAGATACCGACTACTCTCCAACACTTACTACCTTCTTGGGCACGAGAGACTCTCTCGAGTTGTATCCCAATTCATGTTATTGCCTTAATCTCAATATCTAATTGGTGGCCAAGCAATTATCCAATTTGATCAAGAACTAATTATTAGACCTAAGCATCTCGGGAATAAAATCATGCAACGAACTTAAACCGATTAGACCTCACGAGTTTTGAACGAGTAACTAAGATCGCATCATCTATTCCAACCCAAACAATAAATTTAGCTAGACATAATTATAAACGAGAGCACAAAAGAAATTAAAGAAAACATACTTGAATAAATTCTGAAAAGAAAACTGATCAACGACGAAGTCAACAACGTAGATCTTGGGCAACAGCCAACAACAGAAAACTAAATTAAAACACTAAAAACGAATCTAAACTAAGAATTTTCGAAACTTAAATGAAAACTAAAACTAAGAACTAATAAAAGACTATATGAACGTGGTTAATAGTGATGAAGTACAAAATGAAGTCGGCCATATTTATAGGTGGTGGAATTAGGGTTAGGTTAGAATTCTTGTAGGCCAAGGATTCTTCCATTCCTTATCCGCCACTTTCCTTCTTTAATTGGCTGTGGAATTTCTTAACTTCTTGGTAGATATCTTCTCTTGATACGGATCTGCTAGGATAAGGAAAGAAATCTTCGATCTTTATCCTCTTTCTTGAAGAAAAAGAAAACCTGTTGCTGCTTCCCGACGTACATCTTGCCCTTGATGTCTGCATCCTGTTCTGCTCCACATATCCTTACTTCTCCGAGTACTTTTTCTGTTGGCTTAAGGGATATGGGGAGGTGCTTCTTGACTTGTAGATTTGTTGTTATCGTTGTTGCTCAGCTACAAGCTTCCAGCCATTTGCCCATTTGTATCGTATCTCCATCTCAGCATCTCAACAACAGATTTTCCACCGGATTTGCCCAACATCCAACCTGTTCTTCCATGCACACTTTCTCTTGACTTTGTGTTCTCCCAAACACACTTTGACTCGATAAAGATACAAAAAGAAAAGACAAAATACAAGAAATATGAACACAAAATTGGGTTCATCACACCCACACACTTGAACCACGCTTGCCCTCAAGTGTGCAAATATGATCTTTCCCAAGACTCAAACACAACTGATCAGTAAGTCAACATGTTAGTTAAAACAGAGCATGAATAATGTAAGCAAGTATTGCTATTAGATAGGTCAAGATAGAGTTAATGGGCAAAAAGGTTATCCTCATCAGCACTCATCTCTCAAGTGTATAAGGTTTAGTGTATCGCTCTTGACCAAGATCCACAACGTTTTTCCATAGGCTTCCCTGTCCTCTATATCTCTACTTCTTTGAACAAAGTTAAACTACTTATCCTTAGGATTTTATTAGGTTATAACGTGGCTTAAGGCAAAAGGTAAGAAAATTTGGATACTGGCTATGTCAAGAAGAACTCAGTTCTTGGGCAATAAGTATGCCCTAGATCCCTCACTCATCTCAAGCATAACATCGGGCCTAGCTCACTTATTTGTCAGGATTATCTTGTTTTCTTCTTTTTCTTCTCGGCTTTTTCCTTTTTTTCTTTTTTTTTCTTTTTTTATATTTTTCTTTTTTCTGATCAACACCTTCTAACGTAGGTGTTATTGCCCAGCATCTGCTACCCCTACATTCTCCTTTCATCCCTTTACTTCTAGACCTGAGTTCTTGACCGGGAAGGCTCATAAAATCCAGGCTATTATAAGTGAATCAAAAAGATTTTTTTTAAAGCTCAAAGGGGCTAACAAAGGATAAATGCATAGGTAGGGAAATTTTTGGCCTTGGGCTTATTGAACGAAAACACCTAAATCATCTAAGTAATTCAACTAAGTTACATGAAGCTTTGACTAAGAGTTGCCGGCAAGTTCTAGATCAACATGTATCACTGGTCATTATCACACAAGAAAGGATTAGATACTGCATCCATATGGCAGTCAAATAGCTCAAATCCTCACAGATGTGGCCCAACAACTCATTCCGTCCTACCTATCTACATACGACATACTCACATATACATCATCATACCTACTTCGACCTATCATGCCAACATACTGATTAACAACTGACTCCAAAAATATTTTGACCAACAACACCCCACCCACACACTTTGCCTTTGGCAAAGTGAGTGAAATGGTGGGCAAGAAACTCACAAAACAAACTGACGCAATAAAACAACTTAACAACGACCTCATCCACACATTTTGCTTTTAACAAAGTAGGTGAGATCGTGACCAACAAATTAAAGAACATATTTACAAACGAAGATGAGAAGGAAATTCTGAAGCCTTCTCAACCAACAACAGAAAATAAAAACATAAGACTCAAGAACACAAGACACAAAGACGAAAATCAAAAACCTAAACTAACACAAATGGGAGGAAATATAATCAAGAAGAAAGTATAACACAACACCTGGATGTGTTTTGGGTAAAATATGTGTTACGGGCAAAATGAGTGGCTTGGACGGTCGCCATATGTGTTGCTCCACTTCTTCCATTCTGGCCAAGATCCCAAGGTTCGCGACTCCTTGCTTCTTGAGTAAGGCAGGTGTACATCCTGCCTCAATACTTATAGTTCTTGGAACAGAAGTGTTGTATGCATGTCTTGCTCACTTCATGTGACTCGTCGAGCAAGTATGAAACTACTTGTGTGCGACAACAATCTCATTCAGTTAGCCCAGGCTGCTGCCCTAGATGTCAGTCCAGAGGTAGCAGACTTCCTCTTGCCCTAGTCAACGATTTTGGGCAAGAAGGCTTTGCTGGTGGTATTGTCTTCGCTTTTGATTTCCATTCCAATCTTGCTCTTTTGCCTAAATGCCTACACATCATGAACAAACCATCCCTTCTACAAAAATACTACCTAATCTAGGGATTAAATAAATTATAAATAATAAAAACTCAAAGTAAAATTATAAAAAAAAAATAAAAGATAATACCAGGTTGCCTCCTAGTCAGCGCCTTGGTTAACGTCGTGGGGGCGACTCCTCATTTTCTGGTTCAGAACTCTTCTATGTCAGGAGGTCTAGATGACTCCCCAATATCCGTTTGTTGCCCAAGACAGGCCTTTACTCGCTGTCTATTGACCTTGAGAATCTTTTCTGTCTTGAGATCCTTTATCTCAACATCTCCATTTGGGTACTAATCTTGGATTTCATAAGGACCTTCCCACTTGGTCAACATCTTCCCCGACTTAAGTCGAAACCTGGTTTGGTACAGAAACACTTGTTGCCCAAAATGGAACTTCTTCTCCTTGATTAACAGGTCATGAGTCTTCTTGATGCGCTCCTTATACCTACATAAGACTTCACATACCTTAACTTCCTTCATGCTCAACAGCTCGGGACTGATGATCTCGGGCAACATCTCGTTTTGCCCGAGATACATGTTCTTCAACTGTTGAGGCAAAGACTTCAACTCCAACTTCAGTGCCTTTTGCAGTGATGGCACCAACCTATCCTTGGACTTCAGCTCAAGGATGTTAAGCTGTTCAAACTCCTGAGGTATGTTGCCCGGAAACCTGACATAGTTGCACACCTCAACATCTTTCTGTTCGTCTTCTTGGGCAAGATCGTCCTCTGTTAGCTCGTCTGAACTCTACTCAAGAACATTCTGTCTCAAAAATTCTTCTATTATCTCATCCTCATCTTCTTGAGATAATTTTTCTCGCTCTTCATCAATCTCATCCTCACAATCATCTTCATAAAAATAATTCAAGCTTTTGACTGTTTCTACTCGCTCCTCGAGTAAGTTGAGGCTATTGACGGACTCCAAGGCATCAATCCGGTTTTGCCTATAAGCGTCAAATTCTACCACCTCGTCTGCTATCTCAACAGTCAATCTCCCAATCTCACAATCAATTTTGGTTCTTGTTGTCCTCAAGAACGGCTTCCCGAGCAAGATCACTGGATTCTTTGTTGTCTGCTTCCCCATGTCAAGAACATAGAAGTCAGCAGGAAACACAAGATCTCCACCTTGACCAAGACATCATCTAGAAAACCATCGGGATAAACTGTTGACAAGTCCGCTAGTTGGATAGCAACTCGTGTAGAGGAAAGAGGTCCAAACCTCATCTCATCAAATATGGCTCTCGGCATAACATTGATTGAAGCTCCAAGATCAAGCATCGCTTTTGGAATCGGGGTGGTGCCTATAGTGCATGGTATAGCAAACATCCCTGGATCCTTCTTCTTGATCGGTATGTGAGGGTTCATTAGGATAGAAACATTCTCAACTTGGAAACGGGCATCATAGGGATACATTGTCTTTTTCATACACATCTCCTTCAACAACTTAGCACACTTGGGCATTGACTTCAACGCCATCAACATGGGTAGGTTGATCTTCACCTTTCTAAACATCTAGATCATGTCATTAAGCTTATGCTGCTCATGATCTCGGGTAAAACGTCTGGTATAGGGGGCTCTTTGCTTAGGAGGGGAATCACAAGTTCTCTTGGCTAAGTCCATCTTTTCCTTCTCAAATTTCAGCTTCTCAAGCAGCCTCTCATCATTTTCTTCTTCCTGAATGTGCGTCATCTTAGTCCTCTCCATCTTGACATACTCAAACAAATCTTCTTCTTCCTTTGAATCAAACACTGGGGACTTTCCGGTCAACATCGCCGCATCCTTCTTCATCTTCAGCTCATCACACATCTCAAGAACATAGTTGTTGTTCATCTTGGCTTGTTCCAGTTGGACTGGTTCTTTCTGTTGGGTTTTGGGCAACCTCTCTGGCAACATCTTTCCACTTCTTAAAGTCACGATGTTGATTTGTTCTCTATTTATCTCCACTTGGGCAGGAAGTCTCCTGTTTTTGTCCTCTACAAGCTTAGACAATGTTTGGGCAATATGAGTTAGTTGAGCTTGAAGGTTATTGGACGTGCCTCGACTCTCGAGTTGGAAGTTATCAAAATCCTTCCTCAATTTCTGATTCTCCTGAGTAAAACGATCGATGGTGTCCTTCATGAACTCAGGTTTGCTCTGATCCCGATGTGGAGGTATATAGGGGTGCTGCTACTGTTGAACCGGTTGCTGAGCTTGTTGGTGGGTAGGAGTCTGCTGATAATGGTTATTGCCATATCTCAGGTTCTCGTGTTGTCTGTACCCAAAGTTGTTGTTGCCATAGTTGTTGTCATAGTTATACATCTGTTGTTGCTGCCCACTACCCCCTTGGTGATTTTGTCCCAGGGCCTTGACTTCATCCCCTTCTTCTACGAACCAATTAGGGCAGTGTGATGTAATATGGCCTTTTCCTTGGCAAACTTCACAAGTTTTTACAGACTTTGTGACTTCTTTCTCGTTCATCCTTTTGGTCAACATATCAAATTTGTCATCCATCTTGGCCATATATTCCTTCATGGTGTTGACCAAATCGTCAGAACCTCTCCTGCCACCTTCATATGCTCATCATCTAGGCAATTCATCCTCATCTTTTGATTGTTCTGCCATGTCTGCGATCGTCGTAAACACCTAGGAAGGAGTTTTGTTGATTGTTCCTCCTCCACATGCTGCCATGATGTACTTCATTTCTGATGCTCGCAATCCTCTCAAGAAGTTCTCGAGCAAATCTATCTCCTCAATCCGGTGTTGAGGACATCTTGATAAAAGCTTCTTGTATCTCTCATAGTATTCATAGAGAGACTCATTGATGCCCATCTTTAGTGAGGATAATGCATTCCTCCCACTTTGTATACGAGTAATCGGAATGTATTTGTCAAGGAAGGCTTGCTGCATTTTTTTCCAAGTGTCGATGCTGCCTTCTGGTAGGGTGTAGAGCCACTCTTGTGCCCCATCTTGAAGTGAAAAGGGGAATGTGAGTAACCTTACATAATCTGGAAATCGGTCTTGGGCAACAACGTTCTCATCCTGATTCCGGGCAGGAAGTGTGGTGTTTCTGACTGTTCCACATGTCATCTCAAAGTTTTGGAGATGGGTTTGTGGATCTTCTCCTAGATGATCGCTGAATTTGGGCAATATCTTGATCAGCGAATATTTGAGTTCCCAGTTAGTATTGATCGGGGGCAAGGCTATGCTCGATGGTTTGATGGCCTTGTCCTCAGGAAACATGATATCCCTAATGGTGCGTTTTGCCATGGTTATCGACTGAATTTCTGATGTGGCGGTTGTTGATGAAGACTCTGATCGCTCACTTCCTGAACTAGAACTGTAATTGGGCAGATCGTGCCCAACAGGTTCCTCGTCTCCTTTCTCGACCGGTACCAACGGAGGTTCGTTGACGACGTTCTCTTCGATACATTTCCACTTTCTTGCTCTGTTTTGCTTTGCTACCTTCTCCGGAGAGACAACGTAATCCACAAGATCACCTTTCCTCCATGTCTGGTGTGGGTGCATAAACTGAGCTCAAGCCACGAAGAATAGAACTAGCTTGAAAAACCAGTTCCCCGGCAACGGCGCCAATTTGACGAAGGCGTCGTTATGCACTTCGCACAAATAAATTTCTCCTCTTGCCAAACAAGGCGTAGCTATGGCAAGTGGGGTCGAACCCAAGGGAACCGGCGTAATCTATTCTTCGGAAGGTACTCAACAAAGGGGTTGTGGTCGACATGTATCTCAATATCCTGTAACTAAACAAAGACAATATCAAATAACAAAGGTGTTTGGATTGGATTAGAATCAATGATCCTAATTACCCATACTCGTTCATCGGTGCAATAATATTCAATTACAAAATTTTACTACTTGGTTTTAAGCAAAGATTAATTTAAGCCCTATGGTCACGAAGTCACGACTCAAATACTTAAGCCTATATCTATTCAATTTTACAGATCTTGACCAGAAGGCAAGATCTCTTCTCTCGATCAACAACGTCACGAAGACACTTCAGCAACGATGTTACCCAAAAGGCATTAAGAACAAAAGATCCCAAGATAGCCAAAAGGTATTAGATACCGACTACTCTCCAACACTTACTACCTTCTTGGGAACGAGAGACTCTCTCGAGTTGTATCCCAATTCCTGTTATTGCCTTAATCTCAATATCTAATTGGTGGCCAAGCAATTATCTATTTTGATCAAGAACTAATTATTAGACCTAAGCGTTTCGGGAATAATATTATGCAACGAACTTAAACCGATTAGACCTCACGAGTTTAGAACGAGTAACTAAGATCACATCATCTATTCCAACCCAAACAATAAATTTAGCTAGATATAAATGAGAGCATATAAGAAATTAAAGAAAACATACTTGAATAAATTCTGAAAAGAAAACTGATCAACGACGAAGTCAACAACGTAGATCTTGGGCAACAGCCAACAACAGAAAACTAAATTAAAACACTAAAAACGAATCTAAACTAAGAATTCTCGAAACTTAAATGAAAACTAAAACTAAGAACTAATAAAAGACTATATGAACGTGGTTAATAGTGATGAAGTACAAAATGAAGTCGGCCATATTTATAGGTGGTGGAATTAGGGTTAGGTTAGAATTCTTGTAGGCCAAGGACTCTTCCCTTCCTTATCCGCCACTTTCCTTCTTTGATTGTCTGCGAAATTTCTTCCCTTCTTGGTAGATATCTTCTCTTGATACGGATCTGCTAGGATAAGGAAAGAAATCTTCGATCTTTATCATCTTTCTTGGAGAAGAAGAAAACCTGCTGCTGCTTCCCGACGTACATCTTGCCCTTGATGTCTGCATCCTGTTCTGCTCCACATATCCTGACTTCTCCAAGTACTCTCTCTGTTGACTTAAGGGATATGGGGAGGTGCTTCTTGACTTGTAGATTTGTTGTTATTGTTGTTGCTCAGCTACAAGCTTCCAGCCATTTGCCCATTTGCATCGTATCTCCATCTCAGCATCTCAACAACAGATTTTTCACCGGATTGCCCAATATCCAACCTGTTCTTCCCTGCACACTTTCTCTCGACTTTGTGTCATTCCAAACACACTTTGATTCGATAAAGACACAAAAAGAAAAGACAAAATACAAGAAATATGAACACATAATTGGGTTCATCACCCACACATCAAATATTTCACAAAAAATCATCGGAACTTGGGGCATCGCATCTCTCTTGGAAATATTTCCCGTCAATTGACACCGCTCGCAACTCTTACAAAAAATATATGCATCTCTATTCAATGTAGTCCAAAAGAAACCAGAATCTAACACCTTCCGAGCAGTACGTTTTGGACCAAAATGTCCACCACAAGCAAGAGAATGACAGTGCAAGAGAATCTCACCTTGTTCCTCCTCAGGAATGCACCTTCGAATGATTTGATCCGCTCCAACCTTCCACAAGTAAGGCTCATCCCAGAAATAATACTTGCAATCACTCTTTAACTTAAGTCCTTGAGCTCGTGTGAAAGTTGACGGGAGCTTCCCGGTTGTCAAATAATTAATAATATCCGCAAACCAATGGTCCTTAGGAAACTTACTTGCTGCTGCATAGAATTCTGATTCTGGAAATAGGCTTCGTTTGGGCAAACAAGTGGTATTTCTGTTCCTGACATCATATAAATTCTCCTCCGGAAATGTTTCCTTGATAGGCATAGCATCATAATCTTGAACCAAACGACTTAAGTGATCAGCAACATTATTTTCTGCTCATTTCTTGTCTCGAACCTCCCAATCAAACTCTTGCAATAATATTATCCATCTGATCAATTGGGATTTCGACTCTTTTTTGGATAGCAAAAACTTCAACGCCGAATGATCCGTGTAAACAATTATCTTAGAACCCAAGAGATAGGACCTGAACTTCTCAAAAGCAAAAACAATGGCCTACATCTCCTTCTCAGTGGTAGCATAATTGCATTGAGCCGGATTTAACGTCTTCGAAGCATAATAAATCATGTGGCTCTCTTTCCCTATCTTTTGTCGAAGAACGACACCCACCGCATAGTCGCTGGCATCACACATAAGCTCGAAGGGAAGATCCCAGTTAGGTGGTTGGATAATAGGAGCAGTGGTCAGCTTTGTCTTCAACAAATCAAAAGCTTCTATACAGTCATCCGTTATGGCAAACGGAACGTCATTCTGCAGCAGTCGAGTCAAAGATTGTGCAATTTTGGCGAAATTTTTGATAAACCTTCTGTAAAATCCGCCATGCCCTAGAAAACCTCTTACCTCAATCACATTCGTGGGATAGGGTAGCCGTGCAATCAGATCTACCTTCACCTTCAAGTCTTCTTCTTCGCAAATCTCGTCTGTATCTATGCGGCTCAAGATAAAAAAAAAACTAAAGCTATGAAAAATATCAAATAATAATCCTTAAGCTATATGACGGTTGAATGAAAATAAAGTCAAATATATATAAATAAACTAACTCCTAATCCTATACGGCTACTCCCAAAATTAAGAAAATCCATCCCTTTAATTACAGCCGCATAATATAAAGTTTGGGCTTAATTAGGACACTTTTAATTAGCCCAATAATAATAAAATAACTATCTGTCCAATAAAAGATAATGCCCAAAATTAATTACAGCCATCTTGTCCTCGCATCCTTAATTCCACTGCAAAATCATGCAAAATATACTCCATTTCCGATCTCTCTCGTCCAAATCCTTGCACTCACGAACTCCTCAAAATCTTGCACAAGATACACTAAAACGTGCATAATACTCGCGTAAAACGCTAGAAAGTCCCAACTTCTGAACAACAAAAAACATACACATCAAATAGTTTGGCTATTTATGTGAAAATTACCCAAAAAAAATGATTGTTCTTGATTTAAATGCATATTATTGATAGTTTAGGTTATTTTTAATTAAGTGGGAATAGTTTTGGATTTAAATGATAATTTACAAAAAAAACAAAAAAGAAAACAATAAATAAATAGCCAAAACATAGTGGCGGGACCCACTGCAATTTAAAGAGTAGCTCCTTAACTAAGGACCCCCCATTCATTTTCCCCACTCATACAATGGTGTCAAAAATTAAGGAGCGGACATCACCCTTAACCCTTAAAGTAGTTCTATTGTGGATGCTCTTATAGTTCACCTAGTTAATAAGAGAATGAATTAGTTGCAGTAAATGGTCATTAATGAAATTGAAATATTTATTTGATACTTTAATATATAACATTAAAAACAACAGCAGAATCCTTATTGATAGTGCAGAAATTCAAAATGCTGAGCAGACAAAAGTTCATTCAGCAAGAAAAGTGATATATATGTCATTCTACTCTTGAAACTAGATTGGATATGGGGGGTGTTTAGCTGAGCTCATATGCTCTTTAAAACAACATAAGCGTGAAGTAAAGCTCTTATTCATTATTCAAAAGATTAAGAGATTAATTAATTATTAATTAATCATTTCCGCTTGAGCACAACAAAAAGTTGATCAGCAGGAGAATTATGACGGCGAGCCTCGAAGCAGCGTAGAATCTGTTGAGTCTTTGCTGAAACGATGTCGAACATTTTGTCGACAACAGAATTTCCAAAGTGTGCGGCGAAAACAGCCTCCAATGCAGCTCTCAGGTGCTTTATCAGATTACCTACGTTAACCGGTCCCTGAAGCTTTGACCTGGGATCTGTTAGCTCCATTCTCTCAATGCTAAAGCGCCCATTCTTCCCTATCACTTTCCTCATGTCCCCTACTTTTGGTAAATAGATGGGCATGTTGAAACCATCTACGCAGCTTTTCTCAACAACTCCCTGCACTTCATATATGGTTTGATTGAGAGATTGAAAAAAACAATTAAGTATGACCTGATCAACTAAGTCCATGAGGCTAGATCCGAAGAAATCGAAGAAGACGCTGAACTCCAAGTGGGGGACTCGAGAAGCATAAGTCCCCCACTCACAATCTCCTCTGCTCTCGCACTCAAAAAAAACATCCAAATCCCTCTCGAACTGATCCGAGTAGGCCGCGACCACGTCCCCCCTCATTAGCCACTCCTTGTGGCTGCTTGGAAAGCCAATGGAGAGCGTACGAGGAGTAGGCTATGGCGATGGAAGCGCGGGGGAAGAGCCGGCCACCCCGGCTGCGTGGTACGGCCTGTCCGGAGGGTGGGAGGCGAAGAGCGTGTTCAAATCATTGCCGCTGTGATCGTTGAACAATACTTGGAATTCTATTAGGTCGTTTTTAGAAAAAATGTTTTGCACAGCTTGGATCAACGTGTTGGTGCCCACGGAACAATCCAAATCTGCAATCCTAACTGTGCTACTGGTCAGGATTGCTTCCTTGTCTAGATTCTCAATCACTGCCTCTTGGATCTTTTCCTTCACTGCATCAGTCGCTAGTTTCTGCATGCATGCGCCAGAATTGAATTAATCAAGTAACAAACAAATATATATATGATTAATTTTGAAATTAATATCCAAAATCTGGGAAGATGATGATGGCATGGTGCGTGTTAATTACCTGATAATGGGAGTTTTTGGCGTAACTGTAAGCACCATCGCCACCATTCATTGGAAAAGTACTTTCCTCCATTATATTGCCTCTTTCAATTCTCTACTTAATTTTGAGAGAGGATTTTTCAAGAGAGGATTATTTAGGTATATCCAGTATGGTGATAGTGTATACCACCCATAACCAGTTTTGAGGACATGTATAACACATAACCCCTAAGACTTTTTAACTTTTCTAATTATATCTATTGTGACATTTTCTAAAAATGTGTCTTATTTGTGTGGAAATGGAGAAAAATTGACTAGTTAATCAAAATCATATAAAATCATGTATTTATCTTATTTTAGCTATTTAAATGATAGCTACGTATTTCTTTATTACGTATTTTGCTAATCGATCCAACGCTTTGAAATTGATATCAGAGTCTTAGGTTTATCTGGGAATTATATTTTATTTATTACTATAAGTATTATCCTAACGGAGGAGACATCAAGAAAAACATGGATCCGGACGATTGTCCGAGATGCGAGTGTTACAGGAATTATCTCCATGATTTGGAGGTACAGAAAACAAGAACCCAGACTGCTCTTGCAATCTGGAAGAGAGAATTTCACTCTGCAGCAACAAGAGTGGATTGTGAATCCATTATCTCTTGCCATCAAAAGATAAGAAGGAGAGAAAACTTCATTGAGGAGTTGAAGTATCTCCATCTAAGGATGGAGAACGTGATGAGAGAAAACCATCAGAACCATACGGACTGATGGATTTAGAAGGATGTCCAAGGTGTGGACATTTCCAGAAACGTCTCCAAATCTTGGAGAAAAGAAGGATAAGACACCAGAGTGTTCTGACACACTGGAGAAATATGTTGAATCTCTTAGTTCAACATAACCAGGAGAAAGAATTAATTGATTCATGCCTCTAATGAATCAAAAGAAAAGAAGACCTTCTCCATAGTTGTATCTGCCTTGAGTGAGAGATAGAACATGCCATGAGAAGAGACCATTGGATCCATTTGGTAGTAAATTGGAATCATCTCTAATGGAACCAAAGAAAGATAAAGGAGTATCATCTACTCTTTTATATCAAGAGATTACTCTAGATTCATCCAAGATATCGGAGGATCTGAGGGAAATACAGAAAACGGTACAACATTATGGTGATATCCTGTATGGTGTACAACGCGATCTTTACAAGATTGCTATGAAACAGGATGAAATTTACAATATTCTGAAGGAGATCCAGTCACGGATCGAAAAACTGGAGCAACTAGTTCCAGTCAAATGAGGAATCCTTTTGGTAATGAACCCACTTATCCATTTTAAGTGGGAGAAACCAAGAAGGATCCAAATGTGGAGGCCTTAAAAAGAATGATTCGAGAAAAGAAAAGATGAATAATCTCGAAAGAATCAATCTTGACGACCTCCAGGAGTTAGCAGAATCTTTTGCTAACATGGCGATGGTTGATTTAAAAATGAACCAGAATGTGGTCCAAAACCCATAGTCGGTAAATCAACTTTCACAAGGAGCTATCATTGGAAATCCACAAGATTTTCAAAATGCACCCGGAGCCATTAATGTTGTCCAGGATTTTCAGACTGGAGCAATGTATGATCAACATACCCCAAATTATGCATATATGGCAGCAAGAAGGACAAGGGCAAGAAGGCCATAACCAAAGGTGCAGGATACACCTTATGGTAAGGCGACCCTGGATCCAATCCATCCCAACGGAGTGATGCTCGATCTCGATGAAGTAAATTTCAAAGATCGAGAATCTGTAATTGATGAGTGGACGTCAGCTTTGAGAATTGCGGCAGCAACTCTCGATTTAAATAAGGAAGGATTCGTGAGAATCCTCGAAATGAGCCTGGCATGAATTGCCAAGATAGCATGGGAATTCTTTCCTCTGGATATCAAGAATGCATGTTTTGAGAGTGAAAACTTCACTGAACATGTTCAGAATATGGCAACGATATTTAAAAGCCATTTTCTGGGAGAAGGATATTTCAAAGGATTTGATCAAGAAAAGAGAAAGAAATATTTGATGGCATTGTATAATCTAAGACTTGCAGTCTTGGATCAACAATCGCTTAACAAGTTTTTACAACTCTTTACTCTTTATCAACATCAATCTAAAGTTGATGAAAGAGTTGCACTGGAAATTTTTTTTCTAAAATTTCCAAGCCCATGGAAGGAGATGCTGATTCGGGATTACGAACCAGGAGATCCTGAAAATGTCGCAAGGGGAATGTCTTATGTACATCGAAAGCTCTCAGAGTGGTGTCAACAAGCAACAGCTCTGAGGAACATGAAGAAACTGAGGAAGATTAATAAATACGCTCCTCTAAACTGTGATGATAATGATCTGCCAACGATCATTGGAGGAGAACCACCAAGGCTGAAAAGAAGCAAGAAAAATAGGTTTCAGCCCTATCATAAAGGTGGAGATCCAAAAAGAAATTCTTGAAAACCAAGAACCAGATGGTCAAGACAGAAGGGCAGATCTTACAAATCAGGCCAAAGAAGTTGACCATCAAGGAATAAGTATCCATTCCAAGGAGGTAATAAATCCCAAGGAATGACACCTGCCAAGAAAACTTTCAGGAGAACTCACACTAGAGTTAATGAAAGTTTCAAGGATTGTAACTGCTGGACGTGTGGTGCGAAGGGGCATATTTCCACAAATTGTCCTGACAACGAGAGAAGAGGTATCAATAAATTCGAATCCACTCCGGATATCGAAGATGCCATCTACTACCAAGAGCTGATACAAGTATATCAGTTCGAAGATATACCCTCGGATGAGAGTATATATGAACAAGAAGAAGTCTTCAGCAAAGAAGATTCAGAATGGTCTGATGGAACTAGATCGGAGTCAGACTGATCCAAAAATTATTCATCAGGAGAAAGAGGACAAGACGGGATTCTCCAGTCACACAACTCTCTCTCAAAATCTGATTGACAAGATTATGAAGAAAAGTTTGAATATACAAAAGTATCAAGGCTTTTCAGCAAGTAACATAGATCAAGTTCTGAGGAACTTTAATCTACGGAGCAGGAAACAACAAATCGTCTATGAAATTACTAGACGAGAAATGTCGCTTCCTATAGAGCTTACAGGGAATCAAGTGGAGATGCAGTTGATTCCAGCTAGTGACATCAGAGAAGATCTATCAAAGATGAAGCCCGAAGTCGCTGAAAAGATGAACTGGATCCATATTGGAACAATCCAGTTGATGCTAAAATCGGCTCTCTTTACCGGAGTTCACATACCGATCGATATCGCTATATGCGATAAAAGAGTGAGAAATCTGAAAGATTCCGTATTGGGAACAATTGCGGGAGATCTTTGTGCAGGACAAGTGGTGGGAATCATCTATCCAAAGATTGCCTACAATCTTAATGATACCCATTTCAGTGAAGCTCTGACGTTTTATCAGGACTTTAAGCGCAAGAATTTATTGGAGGAAGGAAATAGGCCTTACTCCATTACTTATCAGGTATCATATGCTCTTTCCA
The DNA here is from genome assembly GCA_031470985.1 of Agastache rugosa. NCBI lineage: Eukaryota > Viridiplantae > Streptophyta > Magnoliopsida > Lamiales > Lamiaceae > Agastache > Agastache rugosa. Next base: position 28,389,195 of record CM062605.1, read on the forward strand.
ACTCACATCACACTGAGTTGTTTCTGGGAAAGAAGTTTATTGAGATACCAGATATCTTCAACAAGGTGACAACAACTGTTTGTCCCGATAGAGTGGAAATTTCTCGGTTAAGAAACGTTGATATTCAAATCCGAGATAGAGAAGTCATGAGACACGATCAAAGTCTCAGGATAACTTCAGGAAGATTATCTTTCCAAGGAGACAGAATTATGTCTTTGCCATATGGGAGGAGTCGGAGTCTCATTCGAGAAGCTCAACCTCAAACATCTCATAGTAACAAAATTCCAGTGAATCTGAAATGTCCCGAGAGATGGAGAGAAGTGATAGTGAAATTCGATACTACAAGGCGGGAAACCAACTTCCCTTGTAATGTTCTTTACTATCTACAGCAGCCAGAGATTAATCATTACAAAGGTACCCTGCAGATTGGGGGAAAAGTGATGGAGATCAAAGGCAGAGCTGGAAGAGAAGCAGTCTTGCTTTTGGGTTTGGATTTTCTTGAGGATCACAAACCTTAGGCAAATAAAGAAGATGGAATGGAAATCACGATTAATGGAAGAAAACTATTAATCGAATGACAAGTCCATTCTCCATATACATCTCTATAGGGATGTTATATGAAAAATATAAGGCAGAATATTTTGCTGCTTATATTGATTCAGGTGCAGGAATTTGTACTGCAAAACGATGAGCCTTTCCAGCAGAGGTAGAAGAAGATCTACCCCGAATTGCAGGAAGAGATTTTTCAAAGAAGATTTTGCTCTTAGCTAAAGGAGTAAAAGAGACAGAAATTCTAATTGGCGGAGCCAGAGGTACACCTTGGTATAAGGTTAAAACTCCACCAATTTATTTCCATGATACAAGAGCAGATATTCTGTTAGGAAACAATTTTGTACAGATGTTATGAAAGAATGCAATTGGTGTTCACAACCATTTGCGATCACAAAATCATTGTCCAGAGGCTCAAAGGGGCTTTTAATCACCAGATACCATTGAATTTTCGCAGCAAGCGTGGTGATGAAGGAAAACTTCGACACCCAAAAATAAAGGATCAAAGGAGATTCAGCAAAGTAGTGCTAAGCTGTATTAGGGAAGAGGATCTCAAAGATGAAGAGGTCCAGATCCTCAAAGCATCTTTAATATCTCATCAAGATATTAAGGAAAAGATGCAGGTGTCCCTAGAATATGTCAAAAGGAAGATTAAAAGGAATTACAATGAGAATCCTTTAGCATGGTGGGATAGAAACAAGCTCAAAGCTACCTTGAAGGTGAAGCCAGATAAGGAGTATGAGTTTGTTAGATACAGACCAATCCTGATGAACCTCAAAGATCAACAGGATATGAAGGAGATAATCAAGAAACATCTTGATTTAAAGTTGATCGAACCAGGGAACTCGCCTTACAGCAGTCCCGGATTTCTGGTAATGAATCATGGTGAGATCAAACGAGGTAAACCCAGATTAGTTATTAATTACAAAGGAATTAATGATATTCTGGAGTTTGATGGATATTTTATCCCTAGTAGGGAACACCTTATTAACTGCATTAGAAATGCTAAGGTATTCTCTAAGTTTGATTGCAAGTCAGGTTTCTACCAGATTCTCATGGAGGAAGGTAGTAAGAAGTTTACAGCCTTCTCTACTCCACAAGGGCATTATGTTTGGAAAGTAATGCCAATGGGGTTGGCTAATGCGCCCCAAATATTTCAAAGGAAGATGGATAATTTGTTCAAAGATTATTTTTCTTTTATGTTTGTCTATATTGATGACATTTTAATTGCATCAAAAAATATAGAGGAACATATCAAACATCTTGAAATCTTTGCAGATGTTTGTTATAAAGAAGGTGTAGTACTGTCTGAAAAGAAGGCAGTCGTTGCAACTCAGAAAATGGAATTTCTGGGTATCGAGATCGATGAAGCAGGAATTATTCTACAGGACCATATTGTTCAGAAGGTCCAGAATTTTTCTGAAGATCTGAAAGAAAAGAAACAACTTCAGAGCTTTTTGGGAGTTGTTAATATTACGGGACCATTCATTAAGAATCTCGCAAAACACAGAAAAGTTTTCAGTACATTACTGAAAAATGATGTTCCATTCATCTGGACGGAAGAACATCGACAGGGAATGAAAGAGTTAAAAGAGGTTTGCAGAAATCTCCCAAAACTCTCGATACCTCAGGACGAAGACGACTTGGTCCTATATACAGATGCAAATGATTATTGGTGGGCAGCAGTCTTAACCAAGATCACTCCTAATGGAGAAGAACCCTGTAGATACTGTAGTAGTTTATTTTCAGAAGAGGAGGTCGTGCGATGGCACATCAACGAGAAAGAATTCTTTGCAGTCCGAAAGACATTTAAAAAATAGCCTTTATTTTTATTAGCAAAGAAATTTACTTTGAAAGTCGATAATACACAGGTTAAGTCTTTCTTAAGAAACAAGATGGAATCTAAGCCTGAAAAGGCTAGATTAATTAGATGGCAGGCTGAATGTCAATATTATATTTTTGATATTGTCATTGTGAAATCTCACGAAAATGTTCTTGCAGATTTCTTAACAAGAGATGGAGCAAACTGATGTGAACTCCATTCTACTGGCCCATAGGCATCTTAGAGAAAATCTGGAGATGTTAACGGGAGAGTGGGACGAGTGCGTTCTGAATGCTGGACAAGCAGGAAGATTGCAGACTCTCGACAAGACGAAAGTCACCGAGAGAATACGAGCTTGCATACGGTCTCAGGGTCAACTCTGGGCTGCATGTCAAACACCAATCCTTCGGGTGGCCAAAGATCATTTGGTAAAAGAAGAGTTTCGAGTACAGGGCTCTAAACCTGTAGCAGAGGATTCCAATACCTCTTGCCCGAGTTCTAAGGTGATGGTATCTTCGGAACCATTGCCCCAAGAAAAAGATGATATTCAGAGGTCACACTTTGAACCATCATGTCAACCCAGCACCTCTGGGGGAAAAGAGGGAGAGATTAATCTTAGGCCTGGGACTGACACTTCTAAGATTAATACTGATAAGATTGAAGTTTCTTCTTCTTGGCAGATTTATCAAGCTAACTGGGAGAAACACAATACAAGGACGGGAATCATCCCAGAAAAAATAAGGGTTGATGTTTCGGGGAAATATCATCGTGTGTGGATAATGCCAAATTCAGATCCACACGAAGTCAAAAGATGGTATGAATTTGGAGCACTTGCTTCGGTTTATACCACATCTCCATCATTCGCCGAAATCAAGAATCTACCTAAATGGATTCAAGAAGCGGTGTATGATACCTGGGCTAACAATCCGCAGCTTAGCCGAGGTGATATTTTGGAGCTGTATTTTATTAGTGCAGCCCCAGAACCAGCGGGAAAAGGAAATCATGAAGCCTTCCACTATATTAGGCTTCGAAGATCAAATGCACGCGCCCTCGAAAAAATCAAGGCGCCTGCAGAGAAAGAGACTACTCTAGTATCTACATTACCAGAAGACCTCATCTCCACCAGAAGAGCATGGGGATTATGGGTCTGTCTCACAGAGATAGACAAAGTCAAGTTTCCGTTTAAATTCTTCCATAATTCAGTAAACGGATCATTCCTGTTAAATACTATGACAGGAAAATCAACAAGATTTGCAGAGGAAGCTTTCGAAAGAAAGAAGACTTTGGTTTGGGAAAACAAGATTGCGACGAGCAAAGAAACTCATCACAAATACTGCAACATGGCTCATTTTGGAAACTGGTCTGAGCGTGTTTGTTCAGATTGCCAGAACCAGAAGGAACCAGAGTTCGGGAAAGGATTCTTGCCCAGAAGGGGAAAAGAGAAGGCTCGGTCCAACGAGCATCTAGAGCACAAGGGGCTACAAAAAGCAAGGACGCCCAAGGCTCCGGGAAAAAAGTAGATTCCCGACACAAGTTGGTGGAGTCATATGACTCTAAGCTGGAGAACCGCCCACTAAAAAGAAAACGACAATAGTGGGTGGATGAATAGAGATTACCCACTAAACAACAGATGGGTAAAGCAATAGGGGAACCACTACCAATAGAAAAGTGATCCATTAGTCACAAGAAAGGGACCTCACACCGAAAGATTAGTTGTCTTCATTCAATAATGGAAGACAAGGGAGGACCTCATTCACATGGAAGCAAGCTGGCCAAGGATAAGAGCATCCAAGGCAATAATGCGGGGAATGGGGCCTTTCACTGAAGACCCTATATAAACAAGGATTGAAGAGAGCATTGGATATCAGAAATCCTCCACACCATCTTCTCTGCTCTCTCCAAAATAAAAATTTGTTATAGTTTCTGTTCTAGTATAATTTAGTTTATGTATTTCAATTCCGCTACCATATGTAGCTAAACAAGTCTGTCTCCTCCCTAAAGGAAATATACTTATATTGTAATAAATATTATATAATTCCTAAATAAAAGTTTGGGCTTTTGTTCATCCCTTCCAGTATATTATTTTCTTTGTGTACCGACCGAAAACCCTACGCCCCGGGTAGGAAACGAACGAGGGCTGTGCTGTGTGTTGCTGAAGGAGTCTGCGTCTGGAAACCATCGGTTGCGATCGTGTGATTGGACGGAGTTCCTAAAAGTTCCGGTGGAAATACCCGGCAGCATTACGGTCAAAAAGGTATGAAGTTGGTATACGTTGATTTTAGTTATACGGAAGTGTGATGGGCCTGATAGTTTTGCATGATTTATCTCCAAATTGAAAAATAGAATTGATAAATCAGAGTATGTAATGAAGAAATTCAGTAGAAGGGTAAAAGATTTTACGCAATTTTGTATGATTATGAGGTTGACTAGGATATATCAATATTTCCCCTTATTTTATACAATATTTTATACACAAAAATGGATATAATAATTTTATGGGTGGGTCAGTAGATACTGCTTATACATACTATCAAAAGTAATCATGGAAGATACACACTATCTTTGTACTGGTTAGAATGAATTTCCTCTCTTTTCAAAATGTAAAATATAATGGTATATCAATAATATCATATATATATGATCAGTTCTGGGCCGTCTTGTATATAATAGTAGCAATCAAGTACGAATATTTTTCAAGGAAACCAAGTCAGACTTGGCTTTGACGTTTTCTTCAGATAATTAATATTTAAATAAGAGTGTTTAATTTAGACTGGACTTAACTATCGAAACTTGTCCCTTTCATGAATTCAGAGATTTCATATATGAAAGTATTATGAACCATATAGGAATTGTCTGTATTTCAACATATATATGCGGCTTTTTTAAGGAAAAAATACTCCGATATATCCCTAAAAAATTTACCATTTCCATTTTTGGTATTAGGGCCCCATCCTAACTCAACTCACAATACAATTTAAAATTATATCAAAAATGGACCATTACTCCACTCAAAACACATTCTACCAATTAAGTCAACCAATTTATTAAAATCCGTTTCAATCATAATGCGGCAAAAAGGTCAGGGATGGAGGGAGCATATTTTATACTCCCTCCGTCCACGAAAATTATTTTTCGGGACGGTGGGCAAGGAAATTAATAGAAGTTAGGTGTAATGGGTAATGAGTGGAGGAAAAATGAATATTTTGTGTGGCATATATAGTGTTGTGAGTGGATGAAAATGAATATTTTGTGGTGGGGTAGTGTACAAAAATGGAAAGAGTACAATTTTCTTTGATATTAAAATAAGTACATATATATATAGGGGTTGGTTCGCATACAAAACACTTTTCCCGTAAAAAATAATAATAATAATGCATTTTATGTATTATTACAATGAATTGTCATAATAATGTATTTTTGATTTATTACAATGCATTGTTAAGATAATGCATTTCATGTTCAATTATAATGCACCGGTCAATGACAACCGTAGATCTACGAAGATCAATGGTCCAGATCGCTTCTTATTTCTTACGGAAAAATGCTTTCACATATGATCTCATCCCTATATAGGTATATATAGGGATGGTAGGAACTATTCCTCCCATGAGAATTTGAGAACATGCTTAAATCTATATATATTCATGCTTAAAATCTATATATAGTCATGCTTAACCAAGATTTCATGAAATGGATCATTAATTTTATCTTCGGAACATTATACTCCATCCGTCCCAATATTATGGCATGTATTTCTTTTTTAGTCATCCCATATAACATGTCATGTTATATGATTGTCTCATTTTACAATTACTATTGACATATTAAATAAATTAATCAATAATACGTTGATTTAAAAATATGATACCCGTGTATCGTACGGGTAGAATACTAGTTTATTAAAAAAACAAAACAAAAAATAAAATGAAAAAACAATAAATAAATAGTCAAAACATGTGGCGCGATCCACTGTAATTTTAAAGAGTAGCTTCTTAAGTAAGGATCCTATTCCATTTCCCCACACCCACACTGATATCAAAAATTAAGGAGTGGACATCAGTCGAAGAGCCCATAGTGGATGCTCTTATATATAATTCACCTAACTAATGAGAAAATGAATAAGTTGCAGAAAATGGTCATTCATGAAATTGAAATATTTATTTGATACTTTAATATATAACATTAAAAACAACAGCAGAAATTGAAAATGCTGAGCTAACAAAAGTTTATTCAGCAAGAAACTAAATTGGCTGAGCACATAAGCTCTTTCAAACAACATAAGCTTGAAGTAAAACGGGACAGGGGAAGCGAGGCGCAGAATTAAACTTATTCATTATTCAAAATTAGATGAAGAGATTAATTTATAATTATTTACGCTTGAGCACAACAAAAAGTTGATCAGCAGGTGAATTATGACGGGGAGCCTCGAAGCAGCGTGAAATCTCTCGAGTCTTTGCTGAAACGAAGTCGAACATTTTGTCGACAACAGAATTTCCAAAGTGTGCGGCGAAAACACCCTCCAATCCAGCTCTCATGTGCTTTATCAGAATACCTACGTCAATCGGTTCTTGAAGCTTTTGCCTCGGATCTATTAGCTCCATTCTCTCAATGCTAAAGCGCCCATTCTTCTCTATCACTTTCCTCATGTCCCCTACTTTTGGAAAATAGATGGGCAAGTTGAAACCATCTGCTGCGCTTTTCTCAACAACTCCCTGCACTTGAAATATAAATTCATCGATTCATTTCAAAACAAGTATATATGCATGTATGTAAATTTGGGAGCGGACCTGATCAACTAAGTCCATGAGGCTAGATCCGAAGAAATCGAAGAGGGTACCGAACTCTAAGTGGGGGACTCCATCATCAGGAGTTCCAGGCATGGTGAGAAGCATAAGTCCCCCACTCACAATCTCCTCTGCTCTCGCACTCATAAAAACTTCCAAATCCCTCTCGAACTGATCCGAGAAGGCTGCGACCACGTCCTCAGGCGCGCCCAAGTAGTGAATTCTGCCCTCATTAGCCACTCCGTGTGGCTGCTTGGATAGCCAATGGACAGCGTGCGAGGAGTAAGCTATGGTGATTGAAGCACGGGGGAAGAGGCGGCCGTGGAACGAGCCGGCCACCCCGGCTGCGTGGTACGGCCTGTCCGGAGGGAGGGAGGCGAAGAGCGTGTTGAAATCATTGCCGCTGTGATCGTTGAACAATACTTGGAATTCTATTACCTCATTTTCGGACTCACAGAATTTGTTTTGCACAGCTTGGATCAGATTTTCAACTGCGAAGAACGTGTTGGGGCCCACGGAACAACCTAAATCTGCAATCCTAACTGTGCTACTGCTCAGGATTGCTCCCTTGTCTAGATTCTCAATCACTGCCTCTTGAATCTTTTCCTTCACTGCATCAGTCGCTAGTTTCTGCATGCATGCGCCAAAATTGAATTAATCAAGTAACAAACAAATATATATATGATTAATTTTGAAATTAATATCCAAAATCTGGGATGATTATGATGGCATGGTGCGTGTTAATTACCTGATAATGGGAGTTTTTGGCGTAACTGTGAGCACCGTCGCCACCATTCATTGGAAAACTTTCCTCCATATTATATTGCCTTTTTCAATTCTCTACTTTTTGAGAGAGAGAATTTTTCAAAATGTAAAATATAATGTTATATCATACTCCAGTAACTCCATATCTAATCAGTTCCGGGGTCTTGTATATAATAGCAATCAAGTAGTATTAATTTTCAAGGAAACCAAGTCAGACTTGGCTGGCTTCACGTTTTCTTCTGATAATTAATATTTAAAAATGAGTATTTTATTTAGACTTGACTAACTATCGAAACTTGTCCCTTTCATGAATTCAGAGATTTCATAAAAGTCTTATGAACCAGATAGGAATTAGGGATGGCAATTGATCGGATCTGCACCGTTGGATCCCGATCTAGATTCGGATCCGAATTTTTTGTTTAGATTCAGATTCGATCCAAAAATTTGAGATTTAGATTTAGATTCATGAGATCCGTTACGGATTTGGACCCGAATCCATGCCTTTTGTTTTAAAAATAAATTTAAAATGAGACAAGATAAATATAACACAATAATAAGCATCTCAAACAAGTCAGCATAGAATCTTTTTGCCATCAATTTAACTCAGTGCCCAAGAATTGCTTATTTGATCTCTTTAAAGTAATGTTTATTTTGAAAGGTTAAATTCAGTATATTTTTTCTTTTTTGCAAGAAACATTAATCTCTACTACACCTAAGATCTAATCATTGCAATTATTCTCTCAGTCCTAATAGCAAAGTCTCATTTTAAAAATGGAAATAATTAATTCTTCAAAAGTTCTTTTTATTCTTATTTCTTAATAACCATGTCCAAAAGAAGGGATACCTTACTATTGGTTGGGACGAAGGGAGTTAATTAGTTTCCTTAATTAAAAAATGCATGAAAATCGGATAATAATAGCGCAAGATTCTCTCGAATATTATAATACCACATGACTGAAACGTTAGTCAATAAGCTTTTTTTTTTCAGAATATAAGCTAAAATTATTAATTTAATTAATTATATACTTTCATTGTTAAAATGATCGTGAGTAGACAATGTGGCAAGCCACTTGATTAATTGTATCAATTAATCACAAGATCAAGCATGAGATTGAAAGCAACATAATAACAGTAAAAAATGCTGAAGCTACTGACTACTGTGGAACTTTCAACATATGAGTGAAGGAGAAGCAACAAAGCTGAATCTTCATTATTGATGCAGAATTAAACTGAAAACATACAGAAAAATTCTTGTTAATTAAGAAGTAATTATTTATGCTTGAGCACAACCAAGAGTTGAGTAGATTTATAATAGGGGCCCCCCAAGTAGCGTGAGAGTTGTTGAGCCTTTGCTGAAATGGCGTGGAACATTTTGTCGACGACGCGACTTCCAAAGTGTGCGCTTAAAACTCCCTCCACTCCTGCTCTCAAGTGCACTATCAGACTAGCTACATTAATGGCTTCCTCTACTTGTGACCTCACATCTATTACCTCCATTCTCTCAATGCTAAAACATGATGATCCCTTCTTCTCTATCACTTTCCTCACCTCCCCTACTTTCGGGAAATAGATTGGCAAGTTGAACGCGTCTACTGCGCTTTTCTCAACTTCTCCCTGTTTGATCAACAAAGAACATTAATTAATTAATTATATTGATTCATTCATGAATAATTAATTAAAACAAGTATGTATGTATGTTTGTAAATTTGAGACCTCATTAACTAAGTCGATTAGGGCATATCCAAGGAAATCGAAGAGCACACAGAGGCCTGAGTGGGATGCTCCATCAACATCATCAGGGATTACAGGCAGGGCGAGGAACATGAGTCCTCCACTCACAATCTCCTCTGCTCTGGCACTCATAAAATCTCCCAAATCGCTCTCAAACTGATCCGAGTAGGCCCGGGCCACATTCTCAGGTGCGCCTGAACAGTAAATTCTGCCCTCATTAGGCACCCCTCCTGGCTGCTTGGAAAGCCATTGGAGAGCGTACGAGGACTGCGCCACAGTGATGGAGCCACGGGGGAAGAGGCGGCCGTGGAAGGAGCCGGGCACCCCAGCTGCATGGTACTGCCTGTCAAATGGGAGGGAGGCAAAGAGCGTGTTGAAATCATTGCCGCTGTGATCGTTGAAGAATACTTGGAATTCTATTAGCTCATTTTTGGAGTCACAAAATTTGTTTTGCACAGCTTGGATCAGATTTTGGACTGTGAAGAATGTGTTTGGCCCAACGGAACACCCAAAGTCTACTATCCTAACTGTGGTGGAGATTTCTGCGTCGAGTTTGTCAATCACTGCGTCTTGGATCATTTCCTTCACTGAATCAGACCATTCTTTCTGTATAAAATTATTAGTGATCATTAATTTAGGGGGAAATTAAAAGGGATAGAGAGAGAGAGACTGTCGTCAACATCTCACACTTGGAATGGAATGATATGATCATAATGCGAAAAATGAAGTAGGATTTGAAAACCAAAAATATGAGAGTTGATTTAATTACCTGAAGCTGGGAGTTTTTGGTGTAACTGTAAGCACCATCCCCTCCCTTCATTGGAAAACATTCCCCCATTGCCTCTCTTTTCACTTTGCGATTTTCTAAAATGTAAAATTATAAGTATTAATTACTATTAATTGTATAATGAGTTTTGGGATCCTTATATAGCAGCAATGAAATCATTTTTAAAGAACCAAGGTCAGACTAGGCTGGCCTAACGTGTTTTTCAAAAATAATGAATATTATTAAAAAACCAAAAAAAAAAAAAAAACATGTGAATATCTAAGTATATATTATTAGCCGGGGGTGTCTTTGGTACCTACTGTTTGCAGTGTCATTAAAAGGGAATCTTAAATTTATTAAGTCTTATGTGTTGGCCTAATAGTAGTGGGGTTAATTCTTGAAGCCAAAGGTCTAAGGGAATCTTAAGTTCATATACTTTAGGTCAAAGATCTCACATTCAAGTCCATCATGTATATGATCTTTAAAATTTAATGTTACAATTATCAAAATATATTAAGTGTGATTATGTGGTGTTCTTTGAGCTAGGGTTCTCTTTGAGTCAACCAATCTTTTGGTTTCTTGTAAGTTTACCCTCAATTATTTTTTCCTCTTTTGAAAGTAATTAGTAGTTAGGTGGTTTACGTAGATCTGCCCCGTTTGGTGGCCTAGCTAATTGGATAGAGAGGAGATTTCATAACCTTGAGTTGAGATCATCAAGTTTTAAGTTGGAACACTTGTAAGCATCCACGTAGGAATTCCGGTGGCCGGAAAATATGGGATGTCTCTAATTGCAAAAGTTTCAAAGGTTGGTATAAATTTGCAACACTTTAAAAGTGGTGTTGCAATTGTAATTTTGACCAAAGGTGGTGATTTAAATGCAATAAACCCTAAAAATAACCTTGTACAAAATAGAAATATAAATAGATGTTTCAAACCTTTGGATGGAGAATTATACGTATACTAAAGAAGCCAAATTCGCCGGTAGAAATTTTGGAGAACTCCGAAAATTGGAAATTTGGTTTGCTGCAAATGACCATAAATTAACTGAACTATATATATATATATATATATATATATATATATAGGGAAGAGATCAAATAGAAATAAATTCATACGTGTTAACTAAAAATTAATCTGAGAACCAGAGGTCAACCCAAACCATGAGAACGGGTAAATGGGCCGGTTCATGGAACCGGGCTCCGGGCACGATTTTGAGAAACCGTCTAGTTCTTTAAATTTGTTAAAAATATATTGCATTCAAAAGGATTAGATCCCATGAACTCCGTGATATGTAACACATGATTTTTGCCATTTCACCAATGATACAAATTAACATCTTTCATATTATTATAGGTTAAGTTGTGTGAATACTATAAAAAGAAGTTTAAGTTCCAATCTTAAATTATGAATATTTTTATTTATCATGTGTATTATTATTATTATTATTATTATTATTTTAATAAAACAGTGAACCGTGATTCAACTGCTTGAACTAATTGAACAATGATCCGGAGATAAATCTCGCTGGTTCAATCTCCTATTTGATTTTTTTATAGATATTTGAAATGCTTTTAATTGCCTTACCATAAATGGCACTACTATGGTTTTTTTTTTTTTTTTTTAAGGGGTCAAAGGAAATTCATTTATTACGTAGAATCATCAAAAACAATATTCGAAAGTCAAGACGGCTAACTATCATGCCATGCATACTACGGTGACTTCTAGCATATCGAGCCAACTCATAAACAGCTGTATTTGCTTCTCTTCGAATATGACTCACTAAAATAACATTAAACTCTTTTAGCATTGCAAAAAAATCAAACGTTTCTTCATAAAGCACGCTATTATCATCATCATTCAGCCACACTAAATTTAGTGTGATGTCTTTGTCGCATTAAAACCGCAATTACCTTGAATTCAAGTGTTAATTTAATTTTTTTTATTGGGTTCAACAAGTCTTTGTTTAATTCATCCTAAAGCGTGCAAAAAAGTCTTTGTTTTTTGTATGCAGATTATATAGATATTCAAAACTAAAGCCTGTAAGAAAAACTCTATTTTTGTAAATATGATGGAGATGGTACAAATTTTAATGAAAAAAACAAAATATTCTATTGTATTTTATATTAAATTAAAACAGGTTGCGAAAATGGATTTGGCATTTGGTTTTATTTTTATACTGCACATGTAAATATAGATAGACGACAGGTTTAGTGTCATTATTGGGGTTTGGTTGAAGACGACAATTTCATTATGCCGAAGTCTGCGTTAGTGTGATCTGGCATTGAAAACTGTGACGGATAATGGTCAAGCCTCTCTCTATTTTAATTCGAAGAATTTATTGCGAAATGCGAAGCTTCGCAGTTGTAACACAAACCAGAGAGAGAGAGAGAGGATTGTTGGAATTGGCTCCACCAATTGTTCGGGAGAAGTCCTGAATGACAGAGACGTGATTTTACACCTTCTGGTTAAGCTCCTGCTACAGCGTCGTTACACTGTCAATGCCACCGTTCTCAGCCTCAGTCAGCTCTCTCTCTCTCTCTCCCCCCATATATAGATATGTGCTCATATAAAAAGATGGTAATATTGTGGCATACAAGTGGACTTGTGTTTGAATCATTATGATGTACTAATAATCGTTATTTCCGAAGAAACACAAAATTTATGAATAATCTTAAAGATTATTTGTTGATGTTATTGAAGCAGCACAAGTAATATTCCTAAAGAATATTACATGCTTTTAAAGAACAAATAAATTAAATATTTGGATAATATATGATTATCCCTGATTTTTGTGCGTATATATTGCACAAATGACAAATGACTCCAAAAGAGCTTGTATCATTTTGATACTAAATTAACAATAGAAAATCTTAGTAAGTCAAAAAGAAACTTACTGTCAAATGAGTGATCAAATTTCATATACATATTGTATATGCACTATAAAGAATTGAAGTTCTCGTGAACTAAATAAATTAGATGATACTCTTTAACGCCATAAGTGTGAGATATTTATTGGTGCTAAATATAAAGATCTGCAGAATACAAAATTGAATAGAGAAATTATATCACTTCGTCAATCTCTAAAGAGGATCTTCCTGAGGAAGATAATCCCAATGCACCAAATATCAAAAAACTGGGATTACGGAACAACCAATAAAGAAAATATCATTGAGAAATGCTGAGAATCTGGTTGATTGAAAATGCCACGAATTCTATAAATTCAGGAGAAACGAGTAATAGAAAAATATTATCACTGTCAACAATACTTTTGCCTCGACAAAATTGTTTATATCAATTTGATGATACTCTGGATCTAGAATCAAAGAGAATAGAAGTGCCAAAAACACTTAATAAATTTGAAAGAAGCAATTGAGGCAGAGCTTAACTCGCTAAATACATATATAATCTTTTACTCTGTAGTACATATGTCAAAGAATGTTGACACAAATGAGTATTTGTACTAAGAGAAAATAAATTGATGAAAAGAAGAGATGATGAGAAATAAAGCGATGTTAATAGCGTAAATATTTAGACAGAGATCTTAAATTGATTTTGATTATATATATTCTCCTAACTTCTGGGGGAAAATTTATTTTACACACTTTGAGTTGAAACAAATGAAAAATACACACCACATGCAAAACAAATGAAAAATACACACACCTACAACACTAACCCTAGAATGACCCACAAAACATCAACTCATAGCACAAAAAACAAGGTCTGTGACTTTGGGGGGAGAAAAAGAAGAAGAAAAGTTGCGGCAAGTACAAAATCATGTCGGGATAAGAGGTTAGTTAGCGGGATCTTGATTAATTTTATTTTGTTTCGATATTTTTTTCATAAATCGAAATCCCTCTCGGGTAAAACTATTTCCCTCTCATGTTCATGTATTTCCCGCTTGAGCAGGAAATAGGTATACACGAGAGGGAAATTGGTTAATTCAACTTATAATAATTTAGTCGATTTTTAGTCATATTTTCTTGAAATCCCTCTCGGGTAAAACTGAGCGGGAAATAGGTATACACGAGAGGGAAATTGGTTAATTCAATTATAAGTATTTTCCGCTCGAGCGGGATATGGTACTCGAGAGGAAAATAGGCTTAATATGCAGCAGGTATTTATAAGCAATCATTAGTCACTTTTTGATTAAAATAAATCACAATAAAGTGTCATATCGGCTCTTCAAACGAAAAGTGTGTAAAATTCATTTGTTTTGGAGGAGGTGTGTATTTTTCATTTGTGTAAAGTGAAAGTGTGTATTTTTATGGATTAACACTTCTCCTAATATAGCATCATGTTCCGTTATTTAATATCTCTCGCAGTAATGAATATCATTGATCCGCATATTTATTGGGTCATTGTACGTGAATATATATGACAATCTTTGATGGACTCAAAATTTATATAAAAGAGAAATATAAATTCACAACAAGTGTGAATTAATCTGAAGTAAGGATATGTGTATTTGTGTATTTATCAAAAAGTCTTTGAATAACTTTTATATTGATGAAAAAACCAACTCATACATAAAAAGTTTGGAACGAAAGACTTAACTAAATCTAAGTATTGACTCAATATGAAGATCGAGTATCTCCTAAAGGAGCATATTATTTTTACACCAGTCGACCTACTTGAAAAAGGTTGTTGAGAGATTTTTATAAATCGTATATAGTCAGACCCCAATGATTGTCTCTTCACTTGACTTGAAATGCATATATAAGATAACGATTATATTATTGGGCCATAAGTTCCATACTTTGAGTGCTAAGAGCACCATTCTATCAGATCTGATTTAACATTTAAAGTTAACTTGTTAGCAAGATTTAATGCTCTCATAAGGAAGCATTGAAATGATATTAAGCATATCATTCGTTATCTTTAAGGTTAAAATGACCTTAGTCAATTTTATGAAAAAGATCGAGATTCACATTGGCGGCTACTAGGATGTTGGTTGTTTATTTCATCCCATGATACAATATCTCAAATTGGTGTAATGATATGAGATATATCCCCCATTACTCTCTATGAGAATAATTTAACTTGTGTTGCACAAATGAGTTCTATAAGAACTATGACCACAAAAATTTGTTTAGTGATTAACTTGTAGATTTATTTAATAAATCTCCTCCTAATCTATATAAGAAAATACGTTCATAGTATTGAAATATGTTAACTTTGAAGATTATTATCTTCAGAGGGAGAGGGAGTGAGAAACTATTACATATTTATGAAGATTTGGCCATGAAGGTTAATTTTGAATAATCCTAAAGATTATACTCTAAAGGCCACATGGTTGTACTCGTGTTCTTTTCCTTACTAAGTTTTTCCTCCGGTAGGTTTTCTTAGTCAAGAGCGAGATAACTAATGCAACACATGAGTAAGTGTATGTCATGTAATTTTTTCCTCTATCAAATTTTTTTCCTACAAAATTTTTTTGAAGAGGTTTTTAACGAGACATGCACATCACAACACAATAAATCAAATGTGAAGTGTTATACTTGTGTCATTGTTTCAACGGAGACTTGCTCAAATGACAATTTAGCGGGCTTATTCACAAAGGCATTGCCGACGTCAACATTAAGAAAGTTGGTACACAAGAACGGCATGCAACGACTCAAAGACTACAATGATCAAGTTCAAGCAGAGCAATTGTACTCTTTTTCCTCCGATCAGGTTTTGTCCCACTAGATTTTCCTGACAAGGTTTTAATAAGGCAACATTTATTTTAGGGGGAGTGTTATAAATATCTTATAGATATACATCATATGAGTGTTGACCAAGCTGTAATTAACTCTAAAACCCTAGCTTTGTACCATTATAAATAGATGTCTTTGGTCTTCATATTGAATACATCTGAATATACAAAATTCTTATTCTATTCTATATTCTCTTTTCTCTCTTTAGTTTATAACAATATTAAGATTTTAGGAGTATTTGATAAATAAATTACAGGGTACTTTGAGATAGTAATATAGATTCGTAATGAAGTTAATATACTTTTCATGAAATAAATATTTTTAATAAGTAATTCACACTTATAATAAACATTTGGTGATGAAGTACTTTTCTATCTTCGTTGAATTAGTATTGCACTCTTATGATGCACATAAAAAGATGGTAATAAATAACTTACACAATAATTATTCAAGCTTGATTAAATTCATGGTAATATGGTATTGCACTCTAGTTATTGATATGCTATATCCACAAAATTTTGAATTTAAATCCTTAAGTTTAATTTTCTACAACATAGATACATGTATATTCAGTTATACTTTATAATCTATTTATTGAAACTTTTTTTCAATTGCAATCGAACATTCAAATTATTAACAAAGCACGGCTTACTTGTGAAAAACGAAACACGTGTTTAAGTCCATTGGACCTTGGAAAATAAGTGGCTACGCACTCAAGCAATGCTTTCATAGCCTATCTGCCGTACACGTGGATAATAATTTCATTTGTCTTTTATTTTTTTCTTCACTTTCTCCTTTTGTTTAATTCAGAACAATGGAACCGTGGTTTAGTTAAAGATGCAGTTGTCAAATAAGTCAAGGATTACATTCCGTCAGCTACAATTTTTGTGGGACCAACTATTATTACATCTACTGTTCATACACTGTTTACAAAAAACCTTTTTTCTTAATCTTTGCTGCTTCTCTCCTCCAGCCTCATTGTGCCCTCTTTTTTGCAGCTCCAGATTCTGGTCTTTTGAAACCCTCTGCCTTTGTTGCAAATATCACAAACAAATCTATTCGTTACCATAAGAGATATTATTTCTGAACCAGGGTCTGTGGGGAAAAAAATCAAGATTTGATTTTTATGTTGAAATCTTGAGTTTTTGAAAGAATTGATGGCTCCGTCTCAGCTTTCCAAACCCATATTCTTCTCCACCAAACCCACTTCCCAAACTCCTCTCTTTTCGCTCCCCTCCGCGTAACGGATCAAATCTCGCCCTTCTCCATTCGTAGCTCTGTCGCCGGCGTCGCGCCATCTCCCGTCGTCGCCGTCAAGGCGTCCAACAAGGTCAAGCGCGCCAGATCGTCGACAGCAGAGGCAACCCCACGGTCAAGGTTGATCTGATAAAGGAGGACGACTCCCTCTACCGCTCCGCCATCCCAGCGGCGCCTCCACCGGGGTCTACGAGGCCCTCGAGCTCAGAGACTGTTTATGAGGGTAAAGGAGTCCTCAATGCAGTTCGGAATATTAACCGATTTTTGGGTCTTATGCTCGTCGGCGTTGATGTCAGGTATATATATAACACAGACTGCCTCTTTTTACTACATTTTCTGCTATATTTGGTTCTTTTGTAGCGTCTACTCTTAATTGCTCTGCTTTTTCTATAAGATTTTTTTTCTTTCAATTTGATGGTTCTTCAGCTAGTGTTGTCTATAGTTCAAACTTTTTAGCTTTTTTTCTTGACAACTACATTTCTAGGAGAGAGGGCGACTGGTATTTGGCTGTTTGTTAAATAAGATTTTCTCATATTTCGGATAATTTGAAAATGATCGATAATTCACCTGTCCCTGAAATATTTTTGTCTGTTTTAATTAACTGATGGCATATGCATATACGACCATGAATGGGCATATATGGCCATGAATGGACCTCGCGGCCGAGTCGAATAGTAGGAGGCTTGAGCTCGGCTTGCTTAAGCTCAAGCCTGATTCTAAGTTTTATAGTTGGCATATATTCGTAAATGACTCTATTATCAACTTAATGAGCCTGGAACTAGCTCGGTTTGCTAAGCATGTCATGAGTTTGAGCTTGTGAAGTACTCCCTCCGTCCGCGAAAAGTGTAACACATCTCCTAATTATTGTGAGGTATAAAATAATGGAAAGTGCTACACTTTTCGCGGACGGAGGGAGTATGTAATTAGATGTAAATGGATTTCTTAAGAATCTTTAGTGGGAAAGACAAAATTTGAGCTTGAGCTCAAGCTTCTGAATCTCAAGAAGTCCAGTTTGACTCAAGCTCGGCAATTGACTCGGGAACATATAAACGAGCATGTGTGTGAACTCATAGGTTCAGACTGAAGCTGGGTTCAGTATTTTTTTGAGATCAGTTCTTTTATTAAACAATTGAACTTCAGACTAGATTTCTTTTCCATGTCAATGAAGGAATTGCCTAGTGGTGGAGGACGATAGTAGAATATGGTCATTCAGTGCTGATGTGATTCAACATAGATTTAGATAAGAACTAAATAAATGGAAAATAGATAATCTTTTGCTTGTATTGATGTAAAAAAAGGTTATCACTAATTATGTAAACTCCGCTTTTCCTCTCTCTGAAAACTTGAATTCCATTCTAGTGTTCTGGTTGTGAATTGCTTTCTTATAACCCAATGTCTTTTCTTCTCATTAAAGGAATCAGACTGATGTCGATGGTGTTATGTTGGAGATTGATGGGACTCCAAACAAACCTAAACTAGGGGCTAATGCCATTTTAGGAGTTTCTCTTAGTGCATGTCGAGCTGGGGCTGGAGCAAAGAGCACACACAGTAGATATCAAACACAAAAGAACTTGTTATGCTAGTTTCGGCATTCAATGTAATCAATGGAGGCAGCCATGCTGGTAACTATCTGGCCATGCAAGAATTCATGATGTTGCCTGTAGGAGCAAGCTCATTTTCTGAGGCATTTCGGATGGGTAGTGAAGGGTTAGTAAAGATTATTCTCTCTCGGAAAACAATCTTTCTAATTTTGTGCTCTGAATTTCTTAATTCTACTAATTACTCTCTGAAAAATCAAGCTCTAAACTAAAAACATCATGCTTCACGTTGTTTGAACTCTTCTGCTCTGGACTATTGTAGCATCTGGTTAAGAAGATAATATGCTTGCTTTGGTTTATACAGTTTAACATATTCTGAAGGGCATCCATCATCAAGGCTAAATATGGACAAGATGCATACAATGTTGAAGATGAAGGCTAAATACACGGGCAAGGTATAATAATTGCTTTTGATGTTTTACATGCTTGGATGGTGTTTTTTTCCTCAACATTTTGTTGAAATTCTTGGTTCATATCGAAATAGAGATGGATGTTGCTGCTTCTGAGAGCTTGACTAAAGAAGGAAATTATGATCTCAATTTCAAGAAACAGCCCAATGATGGTGCTCATGTGCTGGCAGCTGAAAAACTTGGTGATCTATACAAAAAATTTGTGAGAGATTTTCCAATTGTATCAATTGAAGATCCATTTGACCAAGATGAGTGGAGTTTCTTGGTCATCACTGCAATACTCATTTGACAAAGAATATGTGAGATTTTTCAATTGTATCAATTAAATATTGTTGGTGAGATTTGAATTTGATTCGTGTTAGAAGAACACAAAGACATGTGTGATCGGTGTTACTGTGTGATTGGATAAAAAGTAATAATAATATAAATGACAATTATGCCACAACTTCTTTAAATAGAAGGAAAAAATACAGGGTTTAAATGAATTTCCAAAAGCAGCGTCGCACTGAAATTCCAGTATTTGAACGATGCGTTGCCATACTACAGGGTGTGTGTGGTCCAAACTTATTTTTTAAAATGAGGTAAAATTTTATTTTTCTTTCCTACCTTAATCAAAATGTCATCTTCTCTTCTTAGACCAGGAAAATCAAATCTCGTTGGTTATATCTGAAGATGTGACCTGATGAAAATTGAATCAAAACATAATCAGTAACATGATTGATAAGTTTTATGTAAAAGGAGGCTCATAAGTGTCATATTACACACATAAATTAACAAGAAAAAAAAAATAGTCAAGGATAATGATCAAACATCAACTAAAAAAATAACAATTCTAAAAATTACATGAAGTGAAAGCAAATTTAAAAGTTTAGTAATTTATGATAAAAAGTAGTAATTGCTTACTAACTGCCAATTATCCCTAATTAAATTACAATTTTGAATAGGGAAAAGTAACAAATACACCCCTAATATATACCCCCCTATCATATTTACCTTCCTATTTTTTAATTTGGAGCTGTCAGCACCCAATAAGTAGGGCAAAAACCCCCCTCACCTCTAACGGATGACTAACAACGTTAATAATTTTTAAATTTTTTTATTTTTAATATTTGAATTTTTTTGTAATTTGACTAACACCACCGTAATTTTCTGTTTTTTAATTTTCTATTTTTATTTTCTTATTGTATTCTTATTTTTTAATTGTCTATATTCTTATTATGTCCCTAACAGATTACTATTTACAATTTTTTATTTTTATAAATTTCTACTTTTCTTATTGGTATTTTCTCAAGAGATATATATAGTTTGAGTAAAGTTGAATGAGACCCACTACGAAAATGAAAAACTGTAAACAATAATCCGTTACAGGAGAGATACCCAATAAGAAAATAAAAAATTAAAGAGATGGAAAATTAAGAAAATAGAAAAAAAAGAATACAATAAGAAAATATAAAATAAAAAAAATAGAAAATTAACGGTGTTGGTCAAATTATAGAAAATAAAAAATAAAAAATCGTTAACGGTGTTAGTCATCCGTTAGAGGCGAGGGGATTTTCGCACTATTTATAGCACGTTCTGGTGTTAACAGCTTCAAATCAAAAAATGGGGAAGTAAATATGTTAGGATTGTATATGATAGGGGATATTTGCTATTTCTCACGTTAAGGTGTTAACAACTCTAAATCAAAAAATGAGGAGGTAAATATGTTAGGGTGGTATACGATAGGGAGATATTTGCTAATTCTCCCTTTTGAATATCAGTTTTTCGTTTAAAAATAGGGAATGAAAAACTAAAAGCAGAGTTATTTATAAGCACTTATGAATACAAATAATGATAAAAATACAGTGTGAAATTGAGAAATTGTCTATTGGTAAAATTCACGAAACACTAATGAGCAAGCATAGCTATTTTGAGATAGGTGTACTTCCATACAGCATGCTCCTTCACAAGTCTAAGCGGCAAGTAATGATACAAATAGTAAACCATTACTTTTGCAACATATAACAACGGAAATAGCACAAATAATCTAATGTAAAAAAAAAAAAATCTGTTAGACTTCAAACTTTCCATATGAACCATCACTTGGCAGTGGCGTCGAGGTTGTTGGCTTCACCTCCTTGTATGACTATCAAGGTCTCTACGAACCTATTTTATTTTAAGGAAGTGTAGAAGTTGGATCAGCCTGCCCGGAATCAGAAGACTTGTCCAATTTGTTTTCACCTACACATCTCATAATCAAGGATAAATTATAAAAATAAAAATAAAAAATAAAAAAGGGACACATATAAGTAATTAAAAGTGTGCCCTTTCTTTGCTCGAATGATCAGATGACACCATAAAACAATTTCATTCTAAAGAACACGAGGTACAAGAGGTAGAGAATGAATTAGTCTAAAATTACATGAGAAGTGAATTGTCAAACTACTTTCTTTTAACCATATCTTCTCAGTTAAAGTTAACTATTACTATATCCAGCCCATGATTCCATCTATTCATCCAAGTCTAACAAAAACGAATACCTAAGACATAGTAACACAGAATAGATACAAGGATAGAAAATCAACCTTGAGAAGGTGTGCATTATTAGCAACATTAAGGTTGTAACGTAACGTGCAGATGATTTAATTTAATAATATAGAGCAAATGGAGACTTCATTAACTTCAAATTCTTTTTAGGACCTTATATTCATCAAGATTTTTGTAAGCTTAGAATAACTTTCTTCATAAACTAAAAAAATCAAATGCCACAAAAGATTATGGCACTTGCTTATAGATATAGATATTTACCTATCTAATGCTTCTGTTTGTATTTTAATAAAATGTGAGATGGTGTGAGGACATAATAGAAAATGCTGATAAATTCATCCAAATAGGCTGGCAAAGATATGAATGAGAAGCTTAGATTTCGAGACACAATAAACCACAAAGATCATAACCTGCAAATGGCTAGCAATGGCTAGGAGACATTGGAATCCTATTATCTCAAACTTGTATCATAACATCCATTAATTTCAGCTGTTCTATGAGCTCTTTTTCAGTTTTCACAATGTGATCAGGATAACACAATGAATATTTCCAACAACATAAAGAGCATAAAAATGAATTTCAAGCCATAGTTACCAAATATTGATTGTTAGGGTACACCTTATTTTTACTTGAACTAGACATAAAACTTTTGTCAAGTGATAAAGATCAATTTCTAATACTAGCCAGTCAACTTTCATCAGGATCCATTCAAAATGCTACTGAGCTTTGAGCTTTGAACTCTCAAATCTATTACATCCCAAATAGTATTGGTTTTGGAATGTCAATAAATTCAATCCACATCCAACATAAAAAAATGAAATTATAGATATGATTTGCATGAACTAAATTTAGTTCCACCAAACCTACGAATACAAAGGTAGAGGTTTTCATATGCATCCAATAATTTTTCCTTACAAATAACTACTTTGACTTTGGCCGAATAAACTAGAAGTTATAATGAATTTTTTCAACAATTTTCATACCTCATCCTTTAAAATTCGGAAGAAAAATAGCCCTTGTCTTTCCAATATTCCTCTGGAGTCCAAAAAGACCAGAAGAATAGTTCCAAATTTGCTAGGGCAATACATAAGATAAATAAGCTGAAAAAAGAAGCCTGGCACACAACTAGCCCACAAAAACCCAACCAAGAAGTCCAACAAGGGAGAAGAAATATATAGATCAAAGGAAAAAAAGAAGGAAACGAATATGAAATCTGTTGTGCATTTCCAATATCTATAAATTAAGAAAAAGTGAATCTCTATCAACAAATGTGAAAACAACCTGACACACAATATTCTTGAGAAAATTAAATAACATACAAAAATAAAAATAAACAAATCTTGAGAATGAAATAAACATATAAAAGCACAAAAAAAAACAAAGCATACCCACAGATGTTGAAGGGAGCGCTAAAATTAATAGATCCGTCGCTTAATGTTCATTCGCTTAGGCAGCATTAAAGCACCATGCATTGCCCTCATCTTGCCGTGTCTGACGCTGAATTAGTGTCAGCCTTCTGGATGTTGTAATCGGGGAGGGTGCGGCCGTCATGGTGTTTATTTCCGACGATAACGAGATGTTGCTGGTCCGAAGGGATCCCTTTCTTGTCCTGAATATTGGCCTTCATACTGTAGATGGTGAGATGGTGTCGGAATTCAACCTCCAGGGAGGGTGGTGGTCTTCACGAAGTTCTTCATGTTTGCGGCGGTGGAGAACCTGTTGCTAGGGTTTGGGTGGGGGGATGAACTAGGACTTTGAGGGTGAGGGAAAAAAGGATAAATGAGCTGTCGTCTTCTTTTTTTTAGGGAAAAAATTGAGCTGTCATCTTCGATTGTGCAGTTTTAGTGCAAAACACTGCCTTTTTTACACTATTTTTCCTTTTATTTTTATTTTTTTAAAACTAAAACACAATAAAAATACTAAGAAATATGTATATAAATTAAACTAATCATAAAACTTTAAATAATTAAAATAAACTTTAATTATGACATAAACGACTCTAAGAACATGAATTTTAAAAATTTATAGGATAATAATAATAATTCAATTTTTGATTTTTCACATTTTTTTATTTTATCTCTAATTGTTTTCCTAAAAATGATTCTCACATTATTTTTATTAGGTTTAAATATCATAAATTAATATAAATTAATTAAAAAATTGATTTCCAATTAAATGGAATTGATAAGTGTACTTGCTTGATTACTTGCGAGTGAGATGATTAATATTTCGATAAATTAACAAACATTGTTGTTCAATTAGTGGAATTGATCGTCGTAATCTCAAATCATTGATTGCTTGTGAGTGAAATGATTAGTATTTCGATAAATCAACAAAATTGGTGTTCAATTAGTGGAACTAATCATCGTAATTTCAATGTATTGATTA
This sequence comes from Agastache rugosa, assembly GCA_031470985.1. Lineage (NCBI taxonomy): Eukaryota > Viridiplantae > Streptophyta > Magnoliopsida > Lamiales > Lamiaceae > Agastache > Agastache rugosa. Next base: position 28,413,490 of record CM062605.1, read on the forward strand.
CTTTTGAGTGAGATGGTTAGTATTTCGATAAATTAACACGGATTAACAAAATCGGCTTTTTATTAATGGAACTAATCATGGAACTAATGAGCAACGACGTCTGAAAAAACTGTACCGTTCGTCGTGATATTGTGCCGATAGATTTTTCAATCTATTGATACAGTTTTTCAACCTATCGGTACAGTTTTTTCAGCATGTCGGTACAGTTTTCTAAACATATCATTGATATTGTGTTAAAAATATGATGGTTAATTATGATAATTTCGTGCTAATTATGTTAATTTCGTGCTAATTAGGATATTTACGAGCTTTGCTTATGTGTCGTATAATTGTTTGGAACAAAAGCAAATATTTATGACTTGTGTTACGACGATGTCTTACAAGTTTCATAAACTGTGCACTGAACGGTTAGAATTTTGTACCGATAGCTAATGATATTAGGTCCATCGGTACAGTTTTTTTGCCTATCGGTACACTTTGTTTTCTCCAGTGTGTTTATGTTCTTATTTTGAAGTTGTATTGTGTTTATTATGTTTTTTAGTCACGCATTAGTTAATTTAACAAATAAGATCATTTGGTACGTGTATGACTTCGTTTCTACAAAACAACGATGGTATAATTAAAAAAATATATGAATGAAAGAGGGTTGAATGAAATAATGTGTGTGGAGAAAAAAAAAATGTACTGATGGGTTTTTTATGTGTACCGATGGGTTTTTTATGTGTACCGTAAAATCACGAGCGGTACAGTAAAACCACGACCGGTACAATATTTTTCTCTTCGATACCATCATTAAAAATAAATCTCAACTCACCTATAATAACTTTGCAAAATAAATGTCTTCTGCTATGTGATTTCTCTAGCAAACGTGAGTGATATTTAGTTATTTTTGTGGTATTGTGATTCTCTCTCTTTCATTTTCTTTTCTTTTCTGAAGTGTAATTTCATATATAGACTGAAGAATCAATGAAACTAAATAGTTGTACCGATAAGATTCTTTGCGTGTATTAACACTATTTAATTTAGTACATTGGCATGCATGACAAGCTTTAATAAAAGGTTTGATGTGAGTGATGCATGAAAATAAAATAGAGAACGTGAATCTGTTACATTAGAGAGCTTAGGGAATCATTTTTGTCCTCATTCATAAAGCAAGTCAATAATAATTTGAACTCATTTATACAATGATCGCACACGGAAATTAATACATAAATTTGACAATTAACCTATTTTTAAAACAGCGGAAAAGTACAAAAGGTATCAGTGGTTATGGCTTATATGTGCCATCAAAAGTGGGTATGGGTGATACACACTATCTTCATACTGGATAGTTGTGAGAATTCTCACTTTATTAAATATATCCGGGTCGGTTCGATTTCTGACGGATTTGGAAAATCAGAACCGAAACCGACCCGAACCATTTTCGGTCCTAAGTTTTCTACCAGCTCGAACCGTATAGGCTTAAAAACCAGACCGTTCAGCCCGAACATGTCGGTTTGACAGGTACGGGACGGGTCTGCTCAACCCTAGACAATATATAATAATAAACCTTAAAATAAAACAAACGACTCTAATAATTGTTTTACATTTTTTATTTTTATCTCTAATGATTTTCCTAGAAATAATTGTGACATTAATTTCATTAGATTTTAAAATATCATATAAATTAATTAACAAAATTGGTTTCCAATTAATAGAATTGATCATCGTAATCTCATTTCCTTGATTACATGCGAGTGAGATGATTAATGTTCCGATAAAATAATAAACATTGTTGTTCAATTAGTGGAATTGATCGTCGTAATCCCATATCATTGATTTCTTGTGAGTGACGTGATTAGAGTTTCGCCAAATTAACAAAATTGGTGTTCAATCAGTGTAAATAATCATCATAATCTCAATTTGTTGATTATGTACGTTTGAGTGAGATGATTAGTATTTCGATAAATTAACACGAATTAACAAATCGGTGTTCAATTACTAGAGCTAATTATGGTAATATCAATTCGTTGATTACTTATGAGTGATACAATTGATTTTTCGATAAATTAACACAAATTATAGAAAATAATGTTCAATTGGAACAAATCAATGTAATCTCAATTCGTTGGTTACTTGTGAGTGAGATGGTTACGATTTTGATAAATTAACACAAATTAGCATAAAATAATGCACAATTAGTTGAACTAATCGTAGTAATCTCAATTCGTCCATTATTTGTGAGTGAGATTATTGGTATTTCGCTAAATTAACAAAAACTATAAAAAAGTATGTTCAGTTAGTGGAACTAATCGTCATTTTAACCCCAATTCGTCAATTACTCGTGAGTGAGATAATTAATGTTTCGATAAATTAAAATAAATTAACAAAAATCAGTGGTTCGTTAGTGGAATTAATCATTATAATCCCAATTCGTTGATTACTTGTGAGTGTTATGATTATTATTTCGACAAATTAACAACAAAATTAGTGCTCATATAGTGGAATTGATCGTCGTAAGTATAATTGTACGAGACTAATAGTAACCAATTGAGCTCCAAATGCATCAATCGGATTAGTGATCAATTGGGCTCAAATTGTATGAATCGGACTATATGGAAATCAATTAGTGACCACATATTGAATAGATCGAACTATAGAAACTCAATTTTTGACCAATTAAGCTTTAATTACATCAATCGGACCATAGGACGATATGAGACTCAATTGATCGATTTTAAAGTAAATTAAAAAAATTAACAAAATTAACATGCAGCAAGAGCAAAGTATATATTTTTATTTGAAAGTTCATATCCCTACAATGCCACCACTATAAACCCTAGCTAGTACTACCACCTCTTATATGGAGGCAGTAAAGTTGAGAATTGAGCACTTTCGACAACGAATAACAACAATGATTTCGGAATTAATTCCGTAAAGAAAAAAAACTACAAAAATGTCCTATGATTAACAAATTCATCAGTGGAACGAGATGAATTGAAATATAAAAGCACATAATTGTACGATAAAAAATTACTCAAATCATGCATAATAACACCATTAAATTATAAAATTAATATATAAAAAACTCACTTCTTTTATTATATAAAGAGTTTACCTTAATTAATACTACAATTTGATGTGTATTTCACAAATATTAAATAATAACTATAATATCGAAATATTGGATTCATAGAAATTTATCTTATCAAAGCGAGCTTTTTTAAATCAACACACAAACAAATATTTTTTTTTAAAGTGGCCAAACAAATAAGTGATGAATGTAATTACAAAATATTTAAATTAAATTGTGCTATAATAATTGTGTGCAGGATGATGAAATATAAAATATAATATTATAACATAATTTTTAACTAAACAAATTGTTTTTATCAATTATACTAATATTATAAGAAATGTCATCCACTATAATAAAACAGTAACAATTAATTTAATTTCATTTAATACAAACAGTAGCAATCAATACTTTGCAGACCTCGTAATTCGCTCCAAACTATGGTTGTGTTACAATTAATTTAATTTCATTTTCTTTATTTTTCTAGCTCCTATTTAGAAATGCCACATGGAAGCAGATTAGACCATGGATGCAATGCTTGGGTGCGTAGCCACCAGGCTCCCACAAAATACTAGTATGTATATAGAGTATGAAATTAGTATCTTTCGACTATGTAACTCGCATCACTTTTGTTTTAAAATGAATGCGCAATTGTAAAATCATACCCACTCCACGAAAAAAAAATCTTATTTGTCCATTTTTCTCGTTCACAAAAAAGAGTATCACTTCACTTTTTCCACTCACAACAAGTGGATTTTTATTCCACTCACAACAACTTCAATTTTCACTTCACTTTTTCCGCTCACAACAAGTGGACTCTTATTCCATTCACAACAACTTTACTTTCCACTTCACTTTTTCCATTCACAAGAAGTGGGACCTTATTCTACTCACAACAACTTCAACTCTCATTTTACTTTTCTACTCACAACAAGTAGGACCCTTATCTATTACTAATACGAAAATAAAACTGCCCCTCCACGGTGCTCCGTTCAGATTTTCCTTTATTCTGGTAATTTGTCTAATTTTAATTCATATATATTCTAATTTTTATTTTTATTAATTAAAATTTTATTAAATTCATATTCTTGAAATATCACATGTTTATCTATTAATCACATCTCATATTTATCTTTCCCTCTATTTAATTAATTTCTTCTATTATGCATATTAAAATAATAACAATTTCGGAATGCATTCTTATAAGAGGTCCAAATATTTTGGTACCAAAATTTAAATAGTATAAGTTTTTTAACCCTAAACTTAAAACTACAAGTTTTTTATACCAAAATTGATAAAAATACTAAAGTACCCTTACTAACTATTTTAAAATTTTTTGTCTCTCTCTCTCTCTCTTAAATTTCGGTTCCCCTCACTACCCTACCACACACCCCCACATTATCTCTCTCATCTCTCTCGCACAGCAGCCGACCGAAACCCACCAAATATTGATTTTTGGTGTGAATTTGGGCTGAATTTATGTGGGCACGATGGGGGTTGCGGACGATGGGGTTGGGGTCGATGGTTGGGGGCGATGGGCACGATGGGGGTTTGGGGGCGATAGGGGTTGGGGTTGATAGCTGGACGCGATGGAAAAACAGCCTCAATCTCTCACGATTCTCTCCCTTCGTCGGCCAGATTTCTTCTGGACACGATGGCTGGACACGATGGGAAGACACGATGGGAGTATTGGACACGATGGCTGGACACGATGGGAAGACACGATGGGGCTATTGGACACGATGGAAATTACACGATGGGTGGACACGATGGGGCTGGACACGATGGCTGGGGGCGATGGCAGTCCATCGTGACTTTGCCATCGTGCCCAGACAGATCGGTCTTTTTTATTGTGTTTTGTCTTGTTTTATTGATTTTGTTTGTGAATTTATTGCTTATGGTTTCCCGTTTGTTATTGCAGGAGGGTTGTGTGTGGAAAAGACCCACGTTACAGGCTGTGACACGTGGAATCAATTTATATATGCGTTGTTGCATATATCAATTTGTATAGGTTGTAGGATATTTAGCTTGTCTTTTGATTTGTGATTTTTTGCACGATTGACAATGCCACTCTTATTTATGATATTAAATCCATTTGTCCTAATTTTATTTATTTGTTGAACTTGTGTTGTGTTTAGAAATTGGAAAATGTAAAAAAAAGGGTCATTCCCATAGCCTACTGCCTGTCCACGATGGGAAGTCCCCATCGTGCCCACGATGGAGAGTCCCCATCGTGGGCTGGAGAACAGTGGGCGATGGGGGAGGGGCGATGGGGGCGATGGGCAGGACACGATGGGTAGTCCCCATCGTGCTCACGATGTAGAGTCCCCATCGTCTCCAGAAGAACCGACATCGATATGTATTTTTAATATCTTAATGTTATTCCATAGTGTTTGTTATACCCTATAAATAGTTTTTTATACCTTAGATACATAATTATGATCAATCTGAATGTTTTTGGCAACATCGATGATATACAGCCTATAATTTAATAATTTAAAGTAAATATTCATTATGATCCTTTTCATTCTTAAGATATCATATGATTCATAATCATATTAAAGACTACATTTAAATTATTTAAAATGTTAGTTTTTACTTATGAAACTCTTAAATAAGCAATTACAATCAATATATCAGCACCACAACAACATAAAGTCAAAAAATATCTATAAAATCAAAATATCTTGAGGGGGCGATGGGACATGCATCGTGAGGGCGATGCCCACGATGGACACGATGGGCGCTCTGGACACGATGGGCACGATGGGGGCGATGGGCACGATGGGGGCGATGGGCACGATGGGGGCAATGGGCACGATGGGCACAAAGTGGGCGATGGGAGCGATGGGGGCGATGGGTCTCCTAATCGTGAGCGATGGAGAAAATGGGCAGGCTCGTGCACCCCGCCGCGGCGGGTGAGCCGCCGAAGCGGGTGCACCCGCTTTACAAAGGAAACCCGCTTCGGCTGGTAACCCGCTTATCTTTTTCTTTTATACTTTCTTTTGGATCTTTGTACAAGATTATTCTTTTCAATTCGTTAATCCGTAAGAATTTCTATTCCCGTTTTTATTTGTGATTGTCTTTCTATGCATTATTTATTCTTGTTCGTGCAAAAAATCATAAATCAAAATTATGACAAATGGATAAATTATTATTTATTCTTGTTCCCGCAAAATATCATAAAGAGGGCTAATCTTTAAAGTGCATCGGACATCTTGTTATTGTGTGTTCTTCACTACCACAATTGCTGCATTTCTTCTTTCGTCGCCGTCTCTGACTCGATGGTTCTCCCTCCGGGGGAACATTTAGATCGAAATCTAAAGCGAATGGCTCGGTGTAATTCTTTTTATTGTGGTCGGCCCCCTTACACTTAGAGCATTTTTGCTACGGCGTGTTGTGGGCACACCTTCAACTGCTGAACGAACACGCATCGTGTCAAATAGTACCATCGTGTCCATCCATCGTGTCCACCCATCGTGTAATTCCCATCGTGTCCAATAGCCCCATCGTGTCCAGCCATCGTGTAATTCCCATCGTGTCCAATAGCCCCATCGTGTCTTCCCATCGTGTCCAGCCATCGTGTCCAGAAGAAATCTGGCCGACGAAAGGAGAAAATCGCGAGAGATTGAGGCTGTTTTTCCATATTTTTTTGTGGCTTTTTTAATTTAATTCATAGGTGTATTATTTATTTATTAGTTTTTGTTAAAGGGAGGGCACTTTAGTCTTTTAAATGATTTTGGTATAGAAAACTTATAGTTTTATGAATGAGGCTAAAAAACTTATACTTATTAAGTTTTGGTATTTTTTTATCCAATTTCACTTCTTATAAATCCTTATTTTATACAATCTTAATTCATATATAATAATCTACAAAAAAATCGTAAATGAAAATTCCTATGAAGACTAAATAAATATATTTAATTAATATATCTATATAGAATCATTTTCATTTTTCATTCATATTTTCCTAAAAACTTCGATTAGTACTTTCTAGAAAATATATAGTAGCTAAAGAAAAGATAAACTTGAAGATGTAAATATAATTTGTTCCGCATTTTGGCAAAGATTAGAGATATCGATTTAACATAAACTAACGAGACGGTTCAAATATACTTAAAAAGAAGGATTTTTACTAATTTTAATTAATATTAACTTTGTTTAGATTTTTATTGTAATATCCCGATTCCTCGATAGTTAAATAAAGGGATAAGTGGACTTCTCTAGAATTAAAATTTAGTTAGTTTTTATCACAGAGAAACAAATTCGTTTATAAGTAATTGGGTTAAATTCTTTAAAATGTGTTTATATATCAATGTAAAATCTCAAGTGAAATCTAATTATTTCACCGATGTGATTTAATTAAGATGCAAAAATTGTGAATTTTGCTATTTCATAAGTATTTGTGCATAAAAAGAAATAATAAATTCACAATAAATTTAGTGATATAAGGAAAGAAGAAAAAAGAAAAAAAAAACATGATATATAATATATATATCTTGTATTTACGTGCGTGTGTGTGGGGTGTTTTGATTAAAGAATTGTGAAGAATATATTTAATATAAAGTTAACTTTAGAATTTGGAATTTAAATCAATCAGGGCCCATGTCCTCTATACCTTCCACCTCACCCTTTCTTTCCTTCACCAGTCATCACTCCTGAATAAGTAAAATAATCACCATCTTCCTTCTTCTGCAAAATAGCAGACTTCCTTTTCTCTAGAATTAAAGAAAGAAAATAGAGCAGAGCCATAGAGAAATAATAACGAAAAGAGAGAAATTCGGAAGGGAGAATTGACGAGTGTTTTAGAGAAGAAAAAAGAGAAGAGAAAAAGTTCCAGGAGATGATTTAGAGATAAATACGAGAGAGAGAGAGAGATTGAGATTATAGAAAAAGAAAGAACAGAGGAAAGAGAAGGAAACGAAAAAAAATTAAAGAGAAGGTCAGTCGAGATCAGAGATGGAAGGAGGAGAGAATTAGCTAGCAATTTCACTCATCCATGTAATTATAGAAGAAGAAGGACTAAATTTTAAAGGTCGAAACCCCTCATCCCTTGTGCTTTCAATTTTCGAATTTATGATGAGATTTCTCTCTTGTGTTCTTCATAAGTTTAGATGGTTTATGTATATATCCAATTTACGCATATAATTGTGTAGATATGTATATAGGGGTTGTCAATGGGCTGGATTAATGAAGATAAAATGCACAAGGATTTAATATACTTTGATATATACATAACGCCTGCCAACTGTTCGAAGAAATGTACAGAAGGGAAAGAGAAATCCTGCTAAAAATTGTGCAGAAAATTTATGCACACATGTATATGACTTTTTGTGTGTGTGTCATTCCCGTAAAGAAGAAGAAGAAAGGCATGAAATAAATGTTTATGTATATCATGTACTGTGTGTTGGCCGACAATTTCTTAAGGAAGAGAAATATGTTGTATAAATATATATTTTTATCATGTGCTAGTTGCCCATTTATATGCCTGCAAAGAAGGAGAAATATATGTTGGTTGTTCATATATTCAGATAAGAACAATAAGCATGTGAATAAAATATATTATACGTGGACTGTTGCTGCTTTGCTTTATGCCTAAGAAAGAAAGAAATGATGCAAGAAGTTTATGTTACTATACATATACTTTTGATTTTCAAAGATATTGATGTTTAAATTAGAATTCTTGAAGTGTATGATAAGAATTGCAAGAAGATGAACATCATAAGTTTTATATATGTATATGTATATGTGATGCTCGCCCCTTGAGTATAAGAGAAAAGAGAAGAGATTATAAGTTTTGCATATACGTTGATGTGTTTGCTGTCAATTAATATAAAAAGAAAGAATAATGTAAATTCGTGTCACGATTATGTATTGTTAGATGAGAAAGAAAGAAATGACATGGGATTATATGTATTTATGACATTGTGGGTGCATTTCATAAGAAGGAAAAAGAAGTTGAAATTAGTAAAGTTATAAATGAGTTGAGTTCATAAAGAACTTGTCTATGTATTTGAATACACCTTCCAATTAAAGTTTACTTAGTGTCGAGCTAAGGTATGATGGTGCTCGAGGCCAAATGTAGAATTCTTAAATGGAAACTAACGAGTTTAAAAATTCGGAATTAGTTAAAATAGAAGCTTAGTATAACTATGTCTTGTTTAAGCCTTAGGTTTGGAAACCAAGTCTAAGTTAAGGTCCGTTTTGTAGGCCCCGTGGAAGGAGAGCAGTGAGCAAATTCTTTGAGATCCAAAGCAGGTTTCATCATTCATTTATCAGGTGGGCTATACTTTTCAAAGTTTATGTTTGAGTTATTAAGCTCTGCTATTTAAGAAATGAAAATGCTATCCATGATGAAATGTTTTATGTGCGCTCTATGTGTTTAAAGCTCTTGTTTAATCGATCGAGGCACTCGGATAATCTAACACATTTGATGAGTGTTGTGTACACCCCAGAGTCATGTATTGCAATGGCCGATCACCATTGTGTGCTTGACACAGTTTAGCGAATTCTCTGAGCTTCGGTTCGAGGTTCACCCAGTTAATGAGAGTAACACAAGAACGTCACAAGTAGCGCGCTAAGTTATGAGGAAATGTTTTAGTGAGCTTAGAAGTGGCTTTCTGTTTGAAACCTTCTAAGTGTCGTTGTACGTTATGGATATGTTATGTTTATGATTTCATAAATTACTTTATGAAATGCGATGCCCACTGAGTACATTAGTGCTCAGCCCAAATGTTTCCAAATGTTCTCAGGTCGTGGAGCATGAGCGGGCAGGTGAAACTGAGGCTAGGACTTAGCATTTGGAATTGTTTCCTCTAGTTTAAACTTTTTGAGATTAGTCGATTATGTCGACTTCTAAATTTTCTATCTTGAGAATCATAGACTTGATCGCTTTTGATACATGTAATTTATGTCAGCCTTTGTGTTTTCGGATACGAACTAGAACTTCGATCCTGTAGACTTTTGAGTTGTAATATTACGGTTGAACTTGATAGTCTTCTTATATGTACTCTCGTCTTCAAATAATGTTAAGGTTCAACTCTTTCTTTTATTACAGTCATTTCCCGATCCTTCGTTTTGAAAATTGGGGTGTGACATTTATCGAGTAATTTAACATAAATCAACGAGACGGTTCAAATAACATAGAAAAAAGGAAAATAAAGCTGCCCCATCCACGGTGATCTGTTTCGATTTTCCTTTATTCTGATAATTTGTCTAATTTTAATTCATATATATTCTATATTTTTATTAATTAAAATTTTATTAATTTCATATTCTTGAAATATCACATATTTATCTATTAATCACATCTCATATTTATCTTTCCCTCTATTTAATTAATTTCTTTTATTATTCATATTAAAATAATAATAATTTTGAAATGCATTCTTATAAATCATTATTTAATACATTCTTAATTCATATATAATAATCTAAAGAAAATTTATAAATGAAAATCCCTATGAAACATTTTTTCCGCATTTTGGCAAAGATTAGAGATATCGATTTAGCATGAACCAACGAGACGGTTCAAATATACTTAAAAAGAAGATTTTTTACAAATTTTAATTAATATTAACCTTGTTTAGATTTTTAACGAGTAATTTAGCATAAACCCACGAGACGGTTCAAATAACATAGAAAGAAGGATTTTTACTAATTTTAATTAATTTTACTTGGAGTGTTCATATTTTTATCGAGTATTACTCAACGGATTTGAGATGCGTATGTACAGTAAAGTCACTATTTTAACCGAGATTAGGACGAACATGTAGAAAAATTCTAAATAAATTTAGATTTAGAAAATACATAATGAATGAGTATACCCGATCCATTGTCATTCCTAATAATAAATTTAGATACGTGAAATACAATTAATTTTCTAAGTTTGATTAATAATTAACGCGAACAATATCGCAACTTTTAAATAAAATATAAAATTATTTTTAAAATGTATACACGTAAATTAAAACATAAAGTTATTTCTCGTCGAGTCTCGACGGGCCACTTACTAGTCTATTACTAATACGAAAATAAAGCTGTCCCCTCCACGGTGCTCCGTTCAATTTTTCCTTTATTCTGGTAATTTGTCTAATTTTAATTCATATATATTTTAATTTTTATTTTTATTAATTTCATATTCTTGAAATATCACATGTTTATCTATTAATCACATCTCATATTTATCTTTCCCTCTATTTAATTAATTTCTTCCATTACACATATTAAAATAATAACAATTTTGGAATACATTCTTATAAATTCTTATTTTATACATTTTTACTTCATATATAATAATCTATATATATATATATTTAATATTATAAAACTGGCAATGATTAGATATATCGATTTAATTAGCATGAACCAACGAGACGGTTCAAATATACTTAAAAAGAATAATTTCTACTAATTTTAATTAATATTAACTTTGTTTAGATTTTTATTGAATAATTTAGCATAAACCAACGAGACGGTTCAAATAACATAGAAATGAGGATTTTTACTAATTTTAATTAATATTACTTTGAAGATGTAAACATATTTTTTTTCGCATTTTGGCAAAGATTAGAGATATCGATTTAACATGAACCAACGAGACGGTTCAAATATACTTAAAAATGAAGTATTTTTCCTAATTTTAATTAATATTAACTTTGTTTATATTTTTATCGAGTAATTTAGAATAAACCAACGAGACACGGTTCAAATAACATAGAAAGAAGAATTTTTACTAATTTTAATTAATATTACATGGAGTGTTCATATTTTTATCGAGTATTATCAAGGGATTTGAGACGAGTATGTACAGTAAAGTCACTATTTTAATCGAGATTATGATGAACATGTAGAAAAATTTTAAACAAATTTAGAATTAGAAAATGCATAATAAATGAGTATACTCGATTCATTGTCATTCCTAATTATAAATTTAGATACGTGAAATAAAATTAATTTGTTAAGTTTGATTAATAATTAACTCGAACAATATCACAACTTCTAAATAAGATATAAAATTATTTTTAAAATGTATACATATAAATTAAAACATAAAGTTATTTCCTGTCGAATTTCGACGGGCTACCTACTAGTTCTACTAACAACAACTTCAACTAATTTTTAAAATCCGTGTCCAACACACAATAAAATTCTTTTTCGTGGACGGAGGGAATATCAATCGAAGATAGAGATGGGCACCATGAATGAATGCATCTGGAGCGGATGCATGATTTTTCTTTGAATGTGTTTTGAGCAATGTTTTTGAAACCGGATCGGACCGGCCGGTTCAACCGGTTGGACCGGGAACTGGACCTTGTACCGGTCCGATTAGCATTAAATAACCGGTGATCAGTCCAAACCGGGATCAAACCATGAAAACCGGCAAGAACCAGAAGAAATCGGAAACCGGGCACGGTTTTAAGAAACCGTCCGGTTCGTTTAATGGCTAAAATTTTTGCAACTTTAGAGGCTTGATCTCATGACCTCCTCCAAAGTAGGCAAGGATATTTGCCATCACACCACCAAACTCAATAGTTCCATTTACAACTTTTATTATTATTATTGATACTTTTGAATACTATAAAAAAAGATAGTCAAAATCTTAATCTTAATTCACTCTCTCTTGGATTCTCAATTACATATATTATTATTATATATATTTATACTAAGTATATGAAAAATCATTGTACATATGTATTATGGATTTTAATGTATTTTTCCTTTATAAGTTATTAAATTATGAATATTTTTATTTTTATAATGTATATTATTATTATTATTATTTTATTTATTTATTTATTAAACGGTTGAACCATGGTTGAACCAATTGAACCATGACCCGAAGGCCTCACCGGTTCAAGCTCCGGTTCGGTTTTGAAAACATTGGTTTTGAGTGTTACGGTACCGGTTGTGATGGTTGTGCGAGAATATTGAAGGAAAAACGTTTACCAATTTTTTTATTCAATTTATTTTCCTTGTGAATGTGTTAGTAAACCAACAAAATTTTCAATTGATTATATATCTTATTTTCCTAGTTAAATGATGTCATTTTTATGTTATTTTTCTTTTCCGACCCAAATTAAGGAGGGAATTTCCAGCGAATTTCCAGTTTTCAGGAATCAGAAAAAGAGAAACTGTTGAGATGGGCTTTAGCCCACCATAGTCCAAGTTTAGGTCCATCAAAATTGATGAACAATGAGGGCGTCGTGATTATTGATTACAAACCTCGTACCAAATGTAACAAAACCGTGTATTATAGAATTTTTTTCTGCGTATTTCTTACAATAGAAAAAATTATTGGTTTTATATTGTAAAACATGTACATTGTGGTATATTTTTTTCAATTTCATGTGACATAGAACATTAAACAATTTGAGAATATAAATAATAATGGACCGGCAAATAAAGTCTTAAAAGAGCATTCGAAGGAAAAAAAAATTTTAATTCTGAAATTAGTTAGAAAACACCAAAATAATTAGGAATATTTAAAAGGTTCGTGGCCACTCGAAGTCTTGCATGTATACAATTCAATATTCATATATATTCAGTTTGATATAATTTTATATATGTAAAATAGCTTTCAGAGGACAAGTACATGAATGTCTTACGTATTTGTTATAATGACACTGAAATATCGATGTTACGAATTTTAATTGCAGAAGAAAATTAATGTTATTGTTCTATTTTAAATATAACATAAAACGATAGAGAAAAATCTGATAGAACGACGCAGTTCTACAAGTGCGTTGAAAAAAAAAAGAGGAAAAGACAAACAAATGTTTTCAATTGATGTGAAGTAATAGAGAAACCACGACGATTATAAGATCAATAAAAAAAATGCGAAGACTAAAAATATCAGTCAAAATGTGGTACAATCAAGTTTATGATATTCTAGTGTTACACGTCCACCGCCATTACCACACGAAAAAATAAAGATGGTCCGAATCCAACCACCAAAAATAAGCTAAAAACGAAAAAATTTGAACCAAGAGAAGGGAAAATTGAATTGAAGAAGCGAAGTGGGGCCGGAATGTCCAAAAGGGGCCCAGTTTCTGTAATCCAGAGATCTCCACGAAATTATCGATCTATTCACAGTAGACAATATATCTTTCAGACGTCAAATTACTATTTTAACCTTTACAATACAAAAGTCATGGCATGCCGTATTTATGTTTTTACCTTTTTTGTGCGGTGAGAACTCGCGCCGATTTATATTTACTTTATGTCTAATGGCGGCCGCGGTTTGGTTCAGTTCGGTTTCGGAATCGGAATCGAATCGGCGGTTCTCGGTTATACTCTAAGAGAATCGAAACCGAACTGTCAATCACTTCGATTTCGGTTCCAAATCGGAACCGCAAGTTTCGGTTCGGTTCGGTTCCGGCAGTTCCAAACCGGAACCGCATGTTTGGAGTTCAAATTTTTTTCGTTTTTTGCTATTTTTTCTTGTTTAATTGTAATTTTGTGTATCCTAACGTAACATTTAGGTGAAATAAATATGAATTGTAACATAAATATAGATAAAAATGTAAAAAATAAAAATAAAAAATAGGAGGAACTGGCGGTTCGGAACCGAAACCGACGGTTCTCGGTTCCGTAACTTTGGAACCGGAACCGAACCGCCGTCGATGCGGTTCTCGGTTCCGAAACCACCGGTTTCGATTCGGTTCCGACGGTTCCGATTTTTTTGGTCACCTCTATTTTTGTCTACATTTTTGTGCTCTATCACTATGAGTATTATTGATTGCTATTATAGAGTAAAATCTCCCTCAAAAAAATATATAGAGTAAAATCATCAATTTTAATAATATAATAAAATAATATTTTATGGAGAACTCTTGTATGTTTATATAGGTCTCATCAATTTTATAAATTAATAGTTTTTAAACATTATAAGTATGAATAATTTAATAATTTGTAAAGTAGGAACATATTGTTTGTATATTTTTTTCTTCAAATTGAAATATAGGTAGATTTCTTCTTTAACTTTTAAATTGTATTAAAAAATTTTGGTGTCGAACTCTCTTACTGCGATAAAAAATTGTCGATTTTCGGTGGTTTTATGTTACAATCTTAAAAATTTTGGAGACTTGTTTGAAGAAAAGTCTAGTTGAGTGTCTTGATCATTTTTTTTTTCTTTTTTTGTTTCATATAGTGGCTTATATATAGTAATTTCATTTATGTACCATATGTAAAAATATTTAATTAACTACAATGCATTGGTATATAAGTGAATATATTTTGGTGGATACATGAAAATATTTAATTAAACATACATGAATCTATCTAATATAAATATATTGAAACATTATATACAATTTGTTTGTACACGTTAATTTTATCTAAAAAAAAAACTAAACTATATCATTACTGAATTGATACGGTAATATGACTATTCATTTATTTGTTTTACTCGAGAAAATGGAGACTGCACTGCTTACAGATTAAAATCTGCACCGTTTGAATATTTCTTTGGGTACGGTAATATGACTAATCATAGTAATGCCAATGTTTTGTAAAATTGACATTCTTTTAAATAAATAAAAACAATATGAGATCATTAAATTTTAGAAATTCGCATTACAATTCTGAGCGTATTTTTGTAAAATACATTAAAGTGAGTAAAAAAAATAGTATTCCATCCGTCCCATTAATAATGGCTCGTTAATGTTCGGCACAGTTATTAAGGAGAAGAGTGATTAAAGGATAAAAGAGATATAAAGTGATGGAACCCACACTTTTTTGTAAAAAATGATTTTCTTTTTTAAACTTAGCCATTATTAATGGGACAAACGAAAAAGAAAAATGGAACATTTATAATAGTAGGGAGGGAGTAAAATTGTCCCATTTGTTGACAAATACTTACAAGGACTATTTTGTAATTCGACACAGTTCACAAGTGTGGTTCGGACACGGAGTAGTAGTGTATAAAAACTGGGGACCCGGACTCCTACGAATTAGATTAGGTAAGCTGATACTGTTTGGATTAAATCAATTTAATATACATACATTTCTCAGTCAACATTTGCGAACAGTTCAATTCAAAAGGGAACGTATCTAGGTAGGTAATTATATCTTTCCGATCATTTTCTTTTCCCTGCCTGCGGATCAACTTCCTTTGGGGGGATTTTATTTAATAATTAATCAGTTGCTTTTGCTTGTGTGAGAATAGCTAAGCTAGCTGATTCAGGATGGAAACAGTAGCTGCTTTTCGGGCTTCTATTTGCAGTTTTTCGCCCAATTGGTCGGCCCGGTCCGGCCCGACCAGAGCCGATGTGAGGGTTGGGTCGAGGCCCGTGCTCTCTAACGTTTGGATTCAGGTAATGATCTGTCGTTTCACCTGCGCTGCGATTTATGATTTTGTCTCATCAAATAGGTTAGGGCTGGGATTTGATGAATTGAGGTTGAACGAATTAGCAAAGCTCGCTGCTGTATGTCCTTACGGATTTTCAGTTATTTTGGATTAATAATACGTATGATATTTTTACCAAAGTCCGTTGAAAAAGTTTCAATTTTTTGTTCGAAGAAGATAAGGCTGATTTTTTTGGGTGGGGGTGGCTCGTATGATCACTGCAATTAAGTTGAAGGAGATTAACTTGCTCTTTAATTTTGGGTTAGATTTGGGGATTGTATCTATATGGTATTCCTATTCTGTTAAATCTCTAATGTAAAAACCAAACCTTGAGAGGAACAAGTGAGTATTCTCTTGTACAGCGATAAATTAATGGGCCGAGCAGAAGAGATTTGCCAAATTATGATTTTATCCAGCTTTCTTTATTAGATAATTTTCTATATGTAGTGATAAGAGTAATCTATCATCTATCAGTCTACGTATTAATCTGGCTCTGTATGAGGACTTGATAATTAGGTGCTTAATCCTTTGTCTTTTAATTCAAGTTTTGTGTAAAAACTCTTCGAATGCTAGTAGTAATGTGCAGTCTTGCCTTTCTTTTCACTTGATTGATGAACTAGTGTACTTTGTGTGTGATAAAATAACTTATTTGTATTGGGATGATGAACTGTAGCAAACACCATTGGTTTCTAAATTCAAGATGGGCAACAGAAAAGCGAGCTATTTGAGCAGGAGGCATACTGCAACCAGAGCTTCTATGCAACCTTCTGATTCTGGTAGTTCGGAAGCTCCTATTGCTCCGCTACAGCTGGAGTCTCCGATCGGGCAATTTCTCTCTGAGATATTAGTAAGTCACCCACATCTTGTTCCTGCTGCTGTAGATCAGCAGCTTGAACAGCTGCAAACTGACCGTGAGGCAGAGAAAGAGAAGGAAGAGGCATCTGCTGCTGGAACTGATCTTGTTTTATACAGGTAACAGTTAATTTACAACTTATAAGGCTATCCATGTATTGATAGAGCCACGTCTCTGTGGAGGTGGTTCCGTATTTAGATGATGCATAAACCATACTAATAAAAGTCAAGAACGTAATATGGATTTCTAAGCTTGAAGGAGTTTTCATGTGTCGAAATCATTGTTATTATCCTTCCAGTGAAGACTAAAGTGGAATGTCTATTATGTCATCTGTTAATTGTTACACTGTTTCCTTTGAATTTTAGGAGAATTGCGGAGGTTAAAGAAAATGAAAGAAGAAAGGCCCTGGAAGAGATCTTGTATACACTAGTGGTACAGAAATTCATGGATGCCAGTGTCTCCCTGATTCCTACAATTACTCCATCATCACCTGATAGTTCTGCTCGTGTTGATATATGGCCCAGCCAAGATGATAAATTGGAAGGCCTACACTCTCCTGAAGCTTTTGAGATGATACAGAACCACCTGTCTCTCATTCTTGGGAACCGTCTTGTTGATTCTAACACTGTAGCTCAAATAAGCAAACTAAGGGTTGGCCAGGTTTATGCGGCTTCGGTGATGTATGGATATTTCCTTAAACGTATAGACCAAAGGTTTCAGTTAGAGAAGAGTATGAAAACCCTTCCCCCTGGTATTGACAATGGAGAGAATAATACTGCACAAGTTGCATGGGAGGATGATGACAATAGTAAGACTCCCAGGAATGCTCAACCTCACCCAGAAATGTCATCCTTTTCTGGAGGCCCTAGTGTTGGTTCTGTTCCGTTAAAGCCATCCCGATTGCGAACTTATGTCATGTCATTTGATGGGGAGACACTTCAAAAATATGCAACTATCAGATCCAAAGAGGCTATTAGTATCATTGAGAAACATACAGAGGCATTATTTGGTAGGCCTGAGATTGCAGTCACGCCTGAAGGAACCATTGATCCCGAAAAGGATGAAGCCATCAAAATCAGCTTTAGCGGCCTGAAGAGAATTGTTTTGGAAGCAGTGACTTTTGGTTCTTTCCTTTGGGATGTTGAGAGTTATGTGGATTCAAGGTACCATTTTGTTGCAAACTGAGCGCCATCTTGATAAGGAAGATGTTGCGATGGAGCTTCCACTGACGGTCTCGATAATGGTTTTACTTAAGAGGAGATGATGTCTTTCTCTACTTGACCTGTACATAGTAACCTTGCTTTGAATTAATTGAATGTATTGTGAGATTGTCTAGAAGCTAAATACATATCACCTGTTAGTTTTTGTGGATTCAAATTCTAAATTCTCAGCTAAGTTGTTATTTTCTCCCATTAAAAGTTCATCACATGCAGTGACAAGAGATAGTTATAACTTATAAGTAAGCTGGTATGGTTGCTATTTTTCATATTTGCTTTGTTTTTGTCGAACTTATGGAATTGGTTGTCTCCACACTATCTCATTCATGTATCTACTTTTGGACACACGTTCTGTCATTGGCATCAGACAGCAAGTGAATACAATTCAGAGTTATTGTCTCAATACAATGGAGAGATAAATCCGCCCACTGTTATTATTTATGTTCTAAAATGCTGTTTCTACAGATGATGGGATGATATAGGGAGAATTATTCATACATGGTTGCAGAGATGTGCCTTCAGTTTTAACTAAACTTATTTTTTTAGCTTAAAAGCGTGCAGGATTTTGCCAGAAACGTCGTAGAAAGCTACATTTGCGTCGCCTCTTGTAAGTTGAACTGATACGAACCCTTGCCCGTCATAGTAGAATTTCAAGTTGTTTTTTTGTCTATCATAGTGAGTTTTGTTGCTCCACGCCCTCGACCCTCCTCCACTCGTTATGAATTCGATTGGGCTGCAAAAATTGCCATTCATTCTTATATATCAATTACACTAATAACTATATAAAAAAGATGTTGATAGGGTTGATTATCTTTACATTCCATTGTTGTTGATGTGTTCCAAACAGTGGTCATGTCCATTTATGTAGATCGGAACCCTGTTTTCCTAGAAAAGAGAAGTTTGCTGTCATAAACTTGTGAACTATCATTATGTAAGCTCTTTCTTGGCCTGTCTAAACTCTGAAACTAAGTGCTTATATTAGAGTGTACCTGTAGAATAGGCAGGATGTGCTGCAGAAGTTCCACGGTGTCGCCTCGTTCTCCGATGCTTCGTATAGGATGATGTCCAATCACGATCTTCCAGGTAGCTTTTGATGTCCTCAAGGCTGTTTTGAAATCCTATGTAATAAAATGCAGGATGCATATCTTCATTGATGTCTGAAAATCTAAAATCCTTCGAACGTCTAAGGTTAGATAGAACTTACAAATAGAAGGTTAGAAAGATATTTGTTTCTGGGGAGAACGCCTTTCCAGTTAAATTTGCTTGGTTTCTTAAGAAAATACTTATCCACGAAAGGATTCGTGTCGATGAGGAAAATCTGCAGGAGCCCTGAAATTTTTTCTCAAATTTCAGTTCAGACTGATTCCAGAAAACACAGAGTACATTTTATTCATGTAACTTTGATTGTACCAGCTTGTACAGTGAAAGATCTGAAGCAATTCCATCGCCCGTCGCGCTTCTTGAGTAATGGACTCAACTGCGCCTCAGTGTTCCCGTGATAATCATGGTTTCCCAGTACTACATCCAAGATTGTAATGAGAGAGAGAGAGAGAGAGAGAGAGAGAGAGAGAGATCATGTCATGGTTGTTTAGAACTTACTTGCATACCAGGGCTTCTGAAGGCTTCTTGCACTATATACTTTGGTAAATGATTCTGCAAAGGAAGAGTCATTCGGTCCGGTCAATCCATCGCTGTAGAAGTTATCACCGGTCGAGATTACAAAGTCGATGCCTAGCTTCGCCCCTATCACTCCCATCTGCATTCCATTTTTTGACACCACAAGAAAACACAGTTGTAAACAACATTCTTGAAGCATATATGACATGATCCATATTTCTAAACAAAAAACACAAAAATTCTCAGAATATATAGTGATTCATGGCTTGTAAGTTCTTACACTTCGAGCCACAGCAGATTGATTAAAACTTCCCTTTCTTCCCCAGTCCCCCACAGCCAAGAAGTTCACCTGGCTACCATTTCTAACCCGATGTCGAATCTGTACAAGTCTTGCTGTAACATATACTTGGCTTAGACAGAGCCATAACATAAGGAGAGGAAGAATACAAAATCTGTATGATTCAGACATTATGCTGCTAATGCTAATGCTAATGCTAATGCAGAAACATGTGACATGGGATATTTCAGCTATATATCCCTTTATATGTTTATAGAAAGCTGGGAAAAGTGCTAATTAATTACCGACTTATATAATATTCAGGAATTTTTCGTTTAATGTTTGTAGAAGATGTCATTTGCATCATCAAGTTTTAGGATGCAGATATTACTACACTTTTCTTTGTTGGTGGAAAGAGTCAATTTTATTTTTCCTCTGCCCATTAGCAGATAATTTCTTACAATTTTCTATAGTTCATGTTTTCAAATTAATGTATAAAAAATCGGATCGGTTCAGCTAGTTGAATTGAGAACCGGGATTGGTAGCGGTCCGATTAGCACTGAGAAACAAGTGGTCTATAAAAATTACTGTCAAACCGTGAAAATGATTGCATGTTTATATATTTATTGAGAATATTTTTCTTTTTAGAATGAGAATATATATATATATATGTTATAGATTTTAATGTGCATTTGTTATGAATTTTTACTTTATAAGATATGATTTATTGATATTTTTATATTTACCATATATTTTATCATTATTTTATTTATTTATTGACCAGTTCGATCATGGCTGAACCAATTGAATCATGATCCGCAAGTCTTGTCGTTTCAATCTCAGGTCCAATTTTTAAAACATTGGTTCAGATTGATAGAATTAGTTTCATCTCTTTTTACGCTTTTTTTTTTTTTCCTTTTATATGAAAGGATTTAATTCTAGTTTATCTATTGTAGATTGCTGAAGATGAAGATCAGACATTACTTCGATTCGGATCTCACAAACGTCTCTTATAGTTATTACAAACAACATGAGGGAAACTAGTGAGCCCTAACAATCTGTATCATTACATACAACAATATTGCATGTCAACCACCACACCACACCACATCTATTTTACAGCAGTTGAAATATCTCTCAACTTCTCTTGGTGAATAGCTGCATTTTCTTTCCCTTTTCTAGTTTGAAACGATGAAGAGGGCTCCCAAAAACGTCATAGAATGCTATCTTCGCCTTATCATGAGCAACCTCCACAGACAAGAAGCCTTGTCCATCATGATAGAAGTGCATGCTCTCATTGTGCACCCCATAATGGATTATATTCTTCCATGCCTTTGAACCACCCCCACTTGTTAAGAATTGCATTGAACTGCATAATAAAACCGTTATGTATACAGTGTTATGTATGTGTAAATTTCTAGTAGTGAAAGTAGGTTGAAGAACGTACCCCCGCTCGTTGCTAAGGTGCTGCAGACAGTGATCATGTCCATTTATGTACATGTCCACCTTGTGAGCCTAAACATGTCTCAAATATTAGTTATTGAATAACAAATTTGAACCTTGTATGTGTTTGTGTGTGTGTGTGTGTGTGTTATTGTTGTAGAAAGTACCTCAAGAATTGGAAGAAATTGATCTACTATTTCTTGAGTGTCACCATGATATCCAATGCTTCTCATTGTGTGGTGTCCAACAACAATTTTCCAACTAGACTTGGATTTTTGCAGTGACAAATTCAGATTCTAAAACATAATCCAAATATAAGCTGTCAACATCTCTTGTGTCAAGAATTAATGCTGCATAAAATCAGACTTACTTTTAAGATGAAAGAGAGATATGTCTCTCTTGGCAACACGTTTCTCCAATCAAACTTCTGCTTCTTAGGATTGTCTAAGTACTTCTGGACAAATGGTGTCGTATCAACGAAAAATATATCCACGAATCCTTCCCACACGAAGACGAGTTAGCTCTTGTAAGATCAAGATTAAGCCACAGAGAAGCACAGGCAATCAAGTACCTGTTTCAACTATGAAGTTTCTCTTACACTTCCATCTGTTGTCAAGTTTCTTAAGTACCGGGCTTAACTGAGCCTCGACGTTACCCTGATAATCGTGGTTTCCCAACACTGTTCTCCGATGCAAGGATAGATAGATAGTATCACAATGTAAGAAGAGTGAAGGCATAGGCCTTAATATCAGATCAAGATAATAGTTTTTTTTACCTGTGTACCATGGCTTTTGAAGGCTTTTGGCAGTGTAGATATTAGTAAATGATGTCCGAAAAGCTGGATCATCGACACCCTTCAATCCATTATCATAGAAGTTATCTCCAACGGAGATGACAAAATCAATTCCCAGCTTCTTCCCAATATTTCCCATCTATAACACATTAATTTTAGCAGTTTTCATATATATCAACATTAATCTTGCTAAATTTACACATTTTTTTAGCTTTTCATACCATACTTCATCTGTTTTAATTCCTAGCTTGGAAAACAGTTACATCTTAATCTGTTTTCTAATTTTTTTTTTCCTGAACATTTGCAGTTTTCTATAACAAGACAAATAAATCAATATTGCCTGCACATTAGACATTACTAAGATAAAGTCCAATTTTATTTTATTTCATGTTGCAACATATCAGCTCAAAATAAAAGTTATACAAAAAGATATAACAACTTTAGACTGAAAAATTGAAGCAGCATATAAAATGACCTGAGTAGCAACTCTAGATTGGTTGAAATTCCCATCTCTTCCCCAATCTCCCACCACCAAAAACGCAGTCGAATCGTCGTCTCTCTTGCTAAAGTGGCGCCGGATTCTGGAAAACTGCACCACATTGCTTGGAAGTTTCAGAGAGAAGCAAGAAGTCATTAGTAATATTAGCCATATAAATAAATAGTTGCAAAAGAAATGAGCCATTATGGGAAGGATTTACTTAAACATTATGTAACAAGGAGTGTATATATAGAAGAAGCAAGTCCCCTAAAGCACATCAAAATGGAATCAGTTCAGAAAAAAAGGGAAAAAGATTGCAACTTTTCTACGTCCATCATAAATGCAAACTAACAATACAAGCAAATTAAATGAAATAATCGTGGTCGATGCATATAATACTTGGACGCATTCATTTTGAAATTAGCAAAATGAGGAAAAATAATTATTACTCTCGCTTCTATTCTGTTTAATTTGTCATTAAGTCAAATTTGGGGTGGGGATAAAGGGATGATTGAAGATCATGAAAGAACATATTTCACTTCATTTTGCCTGCTTTTTTGAGGTACTGCTCATTAAAACGGATAACTATTAGTAAATTTGATTTTCCTCATTTCAAATTATTCTCAATATCAATCAATAGATATAAAGCATCTTTCTTTTTTAATGACCGTTTAATTGGGCCAATCCATCTGACTTTAGTGGGCTACAAACGCATCGGCCCGTCAAGTATGAAGAAAGCCCGGTTGAGGCTTTATTTATTTTTTTCTATAATTAATACTCCCTCCGTCCCGCTCATATTGTCATGTTACTCTTCGGCACAGAAATTAAGAATAAGGGTAAAAAATAGAAAGTGGGTAGGTCCCATCACTTTTGAAGGATTTTGAAGTGTTAAATCTTTCCTTATTTGAAACAAGACAATTTGCGTGTGACAACCAATAAGGAAATGAAGACAATATGAGCAAGACGGAGAGAATATTAAACTCTAATTTAAATTCAATAAAATATGATTAAAGCTAATACAAATATAAATGATTAATAATAAACTCCAATGACTAATGATAAGATAATTGGCCCTAGTCTAAACTAAAAATTTAGAAATAACTATGAAGTGTAAACCTCAAATTTGAAATATATATCTTGTGTGCTACATCCAATACCAACCAGCCCATTAATGATTTGAAATTATGAGATGCATTTATTGAAGCAACTCAATTGGTATGAAGATTAGATCAAGATAATCGACACTCGTCTACTAGCATAATTTACTTCTATGAAATTCTATAAATGGAATAGTTGGGGCCGGGTTTATCCCTTTTTTCAAAATTGATATCTAAACTAGTTAGATAAAATAAATCAACAATCAGTACACAATTATCCTTTCCCAAAAAATATTAAAAGAAGGTTGTGTGCAATAATTGTAGTTGTGAACAAGATACTGGCTCACCCATATACTGCTCACATGATCCATCTTACAAAATGACGAACGCAATCTGCCCTTTTTGTCAATTTAGCGTTTGATTTTGATGTGACTATTATGATGGATGAACGGATTTTATTCGAAATGAACAGATTAGAATATAATGTCACATAGTATATTATATTATCGTCACACATATTGAATTATTTTATTGTTGATGGGCAGAAATTGTTAATGTGCCAATGATTTTATTTTATTTTATTTTCTATGTAGTGTAACCCATTCACTTTAATGTTATAATTTAGGCAAATTGTCCCTAAATTCACAAATTTTATTTGGATTTTTTCTTATTTTGTACCCAAATTATTAATTTAGCTATAAATTCTTGAACTTTTTTTTTTGAATTGCACTCGAGTCAACTTCAGGCCAAATTTTTTCAGTCAAATTTTTTCACACGTGAGCTATACATATACATAAATAACATAAGTGTTGATAGCTGATCAATACAGACATTTCATGTATTGCATCCCTTGTTTACTTTTTTCAATTGAAAAAAGGAAAATGATCAAAATTGAATTCGAGATCTCGAGATATGGTGTCCCATATACATATATTCCATGTTATTCAAGATAAAAAATTAGATTTTCGTATCATATTAAAATTTGAAGTATTTTAAATAGTTTTCCATTTTAATTTTTGTTATTTTGAAATTCAATCTTTAAATAGTTTTCCATTTTAATTTTTATTATTTTGAATTCAATTTCCCGAATCCATCTGTACAAGATCTATAAAAAAAGAGGATGTGGAAAATACGAAAAGTTTGCTAACACAATATTTCCTTCAAAAAATAATACTACTTCATATAGACGTTTACTTTGCGTGATAGGATAGATTAATAAAACATATGATTGACTATATGAAGATTAGATAATCAAACAAGCTAAAAAATAATCAATCCATCAAAGTAAATGGTGGATTAATCTATACTATTTTTATCTATCTATCATATCACCCAAAATAAACGCTCCCTATAGTACTTGATAATTAACGACTCGATAAATATTCGGGATAGATTTTAGGAGCCTGTCCAAATCCTATCCGGAGTGCCGGACATGTTCTTTCAATCGGGTCAAGACCCGATAACCCGAAATAAATCTAGTAGATGCATCCGAATATCCGGAGAATCTTCCTACAATTGAAAATATTCCGTCAGAATATTGGCCTCATCCCATCCGCATATTCGCATAATTCCCACCAATTATTCTTCGCCATTATTTTATTTTATTCGCCAAAAACAATTACTCCTATATTTCTTTTATTATCCACACACACATACAAATAATTTTTACGATTCCCATTTCTTTTCCTTTAACGTTTGCTGTCATGATTCCTTTTGCTTAAAGATTTGATAACAACAACAATTTCAGCTTTTTATTAATCCAATCTAGCTATCCGCAAATTTCCCATATCGATAAAAATCTGATACAGATTTATAAAAATAATAAATCTGATATTTTATTTAGTGGAAGTACACTGGAATACAATATACACGTCAGACTATTATACTGACACACACATATATCATATAATTGCTTATATAAAACGTCCCTATATATCTCTGGCTCCTTAAAAATTAACAAATATATTAGTGTCACTTTCCTGTTTTCCTCTTTATTCGTTATATATCTGGTTTTTGGTTCTCTCTTCCAACAAACTTGTTCTTCTAAAAAAAGAAAAAAAAAAACACACACACACAACTCAGAGCCATGGGAAATTACAAGAAAACCGTGGTTCTGTTAGTTGTGGTGATATTATTATTTGGCTGCAAAATCTCAGCGGAGTTAGAAAGATTCCAACAGCCCACAAAAGGTGATGGAACGCTCAGATTGTTGGTCGTCGGAGATTGGGGAAGAAAGGGCGATTTCAACCAATCACAAGTTGCTTCTCAGGTATCCAATATTATTATTATTTTATTTATCATTAATATTATATATATTATTAATTTTTCTTTTTTCCGTAAATGAAGATGGTATATTTTTTTTATAATATTTGCAGATGGGAAGAATTGGGGAAGAGTTGGACATAGATTTTGTGGTGTCAACTGGTGATAATTTCTACGATAATGGGTTGAAGGGAGTGGAAGATCCTAATTTTGTTGATTCTTTCACCAATATTTACACGGCCAACAGCCTCCAAAAGCAGTGGTTTAGTGGTAATTAGAGCAGCTATTTTTTTTCTATTTTTTTCGTAATTTAATATATGTTCTGGAAAAATGAGTTTTGATTTCATATTTCGATGTTACTGTCACCTTAATTAGAATTAGATGACATTAATGCAATTGACTCCTATATATCATCTTGCTCTCAGCATGCACTACCCTTCAATTGCAATTTATTATATATATATATATATATATAATTAAACAAAAGCCATACATAAATATACTGTACTAGTTAGTAATTTTTGTTCTTTTTTAGGGGAAAAAAGTAACTATAAATTGGAATTTCTTGTTTCTCTCTCTAGAAAACAAAGATTGAATGAATGAATATATTGTGTTCCTTTTGATATATGCAGTTCTGGGGAATCATGATTACAGAGGTGATGCGGTGGCCCAGCTGAGTCCATTCCTTAGAAAAATCGACACTAGATGGCTTTGCTTGAGGTCCTTTATTGTCAATGCAGGTAATTAATTAACCTTACTTTTCTTATTTCATTTACTGTATATCATTTCAAATCAATATCAATATATATGTAATTTATACGTTAATAACAATTTTTCATATTGTTCCATTAAAAAATAAATATATATAATACTTCTTTTTTTTATGAACATAGAGTTTGCAGAATTCTTCTTCGTGGATACCTCTCCTTTTGTGAATGAGTATTTCACAAGTCCAGGCGATCATGTCTACGATTGGCGTGACGTGTCCCCTGCAAAAACCTATACTGCCCACTTACTGAAAGTAAGTTAATTTTATCTTATCTTATCACCTCTCATTTAAATTTAATTTAATTTGCCTCTTTTTAAAAGCTTGATTGATTTGGTGACGTCTAAGATAAGAATTTGAATTAGATAATAATGGCATAAAGTGGGAATTATTAGCACCATAAATGGCAAATAGTGTTTGATAATTCGATTGCAGTAATTTGGTGTCAAATCATGTTTTGTTTGAAAAAGGAGTTCTATTTGAAAGAAGAATGTTTAGAATTTTATAACAAAACAAATACTAAAAAAGTCAGAATTTAGACTATTGGTATAGTAGACTTTTTATTCACGTACAGAAAATACTTTTCTGTCTCATTCTATTTTCTCTTTTTCTTTTTTCTGAATTAGTTAAATGACACGAAATTACAAATCCAGCGTGTATGTGCGAATCATCAATAAATATTGTTGTCTGTATCACAAATATGTAGCTGTGAAAATATGAAATTGGTAATGATTATCCAATTTTGTTGACATATTGTCATGAAAATAGGTGTGGGTGCGAACAATAAAATTTCAACAAATTTCAATGATTCAAACCGAGTATTAAATCGCATAAATATTCAATAATAAACTATAGGGATGCGTCGATTAAGCACAAGCACCTAATGACCTACTGTAATTAACAATTAATTAATTAAGTAAGTATACGTGTTTGTCCCGTCTTTGTCATAATCATATCATAATAAAATGAAAAATAAAAACTTTTCCACTTCCGGCAAATACTTGTTCTTTGCTGGAAAATGTCGCACGTAACGTAACTCTTTAAAATGGGTTTGACCTTGTTGGCATAATTAGCTGGATTGGCCGATAAATTGATTAAATTTTCCTTTCGCTTAAATGCTAATGTTAATTGGTTGGTGCAAAATACATAGGATCTTGAATCAGCATTGAAGGAATCAAGAGCCACGTGGAAAATTGTGGTTGGTCATCATGCTATTCGAAGTGTGAGTCACCATGGTGACACACAAGAGCTTGTAGATCAACTTCTCCCAATTCTTCAGGTAAAATAAGATTATTTAAAAAAAAAAAAGCAAGAATCATTATTGGCATAATCCAATCTATTTTTCTATTAGTGTTTAATGATACTCTTAATAACAATTAGTCTTAATCTTGTGATGA
Source organism: Agastache rugosa (assembly GCA_031470985.1). Taxonomy (NCBI): domain Eukaryota; kingdom Viridiplantae; phylum Streptophyta; class Magnoliopsida; order Lamiales; family Lamiaceae; genus Agastache; species Agastache rugosa. Next base: position 28,442,093 of record CM062605.1, read on the forward strand.
ATCTTTAGGCCAATGAAGTTGATCTTTATATGAATGGACACGATCATTGTCTTCAACGCATTAGTGACACCAAAAGGTACAAACAACCCTTATAATATATTATTGTTTTTAAAATTTGTTTAATAGTGAATAAAAGATTCTTGCTTTTAAGTATGGATATATCTAATGCAAATTAATGTAATGTCACATTTTGGATTTGGTTGCAGTCCTATCCAATTTTTGACGAGTGGGGCCGGTTCGAAAGCGTGGAGGGGAGATGCGAATACATCCAATGATCAAGGCTTGGAATTCTTCTATGATGGGCAAGGATTTATGTCTGTCGAATTAACACAAAGTGATGTTATGATTGTATTTTACAACGTTTTTGGTAGGGTTTTGCATAGATGGACTATGATGAAAACGGCACTTCATTCGATTCTATAAATATTTACCTCACACCTTAGCAAATTGTGATGTGAGAATCTTGTACGATATAACTATGTATTTATGTTATGCCTATTAGATATTATTGATTGAATCCTCTCTCTTTTTTTTTTATCAGTTTTGACTATTTTACATTTGAAACTGTAAGCGTTGGGTTACATTCTTACAACAAAAAGTATAAAGTAAATGGAAAACATAAGAAAACGTGACAAAAATATAACGTAAATCACTTATTTGCTTCACCGCTCGAATCTAGCTACCCTCCTTGGTCCTTCCTCGCCGTTGAGCTCACACCTACACAAAGCTGAAGCATCGGAATGGGTTCCAGCGACGGCCCTCTGATGCCTAAGAACTTTAGTAGAGAAGAAGAAAAGAAAGAACGAGAGAGAAACCTTATGTATAAATGTTGTAAAGAAGAAGATACCTCAAATTTGAAGTGAATGGTTATTTATAAGCTTATAATGGAGAGGAGTGTTTTCGTCTTTCTAACCTTGGGAGGCTTAATAATAACTGTTTTCAAAGTTGGGCTCTGTCAGCGCTCAAGTTTCAGTGCTCAAGCTACGTCAAGACTCAACTATCAACACTTCAGTGTCATGACTCACATATCAGCACTCAAGCGCAAAGACTCAAATATCACTTCGTCTCTTTAGTACAAATTTTAAGGGCGTCAGCCTTTCTTCTTTTGCTATTTGGGTCGATATCTGAACCAAGATAATCCCTCATGGGCTCATCAGAATCTATATAGCCTTTCACATTTTAGTTAGTGGTCTGATTTCGTCCAAGCTATCAGTATCGCAATGACTACATAATTCTTAAATTATGAATTCGCATTTTACCCAAACATTCCTTATTCACTGAGAAAAAAACCTATGGGTACAGATCAGTTTTATTATGATGAACTAAAAAAAAATTTGCCTAGTTAACTTATTAATTGGGCTCGTCCAAAATTGACTTAATATTTTTTAATGGATTCAGACATTTGGACCGACATAAATCAGCCCAAGTCTTATCTTACAAGGAAAAAACTATGATTTGGATCAATACTCTTGAGATCACATAATTTGTCATGTCCTTTTTTTTTTTAAGGGACATATTTTATTATCTTATTACTATATTGGGAATTTTTTTTTCTAGTCATCGTGGATTTGGGATTGGGGAAATCAGGAATTAGACTCGCCCATTTAAAAAAATGTTGATATTTTTTAATTGCAAGAATCAATACTATATTAATGTGAGTACTAAATTACGCATTCATTAATTAAGTTTCCCAAATACTGGAACTAGATGCTAGGATGAGGAATGAGAACGATGGCTTTTATATATGGCAAAAACTTGTGACCAACATCTCTACGGTACATTCGGATGATCCGACCCGATCTATGATCCGATTCAGTCAACGCTGACCGATCAATAGTCAACATTGACCATTGACTTTTTGATTTTTTGATTTTTTTAATTTTATTTTAAATTTTTTTCAAGAGTCAGGGGAGCCGAAGGCCTCAGAGTGAGCTAAAAAATATTAATGTTGCCACAATAATTATCTATAAATTAAAATCGGAGCCAAAGGCGGAGAAAACAAAAAAACTGAAATTCGAAAAAATCAACAGTCAAACGTTGATCGGGTCTAACCCGGGTATGGGTCGAGGTCGGGTCGGAATGCATAGGAGTGCAACTCTTTATATATATCGTTATCCTTATGGACAACTTTTTAGATTTGTTTTATGTTTATTTAATTTTCTCGCTTTCTTTTTCCTTATTTTATTTTTTTGATTTGTCGATCAGTGCTAGATAGAATCCTTATCTAAGCAGTAATCAATACGATCTAACCAAAAGATTTTGGTGAAAATTAGAATTTTAAAGATAAAATATTATATATTGTTGAGTATTATTATATTCTAAAATAGTTAGCTGGATTGATTTATTGTACTCTTTGGCCCTGTTTGGTTTGTAAGATTAGATAATAGGAAGATACAATATGGGATGGAAAAGATTGAATCATGAATATAAGAAATTTATTTGGTAGGTATGTTAAATTTTACACACCATTACTAATAAAATGTTAATTTACTCAAATGCCCCTTCTGGCACATCATCATCAATCGTCCACACCAAGGTCTCTTTTCTCTTTCTTTGCCGCCGCTCCCCCAATAAGATCTCAAAGTAATTCTCAAAGTCGGTTCATCAAATCAGTTCAAAACCCCTTCTCTTTTTCTTTCTCTCTCTCCCCCAAAAACCTCAAAATAATCTCCTGAATTTTCGTATCAAGAAATCAGTTCATGGAAAGAGGAAGCGCCATAGATTCTTCGACGTCTTTGTTCCGATTTTGCAGCCTAGAGACTGCGATAACGCCGCTCAGAGTTGTGAATTTCAGCGTGAAGAGGATGAGAAAAGGAATCAGATTCCCGCGTGCGATGCAGCTGGAGGCGAAGTGCTTGCGGCATCTGCGCCGCCGTTGGTGACGGCAAGTGAACCTGGTGTGGTTCTGGATTATCCGAGGCTCGGGATGATCTCCGTTTGTGGCCAGAGAAAAGATATGGAAGACGTTGTTGCAATTCTCCCCTTTTTTATAGCCCATACCCCCTAATTTTCTCCAGCGGGATGCATTTCTTCGGCGTCTATTAGAACGGCCATGGCTGCTCGCATGATTTGAAAGGACAAAATGGGTAATATGCCAAGATTAATTTTGTCGTTGGGGTAAGCGTCCATCTTGTAGTCCCGGGATTGAGGGTGATTAGTACCGGGCTGCCATTTCATGGTATTGAGTATCGGCCCTTGTATCGTCAACCAAACATGAGATAATATTATATTTGGTCTTTAGTCAAGGCTAGTAATGACAACTAAAGGGGCCTTTAGGGTGTCTCCAGTGGTGGAAACCAGTTTCAGCTTCCAAATCGTCACATCAGCGCCACATCAGCTTTTGGAACCCACCTACTTTTTTATCTAAACACCTTCCACAACAATGAAACCAGTTTCAACTATTTAAAGGGTCCCACTATAATACACATTATCTTTATATATCTATACATAAATTATTAGTTTTGAACTTTAAAATATCATCATTTGCTCGTTTCAAATCGGATTTTTACGATTTTTATGTCGAATAAAAGCTCTCGTCGTGATCTTTAATATAAGATATATGTTCGATATGTTTTAGACGAACTAATAGGTCCGTATTTATGAAAAACTACAAAAAAAAAATCGAAATGAAAAAAAGGACAAAAACAGAAAAAAAAAAAAAAAAAAAAAAAAAGTCAAAAGTGGCGGCCACCCCACGCGCGCGTGTACTGCACGCGCCAACCAGCGCGTGCGTGTGGTGCACGCGCCGTGGGTGACGCGCCCAGCCGCCCCTGCTTCTGCTCCCAGCCGCTTCCTCTCTCCTTCGCATTGCTTCAAAACCTAAACCGCTTTTCTCCACAATGGTGGATTTGGTGGGTTCCAAATTTTGGAACCCACCGTTGGAGGCACCCTTATCTCTTATTCCTTTTTTCACCAGACTAATACGTCCTTTTTCTTTTTCTTTTTCTTCACGTGTTTCGACCTTTTTACTACTCTAGGATCTGGATACTTCCACAGAAACCTGATCGGACAATCATGCCCCTACCTATTATAACCTTCTACAAATTAAACCATCTTATCCTAATTCAAAGTTCCAAAACTGCCCACTCGCCCCTCGCCACGTGGCGATATGTCGCTCCATCTCCTCAACGCCTCTCCACCCCCACAAGGTCAATTCCACTATTCGTACGCCACGTGTCTACTAAAGATCCTACTTCGTACTATTTCCCCATAAAATGATAACTTCAAAAAACAAATCGCCGCATAATTCGTACACGTGGCATCCCATGGGCCGTCATTTGGTAAGCTGACCCACATTTCTCTCTCCCCTATTTATTCTGTCTCCTAATTTTTTTCGTCCCCAAAACAGGAATCAAATTCCACTTTGATTTTTCCTCTCCATTCATCTCCAAATCTATTCTCTTCACCTCTTCAATTTCCTCTGCAATTTATTTTTTCAGGAGGAATTTTTCTAAAGCAGAGATTTTTGTTCTTTTGTTTCTTTTCTAATCCATTGTTTATACCGCATGCTATCGGTCTCTGAAAATTCGGTGCCAGCTTTTGTAGGTTGCTAAATATCGCGGCAAATTCTCCCCAATTTTCTGGTATATGATTTGCTCGGCATTTCCGAAACCTAGAACTTCATTTCCAAATGAACGTATTTTCCGGTCAAATATTAGTGCAATCTTAAATCCGACATTAAAATTCAACAAAGTTCCATTAATCACGAATAAAAATAACCTCAAACCGTCGGAGCTGATATTCGTATCTCCGAGGAAAACTGGAATGGTGACGAAAGCAAGCGAAGGAGCCACCGTGATGCTGACGTCAGGCGCGAGCGGGAGAATCAATGCGCTGCTGTCTCTACGCGCGTTGAGGAGCGTGTTGCGGCTGATCAGCGCGTTTTTCTTGATCCTCCTTCTGCCGTTCCGCGGGAGGAGGCGGTGCACGGCGGTGGGGGCTGGGCCCGAGTCTCCGGAGAAAGGCGGAGGGAAGGAGGATAAGACCCCGGCTACGACGGGTAAGGTGGTGAGGGTGCCGGCGGCGATGGTCCCGATGAAGAGCGTGGCGGCGGTTGTGGATAAGGACGTGGCGGCGCGGAGGGCGCTGGCGATTAAGAGGGTGGAGGAGGGTAATGGAGGCGGAGATAATGAGGCTACGGTGAGGGAGTATTCGTTGTTTATTACGACGAGAGGCGACACATTATTTACTCAGTCATGGACACCCGTTAAGGTTCAAGTCAGGTAATTAAATTCGTTAACTTTTGTAATTTGTATAATTATTTTGATTTTGGAATTATGTTCCATCGGCTATTTGTGCATCAATAAAATAAATTTAGCATACAATGATAATTGTGGAATAGGACATTAGTTAGGACATATAGTTTGGTACAAGGGAACTCGACTACATTTTAATGGTGTATTACTCATGAAAGGAAAAGAAATGCTTCATTTTAATGTCCGTCTTGTCAATCTTGGATATTTTCCTTGTCGGTTTTGTTATTCTGTTTTGAGTATGGTCATATTTGAAGCTGCTAGAAGAAATGACAGCTAAATGATGAGTGATGGGTCCCGTTTCCATTTCACCTTCTATTTTGGAATCTTACCAATTTAAATTTACTTGGACATTGACGTGACTATAAGATGCATGGTGGAAAAATCGGCAATCTCAGTTGTTAGTTAAAAGTTTCAACGAACTTGATGTCTTAGTTTTGTTCAAGAAGTGAGAATTTATTCGTCTAAGGTAAAAATAATTGCATTATGCATGTTGCTTACTGTTAGGAGTGGAATATAATAGCTTCTGAGTGTGATGATTGCGCAGGATTTAATAGACATCGTGAATATCTATGCATAAAGGTTGATCTTTAACAAGAATATTCCCCGAATGATATTGATACAACATACTTGTTCTTGTTTTTAGACACCTATTGACTGACAGGATCCCAAGTGTGAATAATTGAACAGCTTTCATGAGGCTATCTCTTGTTTTCTTCCCCTTAAGATATTTATACAGCATACTATTACAGAAATTATTCTATTTAGACACCTATTAACTGATAAATCCCAAGTGTTTGCATAATTCACGAACAGCTTTTACTTAGCTGTCTCTTGTTTGTTCGTCACAGTAATTTTATTTGTTTGTCGGAAGATGGAGGAGGATAGGATATCACCGCTGTACTACTTTAGATTTCTGCGTAGTTTTTGTTGCAAACTTGGAAATTCATGTTCATTTGGAAGAATTCTTGGATTATGCTGGCACAAAACTTAATTTGAGAGCAAATATTGCTGGCATCTTTGGTTTCTGATTATTGTTTATATTTTGAGCCAATCCAGACCAGAACTGAGGGAGAGGGCTTGATGTTTCTCTTCTTACTCAACTAATAAGAAGAGATTCTGGATAAGTTATTTGTGAAGCAAGTATCTTATTTTTCATGATTGAAGGAAAATAGCAAAACCGCAAGCTTATCATAACCCTCCAGTGCTGTCAGCATGGTTTTATAACTTTAAGGAGTTTGATGACGTTAGTTGGTTGGTTTGCTCTCCGAATCTTGTTATGACCAAGTCATCTCGGTCTACCCTTTTTTTTAAAATTCTACAAGTATGGCGATGTTAACAATGAATTACCAACATATGTTGCATTGTAATTGTAATTATACTTTTTAGGTCCTAGTTGACTGGTAGAAAGTAGAAACTGATGCTCTCTATATCCAACTGGAAGTTGGACTCCATGTTTTGTATCACGATCTTGCTCTGGGTTCTACTTCTTGACATTTTTAAACTCTTGTAGATTTAATAGCTTTGGAAAGAATAACAGCTGAGTTGTACACAAATAAGATTTCCCACTGTCATTAGCATCTGTTCAAGTAGAACATTCAACGCTTATATCATTATTTCTCTATTCACTGAAGAATCTTAAGTGTTAAGAAAAATTATTTGAATATGCTTTGCAGTTTCACTGCTTTATTAATTGATGGATGTGTGTTTATGACCAATAAAGATAGTCTGTGATCTGATTAACGTTTTAATCATGACAAATGGATTCAATGGATAAGTACATACATCGATGCACATCTCTAATGAGAAATTCATGATACAGCGTGCACCTCGTTGGTGCATTGCCTTTCTTGCCTTTTAATGTGGTTCTATGAGTCACATCAATTTTCTTAAACACATATGCCTTAACAATTCTTCTCAGGATCCAAAGTTTATCATGTTTGTTATCTGGTGTGCAGGGGACTGGTTGTTCTCTTGCATGGTCTCAATGAACACAGGTATGTGCTTCACTAGATGCTATGTCATTTCAATTTCATTTTTCAATTTTACATCTCCTTACCTGCATTTAACGCGTGTATTTATTTTTCAAACAGTGGGAGATATGATGTGTTTGCCAAGAAACTGAACGCAAATGGTTTCAAAGTTTATGGAATGGACTGGATTGGTGAGTTGAAATTACTGAATTGACTTGATATGATGCAGAAACAATTTTATTGTGAGTAGCACTTTTAATAATGAAATTGCTATTCTACTTTGAATTATGAGATGGAAATCTGAGTAATTATATTTTTCTATTTTTCTTACTTTTGGCAATATCATTTGTTCTACTTCATGCTCTTTTTTTTTTGTGGCTGTCCAACAAAGGTGGCAGAAGAAGATAACGAGCAAAGGTAGATGTCACACTACCTTTAATTTGATTTGGACTCTACCTGTGCTAATAAATTTGATATCTTTTGAAAATCTCTCTCATATGTGATGTAACAAGAAAGGCTCTTTTTGGTGTGAAAAAATATGCAAGTGCCCTTATTACTTAAATAGTTTAGTCAACAAAAAAGAACTTCATTTTAAATCTTTTTAGTAATCATGCAGGATTGATGTCATACGTTAGTTTCCTCTTATAGGAAACATCTTTTTTTGTTCTCAATGCTACTATATAGGGGAACAAAGAGAAACTTTTCCTCTTTCTTTGATAATCACTAAGAACCTGGTCGAATTGGGTATTTCCTAGTTAATCACTAAGAACCTGGTTGAATTGGGTATTTCCTAGTTAATTGCTAACATATGGACCTTAGCGAATTAAATTGGAGAATGTGCATGAGTTTTTGAGAGAGTGTTTGTTTAGAGAGAGAGGGGCACATTGCAGGTTGAGAACACAAAAAAACCTTACAAGTGTGGCATCAACAAAATGTTCCTTGCTGTTTCACAAACAAATAGTAGCATGTTTTCTGAGAAGATACAATCAATTTACTGCTACATGGAGATTAATCTTCCTCAATTTGCCGATGTTCTCGGTCCTTTTCAACTAGTATTCTTTGCCCTCTTCAACTACTGGATGATCACAGCAGTGAAAGCCCTATTTGTTTTACTATTTTATAGTCTAGACATAGAATTCAACTATGCATATATATTTGGATGTTGCAGGGCATGAATAATTTTCAATGTGGATGCAATTGGTGCTAAAAGTAACATGTGAAAGCCTCCTTCATGAGTAAGCTTGTTATTTGAGTCTTTACATCTACCTTAATTGTAACAATTGGTGGGAGAAATCTGGACAAGGAAAATTTCTCAAGAAAAGAAAAGTGAAATGAATTTCTGCTTAAACATGCATAGTTCTTCCATATTAGGCAATGCATGTAGCAATGCAACAATTGCCACGCAATTTCAAAGAAGGGTCAATCATATCTGTGGTGCAATTCACTGTTGCCAAAAGGTGTGGTTAGGAAGAAATAGGACACGAAATAGTTTAGAAACAAATTTGCCATGACCAGAAAACCATGGTTGCTCGGTTCACAGACTTCAAGGCAGACTTTGGTCTTATATGATGTTTGGTTTTTTTGCTGTGATTCCTTGCCGTAAATGTGTTTTGATTCTTTCTTTTATTTAAACAATATTCAAGTGGCTATTCTGTGGGAATAGACGTTATATGGTTGGCGATAAGTAAGGCACTTGGATGTACAGAGCTTATTCTGGATATTGGTTTTTAGTGCTTGTTTTATGATACAAGTACTATGAAATAGATTTATGCGTTATGCCTCATTTGCTCAATCCTTTACATTATTTCAGGACATGGTGGCAGCGATGGACTGCATGCTTATGTTCATTCTCTCGATGATGCAGTTAATGATATGGTATGATTGTCAGTTCTACACACATATTTTTTCAAAGTTCTGCAAATAGGTAGAAAACACAGCAGATTTTTGCTGATTTCTCCATCTTCTTCGACAGAAATTGTTTCTCAGCAAGGTTTTAGCTGAAAATCCAGGATTTCCATGCTTCTGCTTTGGACATTCAACTGGTGGGGCTATAATCTTGAAGGTAGTGTTTGGATAGAAATTTATTGATACTTTTACAATTGTCACGATTATGACTCTCTTAATCTGATGGTACCATATACTCAATGAAAGAATGTAACTTGGCATAAGAATGTTGAACAGGCGGTACTTGATCCTAAAGTGAGGCAGCGTGTAGCAGGCATCGTATTGACTTCGCCTGCCATAGGAGTTCAGCCATCCCATCCAATTTTTGCTGTAAGTTGAAATCTTTCACATGCACTCACCTATCATTCAAAAATAACCAAATGTGGAAACATGTTCTTCCTCAACTTTTTTTTCTGGATAGCATTAATTATATGTATAATTCCTCCATTTTTAGGTGCTTGCTCCGGTTTTCTCCTTTCTGTTCCCGAGGTTTCAATTCAGTGCAGCAAACAAGAGGGGCATTGCAGTGTCGAGAGACCCCGATGCACTGGTGGCGAAGTATTCAGACCCACTGGTATTCACTGGAGCTATTAGAGTAAGAACAGGCTACGAAATTCTTAGGATAACGGCATACTTGCAGCAGAACTTAAGCAGGCTGACGGCCCCATTTCTTGTTCTCCACGGCAGTGATGATTCAGTAACCGATCCTGAAGCATCCCAGAAGCTGTACAACGAGGCTTCATCAAGTGACAAAAACATCGTCCTGTATGAAGGGCTTCTGCATGATCTGCTTTTCGAACCGGAGAAGGGAGAGATCATGGAGGATATAATAGCATGGCTGAACAGCAGAGTGTGAAGTAGGTATGGAGCAGAGTAGCCATTGATGCAACTAGTGTCTGTCTGCTCAGGTGAGACGATTCAGAGTCGAGTAGGCGATGAAACAATTGTCTTAATGAATAACATAACAGCAGAGCAGGCAAGCAGTTCAACTCCATAAATTAATTAGCAGATCAGATCAGATCAAATCAGATCTTGCCTTGTTAATTATATATGTAGAGGAGCATTTCTTGCTCCTATTCTTTTCCTGGATAAGAAGGATACCATTACATTGCCAGGGAATCAATTATTAATTAATTGAGCTGTAAACTGGATTTATGTTAAGTGTTAGTAAAGGGTGTTGCTTTGTGTATTCATTCATCCAATTCCATCAAGATAATCGATCTTGGGGTTTCAAATGATGTTTATGATATTTTTTACCATAAAAAAAAAAGAAAAGGTTGGAGATGTGAATGATTAAGGTACAATTTACTTATTTAGGAAGTGGAAAAAGAATAATTAAGTGTAGCAAGCACAGCCCAACTTCTAAAAAAAATCTATATAAACTATAATAGCAAGCCCGGGCTATTTTTAGAAACTTCATTTTCATTTTCTTTTTTATTTTTTTTTTCAATATTCCATTTCATAAAATTATATATTAAATGTTATATAATAATTGTACATTTACATTTCCAATCATCTACTTAATTTTTCATTTATGATTTCCAATCATCTAATTAATATAAAATGTTACTAATGCATAATTCAAGGTACAAAAGGTTTAATTTTAGGCTACAATGCTATTTTTATAAACTTCTTTTTTCATTTTTTTTTCAATATTCCATTTCTGAAAATTATATATTAAATATTATATAATAATTCATTTACATTTTCAATCATCTAATTAATTTTTCATTTATGATTTTCAATCATCTAATTAATATAAAATGTTACTAATGCATAATTCAAGTACAAAAGGTTTAATTTTAGGCTACAAAAGGTTTAGCAACAATAATATCACACATCTTGTGCTTCTCCCGAAATTAATTTGAGAGAAATCTTTTATTTTACGTATTTTTTGCATAACACGTAATTATAGTTTATATGACAGTGTGTAAATCAGTAATTAATACCAATATTTCAAATATATATTTTTTAGAATAGTACAGAAACAACACACATATATGACGTATCTGTCATTATTCAGCAAAATACGTTTAATGTACTGTCAAAAACTTAAAATATATTAAAATGAGATATAATCATACACACTGTCATACAAATTCAAGCCTCAAAATCACAATTTCGGTTAATTTCGTTTACAAAATCCAGGTATAATATAATTTTTTTAGAAACAATAAATAATATATTAACATTTGTATTAGAATTAATAAATAATGAAGATTGTAAAACAAAAAATAATTAATATTTATATTAGAATTCATAAATAATGAAGATTGTAGTATAGTTAAACTGAGGCCGGTGTATTTTAGTAATTTATTGGACAGTCAATTATTATTCATAACCAATTAGTACTTATTGACTAACTATCCCAAATCAAAACATGACATCAGTCAATGCTTTCAGTTTACCAATGTGTAGATTATATCCAGGACTTCTGAATTTGATTACAAATGTTAATTTAATATAGGATATAATAAGTATCCTATATTCTTATTGTGTTCGTCAAACTATAATAGCAAGCCTGTGCTATTTTTAGAAACTTCTTTTTTCATTTTTTTTCATTTTTTTTTTCATTTTTTTCAATATTTCATTTTTTTAAATTATATATTAAATGTTATATAATAATTGTACATTTACATTTCCAATCATCTAATTAATTTTTCATTTATGATTTTCAATCATCTAATTAATATAAAATGTTACTAATGCATAATTTAAGGTACAAAAGGTTTAATTTTAGGCTACAAAAGGTTTAGCAACAATAATGTGTGAATATCACACATCCTGTGCTTCCCCCGAAATTAATTCGAGAGAAATATTTTATTTTAAAGTTTGATTACCTATAAGTTTTATTTGAAATATTATTACGTGGGTAATTTATAGTTCGTATTGTGATCAAGTTATTTTTTATTTTTATATAGTGCGATTTTCATATTAAAAAAATATTTAATAATAATAATGTTTCTCTTCATGTTAGATATATATTTGACTGAAGAACATATGAAGAATTATGCACTGGCAAAAATCGAGAAGATTATGCGCAAATGTGGACGCAGCTTGCGAGATTTTAATGAGATACAATATCCCAATCTAGAGTATTTTTGTCAGCCGTATAATAATTTAATAAATGACGAGTTGCGTTATAATCGATCAGATATGGAAGCTGAGCATGCTTCGTTCATGCGTGATATTACCGAAGAACAATGCCAAGTCTATCAAACGAAATTGAGAGAGTACAATCAGAATCAGGTGGTGTCTTTTTTGTATACGGATACGGGGGAACTGGAAAAATATTTATTTGGAGGATATTATCTTCTGCGTTACGATCAAAAGGAGATATAGTACTCAATATAGGATCGAGTGGGATATCATCTCTATTACTGCGAGGTGGAAGGACTGCACATTCCCGATTCGCTATCCCGATAAATCCAAATGAAGATTCATTGTGCAACATCAAACAAGGAAGTCCACAGGCTGAACTCCTTATCAGATGTAAGCTCATAATATGGGATGAAGCACCGATGATGCATAAATATTGTTTTGAAGCCCTGGACAGAACCTTGAGGGATATAATGAGGTTTAAAAGTCTGGTGAATTCTGAATCACCATTCGGAGGTAAGACAATCGTGTTCGGAGATGACTTTAGACAAATATTGCATGTCATACTCAGAGGAAGCAGACAAGAAGTAGTCAATGCAAGTATCAACTCTTCTTACATCTGGAAAGGATGTTCAAGTGCTCAGGCTTACAAAGAACATGAGGCTGCGATTCATAGATTCAGAATTGAATGCAAAAGAATTAAAAAAGTTTTCTGATTGGGTTGCAGCTGTAGGTGATGCACTTTTGGGTGATACGAATGACGGTCATGCAAAAATAGACATACCAGACGATATTCACCTTAAATTCTCGGGAGATCCAATAGAAGCAATTGTTAAGAATACATATCCTTCAATCATGGTTGCTCCAAATGACTTGAGTTACCTCCAGGACAGAGCCATACTCGCTCCCACACTCGATGTAGTTGAATCAGTTAATGAGTACATGATAGACAAGAATATTTCTGTGAACAAAGAATATTTGAGTTCAGACAAGACATGCAGCTCTGATGCAATTATTGATGTAATGAATGATGTCCACACACCTGAATTTCTAAATTGTCTGAAATGTTCGGGAATGCCTAACCACAAGCTCATTTTGAAGGTCGACACGTTGGTTATGTTGTTAAGGAACATTGATCATTCTCTTGGATCGTGCAATGGAACGCGTTTGATTGTCACGAGATTTGGTAATCATGTTTTGGAGGCCAAAATATTGACAGGATATAATTTCGGCCATAAAGTATTGATTCCGAGAATGTCATTAACTTCATCAGATCCACATATTCCATTCAAGTTTCAACGAAAACAATTCCCTTTAATTGTTTCGTACGCCATGACAATCAACAAAAGTCAAGGACAATCTCTATCACATGTGAGACTTTTTCTCAAGAAACCAGTGTTCTCCCATGGTCAATTGTACGTCGTTGTATCGAGAGTACGGAGTCGAAGTGGTTTGAAGATCCTGATATGCGATAAAGATAAGAAGAGCACTGCATTTACCACGAATGTTGTTTACAAGGAAATTTTTCAAAATTTATAGATGTATAATTTTGAATGAAATTTTAATTTATATTGTTTCATACTTATCTTTTTTTTTATATATATTTTCCTTACTCATACTTATGTTATTTTATAAAATTAAAATTAAAATTCAATTTACCCCATGCATCGCACGGGTGTAGTACTAGTAGTCCTTAAAGGAAAGGCCCCTTGAAGTTGGAGCATAAGAATATAATAACTGTAGTAGATGTGGACTATGGAAAAAAAAAATCAGAACAATATAATTATTCCACAGCTATTGAAAAAAATAAAATAAAATAAAATTGAACTTGTTATGCAATGACACATTATCATATCACGAAATAAATAACAAATAATAATAATAAATACGTAGGATGACTTGAGAATTCGGCCACAGATATGAATATATTATTCCAAATATTAATTGGTCCTCACATTATCCACCCAACCAAAACTGTGTTGATATGTATTTTGCTGCAACGTGGCATTTCATGTTATATTTTATAATGCAGTAATACCAATTCATACAAAGTGATTTTATTTTTATTTCTTTTTACCTCAAAATTATTGAGGTAAGCAATGACGGTGTAGTATGCAGTCAACGTCCGAACTCTTCTTATCAAAAGACAAGAAGGCATCCTACCTATTATTCTAAAAGTTGGATTTATGTAATGACTAGATGGATGACTAGATGGATGGTACATGCATCGCACGTAGAAGTTATGAATTTAAATAATATATTATATATATGAGAAGGATCAAATAAAAGGAAAATTCAAAGTAAGAAATATGAATAAATGTGGGTCATTGATCTTTGTATGACATATAACATATCATATTATATATTAAATATATCTTAAAATTAATATTTGTAGTGTTCATATTGTTATTGTGACTATAGTACCCCAATGGTATTTTGGCACCAATATTTAGTGAGATTATGTTGTAAGATTTCCTTTCTCATTTTCCTTACTCTTCTAATATTTTATTTATGGAAATTTCAAGATCTAAATCAAAAATATCCTAGCCAATAAAAAAAATTCAATAAAATAACTATTCCTTTTTTGCCACTAATCATTCAAAACCAAGCTAATAGTTTTATTTTGATAAATATCTTACAATTAATATTTTATTCAATGTTGTTCGTCTTGTACTTTTGTAGTATATTTTTTTAATTATATCATTATTATTTTGCACAATTGTCAGTAGTAATATGAATATAAGTTATCAAAATAGAAGGTAGATTGTGATTGTTAACTTGTTAAGCGGCATAATATTTCTCATTTTTTCCTTGTAAAAATCTAATTGTAGAGTTTGCTTAGAATTATACTAAAGTTTTGCTTTATCTAACTTATTTTTGCCTATTCTAAGACAATCTAGACAAATTACACATAAATAACTAAATAAGTATGACTGTTAATAAGTGAATTATATTATGTGTATTTTTTGTTACATTTCATTCTTACTATAGTATCATTTTTATTATCAACACACTTTGAATTAATTAGAGGATATCTTTCTCAAAAATATTAAAATATACTATTAATTACGTATAAAATCAAAATTAAATAAAATATTTCATTGTAAATAATATGGATATCTTAATTTCTCTTAATGTATTAACTATTATTTTTATTTTTATTACAAATTTTTTAATAAATATAAGTACACAAAAATATACTCCTTCCGTCCCAGGTTAGTGTGGTTCAACTAATATTTTATACCTCACAAAAAATCATACATGCACCACACTCTTGGGGGACGAAGAGAGTATTATTAATCAAATCATTAAACAAATGTTCATTTAGTTTAGCTCAAACTTTAATTTGATACTCCTCAGTCTCTGAAATTTACGATCTTATTACCTTATTTATGCGTCCCTCAAAATTATGATATTTCTTTTTTGTACATGACCTCACTAGGGATGGCAATCGGGTACGGCGGGCACGGATAGTGGATATCCATGCCCGTACCCGCGAGCAAAACCCATACCCGCCACCCGCGACGGATTCTTTCCTCCACCCATACCCGCCACCCGTCGGGTATCCGCCAACCCGCCACCCGCGGGTATCCATCTACCCGCCACCCGCAGTAACATCGCTTGCGAGAGAGAGAGAGAGAGCACCGGTAAGAAGAGGCAGCAGCGCGGCGGTGACGGTAACAAGCCCTGCCCGCGCGCTCGAGAGAGAGAGAGACAGAGAGGCACAAAAGAAAAGAAGAGAATTACGCGTCACCGGTGAGAGGAGGCAGCAGCGCGGCTGTGACGCGGCGGGGGCGGTAACATGCCCTGCGCAAGAGAGAGAGAGAGGCGTGAGAGAGAGATGCGAGAGAGAGAGAGAGGCACAGAAGAGAAGAAGATAATTGTTGGGAAAATTAATAGAGTTTTGATTTGATACCAAAACCCAGCTGACCCCAACCGAGTAGATGATTGCACAAGCCTAAGCGTTTTTCAGCTCACCTGTTTGAGATTATAGAGTTTCTTAGTTTACAGGTAGCAGTTGAAGACAACAGAAGACATTGCAGAAGATACAATGAAGCGGACACAGCTAAGCAGACAGCTTTAAAGAATTCAGCAGAGCAGACTCAGTTAAGCAGACCAAGCAGAGTCAAAGATCCTGAAGTATCAAGACCCAGCTCAGTGACGGATACCCAGCTCAGTGTCAAAGACCCAGCTCAGTGTAAAAGACCCAGCTTTGTGTCGATGACACAGCTCAGGTCTAAGACATAGCTCAGGTCAGTGACACAGCTCAGGTTGAAGACACAGCTCAGGACGATGATACAGCACAGGTCTAAAACACAGCTCAGAGTCAAGACGCAGCAGAGTCCAAGCCGCTGAAGACACAGCAGAGAAGCTTAGCAGCTCGAAGACGAAGACCTTCTTCAAGACAAGATCCCGATGTCAGAGGATCTTATCTGACGCAGTCAATTCAGAGAAAAACTAGCCTCTGCAGATGCAGACCTACTTCGTAGGTTAAAGGCCAGAAGTCAATGAGAGTAGGTAAGATTCAAACGGTTCTCTTCCAATGGCTAGTTTGAATCTCCACCTCTATATATCTCCTCACCATTAAAGAAAAGAAGAGACTAAAAAGATGACTGAAGAAATAAAAGAGCAAAACAAAAAGATGAACAACGATCTTCAAAGCCAGATCTTTCAAGAACACCCAGCCAGTCAGCTGTGTTCTTAGTTGTTCACATATTCAGTCATAGGCAGAATAGATCAGAATAGAAATATCTTAAGCCTAGTTTGAACGAGTTCATCTTACTCCTTGTTCTTCATTGTAAGAACTCGTTCATAGTTGGAAAACCCATACCCAAACCCAAACCCAAACCCAGAAAAGTGATGGAGTGCATGTTACTAACCCCTCATGAGCATACATCTCAAGCTGCATAAATTGATTAACCGAAAAGTGAAACAGAGCTTTGCAATATAATTTGAAGCAACAGACGGACTTTCCAAACCCACCAACTTCCGCACACACTCTCACAGCCAGCTGTGTCACTCAAGCTGTCATCCAGCTGAGTCGAACACAGCAGGCTCTCTCAAAAGAGTTTTAACTTGGAAAAGTTTTTAAACCTTGGTGTATTCACCCACCCCTCTACACCAAGGTATCCGTCTTGGGACCAACAATTGGTATCAGAGCAGTGGTTCAAAAGATCACTGTATCTGTGTCAAGTCAGTATTTCATTGCTGATAGTGGTCACCTGAACAGATCCCTCAAAGTTTCAAAATCTTTTTAAAATCATTATTTTGCATACTGTCTTGAAATCTCCCTTGTGCAGGAATCTCTCAATAAAGGAGCTCTTGAGAAATCATGAATCCAGACATTTGTCCGAGATGCGAATGTTATAGGAATTATCTCCATGACTTGGGGGTACGAAGAACAAGATATCAAAGTATCTTGGAGCACTGGAGAGAGGAATTTCACTCAGCTGCAAACCGGATGGACTGTGATGCAATCGTCTCAAGCCACCAAAAGTTGAGAAGTACAGAAAGGCTGATTGACGATTTGGAACGTCTCATACTCAGAATATATGACACCATGAGAGACAACCACCAAAGTCATCGCAATATCTGATGAATGCTCAGAAGAATGTCCAAGAGCTGCAATCAACAAAATTGATCTGGGGGTCACAAGAAGAAGAATCATCTAGCCAGATGAATGAAACAAAACTAACTCCCAAAGCAATAGAGATAGCCTTCAGAGCTCAATCAAAGAAAGAAGATAAATCAGCTCAACCGGGAAGGACCAATAAGGAGCGCTGAACAATGAGCAAAGAAAATGAAGAAACCCAGCTAGCTGACTGGGACTAGCTGTGAAGTAAAAGACAGCTGGATGCATAACTGAAGATGCAGCTAGTCATACATCTGAGCACAATGGTCTCGAGAGAAGAATAAAGAAGCAGCATATGAATCAGCTGAATTTGAGACAGCTGACTACCTGCTATATAAACAGAGACCTCATCCAAGAAATGAGCCGATGGTGAGAAAATACGTTCATTAAAAGAAAGTATGATGCAGCTGAAGAAAAAGCCACCTACTATCAAATCAAGGGGGAACTCCACATAGCTGGAAAGAATCAAGCAAAATCAAGTAGAATACCCAGCAGGATGTACTCACCAAGATAGACTCAGCTGGAGTCACCAACTGGAGGGAAAACTGATCTAGCAGAACGGCTAAATCCGAATAAAAGAAAAGTTCATCCAACTGAGGGGGAACAAACCCAGATGGATCCCAAAAAGCTCAGATCAGAAGGATTATCCAGCTAAAAGGAGATAAAGCTCAGCTGGACAACAATCGAAGAGCTAAAGGGAACTCAGCTGAAGAAACATCAAGCTAATCACCATATACTCAGCTGAGGAGAACTTTCAATCAAGCAGAGGAGAACACAGCAGTGGTATCAGCTGACTACAATGATCAGCTGACGGGTCTGTAGATTTTGTTTATTATATTTCTCGTTGGAATATGCTATGTAAGGATAAAATTATTTGAATTTAATTCAAACATCCAAACATTTCTTAAATGGATTATTCTGCAAGCTATCCATCCCATCGCATTTAATGAAAAACATGCAGAATACTGTAGCTCGAGAGAACTGAGTCAGAAGTCAGAACGTTTCGACTACCTCACGCGCGCGTGACCTACACTCAATATTCATACATCATGAGACGTGTTGCGCAAATCTCTCTCAACCGCAGATCTTCAATACAATTGCCAAGATCTCAACCATTAATCAAAATGGGCAATTGATATATACATCAAAAATTTGTGCATATCTTCGCCATATTTTATATCGCATATACTTATCTGAAATTCATATCTCAGACTCTTAAATATCTTTTTGCTAATACGTTCCCAAGCATCTTCGTATCTCTAAACCTCTTGCAACAGAAGAAAATCATGACACCAAAGAAGACGACACCAGGAGCAAGCCAGACTGAGAACTTGATGTCAAAACTTCATTTTGAGAGTTGCCTAACTCTCAAGAACTACCAGAACTCAGAGTTCCAGGAAGTTCTGGATCTCATCGAAAATGCCGGACTTTTGCAGTGGGCGACTGCAAGACCGAAGAACATCTTCCGTCGGGAATTGGCAGAGTTCTTCTTAGACATGTCTAACCGTGATGACCGACTCCGTTCCAACGTCTCTCTGCAAATCAAGGAAAAGACTGGACATACAACACCGTGGGACGTTGACATCAACATCAACCGGATGTTGAACAAGCTGTTCGGCCTGAAGACTCTTGGGGACCGCTCCCCAGATAATTACACCAGAGAAGAAATCCAGATCGAACTGGATAAGATGCTATTCAAGCCAGAACCATACAGGGCGAGCATGTCCAAGCTCCTGCTCAAGCCCAAGTACAGATTACTTTTGGATGTCACCCAGAAGTGCATCCTCGGTATCGCTGGATCTCAAGGAGAGATCAGCATACCCAAGCTGAAATCGATGATAGCCATCCTCAGAAATGACCCTGTGGATTGGTTCTCATACTTCATGGGAAAATTGGAAAAAGAATCTAAAAAGATTCATTTTGAAGATGACAGCTTCACCCGGTACAGCTGTAGGGAGACAATCTATCTATGCACCAAAGTAGCGTGCATAATAGAAAGCTACTCTACCGGAAGACAAATCAAGTGGCATGACGCAGAAGAATTTTCTGTGTCCAGAATACTGTTCGAGAAGCCAAGTCAGCTCACTGACTTGTTGAAGAAGGCAGCACCTGAAGGAAAGAAGAGGGCGCAAGAGGCAAAGCATCAGACTGCATCTCCCTCTCAAGCAAGAAAAAGGAAGCAATCAGAGGATACACAGCCAGCTGGATCTCCACCTACCAAGAAGAAGCTGAAATTCAAGGTAGCCAACAAACCAGCTAAGGAGGCAGCAGAGAAACCAGTTATTGAGCCAACTGGATCGGAATCCACTCCCACAGCCTCCCCTGTTCAAAAGGAGAAAACTAAGTGGATACCAGTCACTGAGGAGACAGTTCAAGGATCCTCCTCCAGCTCAGACAATGAAAGGGAGCTCGTGATTACATCACGAGAAGCTGAAGAATCACAGATAGTGGTTCCTGACCCAGACCCAGAGGATGTTATTCCCCTTCGCCAAATTCTTCAAGCATCCTCACAACCCGCTTCAATTGATTTTACATCAGCTGGAATCTCTCTTCAACAATCTCCTCTCCTTCCACTCCATCCTCAGGTACACATCTTAGTTTCCCCTTTCAATTCTTCAGTACCTGAAACCTCCCTGCTCCCTCATACCCAATTTTCAGCACCCAGCTCTCCTCCCAAAGAACCATCTCCTATAAGAGAACAGACAGATATTCAGTTGGCTGAAACTTGTTCACAACCAGCTGACTCCCAAGCTGAACTCTCTTATTTTCCCAGCTCACCTAAAGAGCCCTGTCCAGCTGACGCTCCTTCGCAGCTGGATAATGAAAACCAAGCTGAACCTTCAAGCCCCACTTCTTCTGAGGAAGTTGAAATCCTCAGTCCCAGAACTGTTGCACGTGCTGCTACTATCATGAGGTTCGATGACCTCAGACTTCAAGGATTAAAAAGCGCACTGCAACAATACCCATCTCTAGTTTCACTCCCCGCCGCACTAGTCGCCGTCAACGACTTCAAATTTTACCTTACTACCAAGATGACTACTTGGTACGCAAATGATGAACTGGTGGAGTTCTACTCTTTCGTTAAGCTCAAAGCCGAAAAAACAGCTCTGCAAGAGATCTTTGAATTTGGAAGTCTTTAGGATGCATTCATGCATCAAGACGAACTGATTCAAAATCTTATCCAGAAGACTAAGCAAGATGAAGTACCTCCATCTGAGGAGGTAATCGCGAGAGCCAACTCCTACCTCCACACTCTCAGCTGGATTGTTCCAGTTGAGACTGCCAAGGAAGCTGTACATGCCGACACAGCTGAGGCAATGGTGATTGAAAACGAGCCAACTTCTCCAATAGTTGAGCCCGCAGAAACTGCCCCACCTAGTCCAATTGCCAATGACACTCGCTCACTGGTCGAGATCGAGGCAGTCAAACCCAGCCAAGTCAAATCTGGGACTCAAACGGATTATGATGTCGTGCTTTCTGATGCAATGAAGGAAGAAATAGCCAAACAACTTGAGAAAATCCTATACCAGGATAGACTCAAATCAAATGTTGACACTCTTCTGCACATCACAGCTGTAGAATGGCAAGTCCATTGTAACGGACAGTCCATTGATGAAGTTCACAGATTTGCCCAGAATCTACAGGAAAGCACCAGTCAAGATCTCAAACAATCTCTCGCTTCTCAACGCATTGATCAGACAACTCATCTAGAAAAGAGAGTCCCTGAGATCATTTCAGAACTTCAAACTCCACTGGAAAGCAGCTTCAGCGACCTATCCAACTAGATGACAGCTCTTCAAAAATAAACGCTCTCCAACAGAACTGACATACAAACATTGTTCAACCTCTACAAGGAGCTGGACACTCAGTTCAAAGCTGGAAGTAACTGCTCAACACAGCTCAATCTAGTCACAACAGACAACACAGCCAAGCTTGCTGAAGTTGACAAAGCCCTGGCCCAGCTAAATGAGACAATCGTCAACCTATCCTCCACCCTTGTTGATAATGCCAAAAAGGGGGAAAGAAAAGAGGAAGGAAATGACAAAAGAAAAACATCAATGGCAGGCAAAGGAAAATCAGGCGAAGATGAAATCCAAGTCTTTGCCGATCTAAGATTGATGAAGTTGTTGCTGAGCTGGAAACAGAAGAACCAGCTGGACGGGGAGGAAAATGGAGCAAAATGATCATCCCTCTTGCCAAAGCTAGCGGAGCCAAGCCAGAAGAAATGAATGATACTCAATGGCTCTACAACTTTGTAAATAAACAAAAGCAAGAGATGAGGAACTTTCAAGAGCAGCAGAAGAAGAAGGAAAGCTTGCTCGATACTGAAGAAAAGAAGTAGAAGAAGAAAAGAGCAAACATCAGAGCATCGAAGAAAAAGACTCAGATGCCAATGAACTGGAGAAGAATAGATGAATGGATCCCAGAAGAATTAAACGACGACTGGGAACATACAAAATTCGAGTTCATTAAAGATTACTACTATCTGGGAGCCTACCCAAATACGCCTCCAGATGTTGCTTTCAAGATGCATCTAAATGAGCTATTTCATCAAGATATGATGACTGCGAAAGCATTCTTCAATGCTGTAGAGACCGCAAAGATCCAATTCTCTGCTCCACAGCTGTATCATCTCCAGCCTCCACTGATACCTGGAACCAATTTTCCTGACAAATCGCAGAAGTGAATAAATGGGCAATCAGGAGAAAAATTTCCAAGGTAAGTAATGAAGAAGAATATAGGAAGCTGGAACGGATGATCTTCAACCGGTATAGGTTGAGAACGGATGAACAGCTTGAAGAAGAGAAACTGAAGAATCAGCAGCAAAGGAAGCAGCTCAGTTGAAGACCCAGCCATATGGGAATTCTGTCTTTTGAATTTCTTTTGTAAAATTGTAAAATATCATTTATTAATGAAAAGCTCGCTTTTATCTCAAGCTCACCCTGATGACAATAACTCTTTGTCCAGGCACTGAACTCTGAATTTGATTTTCCTGCTGTGAATGTTTAAACTTTTGAAAACCCATTTTTTTGTTAAGGGAAAAGTAAATTGTTTTTCTCAGTTAGGTTTTGGCATCATCAAAAAGGGGGAAATTGTTGGGAAAATTAATAGAGTTTTTGATGGTCCCTGAGCTAGGTATTTGGTGTAGAGGGGGGTGAATACACCAAATAGATTTCTGAAAACTTTTTCAAGTTAAATAATAGAGTTTGTGAGCTCAGTTATTGATCCAGCTGAGGAGGGTCAGCTGGGTAAATAACTCAGCTGGCGGTGCGGAATGTGGTGGTTTGAAAACTTAGCTCGGTTACTTAGAAAAACTCAGCTTGAAAATATTAACTTTATGTTTTCAGCTTAGTCAAGTTGTGCAACTTTCAGAAAGACACAGCTGTCTTTGGAGAGCAGCTGAGTATGCAGTTTTGATCAAATATGTAATGTTATGAAAGAGTTAGTACAAAACTGAATTTAAAAAGACAGAAAAGAGCACACGATTTTTACGTGGTTCGGAGTAACACCTCATTTGTCCACGACCAGGTTTACTGGTAATCCACTATCACTTGGTTTCCAAGTACCAAGCAACTTCACAACTCTAACCCGAGCTGTGTTCCAACAAGCCATGCGGGCACCGGTCAAGCCTAACCTTTCGCCTTTACGGTACCGAAAAACCTTACACACTTGAATTTCCTGCTTCAAGCAAGCGTTACCTTGACCTAACCTTTCTGGGTAAAGAGGGATTTGGTTTGGGGTTCCAACTGTGAACGAGTTCTTACAATTAAGAACTTTAGAGTATGATGAACTCGTTCGAAATCTAGGCTTTAAGATATACAAAGATTTTGGCCTAGGGATCAGACGAAAAACTAAGCAGTTTCTGAACTAGAAATACTTTAAGATAAAGTGTTCTTTGATCTATGTAGAACTGCTTGAGAGCTTTTGAAAGATTGATGATTTCAGAGAATGAAAGCTTGTAGACGTATTTGATCCTGGGGTTGAAGACGGATTTATATAGGTAGAGATTCAAGACTAGCCATTGGAGGAGCCGTTTGAATCTTACCTTAGGTTGGGCTTGGAGTTAGAGTTGGGCCAAATATATACTTATATTAAATAATATTTGGACCAAATATATATTACATACATTAAATAATAGTCGGGTAGTAATTGGGTATTTCGTGGATATTTCGCGGGTATTTTTCACGGGTATTTTTCGCGGGTAAACGGATTTAGCGGGTACGGATAGTAACTATCCATACCCATACCCGCGAACTAAATGGGTAGTATTTTCTAACCATGAAGCTATCCATGGATATCAAATGCCCTCAAACCCGCACCTGTTAGGGTCGGGTACCCGCGGGTATCGGGTATCCGCGGGTAAATTGCCATCCCTAGACCTCACCCACTTATATTCTAAACATCACAACAAATTAAAAGTGATGGGTCCTTTCTTAAAACTCGTGCCATACAAATTGCATCACAATTTTCATAATACAAAATTTAGATTGCCTATTATATCCTTTCTATATAATTTAATTTAAAGGGACCCTTATTCTACTCATAATACATTCCACTCAAACTTATTAAAATTTATACTGATCAAAACGTAGCAAATCTTTGATGGATGAAAGGAAGTAGTATATAGAACTCTATAATTTGTTTAAAAAATGAATATTTAAATTGAAATACATATTTAGAAAGCTCGTTTATGCGGGTTAAACTTGAATAAGATTGCTAATAATTGAATTAAGTTTGAAGTTGATGGTACTCGTCTTAATTCGATTTGATTAAAAAAAATTATACTAATCAATATAATAGTAATATACTCCCGTAAAATAAATTAATTCATTAAAAGATTTTAAGTTAAGATTTTTTAAGATGGTTGAAAATATTATTAACGAATAAGAATTTAAAAGTATAAAAAATTACATAGTGATAACAGATTATACGACAAAAACAAATTATTATGTTGAATAATTTTCTATTTTCAATTACAAAGAGTAAAGAGAAAAAGTCAATGTGATCGTTTAAACAATAAATTATAAGTGTTCCTTTATAAAAAGAGAAATCCTTTATAAACAACAAACTAATGAAACGCACAGTGTCTATATATATTGATATTGATTAATATTTACCATATATAAGGTAAATTTGTTGGAAAAATTAATAGAGTTTTGATTTGATTCCAAAATCCAACCGAGTAGATGATTGCACAAGCCTAAGCGTTTTTCAGCTCACCTGTTTGAGCTTATAGAGTTTCTAAGTTTACAGGTAGAGTCGCTGAAGACAGCAGAAGACATAGCAGAAGACACAGCTAAGCTGACATAGCTGAGGAATTCAGCAGAGCAGACCAAGCAGAGTCAAAGACCCAGCAGTATCAAGACCCAGCTCAGTGACGGAAACCCATCTTAGTGTCAAAGACCCAGCTCAGTGTAAAGGACCCAGCTTAGTGTCAATGACACAGCTCAGGTCTAAGACAGCTTAGGTTAATGACACAGCTCAGGTTAATAATACAGCACAGGTCTAAGACACAACTCAGAGTCGATACGCAGCAGAGTCCAAGACGCTGAAGACACAACAGAGACGCTTAGCAGCTCGAAGACGAAGAGCTTCTCCAAGACAAGATCCCAATGTCAGAAGATCTTGCCTGACGCGGTCAAATCAGAGAAGAAATAGCTTCTGCAGGTGCAGACCTACTTCGTAGGTTAAAGGCCAGAAGTCAATGAGAGTAGGTAAGATTCAAACGGCTCTCTTCCAACGGCTAGTTTGAATCTCCACCTATATATATCTCCTCACCATTGAAGACTGGTGAGGCTGGCGAGACGACTGAAGAAATAAAAGAGCAAAAAAAAATTAACAACGATCTTCAAAGCCAAATCTTTCAAGAACACCCAGCCAGTCAGCTGTGTTCTTAGTTGTTCACATATTCAGTCATAGGCAGAATAGATTAGAATAGAAATATCTTAAGCCTAGTTTGAACGAGTTCATCATACTCCTTGTTCTTCATTGTAAGAACTTGTTCATAGTTGGAAAACCCATACCCAAACCCAAACCCAGAAAGGTTAGGTCAAGGTACGTCTGCTCGAAGCGTGTAATTCGAGTGATCAGGTTTTACAGTACCCGGAAACTGTAAGTCAGGTGTTGGGAAAATTAATAGAGTTTTGATTGGATACCAAAACCCAGTTGACCCCAACCGAGTAGATGAATGTACAAACTGTGTTGTTTCCAGCTCACCTGTTTGAGCTTATAGAGTTTCTTAGTTTACAAGTAGATTCACGAAGACAACAAGACAAAGAAGACACGAAGGTGACAAATTAAAGAACTCACAGAGCAGCACTCAACAGAGAGCAAACCAAGCAGAAGTCAAAGACCCAAGATCAAGACCTACCAATGACGGAAACCTACCAGTCAAAGACCTACCTGTAAAAGACCCTTAGTGTCAATGACACGGCTCAGTCTAAGATAGCTCAAAGTTAATGACACACCAAAGTTGAAGACACAGCTCAGGTTGATGATACAGCTCAGGTCTAAGACACAACTCAGAGTCAAGACACAGTAGAGTCCAAACCGCTGATGATACAGCAGAGACGCTTAGCAGCTCGAAGACGAAGACCTTCTTAAAGACAAGATCCCGATGTCAGAAGATCTTATCTGACGCAGTCAAATCAGAGAAGGAATAGCTTCTGCAGATGCAGACCTACTTCGTAGGCAAAGGCCAGAAGTCAACAAGAGTAGGTAAGATTCAAACGGCTCTCTTCCAACGGCTAGTTTGAATCTTCACCTATATATATCTCTCCTCCACCATTGAAGAAGATGCTGGCGAGGAGGCTGGCAAGACGACTGAAGAAATAGAAGAAAATAGAAAAATGAACAACGATCTTCAAAGCCAAATCTTTCAAGAACACCCAGCCAGTCAGCTGTGTTCTTAGTTGTTCACATACTCAACATATAGGCAAATAGATCGAATAAATATCTTAAGCCTAGTTTGAACGAGTTCATCATACTCCTTGTTCTTCATTGTAAGAACTCGTTCATAGTTGGAAAACCATACCCAAACCCAAACCCAGAAAGGTTAGGTAAAGGTACGCTTGCTCGAAGCGTGTAATTCGAGTGGTTAGGTTCTTCGCACCCGCAACCGAAGGTGTAGGCTTGATGCTGCCCGCAAACTGTTGGAACACAGCTCGGGTTAGAGTTGTGAAGTTGCTTGGTACTTGGAAACCAAGTGGTAGTGAATTACCAGCCGAATCCGGTCGCGGACGTAGGAGGGTTACTCCGAACCACGTTAAAAATGCTCTTGTTATTTATCGCTTTGTTTTATGCATGTTACTAACCTACATGAGCATACATTTCAATCGCATAAACGGACTAACCGAAAAGTGAAACGTAGCTTTGCAATATATTTGAAACAAATACGGACTTTCCAAATCCACCACATTCCGCACACAAATACCGTGTCGATCAAGCCGCCATCCAACTCGGATCGAACACAACAAATTTCACTCAAAAGAGTTTTAACTTGGAAAAGTTTTTAAACCTTGGTGTATTCACCCTCTACACCAAGGTATCCGTCTTGGGACCAACAATTGGTATCGAGAAAGCGGTGGTTCGAAAGATCACCGTATCCGTCAAGCCGCCTTCATTGCCGATAGTGGTCACCCGAACGTATCCTTCAAAGTTACAAATTTTTTTTAAAATCATTATATTGCATACCGTCATGGAATCTTCTCTCGTGCAGAATCTTCCGACATTCTCTCGTCGATGATTATCGTATCCGGAAGTTCCGACTCAAAAGCTTCGAGCGCGCATCACGACATGATGTGGGATGTTATCACCGACGGACCCATCATCATCATGAAATCGAAAGACAAGCGAAACCTTACCCGGAGCCGAACCGCATCCGGCAAGTTGTGAAGCCCAAAAGGAGTACTCTCCAAGAAAGAAGACAAGCCGGATTGGACACTACGCTCGCAACGTCATCTCCTCAACGGTGACGAACGCTTATCTCAAAGAAGATCATCAATTGCGAGACAACTAAGGAGATGTGGGACACTCTAGCCAAGCCGTGCGAAGGCTCGTAGGAAATTCAAGAGAACAAATTCTCGCTGCATGCCGAAGTTCGACAACTTCAAGCAACTCCCCTACGAGTCCATTGATCAAATGGAGCTCGCATTCTCCAACCTCGTCATCGAGATCGAGACGATCCGAACTGGAAAATATACAGTTCGAGATAAGAACTTGAAAGTTCTTGCAGCTCTCTCCTCAGAATGGTGTACACACAAAGTGGTTCACCAAAGCAGAACTGATCTTGGCAGCATGGAGATTGAAAAATTGTTCTCCATCTTGAAAGCCAACGAATTTGATCTGGGGATCACAAGCAGAGATTCATCCAAATTCGAATGAATGAAGCGTAGCCGAGGATCAAGCCAAGGAAAGAAGCTCAATCCGCTCGCCTTGGAAGGACTAACAAGGAGCATGTAAATATGAGCAAAGAAGAATTGAACGAAGAAGTTGCCATGCTTGTACGGAGCATTAATCAGCTGGAACAAAGCAAGGAAAGGTACAAGAATATCGTGAAGGTTCATCACGACAAGCAACTTTACCCAAAGAGAAACCCAGCTGAGTCATCCTCCCAAAGAAAAGATAAAGAGCTCAAGTCGAGCAAGATAGAAGAAGATCAAGTATTTTCTTCCGACTCAGAAGATGAAGCATTTTATTGAAGATGCCTGCTTCATAGGATTCTCAAACCCAGTTGTTGAAGAAACTGAGCTTACCCAGCTAGCTGTCTAGGAATAACTGTGAAATGCAAACACAGCTAGATACACAGCTGAGTAAAATGGTCTCAAGAGATGAAAGAAGAAGCAGCAGATCACCCAGCTGGACATGGCACAGCTCACTGCATGCTAAAGAGACCTCATCGAAGAAGTGCTCAGCGACTTCAAGAGATTACTAGAAATCCTTGAAATCTAGCCAGCTGAGAATTCGGAGCTAAGGAATGAGCTCAAGAAGAAGAATGATCAGGAGCTTGAAGATGAGAAAACACAGCTGATCAAGAAGCTAAAGATGGCCAAAGCTGAATCAGATCAAAGAATGACTCCAGCCAATGCAAACACAGCTGGAACCAAGCCAAGGATGTACCAAAGAGGTCGTACATAATCAAGCCAGCTCTCTAAGCTCAGTCCTATCAAAGAAGAAAACTGCTCGGCAACTCCAAGTCCAAGAAAAGCAGCAACTCCCAGCTGATCACAGAGCTCAAAGGCAGCAGATAAATCCAAATTGACTGAATCAAAATCAAAGACAGAATGTCATCCAAACACGTACATCAAGGTCAACTAAAAAGACAGCTGAGAAGGATCTCAGCTGGTTATAAAGCTGAAAATCAACCGAGCTTCACAACAAGATTCCAGCAGACGGGATATCAAGCTAGATATCAAGCTGACAGACTCCAGCTATGAATTGGACCTCATCAAAATGGAGTCAACAAGGTCCAAAGAAGAAAGGACCATTTCAAGGACCAATCTGAAGTATCACTCACAAAAGATAAGGACAAATCTGGGTTATCAATGGAACCCTCAACAACAAAGTCGGACCCAATCACAACTGGATATCGAAGAAGTTATAACAGGTCAAAGAGGGACATGCGCGTTTTGAGGAGTCATCAAGCGTACTGTGAAAGAAAGACAGCTGGTGATCAAAGCTCATTACTTACCTCAAAGCTCTTCAAAGAATATGTCAAGCGTACTGTTCCCAGGTAACCTTTGGTGATATCTCGAAAGGATACGTCAAAGGATTTAGCTCATTTGAGACAAATAATAATAATATCAAATGTCTCTTATGTTGATGGACTTTAGCATGTCCATCAGCCAATTGTTGTGATTACGGTTTTCCTGGTGAGTTCAATGCGCAGGAATGCAATGCAAAGAACAGGAAATCGAATATTCTACCCCGCAAAATAGCAGTGAACTCAGCTGATCATGGAACAGCTGACTGTCTTCTCAAGATCAGAGATCAAGTTGACAGATGAACGTAATTGTTGAGAAAATCACTGGCTCAAGTGAAGTAGGAAGTAGCTGAGAAAAGAAAGCCACCTACTATCAAATTCAGGGGGAACTCCACCAAGCTGGAAATCGACACAGCTGTGATATCAGCTGAGGGCAAAGTCAATCCAGCAGAATACTCAAGTGGAAAATCAAGAGAGAAATCCAGCTGAACTATCAAATGTCATCCTCTGGATATCAAACAAAGCTAGATCAAACATGGATCGCAGAATCCAGAAGAGGAATCAAGGCCGAGGGAACTCGCTCGAGATTCACCATCAATTGGTATCAACAATTGATCTCATCCCAGTCCAGCAAGATCTTCAAGAAGAGCATCCAGCAGGAAATACTCAGCTGGATCACCGTGTGTCATCAAGAAGGAATCGGACACAACTG
The DNA here is from genome assembly GCA_031470985.1 of Agastache rugosa. Taxonomy (NCBI): domain Eukaryota; kingdom Viridiplantae; phylum Streptophyta; class Magnoliopsida; order Lamiales; family Lamiaceae; genus Agastache; species Agastache rugosa. The sequence continues at coordinate 28,472,406 of CM062605.1, forward strand.
GACTAACTCAGCAGGAACCCCAAGGATTTCAAAATGAATTTATCAAGTCAGGGGGGATCAAACCCAGCTGATAAAACACAATTAGACCATCCAATTGAGGGGGAACCTTGCAAACGGAGCCTTCCCTCAGAGGAAGAAGGTCAAGATGACTCACTCCAAACTGAGTCATACAGCTGAGAAAGACCATCAATTGGTATCAACTCCAAGCTGACTGGAGTTACCTCAAACGGGAAGAAATTATTGCCAGAACGCCGCCGCCAGACCTCGACTCTCCTCCCTCCTAATATATTTTTGATGAACCAAAAAGGGGGAAAGAGTATGAAAGAATAGGACAGAAAAACGGAAATAAAAAGGGGGAAAGGATTGAACAGAAAAGGAATCTAAGAGAGGCTAATGGCGAGCTGGAAAGGCAACTGGAGAAAGAGCGCAAACTCTTGTCAAGGCATGTGGAGCAGCCAAGGAAGAGTTTAGTTAGGATTTTTGTTTTGTTTTTCTGTAAGAGTTTGTAAAGGTTTTGGCATCATCAAAAAGGGGGAAATTGTTGGGAAAATTAATAGAGTTTTGATTGGATACCAAAACCCAACTGACCCCAACCGAGTAGATGAATGTACAAACTGTGTTGTTTCCAAATTTCACCCGTTTGAGCTTATAGAGTTTCTTAGTTTACAGTAGATTCGTCAAGACACCAAGAGAAAGAAGACATACGGCTAAGCGCACTTAAAGAACTCGGCAGAGCAGACTCGAGCAAACCAAGCGAGTCAAAGACCCCGAGATCAAGACCCAACAATGACGGAAACCCAAAAGGTGTCAAAGACCCGGCTCGGTGAAAAGACCGGCTTAGTGTCAATGACACGGCTCAGTCTAAGACCGGCTCGGGTTAATGACACGGCTCGGGTTGAAGACACCAGTTGATGATACTCGGGTCTAAGACATACTCGAGTCAAGACACAGCATAGTCCAAACCGCTGAAGATACAGCAGAGACGCTTAGCAGCTCGAAGACGAAGACCTTCTTAAAGACAAGATCCCGATGTCAGAAGATCTTATCTGACGCAGTCAAATCAGAGAAGGAATAGCTTCTGCAGATGCAGACCTACTTCGTAGGCAAAGGCCAGAAGTCAACAAGAGTAGGTAAGATTCAAACGGCTCTCTTCCAACGGCTAGTTTGAATCTTCACCTATATATATCTCTCCTCCACCATTGAAGAAGAAGCTGGCGAGGGAGGCTGGCAAGACGACTGAAGAAATAGAAGAAAATAGAAAAATGAACAACGATCTTCAAAGCCAAATCTTTCTAGAACACCCAGCCAGTCAGCTGTGTTCTTAGTTGTTCACATACTCAACATATAGGTAATAGATCAGAATAAATATCTTAAGCCTAGTTTGAACGAGTTCATCATACTCCTTGTTCTTCATTGTAAGAACTCGTTCATAGTTGGAAAACCATACCCAAACCCAAACCCAGAAAGGTTAGGTAAAGGTACGCTTGCTCGAAGCGTGTAATTCGAGTGGTTAGGTTCTTCAGTACCCGCAAACTGAAGGTGTAGGCTTGACAGTGCCCGCAAACCGTTAGAACACAGCTCGGGTTAGAGTTGTGAAGTTGCTTGGTACTTGGAAACCAAGTGGTAGTGAATTACCAGTGAATCTGGTCGTGGACGTAGGAGGGGTTACTCCGAACCACGTTAAAAATGCTCTTGTTATTTATCGCTTTGTTTTATGCATGTTACTAACCTACATGAGCATACATTTCAATCTGCATAAACGGACTAACTGAAAAGTGAAACAGAGCTTTGCAATATATTTGAAACAACAGACGGACTTTCCAAATCCACCACATTCCGCACACAGCCAGCTGTGTCGATCAAGCTGCCATCCAGCTGGATCGAACACAGCCAGCTCACTCAAAAGAGTTTTAACTTGGAAAAGTTTTTAAACCTTGGTGTATTCACCCCCCTCTACACCAAGGTATCCGTCTTGGGACCAACATCAGGTTTTTTCAGTACCCGCAAACTGAAAGGTGTAGGCTTGACAGTGCCCGTAAACTGTTGGAACATAACTCAGGTTAGAGTTATGAAGTTGTTTGGTACTTGGAAACCAAGTGGTAGTGAATTACCAGTGAATCTGGTCGTGAACGTAGGAGGTGTTACTCCGAACCACGGTAAAATTGCTTTGTTTCTTTACTGCTTTGTTTTATGCATTATGCTAACTCCTCTCACGCATACATTTCAAGCTGCATAAACTGACTAACTGAAAAGAGAAACAAAGCTTTGCAATATATTTGAAGCAACAGACGGACTTTCCAAACCCACCAACTTCCGCACACACTCACACAGCCAGCTGTGTCAATCAAGCTGTCATCCAGCTGGATCGAACACAGCAGGCTCTCTCAAAAGAGTTTTAATTGGAAAAGTTTTTAAACCTTGGTGTATTCACCCCTCCTCTACACCAAGGTATCCGTCTTGGGACCAAGAAAATTGAATTTCTAATGAACTATTATATTTTTTATAATAATATATTATGTTACACTATTATTTTTAAATTAAATTATATAGTAAGGATATAATAGGCAATCCAAATTTTGTAAAACAAGGCTCTTTTATATAAGTATAGATAGACTATACAGTATAATTAATACTAATGCTTATTGCGTAATAAAATATAAAATGAAACATTATTTCATAATGGAAGTGGAGGATCCGATTGCAAATTGATATATCCGGAAATTCTGAAAAAATATAGGTCAAAAGTATTACTTTGGGTTAATATACAACATATAATTTTTATTTATTAGCTCAATATGCACCTTGTGTATATATTTGAATAACATTTGTTCAATTAGACCCAAGTAGAATATACTCCTCCGGTCTTTGAATATGAGGTTTCTTATTTTGAAATAAAATTTATCTCCGAATAAGTGTCTTATTTCGAAATTCTAAAGAAGAATAATGTCAAACTTTTCATTTTGTCTTTGTCCTCAATGCAAATTCTTTAATTAATTAGTTTTCCATGCAATAGTTAAGAACAAAAAGAGTAAATTTATCCATCATATGCATTTTGAGGCTAGATAACACTTATTCGAAAACTAGAGGAGTATACATGAGTGTAATATTTTTTTTATATATATATTTTTTAAGACAATGATATTTGCATGGTCCATAAGAAATGGTGGATGCTTACGGAGATGTATATATATATATATATATATATATATATATATATGTTTATTCAAGATTTTAATATTTAAAATAATATGGATGTACTCTATAAAATTTATTTCTGTAGACCCTTAAATTATTTTTGTCTTACTAAATAGTTTTACTAATACATTCCCGGTTGACTCAAGTAAGAAGACTGATTGGTTGAATTCCACATAAATTGATCCAATAATATCTAAGCATTATAGGGTAAAAAATCAAGACAAGAAACATTTTTTTTTTAGTTGAGAATGACATTTTGTTGATGCTAACGTTCATGGCCTGCACCCCATTATAAATTTTGGCTCATTGAAATAGTTGGTATGTAAAACGCCCCCAATTCAGAAAAACATCAATATAATATTCCATGATTTACACCTTTTTATTTACTTTGTTTAAATGACTCAACATATGTCGTTATAACCAACTTTATTAGGATTTATACATGGTCCCCTGCCCAAGAACCAATCCTATTTAATTGCCACTTTTTTCTTCACTGTTCTTTTCAAATAATAAAATGCATAAAATTTTGATATGGTTTTCCAAACTCTCTGATCTCTGTGGTGATTGGGCTACATGGATAAAGAAAATAATTTTATGGGCCAATAGCATAAATTAATAATATTAGTAGAAGAGACAACAACTGTTACACTAGCTAGTGGTAAACTGATTGGTTTAATTTTTTAATAATTTCAAAGTTGCCAATAACCTTATTAAATTAATCCCACTACCATTAGATCTTTTGTTTTAGTATTAATATTTGTACACTTTTTTGATTACCGGCCAGCCAATCAGATTGCAAGGACCAAATAAATGACAATAATGCTCTACACGACATGAGATCAAACATAGTAGTAATCTGATTTGCTCAATAGTTGCATGTTTGTCGATTGTTGATTGGTCGTTCATCATTTAAATAAAACATAATCTCGTCACAATGTCTTACGAATTACGATCACATGATATATGTTATGGATTGTGGATGCGCTCTAAGTAAACCTCATTTCAATGCAAGAATATGTGAACCACACACTAGGAGCATATAAGCATTAGATAACCCGTACGACAAGTTCGAGCTAAAAATATGATATACAATTCAAATTTATGATATTCTAATCATGTTCTTATCTATTCTATCAAGCGATTGTCGCACCATCTTTACGGTATTGAGAGGAACAACCTGTTCTTCTTGAATATTCTGATTCAACGCTAAAAGAATTTATTGCTGCTAACATATACTAGTATTCATCTCTATCAGGTGATAAATAAATCAATCATAACCCTGTTAATTTATCCAAAATGAGCGTTTGCTTTCCATCAATCAGACAATCCCAGTAGAATTCAAAAAATAGAAAAAATATATGAGTTCCATATTTTATACTTCTAGAATTTTGTTTTTTTGGCAGCAATGATAAACCTAAAGTAAGTAAATAATCCTCAAACGTACAGTGATACACGCCAACTTGTATATAAGAAACAGTTGAGAAAATGACCCCACAAATATATATATATATATATATATATATATATATTTTATCGTTTTCTTGGTTCATAAAAGTGAAATTTTTACCCCATAATTTACATCTTCATGCTAAGAGCAGAGTTGAAGAGAAGAAAAATATTATCCTTTTCCTTTTCTGTCTGAACATTAATTGAATATGATGCACCCTCACCAGATAGAAGATAAGAGAACATATATACATAGGATTTAGGAAAATCCTGGTCTGTTTGGATCTTGAATTTTGATCATGAAAAGAAAGACTAAATCACAATATTCCATCATTTGAATGGGAAATCTTTACCAAATTGCCAAACATAGCATAAACAAAATATTCTTCTCATTTACATATTGATATCATTTTAGTTTCTAGAGACATTTATTTTTATCCAACCCAGAAAACCCCTTTGGAGCATGATTTCTTTGATTATTTCAACATAGCATAACCAAAATACAAGCATATTATCTCAAGAACTCAAGCTTTTCGTAGTCCCATAATCATTTAATATTTCGCGATAAAAAGAAGACAAATATGTTAGTCTTGAAATGAGATGTACTCTATAAACAGCAAGAAAAACAACTAACAGTTAAAAAGTGAGGCAGAAAAAGGAAGGACTGAAAACCAATGAGAATTCAGAAATTGAAATGGTATATACAGTTGGCGCAGCAAAAAAGGCATGTTTAAGTTGCATTTTTCAGATTTAGAGGAGTTAGTCTGCGATGCCCGGGGCAGAAATACGGAGTGATCACCGGTGCAGAGGCACGGACAAGGAGCGGCTCCTATAAGACTTCAAGGCGGAGGGGGTCAGGATGAACCGAAACACACCCAAATGAGAGGGATTCCGAGAAAATGTCAGAATGAGACGACATATTTGAGGAGAGCTTAAAAGAATTGATAGGGCTACTCATATAATCAAGATGCATCTTCTTTTCCGGTGTCTATAGTGAAAGAACTTCAAGGTTAAGCGTGCTTGACCTAGAACAATTCTATGAAGGATGACCTCCTGAGAAGTTTTTCAGGAAGCATGCAAGTGAGAACAAACCACGCTAGAAAGGACTTGTGATGGTTTGTGCGGTCAGCTGTCAGTCCGGAAGCCGGGTCGTTAGAGACTCAACATTAAGAAAAAGTAATGCAGATAAGAAAAGGTTGCTCCAGAATGATAATTGAGTATTTAAAATAAAAGCTCATACCTAACTTAATAAGAACAATAAGTCTCTAATTTAGGGCGTTGAGATCCTTAAATGCAAGTTAGTCCTACTTCCGAGTTGAGGTTGTCTCATTTTCTTCTACATCGTTTTCAATATTAGTTTATCTCGTAATTTCTATAACTAGATTAGCTTTTCCTTTCAGTAGAGCCCACCTATACCAGCCCCTTCCAACAAGCCAAATCGATCCCTTTCCATTCCGTTAACATTCCCATTATTGTTGTTGGATTCAGTCAGGCCCTACATATTCACCCACTTGCCTCATTTATATATTCTTTTCTAAGCTGTATCTCAACTTAACAATTCTCTGCACTTTCTTGGTTTCACTTCGACCTATAAAGACTGCTGCTCTACAACACAGACATCCCATCAGGTTAGTAGGAGAATCTACTTCTCTATATTATGAAAGCAAAGTTAGCCCGTTGACACCATGGTCGCTGAGCTCATCATGGAGGCTAGTAGTATCCTTAGAAAAAGACTGACCAATGATACTTTCATTCCACACTCTGATAATATGCCAGAAACTTCAACACAAAACTCAAATCAAGCTTTCTTCAGCTCCCAAGAGTATTGTAATCGTCAAGAATCTTTCAAGTACGATAAACTTCTTTATGCTCCAAGACTTGCTACCTAATAACCGTTATGTTTCTAAGTTCTAACCTTCTATTCTTTGCAGAAACCTTTAAAATTATTCTTAACTCTTCTAAACACAGTAATACTGATACAGTGATACCACATATTTCTGCTTCTTTTTCTCTTCCCCCCTACAAAAGACTGTTTGTAGGCTCTTGGAATGTAGGAGGCACCCCACCTCCAGATAACTTGAACCTCGACAAGTTGCTCAGCACTCAAGAAACCATGGCAGATATATATGTGTTGGGGTAATCTTTAACTTTTATGAGCATGTAAAGTTGCATGACTATGATTTCTAACTAAATGAAAGGGATTAGAAGTCAGTTCTTTCTTCTTTTTTTAACTAACTCCTCTCTGGCAGGTTTCAAGAAATTGTGCCTCTCAATGCAGGAAATATTTTGGTGGCAGAAAAAAGTAATATTTCAATTAAGTGGAACTCTTTAATCAAAGCAGCCCTCAACAAGAGAACACTAACAGAAGATACATTACAAAAGACAGAAGTAGGAGAGTCGCAACGAATTTATCCCCTAAGAACACAGAGTTCCATCAACTCAAGCGTCACAGATTATAAATGCATAATAAGTAAGCAAATGGTAGGAATATATATTACCATATGGGCAAAAACCGAGCTACACCAGTACATCAGTAATCTGGGTGTTGCATGTGTCGGATGTGGTATCTTGGGGCGCCTGGGAAACAAGGTAATAAGTTTGAATAAGTCTTGATTAATGTCAAAGTTAAATTACGAAATTTCATGGATGAAAAAAAAAAGAAAAATAAAATAATTCACGTACTCCTGAAGGTTAGAGTGGTATATTGCAAGCAATATTTCTATCATATTTTCTAAAGAAGCATATTGATTTACCAAGAGATAAGAAAGTAACTAACTGAATCTATGCGATATAACAGGGTTCAGTCTCCATCAGATTTTGCTTGCATGAAACAAGCTTTTGTTTTGTGTGTAGTCATTTGGCTTCAGGAGGTAAAGAAGGTGATGAGAGACACAGAAATGCAGGTGCAGCGCATATATTGGCACGCACCCTATTTCCTGCTGAACCCCTCCAGCATTTGCCCAGAAAAATTCTAGACCATGAGTACGTACATCAGATCTATTTCTCTGATCTTATAGTGATTTATGCTTCCTATTTCTTTATGGCAGATGAACTTAAGCTAGACTTTTTTAATGCAAACATAAGGTTAATTATTCATCTCTTAATCAGAATCTTTTATTTTTATCTATATTTTTTTACTCTTAAAGCACCAGTCACCTGAGCAATTTAATTGAGCTTTATTTATGCTTCTCACACTTGTTTTATTTGGTCAATCACCTATTTCAAAACATTAGCCTCTAATACTAGAAAATTGCTCCTGTTTTCAAACAGTAGGGTGATTTGGCTAGGTGACTTAAATTACAGGATTCACCTGCCTGAGGATACAACAAGATCATTGGTGAAGAATAAAGAATGGAGCTTATTGTTTGAAAATGATCAGGTAAAGAAAAATAATAATATAGTTCATTCTAATGAAAAACTATACTTCTAGTATAGCAAGGGTCAGTAATCCTGTGCACTGTTTAAAATAAAGCTGAGAGCTGAGATGAACAAAGGCCGCGTCTTTGAGGATTGGCATGAAGAACTAATCGAGTTTGCACCTACATATAAATACAATCAAAACTCGGACGACTATTATGGATCCAATCACAAAATAAAAGTGAAGAGAATGCGAGCTCCTGCATGGTGAGTCATTTCCCCCCTTTAATTCATTTTTTCTACTCAGCAAACTGTTGTCAGATGTGATAGGACTACACGTTTTGCAGGTGTGATAGAATAATTTGGTTTGGCAAAGGACTGAAGCAAATCCAGTACAACAGGGTTGAATCTAGATTATCTGATCATAGACCTGTTTACGCAAGGTTCATTGCATATGTCGAGATGTTTAAGCTCCCGGGAGTGCACGGCAGCATTGTGTCAAGCAGAACTGTTGACTCAGAAACCAATATACATTAAATGAGTAACTCCTATGTTTTGTAGCCGCCTAGTGCTTTGAGTTAATAAGCAAATTTTGATGTACCACCTCCACCACTCCCCACCGCCAGATGTATATTTATGTTGGGAAAAGTAAGTATAGAGAGTGCTCGCAAAAGAACTAGAAAACAACAAAATGCAAAATGAAGAGTATGATATATCAATCCTAAATGTGTAAATAGTATAGATGGTTTCTGAAAATACTAGAGACAAACATAGCCTTATGGCATGACACTTTTCCAGAACAACCAAGTATTTGAGACATATTCAACTATAAACTTGATTATTTTATTCGATATGTGTAGGCAGTTAAATAGATTTTTTTGAGATATATTATCAATAATATGTAGGACTGCATATAAAATGAGACACATCGACAATAAAAATGAATAATAAATAGATAAAAATGGAAGATACTAGACAAATAAAAGAGAAAATCAGTTGACAAATTCAAAAGTTCCATGAAATTGGAGATAGTTTAGTAAGTTACTATCACAAAATATGATTATTATCATTACATTTTACAATAAGTTATCACTATTGAACATGTCAAAAAATACAAATTTTTAAAAACCATACTGTATCCTAGTATGTTACTTGAAATCCTTTTTCATTTACAATTTATACTAAGAGATAAACTGGTTGTAGTTATACATAATTTAGTTGACCATAAAGATGGAGTTTAGAGAAGAAACATGCCACATATCTGCTGAAAACGTATTTTCTCTTTCCAGATAAAGAAAAATTTAACTATATACTTTTAGTTGTAACAAAGTGACTCTTCAATCACAAAACAAGCAATTTTAATACTTCCTGCAATTTAGCTATTCATTCCGTTTCCAGAATTGGGATTTATAATGACAACCTAGGGAACCCAATACAAACACCCCCCCAAAAAAAAAAAACAGAAAAGCCAAGGCTTCTATGTTCATGTACAATACACATACAAATTTGATTCTGCCAAGAAATCACAAGCAACAACCATGAAGGTTATTGTAGGAAAAAGGGTTTTTGACGACAAACGTTGTTATCAGAATCACCCTTTAGATTATATACAGAAATAACTGAAGATATTTGTAAAGTAAATATAGTGTATAGACTTAAGGGAGTGCATGTTATAAGAAGCAGAAGAGGTTTTTTCCAAGATAGAATGTCAGACAGGTCAGTGAGTACACTAGATAGAATGTGCTAAGAAAATATATACCCACACTATTATAGAGCTTGAACCTCCAAGAGTGACAGAGCTTTGTGGTCAAATATTCTACAATAATTCTGATAACTGTTTTAGAATTTTCATTAAGCAAAACAGCAGTTTCCTCAATCATTGAATTCCTGCTCAGACTATCTTACATGGTTCAACAATAAATGACATTAAATTGCACTAGCTGAAAATGATCATATATTTACATGCAAAATACTCTTCAATTAAAATTATAAACACACCTCCAAGACCGCCTGAGCTTCATGGTCAAACGCTTTACAAAGTATCTCATAGTTTCTCTCTGGTCCCAACTGCAAGAGGAAATAATGATGAAAATGAAATGAATATGTGAACTCAAATGTTTAAAATAGCACATTTTCGCCATGTCGGAGAACTTGAGAGGACATAAAGTTGTCAGTATCAGTAGAGTGCTCTAACCGGATTAACTTTTGAGGGTGAAATTGCAGAGATTGTGTACCTGAAAGAGATTAAAATTCAATAATGAATAGTTGAGCAGCCATGCAAATACCACCTCCACCCACCTCCCAAAAAACACAAGAAGCCTTAGAGTCTAAGCTACTGGAGTCTGTCATGTCTGATACTATTGCTGGCGGACAGCACACATATACTGCGAGAAGAGGCATTTCTTTTCTTTTCTTCATGATGCTACACTGGAAATAGAGGCCCAAAAAAGAATTCGCTGGAAAAAATGTTTGTTGTGGACCTGTGGTTTAACATCCAATTCCCCTTTTTAATGAAGTTCTTCAGCAATGTCTAATGAAACTAAATATACTATGAGACAAGACATTATTTTGTTAAGTCATTATAATTTTTCCAAGAGAAAATTTGCAGTTTTCTGAAAAGTAACATTTCAACCAGAATGTGATGACTTAGCTGTGCTGACCAGACAAGTTACATAAGCAATTTTAGTCTTCATGCATGTTAATGTGTAGACTGTCATAGCTTACCATCTGAGAAAATGTTTAAATTCAATTTCCCAACTTCTGCACTGTCCCAAGTAAATCTAAACACAAGTTTTATTCTAGAGTACATCCCCCCTCCCCCCCCCCCAAAAAAAAAAAAAAGAAGAAGCAATTTTCCCGTATCTCAAGATATTTCAAGATGTCATACCACTTCACATCAAAATGCATTTCAAAAATAAACCAATAACCAATTGTTTCCACTATATATTCCCCAAGATACTTCTCCCGGAAGCATTAAAAGAAAGATCCAACAATTTCCAAAATCTTTCTTTTGTTTGATGACATGATGAATCTGAAGACACAAATCCATAATGCACTTACTATTCATTATATCATATTTACATTCTTCTCTAAGTAAAATTGCTGAAATCAGCCCTAAGAGAATCTTGAAAATGACTTAAAAGTGTCGGCTTGAGTGCACTATTACTAAATAATGATGTCTAAAACATTCTTTCTATCGAGTTTATAGTGGGCAACAGAAATATCAAGTTTTCAATATAGTAGTTTCTTGTCATTAATAATAACAGACATCAGACAAGACAGGCAGAAGTCAAGTGGCAAACATCATGTGCTGCAACTAATTTTTATAATTCATTGCAGAAAGTTCCAGAGTAAGAGAAATCACAAATCTCATGGATACAAGTGATACGACTATGTTCATAGGTTTGTTTCATAATAAACAAAAAAAAAAAATTAATGAAGTGGACTATCATTTGGAGTATGAAAACTGTGGCACTGGGATAAAGATGCATTTCAATTAGCTAGTGGACCATGATGTTTTTCAAACTAGTCATAGCTCTGACAGTTGGCAGTTCAGAAATTTTATTATCTTTCTATTTCTAAATATAAAAAATAAATGGTAAATTGACCATTTAAACTATTTCAAATAGTGGTATACATAACTACCCACCTCAGTTTACAGATATAGAAGTTCATTGCTGATGGATTCGCTCTTTGAACAGTTAGAACCACAGCACCCATTCCATTCTGAAATAATAGCAAGATAAGCAATGAGTTTCTCTGAAGTGAGGAACCTCACCATTAGGCATTAGAAGAAAGCTGTTTCTACCAGAAAATGAGTCATAGATATCATTCGTGGATTGGCATTTGTGAACTAATTGCAAAATGAACTTTTCTCACGAACTTTTCTCACATAAGATCCTTATTCTGCGTATAGGTACTTCAAGGAGGAGCTTGGTAATTTATGGGGAATGGGAGTGGCCCATACCTACACCCAGCTCCCTAACACACACACACAAAATGGCTCATTCACCACTTTTGGAAATGAAAGTGATTGTGGGGGGAACGATTCCACCACATCAAGCAACCCACTTTTTTCTATTTCCATTCCCCACCTCATTAACCCCCATACCAAGCCTCACTAAATTTTTATATGATAAAAATATTACAGCTAAATGAAAATAGTAACATGTGACTATACCTGAGAAGCAATGAGCTCAATTAGTTGCATTAAGAATTTTCCTAGTCCCCTTCCTTGAACACGATGCTCAAGCTGTAATTCATAAACATAAAGCACTGGCACTTCTTCCTCCAGAGTGAATCGGTAATGTAGAAACCCAACAATAGGGCCCTTACAACTGCATGCCCTCTCCATGCATCTGAATTCTACTGCTGTATCAGCATCCTCATTCGATGCCTCATGTACAAATATATAACGAGCTTCTGGTGCAACCATATCCCGTCTCTTGATCTTTTCTTCATCTGGCCACTCTGGTCCAAAAGGTGCCTCCATATTTAACTAATTAAGAAAATATATCCAGAGTTGTCAAAGGAAAAACATAAATCAACTTATGCATGTTTAGAGAAACGCAACAGAAGGATTATTTGATGGCATCAAGGCTACCTTCAGAAGGTTTTGTATGTATTGTTTCGTATGAACTGGGAGCCTGTTGCCATGTCCTGACTCCAAATGTGCATGCAGTCCTGGTAATGACAAGATTATATACCATAAATATATTAAACGCGTGCAGTGCATGAATCGAGAAAGAGTATCAATTGTAAGAGCATTTCTGCTTAAACAAGATGGCACATCATCGATAACAATATATAGAGACAGTCAGACAAGAAAAATCGAAAAGCCCTACATTTCTATGGAATTTCTGATAAAACTTTGCAGACAAGAAACTCCACTGATTAATTTTCCACTTGTACCCCCAAAATCCAAACATAGAGTGCTGTCACAATTTCAGTACTGGGACAGTCACCATGCAGCCATGAAAGGTCATAGAAAAACCATAGTCGACTACTTCGCATATATTGTGCTCTTAAAGACTAAAAGACAACAGTATAAATAAATAAGAGAAATAAGAAAAAACACAAAATAACCAATCCAGCCAACGGAAACTGAATCAATAATTCACAATGCCGTCACATAACAAATTACTGGAGTCAGATTCAAATTAGCAATTAATTTTTAACCATTATTTAATATCGAAGAGAAAAAAACATGAGATGCAGACTGACCGTTTCCTCGATAGTGACGAAAATGCGGGAAATTATCGAGATGATCTTTCACCGAATAAGCAGCTTTGATTCTGTTCTGGGTTGCTTTCTTCTTCTCCAGTATCTGCCTTCGAATATGGATTACAAACCGATATTAAATCGAAAAAACGCTCGTTTTTTTCAACCTAACAGAAGATAGTTATAAGAAATAATTCAGTTCAATTGATGAAAAACCCCATAAACCTCTCTCCTCGTCTTCTTCCTTGCTCTCTCGCTACTCCTTCCTCCAGCTTCCATTTGAGCAAAATTTTGTTTCTTTTTCCCTCGCATTCTTTTATTTCGTCCGCAATTTATATTTTCTCGTTGAAAAATGAAATTCTGAATGAACCCCCGGAAAATTGGATTTTTTTAATTTTTTTTATTTTGCATTTTATATGCTGACATTTTTCAGATGAATGAAGATTTATCGTTTTCAATAACTTCGTCATGCATAAAAATAATTACATTGCTCATCCAATTCTTTTAATCGGGATGATATTATTGTTCCACATTTAAGATTATTGTAAAAAATGTTCCAACGTTTGAATGAACGGTGACATTTTGACATCCAATAGATTGTTTCATAAAAATATATCAAGTCGTATTAACTATTATGGAAAAATTAACATATCACGTCAAAAAAATATATAGATTTATACCTGTAAAAGAAATGGGCATGAAATAATTAAACGTGAAAGCTCCCAATTTCTTTCCTAAATATATTTCACAATTTTATTTTTTTTCATTGAGGAAATTAATTGTAAATCATCCATAACTCAATTAAGTCATTAAACTTGACATCATTACATTAAATTGGACCTTTCAAGTTTTGTTTGGTTCAATTATGTTATTAAGCTTGATGTTTGTTACAATTGTATCAAATTAAAAAAGTGTGTGGATAGTTAATTGAAAGTTCAAGGATTCAAATAAGAGATATTACAAAAATTAAAACCCAATTACAAAGAATATTTTCTTTTTTATTTATTTATGTATGAAAAATGGAAACTTAAATCCTTAATATATATATATATATATATATATATAATAATTGAAAGCTTAGAGATAAATATTAATATTAATCCCATATTCCAAATAAATTTGATGGATGGGGCAACTGAAATTCCATTTCGAGATTTATTATCAAACCTCATTCAGCCAAAATTTTGTTTTGCCAAAGTGCAAAACCTCCATTAACAAAAGTCGAAACGCAGAGGAGCCCACCCCACACCCACACGCAGCGCTCCGCAGTCTACACACAGTCACACACTACGCTCCATCCGGCTTCCCCAATTGCAATTGCATTTGCATTTGCATATCTTCACACGATTGAATATCATATGTTATTGGCTTATAGCTCATTTTTATCGCAGGATGAAAACTCGTATTCATACTGATTCATCGAAAACCCCACGAATTTAAGTAGCAAGTTCTTGAATCTTGAAAAGGGAGGGCGAAAATACGCAGAAAAATGGCGGACATGGATCAGTTGATGACAAAGAAAGTAGCCGATCGTTATCTGAAGCGCGAAGTTCTTGGTGAAGGAACATACGGTGTCGTTTACAAAGCCATCGATACTAAGGTACTGCAGTTCTGATACGTTCTTGTTATTTTTATTCGACCAATTTTGAAATTTCATTCTTAATTTGTCCACTATTTGTTATTCTAGGGTTTCAGGGGTAGTAAGTTATCGGGCAGCTTTTATCCTACTTTTGATTTATCTTTCTGTTGGTTTTGCTATCTTTATTGTAATAACTGTTGCACTTGTCCAATTATTCGACCTCCTTTTTCGAGCGGTGAGATAAGGGTAACATCTATTTATGTTTCTGAAGTTGGGAAAGTATACGAATGATTTAACTCTCTAGGGTTTTTGGGGCTGGAGGTTTCATATGGATATGCAACATCATTTTTGTGGCAATTTTCTGTGATGATGAAGACTTTAACTCAAATACTGCAATTAGCATGGTTTTCGATGGGCTGCTATCAATTCGGTTGTAATTAACTGTGCAGACTGGGCAAGTAGTTGCTATCAAGAAAATCCGTTTGGGGAAGCAGAAGGAAGGTGTCAATTTCACAGCTTTAAGGGAAATTAAGTTGCTCAAAGAGCTTAAGGATCCTAATATCATTGAGTTGATTGATGCATTCCCTCACAAAGGGAACTTGCACCTCGTGTTCGAGTTTATGGAGACCGATCTTGAAGCCGTTATTCGCGATAGAAATATTGTTCTATCTCCAGCTGACATCAAGTCGTACATCCAGATGACACTGAAGGGGCTAGCCTTTTGCCATAAAAAATGGGTCTTGCATAGGTGAATCTTGTTCTTAGAGCTAATCAAGTCCAACTTGATTTATTTCTTTGGGTTTCTTATATTAGTTTGAACAGGGATATGAAACCGAACAACTTGCTGATTGGACCTGCCGGGCAACTTAAACTTGCAGATTTTGGGTTAGCTCGTATATTTGGGAGCCCCGATCGAAGGTTCACTCACCAGGTATTATGTCTCTGGTAATCTGATCTTCATCACAGTCAAACTTGTTGCCTGTATGCATGTGCTCATTTTTCAATTCCATTTATACTTTAGTCCTTGGGGAGACAGGTAGTATTCTTTTCTGGTTTAATTATATTAATGAGATTAGTAATACTCTAATTGTAGAAAAGAATTATATTAATGGATTATTGTTTCTTGGTGTGCTACTGCTAACCACTGACCACAATTGCTTCGTGCATTTATGTGACTATTCCTGCTTAAACTATGATTCTTCTTGTCAGCCAGTTGACGATTTGAACCTTGTAATTACTTTAAAACCTAAAAGAACATTTTTATTGTCCTACTCCAACATTTGGATTACTTCATATTGAACTGTGTAGTATTGTGTTAGGTTTTTGCTAGATGGTACAGAGCTCCTGAGCTTCTGTTTGGTGCCAAACAATATGGTCCAGGGGTGGATGTATGGGCTGCAGCGTGTATATTTGCTGAACTACTTTTACGCCGACCATTTCTACAGGTGAAATTTGGTTTCCTTATGTCATCTTGTTACTCACTCTTTGATCATTCTAAGTTATTATTTATGGTAGTTTTTGAAATATTTGGAACATACTGTTTTCTTTGAATGATGTATATATTCTTGAAACCCATAAAAGTTCTTTTTGCTTAGTTGGCAGCTTCAAATTTCTTAGTTGCTAACTGATAAATTCTGAATATGTTCTAAATTATCAATTTTTCTTGCTATTATCAAAGCATCCATCTGTTATAGGCCATAGATGTATGATAAATTTTGAGTGTACGCTGCATGTGGTAGTTAAGATGTGGCCCTAAAACTAGTTTTTCTGCAGGGAAACAGTGATATTGATCAACTGGGAAAGATCTTTGCTGCGTTTGGGACTCCAAAGCCATCACAATGGCCAGACATGCTGTATCTTCCAGATTATGTGGAATATCAGCATGTGCCTGGTCAACCACTGCGTACATTGTTTCCCATGGCTAGTGATGATTGTTTGGATCTGTTAGGGAAGATGTTTATGTATGATCCTAAAGCAAGAATTTCAGCACAACAGGCTATGGAGCATAGGTATTTTTATTCAACTCTTCTAAGGTTAGTTGAAAAACTTGAAATTTATCTTTGGTTTTCTTTAGGTATTTTTCTTCCATACCTCCACCTACAGAACCTGCTTTGCTTCCAAGACCTCCGCCAAAGAAGGATCCTGTCAATCCAAAGGTCTCTGAGTTTAATTCTCAGGATGGACCAACGGTGTTGTCTCCTCCTAGAAAACAAAGAAGAGTCATGCCTCATCGTGAGGGCTTTGATGTGAATGCTCACAATATGGTCAAGATGGACGACCATGGCAATGAGACAAGGCAGGCAGCTGGGGAGAGGAGTGAGCATGCTCCAATGTCTTTGGATTTTTCAGTTTTTGGAATGAGGCCACCAAATAGACCAACTATTAACAGGTAGGCTGTTTCTGGTAGACATGCATACTTGATGAAAATGTAAACTCCTAAGTTGTTTGTTTGGTTTTTTTTGTCTTACAAATTTAAAATTACATATGTGGTGATTTGGTTTAACTGACTATTCTATAAACATCCATTGTGGGATCAAATAGTGTATGCTTTGGTATAAAGGAGCAGCCGAGGGACATACTCAAAAGTTATATCCATTGTTTGTTTGAAAATATAATTGGGAAAAATTAATAAAAGTAGGGACATCTAGACATGGCATAAAATCATTCATACATATGTATGAGGATTGTGTAAAATCATAGTTATCAAATTAGTAATACTATTCTTTTAAGTTCTTCAGGTTGATGAAAAATGGTTATTAACTTCTTCCATGTGCTTTAATGTGAATTTAGAGGCTGCCCTTGAATAATAGTTGGATTCTTTGTCAAGTTTTTTAGGTTGGAACATTTGTCATTAATTCAATTTCAATATAATGATCTGTTTCTATGAAAAAAAATTAACTGCAAAAGTTGGGAGCAAAGGTGTTCGTAATTTATTCAGAGCAAACTATCAGTAAATCTAGGTAATTCTGAAAGAAATCTTTCCATCCAAGGTGGTTAGATAAAACCAATGACAAATAGGACCTGAGTTGGAGAATAATAGTGGATAGCTTTGCAGTAGTAGAAGAGGGTATGTCTAGTTTAGCTGAAGGGCATGTATGAATTGTGCTATACCTTTGGAGTCTATAAAATTAGCTTTTCGAGTTGTACGTAGTGTAATTATTTCTCAGGTCTAGTTGGGATTGTGTCTACAAGTGACTTATCTCCCATTTGTTAGTCTTCCTAGGATAATTGGTGTCACCACCTAACATAGTATTTGTGATAAATTTGGCAATTACTGGCCGAGGTATTACCTGATGCTCACTGTCCCTTTTGTATGTGAAAGCAAGCAGATTTCAAGGTTTAATAGTTTCTAAATGAAATTTCAACTCTAGCTTCAATAAATGTGTTAACTGCATCTCTTCCTGGTTATATTTGGATTTGAGGGGAGGGTTTGGGTGCTCATCCTTTTCTTTGTTAGTATTTCTTCAAGAGAAGGTTGATATTTTGAAGCGGTATTGTGCAGAGAAGTGTGGTTGATTTCGGGGGGGGGGGGGGTAAGGAATTATTCGAGGCCCGAGAACCGATTATTAGCTCGTCAGGTTTCTTGATTATTGTATATATATTGCTAATTCTCACTTTCTACATCATTTTTAGAAGAACTTGGACCATAAATGCATACCCATTTAGAGCACATATGATGATTGTCAATTGATTTTTCTTTTGTAATGTTTGGAACCTACGTTTTCCCTTTCAGTGCTGACAGATCACATCTAAAGAAGAAACTTGATCTTGAATTTCAACTGCCAGAAGAAGAATAACCTGTAGACAAGCACGTATTGATGATCAGATTTCTGCACAATGTATAAAGCTTCCCACCCGAGGTTTGTACTGGTTGTCTACGAAGATATTTTTTTATTGCAAATTTTAGTTCATCGGTGTTCGTAATTTTTTTTTTCTTCGTCAAAACAGTATTTCCCTTGCAGGCCTGGAAATTGATTCTGTGAGGGGGAAGAGCCACCAGCTGAATGGAGTCGACTAATGATTGTGTAGCCCTGTACTTTTTAACCGACCATACGTAAGACGGATCATAAGTGCCAGTAATTTTTGGTTTCTTTTATTTTGTTTTTCTTCTAATTAATTGATCCTTGCTTGGGGTTGGCCGAAGTTCAACATGCAAATTGTCTATTCTTGTATTAATTTTGTGAGAGATTTGAATGTTTTTGCGGCAGTTTACATTACATCTATTCGTTAAAAGAAAATGAGGTGCAAGCATGCTCTAGGTCCATTTGTTTGTTGTAGACCGGATTTTCACCTGTAATAATCTCTATCAATTTTGTGAAATATTATAGTGTCGCATCTGATCATTAATCTTCAAGTAACAGGAAAATATTGGAATATTTCTTGAAATTTTATTTTGATCTTTCTATGTAGATTTGAAATTGATGTGTACTTGATCACAATTCACATATGATTATTTTGGATTTGTATTAATTACATGCTCACTTGTGTAGCCAACTAGCAGGACATTACGTGCGTTGCACGTATAACCTCTAATTTAAAATAACTAATTTATTATATAATAAAATATATTTGTTGATATTTTTTTAAAGTTATAATATTATAATTATTGATTATTAACTTCAACAAAATATTAGCAAGTATATGTAAAGAGTAAAAAAAATCAAATTTCTTATATCATATCTTATGTATAATTATCAAAATTGTATGGTACTGATAGTGTAATCGTGTATTATAATATATTTATTCTAATTATGAATGAAGGGTCGTATACATAAACAAAATGGAGTGTTCCAGAACCAAAACTCTGGGTATAAGATGCTTATACTTCAGAGTCAAACATAATTTTTATGGGTAAAATCCTATATATTAAGGTTGTTTTTAGTTCTTTAAAAATGTTCTCTTGATATATTGTGAAACAACCTTTGATATTATTATTGTAAGCTATTATTTAACTTTCTCTTTCATATGAAAATCGTTTGTCTTATGTACACCGTCTCGGGTTAAGTGAAGACATTCAACTCTCTTATTAAGTTAAGACATGACAAATTCAGTGTTGTAGCAAAACCAATGAAAAAAATTAAAGGGAATACATTTATATTTTGAATGATCTAATTATATATTAATTTTAAATAATACGAATTACATATATACCTATATTCTAAATTAAATTAATATTCATAAATACAATATATTAATTAATATATTAGCATGCATTGGTTGCTACGTACTATATAGTGATAGTTAATATATCATTAAAAGCCTAAATTTTTTCTATTATACATAATTATATATTTAATATAGGGTTAATTATCAAAAAATACATGACATTTATCTGTATTCTACATATGACTTTTGAAATTGGAACAACCACCCAACATCCCCTCCTTCTTCCTCCTCTCACAACCACCACCACCACACACCACTATAACCAGTCGCGGCTACCAAGCCTACCCCCTCCTCCCTTTCCCTCACCCTCACCCTCATATTTTTTAATTTTTTTTCTTAGAAACGTATATATAATTAAACTTGAATAAATTCTTTAATAAATGAATTATGCTTGAGCTTGATGGTACTCGACTTAATTTGACTCGATTAAAAATTATCAACAAATTAGAAAAATAAAGTATAATAAATTACATAAATAAATTAAATAAAATATAAAATAAAATTTTGTGAAGAGATATTTTAGTGATAAAGAGAAAAGATTGAAATATAAAGATGAAATTTAACAATAAAGACAACATGTTAATTATTAGAAAAAATAATTATTAAATTGCTAACTTAATAAAAGTATAAACTTTTACCAAAATTAATATACAACTATATTAATATCCTAATAAATCTTAACATAATTCTCAAAATTTATGTTTGTCTTTTTTTTCACTTTTGAGTTATATTATGAGTAGGACTATAATATTAATTAATTCATTAAGTTGAGTTGTAGTAAGAGTAGGAATATTATTAATTTATTAAGTTTATAATAAATTTAATATAGATTTACACTATTGCCCTTAAAATAAACATAATAATAGGGACATATTAGGCAAACCCAATTTTGTAAGAATCCGTTCTTTTATAATAGGTATAGATTAAAATTCCGCTAATTCTACAGTGGTTAAAATATTCCATAATGTATCAGAGTTGGTATTAAGCATTAATGGGTGCCAAATGTGTAATTAAAATATGCTACGTGTCAAATCGTTACTAGTTATCAAATTACATCAAATCTTAAATCAAATTTCATTCTTTTACCATTACTTTTTTCACAATAAATATTTATATCCAAATTTATGTTGGTGTGTATCAGAAATCGCTTACGTCTTTGGTCAAATTCTGACATCAATGATCGTGACCAATTTTTTTTTTTTGGTTGGAGCTGCACTTTACATGTAAAATAGAGGTGTTCACGAGCCGGTTCCGGTTCGGAACCGGGCCCGAAACTGCCGGTTCCGGTTCAGAGAAATTGGAACCGGAACCGGCCCGCCACATACCACGGTTCCGGTTCGGAACCGGCCCGTATTGGACGGTTCCAGTTCTGGGTCGGAACCGCCGGTTTAGGACCCGAATCGTATAATTTTTTTTTCTTACAATTGTAATTAAAATGAAACACATAAATCATCAATGTAATGTATAAGATCGAAATAGAATAAAATATATCTTTATTTATAACAATGTGTAATCAATTACAAATGAAAATATATTATTATTTAAAACTTGAAATCCTAAAACCCTTGGAATTCATAAAGTTTGAAAACTCAAGGGTCGAGCCTCGTTAAAACCTTCTTGGCGAAAACCCAATGGAAAAAACACCAAGTAAGGAAAAAGATTACTCGTCTAAAATTATTTAGGACTACTCGTTGATGTCGGCGTCAAAGTCCCAATCATCTTCAAATTTATCGGTTTCAGTAGTGGCTATAAAGTCGGTGTCTGTGCTTTCGGCCTCTGTTGTACTTATGGGATACTACGCAAATCCTAGGCGGTTGAACCGGCGGTTCACACGGTTCGGCGGTTTCGAACCGGAACTGTCGGTTCAACCTCGAACTTTTTTTTTTTACATTTTTTCGTTCCATTTAGCATTGTAATTGTCATTATTGCTTATTGTATGATATAATTAACATGGATAACACAAAACATATTTAAAAAAAAAAAGCTTGGAACCGCCGGTTCACGGTTCCTAGCCCTTGGAACCGGAACCGGCCCGTCCCAAACACGGTTCCGAGTCGGAACCGGCCCGTTGACCGCGGTTCCGGGCCGAAAACCGTTGACCACGATTCCAATTCCGGCCCGGAACCAGCGGTTCCGGGTCGGGTGAACACCTCTAAAATATGTTACAAAATTGAGGAATACCAAGCTACAAATTTAATAAAGAAATTTATTCATTTTGATGAAAATTGCCGAATTGGTGCAGATGAATAATGTTAATGACTTTTTTTGTACTGAAAGTTAATATTACGTGCCCATGCTCATTCTGCACTAATAGAGTTTTTGAAATAGAAGTTTGCTTAATTTATATAAGTGCCTTGGAATTATGTGGTGAATTTTGCAAATTTTGGCAAATATTACCAACTTGACGATTACTTAAAATTTTCAACTAATCTTCAAAATCTGAATAGATCAAATTTCCATCTTAGATAAAGATGTTATAATTAGCGAAAAAATAGTAAAATGACTGTCATCAATATTTTGTCCCTTGTGAACCCAAGATTCGAATGAAATAGTATAAGATTTAAATGTGAAATATTTGTTCAGATGTCCCTTTTTCTCCTCAACCAAACCCCTCAGTGCCTTCTACCTCACAATTGCACTTTGGCCCATCATTTCTTAAGTCATTAGGGCAGGTACACTAGCAACAATTTTTTTTATATATTATTTGTCTTTCTTTAATTAACTCTTCTATATTAATCTATTAAATACAAGTGATGGATCAGTATTTTATATAGATGTGATCCACTGGTTCTAGGTATGGTGGTGGTCTTCAAATCTTTTTGTATTTGAATTTAATTAGGAAATATAATTCCACTGTTTATGGTGGAATTAAAAAGATTAAATTATTATCTTAAAAAAAATAAGATCACTTTTGTTTACTCATATGTATATAGCTTCGACGAGGACATTACTCTTAAAGTGGACGTCGTATATAATAAATATGAAATTAATCTATTATTGATAATTAATACAATATTAATAACATGATATTGTTAAATAGGAGTTCACATTGATATGAGGATTCAAAAGTGGGGTTTATGATTCATTATCATGGTTTAGTGTTAAGATCATAGTTTAAGTTCGAGGTCTAGGATCTAATTAAGTCAAATGACCAACAAATATTTCAAACCAAAATAATTAACCCTCAAGCATTATTTATTCATTTTCCATATGTTTTAGCCATCTCATAAATGTTTGGTTAATTAAAGGAGTTTGGTCATAATATCTACAAACTTCGAGTCTCAATATTTGATAATTAATAATTTGTCGAAGCAAGAGTAAGTATTCTATTCATAAATCTACATGATTATACCTTAATATTCTTGATTGTCTTAATATATTTATACTCAGTGGGAAAGAAAACTAAACTGTAAATTAATATGGAGATTATGGATGTTAATGATTCAAAATTAAACAATATGCACACACAAGAAGATTTATTATTTATTCATAGTGTATATCGATGTGTTAATTACTCAACAAATTAGTTTTAATTCGCCATGGAATGCAACTCATTGCCTACTGCTTAGCAGTTAGCTCCAGACTTATCTACCGACACTAATCTCTTCCAATTTAAATAATTATTAACAAAATGTTTACGTTTTAAATTAATTATAATTAACATGGGGTATACCCGCAAGAAACTCCAAATTTGGGACTAACATCCTTTGTAATTCATACTTTAAATATCTTTATTTTGTATAGACTACGCGACATATTCCAGAATTGACCTCTCAAAATAATTTTCACTCGCTAATTTTTATTTTGTAATGGCTGTAGTTGAAATTATCCTTTCCAAACAATTTAATACCAATTAACAACCGTGCCACCTAAACATAATCGAAAAATTTGATGGTTTTTACATTAGCATCGGCAGATTTGGGAATCATTCCTCAACTCTCACATTAATAAATTTCAGATTATGAAAATCGTCGCTAAATAATTAAATTTTATTTGTTTCATACAGTATGAATTCTTCTACGCTATTAAAGTACAGTACCATAGTAAGTATAATTTGGTAATTAGATGAATATTCAAAAAATTATAAATAAAATGAGCTAATATCATGGTCAATATACTCTCGTTTGCTACACAGTATGTGATAAAACTTGATATGATTAGCTGGGATGTCTTAGACTCTTAATATGTATAAAAAAATTAATATTGTGTTTGGTATGATGTATTAAATTTTCTGCAAAACATATTAATTATGGTACGAGGGTGAAATTATAATAATTTATTCTTATATTTAGTTGCAGTATTATTTATACCACCTCATAGATGATATAACATAATAACAACAATAAATATAATTCATACGAGCCCGAATTTTATAAAGGGTTGCATACTTTGTACTAAACAAGATATTAGGGTGTATAATATAGTATTATATATACACCATAATCACCCTTAGAAAATTAACAAACTGAAGTAGCAAAAATCTTGTAGTTTAATGGGCGACGAAAAATTGATGAAAATGCAAAAGGGCGACAATAATTTTGGTAAAAAATTATGATTAATTCCTAAAATGAAAGGGAGATGAAACAAGTAAACAACGTTCCAAACAATGAAACAAATCAAAGTCCCCCTTTTTTCTTGAGAAATACCTACGTACTTTGAAAGAAATATATATATATATATATATATATATATATATATATATAGAATCTCTACAAGTCAAATTCAAAATATCGCAACTAACCTACAAATCAATTATTGAACTACGAAGCAAGAAAAATAAGGCGTGATTAGGAGTTGAAAAGAGTAAGTTGGTGTAAGCTATACACAAATATATTATTTGCACACCCTCTACTTCTTCCTCTTGACTTTCACTACTATTTAATTTATGATTTTAAGAGATAATAGTTATATAGTAGCACTCTAATTAAGCAAAGGCGTGACGCTTTCAGCACCTTCAAAACAAGCGGAAAATTTAGCAGCTTCATTTCCAAGTAAAGATGTACGATCCCATTTTCGCCAAGAGTTTCAGCCGCTACGATCGCAGACGATTTGGATGTTTAGCTCTCATTCTCTCTCTCATCATCGCACTAACCATCTGCTCCACTTTC
Source organism: Agastache rugosa (assembly GCA_031470985.1). Classification (NCBI taxonomy): domain Eukaryota; kingdom Viridiplantae; phylum Streptophyta; class Magnoliopsida; order Lamiales; family Lamiaceae; genus Agastache; species Agastache rugosa. Next base: position 28,497,477 of record CM062605.1, read on the forward strand.
AAACCTACTCTGCATCCCTTGACACTCAGTACGTACCCTCTCTCTCTCTCGATTTTGCAAAGTGTTTGATTCTTGAGAGAGATTCTAAGAGCTAGCTAGCTCTTTTGTTTCCCAGTTGGTGATGCTGTCAGTTTGCATTTGTCGATCAATGCCGTCGAAAGCATGCTCATAGATGAAGCCATTATCATCAATTCTGCTCAAACAGGTATGTTTTTATGCAATTATTGTTGCCCTACAATTTGATACGAAAAGAAAACAACTCTATCAAAATTATGTTGTTTGTCTCAGTCTCAGATGCTGCTGCTCAAAACATGCTTGTGATCAACGAAACTGCCACCACATCCGCTGCTGAGCCAGAAACAGAGCCATTGAATCCACAAAACATGCTTATCATCAACGAATCAGATAGAAATCGGCCTCAAATAAAGCAGAATGTAGAGCCATTAGTCTACGAACCAGAGAGAAATCGTCTTCAAATTGATCAAAATATGCAGAATCTGGAGCCATTAAGTCTGCAAAACATGCTCATGATCAACGAATCAGAGAGAAACCGTTCTCAAATTGATCAAAAAAGGCAGAATGTGAGTCTACAAAACATGCTCATGAACAACGAATCAGAGAGAAACCGTCCTCAAATTGATAAAATAATGCAGAATGTGGAGCCATTAGTCGACGAATCAGAGAGAATTCGACTTCAAATTGATCAAAAACGGAACGTGGAGCCATTATGCAGAGTTCTGCAGGCAAATGCAGATTACTGCGAGATTGAAGGAGACGTCAGAATCGACCCAAATTCCTCGACAATTTTTCTCATCAGACCTCGTTCGACTATTTTATCGACAAACGCGACGACTTCCTGGATCATAGAGCCTTATCCGAGAAGACGCACCGGATTCGTGAAGAAATGGACAGTGAAATTAGCCGCCGCCGACGACGGCGACACCTCCGTCCCAAAATGCGGTAAAATTCATTCTGAGCCAGCATTACTCTTTTCCATCGGCGGATTCACCGGAAACCACTTCCACGATTTCGCCGACATATTAGTACCACTCTTCACAACTTCATACCACTTCAAAACAGAGGTGCATTTCCTCGCCGCCGACTACAAGCCGTGGTGGCCGGCCAAATACCGCCCCCTCCTCCACCACCTCACCCGTCACGTCATCCTCGACATCGACCGCCAGAAAGCCGCGCAATGCTACAAAAACCTAATCGCCGGCCTCAAATTCCACAGCGAGCTCGTGGTGGATCCTTCGTCCGGCGCCAGCATGCAGCAATTCCGGCAGCTCCTCCGGCGGACGTACTCCCTCGACAGAAATAAGGCGATTCGATACACAAAAGGCGACGGCCGCAGGCCTCGCCTGATGATCGTGTCGAGGAAACGGACGCGAATTCTGACGAACGAGGACGAGATCTGCCGAGCGGCGAGGAAGCTAGGGTTCGAGGTGGTGTCCGCCGAGGGCGACGTGTCGGCGAACCTGACGAAGTTCGCGCAGGTGGTGAATTCCTGCGACGTGATGATGGGGGTTCACGGCGCGGGGCTGACGAACATGGTTTTTCTGCCGGATAAGGCGGTGCTGATCCAGATTGTGCCGTTGGGCGCCATTGGTATATTTGCGAAGCTCGATTTTGGAAATCCGTCGGGCGGGATGAATTTGAGGTATTTGGAGTACGGGATTGAGATGAAGGAGAGTTCTCTGATCCAACGGTATGGGATGGAGGATCCGGTTCTTAGAGATCCGATGTCTGTTCATAGGCAGGGATGGGGGAAGCTTAGGGAGGTCTACTTGAATAATCAGAATGTCACCATTGATGTTCCCAGGTTTAGAGCTACTCTCGCGAAAGCTCTCAAGCTTTTGCGTCGTTGATTTTTTGATTGTGTACGTGTCAAATTATTCTTTACTCTTAATTTGTTCTGTGTTAGCCGTTCTTGATGGAAATGTTTCGAGAATTAGTGGTTGTTTTTCTTTTATTTCAATTCTACATCTTTTAATTTCAATCATACCAGCCATGTTTAAGTGGCATGCTATATATAAATATATGAAAGAATCTATTTATGAGCCCAACCCAACTCCATTTTCGGCGGACTGAACCAATTTTGTCAGTTCTAATAAAAAAATTTAATTACATTGGAAATTGATAATTATTACGAATAACAGATTAAAAAAACCCAGAAGCTCTACGAATACAAAGGTTTTTATTAGCTATTTGGATGTAGTGTGTTGGTTATGAATTAGTACATGTGTTTATTTAAAAGAAACTAGCTTATAGAATGTTTTTAAATGTTCTTTTTGAAAAAGTTTTAAGTTTGAATTTCACTGGCAACTTATATAGGTCATTAAATTTTCCACAAGAGCGGGAGTTATATATGTATAGTACACACATCCGTTTGTGAAAAAATAAAAGAGAAATTTCTTAATCTTTTTATGAACTCATGCTAGAGTAGTTGATATTGAGCCTCCTCTACATACGGAGGTGTTTGAAATTTTACATCTATATTTATTTCACGTCTAGTCAGAAAGTTCCATTAATTAATTTTAAAAGAAAAGCAGACAATGAGTGTGTGCGTGCGTTTTATTATTATTATTTTTGGGCGAAACCTAACATATATTGTGTTGGACATATGAAAATGTGAAGAAGTGGTGACGTATAGGGTCCCCCAATGCCTGGATGAGCGAGCTTTCATCAATTTAAGACAATTTACATGGGAATATCACACGTAGAGATGATGAAAGAAAAGAATATGCGATTGTTAGAGACATGTTTGAAAATTAATTAGATTGATTCTTCTACAGTTTTATAAAATTATTCTTCTCTACTAAGGGCTCGTTTGGTAGGGGTGATTAGGGTGTATAATATGTCTATGACACCCTAATATCTTGTTTGGTATGAAGTATACGGCCCTTTATAAAGTTCGGGCCCGTATGAATAATACTTATTTTTGTTGTTATGTATACTACCTATGAGGTGGTATAAATAATACTGCAACTAATTATAGCAATAAATTACAATAATTACTATGTGTTGCAGAGAATTTAATACATCATACCAAACGGAATATTAATTTTTTATATTTATAAGACATCTCAGTCAAACATATCAGACCTTATCCCATACTTTGTACCAAACGAGCCATAACTATGCATATAATAGATATCTTTTTATTTATTTATTATCAGAATTAATTTAGACCACGCTGAAAAAATCTTTCTTCTCTAAGTAAGCAAGTCGCAAGTGGCACAATATTATTTAACTACAATTCTTTTATATCTAAAAACAGAGTAGATTCGGCCATGTATCCGTTAAAAGTTGTACCAAAAACACAAAACATAGTAGTATTAAATTGTATGAATTTTATTCAAAATCCAAATTTCAAACTGTAAGATATCGTAGAATTTACATTATTTATAATGATGCAAAAACAAATAAAACTTAAACGTAGTGAATACTAAATCATTCGAAAATATTGGAAAGGTCATAAATATTAGAATTATTAAAATGAAGTAAAAACGATGTAATTTCTGAAATATTAATTATATATTGAAATTAGTTCTAAAAAGAAGTACTTCTGAAATCTGTTACGAAGGAAAATAATCAAAAAAAAAAAAAATTATTCCATGGAGCAGGCAATCGTATAATGGGATGGGATGGGATATCTCCACGAAGTTCGTTATGGCCAAGTAATTAGGCCCATTCATGGGCGGAGGGAGGGGGGATCACTGGACCCCTGAGATTTCTCTAAATATAGGGATAGGTTACTGTAAAAATTATTCCTCCCGTGAGAACGTGAAAACATGCTTAAATATATATATATTCATGCTTAAATTAATATATAGTCATGCTTAATGAGATTAATGTTTTTTTGTGTAAACAATTGTGCTTATATAAAATCATGCATAAATCTATATATATTCATGCTTCGAATAATGACAACCATAGATCATACAAAGATCAATGGTTCAGATTGGTTCCTAGTTCCCACACTAGAAATAGTTTCTATATGAACCAATCCCTTTATATATATATATATATATTATGATTTTACATTTAATTATAATTTTAAAAATAATGTTGTTAAGAAGAAATTGCAAGTGGTTATTTCTTATGTTGAATTATTTTAATTTTTATAGCTATTACGGAAAATCTTTAGTTATTCATCAATGAATCAAATTATTTTATTTATATATATATATTAGTCATTTAATAATTATATTACATTATGAAAGACCATGATTTCTTTAGAAAATTAATATTAATGCGTATAAGGGAAGCAAATTTAGTTTTGAGCTCTCACTTCTTCTTCTTCTTTTATCACAAAAATCAATAAAGTATTGGTTAGGAATATTAAATCTTGTAATATGAAAATTAAGTCATATTGCTATTGAAATTAGAATTTGTTTATTGTTTAATTTTCCCCCATATTAGTCAGATTCTATTTTCTATATGATTTTTTTTAAGAAAAAACTTTTTCTGTGATCTAATAAGTGCCCAAGCTGCAAAAATGTGTAAACTAAAATAGTGGATATATTGAATTTTTTATCCCTAAATATTATATAGAAAATTGAAAAAAATAGAAATTTTATCTTAAGTAAAAAGATAAAAAAAAAAATGGCGACCCCCTTACAAAAAATTTCTGACAAAAATTTATGGGATAATTCTAAACGTAGCCCCTATTTTACTCTGTATAGCCCCCTTAATTATAAAAATATTAAAATTATGATTAATGTACAATTTTATCCCTATAGCCCCAATAATTATAAGGGAGGAAAGTTAAAATAACCAATTTGAAAAAGCAAAGATAAATTCTAACTATTAATCTTTAAAAGATAAATACTAACCAATATTTTTACATCTTTACTATTTTGCCCTTATACATGAAAGTATACATGACATATACGAACACATACATGAATACATACATGATAGTCAAATATTTTTTCCGGCGACATTTTCTGGCGGAAATTCCGACGACTTTTTCAGGCGAAAAATTTCCGGCAATTTTTTCCGGCGACTTTTAGAGAAAAACAGATTCAGAAAAAAAAATTCAGGCGAAAAAAATTCCGGTGACTTTCCGGCGGAAATTCCGACGACTTTTTCCGGCGAAAAATTTCCGGCAATTTTTTCCGGCGACTTTTAGAGAAAAACAGATTCAGAAAAAAAAAAATTCCGGCGACTTTTCTAGCAAAAAATAGTTTCAGGAAAAAAAAACTTTTCCGGCGACTTCCGGCGAAACACATACATAAGGAAAAAAGCACACACACATAAATGTATTCGTGTATGTCATGTATGAATTCATGTATGTCATGTATGGATTCATTTACACACACACACTTACATGTATTCGTATATGTATTCATGTATGCCGTGTATGGATTCATGTATGTCGTATATGGATTCATGTATGGATTCATGTATGTCATGTATGGATTCGTGTATGAATTCATGTATGGAGTCATGTATAAAAGGGCAAAATTGAAAGAGTGGACATTATTTATCTTTTAAAGATTAGTGGTTAGAATTTATCTTTGTTTTTTCAAATTGGTTACTTTTGAACATTGTTTCTAATTATAATTAGTCTACAAGGAATGGTAGTGTTTTTGGCCAAGATCTTGATGCCGGCAAGCATGTGGTGGCATCCTTCATCGATCTTGATTTTCTGACGGAGCTTCGATCGAGATTCTCTTTCTTCAAGTTTCTCGGCTTTAGTCGGGACTAAAAAAGGAGTTCAAAAGTTGGCGATCCGGCCGCCGGGAGAGATGGGTTCTTTCACTTTCTCCAGGTCGCCATAAATCTTGAGGGCCCTCAATTTGGTCCTGATGAATCTGTTGAGGAGACAGAGTTGAATGGGAGATGCCTCGATGTGGCGGCGGCGGTGGTGGTGTGGTTTTCCATCCATATCTTGATCTTGATGGCGCGGCGTAGGCACTCGATTTCTTCGTCGACGTGGGCGATGGCACTGGGACGGTGAAGGATGGAGTGGTGCGACAGCGATGGTGGTGGGTGGTGGTGGAGACTTAAAAGGTTCATCGATGAAGTGGTAGATGGCGTCGAGTAGAAAAGATGAGAAGGAAGGGATTTTGCGGCGGTGCCTCTCTTCCCATACTGCCAATTTGCATATGATAATCCTCAAACTCAGAAATTGAGGAAAATTGCCAAGTTCTTCGATTGTTTTGAAGTCCATTCAATTTTTTTTTAGTATTTGATTTTAAATTATTACTTATTATAATTATTGGTGGCTATAGGGATAAAATTGTACATTTACTATAATTGAATTATTTTTTTAATCAAGGGAACTATACGGAGAAAAATGGGGCTACATGCATTTAGAATCACCCAAATTTTTGGCTCCGCGCCACTGGGCCCATTAGATATCAATTTGAACGATATGGTTAATGTAGCACCCTTAAGAGTTAAGCCCCTCTTTTTGGACGAGCATGAATTTTATTATTACTAGGTTTAATTAAAAATAAAAATAATTCTCTCTTTCAAATTATATTACATAATTTTGCATTGGTGGTGTTAGTAAAGAATGCGTTATAAAATCAAAGACAATACAGATAATGTGTTAAACTTGTTTTCGTAAACGTATTAACCGATCAACAAAGAAAAACATTTAGTATATTTAAAATAATTCATCACCTAATTAAATTTGTGTGTGATGCACACAGATCACCTAATTAAATAGCCGAAAATAACCAGTACTTGATATAGCAATTATGTGAGAAATTTATAAAATGGATGAAAGAATCAACACTATATCTAGCTAGAAAAAAGAAACCGTGTCAAATATAATTTTCAAGGTAAGAAATATCACTAACTATTAAAAATGGCTTCGTTTGCAAACTCACAATCATGAATATATGGCATATATTATCGGCATCTGATTCTAGCATTGCTAAATTACCTTTCTAGCATTCTTTCTCCTATTAATTCTTACTAATTAGCTTCCTGGATTGGCACATTAACCGATCAAATTCAAGTGCCCTTAATATCATATTAATGTATTTAATAACAATATATATATATATATATATATATATATTAACATGGTCATCGTTCATCATATATATTGGCAGTTTTTAATCACAAATTCTTTGAAATATACATCCTTATACTTGATGAATTTTATCATCCTTCTATCTGTTTTCCTTTTCTTCTGTTTTTAAGTTTCATTCATCGTACGATCTAATAACTTTTATCAGAAGTTAGCAAATAATTCAATATATATCAATTATCTGCAAATATATATATGTATTTGCAGTAAGAATATATAATTATGGGCGCTGAGAAGATAAATGTTAGGAATTATCGTCGGCAGCAGCAGAAAAAATTGGCATTTGCTGCAGCAATTATTTGTTGGTTTATTTTAGCACTCAACCTTGCCGCGGTTTTCAAGCCCTATTTTCGTCCTCCTCCAATTAGTAAGCTCCTCTTATTTTTAAAATAAAATTCATGCTTACCTTGATATTATTTATTTCCAGAATTTTAATTATGTTGACGTTTTATTGTATTAATTTAGATTAATAAACAAAATATTATACGAAATACTAGCGGTAGTGTGATTAATGTCTGATCAGCTCAAAAGATCTCAGAATCGAGTCAATCGTGACGCATGTTACTAAATATTAGTAGAGGAATCATGCAGTTTTTGTGAACTTCGTACTAATTTTTTTAGTGGGAACTATTTTATCATTTTAAAGATTTGCATGGGACTTCTAAATCTAATATATAAAAGTTTTACTGCTCAAGTTTCTAATAGAGCAACAATTTTACTATAAGGCCTAAAACAAATGACAAACTAGATCACGAACTTCTAAAGTTTTGATTGCTTCAGATTTTAGAACGATTTATATAGTATATTTTTATTAATTTTGATATATATATATATATATATCATTAATTCGTATCTAATTTTTTAAAATAAAGATAATATATACTACTATTATTTAAATTCATAATTTTAGGTATATTATATTAACAAAAACTGATTTGAAAAGGCAAAATTAATTTTACCTTCCTCTTTATTTTCCCAGATTCTGATGGGGATACCAATATAAACCACCCAATCATCTTCAACTACTCAAATTCAAAATCAGATGTCTACGAATTAAACGGCGACGTTCGGATCCACGGCAGCTCAGCCACCATTTTCATTGCTTCAAGCCGCCACCACCACCTGAGCTGGATCAATTCCCAGACAATAAAACCCCACCCCCGAAAAAACGACGCCGCCGCCATGGCCACCGTCTCCGCTTTCCAAATCAAGGCAGCGCCGCCCGACAACCTCCCTCGCTGCACCCAAAACCTCCCCGCTCCGGCCGTCCTCTTCTCCACCGGCGCACACACCGGAAACCATTTCCACAGCATCAACGACGTGCTCCTCCCGCTCTTCGCCACCGCCCACCGCTTCAACCGCGACGTCATCTTCCTCGTCACCGACCACGATCCCCGACTAATTTCCAAACACCGAGAAACCCTAGAAAAGCTCTCCAGATACGAAATCCTCGACATTGATAGAGAAAATGAAACTCTATGCTTCCAGAAATTGATCGCAGGCCTCAAAGCTCACAAATCCGATCTATCCATCGATCCGTCCCCGTCTTCGACGTTTTCTTCTCGAAACTTCACAAAGCTTCTACGCAGCGCCTACTCGTTGGAGAGGGAGTCCGTGCACGTGAACGGCCACTACCGGCCTCTAATGCTCGTTGTTTCTAGAAGAAGGACCCGTCGGTTGACCAACGAGCCCGAGGTCGTTGACCTCGCTCGTAGGTTAGGGTTCGAGGCTGTCACATATGGTTTTGAAGCGAACGTGACGTCCGTCGCTAAAATAGTTAACGGAGTCGACGTGATGGTCGGGGTGCATGGAGCTGGTCTTACTAACATGGTTTTTCTGCCTGAAAACGCCGGTAATTAAACTATTGTCTAAATCACATTAATTAATTCCAATTCATATACGATAAAACCAGGTAAAAATTATTATCTTATAGAGCTTATTAATTTAAGGATGTTTTACTGTATAGTATTATGGTTTAATTTATTTAATTTGTTGTGTGCAGTTGTTATCCAAATTACGCCGGTGGGTTTGGATAATTTCGCGAGGATGTGCTACGGGCCGGCGCCGGAGGAAGAGATGAAGTTGAAGTATTTGGAGTATAAGGTGAGGCTGAATGAGAGCACGTTGTTGGGGAAATATCCTGCCGATAGTGAAGTTTACAAAAACCCTAACAAATTTTGCAGTAAGAAAGGATTTAAAGTTTGTAAAGACGTGTTTATGGATAATCAAGATGTTAATCTTGATTTAGGCAGGTTTAGGAAAACCCTTTTGAAAGCGTTGGAGCTTCTTGCTGCTTAATTGATTAGAGCTTCTTTTAATTTCCACGCTAATTGCATGCATATTCATTTGCAGTAATTGGGATTCTTGAGATATATACGAGTGATCGAGGTTTTATTATTCTTCATTATTCTTTATAAAGCTAGTTTTGTTACATAATATTTTGACTATTAAATTGGTTTCATATTTACCAATTTTGAGCAATTTTAGTCCTTATATTCAACGGATTATTGTATAGATCCATTTTGTTGGGGCATATACAAACGATGTTGTTTTGACAAAAGCTAGTTCATCACAATAAAGAGGCCATCTCAACCTTTGTCTGGCATATAGTACTTAATTGAAACATATAGTACTTGCAAAATATAAAGCTTTATTGTACAATTGACCAATTAACCCTTCAAAATAAATTAAGGTTATGCCGTTTATATGGAAAGAAATTGAATAGGAAATGAGTGGGAACCCAAATTCGTTAATCGGACGCAATTGGACAACTTGGATTGATCCTTATAGGAGATACTTGGATACTTAATTATGGGGTGAAAAAATGTGCATGCTAAAATGGTGTGGAAAGACACCTTCAAAATTAGTATCCCTTAGGGAAAAGAGGGCCATGGGATTCTTTCTTCTAATTAAAAGTATATTACTCTTAGTCGCTATCCGAAATACGAATTAGGTCAATTTTATTTATGTGCAATAATTTGCAATACATAAAATATGTAAACTGCACACAAGAAAGACACGACTTATGAGGTGTGGGCATGATTCAATCTTCAAATATTTGATTATACAAATCTTACTCAACCAGTAGATCATTTCTCCAGTCACAGAATTTTAACTTTGTATTTAGAAATTGTTTCATTGTTTTCATAATTTTTATTAGATAGTCTTGAATTTTTAATTGTGCGCTTTAGTGGTAATATTATTTAATACTTTAAAAATCATGTTGAATTCACAATATAAGGAAAAAATCATAATTTATCTAGTAATTATCCCTTAATATAGTATCAAATATATTTATCTAAAAATAGCCGTTAGGAAGAACACTTTTTCTCGCTCATCTCTCTCTGTCTAGAATCAGAATGGTGATGTATTTGATGCTTCCCACGTCCCCCCACTCTCCTCTCCTTGTACTTGTTCTCAACTTATTGGCCTCTCTCTCTCTCTCTCTCTCTCACTCTACTACTGTAAACAAGAAAAGAAATGGAGGAGAAGCAGCTGGATTCTGTGCTGGTGCCGTTGGGGATGTTGATGTTTTTGGGGTACCACGTTTGGCTTCTCTTCACCATAATTCGTAACCCTAGAAGAACCGTCATCGGTATCAATTCTGAGACCCGCCATAAATGGATCTTCTGCTTGATGGCTGTAAGTTAGTATTGTTTTCCTTTTAAGTTCCTACCTCTTTAATTTCTCAATTGTTATGCTGCTTGATTGATCGAAAGGGAAAAAAATTGATTTTGATGGAGGTAGAGATATAATGATATAAGGTTGATTGCAATTATTCTCTCCTATTTTTCTGCGTTAATGTTTGGTTCCTTCTTCTTTCTAAACTCATGCCACCTTTTGTCAAGATAGCTATAGCTTTCATCACCAGTTCTAGCTCCACCAAGAATTTGACCATAATCCCCTAGTAGGTGTCTTATGCTGCTGTCAAAACTCGTCATACCAAGAAAGTAGTCAAATTTGATCTTTTTTATCCGAGATTATTACATGAAAAACCAAACAACTGAATAATTTACATTGAAGATAATAGTAAAATGGAAAATTTGACATAACTTTTCTATAGAATTCATAAATAGAAAACTTATCCGGGAATGGAGTAAGTATTAAGGAAGCATGGGGACTCTCGTCAAGTAACTTGATGAAACATAAAATTCGATATGTTAGTCGATTGAAGATTCTATAGTATGATGCTCTGTATCATCATATCTTTTGGAAGAATTTAACCATCAATTTATTTACTTATATTTGTGAAGATGATTGATGTTATGCTTCGTTGGATGCCATGAGATCCTAACAATTGAGAGTATGTCGGAATTTAGATATGCTAGGATAATTTTCTTTCTGCCCACGAATATGCAAAAGGGTCATCAAGTAAATAATGCTAGACAGGAATTCAATTTTATGTTTTGAAGTAGAGCTAGCTTGTTTCATATTTCACAGGATCCACTAAAAAATGGAGTATTGGCAGTTCAAACCATACGCAACAACATAATGGCGTCGACGCTGTTGGCGACGACAGCCATCACTCTGAGCTCACTGATAAGTGTATACGTGAGCAACAAGTCCAGCTCTCCCTCATCCAAATTGATCTATGGGAATAAGTCGTCCTTCATGTCTTCTGTCAAGTTCTTTGCCATCTTGCTCTGCTTTCTCGTTGCGTTTCTCTGCAACGTGCAGTCCATAAGGTACTACGCGCACGTCAGTTTTCTTGCCACCGTGCCCACATCTCAAGGCAGGAAAGATGCTATTGAGTACGTGGCGAGGAACTTGAACAGAGGGAGCTTCTTTTGGTCGCTTGGACTAAGAGCTTTCTACTTGTCCTTCCCTCTCTTCCTCTGGGTGTTCGGGCCTATACCGATGTTCGTTTGCTGCTTCGTTATGTCGTTTGTTCTCTATTTCTTGGACACCACCACCAACTTCACCAGAGATCTCCACTCTCATTCTATCAAACAGGACACCATTGTTGATGATGTGGAGCCTGTAGCTGTTCATAGCATATGACCTATTTGTGTCCAGATATTTTGGCATTCTCAAAGTGCAACTTTGGTGTATAAATGTAGCATGAAATGTTCTAGAAATATGTAAAATCGAGGCATCTAATGTACCATGCCCTAAACTATTGAATCGAAACGTGCATCTTATTACAATGGAGCTTGTTTAATTGCAGAATTTGATTCTTGAAATGTAAGATTTGATAAAATGTGATTCATTTGATTTCTTTATGGACAGGATTAGGGTGATTTATTGGGCTTTTAAATCACAATAGACCTTTTAAACTGATTACATAATAATATTAATACTAAATATTTTTCAAATAACTATTAACCAATTTGAATTCTAAACAGCATGCATACATATATATATATATATATATATATAGGAAAAGGATCATATAAGTATAAGAATGGATCTTAACCTAAGAAATAAGAATAGATTTCCACCATAGATCTACAAATGATGGGGGGTCAGATCTGACCCAGGTCTAACCGGGTCGGATCCGGTCAACTCGTTGACTTTTGAATTTTTTTTTAATTTTTGATTTTATATTTTTTTTTCGAATTTTTTTAAGAGTTAGGTGATATGCACCACACTGTGCAATGAGATGCACCAAATTGTGCAATGAGATGCACCACTAAGTGTATTGGGATGCACTATTTTTTAATTTTTTAATATTCTTTTTCACTATTTTTTTTTATTTTTTATTTTGATTTTTTTCAAGAGTCGAGCGAGGAGAGCCGAAAGCCTCGGAACGAGCTAAAAAACATTAATGTTGCCACAATCATTATCTATAAATTAACTCGGAGCCAATGGCAGAGATAAAAATAAAAAATCCCAAACACTTGCTTATTGATATAATATGAATACAATGATTTAAAAAGTAGTTTGATTTCATCATACCAAATCACCTCAAGATTTTCCCTCATTTTGATATAGTTATACACACTGCATGTATAATGAGATGCATCCCTCATTTTGATATAGTTATACACACTGCATGTATAATGAGATGCATCACAATGTGTAGATGCAACACACTGTGTAATGAAATGCACCACAACATGAATGAGATACACTACACAGTGTATTGAGATGCACCACATTTTATTAAAAAAACGAAAAAAAAAAATCAACAGGTTGACCCGGATCCGACCCGTTTGACCCAGATGCGCCCCTATTCAGATCTGGCCATCCATCTATTGTGGATGAAGGGTTGGAATTTATTCCTATTTCGTACTTTAAGAGGACTTTTCACTAGAACCACTTCCTATATATATATATATATATTGGAGTATACATTGATGCATCATGTTGAAATGTATGTCAAAGCACTTTTGTCCAAACTTTGTTCTATACTTAAACCTCATATGGCAACTACAAATTTATCCGGACAAATATTTAACAAACTTAAAACAATAAAACAGAACATCATCAAATAAGAAAATCAAACGAGTAGCTACATAGAATGAAAACCAGAGACATATAATTATGTATGTAAAATCAGGATTAACAGTTGAGCTGAAACCTAACAGCAATATGAAATTTGGTTTACCAAAAAGCCAAGTCGATCAAAATATAGAGTCGAATATTTCCAACAAACTGGAAATTTATGAGTCGAAACTCATTCCTAGTATCGGCCGATACTCCAAACTCGAACAACACCATCGGTGTAACCACTGAAAAGGGTGCTTCCATCAGCTTTCCAGTTGAGACTGGTGCAATATATGACCTACAACAAACAATCGCAGATAAGCATCATGTTATTTACAATCACAATTTCAAATGCAATAGAGCATTAATCAGTAAGATATACAGTTTCACCATCCAGTCAAATACTTTTCATGTATAAACAAAAGCAAGCCACAAATATTTAATAAGGGTGCCTTATTTGCCAGTAAAATCTTATAAATTGCATAGTTTGCTCGATTCAAATTAAATAAATCTTTTAGAATTCAAAATGATACAAGAAAGTTACATTAGTTTGTAAGCTCGTTTATCACTCCCTTCCCATTATCATCAAATTTTCAAGCACCTACCTCATCTAGATCATTAGAGCTAAGTTTATAGGACTATAGCAGAATCATATTGCAGTTGGAAGAGGAATAACAATGCAATACAAGTGTTCAACAAGACATAAAAATCATCGGCAACCATCAAACACTCGCAACAATGTCATGCTAACATCAAAGAGTAACAAGGTATGATCAATTATTAGCAATAGTATCTAGCCCAAGCTCAGAAAATGCAGGCAAAAATAAAGATATAAAAGCGCATTACAAATACAAATGGAACAAAAAAAAAATCCTACAAACAAGCTGCGAATGAAAATGTACCTTGTTTTTTCCTGCAGTAGTTTGGCCGGCTTCATCTTTCGCCATTTCGCTCTCCTGCTTCAAGTCCACCCTGAGATCCGCAACAACACTCTTGCTCTCCAAATCCCAGATCTTGATGCCTGATTCCGTCGCAGCACAAAGCCAGTACCTATTAGGGCTGAAGCACAGAGCATTGACAATCGAGCCAGCCTCCAACGAGTACAACATCTTCCCCTCCGACAAATCCCACAGCAAAATCACACCATCTTTGCCACCGCTCGCGCACAACGAGCCGTCGGGCGACACGACCACCGTGTTCACGTATCCATTGTGGCCGGACAGCGTCGCGCGCAGCTTGCAATTGGTCAAGTTCCAAACCTTCACAGTCTTATCCCACGAGCCCGAAACAACCGTGGGCTGGCTGTTGTCGGGGGAGAATCGGACGCACGAAACCCAATCGGAATGCGAGTCGCCGTCCTGAATAGTATACTTGCACTCTCCGAGCGTGTTCCAGAGCTTGATCGTCCTGTCGCGCGACGCCGACACGATCTGGCGGTTGTCGGCGGAGAACGCAACGGAGAGGACGTCCTTGGTGTGGCCGACGAAGCGGCGGGCGGTCTCTCCGGTGTTCAGATCCCAGAGGCGGAGCTCGGCGTCCCAGGAGCCGGAGAGGGCGAACTGGCCGTCGGATGAGAGGACGACGTCCTGGACGAAGTGCGAGTGGCCGGTGAAGCGGCGGGTGGCGACGCCGTAGGTGTTTTCCTCTTTGGTGAGTGTCCAGAGAATTAGGGATTTGTCGCGGGAGGCGGTGACGATGGTGTCGGAGTTATCGATGGGGGCGGCGATGGCCGTCACCCAGTCGGTGTGGGCGCGCATTGTTCCTCGGAGGATGAGTTGTTCCTGCGCCATGGCCATGACTGCTGCTAATGTGTGTGCTGTGTGTAGGTTGGCGGGTTTAGAGAGAGAAGCAGCCGATAACCTAAAGCGAGAGAGAGTTTATACGGTACCTAGCAAAGGGAGAAGAAATTTTTAGGGTTTTGAAAATCGTTGACGGTTAGAAATGACATTGCAGCATTGTTTTATTTATTTACTTATTTCCCTAAAAAATGAAAAAATTAAGTTTAAGATATTATTTAACTATAATTCACGTAATTAAAATACAAGTAATATTTGATAATTCAACACTTTTAAACATTAATTGAAATTCAATACTATTTAAAAAAAGTAGTATAATAACTACGCTTTGAAGTTCAAAGTAATTTTTTTAGATAGATACAAGTTAAATTATCATCAAATCACAAATTCATAATTGTTACAAATCATTCCAAATAAATCACAATACTATCACAGTCATTAACAAAGCAGTATAAACTAGACACTAATTCATAAAATGAACAAATAACCCAAGCATTAGTGGGACTTGAACAATAGACATCATGAACTTAAAAATGGGAAATTAAATTTCGGATACGAAGATAATTACGATATACATATCGTGTCATGCAGCAATTGTAGAACTATCAAGTTTTATTTTTTATTTTTCAATAAAAGGACTGTACATGGAGTTCTCAAAATTAAATCTATGGCCCAATAAATAAAATCACAAAACCCCAATTTGATTTATAATCTGGGCCTTTAAAATACTTTTAAAAGCCCACAAACTTCCAAAACTAATTCAGACCAAATCGTAAATAGCAATAGACCTCGCGGGAATTATTCAACGCACCAAATTTCAAATTATTTTCGCGGTTAATAGATACCGTGATAATATTGCGTCACCTGCTCACAAACCAATAGAATCAACCCATTTTTACACGTGTCTATATACGATTGGTCTTATAAATCAAAACCTCACAGACCTAGTACATCGTACATCACCAGTAAAAACATTTCCAGATAAAATCCCTCTTTCCTCTACATTCAACATTTTCTCGATCCATTCTTCAGCATTTCAGCTCACTCAACAATTTTTTATTTTTTTATAAAAGAGAAACATAGAAATTGAAAAATAAATTGTGAAAAAGCACGAAATGGGCATAAATAATCTTCTGAAATTCATGAAGCCCTTTGTTGAATCCGTTCACATCAAGAAATATGCTGGGAAACGGGTATTGGATGTTTCATCTTAATCTACTTATCTTTGTTTATGCATTCTGATTATACTTCGAAACAGTCGTAAATATATAAATTTCATTACTTTTGTTCTATGATGCAGGTGGGTATTGATGCATATTCATGGCTTCACAAAGGAGGTAGCTTTGCAGTTTCTATAATGTTTCCCTTTATTTTCATGAATCAGTGTAGTTACTATTTATTTATTTTTCTTGTCACCTGAAGGGGTAATTATGTGGGATTTTGTTTTTCACTATTTTCCTTTATGGGTTTGGATGGATTAATGAGTTTGGGGGATTTTGTAGCGTATTCATGCAATATGGAGCTATGTCTGGATATGGAAGGGGATAAGAAATACCAGTTCTTACAGTATTTTATGCATCGAATTGGTATGCTTCGACACTACAAGATTACTCCGGTAGTTGTTTTCGATGGGGGGAGCATCCCATGTAAGGCCGCTACTGAAGATGAGAGGCACAGGCATGACTTATGAATTTGCTGATGATTGCTCATTTTTTCTTGAATTTACTCTAAATTCAATTTGGAGTTGAACTATCTCTCTTCTTTCAATTTGTTTGATTTAGGAGAAGAAAGACTAATCGAGATTTGGCTATGGAAAAGCTGAAGGAGGGCGATAGTAATGCAGCATCTGAGCTTTTCCAGGTACTAATTTTTTTACATGCATTGTTATATCTAGCATTAAATCACCTTCTTCACATTATGTCTTTGATTGACAGCCCTGTGTTAAGGTTTCCCTGTTGAATCCTGGACTGAATGCAATACATTTTGATACTTTTCTTAGATGGCTTGCAGTACTGTTGAGCAAATTAAGGTTCATGCAATGATGTCTACATTGTAAACTAATTTAGGTGGTTAACTCTTTTGTAATGTTAAAACCTGCAGCAATGCCATAACTTTCAGGAAAACTAGGATTTATTTGTCGTGTATGTGGATTTCAAGCTTGATGTGTAAAAAGCTTTTTAGATTTTATTTCCTTTTCTTTGTAAGCCTTTGGATGTGCCTACTCTCTTCAAACTGGTATATGATCTTTACTTTTCTGATAATCTGGTATAATGTTGAGCTTCTGAATGTAGTCTCTTAATGGTATATAGATGTTTAAAACATAATTTTGATTTCCGGGTCCCCACATTATCTAATGCTCTTTTCTAGGATATCACAGTGTTGGGGCTAACTTTTGTTGTGAACCTTGAGCATGTCCATTTTTTAGTCTTTTGTATAATATGACATGCATCAGTTTACATATACCCTGTAGCCTTTTGTGTCTGAATGAGGTTTAAGGCTTCGTTCTCATGTTACTTAATTCATATGCAGAGAGCTGTGAGCATAACCCCTCAGATTGCACACCAACTGATTCAGGTATCTTTGAATCGATTGTAATTTGCAATCACTTCCATTTCTATACCATAAAATCTATCGTTCATGAAAATAAACAGGTGGTTGGAAATATTTAGGACCCAACTGTTAAATTATGCACTCTGATTCATAAATAGTTTTAAAGTTTCTTCCTTGTTTTTTCTCTTTTGTGACCATCCAGTATAATGGGTTTCAAAGTTATCAATGCAAGCAAAGACCTTTACTTACTAGCTACTACCAACTTTTTAATTTTCAGATTTTAATATCAGAGAATATTGAATTTGTTGTAGCTCCATATGAGGCAGATGCACAATTGGCATATCTTTCAGGTCTTGCAACTGAAAAAGGCGGTATTGCAGCAATCATTTCGGAGGATAGCGATTTACTGACATACAGTTGCCCAGCTGTAAGTTACTGATATGTTGGTTTTCGAGCTCTGTGCTTATTTTGTGATCTCACTCTTCTTCCATGGAACGGGCAGGTAGTGTTTAAGATGGACCGATATGGCAATGGTGAAGAGATAATCCTTAAAAAGGTTCTTAATATTGCTGGTCGTGTACCATCCTTCATGAATTTCGACAGAGAATTGTTCACAGGTATTTCAGACTGCAGAATTCAACATCTGACCAAAATGTGCATGAATTCCTCACTGATGACCTTTTCAACACTTTCAAGAGCATCAAAGAGAGAAAGCACCATTTTTTTTTAATGAAAAATGTAGAAAAGATAATTTCCTTTGCATGAAATTATAATGGTCTTTTTATCTCAGTTCTATATATGGTTTTGTTTTTCAAAATTTCAGGTATGTGTGTATTGGCTGGTTGTGATTTCCTACCATCCGTGCCTGGAATTGGAATTGTCAAAGCTTACAACTTGATCGCCAAGTATCGAAATATAGACCGTGTAAGAAAAATCTAACTTGAATAGTTCATAAATCATGATGTACAACTTTATCATCAATACAGTAAATTGTTTGCTGCTCTAATTAGTAATGCATTTACTTTGTTCCAGTGGCTGATCTTAACTGTCACATTACATAAAGTAAAATATCAAAGAAATGATGATAAAAACTGCTGCATGTTTGGAATTTTTGCAGGTTCTGTCAGTGCTGAAGTTTGAGAAGGGAAAAGCAGTGCCTGAAGATTATACCACGGCTTTCAAACAAGCAATGGCTGTCTTCCAACATGCCCGAATGTACGATACAGAATACGTCCCACTGCATACTTTTCTGTTGAGTTCTCTAATAGCATATAACACCTGCATCTTGTTTACCATTCTTGGCAGTTATGATGCAGCTTCAAAGAAACTCAAACCTCTCAATCCTATTACACCTGAGCTTTTGCAGGGTCAAAATGGGGACCTCGATTTCTTGGGGCCGTATCCTTTCCTCTTTTCATAAGTTTTGTGTTAATACTGCTGTGCTGTTTATAGTGTGTATTTGTATTTTTTCTGTTATTCTCTTTCCTTGACTCCAGATAGAGACTTGTCCCCTTCCATAGCAGTCGCGATTGCTGAAGGTAACCTGGATCCTTGCACGATGGAGGCTTTCGAACACTTCCCTCAACCCGGATATAAGCATAAACGTAGTTTTCTTCCAGATTCTGCCAGCCAACTCCGGACACAAGAAGAAGATTCTGGATTGATGCAAGAAGGATGTTTTGCGGTCGTCTCGTGCCACAAAACTATCAAAAAGAGAATTAGAGGTCAGTCTTTTAAGTATAGCTGATCCGCATTCTTGTTATCTTCAAGAAATGGCGTTCTGATCTTGAAAATGTTAAAATGATGACTAATATTTCATCAATTTTTAAGGTGATATGCCACTTGATGCAATGAAAAGTTCAGAAGAAGGGAAGCAAATGACAATAACTAAAGAGGAACATGTACTGCACAAAAGTGAAACGTTAGTCCTCAAAAAGCTCGGTTTCCCTTCCAGAAACGAAGCCCCTGTAGAAAAGGAACGAGCCTCTCTTAGATTCGCTCCAAACATTCCATGCAACAATCCCTTCAAGAAACGAAACAAGGAAGATGAAGTGCAGGTGAATCAGACAATGGCTATTGAGGAACAAGCCTCTGAAGTGACTGAGGTTGACAACTCAGAAATCTTGTCATCAACTCAGAAATCAGAAGAAAGTGTAGATTCTAAATTTATTAAGCCAAAAGGCAAAATAATAGGTGAAAAGTTACCAAAACAAAGCGATTGCAGCCATGTAACATCTAAAAAATGCAGCATACTAAATTTCTTCTCTCGAGTGTAATTCTTATCATAGTTTAAATTTGATATGATTTTTTTTACACGTGTTTTCTTTTTTCAGAAAGTAGCGAAGCACTTGGTTCTTACCAAAGGGTCTTCTTATCTAAACTGTATCTATGTCGGACATGTACAGCTTTATTTAAAATAAAATGAACGATTTATTCAAATATGTTAATTAGTTACAATATCAACACAAAAGCAACATACACATTGACTAAAGTTGGTATGAAATTGATGGATACATTTAGAGCACGATAATAATTATAAAATCATACTAAAACATAAGAATTTGAAATAGAAGAAGGAAAAAAATTCCATTAATTAAATATGGTGTTTCCGCTTCTCTTCATCAACCAAATATGTTTTGAATTTTGAGGACAAATGTAATCAACCTTTCCTGATCTGAACCTAGTTTGTTTGTTACATGTTTATATATCTTAACAAGTCATGCGGTTCGGAACCGAAACATAAATTGTTTTTAAAAGTAAAACATAATTTTTTTTTAAAAAAAGGAGGAACCGGCGGTTCTCGGTTCCGCAACTTTGGAACCGGAACCGAACCGCCGTAGATGCGGTTCTCGGTTCTGAACTGGAACCGACGATTCGGTTTCGGTTCCGAAACCGCCGGTTTCGGTTCCGAAACCGCCGGTTTCGGTTCGGTTTCGGTTCCGGAACCGCTGGTTTTTCGGTTCGGTTCCGGCGGTTCCGGTTCTTGTGGCCACCTCTAATTAAAATTCACCTTAGAGTTTTTTAATCCCAAATTAAAATTTATTAATCTCCGATTAGAAATTATTAATTTCTTAGTTTATTACTCTCAAATTAAAAGTTATTTATTTCAATTAGGTTTTATTAACTAAATGTTTATTATTTTTTAAGGAAAAAACACCTAAACCTATTAGGACACTTAAAAAAATATGTACACACACTATTGTAAAAAGAGTTGCACTCTTGTACAGTTGGATGCACATACATTCGACCCGTCCGACCCGACCCAACCAAACCCGCGCCCGCCTCGGTCAGCGTTGACAGTCAACTGTCAACGTTTGACCTTTGACTTTTACGTTTTTTTTTTCCTCCGCCTTCGGCTCCGATTATAATTTATAGATAATGATTGTGACAACATTAATGTTTTTTAGCTCGCTCCGAAGCCTTCGGCTTGCCTCGCTCGACTCTTGAAAAAAAAATCAAAAAATAAAAAATAAAAAATAATAAAAAAAATAAAAAAGTCAACGGTTACCGATCAACATTGACCGGGGCGGGTTGGGTCGGCCGGGTGTACAGGAGTTTTTGCCAATTTAATACTACCTCCGTCCCATGATAAGTGGCCACGTTCTTTTCAGCACGGGAATTAAGGAGAATGATGTTTAAAGGGTAAAAAGATAGAAAGTGGTGGAGCCCACAACTTTTTGTGAGAGAGGCATATTTCCTTATAAGGAAAGTGGCCACTTATTCCGGGACAATTCAAAAAGAAAATGTGGCCACTTATTGCGGGACAGGGAGTAGTATTGTTTGCAAAGTGACAAAGTCCAATTCCTTTTGTAAGGAATCAAATTTAATAATTTGTTCCCGGAAAGAAAAGAATGAAGGGTGAGTAGGTCTCATCCTATTCTATTCTGATAGTATTTCGGTTTCCGTATTCAAATTAATCATCGTCGTTTGTTTGATCGAGTTTTTGATTTATATTATTTATATTGATTTGCAGAGTCGGAGTTGAAGGAAATTCTGTTTGGAAATATATTTGATAATTCTTTGTTCACACTTGTCTGCGTATTCTACCTTGGGCTTCTAAAAACTTTAATCACGTATGAATTTAGAGTAGCACATATTGATGTGATGGTGAATTTTAATCTGATTGTACTTTTGGTTGTTAATTTTCAATTGGGCGTAAATCTATATTTTGTAAGTCGAGTAAGAATGGGGGACGGAGATAGAGTATTAAAGTGGTGCAGATGGAATTTAATGGCGGATAATCTTGTATTTCGTGATAATTTTGAAGACAATTCTCTCTAATTGTTTGGTATACCACGACAATCAACAAAAATCATAGCCTCTCACATGTGAGACTTTTTTTTAAGAAACCAGTGTTCTCTCATGGTAGACTATATGTCGTTGTCTAGTGTATGGAGCCAAAGTGGTTTGAAGATCTTGATATGTGACAAAGATAATAAGAGTAGTACATGTACCACGAACATTGTTTACAAAGAAATCTTTTAAAATTTATAGATATATGAATTTTGAACGAAATTTTAATTTGCATCTATTGATCAATGCTTTCGTTTCTTATACTTCCTTGCTTCTATAATTTTACAAAAAAATATCAAAATTCAACTTACCCCGAGCATCGCACGGGTGCAGTACTAGTGAATATAATAGTGAGAAGTTGAAAAGATGTTGACATTAACACTAGCCACTAAACATTATATGACGATGATAAGTAGTACCACTAATGAATTTAGAGATAAGTTAGAAAGTACAAGAGATAATACAACAATACTGAATTCAATTGTAACAGAAATAGTTGTGTTCTCATACCAATAATTCCTTGGATTGTATTCCAAAGGGTTGCTGAATCCAAGAGTTCATCTTCCATTATAATCCTCGAACCACCTAAATCAGCCATGAGCTGAGCATTTTTATATTGGTGATTGGTGTCCCTCAGCAGCATGTGGTGACCATATCTATAGTGTCCAAAAATGCTAATAATCATTAAAACGGTAAGCATTAAACGAGAAAAGCAAAAGGAGGCAACTGATGATTTCTTCAAAACAGATCTACAATATAAACATCATGACCTGCTGCAACATATATTTCAAAAATCGACCCTCATTTTGGCCAGCTACAAAGAAATTGCAAAAAGAAAGGGAAACACAATAAATACTATTCTTATCTCCAGCAATTTGGTACTAATCATATAACATAATTTTCTCAATTTCATAATTAAACCATATAATTAGGTTTAATGTCATTTTCTACTGAAAAGCAAAACTTGCATTATGCAACAGATGATCAACCGCATTCCCTTATCAAAGATCAAAACTCAAAGTTTATCAACCATCAAGTAAGAAAATGCTACTATAATTGTCTCATACATAAAGCTAGATAGTTCAATACCAAAATACAAGGTTTCCCAGTGGCTAGGATCTCATAGCAGGTCATAGCTCCAGCGCTTGAAACGACGATGTCTGCAGCAGCAAACGCCAAATGAATATCGTGCAAGAATCTGCAAAACATCAGAAACAGTACATATAGATAAGCATAAAAAAGACAGCCTAGCAACATTCACCTATTCAAAACAAATTATGTTAAACAAAACTGCTTCAACAATCATCAATTTGCAAATAACTAATGAAATTGATGGATACACTTAGACCATGATACTGATAAATAATTATTTGTATATATATATAAACCATCCAAGATTCTTTGCTTCACATCAAATACTCGAAAACACAAATCATATTAACATGGAAGTAGAACTAAAATCAGCAACCTGCTACTTGCTAAAAATAGGTGAGTGTATTTTCAGTAATCCTTCAAGAACTCAAGTCTACTTCAGAGGTTAGGGAGATAACAAGTTCAGCTATCTCAGCAGAGGCCTTTGTTTTTGCAGCTCGTAAAGCCCTCTCTGACATCTCTTCCATCAGATTATCGTCATCTGTCAAAGACCACATTGTCATACCGAATTATCAGTTTTCTCCCACTTCACATTAATGACAAGTAGGTGAAGCCAAAAAGAACCACAGCAACGTTCAATTGTGGCTCGTACCAATAATTTCTTGGATTGTATATCTGAGGGTTGCTGAGTCGAGTTCATCTTCCATTATAACCCTCGAACCAGCTACATCAGCCATGAGTTGACTATTTTTATATTGGTGTCCCTCAGCAGCATGTGGCGATGGTATCTACAGTATCCACAAAGCTAATAATCATCATCAAAATGGAGCTTATGAGCAGTATACGAAAAAAGTAAAAGGATGGTAACTGGTTCCAGTTTTCTTCAAAATAACCAAATAAAGATCCACACTGTGAACAATACATCATGACCTGCAACATATATGATATAGGATATCTCAAAAAATAGACCCTCATTGTGGCCAGCTCAGCTACAAAGAAATTTCAAAAAAGAAAGGGTAAAAACAAGCAAAACTATTCTTGCTTCAGCAATTTGGTACTATTCAATATTCATATAACATAATTTTCTCATTTTTTATAATTAACCATATTATTGGGTTTTATCATCATTTTCTACTGAAAACCAAAACTTGCATTATGGAACAGATGATGAAAGGAATTCTCTTTTCAAAGATCAAAAGTTCATCAACCATAGGACATCCTTTTAATGTAAGAAAATGCTACCATAATCATCCCATACATAAAGCTAGATAGTTCAATACCAAAATACAAGGTTTCCCAGTGGCTAGGATCTCATAGCAGGTCATTGCTCCAGCTCTTGAAACGACGAGGTCTGCAGCAGCGAACGCCAAATCAATGTCGTGCAAGAATCTGCTAAACATCAGAAACATTACATATAGATAAGCATAAAAACACAGCCTAGCAACATTATACACCTATTCAAAACAAATTATGTTAAACTAAACTTCTCCAACAATCATCAATTTGCAGATAACTGTTCAAAACCTTCCAACTGAAGACACAATGTAATGTAATAATAAAGCAATGAAACAATCAAAGAAACAAAAGCCAATTACAATTACAAGAGATTGAGACAGAGACACAACACTCACGGCGAAAGAAGTAGCCTAGGATGAGTCCTCACAAGGCTCTCCATCTCTCCGAACGACGCCGTTCCCGTCTGCCAAATGATGAACATCTCCTCATTCTCAGACAACATCTGCAAATAAACATTAAGCAGAGCAATGTTGATCGCATTGGCGCCAAGGGACCCTCCAAGAACCAGCACCAACTTCCCCACCTCCACTGCCGGAAAGAAATGCCGCCTCGCCTCCGCCACCGCAGAGGCGTTCATCATCAACGACAATCTCACCGGATTCCCACAGACAACGCACTTGTCCCTTTTCCAGAAACACTCCACGCTCGAATTGAAGGCAACGCAGATTCTGTCAGCGAATAAGGAAAGAACCAAATTTGCGATTCCGGGCACGGAGTTCTGCTCCTGTATCAGCAGCTTTACACCTTTAATGGCGGCGGCGAGGCATGTCGGGAACGAGACGAAGCCTCCGGTGCCGACGACAATGTGGGGATCGAATTCATGCAGGATTTTGAGATTCTTGAGAACTGAGTTTGTGAGGATGAAGGGAAGGACGAAGAGATTGTGGAGAGACATAAAGGGGCGGGCGAGAGGGGCGGCGGGGGCGGTGGTGAAGGGGAATCCGGCGGATGGAACGGCTTTAGCCTCCATGCCTGTGGGGGTTCCGACGAAAAGGAACTGGGCGTTGGGGTTTAAGGTTTTGAGGTGATCTGCTATGGCGATAGCGGGGTAAATGTGGCCGCCTGTGCCACCGGCGGCAAAAACTACTCGGAGGTTGTAGGTGGGAGCAGCGGCAGTGGCGGTGGTGTTGGAGACAGCTCGTAGTTGGACAGAGAAGGAGAGGTGGGGTTGGAGAGGAGTTGTGGAGGGGTTGAGAGATGAGTAGACGAAGGCAGCCATTGTTGTAGCTTGGACTTGACCAATACTCACTTTCGTTCATGTCTTCCATGAACGAAATTATTGTAAGTTTGTAACAGTAGTTACAGTACTCATACCATCGCCAAATTATTCAAGTCGGATCCCTAATTTTATAATCGTGTAATATCTTCTATTGCATCTGTACATCATCGACCCATATCAAGACAATTTTAAAACATAACTACTTTAGCTTATAGAGATTCTTAATCTTTTTCTATATATATATATATATATATATGGCTCGTTTGGTAGGGGTGATTCAGGTGTATAATATGTCTATGACACCCTAATATCATGTTTGGTATGAAGTATACGGCCCTTTATAAAGTTCGGACCCCTATGAATAATACTTATTTTTGTTGTTATGTATACTACCTATGAGGTGGTATAAATAATACTGCAACTAATTATAGCAATAAATTATAATAATTACTATGTGTTGCAGAGAATTTAATGCTTCATACCAAACGAAATATTAATTCTTTATATTTATAAGATATCTCAGTCAAATATATCAGGCCTTATCTCATACTTTGTACCAAACGAGCCCATATAATCATTTAGAAAACCTTATCTCTATCTTTCAGCAACTGAACGGGAAGTGGTTTAGGAAAAGACTTTCGAATCGGATGTGCTCGCCCAGCGAGAAAGGCCCTGACCCTGGTTTTCAGCAAAATTTGGTAGATTTTTAAATTAAGGTATGTGGTTATATCTATTGCTGACACAAGTCATGGACTCAAGGTGGACACAATAAAAATGATGTTAAGAGCCGTTTTCTTTTTTTCTTTTTTCTTTATTGAGGGGATTGAGAGCCAAGTTGTTACTTGCGCTATTGTAATATATGGATGATCTTCTAGATATATTTTTTTTTTATTATACAAGATATATTATTATATAAATCACTACACCATCATATAGAGATGATACTATTACACCATACAAAGTAACAAAGGTGGGATCATTATATCACACAATGTGGAAAATATATTATACTACATGAAAGTGGAATTCGTCTCTCAGACCTCTTACTAAGGAGAAACTTGTGGTGCCTCAATTTTGTCACTTGAACTAGATCTCTTCTAATTCTAGATCATTAAATTAGTGTTCGCTAAAATTCCAATGTAACAACATACTGGATTCTTAAATGAGTTTTAATTATCTAATTAAGTCCATATATGAATGTGCGCTATGTGAGTGTGTGCGTGTGATGGTCCCTGAGCTGGGTCTTTGGTGTAGAGGGGGGGTGAATACACCAAAGATAGATTTCTGAAAAACTTTTTCAGGTTTAAAAAAACAGAGTTGGTGAGCTCAGTTAAGAATCCAGCTGAGGAGGGTCAGCTGGGCTAGTAACTCAGCTGGCGGTGCGGAAAGTGGTGGTTTGAAAACTTAGCTCGGTTGCTTAGAAAAACTCAGCTTGAAAAGATTATCTTTACGTTTTCGGCTTAGTCAAGTTATGCAAGTTTCAGAAGGACACAATTGTCTTGGAGAACAGCTGTGTATGCAGATTTGAAAAGATATGCAATGTGATGATAAAGTTAGTACTAAAACTGAAATTAACGAGAAAGTAAAGCACACGAGATTTTTACGTGGTACGGAGTAACACCTCCTACGTCCATGACCAAATTCACTGGTAATTCACTACCACTTGGTTTTCAAGTACCAAGCAACTTCACAACTCTAACCCGAGCTGTGTTCCAACAGTTTGCGGGCACTGTCAAGCCTAACCTTTCAGTTTACGGGTACTGAAAAAAACCTTACAACCACTTGAATTTCGCGCTTCAAGCAAGCGTAACCTTGACCTAACCTTTCTGGGTAAAGAGGGATTTGGTTTGGGGTTCCAACTATGAACGAGTTCTTACAATTAAGAACTTTAGAGTTAGATGAACTCGTTCGAAATCTAGGCTTAAGATATACAATAATTTCTGCCTATGAATCAGACGAAAAACTAAGCAGTTTCTGGACTAGAAACACTTTAAGATAAAGTGTTCTTTGAACTATGTAGAACTGCTTGAGAGCTTTTGAAGGCTTGAGAATTTCAGAGAATGAAAGCTTGTAGAGAGTTTTTCGTATTTTATCTTGAGGTTGAAGACGGGTTTATATAGGTAGAGATTCAAGACTAGCCGTTGGAGGAGCCGTTTGAATCTTACCTACTCTTCTTAAATTCGATATCTGTCGTTGGGCGATTCTGCACCTGTCTTCATTTGTGTCACATCCTAGGTTCTGAAGTCTAGGATGCTGATTCGGCAATCCCTTATTGGTCGAGGCATGATGACTTCCTCTGATGCCGGGATCTCTGCCTTTGGAGATGGCTTTTGAATTCAGAGCTGGATTGGGCAAACTGACTTGAAGTGATGTCTTCAGAGTTAGTTCCCTTTGTTCTGTACAGCTGGACTAGCTGTATCTTGAACTCAGCTCGAATTATCTTCAGCTTGATCATGCTCTGCTTTGAACTCAGCTCAGCTGGAAGACTCAGCTGATAGTTGACTCCTGCTGTAAACACAGCTGGATCGTCTGTTGTCTTCCGCTTCCTGAACCTGTAAACTTAGAAAATCTAGAGCTCAAACAGGCGAGCTGAAAACACTACTCAGGTTGTTGTGATCATCTACTCGGTTGGAGAACAGTTGGGTTTTGGTATCAAATCAAAACTCTAATTTTCCCAATAATTTCCTCCTTTTTGATAATGCCAAAACCTAATTGAGACAACTTAAGAAGCTTCCCTTTAACTTCCCCCTACGATTTAAGAGGGTAAAGAAAAATCAGGAGTTAAGAGTTCTTAGTTCAGAGCCTGGACAAAAAGTAATTATCATCAGGGTGAGCTTTGAGCAGCAACGAAAGTTGTGTTTTATTAATGTAAGTAATTACAGCATGTCAAGAGAAACAGAAAAAAAAACTTCGATTCTTCAATCCCAGTTGGCTGGGTCTTCTCTTCTGCATCCGCTGCATCCTCTGCTTCACTCTTCAATCCCAGTTGGCTGGGTCTTCTCTTCTGACTCGTTTCTTCTTCAGCTGATTCAGCTGGTTCCTCTAGCTCAGCAGTTTGCCTCTTTGTCTCATTATCTTCCCCCTTTTTGGCATAATCAACAAGGCGGGACAGACACACTATCGTCTTATTGAGCTGTGCAATTTCTTGAATTGCATCAGCGATCTTCGCTGTATTACCAGCTGTAGCGATGTTTAGTTCGGTTGTGCTGCGGTTGTCAGCTCTGAGCAGCGAGGTCTGGAGTCTTGGTGGCTCAGCTGTTGCATAGCTGGCTCTTCTTCAATAGTATTAGCCTCAGCTGTGATTGCAGACACAGCTTCCTTGGCCTGTTTCAGCTGGGGCGGTCCAGCTGAGTGCTTGGAGGTATGAGTTGGCACTAGAGATGACATCTTCTGAATAGGGTACAACTTCATTCCTTGCAATTTTGCTTCTTTAGACTTCATTAGTTGAATGCGAAAGTCTGATTCAGCACTTAAGGGACTTGAGTATTCCCCTTCCATTTCTGAAGTGGTGGGTATGGGATTCAGCTCATGTTTTCATCATCCAGCTGCAAGTGATCATCGGCTGGATGATGTTTTCCACTTGAGCTTGGTGCAGGGGCTTGAGCTCCAACTTCCATAAGTAGATCTCGAAGCTTATGTCCCTGTTGAGCTGAAGAAAATTGAGGAGAAGGCGGTTGAAGTATTCCATCTGTTGTGGGGTTTAAGCTTAGTTGATCAGCTGGAATACGTCGTTGTGGTGTTGATGATGACGATGTTCACGCTGGCACATGAACTTCTTCTCCACCGTAAGAAACCACCGCTTGTGGACCTTCTGCTCCTCAGAGAGTAGTTACGAATTCTCTCTTATTCTCAGCTGGCTTCTCGGCTGACTGACTGAGCACCTTTAACTTGAGTCTTCTCTTCGAAGACGGTGTATCAGCTTGTTTTATCTCCTCAAGTTGTTTCCGATTCCCAGCTGGGAAGGAAGTAGATGCATGCTGCTTTGTCTCCTGCATCTTTTTCTATGCCTCCTATGGCGGAGCAAGAGCTTTGACATGTCTGCTCTTAAAGACTCCGGCTTTATCAACATCTCGTCCAGTTCTGTTGACGTTGATTTTCACATTCCAGGGAGTTGTATGTCCCGTTCTCTTTTTTATTTTAAGAGAAACAGTGGGACGGAGGAGGTATTTTTCCTTTGACATTCATAGGAAGAAATCTGCAGCTTCATGTTGAATGTTCTTGAGCTTTGCAATCACCCACTGCGTTAGACCGAATCTGTCGATGAGCTTCATCTTCTCCTGGAACTCCGTCTTCTTGTGGTTCCTGAAAGTTAAGCAACTCTCATCTTGAAGCTTTGACAGATTCTTCATGTTTGATCTGCTTCTGGAGATATCTTTCTAGATTCCATGTTCTTCTTCTGCAACTTTTGTTAGTAGAACAAATAATACCAATTGATGGAAGAAGAAAGAGTGCCAAAAAACTTTTTATGGTTAATGCAAATATTTGCGTATCTCTTCTAGCATATTTATATCACTTTTCTTGATGAATGGACGATCAAGATTTGTAGTTTGATAAGAGGATCTACGACTGGGAGTCATTCTCGCGTCATGTCAGTTTCTTGTTCAGAAAATGCGAGTTAATGCGCGTGAGAGGACGGTTGAGACGTTTTGACTTTTGCCTCGAAACTCTCATGTTTCAGTTCTTTGCAGACTTTTAATTAAATTTGATTAGATATGACAATATATGATTTGACTGAAAACAGATTGAGTAGGTGTAGTTAATGATGTTGCAAACCTCTCAGCTGATCATTGTAGTCAGCTGATACCTCGGTTATGAATAGTTGTGATGAGTGTTCGTTTTTCCAGCTGGTTCCCCCTCAGCTGAGTAATCCTTCAACTTAGTCACCTGGCTGAGCTTGATTCTTTCTCAGCTGATACCAAAGATGTCGGTTCTGAATTCCAGTTATCTGCTTCCATTCAGCTGGGTTTACTTCCATTCAGCTGGGTCTGCTTCCATTCAGCTGGGTGAAGCATTGTCTGGGTTGAGTAATCCAAGTAATCCGCACATCATTTTGAATCTTGCTTCTATTAGCGGCTTTGTGAGTATATCAGCCCGCTGTATGTCTGTGTGAATTTTCTCAACAATCACATCCTTCTTTTCCACGTGATCT
This sequence comes from Agastache rugosa, assembly GCA_031470985.1. NCBI lineage: Eukaryota > Viridiplantae > Streptophyta > Magnoliopsida > Lamiales > Lamiaceae > Agastache > Agastache rugosa. The sequence continues at coordinate 28,528,355 of CM062605.1, forward strand.
CTGATGAAGTGATGGCGTACGTCCACATGTTTGCATCTTGTGTGAAGTACTGAATTTTCTGATATAGCAATCGCACTTGAGCTATCACAGAAAATTGGAACTTGTCCAGTTTTCACTTCATAGTCATCCAGCTGATGTTTCAGCCAGAGAATTTGTGAGCAGCAACTTCCAGCTGCCATAGATTCTGCTTCAGTTGTGGAGGTTGCGACGCACGTTTGCTTATTTGAAAACCATGAAATCAACTTGCTTCCTAGGAACTGACAAGTTCCTGAAGTTGATTTTCTGTCCAACCGATCTCCAGCGAAGTCTGAGTCTGAATATCCAGTCAGCTGTAGATTGTCTTCAGCTGGGTATAGGGGTGTGCAAAATATAAACCGGACCGAAAAAACTGACCGAACCGATGAATTCGGTTCGGTTCAAAATTGAATTCGGTTCGGGTTCGGTTTTTTTGTGTAAAAACCGATGAGGTTCGGTTCGGTCCTCGGTTGGGCAGTTTTGGGTCGGTCGGTGACCGAACCGACCGAAACATATATTCTAATATTATTTAAATTATATATATATATACATTATTATTTAGTTTTTATTTTATCTTTTAAGTTATATCTACCCTATTCCTTAATTTCACTAATTCACTCACAGACTCACAGTCACAGACCCGTCACCCATCACCCGTCACCCCCAAACTCTCATCTCTCATCCGGTCATCCCTGCCGTCTGTGGCCGTGCGGCGTGCTTCTGAGTTCCGATTCCTTCCCTTCTCTTCGTCGCGGCGTCGCCCTTTGTCAGCCGGAGCCCATCGCGGCGTGGCGGCGTCGACCATTCGCTGCTTCCGCCTCGCCACCTTGCTGCTTCCTATCTCTGCCTCGCCGCCGCCTTGTTCCCGTCGCCGTCTCGCCGCCCTCTCCTTCCTGTCTTTGCCTCCTTCTAGTCTCGATAAGTTGTGTTTTAACTTTAAATTCCAATTTGTTTTCACTTTAAATTCTATCTCGTCATTGTAGTGTTAGCAAAATTCTAATGTTAATAATTTAATTGTGATTATGTTAGTCTATTTTGTGCAAATGAGCAGTTGGGTGGGTAGGGCAAATGGGCAATTCTTCATCTATTTGGGATTGGGGCAAATCGGCAGTTGGGTGGATGTTTAGAATTAGGGCAGTTTAAAACTTTAGATTATTTCATTTAGGGGTGAATTTGGGTTGTTTAATTGATTTAGGCAGTTTATATGATAATAATTAGTTATTAATTACATTATCTATTGATATGTAGATCATGGCTGAAAATCAAAATGAAGGAGAAATGCCGCCTCCGCCCGGACCGCCCCCTCCAAAAGAGACTACTCCGACCACTTCGAAAGAAGTAACCTCGAAGAAAACTGGTGGAAGGCTTAAATCTGATGCGTGGGAGCATTTCACCAAGTTTACACATACAGATGGAAGGGAGAAGGTAAAGTGCAAATATTGTCCTAGTACCTACTACTGCGACACCAAAACAAACGGTACGACTAATCTGAACACGCATATGACTAAATGCAAAAATCATCCTAATAATAGTTCGGATTTGCGACAATCACAATTGTCTTTGCAACCGATCCTTGAGGAAGGAGGTGATGAGTCCATTGTAGTTGGTAGTTTAAGTACTTGGAGATTTGATCAACAATTTTGTAGGATCAAATTGATTGAAATGATTATTAAGGATGAACTACCTTTTAAAATTGTAGAGGGTGAAGGGTTTAGGGAATTTGTTGCTGCATTACAAGCTAAGTTCAAAATTCCTTCACGGTGGACCATATCACGTGATATTTATAAGTTGTTTGTGAATGAAAGGGGGGTGTTGATGGATTTTTTCAAAAACTCTGGTCAAAGTGTCTCTATTACTACAGACACTTGGACATCTTTGCAAAGGATTAACTATATGTGCATCACTGCCCACTGGATTGACGAGGAATGGAAATTGACAAAAAAAATCATCAATTTATGTACTATTGAGAGTCATAGGGGTGATGATATTGGTAGACAAATTGATGCTTGTTTGCGTGAGTGGGGGATTAAGAGAGTGTTTACTGTGACTGTTGATAATGCTTCTTCGAATGACACTGCTCTTGTTGCATTGAAAGCTAAATTGGTTTCTCGTAATTGTTGTGTGGGAGGTGGAAGATATCTTCATATGAGATGTGTTGCTCATATTGTTAATTTGGTTGTGCAAGATGGCTTGAAAGAGCTAGATTTATCCGTTAAAAATATTAGGGACGTTGTTAGATTTGTTAGGCACTCTCCTGCTAGACTTGCAAGATTTAAAATATGGTGTCAGGAAGAAAATATTGATTGCAAGAGTCTATTGTGTTTGGATGTGCCTACTAGATGGAATTCAACTTATGATATGTTGAATGTTGCTTGTAAATTTGAAAAAGCTTTTGAGCTTTTTGAATCGAAAGATCCCTTTTATAAGGTTGATCTTCCAAATGGTGTTCCAGACTCTTTGGATTGGGAGAATGCAAGAAAGTTGAGTCTAGTGTTGAAAACTTTCTATGACTTGACTGTGAGGGTTTCTGGGTCTTTGTACGTCACTTCAAATGTTTTCTTGCATGAGATTACCAATATGTGTTGTTTATTGAAAGAATGGGTGCAAAATTCGAACATAGAGGTGAGGGAGATGGGGGTGAAAATGAAGAAAAAATTTGACAAGTATTGGGGTGATCCAACAAAAATGAACAAGCTTATTTTTTTTAGTGTTGTGGTCGATCCTAGATACAAGTTTGAAGTTGTTGAGTTCATTCTTGTTGAGTTGTATGGAGAAAAAATTGGTACGGAAATGGCAAGGAGTGTGAAAATAGAGCTCTACCAATTGTATGAAGGTTATAAACTATTGTGTCCATCTTCAAGTAATTCAACACAAGTTGAAGCTTCTTCACAAGTTGAATTAGGTACTTCATCAACTCCTTATGTTTTGCTAGAGAAGTACAAAAAACAAAAGCTTCAAGGAGGAGATGTAGTGTCTAATGATTTGGATGTTTACCTATCCGAGAAAGATAGAGGGATTGATAACTCAAAGGATTTTGACATTCTTAATTGGTGGAAGGTTAATGAACCTAGGTTGCCTATTCTTGCCCTTCTAGCTCGAGATATACTTTCGATGCCTATTTCTACGGTAGCATCCGAGTCGGCTTTTAGCACCGGAGGAAGGGTCCTTGATCCTTTTAGGAGTTCGTTGACTCCTAGAATTGTTGAGAGTCTTGTTTGTACTCAAGATTGGCTAAGGAAAAATAAGCAATCCATTACAATCGAAGAGGATTTGGAAGGCATTCAAAAGCATGAAGAAGGTTTTTTTAACTTAATAACTTTGTGATTGATTTCTTTATTTAATTTGTAATTGTTTTAACTATTTAATTTGTTCTTGTCTCTATTATAGCTTTGAGAAGTCTTGGCATTGGTGGAGATGTGAATGATGATCCCATGAACACTCAAAGCTAAATGATGAAGGGATGTAATGGAAGACTTATTTATGTTATTTGTTTTGAAGGATTTTGTACTAAGATTTGTTTATTTGTTTTTGGACTTTGGAGTGTTGTTATTTGTAATGATTATATTTTGAAACGTTTTTATTAGATATTTGTAATGATTTGAAATTTCGTAATGAGTTATATAAAATTAGAATAAAAACAGGTTTTTTCTCAAAAAAAAAAGAATCACACCTACTGTCGGTTTTTAGACAACCGACCGATGGTTTCGGTTCGGTTTCGGTTCGGCTCGAACCTCGAAGTCGGTTCGGTTCGGTTGAGAAAATCTGATTCGGTCGGTTGGTCGGTTTTTGAGGTTTTGGTCGGTCGGTCGAACCGACCGACCGATGCACACTCCTAGCTGGGTACCACAACCCAACATTCTGAGTTCCTTTGAGATATTTGAGAATGTTCTTGGTTGCTTGCATGTGTGCTTCCTTTGGATCAACTTGAAATCTGGCACACACTCCGACTGCGAAAGAGATGTCTGGACGACTCGCTGTTAGATACAGCAGGGAACCTATTATCCCTCTGTATTTGCTGGAATCAACTGACTTCCCTTCAGTTCCAGGTTCAATCTTCCAGTTGGTGTTCATCGGAATCTTTACAGTTCTGCTGGATTGAACTCCATACTTGGCGATCAAGTCTTTCATGTACTTAGATTGATTTATAAAAATCCCTTCTGTTGATTGCTTGACTTGTAGTCCTAGGAAGAAGCTCATTTCTCCCATCATAGACATTTGGAACTGTTCTGACATCATCTCTCCAAATCTTTGGCATAAGAATGTTGATCTTGATCCGAAGATGATGTCATCTACATAGATTTGAACGACCAGGATGTCTTCTCCTGACTTGATGGTGAAGAGTGTTCTGTCTACTGAGCCCTTCTTGAATCCTTTGGATACAAGGAAAATTGATAGAGTATCATACCAAGCTCGAGGTGCTTGCTTCAATCCATAAAGCGTCTTCTTTAGCTTGCAGACTTTATTTCCTTCTACTTTAAATCCTGGAGGTTATTCAACATAGACATCTTCTTTGATTTCTCCATTTAAGAATGCACATTTCACATCCATTTGATAGACCTTGAATTTGTGATGTGTTGCATAAGCGAGAAAGAGTCTGATTGCTTCCAATCGCGCTACTGGAGCAAATGATTCTTCGAAGTCAATTCCTTCCTACTGTGTGTAGCCCTTGACAACCAGTCGAGCTTTGTTTCTGATGATGACTCCAAGGGTATCCAGTTTGTTCTTGAATATCCATTTGAGTCCTATGACTTTGACTCCTTCAGGTCTGTCGACCAATTCCCAGACGCAATTTCTGAGGAATTCATTCAGCTCTTCTTGCATAGCATTTGTCCAGGGCACGCTTTTTAAAGCTTCGAGAATTGATTGAGGCTCTGGAACTTGAGCTACATAACATGCCATTAGAGTTGTGTCTTCATTATAGACTGTCAGTTCTAGCTCTATTGAGAGTTGAGCTGTGTCAGCTGCTTCTTGATGATCCGATGTAGCTTGAGCAGCTGAGCTTCTGGTTTTGACTTGGTCAGATGGTTCTCCAATGATTGCTGATGATGGATGATCTTCAATCCATCTTCTTCTTTTACGAATTTCTTCTTCCAGTTGATTGATGCTAGAAGTGGTTAGATTTCGTTTGTCTTGGAGTTGCTCTGGAGTTAAGTCTTGAGGAATTGACTCTCCTTGATTTGGGCTTTGAGGTGACTTATGTAGAAGTTCTGCTGGAGATAGTGCTGGGGATTCAGCTGTGTCTGGATTTCCAGCTGATGGCATTCACCCTCGATTTGGCGTTGGAGGTTCCTCTTGATTTCTAGTTGGTGGAGCTTCCCGATTGATTTGAGGTTCCTCCTCTGGCTCATCATCCCAAATTAATGGTTCGGCCAGATTCCTGATTCGATTCTCTTGAGCTCTTGTCTGAATCTGCCTTGAAGATTCTCCTTCGTTTCTTCGTTTGATAGAATCTCTATATTCAAATGATGATTCGTCGAAGGTAACATGTGGAGTTACTTCGACTGTTTGAGTTCTTCTGTTGAAGACTCTGTATGCTTTACTCACAGCTGAGTAACCAAGGAATACTCATCGGTCAGTCTTTGCGTCGAACGTCTTGAGCTGTGTTTTTCCATTGTTTAGGATATGACATTTGGATCCGAAGACCTTGAAATATCCAATGTATGGTGTTCTGTTATTCCATAGCTCATACGGCGTCTTTCCTTGCCTTGATGTGAGTAGAGAGCGATTCTGAGTGAAGCAAGCTGTGTTGATTGCTTCGGCCCAGAACTTCTTTGGAATGGCAGAGCTGGCTAGCATTGAGGTAGTTGCTTCTTTGAGTGTTCGGTTTCTTCTTTCTGCTACACCATTCTGCTGAGGTGTGCGTGCTGCAGATGTTTGATGTTGAACTTTGTTCTTCTCGCAGTATTCATAAATAGTTTCATTTAGAAACTCCGTTCCTCGATCTGATCTGATTGACATTATCTTGCACTCCTTCTGAGTTGACAATCTTTTCAGCAGGATTGGCAGCTTAGTCCTTGTTTCACTCTTCTGGTACAGGAATGACACCCATGTGAATCTTGAGAAGTCATCCACTACGACCAGAGTATATTTTCTGCCATTGAAGCTTGCTGGAGTAACTGGACCAAAAAGATCCATGTGAAGGAGTTGAAGTACTCGATCAGTTGACTGAATTGGCTTGAGAGAGAATGAAATTCTTGTTTGTTTTCCCTGTTGACACGCGCTGCACATATGACTTTTGTCATATACTTGATCTGGAATCCCATTAGCGAGCTGGTTCCTAGCCAATTTGTTGATTGTCTTGAAGTTGAGATGATTCAGCCGTCTGTGCCACAGCCAGCTGACTTCATTGCTGTTTTTCGATACAAGGCAAGTCTCAGGAGGGCTGCTATTCCAGTCAGCGAAATACATATTTCCTTCTCTTTTCCCTCTTAGTAGTATCTGCTTGGTTTCCCTGTACATCAAACTTGACAGAAAAACCGTTGTCGCAGAATTGGCTAATGGAAAGCAAGTTGTGTTGCAGTCCTTGTACATAAGAAACATTTGGGATTTTAACATTTTTAGTTTTAAATGTACCATAACCTTTGGTTAGGCATTTGGAGTTGTCACCAAATGTTACTTGTGGGCCTGGACACTCGATATACTCCTGGAGTAGATGTTTTAAGTGCGTCATGTGTTTGGAACATCCACTGTCCAAGTACCACAGCGTTCTCATCGACTCCTCAATGATGCGTCGTTCCCTTGCAACCTATAAAAAAAGATCAAAATTTAGGTACCCAGTTTTAATTGGGTCCTTGTGAGTTAGACAGAGATCATTTTACGACCCAGATTTGCTTGATGACTCGAATTGGGTCATTTGATCTGATAATCCTTCCAGCTGAGTCGATATACACATTCTTTGTGTTCTTCGGTTGTTGCTGGTGGGGTCTTGATCTCAGTATCTTCCCAGCTTGATGTCTTGATCTTTTTCGGTATCCAGCTGAGACGTTCCTTTGTCTCTGCTGTCTCTTGTGATATCGGCTGAAAATGGTGCTCCAGCTGGTGATCATATGAGTGATATCCAGCTGGATATCTCCTTTGATATCTCGGTTGATATCTTTCGACGTGTTATTCTTATTCTTTGGTATACGAAGCATCCACCTTTGTCTTTGATGAGTTTGAGCACGTTGTAGTCTGATCTGAGCTTGAGGTTGTCTCACAGCTGGCCTTTTTGATGCTCTTTGTGTCTTCAACGGATCGTTCTTTGAGTTCTTTGGAATTGCGTTTTCTTTTGCTCGTACAAACATTACCTTAGTTCCACTAGTGGAGGCAATGTTTGTGGCATCCTTTGATTCATTGTAACCCAGTCCTGCTTTGAGTGTTGCTGGACGTTGTGCACTTATGATTTCATCCATTGTTGATGTGGCTTTAATGAGAGCTACTATCTTCTTAGACAGTACCTCTTCGGTACTTTTTAGCTCTATAATCTCAGCTGACTTCTTTTCTGATTCAGCTGTGGCCTTTTCCAATTCTTCCATCAGCTGTTTCTTTTCATAGTAGAAGTCCTTCATCAGCTGATCTTGTTTCACTATTTTGTCTTTTAGTGAAACAACTTCCTTTTGGAGTTATGTTGTATCAGCTGCTTCTGATACCTTTTTCTTTTCCAGTTCCACCTTCAGCTCGGCATTCTCACACATTATGACGTCAAGGATCTCTTAAAGCTCCTTGGAATCGTTCATAACCTTCTCTACTAAATTCCAATCATGTAGCCCTGATTCTGAAACCTGTGTAAAGTGTTCGTGTGATGGTGAGAGGTTAGATAGATTTTGAGTTCTAGATATTACCTCATCTTCATCGATGCCGTCTGTTTGTCCCATGAAGCATGTATCCCAATCAGGTTCATCATGAGCCATCAGTGCTTCTTCTTCTGAGTCTGAAAATGGCATGTTATCATCCATTTTGTTGCACTCCGATTCCTCGTCGGCGATGTAGGCTCTCCTTCTGTCAGCTGCCTTAGCTTTCAGTTGGTCTTTATCTTTCTTGGATAGCTTCGGACAGTCTAGCCGGTAGTGTCCTGGTTCCTTGCAATTGAAACATCCTTCTTCTGTTCGTTTGTCAGCTGACTTCTCATTAGCTGTTGCGTACTTGTCTCTGTAAGTTCTTGCGAACTTTTTGTACTTGCCCTTGCTAGTGTTGAGTCTGTTGTAATTTTTGACCAGCATGGCTATTTCTTCAAGTAGCTCTTCCTTGCTCTTATCCTTCTTTGATTACTCAGCTGACTGCATGTATGAGGATTTTTCAGAGTTAGCTCTGAACGCAATCTCCTTTGGCGCAGGTGTCAGCTCTCTATCATTCTAATTGCTTGAAGATTCTTTCATGGTAATCTTCAAGTTGTATTCGTTGGCTTTGAGCAGGGAGAATATTCTTTCAGTATAAAGATCACCCAAGTCATTTCAACTTTGGTGTATCACCTTATATGTGTTCCATTCAGCTGTGAGCGCTGAAAGGACTATTAGATTCTTTTCTCGCTGGGTGTATTTCCCAATTCTGATGGTTTCTATTTCTACCACTATATTGGAGAATCTGAGTTCCATCCCTTCAATGGACTTGTTTACAAGCTGCTTGAAGTTATCAAACTTCTGGCAGGCGATTGTGAATTTATTTTCTTTTATCTCCTCCGACCCTTCGCATAGCTTGGCTAGGGTTTCCCACATCTCTTTTGCGATTTCGCAGTTGATGATTTTGCTGAGGTAGGCGTTGGAGACTGTTGATGAGATGGTATTCCTCACGAAGCTGTCTAATCCAGCTTGCTTCATTTCTTCTGAGGTATGCTCACTCTTTGGCTTGGGAATGAGCTGATACGTTGGTTGTCCACCATCTTGAGCTGGAACAAGCTCGTTTCCTTGTTTGTAGATGATGATGGGTTCATCTGTGATGACGTCCCATATCATGTCACGATGCGCACAAAGAAAGCTTTTCAATCTGAACTTTCAAATTGCATAATCGTCAACCGAGAAGGTGGGAAGATTCCTGTTAAGATAAGAATCCATAGGAATATGCACAATATGTAATTATATGAGTTTTTCAACAAAGATGATCTGTTCAGTTGACCACTGACAGATTATCAAGACAAATCTCTTGATTCAGAACCAGCGGTCTTTTGAACCACTGCTCTGATACCAATTGATGGTCCCTGAGCTGGGTCTTTGGTGTAGAGGGAGGGTGAATACACCAAAGATAGATTTCTGAAAAACTTTTTCAGGTTTAAAAAAACAGAGTTGGTGAGCTCAGTTAAGAATCCAGCTGAGGAGGGTCAGCTGGGCTAGTAACTCAGCTGGCGGTGCGGAAAGTGATGGTTTGAAAACTTAGCTCGGTTGCTTAGAAAACTCAGCTTGAAAAGATTATCTTTACGTTTTCGGCTTAGTCAAGTTATGCAAGTTTCAGAAGGACACAACTGTCTTTGGAGAACAGCTGTGTATGCAGATTTGAAAAGATATGCAATGTGATGATAAAGTTAGTACTAAAACTGAAATTAACGAGAAAGTAAAGAACACGAGATTTTTACGTGGTTCGGAGTAACACCTCCTACGTCCACGACCAGATTCACTGGTAATTCACTACCACTTGGTTTCCAAGTACCAAGCAACTTCACAACTCTAACCCGAACTGTGTTCCAACAGTTTGCGGGCACTGTCAAGCCTAACTGTTCAGTTTACGGGTACTGAAAAAACCTTACAACCACTTGAATTTCGCGCTTCAAGCAAGCGTAACCTTGACCTAACCTTTCTGGGTAAAGAGGGGTTTGGTTTGGGGTTTCAACTATGAACAAGTTCTTACAATTAAGAACTTTAGAGTTAGATGAACTCGTTCGAAATCTAGGCTTAAGATATACAATAATTTCTGCCTATGAATCAGACGAAAAACTAAGCAGTTTCTGGACTAGAAACACTTTAAGATAAAGTGTTCTTTGAACTATGTAGAACTGCTTGAGAGCTTTTGAAGGCTTGAGAATTTCAGAGAATGAAAGCTTGTAGAGAGTTTTTCGTATTTTATCCTGAGGTTGAAGACGAGTTTATATAGGTAGAGATTCAAGACTAGCCGTTAGAGTAGCCGTTTGAATCTTACCTACTCTTCTTAAATTCGATATCTGCCGTTGGGCGATTCTGCACCTGTCTTCATTTATGTCACATCCTAGGTTCTGAAGTCGAGGATGTTGATTCGGCAATCCCTCATTGGTCGAGGCATGATGACTTCCTCTGACGCCGGGATCTCTGCCTTTGGAGCTGGCTTTTGAATTCAGAGCTGGATTGGGCAAACTGACTTGAAGTGATGTCTTCAGAGTTAGTTCCCTTTGTTCTGTACAGCTGGACCAGCTGTGTCTTGAACTCAGCTCGAATTATCTTCAGCTTGATCATGCTCTGCTTTGAACTCAGCTCAACTGGAAGACTTAGCTGATAGTTGACTCCTGCTGTAAACACAGCTGGATCGTCTGCTGTCTTCCGCTTCCTGAACCTGTAAACTTAGAAAATCTAGAGCTCAAACAGGCGAGCTGAAAACACTACTCAGGTTGTTGCGATCATGTACTCGGTTGGAGAACAGTTAGGTTTTGGTATCAAATCAAAACTCTATTAATTTTCCCAACAGCGTGTATATTTAGAGATTATATATTATATAGGGTTAACTATCACTTATTGCCATACCTTTCACTCCGTAGTGATTTTATGACCTGACCTTTTGAAATATTCAAAAATGGTCCAACCTTTGCTCCATTGTGACACTTATGACCTGGAATCGAAAATTCGGGAACGGAAAACTAAGTGGGACGGCTGGATGATGATGCATATATTCTTTAAAAAAATGGGGCAAGAATATCCACATCATTATCCGGCCGCCCCACTCAATTTCCGTCGTCGGATTTTCGGTCCCATGCCATAAGTGTCACAATTGAGCAAATGTCAGACCATTTTTGAATATTTCGAAAGGTCGGACCATAAAATCATTACTGAGTGAAAAGTCGAGCCATAAGTGATAATTAATTAATCCTATTATATATAAGAAGTAGGGATGTCAATTAGTTAATTCACTCGGATTTCGGGAGAATTCGGGCTATTTCGAAATAAGCCAATCAAACTAATTAAATTCTTTTCAAGCTAGAAATTTTTTACCCCAATTCTGAGTAGTTCGTGGGCTTTGGCCTGGATTGACATCTCTAATAAGAAGGCCATGCATTATAAAATATGAGATTGAAAAGAAGACAGAAGTTGGACTACTAAAGATCATCAACATGCAAAATAGAATAGGGAAGAAATTCTTCATTTATTATACGAATAAATTAGTAAAAATTCTTTTTAAAACATTAGCAGGAGCCAACTTTGTGTGATGATAAATATTCAATAATAATCTAGCTCGCATCTAATATCGAGTAACACTTTGGACTATATATTATTCATAGGTGTGACCATGAGTTGCATATCATTGCATGATTGAATCATGCACCACAAGCAGCACCACAGGCGGCGGCGCAACCGCTTCCTCCATAAACATCAGCGGCGGCGTCGGTGGAGTCGGCTTCTTTCTGGCCAACACCTTGTGCACATTTCCATATAATGATAGACATAATTGAAGCTGACGCCAAAACTACCCAAACCATTGAAAATATGGCTTCGACATCATCTTCACCTATCAGCATGTTCAAATTTCTCGCCATTCTCTCTCTCTCTGTCTCTCTCTCTGTGTAGTGTGTGGGTGCGTTTTGTTTTGAGATGAATAATGAAATAAATCTTTCTTCCCCACTTGTAAGAATAGAATCAAAATTTGCCCCGTTAGTGTAACAGTATAAGTCGTTTGACTCCACAGCTCCTCCAAGGGCCAAAATCATTAGCATATATGTCCACCAACACCTTTTAGATCGATCAAGCTTGTTGCACGATCGCGATTATCTTGTCTTTTTCCACGTGGTTTGCAAGTTATTTCCAGAGTTTACTCAAAATGCACTTTTAATAGTGACGACATGTTTCCACCTTTGAAAAAAAGGATCATTTGCCCAATCTCATGCATCCTTCTCCAAATGCGTGCGCTCTCTCATTTTAGGTCACATATACATACACACACACACATATATATATATATATATATATATATATATATATATGTGTGTGTGTCTGTGTGTGTGTGTGTGATGTGATTACATTTTATACATATTTCGACAATTACATGTTCTCCCATGTAGGTTCAAACATTAGATATTTCGAATTATCAACTATATATTTACCACACCCATATAGTTATAAACTCGTACTCTCATATACCAATATTTACATCACTCTGTGACAGACAATGGAAGAATTCTAATGGGGATTAATTGATGAATTAAGTGCATATCCTTTTCTTGATATACACATACACACAAACTTTTTTCTTGTGAAAAATCTTGAACCAAATAAAGGGCAAATCATTAAAATATTGGACACGAGGATAGTAACCATTACATCCACGATTTTATGGATTTGAGTGTGATTTCCATTTTTATTTTATTTTTATTTTAGTGCGATTTCTATCAAAATCCCACTACTGCTACGTTTTTGTACGGCCACCTTATCTACCCACTTCCTAGTTAATACTCCCTCCATTCACCATATTTGTATCACATTGAAAGTGATACGAATTTTAATAAATATTATGTAGATAATTTTTTAGTGGAGAAAAAGACTCAATATAATAAGTTATTGTAAGGTTTAAAATAAAAAATGTGTGTGGGATATTATCCGAAAAAGGAAAGTAATACATTTTTTATGGACAGTCCAACAAGGAAATTGTGAAACAAATATGGAGTACTTAATAGGAGAAAAAAAAAACATTTACTGTTTAGACAGTGAACAAGAAATGATTTAGTTTAGTGAATTTTCATTTCCCGCGATAGTAGCTTTATTTTCTTGTAACAAATAGTACTATTTAAAATTGATAGGGAAGCTATAGTATAATATTACTGATAGACAAAGACATTCACTCATCACTACATGCATCGTGCATGCTTGTGTAGTTGTGTTATTAGAATCAAACTTCACAAAAAAACTAGTATATAATAAAATTGAATGCATCCAAACTTATCTGAAATTTCTTTTGCCTTTGGACATACCATATTACTTAATAAAGATGTACAAAATTGAAGTAGTAATTCTTGAAATTTACGCATGAAACTTGGAAGCAATGCCCATTTTGTATTGTACCTAAAACAAAAAGAGTGAAGCTGGTGATAGAGATTCCAATAACTCAGAAAAGCCAAGTACTACAGAAAGAGAAATCATGAATTCATATTACAGAAAGTTTATGCAACTTGTGAATAGTAAAGTTCGATGAAAATCAAGAAAATTGAGGTTAAATCTTTCAAGAAAATTGAGGCTAAATCTTTCATTGAGGTTAAATCTTTCAAGAATTCCAAACTTGTCAACGAATTTACCTCAATCATTCTGGAGGTCTTTTTACATCTTCACTGTTCTCCAATTCCCACCACGCACCATTATTTTCTCTCCTTAGAAGAGATCCACCTTCATCAGAACTGAAGCAATCAATATCTGAATCCTCATCACTTTCAATCTCGAGCAAATATATTTTTTTGTCTCTCTGGGGTTCATACGCCCATTCCAGTTTCTGCAGAACATTTCGATCTTTCCACTTCCCAACGACTGATACAGCTTCTGTCTTAGCCTTCCCAATCATGATCTCCTGCCATGAGAAAGCAGCATCAGCAGTCCTCTTGAGAGCACCATCATTGATATCACCAACAACCACCGTTTTCAAGCACCTCAATCTCGCCTCCTTCAAAACCTCTACAAAATCTGAGTCATCCGATACAAGAACCAAGCATTCAACCATTCTCCGGTCCATCATATCCACCATTCGGTTCCTCAACTCAACATCAGCAGCCTGCGGCTTGTCTGAAACCGTCTTGACCCAGAACCCAGCTCGTTTCAGCTCGTCTGCCAAACCATACCCAACCTTAGGGGCCAATATATCCCTAGCTGCATTTCTATACTTCTCCATCTTTCCAGCATACTTAGCCACCAAATTCAGCCTCCTCTTCCCCCTTGCAGACTCAATCTGATTCATCCGTTTGATCTGCTCGCGCTCATGAATTTGCCTAAAATGATTAAGAAACCTCTCATTATTATAAAATCTCCTCCCACAAACACGGCATTCATACGGTTCATCCGGCTTCACAATGCCCTTGTTTTCCAACTCATTCAGTGATTTCCTCTCTTTTCTTTGCGCCCTAATCGCAGGAGGAACATAGCTGAACGCATGCCGATTAGCATAAGCAATCATGTACTTAACAAAGCCAAATTGTTGAGCAGCCTTCTTTATCTTAATGGCTGCATCATACGGAGGAAATGCTTTGGGTGGCTTGTTATCCAAATCCCAAAAAATTGCAACATTCTTATCTGCAATCCTCTGCTCCAAACTTTGTGGAGTTTCTGAATCATGATTCTGACTCGAAATTGTGGTGAAATTACTCCATCCACACACTGAACGAGATGGTGCTAAAGCTCGAATCTTGATGTATAAATGTAATTTGTTGAAAGTGCTCTGAAATTTGGTCGAATTCAGCATATTCGGAGGCTCTGTTCTGATACAGAAACAAATCAAGATGCTAATCAGAAAGTGAAGTAATTCTTGAATGCTATGCAGTAGAAACTTCATGTGCTCGAATTTGATGAACATGTTTTAATCCTTTTACTTTATCCCTTCTCCAACAACATACCAGAAAGATTTCATCCAATATGTGCTCAAATTCATGAACTTCATTCATCTCTTTCTACCAGTAGAATAAACTATTATTTCCTTTGTTGGATGAAATTAAAAATCAATGCTAAAGAAAAACAAATAACTAACATAAAATGGATAGCTAAATCTCTTTTCAAGTTGTAGTTTTAGTCTTGCAATTGTGCTTTTATCACCTCACCACAATAGTATAGGCAATTCAAAAACGTGTCGGAATACAATAATCAACCACATATGAGCATAAACCTCTCTCAGTTGGAACAACCACAATCAAAAGGAGGACCAGCAGAGGTACTCAAAGAAGTAAAAAAAAAAGATTCTTGATAGACAGTCAAAATAAGTTTGTGAATGGTTTAATTAGGTTCGAGAAGGACAATAATAATATTGTGAGAATGTAGAAAGCCATGACTGTGTCTCGTTGAGAAAGAACCCAAATTGAAAAATTATCACAGACAATTATGAACTATAAACTTATTGTGTAGATTACAGCAAAAACAGAATGCGCAATGAGTTCATATATAACTATATTCAGTTCAGAGGAAGGCAGATAGAGAAAGGCATACAAAAAACAATAATAATGAAGGAAAATAAAGAAAATAATGAAAGATCGATGAGTAACAACTACAGATTGATTGAAAACGAGGGGGGACAAAGTATTGAGTCGGTATCTTACCATTTCGATTTGCGATGGGAAGACGATCTTGGACTGTTAGTTCTGCGCCAGAATAATGTTTTACCGTTGAGGAGAATTATCTCTGTGTGTGTGTGTGGGGGGGGGGGGGGAGAGAGAGAGAGAGAGAGAGAGAGAGAGAGGTAGGTAACGACTAACGAGGCACTTGGGTTCTTGCTAATTTTTTGGTTTAAGGCATCTCCAATGGGCTACTGCAACTGCAAAATGCAGTAAAAATCATCCCCAATGTAACTGCAAACCCAACTCCATTTTGCGTTTCTAACCTTTTCTCTCTCCTCCAAAGCATATTTGCGTTCATACTGTAGCACAAATGCATTCTAGTTTTGATCTTCTGATATTTGCATATGAGTCCTCGTGATTTGCCAAAATATAGAATACAGATGTGTAGAAGAAGAATTACGCTGCAGAAATTAGAAGAGGGAAAACGGCTACAGATATGAGAAGAGGTTTATATCTAGGGCTTTTAATTAGTACGTAGTTTTAATTAAGTATGGGCATTATTATATGGCCCAAATATCTTTAATATTAAGTTTGGGCTTATTAATTAGTGTTGGACATTTGGTCTTCTTTTTGTTTTTTTTTTTTTGATGCATTATTATATGGCCCAAATATCATTAATATTAAGTTTGGGCTTATTAATTAGTGTTGGACATTTGGTCTTCTTTTTGTTTTTTTTTTTTTGAAAAAAAAAGGGTAGTATGGATTTGATTAGAAATTCGAAATTGATATGAAGAATTTTTTCTAAAAAGAATAATTTGTATTTTTAAAATTTTAGAAACTAAAAATATTTATATAATCATTAAATAATAAGTATGCATTAAAATATACTTAATTGTGTACGAACAATATGTTTTAATGTAATTTTTTCTATCAAGTTGTGTAATTTTCTCTTATTTAATGAATGAACAATTTAATTATCTTTTCTAATTTTTATTAACAATAAAATTGTTATATAATTAGTTGATCTAATGTATAATATTGAAAAATATATAGGTATTGTTGTAAAAGTATAAAAAGTTGTATGAAAAAGAATATATTATAGATAATATTCTTTTGGGTTTGAGGATTATAGATGAATTATTGTTTGATGTGATAGTTACTGTAAAATAGGTTTAAGTTTGGGCTTTTCCAATGGAGATGGGGTTTTGCTGTGTTTTTTAATTATTTCATTTGCTATTATGTCTTGCCGTCTAATGTTGATAATTTTTTTTTTTTTTGAGCAATAATGTTGATAGTTTTGAGATTATCAAATGGGTTAGCAACCAACCCAACACACACTGAAATAAGTTTATACTTTATATGAATCGTTATTATTTTCGATCACGAACAACATTTGAGATTATTTTTAATCATTTGAGACTAAATTCCTCAACCAAAGAAGAAACTCGTATTCAAAATCTTCTCTTAGTGGGTACTTGTTCCTTTGATGATGGAGAGAAACCTAGATGATTTGTAGTTTCGTCAATAAATCATCTACTTGGACATATATAATGGTAAGTGTAGATTTGAATGAGTTATTGAAATTTGTGAAAATTTTAGATCACAAATCTCATATAATTCTTACTCTGACAAGCAAACCCAAAATTAAGTACATAAACCAATGCACTATTTTACCTGTGAATTTTAACTATAGATTTGCTAACCAAAAGCATCCGTTGGGGAATGAGAGGGTTAATATTTAGTGGAATCCTAGCTTCTTTCCAAGAGACATATTCTTTTTTAATTTCTGATTTAATAATAACAACTTGTTCTTAATTAACCTCCCAATCTCGTACCCAACAACCAATGTCTTTTTTGTGTCATCTTATTTCAATTAGTATTACATTATAAAAATGAAAGTTGTATGTAATAATTACAATCACCCACCTCAACTTTGCCCAAACTTTTATCTTTTTTATCATTTATCATCCAAACTGTGCAATTTTTCAGAATCCAATAAAGCTTAAGCTACCATATTCATATAGAAATTGATTTATCCATCGTTGTGCTTGTTTAGAGGTTGAATATCGTAGAATAATTCCAAACATATTCAGCATGTTTTGCTCTGCTTAATTATCACAAAATTCAGCCTTTAAAGGCCGGAAAAATAATAGGTGAAGTTTGCAAAGATTTCAAACTTCAAATGATAAATGAGAAGAAACGAAAATTGAGGTAGCAAAGTGGAACAAATGCAAAGTTTAGGTGGGAATCGTAATTGTGCCAAGTTTATTGGCTTTTAATGCAAAACAAATAAGACGAAGACTCAATGCTACATAGTAAGTTTGAATGATAAACGACAAGAAATGGTTTACTTTAAAGTAGCAAAACAAAGTGAAATAAACAAAAAGTTTTGTGTAGGTGGAAATCGCAATTATACCAAATTAATTACTACTAGTATTTTTATTTTTATTTTTTTGAAAATAATTACTACTATATTTTTTGAAAATAGTAAAAAACATCAACATATACAACACGAAAAACTGTGGTTTATTCTTCGGACATCCGGTGTAATATTTCTTAATTATTGTCAATTTTCAAATGGAGCGATGAATATTGCATGTTTGTAGCATCTGTGAGACCGAAGAAGCTACATGCAAATTGCAATGGCAGTAGCAAAATACGTATATTAATCAAATTAACAGTTCCTCTTTTTTTAATTGAATAGATTAAGAACACGTTTCAAATCCAATAGTTTGGTTTCTCTCTCATCACCATAAAGAATTAAAAATGGCGGCATCTTCTCGCGTCACCCTTTCGCTCTCCTCCAATCACGATTGAACCATTCCACCTCACTCTCCAAATAAAAATGGGTCCTTCCGCCGCCGCCGCCTTCTTCTCCTTGCAATCACCGTCGCTCTGTTTCGCTAAACTCCCCACCACCTCATCAAAACAGAAGAACCCCATCGCCACCGCCAACGCCTGCATGGCCGCGGCGCCGCCGGCCGCGCCGCAGTCAGCGTGTCTTGGGTTCAAGAATCTGATGGATACGTTCACCGTGAATGTCCAGAGAGCGGAGGGGCGTGCACTGAACGTGCCGCTGCTCGCGCCGTTCACGATCGCGTCGTCGCGGCTGGAGAGAGTGGAGAATGTCGCCATCCGGGTGGAGCTGAGCAACGGCTGCGTCGGGTGGGGGGAGTCTCCGATTCTGCCGCACGTCACGGCGGAGGATCAGCCCACGGCGCTGGCCGCGGCGGCGGAGGCCTGCCGGACTCTGAAGCAGAGTCCCGGCAAGACTTTGGGCCTCGTTCTGGGTGAAATTAATGGGATGCTTCCTGGCCATTCATTTGCTTCTGTGAGTTGCACGCAGTCAATCTCTCTCTCTCTCTCTCTTCCATTTTGCTTATTTATCTATTTACAGTTTTTGTATTTAATAGTCTTGATTGCTTCGTTGAATCTTGTAATGTGGGACTTTAGTGAGCTTAAACGTTTGATTTTCTGGGTTTGAGTTTTGTGTCTGTGTTTGTGTTAGGTGGTGTATTTGGGATTTCCTTATCTATCTTGCTAGGAAATTAATTAGGGTTCTTAATAATCCCATTTGATATTTGATGGTTTTTCGTGCTGCAGATTGCAATTAAATCTCGTAGGACTAATAATAATCCTTATTTCTAAGTTTCCACTGTGTTTTTTGATCCAAAGAGCCACTTCACTGTATCCTTGTTGAATATTTCTCTGCCACAATTCTGTTTGTGTAAAGATGATGAATAAACTCATCACTGCTGCTGGGATTTCCTTTTTTCTTTTTTTGTTCAGCCTTGTCCTCTATGATTTGAGGAAATACAGATACAGTTTGCCTATTAGAGTTAGGGGAAATCCTGAGTGAATGTTAAAATTTCAGATGCTAATTGAATTTTTGTATCCATTGATGAAGGTCAGAGCAGGAATCGAGATGGCATTGATCGATGCAGTTGCAAACAGCATCGGAATACCTCTATGGAGACTGTTTGGTGGATTCTCGAATACAATAACAACAGATATAACAGTTAGATACTTCTCTGTTCAACATATATTAACTGTTTAATTATGAAGTAGCTCAAATTCGCATGCTTGTAATTAACTAGAATATCTGTACAGAAATAAGACTGATAAAATAAGAAAGAAACAAGTGTAACGAAGAAAAAGAAAAGGACAGGAAAATGAAGAAAGATAGGTAGAGAAGTCATTATCAGGTGAATTACTAACTAATTACTATAATTATACATACAGATTCCTATAGTTTCCCCACCTGAAGCAGCTGAGCTGGCTTTAAAGTACCGTGTTGAAGGTTTCAAGACTTTGAAGCTCAAAGTGGGGAAGAACTTGGCTGCTGACATCGAAGTTCTTCAAGCTATACGCTCAGTCCACCCGGATTGTTTGTTTATTTTAGATGCTAATGAAGGTTATAGCTCTGAGGAAGCCATTCGAGTTCTGGAAAAGTTACAAGGTAATGAAGTGTTCCGTGGTTTCTGCAAGTATCATTTTTGCAGATTATGATTCACGAAAGATCTTAATTACCTTCTCTTTTTTTATGGCAGAAATGGAGGTGACACCTATTCTTTTCGAACAACCAGTTCACAGAGATGATTGGAAAGGTCTTGGTTATGTTAGTCACGTTGCAAGAACCAAGTACGGCGTATCTGTTGCTGCTGATGAAAGCTGTCGTAGTTTAGATGATGTAAAGAAAATAGCGAAGGAAGACCTTGCGCACGTGATCAACATTAAGCTTGCCAAAGTGGGAGTGCTTGGTGCTCTTGAAATTATTGATTTAGCAAGGGAATCAGGATTAGATTTGATGATAGGTGGTATGGTCGAGACGAGACTTGCGATGGGCTTTGCTGGTCATTTGGCAGCTGGTCTTGGGTGTTTCAAGTAAGCAATAATGTTTAATGCAAGCAATATTATGTGTAAAAGCATATTTCATACTCATGTTTGTATGCTTGCAGCAATAATCTGTTTATTAATATTCATAATAAGCCTTTTAGTAACATCCGAAAGATAATTCGTTCACAGATTCATTGACCTCGACACTCCCATCTTACTGGCAGAGGATCCAGTTCTTGAGGGTTATGAAGGTACTTTCTGTCGTCTTTCTGGTCTTCCACGTTATCTTCTGCAGTCTGATTTAGCATCAATATTATATTTCTTAACAACTTATTAACTCAATATATTCTCTTTGCTTAGTTTCTGGCCCGATTTACAAGTTCACTAATGCTAGAGGTCACGGTGGTTTTCTACACTGGGATAATATTGACTGGTAAGTTACTATATTGAACTCAATTACATTTACTTGTCAAACAGACTTTCCATACAGGCATCAGTTTTTGATATTTTTGGTCGTAATTTAAATGCACGATAATGAGACACACAGCTCGTTTGGAGGAATATTGAATTCGCCACTGCGTAGAGCATGGAAATAAGAAGTTGTTTCTACTTTACTATGCATGGATTCTTGCAGTTGTTTGATTGTCTTACCTTAATATCTGCATTAAGGTAATGATCTGATCTCTGTGTGAGTTATTGTTCATATTGTATATACTCCGCGCATTATAGCACTTGAAAGAAATCGGACTTAGCTGCTAAATAGTTAGCTTACAGTGAGCATTGTCTGCAAGATTTTGCCTTCTTCACTTAGTGTTCTCCAATATACAATAAGAGTCAAAATCGAGTGTAGTGATACCAATTCATCTACCGTCTCTCTTTCCTTCGTCTCTTCATCCTCTCACATGCTCTAACTAAACATGCTCTAGTTATCCGAACTGCAAATTTGGAATCATTAGGTGATGTTACTCAGGCATGTGCATTGAACTAATACATGTCCTATAGGAGGCATTTCTGTTGGATAAACGGAATGTTCCTCCCCCCCGTTAGCCAGTAAGACTGTCCCCAGGACTGCTCTCCGTATAGATGTATTGTGGTGCCTTATTCAAGCTGCGCATCTTCTCTGACAAAGAACTGCACTGCACTATACTGAGAAATGATGGCGTTTATACGTATATTTGATCTTGACCTGGAAAGTATGTAAATTATATGCGTTTTGGTGTTTGTGTTGCAGATAAGTTGAAGCTCACTCTCTTCTATTGAAAGCAAGCAGCCATCATTCTGCTGAGACTTTATTTGGATGGATGGATACATATATTGTTGGGAAATGAAATAGCGATTAATAATGTTTGAAGTTTCACATAATATAAACATGTAATGTAATGTGACAGTTAGTTGTATGGATTTCATTTTCATGGGATCTGCAATCGTCGTGTTCAATTGTAGTATTCGGCTCTACCGCCATTAATTTGAGTTGAAAGTTCATTTTGGCCTTGGTTTTGATAAATGTACCAAATGCCTTAATTTAAGTTCAATCTTATTTTATGTTTCATAAAATTTAGAGATGACAATCTAGTCCGAAACCGATGAGTTGGTCCAAATACATCGAGAATATGAGTGTTAGAACTAGAAATTTTTAGTTTGAAAAAAATTCAATCAGATCGGCGGCTCGCACTGAATATCCCAACGGTCAATAGGGTTGGCTCAAAAATTGAGGGCGTAGGTCTCAATTAATCATAATTTTTCTTGTTACTAGGTTATCAAACTTCATTACTTTGCTTCTAAATTTGATGACGATGTCTTGTTTCACATACTCGTCATGTTCACTTCTCTGCCTTTTTATTTTAATGCTTAATGGAAAACTTATTAACAAAGTTACTAATTAGTTATGCAAGCTACGAGACACTAATTTTTGCATCTAATATGAGGTCAAATGTTTTAGATGAGAAAATACGAATCATTTATTTGTTACAGTAGTAGATTTATCAAAAAAATGTATACAAGTTAAAATTATAATAGCCCGAAAATTGAATGTTTGGGGTTAGGCCGAAATTTACGATTGGCCCGAATTAAATGGATTGGTTCGATTGGCATCACTAATAAAATTTAATTTTTAATTATATTATCGCTTGAACTGGACTCATATTCAACAATTCTGTTTGGTTGTTTTACATCTCTTCAGTAAGACAAATAATAAAAATGAAAATGTTAAAAATGGAATAAATAGCCAACCAAAGTGAGCAGCAGCTGAGTTCTTACAAATTGCATTCAGTGCGAGTGAAGCAAAGCAATCAGCCACATAATTTATACATATCCAACCAAACTAAAAGAGAGAGAGAGACTCCAAGATTAGGAGTCTCCACAACTTCCCAACAAATAAAGAAACAATAAGAAGTTTTACTTACAGAATATAATTCTTGACAAATGATGGTGGTTTGAGTAACTGGTTCCAGTCCATATGCCATTGCCTTCTATCAGATGGAAGTGCAAAATTTAGCTCAACCATCTCCTTTGTCATATTTCCTCCTCCACCAAAGCCTACAAGCTTCTCCACAATCTCTGCACTCTCTTGTATATGCTTCTCGTCGTGGGGATCATTCCACAACTTGTTCACAAACTGTAACCTCCTCTG
Organism: Agastache rugosa; assembly: GCA_031470985.1. Taxonomy (NCBI): domain Eukaryota; kingdom Viridiplantae; phylum Streptophyta; class Magnoliopsida; order Lamiales; family Lamiaceae; genus Agastache; species Agastache rugosa. Next base: position 28,551,220 of record CM062605.1, read on the forward strand.
CTTTCCCTCCAATGGCACTTCCCATTTTATGTACAATGCTTCTCTCTCTTCAGCTGTCATGCGCGAACTCATCCTCTTCGCAAGAAACTCTCTTTCGCGCCTTAAAGCTCTCATACTGAACCACAGATTGCAATCAAAGTTAGGCATCTGGAAATAGTAGCTAAACGAAAGAAGAAGAAAAAATGGAACTTGTTTGGAGAGAGAGAGAGATCAGACCTTGAAGATAATGAAACTATGGTCTCATTTCCTGCCTGAGGGGCAGGACTTGCATTTCCAATCTCAGTTAGGTTCTGTTGCAGCCATGTCAGGCGTCTGAGCTCTACTTCCATATATATCTGATCGGCAGGGTCCCCCTTGAACAACAGATAAAACTGAGTCCTGTGAATGATGGAAACATGGCAAATATCCCATAACTCGATGATCTGCTGCCGTTGCTCCCTGAAAACCAAATGCCATGGAGCTGGTGACTCCACCTCCTCAATCTCAGGGATATTGTCGCCATCCTCCAATTCATATCCAGCTGCCTCATTTGCTTCCATTTCAAGCACCTGAAGGGATAAAGATTCGAATGTGAGGTTAAGCTAAAAGGGGATAGAGTTCCGTATATACCAAAGAAATGTTGCTGTACCTGGCATACAAGAAGCTGTTTCTGATATTGCAGCTTGGCTACGCGTTCTTTGAGTTCAGTTACATAAGCTTTTATGCTCCTGACATTCTCTTCTGCTGCATTTTGAAACATTTTCTGCATTTTCCTCATGTTAACAGAACTTGAACGTCGATAAGGGGTGTTTTCCTTTGATGAGGCATCTCCATTTTCACTTTTGGTGGGAGTGTCTCTGTCAGAAACTGAGTGAGTTTCACTAGAAACAGCATCATAAACTGGAGGTCTATTTTCAATATCACGGTCCGATACTTGCTGAGAAGCTGTTAAAGGAGAACATGGAGACTTAATGAGGCTTTGCATATTCAAAGTACTATTTGAAGCTAACGGCAACAATTTCTTCCTCTTATCAGGATTTTTCGTCTTTGGAGTGTTATCAGTACATGGTTGATCTCTCTTAGTTGGAAGAGACATCACTAGTTTGTCTATCGACTTCTGCACATTTTCTAGTTTCTCCTCAAGATCAGCTATGGTGCTTCCTTGTGAATGAAGTCTGGTTATCTCTTCTTTCAAGTTTGCACTGATACTCTTGTTAACGGGCATCACATTTCCAACGTCAACTACATCCTTAGCAGAAGGCTGGATATTGCGCATTTCCCTTATCTCCGCTTGAAGCTTAGCTATAGTCTCTGCTGCATCTTGGTTGCCTAGTCTATGACAAGAAACCTCTTTTTGTAGTACATCGAGGGCTCGAGTAGCCTCTTCGCCTAACTGCTCCTGAAGATGTTCAAGTTTTCGAATTTCATGCATCAACGTGAAAGGAGCAGTTGATGATTGCCTCAGTGACTGCCTTCCAAGAGCATGTCTTGCTCTTTCCCTTCCATCATTTTTAGGTAATAATAAAGTTCCAGAAAACGACAGACACTTCTTTACAGCAGGGCTATGTGAATCAGATGGTTTCATTTTCTGGAATTAACATAAACAAAAATATACTTTGTTCAAACGTCTATCTATATCATTTAACAGAGATTGGTGAAAGAAAAAACATGGAGAAAAATGCAGACCTTTTCCTCCTCAAGTTTTCTACGCAGCTCCTCTACTTGAGTCTGTGCTTGATCTCTTTGACGTCTCAATTCTTCCATCTCCTTCTCCATCTAGGCAATAGCATCAATTAAGTTTGAGAATTACTGTAGTAGATAAAATCGGGTTTTGGAAAGGACTATACAGCAATAAGTGTTAGCTAACCTGCATAATTTTTATGTCTCTCTCAGTAGATGGTTCCGGTGTGCGTAACTCTGCTTCAAGTCTTGCTACTTCCTTTTGCAAATGCTTAACAAGCTGTTTGTCTGAAATTACCTGATGGAATCATTCAAAAAGGTGAAAACTGTTATGCTATTAGACAAAAATATAATGCATCTCCTCAAATTATATCTGTACTTGTATTGCATGCATATATGGTAATAGAAAATACCATGTTCACTTGAGCGTTATTTGTCACTTCCTTTGCCCTGGTAGCAAATAAAAGCGTATTACGAGATTGTTCCACATGACTTGTTGCTGGACTCAATGTACATATGATGGCAGTGCGAGCATTTCCTCCCAGTGAATGCTGCAATATCCGTGTGAGCTTTGAGTCTCGATAAGGTATGTGACCACTTCGTTTTCCCACACTGGATGCCAAAAGATCAAGAAAATCAGCAGCTTTTCAGAATGATATCATGGAACATTCATATCTGGTCAATGTAGGAAAAGTAAATTTGCTGCAAAAAAAAAATCCATATTTCCACATATAAATGGTGTTCTAGTTGTTCTAGTTTGATATTTACGCAAAGCTATATACAAACATGCACTTCTATGGGTGTTTAACAAATCACTTCTACTTCATAAGCATTAAAACTTCAAAGAAAGTCGAAAGTGGAAGACAAAGAACTATGGAGCACTAGTTTGGCGCGCATCTAGAAAAGCAGAACAATGAGTTTAGTCACAGTAGTCACTATCCAACAAGCATAACTAGGAGAGATGGAAAATATTTCTCCAAGAAATCTCTCAGTTCCTGGGAAGCATATTATGCAATATTTCAGTTCTATAATTCCCATTTCATGTTTCAGCAGATGGTAAAACTGACCTTAGCTTCCTGATAACTGTTGTAAGGGTCATCAAGCTTAAATTAATATGACACCCTTCCCTAAGCCTTGCACCCTCTGCGTTTGTTTGTGAGGCTCTTTCACTGCCAGCTAGATCTACAAAGTTCTGCAAATAAGAGAAAGAAATCAAACACTTTGCAGTTTGCTTATAAAACTGAGAGATAAATAAAATCAGATGTTTGGTTTTACCAGGCTGGCAACATATGATCTAACACAATTTGAGCTTTCGCGAAGAGTACTTTCGATTGTCTGCATTTGAGATGAAAATATTTCCAGTTAAGAAAAATAATTGTGCCTTCTAAATATATGTTTTAATCCAATAGATATGTGAAAAGAAAACACACCAGTCTTATGATCTGGTGTGATCTGGAGCTAGTATCGTTTAGTGCAGTTTCACCTACTTGTCTTTGAGCTGCAAGGAGAGAATTATTCATAATTAAAGTACTTCATCTAATCCAACATAGAACTATATACCTACATCATATTGAAACTTTTTTCCTACCGTCACAAACATGGATTAGATGTCTCAAGTGTTGATCATCTTTTGCTGTCTCTTCCACCAATTTCTCAACCACGGTTCCTTTCTGCAAATGAGTTGACATCAGGGAAGCAATAGATGAAGAAGTCTGAACTAAATCTTTCAACATAAATCAAATGACTGAGAACAGCTGAGAGTTTTACCTCTGGATCATCTAGTAATTTTAGACTACGACCAGATTCAGAGTTCAGCAGATCCCTGACATTCTCGTTATAGATTTCTAGACCAGATATCTTTATTCTGAAATCTCTTTCTGGTGTCTGGATAGTATTCAAAAGTACCAAAAGCATATATTCTCATTAGAACAATTAGCCAAAGCATAAAAAAGATTAAAACCGGAAGCATAACTTTTCAGTGAATTATCTACCAAGACTAGCAATAAAACAAAATATTATGCAAACTTACATTAATTATATGCATGTATATATCATTAACAGCCTTCTCTGTGATTCCTCTCATTGTGTAAGTCTTCCCGCTGCTTGTTTGTCCATATGCAAATATAGTTGCTGCAACAATTTGTCAGGAGAAAATTATGTAAGATATCCTAAGGAATGTTGAAATACTTTTTCCTACCTAATAAGCACAGAACTTACCATTGATCCCCATGAGAGCAGATAATGCCACTGTCTTCACTCCATCCTCGTATACATTTTCAGTCGAATTATCAGGACCAAACACTTTATCTGCAAAGAACATGTTGTTTTTGCTGTTAGCTCTGTTATAAACAACAGGGCAATCAAAATCTTGCTCCGAAATGATAGCACATTGTCAATTTTCTGTTAGTAATTACCAAATGTGAAAGAGGCAGGTAGAGCTGCACGTTCTTGGGGACTAGGATTGTACACAATTGTGTGGTCATCAGGGCATTCCCAGGCTATCTGATCTTTAGCTGATTGCTCTCTCTTGCTCAGAGGCCTTAGTCGTACAGTTACAACAATTTTCTCTTCCCTTGCTCTATTTCCACCCGGAGTTCCACCTGGAGTGGCTGCTTGTGTCTTGTCCACTTTTGAGGCCGGCGTGCCAGGTGTTCTAACAGTCATCTTCTCCGAATGAAATTACTAAAGCTCTGATAGAACACCGCCTGAAGCACCGCGTAAGGCCTCCCACCAGAGGCTAGAATAGATTCTCAGATAAATAAATAAAAACTGCTGTATTCAAACTGCTCTGTAGTCCTCGACAACACCTTGATTGAAAATATCTTCACACAACGATCTGCAAAGTAGGATGCTGGATATATTAATAACCAAAGTTGAGGACATTGATATTCATAAGGTGAACAAGTTAGTTGAGTTGAACCAATAAAGGAGCCATTTAATTTATTCTTTGAAACAAAAACTGTAACCCGGTCACGAAATTTGTTAGAGGAAGCTGAAAAACCCTAAGACAAATTAACAAAGAAAACCTAGGTTTAAGAATTTGGATGTGCAGAAACTATCTGCAAGCTGTAAGTAAGACGATTTAATTTTTCATTGTGCAGAAACGCAATGCAGATTGAGATCTCTGAGCAAGAGGATTAGATTTGCAATGGGCACAAGCTATTGCACCTTACTCATGGAACAGTAACTGTTAACAAGACAGATTAAGACGAAAGCTACCGGAAAAAATAAAAATAAACTACTGCAAATGTCGGATAACTCAATCAAATTACCCTAAATAGACAGCACAAAGAATGCCGCCCGAATCAGAGCACAATCGGAGATCTAGAAATGCAAAGATTCATCTCAATGCTTACCAAAAATAAAGGAACTTAACATAATTTAAGTTCAGATTAATTCAAGCAAATTACCCCCAAATCGATAGCAAAATCAGACAGATCCGCAGATGCAGAGTTGCAAATGGAATTCTTACCAAAACATAGCGAATTTAACAAAAATAGTTCCAGTAGTATACCTGAGTTTATCCAAAAATAAACAAATCAAAATGGAAAGCGATATGAGAGAGAGAGAGAGAGGAGTCAATTGTAAGTGAGGGGGGTGATTAGATTTTGAGTTCAAAACGTTGCAACGGCTAGTTTAATTTTGCAACGGCTAGTTTAAATCATGTCTCGCGGTGGCTTATTTACTCTTGTCGCGGCGACAAAATATGCTGTTGGGGCTCAAAATTATCCGAAGTCAAACTTAAAAGCTGGAAATTGCACTTTCCAAATTATAATATAATATATATTCTCCTTATAAAGAATGCCAAATATTATTTTCTAGGGCCACACTATTATAAATTTATAATTTATAATGACAAGGCCAAACTCATAAGGAATATGATTTTAAAACTTAGTGTTGGTGGCCCACCTTGCATGCATTTTGGACAATTTTGTAACTTTTCAAATTGTACATTATATTTTTGAATTATATATTATTATCAAATTTTAACATTATACGTTAAATTTCAAATTTCTTACTTTCTTTTACTCATTTTTAGCTCACGGTAATCAATTAAATGAAAAACATACTAAGTATATTGTTTAAATAATAAGAAAATATTTATATAATGAACCGCTGAAAAAAATGAGTAGTTCAACCCTAATCGTATATATGTTGCTACCGTTGATAAGACTATTCAATTACAATTAGCCCATCCCATTTTCTAAGATTTCGCTAAGACGGTTCGGTTACAATTCGTCGATTAATTATTAACCGATGCTAACACTTCTATATATTGGAACGCGGTTATTATATGTGAACTTATTCGACCTAATAAGTCCTTGTTAATTATCAGGGCCGATTTTGGGCTTGTGTAAGGTGGGCACCACACAGGATCTCAGAAAAATGAGGCTCCAAAAATATTTTGATTCATATAGGGTGTTTCTAAAAAAAAATCTTTTAGAATGTATTCTTTTTGAATCATTATTCTTTTATAATGTATATATTAATTCCCCTAAACCCTTCAAAATTTCAAATTAACAACTAGTTATATAATTTATATTAACTCAATCGCTAGAGATGACTTTTAACACTGTGGTTATGAGTAACCAAAAAGAAAAAAAAAAACACAACACTGTGGTTATGAGTTCGATTCCCACAAATTGCGTTTTGCATGTGGACCTTATATATGTATTAATAAAAAGGCTCATTTCGAAAGTAACTGTGTGTTGGAAAAATTAATAGAGTTTTGAAGTGATACCAAAACCCAGCTGACCCCAACCGAGTAGATGTTTGCACAAGCCCAAGTGTTTTTCCAGCTCACCTGTTTGAGCTTATAGAGTTTCTAAGTTTACAGGTGGTCGCTGAAGACAGCAGAAGACCCAGCTGAGTACACATCAGGGTAAGCCAAGTCGAGTGATAAGTAACGTTATCCAGATTCAAGACGATCAAGTTCTTCCAGATACAGCTGTAGGAAAGATCCAGCTCGTGTGACAACTCAGCTCTACGTCAAGACCCAGCAGAGTTCAAGACTCAGCTCAGCGTCAAAAATCCAGCAGAGTTCAAGATGACGGCTCGAGTCACCAAGACACGGCGAGTCGAAGTCAACTTGAGATAAAGTCAGATCTGATCTGGACCATCAGGAACTCGACACCTCAGCACCTAGAAATCAGACCTAGGATTGCTATACGAGGAAATCAAGGAAGAAGACAAGTCAATCCTGTCAAAAGTTAGGTAGAGATTCAGAACGGCTCTTTCCAACGGCTAGTTCTAAGCTCTCCCTATAAATAGAAGTCTTCTTCATCATCAGACGAAGAGAAGTGACGAGAGAGAATATGCTCAAGAGAGATCAACATACTTCATTGAAAGAAGTCTAACCAAAGATCAAGAGATCTCTCAGAAAAGCTTCAAGATCCAGCAGCCGTCATTCTTATGAGTTATTATTCATTCTCAGGCTGCTGAAGCTCTCTCCCACTAGTATCTAGGCATATAATCCTTCCCATCTTAAGCCTAGTTTGAACGAGTTCATCATACTCAAAGTTCTTCATTGTAAGAACTCATTTATAGTTGGAAACCCCAAACTCAAACCCAGAAAAAGGTTAGGTTAAGGTTATGGTTCTGTAGTACCCGTAAACTACAGGTTAGGTTCTTCAGTACCCGTAAACTGAATGTAGGCTTCAGCTGTGCCCGTAAACAGTCTGGTTACGTTTCGATACAGTACGCGTAAACTTGTATCCAGCTTGAGGAACTAAGCTGCAACGCTTGCCGATCGCGCGAAAAGTCAGTGGTATCCTTAGTGGATTACCAGAGGTTTCTGGTCGTGGACGTAGGAGTAGATTCTCCGAACCACGTTAAGTTGCTTTGTTCTTTCATGTTTATTTATGCATCCAGCTAACCCTTCATAAGCATTATTTCAAGCTGCATAATCTGACTAACTAAAAAGAGAAACAAAGCTTTGCAATATATTTGAAGCAACAGACGGACTTTCCAAAATCCCACCACATTCCGCACACGACCGTGTCGATCAAGCCGCCTTCCAATTTGGATCGAACACGTCAAATTTCACTCAAAAGAGTTTTAATTGGAAAAGTTTTTAAACCTTGGTGTATTCACCCCCCCTCTACACCAAGGTATCCGTCTTGGGACCATCACTGTGTTTTAAGAATACAAGGCCCATTTCGATTGCCACTATTTGCTATTAAAAATAAATATTTTGGAAGTGAGAACTATTTTTATTTTCATGCCGAACCATTCGATGGAGGCCCAGGAATCGTCGTACGCTGCCAGGCGGGGGTGTTTCGGGGCGAGGCGGGAGTCGACGGAGATGACCAGAGCTGTGGAGGCAGCAGATAAGAGGGAGATAGCGGTGGTCGAGGGCGGATGCAGAGTGAATCATGTAGGAACCGCCAATTGATAGGCCGGCTCATAATTGCCCATGGATCTATTTTGGTTATCTAACAAACACTCGTAAATCGAACCTATGCATGCTCCTATGAATTAAATAACAATCATAGGATGTTTATTCGATATACCTGCGAACTGTGTGATTAGAGGCTCCAGAGTTGATCTTCTGAACTGTTCCCGAGCCAAGGATCGACGTTGGATGGCAACGAGCTTCGATCTCTTCCTCACACTAAAGTGGCGGCTGCTCCCACTTTTCTCTCTAGGTTTTCTGCTTTTTAATTTTACGTAGAATGATTATAATTCTGATGTAAACTCTAATATATATAACTGGTATATAATACCTAATTATCAGAGCCCATCTAATTAAATCAAGCCAAGCCCAGATGGGCTAGAAGAGAGAATGGGCCACCACTTTTAGAGGCTAAGGCCTAGTGGGCCAGTTCAGGGATCTACTAGCTTAAATAAGGTGTAGGCCTCCCAGTGTCTGATTTCTTTTATTCAGCCCAGAATATAAATCAGTCCACTAGTATTAATTTACTCCACTAAAAAATTAATACTGAATTACCACCTTATTTATTGAGTGAGTCGGGGCTAGTATTAGACATAATTAATCCTCATATTTAAGATTACAAATATCTATTAATTAATTAATTAATTAATTAATTAATTAATTACTTCTGACAGCCTTTTAATTAATTAATCAAATAATTAATAATAATTAATTAATATCTTGAGTGCTACCACTTAAACTTATTATCATATCGGAACTAAATTCCACCTGCAGGATTTAGTATGATAAACTTATTAAGTTCCTCAAGAGGATATTATCAACCTGTTATTAGCAGGACACGATCTCTTAAATACCAGTTAATCGCGCATCAAATAAGAATTGTTATTATCCAAGATATCGAGCATATTGGACTTTATATGCCAAAGTCCTCACCCATGATAAATCAAAATAATAGATAAATACTTATTGACACCGATTAATGTAATTAAGATTAAGACTATTTAAGTCACCGAGATCTTGATCATTTATAAGTCAGAATAAATAATACATCTCACTGTGATCCTTTCAATACGATAAACGTACTAGCATATAAATAGTTAAGATAAACTATTTAATCAATTATGCTACAGTCTATACCAACAACTTGTCCCAAATTGTCTCGACTGTGAAATCAGTTTATATCTCATAAGATACCGATTATATGATCTTCTGTGATCTACAACACACCATATAATCTATAATATTGAGATAAATGGACATTAATATAATTATGCAATAATATAAAATCAGATAGAAGAATTATAGTGGATATTAAGAACAATGTATACAAGCAAAAAGTTTGCTTTCAGTATACAACCCTTCAATTCTCCCACTTATACTAAAGCAAACTTTTAGTATACCATGAGACTAATATCTACCTAGTTTCCATCTATTAAAATTCTCCCACTTATACTGAAAGTTTTTAGTGTGGGAGGTCGCTTAGCTCCCTTCCTTCAACATGCTTGTCAAAGACCTTAGCTAGCATACTCTTTATAAATAGAACAATCAGATTCTCCACTCTTGCGATTTTCTTTACTTCAATGTCACCTCTCTAGACAATTTGTCAATCTAGATAGACTTTCTCTCTATGTGTTTGCTTGCCTTGTGACACATTCCTTGTTCTTTGTCACTGCACTAACATTATCACAATAAATTGTGATACACTTGGGCAACTTGGAATCATATCAAATTCCATTAGGAAGCCATATAACCTCCTCAGTAGCTTTACAAGCCGCCAAATATTCGGCTTGTGGAGACTGTAATGCATTTCTGCTTTACTCTCCTCCAAATAATGGCTCCACCTTCCAACATAAACACATAGATTGAGATAGACTCTCTCTCATCTTTATCAGCCTGGAAATCCGAATTCTATATACCATATATTGGGACCAGTCAGACCGGTAAACAAAATTATAATCTCTAGACCGTTTAAGGTACTTGAGAATATGTTTTCCGTCGTCCAATGATTATGTCCCAAGTTGGACTGATATCTTGCCACCATGCAAACGACAAAGCAAATATCAAACTTGGTATACAATATTGTCTTATTTTAATCTCTCTTGTAATAATCTGTAAGAATTAATACATATAAGCCACGATAGTGTGAACGTTTATACGTAAAACTCCCACTGTTCATTGAGATTAAAATATTCACTAGACAATATCAATTCTAGGATATTTGAGACAAGCTCAACATTCTTTTTGGTCAATCACAACCGACCTTTATTCCAAGAATGTAATCAGCTCCAAGATCCTCATGAAAAACTGTTCGGATAACCATTTCTTTACGCCTGATAATACATTCACATTGTTGCCAATGAGAAGTATATCGTCTACGTACAGTACAAGAAATACCACGCTTCCGTCGATACATATTCGGTACACGTAACTCTTGTTCAGACATTGTTCAAACCTAAAGGATTGTACAATCTCGCCAAAACATATGTTCCGTGACTTAGAAACTTACTTAAGCCCATAAATAGACTTCTTAAACTTCCATATCAAATGCTTTTAGTATTTCTTTATGAAACTTTTAGTTTGCTGCATATAGATGTCTATCTTCCTCAAGATACCCATTCATGAATGCGGTCCTGACATCTATTTACCAAATTTATAGGTTCATAAAAAAATGGATAAGAAAGCTCAAACAGACCTTTAGCATGGCTACTGACGAAAAAGTTTCATCATAATCGATACCCTCTTTCTGAGTGTAACCCTTCGCCACTAGTCTCGCTTTGAAGATTATGACCTTCTGTCTGGTCATTTCTTTCTCCTGTATACACACTTGTAACCAGAAGGTAGCAAGAACTTCTTGTATACAACAATGGTAGTAATAGAATCGACTTCTGATTCCATACACAACTGCCAATCGAAAGCATTTGGATCTGCTAATGCCTCTGAGTAAGTCTAGAGGTCGTCTTCCACCCCCTCATTGTCCGGTAAATCAAAAGATTCACCATACAATGAATAACAACTGGGTTTAATTATAACCCTCCCACTACGACGAGGCTCTATAGCAGATGTAGTATCAACAGCTTGTGCAGTATCTGGTGATACTTCTTCTTGCACACTTGGCTGAATATATTGACTGACTGTATCATTTCCTTCAATTTATTAAAGTATGATCTCATTCCTTGACTAATGGTTACTCACATAGTCATCTTCTAAGAACCTCGAATTAAAGCTAATAATGAGTTTCTCATCCTTAGAATCACAGAAGTAACCATTTTTCGTTCATCTAGGATATCCTATAAACAACCTTATCTCAGTTCTAGTACTTAACTTATCGGCATCCTTGCTCAGCACACGTGTTGAGCTGCCCCAAATCCGGATGTGATAAAGACTAGGCTTGCGCCCAGACCACAAGCTCGGACGGGGTCTTCGCAACCGACTTAGAATGAACTAGATTGAGTATATAAGCCATTGTCTTTAAGGCATAGCCCCAGAACAAAAATAGGTAAAGATGAGTAGCTCATCTCATAGATCAAACCATCTCAAGAGGAGTTTGATTTATTCTCTATACTATACCATTCTGTTAGGGTGTGCCGAGTGCGATAACCGAGATGTAATCTCATAATCTGACAAGTAGTCTTTAAACTCGTTACTGAGGTATTCGCCACCGCGATCAGACCGCAATGACTTGATACCTTTACCATGTCGCTCCTTCACCTCTGCCTTAATGTCTTGAACTTGTCAAAACATTCAGACTTGTGACGCAACAAGTAAATGTATCCGTATCTCGAGTAAGTGTCAATGAAAGTGACGAAATACTCATACCCTCACCGAGCTTAAGTGGACATAGGTCCACACAAGTCAGAGTGAACCAATTCTAACACATCTTTGGATCTATACCCCTTGGCTTTGAATGACATAGTCGTCATCTTTCCTTCCAAACAGGATTCGCAGACTGGGATTGGTTCTACTTGGAGCGACTCCAAGATACCATCTGAAACCAGTCTTTGGATCCTTTTTAGATTGATGTGACCCAATCTTAGATGCCAAAGTAGTGTTTGGTTCAATTAAGAAAAACTTTTCTCTTCTTATGGTTTGAAATTGAAGAATTAACATATGAAGAGGAATCATGCAAACATATGATAGTATAGGGAGACTTATCCAATGTACCCAAGTAAATAATCTTATTATTTCTCATGATAATCACACGACTATCAAAAATAATAGAATATTTTATCACAAAACAATTTCGAAACTGAAACAAGGTTTCTTCGAAAAACTCGGCACATATAAAACGTCTCTCAAAACTAAAACAAAATATACTTAGCCTTCATCATCATAAGACAATCAGTCTTCTAATGTCCATATCTGTTGCATTTGAAACATTTGTCCTTCCTCTTCGGCCTTTAAAAGCCTCTGATTGAACCGTTTCCATTACTCCCACTATTTCCCTGACATCTCTTACGAACTAGGTCCCTTTCACTCTTTTCACCTTTCGGTGTAAAATTAAGACCCTTCGTAATTAGGTCTGGAGGTGTAGGAGTAGTGAGTACATAATTGTACTCCTTTGCAACTAGGACATTACTAAAAAAAAATGTGCTTTCATTCCAAAACTTTGGAATGGTAAGTGCCTTTGAAGTAAAACATTTAACAAAGGAGTAATAGTCATATCTGAAAAATTAAAACATGCAAACGCATATAAGTCACAATTACTGCATAAAAGAATTCGTAACTTTAATATTGTAACCTTTTGATAAAACAATATTAACAGAAACCTCCATTAGCCCAAGCAATTTGCACGCAAGCCACGATCGTGTGGACGTTTACGCGCTCATTACTTGACCAGACACCCAGTCTTTGAATCTTATCATCTCGTCAACTTAACCTTATGACAAATAAGAACAATAAATGGACCTTAACTAGACCATATTAATTTGAAAAGGGACTCCGTTGGGGAGTTGTATTCAAACTAATATCCAAGCAATGACCATAATTTAATCAAACCAAAATTAATTCTCGAGTTGATGAAATTACTAGAACGGCATCGCCTGAGAATTAATTTACTTTGACTATCTCTATTTCATTCTCACCTAGAGTGTTCCGCAAGAATTAATACGTGCAAGCCACGATAGTGTGAACGTTTACACGCACAACTCCCACTACTCACAGAAAATAAAATATTTTTAAGAAGTTTAACTTGACAAAGTGCTATAAATTGAAAATATGCGCAAGCCACGTTCGTGTGGACGTTTACACATACTCACAATTTAATTTGTCTTAAACCAATTGTGGAGGTCTTTAATAATTTTAACAAATAAAATTATTTATTAACTTGCTTAGTCATTTTTCTTCAAAAGGTTTGTAGCATGCAAATCACGTTGACACGAAATTTTCTAAACATGCTGTTCTAGAACTCACATAATAAATCATGCTCGCTTGAATTCTAAAACATGCTCAGAAACGCGATAAAGCCTAGCATGCATTTTTCTAAACGCAAATATTTGCAAATTAATCTAATATCTCATGCTTTAGAACACCTTAACGGTGATTAAATCCACGACATGCAAACATGCTTATTTATGACAAAATAAGTTTGCCGTCTTATCGTGGATACTTTGGAACCTGTCCGTCCCTGCCTATTTTATTACATCGAACAAAATAAACAACAAAAATCCTAACTATTACATAAATAGTCTTGGTCTTGGGTCTTCAAGCTTTAAATCTGGCCCAAGGGAATTAAATCTGGGCCTCCTTTAATTAAAACACTTATTGGGCTAACACCTGGGCCAGTCAACTTAATGAGATCAAAACCCTATCTTTAGCTCAATCCGCGGCCCGCAACCCAAATCCGCGGCCCAAAGCCCGCTGCTGCCCTAGGGTTTGAACCCTAGTGATGCAGCCGCCTTTCCGGCGCCGTCCCCACCACCTACCACCGGCGTCGACTCACCGGAAAACGAGAAAATACAGCATCTGCTTCGGAAATCCCGCAACGAATGCCGGCGTCGACCGTGCCACCTCATCCGCGGCGCCGGCCAACCCCAATCGTCACCTCCATCCCAAATCCTCCGCCATCTCGCTGTTCCTTTACTCTTTTCGCCGGAATCAAGGATTCTTCTTGCATTCTTTGTGTTGTCGTTGCGGTTCTGTTCTTCTCCTCCGCACGATGAAGAACGACGGTCATCGCGCTACCACCAGCACTGGTGCAGCTCCATGACCGCTGCAGCCATGGAGTAGCGCCGACGAGCAACAGCGAAGAAGCCGGGATAAAACCCAGCACGCCGCCGCCATCGCACTGCTGTCTCGTCGCGCTACTGTTGTTGTCGTTCCCGGCGAATCGACGGTCACCACAACGTACTGCCACCACTGCAGCACAGTTGCGCCGCCTTCGCCGCCTTAAACAAGCAGCAGCAGCCACCACAACGAAAAACCCGTCGTTAACCACCGCAGCGCGCACCAGCAAATCCGGTGCGGTCTCCAGCGCGTTAGCGCGCCAGACCACACCCCGCCGTTCCTCACGCCTCCGAACACCAGTGGTTCTGACGCGCTAACCTACGCGCCGCCGCTGCCGCATCAGACCTTCATCGCCGGTCACCAATTTCATCTTCTCCGGCCGTCATTAGCAACAGATCTGCCTCGGTCTCCGGCACCCAAGCGCGCCAGACCGAGCCTACCGCCGCCGCGCGTTAACTGCTTCTTCCGTTCACCTACAATCCAGCGCCGCCGCCGGAATTTCGTTCAACAAGAAGAGAGCAACCGTAATCTCTCCTTCAAATTTCCATCTTCAATTTCTTCGACTTGTACAACAATTACAAGCAACAGAAAACGAAAAGAAATACATGCTGAAATTCTAAATCTATTTAACGGGTTTTCTCGTGAAAATTACAACAGATTTAGGCCAAACTGGCAAAACGACAAAAATTAAATATCCCCACGATAAGACGACGAAGAAACGAATCTGCACGCATAAAAGAAATCCAAAACAAGGATTTACTGTTCGTTAATCCGATAGAGCCAAAATAACTGATCCAGGCTCTGATACCAACTGTAGGAACCGCCAATTGATAGGCCGGCTCATAATTGCCCATGGATCTATTTTGGTTATCTAACAAACACTCGTAAATCGAACCTATGCATGCTCCTATGAATTAAATAACAATCATAGGATGTTTATTCGATATACCTGCGAACTGTGTGATTAGAGGCTCCAGAGTTGATCTTCTGAACTGTTCCCGAGCCAAGGATCGACGTTGGATGGCAACGAGCTTCGATCTCTTCCTCACACTAAAGTGGCGGATGCTCCCACTTTTCTCTCTAGGTTTTCTGCTTTTTAATTTTACGTAGAATGATTATAATTCTGATGTAAACTCTAATATATATAACTGGTATATAATACCTAATTATCAGAGCCCATCTAATTAAATCAAGCCAAGCCCAGATGGGCTAGAAGAGAGAATGGGCCACCACTTTTAGAGGCTAGGGCCTAGTGGGCCAGTTCAGGGATCTACTAGCTTAAATAATGTGTAGGCCTCCCAGTATCCGATTTCTTTTATTCAGCCCAAAATATAAATCAGTCCACTAGTATTAATTTACTCCACTAAAAAATTAATACTGAATTACCACCTTATTTATTGAGTGAGTCGGGGCTAGTATTAGACATAATTAATCCTCGTGTTTAAGATTACAAATATCCATTAATTAATTAATTAATTGCTTCTGACAGCCTTTTAATTAATTAATCAAATAATTAATAATAATTAATTAATATCTTGAGTGCTACCACTTAAACTTATTATCATACCGGAACTAAATTCCACCTGCAGGGTTTAGTATGATAAACTTATTAAGTTCCTCAAGAGGATATTATCAACCTGTTATTAGCAGAACACGATCTCTTAAATACCAGTTAATCGCGCATCAAATAAGAATTGTTATTATCCAAGATATCGAGCATATTGGACTTTATATGCCAAAGTCCTCACCCATGATAAATCAAAATAATAGACAAATACTTATTGACACCGATTAATGTAATTAAGATTAAGACTATTTAAGTTACCGAGATCTTGATCATTTATAAGTCAGAATAAATAATACATCTCACTGTGATCCTTTCAATACGATAAACGTACTAGCATAAATAAGTAGTTAAGATAAACTATTTAATCAATTATGCTACAGTCTATACCAACAACTTGTCCCAAATTGTCTCGACTGTGAAATCAGTTCATATCTCATAAGATACCGATTATATGATCTTCTGTGATCTACAACACACCATATAATCTATAATATTGAGATAAATGGACATTGATATAATTATGCAATAATATAAAATCAGATAGGAGAATTATAGTGGATATTAAGAACAATGTATACAAGCAAAAAGTTTGCTTTCAGTATACAACCCTTCAAATCATTCTTTAAATTTTTTTATTTAAATTCGTCTTGTTGTATTTTTATGTAGACTTTTATTTTATTTTTATTTCTTGTAAAAAATTCCAATAAATTTTCGGCGTGACACTTTGGATTTCGGTTGCGAGAAGTTTGACCTAGAACATTTTTGTGAAATTTGAATCGTTTAGTTATTTAATTGATATTTTTAATTGTTTGAAATATAATTGTTAAAGCTGAATAGTTCGGCTATGTAAGTTAAAATTACCCTTTAATTTTTCGTATTATATATGTATGTTCATGTCAAGCTCCAACGTGACATATAGTGCACGAAATGAATGTGCATTCTATGTGAGTAGGGGTGGCTGCGGTTCGGTTCGGTTCTGGAACCAGAACCGAACCAGCGGTTCTCGGTTCCACTCCAAGGGAATCGGAACCGAACCACCGACCACTTCGGTTTCGGTTTCAAACCGGAACCGCAAGGTTCGGTTCGGTTCAGTTCCGCGGTTGTGGCGGTTCCAAATCGGAACCGTATATTTTGGGGTTCAATTTTTGTATTTTTTTTCATTTTTTGCTACTTTTTCTTGTTTAATTGTAATTTTATGCATTCTAACGTAACATTTAGGTTAAATAAATATGAATTGTAACATAAATATAGATAAAAACATAAAAATAAAAATAAAAATAAAAAATATGAGGAACCGGCGGTTCGGTTCCAGTTTCGGAACCGCCGGTTTCGGTTCGGTCCGACTGTTCCGGCTTTTTTGGCCACCTATATATATGAGAACTCTTATCTAGTTTTTATTTTCATTTTTATTTTATTTTTATTTTTTTCCTTTTTTTTTCAAGAAACCCAAACTTTCTTTAGAACATGTACAACGGCAATGTGGCCGCTTCTCTCTCTCTCATCCTTGCCCTCCTGCCATAGTCAGCCACTATTTCCCTTCTTTTCTTTATTTTTCCTTTTTTTTCTTTACTTTTTGAGATCACCAAATTTGATAATTGCCCTTGGAAGTGATTTTTGGTGATCTCAATGGATCCACTTTTAATAATATAATAATGGAGAGATCACTATATATATATATATATTTTGGCAGGGGGAGAGATCACTATATTGGAAATTCCCATTGTACACATGCTCTTAAGAAATAGGACAAGCATCGAAGTTTTATCATTGGCATAATGTTCATTTGTTAGAGGTGATTAAAGTATATAATATATATCTATAACATTTTAATATTTTATTTGATACTAAATACTAGTAAATAGCCCGTCGAAATTCGACGGGAAATAACTTTATGTTTTAATTTATATGTATAGATTTTAAAAATAATTTATATCTTATTTAGAAGTTGTGATATTGTTCGTGTTAATTATTAATCAAAATTAACAAATTAATTTTATTTCACATATCTAAATTTATAATTATGAATGACAATGAATCTAGTATACTCATTTATTATGTATTTTCTAAATCTAAATTTGTTTAGAATTTTCTACATGTTCGTCCTAATCTCGGTTAAAATAGTGACTTTACTGTACATACTCGTCTCAAATCCGTTGAGTAATACTCGATAAAAATATGAATACTCCAAGTAATATTAATTAAAATTAGTAAAAATCCTTCTTTATATGTTATTTGAACGGTCTCGTTGGTTTACTAAATTACTTGATAAAAATATAAACAAAGTTAATATGAATTAAAATTAGTAAAAATCCTTCCCTTTTAAGTATATTTGAACCGTCTCGTTGGTTCATGTTAAATCGATATCTCTAATCTTTGTCAAAATGCGAAAAAAATATGTTTACATCTTCAAAGTAATATTAATTAAAATTAGTAAAAATTCTTCTTTCTATGTTATTTGAACCGTCTAGTTGGTTTATGCTAAACTATTCAATAAAAATCTAAACAAATTTAATATTAATTAAAATTAGTAGAAATTCTTCTTTTAAGTATATTTGAACCGTCTCGTTGGTTCATGCTAATTAAATCGATATATCTAATCTTTGTCAATTTTATAATATTAAATATATATATATATATATATATTATATATGAATTAAGAATGTATAAAATAAGGATTTATAAGAATGTATTATGAAATTATTATTATTTTAATATATGTAATAGAAGAAATTAATTAAATAGAGGGAAAGATAAATATGAGATGTGATTAATAGATAAACATGTGATATTTCAAGAATATGAAATTAATAAAATTTTAATTAATAAAAATTAGAATATATATATGAATTAAAATTAGACAAATTACCAGAATAAAGGAAAATCTAAACTGAGGGGGCAACTTTATTTTCGTATTAGTAATAGACAAGTAAGTAGCCCTTCGAAATTCGACGGGAAATAACTTTATGTTTTAATTTATATGTATATATTTTAAATATAATTTTATATTTTATTTAAAAATTGTGATGTTGTTCGCGTTAATTATTAATCAAACTTAGAAAATTAATTATTTCACGTATCTAAATTTATAATTAGGAATGATAATGGATAGAGTATACTCATTCATTATGTATTTTTTTTAAATCTAAATTTATTTAGAATTTTTCAACATGTTCGTTCTAATCTCGGTTAAAATAGTGACTTTACTGTATATACGCGTCTCAAATCCGTTGAGTAATACTCGATAAAAATATGAACACTCCAAGTAAAATTAATTAAAATTTGTAAAAATCATTCTTTATAAGTTATTTGAACCGTCTCGTTGGTTTATGCTAAATTATTCAATAAAAATCTAAACAAAGTTAATATATTAATTAAAATTAGTAAAAATCCTTCTTTTTAAGTATAATCATTCTTTCTATGTTATTTGAACCGTCTTGTTTGTTTATGCTAAATTACTCGATAAAAATCTAAACAAAGTTAATATTAATTAAAATTTATAAAAATTATTCTTTTTAAGTATATTTGAATCGTCTCGTTGGTTTATGCTAAATTGATATCTCTAATATTTGCCAAAATGCGGAAAAAGTCTCAAATCCGTTGAGTAATACTCGATATAAATATAAACACTCCAAGTAAAATTAATTAAGATTAGTAAAAATCCTTCTTTTTAAGTATATATTTGAACTGTCTCGTTAGTTTATGTTAAATCGATATCTCTAATCTTTGCCAAAATGTGGAAAAAAATATGTTTACGTCTTCAAGTTTTTTTTTTGTTCTTTTCTTTAGCTACCTATCCACATTTGATTCAATGTATATATAATCTAGAAAGCACTAATCGAAGTTTTTAGAAAAACATGAATGAAAAACGAAAAAAAATCTATATAGACATGTTGATTAAATATATTTATTTAGTCTTCATAGGGATTTTCATTTACAAATTTTCTATAGATTATTATATATGAATTAAGAATGTATAAAATAATGATTTATAAGAATGCATTCCGAAATTGTTATTATTTTAATATGCATAAAAGAAGAAATTAATTAAATAGAGGGAAAGATAAATATGAGATGTGATCTATAGATAAACATGTGATATTTAAGAATATAAAATTAATAAAATTTTAATTAATAAAAATTAAAATTAGAATATATATGAATTAAAATTAGATAAATTACCAGAATAAAGAAAAAACTGAACAGAGCATCGTGGAAAGGGCAACTTCAAACGTTACATTTTAGGTCTTCATAATTTAAGATAATCAGATAGAGAGGGAAAAAGTTTATGTACAAGCATAACGAAAGAGTAATTAATGCTTTCATCATTTACAGGAACTTCGGAGATAGTTCAACAATTAAATTTAATATGACACATAAAAGTCTATTAGAATTCAATAACAACATGGATAGATCAATACTACAACATTTAATAGTTTATTAATATCATTATACACAAAAATATAAATATAAATAAATTACAAATATAAATTAAATACATATATAATGAATATAATAATAATCATAATGATAGATTCGAATTAGAATATATTAATATATATATATATGTATATATATATAATTAATTAAATTGATTCACTAATACTTTTCGAGCACTTACAATTTTATACATAATCTAATTAACAATATAATTTTATAATTGTATATAATATAATAAAGTAAACTTTAATGAATATACTACCACATATGAACGTAAAATTTTTTATAATATTAAATATATATATATTATATATGAATTAAGAATGTATAAAATAAGGATTTATAATAACGTATTCCGAAATTGTTATTATTTTAATATGTGTAATAGAAGAAATTAATTAAATAAAGGGAAAGATAAATATGAGATGTGATTAATAGATAAACATGTGATATTTCAAGAATATGAAATTAATAAAATTTTGATTAATAAAAATATATATATGAATTAAAATTAGACAAATTACCAGAATAAAGGAAAATCTGAACGGAGCATCGTGGAGGGGGCAGCTTTATTTTCGTATTAGTAATAGATACGATCTTTGATAAAGTATAAATTATGCATATGTATTATATGGATTTTTACCACCACCTTAGTGGGATACACAATACAAATCTATATTAATTTATTTTTTGACAGTTCATTTTAATTAAAACCTAATATTGCAGATAATTTAATATATCATACTAAACAATAGACTATATATTGCAGATAATTTAATACTCTTTCAGTCCCTTCCATCTTTAACCTTTACTGTTCGGCACAGACATTAATGAAAAGGGTAAAACGATAGAAAATGGACAGGTTGAAGAGTTAATTGTTTCCTTTTAAAGAAAGAGATCAAGATGGATGAGACGTCTCAATATGGAAAGAGACTCAAAATGGATGGAACGGAAGGAGTACATTTTACCAAACAGAATATTCATATTTTATGCGTATTATACTCTCTCTGTCCCACTGAAATTGTCTGCCTTTTTTTTTGGGTTGTCCCATTTAAATTGTCTTGTTTTCTAAAAAGGAAATAATTAACCCTTCGAAAGTGATGAGACATACCCATTTTCTCTCTTTTTATCCTTATCCTTACTAATCGTGGCGAACAGTAACATGACAAAATGAGTGGAATGGAGGGAGTATCATCAGACAAACATATCGAACATAGCAAACGATAGGGGTGAGCAAAACAAACCGAAAAACCGAACTGACCGACAAACCGTACCGAAACCGTCCCGAAAAAAATGGTTAACCGAACCGACGGTTCGGTTTATTTTTCTAATTTTAAAAAACTGAGGATAACGGTTAGGTTTTTATTTTTATATATAAAAACCGACGGTTAACCGAACCGAACCGAAACTCATTTAAAATTATAATTTTACTAATGATATGTTATAAAATTATTATACCAACTAATTATATGTTATAAATTATAATATTAACTAACTTGATTTTACTACTTTGACTTGAAAACATGAGAGTGTTCAATTTATTATTTATACTTCTTTAAATGTATATTTCGTATTCACATTTTAAGATATGAATTTTTGTTTTTCATGCTACGAATTATAAAAAAATTGAAAGTTTTCTTTCTACATAGTTAACCGTTGAATAACGGTTAACCGAACCGATTTTTAGGTTAACCGTTATAGTGGTTTTTTATTTTTATTTTCCACATTTTAGCGGTTAACCGAACCGATTAAAAACTGTATGATCGGTTTTTTTTATGGCAAACGGTCGGTTAACCGAACCGTGCTCACCCCTAGCAAACGAGCTCTAGGGACCTATTCGATAATTCATCTCTTTTTTTTTCTTTTCTTTTGAGCATAGATAAATAATTCATCTTGTTAATTCGATAAAGTTTAAATTTACATCGAGATCAGCACGTGCGCTGCACATTCAGCCGGCCTACCTCCGCCCCATTTCCAGTTTGCAGTTTCTCCCAAATCCTCTCGCTCCTCGCCATTTTCTCTCTCTCCCAAACTTGACAGGAGTTCATTCCTCCGCTGCATGAATCCACACACAACAAATTGCAGAAGCGCGGAATCGATTCAATGACGGGTCCTTCACTGATGGATTCTCTCTTCCAGCGCTCCATCGACGACCTAATCAAGGCCCTCCGCCTCAGCCCGCCGGGCACAGAGCCCGCCTTCATCGCCAAAGCGATCGACGAGATCCGCCGCGAGATCAAATCAACGGACCCGCAAACGAAGGCCACCGCCCTCCAGAAACTTACCTACCTCCACTCCCTCCATGGCGTCGACATGTCGTGGGCCGCCTTCCACTCCGTCGAGCTCTCGTCCGCCGCAGCCCACTCCCACAAGCGCATCGCCTACCTCACTGCCGCCCTCTCTTTCAATCCCGCCACCACCGACGTTATCCTCCTCCTCACTCACCAGCTGCGCAAGGATCTGTCCTCGCCGAACGTCCACGATGTGAGTCTCGCCCTCTCTACTCTCTCCTCCATTTGTAACCCCGATTTAGCTCGTGATTTGACGCCCGAGCTGTTTACTTTGCTTAGTAGTAGTAAGGTTACCGTGAGAAAGAAAGCGATCGCCACGGTTTTGAGGGTTTTCGAACAATATCCGGATTCTGTGCGTGTTTGTTTTAAGAGAGTTGTGGAGAATCTCGAGAACGCGGATATGGGGATTTTGCCCGCGGTCGTGGGGTTGTTTTGTGAGCTCACTGAGAAGGAGCCTAAATCATATTTGCCATTGGCGCCTGAATTTTATAAAATTTTGGTAGACTGTAAAAATAATTGGGTTCTGATTAAAGTGCTAAAGATATTCGCGAAGTTGGCTCCTCTCGAGCCGAGGTTGGGTAAGCGAGTGGCGGATCCTATTTGTGAGCTTATGAGGACAATGGGAGCTAAGTCTTTGGTGTTTGAGTGTGTGAGGACGATCTTGACTAGTTTGAGTGAGTATGATTCGCCAATGAAGCTGGCAGTGGGTAAGGTGCGGGAGTTTTTGTTAGAAGACGATCCGAATCTTAAGTTTCTAGGCCTGCAAGCGCTTTCTATCATTGCACAGAAGAATATCTGGGCAGTAGTAGAGAACAAGGATTTGGTGGTTAAGGCCTTGAGTGATACTGATGTAAATATTAGACTTGAGGCCTTGAGGCTGGTTATGTGTATGTGCTCTGAGGATAATGTCATGGAAATTTGTAGGATCTTGATCAGTCATGCACTGAAGTCGGACCCAGAGTTCTGTAATGAGATCCTGGGATTCATCTTATCGACTTGTGGTAGGAATTATTATGAGGTGATTTTTGATTTTGATTGGTATGTGTTGTTTCTTGGGGAAATGGCAAGGGTTCCACATTGTCAGAAGGGTGGTGAAATTTCAATCCAACTTATTGATATTGGTATGAGGGTTAAGGATGCTAGACCTCAGCTCGTTCATATTGCTCGTGATCTGGTGATTGATCCTGCATTACTTGGGAATCCGTTTATGCATGGAGTTCTTGCTGCTGCTGCCTGGGCTTCAGGAGAGTATATTGAGCTTTCAAGAAACCCATTTGAGATCATGGAGGCGCTGTTACAGCCACGGACTAGTCTCCTTAGTCCGTCTGTGAGAGCCGTATATATACACTCTGCATTCAAGGTATTGACGTTCTGTGTGCACTCATATCTCAAGTTAAATGGTGATGATTCAGTTTCCAAAATCAATGATGGGGGAAGTTTTGACGCTGTAGCTGATCAACCAGTGTCCGATATTGAACTGGATGATCAGAGTATGATTATAAGCAATGGGCAGGCATCATCGGCTTCTTCAACAACACATCATCTTACTCAAGAATCTCTCTTGGCTCTAGTCAATCTTGTTGAAATCAATTTGGGACCTTTAGCTGGGAGTAATGAAGTAGAAGTGCTGGAGAGATCTAGTAATGTCCTTGGATTGATAAAACTGATAAAGCCGA
Organism: Agastache rugosa; assembly: GCA_031470985.1. Taxonomy (NCBI): domain Eukaryota; kingdom Viridiplantae; phylum Streptophyta; class Magnoliopsida; order Lamiales; family Lamiaceae; genus Agastache; species Agastache rugosa. Next base: position 28,575,466 of record CM062605.1, read on the forward strand.
TGCTTTTTGGTTCACTCGACAATAGTGGAGGAGATCAAATTAAGGGAGAACTAAAAGCTTCCGAAGCAGTAAAGCTGATCTTTGTTTCCTGCTCAGAAGATCTCGGTCCGGTTTCAGTTAATGCACAAGAGAGGGTACCCATACCCAATGGGTTGGTACTCAAGGAAAATCTTAATGATTTGGATGAAATCTGTGGTGATATTAAAATGCCATTATTAACTTCGTTTTCGCTTGTCAAACCTCAAATCATGGATGCCTCTAGTTACGCAGAATGCCGGGGTAAGGAAGAATCTGAACCATCAACAGAATCAACATCTTTACTTTCAGAGCACCGGAAGCGGCATGGTTTATATTACCTGTCTTCAGGAAAGATAGGGATGACATCCGATGACTACCCACCTGCTCATGACCCCAAAGATGATCAGGCTATTGATGAAGCTGAAGATCTTGCGAAGTTAACAGAGAAATCATTTCTCATTGGGAAAAAGGCTACTCAATCCAAGCCTAGGCCTGTGGTTGTGAAGCTTGACGATGGGGAAGTAAAAAATCTTGCAACAAGTAAAACTGAGATCAAGGCAGATCAAATATCGGGTGCTGTAAAAGACGTGCTTTTTGGGGATGAAGCCACAACATCGTCAACAAGAAGGAAACCATCGAGCAAATCAAGAAGGGGGGTTGATGAGTCGAAAGAAGCCATAACTGAAACTGATAAATCTGAGGTGAGTAAAGGTGGTTTGGGAAGTAGCAAACGCCATGGTCATGGTAAAGAGAGAGAGCGTCGAAGCTCAGCGAAGGATAAAGAAGATCGCAAAGAGAAGCAAAAAAGTGAGAGCGGTGGGCATGGTAAGCACAGGTCTCGGCACAGAGCAGATAAAGCTTTGGAAGCTCAAGCGCCGGTGATTCCTGATTTTCTTTTATAGCAAAGCTTTAAGGAATGCTGCACCCCTTCTTCCATGACAAAATGTTGGAGGTCAGTTGTTGTAATTAATATCCATGTTTTTTCCTTACTGGTTTTGGTTGTACTAAATTCTTTCAATTTTATTCTTTTAAGGTTACAATGTGTAGAACATGTGCAAAGCTCTTCACAAAAGATGAGTGTTTTCTTGTAATAATACTCTTTTAGAGATGTTGAATTTTACTCATACATGATTTATGTTGAATTTTGTTTAATCATAAGTGAAAGTATAAATAACTTTTTTCTTTTTATTTCTATCCTCAAAGTCAATGAACACAATAATCCACTCTATGGAACCAAAAATAAATTTTACCTGTCCTTAGTTTATGCTGAATTTTTTTCAGTTATCAAGTGAAAATGTAAACAAAATCTCTCTCTCTCTCTCTCTCTCTCTCAGAAAAGAAATCAATTTGCACAATGATTGGGAAGGCTTATGTTAGGAGTTAGCACGCTTGTGAGTTAACACTTTAAAGAGCAATCCCAGCATAATTCTCAAAATTTTAATGTTAATTTGTTCATAAAATTTCTCCTATATTATTTTTATCCCCTATTTTACGAATGCATATAACAGTTCTCCTATTTTCTACTAATTATTCTATAAAAATTGTGGGTCCAATTGAATTTGTGAAATATGATAGATTTAGCGAGGTGTAAATATTTTTCTGGGTCCTATCCAATTTAAGAGATCTGTTGGATAATCTTTTTATCTCATTTTTCAATATTTTAGTCTAAATTTAGAGTTAATGATAATTTTGAGAAAACTGCTGGGAGTAGTGCTCTAATAAGAGGCAATTTATCTCTAAGATTGTGTCAAACAGTTCCTAATATATTTTGGCTTAATTTAGTCTAAACCTGATGATAGGAAAGTGTATAGGACATTTCAAGTCAAAATGGCTAGTGGCTTTCTCTATTGTACAATTTTGTAATTAAACAATTATTATTTCAAATAAATTACTATATCAACTTGACTAAAAATAAAAATTTAATGAGTGCATACAATTGGCCTAAATAAATGAATAAAAGTTGCACTACATTTTGGATAAAACCTACCAACTCCTTACAACTTGTATTAACACAAAATATTTGTGTGTGGCAGATCAATCAAATTGTGCTTGTAGTTGGATAAACAAACTCATATATATCCGATAGTATATTAATATTTTTTTTACTAATGTCTGATTGTGTTTTGAGTTCCAGTATAGCCGTGAGTAGCATTTGTGAGGTGAAGACCCGTTAGACGACGTGACACCGAATGCTCTTACGACAAAATTGGCTCCTGGATTTTTGTTTTTTTTTTTTGGTTTCGAACGCAACAGATCTACAAAGACACGCCTGCAGATATACATTGCTATTTGCTAACCTTCAAATTCTATATTTCAAATACTATGCGCTTGTCATACCAATGACGTTTAAAAAAAATGATTGCTATACGATTTTTTTTTTTTTTTACTTGATCATTATTATAATGGAGCCAGAAATTTTATATAGGGGGCGAACTTTCTCTAAACATTAATAATATTTTTCGCACAATATATACTTATTTTATACATGAACATTCAAAAAAATTATAAAGATAAATTATCTGGTAATAATTAATAAAAATAACTAATTTCAAACCTGACCAATTATACAGAAATGGCGGAATAAACGTACATAAGGTTAATATTCTAGTTTAAACTTTTGTAACTAATTTCAAATTTGACAATATAATTTTAGATAATAAAACATACATTTCTCACTTAATCAATTCAACACCGTTCCCGCCCTCTGCCATATTCAATCACATAGAAAAAGTTCAAACAAAATCACTTTTCCTCCTCTAAATTAAATATCGTTGTTGATTCTACATATCCAAAGATATAGTATGCTATTCAATTATGTAAAACTCAATCTATTTAAATAATAATATTTAAATCATTTGAGATTAAGCTTGAATAATGGACTTAGAAATTTCTTTATAATTAGTCTTATAATATATATATAAATATATATTTTTAACTACACAAATTTATAAATATTTATAATATGTACATTTATATAAGTAAAATCATAAAATTTAAGGGTGGCGGCCGCCACCACCACCCCCCTGGCTCCGTCTATAGATATACACAACTTTTATTAGTTTGTAAAGATAACGTCCAAGTATGAAATGTACTCGGTAATATACTTCATTGGCAAACTGCAACATTATATTATATATATATATAGAAATGATATGCCGCTCACCTTCCGTGAGCACCGATCACCGTTCGTCTATATTAACATCATTCTTTTTAATTTTTTTATTGATTTATATGAAATCGATGATGATGATAATAATAATAATAGAAACGACAAAGTCAAAAGTTTGTCTTAAAATGAGAAAAACAAATGATCCTATCATAGAATAATATCTGTATTGCATAAAAACAAGACTAAAAAGGAAAATGATGAGTTATATAATTCCCAATATTGATTGACTTAAAACATATACAGTTGACGTCAAGCCATTACATCACTCTAGCTCTATTGTATATGTATATGTATATGTGAAACAACCCCTCGATCGATCGTCTCCTCTCTTACCGCGTTGCTTCGTACACTTTTCCACGAAATTCCTTACGCGCTTCCTAATTAAACAAACTACTTTTACATTTTATTTCTGCCTTCCTTTTTGTATAAGTATCCATTCTACTACCTATATCTTTCCCACCTAAACAATCTACACTATTTCTCTCTCTCTCTCTAGTTCTCTCACAAAGAAAATTATATATAAAGGACATAATTTAGGGTTTAAAGAATAACAAAGATCTTCAACAATTAATTAATTCTTTCCATAATATGGCAGCCAAACGGTTTTTCGATGGTGATGAGGATCACCCTAACCAGAAACGGATGAAAACTAGGCCCTCTTTTGCTTCGTAAGATCTCTCTCTCTCTCTCTCTCTAATGGGTATGTGTGTGTGTTTATATATATGAAGCAGCACTTACTTAATTTTGCTACTTTACTGTGACAGTGTGATCAGAGAAGTTGTTATGGTGAATTTCTTTGAGAATTTCTGCTCAGCTTTGGAACCAATGCTTCGTAGAGTGGTAAAAAAAAATTTATTACCGTCCCTTTAATTTGTTTTACTATAAATGCACCTTTTGTTATCTCCGTCATATATGTATACTATTTCATTTAATATATTATGCTATTATATAAAAACTATGAGATCGATTTGATTGTAGCCTTGGATAATTCTATGCACATATATATAGGTGAGCGAAGAAGTGGAAAATGGGCTGAGACGGCGTTGCATGGGCTCAATGCAGCGCTCTCCCTCACTAAAGATGATACAACGCGCGCCGCCGCCGTCGGCCGCCACCACCCTCCGCCTCGCCTTCGTCAAGAGGCTCTCTCTCCCAATCTTCACCGGCACAAAGATTGTCGATGCCGACGGCGGTCCTCTCCAGATCTTGCTCGTGGATCACGACAAGGTCCCCACTTCTCTCCCTTACGCGATCAAGGTGGAGATTGTCGTCGTCGACGGCGATTTTCCGGCCAACAAGGACGCCTGGAGCGGCGACGAGTTCGCGAAGAATATTGTGAAGGAGAGGAATGGAAAGAGGCCTTTGCTCGCCGGAGATCAGTTGAACATCACGATGAGGGATGGGGTTTGCTTCGTCGGAGATGTGGAATTTACCGACAATTCGAGCTGGATCCGGAGCAGGAAGTTTCGGCTGGCGGCGAGGGTGGTGGCGCAGCACGGCCAAGGCCAAGCTCAGCCGCCTGTGATACAGGAGGCCGTCACCGAGCCGTTTGTCGTTAAGGACCATCGTGGGGAATGTGAGTTTCTCTCTCTACCCTTGCTTTCTTTTTTTTTCACTTATATGAATTCATTCTGTTTGTTTTTTTTCTTTCAGTATTTCTATTTTTTTTAAGTTCTTTATCATAAATCGGTGAATTAGTTAGCAATAGTGAAATTGAACAAATTTGGAGCTAATTAAAGAAAGGTGAAATCGTGTATATATAGGATGGGAGTGTAGTTTCTCTAATTTCTTCTTATTAATTACTTAATATATATAATATAGGATATAGTTCCACAAGTCTCATAGTTTAATGATATATAATTCATTTTTATATGTACGAATTGTAAAATATATATGATAATATTAGTAACACGTGTAGTAGAGAAACATATGATTTCTATGTTAAATTTCATCAATTTCTAGTAACAATATTTGTATTATATATAGAATAATTTATAATCTTGAAATTTAAACTGATGGTTGATCATCCCTTTTAATTGATTCATATTTTAGAAGATTTTGTCAAGCTAGCATTTGAATTCGAAATCTTTATTAAGGGCTCATATATGATATACCAGTAATAATGAAATATAAGACATAACACAAAAGTATAGTATATGATCATCAATCTGCATATACTCAACCAATTCTGATTGAAGAAAATAAATTATCATTTTTGTGTACAAGCATATACAGTATCTAGAATAAATGTTTGTAGCTATAGTTGATGAGTTGATCACGAGGAAACATTCCTTCCTAGGCTATATATATCATGGCATTAAATTTTGAGTTGGGGGAGGGTTTGGTTTCCCATGTGGACATAAATTTTTAATTTGGAGGAGTTAGTTGGCAATAAATTATATGGCGCCTAAAAAAAAGGATTTGGGATGCTCAATCATTGATGTGGAATATAATGAACACCAACTTGGGCAAGCAAGATCCAGTTTCTGAGTCGAACTCCAACTAGCAAAACAAACACATGATAAATAAATAAAAAATGGATGGTTTAATTGTAGTGTACAAGAAGCATCACCCTCCTGCATTGGACGACCAAGTGTGGCGGCTTGAGAAGATTGGGAAAGGGGGAGCTTTCCATAACAAACTATCATCTCATGGCATCAACACCGTTCAAGATTTTCTCAAGCTATATGTCGTCGATACGCCCAAACTTAAAAAGGTAACATATATCATGATTATTATATTATATCGTATGTGTTTTCAAAAAAAAATATTAATTAATTATATATTGATAATGATAGATACTTGGAATTGGGATGTCGGAGAAAATGTGGAATGTGACCGTAAAGCATGCCAAGAATTGTGTGATGGGCACAAAAGTGTATAGATATGATGGCAACAACTATACTCTCATCTTCACTCCCATCTGTCAACTCATCAAGGCTCACTTCAATGGCCATGTTTACCACCAACACCACTTCAAAACCATGCAAATGGTAATTAATTACTACTATATCTTTCAATCTAATTTACATATCCAATATATTTATCAATGCTATATTTATAATGTTTATTATTATTTGATTATATTAATTTGGATCATTCTATCGTCTAGTGGATTTTCACCCGTGAGACTATCTCATATTTGATTCTACCTAAAATAAAATAAGTGTTCGGTCTTATTCCAACAGTTGATATATACATATATGTGTAAAATAGCTAGTACTTTGTGTTTGTAAAAGCTTGCATTAAATTTCTATAAAGATCTTAATTAATTAATTCTATATAGTCTATTTATTTTCTGTCTATGTCTTACAAATTACACCACTATTTTAGTTTGCCTAGCATTTCTAGGGTTTGCAGAAAAAAGTTTGTTAATTTTTTCCACTAATGGTAATTAATGGTTGCGATGCAGGCTTATATTGAAAGCTTGGTGAAAGATGCATATGCAAAATGGAATTCCTTGGAGGAATTGGACGGAATCCCACTGTTAACCCAAGGTACATTATTTATTCCTTTATATTTTTTAATTAGTTCAATTTTTTTTTTACCTCTTTATTTATATAATGACTAGTAGCTAATTAATATGGGATTAGGTGCAGGGTGATAATGTTATTAACTGGATTTCTTTTACTAAATGAAATTATTCCCTTGAGAATTAAAGTTTCATTTATATGAGATATCAAACGTTGAGACATTCAGGAAGTTATATAATAAAGTATACTTTCAAGTCAACGAGCTTTGTTGGCATTAACGTAGCCAACATTTATAAGCATCTATTTTATTTATTTATTTATTTTCGTATTGCGTAAATTTATGGTTCATCGATATATTTTACGAAGTAAACGAGTATATTGACATGCTCCAACTTCATTTAATTTCCATGAATTCTTTTGACCACCACTAATAAAATTAAAAAATCTTACTCATTTAATTAAAGTAATAACACTAATTAATTCCTATAAAATTCAACTTGACTTCGAGTCAACTTGGGCCGTGTTGTATTATAAGAAAAGTGCCACGACTGATTGACTCCAGCTTGCGATAGCTTCGCTTGACCACGATTCTAAAATTTAATTTAATTTTTCAATAGTCGACTATTGACATAATTTTAAACTTTTGCTGATGAATTAGATTATTTTTTTAATTAATTAATGCAGGTGAAATGGTGGAGGAATATCAGAATGAGCAGCAGCAATCAGTAGCATATTTAAGTGACAGTAGTTTATCAGTAATGCAGAACGACAATAGCGTTGTTGATGGAGATTACTCAGATAATCAATGGGGATTAGTGTATAATACTAACATTAACATTGATTCTTGTACATCAAAAGGTGGGGTTAGGTTTTTCTCAGAATCTTCTTCAGAAGGAGATATTCCCTAATTCAACATATCATAATTAATTAAGTTTTTGTACATATGTTATGGATAAGCATTTTGTATTTACCATCAAATAGTTTTGGGAAAATTCATTATTTGGAATTATAATATATATAATGGATTGGTGTGATTATAGCTGCTTTTAGCCACTTTGTTCCGGGGAATAACTTTGTTTCGGTGTGATGTACTTTTTGAGTATATCCAAACCGTGAAGACCTTTGTGAGGTTCACAATTTAAATTTCACTAATCTTCTTTCTCCCGACCAAACTTGAAAAAGAAAAAAAGAAAAGAAAAAGAACACTTATTAGTGTAGTGGACAAAATTGTTTAAGCCCAATTGACAAGCCCGACAAGTTGGGCACGGATAAACCATGCCAATAAATAATATTTAAGCCGAAAATCATGATTGAGCTAGATAATCTTATTCTAAAACCCGATAGATCGGTCAAGTTGGCTTATACAGCCGACTCAGTCTAAGAACGCCCCTTGGCGCTTCCACAAAACTAGGATCAATATAGGACAAGGTACATGGATAAGGCCGACGTATATAAACTCTAAGGGTGTTAGTCATCCTATATACGGACTCGACTTGGTCAAAACAAACATGGTCAATCTTACTCTCATCCATCTTTGCCGTCAAGCTTCCACTAGTTGTCTGATCTACCCGACGTGCATGACGTCATAATCAATTATAGATTTAGCCTCCACAATTATATCTCCTAAATTTTTGAATTTAGGTATGGTCACAATACCTGAATCAAAATTTTATAATTAATCACAGTATTATTTATTTATTTTTTCTGTGCAAATAAATGGTAGTTAACGGAGCTTCATACACACTTTCAAGCATTTTCTTCTTTAATTTAATACATTTACTATTATTTTGATATTTTTCAGTTTTTTAGTTAACACACAAATAAGTATTAACTTCCATGTAAAATGTTGCAACGGATTTGATAAATAAAGCCAGTTAAAGAGAACAATCTGGATCTTGATATGAAAAATTTCATGCTAAAAGTTATGATTCTGGATATACAGCAAATATCTTATAAATAAATAAAAAATTAAAGTACATTTAAGCACCTAAAAATGGCGGTTTTTGTGCATTATTAAAAAAATCTAGCACCACTTGCCGACTTCCTTCTGTAGAAGAAAGTTTAACGTGGGAGAGGGACAAAAACAAAATTGTATAAGTTCAGGCGCATTTATAGCGGTATCAAACATGCCATACCTTTTTTTTTAATGCATAAAGAGAGAGAATGATATTGATGAATTATATATAAGAGATTTAAAATGAGAATAAATATAATACGAGTCAGTATTATAAGACGCTGGAGATCCAAAAATTTGGGTTAGATTTTCTCACCTTTCATATCCAAGTAAGAGAATGATAATCGACTTAGATTTGAAGTTCATGATTTTAGTCGGTTTCCTCGACGACGACGACGACAACAACAATAACAACAAAATTCTAAATTGTGTTGAAATTCTTTTGGATTAGGTCTTATCCAGGTTACTATGCGCAATTAATTTGGTTAGGCATTTTGGTAAGATGAATTCATTCATACTTAATATGAAAATGATCTCCAAGTGACAAGAAGTGATGAATATTCTATTTCGAGATAGAAAAATTGCCAATTATAATAATAAGTTGATGTATCATGTATGTGTCTTTTAATTTTCTCAAATTTATAGGATTTTTACAAAATATTAAGAAATTTTGAAGGCACTAACCACAACATCATATATATAATTATATATAGTAAATCAACTCACAAGACTCAATGAAATCAATTTGAACAACGTAATTGTACCATGATAAGTAACACCATTCCTGCTGTTTGGTATGAAAATCTCTAACATAGGTAAGATTTTTTTTTTTCTTGACACGGTGAGGGGAGTGATGAGATTTGAATTCTATACCTCATTACTTACAGACTGAAACCGCATCGCTTGGGTGTCCACTTTGGGACACATAGGTAAGAATTTTAGAGGGCAGAAACTGTTCCATATAACTATTTAAGTTATAAAATTAATAATTATTTTCTAGGTACGTTACATCATATCAACTGAAATAATACCCCTCAACTAAAAAAAAATGAAATCCCTGCTAGAGTGCTACAATACAATGAAGACAAATAAATACTTTATTATCAAAATTATTACAACATAATACAATTTTTTCAATATATTAAAAAAAAAGAAAGAAAAAAAAAAGATTGAGGCTAGTACTTGAATAATTAATCACTCTAGAAAGTTGAAAAATTGCACGTTACAGAAAATGGAAGGTGCGTGCGTTGCTCTCAATCTCTTTAACTAATAGCAGTAGCACTCTCGCCGCAGATCGATCTGATTCTGCCACGCTCTCTTTGAATTGGGGGATTCGAGAGAGTGAGCGAGTGTAGATTCTCTCAGATTGGAAAGCAGAGAGAGAGAAAGAGAGATGGGGTGCTCGTTCTCCGGTCTGAATGCTCTGTACGACGCCGTCAATGGTGCAGGTGATGTTTGGATCAACGAGAACCGTTTCAGGATCGTACGCCAGCTCGGAGAGGGCGGCTTTGCGTTCGTCTTCCTCGTCAAAGAGCTCATCTCCGATCCTTCCAACCCTGCCGTTGGCATTTCCGCCAAAATCAAGGATTCTTCGCATATCTCCGGTAAGTTTTTTCCTGTTCGATCGTCTGATCTGCGGTTTTTGGGTTTTGCTAGTGGTGGCCGTGTGTCGGTGGTCCGATTTGATTCGACATCTACAGTAAGATAGAATGATGAGATGGAGTTTCCCTAGTTAGAAATTGATGCTGTGTTAGAATATACTAATGTGTATCGGATACTGTAGGTCCTATATTTTGCTAATTTTTAAGTAGGATCCGAAATACGAAGTTGACAATTATTCAGTAAATTTGTGATGATGGATCTGTTGCTTGAACAAAAAGAGGCGATTTGCTCTCCGAGGACTTTAGCTAGTTACTTGTATCGTTCACATGAGTAAAGCGGATTTATGTTACTTGAATAGATGACTTTAGCTAGTTACTTGAATAGATGACTGGTAGGATTTATGTTAGTTTGGTAAAGCGGCTGATTTCAAGGATGTATGAACAACTAGGGTAGCAGATCGAGTAAGAACCATTTTTTTCCTGTAAAGTTAAAAAAAATCTATTTCACATAGAGAAGCAGCCCGAAGTGCTACTCAAATTGTAGTAGTTTAATGTCAGGAGATAACAATTTAAAAGGCCTTAGCAATTGAAGCCGGTAAAACTGTACAATTAAAGGCCTATTGAGGAAAGTTCTGTCTTTCGAAAGATAAGAGGTGCTGGAATTTTACTTGGAATATCCAAATGTTTCTTCCATTTGGGGGGGGGGGGGGGGATACCACTTCAATGAAAAAGTTGTTTATTCATATTTATCTATCTTAGAGAAGGCATGGTTAAGCTCAACCAAATAGTATAACAATGACTTGATTTGTACTCCGCGTCTTGCATTGCATTATGCAGATGATGGAACATATGCAATGAAGAAAGTGCTGATTCAAAACAGCGAGCAACTAGAGATGGTGAGGGAGGAAATTCGTGTTTCATCTCAGTTTAGCCATCCTAATTTGCTTCCTCTTCTTGACCATGCAATCATTGCAGTCAAGGTAATTGTTGTTCTGTTTTGTTTCTTCAGTCTTTATCATTTCTTACCAGCAAGCGTGTAGTATTTAATTTTTGATATAAAGGTTATAACTTTTAGATGAAGTGATTATATTCTGATCAAGAAGGCTACTACCTGAAACCTTTCAGTAGTATAGGTATCCATGATGTATGGGAAAAGAAATGTAAATGCATCGTGCCAGGTGTTCCACTCTTAGTGACTCTGAGTTGCAATTATTTACTGAGATAATCTTGGTTTCTTTAAATTGTTATTGAAATGAATAATTTTTTTCACTGTACCAAGTAAGGCACATAATGAAGCAAGTGCCCAGCAATTGAATTTCTTGTTATCATTTTGCAATAAGTATCAACTAATTTGAGGGGTGCTCCTGCAAGGACTAAGAACTTTTGGGAAAATTTTCTTATACTGAAAGCCAATCTGATCCCTTTTGAAATCAAATAGTTGAGCTTCATTTTTGTGCCCCTTATAGTATTTGTGGGTTTGTTAAATTTTGCGAGTACATTAGGCCATTCTTAGGCTTACTGGTATGAAAAAAATAAAAAATAAAAAAATAATAGAAAAAAAATTAAATTAAATTAAACTTGTGCATGACAAATGAGTAAATTTATTGGCCAAAGACCTGTTACCATAGATCTACCAGGATCCCCTTGAAATCTTTTTGTGGCATCAAGTGGTAAATTCTCCCACATTCATCCTATTATTCAAGGCAAAATCTATGACTTTCTTTTAGTAGTTTAGAAAGTGATGGAAGGTAACAACATATTATTTGTTTCAAGTCAAATATTCATTGCTGTTTATTGCATCCGTTGATCCTCACAGGATTATTTATCTGAAAAACAATTAGTTTATGTCTATCAGGCTTCACAAGATCAATCCTGGAAGCATGAAGCTTACTTGTTGTTTCCTGTTCATTTGGATGGAACTTTATTGGACAACACCACAGCTATGAAAGCTAAGAAGGAGTATTTTTCCACCTCGGATGTGCTTCAAATACTTCGTCAGGTAAACATGAAAAAAGAATTATATCTCCTCTACTTTGTTGAACTTTAGGTGTATACCAATTCTCTGCTAAAGTACTTATTAGCTCTTTTTTCTTTTCTACAGATGTTTATAAGGCATCTCTTGTTGATTATCTGTTTTCTATCTTGCAATAACACTTATGGATTCCCTACTTTTCCCATAGAAACATGCATTTATGCTACTGCTTGGGAAGTGAAATGCTTATGAAGTTAAAATGTTTTAAAAAGTAAAAAAAATTGAATAGTTGATATGCGGTAACACATCTGTTTATACCTACAGTTGTTCCAAAGTATGAATAAACAATTTACCTGGAAATTGTTCATCTGCAGCTTTGTGCAGGACTTAAGCATATGCACAGTTTTGACCCTCCCTATGCCCATAATGATGTCAAATCTGGCAATGTCCTTGTGACACACAGGAAAGGCCAGCCACCTGTAGCTATATTGATGGACTTTGGGAGTGCTCGTCCTGCAAGAAGGCAAATCCGAAGTCGTTCAGAAGCATTACAGCTTCAGGTTTTATTTTTAATTATAAAGCTGTTATTGCATTCTCACAATTTGCTATGACAGTTGCAGCATAAAATTACTCAAATCATTCATTAAATCATTGAAATGCCCCATCATAGGGTGCTTGTTGGGTTGATGTTATATACGGCCTTAATAATCGATCAAAAAGAGGCATATAAGCTTTTGCTGGGAACTAGATGGAAGGAGAAAAGAAAACAGTATATCCTCTTAAAAATAAAGTCCTACTAGCCAGATAATTGTGCCGGGTAATCCTCCCTCTGGTTCTAACCAGGTTCAACAATGAAGTTTGTGCAATTTCCCCCTTAAAATAGCTGTTTCTTTAGAAGAAAAAAGGGCTTTCGATTTTCACCCACCAAACAGAAATGTAGTTACACTAGTTGAAATCTTAATCTGGTCTGCTTTATCATATACAGATCAATTATGGTATGACTTTTTCTTCTCCACTACTACATCTCATCTATTTCATACTTCAAAAGTCGTCATTAAGTATTAAGATATAAATTAATTAATTAAACTGTCTTATCAGTTGTGGCTGGCTTTTCCGACTTGTTATTTTCCATTATCTGAAATACTTTTGATCTCTGAATGTTGGTTATGTAGGAGTGGGCTTCTGAACACTGTTCTGCTCCATACCGAGCTCCTGAATTGTGGGATTGCCCAAGCCATGCAGACATAGATGAGAGGACTGATATCTGGTCGTTAGGCTGCACCTTGTTTGCAATTATGTAAGAACTGTTTTCTTCTTATCTCGGTGGTCGTACTTTCTTACTCCAAAATATTTTATCTGGCCATGAGCCATCATGTGAAAAAGAGTCATTGGTATATAGTTATGTGATATCTGGTTCATATCAATAAATCGCCATGTGATAATTCATAATATGCTGGATGGTATACTCGTAATTTAGTGATTCTATATTTCATTTTTTCCATTAAAGATGAATGTTTTGGGTTAAAGTTATTGAAATTTAACATAGAGGTAGAAGGAATTATAGATCACAAAACTTTTTGAGAGTTGGTGCTTAAGCTCAAATAAAAAGTCATGTATGTCTTGTTTAATGTTGGGAGAGTGATATTACAAATTCTAGACCCTTAAAAGTAAAGTTTTACTTTACTTTAGAATATCTCTAAGTGTGTAGTAGTGATTTGTGCCAAAACTGAGACTGGTGGTATGGGAATGGGTCACATTAGACTTCCGTTTAGGTGCTGTTGAAATATTTCTCGAGTCTATCCAAAATCAGTACGAGATCAGATTATTAAAATGAATCAGTTTTCAGTTTACAACTTTGATGTCTGGTTTTAGTCTTGGGTGTCGTGTGTCAACGTATGATCTCCATCAGAACTTCATGTATCGATTGATGCTTGTCCCTAGGTATGGCGAGTCTCCTTTTGAATACGCCCTTGGAGAGTCAGGTGGGAGCTTGCAGCTGGCTATCGTAAATGCCCAAGTAAAGTGGCCGACGACCGGACCCAATCCTCCTTATCCAGATGCACTTCACCAGTTTGTAAAATGGATGCTGCAGCCCCAAGCTACGGTTCGGCCGTGCATTGATGATATCATAATTCATGTCGATAAGTTGGTCACAAAGTTTTCTAATTGAAGAAATTGAAGCGGAGCAGAGGATTGTTGAATTTATGTGTTTCAACATTTATAGAAGAAGTATTGTGTAATGTTTGAAGCATGGGATGAGGTGTAGGAAGAGTTATTTAACTGTTTGCCTATCTATCATACATTATTTTGTTTATGTTTTAGCATAAATTATGTAAGTTTTTTTTTTGTCTTGAGTATTGTACATGTTTAAACCTCCAAATAATTGATCTCTGGATGAATTATACGTGATTACATTTTACAGATACAAAATAGAGCCTGGCTCGTTCATCCGTGTTTTATGCGTGAAATCCTGCCTCATTTTATCAAATCAATGGGATTTAAAAATACACAAAAATTTGTGTTAGATCATAACGGGTCGAGATCCCTCGTGGTACCCATACTAGAATCCAAACCATTATTCATTGTGTATTTATAATTTCGTTGATGTTTGGTTGTGTTTGAATCTAGAAACGAGTAGTGTTTGATGCAAAACTATCCCTTGAAATAAGATTTATTCTGAAAAGAGAAGTGGCATTGTGATTTGTGATGAAAACAAGTAGCGAAAAAAAAGAAAAGTGGCAATTTAACTATTTATAAGGAGTGTGCATAAGTTTTTATGTGTCAAAGTCAGAATTTAGTGTCCACTGTGTATCGCTTTCAATTTTCTCTCACTTTTTTTCTTCAATTTCAATTTTTTTTTGTACTTATTAATTAAGTTTTGTTATATTCAATTAGATTATTTAATTATATTTTAGCATTTAATTTCAATTTGATTAGTTAAATAACTGATTAATAAGATTGATAAATTCATAATTATGAGTATAATTTTGTAAACACTGATATTTAGTAATAAGTGTCAATTATGATTCATTAAATTACAATAATTGTATTTTTATAATAAAATAACATATTAAATTCGAAAGTCAATTCTGAGCCTCTGCATTGGTAGTTGTAGTCTGGTCCACGTGGGATTTAGGAGCAGAAGTTGATAAACATTTGAGAGATGAATCGATCTCTGCTTTCCCTTTTGTTATCCACAAAAACACACACTATTTCAACGCAGATATCATATCTCAACTCAACAAAACCATGCATTCTTCCGCTCGACTCTTTCACCACAATCTCATACCTCCTAAACCCCTCCCGCCGCCCTCCGCCTCCGCAACTCCTCCCTATCCCAATCCTAACCCCCTTTTCCGCCGAGATTTTCTCTCCTCATCCTTGCTTCTACTGGGGGTCGCCGCCGACCCACTCAGAGCCGAAACTGTCAATAATGCCCCTTCAATTTCCACCTGCCCCCAGCCCGACCCCACCAAGCAGGCATTCCTCGATATATCTATCGACGGAGAGCCTATCGGTAGGATCGTAATCGGACTCTACGCCGACGCCGTCCCCGCCGGCGCCACTAGATTCGCCGGGATCGTCAGCGGCAAAGCCGGCGCCAGCTACCGGAGGAAGGAATTCGTGAAAATTATGCCCAACTACGTGCAGCACGGCGGCCTCAGATCGTACGGCGTGGATGCAGAGATGGCCGGGAAAACTGGATGGAACGGGGCGGCGGAGGATCTGATGCGTGAATGGGAGGAACAGAGTGAGAGGTGTGAGGGGACGAAGAATGTGGAGAGGAGCGTGAGCTTAATAGTGAGAGATCCGTCGAAACCGCCGCCGAAGATGAAGCTGGTGGCGCGTAAGGGGAAGCTGGAGATTGATGAAGAGGAGATGGGGAAGGATCCGAACGGGACGGAGTTTGCGATCGCGGTGAAGGACTCGCCGGAGTTGGATACGGCGGCGTTGGTGGTGGGGAGAGTGGTGGACGGGATGGCTGTGGTGGAGAGGATTGGGCGAGTCAAGACCGTGCAGGATAATACTACTTCGCCATACTTCAGGTATGCAGCCTTTCAAAATTTTATCAAGGCGGAATTGAAATTTGAGATTTTAGCTTTTGTAAGCGCCTACTCTAAACGTTGACAATCATTTAGAAAAAACAATACTCTATTGCAAATAAATATCATCTTGTCAAAATTCGTATTCCCAAAAAGTAAATAAACTATTCTTAATTATTGTAGTGAAAATCAAATAATTAAAGAATTTGATTTAAAAATAATTGTTTGCCATCATTTTTCCGTAGGATTTTAAAACATTACACTTATTTGTTGACATCGAGAGTGAACACTGTAAATGGTAGCCACTACAATGAGAAAGTCTACTGTGGATGTGAGTGAACATTCATACATTACGTGACAAGTGACAGTTGAATTCACAATTTTTCATCAAAAAGTATGGGTCGAGTCGCACGAATTGGAATTGTTCTAAATTGGATGATACAATAAGCTTGCTCTTGACATCATGTTCAATTCTGACTCTGTAAAGGCAACATCTTCTCTTAATCAATGGCCTTGGAATTAGTTAAATGTTGATGTTACATACTAATATGGTATGATGTTTATTAATTTATTGCTATTATATATTATAGGGTAGCAAAGCTGATAGGAGACAAGAGGGCTGTAGTAGCAGAAAGAGGCTTCAACAGACCTTACTCAAAAGTTGTCGTCACCAATAGCGGACTCATTGGATGATTGTAAATCTATTCAATTTTTCAATGTGAGACGTCAGAAGCTGCATAATGCACATTGCAAGGGAGTTATATTTTGGGATAATTATAAATGAATGAATGCTATGTTACAATCATGATGTGAATGATTTCCTTCGACTTCTATAGTTAAAATCTGCAGTGCTGCAAACAAATTAATGATGATACTCGGAGAGTTCAATTATGAGGTGATGGTGAAAATCACCTACATTTTGATTCTGACTGAAACTACTCCCTGCTAAATAGAAACTTCTCACACGCTTTAATCCTAAATTTCAAGATTGCACTATAGTAAGAAAAGGGGGAACAAACAAATAAATTGCCAGGTCACAAGTTTGAGGATTTGAAGGGCTGTGATAATCAGGAGTGATGTTTCAAGCCAGTGCTTCCACTCACTCAGGTCGCACGGTGGGTTGCTTTGAGAGTGATTTTAAGATGCAATGATGTGTCAAAAGTTGCGCCTTAGCTCCCATCACAAACCTTGGCTCTCTTCTTATCAGGAGATGTGAATAAATTCCTCACAGACTCGACTGGATCGTCCACCTGCACAATCACATTTCTTAACCAAATGAAGAGGTGCCCAGAGGAAGAAAGCAAAAATACACTACACAGCCTAGTGGTAGAGTGGTTAATTCTCGAGGCCAAAGGTCTCGGGTTCAAGTCCACCGTCATGCGGTCTTTAAATTTCTTGTAGAACAATTAAAAAAAAAATACACTACACAGACTCTGTGTGTGTGTGTGTGTTAGGAGTAATTGCAGGTCAAGTATCTAAAATACTTAAACAAATGATGGGTGTCAATAACTTTCTATGGTATTTAAGCAGGAATGATGCTCTTGCTCCCAGGAAGAGATATCCTCATTTTGAAAGTAAATTTGGATTAGCCTTAAATGTTGAATTTTGCTCTTCTGAAACAAATTATCTAGTAAAATGCATACACTTCATTGACGTACTACGTGTATCAGTGTTCATTGTACCTCTATCAAGGTAGATGAATTCACATTGCTGAGCTCTTTGGTTTCTTCTAAAGCTGACAGTGTCTGTTGCCATCCAGGAGCAGATTTGCCAGTAGACATAATCCACGGGCAAAAGTGCCTATGCTGTTTGATTGGGTTAAACTCCATTGGTTTATCAAAAGATATCTTATTCTCTCCTGCAACAATAAGATAAGCAACTTTATCCACCATCATAATAACAGACTGTATCAACGCTTTGAAGTAATAAATGTGTAAAGAAACAGAACTTACAACGAATATGAGACTAAACTCATTCTAGAATCCTAAGGAAAAAAAAAATTGTAGGCTTGCACGAGATTTAGTGATCATAAGTAATATCATGATGGATTAATTTGTTTTGGAATTAATAAGGCATCGTTTCTCCACAGTAGTTGATATGTCGATGAGGTAGAATGCAAGATAAACTAAAAATGTCCATAAGCATATACATAATACATAAAGACAAGCATGTCAGCTACTAACTCCTTTTCATGTATGATCAACAGGCTCCCAAGATAGATATGAGAACATCTAAAACATAATGGCTAAAACGGAAAGCTACCCAAAAACATGAGATCCAAAGAATAAGAACTGAATTACAAAATTGGAGAGATGAATTAACTTACTTGTACTAAAGAGCATAGGTTTGTTGTTCTGTAATGCCCCTATTCCAGGACTTTCTAGATAGTTACTTTGGTATCTGCCAACTTCTTTGTGGTTTCCAGACATTTGTTCTCTGTGAGGCTCATTCCCCTCATCTTTTCTACTTGACGTAATATCCTCAGGGGTTGAGCTAGATAACTCGCCAGAAACTGCTGAATTGACTACATTTACAGTTTCAGTCAATTTCAAATTCAAGTCAGAACCTTCTGCAATGGCATGTGGCTCTATGGTTACAGAGGTTTCTTCTGCACTGACGTTTTCACTTTGTTGTAACACTGGTTGATCCTCCAATTGTGATGGCGTTTGAACATCCGAGTGATCTTTATTTCCGATTTTTATTGGCAATCTTGCTCTCAAATTCTGCCCAACGATGGGTAAAGATATGGTTGCACCATAATTTAGCAATGCAGGTGGAGGACCACCTGCAATTGTGAATCCCGAGGATGTTGAAGCACTGCTACCAGTATTCTGGATACCTCCCCTACTTCCAGTGCATATTTGATTGCCCGAAGAACCTTCTTGCACAAAAGCCTCATCATGGGCAACAATATTTTTACCAGTAACTTCTGTAGGCCCCACAAATCTCATATACTCCAGAGGCCGTGAAGTAGTAGAAAAAGCCCATAATCCAACACTAGCCCCACATAATTTGCAATCCAGAACAACGGAACTAGGATCAGCCTGCAGCTCACTAGAAGGGTTGGTGCCCTCACATGAAGACTGGATATTATCTTTCGGTTTTTGTCCTGTTGTAATTGTTACATTGGCATCTTTAACAGAATCGTTTTTTCCATCCTTGAAGTCAACTCTGTAAGGTAATATACGAGGATCCCAGCCAAACAAACTTATCAGCTTTTGTGCCTGCACACTTCCAAAAGTCACTATTCTTCACTTTTTTTTTAGAATAATTATTCTTCACTTTAACTGTTCTAGTTATGGTAGTCTACACTAATAAACAACTAACTGAAAGATTAAATAATTTACATATATTGACATGAAAATATTATTGAAACTGCCCACAACTAAATACATTGTATGAGAAAGACGAGAGTCAGACAATGCATGTTTTGAGCAGAATTACCATATAAATTGTCCTTCTCCCTTTCATCACACCTTTCATGAAGACAATGATCGGTACTTGATCCAAAAGAAAAGGTGATGTGCAGCTACTTCAATTAATAAAAATATATGTGTGCAGTGTCTTAAGGCAGTGTGAGGCAGTTAGGCTGATGTAATTTTGACTTATTATAAATTGCTGCCAAACCTGATAATACGAGATGGAAGAACTTGTCGCAGGTACGCGTGCTGAAGATTCTGTTCCAGAGCTTTCAAGTTGTTCATGGCACCCTAAATATGAAGATTCACTAAGAAATTGCTCCAGCTGAGAGGTTCTTAAGTCATCAATGGCCATAGGGGCAATAACTGGAAGAGCTATTAGCTGTGATAGGGATAAAAATCGCCTCTTGTAGTCCTCAATCAAACTTGCCCCAGATAGAATCAGAAACTGAGCAAGTTCTTCTGCACAGGAGTTATTAGTCCAAGGGCACAGTAAATTATGCCCGCTTTCCAGCTTCAAGCTGAATACCATGGCTGCTTTCTCAACTGATAACACATGAACCAAAAGAATCTGGATTCAGGAACAGTGCTAGATTTATATCTTCATATGTTCTCAGAAACAAGCATGCCACATTTTAGAATAAAAAGTAGTAATTCTACAAATGAAAGAAACCTAGCCAAGAATAATAGTGCAACAGAAGAGTTAATGAAGAATGTATGACTTGCCTTGTTCCCTTGCCCAAGCTGATGGAGTAGAAAAGAGGAGGCGTGTATTGCACGAGACACAAGCAATTGTGTCCATATCTACATTAACCCAACCCCTTCGAGCACATTCCAAAGGGCTCACCACCTAGAAGGATGCATTATGTTATTTCTAATACAAATATTCAATATTAATTAATACTAGATTTAAGAGAGTGAATCATACTCGTAGTGAAAAGAAAATTATGCAAACAAATTATAAAAGTAAAAAGGACCGAAAAAGTTGAAAAGTGATTACCAACTAAATATTTATCAATCACATTTAGGGTCGTAAAAGTTGAACACTGTATCCAGTGAAACTATATCTACTTAACATTTGGCCATTTCAATTAAATGAATGATTGAGATCTCAGAATAACCCAAAGTCCTAGGGATGCAAAATTAGTGACTTACTATTTATTAGTTAAATGTCTGATTGAGTTTATTATGAAATTCTTGTTAAAAGTATGTCAAGATCTGATGCAACATTGCAACTGCATACAAGTAAAAGCATAAGAATCCAACATTAAAAGACAAAGCAAATTTTTTTTGATGTCAATGCTCACATAGTAACCATGTTAATAACTGCAAGTAGAGTTGCAATCTAAGATTGAACAAGTAATAACTGCCAACTTCTCCCTAAACTCATGTTCCAATGTCCAATGCATGTGATACTTTATAGTAGGGGGAAAAAAAGAATTCAATGCACTTGAAAAGAAATAAAGACCAGAAACCAATGAGAAATATATAATTAGTTGATTGGGCAGAGCAGACAGTACTAATTAACACCCATGAATTCAGCAGGCTGACAAATATTGTAATGTGACATTGTGCATTGATGCTGTTTTGAGAAAGCGGGGTGGAATTTGGAAATAGTCATTTGCAGATTCAGGTCCTACGCTATTCCAAGGAATAATCTTCATTTTCTCTTACAAGGAAAACGTGGATATTACAACCAATGCTTATTTTCCACATTTATAAAGGTCCACTTCTGAAATGAGACACATAGGAGCCAGTCACTTCAAAGACACACCAGGTGTTATGGACTGTTGGAGCTCATATTGTCCATGGAGCGAGCTATTGGCTAATCGGGTGCGTAATCCTTAGTTTTTAAGTCTACAATGCCTTAGCACATAATTAGAAACTTCATGCTTATAAGCGCATCATGGTAGCTGGATTGATTAAATGAGCAATGTGATTTTATCGTAGTGTCCTTATCTTTTTCATTAAACTAAGACAGAAGTATGTAGTGGATTCCACTAGCTTTTAACGGTAATGAGAAACAATAGAATGAGAGAGGAAATTTTCAAGAGTTTGACATAAGAGAAGCATTCTATAATATCAAGCAGAAAGTAATACATTAGGCAGATTCAGATTCACTCCTTAAAAACTCAAAAGGCTTCCAAGATATTGGCACCGAAGCCCAGTCACTACAAACGGAACATTTATCGTTATATCACAAACCAACATCCACAATTTAGCTGCTGCATCCGAACTTAGATAAATTCGTGATAACAAAGATCAAGAAACTTTTCAAACCTGTGGCTTAGCAAACCAGGTCATCGACTTGAAAGTAGACAACCTCCTAAACAAATCGCCACGGTCCCACGGCCTGCAAACCGGTGCTTGAGCCGCCCATGGTGAAATTGACAATGAGCCCCCCGATTCATTGCCAGTTAATTTCCTCCGCACTGAAGACGAGTGGGGGCGCTTTCGGCCGCTTAACTGTTGAGCTCTGCATTCATCGGCGCACAAACAAGCGAAATACGATTAATACAGCGTGAAAAAACTGCGAGCGAACTACAGAATTTGCAAGTTCCTGCCATACTCGCAACAGTTATAGATATAAAATAGGGTTTGTTTACCGAAAATAATGAAATTGGCATCAAAAGGCATCGGAATCACAATATAGAAGGAAGGAATATCTGGAAATGGAAAAATTAGAATAAAGACCTGGCGTCTTTAGAGTTGGTTCTGGAATTGGAAGGAGCATGCGAGAGCTTCTTCATTATCGCTTCGACCCTCTTTTCAGTCTCTTCTTCCATCTTTCTTCTTCCAACTCTCTCCTCCCTCTCTCCTCCTCTCTCTACACGGAGGCCGGATGCTGTTCTTTATTTGCTTATTACTACCACGCTATTTTTGCTTTGCTTTTAACTAAACTATTTATCGAATTCTTCTCCATTTCATATGTACGTTTACGATACAATTAGGGCCGTAAATGACTCAAGCCGTTCGTGAGCTACTCGGCGATCAACTCGAAAAAAGTTCGTTCGGTACTCAACTCGATAACTAATCGAGTCAAGTTCGAGCATGAAATCGAGCTCGATAAGTTTATCAAGCCGAGTTCGAGCATCGTATTGCTCGACTCGACAGGCTCGCGAACATGCTAGACTCGTATTTAATCGAGCATGTTCGCGAGCCTACAATTGAGTATGTTCGCGTGCCTACAAATCGAATTTTAGTCGAGCTTGTTTGTGAGTTTGATAATCGAGTTTTGTACATAAAACCAAAAAAATTAGCTCTAAGCGAGCTCGAGCTCGATTAACATGTATCGAACTGAATTTAAATAAAATCGAGTTCTTGACGAGTCTGGCTCGAGCTCGAGCTCGAATACCTCTTTATCGAGTATTTGACGAGCCGAACTCGAGCTCGCTAATTTTGGATCGAGTCGAGCTCGATCACGATGGCAGAAACTCGACTCAAGCTCGAGTCGAGTTCGAGCAAGCGAATATTTAAACGAGTCGAGTTCGAGCAGACCAATACTCCGCTCGACTCGGCTCGTTTACAGCCCTAGATACAATGGGGCATTTTCTGTCAAATAATATGGGTTCTTTCTATGATAATGTTAACCCACCATCACCAATTAAGATGCACCGAGTAATCACAATAAGAAAATTTGTGACATAATCCACCTAAAAAATATTGATTGATTTGAACATGAAACTTTAAGCATGTATAAATAGTGAAATTGTGAATGTCTTTTGTTATAGGCATTCTAATTGTTTTATTAAAAAAAAAACGTTTAAAACCTATATAATATTGATAAGGGCACTTTCTTTTCTTTTCTTTTTTTTTGAGAAAATTGATAAGGGCATTTTACTCTGGGGTAAAATATTCGAGGGCTTAAAATCTATTATTGTAACTGTTAAAAAGGTTAAAAACTTTCCTTCAAAAAAAAAAAAGGTATAAAAAAGTTTCTGTACATGTTATATCCCAAAAATTTATGTTTATTAAGAAACAGTACTGCACTTGTAAATTTATAATGAAATTCATCATTTAAATTGAGCAAACTCAATAATCTACTTGCTGATTTTATTACTAGTCAATTCGAATTTGTTCTATCCTCGATATTTCATATCTTGTCCTAATGTAGATTATTAATCTGGCACTCTTCTTATCTTTGTTCATTGCCCTAATATATCATCAAAAGTTTTGTTTTTTGTTTTCTTTCCCTTTTCTCCGTTTTTTGGTTTCATATATGTATAAGATCAGATATGAGGGGAGAGAGTAGGGATGGCAATTTACCCGCGGATACCCGATACCCGCGGGTACCCGACCCTAATAGGTGCAGGTTTGAGGGCATTTGATATCCATGGATAGCTTCATGGTTAGAAAATACTATCCATTTAGTTCGCGGGTACGGGTATGGATAGTTACTATCCGTACCCGCTAAATCCGTTTACCCGCGAAATATCCACGAAATACCCGATTACTACCCGACTATTATTTAATGTATGTAATATATATTTGGTCCAAATAGTATTTAATATAAGTATATATTTGGTCCAACTCTAACTCGAAGCCCAACCTAATACTAACTTATTACTCAAAAAAGCCCAACCCAAACTAATAGTCTAATACCCCCTTCATACGACCTAACCTAATCGGCTAACCCTTATACTGCGCGGATGCCCTCTCTTATCAATTTCTCAAGCTCTATCTACTGTTGCTGTAGCGCTTGTGCGGCTGCCCTCTCTCATCAATCTTTCATCAATTTCTCAAGCTCTATCTACTGCTGCTGCAGCGCTTGTTACCGCCCCTGCCGCGTCGCCGCCGCGCTGCTACCTCCTCTCACCGGTGACGGGTAATTATCTTCTTCTCTTCTGTGCCTATCTCTCTCTCTCGCGCATCTCTCTCTCACGCCTCTCTCTCTCTCTCTCTTGCACAGGGCATGTTACCGCCCCCGCCGCGTCACCGCCGCGCTACTGCCTCCTCTCACCAGTGACGCGTAATTCTCTTCTTCTCTTTTGTGCCTCTCTGTCTCTCTCTCTCTCGCGCGCGCGCAGGGCTTGTTACCGTCCCCGCCGCGTCGCCGCCGCGCTGCTGCCTCTTCTCACCGGTGCTCTCTCTCTCTCTCTCTCTCTCTCTCTCTCTCTCTCTCTCTCTCTCTCGCAGGCGCTGTTACTGCAGGTGGCGGGTAGATAGATACCCGCGGGTGGCGGGTTGGCGGATACCCGACGGGTGGCGAGTATCCGCGGGTGGCGGGTATGGGTTTTGCTCGCGGGTACGGGCATGGATATCCACTATCCGTGCCCGCCGTACCCGATTGCCATCCCTAGGAGAGAGAGCTTATAATAATATTACACTCTAATTAAAGCAAACCTTTTGATAGATGATAATCAAATATTTCACAGAACTTTCTAACAATGTAACAGGCAATGTTGCAGCAGTACATGTTGAGTAGACTGAAATCTAAATCTTCTTTGACCAAAATTATGCATTAGATAGGAAGATGAGCTGCAAAAGATAAATATGAACACAAGGGCAAGTTCTACGGTAGCTTCAACAACATACATATCTACAAGAAATAAGCATCCAAAAGAAGGCCTAACAAACTATGATCAAAATGGTGGATACTAGAAATTTTAGCCTTAATTTAAATCATAAGATCGAAAAAAGATCAATGCTATCAGCTACTTTTATCGCATAAATCTATTCTAGATCGACAAACAGAACTCCCAAAAGATGGTGCAGAAGGAATTACTAGAAGAATTGCTGGAGCCAGCAACAGTTAACTGCATCCTTCTCTAAACCTTCTTTCAATTTGCTGACTTGTTGTAATGCTTGTTCCAACTCCATCTTGTCTAGTGGTAACTCGGAAAACTCCTTCAAGAACTGGCGAGCCCGTTCAGCACCTCTAGTTACATCATCAGAGTCCTCTACCCGCTTCCGTTTGGATCCCATCTGAATATTGTGGAGAAAAACCCAATTGATCAAAATCCATGAAGAACACATTTAATTGCATGAAAATATTGATTGAGCTAAAATATCATTTTCTTGCATCAACCCTTAGATTAAAGATAATAGCGATTATATAACAGAGAGATGTGAACAATATTCGAGTAAAAGACCATTGGTGGTCAAAATATGGACAAGAGTTGCAGCAACTCTCATTTTTAACTGACATGGACAAAAATAACCCTATCTCACAGCCAAGCCAACTACTAAAGTTTGCGCCCTCTCAGAAAATGAAGCAGTAAACAGAACACTTAAAAGAGAATGACTCCATCTGTAACTGAGACTGTGAAATGTAATCTTCTGTGGTCTAGCATTAAAACAAACAAGTATAAACCGTCTGCCTTGCACTGAAATACAGACCATAGCAAGTGATTTTTTCATAATGTGAAAACTAGTCTGAAGGGGCAATAGAGATTGGCAGTGCCTCTAGGTTCATTGCGGACACTTAATTATTGAAATAAGAACTCTCTGGAGCAAATTGTTGACTAGCTAAAATAATTAACCATGTATAAAAAAAATTACCTCTTTGGGATCAGAAGGCGAAAAATCTTCTAACTCAGAAGCCTTAGCTCGGGCAAGGGCAACAACACTTTCTGGAAAATTAGCAAATTCTGCAACATGTATGCCAAAACTTTGATCACAGGCTCCTGCTTCAACCTGAAAAATAAGAGGCAGCACACCTTTTAATGAGTCAGAAAAAATTTAAAAAAATTAAAGGCTTATATGAACTCAGTAATCTGAATCTCAATAGCAGGACCCCACAGATATATACTGTAATAGTGTTCGTAACAGTATACAAATAGACTTGCACCACACAGTTACTAGTTTTGAGATAACCAATGCTAAATTATACTGATTACTTCAGACTTTAGTTTGTATTGGTTAAGCATTGACTATTGGAGCAGCTTGAGTATGCAATTTGACTATAGTGGGATGACGTCCACTGAATATACAGTTAGGCCTCAAACAGTGCCCTGAAGACTACATCAGAATCCTCTTTAGGGATAATAGTAAGCACCAAGAGGTTGAAGGTGAGAATTAATACAAAAAGATATTACATGCATGCACACATTCAAATGACTTTCTTGTGATATAGTGTGTGTGTGTGTGACAGAGATAGAGACAGACACACACAGACAGAGAGAGAGAGAGACCTTGTAAAGCATCGTAAGCTTGCGACTTGATGAGTCAATGTGTGCGCTCACGTGATAATTAGATACTCCTGGAAGTTTCTTGGAAGATTGTTCATTGCTAGTACTTTCATGAGCTAAGGCAGTTAGTTCGTGAAAGTGAGTTGCAAATAGTGTAGGTGCTTGTATCACTTCAACTATATGCTCACAAATTGCCCAGGCTAGGCCTAAATAGCAAGACACCAAAAAAAAAAATAAAAAACTTAGGTAGATATATATGTGAGAACAAATAAACATATAAAATGCTCAAGGCTGAGAGAATTTGAATATGTTAAAGCAAAAAAATTAGAATAATTCATTTGAATTAAGAAGTTCAGGAGTCAGGCCTAGACCTAAGGTTAATAGGAGTTACAATATTGTTCCTGTAATGTGATCTGAACGTGCATATTTAGTGCTCTTGATGACTTGATTAATTTTAAGTTCTGCAAATAGTTTAATAGAGGGCTTGCACATAGATTTACATACTCAAAAGTAATATTCCTTCTACAACTTTACGATCTGTGGCCCTATGTCTAGTAATTTACCCATCTTACGAATTATTCACTTAATGATTTACTTGATAGCATATGAAAGAAATCTAAAAGAGACTCCATCAGCATCAATGCTCCCTTCCCTCACATTTATGATGAGACACCACAGAAACCTCGAAGAGAACTTAACATGCAAAGAAATGTTAACATATAATAATCTGAGCTTTGCAAGACCAAGAAAAATATAAAAGATGTTTTAATTTGCACGTGATATCTATGTCTTATGCTCAGGTATGCACAATGTGAAAGATCAGGCAAGTTCGATACTTAAACAAATGTGAGACTAACCAAATCCATCATATGTTGATGTGCCACGACCTAGCTCATCAATTATGATTAACGACCTCTCAGTTGCTCCTTTCAAGATTGATGCTGTCTCTAGCATTTCTTGCATGAATGTCGAAACCCCACGTAGCTATTGAAAGAACATAATGAGCAAAGAAATTGAAATACAGCGTAAAGAAAAGGAAAAAAGAAAGTAGGCAGTCTGCATCCACCTCTGACACAATAAGAACCTAATATTTTATTATATTTAAAAAGTGGCAGGAAGACAGGGGGACTTGGTCGAGTGCATAAGTAAGATTTGCCGCAGTCAATGACATTCTCAATTTTGAAAAAGGTATTCTATAAAGATGATTAACCACCATCAGAAAGCAAACCAGATTTATTTTCTGAAATTGGAAAATTCTATCCAATAAGAGATGTTTTATCAGAACACCCTTCACCTGTGATGCAACAAGTAAAACTAGCTTTTCAAAAGTATTTAAGTGAAACTACACCATACTTACAATTCAAGAAACTGTACTAACCAATAAATGAAATGGAAGTCGGAGTGACCACATCTACTATTTAATTAAAGTCAGAAATGAAAAACAGCTCTAAAAATCTTAGCTAATACACTCCAAAACAAGGTTCTGTATTCTGGGTGAGTCAGAGACAATAATATGTATATTGTAGTTAGAAAAATATGTCAATAGACCTTCCAATTTATACCAACAGAAATAAGTTCAACCGAGAAAGCCTGATCTTACCTGGCAGTCACCAGCACCCACACGAGCAAAAATGCAGTCACGTAAAGAAATGCAAGCATTGTCGCATGGGACGAAAGAACCAACTTGTGCCATTAGAATATTCACACCAACCTGATCAAAAAATTTAGATATGACCTTTGTCAAGTGGCCGAAGTTCTGGATGACAAAATACATTTTCTGCTACGAGAGGATAATAGACGTTTTTTTTTTTTGTTGGTTCTACTGTTGCATGCCTTTGCTGGGCAGATAAGGGAAGTTAATGAATAGCTACAGAACACATTATTTCATCAATCTGAACATGAAGCTATTATAGCAAGCTTATCTTGAAGATAATGCTTGTATCTTGCCCTCCAGTCCTCATTAATATTGCTTATCAGCAGCAGAATAAGAATTTTACATTATGAACAGCCAAAAATTGAGAATAACAATAAAAAGATTAAAGTTAAGTGATGTGCCTGACCTGTCGTATGAATGTTGATTTTCCACCCATATTAGGACCTGTGATAATCTGGAACCAGCTTTTTCCCCTAACCTGTAAAGGCAAACATGTGTAGGGAATGACCCAATTCTACAAAACCCAAAAAGTTATTGATATCCTTATATAAGAACTTACGAGTTTACAATCGTTTGGGATAAAATTCACCCAGTCTTGAGCTTCAACACAAGGATGCCGACTCCCTTCTAAAATAATGTCTCCTTCATCCTATGAAACAAGGGAAGCATGATCATGGGGGAAAAGAGAGAAAGAAAAATAAAGAAAAAGAAAACCCTAGTTCTTGCAATGAGAGTCTAAGTGATCAATCAACTCTTACTGATGGAGTGATGATAGGCCTTGTGTAAGCAGTTGGGGAGCCAGCAGCCAAATCGGCAAAACTAAGTAAAACATCCAATTCGGAGAGCAACCAAGCTAATCCTTCAAACACCTCCACAAAGAAGATATAATTGGTTAATACCCATAATAGCGCCTGCAATAATACTAGCAACAAGAACAAATCGACAACAAGCATAATGATGATGAGGGTGAGGAGATGGAGGATGATCAGTGTTATTTTGATAGCAGATGAATGGATGGCATCCAAGTAGACACTATGCAAAATAGATACCTCAGAAAAACTTGCAGCAGTTTGGACTACTCGAGCAACCAATTCTTTCTGGCAAGTTTTATATTCATCAACCACCTTCTGGTATTGGTCACTCAGTGCCTTTAGCTTTGTGTTCGTAAACTTTACCCCATCCTTGCGAGTTTCAAGGACAATAAAGTGGGCATTGAGCTTTTTCCTTACTTTTGGCTCCTCCTTTTTGGTAATCCTAAAAGCATATCCATATTGTGTCCCTTTCTCTAATTTCAGAGCTTTATCAAGAGCCAGATCAAGATCATTAGCAGCTTTTCTGTGTAAATCATGTATTTGATGTTCCAGAGACTCTTGCTCGTTTTTCAAAGTCAATAAGTGTGAATCATACCCTGATGAAATCATGTATTCTCCATTCTCAAGTTGATCAAGGTCAACAGAGGCTTCCACGAGACCAATGAATTTGTTCAAATGCTTATCATCAGTCCATTTCTCTATAGGATCCAAGTACCTCTCCTTAATCAATGAAGCAAATTGGCCATTGTACTGTTCCAGTGCATTTTTAATGAATGGAAGTCTGATGCTAGACTGCAAGCCACAAAAAAAAGCACCAGTAAATCATGTATGCTAGGGTACTGACAAGATTGATTACCATTTTTCTTCAGCAATTCAGAAATTGGCATTAAATATGCAATTGGGCTTACACGAAATAAGATAAATTTCATCATTTTATTAACAAGATATCAGATCTCAAAACAAATAATGTGCAAATACCTTGAGAAATGAAATTGTTTATGAGAAATTGAAGATAAATTTTGTTATGTGAGACATGGCTAAATTTTTCTCCTGAACTCCAAGAAAGTTCTTTAATTCAGTTAATATGCAAACAGCTGCTCCATTTATAAAATGGTAAAAAAAAAAAAAAGGTGAAAAAATAGGTAAAAATCAGTACTGCATAAAAGTAACCAATTATAAGATATGTAGAGGCACATACCAACAACTATCTTAGCACAATTAGGGCTGCCCCACCCTTTGACTCATAACCTTGGGTATCGAGCTAAAGAAGCCAAGATTTTGGAGATTCTCCATAGTAGGACAACTATAATCCTCATATCTAATCTAAAGAAGACTTAAACGAGATATCCTTCTATACAAACAACTGTTAACAATTTATTGGTTGATTAAATGTCAGATTAGAGTACTGCGATGGACTGAGAACTAATTGATAGAACTCAATTTATAGCTACAAATCTATTAAAAGTATTTAGAAAGAAAATATATTCCTTTGGACTACCCATGACAAATGATGAAATACAATTGACAAAAACAACAAGTTCATTCTATAAGGCCTCAACCCATTCACAAACCAAGCGTACACTTTTTACTTGTTTCCTAGTATACAGTTAAAAACTTTTTAATTTCATTATTGAATGCATATCAAGTAAACCAGAAGATACCTGATATAACTTAACAACATGAACTAGATTAGCTTTTTTCTTCTCGAGAGAGCGCATAAGTCGCTCTATATCTGAAATTCGTTTCAAGTGCTGCCTTAGATCTTGGCGTAGGGCAGCATCCTCAACAAAAGCTTGTACAAAATCCAGCCTAAAGTTTATCTCAGTTACATCTAATAAGGGTTGTTTCAGCCACATGTGCAATAGGCGTTTGCCCATTCCAGCAGTACAGGTTCTATTCAAAAGACCAAATAAGCTAAAGTTTTTGTTAGCATCAGATTTGCTCTCCATAACATTTAGTGCCCTCATTGCAGCAGAATCTAACCTCATGTAACTATCAAGATCATACCTTTGGATCTTGTAGTTACCATAATTGGTCTCATCAGCAAGTAGATCTGCATAAGACATTATACACCCAAGAGCACCAGGTGCAAATTCAAATGCAGCAAGCAGATCTCTTACTGGATCAATCGAGCCTTTCACAAGCCTACCAAGATCTTGTACCAAATCTCTTCCTTTAAACTCAACTTTTTTTCTTTCCATCACCATTACACCACACCTGGACAATGCATCAGTTAATGATTTGAATTCACTAGATTTGGCAATATCTGCAGGCAAAAGGCATTCCTTACAGCCAAGAGCAACAAGAGTTGACTCCAAATTTGTATAGTGGCTATCATCAGGAAACTCAGCCAATCCAAGTACTCTCTTACTGAGATCAACATAGCCCAACCCTACAGTACATCCACTATCACGGAAATTAGAAATGACGGCCACAATTGCTGGAGAGTCCTGCATTTCATTATTGGCAAACAAAATCTCTTCAAAACTGCCTAAATTTCCAGGGCTTCCACTTTTGACAAGTCTCCAATTTGCTCCATTGCCCTCGTACAGTTCCAGAGTGTGATCAGTCCTCTCCAAAAGAAGGTCTCGGACCACGGTCTCAAACATATTCTTGCTTACACTAACACTAGAAATGGCATCAGAACCACTTCCTAGTTGGCGCACAACAGTTGTAGTGCGGTAATAGGTCTTCGCAATGAAGGTTGCATTTTCGCCATGTGTGGTATAGTAGTCCTGGGGAAAGAGTAGCAAGTTATTCAACTAATTTGCATAGACCGCATAGATCAAATACATAAACCAAGCAATAAAAACACGGATAGAGTTTCCTTAAGTACACAACAGTTTGAGGTATCAATCTCAAGTTAAATTAATATATATTGCAAACAAGCCCATCTAAATTTGTAACTTAGAAATTGACATGAAAATGGAAGAAATACGTCGGGCAACTACATGTATTATGTTCCTTGTTGTGTGATGATGACACTGCAGCTAATCCAAGTAAAATACAAAATAAAACTTTGACCTTTAAATGTCAGAAACTATCACATTCATTCAAGGCGATCAATATTCAGTGCTGGTAGTTCCTCGAGGTGGCCTATATTTACGCTTATATTTAAATTTCAATTTTCACATCCTTAACTTCCACTCAAATACTAGCCATGCTCAAAACAGAAAAATACGTTCTCTTTTAACAGCCAAACAACATATCAGAAGAAGGCTTTCAACTATTCATTAATCAGAATCAATGCGTTTCTACTCAATGTATATAACATGATCACGTCGACACATAACACAAAAGCACGCTTCCAGAAGGAGCACTAACCTTACGATCAAAGAATCGAATTGCTCGTGGGTCCTGCAAACATTCAAATGAAAGGTATTGCCAACCATTTTCCCAACAACGTTTTAGTACAATATTTACCCTACCCCATCCCTAACCCAAACCCCTGCAAAAAATAAAAAATAAAAGGTAAAGGGATTGCTTACGGTGTGTAGCTTTTTGAAGAATGAGAGAAACCCTTGAGCTTGCCTGGCATCTAACGCACGTGAATCCCAAGTTAATAACGATATTAGCACCAAATAGAAAGAAAAAAAAATTGATTATCCATGCCAGAAAAATGAGTTACAAATTAGGGTTTGGGTTGTACCGAGTTTGAGTTCGGGAAGCTTGTTCTGCTCCTCAAAATTGTCGCCCATTTTCTTGTGTAGTGTAGCTGAAGTAACAATTTTAAGCAGCAATGCTGTGTCAGATTTGCTATTTCTTCTACTGCTCAACAAATTATCATTCGAAACTCTTGGGAAAATTTGCTGGTATGGTTACGAGAAGTGAAGCGGTGAAAACACCATTGTTTTGAGGTGGAGGATTGGCGGGAATAAGTTGAGGTTTCTGGGGAGATGGCGGGGCGCGTGCTCGCAATTTCCCTATTAATGTCTGGTGCCTTTTCAGAGAGAGAGCGCGTAATATTTTTTTTTAATAAATTAAAATTGAAATTATCCGGCCCCACTATTTCGTTCCTTAATTTTTTACTCAAACTTGAGGTGTATTTTTTTCCTTCTGGAATATCAGTGAAAATTTATTAAGAAAATATAGGCCCAACAACTCAAAAAAATATATATATATGTTGATTTACATACAAAACACCAGTAAAAAATAATAATAATTTATTTTATGTATTATTACAATATATCGTCATAATAATGCATTTTTTGGATACTATAATGCATTGTTATAATAATGCATTTTATGTTCAATTATAATACACCGGTCAATGACCACCGTAGATCTACAAAAATCAATAGTCCATATTACTTCTCATTTCTTACAGGAAATGTGTTTTGTATATAATATCTTTCCCTCTATATATATATATATATATGTGTGTGTGTGTGTGTGTGTATACAGGAATTGGATCATATAGAAACTAGTCCCAGTGTGAGAACTATGAACCAATCTGAATCGTTGATCTTTGTATGATCATGGTTTTCATTATTTGAAGCATGAATATGTATAGATTTAAGCATTATTGTTTATGCAAAAAAACATGAATCTTATTAAGCATGACTATATATTGATTTAAGCATGACTATATATAGATTTAAGTATGGTTCTCGCGTGATGAATTGTTTTTATACTTTAGTTTGGGTTAAAATGTACGAGTTTGAAACGTATTTGGCGAATTCAAAACTCTGTATTCCTAAATCGTATGACATAAACTAAAAAAGTACTAGTAATATGAAGTTATAATTTATACGCAATGGAATATGTATATATGTGTGTTGAGGGGATGATATGAAGTTATATATTATACATAAAATAATATGTATTTGGGTGTAAATGAACTATTGCAACGATATTTTTTTGTATATTGTGGGAACCCTCTATTTGTAATAAAACGAACACTTAGGATTGTTCGTACCATCAATAAAACGAATACTTAAATCAAAAAATATATGTGGATATAGGTGTTCAAGATGAATTGTGAATGTTTAACGAATAACATCACTTGGAGATGTTTAGACAATACTTTGTTTGTCTCAATAATTTAATCTCAGTTTCCTTATTTAGTCATTCTAATAAATTAGTGTTGTATCCAAAATAGAATAATGTAACTACAATATCTCACAATATATATAATAAACACTCTTAACGTAACTCTTAAAGCCATGAGGAAAAAAAAAATCTTTACTGCTCCTAGTGGTACGACACAATGCCATTCAAAGGATATATATATATATATTCAATTTATATTTTTATTACAAATAATTCATTTCTTAACACTAACGTTGAAGCCACTAA
Source organism: Agastache rugosa (assembly GCA_031470985.1). Taxonomy (NCBI): domain Eukaryota; kingdom Viridiplantae; phylum Streptophyta; class Magnoliopsida; order Lamiales; family Lamiaceae; genus Agastache; species Agastache rugosa. The sequence goes on from CM062605.1 coordinate 28,610,009, forward strand.
GACTATTTTTTTGGGATAAAATTGATATTGAAAAATATGGATATCACTGAACATAAAAACATCTTAAAATATTTTTTTTGAGAATTACAAGGTATATATATATAATCTAATCAAGCACTACACCACCATATAGGCGGGACCTCTACACCACATAAATGTGGGGTCACTACACCATCACGTAGGGTGGGACCACTACACCACCAAATAAGGTAGGAAATATACTACACCGCACGCAAGCAGGATTGAACCCAAGACCTCTCGCTAAGGAGAGTCTTGTGGTGCCTCAGCTAGCCAATTGAGTTAGGCCTCACCAACATAAACACCCTAAAATATTGATAGTATACATTTTTAACCGCACTTACTTAATACCTTATCCACACATACACCCAATTTCTTAATTAAGTTGATTAAAATTTGTGCGTGCAAATATTGGGGTATTGTATATTATAATCGTCCGTGATGTTATATTGTTATCCAAGACTCTTGTCTCGATTACTTGATATCCTCAGGTTAGTGTGACAAAAAGTTATATATATTATACTAAAATAAAGTTGTTGATTTAAGTTTTCCTGCCAAAAGTATTTCTCCAATAATTTCTATGCAAAACAATTTTTTTTATTTGCCTTTAGAAAAGTTAAAAAATTAATTTTCCATTGAAAGTTATTTTTTATTCACTTTCTGGAAAGTTAAAAAATTGCTCCGATAATTTAAAGAGAAAAGTTGCGGTTGTAGTGTTGTACTACATTTTCCAATTCTTTTATTCACAAGTAAATTTAAAAAGTTGTTTCAATAATTGTGCATTTTTCAATGTCACTGTTATTACCGTGCATTTCCCAATTCCATTTCATGGTTTTATTTCAAATGTTGTACATAAAAAGTTAAAAAAAAATGTTACTCGTATATGAATTTCCAAGTTTTTGTCATTTTTAATTGCAATTTAATTTTTTCTATATAGTAATTGACTTAATATTGTTTTTATAAAAAATAAATTAAAATATTCCTCGTACATCCTGGCTACAATACTATTACAGATAAAATAATAAACAATTATGCATGAATGGAAAACATTTGTCGCTTGGACCACCATTCATATTGCGTATAACTGACAAAAATAATTTGTCTTACATACATAGTTAATTACTAAAAAAATCATTATATTTCAATTATAAAATGACTCTAAAAATTTTCAATTATATATATTATCGTTCGATTTGTTTCAATTACAGATTTTTGGATAAAATTGTTAAGATATAACCAGAAATTGACTTGTTATTCCGCGGAGGACCACACGATCTTCAAACGTGGATATTTCATGCAGCAAAGTTAATTTAATGATATAATTTGGATTAAAATGTGTTAAATAAAGTTTAAATAGTAAAATTTTAATTCACATAACGTCGTATGATAATATTTCTTCATTTATTAGTTACATAACAGTTTATAATAGCATAGAAATAAAAAAAAATATGTTTTTTTCAACTTCGTTAAAATTAATAGCGGATGTCTCATAAAAATCATCATAGTTACATAATCATAATAATATTATTAAAACGATTATGCATTCGAGCTCCCTTAATCCATATATTCTATAAATTAACTATGAAATTTTATATTCCACATCGATTTTCATTAAAACTCTACTCTTGGAGAACCATTATAAATATTCAAGATCAATGTGTATTTTTTTCACCTTGCAAATATTTTGCATAAACAATTTAATTTGACCAATTAATTAGTTGGTCAAATAAATAATTTTATTTTTATGTTGGACAATGTAATTTGGCCAATTATTAAGTAGTCAATATTAATTCATATACTACACATTATTATTATTATTATTATTATTATTATTATTATTATTATTATTATTATTATTATTATACTCAAAGGAAGAAGACGACATATATTGTACCAAAACTCAGAAAAAGTTGTTGAAATTCAAAGGAAGAAGACGACATATAGTATTATTATTATTAAAGTAAAATGTATCATCTCAACTTCATGCCACATATGTATATATCAAATAATAATTGGTTTTGATCAAACAAATACGGAGTATATATTATCATTTTATTTTATTTTATAAATTTAATATAACAACATTATATTTTGTTACTAAATAAGAAGATTACGTATCTATGAATTATTTTGTTTAACTTTTTTACCTACCATTAAATTATAATCTATCAATATAACTTTTCTACAATCAAACCAAATACAATACCCAATATATACATAAATATTTCAAAAGTAACCATTATATTTTCTCGCAAATAATCATTGATATTAGTATCATGAACACATTTGCATGTATGATCAGGGGCGGAGCCAGACTTTGAACCCAGGGGGGTCCAACTCGGACTTACACCTGGCTTATAAGATGACCTAAAAAAAAACTTTCAGTAGTGTAATGAATTTAAACTTTAATTTTGATTTAGTGCAACAAAGTTAGATAACTATTTGAATATTTTTATTAAACAAATTGAACAATAAGAATTATATTCTAGAACAAGTCCAATCGCTATCCTACTTATCAATATTGCCATTGAACATGAACTTCTTCATGCCAATTGAGCCCACATTTTTTGACTTTCCCATAAAATATGACCTTTGAATGTCTTATTGTATATATAATTATATATAACATTCACTAACCATAAACAATAACTTATCATGTTTCTTCCTATATGTTGGACCAACTTAATTAAAGCTTCTAATCATACTAACTTAAGGTTTAGTTTAATTGAAAACTATTTTTTATCACGCCATCATTGGATCCAAATTATACAATCCACACATCTTGACACAAATTACTAACTAAAATGGAAAACTAGATAAAAATGCCCAAAACATATCAAGATTAATAGCTTTTACAACGATGGAAACAAGTCCCCCAAACATAAAAAATAAAATAAAAAAAATGAATGGAAACAATTATATATAGCAAAATTTAGTATGCAACGAAACAATGGTATATAATTAATAAAACTAAAATTTTCATATTTAAGGCTAATCCATCCCACGTGCCCACGTGATGATTGGTTAAGATAAGTTTTTTCTTTCCAAACTCACAAATACTACAAGTTTTTTTTTTCATTCGGTATACATTTAGTTAAGCAATGTGGTTTTGGATTAATAAACATATTAATGAAAAACAAGTTATAAAAGAAAATTTGATATAACATGAATAAATTTAACTTAAAAAGTTCTTTATTTTCTATCAAAATTTAAAATTAAAATATAAAAACTAGTATGCATTCTTTTATGAGAAATATCTCTATATTCTGAACAAATAAATATAAAACCTATCTCTATATAAAGATCTAATCTAAGTTTCATAATTAGTATTTCAGAAAATTTGATAATATAAATTATACATATGCATTTAAAGAATAAAAAAAAATATTGAAAGTCTTGCATAAATTATATTAAAATAAAATAAGTAGTGGAAACCCCCCAAGAAAAGAAAAGATGAAAAGGTAAAATACAATCTTCATATAACGATAATAAATACTCCATATAAAAATACTAACTCATAACTTTTAATGGAGATTGGATTTTTTTATGGCCAAACTTATTTTGCCCAAAACTTCAGTCCAAGTTGCATTTTCAAGCTATTATTGTCTATACAACTTATTTCAAATTATAAACACATGAAGCTCGGTTCCAGCCGTAAAATCTACTTCTCACATCTGATCCCTTCTTCTTCTCCAAATGACATAATGCCTATTATATATATATAGCTAGTTTATTTGCAAAAGCCAGGGGGTCTAGTGACCCCACTGCCCCCTGGCTCCGCCAGTGTGTATGATATTATCTTAAATTGTAATTTTATGTATTTTAAATTTCATATATTCTATATTTAATATGAAACTTTTTATCCTATATCGATTTTCAATAAGACTCCACTCTTGAAGAACTATTATAAATACTCAAGATCAATGTGTATTTTTTTCATCCTACAATTAATTTGAATAAACAATTTAATTTGGCCAATTAATTAGTTGGCCAAATAAATAATTTTATTTTTATGTTGAAAATTTTAATTTGGCGAATTATTAAGTTGTCAATATTAATTTATTTAATTTGATAAGTTATTAACAAACCAAAAAAATACGATTTAACTTGAAAAATAATTTAAATTTAATTGTTGTCTAATTATAGATTGTTAAATTTTAATTATATTACTATTAAGTTATCAAGCTATTTTTATAAATTACAATTCTCAAAATTTTAATTTGTGACGATATGATCAGACGTATACAACAATTAATATCGTATATGATAAAATCTTTGATAGATTGTGAGATAACTACAAATTTAATTTTTCATATTTTAAATTATGTTTTGTTTGTACAAAAAAATATTAGTTTGATTTCTATTGATTTCTTGTAACTAAATAAAGTGGAATAAAATCAAAGAATACTATTTCTGATCAATTATCGAAATATTATCACTCTAAAATAATATTAAATTATTTTTAATGTTCATGCTTATATATTGGAAAATGATATGATAAAAATAAAATATTTGTCAAATGAAGTACAATAAAATCGAAAAAATATTATTATTGGTGTATTTAATTTTATTTTCATCACTTTTGTAAAACTTACAGTAGATGCAGTTGCTGCGAGAAGAGAAACTAACAATGAGATTTTGGAATTTATGAAAACTTTACACAAAATAGTAGTTCCTTGAAATTGGTGTTGTGTTTAAAATTGAGCTTACTAAAATTTGCTTTCTATTGATTTTTCTTGGAGATAAAGGAAGTGGAATAAAATCGAAGAAACAATCTTATTGATGTATTTTTTTTTATCATAACTACATCACTTTTGTAAGATTTTCTTATAGTGAATTGTTGAATTAATAATATTACTCTCATATAGATAATATTGTACTATTACTTTTACGGTTACATACTTATAAATTACAGCATAATATGATTCACGTCGATTTTCGACGGGTTACATACTATTAAATATATATATATAATTCGAAGATAGTTAAAGTTATGATTGGAAATGAATCAAAATTGATGATTTCTATAATATTTTAATTAGAAAATGAGTAATAAAAAAGATAAATTCATTTGGCATTTTTACCAAATCCCCCCAATGAAAAATTGAGCGTGTGGATAAAAGCGACATGGCGGATTAAACCACATTACTTTTCTCACCTTCTCCAATTCCAATATTGTGAGAGTGAGAAACAACAGTGGTTTAATCGAACTCTCTTTCCATTTGGATTATTCTATTCTATTTCTTCTTTATTGACGTTTCGATTATAGAATAGAATACCAACATCAATGGCGCCTGCCGCAACAAAGCTGTTCCACTTAGGTTTTTGTCCTCTGCCCAATTTCAGCCCCTTTCGTTTTTTATAGGAAAAAAATAGGTGTCCCTTTTCCGATTTTGTCCGAATTTGTAAATTTCGGGAAAACGTTGATTTTTTCTGAAATATCTGCTGTTTCCGTTGGTGCTGAGATCTTTATGGATGGATAAAGATATATAGATACATATATATACAGATACGGTTGGTTTTTGTTGGTATACAATTATAAATATTGGAGTACATATATATACATAGCTTCGTCGTTGCTAAATATCTGTATTCGGCACACTCTGGGCGCGTTGGTGTGTGCGAGAGCTAGTAAAAGGGAGAAATGAGCTGGAGAAGAGTGGGGAAGTCGCTGCAGGGAGTGGCGGCGCACACTTTGCTTTTCTTCTTTACGCTGCTGCTCGTTCTTAAGCTCGATCACACCGTTTTATACTCTTGGTGGTATGATTTATTTCCTTTTCCCCAATTGTCTGTAACCTCTTTATTCATTCATTGTATATGCCTGTGTTATTTTTGGCGAATTTATTTTTTTCTTTATGAGCATGTGCTCATTGGGTTCTATATATCGATTGTTATGTTTTGGTTTTAGTTTAATTGGTCTGCTGGAATTGAGTGGGGCTGAAGGACATGTTGATTTCCCTTTTTCGTGTGTGTGTGTTTTCATGTGGAAAAGGTATTGAGAATTTGGGATGATAAATTAGGCAGACCAAATCTGGGTAAAAGCCTAACATCTCTTATATTTTCTACTTTATTTCTGGCCCAGTTGTTTGCCATTGTTATCCCTTAACATAATGAAGGGAACTCAATGGAGCACTGTAAGATGAATTATGGAGGATTTTTATTATTGTCTATCAAGACAATATTATTGATAGTTAAAATGGAATGATCGGGTTAGATAATTCAGTTCTATGTTGGTATTGTTACACAAAATGGCATTTTGGCTTGACATACTGCCACGAAAGTCTGAGGCCCTATTAGTTTGCAAAGGGTGATGCTTTGGTGATGGTCATTTAGTAAGATGATAAGTTACCAAAATAATGTTGAAATGTCGAATAAGAGCAAACAGCACTAGTTATCATCGGCGGTATTAAATAACTGATGATTGATATATCCAAGTACCAAGGATCTCTATTGGGAGGAACAATGCCGTCTCATATTCAAATGGCTACAGAATTGCCTAAGCACTAAATGGCTGCACATGAGTTTAATCATAAAATTTGATCATTGCTTCAATCCTGTCACAGAAGATCAAATCTTGTCTGCAATCGAGTTTCTTATTTTTTAATTAAAGGTTGGTGGTGATGCCTGCAGATGGGAAATCTCCTTTGGGGTAGTCAAGTTCTGCAAGTTATTGATTGCTAAAAGTTTAATTCGTCCGTACTCCGTGCTACCTGTTATTTTCTCTTTCACATGTAAATAAAATGGAGAATGAAACTACACATTAGTGGTTTGCACTTTTTTAAAGGCTGATTTGGTGCAGCTACGTACACATCTTTCAATATGCTTATTAGAATCTAATTAGAGTTATTCTTTGCTCATCGTACAAGCAAGACATTAACATGGTGGCATTTCCAAAGCAGCCTATTATTTATTTAATGGCTCACCCTGGTCTGTTGGCTCGTCCGATTAGTATTGCCTCATTTAAGTATTTTCTATGCAGGGTTATTTTCTTTCCACTGTGGCTATTTCATGCAGTTGTCGCACGAGGAAGATTTTCTCTTCCTGCTCCATCAGTTCCTCATGATCGCCATGTATGCCACATCCTATGATCATTCAGAAATATTTCAATAATTCATTTTCTCAGAATTGTATATGTGCATCTGTAGTAAAATATGTAGCAGACAAGTTTTCATACATCTCTTTGTTTTCTTTTTTTAAATATATATTTGTTTTGAATAGTGGGCCCCATGCCATACTGTGGTTGCTGTGCCGTTGCTTGTTGCATTCGAACTGCTTCTTTGTATATATCTCGAGAGTATATATGGTAAGAAAGGAAAACTCTTTCATGATTTTTAATTTAGTCAGTATTTAACTAAAGTTTATTCATGTAGCATTGTATGAGTTTGCCTGCTAGAAAAATTTCATTCTAATTTGCTTCCTATTCTTTTTCTCCACAAGACAGTGGTAAGATGAGCTCATCTGAAGGGTAGAATGCGTGCTTTTGCAATTGGTGGTTGATATTTGATGAATGTTTCTTCGCATTGCAGTTAATCATTCTGCTGCTGTGAGCCTAAAGATTGTCTTCCTTCCGTTGCTGGCCTTCGAGGTTATCATCCTTATTGACAATTTTAGGTACAATGTTTGCTTGAATTCCCTTTCTCTCAGTATTCACTTCTCCTGAAGATCATTTTTCAGTTTATGTAACACCATTGCCTAACAACAACAGATCACTGTTTTCAAAATTTATGTGCTCGACAAAGTACATTGGCATTGAAAGAAATTATCCCACAAATAAAGTTTTCGGCCAGATAACCGATTTACATGCTTCAAACTGTAGAAATAAGACAGAAACTACAGAATAGGTGTTCGTTATTCTGGTGATGTTTTCTGAATTCTAATCTAGTTTAGTCCATGTTTAGTGATCCTTGTTCAGCAAGGTGTGCCTTAGAGAGAACCTTTTTCTTTCCTGAGTTTTAATCAACTTCGTTTGTCAGCCCTTTCAAGGCATCATAGCATAAGTTTATGTTTTCTCCTCAGAATGTGCAAGGCTTTATTACCAGGAGATGATGAAAGCATGAGTGACGATGCAATATGGGAAACACTTCCTGTAAGTTTCTCTCCGAAACAGAATAAGTGAAGGGGGCCAGATGTTTTTGTATTCTTAAGAAGTTCAATTATGGTTCTCATTGCTATCCTTCTCTTACTGCAGTCTATAAATTAAGTTAGTTAATGCATTCACTGAAACAGATCTAATTTTGTTTTTTTTTGAAGAGCACACAAAAATTGATCTGAGTTCTTCTGCACGATTTAAGAGAATGGAAGATGGTTGCTAGTTTCAGGTGTACAAAGAAAAAATTGCTTCACACAGTCTGATCCTAGAATTGGATTCTAATGTTAACTTTGTTCCTATCTCTGACCATTTTGGGAGCTCATTACTGGAGAATTTTAATGGTTGTGGGACTGAAAAATGCATATTGAATGAAATTGAGTTTAGATATTTTGTTGGGAAAATTTATGGTGTTTTTTTTTGCAGAAGTTTCAGTTCTAGATATCTTTTTAATGTTTTTTCTTAATCGTGACATAGTAACAAAGTTTCTATAGGATTTTTCTGATAGTAAGCCATGTAGTGGTGTTTAAATGGGTCTGCTGTGACTGTGAAGTAAATTAAGATGGAAGGTTTGATTGTTCAATGCGTTTGTTAGTGGTTGTCTGTTTGACAGAAAACCATTGACATCTTTCGTCATCTGTGACTTGCTTATATCTTTGTCTTGTTTTACTAGACTGTTTATAAGGACTATCTTCCTGTTGACAGCATTTCTGGGTAGCAATATCAATGATTTTCTTTGTTGCCGCTACATTATTCACTCTCCTGAAGCTATGTCGTAAGTATATTCTCTCTTGACTTCATATGACTGTGAGTGTGTTTATTCAAATGTCTTTGAAACCTTTATAAACCTTGATGCGAGGTTTCCATGATTTTTTTTCACATTATCATTGTATTAGTATTATTAGTTATTACCCCTTTTTTAAACTCATGAGTGCCATAATCAGACTTAAGTTCCCCATTTCTTGTATTGGCAGTAAAATCAGCTACCCATTTCTTGTATTGGCAGTAAAATCAGCTACCCATTTCTTGTATTGGCAGTAAAATCAGCTATGCAGTGTCCCGTGAAACTCTTTATATAGTTTACACTCTTAGTCATATTGCAATTATCTCATCATTTTATTGGTCTTGCTTCCCATCATGCATAAACGGTTGTATCTTTCCTAAGCTTATTATAGTTATGATTTTTCTTATATTTTGACATTGCAGATGATGTTGGTGCTCTTGGCTGGTGGGACCTGTTCATAAATTATGGGTACCATTCCACTTAAAATAATTCTTTTACCTCCAGAGTTCCATTTCCATTCTTATGTATTGTTGCACATTTTTAAGACTTTGCTCGTTTTATGTTTCTGTAGGATTGCCGAATGCTTTGCATTTCTTGTTTGCACAAAATGGTCAAATTCAGTAATTCATAGAAATTCACAAACAAGAGAAGAAAGCTCATCTTCTAATGCTATTAGATATCTGGACTGGAACAGTGGTCTGGTGGTATCTTCTGATGATCATTTGCAGGATAGAATTTGTGGCCTGCAAGACATTGGTGGCCACGTAATGAAGATTCCATTTATTATTTTCCAAGTCCTCCTCTGCATGAAGCTGGAGGTACTCATTATTGCTCTTGCAGCTTCTTTTACTGTATTACTGAACAATTCACAATTTGTCTACTAATTAACTTCATTTTGGATTAGGGAACTCCACCAGATGCTCGGAATATTCCTCTTCCAGTTGTCTTCTCTCCTATCTTTCTGTTGCAAGGAGCTGCTGTCTTGTTTGCTCTATCCAGATTAGTTGAGAAAATTGTTTTGTTATTACGAAGTGAAGCTAGTGGAGGAAGATATCTTGTATACTCTTCAAGAATTCGTGACTTCTTTGGTTTCCTGCATCATGGCTCCAGGTGATGTTCAATGACATGGTTTTGCACAGTAGGTTCTGTTGCAATCAACCCAACAACCTTTATTTTTTTTTTTTTCAATTTTTTTTTTGCTCAGGTTGCTTGGTTGGTGGTCCATTGATGAAACGAGCAGAGAAGAGCAGGCCCGCCTGCTCCATGATGGAGCCTCAGGGTAAAACTCTTATGTATTTATTTGTCATTAAATGTGTTGTATGCTCATCTGTACAGTGCTTAGCACTTAAGCTTGTTGTTTGAGTATCCTTTAAGTTTCACTCTCACATGGAAGTCTTAAAAAATGATAATTATCCAGTGCTCTATAAATATTTGTTTCTAGCATATGTATGGTAACTTGATGCAAAGAGACAAGCTTAGGTACAAAATAGGAATATTGAAAGGAATCAAATAAAAATCTCGTATCATACAGTAACCACGACTGCAAAATTACCATAAACTTTGAAGTCTGAGTAAAGATATTGGAGTGTGATGGAAATGTGTCTCTGCTAGACTTTAAGATTCCACTTGTGAACTACTGGAATACGTTGTGTCTAGAATCAAATCTTAACCTACGCAAATTTAGGAATGATTATATAACAAGCTGATTTTTAAAGTAATGAATGACAGATACAACACTTTCTCCGGTTATCCACCTGAAATAGTGAAGAAATTGCCGAAGAAGGATCTTGCTGAGGAGGTGATTTCATCTTGAGCATTGCCTTCTTATATTTTCTTTAGTACCCTAACTACAGCTTTATTAAAGAGCTCTGCCTTTTCTTTTTGGCTTGATTATCTTGTTATAGGTTTGGAGACTTCAAGCAGCACTTGGTGAGCAAACAGAAATTACAAAATTCAGCCAACAGGAGTATGAGAGGCTTCAACATGTAACAGTCTTAATTTTGATTCATGTTTACATATTATGTTATTCTGTGATACTTCTCTATATACCTTATCCTTTGGCATCTGTGCATGCTGTGCATATATTTAGTTAACTATGAATCTGTTGGACTATAATTACTTCATGATCTATCTAAAGCCAATGAATAGGAAACATCCTCATAAATCAGTCATATGCAAGTAAACATATACATATGCATACATGTATATATATATATATTTGTGTATATGCTACCATAAAGTGCCCTTTTAGGAAAACTGAATGCCTTGTCACAATATTGTCCAGGAAAAAATTCTGTGTAGAGTCTGCTTCGAGGGAGAGATTTGCATCGTGCTCCTTCCTTGTAGGCATCGCATTTTGTGCAGGTACTATGGTTTTATTAGTTGTGTCATTTGGGTAGCTCGCCCTATAATGCTCCCTTTATAAGATACTAATATTTGTTGACGCGTGCTGCAGCTCCTGCTCCGACAAATGTAGGAAATGCCCAATTTGCCGAGTGTCTATTGAGGAGCGCTTGCCTGTATATGATGTATAGCCCTATGTAGATCGCCAGCCTCACCTCATCTTCCAGGACATCATTTTTTAAGGGTAGAAACCTAGATGGATGAAGTAAAGGTAGTTTTTTCTCCGAAAATCTAGCAATACGAGGAGCTGTATTGCTAGATTTCGACAACTAACTGGAGTTAGAGATTAACTGTTTTGTGCTTTGCTTTTTTTGCCTGTACATACTTATAGCCTTTTGGGTAAATGTGTAATATAATGTTGCTCCTTTTGTTCTGGTGTTTGTGGTAATTATTTCCTGCGAAATAAGTCCATTTTTTTATTTTCTTTTTTAAGTAGTTCTGAATTTCTATTAATGGATGTTTGCATGTTCAAACTATCAAAATTTAAATAGAAAGCCAATATCACATGAAAAGGATGTAGACATTGTGGTAACCTTTTTGAACCTTTTTCAATTATTAGGGTGTTATTCTAAAGTTTAATAATCCGAACTGGGGTTCATTAATAAATTGAAATTTAATAAATCCTAATTATCTGCTAATTATCTTTTAATTAACCATAATCACTATTATTTCCTAAACTATGGCCAACCCATGGTGACCCTACCTAAGTTTTTGCCTTATTTTAGTAAATATATTGAATCAAACTAATGATCAAAATTGTCTATTCTAATTAGAATTTTGCAGGCACTAATATACTCCCTTTGCCCCCCCCCCCCCCCCAAAGTGTCATGCTATGCGAATATAATATTAAACTTTTCATTTTGTGGAGGAAGATAGTTTTCGCCTGAAATTTGTGATTTGTATCCTTCACATTGTTAGGACTTTACTAGAGTGATTACCAAAGAGTAAAGATTCATTGTGATTACCAAAGAGTTATGATGCATGGATTCTTCTAAAAATATCATATTGCCGTATCGAATTCTTGTTAGGGTGCGATTCTCGTCGGATTCCCGTGGGATTCACACCCGATTCGCCACGTGGCGTATTCTTCCAAATAAAGAATAAAAAGTAATTGGATTCGCGAATCATGTGTGTAAAATTCGCGAATTCCGTTGGTGAAGTAAGTGTATGAAGTTGACTTTGATAACTTTATTTGAATTATGGCTTTTCTATTGGACTAATGATATTTGAATTGATATTTTGTTACTTAATTAAATTACATAATTGAAAATGCTTAAGTTTTGGGTTAAAGAAAATGAATTCCATACATATGATTTATGAAAATTTATATTTCTAATTATTTTATAAGTATTACGTACATATAATAAAATATTAATACTAGACGTATCATTGTTGAATCGCACCTTGTAATTTTCAAAATTCCGTATCCACATACCCGTATCGTATCGCCCCGCCCCCGCACCCGCCCCACGCAACATAGCCAAAGAGTAAAGATTAAAGAGCAATCAGCAGAAAAAAGTAAATTAGTAATTGTGCATGTAAATATGTCAATTTTCGACGTTTACAAACCAAAAGGGTTTGTGGGACCCAACAGCTGTGCCAAGTCCTCATAATTGATGAATTAACTGGATTTTGATGGAAAGTGAGTGACATAATAATAAAATAATATTATACATAAGTGATTGAATCACATGATAAACATAATACTTGTACGGTGCGTTTGGTAGGTTGCATTAACCTATATTATATTATTTATATAGGTTTATGTATTGTTTGGTAGGAAATATTATTTGTATGGATAGTCCGTTAGTAAACATAGACCCGGTATTGTAATACTGTTGGAGCCATTTAACTAATACCTCCTCCCCCTCATATTATTTTCACTCTTGTGAACAGTAACATGTATTAATATCTCAAAAGACTCTTTTGCCCTCAAATCCTCTTGTGGGGTGTATGATGGTCTTATGTGTAATTTGAAAGTTAGGGTAGAGATAAAATGGAAAAAACAGAAGTTAATATTGATTTTAACATGGTGCACCAAACATCAATTTTGATAAATAGAATTCTTAATATTTTCTACCAGACACAACAATAATCTATCATATCTATCCATATTATTTATCTCAATATTATTACTATACCTAACCAAACACACCAATAATCTATATGCATTTATAAAAACTATATAAATAGTAACAAATTATTTTACTGTAACGTCTATATAATATTTTATTCTTTCCGTTCTCCAAAAATATGGTATATATATAATTTATTTTGAGATATAAAATATTAGTTAAATCATACTAATTTGAAATGAAGGAAATATTTATTTTTCGAAACCTTCATCCGCAACTCAATCACCCGAGGGATCATATTGGACTTCAAAATGATTATTTATGTCATAATTAGTGAAAAAAATAAAAAAAATAATGTCATAGTGCGGTTTTTTTTTTCCATACTCTCTCTCTCTCTCAAAAAAGGGGATGTCTGAAAAGTAACCGAGAATCAAAACGGCAAGATTGAAGGCAAAAATCCAAACAACGCAGCGGTAAATAAGCTCGAATAGATTTCCATTTCAAGTCTTCTGAAACGTACACAAGCAGAAGCACTCCCCTTTCCAAGTTAGAAATAGAATCAGCGCAAATCATCTCGACTCACATTTTCTTGTTCGTTTTGAGCAAATCCCAGAACAAGAAGTTAGTTTTTCTTTCCGAAATTGTCTATTTTTTGGCAAATCCGAGCTGTTTCTGCAATTTCAGCATCCGGGTTTCTGCACAATTCAGGTAATAATTATGAAACAAAGAAACCCCTTTTATTTATATGTAAATATTTTCTTGTTCGCTTATTTTCTTGGGTGAATGCAGATTTTGTTAGGTTTATGTTATTTTAGGATGAGTCTGTTTTTCGACACGCATACTGTATTCGCAGAACCCTCAATGACTTTTTTTTAATTTTTTTTTTGTAAAAAGTAATTTGTAGACATATGTTGCAACTTCTTCTGGAATTTCAGGCATTATGAGTTATTTTGAATTCGTGAAGGATGCATTTTTGTGTGAAAATGACAGTTTAGTCAAATTTACACTTGGGCAACAAAAAATGAATTCCAACTCTAGTAACTACAAATAACTTTGAATAATAATCAATAGGTATGTTTCAAACTCTAATCTTTGGATACAGGAGTATCAAAACTCGGCTAGATTGTTACTCAATGAGATGACGCTGATGCAGCAAATGATGAAATTTTGCAGCTATTCTCTATCCAAAAGTGAAGGCATTGTAACTTGAGCTGGCATCATAGTTTTGTAGTTAATCTTGTCAATGCTATACATTTAGATAATAGGAGACATGGGTTCATGTTCTCTTACTGTATCTATGGATTTTACTTTGAGTTCTTGCCCATGTTCCATGAATGCTCATTGAACTTTGTTCGGCACCATGTATCCTAACTTCCCCCCTCCCGGGATTTGTCTAAGTTTTATTGGTGCACAGTTTTAAGTACAGACTCTTATTTTCTTATGGGTGGCCACTATTGATTTCTTTTACTGTATAGATGGTGGCTGTGGAGATTATATTATCGGTGTCTTAGTGATTTTTGAGTAATCTTGAGATGAGCCGGCCGCCATCATTTTCTTTGAAGTCAGAGCCTGCATCAGAAGTTGATGAAAAATCTTTGCAGCAATGGGTGGTTGCATTTTGTATCATCAGGTTTGATCTTGAGCAGGGTCAGCTAATCGAGGAGTGTTATCCTCCTGGCTGTCTTACCCAAAGTGAGGAGCTTGAAGTCTCTTTTAATTCTTTCCCCGATTCAGTTTCACAGCATCATAATCGCTCTAGCATCCATGATTGTATATTCTTTTTCCGCATAAAAAGAGAGCGAAACCTTCAAGCTTCGAGTGTAGCATCAACGGAGATTGTTGAAGTGGAAAATAAAATATCTTCCCAGAAGCCAATAGGTAAAAATCTCATCAGCTATAACTCCAGATTCTTGTATGGTTTTGTGTTCAATAGGCAGAGACATGACGAGAGACTAAAGCGTGGAGGTGAGCAAAAATCTGTGGTTATTCTTTCACACAGTCCGTACACAAGTGTGTTTAGACCCTTATTACAAATTATGGGGCCATTGTACTTTGACATTGGAAGTAAGGCACTTAATTATATTGCTGCTTATGTATCAAAGTGGCCTACACCCGTGCCTGGTCAACAAATGGAACTTCCTATTGGGAATGCATCACTAAAAGTTAATCTGCCACCATCTCATTGTTTGCCATCAAATAGTGGACTTTTTGAAGACTCTGCTTCCTCACTTGCCCCTCTTCTCCCCTCAAATCTATCCGTTCCTCAGGGGCTATTTCACGACTCAGATATTTTTGGTACATTTCGCGGACTCTTATTGCAGCTTTGGAAGCTCTGGGAGCTTCTACTTTTGGGGGAACCCATCTTAATAATAGCACCAACACCTCCCCAATGTTCTGAAGCTGTTTCTGGTCTAGTTAGTTTGGTTGCCCCACTTCTTTTGAGTATCGATTTCAGACCTTACTTTACTATTCATGATCCAGAATTTGCCAGTTTGAACTCTCTTCCTGAAGGTTCCTCTTTTCCTCCATTGATTCTAGGTGTTACGAACCTTTTCTTCTTAAAGGCACTTCGTAATATGCCTCACATAATTTCAGTTGGAAGTCCTGCATCAAATTCTAGTCGGCAGCCTTTTGGTTCTAAGAATTTAGCTGCAGGAACTCCTCCTGGCCAAAATCTTTCTTTGAAGAGGTTTACTCCTGCAAACTTCTTGAATGCAGTGAAGTTGAAGAGAGATGGTCCTCTGTGTCTAATGACAGAGCATAAAGAAGCTGTATGGACGAATTACGCTGGAGTGACAAAGCCGGATACATCTATCTTGAATAGACTTATTGATGCTGGATTGTCTCCTAGGGTTGAGGAGTCTATGTCGGTTGTCAACAATGATATCCTACGTCGCCATTTTTTGGAGTTGACGACTAATTTCTTGGCTCCTTTTGGTCCATATTTTAGACCAAATACACCTTCTGAAACATCATCTCCATTTGCTGACCCCCCTCCTCTACCCACATTCAATGCTGAGGAGTTCCTAGAGAGTTTGTCTGCAAGAGGTCCTGGAAAGTTTTTGTTGAAGCGGATGAAGTCAAATTGGCTGGATCTCTACAGGTATTACTCAATCACTTGTTTAATTAATGTCTTTGTTCTTGCCAAACAGTGCATTACTTCATTTACTATTCTAATCTAAATAATAACTCAGTATCAAAGCATTGCTCATTCATCTATAGACTATAAGACATTGTAAGAAATCAAAATCGAAACAGTTGCACTTTTGTCCACCGTTCTATTATTATCCCATTCTTAAGTGTTCAACTTAGCATATTAGATGAATCTTCAATCTGTTGGTGTTGATCTTTCCTGTTTTTAATATTCTCTGACTTAAAGAAGTTTCCAATATGCCTTTCTTGGCCCTGATCATACCATCGGATGCAAGCTCTGTTCTATTGCCATAAAAAGTCTAGCTAAAATGATGCAATAGTCTGTATTTCTTCTGCATCGAATAAACAATTGGGGATTCTTCATAAATGATCCCCTTTTGAGAGACTTTCTTAAGTCGCTTCCTACAGCTGTAAATACCTGCTATTTTCCAGCTACCTTGGTAATTTATTTTCTGCTAACCTGTTATAAGTTGATCACACACCTTAGTTTGTCCATTTGTCCCATTCTACCCGAGCATCTCTGTTTTTTTATTAATTTATAACTCTGTTACTTATTGTTTTGCTTTTCTTTGACATTCTACCTAGTGTATCAAACTCTACATTGATGTCAATATAGCTGGCGAGGATATCTCTCTTGCAAAGCATATGTACATTAGTTTTTCATGTCATTTTCAGTAGTTGATATGTCTACAAAATTTACATGGTTCCGTTAGTATTTCTCCAACCGGCATGATTAAATTTTTTGGTGATTTCAAGTATATTATTTGTGCCCTTTATGCCCCCTTTAGTTTGTTTCCTTGAGTTGCCGCAAGTGTACATATCTGATAACTTGTAGTGGGGATCTGCTTGAAGTTACCCGGATTCTAAGATGTTATCTTCCCTAATTGATTATTCTTAGTTATTGAGTGATTGTACTTAGTTAGCTATGACTCTTTTGTTGATATCTCCTGAAGAAAATGATATGTTCTGAAATTCAATGCAGGAGGTTCCTGAAAGGATACAACTTTCTCCCATGGTTCCGAAGAAAACGTGCTGTTGCTGAGCAAGAACAATATAAATTGTGGAGGCAAGCTAGAGTAAAGACCAATATACACCAGTTAATTAGTAAAATGTCAGAATTGGAAACTGTTGATTCCTTCAATGCAATTGAGAGACACCTTTATGGAGAAATGCAGGCAAGTTCCCATTAAATTTGTTCGAATGTTTTACATTATAATTAATATCACTGTGGTAATTCATGACTCGGTTGTGGTTTTAGCGAAATACATGTGGTAGGATGTGGCACTCACCCTTCATCATGGGGATAAGCAGCAGGAAACTGATGAATAGTATTTATGGATTGAGTATTAGTATTGCATTCGTAACGTGTTGAAAACTGGCCCAACATGTCCTCAGTTGCTCCCTCCTATGTTGAAACACAGTTATGGTTAGTTTGTGCTGGTTGCTACATGCTAATCAGATTTCTTCGAAGTTTTGTTTTGTGCGTAGACTTTCACCACCATCAAACTAGGCTACTTAAGGGTCTTCTAAACGTATTTTAGGTTCCAGTCCCAAGGTTGCATCTTGTATCATTCTTTTCTGCAGCTTTTACCGATTCTTGTATTTGTGGCAGATCTATTTTTCCTGAACTTTGTAATTATTCAATCATTCAATGCCTTTTGCTGTTATCAGTGGCAGTTGTTTGTATATTATCAATCTGTGTGTCTATATGCCCCACTAACTGAAAATTTCTCCCATGACAGTATGGAAGAACAAATGAAGACACCGAATCAGTCTGCAACAAATTAAAGAAAGATCTGCAAATAGTGTTCAATATGCTGCCAAAAGACATGCAGCAGCTTCTGATTATGAACCCAAATCGGGCATCTCTTCTACAAGAAACCCATGACTACTCTGGGCTTCCTGAACACACACATCCATCAGACGATGTTCTGACCTCCGCATCACGTAGATGACATGCGATCCATAATCCTAATTTTCTTAATGCCAGTTCGTCTGTGCATGAGGCAGTCTTCATGCAGCAAGCTGAAAGTGGAAGTCATGAATCTTATAACTCACACTGTTACTGATATTTTATGAATTATTGATGCTTCTTTAGGTAAGAGACTTCTCAAACTAGTCCCTGTAATACTCTTAAAGCACCAATTGTTATCTATCATTTTTTAATTCCTTTATGAATTTTCCAGATGAGACCGAGGCGAAAAACCTCATGAAATCTGTTCGAGACCACAAAATTCTGAAAAAGAGCTGGCTTTAACAGGTCAGACAATGATAGAAAGAACTTTCGGATGTCTGATTATTCTCACTAGTCTTGATTAGACAGTGATTTGTGGATTCTCATTTTACTTGGTCTCTTGTTGTGATCCTAATGTACCTTTGCAATTTGAGATCTAATTTACTGCCGGAGTAGGATCTATTAGGTTATGTACGTGTAAATACGAGTTTTTTTTAATATAACTTCTTGGAGTGCAGTAAGCTTGACTGTTGAAGCATGAGGTTTGTATTATATGTGAAAAGAAAACACAATTTTTGCATTATATAGTTCAGAGGTTGTTTGGTGTAAGTTTTGATTACAGGACTTCATTGCTTACGATTTCAGCCTGTAAATACTAAAATTTATTTCAAAAATAAGTTGTTGAAAATGATTGAATAAAAAAATCATTAGACTTATAAGATAAGAATACATGTTGTATATATAGCTTGTTAAGATCTTAGAAATCGGCTATGTGTTGATTGCTCTTACTTTTCGAGCTTGCATGTTGTCGTCATCCTATATGTCTGGAGCTTATTAAGAAATCCTCCAATTCTCTACATTTGCTATTCGAAGGAAACATTTCTTCAAGTCTTTTAAATTAATACATGCGAGGCATGATGACTATCTGTTGCTGCTGTTTCTGGTTTATTTTCTCGTTTGTCTTCGTGTTCACTTTCTCTTGTAATTTTACTTCCATCATCGTCGTTTCTGAATTGTGTTTCATATTGATATATTAAGCATGTGGTGGTAATCTAGCTAGTGATATATTAAACACAGTTTTTGAAAGTTTTATTTTTGGCGCCAAACGGATTGAATCCCATAATGTCAAACTTTGACGTAAATAATTAAACACATAAAAGACCTAGCAACACTGCATTCTTCTTCACCATTATTGAAACAAGTTTGAGAGCTCTCATGTCATTTCTCGTCCTAAATCTGATAAAAGGAAGCGACATCAAACTTTAAACCCATCATACATGATTAGGGACGGGTGGGTTGTAATTTTTTTTGAAAGGCTATTATGAATACACAGTAAATGATATTCTTATTTAATAACGTAATAACTGATACTCTGTATTCTTTACTACTTACAAATATTGGCAGTTTAAACGTAATCTTGAGTAGAATCTGTTGTGTTGTTAAGTCTCGCCCATGAATTCTTGATATTATTCGTTCATGGATTTTCAATATTATTTTTCGTCCACGATCTAAGGACAGACATTTAGCGCACCATTTATGCAGCACGCCTTAACCAAAGTAAATTAAAAACGACGTTTTGTAATTTGTAGAAATCTTGATATATTATGTAAATTATAGAAACCGGAAATGGATTAATAAAACTAACAAATCAACCAAGATCCATAAATCCACACCACAATCATCTTACCTCTTTCACTTTGTCTTGGCGGAATGTGAACACGCGCGGATCAGCGCGTTAAAACTAAATGAAAGAGATTCTTTATTTAGGCCAAGGGGCAATACAGCAAATTCCAAATCAATCATTGCAATTATGTCAACTTGAAGCCAAGCAAGCCTTGTGTGGTACAACTTATAAAGAACTTATTTTGTTTAATTTCAAGATATATAAATATTAATTTATTTTATACTTGTACAAGTTGAAAGAAGATGAAAACAGTAAAATTAGGAGATATGAAAGATAAATTAGCAGTAAGAATGCAATAATTTTGTAATGTATGTGACAAATGAACCCATCCCTTGAGTCTCACAAGTCACTGGTGGTCCTCTTCCATTAATTCATAGCTACCCACCATTCTTATCCTGCACTGCACCCACTCTTATTCCTCTCCCTCTCCTTATCCCTGCAATTCCCACACTCTCTCTCTCCTCCATCTCCAACAATTCTTCACCTCTCAACATATAGATACACACATGTCAGGAACAAGTACAGGTTGGTCAGGGGGAGGAGGGGGGGTGGGGTGGAGCAGGGAAGAAGAAAAGGCATTTGAGAATGGCATTGCCATGCACTGGAATGAGGAATGCAGGGAGCAAAGCTGGACTAAGATTGCTTCAATGGTTCCCAACAAAAGTATTCTTGAATTGAAGCATCATTATCACCTTCTACTTGAAGATGTAGCTGCCATTGAAGCTGGGAATGTGCCTTTGCCTATTTACAATAACACCACTCCTTCTTCTTCTTCTTCTTCTTTCATGTCCACCACTACTTATAAGGACCATTTTCATCATAAAGATAAGCCCTTCTCCAACTCTAGTTTCTCACCGCAACTCTCTCACGACTCCGTCTCCGCCTCTGCTCAGCCACCCAGCGGCGGCAAAGGTGGCGGAGGCTCCAGCAGGTCCGACCAAGAGCGTCGGAAAGGGATTCCGTGGACCGAAGAGGAGCACAGGTATTGTATTCTCTCTCCAATCTGGTATTTATTATGAAAATTAATTGAAAAAGTAGAGAAAAATGTGTTCATACCTTTTTCTTGGATGCAGGTTGTTTTTACTGGGACTGGACAAGTTTGGGAAAGGGGATTGGAGGAGCATTTCAAGAAACTTCGTGATTTCAAGAACTCCAACACAAGTGGCAAGCCATGCTCAGAAGTACTTCATCCGTTTGAACTCCATGAACAGAGATAGGAGGAGGTCAAGCATCCATGACATCACCAGCGTCAACAGCGATATTCCATCGTCTCACCTGCCGCTGATAACCGGCCAGCACGTCCATCCGCCGCCACCTGCTCCGCCTGCAATGAAGCATCATCACAGGCCAAACATGCATGGATTAGGAATGTACGGTGGTGCTCCGGTGGGGCAACCGGTGGCTGTTCCCCCCGGACGTCACATTGCATCTGCAGTTGGTACCCCTGTAATGATGCCTCCAGGGCACCACCACCATCACCACCCACCTTATGTTCTTCCTGTTGGCTGTCCTATGCCGCCACCACCGCCGCCACACGGCTAAGAAAAACCTAAGGCCTTAACTTGTAGAGCACAATTTTGCTCCCCAGTTGCTTAAAAAGCATGAGGCTCAAGAAAAACTAACAATAGAGGCTCTTACAGAATGGGAAAGTGTACATAGAATAATAATGTTGTATTCACATTCTTTTTATCTGTACATAACAGATCGCCCTCGCCCTAATGCAACCACCAAAAAGAATAATGATTGCAAAATCCATCAATTGTGTCATTTAAAAGATCTTCTATTTAACAAGTTTCTTCCAACTGTAGCAATTATTAAAAGATGGACGTACCCAAATTACATAATGTAATAATATAGACTTATATGATATAGATAAAAATAAATGGAGAAATATATGAAAGATAAGGCTGCAGCAGAAATACAAAAGCGGAACAGGAAATATAAAAGTTACCAAGGATCATCAAGTGCAATCATTTAGTCATTTGAAGAAAAATATAGAACTAGGGAAAAATAAAACACATAATGAACTCTCTGCTCTTACAAAAAATTGCTCCATTGGCAAAATAAGAAGTTTCTATTACCCGTATGAAATGACAACAATAAGAGTCGTATGAATGATGATGCCGGTGCAGGCAGAATAGAAACCTCGGACAAGCTCTAGCCTGGAAGACTCACTCCATCTCTCCACAACAGATACTAACATATTTGTATACTAAACTGCATTTTTCTTGTTCCTGAAGTTCTCTTTTAGAGAAGCAAACTTCTTCTTACAGTGATTCACTGTTTTCCCGGGCACTGCAGCAGCAATACGCTCCCATCGTTGGTTAGCATCTTTTGGGAAGGTTTTAAGCGCTTGGATCAATGCTTTCTCCTGGACATCAGACCATATGTCTACATCAGAACTAGATGAAACTCCATCTACAGCTTCACTATCAGCAGCCGTGTTCTTGGTTTCCTCATTCTGACCGGACGAGTCCTCTGAGCTATTAGTGCCTCTGTCTGCCACGTTGTTGCTCCTGAAGCTGTCCTTCATCAGAGTAATTTTCTTCTTACATTGAGCAACAGTTTTCCCGGGAACTGCAGCTGCAACTCGTTCCCAGCGCTGGTTAGTTTCCTTTGGGAAGGTCTTCAGAGCTTGAACTAAAGCTCTTTCCTGAACAACGGACCATGATTCTGGGTCTGCACCTGAAGGAACTCCATTTGCAGTAGTACCATCATCAGAACTCAGACTGTTTACACAAGGATTAGATGGCTCTGGCACATTATCAGGACCCGAAGATTGACTCTCATCCAAGTTACTAGATGGGCCCTTCACCTCCTCCCTAGTTGTGAGAGGAGATACTATCGTCGGCGCAGGCTTCCTTTTCTCGAGGAAGGAGTCAAAAGCTTTAGCAGAATCTGGCTTCTGTAGAAGTACTGTTTTTGTAGCCTTGAGAATCTCTTCCACAGACCTCCCAGTACCAATATATTCAGAAACCACTTCCCACCTTCGAGAAGTTCCTTTAGGAAATTTCTGCATTCCCTTCCTCAAAAGTTCAATCTCTTCTTTGGTCCAAGGTAAAGACTTTTTCTCATAATTGCTGTAAGCAACCTGTCCATTCATAGCTACAGAACCATTATTCAGTTTAGTTTTTTTCTCATCTTCCTTCCCATCCTTCAGTTTCTGATCAGAACTAAGACACTCGGCTAGGAGATTTGCACTCTCAACCACTTCCTTCCCTTCCATCCGATCACATAGACTTTTGAGCTGGTCTTTATCAAGAGATGAGCAAAGACTTTCCACATCATCATCCGTAAGACAAAGTAAATGCTGGGACAAAATAGGCGCTGCAAGTGTTCGAAGACGGGTACGTTCTTTACGAAGAAGCTTCTTTTCTTTCTCCTTAATTTTTCTCTGATTTGAAGCAGCTTCAGCAGCCCTTTTGTCCTCCTCCTCTTTCCGTTTCTTCTCCTCTTCAGCAATTCTAGCTGCTTCTTCCTCCTGCTGTTTCTTGGCCAAAACCTTTGCCTCCTTCTTCTTTAACTTCTCAAGTTTCAATTCCTCTTTTCTTCTCAAAATTCTTGGGTCCCGTTTGTACGCATTATCAACAAGCGTACGTATGCGTGCATATTCTTCTTTCCTTGCCTTCTCTGAGAGTTTTGCATTTTGCCTTTCCATCCACCTTTTGTGATCACGGGACTCAGCTTGCTCGACATCAAACTCATCAGCATGAGGAAACTCCCTCCAACTTTTGAACGCATACCAAAAGTTATAGAAGTTATCCACATCTTTGATTGAGGATTTATCATCTCCCAAAGCCGGAACATCTGGGTTAACAGACCAGCGTCCATTTCTCAAGAAGGCAGGTCTGAAAACCTTGAAGAAGTCCTGCGGAGCGCATTGATCAGGAATTTCATCATCAAACTCATCGGTGGAGTCATAGATTCTTCTCCTGACAGGGTCAATCAACACCTCATACGCTTCCTGAATGGACTTAAAAAGACTCTCTATCTCATCCTTCTTCGTCTGCTTAGCATCCTCGGTTTCCTCAAGGAGCAAAAGAGCAGCCTGCTTGTCGGGATGATGTCTCAGGGCAGCCTCACGATAACTTTTCCTTATCTGATCTTCAGTTGCCAAATACCTCAAATGACTCAACCCCAACAAGGCATAATGATCTTGCTGTTTTGGGTCGCCACCTGGTTTCTTCTTTCCTTTACTGCTGTAAGAATCAGATGATGGAACATAAACACGCTCTTTCTCTTCTGAAACTGGCTTTCCTCCATCTTCGTCCTTGTCAACCGCCTCCACAAAGTGGCCACTCAACTTAAGAGCAGCAGTGTGAAAGCTAAGCCCAGCTGGTTCGAGACGCGACGCCTTGATCGGGAGGCTATTGGAGGAAACAATGATCGGTTTACCATCCACAATTTCCTCAGAGTAGGTAATCAAAAGCATACTTTTCCGAGAAGCCATATCCATCACTATCCACATAAAAAATATCCAAAATAAGCTACCGATTGCATTTAACTACAAAATACCATAGCTAAACACAGAACCACCAGTAAATAATTTAACATCAGAAAAGAAAAAAAAAATCCAAAACACGAAATCCACGCAGCATAAAATCGAAGCAGCAAGTTTAAACCAAAGCATTCAGCTTAGTTTCATTATTCAAAGATTCAACGTAACGAGAAAACTACAAATTCTCTTAGGAAAAAAATTCAACGAGGTGAAATCGAAACATACATGCGATAATCGAGAATCTGCAACGAACGCGCCAAGCATGAAGTAATCCGCTGCCGCCGCCGGTAGTATGGATGGGAGGAGAGCTAGGGTTTCTGTAATTGCTATGCAACGAGGCAAAGCAAACAGAGAGAGAGGTTTGGAAAAAGAGGCGAATTGCAATTATATACGACTACAAGCGCCATCACTTGGATTCTTATTGGGCCTGGGTCGAATTTTAATATTATTCATTCATTGGTTGGGCTGGACTTCGAATTTAGTTGGAGGTGGGATTCAAAGCAAATTAAAATTGGGCAAATATAATTCCGCGATAAGTATTTTAATTAGGTTAATTAGGGCTATGTTTAAAATCACCTTCTTAATCATGGAAAAAGGTGCAAATACCCCCTCATATTGGCAGTGCTAGGCAAATATCTTCCTGAACTTTGTTTAGATGCAAATTCATCATTCCCTAAAGTTTTCGGGTGCAATTACCCCCTCGCCGTGACAGAACTAACACTTCCGTTAGCAAAAAAAATATTTTTGATTCATTTTTATTCTTGTGGGAACCTTATAATTCCCAAGAATTAATTGGTGCTATAATAAGCTCAAATTAGAAAAAAAATTGTTTCGAATCCTAGCTCACAACTATCAAAACTCAGGCGAAGTTCTCCAATAATTTGCAATACAAGCCAACTATTTGTTGTTGATATTGATGATCTCATCTTTTTCAAGTGATTCGTCATCTTTTTTCGTGCAAATCATCGGAGAACTTCACCTGAATTTTGATAGTTGTGAGCTAGGGTTCGAAATAATTTGAGCTTTTAGCACCAATTATGTAGTATATAACCATTGAAAATTGTGAGGCTCCCACAAGAATAAAAATAAATCAAAAATATTTTTTTGCTAACGAAAGTGTCGTTTCCATCACGGCGATGGGTTAATTGCACCTGAAAACTTTAGGGAAGGGTGAATTTGCACCTAAACAAAGTTCAAGGGGGTATTTACCTAGCGCTGCCAACATGAGGAGGGTATTTGCACTTTTTCCCTTTAATCATTGATATAATGATATCTATAATCTATAATCTATAATAGAAATAAACTTTTCACTTTTTTTCCTTGCCCTTTTGTGAATTTTCTTAAACAATTTGTCATCCTTTTGTGAATGTGAATATTTAAAACTCTTCTTATCCTTTCTACGTGTTGTCTTTGTACTCGCTCTCTCTCTAACCTTTTTTTTTTGGATTAAAATTATTAGTTCATTGAGTTGACTATGCATTGAAAGTTAAATCTCTCATGTGGTAAGTTATTGCACAAGATCGAGATCTCACACACACACAAACACAAAACACTCCCAAATTCAAACCCCTATTCTCTTCCCTCAACCAAGAAAAGATAAATAAGTACAAAAATGAAATCACAGAACAAGTCAGAAAAAATAATTACATAAAGTAGAAAAGTTGATTGATCTCATATGTGGTATGCGGACTATTGTACAAGATCATATGCGCACCACAGATAACCCACAACCGGGTTTACCTTCATCATCGAAAACAAAAAAATTGGTCGAAAATCAACCAAAGCACCACTCCCTTTTCCTTGTCCAATCATGATTAGTAAAATAACACAATATTTATATCCGTATTTATAACATAAATGGGCACAACTTCAACACGAATATTCTGAGGTTTAAAGTTACATAATATACAACACATTACATAAAAGCCGACGCATCTATAATACACAAACTACAGCTGCTTCTGCATGCTATTAGCTCCACCCATGTCTCGTCCGTTCTAATCCCAGAGAAAAAAAAAACAGAGAAGCCCAAACTGAGACCTAAAATGGTTATCTATCACTAATATCACAGAAGCACTATCTCCTCTATGTATGTACACACAAGTTGAAACATCTCCTACAACGATCCGAAAATGTCGGAAACGCGTGTTCATTTACCAGTCTTTACCTGCAAATCTTTTCTTTTCACCTTAAGGGACTTAGACCTATGCATCTGCTTCGAAGGCGGACCAACGAGCATCAGACGCGACATTACGTAGGATAGGAGTTCTTCGCGATGTGAGAACGTGAAGTCCAAGTGCGCGTACTCAAACTCACTGAACGAAACCTCGACACCTGCATCTTTCATCACCTTGTAGTGCTTTCTTACCATGGATGGCTTGATCACCCTGTCCTTCCTTCCTGCAACAAGATCAACTGGGATGTCGATGAAGTTATAGTACTCGCCCAAGTCCAATGGCTTTGGGGAACCGTACACTTCCATATTCGCTGCTCGACTACCATAATCAAACATTACGAACTTCTTTGAGCGCTTCATCTGCGCCAGATGAAGTGCTACTCTGAATGCAACGCCTGGCATGTCGTTCATGTTGTAGTGAGGCAAACCTAGGACCCCGACCCAGTTTGAACTGTCACCACCGACGACGTAGCTCATGAGGGTCTGCACCAGTCCCCCGACTGCGGGTAAGTTGTGGAAGTCACGCGCCAACTTATTTAGCAGCATACGGAAAAACCTGGTCGGAATGTAGAAAGCTGGCAGAAAAGGTGCTAAGAGAGGAGCAACTAGAAAAAACAGGAACTCTGACACTGTGAATACAACAGTCGAATCATGGTGAAAGCCAGCTGGTGAGAGTAAGATCATTCTGGACAGTCTATGGGGCTTTTCCTCTATCCGACGAGTTATGGCATACATCAAAATGGCAGCTCCTCCCAGGCTGTGACAAATTGCACAAAGTTTGTACGGTTGATCGGTATTACTTTCTTCCTCAGGATCAGATTGGTTAGACTTCAATTCAGAAATCTTAATGTCATGTATCTTCTCTACCATTGCTGGTATGTCTTGAGTCCCATGCTCATTGATTGAGTATTTCCAATATCTGCATGTATATTCAGTTTAATCAGGAATGTTAGAAACAAAATGGTATCCTAAATAAGCAGGTTAATCCTCCAAAAAAGGTATAAGGAGCAATAAACACTGATGATTTGTAGAAATTATAAGAAACCTAAAGCTTTCCCAAGACTACAATATACAATTCCAATAATGGTACTCAAGGAACATCCTTTTATAAAAAAAAAATAAGAAAATAAATTATTCTTTCGAGATAAAACAAAATTAAACTTTTGCTTGAGTTAGATATCATCCATCCCCTTACAAATGTTGCCCACAATGGAAAACTGGGTATAAAACACCAGGAAGGTGTAATTTGGATACAATATCGAAAGAAATGAACTTACTAAGGTATTCTTAGAGCTTAAAGAATATAAACTGACTCTATGTGATCATCTTATCAATAAACTGTAACCTACACTTTTATCCAATGTTATTGATTAGTGTGCCAGAATAAGGAGCCACTTACTGTCGTGATGAGATTTTCTTGTTCACATGTTCTCTCGAAACCAATCCTCGAAAGTTCCCAAGAAAAACATCATAACCTGCAAATGACAGGGAAAACATTTCCAGTATCAACAAATAATACTTCATACAAGTTCAAGAACCGAGTTGACCTATTGGCATATTGTACAAACCTTGATCAAAGGCTGCAAAAGCAGGAGACCCGACAACCCCATTCGATACCCAACTGTAAAATCGACTAGTGTTAGAATAATTATAAAATAAAATAGCGTAATTTGAAGGATTCAATAATAAGAAGAACAAGATTATCAAGTGCACAAAGTACTAGTATATAAGACCCAGGACCAAAAAAATATCGCAATCAAGAAAAAAGATGAAAAACAGCTAAAAAATAATATTCCATTAGAAATCGAGAAAGACAGAAAGCACGACTCCGGAACCAATTAGGAACTATCAATAGAGTATCATATACTAACAAGCAAACTGAGACTCCAATTTTACAAACTAACTGATACTGAGATAACATAATTTACATTAAAAAAAAAAGTAAATAATATGAGTATATGAAGATGCTAGATGATTCAAACAATAGTAGCTATCAAGCAACTATGAAAAAATTCAAATTATTACAACAGACGCAATGATTGAAAATTATCAGAAAAACTTGCAGAGGTCAAATGCATAATATAGTAGATAACAAAACAAACTCAACATGAACTATACAAGCTTCCATCATTGCATGTAGTGGAGGTCATTGACTAAGATAACTCAACAATCTCAACATTAATAATCACCATATCACCATAACTGATTAATGACATAACTCACCCCATAGATGAATCTAATATTCCATGTTGCAGATAGACAACTTTTCGTGAATCTCTCCTGCAATCAATTTACAAACATCAAAGTGCAATTCTTATTTTTCTTCTATAGGAACATCAAAGTGCAATTGATAACTTTCAATATCAAATTTTCTCTGCACTTGCAGACCTTCGAGAAAATGCACTAAATAAAAAGTGAACCAGACAACTGATATGTTTTGTTCACGAACCTTGGAATTCTTTCCAGAAGAAGTACGTAGCCATCAGCTGTAACCACACGGATAGCCTCATAAGGATACCTACAACAGAAAAAGGAAATTGAAAAGAATTATCAGATAGATACTCTTTTTCGCCCTTCAGCGCCGATAACTTGAAATCCTAACAAAATTATATACAGATTAACACATAAGTCACGGGGAGCATTGATTTGACTTTTCAAAACGACAAAAGATGAAACGCGGGGGGGGGGGGGGTGATCCCATGTGGTGAGCCACCAAAAGTAGTTCCAAACAGAAAAGAACTGGGCATCAAGACCTCAATTTACAAGCACATGTAGGTTAAACTTCAAACATAAATGATAAGATTTTCAGCATATTCCCGCAAAACTGAAGCATCAACACACAACATAATTACATGGAAGCACAGGAGAGGAAATCACCCAGGAAAGACATCATTAGATCAAGTTTCTCATACCCAAGCTCCGTTATGACATCTTGACATGTCCTGGCATCTGTATTGAGGTTGAAAGACGTTTTCCTTTCTGAAGGAGCTGGATCCTTATCTGACAGAACAGTAGTGGGGAAAGTAGTGACAAAATCCTCAGAAGGAATGTCTTTGTGAATGCTGGGTTTGGAAGAAAACCACTGGAAAACACTTCTAACTGTATCTGCTGGAGATAGAAGGCTATGGGCCGCCGAGTGAACAACATCAAAAGCAGATTCTATGAAAATCTCAATTGCCAGGTGGAGATCCTAAAAATATAAAAGATATTAATGCAGCATACTTTAGTACCTTGCTGCAATCAAGATATGATGCAGTTAATTTTTGGGCCTTTTTCTCAAAGTAGTAGCATTTAAACATTTTCCTTGTTCAATTCATGGTCGTACACTAAGAAATATATCATGTATCCATTCTTGCTGTCATTTCTGAATTCAAGAAAATAAATTATATCCTAAGTAGGTTAAGGGTCGGACATGAAAAAGAAGAGGAATGGATGTATATAGATCAATCAATTGTGCAAAATCTTATATTTCACATTCCCGTTGAGTTGTAGGTAATGAATCATTTATGCATGCACAGAATTAGGATAAATGTAAAACAGTTTAAGAACAGGCATCAACATCAGTGCTCAAGATAGAGACAGGTTTAAGATTCCATTGTGGGATATTTTATATACCAGTAACTGAAAATAGCATTAACATGATCCCATCGTCATTGAGAAAAAGGATTATGTAAATGAGCATTGAAACAAACCTCAACAACACCACGTCTCCGATCAGTGGCCCGTTGAACAAAATGATCCTTGAGGGTTTGTAGTCTTCTAGGAGATTGTGCAATTGAAGGATAGTTTCCCGACTTAGCAGGGGCTTTAGAAGTAGGAAAAGCTGATTTAATGAAATAAAGTGGAAGGGCAAATAACAATTTCACGGGAAACAGAACCCATGAGATTATAAATCTTATCCACCATATCCAGCTTCTATTCTGTTTCGTAAAATTGCTTTCTCGAGAGACTCGAGAACTTTGTGATAGAGGAGACGGAGGATAAATATCAGAGTCTTCTCCATCAGATGAATAATCCACACTTGAAGACGTGTCAGAATCAACAGAGAATTCATGAATGAATTGATTGAAAGACGATACACCACTGCACAAATTCAAATCATTATTTCATGTCAAGCAAGAACTTTGAAACTATAATTAATGTAATGACAGAAGAACTGGGTTAGTAACAAGTTTCAACTCAAACATAAGTGACCCTATCTTCCGCGTCTTGTATATCAAGTTCCTTATATTACATTTCAAAAGATGCACTGGAATGCGAACCTAACAAAAATATCTAAATATCTCAAATTAAGCAGGCTTGTTCAGTCTCAGACTTGCACATTCAGGACCATCTTCAGATACAAGTAAATGATGTTTTCATCTTCAGAGACAGAGCCAACATAATAACAAAAATAAATCTACTGATTTTGAAAGAAATTAAAGAGATCAAAGTTGGACATTCATTCAGCAAGCAGACAACGGAGTTCTTCAAAAATATTAGATTGAAAGAAATGAAACCTACTTCTCCATCCAGCGAGGAAGTCGAGGTCCACGGAAAGTTGGCCTAAGCTCCCAACCATGAATGCCTTCAAGAATAGAAGCCTTCCCAGGCAAAATAGACAATAATAAAGCTGACAGTCCATTTATCAATCTTACAATATTATGCAGAGCTTCATAAGTGAACGTCTTTACCGACCTAAAAATTATATCAACAGGGCAAAGAATTAAAATTGTAACATAACTGATGTATCATATTTCGTCTTTCAAACAGAAAAATATTCAAAGGGAAAATATGTGGCTCAGAAAAGAATCATCATAAACTTTATGGAAGCTTGAGAATCACTTCGAAATTTCGAGGTGGTATTTGCTGATATCTAATCAAACGGAACAGGTCCACATCGTTCACAAAGAAAGGGAAGATACATCATGCAATACACAGTGGTTTCCAAAAGTAGCATGGTACACTGATATCCTTTCACATGCCTTTCCACACAAATGCCCCACTTTAGTAAAATGATAATTTTTTCCTGAACTCATAGAATGCATATTTTGTATAACATGAAATGGTAATTCATCAACCGAGTATATTACACGCTTTATCACAAAAGAGCATCCTTTCATTGATCAACATAAACAATGCCATATTGATTGTAGCATAAGAAATTTTCCATCACATTCGGACAATAAAAGGCAATATTGTACTTAATTGGACATGTTTCATGCTTCTCATATTCATTCCTAACCATTCTCCGCCTCCGGAGAACATAAAATCGCCATTGGGATGTGCAAATACATTTTTGGCCGTCACTCGATACAATTTAATATCCTAATATTCCCCCCAGAAATTCAATTCTTTCAACAAACAAGACAATCTCGTGTCGGTTACACCACAGAAGATCCTAACAGAATCACTCAGAAGTAGTTCCTTATCCAATATGTAAATCGGACTCAATTGCTACAAAACTCAAGCTGTCACCATAAATATCCCTTCAAAATTCAGTTAATTGCCATATGAGCTCAATCTCGAAGCCTAAACTAACACCTTCGATCTCTATTCCATAGCCATCGTCCCCAACAATGAAAATAAAGCATAATGATGATTGATCAACACAAATTTTACGAACATATTGAAAAAGGAGCCAAATTATCCAACAAAATAGAATAACCGACAGCTCCTCGATCAAATCATATTCATCACCAAAACTCAACCCAAAATCAATCAAAAAAAATTACGAAATGATAGAACATCAAATAAGCACGCAAAAAGGAGGGGAAAAGGGAGAGAAGACTCACTCTTTGGTTACAGCGAGAACATTGTCAACAGCCCTTTGCATCGCAATCGGTATTCTTCTCCTCTTTTTTAGTTTTTTTTTTTTTTAATTTTCGTTTTTCTTCAAGAGAATCCCAAAAATAGTGCAAGCAATTATCCAGGCGAGATACGAATCGAGGAAAATTTAGAGAAAAATGTGGAAGAAGAATAGGGATTGACAATAAGGAGAGAATTTGTGGAACCGGACAAATGAAAATGAGGTGGAGCGCTACGACGTCGATTCTTGTCGTCCGGTTTAAGGCTGCAGAAGGCATTTGCACCCAACAATAAAATAAAAATATAACTGAAGTTTGTTTACGTGGTGTTCCTGCATTGCTTCCCCTGATGACGTGGCCTCTACGAGGTCGGTTATCCCAATTTTCCTTTTTTTATTTTTAAAGAAAAAGAAAAGGGAATTTCTTTGGTTCATTTTCTGAGAGAAACAAATTGAGAAAATATCCTTGTTGGAATGGTTATTGGCCATTAATTAAAATATTTAATAGCTCAAGACTTTGCCAGCTATTATTAATATACGGATTAATAAATATAGGATAATAACATGGCAGGGCAAGGCGGTGGTCGGTATAATAATATAAATTATATTATTAAAATATTATTATGAAAAAGGTAAGTGTACCACATATACATGTAGGATAATCGTGATGGGGATGGGAACTTTGTAAATATATACTTCCTCCGTCCCGCTAAGAATATCCCCAAACTTTTGGGCACAATTATTAAAAATAAGAGTAAAAAGATAAAAAAAAAATGGTATGTTATACAGTTTTTGAAAGTTAATTGTTTCAATTTACGGAAGGGGACTTTGTTAAGGGTTAAGATAAAAAAAAAAGAGGAAAGATGAACCTTGTTAGTGGAATGGATGGAGTACTTTCTAGTTTCAAAAAATTAGTCTCATAGTTTCCGACACATATATTGAAAAATAAATTGTTTTAGTAAAATTTGAACGATAAAATCACTTTGATAAATCATGAGGAATATAGGAAAGATGACGAACAACATTTTTGTGTAAAAAATATCCCAAAATCCAAAGTCAAAACTAAGTCATTTGCTCATTTGTTTTTAATTTTTAACAATATACTACTATGTTAAATACGTTTATAATCTTGTAAAGGCTTCATTTTATGTTTCCTTATATTTTTAAAAGGGTGTCTCATTTAATTAAAGAGACCTCCATGAGTAAAAACTTATTCCAAAATTAAGATTAAGCATAAATACAATTAGGAATGACAATGGATCGGGTATCCACCCATTAAGCATTTCCCAGATCCAAACCCATTAAAATTTCTTCAACCCATACCCATCCTAAACCCGATTAAAAAATCATTTTAAAACCCGTACCCGACCCAAACCCGTTGGGTAATACCAACTAAAACCCGCTAAAAACCCAAATATACTAGAACATAAACATTAATATTAAATTTAGTAGAAATAACAAAATATTATAAACATAATTTTAACATAAGTATAAATAGAAAATTTCATTACATTAAATTATATGTGGGTTAAATGAATAATAAGAAATCCTAAAATTATTCATATTTATACTAATATAAATTATATATAAAACAAATATTTAATTACTAAAATTATTAATTTTTTGTATACGGGTTAAAAAGAATAATATAAAATCCTAAAATTAATAATATTTACACTAATATCTATAATTATATTATAAATTATATATACATATATATATATATATATATAATATTTTGTTATATTACATACATATATAAATGGGTTTGGGTAGCGGGTACTAGTAGGTAATTTCCCAAACCCGACCCAAACCCGTCATGGGTTTGAATGTTTCTACCTAAACCCGTTTCAAAACCATTTAATAATTTCCAAACCCGTCTCATTAGGGTTTGGGAGAGCCGGGTACGATTGGTTGCAATTGAGATCATTTCTAGAAATTCTAATGATCAAAAATCCTATGGGGATTTTCTTTTGCTTCAGAAAACGGCCACGAATACTCATTTCAACAAGTTCATTTTCGGTCATCGGAAATTCACATAGGATTTTCGATTGTCGAGAATCTTAATGATGATCCCAATTGCAACCAATCGAAAGGTTGGCCGAGTACAAAGATGCCAATGATTGAAAGTGATGTTATAATTGCAATTGAGATCATACATATGCTTTTAAACGTAATTAACCCTTATTTTTTTAAATAATCTAATTAATTTTGTAAACCTGTATTTTATTGCTATTGTATCATCCCTAAATACAATAGCAATAAAATACAGGTTTACAAAATTAATTAGATTATTTAAAAAAAATAAGGGTTAATTACGTTTAAAAGCATATGTATGATCTCAATTGCAATTATAACATCACTTTCAATCATTGACATCTTTGTACTCGGCCAACCTTTCGATTGGTTGCAATTGGGATCATCATTAAGATTCTCGACAATCGAAAATCCTATGTGAATTTCCGATGACCGGAAATGAACTTGTTGAAATGAGTATTCGTGGCCATTTTCTGAAGCAAAAGAAAATCCCCATAGGATTTTTTATCATTAGAATTTCTAGAAATGATCTCAATTGCAACCAATCGAAAAATTGGGTACCAAGATAACAATGATTAAAAGTGGTGTTATAATTGCAAATGAGATCATATGTTGTGCCTTCAAATTTAATTAATCCAAAAATTAATTAGATATGATATATTATGACAATTAAATAGAATAATAGCTAGATAACTAAAGTCAACTTATCTACGGGTAGCGACTATGGTGCACCTAAGTGCACTACACGGGCAGCTTAGATGCGCGCTACGTGTTCCAGAATTTAATTTAATTTTTTAAATGGCTTTTAAAGGAACCGACGTTAACTTCTCGGTTATGTCAATCATTACCCCATGGCCCCACCTCATTTCACCGGCACACGTCGTTTTCCATCGGGTACCTATTTATCCGATGAAAATCTCGCCGGCGACGACTGTTTCCTAATCGGCGGAACCATACTACCGAAATCCGGCATCTCGACAACGGAAGTCTCAATTTTCCGTTTTTCAGTGCGGCAATGCTTGGCTGCCTAAGTCGGGCGAGATTACCGAGGTCACCAAGCTTCCTGAAGAAGCTTTAATTTTCTCGGCGAGGAATTTTGCGCCGGTATAATTTACAGATTTTCGGCATAGACATTTGAAATGTCCGATTTGCCCTTACATTTGGAGGTGGTGAAGGGCATTTCCAGTCATTTTGCCTTAATTTAAGATTTAATTACCCCACCACCCCAATTCAAATTCATTCTCCAGCGTATGAAATTTGCGCCCCTTCTCCTTTGTTGTCTCTTCTCTTCATTGTTCTTTGATCTCCGGTGAAGCCATTAGTCGGGGTCCGCCACCGGCGCCGCCGCTTATAGAATATCCAGTACACTTGAAAGGCGAAGGTAATGTCGTAATGGTTTCTTCTTACTCATTTTTGTCCGGTTTTTGTGTGACTTTTATGTGATGACAAATTTACAGGATTGAATCTTGATTTTGAGTTAAATACATTTGCTTTCAGTGTTTAATTTACGAAATAATGGCGGGCAGCAGTCAAACTTCATCGTCACACACAGGTACATAAACCCTAGCCCTAACCCTTGATATTTCAATGCATGGTCTGCAAAGGGAATTTTCTTGGTTGTCTTATTTGGCGTTAAGTCGTGCCCAAAAGAACCTAGTTCGATAAAAAAATAGTTGTGAACCCTAGTCCTAATCTTGAATGTGTACTCTTTACGTTGTATTTTGTTGTTATATTTGTAGTTTAATCTTGCCCAATTGGAGGTAAGATAAATAACCTTTCAGTGCAAATAGATGAAAACTTAGTTTATATTTATTTTATGGTACCTGATTTGTTTGCTATTATAGTTGAGTGTTTTTAGGTGAGCATTGATCCCATTATAAATCAGAGTAGAGGGTTTCCCTTGCATTCTTGTGCGCATTGCAGAGTAATGCAACCTTCCACTGCTGCTCAGCTTACGAAGCTTCTGGCATGTTTGATTATTGTTAAACATGGCAAAAAGAACATTGGCAGTCTTTCCTACTCAACTTCTGAGTTATAACTGGTTTTCAAACTCTAATTAGCTCACATTATTATTGGCAGAGGATATAGATATATCAAAGTACATGATTATTGATTAAGAAGAACTTTGCCTTCTAATCACCAGTTGATAATCCTAGATATATTCTGCCAAATAGTTGCATTATCTTAACATGAGAAATCATCAAACTAAACAAAGTTTTGCAGAGTTAGCATTATACATTTCAGAAACATCAGTTTTAAAGGACAAACATTCCAACTTCCATGAATAAGACAACAATTAAAGCTTGCTTGTTGTCTGCTGTAATAATTCAATCCATAAATTTAAAAATTTAAATTTGTGAAATTTATTCGAGAAGGGCATGGAAGATTTATGATGAAAAGAAAGAGAATATAACCACTGCTTCAAACAATGCGAGAGAGGTTTCACAATTTAAATATAAATTGATTCTTTTTGGGCAGAAAACATTCCGTGAATGTACGCGTGTCGTTATTAATCGCGAGTTAATGTAACTGCTAGATTAGAATAAAATTACAGAAATGCCCTCGAAACTCTGTTTTAATATATCGATATAGATTATAGCAGCTATATTTGAAGTCCTTGAATGTTTGTCTTCTTGAGTATTCAATGTTGTTTGGTCTAGTCCCTTTGCTTATCTGCTTTTTACTGTCTCTAAATTTACATGTTTTTTTGTTTGTTCATCATACCATTATTCAGACATAGGGTTAGCTCTAATTATGTAAAAAACTTATTATTGTTACAACATTGAAACCCTGTTCCCTTGGTTTAACATTCTTGCTTTTTGGTTAGGTGCGAATGTCTCTTGTAGAAATCATAATGATTATATGAGCTTGATTCGTTTACAACTAGACAACACAAATTTAAGAAGATTTGAGGAGTCATGTTTTGGTCAATTTATTGATGTGGACAAGATGCATTCTCAAGGTCAACTAGTTTATCTGATGTACAAGCACCTTGATGTAAAGGCAATCGAACGTCGCCGAATATCATTTATTATAAATGAGAAGCATTTAGAACTTGGTCCTGCAGAGTACTTCACCATTACGGGACTGCGTTTTGGAGGTTGGGAGGAACATCCTCTGTCTTCAAATATACACGACGAAATCTTTGGTGGCGAACATAAATTGTTTGTGACGGACATTTATAAAGCTTTTGACAAACACAGTTCCAAGGAGAAAGGTAAGGGTGACACGGTCCTAAAACTTGCTTTGTTACTTGTACTCTACGAAACTCTGCTAGTTCGTCATCGGATATCGAAGAGAATCGAGGTGCAATATATGCACTTGGTGGATGATTTGGAAAAGTTTAACAAATTCCCATGGGGGTTAATCTCTTATCAGTTTCTTGTGACAGCAAGTCACAATGCGAAGTTAAGCATTGATAGAGCTTTGTCTGAGCATTTAACTTTGCCATACAAGTGTTTGCGTATGAGGTTCACAAAGATGTTGCTCTGCACTGTGCCAAACCGCTTGAAAGAGCCTCTAATGCATTTCCCAGAATGCTGAGGTGGGGTACGAAGACTTTCTATCATTTGAGTGCCATTGTGAACTACTTTGAGATGTCACACGCATCATCCGTGGTAATAGACACTTTACATTTCATGTTAATTTGTATTTAGATTAATTATACTATCATTATATTGTTATGATCTATGTTTTAATATGCAGGAAATGATGGAGTACAGTTCCGAAGAGTTAGAGAAGCTTGCTGCAAATGAAATTTTCAATGACATGCAATGCCCAGTGCCGATTGAGAATCTTCTCCAATGGATAAAGGTATTCAAACCTCAAAATTTGAAGAGAAAACTGAATCCTGGTGGCAGTGAAATGGCAAAGAAACAGAAGGTCAAGGGGAAGGCAAAAGTAGAGGATGTCCGTTGTAGTGGTGGTCCATCTGTCAATCTTTGCAAGTCCCAGAGACGTACACGTGGATCACCAGCTGGTAGTCCAATTGGGAAAGTACACAGCCCCCAAAAATGCTCTCGCGGATCAGATTCAACAGGATATGAGGAGCCAATACCAACGGCGGAAGACACATCTTCAGATGTAGGATTTACTTAACCATTTCATGGGTGTCTTATTTATGAAATTTAACTACTTTTCTTTGTATACTAATATTTTATATGCCATCCTGTTCAGGTATTGAAACTTTTGAACGTCCTACTTGAGAACCAAACTGCATTACTTGATAAGTTCACTTCATTGCAAAACGTTGTCAGCCATATTCAGACTGATCTTCAAACCCAAAAGAAGGGAGACCATAGCAGTGTTGCTGATAGAGAGGATACATTCCATGGAATCACAGTTGACCCTTCCATTGAGCTTCAAGGTAATGTCTATAGAGACGAGCACGATCCTTCCACGAGAACCACACATGATTTATTTGGTAATATGAACGTACGAGATGTAGTGGTGAAACAAGGTCGATGGAAGGGTAATATGAACCTAGAAGATTTAGTGGTCAAACAAGCTGAAAGCAAGCCAAATATGATGCTGGAATTGAGGTGGGCGTACCCATACCATGAAGTGCTGAGGAAGTCAGAAACATCGATATTTGCACCGGCAAAGCTGTCTATGTCAGTTCCAATTCATGAATCTTCTATCACTGGTAGCCGCAGAAATGAAAGCCCATTATTTTGCCAAGAAAATATGGTGCGGCTTGGCGGTCAGATTCCACCTCATACTAAAGTTATTAATGCTTTGAAGCAGAGTGATGATGACCGGTTGAAAGCTGTTTCCAGTGTTTTGCAGCATCCACCTACCTTGTCAGCCAAAACAAGGGAAGTTGATGGTCAGCCCAGTAATCATAATATAAATTCTCCCACATTAAATACCTTCGCTGTTCAGGGTAGGCAGTTAACGTCTATGACGAGTGCTATATCTTCCCTTGATACGGCTGCAAAACCAACCGCTGTTGTGGTTGAATCCAATCATGATTGTACTTCGATTATTGATGGTAGTAGATCCTCTTATGTAAACTTGAAAGGACTTCTTAGTGATATTGATGGAAGCTATCCGCTTATGACCGCATCCCATAAAGAAATTATCAGTTTTGATGAGTGGTATCGAGCTAACAGTAGACGGGGGTAACTTATTTAAAAATAAATTCCATATTATATTTCTATCTATCTAATTGTTTGTCGGCTTCATTTTTTCCTTACATTTGTCTGACTTATTTTTTGCAGAATCCAATCTAATACTGTTGTTGTGCCGCGTGATTCAAAAGCAAATGCCCAATGGTTCCATCCGCTGTGGAGCACACGTGGATTGCTTTGTACCTCCGTAAGTTGTGTTAATCATATATTATGCCTTATGTCATTAACCTCACTGTTTTAGCCGCAATAATTTCTTCTAATAATAACGTTTTTTTCTCCAAAAATAGATTCTTGATTCCTTACTTGATATGGTGCTTATTCATGCTAAAGATAAGGGTGATATGTTCATTGAGAACTGGACCGCCTTAGATCAGAAGGCTTGGGTTAGTTGTTTATACTGATCTTTTTTATGTTCAGTTTACATGCATAAACTTTATGTTACTACCAGAAGCAACGTGCATTGCACATGTTAGGAAATTTGATGCTCCTTATTGCACGTATAATGATGCATGCAAATCTCACGCTAGAGTTATACTCTTGCTTGCATTTGATAATAATAATAATAATAGGCGTGATAAATGATAATAATACTAAATTATATTACACTCTTGTCCTTAAATGAAATATATATTATTCATATTATAGGTAATCTAAATTCCACCCTCAGACGACTATTTCATAATAGGTACAAATTATGTTGATACATAAATTATTTAATTATTGTTGGTGTAATACAGCAAGTTATTTGCATTGAAGAGATTCATGCTTCCTCAAGTGTGCTTTTGGATTATGTGAATGGCAAGAGGCCTTATGAGAGGCCTATTCCATGGAAGAAAGTTGAAAAAATATTTGGTCTTGCGTATATTCCTGAGGAACATTGGGCGTGCTATGAGGTTGTTTTCCAAAAACAAGAAATTGTCGTCTACGATTCGGTCTCGCGATCTGCTGTGGCAGCACGGGATATACAGAATGCTTTCAAGCATATTGCCAATAATATACCGTGGCTTCTAGGGAGAGATGGGGTATGGGATTCTGTTGGGCATGGCTTTGAATTGAAACCAACATGGCCCGTTGTTATTTTCCAACACCCCCCCAACAACCCAATAACCATGACTGTGGAATATTAGCCTTGAAATTTCTCCAGTGCCTGGTTTCTGGAAATCCTGTATCAGTATTGAGGCCTGCCTAATTCAGCGACAAGGACTACGCCAGTTTGCTCTACAGCTTCAGGAAGTCAATGTGTGTGGAACTATTAAATGCAGCTTTGAAGGCCCATCACGTCGGACAACAAAAAAGGATAACAAATAGAGCACCTTAGTCATTGTAACATACTTGACTTAAATATTTTGTTCTATGGTTATGCAATTGCTCTATTTGGTTTGTATTTTCCAGATTATTAGGGGTGCAGAGGACATATTTTGGTTGTTAATATTTCTCACTATATTAATCGCCACATTATGTATTAAGGATTTAAGTACTAGGGTTACATTATCTTATTTATATTTCCGCAAATTTTTTTGTTTTATCACAAATCAAATATTGTGAAGGACTTCATTTGCAGCCAGGTTTCTATTTATTTAATTGAACACCACATAGAGGTAGAGGTACAAAACGGCTTCAAATGAGGTTTTACATCACCCCTAATAACTCCTTACACAAGCGGAAACCGTACCAACAATATGAATTTAAAACGAACACCACCACCAACCTATATCTCGTCGCTCCCGTCATCAACATCATCACCAGCACTCTTCGCTCCTTCCGAGTTGTCTCCATCGTCGCAATGATCATCATCTTGATCTGACCCTCCATGTCTTCCTCCTCCTCAGCATCAGCTCTTTCCTCTGCATTACTAGTTGAAGTCGCATACCCGCAAAAAAGGTCCTTCAAGTAATGCCAATTTTCCTCCCCTTCATGCTTGTAGCACAACATCTCCGGTTGATGCTGGAGAATTTTTTGCGATTTTAATCTACTTGGTAAAGAAATAGATATGAATACTTAATGAAAATTTCTCTTACCTCAGCGAACCACTCCCACACTGAATCTGGAGCCGTCACCATGTTGCTACTAGGATCATACTTCACAAAAAATATGCACTGAAGGTTGGAGAAATTCTCATACCGTTGTCGCCACTCCTCGGCTTTGCGTTTCACCTCCTTCAGTTTTGTGTAGGTACATCCACGTTTCATAAAATCTCATAGCTCTGCCAAGTAGAAGTCCTTACTCCATGGTTCATGCATTCGAAGTCTAACTTGGTACCATTGCTCGTGAAGGTAGCCAAGCGCTATTTTCTCATTAATCCATGTCCACACACTCCGGTAGAAAACTTTATCTTGTGAGATTGCCTCCGGTGGAGCCATTCTTTTGTTCTAAGGAAGTATTTTTTTGTTCGTGTAGTACATACGAAAACGTAACCCTTATTTATACTTGAGACAGAGAGGGCACACACGATCAAATCCATTATTTTATAGTCATCTATTAATTGTTTGAAGGCAGCGACTCTTACGTCAATTCATGCAAGAATCTTTCCTTGGCATCATCATATTTTCATGTCGTTTTTTGCTGTAGCTTAACTTTTTGATTCCTATCTTGAACTTTTTCATGCCTATCTTTAGCTTTTTCATGTCTATTTTTCATGCCTATATTAATATTTTCACTTTTTTCATGTATATTTTTAGGTAGGTATGCCAAGATTAGAGCCATCCGTTTACTTTTTAATTTATATAGGTAAAATATTAAAAATATTGATGAATGTACAGTTTAATTTATATAGGCAAAATCACGCTGTTATCGGCATTAATACTAGCAGTTCAAAACACTATATATATATATATGTCTTGGAAAAAATTGCATCAAGGAAATAAACTTTTGACAATGAACTAAGAACTCCGATAATACGAGAAACGCTTACAAAGGCACCCATATTACAAAGATAAATACCACGACATATCTACCATTTGGAAAATGGTAGATATTTAATCAAACTACTAAAATGAAAATAAAGAAACTAATATAAATATCTATGGATTGGAAAATTGTAAACATCTAAGAACACTAACGAAGTTATATAGATAAAAAGCTAGTGCATACGGGCTTAAAACATAAGATGATTCATTAACGTGGGCTTGACGATGCAACCGATCTTGAGCCATCACTTTTCGCACGAGACTCCTTAGGCGATGGCGGAAAGGCATTTCGCATTGGAAATTTGCTCCTCCCTTCCATGTACTCGTCGAACAACCTTGTACACATTTTCGGGACATTTTTTGCCAATGGAGATATCACTTCCTCTGAATCTGAATGAAGTATGACCACATTTTCGGGGTCCTCATGTGGAAGACTTGAGTCACTTATAATCATGACCGTGTGATGAGGCTCAACCTTTACATCATCCAGGCCAAAGCACATGGCTAGCTTATCAAATAGAGGCTCTCCTTCATAGTAGTATGCTTGGGCGAAATTGTTTTTCTACAATAAATATAGGCATTGTGCATGGTGGTCAAAGATTGTGGAACATATACATAGCTACAAATTTATGACTACCATTACCTTGAACAGACGCTTTCATACGCGATCGTCTGCAGTGATCGTGTTTGTTTGAAGATCCCAATGAGTATGTGGATTATCAGTTATCGATTTGAACACGCGATAACGCGTCTCCAAATGCCCTACACGCTCTTGAACATCATTGCAACTTAATTTGCATCTGAAAGTTGAATTGACAACCCATCTAGCAGTAAGTATTGCATGGCATGAATCGACTTCATCTTTATTGTAGGTCTCATTTTTTCGCTCTACAGTTGAAGTAAGAAAAATGGAGTCCATCTCTGGAGTCCACTTCCCATCATAAAAGAAATCACTTTGAGAGGGAACAACATTGAATGACATTTAGAGAGATTGTGATTGTTTACGAAGAGAGGGTCGGAGGTGGAGGGTATGAAGTTATTTTCGATAGTTGTTAATTTATAGAGTATGAAAATATTAATGTTGCAGCAAGAGTTAAATTTCCACAGGCATATTGT
Source organism: Agastache rugosa (assembly GCA_031470985.1). Lineage (NCBI taxonomy): Eukaryota > Viridiplantae > Streptophyta > Magnoliopsida > Lamiales > Lamiaceae > Agastache > Agastache rugosa. Next base: position 28,653,816 of record CM062605.1, read on the forward strand.
ATGGACACTTCAGGTATGCATTATTATGATACCTAAACAACTAAATTATTTTTTATTACATGCAGTTTTCAAATCATGAATAGGGCGCCACACAGAATTTGGGTTGACGACGAGCAAATTTGCAGGGATAGGGTTCTTTGTATTTATTCAGGCACGTGAAAGCATAACTTTTCAGGCATGCTTCATTTCATGAATTGGGAAACGGAATTGTTGAGACATCTTTCATAGGGGTACTTTTAACAATAGTGCAAAAGAACAGTGTTCATTCATGACTGAAAAAAATTAATAATTTTCTCAATTCATTGAAACAGCTAAGTAATCCAATAGAACAAGACTAGATAAAGCAAATATTCTTCTAATTAAATCACATGTTGTTTGAATAATTCTTCCTGAGAAATTGATATCGGAGCCTCCATTACTATTTTCTACGAACCAAAGCTTCAAAGGTTTATATGAATAAAGCAATAATTCCACCCTTATTTATCCGTTTTTTGTGACTTGCTGTTTTGGTTTTTTTATTCCAAAAAAAATTTAAAAATTCCACCCTTTTTTTTTGGCATGCAACATTCACATCAATTAAAGTGATGCAACCTTTGAAAAATGGGGTAGGCTACATTTGAAGGAAAATTTTGGAGCCATCCGAATGCAGAGATTCTACATCTTAGGACGCAGCCCACAAATTAGGTCCCTCTGTAACTCTTAAATATTTATCTCATAGCATTTTCAACGAAAAATAAATAAAACCGGCAATGTAAAGAAGATGTAAAAATTGGAAATCATAAAATTCATCCAATACAAATATTTTTAGCAATTCAAAATTCGCAATCAGAAATTGATGCAATACACATACACATATTTTTAATAATTAAAACATCTCTAGGACATGATACAATGATGAAAGTTACAGAAGGAGAAGGACTCATGAAAATACTTAAGCATACTTAATATGAAATGACGACGCAAACATCTCCAAATTAAACATAAACCTAAACTCGGTTTGCCTCACGAATATCCGCCGCCAACTCCTAGAGATCCACATCATTAACTCCGCATTCAAAGAAAATAGTGTGCATCTCTTTGAAATGAAACTCCCATTTCACGCGAAACAATGGGTCTTCTACGGGTCCATGACGCTGCATTCAAGCGAAAGAAATTTTAATGGCAGAAAATATGTATGCGTAGGTTAAGTTAGAAAAAGACGACCCAATGCTTAATGCATCATCTTCGCTTTCCCTTCTACACCAATTTCTCAATACCTCCTCGTAGCCAATAACAAATTCATGAAGAGAACCAGTAGAAGCACACAACTCCTTAATAACCTTATTAATGAGTTCACTTCGTGAGGTTGCATGCAAGCCACCAGAAAATTTGTCCATCGTGAAAGTAGAGGACCAACGACGTCGCAATTTGTATTGCTTTGTGAACCATCTCTTGCTCTTAGGTGATAATTCATAATTCTCAACAAGTGATTTCTACTTCTTCTCAAACTCATCAGCGCTATCACAACCATTGACGCAACGATGCCACTGATTATTGAATCTTGCATGATTATTCCACTTCCCAAAGTGTGAAGGCGCATTCCTATTCAGGTGCCACTGACACAATCGATGGCTTGCAGTTTTGAAATTGGCATCAATGCCATTCATTAAGGCTCTGCACTCATCCGAAAATATGACGTCCGGTTCCTTACCATACATGGAATCCATAAATTTCGAGAACAACCAATCAAATGAAGCGGTATTCTCGTTTGATAGAAATCCAATACCAAACAGTACGTTCTTCATATGATGGTTAATGCCGACAAAAGAAACGCAAACCAGCTTGTATTTGTTGGTTTTATGTGTGCTATCGACACACACAACATCACCAAAATATTCATAATATGTTGCACATCGAACATCCCTATAAAAAAAATTCATTAAACTACCATCGCAATCGGACTGCACATCCCAATAGAAGCCAGGTTCGTGATTTGCCTTCTTTAAAAAAAAATTACGCAAAACATCATCATCAAAATTTCAACCCTGGTTTTCAGCTTCAAGGCAGTCATATGATTATAGGCATCCTTTCTCGTGAAACCAGTATTTATAGCTCCACCAGACTCTTTCTCCAAAAAACGGCATGCAGTACTTATCTTAATACCAGCGGATGATAGAGCTTCTATGAGGCTTTTGTTAGCATGTGTCATTTGACGACATGAACGCAACATATAACTTTGCTCATAAGGAACCAATTCATGATTGTGTTCTTTGTTGAACTTAACCACTTTCCAGGGCCCATCTCTCTCTCGAACAACAACTAATTTAGCATTACAACCCGTTCTGTTCACTTGTTTTTTATAACTAGCCAAAACTTCATCGGAACGAGCCTGGTTACTCTTACCATGGCAAGACCAAATATAATTTTTCATGCGCACATTAGTGGTTTTATAGAAATAATCCTGAGTACTTTTCCTCACGCTGAAACCTTTAATTCTTCCATACTCGCAATACAACAGGTAAGTCTGATCTAGAGAATCTAGAGTGGAACCAATTTCTAATCTTTTCTCGATACAAGCTGATAGAGATATAAAAAAACTCCTCAGCATCTTTCCCATTATCTGTCTCTTCTCCATCTCCTCCTCCTCCACTAACTTGCTCATCCTCATCGTCATTACTGGCACTTACATAATCACCACAGATTTTGTCATCATCTTTCTTCACATCATCAAGTTTTCATCATCACTAAGTAACTGTTCCATTGGTATATCATCACAACCTTTTCTATAATAATCATCTCCATAAATTGCAGAGTCATCTGAATTCCAATCCTCTATGTGACCATCAATAAATCCGTCTGAATCTTCATTATTGAGGCCAACATTCAAATCGATATCCATAGTTTTCTAAAAAATAAGGGAGAATTTGCAATGTACATACACAATCACTGAATTAATTAACTGAGAAATCATAAACACAACGTTATTCATTATAAAAAATATTATATTATTAAGAATCCTAATTGAATAAAACACATACTTCACTCGAAACGGGAGAAAGAATACAAATTGGATACACACGATAAAGGAAAATATCCTAATTTAATCATTATAGTAAACCTAATTTACTAAATTAAAAAAACTTACCTTTAAATCGTTATTCAATATCTAGAAAAAGGAAACCTACAACAATAAAAATAACGAAAACAAGTAATTAATACATTGATAGCGCTTACAGAGGGATACATGGTTGTTCAATAGATTAAAACTTTCGAACCTCTGACAAAAAAACCTCTGACGCGAGTGCCAAGCGTCAAGTGCAGGCTGATAATCAACTTAATGCCTAATTAAAATGGAAGATAACAGAACAAAAGAGAAATAGGGAAGAATACAGCAGAAGAAAGGAAGAAGACGATGGCGGGCGCGAATTTCATACGCTGGAGAATGAATTTGAATTGGGGTGGTGGGGTAATTAAATCTTAAATAGGTACCCGGTGGAAAACGACAGGTGCCGGTGAAATGAGGTGGGACCATGGGGTAATGATTGACACAACCGAAAAGTTAACGTCGATTGCTTTAAAAGCCATTTAAAAAAAATTAAATTAAATTCTAGAACACGTGGCGCGCATCTAAGCTGCCTGTGTAATGCACTTAGGTGCACCATAGTCGCTACCCTTATCTACGGCTAGGATTGTACAGTGTGAGAAGGTCAGCGGTTGACATTTGTCCGTATGAACTAGTGGTCAAGCTAACATAAAATTGCGGCCCAAATTAATTTGTTGGCACCTAATTTTCAAATTAAGGTCAAAGATTCCGCCAAAAAATAATTATTTTCAAATTAATTGATCTCACGTAGACTAAAATATATATTTGGAAAAACGAAATTATTAAATTTAAACTTCAATGGTATTCTTATTTTTAATTATGTTTAGGAGATTACTACGTAATAATTTATTTTTTATGCGTGTGTTATTTCTACAAAATAATGTAAAAGGTGTCTTATAGTTTTAGATTTTTTTTTTTGGGAAGACTTATAGTTTTAGATTGTTTTTAAAATTTTGTTCTAATTTCATTCATAAAACTCTAAGCAATTATAATCATTTAACCATGCATTTAGTCATAAACACACTGATATTTATTGGTTAGTAGTTTAAAAGAAAGTATGTTGTTTGCTAAATTTATAGAATACCATAATAAATCAGTTGGATTATACAAATAGCACGATCAAGAATATGTTTTTAAATTCATTAAGTATTTACAAACACGTAATAAAATAGTAATAGAAAATACAATAAAAGTACATGTATTTATTCAAATAACGGTACATCTTATAGTTCACGACATAGTTTTCTCTAGCATAATAAATAAGAAAGACAATTTTAGAATAAAAGATTTATTGAAAATATTTTTTACATTTGGTTGCTACACCACGTTATATTTGAATATGTGACATATTTAGTATCATAGCACTCAACCACATAATATATACACATATGAAGCATGCAAATTGGGATGTTTATGTAAAAATAAATCCAAATCAATCCCCTGTTTAATTTCATGTTTTTCATCTCTAATTAATCTCTTTAACAACCAAAAACTGAAAAACACCATGGCCCTCCACCTCCTCAAATTCTCTCTCACATGTTTACTCTTCTCTTTCATCTCAACCCCTTCTTCCTCATCATCCCACAAAAACTTCCAAATTCTGGACGTCTCCGCTTCACTACAACAGGCTCACCAAGTTCTCTCTCCAAATTCCGCACACACAAACCAGCAACCACAGCCTTCCGCACACTCTCTCTCTCTCACTCTAGTTTCTCGCTCCTCTCTCTCCTCCACCACCACCAACAACTACACCTCCCTCACTCTCTCCCGCCTCGCCCGCGACCAAGCCCACGTCCGTTCCCTCCTCTCCACCCTCTCTCTTTCTCTCTCCACACACGCATCGCTAGAATCTCCCGTCATCTCCGGCCTCAGCCAACACAACGGCGAGTACTTCGCCCGCATCGGCGTCGGCCGCCCCGCCGCCCAACTCTACATGATCATCGACACCGGCAGCGACATCACCTGGCTCCAATGCAAACCCTGTGTCCACTGCTACCCGCAATCCGACCCCATTTTCAACCCCGCGGCGTCTTCCACCTACGCGCCGCTCACCTGCCTCTCGCCGCAGTGCCTCGCCCTCGACGCCGCCGCCTGCCTCCTCGGAAGCTGTCTGTACCAGGTTTTCTACGGAGACGCCTCCTTCACCGTCGGGGACTTCGCCACCGAAACCATCTCTTTCAACTCCTCCGCCTCCGTCGCCGGCGTGGCCATCGGCTGTGGCCACGACAACGGCGGCCTGTTCATCGGCGCGGCGGGCCTGCTCGGCCTCGGCGGCGGCGCGTTGTCCCTTCCAGCTCAGATCAAAGCGACGTCGTTCTCGTACTGCTTGGTGAACCGCGACTCGAACTCGTCGTCGACTCTGGACTTCAACTCAACCCGACCCGCCGACTCGGTGGTGGCGCCGCTGCTCGACAGCCCCCGCACCGACGTCTACCGCTACGTGGGCCTCAGCGGCATCAGCGTCGGCGGCGAGGCGGTGAAGTTCCCGCCGTCTCTGTTGGAGATGGGGAGAGACGGGAGCGGCGGCGTGATCTTGGACTCAGGGACGACGGTGAGTCGGCTGCGGCGGGAGGTGTACGATTTGGTGCGAGACGCGTTCAGGAACATGAGCGGCGACCTGCCGTCGGCCGGCGATTATCTGCTGTTCGACACGTGCTACGACTTTTCTACGCGGACGGAGGTGAGGGTCCCGACGGTGTCGTTGGAGTTTAGCGGGGGGAGGACGGTGGCGCTGCGGCCGCGCAACTACTTGATACCGGTGGACAGCAGCGGGACATTTTGCTTCGCATTCGCGGGGATGGCGGGGTCGCTGTCTATTATCGGTAATGTGCAGCAACAGGGCATGCGGATCACTTATGATCTGGCCAACAAATATATTGCGTTTAGCCCAAACAAATGCTAGCTAGCTACTCGTATCTTCTAACCGTTAATTTTTTTCATAGCCTTCATAAGAGACCAATTCGCCTTTTTAAATGGTGTACAGTGTACACATCTTATACCATATTTCATTATATATGCTACCTTTTTTATTTAATACAGATTACATAAATGATTGATAAACAAATATGAGTTGCATCACGTGATCTGTGCATGCATGCAAAGTTAATCAAGATCATCGTGCCATTTGAAGTAACATGCAAGGACTGGTTTGGTATTCCTAGAGTTGTCAAACATGGTATATACATAATTTTGGGCTACCAAATCATGTTTTTTTTATATAGGCCTGAAACTAATTTATAACATAGGCCGAAGGGGCCCGGGGCATAATAACGTCCACTTTTTGTTCCGGCTTATACTACCAAAATAATAAAAAAAATGAATAAATAAATGGGCCGATTGATCTCCATACATCTATGTTTGGTCAAGTATTAATTACATGCATGTCCGCTTTGGCATAGTCTTAACCCACGTCCTTAATTATAGTTTTGTGGTACTCCATTTCTGATTCACGTTAGGTTGAGAAAAAAAGAAAAGAAAAGGACAATAAATAATTTTACTAAGGCGATCCAAATCAATTAACTCCTTATGGAATGTGTACAAAATTAATTTGAAGCGGCACTAGTATTATAGAGCTTGCCTAACTTACAGTCAAGTAGCCGCCATAGGTCGGGATTTAATTTACAACCCATATTTGTACTTGGACTATATATAATATATAATATATAATATATATAGGCAAACTACGTACCTTCACTTGCGTCTCTTTCCTGCAAAACTTATTTCTATTCTTAGTTTACAAAAAAAGACCAAGTTATTTCCATTCAATTTTGTACCGTATATTATATAGAAATTATCTATTGACGAAAAATACTTATAAATAGTTACTTTGTTTTTTCTTTCTAAATTAATGCATAGCACCTATAAAATTATGCATGCCACTGCTTATTCATCATGGTGATTTTATGCTAGTGGAATTCGTGTAGAAGTTATTTTTCGGGGTTCACCATTACAAAGATATGTTCATGAAAATTAGTGGATTTTAACTTTTGATGTGCTAGCTAGCTAGTGTGTAAGTTGCTTCTAGGTACTTGTTACAACCACCCTAATTATGATATTGCAGCCCGAAATTAATACTCTTAATATGGTTGTCAAAAATTATGTATGTTTTTCAAAATAACAATGATCTAATCAAAATGCTTAAAAAAATGAAAAATACGTGAATTTAAGAGATATGGGCTTTAACATTCCAAATTTACAAAGCTAACCTTCATCCACAAAATAAAGAAAAATGTCAAAACCATAAAAACTTGACGGTCCAAATTAATTTATTCCTAATTCAAATTTATATATATGAAGTTATTAACATCAATTGTAATCATAATATTATTAAAACAATTACGCATTCGAGCGCTCCCCTTAATTTTAGGTCCTACGTGGCGCGCTCTCCATTCATTATTCTTATTTATCTTAAATCCTCTTTTAATGTATTTTTAATCCATATATTCTATAAAATTAACTATGAAATTTTCTATCCCACATCGATTTTCAATAGAGAACCATTATAAATATTCAAGATCAATGTGTATTTTTTTTATCCTGCAAATATTTTGCATAAACAATTTAATTTGGCCAATTAATTAGTTGGTCAAATAAATGATTTTATTTTTATGTTGGACAATGTAATTTGGCCAATACGTATTCTCAATTATAATTCTTGGATTTGTATATATATACACGTAGGGATAATTATCGAAATCTGACTTTGTGACGAGATGATCAAACGTACACAACAATTAACATCGTATATAATGAAATCTTTTAATATAAATTTTCTCATCCCACATTGATTCTTAATAAAAACTTCACTCTTGGAGAACCTATATAAATACTCACAATCCATGTGTATTTTCTCATTCCGCAATTATTTTGCACAACCAATTTAATTTGGCGAATTAATTTATCGGCCAAATAAATAGTTTTATTTTTATTGATAATTTTAATTTGATCAATTATTAAGTTGTCAATATTAATTTGTTTAATTTAACAAATTTTTAAATTGACATAAATAAAAGAAAAATCTCAAAAATATGTATTCTCAATTATAATTCTTGGATTTGTATATATATATATATATACACACGTAGGGATAATTTTCGAAATTTGACTTTGTAACGAGATGATCAAATGTACACAATTAACATCGTATATAATGAAATCTTTAACAGATTGTGAGGTAAGAAGAAATAGTTTAATTTCTATTGATTTCTTGCAACTAAAGAAAGTGAAATAAAATCAAAGAAATACTATTTTTGATCAATTATCGAAATATTATCACTCTAAATAATATGAAATTATTTTTAATGTCCATGCTTATATATTGCAAAATAATAATAAAAATAAAAATATTTGTTAAGGAAGTACAATAAAATCGAAGAAACAACCTTATTGATGTATTTTTTTTCTATTTTAATAATGTAGTTCGCCGTCGATTTTCGACTTTATTTTAATAATGTAGTTTGCCGTCGATTTTCGACGGGATACACACTAGTTGATATCCTAATATAAGAAAACATAATAGTCTAGTACTCCATTTTCCCTCCTAAAAAGTTCCGCCTAAAAACATCCCTTCAATAATTTCCATGCAAATATTAATTTTATTTACTTTTTAGAAAGCATTATAAGATGTATAGTTTTGTGATAATGTATATTTTTATTTCCAGTTCAAGATCAACTCTGGATGTATAAATATTTTTGAACCATTATTGCCTTTTCTTTTGGCCCATATGTACATACATATATATTTTTTGTATTGCAATTATTTATTTAATTTTTTTTGTAAATTGTATTATTTGGTGTAAAAAAAAGATTAATATATATTCATGTTAAAAATTTGTAAAATGTTGTTTCTGCCTATGGACTACAATATTATATGTCATGCTAGGTATGCTAAAAAAAAATTGAATTTGTATGTAAAAATAATTGAATTGTAGGAGTATTCATTTAAAAAGGAAAGAATTAAGAATTTGTGTCATCCGTGCAAAGTTCGCGGGCAACACTACTAGTAGACAAAATAATTCAAAAAAAGGAGATAAGCTGGGATGTGCCTAGCATTAAATAAAAGCCTAAAATGAGATATATTGAATTTAAAGGTTTTTGAATAAATTGGCCCTTCCATCCACGATTCATTCTTACATCTCCAAACTCGGCTAACGTAAACATGTCTATGAACAAGTGTATTTCTCTCTCCATTACTACGACATGCTTAATTTTGTGTCTCCTCCTAATCCCTTCACCTTCATCATCCTCACTTGATGATCATCATAACTTTCAGATTCTCGACGTCTCCGCTTCATTACACCAAACTCGCCTAGTTTTCTCTCCATCACATTCACATTCAATCCAACAACAACAGCAATTCCTCAAGTTCAACTCTTCTCATTTTCTCTCTCTAACTCTCCACTCTCTCTCCTCTCTCCCCTTCAACCCCAGCACCACCAAAAACTACACTTCTCTCACTCTCTCCCGCCTTGCCCGCGACGAATCCCGCGTCCGCCACCTCCTCTCCGCCACTCGCTCCCTTTCTCTCTCTAAATCGAAAACGTCTCGTTTCCAGACCCCCGTCACCTCCGGATTCCGGCAGGGCACGGGCGAGTACCTCGCCCGAATCGGAGTGGGTCGACCCGTCAAGCAATTCTACATAGCCATCGACACCGGAAGCGACGTCAGCTGGCTCCAATGCCGCCCTTGCGCCGCCTGCTACCCGCAATCAGATCCAATTTTCAACCCTGCCGCCTCCGCCACCTACAGGCCCCTCTCCTGCCGCTCGCGGCAATGCGCGGCGCTCGAACCCGCCGCCTGCTTCAGGGGCAGCTGCCTCTACCAGGTCTCCTACGGCGACGGCTCCTTCACAGCCGGCAGCTTCGCCACCGAAACCATTTCCTTCGGCTCATCCGGCTCCGTTGCCGGCGTGGCCATCGGCTGCGGCCACGACAACGAGGGCTTGTTCCTCGGCTCTGCCGGCTTGTTAGGCCTCGGCGGCGGCTCCTTATCGCTGCCCTCTCAAATCAAAGCAACTTCCTTCTCCTACTGCTTAGTCGACCGCGACTCGCCGTCGTCGTCAACTCTCGAATTCGACTCGGCCGAGCCGGCCGACTCGATCGTGGCCCCACTACTCACTAACTCGCGCATCAACACCTACCGCTACGTCGGCCTCACCGGAATCAGCGTCGGGGGGCGGGCGGTGAGGATCCGGCCGGGCGCATTTGCGATCGGCGGAGGAAGGGGCGGAGTGATCGTGGACTCAGGGACGACGGTGACTCGGTTTCCGACGGCGGTGTACGGCTCGTTGCGCCACGCGTTCCGGAACATGAGCGGGAACTTGCGCTACGCCGGCGGGTTCTCGCTGATGGACACGTGCTACGATTTCTCTTCGATGTCGAGCGTGATGGTTCCGACGGTGTCGTTTCAGTTCTCCGGTGGGAAGACGCTGCGGCTGCGGCCGAGCAATTACCTGATACCGGTGGATGACCGGGGGAAACACTGCTTTGCGTTCGCGGGGGAGGCGGCGTCGATGTCGATTATCGGTAACATTCAGCAGCAGGGGACACGTGTCAGTTACAACCTGGCTAAGAAATATATTAGCTTTAGCCCTAATAACTGCTAGCTAGTCTAACACCGGATTTAAATCAAATAAACCCAAAGCAACCAACACTTAAATTTTCAACGAATAAATTCAGAATATAGCATAATTCCAATATACTAGTATTAATTTATGTGCTTAAGTCAATGTCCAGATCGAATAGGATTCGAAAAAAGAGAGATGACTTTTAATTTTGCCATTATGGAGAAATGACTTTGTTCCATTATTTAAATTTTTAAAGCAAAACTTTAGGGGTCTTTTTGACTTCCAACTTTCGAGTATGAGAATGAATATTTTAAACGCCACTAAAAGAAGTAGTCATTTTCAACATGAACAACTTGTATCTTATCTTCGAAGAAAGTTGTTCGATCCCAAAATTCCATCTGGGATAGTCATTGCTGAAATCTTGTTGATTGCTGCACAATTCGATTATATTTCGTTCAATTGGATCAAAAGAGATCATAATAAAATTGCCCACCGATTAGCAAACTTGGCTCGTAGTCAAAATTGATGTGTTGATAATGCCAACCATTTGTATGCTTTCTATTTGCGGCATGATGCATTTCCTGTAATTTAACTCTTTGATTTGAAATCTAATTTCCCCTGAAAAAAAAAAGGTAATAAACAAGAATTTAATTCCATCTACAGATCAAATCATTTTGCCAAATCCATGAGTTTTGCCATAAAAATAGTAAAGCATTCTAATTTGTTGCAAAATTGGACCACGTTTTGATTGATGAGCAATCTGCAATATGACTTCACTAGCGATCGATCAATTGTATTTTGTAGTTTATGATGTAGATGCAATATTTAACCAATTAATAGTCAATTAGCTTATGCAATAAGACCCATAATGATAATACTATCTTCGTTTTGCACGCCAAAGAATAGTGAGCCGAGAAGACGAATTACATCCTGGGGACAACTTTTGTACGTTCTATGGCAATGGCTTTGCCAAATTTTTTATGTTTTTCTTAATTGTTTTGAGTTGGGGATATATATATATATAGGTTTATTTTGTTCCATTAAAAGTTTATTAGAATTTTAAATTGAGGGCTATAAGGATATAATAATATATCAATTAATATATTTATTATTAAATTAAATAAGGATTATAATAAAAACAAAGGAGCTATGTTTAAAATCACCATCAACTTAGTGCATAGCAAGATTATTTATTGTACTGTCAAAAGTGTACATTGTTTATAAAATTAGGATTCGTTTAGAAAATGGTAATTTTCACTTTAATAGCCAAACTATTCAAGTTTTCACAATTATATTCCAGACTATTAAAAATATCAATTAAATAGCCAAACTATTGAAATTTTCACAATTATATTCCAAACTATTAAAAATATCAATTAAATGACCAAACTATTGAAGTTTTCACAATTATATTCTAGGTCAAACTTTCGCGACGGAAATTTATTTTGGTTGAGTTTTGAAGGATTTAGAATTTTGAAATTCTAAATATGTTTCCGGCGTGTCATCTTGGATTTTCGTCCCCGAAAGTTTGACTTAGAATATTATTGTGAAAACTTCAATAGTTTGGTCATTTAATTGATATTTTTAATAGTTTGGAATATAATTGTGAAAATTTCAATAGTTTGACTATTTAATTGATATTTTTAATAATTTGGAATATAATTGTGAAAAGTTGAATAGTTTGGCTATTAAAGTGAAAATTACCCTTTAGAAAAAGGATACTTTCTGCAAAATATTTTATGTGGGTTATTATGTATTATACAATATTTACTTTTTTTATTCCCTTTCTTTGAACCAACTTTTATAAGATGCATGCTTGGTAATTGAAAATACGATAAGAAGTAATATAATTCAAGACAATAAGGAATGGTATTACTTGGTCCTAATTTACTTATATTGTACTCATCCATTCCATTTATGATGACACGTTTTTCATTTTGGGAGGTCCCAGTTAAGATGACACATATCTAAAATGGAAATAATTATATCTTTAAAAGTTATAGAACTTGTCACTCTATATCTTTTTCCTTAATACTCATGCCGAAAAGTAATGTGTCATCTTAAATAGGAATGTGAGAATATTTTTTTGAGCCCACAGTCAGATCGGGCCAATGTATTTGCTAAAAAGCGATTGGGCCCATTATGGGCCAACTAAGCCCAATTTTCAAATGATCCACATTTGGGCTGGATTGGGCCGTCCGTTTGACTACTCTAGCTCATGTACATACAATTCTAAATCACTATAATTTATTACGAACACTTTCCTCCAATTTAAGTTACATATATCGAAAATCGAAATGCCGATACATTTAATATGTACTCTCTTCCCACCGTTCCATTAAACTTGTCTTCCTTTCTTTTTTATTGTCCCATTAAACTTGTATTATTCCAAATAAGGAAACAATTAACTCTTTAAAAGTGATGAGACCTATCCACTTTTTAATTTCATTTTTACCTTTCTTCTTAATACTTGTGTCAAATAGTAACATGACATGTTCAGTGGGACGGAAGGAGTACTATATAAGTGACAAATATAATTGCATTACCTATCACATAATATTATGAAAAATACATTAGATAATGTTAACTCCACGAGTATAGTATTATATCTAGTATTATATTGTGTGAAGAATATTAAACGATTAAAAGTTAAAGAGACCCGTTGTTGTAGTGCAATGAAAGAAAACAATAAAGTTGCAATCAAAAGCTCAATATTTTAGGCTACTTTGCTAAAATTGGAAACTACTGACTACTTTGAAATGCAAACAACAACTTTTTCTCTTCAATTTTATCGAATGAACGACTTATCAAATTTTACAATTTTTTTTTTGAAAAGTTAAAATAGAAATTACATTAAAACGAATACAAGGAAAATGTCCTTTATTACTTTTAAAATTCGTTGAATCGATCTATATTTATATTGGAATTTTAATTCTAGTATTGAGCCTCGAATTGAGTCAAAATTCAATATTTTCTAGCAATCATTCTTATCTACATTTTTTATCGGGAGAACAATATATTTTGCTTCATGTATGCAATAATGCATCTCTATATATACATTATATATATGAATCTAGCTAGTTTGATTAGACTTGTTACTTTTGTACTCGTTAATCTTAACATAAATAGTTTTCATAAAATAATACAATTCTTATGTACAATTTATCAAAAAACTTCACCATAAATATATATTTTTCTACCAGATTATTTTTGAGTAATTTAATAGATTGATTAAACACGTATACATTAGCATACTTAATTTTAGTCTTAGAAAAAATATTGACATAAACAACTTTTTTAGTACGTTTTTCTCGTATTTATCTTAAATAATACGAATTTTACGAGCATTATCTAAACTATAAAAAGCCAAATTATGTATGTATTGTTAATATTATAAATTAATAAAAGACGATGCAAGATATAAAGTGAGTGTGGAAGAAGGATAAAGTGAACAAGGTCAATATTATCTCGTCTTGATTGCATGTTCACCAACTTTGTGGACCGCTGGCCGCTTTATAGCTTTTAATGCAACTTCGACACGCACCTTAAGAACTTTTGTCATCAATTATATCGTCGTGAACTCGATCGTAAGTCGTACCGCAGAATAAATCATAAAAAATTAAATAAATCAGAAAGTTTTGGAATGATGTTTTTAAATGATTCTACACATTAGAGCAAATCTTATTATAATTTTGTTGAAATAAAAAAAATATAGAAGAGCTCAATAACTGGCCCATATTATTTTTTTAGTTTTTTCATGAGACAAAATTTCCAATGATTTCTAATATGAATTTTGATTTGTCTTGAATATTTTTCTATAAATATTTTAATTTATTGAATTTATTTTATGGTGCGATTTACCAATGATCCACGTAAGATGAAACTTTCTTATATCACCACCCACGTAAATATTCACTATTAATAAATATATAGGTACATAAGTAATTGTGAGTGTATATATATAAGAAAATTGACATGTGCGGGACAAATCAAGAGATAACTTGTGGATGTGGTATTTTTACCTGCTATTGCTAAAATTGACTATAAATTTTATATTTTTGAAAATTTATGACTTTTTTTTTTTAACCTTTTTGTCTAAGTTTTGGAAAAAGCTACTTTTATACATTGAGGCTATCGTTAATATATACTTTTACGGTCTTATAAAAATTAATTTGCATATTATTTTGGATCGTCTCGTAGATAGACCAATATTTATATTGAATTGAATTTCCTTTAAATGTTAAATGTATATTTTTCTTTATACTATTATGCTTGTTTGACGACAAAGTAAAATACGAAATATAATACCCCTCCGTCCACGATAAATTTGCCATAATTTCCTTTTTGGTTCGTCCACAAAAAATTTGCCACATCCATTTATGATAATACACCTCACACACCCCACTTACTTTTCCACTCACAAAACAATTTAAAACTATATAAAAGTGGGACCCTTATTCCACTCACAATACAATCAACCAACAAATTATTAAAACCCGTACCATCCACAATGTGGCAAATTTATTGTGGACAGATGGAGTATAAAATATAACCGAAAAAATCACTTCGCAAAAAGTTAAACATTGCCTTCATATGCATGTTTTTTCAAGCATATGTTCAGATTTTGCTGTATAAAACACTAACATATTTTTGGTGAATATCGTTTTCAAGAAAACTCTTTCTTATATTATTAAGTCCGTGCAATAATATAATGACTTGTATATTATTATGACAATAGGACCATCACTCACATGAATTTGATTGTCACAAAAGAATTGTAGCATACTATCAGAAATACCAAAATTCACCGGACAATGTACTTATATATATATTTGGGGTTCACATTATTTTTCACACGTGTATCTGGACCATTTTTTACTTCAATATGAATATGAAGACCGTCTTACGAATTAAAACACTCATCGGAATATTTTACACAATTAAGACTTCCTTGATCGTAATTTCTAAACCCAAAGTAAACCACACATTAATCGCCAACCGCACACTTATTTTCAAATTCATGACATACCTCATGCACGTTTCAAATATATATTTTCAGGTTTAGCTCAAAATAGAAATATAAGTTGACATTAAATCCCAATAAAAAAAATCTTAATATCCTAATTGTATTAATTATGATTTTTTTAAGTAATGTCAGAATAATTATATAGTTATAAAACTAATTTTTGGAGAGGAAACACAATCATAAACTTATTTTTGTAAGGTAGAGAAAGTTAAGTATTTAGTAATTAATTAATGATGATATGATCCTTGCTGCTCTGCAGACTGCAGAGTGCATCCTCCATTCCTCCACCACCACCGCTTCACTTATAAATCCAACTCCTTCCCTTCACTTTTCTTACATCCTTAAAATTAACAACCAAACAAAAATGGCCCCAACTTCTCCCTCCTCACTTCTCTCTCTCTCCTGCATTATCTTCTCTCTCATCCTAATCTCCTCAGCCGACCAACAATTCGAGCTTCTCGACGTCGCCGCCTCCCTCCACCAGGCCCGTCAGGTCTTCTCTCCGAACCTCGCCGGAAATGCTCAGCAACTACAGCCCTCCTCTCTCTCTCTAACCCTTCACCCCCGCTCCTCCCTCCCTTTCGCCGCCACCGCCACCGCCAACTACACCTCCCTCACTCTCTCCCGCCTCTCCCGCGATGAAGCCCGCGTCAGCTCCCTCCTCCTCCGCCATTCGCTCGCCCTCGCAGACCGCTCCGCCTCCGAATTCTCGCCGCAGCAGTTCCAGTCCCCCGTCATCTCCGGCATCCGGCAGGGCAGCGGCGAGTACTTCGCCCGCATCGGCGTCGGCCGCCCCGCCAAAGACTTCTACATGGTAATCGACACCGGCAGCGACATCAGCTGGCTCCAATGCCAGCCCTGCTCCGACTGCTACAACCAAACAGACCCCATTTTCAACCCCTCCGCCTCCGCCACCTACCGCGCCGTCGGCTGCGCCTCCCAGCAGTGCTCCGCCCTCGAGGTCTCCGCCTGCCGCACCGACGCCTGCCTCTACCAGGTCTCCTACGGCGACGGCTCCTACACCGTCGGCAACTTCGCCACCGAAACCGTCTCCTTCGGCTCCTCCGGTTCCGTCCCCAACGTCGCCATCGGCTGCGGCCACCACAACGAGGGCTTGTTCGCCGGCGCCGCCGGCTTATTAGGCCTCGGCGGCGGCCCCTTATCTCTTAATTCTCAAATCAAAGCGACGTCGTTCTCCTACTGCCTGGTGGACCGCGACTCCACTTCCGCGTCGACTCTCGAGTTCAACTCAGCCCGACCCGCCGACTCGGTCCTGGCCCCACTACTCACTAACTCGCGCATCAACACCTACCACTACGTCGGCCTCACCGGGATCAACGTCGGCGGCCGGCCGGTGCAGTTCTCCCCCAGCCTGCTCGAGATCGGCGGAGACGGCCGCGGCGGAGTGATCATCGACTCGGGGACGGCGGTGACGCGGCTGCGGGCGGAGGTGTACGACGCGGTGCGCGACGCGTTCGCGAGCATGGCGCAGAATCTGCCGGCGACGAGCGGGTTCTCGCTGTTCGACACGTGCTACGACCTGTCGCGGATGACGAGGGTGAGGGTGCCGACGGTGTCGCTCCAGTTCGGCGGCGGGAGAGCGGTGGCGCTGCGACCGAGCAACTTCCTGATACCGGTTGACGACGGGGGGAAATACTGCTTGGCGTTCGCGGGGACGACCGGGGCACTGTCTATCATCGGTAACGTGCAGCAGCAAGGGACACGTGTCAGTTACGATCTGGCCAATAAATATATTGGTTTCAGCCCCAATAAATGCTAATACTAGTAATTAGTGTAGTTGCTCGCTCAGCTCAAGTATTTGAGTAATTTTAATTTTAATTCATAGTAGTAATTATATTTGTAGGTCTGCTTGCTCATATAATGAAACATTCAAAGACCTCTTATCATTAACTAATGTCCTTTAGTTATTAGTAATGTGACCAACCTATCATCTATTTCAAAATTTAATGTGTTAATAGTACTAGAAGTTAAATGTGATATCTTAATAGCTAGTCCTAGCTGTTGTCCGCATGTATTATATTTTATTAAAGAATGATTATAATTTATTTTAAGACCAGTTTTACAGAATGGTCTCATCTTCAAAATAATTATAAGAAATCTTAATACTAGAAAAATTAAGTCGGTAAGGCGAGTAGATTTAATAGAGTAAAAGTAAGTATCTAAAATACGATTCGGGGAGAAGACTTATTGAAGGACATAACTAATAGTAGAAAAACAATTAATTAAATCAAAAACCGAAACTCAAAAGTATTCCAAAAAAAGGGGAACTCCAATATCTTATTACACCATATTATTTATAAAAAAAATGGGATCTTAGTTTTAAATTTTTTATATTTCAACTACTTTAAGTAAGGATATTATTGTCATCTTATTTTATTCCAATAATTCAACCTCACATAAAAATTTAAATACAAAAATAGATAATTAAATAGCCATCTATGTTATGGGTAAGATATTTAATGATGGTCCAGCAGAAAATAATTAGAGCAAGGCCATTTCTCGTGTTGAACACAAGCAATTAACTACTTCCCTTTCTCGATTGGTGCCAATTAAAATCTCTTTGAAAAAGCTGGTCGATTGAACTTATTTTTGGCTGGCCATATCATTATTATTTATTAATTATGTTTTCAATTTTTTGAAAATGAAACACACGCCAACTTTGTAGAAATTTATCTCATTTTGCAAGTTCTTTCAAATTTGTTTGATTTAGTTTAGTTACAAATATTTAAGTCGTATGTTTGGTTTAGAAATTTATTGGCGATTCAAACTGTCTCGGTCCCAACGAATCAACATTCATGCGATCTCGAAGAGAGATAATTGACTCATAATATTATTACAAAAATATTAAAACACTATGTATAAATATGTCAAGTTTTAAACGTCATAGCGTTATTCCAAATCAGCCAAATATTTTGATAATATATGCTATTTGCTATAATATTTCCTCTAATATACATATACGTACATTGCATAAAATATAAATATACGTATACATAGAGGTAGATTAACAACAAAATGTTATAAATATTGTGTTCAATTTTCCATCAATTTCTCTGGGAAATTTGCTGTGCTTTAAAAAGGTTATTATAGATATATAGTTGGGATGGGTGGAGTTCTTAATATTTGTGTCGGTAAAGATATTAAGGCTTTAGATTTTTATTTATTTAATTTTCTTTGGGGGTGGGGGTGGAGGGTAAAGTTATTATGATTTGATGTATAAAGAACAATACCATATATACTTCCAAAAAAGCAAAACAACAGAAAATACATCAAAGAAAATATAATATAATAATACTATATATTTCTGACCCAGAGAGTTGGCCTGTTACATGAACGCAAATTAGTTTTTGGATTGTTTGGTGGTGATGCGTTGGAAGTTGTGAAAACCTAAAAATGTTGGTTTGTCAAAAGGAGAGAGGACAATTGTTGTACACTTCTTGCATGTTACACACATTAGGACAATGAATAAATATTGGTGGCGTATAATGTTGACTTACACCTCAAATATTTTCTTTATTCATTATTCCATTTATTATATATTTTGGCACTGAAGAAATATTTACAGCAGCAATCTATAAATGATTTGATTTTTAATTTGTACAATTGAAGTGATTAGATTAAATTTGTGTTTTCCACATAAATTATACGGATATTTGAGTAGATAAATATTTCTGGACATTATCTGACAAATATATTTCCAGCATAACATCTAGGCTATCTCAACGATACATATTTTAAGCCATATAAGCAAATTTAAGATAGGAATTTCAATTTTCCCACATAATAATCTACACATTTCATACAAAACGATGGCCAGAAAAGCTTTCAACTCAGCCCTGAGCACCCATCACTACGACATCAAAACCTAGTTAAAATCGAAAAATAATTTAGCACTATATACTTCACAAATTGAGGTCATGAGACAAATTATCATTAAGCTCTTCCCCACCATCAATATGGGGGCTGATTCGCATCCTTTTTGCAGCATGCTGCTCGTCCGGCGACTCCGATACCCATTCTTGCTCAACACCACCATTATCCTGCTCTCGCGACCCGAGCAAAAAGTTTGAGAGCGGCATGTGTGGGTCGATCTCATCATTGGAGTCCACCGTCTGATGCAGGCTCTCACACTCCACAACATTCAACTTGTCAGCAGACACAAAGGCAGGAGTACATACAGTCTTAGTCTCGTCCGAGAGAGGGTGATCATGCAGCTGGTTAGCTTCGTGACCTAGCTCTGAGAAGTTCTTCAAGAAAAAGGAACCGCCGTTTGAGGCACTGATGTCATCAAGACCTCGAGATTCCTCAGCATTAAGCAGTGCCCCTGAAGACAAAAGGCAAAATGAAGCAGTCAAGCCACATATATACTTCCAAGTACACACATCATCTATGGTTTTGATGCTAACTACTTCGATAGATTCCTAGATATTCACCAGAGTCGTGATCTGATGTCGCAGGAGTTGAGTCAGCATCGTCTGGTGTAGGTCGGTAAACAGCCTCTGATCTATAATCTCCTTCGGAAGGGTAGGGGAAGGTAGGTGCTTCTGGGGTGACACCATCATGCTGCTGGAAGACATGTTTGGCTAACTCTGTGGTTACAAAACACTCACTAGCTTTCACCTCGCCCTGTCGAAAGGAGTATAGTTATGAACAAAATTATTCATCAACAAAATACATGCAACAGAAATTGGTGGTTGGGGGGGCATCTATATTCTGAAACTTAGCTGTGTGTGAAAGGAGTTTTCAATAAGTATGTCCAAAACTAAAGAATCCTATCATTTAATAAAGTTCATATCATTTCATAAACCCCAAAGGCACCACAATTCTGCTCCAATGAATCACTAGACAGAAAGCTGGGTCGAGAGTACGGGCCGTCTCTATTGTAAATTTGCATATCAAATGAATGATATATAATACATGTAATTTACAAATTAAATCAAGAATCTAGATAATAGAGATCAAACACTCACATTGACAGACATTTATTGAAATCAAAAGAAACCCTCAAATTGGTGACCCTTTAATCCAAATAATTTTCTTGCAAATAATTCAAATTGTTCAGAGACGTCAAGGTCGGCGTTGAAAATGTTTTATCTGCTGCAACATTATAGCATTAAGAAGACAGTAGAAGCTGCTAAATACTTTCGGCTATAGTTCAGAGACTAAACATTCAGCTCCTTATGATGAAATAGAAGGCAAGACAGTTAGCAAAATTTTGAACAGTTATATCTGATTACAGGATATTAGTAATGAAGTGAACTTTACAAACGAGGTAGATTCCTGTTCTCAAGCACCAAGAAAAATTATAAATCCCAAAATGCATGCGTCTTTCTACAGCCTTTCAAGACCCCATACTTGCCATTAATTGATCAAGACTGGTTCAGTAGTAAAGAAGTTGACCCAAAGAAAACACACATACGCACATGTAAAAATCAACAATTTTGTAGACAATAAAGAGCCATATCATGATAATCCATATTATAATCAAAAGTTGAGTTATCAAAACCAAAGTGCATCTGAAGATTGATGGTATTTGAAGTACCTCTGTCAGAGGAGCAGTGGTTTTCAACTCAAAAATAGATGCTCTGCTATCTAAAGCTCCCCAAGGAGCATCAGTAAAAGATTCTGGAGCAGATACTTGCTTAAACAACTGCTTCAAAACCAATCCTGAAGTACTGGTACATTGGGTGCTCCTTGCAGATGTACTAGGTAGTAAAGTCATCTCAATGCCATGCCCGACCTGACATAGTGGGCTCTCATGACAGTCACCCAAAGGACCAGATTTAACTGTAAACTGAATGTCATTCTCAAAACCGTGAGTGGTGTTCAGATCTTCATGGGAACAATGCATGTCACTCCCACCAGAAGGAGGACATTCTTCAGATTTGGAGTCAAGCAGACCGCTAACTAATTTTTCAATATGAGTTCTCTTAATAGAAGGTTCAGCAGAAGGAAACCAATCTTCTTGAAGCTGAAAACGTAGACATTGGGTAATGTTTTCTAGATCACACGATAAATTAAAAAAAAAAAAAAACTCATTTCTTAACAAAATGCTGCTAACAAAAAGAAAAGAAAAGGGAAGGGAAGACAATAAGACAAACAAACCAACAACAAGAGAAGAAGCCCAAAAACTTGTGGATGAATTCAGATGCAGACCATCAGATAATATAACCTTAAAAGAGTGGAGAATATTTAACTTTGGAAGGACTAGAGCTGTAAATGAAGTACAGATTAACTCATTACAGGTACAGTAAGATTTGCTTTTGCTATTCAACCCAAGTATCTAAAGTTCAATAACATTTGAGGCACTTAGCTAAAAAAGAATCAACACTTAAAGAAAGTACTAGCATTTAAGACCTGGCTGTTTGTCTAAAGCCATACAAGAGCTATTAATAAGATGAAATAAAACATATTAGCTTTGCCACAAACTATGCCGAATAAGATGCTTAGGAGTTGGGAACAAAAAACTTCATTTCCCAAGTTCTTTCTTGGATAAGGTTATTATTATACAGAAAACAAAGAAACAACTAGGGATAAACATTTAAAGAGCAGTAGTAAGTTTGTATAGGAGATAACAGAGTACTTACAAACTTAGAGGATGATGTAATCTTGTAGATACTGAAGTCAGCAGGAACTTCCTCCAGAAAGAGCTCTACATAGTGAAGCAAGAAAAGGCCACAGTCATATGAATTTTGTTGCTGCGGTAGCTGCAGATTCCAACAACTGGAGTGAATGATCATATCGCCCAAAGATAACACGTAAGGAACTATTGTCAAAAGATATATGCAAATGCTATCCTAAATTACTAATCATCAATCAAAGAAAAAAGGTAATGCAAACTAATGGTTCCCATAAGTCGTCCAGAGAAAGATGAGCCCATCAAAGCGATGACATCTAGCCTTCAAGTTAATCTTGACTTGAGGCTAATAATGTTCTATGAGAATAAAGCCAATAGTGGCAAGCTTTTCAGACTTCTGATTATACTTAAGAGAAGAAGCTACATATATAGGTGGGGATTAAATCTATCATCAAGCAGTTAATAATTCAAGATGGATAGCAGGGAGGAAAGGCATATAGTATCTGTCAATTTTGTACAATGAAAGCCTCTTAAGGACTCAATATTGAAAACACAAGTATGGCCTAAAGGACGATCATAAAAGATTATCATTAGACAAGATTAAATTAATTTAGCAAGTGAAATAAGGAAAAAAAAATACTCAATATTCAAAGTATTGAGTTTGGAGTGGTTATAACAGGATAAATTTCTTGAATCAGTTTCAAATCCTCACACAATATAAATCTCTAGATGAGGTAGTATATGGCCTTCTTAGATACTTCTATAAATTCTATTGCGCTCGTCATTGTACGAGCATATTTACTAATCATACATACCTCAAGGGATACAAACTTTAAGTTTTTGAATTTGGAACAGAGACCATCTTCACATGTTCCTTTTTGCCTTTCTTTCCACTCCTCCCATAAGTAACTGCAAAATCAAGTAACAGATGAAAACCAAAACACATCAGTAAACAATTTAACACAAGAAGAAGAAAAGCAAAAGCTGAAGAAAATATAAACTGAGTGCGTACATAGTTCCAAGTTTTATAGGGATATGGTTAGGTGCCTATTATGTACTATAGTCCATTTACACTTTCACAGGTCATTTCAGTATAATGTGCTGCATCAGAGTTGACCTTAAGAGGCCTTCCTCACTGACATATAGGATTTTCTGGCTAACTATTTCCATGAACTGGATAAGCATTGGGTTATCACATAAAAGAGAGACATTTCTTGCATAACCATCCCAACCTCTTACCAGCCCAAGAAAATGGAATAGTTGGTTATTGCCTTATCCTGGTATTGTTATACAATTGTCAGAATTTTGCATGCTTCAATTTTGTGTGTTGATTGGGATACTGAAACAAACAACCACAGAGAAAGAGAAACATAGGCAAACAGAGTAACAGACCATAAGTAACAGCATACCTTTGCATAAGATCTTTGAGGCCAGAATGAGTTCCTCTCAAAGAATCCATATGCAATATACAAGGCACTCTTCCTGACTTGCCATCCCCATCCCCATCTGAAATGTGGCAATGGCAACGAAAAAAAAAAAAAACTTACAACAATCAACTGAAAATATTTTATGTTATGGTATCCAGGTTGTGAAGAACTTGCCTTTATAGCTCGCAACTTCGCCAAAGTAACAAATTACAATAAGACTCCAATGGAGACTGCCATACCATTGCATTGTAAGTTACCACTTTCCATGCCTTGATACCAGAAGTTAAGCTCGGAAAATCTACCAAAATCTCAATTGGGGTTTATGTTTAGTTTCTTACTTGTAGTTGACGGGAATCACAATGAAATCCTTTTCAAGTAAATTTACTTTTCTTGTCCATTTACGAACACGCTGGAAAGCTGCCTTGCCATCAAAAGCACTGGATGGATCTTTGTCCATGTCGGCCAGCTTTCGAAAGAAGAAACTATTGAAGAAATGGAACTTAGTCCTCATATCCACATTTTGTCTAGTTTTCAAAAATCTGTTAAACAACAAGAGAAAAGTTGAACAAAATGAGAAGTTATCAAAACCAACCAACAACTAAGAAAAAGATAATGACCTGAAAAGAACTAAGAACTATTTTCAAGGGCTGTGTACTTCAGGAAAGTGCAAAAGAAAGAATAATTTTCTCAGTCTACCTCAGTAGGCAAAGAGAAGTTAACTATACAAGCTAATGTAGCAAAAGTCAACTCTTCTCTCTCTCTCCCCCCCCCCCCCCCCAAAAAAAAAAAGTTATCATTTTTTGGGATGGAGGTGGGGGTGAGGGTGGTATCAAGTGTTATATACATCATCAGGTCTAGCCATAACAAATTATTACAGATATCCCATTGTCTCCAAAGCAATGCAGAACTTGGGGTGCAGGGAAATGCTAGGGAAAAAGAATTTCTATATTAATGTACAAACTTACTTGATGTAGAAGTCTATGATTGTATCATTAACAAATGTATCTGGTAGTAGAAGATCTACGTCTCTCTTACTTATGGAAACAGCATCAGGATCACCTTTTGGATAAATCACTTCTTCAAAAGGTTCGAATCTGAAACAGTTAAAAGCAGCTTAGTTCCAATAGTGATTGAACAAGCAATAATGATGATAATTTGTCTGCTAACAGAGTATCTTTTGCAGATTTCTCAGATTGCAGTATAATGGATGCTTCTCAAATATACAATATGTCCTGTCACTAGTAGCAGGTCCTAATAAATCTCCCCATCAACCAAGCATTATAATACACAGGGAATGTTTACGTAAATTGCCTCGTGGAAAGAAGAAAGGAAAGAAAGATTATCCATATCAATGAACTCAAATAGATAACTACCACAAAAAATAGATTAACTAATTCAGCTTAAAGCATGCCATAATTGAAAAATAGTCTTGACCCATTGGACATTGCAAAAAACGCAAGTCACGGCCCTTAATTAGTTGGAGTGACAAACAACTACTAAATATAGAAGTCTTAACTTAGAATTAAATTAGTTAAAAAATGGATCTACCCTCAATATGCTTTTGCATTAAACTGCAGGGTTGCAAAGTCTATGTAAATATCCAAAAAATAATATCTGATTGATTCTCTTGTAAGCACGAGCTGTTCTCAATCCGATTCAATTACTTCATATTCTTATATAACTGCTTCCTCAACTTAATGCTGAGAAGAACAAATGTGAAATTACCTCACAGAAATTAGTAGTAACATCATATTTTTGTATCCAATTTTATATTTTACATATTTCCAGTTAGATTCAATATCTTACAAAAGCAATCTTTACAAACTAATATTTCTTCATACACAAATGAGAAGATACAAAATTATCAGAAATAAAGAACACATATAGGTAGGCATAACAACATAATACATGTCAACCATTTCTTCCAATCCGAAGAACAAGGCATCTAACCAGATCACCAGTTAATTATATGACTCGATCACTGGTTATTGTTTAAGGCATTGTCTGGGGGTAAGGAGCAGATGGCAAAATAATGACCAAAGATGTCTGTGAAACAGAAGTTGGGAAACAGGAGAACATAAAGCATGCAGTCTTAAGCCCTTGAAACAGATGATAGCATTCATAAAAGTATGCAACTCAAACAATCTCCAGGCACCATTACACTCACTTGGGAAAGTAGCTCCTTGAGAGCATCCAGTCTTTCCTTTCTCTCAAAGATGAATCCGCCACAGTGCTTCAAAAGAAACCAAGTAAGCAACAATGAACAACAAACGAATAATAACATTTTAAAAAATTTGTCCCAACTCATAAGGATCTACATAAAGAGGTTCACAGAACTACCTTTGCTTAAGACTATAAACGCTTCAATATGCATCCTACTCATCAAAGAAATTCATACAAATGTTGATATTATAGTATTAAGATTATAGCATCATCATGCAATACTTTTATAACATACGGAGTACTATTCATCACAATGCTGCTATAGTTAGATATTCTTCAGGAACCTTAAAAAATATATATAGAGAACACAAGTCATGGCAAAGAATTCACCTCAAGATGACTTTCTAATAATAATGTTATTCATGTTTAGTACAACAATAGCTATTGGTAAAACATTATCTCAATTGAATAAAGAAAGGCTATTAAACAGAACATTGGTTAACGGCTAATACATGCATTTTTTAAATGCATGAACCAACGCCATGCCAGCAAAATAATATCCAATGTCTTGTCGACTCTATTTCCCTTGCTTAAACTTTAAAGCCGCCAGACTAGCAAAATTACATGAAAGCTTACAAATTGCTTTCCAAGTAAACTGCATCCAGAGCACATACATGATATATCGTTTAATTCTCAAAGACTATTACAGCTTAAAGTAGCACGTGAAACACATTCTGCAACCGCTTACTTAAGCACAAGGTTGAAAAATATTAGCAAAAGGACAAAAATTTTATAAGTAGTACCATATAATATAATACTAAGGCTACCTAACCAAGTTACATCACTTATTTTTTAAAATTCAAATGTAACTATATCTTAGCGACGAGTTCACGAATAAGGTATCGTGAGCACCCTCCAGTATAAACATCCCAAAGAATCAGAATCACATGCGTTAGAAGGGAAAGGGATTTCCTGACGTCATATCCAACTGAAGTTATTCTTATAGCAAATGTAGGTGTGTTCAAATACTCACTCAAACAGGACATTCCAAAGTGCCTTATATCCGACATTCAGCAATTCAATCGCTTCACGTTTCTGATACCAGTTAGAGTCAAAAGCTGGAAATTTCAACTCCTGGAGTCCTGCTACACAGCACACAGAGCAACATATATGAGATCCATCAGGAGCAGGAACACAAAAATGCCAACAGAGATCAAAATAGTTAATAGTAATTTCATAAGAGACAAATCCATCTTAACTAAGAATTCTTTGAAGATCCTGTACTTTTAGTTTCTATATAATAATCTGAAAGTGTACCCTTTTTCTATTGGGTACAGATGCATCCAGTCCATCTTATCTACTGCAACTTCGCTAAAAATTAAAGCTAAAAAACTAAGTTAATCATTGAAAATCATTTTGTGCTTGTATTTATGTCTTTACAGTTCATTCTATCTCTTGCCTCATCTAGCCTACTATCATAATAAACTCTTAATAACCAAAATCGGATTAAACTATTGATATAAACACTATGGTATATTACAAGCCTTTAGAACTCATTTTGACCCATACCCAATCCAGTACACTCTATACGATACATCTCAAAAACCATGCTTTGGATAAAAAGAGTATACAGTAGATTTTGTCGTATTGCTAAGGCAAGATAAAACAAATTAACTTACATGCATATACAATTATAGAAATAAACAACTATTGATTGTTATCCGTAGATATATATTCTCTGAAGAACAAACCAGATTTTCCTAATTCTCTTTTGGTATGTATTTAATTTAGCATTCGTATAATCTTATACCCCCTCTTTTCTACAATGATTTAGTGTTGTTTTTGTATATGTTCCCCATTTTTCCTTATTTCTTCACAAGTCACTTTGCATCGGTTATTATGTTTTCCAGTGCAAGCATCTCTAGAGGAGAAATGTAATGGGGCTATCTTTCCAAAGCAGATAAAGAGGCCATTTTCCTCAGCTCGATGCGTTACATAATTGATGTTTTCTCTAGAGTTGTTAAGTCCCCTTGATTTTTAGGAGAACAGTAGTGAGTGTCATGTTTGAAGCAGGACCAAACTTCCAATAAATATGCAAATCAACTTTCAAATAAACTCATACAACTGGGAAATATAATATCAAAGACCAGCACTGAAATAACTCTAAAGTTTTCATGTCAGAGCTCTAGTTGAAATTCTGATATACTCATATAAATACTGAAAAGTTTGACTCCATTATGATCATGTTATTACACTTGCAATAACTTATTATGACGCAAGGTAATGTACTTAACTACAGATGCTACAGTCATATGTAAATCAGAAAATTAGTGATGGGTAATTAGACTATAATTTACAGTCATGTCCAGCCAATTGCATCTATATTTACAATTTAATGCCCAATAAAAACGAAAAATTGAAATTTTAACTAAACAAAACCCAACTTCTGATGTCTGGTGGCAGTTGATACGAGTATAAAACATAACATATTCAGCGTAATAAAAAGTGTGTGCTATCAGCATCATACTGGACATCTCATAAAAGTGCAACAATAAACTCGTAACGTGAGCAAAGCAGTAAAAGTAAAAAGATCAACCAACCTGAAGCGTTGTGGATAACGTCAAATTCGGCTTCTGCTGGATCTTTTGCAATAAAATGTATATTTATCATACCAGCCTCAAACTGAATAATGTCATTTTTTATGTCAATTTCAGCTTTGTAATATATGAAGATAGAACTACCAGCATAATTTACTTACCCGAGCACTCCATTGAGACTCTATTTTGACAATATCTTCAATTTCCATATGAATATGAAAAGTTTCTTTGTCTCCACAGGTGATTCTACTTCTAGCTTCAACATAACTTCTAGAGAAGCTTACCACAGAATCCATATATTTTGTACCTCGGTAATCCAGATAATCAGTGTAGAAAACAATTCCCTCCCTCTCATCATCCTGCCAAATAAAAAGACTAGTAAACAACTATTGAGAAAGAAGAAAAAAGGCAATAAACACAGGTTTCAGTATCAAAGCTTCCAAATCACTACTTCTATAGCTACCATCACAAAGTAGTTTATAATTTACATTATTGACAAAATAAAGGGAGATCAATTAATCTACTAATTAAATTATTTTCTTTCGCAAGTTTATTACAAGCTCATAAAGTCAAAGGGACAAAGATAGGAAGCTATACAAGAAAAAAGGTTCCAGAATAGTATTGCACACAAAAATTACATCATATGTGGGAACAATCACTTTGATTTTCTTTCAATAAGAAACAAGATCCTTTTATAAAGATTTAGCAGCTTACTGGAAACCAGAAATAGATATACCGGGAAGAAAAAAGGTATGAAAAGAATACACAGGTGGGTCTGTATTATACGATGCTTACCAAATCCCCACCACCGAAACAGTTATCAGATGACGGTCCATCAGAAGAAGCTGATGCATGCAATTGAACAGAGATGATAAGTAAAGGTTATGCTTCCAAAAAAAACCAATATTTAAACCAAACTGCATCCTTTCTAAAACAAAAGGGAATAGAGTAAGTAAAGCAAGAATATAAACAAGATTTGTTGAGTCAGACCATTATTGTTTGAAATATCAGATGGAGATCCTTCAGTCATGCTGTTAACGGCATCTGAGGTCAAGAAATTTGACTTAACCTGCACATTATTTGGAAAGAAATAATGTGGAGTCAAGAAGAACTTTTTTAGGTCCAAGACAGAGCGAATGAAAATAGAAACTTTTAGGTACATTGCATGAAGACACTGGAAATGCATAATCTGAACGGTCCTCCAGTTGCAGAGTAGCACCAGGGCTTGAACCATAGTTTACATTAGAAAAGACAATTCCAGATTCAATTTCTTTAACATCTGTAGCTTGTCCATGGCTAACAAAATCATTACATAGAACATGGCTTAATTCAGGCGTCTTCTCAGCATAACTTTCAGCTGCAATAACAGGACATGATCCATCAGCATAATGGTTGCAACCATTTGTTACAGCATTGGCACACCCATATCATTCAGTCTCATTCTCCTAGGCTGGATGTCAGTTATTGAAACTAAAACAGATAATAGTAGATGCTTATTTTGAAAGTTGAATAATGTGATCAATGAATAATGTACTTTGATTTAATATCAACCAAATTATTTAGAAACATTTCATCAAAAAATAAATTATTGAAACCTGGGAACCCAATTATTAAGGGGTGAAAACAGCTAAGCAGCTCAAAATTTTAGTACAAAGTCTCGAGGAAATCCATGGACCAAACAACATAGATCTTCACATAAGCTACAAGAACCAGCAAGCCCTAGTTGTGTGGAGGTGAGTGAGCATGATATATGTTAAAGAGGGCACACATCTAAGGGACTCTCCAAGAGCAGAGTAAGACAGAAAAATAAATTCCAAATATATGGAGGGCACGGAGGGTTCAAAACCTAAAAGCTTCTAAAACCCAAGACAGAAAACTCAGTTATCAAAAAGTAATTTTGGAAATATATCACCAAGGTTCATTCTGCTCTTGGGTCTTATAATCTCAATCGCTTACATCTAGACTATTGCATCTTATAATTTGAAAAAGGAAAGAAAATAATATGTTGTTGGCTGATGTAGCACATGTTCATCAGTTAACAATTTAACATTTCAAATTTACAATCCCAAATTCAAAATTGCATTATTGAGAGCATTAGAGCTTTCTGACATTTTTCAGTAATATATTAAAAATGAATCTTACAAATGCAACTATACAAGCTTTAAAAACATAGAAACAAGAACATACATATTAATAGCAAGACACAAAAGATAAAGTTAAAATCATCCATTCAAGCACGAAAAAAATGACGAAACAAATGCTTGCACTAATTATCCAAATACCAATCTAAGTAGACTACCAATTTATAGAAAGAGTTGATTAGGACTAAAAATTAAGGTATAAGTTGAAACTCAAAATCAGATTGCATACTGGTTTGCTCCAGTTAAATTTAAGCAAATAGCCACAATTCAAAATGTTACCCTGTTAGCATGCATGCATAGGAACATTATAAGTTTATAACAGAACAAAAAAAAGCCCCTATCTCTTATTTTTAGCAGGAAATTTTGTTTGTATCAGTAATCTACCATTTGCCAATTACAAAACCAAACAAACAAAAACTGAGCATCAGATGGTGGAGTAGTCACATATAAATTGAACATGCTAAACAAGCAGATGATAATGGATGAATAACAACAACTTTTGCCTTCACTTTTATATTTCATTCCCTATCAAATCCTACATAAGGTCAAATAAGAAAATATGTCCACTTCCACTATCCAACTCATCTCCTATGTGTGTTTCAGCAGGGCATCAAATAATTCTTTATCTGTCTGATCTTCTACTTTGCGTCTCTTTAGGGGGAAGCAATTAACTTGTTCTTTTTTTATCTTAAGAGGAAATAACCAAATGCTTGCCATCAAGCACACAAGGTTGCAGATTCCTTGTGAAATTAGAATAAACACAAGAATCAAAGAGAAAAAGGAATTCTCAACTTAAATTTTATGGCCTTACCATATACTCCCTCCGTCCATGAAATACATATCACATTGGTGTCGGCACGGGTTCTAATAAATGTTAGGTAGATACTTTTTGAGAGCATAAATGGTCCCACCATAGTGAATTGTTGTGAGTTTTAAAATAATGAAGGAGTATGCGGTATTGTCCCAAAATAGAAAGTGATATGTATTTGGTGGACACCCCAAAAGGGAAATTGTGATATGTATTTCGTGAACGGAGGGAGTATCAATTATCACAAAGTTAGTATCAATGCATTCATTTAAACAAGATTCATATCCACATTAATTTGAGTTCTATAAAAGTGTAATTCTCACAAATTCCAAGTGGAAGATTCATCATCCACACTCATGACAGAAGGCCATGATAGTGGACAGTATCTTACCATTGAGAACCTGAGGACACCCAAATTCGGGGGCAATCTTTTTGACAGTCCTTCCAGTCAGCATGTCTTCATCTTTGAACTCAAACACGTCGAAAGATTTGCTTGGACTCTTCATCCCCTTTGTTTCAGTCATATTCTCATGTCTACAGATCAAGAATTCACTGTGTAAGATGACACCATGGTTTTCACCAGTTACAATATTGGAGATGAATACGTCTTAGAAGAGAGTTAGTAGCTCAGCTAGGGGATCTGGGGATTTCATCGCAAAACATGGTCCATGAAACGGAGGTGGCACTTTGGCAGCAATTGTAAACTCCTCCAACTAAATTATGGATATTCAGATTCCACCGCCTACTTTCAGATTTTCTCAAGTAAAAACCTCTCATAACTAACTAATAGAATCCAAAAACGGGTAGCATCTTGGTACGGCGCATGCATTAAAAACATATTATAGTGGTGTTGGGGACCATCTGTGATCGCCACATTGATGTTCATAGTCATCCGCAAGCGTTTTCACAATCGACACTTGGTAGTGATCTTAATGCACCATATAGATTTTTATCAATATGATTTCACAATCGACACTTGGTAGTGATCTTAATGCACCATATAGATTTTTATCAATATGTTTTCACAATCGACACGTAGTAGTGATCTTTAAGCACCACATACATTTTATTCACGGTGGATTTCGCCATTAATAACCAAAATAAGTACGAAAGCTATTTGAGCTCATATCCATCAAAGCAATTACAGATATAGTATTTCATAAGGAATTGCTAGGGAACAAATTAACAGGAGGCGAAAAACAGCAAAACCGACCAAAACAAAAGTCCGTAACAACCAAAAAAGCTGATTATTGAAAAAGGGCAAACTCTGACATAATTCGTTAGAACCAGAAAACACTGTAGTAGGTATGAAGGTACATGACTGTTTTAGGGCGGGGGCGGGGTAGGTTTGGATCATTGACCTCCAAAAGCTGATTAGGGCGTGTCGAATTTGAGAATTAGAAAGAAAAAGTACCTTGAAGAACCGGCGAGAGGTGGCCGGCGGCTATTTCCACAGCCGGTAGGGTTTGGCCGACGTCGATCTCCGGTTTTGCAGATTAAGTTTTGTAAAGAGGGAGATGAGAGAAAGCGACGATTACTAAATTTCCCGTTGCAAATTAATTTCTTACTCTCTCTCATGTTTCACTTTTAAGTTTTACCGCACCCACCCACCTCACAGTGACGAGAGTCAATATACTATTAAATAAAGGATTTCCTGTGCTACTTGGGAGAAACAGAGTGTAATATTTAGGACGTGAATTAAGGAGAATATTGATTTAATGATAAAAATTATAGAAGTGGTGGATGCAACACCTTTTTATAAGAGAATTAGTGTATCCCATTGAAAATCAACGGTGAATTATATTATTAAAATAAAATATATTAATAAGGTTGTTTCTTCGATTTTATTATATTTTCTTAATAAGTATTTTTATTTTTATTATTATTTTGCAATATATAAGCATGAACATTAAAAATAATTTAATATTATTTTAGAGTGATAATATTTCGATAATTGATCAAAAAGAGTGTTTCTTTTATTTTATTTCACTTTCTTTAGTTGCAAGAAATCAATAGAAATCAAACTTTTTTTTTACTTCACAATCTGTCAAATATTTCATTATATACATCGTTAATTATTGTGTACGTCTGATCATCTCGTCACAAAGTTAAATTTCAAGAATTATCCCTACGTGTATATATATACAAATTCAAGAATTATAATTGAGAATACGTATTTTTGAGATTTTTATTTTATTTACGTAAATTTAAAAATGTGTTAAATTAAACAAATTATATTGACAACTACATAATTGATCAAATTAAAATTGTCAATAAAAATAAAACTATTTATTTGGCCAGCAAATTAATTTGCCAAATTATATTGGTTGTGCAAAATAATTGCAGAATGGAAAAACATACATGAATTGTAAGTATTTATATAGGTCTCCAAGAATGAAGTTTTATTAAGAATCAATGTGGGATGAGAAAATCTATATTAAATATACATAGAATAAATGAATAAAAATGCTCCAAAATAAGAATTAAAGATAAATAAGAATACTGAAAGGCGATAGCGCCACGTTGACCTCAAATTAAGGAGAGATCTCGAATCCGCAATCATTTTAATAATATATGGGTGTGATTTCCATAAATAAAAATGGAATATCTAAATGGGACCATCCAAAAAGAAATATGAAACACTTATGAGACACTTATTGTGGGACCGAAGCTAGTACTATCATGTTCTTTTTGTGTCCCAATTTCAAATATAAAAATTCAAAATAAAAAAAATTAATTAATTGGTTTGTCATCCAATCGATTACTTTTTAATGAGGAGTTGTAGGAAAATAGCACTTTTAAGAGAAAAATATTAGTTATAGCATCTCTTAAAAAATTACAAAAATATCACTTTTGAATATGTTTAGCCGGACAACAGCTCCAACTGATAGAACGACAAGCAGCCAAACAGATTCCGGCAAACTACACAAATTCTAGTCACAGAGAGAGAACAACGAGAGAGAGAGAGAGAACAACGAGAGAGAGAGACCAGCGAGAGGGAGAGATAAGAAGAAAGAAGGAGCGAGCCTCACATGCATTAGCTCCAGCAATGAGGAAAATTTGCAGAATCTTGCGGTGGTTGCACGACTGTGACCTAAGGCGAGACTCCGGTGAGCAGCGACGGTAAGAGAGACGACGCTCCAGTGACCTTCGGAAAAAAATGCTTAGGGTGTGACGGAGGGAGAAACAAACACTGCACTGAGAGACAAGAGGGAGACTAACCGAAAGGAATGATGGTGGCAGAACAACGATGATGGAACAATGGTGGCAGAACGGTGGGGAGAATTGAAATTAGGGCAAAGTGAGAAGGGAGAATTGAAATTAGGGCTTTTGAAATTGAGTTGGGCGAAACCATATATGTATAATTTCAGAAATTAAACAAAATTAACAATTAAACTAAAAAAATTTCACAATCAAATTATTCCGTCACAAAAAAAAATATATATATATAAATATATCTACGTCGGAATACATCCGTTGCAGAATTTAAAAAAAATCTGAAATACTCTAACGACGGAAAATATTCCATTGCAGAATTATGTGATCGAAATTCCGACGCTATTTCTGTCGCAAAAATTGGCGCAAAGGGATCCCGCCAAAGTTCGCCACAATTCCGTCGTTAGCTCGTTGAAATTACTCCCATCTCTGTTTCGTCGCGAATCTGCAATTGAAATAATTATGTCGCGGATTACGACGCTAAATCGAGCATTTCTTGTAGTGAATGACCTCCATATCATATCATTTTCACATTTTCAAAAATGTGAATTCACATATATTATTATACGTGTGATTTTCACATAATTGTGATTTCACAAATTTTTTCTGTGAAAGCACATGTACACATTTGTGCTTACACATGATGTGATTCTCATATTATACTGATGTGAAATCGAGGAGGACGGAAAAAAATATCCAAAAGTACTATTTTTTTTAGTTTTTTTTCAAAATGTGCTATAATTAATTTTTTTTCCCTTCTCAAAAGTGTTATTATCCCACTTGTCCTTTTTAATTATAAGAATTTGTGTCGGATTGTTGATACCCGAACCAAAAACATTAATAGAGCAGCGTGAAAATATGTCATTTTTAAATAGTTAATATATAAAATGGAAATTTAAAGTTTTAAACTATCCACTTTTAATAACGAACATGTTAAAGGTAACCAAGTTCTGCGTAAGTACCACCATCTATTAACTTTTTAGCAAAAAATAAAAGTAGGATCCGGGTTGATGAGATTGACGTTCTTGGGAATGTAAAAGACAAAGTGAATTTTTGAATTATGATTGATCAATGTTTAGTACTACCAAGTATGATGGCACCAACCAATTATATATAGGGCTGAAAAAAAAACCTATCAATTATAGGGGCAACCACGTTAAATTCTTATTAAATAATAATAATTGTAAAATAAGAAATTCACTCACACAAAATCCAATCTAAACTTTCATTGACCCTTTGAAAATCCGATCGGAACTTCACCGTCTCTCTTTTGATTGAAATCTCCATCCGAATTTTTATCCCTTCAAAGTTTCAAACCCGATTGTATTAAAAAGAGAAATAGAGATTTATTTTAAAATGAGACAAAATAAATTATTCTGATAGTAGCTAGATCTTAGTCATGGTAAAAATCAACTCAATAAATAGGATTAATAAATCACGTGATTACTTGCAACATAATGGCAATTAGAAAAGGTAAGCTAATAATGAGCGCATCAAATCTTCACAATAATGGGAGATTTCCAAATTTAAAATCAATCGATCAATTCAATTGGTTTCTCTCTCTACTCTATATATATGTGTGTGTGCGTATACCTAACAACATATATTTTTTTTTATTAAGAATCATTAGGGTTTTATAATTTTTGGGTAATTACTTAGGAATTTGAAAAAAATGGGTGGAAAAGTTGTGTATTTGTTGGTGTTGGTGGTGATGATTTGTGGAAGTAGCAATGGTGGAGAAGTTCACAAGGTTGGAGAATCATCGGGTTGGACCAGCACAATTGCTCCTTCCTATTACAAAACTTGGACTGCTTCTAAACTCTTCCGAGTTGGTGACACCATTTGTAATACTCTCTCTCTCTCTCGGCCTTTAAGAAATACTATTATACTACAACTCATATTTTTGCTAACATATATACGTGTGATAAAATGGATTTTCATAGGGTTTGTTCGACGAAGATATAAATTGTTATAATCTATTTAGTCGTGCATTATGTATATTCAATTAGTACATTCTTAATCGAAGATCTGCGAAACTTATTTATGGAGTATAATTTTTTCTTGTTGCTAGTAATAAGATTATATCTTATGTTATAGGTCAAATTTATAAATATTCAACGATAAAAAAAATCCACTGTTTAGGTTACTCATCATGCTCTAGAAGGTATTTATGATTGGCCTTTAACATCTGATCGAGCCTCATTAGTTAACGTGTTAAATCATCGGATAGATCATCATGAGAATTCGAGTTAGATCATATTTGACACGTCTATGTACTAGGTTTGGCGGGAATTGGATCATTCAAATTTAGGGATATATTTCTCAACTAGTTTCCATATCATATTTGATATCTTAAAAGGTAGTTAATGGTAGTCAAATTTTCTATGGGCCTTTTTACCAAATATATTTAACATTGTTTTTTCACCTTTTATTTTCTATACCTTGGTTTAACATTCACATATTTCCTTGTAATGAATTGTCAATTCTGCCCTTGATGACAAAATCCCTCAAGTGTTCGAGTACAACAAAGAATTCCACAATGTGGTGAGAGTGACACACAAGAACTTCAACGCGTGCAATTCAACCGCTCCCTACGCCACGTGGGCTACCGGCAACGATTCCTTCACCATCAGAAGGCCCCGTCACTACTACTTCATCTGCGGGCTGCCAGGCCACTGTTTGGCGGGCCAGAAGATCGACATTCGGGTTCTACCAAAAGATAAAAATTCATCGGGCCCTGGCCCAAGCCCACATTCATCGGGCCCACCATCTGTTGCTTCAGGCCCATCTGTAATATCAGCCTCACCTTCTAACCCTCCCAAAAAGAATGCTTCTTATTCTCTCAACTCAGATTTGAAGCTTTGGTTATGTGTAGTAGCTATTGGCTTTGCAGCCTTTGGATTTTAGGTATATACTTTCGTAGTTATGTTTCATTGATGGTTTACTTCTTGTCTTAATTGTTTAGAAACTCAATGTTTAGCTTTTACTCTTATGAACAACGTGATTTCTTTTTGAAAGGAATATTTATTAGTATAGTTTTTGTTTGGATTTCGTCGAATTATGAGTAAATTGCTTTTTGATGATTTTGCAACGAAATTCTCAATTGATAGTGTTAGGTAATCAAGTTACTTGTTTATATTTCAACACAGTATAAACTATGTTTAACCTGATGTAAATATGAAGTTTGTAATCTCAGTTAGGGGATGGATGATCAATCTCACCACTAAAACAAAATAATAATAAAAGAAAGCATATATAGAGTTAAATCATAAATGGAAAATATGGGCGAACAGTAGAAACTGTCGCAAAAAATTTAAATCTTCCCTATATTCCAATATGAAAGTTTGCAACTATTTTCATCTTCACCAAAAAATCCTAATGAGTAATAATCTCATTTCCAATCTAACATCAGAGGATCTAAACCAGGAAAGTATCATCTGACTACAGTGTTCGAAGTGATTTGGCGCTGTTTACAAAGGTGGCGCTTCTATTCAAATCCTTCTGCAGAAGAATTCGAACTGCTTCTAAGCCAGTTTGGAATGTGAAATCCAGCTGGGAACGAGGAGATATCGTTGTAAGCACATAATCCCTGCTCCTTTAAACTAATCGATGCTTCTCACAACATTAATTAACGAGCAGAGTTACATACCTCTTCGCGTTCTTCTTTATTAAAGGGTCGGAGAACAAAGCTTGCGGGGTTCATTTTCCCTGGAGGCCTTCCAATGCCTATCAGAATTCAATTAAGTGACTCATATAATTTTATGTAAGAACTAAGAATTCCCAAAAGAGATATTCAACCATGGGAAATACCTATCCGTAAGCGAGGAAAATCCTGACTACCTTTGAAGTGACTTATAATACTTCTCATCCTGCAAAAGCAATTGGTCCAGAGTAATATCTGTATAGAAGATCAATAAAAACTAGGAGCACCACTTTAACATATAATCAATATAGACCTAAATAAAAAAAGCAAATATCATTCTGTCACGTTATATGCCATACGAAAGAATTTATTATATAAAGCTAGGCATTGATACATTATGAAGTATGAACTAAATAACCAAGGAAGAACTCTAGCCAAGAATTAAGCAATCACAATCTGGAAACAAGTTCCACATATATTAATACAATATAAACTATAAGATTTATTATCCGTCATATCCATGCTTGTCAATGAAACTATAAGAATCTAAAAAAGAAAGTCTAAAATCTGATCAATTCCAGCACAAATACTACTATTCGCTATACGTAAATTAAATATTGGAGGGAATTCTGTTCGACAAATAGAAAAGTAAATTGGCTCTTTATGTGATAATGCCGTGTCAAAAAGTATCCGCTGGTGCTTCCCTTTCTAGAATTACTGAATTTTCAAGAATTGAAAAAATGTGGGACTGTGATATATAGTCTAATTTATGGAGTCACAATTTTCTCCCAATTTAGAATGAAGCAAAGGAAACTTAATAACCCAGTTGCCTTATGAATGATTAACAACAAAAACAACCAACTAAGGGACATGTGAATACCCGTTATGTCCTCCATGTCCACCTTTAGGTAATAGTCTCAACTTCGCAAAAGGCAGATCTATGTCATCAAACATCTGAAATGAGAACAACCATCAACTTAGTGCTTACAGAGTGGTATGAAGGTAATAAATGGTTGCAGATACTTTACCACAAGGACTTGATTCAAGGGGATCTTATAATATGAAACAATAGCACCAACCTGCGAACAAGAATAAGTAACTCAACCATTCATCACTTGGTGCGGAGATGTTTGAAACTTTGAATAATTAGCATGATGTGATGAGTGAACTTACAGACTCACCACTAGCATTCATGAAAGTTTGTGGTTTAGCAAGCATAACTGGAACATCTCCAATGAAACCTAACCACATAAAAAGCTATCACCTGACTGATATGCATTAAAATTAATTAATGTTTGTCTACAATAACCAACTTTCATTGAATTCTCAAGAAACTAATTATCTTTAATTAGTAGAGGATATGTTGTAAATATGCTGAAGTTCTTGAGTTTCCCCAAACTTATATGTTAAGAATGCCTTGTCGTTCTCCAACAATATTGGCTTGGCATTCAAGTTCAGAGTGTGCTCTTCAGGAATTTGGTGATATTTTGCTCACTTTTTAGGTTCCAAGGTGCTAACCAAATGGCAATAGATGAAATCATGAAATCCGAATAAAACTATATAATTGTTCAAATTAACAATATATACCATAATTACAAACTTCAAAATAAAATATAAATCATCTATATCAGTGCCAAAACACAAGATCACGTCACAAGCTATCAATAGAGGATATCCCAGGTAATCGATCCATCCATTCTAGCTTCATGGATCTTCACTTCAATTTCTAATCTCCATTTAATTGCATTATCACCCATGAAGCCTCAAAAGATCTTTGCTACTTATTGTGTTGTACAAATTTTTTCTTCTTCCTCACATATTATGATAAGTTCATTTTATTTTATACTTTATTTTTTGTTGTGGAATGAAAAAATTACAGAAGCTTCAGTCATGCATGCCAGAAGGGTGAGCGACCTTTAGATAGCAGTTTCAAACTAGTGGATCGACTAGACGACTCCAAAATAGTTATATTTACCTTGAGTAGACCTCTATATCATAATTTATTCAGAAGGAATTATAATAGATTCTGAATTTGGAACAAATCCAGAGTCAATCCAAAGCTCACAACAAATTCGTAGTGATAAACTTGGTCATACTTTGAACTATGTCTGCAGTTGTAGACAACTAAATATAGTGAAGCTGTTTTATTTTTATGTAACAATGTCTTCCTTCATCAAACACAGAATCCTATCGGAAAATCAGAATCTAACTTGATTTATAACAAAGTCAAGTCTCTAGAAAGTAACTAAATGGTATAATGATAAAAAACGGAGAAAATTCAATATAAAAATTCAACATATCATCACCATATAAATTGATTATCTTGCAACTCAGCATGAATGAGTACATATAACTTAACACACCATTGCTTAATTTTTCCAGGCAAATTTTACTGCGATACAATTTTTTTCTTCTTTGATTCCAAGACAAAGTTGTAAAATTTACGCCCCCAAACAAAAAAAGAGAAGGAAAGTATATTCATGAGTAAAATGAGAAAGCTTAAATGCTATAGTAAAAAATATAAGAACAAAAAACCATAAAATAAAGTACCTTTCCCAAAAGAAGATTTGAAGGAGACGGAGCTAATGGGAATCCCTTCTGATTCAGCTATATAATCAATCAACTCAAACCCAATCTGTTAAACAAAACAAAATCCTCAATCAATAAAACTACTCATTATCATTATATATACATATATAAAAATATATGGATGTGCTGACATTGTGGCGAGTGCCGCGGTAGAGCTTTCCGGGGTTGCCGAGGCCGACGAAAAGCCAGGGTTTCGGCGGTTTTTCTACATCCGTCGAAATTGAGGCCATTATTGGCTTCAGTGTTAAGCTACTTTTGTTAGTATAGCGCCAGTGCCAGGACGGAATGGAGGAGGAGGATTCAGAAATGAGGCGGCGCCGCCCAATAGCAGCCACCGATGGAGACCGAGGAAATAAGCCACCGGATATACCCAACATTATTTTCATGCGAATAAAAAACTTTCAGCACAAAGTCAAATATAATGGCATAAATAATGTCAACTTATAATAAAAAAATAAAAACATCTAAATAATGAATAAAAGAAATTGTGGAAAAAAAATTAAAAAATTCGCCGTTGCCGGGGATCGAACCCGGGTCACCCGCGTGACAGGCGGGAATACTTACCACTATACTACAACGACTTGTTTGAAGTGAGTAGGGATTACATATTATTAGTAAAAATGGTAGTTTTGTTTTTTTATTCTTAGAATCCATCCTTTTTTGGTAGGCATGTCAATGGATAGGTAATGCTCGGACTTATCCGAAACCGTTCATAATTCATTGCCTTACAAAGTTATGGTTCCGGTTCCGGTTCCGGTTCTAAACCCGCTCAAACTCAGAACCGCACCAGTCTAGACCCGGACCGACCCGCTCATTCCGGTTCCGGTCCGACCCGACCTTTTTTTTTCTTTTGATTTGTTGGTTTTCAATGCGTAAACAAATTGATGTTTTTTTTACTAGAATTAAGAATCGATTAATGGAATCAAGGAATGAAGTGAATAAGAAAACTAACAGCTCATTCATTTCGGTGAAATAACTGCCTTTACTCTTTGATTCTAATCTTCATCAGTTACAACAGAGACCCTCTCTCTTCTCGATTTTCCCTTTTATCACATTTTCTTCCGCAAATTCCTCATTTCTCACCCCATTTCTGCTCGATTAATTTTTCAAATCTTCATGTTTTATCACCATTTTCACCCTCTCACTACTCTCTCTCTACACTGAAAGAATTATTTCAAAATATTTACAGCGCATCAAATACACTGTTCAGAAAATCGTCACCACGAAGCTCCTCCATCATCCACCATGCAGCGCCGCCGCGCCCTACCATCCGCCACGTGTGGTTAGGATCCTCGTCACCGACAGCGATGCCACCGATTCCTCTTGCAACGAGCGCGAGGAGTGCTGCGCGTGCCAGGTCCGGCGGCACGTCAATAAGATCAGGCTAGAGAGAGAAAATCCCTCCGCCGCGAAAAAAGCCATCGACGAGAGCAATGGCGCCGCCACAAGAAAAAAGAAGAAGCGACCGGCATTTTTTCTTGCGGCGGCGCCGACGATACCCGGGGTGGAGCTCGAGAAAGGGAAGGCCAAGAAATTCCGCGGCTCACGGCAGAGGCCGTGGGGGAAATGATCGGCGGAGATTCGCGATCCGGCGCGGCAGACGAGGGTTTGGCTGGGGACCTTCGATACGGCGGAGGCAACGGCAGCGAGCGGAGGCGGCAGCAGCGAGCGGAGACGGCGAGCATCGATGGTTCAGATTTGGGTTTGGTGAAGAAGTGGTTCTTGCGGTTCTCGTTCATCATGTCATTCTTATTTTATGAAATTACTTTTGGTTTTTACTAAAATACAGTCAAATATTCATTACCCGGTAATACCCATGGGTAAAGAACCGATCCCACCCATTTCCTTTTATAAATTAACGGTCCGGGTCCGGTCCGGATCCGATCACTAATAATTCGGTTCTGGAACCGGATCTAAAACAAATTTAACGGTTTTGGGTCGGGTAAAACCCGCCCATTGACATGCCTAATACCCATGGGTAAAGAACCGATCCCATCCATTTTCTTTTATAAATTAACGGTCCGGGTCCGGTCCGGGTCCGGTTCGGATCCGATCACTAATGGTCCAGTTCTGGAATCGGATCCAAAACAAATTTAACGGTTTTGGGTCGGGTAAAACCCGTCCATTGACATGCCTACTTTTTGGTAATCCAATTTATTTTAATTGGTTATGCACCGGGATTTCGTAAATTTATTTATTTATGACTAGATTATTCAAGGAGTGGCTAAGGAAAGAAAAATACTATTATTCAACCTATCCTATCATATTTTGGGATATATTTTTGCTATAAATATCATATCCTCAAATTGGAAATTTGACAATTTTCTATATGATTTTTTTTCTTTTTTAGAAGTATATGCATCATTATTTAAATATGCACAAATTAATACGGAGAAGATTGTGAAATTAGTGGACTAATTTTGATCGAATTTATATGTGGATGCTCGTGGAAAGATAAAAAATGGCCCTCTAAACTTAAAAGACAAAAACTGTCACTTTTTGGTGTTAAAAAGACCAATTTGCCCTTAATGAACATACACGAAGACGGTAATGGGATATACAAGAACATGTACACATACAAGAACAGTTGTGGAGATTTCCAGCACGACGACGATGATTTCCGGCACGACGGAGCGATTTCCGGCGAAAAATTCCGACGACGAATAGTAATTTTCATACATGAAGAATAATTTTCATGTATGAAAATTTCTGGCATGTGCTGAGTTTCTTGCATACATGAAGAACATGCACACATATACGAACACGTACGCTTCATGTATATACATAAATACAATAAATTTGTCTACTTCATATGTAGAAGCTTTGAAGATTAAGATTCTAGCCATGAACATGTTGAAAAGTAAAGCAGAAGAGAAAGAGAGAGAGCAGAGTTGCAGAGGTGTTTGATTTAATTTCTTTATTTTGATATTTTTTATTAAGAAAAATGAGTTGGCAAAATGATATGGCTATTTTTATTTTTTATATTTTATTTTTATACAAAACGACGTCGTTTTAGAGTTTCCGGCATCCAATGTGTCAAATCCGGCGTCCATGTAGGATTCGATTTGGGGGAAACTGGTGACCGACACAAAATTAGAAAAAAACTAAAGTTGATGTATTTTGAGGCAGAATAAAAAGGTCATGTGCAATATCAAAATTTGAAAAAAGGTTATGTATTTACAGGCAATAACCCCTATATTTTATAACTAATCATTGCCATGAATTAATCTCCAAGAATCAAAATCATAAAAAATGAAGAGAAATTTGTTTCTTATTTTCCCAGCTCCAAAAAATCAGACAAGGCCTTGACAGGAAAATGCAAGTAAAAAGGTGAGTTGTCCCTAGGTGGGGTGTGTGAGTATTAATATTTGTAATGATATTAAAAAAAAAAAAAAAGGTGAGTTGAATTCTCAATAAGTAATTTTTGATACCATCTCTTCCAAAAAAAAAAATAGTAATTTTGATACTATCCCATAAATACACATTGAACTAAATTGTTAGGAAATAAATTTGATTGAAAGACAAAGGCATAATCACATGATCACTTTCATAGCTGATTAAACAGAAAGCTAATGTAGAACAGTAGAAGGTAGCTCTGTCATATCCTGCAGCATAAGTATTGTATTATTTGCAACTTGAGAGAAAATTGTATATGAGGCCAATATTTTGAACCAAAACTTACATGAAATCATTTAGATGTTAGTAGTTGCATCCCACAGCCTAAGCAATCCGTTACGCCCCCCAGCACAGATTCTCTTCTTTTCGAGATCTGAAGCCACACATCTCACCTGAAACCGATAAAAATTACCCCAACGACTTAGGTTATCGTTATAAAGAGCAAAA
Source organism: Agastache rugosa (assembly GCA_031470985.1). Taxonomy (NCBI): domain Eukaryota; kingdom Viridiplantae; phylum Streptophyta; class Magnoliopsida; order Lamiales; family Lamiaceae; genus Agastache; species Agastache rugosa. The sequence goes on from CM062605.1 coordinate 28,698,513, forward strand.
TTGTAACACAACTGAAATATTATCAAAACTGTCAGATATCTTCATTTTATAGCCTGCATGGAGTTGGAAACCACAGATATGTGAGGGAAAATATTATCATTGTGTTTGGTTTTATATCCAGCCATTGCAAAAGATAGTCATTGGAGAATATGATTTAGTAATGGAAATAGAATGCATAGAGAAGTAGACAGGAAACAGAATTACCGTTGCGACTGATTTTAGAGGAGTTCTATAAAGTTGCCAGCCAGCCATCTTTGGACCTGCTGTTGAGAGCCCTCCGAGTCTATCTTGAGGGCGGTTGAAGAGGGACATAGAACTATCAGCAGCCCCTATTCCTAACCATTGTTCCCCAGCGTTTATGGATAATATGGGAGCATTATGAACTGTCACATTCTTGATACATCTTATAGCACCTACAAATTTGAAAAATTATAATATCATGCACTCATGTTTACATTTCAAATATCAAAACCTTATCTTTCAAAAAAGTAATTTGAAGCATTCATTCATTTGAATACATGCACAGCCTCTCCCTGTGTCGACCTTTTTGTTACATCATTCCAGTCCAAAAGAAAGTGTATGATCCTAGAATAATGATTTAACTTGATGATTAGTGCATCAGAAATTCAAATTAATCTCCAATTATTTCTTAGAAATTAGAGATGTGGCAAGGTACACTGCACAAAGTGATGTGCATCACAACAATCACGAAGAGCCCAGAGAGGCTTTTTAAAGTTTCAAGTTCCATAAATGAGTTAGCCCTAAGTGGTTTAGAAACAAGCCTAACCAGCTTTAAACTATAATAATTTTAATGCAAAAGAGCACCACAAGTGTCCTTGAGTACGATGAATCACAATTTATACATGATAAACGAGCAACAAAAGCAAGTTATCAACCCTACCTCACATTTCAAAATAACTAAACTTTCTCATGTTTCACAAGTTCTGAGTAAGAAGATGCAAGTTGTTGAAAGATGTCATCTCAATTACACACCAAGGATGGTTTCCATGTATGATAATTACTTTAAGATTATCATTCTTACCATCATCATTTTCTGAAAATCTGAGAAGCCCGTCACTTGATCCTAAATAATGAATGAAAAGTTAGTTATTCAGAAAAAAAGTTCTAAACTTAAATACCCCAATGACACTCAAATGAGAAATGATCTTAACCTGTAATAATTCCTTTATCTGCATTAGAGTATTCAACACATAAAACTGGACCGTCGTGACAAGCCAATACAGCATCACAAAGTCCTCGAGAGACAGACCACACTCGAGCAGTCCAATCATCACTACCTGTTATTATAGTGTCTCCAACCATTTTTATGGACCTGTGTCCATGGCATACTATAGTTACCACAACTCGGGCATGCAACAAATAATATTCTCTAAATTTGTGACTCACCTGATCCAATTTGAATGCCCCAACAGCTTGTGCATCCGCCTTCCCGCCCGAATATCCCAAATGCTTGCAACACTTAAAAGAAGGATACATGAAGAATTCAGATTTATTAAAATAAAGCCAGAAACACAACCTATTGGTAATGAGCAGATGCCATCCCAACTGTGATGTCTGTCCAGATGCATATATCAGAAATATAGAGAAAGAGTTTAAGTGACATACACATCTCTGCCTGCAGCTGCCAAGATACCAGTGGAGTCGTCATAATCCATACATAGAACTTCACTTGAACAACGTCCTACAGTAGCCACACAGGTGTCCATTCGCACATCCCACATCTTTACAGTTCCGTCATGTGCAGCTGTGAGGACACGCTCACCTGAAAGCGTGCGCACGACGCTGACCTAAAAGGCAGCATAAGTAGCATAAACCGATAAAGGTTGTTGACCAGAGATCAAAATAAACATTTAAAAAGCATCATACAACAAATGATCTGGTTTATATTATTAATTAGCCAAATGAAGTGCCTTAAGGTTGTTAGGAAATATTCTAAGTTCCTTCAAAAAAAAAAAAAAAAAAAAGGAAATATTCTAAGCCACTGACCTCAAAAGAGTTGAAGTAACTAGTTTCACGAGGACAATTCCATTTTGTAATACATACTTAAGCAGTCAAGCATAAATTCACTATTCACTTTTTTGGATTCAGACAATAGATCTTGATCAAACAAAGAAGCTCAGAAAAGGCACAAAAACTCTACGACACGAGGTGAGATCCCCAACCAAGTGTCTAAGTTTAATGTTAATATTGATCAGTGGTGTCCACAAAACACACACCGGAAATGACTTTGAAAGCTACAGATAAAAAATTCTACCTTCGTAGCAAAAAAAAGAAAGAAAAGAAAAGATATAAAACAACAAAAAATACTTTAATCAAACCTGGGCATCATGGCCTTTCAGCTCTTCTACAAGCTGAGTCGTCTGCTTATCCCACACAAGAACAAACTGGTCATCCGATCCTGATACCACTTTCCCTCTATCAGAGCTTATGGCTCTCACAGTTCTTCAGAGATAAATCATGATGACAAATTAAATGATAAGATCAGCTTCTGAAAGTATCAATTGTGAATAAATAACGAGCATCTGCAACTGAAACTAGTACAGTATGTTGCATGCATGATGCTGTATCTGCATGCATGTGAAGATCAACAATCCCACCCCATAACCACAATAGCATGCAAACATACAAATACACACAAAAAAAGAGAAAGGGGCCGGTAAAATGATACCCATAGTGACCCTTTAAAGTTGCCCTCAGTTCTGACCCACGATGAGCGGGATCCCATATCTTCACCTGCAAATTATAAGTGATGAATTTTACAGCTATATCTATAGCAAAGAAGTCCTTAATGCTCCTCTCAGAATCAATAATATGCCATTATGACCCTCCAGTCTACAAAGGTACATATAGCGCCAAATAGCATCTTTTGGATCAAAAGTAGAAACAAATTACATATAAAAGAAAGAAAGGAAGAAGGAGAGTAGCCTAGGACCACCATTTGGTCATAATATGGTAGTTGTGGCTAAATTTTAAATTTAAATAAAACCTTACTGTGCAGTCTGTGCTTCCACTGACAAAAAATCCTGCATCGTCACGATCACCAACTAGATCCCACACTTCTCTTTTGGTAACACAGTGTAAAGCCGTGACAGCTCCACTGTGACCTCTTAGCATGCGGATGTTGGTCTGAACTTTTTTCTGCCCCATTGTTGACACATCTCGCACAGATGCATTCACCTTTGAAACTGAATCAGACAAGGCGAGTGTAAAATTCAACTCCGAACACAGTATTATGTACTTAAACTGCCACTATCAGATGTCCAGTTACCAGAACGAGTAAAAGAGATGGTTCTATCCCGGCTAAACATGCTTTGTACCCAACTCCTTCCAACACCAGAAGCCTCGGAACATTGTTCAGTGTTATTAGCAGAATCTTGTGGATCTGGAGCAGGCAATCCATATGAAGATACGGACTGTGATTTTCCACCATGGATTCCCCAATACTTAATGCAAGTTTGCCGTATATGTGACAGGAATCCTCTGAGATGTATCTGAAGGAAAACATCAAAACATTATATATAGAGGATTACTCATTAGAGGGACAAAAGTCCAACTATAAAGGATGCGTCAATTGAAAAATTGAGGGGAAAAACATCATGTCAAGACATCAATATTTTAGCCACAGTGCACACAGAAGGCCATTTAACAAAGCTTACTTTAACTTACAATGTGCTTATACCCAATGTTATTTTTTCCAGCTATTGTTTCAATCACGTACCACGCGTCACTGTCAGGAAGCCCAAGTCCAGCCTCCATGAAAAGGAAGAAAGAAGAATTTGGCAAGTGAGACAATTAAAACTATAATTTTAAGTGAGAATGGAGAAGGAAATGAGGAACAACCAATAAATGAACTACCATGTGTATTGCCACAATGATTAGTTGTGTTGTCACCAATATTGCATAATTGGTTGACCTGACATGAAAACAGCATAATGAGCTCAGAAGCCAGGCATTCGTGATCAATTTTGCATTCTATACTTACATAGCTACATTTCTCTCTTATAGAGTATATCATTATTTGACCAATTTAAAAAACCAAATAAAGTCTCTGAAAGTGTTTCCATTGATAGGAATTACGCCAAATAGAACCTTATGACATTAAGAAAAATAATCACCAGAAATTGTCATTTTAAGGTAATGGGAATAATCTCTCGGGTTATTTTACTTTGTCTAGCGAGTCAATATTTTGCAGCACTGCAAGCTTTACTAACTAGGACGTATGGACAAGTCTAAGCCAACAATTCAGGGTTAAAACAACACTCTCATGCTTGCTAGATTTTGCAAAAGAACATTCTCGTCACTCTCGTCAATTTTGCAAAGCGTAGATGGCAGGGTCAATTTCCTGTAGGTGATATCGGTGTAGCTTATCTAATTAATTTGCAAAGGAACAAACTTAAAAATATGAAAGTAATAAGTTCATTACTTGCTAGAGAAGCAGTCAAGCAGATAATCAAAGTATCCTTCCCAAAACCTGCAATTAACCACATAAAATATGGATAAAAAAATTGAGCAATGTGTATACACCGTCATTGAGAAGAAATATTATGCGAACAGGCACATTCTTCAAGTAATTCAACACTCTTGATAATCACAAGAACATGACAAATTGACGTGCAACATATTTTGGGGTTCAACAGCTTAAGCTAATAACTAAAATAGTTCTGATATATGTAGAGAGATAGAACAAAAGATGTTATGAAAAATAAAGATTGAATGCTGGAGCAGAACAGGAAAGAAGATATGCATACCGTAGCTCCTCCCAGATGGAAAGAGAACGTAGGTGCCGCTGAATATAATCTGAGACATTGTTTAAGTCCACTTTGTGCATTTCAGCAGACACTTCAAGAGCATCTCTAATAGTTTCCATGTCATTCCGAGCAACAGCAAGACTAATCGCTGTTTTTAGCTGTTATACCAGCAAAAATATATATGTTTCAGGCTATAAAGTTCCCCTTCCAGAAAAGCTATATACTTTTCTGAAATATGATAATAGAGTTGCTGGTGCAAGACGTACACCTATATTTCCCTTTTTATTTCCTTAAAAAAAGAGCAAAAGGTTATTTCTTGTGCAATTGGCTCATTCTAAGAACATAAAATATCTAAATATTACCAAACGAACTCAGTGTGTTGAAGGTCATTGAATTAATATTCCTCCCATATAGAGCTCGAAATGTGGCTTGAATTAATATTTATCCCGTAAAGAGCTCACAAGAATGGTGCATTGAAGGTAGCAAGGGACTGGAGGCGTAAAATCTATTTCCGTGCTGCAGCTATTGCATCTATAGGAATACTGCAACTACTTTTGGATTAATGGCAGATACAGAGAGGTTGAGTGTTCCCCCCCCTCCTCCCCACCCCTTGATGGTATAAGCAATATCAATTAGGTGGAGCTTAGCAGTAACTACTTACATTTGGTGAAATAAACTGTGAAGGACAGAACCATTTGAGGATGTTTGCCTTTTAATTTTAAGAGTGGTAAACATATCACAGTTCGAGTCCGCTTATCTCCAACCCATGAACTTAGCCGATACAAAGCTATATGATAGCACCCATTTTTTCCGATTTGGTGGAACACAATTCTCAGTTTATTTTAACATGAAGAAAATAATTTTTTTCTTCTACTTAGACTAAATGTATGAGATGTTACTCTCTCACAATAAAATGTAGAAAGAAGCAAAATAATTATATATGTTGATTTGAAGTACGAGAAATATTAATATTGGCAATCACGATCATGCTTCAAAAAGTTCAAGATAAACAAACCAATTCTTTCACTGCAATAAACTGCTCTTCCGTCAATTGACAGCTCCATCCCTATGAGGGGCAAGAAGCAACTGAGTTAAGATAATAACATATGGACATACATCAGTGGGCCTCTGAGATAGTACTTACTGAATAAATGTGCTCTCTTATACATTCAACAAATCCACTACCACCAATTCCCTCAGCATCAGACTCGATTAGAGCTGATAAAGTATTAAACATGCGCTAGTAAATTACTGGTGCTGCATCCAAAGCAAAGGGTATAACAGCTGCTCTAAGGAAAGGTGATAAATTAGATCCTATACAAGATCATACCAAGAATAGTTCCATACTCAAAGGATGAAAGTGGATCATCTGTAGTCTCCAGCCTCAAAAGGCGTAGCCATAAACCCTGTTTAAGAGAAGCCAAATACTTTAGAAATCAAAGAGTTTTTCAGTAGCTAACAGATAGAAGAAAGATATTCTGCTTCCAAGGAAGCGTTTTCTTAAAGCAACATAGACAGTGGTGAAGTACGGATATGGAGCTAACCAATAAACGGATACACCACAACCAAAGTAAAAAATATAACTGTTGTAGAATATTATTGTACCTAGGTTTCCTTATATATCTGTAACCCTAGTTCTCCCATATATATGTGGGAGTCTCTTGTATTGTATACTCTGAACGTAATATACTATTCTTCTCCTCTCATACATGTCTCAATACTTTACTACTCTACAATAATAACTACTCGGAGAGTATTGCCGACATCAGAATGTTTGGAAGTACTAAGAATATAGAAATTGCTGTCCAACCTTAGAAACTGGAAGGAATATTTATGTTCTGTTTACCCTTTGTTTAAGGGTATACTTGAAAAGATATCAAATAAAGCAAAGAGAACAGACCTGCAACTTCACTTTAATGTCCAAAACCATACGCTCTTTTTCAGCCTGCGAGAAGTATGTATTTGTCCAATTATTGGTATTATATACATTGAGTTGGAAAACCACATAAATTACCATATGATACTCACAGCCCTCTCTCTTGGACTCATGCTTTCAGAATTAGAATCTACACCAGCAAGAGCTGAAATTGAACTACACCAAGAGAAATAAGAAAAGTCATAGTTTGAAAAAAATAAGAAAATCAATCTAGTTTGAGAGTAGGGGTTCATCTAAAAATCTTGTATATTACACCTCATATTCTGCTTTGCAGAATACTCTATAGCTCCAGTTGCTGCGGCTAGAATCTGTTTCCTTTTTTCTTCCTGCTCTTCGGTTCTAAAATTTGGAGGAAACCTGTCATAACAATATTTGGCAACTGATCCTGCAGGTTAAGAAGAAATTGAGTTAGTAGCAAATCCAGCTCCGAGCATTGCAAAGACCTTTTCCATCACTCTGTATATGTGTAATCTGGATGCAAATAGTTCCAATAATACTGAGGTTACCTGGCTCCCCTTCATCAGGATCATAAATAGTTATGATCTCGAACTCTGTGGAAAGTGAGGAAAAAATTGACATAGGATTATGTCCCCTGCCAATAGCATCTTGTAACTTATCAAGAAGATTATTGCCACTTTTTTGAGAACCAAGGCCTCTCTCCAGATAATCTAAGAATCCTTGGGATTCTAAAAACTGACTGATCTGTAGTGTTGTGCATGAAACACAAGTTCAGGGATCTTATTCCATCCAAAGAAAAAATAATAACCATAAATTATCGTTTTGGGATAAATAGGAGGTTGATGGATAGCAGATCTAAATTACTGAAAGTCAATTAAAACAGATAAACAACTAACCATTGGATCTGGAGGCTGGTTTGTTAATCGAGAACGCTTCTTCAGAAAAGCCTGGTTGTTGAAGACATTAGTAGCAGCATTTTCCTGATACAGGGGGAAAGAAAACTCCGTTGCTCGTTTCACGTTGGCTGCTAAATCAACTATTTGATTTCTGAGAACAAAGGTAAAAGCTTCATACTACAAAATTGCGATAGCCATCTAAAATTGATGCAAAGAATTCTAGGAATATAATCCTGCAAAAATAAAATAAAAAGTAATTATTACAGGGCTGAGATAGTGCTATACTAAAAACATTTTTCTGCATTTTACTCTGCTCTGACTGGTCAGATGAGAGACACAGGAGTAAAGTAAAATAAATAAAAGCAAAAGCTCAGAACAGAACTATCATAAACCAATTCGTATCTATATAAATAATTATCGATATCAAATATGAATTATCTTAACACACTAAGCCTTATCAATAATGTCATATTTTGTACTTCAACTATCAATGTCTGACCCAATGGAGCAGCAGCTATACGTTATTCAATCATTGTCCAGTGCGGGTGAGCTTCAAAGACATACTCTCAAGTGCAGAAGCTGCATTAGGTAAGAAATCGTAACAAATTCTCAATATACTTATCCAAAACTGCACCTGGAAACAGTAACATGGAATGAGAAGTGTAGCACTGTGCGTTTGCTTGGAGGGATAATATTTTCCCCCCTTGAGAATGAAAAGGAGGAATAAGAAATGAGAGATTTAGGAAAGGGTGGATAAGAAAGGAAAGATTTAAAGGGTGAGATTTTTTTTATCCCTTCATTTAGAGGGATAAATTTACCGAAAAGCAAACGCACCCATAAAGTATAATGGTATAAGGTTATAAGAAGTGTAAGGCTAATACGAAGTATAACAAAGAAACTAGTATTAAGTGATTACTTATAAGATCCAAGCGGACTCTATGATGGATTTCACATAGTATCATTGACTTTATTATGACACCATTAATGCAAAATCATGGACTGAAGTTAGTTCCATAACTGAGGGTCAAACAAGATGCTCATAGATGTTATAAAGAAAATGGAGCTCAAAGATCTCACTAAAGAAATGCGAACTACGTCTACAGATAAAACTACTTGAATGCATGTCTGGTGGAGTAAGTGGGTGGGAGTGGGGGGTTGAACCACCATGTTAAGTATCTCATTGAAAAAATTAAGTACAATGCTTTTCTAGGTTGAATTCACCAAAAATAATTCAATTGAGAGTCAGAAATAACTTATCTAAGATTCAGTTTGGATGAAAACATCAGAACATCAATAATTACTTCATTGAAGTTCAAACTAGCCACCAATAATCACCTAAGATGGAGATCCTGATCCTCTTCCCACAGCCTGCTGCCATCTCTAAAATATTTCTCAGTGAAAGAACCACCTTTCATGTGATCTATGTAGAAAACATTTGGATGTGATAGTTTCATTATCTCTCTACGCAATGAACTATACTCTGGTTCTGGTAACGGAGGAATTTCTTCTGATGTGGTGATGAGATTATGCTCAAGGTCAACAACAACTACCTGCAAAAGAAGGGATAAGATACCATAGTGCCATTACTAATTATTTATGGATCAGACATCACTAAAATTGTGTGTTGCTTCTACAAGACTTATGTTGTATTTATCTATCTTGTATACAGATTAAGCTGTTTATGAAATGGATTAGTTGGGAAGGTTTAATGGTTCCAGTAGTTCTCATTTCTGAAATTGCAAACAGTTGCATGATTGAATGGCTACTTTGCCTTACCAAATCGCTACTTAACAATACAAGTTTTACTGGGCATGTAGTTTCTCCAGTAGTGGCAGTCAGAGCAGACCTATGACCATATTCAGTCTTTTTTATTCTGTGGATTTTTATGAGAAGCAACTGAGACAAGCTACTGACATACAATAAATGCACTGGCAGTGACTGATCTAGATGTAACTTATGGTCTGTGCTCTTACACAGTGCATGCATGAGACCAGGAGTATCAAATGAGTTGGGATATGGATGGAACATAATGTCAAGAATAGCGCCACTTAGATGTCTGAAACAAGAATAAACTCAGAACAAGTAAATGTAGTCTTTGTATAGTTAATCCAAGAACTTACACCATCCATGAGCAGCCCAAAAGTATCAACACCTGAATGAAGACCCATCATATAGGGTGTAGGAGCATCAATATAGTCAACTCCACTGAAAAATAGCAATGGAATGTAGACATGCTTCAGCACAACAAACATAAAAAGATCAGAAAATCCCCATGGAAGATTTGAAGAAAAACTATCTTATTATATAAAAGGCTTTGCATTATTTGAGTAACCGTAACACATCTCGAAAGCAAAAGTAAAAGAAAAAACACTAATTTACCTGCCATCGAAATGGATATATTAAATGGCATATGGCCTCTGATACAAGAGTTAAAAGAGAATATCTGCACAAGTCATGCAGAGGTGAAGTTAATTACACATAAAACTGACAAAATAAGAATTAATGGGAACTTTCAAGGACATTCAATTAGTAGAAAATTATTCCACATGTAAAAGGCCACAGAAAATACTTGTCAGAGCGCAGCAAAATCCTTCTTTCCAGCAACACTGCAGTGAATAGTTTAATGAGATTATCAACATCCAAACACTGGACCAAAGGCTGGAAGGATATCTGCCATGACATGCGAATTAGACGATATAAATATCAATTACATATCAAGGCAACATAGAATAAATGTACTTCTGAAGACTAAGACCTGATGGGGAAAAGCAATAGCTTACATACATCAGCATGAGGAAGACCATCCTTAGGCGGAACTTCAATTACAAGAAGACTATTCTCAACAGTAAAGAAGACTCGGTCCTTTCCAGGAGTAGGCAAAGGTACATTGGAAACTAAAAAAGACACAACTTCCCACAACTGCTTGCTGAAAAGGTTAGGAAGCTCAGCACAGATGCCCACTTTATTTGAAGAGAAAAGGAAAGGAAGTCTCTATTTAGATTTCAACAATGCAACCATGAAATTTCTTTATATACTTTCTTCTTATGCCTCCTGAAACTAAATAAGTTCTAAGTTGATTGAAAGATAGTTCCTCCCTTTTCAATCATTACTTGTACCTCAAGCATAAAAATATGATTGTTGGTGATAAAATATGCGGCATAAGCATTTCCTATTTTTTCCTTTTTGAGGGAAAAAAAGGAAGACGGACAATTAAGATGTTATGGAATTTTAGCTGATGCACCACTGAGATGATCATTCAATTCAATTCAAACCATCCTCCTTAGCTAGGAGCCTAGGTTGTTATACTTTCCAAACATATCCGTATAAGGAAGCAAGATAAATTTGAGCAGGCATATACCTTTTACCATTGAAGGTAGTTGAACACACAGGTAAGATGTGCATAACATTGCATACATGAGGGAGAAAAGTTTTTGCATGGGGGAATCCCCTCCATTTGAAATCATGGTAATCCAAAAATATTCTTCTCTCTTTCGCTTATTTTAGTACGTAATTCTTTATAGGGTATAGATTTCAGAACTAAATGCAAAATGACAGATAAGTCATCTCTAATTAAGCTCGTCAACTATCGGATTGTAAGATATCAGTCTATCAGGTTTCGAGGAAAACAAAATCACATTACTGAGACTAAGTTATACCTCATCAAACACTCGAACCAATATTACTACACTCTTATAAGTACTAATCCCAAATTCTACTGAACTAGGGAACTAGACAAGCATGATTAGTGCAAACAAAAATGGTGAACTGGAGCTATTAGCATTCCAACAGTCCAAACTTCCACGTTCCCAAACAACTATTTAAATTACAAAAATCATGATAAATTTCAGCTAAGAAAACAATCAACCCAAAATCATACCTGCTACCGGAGGTCGAGAAACAAAGTAGGAATATCTCCTCCAAAGCCTCGCGCAGAATCCGGAAACTGGGCGATCGTGAGACCAGGCAGATGCATTTATCCGCAAAGGAATCAGGCGGAATGCGAAACGCCTCCGCTATGTCCTCATCGACGGGATCCCGAAACGCAATGCAGCTGACGTAAATCTTGGAGCCGTCCCCTTCCGTCAACACAATGGGGTAATTGCGCGGGAACGACGAAGGATCGTCGGAATTGAACCCCGACGAAGAGAATTGGATGCCGGCGGGCAAAACGCATGTGGAGAGCTGCGGCGGCGGCGGCGGATAGAGAGAGTGATTGGAGGGAGGGTATTGGTCCAGCAGCGACGACAGGTACATGGTGGCCATGCCGTGGTAGCCGCGGATGCCGTCGAGAGTACGGATTTCCGGTCCCAATCCGCACACGACGAAGTACTCGAAGATCGGCGGCATTGGTGGTTCGGATTGGGAATTACGCAGTTTTGAACCGAATCAAATTTGTTGAGCGCCATTGACGAGCCGGTTGAACTGCATGATGATCTGAAACTTGTTGTGATGGAGAACAAATTCTGAGATCGATTGTGATCGGAAACAGTTGTTTGGATTGCGAATTGAGAAGAAATTTGAGGTGGTGGAACATTGGAGGTTGGAGTATGTATCGTTTCCAATGCAGGCGGAATCTGGTTTGTTTGAAACTTTGAAAGAGCGAAACACACTCTACACACACACTAGCGAGTAACTAACTACCAATCAAAACATACATTTCTATCTCTCTTCTATTAACAAAAATTATGGTGCACGTGTCGGTCTCAAAGAACCGACACGGTGTGATGTGGATCACCAATAGATAATTCTTTATCGTGACTAAATTATCGAGATAGACACATGAATTTGGACATTACTGTATCAATGTTGAAATATTATATATAGATTTGTAAGATGTTAAAATGTTATGAAATTATTACAAAACTGATGTTACAAATATGTATCTCACCATAATGCTTACAAATTTTAAAAATTATAGAATGATGCTGCAATTCAATCCTCTATGTATCTTTGCTATCCATGTCATATTATTTCATTAAGCACGTCACTAAACATCTATATGCATAAAGGTGTAGTAATGAAATAAAATACAAAAGTAAGCTTTTATTGCGAATATATATATAACTTCACAATCTCTTGGAAAATTAGTACAAATCATCAATGGTTGATTGGTTTTCGTGTGAGTGTCACCTTTTTCTCAACAACATGCACCACTATGGACTCCAGATCTGCATAACAAAATTAACATATATATATATATGAATCAAGTTAATATATATGTAAATTACTTTAATGGGTTATAAATATTTAATAAAAAATATCAAAGTATATATACATCACCATTTATGGTTGAAACCAAGGCTCCCACTTTCTCTTGGCATTTGGTACATCTTAGATCAGCAGCCAATTCTGACACCTGATTTTTCAGAACCAAATACTAGTATTATTTAATACTACTAATAGTTAAGTGATGATTCAGCAGATCATATTACACCTAAAGATCTAAATCCTAATTTATTTGGTCTTAAGGGGTTAGATCCCACATTTTCTGTAATTAATATATCATGTTTTTCATACCTTGATTATTTCAAGAATTTTCCTCAGAAATAAAAAATAATGAAATGCATTCAATCCCCTATAATTCAACAAGAGAGAGAGAGAGAGAGGTGATCAAGACCACACCTGTGAATGTGATGAAACAAGGTAGTTTACTGAAGTCTTTAAGGTGGTTTGAGGAGGAGGCAGCAGCCGCTTGGAGCTTTGCACTTTAAGTTTTGCCAGCTCCTTCTTTGCCCAAGAAACCAAAGTCATGGTTTATTTGTCTGTCTGTGTGTGTGTGTGAGAGAGAGAGAGAGAGAGAATGTAAGCAAACTCAAATCAGAGCCTCATTCCCACCCTTGTGTTTGTGAGGAGCATGATGGATGAATACTAGTTGGGTAGAGCATGTGCTTTCAAATATTTTTCATTGATTGAGAAATCCCATCTTTCTTGGGACATCTCATGTATGTTACAAAAACTAAATATTTTTGACAGACAATGAGATGTAGATGGGACAATTTATCATCACATGCTAGAAAGATGGAGGGTTGGAGTCATTCAACTATTGAAAGAAAATTCACAAAAGATTGAGTGCAATCAGTCTTATGGTGTGGTCGGATAAAAGTGATAATTATTTAAAAAAAAATGATAATTACTATTTTTCCATCTAACTAGTTCAAATACCAAGTAACATGAATTATTATAAAAAAAATATTATAAAAAAATGACAATTATTCTAAAGAAAAATGAAAATTTGATAATATCGAACAACACCCAAATCCACCTCTTGAAGATTTATTTATGAGCATGAAAAAGATGCATCATTCCCCAATGAACCCCACACAACTTCTTTGACAATGAATATTACTTGTGCAGCTGTTCTACTAAATTGCCTCCCACCAATTAAATAAACTCTTTTCACTATCATCAATTCCCATCTCTAATGGAAGCAATGAGTTCTTGTAATAAACAATAAATAAAATCACCAATTTTTGCCAGGGACCAGTGTTGGTAAAGCAACCTCATTAATTTATTAAATGTGAGGTCGGATATATAATTATATTCAATCTCATTTTTAATAATATAATAAAGCTGGCTTGAAAGTGTGCCACATATGTCTTTTTTATAAGACACACGTCATACAAAACCCTACCAAATAAATAAAAAGACGTGCAACTTAATTATGAGAAATCGGGTCAGCCAAATATTAAAAAATTAGAATCGAAGTTGAAAGTCATTTATAGGTTTAAAGTTTAAACCATCCAAATTCAGTTTGAGTTACCGGTATTAACCCCTTAATTATTCTAATTTTAATATTGGATATTGCTCAGTTTAAATTTAATGTTTCAAAAACTTTTCCAATAATTTAATTGAAAGATTCGGGTACCGCGGCTGCTAATCACGATTAATTAGTTTTATTTCGTACTTTAATTAAAAACTAAGTTTAGTAATTTCATTAGAATTTATTAATTTATAATTAAATATTAAATAAATTAATAAAAATTATTTTTGTGAAGAATATCTCGAGTAGGGTAGAGTAGTGACTAGTGAGGATCTGTGAAGAATATTTTTGTCTTGGAGAGAGAGAGAGAGAGGCAGTGGCTCTCGACGCACAGACGGCCCAGTTGTACTTGTCCATTCGAACTCAAAATCTATTTTAATAATATATTCCTTCGGTCGCCGAATAAGTATCACGAGCAGTCAAAATACGTATATCAAGATAGTAAGCAAAATGATTTTCTATAAACTCTTAATAATTACATGGGAAATCAGAAAAATAATCTTCTTGTCTTAAGTTAAAGGGTAAACATGAAAATGTAACATAATTTTTGCATAGAATTCTACGATACGATACTTATTCGGGGACAAATTTTTTTCCCAAATACGACATTTATTCGGAGATGGAGAAGTACTTATTAGTGAATTTAAATATTATATTTCCCTTTTTATTTTATCCAATTGTCGCTCATGCCATTCACATACAAATTCAGTTGCTTAAAGGAAAAAAAAACTTATTCCATAGTGCGTTTTAAAATTACTTTCGCTAAAATCCCCAAATAAAAATCATATATGTATCCTTATAATATCTAATTAATAAATAATCAAAACAAGAAAAACATATAAACTTGTGTGAGACGGCTTAAATTTTTGAATCTAAATTCACATCCAATTACTATTGAAAATTTTTTATCTATCTCATCGTGAGACCGTCTAACACAAAACTCTCTGAATGAAAAAAATCAATCAACTTTAAAATCTAAGAAAAATATCCACCGACACAAAAATGCTAAATGTGTGTAGAGTTCCTTCCATCTTCCTTTCAATTATAGAAGCTACCAAACAAAACTACTAGCCCTAATGCTCAACAATATCTTCTTTTTTAACAAACTCGATAATATAATCTCCATGACGTCCAAATTTGATATACAAATTCAATCATCAAATGACCATGAGAATGCTCATGTAAATCATGTTTGTTTGACCAACATTTGCAGCCCAAAAAAATAATTCAAAATGCATGACAAAGATTAATCACACACCAATCAATCTCAAAATTTCAAGAAAATTCATTAGTCCCTCCATCCCTGAATAAATGCATATTTTGAAATACAAATTGTCCCGAATAAGTACCATATTTTAAATTTCTATAGAAAAATGATGTCAAACTTTCCATTTTCTTCAATGCAAATTGTTTAGTTGTTTGATTTTCGTACAATAATTAGAGGTAAAAAGAGTAAATTTATCCACTTCCATGGTACAAAAATTTTGATTGGAGGGGACACTTATTCCGTTATTCGGGACGGAATGAGTACATCAATGTCTTAAAAACCCAACAGGTATATGGTTGAACCAGCGTAATGAAGAGACTCTCGAATCACGATACAATTAGTTCAATCGACTAAAACCGACCGATTCACATCAATCTTCACGATCTAAATCCAAACCGATACTAACCCAATTATTGATTCAATCAGTTGAACTGGCCGATCCAATCCGATTTTTAAAACATTCCAGTCCATGAAAAACATAGAATCGAAAAGGGATGATAGAAAAGTTTTGATTGTACACATACACGATGCATGATTCTGCAGTTGATCATGCTCAAGCCATGCACTCTTCTCACCTATTTATCAAACACAACATCATGAATAGCAAGAGTACTCACGCAATGAACAACCAAAATTGAACCAAAGATAAACAATGCTTCCTCCTCATCATCTCCCCCTTCTCCCTCTCCTCCTCCTCTTGCTCATGTCTCCGCTCCCGCCCGACGCCGTTGCCCTCAACACAGTCGCAGATTGCGGACCAAGCTTGCTTCCTCTGGCTCCGTGCGGCCCATTCGTGCAGGGCTCCACTCCTGCACCCGTCCGCACGTGCTGCGAAAACGTCGAGAAGCTTTACAAACACAACGTCACGTGTCTCTGTGTCTTGCTCGATAACTCGAGCTTGGAATCGCCGTTACCGATCAACATCACTCTCGCTCTTCAGCTACCCCTCCTCTGCAAACTCAACATCAACCCTTCTACCTGTCCAGGTATTATTCATCTCCTTAAATTTCACAAACTATAACATGAAACTGGCGGTTAATTAACTAACTAACTAACTGATTCCGTCGTTGTTTAGGTGCTTCGTTGCCTTCTCTGTCACCTCCTACTCAAGTTTCGTTAGGGGCCAAGCCTAAGTCAATTGCTGGAGGTATGTTTTGCTACAAGTTTTTTTCTGTCAAAATCTACCAAAAATAGCTGTTTCTGATCTCTAAAATTACTTGGTGTTAATTTTAGCTTCTCCGATGATCACGAGCTCGCCTAAGCCGAGGACGTTCGTAGGCTTCGGTTCTCATCATAGTGCTGAGGTGAGGATGGAGGCAAAAACTCAGTTGCTGATGCTGCTAACAATTGCTGCAGTTTTTTTCACACAACTGACTTAGAACGATGATCTAGCTAAAGAATTTTATAAATAGTTGAATGCCTATAAATTTTTACTATGAATAATATGATTACATGTTAAAAAGGGCGAATAAATGAAAGAGGAGAAAATACAGTCTAGTATTGAATATTCCTGTAAGAATATGAGAGAGAATGTATACAATACCAGGGGCTAACTCCCAGATTTTACATATGTTTCTTTGCTTATCATCTTGTCACAACTTTAGAGGATCACAAGTTTATTTACTACTCCAAACTAGGTGCTTGTTCTGTTGGATTCGACTCGAACACATCTGAGTTAGATGCATCTGGTTCATCGAGAAGCTCTCTGGATTGCACCGATTCCTTGTACACAGGAGTGTCCTTGAAATCTGTCGCCCCCTCGTTATATGTAGCCACAGCAACACCACAAGCGACTAACTGCAATCAGAAAACTACCACAATCAACACCAGATCATGAAATTTAACTTCAATCAAGTTCAAGTGAGATTTTTTAGATCAAACTCGCTTTCAGTACATTGAGGAATATATAAAGTCACTGCAAAGTGACATATTGACATAAATTATCATCAAGGTTTGCGCTGAAAATCAAGATACCTACCACGGTACACCTCTCAAGTTCTGCACGACAATGTTATGATGTTCATCACCAGATCGTGGAAATGCATGAGCAACTTTATCAGAAATAAGTCCATCGAAGCACTAAGAAGGCGATCACTACCTTAGGACACACATTGCATTCCAGCATCAAGGAATCGAAACATGGCCAGGAGTTAAAAGTACATCTCTTCTCAATTATCCAACTCAAATAACAAATTCACATAAAGTCCAATTCTAGGATCCAAACATACATTAACAAATTCTCCTGCTACTTCCTCATTGAAAGAAGTTTCAGCGATGTACACGAGCATCATATCTCAGCATGAGGTTTAGAACTAGGAGCTTTCATGAAGAATCAAATATTCTTTTAAGAAAGTCCTCTCCTTTCCTCCTACCAACGCCGACTTACCATCCAAAAAGGTGTCACAATTCACAAATGAAATGAAGCTAGACAACGATGAAAGCTCTCACCTTTGCCACCATGACAGATAGAGAAACTACACAATCATGTAAAATCTGTATTCCACATAGCATTTCATCAAATTTAATATGTTCTCCAACATTAAAAATCAACTATTTCTCCATTAATGGTACTAGTCTAGTTAAAGATTCATGTTTTGCATACATTATCTTCACCAAATCTACTAGTTCTCAACACAGCAAAGTGCAAACTATAACAGCATCAAGATGTAGAATCAATTCATTCCACTTCACTTAAAACAGATAATCAAGAATTATATAAAATTACCACCAAATCAAAAACTTATGTGCTACAGAAACAGAGAGCCTTCTAAATTACCAATTGCGGTAATTTCGGAAATTAAAGCAACAAAGAAGCAAGAAAGGGAAGAGAATTAATTACCGAAAAAACGATGCCGAAAGCCCACATATACTGAACGAAGAACCCTAGACCGTCCCACTGAGGACCTTCCCAGAAGCAGGGCTTATCGCCAGGGAGGTCTGGCATGACGAATCCATCATCGAAGGCGGCGGTGCCAGCAGCATTTGCGGCAATCTCAGCCTCTTGAACAAATTTTTCTAGTTGTTCTTGTTCCTTGGTGATGAGGGGGCTGCTGCGGCGGTTCTTACTGTCGAATCTACCCGTTTTAGGGGAGGAGGAAGAGCTCTTCTTCGGACTCGCGGAGACGGTGAAAGGTGAAACTCTGGGACGGTGAGATGAAGGAGATGAACTGTCGCTCCATGGCTTCCTGCTGCACAGGATTCGGCTGCTACTACTAGCAAGAGCCATGAGAGAGAGAAGAGGGAGTGAGAGAGAGAGAGAGGTTTGGGTGATGAACGTACGTTATGTGGATGAGAAGAAGATAATTGTCGCTCAGATACAAAATCATAAAAAAGGAAGAAAAAATAAATAAATAAATAAATTGGCCGTAAATTCCTGAACTTTTTATAAATTCTGATTTTGGTCCTCATAAAAAAATCTGCGTGTAAATTCCCAAATTTTCTCTTTTATTTGGTTTTGCATCCAATGTCAGTTTTCCCCAAGCTTTCACTTCTGATTGAGGCATAATGATCTTCCACTGAACCTCTCACAAGCTCTTGTGCAATTTTCCTAGCCTTGTACAATCTATTCTTGGGCACACGAGTATTCAAAATCAGCACACAATTTGGAGAAAACCGACGTTGGATGCAAAACCAGACAAAAGGGAAAGTTTGGGAATTTACACGCAATTTTTTTTTGTGGTGAGCAAAACCAAAATTTATGAAAAGTTCAGGAATTTACAGGCAATTTACCCAAAAAAAAGATACTACTACGTTTATAGTACTCCATTTCTTTTGAGGGAAAAAAAGAAAAAACGTTTAGAGCATCCACTATGGGAAAAAAATACTACTACGTTTATAGTACTCCATTTTATTAATTTTTTTGGTGTTTTTTGTGGGGTCCCAATGATTGAGAGATCGGTCTCTAAATCGTCTCCAATTGGACCGCCTTATATAAACGCACTCACTATGGCGGTCGCATGTCCCGGTCGCCCGGCCAGCGACCGCCCTCCCGACCGCGCCCCTCCGGTCCCTCCCGTAGCAGCGCCCTGGTAGATAGCAACCCAGGTCGGGTTTGCGACCGAGCAATCGACCTGGGTTGTGATTATTATTTTTTTCTGTTTTAATTAAAAAAAATTGCAGATCGGTCGTAAACAAACGGCTAGTACTTATTTTTTTTTTCATATTTTCTACCTATAAATACTACATCTTATTACACTTCAAATCACTCATTTTCTACCTACAATCTCTATCTTCTTCCATTTTATTTCACCATTTCTATCAAAAAATGGATGACAAAGATGCTCAATTCAACAATTGGTTTGGGTATCAACAACTTCTCTGGTTCTCGTATATACAAAATTCCCCGCAATCCAACGATCCATCCCCCAATTATATCCCGCAACGTCAACTATTCTCGCCATCGCCCTCGCCATCGTCCGGATTTCAACCTTACTCGTCGCCGGGCGGTTTTCAACCTTTCTTCTCCTCGTCCGGTGGCGGTTTTCAACCTTTCTCCTCATCTTCAGGTGGCGGTTTTCAACCTTTCTCCACGCCGCCCGGTGGCGGCTTTCAATCTTTCTCCATGCCGGCCAGTGCATATCACCAGTTTCAATCTTTCAACCTGAACGACGACGACGACGATGAGCAAGAAGAAGAGGAAGATGAGCAAAATTCTTCTCCACCGTCACCGCCTCCAACAAAGAGGAAGGGGAAAAAGAAGACGACAACAACATCCGGTAGTACGAAAGGGGAAATATGTCAATTATTCCAACGACGAATTGGAGTGCCTCGTCCGGTGCTATGTGGACATCGGTCTTGACCCCGTCGTCACCAATAATCAGAAGCTATGCGAATTTTGGTGAAAAATTTGTAGGCGTTACAACGACATACGGCCTGAGGGCAGCCCGACGAGGGAAGTCGAACATCTTCGGCAGGCGTGGAAACGTGCAAAGAAGGAAATTGGAAAATTCAATTCCGAACGTGAAATTTCAAAGGGTGAATGGAAGCAGGCAAAGCGACCTCGATCTCATCTACCTGGCTGAGGATGCCTTCTACAACGAAATGGGCAAGAATTTCAATAAACATAAGCCGTGGGCGATAGTCAAAGATCTGTCCAACTTCCTCAATCTAGACGTCGCGACACAATCGACGAAAAGAACGAAGACTCGAGTGGACGGGAGCTACCCAAGCCATTCGAGCAATCCGAGCAAAGTGTCGTCTGCAAACGAGGAGTCTTCGATGATTTTCCGACCGCTGGGACAGAAGTCGGCCAAAAAAAAAGGGGCAAGGCTAACGAAGTCGAAGACCTCCACTTCATCACTGAAGAAATTAGAGAGATGAGACAAGCATCTAAATTATAGACCGCCTACGATATCTACACGAGGCTAACGAAAGATATGGACCCGAAGGTATTGGAAAATCACCTCAAAGTTTGCAGGATGCTGGAGAAGAAATTTGGTTTTGGTTCTTAATTATTTCGTAGTATTTAATTTTTCGTTTTTAAATTCCAAATTGTATTGTAATTTTCCAATGTTTCAATACAATTTATTTATTTCTTAATTATTTCGTAATATTTTAATTATAATTATTTTTATTATTCAAAATAAATATAAAACATAAAAATAATATTAAAATATAATTAAAATAATGAGAGACCGGGGTGAGAGACCGGTCCCATTGGAGACGATTTAGAGACTGATCTCTCAATCATTGGGACCCCACAAAAAGCACCAAAAAAATTAATAAAATATTGGGAGACCTACCAAAAGTAGGTCTCCCATAGTGGATGCTCTTAGGGAAAGTGCCCTTTTTTTGTTGTTTCTGTTTTTGTCTCTGTTTTTGCAAGAATGAGGCTGCTGCATTATAACATTAATAAGAGTGATTAGCAGCAAAATACCTAAACCAAAGTGATTAGCAGCAAAAAAATTGAACAGAAGTTTAAAGGATCGTATAATTCTTGAAGACCCAAAATCTATGGAAAACAGATCACTTAGAGCACTCACAGCAGCTCACTTATAATCATTTTAACTCTAAATTTATGCTAAAATAATAAAAAGTGAGATAAAAAATTCATCCAATAGATCTCTTAAATTGAGTGGACCCCACAAAAATATTTATACCTCCTTAAATTTTTCCTCAAATTTACACCTCCATAAATCTACTTTTATCTTACAAATTGATTTTGGCCAACCATTTTTATAAAATAGTTAATGAAAATAGTAGAACTGTTGTATGCATTTGTAAAATAGGGAAAAATATAGTACAAGGGAAGCTTTAGGAGCAAAATTTTGAGAATTCTGCTGGGAATGCTCTTATATCTTACTTTTAAAACTCATTTATATAGACCGCAAAAAATAGTAATTATATAGTAGGAAGAGTATTTACCAAATGAAATGTATGACATGCAAAATAATAGGAAAAATAACCATTTAACTATAATTAGAATTTAGACATACAAATTAATCCAGATACACGGAGGGAATTGAAGAAGTTACTTAGAGCCTCCACTATGGCGGTCGGTTGGCTTGTCGCCGACCCCGGTCAACCAGCCACCGACCGCCCCCTCTCGGTCCCTCTCATTGGCGACCGCATGCTGGTCGCAACTCAGGTCATGTTTGCGACCGAGCAACCGACCTAGGTTGTTAATATTTTATTATTTTTTTTCATGTTTAATAAAAAAATTAAAAAATGCAACGACTATAATTCCAACGGCAACATCATTTTTTGTTCACAATTTCTACCTATAAATACCATATCTTACTTCAATTCATTTCACTCATCTTCTATTCTATTCACTCATAATCTACATTCATTCTCTCTCAATTTGTCTGCAATCATGTCTTGGCCCGGAGCTTTCTTCAATCATGATGAAGAGAACGAGCGTGTGGAGAGAGTGTTGGAGCTGGCTAAGCGAGCAGTTGAAATAGCATGCAAATGTCGTCAGGAGCGTGCAGCTGGAACGAGTAGCATTCCAAGGAGGGTGTACGTTACTCGAGATCGTGAGGGGACTGCCAAACACCTCATTCACGATTATTTTGCTGAAAATCCAAGGTAGGGTGAAGCCGTATTTCTCCGCCGGTTTTGCATGAGCAAGAATTTGTTCATACGCATAGCAGAGACATTGCAGGCTCGGGAACTTTTTTTTCAACAACGCCTAGATGCAACAGGTAGATTGGGGCACCATCTATTTGTCAAATGCACTGTCGCTTTGAGATAACTTGCAAACGGTAGATCAACCGATCAGTATGACGAGTATCTGCACGTGGGCGAGACAACGGGCACAACGATTCTCAAGAATTTCTGTGCGGCCATCAGATCCGCTTTCAGTGCGGAATACTTAAGGAGGCCAACGAACAGTGACGTGGCCAGACTAGTATCGCTGCACAAAACGAAGCATGGATTCCCCGGTATGCTTGGTAGCATCGACTGTATGCACTGGGCATGGAAAAATTGTCAAACCAAGTGGAGAGATGCGTACACAACTCAAATAAAGGGATATCCTACACTCATCCTTGAAGCGGTGGCCTCTCAAGATTTATGGATTTGACATGCTTTTTTCGGTGTCGCCGGCTCCAACAATGACATCAACGTGCTTTTTTCAGCGACGTCCTGCATGGGAAGGCGCCGACGGTCAATTTTGTTGCAAATGGCAACGAGTACAGAATGAGCTACTATCTCACCGACGATATCTATCCACGTTGGGAAACATTCGTCAAGACACTTCCAAAGCCAACTGAGACGAAAAGAGTGCAGTCGCTCGGATGCAAGAAATTGCACGCAAGGACGTTGAAAGGGCTTTCGGCGTTCTCCAATCTCGTTGGGCAATTATAAAAGGGCCTGCACGCTTATGGTTTCGAGAACATTTATGCGACATCATGTATGCGTGCATCATTATGCATAATATGATCATTGAAGATGAAGGAGATCAATCAACTCACTTTGAAGCCGAACAGAGCACGGAGGGCGATCGAACTATTAATAGGGCACCGACAATCCAAGGTGGAACCCCTACTTTTAGAGCATATGCCCAGAGAGAAGCGCGGCTTTACGATGCGAGAGCCCATGAACGTCTTGAACACGATTTGATTGGGAAAATTTGGACACGTTTCGGTCCACTCAACTAGTTCTACCTTAATTTTAAATTTAATGGATTTTTCTTTATTGTATTGTAATTTTTCAATGTTTCAATACAATATAGTATTTTAATTATAATTATTTTTATTATTCAAAAAAAATATATAAAACATAAATTAAAAATAAAATACAATTAAATAATGAGAGATCGGGATGGGAGACCGGGGTGAGAGACCGGTCCCATTGGAAACGATTTAGAGACCGGTCTCTCAATCATTGGGACCCCACAAAAAGCACCAAAAATATTAATAAAATATTAGTTTTTTTTTTAATTGAGACTTACCTTTAATTCTTAGGGAAAAAAATTATTGGTCACAAACAAAAGGAACTCGAATTTTTAATTCAGAAGCATAGATATGCAACTTTAACTTATTAATCTAAAGAACTTAGTTATCATTTTTTCAATTAGATATAATTATGTAGATCCATTTGTTTGCATGAAAATAAAATTAAAATTAAAATATGACGCTGTTTAACTTTAGAATTAATATATAGATGATTCAAATTATTTTATCTATCATAATTTTGTTTACAATAGTAAATTCAAATTTTTTACCTAACGGTTTCATTTATTAGATCTTTTTTTACTAACGGTTTCATAATTTTGTATACAAGTATTCAATAGTAAAATCTATCAGATCCTTTTTTTTTCCCGTTTAGAGATAGAAACTACTCTGTTTGAGTGGATATTGTGAGTTTATTTACTAATAAATTATAAATTTAAATTTTATTAGTATATGTAGAGCTAGCGCTCACGAATAGGGTTGTATACGAATCGAATAATTTTGGTTCGGTTCGGTATTCGATTCGAATTTTTGATATTCGAATTCAAAAATTTACGATTCGAATTAGTTATCAAATACTTTTTTCGATTCGATTAGTTATCAAATACGAATTCAAAATCATGATATTCGATTCGATATTCGAAAATATTCGATTATATATATATAAATATATATATATATATATTTAATATTCATAAATACATATTTTATATAAATATATATACAAATAAATATTTTATATAGATATATAAACACAAATAAATAAATAAATAAATAAATAAATAAATATATATATATATTTAAAACTAAACTATAATTTAAACTAAAAAATAAAATTAATGCACAAAAGTAACTTCTAGTCTTCCCACTCCCAGTCCCAATCCCAGACTCCCAGACGGCAGACGCCCGAATTCTCCCAACTCAACTCTCAAACCCTAAACTATCGTCCAACACGGCCCGCCGTCTTCGTCGAAACACTGCCACCGGCCCACCGCTAGCATTGCATCTCCCGCTCGTGCTTGCCGGACCGCCGTTCACGCCTGCATAACGACGACGAATCTTATGGGCGGAAGCGAACCGTGGCAAGTCTCTCTCTCTCCCTCTCCCTCTCCCTCTCCCGAATAATCATCTGAATTTTGGTTGTTTTGAGTCGATGTTAATCTTTCTCATTTTCTATTTGAGTCGATAATTTGTGCGTGGATGAAGCTGATTTGCGATTAGGGTTTGGCGAAGGTTATTAACTTATGCCCTGCTTATATAATCTCATACTTACAAGTGCAATTCTTACCTTCTCTTTTGTGATGATGATGTCATTTCTGCAACGGGTATTACTATTGCTATTTCTATCTTTGTCGCCTCAGATTTGATATAGTCATGAATTTCTTAGTTTCGACATTTAGATAAATGTTGTGAGGTTTAGATATTATGCCAAGGATGATGTCTAATGGGGTTAATGCATACGCAAATGCACCCCTTTAATTTGTTGCTTCTGACCTTTGTGTACATTACTGTAACCAAATTAGACGAATTTTGCTTCTGAAACTGTTCTTATTTTGGGACATTTCTGTAGGGTTGACGATTGACCGGCTATACTGTTTTTACTATAATGGAGAGGTCAGAGTGCAAGGAAGCAGAGAGTGCCAACAGCAGAAATTGGGACGAATTGTTCTGTCTCTTTGCCAAAGAAATTGTGGGTGGGAATGACAAACATAAAATTCAGGCCATGATAAAGCTTGCAAAGATGTCAAATCATGCACCTGAAAGTATTTTAGGACTTAATGTGCCAATGTTATTGGAGCTTCTTGGGAGCCAAAGGCATAATCTGAGTTCACCGGTTCGGGAAGCTTCTGCGTACTGCTTGAAATGTATTGCTTCTCAAGGTGAATTGGCAGATCTTTTGGGTCAATCAGCTGCCATTCCTATACTGTGCTAAGACTGTTGCCGGATTCAGAAGAGGGTTTGCTATGATTTGTGAGTTGGAACATGTAATTATTTTTTTAGCATCTATTATTGAATGTTTATTAGGTAAATATATTGGATATATCATGTATTTTTGAATTGAGTGTTTAATTGTTTATTAGGTAAAATATTCTAAACGAATCGAATAGTTTCGAATCAAATATTAGAATTATAATATTTTTTTTACATAAAAAAAATCGAATCGAATATTCGAATAGTTTCG
Source organism: Agastache rugosa (assembly GCA_031470985.1). Lineage (NCBI taxonomy): Eukaryota > Viridiplantae > Streptophyta > Magnoliopsida > Lamiales > Lamiaceae > Agastache > Agastache rugosa. The sequence continues at coordinate 28,724,677 of CM062605.1, forward strand.
AATATTCGCGAATATAATTTCGAATCGAATACGAATCAAAAAAAATATTCGAAATCGAATCGAATATCGAATCGAATATGGAGCTATTTTTTCGAATACGAATCGAATATGGAGCTATTCGGTTTGATTCGATTCGTATACAACCCTACTCACGAATGACGAATATGATATTTTGGTAAAGGGAAAAAAAAAAAAAAATTAGTCATTGTCATCCATTATGAGAAAACGTTAAAAACCTAAAACGACTTCGAAATTTGATGCAATTTCTATTGAACTGTGACAATTCAACTGTTTATAACTTTTAGTAATAAACTTCTACAAACAGAATCCAAATACAAATAGCTCTTATACATCTACACCGAATATCTGCTATAGACTAAAATTTTTTCTGTAATTGTTTCTAGTAGTAATTCCCTACGTCTTTAAATAAGTATCCCCACCTTAAAAAAAATGCATACCAAAGAGGTAATCAAATTTACATTTGTAACTTATTAATAAGACACTTATGAAAGTACTATGTTCTATTTCATGTATTAGTATTAATTTAAACAACCTAAATGATTATTTTGATGGAGAATATTATGTGTAATTTGTTAAAATACTCACATTGCTTTTTGAAAAATTTGGAATACACCATTGCACCAAAACAAATTTATTATGCTCAAGATAACTATTATACTCCTCTGTTTAAACTATTGACAGTCCAGAATTACTATGGACAGAAAATGGCTATGTATTTCTTTATGATATTATTTTCTGCTATTTTTTATCCACGCTTTCAAAATGGTATCAGAGCCTTCGGTTTATCTGGGAATTATATTTATTTATTGCTTTAAGTATTATCCTAACGGATGAGACATCAAGAAAAATATGTATCCGGACGATTGTCCGAGATGCGAGTGTTACAGGAATTATCTTCATGATTTGGAGGTACAGAAAACAAGAACCCAGACTGCTCTTGCAATCTGGAAGAGAGAATTCCATTCTGCAGCAACATGGGTGGATTGTGAATCCATTATCTCTTGCCACCAAGAGATAAGAAGAAGAGAAAACTTCATTGAGGAGTTGAAGTATCTCCATCTAAGGACGGAGAAAGTGATGAGAGAAAACCATCAGAACCATATGGACTGATGGATCTAGAAGGATGTCCAAGGTGTGGACATTTCCAGGAACGTCTCCAAATCTTGGAGAAAAGAAGAATAAGATACCAGAGTGTCCTAACACACTGGAGAAATATGATGAATCTCTTAATCCAACATAACCAGGAGAAAGAATTAATTGATTCCTGCCTCCAAGGAATCAAAGGAAAAGAAGATCTTCTCCATAGTTGTATCTGCCTTGAATGGGAGATAGAACATGCCATGAGAAGAGACCATTTGATCCATTTGGGAGTGAATTGGAATCATCTCTAATGGAACCAAAGAAAGATAAAGGAGTATCATCTACTCTTTTATATCAAGAGATTACTCCAGATTCATCCAAGATATCGGAGGATCTGAGGGAAATACAGAAAACGGTACAACATTATGGTGATAGCCTGTATGGAGTACCACGCGATCTTTACAAAATCGCTATGAAACAGGATGAAATTTACAATATCCTGAAGGAGATCCAGTCAAATGAGGAATCCATTTGGTAATGAACCCACATATCCATTACTAGTGGGAAACACCCAAAAGTATCCAAACGTGGAGGCCTTGAAAAGAATGATTCGAGAAAGAAAGAGATGAATAATCTTGAAAGAATCAATCTTGACGACCTCCAGGAGTTAGCATAATCTTTTGCTAACATGACGATGATTGATTTAAAAATGAACTAGAATGTGGTCCAAAACCCACAGCCGGTGAATCAACTTCCACAAGGAGCTATCATTGGAAATCCACAAGATTTTCAAAATGCACCCGGAGCCATTAATGTAGCCCAGGATTTTCAGACTGGAGCAAGGTATGATCAACATACCCCAAATGATGCATATATGGCGGCAAGAAGGACAAGGGCAAGAAGGCCGCAGCCAAAGGTGCAGGATACACCTTATGAAAAGGCGGCCCTGGATCCAATCCATCCCTACGGAGTAATGCTCGACCTTGATGAAGTTAATTTCAAAGATCGAGAATCCGTAATTGATGAATGGACGTCAGCTTTGAGAATTGCGGCAGCCACTCTCGATTTAAACAAGGAAGGATTCGTAAGAATCCTCGAGATGAGCCTTGCAGGAATTGCCAAGATAGCATGGGAATTCTTTCCTATGGATATCAAGAATGCATGTTTTGAGAGTGAAAACTTCACTGAACATGTTCAGAATATGGCAACGATATTTAAAAGCCATTTTCTGGAAGAATGATATTTCGAAGGATTTGATCAAGAAAATAAAAAGAAATACTTGATGGCGTTGTATAATCTAAGACTTGCAGTCTTGGATCAACAATCGCTTAACAAGTTTCTACAGCTCTTTACTCTTTATCAACATCAATCTAAAGTTGATGATAGAGTTGCACTGAAAATTTCCTTTCTAAAATTTCCATGCCCATGGAAAGAGATGCTGATTCGGAATTACGAACCAGAAGATCCTGAAAATGTTGCAAGGAGGATGTCTTATGTACATCGAAAGCTCTCAGAGTGGTGTCAACAAGCAATAGCTCTGAGGAACATGAAGAAACTGAGGAGGATTAACAAATACGCTCCTCTTAACTGTGATGATAATGATCTGCCAATGATCATTGGAGGAGAACCACTAAGGCTGAAAAGAAGCAAGAAAAATAGGTTTCGGCCCTATCATAAAGGTGGAGATCCAAAAAGAAATTCTTGGAAACCAAGAACCAGATGGTCAAGACAGAAGGCCAAATCTTACAAATCAGGCCAAAGAAGTGGACCATCAAGGAATAGGTATCCATTCCAATGAGTTAATAAATCCCAAGGATTGACACCTGCCAAGAAAACTTTCAGGATAACTCATACTAGAGTTAATGAAAGTTTCAAGGATTGCAACTGCTGGACGTGCGGTGCGAAATGACATATTTCCACAAATTGCCCTGACAACGAGAGAAGAGATATCAATAAATTTGAATCCACTCCGGATATCGAAGATGCCATTACCAAGAACTGATACAAGTATATCAGTTCGAAGATATACCCTCGGATGAGAGTATATATGAACAAGAAGAAGTCTTCAGCGAAGAGGATTCAGAATGGTCTGATGGAACTAGATCGGAGTCAGACTGATCCAGAAATTGTTCATCAGGAGAAAGAGGACAGGACGAGATTCTCCAGTCACACAACTCTATCTCAAAATCTGATTGACAAAATTATGAAGAAGAGTATGAATATACAAAAGTATCAAGGCTTTTCAGCAAGTAACATAGATCAAGTTCTGAGGAACTTTAATTTAAAGAGCAGGAAACAACAAATCGTTTATGGAATTACTAGACGAGAAATGTCGCTTCCTATAGAGCTTACAGTGAATCAAGTAGAGATGCAGTTGATTCCAACAAGTGGCATCAGGGAAGATCTATCAAAGATGAAGCCTGAAGTCGCTGAAAAGATGAACTGGATCCATATTGGAGCAATCCAGTTGATGTTAAAATCGGCTCTCTTTACCGGAGTTCATACGCCGATCGATATCGCTATATGCGATAAAAGAGTTAGAAATCTAAAGGATTCCGTATTGGGAACAATTGCGGAAGATCTTTGTGCAGGACAAGTAGTGGGAATCATCTATCCAAAGATTGCCTACAATCTTAATGATACCCATTTCAGCAAAGCCCTGACACTTTATCAGGACTTTAAACGCAAGGATCTATTGGAGGAAGGAAATAGGCCTTACTCCATTACTTATCAGGTATCACATGCTCTTTCCAACTCACATCACACTGAGTTATTTATGGAAAAGAAGTTCATTGAGATACCAGATATCTTCAACAAGGTGACAACAGCTGTTTGTCCCGATAGAGTGGAAATTGCTCGGTTAAGAAACGTTGATATTCAAATCCGAGATAGAGAAGTCATGAGACACAATCAAAGTCTCAGGATAACTTCAGAGAGATTATCCTTCCAAGGAGACAGAATTATGTCTTTGCCATATGGGAGGAGTCGGAGTCTCATTCGAGAAGCTCAACCTCAAACATCTTAGAGTAACAAAGTTCCAGTGAATCTGAAATGTCCCGAGGGATGGAGAGAAGTGATAGTAAAATTCGACACTACAAGGTGGGAAACCAACTTCCCTTGTAATATCCTTTACTATCTGCAGCAGCCGGAGATCAATCATTATAAAGGTACCCTGGAGATTGGGGGAATAGTAATGGAGATTAAAGGCAGAGCCGGAAGAGAAGCAGTCTTGCTATTGGGTTTGGATTTTCTTGAGGATCACAAACCTTGGGCAAATAAAGAAGATGGAATGGAAATTACGATTAATGGGAGAAAACTATTAATCGAATGACAAGTCCATTTTCCATATACATCTCTATATGGATGATATATGAAAAATATAAAGCAGAATATTTTGCTGCTTATATTGATTCAGGTGCAAGAATTTGTACTGCAAAACGAGGAGTCTTTCCAGTAGAGGTAGAAGAAGATCTACCCCGAATTGCAGGAAGAAATTTTTCAAAGAAGATTCTGCTCTTGGCTAAATGAGTAAAAGAAATGGAAATTCTAATGGGCGGAGCTAGAGGTACACCTTGGTATAAGGTTAAGACTCCACCAATTTATTTCCATGATACATGAGAAGATATTCTGTTAGGAAACAATTTTCTACAGATGTTCAAAAGATATATGCAGGATAATGAAAGAAGGCAATTGGTGTTCACAACCATTTGCGATCACAAAATCATTGTCCAGATGCTCAAAGGGGCTTTTAATCTCCAGATATCATTGAGTTTTCGCAGCAAGCGTGGTGATGAAGGAAAACTTCGACACCCAAAAATGAAGGATCAAAGGAGATTCAACGAAGCAGTGCTAAGCTGTATCAGAGAAAATGATCTTAAAGATGAAGAGGTCCATATCCTCAAAGCATCTTTAATATCTCATCAAGATATTAAGGAAGAAATGCAGGTGTCCCTAGAAGATGTCAAAAGGAAAATTAACAGCAATTAAAATAAGAATCATTTGGTATGGTGGGATAGAAGCAAGCTCAAAGCTACCTTGAAGGTGAAGCCAGATAAGGAGTATGAGTTTGTTAGATACAGATCAATCTTGATGAACCTCAAAGATTAACAGGATATGAAGGAGATAATCAAGGAACACCTTGATTTAAAGTTGATCGAACCAGAGAACTCGCCTTACAACAGTCCCGAATTTCTGGTAAGGAATCATGGTGAGATCAAACGAGGTAAACCCAGATTAGTTATTAATTACAAAGGAATTAATGATATCCTGGAGTTTGATGGATATTTTATCCCTAGTAGAGAACACCTTATTAACTGCATTAGAAATGCTAAGGTATTCTCTAAGTTTGATTGCAAGTCAGGTTTCTACCAGATTCGCATGGAGGAAGGAAGTAAGAAGTTTACAGCCTTCTCTACTCCACAAGGGCATTATGTTTGGAAAGTAATGCCAATGGGGTTGGCTAATGCGCCCCAAATATTTCAGAGGAAGATGGATAATCTGTTCAAAGATTATTTTTCTTTTATGTTTGTCTATATTGATGACATTTTAATTGCATCAAAAAATATAGAGGAACATATCAAACATCTTGAAATCTTTGCAGATGTTTGTTACAAAGAAGGATTAGTTCTGTCTGAAAAGAAGGCAGTAGTTGCAACCCGAAAAATGGAATTTCTGGGTATCGAGATTGATGAAGCAGAAATTATTCTACAGGATCATATTGTTCAGAAGGTCCAGAATTTTCCTGAAAATCTGAAAGAAAATAAACAACTTCAGAGCTTTCTGGGAGTTGTTAATTTTGCGGGATCATTCATTAAGAATCTCGCAAAACATAGAAAAAAAGTCTTCAGTACATTACTGAAAAAGGATGTTCCGTTCATCTGGACGGAAGAACATCGACAGGGAATGAAAGAGTTAAAAGAGGTTTGCAGAAATCATCCAAAACTCTCGATACCTCAGGACGAAGACGACTTGGTCATGTATACAGATGCAAGTGATTATTGGTGGGCAGCAGTCTTAACCAAGATCACTCATAATGGAGAAGAACCCTGCAGATACTGTAGTGGTTTATTCTCAGAAGATGAGGCCGTGCGATGACACATCAACGAAAAAGAATTCTTTGCAGTCCGAAAGGCTTTTAAAAAATGGCTATTATTTTTATTAGCAAAGAAATTTACTTTGAAAGTCGATAACACACAGGTTAAGGCTTTCTTAAGAAATAAGATGGAATCTAAGCCTGAAAAGGCTAGATTAATTAGATGGCAAGCTGAATGTCAATATTATATTTTTGATATTGTCATAGTGAAATCTCACAAAAATGTTCTTGCAGATTTCTTAACAAGAGATGGAGCAAACTGATGTGAACTCCATTCTACTGGCCCATAGGCATCTCAGAGAAAATCTGGAGATGTTAACGGGAGAGTGGGACGAGTGCGTTCTGAATGCTGAACAAGCAGAAAGATTGCAGACTCTCGACAAGACAAAAATCACCGAGAGAATACGAGCTTGCATACGGTCTCAGGGTCAACTTTGGGCTGCATGTCAAACAGCAATCCTTCGGGTGGCCAAAGATCCTTTGGTAAAAGAAGAGTTTCGAGTATAGGGTTCTAAACTTGTAGCAGAGGATTCTAATACCTCTTGCCCAAGTTCTAAGGTGGTGGTATCTTTGGAACCATTGCCCCAAGAAAAAGATGATATTCAGGGGTCACACTCTGAACCATCATGTCAACCCAGCACATCTGGGGAAAAAGAGGGAGAGATTAATCTTAGGCTAATGACTGGCACTTCTAAGATTAATACTGATAAGATTGAAGTTTCTTCTTCTTGGCAGATTTATCAAGCTAACTGAGAGAAGTTCAATACAAGGACTGGAATCAACCCAGAAAAAATAAGGGTTGATGTTGCAGGGAAATATCCTCGGGTGTGGATGATGCCAAATTCAGATCCACACGAAGTCAAAAGATGGTATGAATTTGAAGCACTTGCTTCGGTTTATACCACATCTCCATCATTTGCGGAAATCAAGAATCTACCTAAATGGATTCAAGAAGCGGTGTATGATACCTGGGCTAACAATCCGCAGCTTAGCCGAGGTGACATTTTGGAGCTGTATTTTATTAGTGCAGTCCCAGAACTAGCGGGAAAATGAAATCATGAAGCCTTCCACTATATTAGGCTTTGAAGACCAGATGTACGCGCCCTCGAAAAAATCAAGGCGCCTACAGAGAAAGAGACTACTCTAGTCTCTACATTACCTGAATACCTCATCTCCACCAGAAGAACATGGGGATTATGGGTCTGTCTCACAGAGATGGACAAAGTCAAGTTTCCGTTTAAATTCTTTCAGAATTCAGTAAACGGATCATTCATGTTAAACACTATGATAGGAAAATCGACGAGATTTGCAGAGAAAGCTTTCGAAAGAAAGAGGACTTTGCTCTGGGAAAATAAGATTGCGACGAGCAAAGAAACTCATCGCAAATACTGCAATATGACTCATTTTGGAAATTGGTCTGAGCGTGTTTGTTCGGATTGCCAAAACCAGAAGGAACCAGAGTTCGGGAAGGGGTTCTTGCCCAGAAGGGAAAAAGAGAAGGCTCGGTCCAACGAGCATCTAGAGCACAAGGCGCTGCCAAAAGCAATGACGCCCAGGGCCCCGTGAAAAAAGTAGATTCCCGACACAGGTTGGTGGAGTCATGTGACTCTGAGCTGGAGAACCACCCACTAAAAAGAAAACGACAGCAGTGGGTGGATGAACATGAATTACCCATAAGAATCCAAATGGGTAAAGGCACATGGAGGAGCATTATTAAAGATAATGCGGTATGAAGGAAGCTGCACCGAAAGTATATTGTCTTCACTTGATAATTGACAACAAAGGTGGACCAAGCTTCACATGAAAAACAGGCTGGCTGAGGAAGGTATCCAAGGCAATAATACAAGATTAGAGGTTATCGGGACCTCTATATAAACAGAGATTGAAGAGAGCATTCATCATCAGAAATTCTACACACCATCTTCTCTGCTCTCTCCAAAATAAAATTATTATAGTTCCTATTCTAGTATAGTTTAGTTTATGTATTTCAATTCTGCTACCATAAGTAGCTAAACAAGTTTGTCTCCTCCCTAAAGGAGATATACTTATGTTGTAATAAATATTATATAATTCCTAAATAAAGTTTGGACTTTTGTTCATCCCTTCCAGTGTCTGATTATTCTCTAAATACCAACTAAATACCATACGCCCCGGGTAGAAAACGAACGAGGGCTGTGTTGAGTGTTGCTGAAGGAGTCTGCGTCTGGAAACCATCGGTTGCGATCGTGTGGTTGGACGAGGTTCCTAAAACTTTCAGTGAAAATACCCGGCAACATTACAGTAAAAAAGGTATGAAATTAGTATGCTTAGAATTTTTATACGGAAGTGTGATGGACCTGATAGTATTGCATGATTTATCTCCATAATTTGGAAAATAGATTGGAAATAGCCTAAAGAAATAAAGAAATTCAGCAGAAATGGTATAATTGTCATTCTGAGTATAACTAATTTTATCCCAATAAAAAATGTATAACTAATTTTTTGATTTGGAAAAAGAGTATAAAGAATTTTCGCTCGAATATTATCATTGACACTTACCGAAAAAATAGAAATTTAAATAAATAATTAATACAGTATTACCTTTTTTTTTTGGAAAGGTAATACAGTATTAATATAGCAAAAAAAATGTCATTAACGCATTCCAAAAGATAAAATTATACACTAAAAAGCCGTAAATATTGTGAAGCCGTACGTCGATTGTCAGGCTGTACATAATTATTAAGCTTCAATAATGGAGTAATATTAAACAAGCTAGTCTTCTTCAGAGTTCAGACTAAACTACTTTCCGATTCCGGAATGGTGTTGAGATCCAATCCACCTTTCACCGCCGCCCTCTTTCCGCCGCCGTCTGCCGCCGCGATCGAACTCTGCGGCTCGTTTCCGCCGCTTTTAGTACTATTATTAAAAGCTTCCTTCTCAAAGTACTTGACGGCGACTCGCATCCTTCTCAGGATGGCGAAGAATTCATCCACCTCTTCCTCCGTCGGCGGCGGAGACGCCTCAGCGGCGGCGACCTCCTCCTCCTCCACCGGCTCTCTTGCTTCGCTCTTCATCTGATCATCGGCCTTCCTAGCCTCGGTTTTCTCCGCCCTTCTCCTCTTCTTCTCTCTCTCCATGCTTATTTCTCTCTCTCTCTCTTAAAGTATTATATATACATTATGTTCAGATCCACAGCTATATATGCGTGGGTGCATTTTTAAATGTATAATAATTAATTATAAAGAAGGACTTGACTTTTGGAATGTAGTCATTTTTCTTGTGCTTATATATATATATATAGTCGCTGCTCGCACATGCGCAGCCGTATATTACCTACTGTTTAATTTCTTAGAGTAAATACAGTATAGTTTACGATGATAAATTTACAAAATTACTAATAAATGAACTTAATTATACGCATACTATATAAGCTATATATATTTATTGACAAAATAATCAACACACATCTTTCGGTAAAGGCTACAAATGTACCAAGAATTAAAACTTTATATTTTAACGTACGAGTACATTGAATATCTTTGCGGCAAAGGCTAGTATTATATACATCCATAATAATTTACAACTATTACATTTTTAGTAAAGAGTCCAATAAGCAAGTACAATTTTATTGTTATAAAATTAGATGCTAATTATTACTCCCTACGTCCCAAGTTAGTAAGTTTAAATTATCCATTCAACACAAACTTCCCGTACTTGTAATAGATTTAATTATCTTCACTTCAATTTCGTATAATTTGTCTTGAACTTAAAACGTAGATAATGACATAATTAAATAAAATTAATTAAAGCAATAGCTGAGCAGATGCGACTTTTCCCAAATAAAATGGGCTAATTTTTTTATGAGTGCCGATTACCTAGTAATTTAGTATTAATTTTTTTTTATTTGTACGTAGAATATAATACGTATAATACGGCACAATTAGAAAATACTAAAATAAATAATATTCTAGCAATTGGAATCGATGCGAGCGCTCAAAAGCCACGATGACGTCATCAGAATGACATTAAGACACTCACATCAGCCGACTCCAATACAGGTGTCATTTCACGCCTCCTCACGCGCCACAACGCGCGTTTGTGACTCACCCTTCAACCAGCTTCCACACCAAGCTAAACCTATGGCAAAAACTCTTGTACATCATGATATACCATACATCCGGTTTAATCCGATCTGTGACCATACCCTATCCGCCCGGTCAATGTTGACCGACCAATGGTCAATGTTGACCGCGTTGACTTTTTATTTTTTTTTAATTTTTTTTAATTTTTTCAATAGTCGAGCGAAGGGAGCCGAAAGCCTCGGAGCGAGCTAAAAAATATTAAAGTTGCCACAATCATTATCTATAAATTAAAAATCGGAACCGAAGGCGGAGAGGAAAAAAAATGAAAAAGTCAACGGGCAGACGTTGACCGTTGACCGGTCAACGCTGACCGGATCAGGGCGGGGCGGGTCGGTCACGGGTCGGGTTGAACTGGATGTATGAGCACATCATGATGTACCCAAGTGAAACTCTAAACATATTAGTATTATAATAATTAGAAAGAGAAAGAAATTTTTTGAATAATATTTTTGTCGAACCAAGTGGGAGAGATAATAGAGAGAGCAAATTTTTTTTTGGCATAATACGTAATTTATGTGTTATATCGAGAGTGTTTAATATATGTTGTGGGTATTATAATTTCTATTTTTGTATGAATCTATACTAATACTAAATAAGAGAGTTGTAACTATATTAACAAGTTTGCCATTTTCCCTCCAAAACCAATTTAGTGGATAATAGATTTTGAACTTTAAGTTATTTCATGAATGATGAATAATATATGTTGGTTAATTCTATGCATATCCTTTCTTGGTTATCATGTTTGAGCTTTAAAAAAAATCAAATTATTTAACAAAATTGAATGATTATGAATTTTGGCTTATTTGGGATTATGTAATTGAATTTTCTACTTTTTATATTTATTATTTATATACTAAATATTCTAATTTAACACAACACTATTTTGACTAAGATATTTAATTTTGAAAAAAAAATTTAGCACAATGAATGGTTGCCAAAATAATTTTATTATTTTCATTATTTAGATTCGTAAATATTTAAAAAATATAATAGTGAAAGAATATTAAAAATTAAAAATATATATTTCGAGATGTTTGGAAGTTATAAAAATGAAGAATTATTATAAATGCCAAAATTGGTTGAAATTTTTATAATGATTGTTCATCTTTAATAGCATTTTGAAATGGTTTTAATCGAAATTATATTTTCAAATATAAAAAAAAAAATGATTGTTTAGAGATGCTTAGAAGGTAAGTGTTATGCTATTTTTAATAAAAAAAAATATTTCTTAAATTGTAATTAAATGTTTTGTGTTTTATATTTGGATTATTTATAATTTATAAATATTATTTAGATGTTTATATGTAATTATTTAATAGTGTATTTAAATTTATGTACAAAGAAGTACTATCATAATACAAAATTTAACATGCCATATTTATTAATGTTATTTGGATTGAATGTTTCTTTTAAAAAAAATATTGATGTAATGTATGAATTTTATATTTTATTGTGTTATTCCATAATTAACATATTAGATGATTACTGCATTTTATTTGTGGCATACAATTTTTCGAGAACTTTATATGGATATTTCAAAAGTTGCAAATTGAAAAGGTTTGAAGATACTGGTGTGTGGTAATGAGGAACACTCTTAAAAACTATTGTATAAAAAGAAAATTTTCATAATGTTTGAAATGTAATACTCCCTCCATTCACGAAATATATAACACAACTTTAGTGACACGAGTTTTTATAATGTTTGTAGATTATTTGTTAAGTGGAGAAAAGAGACTCATTACATTTTACTCATTATTTATGTGATTTGATAATTTATATGTTATATATTTTTAAAATGCATTCTACCGTGCAACATACGGGTGCAATCTAGTTTATTGAAATGAGATGGAACTATGGAAGGAGTATAAATCACTGGGAACGCTCGTCCACACGATGGAAGTAGGAATGTGAGTTTTATGTTTGACGAATGATAATGGATTGTTATAATATATAGATATTTCCGATCATGTCCACACTTATTTGTAGTTTGTGTAAAGGATAAAATATACTACTAATTATTAATAAAAAATATATAAATATTATTAAGATTTTTATTTTGATACATATTAAGAGATAGAATATACATATATTTACGCAAGACTACAACTATAGATTACTGTGTCTAGTCCATTAATATTGATTAAATAGGTAGATTTATCATTTTTTACGAGGATTAATACTTCTATATATATATATATATATATATATTATAATATTATTTTTATGATAATATATTTTTATATATTAAGTATCATAGTATTACTTTTGTATGATTACTCTTTGTATGATAATATGGATGTGTATCCCATGTTCGTGATGAAATTTAGAGATCGTTTCTAGGACTTTTCTCAAATACCAGAAGCAAAAGATGGGTCAATAAACATAATTTTTATATATAGGTATTAATTTTTTTTATGTTATTAAATATTAATAGTACTCATATGTACCACAAAATTAGTCTCTTGCTCAATTTCACACATATTAAGAAAATGCATTTAATTTTATATAGAAAACATAATTTATACATAATTTTTCTATTTTGCCTTTATTTATTTTCAAAAGAATGTGAAATTTAAGTTTGAATAAGATTATATTAGTAATATAATATTTCAATACAAATTCAAATTAAGTAAGGAGAGTATGTTTTGGAACACCTCTAAAAGGCATAAGATACTAATTTTATGGGACGGATGAAATATATAACATGACAAAAGAGGACCGACGCTAAGCCGGCTGGTCAATTTTCTTGTTTTACTTGCTCCAATGTGAAATTCTTGGACTCACTTGTTCAACGCTTCTCATTTACGTGACATTATTGCACCCAAGAAATGAATTTTAAAAAATACTTAATAATTAATTCGACACTAACACTAATTAATATTCTATCTTGACCTTTGACTCTACATATCATTTAACAAAAAATTAAATCAATTATGCTTTTGAATTTTCAGTAGTGGATAGTGGGGACAATTGCTGGACGTTAATTTCGGGCCTCTGATTTTCACTTTTTTCCTTAACATACTCGTATTAAAAAGCAGATCATATTAATGGTAGATTATTTGTGGTTCATATTTTTAAGTTAGGAGATGGAAATTTCTAAGTCTGGAAGACAATTATATTAATAATAAAATTGCTTCCAGAATTTGATTTTGAACGGGTCTTATCATTATTTAAATCGAGTCATTGAAAAATTAAATATCCTTTAGGGTTGGAGTAGATGAATATAATTTGCCCTTCTAATTTATAGCGACCACAGATTAAAGTAAATAAGAGCTACAAGAATTGGTAAACTATTGAATAGAAAATTTACGACTTAAACCCAATTAAAAGTTAATATAACCTCCCAAGTCCGATAGTACTTTAAAATTTGAGTCTTTAACCTTCATTCCGACCTAAACTCCAAAGATCACATGCAAGGAATCATGTGCAATATGAATATGTATAATATTATTTTGTTCGAATTATTTAAGGATGAGACGAGACTTTAGTTTTCTCTTGGTCGGGCTGGAACAAGTTGTACGTGCCCACTGCCTACGTGGAATAGTTATTAGGAGGAAAAAAAAACACACACACACAATCACGTTTCTATATTACACTTGTATAATTTAACGTCAAGTTGTAATTTGCACGATATGTAGTACAAAATTTCCAAATACGATTTGGTCGTTGCCAAATATTTTAGTTTCTAGATTATTTTATTCATACATATACAAATCTAAAATTGAAGTGCAAGTCTTTCTATGTTTCTCACCTTAAAATATAAATAAATCAACAAATAAAATTATTAAGGGACTCAACCAACACACACACATACAAGAATGCTATACCGTTCATTTTCCGTAAACATCTTTCGTGAGCAATACTCACATTTTGTCCATGTAGCATTATTTTTTTTTTTTATTCTAATACCTTAACAATTGATGTTTGGGATTACAAAATACATAAAAAAATCAAAGATCGGTTTGTTCTCATATATATATATAGAAGAATTAGACCAAAAATTAGGATACATTCTTTGGAAAATCAAACTTCCATTATTTATACTCCCTCCGTCCCATTTATATAGGCGGATTGAAATTTTCACTAGGATTAAAAAAAATTATTGGAAAAGTAAATTATATAGTAAATTTCTTAATATGCCCCTATTTATTATTTGACTATGTATTTTTTATGAGTTAATCAAAGAATTAAATAGGGATATATTAGTAAATGAGCTAAAAAACATTACTTTTTATGGAAACAAACCTATATATTTGGGACTTCCGAAAAAGGAAAACAAACCTATATAAATGGGACGGAGGGAGTATTATACTATATATATTATAGGAAATTTCCAAGAAACTTGTAAATAATCAATTCTGCAAATAGGCACAGGCACGAAGACTAAAAATGGACAAGACTAAAATCAGCTCTTTCGGTCTAATAAACGACGTATCGAATTTCAAAATCACAAAAATCTGAAAATAAAAATGAGAAAAAAGAAATTGAAAAAGATTGGGAAATTAAAACAAAAAATGTTGAACTGAGAATAAACTACGTAAATACCTTACATTGATGACGATTAATCACGTCGGTGAAGCCTAATCAATATCATCAGCAAAGGCAAACTCACATGCAATTGCAAGATGATCACTACCCCATTCCTGCAAGACATTCAAAATATGTAATCTAAAATGGAATTCTAACCATTTCCAGCTAGTAAGATTCTCCAACTATGCTTTATATAGCTCCGTACAGGGGGGGAAAGATGGGCATCCGAAAATAAAAATTAAGAATTTGTCGACCACAAAATGAAGAATAATTTCCAACAAGAATCTGGTCTAAAAACAGCACTTATTTTCACAAAAGCACACGAGCAGTGACTTATCAGAAAGCGAGAGCCATCAACAGATGTTCACTAAAATGCACTCATCTTTCAGCTAATCTCTTAACAAGAAACTTTACCAAAAATAGGGAAGACATGTAAAGAGGATGTGCTTCGGGGAGAAAAGAATAATCCGATACCATATCATCAGTAAACTAAGTTGCTGAGGACCAAGTGACCCATCTTTGGAGACATAGACAAACTCGAAAGCAAAGTATGGTATAAATTTTACTATTCAGTCGCTAAAAGTTTACAACCTCCAATAAGTGCTTATAATTACAGGTAGACCACTTTTTTTCAGGCACACCTCACTTTCCCAAAGTAACAATCACTGTACCAATTCACTCATTTTATACACTTTACAATTTCTACAATTAAATTGTGTTTTAATGCGGGAAAGTGGAATGACATTGGTGATTGTGGTGATGGTGGAGACGTGGAGTGTAAAACCAGATGAGAAGAGGAAAAGAAAACGGATAAGAGGAAGGAAGAAAAATAAAAATAAAAATTAAAGAGAAAGAGAAAGACAGTTGAAGGAACTAAGAACAAGACAGAGAATAGAACAAAGGGAAGGGGAATGTACAGTGATTGCAACATTGGCAGGAATTGAAAAGCTGGAAATGGAAAAAACACACAAGCGACAGAAGGAGAGAGAAGCAGGAGAGGAAGTAGAAGCAGAAAAAACAAACAGAAAGATACACACACACACATACCCCCCTGTTTTTTTTTTGGTTGGGGGGGGGGGGGGGTGGGGGGAGGTGGGGAATATATCCACTCTATTGAAATTTACATATTATGTTCTATTTAAAAAAAATTATTGAGCAATTTACTAGTAAATTATTTACATGTTACATTCTAACTTGCTCAGTAAATGATCTTACTTATAATACGAAAAATAAGTTGCCATAGAAGACCAGGACATAGCTAGATATTCCTCAGCTACCAAAAACAAGATATGAAGAAGCATCCAATTTGTTATTACAATATAGTCAATTTAACAGACAGGGAGGTTTACTAGTCTGACCTCATAGCTAACTTCTGCAAACAAAGTTTTGGAGGACGGAACATCTCATCAATTAGAATTTAGAATACAGCATGAGTATGATGGAAAAATGGCATACCTTGCTCGGAAGACCTCCTGTCTTGTTTAAACTGAGCGTAGGCAAAGCTTCAAGAACTTTTACTGGGACAAGGTCTAAAGTATGCCTTTTTCACACACATCGAACGTAATAATCAACTAGCAGGATGACACAAATAAAGAATCTTACAGCTTGATATTAGAAAGGGTCATACCATATGTAGTCAACTGTTCCACTAAATGCGCTATGGTGGGATGTAGCCAGTGGTTCCCCAGTTTTATCCCTGACATTTGAGCTTCCCTGAGCAAAAGACAGGCAAAACCTTGTCATTATACGACTCAGCAGATACACTGTCGACAATGTAATTGAATCATGCAAATGCCTGGTGCATTAGTATATGCTGCATCATGTGATGACTAATTAGTACGAGGAAGGAGCAGGAGTATCTTACAGGAACCCCAGCATAAGCACTGTGAAGCATTAAAGGATGTTTCAAGCTATTGTCTCTTGATCCAGTAGCAAGCCTTTTTTCTTCATCAGTCCATCTATTTAGTGAAAGATGGCCAGCACACAATCAGCCTATGTCATTTAGGGCATATAATTCAGCATGCAGTATCTAACTGAAAGCATAACCAGAAATGATTTTGTCTTTTTTCCCCTTAATGTTCAGAAACATGCAGCTGCATATGAACCTCATCTTTTTTCCTTTGTTATTACCAAAACACAGATCAAGTATCATATATAATTGCGTCTAATGGGCACCAAAGGACCCAAGCCTATATGATGGCAAAACTTAGAAGGACCATTAGCTGAGAATTTAATCAATGTTCGAGACCCAAATCTCCACCCACGCATCAAGGGACTCATTGGTACAGTAGTGAACTTCAGTATCAATTTTAGAGTTCACCATATGAATGCCACAGCCTTCAGTCCTGACTATCAAAGACTACTGGAATTAAATAGCTTGGGTAGAATGTAAAAACCTTGCTATACGGTTATGCAGATACCGGGATTCTCTGTATCCAGATGAAAATATCTGGCCAGATATTTGTCTTCGATCATGTTGCTGGATATACAACTGCTAAATCAAGGAGTTAGTAAACGGAAGTATACCTTGGGTCTGTGTAAAAAATAAAAAGTCCCAGGAATTACCTTAGATGATGCCACAAATTGATATAGTGCGCTCTGGATAAAGATGGAACAGTCCAAATGTAAGTAATGAACAGGTCAGTTTTTTAATGGTACTTGTTTCAGATTTCATGTTAATGAGAGTACTCAGTACAGAGTACCTGTGGCAAACTATTTAGGTCCCCAGTAACGACAACTGGTATTGATCCCCATTCTTGTGATAATTCATAGGCTTTCTCAAGAAACATCCGCATCTACAACCACCAAATCACACATTAAACAAACAGCTAATACTAGAAGACAGACAACAATTCAAACAGTTAACATGTACTTATGTGTTACTTTCCTCGCTGATATAGAATCAATGTAAAATAAGTCTATATGTATTTCTCATCATTCATGTATCTATTTAGCACATTAAACTAAAAGTACAATGAGGAACACCTTTAGGAACCTTCTTATGGACAGAAGTGGACCTGCCTCAACACAAGTGACAGAGAAAGGATGCAAAAGTTCTACTGATGCCATATGTCGCATTTAGTTGAGTTAGATAGTGATACATCAGATTCACATTAATGCCCAAAACACAATAACAATGGTGTCAGTCATCTTTATGCCTCGCACCAAGGAGAGTTTAACACCAGTCCCCTAGCTTGGCATGATATCATCCTTAGTCTTTATCCATGTTCCATACATGAATCATGCCCAAATACATTACATGTAATGTATTACAGGTGTACAATAATTTCCCATCAGCCTGTAGCTAATAGTCTAAGACAATAAATGAAAGGGGCAATAGCTAGGAAGCTTTCTTCCTTGTTAATACCACCTTAATTGGTGTTTTCTGGAGTAGCTGTCCATTTATTCCCAGAATGCAAATGCCATGAGCCAAAAAGATTAATGTTCATCCTTACGGCAGATTGGATCAACTTTATAAATTCAAAGTTTTTAAGGAGAAAAGCAGGTATCCATAATAATCTTCACAAGAGGCACAAAATGATGTATCAGCAGTCATAGGGTAACACACCAAAGTTTCTAAAAACATCTCAATACTAATTTTCTGTTATTTACAGTGTTGCCTGTGCACATTGACAGATATGAAAGTGAAATGCAACTTCTGTACACTTAAGTACCTGGCCAAGTTTGATATCTCCTCGTTTAGGGTTGTAGAGGACATGTATATTTCCGACCACTATACTACGAGAGGTAGAGGCACTGAGGAAGACATAGATGCACAGAAGGTTTATAACTAATAAAACTGAGAATGGATCAAAAGTCGTAACACGAAAAAATAAGAATATAAAATAAAATAAAATGAATGTAGAATATAATATGAACATTGATGCTGTATAACTTATCAAGAAATAGTACTGCAGATACCTTGAAGTATCATCAGCACTGTGCAGGTCTTGGTTCATCTGAGCAATAAAGCATACGTTATCCACTATATAGCACAAAAAAATAGGACTATAATGACGGACAAGTTCAGCATACCTCATCATAGAAAAGAAATATAATAGAAAGTAGACAAATAAGTAACTAGGCGATAACAAAACCTAGTAATTTACCAAAAAAGATGTAAAATGCACAGATTTCCAGTGGTTTCTTTGAGTAGGTTGGGGGATCATTCAAGTAAGGACTATATTATTTTTTTGTCGATGCTCGAGATACTATTTTAAATGATACTCAATTCTACCATCTTAAGGTTAGAGATAAGGTGGACATCAATGTGGTACGAGAATTAGACCAAATGAAAGGTCCTATTTTCAGACGTCGCCACCATCCACTTATTAAAAAATTGCACAAGGTTTTGATACAAAGTAACCCACTTGCATGAAGGGGGCATTTAGAAGAACCAATTCACAAGTTAAAATGACATACCTTTCTAACACCTTGAGCTTTAGATGAGGTGATCATTCAACAACTAAGATTCTTATGTGTGGCTACTGCTTATTTACTAGCTTGTTAAAATAATTAGTTCTCTTTAAGCACATGCTAAGGATAAAGTTAAATGGTGAAGAACATTTGTATTTGGCACAACATTTCTGCAGAGTGGCTTGTCCCTTTCCGAAACCACCGACAAAATAGTGACCAAATAGTGCCAATGCACTTTCAGATCACGCACCAGGCATGCTTTTCACAAATATGGATCGTGGGACTTAAGAGCTTGGAATGATACTAAAAAATTAAATTAGCACTTCAGCAGCAGCAAATTTTCTATCACCACAAAATGCAAAATCTCTACCAGAATAAACAAAGTGGTGAGTCTGGTGACCTGGGGGCTGACATATGTTTTGCATTCATAAAGCCAAATACACAATCATCAGTAATCAAATTCCTATAAGCTGAAATGTTGTTCAAGCTTCATATGAAGCATGATCAACAACGCTGCAGCAAATCCACGGATCTACATACCTTCAAAACACAAAATTGAGCAACATTGTGTCGAAGACCAAACCTCTGGAACTCTATGTTGTCTTCATGCAACAGAGTAAATCTGCAGTAGAACACCACTGATAAGAATAACAAGCTATCTACTGCATAATAGTTACTCCAAATACATAAAGACCAAACAGACAATTTTAAAAAATTAATGCAATCTATTTTACTTTGTACAGAAAATAAAAAGCGAATATCTGTACTCTACTGCAGAAAAGGTTTCAACAATTCTAGATAGTGAGATCTGAGAGTTCTAACAACAATCATGCCAGCAGAATCAGTAAATTCACTCAACAAAAACTACTTTGTCAACATTTACTGCCCCCACCCCCTCGAAAGATCTAAAATGGAAGCAAGCCATTGAAGAACTTAAATTACACAAAAACTGACTATTTTTCTCTTTTGGTATATTAGGAAGCACAAGAGGAGAATATCTTACAGATCAGATTTCCAAAAAATAGCACAGCCATCACGTGATTCACCAGAACAAGCCTAGTGTGCCCAACAGACCGATTTTAGTCAAAAACTTGCGTTTTAGGGCCAGAGTGAACCAAAGAAGACATAATTTTGCACAAACCTTGTGCAGACCTCTGAAGCCATCTTTACGAAGTATCTTATTCAAATCGTCAAAGTGATCGACTTCCTGCAATCACAGGGGTTAACTATGAGAGCAGCTACATTAAAAAGTAAGACTTTAAACCAACCATAGAGTTCGGAGAAGATAAAGAGCATCTTTATAGAATCTCCTAAAGAAAAAACAGAAGACTTTTAAGCTTTTCTTCCAATATTGAGAGATTGCGATACCAAGAGAACCAAAACCAAGGAAGGACAAAATCTTGACCATATCTAGCCCCTGGGATTTTCAACTGAAGAGGAATATTCTAAAATAGGAAAAAAGTGCAGTGATTAACAAAAGGTGCAAGTGAAGAAATTATGTTTTGCGCTCTATTCATAATGTTAGATTAAGTTATTTAGTATTGCAACTATATACAAAACCAAATGAACTTTATCTGTGATCATGAATGCCAGTGAACACATATATAAGTGCTGCAGGAAAAGCTAACACTTGCCTGAAAACACAAAATACTAGGATGGTAACCCCTGATTTCCTTGCACAAAACCTTCTTACGATATTCCCAATCCAAATACTCTGGTGAAACCCTGCTGTACAATTGGGGATGTTTTGTTGCATTTTCCACGCCAAGTATGTTATATGATACAATAACAACCCTATCTGCAGCAACCAAAGAAAAATCTCTCTTTTTTAAAATAAGCTGTCCCTTAGATGGAAGAAAGTTACATGCAACACAATCTGGTCTCAGTGCAAAGGATTACGTCAACATATTGACTATATCTTCTTAGGACAAACAATATCTTCTTGCCCAACTAAGATAATGATCAACAAATAAAATCTTGGACATTTACAATGAGCCATCAAAGCAGATCCAAAAGATTAAAAGGAAGACTGTATCTTGAATCATCTAATCAACTAAAACACAGAATGAGTTAAATAAACAGTGCTTGTTGAGGACCGAAATTCTATTCACTTAGTTTCAAGAGCTAGCTAACTGTTTTCTCCATAATGATGTGTGAAGTTTATTTCTAAAGGTGGCCCTTTGGCGATTATGGTTCAAAATCCAGCATCTTTCCCAATATCTATACATTAGGCGTAAAGAAAACATCGTGCATCATACAAGTAAAGCATGAAGCATCCCGTGCCAATAAATCGAGACAACAAAAAAGAGCAATCAAAATTACTTATAAAACATAAGATTCCAATACTTTTCATATTTATTAATTACACACAATGCTGGTAAGCACATTATACATCACCATTGTATTTGGAGACATCGCGCGCAGAGTAAGTCCACTTTCGTTGACAGAGAGTCCTGCGCGACTTCCGGCGGCTTGTGTCTTGCCACCGGATATGCGAATTCGTATGCTGATGCGTACAGGAACTGGACGCGCTTGTTAAATTAGGTTTTAGGGTTTGAATTTCGGTGCGTGTTTCGGTTTCTGAAGACACAATCTTTTGTCTTTTTCTGCTGTGTTCAACGCTGTGGTGGCACCGGCGAGATCGAGGAGGAGATTGGTCGGCCGTCACATCGCCATTGTCGCGGCTGCGTACCATGATTCCGGCGTTCCGTACGCGGCGGCGGCTTAGATTATGATTATGAAATCCAGAAATACAGGGACGTAAACAGATGCTGTCGGAAAGTGTAAGCAAGAACATAACTAAGTCTAAAATTGTTTGGGCCCTAATTAAATTTTATTATTATTATTATTATTATTATTTATTAATATTTATTTAAATTATAATTGGAATTAACAAACTCAAATTTGAAATTAATAAAATTTTAACTCGAAAATAATAAGTCCTAGTTAGTAGTAATAATAAATTATAACTATCTCCTAATTACTTCTAATTTTCTTAATTAATACTTAATTACCACGAGATAAATAAAAATTTAAAATATTTATGAGCAGTTGTGACAAGATTGCTTCGGATTTTTAGCAAATTAATTCAATTCCTTGAAAATAAATAAAATAACGTAAGATATTGTGAATATAGGTGGTCGCGGTTCGGTTCAGTTCCGGAACCGGAACCGAACCGGCGGTTCTCGGTTCCATCCTAAGGGAACCGGAACCGAACCGCCGACCACTTTGGTTTCGGTTCCAAACCGGAACCGCAACTTTTGCTTTGGTTCGGTTCCGCGGTTCCGGTGGTTAATTCCAAACCGGAACCGCATGTTTTGAGGTTCAAATTTTTCCATTTTTTTTGCTACTTTTCTCTTGTTTAATTGTAATTTTGGGCATTCTAACATAACATTTAGGTAAAATAAATATGAATTGTAACATAAATATAGATAAAAACGTAAAAAAAAATAGGAGGAACTGGCAGTTCGGAACCTAAACCGATGGTTCTCGGTTCCGCAATTTTGGAACCGGAACCGAACCGCCGTCGATGCGGTTCTCGATTCCGAACCGGAACCGGCGGTTCGATTACGATTCCGGAACCGCCGGTTTCGGTTCGGTTCCGGTGGTTTCTGTTTTTTTGGCCACCTCTAATTGTTAAGCTGCATATGAAAAAATAGAGGGACCATATTGTTTTAACTTATTGTTTACATATTCTTTATAAAAATTTGTTAATAAATAATTATATATTGCATCAGGCTCAAGAAATTACTCTGAGTTTCCTTATTTTGGCGTCAACAGATTATAGACTCAAAATATTTGAGCATAATAAATGCCCTCAAAATAATCTCTAAATTACACACAATATCATATCAAAAAGTTTTTTTTTTCTTTTTTAAATCTGATAATGGTTTGATAGACACACATTCCAAAAAAGCTATTTTCTCTTTTCACCTTTATTATAAACAACTTATTTCTTAACATTCGCGTCAGAACTTCTAAAATTTAATTTTTTATATAGAGGGAGTATAAAATAATAGATGCATGTCAGATCATTTTCTGGTTAGAAGCCCGATTCTTGTATATAATTTCTATAAGAAAAACAAATTATTTGATTATTCGGTTTCTTGCAAGTCTCCTATAAATGATTTGAAATTATTGGAAATCTTTTATGTCGTCTACAAACAATGTCGTTTAGCAGAGAGTTTAAAAACGCTTGAATGTCTAAATAATATTGTTGGTTTAAATGACATTAGGAGATATTCAATAAAATGACTTAAATATTTATTTTGAACTTCCTTAAATATTTATCTTTTTGAACATGTCTGTGTACGTACATTAAATCTATTATCGCGACTTAAGTAAGTTTCGAGCAATCTTAAACATGCACCTACGAAGGGGAGGGATACCAAGTACCAACATGCTAGTGTAACTAAAAAAAGCGACTACATTTTGTGAAAGAAATAAACTAACATATTAAAAAAAAATTCAATTATTCCATTCCCACGAGTCCCAACCATACATTTGATATTTTGGTAGCGAGACAGAGTTAGTTAACACTTAACACAATAATGTTTCGTGGCCGACTCACCACGCCCTTGTCTTTCTCCCAAGAGCCAGAAAATGACTGATTTGTTTACCACCCCAAAATCTTCAAATTTTCATCAATCACATCCCACCACTGCCATCAAGTGGATGAAATCTCAGTTTAAATTTTGAGAGAGAGAGAGAGAGCAATTAAGCAACATGCATACAACAAATGAAGGAAGGACCACAAATAGAAGGTTTAAGTAACAAATAGCTAGGAATCATTGAAGCCAAGCCACCACAAGTAGAAAACACCAAAACTTATTGAAATTTGTCAAGTAGAAAAGTTGAAAAAGTGACAAAAACATCTTCATCTCTCTCACTCACATAGGGGTGGCTGGACCCATATGAAAATCCCTAATTAGGTTAACCAACCAATAAGAATGATTCACTCAAGATCAACACCAAAATTTCACCCAATCACAATCCAGATAAGAATTCTGCATGGGCCCGCCCTAATTCTACCTATCTCACTCCAGAATTTCAAATATGTTCATCAAAACTTCCATAATTAATTCTTCTTCACAACTAATCTCTGCCCGTCAATCATCAGGTGTACATGCACCAATCTAAAATCGATTTTTTTTAGCCCTAATTCCAATTTTATAACAAATCAAAGAAGAAGAAATGAATATCAATGGAAGCAAGGCGTCGAATGTGCTGGGCGGGAAGACAGCGAGGGCGTGCGACAGCTGCTTGTTAAAGCGGGCGCGGTGGTTCTGCGCCGCCGACGATGCTTTCCTCTGCCAATCCTGCGACGCCGCCGTGCATTACGCCAATCAGCTCGCCAGCCGCCACGAGAGGGTTCGCCTCGAGACCTCGTCTTGCAAGCTACTTTCTCCGGCGCCGGCGCCGTCCTGGCATCAAGGCTTCACGAAAAAGGCCAGGACGCCGCGACACGCCAAGTCGTCGCGGCCGGCCAACCACCACCACCAGCTGCCGCTTGTGCCGGAAATCGGCTCCGACGAGGCCTTCCCGGAGGAGAACGAGGAGCAGCTCTTCTGTAGGGTTCCGGATTTCGACGACGACGACTTCTGCGTGAAGGGGGAAGAATTAGGGTTCGGGATGAGCATGGTTTTCGACGGCGATCGCGAATTGAATCTGGAGGAGTTGTTGAGCAGCTGCGACGACGAATTTGCGGCGGACGTGGAGAGTCTGTTGGGGACGGAGATGGTGGAAGGAAACAACGGCATTGATGGATTGTTGGATGAGAATAAAAGAGTGAAAATCGAAGAAAAATACGACGATAACGATGCGGATGATGAAATAGCATGCCATTTCGATCCAGAATTGGGCGTGGAAATCAATTGGGATTTTGATTGCACGACCGATTCTCCGACTGGGGAAGTCGAGGTCGGAGATATGGTGAAAATGGGGTCCAATATGGAAATGGAGAATGAAATACTGCAAGTTAATAATAATAATAATAATAATAATAATAATAATAATAATAATAATAATAATAATAATAATAATAATAATAATAATAATAATAATAATAATAAGAGAAAGTTATTGAGGCTCAACTATGAAGCAGTGATCGCTGCTTGGGCTAGTCAAGCTTCGAATATTTCTCCATGGACAGATGGAATCAGACCTCAGTTCGACCTAATTGATGAACTCATGGTACGTAATTAATAATCTCTCTCTCTCTCTCTCTCTCTATTTCTATTTCTCTCTCTCTCTCTAGAAATTAATTAATTGGATGTGCAGGGTGGTGCATGGTATGAGGATGAAGGGGGGGCGGGGAAGGTGGTGGGGAGAATATGGAGAGAGAAGGATGAAGGGAGAGAAGCTCGGGTGAGTCGGTACAGAGAGAAGAGAAGGAGTAGGCTGTTCTCGAAGAAGATACGATACGAGGTAAGGAAATTAAACGCAGAGAAGAGACCGAGAATGAAAGGTCGATTTGTCAAGAGGACGACCACGACTACATTTTTACCCAACTCTTCTTTACCTTATCACCAACACCTCATTAACAAATAAAACAAAATATATGTAAATACATATGTAACATGATTCAAGAAAGCTACATACCTGCATTAATTTGCTTGGCTTCATCCCAAATTGGAGGCCTTAGCTTATATTTTTTTTGAGTTGTAGAGGCCTTTTATATATTAATTAATGCACTACTGGTGGTTTATACATATCCACCACCCTAACCTTTCTTCAATTAATACTATGTTAATTTCTAGAGGTAATTTTTGTATGGTTGATGTTCTAGAGATTTTAATTTCTTATATATGATCCTCCATTTCTGTACCCACTTTACTTCAAATCTTTTAGCATTTCCTATATATATATATATATAATATAATATATATTGAATTGCATGCGCGGGAGTACTAGTGAGACTTTATAACAGTTCGGTTAAGAATACAAAACTTCATTTGTCAAGGCTATTTTTATACACATTTTTTTTTTCTTTCTTCTTTTGGGATATTAAGATATAAGTTACCTGGTATCTGATTACTTTCTATGATTTCAATCGAATGTTTTTTTTTTTGGCAGGGGGTGGGGGGAAGGGGGGTCTCCGATCTAAATTCCAATGCATGTATGTTTAGATAATCCTAAGTAAGAGAATTATAAGAAAATTGGTATATATAAAAAAGAAGCATTCTATGAAGAATATGAATGATCATGATAATAAGTTAAAAGAGATTACTTTTTTTTTAAAAGTGTATGTTATTTGTATGTATATAATTACACTTTTATTCGTAATTTTTATAATGAAGTTCTCAAGTAACAAAAATGAATTCTATATATTTTGTACATCACATGTTATCTCATTTCAGAAACATTTTACAATCATTATAAATTATATATATATATATATATATAAATGTGTGTGCAAGTAAAAAATCAGTGAACTTCTATAATTTGTTCGTCGCTTATTAAAATGCAACTTAAACATATGATATCATAGTTTGCATCGATCATTATATCAAAACTAGGTGTTTCATACAAATTTCATTATATATCATGTACGTGCCAAAGGCGTTACTTTCGTCTGTGTTCCATCTTGTTTTAATATATTAACGGTGATAGAAGCATATAGTAAGTTAATTTCATCATCCAAGTTTTAAGTAATTGACTGAGCTATTATCGTCGAGTTACATATATATCCCGAATCTATGCATTACTCAATTATAAACACTGCATTATAAGTTCTATTACAAAATTGGCAAATATAGGCTTGTCAATGTTATTATATATACTTTTAGGTGAACCACATTTGAAAAATCAAGTATGACATACTGGACCTATTTAAGATGTTTGTAAGATTCAAATATGAGATCTTTAGCTTCAGGAATACACTCCACTGAATCATCTTCAATGATAGATATGAACTCGGTTATTATTTAAATGCATCATACTTTAAGAATGATCTCTTTTGGTGTGTGCTATTCATTTAGTTGACACCTTAAAATATTTTTAGGTGGTTAAGCACACAACGTGCACTATCATTTATAATTCAGCATGTCAAAATATTTGCATTTGAAACTGTTTCGTTCCGTGCATGATGAGAAACGAAACCATCTAATCTGGAAGGCAAATTGCAACCAGTCAACTTACTTGAGAGAAGCTTTGACAATTTGAACTAATTAAACTGAAGCACGCAAATTTACAGATGTGAAATTGGGAATTTTCCCTCTCTCTCTCTCTCTCTCTCTCACACACACACATACACACACACACACGTACAGTGATTGCAATTCAGATGGGGGTGTGAGAGAGTGTGAATCAATCACAAAAAACGTCTTGTGTAAGAGACGACGTAATCTGCTGGTAGTTGAGAAAAGAGGAAATAACAATAAATTATGGGATTTGTATGAAAGAAGTAACATCCAAATTGAGGATGAGAGGAGAGCCTAAAGCCTCCATAATAATAACTGTAGAAAGATTCCTCAGTATAAAACCCATATTTAATTCACACTAATCTGTCTGTTAACATCAACAAACATTTCAACGCAATCTCTGTATAAAAAGGGAAGCTCTTCTCATCCCCACAGCATGAATTCTCTTCTTAAAAAAAACACGCATCCCAAGACAAACAACATACTTATTCATATAATCTTGAAACGAGTCGCACAAAGGGATACAACCAGGGC
Source organism: Agastache rugosa (assembly GCA_031470985.1). NCBI lineage: Eukaryota > Viridiplantae > Streptophyta > Magnoliopsida > Lamiales > Lamiaceae > Agastache > Agastache rugosa. The sequence goes on from CM062605.1 coordinate 28,752,612, forward strand.
ACATTGCTCATCCTTGAGTGAATATTAATATTAGTCATATCAGATCTTTCAGTTCACTGAGTGTGTGTTGAAACCAGAATCTCACTTGTGTGTGTTCGAGCTAGAAATCTGAAGAGCTTCCTTCGGTCCAAGAACGGGGGCTGAGAAACGAATGGAGCTGCCATCTCATGCATTTGGCTAAACTTAGAAGCGCTTTTTGAGTTTAACCAGTGCATGAGGTGGGAGCAACTCCCTCGGTTTCCTTTGCCCACAGATTGGAGTGAAGGGAGCTCCCAGAAATTACAGCTTCTATAAACACACACGTTCACACAGGCAAACAAACACACAGAAACACCCATACGAGCTCGAACACACACATACACCATTACACACCCACACTTGAATTACATCTATCTAACATTTCTCAGTTTACCTCACTCTGTTTTTATCTAACTTTCTTTTGCTGTATTTCCATGTGTTCTAGTGAACTCCTGTCATAGGTAAAATGCTGAGAAGGTTGGATGATATACCAGAGAACCAAATGAAGGTGAGAAGGCAAACATGGAGATATATACTAATTACACAAATTAATAATTGTGGCTTTCTATCTTAGCAATCATGTACTCGAACTATCTATTAATGAAATTATTTTTGGGGGTTACAAAATTGGTTCCTATGCCTGGCACAAACCCCATTTTAGAGTCACAAATGTTTTATATCTACAATCCATAAATCTTAGTCCTGTTAAAGACAGTAACTAGAGTTTATAAGTCCGATATCTTAGTCCTCAGTATCTAGAATATAAGTATGGAATCCCATGATGAGGCAGCCCACAAGAGAACAGCATGACATGCAGCTCACCTGGTACTATCGTACGTATTAGCAGAGTGAGGTCGTGGCACGACAAGTTACTTATGAGCTCATACACATAAGCATGTAGGCTAACATTCAGTACTTAGTTCATGAGTTTATATAGATTTATCCAAGCGTTCCACAAGTTCAAAATATCAGTTCTCTATGCCTATTTAAGATACAACCGATTACATTACAGATGAACAAATTAAGATGCAACAACATTAATTTTTTCTTTATAAAAACATGAAAGTTCAATAAATGACAGATTGCGTGTCCAATACAATGATTAACATGCAACTTCCATAGAAGCACATTTTATGTGGTCCAGCACGATGTTGCCTCTCTTGTCATGACAAATAGGTAACAAGCAAGTTCAACGAATACAAGATAACAAATAAGAAGATGAGGCTTAAAGGGCCAATATGGCTCTTGCAAAAGATAACAGAGAAGGAAGACACTTCCGCCTTTCCTTAAGTACTTTGTTAATTTACACAAACCCCATGAAATTATACTCCCTCCGTCCCATATAAGGTGACCACTTTCTTTTCGGCACGGGTATTAAGGAGAATGGTATAAAATGGTTAAAGTGATAGGGTCCACAACTTTTTAATAGAGTAATTATTTCGCACTTTCAAGATGCCTTGGTGGTGAAATGGTAGACATGCGAGACTCAAATCTCGTGCTAAAGTGCGTGGAGGTTCGAGTCCTCTTCAAGGCATAACATTGAGAATGTTTGGAGAGATCATCATAAATGATTACAGTGTGTTGTTTACGGTACGTAATTCAACAAGAAATTTCCATACTTGTCCAATTTCTAATGAATCAAGATAACCGTTTGTTCTGGTATAAATAGTCATTATCTATTCTTCTACCATAAGGGGGGGGGGGCGCTTGAGATTGTTTAAGCAAGTGGTCACCTTATATGGGACAACGCAAAAAGGAAATGTGGCCACCTTATATGGGACGGAGGGAGTATCTATTAGTTAAGCGCTCATTGAATGCAAGAAGCAGAATGGAGAATGGAGGCTGCCTAAAAATCTTATTCTGGTTGCAATATGAAAGGAAGGACTTGATACAACAATATGAAAGGAAGGAGATTGAAACTTTCTAAGTAGTTTAAAGGCTAAATGCTATTAACATAAGTACATTTGTATGGTTCATATTATTGGATTATGACAAAACTACTTTCTATTGGAAAACAATCCCAACTAATTGACAAGAGCAGACATAAGCTATACTCCATCCATCCCATTTCAAGAGCCCCGGAGGCCCCGGCACGGATATTAAGAAAATGAGTTGTTTATAATAAAGTAGGAAGGAGAAAGTAACTTTTTGGAGGGTACTTTTGGCAAACCAAGTAGAAAAGAGAAGAGATAGCAGCTTTTTTGTGACATAGTGTGTAATTTATGAGTTATGTTGAGGACATTTATTATGTCTTGTGAAGTATTGTAGTTTCTATTTTAGGTATGAGCCTATCGAAATGGGACGTCTAAATAAGGAAAGCAAGCCAACTAAATTGGGATGGAGGGAGTTTACTCATGTAGTAAGAAGTCTAATTCCCCCAATCCCCCATAATCAACAAATTATTTTGTCAATATGGTAAAAGGAAGATAATGAGGCAGGTTTATAGCATTTCAAAAAAATGTGAAAAAATCACGGTTGGGTAGTACATAATAACCTTATGGTCTTCGTTAAGCCCAGTTTATTCTTAAGAAGGGCCAATGCAATTTCATTCTACAGTTTCTATCCCCTAAACTCAGATTATATGTGGCTGTTGAATCTTAGTTGGGGAAAGACACAGGTTAGAGGAATTTCTAACAATAAAGCATAAAGTCGCATACACTGAACTATTGATATAAGTTCCTTAGGTTATTTTGGAATGGAGGGATTTGGGGATGGATTCATAATCCACTGCAGTAACCCTATTGATGGTTGCAAGGATTCACATCAAACCTATCACTTCCAATTTGAATTTTCTTAGAGTGAATGGGGTGGATTGATTTCAAATCCTTGTATTTCAAATCTCTCAGTCCAAAAAGAAACCTTAGCATTTCAACACATAAGGGAATCAAACTACTGGATACTTTTTAATGTTTCTCATAAATGCTAAATTAGCATTTTACAAATGTTACATGTTCATAAACTACATGATTATGTTGGACAAAGTTCATGTTTGATCGCTCAGTAAAATATTCATATTGGTGACATATAGTCCGGTCTTTCCACAACAATATGACAATTCTTTCAACAAAGTAGATGAGTGGATTACTCAACATCAGCTGGATGCACACATTTGTTCACTTATTCAAACAATTTTTACACTGTGTGTAACAGTTCTGAAGCATGGCAGCACTCAATCTTCTGGTGGCCACAAATAGAGGTGTTCAATGGTTCGGTGGACTACAGCTTCAGTTGCAAAATGTAACATACACTGTGATACAAGGTTCAGTTTCGGTCCCACATATTTCAAATTGCATGTGCAAATATAAGTTCTGTTTTGTAAGATTGTATATTTGTAACTTCACATATTGTAATTTGTAATTTGAATCATGTACTACCAAGTCTACTATCAAATCTTAATAGTATACATTATTTTTCAAACCTACTTTCTTGAACTCATTTTTAGCTCCAAAAGCCCCATATAATACACTTTAAGTTATTAAAGTCATATAATAAATTAAAAAGAGAAAGGAACCAGCAACGAAAACCTACTGGTTTAAACCATAACAATAACCACCAGTAAGAAGGTTTGACTTCAGTTTCACCTCCTAAGGTTTCCTGAACCCACAGTTCCAAACCACAACTGGCGGTTTGGAACCGTTAAAACATGTCTATCCACAAATATAGACATAGTTAATATGAGAACAACTGAAGTTAACAAAAAATTCCCGACCCCTAGAAGCCAATCCAGAAATTAGGCAAATATTATTCTTCATAAGCCATATCTTTCAGGTCCTTGATAACTAGCTATATATATTACACAAGCAGCGAAAAGTTGAAAGATGATTGGCGTCTCAACGAGATTGATACTATAAACTTATCAAGAATAAAAAGATTATGAAGCACAGTCAACATCAATTAAGAGAGAAAGATAATTGAAATTAGAGAGACAAGACTTATGACATTATTTTGTTATTGATTCTCTGTAAAAACTCTCATCACTTTCACGAATACAGAAAGTTGCAAGAGAAAAGAAGATAGCCACATGGCCCTCACTGTTTGGATTGAAAAAAAGACATACATTTGACAATATAACAAAAGGCCAATAACCCAACGAACACACCTGATTGCCATGCAGACATCTCTCACATACATCAGCCTGCTGGATAAACATAATTACCTGCAGGGAAGAAAATCAGAATAAGAAAATCAAATATAATCCATAATCAAGTTATAAAGCAGCTTTCTTAACCAAATGAAACAGCAGAACCACATGCATAAACTAGTATCTGTCTGCAATACAAGTTTATTTGCTGCATAATTATCGAGCAATTCTGTCAAGTGTTTACGCTTAAAAATATATTTACTAGTTAAGCATAGCATCTGAATTCAGTGGCATAACAAGAAAGAACCCTAATCTCAGTCAAACGCTTTATCCAGCTCCAATTATAGAACTAAAATATATCTCAATCAGGCAAATTACAGAAACACAAAAAAAAAGCAGCAAATAAAAGAAGACCTCAAATTATTCAAAGTCCGCCCCCAAACAATTCACTCGGCAGCCGCCTCCACCTTCGGACCTAAGACAAACAGAAAATCAAACAAAACGACTCAACAAACACATAGCAAAAATAAAATCAACTCAGAAATTAGGGATAAAAATCGGCAAACCGTGGAATTCGTGGGGGCGGTGGTCCTTGCCCCAACCGATGCCGCGGGTGGATTCAAGATACTGGTGGACGAGGTGGCGACATTTCTGGAGATGGTTGATGCCTTCGACGCGGTAGCACCATTTGACCTTCTCTCTCAATATCTTGGCCTTCTCGATGTCGATCCACTTTTCTCTCACTAGATACTCCCTCATCTCCAGCATCGCCACCGGGTCCTTGTACGGATTCTCCGGGTCGAAATCGTCCGGCGGTCCGTCGTGCACCAGCGTCGCTCCCTTCTTCCGCCCCATTTTCTGACCTAGGGTTGATCGGGGTCGATTTCTATGGAGGAACGAAAATTGAATCAGCTGTTGTAGTTAGAGTGAGGCTGTTTTGAGAGTTGAGACAAGAAATACGAGGCGGAGCGGCTTCCGGGTTCGGGCTTCCCGACGTAAACGGATCCGCACGTAAATGGATGTAACGGGCGGCCCGATTTCTATTTGGATCCGAGGCCCATCTATAAAATTATTAGAACTAAATTAAATTGGGCCTAATGGGTCTTAGAGCCAATTTCATTTGATATAACTTATAAGGTCAGTCTATGTTTAATTGAGAACCCAATTAAATTCCATTAATATAGCCCAATATAAAAAAAGAATAAGGATGTGGAATTCGTTGGTGATGACAAGGTAATCTGCAGCCGCTACTTAAAAAACGTATTAGGTGTATCTTGTTCAAATGCAACAGTCAAGTTGTGATGATATTTGAATTTATAGATCGCAATACTAGCATATGAAAGAGTAATAGAAAAATCAGGAAAAAATATGAGATGAGAATGAGATTAACATAAAACTAAATTTGTCCTTCTGTTAGTAATTAGGCTTGCCTATTTCTATGTTAAATATTTAGTTTATTATTTTTTTTTTTGTATGTACTGGTTATGAGGTTATGGAAGATATTAAAGTGTGCATCCCAGCATAGTGCATTATATATGTAAAAAAAAAATACTAATAAATAACTTTCAATCCATCACACATTTGTAAATTCGAACTCGTAACATTAGTCTATAAACTCTACTCCATACTAAGTCACTCGTAGTGGTCGTTGCGTTCCAAATTTACTTTCAATAGAATTTGTGGTTCATGAATAATATATATTTCTATTGGCTAAACTTTTGATGAATAATCTTCTTCAAAATTTAAAATAAAATATGTGGTTCATGAAATAAATAGATGTAGCTGTTTTTTGTAATCATATGTGGAACTGGTGGCTATAATGATCATTTAAACTTGTGGGGTATGCTAAAAGTACATGAGACCAAATAATTGTGATCCAAAGATGTAAACGACTTGAAAAACTTGGGTCACTAAAATTAATAATCACTATATATTATTTTAAAAAAATCATTATTTGGTTTTCGAAAAAAAAATCATTATTTTTATTTGAAGAACAACCACTGTTTTCATAGCGGCACCCTTCAAATCAGTCACACTTGAACTTATAGCGAGCAAACAACTTAATTGTTATCAGACAAGGATGTAATCATTTTCATGGAATCTACGAATTTCAATTTTCAAGTCAAGCTAAAAAGTAGAAATGTATACTTATTTGCCTAATCATCATAAGAGAATAAAAATTTAATTGGAACAACAAATTAAATGAGTTTCTAAATATTTTTTATGAGGACATATCTGTTCCCAAACTGAATTTGAAATAAACCACAAAATTATAATATAAGAAAATATATATGTTATTTTAGTTAGACCTGTCCACGGGCCCCGAACCAGCGGTTCCGGGCCCGAGCCCGCCGGTTACGGTTCCACCGGAGAGTGAACCGTAACCGGCCCGTGTACACTGTACACGGTTACGGGCCGGGCTTTTTAACCGGCGGTTCCGGGCCCGGTTAAAACCCGTCGGTTCCGGTTACCGGCGCCGGTTTTAATTTTTTTTCCTAATATATATATATATATATATATATATATATATATATATATAACATTGAAAATTAAGAAAATGAAACATAAATGAAAATGAACTAGTTTTTCATTAATACTTGAAAATTAAAATAAACATTACTAAATTGAAATTACAAGTACTTGAAAATTAAATTAAACATTACAAAATACATATTTCAATTTTCAACTACAAAATAGAGATTAATTTAGTAACATTACATACTCAATTTCCCATAGCTTCGGTCGAATGCGCTTTTTGAATGTGACGAACAAGGGAAGCATAGCCATCATTTTGAGTCCACTTGAAAACTTTGTTGCAATAATTGCAATGAACTTCATAGGTTGGATTAGAATAGTCGGGCAATGGAGCACTACGGGTGTAGTGCTTGTTGAAAATATCAACCTTAATACTAGATCTATGAGGCATTGTTGTTTGTATTTTGTAGAATTCAAGTTGAAACTTGAGTCTTGCGAGAGAAAATTAAAAAAGAAGAAAAAATGAAGAAGATAGATAAGGTGAAGAGATGAGGAATAGAATGATAGATCATTAAGGTGAAGACGGCTGAGGGAGTGAGTGAGAAAAGGGTTGGGGGATATTTTATTTATAGATAGAATTTAGGGTTTTGAAAAAAAAAATAATAATTAAAAACCGCCGGTTAACCTCCGGTTCAGGGCCGAAAACCGGCGGTTAATTACAGATTGTTTTTGTATTTTTGGAGCACTTTTTTCAACTTTTGTAATTTTTTTTTTGTTTTTTTGTAATTAAATGTTGTATATATATATCTTAAGACAATATAAGCAAAAAAATTTAAATTTTACTTAGTAGTCATTGAATAAAAATATTAAATCATTTCTCATTAATTACAGATTGTTTTTTTTTATAATTCCGGTTAACCGGCGGTCACGGTTTGAACAAAGTCAGGCCCGGAACCGGCCCTTGAGCTCACGGTTCCGGTTACGGTTCCGGCCCGTTGACTGCCGGGCCGGTTAAAAAACCGTTGACCGGCGGGCCGGTTCCGGTTAAGCCCGCCAGGCCCTCCAGTTTGGGCAAGTCTAATTTTAGTAGGATGAATAAAATTTACGTCAATTTACAAATCTATCATTCTCAACTTGACAATTTTTGTTTACATTCAAGTTGAGCCCATCTTCATATTTTGTAGTACCCCGTATTTCTCTCCGTATTATTAGATTGCTTTAGCAATTAATTTATGATTATTTTTCTCTAATAAGCTTATTAATAAATTTAATAAGCTGCATAAATAAGAAGTATAATTTATCAGTCGTGATTCTAAATTTAATTATTTGAATCACTTGTTGATAATTGGAAATGATGTATTGTGAGAATTTTATGTGATTTAATTCTTGTGCTGGTAAATTAAATTGTCTGGGAAACGTTTATGATTATTCTATGCTATATTACTGGATTAAAATTTTATGCGGAGAAAATAACCCGAGATGTTACGTGTTTTAAATGATAGTAATATAAGATGAGATTATTTAATAAAGTGGGTATTTATTAAAGTATTTGAGATGTTTATTAACCTAGCCAAAGATATAAACCTAGGTAATATTTTCCCACTTGTATAAATCCTATCTAAATCTTACTACCTATCCTAAATTAATTGCGATAATAAATGTTGTCTTATCTCACTCTCTCAATTCTCACTCTATTTACTCTCTCAATCTCTCATCTCTCTCTCCCGTAACTCTCACTCTCTCTCACTCTATTAATTCCATCTTCTTCTCCATTCCTACGAAAAAAATACACACATTCACACACTCCATTGAAGCTCCACCAAGCTCAAGAACAAGCTCAAGATTCAAGTATTTTCTAAGTAACTATCAAGGTTAGATAGTTTATCAATTATTAAACTCAAAATCAAGTAAAGAAATCCTTCTATTTATATTGCTATTTTCGAAAATTATTAAGAAAAATAGAAGATTTCTTTGATCTTCAAATATTTTGTATATCCATGTTCTAGAGTAAGTTTTGATCATTAAAATGAATTAATCAACCCTTAGCCTAATTCTAGAAATTTCGAAATTTATAAATAATTTGGGAGTTTTGATTCTTGATTTTTATTTATGAAATTTATAAGTGATTATGAGTTTATAGCATGATTTTGAGCATGTTAAAGAAAAGAATTTAATTTTAAGCCTAATTTCTTGATTTAATTAGGATTAAAATTAGAGCTTTTAATTTCTTGTGTTCTTGATTAAATTGGTGGATTATACGTGGATATATGTGTGTTATAAGCATGATTATGGATTGATTGATTGAAATTAATCACCTATGCTAATTTGGTGAAGTGACCGAAATTTTGGAGAAAATAGGGAGAGACGATTTTGATTTTATTTGGGTGAAATCAGTGATGTATATATGCTTATATGATTATTGTGAGCATGATTTTAAATGATTAGAATTTTTGAAGTTTGATTGATATGAGATTTAAAAATTAAGTTTATATGTGAAATTAGAGTTTTCTTGATTATGATGTTAATTTAATAAAAAGGATGATAAATATGTTGTTAAAATATGTATTAAAGTATGATGTGAAATTGTAGAATTTAAATTAGAATTTTTATATTATTTTCGATTGTTGTTAAAAAGAAATAAATTAGAGTTTATTAAGTTTATGTATGAAATTATTATATGTGAAGATTTAATGTTTCTTATTTATCTATGATTTTGTTATTAGTATTATGTTTATTAAATAGCTTCTATATATAGCTATTTAAGAGGAAGATTAGTTCTTAGAAGTCTTAAGTTTTAGTTTGAGAAAGAAATTCTAGTTGTAAAGGGATTAGAGGATCATTCATTTAAGAGCATCGTTTCGTTATTTTGATTTTTATCGAAGCATCCTCTCATCGTTTTCACTCGAAACCTTCTTTTGCTAAAGGACCGAGTGGAGTCGGGAAGTAAAGATCGTAAGAAGGAGAAGAGTAAGTAAGAGGAAGCGAGTCAGGTGGGCTTTTCAATCCAACATAAAATGAGTTTGATTATATGTATGATGATTATTTTGAATGATTGACTTGCCTAATGCTTTATAGTTTTTGTGTGATACCATCTACTGAAGGAAGACGAATTCGGTCCTGCATGATGCGGGATTAATGTATACATATTGTGACTGTGTGCCGTCCTTTTTGGTTGGCCGGTCATAGTGTTTGAGAAGAAGGCCTACTTCTCAACACATTTAAGTTATGATAGTAGATATGGTTCATACTCTCAAATATATATATGACTGCAGTCACTCATGTTTATTCTAAAATAAAAATGATTTAGCATGCACAAGGTTTATTTATAAATTACTCTCCTGTGTGATGCTTTTGAGGCAAGGTTTCAATCTATAACTCTATGTGGCAATTATTTAAATGTTTGGCATGTGTTAACTGAGTACGTTATACTCACCCCTGCGTATTATTTCTACAATGTGCAGGTAATCAGAATGGATGATGGAGATGTGCTGAGCAGATGTTGAGTTTTGTTTATAAGTGTTGGTTCATGCTAGGGTTATATGTCTGCATACATATAATCTAATCCTGTTATTTTCCGCTGCTACACTGATGTCATTCACTTTTTGGATTTGTAATTTGTATCATAAATCAATGTAAATTCAATAAAGTCCATTTGAACTCGCTAATGCTCAATATGTTGTTTGATCGCTTATTCTGGAATATATTTTGGTTTATATTCCTATTCTGTTGAGTATATGAAAGAGATTGTTTCAACTCTAGGCAACATGTTGAGATCGTATGTTGTCTATTTGAGTAATGAAGCTCACACTTATCTTAATAGTTGTGATTTAAAGTTAAAAGTAAGAAAGAAAAATTTATTCCTCGTTTTCCGTCCTTTGTATTCGAATTATAGTGATATATTTCTTTATTCGTATACATAGTCGTAGTTCAACCGCCTTAGTCATCTATACTCTAGGGCGGGCTGCGACATATTGGTATCAGAGCAATTTATTCGCTCTGAGTTTGAACCTTTAATTGAGTCTAGTCTAAATTTAAATCCTAGACTAGTTAAGTATCGTCAACAGAGCTCAACACTCCATCACATCCATCTCAGAGAGGTAAGTATTTTGATTTCTTATGTGATGATAAGTGTTGCTATTTGTGCTTATCTTGTTTGATGAGATGAATGTGATTTTCTAAAGAATTTGTTTTGTGATGAGCTGTGGAACTTGGAATTTTGGAACACGTTTTGCAAGCGAGACATTTGTGTGTTACGGGGAAGTAACACTAGTTTGGCACCACCTTTGGGAAGCGGAAATGAGTATGTTGAAGCTCAAACCTTTCGAGCGAAATGCTTCTCGATCGACGTCTCTGACTGTCGAATTCTTTTGTAGGAATGTCGGGGCTTACACCTGAAGATATTCGGCAAGAGTTCCGTCTGTATAGAAAGAGCTCGCGAGACACCCTTGCTGAATTTCTTTCGCATTACCATCGTCTTTGGATGAGAGCTAATGCGTTCGATTTATCGGAGTTGAAGGTATCTTGCATTTGATCCCACTTCTACCGATTGAGTGGCAGGATTGGGCGACATCGATTGTGCCTCAGTTTATGGACCGATCCATATGGGGTAGCCTCTACGGCGATTGTCGAGGTTTCATTTCGGAAATTAGCAAGCGATATATGTGTTATGATGAGCCTCCTCCAGGTCCGTATGGTTTTCTCCCGGATTTTGTGCAGAGGGTATTTCAGCCCGAACCAATGCCTCAAGACGATCAGGTTCCGTTTTCATTGCAACCATTTATACCGCTCAGTGAGCCAGAAATTCAGGAACCACATCCATATCATGCAACATTTGATCCAAACTCGTTTATAGAAGATTTTTCTTCAGCCATGGATTCTGTTCCATCACTACCACCACTAGATGTTTTCACTCAGGAGATGCAAATCTCAGTACCAGTTTCAGAGCCACTTCCTATACCACCAGAAAATCCTATTCCATACTATAGGTCGATGATGCTCGACCCTTATCTGAGAGGTCCAATACTTCCTAGCCCTTCTCACCCGACAGTTCAAGCACTTGTGCATCAGTACGACCCACCAAATCTCAAAGAGTTTGAAGCAGGAGGATCTAGACCATCACGGAAAGACAGTGATGATAGTGACAACGAAGATCCTCTTACTCAGGTAACTGTTGGAAAGTCCAGTATCAAGAACATACCTCTTCATGCCTTGAGTTTTGAGCACGGATCAATTCGTGTCAACAATGATCAGCTATCTTCTGATTCAAGTGAAGAATCAGCAGAACATGAGCCCATTGATGAGGCATTTCCATCCGATTCAGCTTATGGGAGCCATGAAGAGGAATTTGAGAACACTATCAATGAAGAGAAAGAGCCTAGCGAGAAAGAGGAGGAAGATCCGAGCGAGGATAGTCCCAGTGAAGCCGGTTAGTTTTGATCGACACGTTAGACTGTTGTTTTGAAGTCGGCTATATATATATATATAATTTTAGCATATGTATATATATGTATATATATGTATATATATGTATATATATGTATATATATGTATATATAGTGTGTAAGTAACCCTGTCAAGTTTGATGTCTTGTAGTTTTATTTCTGTTAAATGGTGTTTGGTTGATGACTGCACCATAAGTTAGAAAGTGACGCTAGTATAGAAAGAGCATCTCAATCTAGAAATAGGGATTTTTGCTGTATATATCCCTTCTTTTGTAAAAGTCCTTAAAAAAGGTAATTTTTTTATATATGAAAGAGTGGTCAAATCGGTCATTTGTTTTAAGATATTGAGGCCTGTGTGGTGAAGTTAAGTTGAGAATTTTTGAGAATTAACGAAGTGTCAAAGTTTAAAAAAAAATGGCGTTCAGAGTAAACCAGCGCCGGTTTCATTTCAGCGCTCGTTGGAAGAAAATTTGCGAAGAGTAAACCAACGACCGCTGGGAAGGAAGAAGAAAACGGTGACTCAGCGCCGGCTGTAAGTAAGCGACCGCTGGTAACAGAAGTCCAGCTCGCTGAAAGGTAACGCCGGCTGAGAGAGAAGACATCGTACGGCAGTCCAGCGACGGGTGAAATCCAGCGGCAGCGGCAGCCCAGCGCCGGCTGAATTTGAGCGGCCGCTGAAGGAGGAAAAATAGCAGCAGTCCAGCGCCGGCTGGGATGGAGACGACAGCAGCCAGCTCCGGCTATGCGCCGACAGTCATTGATTGAGCGTGCTCGACAGCTTTTCGTGTACGTCCATTCGTTCGTTTATGTTTCATTTCTTCCGCATGCATTTCGTTTTTACGTGCTTTTCCATCCATCGTAGAAGTTATGTTCATTTTCTTCGTAGTTGTGTTATATTTTTTTTAGTATTAAGTTAAGTGCTAAGGTGATGTGGAAAAGTTGTTGATGATGATTGGATGACGAAATATCGTTAAAGGAATCGTCGTCGTCAAAAATTTAAAACGGGTGTAACTTTCGCTTCAATATTCAGAATTTTTATTATAATATCATTCTGGAAGCGGAACGACATTTTGGATTGAACTCATGGCGCTTTGCGCGATGACCTAAGTGGTCCCGAGCCCAAATTCCTTGTTTTAAGGCACTTTTGACCTTTTTATCTAGTTTATTGTTCGATTTTATTTTCTTTTCGGATTAGGTTTTATTTTAGGCCTATAAATACATTTTTTGATGTTTTGAGAGTCAGACTTTGATGTTTTCTCGAAGAAAAAAATTTTCTTCTCGTTAGAAGAGCGTTTGTCTTCTACGATATGTCTTCCCGTGTCATAAGATATGTATGGAAGGATCATTAATTTAATTTTTAGTTCTTGAAGCATGAAATCACGAATTAAGATGAGGTTAATTGGGAAGATGAAGTTGTAAATAAAATTTTGTTATCAAGTATGGAGAAGTATTTTGAATTAAAAAAAAAAATAAGTGCATTTATGATATGATGATATTGTTTAAAGTCGTAATTTTGACTGATGAAATACTTGTCTATGAGTTGATGTACTGAATGATAATTTTTATGATGTGATGTAGCTATTCTAAGATGTTAATGTTAAAATGCTTGCTTATTAGCTGGTTGTTTAATGTTAAATCTTTTTATCGAAAGATATTAGTATAAAAATAAGAATTCTTAATTCTTGTTTGAGAAAATTTAAAATTTTCTTGAACCCTGGCGTGTGTTAATCAGAATGCCTCTTAGAAGAAGAGAGAGAAGTGAGGATGATGAAGAGGAGCAGGAAGGAGAACCTACTCCTCCACAACCTGCTAGAAGAATCGAAGAACTTTTTCTTCGTCAGAATCCCCCAACCTTCGAGGGTAAAGGAAGTCCAGCAAAAGCGGAAGATTGGATTCGTGCCCTAGAGCGAATCTTCAAATTTCTTCGATGCAATGATCAAGAACGTCTGGTTTGTATGTCCTTTCAATATAAAGGATCAGCTGATTACTGGTGAGAAGCACGTCAGATGACATATACTCCAGAACAACTTGACGATCTTACCTGGGAGCAGTTTAAGGAAGCTCTTTTTGAAAAATTCGTGCCAAGGAGTTATAGAAAGCAGAAGGCATCCGAATTTTCAAATCTTAAGCAAGGAAAGAAATCTGTAGCGGAATATGATAGAGAGTTATGCGATTTGGCCCGTTTTGCCCCTGAAAAAGTAGATACAGACGAGAAAATGTCTGAATTTTTTCGTGCTGGTTTAAAGCAAGATATTAGAGTTGTGCTCGCAAGTCAAAGTGCTCTGAGTTATGCTGAAACTTTGAATAGAGCTTTGGACATGGAATTACCTATGCAGCCTGAGAAGCCACTGCAATCTTTAGTGCATTCTCCTTTCCATGCTCAGATTCCAGCAACTTCTAATCCTTCGTTTTCTAACCAATATCAAAATCAGAAGGGAAAACAAAAATAGAATGTCCGAAATCACCTAATAAGAAACCGTGGCAAGGACAAGGTCAACAGCAGGTGAACCAAGGAAGAACGCCGCAGATAATGTCAAGGCCAAGTAGTTCGTCTCAAGGCCCTCAAGGAATTCCATCCTGCTCAAAGTGTGGCAAAATGCATTATGGAGTTTGTAAGGTTGGTAGCAACGGTTGCTATGCATGTGGACAAGTTGGTCACTATTCCTATCAGTGTCCGAATAAGCAGCAAGGATTCGGTGGAGGAAAGTCGAATCAGTATCAGAAACTGCAGCTGAATGCTATTCAGGGAATTCCTCAGCAGCCAATCCTCCAACGCCAGTAGACGCGTTCTCAACCCCAGCAGCAGCAGAATCAGCCACCTCGTTAAGACCATCAGCAGCAGTTTCCGAGAGTTTTTGCTCTGGAACAAAAGCCTCGTGTTAAAGACCAAGGGAATTTATCAGGTATGGGTCTTTTGAAAGGTGTACCTATTGTTATCATGTTTGATACTGGAGCATCGCATTCATTCATATCAAACGCTTGCGTAGATTCTTGTAAACTCAATGTAGAGAGAGCTAGTAAAGAACTTAGAGTAACAACCCCAGTAGGTAAATCTACCTCAGTTACTCACGTTTGCTCTAACATAGAGTTTGAGATAGAATCTTTTCGTTTGTCAGCCAAAACCTTAAACCTAATATGTATGTGGGAAGTAGACATCATACTAGGAATGGACTGGCTAGCAGAAAATTATGCTGCAATTCGGTGCGATGAGAGACAAGTCTCTTTTCACCCACCCGGGAAAAAGTCTACGGGTTTTATGGAACCAGGAGAAGCAGCAGAAAAATGCCAACAATTTCTGCTCTTTAAGCAGAGAGAATGTTGAGCAAGAAATGTGCACAAGCTTTTGGTGTATTTGAATAAAGATTCAGGTCAAGGGAAGAACGATATTGAAGTTCCAGTTGTTCGTGATTTTAAAGATGTTTTTTCTGAAGTTTTGCCAGGATTGCCGCCAGATAGGCACCATACCGGATGGCCCCAAAGGAATTACAGGAGTTAAAAATTCAACTGCAGGAGCTAATCGATTTAGGTTTTATTCGACCTAGCGTTTCTCCGTGGGGAGCACCCATCTTGTTTGTCAAAAAGAAAGATGGCAGCTTGAGAATGTGCATAGATTATAGAGAGCTCAATAAGCTGACGTTTAAAAATAAGTATCATTTGCCAAGGATAGATGATTTATTTGATCATTTCAATGGAGCTAGCATTTTCTCGAAGATTGATTTGAAGTCTGGTTATCATCAGTTAAAGGTACGTCAGGAAGATATTCCTAAGACGGCATTTCGAACGAGATATGGTCATTACGAATTCGTAGTAATGCAATTTGGTTTGACAAATGCACCAGCAGTGTTCATGGATTTGATGAATCGAGTGTTTCATGAATACTTGGAGAAATTTGTCATAGTTTTTATAGATGACATTTTGGTGTATTCAAGGAGTATATGAGAGCATGATGAGCATCTCAAGATTGTCTTAGAAAAGCTAAGAGCTGAAAAGCTTTATGCCAAGTTCAGCAAATGCGAATTTTGGCTTTCAGAAGTCAATTTCCTAGGACATGTTGTCTCCTCAGAAGGAATTAAAGTTGATCCAGCAAAAGTACAAGCTATTTAGGAATGAAAGTCACCAACTTCACCTCGTGAAATTCGTAGTTTCTTGGGTTTAGCCGGTTACTATCGAAGATTCATTGAAGAATTTTCCAGGATAGCTAAACCGATGACACATCTCCTTAAGAAAGATGAGAAATTTATTTGGACTAAGGAATGTGAGGAAAATTTCCAAGAACTCAAGAAAAGGTTAACTACGGCACCTGTGTAAGAAGTTCCAGAAGTTGATAAAGACTTCGTGGTCTATGCAGATGCATCCAAGAATGGACTAGGTTGTGTGTTGATGCAAGAAGGTAGGGTCATAGCTTATTCTTCACGACAGCTTAGATCCCATGAGATAAATTATCCGACTCATGACCTAGAATTAGCAGCAGTAGTCCATGCATTAAAGATATGGAGACATTATCTTTATGGATCCAAGTGGGAGATATTTTCAGATCATAAGAGTCTTAAATACTTTTTCGAGCAGAAAGAACTCAATATGCGACAAAGAAGATGGCTTGAATTAGTAAAAGATTATGACTGCAAAATCTCGTATCACCTAGGAAAAGCCAATGTTGTAGCCGATGCATTAAAGCAGGAAAGGTGAATCTGAGTTAGGATGTATCCTTACTCAAGAGAAGGAACTTCTTAAAGAGTTTGAAAGATTGAGTAATGAAGTGATTATACCACCGCATGCTACTACTCAGATAATTGCAGCACTAGTAGTAATGCCCGATTTAAGATCCAGAGTCGTTAGCACACAAAGAGAAGACGAGAAATTGGAAAAGCTAAGGATGAAAATTTGGATGAAAGAAACGGATGAATTTACGGAAGCAGGAGATAATGCCATTGTAATTACGTAAACGTGCACCCGTTGCTTTTAACACCAAATTGTCACTGTTATACTTAGCTCAGAAAGTAAAACAGAAAGTAAAAACTGAACCATAAAAGAACACACAGAATGGTAACCCAGTTCGGTTAATCAACCTACGTCTGGGGGGCCACGCCCAAGAGAGAACCAGTCCACTATCGAAAGTTGCAGTTACAAAGGAACTTGCTCATACAGGTCTCCAACCTTATGACGCCTATTCACCTACACCCTTCCCGATCTAGCGTGAATTGGTGATTGTAAGTGCACCACTCACAATCTAAGTTCAAGCCACAACTTGACACTCAACCCTCTCACAAGTGTTTATCTATATGAATAAACGTTCTCAAGAATACAATAAAAATACTATGAAAGTATAATGCTATGATAATGAACAATAGCAGCGGCAGCCTCACTTCAATGTATCTTGGTATAGATATATATAGGTCTTGAGAAACCCTAGATATGCTCTCCACCTCATTTGCCCTAGTTTCCTTATACATGGAAACTTCCTTTGAAGATATGCCTTGTGGAACAATTAAGTATATCTGCAATATAACATCTTTTCCGCGTCAAACAAGGATAAGGAAAAGATCTCCGCAAAATCCGCATAAATATGGAAAGAATCTTTCTGATCTGTTCCACAATGAACTAGCTCAGACTGAAGCTCAGAAACCAGTTTCTGTCCTCGCACAACTCAGAAACACTTCAGTCAATTTTGCTTCTACATAAACTTGCCAACTTCAACCGAGCTACCGGCTCGAATCTAACAGCCATTTTGTTTAACGGAAGACTTTGTGTGCCGAGCAATAAGGAATTAAGAGATGAAATTATGAGTGAAGCTCATAGTATGCCTTATACAGCTCACCCTGGAAGCACAAAAATGTACCAGGATCTTAAGCAAAACTTTTGATGGGAAGGAATGAAACGAGATGTAGCTTTATTCGTTGAGCGATGCTTAGCGTGCCAGCAAGTGAAAGCACTACATTAACGACCGTATGGAAAGCTACAACCGTTAGAAATCCCATAATGGAAATGGGATGATATTACAATGGATTTTGTAACTGGGTTACCAAAGTCCAAGAAAGGAAACACAGGCGTATGGGTGATTGTCGATAGACTCACCAAGAGTGCTCATTTCTTACCAATTCAAATCACTCATGGATCAGATAAGCTAGCTCAGCTTTATGTCCGTGAAATTGTGCGTTTGCACGGTGTGCCAAAGTCGATTATATCAGATCGAGATTCCAAGTTTACTTCTCGATTCTGGAAGAATTGGGTACTAAATTAAATTTTAGTACAGCTTTTCACCCATAAACTGGTGGTCAATCTGAGAGAACCATTCAAACTTTGAAAGATATGGTTAGAACAGTTGTATTAGATCGAGGAGACCAGTGGGAGCATATCCTACCTCTCATTGAATTCGCATACAACAATAGTTATCAGAAGATAATTGGCATGGCGCCATATGAAGCTCTTTATGGGAAAAAGTAGGTGAAAGGAAAATTTTAGGTCCCGATGCTGTGGAAGAAATGATTGAAATAGTTCGACAAATTAAGAAGCGCATGAAGGAAGCTCAAGATCGTCAAAAGTCTTATGTTGATGTTCGGAGATCGGAATTGCAATTCGAGCTAGGAGATAAAGTTTTCTTGAAGGTTTCACCTTCCAAAGGAATTCATAGATTTGGTATAAAAGGAAAGCTTAAACCCAAATTCATAGGACCATTTGAAATCCTTGAAAGGATAAGTCATGTTGCCTACAAGCTAGCCCTTCCACCAAGTTTTGGAAATACTCATAACGTATTTCATATCTCCCAGTTACGGAAATATGTTTTCGATCCAAAGCATATTATCCATCAGGAGGAAATAGTGCTCGAACCTGATTTAAGCTATGAAGAAAAACCTGAAGCAATTCTAGACCGAAAGTCCAGCAATTGAGAAATAAAAGCATTAACCTCGGTTAAGGTTCTTTGGAAGCATCATAGTTTTGAAGAAGCGACTTGGGAACTCGAGGACAGAATGAAAGAAAATTACCTCGAGTTTTTCTCCCAAGGTATCTAAATTTCGGGACGAAATTTTTTTAAGGAGGAGGGAATGTAGTACCCCGTATTTCTCCCCGTATTATTAGATTGCTTTAGCAATTAATTTATGATTATTTTTCTCTAATAAGCTTATTAATAAATTTAATAAGCTGCTTAAAATCCAGTAAGTCTAAGTTGCCTTGAATAATTGGAATTTTGTTTCTCAAATAAGAAGTATAATTTATCAGTCGTGATTCTAAATTTAATTATTTGAATCACTTGTTGATAATTGGAAATGATGTATTGTGAGAATTTTATGTGATTTAATTCTTGTGCTGGTAAATTAAATTGTCTGGGAAACGTTTATGATTATTCTATGCTATATTACTGGATTAAAATTTTATGCGGAGATAATAACCCGAGATGTTACGTGTTTTAAATGATAGTAATATAAGATGGGATTATTTAATAAAGTGAGTATTTATTAAAGTATTTGAGATGTTTATTAACCTAGCCAAAGATATAAACCTAGGTAATATTTTCCCACTTGTATAAATCCTATCTAAATCTTACTACCTATCCTAAATTAATTGCGGTAATAAATGTTGTCTTATCTCACTCTCTCAATCTCTCATCTCTCTCTCCCGTAACTCTCACTCTCTCTCCTGTATCACTCTCTCTCACTCTATTAATTCCATCTTCTTCTCCATTCCTGCGAAAAAATACACACATTCACACACTCCATTGAAGCTCTACCAAGCTCAAGAACAAGCTCAAGATTCAAGTATTTTCTAAGTAACTATCAAGGTTAGATAGTTTATCAATTATTAAACTCAAAATCAAGTAAAGAAATCCTTCTATTTATATTGCTATTTTCGAAAATTATTAAGAAAAATAGAAGATTTCTTTGATCTTCAAATATTTTGTATATCCATGTTCTAGAGTAAGTTTTGATCATTAAAATGAATTAATCAAACCTTAGCCTAATTCTAGAAATTTCGAAATTTATAAAGAATTTGAGAGTTTTGATTCTTGATTTTTATTTATGAAATTTATAAGTGATTATGAGTTTATAGCATGATTTTGAGCATGTTAAAGAAAACAATTTAATTTAAGCCTAATTTCTTGATTTAATTAGGATTAAAATTAGAGCTTTTAATTTCTTGTGTTCTTGATTAAATTGGTGGATTATACGTGGATATATGTGTGTTATAAGCATGATTATGGATTGATTGATTGAAATTAATCACCTATGCTAATTTGGAGAAAATAGGGAGAGACGATTTTGATTTTATTTGGGTGAAATCAGTGATGTATATATGCTTATATGATTATTGTGAGCATGATTTTAAATGATTAGAATTTTTGGAGTTTGATTGATATGAGATTTAAAAATTAAGTTTATATGTGAAATTAGGGTTTTCTTGATTATGATGTTAATTTAATAAAAAGGATGATAAATATGTTGTGAAAATATGTATTAAAGTATGATGTGAAATTGTAGAATTTAAATTAGAATTTTTATGTTATTTTCTATTGTTGTTAAAAAGAAATAAATTAGAGTTTATTAAGTTTATGTATGAAATTATTATATGTGAAGATTTAATGTTTCTTATTTATCTATGATTTTGTTATTAGTATTATGTTTATTAAATAGCTTCTATATATAGCTATTTAAGAGGAAGATTAGTTTTTAGAAGTCTTAAGTTTTAGTTTGAGAAAGAAATTCTAGTTGTAAAGGGATTAGAGGATCATTCATTTAAGAGCATCGTTTCGTTATTTTGATTTTTATCGAAGCATCCTCTCATCGTTTTCACTCGAAACCTTCTTTTGCTAAAGGACCGAGTGGAGTCGGGAAGTAAAGATCGTAAGAAGAAGAAGAGTAAGTAAGAGGAAGCGAGTCAGGTGGGCTTTTCTATCCAAAATAAAATGAGTTTGATTATATGATTATATGTATGATGATTATTTTGAATGATTGACTTGTCTAATGCTTTATAAGTTTTTGTGTGATACCATCTACTGAAGGAAGACGAATTCGGTCATGCATGATGCAGGATTAATGTATACATATTGTGACTGTGTGTCGTCCTTTTTGGTTGGCCGGTCATAGTGTTTGAGAAGGAGACAACACATTTAAGTTATGATAGTAGATATGGTTCATACTCTCAAATATATATATGACTGCAGTCACTCATGTTTATTCTAAAATGAAAATGATTTAGCATGCACAAGGTTTATTTATAAATTACTCTCCTGTGTGATGCTTTTGAGGCAAGGTTTCAATCTACAGCTCTATGTGGCAATTATTTAAATGTTTGGCATGTGTTCACTGAGTACGTTGTACTCAGCTCTGCGTATTATTTCTAAAATGTGCAGGTAATCAGAATGGATGATGGAGATGTGCTGAGCGGATGTTGAGTTTTATTTATAAGTGTTGGTTCATGCTAGGGTTATATGTCTGCATACATATAATCTAATCATGTTATTTTCAGCTGCTAAACTGATGTCATTCACTTTTTGGATTTGTGATTTGTATCATAAATCAATGTAAATTCAATAAAGTCCATTTGAACTCGCTAATGCTCAATATGTTGTTTGATCGCTTATTCTGGAATATATTTTGGTTTATATTCCTATTCTGTTGAGTATATGAAAGAGATTGTTTCAATTCTAGGCAATATGTTGAGATCGTATGATGTCTATTTGATTAATGAAGATCACACTTATCTTAATAGTTGTGATTTAAAGTTAAAAGTAAGAAGAAAAAATTTATTCCTCGTTTTCAGTCCTTTGTATTCGAATTATAGTGATATATTCCTTTATTCGTATACATAGTCGTAGTTCAACCGCCTTAGTCATCTATACTCTAGGGCGGGCTGCGACATATTTAAACCTAAAGAAAATTCTTAAGGGGTGACTAAATGGGTATAGGGTGACAACGAAGCGCAACTTAGTGGTAAGAACATATACAAATTTATGTGGAAACCCAAGAAATGAGAAAACCACATGCTGATGAGAGAATTTCACTATATGTCGAAAATAGGGTTTCATTGAGCAACAAGAATAACAACAATCCTAGACGAAATTTCGTTTATTTATAAAGGTCCCTAACAGTCCAATCCCTCAAGCCCAACCACATTGCGAAAAAATCCAAGTCGCACCATGAGCCTTTCGGGTTCGACCCAAACATTCCGTGTCACTAGTATCAACAGATACTTCCCCTCTAACCATGCATGATGTTTGGGGTTCGACTCAGCTGTGATGTGAGTCGAAACTAAAAAAATAAAATGATATAGGGTAAGAGGAAATTACTGACCCGATTCACTACCCAGTGGGTATCGGGTACCATGTTCCTGGAAAACCGGGTTTGCGGGTTGGGTTGCAGATGAATTCTTTGAATTTAGCGATACTCGGTGTACTCGTTAGCTTAGAGGGAATAGAGACCTCAACCGTATTCAAAACAGACGGTATTACTAAATTAGAAGGTAGCGTTTGTATTAATACACACAAATCAAATAAACTTATCAACTGAAATTTTGGGTAATTTTATAGTTAGAATACAAGAAACTGTTATCCAAATAATAATAATATATAATCAATTTTACTTCTATCGAAAGAAGCACGAGATACGAAGAAAATAATTGATGTGTGTATTTTGGTTGTTCATATTATTAATTTTTCTATGGTTTTATTTAGGTATAATTTGCACTTTTTATGTATTTTTTGTGTAGGAATCGAAGAGTTCGTGAGCATATGAATTTCGACTAGAGAAATCGAGAAGGAAGAATTTATGTGCAATTTTGGAAGATAATGAATGGGTCGGACTTATTTTGTAATACATAGACTATATTTGAGATACCTTTTATTTTAGGAGTTTATTTTTATTATTTAATTATTATATTATCTAGGTTTAGTGGCTACTAATTAGAATTAGCTTTATATATATATTTAGAATTAGCCGCAGAGGAGAGCAATTAGTTTTTAGTTTTCAATTCCTTAGTTTTATTAGTCTTTATTTTTAGTCGCATAGGTTAGTTTTTTTACATATATACTTTTACCTTTTCTTAATTGGAGCCGCCAACTGGAGGAGGAAAAAAACATACGCAACAGATTACTTTTTGGAGAATAATTTAGATTAGTTTTTGTTATCTTAAGTTTTGAATTCTTGGAGCAGACATCTTTGGATCGATTTTGTTAAATTCTGGTGATAGAATTCTCGTTTACTTTGTTTCCATTTCGTAGATTAATTATTATGTTTGCTTTTTATTATTTATTTGTCTTTAATTTTATTAATACGAGTAGCTAGTTCTTTAATTCGGCGAGAATAATGAAGCACTAGTTTAATAATATGTGAGATCTAATTGTTCATATAATTAATTTCCTAAGGTTTCAAAATATTCATTGTGTATAAAGTTAATTATGATTTTATTTAAGCCTGATCAATTTAGATTTAATTGGATAATATGTGAGATCTAATTGTTCATATAATTAATTTCCTAAGGTTTCAAAATATTCATTGTGTATAAAGTTAATTATGATTTTATTTAAGCCTGATCAATTTAGATTTAATTGGATTTCAGTCAATTAGTTCCCCCAATCCGTAATTGTTGGAATAGAGTTAATTAGTGATAAAGCTACCATGTTCGTAGTAGGAATAAATTGGTAGACGAGTTATTACTTGCGTTCTTGGGTAATTCGTCTAAATTGGGTTCCTTCAAATCTAAAAGCTATTAGAGCATTGAATCTAGGTATGGCTTCTCTAGGTAGGTTGTGTTTTAATAAGGGAAATAGTTAGGTCTGGCGTCTACAGCTAACTATCGATAAAATACGTAGGAATTGGGGTATGTCCGCTGCATTCACGGTACCCTAAAACTGGTTGGTTCTTGGGAATTAATTTATCTTTGCGTCGATGATCAGAGCCCTAGACTAGTGTGGATTTATTCGAAGCCGAATACTTTTCTTCTGATTAATATTTGTTTTTGCTATTTAGGTAAATTATTGTTTTCTTAGTTTTTTTTAATTAAATTCTCTCAATTTAAGGCGTGGTGGCTACACCAAAACCGATTTATAGGAAAAATAAGTGATTTTTCGTTCTATGTGGTTCGACCCTGCTTGTTGCTATACTAATTTGATTCTTAGCAAGTTGCAGGAATTATTTGGTGGTATACGACGTCCACCAATAATAAAAGTAAAAGTTTTGCTCGAATTTTTTTTTAGTTGTAGAGTAGTGGAACTTGAAACCTGATCCTCACGTCGAATACATAAGGTTTTGGCCGTTTGAAAATACTTGAAAGCATCAAACATTGATAAAGAGCGAACCAACCAATCACCCCCATTTCATAGTGTATTTGATGAACTTCACTTAATTCATAATTTATAAAAGGTATATAAAAGAGATAAACTTTACTAATTACAACCGTGCAACGGAATTTAAAAATATTTTTGGAGTTTAAACTCGTGACGCGGACCCACAAATTTGCCGGTTAACAATCAATCCCAAGTGGCCATTCTTATTAGTTTTTTTTTTTTTTCATAACCATTCTTATCAATGGATAACATGAAGAATTGGAGAGGAATTTCCACTGGTATACACAACTAAACTGGACCTGCACTGTACCATTTTAATCAGTTGTTCGTATCCTGTATTCCAGTATTTTTGGTATCCCATCGTGTCCCATTATTAAATTATTTAATTTAATAATATTTATTATAAAAATAAAAATTATTAGTATAACATATTGAAGTTTAATAAATTATGTACTCCAATCATGGAATAGTCAACCCTAACAATTAATTATCAACTAAAAATTTGATATTACTAAAAATTAATTATGTAGGCTAATTAATAATAATAAAATATTGAAAGTGAGACACATGTACCACACGAAAAGGAAAAAACAAAAAGAAATTGAGGATCACAAGTAGAGTGCATGACGGGACTATTGCTGATAAACTGTAGCACCGCATACATGGAGAATATAAGTTTGTTTGTTTTTTTTTTGATTTTTTTTTATGAAATGGAGAATATAAGTTTAATTATTCTATAGTCATGAAATGAAAAAAATTTCAAAACCAAAGCAGAGACGGAACATCTTATGATTCTTATCCAATGAAACAACTCAAATTTCCCTCACATCAATAACGTTCACAATTTAAAGGCGTGGCCATAAATGTAATTTCGATATGATTTCTAAAAATATCTAGAGAAAGTAAAATAGTGAGTGATCTTGATATGAAAGGCTGTGCTGCATTTGCAGTCTCAACCTCAAACCACTGCCCATCACCAGATAAGATTAAATGCCACGTGGCGCTCTGGTCACGGTGCCAAGCGATAAGGCACTAATCCATCTATATGTGGTCGCAAAATCGAAATGTCACCGCGCGAGGCATCCGACGGCCCAGATCCACCCAGATTCGCCACGATCGAACCACAGCCCTCCGATGAAAATCTGCACTCACCAATTACAAACCAGAGGGTTGCATGGCATTATAAAGAGTGGGGGCTAGCGGTGGATGCTACCACGCAGTAGACACATTGAGTGTGTGAGAGAATTAAGTGAGAGAGAACAAAAATGGCTTCCTCAATGGTCTCCACGGCCGCCGTCGCCGCCCGCTCCGCCCCGGCTCAAGCCAGCATGGTGGCTCCTTTCACCGGACTTAAGTCCGCCGCCGCCTTCCCCGCGACCCGCAAGAGCGCCGACATCACCACCATCGCCAACAACGGCGGAAGAGTCTCCTGCATGAAGGTCAATTAACTTCTTAATTACCCTATTCCATTAATTTCCTCTTCCAATGAACACACACACACACACATCATGATCAAAATTATTGAAATTAACAACACAAAATTTCTATTATACAATTTACACACACATTTTGGTATGGTTATATATTGGCAGGTGTGGCCCACCGAGGGATTGAAGAAGTTCGAGACATTGTCATACCTGCCACCTCTAACAAGGGAGCAACTGATTGCTGAAGTGGACTACCTTATCCGCAAAAACCTCATTCCTTGCCTCGAGTTCGAATTGAAGGTAATGCGCGTTTTTAATGGAAATAGCCCAAAAATGTTAATTAAGTAAAATGCGATGTATATGCAGGACGGGTTCGTGTACCGTGAGAACCACAGGTCGCCCGGATACTACGACGGACGGTACTGGACAATGTGGAAGCTGCCCATGTTCGGGTGCACCGACCCGGTTCAAGTGGTGAAGGAGTTGGACGAGGTTGTCGCCCTCCACCCCAACGCCTTCGTCAGGATCATCGGATTCGACAACAAACGTCAAGTCCAGATCATCAGTTTCATCGCCCACAGGCCCCCGGGCTACTGAGCATTCTCTTTCTCTCTCCACAAATCAAGCCATGAATAGATTTTCACGGCGTGGAATTGAAGGAATGAATGTTTCTGTTAGGGTTTTCGGTTATATTTGATTTGTATGCAAACTCTTTTTTGTGAATTTCTTTCTCTCTCGGATCTCCGATGGAATGTATGAGCATAAATATCATGTCATGAACAATCATCGATCCCTTTTTACTTAATAAACTATAATGCATATTTGTTTTTCTTTTAATCTAGGCTGTTGCTCAATATTTTCCTTTGCTACGCGTTATTAATTTGTTCTTGGCCAATTATTTTCTATATATATATGCAAAATCTTACTATTCTATTGATTTTTTAAAATCATAAAATGGAGGCACGAAATTTTATTACATGATTGTAATTACAATAGAGCGCTGGAGTCTTGTAGCACCCCACCCCCAAAAGAGAAACAAACATTTTACAATTTAAATGTAACTAATAAAAAAATTGAATAAATACGAGCTGTGCAATGAGAGTCGATTGAGAATCATAAATCATAATACTCGGTTAACCTTATTTATAGAAATCAAGATACTCGGATTAGTTTACAATGTTTCAGTTCGAGTTGACTTTTTTTTCTTTGAGTTGGGTGACAGAGAATGGAACGCCTTTATTTACACATGAAATCTTTACCATTTGCATGTTTTCGAACGAACTCTAACTAATTTTTATATTCTTCTAATCGGATGGGATTGAAGCATTCTTATGACTATTTAATTTATCTCATCAATCATGTCGGGATATTTTTATATAGATATCATTGGATAATTAAAATACATGGTACTAGTGATAGTAAATAAAATATAGTATAAAATAGAAGATATGTAGTGTTGTTTTTTACAAAGCTATAGCAAAATAATGTACTGTGTGTGTATATTTATATATACATGTGAAAATAACGGCATGTCTCAATTTAATTTTATCTTAAATATGCAAAGAAAACTAATACTCAACTACCTTATCCGTCTAGAGACATATTTGAGTGGTGGTAGTCTACTCTCTTAAGTCTTATCCTCGGATAAGGATATTAAGAAATTAATGTGGATAATCTTTTTTAGTTTCCTTTCTTCTTTATTTTATTTTTGGATTAAAAAAACAACCTATCTGAGATAGCGGCTAAAACCAATTACTTCGGGCAAAGACTCATGTACGGCGGGCCAACGGCCACAAATTATAATTAATCAGTATTAACTAAAAATTTAATTAATACTCCAATTCAAATTTATAATTAAAATATTAACTCATGATTAAAATTTAATAATCTCCAATTCAAATTTATAATTAAAATATTAACTCATGATTAAAATTTAATAATCTCCAATTCAAATTTAATTTTGATATAAATCAAATTATTAAATATAAAAAATAAAAAATAAAAAAATTAAAGGGCCGGATGTGCTGCCCGCCGTTTTGGAGCACACGGCCCATTACTTGGGCTTTTGAATTTAAGTTTCATCAACGGTAAATTTCAGAAAAAAGATTCTATTCATAGCTCATGGGGTGGTGGCTATACATGACATGACATAAAGGAAGGTTTAATTAATTTATTGTTTTGGTTTGGATTTTTCTGTTTTTCGTAGGGACTACAAGAAGAAATGAATATATACAGAAAATACTTATATTTCAATTGTATATGGAATTTATAAGAGCATGAGTAATGGTGGGCACAAGCCATAAAAGTTTGTGCCTACCAATATTAAATTAGTTTTTATGGGTAGGGTGGGTACTAGAAATTTGCCCTCACTAGTATTATACCCGTGTGATGGATGGAGAATAAGTTAAATTTTGATTTTCTTTTTTTTGTAAAACAATATAAATATGAGTAAGGAATACATATATATATATATATATAAAAGAAAAGTATCAAACAATATAAATTAAAATTTCGTTTAAAGTTCATATATCTATAAGATTTGAAAATTTTCCTTGTAAACATTGTTTGTTGTACATGCACTGCTCTTATTCTCTTTAACGCATGTCAGGATCTTCAAACTATTTTGACTCCATACCCTCAATACAAAGACGTATAGTTGACCATATAAAAATAATACTTGGACTTTGTAAACGATTCAGCTAAATGTATAGAATATCATCTAAAAGATTCTTCTAACACTTTTCTCAAACAATCTCGCGATATGTTAATTGAATTAGCAAATAGTAGATTTGCAAACATATGTCTCAAAGAATGTGCGGTACTCCAATGATTTGCCTCTATAATGTCGTCGATGTATTCTCTATCATCGTCTAACAAACCCTCTTACTATCTGCCAAATTTTTGTATAATGGTTTTGTTGGGAAAATTAATAGAGTTTTGATTGGATACCAAAACCCAGCTGACCCCAACCGAGTAGATGATCGCACAAGACTAAGCGCTTTTCAGCTCACCTGTTTGAGCTTATAGAGTTTCTTAGTTTACAGGTAGATTCGCTGAAGACAGCAGAAGACACAGCTAAGCAGACAGCTTAAGAACTCAGCAGAGCAGACTCAGCAGAGCAAGACCAAGCAGAGTCAAAGATCTTGCAGTATCAAGACCCAGCTCAGTGACGGAAACCCAGCTTAGTGTCAAAGACCCAGCTCAGTGTAAAAGACCCAGCTTAGTATCGATGACACAGCTCAGGTCTAAAACACAGCTCAGGTTGAAGACACAGCTCAGGTTGATGATACAGCACAGGTCTAAAGACAGCTCAGAATCAAGACACAATAGAGTCCAAGCCGCTGAAGATACAGCTGAGACGCTTAGAAGCTCGAAGACGAAGACCTTCTCAAAGACAAGATCCCGATGTCAGAAGATCTTATCTGACGCAGTCAGATCAGAGAAGAACTAGCTTCTGCAGATGCAGAACTACTTCGTAGGTAAAGGCCAGAAGTCAACAAGAGTAGGTAAGATTCAAACGGCTCTCTTCCAACGGCTAGTTTGAATCTCCACCTATATATATCTCTTCTCCACCATTGAAGAAGAGCCTGGCAAGACGACTGAAGAAATAGAAGAAAACAGAAAAATGAACAACGATCTTCAAAGCCAAATCTTTCAAGAACACCCAGCCAGTCAGCTGTGTTCTTAGTTGTTCACATATTCAGTCATAGGCAGAATAGATCAGAATAAATATCTTAAGCCTAGTTTGAACGAGTTTATCATACTCCTTGTTCTTCATTCTAAGAACTCGTTCATAGTTGGAAAACCATACCCAAACCCAAACCCAGAAAGATTAGGTAAAGGTACGCTTGCTCGAAGCGTGTAATTCGAGTGGTTAGGTTCTTCAGTACTCGGAAACTGAAGGTGTAGGCTTGATAGTGCCCGCAAACTGTTGGAACACAGCTCGGGTTAGAGTTGTGAAGTTGCTTGGTACTTGGAAACCAAGTGGTAGTGAATTACCAGTGAATCTGGTCGTGGACGTAGGAGGGGTTACTCCGAACCACGTTAAAAATGCTCTGTTATTTATCGCTTTGTTTTATGCATGTTACTAACCCTCATAAGCATATATTTCAATCTGCATAAACTGACTAACTGAAAAGTGAAACAGAGTTTTGCAATATATTTGAAGCAACAGACGGACTTTCCAAATCCACCACATTCCGCACACACACATAGCCAGCTGTGTCGATCAAGCTGTCATCCAGCTGGATCGAACACAGCAAGCTCTCTGAAAAGAGTTTTAACTTGGAAAAGTTTTTAAACCTTGGTGTATTCACCTCCCTCTACACCAAGGTATCCATCTTGGGACCAATAATTGGTATCAGAGCAGTGGTTCAAAAGATCACTGTATCTGTCAAGTCAGCATTTCATTGCTGATAATGGTCACCTGAACAGATCCTTCAAAGCTTCAATTTTTTTTAAAATCATTATATTGCATACTGTCGCGAAATCTTCCTTGTGCAGGAATCTCTCAATCGAGGAGCAAAGAAGATGAAGAAATCCAGCTAGCTGACTGCGACCAGCTGTGAAATAAAGACAGCGAATGCATAACGGAAGATGCAGCCAGTCATACAGCTGAGCACATTGGTCTCAAGGAAAGAATAAAGAAGCGACGATGAATCACTGGATTTGGAACAGCTGACTACCTGCTATACAATCAGAGACCTCTTCAAAGAAATGAGCCGATGGTGAGAAGATCCGTTCATTAGAAGGAAGTAGGATGCAACTGAAGAAAAAGCCACCTACTATCAAATCGAGGGGGAACTCTACATAGCTGAAAAGAATCAGCAAAATCAAGTAGAATACCCAGCAGGATGCACTCACCAAGATAGACTAAACTGGAGTCACCAACTGAGGGGGAACAAACCCAGATGGATCCCAAAAGCTCAGATCAGAAGGATTATCCAGCTAAAAGGAAATAAAGCTCAGCTGGACAACAATCGAAGAGCTAAAGGGAACTCAGCTGAAGAAGCTTCAAGCTAATCACCAAGATACTCAGCTGAGGAGAACCTTCAATCCAGCAGAAGAGAATACAACAGTGGTATCAGCTGACTACAATGATCAGCTGACGGGTTTGCAGATTTTGTTTATTATATTTCCTGTTGTAACACATTGTAAGGATAAAATTATTTGAATTTAATTCAAACATCCAAACATTCCTTAAATGGATTATTCTGCAAGCTATACATCCCATCGCATTCAATGAAAAGCATGCAGAACATTGTAGCTCAAGAGAACTGAGTCAGAAGTCAGAACGTTTCGACTTCCTCACGCGCGCGTGACATTCACTCAACATTCACACGTCATAGAACGTGTTGCGCAAATCTCTCTCAGCCGCAGATCTTCAATACAATTGCCAAGATCTCAACCATTAATCAAAATGGGCAATTGATATATTTATCAAATTTTTGTAAATCTTCGCCATATTTACTATCGCTCATACTTATCTAAAATTTATATCTCAGATTCTTGATTATCTATTTGCTAATACGCTCCCCGAGTATCTTCGTCTTTCTAACCTCTTACTACAGAAGAAAACCATGGCACCAAAGAAGACTACACCAGGAGCAAGCCAGACTGAGAACTTGATGTCAAAACTTCATTTTGAGAGTTGTCTGACTCTCAAGAACTACCAGAACGCGGAGTTCCAGGAAGTTCTGGATCTCATCGAAAATGCCGGACTTTTGCAGTGGGCGACTGCAAGACCGAAGAACATCTTCCGCCGGGAAGTGGCAGAGTTCTTCTTAGAGATATCTAACCGAGATGATCGAGTCCGTTCCAACGTCTCTCTACAAATCAAGGAGAAGACTGGACATACAACTCCATGGGACGTTGACATCAACATCAACCGGATGGTAAACAAGCTGTTCTACCTGAAGACTCTTGGGGACCGCTCCCCAGATAATTACACCAGAGAAGAAATCCAGATCGAACTGGATAAGATGCTGTTCAAGCCAGAACCGTACAGGGCGAGCATGTCCAAGCTCCTGCTCAAGCCCAAGTACAGATTACTTCTGGATGTCACCCAGAAATGTATCCTCGGTATCGCTGGATCTCAAGGAGAGATCAGCATACCCAAACTTAAACCAATGATAGCCATTCTCAGAAATGACCATGTGGATTGGTTCTCATACTTCATGGGAAAATTGGAAAAAGAATCTAAAAAGATTCATTTTGAAGATGACAGCTTCACCCGGTACAGCTGTAAAGAGACAATCTATCTATACACCAAAGTAGCATGCATAATAGAAAGTTACTCTACTGGAAGGAAAATCAAGTGGCATAACGCAGAAGAATTTTCTGTGTCCAGAATACTCTTTGAAAAGCCAAGTCAGCTCACTGACTTGTTGAAGAAAGCAGCCCCTGAAGGAAAGAAGAGGGCGCTAGAGGCAAAGCATCAGACTGCCTCTCCATCTCAAGCAAGAAAAATGAAGCAATCAGAGGAGACACAGCCAGCTGGATCTCCACCTGCCAAGAAGAAGCTGAAATTCAAGGCAGCCATCAAACCAGCTAAGGAGGCAGCAGAGAAACCAGTTGTTGAGACAGCTGGATCGGAATCCACTCCCACAGCCTCCCCTGTCCAAAAGAAGAAAACTGAGTGGAGACCCGCCATCGAGGAGATGCTCGTGATCCTCCTCCAGCTCAGACAATGGAAGGGAGTTCGTGAGAACATCACGAGAAGCTGAAGAATCACAAATAGTGGTCGCTGACCTAGGCCCAGAGGATGCTATTCCCCTTCGTCAAATTCTTCAAGCATTCTCACACCCCACTCCAGCTGACTACAAATCAGCTGGAATTTCTCTTCAACAATCTCTTCTTCCATCCCATCCTCAGGTACACATCTCAGATTCTCCTTTCAATTCTTCAGTACCTGAAACCTCCTTGCTTCCACACACCCAAGTTTCAGCACCCAGCTCTCCTCCCAAAGAACCATCTCCTTTAAGAGAGCTGACAGACATTCAGTTGGCTGAAGCGTCTTCTGACCACCGACTCCCAAGCTGAACTATCTTCTCTTCCCAGCTCACCTAAAGAGCCCCGTCCAGCTGATGTTCCTTCGCAGCTGGATGATGAAAACCAAGCTGAACCTTCAAGTCCCACTACTTCTGAGGAAGTTGAAATCCTCAGTCCCAGAGCCATTGCACGTGCTGCCACCATCATGAGGTTCGATGACCTCAGGCTTCAAGAAGTAAAGAGCGCACTGCAATAATACCCGTCTTTTGTTTCACTCCCCGCCGCATTAGTCGCCGTAAGCGACTTCAAATTTTACCTCGCTACCAAGATGACTACTTGGTACGTAAATGAGGAACTTGTGGAGCTCTACTCCTTCAACAAGCTCAAAGCCGAAGAAGCTGCTCTACAGGAGATCTTCGGATTTGGAAGTCTTCAGGATGTCTTCTTGCATCAAGACGAGCTAATCCAAACTCTCATCCAGAAGACTAAGCAAGATGAAGTATCACCATCTGAAGAGGTAATCGCAAGAGCCAACTCCTACCTCCACACTCTCAGCTGGATTGTTCAAGTTGAGACTGCCAAGGAAGCTGTACATGCAGACACAGCTGAGGCAATGATGACTGAAAACGAGCCAACTTCTGCAACAGTTGAGCCCGCAGAAGCTGCACCACCTAGTCCAATTGCCAATGACACTCGCTCACTGGTCGAGATCGAGGCAGTCAAACCCAGCCAAGTCGAATCCGGAACCCAAACGGATTCCAATGCCGTGCTTTCTGATGCAATGAAGGAGGAGATAGCCAAACAAGTTGAGGAAATCCTATTCCAGAATAGACTCAAATCAGACATTGACACCCTCCTGCGCATCACAACTGTAGAATGGCAAGTCCATTGTCATGGACAGTCCATTGATGAAGTTTACTCTTTTGCCCAGAACTTACAGAGAAGCTCCAGTGAAGATCTCAAGCAATCTGTCGTATCTCATCGCATTGATCAGTCACATCATCTAGAGAAGAGAGTTTCTGAGATCATTTCAAGCCTTCAAGCTCTACTGGAAAGCAGCTTCAGCGATTTATCCAGCCAGCTGCAAGCTCTACAACAACAACCCCTCTCCAACAGGACTGACATTCAAAAGCTGTTCAATCTCTACAAAGAGCTGGACACTCAGTTCAAAGTTGGAAGTACCAACACAGCACAACTCAACCTCATCACAGCAGACAACACAGCCAAGATTGCTGATGTTGACAAAGCCCTGGCCTAGCTAAATAAGACAATTGTCAACCTATCCTCCACCCTTGTTGATAATGCCAAAAATGGGGAAGATAAGGGGGAAGGAAATGACGAGAGAAAAACATCAAGGGCAGGCAAAGGAAAAGCTGTAGCTGAAGATGAAATCCAAGTGCTTTGCGATGCGAGATTGATGAAGTTGTTCTTGGTAGAGCAGAAAGAACCAGCTGGACGAAAAGGAAAATGGAGCAAAATGATCATCCCTCTTGCCAAAGCTAGAGGAGCCAAGCCAGAAGAAATAAATGATACTCAATGGCTCTGCAACTTTGTAAATAAACAAAAGCAAGAGATGAGGAACTTTCAAGAGCAGCAAAAGAAGAAGGAAAGCTTGCTCGATGCTGAGGAAAAGAAGCAGAAGAAGAAAAGAGTAAACATCAGAGCATCGAAGAAAAAGACTCAGATACCAATGAACTGGAGAAGAATAGATGAATGGATCCCAGAAGAATTAAACGACGACTGGGAACATACAAAATTCGAGTTCATTGAAGATTACTACTATCTGGGAGCATACCCAAATACGCCTCCAGATGTTGCTTTCAAGATTCATCTGAATGAGCTCTTCCATCAAGATAGGATGACTGCGAAAGCATTCTTCAATGCTGCAGAGACCGCAAAGATCCAATTTTCTGCTCCCCAGCTGTATCATCTCCAGCCTCCACTAATACCTGGAACCGATTTCCCTGACAAATCGCAAGTAATCGCAGAAGTAAACAAATGGGCAATCAGGAGAAAAATTTCCAAGGTAAGTAATGAAGAAGAATATAGGAAGCACGGATGATCTTCAACCGGTACAGGTTAAGAACGGATGAACAGCTTGAAGAAGAAAGACTGAAGAATCAGCAGCAGAGGAAGCAGAGTTGAAGACCCAGTCATCTGAGAATTTTTGTCGTTTGAATTTTTGTAAAATGTAAAATTGTAATATTATCTTTTATTAATGAAAAATTCGTTTTTGCTCTCAAGCTCATCCTGATGACAATAACTCTTTGTCCAGGCACTGAACTCTGAATTTAATATACCTGCTGTGTATGTTTAAACTTTTGAAAACCCGTTTTCTTGTTAAGGGGGAAGTAAATTATTTTTCTCAGTTAGGTTTTGGCATAATCAAAAAGGGGGAAATTGTTGGGAAAATTAATAGAGTTTTGATTGGATACCAAAACCCAGCTGACCCCAACCGAGTAGATGATCGCACAAGCCTAAGCGCTTTTCAGCTCACCTGTTTGAGCTTATAGAGTTTCTTAGTTTACAGGTAGATTCGCTGAAGACAGCAGAAGACACAGCTAAGCAGACAGCTTAAGAACTCAGCAGAGTAGACTCAGCAGAGCAAGACCAAGCAGAGTCAAAGATCTTGCAGTATCAAGACCCAGCTCAGTGACGGAAACCCAGCTTAGTGTCAAAGACCCAGCTCAGTGTAAAAGACCCAGCTTAGTGTCGATGACACAGCTCAGGTCTAAAACACAGCTCAGGTGAGTGACACAGCTCAGGTTGAAGACACAGCTCAGGTTGATGATACAGCACAGGTCTAAAGACAGCTCAGAATCAAGACACAACAGAGTCCAAGCCGCTGAAGATACAGCTGAGACGCTTAGCAGCTCGAAGACGAAGACCTTCTCAAAGACAAGATCCCGATGTCAGAAGATCTTATCTGACGCAGTCAGATCAGAGAAGAACTAGCTTCTGCAGATGCAGACCTACTTCGTAGGTAAAGGCCAGAAGTCAACAAGAGTAGGTAAGATTCAAACGGCTCTCTTCCAACGGCTAGTTTGAATCTCCACCTATATATATATCTCTTCTCCACCATTGAAGAAGAGGCTGGCAAGACGACTGAAGAAATAGAAGAAAACAGAAAAATGAACAACGATCTTCAAAGCCAAATCTTTCAAGAACACCCAGCCAGTCAGCTGTGTTCTTAGTTGTTCACATATTCAGTCATAGGCAGAATAGATCAGAATAAATATCTTAAGCCTAGTTTGAACGAGTTCATCATACTCCTTGTTCTTCATTGTAAGAACTCGTTCATAGTTGGAAAACCATACCCAAACCCAAACCCAGAATGGTTAGGTAAAGGTACGCTTGCTCGAAGCGTGTAATTCGAGTGGTTAGGTTCTTCAGTACCCAGAAACTGAAGGTGTAGGCTTGACAGTGCCCGCATGGCTTGTTGGAACACAGCTCGGGTTAGAGTTGTGAAGTTGCTTGGTACTTGAAAACCAAGTGGTAGTGAATTACCAGTGAATCTGGTCGTGGACGTAGGAGGGGTTACTCCGAACCACGTTAAAAATGCTCTGTTATTTATCGCTTTGTTTTATGCATGTTACTAACCCTCATAAGCATACATTTCAATCTGCATAAACTGACTAACTGAAAAGTGAAACAGAGCTTTGCAATATATTTGAAGCAACAGACGGACTTTCCAAATCCACCACATTCCGCACACACACATAGCTAGCTGTGTCGATCAAGCTGCCATCCAGCTGGATCGAACACAACCAGCTCTCTGAAAAGAGTTTTAACTTGGAAAAGTTTTTAAACCTTGGTGTATTCACCCCCCCTCTACACCAAGGTATCCGTCTTGGGACCAACAGGTTTCATCCCATAACCATTTTTTTTAGAGATCCCATAACCATTTATACATAGCTTTTAATATATCTTCTCCCAAAAGCCATCAAATTCTTTATTAATATTATGGAAAATTCAATACATTCTCTAAAAATAATTATAGGTCTTTATAATATGGTCCAATAATATAGAGTAGTTAATGAATTGTGTGGTCTTCATTTGTAATATAAAATTGAATAATTTCGGATACTATTAATCTTATTGCTGAAAATTGATTCATCTCTCTACATGTGGTTATTTGTATTAATTTATTTTAATAATAAGGAGTAATTATTGGGTTGTGTTTATAAGCTAATAAGAGTGAGAAATACCAATACAATATGACAATCAACGTAAATTGAAGATATAAATAAAGTCTATTTTAGAATATGTTCATTAGTATTTTGTTTTGTTAAACAAATTACTTAAGTAGCACATTTTTTTGTAAGGAAGTCATTTTTCATCGAGAATAATTTATTGAAAGATCAAACTTTTACTCAATCTTTAAGAATTTTTTTTGTTTATTGATTAATTATTTATATAATTTTAAAGTGAAAACAATCTTTTTGTCAACTTTAGTTTCTCTTTTTAAAATGTTTGTTGTGTCTTGAGTTGCAAAAATTAATATTTTTCTGCCAAAGTAAGTCTTATGTAAACAATAAAGACTCTAATAAAATAACTTACTTTCAAAAATTAAAAGAATTATTTTATCAAAATATAAAATAAAAAAAAATAGAACTTGAGAATAACAAATTGATTGTAGATGAACAAACTCTAATGTGCAAAAATGCTGAGAAAAACAAATCCTACGTCATTTTCATTATAAACTCCAGTGATAAAATATATTATTATGTATATAAGTGGATCGAATATGTGTATAACCTTTTGGAAATTAAAGTAAAACATTATAGATATCTAATTGAAGCTCTCAAAAGTATTACTCATTTTAAAAGAAGAATCTTACTGTTTTACATTTTGTTGGACCATAACTTGAATTTGTATATTATTATCTAAAAACACTGAATACACAATAATCCCGATGTAAAATCGATATAAACCAATGAAACAACTACTATAGAGTGTGAATCTAAACTTCTTATATGTTCCATTGCCCAAGTTTTCCTATTTCCAAGAATGGAGCTCCTTCTTGGCTGCAAAAAACTCTAGTTCTAATTGCTGAAAGTATTTTAATGCTTATGGAGGCAAATTTTCAAATATTTAAAGATTTATTTTCTTCATTTCTTCCTCATACTCTTCAACAGTTCAACTCCAGCACCTACATAATTCTGACATCCATCACCCTCATCCGACTCTCATCTCATCTCCGATAATTGCATAATTTATAGGCAACAAAAGATATAAAAATGGAAAATTCATACTTGATTGACATGATTGTTGTTTTGTAACGCTGAATATAAATGGCTAATTTAAAAATAACATTTTGTAAGTCTGAATTTACATTTTCTAGACGAATAATACATGACAATAGTGACAATAGTTGTTACCAAGTTCAAATTTACAGCCAACTAACTCCATAAGGACAGTTACAAACTTTTACAACGCAAAAATGATATTAAAAGATTATATTTGTGCATCGAATTGGGGACCTCAATTTTGACTGTTAATTAGATATGGTTAATGACGAATCAGTAAAAAATGTAGGTTAGAAAAAAAATATATCAGATTTGAGCATTGATCGAGGGACACAATTGAGGCTAATTGAGACAATTAAATTAAATTTTCTAATTATATATCCTCATTTGGGATTGTTTAGTGATGTTGTGGATATTTTTGAGGCTATATTTATTGAATTCGAATCCCATCAATATCTTTATAAATCGAGTTTATCACTCCTAGTTTTTCAAGTGTGATTTAACTCTTATGTTATGTTTAGCATGCAGACTATTATGCATTAAAGGATTGTTTCTTGTGCGCATTGAAAATAACGACTGCATATTTTCATAATATTAATTAAAAATATGATTTATCATCTAGATATTTTTAAGAACGTTACTCATGAATCATGATAACTTTAATTTTTAGTATTATTGCGAATGCGTTGATTGGTAACATTGCATATTGTATTGTAATTAATTATAGTTATTGTATTCTAATTCATTCTCTATGTGTGTATATAGACATATATATTTTCAATCCATATGTATTTATATTTACATATAAATCAATCGATATATAGTGTTTTTTTTTAGATAGCCGTACTGGATATAAAGACATGTTTTTAATCAGTAGGAAAATTGTGAATAGTTAATTGGTTCCAAAACTAAGTTTATACATATTGTAGTCTTTCTTTTAAATGATATATTTCAAGAGTGAAGTTTATTTTTGAATAAATAATGCTATTGTAAATTCAGTTGATTAATAATCGATAAACTCATGAATTTAAAATGAGAGCTCGCTCCACAAAGATTTAAAGCCAAATCCAATTGGAATTTTTTATTATAAAAAAATTAGAGTTATCATCTAACAATATTACAACAAAGATTTGTTGTTCTTGTTAGCTACTCGTAATATTGTCTAATGTTGATTTTGTTGTTCTTGTAGGGGATTCGTCATATATATGTGACAGGTTCTTGAGAGTGGGTGATGGAGAGAGACATTTTTGTATGAAGATCGTATTGTGTACCTTTTAGATTAGGATTTGTGAATCCATTGTTTTGACTATGTATGGATGATTTGACTATGTATGGATGAATATATGTACTTGAGATGTTTAATTATATGGAAGATGTTTGGATTTTATTACGATTTTGAATTATTGATTTTATTACAATTTTTGAATGATTGGTTTCTTGAAAATAAAACAGGAGAAATGAAAAAAAAATTAATAAAAAAAATGTAGACATTAGATGACGGTTGCAGAAAAAGCATCAACTATAGAATTTAAAATATATGACAATCCGAAATACAAAGATAACATAAAATGACTGTCATGTATTTACCACATTAAAATCAAACACGCTTATCCACGACAGTGGTGCACGCACATATATGACGTTGCTTTAGCGTCATGAATAGGAATGTAGATGACGGTTATTTAATGTCATCTGTAATACTACTATAGATTACACCCGCCTACTTGACGCTTTGACATGCTTGTACATGTATACAACTCAAAGCTTAAAATTTAAATTATGTATAAGAAAAGGAAAATAGTCATTTTTTACATGAAAATGTAGCAAACACTTTAACTAATAACCTTAAGTATAAGGAAAATAAAAACTATTATGAAACATAAGAAAATAAACAACCATATATTCCCACAACAAAAAAAAAATTACTCATATATATATATATATACACACACACACACACTACCAATAAAAAATAAAAAATAAAGTTGTGCAACTCATTGAAATAAATGGTTAATTGGACAATCTAATAAGACTTGAATATATGTATTTGGAGTGATTACATGATTACTTTTCTGAATAGAAAATTATGAAACAACATTCAATAAATTTCAAAAAAAAAAATTTAAAAGAATAAATTTCAATATTGTATAACAAATTTGTGATTTTAATACTAATAATTTAAAATCATACAAACACTAAAGTGTGAGTTGATCCAATTATATTGATATTAACATCATATTGTTCTCTAAAGTGACATATATAGTAGGGATATATTTCTATGGATGACATTGTTCTCTAAAAAAAAACTTTACATCAAATGCTCTTTGTGCGGTAACCTCTGTCTCATCAATCATGTTTTTTCTCTAATCGAAAAAGTCGGAATGAATGAGTATAAAGAATATGAATTGTGAATGAAATTGTTTGCAGAATTCTAGAATTTATAGGTAAAAAATAGTATAAAAATGGAAAATTTATTATTATAATTAATTTTTTTCATAAATTATGCTTTTGTAACTTCCAACATTAATTAGTTGATTGGTAAATATTAATGAACAATTAAAATAATAATAATAAAATATATTATTTCTAAAAATGGAATTAAAATAACTTAAAATGAAAGTTACTATTAATAGCAAGCCGGGCTTGCTATTATATATTATAAAGATTGGTGGGAACCAAACTTGTTGAGCACTCTTATTTTTTTAATGATTTTATTTGTCATTTTTATTTTTGTTTTCATAATTTAAATAACAATTATTTTTAAAATGCAAATTTTATTGAATTGAAAAAAAACATTACATAAAAAAAATTAAAAAAAATACATTAATTCGGCGGAGTGGCTTGATCCCCATTTGGATCTTGAGATATTCACAATACTCAAGATGATTTTTTAGGGCGTCGGGTGCCATATCTCTTGTGTCTCGAGTTAGAATCTCGTAGTTCGTCTGCTTCTGCAGTTGAGCTTGAATTTCATTAAACTTCGCTTCTATCTGAATTGAAGAGGACCCAACTATATTTTTTCCCCTTGCTAGCTGCTGCCTTCACCTTTTTCGTCCCCATTGGACGTTCGGCGTGAATGCTTCCCGAGGTGAATTCGTCGCCGCTCGTCATGCCCGGAGTGTTTGGAGTGCTCGTAGAGGTTGTCGTGTAGCTCCCGTCTTTCGAGAGCTTGGATCCCTTGACGGCATTCTCTTTGATTTTGCTCGAAAAGACAATAATAGGGAACTTCGGTGTATCCCTCACCACATTCCAAGCATCCAAATGGCGAAAAGGGTACCCAAGTCTTCTGCCACTTCTCTAGTGCCCTCGCCAAAATGTCTTCGCCGTTCTCGCTGCTATGATATTGATCCGAGCAATCCTTGTAGTTTTGTTGAAAGAGAATCAACAAATCTTTTATTCTCTTCCAATGGTGGCATAATTGCTCATCACTTCGCTCTCGCGTTCCCTCGGGACGGAGCCTATTGTAGCACTCCGTGATTCGATTCCAATATCTCCCAAATTTTTGAGCATTGCAGACAATAAAGTCGTGGCTAACGTCGACCCAACAACGAGCCAAGCACTCCACGCCGTTTAAGGGCAACGGTTAAACCGTTTCCCAATCTGAGGCCGCCACGTGGCACCATCCGCCTTTCCCGTCCACCTCCCCAAACGGGTGCTGCCCCGCCCACCCCATGCGCCCGTAGGCGGGCGCCAACGCTCGCCGCCCACCCTCTTGTGCCCAATGCACATGCTCTAAAGAGAGAATGAGGGTGTTAATACCATGGCAAAAATTTGGGTACAACATTAATTAGGGATAATTACGATAGTACTATTTTCAATTAGAATTTATTCAGTCACAATTAAAATTTATTAATTTTAATTAGGGATTGTTAAGCCTCAATTTTTATTTATTAATCTCAATCATAATTTATTAAGTCTAATTAAAATTAATAATATAATAGTAAAGTTAATAATAATACTCCCTCCACACCCCAAAAGTATGGTGTGGGAAGTGTGACACGGGTTTTAAAAAATTGTTTGGTAGATATATTTTGAATGGAGAAATGACTCATCTATTTGATTTGTTGTGAGGTTTAAAATATTAAAAAGTTGATGGGATTATCTCATAAAATGGAAGCAACACACTTATGAGAGACATCCAAAATGGCAAAAACACCACATTTTTGGGAACGGAGGTAATAATAATAATAATAATAATAATAATAATAATAATAATAATAATAATAATAATAATAATAATAATAATAATAATAATAATAATAATAATAATAATAATAACGTATGAAGGGAGAAACGTAAAATATATTTATAAACAATAAGATATACGAAATCCATTGATTTTGATTCACAAAATACCGAAAAACGTATGATAAGCATTAATCCGTTGATTCAAACATGAATAAAGAACACACGAGACGGGAACAAATACAAACTCTATATCTCAATATCAAATTCAACTCCCCAAAGCATAACAAAAGACTCAATATATATACTAAAACCCTAACTTGACGCACAAGACAATAATTAAATAAATAAATACAAATATATTAAACTTTCTTTATCTTCATCAAATAATAATAACTAGTAAGTAGCCCGTCGAGATTCGACGGGAAATAATTTTATGTTTTAATTTACGTGTATACATTTTAAAAATAATTTTATATCTTATTTAAAAGTTGTGATATTGTTCGCGTTAATTATTAATCAAACTTAGAAAATTAATTTTATTTCACGTATCTAAATTTATTATTAGGAATGACAATGGATCGGGTATACTCATTCATTATGTATTTTCTAAATCTAAATTTGTTTAGAATTTTTCTACATGTTCATCCTAATCTCAGTTAAAATAGTGACTTTACTGTACATATGTGTCTCAAATCCATTGAGAGATACTCGAAAAAAATATGAACACTCCAAGTAAAATTAATTAAAATTAGTAAAAATACTTCTTTCTATGTTATTTGAACCGTCTCGTTGGTTTATGCTAAATTACTCGATAAAAATCTAAACAAAATTAATATTAATTAAAATTTGTAAAAATTCTTTTTTTAAGTATATTTGAACCTTCTTGTTGGTTAATGCTAAATCGATATCTCTAATTTTTGTCAAAATACGGGAAAAAAAATATTTTCATCTTCAAAGTAATATTAATTAAAATTAGTAAATTCGATGGGAAATAACTTTTATGTTTTAATTTACATGTATATATTTTAAAATAAGATTATATCTTATTTAAAAGTTGTGATATTGTTCGTATTAATTATTAATCAAACTTAGAAAATTAATTATTTCACGTATCTAAATTTATAATTAGGAATGATAATGAATTGAGTATACTCATTCATTATGTATTTTTTTTTTAAATCTAAATTTGTTTAGAATTTTTCTACATGTTCGTTTTAATCTCGGTTAAAATAGTGACTTTACTTTACATAATACTCGAAAATATGAACACTCCAAGGAAAATTAATTAAAATTAGTAAAAATCCTTCTTTCTATGTTATTTGAACTGTCTCGTTGGTTTATGCTAAATTACTCGATAAAAATATAAACAAAGTTAATATTAATTAAAATTTGTAAAAGTTCTTCTTTTTAAGTGTATTTGATCCGTCTCGTTTGTTCATGCTAAATCGATATCTCTAATCTTTGCTAAAATGCGAAAAAAAAAATGTTTACATCTTCAAATTAAAGTAATATTAATTAAAATTAGTAAAAATCATTCTTTCTATGTTATTTGAACCGTCTCGTTGGTTTATGCTAAATTACTCGATAAAAATCTAAACAAAGTTAAATATTAATTAAAATTAGTAAAAATCCTTTTTTAAGTATATTTGAACCGTCTCGTTAGTTCATATTAAATCGATATCTCTAATCTTTGCCAAAATGCGGAAAAAAATATATTTACATCTTCAAGTTTTTTTGTTCATTTCTGTAGCTACCTACCTCACATTTGATTCAATGTATATATAATCTAGAAAGCACTAATCGAATTTTTTAAAAAACATGAATGAAAAATGAAAAGGATTCCATATAGACATGTTGATTAAATATATTTATTTAGTCTTCATAGGGATTTTCATTTACAAATTTTCTATAGATTATTATATATGAATTAGGAATGTATAAAATAATGATTTATATGAATGCATTCCGAAATTATTATTATTTTAATATGCATAATAGAATAAATTAATTAAATAGATGGAAAGATAAATATGAGATGCGATTAATATATAAACATGTGATATTTCAAGAATATGAAAATAGAATATATATGAATTAAAAATCAAATGAAAATTTTGCAAAATGCTTGATGTTGTAGCCCAACAAATAAAAAACATTACATCTTTGATTTTAGCAAAAAAAAAATCTTAAGGAAAATGCAAAATAAATCAATTTCAACGAAGTAGAAGGAGGCTACGAACTGGTCTTGATTTTCTGTTTTTTTTTTTTAATTCGAAAACAATGATGATAATTAGTCAAAGTATGAAAACTTATGCATATT
This sequence comes from Agastache rugosa, assembly GCA_031470985.1. Lineage (NCBI taxonomy): Eukaryota > Viridiplantae > Streptophyta > Magnoliopsida > Lamiales > Lamiaceae > Agastache > Agastache rugosa. The sequence continues at coordinate 28,797,075 of CM062605.1, forward strand.
ACCACTTATATTAATATGTTTGAAATATAGAGAGATAATAAATTAAGAAATACAGGTGCGAGAAGTTGAGATAATATATTATTATTATTATTAATATAGATTAGAATATATATATATATATATATATATATAAATTAAGAATTAAGAATGCAAAAAATAAGGAGTTAAGAAATATGAATAGATGATAAATATTAAAGTTAAGATAAATATGAATAAAGGATGAATATTAATAAATATATAATATAATTAGAATATGAATTGATAATACACAAAATTCCAGAATAAAGAAAAATCTGAACGGAGCACCGTGAAGGGACAACTTTATTTTCGTATTAGTAATAATAATAATAATAATAATAATAATAATAATAATAATAATAATAATAATAATAATAATAATAATAATAATAATAATAATAATAATAATAATAAGTGTGAACCTCAACAATCATACGATGCGGAGTATCGTTCTAATAGAATTAGAAGCACACTCCGGTACAACCGGTCGCATACGTTGACCTTTATTTTAGTTGTTTTTAATTTTTTATATACTTTTAGTTAATTAATATAAACCCTAATTGAGATTAATAAATCTTAATTATTGAACAGATAAAATATAATTTAACCCTCTAAGATTTTGTTTAGTTGGCCTAATAATCAATTTGTTTCCTCCTAATTGCAGATTTGGTGGAGCGTAACTCGGTATTTACCTCGTCATCATTCTTTTGTATTTTTATATATTCACAACTTTGAGCGAGGTGGTCCTAAATGTAATTTCAATTAATTGATACTGAAATAGAAAAAAAATTAAAAGTGTGATAACTAGTAAAATAGTCATCTTCATATGAAGGGCTGTGCTGCATTTGCAGTTACAACCTCAAATTGCCCATAGCGAATAAGATTAACGCCACGTGGCGCGCTGCTAAGGGTGGCCAGCGATAAGGCACCAATCCATCCATATGTGGTCGCAAAAAGTTGAAATATCATCCGACGGTCCAAATCCACCCAAATCTTGCAAGATAGATTACTGGCCTTACGATTAAGATCTGCAGGAACAAGGCCATGGCGCTATAAAGGTCGGGGTAAGTGACCAATGCTACACTCAGTAGTTCACCTTTGAGCGATTAACTCTTTTTTAGAGAGAGAACATGGCTTCCTCTATGGCTTCCGCCGCCGTCGTGGCCCGCTCCGCCCCCGCTCAGGCCAGCATGGTGGCTCCTTTCACCGGACTTAAGTCCGCCGCCGCCTTCCCCGCCACCCGCAAGAACGCCGACATCACCACCATCGCCAACAACGGTGGAAGAGTCTCCTGCATGAAGGTAATTAATTTCCTCTTCCGATGAAAAAAAACAAAATTATGTGCAAGATTTGTGATAGAAGTTTAAATGTGCTTAACCAATATGCAAAATTAAAGTAATTTGATCAATCCAATTAGCATTGTGCATGGTGTAGTTTCGTATAGGTTGATTAGATTATGATAAGAAAAAAACTGTGAAAGGAATATTGAGATTATGATAATTGATTGCACTAAGTTATGATAATCTAGTGTGTAGTAGGCAGTGATAAATCAAAATAAAACATTCAAAATAAATTTATTCAAATTAATCATATTTTTTATACATATACAATTTACACACACATTTTGGTATGGTTATATATTGGCAGGTGTGGCCCACCGAGGGATTGAAGAAGTTCGAGACATTGTCATACCTGCCACCTCTAACAAGGGAGCAACTGATTGCTGAAGTGGACTACCTTATCCGCAAAAACCTCATTCCTTGCCTCGAGTTCGAATTGAAGGTAATGCGCGTTTTTAATGGAAATAGCCCAAAAATGTTAATTAAGTAAAATGCGATGTATATGCAGGACGGGTTCGTGTACCGTGAGAACCACAGGTCGCCCGGATACTACGACGGACGGTACTGGACAATGTGGAAGCTGCCCATGTTCGGGTGCACCGACCCGGTTCAAGTGGTGAAGGAGCTGGACGAGGTTGTCGCCCTCCACCCCAACGCCTTCGTCAGGATCATCGGATTCGACAACAAACGTCAAGTCCAGATCATCAGTTTCATCGCCCACAGGCCCCCGGGCTACTGAGCATTCTTCAACATATAGCCATGAATTGATTTTCACGGCATGCATCGAATCAATGTTACTGTTACGGCTTATCTTTTGTCTTTCTTTTTGTATCCAATTTGTGAATTTCCTTTTCTCTTTCGGATTTCCGATGGAATTAATGTATGAGGATAAATATATGATCATATCATCAACAATCATTGCTTTACCCAATAAGCTATATATCATATCAGTACATGTTTGTTTTTATTTTAGTTACTCCAATTAATTGCTTTGCCTTTCTTGATGTTATCGAGGTATTATTGTATTTATAATCGACAGAATAAGAGTCATGTAATTTAGGGAAAACATGTGCATTTTAACTCCATAAATTCATCATTTGATAAATATAATCTAAACATAAATACAATACAAATATATTCCAGTTCACGTAAATTTAATTTATGACAATTTTAGCCACTTAGTGAGTTCCGCACCATAAAGTCTAGTTGACAACTTGAATCAACATGCTTACGCCAAATTGGATGAATGACATCATTCTGCTAATGAGGTGAACTAAATTAATTTTCCACCTTAAATAATAAAAAAATATCGAGAAAATTAATGTATTTTTAATATATATATATATATATATATATATATCTACATATTTCTCTAAAAAATGAATTGTCAAAACTCCATATTACACCCATATTCAGAAAACCAAAATTTATTAAAAGTTTATGGATTTACGACAAATTAACCCAAAATTATTTCCCTTTACTGGCATTGCTTCCATTCAAGAATGCAACAAATTAAAACCCGAGTTTGCAGAAGAAATGGGGAATTTTTTTAGTCGTTTTTGTCTGTAGGGATTTAATTTGAATTGGGGAATTTGAAATTGGGACGACGACGACGGAACCATATATATGCGGAAAGAAGGGAAAATTTGAGGACGAGAGAGGAATATAATTTTTTCAGCTTTTCAAATTTCAGTTTATTTTTTTGATTTTAGAATTTATTTTGTTTTATTTAATCGATTGTTGGAACATAATAATGAAAAAATTGAAATGTTGGGAACCAATTTATTTTTATGCTTACGATGGACACTATTGTAGAAAATTTTAAATGTTGGGACATAAAATAGAATTTTCATTTTAATTTATAATATTAATTGATTAAGTTAATTTGTTTAATTATTAGTTCTTACACTAGTTATACTTAATAAATAATGTTCACATGTAAGTGAGAATAAAAATTGGCACGATCTGGGTTTTTTATTAGCGACATATAGGATTCAAGTACTATACAACAAATGAAATATGAAAAAAAGAAACAATAAAACTATTCGGCCACAGACGTAAGAAAAGAAAAGTTAACTGTAAAAATGGAAATAATCACATTTTACCTATAAAAACCCAATTGGGATATATTTTCTTTTTTAAAACCTATATTATATTTTTTTAGTTTGTATGGCTGACCATAGTGTGTCCAAATAGCACTATACAGAAATAAAAATGGGTGAAACTCAAAACCAAATTAACTTTATTTTGAAATTATGTTGAAGTTGAGCACTGAACGTTGGTTTCGATTCATCATCTTACTTATATATATTTTAAATTCCAACAATATTTTGATATATTAAAAATATATATGTATCAGCAGCACAAAATAATTGATAAGGCGACATAAGTCACATAATATATAATATAGTGTCCCAGTGGGGATGGCCTAGTGGTGGAGTGGTTGCCTATTGACCAATAGGTCAGAGGTTCGAGTACTCTCGGCCACAAAAAAAACCTTAGGTGGGGTGTGTGAGTATTAATATTTGTAATGATATTCAAAAAAAAAAAAAATATATATATATATATATAATATAGGACAAATAATTTGACACACAACCAATTACCTTATCATTGTAGTCATATATTTCAGTGGTGGTGGAGGTGTATTCTATTATTTGATGGATAAGAAATTGAAAAAATAACAATATTTTGGTGGACTATATTTCCGTTCACAAACAGCCTATCTCAAATAGCCTATAAATGTTGGGGAAGTGACCAATGCTCCCCCATTGAGCGAGTGTGAGAATTAAGTAGTAATTAACTCTTAATTTTTAGAGAGAGAGAAATGGCTTCCTCAATGATATCCACCGCCGCCATCGCCACCCGCTCCGCCCCGACTCAAGCCAGCATGGTGGCTCCTTTCACCGGACTTAAGTCCGGCGCCACCTTCCCCGCCACCCGCAAGAACGCCGACATCACCACCATCGCCAACAACGGCGGAAGAGTCTCCTGCATGAAGGTAATTACTTAACTTCTTAATTACCCTACTCCATTAATTTCCTCTTCCAATGCACATATCATGATTATTGAAACAACACAAAATTTTGGTACGGTGTATATATGTAGGTGTGGCCCACCGAGGGACTGAAGAAATTCGAGACATTGTCATACCTACCCCCTCTAACAAGGGAACAACTGATTGCTGAAGTGGACTACCTTATCCGCAAAAACCTCATTCCTTGCCTCGAGTTCGAATTGAAGGTAATGCGCGTTTTTAATGGAAATAGCCCAAAAATGTTAATTAAGTAAAATGCGATGTATATGCAGGACGGGTTCGTGTACCGTGAGAACCACAGGTCGCCCGGATACTACGACGGACGGTACTGGACAATGTGGAAGCTGCCCATGTTCGGGTGCACCGACCCGGTTCAAGTGGTGAAGGAGCTGGACGAGGTTGTCGCCCTCCACCCCAACGCCTTCGTCAGGATCATCGGATTCGACAACAAACGTCAAGTCCAGATCATCAGTTTCATCGCCCACAGGCCTCCGGGCTACTAATCAATCAATCTAACACATGAATTTTATTTCATGGCTGTTAGAGTTTGATCTTTGCTCTTCCCTTTTTGTATTATCCAATTATTACTCAATTTGTAAATTTCCTCGTCTATGTCTCTTTCGGATTTCCGATGGAATGTGATTGGCATGTATGAGGATAAATTAATATGTACAATAATTGTTTACCCAATAAATTATATACCGTTTTATGCATACTAGCATGAGATTACGTGCAATGCACGTATAATCTCTCATTTAACATGATTAATTTATTACAAATAAAATATACTTGATGACAATTTTTTTAATGTTATAATATTATTAATTATTAATTATTATCTTAAAAAAAATATTAGCAAGTATGTGTAAAGAGTAGAAAAAGATGAAACCAAATTTCTTATATCATATTTTTTGTACAATTAATTCTCAAAATTGTATGGTACTAAAAGTACGTAATCATTTATTATAATATACTTAATCTAATTACGAATGAAGGGTCGTATATATAAAAAACGGAGAGTTCTAGAACTAAAACTCTGGGTATAACAAGCTTATGCTTCATAGCAGAACCTCATTAAAACTTTTATGAGTAAAATTCTAGTGGAAAAATCCCATAAAAGAAAAAAAGAGAGCCCTCTAACTAATTATTAAGTGACCTTAGAAGAAGTATAAGTACATATTATATATTTTCAATTACAATGTAGTTAAGTTGTTACCATCTTATATATTACCAGTTTTTAAAACTTAAAGGTAATATTACTATGATGACTTCAATTACTATTGGATTAATTATCGAAAAATACGTAACATTTATTTGTATTCTACACATGACTTTAGAAATTAGTAATATTCCCACCGTCCTCTCATCCCTCTCCCTCTCACGACCACCACGACCACCACTATAACCAGCCGCGACTATCAACCCTACTCCTCCTCCCTTTCCCTCATTTTTTTCATCTTAGAAAACTATTTTATATAATTAAGCTTTAATAAATCATAGCACAACTTTCAAAATTTATGTTTATTTCTCTTTCACTTTTGAATTATAGTATAAGTAGGACTATATTATTAATTAATTCATTAAGTTGAGTTATAGTAGGAGTAGGACTATTATTAATTTATTAAATTTATAATAAATTTAATATATTGATTTCCACATATTTGTTTTTCTTTTAATTAATTACCTCAAGTTCCATTGATTCTTGATGTTTTCTAGGGGTTACAATTAAGTACTATACAATAAACGAAATTGAATGTTACAAATCATGTCATAAATGATAAGAGAAACAAGGTATGAAATTAAACAAGAGTCGCACTATATATATGTTGACTAGAAAGTTTCAATCTCGTCTAACCTATTTTCATTTGTCTTATATATGCTCCTAAATATATACTATATATATATATATATATATATATATATCATTAGTATGATGTATATATAGGATAAATATTATCTATCCGATACGGAATGAATAAATTTGGTCCCTGTTGATACGACACCTACCTCTGCTTCTAAAGATTTGAACAGAGTAATATTATAAATAATTTTTTTATTGTGGATTTTATTGAGAAATTAATTTGAACCAACTTTTACAATTCAGTACAACTGCATGAAGGGTCACAGGCCACTAAGTGTTAAACTACCAATTTCAAGCTACACCATTTAATTTTATATTACTACTCTTAACTTGATCAACTCAAACGTTAATTAGTTCAATTTATTATATTCAAAGAGTACAACTTCAAACATCGTGTTAATCATTGGTATTCAAACATATATACAATCAATAGTAAAAAAATAAAAATAATTGCACATAATATATATGAAACCACAACACTATTCTAGAGAATCCACTCCGATCATTTTCAGAACAATCCAAATAATAAAAAGAGAAGCATTTTGTGCCCTAGCTGATGAATCATGGAGGTACAACAAACATTATTATTCCCAAATAAATTATTTCAAAATCATTATTCCCACAGTTTATAGTAACAAAATGAACCACAAAAGCATATCCCAAAAAGTAGTGAAATAAATATTCCCCTGCAGCTGCAGTATCTACACGTCAGATACATATGACTTATCATCATTTTCCATACCTAAAATAAATAATTAAACTAATAAAAATTAACTATAGTTAGGATCCTTATTACTTTTCATGTGATCCTATCCATATTAATCTCTACAGAAATGCCCCACCATTTTATTTTGCTCAACATGAATTTCGCAGCCTTGCTTTTTTTCCCCCTTTAAATATTCATGTCATATCTCCCATAAAAAAAAAGATAAAGTGACTACCTAAAGCTAACATATTATCGATCTCTACCCCCTCTTGTTCTTTGCTTCCTCAAATATCCCATCTCCATAATCCAACCCACCACCACATGCAACTCTCACTTTACTATGTGGGACCGTAATCGATCCTACGCGTCAATCTGTTGTCGTCACATCATCCAATTACGGGAAAAGGATATATTGGCTGGTGGTGAATTATACATCGGGTGTATGTAGTACTAAAAAAAGTTATACTATTTAATTTCCTTATAGATAGTGGATAGTGCGTGTGTTGGTTTAACTATTATAGTATAATAGTAAGAATAGTGTGTGGATGCATGCAGATTCAGCATCTAGTCATGAAAATCTTGCTTTACTTTTTAGTGTGCTGGGAAGAAAAGTGGGGAAGAATCTCTCTGCAATTTCCCATCTGAGACACTAACTTTGGACATCTTGTTTTCACACCAATGCAACTGATCACCATTCAAATCCGCCATTCTCAACACTCTTGAAACCACTTTGAGGTCTATCTGAGCCATCGTCATCTCGACCTCGTCCTCGGCCTTCACCTTCCTCTTCCTCAGGCAATTCCCAGAACGGCGAAGCTCCTGCAGCTTCGCCTTTTTCTGCAGATATATATTTTGTGGTTTGGAATGTGTTACTAAATGCAGCCATGCATGCATGCCACTTTTCATGAAGAATAAGAAGAAGATTAATTATTTTTTTAGTACCTTTTTGTTTTCTTTCTTTAGCAAGAGGAGGAGAGTTGCATCAGCTGATCCCCTCCTGTTTCTCTTGAACAAATCTGCAAGAATTTGGTAATGACTCTTCTTGTCCTGTTTGAGGAAATCCATGAACGTCGTTATCGATTCTTCCATGATGTGGAGAAACGACGTCGATGGGATCCTCGAACCCTGCCCTTCCTCTCTTTTCTCATCGTTATTATCCGAATCTACCACAATCGAACAAACAAGATGTATTTGAATTCAAATTTTAAAAGTCGTGTGCAAAATCCAAAGTTTGTGTATTTACATAGATACCTCGATATTCCGGAACTTGGAGAAGTTTGGGCGCCAAACTTCTGATTCGAGCGTAAATATCGGGGCGGCGGCCGTGCTCGTACGGCTCGTTCTCGACGTAGCGCTGCAGCAGCACCTGGAACTGCTGGAACTGCTGCGCCACGTAGGCAGGGCAGCCGGGATCGAATTCACGGCGCGTGGCCCTCAGTCGCTGGAAGTATTTGTAGTTCCAGTTGAGCGCCTCCCACGTCAGGCAGACCTGCGCCACGTAAGCAGATTCCAGCTCGCGATATGGATTCTCTCGGAATTCTGTCCATCTCTGCCTTCTTGTTCGTATCTTGTGCACGATTCTCTCTGATATGGATCTAGGGCACGCCTGTATCGATCTCAATGACTCTGCAACGGACTCCAATTACTACATAATCTTTTTTAAGATTTTATTTTATTCTTTAATTTTTTACCAGTTTCGGAGAGTTTTTGAGCAGAGATTCTGTCGAGAAAGAGCATTTCTTCGTCGTATTTCTGGAAAACGGCGTAGGATTCCCATTTGGGGCAGCTTCTTCGCGACGACGACGAAAATGGATCCTCGGTGGCGGAATCGCGGCAGTTGATGGAGCTTCGCCACTCCGATGAATCTTTGGACGTGGATCCCATGGTGAAGCTGTCGCCGAACGTCTCTCTCTCATCTTCTTCTCTCACTAGCTTCTTGCCGTGGGACGAAACAGCTGGTTGGAACACCAGATATTTCTCTTCTTCGATTCTCTCCGCCGCCGCCTGCTGCCGCCTCCGATCTGACAAACCTGCGTATATATATAATCACAGTTGAAAACTAAATTAATTAAAAGTTTTCATAATTTGCATATATTGAATAGTTAACACGTGCCGCAAAAATATCAGAAATGATCATCGACCTTGATCTTGATGATGATGATGAATGTGGTTATTAGGCACGAGAATTGTGGGGCCGGCTTCGTTTGTTTCGGAATCGTACGATGAATCAGTATCCGTATCTCTTACAATAATCTCTTCTTCTTCATCATCATCATCATTAGTGTCGTCGTCATCGCTAGAAATTTCGGTAGCCGGCGTCGCGTAGCTACTTTCTTCTTCTTCACTGTCATCGTCATATTCCGGAACTTGTTCGTCAAACACCTCGTGTGGGTTCACGAATGTCACGGCGGCGGCGCCGCCGTGAATCGGCTTAACGCCGTAGTAGTCGTTTTCCTCTTCAACTTCTTCCTCGTCAGAGAAGGAGTTGAATTCGTATCCATCTTGATTTCTGCAGGAAAAAAACATATGCATTATTAATAAATCTATATATTTGAAGTAATTAATTAATTAGGGAATTAATTAATATGTTGTTGTAATACGTACCTTTGGTAGAAGGGATTGCCGCCAAAGAAGATGAACAATTTGGCAAGAAAAATGGAGGTGAAGTGGAAGAGGATGAAGAAGAGGAAGAGAGAGGAAGAGAGATTATAGAAAAATCTTGCAAATGTTTGTTGTATTGGGATTGGGCAATGAATCATAAGCATATTTTCTTTTCTTAATTCGTTTGTCGTAAGAGATGGAGTCTCCACTTATCTTTGTATAAAGGAGTTCAAAGTTGGGTATACAAAAGTGAGAGCTTTATTTTGCTTTAATTTGGTGGTGGGTGACATCTTTTTTCAGTTACCCAATATCAATTTTATTTTTACTTTTCCTCGAATGACGGATATGCCCTTGCTATGTGCTTTTTAACCTTTAAGTGGATGGAGTCTACGTAAATCACTTCATTTTGGGGAGACCGTCGGAACTTATTCTCAACTCTTGGTTAAGCAAGGTAAAATCTTGCTCGTATCGTATTAGATTACAAAATTAATATCATTTTATATTCCATCAGTATTTACATTTTTTTTTCAAAATTATATCCTAACATATGAAAAATTACAATCGTGCATATCATTTTGTGGGAAATGAGGAAAGATTTGTCTAAATGATTTGCAATAAGCACTGATACTTCGGAAATATATTGTAGGATAGATTTGAAAATGAAACACTTATACAAAATAGTTCATTAGTACCACATCATTAGTTTGCACATTAATATAAACACCAATATATATAGCAGCATGTTCTTTAACAATTATTGCTATAAGGATTTTGTGAGATGAAGATGATCTTAGATTCTTAATGTTTCCACATTGTTACAATAAAATTTCTAAAGATTTTCTTTTAAACCCCCCAAAAAATAATAACAAATTTTTATGTTATAATCATCCAACATATATATCCAATACTATCTAACGTGGCATTGCAAAATCATCGAAATTATTACTTTGGATAAATGGATATATCTCGCTAATATGTGACGTGGCATTGCAAAATCATCGAAATTGTTACTTTGGATAAATGAATAGATCTCGTAGCTATATATTAAAATACCTCGTCATATTGTTTGTATGTATATATATGGATATATATTAAACGATATTAATTACTCCCTCCCATTTAATTTATATGTCGTTTAAGCATTTCTCATTTATTTTGTTTTATAAGTCGTTTGAAGAATATGTACCACAATTAACCTTATTTATTAATTAACCTTATTTATTGATCAGTAACCTCTATCATTAATTAATACATCTTGTGTTCCTTCTTCTAATATTTGATGACGCTTCTTCTCTCTTTTTTTATATATATTGACTGTTTTTTCAATCAAACTTCTCCAAATTTTGGAGATCAAACAATATCGGAATTGGATAAATCGAATTCGGCTATTTGACTTCTTAATTCCCTCCTCTTCATGATATTTTTGCTCTAAATCAAAATTTTCTTGATATGAAAACTCCCGGCCAAACCAACAGAAGAAGTTCAAGAGTTGAAATTCCTTAATTTAAATATTTTTTCTCTCCAAATCAAATTTTGTAGTGATATGAAAGCTCCCGGCAAAAGCATTAGAAGAATATGAAGAGCTAATTTGCTTAATTTGATATTTTGGCTCCAATACAACTTTTTGGTCGACAGCCCCCTCCAGCAGATGGAAATGAAGAGTTAATTAATTTGGATATTAAAGAAATAGACAAAACTGCTCAATAATTAGAATTCATTATTGTGAAAATTGTCAATAAATAAGGTTAATATAGGCATAAATTTTATTCATTAATAATTGTGCACAAGGGTAGAATGACTTATAAATTAAATGGGAGGGAGTATAACATGAGCAGGGCAAAACATCGCAGGCAAACGTCTTTAAAACCAATTAAAATTGGGAGAATCTAGTTAATGTGCGTTTGTTATACAAAAAAAGAGGCACTGAAAACCTTGTATTATAGCTAATAATAAATTAATAGTTCTAAAGCCAAAATTCCTTGATGTTAAGAAAAGCAACCTATGTACAGAAACTAAATTATATTTTATACATAGTAAAAACAAAAATGAAAAGGAGCTAGAGACCAAAACCTAGTAACACGCATTTGTTATGTATGAGACTACTGACTGACTCTCTTTACAAAAGAATTGCGCTATTAAAATAGCAGACTAATTGGAATATTATTCCTATTTTTTTTTTAGATATACTAATTGGAATATTATTCTAGTAATAATAAAGTTGTTAGAATTAGAAATTATAAAATTCTGAACCTGATTTGGATATATTACTCATTTACCCTGTATGAATTCAATGGAACGGCGAGGAGGGAGATGAATCTCCTATACTGATTTTAATTCATTAATACTATAAATATGTATCAACAATAGTTTATAATATATGGAAAAACTATTGATTACATTATTCTTCTTTGTAGATGAGATGTAGCACTATAAATAGAGCAAAGGTAAATGAATGAAAATCAGTCTGCAAAGCGTGCAGCTGTAGATGAGATGTAGCTCTATAAATAGAGCAAAAGTAAATGAATGAAAATCAGTCTGCAGTTTACAAAATCTTACTCTTCATAATGTGTTGCTATTATAGTTTAACATTCTTGAATACTCCCTCAGTTTACTACCCTTGAAATCTACACTAGTCAAATTTGTTGGCCCTTTAAATGTTACGGTAGATTAGATTCTTGATTTCCTAAGGAATTAGTATAACTTTTTTTTTAATAAAAACACTAAAAATCAAACCAAAAATAACAAACATAAAAAATATATTGGAATAGATATGTATATATATACCTTGGATACTGAGGGAGAAAGGGCCGTTATGTCTTCTAAATATTAGTCATAAATTAAATTATGTTAAATTAATCTTGTCTAACAGGCTTTAGCCCTTAGTAGTGGGTCAATGATTTAGTATATTGTCAATACTGGGAATCAAGGTTTCCCGCCGGATATGCACTCTTTACCTTTAATTTATTTCTTTTTCTGCTTTCAAGTTTCAACAAAGATTCTGATTATCAATTTTGTGATGAATAAATCTATTCAACCATATTATGGCTACCCATAATTTCATTTAATAACTAAAAAAATTGGTTTATTTAAATTTTTGGGTTCTAAATAATTTCTAATATTTAAAATATTTAATTTATACAAATTTATCTTGATATATTTGGATTTGGATGTAACATAAATCTCGATAGATATTATAAAGGTAATACAAAAAATTTTGTCGAAAAAAATAAGAAAAAAATATATTTACAGTAATCATGATGGAATTTAAGTCAAAAATATAAACATTAACATAAAATATATAATCATACTTTTTATATAAATCAAATATCTAACAAAATTGGTCTATTTTCACTTAATCGACCAAATTATAGCTAGTCACATTATGGCTAAATAGCATCACTCTTTTGTGATGTGAGTTGTCCGTGCAAAGAAAAGGAATGCCAAAACATTATCTTAAAATATTATTTTGCAAATCAAACAATTCAATCCCAGTTGTCGGCTGAAATGAATGTATTATTTCAATCTTCTCCTCGCCAGCGAAAAAGATAAATTCATCTACCATTTTTTAAGATGTAGAAATTAAAAGTTGTAAAACTTTTTATTCTACTTTTCTAATATTGCCCTTTCATTCATAAAAGAAGAAAGTGTTACAATTCTACTTAATTTGAGAGAATTTCGTGGTCTACTAAGTTAAGTCAGACTTGCATGTTGTGTTTTATAATCCTATTATTTTTAATCTAATATATTATTATGTTTTAGTAATTTTGATTTGAAAACTATACATTTCCATACTGTTTTCAAGCATCTAATTTGAGCTGATCAATAGACACTACAATAACTTTATTTCTTGATCCTAAATTTGTTAGATAGTTGAAGAGTTTATTAATATTGAAAAGTATATATAAACAGCTGGCAGATTATATAACTATTTCTGTTATCAATAGGAGGCTATAGCATATTGGTAGTTGTCACAAGGTTTTCTTCCGAACTAGAATTTTTCGCCTTGTGCGGCACCGAACACGCACGCTCGATCAGCCCTCAATCCTCACGAACACTCGTGTTTGATCTCTCGTAAGAATTTCGTTGTACAAGCATCAAGTAAATAACATATACACGCACAGCGGAACACAATGTAAAGCACACAAGCATATACGGGAAAACTCACTCCCAACCTTTGTATTACTCACAATTCGTACAAAGGAACCATACAAGAACTCGCACAACTCTCTTATTGAGTTCTAGGGCTGCTCACGCCCTTTATATGTGATGGACAAATCCCCCATCACTAGGAATACGAATACGGGTCGGCAACCGGGTCAAACGGGCTATTCGGGTCGGATCGGGTCCATCGGGTCCACGTGGCAACATTCCATAGGCATCGAGGCAACACCACGTCCGGGGTGGTTGTGCACGGTTGAAACTGCTCACACCCACCTATAGGGCATAACTGCTAAAAACCGCTAGTGACAGCAGTAGACATCAAAGGGCTGAAGAAGGTAAACTTTTTCCTGGCACTGGGCTGGCACTAGGCTGGCACTGTCCTGACACGCACCACCGAGTCACCATCGAGCCATCTTCGCAACAAGACACTTTCTCCCGCACCAAGTTTCTCCCCCTCGTAAACCTCATTCCATAGTACCATAAAATAGTCCCAACTCCAAGTTGGGTCGTCACGCCCCAAGCCTCGCACCACGCCGTGTCGGCCAGACTCGCTCCCGACACGCTCCCGACACTTGAACCGAGTCATCCACGAGACAACTAAAATCCACCCGAGCCAAACTCTTCCAAACCCACACTTTGCCGAGTAATATTCAATATCCAGCTCATCCGGACACGCCATCATCAAAAACCCGTCGTGTCGTCCCGACGGTAGTCGGCGACCCGACGCTCCCGTGTCATGGCACTGTGATGGCTCGCACCATGACACCTAGCAGAACTAAGGGGCTAACAAACCTCCCCCACCAGAGCTCGACGACGCCCTCGTCGTTGGTGGTGTAGAATTCTCCTTCTCCTTAGCCTCCCAGTAACCTGCAATTTCACTTTCAAATTGCCACAAAGACACAGCCTTCTCCCACGAAGCATCCGCCTCCGACTCACCATCCCACTGCACCAAGTAGTCAGTCCGTCTGTTTTTCTTACTTTGCCCAAGTGTTCGGTGATCAAGGATTCTCCGAATTGTCTTCGTAAACTGTTGTCTTATTACGGGCGGTGCACGTCGCACTTGCTTCCTTGAAGCATCCAACACATCTTCACTGAACTTTTTCAAGAAAGACACATGAAACGTAGGGTGAATTTTCAACCTATCAGGCAACTTCAACCGATAAGCAACTCGCCCCACCCTCTTCACAACTTCGAACGGCCCATCATACTTAGGAATTAATCCTCGATGTACAGCCTTGGAAGAGATCTTCTTCCAAATCTGGGGAGTAAGTTTCAGCAATACTTGCTCCCCCACTTCATAATCAACATCACGTCGGTGTTTGTCAGCATATTTCTTCATCCGACGTTGAGCTTTTGATAAGCTATCTTTCGCCTCATCCAACAACTCTTGCTTCTCACGAGCAAACCTGTACGCCGCTGGACAACTTCCCCCACTTCTTTGCACCGCAATCTCATGTGGTGCTAACGGCTGCTGCCCATAAACAATCTCAAAGGGACTCTTTCCCGTCGCTGAAGAACGATGCAGATTGTAACAAAACTGCGCCGTGTCAAGTAATCCAACCCAATCTCTTTGACTCGCCGACACGTAGTGTCTCAGGTACTCCTCCAACAACTGGTTCATTCTCTCCGTCTGACCATCAGTTTGAGGATGGTTAGCCGTCGAGAATTTCAGCTCCGTCCCCAGCATGTTGAATAACGAGGTCCAGAATCTGCCCGTGAACCGGGTGTCACGATCACTGATTATGTCCTCCGGAATACCAAAATATTTCACAACATTTTTCAGAAACAACTTCGCGGCAATCTCAGCGGGACATGCATTCGGGCAAGCAATAAAAATTCCATACTTGGAAAATCTGTCCACAACAACAAAAATCGAAGCCATACCATCAACCTTAGGAAAACCAGAAATGAAATCCATAGATACCGACTGAAATGGCTTCTCCGGAATAGGCAACGGCTGCAACAAGCCTGCCTCCTTCTTCCTCTCAAGCTTGTCTAGCTGGCACACTAAACAAGTCTTGACATACGCCTCAACGTCATCCTCCATCTTTGGCCAATAGTAACGTCGGGACAGCAATGCATACATACGGTCCACGCCGGGGTGCCCAGCCCATTGAGGATCATGTGTTTCCCTCAACAGCTCTCGCCTCAAAACTCCGGCAGGTACGTATGCTTTGTTTCCACGAGCGAACAAAAGATCATTCTCTAGCCAATATTTCCGCAACTCCCCCGCCTTTACCTGTTCAACAATTTTAAGATAAGAGGGGTCAGTTTTAGAAAATTCACGGATTTTCTCCATGAAATCCGTCTCCACAAGGGTCAGGGCCGCCACAAACTCTTCCACCACCTTCCGGCTCAAAGCATCAGCAACGTCATTGTGCTTTCCGGACGATGCACCCAATCAAAATCGAACTCTCCTAAATATTCTTGCCATCTTGCTTGCTTGGGTGACGAATTTTTGAGTTTTGAAGTAGGTGTTAGCTACATTGTCGGTCACCACAGTGAATTTTGTTCCCAACAAGTAGTGCTTCCACACTTCCAAACAATGGATCACGGCGGTCATCTCTTTCTCATGAGTGCTGTAACGGGTCTCAGCATCCTTCAGTTTCCGACTCTCATAAGCAATTGGGTGCTTATTTTGGACTAAGACACCACCAATAGCTTTGTCTGAGGCGTCCACCTGCACCTCAAACGGTTCATCAAACATGGGCAGCTTCAACACCGGCTCGGTAGACAGCGCCTCCTTCAACCGATCAAATGCTTCTTGACAAGCATCCGTCCACTCCCACTTTGAATCTTTCTTCAGCAGATCCGTTAAGGGACTAACAATTTTAGAGTAGCCCTTAATGAATCTCCGATAGTAATTAGCCAAACCAAGGAACGATCTCAACTCCGGTACTTTGCACGGCTCCGCCCAATCCATTACGGCCTGAACCTTCTTTTTATCCATCATAATTTGCCCTCGACCAATCACATGACCAAGGAACGTGATTTGCTCACAGCAAAATTCACACTTTTCTTTCTTCGCATAGAGCTTGTTTTCTCTCAGCTTCACAAACACAGCTCGTAAATGCAACACGTGATCATCCAATGACTCAGAATAAATCACAATATCATCAAGATATACTACCACAAAGCGATCAAGAAAATCATACAGCACGTCGTTCATCAAGTTACAAAATGTAGCAGGGGCATTGGTTAAACCGAAAGGCATGACCAAAAACTCAAATGAACCGTACCTCGTCACAATAGTCGTTTTCGACTCATCACCCGGAGCAATCCGCACTTGCCAATATCCGGATCTTAAATCAACCTTCGTGTAGTATCTAGCTCTTGTCAGCTTGTCGAATAAGTCCAAGGCATTTGGAATAGGGTACTTATTTTTGATAGTAACCTTATTCAACGCCGGTAGTCCACACAGAACCGCAACGTCCCATCCGCCTTCTTTTGGAACAGCACTGGAGAACCGTATGGTGCCTTAGAAGGAATCACCATCCCGGTACTCAGTAGCTCGTCCAACTGTTTTCTCAATTCAGCCAACTCCGAGGGCGGCATCCGATACGGGACTTGAGCAGGTGGCTTCGCACCCGGCTCCAACTCTATCTTATGATCCGTCGCCCGTCTCGGTGGTAATTGCCTTGGCAACTCAGGGGGCATCACATCCTCGAACTCTTTCAACAACACAGCAATGCTATCGGGCACAGCTTGATACGTGCCCGGCTTAGTCTCAATAAGCGCGGCCAGATATGTGGGCTCCCCACGCTTCATTCCAGCCTTCAACTGAAGTGCCGAAATCATTTCGACTTTCGGTTTTTCAGATAACGATTCGTTCATACCGCCCAAGTGTGGCATTACAGCAACTTTGGCCAACGTAAGGAACTCCATACCGAGGATGACATCAAAGTCATCCAAAGGAACAGCCATCAACGTACATGCTCCTTCCCACGAACCAACCTGCAACACAACAGAAGATTCACCTCGAGTTGGTTTTGCCTCCGAGTTCACGGCTTTAATTCGGCTCGTGTTCGGTGACAAATCCAACCCAAGCCGTTTCGCCTCACGCTCAGCAACAAAGTTGTGGGTGGCACCACTGTCCACCATCGCCATCACTTCCTTCCCATTCACATGGACCTTCACATACATCAGACCCTTTCGAATCAACGAATCCCCTTGAATTGCCGTCAACAATTGCAGTGGATTCACCCGAGGAGCACCGGCCTCATTTTCACGCTCAGTTTCAGCCACAAGCGCGTTCAACTTGCCCTTCTTAGGACAATCCCGCATACGATGATCTCCGTTACAAATGAAACACCCTCGCTTCTTCTCGCCTCTGTTATTTTGGAACGAGTCCTTTGAACCACCGGAATTACCATCGTAGACTTTCTTCTTCTTCCAATTGCCCTTGCCTTTCTTATCCTTTTCTTTCCCTTTACCCGCATCCTTCTTCTTCGGACCGGATTCAGATGCACCTATGGATTTGTAATCCACTAGGCTATCGGCGGCAGCAATGGCGGAAGGCAAATCTTTGACCCCTTGGCGACGCAACTCCGCTTGGGCCCAAGTTTGCAATCCGGCCAAAAAGTTGAACAGCTTGTCCTCCTCAGACATCTCACGAATATCCAACATTAAGGAACTAAATTCCTTCACGTACTCACGAACGGGTCCCGTATGCTTAAGCTTCCTCAGCGCATCCCTTGCAAGCCAAGATGTGTTGCAAGGGAGGAACTGATCTTTCAATTCCTTCTTCAATGCATCCCACGTTTCGATCTTATTCCGAGCATTAGCATCTCCCGATTGCCTAGAACGCCACCATAACTTTGCATCCCCCGCCAAATACATGGTGGTGATCGAAACTTTCTCCTCATCTGTGATATGGGCCGCCTGGAAATACGACTCCATATCCCACAGAAAATTCTCGAGTTCCTTAGAACTTCGAGCGCCTTCAAAAGGCTTCGGGTCTGGGATCCGGATCTTCGAGGACGATCGCAACGCCCGTTTCAGAACGTGCAACTCGTCGAGAAGGCTCTCAACCTTCAACTCTAACTCCACATGAAGATTATTGGCTTCCTCCTCGAAAGTAACCAACCGTGTCTCAACAAACGATGAGATATCTTCCAACGATCTCTGCATTCCATCGACCCCCATCTGGATGTTCTCGAGTAAAGTCTCAGCACCACGTACTCGATCGAACACCGCCACTCGCTCGGAGGTCTCCGGCGGATCTCCCAGCAGACCCTCTAACCGCATCACCCGCTCCTCAAGAGCGGCAAACTCCCGTACCTGAACCATCACGCAACGTCAGTAACACAGACCAGAGCCAACCTGGCTCTGATACCAAATGTCACAAGGTTTTCTTCCGAACTAGAATTTTTCGCCTTGTGCGGCACCGAACACGCACGCTCGATCAGCCCTCAATCCTCACGAACACTCGTGTTTGATCTCTCGTAAGAATTTCGTTGTACAAGCATCAAGTAAATAACATATACACGCACAGCGGAACACAATGTAAAGCACACAAGCATATACGGGAAACTCACTCCCAACCTTTGTATTACTCACAATTCGTACAAAGGAACCATACAAGAACTCGCACAACTCTCTTATTGAGTTCTAGGGCTGCTCACGCCCTTTATATGTGATGGACAAATCCCCTATCACTAGGAATACGAATACGGGTCGGCAACCGGGTCAAACGGGCTATTCGGGTCGGATCGGGTCCATCGGGTCCACGTGGCAACATTCCATAGGCATCGAGGCAACACCACGTCCGGGGTGGTTGTGCACGGTTGAAACTGCTCACACCCACCTATAGGGCATAACTGCTAAAAACCGCTAGTGACAGCAGTGGATATCAAAGGGCTGAAGAAGGTAAACTTTTTCCTGGCACTGGGCTGACACTAGGCTGGCACTGTCCTGACACGCACCACCGAGTCACCATCGAGCCATCTTCGCAACAAGACACTTTCTCCCGCACCAAGTTTCTCCCCCTCGTAAACCTCATTCCATAGTACCATAAAATAGTCCCAACTCCAAGTTGGGTCGTCACGCCCCAAGCCTCGCACCACGCCGTGTCGGCCAGACTCGCTCCCGACACGCTCCCGACACTTGAACCGAGTCATCCACGAGACAACTAAAATCCACCCGAGCCAAACTCTTCCAAACCCACACTTTGCCGAGTAATATTCAATATCCAGCTCATCCGGACACGCCATCATCAAAAACCCGTCGTGTCGTCCCGACGGTAGTCGGCGACCCGACGCTCCCGTGTCATGGCACTGTGATGGCTCGCACCATGACACCTAGCAGAACTAAGGGGCTAACAGTAGTCCATCTCTTGAAGTTGATTTTGAAAAAATAATTTGTGAACAAATTTACACACTAGTTTCAGGACAACTTGAAAGTATTGAAGTTAAAAACATTACTAACAGAAAAATAGAAAAAACAGAATATGATACTGAATTTTAAGTGGCTAATAAGTTTATAACTGAATAAACAAAAGGCACTGAAAACTTTTGCTGCCTTTGAAGCTTCACAATATATATAGATGTGATATCATAGGCTTACTGAAGAAGTGATGAGAGAGGCAGAGAGAGAGAGAGAGAAGCTGGTTGCTCGATGTGAGATGATAGTACTAGTACAATTTCCATAAAAGATTTATGGACAAGCTGGTTGCTGTTGTGTGATGCAGTGTATATTGCCTCCACCAAGCACGATTTCACGAGCATCTTCGATTTTCACAATCTGAACCCAAACACCAACCAATAATTTTATTATTTAGGAAGCAAAAAAAAAGCATTGTGAATTTCATTATTTTCACTAGCTATACCTTGTATGTTCACATTATAAGCTTCAGGTGTACCCTACCACTACTAGTCTATGTCACGTTGAGTTAATAAAAGTTTTCGATGCCCTCACCTCATAATCTGGAAATGCCGAAGACAAGACACGAACAGCTTCATCATCCCACTTCTTATCACCAAATTGAGGGGTGATAATTGCTCTGTTGGCAAAGTAGAAGTTTACATATGAGGCCGCAAGTCTCGTGCCAGGAATCCTTGCTTTAGCATCGCCCTGTTGTGTCAAATAGATCAAGCTTCTGAGTTCCAACTTTTGTTTAAGCATAAGTTGCAGCTTTATAAGCCAAAAGATTACACAAATGAGGGATCGATGTTATAATTTTATGACCTAACACCGAATGCAGAAAAGAACAAGCAGCATTTTACTAGTGCTATACTATTATTGAGTCAACAAGAAACCACACATATGGAAAACATGATCTTCACATTCAAGAATAAATATGGACACATGTCGTAAAATATTGTAGGATTTTTTTATGTCACAATAAAAGTAGAAGAAAACCATGCTTATTATCTTAAGAAATGAGAACGAAGTACAATGGTTATGCTGCACATACTCAGAAAAAGCAATAAAAAACCAGCTGTTATTTCATAAGGGAAGTGATATAACTATATGATAGAGCAATAGCACGACATTCATTAGCATGTTAGAGTAAATAGGGCAGAGAGCAACCAAAACACTTTCAAAGGAATGACATAAACATAATTTTCAACCTGCTGTAATCCATTAGCCTCCTCATCTGTCAAATAGAGTGGTCCTGGCACATGAAGTTTGATAATTTCTAATTTTCTACCTTTGGCATCAACTTCGCTGGTAAGAACTGAAAGAGCTTCCACTGATCGTTCGTATTGGGGGTCTGATTTATCATCAGTCCACGACAACAAAACTACACCAGGCCTCGCAAAACAGCACATGTTATCAATGTGCCCATTAGTGTCATCATCACCTGCAAGATACATGAATGTTGAAAATAAATTTCAAGCCGTGGCATTTTCATGGAGTTAGGATAAGCCTGAGTCAATGAAGATCAGTGGTTAAGCTCAACTATCAACAGTCTAATGCCATCCCTCTACGCTTTATTCCATCTATTTCTATATACATGGACAGGGTAACAGCCTAACAGGGACTGACACAATTAACAAGGATTTATATGTCCTCACTCTACGAAGGACACAGGCTTAACTTACTATGGAGACAAGTCGAGTAATTGAACTATGACAACCAGCTCTTATGCATTCGATAGCCAGCCTATATAGCTCATGCAATCAACTAGGCGATAATATGGAGCATAAGAAGTGAGGTCATATACATGTAAATCTAGACCAAAAATGTTAATCTAGTTACGTGGCCATGAAGAAATGTGTTTATATTAGCTATTTAGACATTGGCCCTAAAACCAGGTAACCAGAAATGCAAGATGTGAACAAGAAGGATACCAAACAGCCCACGAGGCAGCCAGATGACCTTCTTCACTCCAAGGTATGCTTTAAGCTCATCCTCAATTTGTCCCTTAGACAAACCAGGGTTTCTATTTTTATTCAGTAGGCACTCTTCTGTTGTAAGACAAGTCCCTGAAGGAAGAAACAGATGATTAGTCCATGTTACTCTACAAAATTGAAGGATAAAATCTCCTGTACTAGAGTAAACATTTTTACAGAAAGTATGTCGGTGCAAGAGAGAAGTTCACAAACCTTCTCCATCCACATGAATGCTTCCACCTTCAAGAATCATAGAATGAGAAAACCTTGGAGCATTTTCAATTTCCAAAATCTAAAATGGGGAATATGCAAACCGTAAAAGTGGTTAGTGTAGGTGCAACAAAGTAAAGTTATCCACGTTCTTATTTGTGATTGCTATTTGAAACTTGACCAACCTTTCTAGCGTTAAGTAAGTCATGGCTCCAATCTTCATAACAACAACCTCCATCCATGCCTAAGAAAATGGAACGTGTTTATATAAGCCTTTTGGTAAATGTAGCTAACATACATGATTTGGACCTTATACCAAAAACTTTTTGCACATTGTGGAGATATATCACCCCAAAAATTATTTTCACTTGTGAATAGCTAATGGCTAGCCACATTATGGCTGAATAGTATCACTCATTGCCACATATATACCACATTTTACAGTTTAGATGGTCTCTACTGTGCACACATATTCTCAGGGTAGGCAGCAAATTTGAAGAATTCATGCTACTTACCACCATAGCCATTGAAGTTCCAATCGATTCCTGCAACCTTGTTGCCCAGCTTCTCTTTATCTGACAGACTATTTCTGACAACAAACTGACAAAAATGATAGCCAGTGTATAAATACGATCTCAGTGGCAGAGGGTAATGATATGAATTAAACAAGCAAAAGGCTCACTGTCGGGCCACTGTCACGAAGCCAAGAGTCATTCATGCTCATCTCAACCACCCTGATATTTTCAGGCAAAAGACTGCGCGCATTCTTCCACTGTCGAGTAAGGTAACTTTATGTTTTTTGAAAGGAGTGCCAAAAAGAAAAATGAATTACAGCGAATGATAAAAAAAATTGAACCTGTGCTGAACTGGCACATATAGTAACTGGTTCAAATCTTGAAATTGCGGTTGCAACATTGGCAAAGACACGCTGAGCATGCACGCCATTGTCACGCCAATTGTCTGGCCGTTCCTGTGAATCAAGTGTAGGAGCTTAAATATGAATTAAGCCATTATATTTGGTCTACAACTTCCAATTGCTATTGGAAGTGTAGGAGCTTAAATATGAATCAAGTGTACTGGAACAAAGTTTATTTTGTTCAAGAATTTATACATTTTTTCTTTAACAACTAGTACTACTTATTATCAATTATTTCACTCAAAAACCTTTTAAGATATGACTGATATCTACATTTAAAACAAAAAATTCATCCCAACTTTTGGACAAACTTTTTCTAGCTAGCTTCATGTGCCAAGAAATGGGAATGACACATTATGTCTTAGATGGATGCAAGAGTACTAGATGAAATTAAGAAAACGAATTACTAAAATGAAAGTTGCATGCATGTATATACATATACAAATACATATCTATAGAGAGAGAGGTAGATAGTAATTTCTGAAAAGCAGCGGTGCTGTGCAAAAACAATTATTTCGGAGTTGGAAACATAAAATATTACTAAAGCAAAATTAATATATGGTAGAACAGTCGTCACTAGACCCGCACGACATAGACAAACACAGAACTCCTGTTAAAATTGTTCTGAAATTGTCCCAGTAGGGATGGCCTAGTGGTGGAGTGGTTGCCTGTTGACCAATAGGTCAGAGGTTCGAGTACTCTCGGCCACAAAAAAAACCCTAGATTGGAGTGTGTGAGTATTAATATTTGTAATGATATTAAAAAAAATAAAAATTGTTCTGAAATTCAAGGAGATGGCAAGCACAATCATATAAATATTTTAATCAAAACACTACTGAATAAGAATTATTTATAGGTCCAATGTCAGAAGTTTTCTTTACTAACATCAGCCTTTTCAGTGGTCTCGAAAAAGAAAAAAAAAAACATCAGCCTTTTCAGGCAAACGAGGCTGCACTGCACATACAGAATTAAAGCAAGATTTTGATCAAATCTCAAAATCGAAAATCCAACCGCAATAACCATCTTCCTCTTCAGACTTCAGATACCTCTTCTGTTTCCCAAAGAATACTCAATTTTAGGAAGGAGAAAAGAAAAATAAAAAAATCACTCAAGCTGGTTTTTTCCAACCATATCGGCGGCATCACTCATTCGCTATGTATATTGATTAAATCTGAAATTTGAAAATCGAAATGCAATAAAAAAATCACAAAAACACCTGAATATTTTAGAAATTCTGACATCCCCGCCATGAAAGGGAAACAAAAAACACAAATACCAAATAAAAGGTAAAGCAGAGTAATAGATTCAATGCAAAAATCAGAAATTGAATGGGAGAAAACTCACAGGCCAGCCGATCCAGCAGCCGGAGTGAGGCTCCCACTCCGCCGGCATGTAGTATCCATGATCCACCGGACTCCCCTTCAGCTCCATCCTACTCGTCTGCTCTCCCAAATCAATCATTTCGCTATTATATGATAAAAAAAAAGTTGACAATTAACCGATGTAAATGATTGAACTTAAAGCGGAAGCAATTGTACGCATATTATTATTCACATGTGCTTTCCCAAACCAAACAATGCTGTGACAGTATTGATTATTCCTGGCGCCTTACGGAATTCAAGAGTTTCAAATCAGCGATATAATCGAATCGAATCAACTTCGTAGA
The DNA here is from genome assembly GCA_031470985.1 of Agastache rugosa. NCBI lineage: Eukaryota > Viridiplantae > Streptophyta > Magnoliopsida > Lamiales > Lamiaceae > Agastache > Agastache rugosa. Next base: position 28,821,927 of record CM062605.1, read on the forward strand.
TTGCAAATCCTAAACGCAATCAAACAGATGGAAGGAGCCGAAACAATCAGCGTAATTACGGATTTTAGATCTAATACCTCTAAATCATTGCATTTAGCAGCACTTGTGATTGAAGATAAGTGGAGAGGAACAGAGGGTAAGTGCCAGTGGTGGAGGTGGCGGTAAAGGTGTGAATACTATAATATAGAGAGAGAAAGAGAGAGATAGAGAGAGAGAAAGGAATATACCGAGGAAAAGAGAGGGCTGCTGCCTGCTGAGGAATCTTTGGGGCGGCACGGCTAACTGCTTTATGACTGATTTATGAATATTGAATAGCATATAACGACAAATATAACGACAAATGCATCATATCTTTATAATAGAGTAATGCTATTTGATCATAACGTGGCTAGTCCATAATTTGGTTGATTAAATGAAAATAGATTAATTTTGTTACATATTTAATTCATATAAAAAGTATGATTATATATTTTATGTTAGTATTTATATTTTTTACTTAAATTCTATCATGATTAGTGTAAATATATTTATTTCTTATTTTTTTTTACAAAAATCTTTGTATTACCTTTATTATATCTATCGAGATTTATGTTACGTCCAAATCCAAATATATCAATGTAAACTTGTATAAATTAAATATTTTAAATATTAATTTTCATTTAGAACAAAAAAATTTTAAATAAACTGATTTTTTTATTGAATCAAATTATGACTAGTCATAATATGGCTGCATAAATTTATTATTTATAATAAAAGCCAATGTTAAGTAATTATAATATTAACGGCTTATTTGTACCTAAAAGTACTTCATAGGCTTAGATGATCTTTGGTGTAAGCATTATGGGTACTTTTGATCCTTTTTCCAATATTTATTCCACTAAACGCCTCCCTTAATTTCTTTCCAACTATGAGATTCGGGGTTGGAGTCATGTGTGTGTAAAAAGAATGTATAAAATCATCCTTATACTAATAGCTTATAACCGCCCCTAAATCCATAATATATAGAATAGAATTCGACCCATGGCCCAAAAACAACATAATAACGGCACAAAAACTTTCGTAGTGGTGCTCTAGTATCGAGTACTTCACCATCCACACCTCAACATTTCTGACACAGAACACTTATTTGTTCGATTTTCAGATTACATCTTCAGATGAAACTAAGAAAATTTGATTTGATTTTTTTTTTTTTTTGCTCCACGAAGAGAAGAGAAGAAAAGAAGATGACATTTTGATTAAGGTGGGAAAGGAAAAAAAAAAAATCGGCCTCATTTTAAAAAATAAGCTGTGACAGCGCATCATTGAAATTTCAATTGGGTGTTATTTTTGGAAATTAGTTGAAAATTCAATTCTTTCTTGTCTTTAAATTTAAAGAAGGTTATGTCATTCTTGTATGAAATAGTTTCATAAGTGAATATATGTCACTAGATATTAATACTTGAAATTTTGTTTGAAATAAACAAAGAAAAATAAGACCACTTATATTTTGCTTGTCCCTATTACACGTTGAGTTTCCAGGCGATCAATCATTTTAGTAAAATGTACTACATTTCTTATAAAACGTGGTCCCAAATTTGAAAATCAATAATTCATCGTTTTGAAAGAGAAGAATACGGAATCAAATGTACTAATTTCTTACAAAATGTGTTCCCAAATTTGGAAATCAATAATTCATCGTTTTGAAAGAGAAGAATATGGAATCAACTGGAAAATATATAGCGACTCAATTGGATTCTTTTAAGAGGTCAACTTGAGTGTGGTTAGATCTAAATTGTCCTTTTTTTTTAGGATAATAATATTTTTCTTCATAATAGTTATCACTTGATATTTAAACTAATTAGATGGTAAATGAATAATTATCATATTTTAAAAGATAATTGTCACTTTTTATTAAACCGTTCCAAGTCTTTGTGTTGTATTGATACGAATCATAGGGCCTCAAGGATGGCTTTGGTTATGGAGAAAATGAGCAAGTCAAAATACTCCCTTCAATAAAGGCATAGGTATAATAAAAAAGTATTTAAAATGGAAAACAGAGAGAAAGCCTTCTGAGTTACATTCTCATCAGCATACAGATTTTTTTTTTGCAATCAAAGAGGAACAAACACTAGCTCTCTGCGCCAGCCTAGCTAGCTCTTTTATTTTCAGTAAATTGCCTCAACAGACTTCTACTCATATTAAATATACAAATGAGAGAGAGAGAGAGAGAGATTTTAAGTTACACCAGGAAATTTAAGTAAACAACAAGGCTTTAGGTATAACTAACTCAAGGGGATCTGAAAGCTTTACCAGCATAGCGAACATTGCCGAGTTCCTCCTCAATGCGGAGAAGCTGCAAATAGAGGCGAGAACACATACCATCACTCAAAACAATTCCAGAATGTAGAAGAAGTTTGATCTTCATCATCAAAATAATGCTTATAACAGTGAGTGTCCTCATTTTCTTTACCTGATTATATTTGGCCAAGCGCTCGCTTCTGCAAGGAGCTCCGGTCTTGATCTGTAAAGAAAAAGAATTTGTAGTTAGACATATACATATCTAAGGCATGTGAAAAGAAACCAGTAAATATGAAATAGACCTGTCCACTAGCCAAGCCCACAGATAAATCCGCAATGAAGTTGTCTTCAGTTTCACCACTGCGGTGACTAACCATCACTCCCCATCCAGCAGCTTTCGAGTCGAGCGCAGCTTGAATGGATTCAGTTACAGTACCAATTTGGTTGACCTGCGATTTTAGTTCAGGGACTTCAGCACTTGTTCTAGTGTTGAAGCTGTATTAGCCTCATGGCGACATGCATGGATAAGGCCAACGTGTAACATGATTTAGAGAACATCGATGAGCCAAAAATTTATTGTTGATTTATTTTTTTATACACATCAAAATATCTAAAATCGTATGTGGAGACCCCACCATGCATAGTTAAAAGATTATTACACTAAATAACAGCACCCCACCAAAACACACAACTAAACAGTACAAGTAACGAAATAATGGAGAGGATACCACGATACTAATGCAAGAAAGAAATGGGTCGAAGCACATACCTTCAGTAGCAAAGCATTGCAGGCCTTCTTCCGAATAGCTTCTGCTATCTTTTTTGGATTTGTGACTAACAAATCATCGCCCACGATTTGGATATCAACTGAGGATTGCAGTGATGACCAAGAACTCCAATCGTCTTGGTCGAATGGATCTTCAATTGATACAATTGGAAAATCTCTCACAAATTCCTTGTATAGATCACCAAGTTTTTCAGCTGCCAGCACATGAGCACCATCATTGGGCTGTTTCTTGAAATTGAGATCATACTTCCCTTCTTTAGTCAAGAACTCTGAAGCAGCAACATCCATCCCTATTTTGATCTGAATCAAGAATTCCAACAAAATGTTGAGAAAAAAAAAAACACAACCTAAGCATGTAAAAAAATTATTATACCTTGCCTGTGTACCCAGCCTTTTCAATTGCATCCATGAGCAGAACCAATCCCTCCCGATTGTCCTGCACGTTTGGAGCAAATCCACCTTCATCTCCGACATTGCATGCATCTTGTCCATATTTAGCCTTGATGATGCCCTTCAGAATATGATAAACTGTTCAATCCAAAGCAAGCATATTATCTTCTTATCCAGATGTCATAAGAGTTCAGACAAAGTGAAGAATCCTGTTCTTAGCTTAGAGCATGATTTTTCAGAGTCATAGTAGAAATTAGAAAATCGGAGCACAAAATTAGGTAGTACCGTAGTACAACTCAGATACGAAGAAATACCTATACATAAATAAAGACAGGAACTTAGCAACATGATTGCTCTTTGATTATACTATTATAGATATTTTGCTTGATATTTAAATTCTATTTCATCAAAATGATGAAGATTCTTAAAACCAAGGTTGATTAAATTTGAACCAACAAATAGACTATCATACCACATTTGGCAGGAATTGCTCCGATGTTTCAACCTTGGTGCCCGTTTACCTCTTGCAATGTCACATTGGACAAGATCAAAACTCAAAAAATTCCAGATGTATAACAGGCTTTTTAGCTGGTAAACTACTTAAGGATGTCTACTAATTTAATAAGTACTTGTAACATACTATTTACTAATATCTAATAATGTATAGAACTTCCAAGAATACAAATGACTTCACAATGATGATTGAAGATAGATCAGATTTTTTGAATTCATAGAAAAAACTTTATTATGTCTAATGATGATTATAGCTTATGGACACTTCATGTTCTTTCATTCATACAAAGATGTAATATACCTCTCAAAATTAGTACTTTGATGCTTGACAGTAATTATAAAGATCGTTTTCCTAGAGAGAATAATCTTTACTAACCTTCACTGCCCATTCGGAATGCCTCCGAAAATGAGCTTGCTCCTACAGGCAATATCATGAATTCTTGCATGGCCAGGTTGTTACCAGCATGGCTGCCTCCATTGATTACATTGAATGCCGGTACTGGCATAACAAGTTCTTTCGTGTTTGACATCTCCTGTATGTGCTTGTAGAGTGGCACCCCTTTTGCTCCAGCACCAGCTCGACATACACTAAGAGAAACTCCTAAAATGGCATTAGCCCCTAGTTTTGATTTGTTTGGAGTCCCATCAATCTCCAGCATAACACCATCGACATCAGTCTGATTCCTTTAATGAGAAGAAAAGACATTGGGTTATAAGAAACTAAGAAAGCAATTCACAACCAGACCACAAGAATGAAATTCAAGTTTTTAAAGAGAGGAAAAGTGGAGTTTACATAATTAATGATAACTTTTTTTCTGCAGCAATATTACAACCAGAAGTTCACCTATTTGCCACTTCTTTAGTTCTCATCTAAATCTCTGCCGAATTTAGTGTTGCCACTAGAATTATCTTTGGTTTATTCCAAAATAATATGAGCACTGAATGACAAGATTCTACTATCATCATCCACCACTAGGCAATTCCATCATTGACATTGAAAAGAAATCTAGTCTAAAGTTCGCTTGTTTAATACAAGATCTGAGCTAAAAAAAAAAAAATTGAACCCAGCTCAAGCCCAAATATTCAACTCATGAGCTCGCACACTTGCTCGTTTACTTGAGCTCAAGCTAGACTTATTGAGATTCATAAGCTTTAGCTCAAGCTCAAATCGTTTTCTTTCCCACTAAAGATTCTTAAGAAATCCATTTACATCTAATTATATACTTCACAAGCTTGAACTCATGACCTGCTTAGCAAACTGAGCTAGAGCCAGGCTCTTTAAATTGATAATAGAGTCATTTACGAACAGAGCTCCAGTTCAACTATAAAAGTTTGAATCAAGCTTGAGCTTAAGCAAAAGTGAAACAAGCCGAGCTCAAGCCTGTTACTATTCGGCTCAGCCCCGGGGTCCATTCATGGACAGGTGGAATTATCGATCATTTTCAAATTATCCGAAATATGACAAAACCATATTTAACAAACTGCCAAATACCAGTCGCCCTTTCTCCTAGAAATGTAGTAGTTGTCAAGACATAAAGCTAAAAAGTTTGAACTATACAGACACACTAGCTGAAGAATCGTGGCATCGAAAAAAAAGTTCATATAGGAAAAAGCAGAGCAATTAGAGTACACGCTACAAAAGAACCAAATACAGCAGAAAAAGGTAGTGAAAAGAGGCAATCTATGTTATACCTGACATCAACGCCGACGAGCTTAGGACCCAAAAAGTTGTTAATATTCCGAACTGCATTGAGGACTCCTTTACCCCCATAAACAGTCTTGTCGCCGTCTCTGAGCTCGAGGGCCTCGTAGATCCCGGTGGAGGCGCCGCTGGGGACGGCGGAGCGGTAGAGGGAGTCATCCTCCGTGATCAGATCAACCTCGACCGTGGGGTTGCCTCTGCTGTCGACGATCTGGCGCGCTTTGACGTGCTTGACCTTGTTGGAGGCCTTGACGGCGACGGCGGGAGATGGCGCGGCGGCGGCGACGGAGCTGCGAACGGAGAAGGGGCGAGATTTGATCCGCTGCGCGGAGGGGAGTGAGAAGAGGGGCGCTTGGGAAGTGGGTTTGGTGGAGAAGATGGTCTTGGAGAGCTGAGACGGAGCCAAAGCCATTGTGCGTGGCGTGCGTATGTAAATGGAGAGAGAGAGAGAGATGTATCAGGGGGTGGGTTGAAGAATTTGTAGTAATATAAAGAGGGTTTGGGTTTTGGTTTTGGGGTGTTTGTTTATGGGAAAGTCCGTCGAGGGGGGCGAAGAGTTAGAGAGAGCAGAGGTGGCTGCTGGCTTTTGGTGGTTGTTGGAGACTTACTACTTGGAGTTGGAGTGTGTCCGTAGGGCGGACGTTAGGAATTAGGGAGGAGAGAGAGAGAGAGAGAAGGGTAGGTAGATTAGATGCGCTCGTTTTTATGGTTTTCAAATAATAATAATAATAATAATAATAATAATAAAATTAGTTTTATGATACGTGTACGAAATTGTCAAATTATGGAAAACATAACACTAACATTTGACATTTCGCTTAACTATTGACTATTGAGGTGGTATTTGTGAACGAATTGGAAATGACATTTTATCTGAATTGGTAATTTCAACATGAATAACAAGCCTATATATGAGGCTATGAACCCAAATTTAATACAATGACCTAATTTTAATTTTAACATAAATGAAAGGGAAACAACTAAATTTTGACCAATACATGGATCTAAGTCGCACCAAAAAAAAGTCCAACTAACTAAATATATATTTTGTCCTTTCAATTTTCAAGATTGGTGTGTTATGATTATTTATTACTCCATTAGTTTGTGGAAATTAATATTGTCGAAACGCTATATAATATTTTGGCGACATTAAAATTTTCAATTTTAATTTAATTATTACTGGAACACTTATAAAAAGTGATAATTATGAAGATCCATCTCTATTAATTAATTTCAATCAAATATAGTTTTTTTATATGCCAAAATTAAATGTACAAGCTTTTCAGTAAGAATTTTTTTTCTTACGTTGTAATCTACTCCCTCCGTTCTTTTATAAGTGTCCCCCACCGTCAAATTACACATACCAAGAAAATAAAGAAATTTACCTATATAACCTTATTAATTACTATCATTAATGTATACATACAACTAATTAACAAATTACTAGAAGCATTAAATAAAGATAAAATTGGAAAAATGTTATTAATTTACTCTCAAATTTTGAAATAGGACACTTATAAGGAAACAAAAAATTGAGCTAAATAGGACATTTAAAAAAGAACGGAGGGAGTAAGTATATTAAGCAAATTGTAGTCAATCTTTTCCTATTGACATGTGAATCAGTGGAAAATTTAGTTCTGTAGATGCTAATTAAAATATATATGATGGGAAAATTTAGTAGGTACTTAATCAAAATATATGTGGTTATCAACATACTCCCTCCGTTCTTTTTTAAATGTCCTATTTAGCTTAATTTTTTGTTTCCATATAAGTGTCCTATTTCAAAATTTGAGAGTAAATTAATGACATTTTTCCAATTTTATCCTTATTTAATGCTTCTAGTAATTTGTTAATTAGTTGTATGTATACATTAATGATGGTAATTAATAAGGTTATATAGGTAAATTTCTTTATTTTCTTGGTATGTGTAATTTGACGGTGGGGGACACTTATAAAAGAACGGAGGGAGTATATCATTTTATACTTTTTTCATTCGATTACATAAAATTGTATTATTAATTAATGTCAATTTTTATTAGTGTATATTTATATTTAACCTCGGTAGTACATTCAATATTACAAATTATATTTTAATTGATATAATTCCTTTTCAAATCTATTCAACGTGAATCAACACTTGAACGTTAGAACTTGAATCGTAGAGTAATTTGATTTGGAAAAAAACATTGCATACATTAAGATCAAATAGTAATATTTCATAAGTTTATTGACAATTGTGAAATAAACGTAAATGTTAATTATATAAAATTGTAATTTCCCTATATTATATAGGTGCACATAAATAGGGATCAATATATAATAGCAAAACATATTCTAAGCACAACAATCATCCTTATGCTTATATGGCATTTCTATAATTTTTCTTTTCTATTTAACTAAAATATCCAATATAACATACATCAACTTTCAATATATGACATTTTTTAAGAAAATTAATTATTATGAATTCATAATTTTCAATCTACTCATTAATAGTAGACGTTACAAAAGCATAGGTTATGGCAACCAATTGATTTATTTCCTAATTTTTTAGTATTTTTTTATTATATATTCACAAATTTACAATCAAAGTCACTCACACACTTCATTGCATTCCTAACCCAAAAAAAACTCACTAATTAGAAACTGACTCAAAGAAGATGAGCAGCGGTGCTTAACACCTCATTTCTGTAATGCGTAAAGAAAAGTGCTTTGATGGAAAAGAAAAAGTTCAGAACTGGCGAATAAAGAGGAGCTACGTAGTTGAACTAAGCTTGTGATTCAACCTTTTTTTGGTTGTTCGAATTCCTGGTTATTTTATTTTTTATATTTTCTGTGATCGGATTTTATTGCCATTAATTTAATGTCTTTTATTTGCTTCATACTCCGTTGGCTTGATACCCTTTGATCGGTGTTATTGTCCTGAATTATTTTCCTTCTTATAGTCACTTCCACGAGTTGATTACAATGATAAAGTTGTACAATATTATGATGGAATTATAAGGAAACTTGAAACACAAACTCTTTCCCTGATTTATTTTAGAAATTGCAATATGATTTATATACAAACATTTTAATTTCTTTTTCCTTTTGGTGGCCCATAAAACTAAATTTACCTCTCTCTCTCAGTTTCGTGAAATAGTCTTCAATTAATGATGTATTCTAAATTTAAACTGAAAATTTTGTATGCATAATAAATCTATATAAATAATTCTCTAAACTATATAATCTTTTATCAATTAAGATGCAATTTATTAAAATTGGAGTGCAAGTGTACTCCAAACACGATAACATCAGAAAGTCACCCTAACAAAATAGATCACATTTAACTCCTAACCCACTTCAAACTCTTAATTCTAAAAGTCAATCCAACATGACATGAAATTTTCATTTTAATCAAACACTAAGAACACCACTAGCAAATTGTCGATGTAAGGTGAAAATGAAATTAGGTTGATATGTTAATATAATTAAATTCTATTTTGATTAACTTATATATTATTTTTATTTATTTATTTATTTTTTGACATGGGGAAGGGGGAGCGGTAGAGCTTAAACCCGAGACCTCTCTGTTCACAGACAAGATCTATTACCGCTTGGATGTCCCCGAAGAGATTATATATTATTTTTATTAAACTTGAATGTTTGAGTTCTTTTCAAATTTATTAATTTATTAAAGTTGTTAACTTCTTATCTCTGACTCATTTTGCCACGAATTAGGTTTCTATCCAATTTTACCTCATCAAGTTGATGCATCATGATTCAAGCGTACCATTTTAATGTACTAATTATAATTTTATTTTGTTGCACGATAAATAATACAAAAATTCGTGATTGTTCAGAAACTATTATTTTAATTAATCTATAAAATTGAGACATTTATGATTATTTTCTAAATGTAAGTAGTACTTGAGCAGTAACATTCAACATGATCTCTATAATCAATATAATCTTGAGTATTTATATAGGTTTTCAAAGAGTGAAATCTTATTGAAAAGTTATGTGGGACAAAAAAATTTATATTAAATATAATATAATATATGAATAAAATTATTAAAATTAGGATTTAAGATAAATAGGAATAGCAAATGGAGAGAGTACGTAAGACCTTAAATTAAGGGGATGGCTCAAATCCGTAATCGTTTTAATGATATATAGATTATGAATTAATAATTTTCAATTTAACAATTAACAGTAGACGTTACCAAAGCATAATCCATGCAATCATCAGAGACCGGATCCGGGTCGACCCGCTTTGAAAACGATATATATTAACAATACTGAAGTATTCTAAATATATGGTTGTAGCCTAGTGGTAGACGGAAGCTTGTTAGGCGGAAGCGCCTGCTTGCCCACCTGTTGACCTGGGTTCAAGTCCCATGAAGAGCATTTTTTCTTTTTTTTTCTTTCTTTCACTATTATTTATTTTTTCCTTTCTTTAACTATTATTTTTTTTTCGCTTTTTTTTCAAAAATATTAAAAATATAAATCATATTCCCTTGCTTTTACTTTTATTTCTTTTATTTTTTAGTTTGCACGTTTTATTTATTTTTCACTTTTTTCTGATTTTTTCTTTCTTTCTTGTTTTATGTTTATTTTTGTTTAATAAATTTCACTTTTGGATAATAGATTCAAGTAGGATATGTTTTCATATATTTTTATTTTATTAATTATTCAATTTTTAAATTGTCAATTAAAAACAATTAACAAGCATAATTAACATATTTTTTCCTTTTCTTCTTTTATTTTATACTTAATTAATCTTAAAGCATAATTAACATATTTTTTTATTTTTCAATATAACAATTATCGTAAACAAAAATAATATTTTTCAAAAGTAATATATTTGTCAGGATAAAAAATAATAATTCACGAGAAAAAAGTAATACTTTTCAAAGCAATATTTTTTGGGATAAAAAGTAATAATTCACTAGAAGAAAAGTAATATTTTATCAATGTAACAATTGTCGTAAATAAAATGAATATTTTTCAAAGTAATATTTGTTGGGATGAAAAGTAATAATTCACGATAAAAAAGGTAATATTTTATCAATGTAACAATTATCGTAAATAAAAGTAATATTTTTCAAAGTAATATTTGTCGTAAACAAATGTAATAATTGTCGGGATAAAAAGTAATAATTAATAAGAAGAAAAGTAATATTTTTGTTGTGATAAAAATAATAATTCACGAGAAGAAATGTAATATTTTTTCAATTTAACAATTATATAGTAAATAAAAGTAATATTTTTTAAAATAATATTTGTTGGGATAAAAAGTAATAATTCACGAGAAGAAAGGTAATATTTTATCAATGTAACAATTGTCGTAAACAAAATGAATATTTTTCAAAGTAATATTTGTTGGGATGAAAAGTAATAATTCACGATAAGAAATGTAATATTTTTTCAATGTAACATTTGTCGAGATAAAAAGTAATAATTAATAATAATTAAGTACATTTTCAAAGAAACAATTTTTCGTAAACAAAAGTAATATTTTTCAAAAGTAACATTTGTCGTGAAAAAGGGTAACAATTGTTGTAAAGAAAAGTAACATATTTTCAATGTGACATTAATTGTCGTAAACAAAAGTAATATTTTTCAAAAGTTAACTTTTATCGGGATAAAAGGTATCAATTATCGTAAAGAAAAGTAACAATTATCGTAAACAAAAGTAGTAATACTTTTCAAAAAATAATAGTTGTCGGTATAAAAAGTAATAATTTACGAGAAGAAAAGTAATAATTTATTTCAATGTAATAATTATGTTAAACAAAAGTAATATTTATCAGGATAAAAAGTAATAATTCAAGAGAAGAAAAATAATATTTTTTTCAATGTAATAATTGTCGTAAATAAAAGTAATATTTATCGAGATAAAAAGTAATAATTCACGAGAAGAAAAGTAATATTTTTTCAATGTAACAATTTTCATAAAGAAAAGTAATATTTATCGGGATAAAAAGTAATAATTCACAAAAAGAAAAAGTAATAATTCATTTAATATAACAATTGTCATAAGCAAAAGTAATATCTGTCGTGATAAAAAGTACTCATGAGAAGAAAAGTAATAATTTATTTCAATGTAGCAATTGTTTGTAAACAAAAGTAATATTTTTCAAAAGTAATATTTGTCGTGATAAAATGTAATAATTCACAAGAAAAAAAGTAATAATTAATTTAATATAACAATTGTCATAAGCAAAAATAATGTTTGTCAGATCAAAAGTAATAATTCACGAGATGAAAAATAATAATTTATTTCAATGTAACAATTATCGGTAAACAAAAGTAATATTTTTCAAAAGTAATATTTGTCGGGATAAAAAGTAATAATTCACGAGAAGAAAAGTAATAGTTTATTTCAATGTAGCAATTGTTTGTAAACAAAAGTAATATTTTTCAAAAGTAATAGTTTTCAAAAGTAATATTTGTCGAGATAAAAAGTAATAATTCACGAGAAGAAAAGTAATGATTTATTTCAATGTAACAATTGTATTAAACAAAAGTAATATTTTTCAAAAGTAATATTTGTCGGGATAAAAAGTAATAACTACGAGAAGAAAAGTAATATTTTTTTCAATGTATCAATTGTCGTAAACAAATGAATATTTGACGAGGTAAAAGGTAATAATTAACAAGATAAATAGTAATATTTAGGGATAAATAAATTCTAATTTGAGATTAACAAATATTATTGGAATTAATAATTTAAAAAAAAAACCGAAAAAACAATAAACAAAAAATAATAGATGATGTATGTGTTAGCGGAGGGTTGATCCCACGACCCTTGGGTCCTCAGCGGAGTAGACAACCACCAGGCTAGCAGGTCTAATGTATAATGTTTTATCTGTATTTTATTTATTCCTTAACTTCGGGTCGGGTCAGATCCGGTCTCTAATAAGAGACCGGTCGTAGTGAAGTCTTTGCGTTCCTATTTTTATTGTGTTTTGTGCCAATATATACTGTTTGTATGTTAGTTTCTGTTTATTACATTACGCATTAATCTTATAACTAATCTTGGTTTCGTTCAAAATGCATTTTATGCCCAATCGTTATGCATTTTATGCAATATGTTACTACATTCCATTATTTTGCCGTCATAGTGCTTACTAATCATATTTTTTTCTTCTTCTTTTGATTTGTGGGCTATTCAGTTTCTTTAATAAATCATTAATTACAAGAAGGTTGAAAGTCTCATTCAAATTTGAATTATATATTTGTGCAAATCAAGCTAAAGGTGATATATATTACTCTCTCCATCTCTGATAAGTGTGGTATATTTAATATTTTATACTTTACAATAAATTAAATACACACCACATTTATCAGGGACGGAGGTAGTAATTTTAAATGCACTATGCAGGTAGAACAAATGGTTAAGACGGAATGCATTATTATGTTGTTGTATTTGTAGCTATGAAAGGAGAACAACTGATTGTGTTTTGTTGTAGTAAAGGTGCGACGACTGTTCGTGAGCTCTAGCCTTTGGCGAAGTCGTAGGAATTGTCATGATTGTGGATTCGATACTCAATATGGTTGCTTTATCGTTCACAAAAATATGCAATACTATTAGACAAATTAAATAGAAACGAGAAACTAGAATAAAAATAATCAAAACAATCATGTATTTTAGTTATTCATGTATTTTAGTTATTGTTTAAAAAAAAACTTTAGAATACTCCAAAAAAAAAAAAATTAGAACTATAGAATATGGATATATGCAGATAATGGAGGAAATAGAGGAAATGATTAGCGGATAAGTATGAGATTTGATCTTACTTAATTTAAAGAGTGAAATGGTTACATATTAATGAATAAAGACATAAACACCCTCTTTATGACCAACATAACTAACTAAATAAATAAATAAGTTTTTAGGTTTCTACAATTGATCAACTAGGATCTACGATGTAAAAAAAGTTTCTAGATTTCTGGGGGGAAATTAGTTTCTATTTGATCTTCCTCCTATATATTAATTATACATATATTAATGATAAGACCTTCTTAAAATTAAAGTTGAAGCCTTAAAACTAAGCATGGACAAATGCTGAAAATAAAAGAAGAGCTCGAAAAAATTTATCAACAATTTCCAATGGAGATTTTAGTAGTTAATCTGCTAATGTGCTTTGTAGTGTAGGGATAGTAAAATCTATTTTATTTTTTTTTAATTGAGTTTGAGGTGAGTATAGATGAAACAAAAATTATCCAGGTGAGAAATTAATGTTTAATGAGCCCAATAGATAGAAATATCAATTTAGCCCGAAATCGACGGATTGGACTGAATGGATCTAGAAAAAAAAAGATTATAGTCAAAAATTTCTAGTTCGAAGCTTTTTATACTCGAATGATCGAGTGGGTTGGTAATCATAGCATAAATGACCCGACAAGTTTGGAATGAGTACGAATAATAAGTTTCTTTTTTAATCAGGATTGAGATATATAGGTAAGGAAATTCTGATTTGGGTTGAAAAATAATTAATGGGTGGATATCCGATCATTGTCATTCATAATAGAGCCCGATAGGTAGGGATATTAATTTAGCCAAAATGAACGGCCAGCGCAAATAGACCGATAACTAAATGTACCTCATGTGAGTTTATTATCTTCCTATTTGTTCTAAAAAATCAACATTAACTAAACTATTATTATTATTATTATTATTATTAAATGCTCGGGTTTCAATGAGACAAATAATCAATTACTGTAACAACTTATATTTAATTATTTAGATATATTATAAATTTAAACGGGGTTGGATTAATAGTGGGGTATTACTATACAAGTTATGGACGAGGAGTTGTAAAATTATTTTTAATCGGGTTTGTAACATGTACGAGAATATGAATTCTAAATGGGTCTGAACATGAATCGACAAGATACGTGGAATTTTCTTTATTTTTGAACTTTAGTTATTTATACTATTTATTATTAATATTTATTTTGTAATGTTCGAGTTTTTATTGAAATAAATAACCAACTATTGTAACAATTTATGTTTATAAATTTAAATGAATTCAGATAATTAACGGATATTACTATATTGATTTTAGACGAGAACGAGTAGTAAAATCTATTTTAAATCGAGTTTGACACATGTACGAGCATATACATTTTAGACTGGTCCACATGGTTGAACCCAAGCCTTACCATTTATATTCATCGTCGTTCTTAGTTGCGGTCAACAATTCTGAATGACTGAAACTTAACCAAATATTAAGTTATTTTTTAAATTTCTACTTACAAATTATAACATAAATTTATTATTTCCATATAATTTCGATGGGCAACTTACCCAATGGGTTTGGGATGGATTTAGATAGTGAAGTCAATTTTTAATCGGAATTCAGACGAATATGGATAAAGAAAATTTAAACGGATTTGAGAAATGCTTGATAGGTGGATACCCGACCCATTGACATTCTTAGATTTGGGACGGGTACAAATATAAAAATTATTATACGTGTTTGGAACAAATACGAATTTGGTGATTTTAGATTAAAAAAGGAGTACAATCACTCGAGTAACGTTATTATAAAATTTATACTTTCTTAATTTATTTTATATTATAATTTGATATAGTCGTGTAACACTTGTCAATGAATTGTCGCAATACTGTCACTTCGATATAAAATATAAATTATTTTTAAAATTTATACTTATAAATTATAATGTAAAGTGATTCCCCGTCGATGCTCGACGGGCTACACAATAGTTATATATAAATATAGAAATGAAGAAACCATATTAAAAAAATAATAAAAAAAATGAAGAAATTAACGTCCAAATCCCAAGCAGTTAGCAAAATCAAACTGCTGGACGACTCCCACGTTGTTCCCTCTCATCAGCATAGCAGTTATTCCCCAACTGGCTAATGCAATCCATTCAAAAATCAAAATCAAAATCAAAATCAGTCCGTTTTTTGCCCTATTTTTCTGCAATTCGTTCCAATCTCCTCCTCCATCCCAATTAAACAAAGATCAAATCAAAGTCTTCACTCATTCCATTAATTCCATTCAAAAAAAAAAAAAAATGGTGCGCGTAAGCAATTGGCTGATCGTATGTCTAAACGTCCTCACTCTGGCGGTGGCGCTTTCCGCCATGGGTTTCTCCCTGTGGTTCCACGTGCGAGACGGATCCCAATGCCAGCGGGTTCTGAAAACGCCGCTGCTGGCGGTCGGCGCCGCCCTCCTCGTGGTGGCGGTGGCCGGCCTGGCCGGCGCTCTGAGCGGCGCGTCACTGATGATGTGGCTGTACCTGTTCCTGCTGTTCCTCCTCATCCTCGGCCTCATAGTCTTCACCATCTTCACTGTCATGGTCACCAACAAAGGCCTCGGCCAGGCCATCTCCGGCCAGGGCGTCGGCGATCACCGCCTCGGCAACTACTCCAAATGGCTGCAGAAGTACGTCGTCAATGCCAAAAATTGGGATAAGATCAAGAGCTGCATGACAGATGCTCAAGTCTGCAAATTACTCGTCGATGTTAAGAACAACGACGTCTACAAGCAGATTAGCCCTATTATGGTAGAGTGCTTCTCGATTTCATTTCAGTTTTCTGGTTAATTTTGCAATTTATTAGGTTTAGTTCATGCGTAGGAATAATTAGGGCAAAAAAATAGGGCAAGATTGATTTTAATTAATTTGTGAAATTGTTTGATTGCAGTCGGGTTGCTGCAAACCGCCCGCTTACTGCGGGATGGAGAGGAAGAACGGGAGTAAGTACTGGACGATGCCGAAAGCGGGTCCGGCGGTACCCGACCCGGATTGCAGGACGTGGAGCAACAAGGAGGAGAAGATGTGCTTCGACTGTGATTCGTGTAAGAAGGCAGTGCTTGATAACATTAGGAGAGAGTGGAAGATGCTGGCTCTAATCAACATCTGCATCATCGTCCTCGTCATCGCCGTCTACTCCATCGGCTGCTGTGCTCTCAGGAATAACCGCTTCCATCACCACAACATGATGAACTACAATAAAACCCCCCATCCTTGATCTCTCTATTTCTCTCTCTAGATTTCTCTCACTTACAATACCATTATCTCTATTTTTATTTTTATTTTTATTTTTAGATAGCTGCTGCGTTTTTTAGCAGTTTGTAGGTAGTAAGTTTGCATGGAAGTATGATTTGGCTAACTATTAAAGTTGTACTTTGCTAATATATTTACTTCCGTTTCGTTTCAATCTCGTATTTTGTTTCATTAGTATATGCATGTATGTTTGCATGAAAGAGATAGATTGTACTGTGTTCGTGTGTATCACACTCAATTAGGAAAAATGGGAAAATATATAGAAAATAGAAAATACAAACTGCTCTTTCCCTTCTTCCCCATGACAGAAAGGGAAATAGATTGAGAAATTAATGCTTAATTGTGATTATGAAGATGGTTTAGTAGTAATTGATGCTGTATTTCTGCTTCCTGTATCTTGAGCAATATAATGGTGCGTAATCTGAGAAGAAATTAAGTATACTCATTTTTTTTTTTAACAAATGGGAAATAGCTTACAGAATTTAATGAATAATTAAAAGTCAACACATTTCAAGCACTATACCCTGCTTACTGAATCTTAGAGAAAAATTTACATTTTTTGAATTTTTTTTTCTGTTTTGGTGACGATTTTGTCGAAATAAATTTGATGCAGCTTTTCACAAAGTTGATGCTTGCATGCATGAAATTGCTAAAGTTAAGAATTTTAGTTGGACCAAATTTTCTGTATTATAAATCGTAGAATGTTTATGTTAAAACATATGGGCCGGACTCGTTTGTAAGAAACCTGAAAGGGCCCAAAATGTCGGTTTACAGAACTCGTTCGGCCCAATCCAAATAATATTTATGTACACTTCCTTCAGTTTATACTTTTCCCCCCTTTTTTTTTTTTGGGTATAATCATCAAATCCACCCTAGTACTAATTTAATGTGTTGTATTGGATAGAAAGTATGAAGTGGGCCCAACTAAGGAGCTAAGGTTCGCCCAATTAACGCCTTACCAAAAGTACTTTTGATTTGTTTCATTTAGATAACATAACAGTAAAGTGAATATATATATTCTTGAGGCAATGTGTCTGTTGCTCTAGCAATAGTGTCAAAGATCTCAGGTTCGAGATTACCATAGCGCAATTTTTAAAATTTAATGTTACAATTCCAAAAAGAAAATAAAAAATCTTGAGGCCAAAGGTCTCAAATTTGATTTTCATTAACGTCTTACGAGTCGAGTTTGCCGCACATGATAATCTAGGTGTGGTTTGTTAATTTTTTTTATACGTATACTTTTAATTTTTTAAGGGGCGTCTACTTTGGTTGATAGAATAGATTGATGTAACATATAATTACCTATATAAAGGATTATTAGACCATGATCAAACAAGTTCAAAAGTAATGAATCCACCCAAAATAAATAGTGGATTAGTCTATACTATTTTATCTATCTATCATATCACTAAAGTAATTAAACACCCCCTAATAAGCTAAAATAGACAAATATATCTCAAACAGTCATCGTTTTCTCAATTATATCAGGGACTATCTACTTTGATCAATTATCCAAACTACGGAGAGTTATGCAAATTTGTCCCTAGACATATATTCTCATGATGCATGAAAACTAATTAGGTTCGTCGAGAAATTGACGTGAAAATACATGCATAAAAGTTCTTGTCATGAAAATATATGTGTAAAACTAAATTTTTTGATGCCACATAAGGTGAAAATGACGTGGAATAAAGAATTGAAGAAAGAAAGAGAATGGACGGCGACCAGGCAGCGGGCGCCACAGGCGAACAATTTCCGAGCAAACGTAGGGTTTAGAGTCATTCATGTGAAATGCTTTTGGTCGCAAATTGACTTATAGCTTATAACTGCCTTGTAAATTTAATTATTAGTATTTTATTACCAACCGGCATGCAATTAGTAAACTCCTTAATTTGAGTTAAAAACTAGGTAAAATAAAGTAACTGCGAAGATCGAGAGAAGGCAAGTGAGAAGTGTACGAAAAGGTCGTGAAAAACGGTCTTGTGTTCTGCACATCGTGTTATAAAGTTACAAATGTCTGTTGCATGCATTTGTTTGCTTCTCTTCATCTCATCATATGATGAATCGATCAATTCAATTTTAATTTTACCTGAATTAATTTATATTTATATACTACCACTTGCCCATGAATCACCATCTTTTTTTTTCTCGTTTCTTGGATTTGCCCACCTATCTATCACGTGTTGGAAAATCTGCGCCTTAATTAATTTACAACTATATTTCATTGTACAGTAACGAAGAAACTATTATTTTACTTTAATTAAGTCTTGTTTGATATGTTTCGTCTCGGTTTTTTTCTAAACTTTCAAATAAGATTGAGTTAGTTAGTTTGACTGCTTTTATGAGAATAATTTATAAAATAATTCACGTTTTCTGACAGCAGTCTTGTGTTCTTTGGACTCCATGCATAGGAGTCCATACTATATTAATTTTTCAGTGTGAATTAATTCAACGACGACTGCCGTAGAAAGTATCAGAAAATTAAATGTTACAATTAATCTATACCTATCTATTATAAAAGTGTCTTATTTACAAAATTTGATTTGCCTATTATACCCTTATTTTAGTATTTTATTATAAGTATCTATTATCATATGATTATTTTATGTTTGACATGTATATATATTATTAAAATATATTAATATTACGTGCATCGCACGTGCCACTCTACTAGTTAAAGGAAATGGGGCAATTACGCAATCTTTGCAGCGAATTCAATTAATATTTTTGTTCTTCCCTCAAAAAAAAATATTTTTGTTCCTGCAATAGAAAATGTTTTGGGAATTATAGGCAAAATATATAATTTCATCAACAATTTGTGCCCTTTAATTTTACCGAACCATACCTGTGACCCATATATTTGGCCATATTACATTTGTAGCCCAATATACTAAGTTTGCTATTAATTAATGTTATTCGAGTTAAATACATTTTACCGGCCCTAAAAAAAGTAAAATACATTTATAATTCAGTTTGATCCAACTCTTTCCTTAAAAAATGTATTGAATCAAGAGATTATTAATTTTGACTAAAAGCATATTACATTGATTAATATTCCATCCGTTCACGATAAGTGTTGTCCCGAGGGAGTAACACGAGTTTTAAGAGTGAGAGGGTGAGTTAGATAGATGTATTGTGAGTAGAGAATAAGACCTATGTTTATTGTGAGTGAAATCATTTCCATTTAAGAAAATACCACACTTATTATGAACGGACGACCACACTTATTTTGGACGAAGGGAGTAGTATATAGTAGTTCATCATATAGGAAAATCTATGTTTAATTTGGCCTTTTGGGGTAAATTTAGTTGGTAGAGTAAGTGAGAATCATATTATGACTACTAAAAAGTCGTATACGTAGTTCAAATCACATAAATATATTCTACGTCAAAATATCTTGTACGTATTTACGAATAATTAATTGTTAGTATCATATTAATTGGTATATGTAAATATTACTATTATTTATAAAAATCCATATTAATTTTGACGAATTAATACAGAAATTGTGAATTAATGTTCCGTACACACAGCATAGAAGTGATGAATAAAATATACAGTAGTATTGAATATGATATGAATATATATATATATATATATATATATATATATATATATATTCAAAAAGTAATGAAACAAAAAGTGACATGAATTTGAAACTTGAGCAGCTAGCTTTGCATATGTATATATTAGTAAATAGTAATTGTCGTGGTGTTGAACAGAAGAATATATATCAGATTCTGGTAATCGCATTTGGATTTGGGATAGCTGTAACTGAATTGTAGCCACTCAATATTTAAATAAATAATTAATTAAGCTACATTTAAATAAAAAATATATACTAGTAACTTAATTAATTTAAATTTGCTTGTTGCATTGCATGCATGGCGGCAGACAGGAGCAAAACATCCTAACACTAATTTCGAACCAATCCAAAAATTCACTCCCACTTTTCTTAACTCGTAACTTTGAACATCCATCGATTCCACTTCTCCAATGTACCTATATTTTAAATATATTAAAAATTGATTAAAAAAACCATTTTCTTGGAATTCAAGCTAGCTTTGACCCCATTTTGAGACTGGCGACAACTTTCAACTCTTCATATATATATATATATATATAGCACAAAAGCCTCCTTTTATTTTGCATGTGTTGTTTGTTCACAATCAACAAATTAAAGAAATTAAGGGACGGTTTTAATTTGAAGAGATTGATGATGAAGAAGTTTAAGCTGCAGATTGTAATCTTCATTTTCATATTTCTTGCTCTGCAGGAAACATCTTTTACAGTTGCTCGTCCAGGTAAATTATAATATTCGTTTTTCTTTAATTATTATTCTTTTTTATATCTCATAGGAAAGATTAATCTGATATGAACATATACATATACATATACATAGTCAAGATTAATATGATCATATGATATTGGATTATGTTATATATAGTATTTCTTTATATATATTTGCAGTGAAGAAAGTGACAACAAAGAGAGAGATGGCAGTGGGGGGAGACGGTGATTGCTTCAGTTTACGAAAGGTAACTTTAAATTAGTTTTAATATTAATTGCTTTAATCTATCACATAATTTGAGCTGAGTCATAATTTATCACATATGTAATTAATTAGTTCAAATATGAGAAATGTATATAATGCATTAATAATGGGTGATATAATATATATGCAGGAAAACATTCCAGTTGAAAGATTTGCAAGAATTGGTGGAAGAAAATTGACAGGTGAAGTGATTAAAGGGAAGAGCAAGAAAGTTTCCCATTTTGTTGGAAACGGAAAAGGTGATGAAGAAAATAATTTAATGGCTTTCGCCTCAGATTATCATCCGCCCAAGCCACATCCTCCCAAGAACAACTGATATATCTAGAGAGAGAGAGAGAGAGAGAGAGTAGAGTGAGAGAACAATTTTCCCCATGTTCTTGCTATAGCTCTAGCTCTGAAAAATAAGCATATATGGATTATAGTACACTATATTGTATTTTATTAATTTGTATGTATGAGATCATATATATCAAGAATCAAATAGTTTCTCTTCAGAATTAGTATTTGTTTTTTTAATGTGGAAGAGAATTTAGAGCTTAAGTGTTTCTTTTCTCCTTGCAGAATTTTGTATTTTGATTCACATGCAACTTTTTATTTATTTTATCTAGGATATACACTCAAATATTTTTTTAGATACAAATTAAGAAGGAAATCAAAACAATCTCCAAGTTGAGTCCAAATTGCTAATTGAAACCCAATTGAGTTAAAAATTGGTCTGTAACTAATATATTGAGTATTAAATCAAATTAATTCAATTACAAATGATTATTATTTCAGACATACTTATTTAATTATTTTTAAATTATTATAGTGTTGCGCCACCTATACATGTAGGGTGAGATCAAAGTTGGAAGTCTCACTTCCTTTCCCTAGCTAGTTCCAAAAGGGAATATATCAAACTTCAATACTCTAAATTTATAAACAATTAATGTTAATGGGAATATAAATATTTTGATTTTTTATTAATCAAACTCTAATCAAATTTCAGAAGGAAAAAAAAAATAAAAAAATCAAGAATGAGATAAATGAACTCAACGTTGAAGAAACATTAACAGTTGCAGCAAATACCAATATATATTTTGAATGTGTGTAACAAAGCCAGGCAGAGTGAATAATTCTGTACATGAATTGTATTATTGATCTGTATAAAAATAAATTCCTTCCTTCCTTCCACACCTCTTCTTGAGCTTTTTTTCTTGACAACAATGGCGGATCTATGCTACTTTCTACTTCTACCACAAAACTCCATGGATATGAATTCCAGTCAAATATACTTTACAACAACAACAACAACAAAAACACTCAAACACTATTTACTGCTTCTTCTTCTTCCTCTAATGATGTGTGTAAACACTCCCATGGGTTGGCATAAAAGTAATCTTCCTCTTTAGGCCGTTCGGGTATCACCATTCTCTTCCTCGCCTTTCCCATACGATCACCATGAGCAGCCTTCACCGCATTTGAGAACTCATCCCAATTTAGTGATCCTGAGCTGTAACGGTCTATTAAATCGACTAGCAGCCTCCTGTTCACTAAGATCGTTTTCTTGAATCCAAGATATCTGCAAACATATATATATATATATATATATATATATATATATATATTTCATCAACTTAGTTTCACAGCTGATCTGACCAAGAAGCATAATGCATGTTTATAGAGATGATTGAACAATTTTGAGCTTGTTTCACCGTCTAATCCTTCAAACACTTGATCATATATATGTATTGTCGATCTAATTCATGACTCAAAATTAAATGCTCCTAACATGATAAGATGTCTGATTTCTATCAACCAACACCAAATCACTCGTTTGAATTTGGGACTATATATTATAGATTTGTTGTCATAGTTAGTACCTGCGATGCCCTTCAACAACTTTAGCCATGTTGCCATCATATGTCGGAACAAAGATATCGCTCTCCAACGAGACGAGATAGTCTAATGCAGCCATTTGAGATGAGTGATTTTGGAAGAACATAAGGTCTGAAGGGTCCAACAGTGTCTCCTTCCTGACCTGTGACAACGTAGCCAGACAAAATTGATAAATAACAAACACACGAACGCCCGAGAGACTAAAGTTACATATACTTTTCCTTAAATTGAACTTACAAGATTTGGATAAGATGATACGAGCTTTGACAATCTTCGGTTACCGCCATATATTTCCCCAGCAGCAATGTAAATCTGGATGGTGGGATCAATGTCTAATGCCTTCAATACAAGTGCAGTTTCCTCGGGTGTCAAAGGACACAACCCCTCTTGTCTCTTGAAATCGGAGTCTATGACTTTCTCTTTCCACCAAGGGTAGGCATATCTATCAATAATGAACGTGTAATAATGAGTTTAGCAAACTGTCTCCAGACTGCTGAAATAAGGAGAAACAAGTTTACCTCATGCTCGTTAGCTCTTCCACCTCCTCGGCATTGCACCCTTGAGTACAACCGGAGAAAGCTAGCATGTCCATCTCGTATCTGAGATGAAGCACTAAGAAAGGCCCATTTTGCCTCAGTATTTTAATGACTTTTCTGCCAAGTTCTTCTATTTGAGGTGTAAATCTTAAAGCACTAAAGTTTACTCGACAGCGCAGCCTCTGAATCTCCAAGGGCTGACCGTTGTTTGCTAAACGAGCATCTGTCCTATTCAAATGGACAACTTTATATCTCTGAATGAGAGGGAGAACCTGCATGCATGAAACATGGAGAGATATCACCCAACTTGCAATAAAATTTGCAGAATTTATCGAAAAGGCCACAAACGAATAAATCTGATGACCTGATTGTGATAGTATGAGATATCAGACCAACTAATAGGGGGCATTGTATGAATAATTCCGAGCTCTACTCTGCTCTTGACCCTCGGAGGTAGCTCCTTGAGTATCCGAACTTCATCTCTCAGCGAAGTAATAAAATGATCGACATCAAATATGTCTTGAAATTCACTGCAAACATAAACTACGATGTTTTAGGTAAGGGAAAATATGGCCTCAAAACGCATCATATAACATGCAGAGTTTCAATATTTGTCAGCATTGGTTGTGAGGGTAGACCTCGGATCATTCCAGAACGAAGTCTTATCAAGTTCAGGAACTATCAATGTAACGTTCAAAGATCTTGCAATTGCAACCATATCGCAAATCTGCATCCAGATAAAAGAGGCAAGTCAATGTCAATCAACCAATTTTTGTAGAGAAACTAAGTGGATTAAATATGTTAACATAATGTAAGTTTCATCAATAGAAGAGGAAACTCACTGCTGCCCTCATTTGATTAAGCCCTCCATTGCATGAAACCATTAAGTAACCATTGTTTTTATAAACCCCTGAATCAAAAACATACGATTCAAAGTTCAGCACAATCATCCATAGATTAGAAACCAATTCTACGACTGCAAGTTTCAATACAGCACATGAAAGCCCAATCAAGAGTCAAGATTATCAAACAAGCACATAATCACCAAACAAAGTAATCATACCAGAACATAAACTCCAACATCTGAGTATAACTAAGAATCAAAACATAACAAATAAACTTCAAGCACCAAACACACAACTCAATTCCAACAATAACCAAACAAACATCGTACTAAAATCCTCAACAAATAAAGAATGCTGCAATTTCTAGCGAACTAAAATGCAAACAAGATTGTCAATCTTCCTGTCCTCTAATCCAAAAAACACACAACTTAATCTGTACGAAAAAGGAGTAAACGCTCACTCTTTGGTGGAAGAATTCTAACAGGAAGGCGGGACAAAGACCGAACACCCAATTCCAAGGCAGCAGGCTCGGATTCATGCAAGAAACAGGAGGGCCAGCCCTTCAACACACGAGGCCCCCAAGTTTCACTCAATGCCGTTAACTGAACTACACAAGTCCATAACAAAACCGTGGTGGTTGCCCTGATCATCCATAGCTTCATTCTCGACCGAGGAACCAACCCTGAATTCCTCAGCCTCTCCCCACCAAACGCCGCCGTTTTGTACCCCATCATTCCCCGCCTTCTCCTCTCCGTATAACTCTCCTTACAACCCTATATTCTACACATCTCAACCACCCCATATAATCCCTACAAAACCCAACCTCAACCTATAATCAGAGATCGATTATTTCCCCTAAATAAGGCAGAATTCATGCAATCGGACTGATATGGAAATAAGAAAACGGGAGTAGATTTCTCGAATCTAATGGGCCGGATTACTTAGATTGAAGATTCTTCTCAAAAATACAAAATCAAGAAATTTCCTTATACGACGCGCACATTGCGATTCAATAGCATTACAAAAAAATGATTCGATCTTCAGCGATCCTAGATCAACAAAACTAAAGCATCCAATGTTTTAGGGGAAAGAGGAAAAAAAAACATAGAGAACGAGAAACCAAGTTTATGAGATCCGTCGTGATTATAGGGCTCAACGGTGGCGGATACAAACCAGCTCAAGGTAAGAATCTAGAAACATAGGAGAGAGAGAGAACGGAGGGTATGTGGGTTTGCGGGAAGGTGAGCTAGTGCGTGCTGTGTGTGTGAATGGTGATGGTGGTGCAGAATGTCGGTGAGAAATTGATCGGAGGGCTGGGATCATTCATTCACTCGCAATTCTCGCATTGTCCAAGAAAATTTCCAAGGAATACGCACATTATTATTTCACACACACACACACAAACAAAATACGAATTTGTACGGATAAAAGGAGTGATGATCGCACGCCATTAACAGCAAGGGCAAGGTCCCATTCCATTTGTATAAATCTCGAGTCTTCATTTTTTACTCCGCTCCGGTGGCAGTGAATACCATCTTCTTGGTACATTTTTAGCTGTAATTGGTAAATTAATACGTTTATATATCGATTCTTCTTTTCTTTTCTTTTTTTCTTGTTTTTTAGTGGGTTTGAATTTGATATATTTAAATTTTAATCACAAGATCATTCATCCTACTGTTAACCGCTACACGATAAAAATGAGCAAAATAATCGAAAATTGAATTAAATTAAATATATCATTTTATCTACTATGTTAGTATATACTCCCTCTCTGTCTCATTATTCTTGTCTTGTATTCCCTTTTGGGCTGTCCCGTTATTCTTGTCCTGTTTCCATAAAAGGAAATATGTTTCTCTCACAAAAAATTATGGGCTCCACCACTTTCTATCTTTTTACTCTTTAAACACCATTCTCCTTAATACCCGTGCCCAAAAGAAATGAGACACAATAATGGGACGGAGATAGTATTTTTTTACGGTTCCGAACACTTAATCTAAAATGAAAGAATGGAGTATGGGACACGTCAACGGGACCATATTTCGTTATGAGAGGAAATTCATTCTATCCAGTATCAAGATAGTGTGTACCTCCTACGACCACTTTTGATAGCGGGTATAAGCAGTACCCACTGACCCACCAATAAGATTATTATATCCATTTTTGTGTATAAACTATTGTATAAAAATAAGGGGAAATATTGATATAACCTTTGACGCTTATAATCATACAATATCATAATTCTTTTACCCTTCTACTAAATTTCTTAATTCATCTACGATTTATCAATTCATTTCTTCAATATGGAGATAAATCATGCAACATTATCGAGGCCCATCACACTTCCGTATAAATAAATTCTACGTATACCAACTTCATACCTTTTTGACCGAATCTTCGCCGGGTATTTCCGCCGGAAGTTTTAGGGACCTCGTCCAACCACACGATCGCAACCGATGGTTTCCACGCGTACTCCTTCGACGCCACGGCCACTCGTTCGTTTCCTACTCGGGGCGTAGGGTATTTAGTCGGTATTTATAGAATAAATAGACACTGGAAGGGATGAGCAAAAGCCCGAACTTTTATATAGGAATTATATAAAATTTATTACAACATAAGTATATCTCCTTTAGGGAGGAGACAGACTTGTTTAGCTACCTATGGTAGCGGAATTGAAATACATAAACTATACTATACTAAGCTAAGAACTATAACAAATATTTATTTTTGAGAGCAGAGGAGATGGTGTAGAAGAATGCTGGTGTCGATTTCTGATGCCCTTCTGCTCTCCAAACTTGTGGATTATATAGAGGCCTCAAATCTCAACCTCCTTCCTTCATTATTGCCTCGGATTCCTTTGTTCCGTGGCCAGCCTGTATCTGACTCAGCGTAGGACCACCGCTGTCGTCCATTATTGAATAAAGACGCCCAACTTTCGGTGCTACTTTAATCATACCGCATTATCTTTGTTCAATAATGCTTCTCCTGTGTTTTTACCCATTTGTATTTTAGTGGGTAATCACTTTTCCCTCCCACCCACTATTGTCGTTTTATTTTTAGTGGGTGCTTGTTCCATGACTCCGTCAACTGTGTCGGGAATCTACTTTTTCCCGGAGCCCTTGGCGTCCTTGCTTTGGCAACGCCTTCACATTCGAGATGCTCGTTGGATCGAGCCTTCTCTTCCTCTTGGGCATGAACCCTTCCCGAACTACGGATTCCTTGCAGTTCTGACAATCCGAACAGACACGCTCGGACCAGTTCCCAAAATGAGCCATGTTACAATATTTACGATGAGTGTCTTTACTCGTCGTAATCTTGTTTTCCCAGAGCAAGGTTCTCTTTCTTTCGAAAGCTTCCTCTGCGAATCTTGTAGTTTTTCCTGTCATGGTATTTAACAGGAATGATCCGTTTTGCTGAATTCTGAAAGAATTTGAACGGGAACTTGACTTTGTCCATCTCAGTGAGACAGACCCGCCATAAACCCCATGCTTTCTCTTGCGGAGATGAGATCTTCGGCAATGTTGAGACTAGAGTAGTCTCTTTCTCTGCGGCGCTTTGATCTTTTCAAGGGCGCGTGCATCCGGTCTTCGAAGCCTAATATAGTGAAAGGCTTCATGGTTTCCTTTCCTCTTTGGTTACGGGGGCTGCGGCGGATGAAATACAACTCCAACGTCACCTCGGCTAAGTCGCGGATTGTTAGCCCGGGTATCATACACCGCTCTTGAATCCACTTGGGTAGATTCTTGATTTCGGCGAATGATGGGGATGTGGTATAAGCGAAGCAAGTGCTCCGAATTCATACCATCTCTTGACTTCGTGTGGATCTGAATTTGGCATCATCCACACCCGAGGATATTTCCCCGAGACATCAACCCTTATTTTTTCGGGGTTGATACCAATCCTTGTGTTGAGCTTCTCCCAATTGGCTTGATAAACCTGCCACGAAGAAGAAACTTCAATCTTATCAGTATTAATCTTAGAAATGTCAGTCATTGGCCTAAGATTAATCTCTCCCTCATTTTCCCGGAAGTGCGGGTTGACATGATAGTTCGAGTGTGACCCCCGAATATCATCTTTTCTTGGGGCAATGGTTCCGAAGATACCACCACCTTAGAACTTGGGCGGGAGGTATTTGAATCATATCCGCTGAGTTTGAAGCCTGTACTCGAAACTCTTCTTTTACCAAAGGATCTTTGGTCACCCGAAGGATTGGTGTTTGACATGCAGTCCAGAGTTGACTCTGAGACCGTATGCAAGCTCGTATTCTCTCGGTGACTTTCGTCTTATCGAGAGTTTGCAATCTTCACGCTTGTTCGGCATTCGAATGCACTCGTCCCACTCGCCGGATAACATCTCCGGATTTTTTCGAGATGTCTATAGGCTAGTAGAATGGAGTTCACGTCGGTTGCTCGAAATCTCTTGTTAAGAAATGTGCAAGAATATTTTCGTGAGATTTCGAATAACAATATCAAAATATAATATTGGCATTCGGCTTGCCATCTAATTAATCTAGCATTTTCAGGCTTAGATTCCATCTTGTTTCTTAAGAAAACTTTAACTTGTGTGTTATCAACTTTCAAAGTAAATTTCTTTGCAAGTAAGAATAAAGGCCATTTTTTGAACGCCTTTCTGACTGCAAAGAACTCTTTCTCGTTGATGTGCCATCTTACGGCCTCCTCATTCGAGAATAAACCCTTTGCGGATATCTACGGGGTTCTTCTCCATTAGAATTGATCTTGGTTAGGCTAACCGCCCACCAATAATCACTAGCATCTGTATACGGGACCGGGTCGTCTTCGTCTGAGGTATCGCGAGCTTTGGGAGATTTTTGCAAACCTCTTTTAACTCCTTCATCCCTTGTCGATGTTCTTACACGTCGAGATGAACGGAACATCCTTTTTCGGTAATGGGCGAAAACTTTTCTATGTTTTGCGAGATCTTTTATAAATGGTCCCGCAAAATTAACCACTCAAGAAACTACGAAGTTGTTTCTTTTCTGAATCTTCGGGAAAATTCTGGACCTTTTGAACAATATGGTCTGGAGAATGATTCCCGCTTCATCGATCTCAATACCGAAATTCCATTTTCCGAGTTGCAACAAGTTGCCTTCTTTCGAACGGTACTAATCCTTCTTTATAGCAAACATACGTAAAGATCTCAAGATGTTTGATATGTTCTTCCATATTTTTGATGCAATTAAAATATCATCAATATAGACGAACATAAAAGAAAAATAATCTTTGAATAGATTATCCATCTTTCTACGAAATATTTGAGGCGCATTAGCAACCCTATTGGCATTACGTTCCGGACATAATGCCACTTGTGGAGTAGAAGCGCTCGTAAACTTCTTACTCCTTCCATAAATGCGAATACGGTAAAAACCTGACTTGCAATCAAACTTAGAGAAAACCTTAGCATTCCTAATGCAATTAATAAGGTGTTCCCTACTTGGGATAAAATATCCATCAAACTCTAGAATGTCATTAATTCCTTTATAATTAATAACCAGTCTAGGTTTACCTCGTTTGATCTCACCATGATTTCTTACCAGAAATCCGGATCGTATAGGGCGAGTTCCCCGGTTCGATCAGCTTTAAATCAAGGTGTTCCGATTATCTCCTTCATATCCTGTTGATCTTTGAGGTTCATCGGGATTGGTACGTATCTTACAAACTCATACCATTTTTTAGTATGGCTTCAAGGTTGCATTGAGCTTGTTTTTATCCCACCATGCCAAAGGATTCTCACTGTAATTCCTTTTGATTTTCCTTTTGACATCTTCTAGGGATACCTTCACCTCTTCCCTAATATCTTGATAGGATATTAAAGAAGCTTTGAGGATCTGAATCTCTTCATCTCCAAGATCCCAATCCCTAATACAGCTTAGCACCGCTTCGCTGAATCTCCTTTGATCTTTCATTTTTGGGTGTCGAAGTTTTCCTTCATCACCACGCTTCTTCTTGAAAACTCAATGGTATCTGGCGATTAAAAGCCCCTTTGAGTCTCTGGACAATGATCTTGTGATCGCAAATAGTTGTGAACACCAATTGCCTTCTTTCATTATCCTGCATGTATCTTTTGAACATCTGTAGGAAATTGTTTCCTAACAGAATGTCTGCACCTGTATCATGGAAATAAATTGGTGGAGTTTTAACCTTATACCAAGGTGTACCTGCAGCTTCCGCCAATTAGGATTTCCGTCTCTTTTACTCCTTTAGCTAGGAGCAAAATTTTCTTTGAGAAATCTCTTCCTCGCAATTCGGGGTAGATCATCTTCTACTCGCGGGAAGACTCCTCGTTTTGCGATTCAAATTCACACTTTTTGAGTCAATATAAGCAGCAAAATATTCTGCCTTATATTTTTCATATAACATCCCTATAGAGATGTATATGGAGAATGGACTTGTCATTCGATTAATAGTTTTCTCCCATTAATCGTGATTTACATTCCGTCCTCTTTATTTCCCCAAGGTTTGTGATCTTCGAGAAAATCCAAACCCAAAAGCAACTTGCTTCTCTCTACCCTTGATCTCCATCACTTGTCCCCCATTCAGTACCTTTGTAATGATTAATCTCCGGTTGCTGCAGATAGTAAAGAACATTACAAGGAAAGTTGGTTTCCCACCTTGTAGTGTCAAATTTTACTATCACTTCTCTCCATCCCTCGGGACATTTCAGATTCACTGGAACTTTATTACTCTGAGATGTTTGAGGGTGTGGCGCTTCTCGGATGAGACTCCGACTCCTTCCATGGCAAAGACATAATTCTATCTCCTTGGAAAGATAATCTCCCTGAAGTTATCCTGAGACTTTGATCGTGTCTCATGACTTCTCTATCTCGGATTTGAATATCCACATTCCTTAACCGAGCAATTTCAACTCTATCGGGACAAACCGCTGTTGTCACCTTGTTGAAGATATCTGGTATCTCAATAAACTTCTTTCCCAGAAATAACTCAGTGTGATGTGAGTTGGAAAGAGCATATGATACCTGATAAGTAATGGAAAAGGTCCGTTTTCCTTCCTCCGATAAATCCTTGCGTTTAAAGTCCGATAAAGAGTCGGGGCTTTCTTTGAAAATGGGTATCATTAAGATTGTAAGCAATCTTTGGATAGATGATTCCCACTACTTGTCTGCACAAAGATCTCCCGCTATTGTTCCCAATACGGAATCCTTTAGATTTCTAACTTTTATCGCGTATAGCGATATCAATCGAGCGTGTGAACTCCGGTAAAGAAGCCGATTTTAACATCAACTTGGATGGCTCCAATATGGATCCGGTTCATCTTTTCGCCGACTTCGGGCTTAAATCTTTGATAGATCTTCCACGATGTCACTAGGTGGGAATCAAGCGCATCTCCACTTGATTCCCAGTAAGCTCTATAGGAAGCGACATTTCTCGTCTAGAAATTCCATAGACGATTTGTTGTTTCCTGCTCTTTAGATTAAAGTTTCTTATAACTTGATCTATGTTGCTTGCTGAAAAGCCTTGATACTTTTGTATATTCAGACTCTTCTTCATGATTTTGTCAATCAGACTTTGAGAGAGAGTTGTGTGACTGGAGAATCCCGTCCTGTCCTCTTTCTCCTGATGAACAATCTCTGGATCAGTCTGAATCCGATTTAGTTCCATCAGACCATTCTGAATCTTCTCCACTGAAGACTTCTTCTTGTTCATATATACTCTCATCTGAGGGTATATCTTCGAACTGATATACTTATACCAGTTCCTGGTAGTAGACGGCATCTTCGATATCCGGAGTGGATTCGAATTTATTGATACCTCTTCTCTCGTTGTCAGGGCAATTTATGGAAATATGCCCTTTTGCACCGCACGTCCAGCAGTTGCAATCCTTAAAACTTTCATTAACTCTAGTGTGAGTTCTTCTGAAAGTCTTTTTGGCAGGTGTCATTCCTTGGGATTTATCATCTCCTCGGAATTGATACCTATTCCTTGATGGTCCACTTCTTTGGCCGGATTTATACGATCTGGCTTTCTGTCTTGACCATCTGGTTATTGGTTTCCAAGAATTTCTTTTTGGATCTCCACCTTTATGATAGGGCTGAAACCTATTTTTCTTGTATTTTTTCAGCCTCGGTGGTTCTCCCCCAATGATTGTTGGCAGATCATTGTCTTCACAGTTTAGAGGAGCAAATTTGTTAATCCTCCTCAGTTTCTTCAAGTTCTTCAGAGCTGTTGCTTGTTGACACCACTCTGAGAGCTTTCGATGTACATAAGACATCCTTCTTGCAACGTTTTCAGGATCACCCGGTTCGTAATCCCGAATCAGCATCTCTTTCCATGGGCTTGGAAATTTTAGGAAGAAAATCTCCAGTGCCACTCTATCATTAACCTTAGATTGATGTTGATAAAGAGTAAAGAGCTGTAGAAACTTGTTGAGCGATTGTTGATCCAAGACAGCAAGTCTTAGATTATACAATGCCATCAAGTATTTCTTTCTCTTCTCTTGATCATATCCTTCGAAATATCCTTCTCCCAGAAAATGGTTCTTAAAAAGAACGGCCATATTCTGGACATGTTCTGTGTAGTTATCACTCTCAAAACATGAATTCTTGATATCCACGGGAAAGAATTCCCATGCTGTCTTGACTACTCCTGCAAGACTCATTTCGAGAATTCTTACGAATCCTTCCTTGTTCAAGTCGAGAGTTGTTGCTGCAATTCTCAGGGCTGACGTCCATTCGTCAATAACGGATTCTCGATCTCTGAAATTTACTTCATCAAGGTCGAGCATCACTCCGTAAGGATGGATGGGATCCAAGGTCGCTTTTCCATAGGGTGTATCTTGCACCTTTGGATGCGCGCTTCGCCTTCGTCCTTGCTGTCATGTATGCATCATTTGGGGTATGTTGATCATACCTTGCTCGTCTGAAAGTCTGGGCATTAATGGCTCTCAGTGCGCATTTTGAAAATCTTGTTGATTTCCAATAATGGCTCCTGGTGGAAGTTGATTCACTGGCTGTGGATTTTGGACCACATTCTGGTTCATTTTTAAGTCCACCATCGTCATGTTAGCAAAAGATTCTGCTAACTCCTGGAGGTCGTCAAGCTTGATTCGTTCAAGATTACTCATTTTTTCTTTTCACGAATCATTCTTTTCAAGGTCTCCATGTTGGGATCCTTTTTGGTTTCTCCCACTGGCTTTGGATAAGTGGGTTCATTACCAAAAGGATTTCTCCTTTGACTGGAACGAGGTTGTTGCTCCAGTTTTTCGATCCGTGATTGGATCTCTTTCAGGATGTTATAAATTTCATTCTGCTTCATAGCAATCTTGTATAGATCGCGTGGTACACCATACAGGCTATCGCCATAATGTTGTACTGTCTTCTGTATTTCTCTTAGATCCGCCGATATTTTGGAGGAATCTGGAGAAATCTCTTGATATAAAAGAGTAGATGATACTCCTTTATCTTTCTTTTGTTCCATCAGAGCGGAGTAGTATATTCATTCCAGTTTACTCCCACGTGGCTCCAATGGTCTCTTCTCATGGCATGTTCTATTTCCCATTCAAGGAGGATACAACCATGTAGAAGATCTTCTTTTCTTTTGATTCCTTGGATGCAAGAATCAATTAGTTCTTTCTCCTCGTTATGCTGAATTAAAAGGTTTAGCATATTTCACCAGTCTGTCAGAATTCTCTGGTGTCTGGTTCTTCTTTTCTCCAGAATTTGGAGACGTTCCTGGAAATGTCCACACCTTGGACATTCTTCTAGATCCATCAAATATGATTGTTATGATGGTTCCTCCTCATGGTGTTTATCACTTCGAACAGGAGATCGCTCAGATCTGAATCATATCTCCTTCTTGCCTCAATTTCTTGAGTGAAAGGCTCAATGTATTCAAGCCTTCTTTCTCGTACGACTATAGAGTCGAACAATTCTCTCCGTTATCCTTGACATCCGGTTTTAACTCTCTTTTTATCTCCAGATCTTGGAAATAATTCCTGTAACCCTCGCATCTCGGACAATTGTCCGGATTCATATTTTTCTTGATGTCTCCTCCGTTAGGATAATACTTAAAGCAATAAATAAAATATAATTCGCCCAATAAAACCCGAGGCTCGATACCATTTGTCCCTCACCGGCCCGGTTAAGGGGTAGACAACAAATGATACCTATCGGTTTGCAAACCTAGGCCGATCTTGCCGCGCACTTCCAACCCACAAAAGTGCGGGAACCCCGTGGCGATATCCACGTTAGGCTTTTACGGCGCCACCCCGGTATCGGAGCCCGGGTCATCACTTCTGAGTCACGCTTCATGCACGCAGTCACGTGCGAGAGGCTCAGGGTTTTGTTACATGCTCTGATACCATTTTAGAAGCGTAGGATCGATTAGCAAAATATGTAATAAAGAAATACGTAGCTATCATTTTAATAGCTAAAATAGGAGGGTAAAATACATGATTTTATATGATTTTGGTTAACTAGTCCAATTTTTCCCCATTTTTAACACAAAATGACACTTTTTTAGAAAATGTCACAATAGATATAATTAGAAAAGTCAAAAAGTCTTGGTGGTTATGTGTTATACATGCATTCAAAACTGGTTATTTGAAATATACACTATCATCATACTGGATATATATAAATAATACTCTTTCGTTATTTCCAAATATCGAATGTGTAGGTGCGCCCACGTGTGTGATTAAAGATGATTGTAATTAAAAATTAATTTGAGGGCGACTACACAATAGGTAAAACAGCCAATCAAATGTCAGCGGGCCAGATGGACCCCGCTCTTATGACATGTCAAAGATCCGACCGTCCAACAGCCTCCGTAGACGGTACCACATTTGTCGCATATACGGCCAGAGATGATGCCGACGGCCGACACTCTCTTTCTCTCTCTCTCACACACACACACAGAGCCTCATTGAAATTTTGGAACTATTGTCCCAATTGGAGTAATGATGATGTTACTTAAACGGAAATGATGTTTTTATTACTTTTAGTGCTAAAGTCCTATTTTAACATTTGATCCCAACTTTCCAATCTAATACTACTATTTTAAGTATATATTAAATAAATAATAATTTATTGTCATGTTATAATCATTTAACTTAAGACAAACTAAATCTTAAAATTTACAACTATCTGTTTGAAAATGTAACGAGTTATAATTATTATAATAAAATGATATTTCATCCGTCCATAAAGTGTGGTCATATTTTCTTTTTCGTTCGTCCACCAAAAATGTGATTTTTTCATTTAAGAAAATGACCCCACACACTCTCTTATATTTTAAACCTCACACAAATTCAAAATGGTGGATTCCTTTTTCCACTCAAATAACATCTAGCTTACTTTTCTTAAAACTCGTGTCACCCACAAAAAACCATTGAATGACATCATTGCCTATAAAAATATATCGATGTTTAAATATTTTTTACAAATCGCAAGTTTAAATTTACAAACTAGTTCGAATCAAAAGATACTTATTATTTCCTTATATAGAAATATATATCACAAAAGGCTAGTTATTATTTAAATAA
Organism: Agastache rugosa; assembly: GCA_031470985.1. Taxonomy (NCBI): domain Eukaryota; kingdom Viridiplantae; phylum Streptophyta; class Magnoliopsida; order Lamiales; family Lamiaceae; genus Agastache; species Agastache rugosa. The sequence goes on from CM062605.1 coordinate 28,857,952, forward strand.
TTAGTAATCACTTACAAATAATTATAGATCATCAACAAAATATATACAAGTCCAATGTAAAATTATTAGAATAAAGGGATTTTGTTTTATCGTATAAAATAGCATTAATAAATGGCAATTTGGTATTTATAATCTTTATAAATGAGTAATGCACGATCATATATGAAACAAGGTTTTAACTTTAAAAGATATAAAAATATGGTGTTGAGAATTAGGGATAATTACAAAAATAACCCAACTTTCACAATATTTGTAAAAATTGAACTTTTGAATGAAATTTCAAATAAGAACGCTATTAAATATTATAAGAAATTTAGATTTGAACTTGGATAATTGCAACATGCGTGCATTCGTCGAGTTGAGTCACATTTTCATTTTCATTTTTAAAAATCGGACCGTTTTGAAGCTCGCCCAAAAGATCAGACCAAAAACCTAAGCAATTTTTTGAAGTCTGACCCAATTCTATCCAAAATGTAGTACAAATGGCCACATCAAACACTGCAGTTTCTCGTACTTGCATATATTCTTTTGTTGTTGCCATGACATTTCATAGAGGAAAACAAAAACAAAAAGGTGACAATGTTAATAGTTCAGAATCTTGTATGAAATGAATGGGAACACAGAATATTAAAAGAAAAATGATTCTATATCCAACTTTACCTAAAACTGAGTAGAAAACGCAGAAAGTCAATATAATGATAGAAGACAGAATTTACGATTGCTAATTGGATTGTTCTGTAGCTAATTTGCAGCATCCTGATGCCTGTTGTTTCATAACATAAACACTGCTCTTTTTTGAACCCTCAAAACTTTGATCATCGTCACCGGCTTGGCTTTTGGTTGTCTGTTCTCGTTTTCCTGTGAGACTAGGTCACCGGGTCAATATAAAGTACATCATCAACGAGTGGAAGCTACCAACAAGGTGAGCAAAATGACTTGAAACGTGTTAGCAAAATAACGAGTCCGATCATCTTACATATAAGTGGTTTTAATTATTCTAAATAATTTCAGATTTAAAGAGAATCAAACTTATAGAAGAGCATAAGTAATTTACAGAATTTCCATCAGTAGCAGTTCCTTTTCCATATGAAGGCTCATCGAAAAAAAAAAAGTTTATTTGGTGTTGAGTAGAGCATAAAAAGTAGTACTACGGAAAGACACAACAGTAGAAGAGAATGCCACACTTCACTTACCAAGCTATATCTTGTCAAAAATCATCATCAAATCCATTGTCCCCATCATCTGATAAACCATGTAAGTAATTAGCTAGCCAACATTGAGCATAACATAAAAGCATGAGTTCAGGTCAATTCAGAAAAGGATTCGTTGGAAGTGAGAACTCATAAGACCTAACTTATTCGTTTACATAATAAACCTCGCAAAAAAAAAATCCCCTTAAGAGAGTGGTATCCCTGAAACTCGACCTATGCTTATTGCTAGAAAACCAAGCATGGCACGAGATGATGATGTGAATATCTCATGCTGAGTTTGTATTGTACTTAGGGACAGAAGAACGTAACCAAATATATATATTTGGGTTATCTTCTTGACAATACTTTTTTAGTTCAACAGAATAAAACAGTAGACAGCTCACTTGTCAAATGAATCCAAAAGCATTGCAAGCACGTTAAAAGCGCATGTTTTCATTTTTTTTAACATACAACGGGAACGGGTACAGCAAAGAGTGGAGCCTAGAACTAAAAGGACCTTTAATACTGTTGGGAAGTTTAACCAATAAACGGGCACAATAAACGGGAATATTTCTTGGGTGACTTTTCATGTGATGCATACAGGGAGGCACTTTAACCAAATTAGGATATATAAAGTTTGACAAGAACATGCTAATTCAAAAGTGAAGGCACAATATTGAAAGGAGTAAAAGTGAAGAGCAAAGGATAGTGACAGCATTCAAGTGTCAGTCACAAGAAGAAATAAAGAAAACTTTTTGACCCGGATTCCCAGATAAACCGATTTCATTAGCAATTACAGTAGATCCATTAGTGTACCTGGACCGTCATCGCCATCCTCAAGGTCTCCAAGAAGAAATGCATCCAAATCTTGCTCTGAAGGTTTCGACTTCGTATTATTGCTTTTGGGTTCTGAATTTCCGTCTGCTGTTTTAGAAGATATTTCACCTGATGAAACTTCCTTCACTTCAGTTTCTTTCACCTTTTCAGCAGCTTTAATCTTTACATCATCCATGTAGCGTTGTTCGTATCTGCCATAGACTAATAAGTTAGGAAAACTTAAGCTGAAAACCACTAAACAAGCCACACAGGCAAGCATATGCGGAGGCACAGAGAGAACATATTTGTTAGTGCAATTTGGCAGAAAGATTGATCTTTCTTTTTGTGCATTTTGGCAGAGAGAGAGATTGGTTTTGTTTATTCCTTTTGGCAAGCATTGCAATAAATGTATCACAGATTCCAAAAATGGGCCTCAGCAAGCTCAGGTTCAGATTTGAATTTACCCTAATTATTTACATTATAGCCTTTTCTTAATCAAAAGAAATTCTTTTGGCCTGCCTAAACAACAATGTTCTATAATTGAAGCTAAAGTTTCCAAGTGAAGTACTCAGTCCACTGTTCGAGTGTAGAAGGGGAGGCTTATAATGTATAAATAACAAATTCAGAACCCCCACCGAAGTAGTGAAATCTACTCGCATTATTATTTATTATTTGTTGTTACACTTTAGCAAATTAATTCAACTCCACTTTTCCCAATGTATCAGACTTGTTTGTTCATGAAATATTGATTTAACTCAACTATTGGGAGCACTGCAATACACGATCATACCCCCAAAAGTTATCTCACTTTGTCACTCAAATACAAACTCCTTCTACGATTTATGAAATGATGATATGCTTTGTTTTAAATACCCCCAATGTGTCAAGACTTGTTTAGTCTGAGGCTTACGCCTCGCCTCGCCCAGACAAAACGCCCAGGTATGCCTTAAGAGTTTTACAACATTGCTTAATATAAATAACACAGTAAAAATTTCACCTAAAAATCAAAGGGAACTTCTCGGCAAAGATAAATACTTACGGAGCAACATGACTGTTAACTAGAATGAAGTAGATTCTCCAGAATTTCCTTTCTTTCATCACTCGTGGGCATAACTGATACCTTAGCTTTGAAACTTCCTGGAAAAAAAATAAAGAGAGTTCTTATCTACTTATTTGAGGACCTTTAAGATATTGAAAAGTCTTCGAAATGAAATGTGAAGCCACTAATATTGGATCACAGACTCTATCTCCTCTCATTCCAGGGTTGTCTTCATGAGTATACATGGAAGATCTTTTCAGCCCTATAAGACCACCTTAAAATTAGCATAACAAATGTGATGGAATGACAGCATCTATCTAATATGCATAGAGGTATGAGCATTATTTGCCACAGTACGCGTACAAACTAGCCTATGGATGTTTTCAAATTCATGATCCGTGTTGTGTTTAGCATCAAAAGTAGTATTTAGCTGACACCAGCACTGTGGAACCATCACAGCCTCCAGAAAAGGTAAACCAACAAACCACCTAAGGGTAATCCAATAAATAAATGGTAATGTTATGCCATCTATGAAACTTAAAAGGCAATTATGGTGGGATAAGTGATCTTTTAAGAAGTACCAAGACCTACCCTGATATCTTACAGTCCCAAGCCTAGTCTTGATTAATCTGGTATACCATGCTAAATTTTGATATCTTACCATAAGGAATATGATTAGTGTAAAAAAATATCACGAAGTCCTTGATACCACCACTGTTTAAGTCAATATTCACATTGACATTCTAACCTTCACAGTTATTAGAACAAACTTCGCATGCTTTTCCTGCCACTCTGTGAGATCCTGTTGGATATTTGAAACCGTAGGAATATTAGATATCTCCGAGTCATCTGCGCATCAGAAAGGCAGGTTGACATTATATTTTGCATCAAAACATGAAATACAGGATACAAAATTTGAAGATAGTTATATATCTACCAGCGCCAAAGTAACTATGTCCTGATAATAACAGTATTGCACCAACAAAATACTCGCATAAAACAGTTGCACATTATTATTGAAAGGCTCTTAGTAATAACTTTGTATAATAAATGAAACAGCCAAGATTGCATAAACTTGTGTAATTCTGCCTAATCCTAATGCTGGAGAGTAATGCACCTTTTTTCTTTTTCTATCTTTTGTTCCCCTCTGTTTTGTCTGTTCCATATTTTCAATTTTTTCTAGAAGTAACAGGTACCCTGCCTAATCCTAATGCTGGAGAAAAAGAAACCTCTTTTCTTTTTTAATCTTTTGTTCGCCTATGTTTGCTCTGTTCCAGATTTTCAATTTTTTCTAGAAGTAACAATTTTCTACTGCGGTGGCCTTCACAGCATCATGATGTCGACATGTCATAGATGGCCTATGAAACCAAGATCTGAGGATGACACTTCTTTATTGATTGTTCGCTAACCTAATTTCTAGGTCCAGAAATGAGAAGAAAATGTCCTAATTGTTAACCATGCACGCATAAGTTAGTAATTTAATGCCTATATTCTGGATGGTGAACTAAGAATGAGCTCACTTTCACATTGTCTTACTTCTGCAGACAGAGAAACCGGGACTATGATCACAGACCAACAGATAAGTAGTAAAATTCTCATACAAACGAGCAAGCCTCCTCAAAAATCTCTTCAGATTGCCATAGCGTTTTCTGCATTCGAGCTTCCTCTTGTAAGTAAAACTGAATCCTAAGCATTCGTTACAAAGAGGATGTACCGATCCTATCTCAATGGGGCCTAACTTGCTCCATAGATCCTGAAAACAACTAAGTGTATCTCTAATACCAGCATAATTGATGAGCCAATCAAATGTCCTAGAAAGAAGCTACTAATCATCAAATCAGTTCACAAATCCAAACAGAATTCATCAACACCAGTTGACTAAAGGCAGGCAGATCGAGCAGCAGTGTAACAAATTAAAGCGTGAAATAGCAGTATAGCGACTACGAACAGAAGGAAACAGTTTGCATCCAAAATCAAGTAGTAGTACATTAGAGTCCAACACCTTCAAGCGGAAAATCCTGGAAAGTATTCATGGTGATTTCTTTCACAAACTCCCTCAGTTCATCAGTAACCCCGTACTTTTCGAGATCAGCGGCGTCAATGTCGGTCTTCGGAGCGGCGGATTCGACGAGATTAGTGATGGCGGCGGCGGCAGGCGGAATCTGAGCGGTGATCTGATCAGCCCGCTTGAGAGCCTCGGCGGCGAGCTCCTTGGAGCGCTTAGAGGCCTCGGATACGACTTCGGAGAGGTTGGTGGCGGCGATGATCTGCCGGAGCTCCTGCGATTTCTTGGCCGCTTCCTCGGCGAAGGTGCGAGCTCTGCTCCAGATATCCATGGACGATCGGAATTGCGGAAAACGAGAGTGGACTAACTACAATTTTATTTATTTATTTATTTATTGATATTCGGAATTTGGATTGGATTGGAATTTGGATTGGATTTATTTATTTTTTAATGCGACTAGTATGCAAATGCTATAGTCGGGTCAGAAATATTAATTTTTTTACTTTTTGGGGTAGTACGGATCAGAAATATATTAAAATTCAAACACCAAAACTTATATCGCACTTGTCAGACTATATAGACTATTTACATTTCAAAAAAAGAAAAATGTTTGGCAAAAACTTAGCTACGTTTAACCGTGCCGTGCAATTTAATAAAGAACAATTAGGGTGATTATGGGTAAGATAATTAGGGAATAATTAGAGTGTATTAACTAAGATACTATTAGTATTTGTTAAATCCCAATTAGAATTAATTAAATATCAATTAATTAAAAAATAGAAAAATATATTACACTTTTACTCCCAAAGTTTGGATCAATTTCCGATTTTGAACACACTTTCGACATATTTGTACCCAATGGATGTATTTCGTTTTGTCCATAATTATCTGCTTCTTCATCGAATTAGTACGATATATGGGAAAACTACCGGCCACTACTAACACGTGCGCATTTAGATCCATATTGTCCAAAGAGAACAGTATAGAAGTGCATACAAAAGAGAACGATATAGACCAAACAAATATTTGAAAATGCCATTCAATATACGTAAAATGACTGCATAAATGGACCAAAAGAAAGAGCCAATATCAGAGCCAAACATCATCTCTACCTGTCATTGCTATGCATTCTAATTGTTTTGATAATTGAAACAAGCATTCATGTATCTGATCAGATTGAGAATGTGATTTATCCCTGACTACAAACTCATACAGATCTTCATTGATCACAATGGAGCTGCAACCGGGGGTCTTATGTACTCCTCTCGCCCTCATCATCTTCCTCACCTCCTCAGCCTCGTCCCACATGTTTCTTTCGACATACATGCTTGCAATCGAAAAATAGATTCCACCATCATTACGATCCAACTGAAGAAGTTTCGTAGCAGCTCTCTCCCCCAACTCAATATTTTTGTGCTTTTGACAAGCGAAAAACATGGCCCCCCAGACCACCACATCTGCTTCCATGGGCATGCTTTCCACAAGTTCTATGGCCTCCTTCAGAAGACCTGCCCTACCAAGAAGATCCACCATGCATGCGTAGTGCTCGACTTTGGGGGAGACGGTGAACTTAGAGTTCATGACTGAGAATATCTCGCGGCCCTCTTCCACCAAACCTCTATGACAACAAGCTGCTAAAACCCCCAGAAGAGTTACTTCATCCGGCACTAGACCAGCACGAATCATCTCGTGGAAGCAAGATAAAGCATCCCATGCATACCCGTGAAGTGCTAAGCCACCAATTATAGCTGTATAAGTTAAAGCATTTCTGCTCGGAATCTCATGGAAAACTTCTCGTGCCTTTGTGATATCACCGCACTTGGCATACATGTCCACCAACGCTGTACCAAGAACGACACTCATGCAGAGGCTATGTTTTTCAATGTAACGATGAATCCAAATTCCAAAATCGAGTGCTCCAAGCTGTGCACAAGCAGATAAGCAACTAACCATAGTCACCTCATCCGGTTTAACTTTCATTGCTTGCATCTCATGAAACAGAGACAGTGCTTCTTTGCCACGCTGGGCTCGGACATAAGCACTCAGCATTGCGTTCCAAGGGACAACATCCTTCTCCGGCATTGCATCAAAAAGTCTTCGAGCAACATCTAAATAGCCAAATTTCGCGCACCTCACCACCATGGTAGTCCAAGTCACCTTTGTCTTCTCCTCCATCGTTTCAAATAACTCGTTCGCCTTCTCAAGATCTCCACACTTGACATACATATCCAAAAGTGCATTGGCAAGGTGGAAACTCATATTCAAACCTCGGTCTCTTATATATCGATGGAACTCACGCCCGAGCTCCACATCCTCCACCTGAGTACATGCCGTAACTACCCCAATCATAGTAATCTCATTCGGAACAACACTCCTCTCCATCTCCATCTCCATTCCACTGTATACTCTCAAAGCCTCCTCCCCTCTCCCACTCTTCACATACCCATTCATTAAAGAATTCCAAGAAACCAAGTCTCTCACACAACTTTCATCGAACACCTTGTGTGCAGCCTCTAACTCCCCACAAGAAGCTAGGAAATGAATCAAAGAGTTACGCACATATATATCATCACAATAATTCATCTTCACAACATGACCGATCATCCCATGCCCCAAATGAGTTAGCAATAACTTAGCACAAACTTTGAACAATAAAGGAAAAGTATAGTTATCGGGCCTCAAACAAACATCACTACAGCTCACAAAAACTAGCATTTTCTTGTACAAAGCGAAAGCTTCTAATGGGTATTGGCTCTCACAGATTGCTCTAATTAAGATATTCCAAGAAAATGCATTTGGGTTGGGCATCGCCAGCAATAATCTTTTGGAATAATCAAGATCGGCCGTTTGAGAGAGTGCAGAAAAAGTCACCAAGCGGCTGTAAGCGAGGCCATCTAGAGCGAGGCCGGTGATGATCATTTGCGACTGGATTTGCTTGAGGTGTAAAATTGATTTGCATTTGGTTTCAAGAAGAAACAGAGTGGGATTTGAGAGTACGAATTTGTGGGTTGTGTTCCAGTTAGTAGTAGTAGGATGTTTTGTGGGCTTGTTTCTTGAGGGAAGGAGAGAGAGAGTTTGAAGTGTTTGGGGGTAAAACAGTTGACGATGGAGCAGAACAGCATTATTATACACACCCAAATGCATGGTTTCCACCTCTGCGATGCTTGTATACGTGAATTCAGAATATGAAGAACAGATATAGTATTGGGTCTTGGTTTGGTTTGATGGATAAATCTTAATCTATTACTAATACGAAAATAAAGCTGCCCCTCCACGGTACTCCGTTCAAATTTTCCTTTATTCTGGTAATTTGTCTAATTTTAATTCATATATATTTTATTTTTTATTTTTATTAATTTCATATTCTTGAAATATCACATGTTTATCTATTAATCACATCTCATATTTATCTTTCCCTCTATTTAATTAAATTCTTCTATTATCCATATTAAAATAATAACAATTTCGGAATGCATTCTTATAAACCCTTATTTTATACATTCTTAATTCATATATAATAATCTATACAAAATTTGTATATGAAAATCCCTATGAAGACTAAATAAATATATTTAATCGACGTGTATATGGAATCCTTTTTATTTTTCATTCATGTTTTTCTAAAAATTCGATTAGTACTTTCTATAAAATATATACATTGAATCAAATGTGGGATAGGTATGTAAAGAAAAGAACAAAAAAACTAGAAGATGTAAACATATTTTTTTCCGTATTTTGACAAAGATTAGAGATATCGATTTAACATGAACTAACGAGACGGTTCAAATATACTTAAAAAGAAGGATTTTTACTAATTTTAATTAATATTAACTTTATTTATATTTTTATCGAGTAATTTAGCATAAACCAACGAGACGGTTCAAATAACATAGAAAGAATGATTTTTACTAATTTTACTATTATCCATTTTAAAATAATAACAATTTCGGAATGCATTCTTATAAACCCTTATTTTATACATTCTTAATTGATATATAACAATCTATAGAAAATTTATAAATGAAAATCCCTATGAAGACTAAATATATTTAATTAACATGTCTATATGGAATCCTTTTTTATTTTTCATTCAAATACGTGAAATAATTAATTTTCTAAGTTTGAACAATATCACAACTTTTAAATAAGATATAATTTTTTTTAAATATATACATATAAATTAAAACATAAAGTTATTTACCGTAATTTCGACGGGTTACTTACTAATTTTTAGATAAATATTCAAATGCTCCACCTTCATTTTAGTTAGGAACGTGTGAAATGTCGTTTTAACGAGACAATTAAGATTAAAAAAAAACAAATTGTTAATGATAGGAAAGATTGTATGTTTGATTAATAAATGAACTCAAATTTAGGATGATAAATTTTTACTTAATTGGTAGATAATAACACCAATATGGGCCGAGCTATCGCTAAATCATTCAAGCCAAATATATAATTATGTTCGATTATTTTATCAACTAGTAAGTAGCCCGTCGAAATTCGACGGAAAATAATTTTATGTTTAATTTGTATATATATATATATATATATATATATATATATTTTAAAAATAATTTTATATCTTATTTAGAAGTTGTGATATTGTTGGCGTTAAATATTAATCAAACTTATAAAATTAATTTATTTCACGTATCTAAATTTATAATTAGGAATGACAATGGATCGGGTATATTCAATCATTATGTATTTTCTAAATCTAAATTTGTTATTAATTTTTCTTCATGTTCGTCCTTGATGGTCCCTGAGCTGGGTACTTGGTGTAGAGGGGGGGTGAATACACCAAGTAGATTTTTCGAAACTTTTTCAAGTTAAAACACAGAGTTGGTGAGCTCGCCATTGATCCAATGTGAGGGTCACCTGGGTAAATAACTCCGGCGGTGCGGAAAGTGGTGGTTTGAAAACTTAGCTCGGTTACATTTAGAAAAACTCGCTTGAAAAGATTAACTTAACGTTTTCAAATGTAGTCGTTGTGCAACTTTTAGAGAGACACAAATTGCTTTGGAGAGTACTGTGTGTGCGCTTTTGAACAAATATGCAATGATATGAAGGAGTTAGTACACAAATTGAATGTAAAGCAAAAGTAAAGAGAGAGTAAGAAGCACGCGAGTTTTTACGTGGTTCGAGTAACACCTCCTACGTCCACGACCGTGTTCACTCGGTAATCCACTACCACTTGGTTTCCAAGTACCAAGCAACTTCACAACTCTAACCGGAGCCGTGTTCAACAAATGGGCAATCGTCAAGCCTATACACCTTCGCCGCTTACGGCATCGAAGAACCTAACCACTCGAATTACGCGCTTCGAGCAAGCGTACATTTACCTAACCTTCTCCGGGTTTGGGTTTGGGTACGGGGTTCCAACTATGAACGAGTTCTTACAATTAAGAACTTCGCAGTATGATGAACTCGTTCGAAATCTAGGCTTAAGATATACAATGAGTTTGGCCTAGGAACAGACGAAAACTAAGCGCTTAACTAGAAACACTTTAAGATAAAGTGTTCTTTGATCTATGTAGAATCGCTTGAGAGCTTTTGAAAGAATGATGATTTCGTATAATGAAAGCTTGTAGAGAGTTTTTCGTATCTCGATCCTGAGGTTGAAGACAGGTTTATATAGGTAGAGATTCAAGACTAGCCGTTCGATGAGCCGTTTAAATCTTACCTACTCTTCTTAAATACAAGATCCGTCGTTGGGCGTATCTCGCACTGCCTTCATTTGTGTCACATCCTAGGTTCCTCAAGTCTAAGATGTTGATCCGGCAATCCCTCATTGGTCGAGGTAGGTTGACTTCCTCCGATTCCGGATCTTCTCGCCTTTAGAGCCGGCTTTTGAATTCGTAGCCGGACCGTCCCGGCTTTAGTCTTCGAGATAGTTCCTTTGTTCCGTACATGACCGCGTGTTTTGAACTCGCCTCGAATTCTCTTCGCCTTGATCAGGCTCGCCGGATCACTCACCGAAGGTTGACGCCTCGCCGTCTTTTGCTAGCCGACTCAAACCGTGAACACAAACTCGGTCGATCGTCGTCTTCGTTAGCCGACTCCACCGTAAACACAGCTCGGGTCGATCGTCGTCTTCCGCTTCCTTAACCTGTAAACCTAGAACATCTAAGGCTCAAACAGGCGAGCTGGAAAACACTATTTATGGTGACGCGATCATCTATTCGGTTGGAGAATCAGTTGAGTTTTGGTATCAAATCGAAACCTTATAATTTTCCCAACAGTCCTAATCTCAGTTAAAATAGTGACTTTACTGTACATATTCGTCTCAAATCCGTTGAGTAATACTCGATAAAAATATGAACACTCCAAGTAAAATTAATTAAAATTAGTAAAAAATCTTCTTTCTATGTTATTTGAACCGTCTTGTTGGTTTATTCTAAATTACTCGATAAAAATCTAAACAAAGTTAATATTAATTAAAATTAGTAAAAAATATTATTTTTAAGTTTATTTGAATTGTCTCGTTGGTTTATGCTAAATCGATATATCTAATTTTTGCCAAAATGAGGAAAAAAAATATTTACATCTTCAAAGTAATATTAATTAAAATTAGTAAAAATCATTCTTTCTATGTTATTTGAACCGTCTCGTTGGTTTATGCTAAATTACTCGATAAAAATATAAACAAAGTTAATTTTAGTTAAAATTTGTAAAAATCCTTCTTTTTAAGTATTTTTGAATCGTCTCGTTAGTTCATGTTAAATCGATATCTCTAATCTTTGCCAAAATGCGGAAAAAAATATGTTACATCTTCAAGTTTTTTTGTTCTTTTCTTTAGCTACATATCCCACATTTGATTCAATGTATATATTTTCTAGAAAACACTAATCGAAGTTTTTAGAAAAACATGAATGAAAAATGAAAATGATTCAATGTAGACATGTTGACTAAATATATTTATTTAGTCTTCATAGGGATTTTCATATGTATAATAGAATAAATTAATTAAATAGAGGGAAAGATAAATATAAGATGTGATTAATAGATAAACATGTGATATTTCAAGAATATGAAATTAATAAAAATAAAAATTAGAATATATATGAATTAAAATTAGACAAATTACCAGAATAAATGAAAATCTGAACGGAGCACCGTGGATGGGGCATCTTTATTTTCGTATTAGTAATAGATTAAAACAGAACAAAATAATTCATAATGAGATTACAAAAATTAAAGAGCAATTATATTCCAATTAATCTTATATTATTCGCTACTATCCTCGGATATCTAACACTATTCGTATTTCTCCAGAATTAATTCCCTCCTAATAGGTTCACCTAAATAATGTAAAATCTTTTTCAATGGTTTGAAGGAGATTATAAATTATGAAAAGAAGTAGACGCGAAGCAATAACTACTGTTTGTTCATCATTTAATGAAAATTTAATTCATCAATTGTTAGTTTCTACAAAGTTGGGACCGTTTGATAAAAATATGTATATTTAACTATGTATAATTTACTTGATTTGTGATCATAAAGAACAAATGTACAAGTAGTGCATGTCTCACGGAATACTTATCCTTTTAAGTTATACTTGTAAATTCCGATACGTACCACTATATATATTTTGTACCAAATCGTCAAATTTTAGTGTCACATCGTTTTTTAATTTAAGATAATTTTAGAAAATGACTAAAGTTTAAGTATTTACACTAAATTAATTTTTATTTAAATTAAAAAATAAGCATAGTTTATGAATTCAAATCAAATTAATCCTTTTAAAAATTTAAAAAATTGTGAGGCATTTATGATAATCGAGAGTGAACTGAAGATTAAAGTAAATAAGATATTTTAGAGAAACTCTGTTGTGTGTGTCAGCGTGTGCACATATTGATATTCATATGAGATGTGAGTGTACTACATATACACTCGTAAGGATGTGTTTACTTTGATGGAAAATGATTGAATAGAAATATTTTCACATTTTTTCCATCATTTTCACATGTTTACTGCAATTATTAATTTTCTCTGTACATGATGGATAATTTTTCCGGACAACCTATTTTCCTTTCTTTTTACTCCAGTTGTGGATAATATTAACATGAAAGATCGGCGTAATAATATTTTCCTATGTAACAAAAGGCATAAAAATGAAGAGGGAATATGGGTCTATGTGATATAATTTTCTTTTTCATAATAGTAAATATGAGATAAAAAAGGGTGAAAATCATAAAATTCTTCAATTTTTTTATGTCTCATTTTTAATGATAAATTTATAACTGTTGTAAATATTTTATAGATATACATTATATGAGTGTTGACCAAGTCATCCACCCTAAAACCCTAGCTCTGTACCATTATAAATAGAGGCCTTTGGTCCTCATATTGTACATACTTTCAATACACATAATTCTTATTCTCTCTACTTTATTCCCTGTTCTCTCTAGTTTATAACACGTTATCAGCACGAGTCTCTAGCCCAGAGTCTCAAACCAATTAATGAATTAGATTGGAGGTATGTCCTAGGAAAGAATCGTGTCTTTCCAACGAGGTACAATTTTAATTGGTTTATATCATCTTAGATTGTTAAAGATCGGGTTTTCACGATTTCTTCATGAAAATTAAATCATGTTTCTGTCTTTAGTCAAATACATTGGAATGTTATATAATATAATATAATTAATGTGTTCCCGTCAATTAGTTTTGGAGAAATTAATCGAATCAATGTCATTTTATAAAATCAAATTGATATCGATTTTTGTGAAAATTTATTTGTATTTGTGTTCTGATTTCAAAATTTGATGCATATATATTATACTGCATTTGATTCATATGTTTATTATGTAAGGGAACACGATTCTGACATGTGTAATCGATCATATCGTTAAGTTTGATATAGTTTTGATAATCAAATTAATAGTCAATGTATGAAATTGATTATTATCGGTTTGTGTGCCTTTTTTCTCTTTGTCTCGTTATTTTGATTTCGAGACTCTAATTGTTATATATATTTGAGAGGTGTATATATGTGATATAATATGTCTATAATTCATATATTATGATAATCATTATTTTTTAAGAAACTCAAATTTACATATAATCTTAAAGATTATGTATTGATGCTATTGAAGTAGCACAATTAATATTTCTAAAGAATATTACATGCCTTGATGAGCAATAAAATATTTGGATAATATATGATTATCCCTGATTTTTGTGCATATATATTGCACAAATGACAAATTGTTCCGGAAGAGCTTGTATCATTTTGATACTAAATTAATATGTTAGTAAGTCAAAAAGAAACTTACTAATGACAAATTGCTCCGGAAGAGCTTGTATCATTTTGATACTAAATTAACATGTTAGTAAGTAAAAAAGAAACTTACTAAGTTTTGATTATATCCGCGACAAATGGATACCACATTGAGACAAGATTAGTTTGTATATTGTTGGTTGAGAACTTGATTTGTCATCTACGAATTTTTGAATTCAAGTCTCAATTGCAAACCCACAACATATAAAATATGGGTCCCCAACAAAAGGTTGGAATATATATTAGATTAAATATTCGCGTGATGAACTTGAAGTTCAACAAGTTATTACTGCCAAATGAGTGATCAAATCTCATATACATATTATATATGCACCAAAAAGATCTTGAAGTTCCTCGTGAACTAAATAAATTAGATGAGGCTCTTTAACGCCATAAGCGTGAGAGATCTATTGGTGTTAAATATAAAGATCCGCGGAATATAAAATTGAATAGAGAAACTATATCACTTCATCAATCTCCTAAAGAGGATCGCCTTGAAGATGAAAATTCCAGTGCATATGCACCTGGACCAAAGATCAAAATACTGGGATTACGGAACAACCAGTAAAGAAAATATCATTGAGAAATGATGAAAATCTGGTTGATTGAAATTGCCATGAATTCTGTGAATTCAGGAGAAACGAGCAATAGTAAAATATTATAATTGTCGACAATACTTTTGCCTCGACAAAATTGCTTATATCATTTTGAAATGATATTCTGGATCCAGATCAAAATAGAAGTGCCAGAGGCACTGAGTAAATTTGAAAGAAGCAATTGAGGCAGAGCTTGACTCGCTAAATAAATTATCTTTTGCTTTGTAGTACACATGTCAAATAATGATGACACAAATGAGTATTTGTACTAAGAGAAAAGAAATTGATGAAATGATGAGAAATAAAGCGATGTAAATAGCTCAAAGATTTAGGCAGAGATCCTAAATTGATTTTTCTTATATATATTCTCATAATATGGCATCACGTTCCGTTATTTAATATCTATCGCAGTAATGAATATCATTGATCCGTATATTTGTTGGGTCATTGGACGTGAATATATATGAAAGTTCCTAATGGACTCAAAATTTCTAAAAAAGAGAAATATAAATTCACGACAATTGTGAATTAATCCTTTTAAAGTAAGGATATGTGAATAATGATATA
This sequence comes from Agastache rugosa, assembly GCA_031470985.1. Lineage (NCBI taxonomy): Eukaryota > Viridiplantae > Streptophyta > Magnoliopsida > Lamiales > Lamiaceae > Agastache > Agastache rugosa. The sequence continues at coordinate 28,873,448 of CM062605.1, forward strand.
TGTACTTGTGTAAATATCAAAAAGTCTTTGAATAACTTTTATATTGATGAAAAAGCCAACTCGTACATAAAGGTAGAGTTTGGGATAGAAGACTTAGTTAAATCTAAGTATTGACTCGATATGAAGATCGAGCATCTCCTAAAGGAGCATATTATTATTACATTAGTCGACCTATTTGAAAAGGTTGTAGAGACAGATTTGATTTTTATTATAAATCACATCTAGTAAGACCCCAATGATTATCTCTTCACTCGACTTGAAGTGAATATAGAAAATAACAATTATATTATGGGATCAGAAGTTCCCTATTTTGAGTGCTGAGATCACTATTCTATCAGATCTGATATAATATTTAAAGTAACATTGCTAGCAAGATTTAATGATCTCACAAGGAGACATTGAAATGATATTGAGAATATCATTCGTTATCTTAAAGGTTAAACGATCTTTAATCTATTTTATGAAAGAAATTGAGATTTACATTGGTGACTACTAGGATGTTGGTTGTTTATCTCATCCCATGATTCAATATCTCAAATTGGTGTAAGGATATGAGATATATCCTCCACTATTCTCTATGAGAATAATTCAACTTGTGTTGCACAAATGAGTTCTATATGAACTATGGCCACAAAAGTTTGTTTAGTGAAAAACTTGTGGATTTATTCACTAAATCTCCTCCCAATCTTTATACGAAATTACGTTTATAGTAGTGAAATATGTTAATTTTGAAGATTATTATCTTCAGGGGGAGTGAGATACTACTACATATTTATGAAGATTTGGCCGTGAAGGTTAATTTTGAGTAATCATAAAGATTATACTCTAAAGGCAAAATGGTTGTACTTGTGTTTTTTCCTTACTAAGTTTTTCTCCCGATGGATTTTCTTAGTCAAGGTTTTTAACGAGACAACTAATGCAACACATGAGTAAGTGTATGTTATGTAATTTTTTCCTCTATCGAGTTTTTTTTTTTCCCACAGGATTTTTTCTGAAGAGGTTTTTAACAAGGCATGCACATCACAATAATATTGTCAAATGTGAAATGTTATACTTGTATCATTGTTTCAACGGAGACTCGCACAAGTGACAATTTGGCGTGCTTATTCACAAAGGTATTGCCGACGTCAACATTAAAAAAGTTGGTACACAAGTCGGCATGCAACGACTCAAAGACTACAATGATCAAGTTCAAGCAGAGCAGTTGTACTCTTTTTCCTTCGATCAGATTTTGTTCCACTGGATTTTTCTGGCAAGGTTTTAATGAGGCAACATTTGTTTTAGGGATTGGTCACTCAAGGGGGGTGTTGTAAATATCTTATAGATATACATTATATGAGTGTTGACCAAGCCATCCACCCTAAAACCCTAGCTCTGTACCATTATAAATAGAGGCCTTTGGTCCTCATATTGTACATACTTTCAATACACAGAATTCTTATTCTCTCTACTTTATTCCTTGTTCTCTCTAGTTTATAACCATAACTAAATTAAATAACACAGTAATAGAATTTTTTCGATTATTCTGTTTGTGGCAAGATATTGTTATTAAATTATGTAGATTTGTGCTAGCAAATGGGCCACCAGTAGAACGACGTGGCAAGTTGTGAATCAGTTGTATCTGACACCAACGACATTGGCCGACAACACCTGATCACTCCCCTCCCTTCCCTCCATATCCCCACACGTGTCATCTCTAATTAAATCCTCCATCATATTTTCTTTTGCGATTAATTGGAGTATGTTTTATTAACTACTTAAGTAATAGGAGTACTTTACTTTGGATTATGAAATAAATTAAAGCCAAATGTAGATTTAATTTAAATATGAATGAATGATATATGTCGAATAACCGAATGCGAGGACAGAGTATTATCTCATGTGATATGTGACCTGATCACTGTCATGATTATATTTTTTGTCTCGTACAACTGAATTTCTTGGAGGGTAATATCGTCATTTCAGTTCTTCACTAAAATATTGAGTAGAATATTTGCTAGGATATTTGTTTGGGAGAGGGGCAGAGAGAGAGAGTGTGTGTGTGAGTAACTCACATCTCAACACTGAGCGAGCTTCTACAGTTCGGCAAATGCCGGAAAATTGGTTGCTCGTAAACTTAGAGCAGGTAAAATCGTCTAGAATGCAAGATATGCATGGCATTGGAGAAGGAAGCGGCGGCGGCGGAAGTTTTATTGGCGTCGGAGATAGGCGGCTGCGGCCGCTCAACCACCAAGCAGTCAAGTGTCCGCGCTGTGATTCGCTCAACACTAAGTTCTGTTACTACAATAACTACAACCTATCGCAGCCGCGTCACTTCTGCAAGAGCTGCCGCCGGTACTGGACTAAAGGCGGCGTCCTCCGCAACGTACCCGTCGGCGGTGGCTGTCGCAAAACCAAGCGCTCTAAGCCGAGGAGCAATGCTACCTCCGCCGACGACGCGCCGGGAGAGAGTAAATCCAGCGCGCAAAGTTCGAGCAGTGAGAGCTCCAGCCTAACCACCACCACGGCGGCGGCGGCGGATGCGGTTGCTCCTACCGCCGCGGCCGCGGCCGAAGAAGGCTCGGCGCCGATCTATAAGACGTCGGATTCCGCCGTCATGTACAATTTCGCCGACGCTAGTTTCTCCAACGTGAATCCTGTGGCAAACCCTAACCTCGATCACCAGCCGTTGGTTAATCGTCCGTCGTCGGGCGGCGAGATCTTCTCGACCGAGATGGGGAGCTTCACCGGCCTGATGACGTCATCGGAGGAGTTGATGATGGGGCTCGACATCGCTACGACGCAGTACGGACGGGAGGAGGCGGTGAGCGAGGCGTCGGCGCCGGCGCCGGCGGTGGAGAATCCACGCGCAGGGAAGGTTGATGAGTTGAAGATGGAAGATAATAGCAACGATGGGCTAGCGGCGGCGCTGGATTGGGGAAGCGGCGGCGATGGCGGAGATCAAGGGCTCTTTGATCTAACGGCTAGCGTCGATCCTGCTTACTGGAGTCAATCCGACTGGACTGACAACGACCAATCCCTAAATTATCTTCCATAGTATTAATCTCACCCTTTTTTTCTCTAATTATTATGATTATTATTTAGTTTCACTACACGGAAATATTTCTAAATATCAAATATTGTTTTTTTCTTTTTTCATCTTTAGAAAATTGTAAATTTCCTCTATCTTTTCGAACAAAATCAATTGGGTGTTTCAATATGGTGTGGATACCTTTTTTTTTTTTTCGTTTTTTTACATTATGGTGTTCCAACTGTAAACAATTTACATAAATTGTGCTGGTGGCTAATTACTTGCTGATATTATATTTTTACATAAATGTCTTTCTTTCTTTTAATGTATTTTCAATATCATCATTAGCTAATTTTCTTTAGTGATCAACGCCTAATTGAATTAAACAATAATTTAGATGATTCGTTTCCACGAATTTAGAAGTTCAAAATTTGATGTCAATACTCTTAAATATTTTTAAAATAAATATAATACGGACGTTGAGAATAACAAAAAATAAAAAGGAATATCGTCCTCTTTCTTTCTTTTCCCCCTCAAAATGGAGTCTTTAAGTAATCTAGAAGAAACTTGGTAAAAAAACCTCTTTGCGTACTTTTTTGCTTGCAAATTGCAACATCCAAATATAAGAAGAAAAAAAATAGTTCTTACCATATTGCCAGTTTTGAACAAATTCAGCGTTATCAAAATTTTTTATTTTCCTTTCAAAAAAAAATTTTCTTTATTTAATTATACCCTCAAAAAAAATTGTCTTGATTTATACTCCTTTTTTTGTTTTAGAACTTTTCCCTAGACTGAGTTTAGGTTTTAAATATTGCTTCTGGGTTCATTCAATTTATGTATTTTCACTAAGATACAGTCAATTCTTATTATTTAGATTAATTAATTCCAAGTAAAGCAATATACGATCAAATTGACTAGATTAATTAATTAAAATGGACTTACTACTTCCATTAAAGCCAAACATCAATAGCTTGATTGCGTTTTGCAAGTGATTGATTATAAATTCATGAATTGAAATCTGATTTCTAACCGTTTCATATAAAGATACGTATTCATTGTCATCCCCACCAAAAATAAGAAGGAAAAAAAAAATCCTTGTCGGTAAAGTTTTATATGTTATTTATTGAAATCAATTAAAGTATATTTTTCAAATCATTAGTCAAAGTCAAGGGGACTGTGTTAATTTCAAAATATTTTCAATATTTTGTTGAGAAAAGTATAAGATTTTTTTTAATTTTATTTTCTGTGACAAACAGAATACGCGTATTTACTTATGTGAAAAGGATATGTGCTCATTGGGACGTATTTCACGGATATAGTACTTGCACATTCTTTCAGCACTCTATATTTGTCTTGTCCATTTATTTCCAATAATTTTTTCGAACTTTCTTATTAAAAAAACGCAACTATTTAAAATTAATTTAAAAGAAAATTCTTAAATAGGAAGTTATTTAAAAAACACTCTCTCCAAAATGATAAATTTATGAAGAGCAATTTATTGCACGCATGTCGTCATTGCAAAATTTAGCGGTCTTTTTCGTCACTTAAAATGCACTCTAAAATTATAGTAATAAATAATTATTTTAGTTTTTGAAATAAATATTACTCCCTCAATCCCTCAAAAGTGTGGTGGTGCATATTTGATTTGTTGTGAGGTATAAAATATTAGTTGAAACACACTAACATGAGACGGAGAGAGTATTAAATATTAAAATTAATAGTGATCGAGATTCATAAAATTGTGGAATAAATGATTTGAACTGCTTAAAACAACTGTAAAATTTCTCCAAAACTCTCTAATTAATTAATGTTACAAGAAATACCCATATAGGTGATCTATTATTTGAGTGGTGAATTTGTGATTGAGATGCCATAAGTTCGATTAATCCCTCGAACGCTTTTAGCTAGGTCGATATCATATGTGTGCTTAAAGTAGCGCGGTCAATATTAATTACGATAAGTCGAGAACTACACACTTTCTGAAATACCTTCTTCAACTTGCCTACTTATGATGTATTTACATAAATAAATATATGTGATGTAACAGACATTAAATATCATAGAACTCGAACAGTACTTGATCCCATAGGAGTAGGACTATAGTAGAGTTATTAGTTTAAGCTAAATTAGGTATATCTACATCTTATAATTAAGAATGTACAACAACATTGAATTACTAATTGATTTTACCGCCAAAAATGTGAAAAATGTGGTTTTTGTAGGCTAGTAAATTAGAAAAATGGCAAATCACAAAATTATACTAATAATTAACCTAATCCCACCTAAGTCTGTCTCTTAATTTTTAGGTCGTTCGTGATTCGCGATCTTATTTTACCTAAGTGAAAAGGTTTGCCTTTGTTTGATTTTAATCATTTCTTGTGTTTTTTTTTGCGAATGCATTCTAATAGTGAAAGCAGGCTGGATTTGTTTGTATATTTTTATTGGAGTAAATATAAGTATATTTTATTTCAATGGACATATATGATATATTCAATTGTACATTTTATGTAAGGATAAATGGTGTTCGTAATATAATATTAATCATATCTTTTCAAGTAAATATTATTACTATAATTTATTTAGGAGACCTCTTTTTTTTCCTAAAAAAAGCATTATGATCACCAAAACATTTTCCTAAGAAATTCCAAAAAAGGTCCTAATCTTAGGTTATCATGTTCTATATTTGAGTAGCAGCAAAAACCGTCGGTGATTACAACAGATTAATCAGTGATTAACCAATAAAATTTTGTTTAATTAGGAAGATGATATACTCCCTCCGTCCCAAATTCCCAATAGCATGGCCTCACTTCTTTTGGGTACGGTTATTAAAAAGAAGGGGTTCAGTGTATAAAGTAAGTTTGTTTCACTTTATTAAGGAGTATTTTAATTAAAAGTAATATCCTAACCAACAACTATTCCCACTTATTACACATTAATTATTTCCTTATTTGGACTGAGACCTTGCTATTGGGACGCTCAAAAAAGGAAAGCGAGACCTTGCTATTGGGACGGAGGGAGTATTAAATATGTACAGTATATGCGTCTCGATAGTTCGTTGTATTAATTGGTAATTTGGTATTGGTAGGGAGTTTATTTATATGGTAAATAGATAGTTAATATAAATTATTTACCAACAGGACTTGTTAATATTGGTTATAACTCATTTATATTTATATTTTCTAAAATGAAATTGTTTAATAATAAAATTGTTTTTACCGACGTAGGTTGAGATTATTGAGTGCATGCAGCGCCCTAATCAAGCGTCCGTACGGAGAGGAGAGGAGAGGAGAGGAGAGAGCGATGTTTATGTAATAATAATAATAATAATAATAATAATAATAATAATAATAATAATAATAATAATAATAATAATAATAATATTGTATGCATGTGGATGGCGGCAAAGAAATGGTCGGTTGGTGGCCGGGGAAATTGACTACTATCACCCCACTATTGCTCCACGTGGCGCACTGATGTCGACCTCACACAGTCACACCTCTTTCCACTTCGTGTTGCTTTCTCGTTGCTCCTACTCCTTTACACATATACATACACTTCACTTCGTTCACGAATAAGTATTTTTTAGTACACAAACTTAAATATCTGAGACAATAGGTAGATTTATTTATGTATTCTAAATTATTGTATGAAAAATTGAACAGTTTAAAGTTTAAGTACTCATCTGCAATTACCCTAAACTAATATTTCAATGCAATTACAATATCTTTAGTTAGGGTAATTTATAATTTTCGTTACTGAGAATTTTTTACTAATTAACTATATCTGTTAACTTGACAATAGTTATGATAAAATCTATCGAACATAATTTCTGTCATTTCCCACATACTTAGTAGTAATTAGAGTTTATTTTAATGAGATATATTTAAAATTGGAAAGAGGTGATAGGGTCGGTGGATATGACGTGGAGGAAGAGGGCATCATGGCAGCAATTGAGGGGGATGGGGTGGGGTGTGGGGGAGGGGGTGCCCCCTCCTTTGTTTGTTAGGTAAACGTAATGTTGTATTGCTGTCGGTAGGGATGTAAACGAATCGAATATCATTATAAACGAATCGAATTCATGAAATCATTTTCGAATTCGAATTCGAATCATATTCGAATATTAAATTTGATTTGAATTCGAATAATTTCACGAATTCGAATCGAATATCGAATCTATATAGAAAGGAGATGAAGAAAGAATTTCCATAAATCTGTAAAGGAATGCGATGAAAAACGATAATAAGAATGATGGTAGATGCGAGACAATGTAAAATAGTTAGATGAGAGAGAAAGACTGTGACTTACATCCGCACCAATGAAGAGATTATAGTTAATGCAGTACATATCCCTTAAGGAAAATTTTGACCTTATTTTAAAATGAGCTTAATTAAAGATGGGTCAAACAACATATTTTAATGTGTATATATATCTATATAAATATGTATTTGTGAATATTAAATATATATGTATATAATCGAATATTTAATCGAATATTTTCGAATATCGAATCGAATATCATGATTTTGAATTTGTATTTGATAACTAATCGAATCGAAAAAAGTATTTGATAACTAATTCGAATCATAAATTTTCGAATTCGAATATCAAAAATTCGAATCGAATACCGAACCGAACCAAAATTATTCGATTCGTATACAACCCTAGCTGTCGGTATACTAGTGGCTCACTAGTATAGCAAACATTTCGTACATCTAATCGCACCGTGTAATTAATCGTAATTAAAAAATAATTAACGATTTTTTTTTATTTGGAAATGGGGAGCGGTAGAAATTAAATTCGAGACTCTATGTTCACAGACAATATCTAAAACTGTTTGAATGTCCTCGAAGGATTAATTAAAAAATAATTAACAAATATATAATTAATTAATCCAAGATAATAATTTATTAATTTCAATTATAATTTAATAATGTTAATTATGAGTTATTAAGCACCAATTAATATTACTTAAATATTAATTAATTAAAATAAAAAAAAACAAAAATATGGGTTGTACCAGCAATACAGTACGGTCCACCACACCATAGACTCCCCTATAAAAATAAAATTTAATAATATACGGTCCAAACAATGTATTGATACCTTTTATCGATCACAACCATGACAATATCAAATCTTACCCGGTTTTTTCATTCAACTAATATAAGATGTGAATTGGGTGTGGTCGACCATATTGCGTGGTCGAGACATAATTGTCACGTTTCTTTTGTGATAGTTGTCACTTAGTGTTTAAACTAGTTTGATAGTTAAATAAATAATTGTCTCTTTTATTCAGGATAATTGTCATTTTTTTTTATCTAACTGTACAGTAAGGTCAGCCGCATCTAAGTCATTGTGATAGTGTAAATGTGAGTATCGTATATATGGTGTTGTATAGTCACCAAGTAATAAATACTAATTTGACATTTTTTCACCAGCACAACTGTTTTAATTCCCTGTTACAACCTCCCCCCATTAGAAAATTATACTCCGTGCATCATAGTCATAGGATGCCTAGACTCGAGAAATTAAATAAAATAAAGCCAGGCCCCTACGTCTTGTGTGCAAGTGAAAATGAAGTAGAACCGAGTTTGAAAATGAAGGTATTTCTACATATTAATTTCACAAAAAAATACTAGATTACTAGCGCAGTTGTCATTAGTTATTTAATTATACATTTGATATTGAATTTTCATTAATAAAAAGGGAAAGAAAAGTTGTTTTAAATCATACGCATAAAATTTAGGGATATTAATCGGGTCAACGCACCAAAAGCACTCCCAGCAGTTCTCTCAAAATTATTATTAACTATAAATTTAGGCTAAAATAATGAAAAATAAGATAAAAAGGTCATCCAATAGATCTCTCAAATTGGATAGGGCTCACAAAAATATTTACCCCTCCCTAAATCTTCTCTCAAATTTACACCTCCCTAAATTTATTCTACTCACAAATTGAGTTGGATCCACAATTTTTATAGGATAATTAGTAGAAAATAGGAGAACTGTTGTATGCATTTGTAAAATATTATGAGATATAAATAGTATAGGGGAAACTTTATGAACAAATTTAACAACAAAATTTTAAGAATTCTGCTGGGATTGCTCTTAGTGTTGGGCCAATCCTATCAGGCTTATTCAGTTTGGACAAATTAGAATGATTTTTTCGGACTATAAAATTTCAATCATAACATTTCTTTTTTTTTTTAATATGTTTATTCATGTCAATAAATCGACTTTGAATAGGATCGATATCCCTAGGATCAAGTCACCTTGTTCCGGGTCAATCTATTTATTCGATTCAAATCAATCAAGTTGAAATTTTATCGAGCTAGAATTTTAACAAAAAAAAAAAAACAAATTAAGTAACCAAAAAAAATAACTTTTGACTAAAAATTTTTAACAAAAAAAAACAACCTTGTTCCGGGTCAATCTATCATATTGTTGATTTATTCGATTCAAATCAATCAAGTTGAAATTTTATCGAGCTTGAATTTTAACAAAAAAAAAAAAACAAATTAAGTAACCAAAAAAAATAAACTGATTTGAAATTTTATCGAGCTAGAATTTTAACAAAAAAAAAAACAAATTAAGTAACCAAAAAAAATAAACTTTTGACAATTTTTTTTAACAAAAAAAAAAACAAATTAAGTAACCAAAAAAAATAAACTGATTTGAAATTTTATCGAGCTAGAATTTTAACAAAAAAAAAACAAATTAAGTAACCAAAAAAATAAACTTTTGACAAACTTTTTTTAACAAAAAAAGACAAATTAAGTAACCAAAAAAAATAAACTGATTTGAAATTTATCGAGCTAGAATTTTAACAAAAAAAAAACAAATTAAGTAACCAAAAAAATAAACTTTTAACAAACTTTTTTTAACAAAAAAAAACAAATTAAGTAACCAAAAAAAATAAACTGATTTGAAATTTTATCGAGCTAGAATTTTAACAAAAAAAACAAATTAAGTAACCAAAAAAAATAAACTTTTGACAAATTTGCGGTGAGCGTGGATCGAACACGCGACCTTCAGATCTTCAGTCTGACGCTCTCCCAACTGAGCTATCCCCGCTGATGGAATATGATTCTTTAAGTAGTAATTTAACATATAAAAATGATAGGAGAAATGGAAATATCACATTGCAACGAACTCACTATCCCCGCCAAATAGGTTTTCGACAGTAGTACAAAATTTCCCTCAAAACGGTCGCTGCAACACCGTGAAAACGAAGACGAATTGGAAAGAGTAACAGAATTGCTGAGAGAAATGGATGATCGGAGTGGATATGAGCGGGAAATCGAAGTCCGCAGCTTGATGGGCGACTCAATCCGAGTTTCGATTGAAACAAGCAACACCATTCAAGACCTCAAGCTTCGCCTCAGGCAATGTTTCTCTCCGGCTGCCTCTGCCCCAGACTTTCACCTTTTCCTCAAGGTAATTTACTTAATTTTTGTTGGATTTAACATTGTTATGCCTGAGGTGATTTTTTTTTCTTCTTTTCAATTCAGAGTTGGGAGCGGGAAGTAATTATCATGTTGCATTATTGTATATTGTTTTTGGCGCTTCGTGGAAATGGAGTTATGAATTTTTAATTTTGTATCTGAATTTGTTTATACTGCTTACTGTTTGGATAGTTGGGATGTAAAGTATATTTTGATTATCATTGCGAGATTTTCTGTGAATTTCTTTTGGCTGTTTTGATGCAAGTTTTATTGGTCGCAGGGTGTGAAATTGGATTTGCAGAGTGAGATTAATAGCTATGCGATTGGTGTTGGGGAATTTTTAGTTGCTGTCCCGTTTGTGAAAAAGGATAGGCAGCATAAGCATAGAGTTGAAGCATCTGAAACAAACCCAAAAGAATCGAATAGCAATGAGAGATTGAGGAATGACTCAGCTGAATCAGTTTGGTCTGACTTGATGCAAGACCTCTCTTGTTTCCACGACACGTCTAACCATGAAAATCTAGCCGAGTCTGAGTTGAAGTCCAAGAATTCTGCAAATGAGAATGCCTGTGAGAGGAGAACATTGTCGAGTATGAAGAGACAGGAGAAGGTGATCAATAAGGACATAGAAAGACCTTGTGATGCTTTGTTAAGCATATTACAGACATCTGATGATGGCATGCTTGACAAACAGAGTCTTAAAAAAATTCTTGAATTTATAAATTCTTCAAGTTGTTTAAGTGATCCGGCTATAGGGTCTTGTGTGATGAGAGAAGCTGACGCCCTAGTGGGTCGTAAATTAGATTCTTGTAAGAGTAATATATGTCTGTGTCCACTGTGGTTGAAGGACATAATAAGAACATTTTCTTTTGTAAATATTTACTCTGCATACCTTCAGCTGTCGCATAAACAGATCACCACTGCTGCAGTCAGGGAACCAATGGAGCAACTTCATAAATTTGGCTATCACCCTGGCATTGTGGACCTGGAGCTTCTCTCGCAAGTGTGTCCTCAGGTGATTCTTCTGCTGGCACAAACTGTGCTGCTTGGTCCAGGTTACTTATCTTTTTATTTTTGAATATGGTTTAACTTATGTCATCATTGTTTTGATAAAGTCTTATAGTTTCAATTTTCTTTTCTTTTCTCTTAGTAAGAGTATCGCAGCCTTGTGGCTTTAATTTGATCTATGGTGCTGTTAATCTAGAAAGTACTTTTCCCTGCTCTTGAATCTTCTGGCAATCTTACTAGCTGCAGGTTCTTATCTTTTTATTTTTGAACTTGCCCTTAACACAAGAACTTCTATGCTATTTTTTGGGTTATGCTTTGTCCGCTTAACTTAGTTTTTTGAGAATATTTCTCGGCTCAACTTGATGTTGCTTTCATCTGTGAGTTTTCCAGTTCTTAGAAATTGATTACTTTTGAGAATTATCAGAGCCCTTTCTTCTTTCTTTTAAGTATTTTGGTTTTTTTTTTCCAGTCATTTCTGAGAATTATAAAATATCAGCATTAATTTCTTCTACCAATAATATAACCATGCATGCCTTGTCCATATGCCTCTCAGGTCATACTTATTGTCGAAAAAGAAGAAGAGGCAACAAAATTACATGATGCTCTTATAATATTCAAATCTTCAGCAGGTAAAACTTATCAGCTTGACTATTAACCCGGATGTGCCTAGCTACCCGTTTGACTAGTTTAAATTACAAAAGGTTTTTGATCTGCTTTGGCACCCAACACAAGTTACCTCAATCTATATTCTACTTTTGAAGTGAAAGCTGGGAAAAAGTTATCTAGGTCAAAGGTTGTAAGTTCCATGAAGAAAAGAGAAACTTCTTTCAGAGCTATCCTTTCAGAAACAGCAAAGTTGTTAATGGTACATCGGTTTTCAACTCCCTTATTGCTGTGAGATTTCATCTCTTATCCTATTTTCTTTTAAGTTATGAGTTATACTGTCGACTTATTGGAATTACTTTTTCTCTCTGAAGAGCTATTCAAAGTAATCAATTTGGCTGCTACTTAAATGAAGCTAGGGTTACTTGGCAAACTAACCTTTTTATCATAAATATAATCAACTGGTGTATGCGAGTCATCAAGGATAATTAAGTGTAGTACAATGCAAATGATAAGTTACTATAAGTCATGTATGAAGTGTGATAAGTCTCAGTCTTATTTTTCGCCCATCATCCCCGAAGCTATCTTTTTCTTGAGAGTTTTGCCTTCGTTTATGATCTGCTGAAGCTTAATTTTTCTTTCTGTGCAACATACATAGCGACAGTTTACCATTTTTCCCACTGTAAAGGGATGAAACTGATTAACTAAGACTTTATCTGTCATTCTTTAGCCTTTACAAAAACAGAGTTGAAGCATGATGATATTCTAGACGGAGATGGTACGGAAAAATTATTTTAAATTTTGTGATAGAAAACATAAACCTCTTAGTGGCAGAATTCCTGAATTCTGGAAAGCCAAGAATTATTATCTTGTTTTTCCAGGATGATGGTTTCCAGCTTCTTTTAAGTTAGAAGTGGTTCAGATGCCTCCTACTGAAATGTTTCTTGTCATCTAGACTTGAGCACTTAGAGTTTGTCTTACTTAATTTCTATGCGGCTAACTCTTCTCAAAGCATGTGTTAATAGAAAAAATCATTTAATATTTAGCATCTTCGATACATCCCATCATATGCAACCATGCAGGTGACTTTGTTTTGTGTTTGGTTACCAGATGAAAACTACCTGAATAAAGGACTAAAGGGACTGTTATGAAATGTTTCATGGTGCTAGAAGCCTAGAACATCTTCAGGACTTTTACCACCTAGCGATTGTGACCAAGAACCTCCAACCACTGAAGCTAAATAATACTCCCTCCGTCCCAATAGCAACATCCCTCTTTTCTTTTTTGTCTGTCCCATTAGCATAGTCCCATTCCAAAAATGAAAAAAATTAACTCTTCAAAAGTTGTGGGACCTACCACTTTTTATCTTTTTACTCTAGCTTCTTAATAATTGTGCCCAAAGCAAGTGAGACCTTGCTATTGGGACGGAGGGAGTATGAATTTAGGGAGAATCACATTGAAAGAAGTTCAGATAAGTGTATTTTTACAAAATCCATGGCGCCTGCAAACCAAGAAAAGAGATAGGAAAAATAAAAGATTGTCTGTGCGACTTGAAGTTGTGGTATATCGATTTATGTGTTTAGTTTTCTTTTTTATCAAAATTTATAAAGAAGGAATCAGTACTGTTGAAACTAGAAAGTGCTCACGTGAAAGCCCTACTTCTCCTGGCATAATGGTGTTTGTTTTATCCCGTGACTGAATGCTTAAAAGCTTCTACGTGCAGTTGAAAAATGGAGCAAAGACAGTTGAGTCTCTCTCGTTGGAAGATCTTAAGGTTTTTGTTAAGAAAAAATATTTTGAAGCTGCAAAATGTGAAGTAAAACGAGAGAGGAGGAGATGCTCTGCTACTTCAACTTCTTCTTCATATGAAGTAACTTGTTATGTAAGCAAAATCTCTTTTCAAGATTTATCATTGAATGAATCCCTTGAATGTTGACAACATTGATATTCATGATCCGACAGGAGACAAATTCATTACTACCGGAGGAAATGGTCGGGCATCTAAGAAGCAATTTAGGTTCTCGTGGACAGGTTTCTACCTTTTAGCATGCATTTTTTCCCACCTAATTTGTTCTTTTAACTTGCAATTGTTGCACAAATCTAATGTTTTAAATAAATGATGACTTAATACTTATACGGTACAGGTGGTTCACATTGAAGAGGTTAGTGGCCGGAGTGCCAACTATGTTGAGATACCTTCTCAGCTCTCTGAAAATGTGAAGTTTGCACTGGAGCGTGTAGGAATTACTAGGTTGTATAACCACCAGGTATGATTTTTTTTTTTTTTTATTAATGAAATCCTTCTTATACCGTACGATCCATTGCATGTGTTTAACTGTGATAGAAATATGCAGGCCCAGTCAATTCAAGCCTCTCTAGCCGGTAAAAATGTGATTGTGGCAACTATGACATCTAGTGGGAAATCCCTTTGTTACAATATTCCAGTTTTAGAAATATTGTCCCATGATCCATTAGCTTGTGCTTTGTATCTCTTCCCTACAAAGGTGTGTTTGCCTTACATCTGCAAATTTTATTTTATGTTTCTGTTTTTATTCTTTTTTCACTGCTAGGTGATTTGTTTTGGCTAAATCCCACCATCACAGGATGAATATCACTAGAATTCCTATTATTCTTGACATTCTTGTAGATAATCTTTAATTGACTCAACTTGCAAACAGGCATTGGCTCAAGATCAAATGAGAGCTTTGTTATCTATTAGCAAAGGACTTGATGATAGCCTAAATATTGGTATCTACGACGGGGACACTTCTCAGGAAGATAGATTATGGCTTAGGGATAATGCCCGTTTGGTACATCTGAATTCTTTTTTCCCCTGGAATAAAATGAACTCTCTTATATGGCCAACACTTTTATTTGTTTAACTTTGATCCAATAATATGCAGTTAATCACTAATCCAGACATGCTACATGTCTCAATCTTGCCGTTCCATGGGCAGTTTAGGCGAATATTATCAAATCTTAGGTACTTATTTTGCTTCTTGTGTATCTATTTCACATAGTAATGGTATCATTGTAAATTTATTCTTCAACTGTTGAGTCTTTAAGGTTTATGAGTAATTTTTTTTTCCTTCTCTCATTTATCAGTTATTCAAATATCTTATATTTATTCCTGGTTTACTTTTTTTCGAGGACAGGTTTATTGTTATTGATGAAGCTCATTCTTATAAGGGGGCATTTGGTAGTCATGCTGCTCT
The DNA here is from genome assembly GCA_031470985.1 of Agastache rugosa. NCBI lineage: Eukaryota > Viridiplantae > Streptophyta > Magnoliopsida > Lamiales > Lamiaceae > Agastache > Agastache rugosa. The sequence continues at coordinate 28,888,728 of CM062605.1, forward strand.
AATATTCAGAAGGCTTCGTCGAATCTGTTCTCACAGTATGCCCCGATTCTTATAGTCTAAGCAGCTTCTATATTTTTTTTATGTAATACATTTTTTACTATAATTATATTGTACCTTTTAGCTGACTTCATATCCAGTTTATAGCAGTGACCCTTCTTTCATATTCAGCACTGCAACTTCTGCAAATCCGCAGGAGCACGCTATGGTAATATTTCAGTTCCAAATATTTGAAACTGTTTCACCTTGACGTTTAAGCTTCATCTCGTTCATGAATAGTGTATGAAACACTTTTGGGTAAACCAACTGAATGCCTATGTTTGTCTGTATTAACCATTTCCTATCTATTTATAGAGACTCTTAAGATTTTCCCATGTGCCAAGTTCATACTTGTAATTTGCAGTTATGTACCTTGCTTCACTTACTTTTAAATGTTATTACAGGAATTAGCTAATCTACGGACAGTTGAAGTAATTGAGAATGATGGTAGCCCTTCTGCTTTAAAGCTTTTTATGCTCTGGAATCCTCCTTTATGCCTGAAAACTGTGAGATTCGCTTTGTTGGTCTACCCAAGTTCCATTCAGCATTTATTTGATTTGATTTAAGTTAACGAATTCTTGCGTTCTTTCTATTTTCTAGGTTTGGAAGAGAACAAAAACCAGCTTGGGCGCCAAAAAATCCGTTAATAAAGTTGTGGTAGCTGGACACTCAAGGTGAGACATTATACCTTAAAGCCCTCCACAATGTTGATTGTATGTAACATGATGTCGTTGGATCAACTTATAACAATGTGCAGTTTTAGATTTGTTGCTTATTTTCTATTTTATTACCATTCCTTGAGCTAAAACTCAACTTCTCACCTAGATTTGTTGATTGTTTTCTATTTTATTATCATTATTTGAGCTAAAACTCAACTTCTCACCAGCTTGATGATGATGTGGAGAATGGTCTGTTGATGGGCTTAAATTTGAGGTTTACTCATAAAATGCTACTCCATCCGTCCCATTGATCTTGGCTCACTACTTTTCGGCACGGTTATTAAGGAGAAGGGTAAAAAGATAGAAAATGGGTATGGCCCACCACTTTTGAAGAGATAATTATTTCCATTTTAGGGAACATGCCATTATGAATGGGACAACCCAAAAAGGAAAGTGAGCCAATATAAATGGGACGGAGGGAGTATTTGATAGGTTACAAATGTCAATGAAAGCTAGAAAATTACCCTGTAAACATCCGGCATAAAATTTGGGTGCATAATATACACAATCATCTGGGTAGAAGATGTAAGAGAGTTTAGTTGAAGGAGATATAAAAGGAAGGGCATGCAATTGCAGCTGTAAACTATTATGTTACAACCAATGAAAGGAAGTCAAAAGAAATTATGTAGCTGGAACGTTAAATCATAAAGGCACAATTGTCTATCTGAACTAAAAAGCTATACTTAAGGTGTTCAGTCCGACACAGTGGTGGAGAAAATAAGCATGTTATCAAATTGCTAGCTGCCTGTGATTGAATTTCCGTCTGTCCATTGATGAAAAATCTATTACTTGTTCAATTTGGGGGTTGGGAACCTGCTAGATGGCCTACTATGGGCGGGAAATGTCCAGTAACTACATTGATATTAGCCTTTGGTCCATATATTGCTGCTAACATTTGGTGGGTGCTTAAGAAAGGCTATTAATTTTGTGTCAGTGGGGGATGTTTGGGTTCTTAAGGATCTAGAGTTCTTAACTTATCTGTAACAGTTTTCAAACTGCGCATCCTTAGAGTTCCTGTAGTCAAAGCAAGCAAACTCTTTTAGAAAGAAGAATGCACGCAAGCTAACAAGCGAACACTATTGGAAATAACCCATTAAACAAATGTAGAAAATACTGGAACTCCAGTCATGGTTCCTGAAAAATATTCAGCATTGTTGAGTGCATCATGTACTGAAAAACTATTTGTGTAATTTGATGTCTATTCAATTTCGTTATTTTGCAGCCCTATCTTGGAAGTTTCGCAACTCTTTGCAGAAATGGTTCAGCATGGTTTACGTTGTATTGCCTTCTGTAAAACACGCAAACTTTGTGAACTTGTTCTCTGCTACACGTATGTGTAAAACCTACATTACAATTGATCTTGGAGTAAATTCTATCATGAACTTGGTGGGGATTATAACTCTTTATTTCTTTGATCGTATAAAGGCGTGAAATTCTTCAGGAGTTTGCACCTGATCTAGTAAATAAAGTATATTCTTATCGCGGAGGCTATGTTGCTGAGGTCAGTTTCTTATTCATGAGTATCAAATATGCTTTACATAGTGGGGTGCCTATATGTACTCCAACACTCCCAATTATGGGCATAAATATACTTAAATGATATTTGCTACTCAACTTCTTTTATTCTTATTCATGAGTATCAAAAATGCTTAACATAGTAGGGTGCCTTTATGTACTCCAACACTCCCAATTATGATATTTTATTGATGGAGATTCTTTCGGTCAACTTAGTTGCAATCATTCCCAACGTACAAGATTGATACTATCCATATTCTTCAACTTGTTGATATCGCTCCATGTTGGTGAATGGTGATTACTTGCTAATATATGAAACCTCTCACAGATCAATAATTTGGAAAATTCTGAAGTCATTTATTTAAGTATTTATCACATCATCAAATGTTGAAATTTCAAAATGCAGATTAGAAACTACTGGTATTTCTTTAAATTATGTGTGGTTTGGGGCCTGCTTTAGTTTGACTGACTTTTTTTTAGTTGTTATGAGTATCTCCAGTAGTATCTTCCGTTGTTAAAGTTCACTTTCTCATGGGAATAGGACAGGAGAAGAATTGAGAGTGATTTCTTCAATGGTAATATATGTGGTGTTGCTGCCACAAGTGCCCTTGAGTTGGGTATTGATGTAGGAGAAATTGATGTCACACTGCATCTTGGATTCCCTGGTAGCATAGCAAGGTATAGAATTATTTTTATTTTTATTATTATTTTTTTTCGTCAGTTTCAATCTAGCTTGTTATTTCATTCATTTTTATTGGTATCCAGTATGTGGCAACAAGCTGGAAGGTCGGGAAGAAGAGGAAAGCCATCACTTTCTATATATGTTGCATTCGAAGGGCCATTAGATCAGTACTTTATGAAGTTCCCGCATAAACTTTTCAGGGGCTCAATTGAATATTGCCATGCTGATCCTAATAATGATCAGGTTTCTTTACATTAATAATTTGACTTCTTCTTGTACTATGCCATAGTAATCTCAATTGAAGGATGGAAAGTGGTAATTTTGTGGGTTATTGAGTAAATGGCTGCCTACTTGAATTGATTTCCCTTTTAGGTGCTGCAGCAGCACTTGTCATGTGCTGCTCTTGAACACCCATTGAGTTTGTTTCACGATGAGGAGTACTTTGGTCCTGGCTTAGAGAGCGCCATCATGAAACTTAAAAGCAAGGGCTACCTGAGCACTGATCTGTCGCGTGATTATGCTGCTAGAATGTGGACCTATATTGGGAAAGAGGTGATGCATGTGTGACCATGCTGGGATGCTTTTCTATATGTTCCAGCTAATATGTTAGCTTACCATCCTTCCTAACTATCAGTATAGGCTTCATAAATCTGTATCCAACAAGCCAAGCCAACTTCTTATAGTCTTATCTGTTACTTATTTTCCTGTTCAGAGATCTCCATCAAGTGCTGTTAGCATCAGAGCAAGCCAACTTCTTATAGTCTTATCTGTTACTTATTTTCCTGTTCAGAGATCTCCGTCAAGTGCTGTTAGCATCAGAGCCATAGAAACCGTGCGATTTAAAGTAATTGACAAGACAAATGATGAAGTCCTTGAAGAAATTGAGGAAAGCAAAGCATTCTTTCAGGCAAGGACCACAGTTTTTGTGACTATTCCTTCCCCATTCATGATACCCATAAGTCATTTTCACCCTAAAGAGACTGGATAAATATTTTAAAAGAAAAAAAAAATACATTATGGTAGACAGTAGATAATAGATGAAGACGACAAAATCCAAGCACCAGTAGAACTCAAATAAGGGAACTATAACATAAAACGCTAGGCATGGCATTTTAGATTATGATATGGATTATGTCACAAAGCAATTTGTCAAATCTATATCGTGCAGATATCTGTCCTTGAGCTTGCAAGATATTGTTTATTTAGTCAATATGCTGATATCTTATTCATTGTATTAGGTGCAAAAAGTCAGCTGTTTCTTCTCAAGATTTAACATGAAAATTACACGAAACATCTGTTTGGCCAGTTAAATATGAAAACCTTTTTTGCAGCGTATAAAATTAACTAGTAGAATATTATAAGCAGTTGGATCAGACCTCCAGTTTATTCAGTGTTGTTTTTGCTATGTTACTGGAGTGGAATAAGGTGGTCTAATCTGTTTCCTTTTGGACGTGATAAAATCAATGTATGTAATAATGTGTATTACATGATTTCACGAAATTTTCCAGGTCACTGTGTTATCAATATGATAGTTGCATAAAAGAGGATATGTTCCACTGCTTTAACTTATGTATGTAATAATGTGTATTACATGATTTCATGAAATTTTCCAGGTCACTGTGTTATCAATATGATAGTTGCATAAAAGAGGATATGTTCCGCTGCTTTAACTTCTAAGTTTCAAATTAATTTTATTTACACTTACTGTTTAGATTCTTGACATCTTTATATGATTTTGGTTCTGTAAGTTTCGAGCTTTTTCCCACCATTTGTTTTTAGGCTCTCATGTTTGTATGCATTCAGGTTTATGAAGGTGCTGTCTATGTGAATCAAGGGAAAACCTATCTTGTAAAGCATTTGGATTTATCAAGTAAAATTGCTTGGTGCCAACAAGCTGACGTGAACTACTATACAAAAACTCGTGATTACACAGATATTCATGTGATTGGTGGTGACATTGTATGTAATGTGTTCAAAGCTAATACTTACTCTCTTTTTGTCTCTTCCACTTTTGCTCTCTATATGTTGATCTAGAGTAGCTTTCTACTGCTATTTTGTTTAACTCAATAGGGTAATTTAATGTTGGTGTGAAAGAAGTTTCTGGATGAGGAGAAGGCTTACTGTAATCCATCTAGAATATTCCAGAAGTGTGGCTATATTTCCGTTCTCATGGTTAAAAGAAAATGAAAAATTTAGCCTGTCTTGGAGTTGGATATCTTGATATATCTTTTGGAGTTTTTCACCTTTCATCTTTTAAGATATATTGAGACCTCTACATGAACTTCACTCAAGTTTTCTCAAAGGCAACATGTTATTTTGTTCTTTCTTCGTTGTGCAAGGATCTCTTCCATGGAGCAATCTTACCAATTCCCCTCTACCACTTTCAAAACTCCGATCCTCTTGTTAGAAGACAACCTTTATCTGCAGTTTTTCCTGTTCGGCCGAGCAAAATTTGTATAGTCTTATTCTTGAACATCCATTTCTGGAAGCTTCATAATCTATTGTCATATGTCACTTATATAGGCCTATCCAGCTCGAATTGCTAATGGTCAGTTTGCCAAAACAACTGCCCTGGCTCATATTTGCAAAGTGACAACTACTTGGTTTGGTTTTCGTCGCATATGGAAAAGAAGCAATCAGGTTCTTGATACTGTGGAACTCTCTCTCCCTGATTACTCCTATGAATCGCAGGTACATGACTGGGAGGATTGACTTTTTGGTCGATATCTATTAAGTGTTTATTTGTGTTTCTGTGTGTGTCTGTGTTGTGATAGTAACTATCTCCATGTTTGAATCCTGGTTATTCTTTTTTTTTCTTACTTTACTTGATATTAGGCTGTTTGGATTCGAGTTCCTCAATCAGTAAAGACAGCAGTTGAGACTTCACATTACTCCTTCCATGGGGGCCTACATGCTGCTGGGCACGCTCTTCTTAATGTAGTTCCTCTGTGAGTTCTCTATATTCCACCATGTGAATTATGATAATCAGTTTCTTCGACTCTCAGTTAGTATATGTGGATCTGCTAGTTTAAGATGTTTTCTGTTCAGCACTCAATACTGTAATTGCTTATGTTAGACATTCTCATGATTAAGTTTGTTGGCAGATTTGTTATCTGTAACCAATCTGACATAGCATCAGAGTGTGTGAATCCTCACGATAATCGCTATGTTCCTGAAAGGATTCTACTTTACGATCCTCATCCTGGAGGGACAGGCATTTCGAGGAAGGTAAACTGTGGTAGATCAATCATTTGTTACATGTTAATTTTTCATTTTCTTAATATGTACTCTAATTTCTCAACTTTCATAAGCAGTCAAAAGTCGGTGCATATTCTATGAATGAGATGACGTACGTGCTAAGAACCATTTACGTCTTTTCCCAGGTTCAGCCTCTTTTTCTGGATATGCTGACTGCTGCTTTAGAACTGCTTTCTTCATGCCGCTGCTCGGGAGATGGTGGTTGTCCAAACTGTGTGCAAGTAAGCATATATTGGATTAAAGCTTTGTTTTAACTTTTGTTCTCATTTTGGTTTATCGTAAACAAAATGGCTTTGTCTTCTCCCAGAATCTCGCTTGTACCGAGTATAATGAGGTTCTACACAAGGATGCTGCCATAATGATAATTAAGGTTTTGTTCAAAATCATTTCTAGTTAAGTGATTATCCAGCTGGTGCTGAACTGCTTCTTTTGCACAGGGTGTTCTAGATGCAGAGAGTTCCAACTTAAAGAGTAACGTCGGCGTCTCTCCCACTGCTTGAGTCAGCTTTCTAAGTTTTATCTTATCGGTTTGGAAGTTTTGTTTGGAAAGAAAAGGCCACGGTGCGCTTCCTTACTCTCAATTGCAGTCGAGCATAAATTTAAACGTCGTTTTTCATTTTTTTTCTTCTTATTATGCGAGTAATGGTTGAATACGTTGTCCACAAAAGTCTTTCATTTTCTTTTTCTTCTCATTCTGCGAGTAATGCTTTGAATACGTTGTCCACAAAAGTTTGGGAAGATATATTGTATTTGAAACCAAGTGATGTATGAGACTAGTGTTTCGTATTTCTCGAAGCATAGCTTGATAGAATCAGACTAGTGACAAAAGAAATTGGTAGATAAGACTGAGTAAAAAATATTCATGTCTAATACGCCACAAACGGACTCGACTTATAAGATATTTGTGGAATTCAAATTTAAGATATTTTAGCCACAAAGCATGTTAACTCCACTGGTAAATCACCCCAGGAGTGGTGCATAATATTTTTCATATTTATGATCCATGTAATTGTAAATATTTGTAATGATATGATGGTTTTTGCCTATTTTGCCTTGGGAGGCAGTTTACGAGCCTAGTGGTGGAGTGACTAATTCATGATTGAGAGGTCTCACGTACGTTCGAATTGTAGCAATGCCTATAAATTGATATCATCTGCATGTAAAAATTTAAAAAAACACCTATTAAGCTTGAAATACTGTATTGGTAAATTCCTTTATTCGTGCTTCAGTATGCAATGTTGGATCAAATTCCACACGTTGATAGATTTCATGGAAGGTAATAAATAAAACAAAATAAAATGAAATATGAAATACACAAAACAATATCAAAGTTTATTTATTTGGAATCATTATTTTTACATACGAATGCATGTTACTTATCCTGGTTCTAATAAAAATTCAATTTGTAAATATAATTAACTACTGTAGTTTATAGTTCACGTTATATCAACTTTATGCACGATACAAAATTGAAGTGGCACTGATGCACAAACATACTTCCTGCTCGTAAATAAAGAAGCAATATGATGGTCCCTGAGCTGGGTATTTATAATTTTCCCAACACAATATAGAATGTGAAAGTATCAAACCAAGAATATCAAGAAATGTTTTAAGAGATCTATGAACCAGAAATGGTGAGAACAGATAGTGAACCAGAAATGGTGAGAACAGATAGTGCGATTATTAACAGCTATCGTTTGTTCGTTCATTCTGCTAATACGTTCTACACGTAATGTGCCTATTAATGATTAATCATACCCAGCCAGTCGCATACTATAGAATCAAGAAATTCAAAAGCCAATACAAACAATAAGAGGGATGTAAGTAAAGCATTGATAATACAATTTGCAGAAACTGGGAAGAATTCAATTGTCTGCCAAAAATGAAAATCTGTCTACTACTGTTACCAGATACATGGTTTCCTTCTATTGTGTGATAAAATGTTTCCATATATAGCTTGAAATAAATAGGTAAGAGAAGAAAAGACTTCCTCATAAATGTCAAAATTTTCTATTTTGATGCTACACTAAGGCAATCGTTTTTTTTTTCCTGAATATTTGAAACAATGGAAAGTAATTAAATTAAATACCTGCAATTTAATATCAACTTGTGACACACTCCTGCAGATATTGGTGGGTCTGATTCAAATACTGTTCCCACAGAGGCTTATACCTGCCTATACTCAGCTTTAGCCATGGCTTCATGTTCCCATTATAGTGAATAACAGCTGCAGTCTCGATTAACCGGTTATCAATATTGAGGTCGTACCCCAATCCCAACACGTGCCATCTCCGGTCAAGTGGCTCCATCAATCCATAGAAAGCCAGAAGCCCGGGAGGAAGAGTGCCAAGCTTCCAAAGTGACCTATCAATATTCATTTCCTGCCAATAATGATATTTTGCAGTTACATTCTCTTTTCTCCAACCAACCAAATCGAAAACATTCATACCAAACGCCCATCCACAGGCCTGAGGATCAAATTTGGTGCTGATGAGAGGATTCGAGAAATTGAGATATCTATAGTATCGGTGGAAAGCTTCCAGGCACGTCTCGACAGCTCCATTCACGTTCCCATGCAAATCCAGTGAAAAGAGAGGTGTCAAATCCTTCTGAACGACAACATCATCGTCAAGAAATACTACCTTCTCTAACTGTGGATAAATCTCCGGGATGTAGAAACGAAGATGATTCAACAGAGAGAGGTACTTTGGATTGCGGAACTTTTGTTCAACAACGCTGATATCCGGAGAACTTTCAAAGAAGTATTTCCGCCGATCTGTATCAAGTAGTTGTTTCACAATAGGTGAATATGTCGCATTCAACCAAGTGAAATCTTCAATATTTTGAACCTCTACAGCAGCGCCTTTGAAATCATTACCGAGGAACCAAGCCTGCATTGCCCTGTATTTTACCCCATTTGTGACGATATGGAATACGAGCTGCTTCGGGTGTTCAGCATTTGAAATAGTAGAGTTGACAACAACTGAAACAGCCAGAAGGTTATCAGAAAATATACAAAAATGGTAAAGGTTATTGTCCACTAGTCGGGGCGAGTTCCTCTTCTCGTTTGCAAGCTCCTCTATTGACTTATTCTGAAGCCAGTTGGCCGTGAGTTTAATGTCAATGCACTGAAGGTTCTTGGGTATCGATTCAGCAGCTAATTCTCCAAACACTGTGCTCTGAACAGTGGCTGCATTTGCACGCTCTTCAAGAGCTTGAATATGGGATTTCATCGTCATCATTGTGGTTGCAATATCATAATGGGCATCTTGCGCCTTGAAAATAAGGGACGACAAACTTTTAATTATTGGTTCGGCTTCTTCTAGAGATATCGGTTCCTCTCTCTTTGCAGCCTTGGAGAGCAACAATTGGCAACTTCGTATTTTTGAACTCAGCTCCCAAGCAAGGTGGAGATTACTGTGTTCCTTTGCAATAATAACATAAGCTTTGGCAAGGGTCATTTGCTCCGCTAATTGTCTGGCATATGATCTAGCACTTAATATTTCTTCAGTAAAATTTCGGTTCTCATGAATAGCCCTGTCATTTCGGGGATTTATCTCCTGGCAATGGCAGTAATAAGTTAATGAAGAAATCAGTTTAGAACAGTCTGCTTACAGTAAACTGATGAGAGATATATGCATGATGATCAACTCTTAACAAAGTCAGGAAAAATGAAGTAGAGTAATCTAATCAAAAAACATGGTTAGTAAAATTTTAAGTAATTGAAATAGAAAAATGTTAAACAAGAAACCATTCTAAAGCTATTTAATTTGAACCACCTAGAACTATTTGATCTGAAAACGTAAAACTGAGATTCAGATGACAATGCCCTCAGTCCAGTTCAGCATAGAAGTACAAACAAATAAATAGAAAGAAATGAAGAGGAATGAAACTTCACAGCCTTATTAGGAGATTTAACAGAAATATAGATTTCAGTATCTGGTTGAGTCTCTACCTCGGGCCTAAATTGGCAAAAGTCTTGGGAAATAAGAAATTCAAACACCGTACTCGATGCATAAAAAAGGCGGAATTTGCATAATCTGGTTAGAGGGGTTATAAAAAATGTAAGTTGTTGATGACGAATTAATTCATAATGCTGAAAGTCAATGAGTTTGTTTGCTTTCTTTCTATTTAGAATCCTCCCATTTTTTAATATTTCAAAGCAAAGAAAATGCATTTTCTTAATCATTTCATCAAGACATGATCTAGCTTAAGTTTCATGAATTTTCATGAACCTACAAGCAAAGCAGTTCACATCTTTTCATGAAAAAAAATGCTTGACCTATATTTCGCATATTTCATGCAAAGAATAATATAGAACAAATGCAATATCATTTCAAACATTCGTAGTTTACATAAAAATATAGCTAACCCAAAGTACTTTAAAACATGGAGAATATGCAAAATAAGTTTGAGAAACAAAACCAAATGAGTTGATATATGCTCTTAGTTAAAGAAAGAAGAAGAGGGAGTTGAAAGGCACAAAAAGGCTCCATAATATATGGAAACCTATGTATGTATTACTCATAGGATGAAGAGGATAAAAATAACAGAAAAGAAAAACACAAAGTTCTCGTAAATTTCTCATCTTTATGAAAGTTCTACTTCCAAGTTTCTTAAAACGGAACTGCCCTAAGCAGTGTGACACTTAGAACTTCCCAAAATGTTACCAAAGATGCAAAAGTCCCCTTTCCAAGGAATTCGAAGACCTTGCATAATTGCAACCTTACAAACTATATGATAAACAATTCTCAGGAGTCTAATCATTATACAAACTTCTCCAACGGACTAAGTTGATCATTCAATGCAAGTATTCTATCATATACTTGACACTTCACAGAGGGAACTTTTATCTTCCTTTGTGGTTAACTAGAGATTTTCATTACCGAAACAATTTTTTAATTTGACATGGAGTTAAAACACCCTGATGATGCCCAACCTATTTATATCTAATTGTAAAACTCCAAAGAAGAACCTCGAAGAATATAGAAGGGCATATAAAGGTAACAGCATAACTCACAAACAAATAAAACATTATATTATGATCTAGAAGCTCAACAAAATGGAGACATTAGACATTTCTTATTAAATGACTTCACCTCTTGCAAAAGATCACTCATTTCAACGAACACTCTTTCTAATGATATATGGTGATGAATCAGGCAGAGCTTAGCCAAAAGAGATAGTCTGGCTTACCTCAATATAATCAATGGAGCATAGACCTAAAATACTACCTCATAGATATTAAAATGGAGTTGTGAGGTAATGATAGTTCCTACGCAAGAAGGTACCGGTGCCAATATAGAGTGATATATGAACGGTGCTAATGTAAATAATTTGTTCATACATCATCAGAAGAATTTAACATTTATATGCAAATTGTAAAACCTAACTCGAAGGCAATTTTTTTCTTTTTACAGACGGCAGATGCGCAAGCCACAAACTCAACTAACTGATAAGTGATAGCACCTAGAGAAAAATAATCACATGGGCAGATTAATCATTGATGATTAACTGGTTATCTGCATTTCATACATGCTTCTCGCTGATTCCATTCACAAACTACAGTTATAGTAGGCCAGAAGAAGAAGAAGAAGATGTGACAAAGTTATTTAGGACGAATTCAATACAGACAGGTCGAGAAACCTAGATCACGAGTATTAATTATCTTATTTTGGAGTTATGGAACAATCAAAAACACTTTAATCTAATCCCACAACATTCATTCAATGCAAGAACGAGATATAATACCAACATTTTGATAAAAACAAAAAATGCTCATATTTACCAGAACAGGCTGTTCCACATGATCTTCATCTCGATGATTATGCTGAACAACAAAAAATCCAAAACCTGCAGCCAAGAACAAGAGGAGCAGCACCCAGATCCAGCATGAAAACCTCCTTCGAACCGGGCGCCGAAAGTCGGTCGCCCGACGGCGCATCCTTTGGCGCAAATCTTCCCCAATTCAATGCCGAATCCACAATCCCACACGGCCCATCGAGCAGACCGAATCAAAGCAGCAGCTGGGACAAAAAAAAGATTGAATATTTCACCTCCAAAATCAAGAAACTTGAGATCCCACCTATCAATTTCGGAGAAAATCAACAACTTCAAGCAAAAACCCAAATGGAAGACGATCAAGAATCAAGATGGGCGGCAGTGTAAAATTGTTGGGGCCCCTCCAGAATGCAGAACTCTGCAATTTCAATTGTGGGTCTCCGAGATTTAGAGTGAACAGTATAAATTGGTCCCGAATGAAAGAAAGCTCTCTTACTCAACACATGAATGACAGCTTTGTTTACTGACGGAAGAGTGTGTGTGTGTGTACTTTTGTTCGTTCACAAATAAGCAAATTTGGTGAGTTGGAATTTTCTAGTTTCGTTCATATAAAAAAGGATCAATTTTGGGTAAATCTAATGAAGATTAGATGATCTGCACAGTTTTTGAGTATTTTATTGTTATCTTTTTTGGAGAAGAAAGGTTTTTGTGCGAGTACTCTTTAACCTTTTGATTGCACTTTGTATTTTTCTCATTTCATTATTTCATATTTTGTCGTATTTTATTTATTGATATTGGAAATATGGCAATATAAGATCTGCAGAAAATAATATTTATGATCAAAAAATGATATCGTATACTCTATACATGCAAAGTGTATATTCTCTCTGATTACAAGTTAGATCTAAAACTTGTTTCCATTGTTGAGCTTAATATTAAACAAACATGTTTATATAATGTTGAAAGGTTTTATTAATTATTAAAATGTCGGCAAAGATTGATGTCAAATCACCTGTGGGGTGAAGAATAATATTCTCCCTCCTTTGTAAAAATATATATATATATATATATATATATTCCATCGTAATACTCCTCCGTCCACAATAAATTTGTCACATTGTGGATGATACGGGTTTTAATAATTTGTTGGTTGATTGTATTGTGAGTGGAATAATGGTCCCACTTTTATATAGTTTTAAATTGTGTTGTGAGTGAAAAAGTAAGTGAGGTGTGTGAGGTCTATTACTATAAATGGATGTGGCAAATTTTTTGTGGACGGACCAAAAAGAAAATTGTAGCAAATTTATCTTGGACGGATGGAGTATTTTTTATTGGAGCAAAAAAAAAAGGTCACATTTTTTAAAATAAATTATGAGTAAATATATGCATCTCCACCAACACGTTATGGATGTTAGCATTTTTTTATTTCGTAATAAATATTTTAAATATTTTATTATATTATATATAGGGTTAATTTGGTCTAAATATACAAACTATACTCATTTTTTAATTCTTCCCACAAGCTAATAAAGTTAATTCAAAATATACAAATTTTGCTAAATTTTGAAATTTTCCCCGAACCTCATTTCCGATGAAACCGATGCTGATTTGACGTTTTATTTTGTTGATGTGGTATGTTTTCCGACAATCAAAATAACATAGTACAACTTAATAATATACAATGTTGTTTTAAATTTATGCTCACATAAAAAAAAATTAAATTTTTTTGCGCTATATCATATTCACTATTCATCTCTACAATTAGGAATGACAATTATACACATAGGTTCGGATATCCGTAGTTATCCCCTTAATGGGACGGGGCGGGAGCAAAATTTTGGTGTCAGATCGGGATTAGATATGAACACTTATCGGGTTCAGCAACGGGGCGGGGTATAGATCCTAAACTAAGACCGAAAACCCATAATTTTGCAAGTCACACACACATCATATTCCTCTATGACTTTGAGCTCAAATATTAATTAATTGATCCATGATGAAAAACAAATATACCTCGTTAACTAATGAATCTATTAATAAATATTTTCTCCTACCTTAATAATAATAATAATAACAATAATGATTTTTCTTCATTTCATAACAATAATAGAGTCTATCAAGACAATTCGTTATTAGCACCGTGTGTCAATGAATAATAATAGAGCAATTTCCCCGTTAATCTCTAAACAATAAAAATTTGAGAAGGGAAACAGTGGGAACCTAATTCTTCGCATGAGAGTGCCTTCTATCCTATGTGCGTAAAAATATTAAAATATCACACCAAAAAATGAAAAAAAGTATCACGTCAAATAAATAGATTCATACTCCGTATTTAATTGCCACATAGAAAGATAATAGTTTATAGGCCAAAATGCATACAAATTCCCAACATTTTTTCAAATTTTGGTTTAATTCCAAACCTTTTAATTTTTGCAAAATAAATCTCCACCTTTCAATTTTGTTTAATGTTCTCCCGACGACGAATTTGGGTGAAATTCAAAGTGACGTGACGTTCAAAACGGCGGCTGTTCTTCGCCTGCTTCGAATCGAGATTGTCGCGGATCCCTCCGTTGCCCGACCCCGAATCCAACGACGTCGTTTTGAACGCCACGTCACTTTGAATTTCACCCAAATTCGTCGTCGGGACAACATTAAGCAAAATTGAAAAGTGGAGATTTATTTTGCAAAAATTAAAAGGTTTGGAATTAAACCAGAATTTGAGAAAAGGTCAGGAATTTATATACATTTTGCCTAGTTCATATGAGCTTTCTGGTCACCATAAATTGATTTTTATTTTTTTGTTTTTGACGTGATTTCAATTGCAATCAATTAAAAGATTTTAACCTTGATATACCAATAATTAAAAAGTGGTGCTAATAATAGAGATGAGATCAAAGATTGTGATGAACCCTTTAAATATGGCAAAAGGTGCAAATACCCCCTCATGTTGACAACGCTAGGCAAATACCCCCTTGAACTTTGTTTAGGCGCAAATTCACCTTCCTTAAAGTTTTTAGGTGTAATTAACCCCTCGTCGTGACGGAAACGATACTTCCGTTAGCCAAATAAATATTTTTGATTTATTTTTATTCTTGTGGGACCCTCACAATTTCCAACAGTTATATACTGCATAATTGGTGCTAAAAGCTTAAATTAGGGAAAAATATTCTTTCGAATTCTAGCTCACAATTATCAAAATTCAGGCGAGGTTCTCCGATAATTTACACGAAAAAGGATGATGAACCACTTGAAGAATATAAGATCATCAATGTCAACAACAAATAGTCGGCTTGGATTGCAAATTATCGGAGAACTTTACTTGAATATTGATAGTTGTGAGCTAGAGTTCGAAACAAATTGTTTTTCTAATTTCAGCTTTTAGCACCAACTAATTCTTGGAAATTGTAAGGGTTCCACAAGAATAAAAATGAATCAAAAATATTTTTTTACCAACGGAAGTGTTATTTCTATCACGGCGAGGGGGTAATTGCTCCCGAAAACTTTAAGAAAGCGTGAATTTGCTCCTAAACAAAGTCCAAAGGTATTTACGTATCGTTACCAACATAAGAGGGTATTTACACATTTTCCCTTTAAATATTGAAGCACCCATGACTAGGGCTGTCAGATTTCCGAGTCGGGCCGGCCCGAGCCCGCCGGGCTTTTTGGAAAAATCGGGCCGGGCCGGCTCGGTCCAAAAATTCACTGGGCCGGAAAATATGGATCCCAACCCGACCCAAAAAATCATTTTATAGCATAATTTTACCGGGCCGGGCCGGACCGAACCCACCGGGCTTTTGCCTATTTTGGGCCGGTCCGCCCCAGTCCGAAAATTCACAGAGCCAGAATTTGCGGAGCCCAGCCCGGCCCAAAAATTGGCCGGCCAGTCGGGCCGGGCCTGTTTTGACAGCTCTACGGTCATGACTCATGGATAAGAATTAGAGCCGAATATTAAATAAGGCGCGAATAGCCATGTGTGGTCGGATCGTAAATGCCTGCCACGCCAACGGCCAAGATTGCTATACGAAAAAGCCCAAAATAACAAGTAAGAAAATGATCAATTTCAATAACCAAATTCTACAACTCGCGAGCTCTAAAAATCGGAGACGAGAGAGAGAGAGAGAGAGAGAGAGAGAGAGAGAGAGAGAGAGAGAGAGAGAGAGAATCTGATTATCTCGGTAAGTTTGCTTGTTTATTTCTGCTGATGAGCTGCAATAACGCTTTTATTTGCGCGGTTAAATTCTGTATCTGCGTCTGTTTGTATTTGTATTTATGATTTTTCTGTAATATTCTTCATTTGCTTTAGTGTATCGTGGTTTTGATTTATCTCGGAAAAAAAGACCATATGTAGAAATATTTCTTTTGCTTCAATCTGTTCCATAATTTTCTGGATTTCTGGTTGGTTAAGGGAATTATACCTCTTTTTGTTTGATACTATAATTTCTTTACATGCAATCAAGTGAATATTCTGAGAATTCTTGAACAATCCTAGGGATTTTAGTGGCGATTTTGCAGAAGTGAGGCGTATTTTTTAGAATTAGGAAACGGGATTCAGAGAAGTTGGAGTACTGACTGAGAAATTGGTAATAGTTTTAGTAATGGTTGTGGTGCTGTAGCCATAGCCGGTCGATTGCCGTTCGTGATACATTTTGCTAAATATGAGCTGGTGTGACCTCCATTTGTGATCACCATTGTACCTCAAGACAGATTCTAGCTGTTTATTTGAGCTGACTATCTGATATCTGAATGATCAGTGAGAGCGAGCCTTGGGTTGTTGAATAGTTAGGATATGCTGCGTCCAACTCTCGGAACTTGTTATGCATGTAACTTGTGGTAGCTTTTGCAGGACTAGAGAGGGAAAGGGGAAGTGCCAAGATGGTGACACAACCTGAGAACTTTTATGTTGATTTCATCATGGGTGGGTCAGCAGCTGTTGTTGCTAGAACTGCTGCAGCACCAATTGAGAGGGTGAAGCTTTTGTTGCAGAATCAAGGAGAGCTAATGAAGAGTGGACAACTAGAAAGACCATACATGGGTATTGGTGATTGCTTCAAGAGGGTCTTAAGGGAGGAGGGAATATTGTCGTTTTGGAGGGGTAACCAGGCAAATGCTATACGATATTTTCCCACTCAGGTAAGCTGTTACTCTATAGTTGATTATATTGTTTTCTATAAGTATCCGAATATTTTCGCATATTTTTATTAGCATAGTAGTTTCTCTTGTATCAGTTTATTGTTCTCTTTGATCAAACATTATTAATAGTATTCCTACCCTTCTTAAAATATCTGTATAATAGGAATACCAAATATGGTTTAAAAACTGAAATTCAATGGAGTTAAATGCACAAAATTGACATCAATATTAATCTGGAAATATCTCAAATGACTACCATGGGGTGTCATCACTAATTCCTTTTTCCCAAAGTTCATAGATAATGATGTCGAATATAATGTTTGCACAATCAAGGATTAAAAAAGCTCTACATGAGGAAAGTTTGTGTTATTGTAATTTTATTATGGGTTAATTAGGTTATAATACACTAACTTTACTCTGTTTTTGGTTTTTTCCATGACTTTTCAAAGTTGTCTGTAAATACATGACATTTAAGATTCTTTGCAATTTTTCCATGGGTTGAAATGTGGGGAAATCATGTCTTACTTGGCAGCCGGTTTTGCAGACATGGACAGCCTGGCGGTGAACAAAAACAACGTCATTCTATTTAATTCTAAACAAAGAATCGGCGGGCTGTCCACGTCTGCAAAACCAGCTGCAAGGTAAAACATGATTTACCCACATTTCATCCCATGAAAAAATTGCAAAGAATCTTAAAGATCGTGCATTTATAGACAACTTTGAAATGCCATGGAAAAAACAAAAGTTTGTATATTTTAACCTAATTAACCCTTTTATTATTATTATTATTATTATTATTATTATTATTATTATTATTATTATTATTATTATTATTATTATTATTATTATGCCAAAGTTAGGGTAACTTCTTTGCTGTAGAATTTGGGGAAAAGAGAAAGTTGTATATAATAATGTATTCTCATGCCTTAATTGTACAATATGCTCATGGTTGCATGTGGGGTTTAAAGGTCTCATTCAAAACTACGTCACAAATTTGACGGTTTCTAAGATTAAGTTGCATTTTACTAAACAATCTGGTCATTGGCTCAATTCTGAAACAAAAAAAAATTGGATATCAATGCCTCTCTCCATCAAAAGAAGGGAAAGTGAGTTAATAAGATGAAGAAGGTACCACCTAGGGTCTATGTTACACAGACACGGGTACGGGGATCGGACACGGGTGTGGATCCTAGTGTCGGATACTCTTTTTTCGATATTTTTGGATACGGGGACACCGTCGTGACTTTGGACACTGGTACGGGGATACGTCATAAATAAAAAAATTAAAAAATATATATGCATTTAATAAATAGATTAAGATGATGAAGAGTTTAAAATATTAAATATATTAATCAATAGTTAATGAAGAGTTTAAGATGTTATATTACATTATTAATAAATAATATAAAATAATGAATTGAAGAGTTTATATGTATAATATATATTAATTTAATAATAAAGATTCCTTAAGATTGCAGAACAAAGACACGTCTCTGTATTTCTCATAACCGACTCCTTTAATTGATAAGAATAAAGACACGTCTCTCTATCTCTCTTTAATAAAACCGACTCCTCCTTTCATAGCTTCCGTATAAGAAAAAATAAATAAATAAAAATTACAGAACAATTGTATAGCTGCCGTATCCGAGTGCAAAGGGGAGTGTCGGACACGTATCCCGTATCCTTATCGGTGTCGAGTCGTGTCGACACGGATACTTCAGCAAAAATGCCGTGTCCAGGTAACATAGCCTAGGGTTAAAGCTGCAGAGTATCTGAAACATAATAGAAGCCTAGTGTCCATGTCTTGACCACTTATTGCCTGCACCAGGCTTCCCTACTTCTAGTATGAGCAACTTGTATTTGCCAGATGATTCCAAGAGCTAATAACTCTAATCCATAAAGATAATAGAAGCAGCATTGACAGAAGGACTGCTGTAACTTATTTTTAACCCATACTGTAATTCTTTTATATCACACTTTAAAGTTTACCCCAATGACTCAAACCTTGACCTTTTCAGTTAGCTTTTCCGGATCAATAAGGTGACATATTGATAGCCTGGTTGCCAATAGATTGGTGGTGTTCATTAGTAAGTCTCTCTTTTTCTTCCAGGAATCTCTGATATTACCTTCTATCCGATGAGTGGACATTTTGATTCGAGACCTCCTATTTTTCTCATTTACTCTGAATATACATTGAACAGTTGTTACTAGCTATTAGTTAGAAATAAGCATAGTAGACGTTACAGAGTCCACAACTCATTGGTGGTTCTCACCTGTGTGCTGGTATTTTTTTAAATAAATATTTTATAATTTTATGAAGTGAAATAGATTTTAATAACAGCAAAATCATGTAACTGATTTTCACAAGAGTAAATTTTCAATTTTCTATAGGCTTTCAATTTTGCATTTAAAGGTTATTTCAAAAGCCTCTTTGGATGTTCTAAAGAGAAAGATGGATATTTAAAGTGGTTTGCTGGGAATATTGCATCCGGAAGTGCTGCAGGAGCAACCACTTCTCTATTTCTTTATCATCTAGATTATGCACGGACTCGTTTGGGGACAGATGCTAGACAGTGCCCCGTCAATGATAGACGACAATTTAAGGGGCTAATTGATGTATACCAGAAAACCTTGTCCACTGATGGAGTGACTGGACTTTATCGGGGTTTTGGGGTTTCAGTCTTGGGAATAACTCTATATCGAGGGATGTACTTTGGAATCTATGACACAATGAAACCTATTGTGTTGGTTGGAACATTTCAGGTAAGTTCCTCTCATCAAGATGTTTCATCATGTGTTTCCTCTGGTTGGATGTGATCTGTAGTTATGTGTTCTATAAACTGGTTCTTGAGGGTGTGTACTACATAGAAATCAGTGCATTTAACATGATATTTAATTCATTTTAAGATCTTTACAATGATCATCAGATTATCACGAAGTGAAATTCATGTGTTGTAGAATATTATTGTATCTAGGTTTCCTTATATATATGTAACCTTAGTTCTCCCTATTTATGTGTGTGAGTCTCTTGTATTATAGATACTAAACGTAATATACTATTCTTCTTCTCTCATATATGTTTCAAATACTATACTATTCTACATGGTATCAGAGCGGGTATGAATCCTTCTCTCCCTAGTTACACTCTGCCAAAAACTTTTTGCCCTAATTTTTTTGTGCCGCTACCGCCATTGCTCCTGCTACTATTCTGCCTAGGGTTTGGTTTTCTGCCCTTGTTTCATCATGTCTGAATCTAAATCTGCCCTAGGAACCACCATTAAATTCCAATTATCTGCTATGGTCTCGTGCTTTTATGTTATTCTTAGAATCTCAGAAAAAATGAAATCATGTTCTATCTACTGCCCCTGCTCTTACGGATCCCAAATACAAAGCATGGAGTGTTGATGACTGTTCTGTTATGAGTTGGCTTCTCAATAGCATGGATGAATCATTTGTAAAAACATCATGTTTCTGGAAACTACCAAAGCTATGTGGGATACTTTAAAAGAGATGTATTCTGATGACAAGAATGTCTCTCATGTGTTTGAGTTGTATGAGAAACCCTTCTCTCATACACAAGATGGTCAGTCTGTCAACGACTACTTTTCCACCCTTAAGGGGATTGCTAATGAGATCCTCATGTATCATCCTTTATCATGTGATGCTGCGACACGACGACTCAGTGGGATGAATTTATGGTTGCAAAACTCATGTCTGGTTTAGATGCTAATCTTCGACCTGTTCGGGACAGCTTATTGGCAAGTGATAACATTCCCGCATTATCTAATGCTCTCTCCCGTGTTTTGCGTGTCACCACAGCCGTACTGAAACCACTTCTCCTGATACTTCTGCTATGTTTGCTCAAGGTCGGGGTCATGGTGATGGTCGAGGTCGCGGTTATGGTTGTGGTGGTGGTGGTCGTGGTTGTGGAACTGATATCGACAACGACGACAAGGATGCACGTGTTTATTCTTATTGTGGTTGTGCCTAGGGGTGAGCATTCGGATATTCGGTTCGGTTATTACATAAAAAATAACCAAACTAAAATTTCGGTTTTTTCAAATTCATATCCGAACCGAATCCGAAATTATTTCGGTGACCAAACCGAAATAACCAAATTGGTATTTCGGTTTATTCGGTTTTTCTACTTTTTTTTTTTTGAAATAGTTTTCCTACATTTTTTATATTCATCCAAACCATTGAAAACTAGAGAAATCGAGCATGTCAATAAACAACAACAATAAACATGAAAAACAGTCACCACCAACAACAAATAAAGTTTCAAATCTTCACAAAACACCAAACCACCAACAACATAATGAAAATAATCCAACAAATAGTTAAATTAAAAATCCAAGTACCAACAAAAACTAATACAAAGTTCAATAATCAATGTCTTCCAACAAATACTAGAGCACGAGCATGTTAATAGCTTTCAATTTAGAGTAGTATTCAATATTTTAGTTTTAATAAATTAATTATAAATAGTATATATATGATTCGGATTTCGGATATTTCGTTTTTTTAAACAATATAACCGAACCGAAATCCGAAATATTAAAATTTTGAAATCCGAATTGACCGAAATATCCGAAATATCCGAACCGAAATTAATTTTCGGTTTCCGGTTTTCGGAACAATTTGCTCACCCCCTAGTTGTGCCAATCACGTGTCTGAAAAGTGTTGGGAGAAGTTTGGCAAACCAGAATGGGCCAAGAACAAGGTTTATGCTGCCAAGACTTAAACATCTGCACAAACTTCGTCATCTACTACCGACATGGTCTCTGTCCCTCGTGCTGATTGTGAGTCTTTCCTAACTTCTTCAAGCTCATTCTCTACTATTGCTGCCTCTGCCTCTACCATTGCAGGTGCGTTTGCCGTGTCTCATGGTAAGTCTTGGATGTTGGATTCTGGTGCCTCTGTCCATATTATAGGTACCGAGTCGTTCTTAACGTCTTTTTCTTCATCCCTACCATCTGTTCGTCTTGCTGATGGCACATATTCTTCGGTAATGGGGACTGGTGTTGTCAAACCTACTACATATATCACTCTTGATGATGTCATGTTTGCTCCTAAATTTCCTACTCCATCCATCCCCGAAAAGTGTGGTTAATTTGCTATTTTGGGCCGTCCTTATAAGTGTGGTGTTTTCATAAATAGAAATGACCCCACTAACTTTCTAATATTTTATACCTCACAACAAATCAAATATGTGGCCCCTTTCTCCACTCAACAAATATTTACTTACCTTTTCTTAAAACGCATGCCGCACTCTCCGCACAACACTAACCCAGGACTTAGGGGAGTATTAGTTTATTATTAATTAGTCAGCTCACCAAAACTCACAATTGTTTTGTCACCTTTTATCCCACCTATTGTATCTTTCTGGACTTGTAGACGAAGAGGAGGACGATTGGTGGAAGACATGAGCATGATAGTTTATATTACTAGGATTCTGTTTCACCTGCATCTTCTTGTGCGCTCTCCGCTGTTGTGTCTCCATATCAGTGGCATTGTCATCTTGGTCACCTGTCTTCCGCGAGTCTTCGAAGATTAGTCCGTGTTGCTTCTGTTGATTTTTAATGTGAGTCTTGTGAGTTTGGCAAGCACCATCACACATCTTTTTCTTCTCGAGTCAATAAGCGTTCTTTTGCTTTTGAACTAGTTCATTGTGATGTTTGAGATTTTGTTGTACTCAAATCATTTTATCATGAAATAAAAACTCAATATTCTGTTGATTTGTGTATTCTTTGTATTGGGAATAAAATATAAATGGATTGATTCTACACCTCTCTAACTTTTCGAACTTTTAGATGGACTAGCCGGACGCACGTATAATCTCTCATTTAACATGATTAATTTATTACAAATAAATATACTTGATGACAATTTTTTTAAAGTTATAATATTATTAATTATTAATTATTAACTTAAATAAAATATTAGCTAGCAAGTACGTGTAAAGAGTAGAAAAAGATGAAACTAAATTTCTTATATCATATTTTTTGTACAATTAATTCTCAAAATTGTATGGTACTAAAAGTACGTAATCATTTATTATAACATACTTAATCTAATTACGAATGAAGGGCCGTATATATAAAAAAACGGAGAGTTCTAGAACTAAAACTCTGGGTATAACAAGCTTATGCCTCATAGCCGAACCTCATTAAAACTTTTATGGGTAAAATCCTAGTGGAAAAATCCTATAAAAAAAAAGAGAGCCCTCTAACTAATTAAGTGACCTTAGAAGAAGTATAAGTACATATTATATATTTTCAATTACAATGTAGATAAGTTGTTACCATCTTATATATTACCAGTTTTTAAAACTTAAAGATAATATTACTATGATGACTTCAATTACTATTGGATTAATTATTGAAAAATACGTAGCATTTATTTGTATTCTACACATGACTTTAGAAATTGATAATATTCCCACAGCCCCCTCCTCCCTCTCCCTCTCACAACCACCACTATAACCAACCGCGACTATCAGCCCCACTCCTCCTCTCTCTCCCTCATTTTTTTCATCTTAGAAAACCATTTTTACAATTAAGCTTTAATAAATCTTAGCACAACTTTCAAAATTTATGTTTATTTCTCTTTCACTTTTGAATTTGTTATAATATTTAATGTGTATATATATGTTACCTTATTTAGATTGTAACCCTAGACCTAGTAGTCTAGTATATATATATGTGTATTCTCTCTTCTTTCAATATACTGAATAATACACTCACTTTCTCTCCAATATGTTCTATACTTCGTTTCTTTACATGGTATCAGAGCGGGTACGATTCCTGCTCTGACCCTCGTTAAAAAAAAAAAAACCCTAATTTTTTTTTGTGCGCCGCCGCCGCTGCTGTCCGGCTCTTCCCGCCGCCGCCGCGCCACTCTTCTCTCCAGCCGCTATTCTCATCCGCCGCCGCTGCCTATCCTCTACCTAGGGTTTGATTTTTCTAATTCTTATTCATCATGTCTGATTCGAAATCTGCTGCCCTAGGAACCACCATCAAATTGAATGGTTCCAATTATCTTCTTTGGTCTCGTGCCTTTCTACTGTTCTTAGGCTCTCAGAAGAAAAAGACACATGTTCTAAATGATCCTGTTGATTCTGAGGATCCCAAGTATGATGCTTGGAGTGCTGATGATTGTGCTGTCATGACATGGCTCTTGAATAGCCTTGAAGACTCTGTCAGTAAGAATATCATGTTCTTGGAAACTGCTAAAGACATGTGGGATACATTGAAACAGATGTATTCCAACGAAAAGAACGTTTCTCGTGTCTTCGAGTTATATGAGAAACTTTTCTCTCATACTCGGTCCGCCAATCGCAAGAATGACTACTTCTCTACACTCAAAGGACTGGCTGATGAAATACTCGTTTATCATCCACTATCATGTTCTGCCACACAGCGAGCAACTCAGTGGGAGGAGTTCATGGTTGCCAAATTCTTATCCGGTTTGGATGCTGATCTCCGATCAGTTCGTGACAGCTTGTTATCTAGTGATAATGTTCCCTCATTATCCAATGCCCTATCTCGTGTGCTGCGTGTTTCAACCGGTCGTGCCGCTCCTTCCAATTCTTCAGCCATGGCTGCTCGCGGTCAGAATTCTCAGGTTACTGGCTCTTTTCCGCCTTCCAACATGGCTGTTCACGGTCAAAATTATCATGGTGGTCGTGGCCGTGGACGTGGCCGTGGCCGAGGTCGTGGATCTGATCGCCGTTGTGAATATTGCCATCGTACCAACCATACTTCTGAAAACTGTTGGGAAACTTTTGGCAAACCAGGTCGGGCTAATACGGTTGTTCCTGAGCCCCAGTCTTCCTCTAATGATGATGTGGTCTCGATCTCACGCGCTCAATATGACAATCTGACCCAGTTCATCAATTCGTCGTCTACTGCTGCTGCTCCCTCTACTAGTGCTAGTGCAGCTCCTCCTTTCGTTGCTTCCGCAGGTGCGTTTGCAGTGTCTCACGGTAAGTCTTGGTTGATAGATTCCGGTGCCTCTGTCCATATTACTGGCACTAAATCTCTTTTGACATCTTTCACTCCTTCCTCCTTACCTTCTGTTCGTGTCGCTGATGGCACCTATTCTCCAGTGACGGGGATTGGCGTTGTCCACCCTACTCCTCAGCTACAACTTGAACATGTCATGTTTGCTTCTAAATTTCCCGTTAGCTTGTTATCTGTTAGTCAACTTACCAAAACTCACAATTGTTCTGTTACTTTTTTTCCTACTTATGTTACCTTTCAGGACCTGCAGACGAAGAAGACGATTGGTGGAGGACATGAGCGTGACGGTGTCTACTACTTGGATTCTGGTACCCCTGCACCTTCGCGTGCTCTTTCGGCCACTGTGTCTCCATATCAGTGGCATTGTCGTCTGGGTCATCCGTCTTCTTCTAGTCTTCGTAGTTTAGTTCCTGTTTCGTCTGTTGATTTTCAATGTGAGTCTTGTGAGTTGGGCAAGCACCATCGCACATTTTTTCCTTCTCGAGTTGATAAACGTAGTTCTTTTGCTTTTGAGCTTGTTCATTGTGATGTTTGGGGTCAGAGTCGAGTTGAGTCTAGAGGGGGTTTCAGATATTTTCTGATCTTGGTTGACGATTATTCGCGTATGACGTGGTTGTATTTGCTCAAACAGAGAACTGAAGTACCTGCTGTTCTAAACTCCTTTTATCATGAAATAAAAACTCAATATTCGGTTGACTTGCGTATTCTTCGCACTGATAATGCTCTTGAATTTACTCAAAAGTCTATTTCATCTTTTTGTGATTCACATGGCATAATTCATCAAACTTCATGCTCTCATACTTCCCAACAAAATGGAGTTGCTGAACGCAAACACCGTCATATTTTGGATGTTGCTCGTACTCTTATGTCTCACATGCATGTTCCTAAGTGGTTATGGGGTGATGCTGTCCTTACTGCTTGTTTCCTTATTAATAGAATGCCTTCTAGTGTGCTCCATGGGGATATTCCTTTTTCGTGTCTTCATCCTGGTAAATCCCTTTACCCCATTCCTCCTCGCATATTTGGGTGTGTTTGTTTTGTTCATGATCTCACTCCTGGGTTGGATAAGTTGTCTCCCCGTTCTATTAGGTGTGTTTTTCTTGGGTATTCTCGAACACAGAAAGGATATCGTTGTCTTGACCCACTTACTAAGCGTCACTATATTTGTGCAGATGTCACTTTCTTTGAATCTCAACCATACTTTTCCCATACCAGCACTACTTCTCCTTGCTCTACTCCTTTGCCTATTCCGGCGTCAGTGTCTCCTCCTGCTCGACCCTTACAGGTATATACCCGTCGTCCTCGGCCCCCACCTGTTCTAGAACCTATTTCTAAACCTGTTCTAGAACCTGTTTCTGAACCGGCCTCATGTTCTCTGCCCGAGTCATCTTCTCCCCGCATTCCGAAGATCCCCAACTCCGGCCAACATAGATGATTTACCTATCGCTTTACGCAAAGGTAAACGCACTTGCACCACTAAACACCCGATGTCTAATTATGTCTCTTTTACTGTTTCGAGTCTTTCTTTTCGTGCTTTTGCCCTTTGCCTTTTGTCTACAGTTATTCCAACTTCTTACCTTAAGGCACTCAAACATCCTCTTTGGCGGGCTGCTATGGATGAGGAGATGCGTGCCCTTTTATCTCGTGGCACTTGGGTTCTAGCGACTGCCCCTGCTTCCGCTGTTATTGTTGCTTGTCGTTGGGTATTCACTATCAAGTTTCTCGCTGATGGTACTATTGATCGGTACAAAGCACGTCTTGTGGCGAAAGGTTTTACACAGACTTATGGTGTTGATTACTTTGAAACATTCTCTCCCACTGCTCGTTTGAATTCTATTCGCATCTTGTTCTCCTCGTCGTCAATCTTTCTTGGCCTATATATCAACTTGATGTGAAGAATGCTTTTCTCTATGGTGATTTATCTCCGATCGTTTATATGGAGCAACCTCCGTGGTATGTTGCTCGAGGACGCTACTAAGGTCTCGTTGTCTTCAGAAGGCTATTTATGGTCTTAAGCAAAGTCCGAAGGCATGGTTTGACAAGTTTAGCAGTGTTCTTGGCAAGATTGGTTTTAAACAATGCAAGTCTGATCATTCTGTTTTTGTACGCCATCAAACGTCTGGAATTGTCATTCTCGTTGTCTATGTTGATGACATTCTTATATCTGGCAGTGATGTACAGGGGATTGATGACACAAAGACATACTTGCAAGAACAATTTGTCATTAAGGATTTAGGACGTCCTAAGTATTTCTTAGGAATTGAAATTGCTCACAGCAAGTATGGAATTTCTCTATCTCAGCAGAAGTATGCTACAGATTTACTTAAAGAAACTGGGTTACTTGGAACAAAGCCGGTTGATACTCCTATGGACGTTGACCCGAATGTCTGGGATGATAGTGAAGATTTCTTGGAGGACAAAGCTAAGTATAGACGACTTGTTGGGAAACTTATCTACTTGACAGTAACACGGCCTGACATTTCTTTTGCCGTTGGTCTGGTCAGCCGGTTCTTGGATAAGCCTAAACAAGTTCATTGGGATGTTCGAATTATTCGATATATCAAGAACTCTCCAGGGAAAGGATTATTTTATAAAAAGAATGGTCATTTGAAGATTGAAGGGTATTCCGATGCTGATTATGCTGGCTCTAAGACTGACCGGAAATCTACTTCTGGATACTGCACTTACTTGGGTGGAAATTTGATAACTTGGAGGAGTAAGAAGCAACAAACTGTTGCTAGATCTTCTGCCGAGGCTGAGTATTGAGCTATGACTCATACTGCCACTGAGATGATTGGTGTGAAGAATCTGCTTGGGGAATTGGGATTCACTTTCAATGAACCATTACCTATGCACTGTGATAACCAAGCAGCTATTTACATTGCTAACAATCCAGTGTTTCATGAACGGACTAAACATATTGAGGTTGACTGCCATTTCGTTCGTGAGTGTGTATTGAGTCGCACTATTTCTACTCCGTTCACTACTTCAGCTAATCAGATTGCTGATATCTTCACTAAACCATTGGGCGGCAAGCGTTTTTCTGAGCTGTGCACCAAGCTGGATATGATCAACATATATGCTGCAGCTTGAGGGGGAGTGTTATAATATTTAATGTGTATATATATGTTACCTTATTTAGATTGTAACCCTAGACCTAGTAGTCTAGTATATATATGTGTGTATTCTCTCTTCTTTCAATATACTGAATAATACACTCACTTTCTCTCCAATATGTTCTATACTTCGTTTCTTTACAGAATTATAGTATAAGTAGGACTATATTATTAATTAATTCATTAAGTTGAGTTATAGTAGGAGTATGACTATTATTAATTTATTAAATTTATAATAAATTTAATATATTGATTTACACTATTGCCCTTAAAATAAACATAATAATAGGGATATATTAGGCAAACTCAATTTTGTAAGAATCCATTCTTTTATAATAGGTATAGAATGAAATTCTTTCATGGTATCAGAGCTTTAGCTAATGCTGAGGTCCTAAGTTCAAATCCCGCTGAAAGCAACTCCATCCAAATTAAAAATGTGTACTTGATAGGCCTCCTCCCCAAAGGGTAGAGTTGAGAATCCAACTCACAAGCAAGGGAATCATTGGGAATATAATTTAAATGGATTGATTCACAATTCAGACTTTTAGATGAGATGAAATTCTTTCGCTTCACAGTTCGTACTGATATGCTTCAGCTTGAGGGGGGAGTGTTGTTGAATATTATTGTATCTAGGTTTCCTTATATATCTGTAACCCTAGTTCTCCCTATATATATGTGTCTCTTGTATTGTAGATACTAAGGTCCCGTTTGGTTTACTAGACAAGATAATAGTGAGATATAATAGGGGATAAATAAAGACTGAATCATGACTAAAAATAAGTTGTTTGGTTGGACATACAACTTTTATACGTCTGTATAACATTTTTGTACATTTACTTATATACCCCCGTTACTATTTCCCCTTCCTTTGTCGAAATAACTTTTGAATAGAAACAAAATTGAATGATAGAAAAATGGAGCACTTTGGGGAGGAGGAAATTGGGCAATGATCAATAATCCAGCGGCTCCCTCTAATCAAAACAATCTATTCAACAATTCTATGAAACAACTAAATAATGAATATGAAATAATCAAATTAACATTCAGATTGATTCTCGCAACTACGACCCATCTCTGCATCTCTCTCACTTGTTTGTCTCTCACTACAATTATAATTAATTTATACTCTCTCACTGAACCTTCTTCTCCGTTTCTCTCACTAAGAAATGAGAAACTTGTGTCGCCCACTTCATTGACCTCAAAATAGCATAACTCAAAGTTTTCAATTCCTCTGACCTCTCTCTCGCCGCTCCTCTGAAAAGAAAAAGCTCACTCACCTCACCTCTGCCTCTATGTCCGTCCGCCGCGTCACGCCACGCCGTCAGCCTCTCACCGCTGCCACGTCGTCGGCCTCCCTAGCGCTCTGTTTCTCTTTGCCGCTCCCACTCACCAGGTAAATTGATTTGCTGAAAAAAAGAAAAAAATGGAGAAAAGTGTGAGGGGAGAGAGAGAGAGAAGCGGGCGACCTTGAAGCAGCGATGTGAGCAGATTCCATGGAAAATATGAAGGATAAAATTGTCTTATGCTCCAGACTAATTTTGTTGCTGGGGTAAGGGTATGACTTTAAGTCATCGAAATAGTTATGGGCCTGCTTTTTTTTTGGTATTGAGTCAAGGGCCAAGCATGATTAGATATTGTCATTCAAACATGATATCGAGTCATATATAGCCAATAGTCTGGCCCAATCACACAAACCGAACGGGGCCTAAACGTAATATACTATTCTTCTCCTCTCACACATGTCTCAATACTCTACTATTCTACAAAATGACTAGAGGAAAAGCCTATTTTAAATACATCCTGGTTCTCTTTTGTCATAATGTAGTCACACTTCCTCTCAATTATGGCTGTTTATTTATCGTTTAGATTTTTCTCAAGTGATTTATAAATAGTGAAGGCTTAACCTACTGGAAGTTGCAGGACAGTTTTTTTGCTAGCTTTCTCTTGGGTTGGGGCATGACCACTATCTCTGGGGTCTGTGCCTACCCATTTGACACCGTACGTCGAAGGATGATGTTGACCTCTGGGCAACAGGCGAAGTATCGCAACTCCAGGCATGCTTTTCTTGAAATCATTTGCATTGAAGGTTTTCCTGCGCTGTTTAGAGGAGTCACAGCTAACATGCTTCTCGATATTGCTGGGGCCGGAATACTTGCTGGTTATGATCAATTGTACAACATTGTGTGTAGACCTGATCATAGCCTTTATGCTAACAAGACCTGTAGATGAGTCGGATATGGTTAAGTACTGGATATCTGTCTCTCGGTTCTAATATTTAGCAAATGAAGGGTGGTCAAGTGTTGTTGAAAACCCGTAGAAGAGGATTTAGGCCTCTGCATCGGGATGCAGAAAGAGAAGGCTGATACAGCTTTTACTTTAGAGGAGTCTCGTAACTGGCCTGTGCAATTATTGGCACCTAGCTTCAATAATATGTTCATGTATAGAAGAGGGAGAGTTGGCAAGCTCTGTATTCTTTAATGCAAATGTATAATGATTAATCATTATCTCCTCAGCCATGTTGAAAAGTTTAGCTATTACAAGTCTCAATATCTCTTAACTGGTTTGTAAGTTTCGTTGTTGATTTAGGAACAAGGCATCCTTCTCTTTCCTCTGAATTTGGATAATTTGATTATCCATCGAATCAAGATGGTGCTTAATTGCTCAAGGTTGATGACACGAAGACGGGTATACCTGCCTTTCCTTCTTGCTTCTATTTTAGTAAGCTCTTGTCACAATATTTTCTATAGGAATTTACTAATGTCTGAAACTACAATGTAAACAAGAACAGTTGTAGTTGGTTTCCACTTTTTAATTTACTGTTAACTTTTAATTCTAACTACTGCTCTTCTAATCTATGATTGACTTGCTCTTGACATGTCTTGGCTATCAGGGTGCACCTTGCTGGATATAAGCTACAAGGACGGGCACTTGAGTTGCTTCAATTTCTCTACAAACTCAATATTTTCGTCCTTCCTGCCTCCTAGAAGATTCCGTGAGTCTGAAATAGAATATTAGTAAGTGAACTAATTGAATGTCTTTCATGCTTTACATTATGCATAGAACACAACATGCTTATTGCCTTCAAATATCACTATATCATGATAGCTCTAATTACATGCATAAATTTACTCTCTTCTTAAGCCAGAAGCCAAAAGTTCTTGTGACGCTTTGTAGTAATCAGATATCCTCCATATTTCCTGCTTCTTCTCACTGCAATTGTCATGCAATTAGCATTTTGGATGCAGTAATCTACAACCTTGCTCTGAGTTCCTCTACTCATCCAAACACGCAGGTGCCATAGAAATGGTTGGTTCCATTGTCCCAAAATGAGCAGCGAGACCCTTAATTGATCCGCTGCTTCAACAATTATTGCTCCCTTTTCCTCACCTTCTCGAATTACTATATCAACATGCACCTATTTCATGTAATGAAAATCACGAACTTCTCAATATAGAAAAGCATCTCCGTATGTAAGCACACAGTTTATTATCTGTCAAAAAACTAGATATATATCTGAATTTTTTACTCACCTCAGGTCTTCTTAGTTGGCACATATTTTTCGTTGCTTGAAGTAGATGATACACCTTTTGATCGATATCCTTGTTAGTTTTATCTGAAAAATGGAACAGTATTCTGATGAGAACTGGATAGTGACTATCTTATGCTGCAGGAGAATCGTACATACGAGTGAGTACCTTTACTGGAAACATGTAAGAGAATAATTATACCGCGATTCTGAACAGTGTGAGAAAGCGCCCATTCCAGAGCTCCCTTTGCTTCCTGATTAGAATCAACCACAACCATGACTCTGTTGCCACATTCTGACTCTGGCAAATACCTGTTCATGCTCAAGTCGATGATCTCATGGGAAAGGTCGGACTCGGACTGATCTTCATCTGTTTTCAAATTAGCATATTTCTTGTACTGCTGCAAAGGCGAGCGGACATGGATACCGACACGAGCAGCAGCACGACTCAGGCACGAGCCTGGCATTCTCGTCGTGGTTTGAAGGTGAGTGAGATCTCTTTTACGTGACTATGTGTATGTATGTTTTGGAACGCCCTTGATTTATATTTTGCGAAACTGTGGTGGAGACACCTGTATGATTAGTTGTATAGATTAATTACTTTTGTCTATTATTATCATTATTCCTTATATTATATGAGTGAAGAATAACACTAGTTACAAAAGCATGTGATTGTGCAGAAAAATATGGGATCATTTTTTCTTGATTAGTTTTGTATTCTAGTCCTATTTTCCATGATTGGGGTATTTTTTTTCAACGTGCGTTGCATGAAGCTGCATGACTTCTTGTGGAAATACTTTGCTTGGTCTAATGAAAATGGCTTTCTTGGTAAACACACACACACACACACTGTCCGTGTATTTAATTTGCTATGAATTTTAATGTAGGGACACCCCACTTCACAACTATATTTGTAGTTTAGGTGTCCAAACAAAGTTCCGCTAAGCCATTTTTTGCACCTAAACCCTCATTACTATATTTGGAAAGTAATGTTAATTTATTATGAGACAAAAACTAGAATATCCAAATCACTTAGGAAAAATCAATAATTGTCACAAAATTTAGTTTACACAAATTCTAGCAATCTTTTGCCTTTTCGGACCCTTTTACCCTTACTTTTGACTTTTCCTACCTAACTAAATTCATACCAGCGTACCGCCATCGCCGCCACGAGGTACGATTTTAATGTTTTCATACCAATTTACCATTGTCTGCCTCTCATTCCGCTACAGCCACCGCCGCGGCGGTGAGGTACAATTTTTGTGTTTTTGTACCAGCGTACCACTGTTCGCCTCTCAATCCGCCACCACCACCGCCGTCGCCGCTGCCACCATCGCGGCAGCGATGTACGATTTTTGTGTTTTCATACCAGCGTACAACCGTCCGCCTCCCAATCCACCACCACCGCAGCGGTGAGGTACGATTTTTATGTTTTCGTACCAGCGTACCACCGTCCGCTTCCTAATCTGCCACCACCACCGCCACCATCGCGGCAGCAAGGTACAATTTTTGTGTTTTCGTATTAACGTACCACCGTCCGCCTCCCAATCTGTCACCACCGCCGCCACCATCGCGGCAGCGAGGTACGATTTTTGTGTTTTCGTACCAGCATACCACCGTCCTCTTCCCAATCTGCCGCCACCACCACTGCGGCGGCGAGGTACGATTTTTGTGTTTTCGTACCAGCATACCACCGTCTGCTTTTCAAAAATGGAGGAATCCGTGGAAGTGGACATTTCCGGGATGGATACAATCAAGCCTTCCAATTTCAGCACTCGTTCTTCGAGAGCGGAGAACTCTCGAACCTGCATCATCGTAGCACAACAAGGACCAGAGCCAACCTGGCTCTGATACCAAATGTGAAATCCGACTTAGAATTTTTTTTTGCCTTGTGCAGCGTCGATCACGCACAACCAGCCAGCCCTCAATCTCACCAACTTTCGTGTTTGTTTGTTCAGTGAGTTGTTTGAATTATTTGCAAGCATAGAACACAATCACGCAGCAGAATTTAAAGCACACACAACACATACGGGAATACTCACTTCCCAACCTTCAAATAAAACTCAAGTATACAAACGAATGCCCAAGCTTGCACACAACACTCTCTGTGCAAATCTAGGACGATACATCCATTATTAACATGATGGACAATCCCCCATCACTAGGAGATTACATTTGAGCCGTCGGATGCGTTCCCAAGTGCCAAGTGTCACGATCGGGTCAACTGTCAAGTTACGTGCGGTTATTCCCAACAATAATCGCCCAACACCACTTCCTTTAGCCCACAACTTCTTCGCATAACCGCTATGGAGCCAAATAACCGCTCGCTAGGGCTGGCGCCCGTCGCCCGTCCGTATCAGCATCGAGTCCTGGCGCCCGCAACCGCACACTGCCCATCGCCCGTATCAGCGCCCTGTCGGGTGCCACGCAAGCGTAGTGCCAGCGTCCCGTCGGGTGACACGGTCGCGCCCCGTGTCAGCACCTAGCCGGGTGGCACACACGCATAGTGCCAGCGCTCCGCTGGGTGACACGCTTCCGGCACATGAGCGAGTCATCCTCGAGACAACTTCGAACCATCCGAGCCGAACACATTCTTGCCCACACTTTGCCGTATCATTTCCCATCTCCAGCTCATCTGGACTTACCATCACCGAAAACTAGCCGTGCCGTCCAAAATCAAAGACGACCCGACACCATTGCGTCGTGGTGTGCTGATGGCTCGCGCACCACGACACCTAGCCTAGTTATGGGTGTAACAAACCACCTCCACTAGAGCTCGACGACGTCCTCATCGTTGGTGTGGTGTTCTCCTTGTCTCGTCAATATTCAGCAATCTCTTTCTCAAAGTGTCATAAGGCCACCGCCTTCTTCCACGTATCATCATTTTCCGTCTCACCTCGCCACTGGACCAAGTACTCTGTCCTCTGATTTTTCTTGCTTTGCCCCATAGTTCGGTGATCAAGAATTTTCTGAATGCTATTGGAAAATTGTTGGCGAATCACCGGTGGCGCGCGTCGCGCCTGCTTCCTCGAAGTATCTAACTCATCAGCACTAAACTTCTTTAGGAAGGACACATGAAAAGTAGGATGAACCTTCAATCTATCAGGCAGCCTCAGACGATAGGCCACTCTTTCCAATTTCTTTACAATCTCGAACGGACCATCATATTTTGGAATGAGTCCTCAGATTTCCAAATCTGAGGGGTTAACTTCAGCATCACTTGCTTTCCAACTTCGAACTGCACATCACGTCTATGTTTATCCGCATACTTCTTCATACGGCGTTGTGCCTTAGCCAAGCTGTCACGAGCATCATCTAACAACTCTTGTTTCTCCCGAGTAAATCGATATGTAGCGGGACAGTTTTCCCCACTTCGTTGCACCACAATCTTGTGTGGTGCCATCGGTTGTTGCCCATACACAATTTCTAAGTGGCTCATCCCCGTTGCCATAGACCGGTGCAAGTTGTAGCAAAATTGCGCCGAGTCAAGTAATCCAACCCAATCTTTCTGGCTCGCCGACACATAATGTCTCAGGTACTCCTCCAACAACTGGTTCATCCTCTCCGTCTGACAATCAGTTTGAGGATGGTTAGCCGTAGAGAACTTCAGTTTAGAACCCAGCATACAAAACAATGAAGTCCAGAATCTGCCCGTAAATCTCGAATCACGGTCACTGATAATGTCCTCCGGGAGACCAAAGTATTTCACCACATTCTTTAGAAACAAGCCAGCATCAATCTCCGCGGGACAAGCATTGGGGCAAGCAATGAAGATCCCGTACTTAGAGAATCTGTCAACAACAACAAAGATAGAAGCCATGTCATCAACTTTAGGAACACCCGAGATAAAGTCCATTGATACCGACTGAAATGGCTTGTCCGGGACATGCAAAAGTTGCAACAAACCCGCTTTTTTCTTCCTCTCGAGCTTGTCTTGTTGACAAACCAAACATGTTTTGATATGCGCCTCGACATCGTCTTCCATTTTGGGCCAATAATATCTTCGAGACAACAGTGCATACATCCACTCCATGCCCGGGTGTCCAGCCCATTGAGGGTCATGGGTTTCCCTCAACAGCTCACGCCGCAGCGAGCTCGCCGGCACGTAAGCCTTATTCCCTCGAACAAACAACAAGTCATTCTCGAGCCAATACTTCCTCGACTCGCCCTGTTTCACCTGCTCAATCAATTTTAAATATACAGGGTCAGTTAGGGAAAATTCACGAATTTTCCCAAGAAAATCAGACTCC
Source organism: Agastache rugosa (assembly GCA_031470985.1). Classification (NCBI taxonomy): domain Eukaryota; kingdom Viridiplantae; phylum Streptophyta; class Magnoliopsida; order Lamiales; family Lamiaceae; genus Agastache; species Agastache rugosa. Next base: position 28,924,765 of record CM062605.1, read on the forward strand.
ACAAGAGTCCTCCACCACTTTTCGACTCAAAGCATCTGCAACATCATTATGTTTTCCAGGCCGATGCACCCAATCAAAATCAAACTCGCCCAAGTATTCCTGCCACCGAGCTTGTTTCGGGGACAACTTCTTTTGAGTCTTGAAGTAGGTGTTAGCAACATTGTCTGTCACGGTGAATTTCGTTCCCAACAAATAATGCTTCCACACTTCCAAGCAATGTATCACTGCCGTCATTTCCTTCTCGTGGTTACTGTAACGGGACTCGGCACTTTCAACTTCCGACTTTCATAGGCAATTGGGTGTTTATCTTGCACGAGCACGATCCGACGCATCAACCTGTACTTCAAAGGGTTGATCAAACATGGGCAGCTTCAAAACAGGTTCCGTCGATAGAATTGTCTTCAGCCTATCGAACGCCTCTTGACAAACTTTGTTCCACTCACATGTTGAATCCTTCTTCTATAAATCAGTCAAATGACTCATAATTTTTGAGTAACCTTTGATGAATCGCCGATAATAATTTGCCCATCCGAGAAACAATCTCAACTCCGTCACCTTACCCGGTACGGGCCAATCTAGCACAACCTGCACTTTCTTTCGATCAATCATGATCTGACCATGGCCAATAATATGGCCGAGAAATGTTATATGTCCCCGACAAAACTCACATTTCTCATTTTTAGCATACAACTGATTTTCACGCAAGTTTATAAAAACAACACGCATATGCTTCAAATGATCATCCAAGGACTCATAATATACCACAATATCATCAAGATTCAGCACAACAAATCGATCAAGGAACTCATACAACACGTCATTCATCAAATTACAAAACGTAGCAGGGGCATTGGTCAAACCAAAGGGCATAACCAAAAATTCGAACGAGCCATACCTCGTCACACAAGTGGTCTTGCCTTCATCTCCCGGCGCAATCCGGACTTGCTAATAACCCGACCTTAGATCGATTTTGGTGTAGTAGCATGCCCTCGTCAACTTGTCGAACAAATTCAGAGCATTCGGAATAGGGTACTTATTTTTAATTGTAACCTTATTCAACACTCGATAGTCCGCGCAAAATCTCAACGAACCATCAGCTTTCCTTTGGAAGAGCACCGGGGAACCGTATGGGGCCTTAGAATGTACCACCAATCCGGCTTCCAGTAGCTCATCCAACTGTTACCTTAACTCCGCCAACTCAGACGGCGGCATACGGTAAGGGGCTTGAGCTGGAGGTTTTGAACCCGACACCAACTTAATCCTGTGATCTGTAGCACGCCTTGGAGGTAGTTCTTTCGGCAACTCTGGAGGCATCACGTCCTTAAATTCGTCCAATAAATCAGACATAGCTTCTGGTACATCTTCGGTCACACCCGGCTTAATCTCGATCAATGTAGCAAGATACGTTGGATACCCACGCTTTAGCTCTCTTTTTAACTGTAAAGCCGAGATCATGGTGCTTCTCTTTCTTTCATCATGAAATTCGCCTTGAACAAATGATGGGTGGGCCTCGTCGAGAATCATCAATCCGCCCATGTGAGGCATCACATCCACCTTAGCCAAGAGCAAGAATTCATTACCAATGATGATATCAAAATCATCTAACGGGACGACCATCAACGAACACGTTCCTTTCCACGAGCCAACATGCAAATCAACGTTAGCCACGCCTTGAATTGGTTTTGCCTCCGAATTCACAGCTTTAATTCGGCTCGAGTGAGGCGCCAAATCCAATCTAAGTCTTTTAACTTCACGTTCAGCAACAAAGTTATGTGTGGCCCCGCTGTCTATCATCGCTATAACTTGCTTCCCGTTTATTGAAACTTTCACATACATCAGCCCATTCCGACTTTTGCCGTCCCCTTGAATCGCATTCAACAATTGTAATGGGTTTACCCGAGGAACGTTAACTTCCTTCTCTCTATCATCTTCGGCAACAAGTGCATTCAACTTCGACCGCTTCAGACAATCGCGCATACGGTGGTCACCGTTGCAAATGAAACACCCTCGCTTCTTCTCGCCTCCGTTTTGTTGGAGCGAGTCGTTCGAGCTATCGGCATTCCCGTCATTGGACTTTTTCTTCTTCCAATTTCCCTTGCTTCTCTTGTCCTTATCCTTTCCCTTGCTCGAGTCATTTTTCTTCAAACTCGACTTGGAGACGCCAACTAACTTGTAATCAACAAGACTATCGGCGGTGGCAATGGCGGATGACAAGTCTTTGACGCCCTGCCTCTTCAATTCGGCCACGAATGCAATCCGGACAAGAAATTGAATAACTTGTCCTCCTCGGACATATTTCGTACATCAAGCATCAACGAGCTAAATTCTTTGACATAGTCTCGGACCGATTCGGTGTGTTTCAGTCTTCTCAAAGCATTCCGTGCTAGCCACGATGTGTTGCACGGCAAGAATTGATCTTTCAATTCCTTTTTCAACGCATCCCAAGTCTCAATCTGGGCACGATTCGAGTTTGCATCGTCGGTACGCCTAGCTCTCCACCATGACTTGGCCTCTCCCGACAGATACATACTCGTAATGGACACATTCTCAGCATCGGAGACATGGATGGCCTGAAAGTACGCCTCCATATACCACAGAAAATTCTCTGACTCTTTCGAACTCCGGGCACCTTCAAACGGCTTCGGTTCGGGGACTCGAACTTCTGTAACGGACTGCCCTTCTTCTACCATCCGAAACTTCGGTTCGGGGACTCGAACCTCTGTAACGGACTGCCCTTCTTCTACCATCCGAAGAGCCCGCTTTACCACACGCAAATCATCAAGCAACTCTTCGAGTTTAATGTCTACCGCATCTGTCAAGGTAGAGACTTCTTTCTCGCACGAGACAACACGACTCTCCACAAATGAAGGGAGAGACTATGGATTTCTGCACATTTTCAACAGTGGTCTGCAGAGAACGAACACGATAAAAAATGGAGGAATCCGTGGACGTGGACATTTTCGGGACGAATACAATCAAGCCTTCCAATTTCAGCACTCGTTCTTCGAGAGCGGAGAACTCTCGAGCCTGCATCATCGTAGCACAGCAACACGGACCAGAGCCAACCTGGCTCTGATACCAAATGTGAAATCCGACTTAGAATTTTTTTTTGCCTTGTGCGGCGCCGATCACGCGCAACCAGCCAGCCCTCAATCTCACCAACTCTCGTGTTTGTTTGTTCAGTGAGTTGTTCGAATTATTTGCAAGCATAGAACACAATCACGCAACAGAATTTAAAGCACACACAACACATACGGGAATACTCACTTCCCAACCTTCATATAAAACTCAAGTATACAAAGGAATGCCCAAGCTTGCACACAACACTCTCTGTGCAAATCTAGGACGATACATCCATTATTAACATGATGGACAATCCCCCATCACTAGGAGATTACATTTGAGCCGTCAGATGCGTTCCCAAGTGCCAAGTGTCACGATTGGGTCAACTGTCAAGTTACGTGCGGTTATTCCCAACAATAATCGCCCAACACCACTTTCTTTAGCCCACAACTTCTTCGCATAACCGCTATGGAGCCAAGTAACCGCTCGATAGGGCTGGCGCCCGTCGCCAGCCCGTATCAGCATCGAGTCCTGGCGCCCGCAACCGCACACTGCCCATCGCCCGTGTCAGCGCCCCATCGGGTGGCGCGCACGCGTAATGCCAGCGTCCCGTCGGGTGACACGGTCGCGTCCCGTGTCAGCGCCCCGCAGGGTGGCACGCACGCATAGTGCCAGCGCCCCACCGGGTGACACGCACGCATAGTGCCAGCGCCCCACCGGGTGACACGCTCGCGTCCCGTCGGGTGACACGCTCCCGGCACATGAGCGAGTCATCCTCGAGATAACTTCGAACCATCCGAGCCAAACACATTCTTGCCCACACTTTGTCGTGTCATTTCCCATCTCTAGCTCATCTGGACTTGCCATCACCGAAAATCAGCCGTGCCGTCCAAAATCAAGGACGATCCGACACCATTGTGTCGTGGTGTGCCGATGGCTCGCGCACCACGACTCCTAGCCGAGTTATGGGTGTAACACTAACCGTATTAAAAAGTCTATTGCGTTTTTTTTTTTTTATAGCAAACCTATTGGGCAATTTTATGTTAAAGTGCAGCTGTACAAGATTCTCATAAAATCATGAACCATTACGTCACAAGTATCAAATAATAGTATGCTTTTAATAAACTAAATATTTGTACATTTAGTAACTTTTAATTGTGAACCTTGGTAATATAATATGTTGTTAAGGCATATTTATTTGAGCATGCATGAAAAAAAAATACTGTAAACATGTGTGTGTGTGTTTTATTGGCGTTTAGCACATATCAAATTTTTTCTATTTATTTTTTAATATTATCTTTTATTATGATACCTCAAAAATTATTATCGAATCATCAATTTAACAAATTATTTAAAGATTGAAACTTGATTTATACGAACCATCAAACTTTAACTAAAATGTTTTATCCCTTGTCAATTTTCATTGGTTTGTAGTATAATTTATCTAGAAGACCCATTTGGCCATTTCTGTGCCATGATTGACGACACCTATATTGGAAATTAATCACAATATTGCAGGAAAATACGACCTACCTCAATAAATATCGTATACAGTATTTAATGTTATATTTAATTGTGAAAATGACACGAGATGCATGCGTTGAAAAACGATTCAATAATCTTCTCCAGTAAACCGGCAAAACAACTGAGTGAATAATAGTAACTAGAGATAAATGTTTTTTTTTTTTTTTTCATGTGTTGAAAATTCACAACTGCTACTTTTTGTAGGTATTAAGTAAATTGCCGCTCTTAAGGCATTTGTTTTACTGCTATAATTATTGTGGAATTACAAACCATTTTTCAGAATTTGATATGACATTAATTGTTATGTGGTGTACTATGTATTAAGTACTATGAATATTCTACATAAATCAGTGCTAGTAGAGTTAATTCAAATAAGCCCGGCCCGGTTCGATAATGTGTCAGGTCGCTTAAAGTGAGGACCAACCCAACCCTTCAAGAGCCATTGGGCGGGCTGGACCCGCAAAAATTATTCGAGGTACTGAACACTCAACCTATAGGTTGGTAGCAAGTCATGCATTCACTGAACCACAAACTCTAGCATGTTATTCATTTAAGTCATAAAATATATATTCCCTCATTTCATTATACACATTTTTCTTATTTGTACATTTCATTTCATTATACTTATTTCATAAAATAGAAACTACAACACAATAAATACCATATTACTCCATAATGCTACAAAAAATTACCTTCTCACTTCTCTCTCATATTTGGTTTGATAGAAATACTCCCAAAAAATTACTTTATTTTACTAATTTTATTATAAACAATTCATTTTCTTAACATTTGTGTCTAGCCAAATAAGGAGCTAGACAGTTTTTTAGGACCATAACTTTTCTTGATTTGGAAAAATGGATTTTTTTTTGCGGGCTCTTAGAATGGGGACTAAAACTTTTTTTATTCCGTCTGTAGGATAATTTCGGGCATTTTGGCATGTTTTTATCACGTGACTTGACACGTAATGCCCGATGTTGACGTGGATGCCACATTACATACATGTCAGCAAAAAAAATAAATAATTAAAACATAAATTATTTAAAAAAAAAGAAAAAGGCTCGTTTTCTCTCTCCCTCTCTCACCATTTTTCTCTCGCCCCGACGACCAACACCACCACTGCCTTGCCTCCATCGCCGATCACCATCTTCTCATTTTACTCCGCCGTGGCAAACGGTGCCATCAACATCCTTCTCTCACTCTCAAACACAGCAGCACCATCCCCCTCCCATCTCCCTTCTCTTAGATCGGAAACCCTTCCTCCAACCTCAGAAATCCAGTGAGTACCCGTCGGTTCTCCACCAACGTTGTCCCTCCCAGAAGCAACGACGAACAGCAGCAGCAAAAGAGCTTCCGCCGCCGCGAGGACTGAAGAGGAGGAAGAAACGAGTGATATGTTTGGGGGCTGGGACTCGGCGGCATCCGACCGACCACCACCGCCGCCGAAGAAAGAGACGAGGGCTTGAACACCATTGCATAATCTGAAATCAGCGTTGGGCTTGAACATCAGTCATGGACCCAGCTGCTCCACTCCCTAATCTGAACCGTCTTTGTTCTTCTCTCATCTCCGTCGTTGTCATCTTTCTACCTCCGCCTCATCTGGATCCCGTCGGAAAAGTCCACCTCACTCTCTCTCTAGCGACCCAAAATCGTCAATAAGGTACACTAATTTCGTTGCAGATCAATGGTGGAGGCGCTTCATCAATCGGATAATTATTAGGCCTTGTCGGGGCTACAAATCTCAATCGGCCTTGTCGTAGGCCATTGTCGCCGCCTTCGCCGTTACGGTCACCAGCCAAATCCTCGCCCGCCATGCCGGATCGCTAATCTTCACCGACCATTATCCTCTTCACTGTCACCGGCCTCCCTCTGTGAGCTCTGCCCTGTTCACGTCGCCGGTGTCCAATGAAGAAGACGAAAACCGTTGTTGTTGTTTGAACCACCGCACCGCAGAGCGTTGTAGAACAGTGACAGCCGTCTGAATCTGCGGCAGCAGATGGAGTGTAGCAAAATGGAGAAGACGGTGGTGATAGGTGGTGGATGCAGCGGATGAGACGAAAGAGAGAGAGGGAGGCGGGTGGGCGAGACCAGAGAGAGAGAGAAAAATAACTTTCAATTATTTTCCATTATTTTATTTTTTCTTTATATTTTATTTTAATTATTTTTTATTAATTTTTTTGATGACTGGAATGCAATGTGGCATCCACGTCAACATTGGGCTTTACATGTGAAGTCACGTGACAAAAATGTGTTAAAAAGCCCGGAATCGTCCTACATGCATGATAAAAAAGTTTTTGTCCCCATTCTAAGGGCCCGTAGAAAAAAGTCCATTTTTTCAAATTGAGAAAAGTTACGGTCCTAAAAAACTGTCTAGCTCGCCAAATAAGCATAATGAAATGAGACGGAAGGAGTATTATATAATAGAAACTATCGGCGGGCTTTTTTGGCCCGAAGACCCAACCGACATGGACAGGGCCGACCCTGACATTTCGGGGGCCCTAGGCAAAAAAAGAAAAAGGAGGCCCTTCATCGCTATAAAAACCTTCGCTCATGCCTCTTTCACTCGGCATACATTTTACTTTCACACACAAACAACATTAAGATATTAATCCAAACCCCCTTAAACATGTGTTTGTGCATATACTTAGGCTTCGTTTGGTAGCCTAGATAAACCCCTACTAGCTTATTTATATGGATTTATCTTGCGTTTGGTACGTAAGATAGATAATTGCGAGAGCCCGTTACAAAGCTCCAACCTGCTGCTATTTCACTGTTACATTCAATCTATTAATCGACTCAAATTGGTAAGATTATTTATGTGGAATTCAACAATAACCCAGACTAAGTTCCTAAAGACAAAATTGCCCACGTCTCTGTATTCTTCCCCTTCTCTGTACCTTATTCCCGTCTGCAAATCACCATCCACCATCCCTTCTCCGGCCGCCGTCATCACCATCACCCTTTCTTCAGCTTATAGTCGGAAATCTGAGAAGGGACGAGAGAGTAACGGTGCTGTGGGGGTAGAGAAATAGAGGAGTCGAGAGAGAGACTTACGGGAAAAGGAGGCAGCGACGACGGTCGCTCTTTGAGCTGCTGTCGTTGCCAACGGAAAAAGGAGGCAGCGACGACGGTCGCTCTTTGAGCTGCTGTCGTTGCCAACGGGAAAAGGAGAAGTGAACGGAGGTGGTGGCTCCTATGCCGCTGCCATTCGTCGCTTCCGCAAAGGCGAGGCGGCGGTGGCGCCGAGTGAAGAAGGCGGAAAGGTCGGAAATGGAGGGAGCGTCGCCGGATTACAGATAATGGACGGAGGAAATGGACGCCGTTGTTGCAGCTTCCGGGCTGACGGCGACGGTCATGTTTCGCCGGAGCCGGATGAGAAGGACCACCTTCTTTTATCGTTGATGGGGCAATTGAGTGGTGGTCTGCTCGGCACGATGGTGATGGGTGGTGGTGGTGTGGTCGGTCGGCGGCAGGGATGGCGGTGGTGTGGACGTCGGCGGTGGTAGAAAGAGTGAGAGAAAGAGAGAGAGGGGAAGCGGGTGAGGAAGAAGAGAGAGAGATAGGGAAAGAAAGATGGTTGTGGGTTGCAGACTTGCAGTGGTGGTTGTGGTGGAGGTTAGGGATGGCAATCGGGTACGGCGGGCATGGATAGTGGATATCCATACCCGTACCCGCGAGAAAACCCGTACCCGCCACCCGTGATGGGTAATTTTCTCCGCGGATACCCGCCACCCGTCGGGTATCCGCCAACCCGCCACCCGCGGGTATCCACCAACCTGCCACCCGCGAATTGGAATTTAATCAAATAAACGACAATTTAATACAAATAAAAAATTAACCAACGGTATCCACAAAGTCTATAAAACATAAAATTCAAATCCACAAAGTTCAAATCCATACCCGATATCCAAATAAATCAACTAAAATTCAAAGTTCAAATTTAAAAATAATAAAGTTACATTATTCCAACTCAACGGTTGAAATAGAGCAATCTTCCTTCAACTCTTCTTATTCGTCTTCAAGACATGTCCAAAAACTTCCATTCTTTCCTTGACCTATGAAACAAATAATTATTTACATTAGAAATTGAACATTACATAAAAACTATCCCTACTAATCCCTACAAAACCATCAAGGTAAAGATAAGCATTGTCTTCCTTAGAACAAATTAGAATTAGAATGTAAATGAAAGGGTAAAAACCTTCTCTATCGAAGTTGCCTCAAGATAATCCAGTTTCTTGCCTCCTATAACATTTTCAAGAAACAGAGTAACTACATGTTAATGCTAATTAAATTATAAAAATAATAATGAAGAATATTTAAAAACAATAATGATACATGCTTAACATTTTAGATACAAACCCTCCGTAATAGATACTCTTGGCCATGAATCCTCTCATGCAACTGAACCCATTTTTAATCTTCTCATGCAACTGAACCCATTTTTAGTGTAGATGTGTATAATCACTTTTCTCCATTTTATTTCCAGAACAAAATTGAATCATATTTAATGTTCATACAGAGTATCAACAAAGATAAGAATGCATATATACTGCCAGAATAACTACAGTAATCCAACTAAAACACCACAATCTACAAATACTAGAACAACAAAATCTGACAGGATAAACAACCTATTTAGTAGCCCACCAGCTGGTTTTGCCATAATGATTTGAACAAAACAATTTTACAAAATGGATACCAAAAAACAAAAAAAGAAAGATTCAATTTTTACAGATCGCGTATTACTTGATCTACACATAGGACAGTACATGAAACATCTGCAGCATACTTTAGGGCAAACAACCTGCACAGGATATAAATTACATTACATACTCAACAAGTTTGAAGAGTAGAAATAAATGGCGACGACGGCGACCCTTGGAGCTGATGACGTCCGAACCGGATGGGGAACAAACGACGGTGGGGTCGCCGGATTTTGGCGTCTAGCCGGAATTGAGAGGAGAGAAGAGAAATTGGGGTCGACGGCAAAACATGGGGTCGTAAATCAGAAACCGTGACAGAGAAGCATATAATACTACCTAGAACTGAATTTATTCAATTGGGATTTTCCATTACCAGAACAATCACGTTAGGTAGTAGCTGGCGTCGTTCCACATCACCGGTGAGAGGAGGCAGCAGCGCGGCGGCGACGGGGCGGGGGCGGTAACAAGCCCTGCGCGAGAGAGAGAGAGAAAGAGAAAGGCGTGAGAGAGAGATGTGCGAGAGAAAGAATAAGAGATGCACAGAAGAATGAGAGCAAAGAAGAAGAGAATTACCGGCGGCGACGGTGGTCGATTCGATTGTGGAGAGGCGCACGCTGCTGCAATTGATGAGAAATTGATGAAAGAGGCGCAGGCGTTGGTGTGGCAACGGCGCAACAGTGAGGTGGAGGCGTTGAGGTGTGGCAGCCACGCGGTCGACCGGTGGTGGGAGGTGGCGCAGCCGCGGAGGTAAAGTGGACGAGTGGTGGTGGTGGTGTGCGGCAGAGACAGAGTGAGAAGCGGGAGGAATGAGAGTAGTCGATTAGGTTAGAAACTTAGGTGGGTTGGGCTTTTTGGCCCAAATATATACTTATATAATATTTGGGCCAAATATATATTAAATACAATAAATAATAGTCGGGTAGTAATCGGGTATTTCATGGATATTTTGCGGGTATTTTTCGCGGGTAAACGGGTTTCGCGGGTACGGGTAGTAACTATCCATACCCGTACCCACGAACTAAATGGATAGTATTTTCTAACCATGAAGCTATCCATGGATATCAAATGTCCCTCAAACCCGCACCTATTAGGGTCGGGTACCCGCGGGTATCGGGTATCCGCGGGTAAATTGCCATCCCTAGTGGAGGTAGGTGGTAGGTGGGGCGGCGGATGAGATGAGAAGAGAGGAATTGTAGAGGAGAGAGAGAGATGAGTGATATAATTGAAGAGAGAGAGAGAGGAGAGATATTGTAGAGAGAAGTGAGAAATAATTAATTTATATTAAGGGTAGAATTATCATTTTCCAATTAATCTTGAATTTAAATTAGGGTACCAACCAACCAATCTATTATTCACTATATTTATCTTGACATTATCTTATCTACCAAACACAAAAAATACACTAACAATCACCCCTTATTCACTATATTTATCTTGACATTATCTATCTTAATTTATCCTAATATACCTACTAAACGAGCCCTTAAGCTTTAATCCTCTCTCACCCACACAAACACAAACACAAAACAATTAATCTTTTTATTTGTATAAGTGCATGAACATATATATTTTCCTTTTGCGAGCATTGTTTGCGTCAATATCAATACTATATCTTCCTCAAGATTGAGAGAACAAAATGAAATTTCTACCTTAAAATTAATTATGTTGGATTCTTGTTTTGTTTAATGAATTTTGAATGCAAGATGACATGATTTAGTACTCCTATTAATTAATAATATGGGTTAATTTTTAAAATTTGGGGTCCCTCAAATTTGGGGGCCCTAGGCCTTTGCCCCTTTAGGCCAAGCATTGGGGTCGGCCCTGGGCACGGGTGGCTATTTAGGCCCGATTTTTTTCAATCCTCTAGTTAGCCCAACCCAACTTTAGTTTTTGATACTTCAGGCTGGCTCTATTTTTTCGGGTGTACAAGCACATAGTATTATTTGGTACTAATAGTCTTCTCTATTTATACATGTTACGTACGTCATTTTCTTCCTGTGACAAATAGGGATAATTGCAGGAAAAAAAAAATCATGATTTTTGCCCATTTCAACAAATCCGAGGCTGACTTTTAAAAGTATATTTTAACAATACCACCATATTTTGATGTTTAGCAAATTCAACATCTTCAAAATTTTCAGTGATAAAACTGTTTCATTTCAGCGGAAAAACTACGTCGTTTATCAATCAACTCTAATCGAAAAAATAGAAATGCTGAATTTGCTGCAAATCAAAATACAATAATCTTATTTAAGCATTTTAAAAGTCATGCAAATTTGCAAATAGAGCAAAAGTCCTGAGTTATTCAGCAATTATCCAATTATATATGGTCTCGAACTACTTGGACAAATCATTTGTTAGCTATCTAACTTCTTTTTTTCTTTTTCTTTTTTGAAATATTTTTGCTATTAGCTTAGAAAACACTAATTTTATTTAGTCAGTTCTAGGATAAATTGACATAAATACCCATCATTTAAAAATAAAACCCTAATTGATCCTAAGTTGCAATTTTAAATTTCTTTCTCAAGTTATGCACCCCCATCCATCTCCGCACGTATACGTACACAAATCAAGATTCTGGAAAGCACCAACATAATTGAGATCCAAACACACACACATGTATAGGGATAAATTCATGTGAGAACTTAAAATCATATTTTTTTTTACTTTTGAATGATGCTTAATGATATTTTTTTCAATTCATGACTTCTTGTATAAATAATATAAGGATGCTTTTATAAAATTATTTTTTTTATATACTACATACATATATGCTTAGCTAAATGACAATCACAATTCATACAAAGATCAACGGTTCAGATAAGATCCTAATTCCCACATAAGGTCTAGGATCTACATGAACCAATTCCTATATAGTCAATTCCTACATATATACATACAAAATAAAGTTCAAGACAAAATTCGATCATTCCTCAACCAGATACATAGTATATTTGTTTCCAAAAACACAAGTTTTTCTGAGCAAATTTGAAAATTGAAAAAACTTTAATACATTTCTAAATACACAATATATACAATACTCGATAATTACATCTCCCCATTTTGACCCTGCATGTGCTGTAGCATCCATGAAGGCATCGCCACCGGATTATTACAATCACCTGATCCATTTTCACGAACTACGTTTCCCTCATTCTCGTATATTTCACTGCATTGCAATTTTACTATTTTAGCCATATGTTTTTCTTCAAAATACGACTATATATATATATATATATATGGATTGGTTCACATACAAAATATTTTTCCTGGAAAAAAATAATAATAATGCATTTTATGTACTAAAATAATGTATTTTATGTCTTATTACAATGCATTGTCATAATAATACATTTTGATTTTTTATAATGCATTGTTACGATAATGCATTTCATGTTCAATTATAATGCATCGGTCAATGATAACCTTAGATCTACAAAGATCAATGATCCAGATGGCTTCTTATTTCTTACGAGAAAATGATTTTACTTATGATCTCTTCCCTATATATATATATATGCCATTCTGTTAATGAATTTAATACCAAGAAAAAAAAATTAAACCCACCCCACACAAATCGGTTTGGATCTTCAAATCTCACAACTGTGTCTCATCACCTGTTTTCATTATTACTATAAATTGAAGCTTAGACAATTATCTACCCTAGTCACGGAATAATCAGCCCTAATAATTGAATATTAACTAAACTGCTGCAAATTAGATGTTAAAAAATAACTATGAACCCCAATTAGATTAACGAAGCCTAATTAATAAATGGAAAATTAAACTAAAATGATTTACCTGTCGTTCAAAGATGCGAGATGCTGTTCCGTATCAAGAGATAACGTATTCATATTGTGATTTTGCTCTTCATCACATGGAGTCGTGTCAGCAGATTCTTTGCCATTCTCCTTCATCTGCATATGTATATATATCATCAATGCAACAAATACACCAATTAATGTTCACACAATTTGCCCATTTTTTTTTCTCTTGAGTAGAAAAACACACACAACTTGTAATTGCAAATGTAAAAAAAACATAAGGTTACTAGTCGAACATATCAAAAATACCCATCAATAACACTGGTCGTGCAATGAAAGTGAACCGTACTCATGCAACAAAATAATGCATTTTTAGCCCCTCTTCAATAATGACAATTTTAGTTTATTTTCAATACATGCACAATTTATAACAACCATGCCAAACCCAAAACACTACAAATGCCAAACCCAAAACCTTAGAGCCACAAAATCAGTTGCACAACTTGTAAGAACGTAAGGTTTCCAGTCAACATATCAAAAATACCCATCAATAACACTGGTCGTGAAACAAAAATACACGCACAATTTATAACCACCATGCCAAACCCAAAATGCTGCCGACCTTAGGGTCACAAAATCAGTTGTAAACTACATACATTATGCACATTTGATGTGTGACTTTGACCGATTTTTGTCTTTTGAGTAAGAACACATACATATAATCTATAACCAAAACATAAAACTCAAAAAGCATTTCTTCTAAAAAAATTATAAAGAAAGGGTATCTTTAGTCCATTCATCCAAAAAATGACTAGAAAACTTTTTTTTTTTTAAGTTTGTGGTTGAAAAAAAAAATCACTATCCAAAATGATGAATATTTCATATGATCACTACACACACACACACACATATATATATGTGGATTCTTGAGTAATATTATTTCATCATATAAGTGTGGGTAAAGTTGGAAGTAGTTACCTTTCTTGAAAGCAAGTTGTTTTGCTCCTGCAATGCCTTATCCTGCAAGAAAAAAAAAATTGTGGATGTAAACAATGATAGTAAGGTCATTTTCGGCAATTGCTAGCTAGCTTTCAATTTTCTAAATCAATTTACTTCTGTTATGTCGACCACACTAATTAATCTAATTCATAAACCAATTAATGCATGCACGGTTATCATATACAAGTTTAGTGCTTCAAGATTTGTTTTAATTATATGTGGCCTTTCGGGATTATCCATTCGACGAGTACTCTATTTCCTCTTTAAAATTTCTCCCTTTGGGTTTTACTTAATGAAGTTTTAATGAGGCTCGGCCTAATACCACAAGTTTAGGATTTCGTTTTTCTTCCTTCCTTTTTCAATATATAACACACTCATTTGGGCATGGTTATCATATACAAATGACACCTTTGTATATATACTAGCAGGGTTCCTATATTAATTTCATTTAATATAGCTTGGAAACCTATATTAAATTTTCTGATAACATCATTTTATACATGTTTATGTGGCTAGTAGCAGGGGAATAAAATTCATGAATATTGCATATTGGTTACACAAAGTACATTCCACAATTTGTTTCATCATATAACCTAATATTGATTCATCCATCATATAGAGGGTATATTCCTTGGTTTGTTGTAATTTTATACTCTTTTTTCTCACTGAATTTCTTGATCAAAACACAAGAATTCATTAAAAACCACAAAATATATACATGTCAAGAGCAAGTCTGTAATTAAGATTTTGAGTGTCCTATCTGAACCTTAAAATAGTGTCTAATATTATAAACTAGTCAATTTTTCTTTGTATTTTGCATTGGATGCTTCATTGTAGCATTTGTAGCATTTGCAAGAAATGCTAATTATTGTCATTTCCATTAATTTCTCCCTTCCAATATTGGTTGATGTTCATTTAGATTTTAACAATTTGCCAAGTTGGTAAATTGAGTAGAACCGGTAGCTAACTAAATGGATGGTCATGATTTGTTTTAATTTTAACTATATTTCACGTGGATTACAATAATTTTTTTTTATGAGAATGCTTCTTTGTATATTTTACAATAATGTTTATATGATTTGTTAATTTGCTACCAATGATATGCTATTATCTTGTTTGCTTCAAATATCAAAGCTCTTGATAAAGCAAGAGCTCAATATCTATTATCTAATTATGATTATGTATCCACCTAGAAGATGAGATATGTAATGCATAAGATAATTATACCATATGTCTAAACTATCATAAATTACATATGGTACGGATAATTTAATATAACTAAGTAACATAATACCGATACCTTATTTGGCAAATATATCCTAGTTAAACATAACCAGCTTTATCTCATATTGTCAAATAAATGACACCTAAGTATATGATAATTGTAGATCATATATGATCAATGATACATAATGGTTTTTAATTTATTATAGGAGAAAAGGTTTCTCTTTGGACATGTTAACTAGAAAACTAATCTAAACCCTTTAATTTTACAGATCAACGGATCTTATTGAAAGTTGATTTTACGTCAACTTGGTAGGATATTAATTTTTAAAAGATATGTAGCCCCTCTATGCACCTTATAATGTGGGATATATCCATGCTTGTTGCTATTTAATTTTCTCATGATGCTCTTTAATGATTTTTACTCTCTTTTTTGTATGGATATTTCTGATATGTTTGGAAGAAGCGGCTAATAATTATTTTTCTATCCTGCAGTCTTGTTTTGTTGTCATTCTATTAATGATGAATTCTCCCTGTTACATTTATTGTTTTGTTGAATATTGTATTTTATCATTTAGATATTATCTTTTAATGTTTGTTTATTAATCCTATCAAAGTGTTCTGATTTTGGTATTGCTAATTTAATACACATGCACTGTTAACACATATTGTTATGCATTGATAGAAGTACCTCATACAAAAATATATATAGTGCCAATTTAACATATATTAATGCACATATAAGAAGGGGAGCGGTTGGGATTTAACTCCTGGCCTCTTTATTCATAGAGGAGACCTTTACCGCATGGATATCCCAAAAGTAACAAATTTTATTGTTAGTTATGCAACAATTTCATTATCTTGGCATTTATGTAATTATGTTAAGATTGCATTCAAATCCTCTAGCCAATCAATGTTAGTGATTGATTCTAGTTAGCCTTTAGAAGGTGATTGGCATGGTGGATTGAGATAAGAATGGAATAGTGATCACCTCTATTTCCGTTCTCATTCCAATTATTGGTATGTCATTCCAATGAGAATAACCATTCTCCGCGGAAAACTATTTCTTCTAATCAGTGGCGTAGCCTCGTCGGGTGCTGGGGAGCCCTAATAATTTTACTCCCTCCGTCCCATAGGCTTGTTTTTCTTTTTCGGATGTCCCAAATATATAGGCTTGTTTCTATAAAAAGTAATGTTTTTTAACTCATTTACTAATATATCCCTATTTAATTCTTTGATTGACTCATAAAATATGCATAGTCAAAGAATAAATAGGGGCATATTCGAAAGTTTACTATATAATTTATATTTCCAATAATTTTTCTTAATCCTTGTGAAAAGTCCAATAAGCCTATATAAATGGGACGGAGGGAGTATTTTTTTTTATAAAAAATATGTTGATATGTTGAATTTGAAGTCTTCTTCCTCCTATACTTTTTATTTTCTTAATTTCTTTATCATAATTCTTAGAACTTAGAAATTCTGAATTTCCAATTTATTATTTATTGTTTGTCAATTTTTATTTAATATATTTATTTCTCATCGTGATAAGTATAATACTATATTATTAAAGAGGATCTAGTTATTTAGAATTTGATCTGTAAACGTAAAAGAAAGACAAATTTTGTTATAAATAATTACTTCTATTTTTAATTATAAAAGTTATTAGGATATCGTGATAGTTAATTATAAAATTATTTGTAGTTCTTGCATAATTGCTAATGAAACTATTATATATGCACATTTTTAGAATTATGAAAAATAGTGGGAAATTTTATAAGCCAATCCTTTTTTAATTTCTAATTATTTTGAACATTGTGATATAATTAAAATAATATTATATTTATAATAAATATTTTATTAACCTCTTATTTTATTTTAGAATTGAACTTATAACTTTTTAAATTCATGTTTAGTTGGGCCCCCTAGAAGAAAATTTTCTGGCTCTGCCATTTCTTCCGATCTTCATAAATTTAGCCATTCTTTTTTAGCCAAAATACCTAATATTTGATATTTTTATATATAATTATAATATTATTTTATATTTAAAAAACTTAAATTATTATTTATTATTATTATAAATAATTAATTTTATATTACTTTTTAAATTTTAAAAATTTAAATATATATTAAATTATTATTAATAGTTTTTATAAATAAATGTTAAATCATAATTTCTATTTATTAGAATATAAAAGGAAAATTTAGTCAAACATAAACTTATTTCATACCCACATTTTATTTTTGGTACCAATTATAAAATTGGAAAAAGTTAAGGAATAACAATTCCATTCATTTCATATTCCTTGTGCGTACCAAGCAATTGGAACCAATGATTGCTTGTCATTCTTTTCTCATCATCATTTATTTCTTACAAACATTCCATTCTTATCGAATTTCATCCCTTCATATCAATCACCTCCTTAGGCTTTGGTTTTCATGTGAACTCACCCATATGTATATAGGAAATGGTTCATGGATCCTAGTGTAAGAATTAGAAACCAATCTAGACTCCTTGATCTTTGTATAATCTATGATTGTCATAAAAAAAAGCATTAATGTAATATATAAAAAAAAACATGATATATTCTACTAAAGCATCATTGTAATATATGAGGTATGATCGTAGAAAAATATCATTGTAATAATATATAACAAGCATGATTATATATATGAAAAAAACATGTTAGTATGTTCCTACACTCGTATGTGTTTTATATGAAGTCGTTTCTTTTGACACATGCATTCAACATCATATATATATTGAAAAGCAATTAAGTTCTCACCTTCTTCTGCAACAGTGAAATGGATTCATTCATGAGATTGTTCTGCCACAAATTAAGAAATTCTAACTTCAGAAACTTAACAACAAAATGCAATATGATTATTAGAAATTCGAGTAGCTAACTGGCCAATAAAAAAATGCTTAATTACCTTCCGAGTCCTAAGTTTTTTCAAAGACGAATCAATTTGATGTTCCAAGTTCTGTAGCTCCTTCATACTTAGATATTCCAGGTTATCTCCCGACAAATTCCTGCTTATAAATTCATTCATTAATTACAACATATATATAATATTAACACCATCACATATATATATATATATATAGTAATTTGGAAACCATAATGGAAAAATTATGTACTTCTGATTTCTTTGCAAAGCCTCCAATCTAGCCTTAAGCTTAGCAAGTTCTACATTCCAGCTTCCCTGCACAATATTGTTTATTTTAGTCAATATTCAATATATATATATATATATATATATTGGTTGAATGCATTCTTGACATCAAATCAGAATTATTGGTTGCACTAATCTTGTATGCATGCAATTAATGAGTTAGTGAATGACTTGACTAAATTTGGGCATCACTTAAATATTGAATCTTTATGTTAAACCATGCATATATTTATTTGTAATATGCATCCAATTCCATGCATCCAAAATAACACAACAAAAGATATGCATATACTTATTTATAATAGATAGATATATTTACCGGAGATTGAAGATCAGGTGCCTTCTGCCCATCAACAACAGATGAAGATCTTTCATAACGCTCAAGGATTCTTTCCATGCTGCAAACCAACACATTTTAGAAGACATATAAAATTAAGCATTCAAATTCGATAAATATTGATAAAATATACATTATATATTCAGTTTCTGAATAGTAGATATAATTAGATTATTCAATTTGTTGACAGGGACTCGGATGAAGATTTTCAAACAATAAAAAAATCACTTAAAATGCATGATTTAGATATAAATATATATATAGAAATAAAAGTAAAAGGTTTGTTAATTTTTAAGTTCATCATAAAATGAACTCATTCGAATAAGCTCAGTAGCATTAATTTCATCATAAAAGATCATTACTTTTGTCATACAAAATAAAACAAAATATTACTACAGAAATGAAAATATATGTTTGAATAAGTTTAAGAAATGCAGAACCACGCTCATTTTAAGACATTATAGCAAAAACAACAATAAATTAATGCACAAGTTTCATACTGTTTAGGGGTTTATAGTTAACATTATCAGGTTTAAAATAACAAATATACTAAACTTTCTTGGACGGTTACATATTTATGATGAAATTTAAGTTATTACTTTCATTCTGAGTATTTCATAATTTCGGTGATTTTGATAAATAAATATATATATTTAAATATTTATGTAATTAAATTAAGAAAATAGTTGTTTTTGTCTGAATAATAAATATAACTCGAAAAGTGGGGGAAAGGATATGATCATTGGAATACGAGAAACAGTTGAAAATTTAGTTCTGAGCTAAAACTCTTGATATTTCAACACAAATATCTAACATAGGAGAGTAGGATCAAATCAATACAAATATCCAAAATCACATTTTTTTAATATATATATAATTATTATTATTTTCTAAGAGAAACATAGTACTTGAGAAACAAGAACAGTTTATCTGATTTAGTTGCTGAAAAAGTTGAAACAAAATTGACCAAATTTGGAACGAGAATCCAAGAAACCATTTTTACACCCACAAAAAGGGAACCCCAAAAAATAATTCGCCAACATCATAAGTCGGCGCAAATTTAAAAGCAAAAATAATTTACTCAAGTAAAAGAAATTAAGAAATATCTATTCAAAAAAAAAAAAGAAATATCTGTTCAGTCAACCAGCACATTATGCGAAGAACTCGGAGAGAGAGAGAGATAGATAGAGAGAGAGAGAGAAGGGTTATAAATTATAAGCAGTTACCAAGAATCAGTAGCGTATTCAAAGACTTTTCCTTTGGTAGAGAAGATAATCAATCCGACATCGGCATCGCAGAGCACAGAAATCTCATGAGCTTTCTTCAGCAGCCCCGATCGCCTCTTTGAAAAAGTCACCTGCTGGTTCACCTTGTTCTCTATTCTCTTCAGCTCTACTTTCCCTCTCCCCATCTCTCTTCTCTCTCTCTCTCTCTCTCTCTCTCCCTCTTCAGCTCTATTTATATGTACCTATTCTATAAAGCGACGGCCCCCTTTTACCATTTTCGTACATATATATGCGCGCTGTCTTTCTTTGCCACCACTCACATTCGGTTAAGCACTCTTTCTCTCTGTCTGCACACACACACACCTATATATACATATATGTGTATATATGTATATATGTATGAGCGTTGAGGGGATTCTTAAATTATCCTTGTGTAGTATGTGTGTGATATAGTGTGTGTGCGCGTTGATGAAAAGCAGCAAATAGTATGGCGGTTTCAGATGCGTTATAAGCGGTTTTGGAAAACCGGGTGGTTTCGTATCGATGCGTTTTCTAATTCTGATTGGTCGAGGGAAGTCTAGTGGGGCTTACATGGCTACACTAGTACTATTAAAATAAATAAAGCCAAATAATTCTTGTTTCGTATTGTTTTCCTTTTTCAATTATAAAGTAAATAAATGCTTCTTAATTAATTTTCGTTGTTTTCCTCTAATGACTATGGTTAAGTGCTGCACGAATTTTGATAAAATTTGTAATTTTAACCGAACCTTCAATTCATAAAACGTCTCAATAATGACCCCGCATTTTGTCATCTCAAATTTTTGGTCTTCGATTTCTTCTGTTTTCAACAACTTTTAAAAAATGAAAATGTAATTAGAAAAATATAGAGATATTAATTTGCTACAAATCGAAAGGTGAAGTTCGTATTAAAATTATAGACTTGGTCAAAGTACGTGTATTAATTTTCAATTATCACTATTTATTTAAATCATTGTGTGAATTGCTTCATTAATTTCAAAATGCTATACAATTCTAAAACTAAACAGGTTTTCAGTAGTGGTTTTTTTTTAAATAATATCTTTGCTTTTTACTGGAGAAAACTAGAGTATTGAATGCACATTTACTCATTTGCCTTCAACTATTCAATTTATTTTTGCTAAAATGCCCCTACATTAAAATACTATAAATTTTTGCTTTATTAAGCCCTTGTCTTTTTATTTAGATATTTCATATTTACCATATTACGCCCTCTGGCTTTTATTTGTGTTGCATAGTGATCGCATACTTTATTTTGAATATAAAGTAACTTTTTAGTACAATATGTGAAGATGATACTACATGTCTTTTTTTAGCTATAACTAGATTGCACCGATACATTTTAAAAATATGTAATATATAAATTATCAAATCATATGAATAATAAGGAGTAAAATATACTTCCTCCGTCCCAATAGCAAGGTCTCACTTGCTTTGGGCACGGTTATTAAGAAACAAGAGTAAAAGGAGAAAAAATGGAGAAAAAGTGGTAGGTCCTACAGCTTTTAAAGGGTTAATTATTTCTAGTTTTGGAATGAGACCTTGCTATTGGGATAGACAAAAAAGGAAAGCGAGACCTTGCTATTGGGACGGAGGGAGTATTAATTACTCTCATCCTTTCAAGATATTTAGGACACAATTTCATTTTTTGAGTGTCCACTATATTTATGCACTTTTCTTTTTGGGATAATATCCCACAAACATTCATTATTTTATACCTCACAACAACTCATTATAATGGATCTCTTTCTCCACTATATTTATTAAAATCTTTGCCGCATCCTACATGACCTATATTTTCGTGGATGGAGGGAGTATAAAATTTCAGATAACAAATAAAAATAATAATAATACATTAGTTTTTTAGTATAGAAATTAATAAATGATATTTTTAAGTATAACATTAACAAATACAACATACTTCCTCCGTCCACAAAATAGTCCACGAAATGTATATCATGTCCATTTTTGAACATAATTCCACTCACTTTCTTATATTTTATATCTCATTACAATTCAAAAGTGGTGGGTTCATTTTCTCCATTTAACAAATAATCTACCAAACATTTATAAAAACTCGTGTCACTAAAGTTGTGCTATATATTTCGTGGACGGATGGAGTATTACATTTTAAACATTATGAAAATTTTCTTTTTACACAATATTTTTTGAAGAGTGTTCCTCATTACCACACACCAATATTTTCAAACATTTCCAATTTGCAACTCTTGAAATATCCATATAAAGTTGTCAAAAAAGTGTCAGTCACAAATAAAATACATTAATCATCTAATATGTTAATTATGGAATAACACAATAAAATATAAAATTCATGCATTATATCAATATTTTTTTTAAAAATAAACATTCAATCCAAATAACATTAATGAATACGACATATTAAATTTTTTATTTGTATTATGATATACTTATGATGTGTGTGTATTTTGGTTGTTCAAAGTTAAGTTTTCTATGATTTTATATGGATATGATGCACGTTTAGGTATGGTTCTTATGCAGGAAATGCAGAGTTCTTTTGTTGAGAGATTTGGATGAGAGGAGTCGAAAAAGATGAAGTTTCTATGCAATAATAGAAGAAGTCGAAGATAGAAGAGAATTAAATGAGCCGAACTTTATTATTTTGTAATCCTTAAACAATATATTTAGATGTCTATTCTATTTAGGATTTTATGACTTAGTTATATTATTTAGGTTATTTGTGGGGTGGGGTGGGGAATTGGCGGCTAAATAGGATTAGCTTTATATTCTTTATATTTATGCTTAGCCGCTAATGAGATTATGGCATTCCTTAGTTTTTAGGGGCTGAAGACTTTTGTTTTGGAGATTAATTAGTTTTAGTTTCAGAGTCGAGTATTTCGAATTCTTTTTGGCGTCAACATCGATTTTCTTAATTTCTGGTGACTAAGTTCTTGTTTTATTTAATTCTTACTTTTATTATTATGTCTTCTTTATTTTATTCGATTGTGTTTGATATTATTATGTTAATTCAGCGAGAATATTGAAGCACTAGTCTAATAATTCTGTGAGACCTAATTGCTTGTATAATTAATTTCCTAGGGTTTCGATTTATTTCTTCTGTTTAATGTTAATTCCGATTTTATTTAAATCTGATCAACTGATTAGATTTAATTGGATTGCAGTCAATTAGTTACCCCAATCCGTAATTGTTGGAAAAAGGCTAATTAGTGATAAAGCTACCATGTTCGTAGTAGGAATAAATTGGTAGACAGATTATTATTTGCGTTCTTGGGTAATTCATCTAAATTGGGTTCCTTCAAATCTAAAAGCTATCAGAGCATTAAATCTAGGTCTGGCGTCTCCAACTAGGTTGTTTTAATGAGCGAAATAGTTAATTTAAGCGTCTCTTGCTAGCTATCGATAAAGTACGTAGGAATTGGGATATGTCTGTTGCATTCACGGTACCATATAACTGGTTGATCCATAGGAATTAATTTATCTTTGCGTCGATTATCAGAGCCCTAGACTAGTGTGGATTTATTCGAAGCCGAATTACTTTTCTCTTGATTAATATTTATTTGCTATTTAGTTAATTTCTTTGTTTTCTTTGTTAGTAATCAAAAATCCAATTTTAAGGCGTGGTGGCTACACCAAAACCGATTTATAGGAAAAATAAGTGATTTTTCCGTTCTCTGTTGTTCGACCCTACTTTTTGCTATACTAATTTGATTTTCAGCAGGTTGCATGAATTCTTTGGTGGTAAACGACGTCCACCAACTTCTTTGTACATAATATTTCCAGTAACCAATATTTTGTATATGTCTTCATTTAGAATATAAGCATTTAAAATTCATGCATTTATTTTTCAGTTTACAATACACAAAAATAGAGAAAATATAA
Organism: Agastache rugosa; assembly: GCA_031470985.1. Classification (NCBI taxonomy): domain Eukaryota; kingdom Viridiplantae; phylum Streptophyta; class Magnoliopsida; order Lamiales; family Lamiaceae; genus Agastache; species Agastache rugosa. Next base: position 28,948,697 of record CM062605.1, read on the forward strand.
ATCAATATAAAAATATCCTACACTAATATGTAAACATACTCATCAAGAAATCTAAAAAATAATCCGAAATATCCCAACCAAGAGGTTGGAGGTTCGAGTCATGTGTGCGTGTGTAAACTAAAAAAAACTATTTAATTGGTAATTTATCTTGAATATTATCAAAAAAATAAAGTATAAAATTTAATTCATAAAATATACGTTAATAAATTTAAATACACTATTAAATAATTACATATAAATATCTAAATAATATTTATAAATTATAAATAATCCAAAAATAAAACACAAAACAGTTAATTACATTAATAATTTAAGAAATATATATATTTTTTAAAATAGCATAACACTTACCTTCTAAGCATCTCTAAACAACCATTTTTTTTTTATATATTTGAAAATACAATTTCAATTAAAATTCATTTCAAAACGCTATTAGAATTAAAGATGAACAATCATTATAAAAATTTCAACCAATTTTAGCATTTTTAATAATTCTTCATTTTTGATAACTTTCAAACATTTCGAAATATATATTTTTTAATTTTTAATATTTTTTCACTATTATATTTTTAAAATATTTATGAATCTAAATAATGAAAATAATAAAATTATTTTGACAACCATTCATTGTCCTATTTTTTTTTTTCAAAATTACATATCTTAGTCAAAATAGTGTTGTGTTAAATTATAACATTTATTATATAAATAATCAATATAAAAAGTAGAAAATTCAATTACATAATTCCAAATAAGCCAAAATCCATAATCATTCAATTTTATTAAATAATTAGATTTTTTTTAAAGCTCAAAGTCAAATATGATAACCAAGAAAGGAGATGTATAGTAATTAATCAACCACATATTATTCATCATTCATGAAATAACTTAAAGATCAAGACCTATCATCCACTAAATTGGTTTAGGAGAGAAAATGAATTTTTTTTTTTAAATAGCTACAACTTTCTTATTTAGTACTAGTATACATTTTATGTTCAAATTTCACCAAAGTGTGAACGTAATAACTTCAATTTGTGATTTGATTATGTATCTTGTATCTAAAAACAAAAAAACTTTTTAGTGCAAGATTATTCACATTTTTGTGCCGTTAATAATCGAATGAATACAGTTCACTAAAGATGCAAACTTGGTTACAACCAACCTAGTTCATCGTAGGGTTGGTTGTAATTATGGAGTAATGAAAGAGAACTAGGAAGTAATTAGGGGTATTAAGAGAGAATTACGGTTTATTAATCTCATTTAATGTTTATTAATACTTCATTAGGATTTGTTAATCTCCAATCATAATAATTAAGCATCAGTTAAATTAATTAAATATTAATTAATAAAAAAATAAAATAAATAAGATAGTGAAACGCACACAAGTGATGCTTAGTTAAAGATTGTTTAAATGATTCGTTCCTAGATTAATTAATGAATACAGCACAATAAAAGTTGCGATATATAATGAAATAAAACCTATTTATAAGCTAAATAGTAGTGCATTCTTCAATTGACTTGTTAAGGAATCTATTGCTTTCTTTCACCTTTTAGAAGTAGTTTCTTTAATTGTTCTCTAAATAAATTTTTGGGAGATTTTTAATTAATGACGCATGACGTACTTCTTTTTTTTTCTTTAATTTATTAATATCATATTCGGCAATTTATGAAAAAATTTCATTCTGTTTTTTTACTTTTTGCTATTTGCGCACGTCGACAAGATCTCTTTATATTTCTTAGTATTCAGAAAAATATGCTGACTTATACTGGCTTTGCAAACTCAATGCAACTTTATTCTAAGAGAGAAAAAAATAGATACGTTCATTTATAAATTTTTATGATCTAACTCGAAAACTAAATCAAACCGATCCTCCAAAAAAAAAAGAAAACTAAATCAAACCTACTTTTTCAAGCCGGATAAGGAAGAAATATATTCAAAACAAACTTTATACAAAAAACTAATACTACTAATCTAATACTAATTTTCACTTTTGATCATTTTCATTATTAAAATAGTTTAGTTTTAAGCCATAAATTAATACTTTCCTCGTCTCACTCAACCTGTCTCCCTTTTCTTTTTGGGCTTGTTGATATTTTATCTGCGCATTTCATATGGTAAGGGGAGCTCTACATCTAGCTGGAAAGTTTTGAGTAAGTCTTAGCTGGGTTGGGTTAAGTTACACAGTTGTGAGAAGTCATCAGGGATTATCACAGTTGAGTATAATACTCAGTTGGACATTCACTCAGCTAGAGGGATGATGCTCAGTTGGAGTGAGTATTCGGCTGGATCTTCAGCTGAAAGAATTTGTAGCTGGACAGATCTCAGCTGTGTAGTCAGCCAGACGGTTAGATGTATCGTCAGCTGGACAGCCAACTGGGAAGCATTTATGGAGCAGTTTTGAAAGCGGTTACAACAACTATTATATAAAGAACGTTCCAGTCTGTTTATGTTTCATAATCGAAGAGAGCTTAGTTTCGCAGTTTGTATGCAATACATAGAGAGAAAGAGTTCTTGAGTATCAAAGTTAGTTTAGAATTTTGTTCTAATCTTTGTTGTAATCGAAGTTAGATTGGGAAATTGTGAATAAAGCAACATCAGCTTATGTCCTGTGACTGTAGATCATTTTGATCGAATCACGTAAATCTCGTGTCTTATATTTATGTTTTTGCGTTGATTTACCCAACAAGTGGCGTCGTCTGTGGGAAGACAACGATGAAAGATTGCGGCGGAAGATTGCGGTGGTAGAAAGATTGCAGGCGAAGATCGCGGTGGTAGAAAGATCACATGCGAAGATCGCGATGGAGATCGGCTATTTTCAGATCAGAAAACTGATCGGAGAAAACGATCAGCGGCGCAATGAAGACAACAAAGATGGAGACAGAGAAATTCATGGGCAAGAATGACTTCGGGCTATGGCGAATTAAAATTAAGGCCTTACTGACTCAGGATAGATTGGCATCTGCGTTGAAGGAAGAAGAAGAAACATCGACGACAGAAGTTGTTCCCAAGAAAGAAGAAATTCGTGAGAAGACACATAGCTTGATCATCTTGTGTCTGGGAGATAAAGTTCTCAGAGAGGTGGCCAAGGAGAAGACTATTGCAACTATTTGGGCCAAATTAGAGTCACTCTATATGACTAAATCCCTGGCCAATAGGTATACATGAAGTAACAACTTTATTCTTTTAAGTTGTTGGATGATAAGCCTCTGGAAGATCAGTTGGAGGCGTTTAACAAGATCATTGATGATCTTGAGAACGTGGACGTAAAAGTAGATGATGAAGATCAAGCAATCAATTTCTTAATGCGCTGCCCAAGTCATATGATCATCTCAAGGATGTATTGTGGCAGGATATCTCAGTTGAAGAGGTGCAATCTACTCTCAAAGCCAAAGAACTCCAAAAATCCTCATCTCAGAAACATGACAATGTGAGTGAAGTTTTGGCTGTGAAGCAGAAACAATTTCAGAAAAGAAACAAGTTCAAGAAGGCTGAAAAGGAAGTTTTGCATGATGGTTCGTACAAGATTTTGACCGATGTTAGGTATGTTGCTGGAATTAAGAGATGTTTAATATCTCTTGGTATGCTGGAATAAAAAAGGTATAGATTCATGTCTGAAAATGGATGTTTGCATGTTCTTAGAGGTTCTAAGATTGTGTTGCAAGGTATGAGGTATCGTGGATTGTATTATCTTGACGCTGTGACTATTAGTGTTGATTCTAAGCCTGATGTCAGCAATAGTTTTGAGGTTTGGTGTGTAGAATCAAGTAGTCATGAAAATTGATGGTCCATGAGCTAGGTATTTGGTGTAGAGGGGGGGTGAATACACCAAATAGATTTTTGAAAACTTTTTTAAGTTAAATAACAGAATTGGTGAGCTCAGTTATTGATCCAGCTGAGGAGGGTCAGCTGGGTAAATAACTCAGCTGGCGGTGCGGAATGTGGTGGTTTGAAAACATAGCTCGGTTACTTAGAAAAACTCAGCTAAAAAAAAGATTAACTTTATGTTTTCAGCTTAGTCAAGTTGTGCAACTTTCAGAAAGACACAGCTGTCTTTGGAGAGCAGCTGCGTATGCAGTTTTGATCAAATATGTAATGTTATGAAAGAGTTAGTACAAAACTGAATTTAAAGAGACAGTAAAGAGCACACGGTTTTTACGTGGTTCGAAATAACACCTCCTACGTCCACGACCAGGTTTACTGGTAATCCACTACCACTTGGTTTCCAAGTACCAAGCAACTTCACAACTCTAACCCGGGCTGTGTTCCAACAGTTTGCGGGCACCGTCAAGCCTACACATTTAGTTTCCGGGTACTGAAGAACCTATCCACTCGAATTACACCCTTCGAGCAAGCGTACCTTTACCTAACCTTTCTGGGTTTGGGTTTGGGTATGGGTTTTCCAACTGTGAACGAGTTCTTACAATAAAGAACAAGGAGTATGATGAACTCGTTCGAAATCTAGGCTTTAAGATATACAAAGATTTTGGCCTAGGGATCAGACGAAAAACTAAGCAGTTTCTGAACTAGAAACACTTTAAGTTAAAGTGTTCTTTGATCTATGTAGAACTGCTTGAGAGCTTTTGAAAGATTGATGATTTCAGAGAATGAAAGCTTGTAGAGAGTTTTTCGTGTTTGATCATGAGGTTGAAGACGGGTTTATATAGGTAGAGATTCAAGACTAGCCGTTGGAGGAGCCGTTTGAATCTTACCTACTCTTCTTAAATTCGAGATCTGCCGTTGGGCGATTCTGCACCTGTCTTCATTTGTGTCACATCCTAGGTCCTGAAGTCTAGGATGCTGATTCGGCAATCCCTCATTGGTCGAGCCATGTTGACTTCATCTGACGCCGGGATCTTCTGCCTTTGGAGCTGGCTTTTGAATTCAGAGCTGGATTTGGCAAACTGACTTGAAGTGATGTCTTCAGAGTTAGTTCCCTTTGATCTGTACAGCTGGACCGGCTGTGTTTTGAACTCAGCTCGAATTCTCTTCAGCTTGATCATGCTCTGCTGGAGGACTCAGCTGAAGGTTGACTCCTGCTGTCTTCCGCTAGCTGACTCCTGCTGTAGACACAGCTGGGTCGACTGCTGTCTTCCGCTAGCTGACTTCTGCTGTAGACACAGCTGGGTCGACTGCTGTCTTCCGCTTCCTTAACCTGTAAACCTAGAAAATCTAAAGCTCAAACAGGCGAGCTGGAAAACACTATTTAGGTTGACGCGATCATCTATTCGGTTGGAGAATCAGTTAGGTTTTGGTATCAAATCAAAACCTTATAATTTTCCCAACAATTTCCCCCTTTTTGATGATGCCAAAACCTAACTGAGACAACTTATGACGCAGAAAAACTTGTGTTTTATTAATGAAAGCAAATACATTGTAACACAGGAAAAAGAAAGAAAGAAAAAAAATCTCCAATTCTTCAGTTCTTCAATCCCAGTTGGCTGGGTCTTCTCTTCTGCATCCAGTCTTCTTTCTTTTGACTCATCTCTTCTCCAGCTGATTCTGATTCAGCTGGTTCCTCTAGCTCAACAGCTTGCCTCTTCTTTGTCTCATTCTCTTCCCCCTTACTTCCCCCTTTTTGGCATGATCAAACAAGGTGGGAGAGATACACCATCGGCTGTTGCGATGTTTTAGTTTGGCGAAACTGTGGTTTTCAGCTCTGAGCAGCGAGGTCTGGAGTCTAGGTGGCTCAGCTGTTGTATTAGCTGGCTCTTCTTCAGTAGCATTAGCCTCAGCTGTGATTGCAGACACAACGTCCTTGGCCTGATTCAGCTGGGGCGGTCCAGCTGAGTGCTTGGAGAGATGAGTTGGCACTGGAGATAACATCTTCTGAGTCGGGCACAACTTCATTCCTTGCAATTTTGCTTCTTCAGACTTCATTAGATTGAATGAGGAAGTCTGATTCAGCACTTGAGGGACTTGAGTATTCCCCTTCCACTTCGAAGTGGTGGGTAAAGGGTTCAGCTCATATCATCATCATCCAGCTGCAAGTGATCATCGGCTGGGTGATGTTTTCCACTTGAGCATGGTGCAGGGGCTTGAGCAACTATCATCGGAAGATCTCGAAGCTGGTGTCCCTGTTGGGGTTTAAGCTTAGTTGACCAGCTGGAATACGTCGTTGCGGCGTTGATGATGACGATGTTCACGCAGACGCATGAACTTCTTCTCCATCGTGAGAAACCACCGCTTGTGGGCCTTCTACTTCTCGGAGAGTAATTACGAATTCTCTCATAATGTCAGCTGACTTCTCGGCTGACTGACTGAGCACCTTTGACTTGAGTCTTCTGTTTGAAGATGGTGCTTCAACATGTTTTGTCTCCTCAAGTTGTTTCCGATTCCCAGCTGGGACGGAAATAGATGCATGCTGCTTTGTCTCCTGCATCTTTTTCTGTACCTCCTGTGACGGAGCAAGAGCTTTGACATGATTGCTCTTGAAGACTCCGGCTTTATCAACATCTGGTCCAGTTCTGTTGTCGTTGATTTTTGCATCCCAGGGAGTTGTATGTCCCGTTCTCTTTTTTATTTTGAGAGAAACAGTGGGGCGGAGGAGGTCTTTTTCCTTTGACATTCCCAGGAAGATTTCTGCACCTTCCTGGTGAATGACGTTCTTGAGCTTTGTAGTCTTCCACTGCGTTGGACCGGATCTGTCGATGGGCTTCACCTTCTTCTGGAACTCTGTCTTCTTGAGGTTCCTGAGAGTTAAGCAACTCTTATCTTGAAGCTTTGACAGATTCTTCAAGTTTGATCGGCTTCGGGAGATATCTTTCTAGATTCCATGTTCTACTTCTGCAACTTTGGTTAGTAGAAACAAATAATACCAATTGATGGAAATAAGAAAGAATGCCGAAAAACTTTTTAGGGTTGATGCAATGTTTTGCGTATCTCTTCTAGCATATTTATATAGCTGATTTGATGAATGGTCGATCAAGATTTATCGATTGATAAGAAGATCTACGACTGGGAGTGATTCTCGTGTCATGTCAATTTCTTGTTCAGACATTGCGAGTTAATGCGTAAGAGAGGATGGTTGGGGCACTTTGACTTTTGCCTCGAAATTTCCATGATTCAGTTATTTGCAGACTTTTAATTTAATTTGATTAGATATGACAAGATATGATTTGACTGAAAACAGATTGAGTAGGTGTAGTTAATGTTGTTGCAAACCTCTCAGTTGATCATTGTAGTTAGCTGATACCTCGGTTGAGTGGGTGTGCTGGGTGATCGTTGTTCCAGCTGGTTCCCCCTCAGCTGAATAATCCTTCAATTTCAGCATCTGGTTTAGCTGGATTCTTTCTCAGCTGATACCAGTGACGTCGATTCTGAATTCCAGTGGTCTGCTTCCATTTAGCTGGGTCTGCTTCCATTCAGCTGGGTCTACTTCCATTCAGCTGGGTGAAGCATCGTCTGGATTGAGTAATCCAAGTAATCCGCACAGCATTTTGAATCTTGCTTATATCAGCGGCTTTGTGAGTATATCAGCCCGTTGTATGTCTGTGTGAATTTTCTCAACAATCACATCCTTCTTTTCCACGTGATCTCTGATGAAATGATGGCGTACGTCCACATGCTTGCATCTTGTGTGAAGTACTGGATTCTCTGAAATAGCAATCGCACTTGAGCTATCACAGAAAATTGGAACCTGTCCAGTTTTCACTTCATAGTCATCCAGCTGATGTTTCAGCCAGAGAATTTGTGAGCAGCAGCTTCCAGCGGCCATATATTCTGCTTCTATTGTGAAAGTTGCGACGCACGTTTGCTTCTTTGAAAACCATGAAATCAACTTACTTCCTAAGAACTGACAAGTTCCTGAAGTTGATTTTCTGTCCAACCGATCACCAGCGAAATCTGAGTCTGAATATCCAGTCAGCTGTAGATTGTCTTCAGCTGGGTACCACAGCCCAACATTCTGAGTTCCTTTGAGATATTTGAGAATGTTCTTGGCTGCTTGCATGTGTGCTTCCTTTGGATCAACTTGAAATCTGGCACACACTCCGACTGCAAATGAGATGTCTGGACGACTTGCTGTTAGATACAGCAGGGAACCTATTATCCCTCTGTATTTGCTGGAATCAACTGCATTCCCTTCAGTTCCTGGTTCAATCTTCCAGTTGGTGTTCATTGGAATCTTTACAGTTCTGCTGGATTGAACTCCATACTTGGCGATCAATTCTTTCACGTATTTGGATTGATTTATGAAAATCCCTTCTGCTGATTGCTTGACTTGAAGTCCTAGGAAGAAACTCATTTCTCCCATCATGGACATTTGGAACTGCTCTGACATCATTTCTCCAAATCTTTGGCATAAGAAGTTTGATCTTGATCCAAAGATGATGTCGTCTACAAAAATTTGAACAACCAGGATGTCTTCTCCTAACTTGATGGTGAAGAGAGTTCTGTCTACTGAGCCCTTCTTGAATCCTTTGGATACAAGGAAATTTGACAAAGTGTCATACCAAGCTCGAGGTGCTTGCTTCAATCCATAAAGCGTCTTCTTTAGCTTGTAGACTTTGTTTCCTTCTACTTCAAATCCTGGAGGTTGTTCGACGTAGACATCTTCTTTGATTTCTCCATTTAAGAATGCACACTTCACATCCATTTGATAGACCTTGAATTTGTGATGTGCTGCATAAGTGAGAAAGAGTCTGATTGCTTCCAATCGCGCTACTGGAGCAAATGATTCTTCGAAGTCAATTCCTCCTGCTGAGTGTAGCCTTTGGCAACCAGTCGAGCTTTGTTTCTGATGATGACTCCCAGGGTATCCAATTTGTTCTTGAATATCCATTTGAGTCCTATGACTTTGACTCCTTCAGGTCTGTCGACCAATTCCCAGACACAATTTCTGAGGAATTCGTTCAGCTCTTCTTGCATGGCGTTAGTCCAAGGCACGCTCTTCAAGGCTTCGAGAATTGATTGAGGCTCTGGCACTTGAGCTACGTAACATGCCATTAGAGCTGTATCTTCATCATAGACCGTCAGTTCTGGCTCTACTGAGAGTTGAGCTGTGTCAGCTGCTTCTTGATGATCCGATGAAACTTGAGCAGCTGAGCTTCTGGTTTTGACTTGGTCGAATGGTTCTTCAATGATTGCTGATGATGGATGATCTTCAATCCATCTTCTCCTTTTACGAATTTCTTCTTCCAGATGATTGATGCTTGAAGTGGCTAAATTTCATCTGTCTTGGAGTTGCTCTGGAGTTAAGTCTTGAGAGATTGATTCTCCTTGATTTGGATTTTGAGGTGACTTCTGTAGAGTCTCTGCTGGAGATGGAGCTGGGGATTCAGCTGTGTCTAGATTTCCAGCTGATGGCGTTCCCCCTTGATTTGGCGTGGAAGGTTCTTCTTGACTTCCAGCTGGTGGAGCTTCCCGGTTGATTTGAAGTTCATCCTCTGGCTCATCATCCCAAATTAATGGTTCGGCCAGATTCCTGATTCGATTTTCTTGAGCTCTTATCTGAATCTGTCCTGAAGATTCTCCTTCGTTTCTTCGTTTGATAGAATCTCTATATTCGAAAGATGATTCGTCAAAGGTAACATGTGGAGTTACTTCGACTGTTTGAGTTCTTCTGTTAAAGACTCTGTGTTTCGACTAAATTAATCCTAAAGTCGCTCGCAATTAAACGAGATCACTATAGATTAAGTAAGTCAACCCAAGTATCGTCTCACAAGGAAAACTTAGCAGGGAAATTATTGTATTGCGAAAAGAAAATAAACAGAAAGCATTAAATCAATTGGTTTGAGGTTTCTAACTAGACGAAAAGAATAATTAAACATAAATTAATCCCTAGGCATGAATCGAAATTTAATCTAACAAAAACATTAATCTTGTATAACATTAATTCTCGAAGGGAATCTGCAGGAGAAATTATAAAGCATAAATAAAGAGCTGAAATCGTAAACTCACTACTGTAATCGAAATCGAAGATAAACTGGAATTGAATCTGACAAATTGCAACTACTGAAGTCTCCAATCCGGAATGCAATTACAATAGTAAATCACTAAGTAGAAATATTCGAGAGTAAACTAGAAGAAAACCCTAAAGGACTCTAAAAGAACAAAGAAAAAGAATGGCGTCTGGAATTGAAAGGTGGAGAGAGAGCGTCTGAAAAACCCTCGCTCGGTATTTATACACGCGGCGATTAAAATTGTGCTCAGCGGTCTCCTAGCCTCAGCGATCGCTGAGCACACCCCATTAAATCTGCTACGTGACCAAACTCAGCGGTCTCCTAGCCTCAGCGACCGCTGAGCGCACTTTAGTAAACCCGCTAAACGCCCGAAGTCAGCAGTCTCTCGCGATCTCCTAGAGTGAGAGACCGCTGACTTCTCGCCCTGTAATGGATAAGCACTGGACTCAGCGGTCGCTCGGGATGAGAGACCGCTGACTTCTGGCCCTGTAATGGATGAACGCTGGACTCAGCGGTCTCCTAGAGTGAGAGACCGCTGAGTTCTCTGAAGATGTCCCGTAATGGTCAGCGGTCTCCTAAGGTGAGAGACCGCTGACTTCCTGAAGGTGCCCCGTTTGGTGAAACGGAACGTATTGCTGCAGCAGAAAACTCACAACGGCGGCGGAAGTTGAGCGAACTGTGGTTGCCTTCATCATTCCCGAGCAAAATCTACATTTTCAACCCGATAGCTCGACACAACATCATTAGCGCATTTTAACTTTAAAATAATGCGAAACAAAACAAATGTCATCAAAAGCGCGCATGCAAAACATCCAGAAATGCAACAAAAAAATGAACGCAACAAACCCTCCACACACAAAACCTTGCTTGTCCTCAAGCAAATCTTAATTAAAAACACAACAAGAAAGACATAGATCGAAAATGACAAATCATGCTTCAACTTCATATCCAGCATAAGAACATTCTCAACATTTTCTAACCAAATGCAATTCACCCCATAACTAACGAGTTGCCCTTCTGCATATAAACTCAATCGGATCAAAACCAAAATGCGAAGATAAGAGGCAAGACATGAAACGTGCTATCACACTTAATACTTCTAATTTCTTTTCTTTTCAAAATTCAACCAATTTTACACAACCTCCGGGGCAAAATTCACTAGGTAAATCCTCCAGAGTATTTCGGGTCTCCTAGAGTGGTTTCCCATACCCATCTCTCCTAAGCATTTCAACAAAGACGGGGAGAGAGTGGGGTAGAGCCCCTCGGATCATATATTAAGCCAAACAACATTTTTCTTTACACAAACGGCAAGAGAGTCGAGTTATAAGGTCAATATTCATGAGGTGGAAACATTTAGAGTTCATCTAAAGTATCCTCATGTGGTTTCCCATGCTCATGGTTCCCAGAAGAGCAGAGACCTCCCAACTCAACTTACACTTTAACAACAAAACATCATTCACAAATTTCCACGCATAAAGAAAAACTTTCCACCTCCTTCTCTCATTCAAGAATTTCACCTCAATTATTCACATACAGAAAAATGCCCCACAGTCAACTATGAAGTAAACACAATGCTTAAAGAAAATGCTGAATAATATCCTCAAACCATCAATTAAATAAAAGCATAATACATTATGTTCAATCCACATACTTCCACAGTTTGAATCAATTCAAGACTGACGAGGACAAGACAAGACAGACAAACCAAAAGGGTTAGCCCCCCCCACACAAGAGAAGAAAACAATGCCCTCATTGTGATAATAAAATAAGAGAGAAAAGGAGGCTTCACTGAGGGTACGACAGCCCCAAGCGAGAAATCATTCAAGCAGCATTATCCAACAACCTGAAACAAAAACACAAAGACAAAACAAAACAAAACAAAACAAAACCAAACAAAACAAAACAAAACAAAACAAAACAAGCAAAACAAATACAACAAAGGGAAAGAACGAGAAACCACCCATTAACCAAAATCTGACTGAAGGTGCAGCTCCCTTTTCATCTGTATTATCACTTCATTTATGGTTGCAGCTGATGATTTCAATCTCGGGTACTTAACACCCATTGCATGTGTAGCTCTTCCCTTCACTCGGACTTGAATGTCCGGTTCGACTTCCTCCTCACTTTACAGGTTAGCCAGAAAATCAAGCACTATGTCATCCTCATGTTCCAGATTAGCCAAGAATTCCTGAATGATATCATCCTCATTGTGCAGATTAGCCAGAAATTCGTGCACAATATCATCCTCATCCACCGAGTCAAACATCTTGACGTAGGAGCAATTTTGCACTAAAGGGTCACGAGCTACTGACTTCTTACTGAACACAGAGAAAGTCACTGATCGCCCTGATCCCGCTATACTTAAAGTTCCCGACCTGACGTCAATGCGAGTATTAGTTATGGCCATAAAAGGCCTGCCTAGCAAAACAAGGTGACCATTCTCACTCTTTATCCCCTTGCCGGTCTCCAGCACAACAAAATCCACCGGAACTCTAATACCACTCACAGTTACCACAACATCCTCAACCATCCCACGAGGGTAACTAATAGAACCATCAGCTAATTCTATTTTCATGTCCGTATGCTTCAATTCACAATTACCCAATTTCTCAAAAATACTAAAAGGCATCAGGTTAATTGCTGCACCTAAATCTAGCATTCCTGAGACCTCGTCGCTAATACCCAAGTCTAGGCTTATGATAAAACTACCTGGATCATCCTGCTTAGGTAGTAGCTGTTGTGGTTCAGCTGTATTTAGAGGTATAGGTTCATCTGGTAGCTGGGAAGCTTTGATTGTACTCACGGTTTTACTTCTCCACTTCTCTGTGGTGTCCCTCGTATTAAGGGTGTGTACCGGTCCTTCTCTTAGTCTACTTGGTAAGGCAACGAATCGGTCAAATTGGTGCTCGCCCTTGTGAGGCTTGATTTCCTCCTCCTTAAATTTTGGAGCAACTTCTCTAATGATAGAAACAGCATGGGCCTGATGAGGTTGTTGTCCTTGACTCGGTATCTTCCCAGTCTGCTGTTGCTGCTGCATCTGATTCATAGTGCCAGATATCTGTCCCATAGCTGTTTCAAGACGCTTGATAGTGGCATCTTTAGCTTCCCTTGCTCGCTTGCTTTCCTGCATGAAATCGCTCAAGCTGTCCTCCATGGAAGTCTTTTGAGGAGGTTGAAATTGTTGGGAAAAGCTTCGTCTTGAGGGTACCACTATTCTTGAGGGAATCTTGAACATTTGTTGTTGTTGGGAAGGGTGAAATTGATAATTTTGTCCTAAGCCTTGTCCTTGATCCTGGTTCCTCCACCCATAACTAGACTGATTCTGCCATCCCGAGCTCTGCTGTCGTTGATTCTGATTGAAACTTTGGCCTTGATCCAACTGCTGACGTGGAGGATACCCCTGAGCAGCATAGACTTCTGCTCCTCCTTCATATGTCGGCTTTCCCATTCTTTGACACTCTTCAGGATTGTGCCCTTTCTCTCCACAAATGCCACATGGCTCAGTAAAAATCTCTTGTCTAGTAGGTGTCTGTCGAGGTGGAGAAAGAGCAGACTTGCTCATCTTCAATTCTTGCAGCTCTCTCATCATGTTGGCCAACTGCTTTTTCATGTCCGGACTTTCAACAATTGCACTCACTTCAACACGTCGAGTACGGGTAGATTTTTTTTGTGAACTAGCTGTAAGTGTTTCGAAAATCTCTTGCAGTGCATCAGCTGTTTTCACTGCAATGTTTCCTCCAGCGGTACTATCCACCATAAACTGAGTTGTCTACACCAATCCATCGTAGAAGAACTGCCACAACATTTCTGGTGCCATCTGGTGATGTGGACACTGCTGAAGTAACTCCCGAAATCTTTCCCATGCCTCATGGAAGGGTTCATCTCCAGCTTGAGTGAAATTCATGATTTTTGTACGAACTTCCTGAGTCTTATGATTAGGGTAATACTTCAACATGAATTTCTCACACACAGCCGTCCACGTAGTGAGCGAGTTTGGTGGAAGAGATAAGTACCACGTTTTAGCCCTGTCCTTCAACGTGTACAGGAAACATTTCAACTTGAGCTGGTCCTCAGTTAAAGCTAGCAAAGGAAACGATTGAACCACCGTGCAAAACTCTCGAACGAATTGCAGAGCATCTTCATTTGCCATCCCGTCATAAGAGGGAAGCAGATTCAGATGATTCTGCTTCAAATCATAATTCCTGACTTCTGTTGGCAGCACTATAGCAGAAGTAGTGGTTCCAAATGTAGGCCTGGCAAAATCCCCCATAAATCTGGTATTGTTAGCCATTTATCCAGGAAAAATCGGTTCGTCTGGTGTATCACACCCGGATTCTTTTGACTGAACAATAACTTCTTCTTCAAAACAAGGTTCGTCAACCTCGTTAAAACTGGACTCGGCTTCTTCCTGCAAACTTATCAAAATCCTACGTGGTTGATTGATGTTGTCAAAATAAGGTGCCAAATTCCTTTTCAAGCTTCTGCGACCTTGCATACACAACACTCAACAAATAGATTACACGCACCGAAAGAAAGAAAATAACCGAGTACCAAAAGAATAAAATAAATAAACATAAAATAAACTTAAATACAAAGAAACACAAAAATCGCCTAAAGTTTTCCCCGGCAACGACGCCAAATTTGTTTCGACTAAATTAATCCTAAAGTCGCTCGCAATTAAACGAGATCACTATAGATTAAGCAAGTCAACCCAAGTATCGTCTCACAAGGAAAACTTAGCAGGGAAATTATTGTATTGCGAAAAGAAAATAAACAGAAAGCATTAAATCAATTGGTTTGAGGTTTCTAACTAGACGAAAAGAATAATTAAACATAAATTAATCCCTAGGCATGAATCGAAATTTAATCTAACAAAAACATTAATCTTGTATAACATTAATTCTCGAAGGGAATCTGCAGAAGAAATTATAAAGCATAAATAAAGAGCTGAAATCGTAAACTCACTACTGTAATCGAAATCGAAGATAAACTGGAATTGAATCTGACAAATTACAACTACTGAAGTCTCCAATCCGGAATGCAATTACAATAGTAAATCACTAAGTAGAAATATTCGAGAGTAAACTAGAAGAAAACCCTAAAGAACTCTAAAAGAACAAAGAAAAAGAATGGCGTCTGGAATTGAAAGGTGGAGAGAGAGCGTCTGAAAAACCCTCGCTCGGTATTTATACACGCGGCGATTAAAATTGAGCTCAGCGGTCTCCTAGCCTCAGCGACCGCTGAGCACACCCCATTAAATCCGCTACGTGACCATACTCAGCGGTCTCCTAGCCTCAGCGACCGCTGAGCACACTTTAGTAAACCCGCTAAACGCCCGAACTCAGCGATCTCCTAGAGTGAGAGACCGCTGACTTCTCGCCCTATAATGGATAAGCGCTGGACTCAGCGGTCGCTCGGGATGAGAGACCGCTGACTTCTGGCCCTGTAATGGATGAACGCTGGACTCAGCGGTCTCCTAGAGTGAGAGACCGCTGAGTTTTCTGAAGATGTCCCATTTGGCTAAACGGTCAGCGGTCTCCTAAGGTGAGAGACCGCTGACTTCCTGAAGGTGCCCCGTTTGGATAAACGGAACGTATTGCTGTAGCAGAAAACTCACAATGGCGGCGGAAGTTGAGCGAACTGTGGTTGCCTTCATCATTCCTGAGCAAAATCTACATTTTCAACCCGATAGCTCGACACAACATCATTAGCGCATTTTAACTTTAAAGTAATGCGAAACAAAACAAATGTCATCAAAAGCGCGCATGCAAAACATCCAGAAATGCAACCAAAAAATGAACGCAACACTCTGTATGCTTTACTCACAGCAGAATAACCAAGGAATACTTCTCGGTCTGTCTTCTCGTCGAACGTCTTGAGCTGTGTCTTTCCATTGTTTAGGATATGACATTTGGGTCCGAATACCTTGAAATATCCAATATATGGTATTTTATTGTTCCATAGCTCATACGGTGTCTTTCCTTACCTTGATGTGAGTAGGGAGCGATTCTGAGTGAAGCAAGCTGTGTTGATAGGCAGCTTAGTCCTGGTTTCGCTCTTCTTGTACATGAATGATACCCATGTGAATCTTGAGAAATCATCCACTACGACCAGAGTATATTTTCTGCCATTGAAGCTTGCTGGAGTAACTGGACCAAAAAGATCCATGTGAAGGAGTTGAAGTACTCGATCAGTTGACTGAACTGGCTTGAGAGAGAATGAAATTCTTGTCTGCTTTCCTTGTTGACACGCGCTGCACATATGACTTTTGTCATATACTTGATCTGGAATTCCATTAGCGAGCTGGTTCCTAGCCAGTTTGTTGATTGTCTTGAAGTTGAGATGATTCAGCCGTCTGTGCCACAGCCAGCTGACTTCATTGCTGCTTTTCGATACAAGACAAGTCTCCGGAGGGCTGCTGTTTCAGTCAGCAAAATACATATTTCCTTCTCTTTTCCCTCTTAGGAGTATCTGCTTGGTTTCCCTGTTCTTCACTGTGCATCCCTGTGCATCAAACTTGACAGAAAAACCGTTGTCGCAGAATTGGCTAATGGAAAGCAAGTTGTGTTGCAATCCTTGTACATAAGAAACATTTGGGATTATAACATTTTTAGTTTTAAATGTACCATAACCTTTGGTTAGGCCTTTGGAGTTGTCACCAAATGTTACTTGTGGGCCTGGACGCTCGATATACTTCTGAAGTAGATGCTTTAAGTACGTCATATGCTTGGAACATCTACTGTCCAAGTACCATAGCGTTCTCATCGACTCCTCAGTGATGCGTCGATTCCTTGCAACCTATACAAAAGATCAAGATTTAGGTACCCAGTTTTAATTGGGTCCTTGTGGGTTAGACAGAGATCCTTTGACGACCCAGATCTGCTTGATGACTCGAATTGGGTCATTTGATCTGATAATTCTCCCAGCTGAGTCGATATACACATTCTTTGTGTTCTTCGGTTGTTGCTGGCGGGATCTTGATCTCAGTGTCTTTCCGTCTTGATGTCTTGATTTCTTTTGGTTTCCAGCTGTGTACCTAGCTGAGACGTTCTTTTGTCTCTGTTGTCTCATGTGATGCTGTGGCTGGAAATGATTATCTAGCTGGTACTCATGTGAGTGATATCCAGCTGGATATCTCTGATATCTCGGTTGATATCGTTCAACGTCTTTATTCTTATTCTTTGAGTATCTGTAAAGTCCAGCCTGTTGTCTTTCTTGAGGTTGAGTACGTTGCTGTCTGAGTTGGGCTTGAGGTTGTCTCATAGCTGGCCTTTTTGATGCCTGCTGTGTCCTTGACGGAGCTTGATGATATTTCATAGCTGGCCTTTTTGAAAGCTGCTGTGTCCTTGACGGAGCTTGAGGATGTTTCACAGCTGGTCTTCCTGACGCCTGCTGTGTCCTCAACTGTTGATGCTGAGTTGCTGGGATTGGATGTTCTTTTGCTCGTACAAATATTACCTTTGTTCCACTTGTGGAGGCAATGTTTGAGGCATCCTTTGATTCATTGTATCCCAGTCCTGCTTTGAGTGCTGCTGAACGTTGTGCACTAATGATCTCGTCCATTGTTGATGTGGCTTTGATGAGAGCTACTATCTTCTTAGATAGTACCTCTTCGGTGCTTTTTAGCTCAATGATCTCAGCTGACTTCTTTTCCGATTCAGCTATGACCTTTTCCAAGTCTTCCATCAGCTGTTTCTTCTCATAGTAGAATTCCTTCATCAGCTGATCTTGTTTCACTATTTTGTCTTTTAGTGAAACAACTTCCTGTTGGAGCTGTGTTGTATCAGCTGCTTCTGATACCTTTGTCTTTTCCAGTTCCGCTTTCAGCTCGGCATTCTCACACATAATGACGTCAAGGATCTCTTGAAGCTCCTTGGAATCGTTCATACTTTCTCTACTAGACTCCAATCAGGTAGCCCTGATTCTGAAACCTATGTAGAGTGTTCGTGTGATGGTGAGAGGTTAGATAGATTTTGAGTTCGAGACATTACCTCATCTTCATCGATGCCGTCTGTTTGTCCCATGATGCATGTATCCCAATCAGGTTCATCATGGGCCATCAGTGTTTCTTCTTCCGAGTCTGAAAATGGCATGTTGTCATCCATTTTGTTGCACTCTGATTCTTCATCGGCGATGTAAGCTCTCCTTCTGTCAGCTGCCTTAGCTTTCAGTTGGTCTTTATCTTTCTTGGACAGCTTTGGACAATCTAGCCGATCTTGTCACAGTTCCTTGCAGTTGAAGCAACCTTCTTCTGTTCGTTTGTCAGCTGACTTCTCATCAGCTGCTGCGTACTTGTCTCTGTAAGTTCTTGCGAACTTCTTGTATTTGCCCTTGCTGGTGTTGAGTCTGTTGTAGTTTTTGACCAGCATAGCTATTTCTTCAAGTAGCTCTTCCTTGCTCATGTCCTTTTTATCCTTCTTTGATGACTCAGCTGACTGTATGTATGCCGATTTATCAGAGTTGGCTCTGAATGCAATCTCCTTTGTTGCAGGTGTCAGCTCTCCATCATTCTGATTGCTTGAAGATTCTTTCATGGTAATCTTCAAGTTGTATTCGTTGGCTTTGAGCAGGGAGTATAATCTTTCAGTTGAAAGATCACCTAAGTCACTTCGACTTTGGTGTACCACCTTATAAGTGTTCCATTCAGCGGTGAGCGCTGAAATAACTTTTAGATTCTTTTCTCGCTGGGTGTATTTCCCATTTCTGATGGTTTCTATTTCCACCACTATATTGGAGAATCTGAGTTCCATCCCTTCGATGGACTCGTTGACCAGCTGCTTGAAGTTATCAAACTTCTGGCATGCAATTGTGAATTTATTTTCCGTTATCTCCTCTGACCCTTCGCATAGCTTTGCTAGGGTTTTCCACATCTCCTTTTCTGTTTCGCAGTTGATGATTTTACTGAGGTAGGCGTTGGAGACCGTTGAGGATATGGTGTTCCTCGCGAAGCTGTCTAGTCCAGCATGCTTCCTTTTTTCTGAGGTGTGCTCACCCTTTGGCTTGGGAATGAGTTGATATATTGGTTGTCCACCATCTTGAGTTGGAACAAGCTCGTTTCCTTGTTTGTAGATGATGATGGGTCCGTCTGTGATGACGTCCCATATCATATCGTGATGCGCACAGAGAAAGCTCTTCAGTCTGAACTTCCATATTGCATAATCGTCTACCGAGAAGGTGGAAAGATTTATGTTAAGATAAGAATACATGGAAACATGCAGTATGTAATAATATGAGTTTTTCACAAAGCGGATCTGTTCAGATGACCACTGACAGATTGTCAAGAGATATCTCTTGATACAGAAACAACGGTCTGTTGAACCACTGCTCTGATACCAATTGATGGTCCCTGAGCTAGGTATTTGGTGTAGAGGGGGGGTGAATACACCAAATAGATTTCTGAAAACTTTTTCAAGTTAAATAACAGAGTTGGTGAGCTTAGTTCTTGATCCAGCTGAGGAGGGTCAGCTGGGTAAATAACTCAGCTGGCGGTGCGGAATGTGGTGGTTTGAAAACTTAGCTCGGTTACTTAGAAAAACTCAGCTTGAAAAGATTAACTTTATGATTTCAGCTTAGTCAAGTTGTGTAACTTTCAGAAAGACACAGCTGTCTTTGGAGAGCAGCTGCGTATGCAGTTTTGATCAAATATGTAATGTTATGAAAGAGTTAGTACAAAACTGAATTTAAAGAGACAGTAAAGAGCACACGATTTTTACGTGGTTCGGAGTAACACCTCCTACGTCCACGACCAGGTTTACTGGTAATCCACTACCACTTGGTTTCTAAGTACCAAGCAACTTCACAACTCTAACCCGAGCTGTGTTCCAACAGTTTGCGGGCACCGTCAAGCCTACACCTTTAGTTTTCGGGTACTGAAGAACCTATCCACTCGAATTACACGCTTCGAGCAAGCGTACCTTTACCTAACCTTTCTGGGTTTGGGTTTGGGTTTAGGTATGGGTTTTCCAACTGTGAACGAGTTCTTACAATGAAGAACAAGGAGTATGATGAACTCGTTCGAAATCTAGGCTTTAAGATATACAAAGATTTTGGCCTAGGGATCAGACGAAAAACTAAGCAGTTTCTGAACTAGAAACACTTTAAGATAAAGTGTTCTTTGATATATGTAGAACTGCTTGAGAGCTTTTGAAAGATTGATGATTTCAGAGAATGAAAGCTTGTAGAGAGTTTTTCATGTTTGATCCTGAGGTTGAAGACGGGTTTATATAGGTAGAGATTCAAGACTAGCCGTTGGAGGAGCCGTTTGAATCTTACCTACTCTTCTTAAATTTGAGATCTGCCGTTGGGCGATTCTGCACCTGTCTTCATTTGTGTCATATCCTAGGTCCTGAAGTCTAGGATGCTGATTCGGCAATCCCTCATTGGTCGAGCCATGTTGACTTCCTCTGACGCCGGGATCTTCTGCCTTTGGAGTTGGCTTTTGAATTCAGAGCTGGATTTGGCAAACTGACTTGAAGTGATGTCTTCAGAGTTAGTTCCCTTTGATCTGTACAGCTGGACCGGCTTTGTTTTGAACTCAGCTCGAATTCTCTTCAGCTTGATCATGCTCTGCTGGAGGACTCAGCTGAAGGTTGACTCCTGCTGTCTTCCGCTAGCTGACTCCTACTGTAGACACAGCTGGGTCGACTGCTGTCTTCCGCTAGCTGACTCCTGCTGTAGACACAGCTGGGTCGACTGCTGTCTTCCGCTTCCTTAACCTGTAAACCTAGAAAATCTAAAGCTCAAACAGGCGAGCTGGAAAACACTATTTAGGTTGATGCGATCATCTATTCGGTTGAAGAATCAGTTGGGTTTTGGTATCAAATCAAAACCTTATAATTTTCCCAACAAAAATGATATGGATAAGGATGAATTTTTGGAGCAGAACATAGAGAAAACTCCATGTATATTTGGTGTTGATTCTGCTGAGCAATGTATTCTGGATAAAGATACTTGTGCTTGTAAGGATATTCAAATTGAGTGGAGACTAATGATGTTTTGGAGCAAGTTTATGAAGATGTTCATGAGTTTGTGTCTGAAGAAAAATGTAAACTAGATTCTAATCATGATGCCAAGATGAAGGTGGAGTTTTCAGAGGCTAAAACTCAGATGGGTGATGGAATGAAGGTTGATCCACATGAAAGATCAATTCATGAAGTTGTAGATTCTTATAACTATTCTAAGGCTGAGCATAGCATGAAAAGGGATAATTGGATCAATGCAATGAGTGAGGAGTTAAATTCTTTGAAGGAGACATGAGTTTGGTCTTTGGTGTTTCATCCTCAAGCTGGAAATCTTGTGAGAATTGGTGGAGCTACAAGAACTAAGTTGAGGAAGGAAAATGGCAGCAGGTTAGCTGCAAAATAAGGCTAAAACCTCATGGTTTGGTACAGAAGAAGGATGAGGTTTCTTCTATAGATGAAAGTTGTGAAGATGTGCAAATTGCTAATGAGAGTTTTGCAAAGGTTCATGCAAAGCTTGAGTTAGTAAACTTGTTATCTCGAAATTGAGACGGAGCTGTTGTCTCGTGCTGGGACAGTGTTTCGGAGAAGGAAGCTGTGTTTTATTTTGTTATGGTTTGTGAAATGCTGGATAAGGTGGAGATTTGTTGATATTTTATCTGCGCATTTCATATGGTAAGAGAAGCTCTACAGCTAGCTGGAAAGTTTTGACTAAGTCTCAGCTGGATTAAGTTACACAGTTGTGAGAAGTCAGCAGGGATTATCACAGCTGGGTATAATACTCAGCTGGACGTTCATTCAGCTAGAGTCAGCTGGAGGGATGATGCTCAGTCGGACTGAATACTCAGCTAGATCTTCAGTACTTGACTGGATCTTCAGGTGGAAGAATTTGTAGCTGGACATATCTCAGTTGTGTAGTCAGTCAGACGGTTAGCTGTGTCGTCAGCTGGACCAGTTGGAGTGAGTACTTGACTGGATCTTCAGGTGGAAGAATTTGCAGCTGGACAGATCTCAGCTGTGTAGTCAGCCAGACGGTTAGCTATGTCGTCAGCTGGACAGCCAATTGGGTTGTCAGCTGAGAAGAGATTATGAAGCAGTTTTGGAAGCGGTTACAACAACTATTATATAAAGACCATTCCAATTTTTTTCTGTTTGATAATCGATGAGAGCTTAGTTTCGCAGTTTGTGTGCAATACAGAAAGAGAAAAGTTCTTGAGTATCAAAGTTAGTTTAGAATTATGTTCTAATCTTTGTTGTAATCGAAGTTAGATTGGGAAAGAGTGAATAAAGCGACAACAGCTTCTGTCCCATGGATGTAGATCATTTTGATCGAACCACGTAAATCTCGTGTCTCATATTTGTATTTTTACGCTGATTTTTCCAACAGGGCTATCCCATTTAACTTGTCATATTTCCAAATAAGGAACTAATTAATCCTTCGAAATTGATAGGACATACTCATTTCCTCTCTTTTTACTCTTATTCTTAATAATCGTGATAAAACAGTAACAAGACAAGATGAGTGGGACGAAAGGAGTACAATTCTACAGAACTTTTTGCTAAAATTGCCTGCAAATATTTGAGCAAATGTGCATTTTCAATTTTAAATATTCATACTATTATTATTACTATTACTATTATTATTATTTTAATCCATAATTATGTTGAATATATTAATTATTTAAATAAATACTATGCTTAAAACGACAGTTGCTATATCATCAGAACAGATCAAACAAAGTCAAACTTGCAATTGATTATTACTCCCTCTGTCCCCCAAAAGTGTGGTCCAATTAATATTTTATACATCATATATAATTAAATTTGAACCATACTTTTGGGGTACGGAGGGAGTAATTTCGAATAAAAAAGTTCTTAGTTGTCAACATTTCATTTTGATCACCAAGTCATCTTCCTTTCTCCCCCCGAATTCAAGGTGTGCATGTTTGGGAAAATCAAGCTTGACAATTGGTGGTTTGCCAAATCTTGTTTTAAAAAAGGATAGTTTCTTTCTTGATAAAATTTGAAGGAAAAAAGAATTTATTGAATTTCTTGATTTTGCATTAAATTTTCTATTTAGTTGGTCTCAGTTGAGTACTATTCTTAATTGGTAAGGGTTTATGTAGAAACTCTTACCTAAAGGAAGACCGTTTTATATATTTTGAAATGGATAGATATACATACATATTTTTATTTGCATATCCATCTAAAAACTATTTATCGAGTTCTTTGCGTGTGTACTTTTTAATACATTATAATTCCTTAAGATAATATGTTTAAACCAGAATTAAAAATATGCACTTAGGATCCTCTGTCCCCAACTTTGGTGTCTAACTTTGTCCCACAATTCATATTTAATTTTTTTTTGTCATTTTTTTCTTCAATTTCAATCTATGATGTTTTAGTATAATTTTACAATTATTAACTAGAATTCATCCATCCGAATAGGGTTTATATATATTTTTTAATATTTAATTTGCATTTTTTTAATTTTGAATTGATTATTAGGGTTCATTATTCCAAAATTAGAGTATATAATTTTTTTAAATTCTAATTTTTTATAATAAATATTAATTAAGGTTTATTATATATTACTAAATTTTTATTTTTAAATAAATATTTTTTAAATAGTAAAATTAATAGTGGGACACGGAGAGTGAGACAATAGTTGGGAACAGATGATCTCATCCGAAAAACATGATTCAATCATTGATCAAAGGAGCAAATTGCATAAAGCAATCATGTACTTTATGTAAATGGCATAAAACACTCATATATTTTTAAAATTACATAAAACATCCATGTATTTTTATAAACCTTGTACACTCGTCCCTCCGTCTACAACTTTTAAGTAAACATTAACACCGTTAAAAATACATTGGTGTTTAGTGCATCATGCAAGTTAATTTGTTAAAACACATGAATTTTTTTTTGTGTAATTTAAAAAATATATGAATATTATGTGCAATTTATATAAAATACACGTGTGTTTCTTACATTTTACTCTTGATGAATCCAGATACGAAACAATGAAAGTGCCTAACCTTCAAAATTTGCTTACGTTTCCTTCTTTCTTCGAATATACGCCAGAAATCAGAAGAAAGAAAAAACAAAAAAATAAAATAAAAACGAAAAGAATGCAAAAATTAGTTGTGTCCGGCATCCGCACGATGAATATATCATTTATTGATAAGAGAAGTTTAGGGTTCAAATATTACCGCCTCTCTTTCTCCAACTAAAATAAAATAAAGTAGCTTTGTTTCGTTTCTTTTAAAAGTAATAGCTTGTTTTAATAACAATCAAAGACATGCTCCTCTTCATTTCATATTCTCGCACAATTACAATAAGTACCAAAATAGCCGAATTAATCACTTATCAGGAATCTATCGTAACCCAATCTTTAAATTTTAATATTATAAGAATTAATTAGTTTAAAATAAAACTTTTACCCATTTTCTATTTTTTACACACGTAAATAATTTGCCGTCAAAATCGGACGGACAATAAAGCAGTTTGGGTAAACCAGAACACCTAAAATCTCGACACAGATTCAAAGGGACAATGCGATGACACGACAAGCATTTCGGCACTCGGCATGCAGTTGATGTATTTACTCTATAACTTGGCATGCTGTCGTGGGTTGGGCTCCTGCAAGTTGCCGTAAATATTCTCTCTCTCTACTCTAGATGTTTCTCTCTCTTTCTAGATCTTTCTAGACCTCTCTCGCAAGATGCAGATAAACTACGAGTATCATATCATCAAGTATAGTAGCACCATGAACTTGTTAGATTGATAACATTTGCATCGTCCGTGTTGTTGTCCTCTCTCTCTCTCTCGTCTCTAACTAACACGCATGTCATGTCAACAGCAATAAATATATGTATGTTTTTTCGTCACGTTATAATTGGCACTTGGGCTTACATATACATACATAATTACATATATTATGTCGGCCGTCGACAATTAACTTTCTCTTTATTGCTCAGCTGGTTGAAGCAATTAATTGTGATTTAAAAATCGTCCAAAATTACACTTTCGGACAAGGCTTTGTCCGATAATATTGGGAATATTCCACTTCTCTATAGCATGCATTGGTGTTGGGCTATATATGTATGCACATTTTACATGCATGTATACATATGTCTTCTTCTTTCATTCTTATTATATTCCTCGTGGGATTCGTTGAAATCTTGTTTGAATGTTCTCCAAGATTCAATTTTTAGACGAGGGTTTTTCTTTTCTTGAATTTTTATTGACAAACTGAGGACATATTTTGTTGTAACAAGCCAAAATTGGAGTCTTTCTTCTCATGGGATAGAATTAGAAAATTAAATATTTTTTTGTATGTGGAACCTAATTACTTTGGACTAATCACAATATTAAATTTAGGGGGTGTTTAATTTGGGTGATAGGATAGATAGATAAAAATAATAAGTTAATCCACCGTTTACTTTGATGGATTGATTATTTTTGAACTTATTTGATCATCTAATTCTTCATATAGTTAATCCTATGTTTTATCAACCTATCCTACCATTCAAATTAAACGTCCGGTATATATAGGTCAATTGTCACTTGTGAGTGCAATAGTATTTACTTGCACTAAATAAATGTAGACTTTAGTACGTCGTTAGAATTATTTATTACTGCAGAACTGCACTAGGTTCAATGAAATAATGCAAATTGTACATGGTACTTAATTTTTCACGTGCTAGTCTTTAGTACGAGATAGTTCATCTACATTTGTTGAATAATGTGTTGAAATATCATTAAATTAAATGCGATAATATTTCTCATTTAGATTATTTAAATGTATATTGAATTTAATTAAATTAATCAGTTTTTCATAATTATGCAGTATTACATTATTAACCATTAAATTAATTATATTTGACTGATACAATAGACAAAACATATTTGAAAAAATAAGGGCAAATTGCATAAAAATTTCCCACTTTTTACCAAATTCTGGTTTATTTCCCGACTTTTTTATTTTTTTTTTAAATTCCTCACCTTTCAATTTTTCTTAATTTTATCCCGGCGAACAATTTCCGGTGAATTAAATGCTTACATGTCGCAATAAATGCTTATCTGTTATTAGTAATGCTGATCTGTTATACGTGTGGCGGTTAAGTGGTATGAACGACGTCGTTTACAATAATACACAAAACGACGTCGTTTACAATAATACACAAAACGACGTCGTTTACTGAATGATTTAGAAAGATAGAATATTATGCACACGACTCCTCAGTTGACAGATTCTCTCAAATCCCTAATTCTCTGTTAGTTGTTGCGATGAAGTCAGTAATTTTACAGTAAAAAATCACTTGAAGCTGGTAATTAGGATAATTTATTGTTTCTTTTTGTCGTCCCGTGTTTATCTTCTTGTGCGAACGAAGTGGGGGTGATCCCAGAAGTCGACGCAAAAAGCGAAGGTTGTAGGAGTGATGGGGGACAGGTAGGTCCCTAATCTCGTTTGTTTATGTTGTATTGATGCATTTTTTGGATTTTTTTTTGCAGAAAATCAATTTTTTGAAATCTTCTGTTAGGGTTTGCGATTTTTGAAGTCTTCTGTTAGGGTTTGTTGCTGATTCATGTGTTTCTTATTGATTCATGCTATTTTTATACTTTTCAGTGAATCATTCGCTGTTTATGTTCATCATGGTGGTCGGTTTGTGTGTTTAGAGAATGATGATGTTTATGTTGGGGGGGAGGGGGGGGAATGCGAGGGGACGTTAGACCTAGATCCAGACCTCTTTGGCTATTTTGATGCGGTAGAATTAGTGAAAAAAATGGGGTATGCTAGTTGGGAAAAATTATGGTATCAAATCCCTCATTCTAACTCATATAGAGTACTGAAAAGTGATAAAGAAGTTATGACCATGTTATCCAATCTTAACCCAAAAACTAGGGTTCTTCATATGTATGTTGAGGGTGGGAAAACTGGAAATGCTGATGAGGGTGGTGCTACACAAAGTGAGAGTGGGATTGTTGCTAATGACAATGATGGGGGATCTGTTACTAATGAGAATGAGAGTAGTTATGTTGCTAATGAGAAAGTGGGTGAGACAACTGCATCCCATGAGAAAGATGGTGAAGATGCTTTTGTTGATTTTGATTTTGGCATTGACTGGAATGACTTTGAAGTGCAGGGTTTACATGTGAATGAGAGTGTAGAACAACAAGATTTAAATGTGAATGAGGGTGAAAAACATAAGGATGAGGGTGAAAAACAGAAGGATTTTGACTTGAATGAGGGTGAGGGTGACTTGAGTGAGGGTGAGTGGAGTGATGAATTCAGTGATGACTCAGATTATAAACCTTGTGCTGGTGAATCATCTGATGATGAATTAGATGATACTGAATTAGCATCTGATGATGAAGAATACATAGAATCTAGGGAGAAGGTCAGGACTGGAGAGAATGTGTTTGATTTAATTGATTTAGTTGGACAGCATGGACTGGGGTATAAGAAAGGGCAATTTCCTGAAAATGTGGCATCTGATTATGAATCCTCTGATGGTGATGTGTGTTCATATTCAACAGATGAGGAGTTAGATGGTAAAAGAAGTAAGAAGTTCAGGTCAGTCTATGATCCAAGGTCTAATCCTAAAACACTTGAGCTTAAGCTTGGTATGAGATTTGAAGATGGATACCAATATAGGCAAGTTTTGAGAGACAATGCCATAGCACATGGCACGTGCATCAAATTTAGTAAAGTGGGTAAGCATAAGTGTGAGGCAAAATGCAAACCATCATGTCAGTGGAGAGTGTATGCTTCTCTTGTGCAAAATGAAGACAAATTTGTGATCAAGACATATAATCCTAAGCACACTTGTACAAGGAAAAATAATAACAAGCTTGTAAGTTCAAACTGGATTGCTAATAAGTATTTGAATGTGTTCAGAGTGAACCCCAATATGCCTATTAAACACTTAGCAGAGGACATTAGGAGGAGATTCAAAACTCTTGTTCCTAAGGACAGATTGTATAGGGCAAGATCCCTTGCTCGGGGTATGATTAGAGGATCAGTTGAGGAGCATTATGGCTTACTTAGGAGATATGTGGCTGAATTAATTAGGGTTGATAGAGAAGGAAAATACCAGTTACTTTTGGGTGATGGGGCTGTTTTCAAGGGACTCTACATAGGACATAGTGCAATCAGAAATGGCTTCAAAAAGAGCTGCAGACCAGTGATAGGGCTTGATGGTTGCTTCCTTAAGACCTATCTAGGTGGAATATTGTTGTGTGCTGTAGCTAAAGATGGGAACAACCAAATATTCCCTATCTCTTGGGCTGTGGTGGAGGTTGAAAATGAAGAATGTTGGACTTGGTTCTTGGGTTGTCTCCTTGATGATTTGGCTATCTCAGATGGAAATGGTTGGACATTTATAAGTGACCAACAAAAGGTAACTATTTAATCTCTAAAATAAATTGCATGACTGTTATATATTGAGTAACTTATAACATATTTTTCTGTTTTGTCTTATTAGGGACTAATGAATGCTGTGAGCAAATTAGCACCATTGGCTGAACACAGAAACTGTGCTAGGCATCTGTACATGAATTGGAAGAAGCAGCATAAGGGAACAAGCCTGAAGAACATTTTCTGGAGGACTGTGAGAAGCACCTATATACAAGAGTACAAACACCATCTGGAAGAGTTGAAAGAAGAAAATCAAGCTGCATGTGAAGACTTTGTTGTAAGAGATGTGAAAAAAATTCTGTAAGGCTTTTCTTTCTTTGCATCCATGTAGTGATATGATAGATAACAACATAGCTGAAACATTCAATGGTTACATCCTACATGCAAGGGGGATGCATATCATTCACATGTGTGAGGATATTAGGAAATCCTTGATGGTTAGACAGGTTGAAAAGCTTAAGAAGATGGCTATGGTGCATGATAGAATTTGCCCAACTATTACAAAGAAATTAGAAAAGTTGAGGGAGGAAAGTGTGCAGGCTTATGTATACCCCAACTTAAACAAGAAGTATGAAGTGCACTACAATGGTGAGAAGTTTGTTGTGGACATGAACATGCGTTCATGTACTTGTAGGAGGTGGGACTTGACTGGAATCCCTTGTGTGCATGCTTGTTCTGCTATACACTTTCAGTGTGAAGAACCAGCAGCATATGTACACTCATACTACACTGTAGAAAGGTATTTACAAGCATACAAGTTTGCTTTAGAGCCTTTAGTTGGTGAGAACATGTGGCCTGAGGTTGAGGGATACAAGGTTCAACCTCCAATAATTAGAAAAATGCCGGGCAGACCAAAGAAGGCTAGGAGAAGGGATCCTGAGGAAGACCCTAAGAATCCAAATAAGCTCAAGAGATTCGGGCTTGTCATGACATGCAAAAACTGCTATAAAAAAGGGCACAATAGAAAGACTTGCACAAATGCAAAGGTTCTAACTCCAGCAAAGGTATTTACTTTCATTTCTTCTAATTTCACTCATATATGTTTCATCAATCAGGGAAAGAGAGGTCGACCAAGAGAATTCTCAACTGAATCACCAAGGCCACAAATGATGAAGGGGCCTGCAACCTCTCTCAGAAGACTTTAGGGGCAAGTATTTCTGTTTCAAATGAGCTTTTCAATTAAGTGTTCTGTTTATCTTTTCAGTTTCTGGAAACTGTGGTTCTAATGCAAGAAATATTCACTTATGTTATAGATGCCAAAGCAAAGGAGACCGAGACACCAAACAACCTCCTCAACTTCTACAAACACCAATGTTAGTGGAGCAAAAGAGGGTCCTTCTACGCAAGAGAGTAGGAATCCAGCAGCTGAGAATTAGAGCTTGGAGTTGGCATTAGGCATATTTTTGTGCACAAGTTCACATGTTCGAACTTGTTACTTTTGTAACTTAAGTACACTTGAATGATGATAACTTTGTTGTGACTTAAGTACACTTGACTGCCATCCATTTTGTATGCTCAATATTTAGTTTTAAATTGTTACTTATCAATGAAATGATGGCACTGCTTTTGGGATTATATTGTGCACCCTCTCAAAAATTTATATTTTCAATCCAAAGCATAACCAAATATGTTCAAAATAGATACTTAAACATCACACGAAATAACAGGGACACATGATCAGACCATTAAACATCCTAAAAAACAAGAAATAAAACCTTAAACATCAAATTTCAACTACTGAGAATTCATAGCAAATTACATCAGTTTATCATCGTAAACTTACACTTCAAATTTCAAGATTAAAATTCATATCAAACTACATCACCCTAAACCCTAGATAACAACAAATTAAACATCAGGAAATCATCCTTAATGCATTAAAATGACTAATACTACAACAACAAATGCAACACCTAGTCCCCTAATCATCAATCCCATAGTTTTCATATTTTTGGCCAATTTCTTCAAGTTTTCAACATCTACAACAACTTCAACAGCTTCGAACTGTGCATTTAACTCTTCATTCTCTTCAATACCAGAAATGTTGTCGTTTATCCTATCTTTAACCGTTGAGTTCATGAGTCGCTCTACTGCCAGATCCCTCTCAAGCTTAATCTTTTGGAAACAACGTTTATAGTACGTCGTTAGCTCCGGGTCAAGCCAATCCCAGTAGCCACAATCACCCCACTACATTCGAAATAAAAACATCACACTCCAATCAATTGAGTAGAGCGTTAAATTCAAAGATAAAGTTGAATTTCACTTACCCGGCCTCTGTGACGACAATAAAAATAGCGTCTCTCTGGGTTCTCCAAACTATTTGAAGTCTTCATAACTGCTCGTTCTCCATATTTGCAAAGCCTTTGGTATTCGGATTTGGACGTATTCATTGAGCCCGTTCGTGAAGACGAAGAAGCCATCAACGATTAACACAACCAAATGCGAGAAAGAGAGGAAAAATCTACAGAGGGGATGAAACGGGAAAGAGGGAGAGAAAGAGGGGAAATCTTCAGAAACACAAAATCAATATGCCCTAGGACGTAGATAAGTGTTTCTTAGAGAGGAAACGATGACGTTTTTCATTAATTAAAACTACGTCGTTTGCTCGGTCTCGCCGATTTGCCATATAAGCATTTCCGGCCTCCACGTCAGCTTCAATTCACCGGAAATTGTTCGCCGGGATAAAATTGAGAAAAATTGAAAGGTGAGGAATTTAAAAAAAAATAAAAAAGTCGGGAAATAAACTAGAATTTGGTAAAAAGTGGGGTATTTTTATGCAATTTGCCCAAAAAATAAACTCTTTTATATCAGTAATAAATTTCAATGAGTATTTTTACTCACTAAACTAGCTAGGCTATCCACAAGCCCAATTATTTGGCTAAAAAAAATACTTCTATTATCATAATATTTGCATATATTATGATGGTCCCGGAACGCGATCTTCGGTGTAGAGGGGAGGTGAATACACCGAAGATAGATTTTAAAAACTTTTGCAAGTTAAAACTGAGTTGAGTGAGCGCTCAGTTATAAATCCTGCTGGTGGTCAGCTGGACTGATAACTCAGCTGACAGTGCGGAAAATGATGGTTTGAAAACTTAGCTCGTTCAATTAGAAAAACTCAGCTGGAAAACTTAGGTTTCAGTTTGCAGTTTAGACAAATTAAGAGATTTTTTTGAGATGCAGCTGGCTGGGTCACACAGCCAGAGGAAAATACAGTTTAAAAGATTGTGATATGCTTGATGCTATTAGTTCTTTAATAAACAATGCAAAGGAAAATTAAAGCTATAAAGAACACAGGGTTTTAACGTGGTTTGGAGAAAGAAATCATACGTCCACGACCAGAGTTAACTGGTAAATCCACTAAAGGATGACCACTTGGTTTAACGAGTACCAAGCAACTTCACAGCTCAAACCAGAGCTGTGTTCTAACAGTTTACGGGCACTGTAGAAGCCTGAATCCTTTCAGTTTCTAGGTACTAAAGAACTTTACACACTAGCGTAATCTTAACCTAATCTTTTCTAGGTAAAGAATGGTTTGGGTTTGGCGTTTCAACTGTGAACGAGTCCTTACAATGAAGAACTTTTGAGTTAGATGAACTCGTTCAAAAGCTAAGCTTTAGGAAATGAAAAGATTTCTGCCTAGATTACTGACGAAAAACTGAAGCAGTTTTTTAAATAAGAAACACTTTAAGATTAAGTGTTCTTCGAGAGATTATGAACTGCTTGAGAGCTTTGAATGTTTGAGAGTTTCAGAAATGTTGAAAGCTTTAGGAGAGTTTTTTCGTCGCTGATTATGTTGATGAAGATCGATATTTATAGGTAGAGATTCAAAACTAGCCATTGAAAGAGCCATTTGAATCTCACCTACTTTCTAACTTGCCGATCTGCCGTTGAGTGGATCTTCACCTATCTTCATCTTTGTGTCAGATCCCAGGATAGCCTTTCTAGGTTGTTGAGATGTCGATTCCTCATTGGTCGAGGTATATTGACTTCTTCTGAAACTAAAATCTCGTCTTAGGAGCTGTCTTTTGAATCCCGAACTGATCCATGATATCTTACTAGATCAGATGTCTTCAGAGGTATCTCCGCTTTGTCTGCTTAGCTGGATATGCTCTGCTGGATCTGCTTTGCTGAGTCTTCTATAGTCAGTTCAGCTTTCATGGCTCCGTTTGGATCTCTTCTTCAGTTTTCTTAACTATTTGCTTAAGTCAGCTTATTTGGGTTCTTTGGCTGACTTTTCTCTGCTTGAACTCCGTTCAGCTGAAAAACTCCTCAGCTGCATTTTGTTTCAGCTGATCACTCAGTTGGGTCTTTACTTTCTTCACTGTCTTCTCACGTAAACTTAGAAAATCTAAAGCTCAAACAGACGAGCTGGAAAAATAACATAGGTTTGTGCAAACATCTACTAGGTTGGGTTAGTTGGGTTTTGGTATCAAATCAAAACTTAGAATTTTCCCAACAATTTTCTCCTTTTTGATGATGCCAAAACCTAACTGAGAAAAACAATCTTAACGCAGATATGATTGACACGATTCAGAGTTTAGAGCCTTGACAAAGAGTTATTATCATCAGGGTGAACTTGAGAGCAAAGATTATCAGTTTTCATCAATCTTAAAAAGAGTTACAGAGAGTACAAGAATAAAGAGACTGAAATGAATGAAATAAAAAAAAAAAATCCCAGTAGACTGGGTCTTCACTTCTGCTGCTTCAATTTTCGATCAACTTCCAGTTGCTCATCAGTCTTCAGCTTATAACAATTGAAAATTAAGTACTCTAGCTCCATGTACTCGTCTTGCTTATTTGCCTTCGAGATATTTCTTCTGACGGCCAAATAATTTACCCGTTTAATGATGTTGGCCCTGTCAGGGAACTGAGTTCCAGGTATCAATGGCGGCTTGAGCTGAGTTAATTTTGGGGCTTCAAACTCGATATTAGCAGACTTTGCAGCGTTGAAGAAAACTCTGGCGAGCATTCTGTCTTGGTCGTGTAATTTGTCAAGGAATACTTTGAATGCGTAGTCAGGGCTCATGTTCGGATAGGCTCTTAGGTAGTAGAATTCTTCGATGAAATCATTTTTGATGATCTCCCAGTCGTCATTGTATTGTTCTGGGATCCACTCATCCACTCTATTCCAGTTCATCGTTTTCTTCGACTCTCTTTTTGCTGTTGTTTCTCTGAAGCTGGCTCTTTTCTTCTTTTTCTTATTCTCTTCAGGCTTGAGAATTTTCCCCATCTTCTTCTTTTGCTCCTGAAAAGCCTTCAGTTCCTGCTTCTGCCTTGTTGCAAAGTTGCTTAGCCAGTGGATGTCATTATATTATTCTGGCGTGGCTCCGCAAACTTTGGCTAGCGGGATCATGGCTTTTCTCCATCTGCCTCTCTTGTCAGCTGGCTCCTCTGCTTCCAGCTCAGCTACAACTTCATCAATTTCAGACTGTTGTACCTGGATTTCTTTTTCTGCTACAGCTTTGCCATTAGTTGTTTTTCTCACGCCGCTTTCCCCTTTTTTTGGCATTATCAACAAGAGTAGTTTTGAAATTGATGACGGTATCATTCAGCTGGGCCAGGGCTCTATCAACATCAGCAATCTTGGTTGTGTTGTTTGATGTGGCCAGATTCAGCTGGGCGTGGCTGCTACTTCCAGCTTGAAGTTGTGTATCCAGGTCCTTAAACAGATTGAAGAGCTGGCGGATTTCAGAGCTGTTGGAAAGGTTGGATTGTTTGACGGCTTCCAGTTGGCTTGAGAGATCTGCTATGTTGTCGACCAGTGGAGCTTGAAGACGAGAGACGATATCAGGCACCCTCTTTTCGAGATGATTTCTGAGGTCGAGATCTTGAGAAACGATGGACTGTCTGAGATTTTGGTCGATATCTTCATCAAAGGTGTAGATGGACTTCTGCATTTCATCGATTGTCCTCCCTTGAGTTTCTGCCTGTATTTCGATTGTTGTACACCAGAGAAGAAGATCAGCCTGATTTTTCATGCTTTCCATGAGAAACATCATTTCGACGAACTCCTGGATCTGTGTTTGAAGAGCAGGAGAGAATTTTGTGTCGGACTCTGTTTGGATTCCGGATTTGACATGAGTGGGTTTGTCTGCCTCGAACTCGACTAGTATGCGAGTGTCATCGGCAATCAGACTTGGTGGGGCTGCTGCCTCTGGTTCAGCTGTTGCATTAGCTGATTCTTCAATGATCATTACCTCAGCTGAGTTGTCGGGCACATCTTCCTTGGTAATGTTAGCTTCAACGATCCAGCCGAGGGAGTGGATGTAGGAGTTGGCCTTGGCAATTATACTTTCTGAAGGTGGCTCAACTTCCTGCTTAGCCTTCTCAATAATGGTTTCGATGAGCTCGTCTTGATGCTCAAAGGCATTCTTAAGGCTTCCAAACCCGAAGCTTTTCTGCAGTTAGGCTTCTTCGGCTTTGAGCTAGTTGAAGAAGTAGAGCTCCACAAGCTCTTCATTTGCATACCAAGTGCTCATCTTGGTAGCAAGATAAAACTTGAAGTCACTGACAGTGACTAGAGCTGAGGGAAGTGAAGCCAAAATCGGGTATTGTTGCAGTGCACTCAGAGCACCTTCGAGTCTGAGATCGTCGAACAGCATAAAACTAGCGGTACGTACAACGACTGTGGGACTGAAGATTTTAAAGTACTCAGAGAGAGATAGGCTGGAGGGGTCAGCTTGGGCTTCATCATCCGACTGCGAAGAAGTGTCAGCTGGATGGGGCTGTTTAGGTGAGCTGGGTGCAGATGTTGGCTTAGAAGGAGAGGGTTGGCTTTGTTGTTAAGTTTGAGAAGAATGAAGAGGAAGATGAGGAGAGTGATCTCGATATGGTACCTAAGGATAAAGAGGAAGGAAAAGAGAGTGTTGTTGAGTGGTTCCAGCTGATGTGGGATCAAGAATGGGTTGATCAGCTGGAGCAGGTTGGGAGGATGCGTGAAGGATTTGGCGAAGGGGAATAGCATCTTCTGGGTCAGGGTTGGGAGAGGCTCACCGACTGAAGAATGAAACTGGTGGAGATGATGGTCAGGAGCGTCTGACTGGGGAGGAAGGAAGTGAGGTGTTAGGTATATCGACAATTACTTGTGCGATAACCTTGGTGGGAGCAGGGGAGGTTGAGGCTTTGGCTTCAGCTCCACCGTAAGAAACCACCACTTGTGGTTCTTCAGCTCCCCGTGATGCAATCACGAACTCCCTTTCTTCTTCTGAGCTGGAGGAAGTCTCCTGAGCAGCTCCCTCAGCAACTGATCTCCCCTCAGTTCTCATTTGGCGAACTGGGGAGGCTGTGGAAGTGGAGTCAGATCAAGCTGGCTTTTCAGCTGGTTCCTCAGCTGGAAGGGCATCTGCTGGAAATTTGAGCTTCTTGCAAGTAGGAGGAGCTCCAGCTGGTTGAGCTTCCTCGGGCTGCTTCCTCTTTTCTGCTTGAGCTGGGGAGGCCTGCTGCTGCTTGCCTTCTGCATCTTCTTCTTCCCTTCAGGGGGTGATTTCTTCAACAAGTCAGAGATCTGACTTGCTTCTCAAACAACACCCTGGAGATGGGAAACTCCTCATTTTCACGCCATATGATGTGGTGTCCGGCCGTCAGCTGCTCTATGATGTACACGGCTTTGGAGCACAGGTAGATGGTCTTCTTGCAGCTGTATTTGATGTTGGTATCATCTTCAAAGATGATCTTCTTTGATTCCTTCTCCAACTTTCCCATGAAGTGGGAGAACCAGTCCACAGGGTCGCTCATGAGGATGGCTATCATAGGCTTCAGTTTTGGTATGCTGATCTCTCATTGAGATCCAGTGTTTCGACTAAATTAATCCTAAAGTCGCTCGCAATTAAACGAGATCACCGTAGATTAAACAAGTCAACATAAGTATCGTCTCACAAGGAAAACTTAGCAGGGAAATTATTGTAGAGCGAAAAGAAAAGAAAAATAAAGCAGTAAATCAATAGGGTTTGGTAGTTCACTATTCTAATTATCGATTTATTAACTAGGCGATAAGGGAAATTTAACATGAATTAAACCCTAGGCATGAATTGAAATCTAGCATAGCAAAAGCATTAAACGATCATAATCTGAACATTAATTCAATTAAGCAAATTAACGGAGCAATTATAAGCATGAATTAAGAACGGAAATCGAAATAACTCACAAACGTAATTAAAATTGACGAACACAATAAACTGGAATTGGAATTGAAGATTGCAATGTCTGTAGCCTTGAATCCGGAATGAAATACGATAATTAAAATTACTAACTAGAATATTTGGAGAAAACTATAAGACAATCCTAAGAATAAAATCTGGAAATAACAGGGAAAATTCGTCTAGAACCTTGTGTGAAGAACTCGCGTCTCAAAAACCCTCGTGCAGTATTTATAGGTATCACAATTAAATCACGCTCAACGGTCTCCTGGAATGAGCGAGCGTTGAACTCAGCGGTCTCCTAGGTTGAGAGACAGCTGACTTCTTGCCCTGTAATGGATGAAGCGCTGGACTCAGCGGTCTCCTAGGTTGAGAGACCGCTGATTTCTGGCCCTGTATTAGATGAAGCGCTGAACTCAGCGGTCGCTCAGGAGCGGAGACAGCTGACATCTCATACGTGAACGCAACGCCTGGAACTCAGCGGTCTCCTAAGGTGAGAGACCGTTGAGTTTCACTATACCAAAAACTCATTGCTGTGATGCAGGTTGATCGAGCCTTGTAGCCTTCGTCGTTTTCGAGCAAAATCTACATATTCCACTGAAAGCTCGACAAAACATCATTAGCACATTTTTAATTTCCAAAACAATATAGAATCAAGCAAATGACATCACAAACGCGCATACAGAACACCCAAAAATACAACCAAAAACTAACGCAACAAACCCTCCACACACAAAACCTTGCTTGTCCTCAAGCAAATCTCATTTCAAACTAGGATGAAAATGACTGATCAAACTCAACAAAACATGCTTTGACATTCCATCAATCGTCAATCGCACGTGATTATCACACAGTAACAAGTGGCCCGCCACACAAGACCTCAATCCACCCAACACTTAAAAACAAGGTTACATGCAAGAAGATATCACAACTTTTTGACAAATTCCAAATTCCACTCCACTGAGTAACTTAAAGAAATAAGGTGAATTCCAGGCAAAATTCACTAGGTTTACTCTCGGAAAAATTCTGGCATCCTAGCGTGGTTTCCCATTCCCATTCCTCGCATAAAAGATTCAATTTTTGAACAGACGAGAAAGAGGGGTAGAGCCTTTCAAATCACCCACAAATTTATACCAACAAACGAAATTAAACAACTCTAAGTCAAGTCAAGTTATGCGGCCATATTTCATGAGGTGTAAACATTAGAGGTTATCTAAAGAATTTCCACGTGGTTTCCCATGCTCATGGTTTCCAGAAGAGCAGAAGCCTGTCAACTTGACTCAGAAATTTATTTTATTTTATATTATTTATTTTTTTTTTAGATTTGGGATACAACAAATAAAGCACAAACTTCTCACCCAAAACCTCAAAATCAAAATTCGAGCATCAATCAATCAAGTGTGACAAAGCCCCACAGTTAACTATATAATACCCACAAACAATCAATTCATAACAGAACATACCGATCAATCAAGTCTATCAACACAGAATTCATCAAATCCATCATCACATTTACAACTTAGATCAAAATGAGACTCATGAGGACATGCAAGCAACATCGACAAAACCTGCCCCTCCCAGACAAGAGAAGAAAACAATGCCCTCATTGTAATAAAAAGAAACAAACAAAGTGAAGAAAACAACACGAAACAAAAGAAGGGCAGAACACGAAATCAACAGGAACCCTGAACCAGAAACCGAAGAAAAACGAAACACAAAAATGAATACGAAAACAAACGAAACAAAACAAATCAAAAAGAAGAAATGGAAAACATACGAAACAACAGTGAAGAATCACTGTTGATCAGGAGGTGGTGGAGGTGGATGTCCATGATGCAGTGTCTAATTCGTCCACTGCTGCTCCAAAGCTGCCAAGTGCACATTCTGATCAGCAAGTTGCTGCTGTTGGAGAGCCCATTGCTGATTCTGCTCGCTCCAAAGGTGATTCTGAGCGACCAATTGTTGATTCTGAGCATCCAAATGCTGACTATGCTCCTCTAACTGCTGCTGATACGAATACAGCTGTCGATTTTGTGCATCAAAACGGCCATAAACATCATGCTGAAATTGCCCCCACTGGGTGCTCCAATCAGCACAGAAAGCTTGAAGATCCTCACGGAGCTGAGCAAATTCAGAAGAAAAGGTCCCTGCCCCTCGAGTTGGCCACACATAAGGCATCCCCTCAGATCTTGCAGGAGAACCGTCATCATCAGCCTGATCGTTCTCCGGCTCAGCACTTGGTGTTGGTTCTGAAAGGAGATGGTCAACCAAACTATTGAGATAAGCCTTCACACACCGGCATCGCTTATGGGGAATAAGCGTAGTTTTATTGACAGCAAAGGGTGCACCACGCAACTCATTCAGATCAATACGATGCGGTGGTAAGCGTGTCTGAACCTCAGGAGGAAATCCATTCGGCGGTATCAGCTTAAAATGGT
This sequence comes from Agastache rugosa, assembly GCA_031470985.1. Lineage (NCBI taxonomy): Eukaryota > Viridiplantae > Streptophyta > Magnoliopsida > Lamiales > Lamiaceae > Agastache > Agastache rugosa. The sequence goes on from CM062605.1 coordinate 28,987,557, forward strand.
GGGCCAAAGCGGTAACAATATAAGGAAGCGCAAGATGGCAATGGGATCGGCGCTGAATATTCTGAAAGGCCTAAAAAACAAATGCCGTAGGGCATATTTGGACATTTTGGAGAGCAGCTGTGAGCAGAAACACTTCCCCAGTGCTAACTTTATTTGCCTCCTAATTACCACTAACATTGTACACAAGGAACTTGTGCAAAATTCCCAATGCAAGGTCTTTAATAAATCCACTAGGCATACCTCCGGAGTGCTAATTATTGAACCCGGACAAGAATTCCCATGCCTCAACAGCATCAAACTCCGGTGGGGGTTTACGGAATCCCTCCTGCAGAAAACCAAAAACCCGCTTCATAACGCGGTCAGTAACAGTGAACTCCCGACCAAACATCCGACACGTGAAATGAGTGAAATCATCCGCAAGGTCAAAAGTAGTTAACACCTCTAAACACAACGGGGAATAACCGGGTAATTCCATCATAGCAAATTTGTCTAAACCCAAATTTTTTAGATATTGCTTAAGCATCGTCTTCACCCCAAGGGACTCCATCAACTCCCAATCAAAGTAACGAGGCACAGTAACCTCAAAACGATTGAAACGCTGATAAAGAGTACCTGATATAGGGTTGTATATAGGAAACGGGCAATCATAATCTTGAGACAAATCAACAGGTTCCTCTTCCTCCATCGGATCTTGCGGTTAAGAGGTAGACCCCGGAGCATTCTTGGTTCTGGCCATTAGACAAATCTGAACCAAGGACGTGAAGATAAGCAATTGAGCAAGACACAAAGCTGCCGGAACAAGAGGCGCTGAACACGCGATGTAACGGAACTCTGAAGGAGGGCGAGCGTTGAGGAGACTGAGCGCTGAAACTGAGCGAGTGCTGAGGGATAGCAAACTCAGCGGTCGCTGATGGCGAGCGGGTGCTGCGGTGCTGGATGGGCTACATCGGTCGCTGAGGTTGATGAAATGCTGAGACGGCGAACGACAGCGGTCTCGGAGGAGCGACGGAAAAAATTATGGTGGTGGCAGTGAAATATGGGTATGCGGTAAATAATGATGGGAAAAGAAAAATATGGTAGAGACGACTATAATTAGGGTTCGCGAGTAATTTTACAAAGTGTAGGGTCAGCGATCTCTGAGGATGAGTGGACGCTGGATAGTGAACCCTAATCACACTTAGCGGTCACTTAGGGTGAGCGACCGCTGAGTCTCCCCCTTTTCCCAAAGCTTCGTCATGCTCAGCGGTCGCTGCACCTAAGCGACCACTGACTTTTGACCCTGTATTCCAAAGCCTCGCCACACTCAGCGGTCACTTAAGAGCAGCGACCGCTAACTCTCCGCCCTGTATTCAGAATTTTACCCAACTCAGCGGTCGCTTAGGCACAGCGACCGCTCACTCTTCGCCCTGGACTTCAGACATTCGCTACACTCAGCGGTCGCTCAGGTGCATCGACTGCTGACTTCTCACCCTGTAATCAGGCTACTATAAAACTATAAATCCTGCACATCACAAGCACACACCCCGCACAGCCTCCAGCGAAGATAACAAAACTTAAAAACAAAAGCAGAAGATAAAGAAAAATAAAAGAGAGAAACAAATTACCTACTTATGGGTTGTCTCCCACAGAGCGCTCTTTTTACGTCATTAGCTTGACGCAAGACGAGCTTTCAAAGAATAGGATCCACGATCTGCTCGGATTCCACAATCTGAGCCTCTGACTCTCATTTAATATATGGCTTAACTCGTTGTCCATTAACTGGAAAGACCGCCTTAGTGTCATCGTTCATCAACTGAACAGATCCGAATGGTAAAACCTTAGTGATAGTGAATGGTCCAGTCCAACGAGACTTAAGTTTCCCAGGAAACAATTTTAGTCTCGAATTAAACAATAACACTTTCATCCCAACCTTCAACTCCTTATGCAAAATACGCCTGTCATGAAGACGTTTGACTCTGTCCTTGTAAATCTTAGAATTCTCATATGTCTCATTCCGCAATTCATCTAACTATGCCATCTGCAACATTCTATGCTTGACGGCAGTGGAAAGGTCGAAATTTGCTGTCTTGATAGCCCAATAGGCCTTATGCTCAATTTCCACAGGTAGATGATAATTTTTACCAAAAACCAGTCGGCAAGGACTCATTCCCAAAACACTTTTGTAGGCCGTGCGGTAAGCCCAAAGTGCATCATTAAACTTGTTGGACCAATATTTTCAAGACGGCTGCACTGTCTTCTCGAGTATTCCCTTGATTTGCCGATTACTAGTCTCGGCTTGTCCCGAAGTCTGTGGGTGGTATGGAGTAGCAACCTTGTGCGTTATTCCATTCTTCTTCATAAGCTTCTCAAAAAGCTTATGGCAAAAATGCTTCCCACCATCACTAATGATTGCCTTGGAAAATCCAAACCTACAGAGTATATTCTCCTGCATAAATCTTAACACGATGTAAGAGTCACAAGTCCTAGTGGGGATTGCCTCAACCCACTTGTAAACATAATCAAAAGCCAAAAGAATGTATTCATTACAAGAGGAGTTGGGAAACGGTCCCATTCAAAACCACAGTGATCCCCCCTTTTTTCGATACCACATGCACGGAGCTAAGTTATTCACAATCAGCAATGGGAAAGATGATTCCCTCTGCTAGCAATTTGTAGATCTCATTTCTCACAAGCTCCGTCAACACAGGGTTCAACCTCCTCTGACCATCTCTCTTCGGAATGGATCATTCTTCCAAGTTAATCCGGTGCATGCAAGTGGCGGGACTAATACTCTTAATATCGGATAGACTCCATCCAAAAGCCTCTTTGAACTTTTTAAGAATCGCCACCAAGGCTTGTTCTTCTTCTTTGTTGAGGTCAGAAGAAATGATGACTGGCTTTTTCCTTCCTTGTTCAAGAAACACATATTTCAGATTCGAGGGTAGTTCCTTGAGCTCGAGTTCTACCTCTTTTTCATTCTGGTAACTCTTAGGTGGCAAAGCTCGGTCAACTGGCACACTCCCACACTCCTCTAAACTTGCTTTCTCATTGAGTCGTTCCTCTAAATCAGCAGATCCTTCAAACAGTTCTTCTATCTGATGCCCTTCCATGAAACATCCCTCAGTCAGAACATCAATGACATCTATGTAAGAACAGTTTTCAATAATGTTGACTGATGGTATGGCTCGACTGGCATGCACATTGTAGGAGAACGTCTCTCCCAACACTGACATCTTGATGATCTCGTTCTTGACGTCGATCAACGTGTTGGTAGTTGCCATGAAAGGTCTTCCTAATACCAAAGTATGCTCACATCCATCCTCTTGCACATCTCCAATCTCTAGAACCACAAAGTCGATGGGGACTATCAATTTCCCAACCCGGACCAGAATATCTTCTACTACCCCTCTAGGGTGTCGAATGGATCGATCGGCCAGCTACAGACACATCCTGGTTGGCTTCAACTCTCCCAACTCCAATTGTTTGAAAATAGAGTACGGCATTAGATTAATGCCGGCCCCCAAATCTAGCATTCTTGATACTTCTTTTCCATTCCCCATGGCAATCGTGATCACAAAACTCCCCGGGTCCCGCTGTTTTGGAGGTAGAGACTGCTGCATAATTGAATTGATACTCTCGGATACCAAAATCTGCTCATTCTCCTCAAACCTCCTTTTCTTCGATGCCAACTCCTTGAAGAACTTCACATATGCTGGTACATTCCTGATAACCTCCAGCAATTGTAAATTCACATGTACCTTGGAAGACATCTTGTAGAAATCAGAAAACTGTTGATCTTGCTTTTCATTCCTCAATCTACTAGGAAAAGGCACTGGTGGTCTGTAAGGCTTCTCAGCCTTATGCAATCGGCCCTCCGATTCTTCCTTCTCATTCTCAACTGTAGACTGTGTTTCCTCTGAAGGTGTGTTTCCCACCTTGTTATCAACCTTCTTTCCACATCTCAGAACAGTTACAGCTTGAGCTTGATGAAGTTGTTGACCTTGACTCGGAATTTTCCCAGTCTGCTGCTATTGCTACATCTGATTAAGTGTTCCAGAAATCTATCCCACAGCTGTCTCGAGACGCTTTATGTTAGCATCTTGAGCTTCCCTCGCCTGTTTGCTTTCTTGCATAAAAGCAGTAAGATTATCATCAAGAGGATTCCTTTGAGCCGGCAGTGGCGGTTGACGTTGAAATTACTGTGATCCCTGTTGAAATTGCAGTGGTGCTTGATGAAACTAATTCTGCTGTGGTGGGCATTGCCACTGAGAGTTGTAATTCGGCTGCTGAGGGGAATACCACTGCTGCTGAGGAGAGTACTGGTTAAACTGCTGTGGAAGATGGCGATTTTGAAAACTTCCTCCAGATCCCTGTCCTTGATCCTGATTCCTCCATGCAGTGCTTGACTGATTCTACCATCCCGAGTTTTACTGTCGTTGAGTCTGATTGAATCTCTGTCCTTGATCAAACTGCTGACGTGGAGGATACCCCTGTGCAGCATAAACCTCTGTTCCCCCTTCATATGTCAGCTCTCCCATTCTCTGGCACTCTTCAGGATTGTGCCCTTGCTCTCTACAGATGCCACATGGTTCAACGAACATCTCTTATCTGGCCGGTTCCTGTTGAGGTGGGGGAGCAACTGACTTGCTCATCTTCAATTCCTGCAACTCCCTCATCATGTTGGCCAGTTGCTTCTTCATGTCCGGGCTCTCAGCAACTACATTCACCTCAACACAACGTATGCGGATGGATTTCTGCTGAGAACTAGCTGCAAGTGTTTCGAAAATCTCTTGCAGTTCATCGGCTGTTTTCACTGCAATGTTTCCGCCGGCGGTACTATCCACCATAAACTGAGCTGTTTGCACCAATCCATCATAAAAGAACTGCCACAACATTTCTGGTGCCATCTGATGATGCGGGCACTGCTGAAGTAATTCCCTAAACCTCTCCCACGCCTCATGGAAGGGTTCATCGCCAGCTTGAGTGAAGTTCATGATTTTTGTGCGAACTTCCCGAGTCTTATGATTGGGGTAGTACTTCAACATGAATTTCTCGCACACTGCCGTCCATGTGGTGAGCGAGTTAGGTGGGAGAGATAAATACCACGTTTTGGCCCTAACCTTCAACGTGTATGGAAAGCACTTCAACTTCAATTGATCGTCAGTTAGAGCCAACAAAAGGAAAGACTGTACGACTGTGCAAAAAATTCACGAACAAACTGTAAAACATCTTCATTTGCCATCCCGTGATAAGATGGCAACAAGTTCACATGGTTCTGCTTCAGATCATAGTTTCTTACTTCAGTCGGCAAAACAATAGCGAAATCAGTGGTTCCAAATGTAGGCCTGGCAAAATCCCCCATATATCTGGTATTGTTAGCCATTTCTCCCGGAAAAATAGGTTCGTCTGGCGGATCACACCCGGATTCTTCTGACTGAACAATAACTTCTTCTTCAAAACAAGGTTCGTCAACCTTGTTAAAACTCGACTCAGCTTCTTCCTGCAAACTTATCAAAATCTTGCGTGGTTGATTGATGTTGTCAAAATAAGGTGCCAAATTCCTTTTCAAGCTTCTGCGACCTTGCATACACAACACTCAACAAACATATTACGCGCACTGAAGGAAAGAAAATAACCGAGTAACAGAAGAGAATTAAAAATAAACATAAAACACACTTAAATTTCAAAGCAACACAATTAATCGCCTAAAGTTTTCCCCGACAACGGCGCGAAATTTGTTTCGACTAAATTAATCCTAAAGTCGCTCGTAATTAAACGAGATCACCGTAGATTAAACTAGCCAACCCAAGTATTGTCTCACAAGGAAAACTTAGCAGGGAAATTATTGTATTGCGAAAAGAAAAGAAAAATAAAGAAGTAAATCAATAGGGTTTGGTAGTTCACTATTCTAATTATCGATTTATTAACTAGACGATAAGGGAAATTTAACATGAATTAAACCCTAGGCATGAATTGAAATCTAGCATAGCAAAAGCATTAAACGATCATAATCTGAACATTAATTCAATTAAGCAAATTAACGGAGCAATTATAAGCATGAATGAAGAACGAAAATCGAAATAACTCACAAACGTAATCAAAATTGCGAACACAATAAACTGGAATTGGAATTGAAGATTGCAATGTCTGTAGCCTCGAATCCAGAATGAAATACGATAATTAAAATTACTAACTAGAATATTTGGAGAAAACTAGAAGACAATCCTAAGAATAAAATCTGGAAATATCAGGGAAAATTCGTCTGGAACCGTGTGTGAAGAACTCGCGTCTCAAAAACCCTCGTGCGGTATTTATAGGTATTTTCAATTAAATCACGCTCAGCGGTCTCCTGGAATGAGCGAGCGTTGAACTCAGCAGCTGAAGTGAGTGCAGTTGCTGAAAGTCCGGACATGAAAAAGCAGCTGACCAGCATGATGAGAGAGCTGCAGGAATTTAAGATGAGCAAGTCAGGTGTTCCTCCACCTCAACAGAAACCTGCCAGACAAGAGATATTCGTTGAGCCATGTGGGATTTGTGGGGAGCAAGGGCACAATCCTGAAGAGTGCTAAAGAATGAGAGAGCTGACATATGAAGGAAGAGCAGAAGTCTATGTTGCACAGGGGTATCCTCCACGTCAGCAGTTTGATCAAGGCCAAGGATTCAATCAGAATCAACGACAACAAAACATGGGATGGCAGAATCAGTCTAATTCTGGGTGGGGAAACCAGAATCAAGGACAAGGCTTAGGACATAATTATCAATTTCACCCTTCCCAACACCAACATCCTATTCAGCAGTAGTGGTACCCTCAGCAACAACAGTTTTCCCAACAATTTCAGCCTCCTCAAAAGACTTTCATGGAGGACAGTTTGAGCGCTTTCATGCAGGAAAGTAAGCGAGCAAGGGAAGCTCATGATGCCACTATCAAGCGTCTTGAAACAGCTGTGGGATAGATATCTGGGACTATGAATCAGATACAGCAGCAGCAGCAGACTGGGAAGATACCGAGTCAAGGACAACAACCTCATCAGGCTCATGTTGTGTCTATCATTAGAGAAGTTGTTCCAAATTTCATGGAGGAGGAAATCAAGCCTCACAAGATCGAGCGCCAATTTGACCGATCCGTTGCTTTACAAAGCAAACAGACAGAAGGATCGGTACACATTGTTAACAAGAGGGACACCACAGAGAAGTGGATGAGCAAAACCATGAGTGCAATCAAGGCTTCCCAGCTGCCAAATGAACCTATACCACCAGATGCAGTTGAACCACATCAGCTACTACCTAAGAAACATGATCCAGGTAATTTTATCATAAGCATGGACTTGGGTATTGACAACGAGGTCTCAGGCATGCTAGATTTAGGTGCAGCAATTAACCTGATGTCTTTTAGTATATTTGAGAAATTGGATAATGTTGAATTGAAGCATACGGACATGAAAATAGAATTAGCTGATGGTTCTATTAGTTACCCTCGTGGAATAGTTGAAGATGTTGTGGTAACTGTAAGTGGTATTAGAGTTTCGGTGGATTTTGTTGTGCTGGACACTGGGAAGGGGATAAGGAGTGAGAATGGTCACCTTATTTTACTAGGCAGGCCTTTTATAGCTACAACTAATACTCGCATTGATGTTAGATCAGGAACTTTGAGTATGGCAGGATCAGGGCGATCAATGACTTTCTCTGTATTTAGTAAGAAGTCAGTAGCTCCTGACCCTTTGGTGCAAAATTGCTCCTATGTCAAGGTGTTTGACTCAGTGGATGAGGATGATATTGTGCATGAATTCCTGGCTAATCTGCACAATGAGGATGATATCATTCAGGAATTCTTGGCTAATCTGGAAAATGAGGATGACATAGTGCATGATTTTCTAGCTGACCTGCAAAGTGATGAGGAAGTTGAACCGGACATTCAAGTCCGAGTGAAGGGAAGAGCAACACATGCAATGGGTGTTAAGTACCCGAGATTGAAATCATCAGCTGCAACCATAAATGATGTGATAATACAGATGAAAAGGCAGCTGAAGCTTCAGTCAGATTTTGGTTAATGGGTGGTTTCTCGTTCTTTCTCTTTGTTGTATTTGTTTTGCTTTCTTTTGTTTTGTTTTGTTTTGTTTTGTTTTGTCTTTGTGTTTTTGTTTCAGGTTGCTGGATAATGCAGCTTGAATGATTTTTCGCTTGGAGCTGTCGTACACTCAGTGAAGCCTTCTTTTCTCTCTTCTTTTATTGTCACAATAAAGGCATTGTTTTCTTTTCTTGTGTGGGGGGAGGTACCCTTTTGGTTTGTTTGTTGTCTTGTCCTCATCAGTCTTGGTTTGATTCCAACTGTGGAAGTCAGTGGATTGAATTTGATGTATTATGTCTTGATTGAATTGATTGTCTGAGGATATTTTTCATCATTTTCTTTAAGCATTGTCTTCACTTCATAGTTGACAGTGGGGCATTTCTTTGTATGTGAATATTTGAGATGAAATTCTTGAATGAGAGAATGAGGTGAGAGGTTTTTTTCTTTATGCGTGGAAATATGTGAATGATGTTTTATTGTTAAAGTGTAAGTTGAGTCGGGAGGTCTCTGCTCTTTTGGGAACCATGAGCATGGGAAATCACATGAGGATACTTTAGATGAACTATAAATGTTTCCACCTCATGAATATTGACCTTATAACTCGACTCTCTTGCCGCTTGTGTAAAGAAAATTGTTGTTTGGCTTAATGTATGATCCGAGGGGCTCTACCCCGCTCTCTCCACCTTTTTGTTGAAATGCTTAGGAGAGATGGGTATGGGAAACCACTCTAAGAGACCCGGAATACTCCGAAGGATTTACCTAGTGAATTTTGCCCCGAAGATTATGTAAAAATGATTGAATGATGAAAAGGAAATTCCTTTTGAGTTTATATGCAGAGAGGCAACTCGTTAATTATGGGGTGAATTGCATTTGGTTAAAGAATGTTGAGAATGTTCTTATGCTGGATATGACGTTGAAGCATGATTTGTCATTTTCGATCTACGTCATGCTTGTTGTGTTTTAAATCAAGATTTGCTTGAGGACAAGCAAGGTTTTGTGTGTTGAGGGTTTGTTACGTTCATTTTTTGTTGCATTTCTGGATGTTTTGCATGCACGTTTTTTATTTCATTTGTTTTGTTTCGCATTATTTTAAAGTTAAAATGCGCTAATGATGTTGTGTCGAGCTATCGGGTTGATAATGTAGATTTTGCTCGGGAATGATGAAGGCAACCACAGTTCGCTCAACTTCCGCCACCGTTGTGAGTTTTCTGCTGCAGTAATAGGTTCCGTTTCGCTAGATGGGATACCTTCAGGAAGTCAGCGGTCTCTCACCTTAGGAGACCGCTGAGTCCAAGAAAATTAGCTTACGCCAATACAGGAAGAGAACTCAGCGGTCTCTCAGCCTAGGAGACCGCTGAGTCCAACGCTTAGTCCAATACAGGGCCAGAAGTCAGCGGTCTCTCAACCTAGGAGACCGCTGAGTTCCGCGCTCAAGTTGATCCAAGGAAGAGAACTCAGCGCTCGTTCACACTAGGAGATCGCTGAGTTCGGGCATTTTGCAGGCTTATGGAGTGTGCTCAGCGGTCGCTCACTCTAGGGGACTGCTGAGCGTAATTAATTCACCGCATATAAATAGCGCACGAGGGTTTCAGATTAGGGCACTCCTATTCCTCCACAACTATTCCAGACGACTTTTTCTTCTTTGTTTTTGTTAGAGTTCTTTAGGACCTTTCTTCTAGTTTTCTTGGGATATTTTCTAGTTAGTAATTTGATTATCGTAATTTTCATTTCGGATTGGAGACTTCAGTCGTTGCAATTTGTCAGATTCAATTCCAGTTTATCTTCGATTTCGATTACAGTAGTGAGTTTACTATTTCAGCTCTTTATTTATGCTTATTAATTTCTCCTGAAGATTGCTCTCTAGAATTAATGTTAGAAAAGATTAATGCTTTTGTTAGATTAAATTCCGATTCCTGCCTAGGGTTTAATTTATGCATTTTAGTTCTTGCCTAGGGATTAATTTATGTTTAATTATTCTTTCCGTCTAGTTATAAACCACAAACCAATTGATTTACTGCTTTCTGTTTATTTTCTTTTCGCAATACAATAATTTCCCTGCTAAGTTTTTCTTGTGAGACGATATTCGGGTTAGCTTATTTAATCTATTACGACCACGTTTAATTCCGTGCAACTTAGATTAATTGGGTTGAACAAAATTTGTTTCGACTAAATTAATCCTAAAGTCGTTCGCAATTAAACGAGATCACCGTAGATTAAACAAGCCAACCTAAGTATCGTCTCACAAGAAAAACTTAGCAGGAAAATTATTTTAGTGCGAAAAGAAAAGAAAAATAAAGCAGTAAATCAATAGGGTTTGGTAGTTCACTATTCTAATTATCGATTTATTAACTAGGCGATAAGGGAAATTTAACATGAATTAAACCCTAGGCATGAAGTGAAATCTAGCATAGCAAAAGCATTAAACGATCCTAATCTGAACATTAATTCAATTAAGCAAATTAACGGAGCAATTATAAGCATGAATGAAGAACGGAAATCGAAATAACTCACAAACGTAATTAAAATTGACGAACACAATAAACTGGAATTGGAATTGAAGATTGCAATGTCTGTAGCCTCGAATCCGGAATGAAATACGATAATTAAAAATACTAACTAGAATATTTGGAGAAAACTAGAAGACAATCCTAAGAATAAAATCTGGAAATATCAGGGAAAATTCGTCTGGAACCGTGTGTGAAGATCTCGCGTCTCAAAAACCCTCGTGCGGTATTTATAGGAATCACAATTAAATCACGCTCAGTGGTCTCCTGGAATGAGCGAGCATTGAACTCAGCGGTCTCCTAGGTTGAGAGACCGCTGACTTCTCGCCCTGTAATGGATGAAGCGCTGGACTCAGCGGTCTCCTAGGTTGAGAGACCGCTGACTTCTGGCCCTGTATTGGATGAAGCGCTGAACTCAGCGGTCGCTCAGGAGCGGAGACCGCTGACATCTCATACGTGAACGCAACGCCTGGAACTCAGCAGTCTCCTAAGGTGAGAGACCGCTGAGTTTCACTACACCAAAAACTCATTGTTGTGATGCAGGTTGATCGAGCCTTGTAGCCTTCGTCATTTTCGAGCAAAATCTACATATTCCACTGAAAGTTCGACAAAACATCATTTGCACATTTTTAATTTCCAAAACAATATAGAATCAAGCAAATGACATCACAAACGCGCATACAGAACATCAAAAAATACAACCAAAAACTAACGCAACATCCATCAATACCAAGGACACACTTCTGAGTGATGTCCAGGAGTAGGCGATACTTGGACTTGAGCAGAAGCTTGGACATGCTCGTCCTGTAAGGTTCCGGTTTGATCAGTATCTTGTCCAGCTCTGCCTGGACTTCTCCTTGGAGTAGCTTTCTGGAGACAGATCTCCAAGACCCTTCAACACCATTTTCTTACTCAACATTATGTTGAGATTGATATCGAGATCCCATGGCGATGCCTTTCCGATCTTCTCTTTAACCTGCAGAGATAATGAAGAGCAAATGCGATTGTTCTTGTTTTGCAGTTCTAGAAAGAATTCTGTAACTTCGTGGCGAAGAATATTCGTCGGCCTGGCAGTCACCCACTACCTCAATCCTGCTTTGTCTACTAGATCTAGAACCTCCTGGAATTCTGGAATTTTGTGATTCTTGAGAGTCAAGGCACTCTCAAAGTGTAGTTTCGTCTTTAAAGTGTCAAACGGCTTGGCTCCTAGTGTTGGTTTCTTTGATGCCATGATGTCTTTACTGTGAAAGGGGTTAGAAGAATACAACAAATATATAGTTTGAGTTGTATAAAGATACTTAGAGATTTGAAGTTATCTGAGCCTTTGTAGAGAAGATGTGTGGAAAAATGGAAACGATTCGTATATCTTCGACATATATATCAACTGCCAAGTTGAATGAGCGGTTGAGATCGTGGCAGATTAGGTGTAGATCTGCGACTGGGAGTGATTCACGCATCACGTTAATTGATGTTAGTATAGCGATTGAGGTTCAAGCGCGCGTGAGGCAGTCGAACCGTTTTGACTCCTACCTCGATACTCCCGTGCTACAGTATTCTGTAGACTTTTCATTAAATGTGATGGGATTGGATTGGATAGATTGCTTATCGATTAATCCATTCTAAGGAATGTTTGAGTATTTGAATTGAATTCAAATTATTTTATCCATAAATTGTATATTCCTAAGAGAAATAAATGTAAAGGGTTGCAAACCTGTCAGCTGATACCACGGCTGTCCTTTTCTTCAGCTGAGTTTGAGTTCCCCCTCAGCTGATTATCCTATGCGTTGTTGCTATCCAGCTGAGTCTGATTCTCATCCAGCTGAGTGGACTTTAAACTGAGTTAGACGATCCAGATGGGTTTGGTTCTCCCTTAGCTGGATGAACCTTCTTCTTCTGGATTTAGCAATCCTAGCAATCGACACAACATCTTGAATCTTCCTTCCACCAGCGGCTTTGTTAAAATGTCAGCACGCTGCGTGTCTGTGTGAATTTTCTCAACAATGACGTCTTTCTTTTCTACGTGATCTCTGATGAAATGATGTCGTACATCCACATGTTTACATCTCGTATGAAGAACTGGATTTTCAGATATGGCAATAGCACTTGAGCTATCACAGAAGATTGGAACTTGTCCAGTTTTGACTTCATAATCATCCAGCTGATGCTTCAGCCAGAGAATTTGTGAGCAGCAGCTTCCAGCTGCCATATACTCTGCTTCAGTTGTTGATGTGGCGACACATGTTTGCTTCTTTAAAAACCAAGAGATCAATTTGCTTCCTAGGAATTAGCAAGTTCCTGACGTCGAATTTTTATCCAGTCGATCTCTAGCGAAATGAGTCTGAATATCCAATCAACTCCAAATTGTCTTCAGCTGGATACCACAGCCTAACATTTTGAGTACCCTTCAGATACTTGAGAATATTCTTGGCTGCTTGCATGTGTGCTTTCTTTGGATCAACTTGAAATCTTGCACACACTCCAACTGCAAAGGCAATGTCTGGACGGCTAGCTGTGAGATACAACAGGGAGCCAAATTATCCCTCTGTATTTGCTGGGATCAACTAATTTTCCTTCAGTTCCTGGTTCAATCTTCCAGTTTATGTTCATTGGAATTTTAACTAGTCTGTTGGATTGAACTCCGTATTTAGCGATCAAGTCCTTTACATACTTTGACTTATTTATAAAGATTCCTTCATCTGATTGCTTGACTTGAAGTCCTAGGAAGAAACTGATTTCTCCCATCATAGACATTTGGAACTGACTTGACATCATCTCTCCAAATCGTTTGCATAGAAATATTGATCTTGATCCGAAAATGATGGCATCCACGTAGATTTGTACAACCAGAATATCTTCATCTAGCTTGATGGTGAAGAGTATTCTATCAACTGAGCCCTTTTTGAATTCTTTGGAAACTAAAAATCCTGAGAGAGTGTCATACTAAGCTCGAGGTACTTGCTTTAATCCATGCAGCGCCTTCTTTAGCTTGTATACCTTGTTTCCTTCTACTTCAAATTCAGGTGGTTGTTCTACGTATACATCTTTCTTAATCTGTCCATTTAGAAATGCACACTTCACATCCATTTGATATACTTTGAATATGTGATGTGCTGCGTATGTGAGAAATAGCCTGATTGCTTCCAGTCGAGCTACTCGAGCAAATGACTCTTCAAAATCGATTCCTTCCTGCTGGGTGTAACCCTTGGAAACTAGACATGCTTTGTTTCTGATGATTACTCCAAGAGTATCCAGCTTGTTCTTGAAGATCCATTTGAGTCCGATGATTTTGACACCTTCTGGTCTATCAACCAGTTTCCAGATGCAATTTTTTAGGAATTCGTTTAACTCTTCTTGCATTACATTAGTCCAGGGCACGCTCTTTAAAGCTTCTAGAATTGTCTAAGGCACTGGGACTTGTGCTACGTAACACCCCAGAAGAATTGTTTCTTCATCATAGACCGTCAGTTCTAGTTCTACAGAGAGTTGAGCTTTGTCAGCTTCTTATTGAGAGTTCAGCGGGGGATATTGAGCAACTGAGCTTCTAGTTCTGACGTTGTCTGATGGTTCTCCAATGATTGCTGATGATGGATGATCTTCGATCCACCTTCGTCTTCTTCGAATTTCTTCTTCCAATTCATTGATGCTTGTCGTAGCTAAATCTCGTCTAGCTTGAAGATGTTCTGGAGTCAAGTCTTGAGGTTGAGACTCAATTTGCTTTGGACTTGAGTTTGACTCTTCTTGAGTCGAATTCTGAGTGAACTCAGTTGAGGAGGGAGCTGGGGAATCAGCTGGGTCTAGATTTCCAGCTCGCGGCATTCCCCCTTGATTTGATATTGGGGTTGCCTCTTGATTTTCGGCTAGTTGCGTAGCCTCTCTTTGATTGTTTTGAGATTCTTCTGGTTCGTCATCCCAAATTAGTGGTTCTGCCAAATTTCTAATTCCAGTTTCTTGAGATTGGGTATGAGCTGGACTGGAGCTTGAAGTTCCAGCTGCATTTCTTTGTTTGAGTGAATCTCTATACTCGAATGAAGTTTCATCATATGTGACATGATGGGTCACTGCGACTGTTTGCATTCTTCGGTTAAACACTCTGTAGACTTTGCTCACAGCTGAGTATTCAAGAAATACTCATTTGTCTGTCTTTGCGTCGAACATCTTTAGCTGGGTTTTTCCGTTGTTCAAAATATGACATTTTGATCCGAAAACCTTGAAATACCCAATATAGGGTTTTTTATTATTCCAAAGTTTGTACGGCATCTTTCCTTGTCTGGATGTGAGTAGAGATCAATTCTGAGTGAAGCATGATGTGTTTATAGCTTTAGCTCAGAATTTCTTCGGAATTGCTGAGCTGACTGACATTGAGGTAGCCGCTTTCTTGAGTGTTATGTTCTTCCTCTCAGCTACACTATTCTGCTGAGGTGTTCGTGCAGCTGAGGTTTGATGTTGAACTCCGTTCTTCTCATAGTATTCGTAGATAGTTTAATTCAGAAACTCCGTTCCTCGATCCGATCTGATTGTGAGAATCTTGCATTCTTTTTGAGTTGTCAGTCTTTCCAGTAGGGCAGACAGCTTGGATCGGGTTTCGCTTTTCTGGTACAAGAATGATACCCAAGTAAATCTGAAGAAATCATCCACTACGACCAGGGTGTATTTTCTGCCGTTGAAGCTTGCTGGGGTACTAGACCAAAGAGATCCATGTGAAGAAGTTGGAGGACTCTATCCGTTGAAGGAGTAGGCTTGAGGGAAAAATATATTTTTGTCTGCTTTCCCTGCTGACATGCGCTGCATATATGACTCTTGTCATAAACTTGATCTGGAATTCCATCTGCGAGCTGATTCCTAGCCAGTCTGTTGATGGTCTTGAAATTGAGGTAATTCAGCCGTCTGTGCCACAACCAACTGACTTCATTGCTGCTCTTGGATACAAGACACGTGTCTGGTGGGCTGCTTTTCCAATCAGCAAAGTACATATTTGCTTCTCGTCTCCCTCTTAGTAACACTTGTTTGGTTTTCCTGTTCTTCACTGTGCATCCTTGTACATCAAACTTGACAGAAAAACCGCTGTCGCAGAATTGGCTAATGGAAAGCAAGTTATGTTGCAATCCATATACATAAGAAACATTTAAAATTTTAACGTTGTTAGTTTCAAATGTACCGTAACCTTTGGTTAAACCTTTGGAGTTGTCACCAAATGTTACTTGAGGTCCAGGTCGCTCAACGTATTCTCTGAGTAGATGCTTTAGATGAGTCATATGCTTCGAGCATCCGCTATCCATATACCACAGCGTCCTCATTGACTTTTCTATTATGCTCCGTTCCCGTGCAACCTGTCACATGAATCAAAATTTAGGTCCCCAGTTTTAATTGGGTCATTGGGGATTAGTTAGAGATCCCTTTACGACCCAGATCTGCTTAATGACTCTTATTGGGTCATTGGATCTGATTATCCTTCTAGCTGCATCTACGAACACGTTCTTTGTGTTATTTGGTCGATTCAGCTGGCTGGGTCTTGTTTTTTCTTCTCTCCCAGCCTGATTCCTTCACTGAGATTCAGTTTTCCTTCTTCTTCCAGCCGTGTAAGTAGCTGAGACGTACCATTGTTGTTGTCTCTGCAGTCTTCTTTGATATCTCGGCTGGTAATGATGATCCAGCTGATAATCGTATGATTGATATCCATCTGGTCTTCTATGTTGATATCTCGATTGATATCCAGGCATCTCTTGCTAAGCCTGCTGATATCTGGGATATCCTACTTGATGTCTTTTCTGTGGCTGTCCTCGATGTTGATCTCTGATTTGAGCTTGAGGTTGTCTCACAGCTTGCTTTCTCGGAGCCTGCTGTGTTCTTAGTTTATCAGTCATTTAGGCAGCTAGGATTGGGTAATCTTTTGCTTTCACGAACGTCACCTTTGTTCCACTTGTAGAAGCAACATTCGTAACGTCTTCGGTTCCATCATATCCCAATCCAGTCTTTAATGCTGCCGGTCGTTGTACGCTAATGATCTCATCCATAGTAGTGGTTGCTTTGATGAGTGCTACCACCTTTGTCGCCAGTGTTTCTTCTGACTTCTTTAATTCTGAGATCTCAGCTGATTTCTTTTCTGACTCAGCTGTTGACTTTTCCAGCTCGTCCAACAGCTACTTCTTTTCATCGTAGAATTTATTCATCAGCTTATCTTGTTTCACTATTTTATCTTTCAGTGAAACAATCTCTTCTGTGAGTTGTGTGGTGTCAGCTGCTTTTGACACTATTTTCTTTTCTAGTTCTATCTTCAGCTCGGTATTCTCACACATTGTGATTTTAAGGATCTCTTGCGATTCCTTGAAATCATTCATGACCTTTTCTACCAGGTTCCAGTCTGGCATACAATCTGATCCAGATACCTGCATTGAGTGTTCGTGTGATGGTGAGGGGTTAGATACGATTAAGGTTTTGGAGTTTACCTCATCGTCGTCAAGTCCGTCTGTCTGTCCCATGAAACAAGCATCCCAATCTTGCTCATCATAGGCCATGAGTGCGTCTTCCTCTGAGTCTGAGAAAGACATGTCATCATCCATCTTGTTGCTCTCGGACTCTTCGTCGGCAATATATGCTCTTCTTCTGTCAGCTGCTTTTGCTTTCAGAAGTTCTTTTTCTTTTCTGGACAGTTTGGGACAGTCCTGCTTGTAGTGTCCCGGCTCTTTACAGTTAAAGCAGCCTTCATCCGTCCTCTTAAGGGTGTCAGCTGACTTCTCATCAGCTGCGGCATATTTGTCTCTGTACGATTTGGCAAATTTCTTGTATTTGCCTTTGCTGGTGTTGAGTTTGTTGTAGTTCTTTACCAGCATGACTATCTCTTCTAGTAATTACTCCTTGTTCATATCTTTCTTATCATTTTTCTTCTTGGAGGATTCTGCTGACTTCGCATGTGTTGACTTTTCAGAATTGGCTCTGAAAATAACTTTCTTTGAAGCTGGGGTCAGCTCTCCGTCGTTTTGCTTGCTTGAAGATTTCTCCATGGTGATCTTCAAGTTGTACTCGTTGGCTTTAAGTAGGGAGAATAACCTTAATTTCTGTGGTAAGGTCACTCAGATCACTCATACTCTGATGTACCACCTTGTATGTGTTTCACTCAAATGACAGTGCGTGTTCTTCTTGTTGGAAAATAATTACAACGGGACGGAATTGAAGGAGAAAAGCGCTACACAAAATTGAACTTAATTAGATTACAAAAAAAATAAACAGAAATAATAAACGAACAAACTTGGATTCGTCAAGTCGAGGAAGGCCTCTTTCCGCAAGACGAGATACGCCCCGGCTAGTGCTCACGGTCTGGCGTATCGTCTTTCAAAGATAAAACGACGACATCTCTTTCGTAATCAGTACCGAAATATGAAAGAGCTCCGGCGAACGAAACAGAGTTTGAGAACCGAGCTTTGACACTATAATGCAGCTAATATAAAATGCAAATGTTTTGACATAAGTTTGAGAGCACAATTCATCATCAAACCCAAAATGCAGCTCCTATATATACAACTCGTGAGGAAGTAATTGGTCACTCATTGATGGCCAAGCCATCAATTTCTCGGCAATGAAAAGCCAAGAATTGGCGGTTACATGGCTGCCCAAAGGTCTGCTATTTAAAATGGAATTGAAAGGCAAAAGCCGTGACTTTCCACATCTAAGCAATTAACAATTGCATTAGTTTATTAGTTTAGTGTTGAACAACCAAAAAAATGCAATTGGGCTAATTACAATTAATGGGCCGCAAGATAGATATTGGGTCGAGCCCAATTCAAATTCAAGGCCTACGGTCCGAGTCCGAGCTCGTTCATTCGAACAATAAATTTGCCTACAACAAATTCATCTCCAACACACAACTCAAATATACCATTTCTCACTCACCAATTAATGGTTTTGAGAACATGAATATATTCCAATTATTTAATTCTCAATTAAATAATTAACCACCATAAATAATGATATAAAACCATTATATCCAACACTTCTCCCGTTGAGTGTACTTCCCAGTTCTTATCGTCTCAATTTCGACGATGATGCTGGAGAATCTGTTGGGAAAATTCTAAGTTTTGATTTAATACCAAAACCCAACTGACTCCAACCGAGTAGATGATTGCATCAACCTAAGTAGTGCTTTCCAGCTCGCCTGTTTGAGCTTTAGATTTTCTAAATTTACATGTTAAGGAAGCTGAAGACAGCAGAAGATCCAGCTGTGTTACCAGCCGGAGTCAAAATATCAGCTGAGGAGATTTCCAGCTGAACAGAGTTCAAAATTGAGCAGAATCAAGCTGAAGAATGACCGAGCTGAGTCAAAGCCAAGAAGACACGAACAACCAATCCAAATTTCGGTACCAAAAGAATGTCAATTCTGAAGACATCAGTTCAAGTCAGAGCTGCAGATCCAACTCCAAATTCAAAAACCAGCTTGAAGTCAAAAATCCCGATGTCAGAGGAAGACAATTTACCTCAACCAATGAGGGATTGCCAAATCAGCATCCTAGAGTGCAGAACCTAGGATCTGACACTGTTGAAGACAGGTGAAGATAAGCCCAACGGCAGATCGAGAAGATCAGAGAGTAGGTGAGATTCAAACGGCTCTTCCAACGGCTACTTACTCTTTCGAAGAACACTTTATTTTAAAGTATCTCTAGTTCAGAAACCGCCCAGTTTTTCGTCTGATCCCTAGGCAGAATTCATTATATATCCAAAGCCTATATTTCGAACGAGTTCACTTAAACTAAAAGTTCTTCATTGTAAGAACTCGTTCATAGTTGGAACCCAAAAAACCAAACCCCTTCTTTACCCAGAAAGGTTAGGTTAAGGTTACGCCAGCTTGAAGCGCGAAACTCAAGTATTTGTAAGGTTTCTTCAGAACACAGCTCAAGTTCGAGCTGCGAAGTTACATGGTACTCGTAAACCAAGTGGTAATGGATTACCAGTTTATCTGATCGTGGACGTAGGAGGAGTTTCTCCGAACCACGTTAAATATCGTGTTCTTTTTCTGTTCTTTATTTTCAGTATTTTTAGTTAAAGAACTAACTCCATCAAGTACATCATATTCATCAAACTGCATACTCAGCTGTTCGCTCAGACCAGCTATGTTTTTCAAAAACTGCACAACTTGACTAAACTGAAAACTTATAGATAATATTTTCAAGCTAAGTTTTTCTAAGTACACGAGCTAAGTTTTTAAACCACCACTTTCCGCACCGCCAGCTGAGTTATCAGTCCAGCTGACCGTCTTCGTTAAGAAGTCAACAGGATTTATAACTAAGCCCTCACTCTCAGTTTTTAACTTGCTAAAAAGTTGAAAAAGTTTTTATCTTTGGTGTATTCACCCCCCTCTACACCAAAGACTCTGCTTAGGGACCATCAGAATCTGAGCTCCATTGCTTCAATGGACTCATTTGTCAGCTGCTTGAAGTTATCGAACTTCTGGCAGGTAATGGTGAACTTTTTTTCCTTGATCTCCTCTGAACCTTCGCAGAGTTTGGCCAAGGTTTCCTACATCTCTTTGGTCGTCTCACAGTTAATTATCTTACTGAGATAGGTATTTGAGACTGTTGAACAGATGGTATTCCTCGCAAAGCTGTCTAGTCCAGCTTGCTTCATTTTCTCCGTCGTGTACTTGCTCTTTGGCTTGAGGATTGGCTGGTATATTGGTTGTCCGCCATCTAGAGCTGCTACAAGCTCATTTCCTTGCTTATATATTGTGATGGGTCCGTCTGTGATGACGTCCAACATCATGTCATGATGTGCACACATGAAACTCTTCACTCTGAATTTCCATATTGCGTAATCGTCAACCAAGAAGGTGGAAAGATTCCTGCTAAGAGAAGAATCCATAGAGATATGTAGAGTATGCAGTAGAATGAGTTTTTCCTTAAAGGATGATCTGTTCAGTTGACCACGGATAGAGATGTTCAAGACTGATCTCTTGATTCATATATAGCGGTCTTTTAAACCACTGCTCTGATACCAATTGATGGTTCCGGATGAGGCCTTCATTGTAGAGGGGGGTGAATACACCGCAAGATAGATTTTGAAAACTTTTGCAAGTTAAAACTGAGTTGAGTGAGCGCTCAGTTATAAATCATGCTGACTTCTAAGGAAGATGGTCAGCTGGACTGATAACTCAGCTGGCAGTGCGAAAAGTGGTGGTTTGAAAACGTAGCTCGTTCAGTTAGAAAAACTCAGCTGGAAAACTTAGGTTTCAGTTTGCAGTTTAGACAAATTAAGAGATTTTTTTTTAGATGCAACTGGCTGGGTCACACAGCCAGAGGAAAATACAGTTTAAAATATTGTGATATGCTTGATGCTGTTAGTTCTTTAATAAACAATGCAAAGAAAAATTAAAGCTATAAAGAACACAGGGTTTTAACGTGGTTCGGAGAAAGAACTCTTACGTCCACTACCAGAGTTAACTGGTAAATCCACTGAAGGATGACCACTTGGTTTAACGAGTACCAAGCAACTTCGCAGCTCAAACTAGAGCTGTGTTCTAACAGTTTATGTGCACTGTAGAAGCCTGAATCCTTTCAGTTTCCAAAAACCGAAGAACCTTACACACTTGAATTGCGCGCTTCCAGCTAGCGTAATCTTAACCTAACCTTTTCTGGGTAAAGAAAGGTTTGGATTTGGGGTTCCAACTGTGAACGAGTCCTTACAATGAAGAACTTTTGAGTTAGATGAACTCGTTCAAAAGCTAGGCTTTAGGAAATGAAAAGATTTCTGCTTAGATTACTGACAAAAAACTGAAGCAGTTTTTTAAACAAGAAACACTTTAAGATTAAGTGTTCTTCGAGAGATTATGAACTGCTTGAGAGCTTTGAATGTTTGAGAGTTTCAGAAATGTTGAAAGCTTTAGGAGAGTTTTTTCGTCTCTGGTTACGTTTGGATCTCTTCTTCAGTTTTCTTAGCTCTTTGCTTAAGTCAACTTATTTGGGTTCTTTGGCTGACTTTCCTCTGCTTAAACTCCGTTCAGCTAGAAAACTCCTCAGCTGCGTTTTGTTCCAGCTGATCACTCAGCTAGGTCCTTTGCTTTCGTCAGTGTCTTCTCCTGTAAACTTAGACAATCTAAAGCTCAAACAGACGAGCTGGAAAAACAACTTATGTTTGTACAAATATCTACTAGGTTGGGGTCAGTTGGATTTTGGTATCAAATCAAAACTTATAATTTTCCCAACAATATACAATCCCCATGTAGTGTTCACCAAAATGTTCGGAGACATCCAAGCGTTAATAATAAATCTTGTTTAACAAAGAGATTTCGGATTCAATCAGGAAATTTTATTATGGGTGTATATGTAGTACACTCACTACTCACATATACTAATATTTTGTTAATATAAATAATAATAATAAAATATTATCATGTGAGTTGAACAATATATTAATAAAATATTAACATGTGAGAGGAGTGTACTACATGTACACTCCTAATAAAAATTTTCGGATTTAATCTCTATCACTCCTCTATCTCTAAAAAAAGTACAATAGAAAATGAAATTTCATATCCAATCATAAAATCAAGGTTGCTTTTGCTATTTCGATTAAAGATACATGCAAAATTTCTTTTCTTTTTTTGTCCAGTACTATTCACTTTTTGAAAGGAACATATCACTTTTATGGTCAAAGCAGTAGAGACTTAGGGGCAATCTTGTGTAGTGCACAAGCACGTTTGATTTTTGCCACGTGTAAAGTTGTTTTAATTGAATTTTTATTCATTTTTCACCGAATAAGGGAAGCGACCGTCTACTTCTCTGTTAAGTCCATGGGTCCCATATTTTTTTACCGGCAAGACTGTTCCATATCGGCAAACTATACTCTCTGGTGAAATTACTACCGGTGAATACGGTTTTCAGATCTACTCTTCCATTCCGATCATCTTCCGACGTCGGCACAACCCAACAGTGAAATATCAATTTTTTCATCCGGCCAGATCGCCGGGGAGATTTGTCGTGGTTCTCTATGTTAGTTGGCTTCCTAGAGAAGTTTATGATTTTGTGATATTACTATTTTGACCTTACTATTTGTTGGTAGTTAAGGGTATTTCATGTAAATTATACCAATTTATGGTATATCATTTCTTATTTTTCAAATTTCAGTTTTTGCCTCCCTCCTCGTATGAATTTCTCACTGCTCGAACATTTCTCTTCTCCGTTTATTTTATCCCGTTTCTGGTAAACCAATTCTAGGGACCTATTTCCAGTTTAATTTCCAGGATTAAGGTAAGGTATGAATGGTTTTTTTTAATTTTTTGTTGTTATATTTCATCTCTTCATCGCTTTTGTATCGACTATTTTTTTATGCCTTTCAACTTTTTATCTTCCTTTCTGAAATAGGTAGATTTTATGTTTTGGTCCGTAGCTGCGATGTCTTCCCAAACCAGGAAAGAGCCCAAATCAAGTTCGTAAAACCCTATTCTTAAACCCCAATTTTTTAGTAGAGGCAAGCTTCAAGTTTCGTAGGTGTCTTAGTCGGTCTATTTCCTAGTTTAATTTGTTATGGAATTTGGCCCTAGCCATAGCCCTAATATACAGAAATAGGTTTATAAACCCTAGCCTAATTTACATAATTGCAGTGTATTTTCTTTTAAATTGAAGATTCAATTTTCGTGTTTAGTGTGATTATTTTAATTCTGAACAATCTCCTGAATTTTCGTGTGCAATTTTGTATTTTTTCTGCCCAAAAATTTGATTAAAGACACACACCGCGTTTCTGGCTCGTAAAATCTATGTAGTTGATGATATGATTATTTGAGTGAATAAATAAACTATTGTTATGATACTGTGACGTCAATTTTCCGGTAATAGAAGTGGTGATTAATGTGTTGTTTGGCTTTGAATGTGATAAACTGTGTTTATATATACACACACACACAGCGGATTAGGGGGAGCTGGGGTATGCTCCAGAACCCCCCAACCAAAGAATATTCTTTTGTTGGTTCTTAATTTGCAGCTTGTTAACTAGAATTTTCTTTTGTAGGTGCCACTGTGTCTTCTCGAGGCGAGGATGATTATATTAAGGCAATTCTGGGTGGTGTAGGACAAGATATTGATGCTACTTTAAGCAAGGTTTACAAGTTTCTTGTGTGCCTGGATGCTTTAATATTTTCCAAACTTGTAATTTTGATCTAATTATATGAGAAATCTATTATGGCTTGCTTATTAGAAAGTCTTGAATCTGAAATTGGGATTATAAAAGTATATATAAGAAGTTCTAGATGCTCTAGTCTTAAGAAAGTTTTGTGATGCATGGACCCAAATAATCTATATATGTTCAAGAATGAAAAAGCTGATGAACTGAAGTTTAATGCTGATGATGTAATTTTTTAGTTTTTACTCATCTATATATGATGGATATATAGTAGTCATGTTTCAATTACTCCCTCCGTCCCCCCAAAAGTGTGGTTCAATTAATATTTTATACCTCACATATAATCCAATTTGGACCACACTTTTGGGGGACGGAGGGAGTATTATTAAATATGATGAAAGCATTGATTATCTTATGAAGTTGCTACTGGAGATAAAGAATTGGATTAAAGAAGAGTACAAGCAGATACTGAGAGTGAAGGTAGGCTCATAAGTAATGTTCACAACCACAATCCTCGATCTATTGCTTTCTTTTGTGGTTATTTCATAGCATGATGTTTTTGTTTGTGTCTTTGGTTTCTTTAGTTGGTAGAGTACAGCTGCTAATGGAGAAGGACCATTGCATATTTCAGTGTAGAGACAACATCAACATAAAAGGAATTATTATTACAATCCTCGAGTAGAGATAGTATTAATAGCTAACTACTTCAAGACAAGAAATTTGCAGTTTTCTTTTTCTAATTTTGTTTAAGAAATGTGGGAGCACTACTAGACATAATCTCAATACTTTTATTGTTTTTCTGCACTTTTTTTTTAATATTTGATTACTGTAAATAGTTGTGCATTATGACTTTATGATATCTATAAGACATCTTTATGAGCTTAGAATGTGTAATGTATATATATGTGTTGTCTGCGTAATTTCTGGTGGTTTTTGATATATTCTTTGATTATTACTGCGAACAAGTCTTTGCATATAATTGTAATTTATCTTATGCTTTTCGTGTTTGTTGATTGAACTTTGCTGAAGATATCATATATTTTTTGGTATGTATAAAGAATGATGTTAAGTTCCAGGTTGTTAGATGTGTTGCTGGGAATGTGATGAATAAATAGTCTCGAATACCTTTTATATAGTATGTTATTATAAAATCTTGAAGAAGTAACTGAGAAGCATGTTGTCCTTGTCTTGACCGAAAAAAATATTTGGAGTAAACCATTGATGCTATAGTTCACATGCTAAAGGAGTGACTTTTTGTGTAATAAACCATTGTAAAAGTTCAGAATATGGTGGTCGGATTCATGTTTGAAATGGCTTACGCCGCGTAGAAAACTTCATTGAATTAGCTATAACCTAGGATATATTATGCAAAATTGCAGAAATCATTTTATAAATTTTCAACATATGTAGACTTTTTCAATCTGGCAAGGCTAACCCATATCATCCCAAAACATAAGAATGTCGTCAGTATATAAAAGCAATCTAAAATTCAAGTCTTTGTGAAAGGACATATATTAATCCCAATTTTGCTATGTATCCTTATGGCTCGTTTGGTAGGTATGTTAGGATAATGTAAGTTAGATAATGTCAAGATAAATATAGTGAATACGGAGTGTTTATTAGTGTATACTTTGTGTTTGGTAGATAAGATAATGTCAGGATAAATATAGTGTATAATAGGTTAGTTGTTTGGTACCCTATTTTAAAGTCAAAATTAAATTTGAAATTACAATTATAACTGTTTCGCCTGTTTTTGATCGTATTTTCCCTTGTTTAATTAGTGCATTTTAGTGGATTTCCAGCATGGTTTGCTTGTTTTTGAAATATAGAATGCATTAATATGTCGGTTCGAGTCTTGTGTTTAAAATGCAAGTTTTTACTGGTTTGGAGAGAATTGTGACAGGAATTGCAGGAATCAAAGCCCGGCGATCGCCCGGCACCAAGTATTATGTTGATCGATCACCCAGCTGGGTATTTGTTCACGCGAGAAGAAGTTCCGCAGGAGTGCCTCAACGTTCGTGGACTCTCGGCGTTCGCCCGTATACATGTGACCTTGTGGTGTTGGGCGATCGTCGAGTCTAGGCGCTCGCCCGTGTTGTGGATTTTCAAGGGAGCACGGACGCTCGTTCGTGCTCGACGCTCGTCTAGGTCTGGCGGTGGCTACAGTCTTATAAATAGGGCTTAGTTATTTTCCTTAAGTGGGGGGATTTTTCAATTTCTTTTTTGGGACAGCCGCTGTCGTCAGTTTTTTTTACGTTCTTCTTTTACAGTATTGCTCTAGTTAGATTTATTATTTTCGACTCGTACAGATTTTGTGACAGATCTTCACTACGTGTCAGGTTTTAATTCAATTTTTTTTGTTCTTTCAATTGCGAGTTATTCTTCTGTCTTTCAATTATTTCTTTGAATTTATTCTTGTTCTTAGATTGAGGGTTTTAAATTCTTGCCTAGATTAAATTGTTCTTTTAATTCTTTAGAGTAGAAAAACCCAAAACAAACAATCTTTATTGCTTTCTTTAATTTCTGTTATTTTCGTAATACGACAATCACCCTGTTAAGCCTTCCTTGAGAGACGATTTTCGGGTTAACTTATCTAATCTATAATAACCACGTTTAATTGCGTGCAACTTAGATTAATATAGGTTGAACAAATTTGGCGCCGTTGCCGGGGAAGACTTTAGGCGATTTTCGTGTTACAATTTTAATTTCAATTTTGTTTGGTTATTTTTCTCCCTCCGGTGCGTTTAATCTGTGCGCTAGTGTTGTGTATGCAAGGTCGCAGAAGTCAGAAACAACCTTTAGCACCGTATATTGACAGGATACACAGGAGGAACGCAGTTTTGGAACAAGCAAGGGAGGTAACCGAACCACTTCCTGACAAAGTTGAAGAAGAAGCTTTGTTAGGGAATTTATTTTGTGATTCTGAGGAAGAGTGTCAGTTGAACCTTCACAGAAACATGACTACCGAGGAAAACCAGCTCATGGGAGGATACTCCCGACCTGTTATTGAGGCCACGACGTCGGCCATTGTCCTTCCTACTGGAGTCAGGAATTATGATTTGAAGCATAACTACTCTAGTATACTTCCAACCTTTCACGGCATGCCGAATGAAGATGCCCTACAGTTTGTTCGTGAATTCTGTTCGATAGTGCAGACCTTTTCTCTTTCAGACCTTACAGAGGATCAATTGAGGCTCAAGTGCCTTCCATACACCTTGAAGAATCGAGCTCGGGGGTGGCTTCTATCGCTTCCGTCCAATTCTATAGATTCCTGGAAGGATGTCTGTGAAAAATTTATGCTGAAATTCTACCCAAACCACAAGACACAGGAGATTCGTACTCAGATCATGAATTTCACGCAAGGAACCGATGAGCCTTTCCATGAGGCTTGGGAGAGATATCAAGAGCTCCTGCGACAGTGTCCACATCATCAGCTGTCGTCTATTATGATCAGCCAATTCTTTTATGATAGACTACTTACGACCACTCAGTTCATGGTGGACAGTACTGCAGAGGGCAATATTGCCACGAAGACCCCCACGGAACTCAACACGATCTTCCAGACTTTGGCAGACAGTTCTCAACAGAAGTCGATCCGTGGAAGAAGAGTTGAAGCTAGTGCAGTGGCACCGAATTATGAACTACAGAAACAACTCGCAGGGATGATAAGGGAATTGCAAGAATTGAAGATGAATAAACCTGTGGTGTCTCCACCTCGATCGGAGCCTGCTAGACGTGAAATTATGCCTGAACCTTGTGGTGTTTGTGGAGAATTGGGACATAATCCTGAGGAGTGCTAGAGAATGGGGGAGTTGACTTATGAAGGAGGTGCAGAAGTGTATGCAGCACAGGGATTTCCCCCTCGATAGCAGTTTGATCAGGGCCAAGGGTCTAATCAGAATCAGCGACAGCAGAACTCGGGATGGCAGAATCAGCCTACCACAGGATGGCGAAATCAGAACCAAGGCCAGGGATACGGAGGAAACTTTCAGAATCGCCGTCCTCCACAGCAGTTTAACCAGTATCCTCCTCAGCAATCCAATCAGTTTTCTAATCAGCAACAGTGGTACCCACCGCAGCAGCAGCAGCAGAGGTATCCGCAGCAGCAGCAAAACTTTAATTCTCAGTGGCAGAATCCAGCTCAGCAAGGTCAGTTCCAGCAGGGACCACCACAATTTCAGCGTACATCGCCACCACCTGCTCAGAAGAACTAGTTTGAAGATAATCTCAATACATTCATGCAAGAGAGCAGACAGGCAAGAGAAGCTCAAGATGCAACCATCAAGCGTCTTGAGACAGCTGTGGGACAGGTCTCTGGTACTGTGAATCAGATGCAGCAGCAGCAGCAGACTGGAAAGATTCCGAGCCAAGGTCAACAGCCACATCAAGCGTCAGCCGTCACTGTGTTGAGAAGTGGAAAGACGGTGGACAATAAGGTGGACGACACACCACCGGAGGTCGTGCAGCCCAGAGTTGGGGAAGAGCAAGGAGAAATCCGACTACATAAGGCTGAAAAACCTCATCGCTCACCAGTGCCTTTCCCAAGCAGGTTGAGGAATGAGAAGCAGGACCAGCAGTTTTCAGACTTTTATAAGATGTTATCCAAGGTGAATGTGAATTTTTCTTTGCTCGATGTGATCCGAAACGTGCCGACTTATGTGAAGTTCTTCAAGGAGTTAGCATCCAAGAAGAGGAAGTTTGATGAACCAGAACATGTCCTAGTATCAGAAAATGCCAACTCCATTATGCAGCAATCTCTACCCCAAAAGCAACGAGACCCTGGGAGCTTCGTGATTAAAATAGCTATGGGAAATGGAAAGGAAGCTTCTGGAATGCTGGATTTAGGAGCATGGATCAATCTTATGCCCTACTCAATTTTCAAGCAGTTGGAATTGGGAGAGTTGAAGCCGACAAGGATGTGCTTGCAGTTGGCAAACAGATCGGTTTGCCACCCTAGAGGAGTTATTGAAGATGTCTTGGTGCGAGTAGGGAAACTTATCGTGCCAGTGGATTTTGTCGTGCTAGAAATTGGAGACGTCAAGGAAGATGGACGAGAGCACACTCTACTATTGAGGAGGCCTTTCATGGCAACAACTAATACTCTCATTGACGTGAAGAACGGCATAATTAAGATGTCAGTCTTGGAAGAGTTAGTTTCTTACGATGTCAGAGCCAATAAGGGGATTCCGTCGGCCAATAGCATTGATAATTGCTCTTACATTGATGCTATCGACACACTTGCCGAGGCCTGTTTTATGGAAGAACAGCAGGTTAAGGAGGTTTTTGAAGGTTCCGCCGACTTGGAGGAGAGACTTAGAGAGGAAGCATCTATAGAAGCCTTGCTACCAACCAACCTGCCTGTTGATGAGCCAGTTATAGTAGAGGCTCCTAAAAAGAGAAGGAGATCGAGCTTGAACTTAAGGACCTCCCGGCTAACTTGAAGTATGTGTTCCTTGAAAAAGGAAGAAGGAAGCCTGTTATAATCTCTACAGAGCTCAGGGCAGACGAAGAAGAAGAATTGGTCGAGGTGCTCACAAAGTTCAAGGCCGCTTTTGGATGGTGTTTGTCCGACATTAAGGGGATCAGCCCCGCAACATGTATGCATCGGATAAACTTGGTGGATGGAGCTACTCCGAAGAGGGATGGCCAAAGGCGATTGAACCCCGTATTGATGGAAGTTGTTAGGAAGGAGATCTACAAGCAGTTGGCAGAGGGGATCATCTTTCCCATTGCTGACAGTGAATGGCTCAGTCCAGTGCACGTGGTTTCGAAGAAAGGGGGAATCACAGTGGTCTTGAACGATAATGAGGAGTTGGTGCCGATGAGACCTGTGACAGGGTGGCGGATGTGCATAGATTTCAGGAAACTCAATGCAGCCACCAAGAAGGACCACTTCCCGTTACCATTTATTGATCAGATGCTCGACAGATTGGTGGGCCATGAGTTCTATTGCTTTCTAGATGGATTATCAGGCTACTACCAGATCGCGATCGCGCCCGAGGATCAGGTTAAGACGGCCTTTACGTGCCCCTTTGGCACATATGCCTGCAAGAGGATGCCGTTTGGACTCTGCAACGCACCAGGTACCTTTCAAAGATGTATGATGTCCATATTTTTTGAGATGCTTAATGATTTCGTTGAGATCTTCATGGATGATTTTTCTGTGTTTGGTGCATCTTTTCGTGATTGTCTTGAAAAAATTGAACGAGTCTTAGCGAGATGTGTTGAGAGTGGGTTGACTCTTAGTTGGGAAAAGAGTCATTTTATGGTAAGGAGGGAGAACGTGTTAGGGCACATTGTCTCTAAGAGGGGTGTAGAGGTCGACAAAGCGAAGATGGATGTGATCGAAAGATTGCCTCCACCTCGTGATGTCAAAGGTATTAGTAGTTTTCTTGGTCATGCCGGTTTTTATCGGCGTTTCATTAAGGACTTTTCAAAAATCAGTCAACCTCTATGTCGTTTGCTTTCTCAAGATATGCCTTTTACTTTTGATGATGCTTGTCTTAATGCGTTTAACTTGCTTAAAGAGAAGTTGAGTACTGCCCCTGTAGTGATTGGTCCTATTTGGTCAGAACCCTTTGAGATTATGTGTGATGCTTCTAATTCTGCAGTGGGTGTTGTTCTGGGTCAACGTATAGATAAAATGCTTCGTGTCATTTATTATGCGAGTCTGACTCTTACTTCTGCTCAAGTGAACTACACCACTACAGAAAAAGAGATGTTTGCTGTTGTGTTTGCGTTAGACAAGTTTCGTGCATACATCATAGGGTCTAAGGTCATCATTCATAGTGATCATGCTGCTCTGCGTTATTTGTTGACCAAGTCTCAGGCTAAGCCAAGACTTATTCGTTGGGTGCTCTTACTTCAAGAATTCGACTTAGAGATTCGGGATAGGAAAGGTAGTGAGAATGCTGTAGCTGATCACTTATCTCATCTTGATAATCTTCCTTCGCCTATGACTTGTAATAATTTGCTTGAGTCATTCCCTCTTGAGCAAGCTTTGAGTGCAGGAATTGTGCCTTGGTATGCGGATATTGTTAATTTTCTTGCCTGTGATGAATTGAGGCCTGACCTTACTTCCCAAGAAAGGAAGCATTTTCTATCTGTGTGTAGGCAGTACTTTTGGGAAGACCCTTACCTCTTCAAGATTGGTAAGGACGATGTGATCCGAAGATGTGTGCCAGATGATGAGCAAGCTAAGGTGCTCCAATTGTGCCATGAGACACATTGTGGAGGGCATTTTGGAGGACAGAAAACGGCACACAAGGTGCTTCAATCAGGTTTATTCTGGCCTTCATTATTTAAGGATGCACATGCTTTCTATCTTGCCTGTGATCGTTGCCAAAGGGTAGGGTCCATCGGTCGAAGGAATGAGATGCCCCTTAACAATATTCTCGTGGTTGAAATCTTTGATGTGTGGGGCATCGATTTCATAGGACCGTTTCCCAAATCCTTTGGCTATGAGTATATGCTGTTAGTCGTTGATTATGTGTCCAAGTGGGTTGAAGCAATTCCCACTAGGACTTGTGACTCTCACGTTGTGTTGAGATTTGTGCAGGAGAATATCCTTTGCAGGTTCGGATTCCCAAGAGCAATAATCAGTGATGGGGGAAAGCATTTTTGCAACAAGCTTTTCGAGAAACTTATGAAGAAGAATGGGATAACTCATAAGGTGGCCACTCCTTATCATCCCCAAACGTCGGGTCAAGCAGAGACTAGCAACCTGCAGATCAAGGGAATTTTAGAGAAGACTGTCCAGCCGTCTCGTAAAGATTGGTCTTCAAAGCTCAATGACGAACTTTGGGCGTACCGGACGGCGTACAAGAGTATTTTGGGGATGAGTCCGTACCGGCTTGTGTATGGAAAGAATTGTCACTTGCCTGTGGAAATTGAGCACAAAGCGTATTGGGCAATTAGAGCAGCCAATTTCGACCTGGATGTTGCAGGAAAGCAAAGAATGTTGCAAATGTCCGAGTTGGATGAGCTCCGGAATGAGGCGTACGAAAATGCCAAAATCTACAAGGACAGAGTGAAGAGGTTGCATGAAAAGCGGATTTTGTGCAAGGAGTTGAAGCCCGGGATGAAAGTCCTTTTGTTCAACTCAAGGTTGAAATTGTTTCCGGGCAAGTTGAAGTCTCGTTGGACCGGTCCTTATCTCATCGAAGAAGTTCTACCCTTTGGAGCGGTCCGTTTGCTCAATGAACAGACTCAAGAGTCTTTTCCAGCCAACGGTCATCAAGTAAAGCCATACCACGAAGGAGAAGATAGTGTGAAGGAGATAGAGTCAATTTGGCTCGTGGATTCGGAATGAAGCTTCATTTTTGTATGTCGAGCTAACGACGTTAAACAAGCGCTTCGTGGGAGGCAACCCACTGTGTAAAAAAAAAAACAGCAGCACAGGTGTGACGATCGTTCATGCCGAGCGAGCGCCCAGCATAACTCCAGCTGTGTTCTTTTCAACTTCAGGAAGGGAGGTGCGACGATTGCCCGTTTTGGGCGAGCGTTCGACATGCCAACCTCGTTTCTTCCCTCCATTCCAGTAGGAGGAGTTCGACGCTCGTCCAAGGTCAACGGGTGCCCAGCCTATTCATGTGGATTCTTCTCCACTCCAGCGTGTAAGGTGCGACGCCCGCCCAGGGTCAACGAGTGCCGAACTCACCTCCATTACCCCGTGCGGCGACCGCCCCTTGTGGACGAGCGTCCAGTGCGGGCCTTTATAAACTTCTGCCCTAATTGTAAAAGCCGCCGCTCTCTTATAACTCTATTCCCTTCTCTCGCATACGCACCGCCTGCCACATCTCATCGTGCCTCTGTTTCACCACTTGATTTTCCGTGCTCGTTCGTCACCTGTCTGTCCTCAATTCAGGCTGACAGTCTCCGTTCAGTCCGACCGTGCCTTTAATTCCGGCGACAGCTGTAATATCCGCCATTCTTCTCCGGCGAGCGCCTAAATCTATTCGGCGAGCATCGCGGGCTCGTCTTCTTCCTCGGCGAACGTCCAGTGCCTTTTCCGGCGAGCGTTGCCTCGCCCCCGCCCATCCCAGCGAACGCCCACTCCCTGTTCGGCGAGCAGTCCGATTTCTCAAGCGCGTGTTCCCTCGTTTCTCTGCCAGTCACGCCGACCGCCCTCCTGACGATCGTTCTCTTCCGGCGAGCGCCGACGTTTGCCCTGTATCATTCCTTCAGTGAGCAACGAGCGCCTATTTGCCTCGTTCTATCTTAACAAGCGTCCCCCACCAATGATTCAGTGATTAGTCCATGGCTCGTACTAAGAATGCACCCGGTGCCTCTTTTCCCCGGGCCCAGGATGCTGAGGCGATGAACACTGACGAAGATGTTCCACGGGACCTCCGTGCGCAATATGAAGCTGTCTTCCCTATTTACTCCATTCCCGAAGGTAAACTTTATCTTCGCCTTGAGCGTCGGCCTGTTACTTTGCCGCGCTTTATTGATTGGGACATTATGACATCTTTGGGAATTACCGATCAATTGGATAAGTATCTTAAGGTGTTAGGGATGCATACGTATGCTCATAAAGAATGGAATTCGTTCACTCCATTATGTTTGGAATTTATTGCCACTATGGAATTTGAGGATCATCTTGCTGGTATTTCTTTCCATCTGTTGGGTAACAAGTGTCGGGCTGGGCTTACTGCTATGCACAAGGTTTTTGGTTTTCGAAAGTCTTATGGTGAGATGTCTGTTCCTGATTCATTTGATCATTCTGCTGCTTGGACTGAGTTATCTGGTTGTGATAATTGGGACAAAGATGGTGTGCCGAGCGGGTTAATTCGTGACCCGGTTTTGTGTGTTTTACACAAATTTATTGTTTACAATGTTAAGGGGCGTTCTGAAGCAAACAAGGTGTATTCGGTTGATCTTTATTTACTTGATTGTGCTGTGAAGAAGCGGAAAGTTTGTCCGGCTCCGTTTATCTTTGCCACTTTGCAGAGTATTGTCCGCACCTCTACTTATCGAGCTGCTTTGCCTCACTTGGCCACGGCTCTGGGTGCTCATTTCCAAGCCCTTCCTGCTACTTTTTCCCCGGCATCTCAGTCGCTTCTGAAATTCAAGTACTTGGGTTTTACTGAATTGAAGCATGGGCATATTATTAGTGATCTGGTGACTTTCCTTCCGTACGAAGCACGTCCTGCAGTGAAACGCCATCGTGGTGCTGAGATTGCTGGCTTCCGTGTTCCTCGCGCTGTTACTCCCGGTTCTTCTGATGCTGGATCCGACCGAGATAATGAAGCGGACACCATAGTTGGGAGTGCGGGTGCCTCTTCCCTTTGGATTGAAGCTGCTGCTCCGCCTGCCAATGTTGTTCCGTCCACTGTTGTTCATTCGGACTCTATTCCCTCCGGTCATGCGCCTTATGATTTCCAAGCATTTCAGCAGGATTTTTCCTCTTTCTGTGGCGAGATGAGTTCGTAATTTGGGAATTTGCAACAGCAGATGATTTTACAGAATGCCCAATTGTACCGTCAAGATCAACGGTGGGTGCAGAACGAACAACGGTGGATGCAGAACGAACGACGGTGGGCGCGAAATGATCAGAGTTGGGCTGTTAATGACCAGCGATGGGATGTACAAGCTCAGTATTGGGCGACTCAGAATACTCATTGGGCGGAGCAAGCTCAGAATTGGGCTACTAATGCTCAATATTGGGCTCAGCAACAGCAGCAAATGGCTTCGCAGGCTCGTCAATTGGATTCCTTCGAACACCAAATGGCTCGTTGGAATGCTCCTTCGGGTGACTCGTCCAATCCACCGCCGAATCGGCAGTGATTCTCACTGTTGTTGTGTACGCTGTTCTTTTCCCTTTTATTTTTCTTGTTCTTTTCCTTTTTGTCCTATGTCATTCCTTCGCTTATTCTTTTGTTTATTGGTTGACAATGGGGACATTGTCATGTCTTTTTCGTGGGGGGGTGTGTTTGTTGATATAATGATCTGGTGAGTCCTCGGATATTTCTTATTTCGAATTAAGATGTTGAAGTTGAGGTTGAAGTTTATGACTCATGTCTTGATAGATTTTATTGATCAAGGTGTTTTATTATGAATTGATTGGTGCGGTTGTTGCATGACAATTGTGGGGCGAGTCACACTTGAATTATTGATGTTTAAGTTTGAGTATAAGTGAAGGTTAGGAGGTGGTGCTTTAGAGGTGTATCCCAATTTATTAAAAAAAAAAAAAGAGAAGTTGTTTAATAAGTTGAGTTACTTTGGGAGGTCTCTGCTCTTCTGGAAATCATGAGCATGGGAAACCACATGAGGATACTTTAGATGACTTCTAAATGTCTTCACCTCATGAATTATGGCCATATAACCCAATTTGACTTGCCATTTGTTTAATTCAGTTGTTTAATTTTCTTGTGTTGCGAAGGGCTCTACCCCTCTTTCTCGTTTGAGGAATGGGTATGGGAAACCACTCTAGGAGGCCGGATTTTCCGTGAACTCACCTAGTGAAGATCGCCCGGAATTTGTATTGTCTTTAGTATAGTTTAATAAATGGTGCAAGTTGGGATACTCTTTGTTGTCACTGTCTCTTTTCTTTGATCTTGTGCTTGGATGTTAGGTAGATTGAGGTCTTGTGTGGAGGGCAACTCATTTGTTGTGTGATGTCTGTTTTCGATTGAGGAGTGATAGATTACCTCATGATTGGGAGTTTATTGAGATATGAGTTATTTAGTTCAAGTTTTCACTTTCTTCATTTTAATTTTTAATAAGATTTGCTTGAGGACAAGCAAGGTTTTGTATGTGGAGGGGTTGTTTCGCCTGTTTTTTATCGTATTTTCCCTCGTTTAATTAGTGCATTTTAGTGGATTTCCAGCATGGTTTGCTTGTTTTTGAAATATAGAATGCATTAATATGTCGGTTCGAGTCTTGTGTTTAAAATACAGGTTTTTACTGGTTTGGAGAGAATTGTGACAGGAATTGCAAGAATCAAGGCCCGGCGATCGCCCGGCACCAAGTATTATGTTGATCGATCGCCCAGTTGGGTATTTGTTCACGCGAGAAGAAGTTCCGCATGAGTGGCCTCGTCTAAGCGCTGAGGCTCAGGGTAGTAGAAAGGCTGGAGATCAGAGGGCTCAAAAATCTGAGGAATATCCATAGACTGATAAAAATGAGCTACCTCTAGCGAAGGTGCTGGGTAGTAATCCGAAGTAGGAGGAACCGGATCTAATGCTAAAGCATCTGTCAGTGGTGTGGGTGAAGCAATACCAACTGACGGGGAGGTAGGCTGTGAAACAAAAGCACTTTGGTCAACACCAAAGTAGGAAGTCAAAGGGTCATAAACCGGCTCAGGATCAACAGAAGGAACCATGAACTGAATAGGATCATCCTGTGGTAAAAACTCAGCTAAGAGACCCTCCTCCGTGAAACTGGGAGGTGGACAGTAGGGTCCTGGAGGTGGCGCTGCGTAACACATAAAACGAGAGCTGATCTCTGCAATGAAACCTCGGCAATCACCATAAAGGTTGTCGTTCCAGTACTGCTTTGTCACAAATCGTGACACCAGCGAAGCTGCCCACTCCTGTCATTCCTCTGGAAGAAGAGGAACCAGTCGTATGATACCATGCACACCCGAGATACCTGTCTCGCATATCTCCATCCAGACACGATGATATCGAGCTAGGAACTCAGCTAAGGTCTCCCGATAACTCATTCTGATATGTCGAAATTCCTCAATCGCATCGCTGCCAGGCGGCGCTGCCATCCTATATAAGAAAAATTTTAAAAATTAATCACACTGAGCCTAAAAACGTTTCCATGAATCCACAATCTCCACCTACTCAATATCGCCTCCCAAAGGTGGTACCAAGCTCACATTACTTTCCAAAGATAAACAACCAACTTGCTTGCACAATTGTTCCATCATCTCGCTTACTAACGTCGTCACAAAACAACCTCATCAAAACACAATCTCACAACAACAACATCAAATTCACATATAACATAAAATAAAATATATCTCAAATAAATTCAACTTAATTCAAACTTTAAACTTTTAAACATTAGAAAACTTTTAAATGCGTACCTGACTTTGCCGGATGAGATGAGGTGCTGGACTTTTGTTATTTAGGACTTAACTAGTCTAGAGATTCAAGTCTAGACTAGACTCAAGAAAAATTTTCTTAGATTTAGAGCAGACAAGCTGCTCTGATACCACTCTGTCGCAGCCCGACTTAGAATGAAGATGACCAAGCCGGTGGGTCCCACGACGTACACAATTTATGATTAACCAAAGAACAAGATAACGACCCAGTTATCCAACAAAATCAATCATTCAATGCATCATACTCTCAAGACAAACTCAATCTGAATCAAATATCAAGTAACGGCATCAATAATAATTATTTTCAAGTTCAAAACCAAAATAACGAGAATGGTCAAAAATACAACACCATCTCGTATCAGAGTTTTAGCAACAGAAACAAAGTTTATCAAGTCATAGTTTCAATCATCATAATAGGACAACAGTTACTGAATAAGTTCAGAGTGTTGCAGCGGAAAAACATAACACATCTTTGGTTATATGTATGAAGACATATAACCCTGCTCAATATCAACAAAATCTCAAAAGGTCAACAACAAAAGTCCGCCCAGCACACTCCTTTCCCATCCAAGCTAACCTGCACATTTTAGAAATAATATGCAGGGCTGAGTACTTTCGCACTCAGTGAACACATGCCAAAATAATTGAAAACTGCTGCTTAGAGCTATAGATTGATAACTTGCCATAAAGCATAGCACAAGTATTTATATATATACTTAAAAACAAACCTGTGCTTGCCAAAAACCTTTTTCTTTCATATAAATGACTGCAGTCAAAATACTTTTTATGTATGTACCACATCTACTATAACTTTTAAGTGTTGAGAAGTAGGCCTCCTTCTCAAACACTTGTAATCGTCCCACCAAAAAGGAAGGCTCCCGATTACAACATAGTGTACACATATCCCACCTTAAGTAGGACCGAATTCGTCTTTCCTTGATAGAGGGTATCATACAAAAACACTTTAAACATTGGCAAGTCAATCAATTTAAAAAAAAATCATCACACATATATATAATCATAATATCACATTCTTTATTTCTTTAGATCAGAAAGCCCACCTGAACTGGCGACTTTATCTACTAGCTTACTTCTCGGCTTTTCCTTAATTTATGATTCCGCTCGATCCTTCAATTTAAGAATTAATTTAAATATTAGAGCGAGAAAAGTTTAAATATTAAAATAAGGAATGCCGCTGCTATATTTAATATTTTCTTCTTTAATCCGACTTTTCTAGGATTTTTCTCTCGGCAATTAGAAACTAAACTTTTCTAATTTCTTTTTCTTTCTTACTTAATTTCTTAATCGATAATTAATCGATTATAACTTCAGGACACATTTAAAAACTTATAATCACATATTTCATCATTAACCACTTAAGCTTATCATATCATTAATACTTAAACTCATCATTAACGTATCATTAGGAAAAATAGCTAATATTTTAACTTTTGAGTTTACGAAAGAAACAACTGAAAACAAGTTGAGCAAAGATCAGCTGGATAAATCAAGCTGACTGGAAAATCAAGTTAGCTGGAAAAAGACTGAGTTATCTGGAAAAACTGAGCTGGCTGGAAAAACTGAGCCGGACCATTTGAGTTAATCCATTGATCTGGCGCAATTGGTAAATCCAGTGATCGGGTCCAAATTCGGTAAATCCAATTGATCGGGTCCAAATTGACCAGGTTCAAATTGGTAAATCCAAATTTGGCCCAGGTCCAATGGTAAATCCAGCTGACTGAGTCCAGCTGAGTAAATCCAGCTGACTGGGTCCAGCTGGTAAATCCAGCTGACTGAGTCCAGCTGGGTAAATCAAGCTGGCTGGATCCAGCTGACTTAATCAAGCTGGCTGGATCCAGCTGACTTAATCCAGCAATTTAAACTCTAGAAACTCTAAATTTCAAACTTTGTATTAAATTTCCGAAAAATTCTACGTCACTTAATTTTTAACGTAGATTCCATTTCTAACATTATTTTCTTCATTAAAAATCAAATACATGTCTTTATTGTGCATATATATTTCTGTCCTTTTGATAAATTAAGAATTAAAATCCAAATTTCATTCTAATCACTTCCAATCATGTTAATTTAATTAATAAGCTATATTTATAGCTTAATCACTTAATTTGATTGGATAAAATAAAAACCCTAATATATATATATATATATATATATATATTCGGCCCTTATGATAAATAGGGTACATTTATTTATTTTTATCCATTTCAAATTTCAACATGTATAATTAATATTCTAGAGATTAATTATAATCTCAATTAATCAATTTATGCTCTAAATAATTATCTTTAATTTATTTTTAAATGCTGAACATTCTTAAAATTATGAAATTGAGCTCTAAAAATTCTAACAAAATTCTCACATACTTAATTAAATATTATGAGCTCAATTATATCATTAATTTCATCATTTAACATCTAAATCAAAGAGCTCAAATTTCAAACCCTAGATATTTCGAAATTTCCACAACTTGAAACAATTATGCTTCAAACATTTAACTCAATATATAAACATGCTTATTAACATCATCTAAACCCATATTGATCATCAAATCAAGTATAAAGCATCAAAATCACATTTTCCTATTTTAGCCAAATTTGCGGCTAATATTAAATTAAATAGAAAATTGATTAAATTTTTCTCAATTCAATTTTTCATCATGCTCATAGACATCATATAAGCTCATATCAATCATCAATTTGATCATATAAGGTCAAATTATAAAAACCTAAATTTTGGCCTAATTTTCGGCCTTTTTATAAATAAAATAAATTGATAAATTCTTGCTAAATTCAATCATATAACATGCTTATAATCATCATAGAACCTCATATAATTCATCAATTCAACTATAGGATCAAAGAAATAAATTTTCTAATTTATTTCATATATATTTCGAAAAATAAAAATTGATGCTAGGATTGATTTCTCAATGATTAAATCATAGAAATGTAATCTAAATTACTCCCTAATCATCATACTTGAAGATCAAATCCATATTACAACATATATATAATTTTCGAAATTTATAAAAATTTATGAAATATGGATTTGATACTAAACCTTGAGTTATTTGCTTAACTAATGAGAAATCTCACCTCTTGAGATGATTTTACTACTACTTCCTTTGACTAATAAATCTTGATTCCTTCTCTTTACTTGTGGATGTGAATCCCCTGTTTAGTGTGTGTTTAAGCGTGTGTTTGAGTGTGTGTGTATCGTGTTTGCAGCGAGAGAAA
This sequence comes from Agastache rugosa, assembly GCA_031470985.1. Taxonomy (NCBI): domain Eukaryota; kingdom Viridiplantae; phylum Streptophyta; class Magnoliopsida; order Lamiales; family Lamiaceae; genus Agastache; species Agastache rugosa. The sequence goes on from CM062605.1 coordinate 29,027,517, forward strand.
TGAGATAGGAAAGATGAGAGATGCATTAATTAAATACTAACTTATCTAACAAAAATACATTGAATCTTGCTAACTTACATGCTTAGTCACCCAACATCCTTCATCATTATGTTGGGGACAAGCTTAGGTGGCACCAATTTAGCAATTAAATAATAGGTATTAGTGTTAGTTATTTATCATGTGCTAATTTAATTACTAATCTTAGATTAATAACTAAATTAATCATTAATTATTAACAATCAAGATTTAACTAGGAGATAATAATTAAGCTTATACTACAAGCTTTATTTCTTAGGAAAAAATTATGCTTAATATCTTAACTTAATTAATTAATTAAACATCAAATTAATTAATTAAACATTAAGCATAAAAATCTCATTTTAAACGATCAATTAATTCTCTAATTAATTGATCATTCATCATATAAATAATCATAGAGGCTTTAAATTAAAAAGCTCTCGATACATAAAAATTTATTAGGGTTTCTCAAACCCTAATATAAACTTCCTTTAAAAATTTTCGGAATTAAAATCCGAAAATTAAATAAATTGCCGGAGAAAATTCATAAATCCCTAGAAAATCAAATACTTCAAAAATGACACATATTTCACATATAATGCAAATATAATAGCACATAATCATAAACACCTTTAATATTTCATTTCGGATTAACCGAAACGAAAATAAAACTTAATTCATCAAAATTCAGCAATTTAAGGCTGCCGAAAAATTTTATCTGCCTGGACTTAACTTTATACTAAATTCTCGCATTTTAAATATTCTAGTTAATTATCTTAATTAATTACTAAGATTAGTTATGAAAAAGGCGGGATACTACATTCTCTCCCCCTAAAAATAAATTTCGTCCAGAAATTTGCTTACCTCAAAGGAAAAGCTCGGGATACTTCTCTTTCATCTTATCTTTCATCTTTCATCTTTATTGCTTTCTTTAATTTATGTTATTTTCGTAATACGACAATCACCCTGTTAAGCCTTCCTTGAGAGACGATTTTCGGGTTAACTTATCTAATCTATAATAACCACGTTTAATTGCGTGCAACTTAGATTAATATAGGTTGAACAATAACCCCACATTTAATTAAAAAAATAAAAATAAAAAATAAAATATTTTTTTCTCTCTCTATCTACATCTATTTTTCTTCTCCCCCCTTATCTCTGCACCTTTTTTTTTCCACCGCCATTGCTCCTCTCTCTCATCTCTCCTCTTTCTCTGTCTTCTCTCTCTTTTCTCTGGCCATTCTCTACCTCCTCTCTCTTTCTCCATAATTTCTTTTCTTTCTTCCTCATCTTCACCTTCATAAAAAATAACTAAAACAACCTCTTCCCCTTATCTTTCTCACTTCCTTCCCTACCAAAACAACCAACACTCCAACCACCATCACCACCGGCGGCATCACAACAGATCTTCATCCCCATTAAGCTCCGTCGCCACAACTCTCGGTCAAACCCTCACTTTCTCTTTCTTCATCCCATCTGCAAACCTCCACCACCACCACCATCAACGACGAGCCGCCGCCTCCCCACTGCCCCCTTCATCATCTTCTTTGTAGCCACCGCGACTAATATATCTCTCTCCCATCGTCGTCGAAGTATCCGACGCTTCACCTCCGCGCGACCAATTGTTCGACACCACCTCTGTGGTTTCAGTTCGCCGTCTCCTCCGGCCATAGAATCGGCAAATCAGATCTGCAAAGGTTGAGCTCAAGCTTTTCAACCCCATTATAACTGATTTTTAATACCAATTTGCCTTAATCTGGAGAGGAAAGAGAGAGAGGGAGAGATTTTGTACTCTCTGACCACCACTCTTATATATATAGCAGAGGAGTGACGGCGGCAACGGTGCCCGGAGAAATAGTGGTGGTGGTGACGGCGCCGGAGAAGGGGTGGCGGTGGTGACGGGTGGTGGAGCGTGATTTGGACATCATGGTTCTAATACTCCCTCCGTCCCGTTGATCTTGGCCTAGTTCTGTTGATCTTGGCCTAGTTCTTTTCGGCACGGGTATTATTATGAGTGGGACGGCCCAAAAAGAAAAACAGACCAAGATGAGTGAAAAACAGATCAAGATGAGTGGAACGGAGGGAGTATATGTTACTGTAGTAGAGGGTATAATTTATCTCTCCAAAATGGAGAGATATATACACTGAAGAGAAACAGTAAAATAACATAGGACAACTTAGTAACGAGCTTTCACTGGGCTCAAACTTGGATACCATACGGGTGAATAAGCCAAGATAAATAAAGTTATCTTGGCTTATCCACCTTACCAAACACCCCTTAAAATGCACAAATTCCAAAGGTGAATACAAATTATACATGTAGGGCTCGTTTGGTACAGAGTATGGGATAAGGCCTGATATGTTTGACTGAGATGTCTTATAAATATAAAGAATTAATATTCCGTTTGGTAAGAAGTATTAAATTCTCTGCAACACATAGTAATTATTGTAATTTATTGCTATAATTAGCTGCAGTATTATTTATATCACCTCATAAGTAGTATACATAACAACAAAAGTAAGTATTATTCATACGGGCCCGAACTTTATAAAGGGCCGTATACTTCATACCAAACAAGATATTAGGGTGTCATAGACATATTATACACCCTAATCATCCCTACCAAACGAGCCCGTATAGTAAGAGATTAAGCAACAATCATATTAGCTGATCAAGATTGAACATTTATGTAGAAAAATTAGGGAGAATTACAATTTTGAAATTAAAAATAAATAAATAAAATATGGATTACAACCACTAATTAGGATACATCAAACAATTCAGAACAAAGCAAAATCCACTATACATCATGAGCTCACTCAATTGGACCTGCTTTTCTTTTGCATTCTCTGTAATTTCTCTCATTTCATCATCACCTCCTGCACATTCTCACTCAATACAAACAGACCTTACTCATTCTCATCACCTCCTGCACATTTTCCTGCATTAACATAAGGAAATGTTCGTATTTATATATTAATTACTTCATTCCTATAATTTATAATCATAACAATGTCATTTACCCTCGCATACACGTATGTACATTATACAGAATCGACTAATTACACTATGTAATAAGAGAAATACAAAATTGATGAAACTGCAAACACGAGGACATGAAATTTTAAAATTCATTATCAGACACAAATCAAAATACAGAATAGTAGACATAATGATAGACATTATGACATGGTTATAGCAGAAAAGAAAGATAACTATTACTTATATTAGCATTAGTAATTAAGTTCAAAAATATCTCTTGCCAAAGAGTTGGTTATCATTGCTTTCAGTAATAGTCTGACCTTCTACTGTAAGAAAATAAAAACATCATCTAATTATTTATTAAAGTCATGAATTTAACTCGAATCATAAGAAGAAATACACACCCTGATCAGGTGTTTAATATCAGACCATGACTTTCAGCATCATCTGAAAATACACACGATATACACCTATATTTGACAAAATATTTTAGATTTTCAGTAAAGACCTTGGTTTTAAAAGGCGCAAGGCGCACCGAGGCGCAAACTGGCCTGGAGCCTAGGCGCAGGGCTTTAAGCTCAGGCGCGGGCTTTTCGTAGGCGAGGCGCACCTAAAGTATAAAAATTCTAATATATTTACCTATAATATATTTTCTACTAAAAACACAAATACTTAAAACACAAACACTTAAAACACACAAATACTTAATTTATCAACTCTAGATACCCTCTAGTGCTATAAATAGGATCATTGGCTCCCGTAGCCTTACTAACAACACTCCATGTCAAGTCATCATCCCCAAACACAAGATCATTATCCTCATTAGAAGAGTCACCATCCATTTATCCAAGCAACCATTCATTGCTATCATCAATCTCTTCTAATAGAATAGGATCTATTGTGTCTTTCCTCATGTATCGGCGTCGCAAAGTTTGATTATACTTCACATAAACCAAGTGATTGAGCTGATCTTACCGAAGGCGCGCGCCTCTGGGCTTTTGCGCCTAGGCGCGCCTCGGTGCGCCTTGGTGCGCCTACGTGGGCTTTACGTATATGACTGAGCCTCGCCTAAAAAAAGCGCTAATGGTGCGCCTCGCCTAGGCGCGCTTTTTAAAACCAAGGTAAAGACATGCCAAACAAAGTGAGCTTGGTTAATGTTGAACCACAATTCCTAATGATTCTACAAGAGCCGTAAATGATGCAAATGAAATAAAATGTGGACCATATCTACCATAATATTTTCATGTCCTGTGTATCAAGTCTCAATACCAGACAGATATGGACTGTTTTTATACAGAAACCTAAAAATTCAGCAACACATCAAACAAATATATGGCTACAAATTCACACTCCACAGGAAAATTCAACAACAAATCCATGTTCAATTCCACACAAAATCCATGTTTAATGCAACAAAGACTAATTCAAAATTCAAAGAAAATCCATGTTAAATCCATGTTTGATCGTATTCATATGTAATTTTGGGAGTTTTGTGCTTAATTATTGGTATGTTCGGATGTATTCGTACCACCGTGCCATGCATTGGTAAGTTGAAACAAACATGATTTATTCGCACCAGAGTACCACGTTAGGAAGTGGTGTGCTGGTGCGAAAATATCATATATTCGTATCGGGGTACCAAGTTAAGGCGTGATACGCTAGTACAAAAACATGATATTCGTACCGAAATACCGAATCTTTGAATTCGTGACCACGTTATATCGTAGTAGCCGGTACGAAGATACCATATTCGTATCGGAGTATCACGCAAACTTCAAAACGAATATTCTATTTTCGTACTAGCGTACCACGCCCTAACGTAGTTCTCCGGTATGAATATGATATATTCGTACCAGTTTACCACGCCCTAACGTGGTACTCCTGTACGAATATAGTGTCTTCGTATTAACGTACCATGCCCTAACGTGGTGCTCCGGTACAAATTGACGAGTTGGTAGCACGCTGTCGTGGTACATTGATACGAATTAGTATGTTTATCTCTCTCTTTTTATTTTATTTTCTATGTTGTGGCCACATTAAGGCGTGGTACGCCGATACGAAGATATCATATTCGTACCAGAGTATCAGGTTAGATCCTAGTAAGCTGGTGCGAAAATACTATATTCCTACCAGAGTACAATGTTAGGGCATGGTACATTAGTACAAAAATACAATAATCATATCCGAGTACCACACAAACTTGATAAGTCGAGACGAAAATGGTTAGATCATCATAGCGTACCATGCAGACACATAGCATTATCTGGCACCCTAGTACGAATATAGTGAGTTCTTACTAGCGTACCATCACATCACGGCGCCTAACGTTAGTATGTTAGTACAAATATTGTGTTTTCGTACCAGTCGTACCAGATATGTTGGTACGAGTGGTTTAGATTAGTACCATATCCTAACTGTTTTTTGTCTTTTTTTTTTCAAGGTACAATGGACCTACTAGAGGTATGAAAGAACTCAAGAAATCAGTCATGATGTCCTACAAGAACTCGAGAAATCAATATTTTGGCTGGGAGCATATATTCGTTCAGCACGAATAAAAAAACACTTACAGTAGGGATTGAGTTGGATTAGATATTAGTAAATATTGCATAATTTGCTACAATTTCTGGTTTGTAAACAATTTGTTACTACTTACTATATTATTAGTACGTATGCTTTAATTTAGATATGCAATATGTCAAATTATTACCAATTGTTTGTTTAACTGGTACAAATGATCAATATATCATATTCGTACCAAATTCGGTTGTAAATATTCAAAATCAATTAAAAGTAAAATAGTCCACAAAATTATACGTTATCTTCATTCTTATTTACTCTTGTCTCTCACCTTCGCATATGTTGTTATTCCATTCTCCTCCATGGATAACAACTAGAGAAGATAGTTTCGGTTGCATTAAATAAGTACGAGACAGTCATGTTTGACAATATTGGTAATCGATATACGAAATGACCTAATTCGTACCTACAAACAGTACGAATATACATATTCGTACACGTGTATAGCACCGTATTGCACTGGTAAGCAGGTACAAATATATGTATTCATAACTTAAAAGCGTTTCGAACATACATATTCGTACCCGAGTATAGTGTCGTGTTGCACTGATAAGTGGTACGAAAATGGATATTCGTACCTAAAAACGGTACGAACATACATATTCGTATCCGCATATAGAGTCGTGTTGCACTGGTACGTGGTACAAAAATGAATATTCGTACCAGAGTACTGATATGCATAACCCAATCAGTACACAAAACAATATTGGTATGAAAGTTAGCAATTCGTAGCAACAGTATATTACATCAACAAAAATTTCAAACGAAAAACTGGAACTAACATATACACATGCTCTTAATATTTTTCAATCATATACATGTTCTTATATTTCTTCAGTCGCACTTTAAGCTTACTCAATAAACCATCGAATGTTATACCACTAGGTGGTATGTGTTGTTATTCCATTCTCTCCCATGGTCTAGCATGCATTATACAATTAAGAGACAGTCATCTTTGCTAATATTGACAATCGAGTTATAAAATGATCAAAATTGTACCCATAAGCAGTACGAATATGCATATTCATCCCGCATATAGCGCTAGGTTACACTAGTACTCGGTATGAAAATATATTTCGTACCCGCGTATAGCACAATTGATTGATTGATACGGGGTATGAAAATATATATTCGTACCAGCTACGTGGTACGAATATACATATTCGTACCAATAAGAGGTAAGAAATTACATATTCACATCGTAGTATGCCGCAATTGGTACGCGGTACAAAAAAATATATAATCGTACCAACTGTAATTCGTACCAACTGTATATTACACCAATCAGAAATTTCAGACAAAAAATTATATCTAAATGAAAGAATTTGGTGCCCGAATTACTACAAAAACTCACATTGTGTGTCAAAAGAGTAACGTTAGATTGTATGTTAAAAACATCACATCTAACATGCAGCAGAATAAGTAAAGAACACAATGAAATACTTTTGGCATGTGATTAAACTTGTCGGTGCCTTACGGCTAAATACTATATTGAAACAAAAGATTACAATACAGAAAATGAAAAAACATTCAACCTTTTGCAGCACGGTCTGCTCAAGGATTGAATGCCTTAGAAGATTAAATCTAATCCTAGACTAATCTACTAAGTAAGATGAACATCTCTTTACAGCCATTAGATCTGCCTAAGAATCCGAACATCTGAACGAGACTAATCTAATACAAGATTAATCCAGATAAGACTACCACTTTCGTAATTCGCTCCTTCACAACCCAATCCTCTAAGGCTTTGCAGATTTCACAATCTGCTACAGAACTCGTGTTGATTTGTGATGTCGCTAACACTTAGTAGGCAGAATGGCGAACAGCATTGCACTGAAATTTGCAAAGAGTTTTTCTAAGTCAAAACGCGCGCCCGTGCAGTGGATCTCTTGCGGTATTTATAGTCCTCCATCTGATGAGCAGTTTAATCTACATCCTCTCACCACCTAGACGTCCATAACTACCGCGATCCACTAATTTCAGTTGGTTAAAAAGAAGGTGGATACAAGGTAGTTATTTCCCACGACTCCTCATGCCAAGTTTAATAACTCCCTTGGTCTCTACTCGACAATCCCACTTTATTTATGATCATAATCATCCATTTGATGCTCTTAATCTGCACATAAAAACGTACAAAAGAATACAACAAGAAAAGTATATATTTTACAATTAATTAAATAATATAAGGTTTAATCCCACTCCAGGCATGTTGGTAACAAATGTTACCAACAGTCAAAGTAACACGAGACATCTTAAACCTAACAATCTCCCCCTTAATTGTATATGTATCCTTTCTTGCACAAAAACTTTTCTTGCAAAAAAAATAAAGTAAAAACATAAAACGAAATGCATAAAAATAGAAGTGAGAGCAAAAGGAAACTCTCACATTATTTGAAAGCAATTTAAAGTGTGAAGATCAAAAGGAAACTCTTTACTTTATTTGAAAGAAACTTAAAGAGCGAAGAGCGAAAGGAAACTCTTCACTTTATTTGTTAACGGAAAACCTTTGAAGAGTGAAAGGAAGCTCTTCAAAGAAAGAACAAATAATCAAAAGAATAATGGAGGGCAAACGGAAACCCTCCCCAAAATAAAAGTTATGTACAAATGAATTATTAAAGAATAAAATAATATGTTTCAGAGAGAAATAAAAAGCTCTCCCTGAAACGATTATATATATATATACATATGTACATATTTACAAGATTATTTACATATTTACATATGTACAGGATATTTACATATTTACATGATAACATGAGAGATGTTAGACAACTTTCAACAACGAAATAAGAAGAAGTAACATAACTCCCCCTGAAAGGCATAGATATAGTGTTAGTAACATAAGCTCCAAAGAAACTTGAGAAGTGTGAAACTCCCCCTGAAACTTATAAAAAAAATGTTAGTAACATGTATCTTAACACACAAGAAAGAATGTAAGTAACATAAACTCAAAAGAAACTGAGAGACACAAATTCTCCCTGAAACATATAAGAGTTATGTTGATAAAATTCAATCTAACACAAGATAAGAATGTTAGAAACATTTATATCAACATCATACTGCTTCGTTGTTTCCTCGAATCCAATAGCGACTGACTCTTCAATACAACTCTTAGCCTATTGTAAGAGTAGAAGTGTTAAGACTGATGTTACTTCTCAGCAGCAACAGAAAGACGTGATTGAAGATAAAATTTGGTAGAAGTTCTTCATGCTCCAACTCCGTCTCATATCAAACTAACATGTGATCATACACACCAAAAATTAAAATCAAAATATGTTCAAAGCATATTCATATCATTCATTCAGCAAAAAACAAACTGTGATCAACACATTTAAAAAATAAAGTGTTCAACACTTGAAATAGATAAACTCCAATATGATATCGACAATATCCAGTAACACCAATATGATAGCAACCAACAACAACAACAGAACACAGACACTGACACTTACTCCCCCTTTTTTGTTGAAGGAATCACTACTAGAAAAACTCTCATACATAACACTTCATAGATAACGGACATTTTAAAAATGCGTTATGTATGAGCGCACTTTTTTTAAAGATAACGCGTTTATAAATATCCGTTACCTATGCAGTGTTATCTATGTTCATATGTAACAGTTTCAAGTCATACGTTATGTATGAGCGTTATCTATTAATCATATATATCACAGTTTATAGAACCGTTAAACCAACCGTTATGTATGATAAAATATTAAATTTACCTATTATTTTATTTTTATTTTAAATAATAAAATTAAACCACTCATTTTCCTATCTCACTTCTGCACAAACACAATTCTCTCTCTCACATTTTCTCTCTCTCAACATATCGCCGCTGCTGCTATATGCAAGCTGCCGGACTTCAGCCGACCGCCGCCGTCAGATCTGCTCATGTCCGTGTGCTGCCTCCCCGTCTCCGTCACCGCTTCTTTCCATGTCGACTACAGCAGCCCAAATTTCTAAATCTAGAATTAAATTAGGGTTTTTACGCTTCACCGGTGGCATTTCACTCATTTCTATCCATATATCGCCCAAACCCTACGTTCCACCAGAAGGAAGACGAATTTCAAAATTGGTTAGACAATAAACGACGGCGGATCGATTTGAGGATGAAGGGAACAAAGGCATCCGGCACCAGTAGGGGCGTCGGAAGTTCGTTATCGTATAATGGCGGCATTGAACGCCAGAGCGCAGATCAGGACGACGACGACTAAGCCCGTGTCTGCTTTGAATTCTTTAGAGCTGGAGTACGGCCACATGGGCATTTTTTTTTGGCATCGCGACTCACCGGTGTCTCTAGAGGCGATTGTAGCGGCGCCACCGATGATAGGTAGCAGAGGGGATAAGTATGAGTTGAAATATTCCGCCATTGTCGTTGCTACTCTTGCTGCTAAAGACGGTATCCATCTCATTTTCTCGATTTAGCAGCTCAATTCTATAATTTATTTTTGTTTGCTATTTTGTTTCTTTTTTTATTAGAATTTCTGATTTCAATTTGGTGTTTCCAGATGAACTTTTCACGATTTTGATTGGTCTAGGTAGTGGATGTCGGATTCCTTGGTGTTTTTCAGCTTGTGGCCTTTGGGTAAAAGAATGAACTTTTCACGATTTTAATTGCTCTTGGGATTGTAGTTTATGATTTCATATTGCATTTTTGTTGCAGCTGCTCAAGTTTTTTTATTTATTTTTAATAGTGCCTTTAATTGATAACTATCTAAAGGGAGATGGTTTGTTTCGGAGAGTGGTGTATGAAGATTTTCTCATATGACATTAGATATACAACATTTTCTCTTATAATTTGTAAGCATTATGTTTCTCAAATTCATGGGGGAAAGGCAAAGCTTTTAAAACTTGTAAGTGTCGTGTTTCCCAAATTCATCAGGACCGACAAAAAATGAGAACTATATTTCAAAACATTCTTTTGAACTATATAGATTTAGTCCTCATTGTGCAGAAGCTTGCAATAATTTAGGAGTTTACAAGGACCGAGTCAACCTTGATAATAAAGCAGTAGAGTGTCACCAGACAAGTTTTAGCCAACAAATAGTTGTGGTTGAATGTAATAGATAAATATTTTTTCTTATGTTATTCATTTTTGTTTGCAGTTGGCAATGTCAATCAAACCAAAAATTTCTTATGTCCTGTCCAGGTTTTGTACCTAGGTCCCAGTACTATATGATGTTTATTATTTTAATTCTTCAGTGATTGATGATAAATTCGTAACTTTGCCTTTGTCCACAGGGTAAAATGGATGATGCACCTAGTATGATTGAGAAAGCTATTTTTGAGAATCCAAAAATAATATAAAAGTGAAAAGCTCTGGTTTGGTTAATGGAACTCATAATCTTGTCCTCCTGTTAAATGAAGCTAAATTTTTTGCTAATTATTTTGATAAATTAGTTTAAGAAGGTTAGCATTTGTTTGTCTAAATGGCTGATTTATTTTGAGTTCGATTTCTTTGTGTGGGTGCAGGAAAATTGAGCTATTTGGAAGGTAGTAACAGCGGTGAAAATAGTGGTGCAAAGGGGACTTTTAGGCAGAGTAAGTTTTCTGAACTAGTAGAATTAATCTATGTACTTGTGAATTTATGATTCATGTAACTTGGATAAGCTTGTTTGTGTATAATGTTTAGAATTGGTGTTACTTATTTTTTTTGTTTATCTATCCTTGATGTGTCTTTCTTCGTTCAGGTTTTTAATTTGAAAATATGCTAAATCTTACTTGCAAAAGTAAAATAAAAATAATAGAGTTTTTCGTTGGTTTACATTATTTTAAATTGGTACTAGTATATAGATTAACAAAGGAACTTTATATTAATTGCTCTAACCACTGAGGAGATTTTTACTTGAAGAGAGAATGATGAATCAATTAAGGATCTTTCATTGACTGCTAACGGGGAAGGGTGATGTATTTGATGTAGCCGCTGCAGATCTTGATACTTTTCTAGCAGGTTAGTTTGTGGAAATATTTCGTATTTGAAACTTGGTTAAATTTGAAAAGGCTAAAAATTATGGTTGAATTTAATACATTTTGACATGTGATTCAGTAATTGTCATTGATTTATGATGTTTCTGAATGTGATTCTGTTTGTTAGGTGTTAAGAGAAGCTTTGGAGATCTTGACGATATTTTTGGGTCAAAAAAGGTTCCTTTTACTTCTATTTACTAAGTTGGTATTCCGAAATGTGTAATATTATTCTCACTTGTTTGTTGGCACATGATGTGATTTTCTTAGCAATATTTAAAAGCATTATGATATTAACATAATGGTTATTTGGATATTTAGATTTTACATGTTCTCATTTTCTTTGTATATTAGCTAGGAAAAATCGACTATATTTGGTTAATGGTCGTTACAGTTAGTTGTCTGGATTGTTTAAGGAGAGTAAAGGTAGTTTATGACACTCTATATGACTTGTATCTGTCTTGAATTATTAATGTTATGTTGTTGTCTTATAACAATAAATTAAATGAAAAGCTTTGTAAACTTATGTAATATGTACGTCTTAACTGCATAACTATAAAATGTATACATATTGCAGGCTTTGTCTTAATTGCATAACTATAAAATGTAAACATATTTCAGGCTTCACCTAGCATCAAGTTACATTAAGCTGTAAGAAATAATCACATAGAAGAATGGGGAGAAATAATGACATTATTTAAATGACATGTATTGTATTTTCTTTTCTTCTTTTCAAATTGAAACACATTTTACTCTCTGCATTAAACTCTGCTTGGTAGAATTTTATGCTATATGTTTATAACTCATTGATCCAAGGATTTAAAAAGCTTACTTTTGCTTAACTAATGGACTGAAGCAGGTTATTCTTAATCTCAATATGCTCCACGTTCCTGAAAATGGTGTATTTTTTGTTTTCTTTTAGGTTCACATTGCTGTGTTTAATCAGCATGACATTGAATCAAATCCATTTATGTATATGTTGCGGTGCTTCTAGTGAAGAAGCTAAGTGGCTAGATATGACAACGAAAAATTGAGGCGCGCTTCCGGTGAAGATGGGCCACATGGAGTCGACAAAGTAGTGGATGGAAATGGGGTTGGAACTAGCAAAGTATAGTTACTTGTGTTATGTTTGATGATACTACTTTTTTGTGAAATATTATCATGTATCATCTTGACTTTGGATGATAATATATGTAGACTATTTTTTATGGTAATAAAAATGTATTATTTTATGATTTTAAGAAATATTATTTATTGGCTTTTCAAATATAAAAATAGGTATATTTAAAAAAAATAATAAAACAATAAAAATAGTTGAAAACGGGACGAGAATACATAACGGTTCCAAAACAGTCATCTAAGACATAAAAAACGTTATCTAGAGGACAATACATTACGTGTTAAGTATATTTCATAACGGTAAAAAACTGTTATGTCTAACTACTATAGATGACGGAGATTGAATTGTTATCTATGTGGTTAAACCGTTATGTATAAGTACTATAGATAACGGTAATATCTCCGTTATGTATGAGCGCACTATACATAACACCACTATATATATCGGATTTTTATGCACATACATAACGGATATTCTCCGTTATGTATGAGCGTTTTTCTAGTAGTGAATGAACTGCTTGAAGTTAGCTTCAGCTGTAAGCTTTTGAAAATATTTTGGTGTGTCTATCCACATAAGTTGCTAGATTCTTTGCCTCTTCTATTAGCTTTGGAAAAGCTAACATAGCACTTTGTCTTGATCAATTGTTACAAGTCATGTGGTAGAATCTACATCATGAACTGATAGTTGAGCATGTTGTTCGTCATGTTATGACCACTGCAGGAGGATTCTGTCACTTCATCTACGACTTGTACTGGAGTTAGTAACGATAACTAAATATCATGGATAGAGAATAAGGTATGATAGAAGTAACATACTAAAACTAACATAACGAAGAAGTTTAAGGTGTGAGTAAACACAACTCAACGTCCTTCAAAAATAAAATATGTCCAACATATTTAAACATCGTCCAAGATAGAAAAATAATTTGTGTCCACCACAAATAAATTAACAATAATAAAAATTGATGTGTAAACATATAAATTTCTATCCAAAAATATATAATACTTTTTAAGAATAAACTGTTGGAAACACTTCTTCTAACATAGACACAAAGACGTTCTAAACATATAGACAACTCCTCCTAAATCAACTAATTGTACTCGAATACTATTTTAGAAAAATCATTGAAACCTCTACTTATGATATTGAAGATCGTTCAAAGGTCAAGACCTTTTAGTTGCTTGTATTCGAGTCGTCAATAATCAACCTGTTAACTTGTGTTGGAACAAAATAGTTCAACCAACACAAAAAAATGTAAACACATGATGTGAAAACACACCAAAAAGAAGTAGTCCAGATATGTATTAATCATAAACACATATCAAACATTCAACAATGACTAAAGTCAGATATGTAATATTCATAAACATGACTTCATCATAATTGAAAGAAGATATACCTCATTGCATATCGAAGACCACGTGTCAATCACATTGCCATATTGAGTTATTGGAAACATGTCCTACATCAAGACTTTCAGTCTTCTTCACTTGAGCTTTCTCATCGTCATCTTCTTCAACTTTTTCTCCAAATGTGATGCACCAATTTAAACATCTAGGAGCTTGTCTTCACTAAAGGTATGAGAGATATTTGACTCTTTCAGGTGTTAGCAAGATTGTTGCATACACGAAAATGCTCCACGTTCTTCAATTATTTCAGCGTTGGATCTCTCTACAAGCTCTTATTTCTTCAGAAATGAGTAGATGAGACTTGGATATGGAAACATGTTGGTTTCAAATGGTCTTAAAAACTGCACGAGTAATGTTAGATAACACAATTATATAACAAACTTTTTAAAAGTAAGGGTGTTACCAACTTTTTATAGAAACGCAGATTGTTCTCCAGCCAACACTATTGAATTTTGTTGAGCACCAACTGTACAAAACAACCTTGTGTAGTGTGGCGTATTTCCATGTGTGAAGAGAACCAACACACATGGACTTTTACTCGTCAGTTTTCCACCGGTTAGGTCCATTATCATATCCTCTTCCCTTCAAAACTCTCAACCCCAACGGAACCCATAAGGTTTATTTCGACTAAATTAATCCTAAAGTCGCTCGCAATTGAACGAGATCACAGTAGATTAAGCAAGTCAACCCAAGTATCGTCTCACAAGGAAAACTTAGCAGGGAAATCAATGTGTTGCAAACAAAAGGAAAATAAAAAGAAAGCGGTAAATCAATTGGGGGTTTTGTTTATGACTAAGTGGAAGGAATAATTGAACATGAATTAACCCTAGGCAAGAAATTAAGAGCATAAAATAAACCCTAGGCAAGAATTAAAGTACTACTACTAACAAAAGCATTCGACGATTTTCCCCGTAACATTAATTTGATCAAGCATGCAGCAAGAGAAATTAAAATCATAAATTAAAAATGACAATTGAAAGAACTCACGAATGTGTACGGAATTGATGATGAGCGATGAACTGAAATTAAATCTAGAACTTGCGATGATCGTGTCTTCAATCCGAATTGAAATACGATAATTGAAATGACTAAACTAAAATATTCGGAGAAAACTAGAAGACAAAACCTAATAGAAACTCTGAAAAATACTGAGAAAATATCGTCTGGTACTGTGTCTGGAGAGTCCTCTCAAAAACCTTCGTGTGCTATTTATAGGTGTCACAATTAAATCACGCTCGGCGGTCTCCTAGGATGAGCGAGCGCTGAACTCAGCGGTCTCCTATGTTGAGAGACCGCTGACTTCTCGCCCTGCGCTGGACTCAGCGGTCTCCTAGGTTGAGAGACCACTGACTTCTGGCCCTGTATTGGATGAAGCGCTGGACTCAGCGGTCGCTCAGGAAAAGAGACCGCTGACTTCTCACACGTGAAAGCAACGCCTGGAACTCAGCAGTCTCCTAAAGTGAGAGATCGCTGATTTTCACTACGCCAAAAACTCAATGCTGTGATGAAGGTTGATCGAGCCTTGTCGCCTTCGTCGTTCTCGAGCAAAATCTACAAATTCCACTGAAAGCTCGACAAAACATCATTAGCGTATTTTTAATTTCCAAAACAATATAGAATCAAGCAAATGGCATCACAAACGTGTATGCAGAACATCCAAAATACAACAAAAAACTAACGCAACAAACCCTCCACACACAAAACCTTGCTTGTCCTCAAGCAAATCTCATTTCAAACTAGGACGAAAATGACTGATCAAACTCAACAAATATGCTTCGACATTCCATCAATCACAACACATTCCATCAATCGTCAATCGTACGTGATTATCACACAGCAACAAGTGGCCCGCCACACAAGACCTCAATCCACCCAATACTTAAAAACAAGGTTACATGCAAGAAGATATCACAACTTTCGACAAATCCCAAATTCCACTCCATTGAGTAACTTAAAGAAATAAGGTGAATTCCATCCTAGCGTGGTTTCCCATACCCATTTCTCGCATAAAAGATTCAATTTTGAACAGACGAGAAAGAGGGGTAGAGCCTTTCAAATCACCCACCAATTTATACCAACGAACGAAATTAAACAGCTCTAAGTCAAGTCCAGTTATGCGGCCATATTTCATGAGGTGTACTCATTAGAGGTTATCTAAAGTATCCCCATGTGGTTTCCCATGCTCATGGTTCCCAGAAGAGCAGAAGCCTCTCAACTTGACTCAGATTTTTTTTTACTTGGGATACAACAAATAAAGCACAATCTTCTTACCCATAACCTCAAATTCAACTATCGAGCATCAATCAATTAAGTGTGACAAGGCCCCACAGTTAACCATATAATACTCACGAACAATCAACTCATAACAGAACATCCCGATCAATCAAGTCCATCAAAACATAATTCATTGAATCCAAACATCACATTTAAACTCACATCAAAATAAGACACATGAGAACAAGCAAGCAACACCAACAAAAACCTGCCCCCCCACCAAAGAAGAAGACAATGCCCTCATTGTAATGAAAAGAACAGCCAAAGATAAGAAAACAACACGAAATCAACAGGAACCCTGAACCAGAAACCGAAGAAAAACAAAACACAAAAATGAATACGAAAACAAAGGAAACAAAACAAATCAATAAGAAGTAATAGAAAACAAACGAAACGACAGTGAAGAATCACTGTTGATCAGGAGGTGGTGGAGGTGGATGTCCATGATGCAGTGTCCAATTTGCCCACTGCTGATTCTGCTCGCTCCAAAGGCGATTCTGAGCAAGCAATTGTTGATTCTGAGCATCCAAACGTTGACTATGCTCCTCTAACTGCTGCTGATACGAATACAGCTGCCGATTTTGTGCATCGAAACGGCCATAAACATCATGCTGAAATTGCTCCCACTAGGTGCTCCAATCAGCACGAAAAGCTTGAAAATCCTCACGAAGCTGGGCAAATTCAGAAGAAGAGGTCCCTGCCCCTCGAGTTGGCCACACAGAAGGCATCCCCTTAGATCCTGCAGGAGAAACGTCATCATCAGCCTGATCGTTCTCCGGCTCAGCACGTGGTGTTGGTTCCGAAAGGGGATGGGCAACCAAACTATTGAGATAATCCTTCACACACCAGCATCGCTTATGGGGAATAAGCATAGTTTTGTTGACAGCAAAGGGTGCACCACGCAACTCATTCAGATCAATACGACACGGTGGTAAGTGTGTCTGAACCTCATGAGGAAATCCATTCGGCGGTATCAGCTTAAAATGATGGGCCAAAGCGGTAACAATATGAGGAAGCGCAGGATGGCAACGGGATCGGCGCTGAATATTCTGAAAGGCCTCAAAAACAAATGTCGTAGGGCATATTTGGACATTTTGGAGAGCAGCTGTGAGCAGAAACACTTCTCCAGTGTTAACTTTGTTTGCCTCCTGATTACCACTAACATTGTACACAGGAATTTGTGCAAAATTCCCAACGCAGGGTCTTTAATAAATCCACTAGGCATACCCCTGGAGCGCCAATTATTGAACCCGGACAAGAATTCCCATGTCTCAGCAACATCAAACTCCAGTGGGGGTTTACGGAACCCCTCCAGCAGAAAGCCAAAAACCCGCTTCATAATGCGGTTAGTCACAGTGAACTAACGACCAAACATCCGACAAGTGAAATGAGTGAAATCATCTGCAAGATTAAAAGTAGTCAACACCTCTAAACACAACGGGGAATAACCGGGAAGCTTCATCATAGCAAATTTGTCCATACCCAAGTTTTTTAGATATTGCTTAAGCGAAACCATAACCCCAAGGGATTCCATCAAACCCCAATCAAAATAACGAGGGACAGTAACATCAAAATGACTGAAACGCTGAAAAAGAGCACCTGATATAGGATTGAATATAGGAAACGGACAATCATACTCTTGAGAACAATCAACAGGTTCCTCTTCTTTCATGGGGTCTTGAGGTTGAGAAGTAGTACCCGGACCATTTTTGGTGCGTGCCATTAGACCAAATGAA
Organism: Agastache rugosa; assembly: GCA_031470985.1. NCBI lineage: Eukaryota > Viridiplantae > Streptophyta > Magnoliopsida > Lamiales > Lamiaceae > Agastache > Agastache rugosa. The sequence goes on from CM062605.1 coordinate 29,045,601, forward strand.
ACCAACAATAGCGGTAGAAGCAATACAGGCTGGAACAGAAGTGAGCGAGCGCTGATGGTGAGCGACCGCTGAAGCTGAAATTAAGGGTGAGGGAGCGCTTAGAGAGGCGAGCGACAGCGGTGGCTGAGAGTCAGCGGTTGGAGAAGGAGAACTCAGCGGTCGCTGAGAGCGGAGGACCGCTGAGTCGGAAGACGTACTGCAGAGATGCTGAGCGGGCGCTGACAGCGAGGGATGGCGGCGACTGCGGTGGCTGTATGATAAAACTATGGGTAGTGGTGGGAAAATATGGTGGTGAGGTAAGGTGGAATAAGAAAGATGAATTTTGAAGAATGAGAGTGACGGCTGAAATTAGGGCTGGCCTATATTTAAAATATGAGAGGTGTTCGCCTTTTTCTTTTCAAGCAAATAAAACCCGCAAGTGTACGGGGCTATTGTAGATAATGGCAAGCAAGGTCGTATTCCACGAGAACTAGTTCGAAAGTCTTGTGAGTACTACTAATAAGCTATTTTAATCTATTTAGACTCACAAATAAATTGAAGATATTAAACTAAATTAAAGCAAATAAATAAACTCTAATTAATAATAATTAAACTATAAATGGGAGGAGAATATGGAAACGAAGCTATCCTAGGGACTAGATTTCAATGGACAAACAATTAGAAATCACTCTACTAATCAATTATCGATAGAATCCTAATTATCTAGGGCGATCTCTTTTCCACTCTAGCCCCTCTCGGGCGACTCGAGTTGTAGATTACAAGCTAGTTATGCCGTCTCCAGTCACTAAGCTAGCCTATAACTCCTAACGGCTCCTTGGATCAAATGTTCTCACAACACCACTCACCCTCTCGGGCTATTGCAATATTGTGCCTCGTGTTTGTTCTAGTATCGATCCCTCCTCTCTCGAGCCTCAAATCGACACAACAAAAACATTCAAATGGTAGCTAAGCATTCAAATATTCAATCAAATCAACAAACACAAGAAAATAATAGAACCCATCAACAATTAATTAAAATAAAGATCAATCCATCACAAACTCATCTAATCCAATCCCTAGAATAGGGAAATTTAGCTAATCATAATGGAAAGCAAATATCCACCAACAAAGATAAACAAGAAAGGAAAACAAGAAAACAAGAGATTCATAGACAAATCCATGGTGATCTTAAGCTCCAATCTTGAAATCCTTGTTGTCTTCTTCCCAATTCTCCCCCAAGCACAATTTCTCTCTCTAGATTGGTGGGTGGAAGATGAAAATGGTGGAGGTGTGTGTGAGAGAAAATGAAAGCTAAGAATTGGGGGTTGTGGCTTGGATGTTAGTTAGATGCTAGGGTTTGAGTTTTGGAGGGGTATTTATATGTTTATGGAGTGAGAGAAAGTTGCTATGGAGAGAAAATGCAAAAATTAGGATGAAATAGAGGTAAAAACGTGTTTTGGAATAAAGTGGGTCCGTCGCACGCGCCCGCGCCACAAACCGCGCGCCCAAGAGGAAGTTTTCTTCTTCCACGCGCAGGTTGTACCCCGGCGGAATGTCCCGCGCGCCCAAGTTGCGCTTGGACGCGGTTTGTGCTCCGCGCCGCCGCGTGCCAAACCCGCTCCCAGCTGCGCACTTTTTTTGTTTCGGTCTGTTCTTCCTCGTTCGGACTCCGAATTGACCTCTATTTTTTTTCATGGTCTCGTATCGAGCTGCTCTTTTTTATTACAAGCTCCTTTCACTCTAATTCCACATCCATTTTCCTGAAATGATTTCAAAACAAAAAAACAAGCGTAAAAACCGACAAAACAAGGTTTAACTTGGGAAAAAGGTTAAACAACAAGGTTTTTCACTAATAAATGGCATCGAACGCGCTCATAACATTGTGGAAAATCCATGTTTGTCAAGAGGTTCAGCGGTCGCGGAGGGTGAACGGCTGCTGAGTATTGAGCCCTAATGACATTCAGCAGTCGCCTAGAGTGAGCGACCGCTGACTTTTCTCCCTGAACTCGCAAGCTTCTCCAAACTCAGACGTCTCTCAGGTACAGCGATCGTTGACTACGTTCCCTGTATTCAGAATTTCACCCAACTCAGCGGTCGCTTAGGCATAGTGACCACTCACTCTTCGCCCTGGACTTCAAACATTCGCTACACTCAGCGGTCGCTCAGGTGCAGCAACCGCTGACTTTTCGCCCTGTAATCCGGCTACTATAAAACTATAAATCCTGTACATCACAAGCACACACTCCGCACAGCCTTCAACAAAGATAACAAAACTTAAAAACAAAAACAGAAGAAAAAGAAAAATAAAAGAGAAAAACGAATTACCTACTTATGGGTTGCCTCCCACACAGCACTATTTTTTAACGTCATTAGCTTGACGCGAGACGAGCTTTCAAAGAATAGGATCCACGATCTACTCGGATTCCACAATCTGAGCCTCTGACTCTCCTTCAATATATGGCTTAACTCGTTGTCCATTAACTGGAAAGACTGCCTTAGTGTCATCGTTCATCAACTGAACTGATCCGAATGGTAAAACCTTAGTGATAATGAATGGTCCAATCCAACGAGACTTAAGTTTCCCAGGAAACAATTTTAGTCTCGAATTAAACAATAACACTTTCATCCCGACCTTCAACTCCTTATGCAAAATACGCCTGTCATGAAGACGTTTAACTCTGTCCTTGTAAATCTTAGAATTCTCATATGCCACATTCCGCAATTCATCTAACTCCGCCATCTGCAACACTCTATGCTTGGCGGCAGTGAAAAGGTCGAAATTTGCCGCCTTGATAGCCCAATAGGCCTTATGCTCAATTTCCACAGGTAGATGACAATTTTTACCAAAAACCAGTCGGTAAGGACTCATTCCCAAAACACTTTTGTAGGCCGTGCGGTAAGCCCAAAGTGCATCATTCAACTTGTTGGACCAATCTTTTCGAGACGGCTGCACTGTCTTCTCGAGTATTCCCTTGATTTGCAGATTACTAGTCTCGGCTTGTCCCGAAGTCTGTGGGTGGTATGGAGTAGCAACCTTGTGCGTTATTCCATTCTTCTTCAAAAGCTTCTCAAAAAGCTTATTGCAAAAATGCTTCCCACCATCACTAATGATCGCCTTGGGAAATCCGAACCTACAGAGTATATTCTCCTTCACAAATCTTAACACGATGTGAGAGTCACAAGTCCTAGTGGGAATTGCCTCAACCCACTTGAAAACATAATCAACAGCCAAAAGAATGTATTTGTAACCAGAGGATTTGGGAAACGGTCCCATGAAATCGATACCCCACACATCAAAAATCTCAACAACAAGAATATTATTGAGGGGCATCTCATTTCTTCGACCAATTGACCCTACCCTTTGGCAACGATCACAAGATAGATAAAATGCATGAGCATCCTTAAATAATGTGGGCCAGAATAAACCTGATTGGAGCACCTTATGTGCTGTTTTCTGCCCTCCAAAATGGCCACCACAATGAGTCTCATGGCATAATTGCAGCACCTTGGCTTGCTCATCATCTGGTACACACCGTCGGATCATGTCATCCTTACCAAGCTTGAACAAGTAGGGATTTTCCCAAAAGTATTGCATGCACACAGATAAAAAGCGCTTCCTTTCTTGGGAAGTGAGATCAGGTCTCAATTCATTACAAGCTAAATAATTGACAATATCGGCGTACTCAATGCATGTTCAAAAGAAAATTATTCAAGCAATTTATCACAGACTACAGGATAGGTAAATTGTCAAGACGAGACAAATGGTCAGCCACGGCATTGTCACTACCCCTCCTATCATGAATTTCCACATCAAACTCTTGCAGTAAAAGCACCCAGCGAATAAGCCTAGGCTTAGCCTGAGATTTGGTCAACAAATAACGCAATGCAGCATGATCACTATGAATAATGACTTTTGATCCTATGATGTATGCACGAAATTTGTCTAATGCAAACACAACAACAAACATCTATAATTCACTTGAGCAAGAGTTAGGGTCAAACTAGCATAGTAAATCACACGAAGCATTTTGTCAATACGTTGACTCAAGACAGCCCCAACTGCAAAATTAGAAGCATCACACATAATTTCAAAAGGTTCGGTCCAGATAGGACCAATGACCACTGGGGCAGTGCTCAACTTCTCCTTAAGCAAATTAAAATCAGACACACAATCATCACCAAATATAAAAGGCACATCTTGCGCAAGTAGGCGGCATAAAGGTTGACTAATTTTTGAAAAATCCTTGATAAAACGCCGATAAAATCCGGCATGACCAAGGAAACTTCTTACTCCTTTGACATCACGAGGTGGGGGTAATCTTTCGATCACATCCACTTTTGCTTTGTCGACCTCTACACATCTCTTAGAAACAATATGCCCCAAAACATTCCCACTACGAACCATAAAATGACCTTCTCCCAACTAAGAGTCAGCCCACTCTCAACACATCTTTCTAACACACGTTCAATTTTTCTAAGACAATCATGAAAAGATGACCCGAACACAGAAAAATCGTCCATAAAAATCTCAACAAAGTCACCAATCATATAAAAAAAATAGACATCATACATCGTTAGAAAGTACCTGGTGCGTTGCAGAGTCCGAATGGCATTCTCTTGCATGCATATAGACCAAAAGGACATGTGAAAGCCATTTTTGCTTGATCTTCTGGTGCAATAGCAATCTGATAATATCCAAACAATCCATCAAGGAAGCAGTAGAACTCGTGACTAGCTAATCTGTCGAGCATCTGATCAATGAAAGAAAGAGGAAAGTGATCCTTCTTGGTAGCGGCATTAAGCTTCCTATAGTCGACACACATTCTCCAGCCAGTAATAGGTCTAGTGGGCACCAACTTATCCTTGTCATTCAAAACCACTGTGATCCCCCCATTTTTCGATACCACATGTACGGGGCTAAACCATTCACTATCAGCAATGGGAAAGATGATTCCCTCTGCTAGCAACTTGTAGATCTCCTTTCTCACAACCTCCATCAACACAGGGTTCAACCTCCTCTGACCATCTCTCTTCGGAATGGATCCTTCTTCCAAGTTAATCCGGTGCATGCAAGTGGCGGGACTAATACCCTTAATATCGGATAGACTCCATACAAAAGCCGCTTTGAACTTTTTAAGAATCGCCACCAAGGCTTGTTCTTCTTCTTTGTTGAGGTCAGAAGAAATGATGACTGGCTTTTTCCTTTCCTGTTCAAGAAACACATATTTCAGATTCGAGGGTAGTTCTTTGAGCTCGAGTTCTACCTCTTTTTCATTCTTGTAACTCTTAGGTGTCAAAGCTCGGTCAACTGGCACACTCCCAAACTCCTCTAAACTTGCTTCCTCATTGAGTCGTTTCTCTAAATCAGCAGATCCTTCAAACACTTCTTCTACTTGATTCTCTTCCACGAAACATCCCTCAGTAAGAACATCAATGATGTCTATGTAAGAACAGTTTTCAATACTGTTGACTGATGGCATGGTTCGACTGGCGTGCACATTTTAGGTGAACGTCTCTCCCAACACTGACATCTTGATGATCCCATTCTTGACGTCGATCAACATGTTGGTAGTCGCCATGAAAGGTCTTCCTAATAACAAAGTATGCTCACGTCCATCCTTTTGCACATCGCCAATTTCTAGAACCATAAAATCGATGGAAACTATCAATTTCCCAACCCGGACCAAAATATCTTCTACTACCCCTCTAGGGTGTCGAATGGATCGATCGGCCAGCTACAGGCACATCCTGGTCGGCTTCAACTCTCCCAACTCCAATTGTTTGAAAATAGAGTACGGCATTAGATTAATGTCGGCCCCCAAATCTAGCATTCCTGATGCTTCTTTTCTATTTTCCATGGCAATCTTGATCACAAAACTCTCCGGGTCCCGCTGTTTTGGAGGTAGAGACTGCTACATAATTGAATTGACACTCTCGGATACCAAAATCTGCTCATTCTCCTCAAACCTCCTCTTTTTCGATGCCAACTCCTTGAAGAACTTCACATATGCTGGTACATTCCTGATAACCTCCAGCAATGGTAAATTCACATTTACCTTGGAAAGCATCTTGTAGAAATCAGAAACTGTTGATCTTGCTTTTCATTCCTCAATCTGCTAGGAAAAGGCACTGGTGGTCAGTAAGGCTTCTCAGCCTTATGCAATCGGACCTCCAATTCTTCCTTCTCATTCTCAACTGCAGACTGTGTTTTCTCTCAAGGTGTGTTTCCCACCTTGTTATCAACCTTCTTTCCACTTCTCAGAACAGCTACAGCTTGAGCTTGATGAGGTTGTTGACCTTGACTCGGAATGTTCCCAGTTTGCTGCTGTTACTGCATCTGATTAAGTGTTCCAGAAATTTGTCCCACAGCTGTCTCGAGACGCTTTATGTTAGCATCTTGAGCTTCCCTCGCATGTTTGCTTTCTTGCATAAAAGCAGTAAGATTATCATCAAGATGATTCCTTTGAGCAGGCGGTGGCGGTTGACGTTGAAATTGTTGTGGTCCCTGTTGAAATTGCGGTGGTGCTTGCTGAAACTGATTGTGCTGTGGTGGGTACTGCCACTGAGAGTTGTAATTCTGCTACTGAGGGGGATACCACTGCTGCTGAGGAGAGTACTGGTTAAACTGCTGTGGAGGATGGTGATTTTGAAAACTTTCTCCAGATCCCTGTCCTTGATTCTGATTCCTCCATCCAGTGCTTGACTGATTCTGCCATCCCGAGTTCTACTATCGTTGATTCTGATTGAATCTCTGGCCTTGATCAAACTGCTAACGTGGAGGATACCCCTGTGCAGCATAAACCTCTGTTCCCCCTTCATATGTCAGCTCTCCCATTCTCTGGTACTCTTTAGGATTGTGCCCTTGCTCCCCACAGATGCCACATGGTTCAACGAACATCTCTTGTCTGGTCGGTTCCTGTTGAGGTGGGAGAGCAACTGACTTGCTCATCTTCAATTCCTGCAACTCTCTCATCATGCTGGCCAGTTGCTTCTTCATGTCCGGGCTTTCAGCAACTACACTCACCTCAACACGACGTGTGCGGGTGGATTTCTGCTGTGAACTAGCTGCAAGTGTTTTGAAAATCTCTTACAGTTCATCGGCTGTTTTCACTGCAATGTTTCCGCCGGCGGTACTATCCACCATAAACTGAGCTGTTTGCACCAGTCCATCATAAAAGAACTGCCACAACATTTCTGGTGCCATCTGATGATGCGGGCACTGCTGAAGTAACTCCCTAAACCTCTTCCAAGCCTCATAGAAGGGTTCATCGCCAGCTTGAGTGAAGTTCATGATTTTTGTGAGAACTTCCTGAGTCTTATGATTGGGGTAGTACTTCAACAAGAATTTCTCGCACACTGCCGTCTATGTGGTGAGCGAGTTAGGTGGAAGAGATAAATACCACGTTTTGGCCCTGTCCTTCAACGTGTATGGAAAGCACTTCAGCTTCAATTGATCCTCAGTTAGAGCCAACAAAGGAAAAGACTGGACCACTGTGCAAAATTCACGAACAAACTGTAAAGCATCTTCATTTGCCATCCCGTGATAAGATGGCAACAAGTTCAGATGGTTCTGCTTTAGATCATAGTTTTTCACTTCAGTCGGCAAAATAATAGCTGATGTCGTGGTTCCAAAGGTTGGTCTGGCAAAATCGCCCATGTATCTAAGATTGTTTGCCATTTCTCCCAATTCAATTGGCTCGTATAACAAATCATCTCCGGATCTTTCAGATTGCACTACAACTTCTTCTTCAAAGCGAGGTTCGTCAACCTTGTTAAAACTAGGCTTGGCTTCTTCCTGCAAACTTATCAAAATCTTGCGTGGTTGGTTGATGTTGTCAAAATAAGGTGCCAAATTCCTTTTCAAGCTTCTGCGACCTCGCATACACAACACTTAACAAACTGATTACACGCACCGGAGGAAGACGAATAACCGAGTACCAAAAGAATAAAAAATATAAACATAAAATAAACTCAAATACAAAGCAACACAAATAATCGCCTAAAGTTTTCCCCGGCAACGGCGCCAAATTTGTTTCGACTAAATTAATCCTAAAGTCGCTCGCAATTGAACGAGATCACAGTAGATTAAGCAAGCCAACCCAAGTATCGTCTCATAAGGAAAATTTAGCAGGGAAATCAATGTGTTGCAAAAAAAAGGAAAATAAAAAGAAAGCGGTAAATCAATTGGGGATTTTGTTTATGACTAAGTGGAAGGAATAATTGAACATGAATTAACTCTAGGCAAGAAAATTAAGAGCATAAAATAAACCATAGGCAAGAATTAAAGTACTACTACTAACAAAAGCATTCGACGATTTTCCCCGTAACATTAATTTGATTAAGCATGCAGCAAGAGAAATTAAAATCATAAATTAAAAACGACAATTGAAAAAACTCACGAATGTGCACGGAATTGGTGATGAGCGATGAACTGAAATTAAATCTAGAACTTGCGATGATCGTAGTCTTCAATCCGAATTGAAATACGATAATTGAAATGACTAAACTAAAATATTCGGACAAAATCTAGAAGACAAAACCTAATAGAAACTCTGAAAAATACTAAGAAAATATCGTCTGGAACTGTGTCTGGAGAGTCCTCCTCTCAAAAACCCTCGTGCGCTATTTATAGGTGTCACAATTAAATCACGCTCAGCGGTCTCCTAGGATGAGCGAGCGCTGAACTCAGCGGTCTCCTAGGTTGAGAAACCGCTGACTTCTCGCCCTGTAATGGATGAAGCGCTGGACTCAGCGGTCTCCTAGGTTGAGAGACCGCTGACTTCTGGCCCTGTATTGGATGAAGCGCTGGACTCAGCGGTCGCTCAGGAGCAGAGACCGCTGACTTCTCACACGTGAAAGCAATGCCTGGAACTCAGCGGTCTCCTAAAGTGAGAGACCGCTGATTTTCACTATGCCAAAAACTCAATGCTGTGATGAAGGTTGATCGAGCCTTGTCACCTTCGTCGTTCTCGAGCAAAATCTACAAATTCCACTGAAAGCTCGACAAAACATCATTAGCACATTTTTAATTTCTAAAAATAATATAGAATCAAGCAAATGGCACCACAAACGCGTATGCAGAACATCCAAAATACAACCAAAAACTAACGCAACAATGTTCATGTGAATCAGCTCGAGACATCTGTTGGTACTGCATGTTCCCAACATAGGATCATAGGATGTGACATTCTGGTCTGCTTGCCTTGTTGACATGGTCCACAAACAAATTCTTTTTTAATGTTTAAGCGAGGAAGTTCAACAACAATATCATTTACAATCAGCTTCTGCATGTTGGTCATGCTGACATGACCCATTCGTTGATGCCACAGCTCAGCTTCATCAATCTTGGCTGACTGACATGAATTTTCATGTCAGTTTGATAACAATTGTCAGTTGACATGCTTCCTAACATCACATAATGGTTGAATTGATCAAACACTTCACAGAGATATCGATCAAATTTCACAGTCATATCATCATCACACAACTGGTTAATACTTATCAGATTTGTAGTTAGTCCTTCAACATGAAGGACATTTCTCAAATTGGAAAAGTTTGGAACATTTAATGTTCATTTACCAATTATGTTGTCTTTTATTCCGCCACCATATGTCACTTTTCCTCCATTGATTGGTACATAGTCAATGATATAGTCTTTAACACCTGTCATATGTCTTGAACAAGCACTATCAAAGTATCAATTTCTTCTTCAGAGCTTCAACCAGATCAAATCCATTTCCTTGGTCAATCAGAATTACAGTGTTGGTACATTCTTCTTCTCGGATAGTCATATCATACCATGTTAGATGTGATGTTGGTTCAATAGAGTTCACAAAATCGGATCAACACTCTCATCAGTGCAAACTGAATGTTAGTTGCATCTGTTACTAACATAAGATAAATGAACACTTCATGAAAAAAATCAGATTTAACACATGTTAAGTCAAACTAAAATGTTAGTAACAACATGACCAACAATAAAAGAAAACAACTCATAAAAAAGAATTAGAAGTAACATTATGTTGAAGGGATAGAATATTACACTGAATACTTTTCCAACATAGAGTCTTCAAAAAACTAACCTATAATCTGAGTTAGATATGCCATCGAAGCTTCTGTCAGGACGAGATGATGTTGGTGAAAGAGCAGATGCCGATGAAGAGAGCCTTCTCTTTATGTTTTCAACATGAAAGACGAAAGATGTTGTTTTACTGTGTTGCTTCGAGATAAACACCTTTTCTTTTCTATTTCAGCCTTAGAAACACTCTTTGGGTTGTCTTCTTTAGGTTCATCAACATTGATGATCTCTTCAATATTGACTTTAAGCTGACTCGCCAACGAACTCACCAACAAGGTTTTACTTTTGACTGGTGTTATCAACATCAATCTTCTTCTTTTAAGCAGCATTCACAGATTCTTCGTGAGTTCAATCTCCAATTTAGGCTATGTTTTTTCCAAATTGTTTATATCAAGAAGAATCCTTGACAAGAGTAGCATCTTCTACGGAAGTGGAAATTGACACTTGATGTCAGGAAACATGAAAGCAAGATGTTTGACTGCTTGAGGATTTCTCTAACACAAATGTTGAAGAGTTCCAACACTCTGGAGATATGTGTTTGGCTGCAAATTCTGGAGTATCAAAGCTTGTTGAGTAAGTTTTCAAAGAGTTTAAAAACCTCACTTCTTTGTCGTCCAATTGATATTTACGCAAGAAATTTTCTGAAATAGAAAGAGATATGATATATGGTTCTAAAAACAGGCATGATATAGCTACAGTTTTGAAAGTCCAAAACTTAGCAAACTCTTTGGGATCTCTATCATTAAAAAGAACCATATCCAAATCTTTATAGATAATTATGAATTGAAAATTCATATTTATCAAATCTGAAAAAATATCTTGTATAAAATATTCAGTTTCATGAGATTTATCCAAAAATAGATCAACAAATCGAATAAAATCTCAACAAGATATCTTAGAAAATTTCAAAAAAGTCTTCAAATGACCAGTTGAAACTCATGTTTCAAACACATCGGCCAATACCATATCATGTTAGAATAATCTCTTCTAACATTCTTGCAAACACTTCATCATGAAGACACAATCTTAATATTCAACACACATTCTGAAGAATCTGTGTGTTGAAATAACTAACATCGACACAGAATTATTAACTAACATCAACAAGTCAAGAAACTAACATAGGTTCCGACATAAGAAACTAACAAAGTTTCCAGTATTCAGGTCCTTCATGTTAATGACAACAAAATTCAAGATGTTAGCAATTTCTTTCTTTGTGAGCACGTACTTCAGACACACAAGCATTCTTAATAGGATCTCTTAAGAAAAACAGTGTCTCATATTAATACGAGTGTTGAACAAAATTTTAGAGATTTATACTGCACTCATATTATCACATATTATAAACAGTACCTTACATTCCATGTCAAAGTCGTTCAACAGTTTCTTCATCCATGCACATCTATTCTCAGCCGCAACGTACTCAGATTTAGCTATTGAGTAACACAGTTCTCCTTCTTGCTTGACCAAGATACCATGTTGTTACCAATGAAGTAACATCCTTGACTAGTACTCTTCATGTTAGTGACATTGAATTAACATCATCAACTAGTACTAATCATGTCAGTAACTTCACAGTGACATCTTTCACCAGTGCCCTCTCTTCCGTAACATCTCCACCAGTACTCTTCATGTCAGTAATATCATCAACTGGTATTCTTCTTGTCAGCAGCATCTCTTATCGAGTATGTATCATTGTATCCAACAAGATTGGAATTTGGATATTTGGTATACCACATACCAAGATCAACAGTTCTAGCAACATAGCGAATGATACATCAGATCATTTCAAATATGACTCATTAGGCTTCGAATGGTACCTAGTACATACACCACTTTAAGCAAGATATCTTAGTATGCTGGAAATTCGGAATAGAAGATTTTCAGTCGTCTCTTGTTACTATATTGGATAAGAGCAATTCCAACATTGTGTCCAACATAGGTTCTGACAATAGCATAGTCTGCCACTCAATTCCAAATGAGTCTTCATGTGTTGTTATAGATTCTTCAACATATCATTTGCGAACTTGTTTGCGCTTCCAAACAAATCTTATTCCTCATGGAATTGCTTCACTTCAGTGCATGTTACTTCTAGCGATGAATCTGATGTTAGATCAAATGTTGAGACAACATCTCTTCTTTTAAGGATTTCAGATTCTTGTTCAGTTTCTGATCCTTCTTCATGCAACATGACACTTCTTCTTTGTCAACATTGACAACAAGACTTGGTGAGTCATCAAATACAATATTGATTGACTCATATTTAATGTTAGTACGCATGTTGTACAATTTGAAAGCTCGAATGGTGAAGAGTAGCCTAAGACATTCTTTTGTTTCTACTTGAATTAAGTAGTCCGATCCTGTCAAATGCACGATGTTGCAAACACATCCAAATCTAGTAACAAGAGCATAAACAAAAAGTTGTAAGGAACAGTTGCTTGAACAAATAACCAAACCAACACCAACTTCAACATAGCTGACTCCAGCACAGCTGACACAGCTGACCACTCTCCATTTTTGGTTGATGGAATTCAAATTTAGGATATAGCAAACACATACAAAATTATGAAAATGCTTAGGATGTTATGTTATAACAACAAACACAATATCTTCGAGTATCAAACTAGATGCTCACATGGCTCCATGTATCGAGCATATAACGGAGTGTCACTTGACAGATTCTGCTGACAACAACATCGTGTGTTGACAGTATCAAATTTTTCATGTTGGTACCTTCAGTCTATGTTGGCATATTCAAGTTTTCGATGTTGGTAACTTCAGCCTGTGTTGGTAGCTTTAGTTTTTGGATGTTTTCAAGTTCATTCTGATGATGAGTCTTCAGTGTTGAACTTCTTGTGTAATGCCTCTTTGCATAAAAAATTAGATAATGTAAAAATTCTCAAACTTTCAGCCATGGTCAGTCAGATTTTGACAATATTCTATTCACTCAAAATATAAGTCATTCAAATCACTTCTTGAACATAGAGAATGTGTCGGATTTTTCAAGCATAAATTTCACCAGAGTAAAATGATAATAGTTATCAGCACATTACCAAAACACATCGTAACCCTTCATTTAATCTATACTTCAATAGGTCCAATGAGATCCATGCAAAGTAGTTCATCTGATAGTATTGTGTTAGTAACACAAGGTATAACACGCAAGTCTCTTTTTCCTTCTGACATGCACCATACACATATTCATCTTTGAATATGAGAGCTTGGTATACCTCTGACTGCTTCACTTGAGAAAAGTTTTGTAACAGATATCATATGATCTGCTTCCAAGCAACACATACTTGTATAAAATGTCAAACACTTCACAAGTGTTACAAATAAGATAGATATGTCATTACCACACAATTGGCTAAAACCAATCAAAACATAGTCTTCATTCCTATTGTATGTAGATCATTCTACACGTTTTGTGTACCTTCACCAACATATTCATCGTTGGTGTTTTTCTCAGAATATTAATTCTAATTAATAGTTGATTCATAGTTAGCAAGATACGCATCAAAGCATGCCATGAGCTTTAAGTATCTGCTATTAAAGAACTTGTTTCCTGCAATGTTAGTCTAAAAGAAGTATAGACACCATTGCAAGTTTCAACAGATAACATCATGTTACTTCGTGAACCAACACTACATGTTCTATTAAAAAAATTCTGAATGAAAGTCGGAAATCAAGACATTTAGGTACTTAACACAATAAAGTTTAATATGTCTAGAAGCACGACCATCATAACACATATAAGACCTAGTCTCAGTTCAAGACTTTAACTTTAATGTGATTTCATTTTATTCGGCTTCATAAACACATAAAAGCAAACTTCTCTCACAAGCATAGAAGCATTACTAAAATCATTCAGCACACCAAAAAAATATCAGACTTAAATTTCAAAACACATTCATTAGTTTGACCAATATAGTGCATCAAATAAATTCGATGTACCTTTGTTCAACGAGCAAAAATTCTTTCAACATTTTCAACTTTGCTCTTTAATTGGTTGACATACTTTAAGATCTTCTTTTGTGAAAAGAACTTCCAGTCTTAGCACATGATCTTCTCAGCCTCTAACTCATCTTAAGAAGAAATATGATATCACTTCTTTGCACTTTACATAACGTGTGGATAAGATTATATAACACTTTGACTTCTTCAAGAGATAGTGTATCGTGGATGTTGGAATAGGATGTTGGCAACATTGAACATGTTGGTAACCCCGTGACTATGTTGATCGTATTTATGCACTTTATGGTCTGAAACTTTATCTGAATCAATACTGAAAAAAAAACAATCATTAACAGAACTTGTTGTTCCGTTAGTTCAGTGTGAGTATCATTACTCAACAGAAACTTTCAGAATAGTTCTCTCATCCTCTCAATCTTCGATCATTCATCTGCATAGTACCTTATGCCAAAATATTTTTAGCATTGTACATATTCAAACTCCAAAAAAAAGGAATTATTTCACATTCTCTTCGAGACAAAATACGGGATATATGCGCAGCAGAAATTGATTGAAGCATAGATAGCTTTTTTGAAAAAAAAATATCCTTCTCTTCTACAAAAATTTAACCATTGTGTTGAACTTTCATGATAATCGTAGCCATTCTATGATTATCTACATTAAGTAGATCTATGTCTGTAAAATCACCTTCTTCAACACAACTTGCAGGAGAGTAAGAAAATCAATTTCAGCACAATAATTTTTCAATTCGAATCAAGATCTTCATAGATCCAAACTGATTTCAAAGGAAAAAATGTAGAATGCTAACTAGCTTCAATGATCTCACCGTTGAATCACCATTGATTTTCATTTGAGAGAAACAAAACGAACAAAAATAAATAAAAAAATCATGTAGTAATCAGCAGCACTCAGGTTAAAAACTCGGTGGGTCGAGTCATGGCTCTGATACCACTTGAAAGAATTCGGTGCCCGTATACTACAAAAACTCACATTGTGTATCAAAAGAGTAACGTTAGATCGTATGTTAAAAACATCCCATCTAACATGCAGCGGAATAAGTAAAGAACACAATGAAATACTTTTGGCAGGTGATTAAACCTGTCGGTGCCTTACGGCTAAATACTATATTGAAACCAAAGATTACAATACAGAAAACGAAATAACATTCAACCTTTTGCAGCACGGTCTGCTCAACAATTGAATGCCTTAGAAGATTAAATATAATCCTAGACTAATCTTCTAAGTAAGATGAACATCTCTTTACAGCCATTAGATCTGCCTAAGAATCCGAACATCTGAACGAGACTAATCTAATACTCCCTCCGTCCCCCAAAAATGTGGTCCAAATTTGATTATATGTGAGGTATAAAATATTAATTGGACCACACTTTTGGGGGACGGAGGGAGTACAAGATTAATCTAGATAAGACTACCTACTTTCGTGATTCGCTCTTTCACAACCCAATCCTCTAAACCAAGCACTTTATGCATATAAATTGAATCTGTCACAACAAAACTTAGCACGGATTATAACACAGAATATAATGACTGAGCTAAGTAAACGACACACAGAATGGTAACCCAGTTCGGTTAATCAACCTACGTCAAGGGGGTCACGCCCAATAGAGAATCAATCTACTATCTGAAGTTGTAGTTACAGAGGATCTTATGCATACAAGTCTTCTACTTTATGCTACCCGTTCACTCACACCCTTCCCGATCTACGTGAATTGATGATTGCAAATGCACCACTTACAACCTAAGCTCGAGTCGCAACTCGACACCCAACCCCCTTACAAAAGTATATATATATATATATATATATAAAATAAACGCTCTCAAGACACAATAAAATATACTCTCAAGAAATAGTATAAGCTATGAACAATAACAATAGCAGCAGCAGCTCTATCTTCAACTTATCTTGGTGTCGATATATATAGGTCTTGAGAAACCCTAGATATGCTCTCCACCTCCTTTGCCCTAGTTTTCTTATGCATGGAAACTTCCTTTGAAGATATGCCTTGTGGAACAATTAATTATATCACCAATATAACATCTTTTCCGCGTCAAACAATGATAAGGAAAAGATCTCCGCAAAATCCGCATAAATATGGAAAGAATCTTTCAGATCTGTTCCATACTGTTCCACATCAAACTAGCTCAAACTGAAGCTCAGAAACCAGTTTCTGTTCTCGCACAGCTCAAAACACTTCAGTTAATTTTGCTTCTACATAAACTTGTCAACACTAATTGAGCTACTAGCTCGAATCCAACAATCTCCCCCTTTGGCATGTATATAGACAAAACCATAATCCAAGCTTTCAACAAATCAGAATATTGAATATCTTCATACTCGACTTCAATTACGGTAGCACGTATGAAAATGATAATGATGAAGCTCTCCCTTAAACTGAAGTAGGAACTAAGCAATAACTTCTATGATCACAACTCTCCCTCGAATACGTAATGGAATAAACCACTTGGATCAGAACTCCCCCTCAATCCAAACATTAGGAGAAACTTCACTTCAAAATTTTATCCAATAAGAGATAACACTCCTTCGCAGCGGAATCACAAAGCAAAAGTAACTTCACCTTTTTTTACTCCCCCTTTTTGTCTCACAGAAATGACACAAACATGTCTTCCTCAGATTCAGAGATCGCATCAGATCCAGACTCAAACTCTTCAACATTCAGCTCCAGGTCTGCTTTGTCTTCTTCAGACTCTGAGTCAGGACCAACATGCTCAGTGTCTGGCTCAGTAGCCTTAAAACGACATAAATCTTCCTTTACTCCAAATAAACTTTTCCCCATTTTTGTTGCACAACTCATCAAGGGGCTACAAAAAAACCATCTCTAACAAGAAAGAGATGTGTTTGTTTGTAAAAACATCTTAAAGAACATACGTTGGAGTAATATCTTGATGGCGGGATCAAGCTGTATCTTACGAACGACAAGAGGAGCGACTTCTGGATCAGTTACTGAGACATGTTCTTCAGGAGCAGCAAGAACACATTCATGATCATTGACAGTAGAAACTGGATCAACTGCTGACACAGTAACTTCTGAAGAATGAGCATCTTTTGAAACATGTGTTGGAATATCATTAGAGGCAGGGGTATCTTCATCTAAAAATTCAGAAGCTTTATCAACATGTTTCGAAATACCTACAAAAGAAATAATTTTCTTTGTAGCAACAGCAACATAAGCAGCAACAGGATCATGTTGAGATGTGATTTCTCCAACTGTTCCAACATTATCAGGAACAAGTACAGGAACAGGTACCAGCTTCCGTACCCACTTCTTCTGAACCTTTCTTTTTCTCTTCTCCTGTCTATCCTTATGATAAGATCTGCAATTTGGTCTAATATGACATGGTTTGTCACAATAGTGACATATTGGACACCATGTGCTTGCAGATGTTCAATGAGATTGATACTTTCGGGCCTGGAAATTTGCATGTCTAGGAACTGTTGGGAAAATTAATAGAGTTTTGAAGTGATACCAAAACCCAGCTGACCCCAACCGAGTAGATGTTTGCACAAGCCCAAGTGTTTTCCAGCTCACCTGTTTGAGCTTATAGATTTTCTATGTTTACAGGTGGTCGCTGAAGACAGCAGAAGACCCAGCTGAGTACACAGCAGGGTAAGCCAAGTCGAAGTATTAAGCAACGTTATCCAGATCCAAGACGATAAAGTTCTTCCAGACACAGCTGTAGGAAAGACCCAGCTCGTGTGACAACTCAGCTCAGCATCAAGACCCAGCAGAGTTCAAGACTCAGCTCAGCGTCAAGACCCAGCAGAGTTCAAGACTCAGCTCAGCGTCAATGATCCAGCAGAGTTCAAGACAGCTCAGAGTCACCAACACAGCAGAGTCGAAGTGAACTTTAGATAAAGTCAGATCTGATCTGGACCATCGAACTCGACACCTCAGCACCTAGAAGTCAAACCTAGGATTGCTTTACGAGGAAATCAAGGAAGAAGACAAGTCAATCCTGTCAGAAGTTAGGTAAAGATTCAGAACGGCTCTTTCCAACGGCTAGTTCTAATCTCTCCCTATATATAGAAGTCTTCTTCATCATCAGAGAAGAAGAGAGACGAGATAATAGATTCAAGAGAGATCAACATACTTCATTGAAGGAAGATTAACCAAAGATCAAGAGATCTCTCAGAAAAGCTTCAAAGATCCAGCAGGCTTCATTCTTATAAGATGTTATTTATTCTCAGGCTGCTGAAGCTCTCTCCCACTAGTATCTAGGCATATAATCCTTCCCATCTTAAGCCTAGTTTGAACGAGTTCATCATACTCATTGTTCTTAATTGTAAGAACTCGTTCATAGTTGGAAAACCCCAAACCCAAACCCAGAAAAGGTTAGGTAAAGGTACGCTTGCTCGAAGCGCGTAATTCGAGTGTTGGTTCTGTAGTACCCACAAACTACAGGTTAGGCTTCAGCTGTGCCGTAAACGATCGGTTACGTTTCGATACAGTACGCGTAAACTTGTATCCAGCTTGAGGAACCAAGCTGCAACGCTTGCTGACTGCGCGAAAAGTCAGTGGTATCCTTAGTGGATTACCAGAGGTTTCTGGTCGTGGACGTAGGAGTAGTTTCTCCGAACCACGTTAAATAGTTGTGTTCTTTCTTGTTTATTTATGCATCCAGCTAACCCTTCATAAGCATTATTTCAAGCTGCATAAACTGACTAACTGAAAAGAGAAACACAGCTTTGCAATATATTTGAAACAACAGACGGACTTTCCAAAATCCCACCACATTCCGCACACCATGTCGATCAAGCCGCCTTCTAGCCGGATCGAACACAACTTCACTCAAAGAGTTTTAATTGGAAAAGTTTTTAAACCTTGGTGTATTCACCCTCTACACCAAGGTATCCGTCTTGGGACCATCAATTGGTATCAGAGCAGTGGTTCAAAAGATCACTGTATCTGTCAAGTCAGCCTCTTTGCTGATAGTGGTCACCTGAACAGATCCTTCAAAGTTTCAAAATTTTTTTAAAAATCATTATATTGCATACTGTCATGGAATCTTCCCTGTGCAGGAATCTTCCGACATTCTCTGTCGATGATTATCAGATCTGGAAGTTCCGACTCAAAAGCTTTCTGAGTGCGCATCACGACATGATGTGGGATGTTATCACTGACGGACCCATCATCTTCATGAAGTCAGAAAGACAAGCAGAAACCACACGGAGCCGAACCGGCACTCGTCAAGTTGTGAAGCCCAAAAGGGAGTACTCTCCAGAAGAAAGAAGACAAGCTGGTTTGGACAGCTACGCTCGCAACGTCATCTCCTCAACGGTGACGAACGCTTATCTCAGCAAGATCATCAACTGCGAGACAGCTAAGGGGATGTGGGACACTCTAGCCAAGCTGTGTGAAGGCTCAGAGGAAATTCAAGAGAACAAATTCTCAGTTGCATGCCAGAAGTTCAACAATTTCAAGCAACTCCCCTATGAGTTCATCGATCAAATGGAGCTCAGATTCTCCAACCTCGTCATCGAGATCGAGACGATCCGAACTGGAAAATATACAGTTCGAGACAAGAACTTGAAAGTTCTTTCAGCTCTCTCCTCAGAATGGTGTACACACAAAGTAGTTCACCAAAGCAGAACTGATCTTGGCAGCATGGAGACGGAAAAATTGTTCTCCATCTTGAAGGCCAATGAATTTGATCTGGGGATCACAAGCAGATTCATCCCCGAATGAATGAAGCTGAAGATCAAGCCGAGAAAAGAAGCTCAATCAGCTCAGCTTGGAAGGACCAATAAAGAGCTCAGATTTATGAGCAAAGAAGATTTGAACGAAGAAGTTGCCATGCTTGTACGAAGCATTAATCAGCTGGAACAAAGCAAGAAAAAGTACAAGAATATCGTGAAGGTTCATCACGACAAGCAACTCTACCCAAAGAGCAACCCAGCTGAGTCATCCTCCCGGAGAGAAGATAAAAGGATTGAATCGAGCGAAATGGATGATGATCAAATCTCTTTCTCCGACTCAGATGAGGATGATTGCTCTGATTAAGATGTCTGAAACATCTTAGAGAAGAAACCACTAGTGGACCATTGTGAAATAATGACAAATTGGATACAAATCGAAGAATCAACCATACTGAGTACATTGGTCTCAAGAGAAGTTTAGAGAAGCAGCAGATGAATCAGCTGGATTTGGGACAGCTGACCTTAACAAATGAATGAGCCAATGATGAGAAAAATCCGCTCAAAGGAAGTAGGATGCAGCTGAAGAAAAAGCCACCTACTGACAAATCAAGGGGGAATTCTACATTGCTGGAAAGATTTAGTAAAATCAAGTAGAATACCCAGCAGGATGCTCTCTCCAAAATAAACACAGCTGGAGTCATCAGCTGAAGAGAAACCTGATCCAGCAGGAAAAACAAGATGATCCTCTAATCCAGCTGACGACATGAAAGCATCCAAGAGTTATCTCAACATCTGAAAGAATCCATTGTTGGGAAAAGTCACACAAAAGCACAACATGCTGAAATCTAAATCAAGATGATGTGTGGATCACTTGGACCGCTCAATCCGGATGAAGAAAAATCATCCAGCTGAGGGGGAACAAACTCAGCTGGATCCCAAAGCTCAGTTCAGAAGGATTTCCCAGCCAAAAAGGGAATCAAGCTCAGCTGGACATCAGTCGAAGAGATAAAGGGAACTCAGCTGAAGGAAATTCAAGCTAATCTCAAAATACTCAGCTGAGGAGAACTGTCAATCAAGCAAAGGAGAAGACCGCTGTGATATCAGCTGGATTCTGTGTCCAAGCTGACCGGTCTGCATCTCATGCAATAAATGCTCTGAGGAATATGCTATATAAAGTCCAATTATTTTGAATTCATATGTTAAGTGGACAGACATTCCTTAGTTAAATTGTTTGATAAGTTTCCTTTCCCATCGCATTAATTATAAAGTCTGCATAGTACTGTAGCACGGCAGGATCGAGGCAGAACGTCAAACGTTTGAAATACCTCACGCGCGGTTGTAATACACTCGCCGAAAGCACGTCAGAAAAACGTGATGAGTGAATCTCTCCCAGCCGTTGATCAGAATATCAACTGTTTCAATCTTAACCGTTGATCCGTTATGGCAGTTGATATATATGGAAAAGATACGCAGATCCTTTCTTCCTTCATCTTTATCTCTGCAAATTTCAAATCTCCAGAACCTCCATCTATTGTCTGCAAGTTCTTCGCAAGATCTAAAATCAACAGATTGCAGAAATGGCTCCCAAGAAATCAACTGCAGGGATGAATCAGTTTGAAGCCCTAATGACAAAGCTGTCATTTGAGAGTATTCTGTCCACCTCCAATCTCCATGTTTCAGAGTTAAAAGAGATGGTGGATATAGTTGCAGACTCCGGTCTCCTGCTGTGGGCAACCGCCATGCCCAAGCTGTTGCTAAAGAGAGATGCCGCACTGTTCTACCTCAACATTATCGACGAAGATTGCTTCTACTCATCTTCATTTGACATGAGTGTCAAAGGCGAAGACGGAAAGTTTGATACAGCTACCGTCACCATAAAACTCAATAAGATGCTACGAAAGGTGTTCAACCTTCCCAGAGAAGGAGGATTCATCCCAGATGATTACAGTCGGGAAGAAGTAGATGAATTCCTCAGCAGAGAGATGCTTATCTCCCCAGAGCCGTACAGAGCAAGCATGTCAAAGCTCCTGCTCAAGCCAAAGTACAGGCTGCTGCTGGACATCACACAAAAGTGTATTCTTGGGATAGCTGGATCTCAAGGAGAAATCAGCATTCCAAAACTCAAGCCGATGATTGCCATGATCAAAGGCGCAAACGTCAACTGGTTTGATTTCCTACTCAACCGACTGGTCAAGGAGTCAGAGAAAATAAAGTTCAACTCCACCAGGACGACGTTTTCGCCTTCGTAGCCACTGTATCTCTGCTCCAAAATTTCTTTCTTAATAGAGCAAGCAGTGAAAGGGCACACAGTAAAGTGGGCTGACTCAGAACCGTTTCCAGAAACGAAGATTCTTTTCCAAAGAATAAATCAAATCAATGATCTTCTGAAGAAGTAGCCTGCTGTGAGTAAAGGCAAGAAGCAGCTGGAAGGAACAGAGGCAGAAGTTCCAGCTGAGAAGAAACAAAGAAAGAGGAAGGCAACTGACCCTAAACCAGCTGGAGGTCCAGCTGAGAAGAAAAAGAAAACAGCTGTCATTCCAAGTCAAGCTATGGTGATTCTCTCCCCATGCCGGTGTCGGCCTTCGATCAATACGGATCAAACATCCCGGCCGAGATGGGATTGAATGACGGATTGTCATCCACTCGAGGACGAGCCGGATAATCCAAGAAGCTCACCCCGCCCTCACCTCCTCTCGCCTCTCCGCCGAAACAGCCTTTCCCTCCACTCCTCTCCAACCAAAGAGCCATCTCCCGCAAGAGAGCAGAAGATATTCAACCGGCCGAAGCTCCTTCACAGCCAAATCGACACCCAAGCCGAACCCTCTTCCACTTATC
Source organism: Agastache rugosa (assembly GCA_031470985.1). Lineage (NCBI taxonomy): Eukaryota > Viridiplantae > Streptophyta > Magnoliopsida > Lamiales > Lamiaceae > Agastache > Agastache rugosa. The sequence goes on from CM062605.1 coordinate 29,068,142, forward strand.
CCTACCACCCCAAAACAATGACATCTCCCGCAGCTCAATCTCCCACAGCGGTCGATACTTCTTCACGCCCATTGTGAACCCTTTTGAACCTCGCTCCTCAAATCTCCACAGAATCGTAGAAGTGATTCTACTACCTCTCCTTCTCTCAACTCTACTCGGCTCACTTTATGGAAGCCATGTACGAGGACTTGCGCATTACATGTGATCAAGAGTGCTCTAACTCGCATCCACCCCCGGCGCACTCGCCCATTGCCCTTGTCAAAGTTGGAGACCTCAAGTTCTATCTCGCGCTACCAAGATGGCAACTTGGTACTGTAATGAGTACCGATAGAGACTTTCTCCTTTGAGAAACCGAAGATCGATGAAGCACGCCCAGACACGTTTGGCTTTGGAAGTCCGGAGGATGCATATTTACATCAAGATGATCTCATCGAGGAATAATTGAAGTGTCTCAAAGAAAGATCCCAAGCCGCACCCAACCAAGTCCGGGAATCACTCGACAAGCTTCTTATAGTACGGAGTGGGAGACACTTTCCGGAGCCGACAATTCTAAAGAAGTCTCACCGAGATTACTCAAGGAAGTTGTACCGCCGAAATAGCCGAGGTAATGATCATTGAAGAAACCAGTCGTGATCAATCGAACTGGGAGGAAGCCGCCCACGTAGTCTAATTGCCGATGACACTCGCTCACCGGTCGAGATCGAGGCAAGAAACCTGCCAAGCCGAATCCGAACCCAAACGGATCATGTTGAGCTCTCGATGCAATGAAGGACGAGATTGCAAAACAAGTCGAGGAAATCCTTTTCGTGCGACTCAAATCAAATGTGGATACCCCTTCGCGCATCACAGCCGATAGAGTCGCAAGTCCAGAGGCAATGGACCGTCCATTGACGACGTTCACGTATTCGGCTCAACTGCAGAGCACCGCAGAGATCTCAGCAATCTCTTGTTTCTCAACAAGTTGATCGCCAATTCTTCTAGAGAAGAGAGTCCCCGAGATCATCTCAAACCTTCAAGCTCCACCGGTTGACGACATTGCAAATATTTCAAGCTACCCGGAAGCTCTCAAAAGACCACTCTCTCCAACAAACTCCGACATCCGCCAACTCTTCAACTTATATAAAGATCCGGATGCCGCCGAGTCGAAGAAGAAGATCGCCTCTGAATCGTCATTATCGCTGACAACTCACCAAGATCGTCGATGTTGAAGTGTATTCTCTCCAAGCTCAAAGAACAGCTGGTGCAACCTCTCTACCTCCCTTTGTTGATAATGCCAAAAAGGGAAGATCGAATAACGAGTTTCGAAAACAAGTGAGAGGGAAGCCGCAGCCTAAGCGGGAACCTCGCAAAGAAATACGAGGGAATCGACGATTTTGCAAAAGAGTCGGGATGAAGAAGAGACAGAGCTAACCGTTCCAACAAAGCTGTCAAAGAGATACATGGAGAGAGAAAATGGTCGCTCTTGCCAAAGCATGTGGACACAAGCCCGAAGAATACAAAGACTATCACTAGTCGTAACTTCCACAACGAGCAAAGAAAAGAAATGCAAGAGCCGGATAAGATTGTTAAAAAGAAAGTTCGAAGCTCTCAAGCTCGCCGAGAAAGCGAAAGTTAAGAAAAGGCAGAAGCTGCTGTGCAAGCCAAGAAGAACAAATCCAAGCCACTGATGTTAAGAACCCAGATGATATAAATGAAAATGAAAGATGCAAACCGAATTCATCAAAGAATTCTACTACTTAAATCGCTCAAAGGCATGGATCCGTGCACGCTCCAGACTATTTCCTCGAGCTTCATGAGATGATCCAATGATGGCAAGGTCAATCGCCTCTATGCCAAGAGCACACATCCAATTGGCTCCCAAAGTCAAACAACAAAGCCTCCATTTCTAGCCGGAACAAACCTTCCCGACAAGGCCCAAATCATCAAAGAAATTAATCACCTGGTACAAGAAAGAATTTCAAAGTCGAAGAATCAAGCCGAATGGAAGGTAAGAGTTCATCTTCAATAGATATGGTCTAAAAGACCGACCATCAAATTGATGAACTAAGGGCTACAACAGCCGAAGACTCCAATTAATCGGGAATTTTTATTTTGAACTTTTGTATTTAGATAATTGTACAAATTCTTCCTATTAATGAAAAGTTCATTTTATCAAAATCAACCCGAAGACAATCTCTCTTTGTCCAGGCTCGAATATGTTTACCGCTCGTGATTGTTTAATTCGTTGAATCCCCGTTTCCGTTAAGTGGGGAAGCAATTTTTATTTTTCCAACTTGGGGTTTTGGTATCATCAAAAAGGGGAAATTGTTCGGGAAAATTAATAGAGTTTTGAAGTGATACCAAAACCTACCGACCCTAACCGAGTAGATGTTTGCACAAGCCCAAGTGTTTTCCAACACCGTTTGAGCTTATAGATTTTCTATGTTTACGGGTGGTCGCCGAAGACAAGAAGACCCACCGAGTACACAGGTAAGCCAAGTCGAAGTATTAAGCAACGTTATCCGCATCCAAGACGATAAAGTTCTTCCGCACACACCGTAGGAAAGACCTGCTCGTGTGACAACTCACCAAAGATCAAGACTCAGAAGTTCAAGACTCGCCACACAAGACTCCAAGCAGAAGTTCAAGACTCGCCGTCAATAATGATCCAAAGAAGAGTTCAAGACTCGCAGTCACCAACACAAACAGAGTCGAAGCGAACTTTAGATAAAGTCGATCCGATCCGGACCATCGTGAACTCGACACCTCAAAGACCTGAAGTCAAACCTAGGATTGCTTTACGAGGAAATCAAGGAAGAAGACAAGTCAATCCTCGTCGGGTTAGGTAAAGATCTCGTAACGGCTCTTTCCAACTAGCTAGTTCTAATCTCTCCCTATATATAGAAGTCTTCTTCATCATCGAGAATAAGAGACGAGATAATAGATTCAAGAGAGATCAACATACTTCATTGAAGGAAGATTAATCAAAGATCAAGAGATCTCTCAGAAATGCTTCAAAGATCCAGCAGCCTTCATTCTTATAAGATGTTATTTATTCTCAGGCTGCTGAAGCTCTCTCCCACTAGTATCTAGGCATATAATCCTTCCCATCTTAAGCCTAGTTTGAACGAGTTCATCATACTCATTGTTCTTAATTGTAAGAACTCGTTCATAGTTGGAAAACCCCAAATCCAAACCTGCAAGGTTAGGTAAAGGTACGCTTGCTCGAAGCGCGTAATTCGAGTGTTGGTTCCGTAGTACCCGCAAACTACAAAGTTAGGCTTCACCAAGTGCTCCCGTAAACGAGCCTGTTACGTTTCGATACAAGACGCGTAAACTTGTATCCAGCCTTGGCGAACCAAGCTGCAACGCTTGCTGACTGCGCGAAAAGTCAGTGGTATCCTTAGTGGATTACCAGAGGTTTCTGGTCGTGGACGTAGGAGTAGTTTCTCCGAACCACGTTAAATAGCTGTGTTCTTTCTTGTTTATTTATGCATCCAAACTTAACCCTTCATAAGCATTATTTCAAGCCGCATAAATCGACTAACTCGAAAAGAGAAACACAGCCTTTGCAATATATTTGAAACAACAGACGGACTTTCCAAAATCCCACCACATTCCGCACAAACAAATGTGTCGATCAAGTGCCGCTTCCAAACGGATCGAACAACGGCCAAATTTCACTCAAAAGAGTTTTAATTGGAAAAGTTTTTAAACCTTGGTGTATTCACCCCCCCCCCCCCTCTACACCAAGGTATCCGTCTTGGGACCATCAGGAACAGACTGTATCTTCTGTGCCACATATTGTGCTTTATCTTTGTACTTTTCAGCTACACAATATTTCACCTTATTAGGATAAGGTTGACTGGTCTTTCCTCTAGAATAGCCATTGTCCTTCTTGCCACGTCCTCCATTAATAAGAACTTTATTTGACTGAAAAATTTTTGTATTCGTCATCTTCCTTCTATCATCAAGATAAAATCTGCAATGAGGTCTGATGTGTCCAGGACGATCACAATAATGACAAATAGGAACAAATGATTTATTCCTTTGATGAGAAGAGTACTGAGTCTGCCGATTTGACTCAAAACATGGATTCTGAGTGTGAATCTGAGCCTTCTTCTTGGTGTTGTCAGAATGTTGAACAAACTTATGTTTTTGACCCTGAGGTTTGGCTTCATCTTGCTTCTCTATATTTTTCTCTTTGGCAGGAACAAACGTGTTTTGTATGTTGGGATCCACAGATTTCCATTGATGATCCTGATAACCAAGACCAACCTTGCTTGTAGAACTCTGACCCGTCTCTAACATTTGATCCAACTTTTCAGTCCCGTTGTTCATCATCTTCACGACTTTGTTGAAGTGTTCTAGATCTTTGGTTTTCTTCACATTGTCTTCTTTCATTTGATTGACTTCAAATAGGAGAGCATTATTTTGAGCTTTCAGACTATCTCATTCTTGACACACTTTACAAATTTGACCCTTCAAGATGTCTCTTTCTTTACTCATCTCCTTGATCTTCACGTTCAATTTGCCATTGATACAACCCACTTCTTCACACTTACTCTTAGGTGTTTCAAAGTGTTCGATCAAGATATCTTTATCCACATCTTCATCATCAGTGTCATTTGTTGAATACTGATCCAACTTCTATCCTTCCACCGTGGCAATATGAGCCACTAAATCTTTCTTCTTCCTCTTACTTCTTTCTTCTAAAAAAATAGATGAATGACTATTTGAAGATTTTCCAGAGATCTCTTTCTTCTCAAATCGATCAATGGCTCTTTCAGCGATTCTTGAGATCACATTCAAGAATTTCACAAATACTTCAGAACTATCTAGCACAGACACTAGCACAGACTCGGGCACCTGATTCACATTATCTGCTGCAAAAGCAATGTTTTTCCACTTTTCTGGCTTGTTACGCTCCATGCCTATTTCAAAAATTCTCAATGATCCAATTAGATCATCCAGCTTCATAGTAGACAAGTCTCTTGCTTCTTCAATAGCTGCAACTTTGAAGTCAAACCTTTTTGGAAGAGATCTTAATATCTTCCTCACCAATTTTTCTTCAGACATCTTTTTCCCCAAAGCAAAGCTCTCATTGGAAATTTTGAAAAGTTTGGAATGAAACTCGCCGATAGTCTCATACTCTTCCATTTTCAACATCTCAAATCTGAATGTGAGTTGTTGAAGTCTATGACCCTTCACACGATCATTACCTTCAAAAATATTTTGAAGAGTATCCCAAGCTTCTTTTGCAGTCTCACATGTAGATATGAGAGAGAATGTTTCCATATTAACAGCTGATTGAATAATATTAATGGCTTTTTGATTCATACATGAAGCAGTCAATTCTCTACAAGCCATTTATCTCTAGGTTTCTCACTCCCATCAGCTTTTACGGGAGAACTTCACCCAAACTCCACAGCGGTCCATGCACTCTCATTGATAGACCTAATGTATGACCTGAGACGAACCTTCCAATAACAATAATTAGATCCATCCAAAATTGGTAGTTTCACAAAATAATCTTCATTCGAAGCCATTGTAGCTTAAACGCTGCAACAGGTTTAGAAATTTGTCCCTGGATCAAAACATGTATAGTCGGTGTACCGCTCTGGTACCAATTGAAAGTTCTAAACCAAGCACTTTATGCATATAAATTGAATCTGTCACAGCAAAACTTAGCACGGAATATAACACAGAATATAATGACTAAGCTAAGTAAACGACACACAGAATGGTAACCCAGTTTGGTTAATCAACCTACATCTGAGGGGCCACGCCCAAGAGAAAATCAATCTACTATCCGAAGTTGTAGTTACAGAGGATCTTACGCATACAAGTCTTCCACTTTATGCTACCCGTTCACTCACACCCTTCCCGATCTACTTGAATTGATGATTGCAAGTGCACCACTTACAACCTAAGCTCGAGTCGCAACTCGACACCCAACCCCCTTACAAAAGTATATATATATGAAATAAATGCTCTCAAGACACAATGAAATATACTCTCACGAAATAGTATAAGCTATGAACAATAACAATAGCAGCAGCAGCTCTATCTTCAACTTATCTTGGTGTCGATATATATAGGTCTTGAGAAATCCTAGATATGCTCTCCACCTCCTTTGCCCTAGTTTCCTTATGCATGGAAACTTCCTTTGAAGATATGCCTTGTGGAACAATTAATTATATCACCAATATAACATCTTTTCCGCGTCAAACAAGGATAAGGAAAAGATCTCCGCAAAATCCACATAAATATGAAAAGAATCTTTCAGATCTGTTCCATTCTGTTCCACATCAAACTAGCTCAAACTGAAGCTCAGAAACCAGTTTCTGTTCTCGCACAGCTCAAAACACTTCAGTTAATTTTGCTTCTACATAAACTTTCCAATACTAATTGAGCTACTAGCTCAAATCCAACAGTTACCAACAGTGAAAGTTACACGAGACATCTTAAACCTAACACTAAATATATCATCAATTCAATTATTCATTCTATAGATCATGAAAGAAAGATACTCTCTCCTTCCGCGAAAAGTGTAACACATTTTCTAATTGTTGTGAGGTATAAAATAATGGTAAGTGCTACACTTTTCGCGGACGAAATGAGTAATAAACTACAAAAACAAGGCAATTACCTCCATCAGAATCAATTATTACAACATCGCCGGAAATATTAGCAAACTTCGCCAGAAAAAAATTACACCAACATCACCGGAAAAAACTACATCAATGGTACTGGAATCTGTCGAACACTGTAGATCGAAAGAAAAAAATTGACTGAGATAGAGAGAGTTGTCGATGGGAAGAAGAACGAAGAAGAAAGAAGGAAAAAAATAGAAAAAACGTGAGCTAAGAGAGGAGAAGAGAGAAGAGAGAAGAAAGAGAAAAATGTGGAAAGAAAGAGAAAAATACATCTGCTCGTTTGGTTGAAGAGAGAGGAGTAAAATTTTTGACAACTATTATGTTTTTAAAAGTGATAATTACTCTTAAAATTATTTCAACTTACATTTGCGTTCCGATTATACTTTATGTCGACAATTATCTAATCTTTTCCTTTAAACTCTTTTCCTTTAAACTCTAAAACATTATTTCTATTCTGTTATAAACTAGAGAGAATATAGTAGAGAATAAAAATTCTGTATATTCAAGTATATTGAAGTGTATTCAGATGTATTGAAAGTGTGTACAATATGAAGACCAAAGGCCTCTATTTATAATGGTACAGAGCTAGGGTTTTAGGGTGGATGACTTGGTCAACACTCATATAATGTATATCTATAAGATATTTACAACACTCCCCCTTGAGTGACCAACCCTAAAATAAATGTTGCCTCATTAAAATCTTGCCAGAAAAATCCAGTGGGACAAAACCTGGTCGAAGACCAAAGAGTACAACTGCTCCGCTTGAACTTGATCATTGTAGTCTTTTGAGTCGTTGTATGTCGATCTTGTGTACCAACTTTCTTAATGTTGATGTCGGCTATACTTTTGTGAATAAGCCCGCCAAATTGTCACTTGAACGAGTCTCCGTTAAAACAATGATACAAGTATAACACTTCACATTTGATTTATTGTTGTGATGTGCACGCCTCGTTAAAAACCTCTTCAAAAAACTCCGTGGGAAAAAAACTCGATAGAGGAAAAATATATGACATACACTTACTCATGTGTTGCATTAGTTGCCTCGCTAAAAACCTTGACTAAGAAAACTCATCGGAAGAAAAACTTAGTAAGGGGAAAAATACGAGTACAACCATTTGGCCTTTAGAGTATAATCTTTATGATTACTCAAAATTAACCTTCATGGCCAAATCTTCATAAATATATAGTAATTTCTCACTCCCCACTGAAGATAATAATCTTCAAAATTAACATATTTCACTACTATAAACGTATCTTTCGTTTATAGATTAGGAGGAGATTTAGTGAATAAATCTACAAGTTTATCACTAAACAAACTTTTGTGGCCATAGTTCTTATAGAACTCATTGGTGCAATACAAGTTGAATTATTCTCATAGAGAATAGTGGAGAATATATCTCATATCCTTATACCAATTTAAGATATTGTATTATGAGGATGAGATAAATAACCAACATCCAGTAGCCATCAATGTGAATCTCGATATCTTTCATAAAATAGACTAAGGTCAATTTAACCTGTTGGTCCCAAGACGGATACCTTGGTGTAGACCTGCCCACGGGCCCTGAACCGGCGGTTCCGGGCCCGAGCCCGCCGGTTACGGTTTCACCGGAGAGTGAACCGTAACCGGCCCGTGTACACTGTACACGGTTACGGGCCGGGCTTTTTAACCGGCGGTTCCGGGCCCGTGTAAAACCCGCCGGTTCCGGTTAAAAACCGGCCCGGTTTTTAATTTTTTTTTTCTTATATATATATATATATATATATAACATTGAAAATTAAGAAAATGAAACATAAATGAAAATGAACTAGTTTTTCATTAATACTTGAAAATTAAAATAAACATGACTAAATAGAAATTACAAGTACTTGAAAATTAAATTAAAGATTGTTTTTGTATTTTTGGAGCACTTTTTTCAACTTTTGTAATTTTTTTTTTGTAATTAATTGTTGTATATATATATCTTAAGACAATATAAGCAAAAAAAATTAAATTTTACTTAGTAGTCATTGAATAAAAATATTAAATCATTTCTCATTAATATTGTTGAAATTACAACACTTGAAAGTTGAAATGAAAAAAAAGGGAAAAAAAAGACTTGAGCTTAATTTTAATATTAAAATTGAGTTGCCTACGTATCCTCATAGAGGAATCAAAGTCCACGTAGTTCGATTACATTACATTACTCCCTACTCCCTAGTAGTTCTCGTCCACCGATCGATCACTCTCGGTGAACTCTTCGTTTAGGCTCTCGTCGCGATCATCCCAATCGAGCTCTTGAGCTCTAAGGTCGGCCCTCGACCAATCATCAAGCAACATTGTGGCTTCAATGTTTCTTGGTTTTATCGTTGATCTTCTTTGGTCCAACATGAGTCCGCCAATGCTAAAAGCTTGTTCGACCGAGACGGTGGATGCGGGGACGGCAAACAACTCTTTCGCCATGATAGAGAGTACGGGATACTCCGTTCTCTTTGACCACCACTTCATCACGTCGATTTGTGGAGCACTATCTTCAACACCAAAAACAAAACGACAACCCAAATACATATCTAATTCACTATTACCTTGGCCCCTAGGGAGTTCATAAGATCTATCTTGGTACATGCTACTTAATTGTTGAACTAAGGGATCTAAGGAGTTTAAATCAAGTGGTATAAATGAAGAGGTAGAAGTAGAAGAAATAGGTGCATTCATGTCAAGATCAATACCATGAGTCATCCTATATTCGGCAAAAAGAGATCTTAAAGTTCTTTCTAAATCATCTTTTATTTGAGTAACATTAGGAATATCAAAGAAAATTATTTCTCCATCAATTCGTACATTTAAAAAGTCCATTTGCTTAAAAGCATTATAATAAATATCTAACATTTGACAAACACCATCATATTTCCATTTAGGATCTAAGCACTTAGCTACTAGAAAAACATCCGGAATATTTCTAAAATATTTTAGCCATTTTTGAACCATAAAATAAATCACACCTTGCAAATTGGGTTTACTAAAACAATTTTTAAAGCTAAGTGCAATATACATGCAATGTTCCAACACACGAACGGAAGTACAATAATAAACACCCGATAATTGAACGGTGGCATTATTAAAAACCTTTAACAATTGATATAAATCCATGCATTGGTCCCAATAAGAAAGTAATAAAGTCAATTGAACCGTCGCAAATTCTTTTCTAAAAAAATTCGCATAAATAATCTTTATACTCTAAAGTAGAATTAAGCATTTCATAAGTGGAATTCCAACGATGTGATACATCTCTAACAAAACTCCTATGTTGAATATTCTTATGACGACAATATTTTTGCCATTTTTTACCTAAAGTTATATTTGTATGCAAAAGGGCAACGGCTTTTCTAATTGGCATAACCGATTCATTAAAATTTTCAAGTCCATCTTGAACACATAAATTCAAAATATGACAAATGCATCTACTATGAAAATATTTTCCTTGGAAAGATGGATTACATGCTTCAATGAGTTCGGGAATACTAGCGGTGTTGGCGGATGCATTATCAAAACCAACCGAAAATACTTTATTAATCAATTGGTATTCATTTAAAACGGTTATAATTATTAAAGCAATATTAGTGGCCGTGTGTGGATCATCGAACTCCCTAAATGCAATTAAACGTTTTTGTAGTATCCATTTATCATCAACACAATGACATGTTATTCCCATGTAATTATTTTGATGAAAACAATCCGTCCAAATATCGGCACAAATAGAAACTTTATGGTCTAAGTTTATCAAATATTTCATTAATTCCATTTTTTTATCAAAAGCTTGTCTTCTAATTCGTCTAAGCATATTACTTCTACTAATTTTTTTAGCGGCGGGACAATATGCATCTTTTATACTTTCTTGATAGGTTATTTTATCGGCAAATGTAAAAGGTTGTTTTTCCATAACACAATATCTAGCCATAACATCTTCGGCATGTGGATGATCATATTTAAATAAAGGGTGAGAAGACGTACCCGTCGCCGAGAAAGCGGTGCCACGAATTTGAGTTTGTGTTGATGCAATCCCGTATTCTCCCGGATGACACGTCTCCATGTGTCGCCTTAGTGTGCCATAGCCTCCTCCATGCGTCCATTTGTAGATGTTATTGCAATAGTTGCAATAGGCGTTGTATTTTGGAGGATCTCCGGGCTTGTCGCTAGGTGCCGGGGCTCTAGGCATTTTTTTAAAATGCTTAGTAAAGATATCCGACACAAGAGGTCGACCCGTCGGTTTGTTTGGCGGCGCTTCGACTTCTTCTTCTTCTTCGTTGGATTGTTCTTGAGATTGCCGAAGCATCTCCTCCTCTTGACGATGAACTTGCTCGGCAAACTCTCGATCCTCTTGTTGTTGAAGTTTTTCCGCATACGCCCTTGATATTTCTTCGGCGGCCATTGCTCGAGCTTGCCGAGCCGATCTTCCTCCTCTTTTGGATCGAGGAGGAGCATCGTCTTGATTTTCGGCAACGCCTTTGCCCTTATCGACACGAGAGGAGGTCGACATTATGGAATATTGTTATGGATGGATTGGTGAATTGTGTGGTGAGAGAAGTTGAGAACTTGAGCACAAAATTAACACAAAAATGAAGAATTTGAGCAACAAATAATAGATTGAATGCTTGAAATTAAATAGAGAGATATGAGAATTGGTGTGATTATTTGAGAGATTATAGTGTGGTATTTATAGGGTAAAATGGGGGGGAAGGGAGGGGGAGAGGGCAGCAGCAACGGCTATTTTTCTAGCCGTTGAGCTGCTGCCATTGATGCAGCTGCTGTGCTTGCTGTCTTCTTCCCGTTGGAACCGGCGGTTCCGGTTCCGCCGGTTAACCGGCGGTTCCAACGGTTAACCGCCGGTTTTGACCGTTCGAACCGGCGCCACGTCACATTTTTTTTTTTTTAATAATTCCGGTTAACCGCCGGTTTTAACCGGCGGTCACGGTTTGAACGAAGGCAGGCCCGGAACCGGCCCTTGAGCTCACGGTTCCGGTTACGGTTCTGGCCCGTTGACTGCCGGGCCGGTTAAAAAACCGTTGACCGGCGGGCCGGTTCCGGTTAGGCCCGCCGGGCCCTCCAGTTTGGGCAGGTCTACCTTGGTGTAGAGGAGGGTGAATACACCAAGGTTTAAAAACTTTTCCAAGTTAAAACTCTTTTCAGAGAGCTGGCTGTGCTCGATCCAGCTGGATGGCAGCTTGATCGACACAGCTGGCTGTGTGAGTGTGTGTGCTGAAGTTGATGGGTTTGGAAAGTCCGTCTGTTGCTTCAAATCATATTGCAAAGCTCTGTTTCACTTTTCAGTTAGTCAGTTTTATGCAGCTTGAAATGTATGCTCATGAGTGGTTAGTAATATGCATAAAACAAAGCAGTAAAGAACAAAGCAATTTTAACGTGGTTTGGAGTAACACCTCCTACGTCCACGACCAGGTTCACTGGTAAATCACTACCACTTGGTTTCCAAGTACCATGCAACTTCACAACTCTAACCCGAGCTGTGTTCCAACAGTTTGCGGGCACTGTCAAGCCTAACCTTTCAGTTTACGGGTACTGAAAAACCTAACCACTCAAATTACACGCTTCGAGCAAGCGTACCTTTACCTAACCTTTCTGGGTTTGGGTTTGGGTATGGGTTTTCCAACTATGAACGAGTTCTTACAATGAAGAACAAAGAGTATGATGAACTCGTTCAAACTAGGCTAACGATGTTTCTATTCTGATCTATTCTGCCTAAGACTGAATATATGAACAACTAAGAACACAGCTGACTGGCTGGGTGTTCTTAAAAGATTTGGCTTTGAAGATCGTTGTTCATTTTTCTGTTTGCTCTTTTATTTCTTCAGTCGTCTTGTTGGTTCTCTCCTTCTTCAATGGTGGAGGAGGGATATATATATAGGTGGAGATTCAAACTAGCCGTTGGAAGAGAACTGTTTGAATCTTACCTACTTTCATTTACTTCTGGCCTTTAACCTACGAAGTAGGTCTGCATCTGCAGAGGCTATTTCTTCTCTGATCTGACTGCATCAGATGAGATCTTCTGACATCGGGATATTGTCTTTGAGAAGGTCTTCATCTTCGAGCTGCCAAGCGTCTCTGTTGTGTCTTCAGCATCTTTGGACTCTGCTGTGTCTCGACTCTGAGCTGTGTCTTAGACCTGAGCTGTATCTTTAACCTGAGTTGTGGCTTCAACCTGAGCTGTATCATTAACCTGAGCTGTCTTAGACCTGAGCTGTATCAATGACACTAAGCTGGGTCCTTTATACTAAGCTGGGTTTTTGACACTGAGCTGGGTTTCCGTCACTGAGCTGGGTCTTGATGCTTGCTGGGTCTTTGACTCTGCTTGGTCTGCTCTGCTGAGTCTGCCTTGGTGAATACAAAAGCTGGGTCCAGCTTAGCTGTGTCTTCTGTTGTCTTCAACGACTACCTGTAAACTAAGAAACTCTATAAGCTCAAACAGGTGAGCTGAAAAACGCTTAGGCATGTGCAGTCATTTACTCGGTTGGGGTCAGCTGGGTTTTGGTATCAAATCAAAACTCTATTAATTTTCCCAACAATTTCCCCCTTTTTGATGATGCCAAAACCTAACTGAGAAAAACAATTTACTTCCCCCTTAACACGAAACGGGGTTTCAAAAATTAAAACATTCACAGCAGGTAAACAAATTCAGAGTTCAGTGCCTGGACAAAGAGTTATTGTCATCAGGGTGAGCTTTGAGATCAAAAGTGAACTTTTCATTAATAAAGGAAATTTTACAACTTCACAAGAATTCAAAAGACAAAATTCCCAGATGGCTGGGTCTTCATCTTTGCTGCTTCCTCTGTTCGTCCATTTGATGGTCAGTCTTGAGACCATATCTGTTTAAGATGAATTCTTCCAAGTTTCTCCATTCATCTTGATTTTTAGACTTGGAGATTCCTCTTTCACCAGCCCAGTGATGAACTTCTTTGATAATCTGGGCCTTGTCAGGAATATTCGTTCCAGCTATAGTGGGAGGCTTCAATTGCTTGACATTTGGGGCTTTGAGCTGGATGTCATTTCTCTTGGCAGCTAGGGCTATAGATCTTGCCATCATTGGATCTTCTTCATGAAGTTCTAGCAAGTATTCCTTAAACGCAGTTTCATGATCCATACCTTTGTATTGATTCAGGTAGTAGAATTCTTTGATGAATTCTGTTTTGCATTGTTCCCAGTTTTCATTGATTTCATCTGGGTTCCTCTTGTCGGATCTTGGAATGCTTGAAGCTGCTTGTTTCTTCCTAGCTTGTCTGTAGCTTAGCCTTTTCTTCCTCTGTTTTTTCTCAGCAGGTTGGAGCGATTCGGCTTTCTTCTTGATGATTTTGTCCAGCTCTTGCATTTCTCTTCTTTGCTCGTTGTGGAAGTTACACAGCCAGTGATAGTCCTTGTATTCTTCTGGCTTATGTCCACAAGCTTTGGCAAGAGCAACCATCTTCTCTCTCCATGTCTCTTTGACTGCTGCAGTTGGCTCTGGCTCTTCCTCATCCAGCTCTTTGGCGAAGTTGTCGATTTCCGATTGAATTGGCTGCACAGGTTCCCCCTGAGCTGCAGCTTCCCTCTCCATTATTTTTTTCAGCTTCATTCTTATCTTCCCCCTTTTTGGCATTATTAACAAGGGAGGCGGAGAGGTTAATGACTGTTGCGTTGAGCTTGGTGAGAGCGGCTTCAACATCAGCAAGCTTGGCTGAGTTGTTAGCTGTGTCGATGTTCAGTTGGGCATTGCTGCTGCTTCCAGCTTTGAACTGAGCATCCAGATCTTTGTACAAGTTGAAGAGTTGGCGGATGTCAGAGCTGTTGGAGAGAGTGGACTTTTTGAGGGCTTCCAGCTGGCTTGAAAGATTTGCTATGTCGTCGACCAGTGGAGCTTGATGTCTTGTTACAATCTCAGGAACTCTCTTCTCTAGAAGGTGCGCGACTCATCAATGCTTTGAGAGACAAGAGATTGCTTGAGATCTAGACTTGTACTTTCTTGTAAATCTTGAGCAAATTTATGGACTTCATCAATTGTCCGTTGTTGCTCTATAACTTAACAGTCTAGAGCTGTGAATCGCATGATGACATCCACTTAAGACTTCAGTCTGTCCTGAAAAAGAATTTCTTCAACCTCTTTTGATATTGCTTCTTTCATGGCAGTTGAGAGCTCGACAGCTGAGTCCGTTTGAATTACATAATCAACATGACTGGGTTTGTTTGCCTCGAACTCGACCAGCGAGCGAGTGTCATCGGCATTTGGACTTAGTGGGGCTGCAGTCTCTGGTTCAGCTTCCTTGGTAATCTCAGCTGAGACTTCTTTGGATATGACATCTCCAGAAGGTGTCTCTCATCCCGCTGCTGTTAGAAGCTTGTTGGCTGACTCCCAGACGTCTGTTGGGTGCGGCTTGGGGTACTGCTGAGATACTTTGATAATACCTCTGATGAGATCGTCTTGATGCAAGTAAGCATCCTCCAGACTTCCAAAGCCAAAGGTGTGCTGGAGGCATGCTTCATCCGTTTTCAATTTCTCGTAGGAGAAGGTCTCGATCAGCTGCTCATTCTGGTACCAAGTTGTCATCTTGGTGGCCAGATAGAATTTGAGATCTCCAACTTTGACGAGTGCGATTGGCAGGTGCTCGAAGATGGGATACTGAGTTAGAACACTCTTGATCCCTGCAATGCGTAGTTCCTGGTACATAACTTCCATGAAGGCTGAGCCAGAGGAGTTTAGTGATGGAGAAGCAGTAGAGTCACTTTACTCTGATTCTGTAGAGATTTGAGCTTTGGGTAATGGTTGTTTTGGGGGTGAGCTTTGATTGGAGGAAGAGGGTCAGCTTGGTTGTCAGCTGGCTGTGAAGGAGCTTCAGCCAGTTGAATATCTTTCTGTACATTTACAGGAGATGGCTCTTTGGTTGAAGAAGAAGGTGGAGGAGAAGGGTGTTTGGGCGGAGAGCTGTGAGGCGGTGAGGACTGGGTTGAGCTGGGAAGAGTTGTCAGACTCTTTGGATTATCCAGCTCGCCCTCTGAACAAGATGATCCATCATTCAATCCCATATCAGCCAGGATGTTTGATCCGAACTGATTGAAGGCTGATACTGGTTGTGGTGAGAGAATCACCATTGCTTGACTTGGAGTTTCTTCTGAAGGAGAACACGCCTCAGTTGGTGGAATGACAGTTGTTTTCTTTTTCTTTTCAGCTGGACCTCCAGCTAGTTTGGGGTCAGTTGTCTTCCTTTTTCTCTGTTTCTTCTCAGCTGGAACATCTACCTCTGTTTCTTCCAGCTGCTTCTTGCCTTTGCTCACAGCAGGCTGTTTCCTCAGGAGATCATTGATTTGACTAATTCTCTGGAAGAGAATCTTCGTTTCTGGAAATGGTTCTGAATTAGCCCACTTTACAGTGTATTCTTTCACAGCTTGTTCTACTAAGAACGAAATCTTAGAGCATAGATATAGGGGCTCTAAGGTTGAATACATCATCCTGGTGGAGTCGAACTTGATCTTCTCTGACTCATTGACCAGTCGGTTGAGTAAGAAATCAAACCAGTTGACGTTTGCGCATTTGATCATGGCAATCATCGGCTTGAGCTTTGGAATGTTGATCTCTCCTTGAGATCCAGCTATCCCCAGAATGCACTTCTGCGTGATATCCAGCAGCAGTCTGTACTTTGGCTTAAGTATGAGCTTTGACATGCTCGCTCTGTACGGCTCTGGGGAGAAAAGCATCTCTTGACTGAGAAATTCATCCACTTCCTCACGGCTGTAATCGTCTGGGATGAATCCTTCTTCGCTGGGTAGATTGAACACCTTTCGCAGCATCTTGTTGGGTTTGATGTTGACGGTTGCTGAGTCAAATTTTCTGTCATCGCCCTTGACAATCACATCGAATAAAGATGAGTAGAAGCTTTCTTCGTCAATGATGTTGAGATAGAAGAGAGCAGCATCTCTCTTCAGCATAAGCTTGGGCATGGAGGTTGCCCACAGCAAGAGACCGGAGTCTACGACGAGATCCACCATCTCTTTGAGTTCTGAGACTTGAAGGTTGGCGGTGGAATATTAATTTTCAAATGACAACTTTGTCAAAAGAACTTCGAACTGGTTCATCCCTGCGATTGATTTCTTGGGTGCCATTTATGCAGTCTGTTGATTTTGATCGAGCGAAGAACTTGCAGAAAATAGATAGATGTTTTGAAGATTTGAAATTCCCAGAGATAAAGATGAAAAAAATTATGCGTATCCTTTCCATGTATATCAACTGCCATAATGGATCAACAGTTGAGATTGAGACAGTTGATGTTCTGATCAACGGCTGGGAGAGATTCACTCATCACGTTCTGCTGACGTGTTTACGGCGAGTGTATTACAACCGCGCGTGAGGCAGTTCAAACGTTTGACGTTCTTCCTCGAAACTGCCGTGCTACAGAACTCTGACTATAATTAATGCGATGGGAAAGGAAACTTATCAAGCAATTTAACTAAGGAACATATGTCCGCTTAAATTAGGAATTCAAAATAATTGGACTTAAATAGTATATTCCTTAGAGAAATAAATTCATGAGACGCAGACCAGTCAGCTTGGACAGAGTATCCAGCTGATATCACGGTGGTCTTCTCTTTTGCTTGATTGAAATATCTTCTTGATTCTGCTTCAGCTGAGTTCCCTTTAGAGTTCTGTCTGTCTAGATGAGCTTGATTCCTCTTCAGCTGGATGATCCTTCTGCTTTTGGGATCCAGCTGAGTTTGTTCCCCCCTCAGCTGATATCACAGCTGTGTCGTTTTCCAGCTTGATGGAGTTCCCCCCTGAATTTGATAGTAGGTGGCTGTCTTTTCTTAGCTGCTTCCTACTTGAGCGGGATTTTCTCAACACTTACGTTCATCTGTCAACTTGATCTCTGATCTTGAGAAGACAGTCAGCTGTTCTATGATCAGCTGAGTTCACTGCTGTTTTGCGGGGTAGAATCTTCGATTTCCTGTTCTTTGCATTGCATTCATATGCATTGAACTCACCAGGAAAACCGTTCACAACAATTGGCTGGGATCAGTACGCTTGACGTATTCATTGAAGAGCTTTTGAGGTGAGTCATGAGCTTTGATCATCAGCTGTCTTTACAGCAAGCTTGATGACATCCTCAATTGCGTCTGCTGGAATCTTGATGTGAAGCTCGGTTGATTTTCAGCTTTATAACCAGCTGTGATCCTTCTCAGCTGTCTCTTTAGTTGACCTTGATGTCTGTGCTGGATGACATTCTGTCTTTGATTTTTATTCCAGTCAGCTGGATTTATTTGCTACCTTTGAGGTCTGTGATCAGCTAGAAGTTGCTGCTTTTCTTGGGCTTGGAGTTGCCGAGCCATTTTCTTCTTTGATAGGACTGAGCTTGGAGAGCTGGCTTGATTATGTACGACCTCTTTGATACATCCTTGGCTTGGTTCCAGCTGGGTTTGCATTGGCTGGAGCCATTCTTTGATCTGATTCAGTTTTGGCCATCTTTAGCTTCTTGATCATTCATTCTTCAAGCTCTCTTTCTGATTTTATGATGATGATGGGTCTGTCAGAGATAACATCACACATCATAACGTGACGCGCTCAGAAAGCTTTTGAATTTGATCTGATGGTCAACGACAGAGAATGTCGAAAGATTCTTGTACAAGGAAGATTCCTTTGAAACTTTGAATAATCTGTTCAGGTGACCACTATCAGCAAAGAAATGCTGACTTGACACAGATACAGTGATCTTTTGAACCACTGCTCTGATACCAATTGTTGGTCCCAAGATGGATACATTGGTGTAGAGGGGGGTGAATACACCAAGGTTTAAAAACTTTTCCAACTTAAAACTCTTTTCAGAGAGCTGGCTGTGCTCGATCCAGCTGGATGGCAGCTTGATCGACACAGCTGGCTGTGTGAGTGTGTGTGCGGAAGTTGGTGGGTTTGGAAAGTCCATCTGTTGTTTCAAATCATATTGCAAAGCTCTGTTTCACTTTTCAGTTAGTCGGTTTTATGCAGCTTGAAATGTATGCTCATGAGGGATTAGTAATATGCATAAAACAAAGTAGTAAAGAACAAAGCAATTTTAACGTGGTTCGGAGTAACACCTCCTACGTCCACGACCAGGTTCACTGGTAAATCACTACCACTTGGTTTCCAAGTACCAAGCAACTTCACAACTCTAACCCGGGCTGTGTTCCAACAGTTTGTGGGCACACTGTCAAGCCTAACCTTTCAGTTTACGGGTACTGAAAAACCTAACCACTCGAATTACACGCTTCGAGCAAGCGTACCTTTACCTAACCTTTCTGGGTTTGGGTTTGGGTATGGGTTTTCCAACTATGAACGAGTTCTTACAATAAAGAACAAAGAGTATGATGATTCGTTCAAACTAGGCTTAAGATGTTTCTATTCTGATCTATTCTGCCTAAGACTGAATATGTGAACAACTAAGAACACAGCTGACTGGCTGGGTGTTCTTAAAAGATTTAGCTTTGAAGATCGTTGTTCATTTTTCTGTTTGCTCTTTTATTTCTTCAGTCGTCTTGTTGGTTCTCTCCTTCTTCAATGGTGGAGGAGGGATATATATATAGGTGGAGATTCAAACTAGCCGTTGGAAGAGAGCCGTTTGAATCTTACCTACTTTCATTTACTTCTGGCCTTTAACCTACGAAGTAGGTCTGCATCTGCAGAGGCTATTTCTTCTCTGATCTGACTGCGTCAGATGAGATCTTTTGACATCGGGATATTGTCTTTGAGAAGGTCTTCATCTTCGAGCTGCCAAGCGTCTCTGCTGTGTCTTCAGCGTCTTTAGACTCTGCTGTGTCTCGACTCTGAGCTGTGTCTTAGACCTAAGTTGTATCTTTAACCTGAGTTGTGGCTTCAACCTGAGCTGTGTCATTAACCTGAGCTATCTTTGACCTGAGCTGTGTCAATGACACTAAGCTGGGTCCTTTATACTAATCTGGGTTTTTGACACTGAGCTGGGTTTCCGTCACTGAGCTGGGTCTTGATGCTTGCTGGGTCTTTGACTCTGCTTGGTCTGCTCTGCTGAGTCTGCTTTGCTGAATACAAAAGCTGGGTCCAGCTTAGTTGTGTCTTCTGCTGTCTTCAACGACTACCTGTAAACTAAGAAACTCTATAAGCTCAAACAGGTGAGCTGAAAAACGCTTAGGCATGTGCAATCATTTACTCGGTTGGGATCAGCTGGGTTTTGGTATCAAATCAAAACTCTATTAATTTTCCCAACAATTTCCCCCTTTTTGATGATGCCAAAACTAACTGAGAAAAACAATTTACTTCCCCCTTAACAAGAAACGGGGTTTCAAAAATTAAAACATTCACAGCAGGTAAACAAATTCAGAGTTCAGTGCCTGGACAAAGAGTTATTGTCATCAGGGTGAGCTTTGAGATCAAAAGCGAACTTTTCATTAATAAAGGAAATTTTACAACTTTACAAGAATTCAAAAGACAAAATTCCCAGATGGCTGGGTCTTAATCTTTGCTGCTTCCTCTGTTCGTCCATTTGATGGTCAGTCTTGAGACCATATCTGTTGAAGATGAATTCTTCCAAGTTTCTCCATTCATCTTGATTTTTAGACTTGGAGATTCCTCTTTCACCAGCCCAGTGATGAACTTCTTTGATAAATGTTAAATGTTATATCAAATCTGATAGAATATATAATGCTATCGGCACTCAAAGTTAATACTTAGATTTAGCTAAGTCTTCCATTTCAAACTCTACCTTTATGTACGAGTTGGCTTTTTCATCAATATAAAAGTCATTCAAAGACTTCTTGATAAATACACAAGTACATATTTCATTATTCGCATTTTCTTACTTTAGAAGGATTAATTCACACTTGTTGTGAATTTATATTTCTCTTTCTTAGAAATATTGAGTTCATCATGGACTTTCATATATATTCATGCACAATGACCCAACCAATATGTGGATTCATGGTATCCATTACTGCGATAGATATTAAATAACGAAACGTGATGCCATATTAGGAGATTATATTTAAGCAAAATTAATTTAGGATCTTTGCCTAAATATTTGAGCTATTAACATCGCTTTATTTCTTCTCATCAATTTCTTTTCTCTTAGTACAAATACTCATTTGTGTCAACGTTATTTGACATATGTACTTCAGAGCAAAAGATTATATATTTAGCGAGTTAAGCTCTGCCTCAATTGCTTCTTTCAAATTTACTTAGTGATCCTGACACTTCTATTTTCATTGATTCTGGATCCAGACTATCATTTCAAAATGATATAAGCAATTCTTTGAAATTTATTTAGTGCTTATGACACTTCTATTCTCTTTGATTCTGGATCCAGAATATCATTTCAAATTAATATAAGTAATTTTGTCGAGGCAAAAGTATTGTCGATAATTATAATATTTTTCTATTGCTCGTTTATCCTGAATTCACAGAATTCATGGCAATTTCAATCAACCAGATTTTCATCATTTCTCAATGATATTTTCTTTACTGGTTGTTCCGTAATCCCAGTATTTTGATCTTTGGTGCACGTGCATATGCACTGGGATTTTCATCTTCAAGACGATCCTCTTTAGGAGATTGATGGAGTGATATAATTTCTCTATTCAATTTTGTATTCCGCGGATCTTCATATTTAGCACCAATAGATCTCTTATGCTTATGGCGTTAAATAGTATCATCGAATTTATTTAGTTCACGAGGAACTTCAATTCTTTATGGTGCATATACAAGAGCCAACCGGCAAAATAGGACCGTAGCTTTCAGTTTTTTGACAAAACGGACTTTTTTGACCGGGCCCTGAAAAGTAGGACTAAAATTTCCATTTTTTACATCTGCACTCCTATTTCAGGCCCAAAATCAATTGTTTGGGCTTTTGGGCACGTGATGCGCACGTGATCGGATAGCTGGAGCCCGACACCGATGTGGATGCCACATTGCACATGAGTTAGCAAAAAAATGAATAAAAAACTAATTTATGTAAAACAAATAAAAAAAATTAAAATAAAAGAAAATAAATGAATTTTTTTCTCTCTTATCTGATTCTATCTAACCCACCCCATCCCCCAACTTTCCCTCTTTCTCTCTCTTTCTCACGTTGATTTCCCACAGCCGGCGCCGTCATCGCCGAGATTCATTGTTATTTCTTTAAATCCGAGCAACGAGATCTGCAGCCAAAAATGCGTTGGCTGGTGCGTCGTTTTTCACCAAAAATAAATCTGACACTCCGTCAGTATGCCCACACTGCGCAGACAGTGGTAAGCAAGATCGTCTCCCAAAGGATCGGCGAGAATTTCTCTAATTTTCAATCTGCCAAAACACTTATAAACAAAAATTAAAAAACAAGTATCTAAAAGTTTGATTTTAACAAAATATTGAAGGATTCTGGTTTCCAATTAATTCCACCATAGCTTGATTATTTTGATCATCGATGTAAATATAACTTTAATTCATACAAACAAACCGGTTATGACCACTGAAGATGCTTCTGGCGCGATCTTATCTCTCCTTAGCTTCTCGGTAATCAGGAAGACGCTTCACCAATTACTTCTCTAATCGACTGACAACCCTAGAGACGCTCTATGGATTTAATGAGCCGACAGCATTAACAACTAGAGAGACCCGATTCAAAATCAATAAACTCTGATGCAGGATTATTAAATTAAGACTGCTCTTCCCTTGATTCTGAAGAATCAATTTACCACAAATCAAATCTAAACCACAATTACGGATGGCCGATTTAATTGGCTACTAATTAATTTCGATCTACTAAATATTTGCAACTACCTAGCAGAATCGAAATAATTAACAATATTAAACACAGAGAATCACATATGCTTGCATAAGAATTAAAGGAGAAAAACCAAATTAGATCTCACAGAATAAATCACGCTAGAGCTTCCTTAATCTTCGCCGGAATAAAAGTGTTTAGCTTGAATTCATAGATAAATTCAAGTTAAAAGTCATGGAGAAAAGAGAAAAAACTATCGGTAGAGAGAAGAAGAGAGAAAACGTAAAAAATAAATCTAAAGTATGTGTCTCTTCTGCTCCTTAAGGGAGTCTTAAAATACCTAGTAAAATAATAAATAAACAAGGAAATAAAATCCCTACTTCTAAACTAACTTGGAAAGCAAGAAAATATAGTTTAATAATACTAATAAAACCTAATACTAAGAGTCCAAACTCAAAACCCAATATTAATCTCGTGCACAACCCAAATATAGCACATAAGTCAGCCTCCAAAACAATTCATGTGCACTTCCAATAATTTCTTCACGCCAGCCAGTTAGTATGGGCATACCGCTCACTCCTCAGACATAATTTCTCTTCAAAACCCTCCAAAACGCTGCTCATTTCTCCAAACTCTCATCAATCACCTACAATTAACCACAAAATGCAATTATCTCCATAAAACATAATAAATGGAATATTAACACCAAAAACATACCAAAAACCTTTCAAAATATATAACAAATATATACCCAATCAAATTCTCCCACACTTAAACGATGCACGCCCTCGAGCATAATTTATTCGAAAATAAACTGATACTAAACAAGACTCAAAATAAAAATTGGCAACAATTCAATGGACAAAAATCTTAGTCAAGATCAAGATACAATCTTTCTCAATTCCCCAACCATTCTCTTGTTTCAAAAATTGTGCAAACACTCTTCATTCAAGTCAAAATCATGCAAAAATCAATCCTACCTCACCAAGTTTCACTCCAACTCTCTCAAAAGAATATAAGGACATAATTATTTCACATAAATCACAACTTAGACACTCTCAAGCATAGGTTTGCCCATATGTCACTATATCCATCACAAAATAAAACTCATGCATATATCAAAAGGACTTTGATGGGTTGTAAAGGAGATATGGTGCATAGGTAGGATAAAAAGAATGGATAAAATAGGCTCAGAAGACCGAAAATATGCAAGTGATTCCATCCATCAACTAACATATTTCACAAACTATGCTCAACGTCCATCATACAGGGCAACACACAAATTCAAACAATTAACAACAGCCCTTTATTGCCTTTTTTTCTTTTTTTTCACAGCTTTTCTGATTTTTTTCTTTTTCTCTTCTTTTTTTTTCTTTCCTTTTAATTTCTGCTCAGGACCTTTCACTATTTTTTTTTCTCAGCATATATCACTCCCACCATACATGAAGCACTTATCACAATAAACTTTCAACATAACTTGCATATTTTCAGTGGGACAAAAGAAGGCTAAAATGGTGCAGGCTCATTATTTAGTGGTTTAAAATTATCAAGAAAGAGGATTAAGGCACAAACGAGCTCACTATGGGTAAACTGAAGGTATAGAGAATATAGTCAGGCCAAAAATGGGTTAATCCTACATGCCTAAATCATCTCTATGCAAGAATTTCATAAGTGATTTTGATTATGGCAACAAGGCAAACCAGAAATCAAGAAATCAAATTCGATACAACACTCAACAAATAAATATGGAGCTTTCTCTAATCATGCTCATAAGGCTCAAATCTCACAATATCAATAGGTTTCAAAAATTTTGATCAATTTTGCACTTTTTCCTCATCCAAGAATACATACGAGCACATGCACAACTCAATCACAAAAGAAAACAACCATTCATACCAAGGCAATATCTTAATCCTTACTATTCAAATTGTCCATATTCAAGCTGCCAATGACTCAAAAAGACAATCAAAATAATTTTTTTTCATTTTTTTTAAAACAAAACATGTCAGAAAGAAAAAAGAAAAAAAATAAAATAATTATCAACGTCTTTCCCCTTCCCCACACTTAGACGACACAGTGTCCTCACTACGTAAAGAAAAGAAAGTAAACAGACACAAGAACAATTAAACACATAAAAATTAAACTATAAGAGGGGGAAAAAGTAAAATAAAAATAAAATAGAAAGAAAACTAAAACTTTCCCGAAACTGCATTAAGCATCTGGTGGCTTCAATTTCCGCTTTGGGAGTTTCACAATAGACGGTACAAACTGTTCAGGATTGGTCGGTATGGCCATACTGCTCGACAGACGTTGATCAAGAACCTCATTGATGAAGTGCAGCTGCATGATAGATTCTCTGACTTCTTCATCCCGCTCAGCTGCTGCATCTCGACCAATCAATTCACTGAATACCACATGCTCAGGCTTATCTTTCCTATGATGATTCTCAACCTTCTTGAATATTTCTATGATTTTCTTTTCATCATCTTCTTTCTCGTTTTGAATCAATCTGGGATGAAAAGATGGTGGAACTAGTAGGTTATAATTAGAAAAATTAGATTCAACACTTACCTTGGAAGAATGAAGCTTTTCATATTGTTGGGCCCCTTTGGTGACTTCATCTTTCTCAGCTTTTTCTTGCTCATCATTTTTCTTAGGATTTTGCTCAATCAACTCCTTCCCACTCGCTAAAGTCATAGCATAGACATGCGCTATGCAATTTACATCCGTTTGAGATGGAAATTTTCCTTGATTGACTTGTAATTTATTCATCTGAGTGGTCAATTGGTTAATCTATGTGCCCATACTACCCAAGGCAGCTTGTGTCTCTTGCTGGAAAGCTTGCTGACTTTGCACCAGATTCATAACAATCTCATTGCTCTGAGCTAGACTCTTCAGAATCTCGTTCATGCTTGGTTGTGCACTGTCGGTATGGGCATACTGCCCAACCTGCGGCTGATTTTGAACATACTTTTCCTGCCCATCCTGCTGACTCCAGCTGAAATTTGTGTTCGAGAATGGGTCATATCTCCTCTGCCTCTGCGCATCAAATTGTGCATCGCTTGAACCATAACATGCTTGTTCGGGTTGTGAATACTTTTGGGTTTGAGCTACAGCAAAGCCTCTAACCAGAGAAGTTAGAGCTTCAATCTTGTCGTTCAATCTCGAACCATATGCTCCTTCTGCTCCGTTGACTGACATGTATCTCTCATCGTCCTCGTCTTCATATTGTTGGCCATTGAAAACCATATCCATAATGAGCTGTCTTGCTTCATACAATGTCTTGTTGGTCAAAGATCCTCCACAAGCAACATCAACAATTCTCCTATCAAAAGAAGACATACCACGATAAAAAAAATTAGTGAGCAATTGAAATTCAGAAAATCCGTGGTCGGGACATTGACGGCACAATTGCTGAAATCTCTTCCAATAATCAACCAAACTTTCTTTTGGGTTTTGCTTAATGCTACTTATAGCCATTCTTAGGTTTGCAGCCCTCGATTCAGGAAAGAACTTATGCAAGAACTGCTCCTCTAAGTCGTTCCAAGTTAGAATCGAAGCGGAGGGAAGATCAAACAACCAATCTCTAGCTTTGCCCTGTAATGTATGAGAAAAAGTTAGCAATCTCAAATTATCATTAGAAAAACCTTGAGGGCGTAAAGTATAACAAACTAAATCAAATTCAGCGAGATGTTTATATGCACTCTCTCCGGGCAAATCACTGAATTTGGGAAGAACTTGAATGAATTCAGGCTTGATTTCAGCATTTTGGTCAATCGTGGGCAGCATGATGCATAACGGACGATTGCTCCTATGACGACCCAACTCCCTTATCAAGGCCATATCGACTTCAACTGTGGGATCAATATAAAAATAAATAAATAAAAATAAAAATTGCAGAACGAAAAATAAGAAAATTACTACTTAAAAAACCGATCCCCGGCAACGGCGCCAATATTTGGTGCGTCATTTTTCACCAAAAATAAATCTGACACTCGGTCAGTATGCCCACACTGCGCAAACAGTGGTAAGCAAGATCGTCTCCCAAAGGATCAGCGAGAATTTCTCTAATTTTCAATCTGCCAAAACACTTATAAACGAAAATTAAATAACAAGTATCTAAAAGTTTGATTTTAACAAAATAATTGAAGGATTCCGGTTCCCAATTAATTCCACCATAGCTTGATTATTCTAATCATCAATGCAAATATAACTTTAATTCATACAAACAAACCGGTTATGACCGTCGAAGACGCTTCTGGCGCGATCTTATCTCTCCTTAGCTTCTCGGTAATCAGGAAGACGCTTCACCAATTACTTCTCTAATCGACTGACAACCCTAAAGACGCTCTATGGATTTAATGAGCCGACAGCATTAACAACTAGAGAGACCTGATTCAAAATCAATAAACTCTGATGCAGGATTATTAAATTAAGACTGCTCTTCCCTTGATTCTGAATAATCAATTTACCACAAATCAAATCTAAACCACAATTACGGATGGCCGATTTAATTGGCTACTAATTAATTTCGATCTACTAAATATTTGCAACTACCTAGCAGAATCGAAATAATTAACAATATTAAACACAGAGAATCACATATGCTTGCATAAGAATTAAAGGAGAAAAACCAAATTAGATCTCACAGAATAAATCACGCTAGAGCTTCCTTAATCTTCGCCGGAATAAAAGTGTTTAGCTTGAATTCATAGACAAATTCAAGCTAAAAGTCATGGAGAAAAGAGAAAAAAACTATCGGTAGAGAGAAGAAGAGAGAAAACGTAAAAAATAAATCTAAAGTATGTGTCTCTTCTGCTCCTTAAGGGAGTCTTAAAATACCTAGTAAAATAATAAATAAACAAGGAAATAAAATCCCTACTTCTAAACTAACTTGGAAAGCAAGAAAATATAGTTTAATAATACTAATAAAACCTAATACTAAGAGTCCAAACCCAAAACCCAATATTAATCTCGTGCACAGCCCAAATATAGCACATAAGTCAGCCTCCAAAACAATTCTTGTGCACTTCCAATAATTTCTTCACGCCAGCCAGTTAGTATGGGCATACCGCTCTCTCCTCAGACATAATTTCTCTTCAAAACTCTCCAAAACGCTGCTCATTTCTCCAAACTCTCATCAATCACCTACAATTAACCACAAAATGCAATTATCTCCATAAAACATAATAAATGGAATATTAACACCAAAAACATACCAAAAACCTTCCAAAATATATAACAAATATATACCCAATCATTGGCGGCGAGAACCGTTTCTGATCTCTCATCGCCTGGGAAGGCTGTCGCTGCCACCAGAATCACGTCGCCAAAAAGGTAGTCGGAGCTGCTGCCACAAGGTCAAGAGAGAAGGGAGAGGGGCGAAAAGGATGGATTTTCTTCCAAATCGCCCATGCTTCAACCTCAACCACTATCCTTCACCGACAGAGTCAAGATCAGAGAGGTTTTCGGTGGAGTTAGAGAGGGTGAGGCCAAGCTGGATGAGGTTGAGAGCGTCGACGTTAGCCCTGAGGGTTTGGTAGTGGTCGGAGTGGTGGTGGTGCCGGTGCGGCGACTTGAAGATGACTCCGGGGAACTCGGTGTCCATGGAGATGAAGGAGTGGCGATTGATGAGATCCGAGATGAGGGCAAATTCGGATTCGAGATTGTCGGACCATACTTCTCGGATCATTGGTCGCCATAATTTCTGCAGGTTGATGATCCAATCGAGAATTAAAATTGAGAATGTTGAAATTTTTAGTACTGGCAGGCAGTGAGGAGAGTGGTGGGAGGAGGATGTTTTATACGGAGAAGAGAGGTACAGAAGGCAACTAATGTTGCTTGGAAAGAGGGAGAAGAAGTGATGCGGCAGAAGAGGTGGGAGATTTTCAGACGGGAAAGAGAAGAGATGGTGGTGGTTGGCGGTGGATGCGGCGGAGAAGAAAGGGAGAAAGGCAGAGGGGGGCGGAGGGGGGTTAGAGAGAAACAGAGGAGTGAGATAAAAAATGTCATTTATTTTCTTTTTTTCATTTTTTTTACATAAATTAATTTTTTATTTATTTTTTGCTGACTCGTGTGCAATGTGGCATCCATATCGGCATCGGGCTCCAGCTGTCCGATCACATGCCCAAAAGCCCAAACAACTGATTTTGGGCCCGAAATAGGAGTGCGGATGCAAAAAATGGAAGTTTTAGTCCTATTTTTTGGGGCCCGTTAAAAAAAGTTCGTTTTGTCAAAAAATTGAAAGCTACGGTCTTATTTTGCCGGTTAGCTCCATATACAACATGTATACGAGATTTGATCACTCATTTGGCAGTAATAACTTGTTGAACTTCAAGTTCATCTGCGTGAATATTTAATCCAACATATATTCCAACCTTTTGTTGGGAACCCATCTTTTGTATGTTGTGTGGTGTGCAATTGTGATGGTCTCTGAGCTAGGTATTTGGTGTAGAGGGGGGTGAATACACCAAATAGATTTCTGAAAACTTTTTCTAGTTTAAATAACGGAGTTGGTGAGCTCAGTTATTAATCCAGCTGAGGATGGTTAGCTGGACAAATAACTCAGCTGGCGGTGCGGAATGTGGTGGTTTGAAAACTTAGCTCGGTTAATTAGAAAAACTCAGCTTGAAAAGATTAACTTTATGTTTTCAGTTTAGTCGAGTTGTGCAACTTTCAGAAAGACACAGCTGTCTTTGGAGAGCAGCTGTGTATGCAGTTTTAGATCAAATATGCAATGAGATGATAAGGTAGTACTAAAACTGAATTTAAAGAGAAAGAAAAGAGCACGAGATTTTTACGTGGTTCGGAGTAACACCTCCTACGTCCACGACCAGGTTCACTGGTAATTCACTACCACTTAGTTTCCAAGTACCAAGTAACTTCACAACTTTAACCCGAGCTGTGTTCCAACAGTTTGCGGGCACTGTCAAGCCTAACCTTTCAGTTTACGGGTACTGAAAAAACCTTACAAACACTTGAATTTCCCGCTTCAAGCAAGCGTTACCTTGACCTAACCATTCTGGGTAAAGAGGGGTTTGGTTTGGGGTTCCAACTGTGAACGAGTTCTTACAATTAAGAACTTTAGAGTATGATGAACTCGTTCGAAATCTAGGCTTAAGATATACAAAGATTTTGGCCTAGGGATCAGACGAAAAACTACGCAGTTTCTGAACTAGAAACACTTTAAGATAAAGTGTTCTTTGAACTATGTAGAACTGCTAGAGAGCTTTTGAAAGATTGAGGATTTCAGAGAATGAAAGCTTGTAGAAAGTTTTTCGTGTTTGATCCTGAGGTTGAAGACGGGTTTATATAGGTAGAGATTCAAGACTAGCCGTTGGAGGAGCCGTTTGAATCTTACCTACTCTCCTTAAATTCGATATCTGTCGTTGGGCGAATCTGCACCTGTCTTCATTTGTGTCACATCCTAGGTCCTGAAGTCTAGGATGCTGATTCGGCAATCCCTCATTGGTCGAGGCATGTTGACTTCCTCTGACGCCGGGATCTTCTGCCTTTGGAGCTGGCTTCTGGATTCAGAGCTGGATTGTGCAAACTGACTTGAAGTGATGTCTTCAAAGTTAGTTCATTTTGTTCTGTACAGCTGGACCAGCTGTGTTTTGAACTCAGCTCGAATTCTCTTCAGCTTGATCATGCTCTGCTGAAAGACTCAGCTGAAGGTTGACTCCTGCTGTAGACACAGCTGGATCGTCCGTCGTCTTCTCGCTTCCCGCCGTAGGCACACTCGGATCGTCCGTCGTCTTCTCGCTTCGAACCTGTAAACCTAGAAAATCTAGAGCTCAAACAGGTGAGCTGAAAAACACTACTTAGGATGAAGCGATCATCTATTCGGTTGGAGAATCAGTTGGGTTTTGGTATTAAATCAAAACTTTATAATTTTCCCAACAAATTGAGACTTGAATTCAAAAGTTCGTAGATGAGAAACATTAGGTTCTCAACCAACAATATACGAACTAATCTTGTCTCAATGCAATATCCATTGTTGTGGATATCACAAAACTTAGTAAGTTTCTTTTTTACTTACTAACATTGTCTATTGTTAATTTAGTATCATAAATTGATACAAGCTCTTCCGGAGCCATTTGTCATTTGTGCAATATATACGCACAAAAATAAGGGATAATCATATATTATCCAAATATTTTATTGCTCATCAAGGCATGTAATATTCTTTAGGAACATTACTTGTGCTACATAGCATCAATAGATAATCTTTCAAGATTATTTGTAAATTCTTGTTTCTTAGAATCCACGATTATAATATGATCATGATAAACATAATAAATAAATATATCAAAGGAAATAAACACGATATAATTCTTGCAAGATGAATATAAAACCAATATGATAATATTAGTTGCAATTATTTGACATCAATTAATGATTTGTTAATCACGACAATGGATTGAAGGCATAATCATTTAAAAATAATAATAACCGATCTCGATAGTTAACTTAAAAAGAAATAGGAAAAAAAGAACTTTCTTGCTTGAAGTTGAAATCAGAAAGTTTCATGTGTTTCGTATATTTCGTATATTATATAGTATATACATAGATGATAGATCTTGCTTTAAAATTTGAAGATTTCGAAAATTATATGAATGGAGTTCTTAGAATAAGATTTACTCGTACCTTCAGTGTGGAGCCTTCTAGGATGGAGATAGATCGAAAGAGATGGTAGAACAATCGTGCTGATAACGTGTTATAAACCAGAGAGAAAAGAGAGAATATAATAGAGAATAAAAATTTTGTATATTCAAGTATATTGAAGTGTATTCAGATATATTGAAAGTGTGTACAATATGAGGACCAAAGACATCTATTTATAATGTTATAGAGCTAGAGTTTTAGGGTGATTTGGTCAACACTCATATAATGTATATCTATAAGATATTAACAACATATTCTTTTTTTAGGTCACTTATATCTCTATTCTAGAAAACACAATATACTTCCTCAAAAAAAAAATAGAAAAAAAAAACATTATATCACTGTTAAAAAAAATTAATAAACATTATATCAAAGAATTAGTATCTTACAAAAGAAATTCAACAACCTTCTCAAAAATGTTTCCCGATTCATAAATTTGGACAATAATAAATTAATTGCAACGGCAATAATGGCGGTGGCCGGAGTTCAAACTTAGACAATTTTTTGCTGGGACTACCGGTCGAACCACAAAACTCATTCAAAACTCCCCCCCAATTTTTGCAATTAGGGTTTAAGTTAATTGGGTTGTTGGGCGTCGGTGGTATACTACCTTAAACGATGGATAACACCAACAGTTTGGAGCAGTCGATGCAGGATGGCAAGCTTTACCGCCATGCCAATGCTCTCATTGTTGCCCATCTCCGCGACCACAATTTCAATCAGGTAACTCTTGCTAACAATTTCTTTCTTCTGTTTTCCTCTCTGCTTGCTTGGTTAAAAGACTCCATTTCACTGTGTGTGTGTGTGTAACGTTGTCTAAGTTGATAGAAGGAATATTGAACTTGCTTGGAGTTTGCATGGATTAACACTTTGAATTTGTGTTTCATCTTGAGTTTTGCAACATATTGTAAAGTTATAGCTTCTAATGTATCATAATTTGGGAGGGTTCCGGACCGAATTAGGTTAACATGATTTTTGGGACTAGTAGAGTAAGTTAAATTCGATGGTCCGTACTCGTGATCAATTGCTCTTGGCTGAATATAATCTAAGTTTTGAGTTGTTTTAGCCTGAGAATTGAGATGATGATTTATTTGGGGGCATCATCTCGTTGCCTATTCCAAAACCTTTAGAAACAAATCAGTAAATTCCTTGGATTTACCTATCCACAGTATTAGTCTCGATCTTTCTTTTAGACCTGTCGACCTGGAGGATTAATGTAACTGCTCCTAATTACCCAAACTCATAGTTCTGTAATAAGAGTTTGAAAGTGTATACTACTGCCTCAATCTACAGTATAGTGGTAGCTTGTGGAAATGCCCCTATGTGTTCTTGGTATCAACCTTTAGCTAATTTGGTGATTAAATTACAGTTTCAAGTTTCCTTAGTTACATGTGATATTCAGCCATAAATTGTTCTGCTGACCGAACTGTTGGAATGCCTAATTACAGAAAGTATAAAAATAATTTTACTCGAAATTTGAATGGGAGCAGTTGTGAAGGATCTAGTTGCTGATATCGTTCTTCTCCTATGCAGGCAGCTAGTGCGGTTGCATCAGCCACGATGACTCCACTAAATGTCGAGTTACCCCCTAACAAGCTCCTTGAATTGGTGGCTAAGGTTTGTACCTTTTGGTTGTAATTTTGCTTTCAATAATAATTTGAAAAGATATTTACAATTTTTGAGGAATTAGGAAAATAAAGATAAAGCATAAGTGGTAGTTCTAAGTGGTTAACAGGGTCTTGCAGTGGAAAAAGAGGAGATGTTAAGAGGGGTATCCTCAACTACACTATTTGATTCAAGCATACCTTCAGCATATGGCTCGGTACCTGCTCCACGAGTTGTTTCTATGGATTTCAGGTGTGCCATTCTGTTTTATTGCTGAACTTCATGCTGTTCTGGTTAGGAGTGGAAAATGGATATGTTTTTTTTTAAGTATCTTTTGATTTATCTCTAATGTCTTTTGACAAGCTCCAAACAATCGAATACATCTCAGATCATGAACGACATGTAACAACTATCAAGTTAGTGCTCATATGAACAAAAAGTTGCTGTCTGTCTTGAGCTTTAATTAATCTTTATTACTAGGAGTGATTATAAATCAAATTCTGTTATAAGTACTACAGCAAAAAAGAAAATATATTTAGATGAGTGGCATATATATGTATGTGTGTATTAGGAGAGAAATTCAGAAAGAGATTAAGCGAGCATGTTTGGAGTTTACACAATTTTTTTTTTCCCCTCCCAAGTCATTTAACCATTCTAAAACTTCAGGTTCTTTGTAATTTCTTATGCTTTCCTTTTCTCTCCTTCTAAAGCTTAGTTTTGGGTGGCATTAAGAGATGTCTTAGTGTGTTCTAAAATGACTAAGAATAACAAAATTTCTTTTCAACAGTGCCATGCATGATGTTAAAGGAGCATCTAAGAGTTTTCCAAAGCACGAAACCCGGCATATTTCAGAGCACAAGGTCTGATATCACCACAAGAAAAATCTTGTGAGGATACTTCTCTTTGATTTAACAATATTTAGACAGCTAAAATAAGCTGAAGCTCCTCCCCCCCTGTATTTTGTAAAAAAAAAGAATGTGGCTAGATGTGCAAGATTTAGTCCTGATGGAAGATTTCTTGCAACTGCAAGTGCTGACACATCAATAAAGCTCTTTGAGGTTAGATCCTACCTGTTAAACATATGCACATATCTCATTATTTATCAAACACATTGGTCTGCGCCGCCCCCCCACCCCCCTCCAGAACTGAAACAAATATATTACAGGTATCAAAAGTCAAGCAGATGATGCTTCCAGATCAAAGAGATGGTGGCCCTGTGCGGCCTGTTGTACGGACATTTTACGACCATCTACAAGTAAGCTATTGTAATGAATAAAGTGGTTGTATCTTTTTATCTTGGATTCATGAAATGCATGCCCCTCTGGCCTCTGTATTATCAAATATTTCCAAAGAAATGAAGATTTTACTCCGTCTTCTCTTTTCAGTTGTCAGAATTATGATTTAAAGGAAGTAACTGAAGTGTAATTTCTTGTTTATTATGTCTTATTTTGCCATTGCAGCCAATTAATGACTTGGATTTCCATCCTCAGAACACAATTCTTATTTCTGGGGCCAAAGATCGCACAATAAAGTATGAATCCCCAACCTTATGGCTATTGTTTTTGTACGTAGAATCCAGTAGACAAGATTTGCAAGCTGACCTTAAAAATGTATAGAGGATTTATATTCAAGTAATTATTGTTGGACTCCTGCCAATCCTATTGATCAACATAAAAAGAAGAAGAAATTATATTCGAAGTTTAATATTAAAATATGCTTTAGATTACTTATTGATTGCCCAAAGTCATTCTAGGATGCTTGTACAATGGCAGGTTCTTTGATTTTTCAAAAACAGTAGCAAGGAAAGCCTTCAAAATTATTCAGGTTATCATTTGTCCTATTTATATTTAGTTTTTTTTTTTTAATCTTTCTTTTTGTAAAGCAATTTATTGTTTGTAGTCTCTTGTCTAATCTTATCGAGTTGAATTTACAGGATACTCACAACGTGAGGTCTGTTTCATTTCATCCCTCTGGAGAATTTCTTTTGGCAGGTTATTACATATTTTGAAATCTAATGTATTACTGTTGGATATGAAGCCATAAGTGTTCAACTCTTTTAAGAAGTTGTTATTAATTTAACCTGTGTATACTGTCTTAGCATTTTACTTTAAAGACAGGAAAGACAAAAGTTTACCACTCTCTGGAACTATATGTTTAAGATAATTTAAAAATTGTGTACTAGTCACCAGGAAAAGGTTACTCCTTTACTCTGTTTAATTTAATTGTTTCACGATATGCTTAATTTCCTGTAGAATCCTGGTGTGCGCTTAGAAGGTTTTTGTCCGAATGGTCTGATGATCTAATTTGATTACAGGAACTGACCATCCTATTGCACACTTGTATGATGTTAATACTTTCCAGTGCTATCTATCATCAAATGTTCAAGAGATTAGCAATGGAGCTATAAACCAGGTAAATCGAACCCTGTTCTGCTCCAGTTAAAGATATCAAGTATCAATCATCATAATTCTTGTATCCATCAAATATCTTACATTTTATTTCTTTCATGCAGGTCAGATATTCGTCAACTGGTGGCATCTATGTAACAGCTTCAAAAGATGGAGCTATTCGATTGTGGGATGGGGTAACGTCCCAGTGTGTCCGTTCAATTCTTAGTGCTCATGGAACAGCAGAAGCTACTAGTGCAATTTTCACGAAGGATCAAAGGTAGGGGTTTGCCGTGTCATTGTTTAGAGGTTTCATTGTATGATATACTGCTTTTACAATTTTCCGGACAAACTTACATTGTCATTGGCGCGTAATTCCATAAATCTTCCCAAACTCAGGTCTAGGAATATATAAGTTTTCTGATGTTACATACTCCTTCCTAATGAGCCCCAGTCATTTATCCTACCTTCAGCATTTTATTTGTTGAAATGAACATTTTTAGGCCAATGAATATGATGGTATTTCAAAGTTACAATAACATCCCCAGATGTTTGCTCATGCTCACATGACCCCATCGACAGTTATCCAGTTTATACTGACTTCATTGAGATTTAATATTTATAGATTTTGGTAGAATTTCTAGATTATATTTTATGGTGGATATGCACACTCTGTACAACTTTAATAGTGTCTAGAAAGCTCTCCCCAGATCTCTTCTAAATTTTCATCCATGTACTGGTATTTCACAAGGAACTTGGGCCATTTCTCTCACCTCTTGATCTTGTTTTGCAGGTACGTTCTTTCATCAGGAAAAGATTCCATCGTAAATCTTTGGGAGGTTGGGACAGGTAGGTTGGTCAAGCAATATCTTGGGGCCACACGTACACAATTGCGATGCCAGGTATGTTAACCATTTTTGCTGGCTCTAGTTGAGTATTTGCTATAAAATTAATTATAGTTTTTTTTTTATCAGTAGTTTTTGCAACTGCACCAATATTTATGAAGAAATTGTGATAACTTATCTTTCACTGCTCCATTTTGTTGAGTTCCCTTATTTGTATCGACAACTTTTAAGATGTTCTGAACTTAAGATCAGACTTATGTGACCGTGCTGGTATTCTGAACTGTAAATCCTAAAATGCACTGTTAATCTGTTGCAAACGCTGTAATGTGACTTATGCTGATTGACTTTGATAAATTTGACTCCACTTCCCTACTGCAGGCTGTTTTTAATGAAACAGAGGAATTCATACTCGCCCTTGATGAATTAAGCAATGAGGTATTATAAATGCTTCATGATTTTTGGTATGAATACAGTAAGATCTTCCTTTGGTGATGGATGTTATGTTAGCTGTGCAGATTGTTATCTGGGATGCTCTTACAGCAGAGAAAGTTGCTAGATGGCCTTCGAATCATATGGGGAGTCCCCGTTGGCTCGAGCATTCACCAGTTGAGGCAGCATTCGTCACCTCTGGAACAGATAGGTCAATTAGGTTCTGGAAAGAGACATGAAGCAACTATCCAAGGTATCGATGCTGGTGTGCCCCATTGCCGGCTGTTGTTTTATATTAGGGCTTGAGAAAGTACGATCATTTCGTTCTTATGTAATGACCTATCTTCAATTTTGACTTCAAATAAATTGACCCAATATTTGGTGCCTTTGATAATTCATGTTATCCTTGTGCTGTTATCCTACCAGAATAATTCTTGAAAGATTATTTAAACAGAGCTTACAGAAGCTAAAATGTTTTATTTCCTTTTATCCTTTAAATCATAATTTATCTTTACTTTAATCTCTCACACAAATGAAATTCAACACATAATGAAGAATAGTGTTTGATTGCATAATGATAAAGATTACACAGATTTGGTTTCTGATAAATTCTCATGATAATTATATCGAGTTCTTGATTCTAATTTCACTGATTTGTAAAATCTGCTCAAGAAAATCCATAAAAATGAACCATCTTTCTTGAATTTCAATACTACAAATAAAACAAGAGATTGCAGCAGCATAGAGAGATCAATCAACAGAAGCAAGTTAAAATGCTATGGTAAGAAAACCAAAAAACAGAACTGGAAATTTAAGTTATTAACTGAGGCAAAGTCTAGGCCTAGAAACTGTTCGGAACAATCCAACATTGTGTAGTAACCTTTTTTTATTTCTGCAACAAGGGAAGTAATCCTTGACATAGGGTGAAGCAGCCAGGTTCTTGAAACGAGTCAGAATAAGTGAGGCGACGTTAGCTACATTTCTGAGGAAAATGCAGTTCAACGGACTAAAAAGCTCGATAAGCATCTCAATGGCAACTACAGAATTTGAATGCAGCAGCTTCCAATATATCTTTGATAAAACCTGAAATTGCAGCTGACAACTATTACTGCTTGTCAAAGATAAAAACTACTACAGATTACTACTAACCAATGTTATCGATGGCGGATGGCGGGTCATGGCGGTTTCCCAAAAAACTGCCATAAAAGATATGGCGGATATATCGGACGATAGAAAAATTAAAAAATATATATATATTATATATATAAGAATTAAGAAATTAAAAATGCAGAAATTCATAAAATAATAGAAAACACATAATATCTTAAGTTTTAACACAAATATAAAATCATAAAGTCATAAAGCATAACACATATATAGATAATTAGATGTCTATTCTTCCTCATCAAACCCCAACATAATCATCTTCTTCTTGATCATTCAACTTAGCAAATCCCTCTTCCTCTTCTCTTTCAGAATATGGTTAAACAATCAGACCTCGTACATAATTTTCCACTTCAACTGCTTCATCATCATCTTCAACAGCTTTAACCTTACCTTAAGATCTTAAATATGTAGTTGTGCCTTTCTTAGAGCTTCTATCCTGACCAACACCAATTGATAGTTCTTTTCTTTTTCCCATGATCAATGGTGTTTTGAAAATTTACCTATTGTCGTCGCTGGAGCTTGCCAGAGGCCGCCTGAGTTGGCCGGAGCTCACGCTGCAGTCGCCGGACTCGTGGGTTTGGGGTTTAGGAGGCTGAAGAAGGAATGGGTAGAAGATGGAGAGAGAGCAGACACTACTCGCCACTAGCAATAAGCGATAGTGGAAAAACATGGGAAAAAAATGAGTTTGGTGTAAACCCTTTTTTTTTTTTTAAATTACAAGCTGCCATAAAAAACTGCCACGTTATGATATAATTATGGCGGTGTTCTCAAAAACCGCCACCGCCATCCGCCATATCGCCGATATGGCGGATATTTGACAACATTGCTACTAACTAGGCAACGACACTATCAACGGACATTGTTTACTAATAGAAGAAAAATTAAGGATTTATCACTGCAACAGATATTCCGTGAACAATTAATGCAAGCTAACAAACAAAAGGACTTGAGAAAGCAGGAGAAAAAATCGAGAGTGGTAATGCGAACATACAAAACATAATATTCATCGGAACAAGAAGACATCAAAGGAATTCAATGCAGAAAACATTAAGACTGAGGTCTAATTACTAGCTGCAATGATAGAAACAGAACACTGATAGATAAGCAAGGTTCTAAAACAAAAGGCTACACTTCGTAAAACTGGGTCATCAAAAACATTATCTGGATTTTGTTCTCATGCTTAAGACATCCTTATCGTTCTCATCTTTGCGTGGTAATATGCACGGTGATGATACATGCTTATGCTGGGGTGGGGTCGTCTGCATAAATAGTGCTTGAGCATACACGTTCATTGCTCAATGACTCATGCGTACACAAATATATGCAATTAATTTGGGTGCTGAAAGCATTCCTGAATATTCTTGCCCTATGCAGAGACTGATACATGGTCCCTCAATCTGGTTTATCTCATTGTTTCATGGTAGTTTTCAAGTTCAATGCCACAAATTTCGAACTAAAGGAAAACCATTTAGCATTATATCATGATAATTCACATAAGGATAAAATCCAAAGACAGATCATATAATCAAAAGTAAATTTCTAGGTCAATAAAAAGGCAAGCATTAACTTCAAACAAAATGATGGAATCCAGAAAAAATGGAACAGAGAACTCACATGTAGGAGTTCAACATCCATCTCTCCCCAAAATTTTGATGGCCATACAAAGAAAAGGCTGTAAGAGCTTAGTAAGCACGCCGATTGTTCTTCTTTGGCTTCTTCACGAAACTTAACCTAATCTGTTTAAGCCGTCTTCTCTTCCTGGCCATCTTCTCGGGGAGTGTCTCCCTCTTCTTTTCCTTCTTCACTGCAGTAGGCTTCTTCTTCACGAATCTAGGATCAACCTTGTACGCCTTTGGCTCAACAGGCAGCGCATTGCTCTCAGCCTCCTTGTAAAGTGCATTGGCTTTATCAAGACGACCGTGAGCACACAACTTCCTCATCAACAAGTCGTAAGTCTTCATACCTGGTTTGCATCCATCCTCCTTCATCATAGCAAAAACCTTCATAGCATGATCTACTCTTTCAATCCCACACAAGATCTTCATCAACT
Source organism: Agastache rugosa (assembly GCA_031470985.1). NCBI lineage: Eukaryota > Viridiplantae > Streptophyta > Magnoliopsida > Lamiales > Lamiaceae > Agastache > Agastache rugosa. The sequence goes on from CM062605.1 coordinate 29,107,644, forward strand.
CATAATAAGCCTTCGTATCTAGTGCATACCCAAACCCTGCAGACTTCATTCTATCAATCATTTCGTCTCCTTCACCAACCCTCGCAGCCTGATACAAACTTTTGATCAGAACAAGAAATGTATTCTCATCAGGGTAACATCCCCACTGCCCCATAGATACGTACAGTCCCAATGCATCTGAGGTTTTCCTAATCTTGCACAAATTAGTAATAAGCACATTAAACGTCTCCACATCGCGCGGAACACCATTCTTTTCCATCTCAATCAAGACATTGAGCGCTTCATCTTTAAGCCTAAACGGATCTTTCTTTCTACAAAGGCTACAAACACAGTCTAAAATCGAATTGTACGCATACGTACCTATCTGAAAGCCTCCCCTCTGCATTTCACCAACCAATCTCTTTGCTTCATCTAACTTCCCATCCACACACCAGCCACTGATCAAAGCATCACAAATATCCTCGTCCGGAAAGAACTCATTCGCCAAACTCTTAACCATTTTTTCGGCATAACTGGCGAACCCATGCTTGCTGAGACCTGAAACAATCAACTTCAAAGAATCCATACTCCTCACAAACCCATAATCTTTCTCCATCCTCTCAAACAATGCAACAGTTTGGGACGGCCTACCAGCCCGAACCATTCGATCCACGAGGGCGTCAAGACTCTTAACCCCAGCGACTCCACAGCCATCCACAAGAACTTCGTGGGTAGCTTTGAAATCCTTCCTCCTACCAAAATAATCAACAAAACACGAGTAAACCTCATCAGTTGCCTCAAAACTTGGCCTAGACTTGGCCCATTTGAGGAAATCTAGCGACATACGGCCCGCATCAGGGGAAATGTTAAGTGTGGAGAGGAGCACCGCAGGGGTAATCTGGACGTGGGAGAATGAAAGATCGAGTCTTTTAGGAAGAGGGAGGGGTTCTGCATCTGGGTTTTTCTGGAGCTCATCGGAAAACAATTTAGCGACTAAATTCAAATCATCTCCGGACTTTTCGGGGTTTCCATCGGGAGAATCCGTGGTTGCGTTGTCTGCCTCTGAGGAGAAATTCCTGATGGAAAACCACTGACATCGGCTGGCGGAGAAGGCGTTTGGAGAGAGAAATTCTGGACGGCGAAATGGCGGAGACGGCGGCGGATATCGAGGGGCGGGGAGGTGGTGGTGGTGGGTGAGAGAATTGGAGGTTGCGGAGAAGCAGCGGAGGAGGAGCAGTCTGCGCAGGTGCAGTGGCGAGAGCGGAATGGTGGGCTTCCGCATTTTCAGTGTGTGAATTGTGTGTGAAAGGGAGGAGGGTTTTGGGGTTTTGGACTTTGGAGGAGGAAGTAGTTTCAGGTTTTCCCTAGGAAGACAGGTGATCAGCTGCGACGAGTTGCACGGTAGTAAAGGAGAGGATCTCAATCTCAGCCGTAGATCATTTGAATAGCCCAAGAATCAAAAAGACCAAAATGGAGCAATGCAATGCTGCTGCTGCTGCTGCTATACCCCTCACTCCACCAAGTATGCAGCACGTTTGAGGTGGCACGAATTTTAAGAAAACAAGGTAAATATAATTTTGGGTGGAGAAAGATATATATTAGTATTTTAGAGTGATGCTATTCGGATATAAATATCCGGACATAAATTTTGTAATTAAAAGAAAATATGAAAAAGAAAATAATAATAAGTAATATGAAAAAAAAAATTGGGTAGATGCATATTTGAGAATTTTGTCAGTGATAATAAATTAATAATATTAAAAAAGATTAATCGTGAAATAAGGTAAAAAGTTGCATACTTTTGAGTAGAAAACGAAGCAGCAATAATGTAAAATGATTTATGATAAAAGGTATTTATGAAAATATTATATAAAATGATTGATGATAAAAGATATTTATGAAAATATTAAATAAAATGATTGATTAAAATGATTTTATTAGATAAATCTTAAGTTAAAATTATTAATATACCTTTTATGTCCGGACATATATGTCAAAAAGTATTATTGATTATTTTAAATTTATGTAAAGCTTAAAATAAAGAGAATGGTGAGTCATATACTAAAATTAGAAAATATACTATTTATACCAAAACGAAATTGTTACTGCACCCTTCGGGACTAAAGGAATAGTACTCCCTAGTTTCTTAATTATTTATTTGTTTTGCGGACTACTTTATTAATTATTTGGTCAACATTTTTTGGAAATATATCTTCCATATGAAACATATACACTTTGAACATCGCGGGAATATTAATTAGGTGTTTCTTTCATATGTTTCATTTTTGTTTTGTTTGATTTTTTTTTTAATTTGAGGGAAAAATAGCAGTAGAGATTGAAACTAAAAATCTCTAATCACAGACAAAAATTTAGTACCGCTTAAAAGTTCATGAATGGACTATTGATTTGATATGTTAAACTTCCAATTAGTAGTATTACATATGATTAAACTATTTCATGAATGCTTTACTTTTTAGTATAGCCATTTTAAGATATGAATTGCTAAATAATTAGAAAAATAAATAGCACTCTGGATTAATGAGAATATAATTGAATTTAAAAAAAGTGTTTGAATTAATAAATATATGATCTAAACGTTGAATTACAATACAACATAATTTTATGATTGGAATTAAAGACAAAAATTCATTCCGAAATAGAAAAATAGCTTTTGATTTATTAATAACTAGCGTGTAGCCCGTCGAAAATCGATGGGAATTCATTATTTAACTAAATTATTAGATGCAATATGATTGACAATTATATAAATTTTTTCAAGGTCAATATCTTTAGTTTCTAATTAAATTCAAGAAAATCGTTGGTTTTTTTTTGTTATTTAACCGAAAGTAGCATCTAATCAGTCTAAGTCGTTGGTTGTGGTAGAGAATATCTATGAACCAAGATGATGAAGTTATGATTTAGCTACCCAGACCAGTTTAAAATATATAATCGTGCATATTTTAAATCCGATTAATAAGTAATATTCTACCCGTTTCGTCCCCTACAATAATATTCGTAATTAATCGAACCTGTTTAAATATAAAATATCAAAATAATAAATTATAAATAATAAGTTATTTGTCTCAATTAAAATACGAACACAATAAAGTAAATATTAATAATGAATAATATAAATAATAAAAGGATATAATTAAATTTGAAGTATCAATTTGAAGTTCATACAATTTATGGAACTCGTTTAATTATGAATTTAAGATTATATAGATGTACCGAAATCATACAATGTATGAAACCAGTTTAATTTAAATTAATATATTTACTCGTCACGAAATCAATTAAATAGTAATTTTCTCTTGTTCACGTATCAAACATTTAAGAAAAATAGGAATAGAATATTGGAAGAAAATGTGATTCCTTTTTTTAATTAGGTTCCATTTGATGAAGTCTTTTAAAAAATCAATATGAAATTCCTTTTATTTGAGTTTTTAGAAGAAAAAAAAATGAGTAAAAAATGAGAAAAATTAACGCGTTTAATTTGAAATCATCTAAGATGTTATATAAATATATTTTAGTGCATACTAATAATTTCAATTGTATTCTCCAATTGGTGAAGTCTTCTAAAAAATCAATGTGAAATTACTTTTATTTTAGATATTAGAAATAATAAGAATAGGAAAATGAAGAAAAATCTACGTAAGAATTTTGATTAACGTGGTCACCCATTTAATTTGATATTATATTTGTCGTTATTCAAATACTCTCTCATCTGTCTCATATAAGGTGACACGTTTTCCATTTTGGAATATCTCATATAAAATGACACATACCCAAAATAGAAATAATTAGTATCTCATAAAAAGTTGTGACCCTACCACTTTAACCATTTTATCTTTCTCTTTAATACACGTGTCCAAAATTAATGTGTCACCTTATATGAGACCGATGGAGTACATCTTAGGACGTATAAATAATCCAGTTGTATTATGCAATTAGTGAAATCTACAAATAAATTCATGCGAAGTTCCTTGTTATTTAAGAAAGATTTTTGAAAAATGAAAATTGTAAATTAACCCGATTGAAATTTTAATAAATAAGTAATTAAATATAAAATCCAACACATATTTTTTGTGTATTCCGTTTGTTCCAAGTTTATGTCTCAAAATTATAATCTTCTATCTTTTATTGAAAATAAATATTATAATGAAATATTTTTCTCTTAAAATACCATATTTTGAAATTAATTATATTTTATTTTTTATTTAGAAAATCTTTAGTTTATGTTGTCACTTCTTTCTCTCTCCATATATTTTTAAATATTGATTGACTAAGAAGCTCATTTAAAATTTTATATATTCATACATGTCGCAAATCAATTTAAAAATTAATTTTACTATTCGTAAAATTAAAGAATTTAGAAAAATAGGAATAGAGGGATTAGAGGGTGCCACATAGGAGAGAGGAACTCTATACCATATATATAGAATATAAAATATGATAAATATATTGGTTTTAATTCAGAAAATTGGAGAATTTAGAAAAATAGGAATGGATAGATTAGAGAGGTGCCACATAGGAGAGAGGGCCATATATATAGAATATAAAATATAATAAATATTGGTTTTAATTCAGAAAATTGAAGAATTTAGAAAAATAGGAATGGAGAGATTAGAGGGTGGGAGAGAGGGAACTCTATACCATATATATAGAATATAAAATATGATAAATATATTGGTTTTAATTCAGAAAATTGGAGAATTTAGAAAAATATGAATGAATGGATTAGAGGGGTGCCACATAGCAGAGAGGGCCTCGAATCCGTTTTCCTTTATATAATCGATGGTAAACTATATTATGATGTAATTTATAAGTATGTAACCGTAAAACTAATACAATATTATGCATAAGTGAATAATATTATTTCAACAATTCACTATAAGAAATCTTACAAAAGTGATGAAATTATAATAAAATATATCAATAAGATTGTTTCTTCGATTTTATTGTACTTCCTTTAACAAATATTTTTTATTTTTATTATTATTTTGCAATATATAAGCATGAACATTAAAAATAATATAATATTATTTCGGAGTGATAATATTTCGATAATCGATCAAAACGTGTGTTTCTTAGGCATTTCTTAGAATATATATATATATATAATCAATTAGTCCTATAATATTAAAACAATAATTTATTAACAAATACAAATATAGGCAACTCGATTAATTATAAAAAGTCCAAGGAGGTAAAAATAATAAAGGATTCAATAGTTAAGAGTTCGGACTTAGGTGGGTAAATTGATTATATTAATTGTGACCGCAAAAGGGTAAAATCATAATTTTTTAATTTTTTTTAATTTTTAAATGTCGTAGAAAATAATAGCCTGCAAATCATACAAAAAAGTTATAAATCACATTTGAAAAATCAGTAACAATTCACTATAAGAAATCTTACAAAAGTGATGAAATTATAATAAAATATATCAATAAGATTGTTTCTTCGATTTTATTGTACTTCCTTTAACAAATATTTTTATTTTTATTATTATTTTACAATATATAAGCATGAACATTAAAAATAATATAATATTATTTCGGAGTGATAATCTTTCGATAATCGATCAAAACGTGTGTTTCTTAGGCATTTCTTAGAATATATATATATAGAGATATATATATAATCAATTAGTCCTATAATATTAAAACAATAATTTATTAACAAATACAAATATAGGCAACTCGATTAATTATAAAAAGTCCAAGGAGGTAAAAATAATAAAGGATTCAATAGTTAAGAGTTTGGACTTAGGTGGGTAAATTGATTATATTAATTGAGACCGCAAAAGGGTAAAATCATAATTTTTTAATTTTTTTTTATTTTTAAATGTCGTAGAAAACAATAGTCTACAAATCATACAAAAAGTTATAAATCACATTTGAAAAATCAGTAGTGCCAATTTTGACGTACTGATTCGACCTATTTAAGGTGTCCATGGAAAAATTAACCTTTTTTTGAAATTCGTAATAGTCTAAATCGTTTTTCTTTAGTTGCAAGAAATCAATAGAATTTAAACTATATTTTTTTTACCTCACAATCTGTCAAAGATTTCATTGCAAAGAATTATAATTGAGAATACGTATTATTGAGATTTTTCTTTTATTCACGTCAATTTAATTTTTTTTTAAATTAAACAAATTAATATTGACAACTTAATAATTGATCAAATTAAAATTGTCAATTGTCAATAAAATAAAACTATTTATTTGGCCAACAAATTAATTTGCCAAATTATATTGGTTGTGCAAAATAATTGCGAAATGGGAAAATACACATGAATTGTAAGTATTTATATAAGTTCTACAAGAGTGAAGTTTTATTAAGAATCAATATGGGATGGAAAAATTTATATTAAATATACATAATTATTAATCTATGAATTAAAAAGCATAAAATGAGGAAATACAATAATAAACGAATCTACAAAATTTCCCAATCAATTTTTTATTTTTTGTTCTTGTTGTACACACAAATAAACTATATAATAATGGATCTCAAATGCATTTTATCGATAGGCATATATAGTAATAGATATTATATTATTTGTTTATTGTCATACTATTAAAATACAATAATAATACAATCTAGAGATTTTGCCAAAAAAATATTCTTAAGCCATATTTATTTTCATGCTATATTTATTACCATAATTGCATCTTATACATATTTTTCCATCTATTAAATATATTAAATATAATAATAAAATGAATAAAAAAGGCTTAAAATGAAGATTTAAGATAAATAAGAATACCGAATGGAGAGAGTGCCACATAGGACCCCGAATCAAGGGGAGAGCTCGAAACCGCAATCTTTTAATAATATATATGGATAGTTGCATACGTTTCTATTTTGCAAATTACTCGTAATTTAAGAATAGTTTTTATTTTATTTTTTATGTTTGGATGAAATTGGAAATTAGTTTAATTTTCGAAAAGGTTCTTTTTGTCTTTTCACACTCCAAATGTGATGGATATGAGATATAGGAGGAGGGAGATTTGGGTGATGTAGAAGTGGCGTTCAGATAAGCAGAGAAGCCAACGGTTTTATTCGCTGGTAGACACGTTGCAGACTTCACCGGAAAACTCCCAACTCCGGTGACCCACGACGGAGCTCTGCCGAAAGGTAAATTCTTTGCTTAACAGAATCATCACCATTCACAATTTCATGCATTTGGGCTATTGTTTGTTTGTAAACCATTTTTTCGTTGCTTTGAGTTAGGAATAGTAGTATCAAATTCTTGAATAAAATAAGTCTCAAATGCAAAAGTATTGAAGAAATATGATATTCATGTGGATTCTTGCTGCTGCTCTCAAGAAATGAATATTTTTCAAGCTATTTTGAGAGAAAATTGTGAAGAAAATGTGCTTAGGCTGCCTGTTATGTGTTATCTATAGTTATATCAATTTGATAGTGTGAAGGAGAAGTTCTGCAGCTACTTGGGGCGTTTACTTTGGGTGATAGGGTAGATAGATAAAAATAGTATAGGTTAGTCTACCGTTTACTTTGATGGATTGATTACTTTTGAGCTTGTTTGATCATCTAATCCTTCATATTGTCAATCCTATGTTTTATCAATCTATCCTATCACGCAAAGTAAACGCCCCCGACTTGCCATCCAAATTAATAAAATGGAACTCGTATTCGTACAAGGAGATGCTTGCTTCATTGGATGTGTCTTTCACTATTCTATGTTGATTAACAGATTTAACAGAATCCTTGTATGTATGTATAACTTACATTCTTTGATGCCTTGATCAGATAGTTTTCCCTTCTTAATTCGAAGCAGCTATGGCGTCTCTGCTTACATCACCATCAATCCGTCAAGCATGGCCAACTTCATCCACTCAGGTCTAATCTTTGCTCATCTTTCATTTAAATCACTTAACATCAGTTGTCCATGCAATTATTATTATTATTATTATTATTTGTTCTTATATTTTGAATTTTATACTTATGCATCAGCTAGGTCTGTATAGGCACGGTCAGTTTCAAAGAAGTATTTCCTTCGCTGTGAGATCCGAACACTTGCCTTCGACTTCAGCTTCTCCAAGCCAAGGTACCTTTTATTGGTTTAAATATTTTCCCTCCCCAACAGAGAAATAGAGGTTTAGATCTATATATTTTTTGTAACAATACATTACTAATCCACGATGAGGTTCGTTTCTTCTGTGGTAATCTTTGTCTAATTGCATGATTCAAATCAAGCAATTATCGAACTATCAATATGACCATACTCATCCGTGATGGTTTCAAGCTCTGCATTGTCTCTCATCTAGAAACTTCTGGAATGCTGATGTTTTTGATGATCTGTTTAGTGTTTATATTTCTAGGCTCAAACTTGTCCACAACAACAAATAACTTCTTTAGTTGTCTAAATGTGAAGTGGCAAACACAAACTTTTACTTTTGTAGTAAAAAAATTGTGTACGGAAGTGCCAAGAAATCAGAAGACGGGGACAGAATCTCATATCCTTATCATGTTGTCGAGCATTACTCTGATTATTGGCGTGCATATAGCACTTGAAAAACTTAACGAGAAAGAATTGCCTGTTTTGCATGTCTATATATGTTGTTCGATAGGCGCCAACTTTTGCTCGTCTTCATGTTGAATTATAAGACTTTAATGGGTTGAAATTAACACTAATGGGTTGAAATTAACACGCTACTTCAATGATTATGACAGATAGACCTGGAAGACGCCAACTCATGGCCGTGGGGGTGACAATTGCCCCTTGGTTATTCGTATCTCAGCAGACTGCAACATGTATGTAATTTCTTCAGGAACTTACCCTTCAACTTTTAAGATATACTTTCTCAGCTCCTTCTGCTCTGATCTTGTACAAGATAGAATTACATACTTGCTGTAAGAAGTTAGTTCATTTTTCTTACATCCAAATATTCTATTAACCTTTGTTGTTACCATCATCATTGACGTTATTTATATTTTAGAATGTCGAAAGCGTGCCTTTCAGTTATTAGCATCTATTATTCGAGCTTTGTGGCTGTCGTTCTAAGAGTATACCGTTGATGTGGCTCAGTTGCTGCAGAAACAAAGAAGGGATTTCTGTCCGTCAAAGATAACAAGGACGGATATACATTTCTGTATCCCTTTGGATGGCAGGTGTGCTACGTCATAACCTTCTACGTTCATCGAGTATCAAGCATTCTTTCGTCCCATTCATGTTTATTGTTTCATCATGTTGGTTGGCTCAGGAAGTTGTTGTTGAAGGACAAGACAAGGTCTTCAAAGATGTTATCGAACCTCTTGAGAGCGTCAGTGTAAATATTATCCCCACCGCCAAACAAGATATTCGTGATTTCGGGCCCCCACAGGAGGTTTGCAGAATTATTATGTATTGTAATTGTGGTCATGAAGACGGGAGTCGTGCTGGTAAAATTTTAGCACGGGCCACGTTATGAAACGACATAATATAATCGTGGACTTTTTGTTCAAACATTGTTCTTTCTAGGTTGGTGAAACTTTAATCCAGAAGGTCTTGGCTTCTCCTACTCAGAAAACAAAGCTGATTGAGGCAACAGAGGTAATTTTTTTCTCTTTTTCCGATTTTGCAAGATCTCGACATCTTTCAGTAAAGACGACGATCTGCTTCCTTAAGCTCATAACCCATAATGTGTGTCAGTTTGAATTACGGATTTGATATTATTGTTCCAAGTCAATTTATGTACTTAGGTTCGTAGTCTACAATATACCGACAATTTTGGAGCTTCGTCTTTGTGATCTGAAGTTCGTCTGTTACCAATTCTCGGATGTTATGAATAGGAATCTTGTGGATAACTTTTCTCTGGTCATCTTACAGCATGATGTCGAGGGGAAAGCATATTACACATTTGAGTTCATTGCAAAAGCTCCAAACTACACCCGTCATGCTTTGAGTACAGTCTGCATTGGCAATGGTACATAACGGGCTTCGTTTCCCTCAACATTTATATCGTTTTACTAACTACTGGTTTCTTGCTCATAGTTCAGAATCAGATTCAAATAATTTATAGTGTACGGGTTTATTTATGTACATAAAAACTCATGAGGTTGAGCGAATTCCATTGCAGGAAAGTTCTACACCGTGACAACAGGAGCGAACGAGCGGAGATGGGATAAGATGAAGGATCGACTGAAAACTGTGGTCGATTCGTTCCAGATTGTCAATGTGTGAAGAAGGATGTGTATGTTGGTTCTTTATCACTTTTAACTGACATTAGTACAGAGGCTATTCAATCAGTGTAGATATGAGCAATTTTCTCGCAACTACTAGTCTCTGCAGCTCTGGTTTGTACTGTACACACACATTCTATTTTTATTTGTCCAAATATAAATGCATGAACTATGCTTGATTTGAATTGAGACTGAGTTTTCACAAGAACCGGTAAAAGTTCTGGCCCGGACCGAAAATTTTCAAGCAAAAAATTGGGTGGCCCGTCCCGGCCCAAAACGGACCGGACCACTTTTGGCAGCTCTAGTTTTCACTTCAAGAAATAGGTGTGAGTTTTCACTAGAGCTGGCAAAGTGCCCGGCCCGGCCTGCAAAATTTCAATTCAAAATTTAGGTGGCTCATTTCAAAACGGATAAGACCACTTTTGACCGTTATAGTTTTCACTACAAGATATAGGCTCCATCAGTTAATTTACTTTCTTGCCTTTCCATTATTTTGCGAGGCACAAAATGCGAGAACTTGTTGATCACTATATATCTAAAACATTCAGTAACGGAACTAGAAATATTAATTAAATTTTGTTCGAGGGCTCCACTATCGTTTTAAATTTGCGAAAGGGACTATTGCAAAACGATTGAACCTTAAATTGTAAGTATGTTCAGGAATCCCAAGTTATGGAATAATTTATGAACTTTTATTTTCTTATTGGAATGCCCTCAAGTAATTCACCATTTATTGGAACCAATGTATCAATTAAAATATTTAAAGCAGTAAAATATTATGTATGCCTTGCACCTATTTTCGAAATAGAAACACTAATTAGATGTACAATTTTATCCCCAACTCTTGTCTAAATTAATTGAAGCAGAGTGGTGAGATATTTGCCATTGTTTATTAAGCATAAAATTTACGAGGCTAAAATTAGGGGAAAAAAATTGAAGGTGCTGAAGTGATTCAATGTTACAAATTTGTGTGTCATTATATTCTCATTATTATTATAACTAGTGTGTAACCCGTCGAGATTCGACGGGAATTTATAATTTAAGAAATTTAGAAAATAATTTAATATTTAGCTAGGGTTCAATCATCCGGAATAGTTGATCGCAACACGATGATGAACCGAAATAATGAGGCTAGAGTTCAACCACTCGAGCCCGTATAGAATGTATATAATCGTACATGTCTCAAACCTGATTATAAAGTAATCGTAATATATATTCATTTTCGTTTCAAACTCGTATGGTAATACTCAATAATTATCCGTGTCACCCGTTCGATACTAAACCTGTGGGAGAGAGGAAGTAACTAATAATTTTAGTGTGATTCCTTTAATTTAGGTTCTTAAATCGTTAAATCTCCTAAAAAATTAATATTAGATTTCTTTTAACATCTTTATATATTAATAAATAGTACAAATTAATAAAATGATTAAAAATTAAATTCAAGTTTTTAAATTTGAAAATTAATTTACAATCCACAAAATTCGTTTAGAAAAGAAATTTTATAATCCGAACCTGATTAAAAGGTCATTTTACCACTCGTTTATGTCTCAAACTCGATATTAATACTCGCTAATTATCTGAACCCGTTTAAATTTATAAAAAAATCTAAATATTTTATTAAAAAGTTGTTACATGAATTGGTTATTTGTTAGGATTTTACGAAATTAGGAATGTAAAATTTAGAAAATTCCACATAAGCAACCATTTAATATAATATCACATATATCGTTATTTAAATATGCGCGGACTAACATGTCGATTAATATAGTCACTCATTTAATATGATATCACCTTTATCTTTCTCTAAATATATGCTAGTGCATACTGTAAACACAAATTGTATGTATTTAATATAATAAACACAATAAATCAAATATTTGTAGATCAAAATAGAAGTGCGGGTTGCGATCTCTATTTTATCCTCTGATTTGTCTCTTCGATTTGTTCTTGAACGATCTTCAAACAGTTTCCGGGATTTTCGGAGATTTAGCGTCTCCTTGATCTTTATTGGATTTGATGTTTGACTTTATAACGTTAATCCAGAGGGCCGACGCCTTATTTCTGAATCAAACACTAGACTTTGGACGCTTTTGGTAAGAACGTCTTGCTTCCCACAAATAACGTCTTGCTTTCCTTGAAGAACGCCTTGAATGTTGGAGAGGATTCTTAGAGAAATTCTCTACAACTCTTGAGCTCTTCAATATGATTTTTGGTGTCATTATGACCTCTCTAATCACCTCTATTTATAGGTAAAAATAGAGTAGATTTGGTGGGCTTTTGGGCTTCATCTTGAGCTTTGGGGTTGAGGTGGCACAATCTTATTGGCTCCTCAAAATTTGTAGTTATCACAATCAAATCTAATAATTATCATAATCAAATATTTGATTTTCTATGCAGATTTGACACATGGCGATTTCTGATTGGCCGAAAATCTCCATGTTTTAAATACCAATTTATATTTATTTAATTTAGGAATTATCTTTAATCAAATCCCTAAAATATAAATAAAGGATATAATTTGATATTTATTTATTTACTTTCCACGTGTCGCAATTCAACTGGACGCGAATTTAATGTATCTACACATACTGTTAAATCAGTTGCAAACTCTCGATAAATACATCCATTTTAACTCAATTCAATAAATATATTCATTTTAACTCTTGCATATAATCCTACACAATAACAAATAAATAAATGTAATAGTAAATTCAAAAATAATAAATGTAATAGAAAAATTTTGAAATTACTTTAATATTTATCTCAATGCATTTACATCTCATAGCCGAAAGTCTGCTAAACAAATATTATACATCTCTTGATCCAATTGCAAACTCGATATCTGTTTTTTTTTCTTGCCTTGTTTATGTTGGATAACTTGAATTGCTATTGAATCTTCTCTCATCTCTAAATAGTACTCTTTGTTTGTTTGAAAACTTTTTTTTCTTAAGCTATACACTCATGAAGAATTCCTATACATGACTATTGAAATCGGAGAATTGAATATATAGATCATTAGATTGTCAAATAGAAAGAATATAATATTATAAGCATATATGCAACAAAACAGCTATGCTTAAACTGTATTCAAGTATAAGATTAGTCAACTACAATCGTTATGAATATCTGCTTCATTCCTGACATGTTTTTATTTTTATTTCTCTAGTATGCCACTGGAAATAATCAGGCTAAATTAAACTCATACATAAAATATATTATAGATATAATTTAATGCTTCTAGTTTTAATAAAAATGAAATAACTATACAAAGAGGACAAATGAAGGTAATTCACAAGCAAAAGAAAGAAAATTATTATTACATGTGAGTTGGGAAAAAAAGTTTGAGAATTCCTGGTTGGCTTGGCAGTAACTGTGGACCTTGTCGATCTATCAGTTCGTCTAGTAGGGCATAATTTGCTTGTTTAATATCGATTAATTTATTGCTAGCAGGTTTTAATGTATGACTCGCTATTAAAATGAAATAACTCATGTTGAGTATAAGGGGGCGTGTTTATTTTTTATGTGTGTCCTCAACATCGATTAAATATAATTAATCTAATTAAACTAACATATTAATATAATAATTAATATATTTAGGTAAGTACCATCTTATAATGTATTTGTGCCATAATTTTCTTAAATTTTACACATTTTATTTTATAATTTTATAAATTCTAAGCAATATATAACTATTCTATGTAATATATAATTTTATATATTATCTATATATGGTGAACTTGTTTTTTACATTTCGTCGTCAAAAAATTTGGGTCTCAATCGTATTCTTTTAGTGTTACAAAGCATATTGTTGGGTGTTTTAAATCTTTATATAATCTGATTAAAATATGACTTAAATCTAACAATTTAATTAAAGGTTTCATCCGTAGATGCTAGCCTCTTGTATAATTAGTTGTTGAAGAATCAAGGTTTTAACAAAGTGAGGAGATCTTTACTTCTAATCATCTCATCTTTACTCGTTGTATCGTATTCTGTTACAATAATTTCTTTCCTATCAATACTCAATAGCATTTTCTTTAGTTGGGAAAGTCGAAATGAAAGAGCACCAAAGTGTGGATAATTGGTTGTTAAGTTCTAAAATATATAGGCATAAAATAGTACAAAAAATAGGAAAATTGCTATTAAAATTAATATATTTACATGAATTATGCTTTTGTAACGGTTATTATTAATTGGTTGATTGAAATTGTATTAAAGTTCAATAGAGATAGTGTAAAGATAAGTTGAGATTTTAGATAAATATAAAATAAAAAAATCTAGAAGTGCCAAGTAAGCATGAGAATGATTGTAGTGCTCTCAATATGTTTTCCTATTAGATATTAATTTTGAAAGGAAAAATATATAATAACTCAACTAGAATAGGGAGCACCAATATATTGCAGCCAAGTAGGAAAATTACTAGTTCAAACAATCGGACTCAAAATGTATGCAATATTGTGGGAACCCGCAACCGCTATCTTTAGTGCGCACTGGATAAACCTCCGTCCCTGTGCAATAGCCTGCAAACCACACAGGGTAGGTAAACAAGAAAAGAAATTCTGATTCTTACAAGGACAGTTGGGAGTGTGCCAAATTTGTTCTATTTTATGTTGCTTTTCTTGGCTAACAAATTGGTGGACGTCGTTTACCACCAAATAATTCCTGCAATTCGCTCAGAATTAAATTAGTATAGCAACAAGCAGGGTCGAACCACAGAGAACGGAAATTCACCTATTTTTCCTATAAATCGAGTTTTGGTGTAGCCACCACGCCTTAAATTGAGAGAAATTAATTAAACACTAAGAAAGTAATAAATTAACAAAATAGTAATGAATAGAAATTCAATAAGAAGAAAAGCAATCCGGCTTCGAATAAATCCACACTAGTCTAGGGCTCTGATCATCGATGCAAAGATTAATTAATTCCCAAGAACCAACTAGTTATAGGGTACCGTGAACGCAGCGGACATACCCCAATTTCTACGTGCTTTATCGATAGTTTGCTGTAGACGCCAGACATAACTATTGCCCTTATTAAAACACAACCTAGCTGAAGACGTCAGACCTAGATTTAATGCTCTAATAGCTTTTAGATTTGAAGGAATCCAATTTAGACGAATTACCCAAGAACGCAAGTAATAACCCGTCTACCAATTTATTCCTACTACGAACATGGTAGCTTTATCACTAATTAGCTCTATTCCAACAATTACGAATTGGGGGAACTAATTGACTTTAATCCAATTTAATCTAAGTTGATAAGGCTTAAATAAAATTAGAATTAACTTTAAACACAAGGAATAAATCGAAACCCTAGGAAATTAATTATATGAACAATTAGATCTCACAGAAATTAATAGACTAGTGCTTCATTATTCTCGCCGAATTAAAGAATTAGCTACGCATAATATTAAAATCAAACACAATCGAATAAAATAAAGAAAGCATAATATATATCAAAGTATTAAAAGAAGACTGTAAACTTATCACAAGATATCCAATGGTCGATCAAAGAATTGAATCCCCCAAATTCAACTATTTGCCTTCGTCTCCAATGTTATGCCGCAAAAAACAAAAGTATGGAATGTAAATATGGAATTATAAAGTAATCCTCCTTGTGGTGGCGGCTAAGAAAAATTAAGGAATAGAAAAGTCTATATAATTCTTGCGGCTAATCTATCTTAAATAACTTAGGAAATAATTAAATAATAGAATTCTAAATATAATAGGTATCTAAATATATTGTTTAAGGATTACAAAATAATAAAGTCCGGCCCATCAAATTCTCTTCCATCTTCGATTTCGATCTTCTATAATTGGACACAAAATCCACCATTTTCGACTTCTTTCATCCAAATATATCAACAACTGAAATATGCATTTCCTGCATAAAAATCACACCTAAACGTGAATTATATCCATATAAAATCATAGAAAACTTAATTTTTGAACAACCAAAATACACACATCACAAATAAATGAAGATGATAATCCTTAATGTTCCCCAAAATGATAAGTATTAGTATTTTTTTTTTAGTTGGTGGAGAGGAGAGGAATAGATTGGATCGAACCTCGACCATTCGCCCTTATTAAGACATGTAATATGATAGATACTATTGATTGAGCGTTTTAGGTGTTTTTATTGCAATAATGCTATATCTAATATTATTTGACACATGAAAAAAATAATAATCAATTTTTTCTTTTTTTTTATCCTTGCAAATAATTTGTCGGAAAATAATGGGTGCACGGTGTTCTAATCGATAAGGTGGAATAAATATCTCAAATTTACATTTTTTTTGTACTGTATTTGAAAAAGAATTTGTGGAAACTAATTAATAAGTATCAAACTTGTGTATAGAATCGCTCCTGCACAATGTGGATAACTAAAGGAGAATAAAATGCAGAATATTACAACAACCCCATTATATTCTTAAGAATGATGAAAATGTTTAATGTTAGTATATTTTATTTTCCAAACATTTTGTATTGAAGATACCATTACCTTGTATATGGCATGCCACCTATGATGACATGAACATAAAGATAGAATATTAATTTTCTTTTAATAATGACGTGGCAGATCTTTGAGGTGAGAAAGGAGTGATTACAAAAAAAAAGGTGTAAAAAATTAAAAATGCCTTGTAGTTCGAAGGAATAATGTTTGAACTTTTCCATTTCTTAACACTTCTTTCCGATAGAGAGAGAGAGTGAGAGAGAGATTCATCTATATATTATTACCCCTCCCTTCTGTTCTGTTATTCTTGTTTTGTATTTTCTTTTAGATAGTTTCGTTATTCTTCTCATATTTCCTTTTTTGGACTAAATTAAGGATTATTAAGGCCATATTTAAATTGCTAATGTGGCCCTTATTTCTTCTAACTACTCCACCTTTCACTATTCTTCTCCTCATTTTCTGTGTCATTCACTATTAACTCTCTCTCTACCCACTTTATTTCACTATTTGTACCCTATTAAGTATTCAATAATAATTTCATTAACATACATTCTATCCCTAATTTCTTTCTCCTTAATACATGTGTCCAAAATAAATGAGACAAGAATAATGGGACAAATGGAGTACTAGTTAAGCTACAAAATTTATGAAAACTCATAGGCATCTAATTTGTGTCTTTATTAAAAGTGGGGAAAAAAAGGGGAGAAGCTTTATACAGGCACAACTCTAAAAGTAATATATTCCCTAGAAAATGATGCATGCAATTATTGGACTTGGAT
Source organism: Agastache rugosa (assembly GCA_031470985.1). Taxonomy (NCBI): domain Eukaryota; kingdom Viridiplantae; phylum Streptophyta; class Magnoliopsida; order Lamiales; family Lamiaceae; genus Agastache; species Agastache rugosa. The sequence goes on from CM062605.1 coordinate 29,125,046, forward strand.
TCTTATTCTTCAATCATATGAAATCAGATCATGTAATGATCAACACAAAGTTGTCCTCACAAATTGAAGCATTGAAAATATCTTTCACTAAGGAAAATAAATTAAATCCTGATCGGTTTTTATATTTTCTCTCTTTCAATAAATGCGTCTTTTATAAGGGTGCTATTCGAATGTTTTATCATGATCATTTGTCTTTTATTCTGTGTTTCGTTTAACTAAATGTATAGTAATAATATCATCATAATGTACGGATTAAGTCCTAGAAAAATATTTAGTTTCATGTGAGCACTTGAGACCCTCCATCTAGTGTCACACGCGTGTTTCATTTTAGTTTTTTATTTTATCCTTTTTAGTTTCAATTTCTTATATTTTGATTTAATGTTATAATTATTAATTAGAGTTGATAATTATTCTCAATTAGGGCTCGTTTGGTAGGGGTGATTAGGGTGTATAATATGTCTATGACACCCTAATATCTTGTTTGGTATGAAGTATACGGCCCTTTATAAAATTCGGGTCCGTATGAATAATACTTATTTTTGTTGTTATGTATACTACCTATAAGGTGGTATAAATAATACTGCAACTAATTATAGCAATAAATTACAATAATTACTATGTGTTGCAGAGAATTTAATACATCATACCAAACGGAATATTAATTCTTTATATTTATAAGACATCTCAGTCAAACATATCAGGCCTTATCCCATACTTTGTACCAAACGAGCCCTTAGAGTATAATAAGTATCTCTCTCATCATTCAGTACATGCATGTACTTTAAGGATTCATTTTCCCCATGTCATTGAAATATAGAGTAGTATTTAATCTAGTTCAATAATAATTAAATAAGTATATTGTTTACTATTATCCATAAGAGATAATTCATGACATATGTTACAATATCAAAACAAAGCAACAAAAAGCATGCCCCTAGTTTATGATACATACAGAAATCCTTTAAAAACCCAAATAATTACAACCATTTTCAATAATTTGCACCATGATCAAAGCACACACTCAACCTCATATTAATTGCCTTTTATATGCATTTTCCAACACAAACACAATGCCATATTCCTTCTTGATCAAATCCACAAACCATTGCCTGCGCGCCCCTTTTTTTTTTTTTTACTTTATATTGTCGAGATCTCAACCTTTGACTTCAAACTCAAATTCAATTTCAAGGCGGCCAACCTGATCTTGACTTTTAATTTCAGACTCAAATTCAAACCGGTGAACAAGACGAAGAGAACAACAACCACATTTCAAACCAAAATAAGCTAGCATAACCAAAAGTGCCAAATTACTTCAAACAGCCTCTAGGAATAGGTTTGCAAACCAATGGATGCTTCATTTCCATAGACAATTTCAAGCATTCTGATAAATCCACTTCATAATCACTAGAGCCACTCCACCTAAAGTTGTGAAGCAACTGAGCCAACCAAAGATGGACAGTTGCTAGCCCCATGGCCTTACCAGGGCAAACCCTCCTACCCGACCCAAAGGGTGCCAATCTGAGATCAGACCCCATGATGGAAATATCTTCCTCTACGAACCTCTCGGGCCTGAACTCTGTGGGCCTGGGCCACACCTTGTCATCGTGTGTTATGGCCCACATGTTGACCATGGCAGTCGTGCCAACCGGAACAAAGTGTGGGCCCACATGGGTGTCGTGGATGGCCAACCGGGCCCACGAGAGGAGCGGGCCAGGAGGGTGCAGCCGCAGCGTCTCCTTTACTATGGCTTGGAGGTAAGGGAGGTTTATGAGGTGGGAATCAGTTACTAGGGTTGTGTTGGTCCCGACCACAGTGTCAAGTTCGTGTTGGGCCTTGGTTTGGATGTCGGGATGAAGAATCATTCTTGCAAGAATCCATTCTAGAATAATTGCAACACTATCAGTTCCCCTAAAGATCATTTCCTGAAACAAACAAAAAGAATATTTCAGATTAGATCATTGAAAAATATAAGCACAAATATGTATAGGAAGAGAAGATCAAGACAATTAATGTTGCTGTCACAAGGCACAAAGTGCTCGAATCTAGATTCCACATATCTATTTGTAGCATCTACTATGTATCATCATTATGATGGAAAAAGAAATCTGAAAAAAGAAAAAGAAAAAGAAAAAGAAAAGGAAACAGAAAAGGAAAAGGAAAATATATATAGATTGAATTCATCATTTGATGCACCCAAACTATGGCCCATGATCGGATCCTATTTATATTGCATATGTACCATATGATCTTAATTAATTATCATGAGTCATACCGGCATCGTCGTTATGCAACATCTTCTATATATTGATATTGCGCATAATGATGCAAAAATACGACACCAAAACCCTACTCGGCAAAATGAAAGAAAATTAATCAAGAAATCAAAACTTTACATGCAAGCTAGGAACCAATATATCAAGGAGTGATGAGAGAGAAGCGCGATCATTTGTGTCATTAAGGGGAAGTTGATTGTTTATCATTCAAGTTTGTTTCAATTGAATAATTCTTCTCCAAATTAAGAAACAAATTAAAAAAAGAAAGAAAAAAATTTACCCAGAGAAGAGCAATCATGTCAGAATCATCCAACTTATTCTCCTCCTCCAAATCAAGCAAAACATCAAGAAAACACTCATCAATATTTTCAGAATGTTGATGATCATGATCATGATTTTGAGCAGCTAATTTCTTGATCCTCCTATGCTCCTCCACAATTTTCCCAACAAAAACTGCAACTCTCCCAACCAATTTCTCACTCCTCTTTCTCACTCCTTGCAAATCCATCCACCCCAAAAATGGAAAATGATCACTCCAATTGAAAATCCCCAACAACTCATACCCTTCTCTCACTAACCCTTCCAACTCAACCCTATCTCCATTTTTGGCGCCAAAATCATCATCATACCATTTCCCAAAAACACTCATCATCACATTGTTGAGTGATGCAAAATGGAGCACATTCTTCACCTCCACGCCACCATCTCCCACCTCCATTTTCTTGATGATCACCTCCACCATCTTCATCCCTATCTCCGCCCTCGTCCCCCCGAACCGGGCTACCCGTCGCGGGCTGAAGAGATGAACGGCCGAGATCCTCCTGAGGCTCCTCCAGTAGTCTCCGTACGGAGCGAAGCCCATAGCTCTGTGAAAGAGGAGGCGGTGGGCCGATTCCTTAACGGGCCGGTCGGCGAAGGCGGAGCTGTTCAGGATTTCTTTGGCGGTTTGGGGGTGGCTCGAGATGATGAAGGGCGTGAAGCCGACTGAGAAGGCCATGATGAGAGATGAAGTTTGATGAGAGAGAGTGGAGAGAATTCTGTGGGTGAGTGAGTTTGTGAAGGCGAGGGCTAGGCCCAGAAGAGGGAGACCTGAGGGCCCGGGAATGGCGGTGCGGGTTCGGGCTTGGGCCCGTGATAGAGCCCATGCAAGGCCGCCTGGGGTCAGCCACAACCCGAAAACTGCCATCATTAGAAGAAACCATAGCAAATGCTCCAAGGTGTGAAGTGCTGAGGAGTAGGGAAGGAAGAGATAAGTGAATTCATATGACATTTTACAAATTTCAGAGAGAGAGAGAGAGAGAGAGTGGCAAGGGCTGTATGTATGGAGAGAGTGTGACTGGACTGTTGGTTAAATAGAGGCAGCATTAGAGAAAATATTATTCCGCCAACTTCTGATTAAACAAAGGGATTTTTATTTTATTTTTATTTTTTTATGTGCACTTTTTTTTTTTAAAACAAACATTACAAGTAAATTTTAAAGGCCGCGTGACAGTGGACTTGAACCCTTGACCTTTGACCCAGACATTAACCACTCTACCACTAGGCTAACACACGCACAATTTTATGCGCACTTTGTGCGATAAATTAAATCACACCGTAGTTCATCATATTTTTATAATTTTTATTTATATTCTTATTTTAATTAATATCTAATTAATAAAACATAATTAGACTTAATAAATTTTAATTGACGCTTTAAATTATAATTAAAAATTAATAAATCTTGATTAAGATTAATTTATCTTAATTAGAATTATTAATTATCCCTTAATTCTCTTATTATCTCTTAATTCCCTTAATTATTCAAGTTTTTGCCAATGCGAAATTTTTGACTGTGCATTGGTATTTTTTTAACCAAAGTTTCTTCCTATTGTAAAATTTTATATGAACTGTTTAAGCGTGTGTTTGTAGTCTTTCATATATGCATAATATAGTGTTGCGAATTAACTCTTTCTCTCTTTTATTTCATTTTTTATCTCTCTTAAAAAAAAATCATTTTCGAGTAGAAATAAAGAGATTCATGCATCATGATATTATTGAACTTATATAAAAGAAGTTAAAACGAAATAAATATTGATGATGTAATGAGTATATAGGATCAGTAGTCGATGAAGCCTAGCCAAGTGGCAAAATTAAAGTCCATAATTAAGTCTCTCTTTAAGTAAGAGATTTATGGTTTTAAGAGTGATATAGTACAATTTTATTTTTTTAAGTACGATTTATCTTTTTTATTTAGTTTGCTACATATATATGTTTAAGAAAGAAAGAAAGAAACTGCATGCTGCTCTCAATTTTCTAATTGCTGAAACAATTAATTAATTAATTGCTACTAGCTATTAACTTCAAAAGTTGCAGTGGAACCAATTATTTGCAGAAGCAGAAATTAATGAAACCCTAACACGAATCGGGCTTTTCAGATTTTGTGCAGTCGCATGCATAAAGGTATATCTCATGCGTATGCAAATCATGAAATTGATAAACTTAGGACTCAATTAATGAATTACTATGATTGAAACATGATACCACGCGAAATTAAATATTAATTATTTTCCCACTAGGATATATATAATGTACTAATTAATTAGCATGAATTATATTCTAGTACTTAATTAATTTGCAAGCACGATCCAGTCATATGCCTCTCAAAACTTTAATTGATTATTTTCTTTGTTTATGTGCAACTAAATAAACAGCTAGGTTTTGATTAATTTGCAGCAATTAGTAATTAATTAATGTAGCTTATCATGGAAGCAGCCCCCCTCCATGACCCTTATCATCATTCTAAGCTTCGTTGTATAGACTTGTTTTACTAAGGCATATGGCATTGAATTCCAAATTTATTTATTTTTTTCTACTAAGTTAACTAATAATCTTTGTGTATGATCTACAATTATCATCTAAAGAAATATTATTATATATGCAAATAAGTAGTATAATAAGATAAGCATTGTTGTATATATAAGTACAATATTGTGTATATATAAATAAGCATGATTCCTAAGTAATTAACTCATGAAAATTAGTTTATGTATGAACTTATCCCAACCTATATATATATACGATGCACCATCAAATTGCAATGCTATTATATTTAAAGCAAAAGGACATTCAAAATACAATTTTAGCCACTCTTATCGAAACACCACTATCAAATCATATCCGCTAGCTTCCACGAGTTCAGTTACCTGATATTTAATTGATCCAAGATTACTTGAGATTGAATTATACCCAAAATTATCCGAAATTAATTTTATTATAGGGTAGAAGCCAAGACTTATAAGACAAGATTAATCATATATAGCACTATATATCCCGAAACTTAGTACCCGGTCGAATCCATCGAACCGAACAACATATCATGAGAAGTTGTCTAATATATCTAACCGAACACCACCTAAGACTTTGCTTTTCCTAATGGGCCGGTTTACCCTCTTAAGAATTTTATGAGTGTATCAGTATATGTTTTTGTATCATGCACATGTATCAATTGTTGGGCTCTCTCAAACGGGAGAAAGGATGCTACAACCCCAAGCATTGCATTACATGCCGTAATCTGCCGACACGTAGCAAAGGCTAAAGTAATGCTACAAAATAATTCTAAATGAAAATAAATTAATGCAAACCAAACTATAGTTGTGCTCAAATCACTGTACCTGGCACCTGTTTTTTTTTAATATTACAATACATCATTTTATTTTATTATTTTAAATCTTTATATATTTGTTTTTAATATTTATATTCATTAAAATCAAGAAATTCCTGACGGAGATGACGGAGGTGAAACCAGAAACCCAGATCTCTCTCTTTTCTCTCTCAGTAAATCAAGAATCTGGATTTATTTTGTAGATGTCTCTTTCTCACTGTCACACACACAGATTGGGGTTGTATGGGGAATGAAGATGGTGTCTTCCATTGATGTATTGTAAATGCTCTGTCGACGCGTAAAGGACGATGGTGTCTTCCATTGATGTTTTGTAATGAAAATGTTTTTGGATTTTGTAGCATAATGATGTATGCTAAAGTTTATATCAACTTCGTGGAATTTTTGATGGGCAAGATTTGCCCAGATTTTTGTTGGATTTTGTGATGGCTCAAATTTTTTAGGTTTATTGGTGACAAAATTGAGGTGAAGGGACAAAGCTTCATCAGTGGAGAAGTATGAGTTAATTCAGATCTGATCCCATTAAGGGTTCCGAAAAAAGTCTCTTCTATTGGGTAATGAAGCTATAGGCGAAGACGAAGATACAAATCTCTCACTTGTTCTTGCGGGTGCTCCTTCGTTGAACGCGATGAAGATGAAAATTAAGAAGAAACTGCAGATGAATTGCAAACACAGGGGAGGGGGGAGAGATAGATTAGGAGGGAGGAAGAGATGATGTGGATTTTTTTTTATTTTTGTTTTTATTTTTAAATTATATATTATTAAAATGACTTTATTTTATTCTAAATTAAGCCGTTTAAAATATCATTACACTTTTTAATTTGCCACGTAGTTGACAATTCAAAGTTAATTTGGATGGAGCACTTCATTGGATGTCAAATCAGAATTTGATCAAAATTCAATAATTACAAGCTATTTAGCCGTTTCAAGCAATTCCGATTCGGAAAAGTTGGAACATAACTGCTTCGTCGATGTTCACGGTTTCAGGTCAGAACCGATCCGTGTTGGACGGTTCACAAGTTCGAACCGTGTATGTTTGATTTTTTTTTTGAAAATATAATTTATTGGAATTCAAAGAAGTATAATGTACATAATAGATATTAAATAAAATATATCTTCATTTAAAGTAATGTGATGATTAATTACAAATGAAAATATATAATTATTGAAAATTTGAAATCCTAAAATCCTTATAATTCACATGTTTCATGGTTCTGAACCGGAATCGTCGGTTCCAAGGTCGAATCATGTATTTTTCTATTTTTTTTATTTTTTTATTTACTCTTTCACTTATTTTATCACTATAATTATATTTTTTTTACTTCCTAAAGAATATAATTAACAAGGATATAAAACAAAATACAATTTTAAACCAAAATAGAAATAAACAAAAAATACAGACGAACCGTCGATTTTTGGTTCCAAACGTTGGGAACGGGAACAGACCCGTTATACTCCAAATTAAGTTTCGGGTCGGAATCGGTCCGTCTTACTCCACGCTTCCAAGTCGAAACCATCCCATTGACCACAGTTCCAGTCCAAAAATTGTTGATCGCAATTACAGTTTCGATCCGATTTGATCGGTTCAGAGTTTTGTGTGCATCTCTAGTTGGTAGTTTGTATTCCGTTTTCTCGTTTGATTTTTAAAATATCAATTAAAATAAAAATTTCATGCAATTTTCAATTATTTACAAAATTAACAAGAAATGTAGTTACCTATCAAATAATCTATACATAGTTAATTTATATATTATTAAAACGATTACGGATTCAAGACCTCTCCTTAATTCGAGGTCCTACGTCTCATTTCTGTATTCTTATTTATCTTTAATTCTTATTTTGAGCATTTTTATTCATTTATTCTATGTATATTTAATATAAATTTTCTCATCCCACATTGATTCTTAATAAAAATTTCACTCTTTGATAACCTATATAAATACACAATCCATGTGTATTTTCCCATCCCGAAATTATTTTGCACAACCAATATAATTTGGCAAATTAATTTGTTGGCCAAATAAATAGTTTTATTTTTATTGACAATTAATTTGATCAATTATTAAGTTGTCAATATTAATTTGTTTAATTTAATAAATTTTTAAATGATGTAAATAAAAGAAAATTTTCAAAAATACGCATTCTCAATTATAATTCTTGGATTTGTATATATATATATACACGTATGAATAATTATCGAAATTTAACTTTGTGACGAGATGATCAGACGTCCACAATAATTAACATCGTATATAATGAAATATTTGACAGATTGTGAGGTTTATAGAAAAAAGTTTGATTTCTTGCAACTAAAGAAAGTGAAATAAAAAAAAAAATACTCTTTTTGATGAATTATCGAAATATTATCACTCCGAAATAATATTATATTATTTTTAATGTTCATGCTTATATATTTCAAAATAATAATAAAAATAAAAATAAAAATATTTGTTAAAGGAAGTACAATAAAATCGAATAAACAACCTTATTGATGTATTTTATTTTAATAATATAGTTCGCAGTCGATTTTCGACGGGATACACACTAGTTTAATAAATATAAGAGATAATTACAATAACATCTATATCTAGCAACATATATGCATTAAATTTGTTCATAATCATTACAATAAATTGCGGATTTAATTAAAAAAAGAATAGCATATACTCACCATTTATAAGTTAGATAGATAATTATAAATAATTCTGACCATTTATATTGAATAATTAATGGGAAACAATAAATATTTAACTGTTAAACTATTAATATGAACTTACCAAATATTCTATAATTGCATTGTATTTCAGTTTTTTAATTTTAATATAATGAATAAATTCTTAAAATTATAGTTTGAATCGCTAATAGACTAGTTAATAAATTGCAATGTACAAACGCAAACTCGAATGAGATTTAAAGTCACCCTATTTTATTATTACAATGTCTAATTATTAAATAATAATATCATTTTAAGAGTAATGAGATTATCATTCACCCTATAAATATATAAAAGAAGATTAATTCATCCATGTAGTAAAAGTAACAATTGAATTAATTAGGTAAATAAAACAAAAGTAACAGTAATTTTAATTAATAAGGTAAAAAATAGAAAAATATGTTTATTATGCTTGTTTAAATCAGTATAATACAGTGATTCATGCAATTGAAAGTGGACAATTATATATTTCTTGTAAATATTCCCATTAATTGTCCAATATAAATGACCAGAATTACTTACTATTATATTATCTTATTTATAAATGGTGAGTATATTATTTTTTTTAATTAATACACACTTTTTTTTTTAATAATTTATTAAATCCACACTTTATTGTAATGATTGAGTACAAATATATTACTAGATCTAGATGTTAATGTAATTATCTCTTATATTAAATTAACACCTTATAGATTATTTGATAGGAAACTCTATTTTTTGTTAGCTTTGTAAATAATTGAAAATTGCATGAAGTTTTTATTTTAGCATGCTATTTTTAAAAATCAAATGAGGAAACGAAATACAAATTACCAACCTCAAAAAATAAATTAATGAGAAAGTCAATGCATTGACAAATGTTGTATTGTGAAAAAAAATTATAGCATTAATTTGTTTTAAATTCATATAAAAAAATTCAAATTCAGTTTTTTCCACAAACTTTCAATTTTGTTTTTAAAACAACTTTCAATTTAGTTGTAAATATATAAATTTTTGATTTTTTCCGAAATTTATCTCGATTTCATATTTGGGTCAAATCCAAATTGACTTGGCGCCAAAATTTGTTAAACGTGACGAGTCTTTAGTCAAAAAGATCTCATTTAATTAATAAGATTTAAAATTATTAAAATTATTTTTAATTTCCACACTCCACCGCATCTCTCTTAAGATTCTCTCTTCAACAATGGCTCTGGTTCGCGGTTTTGCCCGACCGCCTTCGGTCGATTGTCGAATGGAATAAATGGCATCTACGTTTAAGTTAGAACAAAAATCAGAGGTAAAAATACAAAATGAAAACATTAAATACAACCCAAATCTACAGAACTCCATTCTACATAGTCATTTAGCATACATGAAACTTCTAAAATCTCACAGATTGAAACTCATAGATTCATTGACGAAAATCTGCAATTGGTTTTCTGAGTTAGTTTTATGGTTTTCGGAAAAATCATCTCTCTACAAAACTGAATAGCCCAAATAAAAAATCTGCAATCCCAAAATCAACAAGCTATGAACAAATCGCTTTCGTTCATCTGCTTCCAGACCACGCCGCCGCTTCAGCCACCCTTGTGGAAAATTTTGGAGAAGAGAGTTGGCAGTTTGACGGGAAGTGAGGCGACCGAAATTCAAAAATCTTAAATTGTGTTTCCTCACCCAATTAGAGAGAGAACACTAATGATGGTCCCTGAGCTGGGTATGTAGGGGGTGAATACACCAAATAGATTTTTCTAAACTTTTTCAAGTTAAATCACAGAGTTGGTGAGCTCAGTTATCGATCCAGCTGGGGAGGGTCAGCTGGGTAAATAACTCAGCTGGCGGTGCGGAAAGTGGTGGTTTGAAAACTTAGCTCGGTTACTTAGAAAAACTCAGTTTGAAAATATTAACTTAACGTTTTCAGCTTAGTCAGGTTGTGCAACTTTTAGAGAGACACGGTATCTTTGGAGAAGCAAATTGTGTGTGCAGTTTTGAACAAATATGCAATGATATGAAGGAGTTAGTACACAGCTGAGTATAAAGCGAAAGTAAAGAGAGAGAGTAAGAAACATGCGAGTTTTTACGTGGTTCGGAGTAACACCTCCTACGTCCACGACCAGGTTCACTGGTAATCCACTACCACTTGGTTTCCAAGTACCAAGCAACTTCACAACTCTAACCCGAGCTGTGTTCCAACAGTTTGCGGGCACTGTCAAGCCTACACCTTCGCTTCCGGCACTGAAGAACCTATCCACTCGAATTACGCGCTTCGAGCAAGCGTACCTTTACCTAACCTTTCTGGGTTTGGATTTGGGTATGGGGTACCAACTATGAACGAGTTCTTTCAATTAAGAACTTTAGAGTATGATGAACTCGTTCGAAATCTAGGCTAAAGATGTACAATGAGTTTGGCCTAGGGAATAGACGAAAAACTAAGCAGTTTCTTAACTAGAAACACTTTAAGATAAAGTGTTCTTTGATCTATCTAGAACTGCTTGAGAGCTTTGGAAAGAATGAAGATTTCAGATAATGAAAGCTTGTAGAGAGTTTTTCGTATCTGATCCTGAGGTTGAAGACGGGTTTATATAGGTAGAGATTCAAGACTAGCCGTTGGAGGAGCCGTTTGAATCTTACCTACTCTTCTTAAATACAAGATCTGCCGTTGGGTGTATCTGCACCTGTCTTCATTTGTGTCACATCCTAGGTTCTGAAGTCTAGGATGCTGACTTGGCAATCCCTTATTGGTCGAGGTAGGTTGACTTCCTCTGATTCCGGGATCTTCTGCCTTTAGTGCTGGCTTTTGAATTCAGTGCTGGACTATCTTGAAGTGGAGTCTTCAGAGATAGTTCCTTTGTTCTCTGTTGGACCAGTTGTGTTTTGAACTCAGCTCGAATTCTCTTCAGCTTGATCAGGCTCTGCTGGATCACTCAGCTGAAGGTTGACGCCTGCTGTCTTTTGCTAGCTGACTCCAGCTGTGAACACAGCTGGGTCGACTGCTGTCTTCCGCTTCCTTAACCTGTAAGCCTAGAAAATCTAAAGCTCAAACAGGCGAGCTGGAAAACACTATTTAGGTTGACGCAATCATCTATTCAGTTGGAGAATCAGTTGGGTTTTGGTATCAAATCGAAACCTTATAATTTTCCCAACAATTTCCCCCTTTTTGATGATGCCAAAACCTAACTGAGACAACTTATGACGCAGAATAGAAAAACTTGTGTTTTATTAATGTAAGAAAATACATTATAACACAGGAAAAAGAAAGAAGGAGAAAGTAAAAATCTTCAGTCTTCAATCCTTCAGTCTTCAATCCCAGTTGGCTGGGTCTTCTCTTCTGCATCCGTTGCTTCTTTCTTTTGACTCGTCTCTTCTTCAGCTGATTCTGATTCAGCTGGTTCCTTTAGCTCAACAGTTTGCATCTTCATTGACTTGTCTCTCTTCTCCCTTACTTCCCCCTTTTTGGCATGATCAAAACAGGGTGGGAGAGATACACCATCGGCTGTTGCGATGTTTTAGTTTGGCGAAACTGTGGTTTTCAGCTCTGAGCAGCGAGGTTTGGAGTCTAAGTGGCTCAGCTGTTGTGTTAGCTGGCTCTTCTTCAGTTGCATTAGCCTCAGCTGTGATTGCAGACACAGCGTCCTTGGCCTGATTCAGCTGTGGCAGTCCAGCTGAGTGCTTGGAGGGATGAGTTGGCACTGGAGATAGCATCTTCTGGGTCGGGCACAACTTCATTCCTTGCAACTTTTGCTTCTTCAGACTTCTTAGATTGAATGAGAAAGTCTGATTCAGCACTTGAGGGACTTGTATTCAGCTCATATCATCATCATCCAGCTGCAGGTGATCGTTGGCTGGGTGATGTTTCTCATTAGAGCTTGGTGCAGGGACCTGAGCATCTTTCATCGGAAGATCTCGAAGAGGGTGTCCCTATGGAGCTGAAGGAAACTGAGGAGAAGGCGGTTGAAGTATCCCATCTGTCTTGGGGTTTAAGCTTGGTTGATCAGCTGGAATACTCCGTTGCGGTGTTGGTGATGATTATGTTCACGCAGGGACGTGAACTTCTCTTCCACCGTAAGAAACGACCGCTTGTGGGCCTTCTGCTCCTCGGAGAGTGATTACGAATTCTCTCATAATGTCAGCTGGCTTCTCTGCTGACTGACTGAGCACCTTTGACTTGAGTCTTCTGTTTGAAGACAGTGCTTCAGTATATTTTATCTCCTTAAGTTGTCTCCGATTCCCAGCTGGGATGGAGTTAGATGCATGCTGCTTTGTCTCCTGCATCTTTTTCTGTGCCTCCTGTGGTGGAGCAAGAGCTTTGTCATGACTGCTCTTGAATACTCCGGCTTTATCAACATCTGGTCCAGGTCTGTTGACGTTGATTTTTGCATCCCAGGGAGTTGTATGTCCCGTTCTCTCTTTTATGTTGAGAGAAACAGTGGGGTTGAGGGGGTCTTTTTCCTTTGACATTCCCAGAAAGTTTTCTGCACCTTCCTGGTGAATGACGTTCTTGAGCTTTGCAGTCTACTGCGCTGGCCTGGTTCTGTCGATGGGCTTCACCTTCTTCTGGACTTCCGTCTTCTTTGAGAGTTAAGCAACTCTTATCTTGAAGCTTTGACAGATTCTTCAAGTTTGATCGGCTTCGGGAGATATCTTTCTGGATTCCATGTTCTTCTTCTGTATCTTTTGTTAGTAGAAATGAATAATACCAATTGATGGAAATAAGAAAGAATGCCGAAAAACTTTCTAGGGTTGATACGTATGTCTTCTAGCATATTTAAAGAGTTTTCTTTATGAATGGACGATCAAGATTTGTCTATTGATAAGAAGATCTACGGCTGGGAGTGATTCTCTCTACATATTAAATTCTTGATTAGAATATGTGAGTTAATGCGCGAGAGAGAACGGTTGAGGCGTTTTGACTTTTGCCTCGAAACTCCCATTATTCAATTCTTTGCAGACTTTTAATTAAGATTGATTAGATATGACAAGATGTGAGTTGACAGAAAATAGATTGAGTAGGTGTAATTAATGTTGTTGTAAACCTCTCAGCTGATCATTGTAGTCAGCTGATACCTCGGTTGAGTGGGTGTGCTGGATCATCGTGGTTCCAATGTTCCCCTCACTCGAATAATCCTTTCCTTTCAGCATCTGGTTTAGTTGAATTCTTTCTCAGCTGATATCAGTGACGTTGATTCTGAATTTCAGTTGTCTGCTTGCATTCAGCTGGGTCTGCTTCCATTCAGCTGGGTCTGCTTCCGTTCAGCTGGGTCTGCTTCCGTTCATCTGGGTCTGCTTCCAATCAGCTGTGTCTGCTTCCGATCAGCTGGGTCTGCTTCCGATCAGCTGGGTCTGCTTCCAATCAGCTGGGTGAAGCATCGTCTGGGTTGAGAAGTCCAAGTAATCCGCACAGCATTTTGAACCTTGCTTCTATCAGCGGTTTTGTGAGAATGTCAGCCCGCTGTATGTCTGTGTGAATTTTCTCAACAATCACATCCTTCTTTTCTACGTGATCTCTGATGAAATGATGTCGTACGTCTACATGCTTGCATCTTGTGTGAAGTACTGGATTCTCTGAAATGGCAATCGCACTTGAGCTATCACAGAAAATTGGAACCTGTCCAGTTTTTACTTCATAGTCATCTAGCTGATGTTTCAGCCAGAGAATTTGCGAGCAGCAGCTTCCAGCGGCCATATATTCTCCTTCTGTCGTGGAAGTTGCGACGCACGTTTGTTTCTTTGAAAACCATGAAATCAACTTACTTTCTAAGAACTGACAAGTTCCTGAAGTTGATTTTCTGTCCAACCGATCTCCAACGAAGTCTGAGTCTGAGTATCCAGTCAGCTGTAGATTGTCTTCAGCTGGGTACCACAGCCCAACATTCTGAGTTCCTTTGAGATATTTGAGAATGTTCTTGGCTGCTTGCATGTGTGCTTCCTTTGGATCAACTTGAAATCTGGCATACACTCTGACTGCGAAAGAGATGTCTGGACGACTTCTTTGTTAGATACAAGCAGGATCCTATTATCCTCTCCGTATTTGCTTTGGAATCAACCGATTTCCCTTCGGTTCTCGGTTCAATCTTCCGGTTGGTGTTCATTGGAATTTTTACGATTCTGTGGATTGAACTCCATACTTGGCGATCAAGTCTTTCACGTATTTGGATTGATTTATGAAAATCCCTTCTGATGATTGCTTGACTTGAAGTCCTAGGAAGAAACTCATTTCTCCCATCATGGACATTTGGAACCTCTCTGACATCATCTCTCCAAATCTTTGGCATAAGAAGCTTGATCTTGATCCTAAGATGATGTCGTCTACGTAGATTTGAACAACCAGGATATCTTCTCCTGACTTGATGGTGAAGAGAGTTCTGTCTACTGAGCCCTTCTTGAATCCTTTGGATACGAGAAAATTTGACAAAGTGTCATACCAAGCTCGAGGTGCTTGCTTTAATCCATAAAGAGCCTTCTTTAGCTTGTAGACTTTATTTCCTTCTACTTCGAATCCTGGAGGTTGTTCAACGTAGACATCTTCTTTGATTTCTCCATTTAAGAATGCACACTTCACATCCATTTGATAGACCTTGAATTTGTGATGTGCTGCAAAGGCGAGAAATAGTCTGATTGCTTCCAATCGTGCTACTGGAGCAAAAGATTCTTCGAAGTCAATTCCTTCCTGCTGAGTGTAGCCCTTGGCAACTAGTCGAGCTTTGTTTCTGATGACGACTCCCAGGGTATCCATTTTGTTCTTGAATATCCATTTGAGTCCTATGACTTTGACTCCTTCAGGTCTGTCGACCAGTTCCCAGACACAATTTCTGAGGAATTCGTTCAGTTATTCTTGCATGGCGTTTGTCCAAGGCACGCTCTTCAAAGCTTCGAGAATTGATTAAGGCTCTGGCACTTGAGCTACGTAACACGCCATTAGAGCTGTGTCTTCATCATAGACCGTCAGTTCTAGCTCTACTGAGAGTTGAGCTGTGTCAGCTGCTTCTTGATGATCCGATGAAGCTTGAGCAGCTGAGCTTCTGGTTTTGACTTGGTCAGATGGTTCTCCGATAATAGCTGATGATGGATGATCTTCAATCCATCTTCTCCTCTTGCGAATTTCTTCTTCCAATTGATTGATGCTTGACGTGGCTAAATTTTGTCTGACTTGGAGTTGCTCAGGAGTTAAATCTTGAGAGTTTGGCTCTCTTTGATTTATATTTTGAGGAGACTTCTGTAGAGGCTCAGCTGGAGATGGAGCTGGGGACTCAGCTGTGTTCGGATTCCCAGCTGATGATGTTCCCCCTTGATTTGGTGTTGAAGCTTCTTCTCGATTTCCAGCTGGTGGAGCTTCTTGATTGATTTGAATTTCCTCCTCTGGCTCATTGTCCCAAATTAATGGTTCGGCCAGATTCCTGATTCTATTTTCTTGAGCCCTTGTCTGAATCAATCTTGAAGATTCTCCTTCGTTTCTTCGTTTGATAAAATCTCTATATTCGAAGGAAGATTCGTCAAAGGTAACATGTGGAGTTACTTCGACTATTTGAGTTCTTCTGTTGAAGACTCTGTATGCTTTACTCACAGCGGAGTAACCAAGGAATACTCCTCGGTCTGTCTTTTCGTCGAACGTCTTGAGCTGTATCTTCCCATTGTTGAGGATGTGACATTTGGATCCGAATACCTTGAAATATCCAATGTATGGTATTCTGTTGTTCTATAGCTCATACGGTGTCTTGCCTTGCCTTGATGTGAGTAGGGAGCGATTTTGAGTGAAGCAAGCTGTGTTGATTGCTTCAGCCCAGAACTTCTTTGGAATAGCAGAGCTAGCTAGCATTGAGGTAGCTGCTTCCTTGAGAGTTCTGTTTCTTCTTTCTGCTACACCATTCTGCTGAGGTGTGCGAGCTGCAGATGTTTGGTGTTGAACTCCGTTCTTCTCGCAAAAATCATAAATAGTTTCATTTAGAAACTCCGTTCCACGATATGATCTTATTGCCATTATCTTGCACTCCTTCTGTGTTGATAATCTTTCCAGCAGGATAGGCGACTTAGTTCGGTTTCGCTCTTCGGTATAAGAATGATACCCATGTGAATCTTGAGAAATCATCCACAACGACCAGAGTATATTTTCTGCCATTGAAGCTTGCTGGAGTAACTGGACCAAAAAGATCCATGTGAAGAAGTTGAAGAACTCGATCAGTTGACTGAGCTGGCTTGAGAGAGAATAAAATTCTTGTCTGCTTTCCTTGTTGACACGCGTTGCACATATGACTTTTGTCATATACTTGATCTGGAATTCCATTAGCGAGCTGGTTCCTAGCCAGTTTGTTGATTGTCTTGAAGTTGAGATGATTCAGCCGTACGTACCACGGCCAGTGACTTTATTGCTGCTTTTCGATACAAGACAAGTCTCAGGAGGGTTGTTCCGGTCGACAAAGTACATATTTCCTTCTCTTTTCCCTCTTAGGAGTATCTGCTTGGTTTTCCTGTGCTTCACTGTGCATCCCTGTGCATCAAACTTGACAGAAAAACCGTTGTCGCAGAATTGGCTAATGGAAAGCAAGTTATGTTGCAATCCTTGTGCATAAGAAACATTTGGGATTATAACATTTCTAGTTCTAAATGTACCATAACCTTTGGTTAGGCCTTTGGAGTTGTCACCAAATGTTACTTGTGGACCTGTACGCTCAATATACTCCTGGAGTAGATGCTTTAGGTGCGTCATGTGCTTGGAACATCCACTGTCCAAGTACCATAGCGTTCTCATCGACTCCTCAGAGATGCGTTGATTTCTTGCAACCTAAACAAAAAATTAAAATTCAGGTACCCAGTTTTAATTGGGTCCTTGTGGGTTAGACAGAGATCCTTTGACGACCCAGATCTGCTTGATGACTCGAATTGGGTCATTTGATCTGATAATTCTCCCAGCTGAGTCGATATACACATTCTTTGTGTTATTCTGTTGTTGCTGGCGGGGTCTTGATCTCCGTGTCTTCTTGTTTTGTTGTCTGGATTTCTTTTGGTTTCCAGCTGTGTGCCTAGCTGAGACGTTCTTTTGTCTCTGCTGTCTCATGTGATGCTGTGGCTGGAAATGATTATCCAGCTGATACTCGTTTGAGTGGTATCCAGCTGGGTATCTCTGATATCTTGGTTGATATCGATCAACGTGCTGGTGCTGTGGCTGGTATCTGTAAAATCCAGCCTGTGGTCTTCGTTGAGGTTGAGCACGTTGCTGTCTGAGTTGGGCTTGAGGTTGTCGCACAACTGACCTTCTTGATGTCTGCTGTGTTCTCGACGGATTTTGAGACTGTTTCACAGCAGTTCTTCTTGACATCTGCTGTGTTCTCAACGGAGCTTGAGAATGTTTCACAGCTGTTCTTCTTGACGTCTGCTGTGTTCTCAACGGAGCTTGAGAATGTTTCACAGCTGGTCTTCCCGACGCCTGCTGTGTCCTCAACTGTTGATGCTGAGCTGCTGGGATTGGAGGTTCGTTTGCACGTACAAACATTACTTTTGTTCCACTTGTGGAGGCAATGTTTGAGGCATCATTTGATTCGTTGTATCCCAGTCCCGCTTTGAGTGCTGCTGGACGCTGAGCACTAATGATCTCGTCCATTGTTGACGTGGCTTTGATGAGAGCTACTATCTTCTTAGATAGTACCTCTTCGGTGCTTTTCAGCTCAATGATCTCAGCTGACTTCCTTTCCGATTCAGCTGTGACCTTTTCCACATCTTCTATCAGTTGTTTCTTCTCATTGTTGAATTCCTTCATCAGCTGATCTTGTTTCACTATTTTGTCTTTTAGTGAAACGACTTCCTGTTGGAGCTGAGTTGTATCAGCTGCGTCTGATACTTTTGTCTTTTCCAGTTCCGCCTTCAGCTCAGCATTCTCACACATAATGACGTTAAGGATCTCTTGAAGCTCCTTGGAATCGTTCATTACTTTCTCTACTAGACTCCAATCAGGTAGACCGGATTCTGAGTCCTGTATAGAGTGTTCGTGTGATGGTGAGATGTTAGACAGATTTAGAGTTCGAGACGTTACCTCATCTTCATCGATGCCGTCTGTTTGTCCCATGAAGCATGTATCCCAATCAGGTTCATCATGGGCCATCAGGGCTTCTTCTTCCGAGTCTGAAAATGGCATGTCATCCATTTTATTGCACTCTGATTCTTCATCAGCGATATAAGCTCTCCTTCTGTCAGCTGCCTTGGCTTTTAATTGGTCTTTGTCTTTCTTGGACAGCTTTGGACAATCTTGTCGGTAGTGTCCTGGTTCCTTGCAGTTGAAGCAACCTTCTTCTGTTCGTTTGTCAGCTGACTTCTCATCAGCTGCTGCGTACTTATCTCTGTAAGTCCTTGCGAACTTCTTGTATTTGCCCTTGCTGGTGTTGAGTCTGTTATAATTTTTCACCATCATGGCAATTTCTTCGAGTAGCTCCTCTTTGCTCATTTCCTTTTTGTCCTTCTTCATCTTGGAGGACTCAGCTGACTTGACATGAGCTGACTTTTCAGAGTTGGCTCTGAAAGCAATTTCTTTTGGAGCTGGGGTGAGTTCTCCGTCATTCTGTCTGTTTGAAGATTCTTCTTGAGTGATCTTCAAGTTGTATTCGTTGGCTTTTAAGAGTGAGAACAACCTTTCTGTAGATAGATCACCCAAGTCACTTCGACTTTGGTGAACTACCTTATAAGTGTTCCATTCAATTTGAAAATTTGAAAGAACCTTTAGATTCTTTTCCCGCTGGGTATACTTCCCAGTTCTGATTGTCTCTAACTCGATGACTATGTTTGAGAACCTTAGCTCCATCGCTTCGATGGACTCGTTGGCTAGCTGCTTGAAGTTGTCGAATTTTTGGCAAGCTATTGTGAATTTATTTTCTTTGATTTCTTCAGATCCTTCACATAGCTTGGCAAGTATTTCCCACATCTCTTTGACTGTCTTGCACTTGATGATCTTACTCAGGTAGGCGTTTGAGACTGTTGATGAGATGGTGTTTCTTGCGAAGCTGTCCAGTCCAGCTTGCTTTCGTTATTCTGACGAGTAATCCTTCTTTGGCTTGAGAATTGGCCGGTATTCTGGTTGTCCTCCATCATGGGCAGGTACGAGTTCATTTCCTTGTTAATAAATAAGGATGGGTCCGTCTGTGATGACGTCCCACATCATGTCGTGATGTGCACAAAGGAAGCTTTTCAATCTGAATTTCCAGATTGCATAGTCGTCTACCGAGAAGGTGGGGAGATTCCTGTTAAGATAAGAATCCATAGACATGTGCAGTATGTAATAATATGAGTTTTTCTGAAAAACGGATCTGTTCAGTTGGCCACTGACACAGAGTGTCAAGAGAGATCTCTTGATACAGAAACGGTGGTCTTTTGAACCACTGCTCTGATACCAATTGATGGTCCCTGAGCTGGGTATTTGGTGTAGAGGGGGGGTGAATACACCAAATAGATTTTTCTAAACTTTTTCAAGTTAAATCACAGAGTTGGTGAGCTCAGTTATCGATCCAGCTGGGGAGGGTCAGCTGGGTAAATAACTCAGCTGGCGGTGCGGAAAGTGGTGGTTTGAAAACTTAGCTCGGTTACTTAGAAAAACTCAGTTTGAAAATATTAACTTAACGTTTTCAGCTTAGTCAGGTTGTGCAACTTTTAGAGAGACACAGCTGTCTTTGGAGAGCAGCTGTGTGTGCAGTTTTGAACAAATATGCAATGATATGAAGGAGTTAGTACACGGAGTATAAAGCGAAAGTAAAGAGAGAGAGTAAGAAACACGCGAGTTTTTACGTGGTTCAGAGTAACACCTCCTACGTCCACGACCAGGTTCACTGGTAATCCACTACCACTTGGTTTCCAAGTACCAAGCAACTTCACAACTCTAACCCGAGCTGTGTTCCAACAGTTTGCGGGCACTGTCAAGCCTACACCTTCGCTCGGCATCAAGAACCTATCCACTCGAATTACGCGCTTCGAGCAAGCGTACCTTTACCTAACCTTTCTGGGTTTGGGTTTGGGTATGGGGTTCCAACTATGAACGAGTTCTTTCAATTAAGAACTTTAGAGTATGATGAACTCGTTCGAAATCTAGGCTAAAGATATACAATGAGTTTGGCCTAGGGAACAGACGAAAAACTAAGTTAGCTTAACTAGAAACACTTTAAGATAAAGTGTTCTTTGATCTATCTAGAAGCTGGCTTGAGAGCTTTGGAAAGAATGAAGATTTCGGATAATGAAAGCTTGTAGAGAGTTTTCGTATCCGATCCCGAGGTTGAAGACGGGTTTATATAGGTAGAGATTCAAGACTAGCCGTTGGAGGAGCCGTTTGAATCTTACATACTCTTCTTAAATACAAAATCTGCCGTTGGGTGTATCTGCACCTGTCTTCATTTGTGTCACATCCTAGGTTCTGAAGTCTAGGATGCTGACTTGGCAATCCCTTATTGGTCGAGGTAGGTTGACTTCCTCTGATTCCGGGATCTTCTGCCTTTAGTGCTGGCTTTTGAATTCAGTAGGGTATCTTGAAGTGGAGTCTTCGGAGATAGTTCCTTTGTTCTGTCTGGTTGGTGTGTTTTGAACTCATTCGAATTCTCTTCAATCATTTCTGTTGGATCATTTCAGTGAAGGTTGACGCCTTCTTGTCTTTTGCTAGTGACTCATTGTGAACACGGTAGATTTCTTGTCTTTCTTCCTTAACTTTTGTAAAATCTAAAAAATTTCAAACAGTAATTTGGAAAACACTATTTAGGTTGACGCAATCATCTATTCAGTTGGAGAATCAGTTGGATTTTGGTATCAAATCGAAACCTTATAATTTTCCCAACAACTAATTTACTGCACTTGGCAATGAACAAAATGACGAAGCAGATTTTCTTTGGGGGATACTGCTCTTCGCATTCTTAATATCTTCCATTTCTGTATAAGTACTTTATTTTTCGTCCGATTAGCTTTAATAGAAGATAGATATGGGTGACGTGGTTGGCAGTCGATTCTTCGTCGGATTTGTGATGAAGAAGAGGATGAGATGAGATTTGAGGTTTGATGAATTTGATGATTTTTTTTTTTTGCAGTTTCGAAACGAGAGAGAAGGGCGAGTGGGAAAGAATTTAGGATTTTTAACTCTACCATAGTTAGAAGTTTAAATGATTAAATAATAGACAAAACATTTGAAATTAAAAATAAAGCAAAAGTAGAAGACATTTACACGTGTACGGAGATGCATAGATGATAGATGGATGTAATGCATGGTGGGGTAGCATCCAGGTTCCCCTCTCACACATCGTTTGTTACGGTGCATGTATATATGGCTTATATATTAACGTTACCTTCATTTTTAGATTTGATATATTGATTTATAAGTTGTAATTACAATGAAATATTCATTTCATATTTGTTTATCTCATTATTGTATTTACATATATATATATATATATATATGCTTAATGTTCATCCTATTTAGGTAAATATTTTATAAGTATATTACTTATTTATTTATTAAATGAGTAAAACTAAACAAATTTAATAACATCATGATATTTTGGAATTGATTTTAAAGCTAATTTTACAAATAAAATCAAGATAAACCTACGAGCGGCCAAAAAAAGCCCAAAACCATGCCATAAAGCACAAAGCAAAGCCTGATTGTGACTGATCAAGTTAAAATTATGTAAACTGAAGTAAGTGCCTACGTCACCTATTTTGGTTTATTAATTATTTTATAATGACTATAGTAGGGGTGTGCATTCGG
Source organism: Agastache rugosa (assembly GCA_031470985.1). Taxonomy (NCBI): domain Eukaryota; kingdom Viridiplantae; phylum Streptophyta; class Magnoliopsida; order Lamiales; family Lamiaceae; genus Agastache; species Agastache rugosa. Next base: position 29,147,386 of record CM062605.1, read on the forward strand.
TTCGAACCGACTCAAACCGAACCGACCCGGGAAAATCGAAAATCGAAATAGCCTAAAAAAAGAAACCGACCCGGGCCAAATTCTGCATGAAAACCGATCCGAAACTGACCGAAACCGACCATCGGTTTCGGGTCGGTTTCGGTTAAAACCGACAAAAATTTGGCAGATTGTTCCAATGGCTTAAATGCCCCGTTTGGTTGTTTTCCCCTGTTCCAGTTTGCACAAATTCTATTACCCTAAACTAAAAATCGAACTACAGCCCCAAATCTGAAAATGCAATATCATAAAATCGAACCCTTCGCAATTTCACAAGTCATAACATGTCAGATTCTCAATTTCATTACTTAAAGCCCTAAAACCTAAACAAACGTCAGAATTGCAGAGAGAGAGAGAGAGAGAGGGAGTTGAGTGACCGGGGCTGGGGATGGATTGCGGTGGCCAGCGGGAGACAGCTACGGCGGAGGGCTGTGGCAACGGGCAGAGGCGAGCGCCGGAGTGGGGCGGTAGCGAGCCACGGAGAGGGCAGAGGGAATGAGGAATGGGTGATTGCCTTGCCTGATTTGTGAGACTCGGGAGAGAGAGGAATGACGGTGGCCGATGGCCAGTGATGGGCGTGACGGCCGTTGGCCGGATGAGCAGTGGCGACCAACGAAGGAGGGAGCAGTAGAGTAGAGAGAGAGAGCGAGTGAGAGAGGTTGAGAGGGAAAGAGAGTTGCGGCTGGTGGGTGTTTTAGAATTTTAGGTTAGGGTAGTTTTTGAGTGGATTAAAAATAAAACAAATAAAATTATATATATTTAATGTATACGGGTCGGTTCGGTTTATAGCGGGTTTGGATCACCCAAAACCGAAACCGACCCGTCCAATTTTCGGTTCCAAATTCTGCAACCGACCCGCACCGACTACATTACATACACTGACCCGAACCGACCGAACCGCCCGGGTCGGCCCGGTTTGTCGGTTTCGGGTCGGTTATGCTCATCCCTAGACTATAGTCTCAAACCCAACAGAATTACTTTATTTCTGTAAAGACAAAAACATTCATTTTGCAGGATCATATATATTACCTCAAAAAACAAAGATCAAATATATGATTCTGAAAAGTTAGATAATAGTTCGGATTAAACATCCGAAATTAATATTCAAGTCACAGTTAACCGGCTCAAGATAACACTATGATTTTTAGAAAAAAAATAACTAAATAAAATGTTGAATGCAGTGCAGACAAATTACTGTGACCCTCTCTAGTTTATATACACAAAATTTCAATTAAAGGCTCGTTTGGTAGGTATGTTAGGATAAGTCAAGATAAATAATGTTGAGATAAATAATGTGAATAAGGGGTGATTATTAGTGTAGTTTTTGTGTTTGGTAGATAAGATAATGTCAAGATAAATAGCAGCGAATAATACGTTGGTTGTTTGGTACCATAGTTTAAATTTAAGATTAAATGGGAAATTACAATTCTACCCCTAATTATATAACCCTCATCTCTCTCTCTCTCCTCTCTCCTCTCACATGTTCCACCACCACACCACCTGCTCTCTCTCTTCTCGTCTGCAACCACCACCACCGTCCCCACCCCATCCCTTCCACCACCATCCGCCATCACCACCACCATCCCATCCTCGACGCCGACATCCATTCCACCACTGTCACCCGCCACCACCACAAACAAGTTTATACAACCACAGTCGACCACCACCGCCACAAAAATTCTCCCACCCTCGACGCCGCCGCCGCCGCTGCTGCTGCCTTCATCTCTCATCCACCACCTGCAAATTTTGGACGGGAGAGAGAGAAAGAGAGGGGGGAGATTTGCACCACTCTTCTCTCTCTCTCCTCGTCTTTCACCTTCCCGACCAGTCGCCGCCGCCTGCTTGCCGACCCGCCACCATGTCCCTCCCGCTCTCTCCTCTCTCACTCCCTCTTCTCTCACCCCTCAATCTCTCTCTCCTCTGTTCCACCACCATCCGTCGTCGTCGCAACCACCACCACCACCATGTCCCTCTCGCTCTCTCTTCTCTCACTCCTCTCTCTCACTCTCTCTTCTCTCACCCCTCAATCTCTCTCTTCTCTGTTCCACCACGCAACCACCACCACCATCCGCCGCCGTCGCAACCACCACCGCCACCATGTCCCTCTCTCTCTCTCTCTTCTCTCACTCCTCTCTCTCACTCTATCTTCTCTCACCCCTCAATCTCTCTCTCCTCTGTTCCACCACGCAACCACCACCACCATCCGTCGCCGTCGCAACCACCACCACCATCCGCCGCCGTCGCAACCACCACCGCCGCCTACTCTGTCACTCCTCTCTGTCACTCTCTCTTCTCTCACGTAGCCACCATGTGGGCAATTCTGTCAATAGAAATTTAGTATGGGTTACACCCTCAATCCACATAAATAATACCACCAATTTGGGCAGATTAATCATCTAGGTGAAACAGTGAAATAAGCTCGGGCCCTTCATTTATGCCGGGCTCCCAGTATAAAAAATTTTAGCTACCAAACACTTAATAAACCCATATAAATAATATAGTAGGGGTTTATAACCCCTACCAAACACCCCCTAACTTAATAGACAATCCCACATGTTTTCAACCATACATTCCTCCTTCGCCTTGGGAACTCGGACCCTTTATACGTCTCCATATATTTATTTATTTTTAAATTAATATAGTACACTCTCCGTACACGGCTTATTTGCTTGTTATTGACGAGTACGTATTTTAATAATTTAGTTGACTAAGTTAGTAGATGTGTTGTTAATGGAATAAGAATCTCATTTTTGATGTGTTGTATGGTTGAAAATAAGTAGATTGTGTGGGACTTTATTACTAAAAATGGAACAAACGAATAGGTCGTGGACGAATAAAAAAGAAAATACATGCAAATAGGTCGTGGAGGGAGGGAGTACGATCAATTTAAATTCTTATATATGTTCTTTATTACTCTCTTCGTTCCACTAAACATGTCTCATTTTTCTTTTTTGGATGTTTCTTTAGTAATGTCTCATACCCAAAAAGAAAACATTTAACTCTTCAAAACTTGTGAGATCTAATCACTTTTCATTTTTTTACTCCTAATATTAATCTTCGTGCTTAAAATGTATGAGACGGCATGTTTAGTGAGAGGGAAGAAGTATTAATGAAATCCTGTATTGATTCAAATCGATTCAAGAATCTTAACTATTTTGTCATGGACTTCAATCCAATAGTACTGCCTAACTAATCTTTGTGTTATGTAGGATAGAGAATTTTCGTGTTATGTATTACTATTATATTTTTACTTATTTATAATTTTTAAGATAATTTAGTAATTTAAATTTATATATATTTAGTTTTAAATTATTTAAGAAAAATATAATCATAATTGTCTAACAATATACTTCCTCCGTCCCGTCATAAGTGGCCACATTTTCTTATTGGTTGTCTCAAAATAAGTGGTCACTTTCCTTATTAGAAAATATGTTTATCTCACAAAAAATTGTGGGGTTCACAACTTTCTATTTTTTTATCCATGCCGAAAAGAACGTGATCATATATGGCGGGACCGAATATAAACTTGTGCAGCACTCTCCAAACAAACAAAATTTCCATCTCCGTACTGTCAAAAATGAGAAGACAAAATAAGTAAAGCCTCCATTTTGTGGGAGGGAGGGAGGGCGAGAGAGAGAGAGAGAGAGGGGGGTCAACACAAGAAATGGAGAGAGGGATGCATGGATTTGGCGGTGAAAGAACTCCTCTTCTTACCAGACAAGTAAGCAAGCTTCGGATTGTCAGCGATTTATCCATTTATTTCTGTGCATCAATGAGTTTTTTTCTTTCTTTTGAAGGGATTATTATTTTGTTTGAGTTCGTGGAAATTTTTATAGTCATGACGATCCTTTTGCATGATTTGAATGCTTATGAAATGCCTAATTCCTTTTATTTTTCCCTTGTCCAAAATTATGTCGTTTTCTGATTTTAATCCGGCTGTATGTTCTGAGCTGTTGGCGTAGTTAAAATATCGAGTTAGAAATGATTAGGTAATTTTGAATTTTCAGATAGGCGGAGGGTGGGGGGGGGGGGGGAATGGGGGCGAGGCTTGTTCGGGTTGATTATTTGCTTGTTTGTATATGGTGTAATTCAATCAGCCGATGGATTATCGATTTATTTCACTAGAATTGTTTTGACTTGGAGAATAATTGTACTCCATTTGTTAAGTGAAGCATCCCTGTTATAGGGCGTGGATTTGACTTGTTAAGTGTAATTCTGTATCGATTTTCGAAGGGTGATGCTTGAATTGTAGTTCTTTCTTAATGCCCGAGCTTGTTTAGGGCGGACGAAGAGTAAATGGTGCTGCGGAAAATGGCCAGATGACTGACCTTGAACACGGAGATGCTGTACCGGTAATCTGGAATTCAATTGAACTCTTCTCTTTGACAATGTGTCTTGTATTGAGCTGTTTCTGTAAGGTGCTAATTTTCTTCTTGTGAATATAGGCGGCGAATGTGGGCTTTGGTAGAGTCATATCACTCGTAAGATGGTGTTGTTTTTGTTGCTCGATTAGTCAAAGTTGTTGGATGCTACTTGCTTCTTGTGTAGGTTTTTGACATGAAATTTTGTTGTCAGGCGAAGCCTGAAGCTGGCAGTTTGATTATTGCCACGATTGCTCTGCTGATTGCTTCAACTTCCAGTATACTAGTGGTAATGTGCTAAAGCATGCCTGATATCTGTAGAGATTAGTACTACGGTCCTTGACCTTTCACCCGAGTGAGGGCATAATCTTATTTACATTTTAATGTGAATGGCAGCCAAAATTTGGAGGGAAGATAATTGATATTGTCTCAGGAGACCTCCAAACACCTGAACAGAAATCTGAAGCTTTGAATGCTGTCTACAGTACAATATTTGCAATCTTTCTGATTGTTGTAATTGGGTATATGCTTATTTTACTGCTCTAGTAGAGACAGATTTCTACCTTTTTTTTTCTTCATTTGTTTAAGTTCAATCGTTTAACTTGTTTCATTCATTCTTCCATCCAGATCGATTTGCACAACAATTCGAGCATGGTTGTTTTCATCTGCCAGTGAGAGGGTTGTTGCTCGCGTAAGAAGGGATTTATTCAGTCATCTTGTTTCCCAAGTAATGACCTTTTACCCTGGTTTGTTTCAATCCTGTAATATTTTCTGTTGGAATAGATTCTTAAATCTCACTTTACTTTCTTCAAATGAAATAAAAATCCATAGGAAATAGCATTCTTCGATGTTACTCGGACAGGGGAGCTCTTAAGTAGGCTGTCTGAAGATACTCAGATTATAAAAAATGCAGCAACTACGAATCTTTCAGAGGCTTTGAGGAATCTTTCGACTGCATTTATTGGTCTCGGATTCATGTTTACAACTTCATGGAAGTTGACATGTAAAGTCTCAATCACCATATTGATTTTTCCTTCTACAATTCCTTCAATAATTATGCTTTCCTGTAATCTTTCCAGTGTTGGCTTTGGTTGTTGTTCCGGTCATATCAATTGCTGTCCGTCAGTTTGGTCGGTATGTTCGGGAACTTTCTCACAAGACTCAAGCTGCTGCTGCAGTGGCATCTTCTATTGCTGAGGTATCACTTAATATGTTTACTCTCTTAATTCTCCATTCCACAATGGGTTGTATCATTCTCCTGAACTGAGTGTAGGATCACAGAGGTAGATGGATTAGCAAAAATTGGGAAGTTTTATACTTTTGTATTGTTCCTCTGCTGTGCATGTAGACTGTAGGGATAGGTTGCTCACCCTTTCAAATTCATTTTTACAATGTAGATATAAAATGTAGCATATTCTGCTGTAAATAATATGACTCGGGAAAAAGCATCATGACCTGGAGGTGAGAGAAAAAGAGGAAGATAATGTAATAATCGTTGACAGATGGTCGTCTAAGCTGCAATATCTCCCTCCATATGGATATGGTCTTTCAATATGAGGATAAGTACGTATAAAATTCGCTGGTTTCTTCACAAACACATGTTTTTCATGTAGGAAACTTTCGGTGCCGTGCGCACAGTGAGATCTTTTGCACAGGAAAAATATGAGATCTCACGGTACTCAGAGAAAGTTGATGAGACGCTAAAGCTTGGACTCAAACAAGCTGTGAGTTCTGTAATGTCATAATTGTGTGTGAATGTGGGTTCGTGTTGTTGAAGTCTAATCTTATAATGTCTTGTGACTTGTGTTTCTCTCCTGCAGAAAGTAGTTGGTTTCTTCTTTGGAGGTCTTAGTGCCGCTTCAACACTATCAGTCATTGTAGTAGTCATCTACGGTGCTACCCTGACCATCAAAGGCTCAATGACTCCAGGATCTCTTACTTCTTTCATTCTTTATAGCTTAACTGGTAATACATTGAGCGAATAGGTGCTTTGTTGAATCTTGTACATCCTTTAACCTCAGTCAATCACCACGTCTTTCAAGGCTGAACCATGCATTTCTTGCTTTGCTGTACCATTCGCAGTCGGATCATCGGTATCTGGACTATCTAGTTTATACACAGTAGTCATGAAAGCTGCTGGAGCTAGTAGGAGGGTTTTCCAACTTTTAGATCGTGTCTCATCCATGCCAAAATCAGGAAATAAGTGCCCGCTGGGGTTAGTTTCTGAACTGATGCTTATTATTTTGCTGTTTGTTTATTTACTTAAGATTGCAAGAATATCAAAAGTGGACTAACCTTGGACATCTTAAATTCTGTCCTTCATCCTAGAAATGATAGTTGTCTAATATCTTCTTTAAGAAAATCATTAGGCATAAACTCAGTTCTACTAGCCAAAGTTGCATAATGCACCATGAAACTACACCTCACTTATCTGAAATACGGATTGTGTGGTTTATTGTCATGTTATGTGATGATATCTCTTCAGATCTATCAAATTAGTCTTTGAAAACTAATTCATTATAATAACCCTTCAAGATAACTAGTTCCTCTTAAAAATGTTCACATAAATTTTTTATGTTCATTGTTGATTCTAGTGTTCAACTGAGTCACTATTGAGCAACAGAGAAATCAATGAAGTTTCAACCTAGAATGAGATCTCTTTGGCTGAATTTCTGCATTATGATAGGATTTATGGAGCCATAATTTTTTTTATGACAGAGATCAAGATGCGGAAGTGGAGCTGGATGATGTGTGGTTTGCTTATCCATCTCGCCCTAATAATATGGTCCTAAAGGTACTGATATATCTCCTCTTCTGTGTTTAGAGCACTCTACTTGTTGCAAAGCTCATGATGTGCTTTACATTTTTGTCATTTTAGGGAATAACGTTAAAATTACACACCGGTTCAAAGGTTGCTTTAGTAGGTCCAAGTGGTGGTGGAAAGGTAATACTTCTTCAATTTCAAGTTTCAAATTTTTTATTTGTTTGTGTTCTTGTTCATGCCATGCCATACAAACTGTTAGATACAATGGTTTTTGAGAGAGAAATATTGGAAAGTTGTACACGTACACGCTGCTTGCAGCGTGCGAAACAAATAAATGAAAAATATACATTTCATCTTATATAGATATTAGTATTATATTACATGTATTATAACTAGCTTTACCTGGAGCACCTTGTTACCTTTTTCCCCTCTGCTGCAGACCACAATAGCAAACTTGATTGAGAGATTTTACGACCCTGTAAAAGGAAACATTATGGTGAATGGGGTTCCTTTGATTGAAATATCTCACGAGCATCTACACAGGAAGGTAATTCTGTTAATAGAAGTGCATTCTTGAAATTTTCTAGCTTGCTTTTTAATCGTTTCTAATCTTAATACACATTTGCTCTATGTTACTTGTGAACACAATGGTATAACTCTTGCTCACCTCAGTTTTTAATTCTTTAAAACACAGATCAGCATTGTGAGTCAAGAACCTGTTCTTTTCAACTGCTCAATTGAGGAGAATATTGCCTATGGATTCGACGGGAAAGCAAGCAGTGCTGACATAGAAAATGCGGCTGTAAGTTTAAAACTCTTCATTGTCGCCAATAGCCAGCACATATGTTAAGCGCGTTTCTACTTTCTCCAACAACAAGCAGAAAATGGCGAATGCTCATGAATTCATATCCAAGTTTGGCGAGAAGTACCAAACGTTTGTTGGAGAACGCGGAGTGAGGCTCTCAGGCGGTCAGAAACAAAGAATAGCCATTGCCAGAGCTCTTCTGATGGATCCCAGAATCCTACTTCTAGACGAGGCAACCAGCGCCCTAGATGCTGAGAGCGAGTACTTAGTTCAGGTAATCTTCTTCAACTCTTGATTACCCTTTCTGAACTCTCGTACGTGCTTCATATTCTCACATGTTATGATGGTGAAAAACAAACAATGTAGGATGCCATGGATTCTCTGATGAAGGGCAGGACGGTGTTGGTGATTGCTCACAGGCTTTCGACTGTTAAGACTGCAGACACTGTGGCAGTGGTTTCTGACGGTCAGATTGTAGAAAGCGGCACTCACGACGATCTCCTCAGCCGAGACGGAATCTACACAGCCTTGGTTAGGAGACAGTTACAAGGACCTGTACCTCAAAGCTAGTTATTCTGTAAGTTGTTACCTATTTTATTTTATACTGCTGCTCAAAATGGAAACTAAATTTTTGCAGTGTTTTTTATCTCTCTTTAGTCGACAAAATGTCTGATACGAAGCTTTCTGTATTTGAATCAAAGATTTGGTTCTAAAATCAGCCTTAGTTTTGTTGTTGGATTTTGGAAGATATTTCGCAACATGTTTAGAATTTCGTCTGCATATTCTTTTTCAGCTTAATTATTTTTATTTGTAGGGATCGGTTTAGGTCAAGTATTATTAAACTAGTTGATTTGTACAAGGTAAAAAATGCATTCTACTATGTTAAGAAACAGATTTTAAACCGACTAAATTATTATATAATAATATGATATTAATCAGCAATGAGGTCATTGACTTATCATTGCCTTAGAGGCTACGCTCTCGATTCAGTTAATAAAAATAATTCCTTTTTCTTTTCTTTTTTTCTTTTTCTGGATGACGAGGTATTATCCCTTCTTATTCCTCAATAATTAAAAAAAATAAAAATATAAAAAAAAAGATTGAAAGTAGCTAACCTTAAAAAGTAGAGGGATTTTGCCAATGTCGAGTCCAAAAAAATCAAAACGACAAATCTAAGTATTTCATCAAATATAATTTTGCTCGCATATAAATAATTTAACCTTCAAAGTAGTGTAGAAATTCTCCCTCAAAAGTAAAATAGTGTATAATTTTCACTCTTAGTAGATATATATCGCCTGTTTGTTTTTCCACACTACATTCTACATACAACATGTAGAAGCTGGCGAATGCTGACTAATTCATTTCAAAAAAAGTTTGCCGATTCGTCAGCAATCACCAGTTTCTGCATGTTGTAGGGTGCTATGGATACTCTCATGGAGGGGAGAACGGTGCTGGTCATAGCCCACAGGCTCTCTCCAATATCGAATCTGCAGACACCGTTGCAGTGGTTTCCGATGGTCAGATAGTTGAACGAGGCACCCACGAGAATCTTCTCACTAACAATGGAGCCTTGGTTAGGAGACAACTACAAGGATCCAAATCTCAAATTTAGGTACACTGTCTGTGCTGTTACCACATTCACTATATAAGAATATGGATGTACAATTTTGCATTTATAATGAATCAAATCATCTTGGGATTCAATAGTCACAATATGGATAAACTGCTACAAAACAATTGAATCGAGCAATGCACAACACTAGAACACAAAACATTACTCCAAGATAGATCCAATATGGATAAATTGCTACGAAACAATTGAATCGAGTAATGGACAACACTAAAACACAAAACATTACTCCAAGATCGATCCAATATTATCTCAAAAAAAAAGATCGATCCAATATGGAGATAATGCGGATTGTTAGTAAAGTCACGAGGCAATTAGAGGACTAAAACAGCAAGGCAGTATCACTAATTCTATTGCAGAAATCAGACATGTAGCAAAACAAGACTCCAATATGATCGTAATCAGAAATTTCCTTCTTATACATTTAGATAACAAATGTAGCACAAATACATATAAACAATTAGAACAGACAACAACTAACACCAAAACTTCACCTTTGATCAACCAATGCTTTTACTTTGGAAATGATTGCATGAACAACTTAATGTTTTTAACATCTTCTTCCGTCTCCGGATACTTTTGTGGCCTGAAAAGCTTCCACATTCCAACCGGGTGTCGACTTTGAGCCACACTTCCCCCTGCAAACCTTCCATATATCTTTTCACATTCAGGATATGGCTTCACATACATATTATAGAATCTCAACCTACTCAGCTTAACAAACTTCCTCAAACCAACCTCATCCCCTAGTCCTCCTTTCGACCTCAAATAATCAATCACATTGAAACGGGGAACGATCTGTTTATCAAAGTTCACCCCTAGATACTCCGGAACTTCAACCAGACACTCAATATCAAACTTCATCGTACTAACCAAGAACTCAATCTTCTTCTCGATATCCTTTATATCGTACACAATCACCCGAGGCTCCTTCCATAGCACCGTAAATGCATCTCTATATATCAGCCCATGTTTCCTCAAGCAATCAACCCTCAGTTTCACTCTGTACCCAGCCTTAAACTCTCCATCTCTATAAATACTGTCCTTGATCGACAACCGGCATTTCAAACTCCTCAGCATTTCTAAACACTGTAAAAGCTCCCCATTTTCCAAACCAAGAACTTGAGGTTCTCTGACTATCTCTCTCCTAGCATCACTCAAGCTGAATCCCAAATCTACAAACTCATCAAGCAAAGGTTTCAGTCGTTTCTCCACTCCAAATGTCAAAATCCTAGGAAACAAACCAATAATCCTATCAATTTCACTTCTGCGGATTCCAATTCCCATCAAGAATTCAACTTTATCGCGATGTTCATCCTCAACCGACATGATCGCCGTAGGCACAATCTCTAAAACCCTAATAACAGTGGCCGCACTAAACCCTAAACCCTTCAAGCATTCCACAGACCCAGAAACATCATTTGGGCTTAACCCAAATTTCGAGGCTAATTCAAGGATATTCCTAATTGCAATCGATGAAATATTATTGATACCCAACTGCTTAATACCCAGTTTCCAGTTTTCCAAGAATGCAAGCTGTAGAACTCTGGGACAACCGGTTACTGTCGAAACGAGAAATTGATTAGAGGAGTTTATGGACTGCAAGAGCTTCAAAGAATTTTCAATTTCTCGGAGGGCCGAATTCTGCAAAAAATCGTTCTTTTTTAGGAAATCGGGGAACTCGTGCGGCGGGAGGCCGTACGTTTGGAAGAGATTGCAGAGAGAGTTGAGATTTTCGTGATGGGATGGTGAAGTTGTGGAGAGAGATTGGAAGAACCGATTCGGAAATGGAGGAATGGTGGATGAAGTTGATGATCTTGTGATGTAATAAAATAAGGGTTTGATGCGAATCGCCATTTTTGGTTATCATTGCAGGCTCTCCCCTGAAATTGAGTTTCTTTTCTACTAGTATATTAGAGAGAAGAGGAGACGAATGTGGTTTCCAACACCAATCAAATCATAAACTATACATTTTTGTCTTACATAAATTTTTGTGTTTTTTTATAAAATGAAACCGTTTCACATAAATTTTTTATAATAAATGTAATTAAAGCCATAAATGTGAAACGAATAAAGAAGATTAGCATGGATATATGGCATATGCACAACAATAACACTCATAACCATACATAGAGTAGATTAGGGGTTTATACATGCTTGTGTTGAGTGAAGCGATTAAGGACTAATCAACAATCATAATTACCTGATGTGGAGCTGATTAGAAGGAGAGCCATCATCATCAACATCATAATTACACCATCTCTTCTAATTGTCTTTGCCATTTTGCTTGATTAATTAGTACTTCTCCTTCAAATTGATTGTCCATGAAGAACTAATTTATAGCCGAGAGAACCCATTCAGTAAATCAACTAGTGTGTAACCCGTCGAAATTCGACGGGAAATCACTTAATATTATAATTTATGAGTATAAATCTAAAAATTAATTTAATATTTGGCTAGGTTTCAGTCATTCGGAATTGTTGATCGCAGCTAAGAACAACTATGAACATAAATGGTAAGGCTAGGGTTCAACCACGTGGACCCGTCTAGAATGTATATGCTCGCATCCGTGTCAAACTCGATTCAAAAGTGATTTCACTTCTCGTTTTCGTCTAAAATACATATATAGTAATACCCGCTAATTATTCAAATTCATTTAAATTTGTAAACATAAATTGTTACATTAGTTGGTTATCTATTTCAATAAAAACTCGAATGTTATAAAATAAATATTAATAATAAATAGTACTCCATAAATAACAAAAGTTTAAAAATAAAGAAAATTTCACGTAGGCTTGTCGATTTATGTTCGGAACTCAGATACTCGTACATGTCACAAACTCGATTAAAAGTAATTTTACCACTCCTCGTCCAAAACTCGTATAGTAATACCCCACTAATTATCTAAACCCGTTTAAATTTATAAAATATCTAAATAATTAAATATAGGTTGTTACAATAATTGGATATTTGTCTCACCAAAACCCGGTCATTATAATAATAATAATAATAATAGTTTACTTGAACAATTAAGAAGATAATAAACTCACTCGATCCTTTTCTCGATCTATTTGGTTCAATCCGTCGATTTTGGGCTAAATTGGCAATTCTATCTATCAAGCTTAGTCGGGAATAACAATGCTAAATTTAGTTTTTGGTCTATTTAGGTTGGCCCATTTATTTCGGCTAAATTAATATCCCTACCTATCGGTCTCGATTATGAATAATAATGGATCAGGTATCCAGTCATTAATTATTTTCAACCCAAATCAGAATTTTCTTACTCGTATATCTCAATCCTGATTAAAAAGGAAACTTTACTATTCGTACTCATTCCAAACCCGTCGGATAATTTATGCTATGATTACCAACTCACTCGATCATTCGAGTTTAAAAAGCTTTAAGCTAGAAATTTTCGGCTATAATCTTATTTTTTTTCTTGATCTATTCTGTCCAATCCGTTAATTTTGGGACAAATTGCTAGTTGTATATATCGGGCTCTAAAATTTTAAATTATAACGTGGAATGAAGGTTTTTGATTATTTCACTGAAAAATTGTGAAAAGTTATCTTATTTTTATGATATTTTCTATTTTTATTTTATTTTATTTTTGTAGAGTTTATTTGTTATGAAAAAATTGAAACTTGGGCATGAATTTACAACAAATTAATCAAATTTTCAGAATTAAAAAGATGTTCAGCATAAATACTCGATAGAATATGAAAAATTTCCTATATATAACATTAACATAGAATAAATATAGGAATATTGAATTTAGAGTACTGCTCCCTACCTATCGTAGGCACCATTAATGTGTCCACCGATAATGTGACAATGCCATATAGCCATATAGCCATATAGGTAGATTAATTAACCATGAAAATAACCATATTTGACTCCAACTAATATTACTATTAATACTACCTCATTTTATGAAAATAATTTATTTTAACAATTATAAAAAATTACTTTTATCAACTTAACAAATTGATTCAAATAGTTAACTTAATAAATCTAATATGGAATAAAGAGCCTATTGAAAACTTCATCCTTTTTACACAATGTTTTGGTTGATGTATATTGTACCCAAATTGACTGTTTGTTTGTTACTGTCACTTCGATTATTTTGTCATAATGATTATAATTTTATTGAATCCTACATATATATTATGACAAAATAATTAATGTATAATAATCTTTATTTTATCTTACAATGTGGGCAAAATGGATACGGAGAAAACACTTGTAACACTCATAGCCAGCCCGACATTGCCGGAAAAATTAAAAAAAAAATGGCCACAAAATTCACGCAAGCGGACAACGGCCGCCACGAATTCCTTTAATTCACCTAAATAAATTAGGTGAATTAAAATTTGTTACATTAATAAAAGTATTATTTTTTAAAAGATTTTTCTAGATTATTTTTTTTATATAATTAAGCTAAATTATTTTCCAGAAAATGAAGTAGTTTTAGTAGTAATGTTAGTTGGAATTAAATATGATTATATTCATGGTTGACTAATCTACCTACATGGCATTGCCACATCATTAGTGAGAACATTAATCGTTCTCACGGTGGATAAGGGAGCGATCCTCACTAAATTTATACATTATGTAATACAATTTACTTTCAGAAATGAAAATATATAAATGATTAAAAAACAATTTTCACGATATGAAAAAATAAATAAAAATAAAACAAAGCATATATTCCTATGTAATACAATAATAATATAATCCATTACAAAGTGTGTAGGCGGTAGGCCTCTATTATAATAATAGTAGAGAACTCATGTTTTCAATTCATTACACAAAGTACATAAATACAACATATTTTCTAGGGTTCAAGAGTGTTGTACTATTTTTAATCTAATTGGAGACTACTATATATGTTTGGCTACTTCTTTATCTTGATGTTCATCTTCCATTCTACCAAATTTCATGGATCGAGAATCTTTCTTTCTGCTCTATGAATCTTTATCTTCGACTTTGAGTCTTGCTGAATTATATAGGCACAAAATAATTATAAGAGCAAAGCAAATGAAATGTGTGATGAAATTAGTTGTGAAGTTCTGAATTATATAGGCACAAAATAGTATAAAAATGGAAAAATTGTAATTAAAATTAATATGTTTACATGAATTATACATTTGTAACTTCCGGTATTTAATAGTTATTGAATAATATTAATAAATAATTAAAATATAGTACCATTTATACATAGAAAAAATTGTAACTAAAATTAATATGTTACCATGAATTATGCTTTTGTAACGCCTACTACTAAATTGTTGATTAGAAAATGATAATATAGAATTATGATATACCATTATTATTCATAATTTCCATAAATGAAATATTGAAAAAAAAAATGAAATATAAAAATGACTATAAACGGAAGATCAGCCTTGCTAATAAGCATGAGAATGAATGTGATGTTTACAATATGTTTTGCTATTATATATTGATTAATCGAATTTTGAAGGTTTAATTTGTGATACACAACTCATTATTAATTTAAGCTTTGAACACGTAGCTATGATGTCGGTTTGCATATGTTTTTAAACTTTTATTCTATATATTTTCGATGTAGATTTATTTATTTATTTACAAACATATTTCCAATAACATAAAATAAAACCATAAATTTAATTGGATGAATAAAATAAAATAATTAAATAATATTCATTATTGACTTTATTAGCGAGATAAGATTAAAATCAATTCACGCTAAAATTTTGATTGCATTGGAACAGTATTTATACAAGTTCAACTTCATAATCAATTAAGATGAAATCAATGTGGGACAAACAATTCTAGAAAAAAATATTTTCAATTCATTACACAAACTACATAAATATTTTTTTTACACTAATAAATTTTTTGTTCATACATACATACATATACTATGAGCTTATGAAATAAGATCTATTTTTGTGAGTAATATTTGAGGCCAAATGGTTGGGTTCGAGTCCACTATAGCACGATTTTTTTAGATTTAATGTTACAATTATAAAAAAAAAATAGACATGAACACCATGGCCCTTCCCCACAAGCTCATCACGGTTATCCTCGGCGCTGTTGTAACATCATCCCTCATGGTCTCCACAAGAAAAATCGAATTGAGCCTTAAATTAAAATATACATATTAGTATCTCTAATTTAAAAGGTGCAGTATCGGAATTCTATTAATATGTAAAACTTAGTAG
Organism: Agastache rugosa; assembly: GCA_031470985.1. NCBI lineage: Eukaryota > Viridiplantae > Streptophyta > Magnoliopsida > Lamiales > Lamiaceae > Agastache > Agastache rugosa. Next base: position 29,163,191 of record CM062605.1, read on the forward strand.
TTTGACCAATATACATTATTAATATTTTATCTCTAATTTAAAAAGTGAGGTATCAGAATTCTATTAATATGTAAAAATAAGTAGTTTGACCAACATACATTATTAATAATTGATTTACGTTTTCCGTATGTAGGGTCTCATTAAAAGACGATGTGACATAAGAAATTTTTGATAAATATGGGAAAAAAACTCGACACTAAAATTATTTTTGTGATAAAAATGCATTTATGTATATGTATAATATATTTGTGTAAATATATTTAATTTATTTTTGTTGGAATTATTAAATAATTATACTCCTTACTCCTTACTTTAGCACTAAATAAATCGAAGAAGATAATATATAATTTTATGAGTTAATCATGTTGACTAGTCAATATAGTTAGTGAAAATTAATAGTTGGCCACCAACTTTTTTTGTAGAAATTCTGGTCAACTTTGAGGATTTTGGACAAAATTACCCCTAATAATCTTGACAAATATGCTATTCACGGATTTCTCTTTTAGAATTCATTTTCAGATTCAAAATTTTTCTCTTTCATCTCCATCATTCTTCTCCCTTCCGTCGAGCCGTCTACAACTTCCGGCGCCGTCTGCATCTTCTGTCGTCGTCTTCCTTACAAAGTGGCGCCGTCTACAACTTTCGGATCTACTTCGTCTCACCCTTTCAGATCTATAGCTTCTGTTATTTTGGAATTCAGATCTACAGATCTACAGCTTCTGTCATCTGAAAATTTGTTCTTTGATGGTGTATTGTAGGTTGGTTTTATGGTTGTAACGTAGCTTCGATCGTAATAATGTATATTGTATTTTGGAATTTGGCTTGTTTGATGGTTGTATTGTAGGTTGATGATTTTTAATCTAAGATGTCAGTTTTGAATTTAGTGTATTAATTTTAATTGAGTTTTCTAGATTTAGTCTATCATGTTCTTGTCGTATTTTCCAGATCTTGATGTCCTCTTCGTGCATATGTGTTCTTTCTGCATTTTTCACGTCACTGTGCGTCGCGACTTGGCACACCTGGTACGAATTCAACATATTCGTACCAGGTGTGCCAAGGCATACCGCGCATAGACTTGGAACACCTAGTACGAATGGTGTATTCGTACCAGGTGTTCCAAGTCTAGGCGAGGTATGCCTTGGCACACCTGGTACGAATGCAACGTATTCGTACCAGGTGTGCCAGGGCATACCGTGCTTAGACTTGGCACACCTGGTATGAATGTTGCATTCGTACCAGGTGTGCCAAGGCATACCGGGATGCGGTTGACCAAAGACGAACACCATCCATGACATTAGATCTGGAATGTGACGTCATGAATTCCGGATAGAAAGCTGTGAATATGGCCGGATCTGGTGCGGCGGCAGATCTGGAATATGGCTGGCATAATGTGAAAGTTCAAGGCGGCGCTGCGGACTGGACTGGAAGTACGAAGGCGGTGCGGCGGAAGGGAATGGAAGTACGACGACGCGGCGGCGGAATGAAAGTACGACGGCGGCGACGACAAAATGAAAGTACGATGGCGGCGACGGAGAAATGAAGAAAAATAGGATTTCTAGAGAGAGAATATTTTGCAGAAATAGAGAATATGAAATTTGAAAAATGAAAAATGAAATGAGTAGATGGATGGTTAATAGTGGTTCCAAGGGCAAATTGGTCCAAATTTCCAAAAGTTGGCCAGAATTTCTACAAATAAAGTTGATGGCCAACTATTAATTTCTACTATCTATATTGGTTATCCCAAATTTTGCCTCTAATTTTATTTGATCAATGCTGATATTTGACGAACATAGTATTATTGTGTGAGTTAAATATAGCCATGAGCATAACATAGTATTATTGTGTGAGTTAAATATAGCCCTGAGCATGAGACACACACGATCACTTTGGCAAATAGAAAATTATAAAACAATTTCCCCAAAATTTTTTATATTATAAAATGTATTAATTATTTTAATATATATTGCATTTTAGTTCATAGGAAAACTAAAGGGTATTTGTTCATACTCCGATTACATTTGTAGTTCCATCAACCTATTTCTCCTTCTCCCGCTATTAGTTTCGTATTGATTGTTTGAATTTGGTTTGCCCTTACTCAATCAATCATTTAAATGGATGCTAATTAGTGGGATGTTAATTGACTTCTGAATTAGATGATTACACATCTTATGGACAAAATTGACATATTTCCTGACGTTAATTAACTGCAATTTTCAGTAACATATATTGAAGGTGGGCATATGTATTGGAGATTTTAGATAAATGTCAAAGAAAAATTCTAAAAATGCCACATAAGCATGAGAATGAATGTGGTGTTCTCAATATGTTTTACTATTATATATTGATATTGATCTGATAGATTATAAAAGCCAATTATGAATATTACTATTTGACCAAATTGAATTGGTAGTGCCAATAAAAAGTAACTATTTATTTGACATAAAAAATATAACTATTTATTTGGCCAATTAATTAATTAATTGGCCATATTAAATTGGTAGTGCAGAGGATGAAACAATACACATTGATTTTAAGTATTTATAGGCTTTCTAATAGATGAAGTTTCATTAGAAAAGTGATGTGGGATAGAAGATCAATAACTATATAATAATCTATAGATATGATTAATAAAATTAGAAATTTGAAGAATTAACTATATGATAAAATTTATTCTAGTTTATAAGCATTTCATGGTTGGTTCTTTACAGAAAATATATTATTACAAATTGAATAATATTCATTTTGTTTCTCTATATGTTCTTCTTACGTACATTAGTTCATAAATGAAAATAAAAGCTATATAATCTTGAACACTTGTTCTATACTGACTATACATGATCCATAGCAAGAAGAGCCGAAGGCAGCCAGGGCTTCAACGGGGCACCATTTCTCGAGATCTTCGTCGGATGTGACGCTAATTAAGCAATCCGAGTCATCAGTTGTGGAGTTGATACTTGCGGGAGAAGCACTTGTTAAGGAGGATTTTGAACAGACGGTTGTGCTGGTCGTAGAGAGAGTTGTAGCAGTTGATGATGATATTGCCGGTGGCGCCGATGATGTATCATATAATATGCATTCTGCATCTACAATTGTACATAAGCGTAATAAAAATAATTCATTGTGTATAATAACACATTGATCTTCCAAACAAATCTGTTACTTTGTCTATACACTATTTTCGATCTTGTAGGAAATCGCACAAAGCAAGATAAGTGTTTATGTTTTATATTTATAAATTATAGAATTTATATAGGCACAAATAAATTTAAAAATGAAAAATTAATTAATTCATTGACATGATTAAAGTTTTTGTAACAGCTAAACTTAATTGGTTGATTAAAATGCATTAATGCATAATTATGATTTAATATTATAGTGTTAAAGATTGGAGATTTTAGATAAATATAAAAGAAAAATTCTAGAAATGCCACATAAGCATGAGAAGGGTTGTGGTGGCTTGAAAATGTTTTGCTATTAGAAATTGATTATATAAGAAATGGATATGATTAGGTGAAAAGCATATCCTATGCGGCAATTAAAAACTCATATTTATCATTGATAATGTTGTAATCAATGGCCAAAATTAAAAATAAATGGACAGTTTTTAAAAATAAATAAATAAAAGCATTATTACGAAAAGGGTAAATAAGTTTTTTAAATAAAAAAACATTTTATCTTTTCTCCAATATTTACTGCAGACATCCCAAACTATATGAAATTGTTCAAATCCATCCCCGCATGAAAATTCTAATACCATAAAATTGATTAGGTTGGTCGGAAATGTTTCCCAACATAATAGCTAAAGGTTACAAATTGATTTAGATTGGGATAAATTTGTATATTTTTCCAATAAAGTATTTCGTCTATTGGGTTTGGCTATAATCATTATAAGATATGAGTTAAATTGAAATACGTGAATTATGCACTTCCATTTACATATTTTTATCTTGAGTTAAGTTAAAGGATTGTTTTTGTTTTGTTTTGTTTTTTTTTTAGCAAAAAGTTAAATGATTGTTGTTGCGTAAGTTGTTAGATGCAGAATTACATGCCACAAGCTATGTTGCATGGGTGCGTGGGGCGGGTGCGGAGGCGATACGATACGGGTACGTGGATATGGAATTTTGAAAATTACAGGGTGCGATTCGGCAAGGATACGTCTAGTTTTAATATTTTATTATATGTATTTAATACTTATAAAATAATTAGAAATATAAATTTTCATAAATCATATGTATGGAATTCATTTTCTTTAAACCAAAACTTAAGCATTTTCAATTATGTAATTTAATTAAGTAACAAAATATCAATTCAAATATCATTAGTCCAATAGAAATGCTATAATTCAAATAAAGTTATCAAAGTCAACCTCATACACTTACTTCACCCACGGGATTCGCGAATTTTACACACAGGATTCGCGAATCCGATTACTTTTTATTCTTTATTTGGAAGGATACGCCACGTGGTGAATCAGGTGCGATTCTCACTTTTTATTCTTTATTTGGAAGGATACGCCACGTGGTGAATCGGGTGCGAATCACACGGGAATCCGACGAGAATCGCACCCTAACAAGAATCCGATACGGCAATATGATATTTTTAGAAAAATCCGTGCATCATAGGCCACAAGTGAAAAAAGGAAAAATCATTTTGCTCAAAAGTTACGATGACAAAATAAAAACAAAGCTCCCAGCGAGGATCGAACTCGCGACCTTTCGCTTACGAAGCGAACGCAATACCACTATGCTATGGAAGCAGTTGTTGTTGGCTCTTTTGGGTTTAAACAATTTAACTAAGAACGAGTAGATGAAGGGTTTAAAATTCAAGGATTATCCATAGTTTGAAAAGTCTTTTTACTTTTGATTTTGAGAAATTAACTTTTAACAATTAATTCATCCATTTTACGGATCCCCTCCACATCACCTTTTTTTAGAGGAAGAAAAATCCATATTTCCCATTATATGCTTCTAGGGATTTAACAAGTATATAATGTATTTAAATGAACTCAGAGAAAAAAAAGGTCTATAAACCTCAAATCTTGTTATCTAAAGATGGACTATTGGACTTCACTTATTTTCACAATAGGAATTTTGTTTGAAATGGTTATTCAATTAGTTACTTCATAGAAATGCAGATCAAAAGTGAAAATAAAATCTACTATTATTCACTGAAATCGTTATATCTTTAACAATATAGTAATTCTAACTCAAATGAAACCGAACAATATCATAACAGGAGCGGATGTGAACTACCCTCGTCACCAAAAGAAAAGACACAAGATGTACAAAATATACAAAATACTAGCTAGTAGTACTATGTTTTAACTACAGGAACTCATTTATGCAAAATTCCAATACTTAAAGAATTGCAGCCCATAACATGTAGTATTATCCAAAACACCAACAAAACAAAAGGGAAAACAAGGGGCAAAAAAAATACTTGAATGCTATTAACAAGCACAAATGATTAATCGCCATAGTTGATGTTGATAATAGGGAGAGATAGATCACAACACTATTTTGCCATTAGCTTCAACAACAACTCGAAACATCATCATCTAACAAGCAAGCTCGATTTACGACACAAGAAAGGTAAACCGTATTACAATTCACAACGTCTGAAGAACTGAAGATGAACATATTGTTAGTCCCCATTTTATAGGGGGCCTAGACAGAGTAGATGATGACATCGTTGAATTTGATGAGCCAACAGCACTAGTTGCTGCCACCTCCAAAAAGGTATCCCAAGGAAGATCCACCACCTGGGGCAGCATGGACTTTAGTAGAAGGCCGATCCTGTTGTTAGGAAGATTCTCTATGTTATTGGTGCTAACAAAATGTGATCGATCATAGATCGTGGAAATGTGATAACCCAAAATGTATATAAAAATTTGAAGTAGATAAATCTCTGGTAACATCAAATTAAATGAACAAACATAAATAGGAGTGCCATAAACATTATCATATGAACACAAAAATGACAATCAGGATATATAAGTAACCAGTGAATAATTCAATTCAATTACTTCACCTTGAGAAAGCTAACACGTTGGGTTTTTTTACATTCTGAACCTATTCATTAGAGCACACAATCTTAAACAAGCCTTCTCCGAGAGCCATGTCGCCCTTACCCCAAGATACCCATGTTTCAGTAGTTATGTACTTTCTGCACAACTGCCACCTTCCTAGGGTGGAAATACAAGAACGAGAGGCGCGCTTTTCAAATTAGCAGGAAATTTATAGTAGCAGAAAATAATTTGGGAGACAGAAACTTCAGAATATGGAAAAAGACTGTTCTTAGTGATGGACTGATGGGAGCTAAATTCTGCTAAAGCTCTAATTGTTTCAAAATTTCAAAAATTCTTTTCACTTTCAGTTTGATAATGAATTGATTTTGTTAATCTATATATATATAAAAGCAAAACCAAAAGTGATACTCATTTTCCCGCCTAAACTGTTAAAATGATTTTGATAATTTTAAGTTAACTTTTACAAAATGATTTATTTAAGCACTTTACTTACATTGGGAAGTGTAACTGATTTTAGGCTAGAGAAAGTTGTAAAGGATTTCACCCAATTAAATATAAAAGTAATAGCAGGCATACTTGAATTTCGAGTTTGCAACCGTAGCCCATTTTTCAACATTCCTCTAATAAGTTTTAAGTTTTATTTTTATTCACATACATCATCGGTGACATAATTTCTTCATTCTTCAATATTTATTGGTGTACAGTAGTTTACTACTCTTTTCCAATATTAAGTATATTTATTTCTTTCCCTAGAAAAAAGTAAATTCATTTTCTTTCTTTTTTATTTTCTACTCTAATTAACGTTAATCTTTTACAATTTTATAAATTATCAAATGAAAAACTTGAATACAAGCTAAGAGTGATATTTTCGTGTGTTTTAGAAACTTTTGCCATGAATGGTTTCTCAAAGTCTGAAGATCTGGAATACCTATACATGGAAGAAAAATCGAAGTTGGCCAGCAAGGGTATGTGATTCTTTATGTATATACACAATACAAGCACTGGTTGGCTAAGTACATATATACACAGCAAACTTATTCATGCATGGTATTTTTCAAATTCAATCAAATTAGAATTTTAATAGGAAGACTAGACAATATCAAATCCTGCAATATATACTTTTAAGTAGTTTTAACGTACATTGGTACAGCTTATGGCTCATCTAACATGTTTTTTCATCATAGGCAGCAGGACGTGAAAAGTGCCAATATTTCTTAAGTATTTGGCAATTTTTAAGCATGAAGTTCATTTTTGACGATGAAAGAGAGCAAGTGTACTTATTTGGGGGTAGCATGAGTCATGGATAAGAAGGGAGTGCCGGAGTGGTACTAAAAAATTTGACAGCGCGATTGTTGTGGGTAAAAAGAAATATGAGTACCGAAGAAAACCTACCTAATGTTTCTTTCTTTAGCCTTAAATCAATTGTTGGGCTTCCAAATAAAAGTAAGACAAAATAATTTTTAGTTGATCATATATAATTTAATTTAGTGTGATTCTCAACATCACTTAGTTGATCATATATAATTTAATTTGGTGTGATTCTCAACATCACCCCCGATTTTTTCTCAATAACCCTTTATTTAATAAATAGTAAAAAATATAAATAGATGTATTAATTTAGCCCTAAAGATTGATATGTGTTATTCGAAAATAAGCTACCTATGGACAGTACTCATACAATCTCAAAATTTTGGTATGTAATAGATTGATTCAAGACTTCACTTAATTAGTAGTGGTTCCACAAAAAAAAAAGACTTACACTTAGCAGTTGTATTTTATTTGTAACTTGAACATATATTTTTTTCTTTAACCTATAATTCTCTTACAAACACTATTTTCTACACAAATGTTTTATTAAATAATTATGTAGATTCCAATAAATTCAACCATGATGGTTATTTTTAATGCAATAGATCACAATACAGGTTTGCAAAATAATGATACCGTGCATCGCACGGGCAGAGTACTAGTATTCTTAAATGCTCCAAGCAAACATTAAATGAAAACTTATCTTCAACTCCAAGAACACACTATCAAAAGCCTGCACTTAAATTTTCAAATCATACTTTTCATTCTATCTGTAAATGTGTAAATTACATTAGATTATTAGATACACTAGATATCTAATTAACATGCATCAATTCAAACTCCACCACCGGCACATTTTATTTCCAAGGCATTCCAAACACATTTATCTTAATACATTAGTAGTGAATCCTTCAAAATCATTCTTTAATTTAAAATTTTCCACAAACTCAAAAACAATAATGAACTTGAACATAAAATTTCATAGAAGCATGCAAATTGTAAGAATATGATCACGTCGAGCACCTAATTCATCAGCTACCAGAAGATTGCAACTGAGCAAATTTACTCAAGGATAACACTCAGAGGAAATATATTAAATATAGTATGATGAAACAGCTATTGTATAATGACAAAATTTTGCATACCGTGAGGAAGTTGCCAGTGTTCTGACCATCAGCTCGGTAGTAGTTATTCTTCTGATTTCCCTGAATTATGCCAGCAGGAATCTGCTTTGGAGTATCAGCAGATGCAGAAGGTGCAGCAGAAGGCTGCTTCTCCATTACCACTCGAGTAACTGGGGCTGGCTTCTCAACAGGTGCTTGCACATTGTTTGAGGCAGGTTTTGGAGCAGGAGCTTCGCCACTTCCAAAAAGGTAGCCCAGAGAACTCTGCCCTCCACCACTGCTAACTCCGCGACCCATTTACTCTTTGAAAATGGGAATTCTACTTCCTTCACTACAACCAGATTTATTCTAAGAGATCAAACTAATAAATAAGATTATACTATAGTTCACATATTACAGAATTAATGACAAATATCATGCTCGGATAGAATATAAATTCTTATTCGATCACACCAAAAGTTTATGTGGTAACATAAATTCAACATACTTGGATCAGCAACAAAAAATGATGTCGATTCGTTTCCCATTTTGAGTTCGGGCCTTAGCTGAGGATGGAATTGGGGATCAAATGTAATTGGAGAGGGCAAGGTTGAGGAAAATCGTCCAAATTATAAATTACTTCTAATTATAACTCTCTCTCTCTCTCTCAAACACACAACACAGACACAGAAACTCCGTTTTCCACTAAATCATACGATTTTCCCCAGTATCCAACAATAACAAAATAAATCATAAAAAAGTGAATTAATTTTGATTCTTTGAATTCCAATAAGAAACAGCTAATCCAGAGACTGGTCGCAACAGATAGAAAACGGCCGGCTAAAATTACAAAAGCAACAAAATAAAATAATGAGAAAATGAAGAACATAAGTAATAGAAATGAAAATGATAGATCGATGTCAACATCAGATTCCCAGCGCAAAGAATACGTTTCCATGAACTAAAACAATAGATCTGAATGAAAATTAACGGAAACAAACACAATTCCGCATCATAGAGAGTTTAGGCATTAAATCGTAAGAATGTAGAGAGAGAGAGAGCCTGACCTGTGTTGTAAAGGATCAGATCTGATATGCGGAGAGAAGATAGCAAGAGGGGGAGTGTGAAGGTTACTACTGTCCCTGTATATATATGTGCGTACGTATATATATACAAAATGCAAAATTATAATGACATCTGATTTGAATTACAATTTAATATTTTATCAGTTTAATATTTTTATTTGATTTGATTTTTTTTTTAAAAGGAAAGCGTGCGGCGCATAATCATAAGTAATTTGGTTAAATTTGCTTAGAATTGCCAATTGGCGTCACGTAATGTGTTTATTATAATGCGCTTTCGTATTTCGGGGGCCGGGTAATTGGGGTGAAGGTTGGGTTTGGATGTGAATTTTTCTGCATATTGTAAAATTAAATTTAGATCTAAGATGATTTGATATGCAATTAATTTTTAAATTAAAAAATAAACTTTGTATCTAAGAAAATCTTTCGAAGTTTATAATGAAAGTAAAATCTAAAAAATTCATTTCCTTCTTGATTATCTATAGAGGCAACTCATGAAATGACATTATCCCCCTAAAAAACACAATAGTTGTCACAAAGTTGAAAAAACATAAAATATGACACTTTTGAGAATTTTTGGACCATTATACCCTTACTACATGTGAAAGGTCAAAATCAATTTTTACACCCATTTTCATTTTTATTTTCTCTCTCTTCTCAAACGGTTCCTCATCTTTCCTCTCTTCTTCTCTCTCTCACCCGACCCCTCACATTCTCCACCAAAAAAATTCGCCGTCCCGCTGCCCACGCCACCGCTCTCCATCAATCACAGCACCGCAACTGCCGCCTCCATCCACCGCGAAACTCCACCGCCTGCAACTCAACTTTTCGCCGAAAACAATGGCGACGGAGGAGCATTCAGGCGATAACTTGCCCGCTCGGTCTGACGCCGGTGATATCGACCACCGCAATCAACAGAAACCGAAAATCAGCGACCCGTACGGTGAAATATTGGTGAGTTTTTATCGATTCCTTGTAGATTTATTGTAGATCTCTTCATCGATTTTTTTCGATTTTTTAAATTTCTGGATTTCGCGGGTTTGGTACGATTTATTTCTGGTATTTTGTATGATTTCGTGCTTTGCATGTGTTCGTGCTTGATTTCTATATCAATAGGTAACATTTTGGGCGATTTGCTTGGTTTGGAATTTTTCGTGCTTGGTTACTGGTACGATTTGTGAAAATCATAATCGTGTGCCTTGATATTGGGATATTCTTGCAATTTTGGAATTTTGATGCCAATTTTTTAGGGTTTTCGGGCTTGATTTTGGGTTGAATCTCTTGAATTTTGGTACAATTCTAGTTGTAACTTGGTACGAAATAAGTATTTTCGTACTGAATATAAGATGTGATGAATAATGATGTTTTTGTACCGGTGTATTTAATTAGTTTACTTGGTGAAATGCTTGATCTGGGGGTTTTCTGTGCTTGGTAATCGGTACGATTTGTGATAATTAGGTACGAAATAACTATTTCGTACCAGTGTAACCTTCCTCTATGGTACGAAATTTGATATTTCGAACCATTCGTACTGTTTTTTGCTATGTGACACATGTAATACTAATGTGTCTATTCTTTGTTTAAGGTTTCTTGGACGTACAAGAGGAAGAACCTGGCTGACAAAAAACAAAAGGTGATGACTACTGGATACGAATCAATAGTTGGTGATATACGAGCAGTTTTGATACATTTGGCCGTTATGCTCTTAAGGAGGTCAAGGGATCAGTTTTGAGCAGCTTCATGAGCCTGCCGGACTTCAACACCCGGTCAGGCAAGGCACTTCACTACATGATCTGTCACCAGGTTGACCGAGGCCAGATCCTGACCCGACTGTACTTTGGTTTAAGGTGCACGATAAGGTTTTGCATTTTTCACGAGTTGAGTACGCCTTGGTTAGTGGACTTCGTTTCGGGCCAGCGGCGTCCAATCCATACACAACACATGATATCCCTGAGGATTCCGTGTACACGAGGCTCTTTGGCAACAAAGATCCCTGCACCATAGCCGACGTACGCACTTCGTTCATAAACAAAAGACTTGAGATTGACGATCAGGTGGTGCGAGCAAGTGAAATGGACTACGTGAAGTTGTCCAAGCTGTTGCTTACCACGTCTTATATTCTTGGCTATGAACAAGCCAAGAATAAAATTCCAACATGTCTATGGGTGTTGTTAGATGATCAAGAAGCCTGGAAGCAATTTCCATGGGGGAGTATTTCATACCAGATAACCTGTGAATCCATCAGGAAGGTCCCGAAGGAGGCTAGGTCTGCTACCAAAGTAAGCTACCATTTAAAAGGAAACACAATTACTTTTTTTTGGTAAGTTTTCTCCTTTCAGTACTCGGTGTCTTTGGTACGAAATATATCTATATTCGTACCAGTGTGAGTTATATTAGTTCGAAATTGCCATATTCGTACCGGTGTTGTACAAAATTGTTAATTCAACTGTGTTTTTTAAGCTTGGATACACTGTGTTGTGTCAGCTGTTGGGAGAATCATTGGAGGGAGGATGCCGCAGCGAAAGAGGCCTTGCTTTTTGAGGTATAGATATTCCAAAGACAATGAATTCCTGACAGACATAGATAGAAAGGTAACTATGACTGTTATCTTTAGAATGCAATAGTAAATACGTGACATAAAACATCGGTACGAATTTACAAAATCGTACCGCATGTGGTACGATTTCTTGAATTCGTATCAGGTTTTTGGTACGAAATTAAACTTCGTACCGTGTCACTCTATACGCCAGTGCGAATTAGCTTATTTCGTACCATGCATACCAATATAATTACTCCATCTAATTCAATTCTGCCGTAGGAAATTACCCATGTGCTTGCACCATACGACAAAGAATTAAGCAAGCAGTACTGGAGATCTCTTCAGGAAGATCCGGAAGGCATGCCCTTCGCCTTCCAGTATGATCTAAATGATACGAAGAAGAAGAGAAAGCGAGATGAGTGTGGGCCCCTACTGCTGCCATTACTTTCGATGCTGCCAATACTGCCACCACAGCACCTACCGTTGCTTCCAATACTGCCACTTGTGCCACTACTTCTAGATAGAGTTGGCAAATTTTGCCCGGCCCATGGGCCGGCCCAAAATACCCGGGTTTGGGTTGGGCTGGGTTAGGAAAATAGAGGCCCGAAAAAAAATCGGGCCGGAAAAGCCCGCCCAAATAGCCCCTCGGGCCAACCAGGCTTCGGGCCAAAAAAACACAGGGTTTTCGGGCCAAAAAACCCGCCCGGGTTATATAATATATATACATTTTTAATTTCCAAACCCTAGCCTCTCTCTCTTTTTCTCACTCTTTCCTATCGCAGACACTTCCTTTCCCAGTTCCCACTCTCAATTTCGCACACACCTAACCGGCGACCCACCGGCCACCGCTATCGTCGTTTGACAGCCAAACCAACTCCACCACCCATGTCTGAAAATCTAGAAAAAGGTATGTAATTTCACTAATTTGCAGAACCTGTTACATATTCTTACAGAAGTAATGGAAAAGATGAAATTAGAGAGTACGGTCGATTGGAAAGGGTATGAAATTTTAAAAATGGCAGGAATTAAAGAATTGACAATAAAGTAAGAGACGAAAGAAATAGTAGGAAGAAATCATATGTATGGATTAGAACACAAAAAAAAAATCAATCTATTGATCATGTACTTAGCTTGTTATAGAGTTTTCTTGTAGTATTGTACCACACAATCAGCAGAACTCATATCGTTTCTTGTTATCCATTTTACATGTGATATACATACATGATACATGTCATAATCATAAAGGGAATTATTGCTATCATTTACCACAATCCTCTGGTAGTGATGAAGTGTTAAATGAGATAAAAAAAATAATATTCAAAAATGTTAAGACACAAAAAAATACATATTTATATAAGCCCAAGTTGGCCATGAATAAGTTGAAATAGATGTTCATCTGTCGAGCCATAAATCTAGAAAACAGTAGTTTACAAAGTGGATAAATATAAATATTGCGTATATTGTTTACAAGTAATTTGGAGTTTGTAGGTTGAATAACCCTTTAATTCCAATCACAACAGTTGCATCGGAGTCTACATTTAGTATTGGAGGCTGTATCTTGCATAAGTATAGGAGTTGCTTGCTCCCCGAAAATGTACAAGCTCTCATTTGTACGCGCAATTGGTTGCATGGTTTTGAAGTTGATGAAAATTTTGGTAATTAATATCCTTATTTCTTATTTATAATTTTTGCATTGAATTATAACTAATTGCACATTTTTAATCTTGAAATATAGAAATATAGGTGTACAAGAAGTGGAAGAGTTACAATTATCGAAGCAAGATTCGAACGTGGTTGATGTTTGATGATGAGATTGAGGCATAAAATACTTTTTATTTAATTATTGTCATATTTTGGATTGTTGTCTTCTACTTGATTAAAGTTTAAAACAATGGATTTTTTTATTTGGTTTGTAGTTTTTATTCAAGAGTACGACTTTAAACTTTAAATTAGTTTATCATTTTATTATGGATTGATTTTAATTTAGACTTTGTATAATTGTATTTTTTTTGTACCTTTTTATTACTTAAAATGACTATTTTATAGGTTTTTATTTTTTGAAGCATTGGGCCGGTTTGGCCCGGCAGCCCGTAGGCGGCTGGGCGGGGCTGCAGATTCGGCAGCCCGTGAAAAATCGGGCCGGACTGGGCCAGACAAAAAAAAGTCTAAAGTCCGATGGGCCGGGCCGGGCTGGCCCGGCCCGCCTCTTTTGCCAGCTCTACTTCTAGAACCCCCAGCACTTCTGTCACTGCTACCAACATCCTGTCTGCTCAAGAAAGGACATCTCTTTTGAAGGAGATAGATGGTCTTCTCCAAATTCACCACAAGAAGCTCGTGCAAGATGTTGGAGACTATGTTTTGAACAAGCTCATAGAAGCCGATGTGCACATGAATGCGCACCACATGGTGTTTGACCATACAGAGCAACAGGTAGAAAAAGCAGCAGCAACACCGCTTCCAATGCAGCCCCATCTTGTGAAAGACATGACTCTAGCAGCAGCACCAGCAGGAGCAACAACTGCAGCAGCACAAGAAGCCGAAGCATCAACAGCAGCATCAACAACAACAATAGGAGCAACAGCAGCAGCAGCACATGGAGCAGGGACATCAACAGCAGCGGCAACAACAACAGATCATCCCGAGCATCAATCACCGAGCGATATTGTTGATTCCGTCCTCCAGAGCATTAATAATGATAAGGTACCACAAGACATTCATGTGGAGGATTAGACATGCATTGGTATGCATTCGTGTGCATGCAGGCATGCATTTGGTGTTTGAGGGATCTTGTGTATCAAACAATTATTTATGTTTTAGTTTCGATGACTCTTTTATAAACAATTTTATATTATTGTCTTGTCCTAATTTATGCATTTGGTGTTTGAGGACATTGTTCTTTTATTACATTTTACATTATGAAAATGTAAAATTGCTATGTGTGGCTGCTGCTTATAGGTACGAATGGTACGTATTAACTAAATAATGTTTCGTACCATTCATACCTCTGATGCATATGGTACGAATTATAGTAAATCGTACCACGCCTACTGTTTCTCTGTACGACCGAGCCCATTGTTACTACGAAGTGCTTGGTGTATTTCATACCACGAGCACCGACGTTAGGTTCGGTACGAATACATTATATTCGTAAAACAGAAGGTTTCGGATACTCGTGGTACGAATACATTCAATTCGTACCAGAAAATGTGTACTGTGGTACAAATACATGCAATTCGTACCAAATATACACGTTACTCCATGCACAAAAATGCTAATTCGTGCCATTACTACTGGTCAGGCCATTGCAACGAATTATCCCACTACATATGTGTCAGAACTATACTGGACGTAAGGAACCCTCGAGGCTGAGTGGGGTGGTGGAACGCAGTCTTGGAACACGCAACCGAACTCTACGTTGGTCTGTTATACACCAGTGAACCAATTAATCAAGGTAGCTATAAATGAAAATGCAAATCTGAATGTCAATGACCGGCCGGTGAGGATGAGGTATCCTGCACCATCGTGTCAGAGTCCATACCTCCAGAACAACATCAGGGCAGGGCGCGATAACTTCGATATTTTTATGGCAGCAGATAACCCAAGATTGTAAGTTCAACTCATTTTTCTATCTATAAATTATATAATAGCACAAAATTGATGCAAAATTACTTTAAAATATGTTTTGTAGAAGGAATGTAGGTATTCCGTGGGCTGTCGGTAAGTATTTTTTTGATGAAATAATTGATGTTAAAAAACAACTCTGCAACGAACACATTGCCTACCTCGGCATACTAGAAACCCGCCCCACTGATGCTGGTTTGGTAGAGGTTGACAAAACTATTGATGTGACAGGGACTATGTTCATGGTAATTCTCAATCCCAATAATATATTAATTCACAAGATATGTTGATCGTAATTTTGTGGTTTATTATATATTATTAAGATGCAATTGATGATGTGTGGACGTCGTTGCATGGAAATTATCAACAAGGAGACACATTTGACCCCTCAGCCGAGGAGATTGTTCCGCACGACAACCTTGAAAGGCTAAGCAAGTTTGCAGTGGAGCTCCTGTCGGAGTGGGGAGAGAATATGAAGAACTGGAATTACTGCACCCGGGTAAGAATTAGTGCTTGTTCATACATGTTCCCCCAGATTGCTCTGGTACGCTTGGTACGAATACATATATTTCGTACCCTATTGCACCTTATGTATTCGTACCAGAGTACCACTCTAAACTGGTACAATTGGTACGAAATTCCAAAATTCGTACTCATTAACCAATCCAAAACGAGGTACGCATGGCACGAAATTTTGCATTTCGTGCCATTTGTACCATCTATAAGTTGTATGCCGGTTATCTTTTGCTCAATACTTCATTGCTGCAGGTGGTCATGGTTTGCAATTTCAGCGAGCATTGGGCAACATTGCTCGTCAATCTGAAGAATTGGGACATCGGGATTTACGACTCAAAAGCCTGGACATTTAAGGACCATCACAGAGCTAACAGACTCCATATATTCCGGCCCGTTGCACGTATATTCCCACAAATCATGAAGAATATTGGATACTATGAGCATAACGCAATAGCTAACCCAAGGTACACGGAGTGAAAGATGTGGTTTCCAGCAGTTAAGGGGCCACATGCCATGAAACAGAAGGATTCAATAACCTGTGGACTGCATGCATTGAGATGTGTAGAGCACCTCATATCCTTGAATAGTAAGGTGGCGACCGTACTGAACACGAAGGCACAACTTAAAAAGTATCGTGAACACATCGCTAGAAGTATCTATGGTCACTGTACGGATGAAGACACCCTCCTCTCAATACCTATGGACCTAGGGCATTGATGGTCCCGGAATGAGGTCTTCGGTGTAGAGGGGGGTGAATACACCGAAGAGAGATTTTTGAAAACTTTTATCAAATTAAAGCAGAGTTGAGTGAGAGCTCAGTTATGAATTCAGCTGACTTCTAAAGAAGGTGGTCAGCTGGACTGATAACTTAGCTGGCTGTGCGGAAAGTGGTGGAAAGAAAAACTTAGCTCGTTCCCTTTATAAAAGCTCAGAAAAACTTAGTTTCAGTTTTCAGTTAAGCAGGATTGAAAATAATGCAGCTGGCTGGGTCACACAGCCAGAGAGTTGCAGCTTTGAAAACTTGTGCTGTGCAAATGCGGTTAGTTCTTTAAATAAATATATAATGCAAAGACTGAATAACGCAATAAAGAACACGAAATTTTAACGTGGTTCGGAGAGAGAACTCATACGTCCACGACCAGGTTTTAGCTGGTAAATCCACTAAGGATGACCACTTGGTTTACGAGTACCAAGCAACTTCACAGCTCTAGCTCGAGCTGTGTTCTAACAGTTTACGGGCACTGTAGAAGCCTATACCTTTTCAGTTTTCGGGTACTGAATAACCTTACACTCGAATTTCGCGCTTCGAGAAGGCGTAACCTTGACCTAACCTTTTCTGGGTAAAGGAGGGTTTGGGTTTCCAACTTTGAACGAGTTCTTACAATAAAGAACTTTGGAAGATGAACTCGTTCAGATCTAGGCTTTGGATTTACTATGATTTCTGCCTATTGATCAGACGAAAAACTAAAGCAGTGTCTGAAAGTGAACACTTAAGAATTTAAGTGTTCTTTAAAGAGTTAGAAAACTGCTAGAGAGCTTTTTAAAACTTGAGAGATTCAGAGAGGTTGAAAGCTTATAGAGAGTTTTTCGTGTCTGATTCTGAGGTTGAAGACTGGTATTTATAGGTAGAGATTCAAACTAGCCGTTGGAGGAGCCGTTTGAATCTTACCTACTCTCTGATCTGTCGATCTGCCGTTGAGCGTATCTTCACCTGTCTTCATCACTGTGTCAGATCCTAGGTTCGCCTTTCTAGGATGCTGAGATGTCGATCCCTCATTGGTCGAGGTATATTGACTTCCTCTGACACCGGGATTTCTGTCTTTCGAGCTGGTTTTTGAATTTAGAGCTGGATTGGGTAAGCTGACTTGAAGTGACGTCTTCAGAGTTAGTTCCTTTTTTGTCAGCTCAGCTGACTTTCTTAGACTTGAGTCAGCTCAATTTATTCTGCTCCGTTGGATCTCCTTGGCTGGATCCATTCTTCTTTTCTTGAGTCAGTCAGACTCAGCTCAGTCTTTGAACTCTGTTCAGCTAAGAGACCTTTTCAACTGACTTTGGGTCCAGCTGATTACTC
Organism: Agastache rugosa; assembly: GCA_031470985.1. Lineage (NCBI taxonomy): Eukaryota > Viridiplantae > Streptophyta > Magnoliopsida > Lamiales > Lamiaceae > Agastache > Agastache rugosa. Next base: position 29,181,459 of record CM062605.1, read on the forward strand.
AGCTGGGTCTTCTTCTGTCTTCAGCTTTCTAACCTGTGAACTTAGAAAATCTAAGGCTCAAACAAGTGAGCTGGAAAACTTAACTTAGGTTTGTACATTCATCTACTAGGTTGGAGAGTAGTTGGGTTTTGGAATCAAATCAAAACTTTAGAATTTTCCCAACAATTTCCCCCTTTTTGATGATGCCAAAACCTAACTGAGAAAAACAACCTGCTTCCCCCTAAATGAGAAAGTGGGTTTTAAAAGATGATAAGAGAAATTTCAGCAGGAGATTAAATTCAGAGTTCAGTGCCTGGACAAAGAGTTATTGTCATCAGGGTGAGCTTGAGAGCAAAATATTTCAGTTTTATTAATCCACAAAGATGATTACAAGAATTACAGGATTAATAAACTGATAAAATAGACAAAAATTAAATCCCAGTTGGCTGGGTCTTCATTTATGCTGCTGCTGTTGATTCTTCAGCCTATCTTCTTCCAGCTGCTCATCTGTTCTCAACCTGTACCGGTTGAATATCATCTGTTCCAGCTTCCTGTATTCTTCTTCATTGTTTGCCTTGGAAATTCTTCTCCTGATCGCCCATCTGTTTACTTCTGCGATAATTTTCGATTTGTCAGGAAGATGAGTTCCAGGTATCAGAGGAGGCTGGATATGATACAGCTGTGGAGCAGTGAACTGGATATTTGCGGTACTTGCAGCATTGAAGAATGCTTTCGCCGTCATCCTATCTTGATGAAAAAGCTCATTGAGATGCATCATGAACGCAACATCTGGGGGCGTATTTGGGTAAGCTCCCAGATAGTAGTAATCTTCAATGAACTCAAATTTTGTATGTTCCCAGTCGTCGTTTAACTCTTCTGGGATCCATTCATCTACTCTTCTCCAGTTCATCGGCATCTGAGACTTTTTCTTTGCTGCTCTTATGCTTGCTCTTTTCTTCTGCTGCTTCTTTTCTTCGGCATTGAGCAGACTTTCTTTCTTCTTCTGCTGTTCTTGAAGTCTTTTCATCTCTTGCTTTTGTTGAGTCACAAAGTTGCAGAGCCATTGAGTATCATTGAACTGTTCTGGCGTGGCTCCACTAGCTTTGGCAAGAGGGATGATCATTTTGCTCCATTTCCCTTTCCGTCCAGCTGGTTCCTCTGCATCCAGCTCAGCAACAACTTCGTCAATCTCAGACTGCATCACTTGGACTTCAGCTACAGCTTTTCCTTTGCCCGTCTTTGAAGTTTTTCTCTTGTCATTACCTTCCCCCTTTTTGGCATAATCAACAAGAGTGGAGGAGAGGTTGACAACTGTCTCGTTCAGTTGGGCCAGGGCTTTGTCAATGTCAGCAATCTTTGCTGAGTTGTCTGCTGTGACGAGATTGAGCTGTGCTGTGCTGTTGCTTCCAGCTTTGAACTGATTGTCCAGCTCCTTATAAAGATTGAACAGCTGGTGAATGTCAGTTCTGTGTGAGAGAGTCTGCTATTGGAGAGCTTCCAACTAGCTGGATAAATTGTTGATGCTGCTTTTCAGCGGAGCTTGGAGGTTTGATATGATCTCAGAGACTCTCTTCTCTAGATGATTTGATTGATTAATTCGTTGAGAAACGAGAGACTGTTTGAGATCTTTACTGGTACTTTCCTGTAGATTCTGGGCAAATCTGTGAACGTCATCAATGGACTGTCCATTACATTGGACTTGCCATTCTATAGCTGTGATGCGCAGAAGGGTGTCAACATTTGATTTGAGTCTATCCTAAAAAAGTATTTCCTCAACTTGTTTGGCGATCTCGTCCTTCATTGCATCAGAAAGCACATTAGGATCCGTCTGGGTCCCGGATTTGACTTGGCTGGGTTTTACTGCCTCGATCTCGACCAGTGAGCGAGTGTCATCGGTATTTGGACTTTGTGGGGCAGCTTCCGTAGGCTCAACTGTTGCATTAGTTGGCTCTTCTTCAATCATCATTGTCTCAGCTGTGTCGGCAGGGACAGCCTCCTTGGCAGTTTCAACTGGAACGTTCCAGCTGAGATTGTGTAGGTAGGAGTTGGCTCGAGAGATGACTTCCTCAGAAGGTGGTACTTCATCCTGTTCAACCTTCTGGATGAGGATTTGGATCAGCTCGTCTTGATGCTCAAAAGCATCCTGAAGACTTCCAAATCCAAATATCTCCTGCAGAGCTGCTTCTTCGGCTTTAAGATTATCAAAAGTATAGAACTCCACCATTTCTTCATTTGCATACCAAGTGGACATCTTGGTAGCCAGATAAAATTTGAAGTCGCTGACGGTGACTAAGGTAGCAGAGAGCGAGGCAAGAGAAGGATAATATTGCAGTGCGCTCTTTATTCCTTGAAGCCTGAGGTCCTCGAACCTCATGATAGTGGCAGCACGTGCAACGGCTCTGGGACTGAGGATTTCGATTTTCTCAGAAGAAGTGGGGCTAGATGGTTCAGCTTGGTATTCATCATCCAACTGCAAAGGAGCGTCAATTGGATGGGGCTCTTTAGGTGAGCTGGGTGCTGAGAATTGGGTGGTTTCAGGTACTGAAGAAGTAGGCGAGGATTCTTGGTGCGGTACCTGAGGATGTGGAGGAATGAGAAGAGAGTGTTGTTGAGGAGGAATGAGAAGAGAGTGTTGGTGAGGAGGAAGGAGAATAGAGTGTTGTTGAGGAGTTCCAGCTGATGTGAGATCAGCTGGAGTGGGTTGTGAGGATGCTTGAAGGATTTGGCGAAGTGGAATAGCATCCTCCGGGTCAGGGTGGGAGACCACTACCTGTGGTTCCTCAGCTTCTCGTGAAGCAATCACGAACTTCCTTCTTTGATCTGTGCTGGAGGAGGAATCCTGAGCTGTCTCCTCGCCGATCGATCTCCATTCGATTCCTATGGCTTCTCTCTTTGTCTCCGCACTCGGCTTGTCGTCGCCTTGAATTTGAGCTTCTTTTTGGCAGGTGGAGATCCAGCTGGCTGAGTTTCCTCTGGCTGCTTCCTTTTTCCTGCTTGAGAGGGAGAGGCAGTCTGCTGTTTTGCCTTCTGCATCTTCTTCTTCCCTTCAGGGGCTGCTTTCTTCATCAAGTCAGAGAGCTGACTCTGCTTTTCAAAAAGAACTTTGGACACAGGGAACTCTTCTGTGTCGTTCCACTTGATTTGCCGTCCAGTTGTGTAGTGTTCTATTATGCACGCCACCTTGGTGCATAAATAGATTATCTCCCTACAGCTGTACTGGGTGAAGCTGTCATCTTCAAAGTGAATCTTCTTCGACTCCTTCTCCAACTTTCCCATGAAGTAGGAGAACCAATCCACAGGATCATTCCTGAGAATGGCTATCATTGGCTTCAACTTGGGTATGCTGATCTCTCCTTGAGATCCAGCTATACCTAGAATGCACTTCTGGGTGACATCCAGAAGCAGTCTGAATTTGGGCTTGAGCAGTAGGTTGGACATACTCGCCCTGTAGGGTTCCGGTTTGAACAGCATCTGGTCCAGTTCGGCCTGGATCTCTTCTCTGGAGTAGTTGTCCGGGGAGCGGTCCCAAGAGTTTTTAGTCCGAACAGCTTGCTCAACATCCGGTTGATGTTGATGTCGACATCCCAGGGAGTTGTATGCCCTGTCTTTTCCTTGAGTTTGAGAGTGATGTTGGAGCGGAGACGTTTATCTCTGTTCGTCATCTCCATGAAGAATTCTGCCACTTCCCGGCGGAAGATGTTCTTCGGTCGCGCCATCGCCCATTGCAGTAGGCCTGCCTTCTTTATGAGATCCAGCACCTCCTGGAACTCCGAGTTCTTGTAATTCTTGAGAGTTAAGCAACTCTCAAAGTGAAGCTTTGACATGAGATTCTCTGATTGGTTCGCTCCTGGAGTTATCTTCTTTGGTGCCATGATTTATTTTCTGTATTGAAGAGTTAGAAGATACAAGGAAGAGGTGTTTTGCAGAAAGATAAGCAAGAACTTGTTATGCGAAAATTTCAGAGATGAGAAATAAATTATGGCGACAATTTGCATATCTTTGACATATATATATATATATCAACCGTCTATTTTGATGAACGGTTGAGATTTTGAGATCTGATTTCAAGATCTGCGGCTGGGAGAGATTTGCGCAACACGTTAAGTGACGTGCATATGTAGATTGTAGGTCACGCGCGCGTGTGGTAGTAAAAAACGTTCTGACTTCCGCCTCGACTTTCCCGAGCTACAGTACCCTGCATGCTTTTCATTAAATGCGATGGGATTCGATTGGATGGATGGCTTCTTGACTAATCCATCTAAGGAATGTCTGGGAATTTGAATTAAATTCAAATAATTTTATCCTTAAATAGCATATTCCTCAGGGAAATAAATGAAAGACTGCAAACCTGTCAGCTGATCTTTGTAGTCAGCTGATACCTCGGCTGTGTTTCTTTAGGTTGAGTTTCTCCTTCAGTTTTATTATCCAGCTGAGCTTGATTCCCCCTCAGCTGGTTTCCCTTCTTGGACTGAGTTCACGAAACTACTAGGTCTGGTTTCTTCCAACTTGATAATCAAAAGGTATCTAGCTGAGTCCTTTTTCCCCTCAGCTGGATGAGGTTTCTTCATCAGGATTAAGCAATCCAAGCAATCCACACAGCATTTTGAATCTTGCTTCCATCAGAGGCTTTGTTAAAATGTCAGCTCGTTGGATGTCTGTGTGAATTTTCTCAACAATGACGTCTTTCTTTTCCACGTGATCTCTGATGAAGTGATGTCGAACGTCAACGTGTTTACACCTTGTGTGAAGGACTGGATTTTCAGATATTGCAATGGCACTTGAGCTATCACAGAAGATTGGAACTTGACCAGTTTTCACTTCATAATCATCCAGCTGATGCTTCAGCCAGAGAATTTGAGAGCAGCAGCTTCCAGCTGCCATATACTCCGCTTCAGTTGTAGAAGTAGCGATACACGTCTGCTTCTTTGAAAACCATGATATCAACTTGCTTCCTAGGAACTGACATGTTCCTGAAGTTGATTTTCTGTCTAATCGATCTCCAAAGAAAGTCCGATTCGAGTATCCATACTGCAAATTATCTTCAGCTGGATACCACAGCCCAACGTTCTGAGTGCCCTTTAGATATTTGAGAATATTCTTGACTGCTTGCATATGTGCCTCCTTAGGATCAACTTGAAATCTGGCACACACTCCGACTGCAAATGCTATATCTGGGCGGCTAGCTGTGAGATACAGCAGGGAACCAATTATCCCTCTGTATTTGCTGGGATCCACTGGATTTCCTTCGGTTCCAGGTTCAATCTTCCAGTTGGTATTCATAGGGATCTTCACCGTTTTGCTGGATTGAATTCCATATTTGGCGATTAAGTCTTTCACGTACTTGGATTGATTTATGAATATCCCTTCTGTTGATTGCTTGACTTGTAGTCCTAGGAAGAAACTCATTTCTCCCATCATCGACATTTGGAATTGTTTTGACATCATCTCTCCAAATCTTTCACATAAGAAAGTTGATCTTGAGCCGAAGATGATGTCGTCCACATATATTTGGACAACTAGTATATCTTCACCTAACTTGATGGTGAAGAGGGTTCTGTCGACTGAACCTTTCTTGAATCCTTTGGACACAAGAAATCCTGACAGAGTGTCATACCAAGCTCGAGGTGCTTGCTTCAGACCATAAAGCGCCTTCTTTAGCTTGTACACTTTGTTTCCTTCTACTTCAAATCCTGGGGGTTGCTCTACATAGACATCTTCTCTGATTTCCCCATTCAAGAATGCACACTTCACGTCCATTTGGTATACTTTGAATTTGTGATGTGCTGCGTATGCAAGGAATAATCTGATGGCTTCCAATCTTGCTACTGGAGCAAATGACTCTTCATAGTCTATTCCTTCTTGCTGTGTATAACCCTTGGCGACTAAGCGAGCCTTATTTCTGATTATTACTCCAAGAGAGTCCAGCTTATTTTTGAATATCCATTTAAGTCCTATTATTTTGACTCCATCTGGTCTATCGACCAGTTCCCAGACGCAATTTCTGAGAAATTCATTCAGCTCTTCTTGCATAGTATTTGTCCAGGGCACACTCTTTAAGGCTTCGATAATTGTTTGAAGCTCTGGAACTTGAGCTACATAACATGCCATGAGAGCTGTGTCTTCGTTGTAGACGGTCAGTTCTAGCTCTACTGAGACTTGAGCTTCATTATCTGCTTCTTGAGGATTTGATGGTGAGTTATGAGCAATAGAATTTCTTGTTCTAACTCTGTCTGATAGTTCTCCAATGATTGCTGAAGCTGGATGATCTTCGATCCATCTTCGTCTTCTTCGAATTTCTTCTTCTAGCTCATTGATGCTTGAAGTTGCTAAGTCACGTCTTGCTTGGAGATGTTCTGGAGTCATATCCTGAGACTCGTTCTGATTTGGATTAGAGTTAGATTGATCCTGAGTCGTAGACTGAGTGAATCCAGCTGGAGAGGGAGCTGGAGAGTTAGCTGGGTCTTGATTTCCAGCTGGCGGCATTCCCCCTTGATTCGATGCGGGGATCCTCCGGATCATCGGTGGTTGATTTGCCTCTATTTGAATTGATTTGAGGTTCTCCCGGTTCATCATCCCAAATCAATGGTTCGGCCTAGATTCGGATTCGAATTACTTGAGATCTTGTTTGAAATTTGGATCGGTGCTTGATGTTCCAGCTGTGTTTCTTTGTTTGATCGACTCTCTGAATTCGAAAGATGTTTCATCAAAGGTGACATGAGGGGTCACTTCGACTGTTTGTGTTCTCCTGTTGAAGACTCTGTAGGCTTTACTTACAGCTGAGTAACCAAGAAATACTCCTCGGTCAGTTTTGGCGTCGAACGTCTTCAGCTGGGTTTTTCCGTTATTTAGGATATGGCATTTTGAGCCGAAAACCTTGAAATACCCGATGAAGGGTTTCCTGTTATTCCATAGCTCGTACGGAGTCTTTCCTTGTCTGGATGTGAGTAGCGATCTATTCTGAGTGAAGCAAGCTGTGTTGATAGCTTCAGCCCAGAATTTCTTTGGAATGGCTGAGCTTGCTAACATTGAGGTAGCTGCTTCCTTGAGTGTTCAGTTCCTCCTCTCAGCTACACCATTCTGCTGAGGTGTGCGTGCAGCTGAGGTTTAATGTTATACTCCGTTCTTCTCACAATAATCATATATGGTTTCATTCAGAAACTCAGTTCCTCGGTCTGATCTGATTGAGATAATTTTGCACTCCTTTTGAGTCGTCAACCTTTCCAGCAGGGCCGGCAGCTTGGATCTTGTTTCACTTTTCTGGTACAGGAATGAAACCCAAGTGAATCTGGAGAAGTCATCCACTACGACCAGAGTGTATTTCCTGCCGTTGAAACTTGCTGGTGTTACTGGACCAAAAAGATCCATGTGAAGGAGTTGAAGAACTCGATCAGTTGAGGGCGTCGGCTTGAGAGAATACGAAATCTTTGTCTGTTTTCCTTGTTGACAAGCGCTGCAAATATGACTCTTGTCATAAACTTGATCTGGAATTCCATTAGCGAGCTGATTTCTAGCCAGCTTGTTGATTGTCTTGAAGTTGAGATGATTCAACATTCGTGCCATTGTACCAAATTGACTTCATTGCTGCTTTTTGATACAAGACATGTGTCTGGAGGGCTGCTGTTCCAGTCAGCAAAGTATATGTTTGCTTCTCTTTTCCCTCTCAGTAATACCTACTTGGTTTCCCTGGTTTCACTGTACATCCATGTGCATCGAACTTGACAGAAAAACCATTATCGCAGAATTGACTAATGGAAAGCAAGTTATGTTTTAATCCTTGTACATATGAAACGTTAGATATTTTAACATTGAAGGTTTCAAATGTACCGTAACCTTTGGTTAAACCTTTGGTTAAACCTTTGGTTAAACCTTTGGAGTTGTCACCAAACGTTACTTGAGGACCTGGACGCTCTTCGTATTCTTGGAGTAGATGCTTTAGATGAGTCATGTGTTTTGAGCATCCGCTGTCCAAGTACCACAGTGTTTTTATCGATTCCTCTATAATGCATCTTTCTCTTGCAGCCTGTCACAGAAATCAAAATTTAGGTCCCCAGATGTGATTGGGTCCTTATGGGTTAGTTAGAGATCCCTTTACGATCCAGATTTGTTTGATGACTCTGATTGGATCATTAGATCTGATAATTCTCCCAGCTGTGTCTATGAACACGTTCTTTGTGTTCTTTGTTTGACTCTGTTGGCTGGGTCTTGATCTCTGTCGTCTCCCAGCTTGATTTCTTGATAGTTCAGTTTTTCTTTGGTTTACAGCTGAGTGTACAACTGAGACATTTCTTTGCTTCTGTCTCTGCTGTCTAACTTGGTATCTCGGCTGGACTTGATAATTCAGCTGGTAATCATATGACTGATATCCAGCTGGATATCTTTTCTGATATCTCGGTTGATATCTTGCCACTTGCTGCTGATGATACTGGTGTCGATGTTGTCCAGCGTCATTCCTTCGTTGTGGTTGAATCCAAGGCTGTTTAATTTGTGCCTGGGGTTGCCTTACAGCTTGTCTTCTAGGACCTTGCTGTGTCTTCTGTTTCTCAGTCTGTCGTGTGGCTGGAGTTGGATTCTCTTTTGCTTTCACAAAAGTTACCTTGGTTCCACTTGTAGTTGCCACATTTGTTAGATCCTTAGACCCATCATAACCCAATCCCGTCTTTAATGCTGCTGGTCATTGTACACTGATTATTTCATCCATCGTCGATGTAGCTTTGATGAGTGCTACCAGCTTTGTGGATAATGTGTCTTCTGATCTTTTTAATTCCAAGATCTCAGCTGACTTTTTGTCTGACTCAGCTGTGGATTTTTCCAAATTGTCCATCAGCTGCTTTTTCTCATAGTAGAATTCCTTCATCAGCTGATCCTATTTGACTATCTTTTCCTTGAGCGATACGATTTCCTCTTTGAGCTGTGTAGCATTAGCTGCTTCTGATGCTTCTTTCTTTTTCAGTTCTACCTTCAGCTCAGCATTTTCACACATTATGACATCAAGAATTTCTTGTAAATCCTTGAAGTCATTCATGACTTTCTCCACCAGATTCCAATCAGGTTGTCCTTCTGATTCAGAGACCTGCGTAGAGTGTTCGTGTGATGGTGATGGGTTAGATACGTTCTGAATTTTAGAAGTTATCTCATCATCGTCGAGTCCTTCTGTCTGTCCCATAAAGCAAGCATCCCAGTCTTGATCATCACGGGCCATGAGTGCATCTTCCTCTGAGTCTGAGAAAGGCATATCATCATCTATTTTATTGCACTCGGACTCTTCATCAGCTATATATGCTCTTCTTCTGTCAGCTGCCTTAGCTTTCAGAAGATCTTTTTCTTTCTTTGACAGTTTGGGACAGTCCTGTTTGTAGTGTCCCGGCTCCTTGCAATTGAAGCAGCCTTCCTCTGTCCGTTTTGAGGTGTCAGCTGATTTTTCATCAACTGCTGTGTACTTGTCTCTGTATGTCTTGGCGAATTTCTTGTACATGCCTTTGCTGGTGTTGAGTCTGTTATAATTTTTCACCAACATGGCAATTTCTTCGAGTAGCTCCTCTTTGCTCATATCCTTTTTGTCCTTCTTCTTCTTGGAGGACTCAGCTGACTTGACATGAGCTGACTTTTCAGAGTTGGCTCTGAAAGCTATTTCTTTTGGAGCTGGGGTGAGTTCTCCGTCATTACGCGCTTGAAGATTCTTCTTGGGTGATCTTCAAGTTGTATTCGTTGGCTTTTAAGAGTGAGAACAACCTTTCTGTAGATAGATCACCCAAGTCACTTCGACTTTGGTGAACTACCTTGTAAGTGTTCCATTCAGCTGAAAGAGCTGAAAGAACCTTTAAATTCTTTTCCCGCTGGGTATATTTCTCAGTTCTGATTGTCTCTATCTCGACGACTATGTTTGAGAACCTTAGCTCCATCGTTTCGATGCATTCGTTGGCTAGCTGTTTGAAGTTGTCGAATTTTTGACAAGCTATTGTGAATTTGTTTTCTTTTATCTCTTCTGACCCTTCACATAGCTTGGCAAGTGTTTCCCACATCTCTTTGGTTGTCTCGCACTTGATGATCTTACTCAGGTATGCGTTCGAGACTGTTGATGAGATGGTGTTCCTTGCGAAGCTGTCCAGTCCAGCTTGCTTTCGTTCTTCTGAAGAGTATTCCTTCTTTGGCTTGAGAATTGGCCGGTATTCTGGTTGTCATCCATCATGAGCAGGTACGAGTTCATTTCCTTGTTTATAAATAAGGATGAGTCCGTCTGTAATGACGTCCCACATCATGTCGTGATGCGCACACAGGAAGCTTTTCAATCTGAATTTCCAGATTGCATAGTCATCAACTGAGAAGGTGGGAAGATTCCTGTTAAGATAGGAATCCATGAAGAGATGTACAGAATGCACTAGTATGAGTTTTTCTGAAAAACGGATACGTTCGATTGACCACTGACACAGAGTTTCAAGACAGATCTCTTGATTCAGAAACAGCGGTCGTTTGAACCACTGCTCTGATACCAATTGATGGTCCCGGAACGAGGTCTTCGGTGTAGGGGGGTGAATACACCGAAGAGAGATTTTTGAAAACTTTTATCAAATGAAAGCAGAGTTGAGTGAGAGCTCAGTTATGAATTCAGCTGAGTATTCCTTCTTTGGCTTGAGAATTGGCTAGTATTCTGGTTGTCCTCCATCATGAGCAGGTACGAGTTCATTTCCTTGTTTATAAATAAGGATGGGTCCGTCTGTAATGACGTCCCACATCATGTCGTGACGCGCACATATGAAGCTTTTCAATCTGAATTTCCCGATTGCATAGTCATCAACTGAGAAGTTGGAAAGATTCCTGTTAAGATAAGAATCCATGAAGAGATGTACAGAATGCACTAGTATGAGTTTTTCTGAAAAACGGATTTGTTCAGTTGACCACTGACACAGAGTTTCAAGACAGATCTCTTGATTCAGAAACAGCGGTCGTTTGAACCACTGCTCTGATACCAATTGATGGTCCCGGAACGAGGTCTTCGGTGTAGGGGGGTGAATACACCGAAGAGAGATTTTTGAAAACTTTTATCAAATTAAAGCAGAGTTGAGTGAGAGCTCAGTTATGAATTCAGCTGAGTATTCATTCTTTGGCTTGAGAATTGGCCGGTATTCTGGTTGTCCTCCATCATGAGCAGGTACGAATTCATTTCCTTGTTTATAAATAAGGATGGGTCCGTCTGTAATGACGTCCCACATCATGTCGTGATGCGCACACAGGAAGCTTTTCAATCTGAATTTCCAGATTGCATAGTCATCAACTGAGAAGGTGGGAAGATTCACATTAAGATAGGAATCCATGAAGAGATGTACGGAATGCACTAGTATGAGTTTTCGAAAAACGGATACGTTCGATTGACCACCGACACTGACACAGAGTTTCAAGACAGATCTCTTGATTCAGAAACAGCGGTCGTTTGAACCATTGCTCTGATACCAATTGATGGTCCCGGAACGAGGTCTTCGTTGTGGGGGGGTGAATACACCGAAGAGAGATTTTTGAAAACTTTTATCAAATGAAAGCAGAGTTGAGTGAGAGCTCAGTTATGAATTCAGCTGAGTATTCCTTCTTTGGCTTGAGAATTGGCCGGTATTCTGGTTGTCCTCCATCATGAGCAGGTACGAGTTCATTTCCTTGTTTATAAATAAGGATGGGTCCGTCTGTAATGACGTCCCACATCATGTCGTGATGCGCACACAGGAAGCTTTTCAATCTGAATTTCCAGATTGCATAGTCATCAACTGAGAAGGTGGGAAGATTCCTGTTAAGATAAGAATCCATGAAGAGATGTACAGAATGCACTAGTATGAGTTTTTCTGAAAAACGGATCTGTTCAGTTGACCACTGACACAGAGTTTCAAGACAGATCTCTTGATTCAGAAACAGCGGTCGTTTGAACCACTACTCTGATACCAATTGATTGTCCCGGAACGAGGTCTTCGGTGTAGGGGGTGAATACACCGAAGAGAGATTTTTGAAAACTTTTATCAAATTAAAGCAGAGTTGAGTGAGAGATCAGTTATGAATTCAGCTGAGTATTCCTTCTTTGGCTTGAGAATTGGCCGGTATTCTGGTTGTCCTCCATCATGAGCAGGTACGAGTTCATTTCCTTGTTTATAAATAAGGATGGGTCCGTCTGTAATGACTTCCCACATCATGTCGTGATGCGCACACAGGAAGCTTTTCAATCTGAATTTCCAGATTGCATAGTCATCAACTGAGAAGGTGGGAAGATTCCTGTTAAGATAGGAATCCATGAAGAGATGTACAGAATGCACTAGTATGAGTTTTTCTGAAAAACGGATCTGTTCAGTTGACCACTGACACGTAGTTTCAAGACGGATCTCTTGATTCGAAACGGCGGTCGTTTGAACCCTTTGCTCTGATACCAATTGATGGTCCCGGAACGAGGTCTTCGGTGTAGGGGGGTGAATACACCGAAGAGAGATTTTTGAAAACTTTTATCAAATTAAAGCAGAGTTGAGTGAGAGCTCAGTTATGAATTCAGCTTAGTATTCCTTCTTTGGCTTGAGAATTGGCCGTTATTCTGGTTGTCCTCCATCATGAGAAGGTACGAGTTCATTTCCTTGTTTATAAATAAGGATGGGTCCGTCTGTAATGACTTCCCACATCATGTCGTGATGCGCACACAGGAAGCTTTTTAATCTGAATTTCCAGATTGCATAGTCATCAACTGAGAAGGTGGGAAGATTCCTGTTAAGATAGGAATCCATGAAGAGATGTACAGAATGCACTAGTATGAGTTTTTCTGAAAAACGGATCTGTTCAGTTGACCACTGACACAGAGATTCAAGACAGATCTCTTGATTCAGAAACAGCGGTCGTTTGAACCACTGCTCTGATACCAATTGATGGTCCCGGAACGAGGTCTTCGGTGTAGGGGGGTGAATACACCGAAGAGAGATTTTTGAAAACTTTTATCAAATTAAAGCAGAGTTGAGTGAGAGCTCAGTTATGAATTCTGCTGAGTATTCCTTCTTTGACTTGAGAATTGGCCGGTATTCTGGTTGTCCTCCATCATGAGCAGGTACGAGTCCATTTCCTTGTTTATAAATAAGGATGGGTCCGTCTGTAATGACGTCCCACATCATGTCGTGATGCGCACACAGGAAGCTTTTCAATCTGAATTTCCAGATTGCATAGTCATCAACTGAGAAGGTGGGAAGATTCATGTTAAGATAGGAATCCATGAAGAGATGTACAGAATGCACTAGTATGAGTTTTTCTGAAAAACGGATCTGTTCAGTTGACCACTGACACAGAGTTTCAAGACAGATCTCTTGATTCAGAAACAGCGGTCGTTTGAACCATTGCTCTGATACGAATTGATGGTCCCGGAACGAGGTCTTCGTTGTGGGGGGGTGAATACACCGAAGAGAGATTTTTGAAAACTTTTATCAAATGAAAGCAGAGTTGAGTGAGAGCTCAGTTATGAATTCAGCTGAGTATTCCTTCTTTGGCTTGAGAATTGGCCGGTATTCTGGTTGTCCTCCATCATGAGCAGGTACGAGTTCATTTCCTTGTTTATAAATAAGGATGGGTCCGTCTGTAATGACGTCCCACATCATGTCGTGATGCGCACACAGGAAGCTTTTCAATCTGAATTTCCAGATTGCATAGTCATCAACTGAGAAGGTGGGAAGATTCCTGTTAAGATAAGAATCCATGAAGAGATGTACAGAATGCACTAGTATGAGTTTTTCTGAAAAACGGATCTGTTCAGTTGACCACTGACACAGAGTTTCAAGACAGATCTCTTGATTCAGAAACAGCGGTCGTTTGAACCACTACTCTGATACCAATTGATTGTCCCGGAACGAGGTCTTCGGTGTAGGGGGTGAATACACCGAAGAGAGATTTTTGAAAACTTTTATCAAATTAAAGCAGAGTTGAGTGAGAGATCGCCATGAATTCATGAATTCGAGTATTCCTTCTTGGCTTGAGAATTGGCCGGTATTCGGTTGTCCTCCATCATGAGCAGGTACGAGTTCATTTCCTTGTTTATAAATAAGGATGGGTCCGTCTGTAATGACTTCCCACATCATGTCGTGATGCGCACACAGGAAGCTTTTCAATCTGAATTTCCAGATTGCATAGTCATCAACTGAGAAGGTGGGAAGATTCCTGTTAAGATAGGAATCCATGAAGAGATGTACAGAATGCACTAGTATGAGTTTTTCTGAAAAACGGATCTGTTCAGTTGACCACTGACACAGAGTTTCAAGACAGATCTCTTGATTCGAACAGCCGGTCGTTTGAACCACCTTTGCTCGATACCAATTGATGGTCCCGGAACGAGGTCTTCGGTGAGTGAATACACCGAAGAGAGATTTTTGAAAACTTTTATCAAATTAAAGCAGAGTTGAGTGAGAGCTCAGTTATGAATTCAGCTGAGTATTCCTTCTTTGGCTTGAGAATTGGCCGGTATTCTGGTTGTCCTCCATCATGAGCAGGTACGAGTTCATTTCCTTGTTTATAAATAAGGATGGGTCCGTCTGTAATGACTTCCCACATCATGTCGTGATGCGCACACAGGAAGCTTTTTAATCTGAATTTCCAGATTGCATAGTCATCAACTGAGAAGGTGGGAAGATTCCTGTTAAGATAGGAATCCATGAAGAGATGTACAGAATGCACTAGTATGAGTTTTTCTGAAAAACGGATCTGTTCAGTTGACCACTGACACAGAGTTTCAAGACAGATCTCTTGATTCAGAAACAGCGGTCGTTTGAACCACTGCTCTGATACCAATTGATGGTCCCGGAACGAGGTCTTCGGTGTAGGGGGGTGAATACACCGAAGAGAGATTTTTGAAAACTTTTATCAAATTAAAGCAGAGTTGAGTGAGAGCTCAGTTATGAATTCTGCTGAGTATTCCTTCTTTGACTTGAGAATTGGCCGGTATTCTGGTTGTCCTCCATCATGAGCAGGTACGAGTTCATTTCCTTGTTTATAAATAAGGATGGGTCCGTCTGTAATGACGTCCCACATCATGTCGTGATGCGCACACAGGAAGCTTTTCAATCTGAATTTCCAGATTGCATAGTCATCAACTGAGAAGGTGGGAAGATTCCTGTTAAGATAGGAATCCATGAAGAGATGTACAGAATGCACTAGTATGAGTTTTTCTGAAAAACGGATTTGTTCAGTTGACCACTGACACAGAGTTTCAAGACAGATCTCTTGATTCAGAAACAGCGGTCATTTGAACCACTGCTCTGATACCAAATGATGGTCCCGAAACGAGGTCTTCGGTGTAGGGGGTGAATACACCGAAGAGAGATTTTTGAAAACTTTTATCAAATTAAAGCAGAGTGAGTGAGGGCTCGGTTATGAATTCGCCGAGTATTCCTTCTTTGGCTTGAGAATTGGCCGGTATTCTGGTTGTCCTCCATCATGAGCAGGTACGAGTTCATTTCCTTGTTTATAAATAAGGATGGTCCGTCTGTAATGACTTCCCACATCATGTCGTGATGCGCACACATGAAGCTTTTCAATCTGAATTTCAGCATTGCATAGTCATCAACTGAGAAGGTGGAAAGATTCCTGTTAATATAGGAATCCATGAAGAGATGTACAGAATGCACTAGTATGAGTTTTTTTGAAAAACGGATCTGTTCAGTTGACCACTGACACAGAGTTTCAAGACAGATCTCTTGATTCAGAAACAGCGGTCATTTGAACCACTGCTCTGATACCAATTGATGGTCCCGAAACGAGGTCTTCGGTGTAGGGGGGTGAATACACCGAAGAGAGATTTTTGAAAACTTTTATCAAATTAAAGCATAGTTGAGTGAGGGCTCAGTTATGAATTCAGCTGAGTATTCCTTCTTTGGCTTGAGAATTGGCCGGTATTCTGGTTGTCCTCCATCATGAGCAGGTACGAGTTCATTTCCTTGTTTATAAATAAGGATGGGTCCGTCTGTAATGACTTCCCACATCATGTCGTGATGCGCACACAGGAAGCTTTTCAATCTGAATTTCCGCATTGCATAGTCATCAAGCGAGAAGGTGGGAAGATTCCTGTTAAGATAGGAATCCATGAAGAGATGTACAGAATGCACTAGTATGAGTTTTTCTGAAAAACGGATCTGTTCAGTTGACCACTGACACAGAGTTTCAAGACAGATCTCTTGATTCAGAAACAGCGGTCATTTGAACCACTGCTCTGATACCAAATGATGGTCCCGAAACGAGGTCTTCGGTGTAGGGGGGTGAATACACCGAAGAGAGATTTTTGAAAACTTTTATCAAATTAAAGCAGAGTTGAGTGAGGGCTCAGTTATGAATTCAGTTGAGTATTCCTTCTTTGGCTTGAGAATTGGCCGGTATTCTGGTTGTCCTCCATCATGAGCAGGTACGAGTTCATTTCCTTGTTTATAAATAAGGATGGGTCCGTCTGTAATGACTTCCCACATCATGTCGTGATGCGCACACATGAAGCTTTTCAATCTGAATTTCCAGATTGCATAGTCATCAACTGAGAAGGTGGAAAGATTCCTGTTAATATAGGAATCCATGAAGAGATGTACAGAATGCACTAGTATGAGTTTTTTTGAAAAACGGATCTGTTCAGTTGACCACTGACACAGAGTTTCAAGACAGATCTCTTGATTCAGAAACAGCGGTCATTTGAACCACTGCTCTGATACCAATTGATGGTCCCGAAACGAGGTCTTCGGTGTAGGGGGGTGAATACACCGAAGAGAGATTTTTGAAAACTTTTATCAAATTAAAGCATAGTTGAGTGAGGGCTCAGTTATGAATTCAGCTGAGTATTCCTTCTTTGGCTTGAGAATTGGCCGGTATTCTGGTTGTCCTCCATCATGAGCAGGTACGAGTTCATTTCCTTGTTTATAAATAAGGATGGGTCCGTCTGTAATGACTTCCCACATCATGTCGTGATGCGCACACAGGAAGCTTTTCAATCTGAATTTCCAGATTGCATAGTCATCAACTGAGAAGGTGGGAAGATTCCTGTTAAGATAGGAATCCATGAAGAGATGTACAGAATGCACTAGTATGAGTTTTTCTGAAAAACGGATCTGTTCAGTTGACCACTGACACAGAGTTTCAAGACAGATCTCTTGATTCAGAAACAACGGTCGTTTGAACCACTGCTCTGATACCAATTGATGGTCCCGAAATGAGGTCTTCGGTGTAGGGGGATGAATACACCGAAGAGAGATTTTTGAAAACTTTTATCAAATTAAAGCAGAGTTGAGTGAGAGCTCAGTTATGAATTCAGCTGAGTATTCCTTCTTTGGCTTGAGAATTGGCCGGTATTCTGGTTGTCCTCCATCATGAGCAGGTACGAGTTCATTTCCTTGTTTATAAATAAGGATGGGTCCGTCTGTAATGACGTCCCACATCATGTCGTGATGCGCACACAGGAAGCTTTTCAATCTGAATTTCCAGATTGCATAGTCATCAACTGAGAAGGTGGGAAGATTCCTGTTAAGATAAGAATCCATGAAGAGATGTACAGAATGCACTAGTATGAGTTTTTCTGAAAAACGGATCTGTTCAGTTGACCACTGACACAGAGTTTCAAGACAGATCTCTTGATTCAGAAACAGCGGTCGTTTGAACCACTGCTCTGATA
The DNA here is from genome assembly GCA_031470985.1 of Agastache rugosa. NCBI lineage: Eukaryota > Viridiplantae > Streptophyta > Magnoliopsida > Lamiales > Lamiaceae > Agastache > Agastache rugosa. The sequence continues at coordinate 29,199,073 of CM062605.1, forward strand.
CCAATTGATGGTTTCGGAACGAGGTCTTCGGTGTAGGGGGTGAATACACCGAAGAGAGATTTTTGAAAACTTTTATCAAATTAAAGCAGAGTTGAGTTAGAGCTCAGTTATGAATTCAGCTGAGTATTCTTCTTTGGCTTGAGAATTGGCCGGTAGTCTGGTTGTCCTCCATCATGAGCAGGTACGAGTTCATTTCCTTATTTATAAATAAGGATGGGTCCGTCTGTAATGACGTCCCACATCATGTCGTGATGCGCACACATGAAGCTTTTCAATCTGAATTTCCAGATTGCATAGTCATCAACTGAGAAGGTGGAAAGATTCCTGTTAATATAGGAATCCATGAAGAGATGTACAGAATGCACTAGTATGAGTTTTTTTGAAAAACGGATCTGTTCAGTTGACCACTGACACAGAGTTTCAAGACAGATCTCTTGATTCAGAAACAGCGGTCATTTGAACCACTGCTCTGATACCAATTGATGGTCCCGAAACGAGGTCTTCGGTGTAGGGGGGTGAATACACCGAAGAGAGATTTTTGAAAACTTTTATCAAATTAAAGCATAGTTGAGTGAGGGCTCAGTTATGAATTCAGCTGAGTATTCCTTCTTTGGCTTGAGAATTGGCCGGTATTCTGGTTGTCCTCCATCATGAGCAGGTACGAGTTCATTTCCTTGTTTATAAATAAGGATGGGTCCGTCTGTAATGACTTCCCACATCATGTCGTGATGCGCACACAGGAAGCTTTTCAATCTGAATTTCCAGATTGCATAGTCATCAACTGAGAAGGTGGGAAGATTCCTGTTAAGATAGGAATCCATGAAGAGATGTACAGAATGCACTAGTATGAGTTTTTCTGAAAAACGGATCTGTTCAGTTGACCACTGACACAGAGTTTCAAGACAGATCTCTTGATTCAGAAACAGCGGTCATTTGAACCACTGCTCTGATACCAAATGATGGTCCCGAAACGAGGTCTTCGGTGTAGGGGGGTGAATACACCGAAGAGAGATTTTTGAAAACTTTTATCAAATTAAAGCAGAGTTGAGTGAGGGCTCAGTTATGAATTCAGTTGAGTATTCCTTCTTTGGCTTGAGAATTGGCCGGTATTCTGGTTGTCCTCCATCATGAGCAGGTACGAGTTCATTTCCTTGTTTATAAATAAGGATGGGTCCGTCTGTAATGACTTCCCACATCATGTCGTGATGCGCACACAGGAAGCTTTTCAATCTGAATTTCCAGATTGCATAGTCATCAACTGAGAAGGTGGGAAGATTCCTGTTAAGATAGGAATCCATGAAGAGATGTACAGAATGCACTAGTATGAGTTTTTGAAAAACGGATACGTTCGATTGACCATCGGACACGAGTTTCAAGACGGATCTCTTGATTCGAAACGGCGGTCATTTGAACCCTTTGCTACGATACCAATTGATGGTCCCGAAACGAGGTCTTCGGTGTAGGGGGGTGAATACACCGAAGAGAGATTTTTGAAAACTTTTATCAAATTAAAGCATAGTTGAGTGAGGGCTCAGTTATGAATTCAGCTGAGTATTCCTTCTTTGGCTTGAGAATTGGCCGGTATTCTGGTTGTCCTCCATCATGAGCAGGTACGAGTTCATTTCCTTGTTTATAAATAAGGATGGGTCCGTCTGTAATGACTTCCCACATCATGTCGTGATGCGCACACAGAAGCTTTTCAATGCGAATTTCCAGATTGCATAGTCATCAACTGAGAAGGTGGGAAGATTCCTGTTAAGATAGGAATCCATGAAGAGATGTACAGAATGCACTAGTATGAGTTTTTCTGAAAAACGGATCTGTTCAGTTGACCACTGACACAGAGTTTCAAGACAGATCTCTTGATTCAGAAACAACGGTCGTTTGAACCACTGCTCTGATACCAATTGATGGTCCCGAAATGAGGTCTTCGGTGTAGGGGGATGAATACACCGAAGAGAGATTTTTGAAAACTTTTATCAAATTAAAGCAGAGTTGAGTGAGAGCTCAGTTATGAATTCAGCTGAGTATTCCTTCTTTGGCTTGAGAATTGGCCGGTATTCTGGTTGTCCTCCATCATGAGCAGGTACGAGTTCATTTCCTTGTTTATAAATAAGGATGGGTCCGTCTGTAATGACGTCCCACATCATGTCGTGATGCGCACACAGGAAGCTTTTCAATCTGAATTTCCAGATTGCATAGTCATCAACTGAGAAGGTGGGAAGATTCCTGTTAAGATAAGAATCCATGAAGAGATGTACAGAATGCACTAGTATGAGTTTTTCTGAAAAACGGATCTGTTCAGTTGACCACTGACACAGAGTTTCAAGACAGATCTCTTGATTCAGAAACAGCGGTCGTTTGAACCACTGCTCTGATACCAATTGATGGTTTCGGAACGAGGTCTTCGGTGTAGGGGGTGAATACACCGAAGAGAGATTTTTGAAAACTTTTATCAAATTAAAGCAGAGTTGAGTTAGAGCTCAGTTATGAATTCAGCTGAGTATTCTTCTTTGGCTTGAGAATTGGCCGGTAGTCTGGTTGTCCTCCATCATGAGCAGGTACGAGTTCATTTCCTTATTTATAAATAAGGATGGGTCCGTCTGTAATGACGTCCCACATCATGTCGTGATGTGCACACAAGAAGCTTTTCAATCTGAATTTCCAGATTGCATAGTCATCAACTGAGAAGGTGGGAAGATTCCTGTTAAGATAGGAATCCATGAAGAGATGTACAGAATGCACTAGTATGAGTTTTTCTGAAAAACGGATCTGTTCAGTTGACCACTGACACAGAGTTTCAAGACAGATCTCATGATTCAGAAACAGCGGTCGATTGAACCACTGCTCTGATACCAATTGATGGTCCTGGAACGAGATCTTCGGTGTAGGGGGGTGAATACACCGAAGAGAGATTTTTGAAAACTTTTATCAAATTAAAGCAGAGTTGAGTGAGAGCTCAGTTATGAATTCAGCTGAGTATTCCTTCTTTGGCTTGAGAATTGGCCGGTATTCTGGTTGTCCTCCATCATGGACAGGTACGAGTTCATTTCCTTGTTTATAAATAAGGATGGGTCCGTCTGTAATGACTTCCCACATCATGTCGTGATGCGCACACAGAAAGCTTTTCAATCTGAATTTCCAGATTGCATAGTCATCAACTGAGAAGGTGGGAAGATTCCTGTTAAGATAGGAATCCATGAAGAGATGTACAGAATGCACTAGTATGAGTTTTTCTGAAAAACAGATCTGTTCAGTTGACCACTGACACAGAGTTTCAAGACATATCTCTTGATTCAGAAACAACGGTCGTTTGAACCACTGCTCTGATACCAATTGATGGTCCCGAAACGAGGTCTTCGGTGTAGGGGGGTGAATACACCGAAGAGAGATTTTTGAAAACTTTTATCAAATTAAAGCAGAGTTGAGTGAGAGCTCAGTTATGAATTCAGCTGAGTATTCCTTCTTTGGCTTGAGAATTGGCCAGTATTCTGGTTGTCCTCCATCATGAGCAGGTACGAGTTCATTTCCTTGTTTATAAATAAGGATGGGTCCGTCTGTAATGACGTCCCACATCATGTCGTGATGCGCACACATGAAGCTTTTCAATCTGAATTTCCAGATTGCATAGTCATCAACTGAGAAGGTGGGAAGATTCCTGTTAAGATAGGAATCCATGAAGAGATGTACAGAATGCACTAGTATGAGTTTTTCTGAAAAACGGATCTGTTCAGTTGACCACTGACACAGAGTTTCAAGACAGATCTCATGATTCAGAAACAGCGGTTGTTTGAACCACTGCTCTGATACCAATTGATGGTCCCGGAACAAGATCTTCGGTGTAGGGGGGGTGAATACACCGAAGAGAGATTTTTGAAAACTTTTATCAAATTAAAGCAGAGTTGAGTGAGAGCTCAGTTATGAATTCAGCTGAGTATTCCTTCTTTGGCTTGAGAATTGGCCGGTATTCTGGTTGTACTCCATCATGGGCAGGTACGAGTTCATTTCCTTGTTTATAAATAAGGATGGGTCCGTCTGTAATGACATCCCACATCATGTCGTGATGCGCACACAGGAAGCTTTTCAATCTGAATTTCCAGATTGCATAGTCATCAACTGAGAAGGTGGGAACATTCCTGTTAAGATAGGAATCCATGAAGAGATGTACAGAATGCACTAGTATGAGTTTTTCTGAAAAACGGATCTGTTCAGTTGACCACTGACACAGAGTTTCAAGACAGATCTCTTGATTCAGAAACAGCGGTCGTTTGAACCACTGCTCTGATACCAATTGATGGTCCCGAAACGAGGTCTTCGGTGTAGGGGGGTGAATACACCGAAGAGAGATTTTTGAAAACTTTTATCAAATTAAAGCAGAGTTGAGTGAGAGCTCAGTTATGAATTCAGCTGAGTATTCCTTCTTTGGCTTGAGAATTGGCCGGTATTCTGGTTGTTTTCCATCATGAGCAGGTATGAGTTCATTTCCTTGTTTATAAATAAGGATGGGTCCGTCTGTAATGACGTCCCACATCATGTCGTGATGCGCACACAGGAAGCTTTTCAATCTGAATTTCCAAATTTCATAGTCATCAACTGAGAAGGTGGGAACATTCCTGTTAAGATAGGAATCCATGAAGAGATGTACAGAATGCACTAGTATGAGTTTTTCTGAAAAACGGATCTGTTCAGTTGACCACTGACACAGAGTTTCAAGACAGATCTCTTGATTCAGAAACAGCGGTCATTTGAACCACTGCTCTGATACCAATTGATGGTCCCGGAACGAGGTCTTCGGTGTAGGGAGGGTGAATACACCGAAGAGAGATTTTTGAAAACTTTTATCAAATTAAAGCAGAGTTGAGTGAGAGCTCAGTTATGAATTCAGCTGACTTCTAAAGAAGGTGGTCAGCTGGACTGATAACTTAGCTGGCTGTGCGGAAAGTGGTGGAAAGAAAAACTTAGCTCGTTCTCTTTATAAAAGCTCAGAAAAACTTAGTTTCAGTTTTCAGTTAAGCAGGATTGAAAATAATGCAGCTGGCTGGGTCAAACAGCCAGAGAGTTGAAGCTTTGAAAACTTGTGCTGTGCAAATGCGGTTAGTTCTTTAAATAAATATATAATGCAAAGACTGAATAACGCAATAAAGAACACGGAATTTTAACGTGGTTCGGAGAGAGAACTTCTACGTCCACTACCAGGTTTTAGCTGGTAAATCCACTAAGGATGACCACTTGGTTTACGAGTACCAAGCAACTTCGCAGCTCTACCTCGAGCTGTGTTCTAACAGTTTACGGGCACTGTAATAGCCTATACCTTTTCAGTTTTCGGGTACTGAATAACCTTACACTCGAATTTCGCGCTTCGAGAAGGCGTATCCTTGACCTAACCTTTTCTGGGTAAAGGAGGGTTTAGGTTTCCAACTTTGAACGAGTTCTTACAATAAAGAACTTTGGAAGATGAACTCGTTCAGATCTAGGCTTTGGATTTACTATGATTTCTGCCTATTGATCAGACGAAAAACTAAAGCAGTGTCTGAAAGTGAACACTTAAGAATTTAAGTGTTCTTTAAAGAGTTAGAAAACTGCTAGAGAGCTTTTTAAAACTTGAGAGATACAGAGAGGTTGAAAGCTTATAGAGAGTTTTTCATGTCTGATTCTGAGGTTGAAGACTGGTATTTATAGGTAGAGATTCAAACTAGCCGTTGGAGGAGCCGTTTGAATCTTACCTACTCTCTGATCTGTCGATCTGCCGTTGAGCGTATCTTCACCTGTCTTCATCACTGTGTCAGATCCTAGGTTCGCCTTTCTAGGATGTTGAGATGTCAATCCCTCATTGGTCGAGGTATATTGACTTCCTTTGACACCGGAATTTCTGTCTTTCGAGCTGGTTTTTGAATTTAGAGCTGGATTGGGTAAGCTGACTTGAAGTGACGTCTTCAGAGTTAGTTCCCTTTTTGTCAGCTCAGCTGACTTTCTTAGACTTGAGTCAGCTCAATTTATTCTGCTCCGTTGGATCTCCTTGGCTGGATCCATTCTTCTTTTCTTGAGTCAGTCAAACTCAGCTCAGTCTTTGAACTCTGTTCAGCTAAGAGACCTTTTCAACTGACTTTGGGTCCAGCTGATTACTCAGCTGGGTCTTCTTCTGTCTTCAGCTTTCTAACCTGTGAACTTAGAAAATCTAAGGCTCAAACAAGTGAGCTGGAAAACTTAACTTAGGTTTGTACATTCATCTACTAGGTTGGAGAGTAGTTGGGTTTTGGAATCAAATCAAAACTTTAGAATTTTCCCAACAGGCATGCTCAGTGAAAGATTATTATGAGTAAATATGGTAGTAAATTAGTACATATGCTAAGGTCTTAGTGCAGTCAGTATTTGCTACAGTATATATATTTTGTTAGTATTTGTTCAATATTTAGTATTGAGTTTGCAAGATCAATATATTTTGTACAAAAATTTAGCAATATTATGTCGTATATAATGCCAAATATATGTCTATATTAGGGTACAAAATAGAACGAGATAGATAAATTCGTACCTTCGTACTACTACGTTTGGTATGAATTGTGCGAATTCGTGCTAATCGTACCTCAAATGCATCTTAAAATAATAAAAAGTCCATAAATACTCCAATACGAATTGTTTCATAAAAAACGTGTTAACAAATAAATATTATCAGTTTTTTTTAAAACAACAAATATTATCAAGCAAACCTATGTGGATCTTGGCATGTTGCGCGAGTATGACCCGCCACACCACAAATACCACATTTCTTCACTTTGCGAGGTGCATTCATACATGGTTGGTTGCTGCTCGCTTCTTCATCGAGAGTAATCGGCACAACTGCAATGCATGTATTCAAATAATGACCCCTCTGATGGCATCGGGAACACACACGGCTTCGTTTTGTATGATGTCCAGACGGAATTCTCTTTGTACGCGGTCGTCAAGCTTGTCTAGGATTATCGGACATACCAACAACCCTTGAAGCAATGTCGGGAGACACACCAATCAACTTCACCCGGGATTAGCATCACATCATCGGCATAGATCTCCCACAACGTCTCAGTCGTATAATAATGATGCACATATGACACCGGGGATTGCCTCACATGTCTGAAAATAACCATGGTTATCAACATAGTCAGTCATATCTCTAAAAAGAAAGTGTACGATGTGTACGAACTAACCATTTCGCACCCGCGTAACACATTGTAACATAGTGGCATGCGGTACGAAAATATACATTTCATACCGGGATCCCATACAATAAGGTGATACGCGGTGCAAAATATGAATTGTGTATCGGATTACCTATGTTATAACTTACAGTACCTAGGGCTAGCAATTTTTTACACGATACGATAATCTGACACGAACACGTACGAAATTAATGGGTTAGTGTCAAGCCTTATCGGATTCAGGTCGTTATCATGTAATCCGATATGGACACGAAATTATCAGGTCGGGTTCGTGTCGGGTTCATATCGGGTTGGTGTAACCCGATAAGATTTATTTATTATTTATTATTTTTTTATTTTCATCATTAATTATTAATATATTATTTTTCTTAGGGTTTTAAGTTTAATTTTAATGTTTTTATTGTTTATATAGCTTATAGTGTCGTATAAATTTATGTTTTAATCGTGTCGTGTCGTTATCGTATCGTATCGTATCAACACGATAGAAATGATGTAATTTTCGTGTTCGTGTCGTGTTCAGATTTGAACATTTTGGATCGGATTCATGTCGTGTCGAGCAAATCCTTAACAGGTCGTGTTCAGATTTGACCTTAACAGGTTGGATCGTTAACAGGTCAACACGATAACGATCCGACACGTACGAATTGTCAAGCCTAACAGTACCAGTATGCATACACACATTTCGTACTGGCGTACCACATTATCAACGGATACCGGTTATGAAATTAGACATATTTGTACCAAAAATATAAACAAATAAACTTCACCTTATAGCTGCTGCAGCATGAGAACAAGGTATCAAGTCGAGATCGAATACGAGACATGAGCACTTCCTAGAAGCAATGTCCACAATAATGCTCTTGACTCCAGAAATTACATTAAACATCGTATCAGTAATGGGTTCAACTTTCATAGCCCGCTCTGCCTTAATAGCATTCTCTAATCTTAAAGTTGCATAATCCGATAACTCTTGAGTTCTAGCTTCAGCTTTGGTACGCCGCTTAAAAAACCATTCTTGAATGATATTACGAACACACTCCAGTAGGGGACAAATTAGCAATTTTCTACACCATCGTAGACGAGAATTCAAAACCTCAACGGAGTTGAAAGTCCCAAAACCATATCGCCGCACAGGGCACTGAGAACGGGCCCATCTACGAGGATCAATGCTCATAAGCTTCTCATATGCGCGATGTGTAGCCTCCTTTAAATTTTGCATATGTTCCCTGAAGTCCTGTGGCCTATAGACATTTGCAGCAAACTGAAATATCTCGATTACACCTTAACCCCACTTTTTGAGGTTGCCCTGAATATGAAACGAGCAAAGTCCGTGAGGAGTCCCAGGGTACACATGATCCACTGCATTCTTGATGCTAAGATGCTGGTCAGAAACAATCAAGAACTCTTCTGGGCACCCGAATATCTGTCGCACGTGTTGGAGGAACCAAGTCCACGTTGAATCATTTTCTTTGTCACCAATCCCAAAAGCTAATGGAACTATCTGTTCGTTACCATCCTTTGTAGCGGCAACAAACAAAATGTCTTTGTATTTCCATTTCAAATGTGTACCATCAATAACAATCACGAGGCGACATGCACGAAATGCTCTTACACAAGCAACAACAGCAAAATAACAATTTTGGAAACAACCTTCCCGACTTGTCTGTAATTCCACGATGGAGCCTGGGTTTGAATGTTGTAACATGTAAAGGTACTTGGGCAGCAACTGAAAAATACAACTATAGATAAAAAAAAGATGCAAACATATAAAAATGATTGGTACGCTTAGTACGAATATACGAATTCGTACCAAAACGTACTTCGTATATGTGAATATTCTACCAAGCGTACCAGATGTACCATAATTTAAAAGCTCAAGTAATGTAGCTGTAGTTGGGAGATAACCTGGAATGATTTCTCAGCATCGCCATATGTGATGTTCAGTGCCTGATTCCTCCCAGCCAAAGCCGTTGAATATTTTACATTAACACCGAATTCCCTTAGCATCTGTCCATGAACGTCCCTCGGCCTAACAATCAAACCTTCTTCCCTAAAATTGGGTACAAAATGTGCAGCTAATACTCTAGATGACATCTTTGGAGGAGGATGATATCTCAAATCAGTCTCGCAATTGTGAGAAACGAATTTATTGATTCTCCATGCATTACCGACTGATGTCGCTCGCAGAATGAACTCGCATCTTTCTAGGCATTTGCAAACAACATGATAGTACTTCTTATTAGAACGCACCGTAACAAACTCCACATGTTTTTTCAGATGATATACACCAAGGGCTGAAGTCAACTTCTTCTTATTAGAAAATATGGCCCCACTCACGAGCACTCAACCGGTATACATAATTCATCGCAACTAAGAAATGCTTTGTATGCTGCACCGGGAACAAGCCACCTACTGCATTCTTCATGATTTTCTTCGTTCATTTCATTAGCAATATCTAATGGGGGTGCAGTGCAGCGATCACTACCATAATAATCATCATCACAAGTATTCACATTATGATCACTTTCATCTACCTCATCATCAGAATGACTAACATAAAAATCATCAAGCCCAACATCAAATGATTGATCATCATCACCAACATCACACCTCTTCTCATTAGTTCTATTACAAACAGTCACATATACAGTAGGCAATTCCAATAAATTCATCAAACAATACCACTCAAAATCATCCGTTATCTTCATTCTCATCGTTTCACCTACATGAGACTTAACTAACACATATATATCAAACATATACATGATGTTATCCTTCTTAAGTCGCATCTTAAGCTTACTCAATAAATTATCGAATGTTATACCACTAGGCGGTATAGGGATATACTCTTTCCTCCCACCCTCGTATGTGTTGTTATTCCATTCTCCTCCATGGGCAACAACTAAACAAGATGGTCTAGCCTGCATTATACAATTACAAGACAGTCAGCTTTGCTAATATTGACAATTGAGTTACGAAATGACCAAAATCGTACCAATAACCAGACCGAATATGCATATTTGTCCCGCATATAGCGCCAGGTTGCACTGGTACTCGGTACGAAAATATATATTCGTACCGTATATAGCACCAGGTTATACTGGTACTCGGTACAAAAATACATATTCGTACTTGCATATGGTACAATTGGTTGATTGGTACGCGGTATGAATAAACAAATTCGTACCAATAAGAGGTAAGAAATTATATATTCATATTGGAGTATGCCACAATTGGTACGCGGTACGAAACAATATTTTATCGTACCAACTGTAATTCGTACCAACTGTATATTACACCCACCAGAAATTTTAGACGGGAATACTAGATCTAAATGTATCATCAATTCAATTATTCAACCTATAGATCATGAAAGAAACATAATAAACTGAAACAAAAAGAAATTACGTCCACCGCAAACAATACAACAAATATGAGTTCAAAGTTTTTATGGGCCACTAACTTAGTGCGTTTGCAAATTTGGGTCATAATTCGGCGGGTTGCAAGAAAGGGCCTTCGGGCATGAAAGATATGGGAATTTGAATTTTGAAATTGCAAATTAAGGCCACAAAGTTTTAGAAAAGTTGCAATTTAAGGCCCGAAGTCATCAATACTCACTTGCTTTGGAACAAACTTGGAATACACATCTAAGATATAATCAATTAAAAATACTCAAGGTTTTTATTCTTTACCATTCTGCCCTAATATTATGCTTAAAGATCCACGCTTTCAAAATGGTATCAGAGCCCTAAGTTTATTAATGAATTATATTTTATTTATTGCTTTAAGTATTATACTAACGGAGGAGACATCAAGGAAAATATGGATCCGGACAACTGTCCGAGATGTGAGTGTTACAGGAACTATCTCCATGATTTGGAGGTACAGAAAATAAGAACCCAGATTGCTCTTGCAATCTGGAAGAGAGAATTCCACTCTACAGCAATCAGAGTGGATTGTGAATCCATTATCCAAGAGATGAGAATGAGAGAAAACTTCATCGAGGAGTTAAGTATCTCCATCTAAGGACGGAGAACGTGATGAGAGAAAACCATCAGAATCATACGGACTGATGGATCCAGAAGAATGTCCAAGGTGTGGATATTTTCAGGAACGTTTCCAAATCTTGGAGAAAAGAAGGACAAGATACCAGAGTGTTCTAACACACTGGAGAAATATGTTGAATCTCTTAGTTCAACATAACCAGGAGAAAAAATTAATTGATTTCTGCCTCCAAGGAATCAAAAGAAAAGAAGATCTTCTCCATAGTTGTATCTGCCTCGAATGGGAGATAGAACATGCCATGAGAAGAAATCATTGGATCCATTTGGGAGTGAATTGGAATCACTGGAATCACCTTTGATGGAACCAAAGAAAGATAAAGAAGTTTCATCTACTTCTTCATATCAAGAAATTACTCCAGATTCATCCAAAATCTCAATGGATCTGAGAGAAATATAAAAGACGGTACAATATTATAGCGGAAGCCTATATAGTGTACCAAGAAGTATATACGGAATCGAGAAGAAACATGAGGAAATTTACAATCTCCTGAAGGATATTCGAGACCGAATAGAAAAGCTGGAACAACAACCTCATTCCAGTCAAAGAAGGAATCCTTTTTCCCAACGAGCCCACTTATCCATTACCAGTGGGGGAAATCAAGAAGGATCCAAAAGTTGAGGCATTGAAAAGAATGATTCGAGGAGAAAAGAAAAAATGAGTAACCTCGAAAGGATAAATCTGGATGATCTTCAGGAGTTAGCAGAATCTTTTGCTAACATGTCAGTAGTGGATCTAAAGATGAACCAGGATGTGATCCCCAGACCACAACCGGTAAATCAATTTCCACCAGGAACTATCATTGGAAATCAACAGGATTTTCAAAATGCACCAGGAGCCATGGGTTTAAACCAGGAGTTTCGAACCGGAGTAAGGTACGACCAACATACTCCGAACGATGCATACATGGCAGAAAGGTGGATCAGGGCAAGAAGGCCCCAACCCAGAATACAGGATACCCCCGTTGGTAAAGCTACCTTGGATCCAATCCATCCATACGGAGTTATGCTTGATATTGATGAAGTCAATTTCAAGGATCGTGAGTCCGTAATTGATGAATGGATGTCAGCTATGAGAATTGCGGCAGCAACTCTCGATTTAAACAAGATTGCTTTTGTAAGGATCCTCGAGATGAGCCTTGCAGGAGTTGTCAAGATAGCATGGGAAAACATGTCTCTTGACATAAAAAATTCATGTTTTGAAGGTGAAAATTTCACCAAACATGTTAAGAATATGGCTGTCATTATTAAGAGCCATTTTCTCGGAGAAGAATATTTTGAAGGATTTGATGAAGAGAAAAGAAAGAAATACTTGATGGCATTGTATAATCTAAGACTTGCAGTCTTGGACCAACAATCGCTTAACAAGTTTCTACAACTTTTTTCTCTCTATCAACATCAATCTAAAGTTGATGATAGAGTTGCATTGGAAATTTTCTTTACGAAATTTCCAAGTCCATGGAAGGAGATGCTGATTCGAGATTACGAACCAGGAGATCCTGAAAATGTTGCAAGAAGGATGTCATATGTACATCAGAAGCTCTCAGAATGGTATCAACAGGCTACAGCTCTGAGGAACATGAAGAAATTGAGGAGAATTGGCAAATACGCTCCTCTAAACTGTGATAATAATGATCTACCAACGATCATCGGGGAAGAACCACCGAAGCTGAAAAAAAACAAGAAAAATAGGTTTCAGCCCTATTATAAGGGTAGAGATCCAAAAAGAAATTCTTGAAAACCAAGAACCAGATGGTCAAGACAGAAGATCAGATCTTATAAATCATGCCAAAGAAGCGGACCATCAAGAAATAGGTATTCATTCCAAGGAGCTAATAAATCCCAAGGAAGGACACCTACCAAGAAAACTTTCAGGAGAACTCACACTAGAGTTAGTAAAAGTTTCAAGGATTGCAACTGCTGGACGTGCGGTGCGAAGGGGCATATTTCTACAAATTGCCCAGACAACGAAAGAAGAGGCATCAACAAATTCGAATTCACTCCGAAGATGCCATCTACTACCAAGAACTGATACAAGTATATCATTTCAAAGATATACCCTCGGATGAGAGTATATATGAATAAGAAGAAGTCTTCAGTGAAGAAGATTCAGAATGGTCTGATGGAACTAGATCGGAGTCAGACTGATCTAGAAATTGTTCATCAGGAGAAAGAGACATGACAAGATTCTCCAGTCACACAACTCTCTCTCAAAATCTGATTGACAAAATTATGAAGAAGAGTCTGAATATACAAAAGTATCAAGACTTTTCAGCAAGTAACATAGATCAAGTTCTGAGGAACTTTAATCTAAGGAGCAGGAAACAACAAATCGTCTATGGAATTACTAGACGAGAAATGTCCCTTCCTATAGAGCTTACATGGAATCAAGTGGAGATGCAGTTAATTCCAGCTAGTGACATCAGGGAAAATCTAACAAAGATGAAGCCCGAAGTCGCTGAAAAGATGAACTGGATCCATATTGGAGCAATCCAGTTGATGTTAAAATTGGATCTCTTTACAGGAGTACATACGCCGATTGATATCGTAATTTGCGATAAAAGAGTTAAAAACCTAAAGGATTCTGTATTGGGAACAATTGCGTGAGATCTTTGTGCAGGACAAGTGGTGGGAATCATCTATCCAAAGATTGCCTACAATCTTAATGATACCCATTTCAGCAAAGCCCTAACGCTTTATCAGGACTTTAAACGCAAGGATCTATTGAAGGAAGGAAATAGGCCTTATGATGAACCCAATTATGTGTTCATATTTCCTTTATTTTGTCTTTTCTTTTTATGTCTTTATCAAGTCAAATTGTGTCTGGGAGGACACAAAGTCGAGAGAAGGTGTGCATGGAAGAACATGTGGGATGCTGGGCAAATCTGGTGGAAAATCTGTTGTTGAGATGCTGAGATGGCGATACGATGCAAAAGGGCAAAGGGCTAGAAGCTTGTAGCTGGGCAACAACGATAACATCAAGTCTACAACTCAAGAAGCACCTCCCCATATCCCTTAAGCCAACAGAGAGAGTACTCGGAGAAGTCAGGATCTTGGTTTACATGTGGAGCAGAACAGGATGTAGACATCAAGGGCAAGATATACGTCGGGAAGCAGCAACAGATTTTCTTCTTCTCCAAGAAAGAGGATAAAGATCGAAGATTTCTTTCCTTATCCTAGCAGATCCGTATCAAGAGAAGATATCTACCAAGAAGGGAAGAAAATCCGCAGCCAATCAAAGAAGGAAAGTGGCGGATAAGGAATGGAAGAGTCCTTGGCCTACAAGAATTCTAACCTAACCCTAATTCCACCACCTATATATATGGCCGACTTCATTTTGTACTTCATCACTATTAACCACGTTCATATAGTCTTTTATTAGTTCTTAGTTTTAGTTTTCATTTAAGTTTCGAGAATTCTTAGTTTAGATTCGTTTTTAGTATTTTAATTTAGTTTTCTGTTGTTGTTGGTACATTGCCCAAGATCTACGTTGTTGACTTCGTCGTTGATCAGTTTTCTTTTCAGAATTTATTCAAGTATGTTTTCTTTAATTTCTTTTGTGCTCTCGTTTATAATTATGTCTAGCTAAATTTATTGTTTGGGTTGGAATAGATGATGTGATCTTAGTTACTCGTTCTAAACTCGTGAGGTCTAATCGGTTTAAGTTTGTTGCATGATTTTATTCCTGAAACGCTTAGGTCTAATAATTAGTTCTTGATCAAAATGGATAATTGCTTGGCCACCAATTAGATATTGAGATTAAGGCAATAACAGGAATTGGGATACAACTCAAGAGAGTCTCTCGTGCCCAAAAAGGTAATAAGTGTTGGAGAGCAGTCGGTATTGACTTACCTCTTGGCCGTCTTGGGTATTTTTGCCTCTTGGGCAACATCGATGCTGAAGTGTCTTCGTGACGTTGTTGATCAGGAGATGAGATCTTGCCTTCTGGTCAAGATCTGTAAAATTGGATAGATAAAGGCTTAGAGTATTCATGTCGTGACTTCGTGACCATTAGGGCATAAATTAATCTTTACTTTAAACCAAGTAGTAAAATCTTGTAATTGAATATTATTGCATCGATGAACGAGTACGAGTAATTAGGATCATTGATTAGAATCCAATCCAAACACCTTTATTATTTGATATTGTCTTTGTTTAGTTACAGGATATTGAGATACATCTCGACCACAACCCCTTTGTTGAGTACTACCCGAAGAACATATTACGCCGGTTTTCTTAGGTTCGACCCCACTTGCCATAGCTACGCCTTGTTGGGCAAGAGGAGAAATTTATTTGCGCGAAGTGCATAACGACGCCTTCGTCAAATTGGCACCGTTGTCGGGGAACAGGTTTTTCAAGCTAGTTCTATTCTTCGTGGCTTTAGCTCAGTTTATGCACCCACATCAAACACGGAGGAAAGGTGATCCTGTGGATTACGGTGCCTCTCCGGAAAAGTTAGCAAAGCAAAATAGAGCAAGAAAGCGGAAAGGTATCGATGAGAACGTCGTCAACGAACCTCCATCGGTCCCGGTCCAGACAGGAGACGAGGAACCTGTTGGGCACGATCTGCCCAATTACAGTTCTAGCTCAGAAAGTGAGCAATCAGAGTCTTCATCAACAACCGCCACATCAGGAGTTCAGTCGGTAACCATGGCAGAACGCACCATTAGGGAGATCATGTTCATTAAGGACAAGGCCATCAAACCATCGAGCATAGTCTTGCCCCCTATCAATATTAACTGGGAACTCAAACATTCACTGATCCAGATATTGCCCAAATTCAGCGATCATCCAGGAGAAGATCCACAAACCTATCTCCAAAACTTTGAGATGGCATGTGGAACAGTCAGAAACACCACACTTCCTGCCCGGAATCAGGATAAGAACTCAGCTACCTAAGACCGATTTCCAGATTATATAAGGTTAATCACATTCTCCTTTTCACTTCAAGATGGGGCACGAGAGTGGCTCTACACCCTACCAGAAGGCAGCATCGACACTTGGAGTAAAATGCAGCAAGCTTTTCTTGACAAATACATTCCGATGACTCGTATACAAAGTGGAAGGAATGCATTATTCTTACTAATGATGGGCACCAATGAGTCTCTCTATGATTACCATGAGAGATACAAGAAGCTTTAATCAAGATGTCCTCAACACCGGATTGAGGAGATAGATTTGCTCGAGAACTTCTTGAGAGGATTGCGAGCATCAGAAAAAAAGTACATCATGGCAGCATGTGGAGGAGGAACAATCAACAAAACTCCTTCCGAGGTGTTTAGGACGATCGCAGACATGGCAGAGCAATCAAGAGATGAGGATGAATTGCCTAGAGGAGAAGCATATGAAGGTGGCAGGAGAGGTTCTGACGATTTGGTCAACACCATAAAGGAATATATGGCCAAGATGGATGACAAATTTGATATGTTGACCAAAATGATGAACGGGAAAGAAGTCACAAAGTCTGTAAAAAGTTGTGAAGTTTACCAAGGAAATTGCCATATTACATCAGACTGCCCTAATTGGTTCGTAGAAGAAGGGGAGGAAGTCAAGGCCCTGGGACAAAATCACCAAGGGGGTGGTGGGCAGCAACAGCAGAGGTATAACTATGGTAACAACTATGGCAACAACAACTTCGGCTACAGACAGCACGAGAACCTGAGATATGGCAATAACCATTATCAACAGGCTCCTGCCCACCAACAAGCTCAACAACCTAATCAACAGCAGCAGCACCCCTATATATCTCCACATCGAGATCAGAACAAACCTGAGTTCATGAAGGACACAATCGATCGTTTTACTCAGGAGAATCAGAAATTGAGGAAGGATTTTGATAACTTCCAACTTGAGAGTCGAGGTACATCCAATAACTTTCAAGCTCAACTAACTCATATTGCCCAAACATTGTCTAAGCTTGTAGAGGACAAAAACGGGAGGCTTCCTGCCCAAGTGGAGGTAAATAGAGAACAAGTCAACGCTGTAATGTTAAGAAGTGGAAAGAAGTTGCCTGAGGTGTTGCCCAAAACCAAACCGAATGAACCAATCCAACTGGAGCAAGCCAAGATGAACAACAACAATGTTCTTGAGATGTATGATGAGCTGAAGGCTAAGAAAGATGCTGCGATGTTGACCGGGAAGTCCCCAGTGTTTGATTCAAATGAAGAAGAGGACCTGTTTGAGTATGTCAAGATGGAGATGAGCAAGATGACTCGCATTCAGGACATTATTGCGGAGGAAGAAAAGGATGAGATGATGTACGAGAAGCTGAGGTTTGAGAAAGAAAAGATGAACTTGGCCAAGAGGACTTGTGATTCTCCCCCTAAGCCAAGAGCCCCCTACCCCAGACGTTTTGCCCGAGATCGTAAGCAGCAGGAGCTCAATAAAATGATGGAGGTGTTCAAGAAGGTAGAAATAAACCTACCCCTGTTGTTGGCATTAAGGTCGATGCCTAAATGTGCTAAGTTCTTGAGGGAGATGAGCATGAACAAGACAAGATATCCAGATGATGCCCGTTTTCACATGGCAAATGTGTCTGCTATGATGAATCCTCTTATCCCGAACAAGCAAAAGGATCCGAGGATGTTTTCCATACCATGCACAATCGGCACCACCATTATTCCAAGGGCCATGCTCGATTTAAGAGCATCAATCAACATCATGCCAAGAGCCATGTTCGATGAGATGAGATTTGGTCCTATGGCACCAACACGAGTTGTTATCCAGCTTGCCGACTTGTCAGTGGTTTACTTCGATGGATTATTAGAAGATGTTTTGGTTCGAGTTAGAGATCTTTTATTCCCAGCTGACTTTTATGTGTTGGATACGGGAAGGAAGATGGTTAAAAATCCAGTGGTGTTGCTCGGGAGACCGTTCTTGAGGACAACAAGAGCCAAAATTGATTGTGATACTGAGAGGTTGACTGTTGAGATAGCAGGCGAGGTGGTAGAATTTGACGCTTATAGGCAAAACCGGATTGATGCCTTGGAGTCCGTCAATAGCCTCAACTTACTCGAGGAGCGAGTAGAAACAGTCAAAAGCTTGAATTGTTTTTATGAAGATGATTGTGAGGATAAGATTGATGAAGAGCGAGAAGAATTATCTCAAGAAGATGAGGATGAGATAATAGAAGAATTTTTGAGACAGAATGTTCTTGAGCAGAGTTCCGATGAGCTAACAGATGACGATCTTGCCCAAGAAGATGAACATGAAGATGTTGAGGTGTGCAACTATGTCAGGTTTCCGGGCAACATACCTCAGGAGTTTGAACAGCTCAACATCCCTGAGCTGAAGTCCAAGGACAAGTTGGTGCCATCACTGCAAAATGCACTGAAGTTGGAGTTGAAGTCTTTGCCTCAACAGTTGAAGAACATGTATCTCGGGCAAAACGAGATGTTGCCCGAGATCATCAATCCCGAGCTGTTGAGCATGAAGGAAGTTAAGGTATGTGAAGTCTTATGTAGGTATAAGGAGCGCATCAAGAAGACTCATGACCTGTTGATCAAGGAGAAGAAGTTCCATTTTGGGCAACAAGTGCTTCTGTACCAAACCAGGTTTCGACTTAAGTCGGGGAAGATGTTGACCAAGTGGGAAGGTCCTTATGAAATCCAAGATCAGTATCCAAATGGAGATGTTGAGATAAAGGATCTCAAGACATGGAAGATTTTCAAGGTCAATAGACAGCGAGTAAAGGCCTATCTTGGGCAACAGACGGATATTGGAGAGTCATCTAGACCTCCTAACATAGAAGAGTTCTGAACCAGAAAATCAGGAGTCGTGCACACGACGTTAACCAAGGCGCTGACCAGGAGGCAACCTGGTATTATCTTTTCTTTTTATTTTTTATTTTTTTATTTAATTTTACTTTGAGTTTTTATTATTTATAAAATCCCTAGTTTGTTCATGATGTGTAGGCATTTGGGCAAAAGAGCAAGATTGGAATGGAAATCAAAAGCGAAGGCAATACCACCAGCAAGGCCTTCTTGCCCAAAATCGTTGACTAGTGCAAGAGAAAGTCTGCTACCTCTGGACTGACATCTAGGGCAACAGTTTGGGCTAACTGAAGGAGATTGTTGTCGCACACAAGTAGTTTCATACTTGCTTGACGAGTCACATGAAGTGAGCAAGACATGCATACAACACTTCTGTTCCAAGAACTATAAGTGTTTGGGGCAGGATGTACACCTGCCTTACCCAAGAAGCAAGGAGTCGCGAACCTTGAGATCTTGGCCAGAATGGAAGAAGTGGAGCAACACATATGGTGACCGTCCAAGCCACTCATTTTGCCCGCAACACATATTTTACCCACGACATATCCAGGTATTGTGTCATACTTTCTTCTTGATTATGTTTCCTCCCATTTGTGTTAGTTTAGGTTTTTGATTTTCATCTTTGTGTCTTGTGTTCTTGAGTCTTTTATTTTTATTTTCTGTTGTTGGTCGAGAAGGCTTCAGAATTTCATTCTCATATTCGTTTGTAAATATGTGCTTTAATTTGTGTTGGTCACGATTTCACCCACTTTGTTGAAAGCAAAGTGTGTGGGTGAGGTCGTTGTTGCGTTAGTTTGTTTTGTGAGTGTCTTGCCCACCATTTCACTCACTTTGCCGAAGGCAAAGTGTGTGGGTAGGGGGTTATTGGTAAAAATGTTTTAGAGTCTGTTGATCAGTATGATAGGTTGAATAGGTATGATGATGTACATGTGAGTATACCGTATGTAGATAGGTAGGACGGAATGAGTTGTTGGGCAACATCTGTGAGGTTTAGAGCTATTGACTGCCATATGCACATGCAGTATCTGATTCTATCTTGTGTGATAATGACCTGCGAAACATGTTGATCTAGAACTTGCTTGCAACTCTTAGTCAAAGCTTCATGTAACTTAGTTGAATTACTTAGATGATTTAGGTGTTGTTCAATAAGCCCATGGCAAAAATTCCCCTACCTATGCATTTATCCTTTGTTAGCCCCTTTGAGCTTAAAATTTTTTCTTTTTGATTCACTTATAGTAGCCTGGATTTTATGAGCCTTCCCGGTCAAGAACTCAGGTCTAGAAGTAAAGGGATGAAAGGAGAATATAGGGGTAGCAGATGCTGGGCGATAACACCCACGATTAGGAGGTGTTGATCATGAAAAAGAAAAATATAAAAAAAAATAAAAAAAGAGGGAAAAAGCCGAGAAGAAAAAGAAGAAAAAAAATCCTGATAAATAAGTGAGCTAGGCCCGATGTTGTGCTTGAGAGGAGTGAGGGATCTAGGACATCCTTATTGCCCAAGAACTGAGATCTTCTTGACATAGCCAGTATCCAAATTTTTCCTACCCATTGCCTTAAGCCACGTTTTAACCCAATAAAATTCTAAGGATAAGTAGTTTAATTTTGTTCAAAGAAGTAGAGATATAGAGGGCAAGCAAGCCTATCGAAAAATATTGTGGATCTTGGTCAAGAGCAATACAATGAACCTTATACACTTGAGAGATGAGTGCTGATGAGGATAACATTTTTGCCCATTAACTCTATCTTGATCTATCTGATGGCAATACTTGCTTACATTATTCGTGCTCTGTTTTAACTAACATGTTGACTTACTGATCTGTTGTGTTTGAGTCTTGGGCAAAATCATATTTGCACACTTGAGGGCAAGTGTGGTTCAAGTGTGTGGGTGTGATGAACCCCAATTATGTGTTCATATTTTCTTTGTTTTGTCTTTTCTTTTTATGTCTTTATCGAGTCAAAGTGTGTCTGGGAGGACACAAAGTCGAGAGAAGGTGTGCATGGAAGAATAGGTGGGATGCTGGGCAAATCTAGTGGAAAATCTGTTGTTGAGATGTTGAGATGGCGATACGATGCAAATGGGCAAAGGGCTGGAAGCTTGTAGCTGGGCAACAACGATAACATCAAGTCTACAAGTCAAGAAACACCTCCCCATATCCCTTAAGCCAACAGAGAGAGTACTTTGAGGAGTCAGGATCTTGGTTTACATGTGGAGCAGAACAGGATGTAGACATCAAGGGCAAGATATACGTCGGGAAGCAGCAACAGATTTTCTTCTTCTCCAAGAAAGAGGATAAAGATCGAAGATTTCTTTCCTTATCCTAGCAGATCCGTATCAAGAGAATATATCTACCAAGAAGGGAAGAAAATCCGCAGCCAATCAAAGAAGGAAAGTGGCGGATAAGGAATGGAAGAGTCCTTGGCCTACAAGAATTCTAACCTAACCCTAATTCCACCACCTATATATATGGCCGACTTCATTTTGTACTTCATCACTATTAACCACGTTCATATAGTCTTTTATTAGTTCTTAGTTTTAGTTTTCATTTAAGTTTCGAGAATTCTTAGTTTAGATTCGTTTTTAGTATTTTAATTTAGTTTTCTGTTGTTGGCTGTTGCCCAAGATCTACGTTGTTGACTTCGTCGTTGATCAGTTTTCTTTTCAGAATTTATTCAAGTATGTTTTCTTTAATTTCTTTTGTGCTCTCGTTTATAATTATGTCTAGCTAAATTTATTGTTTGGGTTGGAATAGATGATGTGATCTTAGTTACTCGTTCTAAACTCATGAGGTCTAATCGGTTTAAGTTCGTTGAATGATTTTATTCCCGAAACGCTTAGGTCTAATAATTAGTTCTTGATCAAAATGGATAATTGCTTGGACACCAATTAGATATTGAGATTAAGGCAATAATAGGAATTGGGATACAACTCGAGAGAGTCTCTCGTGCCCAAAAAAGTAATAAGTGTTGGAGAGCAGTCGGTATTGACCTACCTCTTGGCTGTCTTGGGTCTTTTTTCCTCTTGGGCAACATCGTTGCTGAAGTGTCTTCGTGACGTTGTTGATCAGGAGATGAGATCTTGCCTTCTGGTCAAGATCTGTAAAATTGGATAGATAAAGGCTTAGAGTATTCATGTCGTGACTTCGTGACCATTAGGGCATAAATTAATCTTTGCTTTAAACCAAGTAGTAAAATTTTGTAATTGAATATTATTGCATCGATGAACGAGTACGAGTAATTAGGATCATTGATTCGAATCCAATCCAAACACCTTTGTTATTTGATATTGTCTTTGTTTAGTTATAGGATATTGAGATACATCTCCACCACAACCCCTTTGTTGAGTACCACCTAGGGGTGAGCATAACCGAGCCGAAACCGACGAACCGAACCAAACCGGGCGGTTCGGTCGGTTTCGGTCGGTGCACATTTACTCATCGGGGCGGGTCGGTTTGTAAAATGAGGGCCGAAATTTTTTCGGTTCGGTGTCGGTTTCGGATGCTCCAAAACCATTGGGGCCCGAACCGAACCGAATAAGAATTAAATATATATATATATATTTTAGTTTTATTTTTTCCCTTTTGTAAGTAAAAGTGTAAAACTAGGGTTAAGTAACACTACAGAAGTGTCGTCACTCCTCAGTCCTCATTCCTCACTCATTCCTCAACCTTTCTCTCTCCCCTCTCTCTCGTCCCTCTGCTCACTCATCCGGCGGCCGGCCGGCAGCACCAGTCACCACCGCTCGTTCGGCCGACAGCCACTGAGCCACACCAGTCACCACCGTCGTACCCATCACCCATCCCCCCTCTCTCTCTCACGAGTCTCACCAATCTATCATCTATAGCCCCGCTCCGGCGCTCAGCTGCTCGTCTTCACCGCCCTGCTCCGGCGCTCCGACGACGCTACAGCCCGCCGAACTAGCCACCGACCTCTGTCTCTCGCTCACCTCAAGCCTCTGCAGCTCCGCCCAAGGCTCCAAGCTGTCTATCTCTCTCTAAATCCGCCCAAGGCTCCAAGCTGTCTAATCTATCTCTCTCATTTAGAGGTTAGCTTTGTCTCTGTCTTTATTATGACTTATGATTATGAAATTCAGATTTTGAGATGTTGTTTTTTGTGGAGTTTGTCTATGGATAATTTAATTTTTCCTTTTAGAATTTGTGGATTGATTAAGTAGACTAAATTTGGTGGATTATTTTGTTGATGTTTGACTGTATGAATATGCTCAAAATGGTTGATTGTTGTGGATTTTTATTGATTTTTGCTTTGAGATTTAAAATCATAGATTTCATGGTTTATAGTATGTTAAAATAGCAGGTGAAAAGAGGGAAAAATAGGGCATTTTAGCCACTGCCCCACTGGCAAAAAATCTACCATTTTCTATCGATTTTGACCGAAACCGACCCGAAACCGATGGTCGGTTTCGGTCGGTTTCGGGTCGGTTTTAATATTGTATTCGGTCCGGGTCGGTTTCTTTTTTCAGAGATTTCCGGTTGTCGGTTTTTACGGGTCGGGTCGGTTCGGGTCGGTTCGAACCGAATGCTCACCCCTAGTACCACCCGAAGAACATATTACGCCGGTTCCCTTGGGTTCGACCCCACTTGCCATAGCTACGCCTTGTTGGGCAAGAGGAGAAATTTATTTACGCGAAGTGCATAACGACGCCTTCGTCACCTTACTCCATTACGTATCAGGTATCATATGCTCTTTCCAACTCACATCACACTGAGTAATTTCTGGGAAAGAAGTTCATTGAGATACCAGATATCTTCAACAAGATGACAACAGTAGTTTGTCCCGATAGAATAGAAATTGCTCGGTTAAGAAACATATATATTCAAATCCGAGATAGAAAAGTCATGAGACACGATCAAAGTCTCAGGATAACCTCAGGAAGATTATCTTTCCAAGGAGACAGAATTATGTCTTTGCCATCTGGGAGGAGTCGGAGTCTCACTCGAGAAGCTCAACCTCAAACAACTCAGAGTAACAAAGTTCCAGTGAATCTGAAATTTCCCGAGGGATGGAGAAAAGTGATAGTAAAATTCGACACTACAAGGTGAGAAACTAACTTCCCTTGTAATATTCTTTACTATCTACAGCAACCGGAGATCAATCATTACAAAGGGACCCTGGAGATTGGAGGGAAAGTGATGGAGATCAAGGGCAGAGCTGGAAGGGAAGCAGTCTTGCTATTGGGTTTGGATTTTCTTGAGGATCACAAACCTTGGGCAAATAAAGAAGAGGGAATGAAAATCACGTTTAATGGGAGAAAACTATTAATTGAATGACTAGTCCACTCTCTATATACATCTCTATAGGGATGTTATATGAAAAATATAAGGCATAATATTTTGCTGCTTATATTGATTCAGGTGCATGAACTTGTACTGCAAAACGAAGGGTCTTTGCAGAAGAGGTAGAAGATGATCTAGCCCGAATTGCAGGAAGAGATTTTTCAAAGAAAATTTTGCTCTTGGCTAAAGGAGTAAAAGAGATGGAAATTCTAATTGGCGGAGCCAGAGGTACACCTTGGTATAAGGTTAAAACTCCACCAATTTATTTCCATGATATAGGTGCAGATATTCTGTTAGGAAACAATTTCCTACAGATGTTCAAGAGATACATGCAGGATAATGAAAGAAGGCAATTGGTGTTCACAACCATTTGCGATCACAAAATCATTGTCCAGAGGCTGAATGGGGCTTTTAATCGTCAGATACCATTGAATTTTCGCAGCAAGCATGGTGATGAAGGAAAACTTCGATACCCAAAAATGAAGGATCAAAGGAGATTCAACGAAGCATTGCTAAGTTGTATCAGAGAAAATGATCTCAAAGATTAAGAGGTCCAGATCCTCAAGGCATCCTTAATATCTTATCAAGATATTAGGGAAGAAGTGCAGGTGTCCCTTATAGATGTCAAAAGGAAGATTAAAAGGAGTTACAATGAGAATCCTCTGGCATGGTGGGATAAAAAGCAACCTTAAAGGTAAAGCCAAATAAGGAGTATGAGTTTGTTAGATACATGCCAATCCTGATGAACCTCAAATATCAACATGATATGAAGAAGATAATCAAGGAACACCTTGATTTAAAGTTGATCGAACCAGTGAACTCGCCTTACAGCAGTCCCGAATTTCTGGTAAGAAATCATGGTGAGATCAAACGAGGTAAACCCAGATTAGTTATTAATTACAAAGGAATTAATGATATTCTGGAGTTTGATGGATATTTTATCCCTAGTAGGGAACACCTTATTAACTGCATTAGAAATGCTAAGGTTTTCTCTAAGTTTGATTGCAAGTCAGGTTTTTACCAGATTCGCATGGAATAAGGGAGTAAGAAGTTTACAGTCTTCTCTACTCCACATGGGCATTATGTTTGGATCGTGATGCCAATGGGATTAGCTAATGCGCATCAAATATTTCAGAGAAAGATGGATAATCTGTTTAAAGATTATTTTTCTTTTATGTTCGTCTATATTGATGATATTTTAATTGCATCAAAAAATATGGAAGAACATATCAAACATCTTGAGATCTTTACAGATGTTTGTTATAAAGAAGGTTTAGTACTGTCCGAAAAGAAGACAGTAGTTGCAACTCGGAAAATGGAATTTCTAGGTATCGAGATCGATGAAGCAGGAATTATTCTGCAGGACCATATTGTTCAGAAGGTCCAGAATTTTCCTGAAGATCTGAGAGAAAAGAAACAACTTCAGAGCTTTCTGGGAGTTGTTAATTTTGCGGAATCATTTATTAAGAATCTCGCGAAACATAGAAAAGTTTTTAGTTCATTACTGAAAAAAGATGTTCCGTTCATTTGGACTGAAGAACATCGACAAGAAATGGAGGAGTTAAAAGAGGTTTGCAGAAATCTCCCAAAACTCTCAATACCGCAGGACGAAGACGACTTGGTCCTATACACAGATGCAAGTGATTATTGGTGGGCAGCGGTCTTGACCAAAATCACTCCTAAGGGAGAAGAACCATGCAGATACTGTAGTGGTTTATTCTCAAAAGATGAAGCTGTGAGATGGCACATCAACGAGAAAGAATTCTTTGCAGTCGAAAGGCGTTTAAAAAATGGTCTTTATTTTTATTAGTAAAGAAATTTACTTTGAAAGTTGATAACGCACAGGTTAAGGCTTTCTTAAGAAACAAGATGGAATCTAAGTCTGAAAATGATAGATTAATTAGATGGCAAGTTGAATGTCAATATTATATTTTTGATATTGTCATTGTGAAATCTCACGAAAATGTTCTTGCAGATTTCTTAACAAGAGATGGAGCAAACTGATGTGAACTCCATTCTACTGGCCCATTGGCATCTTAGAGAAAATCTGGAGATGTTAACGGGAGAGTGGGACGAGTGCGTTCTGAATGCTGAACAAGCAGGAAGATTGCAATCTCTCTACAAGACGAAAGTTACCAAAAGAATACGAGCTTGCATACGGTCACAGGGTCAACTCTGGGCTGCATGTCAAACACCAATCCTTCGGGTGACCAAAAATCCTTTGGTAAAAGAAGAGTTTTGAGTACAGGGCTCTAAACCTGTAGCAGAGGATTCCAATACCTCTTGCCCGAGTTCTAAGGTGGTGGTATCTTCGGAACCATTGCCTCAAGAAAAAAATGATATTCAGGGATCACACTCTGAACCATCATGTCAACTCGGTACCTCTGGGGTAAAAGAGGGAGAGGTTAATCTTAGACCAATGATTGGTACTTCTAAGGTTAATACTGATAAACTTGAAGTTTCTTCTTCTTGGAAGATGTATCAAGCTAACTGGGATAAGCTCCATACAAGGACGAGAATCAACCCAGAAAAAATAAGGGTTGATGTTTCGGGAAAATATCCCCGGGTATGGATGATGCCAAATTCAGATCCACACGAAGTCAAAAGATGGTATGAATTTGGAGCACTTGCTTCGGTTTATACTACATCTCCATCATTCGCCGAAATCAAGAATCTACCTAAATGAATTCAAGAAGAGATGTATAATACCTGGGTTAACAATCCACAGCTTAGCCGAGGTGATATTTTGGAGCTGTATTTTATTAGTGCAGCCCCAGAACCAGTAGGAAAAGGTAACCATGAAGCCTTCCACTATATTAGGCTTCAGAGACCAGATGGACGCGCCCTCGAAAAAATCAAGACGCATACAGAGAAAGAGACTACTCTAGTCTCTACATTACCAGATGACCTCATCTCAACCAGAAGAGCATGGAGATTATGGGTCTGTCTCACAGAGATGGATAAAGTTAAGTTCCCGTTTAAGTTCTTCCAGAACTTGGCGAACGGATCATTCATGTTAAATACGATGACAGGAAAATCGTCAAGATTTGCAGAGGAGGCTTTCAAAAGAAAGAGGACTTTGCTTTGGGAAAATAAGATTGCGACGAGCAAATAAACTCATCGCAAATACTGCAACATGGCTCATTTTGGAAACTGGTCTGAGCGTGTTTGTTCGGACTGTCAGAACCATAAGGAACCAGAATTCGGGAAGGGCTTCTTACCCAGAAAAGGCAAAGAGAAGACTCGATCCAACGAGCACATAAAGCACGGGGTGCTGCCAAAAGCAAAGACGCCCAGGGCCCCGGAAAAAAGTAGATTCCCGACACAAGTTGGTGGAGTCATGTGACTCTGAGCTGGAAAACCACCCACTAAAAAGAAAACGACAACAGTAATGATAAATGGGTAAAACTACAGGAAAACCACTATCAGCAGAAAAGTGGTCCATTAGTCACGAGAAAGAGACCTCACACTGAAAGTCGGTTGTCCACATTCAATAATAGAGGACAATGGGGGACCCAATTCACGTGAAGCTAAGCTGGCCAAGGAAAGAAATCATCCGAGGCAATAATGCAGGGAGAGAGGTCATTCACTCAGACCTCTATATAAACAAGAATTGAAGAGAGCATTAGGCATCGGAAAATCCACACAACATTTTATCTGCTCTCTCAAAAAATAAAATTATCATAAGTTCTTAGTTTTAATATTCTAGTTTTAGTTTATGTATTTCAATTCCGCTACCATAGGTAGCTAAACAAGTCTATCTCCTCCCTAAAGGAGATATACTTATGTTGTAATAAATTTTATATAATTCCTAAATAAAGTTCAGGCTTTTGTCCATCCCTTCCAGTGTCTAAATTTTCTCTGTATACCGACTAAAATACCCTACGCATCGGGTAGGAAACGATTGAAGGCTGTGCTGAGTGCTGCTGAAGGAGTCTGTGTCTGGAAACCATCGGTTGCGATCGTGGGATTGGACGTGGTCCCTAAAACTTCCGGCGGATATTTACCCGGCAGCATTACGGTCAAAAAGGTATGAAGTTGGTATACTTAGAATTTTTATACGGAAGTGTGATGGGCCTGATTGCATTACATGAATTATCTCCAAATTGAAAAATGGATCAAATTTTGAAGAAAAATGGTAAACTTGAGTATTTTCTATCGATTTAATTTGGATGTGTAATCTATCTATGAATGGGCTTTGTGAGTATACTGTTTTCACTATTCGGACCGAAAAATGGCCTTTGACCACCAAACTTTTAGTTTAATGACCCAATTTGATTGACCTAAAGAAATGTGGCCCAATATTGCAAATCACCCTAAGATAGGGGCCCGGACGAATTTATAACTCCAACAAATATTGACAACGGTGTCGGAAAAAATAAATTAACATCAACATCGCCGCCGGAAAAACTATCATAGTGGTGTCGGAATATGTCATCAACAGTACTGGAATATGTCAACGATGATGGAATATGTCATGCACTTTAGATTGAAAGAAAAAAGAATAGATCTATATAGAGAGATAGTAGTGGTGCCGGAATATATATCATCAATTGTGCCGGAAATATGTCAACGGTGCCGGAGACTGTAACGTAGCTTTGGTAGAAACAGTTCACGACGGCGAGAGAGACACGACGATGAGAGAGACACGACGGGGAGAGAGAGATTTCACTACGGGGAGAGAGCAGCAGAGAGAGAGAAACAAGAGCTGAGAGAGACGAAATAAGAAAGAGAAAAAGGTAGCTTTGGTAGAAAGTAAGGGCAAAATAGTCCAAAAAAGTTTAAAAGTGCCATATTTTGTGTTTTTTCAACTTTGTGACAACTATTGTGTTTTTTTAGAGGGATAATGCCATATCACCACATTTCCTCTTATCTATATGTATAGTCTTCAAATGGATTAAAACTCAAAACATATTTGTTATAATGGAATTGTCTTAAAATACATCTGTTCTGTCCCAAAATAAGTATCCCACTTTCCCTTTTAGTTTGTTTTCCCCAAGTGTCTCATTTCCTTTTTTGAAAACCATCTTATCTCACATAAAGGTGTGGGCTCACCACTTCTTCTTTAAATTACTCTCTCCTTAATTTTCGTGTCCAAAAGAAACATTCCACTTATTGTGGGCATCTCCTTAATTCTTGTGCCAAAAAGAAACATCTCACTTATTGTGGGACGGAGGGAGTACAAGTTTTTTTTTTTCAATTTTTTAATTTGCACCCATTCTTTCAATTTTTTTCTCTAGATGAACAAATTTAATATTTATTGCAATTTTCTCATGATTTAACAATCCGATCAAATCAAAATTTATATGACAGTCAGTATTGCCCACTTAAACAAATCGCACCATCGTTTCGGACCTTCAACCGCCCACAATTGTGGCTTGCAACCTCCTCACTCCACCTCCCTCTTCAACCCTCATATAATTTCAGCAATATTAACAAATTGCGCTCTAATTTAAAGGTTTGGCCCATCATGACTGACCCTAGTCAGCCTCTTATGTTTTACTAACATTTTGGCTTGTGTTAGGCCATGTCGCAACTAACTCTGAATATATGTTACATTCCTAACAAATCATTCAACTTATGACATCGAACTGCCACATCAACTTCAGTTTGATCAGATTGTTAAATCATGATAACACTGTGTTAAATGTTATGTTTGTGTGTTTGGAGAAATAATTGAAAGTAAGTGTACAAAGCTAAAAACTTACATGTTTTTTTCAGTATTTTGAGACAATAATTCTTATCGTAATGATTGGTATCTTTAGCAATGAGACACGTTCATAAAATTTTTGCTTGTATTTATCCGCTCATCATAACATTACAGTTCCCTAAAAGAAAACATTGTAATTGATTTCAACTCTTTGAAATAGCATATCCAGAATAAGGAGGTAAACGAATCGAATCAAATCGAATATCATTCTAATCGAATCGAATTTATAATTACTATTCACAAATCCGAATCGAATTTGAATCGTGGTTGAATATTAAATTTGATTTGAATTCGAATACTTTAATAGTTTCACGAATTCGAATCGAATACTCGAATCAATAGAGGAAGGAGATGAAGAATGACTCGTCGGAAATTTGTGAAGGAATGTGATGAAAAACGATAGTAAGAATAATGAAATATAAAGATAATGTGAACTAGGGAGAGATAGAGAAAAAAAGAAAGAGACTGCGACTTACATCTATACCACTCAAGATATTAGAGTTAATATAATACATATCCATTAAAGAAAACTAGTATTGCACCCGTGCGTCGCACGGTAAAATACATATTAAAAATATGTAATATAGATTGCATAAATAATAAAGAGTATTACTCCATCCGTCCACAATATTTATGACACAATTTTCTTTTGGGGTGTCCACCATATTTATACGACTTTTATTTGGATAATACCCCACACACATTCATTATTTTATACATCACAACTACTCATTATAGTGGGTCTCTTTCTCTACTCAAATACATACCTAACATTTGTTAAAGCACTTGTCGCACCCTACATGACCTATATTTCATAGACGGAGGGAGTACAAAATTTTAAGCAACAAAAAAGAATAATAATATATTAGTTTTTCAGTATAGAAATTAATAAGGATATTTTTAAGAATAACATTAACAAATACAACATACTTTCTCCATCCACAAAATGTATATTATGTCCATTTGGTTCATGCTATTCTAGGGCAACTAATTAAAGTTGTGGCATATATTTTGTGGACGGAGTGAGTATCAAATATTATGAGAAAAAATATTTTTACACAACACGACCAATATCTTCAAACATTTACAATTTGCAACTCTTGAAATATCCACATAAAATTGTGGAAAAACTGTCTGTCATACATAAAATGCATTAATCATCTAATATGTTAATTTTGGAATAACACAATAAAATATAAAATTTAAGCATTATATCAAATTAAAAGAAACATTCAATCCAAATAACATTAATAATGATGACATATTAAATTTTTTATTTGTACTATGATATACTTCTTTGTTTATAATATTTTCAGTAACCAATATTTTGTATGTCTTATAATATATAAGTATTCAAAATTTATACATTTATTTTTTTAGTTTACAATACACAAAAATCGAAAAAAATCTAAATCAATACAACTAACAATACACTATAAAAATATCCTACACTAATAGTAATATGTAAACATACTCATCAAGAAATCTAAAAACTAAACCGAACTATCCCAACCAAGAGATTGGGGGTTCGAGCTATGTGCGCGTGTGTAAACCAAAAAAATATATTTAATTGTTAATTTATCCTTAATATTACCAAAGAAATAATGTATAAAAATTAATTCACAAAATATACGTAAATAAATTTAAATACACTATTAAATAATTACATATAATTAAACATCTAAATAATATTTGTAAATTATAAATAATTCAAATATAAAATACAAAACAGTTGATTACATTAATAATTTAAGAAATATTTTTAAAAAAAAATTAGCATAACACTTACCTTCTAAACATCTCTAAACAACCATTTTTTATATATATTTGAAAATGCAATTTCAATTAAAACTCATTTTAAAATGTCAATAGAATTAAAGATGAACAACCATTACAATAATTTCAACCAATTTTGGCATTTTTAATAATTCTTCATTTTTTATAACTTCTAAAAATCTCGAAATATATATTTTTAATTATCTTTTTAATATTTTCACTATCATATTTTAAAAATATTTATGAATCTATATAATAAAAGTAATAAAATTATTTTGGCAATTATTCATTTGTGCTAATCTTTTATTTTTTTTTCTTTTCAAAATTACATATCTTAGTCAAAATAGTGTTGTGTTAAATTAGAACATTTATTATATAAATAATAAATATAAAAAGTAGAAAATGCAATTACATAATCTCAAATCTAATTAAATAAGCTAAAATCCATAATCATTCAATTTTTAAAGCTCAAACATGATAATCAAGAAAGGAGATGTATAGAGTAATTAACCGACATATATTATTTATCATTCATAATATAACTAAAGGTCAAGATTTATTATCCAATGAATAGCAGATGTATAGAGTAATTAACCGATATATATTATTTATCATTCAAAATATAACTAAAGGTCAAGACTTATTATCCACTAATTGGGAGATATATACAGTAATTAACCAACATATATTATTTATCATTTATAATATAACTAATGGTCAACACTTATTATCCAATAAATTGGTTTTGGAGGGAAAATGACAATATATGTAAATAAAGTCACAACTCCATTATTTAGTATAATATAGATATAGATGTTGACCTTATTTTGAAATGGGCTTGGAGATGGACCAAATTAACCTCAACACATTTAACATATATTTAAAGATTTAAGTATATAATCCATAATAAACTTAAGAAAGTATATTATATAAATATATATTATTATTAAATATCTAATCGAATTTTTACGAATATCGAATCGAATATCATAATTACTAATAAATATTTGAAAACTAATCGAATAAAAAAAAATTTGAATTCGAATTCGAATCGTAAAATTTCGAATACGAATATCAAAATTCGAATACGAATCGCGAATCGAATCAAAATATTTGATTTAATTTACACCCCTAATCCAGAACATATGAAACTGTAACATTAAATTTAAATATCGCTTTATGGTGGACCTAAGACTAGACCTGCCCACGGGCCCTGAACCGGCGGTTCCGGGTCCGAGCCCGCCGGTTACGGTTTCACCGGAGAGTGAACCGTAACCGGCCCGTGTACACTGTACACGGTTACGGGCCGGGCTTTTTAACCGGCGGTTCCGGGCCCGTGTAAAACCCGCCGGTTCCGGTTAAAAACCGGCCCGGTTTTTAATTTTTTTTTCTTATATATATATATATATATATATATATATATATATATATAACATTGAAAATTAAGAAAATGAAACATAAATGAAAATGAACTAGTTTTTCATTAATACTTGAAAATTAAAATAAACATGACTAAATAGAAATTACAAGTACTTGAAAATTAAATTAAAGATTGTTTTTGTATTTTTGGAGCACTTTTTTCAACTTTTGTAATTTTTTTTTGTAATTAATTGTTGTATATATATATCTTAAGACAATATAAGCAAAAAAAATTAAATTTTACTTAGTAGTCATTGAATAAAAATATTAAATCATTTCTCATTAATATTGTTGAAATTACAACACTTGAAAGTTGAAATGAAAAAAAAGGGAAAAAAAAGACTTGAGCTCAATTTTAATATTAAAATTGAGTTGCCTACGTATCCTCATAGAGGAATCAAAGTCCACGTAGTTCGATTACATTACATTACTCTCTACTCCCTAGTAGTTCTCGTCCACCGATCGATCACTCTCGGTGAACTCTTCGTTTGGGCTCTCGTCGCGATCATCCCAATCGAGCTCTTGAGCTCTAAGGTCGGCCCTTGACCAATCATCAAGCAACATTGTGGCTTCAATGTTTCTTGGTTTCATCGTTGATCTTCTTTGGTCCAACATGAGTCCGCCAATGCTAAAAGCTTGTTTGACCGAGACGGTGGATGCGGACGGCAAACAACTCTTTCGCCATGATAGAGAGTACGGGATACTCCGTTCTCTTTGACCACCACTTCATCACGTCGATTTGTGGAGCACTATCTTCAACACCAAAAACAAAACGACAACCCAAATACATATCTAATTCACTATTACCTTGGCCCCTAGGGAGTTCATAAGATCTATCTTGGTACATGCTACTTAATTGTTGAACTAAGGGATCTAAGGAGTTTAAATCAAGTGGTATAAATGAAGAGGTAGAAGTAGAAGAAATAGGTGCATTCATGTCAAGATCAATACCATGAGTCATCCTATATTCGGCAAAAAGAGATCTTAAAGTTCTTTCTAAATCATCTTTTATTTGAGTAACATTAGGAATATCAAAGAAAATTATTTCTCCATCAATTCGTACATTTAAAAAGTCCATTTGCTTAAAAGCATTATAATAAATATCTAACATTTGACAAACACCATCATATTTCCATTTAGGATCTAAGCACTTAGCTACTAGAAAAACATCCGGAATATTTCTAAAATATTTTAGCCATTTTTGAACCATAAAATAAATCACACCTTGCAAATTGGGTTTACTAAAACAATTTTTAAAGCTAAGTGCAATATACATGCAATGTTCCAACACACGAACGGAAGTACAATAATAAACACCCGATAATTGAACGGTGGCATTATTAAAAACCTTTAACAATTGATATAAATCCATGCATTGGTCCCAATAAGAAAGTAATAAAGTCAATTGAACCGTCGCAAATTCTTTTCTAAAAAATTCGCATAAATAATCTTTATACTCTAAAGTAGAATTAAGCATTTCATAAGTGGAATTCCAACGATGTGATACATCTCTAACAAAACTCCTATGTTGAATATTCTTATGAAGACAGTATTTTTGCTATTTTTTACCTAAAGTTGTATTTGTATGCAAAAGGGCAACGGCTTTTCTAATTGGCATAACCGATTCATTAAAAATTTCAAGTCCATCTTGAACACATAAATTCAAAATATGACAAATGCATCTACTATGAAAATATTTTCCTTGGAAAGATGGATTACATGCTTCAATGAGTTCGGGAATACTAGCGGTGTTGGCGGATGCATTATCAAAACCAACCGAAAATACTTTATTAATCAATTGGTATTCATTTAAAACGGTTATAATTATTAAAGCAATATTAGTGGCCGTGTGTGGATCATCGAACTCCCTAAATGCAATTAAACGTTTTTGTAGTATCCATTTATCATCAACCCAATGACATGTTATTCCCATGTAATTATTTTGATGAAAACAATCCGTCCAAATATCGGCACAAATAGAAACTTTATGGTCTAAGTTTATCAAATATTTCATTAATTCCATTTTTTTATCAAAAGTTTGTCTTCTAATTCGTCTAAGCATATTACTTCTACTAATTTTTTTAGCGGCGGGACAATATGCATCTTTTATACTTTCTTGATAGGTTATTTTATCGGCAAATGTAAAAGGTTGTTTTTCCATAGCACAATATCTAGCCATAACATCTTCGGCATGTGGATGATCATATTTAAATAAAGGGTGAGAAGACGTACCCGTCGCCGAGAGCCGGTGCCACGAATTTGAGTTTGTGTTGATGCAATCCCGTATTCTCCCGGATGACAGGTCTCCATGTGTCGCCTTAGTGTGCCATAGCCTCCTCCATGCGTCCATTTGTAGACGTTATTGCAATAGTTGCAATAGGCGTTGTATTTTGGAGGATCTCCGGGCTTGTCGCTAGGTGCCGGGGCTCTAGGCATTTTTTAAAATGCTTAGTAAAGATATCCGACACAAGAGGTCGAGCCGTCGGTTTGTTTGGCGACGGCTTCGACTTTCTTCTTCTTCTTCGTTGGATTGTTCTTGAGATTGCCGAAGCATCTCCTCCTCTTGACGATGAACTTGCTCGGCAAACTCTCGATCCTCGTGTTGTTGAAGTTGTTCCGCATACGCCACTTGATATTTCTTCGGCGGCCATTGCTCGAGCTTGCCGAGCCGATCTTCCTCCTCTTTGGATCGACGAGGCATCATCTTGATTTTCGGCAACGCCTTTGCCCTTATCGACACGAGAGGAGGTCGACATTATGGAATATTGTTATGAATGGATTGGTGAAGTGTGTGGTGAGAGAAGTTGAGAACTTGAGCACAAAATTAACACAAAAATGAAGAATTTGAGCAACAAATAATAGATTGAATGCTTGAAATTAAATAGAGAGATATGAGAATTGGTATGATTATTTGAGAGATTATAGTGTGGTATGTATAGGGTAAAATGGGGGGAAGGGAGGGGGAGAGGGCGACGGAAGAACGGCATTTTTCTACCTTGAGCCGCCGCCATTGATGCACTGGCTTCTTGTGCCTTGTCTTCTTCCCGTTGGAACCGGCGGTTCCGGTTCCGCCGGTTAACCGGCGGTTCCAACGGTTAACCGCCGGTTTTGACCGTTCGAACCGGCGCCACGTCACATTTTTTTTTTTTATAATTCCAGGTTAACCGTCGGTTTTAACCGGCTGCTAATCCCATGGTCACGGTTTGAACGAAGCGAGCCGAACCGCAGCCCTTGAGCTCACGGTTCCGGTTACGGTTCCGGCCCGTTGACTGTCGGGCCGGTTAAAAAACCGTTGACCGGCGGGCCGGTTCCGGTTAGGCCCGCCGGGCCCTCCAATTTGGGCAGGTCTACCTAAGACCTTTTTAACCCTATGCATTAACCACACTACCCTAAGCCAACACAAACACGCAATTTAACAAATTGGTATGTCAATGCATCATAACCTTTTTATTTTTTATTTATTTTGCTTTATAATATTAATCTATGGGTTTAACTTTACAATTGTTAATTGGGTTCTGAATTATCTGCAGGATTGTTTATTTTTTAATTAAGATCTGTATTATTTTTTTCATTTTCAATTCTTACTCTATAAGTGTTAATTAAGCTTGATTAATTTATAACCAAATTATACATTATTAATAATGATCAATTTTATGTCCCTTCAGGGATATGCAGTAATAAATATTTTAGAGAAATTTCGAGTTGAACCTCTAGTGCTTCCTTTTTTTTCCCAAAAAAAAAAAAATCAACTTTATTACAAGATTAAAGTTGACGGTTGTTTCACAAAAATGTGGCAGAGAAAGACCAATACAAATGAAAATTCATGGGATAATAACTGGTTGCAATATTAGGATTTGGGACTTAACAAAACCAATTAAAACCAATTAAGTATGAATTGAATTCCAAGGAAAAATAAAAAAAATTCAGAAACAGAAAAAAAGGGCAAATAGAGAATGAACCTTTAGAATCAAAATTAACTGCATAACGCATACATACACAAGCTACTTACATTAGGGTTTTC
Organism: Agastache rugosa; assembly: GCA_031470985.1. Taxonomy (NCBI): domain Eukaryota; kingdom Viridiplantae; phylum Streptophyta; class Magnoliopsida; order Lamiales; family Lamiaceae; genus Agastache; species Agastache rugosa. Next base: position 29,236,318 of record CM062605.1, read on the forward strand.
ACCTCTCCCCTTTTGCTTCATTGCATCGAATTCTCCATCGAAATTTGAAGCTTTCTTCTAAGAATTTCAGCGAGTTTGCCTCCCTCGTTTATCGTAAGTATTCGAATTTTTCCTGGTTGAATTTTTTGAGATGGAAATTTCTGGGAATCAGATATGTACCGTCTTCTGTAAGATTTTTGTTGCGCGATTACTGTAGAGGTTGGTTTCTGGAACTCTCGTTATGTGGGATTGTACCCAATTGAATCCTGAATCTGCTGCAAATTTATGTTGCCAGAAGGAGTAGGCTCAGTGTGACGAATGATAAAATTTAAGCTAAATTTGGCTAATTTAATTTGCTATCTTGGAGCAAGCCTGTTACGCATAACCTTTAGCTCTTAAAGTCTTTATCACTGCCATGTTTTCACCAATTCCCTTTCTTGCTATCTTATTTATCAGTACATTGGCCTCTTTATGTTTTAGTGAAAAATTTTGATCAAATTGAGAACTTTTTACTTGTTTCTGTTTCAGAGTTAGAGGCATTATCACTATCGAACACTGAACATGATGGGGAGGGTGGCGTGAACGTAGACCTGTTTGGTTACTGGTTTAGTTCGGTGCAGGGATGCATGGTCAAGGGAATTACAGCATTCAGGTTGGGCAGGATCCGTATGCACGCCCGCCTGCATTTCAGCAGCACCCTGCAACCACTGCTCCTTCTACGTCGCATTATGGGCATCCGCAGTCACAATTTATTCAACATGGGCATCCATCTCTTCATCAAAGACCCGGTGCTGTTGCATATCAGCATGCCATGACAAGTGTTCTACACCAAGGTCGACCTGCCCCAGATACATCAGGTGGAATGAGTTCTGCTCAATCTTATGTACATCATCCGAGACCTCCACAGGTAAACAACCAAATCTCTCATTCCTATCCAACTATTGAGCATCAGCCTTTACCCTGGAGTCAAAATTTACATCAACTTCCTCCACCACCACCTTTTCAAGGCCAGAGTGTCTATCAATTCCCTTCGTCACAAGGGCATACTCTAGAAAGAGGTCCATCCCATCAACAACCATCTCATGCTCCCCCACCCCAGCCACCTTACTCATCTAATTCTAATGTTTTGACGTCTGATCCATTTGGGTCCTCTGTGATCCCAATGCGGGAACAATCCTATCAAGGATCAATGGCACCAGTGCTGCCTCCTCCTCCACCTCCACCTCTTCCCCCTTCCCCCCCTAGAGTTCCACCTCTTCCACCATCTTTACCATCATCAGATATTCTAGAAGGAATTGACAGCTGGAAAGGACTACCAGATGGGGATAATTTGGAGTTAGAATGTTCACCTCCCGGGAAGCCCACGGACGATCGAAGTGTCCATGTGAATGTTCATTTTCAACACGCTGAAAGTGAAAATAAAGTGGGATCAGTGGATGCTGAGGCTGCTCATTCCCCTGCCGATTCCGATATGGACATTGAAGGTTAGTCTAATGTTCTGCTGGATTGTTGTTAATGCCACACCATGCCATGCCAGCATTTGAGTGTGAACCAACAGTTAATACTTGTTTTTTACACTTGGTCTGTCATGTTTGGTCTAAAATGAATTTCATTCAGATTTGAGTGTGAACCAATAGTTATTATAATATTATTGGAGATGCTTATATAAGCTCCTTAGTCTGAGGACATCTCTGAATGCCTGTTTTTTTGTGTGCACTATAACCTATGCTATTCTGGTACATGTCTGAAAATCCATTTTCTCTGTATCAAACAAATTCTATGTTTTCGGTGACAAGATTCTGATAATTTTCTAATATATTTTACTAATTAGTGACAAACTAAATTACTCAAAGATTTTTGTTTTTTTCTTCTTTTTTTTTATGTTGTTTTAATTTTCAGATGTAGTGCTAAAGATAGAACATAAGTTATGTGGTCATTATGCTGCATAATATTGCAGTAAATAAACTATGTTTATCCAATTATTTTGTTGCCATGTGTAACTTCAGTATATTGGAAATTTTCTGGTATTATATGCTAAATAACTCATTTTATGCAAGAATTCCTGTGAGACTCTCAGTAGAGATTCAATCTCTCGTTCTCTTCTTAATATTAGTAGGTGAATTTTCTCTAACTCTGTAATATCTCATAACAAATGATAAGTTTAGAAAAACATGGCTTGCTAAGTATGCTTGCTTGTCGAGAGAATTGCAATAAATGATGTTCATTTCTCTGAGGCCAACCAGATCTATGTATCAGAAAAGTTTAAAATTTTTTGTTTTTTTATTAGGCAGCATAGCGGATTCTTTGAAAAATCTCTTCTGCCTTTTGAGACTATCTGTACAAGGTGAAAATGCTCAATTAGATATATGGGATAAGCTTATGAATTAGGAAAATAAAAGAAGAGTTGGAAAATTATTTCTGATGACAAAATTTTCTGATTTAATGAGTTCTGCACTTAATTTTAAGTGGAAGTATGTTTTATCTTCACAAATTCCTCTAGTTCAGATAGCCACAATGCACTGTGAGTATTCAGGAAACTGTTATGTTTGGTTCTTACAGTTAAGTTATGCATCTTGTACGCTGTGAAATTATTCAAGTAATATGCACACATTCAAGTTAAAATATTATATGCTATACTCATGTTGCATGCATGTGCGTTATAACTTGTACATATTGAAGTTAGCATACCTGTGGTCAGTTGTTTATATCAATGTAATAAACTCTAGTAAGAACAGAAAATGGTCGGTGCAGTAATATTTTCTTTCTGTATTGGCTTTTAGATGATATCACTTACCCTGATGAGGAGAAAAAGAATTGCTTATCTGTTAATTCAAACAATGAGTGTAATTCAATGTCTCACGAAGATAACACGGGAGAGAAGCTACAACCTCTACAGCATATTGGAGGACATAGACTCTGTGAAATTTCTGTACCTGGAAATTTATCATTTGCTGAAGCCTCAGTAGCAAAGGCCGAAGGAGGAGGTATATCTACTATGGCCCTGATGACGAGAATCCTCGTGCTGCTGTTACCTGTTTTTCTTTCTTTACACAATTTCAAAAACTGGATGTTCTTTCATCAGTCTTTTCTAAGCTTGTACTGCTGATTTTTTTGATTTTCTTGCCAAGCTACCTAATTGGCTGTTCTTTCTATATCTTAAATTATTGAGTCGTTCTTTTCAACTCACTTCATCTGAGATTTGTCTGCAGGCTCTGAAGTTGCATCTGATTGTAACTTCCCGGTCACCTTGAAGGTATTTTCTAGTGATGAGTCAGGTATGAGAGGACATGGTCAAGACGAAATCTCCTACGATGCCGGCGTAAAGGAGATGCCTTCTGAGGCCAAGATTTTTGGCCAATTCGGGCTACCAGTTATCCATCCAGAACCTGGTTCTGGGGAGCCTCCTGGTCAGCCCATGAAAGGTGCAAATCCTTACAAAATCTTACAGGGTTATTCTTCCAACAGTACTTATGAAAATGAGGATGAAAATATTGGAGACGTCAGCCCCCCATCTAGCAATGATGAAACTACAAAATCTGATGCTGATAAGGGGAATGATTTTGGGTCAGTTCTCAGTCATAAGAGTCTGTCAGAGTCTAATAAGGACCTGCTCCCTGAGTCCGTGATTGGATCACCAAGAAATGTGATGGAAGCTGATAAATTTGCTATTCCAACTGGGGTAGTAGCTGAATTTTCTGATAGAAGCCATAGAGATCAAAAACCTGTCAGCAGTGGCACTGACATTGCACGTCAATCAAAAGACTCTTTGAGGAATTATGATGAAAGTATTGGTCTCGAGTCCAATGCACACAAGCCAGATATGAAGAGTGATAAAGTGAGGGTAGATGAATTTGGTAGATTGGTTAGGGAAGATGTTAGTGACAGCGACATAAGTGATTCACCACCTCATGTGCGGAGGCATGCAAGAAGAACAAGAAAAAGGAGTCGAAGTCAAAGCAGAAGTCGGTCACCTCATGATAGGAGGAGAAGGAGAAGAAGTCCATGGAGGAGAAACGAGAGGCGCGGCCGCTCTCGAAGGTTAGAGTTAGAATGTTTGATTTTTTCGAACACATGCTTAAATTTATTTCCATTCTCTTGTTAATATACTAACTTTAGATGATGAGAGTTTCAAATCCTTGGTTTTTTTACCAGTGTGTCGCCAAGGAGAAGAAGTAGGAGCCGGTCACCCGTGTTAAGGCGTGATACTGAATTCAGTTTTGATAAAATGAGAAAGGAGAAGAGTTGCTTTGATTTTCTCCGAGGCAAGTGTTATCGTGGAGCGTCTTGTCGGTATTCACACCATGAATCAGACAAGAGTGAGAGGTCAAGGTACAGTAGGGGAAAACATCATAATCGGGATGCTCCTTCTACTTTACTTGGTCCTGATTTTGATGAGGGTAAGGTTTTGGCTGAAAAAGAAATGAAGGATAAAGGTAGGGGAATTTTTCAAGATATGCCTGATTTTCGGGAAGCAAAAGATGTAGAAAGAGATTCTACCAGTCAGTCTCCTGATAAAATAGACAACTCAGGTTATCCTGCTCATGACACACGCTCGGGTAAACATAAATATCCGATTCCAGAATCTGCAGCAACATATTCTGATAAGATCCCTCAAGTTATTGATCAGCAAGGTAAAAGGACAGATGATAGTCTGCCCTCTCAATTTTCGTCACTTGCACAATTAATAGCTGGCACACCAACCCATCATCCAGCCGATAGACAGGACCCTACTAGTCAACTTTGTTCTGTTGAAAGTCATTTGACGAAGCCCTATTCCAATCAAGAAGTCCCATCTTGGTCCCTGAATCCATCAATTGCCAATCATCCTTCTCAATTGTCCATTCCTTTGCCTTCAGCATCTCAGCCTGTGAGTGCTTCATTCGATCAATCTATATTGCAGAATTACAACTCAAACCCACCCACATCACAGTACCATTTGACTCCTCCAAATTACTCAACTTATGAAGCACCAGTAGCTTACCAACATTCTCATTTTTCTGGGCCATTAAAATCTTTATCAAGTTTGGTTCTTCCACCTCCACCACCGCCACCACAATCTATAGAACATAGCACTGCTTCACAACATATGCAGCAGTCTGTAGTGCCTCCTTGGAATGGTCTGTATTCTTATACATCTAATAGAAACCAACAAACTGAAATGCCTAATCGACCTCAGATAGGTGAATATCAGGCATACTCCTTTGCTCAAGAACCTGATCAAATGCTACATAGAACTGTTGGTTATGGATCAAGTAGTTTGCATGTGAGCAATCTAACAAGCCGAGAGGGTGGTCCACACATGATGGGTGAAAGTCATTTACCTGGAGATCCCATACAGGACATTGATTCTTCAAAACCATTTACTCAGGTTCAAACTAATTCCTTATTAAGTCGGTCACCATTTAAGGGAATGCATAGTTCTCTGGGTGCAGGTCTTTCTTCAGACGGTAATTCTTCTCATGGTCATCCTTATTTCCAGCAGGCTTCTTATGACCTGCAATATTCTACTGGTGGTGATGTCCACTCAAAACTTGCTGAGCCTGAGATGGTGGGTTCCTCTGCATCTAGAGCCACTCAAGATATTCTTGAGAGGAACCGCTCTTATGTGCATGGCTTTGTTGGGTCAAAAATTTCAAATCATTTCAATCCTTATGCATCAACTTTTGATCTGCCACTGAGCTCCAAATTCAGTTCAAATACTTTGGTACGAGAAAATGATACAACCACCAATACTTCATATGGTACCCCAGTCGGTTTAAGCTCAGCCCATGTTGATCCACATAGAATTCGAAGTGTTGGCCCAAAAAATATTTCTTCGAGCTCTGTATTGCCAGCTGAGTGTGTTTCTAGACCAGGTGGCAATCAGTATGATCCACTCTTCGATAGCATTGAGCAAAATTCGAATTCATCTAGTAAACTTGTTCATCTAAAACATGAAATAACTGGCGATTCTGATGATGTTCTGGGGTTTCATGGATCTGGAAGGTTGTTAAATACGGACAATATCAAGAAGGAAGGGGAAACAGCTGTATCGGCCAATGATTCTTCCGAAAAAGAAGAATGTGGGGAGACAGCTGATCTGGCCGTGGGGGCCGTCCTGAACAGCTCCCCTAGCAATCCTAATGATGCAACTGATATGGATGCAGGAGAATTTGAGATTGATCAGGTTAAGACTTATGGGAAAAAGAAGAAAAGCAAGGAGAAATCTGTAAAACTTTTTAAGATTTCCATTGCTGCTTTTGTGAAGGAAGTTCTAAAGCCATCATGGCGGCAGGGTAATATGAGCAAGGAGGCTTTTAAGACCATTGTCAAGAAAACTGTTGATAAAGTATCTGGAGCTATGAAGAGTCATCAAATACCTAAATCCCAGGCAAAAGTAAATCACTACATTGATTCTTCAAGAGGAAAATTGACAAAGCTTGTCATGGTATGCCTTCTTTGAAACCAAAGTTTGAGTTTTGGATTGCCGTTTGCCTGTTGCAGTTCAATGGTGATGAAACTATTGCATTTTCTGAAAATTTTGATGGATAAGTCTTTCTCTGATATCGACATATATGATATTCTTGTCTTTACATGCTTGCACATTAAAGTGTTGACAGCTCCTTGGCTGAGTGTATGTTTCATTTGATACTACTACTATTTATGACTTATCAATTGATTCTCTCTCCTTTCAATGCTTTATCTTGCAGGGGTATGTTGACAAATATGTGAAGGTGTAAGATCTGATTTGAGTCTGCATCAAAGAATGGACTGGCCGGCCTGGACTTTTATCATGTTCTAGATTTGCAGGATTAAGAGAAGTAGGCCATGTTACTGCATTGTTCGAAAAGGAGCTTTGCTGGCTTTCAGATTATTACTAGAGTGGACTTGCTTTGGTCAATTCAATCAAGCGTCTCCAACAATTCCCCAGTAAAGCCTACTGCAAACTCCAGAATGCAAAAATGAATGTAAATTTAGCAAAAGTAATGAGGGAGTTGCAAAATTTGTACGTAATGCATTCCTTTTGTGCTAGGTCTTCAATGTTTATGGTCATACCTTATCTGTATCACTTTCCTTTTTCACGATATATTTATTGTTTAGCTTACTTGCTCTGAGTAATGTTTATTACCTAATATAAAATCTCTTCAAAATTTTCAAACTGGTAGTATACTATCTCTATTGCCCTAGCTGTCAGTGTCATCCATATTCTATATACTCTATCTACCAGTGTCAATAGATGCATCATTAATTTTGTACCCTGAAATTTCCCAGAATGTCTCGTGCAGATGCAATTAATGCAAAATCTTGATCATTGGAGCTTTAGAATAATTGTTTCCTTGCCTTCCTGGATATAAAATGTGATTCTGTTTCCTTATCTGTTTTCCTATCAAGGTATTTTATTCCTTGTTTCCTTGTTATGGGCAAAGGATCTTAGATTATATCTTGGCATGTCCCTTGTGATGCATGTTGCTGTCAAATGTTTACTGCAGGGACAACTTACCTTGCTGATGCGGTATAAACTGCAGGCGTTGCTCTTATAACTTCTCGGTGCTTACTTGAGCCAGCTCCGTACCTCTAGTTTCGGATTATGAGGTAAGTTTGGATAAAACATGTCTAGATCTTGAATGCTTTGCCGCGTAATATTTTGGTAATTTGCATTTTTCCAGGTTGGTAAATCACTTCTCACACTGGAAAACTGTATCCATGAGATTTTGCTGATATGGACAATGCAGCTGTGGATTGTACCTCTTTGAGGTACAATTACTAAGTTCAGTTTATTATTATTTTGTTTGAAGTTATAATTAGTAAGTTAGTAACCAATTTTGTGGCATGAGTTTGGTTTGTATTACTAGGGACATTTTCTAACTATGCTCATTTTAAGCCTTATTGTAATATCCTTCTCGTTTTTTTAGGAGACTTTTTGTAATATTGGTGATGTTCTATTTATAGTAAATAACAAAGTTTCAGTTCTTGTTATTTCGAGCTCTGGGTTTCGTATTTCTGTTGTTTACCACAGATTATTTTTAATGCAGAGTGATATTATTTACCAAATTTTTTTCTTTTCATAGCTACAACTTTTTCAAGACTTTTCCTTTGTTTCCTATTGATTAAGTGAACCAATGGAGATGAAATTAGTAAATATTCTAATAATTAATTTTGAGTCCTGAAAAACTACATGGAATTCGAAAAAGCAAATTTAGATAATTATATGAAGCAACTAAATTTTATACGCACGGCAACCCATCATATGATGCAATCACATAATTGATGGGTACGTTAAAATTCATAGAAGTAAGGGTAGACAGAGAAAAAAATATACTCGATGGGGACTATATTTTTTAAATTTTAAAAAGAAAAATTCCATGTGATTCACTCTCAGTGACACAGGTTTTTTGATAGCATATTGCACAAGATATCAATAGTTTGACGATTTTATAAGAATAAAAAAATATTCTTAGTGGAAGCCGAAGCCGTATGTCACCTCTTCCTCGGTACGCCATTACACAAAAATACATAAATAATCATTACTCTTACTATTATCATTCAATAAAGTTATAATTTCAAGAAATTGTTGATGATTCCCAACAATTAAACCACTATTCAATCCAACCAATCATGCATGGCGTGACCTTATGATAATTTTGAAGGTTAATAATTAAAGAAACATGTAAGAAATCAGGAGGGCAGTGTGTGTGTGTGTGTTTTGTATTTTTGCATGTAACATGGGCTAATGCCCTAATAGAGTTGAAGCACAGCACATGCTATTTTGTATATTAATTCACTTTATGCATGTGATAATATTTTGCTTTTCCTTTCTTCTGAACCCTATCTTTTGCCTACTCTTTGGTTTATATGATTAATCTTGAATTCTAGTGAGAAAAATTGTGCAAAAAAGCTTTTCTGAAATCTCTCTCTTTTGTGTTGCAACGATTTATATATCTCTTAAAGATTAAATATATTATTTATTATTTATTTATACTTACGTTTAATAAGATCATTGTATATGGTTATTATGCAAGATGTCGACAAACGTGACATTAATACACTCTATTAGGTAGTACAGAAGCGATTTTGCATGATCAAATTAATTCTGTTAAATTAAAAATATATTTACATTGGAAAAAGATTATATGATGCAAAATTATCACAGAACCCATTTAGTAATATTTCAACTAATTATTAATTAATCATTAGATCAAAATAAAAATCAGATACAGTATATAAAGAGTAATCAATTTTGATAACTTTAATTCGAGTTTTCTGTGTTTGAACAAACCAACCAGACAATTAATTTTTAAATATTAATATACATGAAACAAAATCATGAATTAATACATGCATATTATATTGCCTTAATTTCTCTAATCTCCTGATTAATTTTCCATTTGAGAATAGTTTAAGCGCTATTATTGATGGTAACATAAGTTTAAAGCTACTATTATTGAGTTCCATGTGATTGCACATGAGATCCTAATACATACGTAAGACATAATTATAATGATGTCTTTGATCATAATCTATTGCATAAGAGAAAATAATTGCCATACTTTATTACAATGATTATTTTGTTTCATATCAATTACATGTATTGCACTTCTAACTTGCCTTCTTCCTATCTACACTCACGAAAAAAAGGTAGAATTAATTTCACATATATATAAATGAGCATACATCTAAAGGACGTTTTTTTGGTGCCGGAATAATAATAATAATAATAATAATAATAATAATAATAATAATAATAATAATAATAATAATAATAATACACTAAAAGAAATCCATATAGCCTCAAAATAAAAATATCGTCGACATTGTTTTCATGCTTGCTCATTTTTAAATACTTTTGGTCAAAAATCTAGCTTTACTTCCGGCGTACCACGCTATCGTCGAAAATTGAGGTCCATAATACAATTATAAAAAGTTCAATAGTTCATATATCTAATTATTATTTTCTTTAGATCAAGATGTAATTATGAAAATGTCAATATTTTAGATATTAAACTATAATTTTTCCTTTATATAAAAAGATCGTCTAATTTTTATTTATTTATTTAGTTGGAGGAGGAGAATGAGGATTGAAACCCCGATCTCTCATTCTTAAATGGATGATGAATACCATTAAACTAGTTATATGTCAGTGGTAAAAAATTGGTATAATTAAACACCAAGGATGCCTAATTTTGAATTTAGTATCTAAATCGAGTGGAATTTTCAATTTTAAAAATCTTCACTCCCATACATGTACAAATAAAAAGTTAGTTAATTTAAACTGTTGATTTATTATTTTCAGTTTTATGTTTGTCTGCTCATTGGCAAACATTCCGTATAAAAACCACTACAAAGTTATCTGTAGAAATCCTAATATTCAAGTACCAAGAAACATATTATAGTACTCTCTTGTACCGGCCTGCTGTTCTTTATTAATTATTGTTTTTTTTTTTATTTTATAAAGTTAAAACTAGGGTAAATTACGGTATCTATCTTATTTCAATTGATCATAACCTTCAAAACTTACTAATTTTATTCGATCTTTCAATGTGTATAAATTCTATAATCAGAGTTTTGTTTCCGACGCCTAAATCGTGACGTGGATATAAATCATAATTGAGATCAATAAACTCTAATTGAAATTAATAAATTCAAATTGAAGATTAATATAATGCAATTGGAGATTGATAAAACATAATTAAATTTGATTAAATATTAATTAATTAAAATAAAAAATAAAGTTGACCGCAGCGACTGTACGGTACAATCAACCACACAAGAGCTTTTGCCAATTCGAAAATATCTCGAATAGTTGGGTATTGCCCAATTAAAATTTCTTATAATGTTTGTTTAAAAAAAAAAAAAACTATTGGTATCCTCTCATGATCTATTTAGTTTCTATTTAATTAGCATTGTCGTTGAGTAACCCATCGTGCTTAAGTTGGCAATCCCACAAATTTAAACAACTCAAATTTGTTTATATATCATGAAATAAAATTCGATCTTTATATTTATTGTTTCATAGAACTTAATTACACCCATAGCATTTACACGAGTAGATATAATACAGAAAACTAACGCACTATCTTGCAAATATATATATATATATATATATATATATATATATATATATATATATATAGTAATTCTTCCCCGGCATCTATTTAATTATTTTATCTTGAAATAGTAATTTATATATCTTGCATAATATATATATATATAAATATATATTTATATATATCACTAATTAATGAGTCACATGTCATACATATATTATGTAGTACTGTGATGTATATTCAATACGATATTCAAAAATAACCACTCAATTAATTTATTTTTTCCTTAAGTAATTTGTCCTTATATTCAATGTAAAACCTTCACTTGATATATTATAAAAAAAAAAATCTTTACTTAATATACGACGAGTTTTGAGGGCATAAAACATTAATTTAGGAGGCGAGGGAGGGAGTAAATAAGTTTCAAATTCTTAAAAGGTGTCCCATTGAACTTATTTAGAGAAACGTGAAGAAATTATTGATACATTTGGATTAGAAAAGACAACCATCTTCCTATTAACGTTGATAATGATAATGAATCATGTTACAAAAGGCTTATAGTACTTTTGATTTTAATAGTGTCACTTCAATCAACGTCAAAGTTATAAATGTCTTGGCTTGCTATATATTTCAAATTAGAATTATTAAATTCACTTTAAAGTTGGGATATATTGTAATTGTAACAAATTAATTAAAATTGCAAATATTATTGCAAAATTAAAGAGATATACAATTTATAATGAGAAAAAAAAAACATAAGAAAAATATGAGAGCCCATATATATCCAAATAAATAAATAAATAATACGAAAAGGTCAAAATAAGATAATTTCACAATTTTTGTAGGAATAATATAGTTGCAAATAGTAGTTAAGAGAATAAAGAATCTGTGTGGTGAAGCAAAAACTCAAAAAGAAAACATCTCTGAAGTAGTATCTCGACAAAATCACATGTTCATGCAGACAAATTTCAGACCCACCGATATTCCCCATCCCACATGGACGTCTCAATTCAAACAACCCCTCTCTCTCTCTCTCTCTCCAAATTCAGCTATTATTGAAAAAGATAATGGGTTTTGCCAGCATTGCACTCTCTTATCATTCGTGGATTTACACATGGATGATGGACCATACTTCCATCAAACAACTAACCGTCTGGTGTGGGCTGTCTTCATTTTTTCGTTTTTTTATTCACAATTCTATTAAGGGATTTCACTATTTGAATCTCTGCATATTCCTTCTTGCTCTTGCTGTCATTTCTTGATGCATTCAATTCTGATAATAGTGATATATTGTTCAGTTAGTTCCTTCTCTTACCAAAAGATTTGATTTTGGGTGCTGGGCTTGCTTTGTTGAAACAAGATGCAAAAATTCTCTATTTTGAGTTTTGAGGAGGTGAATCGACTGAAGGAAGTTTAGTAGAGTGGGAAAGTCATCATTTTGGCTACTTTTAAGTCTTGAGAGAGAATGCATTTGTGTATTGCTTCTTGAAGTGCTTTAATAAATTCTCTGTTTTTAGGGGTTTTACATTTCTCTGCTTCGGAGGGTTTATCAAGGATTTTCCAATATGAGTTGGCATAGTTTGAATTGTAAGGATTAGGACAAACGGGTTTTTAGCATTGATGAACTGCCATAGATTAGGACGTTTTGCAGGTAGGCTTTATTGGATATAAAGGTGGTGGCATATAGTTAGAAATTTAGTTGGTGGTGGGGTTGATCTAGTGTTGTAAGAAAAGGACTAAAATTAAGAATGGCAGCAAAACTATTACATTCTTTGACGGATGATAATCTAGAATTGCAGAAGCAAATAGGATGTATGAATGGCATCTTTCAGCTCTTTGATCGCCACCATATCCTCACCGGTGGCGGTGGCAGGCGCGTCGCCAGCCACAGCCACAAAGGCCTTCATAAGGGTAAATATGGTTATTGCCAGCAATCTTGATTTTGAAATTTGATGTAAACGAATTTTCACTCGAGTTTTGTTAATTTGTGACCATATATATGAATGTGATGAATGTGCATTATATATGTTCTCATTTGTTTCTTTAAATGTTATGCATAGCTGCAATTGCAAATATAATGTAATGTATGTGTCTTAGACTTATAGTTGCTTGCTTAATTCATTCTTTGTGGAGTATGTATTGTATTCTCTTTCTCGTTCGTTGCCTCAAAGTATCGAATGCAGGAATTTCCGACTTCAATGGTGATGCTTTGGAAGGGGAGTCTAACGACGAGCACCTGAGATCTGCATCTACAGTATGGATACTGAATTTTAAGTCTCTTATCTTTTGAATGTACGATAGCATTGAGTCGATGAGGGCTCGTTTGATTGGTAAAGATTTCCTAATTGTATCTCATTATGAATAATGACTAATAATAGGCTTCAGTATAGAAATGTGGAAATGCTGCTTGTTTTGATGTTTATATTATTTATGAGAGCAATAATACTGTCATTTAACAGAAATCAGTACCATAAGTTTGCTATTTTTGTTCATATTTCCATAAGTTTGCTATTTTTGTTCAGATTTTCTTATGAGTTTGATGCCATATGATGATATTCTTAGGACGCGTGTCAGATGAGGCTGTCGTTTTTTCTCTATGGATGTCTTATATTTTCACATTTTCTGCAGACACCCATCATGAAAATGACATTTAATCTCATGGCATGCATGTTTTCACCTTGCCATTCTCTATTTCAGGAGAAAATTCCAGTCAAGAATTTCCAAAGAATCTCTCTCTCCTCATTATCCCGTTCATCCTCTTCCTCGTCCCTCGACTGTCTTAGGACTACTCAGTTAGAACCTGCAGACAGAATCAGCTTTCCCGAAATTCCTTCAAGGGATCCTGCAATGAGCTTCCAAAACTCATCCCCTCAGTTTAGTCGACAGAACCGTGATATTCGTGATCTGGTGAAGGATTCCATGTACAGAGATTCAGTTAAATCAAGAACTGTTGAGGAGGCAGCTGATCCTGTCATCAAGAATCGAGATTCGCCAAGGCTGCATTCCGAAATAATCAATGGTTCTCCTGCCTCAGTTCTTGATACGAAGCAACGGATGCATGATGATCTCAAAGAATCTCTTAGAGTTGTAGCACCTAGGCATCATAACGAACGCAGACAACTCCAGAGATCATTATCCTACCACTCAAGAGACGAGTCTCCATCTTTGGTTTCTAGAGACGCCCCTCGGTTTTCCTATGATGGAAGGGAAGGAAACCGCGCACCATTTGATCCACGGGAAGTTTCCAAATCTACCCTAAAGCTTAAAGACCTTCCACGTCTTTCTCTTGATGGAAGTAGGGCCGGTTCCATGAGGACTTTGAAATCTACGCAGCAGGATATTGGTGAGTTTGATGGCCAGGCTCAGAATCTTCCACAATCTTTCGGACACCAAGCACGCCCGCCTAGTGTCGTGGCAAAGCTGATGGGTCTCGAAACAGTGCCTCATTCTGCTTCATCCCTTGAAACTAATTCTAGTGTTACGAAGAGCTATCCATCTGCAGAAAGAAACCGAAGTTCAGTTACACTAACGAGCTCCTCAAAGAACTCATGGAAAGAGCCAACCTCACCACGATGGAGAAACCCCGTTGAGCCAGCTCCATGGAAGCATACTGAGGGGAGGAGGAGCTCTCAGAAACCAGGTTCCAGAACGACGAGAGGTGCAGCAAAAGCTGAAAGTGCGTTTCCTTCCGTTTACAGTGAGATCGAGAAGAGATTGAAGGATCTTGAATTCACGCAGTCCGGAAAAGACCTCAGAGCACTCAAACAGATATTGGAAGCAATGCAGTCTAAGAAATTGCTACAAACTCAAAACGAAGTTGTAAATTCGAACGTTGAGGAAAAACAGTTGAGATCCAAACACGAAGCAAGATCGGTAGTAGAGCGGCGAAAGCCACAGACTGAAGAAGCTCTTGCTTCCACAAAGAGGGGCTGCCTTGTAGCACGACATAACGAGTCTCCAATAGTGATCATGAAATCTGCTAAATATCTGAGCTCGAAATCTAGCCGGCGTGAAAGTGCTGTAACTTTAGCCAATACGAAAAACGACAGAACTCTAAAGGTTACACAGACTTCAACAAGATCACAACAGTTGGCCTCAGTGAAGAGTTCAGGATCCATCAGTCCTAGATTGCTACAGAAGAAACTCGAACCAGAAAAAAGAGCTCAACCACCCACGCCTCCCGATTCAAGCAAAATTAGAAGACAGCCGAACAAGCAACTAGGCGAGTTCAATTCTCCTGGTGGAAGACGAAGACCAAAACATTCCAACGAGAAACTGAGTGATATAAATGTTGAATCAATTTACCCTGAAAATGAGTTAAATACTTCAGTTGCCACTTTTGAGAAGTCTCCTCGCACGGGCAGTTGCACGAGGGAGGCTTTTGAATCTCTGTCACCTGTCTCGATGGAGCAGGTTCGTGCTTTCTATATCGTATATTTCAATGATTTCATCTATCCATCTGTTAACTTGTGTAATAATTTACTCCAGATACCTACTTCAGCCTTGAATGATGAAAAGTCGGCAGAGTTTGGCATTGTTCCTGTTGAGCACTCCAGTCCTGTATCTGTTCTTGAAAACAGAGGTCATAACGGCGACTCTCCGTCTTCAGAGACATACAAAGGTAATTTTTTTAATCAACTGAATCAAATTTATCCGCGACGAAGCTATGGAATAAACAGGTACAGGGGATAGAGCTGTTGGTCTTATTTGATGACTCTTGTCTCTTAGTTGTACCTTTTAGTCGAAAAACAAACAATCGAGCAAAATAAAGATTAGTGAGTGCTAGAGTGCATATGTTGATAACTAATGAGTGTCTTATTTCAGAACATCTGATTGTTTGAACTTTCTTGACAGTGGAGATATCCATGGAGAAAGAGAAGGACTCAGAAGTCGTTCGTGGAAGTTCTGCAGATGATGATATTCCCAGTTCGAGGGAATATGGCTTCAAATCAGAACTCAACCAAAACAAACTTCAAAACATCGAAAATCTAGTTCAGAAGCTCAAACGGCTCAACTCCAGCCACGACGAGGCAGGCACAGACTACATAGCCTCATTGTGTGAAAACACTTATCCCAACCACAGATACATATCCGAGATTCTATTGGCCTCGGGGCTCCTTCTCAGAGACCTCGGCTCAAGCCTGATGGATTTCCAATTTCACCCCTCGGGCCATCCTATCAACCCGGAGCTGTTCCTCGTGCTGGAGCAAACAAAGGCAAGCACTGTGCTCAAGGAAGGATGCAGCCCGGAGAAGAAAACCGAGATGATGATAGAGGGTAAACTTGGGAGGAAACTCATTTTCGACACTGTTAATGAGATTCTTGCTAGAAAATTGGTGTCAGCAGATCCCTCAAGCGAACCATGGTTCAGACGACTCAAGCTGACTAGGACGACGGCCATGAACGCTCAGAAGCTGCTCAGAGAAGTATGCTCTGAGATTGAAGGTAGGAACACGAAATGCAGCTCGCGCGGGGGTGGGGAGGATGAGAGATGGAAAGATGTGGTGTGGAAGGATGTGATGTATCATCAATCAGAATGGTGGAGAGATTTTGATGATGAAATCTCAGGTGCTGTTCTTGACATTGAACGTTCCATATTTAAAGATTTAGTTAATGAGATTGTCATTGGTGAGTCTGCTGCTTCTGGTTTGAAAATTAAACCAGTGGGTAAGCTTAGACCCTTTGTAAAGTAGTTTGTATTTTTTATTTTTATTTTTTTGGGTAATTTCTTTCCATTTTTTTCATTTACTCACTTGATTTATATATATAGAATTTGGAATTCAAATAAAGAAAATTCCTTTTTGAGTGTATGTATACATTGTATATAAGAATTCACGGAGTACAGAAAATTATGTAAGAAAATTCATGCACTTAAAACTAATTGGTTATATTTTGGGGGAAGGAAGAAAGGCTTCAAGAAATTAAATTGTAATGTATATATTTGCTGGACATGAGAGTTTTTGTTTATTTGAAAGAGATTATTATTTAAAAAAAAATATACCAAATTTAATGACTACAAGGAGCTTCCATAGCATAGTGGTAGTGCGTTCGCTTCGTAAGCGAAAGGTCGCGAGTTCGATCCTCGCTGGGAGCTTTTTACTTCCACTAATTTTCTTTTTTTTCTTTTTCCTTTTCTGTATTTGTTATTTTTTTTTCTCTTTTTGTTTTTGTTTTGAGAAACAAAAATATAGAGCTATTAGAGCATCTCCAAGAATTTCTCTATAATAGATAAAATTTTTCTCTATTATAGAGAAAAGAATACACACCATCTCCAACAATTACTCTACTTCCTACTCTATTTCAAAAAAATCATATTGTTTCTTTAATTTTACACACTATATTAATCTTATATTAATGATAAGGTATAAATTAATAAAAAATAAATGCACAAAACTAAATAAAATTAAAATAATATTTTTAGTTATTTAAAATTAAAAGTTTCAATATTTCTAAAATAATATTTTTTAGTTATTTAAAATTAAAAGTTTCAATATTTTTAATATACTATATAGTATAACTTAATATCTAAAATATAATTAAATATCATATGTTTAATGAAGTACAACTATAACTAAATGTAATAAAAGAAAAGGAAAAACAAAAAGAAATTTATAGAGAAATGAATAGTGTTCATCTACTAGTAGAGAGATACTATTCATTTCTCTATCACAGAGTAAAGGAATAGAGTATTGTTGGAGAGAAAAGAGTCTCTAAAATAAAGATGAGAGTTATTATAGAGCTCTCTTGGATATGCTCTTACCCTCTGTCTGTTCAGAGTACAGAGTTTTTTTATGACATTAGCTTTTGCCGTTTTGCAAAAATAGGACACATTTTTTCGGGCTTCCAATTATAGGACAATATTTAAAATATTAATCAATCAAAGGGCATATTTCAGCCCGATTTTTGAGTTTCGGGCTATTTTGCACGTGTTTGTCACGTAAGCATACACATGGAGCCCGATGCTGATCAGATGCCATATAATTAATGAGTCGTAAAAAATAAATTAAAAATAAAAAAAATTGGAAAACCTTTTCTTTCTCCTCTCTTTCTCTCTCGCCTCTCCCAATCTATCTCTCTTTCGCGCCCAACAGCCAATCACCGCCACTACCCCACCTCCACCGCCGACAACCACCGTCTCCTTATCTCTCTCTCATTTTGGGATTTTTTTTCTTACTGGGGGCCAACTCCTACCTTTCCGATCAATTGATGAGGATCTAGAAAATGTGAGCGACGACTGCAGATGAATGGGTTGTGCCTCCACCACCGCCTGAATCCACCACCATCTCTTTCTGATCTAATCTCTCCCTCTATCTCTTCGTCCCCATCTCACTCAATGCAACAACCACAACAAATTTCCCCCAATT
Organism: Agastache rugosa; assembly: GCA_031470985.1. Lineage (NCBI taxonomy): Eukaryota > Viridiplantae > Streptophyta > Magnoliopsida > Lamiales > Lamiaceae > Agastache > Agastache rugosa. The sequence goes on from CM062605.1 coordinate 29,254,685, forward strand.
TTGTAGGTCAAATCGGGGGCTCTGCAATTTGGGAGAGTTGCAATAATGATAATGACAATAGTCGGAGATTCTGCTTGTGGGGATCTTGCCGCTAGCTGCCCCATTTATTGGTGGATGAGGGCTGAAAATAGATCTAATTTTTAAGAGAGAGGCAAAAATTGAAACCCAGATTCATTGACAATGGATTTTTTTTGATCCATCGACGATGGAATTTTTTGTTCTTCTAACAATTGGATTCTCTCCCCCATTTCTAATTTCAGAGAGAGAGAGGACCTGAACAATTGACGACAGTGGCGGTTGGTGCTTGGGGATGATGTTGACCGGAAATTCTCCCGCCGGGTTTCTGAAATCGGTAGTGGTGGTGGTTGGCGGGGAGAGAGAGATTGGTTTTCATTTTATTTCTTTTATTTATTTTTTATAATGTTTTTATTAAAATCATTTTAAAATTACGTTTTTTTCATATTAATATATTACGTGGCAACCACCTAAGCATGAGTTGGCAGCCACATAGGCATCAGGCTGCATAAGCAAGCTCACGTGACAAACGCATGGAAAATAGCCCGAAACTCAAACATCGGGCTGAAATGTGTCCTGTAATTGATTACTTTTTTAAATTTTGTCCTGTAATTGAAAGCCCGAAAAAATGTGTCATATTTTTGCAAAACAACAAAAGTTAGTGTCCTGAAAAAACTTCGTACTGTCTGTTCACATCCACCTTTTTCTTTTTCCTTTTCTGTATTTGTTGTTTTTTTTTTTTTCCTCTTTTTTTGTTTTGTTTGAGAAACAGAATATAGAGCTATTACCCTCTGTTCACATCCACCCCATGCAACTCTCTATAAACACTAATGCAATATGCTGTTACCGATCCAGCAAACCGAATTTTCATTTCACTTTTGTTTCTCTTGGATCTCTTCTTCTTCTTCGATCGCCACGATGCGTCAATGTTATATATATATATATATATATATATATATATATATATATATATGTCTTCTTGTCTTTTCCATTTTTTGGCTTCACTCTTTCTTTTAGGGTTTTGTTTTGTAGCTTTCTTTTCTTTTGTTTGTGGGGCCGGTTACTGCCACTCGACCATGAGAGAGAGAGAGAATTGATTTGTTTATTTTTGGTTTTATTAAATTTGGTCGTAGCATGGTTTGTCACAAAAGAGGTCGCTATATATAACCTAATTAAATATATACTCCCTCCCTCCACTACAAGAATTTTGTTAATAGACAACGCGTTTTTCGCGTTGTCTTTAACAATTAAGCCCGTCGTTTAAAGCTGTGTAGTCTATTATAGTGCGGTTATAGACGACGGGAAAACCGCGTTGTCTATCTTACAAAAGACAACGGGGATTTGGTTATAGACAACGTGAATTCCCCGTTGTCTATTTGCGAGATAGACAACGCAGATTCCCCGTTATCTATAACGTAACAGACAATGCGGAATGCCCGTTGTCTATAGTGACTACAAAAATTAAAAAAAAAAATTAATAACCTACTAATATAGTAGGTTACTAATATTTTTTAATTTTTAGCAAATCCCTCCCAATAATATGCTGCTAAGAACTAAATAAATAAATTCAAACAGAAGTAACAATACATAAAAAGATTCTGAGTTTGTTCGCAGCCACATAAATTTATTTTTTTAATATTGGGACGACGGGGTTATAATCCATGTTGTCTATGACCCCCTTTAAATGCGGTTATAGACAACGGGGAGTAGAACATGTTGTCTTTAATAGTTATAGACAACAGGTTCTAATCCCCGTCGTCTATACTCATATAGACAACGGACTTTTGTCCCGTTGCAGCTAAAAATGCGGTTATAGACAACGGGATTATTAAATCCGTTGTCCATAACTTTAATAGACAATTAATCTACAAAACCTGTTGTCTATTTCATGTTGTCTATAAGCATTTTTCTTGTAGTGCTCCTATTATTTATGGCACGTTTCTTTTGGGCACGGGTATTAAGAAGAAGAATGTTTAAAGGGTAAAAAGATAGAAAGTGGTGGAGCCCACAACTTTTTGTGAGAAAAGTATATTTCCCAAAAAGGAAACATGTCATGTTACGTGGGACGGTCCAAAAAGAAATACATACCATAAATAATGAGACGGAGGGAGTACTAATTAAGTCCGCAGAAGATCGTGAATATAAGTATCAAACCCCACATCAATTAATTAGGTTTCGGAATTCAAGATTAGGGTTTTACATACAGTCATCCATATATATTTAGTTTGATTTCTTCCAAAATGGGGCCACGATTTCACATTAATTATCCAAAAAGTCGAAATTAAAGTGTTTATGTGTTAATCATAGAATATAAGTTAAACTATATGAAATCAGTAATGCGTGTTGGTTTGATATAATATCTAGTTATTTGGACGTACATGAAATCAGTAACAGAGTTCAAAATAAATTATAAGCATCGATCTATAAATATTTTCGAATGGAACACTTAATTAGGAGTACAAAATTTTTTTAGGCCACTAAGTATAGGCGTTTTGCGAAAATAGGACAACCTTTTGCGGGCTTGCAATTTTAGGACAAAGTTTCAAAAATTAAGCATTTGCAGGCCAAAAAAAGCCCGATCGGGCTAAAACGCACGTGTTTTGCACGTGATGGTATTTTTCTCAGCCCGGTGATGATGTGGCTGCCAACTAAGTGCCACGTATTTTGGCCTACAAATGCTTAATTTTTAAAACTTTGTCCTAAAATTGCAAGCCAGCAAAATATTGTCCTATTTTCGCAAAACGCCTATACTTAGTGGCCTAAAAAAACTTTGTACTCCAAGGAATGATTAGAAAGAGATGGTGATAGTGAGGAAGAGAGAGTAGAGAGAGGAAAAATGGGTGAAGGATGTTGTCGGCGGTGGAGGTGGCCACTGCCGGCGGTCGGTGGCGGAGGTGGACGAGGAGAGAGAGAGATGTGTGGCAGTCAAGTCAGCGTTGGGTTCCACTAAGTGCTGATTAGATAGCTTATTTGGCAGCCGATAGGCATCAAGCCCCATAAATGAGCTCAATGACAAACACATGCGATTTAACCTGATCGGTGTTAAAATTCATTAAGGTTAAAATTGTTTTTTCATTGTAAATTTATATTGATCCCGTAAAAAAAGATCACAAAATTACAATTTTAGCCATATTATTTGAATCGGTAGGCCTAGTAGGATTTGATTTGTTTTCTATGAATGCTAAAGTACATTTTTTGTTTTAGACGTGTGAACTCACAGTCCACTACCCGATGTGTATATTGATTAAACTCATATTTTTGCGCAATAGCTTCCTAGCCATATGTAAGGAACCATACTTGAAAAGTCAAGTGTGACAAATTCGACTTAAAAGGCATTGATGGAATTTTTTGAGCTTGAGATCTTTAGCCTCACAAATACTCTTAATTAGTTTGTGGATCTTTTAATTTTTTTGGTTGGAGAGGAAACTGACCTTGTCCAAATTACTACTGCTTACACGATCATATAAACTGCAAAACAATGTAAGTCTAAGTTAATTAAATATATTTTATGATTAAATTACATTACATTCTTTCCAATTATATTTAGTACATGTAAGAACTGACGAAGCCAGAACTTTGAATGATGGTGTCGGGGTCCAACTTCCTTTCTCTAATCATAACTTCGATAAATCTAACTAAAATCTAATAAAAATCCAACTTATATATAAGTTATAGACAAATAGTTGACACATAATATATATAAGACATGAGACCAAACAATTAATAAAATGTGAAATTCAAATTTAACCAAATAGATCAATCTTTTGCGGGCTTGCAATTTTAGGACAAAGTTTCAAAAATTAAGCATTTGTAGGCCAAAAAAATGAGATGGCAATGATGTGGCACTTAGTTGGCAGCCACATCATCATCGGGCCGAGAAAAATACCATCACGTGCAAAACACGTGCGTTTTAGCCCGATCGGGTTTTTTTTTGCCTGCAAATGCTTAATTTTTGAAATTTTGTCCTAAAATTGCAAGCCCGCAAAAGGTTGTCCTATTTTTGCAAAACGCGTATACTTAGTGGCCTAAAAAAATTCTGTACTCCTTAATTAGTGATCATGTGCATGGCTTTCTAAATAGTGATAACTATAATTTATGACTTAGAGAGCTTAATCTTTGGGACGAATTTTAGAAATGTTCTAACATTCAGAATATTTGTAAAAATATTGATTTTGGACGAAGTTTCAAATATATGAGAGTACGAAGTTTTTTCAGGACACTAACTTTTGTTGTTTTGCAAAAATATGACACATTTTTTCGGGCTTTCAATTATAGGACAAAATTTAAAAAATTAATCAATTATAGGACACATTTCAGCCCGATGTTTGAGTTTCGGGCTATTTTCCATGCGTTTATCACGTGAGCTTGCTTATGCAGCCTGATGCCTATGTGGCTGCCAACTCATGCATAGGTGGTTGCCACGTAATATATTAATATGAAAAAAAGTAATTTTAAAATGATTTTAATAAAAACATTATAAAAAATAAAAAAAAGAAATAAAATGAAAAACCAATCTCTCTCTCTCCCCGCCAACCACCACCATTGCCGATTTCAGAAACCCGGCGGGAGAATTTCCGGTCAACATCATCCCCAAGCACCAACCGCCACTGTCGTCAATTGTTCAGGTCCTCTCTCTATCTCTCTCTCTCTCTGAAAATAGAAATGGAGGAGAGAATCCAATTGTTAGAAGAACAAAAAATTCCATCGTCGATGGATCACAAAAAATCCATTGTCAATGAATCTGGGTTTTAATTTTTGCCTCTCTCTTAAAAATTAGATCTATTTTCAGTCCTCATCCACCAATAAATGGGGCAGCTAGCGGCAAGATCCCCACAAGCAGAATCTCCTACTATTGTCATTATCATTACAGCAACTCTCCCAAATTGCAAAGCCCCCGATTTGACCTACAAAATTGGGGGAAATTTGTTGTGGTTGTTGCTTTGAGTGAGACGGGGACGAAGAGATAGAGGGAGAGATTAGACCAGAAAGAGATGGTGGTGGATTTAGGCGGTGGTGGAGGCGCAACCCATTCATCTGCAGTCGTCGCTCACATTTTCTTGATCCGCATCAATTGATCGGAAAGGTAGGGGTTGGACCCCCAGTAAGAAAAAAAAATCCCAAAATGAGAGAGAGATAAGGAGACGGTGGTTGTCGGCGGTGGAGGTGGGGTAGTGGCGGTGGTTGGCTGTTGGGCGCGAGAGATAGATAGATTGGGAGAGGCGAGAGAGAAAGAGAGGAGAGAGAAAAGGTTTTCCAATTTTTTTATTTTTAATTTATTTTTTACGACTCATTAATTATATGGCATCCGGTCAGCATCGGGCTCCATGTGTATGCTTACATGACAAACACGTGTAAAATAGCCCGAAACTCAAAAATCGGGATGAAATGTGCCCTTTGATTGATTAATATTTTAAATATTGTCCTATAATTGGAAGCCCGAAAAAATGTGTCTTATTTTTGCAAAATGGCAAAAACTAATGTCCTAAAAAAACTCTGTACTCAATATATGACACATAGAGAGAAAAGTTTACTCAATTCGACGGAGACGTATGCCGGCACAATTTGAAACTTGTCCAACATAGACCATAAACTATAAATATCCTTTATGAATAATTAATGCAAGGCATCCTGTTAAAAAAATATAAATAATTAAATAAATTTCACCTATCTATATTTGTTAGTAAATAAATTATGTCATGAATTAGTTATATAAAATGCGCGCACTTTAATTTTAACATGCCTAAATTTGACAAATTCAAGAATATAATAATTAATGCGTATATGCCCAATATATACATACTGTACTAAATTAATTACTAAGCCTAACATGACACATCTTTTGGCGCTACAAGAAAATATGGGTTTAATCACAACTTTTAAACTTCTTGGTATTTCCCATAGAATTCTACGTAAAATTATATTATTAGTCAACTCAAAATATTAGTGTTCAAAGACCAATCTATATATCCAGCCATCATCAAATTAGTTATTTATGATCTACATAGACACTACAATACTTTTTCAGTATGTAAAACATGAAAATAAAGTTAAATAGCCTGAAAATAAAGTCGTCAAAATTAATCTCTTCCCCCGCCGCAATAGGACTAACTCAATAAATATACTCTGAAATATTTCATTGCAGAAAAAATAATTAATTAAACTAGATAATTAATTACCTCATTTACATATACCATATATAATGCATGTCGTTATATACACCTCCTCCTTAAAAAAATCTCTAAATTAATCCAAAAGGTCCGGGAAATTGAGTTATATAATCAATACACATTGTAAGATAATATTCAATTAAAAAGATATTATATATATATATATATATATATATATATATATATATATATGTTTCTTCCAAGAATTAAAACTAGCTAAAAATAGTTTCTATAAATAAGTAGTATTAATTACTTACCGATAGAGCTGTCCGCGAAGAAGCAATGAACCAATGTCTGTCTGTCTGATGAATTCTTCGACGAAATAATATTATACTAAATGAACAATGAAATGCTAAGAACTGTTGTTGTCTCTATCCTCTTTCTCGGCATCCAAACTGAAAGATTTCATGGGGGAATTGATCAAATTATGAAGGGTCGATGAATTCTGCAAATGGTTGAATTGCCTAAAATGATCATTCTCCAAAGACGGGACCTCATAGTAATTAGGAGGAAAATGAGGAGTAGTATAATTAATCTGAGAGCTCGAAGCTCGTGACGACGACGACGAGGGAAGGCTGCAGCTGGACTGAACTCCTCCAAATTGAGACAAAGACAGGTTTGGAGGCTCCAAATGGAAGTAGTTAGGGTTGTAAGAAAACTGATTACCGTTTAGTGGGAAGAAGTTCTGCTCTCCATTTTCTTCATCATTGTGAGCTGCAGGTCCAATAATACTACTACTCCACCTCTCTCTCTCCTTGAACAGATTTGGAGAGAGAAAGTCAGAAGCATTATAAGATGATGATGATGGGTCATGATGAAGTGGAATACTATTAATAGGATGAAAGTGGAGGAAATTTGTAGGTATGATTGGGAGAGGAGGGAGTTGATCTATTTCATGTTTAGTAGCATCAAGCAACCAATCTATAACTTTACTAGGCTGGCTGAGGTTAAGCCTTTCTTGAAGATCATATAATTGGATTGCAGTTGGGACAGATAGCCTAATTCTTCTATCTCTCAATCCCCTAATTGTGCACACCTTGCTGTGCCTGTCCTTGCCTCCAAAACTGCGCGAAACGCGCACAATTCTTGGATTCTTGAAGCTTGACGACCACTGCCTTGATGAAGAGGAGGGCATTTTAGGTAATTTGATCTCATCATCACCTTCTTCTACTTTCTTTGACCCCAAATCTTTGTATGTTGGATTCATTGTCATGTTTGCTTCATCACTGGCCTGCCTGCAGTTTTTTTTTTTTTTTAATAAAATGTCATCATTGATTAGTATATATATATATATATATGTGCAGATGTTTAGTTTATTCATGTTTATATATATATATATATATATATATAAGTTTTTACAATCTAATCTAGTTTAATTCTTGAATGATTGTATAGACACAGAATTTCAAATTTTTTTGGTCATAAGGTAGATGGAAAAGAAATTAACCCCATAGATATAGGTATAGGATAAGGTATCTGGTTGCAAACATTAAAGCAATCCTAACCTTATTTTTTCACAAAAAAAGAAAAAATTAAAGGAACACCTTGATATATGAAACAAAATATATTGCAATATTAATAATCTAGAATACACACACACACACATGACACTTTATGTATATATGATATGCAATTTGCAGAAACTAAACTCTCATATATAGGTGATGAACGCAGAAATATACTAAACTAATTGGCAAAAAAGGAAAATAAATTAAACAAGATATATATACATATTAATCTGCATGCTCACAAAACTTCCGTAGTACTGAGTTAAGATAAAAAAAAATATACCAACTTAATTACTTGTGATAAACAAGAAGTTGCCTGCACAAATTAAGCTATATATGTCGGTTGAATTCGGACAAGATAGGGCTTGGAAGTTGGGATGAGAAGAGATATGAGGGAGAATTTAGGTTGCCATGTTACAAAGGAAAGGAAAGGAAAGAGATCTAGTGAGAGAGGAGAGAGAGATCAGAAAGAAAAGGAAAAAGTGGGAAGCATGCTTGCCCTATAATCAGAAGAAAAAAAAATTAATCTGAGTGATAGAACTACAATACTACTTGTTGGCAAAATTGAATGAGAGCTGCAGAATTGGTAATGTGTGTGTGTTTAATTTGAGTCATATATAGCTATTAAATGGTTGTTATAACAAGTTAGACTTTTAACTTGAATGCATGGGACCAATACTTGCATGATATAAAAGAAGGGTAACTACTCCTTTATTGACACCTACAATTAGCTAGCTAGCTTTATTAGCACACAACATCTCATAGCATGCGATGCATGAACCCTAGAGAGAGAGAGAGACTTAATTTTTTAATTTTATGTTGGGAAGTAATTAGAATTTTGACAATGGTTGTGTAGTTCCTATATATATAATACTCACTAACGTATAGCGCACATAAAAATAGAATAATAAATAAACGTGCAAATTAAGAAATAGTGTGAAGAAAATTGAAGTAAGATTAATTAATTAAGTTTGGGTGGGAGGTGACTTTTGGAGGTTAAATTAGCCGGTTGAGATGAGATTATTGATTTAGTAATTAATGTACCTTATTATTAATAGATGAGGGACCAATATTGTTATAAGTAGCTCCTTTAAAGCTAATTAAGGACCACTCCAATATTTTGCATCAACAAATTTTGTAATTTTCTCCAATATATATACATATATTTTTTTTGTTTCTTTCACTTACTTCTTTTTCGTCCCATATACATATAGGAGGGTCGCGACTGGCGTGGGATGTGGGAAGTCGGGACTTCCCTTATTACCCTTGAAATCGCTGATAAATACTAAAATAATATTTCATTTCGTACCTATCCCAAAACGTGTGTCATGATCTTGTCCTCGATACTAGTTGGGAAAATTAAATCGCAATATAATATCCATCTTCATGGTTTTTATATATATCTGATCTTAGAACAAGTAAGATATGCATTTTGAGAGTGTAAGTGTATAATGACTCTTATAAATACAATACAAAATTAATTTATATACACACAATGATAATTTGGAAGCGAGTTGTTATTTTATTTGTTCGTTTCCATATATAATTTTTACTTTCTTAAAGTTTTGGTTATGTTTTTGGAAATATCGTACTGGTTTAATTAGTTAATTTAATTTATTTTATTTTAATTATCAACATTTATATTTAATTTTAATTTTAAGGGATATCCCCGCATTACCTAGAGCTGCAAATGAATTACGTCTAGTACGATTGCGTCGCTTCTTGAACACACACACACACACACACATATATAACAAATTGCGTAGGGTAATTAATTAATTTAGTACTGAAATTTAATAATTTTGTGGAATGTCCTAATATAAGCAGAATAAATATTATTTGCATGTGCCCTTATCCATGGTGTCTCATAATTTTGGCTACAAGTACAAATTAATAAAAGTAAAAGTGTTGGTTCAAATAATATTTTCTAGCGCATGCAAGTAGAAAAAAAAAGTAAATAAAAATTCTGGTAAATGTATATTACTAATATATTAGGGCATAAAAGCGTCGTTACTTTCATATGATCGTTTGTACGTGCAATTTGATATTATAAATGATGTATTTCCCCACATAAATTGAAGAGAACTATACATGTTAATTTATTGCGATATGATCATATTTGAATATGGAACCAATTTGCTTATATATTCTTGATTGCAATCAATTTAGTTATCCTTATACGACAGCAGTACCTATTAATTTTGTGAGTAATTAGACGAGAGAATATCGTGAAATTTGATGATTCGGCTATGAACTTTCTTCAACTTAAAAAAAAAATGAAAAAAAAATCTTTTATGTGCCACAAAATTGAGAGAATAGTACTTTTTTAAGGAAATTTTAGTCAAAGTTCTGATCTTATACACTCATGCCAATCTGTTAATCACCGTAATTAAGAAACTGAATGATAATCTGTCAAAATTAAAATATTATTATTATTATTTTGTATTGCTTCTGCTTATTATTATATTGTGAATATATGCATTAATTAATTGGTTTGCAGTTGCAGTTTAACGTAATATATATTATGGAATATTAAATGCATCCTGTTGCATAGGCTAGCTGGGGCTTAAGCTACGGGATGTTAAAGGACAAAGTAATTAATCTGTTGATCAAATGAAAAATTGATTGCAAACATCTATATATATCTATATACTAAAACAAAGTTGTCAAGTAAAATTTCCCGTCCAAAAATTGTAGCTCTAGCGGCTTTTCAGTTTCCCTAAGCTTGCACACCCATTTTGAGGAGTCTTTTCAGTTTATTAGTTCAATATATTTTCATATATATTCAAATTGTATCTGAATTTAATTAATCAGATTCGAGGACTAAAAAATTTCAAACTTTAACATCCATTGATTAATTTGTCTATATATGGAGCATAGTTTAACAATCCTTTCCCAATCTCAGGGGGTGTATTCAATCAAGACTTTGTGGGAGTTTTAAAGAGTTTGGGAAGTCTGTGGAGTTTTGAAGTTGATTGACTCTTTGTGGAGTCTTGAGGAATTTCTGATGGAGTTCGCGTGGAATTTGGACGACTTTGTTGGAGTTGAAGTCGATGGAGTCCGTAGCCGGACCCGGCCGTCGCGGAACTTAATGCCAGCCAGCGCTGGCTCGCCGCTGTCACTGGGACACGACGGGATGAAGGAAAAAAAATGATAATACGTGAAGTCTGGAGAGTTATAACTTGAAGACATTTCAAATTCTAGCCGGGGTTGGGTTCCAGCCGGGGTTGGGTTCCAGCTGGGGCTGGGTTCCTAATTCCAGCCGGGACTGGGTTCCAGCCGAGGGCCGAATATAGCCCAGCCATTTCTGGGAAGGCGCCGGCGCTGGAGGTCATGGAATCTCAAATTCTCGTGGTTGAAGGTCGGAATTCGTTCAGTACAAAAAATGCTTGAAATCAAGATAAATTCCACCAGAGTCAACAACTTTAAAAAGTCAGTGGAGTTTTGAATACCACCAAATTTTTATGGAGTTCAGAAAGTTGTGATTGAATACCACCAGATTTTTAAGGAGTTTGAAAAGTCTGGATTGAATACACCCAGACTTTCAAACTCCTAAAAAATCCCACAGAGTCTTGATTGAATACATCCCCTCAGGGCTCGTTTGGTAGGGGTGATTAGGGTGTATAATATGTCTATGACACCCTAATATCTTGTTTGGTATGAAGTATACGGCCCTTTATAAAGTTCGGGCCCGTATGAATAATACTTATTTTTGTTGTTATGTATACTACCTATGAGGTGGTATAAATATCTTAACTAATTATAGCAATAAATTACAATAATTACTATGTGTTGCAGAGAATTTAATACCTCATACCAAACGGAATATTAATTCTTTATTTTTATAAGACATCTCAGTCAAACATATCAGGCCTTATCTCATACTTTGTACCAAACGAGCCCTCAGTGTATAATGTGTGTTGATTTCTAATTATTTTTTATGTTTTTTCTTTTGAGATTAATGCTTTTTTGTTAATTAATGAAACATGCAATTAATAAAAGCTGAAGTTTGATAGCTCATTTCTGATATAAGTAGCAAACACACATGCATCGAGCCATTGAGGTCTCTGTATCATCTTTGTTTAATTTCAATATAATGTGTAGATAATCTTGCCACTAAGTACTTTTTAATATTTTTTTGTTGTTAGTGGAAATGATATATAAGCCACAAGAGACAATCTTCGAAGTAGTGATTGAAAGATTTAGATTTATAATTTTAATTAATTATATGTCTGTTTCATTTATTTATTTATTACATATAAATTGCAGTTTGTAAATAACGGCAGTTATATATTTATTAGCTCTGCATATATAATTGTTGAGTATTTTTTATTGTTAAATAACCTTATAAGTATATTGAAATTATCTTAACAGTAACAACAAAAATTTGTTGTACAAATAGGAACATGATTTTTTATAATGCTGGAATTGAAATATTCTGACTCTACAATAATTTTGTTATTTTAAAAGTGGACAACATTTCTTCTTCAGACACTGAATTGAGGTAAATGTGACATATATATACGGAAGTTCTGAAATTTCATTGTATTTTCAAATTTCTGTTATACTTTATTGCAATTTTACTTTTTGTTTTTAGTAGTAATTTGACTTAATATTGTTTTAAAAAAAAATATTATACAGTGCTCCTACTTGTAAGCATAAATAAATTCAAACAAAAAACTTAATTTCAAGAATGGAAAATGCCAAAAATAAATAAAAATGAAGGTAAAAAATTATTAAAGAAAAAGGTCACTGTAGCTGCAGCTGCTTTCTGGGGATCGCTGCAACTCTAAAATCTTGTAGTGTCACGTCTTTATCATCAATCCACAGAATTTAATTTAATAAATACCTAACTCTCAAAAATTATGTTGGATATAAGGTGTCTACAGCAAATATCAACTATAAGTTGAAGAGGGACTGGTTAGCAAAGGTAAAAGAGACGGAAGGAGCTGCATGCAATTTCTGTTTGAACTAACAGATAAGGCGGTTTAATGAGCTCCGATTTCTTTTGTTTTTTAGCTATATTCTTTAGCTGATATTTGTATGTATAAAAGAAAAGCCTGCAGTTGTTTTTTCACTGATATTCATTCTTGGTTTTACAGTTTTGTGAGAGAGAGAAGTTACTGGGAGAGAAAGGAAAGGGTAGAGAAAGCAGAGACATTTCTGTGGATAGTTTCTTGGTTGTTCTTTCACTTTCGTCTGTAATATTCTTGTAGCTCGTCTCAGATCAATAAAGCTGATAGTTTCCCCTCCCGTGGATGTAGGTCTTTGACCGAACCACGTAAAATCGTTGTGCTGTTTCTTCTGCATTTTTCCTTGCGATTATTTTCTTTAGTTTTAGGGTATATCAGTTTTGGGAATTGTTGCAATTTTCTTGCTGATTTGCCAACAAGTGGCGCCGTCCGGTGGGAAACGAAGATCGCAGGGAAGAAGAAGACGGATCGTGAAGGAATGGCGATGACGAAATTTGAAGCCGAAAAATTCAATGGAAAGAACGATTTCGGTTTGTGGCGCATAAAGATGAAGGCGCTTCTAGTTCAACAAGGCTTGGCTGATTTTCTGAGCGAAGACAAATATCTGAATGATTCGAAAGAAAAGGAAGAATCAAGCGATGGCAAGAAATCAGAATTAATGGAGAAGGCTCACAGTGCCATCATTCTTTGTTTAAGCGATAAAGTACTTCGAGAAGTCTCAAAGGAATCCACAGCCGCTGCAGTCTGGAAGAAACTTGAAGAAATATACATGAAGAAGTCTCTTACAAATCGCTTGTATATGAAGCAGAAGTTATATTCTTACAAGTTAATCGATGGAAAGAGTATCGAGGACCATCTTGAAGATTTCAGCAAAAGTGTGGATGATTTAGAGAATATAAGAGTGAAGATGGAAGACGAAGATAAAGCCATTATTCTACTGAATTCTTTGCCAAGATCTTTCGAGCATCTGAAAGATGCGATGCTGTTTGGGAGAGAAAATACAATCTCTCTTGAAGAAGTGCGATGCACTAAGGGCTAAAGAATTGCAGAAATGCAATGAGGGAAAGTCAAGTCAGGCATCAGGGGAGAGTCTGAATGTTAAGTCAAAATCTGGTAAATGGAAATTCAAGAAACAAGGAAATGATTCCAAGAAGTCTTTCTCAAGCAAGGGAAAAGATCCTGATGAAAAAGAAACCAGGAAATGCCACTATTGCAAGAAGCCAGGCCATTTGAAGAAAGATTGTTACTCTTTCAAGAAGAAGCAAGCGTCCAAGGAACAGAAGGGTGATGAAGCTGAGGTAGCAGAGCAATGTGAGAATGCTGAGTTGTTGAATGTAACAGATTCACATGTTTCAGATGAATGGATTCTAGATTCAGGATGCAGTTTTCACATGACTCCTCACAAAGAATGGTTTCTGGATTTGAGGCATGGAAGGTTTGGATCTGTCTTACTGGGAAATGATCAGACGTGCCAAGTTGAAGGAATAGGAAGTATCAAGATCAAGATGTATGATGGCTCATTCAAAATCTTGACAGAAGTAAGGTACATGCTCGAACTTAAAAGAAACTTGATCAGTCTTGGTATGTTAGAGTCTAAGGGATGTAATTTTACTTCGAGAAATGGGATTTTACATGTCCTAAGGGGCAGCAATATCATCATGAAAGGTGTTAGGAATCAGAGTTTATACTATCTTGATGGTTGCACCATGATAGGGGAGGTTGAGTCCAACAGAAATGATGATTCAAAGATGTGGCATATGAGACTCGGACATGTGAGTGAGAGTGGTATGAATGAGTTGCTGAAACAGGGAATCTTGAAGAATCCCTGCAGTTTTAAAGTTTCTTCATGTGAGCTGTGCATAATGAGTAAAAGTAAGAAACTGCCCTATGGAGTTGGGAAACACATATCCAGAGCTCCATTGGATTATGTACACTCTGATCTCTGGGGCCCAGCTAGATCAAATAGCATGGGAGGAGGTAGATTTTTCTTGAGTATTATTGATGATTATACCAGAAAATTGTGGATCTATGTTTTGAAGAGCAAGGATGAAGCTTTTGACAGATTCAAGGAGTGGTGCACTGAAGTAGAAACTGAGAAAGGAATTCCTCTCAAGTACCTGAGAACAGACAATGGGTTGGAGTTTTTGTCTAAAGAATTTCAAGAATATTGCAAGATGAAGGGTATAAAAAGGCATAGGTCAGTTCCAGGCAATCCACAACAGAACGGAGTGGTTGAAAGAATGAACAGAACTGTATTGGAAAGAGTTAGATGCATGTTGCTTAGCTCAGGAATGCCAAAGCAGTTTTGGGGAGAAGCTGTGACAACAGCTTGCACTTTGATCAATAAATGCCCTTTTTCTGCAATTGAGAATAAAACTCCAGATGAAAAATGGAATGGTTATGTATCTGACTACTCCTATTTGAGACCGTTTGGCTGCAGAGCTTATTCTCACATCAGAAAAGATAAGCTGGAATCAAGAGCTCTAAAATGTGTAATGATTGAATATCCTAAAGGGATCAAAGGATACAAATTATGGTGCACAGAACCAGGGATGCAGAAAGTTGTTATTAGCAGAGATGTAGTATTTAAGGAAGAAGTTATGCCCTACCTTGAAGCTAAAGAAAGATCAGAAAATGCTAGTAACAGGTCTTCAACAGTTACTGAATTTGAGGTGGAGCCTTGTACCAGTGGTGAAACATTGAATCAAGATCGAGATGAGATAACAACAGATGATGATGAGAATGAGCAAACTGAAAATCAGGATGATGAACTGAGGAATTATCAGTTGGCCAGAGATAGACAAAGAAGAACCATTCATCCTCCCTCAAGATATGGAGAGGCTGACGATAGCCTATGCACTAAGTATAGCAGAAGAGGTGGAGTATCAGGAGCCTACAACCTACAAGGAAGCTATTTCTTGTAATGAGAAAGAATACTGGATAATAGCTATGAGGGAAGAGCTGTATTCTCTAATCAAGAATGGTACTTGGATCCTAGTTATGAAGCCAAAGCATCAGAAACTTGTCAGTTGCAAATGGATTTTCAAGAGGAAAATTGAAGTGACCGAAGGAACGAGTGAGATATAAGGCAAGGCTAGTAGCTAGAGGTTTTACGCGAAGGAAGGCATTGATTTCAATGAGGTTTTCGGCCAGTTGTGAAACACACTTCCATCGAATCTTGTTGGGTATTGTAAATCGGTTTGATCCGGAATTACATCAACTTGATGTTAAAACCGGCTTTTCTTCATGGAGACTTGGAGGAGACAATCTATATGACTCGGCCGGAGGGATTTGAGTTGCCGAGAGAACAAGGGAAAAGTGTGTCTACTCAAAAGGTCCTTGTATGGACTAAAACAGCTTCAAGACAATGGTACTTAAAATTTGATGAGTACATGATACATCTGGGTTTTATCAGATCACAATTTGATAGTGGTGTGTATCTGAGGCAAGGAGCGAGATGGGAATTTTACATATTTGCTATTGTATGTGGATGACATGCTAGTAGCGAGTATAAGCATAGGCGAGGTGGAGCAATGAAGCAAGAATTGAGGTCTAAGTTTGAGATGAAGGATCTAGGTTGTGCTAAAAGAATTCTAGGGATGGATATTCGTAGGGACGAGAAGAAGGGTTGTTCGTAGGCCGAATCAACATGACTACATCCTGAAAGTTCTAAAGAGATTCAAAATGCATGAATCAAGGTCAGTATCTGTACCTCTAGCTGCTCATTTCAAATTATCTACAGAGCAAAGGCCTAAGACAATTGAGGAAAGAAATGAGATGGAGCATATTCCCTATGCCAATGCAGTTGGCAGTATTGTGTACACAATGGTGTGCACGAGGCCTGACCTTGCACATTCTATTAGTGTCATAAGTAGATACATGGCTGAGCCAGGAAAACAACACTGGAATGCTCTGAAGTGGTTGCTGAGATACTTAAAGGAAACCCCAGATTTGGGAATTTTTTTTTAGAGTTTCAAGACTAGAGATGATGAACCTCTGATTGGTTTTGTTGACTCGGATTTTGCAGCTAATCTTGATTCAAGGAAGTCTCAGACAGGTTATATTTTCAATCTATTTTGTAGTTTTCCCTCCCGTGGATGTAGGTCTTTGACCGAACCACGTAAAATCGTTGTGCTGTTTCTTCTGTATTTTTCCTTGCGATTATTTTCTTTAGTTTTAGGGTATATCAGTTTTGGGAATTGTTGCAATTTTCTTGCTGATTTGCCAACAAATTATTCAATTATTTGAGCTCCTCTCATTTTGTTCTAAAAATAACGACTCTCTTCATTCTAACTATATACTGTAATAGGGAGCGGATCTGGTAAGAACACATATTATATAAGAACGTAAGAACAATGCATTTTTATTACATCGGAGATGCATAAAATGCAGAAACTAAATGCATAAACTACAATAACTTAATGCATTATCATTTAAATGCATAAATTAGGGTAGTTAAATGCACGGTTAAATCTGAACCGTAGATCAACAAAAATCAAGGGTCCAGATTTGTTCTTATTTCTCACCTAAGAAAGTGTTCTTATTTGATCCGCGCTCTACTGTAATATATATATATATATATAGATATATATAAACAAGTTAGTCAAGAAAGAGAATTATACTCTTATCAAAAAATATTAGATAAGGCTAATTCTAGTGAAAGAGAACCCACAATTTCTGAATTAAAAGCAGAAATTAATCAGATAAAATCTGAAGTCAGAAACCTTAATGAAAGGTTTGATCTTCTTAAAACCAACAATTGGAA
Organism: Agastache rugosa; assembly: GCA_031470985.1. Lineage (NCBI taxonomy): Eukaryota > Viridiplantae > Streptophyta > Magnoliopsida > Lamiales > Lamiaceae > Agastache > Agastache rugosa. The sequence goes on from CM062605.1 coordinate 29,272,113, forward strand.
GAATGATTCATCATCATCAGATGAAGAAGATGATGTCATCTCCAATAGAGAAGAAGATTCTAAAATTAATCAAATTGTTGGGAAAATTAATAGAGTTTTGATTGGATACCAAAACCCAGCTGACCCCAACCGAGTAGATGATCGCACAAGCCTAAGCATTTTTCAGCTCACCTGTTTGAGCTTATAGAGTTTCTTAGTTTACAGGTAGATTCGCTGAAGACAACTGAAGACAGCAGAAGACACAGCTAAGCTGACAGCTTAAAGGACTCAGCAGAGCAAGACCAAGAAGAGTCAAAGATCTTGCAGTATCAAGACCCAGCTCAGTGACGGAAACCCAGCTTAGTGTCAAAGACCCAGCTCAGTGTAAAAGACCCAGCTTAGTGTCGTTGACACAGCTCAGGTCTAAAACACAGCTCAGGTCAGTGACACAGCTCAGGTTGAAGACACAGCTCAGGTTGATGATACAACACAGGTCTAAAGACAGCTCAGAATCAAGACACAGCAGAGTCCAAGCCGCTGAAGATACAGCTGAGACGCTTAGCAGCTCGAAAACGAAGACCTTCTCAAAGACAAGATCCCGATGTCAGAAGATCTTATCTGACGCAGTCAGATCAGAGAAGAACTAGCTTCTGCAGATGCAGACCTACTTCGTAGGTAAATAACAGAAGTCAACAAGAGTAGGTAAGATTCAAACGGCTCTCTTCCAACGGCTAGTTTGAATCTCCACCTATATATATCTCTCCTCCACCATTGAAGAGGGGGCTGACAAGAAGCTGGCAAGACGACTGAAGAAATAGAAGAAAACAGAAAAATGAACAACGATCTTCAGAGCCAAATCTTTCAAGAACACCCAGCCAGTCAGTTGTGTTCTTAGTTGTTCACATATTCAGTCATAGGCAGAATAGATCAGAATAAATATCTTAAGCCTAGTTTGAACGAGTTCATCATACTCCTTGTTCTTCATTGTAAGAACTCGTTCATAGTTCGAAAATCATACCCAAACCCAAACCCAAACCCAGAAAGGTTAGGTAAAGGTACGCTTGCTCGAAGCGTGTAATTCGAGTGGTTAGGTTCTTCAGTACCCGGAAACTGAAGGTGTAGGCTTGACAGTGCCCGCAAACTGTTGGAACACAGCTCGGGTTAGAGTTGTAAAGTTGCTTGGTACTTGGAAACCAAGTGGTAGTGAATTACCAGTGAATCTGGTCGTGGACGTAGGAGGGGTTACTCCGAACCACGTTAAAAATGCTCTGTTATTTATCGCTTTGTTTTATGCATGTTACTAACCCTCATAAGCATACATTTCAATCTGCATAAACTGACTAACTGAAAAGTGAAACAGAGCTTTGCAATATATTTGAAGCAACAGACGGACTTTCTAAATCCACCACATTCCGCACACACACACAGCCAGCTGTGTCGATCAAGCTGCCATCCAGCTGGATCGAACACAGCCAGCTCTCTGAAAAGAGTTTTAACTTGGAAAAGTTTTTAAACCTTGGTGTATTCACCCTCCCTCTACACCAAGGTATCCGTCTTGGGACCAACACAAATTATTTTTAAGGATTTAATTTGGGTCAATAAAATTGATCAAATCCGATCTCAGAAATGGTATTCTGAAGTTACTTTGATTATTAACAAAGAATTTACTATTACTATTAATGCACTCCTTGATACAAGAGCATATGTTAATTGTATTAGTGAAGGAATTATCCCTTCAAAATATTATTCAAAAACTACTCAATTTATTACTGCGGCTAATAAGCAACCACTCATCGTAAATTACAAACTATCAGATGTTGCTATTTGTAACTCAGGAGTTTGTCTTAACACATCTTTTATTTTAATAAAAAATATTTCTACTCCAGTTATTTTAGGAACACCTTTTTTCCAAATGCTTTTTCCCATTAATAAAATTAATGAGAAAGGACTTTTTGCAAAGGTTAGAGGAAAAAATTTACATTTTCCTTTTTCATCGGTTCCTATTACTAAATCTATTAATTTAATTCAAAAAGTTATTAATAATAAAAATAAATTTATTTATTCTCTTAAGGAAGAGATAAATTTTAGAAATATTAAAGAAAAAATTAATTTTGAGAAAATTCAGAATAAAATAAAAAATATTTTTCAACAAATTAATGATGAAATTTGTGCAGAAGTTCCAAATGCTTTTTGGAATAGAAAAAGACATGAATTTAGTCTTCCCTATATAGATGGCTTTGATGAAAATAATATTTCCACTAAAGCTAGACCTATTGCTATGAATGAAAGATTATTAAAATATTGTAAAGAAGAAATTGATAGTCTTCTTAAAAAGGGTTTAATAAGACCTAGTAAAAGTCTATAGAGTTGTCCAGCATTTTATGTTGAAAACGCTGCTGAAATTGAAAGAGGAGCTCCAAGACTAGTTATTAATTATAAACCGCTTAATAAAGCTCTCAAATGGATAAAACATCCATTACCAAATAAAAGAGATTTAATTAATCGAATGTTTAAAGGAAATATATTTTCTTCATTCGATCTTAAATCTGGGTTTTATCAAATTCTTCTAAAAGAAGAAGATAAATATAAAACTGCTTTTACAGTTCCTTTTGGGCATTTTGAATGGAATGTTATGCCATTTGGTTTAAAAAATGCTCCAATGGAATTTCAAAATATTATGAATCAAATTTATAATCCTCATATGGATTTTATTTTAGTTTATATTGATGACGTTCTAATATTTTCAGAAAATATAGAACAACATTTTAAGCATCTCAATATATTTATACAAACTACTAAAAGAGCTGGTTTTGCTATAAATATAAAAAAGGTTAAACTTTTTCAGACTAAAATTAAATTCCTTGGTCATTATATTGAGAATAAAATTATTATTCCAATTGAACGGGTAATTTTATTTGCGGATAAATTTCCTGATAAAATAATTGATCTTAATCAATTACAACGCTTCCTTGGTTGCCTAAATTATATAGGTGATTTTTACCAAGATCTTGCACAAGATTGTAAGTTATTGTTTCAAAGGTTAAAGAAAAACCCTTTACCTTGGACTAATAAGCATACAGAAGATGTTTAAGAATAAAAAAAAGAGTTAAAGAACTCCTATGTTTGTCTATTGCTAATCCTGAAGCATTTAAAATAATTGAAACTGATGCATCTGAAATCGGATATGGTGGAATCCTTAAACAAAAGAATTCCAATAGTTCTAAAGAAGAACTAGTCAGATTTACTTCTGGAAATTGGAATGACTCTCAAAAGAATTATTCTACTATTAAAAAAGAATTACTTGCCATTGTCAAATGTATCACTAAATTTGAAAGTGATATTTTAAATAAAAAAATTTTAATTAGAGTTGATTGTAAATCAGCTAAAGATATTCTTTTAAAAGATGTTAAAAATATTGCATCAAAACAAATTTTTGCTAGATGGCAATCCATTCTTGCATGTTTTGATTTTGGTATTGAGCATATTGCTGGAAAATCTAATTCATTACCAGATTTTCTAACCAGAGAATTCTTGCAGGGCAGAAGCTTGGAACACCATGGTAAAACAACGGTCCATGGACAAAAGACCAATGGTTAATTTGACTAAAAAGTCAACTTCATCAAATATGGCTAAAAAGCCTTCTCAACAGAAATCAAATGATCAACAAAAATCAGATGATGATTTTCTTGATCTAAAAGATTTTCCTAAATTTAATCCTAACAAAGAATTTGAAGAAGATGAAATGGCATATGAAATTCAATACTATCAAAACGCCATCTTCCTTCAAAAGGGTTCAAAAGAAGAAATTAAATACCCATATATTATTATGGGATATATTAATTGTTTTCCAATTGAAAAAGATCTAAAAGGTCTTTCTCCAAATCAATTGGCAAAGCTATCTTAATAAAGATATGCTACCAATCTTTGGAAAGAAAAGTCGAGAATATTTTGAAGCAATTCTTACTGAAACTGGATCTGTTGAAATTCAACATATGGATCGCGGTAAAGAATACGCTTATTCTAAATGTATTATTAAGAAAATTCTTTCTTCCTCAGATTGAGGATTGCCTCTTTATCAAAGTAGGCAACTTGAAAATTATAAAGCACTCCCAAATTTTTATAGTTTTTTTGATTATATTAAAGCTTGGGATAATCTGTTTATTTATGAAAATAATGCTAAAAAGCATTCGTGGTGGATTAAATTTGATCTTGATTATGTTACACAATACATCCCCATTTGGTTTTCAACATTTTTTTTTCATGTGGGGTATCACCTTGTATATTTCCTAAGAAAATAAAAATGATTTGGAAAAAATTTCAACAGGTTAATGATAACCTTGAAAGTCTTAATGCAGTTTAGCCAGTAGCGTGAAGAGAAGTTCTTCATCAAGAATTTTGTAAAATTTATAAATTAAAGTTTGTGATTGCTCTACACGAGTTTTGCTCTAAGTCGGGTATCTGTAAAACCTGTAAAGCCTAAAGGGTAAGGTAAGATTAAATCCTTGACAGTATCAATCAATAACTTTAATGAATAAATTATTACGAACATTCTCAATGAAGAAATCATCTTCAAGTAGTTCAGAGAACTACAAGAATAAACAAATTATCCTTTCTAAAAATTTCGAGAGACACTTACATGACTGGAAATTACCATATATTTCTCAAACTCAAATTTATAAAAAAGAAAGCTTTGAATTCCGAAGCAATTATGTTGTAAAAACAATAGAAAAATCAATCCCCTTAAATGGAGGATTTGATTCTTTCAATTTGCTTACAAAAGATCTAATTGAAGATCATAAATTATAAAAGTTTAAATTCCTTCATTTCGGAATGGTCCAAATTGGATTAAAACCGTTAACAAGAGATGGATTAAATGTTAGTGCTTTAATTATGGTAAGAGACCAAAGGCACCTACAACTAGAAGATTCTTTATTAGGAATTGTTGAATCATCACTTTGTGATGGCCCAATATTTTTTAGTTGTTTTCCAAATTATACAGTTTCTCTTTCAGATCAACATATTATGGATACTCTTACTCTAAATATAAAAACAGAAGGATTTAAAATGAAATCCCTTTCTGAAAACATTGTTCTTGTTTATAGAATTTGCTATAAAGTTATGAACACTACTATTTCTAATTATAATATCAATGTTGATCTAATGAGATCTAAGAAAGGAGAAACAACTCTCTTTTTTACAGATACTGCTAAAGGAAATATAGTTGTACCAAAAACTATACAGTGGAATCAGGTTACTCTTCCAGAAACCTGGAGGCTTGAAAATGTAACCCCACCTGTAAAAGAAGAAAATGGAAAACTTGAAAGCATTATTCAGTATGTTGATGGTGATGTTGAAATCAAGTTTGAATCTAGAAAATTTCGTCTAAAATTAGATGAAAACTCTTCTAGAGCTTCTACATCTTCTATTCCTTTATCTGATTTTGAAAAAATAAGTATTTCTGGGATTAATAAAACTCCAGAACAAATATCTCGACCTGAATATAAGGTTGAAATACCAGAAAGTAGGAATTCTAGGAGAAATCCTGGATCCCCAATTCTTTCTGATATGGGATATAGTAGTAATGTTTTTATGATTAAAAATAATATTTCTTTTTCAAAAAGAATTGAAAAAAGTCTTAATAAGACTAAAAATGTTGAAAAAAAGAAAATGGTTTCTTTATTCCTTATCATCAGGTCAAAAATCTCTTTATACAAAGAGATATGATGAATGGAATATAATAAATAATTCTAACCTAGATTTTTTCCTTTGGTTAGAAAATTTATATTTCCCTCAAAGAAAAAAGGAATTTCCTGATTTTAATAGTAAAATCTTTTTATCTGTTTTAGAGAAAAAATATAAATTTTACATTCATGAAACAGGTGAAGAGATAGAAGAAATTCATCCACCTTTTTCAACTCTTGTTTTGAAAACAGGAGAAAAAGAAATCTATGCTACTCCTATTAAAACCGAATCTGGAAAAGGAGATTTTGATAATTTAATACAGCAAAATAATTTTACTAATCTTGCTTTACATTCATTAGGTAATCAAACTAATAGGATTGAAGAACTACTTTGTCCTAAACCTATTAAAAAATGTAATAATAATTGGCCTCATGATTAAACCTCCACAGAATATTAAAAAAGAAAATTTCTTATTAAGTTCTAAAAAAGATAATGATTTTCTAGATGGTTTAATCAATAGACTTCAAAAAATTAGTGTAACTGAAAAAGGTGAGAGTAGTTCTAAAATCATCTCAGTTATTACTAAAGAAGAAAATTCTTCAATAGAAACTTCTGATGAAGAAATGCAAGTTAATAAAATTGTTAAAGTTTCTAATGTTAAACCTTATTATACAAAAGCTACATCAATTGATCTTCAAATGGAAGAAGGTAAGGATTTTGCTCAGTTCAATGGCGAATCTATTACAGAATGGAATATTTATGGAAAATCTGAATATCAGATTAAAACTATTGTCAAGCAAATGCTTATTTATTCCTCTGCTGCTAAAATTAAAGGTAATAATGATAGGCAAATTGCTCAAGCTATTATTACTGGTTTTACTGGTCAGCTACAAGGTTGGTGGGATTTTTATATCTCAAAAGAAGCTAAGAATAAAATTCTTAGTGCCAGTATTAATGATCATATCTCTAATAGAGAAGAATCTGATGTTGTTAATACATTAATTTATACTATTTTATCTAATTTTGTTGGAGCTAATGAACTTCAACTAGATAGATCTCAAAAACAGCTTATGAACCTTAGATGTTCAACACTTTCTGATTTAGATGGTATAAAGATGTTTTTATGTCTAAAGTTCTAACTCGCAATGATTGTGGTATGAATTTGAAAAATTTATTTCAGGACTTCCTCCACTCTTTGCAGAAAGATTTTCTAATAAACTCAAAACTAAATTTTCTAATGGAAAAATTGAGTGGGAAAAACTCACTTATGGTGACATATCTGCAGAAATTACTGCAGAAGGAATTGTTCTTTGCAATGATATCAAGCTAAAAAGACAGCTTGAATTGCAAAAGAATGAAAATAGAAATATAATTGGAAATTTCTGTGATCAAATTGGATTACAATCTGAAAATTTTCCAAATAGAAAAAAGAAAAAACATAAGTTTAGAAATAAACAAAAATTTTATCCAAAAGATCCTTCTAAACAGTCTGTTAAAAAATGATATCCTAAAAGGATAAAAAAGGCTAAAAAAGATGATGATGTTATATATATATATATATATATATATATAGTTTGGTGGGGTGATTAGGGTGTATAATATGTCTACAACATTCTAATATTTTGTTTGGTACGAAATATACGGTCCTTTATAAAATTAGGGTGCTATGAATAATACTGATTTTTTTTAGGAACAATTTATATTGGCCACTTAGGATAGTAAAAATAAAATATTAGCCATTAACTTAAAAATATATAAATACTAGTCACTCTTACGAAAAATTTTTTTTTTAGATTCGCACCATTCACACCATCATATTCTAACCTTCTCATTCGCACCGTCCGCTCCACTCGCACTATTCGCTCCACTCGCTTCGCATCACCTCCATTCGCACTGTTCACTCCACTCGCTTCATTCGCACCACCTTCACTCGCACTGTTCGCCCCACTCGCTCCGTTCGCATCACCTCCATTCGCACCGTTCGCTCCACTCGCACCATTCGTGCCACTCGCTCCACGGCATGCACTAGAAAACGGAAGGCGCGAATGGAGCGAGTAGATCTTATTCGTGCCTTTCATGATGGAACAAACAATGCATACAAATATGTTTGCTTCATGTGTTCGCGTTGTGGGTCAACTTAAGGGCTAAACTAGTCTTATCCAGGGGCGGAGCCACGCTTGGGCTAGGGTTGGCTCAAGTCCACTCCAAACTTTTTTTTTTTGAATTACTTATGATTTTGGAGATTATCGAAAATAGTTTGTGTCAGCCCATGCTAATTCGGGCGAAGCGAAAAACTGAAGGAGAAATTCTACGAAGATGAAAGTTCATCAAAAAAAGTTGCAGAGATGAGTTGAAGAACTGAAGAAGACAATGATACCATGAGAGAGATAAGGAAAAGAAATGGATATTCATTAAAAATAATTGTGGGGCCCTATGTCTAGGCAAAGTAATAAAGAGAGATGAAATTTTAAAATCGCACATAGCAATTAATAAAGTTAAGCCCAACTTTTTTCCTCAAAAAAGAAAAGTTAAACCCAACTTTCATTTTAATCTAAATTTTTAATCGAATCACGCCATTAGTCTATTCTTTTATTACTATAAAAATTTAGATTTCTTCGTATAATTTGCTGCATTAATTAGTCAATTTACACGATAGCATAAGGTTTTAATATTTAAGTTTTTTTTTTCAATACATGATCATATATAATTACACCAAAATCAATTATTATTGTTTGAATCAATTCGTATTTTTTTAAATCATGTTAAAACATATGTTTTGTCGTAAAAAAATATTTTCAAAAGTTTAAAATGAAGTAAAATAAGTTTAACCTTTTTCAAATATAGAATTATGCTGAAAGCTCGAATCGCCAAAATAATTTGCCGGAAAAGTGAAAACAACCTTTTCGAACTTCTAGAGATGAAGAATGAAGTAAGACAAGTGGACCCACTAATGAAAATTTCTGGCTACACCACTGGTCTTATGATACAAATAGTGGCTATAATTTATAGTATATAATATCAAGTTAATGGCTACTATTTTATTTTTATTAATTTAAATGGCTATTTTACATAGATTCTCTTTTTCTTTTGTTATGTATACCACCTATGAGGTGATATAAATAATAATGCAACTAATTATAGCAATAAATTATTATAATTTCACCTTCCTTTCATAATTACTATATGCTGCAGAAAATTTAATACATTATGCCTAACGAAATATTAATTCTTTTATACGTATATATAAGACATCACAATCAAACATATCAAGTCTTATCCTAGACTGCATCGCGAACGAGCCTGACATAGCATTAAGAATGAATTGAAAATAGAAAATAATGGGAAGAGTTAAGAACATTCAAAATGCTTCCAAGGAGAAATCACTATCTATGATCCATCACCCTCATAATGTATATAATTGCTCCTCACCAATCATCCACTCATCATCTTTACTATACTATTTACTATATATGTGTGCCCATCATTTAATTTGATTTCTCTCTCTCTCTGGAAAAACAATATTATCGCATATATAACTATTTGAAATGGTAAGTCATAACAGAAAATAATACAAATTTTGCGCTTTCACTGATATATATGTCATTTCTGGTGAGACAGCTATTTTTTATACCTCTTAAAAGCAGGCAAAATCAATATAATATGAATCATTTATTAACTAATAGCTAAAATTAATGCTTCCAATAATGCAAATAATGATAGGAAGATGTATAATACTCCCTCCGTCCCATTTATATAGGCTTGTTTTCCTTTTTCGGATGTCCCAAATATATAGGCTTGTTTCCATAAAAAGTAATATTTTTTAGCTCATTTACTAATATATCCCTATTTAATTTTTTGATTAACTCATAAAAAATACATAGTCAAATAATAAATAGGAGCATATTAAGAAATTTACTATATAATTTACTTTTCCAATAATTTTTCTTAATCCTTGTCAAAATTTCAATCCGCCTATATAAATGGGACGGAGGGAGTATAATAATAAATATAACTGCACCTCATATTCAAATTTTTGTTTAGTAAAAAAAATATAGAAAAAACGAGGGTAATTCTAAACATAGCCCTCATTTTACTCCCTATAGCCCCTCATTTTAAAATAATAATAAAAAAATAATAGATGTACTATTTTACCCTTAGCCCCCAAATTTAAATTTCTTATAGCAAAAATATTTTTACTATAAATTTCTTTTTATTACTACTCCATCATATCCATAGCCATAGCCGAAGGTCATTGCAAAAACTTCAAAACTCTCCTTGCTGAAGAAGAAGAATGAATAAATCTAAATCTTAAGAAATAATATGACATTGAATATCTACTCTTTCTATGTCCGACTCTTCTTCCTCTCTTTCTGTTTTTTGTTCTCTAGCACTTATCTGAACAAGAATGAATAAATCTAAATATTAAGAAATAAGATTGAATACCCACAATATTTCTTCAATAAATTTTTCAACAATGAGGGTTTTGAAGTTTTTGCAGTCATCTTCGACGGCAATGGTTGATGGAGTAAATATATTTATTTGTATTATTTGTTAAAGTTTTAATTATTGGGGGTAAAATAGGGCATCTATTATTATTTTAAAAAACGGGCTATAGGAGTAAAATGAAGGTTATGTTTAGAATTAACCCAAAACAATAATCAAGAACTGCCCATACAACAGTTCAAATGAAGCCCATAGTATTAAATTAATAATTTATTGTTGGTTAAGGTGCAAATTAAAAAAAAAACCTTCTAATGTTTAAGTTGATGAACTGATACCCCAAATAATAATAATAATAATAATAATAATAATAATAATAATAATAATAATAATAATAATAATAATAATAATAATAATAATAATAATAATAATAATAATAATAATTGCAAGAACATTATACTTGCAAGAAAATTAAAATAATACTATCAGTTTCCTACAACGTATTGATTGATAGCCTAATTAAAAAAAGAGAAAAAAGATTAAAATAAAATAAAATAAATGCCGCACATGCTGCTGGAGTCAAATATTATGAGCCCAGTTCCCCTAAAAATAAACAAAACTAAAACAGAAGGGTCCAATCCAATCTATTCAATCCATTGCAATTTGGGCCTGAAAATAATTATCATTTTATTCTTACTTCTAAATAAAGAAGGTTTGTTGTTAAAGTTGTTGGACAAGGGTGATTCGGTCATTTCAGTAGACGAGAAAATAAAACTGAGGAGAAGCTCTGTTTTGTCTCTTCGTTTTGCTAGGGTTTTAAAGGCAGTCGTCGTCTCCAAACCCTCGCAGAGTTGTACGCCGTGAAGCTTCGGTTGTACGTTCAAGAAACTCATCCACCATGGACAAAAGCATGCTTGGAGATTTGGACGCTCTTCCGGAGGAAGATAAGCTCCGAATGACTACCATGATCGACCAGCTCCAAATCCGCGACAGGTAATTTACACGGGCGTCTGCGCGCGCTCTGATTTACGGGTTAATGAACAATTTGGAATCTGAAAACGAGTTCGAGGTAGTTAATTTAACGGTCTACGATCTCTGAGCTTATATTAACTATCGAAGTGTGCTCAAGATTGAATTCTTTTTTTTTTTAGTATGGTATGAAATCACATTAGAAATAGTGTTACTCTCAGTGTCGTATTATGGCTTTAAATTGGGTTGACGGAGTTAATGTGCTGATTCTTCTTTCTTTCTTTTTTTTCTGGGGTGGATCATTATAATTTGGGCGTGTCATTTCGTTTTTGAGGTTGAGCTTGATCTTCATATGGAAATTGTTAATTAGTTGATTGGTTGCTTGTGAGTTTTATAACTCCAACTAATCAAGTGGCCTTGTTCAGCTATGAGATTGTTTGATTTCGGTATTTCCCTTTCTGCAATCTGCAATTATCTAAATCATTTGGTCTTTTCGTTCATATTGATTTCTGAATGGGATTCAATGGCCGTTTTGTTTCCGTGTATGCTAGAGATGCCGTGGAAGGTTCACAAACAACAATAATTCTCTAATGGAGGTCTAGTTTAATGCTTTAGACAATATTGGCAAACGTGACTCCGACATCTGTTATTAAGTGGCCCTGCTGGCTTATGATTTAAATGGTGGATTGTAATTGTTCTATAGTTATCACGTCTTGTTATGCAGTCCTAATCTAGGAAGTATGAATTGCTTGCTTTAGATGGATGTTAACAATATTGACTCTGATTGGAGTAGGATTGGTCGTGAGCATGTTGATACGATTGTGTCTGTGAGAATTTTATCTTGTGCAAGTCATATTTGACCTGCCAATCATATTATAATCACTTCAACAAGTATCACAAAATGCATATGTTATCCATTTTTACCAGAGTATTAATTACTTTGTAAGTTTATTATGGCTGACATCCTTTCCCTTGTCCTTGATTTGATGTTATAAAGCCCATTTTCTTTTTATACCATAATAGAGATAAAGAGCCCTAACCTTGTTTAAAGTTGCTGCTTTAGAGAGCCAGCAAGCTTAAGTTATGCTCTATATCTGAGTCAGGCCTATTTGATACGGTTAGAAGGATCTAGTACATCGGAGATCTTGTGTGGATACTACCGGTTTATGTAGTAGAAGATGTTTGGGGTGGGGACCTGTGGAACTCTATTAGTTCTCTCTCTGCAAGCCATAAAAATCACTCGCTAGAATATTGATGTGTCCATGTGTGATTGATAAATAAATTATACTTTTTGTTGGGGAACATTTAAGAGCACATGCATTATTTAATATATTATTTAAATATTAAAATGATACTCGTCCAGTCGTCCCTACCAACTTAAATTTGGCTCATGTAATTTTTCTGTTTCTTCATTTTCTGATCAGTTGTCCAAATTCAACTCTTCTTTTTTTGAAACTGCCACATATGGTTGGTTAGAACAATATGATTGCACTGAATAATTGGCTTATTTATGGATCAATATGCGATAATAACTTATTTTTCATTTCCTTCTCTTGTTCGATTTTGGCCTGCAGTTTGAGGATGTATAATTCACTGGTGGAAAGATGTTTCTCTGACTGTGTAGACACATTTCGTCGCAAAACTCTAGATAAGCAAGAAGAGACTTGTGTTCGTAGATGTGCGGAGAAGTTCTTGAAGCACTCTATGCGCGTCGGCATGAGATTCGCAGAGCTGAACCAAGGTGCTGCCACACCAGATTAAGATTGCGCTGCCTTCTCTCTTGGTAGGCGTTGTTCCTACTTGTGAACTTGAGGGAAATTCCATTACTTTAATAGTTTTGAAGATTTGGTTTTTTGTTAGGATTTATTACTTTTGCTACTTTTATTTGGACACAATAAGATAAGATATTGTTCCCCTTGTCTGACATGCATTGCTAAAATTATGAAGCTGTTACAGCCTCCCTGCAGCATATTCTTTTCAATTTGGTTATGTCAAATATTATATTCCATAAGAATATTTAATATTTGGTTTTCAGCAACTTTTAAGTATTCTGATTTTAGGTTGATTGTGTAGGACTCGTTATGTTATGCGTACCATAATTATTTGATTTTATTTAGTTTTTGTGTAGAACTTTTTCGGTGTAGGCCTTTTACATCTGTTAAAAGTTTTTTTTTTTTTTTGGGAATTTCTGGGACATTAATGTTTAATATTCAATTTAAAAACGTTAACAGGTTATGATTTAAAAGGCAATGACCTTTTAATAATTTGATTACATAAAATTACGAAATATCAGAAATATTTTGAATTGTTTTGGATTCGGAACATTTTTGCAAAAATCGTCAAAAATAGGAAATAAGAATCAAATTTCAAAAAATTACCCTTGATCTTTAATGGGGAAAGTTTTCACCGCATAAAGTTTTATTTAGAGGCAATAGTAATAGCAACACTCAGTAGAGTAAAGATAAATTCTAGCATTAAGTATAAAAAAAGATACTCCTTCCGTCCCGTTCAGTATGGCCTAGTTCTTTTCGGCACGGAAACTAAGAAAAAAGAAATTATGTATAATAAAGTGTTAATAAAGTAATTTTTTAGTGTGAAATTGGATAAAAAAAAATACCAAAACTTAATAAGCATAAGTTTTTTAGCCTCATTCATAAAACTATAAGTTTTCTATACCAAAATCATTTAAAAGACTAAAGTGTCCTCCCTTTAACAAAAACTAATAAATAAATAATACACCTATGAATTAAATTAAAAAAACCACAAAAAAATATGGAAAAACAGCCTCAATCTCTCGCGATTCTCTCCCTTCGTCGGCCAGATTTCTTCTGGACACGATGGCTGGACACGATGGGAAGACACGATGGGGCTATTGGACACGATGGAAATTACACGATGGCTGGACACGATGGGGCTATTGGACACGATGGGAATTACATGATGGATAGACACGATGGTGCTATTGGACACGATGTGTGTTCGTTCAGCAGTTGAAGGTGTGCCCACAACACGCCGTAGCAAAAAATGCTCTAAGTGTAAGGGGACCGGCCACAATAGAAAGAATTGCACCGAGCCATTCGCTTTAGATTTCGATCTAAATGTTTCCCCGGAAGGAGAACCATCGAGTCAGAGACGGCGACGAAAGAAGAAATGCAGCAATTGTGGTAGTGAAGAACACACAATAACAAGATGTCCGATGCACTTTAAAGATTAGCCCTCTTTATGATATTTTGCGGGAACAAGAATAAACAATAATTTATCCATTTGTCATAATTTTGATTTATGATTTTTTGCACGAACAAGAATAAATAATGCATAGAAAGACAATCACAAATAAAAACGGGAATAGAAATTCTTACGGATTAACGAATTGAAAAGAATAATCTTGTACAAAGATCCAAAAGAAAGTATAAAAGAAAAAGATAAGTGGGTTACCCGCCGAAGCGGGTTTCCTTTGTAAAGCGGGTGCACCCGCTTCGACGGCTCAACCGCCGCGGCGGGATGTACGAGCCTGCCCATTTTCTCCATCGCCCACGATTAGGAGATCCATCGCTCCCATCGTGCCCATTGTGCCCATCGCCCCATCGTCCCCATCGTGCCCATCGCCCCATCGTGCCCATCGTGCTCATCGTGTCCAGAGCGCCCATCGTGTCCATCATGGGCATCGCCCTCACGATGCATGTCCCATCGCCCCCTCAAGATATTTTGATTTTATAGATATTTTTTGACTTTATGTTGTTGTGGTGCTGATATATTGATTGTAATTGCTTATTTAAGAGTTTCATAAGTAAAAACTAACATTTTAAATAATTTAAATGTAGTCTTTAATATGATTATGAATCATATGATATCTTAAGAATGAAAAGGATCATAATGAATATTTACTTCAAATTATTAAATTATAGGTTGTATATCATCGATGTTGCAAAAAATATTCAGATTGATCATAATTATGTATGTAAGGTATAAAAAACTATTTATAGGGCATAACAAACACTATGGAATAACATTAAGATATTAAAAATACATATCGATGTCTGTTCTTCTGGAGACGATGGGGACTCTACATCGTGAGCACGATGGGGATTGCCCATCGTGTCCTCCCCATCGCCCCTCCCCCATCGCCCACTGTTCTCCAGCCCACGATGGGGACTCTCCATCGTGGGCACGATGGGGACTTTCCATCGTGGACAGGCAGTAGGCTATGAGAATGACTCTTTTTTTTTACATTTTCCAATTTCTAAACACAACACAAGTTCAACAAATAAATAAAATTAGGACAAATGGATTTAATATCATAAATAAGAGTGACATTGTCAATCGTGCAAAAAACCATAAATCAAAAGACAAGCTAAATATCCTACAACCTATACAAATTGATACATGCAACAACACATATAAAAATTGATTCCACGTGTCACAGCCTGTAACGTGGGTCTTTTCCACACACAACCCTCCTGCAATAACAAACGGGAAACCATAAGCAATAAATTCACGAATAAAATCAATAAAACAAGACAAAACACAATAAAAAGACCGATCTGTCTGGGCACGATGGCAAAGTCACGATGGACTGCCATCGCCCCCAGCCATCGTGTCCACCCATCGTGTAATTTTCATCGTGTCCAATAACCCCATCGTGTCCAACCATCGTGTCCAGAAGAAATCTGGCCGACGAAGGGAGAGAATCGCGAGAGATTGAGGTTGTTTTTCCATCGTGTCCAGCTATCGACCCCAACCCCTATCGCCAACAAACCCCCATCGTGCCCATTGCCCCCAGCCATCGACCCCAACCCCATCGTCCCCAACCCCTATCGTGCTCACCCCATCGTGCCTACCCATCGTGCCCACATAAATTCAGCCCAAATTCACACCAAAAATCAACATTTGGTGGGTTTCGGTCGGCTGCTGTGCGAGAGAGATGAGAGATAATGTGGGGTGTGTGGTAGGGTAGTGAGGGACCGAAATTTAAGAGAGAGAGAGAGAGAGAGAAATTTTTAAAATAGTTAGTAAGGGTATTTTAGTATTTTTATCAATTTTGGTATAGAAAACTTGTAGTTTTAAGTTTAGGGTTAAAAAACTTATGCTATTTAAATTTTGGTACCAAAATATTTGGACCTCTTTTTTAGTCAATAAACTATTTTTTAGTCAATAAATTGATAATAAAGTATTTTTTAGCTTAAAGTAAGCTCTAATTCTTTCCATAAAAGGAAACATGCCATATTGAATGGGACGGCCCAAAAAGGAAAACAGGTCATATTGAACGGGACGGAGGGAGTAAATTTTAATACTTTTGAATTTTTTTGCCCTAATTTCATTTTTTTTTCCGCTGTGAATTCACATTTTTTATTTAGTGATGTCGCGTACAAAAATTCAGGATAAGATATGAAACGAAACTATTATAAGTGCATTCTCACACTTTTTATTTAGTGAAAAATTTGATAAAAATTAGTTATTTGAGTATGAAATGAAACTATTATAAGTGCATTCACAATTGTTTTTTTATTGATAACGCGAAAAAAAATTGTAATCGCATAAAATAAAGAAAAAATGAAGGAGGGGTAAAAAAGTTCAAAAGTACTAGAATTTATATTATATATAGTTAATATTAGAATTTATTTTTACCATCCCAAAAGTGGTAGAAAGCACTAATAACTCTTTTATTTATCACAAAAACTTGGGTGAGACCGGTCTCTTATTAGAGACCGGATCTCACCCGCCTCGACCCGCCCCGCTATCCAACCCATTTTGCATAATATAAAAGCTAAAAAAAAAAATTCGCCTTATTTCTTCTTATTTTTTCTTTGGTTTCGTCCCTCTCTATTCATCCACCAAAACCTAGATCTGATATTCTCATCGCCGCCGCTTCGATCAGCTCATCATCTCCGGGTTGCTCCAGCGCCGTCTTTCACCAGTAGTCCACATCCGTGTTTCTCCATTATTTCACTTACATTTTCTCTGTTTTGTGTATATATCTCTCTCCATAGCAACCTCGTTCTCAATTCTTCGTCGCTCAATCCATCTACGCCGTATTTCGCCATTCGCCATGTCATATCCTAACTCTTGGAAATGAAGGTATTCCCCATTTTACTTTTATCTGATTTGTACGAGGGTTTTCATCGGTTTTGGAATTTTTTTGGGTATTTTCTGGACTTATGTTGTGGGTATTGTCTCTAATTTTCTCTTCTACATGTTTTGATTTTGGTTATAAATAAATTAGACAGTTTCTTTTGCATAAGTCACGTTTGGGTGTTAGTTTCTTGATTTCTTTAGGGATTAGGAAAAGAATGTACGGTGATCTGATGCAGGTTCTGATTTATGGCTTTGCATTAAGATTTCAAAGCATCTACTTGACTTTGGACACTTTTCCACATTTCCCTTTGCTGAATTTTAATGAGATACACTACTGAGTTTTCTTTTCTTATTTGCTACTTTGAAAATTTTTGTTTATATATTCATGGATTTCTAGTCTGAAATTTGAGCTAAGATTTATGAATTTTCTGAAACATGGATATAATGTTGTTTTACACTTTTTAACATTCATGTGAGAGTATATGTTAAAAGAGAACTTAATTATTACTATCATGGATATAATTCTTTAATCCATTTGGATGATTTTTCACTTGTTATACATTTAATTAGAAAAAGTAATAGTTATGTTGAATAAAAGTAAACATTGCACTTGAGAAAAATAATATTGATATAATAATTCATCGATTTAATTGTTTTCCACTTGTGATATATTTTAAATTAATGCTTTTTTCTCTTGGTTTTTCAGATTCTAAAGAATGGTGAAGAAGAAAGCAGGAAAAGAGATTGTATTGTCTTCCGGTGAACCAAGTCAGCGCAGGTAATAATTTTAATATAATTTGAATTATTACATTTTGTAATAATTTAATGAGTCCTTTTGTACCTAATACTTGTTTTGAAATAATAATTTTAGGCTTGGTTTTAGGCAAAGTAACTCAAATCCAAATATTCTTATAAAGGAGAAGAAAGAGATCAAGGTTGTCATAAAAGAAGAAAGGTAATATGTCTTCCTTAGTTATATTTTTCAGTACTTGTTTGAGTGTTTTAGGTAAAACAAGATCAATTGTTACAGTACTGTTTTTTTTGCAGATACAACATAAAGTGTAGGCCTTCGAAATTATGTGATTTGATTGTATTGTTGAATGATGAATAGAAAGATTCTGTTAGAGAAATTGGTTTTGGTGGTCTGTTGTATATGACTGATTGGAAGTACGTATCTTGGCAGAGTGCCTTTTGGTTTATTGAAAATTTTAATGCATCATCTCATGTATTACCATTTGATTGTGGACAGAATTTAGTTGTCAAACCTGCTGACATTGAGGATTTATTTTTATTACCTAGAAATGAAGGTAATGAAGTTAAACCTTATGACAAGAATGATGAGAAATCTGTTGCTTTCTTAAACAATTTTAAGAAAAGATTTGGTTTGGAAGGGAAAGTCACTCACAAATCAGTCTTTGATCTTTTAACTGATAGTACTGATGATAGATTTAACAGTGGTGGAGATGATTTCAAAATCCTTTTTGTCCTCTATGCTTTATCTACCTTTTTGGCACCTACATCGAATACCTCCATCGAATTTTCTTTTATGAGATGTTTGTCTGATGTTAAGAAAATTCCAAAGTTTGATTGGTGTGGATTCGTGCTTCAAAGGTTATGTAAAGCCTTAGAATCTTTCAAGCATAGTATGTATAAGTCTATAAATGGTTGTGTACTAGTTATATGATTGGGCGTGTTTTGATCATATATTTTGGAATAATTTTGCATCATTTTTTGTCTTAATGTCTATTTAATCACGTTTATGGAATTAATTGCATACTTCTTGGTCTATTGTAGGTTTTGATCTTAATTTGGAGGAATAAGCATGGTTTTTAGAAGATATTTGAAGCCTTGAAGTTGTTGAGAGGAAGTTCTGGCATGTGCGAATATCGGGCAGTATGGGCATACCGCCTGCTGCGTATTACAGCTGGAAGTTCTCTGCGTTTGGAAAGTTTGGGAAGCTGATTTGGACGTGATTATGGGCTGTGCACGAGATTACTTCTTAATTTTGGGCCATGGACTCTTAGTTGTAGGGTTTTATCTTTATTTTATTATTTTCCTAGTTAGATTAGGATTAGGGATTTTATTTCCTTATTATTATAATTTTTACTAGGTATTTAAAAGACTTCCTTAAGGAGCAGAAAATGAGACACATACTTTAGATTTATTTTTTACGTTTTCTACTTCTCCTTCTTCTTCCTACCGATATTTTTTACGTTTTCTCCATGACTTCTAACTTGAATTTGTTTATGAATTCAAGCTAAACACTTTTATTCCGGTAAAGATTAAGGAAGCCCTAGCGTGATTTATTCTGTGAGATTTAATTTGATTTTTCTCCTTTAATTCTTATGCAAGCATCTGTGATTCTCTGTGTTTAATGTTAATTATTTCGATTCTGCTAGATAGTTGCAAATATTTAGTGGATCGTAATTAATTAGTAGCCAATTAAATCGGCCATCCGTAATTGTAGTTTAGATTTGATTTGTGGTAAATTGATTCTTCAGAATCAAGGGAAGATCAGTCTTAATTTAATAATCCTGCGTCAGAGTTTATTGATTTTGAATCGGGTCTCTCTAGTTGTTAATGCTGCCGGCTCATTAAATCCATAGAGCGTCTCTAGGGTTGTCAGTCGATTAGAGAAGTAATTGGTGAAGCGTCTTCCTGATTACCGAGAAGCTAAGGAGAGATAAGATCGCGTCAGAAGCGTCTTCGGTGGTTATAACCGGTTTGTTTGTATGAATTAAAGTTATAATTGCGTCGATGATCGGATAATCAAGCTAGGGTGAAATTAATTAGAAACCGGAATGCTTTTAATATTTGTTAAATTCAAATTTCTTGCTAATTAGTTAATTTAGTTTCTTTGTTCTTAAACTCTAAAATCTGTTATTTAATTTTCGTTTATAAGTGTTTTGGCAGATTGAAAATTAGGAAAATTCTCGCCGATCCTTTGGGAGACGATCTTGCTTACCACTGTCTGCGCAGTGTGGGCATACTGACCGAGTGTCAGATTTATTTTTGGTGAAAAATGACGCACCATTATACCACTTCTTTACTGTCACCGATTTAAGTGGTTGGGTATAGCTGAGAAATGTAGCTTACCCCTTATAAAGCATTGGACATCTTCTAAACTGTCCAATAGACTTAAGGATGAGGCTAAGAGTGACATTATTTTTGGGCGAGGAGAGTGGCTTCTAGGGATATTTCCTATCAGTGAGCATAGTAAGAAATCTGAAACTGTTGATAGAAGTGAAGATGAGGTAGGTCTTGATGATGAAGAGGTTGGTATCTCTGATCATAATGAAGATACTGAAGATCCCGAATTCATTACTTACAAGCTTCCTAGAGGTGAAAAGTCTAATGCGAAGATTAATGCTATTTCAAGAAATGTAAGTTATTATCTACTTTGACAACAATTCAAAATTTAATCCATTAATTTTATTATTCTCACTCATATTTTCTAACATTCTATAATTTAACTTATGTTTGCAGGAGTTGCACAAATCATTTTTGATGTTGAAGAGAGATTTCAATGTGATTGTTGCCAATCACATTGAAAGAGTGAAGCAGTTCAAGAAGAATTTTAATGAACAAGAGAGTTTTGTCCCTTCATCATCTCCAACTCCACCCGAGCAGAAATTATCTGATAGTCAAAAGTTTTGGGCTGACGAGGAAATGCATAAATATCTCGATGAGTTGGTGATTAAGTTCCAGAAAATGAAGAAGAGAAAGATCAGTAATGACGATTTTCCAAGATTTGAGCTTCTTAGTGGATCTCTATCTCCACGATCAGATTCACCGACAGATTCACCTGTTAAGGACGAATCTCTCACAAGTAAGTTAAATATCAATTTTTTCAATTTTGTCGTCATATATTAGCTTTCTATTTTTTTAGTAATAATCTTCTATTTTTCTCTCCTAGGAGTTTGTCATGAGATGAACCTTGAATGTGAATTCGATATTCTACATGCAAGTGTAGATCGAAGAGCTGGTATGAACAAAAATGTTCATCCCACGAGAATTCTTTTTCAATACTCAACATTCCGTAAGTCTTACAATTTAGTTTCAATGATATTCATCTGTTATTTTAATTCTTACTTGTTTTTAACTCTTTTTGCAGTCTTATCTTGAGAATGTTTTGAATGCGAAGAATACAGCTGCAATTCAAAAAAATGGTTATGACGTGAGGAGTTGTTGGCATTTTTGCATGAAGCAAATGATCCAGTTGAACGACCTGAAGTCGATAGAATTTGTAAGTAACATGATTCAGATACATTTATTAATACTATATATTATTCAACTATCTTTTTGATGAAACTGTTTTTGCCTTTTTATCAGTTTTTTATTCCTATCTGCTTCGAAAAACATTTCTTTGCTGCTGTCATAAACTTTAGTGAAAGTAAGATTCACTATTTGGACAATATGGCGAATAATTTAAAGGAGAACAGTGGCAATTGGAAGATTATCCATATTTTGGTAAATATTTACATGTTTTCTGTTTTGTATTTTAGTTAAAATATCCTTTAATGAACTTGATAAACTATTGATTTTCTACAGAAAGAACAATTCGCCATATTTCTTGAAGACATGGAACATCCCCGAGCTCCAGAAATTAAATCGTTTCCAATTGAAAATGTTCGTTTTCAATGGCAAACTTGTAGAAGCAATGTCGATTGAGGTGTCTTCCTTATGCACCATATGAAAAAATTTCACGGGCATCCTTATGTGTGTAAAGATCTGTTGGAGGTATAAATTTTACTTATGTTTGTTCATGTTGTTTGTGCTCATATTGTTTGTGCTTTTGCTATGTCTGCAAAGTAATACACAGTTGGATATTATTATTTTTTTCTTGTTTGAAAGCACCCTTTAGAAGAAAACTTAGAGCTCAATATTGTTCAAGGATTATTTTATCGGATATCAATGACTGCATAAATGAAATTTTGAGTGAGATCCTTGCATTTGCCAAAAGGAATTAATGATGCAGGTACACTGACTCTTTTTATTTTATTTTATTGTGATATTATTATGTTTGATTCATGCTGAAAATTATTATATTTTTTTGTGGCAGTAAAGGTTTTAATTTTTTTTTCATTGTTAGATATCCTTTCCAGATTTTGGGCCAACGTTTTCTAAGGATCATAGTTACCAGATTGTCTCGTCCATATGTGCAGAAGAACAATATTTCTAACATTGTGAAGTTTTTTGTCGAATACTAATCTTATTTTGAATTGAAATACTGATATTTGTGTAGTTGATGTACAGTTCTCACTTTCTACATATTGCCAATTATGTAGTTGTGTAATCGATAATACTCTTATTTTAAATTAGAGATTTATTACTTATACTGTAGTAATTGCTATCTTATGCTTCAATGCTATATGAAGAACCAATGCAACTCATTTCTATATCTTTAAGCTGATTTATTTCAGGCTTTGTTGTTTTGGTAACTTTTAAATTATTCGAACTTCAAAACTCTTACTTTTAGTCACAAAAATTGTTACTTTAAATTACTTATAACCGATTAGTTGCACCAGTCGAATGCCCCCCAAAAATTTCTCCCATTTTTTGTAAGTTGCGAGACTAGAAAGCGTATAAAGAATTAAAAGTAATAATTGTTGTGGATAAAAGTAATAATCGTCGTAAGAAAAAGTAATAATTTGTAATTATTACTTTTCCTCACGTGAATTGTCATGGATAAAACTAATAATTTATCGTGAGAAAAAGTAATAATTTACAATTATTACTGAATAATAATTAAATTTAAATTATTTTTTGTAAGTTGCGAGACTAGACAGCGTATAAAGATCCATCAAAGATTAAAAGTAACAATTGCATGTCGTGAATAAAAATAATAATCGTCGTAAGAAAAAGTAATAATTTGCAATTATTACTTTTTTCTCACGTGAATTGTTACATTTCTTCATGTGAATTGGTACTTTTGTTGTTGATAATTGTTACTTTCGTATATGATAATTATTACTTTTCATTACTAGATTTTTTACTTATAACTGATCGGTTGCGCACCCAAATGGGCCTCATCGAATACCCCCCATAAATTGCTCCCATTTTTGTTCCTAAAATAATTCCTTCCAATTTTTATATTAACAATTATCACGATAAAAAGTAATATTTTAGTTACTGTAAAATAATATTTTCTTCTGAGCTCAAAACCGACCCATCTTTGTTTCCATGATTATTAATTACTGAATAATAATTAAATTTAAATTATTTTTTGTAAGTTGCGAGACTAGAAAGTGTATAAAGATGAGAAAAATCCATCAAAGAATTAAAAGTAACAATTGTCGTGGATAAAAGTAATAATTATTTACAATTATTACCTTTCTTCACGTGAATTGTTACCTTTCTTCACGTGAATTGTTACTTTCGTTGTTGATAATTGTTACTTTTCAATTGTTACTTTCGTATATGATAATTATTACTTTTCATTACTAGAATTATTACTTATAACCGATCGGTTGCACCCAAATGGGCTTCATCGAATGCCCCAATAAATTGCTCCCATTTTTGTTTCTAAAGTAATTCCTCCAATTTTTAAAACTAACAATTATTACGATAAAAAAGTATTCCATCCGTCCCCTATAAGTGTGGTGCGTATTAGATTATATGTGAGATATTAAATATTATTTGAACCACACTAACCAAGGACGGAGGGAGTAATATTTTAGTTGCTGTAAAATAAGATTTTCCTCTGAGCACAAAACCAACCATTCTTTGTTGCCATGATTACAAATTACTGACTAATAATAAAATTTAAATTATTTTTTGTAAGTTGCGAGACTAGAAAGCGTATAAAGATGGATAAAATTCATCAAAGAATTAAAAGTAACAATTGTTGTGGATAAAATTAATAGTCGTCGTGAGAAAAAGTAATAATTTGCAATTATTACTTTTTCCTCACGTGAATTGTTACTTTTGTTGTTGATAATTGTTACTTTCGTATATGATAATTATTACTTATCATTACTAGAATTTTTACTGATAACCGATCAGTTGCGCACCCAAATGAGCCTCATCGAATGCCCCCCATAAATTGTTCCCATTTTTGTTCCTAAAATAATTCCTACCAATTTATAAAACTAACAATTATTACAATAAAAAGTAATTTATCGTGAGAAAAAGTAATAATTTACAATTATTACTTTTTTTAACCTGAATTGTTACATTTCTTCATGTGAATTGTTACTTTTGTTGTTGATAATTGTTACTTTCGTATATGATAATTATTACTTTTCATTACTAAAATTTTTACTTATAACCGATCGGTTGCGCACCCAAATGGGCCTCATCGAATGCCCCCCATAAATTACTCCAATTTTTGTTCCTAAAATAATTCCTCCCACTTTTTATATTAACAATTATCACGATAAAAAGTAATATTTTAGTTACTGTAAAATAACATTTTCCTCTGAACTTAAAACCGACCCATTTTTGTTGCCATGATTATTAATTACTGAATAATAATTAAATTTAAATTATTTTTTGTAAGTTGCGAAACTAGAAAACGTATAAAGATGGGAAAATCCATCAAAGAATTAAAAGTAACAATTATCGTGGATAAAAGTATTAATTGTCGATTTGTCGTGAGAAAAAGTAATAATTTACAATTATTACTTTTCTTCACGTGAATTGTGTCGCAGCCCGGCCTAGAAATTAGATGACAAAGCCGGTGGGTCCCACGACTTACACAATTTATGATTAACAAAAAGATTAAGATAGCGACCCTGCTATCATTTAAGAGCAAACAAGGCAACTCATGCTCGACAAATCATCAAACTTAGAATAATTATGACATGCGTAACTCGAGATTAATGAAACGAACATTTGATCTCTTTTTAAAATATGCATATCATCAAATACAATCTCAAATCAGCTCGGAAATCAATAATCTCATCAACCAGATTAATGGCAACAACCATGAAGGAAATGAGCTGATTTTCAGGATCAAGAAAGCACGATAAAATCAGTTGTAATAAGACTGAACTTCCAATATAACGAACAACTATTATATAGATAATTAGATTGGCTAGACTTCAAAAAGATAACAAACATAGTTCGAGACTTCAGACTTCAACACTTCATCAACTTATACTAATCTCAATATCATAATCTTGCAGCGGAAAAAAGAGAGAATATATGTGTGAAGACATATATTCTAGGTTCTAAGCTCATCAAAATGACTCTTAACATTAATAAAATAATAACAACAACAACAACTCCGCCAGCACACGATCATCTTCATCCCAGCTAACCTGCACATTTTAGAAATAAAAGGCGGGGCTGAGTACTTCGTACTCAGTGGGCACATGCCAAAATATTTTGAAACTTACTTCTTAGAGTTAGAGATTAAAATTGCCATAAAGCATAAGCACAAGTAAAATTTTGTCTCTAAAAAAAAATAAACCTGTGCATGCTCAACTTCTTCTTTTCTGTAAATCATGTTTGTCTGGCCAGACATATACTTTAGTATGTATGTACCAGATCTACAATCACATAATGATAGTGTTGAGAATGAGGCCTTCTTCTCAAACACTTGTAATCGTCCATTCCTTTCGGAAAGCTCCCGATTACAAAATAGTGTACACAAATCCTACCTTGCGTAGGACCGAATTCGTCTTGCTATAGTAGATGGTAACATACAAGAACTTAAACATTTGGCAAGTCAATCATTTTTAAAACATCTCATATATAATCATATAACTTCATTCGTCATTTCATTGGTTAGAAAGCCCACCTGATACACTTAAGCTTTTGTCTTAACTTTAACGCTCGCTAAATTTGTGCTTTACACTTCAGCTTCCACTTCCACTTGCTCCTTTAATCGAAATGGAAATACAAACTTCAAAACGAGAATAATTTCTATCGAATAAACAACTTCGATATTCTTAACTTAATTCGCTTCGAAATTCTACGTCGAAACTCGAGAATTTCTAACTTAACTTCTTAAACGCTCTTAACTAACTTAATTAACAGTTAAAATCATACTAATAACTTCATTAACCACTTAAGCTTGCCATCTATCATACTATCGTATCATTATCACATAAACATTTCCTTAACAAATAAACATCTCATTTAGTCATATAAGCATCTGATTAACACTTAAGCTTTTTATTTAATTATTTAAGCATAATATAAATGCTTAAACTTTTTGGATAATATTTAAACTTAATATTATATTATTATCAAAATATGTCTTTGACATATTAACTCATTAATGACGTATCATTAACACTTAATTCATCATTAGTGTGTCATTAATACTTAAAATCATCATTAGCTCTTAATCATTCACTATTCGAAAAGAACTTCTAAAGACATAAGCAAACATATACTTTACTTCTAACCCTTCCATCTTTTCATTAATATTTATTGACTTATAACTTATACTATTGTCAACATTAATCATATCATAAAAAAATATTTCATTTCTTCATATAAGCATCTCATTAACCATTAAGCTCTTTCTTTATTTATTTTATCACATCAAAAATGCTTAAGTTCTTTGATAACATTTAAGCTTAACATTATAACTTTTGAGTTTACGAAAGAAACAACTGAAAATAAGTTGATCAAAAATCAGCTGGATAAATCAAGCTGTCTGGAAAATCAAGCTAGCTGGAAAAACTGAGTTATTTGGAAAACTGAGCTGGCTGGAAAACCGAGCTACATTGAAAACAGAGCTGGCCGGAAACCATTGAAACCGAGCTGGAAAACCGAGTCGCCTGGACCAATGAGTTAATCCAAATTGACGGGTTCAATTGGTAAATCCAAATGATCGGTCCAATTGGGTAAATCCAACTGATCGAGTTCAGTGAAGTAAATCCATTGATCGGGTCCAATGAATTCCAGGATCGAGGTCAGTGAGTAAATCCAAATTGACGGGTCCATTGAGTAATTCCAAATTGATCGAGTTCACTGAGTAAATCCAAATTTGACGGTCCAAATGGGTAATCAAGGAATTAAACTCTAGAAACTCTCAATTTCAAAACTTTGTATTAAAATTCTGAAAAATTCTACGTCACTTAATTTTTAACGTAGATTCCATTTCTATCATTATTTTCTTCATTAAAATCAAATACATGGCTTTATTGTACATATATATTTCGGTCCTTTTGATAAATTAAGAATTTAAAATCCAAATTTCATTCTAATCACTTCCAATCATGTTAATTTAAATTGAAATTTCTCAAATCTTAATAAATCAAACCATCAAACATGTTTATAATCATCATAGGAGCTCATAGAAATCATCAATTTGATCATAGGATCAAAGGATCAAAAACCCCTAATTTTAATTAATATTTTCGGCTATTTTGAAAATAATAGAAGGACTTTGATTCTTTGATTACTTCCAACATCAAACATGCTTAGAATAATTATCTAAGCTCAAATAATCAATTAATTTGATCATCCATCATCAAAATTTATAAACCCCTAATTCTTCCTTCATTTTCGAAAATTCAATTTATTAGGGTTAGGGTTTAATTAAGCTTGAATCAATGATCTATCATGCATCCCAAGCATGAATTAAACATCAAAAATCAAGATCATAATCATTTACTAATTAAATCCTAATTTTCGAAAAATCTGGAATTTAAAAATAAGATGATCAAAGCTTATTTTTAAGCTATAAACTTGAATTAAACTTATATCTTACCTTGATTAATAACTTGGAAATGATTTACTCTTGATTTGAAGCTTGAAAATTACACAAAAATGGAGTTTAGAGAGTGTGTGTGTGTGTGCTGGAATTTTCAGCCGAGAATGGGAGGGAGAGAGTGAGAGAATGATGATGATCATCTTATATATATACTAACACACTAATTAATAGATAAGGCTAAGTTCAATGTATTCTAATTAAATAATGCATGCTAATCTTGACTATATCTTAAAATCATTATTTCATGTTGGATAAAGTGAGGTATCCCTCATTTAATTATTTATTCACCAAAGTCAACAAATCATATGTCATGGCTTAGGTAATAATTAAGATTAATTAATTAATTAAATACTCAATTTAATCAATTAATTACAAAATTTGCTAATCAAAACTTAAATCTCTAATTTCTCACTTTAGAAAAATCAATTAGGGCCTCTCCAACCCTAATACAAGTTTTCATAATACGGAAAAACGAGTCATTTCCGAATAAATAAAAATTATCATCTTAGATAATTAATTACTAATAAATTTAATTAAGAAAAGTAAATTCATAGTTTCTCAACAAAAAATCAAATATGTAAGTACATATTGATAAACATAAATTCTTCCTCGTTTCAGGTTAACCGAGACGAGACAAAAATAATTTAATTCCTTTTTACGGCAAAAATTAGGGTTGCCGAAGAAAAATTAATAAAAAGGAAATTTTCTTCTTCTTAATTTCCTTAATTTAATTAAAGAAAAACTAAGGCAATTTATGCAAGAAAAACGGGGTATTACATTCTCTCCCCCTAAAAATAAATTTCGTCCCGAAATTTACTTACTTCTTGGAATAACTGGGAATACTTTTCTTTCATCTTACTTTCTAACTCTCATGTGTCTTCTCTAAATCATTATGATTTCATTTGATCTTTACTGACACGATCAAATTATTTCTAAGTTGATGGACCTTTCGATCCAAAATCACTTCTAGCTTCTCTTCTTAACATAGATCTGGATTAAAGATCACTTCTTCTAGATGGATAACATGCTTTGGTTCGAACATGTATCATCGCAACTGAGATACATGGAACACGTTATACGTACTTCTAAAACTCGGCAATAAAGCTAGCTTATCCGCTACTTGACTTATTCTTTTCAGAATTTCATACGGTCTTATGTATTTTTTTTTTTTGACTTGACGCACAATCTCTATCATTTCTTTAATTACTTCGGCCCTAACTTTTTCTCTCGCTCACATTATTTCAAGGGAGCGGAGATTGACATTTTCTTTCATAAAGACTTCATAGGGCGTTATGTCTATCTTCATTTGATAATTGTTGTTATAAGCAAACTTAGCAAAAGTAAAAAAAATTGCTCCTTATGATCTCTCCGTTCAAAAACAATAATTCTTAATATATCCCCTAGGATTTGGATGGTTCTTTCTGATTGACCATCCCTTTTAGGATGAAGGCTGTACTAAAATTCAAAACTTTTCTAACTTTTCATTTTTTTTTTCTGAACATTAGAAATCCTTGTTCTTAAATTTGGAATTACTTCCATGGCTGCTATCATCTGCTCTGCAGATTGTGACGGCAGAATAATTTCTAATCTTGACTAGATGGCTGAAAAGAGATTTATCTCTACTTGTACCAAATGGTTACAAAATTCTTGGTTAACTAATCCATTCCTAGAATGATATCAACATTTCACATTTTAATTTAGGTTAAGGCTTTGACTATCATTTAGAGAAGTCCTAATTCAACTCTAATTTAGGACAAACAAGAGTAACTGAGGTAGGTTCACCTACTGGAGTAATTATTCTTAGATTTCGCCTAGCACGTTCTACGTTTTAGATCAAGATTATTAACGCATGTATTTTATATAAATGAATGCGATGTACCCATAAGATTATAACAGGTACGCCTTTTGATTGACCTAAACCTGTTAAATTTCCTTGATCTTCAATGCACTACTTCTGCATAGATCAATACACTCTAACTGAGTAGCACGACTCTTATTTCTCAACGTAGTCTAGCTCGAAAGAACCCAGACCTTATCTTATCTGTGTCTACTTCATCTTAGGCGAAACGAGTGAGATCATAAAACTATCGATCAAACTCGGATACCGATTTCTTTCCTTGCTTAAGATTGGCATACTCATTCTTCTTTTATTTGCAATAACTTCTTGGGGTATAATTCTTGAAAAGAGTATTCTTGAATTATTCTCTAGTTAGATCTTTAGCCGCTCGGGTATACGTCTCCTGACGAACTTTCCACCAATGATCCGCAGATCCTTTGAGCTGGTAGGTCATGCACGTAAGACGCTCTTGATCGATACAACGAAAAAAAACTAAAAATTCTTTCTAACGATCAAACCCACTCTTCAGCTTCTAACGAATTTTCTCTCCCGTCTAAAGTTGGGGATTTTGACGAAGAAAAAGTTCTTTTATCCTCTTTTCAGGCTGAGGAGACGGAAAAAGGTTCTTGATGTTCTTCTTTTCTATTTTATTATTATTTTATTTTTTTTATTTTTTTTAAAAGGCATTCTAATTAACACGCGCAAGGGTTTTTTTCCGAAGAATTTTATTTTCTTTAAACGGAATAAAACTTCCTTGATTTTTTAAAACTTAATAAAATTCTTATTCACATCTTTAGCACATAACATCCTCATCATAAATAATGAATCAAACGATTCATTCTCATCATCATACAATCACATTATCAAGAATTTAACTTAAAAGTTTAAGCACTTTTCACATATTAAGCTTTAATATAAAAGCAGTTATTTCTCAAAATAATAGTTCCAAACATGGAACTTAACATTCAAGTAAATCAAATCTTATCATAGCATAATCACTTTCATAACTTAACTCAATACTTAAGCAATAGCACAACAGCTTAGCTTTATAATCTTTTCTCATATTGACAATCAACATCAAAGCATTCAGATTCATAACTTTTCTTAACCATTCAAACAATTCGCAAATAACCTAACTTACTTTTAACTTTTGGCAAAGCAACTTACTTCTTTCATACTTAGCTTATATTCATAAAATTCTTATTCTTTAAACTCTAACTTTATCTTGACAATTTACTGTCAACTTACTTTCTGCTTCTTCTTCTTATAACGGAAAAAAAAATTTACCTCTTCGAGGACTTTTTCAAAAACGAGGGATTTTTCTCTATACAAAAACTCCTCACGTTAACCGTGATTTTAGGCATCATGCAAAACTACTTTCTCGGAGCGGAATTCTTTATCGCTACCGGATCTTTGAAACTTAACATTTTATGCATCTTTATACGAAAACCTACTAAACAAGCGTAAAATTTGTTCGATTATTAATCTATTAAATTAACGCCACTCTCGAACTCTCTTTCTCTGCTCATCCTCTAATGGATCTTCTTCTTTCTTTTCTTCCTTACTTTCAAACTCGGTACTCTCCTCGGCTTTCTCCACTTCATCTAACGTCAAACGGACAACACTCACGTCGACCACACCCGAAAAAGGTCTAAAACTAGGTTTGAAATCCTAGATGACTAAACGGCATATAACGAAGATAAAAATATCCTTCGGTTGCTCCGACCTCGGGGTCAACGATTTCCTCGTCACCGACATGAAGACGCGGTCCAGACGTACTCTTCTCGTGAAAATGAAAGAAACAAGCTGAGTTCCAAAGAAATAATCAAGCTCTGAAGAATTCAAACCTTGAAGAGTATCCATAGAAGGATTTAATGGAACTACATCAATAGAGGGAGCTGAACCAAGTTGTTCGCCGAAGCAGAAGGCTTGGGAACAGAAGCAAAACATTTGTTAAAGGTGGAGATGAAACATAGCCATTCAACAACGGCTAAGAAATAATTCTGTTTTTTATCAAAACTATAATCATTAGGATGAGGAGAAACAACGGTTTCAGGGTTCTCTTGAGGAATGAGAAAAGAAATTGGGTCATCTTGAATATCGAATCCTGCCATCCTACTTCATCCACTCGTCAGGAAGAAGAGGAACCAACTTTACTATTCCGAGAATCCCTGAAATATTACTCTCATTAATATTCATCTAAACACGATGGAAACGGCTCAACTCTGCTAATATCTACATAGCTCATATGCATTTACTGAAACTTTTTCATGGCCTCATCACTTCGAGAAACTAATTTCCTTTCCATACGTGATACCAAGTTCACGATACTTTCCAAATACGTACAATTGTCTTGCTTGCAATTGTTAAAACTTACTTTAAACAACTCAATCATAAAACAACCTCATTAAAATCTCAAATCCACATCACAATTTCATATTTCTCCAACTTTCTAACTTCATCTTATTAATTAACTCCGTTATGGAGACAGAAGACCATATTACTGAGTTTCTAGCTATGTGGGTTGATCAGGTCCACATAACAGTCCCTCAGTCACATGGAACTTCAAATTTTAAACTTTTTATCATAGGAAACTTTTAAATGCGTACCTGGTTTGCCGGATGAGATGAGGTGCTGGACTTTTGTTGTTGTTCAAACTTGACTAGTCTAGAACTCAAACCAGACTAGACTTTAAAAAATATGAACTTAGAGCAATAGACTTTGCTCTCGACTAGTCTAGGGATTCAAACTAGACTAGACTTTTAAGAAATAATGACTCAGAGCAAACGGACACCTTCCGATACCACTCTGTCATGACCCGGCCTAGAAATTAGATGACAAAGCCGGTGGGTCCCACGACTTACACAATTTATGATTAACAAAAAGATTAAGATAGCGACCCTGCTATCATTTAAGAGCAAACAAGGCAACTCATGCTCGACAAATCATCAAACTTAGGATAATTATGACATGCGTAACTCGAGATTAATGAAACGAACATTTGATCTCTTTTTAAAATATGCATATCATCAAATACAATCTCAAATCAGCTCGGAAATCAATAATCTCATCAACCAGATTAATGGCAACAACCATGAAGGAAATGAGCTGATTTTCAGGATCAAGAAAGCACGATAAAATCAGTTGTAATAAGACTGAACTTCCAATATAACGAACAACTATTATATAGATAATTAGATTGGCTAGACTTCAAAAAGATAACAAACATAGTTCGAGACTTCAGACTTCAACACTTCATCAACTTAAACTAATCTCAATATCATAATCTTGCAGCGGAAAAACGAGAGAATATATGTGTGAAGACATATATTCTAGGTTCTAAGCTCATCAAAATGACTCTTAACATTAATAAAATAATAACAACAACAACAACTCCGCCAGTACACGATCATCTTCATCCCAGCTAACCTGCACATTTTAGAAATAATAGGCGGGGCTGAGTACTTCGTACTCAGTGGGCACATGCCAAAATATTTTGAAACTTACTTCTTAGAGTTAGAGATTAAACTTGCCATAAAGCATAAGCACAAGTAAAATTTTGTCTCTAAAAAACAATAAACTTGTGCATGCTCAACTTCTTCTTTTCTGTAAATCATGTTTGTCTGGCCAGACATATACTTTAGTATGTATGTACCAGATCTACAATCACATAATGATAGTGTTGAGAAGGAGGCCTCCTTCTCAAACACTTGTAATCGTCCATTCCTTTCGGAAAGCTCCCGATTACAAAATAGTGTACACAAATCCTACCTTGCGTAGGACCGAATTCGTCTTGCTATAGTAGATGGTAACATACAAGAACTTAAACATTTGGCAAGTCAATCATTTTTAAAACATCTCATATATAATCATATAACTTCATTCGTCATTTCATTGGTTAGAAAGCCCACCTGATACACTTAAGCTTTTGTCTTAACTTTAACGCTCGCTAAATTTGTGCTTTACACTTCAGCTTCCACTTCCACTTGCTCCTTTAATCGAAATGGAAATACGAACTTCAAAACGAGAATAATTTCTATCGAATAAACAACTTCGATATTCTTAACTTAATTCGCTTCGAAATTCTACGTCGAAACTCGAGAATTTCTAACTTAACTTCTTAAACGCTCTTAACTAACTTAATTAACAGTTAAAATCATACTAATAACTTCATTAACCACTTAAGCTTGCCATCTATCATACTATCGTATCATTATCACATAAACATTTCCTTAACAAATAAACATCTCATTTAGTCATATAAGCATCTGATTAACACTTAAGCTTTTTATTTAATTATTTAAGCATAATATAAATGCTTAAACTTTTTGGATAATATTTAAACTTAATATTATATTATTATCAAAATATGTCTTTGACATATTAACTCATTAATGACGTATCATTAACACTTAATTCATCATTAGTGTGTCATTAATACTTAAAATCATCATTAGCTCTTAATCATTCACTATTCGAAAAGAACTTCTAAAGACATAAGCAAACATATACTTTACTTCTAACCCTTCCATCTTTTCATTAATATTTATTGACTTATAACTTATACTATTGTCAACATTAATCATATCATAAAAAAAAATATTTCATTTCTTCATAAAAGCATCTCATTAACCATTAAGCTCTTTCTTTATTTATTTTATCACATCAAAAATGCTTAAGTTCTTTGATAACATTTAAGCTTAACATTATAACTTTTGAGTTTACGAAAGAAACAACTGAAAATAAGTTGATCAAAAATCAGCTGGATAAATCAAGCTGTCTGGAAAATCAAGCTAGCTGGAAAAACTGAGTTATTTGGAAAACTGAGCCGGGCCGGAAAACCGAAATTGGCCGGAAAACAGAGCTGGCCGGAAAACCGAGCCGGCCGGAAAACCGAGCCGGGCCGGAAAACCGATTGGCCGGACCAATTGAGTTAATCCAAATGATCGGGTCCACCAGAAATCCAATGATCGAGTTCAGCCGAGTAAATCCATGATCGTCCAGTGTAATTCAATGACCGAGGTCACTCGAGTAAATCCAATGATCGGGTCAGTAGTAAATGGGTAATCAAGGAATTTAACTCTAGAAACTCTCAATTTCAAAACTTTGTATTAAAATTCTGAAAAATTCTATGTCACTTAATTTTTAACGTAGATTCCATTTCTATCATTATTTTCTTCATTAAAATCAAATACATGGCTTTATTGTACATATATATTTCGGTCCTTTTGATAAATTAAGAATTTAAAATCCAAATTTCATTCTAATCACTTCCAATCATGTTAATTTAAATTGAAATTTCTCAAATCTTAATAAATCAAACCATCAAACATGTTTATAATCATCATAGGAGCTCATAGAAATCATCAATTTGATCATAGGATCAAAGGATCAAAAACCCCTAATTTTAATTAATATTTTCGGCTATTTTGAAAATAATAGAAGGACTTTGATTCTTTGATTACTTCCAACATCAAACATGCTTAGAATAATTATCTAAGCTCAAATAATCAATTAATTTGATCATCTATCATCAAAATTTATAAACCCCTAATTCTTCCTTCATTTTCGAAAATTCAATTTATTAGGGTTAGGGTTTAATTAAGCTTGAATCAATGATCTATCATGCATCCCAAGCATGAATTAAACATCAAAAATCAAGATCATAATCATCTACTAATTAAATCCTAATTTTCGAAAAATCTGGAATTTAAAAATAAGATGATCAAAGCTTATTTTTAAGCTATAAACTTGAATTAAACTTATATCTTACCTTGATTAATAACTTGGAAATGATTTACTCTTGATTTGAAGCTTGAAAATTACACAAAAATGGAGTTTAGAGAGTGTGTGTGTGTGCTGGAATTTTCAGCCGAGAATGGGAGGGAGAGAGTGAGAGAATGATGATGATCATCTTATATATATACTAACACACTAATTAATAGATAAGGCTAAGTTCAATGTATTCTAATTAAATAATGCATGCTAATCTTGACTATATCTTAAAATCATTATTTCATGTTGGATAAAGTGAGGTGTCCCTCATTTAATTATTTATTCACCAAAGTCAACAAATCATATGTCATGGCTTAGGTAATAATTAAGATTAATTAATTAATTAAATACTCAATTTAATCAATTAATTACAAAATTTGCTAATCAAAACTTAAATCTCTAATTTCTCACTTTAGAAAAATCAATTAGGGCCTCTCCAACCCTAATACAAGTTTTCATAATACGGAAAAACGAGTCATTTCCGAATAAATAAAAATTATCATCTTAGATAATTAATTACTAATAAATTTAATTAAGAAAAGTAAATTCATAGTTTTCTCAACTAAAAATCAAATATGTAAGTACATATTGATAAACATAAATTCTTCCTCGTTTCAGGTTAACCGAGACGAGACAAAAATAATTTAATTCCTTTTTACGGCAAAAATTAGGGTTGCCGAAGAAAAATTAATAAAAAGGAAATTTTCTTCTTCTTAATTTCCTTAATTTAATTAAAGAAAAACTAAGGCAATTTATGCAAGAAAAACGGGGTATTACAAATTGTTACCTTTCTTCATGTGAATTGTTACTTCGTTGTTGATAATTGTTACTTTTCAATTGTAACTTTCGTATATGATAATTATTACTTTTCATTACTAGAATTATTACTTATATTCGATCGGTTGCACCCAAATGGGCTTCATCGAATGCCCCAATAAATTGCTCCCATTTTTGTTCCTAAAGTAATTCCTCCCAAATTTTAAAACTAACAATTATTACGATAAAAAGTACTTCATCCGTCCCCTATAAGAGTGGTGCGTATTCGATTATATGTGAGATATAAAATATTAGTTGAACCACACTAACCAAAGACGGATGGAGTAATATTTTAGTTGATGTAAAATAAGATTTTCATCTGAGCACAAAACCAACCATTCTTTGTTGCCATGATTACTAATTACTGAATAATAATAAAATTTAAATTATTTTTTTGTAAGTTGCAAGACTAGAAAGCGTATAAAGATGGACAAAATTCATCAAAGAATTAAAAGTAACAATTGTCGTGCATAAAAGTAATAATCGTCGTGAGAAAAAGTACTAAATTGCAATTATTACTTTTCCTCACGTGAATTGTTACATTTCTTCACGTGAATTGTTACTTTTGTTGTTGATAATTGTTACTTTTGTATATGATAATTATTCCTTTTCATTACTAGAATTATTACTTATAACCGATCGGTTGCACCCAAATCGGCCTCATCGAATGCCCCCCATAAAGTGCTCCCATTTTTGTTCCTAAAATAATTCCTCCCTATTTTTAAAACTAACAATTATCACGATAAAAAGTAATATTTTAGTTGATGTAAAATAACATTTTCCTCTGAACTCAAAATCGACCGTTCATTGTTGCCATGATTACTAATTACTGAATAATAATAAAATTTAAATTATTTTTTGTAAGTTGCGAGACTAGAAAGTGTATAAAGATGGGAAAAATCTATCAAAGAATTAAAAGTAACAATTGTTGTGGATAAAAGTAATAATCGTCGTGAGAAAAAGTAATAATTTATAATTATTACTTTTTATCACGTGAATTGTTACCTTTCTTCATGTGAATTGTTACTTCGTTGATGATAATTGTTACTTTTCAATTGTCGAGTAATAATCATTGTGAGAAAAAAGTAATAATTTGCAATTATTACTTTTCCTCACATGAATTGTTACCTTTTGTCACGTGAAATGTTAAATTCGTTGTTGATAATTGTTAATCAAATAATTAAAAGTAACAACTGTCGAGTAATAATCGTCATGAGAAAAAGTAATAATTTGAAATTATTACTTTTTCTCATATAAATTGTTACCTTTCTTCATGTGAAATGTTACTTTCGTTGTTGATAATTATTAATCAAAGAATTAAAAGTAACAACTATCGAGTAATAATCGTCGTGAGAAAAAATAATAATTTGCAATTATTACTTTTTCTCACGGGAATTGTTATCTTTCTTCACGTGAATTGTTACTTTCGTTATTGATAATTGTTCCTTTCCAATTGTTACTTTCTTATATGATAATTATTACTATTCATTACTAGAATTTTTACTTAAAAAATTAATTGGAAAATGGTAAGTAATTTGAACTGAAAATTATGATAAACAATTCTTCCAGAAACAAACAATTCATATAATGAAATCTAATGACTGATTGACTGTCTTCCGTGTTTGTACAAAGGAATGTGATCAAAATCATCGACTGCAACAATTTCTCAATCTATACAGGTTTCATCTAGATCCTCCACCCAAAGAAGAGAGCTAACTCCTGTAGCAACTGAAGCACTGCAACATGTAACATCAATCAGCCTTCACTCATTTAGAACGTTTTTATATAGTTGAAACAACACAACTAAGAAATGGAAGTCTGTATTTTATTTCTAAGGCTCGGTTACAAGACTATAAATAAATATTTTCAACATCATAGAGCAACAAATAAATAGAAGATCAGGATGTGAATTATAATTAAAGTTGAAAACTCTACCCATCAAACAACCTGCTGTCAAACTAAAATAATTTTGGATTCGGAGTTTTGGAGCCAAACTCCTTCGATTGAATTGAATTTGATTCAATATAAGTCTTCTTCTTATTCTTCTTGCGTTTCTCAAAATGTCCTTTCATTCTTTGCTTTCGTCCCTTTGTGATTGAATTTTTAGGATCCTTCACGCTGATAGACGAGCCAGAGGATCCCCCAATGTCATCACTTTCATTTATTATTATCCTTGCAGTCCTCAATTCTTCAAGACCTGATGTTATACTATTCAATCCATCTTCAACAAATCTTCGTTCCTCATCAGTTTCTTGGGCTTTTAGAACAAGATTGAACCATTTTCTCACCATTTGATGCCTCCAAGGTGGACAACTTTTACTTTGCTGTTGAAAAGTTTTATCCCACAAAGCTTGTTTTGCAAGTTTTGTCCATCTTTTCTGTATGTTGCACTCTGGTATTCGGTCTATTGAATGAGTCAGTAATATTCTCAAACAATGACTACACAATATTCCACATTCCTCAAACATCTTGCACGTGCAAGTTACCAAAGGATCCATCGCATAAAAAGTTACTTGCCTGTTATGCTCACCATCATTGACTTGATATAACATGACATCATATTCATCACATAATAGGGAAAACATGACAGAAAGTGATTTCCAGAATTGCTTCTCAAAATCTTTAAAAACTGTCAGTGTATATACCTCAGAAGCTTGTTTGATAAGTCCAGCCATGGGTAATAACAAGCTAGGTATTGCTCTTGAACATTGGAATTCATCGTTTAATTCATTGCTCCTCCAACGTTCCACTGTTTGCTTGAAGATTTCATAAAATTCAGTCAAGTTTGTTGTTTTTTTTTCTTTGAACCCTATTGCATGATTAGTGCTTTCGCTTCTTTGTGATGATAGAATCCCTACAGAAAAGAATTCTTTATTGTATGATGTGGACCACTTTTCCCTTAACTCATACAACCTTTCAATCCATGAATTGTTTTCTAGTTTATATTTTGTAATCATTCTTCTCCAACAATCTTCAAATTCATCTCCATTTATACAATCTGTTATGCATCTTTGAAATGCATCAACAAAGTTCTTATCATTTTTCAATTTCCCCAAATGAGACTGTACATTTTGGTATAGATGCCAAATGCATAACCTGTGTCTGGTCTCCGGAAACACCTTTCCAATTGCATTTGAAATTGCAAAATCTTGATCTGTAAACAATGACAAATGAGTTCGACCCTCCATGCTTTTTTTGAAAACCTCAAACAACCATACAAATGTGTCAATCTTCTCATTTGATATGAATGCACAACCAAACATAACATTCTTCTTATGATTATTCACTCCAACAAATGGTGCACAAATCAAGTTATACTTGTTTGTTCTATATGTCGTGTCAAAGACAACAACATCTCCAAATATCATATAATCATCTTTCATCATTGAGTCTCTCCAAAAAACATGGCATAATCTGCCATCATCATCTAATTTGACCCTAAAAAAGAAGTCCTGATCTTCAGCACCTTGTTGCTGTAAAATATCAATAACTGTTTGTGCATCACCTCTTTCTATTGCAAGAATTTTCATCATGTTCACAAAATTCAGATGGTCTTTCTTTGTATGACCAAGGATATCTGCACCCCCTGCTTGTTGTGCCATGAATCTATACGAATCAGTGGTTTTCATTCCAGACGATATCATATCTTCAATAATAATAGCTTTGTCAATGCTAATTGATCTATGAGAACGATGCATATGGCTTAATTCTGGTCTTGAAAGTGTATGATTGTGCTCTATAATATGTTCTTTCACTTCATAGAAACCATCATCAGCATTGAATTTAACCCTCAACAAAGCCTTACAATCTGTCCTTGTGATGTATCTTTTTCTCTTCTTCAATTCATCTCCATTGCTTGAAGAACTAGAGGTACTATCTTTTCTAAGTCCTTGACATGCACACACTAAAATTTTAGAAATCAACATCCCAGCAGTATTATATTTCGTAGTTGCTTTTCTAACACTAAACCCGACTTCAAGAGCGTGGCTCGAGTACAGATCATAGATATCTTCAAACTTTTCTCTTTTTATACCAACCAAAGAACCAGAAATACAAGTAACATCACCTACAAATATTAACTTGAATGTAAATCCTTGTATTAATTCAACAAATTTTACACATAAATTGTTATGGCTTTACACTGAAAAATCATTGAAGCAAAAAATGCCTTTCAAACAATTGAAAACTATAATTAAATAATAATTTTCAGAATTCACACGAAATCTAGCCAATAAAAGCAAGAGTTTATTATAATACCTCTAGTCAAATGGCACCATCAGTCATTAACAAATATTTAATTAAGCACATAAATTAATGAATAAATATCATTGTGATGAATGCAATTAGTTGCTTGTAGAATATTACCTTCATTTCCTGTTATAATTTGTTCATCATTCTCAAGATGTGTATCCTCATTATCAGCACGTGAATCATCATTCTCAGCCCTTGAATCATCATTCTCAGCTTGTGAACCATTTTCGATAGTGTATGAATCATCATTTAATTCATCTACATTATCATTTTCCATTTGTGTACAGCTACAATAAGAAAAATAAAAAAAAATGTAACATTTTTCTATTTTCAGAAGGTGTAGCATTTACAGTGAAGAAATGTAACAATTATAGTGAAGAAAGGTAACAATAATACATCATTATTATACTAAAGGTCATCTATGTTGTTAAAGTATTAATTGTATTGCACAAAAATAATATTTACAGTGAAGAAAGGTAACAATTACAGTGCTACATGAACTTCAATATTCTTGGCACTCAAAATCCTTAAAACTAATCAGAATAATCTTCCAAGCAACAATTTGCATAGGATAAGATATAATTTACAATTTCTACTGAACAACAATTTATCAAAAAATTAAGAGTAGCACCAAAATCTGAAAATGCAAGTTTTACAAGCAATAATTCAACACCCCCAAT
Source organism: Agastache rugosa (assembly GCA_031470985.1). Classification (NCBI taxonomy): domain Eukaryota; kingdom Viridiplantae; phylum Streptophyta; class Magnoliopsida; order Lamiales; family Lamiaceae; genus Agastache; species Agastache rugosa. The sequence continues at coordinate 29,313,289 of CM062605.1, forward strand.
TGTATTTTCTGAACAAAGTTGTAACAAAACACACATACACATACACGATTTCTTAACAAGAAAATAGGTCAAAATATTTGTATTTACAAGTAAAATAATACAAATTTAAGATAAAAAAAAAACTTACTATTATTATCTTAGCCTCTGCTTCGTTGAATAGCAGGTAGTGGTAGCCCTCCGTCCTACCGGTGTCGCCGTGATGCTGTCGGAATCGGTGGAGGTAGAAATTTTGCAGAGTTTGGATGAGGAGAAGAAAAGGAATGAACTCTGCTTCGTCGAATCGCAGTTAGTGGTAGCCCTGTGTCCTACCGGTGTCGCCGTGATGCTGCCGGAATTGGTGGAGGTAGAAATTTTACAGAGATTGGATGTGGAGAGAAAAGGAATGAACGCGTTTTTTTTTATATATAATACAGCACACAGGGTCGGATCTAATCAGGTGAGATCCGGTCTCTTATTAGAGACCGGTCTCACCAGAGACCAACCCTTTATTTATAATGAGTTAACAATTTATAATTGATAATAAGTAATTATAGTTAAACATAAATACAAAATTATCTTATATATATGATTAACACCATGGATAGATTACGACACTATTTATTGATCCATATATATTATTAAAACGATTGCGGATTTGAGACTTCTCCTTAATTCGAGGTCCTACGTGGCGCTCTCTCCTTTCAGTATTCTTATTTATCTTTAATCCTTATTTTGAGCATTTTTATTCATTTATTCTATGTATATTTAATATTGATTTTTTCATCTCACATTGATTCTTAATAAAACTTCATTATTGGAGAACCTATATAAATACTCACAATCCATGTATATTTTTCAATTCCGCAATTATTTTGTACAACCAATATAATTTGGCAAATTAATTTGTTGGCCAAATAAATAGTTTATTTTTATTGACAATTTTAATTTGATCAATTATGTAGTTGTCAATATTAATTTGTTTAAGTTAACAAATTTTTAAATTGACGTAAATAAAAGAAAAATCTCAAAAATAAATATTCTCAATTATAATTCTTAGATTTGTATATATATACACATAGGGATAATTCTCGAAATTTAACTTTGTAACGAGATGATCAGACGTACACAACAATTACGATGTATATAATGAAATATTTGACAAATTGTGAAGTAAAAAAAATAGTTTGATTTCTATTGATTTCTTGCAATTAAAGAAAGTGAAATAAAATCAAATAAACACTCTTTTTGATCAATTATCCAAATATTATCATTTCGAAATAATATTAAATTATTTTTAATGTTTATGCTTATATATTGCAAAATAATAATGAAAATAAAAATATTTGTTAAGAAAGTACAATAAAATCGAAGAAACTACCTTATTAATATATTTTATTTTAACAATATAGTTCGCCGTCGATTTTCGCGGGATACACACTAGTATTAGTAAATTCGAAGATATTTTATTTTCATTTAGTTGTTTATGAATTACTCTCTCTGTTCCGTTCATTTTGTTTATATTTTCTTAAATGGACGTTCCGCTCAATTTATTTACTTTCCAATAAAAAAAGAATTTACTTTCCAATAGGTCTATCCACTTTTGATCTTTTTACCTTTATTCTTAATTTCCGAGCGGAACAAAGGGAGTATAATACTAGTATATCAAATAAGAAAATATAACTTTTTCGATAAGAAAAAACAATTATTTTTTCAAAACTAATCCTGTGCGCCCACGCAAATAGCACGCCTGTAAGAGCACTTGCAACGGTGGTTTTTTGGGAATGGGCGATGGGTGGACGGGTGGGCGAGGGGGCGGGCGTTCTTTCTTCGCCACGTGTCAGCGTGGGGTTGGGCAACGGTTTAACCGTTGCCCAACGGTTAAATTATATTTTTTTTAATTTAAAATTATAATTTTTACCTATAAATACTACACCTTATTCCATTTATTTTCACCCCATTCTCTACATTTCTATCTCAATTTCTTCTAAATTATCTCTACAACTTCTTATATTTTTGTGCTACAAATGGATCTCAATCAAAATTGGTCTTGGTTCGGTTCTAGTGATGCAAGTTTCGATCCCAATAATCCAAATTTCTACGGTAATTTTCGACCTCCATCCTTCTAAAACGTCTCCACCCCCACCCCCAACCTTCCTCAATTTCCGCCGGGTTACGACTCTGTGCCGCAATATTCACCCGGTTCGGCCTATGTCCCTCAATTTTCACCGGGGGCTTTCTCCACGTATCCTACACATCCGGCACCTTCTCCTGGCGACTTCCAATCGGCCGTTAATTTAGACTCGTCCGAGGACCAAGTAAACGTGGAGTACGAGGAGCCCGCGGTTACTTCTACGCCCAAGAAAAAGGGCCGGGGTACAGCCACTACCCGAGGCAAAAGAGGCGGCGGCAGCAGCAGCAGACCTGAAGGCGGCCGGGGCAGTCAGGGCGGCGGGGGAAATAACTACAGTGAGGTCGAGACGGAGTGCTTGGCTCATTGTTGGATCGATATTAGCCACGACCCTATTGTCGGCAACGCCCAAAAATTTGGAAAATATTGGGAGCGAATCATGGAGTGCTACAATCGCCTCCGTCCCGAGGGAACGAAAACGCGAAGTGAGGAGCATTTGTGCAGTCATTGGAAGAGAACCAAAGATTTGTTGATTCTCTTTCAACAAATCTACAAGGATGCTTCGGAGCAATATCATAGCAGCGATGACATTTTCCTGAGAGCACTAGCGGAGTGGCAGAATAAATTCTACACCCCATTTAAGCATTTGGATGCTTGGAACGTGGTTAGGGATACGCCGAAGTTCCATATTGTCGTCTCTTCCAGCAAAGTCAAAGAGAATATCGCCAAGCGATCCAAGATCCGGGAAGACGGGAGCTACACCAAGACATCAGAAGCTTCCACTCCAAGCACTCCGGGCATGACGAGCGGCGGCGAATTCACCTCGGGAAGCACTCGCGCCGCACGTCCAATGGGAACGAAAAAGGCGAAGGCATTAGCTCGGGGAAAAGGTAAAGTTTCTGTTGACATAGAAGAGAAGTTTAATGCTATGCAATATCAAATTACGAGGCAGGCAAACTACGAGATTCTAACTCAAGACACAACGGGCATGGCACCCGACGCGCTCCAAAATCATCTTGCGTTTTGTGCAATGCTCAGGAGAGAAATGGGACTCACTAACCCCGCCGCCGCAGAATTAATGTATTTTTTTTTAATTTATTTTTATGTAATGTTTTTTTTTCAATTCAATAAAATTTGCATTTAAAAATTAATGTTATTTAAATTATGAAAATAAAAATAAAATTGAAAAATAAAATCATTAAAATAATAGGCATGTCCACCTTAATACCAATGTGGTCAACTTTTTTGTGCCCACCCTACCCCATCAATATCCCACAAAAAAAATTAAATATTGGTGAGCACAATTTTTTTTGTGTCCACCAATGTCTAACAAGGCTACTTCCGGTAATATATTAAAATCTCTCTCTCCTCAAAACCTCAAGCGAAACTCAAAAATAAAACCCTAGCCCTCAAATCAAACTCACTGTTATTCCTCTGAAGACGAAGAAGAAGAAGAAGATTTAATGGCGGATAAAGTGATTTCTCTGGACAATATCAAGGCCTTTTGGCACTCCCAGGTCCACGATCCTGAAAAGTGGGATCTCAACTTGGTAAATTTACTCAATTGCTTCGTCGTCTTCTTTTTTGCAAGTTTATCTGTGTTTTTTACAATAAATTTCTTCATCCCTATTTTTTTTCTCTTTTTGGTGTTATTAATTTTTCATGCTGTTGATTTTCGCTTGCATATACTGTACAATTCGTTTTTTTTTTTTGGTTAGAGAAATCGTGTGCGCTGGTGAATTTGATTCTTTGAAGTTAGTATTTCCCAATCAGGAGTCGAGATTAATTAAATCTTCTTTATAAATTTATGAGTTTTGAAATTAGCTTTTTTGTGGCTATTGTTATTCCTTCTGGTTTGCGTTTGTCAGAGAAATTTCGCTGGTGAATTTGATTCTATGAAGTCAGTATTTCTCAATCATGAATCGAGATTAATTAACCTTCTTATAAATTTTATGAGTATGAATTTAGCATCTGTCAATTCTGTTCGTGACATGGGCTTGACTTCTTTGTTTCCAGAATAGGATTTTATAAAGATTGGATTTTTTATCTCTTTTAATGCATGTGGCGTGTTTGGCTGTTGTGGGAGCAAGAGATGAAATACAATTTGGAATATTGGATCATGTCTGGTGTTTGCACTAATTAATTTCGGCATTCCCTCTCTTTCATTTCAGAGAGGGGTTTTGGATGCCTCGGATTAGTTTTCTTGCCATGAACGAATGTGAAAGATTAAGTTCCATGATTGAAGGGAACTCTTTGCCTTATATTTTCTGCAGATATAATGTTTCGTGTATGAGTTTTAGAATATGAGAATAATGACAAGGTTTAATGTTTGAATATGAGAATGTTGTAGGTCAAGTGAATGGTATTTTGTGGCCTAGAAAGTTGATCTTGCATTCTTGCTCTTCTTCTTCTTCGAGTCTTGCTCAGGACAGTATGATTTATATAAAATAGCATGGCCAGTTGCTAGTTGCAGCTCAATCCTACTTGTTTGGTTATAGAACTTGTTGCCGTTGGGTTTTGTTCTTGTTTAGTCTTTTCTTTTTGGGTAACACCTGTTTATTTTGTTACAAATTGCAGAAATTACTCCGTGCAGCTGGTCTTTTTGCTGGATCCATTTTTATTATGCGCCAGTATGGTGAGATGATGGCCATATAAGAGATTGGACAAGGAGTTTGAGCTTTTTGTTGATCGGATGGATTAGTTGCATGCTCGTTTGCTTTTTTCTTTAATCGACTCCTCTTGTTTATCGATCTTTGAATGAATCATCTTCTAGACTGGCAATTCAATATGTAAAATTTTGATTTGGTAGCTATTGATATTATTTTAGATCTGCATTTAGTGTTGTTATGTATGGAGTCATGTGATGCTTCGCTTAACTCATAGTCTCTATATAATTTCTAGCATGAATCCTGAAGGTGCAAATGAGTTTTATGTTAATTCAAGCTTATGGATCTCCATGAATTTTTGTAGTTTGTCCCTTGTGGAGATACTTGAGCGTGCACTCTTTTATGTAAAATATTAGGGGAGACGAATTTACTGCAAATCGAGAGATGGGATTTGATTAGCATGTTTTAAAAGATGAGTCTAATTTGATATGTTACGAACAAATCGGGGGATATAACTTAGGTGAGGTGATCTCATGTTTCGTCACTGAAAAGTTATGTATTCGAATTTCGAAGTTACGTATTTGAATATCATGTGTCGTGACTGAAAAGTTTTGTATTTGAATCTCGTCAGTATTTTTTACGCCGATTAGTTTGAGTATAAAGAAGAAGAAAAAAAAAAGGAAAAGTTGAGAATGATCTTAGTATAAAGAAAAAGAAAAAAGAATTGGAGAAAAAATCATCTACTATCTTTCACAAGATACATGTGTGATTAATGTGGGGTGTATTTTACTTATCCGTTGGAGTAGGACCCACACATCCCAGTATCAAAGTCAAACTTAGTACTCCCTCCGTCCCATGATAAGTGTCTACTTTCTTTTGGGCACGGGTATTTAGGAGAGAAGTGTTTAAAGGGTAAAAAGATAAAAAGTGGTGGAGCCCACATCTTTTGTGTGAGAGATGGTGTTTCCATATTAGGAAAGTAGACACTTATGATGGGACAGCCCAATAAGGAAATGTAGACACTTATGGCGGGACGGAGGGAGTAGTATGTATAGTTTTCAAAATGACAGCGCGAAAGTCCAAAAGTGAATCACGGCCGTTGAAACCCATCAACGCTCTTGAATCGGACGGTGAATCTGCTCCGGTCATTTGAACGCGCTGAGCAAATCGCTGTCGTTGAATTATCAAGTTGAAAGAATATTCGGATCATCCCATGTAAATCCACGGCTAAGTATCTGATCAAGTGCGATAATCAATGATTTATGTTTGCGGTATTTCAAACAAATCAAAACCGAAAAGCACGCATATATAAATGAGCGATCAAGAAATGTTCACTCATTAATTCCTCAGAATTTCCGAACAAGGTCTGGTGTGTGAAAGAGGCCAACGGATCAGCACCCCGATGGCTTCACCCCGTGAGTAATCATTTACATTTCTTCCGAGAAATTATGTTTTTATTTTCTTATTATTATTATTATTATTATTATTATTATTATTATTATTATTATTATTCATCATGAATCGATATTGCATGGATATTGATTTGTGTTTCTGTGAGGTTTTTTTGGGAGCTCTGGGATCTGGGCTTTTCTGGGAATGCATGGATTTTTTCTTATTTTAATTTTGCTTTTGAATTTTATAAGACGAGATTACTACTGCTTATTTCTGTTTGTTTTGTGAAACATTCTGGATAATGTTGTTATCAAACTAAATGATTTTGATTCTTGAACATGATTTATTGTTTTATTGCATAATGGCTGTATAATTGAATGCATGTTTCTTGAATCCTTGGCAAGCTGGATTCACTCTTTGGAATAATTTGACTTTTTTTTTTTTTAACTGAAAATGATATAATTCCAATGATATATGCCTTTGTGGTAGATTTGATTCGAGAATGAAAATGTAGGCTTTTGTTTGAGCAAGATATTACACATTAATGAGGGCTTTCCTCATATAAAATCACACTAGATGTAATAATGTGCTAATTCATCTATGATTGCAAGAAATATTAGTAAGGGCTCGAGTTGAGTTTTCGTTGCCATGGATACCTTGTGTGGCTTCTATTTGTTTGTAATAAATTCACCCAGTCCTGTACTTGTCTTTGCGTGTTTGCTGATATTTGAAGAATTCATACATCATATGCGCGTTCCATGATTTGATACTGAAAAGAGGAAAGAGGAAAAGGAAAGTTTTTTGCCTCATGAGCGAGAGACTGCTTAATTGTGATATTAGTTTTGTTTATGGTTTGCAGGCCTTGTTCCTTTTGTTTTTCTGCTACTTATTGTTGGGTGCTCTGCTAGAGCTCTTTACCCACTTCCGAGCAGGAGAAATGATAGAAACAGGCAACCATTGCAAACATTTCGTGCATATAACATTGCACATCGTGGTTCAAATGGAGAAATTCCTGAAGAAACCACGGCCGCCTACATGGTATATGCTATTCAGTGCTATCTAACATTTTAGTCTTGCAAAATTTCATTCTCATTGCGATAATCATATCATTGGAGTTGAATGTGTTACTTAAAAAAGTAGTTGTGTAATGCTGAATCCATGATAACCAGTCAACAACATAGAAGGGTTGAGGTGATTTGATTTCGTTTTTTTTATAACTAAAATCATATTTGCATGTACGACTCTTGAATGTTGATCGCAGGACTGGATTTGAAGTAGGCACTTTATGTCTACTTCCTTCATAATTAATCTCTGTGCTAAAAATAATTGCAGAGAGCTATTGAAGAAGGTGCTGATTTCATCGAGACAGATATTTTAGCCTCCAAAGATGGTGTTCTTATATGCTTCCATGATGTAATCCTGGATGACACTACTGATATAGCCAATCATAAAGAGTTCGCCAGCCGGAAAAAGACGTATGTGGTTGAAAGAAAAAATATGACAGGCTTTTTTCCAGGTAAAAATTCCAAGTCAACTGGCTGCTTCCAACTATAAATGTGTCGTAGAAATAGTGACGATATTCATCTAAAGTGTTTTTGTATTGTTTCACTTCAATTCTCTGACTAACAATATCAATGATTATGTTATGCAGTTGACTTCACTCTAGAAGAGTTAAAGTCGTTGCGAGTGAAGCAGAGATGTGAATTCCGGGATCAGCAGTACAACGGTTAGTGCTTTTGACCTTCATAGCTCTCTCATGATTAGCTTCTTTTATTATCCAAAAGTTTTAATTTTTCTGATTGGACAGAAGTTGTAAAAATTGCTGATTCTGATTCTTACATTTCGGAACATTTCTAATTAAAACTAAAGAGATGCATCTTGACAAAGTACCCTTGAGAAAACAATGCATGAGAAATTCACACATATTGCTTGTGTATGTTGAGTCAGTCGTTCGCCTGTAATTGTAAATCTTTTTATTCCTTCTTAAGTTTGGCCTCTATTTTTATATTTACCTCTTTTCTGCAACCACAATGAAAACTGACATGAAGGAATTATTATTTTCTTTGATCTGCTGTCCTTGCTGATACACTTGAATGTTAGACAAAGAAGAAACCATGTGATGTCTGATCAACCTTCGATCTTCTGTTACGATGCAGGAAAATTTTCTATTATCACATTTGAAGAATTCATTTCAATTGCACTGGATGCACCAAGGGTTGTTGGAATATATCCAGAGATAAAGAATCCAGTATTCATCAATCAACACGTGAGCATAGATTTCATCAACATTATATATTTTTTTTATGGGACTTGTTTACTTCTATCACATAATATGTACTCGATCTGCAACTTAATTACATGTTTTTTTCGACAGGTGAAATGGCCAGGTGGCAAAAAATTTGAGGATATATTTGTTCAGACACTCCAAAAGTACGGATATGAAGGTTCTTATTTGTCTAAGCAATGGATGAAACGGCCTGCTTTTATTCAGTCATTTGCTCCCACATCCCTAACCTACGTATCAAAACTGACTGACCTGCCCAAGATATTTCTAATTGATGATACGACTGTGTCAACTCAAGACACGAATCAGGTTCGTAGTTTTCCTTCTTTTGTTGTTAGGATCCTTCTCTCATGAGGTTCAGATTCGTGTTAAAATACTTGAACTACCCTATTCTACTACATACTCTATAATGTCACGTCACGCTAGATTTAATACTGTAAATGTTAAATTGATTTCCTCACCCCCATCTCACCCCTCCTTTTGCTTTCTCTCTGGTGCACTAAATATCTTTTAACTCATTTTTTCACAAATTTGAAATAGTGTGCATGTTGGATTGATTTCCATTTGAGATTTGAATATGACATGAAGGTTTTCGATTAGTTATCAATATAGCTGAATAACTACTTAACATGCATGACTGTTCAGCTTCATTAGGATAGCTGTCCACATGATAGGATTTTGATCATGGCATCTTTTTGTTTGCTCTATTTATTGATAAATAATTTCTGGATTTCAGTCATACTGGGAGATCACTTCGGATAAATATCTCGACTATATCAAGGAATATGTTGTGGGAATCGGGCCCTGGAAGGATACCATTGTTCCTGCATCAGATAATTATATGCAAACACCAACTGATCTCGTAGCCAGAGCACATGCCCATAACCTGCAGGTACCACTTCTCGTACTTTTCTTTGAAAGAGTCGTGATCTCTCAAGTTAGTAACTCAAATCTCAGCAAATTCTCATGCTGTTTCATAATTTGCTTCACATTACATGATTATACGTACATCTCCCTACTTTCTTGGACTTGTTCAAATATTTACGACAACCTTCTGATGATAATGATCATAAGCTCCACATTTTAATTTATGGAGGCATTGTTGATCAGGTGCATCCATATACATTCCGGAATGAGTACTCGTTTCTGCACTTCAACTTCAGTCAAGACCCATATAAAGAATATGCCTTCTGGATAAACGAGGTGGGGGTTGACGGACTTTTTACAGACTTCACAGGGAGCCTCCATCAATACCAGGAATGGACAAGTCCCTTCTCAGCAGGAGAGGTAGAAGCATACAACCTGCTCGATAAAATCGGGTCTATGATCACCAAGTTTAGGCACCCATAGTCTCTCATTCTTGGGATTGGCATATCATATCAAATTATGTGAAAGATTAGTTGGAAAGCGCGGGAAAATAGTTCATAGTGCTTTCACTTTCAGAAATGACATTCCATTTTGAATTGCATTGTGTATATATATGAGAGTGTAATGTAATATGCTTACCTTCTTAATGATGTGCTATGAATCTTGAGCTGAAATATCTTCAATCCGTTTGAAGATTTTTGTTCAAACGAGTGTTCTAAGTATAGCAAGGCTCGTTTCATAAACAAGTCGAGCTTGAGGTTCGAACTTGATTGTTAGCTCGTGAATAAGTTCACCAATAAACTAGTGAACTTATGTTTTAAGTCGCAACTTTTTTTATTTTAATCAAAAATAATATGTTGAGTATCTAAGTTATTATTCATTATAAGAAAATAACATTTCTTTTGAAAATATAATATTTTTAAGAATTATTCATTTCCGAGTAAATAAATTAATTTAAAGTTAGAACAATCCTGTGACAAATGAAACTCAAAATCATCACATCATTAAATTTAACCCAAGAACAATATGAACCAATGTTTTCATATACATTAACATGTACCAATAATATTAGGCTGCAAAATTTTAAATACCATAAATTATAGAGAGACCCAATTTTGATATGAACAGCTCAAGGATTCTTCTTCACTGCTTAATTCCAAAGATAATTTCTACAAAATGTCAAGATCCTTGTGAACTGAAGTGCTGATCAAAACAACATTAGCATTATATTACAAGAATTCCTAACAATATCCATCCCTACTCATTCAATTTAAGCCTTGATAAACAAAAAAACATGCTTACATGGGACTTCACTTCAACATGCAACTAGTTGGACACTTTGATTTTTGATAGTTCTTCAACTAAATACTTAGATTCAGTTGCATAATCGATTGGAGCAATAGCCCTTACGGTTATCCTCTGCCTCTTCTCATTGTTGTACTCATTTGTAGCGACACTGACGCGGAAAAGGTGAGGAACCCATGCTGCTTCCTTCAGTTTCTTCTGGAAATAACTGTCCCCATCCTGAAAATCATGCATCAAACAAACATGTTCAGCACATTTTGTTTACTGCATCCAAGCATAGATATGAATGTTTTTTTCTCGAATGGAAAATGTTAGTAACCTGAGATTTGATGTCATTCAGTTCATCAGCAGAGCAACCTATTATTTTCTCTGCTTGTTCATTGAAAACTGAGAGATATGCTTCACCACTTGCATCAGAGACCTTGACCACCATTATGTATCTGCAGAGCAAGCAAACAATTGAATTTAGTGTATTTTTTAATAATTTTGGTAAGTGCACGATAATAGATTAAATGTATGAACCTCAAACTGCAAGCATCTTCGTTCTTCCCACACCCTTCGCACCAATAGCCAGACCCCATAGCTTCAGTGACCTTCTTGTTGCATGTCTTGCAAGCACGATACCACATTGCTTGATCGGACTTGATTGAACTAATGTATGCTTTGATGCTGAAAAATACAGGCTGTAAAGAAGAAACATATCATGTTAAGGGTGATAATGATATGATCAAACATTTAACTTATTAAAACGTCTGAGCTACTAGATAGATACCTTGTCCTCTCCTAAGGAAGGGTTACTGGTGATATGAGATAAGGAAACTCTGTCGGAGTACATGGAACGAGAACCATTTTTGTTGGAAGAGCTTAAGCCAGAACCAATAGCAGCCAAAGGAGTGTCTTTTCCGTCAGAATCATACCTGTACACCAAAAATTCATAGCAGATAGTGAGATATGCTGACTTGTAAATACAGGGCAAGAGATTTTTCTTTTCAAATTGACACAATTATTTCTTACCAAGATCTCAACTTTTTAGCTTCTGGTGTGTCTGGATCAACTACTATAATGCTTTTACTCAATGCTGATAATGATACACCTGAATAGGAAAATGAAGGCTAATGTCAAGAATCATGATCAAGAGAGTAAAAAATTAATTATCACCATTATTTTCTGTACCTTGAAATTCACCAACTTTAAGAGATTTTATGGCAACTACAGGAGATTTATCAGCCATGTCCAGAAGTTCCTGCCCTATATTTGTGGCGAGCTCGTTCCATAGAGACACCACCACAGTTTTCTTCCTGAAATAACAGATGGTGCAAGCTTTAATATATATACATAATTGAACTGTATAAACACAATTAATAGAGTAGGTTTAATATATATACATAATTGAACTGTATAAAACAATTAATAGAGTAGGAGCTATACGTCTCATCTGCAATAACTATATCGCGCTTTGGGATAGTCTCGTTGTTGCTTTTCCTTCTAATACTCATTGTTGGAGACACACTCTGAACCACACCAATAACATCTGCAACAGTCAAAACCACACATTACAATGCTGAAATTAGAGAAACAAGCATTCAGTTGATTCAATGCAGTCTCAGTCTCTTCCTTACCAACAAGCTCCCTCCCATTGACAAATGGGCCTAATTCATCGATGGGAGTAAAACTGAATTTCGTTTCAGGAATAAAGGCTGCCTCATTGCTGGCTTCCTCCACTTCAGAATTTTCATTCAAGGTCATCTCATAATCGTTTTGTACAGTTTTGAACTGCTTGTTTGCTACTTTCAAGGTTCCTTTCGATATGTAATAAACCTTCCCCATCTGAAACTTATCGAAGAATTTCCTTGCAGCATCATTGAACATTGTTGCTTGTATTTGCGTGCCCTGAATATTATCGAAAATCACAACTCTCAGTCACCATAGAATTAATAAATTTGACAAAATCTCAACATTTCACATAATACAATCCCTTTACTTACATCTTCATCTGTCAATTCTACATTGAACACACATCCTTCTCCCCTAGCATTCTTGTAAGTTCGCATGTTTCCCTTGCTGGTAACCCGGACTTTGATCGTCCAGTTTCCTTGATAAGGATTCAAAGAAACGAGTGGATGGACTCGTCGTGTCATTGCCATTCGTGCAGACGGTGCCATACTGCCACCATTAATCACATTTCACACATCAGAAAGAAATTCCCCCAAAACATAATCTATATAAATTAGAAAACAAAAACCAAAACAAAGAAAATATATCTTACTTTCCATGTTGATCATGAACAATTTGGGCAGCAGATTTAGTCTTAACTTCTTGCTTTGGCTTCAATACAATACCAGCAGATTCAGTTTTCACTTCATCAACATCCATTGCCTTCGGTTTCAAAGAAATCCCACTATCCTCAGCTTTCACCTGAGCGCTATACTCAGCCTCAAGCGCAGGCGACACAGCCTCACACTTTGATACAATCAAGAACCTATAAGCAAATGCAAAGCATTTTACATTAGGAAAAGCTTCACACAAATAAAGGCAAAAGGGAAAATAAGCAAAGCAGAGAAGAAATTACTTTGCATTCTTGGTTGGAATATCATTGAGAGTGTAGTCAAGAACACGAATGAGGCCCAAATTCTGGATGTTTCCGGAGGTCACTTCAGACGACAAACCCGATTGCAACAAAGCCTTCACCTTCATTTTACCATCACTCGCCATGAACCTGTAACAATTTCGCAAAACATTTCGTAAAAATGAAATTCTCGAACCCAAATCTTTGTTATAACATAGATGAACAAGCGTCGGTGCGTCAATCATTTCTACCGAACTCATGATCAGATCTAAGCATTAAAGGTCATAACTCGGCAGCTCGCTGTTAATAAGACCCATTCATTGAAACTTTCGCACTCAAAACACTTTACCACTGTAGCATACACAAGATTCAGTGATCTATGAAACATAAGATAACATATATCGAAAATATAAAATTGAATCGAGGGTTTGAATCCTGGGGAAAATTTATGAATCTAGAAGAAAAAAGTAACACAAAAGCTGAGCACGTACGTGTATTTGTTGCCGAAAGCCTTGAGATCCAGAACTTGTACTATGATTTCTGGCAAATCGGAAGAAGAATCGGGGCATGGGTTTGCTAGAATAACTGATATAGCATCTGGAGTCACTGATTTAGCCATTTTCTCCTCTTTGATCTCTCTCTCTCTCTCTCTCACTCTCTCTCTATCTCTCTCTCTCTCTCTCTAATACTTTAAAAGAAAGAAAGTATAAATGGGGAAGATCTCAAAAGTTGTTTTGGTTGCAGAAGTTGTGAGAATTTGTGAGGGACGGAACGATTGAAGGGGATGAAATGGTGAGAATAATGAATTTGTACATACTGAAAAGGGGCGCGCAAAATATTTTTGGAGGGTGTTTTGGAAGTGAAGCGGGAATTTTTCGTCAAGAATGGAAATTTTTTGATTTTGTCGAATGTTTTTGGCGCCAACGCCAAGTGATTTGATCTGCCCTAATTGGCGCCAATTGTTTTGAGTAATTTCACTTAGCCCCCCCATAATACTTTAAGAAGTACTGACTAGTTCGGCTAAATATATTTTAACATATTTATTACTACTAGTAAAGACGGGTGTAAATGCAATCACTGTAATTTACTAATAAAGTACATTTTCCTATAAAAAAACTGCAATTTCAAAATATTTATTGCGTAATTACGTTCTCTTTTTCTTTTCTTTTTCCTTTTCTTCGTTTTGTATTTTTTAATTTATTCACTTTCAAATTTGTAAGTTTCCAAATTTCAAAATTGGCGCAGTATTATTTATAAATCAATACTCCTGGCCCGTTTGCTACGAAATATGAGATAAGGGCTTGGCTTGATATGATTAGTTGTATGTCTTAATACATATAAAGAATTAATATTGTGTTTGGTATAATGTATTAAATTCTCTGCAAAACATATTAATTATGATAAGAGAGTGAAATTATAGTAATTTATTCATGTATTTAGTTGTAATATTATTTATACCATCTCATAGATGGTATAACATAATAACAACAATATATATAATTCATATGGACCCGAATTTTATACAGAGCCGCATATTTTATATCAAATAAGATATTATAATGTATAATATATTATACACCCTAATCAGCCATAGGTATATTAGACATTGTTCATAAATTTGCTCATGTTCGAATTCCTAAGCCTTTGATTCAAATTCAATGCTTGGACATAGAAAGAAATATCACTGTGAAAGATGAAAAACAACGAGGCCTTTTTGTCAAAAATATTTTTTTATCAATATATAAAATCGAATTTTTGATTCTCTTCAACAACGGATTTTTCTTTAAAATTTCAAATAGTTTTTTCCTAATCTATTACTAATACAAAAATAAAGCTGCCCCATCCACGGTGCTCCGTTCAGATTTTCCTTTATTCTGGTAATTTGTCTAATTTTAATTCATATAAATTCTAATTTTTATTTTTATTAATTTCATATTCTTGAAATATCACATGTTTATCTATTAATCAGATCTCATATTTATCTTTCCCTCTATTTAATTAATTTCTTGTATTATACATATTAAAATAATAATAATTTCGGAATGCATTCTTATAAATCCTTATTTTATACATTCTTAATTCATATATATATAATAATCTATAGAAAATTTGTAAATGAAAATCCCTATTTAATCAATATGTCTATATAGAATCCTTTTCATTTTTCATTCATGTTTTTCTAAAAACTTCGATTAGTGCTTTCTAGAAAATATATACATTGAATCAAATGTGGAATAGGTGGTTAAAGAAAAGAAAAATTTGAAGATGTAAACATATTTTTTTTCCGCATTTTTGGCAAAGATTAGAGATATCGATTTAACATGAACTAACGAGATGGTTCAAATGTACTTAAAAAGAAGGATTTTTACTAATTTTAATTAATATTAAATTGTTTAGATTTTTATTGAGTAATTTAGCATAAACCAACGAGACGGTTCAAATAACATAGAAAGAATGATTTTTACTAATTTTAATTAATATTACTTTGAAGATGTAAACATTTTTTTTCCGTATTTTGGCAAAGATTAGAGATATCGATTTAGCATGAACCAGCGAGATGGTTCAAATATACTTAAAAAGAAGAACTTTTACAAACTTTAATTAATATTAACTTTATTTAGATTTTTATCGAGTAATTTAGCATAAACCAACGAGACGGCTCAAATAACATAAAACGAAAAAAATTTACTAATTTTAATTAATTTTACTTGGAGTGTTCATATTTTTATCGAGTATTACTCAACGGATTTGAGACGCTTATGTACAGTAAAGTCACTATTTTAATCGAGATGGAGACGAACATGTAGAAAAATTCTAAACAAATTTAGATTTAGAAAATACATAATGAATACCCGATCCATTGTCATTCCTAATAATAAATTTAAATACGTGAAATAAAATTAATTTTCTAAGTTTGATTAATAATTAACGCGGACAATATCACAACTCTTAAATAAGATATAAAATTATTTTTAAAATATATATACACGTAAATTAAAACATAAAGTTATTACCCGTCGAGTTTCGACGGGCTACTTACTAGTCTATTACTAATACGAAAATAAAGTTATCCCCTCCACGATGCTCCGTTCAGATTTTCCTTTATTTTGGTAATTTGTCTAATTTTAATTCATATATATTCTAATTTTTATTTTTATTAATTAAAATTTTACTCATTTCATATTCTTGAAATATCACATGTTTATCTATTAATCACATCTCATATTTATCTTTTCATCTATTTGATTAATTTCTTCCATTATACATATTAAAATGATAACAATTTCGTAATGCATTCTTATAAGTCCTTATTTTATACATTCTTAATTCATATATAATAATCTATAGAAAATTTGTAAATGAAAATCCATATGAAGACTAAATAAATATATTTAGATTAAATAAATTCATAAGAAGGATTTTTACTAATTTTAATTAATATTAACTTTATTTAGATTTTTATCGAGTAATTTAGCATAAACCAACGAGACGGTTCAAATAACATAGAAAGAATGATTTTTACTAATTTTAATTAATTTTACTTGGAGTTTTCATATTTTTATCGAGTATTACTCAACGGATTTGAGATGAGTACGTACAGTAAAGTCATTATTTTAACCGAGATTAGAACGAACATTTAGAAAAATTCTAAACAAATTTAGATTTAAAAAAAATACATAATGAATGAGTATACCCGATCCATTATCATTCCTAATTATAAATTTAGATACGTGAAATAATTAATTTTCTAAGTTTGATTAATAATTAACGCCAACAATATCACAACTTTTAAATATGATATAAAATTATTTTTAAAATATATACATATAAATTAAAACATAAAGTTATTTTCCGTCGAATTTCGACAGGCTACTTATTAGTCTATTACTAATAGGAAAATAAAGATGTCCCATCCACGATGCTCCATTCAGATTTTTCTTTATTCTGGTAATTTGTCTAATTTTAGTTCATATATATTCTAAACGTACCTTTCACCTCGGTTCTATATTTCGATTTTCCTTTATTCTGGTAATTTGTCTAATTTTAATTCATATTCATATATTATAATCTAATAATTTTTATTTTATATATATTCACATATCAACATCTATTTGGATATATCTATTATTTATTATGAATATTCATGTATGAGCATGATCCAAAGTTATTTTTAATTTATAAATTGGGTACTGTATTGATAGATTAAGTTTTTTTTTTATCTTCCGCGCATATATATATATATATATATATATATATATAATTCTTAATTATATTTTTGGTATTATTAATTATATATTTTATTATATAATTTTAAAAATCTTTAATCCCACATTTATAAACAGTATTGGATTTCGAAAATTCTTAATGAATTGATATTCAATTCATTTTCATTCTCAACTAGTATTGTTCCGTGCAACGAGATATGTCATAAATTTGAATAGTAAAAAATATTTTATTTAAAAATAAAATAAGTTAATAGGTTAAAAATCTAAAGAGACTAACAAAATAATTCGAACCAAAATAATAATAATAATTAAAAACACACGTATTCAAACTTATAAAATATTTTTGTATTTATTTCAATAAATATACTCTAGTTTAAATTGTCTCAATTCTATTTAATTATATATTTTATACAGAATATTGTGTAAAATTTGTTACATTCAGCTTTATATAATTAACAAAATTTTCATCAAAATTGAATTCCATTGATTTGTTATTTCTCTATTTTGTTTTAATATATATAGATTAGGGACAAAATTCCTTTTACACACTTTGAAAAACAAAAAATGAAAAATACACACTTCTTTTGAAATCAATGAAAAATACACACTATAATCATTATACCCTTTCTGTTGAATTTCTTTATTTATTCTGCTTATTCCAATCCCATTTTTCCAATTATGGAGATAAAACATGCAAAACTATCAGGCCCATCACACTTCCGTATAAAATTCTAAGCATACTAACTTCATACCTTTTTTACCGTAATGCTGTCGGGTATTTCCGCCGGAAGTTTTAGGGACCTCGTCCAACCACACGATCGCAACCGATGGTTTCCAGACGCAGACTCCTTCAGCAACACTCAGCACAACCCTCGTTCGTTTCCTACTCGGGGCGTAGGGTATTTAGTCAATGCAGAGAATAATTAGACACTGGAAGGGATGAGCAAAAGCCCGAACTTTATTTAGGAATTATATAAAATTTATTACAACATAAGTATATCTCCTTTAGGGAGGAGACAGACTTGTTTAGCTACCTATGGTAGCGGAATTGAAATACATAAACTATACTATACTAAACTAGGAACTATTACAAATTTATTTTTGAGAGAGCAGAGAAGATGGTGTAGAAGATTTCTGATGGATTTTTTGATGGTCTTATGCTCTCTAATCTCTTGAAATATATAGAGGTTGCAATTCTCAACCTCCTTCCTTCATTATTGCCTCGGATGCCTTTGTTCCGTGGCCAGCCTGTTTATGACTCAGCGTAGGACCACTGTTGTCGTCCATTATTGAATAAGGACGCCAAACTTTCGGTGCTACATTCTTCATCATACCGCATTATCTTTGTTCAATAATGCTTCTTCTGTTCTTTTACCCATTTGTTATTTAGTAGGTAATTACTTTTCCCTCCACCCACTATTGTCGTTTTCTCTTTAGTGGGTGCTCCAGCTCAGAGTCACATGACTCCACCAACCTGTGTCGGGAATCTACTTTTTTCTCGGGACCCTGGGCGTCCTTGCCTTTGGCAGCGCCTTCTGTTCAAGATGCTCGTTTGACCGAGCCATCTCTTTTCCCTTTCTGTGCATGAACCCCTTCTCGAACTCTGGTTCCTTCTGGTTCTGGCAATCCGAACAAACGCGCTCAGACCAGTTTCCAAAATGAGCCATGTTGCAGTATTTTCGATGAGTGTCTTTACTCGTCGAAATCTTGTTTTTCCAGAGCAAGGTTCTCTTTCTTTCGAAAGCTTCCTCTGCGAATCTTGTAGATTTTCCTGTCATAGTGTTTAACAGGAATGATCCGTTCACTGAATTCTGAAAGAATTTGAACGGGAACTTGACTTTGTCCATCTCAGTGAGACAGACCCATAATCCCCATGCTCTTCTGGTAGAGATGAGGTCTTCTGGTAATGTAGAGACTAAAGTAGTCTCTTTTTCTGTAGGCGCCTTGATCTTCTCGAGGGCGCGTGCATCTGGTCTTCGAAGCCTAATATAGTGGAAGGCTTCATGGTTTCCTTTCCCTGCAGGTTCTGGGGCTGCGCTGATGAAATACAGCTCCAAAATGTCACCTCGGCTAAGCTGTGGATTGTTAGCCCAGGTATCATACACCGCTTCTTGAATCCACTTGGGTAGATTCTTGATTTCGGCGAATGATGGAGATGTAGTATAAACTGAAGCAAGTGCTCCAAATTCATACCATCTTTTGACTTCGTGTGGATCTGAATTCGGCATCATCCACACCCGAGGATATTTCCCCGAGATATCAACCCGTATTTTTTCTGGGTTGATTCCAGTCCTTGTATTGAGCTTCTCCCAGTTAGCTTGATAAACCTGCCACGAAGAAGAAACTTCAATCTTATCAGTATTAATCTTAGAAGTGTCAGTCATTGGCCTAAGATTAATCTCTCCCTCTTTTTCCCCAGAGGTGCTGGGTTGACATGATGATTCAGAGTGTGATCCCTGAATATCATCTTTTTCTTGGGGCAATGGTTCCGAAGATACCACCACCTTAGAACTTGGGCAAGAGGTATTAGAATCCTCTGCTACAGGTTTAGAGCCCTGTACTCGAAACTCTTCTTTTACCAAAGGATCTTTGGCCACCCGAAGGATTGGTGTTTGACTTGCAGCCCAGAGTTGACCTTGAGACCGTATGCAAGCTCGTATTCTCTCGGTGACTTTCATCTTATCAAGAGTCTGCAATCTTCCTGCTTGCTCAGCATTCAGAATGCACTTGTCCCACTCTCCCGTTAACATCTCCAGATTTTCTCTGAGATGTCTATGGGCCAGTAGAATGGAGTTCACATCAGTTTGCAATCAAACTTAGAGAATACCTTAGCATTTCTGATGCATTTAATAAGGTGTTCTCTACTAGGGATAAAATATCCATCAAATTCCAGAATATCATTAATTCCTTTGTAATTAATAACCAATCTGGATTTACCTCGTTTGATCTCACCATGATTCCTTACAAGAAATCCGGGACTGCTGTAAGGCGAGTTCCCTGGTTCAATCAACTTTAAATCAAGGTGTTCCTTAATTATCTCCTTCATATCCTGTTGATCTTTGAGGTTCATCAGGATTGGTCTGTATCTAACAAACTCATACTCCTTTTCTGGCTTCACCTTCAAGGTAGCTTTGAGCTTGTTTCTGTCCCACCATGCCAAAGGATTTTCATTGTAATTCCTTTTAATCTTTCTTTTGACATCTTCTAGGGACACCTGGTTTTCTTCTCTAATATCTTGATGAGATATTAGAGATTCTTTGAGGATCTGAACCTCTTCATCTTTGAGATCCTCATCCCTGATATAGCTTAACACTGCTTCGCTGAATCTCCTTTGATCCTTAATCTTTGGGTGTCGAAGTTTTCTTTCATCACCACGCTTGCTGCGAAAACTCAATGGTATCTGGCGATTAAAAGCCCCTTTGAGTCTCTGGACAATGATTTTGTGATCACAAATGGTTGTGAATACCAATTGCCTTCTTTCATTATCCTGCATGTATCTTTTGAACATCTGCAGGAAATTGTTTCCTAACAGAATGTCTGCACCTGTATCATGGAAATAAATTGGTGGAGTTTTAACCTTATACCAAGGTATGCCTCTGGCTCCGCCAATTAGAATTTCCGTTTCTTTTACTCATTTAGCCAAGAGCAAAATTTTCTTTGAGAAATCTCTTCCTGCAATTCGGGGTAGATCATCTTCGACCTCTGCTGGGAAGACTCCTCATTTTGCAGTACAAATTCCTGCACCTGAATCAATATAAGCAGCAAAATATTCTGCTTTATATTTTTCATATAACATCCCTATAGAGATGTATATGGAGAATGGACTTGTCATTCGATTAATAGTTTTCTCCCATTAATCGTGATTTCCATTCCCTCTTCTTTATTTGCCCAAGGTTTGTGATCTTCAAGGAAATCCAAACCCAAAAGCAAAACTGCTTCCCTTCCGGCTCTGCCTTTGATCTCTATCACCTGTCCCCCAATTTCCAGGGTGCCTTTGTAAAGATTGATCTCTGGCTGCTGCAGATAGTAAAGAACATTACAAGGGAAGTTGGTTTCTCACCTTGTAGTGTCAAATTTTACTATCACTTCTCTTCATCCCTCTGGACATTTCAGATTCACTGGAACTTTGTTACTCTGAGATGTTTGAGGGTGTCGCCTCTCGAATAAGACTCTGACTCCTTCCATATGGTAAAGACATAATTCTGTCTTCTTGGAAGGATAATCTTCCTGAAGTTATCCTGAGACTTTGATCGTGCCTCATGACTTCTCTATCTCGGATTTGAATATCCACATTTCTTAACCGAGCAATTTCCACTCTATCGGGACAAACTGTTGTTGTCACCTTGTTGAAGATATCTGGTATCTCAATGAACTTCTTTCCAAGAAATAACTCAGTATGATGTGAGTTGGAAATAACATATGATACCTGATAAGTAATGGAGTAAGGTCTGTTTCCTTCATCCAGTAAATCCTTGCGTTTAAAGTCCTGATAAAGCGTTAGGGATTTGCTGAAATAGGTATTATTAAGATTGTAAGCAATCTTTGGATATATGATTCTCACCACTTGTCATGCACAAAGATCTCCCGCTATTGTTCCCAATACGGAATCTTTCAGATTTTTAACTCTTTTATCGCATATAGCGATATCAATCGGCGTGTGAACTCCAGTAAAGAGGGCCGATTTTAACATTAACTGGATTGCTCCGATATGGATCCAGTTTATCTTTTCAGCGACTTCGGGCTTCATTTTTTATAAATCCTCCCTGATGTCACTAGCTGGAATCAACTGCATCTCCACTTGATTCCCTGTAAGCTCTATAGGAAGCGACATTTCTCGTCTGGTAATTCCATAGACGATATGTTGTTTCCTGCTTCTTAGATTAAGGTTCCTCAGAACCTGATCTATGTTGCTTGCTGAAAAGCCTTGATATTTTTGTATATTTAGACTCTTCTTCATGATTTTTTTAAAAATAATTTGAGAGAGAGTTGTGTGATTGGAGAATCCCGTCCTGTCCTCTTTCTCATGATGAACAATATCTGGATCAGTATGAGTCCGATCTAGTTCCATCGGACCATTCTGAATCCTCTTCGCTGAAGACCTCTTCTTGTTCATATATACTCTCATCCGAGGGTATATCTTCGAACTGATATACTTGTACCAGTTCCTGGTAGTAGACGGCATCTTCGATATCCGGAGTGGATTCGAATTTGTTGATACCTCTTCTCTCGTTGTCAGGGCAATTTATGGAAATATGCCCTTTTGCACCGCACGTCCAGCAGTTGCAATCTTTGAAACTTTCATTAACACTAGTATGAGTTCTTCTGAAAGTCTTCTTGGCAGGTGTCCTTCCTTGTGATTTATCATCTCTTCGAAATGGATACCTATTCCTTGATGGTCCACTTCTTTGGCCGGATTTGTAAGATCTGGCTTTCTGTCTTGACCATCTGGTTCTTGGTTTCCAAGAATTTCTTTTTGGATCTCCACCTTTATAATAGGGCTGAAACCTATTTTTCTTGCTTTTCTTCAGCCTCGGTGGTTCTCCTCCAATGATCGTTGGCAGATCATTGTCATCACAGTTTAGATGAACATATTTGTTTATTCTCCTCAATTTCTTCATGTTTCTCAGAGCTGTTGCTTGTTGACACCACTCTGAGAGCTTTCGATGTACATATGACATTCTCCTTGCGACGTTTTCAGGATCACCTGGTTCGTAATCCCGAATTAACATCTCTTTCCATGGGCTTGGAAATTTTAGAAAGAAAATTTTCAATGCAACTCTATCATCAACTTTAGATTGATGTTGATAAAGAGTAAAGAGCTGTAGAAACTTGTTAAGCGATTGTTGATCTAGGACTACAAGTCTTAGATTATACAATGCCATCAAGTATTTCTTTCTCTTTTCTTGATCAAATCCTTCGAAATATCCTTCTCCCAGAAAATGGTTTTTAAAAAGTATTGCCATATTCTGGACATGTTCTGTGTAGTTTTCACTCTCAAAACATGAATTCTTGATGTCCACAGGAAAGAATTCCCATGTTGTCTTGACAACTCCTGCAAGACTCATTTCGAGAATTATTACGAATCCTTCTTTGTTTAAATCGAGAGTTGCTGCAATTCTCAGGGCTGACGTCCACTCGTCAATTACGGATTCTCGCTCTCTGAAATTTACTTCATCAAGGTCGAGCATCACTCCGTAGGGATGGATAGGATCCAGGGTCGCCTTGCCATAAGGTGTATCCTGCACCTTTGGATGCGGCCTTCTTGCCCTTGTCCTTCTTGCCGCCATGTATGCATCATTTGGGGTATGTTGATCATACCTTGCTCCAGTCTGAAAATCCTGGACAGCATTAATGGCTCCGGGTGCATTTTGAAAATCTTGTTGATTTCCAATAATGGCTCCTGGTGGAAGTTGATTCACCGGCTGTGGGTTTTGGACCACATTTTGGTTCATTTTTAAATCCACCATCGTCATGTTAGCAAAAGATTCTGCTAACTCCTGGAGGTCGTCAAGCTTGATTCTTTCGAGATTACTCATCTTTTTCTTTCTCGAATCATTCATTTCAAGGCCTCCATGTTGGGATCCTTTTTGTTTTCTCCCACTGAAAATGGATATGTGGGTTCATTACCAAAAGGATTTCTCCTTTGATTGGAACGAGGTTGTTGCTCCAGTCTTTCGATCCGTGATTGGATCTCTTTCAGGATGTTATAAATTTCATCCTGCTTCATAGCAATCTTGTAAAGATCGTGTGGTACACCATACAAGCTATCGCCATAATGTTGTACCGTCTTCTGTATTTCTCTTAGATCCGCCGATATCTTGGAGGAATCTGGAGAAATCTCTTGATATAAAAGAGTAGATGATACTCCTTTATCTTTATTTTGTTCCATCAGAGCGGAGTAGTATATGAATTCCAATTTACTCCCAAATGGCTCCAATGGTCTCTTCTCATGGCATGTTCTATCTCCCATTCAAGGAGGATACAACCATGTAGACGATCTTCTTTTCTTTTGATTCCTTGGAGACAGGAATCAATCAATTCTTTCTCTTGGTTATGTTGAACTACGAGATTCAACATATTCCTCCAGTGTGTTAGAACACTCTGGTATCTTGTCCTTCTTTTCTCTAATATTTGGAGACGTTTCTGGAAATGTCCACACCTTGGACATCCTTCAAGATCCATCAAATATGATTGTTATGATGGTTTCTCCTCATGGTGTTTATCACCTCGAACTGGAGATCACTCAGATTTGAATCGCATCTCCTTCTTGAATCAATTTCTTGAGTTAAAGGCTCAATGTATTCAAGCCTTCTTTCCTGTACGACTCGAGAGTCGAACAATTCTCTCCAGAATGTCTTCAACATCTGGTTTCTTTCTCTTTTTATCTCCAGATCTTGGAGATAATTCCTGTAACACTCGCATCTCGGACAATTGTCCGGATCCATGTTTTTCTTGATGTCTCCTCCGTTAGGATAATACTTAAAGCAATAAATAAAATATAATTCCTTAATAAAAACCAGGCTCTGATACTATTTTTAGAAGCGTGAGTTAGGAACAGCAGAATGTACGCAAAATGGTTCGTATAATAAAGAAATACATAGCTATTTCTGTCCATAGCAATTCTGAACTGTTAATAGTTTAAACAGAGGGGTATAATAGTTATCTTGTGTATATTTCATTTGTTTTGGTGAGGGTGTGTAATTTTCATTTTGCAAAAGGAATAGTGTGTATTTTACTAGATTAACACTATAGATTATATATATATATATATATATATTGCTTTATATTTTGTTTTGGATAGCTAAAAAAAAGAGAAAAAAAAGATTTAAAGATGTAAATAGAGAAGAGATATAAAATAGACAAATAGCTTAGTAAAAATCAATAGTTGTCAAGGAACTTAATTTGTACAAATTATAGCAATATTTTATCTTTTCGAACTCTTTTGCCCTTACTTTTGACTTTTCTCACCTAACTTTATATTCTCGAGATACTCTTGCTACGGATATGGATATTTGTATCAGCGTACCACGTCCGCCTCCCATTCCGCCACTGCCACTACTACCACCTCTACCGCCACGGCAGCGAGTTACGCATGATACGAATATTCGTATCGGCGTACCATGTCCGCCTCTCATTCCGCCACAGCCACTACTACCACCAACAGCGCCACGACGGCGAGTTACGCATGATACGAATATGAATATTCGTACCAGCGTACCACCGTCCATCTCTCTCATTCTACCGCCGCTACCACCACCGCCACGGTGGCGAGATACGCTTGGTACAAATATGCATATTTGTTAGAGCTGGCAAAATTCCGGGCCGACCCGTAATTTCAGCGGGCCTGGATATGTATAGCCCAGCCCGGCCTGAAATCGGGCCGGCCCGACCGTTTTGACAGCTCTAATATTCGTATCATTTGTATCAGCGTACCACTGTCCGTTTCTCTTATTCTACCGCCACCACCACCACCTCCACGGTGGCGAGATATGCTTGGTACGAATATGCATATTCGTACCAAGCGTATCACCGTCCGCCTCCCATTCCACCACCACAACTACTACCGCCGCCGCCACCACGGCGGTGAGTTAAGCATGATATGAATATGAATATTCGTACCATCGTACCACCATCCGTCTCTCTCATTCTACACGGCGGCAAGGTACGCTTGGTACGAATATGCATATTCGCACCACTGTTTGTCTCTCATTCTACCATCATCGCCGCCACCGCTACGGCAATAGGGTACGCTTGGTACGAATATGCATATTCGTACCATCGTATCACCGTCCGCCTCTTATTCTGCCATTGCCACCGCCACATATATTGCTACAATGGCAGAGTACGAAATGATAATTTTATGTCGGGGTTACCATGTCGTAACCTGGTAAGGTTTTACGAATGACAATTTCGTATTGGGGCATATCCGGTGGCAACTGTTTGAAATGGTATCAGGTACGAAATGACAATTTCGTATAAGGTTACCATGTTGTAATCTGGTAGAGTTACCATCATGATATGAAACTATCGGTAGTGTCAGTTAAATAAGAATGAGAATGCGATATATTGATCAATTTCTTGACTGCTCGGAATGTGCAAAATGAGAATGAGTACGGTGTTGATGACGATGATGAATTACGTATCGACGTATTTTTATTTGGTGTTACGAATGGTACGAATTTATTTAATTCGTGTCAGTCGTTCCGATGCATAACTATACGATTTATAATATTCGTACCGATGTTATACGTTTTGATGACTTATGAAAATGTCTAAGTTCGTAACATAACATGGTATCTCGGTACGAAATTTTTATATTCGTAACCGAGTACCAGGTTATGGTGTGGTATGCACTGTACGAATACACCATTTTCATATTGGGGTATCAAGTTAGTGGATCAGAAACCAAATATCAAGCATCAAACCACCCAAAATTCTCCAACAATTCAATCCAAATCAAGCACAAATCCCGAAAATCACCCAAAAATCAAGCCAAATACATCAAAAATCACCAAAACAATATGAAAATCTCATAAGTAATAAAAAACAAACACGAAAAAACCCCATATCAACAAAATTTTTTTAAAAAAATACAACAAAAGTTTAAAAATTCTAAATAAGCATGAATTGTGAGAATTAGAATGAGAAATTACCCGAATCTATGAATCTATTTGTAGATCTGGAACACAAAGCCACCATGAATGCCAAGGAGAAGCTTGCGACTAGTAAAAAATGTAATGGTACTCTGTTACAAATACGGATAATCGTAATCGAATATTGATACATGTATCCCACGTACCAAAGTGTGTAAACCACCATCATTGGTACGAAGATACTACTTATCTAATTTGTAACAACTGTAAATTCGTACCTCGCCGCCGTGGTGGCGGTGGCGGAATGAGAGGCAAACGTGGTACGAATATGCATATTCGTACCAAGCGTATCACACCACCGTGGCGGTGGTGGTGGCGGCTGTAGAATGAGAGAGGCGATCGTGGTATGCTGGTACGAATATGCATATTCGTACCAAGCGTATCTCGCCACCGTGGCGGTGGTGGTGGCGGTGGCAGAATGAGAGAAACAGACAGTGGTACGCTGGTACGAAAGATACGAATATGCATATTTGTACCAAGCGTATCACGCCACCGTGGCGGTGGTGGTGGCGGTGGTAGAATGAGAGAGACGGACGGTGGTACGAATATTCATATTCGTATCATGGGTAACTCGCCGCCGTGGCGGTGGCGGTGGTAGTAGTGGCGGTGGCGGAATGGGAGGCGGAAGTGGTACGCCGATACGAATATTCATAATCGTAGCAAGCGTATCTCGAGTATATAAAGTTAGGAGAGAAAAGTCAAAAGTAAAGGCAAAAGGGTCCGAAATGACAAAATATTGCTATAATTTGTACAAACAAAGTTCCTTGACAACTATTGATTTTTACTAAGGGCTCGTTTGGTAGGGGTGATTAGGGTGTATAATATGTCTATGACACCCTAATATCTTGTTTGGTATGAAGTATACGGCCCTTTATAAAGTTCGGGCCCGTATGAATAATACTTATTTTTGTTGTTATGTATACTACCTATGAGGTGGTATAAATAATACTGCAACTAATTATAGCAATAAATTACAATAATTACTATGTGTTGCAGAGAATTTAATACATCATACCAAACGGAATATTAATTCTTTATATTTATAAGACATCTCAGTCAAACATATCAGGTTTTATCCCATACTTTGTACCAAACGAGCCCTAAGTGATTTAGCTATATGACTCAATTAACTCATGTAAATATATCTTAGGGGTATCAATTCAGCATAAACCAACGAGACGATTCAAATAGACATAAGAAGAAGGATTTTACTAATTTTAGTTACTATTAACTTTGTATTGTTCAAATTTTTATCGAGTATTGGCCAACGGGTTTGAGACGGGTATATACAGTAAAGTCACTATTTTAATTGGATAAGGATGAGAACATGTAGAAAATTTCTAAACAAATTTAAATTTGAAAAATACTTAATAAATGAGTACCCGATCCAATTCCTAATTATATGCGAACATCATCACAATTTTAAATAAAATATAAATTTATTTTAAAATATATATACTCGTAAATCAAAACATAAATTATTTCCTGTCGAATCTCAACGGACTACTTACTAGTTTAACCTATAATAAACTATATTTACCACCAACGGAACAAAGGTTTGGTTCATGATCGAGCTTGTCAAACAATTCAATTATAAGTAACAAGTTTCATTAGTAAAGTGGAACTTGACTATAGCCAACTATCTCTAACTACAAAAAAATATTTACTATAATTGTAGCGGGAATATTTATCCAAATTCCAAATATTATGAGAAAGACATAAAAAACAAAAAAAAATAACTAAAATGATACTCCCTCCATTCCGCTCATTTTGTCTAAATTTCCTTTAATGAACATTCACTCAATTTATCTACTCCTTCAAAACCCTTTAAAAATAGTGACCTACCTACTTTCTATATTTCTACCCTTATCATTAATTTCATACCGAACAACAAGTAGACAGAATGAATACTGAATACTGGTTTTTCATGATGTGAAATTTAAACAGGAAAAGGCTCAAGCAAAGAACAAAGCTTGTGTTAATAAACTGAACAGATATAGAAAGTACTAATAACTAGTAGAACTGCATTGAATTTGAGATACTTAATTCATTTGTTGGAAAACAAAACTTATAAAGCCATGTCTCATATTTAATCTAATGTTTGAGCTAGAACAGCAAAGCAAAATGTCTAAATGAAAAATCACAACAGAAACAAGGCAGAAAAAAAAGAATCCTTCCAAGAATACAAGCTTAGAAAAGTGATGTTCCTTTGCCCTTCTTATCTCCACCAATTTCGAAGTGCTTGCACCTCTGCAAAAATAAAGAGAACAAATCATTTTCAAGCACAGATAGGCAATGCCGGCAGAAAGAAAATGCAATAACAGAATACAAACCTTGATTGGGTGCTGGGAAACATGTTTGCAACCCTGGCATTGCAACCTCAGCACAATCTTCTTCGTCGTTTTAGCCTAAACAGAATACAACAAGTTGAGAGTCATTTGTATGAAAATCACAATAAATTCTTACTCCTTGAGTACCATTTTTTATCATTTTACTACACTGAACGTTTCATTTCTACACAACTACATTCACAATCCAGCATTAATCAGAACATCATTCTTACCTTCTTGTGGAAAACAGGCTTGGTCTGACCACCATAACCCGACTGCTTGCGGTCATAACGACGCTTCCCCTGAGCAGCCAAGCTATCCTTACCCTTTTTGTACTGGGTGACCTTGTGCAAGGTGTGCTTTTTGCACTCCTTTGACTTGCAGTAGGTCTTCTTAGTCTTTGGAACGTTCACCTGCAATTAGTAATATGCGTATAAACAAACATCAAATACACTGCGTCCAGGCTAAAACTTACTAATACTCTAGTAATAATAACACCATCACCAAATCATTGGAACTTCATATAATAGAACAATCATTGGAAGTTCAACAACAAACAATAGATGGACAGTCGATACCATACACTCATTTATGCAGATATATTAATAGAATTTTAACCAGAAATAAATCAAAATTTCAAAAACTGCACCAAACCCTCGAAACACTTCTAGCCTAACAACACAGAACATAAATTTGCGCCCGCAGAAATAAGCGTCATAGGCTGAAACAGAGCGCAAATATTGACAGAAGCTAAAATCAAAATATCAACGACTTGCAGACTCTTATCCAGCTTTGATCCCAAACATATTCAAGAACTGCACCAAACTTGATTACACTTCTAGCCTAACTACGCAGACATAATGACTTCATAGTCCCAAACACAAACACATGCTACCTTAGAGCAAATACTGAAATCGATCTAACTTCCATCCAAAACAATTTCTCAAAATACTACGAGATTTCCCTAAGTTTACTGTCCACGCTGACAAATACAGCTTTAATTCGTCGCATATATTCAAAGTCGAAAACAAATCTCATTTCTGCTCGAAACACAGCTCAAAATTACATAAGTAACCGAACTCGACGGCAAAAAAAGGGGTCGTAAATCAGAAAACGTGAGAGAGAGAAGCATATAATAATACCTATAACTGAATTTATTCAATTGGGGTTTTCCATTACCAGAACAAACGACAACTAGAACAAATCATCAACATTTCAACACCATCAACAGTACTCTCATTAGATTGAGAATGAATCGACTGTTACAAGCAAATCAAGGCAGAACCTAGCAGAAAGTAAAGCTCGTGGAGAGAGAGAGAGAGAGAGAGAGATTACCATGGCTGAAGGCGGAGAGAGGAAAACTTGTGAGTGTGATTCGGTTTCCTGCAAGTGCAGCCGTTTGCTACCCAGAGCCTAGGGTTTCATATGTATAATGCCTCTTAATGGGCCGGGTTTCTAATGTATAACCCCTCTTATTGGGCTGGCCCAATATTAATTTCCGCTGCCAAATTACATGGGCTTGCTTGTTGGTGAAAATGACTGTTTTACCTTGACCAGGGATTTATTTATTAATTTTTTTTTAAATTGGAAAAATACAAATGTCCTTGTATTGAAATATTAAAGATTGGTGCGACTGTAATGTTTGTTTCTCTACAACTTGGGTTGCTAGATATTTCACCTCTTAGTAATGGATGGCCGGCAAAATTTAGGGACTTTTAACCATAACCTAATAAAAAATTCCTCAGTTATGATTGTACGTGCGATTTTACCATTTTTTTATTTTCGTATTTTTCATTTTAATCAACTTATAGTCGGTATTTTCCTAAAGGGTAGTGTTATTTGAACACACTGTGGTCAGCCACACAAGCTAAAAAACGAAATATAGGTTTTGAAAAAGGAAATATACCCTAATTGGGAATTATAAACCCTAAGAAGAAATATTATTATTTTTATTTTTATAATTAACTTTCCTTTCTTTTATTCGTGTGGCCTAATATTTTTATTGTTTCCTAAAATTGTGTACTTTGTTATGAATGTTTGAAAGTTGAAATTTTAAAACACACAAAATAACTTTCAATTAGAAAGTTCGAAATATTAAAATTGAAGTATTTAATTTGAACATTGGACGCTAATGTAAACACTATATACAGAGAGGATATACGTGGTGTACTTTTTGCCTCCCTATATATGTGCATGTATCTATATAAACTATAATAGCAAGCTCGGACTGTCATTTTTAGAAACTTTTATTTTTATTTTTTTTCAATATTCCATTTCTGGAAATAATTTTCATAAATGTATAATTCTAATTATTCATTAATATTTTCCAATCACTCAAAGAAAATTGGATGTTACAAAACCAATAATGTAAATCAAGCTCATTTTTCAGTTTTTTTTTTAAATATTTCGTTTTTGGAAATATTTTTATTATTGTTATATCTTAATTGTTCATTAATATTTTTCAATCAATTAATCAATATTGAACGTTACAAATGCATACTTTGTGGTAACATATTAGTTTCAATAATGACTTTTCCATTTTTTATACTATTTTGTGCTTATAAAATCCAATTTGACTTCCCAACCCAATTTCATCCACACACTTCACTTACTTTGTGATCTTTCATTCCCAATTTCACGACTAAAGGAAACACAATTGATAAAAATGAGATTCACCAATAGCATTGGCGTAAAACTATTATTGTAATTTAAGTGGGATATGATTTTCATTAAGCTATAGATAGGCTCGAAGATGAAGATTTCCACAGCTGAAAGAAAAAAACTCAATCCATGCATTTGATAGAAAGGAAGATGAACATCAAGATGGAGCGATAGCCAAGTATATCCATCAATGAGAGAAGAGTACAAGGTTCTCAAATCCTAGAAAATTCGTTGTTGTATTTACGTAGTCTATTTATTGAATAAAAAAATGATTCTTTATTATTGTTAGATTATAACAGCACGTTTCCTTTTCTATGCTTAATGCTATCCGTTGCATGTCCTCCAAGCTTTTGATCGGAGGTTTTCTTTTCTTAAAGAAATCTTGCATTTTCCAACATTTGGGATGGCATTTTTATTCATTTGATTGTTGATAATATGCATTTGATTCTTTATGTAAGTTATGTATACATCCTAATATTCGCAATTAATTTTCCTGACTCAATCTTATTTTTCAATTTTTTATATTGATAGGTTGGTTACTATTTATTCAAAAGATATTATTATTACTTCATTTAAAATTTGTGATAATTATTGTTCATGTATATGCAAAATATAAAAAATTGCTTGATCTATTCATACTAAAAATCTAAAACTAACACTATATAGATTTGAAAAAAATGAGATATATTTGTTGTGGTGAAAATACATTGGTTAGGATAATAATTTGGTTACTTTAACTGCTTAATTGTACATCAATAGTAATTAATGATTATTAAACTCTCAGTTTAATTTTCGTACTTTATATGCTAACATTTTGATTGAAAATATGATACCATTAATTAACATTCTCTTATGGAAAACTATACGTTGATGTCTCAAAAATATGGAGCCAAAGTGGTTAGAAGATTTTGATAACTGACAAAGAAGGTAAAAGCAGTGCAAGTACAACGAATGTTGTTTATAAGGAAAATTTTCAAAATTTATAAATCTATGGATTTTGAATAAAATATATTAATTGATACTTTTGTTTTTTATACTTACTGCTCATACTTATATATTTTTGCATAAATAACAAAATTCAACTTATCCCGTGCATCGCACGGGTGTATTACTAGTATAGATAAAAAAAATTATCGTCATAACTAAAAATCATTATACCCCATTAATCTTATATTTATTATCATACTTATCATAAAATAGTAGCAAAATTGTAACGTAAGCATTATTGTAATTCATAAGGAATTCTGGTTATCCATTTATAAATACGAGTAATACATGAGAAATGATTTATTTTCACATATACGAGTAGTTGTTGTATGTGATGCAAGAGGGCAACAACTTGATAGAATAGTATTTCTTTCTACTTAAAAATAAACTTCACACAAATGTCTCTTTACTAGATCCTAGCATCATCCCTACCATATTACATATGAAATCTTCGTTTTTCTATTTTATCAATGTATGCCACGTACGATATATACAATATGACCACGTGTATTAATAAAATGAAACATAGGCCTAAACAGCGGAGTATAGTAGGTCTATGATTCGGCAGGCAACCACGAAGCCAGAAATTGCATTACATTAGAAGAAAATGCAAGATTCAGCCTCAATCCTAATTCTTAAAATGTGCACATATCTTCGCTATGTAGACATTCCTTTCAAATTCCGTACATTGTGCTGTGTTTCCCCTTATGATTATGAACAACAAAATAACCATTTTGATCGAGTTTGAGCCCCCTTTTCTTTTGCTACCGAAGATTGTACATCGGGTTGCGCCTCTGGATTATTCGTCGTCAACACTTGTGATGCTGGTAGGCTCGACTTTACCGAGCTACCCATCCTTTCTGTGTCTCCTCCCGCTCTGATCACATTACAATTACAAACGAATAATTAGAAATCAAACACATACTAAATGAAGGATTCGGCTCGGTTCGACATGTTCTGACAATACTTTAGCCCAGGCCTATTAGGCTTGTTCTCACACCTCTAAATATCTAATATCATCAACTCGTCCAAATTTTCTATGTTAAAATCGGGTCATATTATTGTCAACGGACAATGTTTATTAAAATATATACGAAACGCGTAACTAAATTAAAAATGTAAAATGCAACTTTAGCTGTTAGGAATGTTGTTCGTCATACTATAACAACTCATCAATAACTAAAAAATGCGAGCTCATGAATTTCACAACATAGCTTGCATTTTTTAATTATGGCCAGTTGTTACATAGTATAACACAATCAAGACTACTAACAACTAGAGTCATATCTAAAATTTTAAATTTACACATCCCTTCTAATTTGAACCGCATTAATATTTGGGCAAAAGAAATTATAGAGAATTTCGTGTGAAAAATTAGAAAAAATTAACTTACACCGAAAACGCGAACGACATGTTGCTATGGTTGCTCCCCGCCGACCGCCGCGCGTTCCGCGCTTCCTGCGTCAACAACGGCTGACTCCGCCCCTCGTTCTCCTTGATCACCTCCAGCATCGTCGCCTCCGCAAGCCCGAGCTCGCGGCTCCTCATATCGGCGGCGCCGCCGGTGGATGCATGGGCGGAGTAGCAAAACATCTGCTCTGGCGTGGAGGCCGCGGCGGGGCCGGGCGGGGCGAGCTCCCCCGACCGCCACATGTAATGGTCGTTTGTGAAGCTCATATTTCCCATGTGGATGCTGAAGAGCGACTCGTTGGAAGCGACGCTCCAGTCCGCCGGCGTCGACGACTTGTTCCGTTCGAACACCGACGGTGGGATCCTGTAGCCGGAGGGGTTCCGCTCCATTTCTTGATTCGGAGGCGGCTGCGTTGCTTCGGGTTTGGGGGGTTTTCTTGATCTGTATGAAGGTGAAGATGCAGCGCTTGAAACCGAGAAACAATCATCGCTGTCGCCGCTGCGGAGGCGGCTGTGGTGGGATTTAATAGAGGAGGAGGTGGTTAGGTTGACGGCAGCGGGAGGCGGCGGCGGTGATTTTCCGACATAGTGATCGTCTTTGGGGGGTGGTGGAGTGTTGAGTTCAGAAGATCCCATTCCAGTTTAAACTGTGTTTACTGATTCCCTTGTGTCAACACATATGATGTATGTAAGAAAATTGATATTAATCAAAGGTTCTTGTTAATTACAAGTGCTAAAGTATTGCACAAATAAAATAATTCTAAAAATCCGAGCCACATGATTTCTTAAGTATGATACATGCTACTTATTAGATCGAATGTACTTATTCGATATAATAGAATGAATTTGTCCTATCATGACTGATACCGACCCACAACGTTTCATGCATGAAATTACTTTAAATATAAGAAGCCAAGTAGGTGAGTTGGTCCGAGTAGATAGAAAGATGAAAAATAATTGAAGTTAATTAGGGGAATATTATGTAGTTCAATGTCAAATAGAATTCACACAAAAGATGGATACTCAAGTAGTTAAAGTTAATTAAACTTTTTCTAATCTATATTATTTAAATTCTCTTTTTTTTCTAAAGAAAGAAGATATATAAATTCTATCATTTCTTAATTAAGTAAGTTCCATCTAATGTTATTCTTCCTGTCATGCATCCTTAATCTTCAAAGGTTTATTATTATTTTTTTTTCTAGGCGTCAAATTATGGATCGTCAAGATAACAATGGCGGAGCTCCTCTTCTTGCATTCTCATATATTTAAAAAGAAAATGTGGTATTAAATAAGAAAACAAAAATTTTAAACACGATAGAAATTAACATGAATGGGAAAAATTAAATTACCATAATATACACACGAAGGAAATGAAGAATCAGAAAGAGCCTCTATTTTGTGTAATTTCCGGCCAAAGTCCTATATAAAAAACTGGCCAGAAAAATTTAGCAGATTCTTCTTTCCGCCGTGCAGTTGGACGGACGATCGACGAAGAAAAACAATGTGCAAATTCTTGATAAACAAGAATAGGAGAGACAAAGAGACGACAACGATGACTACAAAAAAATCGCAATGATAATTCGATGGTGTAGCGTGGATTTAGCTTCAAAACGATGTTATTTTTTTTTTCACCCTCACTGTCTAAATTTAGGATTTCGCCCTAAGTTACAAATAGAGATAATAAAATATTTACTATGCATATATCTATATTTCATTTCCGGATTTTAGGAATAAAATGTTGAAAATGTTAAATTGATTTGATTCACAAGCCGTACATCACTAACAATTTTCAACTTCCCACGTTAGACTGCTCTAATTGTTATAAATCTCTAAATTTCAATTTTCAAAATTTATAAATGGTATTTCAATTAATTTATACTCGTAGAATTTTCTGTATCCTTGAAGAAGCAGATCGTATAGATTTTAATTTTATATTTATGTTTCAAATTCATTTTTAATTGGAAATGTAGTGATCCCATATACATGTAGATGTATAACAACTATATATTTATATTTATTCCGTTTAATATTTATAGGGACCGTACTTCATAGTAATATAGTATCCTACGAGTTCAAACGATAGTAATTAGTCAAAATTAGGCAAATTAATTAATTAATTAAATAAAAGGAAGAAGAAGCATCTTAAACTTTGACAATAATGCAATTTCTTTGAAAGAGGTCGGAAACTTAAGTGCGATTTGGCTTATATTTTAATATTAAACTTCCAAAACCACATAATTAAAAAAAAACACACACACAAATCTTGTACTATAATTGAAGATCCGCTCAAATATTAAATTTAGAACTGTTGTTAATTTATTGATTATTTTATTTCATACAAACATCATCAAATAAATAAATATTTATGTGATAGCTATTAGGCTATGCCTATGCCGCATTGGCCCAATCTAGAAATGAAAATAAAAACAAAAAGGGAAATTTTCCTAGCTACAACATCATTTTATTTCCTTGTAAGATTAGAATTCTTTTTGTGGATAATTTGAATTTCTCATATTATTGGATTAGAATTTATCTAAACGTTTATTTTTCCAAACAAACGCGCTTTCATGGTTCTATCTTCATAGTTGATATTGATATTATCATGCTTTCAATAAATTTTACTTAATTTCTTCTAGATTTGTATTTTTATACACAAAGTTATTACTTTCTAATATAATGTCACGCGTTACTTTTATTTTATATCGTAGGAACCTGCAGCCTCTATTTTCGGTGCATACGGAGTAATGTTACATGTTACTTTAATTTAACATTATAGCGATTATTCTAATTATAATGAAGGAATATTTATGCATATATATTATACGAGTATTTTAAAACCGATTCTTGAGCAAAAGAAAAACACACACACACACATCGGTCCAACCGTACAGAGATTGACATGTCCAAATGTTCACAAGTCAATAGTCAAGAGTCAAAAGCACGATTTGTAAGTGTTGGAAAAACACCAATAAAAAAAGGCAAAAAAGAGAGAAAATTACAAATAGAGAAATCAATGTTTTACTTTTGAGATTGCTGCTTGTGACGGACAGACACGTGACAACAAATTAACTGATAAATTTAGGGTTGATTGCAATTTAATATACTAGGTTCCAAGTGATTTGCAGCTTAGATTTGAACTTTGAAATATTGAAATTTAATACTCAACCTTCACGATTCATTGCAATTCAAACATATCCCATTTTTTGTGCAGGATTGCAGTTAAAATTCAGATATCAATCTGACATCATAAACCCAGTTCATTGTGTGGATTGTACTCTCGCATTGTCAATTTCATCTCCAAAAGTCTCATGGTTGAATAATTGAGTCGGGAATTGACGCGATATAATTAAGATTTCGTCCCGGCTCAATTACTCAATCATGATGTTGAAATTGATAACACAAGATGACAGACCAAAGAATGAGCTTCAAAAGCTAAATTTTAGATTTCGATATCATATAGATGTTAAAAAACTCAACTTTAATCCCATATGAAAAATTAATTAGATCTGAACTATAAAAAATAATAAAGATTGAGTCTAAATTTTCAAATCACCCTAAATATTGGGCATTAAATTGCAATTAACTCATAAATTCACCCAATCCCAAAGAAGCTTCCCCTCTCAAAATTTGGACCCAACTTGAGTCTTCCTCTTCTTTTTTATTATTTATTATTTTTTACGAGTTCAGTTTATAACTACAATATCTGTAGCTGTCTGTCTGTCCCATTTCTCTACCTGTTACCGAACGCGTTATGAATTTTTTGTATTTTAAAAGTTTTTTTTCTTCATCAAAATTCCACTTCCTTTCTTTTTTTTCTCTCTTTTTTTCCCAGTTCATAGCATCCTAAGTCCAGCAAACTAGCAGGAATCTTGAGTTCTAACGCTATAGTTGTCAGATTTCTGGATATTGTATTTTTGTGTTTGTGTATTTGCAGTTTTGTTGGAATTTTTCCTTCATTTATACTGGTTTTTTTGTACCAAAAACTTGTATATTTAGCTCAAGATTATACCACTCTACTGTTTGTTGACATGTTACTGATATGGGGGTGGAGTGGTTACAATTTTGCGTGAAACGACCATGATCAAGAGAGAGAAACATTATCTTTGTTTCTCTGCTCATTCTTGAATTTGAGGAAAGTTTTCATTCGGCAGTCACCTCTCTCTCTCTCTCTCTCGGTCTTGTCCTGTTCTTCAAGTCAGTATTCAAAGATGGGAGGCTGCAGTGGTCAGTCTTGAGTTATAGTCAACCCACACATATATATGAATATCTTGTGTTTTTTCTAAATTTGAGTGGTAAAATCAAATCTACTGCAGAAATCTCAATTTTGGCTCTGTTTTGAATGGAGGCCCTTGTGCCTTCAAATCTTGCCTGCAACCTTGATTTACCAATATTCCATTAAAAAAAAGATTGAATTTTGTTTTCCATTCAAGAACCAAAAGGGTCAATTTCTTCAAAAAATTGTTGAATCATTCAAGAACAAGCAGCCGATGGCTGAAATCTCCGATGCAGAACGCCACGTCGTCGCCGCATCCTATCACGTGCTGAAGGCGCTTCAGGCAACCAAGAACTTGAGCAACGATGTGAGGAAGCTTATAGAAGACCTCGACATCCATTTGTCCGCAGTGATGAAGACCGATGAGGATGAAGCAGAGGCAGAGGATAGCAAAGAGCTCGAGACGAGGCTCGTCTCGGCCCACCAAACCATCACGGGCCTGCATTCGAGCTACTCGAAGATCTGGTCTTCCGATCCCGTGATCATCTTGGAATACTTAGAAGCAGTTGGTGAGGTGCAGAGATTGATTGAGACTCTTGAAGATATGCCTTTAAACAGAACAAGCAAAGGGCTTCTTGATCAAGCCAACACTATTCTGCAGATGGCTATGGACAGGCTCCAAAATGAGCTGATCTACACACTTGTGCAGAACAAGCAGTGCTTCGAGCACGAATATCCGGTTTACGAAGTGTACCCGATATACGAGGAGTCAATCGTCTCCAATGAGGACGATTCAGTTGAGGATGCGTCTCTCAAGGGCCGTAGCAGCTCAGAGACTGAGGAATGCGCGATGGATCTGATCCATCCGGACGTGGTTCCTCAGATCAAGTCCATCGCGGATACAATGTTCGCCTCGGGCTACGCTCACGAGTTCTGTCAGGCGTTCACCGCGTTCTGGAAAGACATATTCGCGGAGTATTCGCTGATTCTTGATGTGGAACAGGTCAGCATCGAAAACGTGAAGCAGATGGAGTGGAAGCACTTGAACTCCAGAATCAGGAAATGGCGCGTCGCCATGAAGAGGATCATCGGCATCTATCTTGCCAGCGCAAAGCGTCTCTTCGACCAAGTTCTCGGAGAGTACGGCCATATCAGCCCGGCTTGCTTGCTCGAGGCTTCAAAGGGGCCTCTCTTCTGTCTCTTGAATTTCGGCCATGCTGTGTCGATTGGACCCCACCGGCCCGAATGGCTCTACTGCTTGCTCGACATGTACGAGGTTTTAGCTGATCTCGTCCCAGATTTGGATGCTCTGTTCCCACAAGAGATCGACTCATTGATCGGGATCGAATTCCACCAGCTTCTGTCACAACTAGGAGAATCTGTTAAGGCCATCATCAAGGAGCTGGGAAAATATATTGCAACATGCCCTTGCTCTACCCCTCTCCTCAATGGAGGGATTCATCCGTTAATGAAGTACGTCGTCAACTACATCTTGTGCTTTGCTGAATACGAGGATACTCTTCGTCTGCTTCTTCAAGCTCAAGATAGGGAGCATGGAGACGAAGAAGAGAGCACAGACGTCGGGGGAGATCCCAATCCCAATCCCTCTTGTGCCTTGGCAACTTACCTGCAGTCACTGACATCGATTTTAGAAGCGAGTTTAGACAAGAGATCGCATTTATACAGAGATTGCGCGTTGAAGCATATCTTTCTGATGAACAATATCCACTACATGGTTGAGAAGATCAGGAAATCTAAAATCAGCCCCTACTTTGGTGATGATTGGATCAGAAAGCATTTTGTGAAATTCCGGCAGCACGCGATTTATTATGAAAGAGCGACTTGGAGCAGTGTACTAACCTTTCTTCGTGATGATGGGAAAGCCGGGAAGGCAACTCTAAAGGCGAGGTGCCAAGATTTCACCGCTGCTTTTGAGGATCTATATAAGAGCCAGACGAGATGGGTCGTCCCGGATCATGAACTCCGTGAAGAAGTAAGGATCTCAGCTTCGAAGACAGTTATCCAAGCGTATCGCAACTTTGTCAATAAGATTATCAATTCTATTGGCGAAAAGCACATCAAGTACACTGAACAGGAATTGGGGACGTACATCTTGGATCTTCTTGAAGGCTCATCAAAGTCGATGAACCATCCTCGGAAGAGGTGACGTGGATGATTTCAAATGCATTCTAATCTAGTTTTTACTGATCCTTGTATGATGTTCTGTAGTATGTCGTCTCGATTGTTGACATTCTGAATTTTGTAATGTTAGCTGTACATTATATGCATATGTTACCACAATCATATTTTATCAATTAGTAGATGAAATGTAGGAAATAACAGCATAGAAAA
Organism: Agastache rugosa; assembly: GCA_031470985.1. Lineage (NCBI taxonomy): Eukaryota > Viridiplantae > Streptophyta > Magnoliopsida > Lamiales > Lamiaceae > Agastache > Agastache rugosa. The sequence goes on from CM062605.1 coordinate 29,354,248, forward strand.
TTACCAGAAACATGCGGTATGCTTCTGAACGAACGGGCTTCTATCATTCTGCTCCGTGCTTCATCTGTGTTATTATGTTCATCGAAAAGAGTGAAGAATCATTCTTCCACATAGAATCAAATTTACATTCCTGAAAATATGAATCCATTCACCGTTTCCTTGCAGTATAAGTTACGAGTCCAAGGTTAAGATATATTAGCACGTTGTTAACAGCATTCTTGAAGCGAGCAAAAGCTCCAACTCCATGCAAGAGATGTTCTTGGGATATTTCATTTTCATTCCTAGTTATTCAAATTCAATCGTCCCCGTAGAACACTGTAACTGCAGTCCGTGCATCGCCATGTCTGATTTATCAATCTTCTGCAATATTGATATTCAGTTAGAAAGAAAGAAAAGGAACCACATGAAAGAGTATGCAGCAACTATGAGAAGTAAAAGGAGTCCAAAATGTGTCGTACCGTAACTAGAAGACTTTAAACGCATGTCAAACTAATGCATGGATGAGAGAGATCCAGCATTCTATGATTCTTGATTGACCGTTTCATATCAATGCTGAGAAACAGAGAAAGACATAACAAGAGGAACCGCGACCATAACATCAGAAAATTATGTTACTAGTGTGAACGTCATCAAACGTTTCTCGTACCAGTAACATCAGCTAGGACTTAGGATGCACATCAACTATAACAAGGATGTCGAGTCAAATATTATACGGTATACTAAGATATTATTACACTAATTGCTGCATCAAGCAGGCTATATCGTATCTGATAATTTTGATTTTCACAGCTTAAGCCTGATGATGAAGCAAGAATACACGTTCGACTAAAAACAAACATAAATAAAAATAACTTTGGAAAATATTGCTATAATAGCTCAATTACTCGGTACAAAATTTTTCAATTTTTTTGAGATTCATGTATCTGAACAAGCTCAATCAAAACATGTACCATGAATAACACGCTTGATGTGGACATTTTACAATTTGAACTTTTCACAACATTCATAGCATTAAATGCAAAAATGGTATTAATAACATTTCCTCAAGAGTAGTACATAGAAAGAGTAGTGCTACAAGTGCCTCAACCATATAAAAGTGCAAGTGGCTATTGCATTTAATGCAAGAAATTTACCAGTGCCAAAGTTCTTTTTTTTATTTTATTTGTAACATTAAATTTAAAGACTGTGCCATGGTGGACTAGAACCTGAGACCTTTTGGTCGTTTCAGACATTAACCACACTACCATTAGGCCAACACACACATACAAAAGAAAGCAAAATCAGGTTAAAAAAAATTAAAGCAGGCAAAAATCAGGTAAAAAAACCAAATAAAACGTCGTACTCGTGCTAAAAGGAGGATAAAACTTGAAAATGAGAAACAATAGAAACTTCTACTGGTCAATCAGCAACATGAAAAGAGGGCTTCTTAGGGAGCACTATGTCAGATATACAAGGTCAATTTGCTGACAGTAGAACACTAAACTGCATCCGAGTCGAGAGGTGTATTCTCAAGTAAATTCTGAACCTAAAATTTAGCCAGCCTGAATGTGCATCTTTATAGAACTTCTGCTGATAGATGATCTCATTTAGCCAATACTAGAAAATAAAGCAAGTGTTTTGAATGTCGAGATCCCAATGGTGCCTGGTGTTGGGGCTCGGCATTTGCCAAGGTAGCTTGAATCCAGTAGCCTCACATACATTTGCTCATATAAATATATCTAAACAGAGGAAGACACGAATTTGGATCTCTTCTGCTGGTTCCTGGATATTGGTGGTAATCCACGATTCATTTTCATACATCATTTGAAAATGATTATCTCAGTTCCAGTAAATAAATGTAAATGTGATAGGATAAATGAGTCGCAAATTTTTGACAGAAAAAGTTGACAAGCTAAGTTGGTATTTCATTTTTGAGCACACTGCTTCTTTCACTTGTTTTCAGTTCTGTAATAAAAGGTGTTCTCTAAGATGCATGGTTGAAGCAGGTTGTTTCTTTCAAATGTTTCAATAAACAATCTCACTAGATGAAGGGAGAAAAAATGACTTAACAAACCAAAAAAACATTCAATCGTATTGAAAGAAGATGAAAAACACCTAATATCATTTAAGTTGCCTGTTATGACAATGTGCATTTCCCAGTTGTCAGGAAGTCCATATGCCGCAAACTACTTGTTACACCTGGTCCTGACAAGTTTTTTTTGGGGCAAATAACTTCCTCAACAACCAACATTCTGATCTAGCACCTTTTTAAATTCCTGACTAGTTTTTAGGGAATCTGTTGGAATAATGTCTTAGCAATCTATCTTAGATACTTCTATGCATTGTATCTTATCTGCGACTAGTTTATTTGAATAGTGCAGCCACGAGGCCCATAGATGCTACCCCCGGAGATTATACAAGGTGACATTATTATGCATTGCCATTACAATTATGATATTATTCTAGCTCATGCTATCTATATTCTTCAATCAACCATAGTTTGGGCTTTCCCCAGTTACACTTCTAGTTAAAATTATCATAACGTCATAAAAGGGGGAGAAATGATAAGACAACCTTGCCACTAGTCTTACTAAGGAATCTCATCTTGCTTCGAAGAACATATCAGCCGTAAATCTAGGTAAACTCAAAGTTAGAACGCTGGATGCAATCATGGTGACTTCTTTTCAGCTAATGTAAAATTAATGAAATTACAGAAATTGACATCAACAAGCAAACAGTCCAAATTGATTATGAATAATCATCTCAGATAATATCTCATAAATCTAAAACATCAATAGGTTGATAGAACATTGTACAACAAAAGCTTCAAGCAACAGCCTAGTCAATAAATAAAATAACACGCCGAGCAGGACAGAAAAAGGAAGAGCAGGCAAAGCCTTTCGATAAAATGCTAGGAGCATCAGAGTTATACCAAGACCGGCAATAATAGCAAGGTAGCATGCATAGACCGTCATGAAGTCATACATAGCAGCTCTTCCAACTAAAACGCTGTAAAAGATAAAGTCGCCAAGTCCAAGCTTAATTGCACCAGACGATCCCAAGCCAATCCCTTCAAGCGCAAGATTTTCACTCGGAACAGCATTGTCCGAAGAGTTCATTCGGATATTAATACGTTGCATGAGAGGAGCAGCAAGCTCAGAATTTCCTCCCAATGCCCGACCCCGACCCTCTTCAGCATCAACAATATTCCTCTCATTATCATTCTCACCATACAAATAAGCCACCAAACTAGAATCTGCAACAACATCAGTCCTTGCATCGGACCTAATCATTTGATTTTCATCAAAATCACCCGTTCCCTCTCTCCAAACCCTTCTCCTCACCACACCACCTCTCTCACCAGCATCACTAATAATGGGGCGTGCCTCGTAGACGAGAGCAGGGATATCTTCATCCCTAGCCATAGCAAGCTCTACCAAGAGCCTCAACGGCCCGCCGGGCAGCAAAACCGCGGCAAGATCATACAATGACATAGCAACCAAGAGCATCCAAGTAGTCCATTCAGGCAAAAGAGTAAACCAATAAGCAACCAACATGCCAATCACAACCAAGTAAGCTTGAGTGACAAAAATAGCCATTTTTGACATGAACACAGCAAGAACACCAACAACAGTGAAATTATACAGCCCAACAGCAAAAGTAACGCAATCAATCGGAAAGCTGAAACCTTTGATCAAGAAAAGGGCAATCTCACCACCCATGAAGCCCAGAACAAGGAGAGAAGAGAAACCCATGTAGTATTTCAAGAACTTGGTGCATCTGAGGTAGAACAAGAGGACCAATAGGAAGGTGACAACTGTCACGACAGCAACAAAGACGAGAGAGTTCAAGAGGGCACCTTTGAGCTTATCCCAGATGGAGTCCGAGCTGTTCTCGGAGTAGGCCATGGTCGCCATGGTTGCAAATGAAACGCTGTCGTTCGAGGAGGAATCCCCATTGAGAATAGATACAAGAATTACGACCAAGAGCATACATATTGAAACTGGGGTTACGATTCTGATGATTTCTTCGCCGCATGTTTCGAGGATTGTTTTGGGTCTGGGATTTTGCTCCATTTTTGGATCCAAAATTGCTGGATTTTGGGGGAGTGAAGACTGATGAAAGCGTCTATTTCCAGAAATCTAACCAGATTTTATAGAGAAGAGAATTAAAAGTTTTATTTCGCTACTGATTTATTAATTAGTACTATTAAAAACTAATTTCTTAATAAAAAATATTACAATTCACACACATAAATCTCCACGTTAATTTATAAAAAAGATATCAATCTAAGTTAGCACGTTCTTCAGGTTACTCTCTCTCTCTCTCTTTGTGCAGGCACAGATAAATCCCTCTCTCTTTCTCTCTAGGGTTTTACATTCCACAGTAAACTGAGTGTACACCCGATCACAAAGGTATAATTCTTTTCCTGGTTGTGCTAATTCTTAGTAAAACTCTCGCAGATTGTATATTTTACGTTTCTCTATTCATTAATCCAATTAAAATCACTTTTCTTTTCCCTCTGTTTGTTGATATGATTATGTTTTTGTATTTTAAAGTTATAAATTTTAAGTGGGTATATACTTGTTTCTGTTAGTATTAAGATATACTAAGCTGAGTTTGAAGAGAGAGAGAGATGAAGAATATTTTCCATTTCACAATCTGTAAAAAACTAAAACTGATTTACAAGATGAAGAGCTAATCTATTTATCTAAAGAAGACGAAGACTCTAGACTAAGATAGATACAGAAAACTATCTCTAGACTTCTAACTACCTTTGTTGACTTTCTTGCTAACACCTAGCTGACGTGGAGAGTAAAGATGGTGAAAGATGGTAAATAATCCAATAGTTAGAAATTATCGAGAAAAAAATAATCTAAATGTTTGTGTTTTTGGCGTTTGCTCGTTCTTGAGATTTATTTCTGTGATATATCATGATTAAGTTACATTCATTCGAAGCTAGAATATGCAAGAAATCTGAAACTAAGTTAAACAAATAGGAAAAACACCAATTTTTATGCTAAATAAGGGATTGAAGAAGAGACATGTTTTGTTAATAGGAAGAATAAAGCTTTATATACCTGCAGCAATATAATTAAGAACATTCACCCAATATGTAGGAATAATTGATTGATGTGATCGACATTGGAATTTTTATTTGCTGTGATTTGGATTGCTCTCTTTTGGTTATTGCTTTAATTTGCATTTTTGTTCCATCTCCGGAGTTGGCTTCTTTTCCTTTTGTGCAGTCGATGCTTTGGTGTTTATAGGGAGAATGTATAGTTTCTCGTAGATTCTGAAACGAGCGTGTGTTAATCATTCCTTGTCGTAGGTCGGAGCAATGGCTTTCGTTAGAAAAGCTGGGAATGTAATAGGAAGAGTTGCAAGTAATCGCGTTAGTCAAGAAATCCCTACGTCTAAGCCATCCATCTTTCAAGCAATCAGATGCATGTCTTCTTCAAAGCTCTTTGTCAGAGGTCCAATACCTTTCTCGTTGGATTACTGCTTGATTCGCCCGTTTTCATTGTATGAGATACGGTGCATCACAATTCCTGATTTTCAATTTGCAGGACTCTCGTTCAGCACTGATGACGCGACTCTCAAAGAGGCTTTCAGCAAGTACGGACATGTTGCTGAAGGTGTGTCTCGACACCTCGTCTTCTTGTGAATTAGTGATAGCATTTTGAAAGCTTATATAGTAAATGTGTGCCTCTCTGCATGTTTGCAGCTAGGGTGGTTATGGATCCTGATACTGGTATGTCGAGACGATTTGCCTACGTTACTTATTCTTCCACTGATGAGGCTGCTGCCGCCCTTCAGGCTTTGCATAAACAGGTGCCGTTCTCTCTCTTCGTTTTTCGTGTTGAGTTTGGGTTTCTTACTCATATTATTGAATGTAAACTTACATTAACAAGTGGATGTTGATTTAAATTTTATTCAGAAACTTTTTGGACGTAGGATAAGAGTGAAGTATCCAGATAGCAGCGGTTATGAATCTTATGATTTTGATCATGCCGATTATTCCAGTGATGATTGTGATTACCATATGAATCCCGTGGCAGAGGCATCTAAATAACAAATGTTCAAGAATGTGAATAGGGTATGACATTATTTGTGTTTAATTAGTCTTCAACTCAAGAAATCAAATCGGGAGATTGTCGCCATGTTTGATCGATTTGGCAACTATGTCCTAACGTTTTAAGATTTTTACAATAATATCACGAAATTAAAAAATATACTCCTTTATCTCTATGATTAACTACAACCGTGGTGTGCATGTCCGTTTCTTGGGACCGACAAATTATCGAAATGCTATGATGTAGCATTTTTTGGGATTCTTGATATGTCGAATCCTCAAATAATAATAATAATAAATAAATAAATAAAAATCACGAATTTGGTGTGTGGAGGGTGTGGCTGTTTTTGATAATTTCATTTTTTGGGATTATTTTTACAATTTAATAAAATATTATTAATTCTAAAATGTGATTAATTAAATTACTTTATTAAAAATGCTTAAGTTTTGAATTGAGAAAAATGAAAAACTTATAATGAATTTTAAAATTTCTATATATTTCATTGGTGAAAATTATATAATAAAATATAAATAAACCAACATGCTTACCGAATTGCCCCTACAAATTTTAAAAAACTGAATTCTTGCATTTGTATCGCAACCGCCTCTGCACCTATGCAACATAGCCGAAAAGTAGAATATGATAGATAATATTGTAAAAATTTAAACTGCGCAAAATTAGCCATTGTGAAATATTATTGTATTTGCACTTGAAATTTGTGTGGAAGTGCTAGTGGTTAGATGCATAGACAGAGTGTCAAGTGTGGTTTTTTCAACGGAAAATCTCTCTCTCTCTCTCTCTCTCTCTAGGGCTTTACATTCCTCATTGAACTGAGGAGTGTCAGCACAAACCCAGTACACCCGATCACAAAGGTATAATTCTTTTCCTGGTTGTGCTAATTTATAGTAAAACTCTCGCTGATTGTATATTTTACGTTTCTCTATTCATTAATCCAATTAAAATCACTTATCTTTCCCTCTGCTTGTTGATGTGATTATGTTTTTGTATTTTTAAAGTTATAAATTTTAAGTGGGTATATACTTGTTTCTGTTAGAAATTATCGAGAAAAAAAAAATCTGAGGTTTCTGTGAAGAGATATGCAAGAAATCTGAAACTAAGTCAAACAAATAGGAAAAACAAAGATTGAAGAAAATACATGTTTTATTAATAGGAAGAAGAAAGCTTTATACCTGCATCAATATAATCAAGAATATTCACCCAATCTGCAGGGATAATTGATTGATGTGATTGATAATGGTTGGTCTCTGCTAAATTTTCTTTGCTGTGATTTGGATTACTTTCACTTGGTTTAGATATAATTGATTGGTGTGATCGATAATGGTTGGTCTTTTGAAAATTTTCTTTGCTGCGTTTTGGATTACTTTCACTTTGCTCGGGAATAATTGATTGGTGTGATCGATAATGGTTGGTCTTTTGAAAATTTTCTTTGCTTTTTGGTTACTTTCACTTTGCTCGGGAATAATTGATTGGTGTGATCTATAATGGTTGGTCTTTTGGAAATTTTCTTTGCTGTGATTTGGATTACTTTCACTTGGCTATCTGCTTGAAATGCACTTTTGATCCACCTCCAGAGTTGGCTTCGTTTCCTTTTGTGCAGTTCGATGCTTTGGTGTTTATAGGGAAAATGTATAATTTCTCGGAGATTCTGAAACGAGTGTGACAGAAGAAGACTTTTCCTTGTTTTAGGTCGGAGCAATGGCTTTCGTTAGAAAACTTGCAAGCAATCACGTTAGTCAAGAACTATCTTCATCTAAGCCATCTATCTTTCAAGCAATTCGATGCATTTCTTCTTCAAAGCTCTTTGTCGGAGGTCCAATACCGATCTTACTGTTTGATTCGCCCGTTTTTATTGTATGACTCCTGATGTTCAATTTGCAGGACTCTCATACGGCACTAATGATGCAAGTCTGAAAGAGGCTTTCAGCAAGTACGGACAAGTTGCTGAAGGTGCTCTGCTCGACCACAGCTTGTTATATAAATATATACCTCGTCTGCTTGTGAATTAGTGATAGCATTTTGAAAGCTTATATTGTAAATGTGTGTACCTCTGCATCTCTGCAGCTAGGGTGGTTATGGATCGTGATACTGGTAAGTCGAGAGGATTTGCCTACGTTACTTATTCTTCCGCTGATGAGGCTGCTGCTGCCGCCCAGGCTTTGGATCAACAGGTGACGTTTATCTCTCTTGTTTTGTTGCGTTGAGTTTCTGTTTCTACTTCATTTTCATGGAATTGTGAACTTACATTAACAAGTAGATGTTATTTAAATTTTATTTTGATGTTCTTGTTCAGGAGCTTTATGGTCGTAGGATAAGAGTGGATTATGCAAATAGCAGGGTGCGTGGTTATGGAGGAGGCTTCCGGGGTGGCAACTCTGGCGGGGGTGGTGGTTATGGTGGCAGTTCGTATTCTAATACTAGAGACGATCAAAGTTGAGGAAGTGGAGGTGGGGGTCGAGGCGGTGCCAATTACTCCGGTTATGATGGTGATCGGAGGTGAATCCCGTGGCAGAAAATACGGAGTCGAGACGATGATGATTCCCTTGATAGCCATGTTGATAAAGAGGAATTCATGGATTTGGTTCAAATGGGGTATGGCATGATTTGTGTTTAATTGGTCTTGAACTAAAAAAAAAATCAAATCAGGAGGTTGTCGCTTTGTTTGATCGACTTGGCAACAGTATGTCATAATGTTTAAGACTTAATAATTTATACACAATGTTTCAACATTGTTGAAATAATATCATGAAATCCAAATATACATTCCTATCTCTCTATAATTAACTACAAGAATGGCGTGGATATCAGTTTCTTGGGATCAATAAGTGTCACCAAAAGACTATCCTTTATAGGTGACTAAATCACTGAAATGTATACATGATTATGGACAACACGGTTTTATTAGAAAAATGTTGAAAATTTGTGTATAAATTAGTCAAAATTTAAACATCACCATACTACTGCAAAATTAGCCAGACGTTGTGATTATATATATTACATTTGCCATTGAAGTTTGTGTGGAAGTGCTAGTAGTTAGATGCATAGATGCATAGGCACGAGTGTGAAATATTGATTCAAACTCGTTGTATTTTGCTTAATCCCATGGCTTTATTTTTCAGTTCAAATTACAAAAGAAGCAAAACAAATTGCAGATGGTTATACAATGAATAACATCTATAAGGCAATTTGAGAAATCCCACAAAAAATCATGTTTCCACAAAATATATTCCACAATATCTCATACTAACACAATCTTTGAAGACATTCTCGAGCAAAATCACACATTCTTGACGATTCTCACATTCGAAATTTTCGAAAAGGAATGAAGTTTTTCTTGACAAGGAGAGTGATAAATATAAGTATAGTTTTTTCAACGGAAAAGCCTGGGTACTGATCTCTTCGGGATTTTACCGTCGAGTTTCAATCGACGATATGCTTCTCTCATGTGGCATGGCCTGATTGGTCCTGTATCTTTTCTCTCTGCCATCACTACTCTGGCTGCAATCCTTAGTTGTTTCAGTATAACTCACAGAAAAGTTAAATTTCTTCTACATGCCCCTATGGCTATGCATAAAATACATCTTAATTCTATTTTCAGGCACAACCATAACTTCAAAAATTCAAAAGATAGAGAAAGAGGGGGGAGTATTTTATTGAGAACAAGCCTGCATACCTGTTTCTACAAGCTCTCCGACAAACATTTTCGCTATTCCAGATACCACAATAGTCATAGGTATAGAGATCTTAGCACTTCCAGTTATGTTTGCTAATAACTGCATTTCAGAAAACAAAGAGGCATTATGAGATCAAATCTTCGCCAAGAAAATTATCTCATAAGAGAAGAGATAAAAACCACGATGGTGACATATTGATAATTGGGTAAGGTAAAGAACTATGAGGTGATGCCTACCTTTTTCATATTAGCCTTCTGAAATCCAGATCTTCGAAACGATTCATACCTACTCATTTGGTCCTCTGTAAAATGAGATAAAATTTCCCTGAAGAAGAAATGATGTTAGATGATCTTATAAACTGAGAAAAGATAAGGGACAAACTGACAAAGCATATTTGAATTTGACGGAAAATATCCATGTATATATTATAGAAAGAAACTAACACTTGCCATCTTCTTTGCATCTTCTTTGACAATAAGAGCATCAAATATCTTTTACTTATCAAGAATTTATGACTAGATAGAATAAGAAACATCATTTTCTACATTCTCTGAGATGGGTAGTGTGGACTGTGGAGCAAGGAAGATTAGTGTATAGTATTGGTACTGAAGGAGTGTGAACACAATTGGTACCTAATCAATCCCTGAAAGGCAGAGCAATGTAAACCCAAACGAAAGAAATTAATCAAATTCCATCTGCAGAGGCACTTGCAACTTCATCAGAAACATTTAGTTTATGTTTGACATGGTTCTCATGTAGCTTAATGTTTGACATGGTTCTCATGTAGCTTACAACAGAGGAAGTTACGTAACCAGTCAGCACAAGTTAGATAAAAAGTTCTCCACGAAGGGAAGTGAAGGGTTGTTCACTAGTCATATATTTACCATACCTCAAATATATGGATCGAACAATAAATAAGAACCTAGACATTCTTATGAATAGAATTGTCTTCTGTCTACTTTGGTTGAGCTTTAAGATCTTTCAACCCTATAATCTTGAATCACTTAAACCCTGGACAATCATTCTTCTCTGACCAGATGATGCCTATTTTTTATGAGACAATATGAGTATGATGTCATGTTCGCAGTTCGCCCATTTTAGACGAGTTCCTGTGACCTTGTTGAAGACTCGTTCAGAATACTTGATTTATGATATGTGCATGACGCCATAATCAACTGACAAAATGAATATCGAGTGTCCTAAATGGGTTTAAGTCTGCACTTCACCTGCTGCTTATCTATTTATTTGCTTCTATGTTCCAAAAATTTCAGGTAACTGTTAATCTCTTTTCACATGTGTCCGGTGTCTCAGCAGATCAAAGCATTACTTTAACATTTTGTTGTTTGCATCATGCCTATTGGATATAAAAGTGAAATACGAAGCAACAATATATAAAATACATGACAGAAAAGATACCAACAAACAAAAAACTCGGAGGCGTTCACAACAAGTAAATCATGAAGATGAATTCGATTGAGGAGAAGAAAGTAAGAAGAGTGATGAAAGAGAACAGAGTGTATAAATATATACAATTCCTGGGTTAAAGAGGTCACTATTTCTTCGTTCAAGCTCCATTAATTCTACACATACATCATAGAGCAAAAATTTCTTTCGACAAATCAGTTTCCTACTATATGATTACTAATTACATGGAATTACTTTCAAAATCAAGAGTGGCAAAACGTCAAGACATAATAGTGGGTTTGTGGAGAATGACAATATAACATGCAAGACTTTCCGGAGGCTCATAAAATATAAATAGTCAACTTACTGCATCTTAGCTGTTTTTGCAGGATCACCACTAGCTCGAAGCTTGCCAAGCTCAACATCCATGTTCTCTTCTTCTTCTTCGTCATCATCTTCTTTATTCTTGCCACTTTGGCCAGCTGTCCTCCCGGCAATTGACCCAACAGCGACAGTTGAAGGTTCGACAGCATGAACATTAGCATTAATGTCTGTATCCCCACCACTAGGGCCAGCTGCAGCTTGTGATTCATTCTCATCAGGACCCACAGGGGATTCTGGTGGCGTTTCATCCTGCTCCTCAAAAGCAATCTCAAAAGGATCCTTGGACTTCTTCATATTAGTTACCTTATAGATGGTTTTATATAGATTCTCAGATTACAAGACAGCAATTTACATAAAAACTCAATAGATGAAGAACACAAGGCGCAGAGGTTGGGTCTTTGTTAAGTCGAATTCATGAATATCATCAACGGACATTACATTACCAAATACTAAATTCAGAGTTCCTTATGTTTAGCTAATAAATTCAATCTAAAATAATAAAAAACGGAAGTGCACATATTATAATATCAGCCTCCAAAATATATTTCTAAAACCTAGAAATTACAAAAGATGTTCAATCATTATTCCTTTACTTCCAAACCATAAGGGCGATTCCCACAAATTTGAAGCGCAAAGAAGTCACTGAAACGCATATCAACAGAAATGGCAAATGAAATTAACGGTTTATGGCTTAGATGGAAACGACAGCTCGTAATTCTCACACACGTTCAAGGAATACGATAGGTACAGATTTAGGTAATCCGCACAATGAGATGCTTACCGTTACTGAATTCCGGCGTGTGTGGAGTTCCGCCTTCGGCGAAGGAATCACAGGGAAAGAGGTGGATCGAGAATGATAACTCTATTTTGAACAAAGATTACAAAAAATTTAAAGGTGTCCTGACGGTGTACTCGAACCCATAATTTTTTGTTCGAGCATTAACCACTCTACCACTAGACTAACACACGCACACTGATAACTCTATTTTATTTTCCGATTACCGCCATCTTTGTTATATATTACTAGTAGTAGGGATGTCGGTTAACTATTAGATTTTCGGGCAATTATAATGGGCTCTGATTATTTTTGATTTTGGCCAATTAAATCGAACTAAAGGGTAATTTTAAATATAGCCCCTAAATCTCTCTTTATAGCCCATTTTTATAAAAAATAATAAAAATTATATTAACTTTACTATTTTACCCTTACAACCCAAAAATTGTAGTACTAACTGTTTTGGGAACATGATTTCAACGGAACAAGGCCATGAAAAATCTGAAAATTAGACAGTAGTTCTACAATTCTGGAGTCTGGTAGACTCAATGGTGTGATTTCACACCATGTCGGCATTATCTTTCTCTTCATAGACAACTAGAGTAAAGCCTTTCGCCGCCGCGTATATGCAGGCGAGGAGGTCGCTGATTGCGCCATTGATGATGGCTACCCTTTTCGCCATGGATGAGAGTTTGGAACTCAAAATGGACCCAATTAATACCAAGCGAAATATTGCTTAAACATAAATTCAGTACAACTTCTTTATCACCTGTATAGTATCAATGCCGAACGTTATGATTTGGGTAAACAATGGTGAAATTTGACCTTCGTTGGGGCTATGGACTATATTTGTTTTTTTTTAATTAAAATTTTAAGTTCACTGTGGACTAAAATATTTATTTTTTATTAAAAATTTTAAGTTAGGGGGCTACAAGGGTATAAATGTGCATTTATATTTTTTATTATTATTATTTTAATTAAGAGGCTATAAAGAGATATTTGGGGGCTATGTTTAAAACTACCCTAATTCTAAACGTAGCCCATGTTTTTCTCTTCATAGCCTTTTAATTTAAATAATAATTAAAATATTAATAGATGTACTAATTTACCCTTATAGCTCCAAATTCATAATAAAAGATTAACTCATTACTACACCCCTAAAAATCCGAAAAGGTATAGCCTCCATAAATTTGAAGGAAGAAAAAAAAAATGAAGTCGTCCATGATATTACCTTTTTCCTTAGGAGACAAAGTCTAACATTGAGCATCAGATATGAGCAAATAGGAGAAATCGTGACAACCTTCATTAGTTCCTTCTATCTTTTTTTTTTGGCTTTAACGTTGAAGGCCTTTGTGATGTTTACAGGCGGCAATAATTAGTATTCTTCTACAGAAATGCGAAAGAAAAATTTTCATATAGTAATTATGTAACAATATTTAGAAGAGCATTTCATTTCAAGAAATTTTCAGTATCAATATCAGAAAAAAGAAATTTTCATTTTTTAGTATCTCATGCAAAAAAATTCGAACTGCAAATTCATAATACATTTGTCTTGCAAGGTGAAAAGGCCAGCACCTTACCGTGGCTGCCGTCGAACTTCATATATTAATTTCGCCTGTTAATTTTCTTAAAATTTTGTGATGGAGGCTATACATTTTTTCATTTTTTTTGCCGGTAAGAATGAAGTAATTTTTATTAGGGATTTAATTTGGGGCTATAAGGGTAGTATGGTATATTTATTAACATTTTAATTATTTTTAAAATAGGGAGGCTATGAAGAGAAAAAATGGAGCCATATTTAAAATTACCCGAACTTAAACCTTAATTTTTTAGTTTTCGAGTTAGCCCCAGGCCGCAATTTATAAAAAATAAATTAATGTGAGTATGATAATTTGACAAAAGTATTCAATTTTGTCAGGAGGCACGAATAAATTAATGTGGGTATGATAAAAAATTTATAAAAATTAAATTAATGTGAGAGTGATAATTAGACAAAAGTATTCGATTTTGTCAGGAGGCAAATTCGTGTACGGTGCACCATGTTTCTTATTTTTTTTTAGTTAACCCTGATTGAGGCTTCAGAATCTTATTTGAAATTAATAAATTGGAGATTACTAAATTGTTAATGAATATAGCAGATGAATCCTGAGGCAATATTAATCTAAAATCACAATGAAATCATACAAGACAGCAAAGTGTATTAAAATCTTACAGCAAATAAAAGATGAAACTGTTTTTTCCTACATTCAAATTCATTTTAGCTTTAATCATCATATAGGAGAGGACAATACACAACATTTACATTATGGCAAAAATAATACAGAAATAAACCCAAATTATTTCGAACAATTATCAAACTCAACTTTGAGCCAGTATTCCTCCTTCCCATATGACAACAATTCATTTCGCCATATTTCAGGTTATTTAAATACAAATGCTACAAACATAAACTCATTATTCCATTTTGTGATTCACTTTGTAGACTACACAACATATTCAACATAATTCACAGCCCTTCAACCTTGTCTTTCTTCTACAGCCTTTCTACTTGAAAGATGCAAAAAAGTCGATCGTGTCGGAGAGGGCACTGATGAAGTCATCCACATCCTCCTTGGTGTTGTAGAAATGAAGACTGGCGCGAGCACTCGCATTCACTCCCAAGTAGCGATGAAGGGGCTGAGCACAATGGTGACCTGATCTAATTGCGACGCCATGCTGGAAAAAAAAAAGGCGAGACGGAATGAATATATACTGGAAAGACGAAGCACAATAGTGTTCCTCTGCAATTTTGCGGTATCTGTACCTGTTGGTCAAGAATGGTAGCAATATCAGTTGGATGAACATCCTCCACATTGAAAGAACATAGTGCTGCTCTGGCCACGCTTCTAGAAGGTTTTGGGCCATAGATGTGGACACTGGGTACTGAGCTCAATCGATCATACAGATAATTCGCTAGCTCTACCTGCAAAGGGAAAAAGAAAACTTAGTGCTCATTGTTGATGATACTTGCTTTCTCATCTTTGTAATCCCAAAGATGAGATCATCTTAGAATAAATAATCTTTTACCTCATATTCGTGAATCTTCTGCATCCCAATGCCTGATAAATAATCGATTGCTGCCCCCATTCCAATGGCTTCCCCAATAGCAGGAGTTCCAGCTTCAAATCTATCACATTGGAAAGTACAATTACACTATATTGAAAACAATAAATAAGCAAACAACTACAAAATCAGGGTCACAAAGAAAAAAATAGAACATTTCGTGAAATTCATACAAAAAATTATAATATGACAAAATGGACATATAAGGGTAAATATAGACTGGAGTTTATAACAGACTTAGTCCTCCGTGTAGAATATACAGCCTCATATGGAAATTTGGCTTATATTAATGAAGCACCAAAATTGCCACTGCCAGAAAGTTTGAGGGTCCATGCACTGTACGACTGATGTAAGTGCACAAAAAAATGGTGTTGTATATTGGCAGCAAAGATTTTCAAATAAACTTTAATAATATCAAGTTACGCAGACAGGATATGGATGTATTTTCTTTTTTGTACAAACCTGAAACAAATTCCAATTAATTTTTTTCTCAAAATAAAATTAAAAAATTATTTTTTTTACTTGAGGAGTCTGGAAAGATTTCATGTAAACAGCAAATAATTACCCTAGTGTGCTTTCACCCCCAATACTAAATCAATGCCAAAAAAGCACACATCCGTATCAAGGAAGCCAGGTCATATAGCACTTGTTGCACAATTCTTACAGCTAATGTTGGTCAATTGGCACATAAGACACTTACTTGGAGGGAGGTTCAGCATAGGTTGAGTGATCCAAAAATACATCCGATATCATTTCACCACCACCTGAGAATAATGTCACAGGGGTTTAAGGAAGCAAACTCTACTAAAAAACAAAAAAAATCATGATAGGAAGTGCAATTTATTTCAGATTCCAAAGTGACACAAAACAAACGTGGCTAATCACAGGAAAGGGAAAAGAACACTCACCTAGGAAAGGAGGCATGGAAGACAAGAGCTCACTTTTACCGTATAAGAACCCAATGCCTGTAGGCCCACACATCTGAAGCATGATTAATTCTTCACTTCAAACACCGACTTATTTAAGACTTGGGAGCTAACAGATATAGATACGGACTTAAGTTCTAATGCAGATGTAAAGGACTTCACCTTATGGGAAGAAGCAACCAGAAAATCAGCATCAAGGCTCCTTACATCAACCACCATATGAGGAACACTTTGACAAGCATCTACAAGCACTTTGGCTCCGACATTATGAGCCCAGCTTACCACTTGATCGATTGGAAGAACAGAAGCTGTGGGAAAGCCAAACAAGAGACGAAATAGGAGAAATAGTCATGCATAAAATATTGCTAATTGAGCACTTGAAACAAAAATAGCTTCTTGTCTGAGTAAACCTCACATAATGTTAAGTAATCAAACATGGCCAGAAGCAAACATCTAGAAATTCTGGTCTTGACCTGACTCAGGTTAAGAAAACATATAAGAAATTGTAATTTAAGGTCAAATAAATTACTGGATATTTCCAGTAAAGGCCAAGTTTGGCCAGCTAAACACATTTGTGAGGCTGTAGAGTTCCTCACAAGTAATAAACTGATGGTAATAACTAAAATTAAGCACAACTCAGTTTTTTTTCATTGTTGCCAGATTGACTCCAAAGGAAAATAGAAGCTAAGAGCTTATCGTAGCTGATCTTTCAAGATTAAAACAAAGTTCTATCCCAGGACCAGACATCAGAGAGGCCAAAAATGTTGCTCTTGTTCAGAAAAACTCATATCACTAGGTTTCTCTATGTTATTTTTCATAATATGGAAGCCAAATAGTTTTTCTTTACTATGCAGACCCCTATCTTAGCAAGCAAACCAACAGCTGTGTATTGATATTAAAGGTCTAATGTAGAAGCACCAATAAAATGACACTACAAGCAGATGAACATCACTCAGACACCGAATAAGAAGTTAATTAACTATGCTTTGCTTCACAGCCCATTGTTATTCCTCTTCATATGGTATGATTAGATGGCCATTCACTCACCCAGCACATTGGAGACATGATGAACAACAACAAGTTTTGCCCGCTTTGAGATCATTTCCCTTAGCTTTTCTACATCTGGAACTTCATCTTCTGTTAAGTCTACAAACTTCAATACCGCACCAGTCTTTTGAGCTACAAATTGCCAAGGAACAATAGCACTGTGATGTTCAGCGATGGTAATTATAACCTGAAAATTATGAATCATTACTTATTAGCTAGTCTAATTTATAGTCCAGAAATAAAAAGGTTTGGGTTTTCTTTTTTGAAAAAAAAAAGAGTATAAGCAAAAAAATAAAAATGAACTAATGCATAGCCATGATTCAAGGTACTTTAACCCTCATACTGTCCTTCCATCAGTATCAATGTCTCAATTCCTTGCAAAACCGTAATGATGACTATTGATGTTTAGAAATTTACTCAGATAACCTCCATGATAATAAACAAATACTCTCTCCCTAACTTCCATGACAATCTCACTTGACATCTCGAAATGAGTAAGTTTCAATCACCAGCATATATGATTCTTGCAGCCCTTAGATACATACTGGGCTTGCCATTTTTCTCAAATGGTAGTCCACAGCATAAAAATGAGAAATTAGAACCTTGTCCAGTTTCAACCTAAGGGCATAAGCAAGCTACTTTAACCGCTTAAGATACCACATTTATTGATTGCTCATTCTTCAAAACGGTATCAAGAACATCTCTAGGTTGGATGTTGTTCGTGCATGGGCTAAAGCTGTGTGCTTTTCTTCAAGAAATATTTCAATAAATTTTTAATTGCAGATTAAGTGGATGAGATGTGTTAGAAATAAATAAGGACCTCCTTTTGGTCTCATTGCTGCAACTCTGTAAGGGGCACAATTAACATGCATAATCACCAAATATAAAGTACCACCCACAAACTCTGATCATGTAGCAATAACGGTCAGTTCCTATCTATAGTTACAACAGTACAAGATAAATATTTTATCAAGCTGCCATCAATTCACAATCATCAATAGGAAGAAGTGACAAAAGGAAAATCTATACCTCATCGCCCTCCTTCAGATTCGAGAGACCCCAACTATACGCCACTAAATTGATTGCCTCGGTAGCATTTTTTGTAAACACAATCTCTCTACACGCCGACGCGTTAATGAAATTGGCCACCTTCTGCCTCGCAAATTCATATTCATCCGTCGCCCTTGCACTACACAACAGCGCCAAATATCAACTGAAAAACACAAACAACCTACATAAACGCCACCACAAATTCCTCCCACCGCCCAAAATTACCTCAGATAATGAATCCCGCGATGAACGTTCGAATTATACGCTTCGTAATAATTCCGCAGAGCGCTCACTACCGCCGCCGGCTTCTGCGACGTGGCGGCGTTATCCAAATACACCAACCTCTTCCCATTCACCTCCTGCATCAGAAAAATCAAACCAAAAATTAAAACAATACATTGATAAATTAGAGGGAAAAAGTTTTCTTCAGATGGTGGAAGTGGAGTTGCCTGGTGGAGGATGGGGAAATCGGGCCGGGTGAGGTGGCCGAGGGATCCGGGGCCGAGCTGCGGGTCGGTGGAAAGAGGCGCCGGAGCGGCGGCGGAAGCGAATGTTGCGGTGCGGAGAGTGCGGTTGGAACGGTTAGGGTTTGGTTTTATGGTGCGGAGAGACGGCGGGAGTTTGAGTACGACGGCCTCCATTGTTATCATCATCGCCGCCACTCAAAACTCAAAAGTCCAAGCAATTAACACAGTTAGCCGAATGCCTTTAAATGTTTCTTAATTCAGTTCTTACCTGCGCCGTTTTTGTATTTGTACTCCCTCCGTCCCAATAGCAAGGTCTCACTTGTTTTGGCACCATTATTAAGAAACAAGAGAAAAAAAAGAAAAAATGCTAGGATCTATCACTTTTGAAGAGTTAATTATTTCCATATTTTGAATGGGACCTTGCTATTGGGACAGTAAAAAAAAGGAAAGCGAGACCTTGCTATTGGGACGGAGGGAGTAATTTGTTTGCCCAAAACTTTCATATTATTCAAAACTAGATTGCACCCCATTGCATGTATTTTAAAAATATGTAACATATAAATTATCAAATTACAACGGCAAACTATATTATGCTATAATTTATAAGTATGTAACCATAAAATTAATACAATATTATACAGAAGAGAGTAATATTATTTCAACAATTCACTATAACAAATCTTACAAGTGATGAAATTATAATAAATTACAGCAATAAGGTTGTTTTTTCGATTTTATTGTACTTCCTTTAATAAATATTTTTATTTTTATTATTATTATGCAATATATAAGCATGAACATTAAAAATAATTTAATATTATTTCGAAGTGATAATATTTCGATAATTGATCAAAACGAGTGTTTCTTTGATTTTATTTCACTTTCTTTAGTTGTAAGAAATCAATAGAATTCAAACTATTTTTTTATTTTTACTTTTACCTTGCAATTTGTCAAAGATTTCATTATATATGATGTTAATTGTTGTGTACGTCTGATCATCTCGTCACAAAGTCAAATTTCAAGAATTATCCCTACGTGTATATATATACAAATCCGAGAATTATAATTGAGAATACGTATTGTTGGGAATTTGTTTTATTTACGTCAATTTAAAAATTTATTAAATTAAAAAATTTATATTGACAACTTAATAATTGATCAAATTAAAATTGACAATAAAATAAAACTATTTATTTGGCCAACAAATTAATTTGCCAAATTATATTGGTTGTGCAAAATAATTGCGGAATGGGAAAATACACATGGATTGTGAGTATTTATATAGGTTCTCTAAGAATGAAGTTTTATTAAGAATCAATGTGGGATGGAAAAATTTATATTAAATATACATAGAATAAGTGAATAAAAATGCTAAAAATAAGGATTAAAGATAAATAAGAATACTGAAAGGAGAGAGCGCCACGTAGGATATCGAATTAAGGAGATAGCTCGAATTCACAATCGTTTTAATAATATATATATAGATTAACAAACTAATAAATATTATATTATTGGATCATATTTAATTTATGAGAGAGATGCCAAATTAATAATGAAGAGATGGTTCGGATTTCTCTTTTTAAATTTTCTAATAAATTAATTAATATTATATTCTTTGGCCATATTTTGTGAGAGATACCAAATTACTAACGGTGAAAAGGCTCGGATCCTCTTTTCTTTATTGAATTTTGAAACTTACTAATCATCAATATCTATTATCATAATTGGATCTTATACATCATATCTATGTATATAGATAGATAGATGTTCTCACAATTTTCAGCTATCATATCTTTTGTTGTTATGTTTAAATTCTTTTTTATTAAACAATTAATGTATATATATCGGAATTTTGTTCCGATATGTGGGAAGAAGTGAAAGTTAAAAATAAAATAAATTAAACAATGTTCAATGATTCAATTGTAACTTATAAACATATTTCGAAAACTTAATAGTAATATAGTTAAAATTTAACAATATTTAATTAGACAATAATTAAATTTAAATTATTTTTCAAGTTGAATCGTATTTTTTGATTTGTTAATATTATCAAATTAAATAAATTATTATTGAGAAATTAATAATTGGTCAAATTAAATTTTCCAACATAAAAATAAAATTATATATTTGGCCAACCAATTAATTGGCCAAATTAAATTGTTTATGCAAAATATTTGCAGGATGAAAAAAATACACATTAATCTTGAATATTTATAATGGTTATCCAAGAGTAGAGTCTTATTGAAAATCGATGTGAGATAGAAAATTTCATAGTTAATTTATAGAATATATGGATTAAAAATACATTAAAAGAGGATTTAAGATAAATAAGAATAATGAATGGAGAGCGTGCCACATAGGACCTAAAATTAAGGGGAGCGCTCGAATGCGTAATCGTTTTAATAATATTATGATGAGTAAAATATATTCCATCTTTCTTCCAAAAGTGTAGTCCAATTAATATTTTATATCTCACATATAATCAAATTTGGACCACACTTTTGAGGGACTGAGGAAGTATTAATTATTGTTATCCGTCCAAGATATTTATGACACAATTTCATTTTTTGAGTGTTCACCATATTTATGTCACTTTTCTTTTTAGAATAATATCTCACACATTCATTATTTTATACCTCACAATAATTCAACATAATGAATCTCTTTCTCCACTCAAACACTACATACCTAACATTTATTAAAACTCTTGTCGCACCTTACGTGACCTATATTTTGTGGACGGAAGGAGTATAAAATTTCAATATATAAATTAATAAATGACATTTTTAAGTATAACAATAACAAATACAACATGCCAATGAGGCCTGGCTCAAGTGGCTAGCTGAGGCACCACAAGATTCTCCTTAGTGGGAGGTCTTGGGTTCAACCCCGCCTGCGTGCGGGTGTTATTATATTTCCCACCTTGTTTGGTGGTGTAGTTGTCCCACCCTGCGTGGTGGTGTAGTGGTCCCACCTTTGTGTGGTGTAGAGGTTCCGCCTATATGGTGGTGTAGTGCTTAATTTGATTATATATATACCTTGTAATTCTAAAAAACAATAACAAATACAACATACTTCCTCTGTCCACGAAATAGTTCACGAAATGTATATCATGTCCATTTTTGGACATAATTCCACTCACTTTCTTATATTTTATACCTCACAACAATTCAAAAGTAATGGATCCCTTTTCTCCACTTAACAAATAATCTACAAACATTATAAAAACTCGTGCTACTAAAGTTGTGCTATATATTTCGTGGATGAAGGGAATATTACATTTCAAACATTATGAAAATTTTCTTTTTATACAATAGTTTTTTAAGAGTGTTCCTCATTACCACACACCAATATCTTCAAACCTTTTCAATTTGTAACTCTCGAAATATCCATATAAAGTTGTCGAAAAACTGTTTGCCACAAATAAAATGCATTAATCATCTAATATGTTAATTATGGAATAACACAATAAAATATAAAATTCATACATTACATCAATATTTTTTTTAAAAGAAACATTCAATCCAAATAACATTAATAAACATGACATGTTAAATTTTGTATTATGATATACTTCTTTGTACATAAATTTAAATACACTATTAAATAATTACATATAAACATCTAAATAATATTTATAAATTATAAATAATCCAAATATAAACCACAAAATATTTAATTACATTAATAATTTAAGATTTTTTTTAATAGCATAACACTTACCATCTAAACATCTCTAAACAACCATTTTGTTTATATATTTAAAAATACAATTTCGATTAAAACTCATTTCAAAACGCTATTAGAATTAAAGATGCACAATCATTATAAAAATTTCAACCAATTTTTGGCATTTTTAATAACTCTTCATTTTTGATAACTTCCGAACATCTCGAAATATATATTTTTAATTTTTAATATTTTTTTCACTATTATATTTTTTAAATATTTACGAATCTAAATAATGAAAATAATAAAAATTATTTTGGCAACCATTTTTTGTGCTAATTTTTTTTTTCAAAATTAAATATCTTAGTCAAAATAGTGTTGTGTTAAATTAGAATATTTAGTATATAAATAATAAATATAAAAAGTAGAAAATTCAATTATATAATCTCAAATAAGCCAAAATTCATAATCATTCAATTTTATTAAATAATTTGATTTTTTTTTAAAGTTCAAACATGATAACCAAGAAATGAGATATGTGGAATTAACCAACATATATTATTCATCATTTCTGAAATAACTTAAAGTTCAATATATATTATCCACTAAATTGGTTTTGGAGGGAAAATGTCAAATTTATTAATATACAATTCTCTTATTTAGTATTAGTATAGATTGGGCCTTTTAATCTTGAATTCTTGATTTGGTTTAAATAATTGAATCCAAAATCCCAATTTGTCAAAAATTAAGAAAAACTTGAGTAAAATTCAAGTTTCATTAAATATTAAGTATTTTTTAATCAATCCTTTTTTATATATAAATAATACGAAACATTTAAATTTGCATATGTAATTCTGTGAGCCACATTATATTGTCGTTGTTAATTTTTGATTTCTTGGGCATATTAAATTCTTGATATTTTAGGCATTTAAGTGTAATTATCATAGTTCATAATACTTTTTGTAATCTATCTATATATTATTAAAACGATTGTGGATTCGAGCCTTCTCCTTAATTCGAGGTCCTACGTGGCGCTCTCTCATTTCAGTATTCTTATTGATCTTTAATCTTCATTTTGAGCATTTTTATTCATTTATTATGTTTATTTAATATAAATTTTCTCATCCCACATTGATTCTTAATAAAACTTCACTTTTGGAGAACCTATATAAATACTCACAATCCATGTGTATTTTTCCGTTCCGCAATTATTTTGCACAACCAATATAATTTGGCAAATTAATTTGTTGGACAAATAAATAGTCTTATTTTTATTGACAATTTTAATTCGATCAATTATTAAGTTGTCAATATTAATTTATTTAATTTAACAAATTTTAAATTGATGTAAATAAAAGAAAATTCTCAAAAATATGTAGTCTCAATTATAATTCTTGTATTTATATATATATATACACGTAGGAATAATTCTCGAAATTTGACTTTGTGACAAGATGATCAGACGTACACAACAATTAACAACGTATATAATGAAATCTTTGACAGACTGTGAGGTAAAAAAAATAGTTTGATTTATAAAGAAACACTCTTTTTGATCAATTATCGAAATATTATCACTCCGAAATAATATTAAATTATAATTTTAATGTCCATGCTTATATATTGCAAAATAATAATAAAAATAAAAATATTTGTTAAAGGAAGTACCATAAAATCAAAGAAACAACTTTATCGATGTATTTTATTTTAAAAATATAGTTCGCCGTCGATTTTCGACGGGATACACGCTAATAATAAGAATAATTAGAACTTAAATTGTATTCCGCCTTATAAGTTATATGGTAATATGGTAATACCGTGTATAACAATATATAAGTACGCTAAATTTATTTAGACGGAAAAATTATTTTCTTACTTTTTTTTTTAAATAGATTTTATTTAACCAAAAGGCAAGAAAACCAACTTTTTACAAACAAAGAAACTCAAAAACAAACATCAAGCATCATGCCTATCATGTTGCTAGCAAACTAGCTATCTTAGGATCTTTATGACAACACAAAGTCACTTGAATTTGGCATGACTTCACAATGTTTTCTTCACTTGTCTGAACACCTTGGATCTCCTGAAATTCCTCTCTCTCCAAATGTGCTACACTGCAATGGCCACAACAGTTCTATACATTAACTGCTTCCCAAATTTTGTTTTACATTGAGAGATCACATAAGCTTGTTCTTTTCTCCATCCTTGAGGTTGCCTTGGGATCCCACTCCATAACGCGAGGTCTTGCCAAATCTTAGCAGAATACTCACATTTGAAGAATAAATGGTTTATATCTTCATTCTCTTTGCCGAACAGAAGACATACCTGATCACAACAAATACCAAACTTTAACAATTTATCACAGGTGGTCAGCCTCTCTAACATAGCTAGCCATGTTATGAACACACATTTTGGGGGAGCAATGTTTCTGCATATGAGTTTCTGCCAGTTCACCTTCTGAATATTACCTCTCATTTTCACATACATTTTTCTTATAGAGAAGTCCTGTTCCAGAAGCATGCTCCTTCCATCTGTCACATTGTGTAAATACTCTTTTGCTGCCAAAATTTTCCTAATAACCCAAGACGCTTGAGTAGGTAGAGTCATAGTCATCAAGTTTTGATGTTTCACATAATATCCATGGACCCACCTCACCCAAATTTTATCTTTCTTCTGCGCAATGCACCACAACAGCTTACACAAAGCTGCTTTGTTCCAAAGTTGAATGCATACTATATTCTACCCTCCTGCTGCTTTAGGTAGGCACATTTGGTCCCACGCAACAATGGCTCTTCGTGTAAGACCTGATTTGCATGTCCAAAGAAAGGACCTACAAGCTGCTTGAACACTCTTTAGAACTTTTTGAGGGATCAGAAACAGTTGGCACCAATAAGTCTGAATGCTAAAGAGCACATACTTTATTAGTTGAATCCTACCAGCATATGATAGTAATTTTGAGGACCAACAGTCGATTCTTGCCAAGATCTTCTTGATAAGAGGTTGCCATTGGATTATAGAGAGTTTCTTTGTAGAGAGGGGACTCCCAAATATTTAAATGGTAATTCTCCAGTCGCCATGCCAAACTCATTAAGAATTTCCTCCTGATGTCTAGTATTTACTCCCCCAAAGTAAATGCTGCTTTTAGCTTGGTTTGCTTTCAACCCAGAAACTGTAGAGAATTTTTGAAAAGCATTCACCGAGCCTTTGTCTCATCTAGTAAAAAAAAGGAGGTCATCAGCAAAGCAAACATGCACCAGCCCAAGTTTTTTGCACCGAGGATGATAATGAAACTGCTTATCCAGTTTCAGCTCCATGAGGCATCTATGAAGGTACTCCATGCTCAAAACAAAAAGGTATGGTGATATTGGATCACCTTGCTGAGTCATTTCTTGGCTGCAAATGGCTCAGTTACATCTCCATTCACATTTATAGAATAGGACAAAGTGGAGAGACAAGCCATAATCCATTTCACAAATTGGTTAGGAAATCCTACTTCCAGCATGAGATGTTTTATAAACGGCCATTCCATAGAGTCATAGGCCTTTTGTATGTCAATCTTGATCATACATCTTGGGGATACAGTCTTCCTGTTGTAACCTTTGATCAATTCATGGTTGATCAGAATATTATAAAAAATCATTCTCCCTTTAATAAACGCAGATTGATTCTCACTAATGATGTGGTCCAGAGCCATTTGCATCTTGTTAGTTAAGGTTTTAGATATGATTTTGTATAATATATTGCAGCATGCAATTGGTCTGAAATTTTTGATGGTGCTGGCATTAGCTGTCTTTGGCAACAAAGTGATTAGAGTAGTGTTAATTGCTTTAGGTAAGTACCCACTTACAAAAAAGTCCTTTACAGCAGTTACCACATCTTCAACAATCACATTCCAGCAATGTTAAAAGAAATATACATTATATCCATCAATTCCAGGAGCTTTATGAGGATTCATACTTAACAAAGCATTTGTGATCTCCAATGTTGTAAAGGGAGAGCAGAGATATTGTTGGAGTTCTAAGGCCAGTACAAGCCCTCTTTTTGATAATTCTTTTATCCACCATTGGAAGAGAGTGAGCGGCACTGCCCATTAGATTCTGATAGAATTCCTTAATCCCCTCTTGAATTTGTTGTTGCGTGTAGCATCTTGTACCATCTGATTTGATAAGCACCTTTATGGCATTCCCACTGCTTCTAGCTTTGGTGTAGGCATGAAAAAATTTAGTATTGGCATCACCAAGTTTGAGCCAATCTACCCTTAATTTCTGGTGCCATATTCTCTTTTCTATATTACTCCATTTCTCTAGCTCCTTTAAAAGCTGTCTTTTCTCTGTGATTAACATATCATTCATCTTATCCAAGGAAAGCTGCTGATGAGTATGCTTAAGCGATTGCCTGAGGCCATTAATTTTATCAGTTAAATGCTTGAAATGAGCCACATTGAGTTGTTTCAGAGGTTGTTTCAAGTGTTTAAGTCTATACCAGATATTCAGCAATTTTTTATCATGGCAATGCAGTTCCCATGTCTCTTTAAGAATCTGAGTGAAGTCCTTGTGCTCAGTAAGTACATTCAAGAACATGAAGGGGGGTTTCTTACCACTGTTTTCTAATTCAGTAGAAATGAGCTGGGGGCAATGATCAGAAATCCCCTTCTCCATCAATTCAACAACATCAGCATACACTCTGAACCAGTTTGGATTGGCAACTGTTCTATCAATAAGGGAGAGAATCCTATCATCACCTTGTTGATTATTGCACCAGGAATAGTCATGTCCTACCATTCTGATGGTGGTGAGCTCATTTAGTTGCATACATTCAGCAAAATCCTTAATATCAGCTTCACATACAGGATTTCCTTGGAATCTATCTTCAGCTCTCAAAAATGTATTAAAGTCTCCACCTATGATGAGTGGTGATGAGATATTTTGGCAAATTTGATCCATAAACCGCCACAAACTTTTCCTTTGGTCATTTGTGTTAAAAGCATACGCAGCAACCATGTTAAATATTTTCTTACTATTTTTGTTTATTGTATTGTCTTCGGTTTTTATACAATTGAGAATTTCATTATATAACTGATCTAAATTACCATATTTCTTTGTAATTTACCGCACATATTGTCTTCCACGTCTTACAAAAACAAAACGTATCTAAAACTCGTCGAAATAAGCCACACAATCGACTCGTCTAAACTAAAATCAATTGAAATTACATAAAAATTAGCCAGTAATTAAAGTTGGAGACCAAAATAAAAGAAAATGACAACGTTCCAGAATGATTTATATATAAAATAAGAAAATTAAAGTGAGCTCAACATCTTCTCTACATAATATTTATTTCAGAGATAAACAAAATTGGAACACTCTTCCTTCTTTTTTTTTTAAAGGCGCAGCCGCACTCCTCTCACACAGTCGGCTAGTTGTCTTTTTATTATAGAATAATCTTGTAAATTTGTGATTAACCCTCGAGTGCTGATGCTCCAGATATGATCTCTATCAATTCTGTTGTGATGGATGCTTGACGAGTTCTGCAAATTCAAACACCAAACATTAAATCAATTAACTAACAAACATTTGCAGCTTCCTTAATTTTCTTTCAACAAATTTTCAAGAAATAAGGCGAGTGGCTCTTTTTTTTTTTTTTTTTTTTATGACTAGGGTAATCCACAGCCGCAAATGGCGGACCCAGGATTTTGAATAGGGGGATACGAAATTGATTTTGAGTTATCCAATAATAAAAATGATTTAAAATGCAAAAAATTAGATAAAATGTATATAAAGAGATATTCATAGAGTTCAAAAACAATTATATTATTCAGTAATTACGGCTGCAAGGCTTGCAACAAGTAGTGAATTTGTGACTCGTGGTGAGGAGTGAGGACCACAGGTCCACAGCAGCACACGCACACCCAAGAGAAAGAAACAATATTTTTTTCCTTGCTAATGTCGATCGAGGAAAAAAACTACAAAAGAGAAAGAAGAAGAAATTCTATTCTTTAAAAGAACAAGGCAGTCGCAAATGAAAAATAGGAAAAGGTAGTGGGGTCTTGTGAATTGGGGATTAAATTATTAAAATATTATGTTAAACCATTGAATTATATTAATTGTGGGCTGAATTATTAAATTTTTACAATATTATACATTATATATATATATATATAGTAAAAAAAAAAAATTTGGGGGGACGGCTGTACCCCCTTGTCCCCAAGTAGGTCCGCCCCTCCCGCAATGATAAACTAACCTGTTATAAGTGAGCGTGAGACGATCGAGCATGTCTCCCGCATTCCTGCTGGAGCTGTCCATAGCTGACATTCTAGCACCTTGTTCACTGCATGCATTTTCCAGCACTGCATTGAACATCACCTGAACAACAAAACAAAACAAATCAAAAATCAATCTTCATTTGATATTACAAATTATGGTAAGAATCATGAAAAAAGGAAATTAATTAAGGTTCCTACACAAGAGAACTGGAATTCTGTGAGATTCTGAAGAACCTCCGACTTTGTCTCACCACCTTCAACTTCATAGGAATCCAATTCCCCAAGCTTCCCCCCTGCTTCAGCTTCTCTCTCAACCACCTACATTATCATCACTTGACCAATTTCACCATCCATCACTACTACAAAACTTTATAGCTCGTATTAGTTACTAAATATTCACCTCGGGAGATAATACAGTCGAGATTGATGGTAAAAACGACACAACCGAATGGAACTTGCTGTACACGACCCTTATTGCATCGTACTCCACATTCTTTAAGATGTCGTCTGCAATCACAGCAACCTGCAAACAAAAATATTGTCATAGAGATGAAGCAATCGCGATTGAACTTCAAACAAACATTCATCGTGCTGAAAAACAACCTGAGTGTAGTTGAGAGGATTTTTCTGCAACTCTGTGATGGATAACTCAATGTCTTGCTTTGAGTCGCGCACGAGCTGAGCCTTGGCCTTTTCTCCCAAAATGACATATTTACACTCCTTTTCAGGACCTTTAAAACGACACATTATCAAATTTAGTGATAATTTGTTCAACGACGAGGAAGGAAATAGCTAAAGACATAACGAAGCTTAGTGTACCAAAATTCAACTTATGAAGGCCCCTGCTGATCTTCACAGCTGTGGAATTTATTCCACCACAGAGACCTTTGTCTGAAGAAATTGTGACGATCACATTCTTCTTCACATCGACACCTTATACATCAAAATACATAGATCAGGAGCAATGAAGTGTTCAAAATTTTCTTTTCCAAGTTTTATAGATAACAAATATAAACATGTTATATTTAGATGAGAGTTTGTTACTGTAAAGGAAATTCCTGATGTGCTAGTGCATGCTTTAATCAAACAAAATAATTGATGACAAGAAACAATTCCAGATTAGAATGTAAGAATTTAATATACGAGCACAGGAAGAAATGAAGAACATAGAAAAATTATTCAACATTGTGAAATTTTGATTATTGACCTACTTGGAATGTCTCCAAGAAGAGCAGTGAATGGCTGCCATAGTCCACGAGAATTTTCAGCTTTAGTTTGGATTGCTCGTAGCTTTGAAGCTGCAACCATCTTCATTGCTTTTGTGATTTTCTGAATATTCTTAACACTCTTCATACGGTTACGGACTGCATATTCAATGATCACCATAAATATCAGCAAAAGGTACAAGATGAGTTGGAATCCAATGTAAATGACCAAAAAGAATCAACACAAAAAATTAAGAATGAAACATACCAATTTGAGTTGAAATCGAACGAACTCCCGAAAATGCATACTCCCTGTTGAAATATGGCAGTTTAGATGCAAACAAGTGAAGCAAATTTCCAGTATTGAGTATTGATGTGCATTCCAAAGCAAATTAGCGGGATTTTTATGTTCCAATCATTTTTTGTTCATTTACAACAGATTAATTGCACAGTTATTTGATTGTACATCAAGTCTGGATTTTTTTATTTTTTGTCCTCGTATATCGATTATAATTGTTGTCCGCTTCAAATTGAAAACGGAAAATTCCTATCACAAGTATTTCATAAAAATATATATGATCCTAGCAATGGAGAAGGGGGAAAAAAGGAAGAGAAAAAAAATGATAAAGATTTTTTTTAAAATAAAATGTATAGCATTAAAACGGCACTGTACATTATGCTCTAAAAATAAGAACAGGCACTGTACCATTTATTTCAAATCATTCATATAAATCACATCTCAGCTGATTAAAAAAAAAAAAAATCAGAGGAACAGAACAGAACACCAGACGCGCACGCACACACGATCCAAACACGATTAGAAAAAAAAATCAGAAAAAGAGAAAAAAAAATGTCAGATCGCGCGGGCTTACTCGGAGTGGCGAATGGTGGGAGGTGAGAATAAGGAGGCGGCGATTCGCCTCCCTTCGCGTCTCGATATAGCCATAGCCATCGTAAGTTTTGAGGCGATTCTGATTCTGATTGAATTCTACTTCGAAATGTGAGATTGTTATGGAATTCTTGGACTGCTGGGAGATGAGAGAGAATGATCCGACTGCAAAGGCAGGCATGCAGTATCAGCGCTTTTATTCTGATCCATACGACGTCGTACACTGCGTGGGTAAATACGGGAAATCCATCATCCTATAACCAACTGCTATATACAACTATACACTTTCAATGAGCTAGTTAATTAAATTAAAACAGATTGGCTAGTTAATTCCATTGAATTTAGTCACCTTTTTTTACCACTTAATTGAAATTTGGTGTCTCAAAATGCACAACCCCCCCCCCCTTTATTTTTTGCTTTTGTTGCGACTAATTTGCATGTTTATTTAGAACATTTCAAAACCAACTAGATTTACTTTACAAAAAAAATTGTCATATTTTATCGGAAAAAAAATAAGGGGCCAACTCTTTTTAAATACCACACAATAAAAGAGAGAAGTTATTCACACTCATTTATAAGAGTATGAGTTTTTCATACCAAAATGTGTTAAAATACTAAACTAACCTTACTAAACAAATAAAGGTTAAAACAAATAAAAAAAAATAACTAAAAAACAAAAACTAAAACCATAATTCCGCCCCCCTCCCCCACACCCCAACCCCACTCTTTCTCTCTCTTCAAACTCGTCTCTCTCTCTCAATCCGACGCCACCACCATGTGAACCAATCCTCGACATCACCATGAGATGAAATCGATCGGAAGCCGACCATGATGAGGAGGAGACGGCGTCGGCCTCGTCGTCGGGCTTTGTGGAAGTAGAAGTAATCGCTAACGACAATAAAGAGACCTAATTGTTCACACGGTCGCACCACACGGTTGTTCACACGGTGGTGGCCTACACCGTGTGCACAAGAACATTTCATTTAGGCCTCTTATCTTTCCACGTGTTATTGATTTAGATGTTTAACGATTCTCTAATAACTTATTTCAACATTTATAACCACTTAACACCTCAATAGAACGCGTACATATAACATTTGTGTAATTTAGAGGTATTTTCTCAATAACAAGATGTCAAAGTATATTACAAATATCTTTCTAATCTAAGGATTATACACAATACATAATGGATTTCGTTCATGCAGTCCTATAATGATACAAATAGACATATTTGTTCATAATAATCGTTCATACGCACTCAATAATACTTAAATTAGTGATTTGTCATGCATTTAATGCAAAATTGATTGTGTTCTTGTGCACACGGTGCAGGCCACCACCGTGTGCACGGTGGTAGCTACCGTGTGAACCACCGTGTGGTGCGACCGTGTGAACAATTAGGTCTCTTGATCGCATCGATGTAGACAAAAAACGATTCCCCGTCTACATACGTTGATCGCTCCCAACGACCGTTGTGATGTATCAATACACGCATCCACGACATCTGAGATTCACAAAGAAGCCAAGAAATCATCAGAAAAACGATCGAATAAGCTTCTACGACATGTTCTGAATTGGACACGGTGGCATCACACGGTGGGAACGACCTTGTGCTGCGATTGTGTGAATATTTCGTGGCCACGAAACATTCACACGGTGGTCTGTCATGCCGAAAAAAACCCTAGTTCTATACCCCACGATCATCAACTATAATTTTTAACTTATTTTGCTTCTAAACATTTGCCTAAGCATGAAAATATACTTTCTTGTGACTTAAATTCAACTATTTTGCCTATTTCATGCAATGGTTTACCATCGTGTGCAATAAAACTACCACCGTGTGCATGACCATGTGGTGTAGAACTCGCGAAAAAAAAATTGCGGGCTAAATATAGCTTCATACCTTCTTTATGAACCTAGAAACACTTATCGGCGGTTGTTGGGAAAATTCTAAAGTTTTGATGTGATTCCAAAACCCAACTGTTCTCCAACCTAGTAGATGTTTGTACAAACCTAAGTTAAGTTTTCCAGCTCACTTGTTTGAGCCTTAGATTTTCTAAGTTCACAGGTTTGGAAGCTGAAGACAGAAGAAGACCCAGCTGAGTAATCAGCTGGACCCAAAGTCAGCTAAAAGATCTCTTAGCTGAACAAGAGCTCCAGAACTGAGCTGAGTCAGTCTGACTCAAGAAAAGAAGAATGGATCCAGCCAAGGAGATCCAACTGAGCAGAATAAATTGAGCTGCATCAAAGTCTAAGAAAGACATCTGAGCTGACCAAAAAGGGAACTAACTCTGAAGACGTCACTTCAAGTCAGTTTACCCATCCAGCTTTAAATTCAAAGTCAAGCTCAAAAGACAGAAATCCAGGTTTCAGAGGAAGTCAATATACCTCGACCAATGAGGGATTGACAACTCAGCATCCTAGAAAGGCGAACCTAGGATCCGACACGGGATGAAGACAGGTGAAGATACACTCAACGGCAGATCGACAGATCAGAGAGTAGGTAAGATTCAAACGGGTCCTCCAACGGCTAGTTTGAATCTCTACCTATAAATACCAGTCTTCAACCTCAGAATCAGATACGAAAAACTCCCCACAAGCTTACAACTTTTCTGAATCTCTCAAGTATTTAAAAGCTCTCCAGCAGTTATCTAACTCTTTAAAAGAGCACTTAACTTCTTAAGTGTTCAATTTCAGAAACTGCTTTAGTTTTTCGTCTGATCAATAGGCTGTAATAATTGTAAATCCAAAGCCTAGATCTGAACGAGTTCATCTTTCAAAGTTCTTCATTGTAAGAACTCGTTCAAAGTTGGAAACCCAAACCCTCCTTTACCCAGAAAAGGTTAGGTTAAGGTTACGCCGTCTCGAAGAGCGAAATTCGAGTGTAAGGTTATTCAGTACCCGAAAACTGAAAAGGTGCAGGCTTCTACAGTGCCCGTAAACTGTTAGAACACAGCTCGAGGAAGAGCTGCGAAGTTGCTTGGTACTCGTAAACCAAGTGGTCATCCTTAGTGGATTTACCAACTAAAACTTGGTCGTGGACGTAGGAGTTTTCTCTCCGAACCACGTTAAAATTCTGTGTTCTTTATTGCGTTAATTAAGTCTTTGCATTATTCTTATTTAAAGAACTAACTGCATTTACACAGCACAAGTTTTCAAAACTTCATCTTTCTGGCTGTGTGACCCAGCCAACTGCATATTTCTCAAACCTGCTTAAACTGAAAACTGAAACTAAGTTTTTCTGAGTTTTTGTAAAAGGAACGAGCTAAGTTTTTCTTTCCACCACATTCCGCACAGCCAGCTAAGTTATCCGTCCAGCTGACTATCTTCTCTAGAAGTCAGTTGAACTCATAACTGAGCTCTCACTCAACTCCGTTTTAACTTGATAAAAGTTTTCAAAAATCCCTCTTCGGTGTATTCACCCCCCCTCTACACCGAAGACCTCGTTCCGGGACCATCAGCGGTCCTATTTGCACTTCAACTCCTCTTTTTCGAATAATCTTGTGATTTTTACAAGGATTTTGAGAGGCCCATTTGTAAAAAAAATAGCACGTTTTTTCTCCAATTTTTTTTCTCTTCCTTCTTGTCCCAAATGTAATGTATTTAGTTGTTGTTGTGATATTAATGAGAGTAAACAACCTCTCTTACAAAACATTGAATGAATGTTGTTGTAGGGGTTGTGATCGACGACGAATTGAATGTATTTTAGTTTTTAGTTTTTTATTTGTTGATGAAGATGATGACTAAAAAAAAAGAAAAAAAGACAAAAAAGATAAGTTAGGGGTATTTTAGTCTTTTTACTGATTTTGGTATGAAAAACTCATACTCTTATGAATGAGTATACTATGTTTTATGTTTTGGTATTAAAACATGCATTCTCTCAAAAAATAATATATCGTAAATCACTTGATAAATCAATACAACAAATTTCCTTACTACTTAATAACATAACATTTATCTTTTCGAAAAAAGATAAAAAGCGACGGAAAAAGGTTCAACGTTTTACAAGGACAATTAATTTTTTGAAAAATGAATACGTACCCTAAAGTAAACTAAAATTTCAATTTATGGTTGAATTGGTGATAAAAGATCTCATGACCTCCATCCTCCTTAAAAAAAATAATCCGACATGCAAAAATTGTTAATAGGAGATCAATATGAACAAATGTTAATTTTTTTCATTTTAATTGAACATTAATACCCAATATTTTGTATCTTTTGCGATTTAGACCCAACTTTTGAAATGTTGCAAATAAATACTCAACCTTTACGTTCTTGCAAATTCGTACCACCTTGTTTCTTTGATCTCCGACAAGCTGACTCGACGTGTTCATTAACGATGTAAACTAGAATTGCATTATGTTTAGACTACATCGTCATAAATCTTAAAAAATTACACCATTTTAGGGGGAAGTAGTTAGAGATGCCAATCGGTTAACCCACTCAATTTTCGGATCAGTTATATTGGGCTCGAGCTATTTTCGGTATGGACCAATTAGACTAAATTTTTTTCGGAATATAAATTTTCTATCCAAAACTAAACCTTTTATTTTCGGATTAACCCGTCAAGGCCAGAAAGTTAAAAAAAAATAGCATATATAAATTTTCTTTATGACCATATATAAATTTTCTTAATGACTATATTCTTGTAACAAAAGATATATCATCTTTTTTCATACAAGCCACATGACCTTGTAATAGATGCAAGAATGAATGTCGTTCCAACTCTACAGTCTCTACTAACGAGTAACTCCATAGAAGTAAGGGTTGGGCATACATTTTCTCTTGTATGGGTATTTATTTTTAATTTTCACATCATAATTTTTTTTATTAAGTGTTGGAGTAAAAAGATAGTGAAATAAATATGTTTCTGATAAAAAATAAAAACAAATTCCACAAATATGTGAAATAAGATCTGATTATTAAATTCATAAGCAGGGTTATTAAGTTATGGCAATCAAGTATTGAGAAAAAAAAATCAGTTAATCGGGCCAACCCACTTGGTATTCAGGCTAGTTTTATCGGGCTCGAGATATTTTCAATTTGGGTCCTTCAGGCTAATGTTTTTTTGGGTTAGAAAATTTTGACAATAACCCTCATTTTTATTCGATCCATTCAAAATAGCCTGTTGGTTTCATTCGGGCTAAATTGATATTTCTAAAAGTAGTTGGCAAATGAGCGTTCTTCAATCATGATCATTTTAATAATTAGATACAAAATGACTTCGTTTTAAAAGATTTATGATGTCATCGTGTATATAGAACATAATTATAGTCCATGTCGTATGAATGCGCCAAATCAGTCTGTTCGAAATCGAAAAAAACAGTGATGCAAAAATAGTAAATGTTGTGTAATTATTTGTAATATTTTAAAGATTGTAATGTAGCAAAAGAAAGTGTTGGATCCGATTTTTTTCGTATATTTTATAAAAATTAGATTTTCATGTAGGAAAAAAAAACACACACACACACTACAAATATTAAAAGATAATTATAACTATACGTTTGAAAATTTCAACCGGTGGTTGGGATTTGGGGTGGAGAGAGGAGAGCCTGACCGGACCGGGCCCTTAAATAGCCCCAGATTAAAAACCCGCCTTCTTCAAAATTCATTCATTCTAATGCCAGAAACCCATAAACCCTAGCGAGCTTCCACCGAATCATCAATGGCGATCGACCATTCTACCACATTCGATAACGGGAAACCTCTCACACTCAGCCGAAACAACCAAAATCAATTCCTTGGTACAAATATTTTCAGATGAAAGTGATTGTTTGATGCGCAAAATATTCCGCTTTTTCATTTGATCAATGTATTGATTACTAATTTGAAATATCACTGGAGGTGTTTGATTAACTGTCTCACCGAATTTTGTAGTGTGGAGAGAGTTTTTATGGGGCGGAATTGCGGGCGCTTTTGGGGAAGGAATGATGCATCCTGTTGACACCATTAAGACACGCATACAAAGCCAAGCTATTTTCAGCGGAATTAAGGTTTTTCTTCTCAGTGTGAAATTAATAAGGGTCCATATATTTTCATTCGTGATGTGTTTTATTCTCTAAATCGAATTATTTTGGTTGTTGCTTTTAGAATCGCAATAGTGCAATACAAATAGTTCGATCAGTTTGGGCTACCGATGGTTTGGCTGGTAAATGAGTTTATATTTTCTCTGTTCCATCTGTTTTGTCTTATCTGTGAGCTGTGTATATGATGATTTTCTGCATTTCTTGTTTGGTGGTATGTGCTATCTTATTTAAGTACTTCAGTTAAGATGGTGATTGTTGGATAGGCTTTTACAGAGGAATTGCACCGGGGGTAATGGGATCTCTTGCTACTGGAGCTACTTACTTTGGAGTAATCGAGTCCACCAAGAAATGGATGGACGAATCATATCCTGCCATTGGTGGTCATTGGGCACATTTTATATCTGGAGCAATAGGTCTCTTTTTTATATACTTTCTTGTCCCTAAATAGTCCGTGGTGGCCACTGAGCTCGTCTTTGGCACATTTGATTATTTTTCCGAAATTTGTCTTCTTCCCAAACCCTTTAAAGTGGCCTTGCCTCGAGTGACTTACGATAATTGTCCTCTGTTTCTTTATGCTGTTCAGGAGATACACTTGGCTCTTTTATATACGTTCCTTGTGAAGTGATGAAGCAACGCATGCAGGTTCAGGGCTCTAGGAAGTACTGGACTTCTGTTTTGGTAAAAGAAGGTTCTCAGGCAAAACTTGGTATGCCCACATATGGTTATTATTCTGGAATGTTTCAGGCTGGATGTTCAATATGGAAGGAACAAGGTCTGAAGGGACTGTATGCAGGGTATTTAATTCCTTAACTCGGAGTTGTTTTTTCTCGATAATTTGTTTTCAAAAGCTTTTGCACTAATGACATGATCCTTTGGAACATTCTTAGTTAAACAATGGAGTGAGAAACTAGCATTCCATTAGAAATTGGCTACTAGGTCTGTTGACGCGATCCCAAATGGAAGGAATTAGAACTAACATAATAACGATACTTGCATGATGTTAGGATTCTAATCTGCACCACAGTGTTTGGCAGAGCAAAGTAGTATTGTATTTGAAGGTGTGACTAATCTGCACCTTGTGACTAAGTTACCTTTGGCACTTGCACCTTTATAAGTTGTGTCTATACTCAATTGTGTTCGTATAGAAGAAAAATGCTGATTTCATCTTTAATAATCTTAAAATTTTAATATTTTATTATTTTGTTGCAGATACTGGTCCACACTTGCACGGGATGTTCCATTTGCTGGACTAATGGTATTAAAAATTATATTTGGCTTCACTATTATCAAATACATTGGTTGCACTATTTATTTACCACCAGCTGGGGCTAGGCCCTGCCATGTTTATTTTTTTAATATGAAAATCAATCAGCAATGTCAGTTCTCTGTCACAATCCCACAGTAAGTTACTTTTTACAGAATGTGGAAATGGTATGCATCACCATCTAATGGATTTTTATGCCTGGCCTTTTGATTTTGATTACATAAAAAAAAGCATTCTGTTCTCTTGCAGAGATGAAAAACATTTTGAGACTAACAGAGATATTCTTATCTACTTTTGACACCATTTATGAAGCTATAACCATGTCTAGCCTATTATACATATATCTACAAACAGATGCAGCCAGCTCTATCTTTCTCAGTGTCTATGCTCATTCCATCCGTGGATATTCAATTTTGGCCAATTTTATGTTGCTTTTATATATTCTTTAGAACCTCACTTTCATTACACCATATGATGCTATCTAACTTTATTTGTGTTCGTATTGCAGGTTACCTTCTACGAAGCTTTTAAGACCATGACACAATATGGGAAACAGAGAATTTTCCCCAATTCAGATTTCAATATGAATAGTACTTTTGAGGGGCTTGTATTAGGAGGACTAGCTGGCGGTATGTATGTTGTTTAAATTGTGTGGCATCTCTGACTCTTTCCCTCATTCTCAAAAGTTACATGCTCGAGATATTCCTGTCGCCGTTTAGGTTTGAGTGCATATCTCACTACTCCACTGGACGTTATCAAAACCAGATTGCAAGTACAAGGGGCCACCGCTAGGTAATAGCACAGTTTTGACTCTACTATTGAATTACAAGTCTTCATGGTTGCACGGTACTATCTTAGATTCAGGAACAAAACGATGGCAATTTATTTTAATATTATTCTTCATATTTCTTGCTCTTTATGATAGACAGCGAACTATTAGCAAAAGGTATAATTTTTATATTTGCCTAATAGAATGTGCCGGTTTAAGATGGGTGTTGTATGGCTTTTGACCTTTGTTCTCTTTTTAATCTCTTTAACCGCGACTGTATGTTTTTATATTCTAGTAAACATTTATAAGACATTTGTACTACAATATTTTTGACATTATAGTACTTTTCCAGGTATAATGGATGGTTGGATGTTCTTAATAAGGTATGGCATGCTGAAGGAGTAAGGGGGATGTTCAGAGGTAGCGTCCCCAGAATTGCATGGTATATACCGGCATCAGCTCTCACTTTCATGGCCGTAGAATTTCTTAGAGATCACCACAGATTAACGAGCATATCAATAGACAAAAAAGAGTCTTCGTTGCAAGAGGTTTCCTGAAGAGCTGAGCGCAACCTCTCCTATACTCTATTCTACATTCAATCCATTTTTCTCTGTACGTGAAAGGGCTAGGAATTTGTATATACACAGGAAACAAGGGCGTTTTTCGACTTGATAAAGTTGAATCACGTCCATGTAATAAATCGTCTACATCATTCTGCTGATAATGCAAATCAGACTTCCAGTTGAAATTTCAGTTGGGTATTCAATAAATTTTTCATCGATTTAATAAGCTCTGACTATGATTGTTGTTCAACAGCTTCATGTTTAATTTCTGTGCAGGTTAAAGAATGTTTCATTATATTCGAAATTTTCTTCAATAAATTCATGGTGAGAAACTCTATGTACATTTCTGGTTAGAAACTTAGAAGCAAAAGCAGCTAACAGGAGCTTTTCCTGCAGATCTCATTGTTCTAGCTTTATCTTTCACGATGGCTTCTTCGTGTTTTCGTTTTTCCTCGACCCGTGCTTTTGTTCCCTTTGCTATATGATCGATCCTTGCTATCTTGTTGTAGAAATGTTTCAAGTTTCTTGATTTTCTGATCTCCAAATCGCCCTGCAATAACAACAAACTTTTTGTTACCATCAACATTCTGTTCCAACTTTTTTCCAGTAAAGTGATGACAGTATAAGCAAACCTTCTTCCTTTCGATTCGATGTTTCTCTACCAATTTCTTCTCATTTTCCCAAGCTTGAATCTCCGAACGCAGATTTTCATACCTGAAACTTGGAATGACTGAATACTAACAAAAGTTCTTTTGAAGTTCATACGTAGATTAAATGAAATGTAACATTTGTTTCGACTCTTGAAACTAAAAATTCTAGCTTCATCACTGCAAGGGGAGATTAATCTTACCGTTTACGAATCTTGGCTAACTGAGCCTTTTCCCAAGCATCTGCTTTGGAATCTGGATGTCTGAGTGTTGTTGAAGTTTGCTTGTTCCTTTTATCATCAGCAAAAGAAAAGGCAGGCTTCAAAGATGATGAACTCCTAGTATCTTTTACAGATACCTTTCTCATAGAACCTTTTATAAAATACAAAAAAAAAAAAAAGAGTAAATTCTTTACATCTTTGCAAAATCTTCATATTTACCCACATTAGGAATTAGAGCTGGCAAAATGATCTGACCC
Source organism: Agastache rugosa (assembly GCA_031470985.1). Lineage (NCBI taxonomy): Eukaryota > Viridiplantae > Streptophyta > Magnoliopsida > Lamiales > Lamiaceae > Agastache > Agastache rugosa. The sequence goes on from CM062605.1 coordinate 29,394,923, forward strand.
CGAAAATCAATTAGACCGCAAAAATGCAATCCCAATAAATGGGCCAGGCCAAGCAAGCCCCTTGGACTTGAGGCCATTTCGGACAGTGTGGCCCAAAAATCGATCGGGACCACATTCTTTGTGGCCCAGTCAGGGCGGGTCGATTTTGCCAAGCTCTATTAGAAATAGTAAAAGAAAAATGAGAAAAAATTGTAATTAACCTCCTTGTGGCATAAATGGTTCTTGTTTTCTGGTATTTGCTCTTGCAATTGGAGCCTTTGAACTCGTTTCTTCAAGAGAAAGTATTGCATGTGCAGAAGCAGCAACTGCAGAAGCAAAATCAGAGTCATCAGATTCATAACTGCGTCTCATCTTCATTAATGGATTTGATCAAAATTTGTTTTTATCTTATGAACAGTGAGAGATATCATCAAACCTGCAAAACATCCTATATTTATGCATATAAATTTAGTAAAGTTTTGCATGTCTGAATAGAAAAACTAGTAAAAAAGCAAAGAACTTTTCTTTCTTTTCTTACAATCTTTTCTTTCAGTGATCTCTTCGCTTCCCTCTCCGACGACGTCGTAAATGTCGAATGATGCAAGCCATCTTTCTGCTTTACAGATAGATAACTCAAACCTAAAAGGTGAGCTTTTTTGGTTGAATGCATGCTTGTGAATTGTGATCACTATATTCTGATTCCTTTTTCATGCACTATTCTCATTCTTGTGCATGCTTATTATAGCAATTTGCACCTAAAAAATGTACTCTTCTTTTTTATTGTAAGAAACTTTTCCCAATTTTCTCTAAATGAATTGAATTCAACAATATTTTACAAAAATCCAATAGCATTGAAATTTAGGGAGGTGACTACATGAGAAGTCCAAACAAATAAAATTTTTGGGGCCCTGAATTTTTTCTATAGTTTTATTGGAATCTTTTCTTCTGTAATTGATTTAGACTTCCAAACACAGGCAAAGTTACACCCCTTTCTACTTCATTAATTGGAAAATTGGAACATCTACTACAAGTACCAACTACCAACGGAAAACACAGTTTTATGCTATAAATTCTCAATGAATTTTGATAATAATAACTAGAAGAAAACTATTTTACGTTGTTAATTGGTAATAAGATGTGAACTGGTAATCCTAAGCCAGATTTCGCATTTTTCTCCGTGTTTTTGCTTTTAATTCTTCTCGGTTCATCAATGTTTTCATTTAAAAAAAATTAAAATGAAAATAATTTATTAATAATTTGATTAATTAAATTGTCTTAGTTTCTTTTTTTTTTCCTACTTGAGTAGTAAGACATGCAATTGAAAATCATATTCCAACTAATCAACAAATTATTTGATTATAAAAATTTAGCCGATTACGAGGGTGTTTGGCTGAGCTTATAAGCTCCAAAAAAAAGCTCTAGGAGCTTATAAGCTCCTAAAAAAAAGTACCTCTACCCCAACTTTTTTTTTTTGTAAAAATGTTTTGAACAACACTTAATTTCCTTATTTTCACCATTTTTTATTTTATTTAATTTTTTTAATTTATAATATAAAATAAATAAAAAAATCACTTTTTTTTTCTTTCCTCTCTCTTATCCAAACACTTTAATAGCTTATAAGCTCTTGAGGAAAAATATCTTATAAGCTCCTTGAAGAGCTTATAAGCTCTTTAAAATAAGCTTAGCCAAACACCCTCTATGTTGGTGTGAAAACTGTGAGTTTTTTTTTTTAAATAAAAATGAAATTTTGGGCGTTGGGACAATATGGGCTCTAGGATTAAGATTTAAGGCCTCAAAACAAAACAACAATACTTAGGGGGTGTTTGGTACACAAGATAAACCCTTACTAGCTTATTTATATGGGTTTATCTTGTGTTTGGTAGGTAAGATAAATAATTATGGAAGCCCGTTACAAAACTCCAACCCGCTACTATTTCACTGTTTCGCCCAATTTATTAATCTACTCAAATTGGTAAGATTATTTATGTGGATTGAGGGTGTAACCCAGACTAAGTTTCTATTGACAAAATTACCCATGGTGGCTACGTGAGAGAAGAGAGAGTGACAGAGTAGGCGGCAGAGCGTGGCGGTGGTGGTTGCGATGGCGGCGGATGGTGGTGGAACAGAGGAGAGAGAGAGATTGAGGGGTGAGAGAAGAGAGAGTGAGAGAGAGGAGTGACTCACAAGAGAGAGCGAGAGGGACATGGTGGCGGTGGTGGTTGCGACGGCAGCGGATGGTGGTGGAACAGAGAAGAGAGATATTGAGAGGTGAGAGAAGAGAGAGTAAGAGAGATGAGTGAGATAAGAGAGAGCGAGAGGGACATGGTGGCTGATTGTGGGAGTAGGTGGCGGCGGATGGTGGTGGGTGAAAGACGAGGGGAGAGAGAGAAGAGTGGTGCAAATCTCCCCCACTCTCTTTCTTTCTCTCCCGTCCCCACAATTTGCAGGGGTGGAGGAGAGATGAAGGCAGCAGCAGCGGCGGCGTCGAGAGTGGTGGTCGACTGTGGTTGTATAAACTTGTTTGTGGTGGTGGCGAGTGACGGTGGTGGAAGGGATGAGATGGTGGTGGTGGCAGGTGGTGGTGGCAGATGGTGGTGGAAGGGATGAGGTGGGGGTGGTGGTGGTGGTGGCAGACGAGAGGATAGATGAAACGAGAGGAGAGAGAGCAGGTGGGTATGGTGGTGGAAGGTGGAACTTGTGAGATGAGAGAGATAGATGAGGGTTATATAATTAGGGGTAGAATTTTCATTTTCCATTTAATCTTGAATTTAAACTATGGTACCAAACAACCAACTTATTATTTATTATATTTATCTTGACATTATCTTATCTACCAAACACAAAAAATACACTAACAATCACCCCTTATTCACTATATTTATCTTAACATTATTTATCTTGACTTATCCTAACATACCTACCAAACGAGCCATTAGGCCATCTCCAGCAGTTCGCACCAAAATACAGCAATTTCAGCACAAAAATACAGCAAAATCAGCAAGTCATCTCCAGCAGTCTGCTCTAAATTTTTACACAAAAATAGAATTTTCTAGAATATTTTACTTTTAGTCACGGTTGATGATCCTAAAACATACGATTACTTCCGATCAGAGCAACAAAATAATTCGAAAGCAGAAACAAGCCAAAGAAGCCAACACTAGTACTTTTGATATGTTTCCGATTTTATTTTCAGATGGAGTGGGACATTCCGGAGATGACCTTTATTAGAAATTTAAATGTATCAACTTTATTTTTTTGCTTTTATTATGTAATTATATTTTTTAAATTTCTTTTTAGTTTATCTTGTATTTTATGTAATTGTATTTTTAAAATAATTTTATGTAATTTTAATATTGATATAATATATTTAGAAATATAACTATAATATAATATTTTGGAATAAAATAATTAAAGAACACAACAAATAAATAAATATAACAAGGAATAATAATTATAACAAGAAAAATCAATTATAAAAGGAGTAGAGCAATGAATAGTGTTGCTCCAAATTTGGAGCAATACTATTCAAATATGTATAATAGAGCAATATTTTTGTGTTGGATTGGAGAAGAAATTGCTCCAAATTTAAAGATATGTAGGTTTTTTGTGTTGGATTGGAGATGCTCTTAGGCTCTATGATTAAGGCCTCAAAACTGAAGAGTCAATAGTTGGGCCTTAGGACGGGCCTACTTTTAATATATTAGGATTGATTGATAATTAAATTTCAATCTTTCGGCTTTGTTGCAAAGTTATGAAGTATGAATTCTTCGAAAAGTATTATACTGTAGTATCAGATATGTGTAGGATACAATTATAGGTATGATTCGCATCAGATTCGTCACCCGGCGAATTCTCAAATAATAAAAGGATTCGCGAATCCGGTGCTTGAATGGTGACTATGTTTGTTTTTGAGAAATTCAATTTTTATGGGTGCATTTTTTGCAATTTAACAAAACTTTATTAATTCTAAAATGCGCTTAATTAAATTACTTTTGAAAATGCTTAATTGGGTAGAGAAAAATGTGAATTACATAGTTTAAATTTATGAATTTTAAAACTTCTATATGAAAAATATAATAAAATGTAGATAAACAAATGTAGCCTTGCCGAATCGTACTTTATAATTTTTAAAATTCGTGTTTCCGTACCAGTATCGTATCGCCCCCACACCTATGCAACACAGTTGCAAAGTATACTCAATTTTTAAAATGTTCCAATAATGTTCCGCAATCTTTCCATTTGTAGTAAATTTGTCTTGATCAATTTCTTGCACGAGTTTGGAGTTGAAACTTAGACGCTATTTGAGGTCAAAACTCAAAATTGATTGAGACTTTAGAAGCCCATTGTCTTTATTGTCCTCTCGTGCTGTTAGATTCATTATCAAACATTCAGAATGACAACTCATACTACCATGAAATTCTAACTATGTCATGCCAATTTCCGACTCAATTACTCAATTATTGGACGTCCGACGACGAAATTGACATCACAAGAGGGCACTCCAAACAATGAATTTCAAAGGTCGTCATTCAATTTTAAGTTTTGACACCATATGAACATCTAAATCTCATCTCCGAACTGGCGCATATAAATAGGTTATATTTAAGAATTTATTACGAAAGGTTTGGGCATTATTGAAACGTTTAAAAATTAAATACACTTTGTAAATTGCAACATTATTAAAAAAATGGAATTTAATTAGTAATTAACTAGTAGTATAATTTAAATTCATATCTATATGGCGGCATGTATCATTTAGCTTGTAGATAAAAAAGGAGAAAATTGTGTGCCAACTTTTCACTTTTAAGAGGGAGTATATATCATAAGTAAAAAAAATACATTTAATGATAAAAATAAAATATTACCAATGTTCTTTCTAATATTCTCTCCATTCCGTTCATCTTGACATTTTTTTTTTTGGTTATCCTACTCATCTTGACACATTTTATTTTATGGAAATAATTAAGATTTACTTAAAAAATCACTTTATTCACTTCAAAAGCACTTCATATCACTTCAAAAGTATTTTATATTACTTTATTCACTTCAAAAATACTTTACATCACTTTATTAACTACATTAAACACCACATTTGCACTTAATACCCTTTTTCTTAACACTAATACTTTTTGGACATATATGTCCGGACATAAATGAATATATTAATAATTTTAACTTATAATTTATCAAATAAAATAATGGTGTTGGTTAGTACTTTAATGTATTTACTTAATTAATTTAAACCGCCATTTTTAAAGAGAGAAATATGAATACAAAAAATACGAAATTAAACTAATAAAGTTATTTTGTGATTTCACTAATCTTTCGGAAATACTATTACTTAATAGATATTTATGCATTCACTTGAATTAGATTACTCAAAAAATAATAAATTGAATGAATGTGGAGAAATTACAAAATTAAATAAATAAGTTAAAAGGATCGAACCGATTCATTTACCTAAACTAGCTAGATTATGTCCGGACATTTATGTCCGAATAGCATCACTCTTTTCTTAATACCCGTATTAAAACGAAACTTGTCAAGATGAATGAGACGGAAAGAGTATTTCATCCATATTAAAATATTTAATAGAGGATGCATCGAAAGTTGGTGGCGGATTTTGACTGAACTTCACTCAGTCAACTACCAATTACCAAATCAGACCTATAAAGAGGAAAAAAAAAAAAAGGGAAAAGAAGAGAGAGAATCTCGGACAGCATTCTTATAAAAGAAACCTGTCCTAATTGGCGTAATTTTCTGGTGAAGCTCTTTCTGAAAAAAAAAAAAAAAATCTGGTGAAGGTAACTACAGTTTAGAAAAATAAAAAATCAAGCAACTTTTATTACAAGGTTGTTTTATCATTTATGGTAATTTAAAATCCGATCCCAGCGAAAAATTGGACCTCTGTCAAGCCGACAAAATCTTATTTTATTACCAAATCTCTTCCACTACCGCTTTTTAATTTACAACTGTTTTATAATTATACCAAACCCCTATAACATTCCTCCAAATTTTCGAGAATTCTATGACCAACCCATTTCAGACAGCGATTTTTCGGTTGTTCTTGTGCTGTTTTCTACTCAGTATCTCATTCCCAGAAAAGATTTTTAATAAACATTAGTGAAAATTCCTTCTTTCAGCAAGACTCTCTTGTGTGCATTGGCTGTTTCATGGAGAATGTATGATTTCTAAGGTAAAATTTCGATCTTTTTTTTTGTAGGTTTCTTGTTCATAAAATTAATGGGATTGGGTGTTGTCAATTTCCGATCTTTATGTTGTTTCTAGCTTTTATGGAGTTGAAAGATAGTTCTGAAGCTCTGGGGTCAATTTTCAGCTGTAGCTTTTCTTGTTTTGGGGAAATTTGTGTTTATCTTTGCTTGTACTACTCTAAAACGCACCACAGAAGTAAAGAAATTGCGTCTATTTATTGATCATGAACTATCTGTGTTGTCATTTTAATACCTTTGCGTGTGTGTGTGTGTGGATTATCTTAGCATTTGTCCTGTTGGAAACACTACAGAAATATGTTATTCATGGTTAATGATTTGAGAAACTAATTAACTGTTTTGGTTATGCTTCTTAGACATTCTGTAGTAATGTGATGAGTTTAATACTCTCTGCTTGATTCGTCAATTGCTCGTTGATCATTCATTGTAGTCTAGTTGATTCGTCTATTTCTTGTTGATCATTCTCTGTAGTCTAGTTGATTTGGCTGGTTCGCATTGAAGTTCTACTAGTTGATCTGCCAATGGGATTTCAGGCCCTGTTCTTGGTCTATCTGGCCTTTTGCCCTGCGATTTTGGCGCAGAATTCTGAAGATGCCAGACTTGTCGTTGACACAAGTTTAACTGTTTCCAAAACAGATGCTAATTATATTTGCGCCACCATTGACTGGTGGCCTAAAGATAAGTGTAACTACAATAGATGCCCGTGGGGATCGTCATCTGTGATAAACCTTGTAAGTATTTTGTCAATGGTGTTGGAATTTCTTGTATGATATTTATAATATTGATAGCAGATGGTAACATTTTGTTGCCTAGCTATTGACCTTTTTGTGCGAATCAATGGTAATTGATTAGTACTCATTTCTTTTGTAGAACCTATCTCATCCTTTTCTAATCAATGCTATTCAAGGTTTGTATCTCTTATTTCTGTAATGTTTCTGATTACTGTTCTACATTTTTCACACATTTTCCTGATTGCACCACACCTTATGTGAGCGTCTCGTTTTGTTTTGTAACACAACAGCTTTCAAGAATTTGAGAATTAGAGTTGGTGGTTCTTTACAAGATCAAGCAATCTATGATGTGGGAAATTCGACATCTTCTTGCCAACCATTTAAAAAGCAGAAGGATGGGTTATTTGGATTTTCAAAAGGTTGCTTACCTATGCAGAGGTGGGATGATCTGAACAATTTTTTCAGGAAGACGGGGTAAGATATAATCGCTTTTGTTGGTTGAATATCAATATTTCCATGCTTGTATGAAAATATTATCTGTATGTGTAGACTGGTATAGGAGCATTCCCCCGTTCAGTGTTGAAATTTGATTTTATGCTAGCCTAGATAGATCTTTTGGATTGCTAAATAAAGTTGATGAAACGCTGATCAGATATGACACTGTTAGACGGCCCAAGCCTATAAAAATCAAGCCATTCTTAAAATTAAGACATTTATTTATGTCTGTTCTAGTGAATGTAAACTAGTAAATCCAATATGAGGATTTCTAGTGATCTTCTTTCATTTCATCCTTTGCAGAGTTGTTCTTACTTTTGGCCTTAATGCTCTTAACGGGAGGCACCAAGTGCGAAAAGGCGTTTGGGGAGGAGATTGGGATCCCACAAATGCTCGTGATTTCATCAGATACACTATTTCTAAGGGATACAATGTCGACTCTTGGGAATTCGGTACAAAATCTTGAACGAGTTCTTTGGTTTTCTCCTAGTTGATGAAACATCTCTTGAGTTTTGTAATCTCCAAAAGAATTCTCTCATTGCATTTGGCAGGTAATGAGTTGAGTGGCAAGGGGATTGGTGCTAGTGTTAGCGCCGAACAGTATGGAAAAGATTTAGTCCGTCTCAATACTATGATCGATGAATTGTATGCGAATCCCCTTCCAAAACCCGCTATCTTGGCACCAGGAGGGTTCTATGACAAGTCGTGGTTTGATACGCTGCTTCAAGTCTCGGGTCCTCACGTAGTCAATGTTCTTTCACATCATATGTACTCTTTGGGTTCAGGTTGGTTCTACTTCACTTTGATGCTTCGTGTCGTGATGGTACCAAAAGGTAAAACGACGTTACCCTTGATGTTACAGGAAACGACCCAAATATCATGAAAAAAATCGTCAACCCCAATCACTTGGACAAGGCATCATTCGTATTCGGCAATCTTACTTCCACCATTCTAGCAAATGGTCCTTGGGCCTTAGCTTGGGTTGGTGAATCAGGAGGGGCCTTCAATAGTGGTGCTAGAGGAATATCTAATGCATTTGTCGACAGTTTCTGGTAACGTTCCCTGCCCTCGGTTCGAGTATATCTTCGTTAGAATCGAGCTAATTTGCAGATATGTTTTCTTTCTGAAATGCAGGTATCTGGATCAACTTGGAATGGCAGCTAAGTACAATACCAGAGTATATTGCAGGCAGACCTTGATAGGTGGCTTCTATGGCCTCCTCAACAAAACTACATTCATTCCAACCCCCGATTATTACAGGTTAGGCTCAGCATCGTCGTTTCTACTCTACAAATCACTGTTTATGTTCTCTCTTTTATCTCATGCAAATGCTCGTGGCAACACAGTGCACTGCTCTGGCATCGACTCATGGGGAACGGGGTGCTCTCCGTTCGTAGCTACACATCGCCACTCTTGCGCGCTTATGCCCATTGTGCAAAAGAAAGAGTAAGGGCCCTTGTTCCTATTCCACATTCTGCTATCCATATCTGTCGAATCTTATTAAAATGCGCTCGTCTCTGAACGAACTCTTGTATTTCAGGCCGGCGTAGTTCTTCTTCTGATCAATTTGGGCAACCAAACTGTGTTCGACGTTGAAGTTGAATCGAGTAACCTTGCTCGAGTGCAAGTCATCAAGAAAAGGTCCGTCGTGCACAGGATTAAGAAGTCAGTTTCATGGATTGGCAACAGAGCCTCGGGCGAAAAACTGTCAAGAGAGGAGTATCACTTAACTCCCAAGAACGGGGATCTTAGAAGCACGACAACGGTGTTGAACGGACAGCCACTGCAGCTGACTGCAATGGGAGGTGTGCCGGACCTCGTCCCGGCACACATCGACACGAATGCTCCTCTAAGTATTGCTCCATCTTCGATCAAGTTTGTGGTATATCCCAACTTCAATGCTCCAGGATGTAAGTGAGAGTTTTAGACTTGTATTGTTTTTGTACATGTGTTTTTGAAAGTAAATAAGTTGAATGCTGGTTTGGTATATCTTAGGTTTTGTATTTTCATGGTATATTTTATGGGAAATGTAATTACATGAAAAAATAATAATGAAAATGGAGATACTTGAAAGATTAATAATGTAAAGTTCAGGTCTTGATGTCATGGTGTTTGCATTTGTAATCTAACAATGAAAATAAAGAGAGTTATGATTAATTTACATCTACAGTAACACTTCAATAATTAATAATCCTAATTTCAGAACTCCTAATTCTCCCAATTTCTCAAATAAAGACCCTATAAAGTAGTCATGTGATGCCAATATACTAGAAATTCCTTCAGGTGAAAGGATAGAAATTTGAGAAAAGTAAAGTGCCAATAAAAATGTAAGCAGCAGAATAAGCCATAATGAAATGACCCCATCTCTTCCCAATGCTACCAGATCCCATTATGTGGGACGCAAACCAGTAAACAAGGGGACTAGCAGATAGAAAACGAGTCGAAACCTGTCAGACGAAACGAAATCAGCCAGATATGATAGATAATTTCACGAGAGTGATATAGAAGAAAAGGAGACGTGCTAAAACAAGTTTGGAGCTGACCTGAACATGCATGACGAAAAATGCTGTGGCGACCATGAAGCTCAAGTGTAGAGCAAAAGGAAGAATAACAACAGGATCACAACGCACCAGATCTGGCGTTTCGCCTTTTGATGCCTCCATAACCAATTGCTCTCCCTTGACAGTTTTTTTCCTCACTCTAAGAGCCCCGTCATCTGTATAATGCAATTAACTCAAATTAAATGCTCTAGAATAAAAAACACAACGGCACCTTACATTCTAGTATTATGGAACTGGCTCATTTTTTTACCTAAGTAATCTAAGTGGATCCAGATGGGTATTACAAAACTTTACATCAGAAACTACATGTTTGTTTTGTAATCAAGAAACCATAAAGAGCCCAGGGTAGCCAGGACGATAAATGCGGAAGATCGAGTGATACAGAATGCAGTGTATGTTCATACTCCTTTAACACCATTAGGCCTCTTAACAGAGTTCTCCCAAAGTAATCTTCATAGAGTGAATATACTGTGAAATTTCACTACTACTACTTCATTAGGGAAAAATAATGCGATTAAACATCTCAATGTCGAATCACGAAAATAACAAAAATAACACACAAACAAAACAAAAGCAATTTCTTGATCTCCTGGACGAATCCACAATATCCAATTCCCATAAGAATAAGATACAACGTGCCCGAAAAGAAAACATTTTTATAGTAAAATGCACACCTTGGAATATGTTTGGAGTACCATACTCTAAAATTCCAGTAGAGCTAGTTTGTCCCTCAGGTCCGGTAGATAATGAGGAATCCACCAATTTACTTTCTACCAAAGGAACTCGGAGACCAAGCGAGAGAAAAACCTCAGGCCAAACCTTCACATAGTAGAAGATAGAGCAAACTGCCAGAGACAATATGGGTGATGCAAGAAGAAAATTCGGCAACTGTTTAATTTGAAAATATCTCAAGAAGCCCACTCCCCTGGCATTAAATAATAACAGACCTGAAGTGTCAGAGACATTAAAACAAAAATTTCTTCTAATACTTAGGGGATCACATACTGTAGCAAAGTAAACTCAACTACCATTCTGGCCTTCAATATATATCACTAGCTAATAAACAACAAAACCGACCCTGATTGACTAAGAAATTCTAACTCAGTAGACTATACTGGAACTTAGTCTGAATTTTGAGACAGCTCTTCCACACAGATACATAATTCAATGCAGAGGTTTATACATTCACGATGATTGATCAGGTTCATAAATCAGAACATTTGGGATACAAGAAAAAGGGAAATCATAAATGGTCCAGTTATATTTTTTTTTTCAATGAAATAGTTCTCCTCGCTATTAAGAAGCCAGACTTTTATTATAACACCAAACACGGAAGCGTGCCTACTTCACCCTCTACAGATATTATAGCAACAATACTAGTGCATGCAGCAAAAGCAAAGGGTAATGTGATGGATAAATTGAAAATATGTGTAACATACCAATAGTGGCTTTGAATGTAATTGTAGAGTAAAGGAAGTCTTGCCTTGCACCAAGGCCTCATTTCAGCCACAGAACGACCAGTGCAAAGATTCAAGTATCCATATGCTTGAAAGGAGAGGAAGGGAGCAAAGATAAATATAGATCGTAATGCCCCAGCAAGAAGAATCTTCACAATTAGCAGCTGGCACACATAAAGACAGAAGTATGTAAATTAAACTTATACTAGAAAACCTAAACATGATTCAAAAGCCAATTTTTTTAAAGATTATGAAAACATAAATATGCAAATTTAAAATCTTGCCAGTGATACTGGATATTTTTAGATATGATGTGACAGCAATCCCTCAACAATCAGATGATAAGAGTGGTTCTTTCTACCAAAAAAACAATACTTGATTTCACCATTAAAGCCAAAAATGAAATACACTAATATGAATTTTCAAACTTTTCAGATATTCATAACATTCCTGCTGCGTTGAAAGTAAAACATGTAACCAGTTTCTAACTCAAAGAGGTTCCATTCTTGCATCATTAAAATGGGTCGCACTGCAGACGAGTACTCACATAAGAGCGATTTCTGGAAGAAAAAACTTCATTTAGTTGTTGCATTGCATGGTAACACATGTAGCCTGCATTAAGCACCCCATTTGACCGTGCACAGCCCGATAGTGCAAGCCAAAGTGTAGCATAATTGTATTTTCCATTCATGAAATGATACAATCCTCCAATTGACGATACCGCAAACAGAGACTCGGTGTATCTGCAGGAAACGAAGGTAGCATCATCACTCTAATCCTTGCCATTCTGCCATGATATGAGAAAAATGATCCAGAAGGTACACTGATGAGTAGAAAATTGAAGCTGGATTAAAGCAAAACAAAATTGATGCTCTTAATGCAACCTCCTCGTCTTTCAAAACAATAACCGAAAGCCTGTGTAAAATATGATAAGAAAAGAAAAGTCGTTACGAGAGAAAAATAGTTATACAACAGAATCTGAACTAGCTCAAATAGCCATATATTTAGAGTTACACAGTCATTGAATTAGTGGACTTTCCAAGACCAGCTTAAAATCCTTACTTTCTATAATTTTGATAGCTAAATTCAGCTAGTTTGATCACATAAATAAAGCATAAGCATTCATTTACAAAAATTCAAAAGACGAACTCGCTGCAGCAAAACCTCACCTGTATAGATAAAATGCTGCAAAAACAAAGGCGGCATTGCTAATCACGTAGCCGGATAATCCAAGCACAGCCCTGTAACCAATCAGAGGTACCAATGGAGCAAAAACTGCACAGTTATAATAAAAATCATATCTTCTCCCAATAGTCGGGTACAAGAAAAGCAATTTTAATGTTTAATCTTTTTGGGAACAAAAAAAGAACAAAATAAGTAATGTTATTCGTACAAAAAAAGTATTTTTAAACTGTTCTACATGTATATAGGAAAATCAGAAAATGCAAAAAATTACAGTCCATTTAATTCGGTTCTGTATTTCCACTTTCTTCAACTAAATTACCAGTAAAACACTGAAAATAAATAACTCTCGCAACATGTTACAGCAAAATTAACAGCTTTCGGAAACCTGATTTTGAAAGAACAGTTACGCAGAGGGGGAGCAAAGGCAAGAAGGCGTAGGTCTGTTCGTATTCGTATCCGCACTCCGCAATGCGCGTGAAGTAGACACCATCCCACACGATGCTGCGCTCAATCGCCGATGACATGCGCGGCAGGAGAACCAGCGGCGGAGGACTCGAGGAATTGGTGGCGGAGAGGCATGGCGGATTTATTGAAGCGGATGTGTCGTAGGGGCTGAGAAGAGATCGCCAGACAGTAATTAGGGCTACCACGAGAAGCCTAGAGGCGACTGCGCAGCGGAGGAGGCGGCGCGTGTGGGGACTGAGGCGGTGGCCGGAGTCTCTCCCGGCGAAGGATTTAAGAGCCATCTAGCTGAAAAATGGTTCACGATTAGTAACACTGATCTCTTATTTAGACAAAAAAACTCAATTTATTTTGCAAAAGTTGGCCCAAAAAAAATAAAATAAAAAAAATCGTACCTTTATTATTATAATTATTTTTATATAAAGGAAAAAACTATAAAAGAATTTCCCATACAATCCGAATAAATAGTTACAGTCAGTTTATTAAAGAGGAGAGAAGAAGAAATGGCGTCTGCACCCACGCGCGGCGAAGTGCTCTCGCTCCTTCGATCACTCATGCGGACTGCGCGTGAGTTTACGGACTACAACATCAGGGAGTACACCAAACGCCGCGCCGTCGACGCTTTCCGCCACAACCGCAACCTGTCCGACCCTGCGGAGGCCGCCGCCGCCTTCGCCGACGGAAAATCGCAGCTCGGCGTCGCCAAACGCCAGGCCGTCGTCTACTCGCTCTACGCGCCCTCAATCAAAAGCGTTATGGAGATTTAGTGGTTTATTTTAAGCTGCTTGCTGTTAATCAGGTATGTTTCCACCACTAGGGTTTTATATATCTTTTGCTGTAGAATTTATGAGATTTTCTTTCCTCCTTTTTCGGTTCTTTTGGAGTTGTCTGCTGATATTTGCTGTTGTTTTGGAGAATTAAATCTGTTATTTCAATTTGTATGCTTATCTAATATATATATTTTTTTCTTTTTCATTGCTTCAGTAATCACTAAGATGTGTCTTTTTCCTTATTTGATTCCTTGAGTTTTAGATGAATGAATTTGTTGCTTGATTTTGTTGATGATGCTATGTTGGGACCTAATCCTTCACTAATTTCTTTTCGATTTTTGTTTTTATTTTCACTCCTAGTTAGTTTTCACTGTTCTCTGGTAGAATTTACAAGGCACTAAACATTCTATGATTTTTGCAATTAACATTCTATGAACTTATTTCTACTTTTGGTTGCCTTTTTGTTTCTGATTTTTCCTTTTTCTCCATCGCAGTATACTTTTCTTGGGGTTGGTTTGTGATATGTATTATGCTTCTGAATAGTTTCCTACAGAATTCACTGTTCCACTATTGCTTCATTCTACTTGTACCAAATGGAAGCTAACTTAGCTGACATGATTGTGTGCTCATCAATGGGTAGAATTCAAGCTGAGAAATAGGTTGCTGACATTGTGGTAGATTTCAAGAAAATTGGTTGTTGACATCTCACGACTGTTCTTGTTCGAAAAAATGTTATTCTTTAGCCGAAGCTAATGGAGACATGGAGTTGATCAAAGATTTAAATTTTACAGTCTTACCAACTCACGATATTACATTATCAGGACTGATGTGCAAAGTATATCTTCCATTACGATACAGAAAACAGTCGTATGTTACTGATTGTGTGGGTCTTTGAATGATTATGTCGTTGAAAATCGTCTCTGAATTAGCTATTATTTAGTTTAAGACATAAGATTGACTGTGACACATATCCTCTGGAATGAGCCAAATTGGCATAGCCTTACACGTTCGAAGCTTGAGTATATACTTATTAAGATAGGCTTAGAGGTGTGCATATTTCTATGTGGATTTTGTTCAAGGTACACTTCAAATTACTTGAAGGTATATGCAGTTAATGAAATTAATATTCCTCATCTGGAAAGTAGTAGAAAGTAGTGGAGGATTGTGTAGGCTACGCTTTCTATATATTTTTTTCTTCATACAGAACATAGATTAGTTTGTCACATTTTGGAAAAGAATGTATCCTGATTATTAGCTGTTTTTGTGATGGGAAAGAGTCTAAGGCAGACATATGCTTCCTGGATTCGTGTATCAATTGTTTTAGAATTTGATACGTAAAAGAGGAGAGTAGTATACAGTAAGGACTAATTATGCTGCTAGATGTACTTACGTGCATGGAAACCTACTTCAAAATATCTGTCTGATGTGGCTAATAGCTATTATCCTCATGACTAATGCCTAACAAATATTTGTATAATATCAAAGGTTCTTGGCAACAGCTAAAAACACTAAATATAATATGTTCTTATAGTGCTGTTTTCGAATAAAAAACAATTAACTACCAACATAAAGTTTTACCAAGTAGTTTTGGCCATTTTCCTTCACCTGTTCCCCTATTGCTTTAAATGTTATGCTGTCCTCCTTCTGTCATAGGTCAAGTGAAACTTCTGCAGTTTTTGCTCAGTTTTGACTGCAAAATGCTCGATGTCAGAACCGACTACGTGGATAACTAATTACAATCTGATGAATGCTTTGCTAACAAGTAAAGTGTCATGTACCCTTCTGTATTAGACTACTAGTGTATTTGGATTGGTATAAATACTGTTGTCAGCTTATAGTTTCTATATTCCTGTATATACACAAAATAGAAAATTAGAAACGCGCAACCTGAATTATACATTTTGTCTGCTGCATATATGTATAGACTTTGAATTTATGCATAACTACTGATGCAGGTCCTTTGAAGTTCAAGTGCCACTCATTTTCCAATTCTTTCGATATTTCAGGAATCGATGATGGAAAACTAGAGTATGGAGATATCTTCAGAAGAAGAGGAGGAAATTACTTGCTTCAGTTCATCTTAATATATTATTATTAGGGAGAGAATGCTACCTGGAAAAGTATCGATGAACATCTAATTGAATATTAGCCTCATAAGGAATAATGTGAAGCTGCTATATTTTACGTGCATAATGTTTTTTCTGCATCCCTCATAAGCCAATCTATTTTATTTTATTCCATTTATGTAATTCTGGCCGGAATTAGAGCTGTTTGATATATCGTTTTTAATTTGAAATGAATAACCTCAGTCGGTGTGGTAGTTTCTAGACTCTCTAGTTGAAGCTGGTGTGGTGGATTCTACACGTGGTGTAGATATCGAATCCGAGCAGCATCATTACTTGAGCATATTTGCACTTTATGGAATCCAAAGGACGTGATTAGTTCATTATGACATGGTCGGTCAAATGCAGCAAAGAACTGCAAAACCTCTCTACATGCAGAAATGCAGGTTTGAGTAAATTCTGTTATTTGTCTGCCCAATGCAGCTGCTGCACCAATAACTTTCCCCATATTTATTGTTTCATGTCATAGCAACTTCATACACTAGTGAACCGGAATCTACTACTATTTGAATGTAGATACTACAATTTAACGTATATTGATGAAGTGTAACACGAGAATAAATATCATATTCGAACGAATCATAATCAAATCAATCGGGATACACCGTTTTGAATTTGCTCTGAAAAGTTGCATTCCGGCATTTGCCCGGTTATATACATGTAGCACGCATTGATAAAGTGTAACACGAGAATAAATATCATATCGAAAGGGACCAAAATAATTGACGAAAATTTAGCTCTTTGATGAGCTATGGACAAGAGTCTGATGTCGTCAGTGCAATTTCATAACTAAAGTTGGTGTGTTCGAATAAGCAAAAGAGTTTCTGTTTCTAAAACCTATTTTGATTGCATTCACTCGACAGAATGCAATCAAAGCATAATCCAATTTTGATACAACGCAGGGGAAACCACCGCTCGAATAAGCAAAAGAGTTTCTGTTTCTAAAACCTATTTTGATTGCATTCACTCGACAGAATGCAATCAAAGCATAATCCAATTTTGATACAACGCAGGGGAAACCACCGCCTCTCATGCCCCCGACTGATTGTGCCTAACATGCAAGTATAAAAAAAAAGAAAAGAAAAAAGAAAAAAAAAAAAGTAGTAAGGAAACCATATCTATGCATGATGTCAATTATGCAGAGGATTAGGTCCGCTCGGAACCAGCCGCTTCTCGACGCCGTACCTCGGGTCTATCTCTTCGCCGTCTCCGCTAGGCGGGCGTGGCGGCGGGTGGCGCAGCATGGGCGGGATCGGAGGAAATATGATTGAGTTTCTGAGCTGGGGTTGTAAGGCACATTCAGTGTTGGCTGCAGCCGCCATGAGGACAATTATGATGGTGGTCGAAAACCAGCGGCCGGCGGCGGTGGAGGTGGCGGAGGGTGGTGAGCTCTTCATGCGGGAGGAGAAGTGAGATCGATAGAGACGTGAAGAGGAGGAGGAAATGGCAATAAATAAGCTAAGTAAAAATGAGTATTTAAAACTGAAACAAGCGATCCATGAACTTTGTACTCATGCCATTAATGCTTCTAATCAATGAGGTAGCATTTTGCAGCACCACAAAGAAGCTAAAGTTTTTTTTTTTTTTCCTTCTTTATTGATGTTTATTTGTCAACGTAAATTTCAGACAAAAGGCTGTACTTGGTTATGGCAGGTTTCATGTTTAAAGTTTATAGCGCTTAAATATGATTGAAATGAAGCTACCAAGCATTACCATATCTAGGAACGAACGCAGGCCAAAAAACAAAAATCTTTGATGTGAGTCATGTTTCTTGTAATTAGGATTGATAATTGACAATAATTTGCACAAAATGCTGACAATTTAATGATTTTTTATAAGATTAGAAGGTGGGCACTTAAGCCCCCATGACTCTTCTTGCATCCTGTCTGCCAATCATCGTATCCAACTGCTACATGTTGATAGATTTCGGTAGTACACCTACACCCCACAATAGTAGGTTTAAAAACTTAATTGATAGTTTTTCCTCATATGTGGTATGTCTAAATGGTTTTCTTAACAAGAAAATCCAAATTTATGCTTCAAAATGATATCGTAATTCAACATCATTTTTATTATAGAATGGTAATAGTATTGTATTTAAGGTTTCATAAACTTATTTTGCCGTGGTAATATTTCTAAAATAAGATCCATTTTACGAAGTATACGCTCAATGACAAATTTAATATTAACTTTTTTTTCAAGAAGAAAATAGGAAAAATATCATATATTTTCACAACATTTGGCCGATTTTTTACAATAATATCAAAGCGTTTAAAACTTCACAAATTTTTACATAACGATTTGTGCATGGTAACTAAATTCCAAGATAAGCGCTCAAACTCCCAAGTCCCAATCAAGAAACAGCTTTTAGATTATCCAACCATTATACAGTGGATCCAATAAAAATTTTCACATTGTAACACTTGAATTAGAGAAGTCAAACTGATCAGACCGGGCCGAAACTCTCTATTTATACATTCCATACCCACACAATTTCCGCCCAGCCCGATTGGGAGGTCCGGGTCGATTTTTGACAGCTCTAGATTTGAATCATCAGAGCGTACCCTTATTCAAAACTCAACATATCTTAAGATTACCAATCTACCCCAACTAGAACCAGAAAAAAGAACAATCCAAAATCACCAAGTATTCTGCTTGAGCTCAGAAGCTTAATGTTCCACATTCACACATATGTAAACTCAACTCGTTTTCGTGTGCAATGTGAACAAAATAACGCAGAATCAAGAACGTTTGAAGAGGCAAGAAATAAATATGCATTATCATCATGCACATCTGGTAGAAAATAAAAGAACGGAGCTGCATTGCCATTAGCTCGATAAAACGACAAATGAACATCAAATATATGTTTTGGCAAACATGAGTAGCAAGCTAGCACTACATACCAGATAGTGAATTTATTGCATCTGGTGACAACTCTAGAATGTGTGTAGGGAAAACTGGATGAGTATACTTAAAGCTGTCATCCAACCGTAGCATGAAAATTACATGTTACGAGATAGATGATAGCAAGGTCCGAGTAAATGTCAAAACATTACTGAGACAGACCTCTATTTTCCAAGCAAACGACGTGTACGCTGATTAGCACCTTTCACTCGGAAATTTAGCTCCTCCACATCATCCTGAACATGATCAAGAGCTTTGCTCTGCCTGCATTTGTAGAGCATGCCGGAAATAACCAATTAGTATCTATATAGTTCAGTCGATTTAGACCAGTCAAGGAAGGTGTTGAAACATAGGGTAGACGACCTAGTAAATGACGAGGCAGGGACGTAGAATGACTAACCTATCCATTTCAGATCCCATGTCAATAGCCATTTCCTTGAGCTCACCCAAAATATTACTTAAATCCGAGAGGGCATCGTCTTGTTTCACCTTTTCCACCTGTTACAGTACGTGCAACAAAAATTAAGATCATCCATACATACACAAAGATAAACTCTGCAGAATGTCCAAACGGCAAGTAGGAACTGAAGACCAGTGATTTTTACAACTTACAGTTCTACAACATATAATTCAGGTAAAATTTATGGCTTTTTAGTTCTTGATGCAAACTAAAGATTAGATTTGAGATGTCATCTACATACCTCTACTTTCTGCAAAGCACTAGTGGGTTCGGAGAGTGGCATACGCGTACTTGTACGTTCCTTCGAGGCAGAAGTCAAACCCAGTCTTTCCCTCTGCTCCAAGTGATTACCCTTTCTTTGAACTGGATCATCTACGCGACCATCAATGTTGAAAACACAAGTAAAAAACAAACTGCTAGATTAAAACCCTACGATAACATAGTCATAACTCATAAGCTAAAACAATCCCTATTGTAGACATGTTCCATGATAAAAATTAATCATGCAGAATGGCTGAAAAAGTGCCGCACCTCTGGTTATTACAGGGCCTGTTATTGGGCGCATCCTCTTAGGCTTCCATGTCTTGGAGAATATGCCCCCAAGACTTCCCAAAAGCTTCTCACCCTAAAATCAATCGGAAATAGTTTGAGACCTTAAATGGTTCAAGGTAAACATGTTAATTGGGCTGAGATTACAATATGAAGCTTATGATAAGCAAGTTAGAGGCGAAAGAGAGGAGGAGCATATAAGTTAGCATGCAAATACAAGACAGTAGTAGGTTTAAGCTTAAACAGATATCCCGACTTCTAATACAACAAACATTAATCAACTGTAGAGTACCAGTTGAAGACGTGAAAAGACGTACCCTACTAAGATCATGGTCCATGTCAGCTGCAACCATGTGAGTTCTTGAAATTTGCTCTCCCTGCTGATGCAAAGTAACCAATGTTTTAGTAGCATCTTCTCTTATGTCCTCTGCAAGCTTGAGGCAATTGTTCACAGTCTTCGTAGTCTCTTCAGCTCTATATGCAGCATAATTTTCTAGTTCCTGTACGGACTGGTTCTCTACTCCTCCAGAGTTGCGGAAATCATCCTTGTATCTGTTTTTGGATGCTGAAGAAAGATTGCTTTGGGACGAAGAGCTACCATTTCTCTCTTCATCATCAAAAGGATTCGTGCTCAAATTTGAAGTGAAGAGAGAAGGTTCAGAAGATGTTCTTCCAGATATTTTGAGGGTTTGCTTATTATCCAATTCATCATCAAAATCAAAAGGATTATTAGAACGCATGTTAACAGGGCGCCTGATAGCATCTGAGGTATGTTTAGACGAACCGTGCAAGGGAGATTTCTTAACACCGTGCATATTGCACGAGTAAAATACAATAAGATGACAATATGTTCTTGTTAGCTGGCAAAGGTTCGGCACAGATCAGTAGAATGATCTCACTGAATAACCTGAAAACTGCAGAAAACAAATAACATCAAACAATAAGAGCATGCATACTATATATAATCCGTGGATGCAAGGCCAAATAGAAGCAGCAGGATTACCAAAAAAAAATCTCATAGAATCTAAGATAAACCAGAATTCTACCTTTTCTTGTGTATGAAAAATTTAAGATCATTCTACAAATGACTATGACTTTGAGCAATAATTAGGATTTTTTTTTTCAAGATATTAGTTTGACATAACAAATTGATGTAAAATTAGGCAACACACACACACAAAGAGAGGGGCCAGGAAATTTGGGGAGGGGGTGGGATATGCCGCAGGTTAAGTAAATTTTGCTTCATGAAATGCAGAACCAATTGAAAATAATAGCACCAGAAAACATTGAAAAGAAAAAGAAAGAGCAACAAATGGAGATACATCAAGTAATCCCCTTGTGAATCATCTCTCTAACAAAAGAAGTTCAATTTCTCACAGTTCAACTTCAACATAGTAGAAAAAATATGAAATTTACCATATTTCACAGCCAAGATATTCCTTTTCTGAGACAAACGATTCAAAAAAGGACGCCCAAAAGTCACATTGATTCCATCTTAACATCAGGGTGCGTATCAAAGAAACGTGGAAAATAGGCCAAAAGGGCAGAAAAAATCTCCAATACAAATCAAGTATATATATAATCAACAATTATATATATAATCGACAGTATGATCAAATAATCTAAGCAGCAAACTATCTCAACCAAAAATATAAATTAAATCCTATGCTCTGTAACTAAACAACTCTGCATACGCTTAGAAATCTCATTATCTCGTTAAGCAAGAATCTAGGAGTGGTTGTTAGACATTAAATTGATGATTAAAGATAAAACCTAGGAAAAAAAAAAGTGAAGAAGGAAGTAGAGAGTGCTAGCAACAAATCTTCAGATAAACGATTGTAATCCAGATATGATGCCATATATTGTGAGAGAATCTTGGCGGAGTACCTGAATTTGAAGAAAGATGAGAGGATAAAGGAATGTGATCTTGTGATTGGGGGAGCGCTGCGAGAGTAACGCCCCTTTCTTAAACAAATTCAACTAATCTAGACCGAGAAAATACAGAGAGAGAGAGAGAATTTGAAGTGGGTTGGTTTATTATGGAAAAAAACGTGAAAATTAGTGTTTTTAATTCAAAAAAAAAGCAACCTAGTGAGAAATGTCAATTTAAATAGAGAATCTATGTAAAATAGCAACTTAATTTAATAAAAATAAAATTCTAACCACAAATTTAAAAATATATAAATACTAGCCACTTTTCTTGTAATTTGTCTAATGTACCCTTAATGAATACGAAACATTTATCCTTTTTTTTGTTTGAAGGAAAAAATAATATATAATTTTATTTGTGTTAAATTACAATATATCCTACTATAATGTATTTTATCGTTTCTGTGTGCAGATGAATTTGAGTCATTAATTTATTTTATTTTAATAATTTATTAATTAGTACTCCATATCTAAATGAGAAAATTTGAAAAAGATCGAAGAGCAGCGTGAAGCTGACGTCACTCTGTCAAATCCACCTCATATAGAATCGGACCGTTACGATTATAAGGTACAACACAGTGCACTGCACCACATCTTCCATGCTAAACTACCACCAATTGTAAAAACTGTTTTAATTTTTCGGTATTAATAATTGAATCCACCGTTTATAAAATCCATCTTTACACTGGTAATCGTATAAATAATTGGAATTTCTACTCTATTTATAGGACGTATTAGTTTTTGTGAAATTATGTTGGTTCAAAAATTTAAAGTGATAATGCATTTGATCATTAGATAATTTATATGTACTTGATATTTATGCTTATTATATAAACGGTGGATTCAATCAAAAGCTTATATTATTAAAGATAGATAAATAGGATTATAATCTCATCCTAATTGTACAGCAACACATATCTTTGTAATCTTACTATATGGCAATCAAAATATAGCATTTCTTACTATATACTGTAGCACCCAAGGCCAATTCTCACAGCTTTCAGAAAAATGTGTAAGCAACAATCAATCTCTTCTCATTTGCAAATAAAACTCTTGCAAATACGAAGATCATCATCCTCTCCCTACTAATATTTAATTTTGCACCCAAAAAAAAAGAATTATATAAAGCTCATATAAATTGATGCAACGGCTAAAAACACTATCCCTTCACCAAATAACACCAGAACGCATCTAGCAACGCATGGAGATTATGCATCTGTCCACTCAGATATTCTGCATGAATAGGGATTGCTTGACTGAGAAGATATCACCTGCAATAAAAAATCGAGCAAGCATGTTACATCGCGCAACAAGAGTGGATCAGGAGCAGTAGAGGTCCAGTGCCAACTTGAACGAAGCTGTCGACATTCTTCAGTGCAGCTGCTTAGGTCCTATGATCTCTGCAAATGTAACTGCAGCAATCTTAAAGACACAAACCTTAGAAATAGATTTCACAAGACGAGGACACTTCTAACTTTGAGGCCTAGTCTATGTTTCGCTGTTCCGGAGTACAAGATCTTGAGGGCCGGTGGATTTCTTCAGTTCTTCTGCAATCTTCACAGCACATGAAGAAAATATTCAGTGATTTTGAAACTTATCATCATTTGGAAAGAGAAAGTTCTAGTTCACTTACATGAGCCTCCAATTCAGATATTCTCTGTAAAGATAGATGTTCAATGGTAGCACGGCGTTTACACTCTTCATCAAGCTGGAGTGTCAGTTGATACCTCAACTCAGCCATTTCCTGAGCTAAATCCTCTGCTTCTTCTTTTGCTTTAGCCCTTTCGTCTCTGAGTTGCTCCTGGAACATATTCACATAAGGTCAGCAGAGGTTCACTGCCATATAAGTTCTAGTTGCAAGAACCAAGAAAGCAACCAGATGTTTTCGCTACTCTATGATGTAGTTAGCTTATACGCCCATATTGGATATCCTGCATACATACCTTCAGCTGCTTTGTGAGACGTTCATAGTCAACTATCTGGCGTGACATTTCGGCGATCTTGTTTCTCAAATCTCCATCTGTTGCTCTCAAGATGGCAAGATTGGGAAAGAGTGGGCCTAAGACATTGCCATATGTGCTGCAATTGTAGGTGAGTCGAAAATTGTTAAATATTAAAAACCAAGAGGGACGATAATTAACATAAGCATAGCTTTTCCCAGTTCTTGAACCACAATTGCAGAAGCACATATATGCATACTGGTTAAGTATACCTCGTATCTTTCTTTAGTTTACACAAGGGCTGTCCCTCAATTTTCGCCATCCAGTCATGAAACTGCTCTTCCACATCCTTGACGAATGCTGTGATACTCAAATCAGAAATCTGCAATTTTTCTTTCAAATCTTTATTTTCCTTCCTTAATCTCTCGATGATCTTATATGCATCCTGATTCTTATTTTTGATGTCTTCAATCAACCCATTCACCATGGAATTTTCTCGAGTTTTTTCTTCCAGCAATTTTTTAGTTTCAAATAGGTTCTGCTCCAAGGTACTTGCGTCCAGCTTTATGCTCTCTATTTCACATTGATATTCTAATGCCATAGACGAAATAGATTCCTCCAGGTTTTCAATGCGTGATGCCGTACATCTTATTGCCTCATCTTTATCCTCTATTTCTTGCATCAAGAATGACCTTTCAAACTCAGATATCTTTAACTGTTCCTTCAACGTTCCTACCTCCTCCTCTAGATTTTCCATGTCTGCAAGTTTAAAGTGACAGCTACATGATTGCTCGCCAGGATAGTTAAGGCCTGAGTTCCTCACGCCCAGTTGATCCTGCAGGTAATCTATGAGAAAGTTTACAATTGATTAAATGAAGAAAGGGAAAAAAAGATTCTTTTTGGAGGAGACCAATCCTCAAATTAAATTAAAAGTAGGTCTTATGACACATTGTAGATGAGGAAAATAAGGAAAATGAAAAACTCAAAGTCTGTTCTGGCAGTAGCTCGAGTTTACCCTTCTAAGCAATTATGGAAGGAAATTATTTTGAAGTTACAAAAATATGACTAAATGGCTACATACATTCTATCACAACTGAAGAGATGACAACACAGTGTGTGTGTGCGGGCATGTGTCTGTATTCTTATGCATGTCAAAGAGGATGCAACCACCTATTTCTTGGATGCAATTATTGAGTTCTCTTTCCAAATCTGTAATGCGCTTCTTGTCTCCTTGACCGGATTCGGACAATGTTTTAACATGGAATTCCAATCTCTGCATTGAAGAAAGCTCTAAATTATAGTATACATATGAAGACTCTGCATTAAACAAGTATAGTCTAATGTGTATCGCAAGCTTTTAACACCAGTACTTCTATTAGAAGGATGTTCTACCATTATAATTTAGTCATAAAGCATAAGAAGGACAAAATAATAACTAAGCATCTCATTTTGGACAAAGACATAAATCACCGATTGATGAGGATTTTCAGAATTTAAGACTAAATTAAGCAACTGCTTTTTGCTGCAAGTCCCAAAAGATGGCTTCTAACAGTAGTTGAGCACCTATTTTACACTTTATGATTGATCCAAAAACAATTTCAGTTTTTTTGAGGTTGTACAAACTCTAAAAAAAAATAAAAAATAGGCAACACTATGCAGCACCGACACCACCAGTGACAACTTATTTATTTTATTTTTGTAAATTTCCAAAGTCAGTGTACCAGTGGCGACTACACTGCATTATTCTTTTTGTTTTATTTCCAATGTATGTCGCCAATAGAGTTGGTGAAATAGCTTAATTCCATCAAAGAATCAATTTCGTTTATTTTCAATGATTATCTAATATATCATAAATAATTCTTCCATGTGTAAATATCATTTGTAAAAATTTCAGAGGGGTAGTGATCCAATATAACTTTTTAGTCACACATAATTCTATTAATCTAAGAAAAATGGGGGAAAATCAAATCAAGGTCATTCACTTAGAGTAAAGTTATGTGCTGCCTCAACTTATTTCAACTGGTTATAGATGAGCAGGGATTCTAGGAATGTAATGCTATAATAGAATTTATTAAGAAGTAATAATAAGAAGAAAACATAAGTCATCTCACAACTATTGATCACGGAACTGCATATAGTTGGCCCCACTAGTGGTGACTAGCCAATATTTAAAAAATTATACAAACTACCCTAAATGCGCAAGTTTTTATCCAATCCACCATAGTCCATAGAGTGTTAGAAAAATCATGAGCATGTCATTAGAACCGTTTTTGGTTGCACCATTAACTCAAATGGGAGAAGACCATATAAGCAAGACATAATTTTTTCCATATAATGAGAAAGGAAACATGTTTTAACCATATGATTGAGGAAGAAAGGTTATTAGAGGATTCAAAATGATTTATAAACCATACAGTATCAGAATGCAACTAAAAGTTAAAATAGTAACCCTGATTAGCTCAAACCCTTCGGACTTAGAATCTCTCAGCATCTCCTTTTCCTTTGTAAGCTGTTATCAGACAAAGGAATGTATAAGTATGACTATGATAATAGGTTAGCATGGCAAAGATAGCCACATATATCAAGGATGCAAAGGAAAGGCAACCTTATTTATGCAACTAAAACACTTGACCAAATTAGAATTTTATCAAGAATTAGTAATCAACAACGGATCCGATTGATAGGAGTAAATAAGTTTCCTTTGTCTAACGGCATTCACGGCGGAGCAGGTTAGGTTGCCTTTAAAACTAGCTGAAGTTGAAGTTACACGTTCATTTTCAGAACTACGGGGAGAGCCTCAAACTCAAAGCACTAAAGTTTTACTTTGATTCGCCTATTAATAATGCAAATTCTTGTTTTACAATTCACTCGCCCATAACACACACAGGTGATCGGGTCACTGGTGACAATAAATGCAAAAAACGACAAAAAAGGAAATAAATTTCAAGACATTGCCCAAGCTACTTGCAGATAAGAAGATGTAACAGCATAAACAAGAAAAGGAAAAAAAAGGCTTATATCACATGAAGACATCAAATTTGAGCTGTGAACCGAGATTTACCTCCTTGAATCGTTTCCTGATCTCCGATAAGTCATCGGCATCAAAAGAACCATCGCTACCCCCACTTAGTCCACCAGACATCTGCACATTAGTTGATACAATACAAGCATCATCTACACTTTTCAATTTTATCATCTTCACTTACAAAAGCCATGATTATCAGGAAATAGCAAAAATTAAATAGACACAAACCACAAACTCGCATAAAAATAAATTATTGACATTAACAATGCGAATTATTATAGAAAAATGTTCAAAAAATTGCATATAATTCTTGATGCAAATAATTAAGTGATAAGGTTTACAATTGTCACAAAATAGTCATTCATCAAACAGTTACAAGATAAAAACATTCATGAAATCAAACCGCTAAAAATTGAGGTTCGAAACCTCAATTAGCCCAAAAAAAAATTGAGGCAGAGCAAACATCAAGAAACGACCGCCACTCAAATCGTGAAACGCCATAAGAAGTCAGAGGAGCAGACTTGAGAGCAGAATATTACCAATCCAAGATGGATTTGAGAGTACACTTCAATAAACAGAGAGAAAAACACAACAAAGCTGCTGCACAAAATTGAGAAAAGAGCAGATCTGGAAGAAGATCCCACCTGCACAGCCGGGAAGATAAACCCAAGCTTTTGGAGAGGAAAATGGTGGAACTTCGTCGAAAGGAAATCGAACCAGGCCGGGAAGTAAATGGTATAGATAAAAAAAAAAGTAATAATCTGAAATTAATTGTCCACAAAGATTTTGTAAGAATGAGATTGTTTGCACCAAAAGAAGAAGGAGAAGAACAAAATGGTGAAGAGAAGAAGAAAAGGAGCAAGAAGAAGAAGAATCGGCTGTGGCGCAATTGTATTTTATTTTTTAGTAGGGATTTATTTTATTTTTGTTTTCTTAAAAACTTTGACGTGAGGATTATTGATTTAATTTTGATTATTTAGTTTTGTCACAAAAAAAATTTGATTATTTAGTTTGGATTTGATTTAACTTCATTAAACTCAATTAAGGGCCAGAATTTAAATTTGTTTATATGTAATATATGTAATTTCAATAAATTTAAATTTTTGTACTACTAGCCTATATAAATCGGGAGAGGAAGTAAACAGAGGTGGTGTCTCTCAAAGCAAAAGATCGGGAAAAAAAAACAAATGAGTAAATATGGAGATCCAAACTCAAATGTTGGAAATTGGATTATTAACTTTTTTCACTTTTAACTTTAAAATTTTCAAAAAAAAAAAACTCTATACTCTACGATTTTATCTAAAAAATATCCGCCTTTATTTTCCGACGTTGGAATGATGAATCAGTTTACCGTCTATCTGATGTGGATATTAAAAATGACAAGTGTACCGAAATGACGTCGTTTCAATTTGAACAGAATTAGATATTGACAAAGTCATATGACGTATAGCTTTTACGATTGAATTGTAAATGTCTTTCTATTCTCTTACTAAACTATATGTCGACTTTTGGGGAAGAAAATAGTTTTAGGAAGAGAATAGAAAGACATTTGTGATTCAATCGTATAAACAATACGTCGTACGATCTTGTCAATTTTTAATTATCCTCAAACTGAAACAAGGTTGTTTTAGTACATTTGGCATTTTAATATCCACATTAGATAGTCGGTCAAGTGATTCATCATTTCAACGACGGAAAATAAAGGCAGGCCTTATTTAGATAAAATCGTAAAGTAGAGGGTTTTTTGTAAATTTTTAAAGTACGGGCTTCAAACAGAAAAGTGATGAAAGTTCGGACCACAAACTATAAATAACCATTGAAAATTTAACCTGTGGGAATCATAATCCCTCGAAAAAATAGAATCATCTGCTGCGAATGATTGTATATATATATATATTTGCCCTTTTTAGTGGAAGAATATGAATTTTTTTTGGGGATAATCTAATGATAGAGTGGGTTGTCTAAGACTGAAAGATCAAGATTCAAATCCTATTAGAGCCTGTCACATATGTATTCGGAAAGTATGGTTTACCTGGCATGTGTAGTTTGCAGGCTATTATAAAGAGACATGGATTTATCTAGTCTGCACCGAAAGTACCGACTACGGATTCTCACGATATAAAAAAAACAAATAAAATTAAATAATTATTCAAATTTGTTTTGATAGAAAGATCATTTACTAATTTTCTTATTTTAGGGAATAATTACTAAAATTTGGCCACATGTGACACATGCATGTAAAATTTAATAGTGACTTAATTCGTTTTAAGGCTTGTCCATTTATTTTAGGGTAATTCATAGTTTGTGGCCCCCATTTTGAACGTTTTTTAATTTATGACTCCAACTTAAATTTATTTGAAAAAAATACTTCAACTTTGAACGTTTTTTTATTTATGGTCTCAACTTAAATTTACTTGGAAAAGTACCTCAATTTTGAGAAATTATTGAAAAATGACCCGCATTTTATTTTCCAATGACCAGACGTTTACTCAGAATCTCGAATATATGATGTGGATATTTAAACGTCACGTAATGGAAACGACTTATTATTAAAAAAAAATGTCTAGCTGTGTCATGAAGAAATTACATAAGCTAGATAAACATACACAATTTTGTGATATAATTCCTGCTACTGGAGATTAGTATAAGGTTACTAACCATTTTTTTTTAATTTTAAATAAGAAATGATGTTGTTTCCAATTTCGTGGCGTATAAATATCTACATCATACATATGAGAGGTTGAGTCAGCATCCGATCGTCGGAAAGTAAAACACGAATCATTTTTCAACAATTTCTCAAATTTGAGGTATTTTTCCAAATAAATTTAAGTTGGGGCCATAAATCGAAAAACACTCAAAGTTGAGGTATTTTTTCAAATAAATTTAAATTGAGGCCTTAAATTCAAAAAAGCTCAAAGTTGGGGTATTTTTTCGAATAAATTTAAATTGAGACCATAAATCGAAAAACGCTTAAAGTTGGGTCCACAAACTATTAATTACCCTTTTTTTTATAAAGGTAAATGTTATTTTCGATATTTTGTAAGACTTAGTATTGAAGTTAAATCCTCAAATAAATCCAATTTTAAATTATTTATTTATACGATTTAAGTAGTTTTTTCTTTTCATTCAGAACAATATATTGGATGTCAATCAAACCAACTCGATTGATTTCGGGACAATTTTAGTGGATTATTGAACTATTCGAATGAGACTAAAATATTTCGATCGTCATCTTTCTTTTTTCGGTTTATTCGGCCCCTCCCTGAATTTTCAATTTCTTCTTTTAAATTATGCACACGCCATATATTTTCGAAATCGCACAAGGCTCGAGCCGCTCTGGTCGATCCCCGCTATGGTGCTCTAACTTAAGGAGCCTCATTCAAAACGCCGACACTAGACGGACGAAATGGGTACGGATCCTCTGCTGTGCCAAAAGGCACAACATATTTCTGTATGACTTTTAGGTTTTTTCTTTTAAATTTCAGTTCTCTTTTTCCCAATCATTTTAAATCTATTTAATTATTTCACGATACAAGCCATAGTTTTTCTAGTTTTTACTTATTTATTTTCTTAGGGTTGATTTTATATAAATAGAGTTTATTATTATGTATAATTTTTATGTTTTACTTTTTCGGTTATCATTTTTATTGGAGTTGGATTTTTCATAATTAAAATTTATTAGAATATTTTATTTTATATATTTACTCTTTTTATATAATCATTTCATTTTAGAATTGATTATATCATAACAAATTTTTATAAACATGTTTTTTTTTTCTATTATTTTGTTTTATACGTATTTTAGTATTTTTAAAAAAATGGAACAAGAGAACGCTTTATTATATGTTTACTGCTTAGGAAATCCATCTTATACTTCTAACATTATTTTAGAATTGAAGTTTAAAAATCTGAAAAATATAGAAGAAATGAGTTACAGTATTTGGTATTCTACGACAAAAATAAAATATAAATCGTAGTTTCAAAATCTAAAGAAAAAAAATAGAAGAGAAAAATGAGAAGGATGTTGTACTGTACTCCCTCTGTTACATTGAAATTGTCTTCCTTTTTTTGTGGGTTGTCTCATTTAAATTGTCTTGTTTCCTAAAAAGGAAATAATTAACCGTTTAAAAGTGATGAGACCTATCCATTTCCTCTCTTTTTACTCATCTCCTTACTGACCGTGCCGAACAGTAACATGACAATATAAGTGGAACGGATGGAGTATGACATAAAGTTAAATATAAAAGGGGAAAATGTCAAAAAAGGCATTAACTTTCATCAATTTTACAATTTAGACTTAACTTCTGAAACATTGCAAATTAAGACTTGATGTTTCTATTTTTTGCAATTAGGACTCAACCCTCTTTTTCGGTGACCGGAGAATCTTACGTAGCAATTCTTTATCCACATGTGCATGCCACCTCAACCAATCAAAACTACATCATTTTATAAATTAAGTTTATGTTTCATTTTTTGTTTAGGCCTATTGAACTGAAGAAGTATTTTTTGTAGCTTATTCACGGATTGGCTCTACTATGACTACCATGCTAAGGACGATTTTTGTATAGGCCTCCTGAACTTCTTTTGGAAAGTGCCAATTCCAACAATCAATCTTAAGTTGAACGTAACGGAAAGTTTGAAGTAGTAATATGCAAAAGCTTCTTGTTATTTTTTATACAATATTATTTGTTTATACAATATTATTTGTAAGTAACTCGACTTGTTTGTTGTAGCAGCAATATATTGACATGCCATAAGTTATTTATTGCTTAATAAAAAAAAATAAAGGCTGCTCAAATCAACGTTTTTTTTTAAATGTCGGTTCAGGTGGCACGCACATGTGGATAAAGAATTGCCACGTAAGATGCTCCGGTCACCGGGAAAAATTATTAAAAAATTTATTTAATTTGGGATGAGTCCTAATTGTAAAAAATCAAAACATCAAATCTTAATTTATAAAGTTTCAAAATCAAATTTAAATTGCAAAATAGATGAAAGTTTATGCTTTTTTTGACATTTTTCCCAACATAAAATTGATCTGACAAAGTGTTGGTCCCAAGAAGGATACCTTGGTGTAGAGGGGGGGTGAATACACCAAGGTTTAAAAACTTTTCCCAGTTAAAACTCTTTTGAGTGAGCTGGCTGTGTTCGATCCAGCTGGATGGCAGCTTGATCGACACAGCTGGCTGTGTGCGGAATGTGGTGGATTTGGAAAGTCCGTCTGTTGCTTCAAATATATTGCAAAGCTCTGTTTCACTTTTCAGTTAGTCAGTTTAAGAAGATTGAAATGTATGCTTATGAGAGTTAGTAACATGTATAAAACAAAGCGATAACTAACAAGAGCATTTTTAACGTGGTTCGGAGTAATCCCTCCTACGTCCACGACCAGATTCACTGGTAATTCACTACCACTTGGTTTCCAAGTACCAAGCAACTTCACAACTCTAACCCGAGCTGTGTTCCAACAGTTTGCGGGCACTGTCAAGCCTACACCTTCAGTTTCCGGGTACTGAAGAACCTATCCACTCGAATTACGCGCTTCGAGCAAGCGTACCTTTACCTAACCTTTCTGGGTTTGGGTTTGGGTATGGGGTTCCAACTATGAACGAGTTCTTACAATGAAGAACAAGGAGTATGATGAACTCGTTCAGACTAGGCTTAAGATATTTATTCTGATCTATTCTGCCTATGACTGAATCTGTGACCAACTAAGAACACGGTAGCGGCCGGGGTATTCTAGAAAGATTTGGCTTTGTAGATCGTTGTTCATTTTTCTGTTTTCTTCTATTTTTTCAGTCGTCTTGCCAGCCTCACCCGTCAGCTTCTTTTCTTCAATGGTGAGGAAGTGTATATATAGGTGGAGATTCAAACTAGCCGTTGGAAGAGAGCCGTTTGAATCTTACCTACTCTTGTTGACTTCTGGCCTTTACCTACGAAGTAGGTCTGCATCTGCAGAGGCTATTCCTTCTCTGATTTGACTGCGTCAGACAAGATCTTCTGACATTGGGATCTTGTCTTGGAGAAGGTCTTCGTCTTCGAGCTGTCAAGCGTCTCTGCTGTGTCTTCAGCGTCTTGGACTCTGCTGCGTCTCGACTCTGAGCTGTATCTTAGACTTGTGTTGTATCATCAACCTGAGCTGTGTCTTCAACCTGAGCTGTGTCACTGACCTGAGCTGTGTCATCGACACTAAGCTGGGTCTTTTACACTGAGCTGGGTCTTTGACACTGAGCTGGGCTTCCGTCACTGAGCTGGGTCTTGATACTGCAGGATCTTTGACTCTGCTTGGTCTTGTTCTGCTGAGTCTGCTCTGCTGAGATCTTGAGCTGTCTGCTTAGCTGTGTCTTCTGCTGTCTTTAGCTGTCTTCAGCGAATCTACCTGTAAACTAAGAAACTCTATAAGCTCAAACAGGTGAGCTGAAAAACGTTTAGGCTTGTGCGATCATCTACTCGGTTGGGGTCAGCTGGGTTTTGGTATCCAATCAAAACTCTATTAATTTTCCCAACAATTTCCCCCTTTTTGATGATACCAAAACCTAACTGAGAAAAATGACCTGCTTCCCCCTAAATGAGAAAGTGGGTTTAAAAGATTTCAGCAGAAGATTAAATTCAGAGTTCAGTGCCTGGACAAAGAGTTATTGTCATCAGGGTGAGCTTGAGAGCAAAAGTATTTCAGTTTTATTAATCCATAAAAGATGATTACAAGAGATACAGGATTAACGAACTGAAAACAAACAAAATTAAATCCCAGTAAGCTGGGTCTTCATCTCGGCTGCTTCTGCTGATTCTTCATTCTATCTTCTTCCAGCTGCTCATCTGTTCTTAACCTGTATCGGTTAAATATCATCTGCTCCAAATTTCCTGTATTCTTCTTCGTTGTTTGCCTTGGAAATTTTCCTCCTGATCGCCCATCTGTTTACTTCAGCAATAATCTTTGATTTGTCAGGAAGTTGAGTTCCAGGTATCAACGGAGGTTGGATATGATACAGCTGGGGAGCAGTGAGCTGGATCTTCGCGGTGTTTGCAGCGTTGAAGAATGCTTTTGCCGTCATCCTGTCTTGATGAAAAAGCTCATTGAGATGCATCATAAAAGCAACATCTGGGGGCGTATTTGGGTAAGCTCCCAGATAATAGTAATCTTCGATGAACTCAAACTTTGTATGTTCCCAGTCGTCGTTTAGCTCTTCTGGGATCCATTCATCAACTCTTCTCCAGTTCATCGGCATCTGAGACTTTTTCTTTGTAGCTCTTATGTTTGCTCTTTTCTTCTTCGTTCTTCTTCTTCGGCATTTAGCGGACTTTCTTTCTTCTTCTCGTTCTTGGAGGCTTTTCATCTCTTGCTTTTGCTGAGTTACAAAGTTGCAGAGCCAATGAATATCATTGAGCTGTTCTGGCGTGGCTCCGCTAGCTTTGGCAAGAGGGATGATCATTCTGCTCCATTTCCCTTTCCGTCCAGCTGGTTCCTCTGCATCCAGCTCAGCAACAACTTCGTCAATCTCTGACTGCATCACTTGGACTTCAGCTACAGCTTTTCCTTTGCCCGTCTTTGAAGTTTTTCTCTTGTCATTACCTTCCCCCTTTTTTGGCATTATCAAAAAGAGTGGAGGAGAGGTTGACTACTGTCTCATTCAGCTGGGCCAAGGCTTTGTCAATGTCAGCAATCTTTGCTGAGTTGTCTGCTGTGACTAGGTTGGTATCAGTCTTGTCTTCTTCTTCGCTTTGAACCGATTGTCCAATTTCCTTGTAAAGATTGAACAGCTGGTGGATGTCAGTTCTGAAGGAGAGAGTCTGCTGTTGGAGAGCGTCCAGCTGGCTGGATAAATCGATGACGCGGCTTTCAGCGGAGCTTGGAGGTTTGAGATGATCTCAGAGACTCTCTTCTCTAGATGATTTGAATTATCAATACGTTGAGAAACGAGAGACTGTTTGAGATCTCTGCTGGTGCTTTCTTGCAGATTCAGAGCGAATCTGTGAACGTCGTCAATGGACTGTCCATTGCTATGGACTTGCGACTCTATAGCTGTGATGCGCAGAAGGGTATCCACATTTGATTTGAGTCTATCCTGAAAAAGGATTTCCTCGACTTGTTTGGCAATCTCGTCCTTCATTGCATCAGAGAGCACAACAGGATCCGTCTGGGTCCCGGATTAGGCGTTGCGGGGTTTTACTGCCTCGATCTCGACCGGTGAGCGAGTGTCATCGGCAATTGGACTCGTAGGGCAGCTTCGGTTGGCTCAAGCATTGCGACGGTTGGCCCGTCTTCAATCATCATTGCCTCAGCTGTGTCGGCAGGGACAGCTTCATTGGCAGTTTCAACTGGAACGATCCAGCTGAGATTGTGTAGGTATGAGTTGGCTTGAGAAATGATTTCCTCAGAAGGTGGTACTTCATCTTGTTTAACCTTCTGAATGAATATCTGGATCAGCTCGTCTTGATGCTCAAAAGCATCCTGAAGACTTCCAAAGCCAAATGTCTCCTGCAGAGCTGCTTCTTCAGCTTTAAGCTTATCGAAAGTGAAGAACTCCACCATTTCTTCATTTGCGTACCAAGTGGCCATCTTGGTAGCCAAATAAAATTTGAAGTCGTTTACAGCGACTAGAGCAGCAGGGAGCGAGGCAAGAGAGGGATAATGTTGCAGTGCGCTCTTTATTCCTTGGAGTCTGAGGTCCTCGACCCTCATGACTGTGGCAGCACGTGCAACGGCTCTGGAACTGAGGATTTCGATTTCCTCAGAAGAAGAAGTAGGGCTTGATGGTTCAGCTTGGTATTCATCATCCAGCTGCAAAGGAGCGTCAGCTGGATGGGGCTCTTTGGGTGAGCTGGGTGCTGAGAGATGGGTGGTTTCAGGTACTGAAGAGGTAGGGGAGGATTCTTGGAGAGGTACCTGAGGAGGAGGAGGAGGAAGGAGAAGAGAGTGTTGTTGAGGAGGAGATCCAGATGATGTGAGATCAACTGGAGCGGGTTGTGAGGATGCTTGTAGGATTTGGCGAAGAGGAATAGCATCCTCCGGGTCAGGGTGGGGGATCACTATCTGTGGTTCCTCAGCTTCTCGTGAAGCAACCACGAACTCCCTTCCTTGATCTCTGGCAGGCCGGAGGAGAAATCTGCCGTCTCCTCAAAGAATCGATCTCCATTCGGTTCCGGTGGCTTCTCTGTTGTCTCTCGGTGGCTTCTTGCCTTAAATTTTAGCTTCTTTTTGGCGGTGGAGATCACGGTGGCCGAGTTTCCTCCATTTTCCTTTTCCCAGTTTGAGAGGGAGAGGCAGTTTGCTGTTTTGCCTCCTGCATCTTCTTCTTCCCTTCAGGGGCTGCTTTCTTCATCAAGTCAGAGAGCTGACTCTGCTTTTCAAAAAGAACTTTGGACACAGGGAACTCTTCTGAGTCTTTCCACTTGATTTGTCGTCCAGTGGTGTAGTGTTCTATTATGCACGCCGCCTTGGTGCATAAATAGATGGTCTCCCTACAGCTGAATTTTGTGAAGCTGTCATCTTCGAAGTGAATTTTTTTCGACTCCTTCTCCAACTTTCCCATAAAGTAGGAGAACCAATCTACAGGATCATTCCTGAGGATGGCTATCATGGGCTTCAGCTTGGGTATGCTGATTTCTCCTTGAGATCCAGCGATACCTAGAATACACTTCTGGGTGATATCCAGAAGCAGTCTGAATTTGGGCTTCAGCAGTAGCTTGGACATACTTGCCCTGTAGGGTTCCGGCTTGAACAGCATCTGATCCAATTCGGCCTGGATCTCTTCTCTGGTGTAGTTGTCTGGGGAGCGGTCCCCAAGAGTTTTCAATCCGAACAGCTTGTTCAATATCCGGTTGATGTTGATGTCGACGTCCCAGGGAGTTGTGTGCCCTGTCTTTTCTTTGAGTTGGAGGGTGATGTTGGAGCGGAGACGTTCTTCTCTGTTCGTCATCTCCATGAAGAACTCTGCTACTTCCCGGCGGAAGATGTTCTTCGGACGCGCCGTCGCCCATTGAAGTAGGCCTGCCTTATCGATGAGATCCAGCACCTCCTGGAACTCCGAGTTCTTGTAGTTCTTGAGAGTTAAGCAACTCTCAAAGTGCAGTTTTGACATGAGGTTCTCTGATTGGTTCGCTCCTGGGGTTATCTTCTTTGGTGCCATTGAATTTATCTGTATTGAGGAGTTAGAAAAGTACAAGAGAAAAAAGTTTTGCAGAGAGATAAACAAGAACTTGATTTGCAGAAAAATTTCAGAGATAATAAGTAAATGTGGCGACGATTTGCATATCTTTGATATATATATATCAACCGTCTATCTTGATGAACGATTGAGATCTTTAGGTTTGAATTCAAGATCTGCGGCTGGGAGAGATTTGCGCAACACGTTAAGTGACGTGCGTATGTAGATTGTAGGTCACGCGCGCGTGAGGTAGTCAAAACATTCTGACTTCTCCCTCGACTTTCCCGAGCTACAGTACCCTGCATGCTTTTCATTAAATGCGATGGGATTCGATTTGTTGGATGGCTTATTGACGAATCCTTCTAAGGAATGATTGTGAATTTTGAATTTAAATTCAAATAATTTTATCCTTAAATAGCATATTCCTCAGGGAAGTAAATGAAAGACTGCAAACCTGTCAGCTGAACTTTGTAGTCAGCTGATACCTCTGCTGTGTTTCTTAATGTTGAGTTACTCCTTCAGTTTAGCTATCCAGCTGAGCTTGATTCCCCCTCAGCTGGTTTCCCTTCCTGAACGGTCAGCTTGGACATAGTATCCATCTGATATTACAACGGTCTTCTCCTTTGCTTGAATGACAGTTCTCCTCAGCTGAGTATTTGTAGATTTTTCTTGAATTTTAGTCAGCTGAGTTCCCTTTAGCTCTTCGACTGATGTCCAGCGGAGCTTGATTCCCTTTTTGGCTGGGAAATCCTTCTAAGTTTTGGGATCCAGCTGAGTTTATTTCCCATCAGCTGGATGAGCTTTTCTTTATTCGGTTTGAGCAGTCCACATAATTCACACACATCAACTTGACTTGGATTTCAGCAGATTGTGCTTCGATGTGAATTTTCCCAACAATGGATAATCTTGAAATGATAGTAGGTGGCATTTTCTTCAGCTGCATCCTACTTCGTTTGAGCGGATTTTCTCATCATCAGCTCATTTCTTTGATGAAGTCTCAGTTTGTATAGCAAGTAGACAGTTGTCCCTAATCCAGCTGGTTCAAGTACTGCTTCTCTACTTTTCTCTTGAGACCAATGTACTCAGCTGAATGACTGGCTGAATTTTCAGTTTTGTATCCAGCTGTCTTTATTTCACAGTTGGTCCCAGTCAGCTAGCTGGGTTTCTTCATTTTCTTCATTGGTTGAATCAATAAGATGTTTCAGACATCATAATCAGAGCAATCATCCTCATCTTTCCTTGCTGTGATCCAGCCTATTGATGCTCCGTACAAGCATGGCAACTTCTTCGTGCAATTCTTCTTTGCTCATATTTTTGAACTTCTTTCTGACTTTTTCAGTCTGAGCTGATTGAGTTGATCTTCTTGACTATGCACTGAGAGTTGTCTCTTTTTCCTTGGGAGTCAGCTCCGTTTAATTCATCCGGCTGGATGATTCTCCGCTTGTGATCCCCAGATCAAATTCGTTGGCTTTCAAGATGGAGAACAAATTTTCCGTCTCCATGCTGCCAAGATCAGTTCTGCTTTGGTGAACCACCTTGTGTGTACACCATTCTGAGGAGAGAGCTTGCAAGAACTTTTAAGTTCTTATCTCGAACTGTATATTTCCCAGTTCGGATCGTCTCGATCTCGATGATGAGGTTGGAGAATCTGAGCTCCATTTGATCAATGGACTCGTAGGGGAGTTGCTTGAAGTTGTCGAACTTCTGGCATGCAACTGAGAATTTGTTCTCTTGAATTTCCTCTGAGCCTTCACACAGCTTGGCTAGAGTGTCCCACATCCCCTTAGCTGTCTCGCAGTTGATGATCTTGCTGAGATAAGCGTCCGTCACCGTTGAGGAGATGACGTTGCGAGCGAAGCTGTCCAATCCAGCTTGTCTTCTTTCTTCTGGAGAGTACTCCCTTTTGGCCTTCACATCTTGCCGGAGTACTGGTTCAGCTCCAGGTAAGGTTTCTGCTTGTCTTTCTGATTTCATGATGATGATGGGTCCGTCTGTGATAACATCCCACATCATTTCGTTTTGCGCGCACAGAAAGCTTTTGAGTCTGAACTTCCATATCTGATAATCATCGACTGAGAATGTTGGAAGATTCCTGCACAGAGAAGATTCCATGACAGTATGCAATATAATGATTTTTTTTTTAAAAAAAATTTGTAACTTTGAAGGATCTGTTTAGGTGACCACTATCAGCAATGAAGCTGACTTGACAGATACAGTGATCTTTTGAACCACTGCTCTGATACCAATTGTTGGTCCCAAGACGGATACCTTGGTGTAGAGGGGGGGTGAATACACCAAGGTTTAAAAACTTTTCCCAGTTAAAACTCTTTTGAGTGAGCTGGCTGTGTTCGATCCAGCTGGATGACAGCTTGATCGACACAGCTGGCTGTGTGCGGAATGTGGTGGATTTGGAAAGTCCGTCTGTTGCTTCAAATATATTGCAAAGCTCTGTTTCAC
Source organism: Agastache rugosa (assembly GCA_031470985.1). Lineage (NCBI taxonomy): Eukaryota > Viridiplantae > Streptophyta > Magnoliopsida > Lamiales > Lamiaceae > Agastache > Agastache rugosa. The sequence goes on from CM062605.1 coordinate 29,434,322, forward strand.
TTTTCAGTTAGTCAGTTTAAGAAGATTGAAATGTATGCTTATGAGAGTTAGTAACATGCATAAAACAAAGCGATAACTAACAAGAGCATTTTTAACGTGGTTCGGAGTAACCCCTCCTACGTCCACGACCAGATTTACTGGTAATTCACTACCACTTGGTTTTCAAGTACCAAGCAACTTCACAACTCTAACCCGAGCTGTGTTCCAACAGTTTGCGGGCACTGTCAAGCCTACACCTTCAGTTTCCGGGTACTGAAGAACCTATCCACTCGAATTACGCGCTTCGAGCAAGCGTACCTTTACCTAACCTTTCTGGGTTTGGGTTTGGGTATGGGGTTCCAACTATGAACGAGTTCTTACAATGAAGAACAAGGAGTATGATGAACTCGTTCAGACTAGGCTTAAGATATTTATTCTGATCTATTTTGACTATGACTGAATCTGTGAACAACTAAGAACACAGCTGACTGGCTGGGTGTTCTAGAAAGATTTGGCTTTGTAGATCGTTGTTCATTTTTCTGTTTTCTTCTATTTCTTCAGTCGTCTTGCCAGCCTCACCCGTCAGCTTCTTTTCTTCAATGGTGAGGAAGTGTATATATAGGTGGAGATTCAAACTAGCCGTTGGAAGAGAGCCGTTTGAATCTTACCTACTCTTGTTGACTTCTGGCCTTTACCTACGAAGTAGGTCTGCATCTGCAGAGGCTATTCCTTCTCTGATTTGACTGCGTCAGACAAGATCTTCTGACATTGGGATCTTGTCTTGGAGAAGGTCTTCGTCTTCGAGCTGTCAAGCGTCTCTGCTGTGTCTTCAGCGTCTTGGACTCTGCTGCGTCTCGACTCTGAGCTGTATCTTAGACTTGTGCTGTATCATCAACCTGAGCTGTGTCTTCAACCTGAGCTGTGTCACTGACCTGAGCTGTTTAGACCTGAGCTGTGTCATCGACACTAAGCTGGGTCTTTTACACTGAGCTGGGTCTTTGACACTGAGCTGGGCTTCCGTCACTGAGCTGGGTCTTGATACTGCAGGATCTTTGACTCTGCTTGGTCTTGTTCTGCTGAGTCTGCTCTGCTGAGATCTTGAGCTGTCTGCTTAGCTGTGTCTTCTGCTGTCTTCAGCGAATCTACCTGTAAACTAAGAAACTCTATAAGCTCAAACAGGTGAGCTGAAAAACGTTTAGGCTTGTGCGATCATCTACTCGGTTGGGGTCAGCTGGATTTTGGTATCCAATCAAAACTCTATTAATTTTCCCAACACAAAGTACGTATAGAAGGAAAGAATCAAAGTAAGGAGAATAAACGATTTAAAAGAAAGAGACAAACGAGAATAAATAAAATAGTTGTTTCAAAAGTAATATGGAAGGGTGGCGTTTGACACAGCAGCCGCTGCAGTGGAAAGTACTACTGTAGAGGATCCCTCCCCCGGACGAAATGGCGATCGGTAATTAAAATCCAATAAATATGGGAAAGAAATATTTAGGGTTATTTATAGTTTGTGGCCCGAACTTTCATCACTTTTTAGTTTTGTGGCCTGTACTTTAAAATTTCTAAAAAAATTATGTACTTTACGATTTTATCTAAATAAGGCTCGTCTTTATTTTCCAGCGTTGGTGATTGGGCGTCTTTTAGTTATATATTTTTGAGTATTTTTATGGTATATTAGGGGCTCAATGTCCTTTTAATCACGTTTATGGAAATAATTGCATGTTTCTTGGTGTATTGTAGGTTTTGATCTTAATTTGAGGAATAAGAATGATTTTAGAGGATACTTGAAGCCTTCAAGATGTTGAGAGGAAATTCTGGCATGTGTGAAAATCAGGCAGTATGGGCATACCGTCTGCTGCTTACTAGAGCTGGAAGGTCTCATCGTCTAAAAAGTTTTGGAGGCTGATTTGGATGAGATTTTGGGTTGTGCACGAGATTACTTCAAGATTTTGGGCATTAACTCTTATTTTATATGATTTTATTATTATTAGACTTTATTTTATTGCTTTTCTAGTTAGATTAGGAATTTAGGATTAGGGATTTTATTTTCTTATTATTATATATTTTATTAGGTATTTAAATAGACTCATTGTGGAGCAAAAAAAGGAGACGCATATTTTTACGTTTCATCTCTCTACCGATAGTTTTTCTGTTTTCTCCATGACTTTAAGCTTTAATTTATCTATGAATTCAAGCTAAGTACTTTTATTTCGGCGAAGATTAAGGAAGCCCTAGCATGATTTATTCCGTGAGATCTAATTTGTTTTAATCCTTTAATTCTTATGTAAGCACATGTGATTCTCTGTGTTTAATGTTGTTAATTGTTTTGATTCTGATATGTAGTTGTAAATATTTAGTGGATCAGAATTAATTAGTAGCCAATTAAATCGGTCATCCGTAACTGTGGTTTAAATTTGATTTGTGGTAAATTGATTCTTCAGAATCAAGGGAAGAATAGTCTTAATTCGATAATCCCGCGTAAGAGTTTATTGATTTTGAATCGGGTTTCTCTAGTTGTTAATGATGTCGGCTCAAAAAATCCATAGAGCATTTTTAGGGTTTTCAGTCGATTAGAGAAGTAATTGGTGAAACGTCTTCCTGATTACCGAGAAGCTAAGGAGAGATAAGATCGCGTCAGAAGCGTCTTTGGTGGTCATAACCGGTTCGTTTGTATGAATTAAAGTTATATTTGTGTCGATGATCGGAATAATCAAGCTATGGTGGAATTAATTGAAAATCGGAATCCTTTAATTATTTGTGAAAAATCAAACTTTTGGATACTTGTTATTTAATTTTCGTTTTTGGATTATTGAGGTTGTTAGTAGTTTGGTTTAAGTATTTTGTAGATTGAAAATTAGGAAAATTCTCGCTGATCCTTTGGGAGAGGATCTTGCTTACCACTGTCTGTGCAGTGTGGGCATACTGACCGAGTGTCAGATTTATTTTTGGTGAAAAACGACCCTCCAGTTGGAATGATGAATCAGCTTACATACTATCTAATGTGGATATTAAAATGCCAAATGTACTAAAACAATGTCGTTTCAATTTAAACATAATTAAAAATTGACAAAGTCGTACGACGTATAGCTTGTACGATGAAACCCTAAATGTCTTTCTATTAACTCCCTAAACTCTTTTCTTCCCAAAACTTGACGTATAGTTTAGGAAGAGAATAGAAAGACATTTAGGGTTCAGTCATAAAAGCTATACGTACTATGATTTTGTCAATATTTAATTTTGTCCAAACTGAAACGACGTCGTTTCGGTACACTTATCATTTTAATATCCACATCAGATAGACGATCAACTGATTCATCATTTCAATGTCGGAAAATAAAGCAAACCTTTTTTAAATAAAATCGCATAAAATACAAGATTTTTTTGAAAATTTTTAAAATCCAGGGCACAAACAAAAAAGTGATAAAGTTAAACCACAAACTATAAATAACCCAAATATTTATTAGCCAAAACCAAATTTCACAGAAAGTGAAGGATCTAAAAGAGAAATCGAAATCGAAATTAATGTGTTCACCTATCTTATCGACACGTCAACATCTCTTGAGCCGATTCAACTACTCATGCCATTCTCAACACACAGCTCCCTCTCTCTCTTCTCTCTCTCCTCCCTGGCTGAATATATTTTAGATCTCTGCGAGTGAGTGCTGCAGTGGTGATGGCGGGGCCAGAGTCGCGCCGTCGGAAGCGGCGGAGCGGGGGCGGCCGCGGCCGCGGCTGCTGCTATTGCAGTTGTTGCGTAGCTGTTGCTATTCTGGTGTTGTCGTTGCTGCTGAACTACTATCTCTGCTATTCAGGCTTCTTCGGAGACTGCGGTCAGGGAAAATTCGGATTTATCGTCTACTTTTTCAAGGAGAACCGCCATAAGTTCCTCGCCTCCGCCTGAACTCCGTTGTAGCCGCCTCCATCCGCCGTCTGGACCGATGCCGGTACTTTTCCATTGGCCAACCTTGAGATTTTGGTTGATTGGATATCACTGAGTTCATTTTTATGTATAATCTAATTTGTGGCTGAAATTTAGATATTTTTTTCCAGTGATTTGGCTTTCACCTAAATTTTGGTTATGGTATCTTACTATCAGCAGTAGAACCAAATTTTTATTGTATTTCAACAGTGGAAAAGGATTGGCGACATAAAAATTTGTGTTGCTTTTACATGCTTGCAATCGAACTAAAATTTCAATATGATTGATGCTACAAGATGCAGATGGATGATCCATAAGTTGACATTAAAGTTTTACCACTGTGAAACATGATTTCGCCATTTGGGAAGAATGTTGCTTCTGGAATTTAATTCGATTTGGGGATTCTATAGAAAATTGGAAATTGATCATTATACAGACGTATTAGCCTTCTGACAGTGAGAAATATTTCGGATTATTTTTAATTTTATTTCCCCGGAAGATTTTATTTACAAATTTTTTTCGATTCTTCGTTCAATTACGTAATTCTTTTTATTTATATATCAAGAATTATGGATAAATTGAATATTAGATTATTAGTTATATATATATATATATATATATATATCTATTACTAATACGAAAATAAAGCTGTCTCATCCACGGTGCTCCGTTCAGATTTTCCTTTATTCTGGTAATTTGTCTAATTTTAATTCATATATATTCTAATTTTTATTAATTTCATATTCTTGAAATATCACATGTTTATCTATTAATCACATCACATATTTATCTTTCCCTCTATTTAATTAATTTCTTCTATTACACATATTAAAATAATAACAATTTCGAAATACATTCTTATAAATCCTTATTTTATACATTCTTAATTCATATAATATATATATATATATATATATTTAATATTATAAAATTTGTAAAGATTAGAGATATCGATTTAATTAGCATGAACCAACGAGACGGTTTAAATATACTTAAAAAGAAGAATTTATACTAATTTTAATTAATATTAACTTTGTTTAGATTTTTATTGAATAATTTAGCATAAACCAACGAGACGGTTCACATAACATAGAAAGAAGGATTTTTACTAATTTTAATTAGGACAGTACTATTTGGACACACTGTGGCCAACCACACAAGCTAAAAAAGGTAATATAGGTTTTGAAAAAGGAAATATACCCTAATTCGGGAATCATAAACCCTAAGGGGAAATGTGATTATTTTCATTTTTACATTTAACTTTCATTTTTCTTACGCGTGTGGCCGGCCACAGTGTGGCCGAATAACTTTATTGTTTTAATTAATGTTACTAACATATTTTTTTTTTTTTTTGCAATTTGGCAAAGATTAGAGATATCGATTTAACATGAACCAACGAGACTGTTCAAATATATTTAAAAAGGAATGATTTTTACTAATTTTAATTAATATTAACTTTGTTTATATTTTTATCGAGTAATTTAGAATAAACCAACGAGACGGTTCAAATAACATAGAAAGAAGGATTTTTACTAATTTTAATTAATATTATTTGGAGTGTTCATATTTTTATCGAGTATTACTCAACAGATTTGAGACGAGTACGTACAGTAAAGTCACTATTTTAACCGAGATTAGAACGAACATGTAGAAAAATTCTAAACAAATTTAGATTTAGAAAATACATAATAAACGAGTATACTCAATTCATTGTCATTCCAAATTATAAATTTAGATACGTGAAATAAAATTAATTTGTTAAGTTTGATTAATAATTAACGCAATATCACAACTTTTAAATAATATATAAAATTATTAAAATGTATACATATAAATTAAAATATAAAGTTATTTCCCGTCGAATTTCGACGGACTACTTACTAGTTATCAGTATATATTAAGAAAACCTAAACGTCGAATGTCATGGTTATTCTAACTTCTAAGAGTCGTGAATTTAACTTTTTATGGAACTAAATTTTAAATTTTACGGAGAAATACTTGATTAACTCAGGGCACCGTTGCCCTCCAAAATAAAGGGCACCAACTATTTTTATAGTCACAGGAGGACTCTCTTCAAATCCCTACAAATTTGGAGGCTCTTTTTTTTTAGTTTTATTTTATAATTACTTTTATTTACTAATTTTAATATTAAATATTTTATAAATGTGAATTTTATTGAACTGAGATAAATAAAAAAGATACATTAATTGTAAAAATATTACATTAATTTAAAAAAATTAATTCCGATCAAAGCGTGTCCATTATGGAATCATTACGTTACAGTAAAAAAATTACATTACATTAAAAAAAAAATTTAGTTGCCTTATTATTAATAACTTTTGCTTACCAAATTTTTTTTTTGCTGGGCCTTTATGGAATAATGGGCTTTCATGCCATATTACCCAAATCATATTAGATCCAAATTTATTGCTTTTCGGAATTCATTTTGAGATTCTTTTATGGGCCCAAATGCGGCACACACACCCTAGTATCGACGAAACAACACGATTTTAAAATAGGAGAAATGTGCAAATATCCCCTCATGTTGGCAGTGCTAGGTAAATACCACTTGAACTTTATTTAGGTACAAATTCACCATTTTCTAAAGTTTTCGGGTGCAATTACCCTCGCCGTGACGGAAATAACACTTCTGTTGGTAAAAAAATATTTTTGATTCATTTATATTCTTGTGGAACCCTTACAATTCACAAGAATTAATTGGTGCTATAAGCTCAAATTAGAAATTTTTTTTTTCGAATCCTAGCTCACAACTATCAAAACTTAGGCGAAGTTCTTCAATAATTTGCAATCTAATTCAACTATTTGTTGTTGATATTGGTGATCTCATCTTCTTCAAGTGGTTCGTCATCCTTTTCGTGCAAATTATCGGAAAACCTCACCTGAATTTTGATAGTTGTGAGCTAGGGTTCGAAATAATTTGTTTCCTAATTTGAGCTTTTAGCACTAATTATGTAGTATATAACCGTTGGGAATTGTGAGGATCCCACAAGAATAAAATTAAATTAAAAATATTTTTTTTGCTAACGGAAGTGTCGTTTCCATCATGGTGGGGGGTTAATTACACCTAAAAACTTTAGAAAATGGTGAATTTGCGCCTAAACAAAGTTCAATGGGGTATTTGCGCTAGCGCTGCCATGAGGGAGGTATTTGCACCTTTTCCCTTTAAAATAATACTAATAATTAATACTAGTTGCGTTTTCGAATAAGTGTCATATATCCTCAAAATTTGTATATCAATACAATTAACAAACGTATTCTTTTTATCTCTAATTATAGCAAGAAAATTAACAAATTTATTCTTTTTACCTCTAATTATAGCATTGAAAATTGAAAAATTAAAGAATTTGTATTGATTACAAGAGCAAAATGAAAAGTTTGACACCATTTTTTTTATATAACTCTGAAATATGACACTTGTTTCAAGAATAAATTTTATTTTAAAGTATAAATCTTATTCGGGTACGAGGGAGTAAAGAAAGAACAATCAATCGAGGTTAAAAGTGTGGACTTAGAGGGTGTTTGGCTGAGCTTATAAGCTCCTTAAAATAGCTTATAAGTTGTTTAAGAGCTTACTAGCGTGTTGCCCGTCGAAAATTGACGGAAATTCATTTATAATACAACTAATATACAATATGATTGGTAGTTATCATAATATTTTTTTTAAGGTGAATATTTTTAGTTTCTAATTAAATTCAAGATAGTTGTTAGATTCTTTTGTTATTTAACCGAAAGTAACGTCCAACCACTCTAAGTGAATGATTGTGGTAGAGGACGTTGATGAACTAAGATGATGAGTTTAGGGTTAGCCATCCAGACATGTTTGTAATATCACTACAAGAATTCCGCTCATTACCCGTAGTCTATGTGATATGAAAACCGTAGAGATTGATGGTGTAGTCTATGCTCCTGGACATAGACTACGGGTTTAAAACCGTAGTCTATAATGTATTAAACACTACGGTTATTACCCGTAGTCTATTCATTTCAAATCGTAGTATTAGGTTATCCAAGACTACAGTTTGTGATTAAAAACCGTAGTCTTTGATACACAATAGACTACGGTGTCAACCTGTAGTTAAATCTTGAAGTCACTGTTGTCTGTAGTTTTCTTAGACTATGGTCTTTTCAAGAAACATTAGTCTTAGATATTTTATAGACTACTGTTCTTTTCAATAATTGTAGTTATTTTGTTACAAAGACTACAGTTTTCGTTTTGCAACCGTAGTTAATTTACATTTTAATTCTAAAATCTGTAAATTTGAAATCAATTTATAAAAACAAAAATTTTATATATTTAAAATTGAAATTTCCCAATACAAATTACAAACATCCAAAATCATAACAATTTCATAACGGGAATCCGAAATATAAGTACGTAACATCGCAATATCGTTAAAAAAATACTAAAACTTGTTTGTTTCCTATTCCCCTACATCCTTGATCTAAAACCTATTTGAAATAATCTCACCAACACAGCATGTCCAACATTGATCAATAGCTCAAAACGGGTCTCCAACATGTTCCTCACGCCAACATAACACACCTATAATATATTCCAATACGTCTCAATTAATTCACTTTCCACAAAAATTACCAACACTTCATCAAAGGTTGTGACACAATCAACACTTCAATTTCAAACAACATTTCACCTTAATTCTAAATACTTCATCAAGAAGATAACAACTAGAAATTAAATACACAAGAATAATATATAAAGAAGAAATGATTAAGATAAAAAAAATACTTGATATAGAAATAATAGAAAATATATAAACTATATTATATTTACTTACGCTAGAGCTGTCCAATTGCCTTGCTGCTGCAAACTAGACCACAAAATCTTGTTAATCGTACTTGGAACTATCCATGCTACTGCAATGCAAGCACCAAATAAGTTGAACTCTAAGTCTGTAACAGTTGCAACAGCCACATCGAATGAGACAACAACAAGAGCAACAACCTAAATATGTCAATTTGAAAGTGTAAATGTACAACATATCTATCTCCATATAAGCTACTCGAGTAAAACTATGTTTGCATATTACTTGCTAAATTATATGTTCTACTGGAAAAGAATAAATTTTGCCGTAGTTGGAGTGACAACAATTTTAGCCATCTGGTAAAAATCAACACTGCACAAGAGCTTAATGAGGAGAGTCTATTCTATATTTCCATTCCATTCCAAGTCGAAATAGGAACAACGAAGATAGATATAGTTGGATAAGGACCTGTTATGCTTCAAGCTCGTATTAGCAAGTCCGGGGGCAAAAGCCATAACAGCACCCAAAGCAAACAATGAGAAGAAGGGTGTAGTTTTAGACGGTGGAGCCACTGGCAGCAACGAGAATGCCTTGAAAATGGCCAGCAAGACCTAAGCAGTCGTGTAGTGGATTAGCATTATAAATATAGGAAAATTGAATCCAACTCTCCCCATAACCTGTTTTGTTCAACAAATTACAAATCAGTCCAAATTTTGAGCAGAAATTTGAATAAATAACATAATAGTTGCATAATCCAAACAGATGGGATGCCATGCAACTATATAAGACAACAGAGGATTTAGTTAGCAATGCAAAACAGAGCTGAAACAAAACTACATATTAACTGTTACTGAGAATTTCACATCTTAGAAATAGAAAATGCATATTTCAAAAAAAAAAAAAGAAATAGAAAATGCAGTGTCCAGAGAAAAATGCACACACCATTTTGTTTCGCAAGATTATGCCAACAGAAACCATAAAATTGAAGGTCATTGCCACAACTGGTCCACAAAAGCGCTTTTGTTGGCGCTTTGCGCCTGCTGTAGTACGAAGCTCGTTGTAAATAGAACCTCTGAGCTCTTCCAATGTTCGTCCTGGTTGAACGGCACCAGGAGACTAAAATTAGATGATATAGGTATAATACAACTATCTCAAGAATCCAAAATCAAAAATTTGATAAATGCCAACAACTTGAGAGGTTGGAATTAGGCCTTTAATTATAAATATGAAGAACCACTTAGAATCACATGTTTATATAATTACTCCACATTACATGTTCGAGTTGCATATAACTATGTAATAATGGTGTGTCGTTTTTCACCAAAAATAAATCTGACACTCGGTCAGTATGCCCACACTGCACAGAATAGTGGCAAGCAAGATCGTCTCCCAAAGGATCGGCGAGAATTTCCCTAATTTTCAATCTACAAATACTTAAACCAAACTACTAAGAACCTCGATAATTCAGAAACAGAAATTAAATAACAAGTATCCAAAAGTTTGATTTTAACAAATAATTAAAGGATCCGGTTTCCGATTAATTCCACCCTAACTTGATTATTTCGTTCATCGATGCAAATATAACTTTAATTCATTCAAACAAACCGGTTATGACCACCGAAGATGCTTCTGACGTGATCTTATCTCTCCTTAGCTTCTCGGTAATCAGGAAGACGCTTCACCAATTACCACTACAAAAAAACACCATAATAACGACGGAATTTGCGACGGAAACCATTCCGTCGTCCCTCGACGATGGACACACGACGGAAAAAAGATACCACCTGTGACGACGGAATTAACGACGGACTGGACGTCGTTAATATCGACGACGGAATCCGTCCGTCGTTAATCCGAAATTAATTTTCTTTTTATAAATGACGACGGAATTCGTCCGTCGTTAAACTTCCTGCGCCGGCGCCGACGGAATAGTTCCGTCGTTAACGTGAATTTTTTAATTTTTTATTATTTTTTGAATATTGGCGACGGAATTAACGACGGACTGGACGTCGTTAATATCGACGACGGAACCCGTACGTCGTTAATCCGAAATTAATTTTTTTTAATAAATGACGACGGAATTCGTCCGTCGTTAAACTTCCGGCGCCGGCGCCGACGGAATAGTTCCGTCGTTAACGTGATTTTTTTTATTATTTTCTGAATATTGGCAACGGAAATTGATCCGTCGTTAATTATTTTTATTAAATTAATTTTTTTTATAATTACCGACGGACACGGTCCGTCGTTAATGTTCCGGCGACGTAACGCCGACGGACGTGTCCGTCGCCGGTGTTAATATATCAGTCGACCGCGCACAGTCTCCCTTCTATTGCCCTAATTTCATTTTCTTTCACCGCGCCGCCTCCTCCCTTCTTTCTTTGCGTCGCCCCCGCTGCCGTCTTCCTTCCTTCATCGCCGGCCGTCTCTCGCCGGTCTCTCTCACCGGTCTCTCTCACCGTAAGTCACCGCCCTCTCTCACCGGTCTCTCTCTCACAATGTGTCTCTCTCGCACATTCTTTCTCTCTCTCACCGTATGTAGGGCTGCTTTCTCGCCGTTTCCGCGCCGCTGCCATTGCCACGCTGCTGCCATTGCCGTCGCCGCGCCGCTCCACTGTCGTCGCCGCCACACGTAGGGCTGCTCTCCCGCCACACGTAGGGCTGCTCTTTCTCTCTCTTTCTCTCTCTCACCACACGTAGGGCTGCTCTCCCGCCGTCGCCGCGCCGCTGTCGTTGCCGCTCCGCTGCTCTCCCGTCTCAGGTCAGTCACATTCTTCCCCCCCTCTCTTTCTGTCTCTGTCTCTCTCTCTCTCTCCAGCTTAGGGATATTCACAGCTAGAAATCCGAACTTGTTTGCTTGTTACAAAATATGTTGTCATCATTGTCAATTTCACAATAACAAAAACAAAGAAAAAACGTTGTCCGAGAGATGAAATATATATACTCATGCATGTTTGTTGGGGTTTTAATTAATTAATGACATTCGTTTGAAATATAAAGTTTGACTTGTTAATTTATTGCAGTGTAAATTGTAGAATTATATATTAGTTTGAGAATTTCATTATTAGAGTTTTTCCTAGATACGATTCAATGTTAGCAATTTATATGGTTTTCTGATAAATAATAATTAGCAATTTATTTGTATGTATTCCTCTGAGTACTTAATTGCAAGTACTTAATTCTTCTAAGTAGATATATATGTTTTCGATTTAGCAATAAAATCAGATATGCAATTTGTTGTCGAGACCCTGGAAAAGCTTTTAATGGAGGCGAAAGAATCCTTGGAAAAAGCTGAACATATTTCTTTGCAAATTACTGAAGCGATAGAGCCAAAGAGTAAGAATTTGTACGTGTCTGATTCAGATGTTGAAGACGACGGTGATCGATCTTCTCCACCTTCCATTCGTCTCAGTCGCCATGGTGCAATTAAGGTTGAAGATGTGGAAGAAGAGAGAAATGAGATGCTTAATATTCTTCTACCAAAGTTGTTTGAGAAAAAATAGCTAAATGGAGATAATATTTGCTTATTGTATTATGGCTTACAATATTAATTGTAATAAATGAATTTCGTTATTTCATTGCGTATTTGTATTTTGAAAATAATAATATATGAATTTCGTTATTTCATTGCGTATTTGTATTTTGAAAATAATATATGTGTTCTTGATTGGGTCTGATATGAACAGGTGGTTGGAAATAAAATAAAACAAATTATTGGCGAAAAAAAAATTTCCCGACGGACTGGCGACGGAAATTAATAGTACGAACAAACTCAAAATCGCCGAGAGATACTATCCGTCGTTGGTCGCCGACGGACTAACGACTGAACTTCCGTCGTTAAACACTTCAAATCGCCGACGAATTTTATTCCGTCGTCATTTGCCGATGGATTTGGCGACCGAAATTCCGTCGTTAACGCCTTCAAATCGCCGACGGAATATGGTCCGTCGTCGAGTAACGACGGACTTTTCCGTCGCGCTCCAGGAAGACGAAATGATGACCAATTTCAACGACAGAATTTTCCGTCGTTAATCCGTCGTCAAATCTCCCGACGGAATTAATTCCGTCGTTAATTTCACCGGCGACCAAGAATTCGACGACGAATTTGATCCGTCGCCGATCCGTCGGGAGAGTAAATCGGCGACGGAAATTATAGTGGCGGTGACGGAATTTTCCGTCGTTAATATGGTGTTTTTTGGTAGTGTACTTCTCTAATCGACTGACAGCCATAGAGACGCTCTATGGATTAAATGAGCCGACAACATTAACAACTAGAGAGACCCGATTCAAAATCAATAAACTCTGACGCAAGATTATTGAATTAAAAATGTTCTTCCCTTGATTCTGAAGAATCAATTTACCACAAATCAAATCTAAACCACAATTACAGATGGCCGATTTAATTGGCTACTAATTAATTACGATCCACTAAATATTTGCAACTATCTAGCATAATCGAAATAATTAACAACATTAAACACAGATAATCACAGATGCTTGCATAAGAATTAAAGGAGAAAAACCAAATTAGATCTCACAGAATAAATCACGCTAGAGCTTCCTTAATCTTCGCCGGAATAAAAGTATTTAGCTTGAATTCATAGACAATTTCAAGCTAAAAGTCATGGAGAAAAGAGAAAAAACTATCGGTAAAGAAAAGAAGAACGAAGAACATAAAAATAAGATCTATTTTATGTCTGCTATTCTGCTCCTTAAGGGAGTCTTTTAAATACCTAGTAAAAATTATAATAATAAGGAAATAAAATTCATAATCCTAATCTAACTAGGAAAATAATAAAATAAAGATAAAACCCTCCAATAATCACGTCCAAATCAACTTCCAAAACTTTCCAAACGCAGAGAACTTCCAGCTGTAGTACGCAGCAGACGGTATGCCCATACTGCCCGATATTAGCACATGCCAGAACTTCCTCTCAACAACTTCAAGGCTTCAAATATCCTCTAAAATCATGCTTATTCCTCCAAATTAAGATCAAAACCTACAATAGACCAAGAAACATGCAATTAATTCCATAAACGTGATTAAATAAACATTAAGAACAAAAATGATGCAAAATTACTCCAAAATATATAATCAAAATACGCCCAATCAAACTCCCCTACACTTAGACAATGCTCGCCCTCGAGCATAATTTATTTGAAAATAAGAAAATAAACTGACACTACAAGACTCAAAACAAAAGTTGGCAACAATTTAATGGACAAAAATCTTAGTCAAGATTAAAATACAATCTTCCTCAATTCCACAACCATTCTCTTGTTTCAAAAATTGAGCAAACACTCTTCATTCAAGTCAAAATCATGCAAAAATCAATCATGTCTCACCAAGTTTCACTCCAACTCTCTCAAAAGAATATAAGGACATAATTATTTCACACAAATCGCAAATTGACACTCTCAAGCATAGGTTTGCCCATATGTCACTATATCCACTACAAAATAAAACTCATGCATATATCAAAAGGACTTTGATGGGTTGTAAAGGGGATATGGTGCATAGGTAGGATAAAAAGAATGGATAAAATAGGCTCAGAAGATCGAAAATATGCAAGTGATTTCATCCATCAACTATCATTCCTCACAAACTATGCTCAACATCCATCATACAGGGCAACACACAAATTCAAACAATTAACAACAGCCCTTTATTGACTTTTTTTTTCTTTTTTTTATTGAGCTTTTCTCTTCTTTTCTTTTTTCGCTTTTTTTTCTTTTTTCGGCTCAAATTCTCAATAACAACCAGACCTTTCATTAATTTTTCTTTCTTTTCAGCACATATCACTCCCACAATACATCAAGCACTTATCATAATAAACTTTCAACATAACTTGCATATTTTCAGTGGGACAAAAGAAAACTAAAAAGGCTGAGGCTCAATTTTTAGCAGCTTATAATATCAAGAAAAATGGATTAAGGCACAAACGAGCTCACTAGGGGAAAATTAAGAATATGGATAATGTATTCAGGCCAAAACAAAGGTGAATCCTACATGCCTAAATCATCTCGATGCATGATTTTCATGAATACGACTTCAACTATGGCAACCGGGCAAACCAGAAATCAAGTGATCAAATTCGATATAACACTCAACAAAGAAAAATATTGGAGCATTTTCAAATTATACTCATAAGGCTCAAATCTCACAATATCAGTATGTTTCAAAAATTTTGATCAATTTTGCACTTTTTCCTCATCCAAATAACATGAATGTTGAATAAGAAATTCAAACGTGTGGAAATTATACTCATGTTTTGTCTGCAAAATAACAGTCATCTACAAGAAAAGGCATCACGAACGAGCCTTAAAAACTACCACGAAACAGGCCGAGACAAACCACGTTTAGCTATTTCATTTCGTTAAAAAAAACATAGTTGCATACATAAACCATAATATAAAACATAAATACATACGAAAGTCTTACAGCCGGTGAAGTGACAGACGATAATGAAAACAACCTGTCTTCAGATTGAAACTTCCTTGATCGTTTCAAGCTGCAAATGAAAGAGCAACGCTAAATCATGAACATGAGCAAAATAACCAACTGCAGGAACATGAGCAATATATACACAGAAGATAAACATGAAAAGAAGCAATAAATGATTATTCAACAAAATACATCTTTAAAGAAAATGAATTAGCAGACCATCCCAGAGCAAAAATTAAATGCCAAATTACAATGAAATTTTAAGAAGAAAAAAGTACCAAGTACATATACATATATTATCTGACATATCAGATTATGGAGAGAGAAAGAAGAGATGAGGCCTGGAAGAGAGAGAGGGAGATCTAGACTACCTAGGGTTGTGCAGTCGGTCCAACCCGTCCAAACCAAGAGCCGATTTTTATACCGCAAGGAGTTCAGTCTAGGAGGAAAAACAGATCAAGTCTCTCTCTCTCTCTCTCACATTTCTTTTCTTATTCGATTTTTGATGTTGCAGGAAGGAAGAATGATAGAGGAAGAACATATAGGCGGGTTGAAAGAAGTCGAACTGATCAGAAGTAGAATTAATGTTTATTTTGGCTGTGACAACAAGGAATATATATATTCGAATTTTAATTCTACTAGTATGTATATATAATATGACTATGGAAACTGTATGTATAGATAAATATTGCAGTTGCAATATATTAAGATTTTAGTGTTGTTTTATTTGCATTTCCATCAAAGTTTGGTTATATATAATCATACTACAATCTGAGATAAACTACCAACATAATCAGATTGTGAATACTCGTAATGATTCAGTAGATTCCTCCTACAATTAAAACAAACATATATTCTTAATTAATCACAACAAAAGATGAGCACCTAGTGTCTACCAGTCCAACTAACAAGAGACACTACTTACATTAGGTAGCCCAACGGCAAGAAAAGCATCATTATTCATCACCAAAATTAATTCAAATCCAAATCAACCAATTTAACATAATAACTAAGTTATCAATTTAACAGTCTGATTCAGACTCAATTTCTCAAAATTCAGACTCAAATTACACTGAATTAACAATTTGACCTACCTCCCAAGCTAAATTCAACCCCAATTCAAGCACTAATTCGAGCAGTAATCTGACCCAAATTCGAGATAAATTCGAGCCCTAATTTGTAAAAAATAAAACTGAATTTGATTTATGGACTTAGGGTTACCTTAAATCTTAATTCGAGCCCTAATTCAAGAGTGGGAGCAGGTCGGCGCGCACAGTAGGAGTCGGACGGAACGATGGCCGACGGTGGCTGGCGAGTGAAGAGATGAGGGCTGTGGAGGCAGGGACGGGGACTGTGAGATGTGTGAGTGCTAGGCAGGGCGACGGACGGCCACGGCCTCGGTGGCGGCGAGTAGCGACTGATGAGGTGAGGTGGTGCAGCGCTGGTGCCAGTGAAGGAATGCAAGAGTCGAGAGAGAGGGTTTGCTGTGTGGAGAGAGGTCGCTGCCAGAAATTGAAAGAAGCGAGAGAGAAGAAGCGCGATATGAGACATGGAAAATTTTGGGGAAGAAAACTATGTAAGTCTATAAAATTGCATTAATAATGTACAAATAAAAACAAGTTCAGATGTTAAGACATCTAAATGTGTTGACCTGGTGGTAAGATCAAAGAAATTTTTTAAAGGCCACCCAAGGCCACCCGAGTTCGAAACTCGTCAGCAACATTAATTTTTTTTAATAAAGACTACGGTTCAATCAACACTGTAGAGAACACGATAGTCTTGTGCTACATCACACTGTAGAGAACACGATAGTCTTGTGCTACATCTACACATGTACACTACGGTAGACAAACCGTAGATAAGTTACAAGAACATAGACTACGCAATAGACTACAACTGTTTTACAACCGTAGTCTTTGGACAGTTAAAACACACTCATAGACTACGGTTATGTAACGACCGTAGTGCTTGATAATCATAGACTACGGTCGAGACTACGGTTTTGACACAACCGTAGTCCATAGAAAAAAATACGCTCATACACTACGGTTCGTCTTAAAAACCGTAGTATGTAGAAAAACACTACGCTTTTTTGAAAAACCCGTAGTCTATACACCGTAGTCTATGAACGGATTTCTTGTAGTGTATGTAATCGTGCATATTTCAAATATAATTAATAAATAATTTTTCTGCCCCGTATAATTATATTCGCTAATTATCAAAGCTTGTTTAAATTTATAAAATATCAAAATAATAAAGTATAACTTGTTACAATAATAGGCTATTTATCTCAATAAAATATGAATATTATAATGTAAACATTAATAATGAATAATATAAATGGGTTCATGACGGGTAAATATATAAATATATAATTAGGTCATGAACTTCATAAATATGTATTTCAAATTTATACTTCAAATTTGAAGTATAAATTTGAAATTCATACAATCTATGGAACCCGTTTAATTAAGAATTTAAGATTATATTTCTGTACCCAAATCATATCATCTATGACTTCGTTTAATTAAAATTTATATATTTACCCGTCATGAACTCAATTAAATAGTAATTTACTACTTGTTCATGCATCAAATATTTAAGAAAAACAGGAATAAATAATTGGGAGAAAATGCGATTCCTTTTATTTAGACACCAATTGATGAAGTCTTTTAGGAAATCAATATGAAATTCCTTTTTATTTGAGTTTTTAGAAGATAAAAAGTGAGTAGAAAAATGAAGAAAGTCCATGCAAGCATATACGTAATCACCCGTTTAATTTGAAATCACCTCTAAAGTTATCAAAATACTCTCTCCGTCCCCTAAACATTTGCCACAATTTTCTTTTTCGGATGTCTCCCAAACATTTGCCACTTCCATTTATAGTAATAGGCCACACACATCCCACTTTACTTTTAACTTTATTCCACTTACAACTACATGATCACAAAAAGCGATGAGAAAATACACATTGATTCTAGAGAAAATAGACATTTCTAGTCAAATCAGATAGTAAAACACAAAAGTTGGCCACAAACTTAATTTTTACAAATTATGGCAAACATTTATCTTTTTGGACAATAATACCCTTATTTTTGACTTTACATACCTACTTTTTCTCTCTTCTCATATTTCTCTTTTATTGTTGCTGCTGCTACTTTTTCTCTCAATTTTTTCAAACGTATCTTCTCTCACTTTCTCTCTCTTCCATTATCTACTTTCTCTCTCCCTACCACCACTACCACCATCGCCTCTATTCCGCCGCCGCCGCCGTCTCCTCCGTCGTCTCCTCCATTCACGCGATTCATCCACCATGCCGTCCATCCTTCACCCTCTCTCTTACGATTTTCTCTGCTCCTCCATCGTGTTTTGCTCTCTTTTGCGATTTTCTACCAATCGGAAGCTTCTCGTTGGCATTGTGCTCCAGATCTACAAATAGATCCATAGATTCAGGTTATTTCTCCTTCCAATTCTCGCAATTTATGTTGATCTAGAGTTTTTTTGAATTTTTGTTGTATTTTTCTAATTTTTGTTATATTTTTTGTTGATTTAGGGCTTTTATGTGTTTGTTTCTCGATGATTTATGAGATTTTCATATTGTTTTGGTAATTTTTGGTGTATTTGGGTTAATTTCTGGATGATTTGGATGTATTTTCGCTGATTTCTATTTCGTTTGTGTTGATTGAAGGATACTGCTGCTTGCTGTCAAAACTCGTCGGTACGAAATTGGTGTATTCGTACCAGTAGTAACTCGTACTATGTAAGAATTTCATAATTCGTACCAATAACCAAGCACAACGAAATGGTACGCTGGTAAGAATTTCATAATTCGTACCAATAACCAAGCACAAAGAAATGGCCGGTACGCTGGTAAGAATTTCATAATTCTTACCAAGTATCATGTAAGAATTTCATAATTCGTACCAATAATCAAGCACAAAGAAATGGTACGCTAGTAAGAATTATGAAATTCTTACCAATTACCATGTAAGAATTTCATAATTCGTACCAATAATCAAGCACAAAGAAATGGTACGCTGGTAAGAATTTTATAATTCTTACCAAGTATATCATGTATAAATTTCATATTTCGTACCAATAACCAAACACAAAGAAATGGTACGCTAGTATACCAATCGGAAGCTTCTCATTGGCATCATGTTCCAGTTCTACAAATAGATCGATAGATCTAGGTTATTTCTCCTTCCAATTCTCAAAATTCATATTGATCTAGAGTTTTTTTGAATTATTGTTGTATTTTTCTTATTTTTTTGTTGATTTAGGGCTTTTACGTGTTTGTTTCTCGATGATTTATGAGGTTTTCATACTGTTTTGGTAATTTTTGGTGTATTTGGATTAATTTCTGGATAATTTGGATGTATTTTCGCTGATTTCTGTTTCGTTTGTGTTGATTGAAGGAGACTGCTGCTTGCTGTCAAAACTCATTAGTACGAAATAGGTGTATTCGTACCAGTAGTTTCTCGTACCATGTAAGAATTTCATAATTCGTACCAATAACCAAGCACAACGAAATGGTACGCTGGTAAGATTTATGAAATTGTTACCAAGTACAATGTAAGAATTTCATAATTCGTACCAATAACCAAGCACAAAGAAATGGTACGCTGGTAACAATTATGAAATTCTTATCAAGTACCATGTAAGAATTTCATAATTCGTACCAATAACGAAATACAAAGAAATGGTACGTTGGTAAGAATTTCATAATTCTTACCAAGTACCATGTATGAATTCCATATTTCGTACCAATAACCAAGCACAAAGAAATGGTACGCTGTAAGAATTATGAAATTCTTACCAAGTACCATGTAAGAATTTCATAATTCGTACCAATAACCAAACACAAAGAAATGGTAAGCTGGTAAGAATTATGAAATTCTTACCAAGTACCATGTAAGAATTTTGATAATTCGTACCAATAACCAAGCACAAAGAAATGGTACGCTTGTAAGAATTTCATAATTCTTACCAAGTACCATGTATGAATTCCATATTTCGTACCAATAACCAAGTACAAACAAATGGTACGCTGGTAAGAATTTCACCAAGTAAGAATTTTTGAATTGCCGTAATTCAATTCTCGTAATTCATGTTGATCTAGAGTTTTTTTGAATTTTTGTTGTATTTTTCTTATTTTATGTTGATTTAGGGATTTTACGTGTTTGTTTCTCGATGATTTATGAGGTTTTCATATTCGTTTGGTAATTTTTGGTATATTTGGATTAATTTCTGGATGATTTGGACGTATTTTCGCTGATTTATGTTTCGTTTGTGTAGATTGAAGGAGGCTGCTGTTTGCTGTCAAAACTCGTCATTACGAAATAGGTGTATTCGTACCAGTAGTAACTCGTGCCATATAAGAATTTCATAATTCCTATCAATAACCAAGCACAACGAAATGGTACGCTGGTAAGAATTATGAAATTCTTACCAAGTACCATGTAAGAATTTCATATGTCGTACCAATAACCAAACACAAAGAAATGGTACGCTGGTAAGAATTATGAAATTCTTACCAAGTACCATGTATGAATCCACTCTTCGTACTAATAATCAAGCACAAAGAAATGGTATGTTGGTAAGATTTATATTATTACCATTTTCTAATTTTTATTGCTTTAATTTTGAAGGTACAATGGACATCATAGATGATTATGTGCAAGATTTTGGATGAATTTGGTCATGATGTCCTACAAGATCTCAAGAAATCAATATTTTGGTTGGGAGCATCTATTTGTTTCAACACAGATGAAATAGCACTTACCGTAGAGATTGAGTTGGTGAATGAACAATTCTTATTTTATAAATTATTTGCTACAATTTCTGGTTTGTAAACCCTTTGCTACAATATTAATAGTATTATTAGTATTTTTGTTCTAAATTGTATATGTTATGCAATTGATCTAATTTAGATATGTAGTTACTTGGTAAGAATAAACTTATTCCATACTACCAATATATCGCGGTACAAAATATTTATTTTTGTACTAAATTACCATGGCATCATCACCTGATAGTGCAGTACGAAATGATCAATTCATACCCACTTATCACTCCGTATCAGGCTGTTCATAGTATGAAAATATAAATTTCGTACCGAAGTTGTAACCTGGGAACTCAGTACGAAATTATCATATCGTACCGCGTCAAGTTAATAAATGATATATCAGTACGAAATGATTAATTCATAGTCACTTACAACTCTTGAAACAACATCAGATGGGTACCACATCACAAAGTGGTACATCGGTAAGAAATGTTGATATTCGTATCGGTACGAAAAAATAAAAATCGTACCTCGCCATCACTGTGGTGGCGACGGATATAAAAGTTCTAACTTTGGTATCACGGTACGAAATCCAAATATTTCGTACCGCGATAACTTTGGTAGCACAGTACGAAATTCAAACATTTCGTACCGTGATATAAAAGTTCTAACTTTGGTAGCACGGTACGAAATTCTCACATTTCGTACCGTGATATAAAAGTTCTAACTTTGGTACCACGGTACGAAATTCAACCATTTCGTACCGGGATATAAAAGTTCTAACTTTGGTTGCACGGTACGAAATTTAGACATTTCGTAACGCGATATAAAAGTTCTAACTTTGGTAGCACGGTACGAAATCCAGACATTTCGAAATCCAGACATTTCGTACCGCGATATTAAAGTTCTAACTCTGGTAACACGGTACGAAATTCAACCATTTCCTACCACGATATAAAGGTTCTAACTTTGGTAATACGGTACGAAATTCAACCATTTCGTAACACGATCTAAAAGTTCTAACTTTGGTAATACGGTACGAAATTCAACCATTTCGTACCACGATATAAAGGTTCTAACTTTGGTAACACGGTACGAAATTCAACCATTTCGTACCGCGATATAAAAGTTCTAACTTTGGTACCATAGTACGAAATTCAACCATTTCGTACCACGATCTAAAAGTTGTAACTCTGGTAACACGGTACGAAATTCAACCATTTCGTACCACGATATCGGTACGAAATTGAACCATTTCGTACCGTGTTACCAAAGTTAGAACATTTATATCATGGTACGAAATGATTGAATTTCGTACCGCGATATAAAAGTTGTAACTTTGGTAACACGGTACGAAATTCAACCATTTCGTACCACGATATAAAAGTTCTAACTCTGGTAACACGGTACGAAATGGTTGAATTTCGTTCCGATATCGTGGTACGAAATGTTTGAATTTCGTACCGTGTTACCAAAGTTAGAACATTTACATCGTGGTACGAAATGGTTGAATTTTGTACCGTGTTACCAGAGTTAGAACTTTTAGATCGTGGTACGAAATGGTTGAATTTTGTACCGTGATATAAAGGTTCTAACTTTGGTAACACTGTACGAAATGGTTCAATTTCGTACCGAACCGTAATATCAAAGTTCTAACTTTGGTTGCACGGTACGAAATTCAATCATTTCGTACCGTTATATAAAAGTTCTAACTTTGATAGCACGGTACGAAATTCACACATTTCGTACCGCGATACAAATTTGTAAAGTTGAAAAAGGGTACGAACTTGAGGACAGATGAGAGAGAATGTAAAGTTATGTGGAAAAAGTAAAAAGTAGGTTGAAGATGATAGAAGAGAGAGAATGTGAAATTAGGTGGAAAAAGTCAAAAGTATGGGTAAAAGGGTCCAAAAAGGCAAATGTTTGCCATAATTTGTAAAAATTAAGTTTGTGGCCAACTTTTGTGTTTACTATGTGTTTTGGCTATTCTAATTTTTATCTCTTGATTCTAAGTATTTATAGGCAATAGGTGGAGTTTCATTGAAAAAACGATGTGGGATAAAATATTTAATTAATATTTAAATCTATTCTTTTTACCACTAATTATAGCATTGAAAATTGAAAGATTAAAGAATTTGTATTGATTACAAGAGCAAAATGAAAAGTTTGACACCATTTTTTTTATATAACTCTGAAATATGACACTTGTTTCAAGAATAAATTTTATTTTAAAGTATAATTCTTATTCGGGTACGAGGGAGTAAAGAAAGAACAATCAATCGAGGTTAAAAGTGTGGATTTAGATGGTGTTTGGCTGAGCTTATAATAAGCTCTTTAAAATAGCTTATAAACTGTATAAGAGCTTATAAGCTCTTGCAAAGTGTTTGGCAAAAGAAGCTCTTCAAGAGCTTATAAGCTAAAAAAAAAACCTCTAAGAGCTTATAAGCTCCTAAAGAAAAAAGTACCTCTACCCCAACTTTTTTTTGAAAAGATGTTATGAACAACACTCAATTTCCTTATTTTCACCATTTTTATTTTATTTTATTTTTTAATTTATAATATAAAATAAATAAAAAAATCACTTTTTTTTTCTAAATTATACCTATAATTTTTTTTCTCTCTCTCATTTATCTTATCCAAACACTTTAATAACTTATAAGTTGTTGAGGCAAAATATCTTATAAGCTCCTTGAAGAGCTTATAAGCTTCAAGAGCTTATAAGCTCTTTAAAATAAGCTTAGCCAAACACGGGTGTTTGGCTGAGCTTATAAGCTCCTTAAAACAGCTCTTGCAAAGTGTTTGACAAAATAAGCTCTTCAAGAGCTTATAAGCTCCAAAAAAAAGGTCTAAGAGCTTATAAGCTCCTAAAAAAAAGCACATCTACCCCAACTTTTTTTTTGTAAAGATGTTATAAACAACACTCAATTTTCTTATTTTCACAACTTTTCATTTTATTTTTATTTTTTAATTTATAATCTAAAATAAATTAAAAAAATCAACTTTTTTTTTCTAAATTATACCTATAATTTTTTTTCTCTCTCTTCTCTTTTTTTGTAATTTTTTCTCTTCGTCCTCTATTTTTCTCTGCTCTCTAATTTTTTTCTGTCTCTCTCTCCTCTCTCTCTCTTTTTGTCTTCTCTCTCTCCTCTCTAATTTTGTTTTCTCTCTCTTCCTTTTCTTCTCTCTATTTCTCACTAATACATTTATCTCTCTTCTCTTTCTCTCTTTACCGTCTCTTAAGTTGCAGCAACACATGTGATATGTAAATTATCTAATATGTTTATGCCATTGAGGTTTGTCAATTTTGCACAATTGTGTAAAAAGAATAGTTTGAAATAAATTTTATTATGATCAAAACTGGAGAGAGAGAGGTATGAAAGTGAGAGAGATGGAATGAAGCTTATTAGTACAATTATCCAAATACTTTAATAGCTTATAAGCTCTTGAGACAAAACATCAAGAGCTTATAAGCTTCAAGAGCTTATAAGCTCTTTAAAATAAGCTTAGTCAAACACCCTCTAAGTATGCCTAACTTAGGCACAACTAAAGTTGAATAGGCTTTTGACTCAATTGGGATTTTTAACTAACAGATCTCGTCAATCGTCATATTAGCAATCGTCAACTTTACTTTCACAACAAAAAAAAAAAAAAAAAAAAAAAAAACCTCCACTTATTAGCTTTCTTTGAAAACTGTATACATATGTGTCTTCTAAAATTTCTTTTCGATCGAAAATTTACTAAAAAAATGAGGACATTGCAAATCCGGATGCGGCGAAATTTAGATAAGTGGTAATAATAATAATAATAATAATAATAATAATAATAATAATAATAATAATAATAATAATAATAATAATAATAATAATAATAATAATAATGAGATATAAATGAATGGGTATGGTCAATGAAGTACACATAATTAACTGCACCACTAATGCATAATTGAGATTAATTAAGAGTTGAAAGGGAGAGGAGATGGGCAGTCATGTTACATGTTAGGTGACTTAACACCTAACTTTACTTCACTTCTAAACCCTTTTTCTAATCCCATCTTTAGTAGTTAAATAGTATGTGCAGCGTACGTAAAAGTTAAACTTTTTAATATATACATATTTAATATATACATTTATCATAATTTTGAAGGAATTTTTAAATATACACGAGAATTTTTATACCCTGTATCAAAATAAATAAAATGTGTGTACATGTATATATTAAATTACTAAGCTAACCTAGAAATTATGTCGAAATTCTTAAAAATAAATACTTTTATAATAGTAATAGACATATTATGTATCTTAGAAATATAATATACCTCATAACGCTAGTGTAGTATATGATTTATTGAAATAATATGGATATAATAAACTCTAATATCATATTAGTACTGCACATGCGGAGTGGACGGACAATGAAAAACGAGACTGAAACACGATAATTACATAAGATATCATGTGCATAAGATAACATTCATAGGGATATGATACAAAACAGATGCTGTTTTTCAGCACCACACTCATTTCCCTTCTTAGCCAAGTCAAAATAATTACATCACAATTATTTTTTTCTAGTAGCAAAATAGAAGTTACTAGCATAGCTAAAGCAAAAGCTGCAAGAGAAAATTGAACAAAATAACAATGTGTTGCTGCCTTTGCTAGTAAAAGTAGCTAAGGAGCAAGAAATTAATGCAAACTTGTGCTCAAACATAATAGCAAACAAAAAATGGCAAAATTTGTGTGAAAACTAGTAACATTGGCTGATGAACAAATCTTCTGCAGAAAGAAAAAAATGAATGAATATATACATTTATCTCTTTCAATATGCAAAATAAATAAATTTAAGTATGTGTATGATTATCACGAGCCGAAGAGGAGGCCATGGCTGTGACTGCTTCCAATCCACCATGGCTTGAACTCACTGCAGTCCTCCTCAAGAGGAGCAGGCAAGTTCAGATCAAGAAAATCGCGAACTTCCGGTATTCGTCTCTGAATAGGATCATCAATAGTACTGTTCTTAGCCTCTTGATCACTGATCAAATGTGATCTTTTATGACCACCTAAAGCTTGGCCTGATGGGAAAATCTTGAAGCAAATGGGGCACTCATGTTGTTTGATTTTCTTGCAGTGTTGTAAATTCGACGAAGAATGATCTGTTTGAGGAGCACAGCAGCCATTGAATTTCTTGTGGCTTGCTCTGTGCCCACCTAAGGCTTGGTATGAAGGAAAGGCCTTATTGCAGATTATGCACTTGAATAATTTGCAGTCCGGAGATGAATCCGCCTTCCGTTTCTTGCTCTGATCTGATCCGAAGGGCCCTATTTTCTTGATCGGATTCTTGGGAGAGTTCACTTCAGTTTCACTGCATCCAATGGAGCTCGCAGAAGAATTTGTGTAATGATCCATGGAGAGAAGGATCAAGCTCAAGGCCACTTCTTCCTGCTCAGAAATGGACAGATCATATGAAGATGATGAGTTTTTGTACCTTTTGCTTCTCTGTGATCTCTTCTTCTTCAATAATGCTGCTTCATTTTGTGATGACTGTGAGATTAATGAATCTTCTTCTTCTTCTTCTTCATCATCATCTTCTTCTTCCTTTCCGATTATGGAGTGGCATTTCATGTGACCAAATAAAGCTTTCCAAGAATGGAAAGTCTTGCCGCATTGCTTGCACAGTTTGTGGTCAGTTTTGTCTGAGATTGATTTTCTTGTACTACTCTTCTTTGGATTCTCCCTCTGGCCGCCGTCGTCGGTGGTGGTGGTGGTAGTGGTGGTGAGAGGAGGGAGCTTCTTCTCTGTTGATGAGATGTTGATCAAATGAGACCTCATGTGGCCTCCCAATGATCTGCCGCAGGGGAATATTTTGCTGCAGAATTTGCATACATGTTTTGATTTCTGATCCTCCTCCATCACTAGTCCAATTTTGCTCAAATTCAGTCAAATATGGAGATTTTGGTGAATTTGAGCAAGCTTGTTTGGAGCAAGAAATTGGATCAAGATTTCATCAAGTTCTTGAAGCAGAAGAAGATCTGATAAACAAGAAAAGTATATATTAAAGAAAGTAAGCTAGTCAGCTACTAAGCAACCTCTCTCTCTCTCTCTCTCTCTCTCTTGATGATTTGTTGCTCTTACTAGAAGTAGATGTAGCTATAGGGTAGTTGAAAGTTGAAGAAAATATCAAATCTGAAATGAAGGGTCAGTTACCTTTGTTGCTAATGATGGCGATCAACAAGCCACTACCATTAAACAAGACAAATTTAATTTAATTAATGAAAATAGTTTTTTTTTTTTTGACATTATATATCATTGGTTTTATCTCTCTTAACCACTACAGCAGCGAGGAGAAATCCATGCATGAAAACAGACATTAAAAAAAGCACTTGAATTATCTCTTAGTATAATATTACCAATACTTAGTTATCATAATCGGAGCTCGACTCGATAAAAGAAAAAATAAAGGAAAGAAAAGGTAACAGAACATGTACTCCAACTACGAATCATACACCAGCACAATCCAAGGGCAGTTAATTTTCTAGTGGAGTTAGTCCTACGGCTGGAAATAAAAGAGAGAATAATTAATAAATTCTTGAAATTAATTATCATCTAATAAATTAATTAATGAATAATAAAAATGTAAGATGGGAAATTCCACTCTTTGTCTTTGGAAGTTATTCTGTTGGACTTTTTCTATATATATGCTTTTGTTGTAGTTTGCTTCAACAATGTGGGGGTGGGCCCCATTTTTGGTTGTCAACATATTAAGCTTCATTTCAGCTTTGCCACTTCACTCATCCAATTTTATTACTTAAATCATTTTGATTTGGATTTAAAGCATAACTCTAACATCATACACTGTATGTGTGTATATTTAAAGCATGGAGCATGACCAATTCGGTCATTGTTTATCCTTTTTTTTTTCAAAAAATAAATAATTTTACAAGTATAAATGAGTCGAATAATTCAATTGAATTTCTATCGAATTTTAATAGCAAAGCGCGCACCTGATAAAAAGATGTCGGGTCAGTATTGAAATTTTTACTTAGTGAGATCAATTGCAAACTCGTTTCAAAAGTGTCGACTACAATAACCACATGTATACATATTATCTAATAAGTAAGTTACTATAAGAAGAAGCAATGCCAAAAGTAAAGTAATATTAAGAATTAATTAGTTGAAAATAACCATTTGGATACAATTAAATTGTTAATCATCAATTCAACTCGCCGCCGTAGCTGCATTAGTGCCGGCCTTTTTCGGCCGGCTATAAGTAACTATTATCTCATTGCAAAAATCGCTTATTTAACATGTTTTTTATTAAATATTTTTTCTTCTCTCCCTTTCAATATCCTCTGTTTTAGCCAACATTTTTATTCCAAGATTTAGCTGTACTTTGTCTAGATGCTGCTAATGTTTTGTTATTTATTGAATATTGAATTAAGGTGGTTTTAAGATGAAATTATTGAGTACTCTAAAAAAACGATGGAATTATTGTATGTGATTACTAGGAAACATCCCTCAATAATTTAATATTTCACAAACATTTTTGGTTGATTTCTTTTAAGCTAGAAAGCATGTGCATGCACATTGCTTGTGGTGAGTGTTCATGCACTATATATATGTAATTTTTCCCAACAATTGATCTTGTGATTGGTTTATGGAATCTTCTTGTGAAAACAAAGATTTAATTTTCTTTCTGCTCAATTTAGTTTGATTCTTTGTTTATATTTTCTTAAACGTAAACTTAATTAAAGTATACTTTTGAAGTGAATAAATGAACACTAAGGGTGTGTTTACTATGATGGTAGGGGAGAAAAAGGAAAAAAAAAATTCACCCTTTAAATCTCTCATTTCTTATCCTCATTTTCTATAGATTAGAATTTCACACTTTCCTATTTCTTCTTTTCACTCCAAGGAAGGAAAATATTATCACACAAAATACCTCATGATAATATTTTTACTCGGAGTAAAAAGAAGGAATAAGAAAGAGTGAAATTCTAATCTATTGAAAATGTAGGATAAGAAATGAGAGATTTAAAGGGTAAAATTTTTCTGTTTATCTCCTTTTCCCTTACCATCAAAGTAACACACCCTAAATATTTTTGATGTTAAAAAAGGAGTCGTATATTTTAGGATTTAGTTGTGAATTAGCCCAATATTTTCTAAACAAAGTGTTCTCAATCTTTCAAGATAATTTCCAAGATGAGACTTACCATAAAGTGAATATGTTGTAGTTAAATTGTACAAGTTGTCAAATTGGTGAGACAATGTAAAAGCACTAAAGTTGAATTTGGCATTCATGAAAACAAAATTTATAAAAATTGTTAAGATGCATTCATTTTATTACTATAGTTTGAACGCAAAAACTTGGGTGAGACCGGTCTCAAGCATGAGACCGGATCTCACCCGAGTTTGTATATATAAAAGGTATCCGAAATCTTCATAAGTTGACCCGCTAGCCAAGTAGTTTTCTGCTTCGTCTGCTATCCTCTACGTCATGGGTTCGAAGCCCAAATGGTGCAAAGCTTTTTTTTATTTTTATTTTTTGCATTGTTTGATTTATTAAGACACTTTGAAGTGTCCTAATAGCTGTGTGATAGGACACTTTATGTGTCATATTATCTGTTTTGTTTATTTTTCAGTTTTTTCATTTGTTTTTGTTTTATTTGTAAAAAAATTATTTATTCCAATAATATTTGTTAATCTCCAATTAGAATTTATTAATCCCCAAATATTACTATTCTTCTTGTTAATTATTACCTTTTATCTCGTCAAATATTACTTTGTTTATGATAATTACATTGTAAAATATATTATTTTTTCCTTGTGAATTATTACTTTTTATCCCTACAAATATTACTTTTGTTTACGACAATTCTTACATTGAAAAAAATACTATTATTTTTCTTCTCATAAATTATTACTTTTTATCTTGACAAATATTACTTTTGAAAAATATTACTTTCGTTTACGACAATTGTTACATTAAAATAAATTTTTACTTTTCTTCTCGTAAATTATTACTTTTTATCTCGACAAATTTTACTTTTGAAAAATATTACTTTTGTTTACCGATAATTGTTACATTGTAATAAATTATTACGTTTCTTCTCGTGAATTATTACTTTTTATCCAACAAATATTACTTTTGTTTATGACAATTGTTATATTGAATGAATTATTATTTTTTTTCTTGTGAATTATTATTTTTTATCATGACAAAATATTACTTGTGAAAAATATTACTTTTATTTATGAAAATTGTTACATTGAAAAAATATTACTTTTCTTCTTCTGAATTATTACTTTTTATTTCGATAAATATTACCTTTGAAAAATATTACTTTTATTTACGACAATTGTTACATTGAAATAGATTTTTACTTTTCTTCTTGTAAATTATTACTTTTTATCCCGACAAATATTACTTTTGTTTACTGATAATTGTTACATTGAAATAAATTATTACTTTTCTTATCGTAAATTATTACTTTTTATCCCAACAAATATTACTTTTGTTTATGACAATTGTTATATTGAATGAATTATTACTTTTTTCTCATGAATCATTATTTTTTATCACGGTAAATATTACTTTTAAAAAATATTGCTATTGTTTATGAAAATTGTTACATTTAAACAATATTACTTTTCTTCTTGTGAATTATTACTTTTTATCCCGATATATATTACCTTCGAAAAATATTACTTTTGTTCTACGACAATTATTACATTAAAAAATATTACTTTTGTTCTCGTGAATTATTACTTTTTATCTCGATAAATATTACTTTTAAAAAATATTACTTTTCTTTTCTTCTCATGAATTATTACTTTTTATCCCGATAAATATTACTTTCAAAAAATATTACTCCCTCCGTTCCTTTATTTATGTCTCATTTCTTTTGGGCACGAGTATTAAGGAAAATAGTGTTTAAAGGGTAAAAAGATAGAAAGTGGTGGAGCCTACAACTCTTTGTGAGATAAGCATGTTTCCTTATATGGAAACAGGACAAGAATAACGGTACAACCCAAAAAGGAATACAAGACAAGAATAATGGGACGGAGGGAGTACTTTTGTTTATGAAAATTGTTACATTGAAAAAAATATTACTTTTCTTCTTGTGAATTATTACTTTTTATCTCGATAAATATTACCTTTGAAAAATATTACTTTTGTTTACGATAATTATTACATTGAAAAAATATTACGTTTTTTCTCGTGAATTATTACTTTTTATCTCGATAAATATTACTTTTATTCACGACAATTGTTATATTGAAAAATAAATAATATGTACATTATGCTTTTAGATTAATTAAGTAAAAAATAAACGAAGAAAAGAAAAAAATATGTTAATTTTGCTTGTTAGATTAATTAAGAAAAATTAAAATAAAATTATTAAGAAATAAAAAAATTAGTATAATGTTACTTTGAAAAAAACATTACTTTTTTTTACAGAAATTGTTATTTTTTATCACGACAAATGTTACTTTGAAAAATATTACTTTTATTTACGACAATTGTTACATGTAAAATATTACTTTAATTTGTTAACTGCAATTGTTACATTTAGGTGAATTATATTTTAAGATTTTTTAAAATAAAAAAAAAAGTGAAAACTAGAAAAATAAATAAAAGTAAAAGAAAGGGAGAATGATTTATATTTTAAAATTTCTAAAAAAAAGTGTAAACTAAAAAGAAATAGTGAAAGAAAGGGGAAAAAAATTGAAACATGTGCCTTGGTGGTTTCAATCACAGGACCTTTTGAGAGAGAAGGAGTGGCAGGCGCCTTTGCTAACCACTAAGCTAGCAACATCTATTTTCTATTTTGCGGTATTATGTATATATATAATGTGTCTTAAGCGGGTCGACCCGGATCCGGTCTCTTATTAGAGACCGGTCTCACGGGAGACCAACCCTAGTTTGAATTGCGCATTTGAACTATCATTAAGTCGGTCTTAATGGGAATTAATTAAAACCCTCTTGACACGTAATCACTTGATATCGTTTTTCCTTCTTCTTTCCAAGCTAAATTCTTCAATCTGAGTGTGACCTAAATTACACGATTTGATGAATTTGAATTATGGAACTAAAAATCGTAACGATAGAAATATTAGAGATATTTCTTTGCAGATATCCAATTCCAATCATAACATTCTACCGACTAGTCCACCTTGGAAGCGGATCTTGATACACTTGTGACATTTGAGATTATGTCAATAAATATGACACTAATCTATTAGATTAATTTTAATCTCAAATGACATAAATTCATCCAAACACCACCTTAGAGGAGTGGGCTAGAAATAAAATAGTGAGGGAATTTTTTTTTTAGAGTGAGTCACGATATTCAGTTGCACCTTTCACCCAACTTTGAGGACCACAACATTAGGTTATCTACATCACAATCAAAATGTGTCTTGTGACAAAGTGAGAAAAAGGGAAATAATACCACGTAGGGGCAAATTCGTCTTTTCAAATAATAACTAACATCATCATCTCAAGATTAGTGGCCTATAAAGAGACATTTATTGGCATCTACCTTTAAATTTAGACCTAACATTTTACTATAATGCATCAAAATATTCAAGCTGACATAAACTCTTAAATTACTAAATTAGCCACGTTGGGAAAATTATAAAGTTTTGATTTAATACAAAAACCCAACTGTTCTTCAACCAAGTATATGATCGCATCAATCTAAGTAGTATTTTCCAGCTTGCCTGTTTGAGCTCTAGATTTTCTAAGTTTACAGGTTCAGGAAGCGGAAGACAGCAGAAGATTCAGCTGTGTTCACAGCAGGAGTCAACTATCAGCTGAGTTTTCCAGCTGAGCTGAGTTCAAAACAGAGCAGGATCAAATTGAAGATTAATCGAGCTGAGTTCAAGACACAGCTGATCCAGCTATACAGAACAAAGGGAACTAACTCTGAAGACGTCACTTCAAGTCAGTTTACCCAATCCAACTCTAAATTCAAAAACCAGCTCCAAAGGCAAAGATCTCGGTATCAGAGGAAGTCAACATACCTCGACCAATGAGGGATTGCCATATCAGCATCCTAGACTTCAGAACCTAGGATGTGACACTGATGAAGACAGGTGCAGAAATGCCCAACGACAGATTATGAATTTAAGAAGAGTAGGTGAGATTCAAACGGCTCCTCCAACGGCTAGTCTTGAATCTCTACCTATAAATACCCGTCTTCAACCTCAGGATCAAGAACGAAAAACTCTCTAGGCAGAAACTGCCCAGTTTTCCGTCTGATTCCTAGGCAGAAATCATTGTATATCTTAAGCCTAGATTTTGAACGAGTTCATCTAATTCTAAGTTCTTCATTGTAAGAACTCGTTCATAGTTGGAACCCCAAACCAAACCCCTCTTTACCCAGAAAGGTTAGGTCAAGGTTACGCTTGCTTGAAGCGCGAAATTCAAGTGGTTGTAAGGTTTTTTTCAGTACCAGCAAACTAAAAGGTTTAGGGTTGACAGTGCCCGTAAACTGTTGGAACACAGCTCGGGTTAGAGTTGTGAAGTTGTTTGGTACTTGGAAACCAAGTGGTAGTGAATTACCAGTGAATCTGGTCGTAGACGTAGGAGGTGTTACTCCGAACCACGTAAAATCTCGTGTTATTTTCTTTCTCGTTATTTTCAGTTATTGTACTAACTCCATTAGCACATTGCATCTTTATCAAATCTGCATACTCAGCTGCTCTCTAAAGACATCTGTGTGTTTTCAGAAACGTGCACAACTTGATTAAGCCGAAAACGTAAAGATAATATTTTCAAGCTGAGTTTTTCTAAGCAACCGAGCTAAGTTTTAAAACACCACTTTCCGCACCGCCAGCTGAGTTATTAGCCCAGCTGACCTTCTTCAGCTGGATTCATAACTGAGCTCACGCACTCTGTTTTAAACTTGTTTAAAAAGTTTTTAAAAGTCTATCTTTGATGTATTCACCCCCCCCTCTACACCAAAGACCCAACTCAGGGACCATCAACCCCTTAATTGTGATAATTACCCGGATTGAAGCAACTATTTCAATTGGATTATCCCAACCCATTAGATCATTAACATTTGTTATAACTTTTATATAATAAATTTACAATACATTTATATAGATCGAACAATGTTATTCTAGATAGCTATTGTAGCTACAATGTGATGAGTACTCACTTAATCGAAGAGAAATGTTGAAGCCAATTATAAAAAAATGATGATTTTTGAATCTCAACATTTGAATAAGTACAGAAGGTAAAAATTGCCTTATGAGTAAAGAATAGTTGAGTTTTTCCACGAAATGATGCTCCAATTTACAAGAAATTAATAAGAAAAAAAAAATGAACAAGAAAAATAATTAAGATGCTTTCTTTTTAGCTTTGTTGCTCAAACTCTTCCCCCATTCAACACAATTAAGACTTAATCCTAACATCACTACTAAAGATGGATTACTATATATATTACTATCAATGCAATTAATTAATGCCTAGGATTTCATTAGATCTTTCTTTCTAATTGTTTCAAGAAATATATTTATCAATTTTCTAATTTCTTTTCAATTTTTCCTCTTGATTCTTTTAACTTATAAGTGAGATATGGGGATTCTAGCTAATCGTGAATTAACGTAGATGTGTAAAAGCTTTATTACCTTTATCATTTTATGAGCTTTTTATTTGGCTCGCAACTACTTCATATCGTTTAAAAATACTTAACTTAAAGTCCCGTCTCAACTCTAAGTATAGAAGACTTTAACCTAAAAATAATCTAAAATACAAAATATCTTCTATTTTATTTTATTTTTTCTTTTTGTAGAGAGGACACTCGTACAGTCCAAGAGTGTCCTATATATAGGAACTTCGTATAATAGTAAAATCACACAAAATATATATAAACTACACTATATATAAAATTTTAGTGTCACAAGCTCATGAACGTAAAGACTTACGTTATATATGGTCGATCGGATTTAAATGTGAAAATCCTTCACATCTAATGTTAATTTTGCTATACTTTTGGTGAAACAGCTGTATAAAAACTCAGTACAAATACAATATACTTTTGTTATCATGCAAGTTAACGAAAATTCAAGAGAGTATAAGAAAAAAGTTAACGTGGCACAAAAAAAATCATGCCGCCCGCCTCCAATTTTGACATGAAGTTTTACATATATATCTATATATATATATAATGTTTACATTTGATAATTAAGTAGTTTTGTTTTTTTAGAAATAAGATATATTATACAAAGAATTCTACATAAATCGTAGCACTAATTAAATTAGTATAAACTAGATTATACCCATAATACCCATTTAAATGGAAATACAAATTACACTTTGGTGGGAATCGAACCATAGACCTATCGCTAAAGAGAGGCTTGTGGCGCTTCAACTTTACCAACTTAGGCTAGGTTTCATTGACGATAATTAACCAGTAATTACAAGAAGAAAAAGAGAAAGGAAAAAAAAAGTGCTTTTAAGCCCCAACCGCTCCAACAATCTTTAATCCCAAGTCAAAGCAAAATATTCCAAGTATACTCTCTTTTGCAGCAAACTAAAACGCTTTACAAATTACAATTAATGAAGCTGTACTAATTAATCACAAACAAGCTACAACAAATTCAACTTTAAACCCTGCTCTATACTTTCTAGCCCACACACCATTAATTAAACACAAGTAATTAATGCTTAAATTATGTATATGTACGTATGTGTGTATATATATATAAGAGGAGGATCATGTGAGAATACTTTCTTAAGTGAGAAGTGAGAATAAATCTGGATCCTTGATCTTTGTTGATCAATGATGCATATATATTTAATTGTACATTAAATTACTGTAATTTGTGCATTACAATGTTAATGCATTAAATTACTGCAGTTTATGCATCCCAATGTTTATGCATTAAGTTTCTGCTATTTATGCATTACCGATGTACAATGATAAAAATGCATTGTTCTCACGTATCAATTTAAGTAGGTTCTACTGTATTATATCTCACATTGAGTTGGTAATGAAAATTCATGAAAATTTACGGTTGGACTCGATTTTCGTCGGATCCAACTAATCACATGACAAATGGAACTGAGTTGATCGAGCGACTAACCAGCCTTCTTAATTATATCACATGACAAGTATTTGTCATAAATTAATAAGCTTAATTCAAGGTAAGCTCCCTTTAATTAGGATCATGGAAATTAAGCTCTTAAATTAACAATTCTACCATTATTATTATTATTATTAAAACACGCTTAATTCTATCAGAAAGGTTTATTAAATTTTTTTCTTTATCATATCCAAAAACAAAAAGAAGACTGCGAAAGTCGATAAGGCATACATAGTTAGTGTGGCAAAATGTTGGACAAATTCGTGCTCATCTGAGGCAATTTATCACTATTTAAAGGGATATTAATATAATTAACCCAATAAGTATATATATATATATATATATATATATATATATATGTGTGCGCGCGCGCATATAATACAGTATATAAATGTAAATATATATTTAATAGGTTCCTTTAATGGTGTGCATGTGTTAGAGAGCAACTTCTCAGCATGATATGCTTAGGAAACACTCAAAATGGTTAATGTAAAATTAAATAAAAAATACTAAACCTTCTATTTAAAAAAGAACATTTAACAAGCACTTAGTTTGCAAAATTGTATGGTATCATTTCTCACTTTTGTTTGTTAAAGTAATAATTAGCTCTTTATTTCACTAAACTAAGTCTAATATTGCATACATTTGCGTCGTTTGATCATTAATGCAACTATACACTTGTCAGATGATTCATATCTCATTTCAGTATTTGATTATAAATATTATCGTGATCTAAAAGTTTCGATATTGTTCTGATTTATAAATATTATCTCATTTTAAACACATGTCAGACACAAATTAAAGTAGGTTGATTTTCATGGAGGAGTGGTGATCCACAATTTCATGATGTTGAAAGCTAGCTAGGGAATGTAACAATTTTCGTAGTTATTGTTATAAATAAAAGTCTTAAAAGATTTAATTTCTTCGGTTGTGTTGACTAAGTGAAGAAAAAGCATCTTTGTAAATGGTGAGCATGAGCATGAAACGTTACCCTTTATTGGCGACTTTGCTTATATAAAAAAAAATCGCTTAAAAAAAAAGTATCATCATCCCATGCATTTCTTAAAAAAGTACTACTCCCTCCGTCCCGGGATAAGTGATCATATTTCCTTATTGAATTGTTCCGGGATAAGTGGTCACTTTCCTTTTAAGGAAATATGCTTCTCTCACAAAAAGTTGTGAGCTCCACAACTTTCTATCTTTTTACCCTCTAAACACCATTCTCCTTAATACCCGTGCTGAAAAAAATGAGGCCACTTATTGCGGGACGGAAATAGATGTTATTCTCCTTAATACCCGTGCTGGAAAGAATGTGACCACTTATTGCGGGACGGAAAGAGTATATACTACTATGACCTGTAAACAAATAAATAAGAATATACTGTAATTGGATTTCCATATTAACTAATAAAATTGTAAGAGTTGGTACTTCTACTTGAAAATTCAATTTTTATTAGCTTAATATAGTCAACTTGCAAATAGTATTGTGTATGTAGATAATATATTATATCAAATATCAGTATTAGATTGCATCATAACAAACACATGACTTGAACTCCGACCTAAAGGTTGTAGGGAAAGCGTCTTACCAATTAAATTGCGCTTCGTTGTAATTGTGAAGAGACAATAACAATTACAACATCACTTTCAAAATGTAGCAAATATATACATAACCTATTGCCTTTTTGCATAACTTATTTTTAATCCACAGATACACAAAACGTCGTGTTTTGTAATTAAGTCCATTCTACCTGCTCCTATTTTGTAAAAGACAGCATTGTCTTTTACAAAATAGTGTTACCACTAGTATATCAATAAATAAATAAATAAATAAATAAATAATTAAATAAGGGAAATAAGTGCAATGTGACTCATTTACCTTTTATATACAATAATTATTTGAAGCATTGTTATAATGTTACAGAATCAGTTATTGCGAATTTCATACATACATAACATAATCGCCAAGTGGCAAGGACAAAAACGCCATTTACATAGAATAGAATTGCAAATTCCTTGTAACAAGGAAACAATGAGAGAAATATACAGAAGCTGTACGCCACTTTTAACGTTAATTTATCATATTCTGTAGTGAGTGCAGGCCAAATATTCGGACAGCAACATTACCTACATCCTCCTCCTCTCTCTCTCTCTCTCAACTCCAATTCCCTACCTTTTCATCAACTGCAAATAAACCCAATCAAATTACTATATCATATCTGAAACTCGAAAAAAAAATAGTAATAATGGTATGGCACAAGAACAGGTAAACTACTCATAATAGAAGTCGCACTTCTGCGAGAGAGTGTAGAAGCCTTACTCTCATAGATCAACACCCTCATCAAGGCCTTTCGAGTTTATCATCACATTCGAATCTATCTGTTTGTCGAACTTCCTTTTCCTCCGACCTTCAAAATCTTCAAAACCTTCCATCTGAATGTGATAAAGAACACGTGTGATGCTTTTAGACATACATAGGTGATAACATTACTATGACTAGTTTTGTCTGCAAGAAGATAAATCATTATCTCACCTGTTGAAAATAATCCATAGAAATGGGGTTCCCATGGAGGGATATACTTTGCAGGCTTTTGCAATCTTTCAGCAAGTTTGGAGGTATCTGCAAGCGACACGCACTATATTCATGAATAATAAAATAAAATAAAAACCCTCGAAGTAGATGAGTCCAAACAACATTCAAGCCACAATGCAGTAATACCGTTATTAAGGCAGAGAAAAAATGCTATAATTAGAGACAAATGCATAAAATTTATTTCGAAACTATAGCTATGATAATGGAACTGTAGAAGGGAAGCTATGTGAGCTATACAAAGGGAATGCAAAGTTATGCAAACAACCAATTGAATGAAACAAATCAACTTCAAAGTGTAGCCAACATAATATGAATATCAATATGAAGTCCGTATCAGAGTTAAACCTGCTTCACTTTGTTATTATCCAAACAGAGTGACTTTAGATGAACAAGATTGCACACTGAAGATGGAAGCTCTTCGATAGAATTTTCTGCAGCCAATATTAGATATAGTGTTAAAACAGAGAAGGCCAAAAATAAGGGATGATTAGATCACCCAAAAGTAAGAGCAAATAAAATAATCCGCTTCGAATATGACAAACAGCAATATTATATTTATAGCTTCTACTGTTTGATTGTAAGTCGAAGCTTGTTTACTTTTTGGGGATGTGATGAGAGAGTGATAATATATTTTATTCGATTGAACATAGTAATCATCAGGGTACTCTGAATAGTAATTGAAGGTTAGAAATATATTTCTATATTATATTTATGTTGTTCATTAACCTGAATATACTTTAAAATAAATTTCTCACCATTTCAAAGTTGAGAAAAGAGTGGTATTGTAATATATAAACTTGATAAATCTAGACGATGTACTTGAGTTATCTTGTCCAACCCATGGGGCAGAATGAATTATGCAATCAAACTAATTGTTTAAGGCTTGATTTTCTATAGCAGGACATTCACCATTAAAAGTAACCCCGTACGTAGAACTTAATTGGGCATATAACAACTCAATAAATACCCCCTTACCTAACTTGCTGCATTGATTCTTAAAATATATTTCACATATGAAAGCTAGTTTAAAGATATCTTCAGTGAGTAAAACAATACAAACAACATACAAATATGTGAACAAAGGGAGAAAAGGAGTACATCTAGGTAATTATGCAATTACGAGTGGAATAATAAGCGCAAATAAATGCTGAAAGATTGAAAGAAAAATAACTTTAGAAGGCTGAAAGAAAGAACTAGATAGATATGCAAGTACCATTAGCTTGAATTTCCTCCAGAGAGAAGCAACTACCAATGGATTCAGGAAGAAACTTTATCTTGTTGTTTGACACATTCAACAACATCAACTGCAAAGTCAAAAAGTTTGCAGAAATTACTTAAATAACTTATCGAATACACAGCATATGATGAACACGCGAAGTAAT
Organism: Agastache rugosa; assembly: GCA_031470985.1. Lineage (NCBI taxonomy): Eukaryota > Viridiplantae > Streptophyta > Magnoliopsida > Lamiales > Lamiaceae > Agastache > Agastache rugosa. Next base: position 29,474,307 of record CM062605.1, read on the forward strand.
CTAGGTGCATTCCTTAAGTTTCTACATGAACATTAGGATACTCACATTGCGCAAGCTCCCAATAGTTTCAGGCAAGTTAGGTAACAAATTTCCAGATATTGATAGCTTCTCCAGTTTCACCAACTGACCCACTGAACATTAAAACTTAATGTCATCAAAAGAAAAATCTAATGTTCAAAATCCTATTCAGTTCGACAATGAGGGAAAACTTCTGACCCAGTTAACGAACTTTAATCAACTCCGGTTCTCTCATCTCGAGAAGAAAAAACTTACATTCATCAGGCAACGTGGTGATCCGATTTCCGTCAAGTGTCATAACTTTTAAAGACTGAAGCTTTCCCAAGTTCATTGGTAGACGCTCGATAATATTATCAGCTAAGACCTGTAATTAATGATTGCCCAGTCAGACCCAAGTAACCAAAAATGGGGGAAAAAAAGAAAAAGAAAAAGAAAGAGTTACAACTAGAGTAACGACATTTACTAGGACTAAAAATGGAACAGAAAGAAACTCGGCAAGCATTTAGTTAACTAAGAAAGGGAGTCAGTGCATAGACGACTGAGTTGGAAACTCAAGGCAGTGAAGGCCAACCTCAGAATTAATACTTCATTAGTACTTACAAAGTCTTATTAATCACCTGAAAAGTGTGTCTTATTAATCACCTGAAAAGCATGTCTCATTAATGCTTCAAGGATCGAAGCTTCAGCACGACAACTACTTATCTAAATATTGTCCATAATACAAAATTAAGTTAATTAACATGGTGTAAAATATGTTCCAACTTAAACTGGCTATAACGACCAGTCAAGCAATGAGCACCATTTTACGCATCTTAAACCCCTAATTTTTGGTGATGGTTTCCAAAAGAACATAGAGAAAAACATAAATAATTTTTCATTGTGAGAATATAACCTAACTTGGTCAATCTAGGAGACAATATTCGAACAATATGTGTACTATAATTCTCATTACAAAAGGGAACCTTATACCTAGACAAGATTGGGAGGTTCCAACATACATAGAAGCGATGCAGGTCAAGGACATCCTAACCCCGACAAATTTTGCAGTCATCCATATATAACAAGATGTCTTCGGATACCGTCCTCATAATATCTCGGGTGGCATGCATTCTTGCATGCACGTAATAAGTAATGCGACTAAGAGAGGAAGAGATGGCTTAAGACATTTATATAAACATCAAACTAAATTATCAGAATAACTTCCAGACCCTCTCTATGTAAACCATTGTCTAGGGTGCACCATATCAAACTCTTTGAAATGACAGCAAGAATATTATAGAATTAACAGCAAGACAATGAGCACTGAAGAGATAAATTCTCACCAGCCGCTGCAAGTTTATCAATTTGTTTATCTCCATTGGTACATCAACTGCCACAGTGCCAAAAAAGATATTAGTGAAGAGAATCAACTGAAAACATAAATCTAAATTGAACACGATCAGATTTTGAAAACAAAAATTACCTAATTTGTTGTGCGTCAAATCAAGCGTCCGGACTGATCTTTCTAATTCGAGAACTTCATCTGGAAATGTCTAATTGAAACAACCCAAAAGCAGTCTAATCAGCACAACAAATATATCCACACATTTGTAGCATATCAATAAAGGCTTCATGCAGCAGAAAAAAAAAAACCCTCTAAATTCAAGTAAACATTATTCATCAAAACTAAATTTTTATCACAAACTCAACGACAATTCCTAACTTACAGCAACAACAATTCCAGCTACACACTTCAGATTAAACAATCAGGCATCGTATCCGAAACAGGTTAAATTCCACAACAAAACTCATTTCTAGACCAATGATTTAAAAATAATCGATCAGTCGCGAAAAGGATAAAAAAGACTATACCTTCAATTTGGAGTCGCGCAAAGCAACGATTCCGGTAGAGCGCCAGCGAGCGGCGCGGCTGGCTTTAGAATCGGCGCTCTGGCTACTACAGCACCCCATTTCAAAACTAATTAGCTGAAGTTTCCCCTCCTTCACCGATCAAAACACACACAGATTGCCAGAAAACTGGTATTTTAATCTTGCAGATGTATGTATGTGATGATCGATGACAATTGATGAACGATGGAGTGATGAAACAGGGGTTGAAATTGGAGAGGAGAGGGAAAAATGGGGTAGACTTTGAACAAAACCGCGTACGATTCTGGGCTTCTTCTGTTTGTATCGTACGCAATGCTCCATTTCCCAATTTTTATTGCCTTTTTTTCATCTTTTTTTTTTTTTTTTATGTCAATGAACTAATGAGTGCACTATAAGTAAAACTTTGTTTTTTATTTATTTTTTTGGTATTCTTTTCTATTGTGATTGTGTGATGCTGGGCTAAATTTTGTATTTTGTAGGTTTTAAATATATGAGATGTTGAATCTTCTTTCATTTATATGTACTGTAATGGTTGTTGAAGTATTTGAATTAATTGATGTTACATGACTTTTATGTTAGTAATTATGATTTTGAAAGTGTTTGATTAATTTTAGAGCAACTTGAAGGATCTTTGAGATCCTTAAAAAAATATATTAAGACAGCTAGCTAGTCTTTAAGGGCCGCATAATGGTAGAATAATTTGTGATTGTGTGGTTATAATTTACGTTGAAGACACGATAGTAACTGCACATATATTAAAAAGTGAATTTTTGGTCTCGGGCCAAAATATATCAAATTTAAAATATAATGGCATGGCTCAACTCAAAAGATGGATTTTATAGTATTTTTATAGGTCCGGCCCGTTGCCACTGGCCGAAATGGATAATTCGCTATTGTTTGGAAATCCTGACGAGTCAAGAATATTATGATTTGGAATTATTTTGACACTTACAATTCAAAATATCGGCCATATTCAAATTTATAATCTTTTGTTGATGATTGAATCATACGTAGCTCTCTTCATAAAGTATAAGTGTGTATATATACTACTTTCAGTTATCACATTATTAATCAATCATTTTACGAGGGGTGAGCACAGTTCGATATCTATCTCAAAAAATATTTTAGTATTTTGAGATGTTGACCCCTACATTTTTAGTATTTTACATCCCACCTCAATCTCAAAATATGAATGATAAAGTACCAACGCAGTAGCAAAAAAAGGATTTATTCATGAAGTTGCAAAATGCAACATATATATAGAAAGGAAAGGCGTGACAAAATTAAAGAAGAGCAGTGAAACATAAAGAAATTGTTAAGCAACCAAAACTTGTAATAAGGTGAAAGAAAGAATTGGAGAAATGGTGGAAACAGTAATTAAGGCAAGTCCTTGAGCCATGGATCGAGCGGCTTCCCAATGGAGTAAACTATGAAGCCTATCTCTCTGAGCTTCTGCACATCCACAACGTTCCTCCCATCAAACACGAACGCCGGTTTGTGCATGCTCTCGTATATCCTCCCGTAGTCGAGCGCCTTGAAGTCGTCCCACTCGGTCAGCACGCACACCCCGTGGGCGCCCCTAGCCGCCTCATACGCGTCCCACACCACGCTCACCGAGCCGGGGCTTGCCGGGGGCTGCAGGTGGGCCGGATGGTCCCACTCGAACTTGTTCATCGACAAGTCCTTGTTGATCTGTTCCTCGCTCACCTGCGGATCATAGATGCTCAAATGCGCCTTGTCCCCTATCAGCCCTTTGCACACGTCGATGGCCGGAGTCTCCCTCGTGTCCCCCGTGTCCTTCTTGAACGCGAACCCCAACACCGCGATCTTCTTGCCCGCCACCGTGTTGAACATGGACGACACGATGCGGTTCACGAACCGCCTCTTCTGGTAGTCATTCACCTTGATCACCTGTTTCCAGTAGCTAGCCACTTGAGCCAGGCCTGCGCACTCACAGATGTACACCAAGTTGAGGATGTCCTTCTGGAAGCACGACCCCCCGAAGCCGACGCTCGAGTTCAGGAATTTTGACCCGATCCTCGTGTCGGTCCCCACTGCGTGGGAGACCTGTGCCACGTCAGCTCCCGTGGCCTCACAGAGAGCTGACATGGCATTCACGGAGGAGATCCTCTGCGCCAAGAACGCGTTGGCGGCTAGCTTCGACAGCTCGGCCGACCAGAGATTGGTGCAGAGGATCCTCTCCTGGGGAACCCAATGAGCGTAAACAGATTTCAGGGCATCAACTGCTTTCCTCCCCTCAACCGTTTCCCGCCCTCCGATCAGGACGCGGTCCGGATTGAAGAGATCCTGGATAGCCGTGCCCTCGGCTAGAAACTCCGGGTTGGAGAGGATTTGGTAGTTGATGCCCTTGCTGTTGTGGGTGAGAATCCTCTCGATTGCCTCGGCAGTCTTCACCGGGACGGTAGACTTCTCCACCACAATCTTGTCGGATTTTGAGACGTCCGCGATCATACGAGCAGCGCTCTCCCAATAGGTGAGGTCGGCCGCCTTGCCAGCGCCTAGGCCTCGTGTTTTGGTGGGCGTGTTGACGGAGACGAACACAATGTCGGCCTCGGAGACGTGCTTCTCCACGTCCGTGCTGAAGACAAGGTTCTTCCCCCTGCATTGCTTCACAATCTCATCCAGCCCGGGCTCGTAGATTGGCAACTGACCGCTGTTCCAAGCTTCGATCCGACCCACGGAGATGTCCACAACGGCCACCTCCATCGACGGGCACTTCACCGCGATCACGGCCATTGTCGGACCGCCCACGTAACCAGCCCCGATGCAGCATATCTTCACCATCTCTACCTCCGATCGATAATGCACAACCTACAAGAGAAGATACATATTTTTGCTTTATTAGATCGACTACAATAACCTACCAAAATTCATTACCAAAATTTATCATCAAAATTCATTGCATTTCAGTGGATACAAGATGATTATATTTATAAGCATCATTATAATCATCATTAACAGAAAAAATAATAGAATGTCATTCAATTTTTTCAATTAAGATGGTGATCTAATTTTTTTGTCTGAAAACCAGCTAAACTAATTTCCTCACATTTCCAGGATAGATGGTATCTATACAAGCATCATTATAAAAATAAAATAAAACAACAGAATTCCATCCAATTTTTACTTTCAAAAAAAAAAAAAAAATCCAATTTTTTCAATCAAGATGATCTAATTTTTTGTTTTCAAACTGACTAAACTGAAGTCGAGTTGATGAAGAATTCTGAAGATCACAAGGATTTTTTCTCATATAAATTATGATATCAAAAATGTATTAAAAAAAAAAAGGCTCTGTACAAAATTAAAAAAGTCTAATTTTCATGTATAAGTGAAACAGAATATCTCAATTCCAAAGGATGTTCAAACTATCTAAATTATCTGATAACTATTCACACTTAATTCAGACACTAAATTACTCAGTTATTTTTCAAAGTAAATTCAAATGTTTCACGAACAGATCAAATGAAACTCAATCGAAAAATGCAGGAAAACGAAAAATTCGTGACAGCAAGAACAAACTTAACAATGGTAAAAATATTGAGGGATTCAGAGCAGAAAACTCACCTCAAGTATTGTTTAGGAGTGAGAGTGAGAGAAGAAGGAGAGAAAGCAGAGGTGGGGATGTAAGGTTGGGAAAAGAATTTGTATATATAGTGATGGAAGTAGCCTGAGATCTGAAGCACTGCAAAGTAAGCAAAGTGACAAAAGCAAGATTTCTTGCAATTTGTGGGAAATAAAACGCATATCGACACGTTTTCAGAACTGTACCTTTCAGTAACAAACAAGGCAATTTTAAACACCTTTTTCTTTACCTAAGTTTTACTTTAAACTCTTTTTATTGCACATTTAATGGTGTCCATAAAATTGAACAGTTATTGCCTATCACCACACTCAAAGCTTCAAAATATTTGATGGCCAACATTTTATGTGTCCTACTTTTAAATTTACTAATAGAGTGGTACGTGTGATGCACGTAATATTGATAGATTTTAATAATATATATATATCAAACATAAAATAATCATATGATAATAAATACTAATGATAAAATACTATAATAAGGGTATAATAGGCAAATCAAATTTTGTAAACAAGGCTCTTTTATAATAGGTATATATTACAATACAATAATAATAGAGATAATGTATGATTATAGCACTTTCAGGGAAAAAAAACACTAATAATAGCATCACTTTTTAAAAATACAAATAATAGCACTTCTTGACTTTTTTACCCCTCATTCTTTTTCTAAAATATCTTTTATTGTAAATGAATTAAATATTTTTTTCTAGCGATGCGATCCCCACCTCCTCCGCCTCTTCTCTCTCATTCCTCTCTTTCTAGCCCCGTCGTACAACAACGCTCCACCTCTCTTTCCGGCAGCTCGATGAATTACAGAGTGAGGCTGTTAAATCTCGCTCGCCCACACTCCAGATCTCCAATTTCAAATTTAACAACAGTCAATTTGTAGAAACAGCGGCCCAGATTTGCAACCACAAAATTTCATCACTCTCTTCTTCACTCATAATTGATCTGGAGTAGTCTTTTTCGTCGGGGCTGCCGAGGTGGATTCAATATGACGATTGATCGCATCGCTAGAAAATTGGGGTTTGCCAGCCCTATGGCAGAGGAGCCATCGCATCTCTGAGCTCTCTCTCTGCTCATCTTCCACCATCCAAATCCCCACCTCCGCCGCCTCCACCACTGTCGTATCTTCAACTTCGCCGCCGATCCCGCCACCTTGCCGGAGAATGTTCTTCTCAAGGCGGCACCACCACGAAGTTCGTCGCCCTGCCGCTCAACCTCTGCAACCACCCAGATCTACATCTGATTTCACATTATTCTTCATGTGATTTCACATTATTTTTTATGTGATTTCACATGAAGAAACATTATTCTTCATGTGATTTCACATTATTTTTTATGTGATTTCACATTATTCTTCATGTGAGTTCACGAATTATATACGAAATCACACAAATTATAATGTGATTTCACATTATTTTTCATGTGAATTGCAGCAGTGGAAGTTGGGTTTAGATGCGGTTGTGGAAGATTCTTACAGGAGTTACACGTGTCATTGTGGAAGAGGAGATTTGCAGAAGTGGCTTGTTCACTCGTGGAGACTAGTCTCGGCATCTTCGGCCGTGGTGGACGGCGACGGAATGGCCGAGGCTTCTGGTGTACTCATCGCAGTGGTGCTGTCGTGGGTTGGGGGGTAAATATGGTCTCGCCGTGAAGAAAAAGGTGACTGGTAGAGAAGAGGAGGTTGCAGGAAATTAGAAGGCTTGAAGGTTGCCCGAAAATATTTAAACGGCGACAATATTTCGACGGCGGCGGGTGGCGCCGATTTGGAAGAAGGGAGAGAGAAGGCAGGTTTTGGGAGAGGGAGAGTAAAAAAGTGAATTTATATATATTTAGTATTAATAGAATGATATTACAGAAGTGAAAAACTGAAAAATAGAAAAAAAAAAAAAAAACTGAAAAATAGAAGAAGAAAAAAAAGAGTGAAATGGCAAAAATGTACAGAAGTGCTATAATTTATATATTTTAAAAAGTGGTGCTATTATTAGTATTTTCAATCTTAAAAGTGCTATTATCCCATTTCTCCCATAATAATATTAATTAAAAAATAAAGATTGTTGTAATTTAATAAATTACAATTAACAATTATTACGTGAAATTGAAATTTGAAAAAGTATTTCTAGTTATGAATTTATCAATTCTAATAATTTATTATTAACTAATAAAATAAAAATATATGCTATAAATAATAATTAACAAGTACACTATTAAATTCAAATACAACAAATTGAAATTGAAGAAAAATAAAATAAAGCGCGCATAATATAACATTAAAAAGTGGGACATTGAATCTAGTAAACAACTATCTATGGACCTCAACAAATGATGGATCTTACAAAATAATTATTCGTAACGTATTTCATTTTATTATTACATGTTAAATGTGTGTTGGATGATTCTACCGTCATTATTGACATAAACTATAAGGCAAAATTGGAAATGACAATAAAAAAAATATGATTTACTACTAAAACTAGTAAAGCTTGTTATCTATCTTCTTAGAGAAGTTACATAAAATCATTACTATTCTCATTATAGTGCCTCACGCTTATAAATATAATCCAACACTGATTTATACCAATTATAAAAGAGTCTTGTTTACAAAATTTAATTTGTCTATTATACTTTTATTATAATTTTATTATTAGTATTTATTATCATATTACTATTATTTTATGATTGACATATTATATATATATATATATATATATATATATTATAAAATCTATCAACACGTAACACTCTACTAGTGTCGTAAAAGGTCATTCTTTTGATTTAAAGAAATAGCAGAAGTGATCATTGGGAAAGTCGTTGCATTTTCATGTGAAAATAACGTGTTACCAAAAAGAATTAAAATATAATATTATATGTTGCTCTGCAAATCACGATTTAGAGTAATATTTAAAGCCTCGAAAGATTGAGAATTCAGAAACAAAACGTGCTTGGTTGGTTTGGACAGGCAGTTGAGTGAGCTCAAAGGCAAACAACTAACGATAATTATTACAACCAAAGTAATTACATTTTAAATATATATATAAGCACACATTAAAATATATATTATATATATATATACACACTTATAAAAACTTTATTTGGAGGCAAAAATGTTGACAGCAAACGTGTTGCCTGGAAAAGTGGCCTCAAATCAGCAAAAATTCAGCGTGAATTGTACTCCACTGTTACTGTGCGTGAATTTTATGTAATAGACACGCACAAATATAAGATTAATTTTTTTTCCCCTTTAATGTAGTAATATACACGCACAAATATGAGCTTTCAAACAATTTAAGAATTGCCACAGTGGGTGCTCAATTCTTTTTTTGGTCTAAATTGAAAATTTGATCGAGTAACTTCATGATTATGTAATGTAGTAAAAAAGAACTAATATGTCACAACATTATTTGTGACAGTGAGCATCGCTTGTGAACACTATTGACATCCAATCTACACAATTTTCATTTTTTGAAGATTATTGATCAAACGTTGAAACGATAAATAGTATTTTGCCTTTTGAACAATAATGATATCGGAAAAAATCTTTAGATAGGAGAATTGTGAAGAGAGAGGGGGAGGAGAAAGCTATTAGAAAAAAATAAAATTAAAAATAACAAAAATGTTAAACGTGAACAACACACATCAACGGTACAACTCCCTCCGTCTCCCAAAAGTGTGGTTCGTATTTGATTATATGTGAGGTATAAAATAATAGTTGAACCACATTAATTTGGGATGGAGGGGGTAACAAATTGTGTGCATCATATCAGTCCCATATAATAATAAAATGGTAATAAAGAACTTAATGTGGCCCACTCGACCACTCCACTCAATTACCTTATGTTTATAAGGCCAGAGCATTTTTTGCTGTTGACAAAACCGGTTTTTGCTTATTAACACCTTTGTCCCTCTACCCAAGTCAAAGTGCGGGGACTAGTGAAGGACTTTTCATTAGTAGTATATCATTTATGAGAATTAAATAAATTTGAAATATTACTAAAGTTAGGTAGGTGATTCATTGTAACAGTTGCTGGAAACTAAAAATCAGATTCTAGAAAATCAATTAAAAATAGAGAAAAGAAAAATAAACATTAAGAGAAAAATGCTTAATCATTATACAAGTCGATCTTTTTCCTAAAAGAAAGACTCAATTTTCACCCGAATTTGCTATACTACATCAACATTTTTTAAAAAAAAATTGTTAACTTAACTAGCAAAGGCTTTGGAAACTAGCTAGTGGCTATTTTGGCCAACTCGAAATCAATTCATATCCTACAACAAAAGTTTCTCTGTTAGCTGAACCTGAAATTAAGTCATGATGATTGATGAGTGAGCTAAATCAATTAATTTTGACTAAATTCACGTTGGTAAAAGTAGCAAATAGCTCTCTCTCTCTCAAAGATCTATGTATTTGGCTATTACGCCATTTAAAACCCAACAATTTTATTTATTTTTAGATCGTGAAAACCACCATTGTCTTTGTTGCGCATCAGGTAAATCTCACTTTCGTACAATAATCTACAAAACACAAAAAAAAAAAAAAAAACACACACACACACATACACACACACTTGAAAAATCAGGTGTGTTAGGCTCACCTATATAGGCGTCGGAAGTCGTGGCAAAGCCACATATGCCCCACCTCAAAAATTTTTGACTACCTCTAATTGCGCCCATAATCATATAAATTTATAAAAATACATTTATTTTGCCCCACTAAAAATTTAAAAAAGTAGGGACAAAGATGAAATTAAAGCAAAATATTTATTTTTCAATTGTTCTACATATTTTTTTCCTTCCGACCCTCGGGGGCCTGGCTCAGCCACTAATTGGAGGGACTCGAATAAAAAATACTCATTCCACTACCAGGTCATCTCAAGGGGACAAAAACCCAAGAGTTATGAAAAGTGGATACTATGAATCCATGTCTGAGAAACTGAGAATGCATATTTGTGATATTTTTCTATTTTTACACTGAAATTGGGAAAAAAAATGGTACTCTAGGCCTATTCATGCAGATGGATAAATCTAAACGGTTATTTAGAGCATTTTATCAGATTGATAAGGTATGTATAAGTGCAACGTAATATTCTGATACGTCAAATAAAATAGTCAAGTCACCATCACTTCTTATTTCTAAAAAGAGTCTTAAAATGTTGCTATAATAATGAATTAATAATGAGAGTAAGATAGTGATATTTAGATGATGAGAACCTATGAAATATTAGCACACAAACCAGTTAGAAATGTACCCGAAAAATTTCTGAGAAAATGAAAAATATTTAAGTAAGATAGGGACAACTGCTCGAAAATAAATGAATTTCAAAATGATTTTGGAATTTTTATTAGACTTTAAAAACGTCAGACAGAAACATGAACTTACAAACTTTTAGAATTATATCATGAATCACATTTTCAACCAATTGAAATTGACTTGACATGATATCACATTAATACATGAAATCACAATGAAAAACCGTAATTCTACGTTTGTAACTAGAAATTCTTAGCTATGTTCATCTAAAACACCTAATGAAATCGTCAGAAACAATGTGATCCTAGTAAAACACACCAACAAGAATAAAAAATAACACGATCTCTACAAAGCATGTCTTATTCATATTAAGAAGAAAACAAGAACGCAACAAATAGAAAACAGAAGAAACAGCCCCAAAGTATTTTCACAGAAAACAGGCTTCAAATGGGATTCAACTCACCAGACCATCCACCATGTCGCACCACTCCGATCCGGAAACTCAGCCCAAAGCACGACGGCAGCAACCTTCTGGACTCCTTTGAACTCCAAGCAATCACCAAACAGCTTAACCGTGCTATCCGTGTCTCAAACGGCCATTCAACTCCTCGTTCGTTTCACCTGAAATCCCCTTTCTACCTGCATCGCTTAGACCAGATATACAAAGAGAATTCCAAGACATCAAAGAAGATATCTAGCTCAAAGAGAAATGGTGGGGTGAGTCAATGTAGGATTGAGGCAAAAGGAACACGAGGATTCGTGATGCGGCTTTGGAACAAAGTTAAGTGCCGCTTAGTAAGAGCGCATAAGTGACACAGCTAAAGGTGCGAGTTTCAGACGTATATACTATTCATACTGCAACTAGAATTACTACGCAATAATATCTGTCTTTCAGATGATATACATTGTGACACAACACACAAAAAATTAGCTCATGTAAGGAAAATTACCTTACGAGCTGATAATTTCATCTCAGTCTATCATCCACCGGTGCAAATTTTCCAGTAGAAGTCGACCTCTGGCTGTAGTCTCAACTTGAAGCTGGTGCAGGTTTAAATCTAAGAAGTAAGAACACATCATACAAAGCATCATACTCGTGACATGTTAGAAGTAAAAGAGGAAAATGCAATATTCTATATCAGCAATGCTGCTAACAAAATTTGCTTCACATTGAAGACAATTGTTCGTATACAATAAGGTTTGGATAACAGCATTCTTCTCTTTCTCGTAAATACTACACAAAAAATAGAGATCACCATTAAAAACAAAGGTAGTGCCACAAATTGATCATTTTTATACATCAATAGACATGATTATAGCTAAACATAAACAATAAACCTAAGACAGCCTCAGAGCCATTTCTTGAAGCAGTGCCCTTTTTTGTGATGCATTGATGACATGACTCGTTTCAGCATTCTCAAGGACATCAGCAATAATTGCAGCTGCATGGCCAAGAGGTTCTTCTGCAGCTCTCTTCAACATAAAGGCCTGTTAGTCAAATAAAAAATTGCCACAGATTCAGAACCCCATATGACAAGACTAAAAGCTACACCTCTTGATGTTGATAGTAGGCACAAATACCATAATATCATTCTGAATAATTCATAATAAGATAATTTGGGGTAAAAGGCAAGACGTGGTTTCTATGACTAACTTCACAACAAACCGCTATTTTTTAAGCAAAACTAAGCATTTTCATCCTAGGAATAGCAAGGATTCGGTACAATTGCTGGGGGGAGGGAAGAAGAGGAGGCGGAGCAAAACCTGTCCATGATGTGTGATGGTTAATGAACATGGCGGTTGGAACCATGGTTCTCCGTCTATTTGAACCGGCAAACCAGCAAAAAGCTGTATCTTAATCGACTGCCCCTGTGCAAGCCTGCGAGCGCGGGATAGCCCAACCTGTCCAAGACACCCCATGACAAACGATATAAAAGATTAGTTGTCAGTCACAATCAAAGTTGCAAATACTTCACTTTCTCTCAACAAAGAAAATATACACTCCTGCAAAACACTGCAATTTCTTGATTAAACATTAATGTGGCATTTCAGAATGGAACATATTATTTGGGGAAAGAGTTTAGTGCTACAGTTTTCAGTTTACTAAATACTAGATAGTAATGATAGAATACAATTAAAATAATTACAAGGCTTATAAAAGTAATTATCAAATTAGTGCAAGAAATTATTTGCTCTGGGCGGGAAATCCTTGGCCCAAAATCTCAAATGCAAAAGCACCCTAAGACATCATAATGGTTTGACCAAAGCACAATCCATTCAAGAGCTCAAGCTAAATACTTCATTAAGGCCAAATCAGCCTTGCAACTATAGAACTTATTGTATTTTTTTATTTTTATTTTTTTGGAGTGGGGGGATGGGGGTAAAATTCGTAGCCGGGTCTCTCACCCTTATAAAAGGGAGGAATACCAATTGAGCTACATGCAAGTGGTTAGAACTTATTGATAGAAAGCATGTGATATAAATATTGTATATTATTCAAATGATGTTTCAAATATCTTCAGATCAGATCTATGCCATTTACTCAATGTAATCTCCAACTAAATGGATGTAAGTTTCTTTTGAAGGAAAATTCCTGCAACAAAATCACTTTATAATGTCATCATTCACAGGCAAAAGGAGTTAAACATGCCTGCAGCTTTCCAAGATGCCATGTCCCTGAAATGCTTACTACCTCAAGCACTTTGTCATGCATAGATTGAGGATCAAAATTATCATAGCTCTCATCTTCATTCTGCCATAGGTCGACACCACCCATATAACTCCCAATATTAGCTACAAGGACGCCCTCTGCATCCTAAAATTGATGAAGCAACAAAACACTTCCAATAAGAACGCTGCATTAGTTTGGTTTCTACATAAATATTCTAATGTAGACTTAGGGGAAAGAACTTCTGTTTGAAAAAGTAATAGAAAATAGAAGTGGATACTTGGTAGTTAACATGTTTAAGCAAAAGATGAACTTAAGGTAAAAAGGCAGGAAATTTTTGTGGAAGTACTCGGAATGAAAGCATACAGTAAGGACATATCAGGTATTCATAACTATGTTGCACTGACCTCGGGAACCTCAACCTCAACGCCATCTACCTCAACCCGAACTTGCCAGGGGAAATCGGCAAATGTCCTATCCATTATGCTCCTAGCACCTTCTCTTGCATAAAGAACCTTATTCATGAACTGCAACAGAAAAGTTATTTGAGCTAGATAGTATAAGCAATATATTTTATAAATAAAGGACTTTAACAGATGATAGAGCCTTGACCAGCAGTGAAAAATATGCACAACTGCAGCACATAAAGTGCAAGTACAGTGGTGCATTAGCACCTTGAGAAATAAAAGGCATTTTCTATTAGTTAATACAAACATTTTGCAAAACAGTCAAATAGATATATACAGAGCACATTGACTTGAGTTCGACAAACAACAATTAGCTTCAACTTTAGTAGATCATCTGATTTCAAACATGACTTATCATACAAGAATTTCTAGTCATAGACAACTAAATGCTCATGGCTAAAACATAACATACCAAAGCAAAATAATTCAAAGCATGAAGCCCAGATGAACATAAGAAAATCACAGAATATATATAACAACAATGGAAGAAATAGCTTCAAATCTCTGTCATCAGCTGCACAATAGATTCAAAGGATAACTACAAGGTGCTCTAACTCCCAATTATTTTCCTGAAGGTGTATACGCGAACACTTTTTTTAAAAGGCTGGCTGATAGCACTGTAGGGACATATCTATGTCATCTTTAACTGAATTTGTAAATGAAATGATCTTGAAACTTAAAAGACCTACAGCTCCCCTTCAACCAAAATACCACAGAACAAGAATCAGAGAATGGCCGCATGCATTATCAAGCCAAGAATATAATATCGATAATAAGACACCCACTCTTACATTTGCCAGTAATTTCCAGAAAGGTCAAGGTTTTGCTGCCATTGGAATATTATAATAGTTAAAAAAATGCAAACATAAAGCATTCTACTCATATTAGAAATACTATCAACACTATTCATAGATAATTAAAAAGCATAATGACTTTATTTCCGGAACCTGGTTGTAAAACTTGTCAGGGTTCTCTTCTCTCATATTATGGATTTCCAAAGCAACTTTTGCATCGCATCCAACCCCTACAAAAGCAGCCATTGTTCGTAAAATAAAGCATATATTTTTTATACAAAATTATTTGTGTAAAAATTGGTGCATGGTTGTCAAATCAATAACTAAATATGGCCAAGAAGTTTGATACGAAACTTACCAAGATAGTTGTTCATAAATTTAGGAGAATAGAGTGGTTTCCTGTGCTGGCTTGAGAATGACACCTTCCATCTATCAAGAATGGTAACTGCAGCATGTTCTATGTGATCCAATAATGTGTACAGGCCTCCTTGCCTCTCAACCGAACCTAGGCCAGCCCCCCAAGAAAGTACTCGAGACAAATCATTTCCAGTCCCAGCAGGAAGAATGGCCACTGGTGGAGGAGAAACAAAGTTTTGCTTGTCTATTGCATTCAGTACCCAGCCAACAGTACCGTCTCCTCCACAAACAAGAATGCGGAAATGAGGCATCTTTCTAAACAAGTAGAGTCCAGCTTCTGGCCCATGTGTTGAGCTCAATTCAAAAACCTACAATGAATGAACTGATTAAGGAATTAAAAGACAGAGCAATTCCTGTTGGAATATTGACATACATTAGAATAAAGTAAAGAGCAAAAGATCAATCCATTATGACATCCAGGGAGTGCCCCCCCCCCCCTCCCCACCACAAAAAAAGAAGCCACTTGCACACACAAAAAAAAAATATGACTCCATAGAGTCAAAACAATAATCAATAGGGATATCTGAACAGAAGCACAACTTCACGTACTTCGACAATATTTTCCTTCGTTGTAATGTCAGGACCAGATTAGAATAGGTAAGCTATCCTAGTTGCAAACCACCACTGGTTGAGAGGTTTTAAAGAACCCACTGTCCTACTTAACTTTTAATCTTGATAAATGTTTCTATTTTCAGATATTTAATTTAACATTATCAGCAACTGACGAGCAATAAAACCCATTGAATGATCAACAAATAACATATTCATAAGCATGTGATACAGATAATGGCTAAAAGCACGGATGATGCAGTTACTCCTTTCTATGCAGCTCTTAGATACAATAGAAGACTAAAAGCAATAAAAGAAGTAGGAATTTATCATGGACAAATATGATTTATCTTTAATTCTTAAGCTCGAATTATTTTAACTGGAAAGATAGGACTATCGTCATTGCATTCATGTTCTCCAAATATACACAGATACAAGTTTATGGTCAGACACTCAAGACTTCTTCGAATGCATATTTGGTTAATATGAGGCCTAGATTAGATGCTACTGTCTAAAGAACTCTGACCTGTACAGGATTCAAAAGAATATTCAGTCTCTGCTTGAGTGAATTTCCTCGTTGAGCTCCACTCTTTTTGTTGATGAACACAAGTAAGGGCCTTGCTTCTGGTGGCAGATCAATTAATTCATATTTTTGTCTCGAGCCTCCTAACTGAGTCTCCTCCTTTTGATTAATCGACAAGGTTCTTTTCAAACTAGGAATATTTTCTATCTTTTTTGTTTCACCATGTTGATCCACCTCCTCGCCATTCGCACCACCATTATGGCTTTCTTCAATTCTATGAGAACCATTCACCATCTGCCCGGTCTCTGCAGTACTTTCTGCAGACGTGTCACTCATATTACTACTATTACCAGTATCATTGGAGATCTCAACTCCATGCTTATATTTCATACTTTGACTTCTTAGGGTAGCACGCACGGTAGAAGCAATCTCATTGGCTCCTTGAGTGATGGAACTCAGAAATCCACCAGAAGAAGTCCTACTAAATTGCTTAACATATAGAGGTGATAGTATAAGCCTTCGAAAAGGGCCCAAATCACAAATATCACCTGTGTCATTAAACATACTACCATGGCAGTCAACATGCACTAAACGCTGACACCATAAGCAACACCATATTGGGGATCCCCCAAGAAACGTACCACTGCATGGCTCTTCGCAGTAGCAACAGAATGAGGATTCATCAGGTTGATCTGTTACCTCGGTCCACCGCACTGCCCATTGATGCATCATGTGTTCATAACCAAACATCGAGACACACTTACAGTCTTTGTGAGCATTAGAGGAGCATCCCAAGTGGGATACTGCACCACATATGCTGCAACGATGGATAAAACTATCTGAACCTACCATTTGGCTGAGAGTTTGGGAAGGTGAGACAGACTTCAAGCAAACACAGCAGTTTAAGCTTTTCCCTCGAGTTACAGATTCCAAAACCCAAGTATGAGGAGCCACAGCAACCCTGTTCCTTGTTTTTGGATTTTTCTTTGACCTAGCTATGGCTCTCATCCAACTTAAATTGATGTTTCTTCTCCACTGGAAAGCTGTATAAAATATAGTTAATATGCCTACAAAACCAGCTATGAAGCAAGATACAATAAACAGATGGGATTCTGTCATTTCAGCTGGATCTATCCAGCTGGGAAGAAGAGCATCAAGTTCCCAGAAGTCATCCATGTCTAGAATAATTCTCCAGCAGTCTGCTTACACATACATAAGAAAACTAGCACATCGATATCCCTTTTGTCAGCTTCTGTCCCCATTGAGGTCACAGACACCAGAATTACATCCCAGAATGATTGTACATTCACCACTGGCTAGAAATTGAAAGTACCTTCTTTATGGAACAGTCAAATTTTCCTAGTGCACTCTTTCAGAAAGTTTCAGATTATTTGGAACCTTCTTTGCCTGAAAATGCCTCAACTATGTTCCAGCATCAGTCAATCTAACCTCTTCTTGTGACACTTCTTAACTGCGAAAATGAAATAACCAAATAAAATATGTTCAACATATTAATACTAACAGCAATTGAAAAAAGTTCAATTTTACAGCTTTCTGGCAAAGATCGTACAAGTCATGATCCTGAGTAAACAACTAATGCTCGAATTACCCATTCAACAAATAAAAGGAACCATCAGTCAACATCTTACTAAATGCAGCACATTCATCTTAATTAAAGAAAAATAGAATATGAGATGAATCATATCCAATTACTCGGTGCTTCCTTGTTTTAAAAATAACCATCTATCTTAACGAATAATATGGATCAATGCAGCAGCATACAATAGGCCAGTATAAATTGCACGCGCCTATAATACCAAAACTCCACTTAGTTTCAGCGGAAGCATATTCACTTGCACGCACAGTTGAGACTTCCTAAAACTTAGAATCTATAAGAAAGCAGATCAGGCGGCAGAACACATCTTTTTTTTTTTTCCTTTCTTTTCTTTCTTAAATCTTAAATTTTTATTTAGACCATAACACAATAGAGTTTACATTTAAGTTAGGAAAATAACATTCTGCTATTTCTAATACACCTAGGCCATTTCAAGCTCTCATCTAAGACGATAGCTAACGGCAAACCATAATCAAAATATTTTGCTAAGACAAGTACCACCAACTTACCAACTAACATTATCCGAAACAAACAAACACTCATTGCAACCATATCAAAAACAAAATTAACCTCATTCTCTCCCTAACAATCCAGGTTAAATTTGCGCAGAGTTACAAAATAATCTGCCAGACAAGAAATTAATGAAATTCACGTACTTTTCTTCAACGTTAAGCAACCAACAAAAACAAAATCAAAACAAATGTAACAATCTCATCACATAAAATAAATGTGAATCTAAACGGAAAACTCACGAAGAGATCAACACCGCCTGCGAGGCGACGAAACCCTACGAGTACGAACAACGCGGGAGGGAAATTTTATCCCGCCAACAATGGAATCAATCACGCGACAGGGAAAGGAATAAAGGCGATATTTGTCGCTCCTTTAGGCTTTAGCTCGTGATAGTGGCGGATTAAACGTACAAAATTTGTTGGTTCCGGCAAAATTACATGCGTTTCGGGAATTCTGTATAAAATGTTTTTTGCGTATTATTTTGGTTCAAAATCTCTCTTTGTTAGAGATTCTGTGGAATCGAGATTCCAACTGTACACCAATCTAGAGAGAGAAAGAGAGAGGGGGTAGGGGTACTTTGGAAACGGAATCTAGAAAGAACACGTGGCGTGGAATAAAAGCGTTAAAGTGTGGGCTGTGGGTCCATTCGAAATGGGGGAGTACGGTCGGTCATGGGTCCTGTTCTTGATGCAGTCTACAAAAAAAAAAAATTACTGCCTTTGACTGCCTGGCGTCGAGTGATGATCACGTGAATTGATTTTTTTTTTTCTGATAAATTTTTTACAGTAAATTTGTTGTAACTTCCATCTAACAAAAAATTAAAGTGGTGCAACTCTTTTAGATGGACATATTTTCCATTCCTATAGCCAATGTACAGTTTGTAATTTAATTTAATATGCGAATAATGATTTTATAATAAATAGTTTATCCCATCCAGTTTCTAACAACATCGTATATGCTAAATCTTCCCCGCAAAAATTGCTTAATGAATTATTGTTTTTAGTTTTAGGACGAGCAGCCTTGAAATTATTTGTTTTGTCGAATATATCTAGAGAGAGAGATGAGAGAGAGAACTCAAGCTGTTAGTTAAGCATCACTACATGAATATGAATTCGAGAGAAACCATCAAAATATAGCCCATAAGCATCACTACATGAATATTTACGAGAGAGAGCGAGCATCAAAACATAGCCCATAGCTCAAGCTCAAAGTGATCGGCACTCTTAACCATCACTACATGAATATTTACGCGAGAGAGAGCATCAAAACATAGCCATAGCTCAAAGTGATCGGCAGTCTAAAGCAGGATTATATGAACATTAATTCAATCAGTGCTTGATCAGAACTTCCCCCAACCCAAAAAGAACAAAAGATGAAACCTGCACAAATGAAGTCCCATTATGTCTTCGGCGATGCCCTGCAAAGATTTCTCCATTTATCTTTAAGGTCTATTGTAGAACGGCCCTTCACGAAAACATTAGAACCATGTTCCAGAATTTTCTTCCATGGAATTAATCTTTCGCCAGTACAGAATATTCGCATTCCCTCCTGATACAGAGAGACCAGGAAACTAGAGTTGAGAGAGGAACAATATTCCACGTAGAACAGTCTCTCGAACAAGAGGGATACAAGCTAAGTAAACCAGGCTAATTAAATAATAATACTAGTGATTTCTACCTTTAATTTCTCTTCTTCTGCAGTTGTCCACGGGACTCTCTGCCGCCTCAATCCAGGAATCTTTGGGTATGTGCTGAAGGTGAAGAAAGATAAAGATAATTAATGTTACTTCAAACTGCGACGTTGCAGGAGCTATGTGAGTGAAGTTGCATGGCATTATCTAACATGGACAAAAGTTCCAAATTCCAGCCCTCAGTTCTCATGAATGTATAATCACTCATTTTATTATCATTTTTCTATTTTATTTCATATGACCAAAAAATATACGCATGACAGCACATGCAGAATGGAAGCCTACAAAAATGCAAATGATATGTTTTTGGCTGAAACTAATTGTTTCTGATGAGGAATCCAAACATTATTGCAGAGATTAATGTTACAACCAGACATTAGCTCAATCCTTAACAACCATTTCATTCATGGAAGCAGATTTTCTCAAGATATATAACATGGAGACAAATAATTCAAAAGGCAAGCAATGACAGCACATTATTATTGCATCCAAGAGTAGAAGAACTTACTATTGCCTTTTGTGCTTTTGAACTCTCATGGGGTATTTGGGGGCTCCAGAATCATCATTTTCTTCAGATCTTTCCCGATGATCAGTACATTCAATATGTGGTGAACTCTTACTTCCACGATTTTTCCCTGGATCTTTGTCGGAAGCATTTTCACCCTTAGATCTGAGAATTGCTGATGCAGCCATCTTGCTTTGTCTCACCTTTTTCATCTTTCTAATATATTTTTTCGAAGGGTGAGCTTTACCATTGGTTGAATCTACAGCTTTTCCTCCAGAAGGGGAATTGTCACCAGAGCTTAATGATGAACAACCTTCATCCTCATATTCCAATTTTCGTCTACGCTTATGATTGTTGTCGTGTCCAGCATTATCTTGGTTGTTTGGTTCAATACTTCTATTCAAACCATCATCGTGTTTTAGATGATGTTGCTTACTCATATAAGATCTGCGAGGCTGTTTCTTCAATTCTTTTTTGGCCCCCAGACAAATGAAGGTTGCAAAATCCTTTCGAGTCAAAGAGACCTTTTTCTTAATGTCCATGTACTCCGAGATTGCTTGAGAATATGCACAAAATGGGCATTGAAATTCCCTCCTTGTACTGAAGATCGCATGAGAACCCAAGCATCTCTCATGAACAACCAGCCTGCAGGAATTAGCACTACAAACAATTAATTTACCACCTTTATTACATTTCACACAGACATTTAGCTCTCTGCAATCAACAGAACCTTGGCTGAATGAACACTGCGAGCTCAAAAATGCATTCTTCTTTGTTGCAATATCAGTTTTCTCATCAAGACAGCCATCACTATCACCAATAACAACAACATCTTCAGCGTCACCGAGATCTATAACATTTCTATGAATTTCTTGCTCAAATCCATCTTTGCACCCGCTAGATGTTTTGGGTTCAAGGAAACCTTCACCGTCACCTGCATTTCCATCTTCACGGTTTTGCTGAGTGTTATGATTACAAATCTGTTCTTTATGATGCATCACTTTGCCATGACCTAGAAGCCCATTTGAAGAAGTAAACTCGACATCTCCAGGAGGTCCATTTCGCCCCATGCTCCCAAGACAAGTTCTGTTTTGGCTCACTTCATCAACTCCTGTGCATGCATCTGCTAACATATTCAGATTATTGCAATTAGTTGCCGAGCAATATCGGCTGTATTGGCACTGGCCACCACAACCTGTATGGATTCCTTCTTCTCTTTCACTCTGCACATTATCTTTACTATGTGGCTCAGATTTATCCCTCTCTTCAGTAGAATTCAGGTCACAGAAACTTTCCTTGTCATTTTTTTCTTCTCTAACCTCATTTTGCCCATGTTCAGGATCATACTTATCATTTGGCAGTTCAGTGTTAAAGTGAAGATCCTGTATCTTCCCTTCTCCTTCACCATTTTGTACAGAATCTTTTATATGAGGCTCAAGTTTATCCATGTCTTCAGTAGAGCTGGGGCCACATAAACCTTCCTTGTCACCTTTTGCCTCTCTAGTCTCAACCGTTTGTGCATGTTCATCTGTAGATTTATCATTCGGCAGTTCAGTGTCACAATGAGGAGCTTGGTCTTTACAATGCAAGATTTCATTAGCATCACCAACCGAGTGTCTATTTACAACTGAAGACGATAATTGTTGTTCACAATGGATGATCTCATACTCCTCAGATAATTCTTTACGGCCTTCACCGCCATCTTTGGATGTGATCTGGCCTTTACCGGACTTCCCCCTTGGAATTATAGTTATGGAACGTCCCTTCTGTTTAACTGGTGATAGATTTCCATTGGGCTTATCACTGTGCACGAGGCTACTGCTATTTGTAACTGCTGGAGATATCAACTGACAATTGCCCTCACTAATACGAGGACTTGAATCAGTTCCCTTAAATCTGTGCATAGTGCCATCATGTTTACCACCATTCCCTAGGAATCCACTCTCAGGTTGATTTCCAAATGGCAAACCACTTTGCTCTTTGAGGGATGCTGGAAAAGAATAGCTTTCGGTACAAATTGCCTCTTTCAGCTGTTTTACATGAAAGGCAAAGACAATTAGAACAAGCAAGACAAAACAATCATAGTTTTCAAGTGTGTGAGGGTTGTAGAGAACATTTAACCTGATGTAGAGCATTTTCACCCAAGGTAAGTCTTTTAAGTGCTATAAAGGCCTGGACATCCCATTTACCCATATTTGGGCCATATGCCTTCAGACTTGACGCAGGTGTCTGTCAATATCACATTAAGTTTCAGTACTGGTCGGCACTCTCTGGTGATGAAATTTCAGAAGTAAATTATCTCCTAAATATGAACATTAAAACTGCGCACACCAAGTACCTCCAGTAATATCCGTTTAAGGACATCTTCACAGCTCTCAGATTGATCAAATGCAATTTTTGGACTTGAAGAAGTTAGATAATTGGATTGAGCTCCCCGAAAAAGAAAACTCTCCAAGATTCTGAACGATACCAGTTCTCTAGAATTTCTCCCAAGATCATCAGATGTCTGTGGCAACTTCTCAAGTAAACCTGTGGTACCATTTTAAATAATTCTTAAGTATCCGAACAATGGACCATCAAACCCATTAACAACATTTTCCTTTAGAGGATAAAAGGCACTGTCAGTTACCAAGTAGAAGAGAAACATCAATTTGATTGGACAGTGCTAGTGCCTCGATGGCCCATATATGAGGAAGAAATGTTGTAGATAGCCGACAATCCATTAGGATGGCTTGAAATCTTCATATATAGTGATTCACCAATATACTCTGCTATTTTAAAAGCTGATTAGTAAAAGACAATAGAAGGGTGCATTCAAACTGAATCATTTAACAAGCATCATCCAGAATAAAGGTACATAAGAAGCCTCTGACCAAAAAGAAGCCTCAGACATGAAAGGATTTAGTAAAGTTGTCGAGCAATGCAGTAACACATCATATATAGTAAAGAGATTTCTGCACAAATCACAACCAACGGAGTGAATTTGTAATCACGGTTGTCTAATCATATATCAATATAATCCTGGAATTCACCTTACATATTCACAACAGGTGAAGAAGCCAACAAGAAAATATCGAGGGAGTGCAACTTCTTCAAAAATCATAATAGTGGAACGGAATAAAAAATGTTCGATTA
Source organism: Agastache rugosa (assembly GCA_031470985.1). Taxonomy (NCBI): domain Eukaryota; kingdom Viridiplantae; phylum Streptophyta; class Magnoliopsida; order Lamiales; family Lamiaceae; genus Agastache; species Agastache rugosa. The sequence continues at coordinate 29,497,924 of CM062605.1, forward strand.
TACAGCTCAACTTACCAAAAATGTCGAGTACTCATAAAAAGAAGTACTCCATAACTCATTCAACTACGCAGATCACTAGACCTTAACCATTCTTCAAAATACTCCACATTGTGAGGCCCAAGAGTTTGCAAACACAATGACGACTACAAACAAATATCATTTCCTTCGTAGTTTTTTATCCTCCTCCAATTTTGCAACATAGCCTAACACAGTGCCCACAAAAACACACACTCTTCCTAAATGTTTTAGAATCAAGTTAAAGTTCATTTTCGCAACTACTGTAAAACACACACACACACACACACACACACCCTCTTCTGAGCGCGCGCGCACTGCAGCAAAGCGTACACATACAAAGAAATTTATGTATAAGCGTTCAAATAAGACAATATAAGCGGCAGCAAATTGAAGCTGAGAAATACCGGAAGAAAACGAGCGGCTTTGGATGGTTTGATTTTCGTTTCATCTCCAACTTCGTCTTCATTTAGGCGTTTGAAAATAGTGAGCAGTGCGTATTTTCAGGATTGTACTCTGATTGAGAGTGATTGTACCTTTGCCCCATTCCTTCTCTTGTACAATACAAGTATTGCATGCTTCGTTTATACTTTTACTCTTTTATTCAAACTTATCCCAAATTTTGAGGTTATTACTATTACCAATTTATCAGTAGATAATTTTTAGTTTTGTCAGTACTACCGTAAGATTTTTCGTTTTTTCCTTTTTTTTTGTGTGAAAGAATAAAATTTTTCTTTTAAATTTATGAAAGTGCGCAATTATTTTATTTTATATTTTTACGCAAAAAAGGAAATCAGTTTTCATTTGCCGATTAGGGTGCCGAAATTATAAGTAACACGTCTTACAATTGAGACATTTATCTCTTAGAGCAGTCGCCTACGGGCGGGTGGGGGCAGGGCGGGCGCAGGGTGGGCGATGGCGCCTGGGTGGGGGCGGGCGGGTGAGCGCCCTTCTTTAGGGGTGGGCGGGTGGAAAATATGCGCCATGTGGCGCATTGTGATTGGGCAACGATTTCTTTAACAGTTGCTCAACGGTTAATTTTTTTTAATTTAATTTAATTCTAATTTTTACCTATAAATACTACACCTTATTCCATTCATTTTTATCTCATTCTCTACATTTATCTTTCAATTTCTTCTAAATTCTCTCTTCTACTTCTATCTTTGTTGCAATTTTCTTCGTCTTTCCATTGAATCATGTCGGGCGACGATCGTTTCCACAGAAAATGGAGGAAAATAGGCGGTTCGCTCTCGAAGCAACAAAATTATACGCAGAACTACTCGAAGCACGTGAGCGAGAAGAGGCCGAAGAAGATAGACGACGTAATCGCCCAAAGAGGACGTACGTGGAAAGAAACTGGGAGGACGCTGAAGCCAGCCTCCACGCCGATTATTTTGCATATCACCCAACGTACGGCCCAGATGTCTTTCGCCGTCGATTTCGTATGATGAGAGATCTCTTCAGACGAATAGTTACTACGTTGGAAGCGCGAGAGCCATATTTTCAACAACGTCCTGATGCAACCGAAAGACTGGGACTATTCGCCATGCAGAAATGCATAGTTGCGCTCCGGCACCTTGCGAACGGCGGCGCATCGGATCAATACGACGAGTACCTACGTATTGGCGACTCAACGGGCTGTAAATCCCTGAAGGAATTCTGCTCCGGCATTATTGTGGCCTTCGGTGCAGAGTATTTGAGGAAACCGACTGCAGCGAACTACGACCGGCTACTCCAAATGTATGAGGAGAAGCACGGTTTTCCCGAGATGCTCGGAAGCATCGATTGCATGCATTGGCAATGGAAGAACTGCCCTACTGCTTGGAAATGAGCTTACACCAACCAGAAGAAAGGCCATCCGACCATTGTGCTCGAAGCCGTTGCTTCACAGGATTTGTGGATTTGGCATGCATTTTTTGGAGTGGCGGGTTCAAACAAAGACATAAATGTGTTGAATCAGTCGGATGTATTCAACGATCTTCTGAATGGGAAAGCGCCTTCGGTGACTTTCAACGCCAACGGCAAACAACACAAGATGGGCTATTACCTCGCTGATGGCATCTGACCCGACTGATCCGAAGAGAGCTCTGTTTGCACAGAAACAAGAAGCTGCCCACAAGGACGTGGAAAGGGCATTCGGTGTTCTCCAAGCTCGCTGGGCAATTATAAATAGGCCGGCACGCCTATTTTTTGAAGAAAATTTAGTGGAGGTCGTGTATGCTTGTATTATCTTGCATAATACTCCCTCCGTCTCCCAAAAGTGTGGTCCAAATTTGATTATATGTGAAGTATAAAATATTAATTAGACCACATTTTTGGGAGACGGGGGGAGTATGATTGTCCAAGACGAAGGCGAGCATGTGAGTAATTGGGTCCCCGAAGAGCTATCGAGCTCGACAAATAACGGGGGTGCGACTCGTGGAGCAACACAAGCATTTCAACAATTTTTGAAAAGAAAGGCAGACCTTCGCAATGCGAGAGTCCACACAACACTAGATAATGATTTGATCGAATAAATGTGGCCACGATTCGGTCGGGATTAATGTATTTTTTTAATTTATTTTTTTATGTAATGTTTTTTTCAATTCAATAAAATTTGCATTTTAAAAATAATTGTTATTTAAATTATGAAAATAAAAATAAAATTAAAAAATAAAATTATTAAAAAAATAATAGTGTCCACCTTAATTTGTGCCCACCAATATGGGCAAAAATTATGTGCCTACCCTACATCACTTTTACTAATATAATATTGGTGGGCATAACTTTTTTGTACCCACCAATGCTCTTATGAATTTATAAACCCTTTGATTTTTGAATAAATTTAAAGTTTTGCATACATAAATGGAAAATTGTCCAATTTATACATTTTTATTCTAATACTCTATATACTCTATAGAAAGAATAAAACCAAGTTATCAATATCTCGAATTAGGATGACAATCAACTAACCATTCGATTTTGGGTTAGATCTATCACTTTGTTGGACTATTAAATTAGATTTAAATCGACTAAATTTTATTTGGACTGAAAATTATTGATCCTAAGAGCATCCACAATAGAAGATCTACCTTAGGTAGGTCTCCCAATATTTTATTAATATTTTTGGTGTTTTTGTAGGGTCCCAATGATTGAGAGACAGGTCTCATCGTCTCCAATGATACCGGTCTCTCACACCCGATCTCTCAGTATTTAATTGTATTTTATATTTTAATTTTATGTTTTATATTTATTTTGAATAATAAAAATAATTATAATTAAAATATTACGAAATAATTAAGAAATAATTATATTGTATTGAAACATTGGAAAATTACAATACAATTTGGAATTTAAAAACGAAAAATTAAATACTACGAAATAATTAAGAGCAAAAACCCATTTCCTCTCGAGCATCCTGCAAACTTTAAGGTGATTTTTCAATACCTCCGAGTCCATATCATTAGCTGGCCTCGTGTAGATATCGTAGGCAATCTTAAATCCAATTTCCTCTCTCATCTCTCTAATTTCTTCAGTGATGACGTGGAGGTCCTCGACGTCGTCGGCCTTCGCCTTGCCCTTTTCTTTTTTGACCGACTTCTGTTCCAGCGGTTGGGAAATTCTCGAGGACACATCGTTTGCATATTCAGGGTTGCTCGAATTGTTGGAATGACTTGTGTAGCTCCCGTCAGCTCCAGTCTTCGTCCTCTTCGTCGGTTGTGTCGCGACGTCTGGATTGAGGAAGTTGGGTAGATCTTTGATTATCGCCCATGCCTTATGTTTATTGAAATTCTTGCACTCTTTGTTGTAGAAGGCATCCTCAGCCAGGCGGATTAGATCGAGGTCGTTTCACCCGCTTCCATTTGCCCTTGGGAATTGCACATAATGACCATTGAATTTGACAATTTCCTTCTTTGCGCGTTTCCACGCATGCCGAAGATATTCGACTTCCCTCTCCGGTGTGGCCTCAGGCCGAATGTCGTTGCAGCGCCTGCAAAATTTTCTCCAGAATTCACCCAGCTTCTGATTATTGGCGATGACGGGGTCAAGACCGATATCCACGTAGCACCGGGCGAGGACCTCCAATTCGTCTGAGGAATAATTGACATATTTCCCCTTCGTTCTAACGGAAGTTGTGCATTCTTTTTTCCCTTTCTCTTTGTTGGAGACGGCGACGGTGGAGAAGAATCTTGCTCTTCTTGCTCTGCTTCTTGCTCATCTCCGTCATCGTTGTCGTTGAGGTTGAAAGCTTGAAACTAGCGATATTGCCCAGACGGCGTGGAGTAAGCTTGAAAGCCACAGCTCGGCGGCGTGGAGAATTGTGTGAATGCATCAATCGGTGATGATGAGAATTGGTTGAATGCACCACCCGGTGACGACGATAAATGATATCCGGGGGAAGAGTAAGGTGGAAATGCGAGCAAGGGCAAGGGCAAGAATAGTTGACGTTGTGGGATAGAATTGCGGGATTGCTTGGAATTTTGCATATAGGGGAACCCGGAGGTTGTTGATACCCAAACCAATTGTTGAATTGAGCATCTTTGTCACCCATTTTTTGAATAAGAATTGAGAATTGGTGAAAGAAAATGGAAGATGATAGAGATTGTAGGTAGAAAATGTGTAATTTGAAGTGTAATAAGATGTGGTATTTATAGGTAGAAAATGTGAAGAAGAAAAAAAAAACGAAAGAAGCCGTTAGGGCATTTAAATTTTATTTAATTTTTTTAATTAAACAAAAAAATAATGTAATATTGCAAACCCAAGTCGGTTGTTATGTCGCAAACCCGACCTGGGTTGCGACCTATTGGCGGTTGCCAGCGGGAGGGATCGGGGGAGGGGGCGGTCGGTGGCGCAGCGACCGGCCCACCGACCGCCGATGTGGATGCTCTAAATCTAAACTTTTGGATTTCGGAGATAGCCCGTTCGACCGAAAAAATATAAAAAAAAATTGGGCATATTGTATAAATTGGTCACTGGACCTCGGGGTTCTTGAAATTAATGGGGGTATTTTAGTTATTCGTATATAATCTAAACAAGTAAAATAATATAAACTGTTGGGAAAATTAATAGAGTTTTGATTTGATACCAAAACCCAGCTGACCCCAACCGAGTAGATGATTGCTCAAGCCTTAGCATTTTTCAGCTCTCCTGTTTGAGCTTATAGAGTTTCTTAGTTTACAGGTAGCAGTTGAAGACAGCAGAAGACATTGTAGAAGACACAATGAAGCGGACACAACTAAGCAGACAACTTTAAAGAATTCAGCAGAGCAGACTCAGTTAAGCTGACCAAGCAGAGTCAAAGATCCTGAAGTATCAAGACCCATCTCAGTGACGGATACCCAGCTCAGTGTCAAAGACCCAGCTCAGTGTAAAAGACCCAGCTTTGTGTCGATGACACAGCTCAGGTCTAAGACACAGCTCAGGTTAGTGACACAGCTCAGGTTGAAGACACAGCTCAGGACGAAGATACAGCACAGGTCTAAGACACAGCTCAGAGTCAAGACGCAGCATAGTCCAAGCCGCTGAAGACACATCAGAGAAGCTTAGCAGCTCGAAGACGAAGACCTTCTCCAAGACAAGATCCCGATGTCAGAAGATCTTATCTGACTCAGTCAATTCAGAGAAGAACTAGCCTCTGCAAATACAGACCTACTTCGTAGGTTAAAGGCCAGAAGACAATGAGAGTAGGTAAGATTCAAACGGCTCTCTTCCAACGGTTAGTTTGAATCTCCACCTATATATATCTCCTCACCATTAAAGAAAGGTGGGGGCTGGCAAGACGACTGAAGAAATAAAAGAGCAAAACAAAAAGATGAACAACGACCTTCAAAGCCATATCTTTCAAGAACACCCAGCCAGTCAGCTGTGTTCTTAGTTGTTCACACATTCAGTCTTAGGCATAATAGATCAGAATAAATATCTTAAGCCTAGTTTGAACAAGTTCATCTTACTCCTTGTTCTTCATTGTAAGAACTCGTTCATAGTTGGAAAACCCATACCCAAACCCAAACCCAGAAAGGTTAGGTAAAGGTACGCTTGCTCGAAGCGTGTAATTCGAGTGGTTAGGTTCTTCGATGCCGAACTGAAGGTGTAGGCTTGACAGTGCCCGTAAACTGTTGGAACACAGCTCGGGTTAGAGTTGTGAAGTTGCTAGGTACTTGGAAACCAAGTGGTAGTGAATTACCAGTGAACCTGGTCGTGGACGTAGGAGGTGTTACTCCGAACCACGTTAAAATTGCTTTGTTCTTTATCGCTTTGTTTTATGCATGTTACTAACCCCTCATGAGTATACATGTCTAAGCTGCATAAACTGATTAACCGAAAAGTGAAACAGAGCTTTGCAATATAATTTGAAGCAACAGACGGACTTTCCAAACCCACCAACTTCCGCACACACTCTCACAGCCAGCTGTGTCACTCAAGCTGTCATCCAGCTGAGTCGAACACAGCAGGCTCTCTCAAAAGAGTTTTAACTTGAAAAAGTTTTTAAACCTTGGTGTATTCACCCCCCTCTACACCAAGGTATCCGTCTTGGGACCAACATAAACAAATACAAATACAAAATATTATTCCCCCCGTTCCTACTCGAAGCGACACACTTCTTTTCGGTGCGATTATTTAGTCCTAATAGTTGATAAAGAATAATGAGATAGAAAGTGGTGGATGAGCCCACATTTTTTTGTAAGAGAAAATAGTTTCTTTTTTTAAACTATGCCACTTCGAGTGGGACGATCCAAAAAAGAATACGTGCCACTTCAAATGGGACGGAGGGAGTGCTATATATTTTGTCTAGCGCAATTGGACAAGAGCTCCATTATATTATCTTCGGGGTCTTGTGTTCGAACATCAATTGGACTACCTTTTTTTTATTTGTCCTTGATGGTAAAACTAAAATTCCTAAGTAGTGTGCATGTGTTGGTCTAGCGATAGATTGGTTAATTCCCGAAGCTAAAGATCTCGGGTTCGAGTTTACCGTGACGCTATCTTTAAATTTCATGACTCGAACCCCCAATCTCATGATTGGAGGGGAAAAGTCTTACCACTAAACTGCGTTTCGTTGTTAGTAGTACTAAGCTTTTATAATTTTCTTTTTTTTTTGTTTTTGTTTTTTTTTTCTCATTTACCCCCTGTCTCATTCGTGAAAAACAATATTGTATATTTTCCAACTCTTTCTTTCTTTTAATCGTGCTTGCTTCAAAATGAGACATTTAACTAAGCTCTTACAATTCCCTTATTTCTTTTGTTTCTTCCTTTTCTTCTATGTTCCATTTCCTTCTTTATGACGAACAATATTATATATTTTCCAACTATAAAATTCTCGATGAAGAATATATTTTGCATTTCTATAGCAAGTTCTTAGACTTTGAGTTTAATTTTGAATTTCAAATTTTTATTTCCTTCAAAAACAAATTACCAAATATGACAACATCTATCGTAACAATTTTTATATTAGTTTAACGAAATTAAATTTTAAAAATAAATATTTTTGGGTTGAAATTAAAAAAAATATTATTGCTTAATGTATATCGTAATAACAATGTTAAAATTCCTCCCTAAAAAAAGTTAAATTCATCCAGACAAATATTGTATCCAACTAGACAATTATCCTACCCGATACACTCGGGTCGGATCCCAAAACACCCGCCCATATTTGTAATGCTTTCCCGCCACTGCACTCATTTCCCGCCGTATTAAGCATTTGTACACTACCATATAATATACTCGCGCTCAATCCCAACCCATCTGCGCATCTCAACTTCTTCAACTTTTTTCTACATTTCTGCAGCTTCCCGTAGCAATCCCGAACAGATATGCCCACATTCGCCACTCGCCGCCCATCTCTGTCGTCAGATCTGTCTTCTGATACTAGAGTCGCCGTCACTCCTAGAAAAAACCGTCTGAGATCCGATTCGGATGCTTCAATCGGATCGCCGTTGCGTAAATCTCCTCGATTGTGCAAAGAAGGCAGCCCTAATAGTTCCCCGAAGACTGAAGTGAGCTCGCTCACTCACTCTATAAAAAAATAAATATCAGTTGTCCCGATTTTGTAATCTGATGGGTTACGGTTGCTTGAATGATGGATGGCGACTAAATTGAGATATTAAATTTTGTTGTTTAAACCGATAATATATTGGAATGTTGATATTAATTGTTTTTTTTTACCAATTACGACAGGTAATTCGAAAATGCCTGAAATCATCATTGAATTTGAGTGACTCGCCTCCGAAAAAGCCACTATCTGAGGATTTTGTCAAGAGATCGACTTGGGATCCAAGAGGTTAGTGTTAATTATTAGGAGACGGCATTTTATAAGTAGATAAAGAGGTGTTTCAGGTATAAATATGTGTAATTTCTATCGGATTGGTTAGTTCTGACATGGTTAAAAATATATGTTATTAGAGGAGGAGCAAATGAGAGCTGTTAATGAGGCACTGCATGTATCAACTGCCCAAACGAATGTTGTCTGCCGCGAAAATGAGCAGAACCGGATCTTGGATTTCTGCAAGAAATGCGTCAAGGAAGAGAAGGCTGGAAGTCTGTATATCTGTGGGTGCCCGGGAACTGGGAAGACGTTGTCAATGGAAAAAGTAAAATTGATGCTTGTAGATTGGGCAAATGAGGTACTCATTTTTGCTGCATCTGAAATTTGGTTTCCGTAATCCCACAGCAAATTCAAATAGCATGATATTTATTGTGTAATAAGTTTGCCCTGTATTTTCATCATTTATTTGTCAATCTAGTAGTTCTTGTAATATCAAAATTGTTCTTTTCATGATTAGGAATCCCAATCAGCTTTTTCCTTTTGTAATTAGGGAATGGATTTGGGCTTAAGTACATTAGATTTTTCGTTTATGATCGATATTATGCTTCTCCTACTATCAAGAGATTTCATCTTGGTAACCGTCATGTGCATTTTCTTTTCTCTCGGGACCAGGAAGGTGTACAGCCTCCAGATATATTGTCCATCAATTGCACTTCCCTTCCAAACATGAGTGAGATTTTCAGTAAGGTATGTTGATGATATTTATGTTTGAATTCAAACCAAGAACAGAATTAACACCTTGCTCTTATAGATTCTTGGACAAAATCATTCCGGGAAGAAACTTAGTCGTTCTACATCATCTTTGCAGCAGCTTCACAACTTGTATTCTCAGCAGACACCTGGCACGAAAATGACGTGAGTGTCATGTACAATACAATTATTCTTTGTTTCTTTAGCTTAAGGCATCATAGTTCCCATTTTGTACAGCATATTTCTTGGTTCTGTAAGTCTTTAGTTGACATTAAGTAGGAGGGACATTCAAATTTTCTTAATTTCTATGGGTTCTTAACTCGCTTAATACTTGGTTAACAGATTGGTTATAGCTGATGAGTTAGATTATTTGATTACCAAAGACCGAGCTGTGCTTCATGATCTTTTCATGCTAACAACTATGCCTTTCTCCAGGTGTATTTTGCTAGGTATGTTAAACAGACCTTAAAAGGTTGCAGTTTCAAGGTTATTCATCCTGAGAGTTGGTTTTAATCTGTTTTTTTGTATGCAGGGGTTGCTAATGCTATTGACTTGGCAGATAGGTTTATCCCCAAACTGCAATCTTTAAATTGTGAGTGCTCGTGTTGAATCAGCTCATTTATAGTATCTGCTAATAATATTCATTTCTAACCAAATCCTTTGAGAATATACTTCATCTCAGTTTTAGCTTGCACATGAATTTTTGGCTTGCTCTTTATTAGTATAGGTTCCTCTCTCTTTTGATTATACTTTCTGTTTGATATATTATATATTTTCTAGGTAAACCTATGGTCATAACCTTTTGTGCCTACTCCAAGGATCAGATCATCACTATTCTTCAAGAAAGACTAAAGGCAAGCCTTTAAATTTTCCAGCTTTTACCAACACATCGTTGGATGTCATAGGTACAAGAGTATCATACTTTTGAATACTGAAGGCAAATCTAAAACATCAGTTATTCTGTGATCAAGTTGATTGAAGGCTCTTGTTTACTTTTATCTACAAGTCAGTTCTTAGCACATCCTAATTTTAAGCATATCTAAGTAAATGAACGGAATTAGCACATAAAGAAATGGAAGGTAAAAGAAAACGAAGTATAAAAAAGAAAGTTCAAGCTTATCTCATCAGCAATGCATCTAAAGAAGTTGTCTCCGAGATCGCACAGTTTAGGATTTTTTTTATTGGATAAATATCATGATATTCCAACATAGCTGCATATTTGACAGGAACTTCCCTATACTGTCTTCCAGCCACAAGCACTGGAACTCTGTGCCAGGGTGAGCTCAATCTCTTTTCCCCCGAAATATTAAACATATAGTTATCTTAAAAATCTATTTTCTCCTTTACTGGTGCTAATAAGGGTCAGGTTGATTTGTCTTGTGAATATTCTGAATGATGTGCTTCTATTGCTGCAGAAAGTTGCTGCCGCATCTGGAGATATGAGAAAGGCTCTTGCAGTGTGCAGGTTGATATTATAGTATTTATGTTTGCATAATCATTTTTATGTTGAGTTCGACTCACTACAAACCAGAGCAGTTGAACAGAGATTCCATAATTTTAAGTCCCTTTGGAAAATGGATTAACTTACTAATAAAACAATGTGTTAATTATGTCCTCATTGGACCGCAATAACAAGAATTGTTGAATATGTTTTTTCAGGAGTGCGATTGAAATGCTAATAAGTGACTCTACGGTATCATCATTGGACGAGACTGAAGATCAACAAAAGCCTGCTGCATATGATACGATGTCTAATCAAGTAAATAACATGAGAAACATTATTATCTACTTAGTTTTCTCATTTCTACAAGCGATGTTCTATCATGAACATTGTAATGTTGGAGTTTCTTTACTAGACAGATAAAAAAAGTTGATAGTTTAGCATATAACATGATAAATCATTCTTATCTATTTAATTTCCTACTTTATTTTCTAGATTTGACAAATCCAATGTGAATATTTATTTATTGATATCTCTTTTGTTTTTTAGTTTGATGTCTAGGAAATCTCTTCATTTTGCATGAATTGCACACTGATCATAATGACAAGGGAAGCCACTTATCACCCTGTAAAATATTTGTTCTTTTATTACCAACAAAGTGTCTTGCATGAACTTAAGTCTTGTTGTTTTAACCATAAGGTTAGAAAGCTCTCTACCATGTAGGCATTATTTTACCCACTCATACTGAAACCAAGTGTTTTACCATCTGTTTTAATACTCATGTATGCACTTTGAAGATTTCAATCATGTCTTTTAAAAGGTTTGGGACTTTTGCAGGTAAGAGTAAATCATGTTGCTGCTGCATTATCAAAGGTGTATAAATCGCCAGTAGTAGAAACAATTTTATCTCTGCCCCAACATCAACAGGTAGGATGAATCTGCAATATGGTGATTTTTTCATGATGGCATACATTATGTAAATAAATAGTTTGATCTGAAGTCGATTCTCCTTCAAGCCTGTTGATTCAAATTAATTACCAGTCAGCTTATGAGTAGATTTTTCTTTATAAATTCATATGCTTCTCTAATCAAAGCTATTTCCCCAGCTTATACTCTGCTCAGCCGTGAAGCTCTTTCGAGGGGGAAAGAAGGACACAACTCTCGGAGAGGTACATTTCCACCAATTTTTGAAACAAATATTAACCTTTTTTAAAGTTGTGGTTAGTAAAATTCCACTCTTTCCATGGCTGCAGTTGAATAAATATTACGTGGATGTCTGTAAATCGACTTTGATCCCTCCGGTTGGCATTTTGGAACTTTCAAGTATGTGCAGGGTGCTAGACGACCAGGTAAAAAGAAAAAATTAAACTATTCATGATCATGCCAATACAAAGAATGACATGACTATGTCTGAATATTACATACATTCTTATTCTCATGGAAACAAAACAATTCAGGAGATAAGTGTATTAATTTATCAGTGTGATCAAATTGCAGGGAATTCTTAAACTAGGACAATCACGGGAGGATAAGCTACGAAGAGTGACATTAAAGGTTGATGGAGCAGACATTGTTTTTGCACTGCAGGTAAGTGAACTATGTCAATATTCAATTATATTGTGTGTGTACGTATGTGTGATATTTTCCCGAGTTCTATATTTGTTTCCTGGGGTCAGAGCCTCTTCATGATCATGATAATGTTGGAAACAGGGAGTTCGATTCTTCCGGAATTGTCTGCAGTGATTATTTGGAGAAGAATCATGATCCTTTGATGGCTGTTGTGTGGTCAGTTTGCTGCATGAAACTAATTTAAGGAGGTAATGTTAGTAACCAGGCATTCATTTTAGTACACTTTTTCGTTGCATTTATCATAGTTACATTAACTTAAATTAGCTCTCTCTCTCTCTGAACATTTATAGGCAAACAGCACATGCAAGCACATACACTGCTCAAGTTGCTGCAGTAGAGAAATCAGTAGAGAAATCAGCATGCATGCATCTTTTGTGCTCAGTACTATTCTCAGCTTCTATGAATGAAAAGAAAGACGAGCGCTCGAAGCATGTGGATGTTCGAGTAAGTAAACACAATGAAAAATTTGAAATGGCAAGAAGCAAGGATATCATACACTTGATCCGTGTAAAACTGTAAATTATTGACATTGCTTACACTGAAAATAGAAGATATGTGATTCTTTAGCAGTTCATCAAGATTTTGATGCATTTGGCTGCGGTTAACTTCTTCTAAGTATTAGTGATAAGAATGCAGTCATTTTTGTTTCAGGAAAAACAGTTCCCCTTGATCCAATGAAAAGTATGAGAAAAATATTGGAAATATTTTCTAATTTTTATGGAGATAAACATTGGCATTCTCTTATTGCTTGTATAAAGTTTGTTTGTTTCGGTTTTCTATGTAATATAAATTATGAGGCAAAATTGGAGATAGCCAAAATAGATAGGAAAAAATAAAAGTTGGCCAGCAACTTTATTTGCAGAAATACTGGCAAACTTTGAGAAATCCGGACATAATTGCCCTCAGCGGTCAAAACTTGTGTTTACCGCATTGACTAAGATTTTCACCTTTTCTTTTTATTTTCACGCAACAGTTTCTCTCTCTTCAACAGTCTCTCTCTCTGAAAACCCTCTACCGCCGCGCCGCCACCCTTCTATCGCCGCGCCGCCATCGTCGACTGTACAGATCCGAGTAGATCTCCACAGTTCCAACCAGATCTCGCCGTCAAACTTCATCTCCGTCAAACTTTGTCGAGTAGATCTAAAGAGATCCGGCTTTCATGGCATCGAACTCCGGTTCCAGAAGTCAAAATTCGGAACAAGGTGAAGCTTCTACCAGTAAAAGACGTAGATCCGAGGACGAAGAAAAGCTTCAGCACGAAATCCTTTTGCAGAATTGATGGTATGAATTAATTTTTTTTGTAATTTAGTTTTTTTTTAAATTCGATCCAATCGTTCCATTCGTCCAGTTCGTTCCTAATCCGACGACTATTTAAGGGACGAATATACCTAATTCGTTTCATTCGTCCAGTTCGTGCAATATTTGGTGGTAATATTTGGTGGTAATATATGCTGTGAATGTTGTTTATATTTGGCGGTGTACCAAATATTGGAGCTATCGTTCTTACTATAGCTTGGCACACCTGGTACGAATGCAACGTATTCGTACCGGGTGTGCCAAGACTTGGTGGGGTAAGTCTTTGCACACCTGGTACGAATACAAAGTATTCGTTCCATGTGTTCCGAGACTTGGCGGGGTAAGGCTTGGCACACCTGGTACGACAACGTGTATTCGTTCCAAGTGTACCAGATAATAACTTAACTGATCTTCTGATTTTGTGAAGGTGCAATGGACCTATAAACGACCAGACTTAATACGTGTACCTCACAAAGTACAAGTGATGGGAAAAGAGCAAATAATTGGTGATATAAAAAGAATTTTAAGCGGCTTCGGAGAAGATGCACTGAAGCAAATGAACAAGTCTGTGTTCAAGCACTTCATAGAGCTTCCAGATCGCATAACAAGAAGTGGAAAGACTATTCACTTCATGCTATCGCATCAGGTAACCGTCTGGCCAGAACTAGATGAGACGGTATTATGGTTCAAATTGGATGAACAAATATACAAGATTTTTCAGAATAGAATTTGCGCTAGTTACTGGACTGAGGTTTGGAGGGAGCACATTCCAGCCATACGGAGATCATGTAATTCCTGGTGATTCTGTGTATACGAGATTGCTACAAAATGAAAGGATTACTCCCAATGAACTGTACATAAAATTTATAACTAAGGCCTTTAAGGGAGCAGTTGCGGCTGACTATGTAAAAGTAGCAAAGGTACTGATTGCTACTCATCTTCTTTTTGGATTTGATTGTGCGAAGTACAAGATTCATGAATGGGTGTGGGTGTTGGTTGAAGACAATCAAGAATGGGATAAATTTCCATGGGGCAGTATCTCTTACCAGATACTCTGTGATTCCATCAACCATGTCAGAACGACTCTGTCGGGAAACAAATCGGGGGAAGGATACCATATCAAAGGCAACACTGTTGCCTTCTTAGCTTGGATATTTTGTATTGCGAAACAAGTGGGTGACACAGTTGGCAGTAGGATAAAGAAACACAGAAGACCTCATATGTTGAGGTTTACGTATGAAAAAAATATGGAAACACCAGGGGACTCCGAGGTAAATTTCAAACTGATATAACAGTTTCTTATATTCTTGGCACACCTGGTACGAATAAGTTGCATTCGTACCAGGTGTTCCAACTTACCCCGCCAACGCAGTGTGAAATCTGGTACGAATGCATTCATATATAATGTGATTTCGTATAATAGATTGCAGCCAAAATGGAACCTGATGAAAAGGAAATGAAGAGGGGGTATTGGACCACACACGAGGAGGAAGGGAAACCATTTGAATTCGTATACATGCATGGAGCAGATATTCAGACACCTAAAGAAGCAGGTGATGCAGAAGCATGTGATGCAGGAGCTGAAGCTGAAGCACGTGATGCAGGAGTTGAAGTTGCAGGAGCTGAAGTAGCAGGTGATGCAGGAGGTCAAGGACATGGACGTGATCAACAAGCTCACAGACTCCCTGTCCTAGAACCAGATGACCCTGTATTCCCACTGAGATATTCTCAAAGAGGAGCATTCCTTGAAGACATCGGGAAAGTGTCTGCAAAACGGGCTAGGAATGAGTTGAAGGAGATAATATCCAGTGAACGGGTAGAGATGATGGAGGAGATGCAAGAACTTGTATCACGAGAGCGTGTGAAAATGTTGCAGGATGTAGCAGAATACCTCAAACGTGAACGTGAGAGGATAGTGAAAGATGTAGGGAACTACATAACATCGAGGATGACAGGAAATCCAAATATGTCAGCCACTGGAGATGCATAGCTTGATCTGGTATGTGCGTAAAAGTGTGAAATTTGGAACACCTGGTACGAATTGGTGAATTCGTACTAGGTGTGCCAAGTGTCTGCGCTAATATACTTGGCACACCTGGTACGAATTCACCAATTCGTACCAGGTGTGCCAAGTATATTAGCGCAGACACTTGGCACACCTGGTACGAATTCACCAATTCGTACCAGGTGTTCCAAGTATTTAAGTGCAGACACTTGGTATTAAACTTCATTTATTCATTTCGAAGCCTATGACTACTCCTCCAACCACCACGCAATTAAAAGAACAATGAGACGGTATACTACAGTTCGAGAAGGATTGGGGGGGTACTCAATAGTCGACGTACTCTCAGGAAGCAACCCCATCAGCAACACCAGCACAAGCACAAGGACCAGAAACAACATCAGCTCAACAACCACAAACAGCACCAGAAGCAGCAGCACCAGGAGCAGCGGAACCAAAAACAGCACCAGAAGCAGCACAAGTCAGACCAGTTCGAAGAAAGATTCTATCTGCTGCATGCAGGAGTCCATTTCTCCCCAATGACATTCATGCAGTTACCACTTTTGACAGGTTCATGAAGTCAAAAGTTGATGTCAAGTAAGTTGTTAATGTGATTTATTATTCTTATTAATGAGTTAGTTTTGTGAACATTAATCTTACTTGTGTATGCACAAGCGTAATGTGGGATTACCATGGGCGGTAGACAGAGAGTTCTTTGGTTACATTAAGAATGTAACCACACAGCTCGAGATAAGCCACATAGATTCCTATCTAGCTGTACTAGCCACAGCCCCAGAATACGCAAGACTGACAAATGTTATAGAGGGAGTTGCTGTTACTGGAACCTCGCTGATGGTAATTCATTACATTTGCTATATATATTAATAACTCAATAAATTAATTTTGTATTATGTTAAACTCAGTAAATCTATATATTATAGGTGGGAATTGAAGAAGTCTGGAAAAATTTGCACAAAGATGATCCAGAAGATACCATATATAATCCTTTAATAGAAGAGGTTGTTCCAGATGAAGATCTGGATAGACTGTGCATATTTGCCGATGGACTTCTGCCGGAATGGGGGCCCAAACTGAAGAAATGGACTGATGTCAAAAAGGT
This sequence comes from Agastache rugosa, assembly GCA_031470985.1. NCBI lineage: Eukaryota > Viridiplantae > Streptophyta > Magnoliopsida > Lamiales > Lamiaceae > Agastache > Agastache rugosa. Next base: position 29,514,419 of record CM062605.1, read on the forward strand.
AACTAACTAAAACTTCAAATTGTTGAAGTATGGATTAAACTGTTGGTTCAAGACTTGGCACACCTGGTACGAATAAGTTGTATTCGTACTAGGTGTTCCAAGATCTGGCGCGGTAAGCTTGGCACACCTGGTACGAATACAACTTATTCGTACCAGGTGTGCCAAGGTCTGGTGCGGTAAGCTTGGCACACCTGGTACAAATAAGTTGTATTCGTACCAGGTGTGCCAAGGTCTGGCGCGGTAAGCTTGGCACACCTGGTATGAATAAGTAGCATTCGTACCAGGTGTTCCAAGTCTTGGCGCGGTAAGCTTGGCACACCTGGTACCACGCGTGCCAAGTCTTGTTATGATACCAATTACGAATTCAGTAGTTGTTATTAATTTACTATTGTTGTAGGTGATCATAGTGTGCCCCTTCAATGGTCATTGGGCCACATGTTGCTTCGACCTGGAATTAATGAATTTCGAGATATACGACTCCAACCAACACTTGTTCGAGGATCATCACAAAGAAATAAGAGCAAAGATCTTCACCCCGGTTGCCCGCATATTCCCACAGATCCTGAAGAGAATCGGATATCTCTGCTTCAATTACGCTCCATTTTCATATTCGTATCCAATGGAGAATGTGTTAAAGCAACATGACAGTGTGAGTTGTGGTCCATGTGCATTGAAGTACGACGAGCTCTTACTAACTGGTGTTGCCTTAAAAAAAACATGACAAAGAAGCAAATCAAGGATTATCGGTATCACATTGCTGATACAATCTACCGTTACAGCACTGCTGAAAGCACCTTCGCCATTGGCATGGACCTGGATTAGTATTAGTAATTTGGATTAGTAATTTTTGTGATACAATTCAGTAGTTTTTGTGAAGAATTTGGTACAAATCCTTAGTAGTTTTTGTGAATAATTGACATGTAATATTTTGTGAACAATTGAATTTGGTACTAATCCTTAATATTAATATTTTTGTGAAGAATTTGGTACTAATCCTTAGTAATATTTTATGTAGTACAAGTAAATAGTTCAGAATTTAACGAGTTGATTATCCAAAATAAATAGACCCACAACAGTTCATAGTCCAAATACATAGAACGAAAATATCAAGAAACCAAGTCTCTTTCCTTGCATGTTAGACGAGTATGCCCAGCCACACCACAAACACTGCATCATTTCTGTCTACGAGGTTTACTAACGCTGGGTTCGTTACTACTAACTTCTTCCGGCGTAATTTGTAGAATCGCAGTGCATGTATTCTGATAATGACTTCGTTGATGGCACCGAGAACACACACGACTGCTTGTTGAATTGGATCCAGACGCATACCTATTTTGACGTGGTCGTCCAGCTTGTCTAGGATTGGGAGGCGTCCCAACAACCCTTGAAGCGATCTCTGGAGGAACACACCACTCTTCTGGATCTGGAATCGGCATCACCTCTTCAGTATAAATTTCACGCAACGTCTCAGTTGTATAATAAGCACTCACATATGACGTCGAATTTTGCTTTTTTTTACTGCATAAAAAGAAACAGAATGCAGTAAAAAAACAAAGTATAGTATTATGTGTTATTACCGGTACGAATTGGTGTTTCGTACCAGGTGTGCCAAGCCTTGGCGCCTACAAGTCGTGCCAACTAACTGTTGTACTAGAACATAGAAAATAGAAAATAACTTTAAAAAATAACCTTATTGCTGCTGCTGCATGAGAACAGAGTATCAGGTCGAGATCAAACATATAACATGTGCATTTCCTACCGTCAAGATCAACAATGTAATTTTTCATACCAGACGTGACTTTATACTTCATTGAAGAAACGATTTCAACACTCATGGGCTGGGCCAACTCCATTAATCTTCCTAATTTGGTCGAGGCAAAGTCCGTTAACTCGTGAGTTCTTTCAGCAGCAATAGCACGCCGTTCTACAAACCATTGCCCGATCAAACTACGTACACACTCCAAAAGAGTGCAAACTGGCAACTTTCTAGCCCATCGTAGTCGGCCATTCAAGCACTCGGCACAGTTAGAAGTTAAAAACCAATAACGGCGTACAGGACATTTGTAACGAGCCCATCTAATTGGATCAATATTTACCACTTTATGTGTGCACGAGGTGCAAACGATAACAAATTTTTCATATGCTCCTCGAAATCTTGTCTGTTGGTCCCAAGACGGATACCTTGGTGTAGAGAGAGGGTGAATACACCAAGGTTTAAAAAATTTTCCAAGTTAAAACTCTTTTCAGAGAGCTGGATGTGTTCGATCCAGCTGGATGGCAGCTTGATCGACACAGCTGGCTGTGTGTATGTGTGCGGAATGTGGTGGATTTGGAAAGTCCGTCTGTTGCTTCAAATATATTGCAAAGCTCTGTTTCACTTTTCAGTTAGTCAGTTTATGCAGATTGAAATGTATGCTCATGAAGGTTAGTAACATGCATAAAACAAAGCGATAAATAACAGAGCATTTTTAACGTGGTTTGGAGTAACCCCTCCTACATCCACGACCAGATTCACTGGTAATTCACTACCACTTGGTTTCCAAGTACCAAGCAACTTCACAACTCTAACCCGAGCTGTGTTCCAACAGTTTGCGGGCACTGTCAAGCCTACACCTTCGCTTCCGGGTGCGAAGAACCTAACCACTCGAATTACACGCTTCGAGCAAGCGTACCTTTACCTAACCTTTCTGGGTTTGGGTTTGGGTATGGTTTTCCAACTATGAACGAGTTCTTACAATGAAGAACAAGGAGTATGATGAACTCGTTCAAACTAGGCTTAAGATATTTATTCTGATCTATTCTGCCTATGACTGAATATGTGAACAACTAAGAACACAGCTGACTGGCTGGGTGTTCTTGAAAGATTTGGCTTTGAAGATCGTTGTTCATTTTTCTATTTTCTTCTATTTCTTCAGTCGTCTTGCCAGCCTCTCCTCTTCAATGGTGGAGGAGAGATATATATAGGTGGAGATTCAAACTAGCCGTTGGAAGAGAGCCGTTTGAATCTTACCTACTTTTGTTGACTTCTGTTCTTTACCTACGAAGTAGGTCTGCATCTGCAGAAGCTAGTTCTTCTCTGATCTGACTGCGTCAGATAAGATCTTCTGATATCAGGATCTTGTCTTTGAGAAGGTCTTCGTCTTCGAGCTGCTAAGCGTCTCTGCTGTATCTTCAGCGGCTTGGACTCTGCTGTGTCTTGATTCTGAGCTGTCTTTAGACATGTGCTGTATTATCAACCTGAGCTGTGTCTTCAACCTGAGCTGTGTCACTGACCTGAGCTGTGTTTTTAGACCTGAGCTGTGTCAACGACACTAAGCTGGGTCTTTTACACTGAGCTGGGTCTTGATACTGTAAGATCTTTGACTCTGCTTGGTCTTGCTCTGCTGAGTCTGCTCTGCTGAGTTCTTAAGCTGTCTGCTTAGCTGTGTCTTCTGTTGTCTTCAGCTGTCTTTAGTTGTCTTCAGCGAATCTACCTGTAAACTAAGAAACTCTATAAGCTCAAACAGGTGAGCTGAAAAGCGCTTAGGCTTGTGCGATCATCTACTCGGTTGGGGTCAGCTGGGTTTTGGTATCCAATCAAAACTCTATTAATTTTCCCAACATTGTCTCTTATAACTCTTTGCAGCTTCATTGAAGACAGATATTGCATGTTGGCCCCATTTCTTGAGGTTTCCTTGCAAGTGATACGTACAAAGTCCATGCGGAGTACCCGGATAAACACAATCCACTGCTTTCTTGATACTAAGGTGCTGATCAGACACAAACAATAAGTTCTCAGGGCAACCAAATGTCCGTCTCAACTCCCTAAAGAACCAAATCCATGATGCATCACTTTCTACGTCGCCAATCCCAAAAGCTAATGGGAAAATCTGTTCATTAGCATCCTTTGTAGCAGCAACAAACATGATACCTTTGTATTTTCCTTTCAAATGTGTACCATCAATTACAATAACGGGACGACATGCACCAAATCCTCTAATACATGCAGCAATAGCCATGAAACAATATTGAAAAGAACCATCTGAAGCTGTCTTTAATCCCACAATGGAACCAGGATTTGAATGCTCCAACATGAAAAGATACTTGGGGAGCAGTTGAAAAGATTTACTCGCGTCGCCGTATGTCATGGTCAGTGTTTGATTTCTTCCAGCCGAAGCAGTTTGATATTTGACAGTAACACCAAATTGCCTTAGTAGTTGTGCCTGAATATCCTTCGGCCTAAGAACAACACCCTCGGCCATCAAATGAGGAACAAAGTATGAAGCTAGTACCTTCGAACTCACTTTTGGAGCAGCATGGTATCTCAAATCAGATTCACACGTGTGAGGGCTCCATCTATAAATTCTCCATGCATTTCCCAGTGATCTCGCACGCATGATGAATGAACATTTATCTTCGTGTTTGCAAACCACATGATATCTTACCTTTGATGAACGCTTGGTAATAAATTCCACATGATTCAAGAGATGATGCAGTCCACATGCCATAATTATTTTCTCATTCTTAAAGAACATAGCACCACGACAAAGTGTTTCAGTAATTTGTTCATCAACAATACCTAGTTCTTTGCAAGGAAGAGATGATTGATATGCAGCACCCGGAATGCTCCACTGTCGACCAGGTTCATGATTTTCCTCTATAATGTCATTCGAACCATCTAATGATGGCACATTAAAATTATTTCTACCACAACAATCATCCAAATCATCACAATCATCAAAACTGTCTGCATCATCACTATCAAAAGCCTCATCATCACAATTATTATGACCCTCATCACGACCAAAATTAATTGGTTCGTCATGAATACCATTACCATCAGAACTCTGATCACGATTCTCATTTTGCACATTCACATTCCTTGAAGTTATCACATTCTCACTATTTTGAGCATTTAACAAATTCATGAAACCCTCATGCTCACATATAGGATGATTTAAAACAACAAGTGGAGATTCATTACTTTTAAGAGAAACAGTCACATATAAAACATGCAACTCCTCCAAATCAAACAAATATGACAACTCAAAATCATCTGTTATTTTCATTCGCAAGGTTTCACGCGCGGGGGACTGAACTAATGCATCTATCTCATACAAATATATACTCTTGGCCTTCATTAAACGCAATTCAATCTTACTCAATAAATTTGCATATGTTATACCACCAGGAGGTATAGGAATATACTCTCTTCATCCACCATGGTATATATTATTCTTCCATATACCTCCATGCGCAATAATTATAGCATCTGGCCTCATCTGCAAGAAACAATCGGATAATCAAATTTCAAGTGTCAGGCATAATCAGATAATCAAATTTCAATCGGATATAGCATCTGGTACGAATATAGACTTGACACAACTGGTACGAATGTTGCATTCGTACCAGGTGTGCCAAGGCATATCGCGCCAAGACTTGGAATACCTGGTACGAATGCTACTTATTCGTACCAGGTGTGCCAAGTCTTGGCGCGGTATGCCTTGGCACACCTGGTACGAATGCAACATTCGTACCAGGTGTGCCAAGTCTTGGAGCGGTATGCTTTGGCACATCTGCTACGAATATATTCCATTCGTACCTTCGTACCATTCGTGGCGCGCAATGACGTGGAAAATACAGGAAGAAACATATGCACGAAGAGGACGGCAAGATCTAGAAAATACAGGAAGAAACATATGGACGAAGAGGACGGGTAGATCTGGAAAATACGACAGGAACATGAACACTAGATCTAGAACATGACAGACTAGATCTGGAAAATTACCTCAATAAAATTCTCAACCGCCGGCGGAGAATACGAGCTGTGAGAAGTGAGAGTATCGTCGAACGGAGAAAACCAAGAAATTCACCACCGCCGGAGAATACGAGCTACGAGAGTATCATCGAACGAAGGAAACCAGGTCATTGCTGTAGAGAGAAATTTTAGCAGCTCACGAAAGAGAGAGAAACAGACTTCCAGCTCTGATAGCTAATAGAGAGAGAAAGAGATAGATAAGATAGAGGGGGATAAAATTGATTGAGGTGAAAGGAAGGACATTTAAGTCACTTCAAATCAAAGTTGGCCAGAATTTATAAAAATAAAGTTTTCGGACAACATTTAATTTTGGTAAACTTGTTTGGTCAAAGGACCGTATTACCACATAAATTATTGCCAATTCTTTCATTAAAAAGTTGTGGTCTAATAGCCTTAAAAAACCCAATCATAGCATTACTTTTTTTTGTTGATAATTGATTTTTTCAGTTGCTATTTAGGCCAAAGAAGTGTGTATCAGTTTATGTATATTATATAATGTCATTATAATTGATACTCAGACGATAAATATCAAACTAAAACCTCTACATAACTAAATAAAACAAAACTAACAAACAAGAACTCCAACTACAGTTAAACTTAATTAATTTTTTTTTCCATTTTTTTTAATATCATGAGAATCCACATCCACTTTTTGTGTGTACTGGTCCCACCCCACCGATTATTAAATGTTCCGAAAATGCTGATCAGACCTCGTTGGTTAAACCACCACGTTGAATCATCTCCCTTATGGAGGGAAAAACGGCCACATGAAAACGACATCGTTCTCTCTCCGACACCCACACCCTCGAGCGCATCGCCTTCTCTCTCTGTCTCTCTCTCTCATCGTAATCGTTTCTTCTGCTAGTCTCGCTTCATTCTTATCGCCCACTTCTCCCTACTAATTCTTCCAAATTTTTCCTCGGATTCACATCTCCGATTGCAATTTCCTTCATTCTCCCCTTTCACTGATACCTCGTTTCCGTTACTTGGTGAAGCAACAATCATCAATGGCGTCTTTTAGCGTCCCGTGCCCAAAGGTTTCGCCTCTGCTGGCCGCCGCTTCATCTCAGCCGGCTCAGAGACGGCAGTGTGTTGCTTCTTTTCCTCGATTGGATTCCAGATCAACTCCTGCATTGTTGGCAACAGCTCAATTTCAGGTTCGATTTTTCTTTTTTCAGTTCTGAAATTTGCTTTCTCGAGCTGTTTAGTTAATTTATGCAAGTATGAATGCAATTGCGTAGACTGCAATGAATAATACCTAAGTTTGTACGAACTGATCAACTTGATTTACGAAAACTAAAAGAAAATTCAAAAGAAAATAAAAATCTGAGGGCTTGTGATTACATAGGTGACATATTAAGATTTCTTTTATGTATGTTCAGTTTTGCAATGCGAACTTGTGAACTCTTCACAGATTTATGCATGATTCAATTGTAATGTATTTTCATAATTTGAAAAGTTCAATTCTTGTTTTATTGGTAATGTGCATCCAGAGATTTATCATGAATACTGTACACGAGCTTCACAAATGTAACTTAAGGTTACTTGACGAAACTGAAACAGTTAGTTGGTGAATATAGGATGCATTAATGTCCCGTGTCTAGATGTCGTTCAATACCACAGAAGTATGGAAGGACTTGGGTTGCTCTGAGTATTTCATGTCTTTTAACAAGTCTAGATGTAGGAATATTGTAGAATGTTGCAGTTAGCAGAAACAAAGATGTTTGATTTGTATATAAAGACTAAAGTTTAAAAGTTCTTCCTTTTCAACAGGGGTCTAGCCGCAGCCAATCAGATGCCTTTAAGGTCTCTGCTATGCTCAGTGAGGTAAGATTAACAGTGATGTTGGCATATCCAGTTTCTGTTTTCTTTCTTTGCTTTTCAATTCTTTTATACTTGATTTGCCTGGACTTCAAGGATGGAACTAAGATCATTCCCTACTTCAACTAGGTTGTGGTCGAAAAAGTTTCAAATGCTACTCCACCTCCAGAGAGAGTGCCTATCCTAGAATCTGAAAAGCAAGATGAAGTTCCAGATGCATCCTCTATATCAACTTTTATGAACCAATTGACTGATCTTGTCAAGTATGTAAACCAAATTGCATCAGAATCTGGTCACTTTGTCAGTCAGTCTCTCTCTATATTAAAACTCTTTCGTTCCCTCGCATGTCCAGGCTTGTAGATTCAAAAGATATCGTGGAGTTGCAGCTTAAACAAATGGACTGTGAAGTCCTTATCAGGAAAAAGGAAGCACTGCCACAACCATCTATTCCTGCTCCTGTTTACTATACACCACCTCCTACGTACCAGTCTACACTACCACCACAACTGCTTCCTGAAAGCAGTCCTGCTCCGGCTTCTGGGGTCTCTATACCGTCATCTCCCACTTCAGCCCAAGCACCGTCTGCACCAACACAACCTAAGTCGTCATATCCCCCATTTAAATGCCCAATGGCTGGAAACTTCTATCGTTGTCCAGCTCCTGGTGCACCACCTTTTGTGAAGGTTTGAATGAAAGTCATGCATGCATACATGAATATATCTATTTCAATTTACATATAGTATCTACTTTTCATTCATGATGTGTACATAAAGATATTTACATATATAATAGTGTCTAGTATTTTTTTATATATATGTTGTGAGCTATGTGTGTTTGGGAATACTCTCATTTTTCTACCTTTAACTCAAATTTTACCCTTCTAAATATTCTTGGCTGTGGTGCCTGACATTAAATTAGAGACACATATCTAGGTTTGCAAATAATCGTATTACTTTTATCTAATGCACGAAACTCTGATTTAGCTACTACATGATTGCATCGATAATTCTATCTGTTCTTTTTTCCTGGATTTTCTAGGTTGGGGATAAGGTGCAAAAGGGACAGGTAATATGCATTATTGAGGCTATGAAACTGATGAATGATATTGAGGTGAGCTTCAATTCCTGCAAAGCATTTATTTTGTTGCTATATTGTTGTTATTGGTGGATACATATGTGTTCATATAAATAGTTGGAAGTTTGAATTACATGAAATGCTTGAATCAGGTGATTCAGGTTCAGGGATTTTCTGAAAGTTTATGGTTAAAAATGTCGTAGCAATGCGTATTTTCTAGATGTTATGTTTTGACAGACTGATAACAAAGTTTTAGCATTTTAGCTATTTGTTTCTATGTCTCCTGAATGCTGAAAATATCATCCTTTTATTTTTGTTTTTATAACTTTCTTACTTTCTATATGACATGCTGATATACAATAATATTGGGGTATCTTTTTTTATTTTTTCAGGCTGATCAGTCTGGCACTGTTGTCGACATTCTCGTAGATGATGGGAAACCTGTGAGCTTGGATATGGTAAATTGTTTTCTTTCTCCTCACTTTCTTGCACTTCCATTTTCGATTTTGTATTGGAGTCTGGTTGTGAGGGAAGCTAGTAAGTCAATGCTAAGAAAGCTTTGAAGCATGATAAAATTATGCACACACTAGTAATTAGGATATGGTGTTGACATGTGATCCGAAAGGACCGAAACATCATATTTCACAGATTCTTATTATTTCTTCTCTCCTTTGCAGCCTTTATTTATAATTGAGCCATGACGAACCAAGTTCATCGCTCATGAAGTACAACCATTAAAGCTCTGAAGTAATGATATTCCTTTGCCTTCTTGAAAAATTCAGTGTGAAATTAGGACAATGTTTTTATTTATTGTAATGCTGTTTAGTAGTTCTGGTGCTAATTTGTAAACTTAAAACTAAAACATATTTTTCGTTGCTGTAAAATTCAAGATTCATTGCTTTAAGAAATTAAAAAAAAAAAAAAGTTAGTCTGCTTGAGATGGCCTATTAGTATTTCTTGTGATCAAATGTCTCAAGTTTTGAATCTTACCAACACCCTCTAGGTCGAGCCAGAAACACAAGATTTTTCTAGTGTTATTTGCATGTTATTGCATATGAGAAGAGATTTTGCCGAATGCATGTGATAGTGGCCTACGGGTGATAGTGGCATATGAGAAGAGATTTTGCCGAGATTTTGCAACATTCGTCATAATAAAAAAAACCTAATTCTAAAAGAACTCGTTCTCTATTGTGCATTTTCAAACTTACTTTGGGCTCTCAAACTTTCTTTGAGTTCTCTTAATTTCTTGAAATTCATTTTCTTTTTTAGGATCATTATCATGTTTATGGGCCTAAGCAGAAACTTAAGATATAGGCCTTTTAGTAGGGTAATTCTAAACATAGTTCTATTTTTTCTCTTCGTAGCCCATCGATTTAAAAAATATTAAAACTATTAATAGATTGACAATTTTATCCTTATAGCCCAAATTAAATTTCTAACTTCATCTGTAGCCCCCAAAACACCGAATTTGACGGAAAAATGGTGACGGATTTCAGCAACGTCAAAATTCCTTCATTCTTGCTTCTTTTCTGGTAAACATGATTAATTATTTAAATTGGATGTTTTTGTGGTTATAAACTTGTAAAGTCAAAAGTTTTAATTTTATTGAACATTGGTTGAGTTGAAAATCGATTTCCGAACATAAAAGATATCCTTGTAGAAACTGAAATTTTGTATCCAGCAACGTTGTCAACTAAAAATCCAATATTCTTAATCTATCCATCATCAATCAGCAGGCGATAATATTGCCCACAAAGAAAAATCATACTCCCTCCGTCCCACCATAAGTGGCTACATTCTTTTCGGCACGGGAATTAATGAAAAAGTTGTTTAAAGGGTAAAAAGATAGAAAGTGGTGGGGTCCATAACTTTTTGTGAGAGGGGTATATTTCCTTATAAGGAAAGTGGCCACTTATCCTGGGACAACCCAAAAAGGAAATGTGGCCACTTATCACGGGACGGAGGGAGTAATATTCTTGTAATGCTCTGTAAAAGCCTCGGTTTTTTTTTTTTGTGATTTAAGCAAGTAGTTTTTTATATCTCTTACTAGTATTTCACATGCAAGTAATTTGTTTGTAGATCCGAATGCAGTTGTGATTGTCACATAAAAATTTGTATATGAGATTACAACAACCCACCACGGAATCTCTGGCAGAGGAGCGGCAAAGAGCCGCTGAAGCGTGTTTATGTGCATCCACCGTGATCTGAGAAGATTAATATTGATATTCTTCAGATTACCAGACGTTCGTGAGACGGAGTTTTCTTTTTGTGGAGCTATGGTTTTCAGATCTAAGGCTGTAGTAATGAAGATATTAATTATTAAGAGTTTAATTTAAGGGCTGTGGGGATAGAATTGTACATTCATTAATATTTTTAATATTTTTTAAATTGATGGGCTATGAAGAGAAAAAATGTAGCTATGTTTAGAATTTCCCCTTTTAGTAATATACGTACACAGATCCAAACTCTTAACACTGAAAATCTATTACTAATACGAAAATAAAGCTGTCCCCTCCACGGTGCTCCGTTCAGATTTTCCTTTATTCTGGTAATTTATATAATTTTAATTCATATATATTTTTATTAATTAAAATTTTATTAATTTCATATTCTTGAAATATCACATGTTTATCTATTAATCACATCTCATATTTATCTTTCCATCTATTTAATTAATTTCTTCTATTACACATATTAAAATAATAACAATTTCGGAATACATTATTATAAATCCTTATTTTATACATTCTTAATTCATATATAATATATATATATATATTTAATATTATAAAAAAATTTACGTTCATATTATGTGGTAATATATTCATTAAAGTTTCCCTTATTATATTATATACAATTATAAAATTATATTGTCAATTAGATTATGTATAAAATTGTAAGTGCTCGAAAAGTATTAGTCAATCAATTTAATTAATTATATATATATATTCATATATTCTAATTCGAATCTATCATTATGATTATTATTATATTCATTATATATGTATTTAATTTATATTTGTAATTTATTTATATTTATATTTTTGTGTATAATGACATTAATAAACTATTAAATATTGTAGTATTGATCTATCCATGTTGTTATTGAATTCTAATAGACTTTTATGTGTCATATTAAATTTAATTGTTGAACTATCTCCGAAGTTACTGTAAATGATGAAAGCATTAATTACTCTTTCGTTATGCTCGTACATAAACTTTTTCCCTCTTTATCTGATTATCTTAAATTATGAAGACCTAAAATGTAACGTTTGAAGTTGCCCTTTCCACGATGCTCTGTTCAGTTTTTTCTTTATTCTGGTAATTTGTCTAATTTTAATTCATATATATTCTAATTTTTATTTTTATTAATTTCATATTCTTAAATATCACATGTTTATCTATAGATCACATCTCATATTTATTTTTTCCTCTATTTAATTAATTTCTTCTATTATGCATATTAAAATAATAACAATTTCGGAATGCATTCTTATAAATCATTATTTTATACATTCTTAATTCATATATAATAATCTATAGAAAATTTGTAAATGAAAATCCCTATGAAGACTAAATAAATATATTTAATCAACATGTTTATATGGAATCTTTTTCGTTTTTCATTCATGTTTTTTCTAAAAAGTTCGATTAGTGCTTTCTAGATTATATATACATTGAATCAAATGTGGGATAGGTAGCTAAAGAAAAGAACAAAAAAAAACTTGAAGATGTAAACATATTTTTTTCCACATTTTGGCAAAGATTGGAGATATCGATTTAACATAAACTAACGAGACGGTTCAAATATACTTAAAAAGAAGGATTTTTACTAATTTTTAATTAATTTTACTTGGAGTGTTCATATTTTTGATGGTCCCGGAACGAGGTCTTCGGTGTAGAGGGGGGGGGTGAATACACCGAAGAGGGATTTTTGAAATCTTTTATCAAGTTAAATCGGAGTTGAGTGAGAGCTCAGTTAAGAGTTCAACTGACTTCTAAAGAAGATGGTCAGCTGGACTTATAACTTAGCTGGCTGTGCGGAATGTGGTGGATAGAAAAACTTAGCTCGTTCCTTTTACAAAAGCTTAGAAAAACTTAGTTTCAGTTTAAGCAGGTTTGAGAAAAATGCAGCTGGCTGGGTCACACAGCCAGAAAGATGAAGCTTTGAAAACTTGTGCTGTGCAAATGCAGTTAGTTCTTTTGAAATAGAAATAAAACAAAGACTGAATAAAGCAATAAAGAACACAGAATTTTAACGTGGTTCGGAGAGTAAACTCCTACGTCCACGACCAGGTTTTAGCTGGTAAATCCACTAAGGATGACCACTTGGTTTACGAGTACCAAGCAACTTCGCAGCTCTTCCTCGAGCTGTGTTCTAACAGTTTACGGGCACTGTAGAAGCCTGAACCTTTTCAGTTTTCGGGTACTGAATAACCTTACACTCGAATTTCGCGCTTCGAGAGGGCGTAACCTTGACCTAACCTTTTCTGGGTAAAGGAGGGTTTTGGGTTTCCAACTTTGAACGAGTTCTTACAATGAAGAACTTTGAAAGATGAACTCGTTCAGATCTAGGCTTTGGATTTACAATTATTACAGCCTATTGATCAGACGAAAAACTAAAGCAGTTTCTGAAATTGAACACTTAATAAGTTAAGTGCTCTTTTAAAGAGTTAGACAACTGCTGGAGAGCTTTTTAAAATACTTGAGAGATTCAGAAAAGTTGTAAGCTTGCGGGTAGTTTTTCGTGTCTGATTCTGAGGTTGAAGACTGGTATTTATAGGTAGAGATTCAAACTAGCCGTTGGAGGACCCGTTTGAATCTTACCTACTCTCTGATCTGTCGATCTGCCGTTGAGTGTATCTTCACCTGTTTTCATCATTGTGTCAGATCCTAGGTTCGCCTTTCTAGGATGCTGAGTTGTCAATCCCTTATTGGTCGAGGTATATTGACTTCCTCTGAAACCGGGATTTCTGTCTTTTGAGCTTGACTTTGAATTCAGAGCAGGATGGGTAAACTGACTTGAAGTGACGTCTTCAGAGTTAGTTCCCTTTGTGGTCACTACCGTGTCTTTCTTAGACTTTGATGCGGCTCAATTTATTCTCGCTCGCCTGGATCTCTCCTTGGCTGGATCCATTCTTCGCTTCTTGAGTCGGTCCGACTCGGCTCGGTCTGAGCTCGTTCGGCTAAGAGATCTTTCGGTGACTTTGGAGTCCACTGATTACTCAGGTCTTCTTCTATCTTCGACCGAACTCCGTGAACTTAGAAAATCTAAGGCTCAAACAAGTGAGCTGGAAAACTTAACTTAGGTTTGTACAAACATCTACTAGGTTGGAGAACAGTTGGGTTTTGGAATCAAATCAAAACATTAGAATTTTCCCAACAATTTCCCCCTTTTTTGATGATGCCAAAACCTAACTTGAGAAAAACAACCTGCTTCCCCCTAAATTCAGAGTTCAGTGCCTGGACAAAGAGTTATTGTCATCAGGGTGAGCTTGAGAGCAAAATATTTCAGTTTTATTAATCCACAAAAGATGATTACAAGAGTTACAGGATTAATAAACAAACAAAATTAAATCCCGATGCCGGGTCTTCATCTCTCGTCGCTTCGTCGATTCTTCAGACGATCTTCTTCCAGCTGCTCATCTGTTCTCAATCTATATCTGTTAAATATCATCTGCTCCAGCTTCCTGTATTCTTCTTCGTTGTTTGCCTTGGAAATCTTCCTCCTGATCGCCCATCTGTTAACTTCAGCGATAATCTTTGATTTGTCAGGAAGCTGAGTTCCAGGTATCAACGGAGTGGGATATGATACGGTAGGAGCAGTGAGCTGGATCTTCGCGGTATTTGCAGCGTTGAAGAAAGCTTTTGCAGTCATCCTGTCTTGATGAAAAAGCTCATTTAGATGCATCATGAAAGCAATATCTGGGGGCGTATTAGGGTAAGCTCCCAGATAATAGAAATCTTCGATGAACTCAAACTTAGTATGTTCCCAGTCGTCATTTAGCTCTTCTGGGATCCATTCATCAACTCTTCTCCAGTTCATCGGCATCCGAGACTTTTTCTTTGCAGCTCTTATGTTTGCTCTTTTCTTCTGCTGCTTCTTCTCTTCGGCATTTAGCAGACTTTCTTTCTTCTTCTGCTCATCTTGGAGGCTTTTCATCTCTTGCTTTTGCTGAGTAACAAAGTTGCAGAGCCAATGAATATCATTGAGCTGTCTGGCGTGGCTCCGCTAGCTTTGGCAAGAGGGATGATCATTCTGCTCCACTTCCCTTCGTCCAAATTTGGATTCCTTCTGCATCCAAATTTCAAGAACAACTTCTGATGGTCCCAAGACGGATACCTTGGTGTAGAGGGGGGGGGGTGAATACACCAAGGTTTAAAAACTTTTCCAATTAAAACTCTTTTGAGTGAGCTGGCTGTTGTCGGTCCAGCTGGAAGGCAGCTTGATCGACACAGCTGGCTGTGTGCGGAATGTGGTGGGATTTTGGAAAGTCCGTCTGTTGTTTCAAATATATTGCAAAGCTCTGTTTCACTTTTCAGTTAGTCAGTTTAAGCAGATTGAAATGTATGCTTATGAGAGTTAGAAACATGCATAAAACAAAGCGATAAATAACAAAGCATTTTTAACGTGGTTCGGAGTAACCCCTCCTACATCCACGACCAGATTCACTGGTAATCCACTACCACTTGGTTACCAAGTACCAAGCAACTTCACAACTCTAACCCGAGCTGTGTTCCAACAGTTTGCGGGCACTGTCAAGCCTATACACCTTCAGTTTACGGGTACTGAAGAACCTAACCACTCGAATTACGCGCTTCGAGCAAGCGTACCTTTACCTAACCTTTCTGGGTTTGGGTTTGGGTATGGTTTTCCAACTAGGAACGAGTTCTTACAATTAAGAACAAGGAGTATGATGAACTCGTTCAAACTAGGCTCAAGATATTTATTCTGATCTATTCTGCCTATGACTGAATCTGTGAACAACTAAGAACACAGCTGACTGGCTGGGTGTTCTAGAAAGATTTGACTTTGTAGATCGTTGTTCATGTTTCTGTTTTTTTCTATTTCTTCAGTCGTCTCATCAGTCCCCCCCGCCAACAATGGTGGAGGAGAGATATATATAGGTGAAGATTCAAACTAGCCGTTGGAAGAGAGCCGTTTGAATCTTACCTACTCTTGTTGACTTCTGGCCTTTACCTACGACGTAGGTCTGCATCTGCAGAGGCTATTCATTCTCTGATTTGACTGCGTCAGACAAGATCTTCTGACATCGGGATCTTGTCTTGGAGAAGGTCTTCGTCTTCGAGCTGTTAAGCGTCTCTGCTGTGTCTTCAGCGTTTTGGACTCTGCTGCGTCTCGACTCTGAGCTGTGTCTTAGACCTGTGCTGTATCATCAACCTGAGCTGTGTCTTCAACCTGAGCTGTGTCATTAACCTGAGCTGTGTCTCAGACCTGAGCTGTGTCATCGACACTAAGCTGGGTCTTTTACACTGAGCTGGGTCTTCGACACTGAGCTGGGTTTCCGTCACTGAGCTGGGTCTTGATGCTGCAAGATCTTTGACTCTTCTTGGTCTTGCTCTGCTGAGTCCTTTAAGCTGTCTGCTTAGCTGTGTCTTCAGCTGTCTTCAGCTGATCTACCTGTAAACTAAGAAACTCTATATGCTCAAACAGGTGAGCTGAAAAACGCTTAGGCTTGTGCGATCATCTACTCAGTTGGGGTCAGCTGGGTTTTGGTATCCAATCAAAACTCTATTAATTTTCCCAACAATTTCCCCCTTTTTGATGATGCCAAAACCTAACTGAGAAAAACAACCTGCTTCCCCCTAAATGAGAAAGTGGGTTTTTAAAAGATTTCAGCAGAAGATTAAATTCAAAGTTCAGTGCCTGGACAAAGAGTTATTGTCATCAGGGTGAGCTTGAGAGCAAAATATTTCAGTTTTATTAATCCACTAAAGATGATTACAAGAGATACAGGATTAACGAACTGAAAACAAACAAAATTAAATCCCAGTAAGCTGGGTCTTCATCTCGGCTGCTTCTGCTGATTCTTCATTCTATCTTCTTCCAGCTGCTCATCTGTTCTTAACCTGTATCGGTTAAATATCATCTGCTCCAAACTCTTCCTCGTATTCTTCTTCGTTGTTTGCCTTGGAAATTTTCCTCCCGATCGCCCATCTCGTTTACTTCAAGAATAATCTTTGATTTGTCGGGAAATTGAGTTCCGTGTATCAACGGAGGCTGGATATGATACGGTAGGAAGCGATGTTGGATCTTCGCGGTATTTGCAGCGTTGAAGAATGCTTTTGCCGTCATCCTGTCTTGATGAAAAAGCTCATTTAGATGCATCATGAAAGCAATATCTGGGGGCGTATTTGGGTAAGCTCCCAGATAATAGTAATCTTCGATGAACTCAAACTTTGTATGTTCCCAGTCGTCGTTTAGCTCTTCTGGGATCCATTCATCAACTCTTCTCCAGTTCATCGGCATTTGAGACTTTTTCTTTGCAGCTCTTATGTTTGCTCTTTTCTTCCACTGCTTCTTCTCTTCGGCATTTAGCAGACTTTCTTTCTTCTTCTGCTCATCTTGGAGGCTTTTCATCTCTTGCTTTTGCTGAGTAACAAAGTTGCAGAGCCAATGAATATCATTGAGCTGTTCTGGCGTGGCTCCGCTAGCTTTGGCAAGAGGGATGGTCATTCTGCTCCACTTCCCTTTCCGTCCAGCTGGTTCTTCTGCATCCAGCTCAGCAACAACTTCGTCAATCTCTGACTGCATCACTTGGATTTCAGCCACAGCTTTTCCTTTGCCCGTCTTTGATGTTTTTCTCTTGTCATTACCTTCTCCCTTTTTGGCATTATCAAAAAGAGTGGAGGAGAGGCTGACTACTGTCTCATTCAGCTGGGCCAAGGCTTTGTCAATGTCAGTGATTTTTGTTGAGTTGTCTGCTGTGACTAGGTTGAGCTGTGCTGTGCTGCTGCTTCCTGCTTTGAACTGATTGTCCAGCTCCTTGTAAAGATTGAACAGCTGGTGGATGTCAGTTCTGAAGGAGAGAGTTTGCTGATGGAGAGCGTCCAGCTGGCTGGATAAATCGATGACGCGGCTTTCCAGCGAAGCTTGGAGGTTTGAGATGATCTCAGGGACTCTCTTCTCTAGATGATTTGAATTATCAATACGTTGAGAAACGAGAGACTGTTCGAGATCTCTGCTGGTGCTTTCTTGCAGATTCATAGCGAATCTGTGAACGTCGTCAATGGAAAGTCCATTGCTCTGGACTTGCGATTCTATAGCTGTGATGCGCAGAAGGGTATCCACATTTGATTTGAGTCTATCCTGAAAAAGGATTTCCTCGACTTGTTTGGCAATCTCGTCCTTCATTGCATCAGAGAGCACAACAGGATCCGTCTGGGTCCCGGATTCGGCTTGGCTGGGTTTTACTGCCTCGATCTCGACCAGTGAGCGAGTGTCATCGGCAATTGGACTCTGTGGGGCAGCTTCAGTTGGCTCAACTGTTGCAGCAGTTGGCTCGTCTTCAATCATCATTGCCTCAGCTGTGTTGGCAGGTACAGCTTCATTGGCAGTTTCAACTGGAACGATCCAGCTGAGGTTGCGAAGGTAGGAGTTGGCTTGAGAAATGATTTCCTCAAAAGGTGGTACTTCATCTTGTTTAACCTTCTGAATGAAGATCTGGATCAGCTCGTCTTGATGCTCAAAAGCATCCTGAAGACTTCCAAAGCGAAATGTCTCCTGCAAAGCTGCTTCTTCAGTTTTCAGCTTATCGAAAGTGAAGAACTCCACCATTTCTTCATTTGCGTACCAAGTGGCCATCTTGGTAGCCAAATAAAATTTGAAGTCGCTTACGGCGACTAGAGCAGCAGGGAGGGAGGCAAGAGAGGGATAGTGTTGCAGTGCGCTCTTTATTCCTTGGAGTCTGAGGTCCTCGACCCTCATGACTGTGGCAGCACGTGCAACGGCTCTGGGACTGAGGATTTCGATTTCCTCAGATGAAGTAGTAGGGCTTGATGGTTCAGCTTGGTATTCATCATCCAGCTGCAAAGGAGCGTCAGCTGGATGGGGCTCTTTGGGTGAGCTGGGTGCTGAAAGATGGGTGGTTTCAGGTACTGAAGAGGTAGGGGAGGATTCTTGGAGAGGTACCTGAGGAGGAGGAGGAAGGAGAAGAGAGTGTTGTTGAGGAGGAGATCCAGATGATGTGAGATCAACTGGAGCGGGTTGTGAGGATGCTTGTAGGATTTGGCGAAGTGGAATAGCATCCTCTGGGTCAGGGTGGGGGACCACTATCTGTGGTTCCTCAGCTTCTCGTGAAGCAACCACGAACTCCCTTCCTTGATCTGTGCTGGAGGAGGAATCCCGAGTCGTCTCCTCAAGAATCGATCTCCATTCGGCCCACCGGCTTATCACCGGCTTCTCTCATTGTCTCCTCACCGGCTTGTCCGCCTTAAATTTGAGCTTCTTTTTGGCGGTGGAGATCCACCGTCGAGTTTCCTCCGCCGTTTCCTTTTCCCGGTTGAGAGGAGAGGCGATCTGTTTTGCCTCCTGCATCTTCTTCTTCCCTTCTGGGGCTGCTTTCTTCATCAAGTCAGAGAGCTGAATCTGCTTTTCAAAAAGAACTTTGGACACAGGGAACTCTTCTGCGTCTTTCCACTTGATTTGTCGTCCAGTGGTGTAGTGTTCTATTATGCACGCCACCTTGGTGCATAAGTAGATGGTTTCCCTACAGCTGAACTTGGTGAAGCTGTCATCTTCGACTCTTTCTCCAGCTTTCCCATGAAGTAGGAGAACCAATCCACAGGATCATTCCTGAGGATGGCTATCATGGGCTTCAACTTGGGTATGCTGATCTCTCCTTGAGATCCAGCAATACCTAGGATGCACTTCTGGGTCACATCCAGAAGTAGTCTGAATTTGGGCTTGAGCAGTAGCTTGGACATACTCGCCCTATAGGGTTCCGGCTTGAACAGCATCTTGTCCAGTTCGGTCTGGATCTCTTCTCTGGTGTAGTTGTCTGGGGAGCGGTCCCCAAGAGTTTTCAATCCGAATAGCTTGTTCAAAATCCGGTTGATGTTAATGTCGACGTCCCAGGGAGTTGTATGCCCTGTCTTTTCTTTGAGTTGGAGGGTGATGTTGGAGCGGAGGCGTTCATCTCTGTTCGTCATCTCCATGAAGAACTCTGCTACTTCCCGGCGGAAGATGTTCTTCGGACGCGCCGTCGCCCATTGAAGTAGGCCTGCCTTGTCGATGAGATCCAGCACCTCCTGGAACTCTGAGTTCTTGTAGTTCTTGAGAGTTAAGCAACTCTCAAAGTGCAATTTTGACATCAGGTTCTCCGATTGGTTCGCTCCCGGGGTTATCTTCTTTGGTGCCATTGTATTTCTGGATTGAAGAGTTAGAAGAATAGAAGAAACAAATTTTGCAGAGAGAGCTTGAAAAGCAAGAACTTGATTTGCAGAAAGATTTCAGAGAAAATAAGTAAATAAGGCGACGATTTGCATATCTTTGATATATATATATATCAACCGTCTATCTTGATGAACGGTTGAGATCTTTAGATTTGAATTCAAGATCTGCGGCTGGGAGAGATTTGCGCAACACGTTAAGTGACGTGCGTGTGTTGAGTGTAGGTCACGCGCGCGTGAGGTAGTCAAAACGTTCTGACTTCTGCCTCGACTTTCCCGAGCTACAGTACCCTGCATGCTTTTCATTAAATGCGATGGGATACGATTTGATGGATGGCTTATTGACGAATCCTTCTAAGGAATGTCTGTGTATTTTGAATTTAAATTCAAAATAAATTATCCTTAAATAGCATATTCCTCAGGGAAATAAGTGATAGACTGCAAACCTGTCAGCTGAACTTTGTAATCAGCTGATACCTCGGCTGTGTTTCTTTGTGTTGAGTTACTCCTTCAGTTTTAACTATCCAAATTGAGTTTGATTCCCCTCACTCGGTTTTCCTTCTTGAACTGAGTTCATGAAACTACTAGGTCTGGATTCTTTCATCTTTGATATCCCAAAAAGGTTTCCAGCTGAGTCTTATTCCCCCTCAGCTGGATGAAGTTTCTTCATCAGGATTAAGCAATCCAAGCAATCCACACAGCATTTTGAATCTCGCTTCCATCAGCGGCTTTGTTAATATGTCAGCTCGTTGAATATCTGTGTGAATTTTTTCAACAATGACGTCTTTCTTTTCCACGTGATCTCTGATGAAGTGATGTCGAATGTCAACGTGTTTGCACCTTGTGTGAAGAACTGGATTTTCAGAGATTGCAATAGCACTTGAGCTATCACAGAAGATTGGAACTTGACCCGCTTTCACTTCATAGTCATCCACTGATGCTTCACGTAGAATTTGAGAGCGCAGCCTTCACCGCCATATACTCCGCTTCAGTTGTAGAGGTAGCGACACACGTCTGCTTCTTTGAAAACCATGATATCAACTTGCTTCCTAGGAACTGACATGTTCCTGAAGTTGATTTTCTGTCTAATCGATCTCCAGCATAGTCTGAGTCTGAGTATCCGATACCGCAAATTATCTTCACTGGATACCATGCCCCAACGCTCCGAGTGCCTTTTAGATATTTGAGAATATTCTTGATCGCTTGCATATGTGCCTCCTTAGGATCAACTTGAAATCCGACACATACTCCAACTGCAAATGATATATCTGGGCGACTGGCTGTGAGATACAGCAGGGAACCAATTATCCCTCTGTATTTGTTGGGATCCACTGATTTTCCTTCGGTTCCAGGTTCAATCTTCCAATTTGTATTCATAGGGATCTTCACCGTTTTGCTGGATTGAATTCCATATTTGGTGATCAAGTCTTTCACGTACTTGGATTGATTTATGAATATTCCTCCTGCTGATTGCTTGACTTGGAGTCCTAGGAAGAAACTCATTTCTCCCATCATTGACATTTGGAATTGTTTTGACATCATCTCTCCAAATCTTTCACATAAGAAAGTTGATCTTGAGCCGAAGATGATGTCGTCCACATAAATTTGAACAACTAAAATATCTTCACCTAGCTTGATGGTGAAGAGAGTTCTGTCAACTGAACCTTTCTTGAAACCTTTGGATACTAGAAATCCTGACAGAGTGTCATACCAAGCTCGAGGTGCTTGCTTCAGACCATAAAGCGCATTCTTTAGCTTGTAAACTTTGTTTCCTTCTACTTCAAATCCTGGGGGTTGTTCTACATAGACATCTTCTCTGATTTCCCCATTCAAGAATGCACACTTCACGTCCATTTGATATACTTTGAATTTGTGATGTGCTGCGTATGCAAGGAATAATCTGATGGCTTCCAATCTTGCTACTGGAGCAAATGACTCTTCAAAGTCTATTCCTTCTTGCTGTGTATATCCCTTGGCGACTAAGAGAGCCTTATTTCTGATTATTACTCCAAGAGTATCCAGCTTGTTTTTGAATATCCATTTCAAACCTATTATTTTGACTCCTCCTGGTTTATCGACCAGTTCCCAGACGCAATTTCTGAGAAATTCATTCAGTTCTTCTTGCATAGCATTTGTCCAGGGCACACTCTTTAAGGCTTCGACAATTGTTTGAGGCTCTGGAACTTGAGCTACATAACATTCCATGAGAGCTGTATCTTCGTTGTAGACGGTCAGATCTAGCTCTACTGCGACTTGAGCTTCATTATTTGCTTCTTGCGGATTTGATGTCAGGTTTTGAGCGATTGAATTTCTTGTTCTAACTCTGTCTGATGGTTCTCCAATGATTGCTGAAGCTGGATGATCTTCGATCCATCTTCGTCTTGTTCTAATTTCTTCTTCTAGCTCATTGATGCTTGAGGTTGCTAGGTCACGTCTTGCTTGGAGATGATCTGGAGTCGTATCCTGAGACTCGTTCTGATTTGGATTAGAGTTAGATTGAACTTGGGGCGTAGACTGAGTGAATCCAGCTGGAGAGGGAGCTGAGGAATCAGCTGGGTCTTGATTTCCAGCTGGCGGCATTCCCCCTTGATCTGATATTGGGGATTCCTCTAGATCATCAGCTGGTTGATTTGCCTCTCGCCGAATTGATTTGAGGTTCTTCGGTTCATCATCCCAAATCAATGGTTCACTAGATTCCGGATTCGAATTACTTGAGATCTTGTTTGAGCCGGATCGGAGCTTGATGTTCCAAATTTGTGTTTCTTTGTTTGATCGACTCTTCCGAATTCGAAGGATGTTTCATCAAAGGTGACATGAGGGTCACTTCGACCGTTTGTGTTCTCCGTTGAAGACTACGTAGGCTTTACTTACACTCGAGTAACCAAGAAATACTCCTCGATCGGTTTGGCGTCGAACGTCTTCACCGGGTTTTCCCATTATTTAGGATATAGCATTTAGATCCGAAAACCTTGAAAGACCCGATGAAGGGTTTCCTGTTATTCCATAGCTCGTACGGAGTCTTTCCTTGTCTTGATGTGAGTAGCGATCTATTTTGAGTGAAGCAAGTTGTGTTGATAGCTTCGGCCGAATTTCTTTGGAATAGGCGAGCTTGCTAACATTGAGGTAGCCGCTTCTTTGAGTGTTCTGTTCCTCCTCTCGCCTACACCATTCGCCGAGGTGTGCGTGTACCGAGGTTTGATGTTGTACTCCGTTCTTCTCACAATAATCATATATGGTTTCATTCGAAACTCGATTCTCGGTCCGATCTCGATTGAGATAATTTTGCACTCGCTTTTGAGTCGACAACCTTTCCGGCAGGCCGGCGGCTTGGATCTTGTTTCACTTTTCTCGGTACAGAATGAAACCCAAGTGAATCTGGAGAAGTCATCCACTACGACCGAGTGTATTTCCTGCCGTTGAAACTTGCTGGTGTTACTGGACCAAAAAGATCCATGTGAAGGAGTTGAAGAACTCGATCAGTTGAGGGCGATGTCTTAAGAGAGAATGAAATCCTTGTCTGTTTTCCTTGTTGACACGCACTGCATATGTGACTCTTGTCATAAACTTGATCTGGAATTCCATTAGCGAGCTGATTTCTAGCCAGCTTGTTGATTGTCTTGAAGTTGAGATGATTCAGCCGTACGTGCATGTACCACCGACTTCATTGCTGCTTTTTGATACAAGACATGTGTCTGGAGGGTCAACGTTCCGCCAAAGAAGTATATATTTGCTTCTCTTTTCCCTCTCAGTAATACCTGCTTGGTTTCTCTGTTTTTCACTGTACATCCCTGTGCATCGAACTTGACAGAAAAACCATTATCGCAGAATTGACTAATGGAAAACAAGTTATGTTTTAATCCCTGTACATATGACACGTTAGATATTTTAACATTGTAGGTTTCAAATGTACCGTAACCTTTGGTGAAACCTTTGGAGTTGTCACCAAACGTTACTTGAGGACCTGGACGCTCTTCGTATTCTTGGAGTAGATGCTTTAGATGAGTCATGTGTTTTGAGCATCCGCTGTCCAAGTACCACAGTGTTCTTATTGATTCCTCTATGATGCATCTTTTTCTTGCAGCCTGTCACAGAAATCAAAATTTAGGTCCCCAGTTGTGATTGGGTCCTCATGGGTTAGTTAGAGATCCCTTTACGATCCATATTTGTTTGATGACTCTGATTGGATCGTTAGATCTGATAATTCTCCCAGCTGTGTCTATGAACACGTTCCTTGTGTTCTTAGATTGACTCTGTTGGCTGGGTCTTGATCTCTGTATTCTCCCAGCTTGATTTCTTGATAGTTCAGTTCTTCGTTGATTTCCAGCTGAGTGTGCAGCTGAGACATTTCTTTGCTTCTGTCTCTGCTGTCTAACTTGGAATCTCGGCTGGACTTGATAATCCAGCTGGTAATCATAAGACTGATATCCAGCTGGGTATCTTTTCTGATATCTCGGTTGATATCTTGCCACTTGCTGCTGATGATGCTGGTGTCGTCGTTGTCCATCGTCATTCCTTCGTTGTTGTTGAACCCAATGTGGTCTGATTTGAGCTTGGGGTTGCCTTACAGCTTGTCTTCTTGGACCTTGCTGTGTTTTCTGTTTCTCAGTCTTTTGTCCTATTTGGAATTGGATTCTCTTTTGCTTTCACAAAAGTTACCTTCGTTCTGCTTGTAGTTGCAACATTTGTTAGATCCTTAGATCCATCATAACCCAATCCCGTTTTTAATGCTGCGGGTCGTTGTACGCTGATTATTTCATCCATCGTTGATGTAGCTTTGATGAGTGCTACCAGCTTTGTGGATAGTGTTTCTTCTGACCTTTTTAACTCCAGGATCTCAGCTGTCTTTTTGCCTGACTCAGCTGTGGATTTTTCCAAATCGTCCATCAGCTGCTTTCTCTCATAGTAAAACTCCTTCATCAGTTGATCCTGTTTGATTAACTTTTCCTTGAGCAACACTATTTCCTCGTTGAGCTGTGTAACATCAGCTGCTTCTGATGCTTCTTTCTTTTTCAGTTCTACCTTCAATTTCAAGATTTTCACACATTATGACATCAAGAATTTCTTGTAAATCCTTGAAGTCATTCATGACTTTCTCCACCAGATTCCAATCAGGTTGTCCTTCTGATTCAGAGACCTGCGTAGAGTGTTCGTGTGATGGTGATGGGTTAGATATGTTCTGAATTTTAGAAGTTACCTCATCATCGTCGAGTCCTTCTGTCTGTCCCATGAAGCAAGCATCCCAGTCTTGATCATCACGGGCCATGAGTGCATCTTCCTCTCGAATACGAGAAGGGCATATCATCATCTATTTTGTTGCACTCGGACTCTTCATCGCCTATATATGCTCTTCTTCCGTCACCGCCTTTGCTTTCGAAGATCTTTTCTTTCTTAGACGGTTTGGGACGATCCTGCTTGTAGTGTCCCGGCTCCTTTTGCAATTAGACGGCCTTCCTCTTGTCCGTTTTGAGGTGTCGGTGATTTTTCATCATTCTTTGTGTATTTGTCTCTGTACGACTTGGCGAATTTCTTGTACTTGCCTTTGCTGGTGTTGAGTCTGTTATAATTTTTCACCAACATGGCAATTTCTTCGAGTAGCTCCTCTTTGCTCATATCCTTTTTGTCCTTCTGCTTCTTGGAGGACTCAGCTGACTTGACATGAGCTGACTTTTCAGAGTTGGCTCTGAAAGCTATTTCTTTTGGAGCTGGGGTGAGTTCTCCATCATTCTGTCTGCTTGAAGATTCTTCTTGAGTGATCTTCAAGTTGTATTCATTGGCCTTCAAGAGTGAGAACAAACTTTCTGTAGATAGATCACCCAAGTCACTTCGACTTTGATGAACTACCTTGTAAGTGTTCCATTCAGCTGAAAGAACCTTTAGATTCTTTTCCCACTGGGTATACTTCCCAGTTCTGATTGTCTCTATCTCGACGACTATGTTTGAGAACCTTAGCTCCATCGCTTCAATGGACTCTTTGGCTAGCTGCTTGAAGTTGTCGAATTTTTGGCAAGCTATTGTGAATTTGTTTTCTTTGATCTCTTCTGATCCTTCACATAGCTTGGCGAGTGTTTCCCACATCTCTTTGGCTGTCTCGCACTTGATGATTTTACTCAGGTAGGCGTTTGAGACTGTTGATGAGATGGTGTTCCTTGCGAAGCTGTCTAGTCCAGCTTGCTTTCGCTCTTCTGAAGAGTATTCTTTCTTTGGCTTGAGAGTTGGCCGGTATTCTGGTTGTCCTCCATCATGAGCAGGTACGAGTTCATTTCCTTGTTTATAAATAAGGATGGGTCCGTCTAAAATGACGTCCCACATCATGTCGTGATGCGCACACAGGAAGCTTTTCAATCTGAATTTCCAGATTGCATAGTCATCAACTGAGAAGGTGGGAAGATTCCTGTTAAGATAGGAATCCATGAAGAGATGTACAGAATGCACTAGAGTGAGTTTTTCTGAAAAACGGATCTGTTCAGTTGACCACTGACGCAGAGTTTCAAGACAAATCTCTTGATTCAGAAACAGCAGTCGATTGAACCACTGCTCTGATACCAATTGATGGTCCCGGAACGAGGTCTTCGGTGTAGAGGGGGGGTGAATACACCGAAGAGGGATTTTTGAAATCTTTTATCAAGTTAAATCGGAGTTGAGTGAGAGCTCAGTTAAGAGTTCAACTGACTTCTAAAGAAGATGGTCAGCTGGACTTATAACTTAGCTAGCTGTGCGGAATGTGGTGGATAGAAAAACTTAGCTCGTTCCTTTTACAAAAGCTTAGAAAAACTTAGTTTCAGTGTAAGCAGGTTTGAGAAAAATGCAGCTGGCTGGGTCACACAGCCAGAAAGATGAAGCTTTGAAAACTTGTCTTTGTCTGAAATGCAGTTAGTTCTTTTGAAATAGAAATAAAACAAAGACTGAATAAAGCAATAAAGAACACAGAATTTTAACGTGGTTCGGAGAGTAAACTCCTACGTCCACGACCAGGTTTTAGCTGGTAAATCCACTAAGGATGACCACTTGGTTTACGAGTACCAAGCAACTTCGCAGCTCTTCCTCGAGCTGTGTTCTAACAGTTTACGGGCACTGTAGAAGCCTGAACCTTTTCAGTTTTCGGGTACTGAATAACCTTACACTCGAATTTCGCGCTTCGAGAGGGCGTAACCTTGACCTAACCTTTTCTCAGGTAAAGGAGGGTTTTGGGTTTCCAACTTTGAACGAGTTCTTACAATGAAGAACTTTGAAAGATGAACTCGTTCGGATCTAGGCTTTGGATTTACAATTATTACGGCTATTGATCGGACGAAAAACTAAAGCGGTTACGAAATTGAACACTTAATAAGTTAAGTGCTCTTTTAAAGAGTTAGACAAGCGCAGGAGAGCTTTTAAAATACTTGAGAGATTCGAGAAAAGTTGTAAGCTTGCGGGTAGTTTTTCGTGTCCGATTCGAGGTCAAGATCGGTATTTATAGGTAGAGATTCAAACTAGCCGTTGGAGGACCCGTTTGAATCTTACCTACTCTACGATCCGTCGATCCGCCGTTGAGTGTATCTTCACTCGTTTTCATCATTGTGTCGGATCCTAGGTTCGCGCTTTCTAGGATGCTGAGTTGTCAATCCACTTATTGGTCGAGGTATATTGACTTCCTCTCGAAACCGGGATTTCGTCTTTTGAGCTTGACTTTGAATTCGTAGCGGGATGGAGTAAACCGACTTGAAGTGACGTCTTCGAGTTAGTTCCCTTTGTGGTCGGCTCGGTATCTTTCTTAGACTTTGATGCGGCTCAATTTATTCTCGCTTCGATTGGATCTCCTTGGCTGGATCCATTCTTCGCTTCTTGAGTCGATCGACTCGGCTCGGAGCTCTGTTCGGTAAGAGATCTTTCGGTGATTTTTGGGTCCACTCGATTACTCAGCTGGGTCTTCTTCTATCTTCAGCTTCCAACCTGTGAACTTAGAAAATCTAAGGCTCAAACAAAGTGAGCTGAAAACTTAAACTAGGTTTGTACAAACATCTACTAGGTTGGAGAAACAGTTGGGTTTTGGAATCAAATCAAAACATTAGAATTTTCCCGACAATTTCCCTTTTTTGATGATGCCAAAACCTAACTTGAGAAAAACAACACCGCTTCCCTAAATGAGAAAGAGGGTTTAAAAAAATTTCAGAAGAAGGTTAAATTCAGAGTTCAGTGCCTGGACAAAGAGTTATTGTCATCAGGGTGAGCTTGAGAGCAAAATATTTCAGTTTTATTAATCCACAAAAGATGATTACAAGAGTTACAGGATTAATAAACAAACAAAATTAAATCCCAGTAAGCTGGGTCTTCATCTCTGCTGCTTCTGCTGATTCTTCAGACGATCTTCTTCCAGCTGCTCATCTGTTCTCAATCTATATCTGTTAAATATCATCTGCTCCAGCTTCCTGTATTCTTCTTCGTTGTTTGCCTTGGAAATCTTCCTCCTGATCGCCCATCTGTTAACTTCAGCGATAATCTTTGATTTGTCAGGAAGCTGAGTTCCAGGTATCAACGGAGGCTGGATATGATACAATTTGAGCGATGCTGGATCTTCGCGGTATTTGCAGCGTTGAAGAAAGCTTTTGCAGTCATCCTGTCTTGATGAAAAAGCTCATTTAGATGCATCATGAAAGCAATATCTGGGGGCGTATTAGGGTAAGCTCCCAGATAATAGAAATCTTCGATGAACTCAAACTTAGTATGTTCCCAGTCGTCATTTAGCTCTTCTGGGATCCATTCATCAACTCTTCTCCAGTTCATCGGCATCTGAGACTTTTTCTTTGCAGCTCTTATGTTTGCTCT
This sequence comes from Agastache rugosa, assembly GCA_031470985.1. Classification (NCBI taxonomy): domain Eukaryota; kingdom Viridiplantae; phylum Streptophyta; class Magnoliopsida; order Lamiales; family Lamiaceae; genus Agastache; species Agastache rugosa. The sequence continues at coordinate 29,543,325 of CM062605.1, forward strand.
TTTCTTCTGCTGCTTCTTCTCTTCGGCATTTAGCAGACTTTTCTTTCTTCTTCTGCTCATCTTGGAGGCTTTTCATCTCTTGCTTTTGCTTAGTTACAAAGTTGCAGAGCCAATGAATATCATTGAGTACGTGCGGCGTGGCTCCGCTAGCTTTGGCAAGAGGGATGATCATTCCCGCTCCACTTCCCTTTCTGTCATTTGGTTCCTCTGCATCCAAATTTCGAACAACTTCGATGGTCCCAAGACGGATACCTTGGAATTGTAGAGGGGGGGGGTGAATACACACAAGGTTTAAAAACTTTTCCAATTAAAACTCTTTTGAGTGGAAACATTGTCAGTCAAATTTGGAAGGCGGCTTGATCGACACCAGTCATTTGTGCGGAATGTGGTGGGATTTTGGAAAGTCCGTCTGTTGTTTCAAATATATTGCAAAGCTCTGTTTCACTTTTCAGTTAGTCAGTTTAAGCAGATTGAAATGTATGCTTATGAGAGTTAGAAACATGCATAAAACAAAGCGATAAATAACAAAGCATTTTTAACGTGGTTCGGAGTAACCCCTCCTACATCCACGACCAGATTCACTGGTAATCCACTACCACTTGGTTACCAAGTACCAAGCAACTTCACAACTCTAACCCGAGCTGTGTTCCAACAGTTTGCGGGCACTGTCAAGCCTATACACCTTCAGTTTACGGGTACTGAAGAACCTAACCACTCGAATTACGCGCTTCGAGCAAGCGTACCTTTACCTAACCTTTCTGGGTTTGGGTTTGGGTATGGTTTTCCAACTAGGAACGAGTTCTTACAATTAAGAACAAGGAGTATGATGAACTCGTTCAAACTAGGCTCAAGATATTTATTCTGATCTATTCTGCCTATGACTGAATCTGTGAACAACTAAGAACACAGCTGACTGGCTGGGTGTTCTAGAAAGATTTGACTTTGTAGATCGTTGTTCATGTTTCTGTTTTTTTCTATTTCTTCAGTCGTCTCATCAGTCCCCCCCGCCAACAATGGTGGAGGAGAGATATATATAGGTGAAGATTCAAACTAGCCGTTGGAAGAGAGCCGTTTGAATCTTACCTACTCTTGTTGACTTCTGGCCTTTACCTACGACGTAGGTCTGCATCTGCAGAGGCTATTCATTCTCTGATTTGACTGTTTTCATCATTGTGTCAGATCCTAGGTTCGCCTTTCTAGGATGCTGAGTTGTCAATCCCTTATTGGTCGAGGTATATTGACTTCCTCTGAAACCGGGATTTCTGTCTTTTGAGCTTGACTTTGAATTCGAAGCGGGATGGAGTAACCGACTTGAAGTGACGGCTTCAGAGTTAGTTCCCTTTGTGGTCACCATTGTCTCTTCTTAGACTTTGATGCGGCTCAATTTATTCTCGCTCGCTGGATCTCCTTGGCCGGATCCATTCTTCGCTTCGAGTCGGTCGACTCGGCTCGCCTGGAGCTCTGTTCAGCTAAGAGATCTTTCAGCTGACTTTGGGTCCAGCTGATTACTCAGCTGGGTCTTCTTCTATCTTCAGCTTCCAAACCTGTGAACTTAGAAAATCTAAGGCTCAAACAAGTGAGCTGGAAAACTTAACTTAGGTTTGTACAAACATCTACTAGGTTGGAGAACAGTTGGGTTTTGGAATCAAATCAAAACATTAGAATTTTCCCAACAATTTTTATCGAGTATTACTCAACGAATTTAAGATTTTTTTCCTCATTTTGGCAAAGATTAGAGATATCAATTTAGTATAAACCAACGAGACGATTCAAATATACTTAAAAAGAATAATTTTTACAAATTTTAATTAATATTAACTTTGTTTAGATTTTTATCGAGTAATTTAGCATAAACCAACGAGACGGTTCAAATAACATAGAAAGAATGATTATACTTAAAAAGAAGGATTTTTAATAATTTTAATTAATATATTAGCTTTGTTTAGATTTTTATCGAATAATTTAGCATAAACCAACGAGACGGTTCAAATAACTTAGAAAGAATGATTTTTACAAATTTTAATTAATTTTACTTGGAGTGTTCATATTTTTATCGAGTATTACTCAACGGATTTCAGATGCGTATATACAGTAAAGTCACTATTTTAACCGAGATTAGAACGAACATGTTGAAAAATTCTAAATAAATTTAGATTTAAAAAAATACATAATGAATGAGTATATCCGATCCATTATCATTCCTAATTATAAATTTAGATACGTGAAATAATTAATTTTCTAAGTTTGATTAATAATTAACGCGAACAATATCACAACTTTTAAATAAGATATAAAATTATTTTTAAAATATATACATATAAATTAAAACATAAAGTTATTCCCGTCGAATTTCGACGGGCTACTTACTAGTAAATATAGTATATCAAAGGATGCGTACAACACAACAATAACCTAAAACCTAAGTTAATGGAAACTGTGAGAAATATATATATTGCACAAATTATACTTAAACTATACGTTGAAGGATTTTGTTTGTTTATTATGAATAGATACGTGTAGCGTATTTTACACTGCATTATATTATACTAGGTAGTCCGTCGAAATTCGAAGTGAAATAACTTGGGACAAAATTCTTTATATACACTTTGCCCAATAAAAAATGAATTTTACACATTTCTTTTGAAATTAATGAAAAATACACATTATAACCATTATACCCTTTCTGCTGAATTTCTTTATTTATTCTGCTTATTCCAATCCAAATTTCCAATTATGGAGATAATTCATGCAACTCTATCAGGCCATCACACTTCCGTATAAAAATTCTAAGCATACCAACTTCATATCTTTTTGACCGTAATGCTGCCGGGTATTTTCACCGGAAGTTTTAGGGACCTCGTCCAACCACACGATCGCAACCGATGGTTTCCAGACGCAGACTTCTTCAGCAACACTCAGCACAGCCCTCGTTCGTTTCCTACCCGGGGCGTATGGTATTTAGTTGGTATTTAGAGAATAATTAGATACTGGAAGGGATGAACAAAAGCCCAAACTTTATTTAGGAATTATATAATATTTATTACAACATAAGTATATCTCCTTTAGGGAGGAGACAGACTTGTTTAGCTACCTATGGTAGCGGAATTGAAATACATAAACTAAACTATACTAGAATAGGAACTATAACAAATTTTATTTTGAGAGAGCAGAGAAGATGAAGTGTAGTTTTTTCCCGATGATCTTCTGCTCTCTAGCCTCTTGGTTTAAATAGAGGTCTCAATTATCAACCTCCTCTTTCCATAATTACCTCGGATCCCTTTGTTCCGCGGCCAGCCTGTATCTTACTCAAAGTAGGACCATTGCTGTCGTTTTCTTTTTAGTGGGTGGTTTTCCAGCTCAGAGTCACATGACTCCACCAGCCTGTGTCGGGAATCTACTTTTTTCCCGGGGCCCTGGGCGTCCTTGCTCTTGGCAGTGTCTTCTGTTCAAGATGCTCTTTGGACCGAGCCTTCTCTTTTTCCTTTCTAGGCATGAACTCCTTCCCGAACTCTGGTTCCTTCTGGTTCTGACAATCCGAACAAACGCGTTCAGACCAGTTTCCAAAATGAGCCATGTTGCAGTATTTGCGATGAGTATCTTTACTCGTCGCAATCTTGTTTTCCCAGAGCAAGGTTCTCTTTCTTTCGAAAGCTTCCTCTGCGAATCTTGTAGATTTTCCTGTCATAGTGTTTAACAGGAATGATCCGTTTACTGAATTTTGAAAGAATTTGAATGAGAACTTGACTTTGTCCATCTCAGTGAGACAGACCCATAATCCCCATGCTCTTCTGGTAGAGATGAGGTCTTCTGGTAATGTAGAGACTAGAGTAGTCTCTTTCTCTGCAGGCGCTTTGATCTTTTCGAGGGCGCGTGCATCTGGTCTTCGAAGCCTAATATATTGGAAGGCTTCATAGTTTCCTTTCCCCGCTGGTTCTGGGGCTGCACTAATAAAATACAGCTCCAAAATGTCACCTCGGCTAAGCTGTGGATTGTTAGTCCAGGTATCATACACCGCTTCTTGAATCCACTTAGGTAGATTCTTGATTTCGGCGAATGATGGAGATGTGGTATAAACTGAAGCAAGTGCTCCGAATTCATACCATCTTTTGACTTCGTGTGGATCTGAATTTGGCATCATCCACACTCGAGGATATTTCCCCGAAACATCAATCCTTATTTTTTTCTGGGTTGATTCCAGTCCTTATATTGAGCTTCTCCCAGCTAGCTTGATATATCTGCCAAGAAGAAGAAGAAGAAATCTCAATCTTATCAGTATTAATCTTAGAAATGCCAGTCATTGGCCTAAGATTAATCTCTCCCTCTTTTTCCCGTAGGTCTTTGGGTTGACATGATGGTTCAGAGTGTGACCCCTGAATATCATCTTTTTCTTGGGGCAATGGTTCCGAAGATACCACCACCTTAGAACATGGGCAAGAGGTATTTGAATCCTCTGCTACAGGTTTAGAGCCCTGTACTCGAAACTCTTCTTTTACCAAATGATTTTTGGCCACCCGAAGGATTGGTGTTTGGCATGCAGCCCAGAGTTGCCCCTGAGACCATATGCAAGCTCGTATTCTCTCGGTGACTTTCGTCTTATCGAGAGTCTGCAATCTATCTTCCTGCTTGTTCAGCATTCAGAACGCACTCGTCCCACTCTCCCGTTAACATCTCCAGATTCTCTCTGAGATGCCTATGGGTCAGTAGAATGGAGTTCACATCAGTTTGCTCCATCTCTTGTTAGGAAATCTGCAAGAACATTTTCTTGAGATTTCAAAACGACAATATCATAACTATAATATTGGCATTCAGCTTGTCATCTAATTAATCTAGCCTTTTCAGGCTTAGATTCAATCTTGTTTCTTAAGAAAGCCTTAACTTGTGTGTTATCGACTTTCAAAGTAAATTTCTTTGCTAATAAAAATAAAGGCCATTTTTTAAATGCCTTTCGGACTGCAAAGAATTCTTTTTCGTTGATGTGCCATCGTACGGCCTCATCTTCTGAGAATAAACCACTACAGTATCTGTAGGGTTCTTCTCCATGAGGAGTGATCTTGGTTAAGACTGCTGCCCACCAATAATCACTTGCGTCTGTGTACAGGACCAAGTCGTCTTCGTCCTGTGGTATCGAGAGTTTTGGGAGATTTCTGCAAACCTCTTTTAACTCTTTCATACCCTGTCGATGTTCTTCTGTCCAGATGAACGGAACATCCTTTTTCAGTAAAGTACTGAAAACCTTTCTATGTTTCGCAATACCTTTAATGAATGGTCCCGCGAAATTAACAACTCCCAAGAAACTTTGAAGTTGTTTCTTTTCCTTTAGATCTTCAGGAAAATTCTGGACCTTCTGAACAATATGGTCATGCAGAATAATTCATGCTTCATCAATCTCGATACCCAGAAATTTCATTTTCCGAGTTGCAACGACTGCATTCTTTTCAGACAGTACTAAACCTTCTTTATAACAAACATCTGCAAAGATCTCAAGATGTTTGATATGTTCTTCCATATTTTTTGATGCTATTAAAATATCATCAATATAGACGAACATAAAAGAAAAATAATCTTTAAACAGATTATCCATCTTTCTTTGAAATATTTGAGGCGCATTAGTTAAACCCATTGGCATTACTTTCCAAACATAATGCCCTTGTGGAGTAGAGAAGGCTGTAAACTTCTTACTACTCTCTTCCATGCGAATCTGGTAGAAACCTGACTTGCAATCAAACTTAGAGAATACCTTAGCATTTCTAATGAAATTAATAAGATGTTCCCTACTAGGGATAAAATATCCATCAAACTCCAAAATATCATTAATTCCTTTGTAATTAATAACTAATCTGGGTTTACCTCGTTTGATTTCACCATGATTCCTTACCAGAAATCCGGGACTGCTGTAAGGCGAGTTCCCTGGTTCGATCAATTTTAAATCAAGGTGTTCCTTGATTATTTCCTTCATATCCTGTTGATCTTTGAGGTTCATCAGGATTGGTCTGTATCTAACAAACTCATACTCCTTTTCTGGCTTCACCTTCAAGGTAGCTTTGAGCTTGTTTCTGTCCCACCATGCCAAAGGATTCTCATTGTAATTCATTTTAATCTTTCTTTTGACATCTTCTAGGGACACCTGCATTTCTTCTTTAATATCTTGATGAGATATTAAAGATGCTTTGAGGATCTGGACCTCTTCATCATTGAGATCATCATCCCTAATACAGCTTAGCACTGCTTCGCTGAATCTCCTTTGATCCTTCATTTTTAGGTGTCGAAGTTTTCCTTCATCACCACGCTTGCTGCGAAAACTCAATGGTATCTGGCGATTAAAAGCCCCTTTGAGCCTCTGGACAATGATTTTGTGATCGCAAATGGTTGTAAACACCAATTGACTCTTTTCATTATCCTGCATGTATCTTTTGAACATCTGTAGGAAATTGTTTCCCAACAGAATATCTGCACCTGTATCATGGAAATAAATTGGTGGAGTTTTAACCTTATACCAAGGTGTACCTCTGGCTCCGCCAATTAGAATTTCCGTCTCTTTTACTCCTTTAGCCAAGAGCAAAATTTTCTTTGAGAAATCTCTTCCTGCAATTCGGGGTAGATCATCTTCTACCTCTGCTGGGAAGACTCCTCGTTTTGCAGTACAAATTCCTGCACCTGAATCAATATAAGCAGCAAAATATTCTGCTTTATATTTTTCATATAACATCCCTATAGAGATGTATATGGAGAATGGACTTGTCATTCGATTAATAGTTTTTTTCCATTAATCGTGATTTCCATTCCATCTTCTTTATTTGCCCACGGTTTGTGATCCTCAAGAAAATCTAAACCCAATAGCAAAACTGCTTCTCTTCCGGCTCTGCCTTTGATCTCCATCACTTGTCCCCCAATCTTCAGGGTACCTTTGTAATGATTGATCTCCGGCTGCTGCAGATAGTAAAGAACATTACAAGGGAAGTTGGTTTCCCACCTTGTAGTGTCAAATTTTACTATCACTTCTCTGTCAAATTTTACTATCACTTCTCTCCATCCCTCGGGACATTTCAGATTTATTGGAACCTTGTTATTCTGAGATGTTTGAGGATGTGCTTCTCGAATGAGACTCCGACTCCTCCCATATGGCAAAGACATGATTCTGTCTCCTTGGAAAGATAATCTCCCTGAAGTTATCCTGAGACTTTGGTCGTGTCTCATGACTTCTCTATCTCGGATTTGAATATCCACATTCCTTAACCGAGCAATTTCCACTCTATCGGGACAAACTGTTGTTGTCACCTTGTTGAAGATATCTGGTATCTCAATGAACTTCTTTCCTAAAAATAACTCAGTGTGATGTGAGTTGGAAAGAGCATATGATACCTGATAAGTAATGGAGTAAGGTCTATTTCCTTCCTCCAGTAAATCCTTGCGTTTAAAGTCCTGATAAAGCGTCAGGGCTTTGCTGAAATGGGTATCATTAAGATTGTAAGCAATCTTTGGATAAATGATTCCCACTACTTGTCCTGCACAAAGATCTCCCGCAATTGTTCCCAATACGGAATCTTTCAGATTTCTAACTCTTTTATCGCATATAGCGATATCGATCGGCGTGTGAACTCCGGTAAAGAGAGCCGATTTTAACATCAACTGGATTGCTCCAATATGGATCCAGTTCATCTTTTCAGCGACTTCGGGCTTCATCTTTGATAGATCTTCCCTGATGTCACTAGCTGGAATCAACTGCATCTCCACTTGATTCCCTGTAAGCTCTATAGGAAGCGACATTTCTCGTCTAGAAATTCCATAGACGATTTGTTGTTTCCTGCTCCTTAGATTAAAGTTCCTCAGAACTTGATCTATGTTGTTTGCTGAAAAGCCTTGATACTTTTGTATATTCAGACTCTTCTTCATGATTTTGTCAATCAGACTTTGAGAAAGAGTTGTGTGACTGGAGAAACCCGTCCTGTCCTCTTTCTCCTGATGAACAATCTCTGGATCAGTCTGACTCCGATCTAGTTCCATCAGACCATTCTGAATCTTCTTCGCTGAAGACTTCTTCTTGTTATATACTCTCATCCGAGGGTATATCTTCGAACTGATATACTTGTATCAGTTCTTGGTAGTAGATGGCATCTTCGATATCCGGAGTGGATTCGAATTTGTTGATACCTCTTCTCTCGTTGTCAGGGAAATTTGTGGAAATATACCGCTTCGCACCGCACGTCCAGCCGTTGCAATCCTTAAAACTTTCATTAACTCTAGTATGAGTTCTCCTGAAAGTTTTCTTGGCAGGTGTCCTTCCTTGGGATTTATTCTCTCCTCGGAAAGGATACCTATTCCTTGATGGTCCACTTCTTTGGCCTGATTTGTAAGATCTGGCCTTCTGTCTTAACCATCTGGTTCTTGGTTTCCAAGAATCTCTTTTTGGATCTCCACCTTTATGATAGGGCTGAAACCTATTTTTGTTGCTTTTCTTCAGCCTCGGTGGTTCTCCTCCAATGATCGTTGGCAGATCATTGTCATCACAATTTAGAGGAGTATATTTGTTGATTCTCCTCAATTTCTTCATGTTCCTCAGAGCAGTTGCTTATTGACACCACTCTGAAAGCTTTCGATGTACATATGACATCCTTCTCGCGACGTTTTCAGGATCTCCTGGTTCGTAATCCCGAATTAACATCTCTTTCCATGGGCTTGGAAATTTCAGAAAGAAAATTTCCAGTGCAACTCTATCATCAACTTTAGATTGATGTTGATATAGAGTAAAAAGCTGTAGAAACTTGTTGAGCGATTGTTGGTCCAAGACTGCAAGTCTTAGATTATACAATGCCATCAAGTATTTCTTCCTTTTTTCTTGATCGAATCCTTCGAAATATCCTTCTCCCAGAAAATGTTTTTAAAAAATCGTTGCCATATTCTGGACATGTTCTGTGAAGTTTTCACTCTCAAAACATGAATTCTTGATGTCCACAGGAAAGAATTCCCATGCTATCTTGACAATTCCTGCAAGACTCATTTCAAGAATTCTTACGAATCCTTCTTTGTTCAAATCGGGAGTTGCAGCTGCAATTCTCAGGGCTGACGTCCACTCGTCGATTACGGATTCTCTATCTTTGAAATTTACTTCATCAAGATCGAGCATTACTCCGTAGGGATGGATAGGGTCTAAGGTCGCCTTTCCATAAGGTGTATCTTGCACTTTTGGATGCGGCCTTCTTACCCTTGTCCTTCTTGCAGCCATGTATGCATCATTTGGGGTATGTTGATCATACCTTGCTCCACTCTGAAAATCCTGGACTACATTAATGGCTCCGGGTGCATTTTGAAAATCTTGTTGATTTCCAATAATGGCTCCCGGTGGAAGTTGATTCACCGGCTGTAGATTTTGGACCACATTCTGGTTCATTTTTAAATCCACCATCGTCATGTTAGCAAAAGATTCTGCTAACTCCTGGAGGTCGTCAAGCTTGATTCTTTCAAGATTATTCATCTTTTTCTTTGAATCATTCTTTTCAAGGCCTCCATGTTTGGATTCTTCTTGGTTTCTTCCACTGGAAATGGATAAGTGGGTTCATTACCAAAAGGATTTCTCCTTTGACTGGAACGAGGTTGTTGCTCCAGTTTTTCAATCCGTGATTGGATCTCATTCAGGATATGACAAATTTCATCCTGTTTCTTAGCAATCTTGTAAAGATCGCGTGGTACACCATACAGGCTATCGCCATAATGTTGTACTATTTTCTGTATTTCTCTCAGATCCTCCGATATCTTGGATGAATTTGGAGTAATCTCTTGATATAAAAGAGTAGATGATACTCCTTTATCTTTCTTTGGCTCCATTAGGGCTGTACAGCATAAAGCTGATTCCAATTTGCTCCCAAATGAATCCAATGATCTCTTCTCATAGCATGTTCTATCTCCCATTCAAGGCAGATACAACTATGAAGAAGATCTTCTTTTCTTTTGATTCCTTGGATGCATGAATCAATTAATTCTTTCTCTTGGTTTTGTTGGATTAGGATATCCAACTGCCTTCTCCAGTGTGTCAGCACACTCTGGTATTTTGTTCTTCTTTTCTCCAATATTTGGAGACATTCCTGGAAATGTCCACACCATGGACATCCTTCTAGATCCATCACATATGATTGTTCTGATGGTTTCTTCTCATGGTGTTTATCACCTCGAACTGGAGAGCGCTCAGATTTGCATCGCCTCTCCTCTTTTCCTCAATCTCTTGAATAAAAGGCTCAAGGTATTCAAGCCTTCTCTCACGTACGACTATGGAGTCGAACAATTCTCTCCAGACTGTCCTTAACATCTGGTTTCTTTCTCTTTTTATCTCCAGATCTTGGAGATAATTCCTGTAACACTCGCATCTCGGACAATTGTCCAGATCCATATTTTTCTTGATGTCTCCTCCGTTAGGATAATACTTAAAGCAATAAATAAAATATAATTCCTTAATAAACCTTAGGCTCTGATACCATTTTGAGAAGCGTGGGTTAGGAACAACAGAATGTACGAAAATTGGTTCGTATAATAAAGAAATACATAGCTATTTATGTCCATAGTAATTATGAACTGTCAATAGTTTAAACAGAGGGGTATAATCGTCATCTTGTGTATATTTCATTTGTCTTGGTGATGGTGTGTAATTTTCATTTTGCAAAAGGAATAGTGGGTATTTTACAATAATAGCACAAATAACTTTATGTTTTAATTTATATGTATATATTTTAAAAATAATTTTATATCTTATTTAAAAGTTGTGATATTGTTCGAGTTAATTATTAATCAAACTTAGAAAATTAATTATTTCACGTATCTAAATTTATAATTAGGAATGATAATAGATCGGGTATACTCATTCATTATGTATTTTTTTTAAATCTAAATTTGTATAGAATTTTTCTACATGTTCGTTCTAATCTTGGTTAAAATAGTGACTTTAATGTACATACTCGTCTCAAATCCGTTGAGTAATACTCGATAAAAATATGAACACTCCAAGTAAAATTAATTAAAATTAGTAAAAATCATTCTTTCTATGTTATTTGAACCGTCTCGTTGGTTTATTCTAAATTACTCAATAAAAATCTAAACAAAGTTAATATTAACTAAAATTAGTAAAAATCCTTCTTTTTAAGTATATTTGAACCGTCTCGTTAGTTCATGTTAAATCGATATCTCTAATCTTTGTCAAAATGTGGAAAAAAATATATGTTTACATCTTCAAGTTTTTTTGTTCTTTTCTTTAGCTACATATCCCACATTTGATTCAATGTATATATTTTCTAGAAAGCACAAATCAAAGTTTTTAGAAAAACACGAATGCAAAAATGAAAAGGATTCCATGTAGACATGTTGATTAAATATATTTATTTAGTCTTCATAGAGAGATTTTCATTTACAAATTTTCTATAGATTATTATATATGAATTAAGAATGTATAAAATAAGGATTTATAAGAATGCATTCCGAAATTGTTATTATTTTAATATGTATAATAGAAGAAATTAATTAAATAGAGGGATAGATAAATATGAGATGTGATTAATAGATAAACATGTGATATTTCAAGAATATAAAATTAATAAAATTTTAATTAATAAAAATAAAAATTAGAATATATATGAATTAAAATTAGACAAATTATCAGAATAAAGAAAAATCTGAATGGAGCATCGTGAATGTGACAACTTTATTTTTCTATTAGTAATAGATGTAGTCCGTCGAAATTCGACGGAAAATAACATTATGTTTTAATTTATATATATATATATATATATATATTAAAAATAATTTTATATCTTATTTAAAAGTTGTGATATTGTTCGCGTTAATTATTAATCAAACTTAGAAAATTAATTATTTCACGTATCTAAATTTATAATTAACAATAATAATGGATCGGTATACTCATTCATTACGTATTTTTTTTTAAAATCTAAATTTGTTTAGAATTTTTCTACATGTTCGTTCTAATCTCGGTTAAAATAGTGACATTACTGTACATACTCGTCTCAAATACGTTGAGTAATACTCGATAAAAAAATGAACACTCCAAGTAAAATTAATTAAAATTAGTAAAAATCATTCTTTCTATGTTATTTGAACCGTCTCGTTGAATTATGCTAAATTACTCGATAAAAATCTAAACAAAGTTAATATTAATTAAAATTAGTAAAAATCCTTCTTTTTAAGTATATTTGAACCGTCTCGTTAGTTCATGTTAAATCGATATCTCTAATCTTTGCCAAAATGTGGAAAAAAAATATGTTTACATCTTCAATGTATATATTTTCTAGAAAGCACTAATCGAAGTTTTTAGAAGAACATGAATAAAAAAATGAAAAGGATTCCATGTAGTCCGTCGGAATTTGACGGGAAATAACTTTTATGTTTTAATTTATATGTATATATTTTAAAAATAAGTTTATATCTTATTTAAAAGTTGTGATATTGTTCGTGTTAATTAGTAATCAAACTTAAAAAATTAATTTTATTTCACGTATCTAAATTTATAATTAGGAATGATAATGGATCGGGTATACTCAATCATTATGTATTTTCTAAATCTAAATTTGTTTATAATTTTTCTACATGTTCGTCCTAATCTCGGTTAAAATAGTGATTTTACTGTACATACTCGTCTCAAATCCGTTGAGTAATACTCGATAAAAATATGAACACTCCAAGTAAAATTAATTAAAATTAGTAAAAATTCTTTTTTCTATGTTATTTGAACCGTCTCGTTAGTTTATGCTAAATTACTCGATAAAAATCTAAACAAAGTTAATATTAATTAAAATTAGTAAAAATTCTTCTTTTTAAGTATATTTGAACCGTCTCGTTGGTTCATACTAAATCGATATCTCTAATCTTTATCAAAATGCGGAAAAAACTGTTTACAGTATTAACTAAAATTAGTAAAAATCCTTTTTTCTATGTTATTTGAACTGTTTCGTTGGTTTATGCTAAATTACTCGAGAAAAATCTAAACAATGTTAATATTAATTAAAATTAGTAAAAATCCTTCTTTTTAAGTATATTTGAATCGTCTCGTTAGTTCATGTTAAATCGATATCTCTAATCTTTGCCAAAATGCGAAAAAAAATATGTTTACATCTTCAAGTTTTTTTGTTCTTTTCTTTAGCTACCTATCTCACATTTGATTCAATTTATATATTTTCTAGAAATTACTAATTGAGGTTTTTAGAAAAACATGCATGAAAAATGAAAAGGATTCCATGTAGACATGTTGATTAAATATATTTATTTAGTCTTAATAGGGATTTTTATTTACAAATTTTCTATAAATTATTATATATGAATTAAGAATGTATAAAATAAGGATTTATAAGAATGCATTCCGAAATTATTATTATTTTAATATGCATAATAGAAGAAAATAATTAAATAGATGGAAAGATAAATATGAGATGTGATTAATAGATAAATATGTGATATTTCATGAATATGAAATCGATAAAAATAAAAATTAGAATATATATGAATTAAAATTAGACAAATTTCCAGAATAAAGGAAAATCTGAACGGAGTACCATGGAGGAGGGGCATTATTTCCGTATTAGTAATAGAATAGGGCTCATTTGTTATGAAGTATGGGATAAGGCTTGATATGATTAGCTGGGATATCTTAATACGTATAAAGAATTAATATTGTGTTTGATGTATTAAATTCTCTGCAAAACATATTAATTATGGCAAGAGGGTGAAATTATAGTAATTTATTCTTATATTTAGTTGCAGTATTATTTATACCACCTCATAGATGGTATTAGATAATAACAACAATAGGTATAATTCATACGGGCCCGAATTTTATAAAGGGCATCATACTTTGTACCGAACAAGATATTAGGGTGTATAATATATATTATACACCCTAATCACCCCTAACAAACAAGCCTAGGAAGTATGGATAAGGCTTGATATGATTAGCTGGGATATCTTAATACGTATAAAGAATTAATATTGTGTTTGGTATGATGTATTAAATTATCTGCAAAACATATTAATTATGGTAAGAGGGTGAAATTATAGTAATTTATTCTTATATTTAGTTGCAGTATTATTTATACCACCTCATAGATGGTATTAGATAATAACAACAATAGATATAATTCATACGAACCCAAATTTTATAAAAGGGCTCATAATAACAAACAAGATATTAGGGTGTATAATATATATTATACACCCTAATCACCCCTAGCAAACAAGCCCAATACATTTGCATGCACATAAATACTACACTATTTGGACACGTGTTTAATTAGTAATGATATAATTAAACAGATAATACTAGTATAAATACATTTCCAACGGATATAATTAAATTCTCGTCACACGAGTCCATTCAAATAAAATCTCTTCATTTCCACGATATTTTGCCAAATCTCTAACTAATAAACTTTGAACTGCTCAACACCTCAACTTAAACTAGAAGTCCAATATTAATTAACCACTTCTTTGTCATGCATATACATACGTTACTTCCTCAATAGACAACAGATCTATATAAATAGTGCATCTTTTCCTTCCCTGCAAAATAAAAATAAAAATAAAGATCTATTATATTACTCTCAAAAAGCAATTGATTCGTTCGTTCAAGCCATCAATATGGTCATCTTTTTGGAGAATTACCATTCTCCGTCGTCGGAATTTAATATTCCGATCGGGTGGAGGTTCATGCCAACCGAAGAAGAGCTCATCGCGTCGTATTTGTCTAGAAAAGTGAATTTCAGATCTTTACCGGCTCAAATTATTAGGGAGATTGACGCAATCAAATTTTATAGTCATCATCCTAAGGATCTTGTTACGAATCTTGGTACGCAATTCTTACGATCTTAGCTTACTGTTTGATCTCGATAAGCCTATTAAGTTGGCCAACGCATTGTATGTATGTATGTGTGTACTGTTTGATCTCGATAAACCTATTAATTTGGCCAGCGCATTGTATGTATGTATGTGTGTAGCTCCAATAACAATAATTAGCTAGCCATAAAATTTCAAAAATGTATATATATTTTATTTTGATATTCTATATATATATATATATTCATAAGAGTAATTGATCTAAATTTAGTTTCCAAAACTTGAATTTTTTTGGGTAACTCGATTCCAAGGTCAACTTTATATATTTTCATAAATTATTAATTTAAATTTCAATTTTTAAATCTTAAAATTTAAAAATAATTATTTGTATATTTTTTATATTTTGAAATTCTTGTTGCAGTGGGTAATGTTTGTTTCAAGAGAGATCCTTACGGATTGGAACCGGAATGGTGGTATTTATTTATTCACCACGACGAATATTTTCATGGAAGGATTATTAAAAAGAAAGCAGTTGGAGAAGACATTGGCTTGTGGAAATCTAATGGAAAAGAAGAAGAATTATATGATGCTCATGGAAACGTTTTTGCTTGCAAAATTCACTTCACTTTCTTCACCAATTCTAGAAAAACACATTGGAAAATGGAACAATATCGATTATTACATAATCATAGTAGCAATGATCATCATCAGGTACTGAATTAATAATTTTTTTAAATTTTACATATATATATATATATATATATAATTTATGCCTTTTCTAAACGCTTATAGTTTTTTTTTTTTTTTTGAATTTGTTTTGCAGAATTTACCTAGAGACGAGTGGGTGGTGGCAAGAATAAGAGCAGCATAAAATTAATAAAAGCAAGATTCGTTTAGATTTGCTATTAAAATTTAGGTCAGAATAAGTTATTTTGAACATTTCATTTTTTCGAAGGCATTATTTCATTTAGTTTTTTGGACTGTTTTTTAAGGTTTTAGCTAGTTTGGTTGTTTGTTAGATTTTTGTCTGAAGTTAAGTACTCCCTCCGTCCCCCATAAGTGTGATTCATATTTGATTATATGTGAGGTATAAAATATTAGTTGAATAACACTAACCTGTGACGGAGAGTAATTTTGTTTAACATAGTCTGTACACGTATTGTTTTGAGCACATGCATAATTTAGGTTAGGTTAGGTTAGGGTCTAATTCGTTGTGTGTATATTATAATAATGCACACTTTATCATAATAAAAGAGATCTATTTACTTTTCTTTATTTTTAATTTTTTGCTTTCTTTTATTGATGAACATGGTACGTAATATGAGAACACGAATATTGATATATGCAATAATCAGAATCGTATACACCCACTTTTCTTAGTAAAAGGCAAAAAAATGTTATATTTTGCGTCCAAAGCAATATGTAATCCTTAGTAATACCAAGTATTAAATTTTGAAAATTAATAAATTGGAATAAAACGAAAAAAAATGATAATTCTACAAAGACTATAATTAATTTGTCTCTCATGCCAATATCAACTATATATCAAAACATTAACATTATTTGCATTATATTTTCAGTATAATAGCGATTACTACTCTATGCTAATTTACTTTTGACGAACTGCAAACAATTCCTCTCCATATACTAAATAATAGTAGTATATTATTGTTGTTGACAAAGGGATAATTATTTGACATTGCAACCAAATTAATAACTTCAATGAGAAATGACCTTTATTTCATAGCATCCGACGCTGAAAAAAAATTACTAGAAAATATCTAATGAAAATTAGCCTTACCCTGAAAAGTCATTCCAATTTGCCAATCATTTGGAACCACATTAATCTCCTGCACCATTGACCCATCACTAGTTGTCACCTGAAAAGACAGGCTTTGTCCACGTAGATTCTCACTAGACTGCCAGTTCTGGCCCCAATTACGGGTCATTTGAGTCGAGTCCGAGTTCGAGCCTTTTACTTTTACCGAGATCACGTCTCCCACACCTCCCACATTGTGCACAAGGACAAGCGTAAAGTAATTGTTTCCGCCCATTTCAAATTTGAGTCCGCCTCTTTTCCCACACTTAACTCGCCTGTATATGACCGGGACTACCCCGGCCTTGTACTCGGCGATCTGTAGGAACATCGGTCGTGCTAAGTCGAAATGTTTCTGAGGCGGGTTGCACCAGATGTCTTGGGTTTTGGTGTAGTCCGGAGGACAAAAGTTGGTGGCGGTTACACGAATTATGCCCCGCTTGCACGCTTGGGGAGCCTTAACGCACACAATCTCGAAACATGCTCCGCAGGCGGCGCCACCGTTGAAGAGGGCGGTGCTTAGAGCCGTCGTCTCTTGGCCGTAGCCTTGTTGGATTACGTTTTCGTATCCACAAGCACCACCTACGACAAATTTTGAAGACGTACATTTTTACCTGCCTCTCTTGTATTTAGTAGATTACAAATTAATAATCTTAGAAGGTGAAATTAAATAAGATGCATAATTTTGCTAATACACTAGACTAATCGTATTCTATTAGCATTAACAAAAATGAGACTAGTAATCGCAAGTGCATATATCTTAAATTTATTTTTTTCGTCAAGTATAAGTTAGATACCAACAACCATGCATAATTATGAAAGAATTATGATCATATGTGCGAAAAAGGATAATTATGTTATTGAAATAATAATAAAATATTATTCTTCAAAATAATCCTAGCTACAATTTAAATTGAGTATCTATATTAATATAAAAAGAGCCTTGTTATATAAAATTTGATTTGCTTTATTATTTCAGAATCGTCAAATTTTCTAATATTGTAAAATATATGTACCCATTCCCTCGACGGCGTCCGGTGGGCCGTAGAACGTTGCACGAGCAAAATCCCATCCATTCTTTCTTAAGGTGTCATCATCATCTTCAATTACAGTGGCATTAACAACACACAAAACTACTGCAGAAATGGCTATTAAACCAAACAAGACTCTATGTAAACCCATGTAGCTAATTATAATTAATATCAATATAATATTTATATAATGGAACTAGCTAGTTATATAATTCTTGAGACGATGAAAAGATTTATTTATAGTTGTCAAAAAGTATGATGTCAAGACTATTAAATTGACTGACTTGTATTTGCAAAATAAATTAATCTTGAAATCTCATATGGAATATATAATTAAGACGATGAAAATATATACAGTGGATGTTTGAAATGAGGAATATTTGGATAATGACATTGGATGAAATTAACTAAATGGGATTTTGTATTTGCTGAAGTTAGTGAGCCGAAATATGCATGAAATGTTGAGAAAATACTAAGTACTATAATGAATAAATATACATAATTATTTCGTGCATATAGGAAATCTTGTTTAGGCCGACCTTATTAATTCAGAAATTGCATATCTGAAATTCTGAATTAATGATAAAAAAAAAACAAAAAATACCATTCTTCCTATTAAAAATGGACAAGAAAAAATAATATAATATGCTTACCGATAAAAACAATTTGATGAAGTAATAATGAATGAATGTTCGTAATTATTTTAGTATATATAAGAAATCTTGTTTAGTCGGAACCAATTTTCATTGCGATAATATTCGATCCTTTATGTTGATTCTTACCCATAAATAAAGTGAGTAATATAATTTTAAAGCTTATAAATAAGGTTATAAATCAGTTCAGTATTACTTGGATTATAAATTTAAGGAAAAATGAGAGCAATTGCCAATAAATTGTTTATGAGGTCTCATACACCATCTCGTATCGCTACTGAGGCCCATTCTCGTGGGCTCAAACTCAAAACATACAATTTTGGTTTAAGTAAAATATTTTTAAAAAGTTCAGAAATGAAAGTCTATATTGTGCAAGTTTAAAAGAGTCCAACTTCTAGAAACTAAATCTCGACAAATATTAGAAAAATATCCATCTTTTTTAGTATACCGTTCTCGTAAAACATCTAGATGTCTTTAGTGTAATTTTCTAATTAATAATGTTCATTGAATTAAATATGTACGTGAAAGATCTTGGTCATTGATTTGTAAATGTCTATTGTCTACAATATAAATAGGAACACTAACCTCAAAATAAAAATATAGTTTCTCTATTCAAAGTTACATTCGTCTTCTCCAAATCAATTTCAATGGAGCGTTTTTCTTAGCAGATCACTGCAATATTTTTGGTGATTTTAGTGTAGGTTTCAAGATAATGTAGTCAGAATTCCACAATAAAATGCGATGAAGTTCAATGTGATCTATATGCAAATAAGCATACAAAGAGAAGCGAATTAAGTCCTATTTGTTTGCGGTCACATTCTTCACCTTCCAAAACCTTACATTGTACTTGTCTAGATTGAAACAATCGAATTTTATAGTCATCATCTAAAGGATCTTAGCCTATTGTTTGATATTGATCATCCGATTCTTGGTTCACATGTTCCTTTCTGGAAAGTCTAAATAAAGTGCTTCATGTAAGATATATAAAAGTCTACATAACTTTAAGTCGGTGCCCATGATATTGTTTGATCTCTATCTATTCGGCAACACATGTAGCTAGCCATTTCTTTTTCTTTTGTATGCATGTTATTTTAGCTCTTGTACGTGGTGAATTCGATTGTTATTGCAAATTTACAAGAAGAAAGTCTATTAAAAATGATTTTTGATTAAGCATTCATTATTTAGAAAACTAGAGATGAGCTAACTTCATGTAATATATACTTAACTCGATTGAGCAAGCATTATGTTAATTCTTTGAACTTATTCTAATTTATTGGTCTTAATACTTTTTATAGACTTGTAATCAGCAGTGATCCTATATATTAAGCTTTTTTAGTTATGAATTTAAGTCGAAGCAGTTGATCAAAAGTACTATTATAATATAACACAAATAAAAATACAAAGACAATGTTACTCCACAGGAACAAAAGTGCACGCACACACCTCACTTGACACTCCGATTTGATATAATCAATCTTTGTATAATCTACATTAACATAAAAAAACATGCAATATATATATATAGAGTCGAAGAGTACGACTTCTATCTACTTCTCTTGATAGTTGAGGCAAGTTGAGGATGAAAGATGATCGATAAATCTCTGAAAATTCATAAAAGATGATCCCTCTTGAGCAACACTCTTTGCAGCCATCTCCTTGAACCTCAATGCATTTTCTTTTATATCATGATCATCAACCAACATTTCAATTTTCCTTTGGATTTCGTCCCTGGTCCTAATCCCATTCTCATCTTGCTCAATTCCCAATCCAATCTTCCACTTGTCACAAATGTAGTTCTGGTTATGGTACTGATCCGCAAAATAAGGCCAGCACAAGAAGGCTCCAGAGTCGAGTTCCACCCACAGTGCGACAAAAACACCCGACACTAAGATGAGATAAAACCTTTTCCTGAGGCGCCCATTCAACTACTTTTCCAAGCTCGCCCCTTCCAAGAACCCCTTTGGGTACTCAACGCGCGATCCATCATTGGTGAGATTCGACCTCACGACCCACAAAAAGGGCCTACCTCATAGCTCAAGCCCCCATGCCATCTCTTCTAGCTGGTTGGATGAGAAAACGGCCAAGCTCCCAAAAGAAACATAGATCACTGAGGCAGCTGCTTTCTCATCCAACCAGCTTAAACAAGAAGTATCTTCAACATAAAAGCTGCTAGAATTTGTCCTAGATTTGGAGTTAGTGTTCTCGAGCAATGGTCCAATAGGCAACAATTTAGGGTTCATCTCACAAGCTGAGGACTCGAGCTCATAAAAAGTATTGCAAAACAGCCAATTAGATCGAGATTTGGCTGATTTTTCCCCACTTAGACAGCATTCTAACAAGATTTTCTGAAGCTCCAAGAAAATTCATCTTTTCTCCACGGTGGTATATCATCCGACAAGCTTACAATCTCACTCCCTTTCAGAGTTCCTGCATTAATTTTTTTTTTAATTGGGTAGATATCAATTTCTAAAGTATGCCCTTTTTCTTTTCTTTTTTTTCAAAAAGGTTATTGCTTTCGATATTGACATTAGAGGTGGCAAAATTAATACGGCCCGATTTTGGGCCGGGTTGGGTTTTAAAATCATAGGTCCGATGAGATTTCGGGCCGGGTCGAGCCATTCCAAAAGGAGCAAAAGCCAGATGGGCTCGGGCCGGCCTGCCCCGAAATATTTGCACTATAAAAAAAAATTTGGATTTGGCTGGGCTCCAAAATTTTAGGCCCGATAAAATTTCGGCCCGGCCCGACCCGATTTTTTTCAAAAGCTGGGTGGGCTCGGGCCGGCCGATTTTTTGCCAGTTCTGATTGACATATTAATACTCAATAAATTAACTTTATTTTCAGATCCAATAAGTGGCACTTTTCCAGTACTTAAAAGTCGTTTTGGCTTTAATTCTAGTACAATTTCCACATAGATGTACGATTGAAAAACTGACCGAAAAAGTGGTCCGTGCTAGATTTGAAAACCAAATTTATTTATTGGACTAATCGGGCAGGAGCAATCGGGTCACAAAAATGCAAGTCCGAACCCGGCTGAGAAAAACATAGTATAAAAATGATCAAATGAGACTAAAGTTCTAATGGCTCATAAAGGTCCGTGGGGCCTGGCCGGGACGGTCCAATTTGGACAGCTCTACTAAGTGCGGATATTTCTAAAATAGAAAGAAAAAAAACCATATTTTGAAGTAGAAAGTGATATTCAGGCTATGGAATTTACATACCATTTGAATCAAGATTTCCTTGTTGAATGAGGTTGGGAATTTGAAGAGTGAGAGCCAAGGAAGTAGCAGAAGCAGGGGTAAAACCGACAGACTCAGCTCCGAATTTTGGAGCAATCTCCAAAATCCATCCAAGTGTAACATCAGCTATGATGCAGCTGATCTTCTCGTCACAATCTGAACCATTGATCTTCTCAACCAACTCTATCAAGTAGCCGCTCATCCTGCTCTTGAGGCTTTCCCACAGCTTGAAAGCGTCGCTCCGATCATCGCCTACGGCTAAACCGTCGGAGATTGACGTCAGCACCACGTTGCTGGCGTCATCAAGTTGATGATCGTGGGATGTTATTTTGCTGTGTATGAAATGTGTGTTGACGAAAGTGACCTTGACTCCGTGAGAGGCGATAAGGCGGGACAGTTTGAATAGGGGCGTGACGTGGCCTTGAGCTGGGAATGGTACGGCCAAAACATGAGCTCTTTTGCCCTTCGCCATTCCCATTTGCCTAAGATTTTGTGGATTTAATTAATTATGCATGCTTTTGATTCGATGAGTGTATTTATAGAGTTCAGTAGTGTGTGTTGTGTATGTTTGAACTTAACTCTGCATCAACTACAACTGTTAAGTTATTAGTAATAATTTTCCCCAAAAGAGAAGAGGTAACTAATTAGCAATAAATAAAATAGAATTGGATTTGATCGTAAGATTCCCCTAGGTCGTGCCCAAAATAAAAAGTATCTCTTGTTTTAGAAGATTTGTTTGTACAATTTTTGACATCAACATCAATTCCAATAATCTCCTCGCTATTCTTTACTCTATGAATTTCATGGAATGGACTGCTTATATTATTATCATTATTATTATTATTATATCAGATAAAAACTCTTGTGCAACAGTCGTAGGTGCAGCGTTTGCAACTTTTATTTATTTTTATTTTAAATAGATATACTAACTTCAATTAAATTTATTAATATTAATTAGAACTTATTAATCATAATTAAAATTTATTAATATTTAATTAAATTTAAAAAAAAATCCACCTAGGTGGGAGGGAGGGTGGCATGTGCATCTTGTGTAGGAAACGGCTATTTGACTAACCGATTCGATTTGCCTACGGATCTATTTCGATTATCTAACGAATACTCGTAAATCCAACCTATGCATGCTCCTATGAAATAAATGCAATCATATGATGTTTTAACGATATACCTGCAAACTTGACGGTCAGAGACTCCAGAGTAGATCTTCTAAATTGTTCCCGTAGCATAACTCGTCGATGGATGGGATCGAACTTCGAGATCCTCTCCTCAAGAAAACCGCCGCCTCTTTTTTTTCTCTTTGGGATTTTTTAGTTCTCTATTTTTTTCACGTAAACAACTAATGACTATTCCTAATATTTATAACTGGTATACAATACCTAATAAATATTATAGCCCATAAGTCAAACACATGTCAAAGCCCAGATGGGCTTGACCTTAGAGAAATAGGTGCCACTTTCTAGGAGATGGGCCAGTCGGGCCAATTCAAGGATCTACTAGCTTAAATAAGATTTAAGTCTCTCAGTGTCTAATTTCTTTTATTCATCCGAGAATAATAAATTAGAACACAAGTATTAATTTATTCCACTATAAAATTAATACTGAATTACCATCTTATTTATTTGATGAGTCGGGGCTAGTATTAGACTTAATTAATCCCCGTATTTAAGATTACAAATATCCATTAATTAATTAACAGCTTCTGACAGCTCTATAATTAATTAATAAGTTAATTAATAATAATTAACATCTTGAGTGCTACCACTTAAACTTATTATCATACTAGAATTAATTCCACCTGCAGGGTTTAGTATGATAAACTTATTAAGTTCCTCAAGGGATATTATCAGCCTGTTATTAGCAGGACACGGAATCCTTAATTGCAGTTTTATTGCATATCAAATAAGAATCATCATCACCCAAAATATCGAGCATATTGAGCTTATAGACTAAGCTCTCACCCTTGATAAATCAAAGTAATAATAAATTCCTTATTTATATCAATAAACTCAATTAAAGCTAAGATTAATTTAAGTCACCGAGATCTTGGTTCTTAAGTCAGATTAAAGAACTCATCTCACTGTGATCCTTTCAATACGTAAACTTATTATGATACGTAAACGTACTAGCATAAATAAATAGCCAAGATAAACTATTTATCATTTATGCTACAGTCTAAACCAACAACTTGTCCTAAGTTGTCTCGACTGTGAAATTCATTTATATCTCATAAGAAACCGATTATATGATCTTCTGTGATCTACAACACACCATATAATCTATAATATTGAGATAAATGGACATTAATTTAATTATGCAACAATATTAATTCAGATAGGAAAATCATAGTGAATATAAGGAATCAATGTATACAAGCATAAAGGCTTGTTTCAGTATACAACCCTTCAGCATGGTGTTACACCAAAGTGTTGCGGTTATTGTTATTGTTATGTTCTCCCTATCTCTATAGATCATTTGTGACAATAATGTAGATAGCATATTGACGACGACAACCACTAAGCTGCAAAAGTGAGGTTTTCGCATTGCTCCACTGCCGAAAAATTATTCTTGGAGTTTTGGCAGTCCGGCTGTCTTGTGAGCTGACAAAGATATTCCCTACATATTCAATATTAAAAAATAAAATAAAAAATACATATTGAAATACACAAATTAAAGTTTACTTAATTACTAGAGTTTCTTTTTTCTACAGTATTTGTTTTTTACGTATTAATTATACTTCATCTGTTGCAGCAGATAGTCCAAGTTAACCGAAGATGTCCCGCCTTTACCCACACTCTCTCTCCCCATCTCTCTAAATCTCAAAGCATTCTCCCTCACAACCCCATCCCCCATAATTTCCTCCACTCTCCGTTTAATCTCATCCCTCGATACAATCCCATTTTCATCAGCATTCAATCTCAGCCCCACATTCCACCCATCACACGCACACCGCTGCGTATACATCTGATCCCCGAAATACGGCCAACACAGCAGCGGCACCCCATTGCTCAAGCTCTCCACGAACGAGTTCCACCCGCAGTGCGTCACGAAGCACGCCGTCGAGCCGTGGCCGAGCACCGCCTCCTGCGGGGCCCACTCCACCATCATCCCCCGCCCCGCCACCCGCTCAGCGAACTCCCCGCAGTACGCCGGCCCTTCCTCCGTCAGGCCGGACCAGGCCGCCCAGAGGAAGGGCCGTCCCATCAGCTCCAGGCCCGCTGCCAGCTCGTCGAGCTGGCGGCGGCTAAACCTGGACGTGGTGCCGAAGGCGACGTAGATCACGGAGTTGGGGGGGTGGGTGTCGAGCCAGGATAGGCAGGTGGAGTCTTCTTCTGCACGGATCCCGCCGCCGTCGTCGGCGAGAAGCGGGCCGACGGGGAGAATGTTTGTGGAGATGGTGGTGGCGGCGGGATCGAGGTGGTGGAACCAGTTGCCGAGGATCCAGTCGGCGGTGGTCATGTGGTGGGTGACGGCTTTGATGGCGTGAAACAAGGTTTTTTGCATGTCTTTGTCGGAAGGGAAGTTCCACATTAGATCGCTTGCCCTCATGTCTGGCATGTTTGGTAGTAGTTTGATTGTCTCGTTCTTTAATGGAGTCCCTGCACCATAAACCATAAACGATGCGTAAAATTGACTATCATCTCTCATTGGCCCAATGAGCCCAAGCTAGCTCGGCCCGCCAATTTTACCCACCTAGTTATCATTTTGTTGGGGTATTTTGGTCAATTTGACTGAGAAAAATAACAAATTCTATTTATAAAGTTGAAAAATGTTATACGAATCTAAATCTCTCCGTCCCCCAACTCAAAGAAAAAAAGAAAAAAAAAAGTTTTAGTAAGGGGCGCACTTGGGTGCGGACACCCTAATTATCCCCCTTTAAATTATTTAATTTGATTTAATTAATATTAAATTTAATCCTAATTATGAATTAATAATC
Source organism: Agastache rugosa (assembly GCA_031470985.1). Taxonomy (NCBI): domain Eukaryota; kingdom Viridiplantae; phylum Streptophyta; class Magnoliopsida; order Lamiales; family Lamiaceae; genus Agastache; species Agastache rugosa. The sequence continues at coordinate 29,568,834 of CM062605.1, forward strand.
CCAAATTAGAATTGATGAATCATAATTGAATATTGATAAATTATAATTAGAATTAGTAAATTTTAATTGTGAATCAATAAACTATAATTACCCCTAATTATCCCCCGAATAATAAACGAATCGCACCAGAGCTTTTGCGTTTTCTCAATTGTCACCATTGGGCGCGCGTGTGTGTTACATGCTTACCATCGTCGTCGATGAATTTGGATTGAAGAAGTTGGGGAATCTTGAAGCCTAATGCCAAGCATCCAGCATTAGAGCACCAATGCACAGCAGTCTTGAGGCCCATCTTCTTAGGTATTCCCATTATCCAAGCCAATGGCGAATCAACTATCACACCACTTATCCTCTCACTCCCCTTTCCCCTCAACAATTCCTCCAAATAAATGGGTATCACTGCCTGAATTCTCTCAGCCAACTTCAAATCTTTCCACCCACCTTCAACTCCAACTTCCAGCCCACTCGGAACTGAGATTATCCGTAAACCTTGCTTCCACTTCTCCGACTCCACCCTCGTTTCTGCATCTGCCACTACATCTGCAACTGCACGCGCCTCTTTCAGATCCATCGTTAGGAATGTCACTTTCATGCCCAATTTGGTAATTTTGTGTGAGAGTTTTATGAGGGGTGCTGCATGGCCTTGCAGAGGATAGGACACCACCAAAATGTGGCCTAATTCATTTTGGTTCGGGGGTTTACTATCTTGATTCATTGTGTTTTTTCCTTTCTGTGTATTAACTTAGCCACGCAGCTATATATAGTTTAGATGGAATGAAGTAAAATATTTATATGTTGATGAACTGAGATCATGCATTTGGTTGAGGCAGTTTTTTATCCTCATGTGTTTGTCATGCACATTTGTTGATCCTAACAAACTCATTATTTTCAGGGAACAGGCATCTACTCTTCTCCCTTCTCTCTCTAGTTTACAAGGAGAAATCAATGGTCAATCCATGAACCGTTGCAAGAGGCAAGAACCGTGTTATGCAAATCCTATACGACAAGCCAAAAACTACGTGTTCAAATTTATAATTTATAGTCATAAATTCATTCACTCCACTAATTAAACTACCCTGAAAGACTCCTTTTATTTATAAGATTCATAATCAACATCTCTATTAAGCATGCATGACTTCCTGCAATGCCCTTATTTGACAGGTATGATTACTTATTTGGCATAGCAAGATATGCGTTGGTTAATGCTTACCATATTTCGAAAATAAATAAGGATATAATATATTAGTATATGCGCCTAATAGACATTACCAAATATAGAAACAAAACTGAATATGTGGGGAAATTTAGAAATAGATTATAATGAGGTTTTTTTTTTTTTTGGACAAAATGAGGTTTTTCTCTTAAAACACCTAAAACGGTCAGTAGATAAATGCTACATTTGGTGGATATCATTAAACAATATTTTATCAATATATATATTAAGATAAGAACAAAAACAGGATACATTGAGGAACAAGATAAAATAATTCAGCAAATGATCAGTTGGGCATCATTTACATTTAGGCTGTAAAATTCTATATCTCAGGCACTCCCCCCACCCAAAAAAAAAGAAAAAAGAAAAAAGAAAAAATATTACCTTCTCACTTCAACGGCATTTTTGGGTCCGATTTTTGGCTGAAATAGCCACAAGTGCTCCAAATCCAACAGCCACACCGACTCCAATAATCAAAGAAGGCACATGAACACTTGATTCGTTTTGTCTCTGCATAATATCCCACTGCAACTTAACATCATCAGCGTGCCATAAACTTAAGTGCAATGCCAGCGTCATTCTTAGATCAGCACCGTCTGATGCCTGCATCACATTAAAACATACTGGACAAGAAACCTTTGAACTTTCTCTATCCTTCATGGTAGTGACTCTCCCTGCTACTGCTATAGCTTTTTCCCTCAAAGATGTACGAACAGGGGGAGAAAACTGGAGAAGAATTGATCCCATATCAACACACCCATTACCATCATTATTGGGACTTCAAATCAATAAGAAAAATAGAGAAAGAGGACTAAGCATACCTTTATCAATTTACAGAACTGCAACCATGTTGCTCGAAGAACACCCCTCATTTGCTCTACTCAGCTGAAAATCCTGAATAAAATCATTTAAGAAGTGAAATCTGAAGCTGCACAGCTGGGGATAAATGTTTGATAGCTCTAAGTCACATTGAGAGACCACAAACTAAATAAGAGCTCTCGCACATGCTGATAGGTTGTCAAAGAGGACCATGTGCCGTTCAAATGGATAACTTTTGCACGCAGAAGTCAGAAAGAAAAGATGAAAGTCGCGTTAGTACCATACTAGCAAAAATCCGCACAGAAGTTACTACAATTGACATCGGAAGATTAATTAAACTCTCCTCATTGTTACCATGCAAAGTCAGAGAATACTAATTCAAAATCACGAACCTATACCAACTTTGAAAAGCAAGCTACTCAATTAGCATTCTTGGAAGAGTCTGTATATTCAAATTAATGCTAGTGACCAATGTGGTTGGCATAAAGTTGGAACCTAAAAAGGCAGGATGCAGAGCACCAGGAAGCAGTATTGATAGATACACTAACTATTTCTTGATCCCTTACTGCTCTTGAAAAGGCAGAAAATCTATTAGTTGATGGGTCCCTTAGGTTGGAGCGAATGAAGGAAAAGTTTGACATTATACCAACACCTTAAATGCTTCAACAAACAGAAAAAATCTGTGCATAAACTAAAAGATGATGGATTCATATATTGATTGCTTATGCACTTCCAGATCTTTTCCGGCATTCCACTAAAAATTTGCACTCAATAGAATGCACACTTAAGCAAAAGTTCAGCTAGCATACCACGAAGTGAAGAGAACAGACTCTGCACGCAATCTTTCATCCTACCCTTTCATAAAGAGAATATGTCATTCATAGACTGATAGAGAGAGCTCAAAGCGACAGATTCTAACAAAATACGCATTACCAAACAAGCAAATAGTTGGAATGCAAATCTCCATACACTATCTCGGCGCTGAATGCATTAATGTCCGAACATACAAGTTGTTCAGGATTCATCTGAAATTCTACTGCTTAAGAATCAAAATTCAATCCGACCTTTTCTCTGATCAATTGCACAAGAGAGAAGGCATCATCTTAGTCGCGAACTATTTGCACACATGTATTAATCAAAGCAATGCATCTGCTCCCCATAAATCAAACCCTCAAGGGGGCAAAAAAAGGAAAAGAAAACAAAATTACGCAAAAAACAAAGAATAGACAGGTTTCTAGAAACTAATCCATCAGATTGCTTACAAACTACATTAATCCGTCGCATATACACATACAAAAGAATAAATATGATTGGAATTATTAACCTTTAGATGCAGATGCGTGGTGAAGAGCGAGAGAGATAAGGAAAGTTGCAGAGAGGGGAAGCCGAAAGCAGTGAGACAGAGAGAGCGGAAAATGAAAACGTGGGGGGTTTTGGGTTTATAATTTTATATTCAGATTGATGGTATGGCTCTGAGAGAGGAATGTCTTATAAATAACATAAATAAATGGCGTGACTTGCAAATATAGAATAATTCAGCGTTTATTTATTTATTTGTTTTTTTTTAATATTTCTTATAAATAAAAGGGGTGCTACTGCATTGTTCCAAATAAAACTGGTAAGTGCTTCAATCTTTATCATTTTTAAATATAATGTTAAACTATTATATAAAAAGATTAAATTTTTTTTTTTAAATTAAATCTTTTTTCCATTAGAATTTTTTTGAAGATTTTTTTATAATGAACTACCAAACATGGGAGAACGGTTGCGTAGAGTGGATGATGTTTTTTGCGAGCAAATTGGGAGACAAAAATAGGGTCCAAGTGGATTGATATTTCTTCAAGGAAATAATATGATAATGGAGTGAAGGTACTTGTAAGTTGTGACCAAAATACCACAAGTTCAAATTGTTACAAGTGGAATCAGTTTTTTAGAGAGAAGCCACTTCAATCCATATCAAGCGATGGCGAAAAAACATGGCAATGAAGATTGAGAGTAACAACTACCATTCATAAAATATTGTTTGAAGTCATCCATCTCCAATTGTAATGTTGAACAAAAAATCCAACTATCTACTCAAACATGATAAGAAAACTAAATGAGCGATAGTATGTAGTCCAGCAGATGGAATGTGCTAAATGATCACCACTTAGAAGGAACAGCCAAGATGATGAGCTCTCAACGCGGGAAAATCCAGCACCCAAGATACTATGAACTTTTTTGGCCCGGACGAGGCCCCACCCCCAAGTAATTTGTCACCAACCCCATGATACCAAACCTGTTGTCCAAAAGAGAAAAGGAAAAGAAAATTTACTCACAAAGAATATATATATGACGAAAATATTAAGAATGAATAGATTCATAATCTTCTAAGAGAAGAACGTTAAATTAGATAGAAATATATACACATATATACATATACATTTAAATTAAACAGAAGGAAGTTTAGAGGTTTCCCAAATCACTTATATAAGTCCAACTCTTTCCCAATGAACATATAGTTGAATTATTAGTGCTGTCCATTAAGCATCTAGCTAGGTCCAACTCTTTTAACTGGGACAGCATCACATCAAAAAAGGTAAGTGACGTATACATGTATCATTTTCACATGATGTTCTCATATCAGCTTCTTGGAGGCACCATGAAGTCACAATATGTCGTATGAAATTGTATTCTTTATCATAGCAATATCAATATATACATGTCTTTTCTTCTTTATACTATAAAAATGAAATGATATCGTCAACGAATTTACACAAGTTGCAATCTTGAAAGGAAAAGGTCCAAAAACTTCATGATGACTTAGTCTTAAACAATGAGAACTTGATGAACATTCTAGTTATACGCTTCTCCATACCCAGAAGACATATCTTTTACACCTCCAAAAATCTTTCTCAAAGTGCATAATATATAGTCACACGAGTAACTAATGCAATTGCAAAGGCTTCTTTTAAATTTAATCACGGATGCCGCAGTCATCGCTATCCATGGTCTAATAGTTTCAAAAAGTACAAGCTTTTCAGAAACATTTATAAATATTTATTTTTTTAGGAAAAAACATGTATAAATATTAGTTTGAAGGTATAGTATCTAGTAAAAAATGATTTACAAATGGATTAAAATTCAACATCCTGATTGAAAAACCTTCAATAAAAGTGTGAAATCCCTTCCAAAAGCAGTAAAGATTTGTGGTGAGTTTGGTAGACCTCGTCAAACTAATAGTCGATACAATCTAACTTCATCCTCATTATATATGTGAACTCATCAAAATTACTGAAGGCATTACCTAGAATAAGTAATCATAAAACTGAAGCATGATTGCATCCATTATTTGATTATGTACTTCCCCTAATGAGTTATTCAAGGCAGACAACTATAATAGGAGGGAAAAGTAGAGAAAGGTAAAGGGAATCAACATGGTGAAGAAAAATTGACTCCTATAATAAATTATACATAACAAGGAATATAATCTAGAAACCAATGTAAATGAAAATTTTGACATTTCTAATACACACCAAACATCTTGCCAAACTTATGTAACAATAAGTCTCAAAATGTTATTTTCGTTATCTAACTCCAATGAGTGTACACATTCGCATAGTTCAAGTCTAATAGCCCAAATGCATTTGGAGAAGTCTTAATTTTATATAGAATCAATTGGTGAATCAATTACACCAAACAAAATCCTTTTAATTTGTCATCTAATTTCTCATAATTTCAACTTTCAACTAAAGAAAGTACTAAGAAACCCAATTTTGACACTTTTTCATCATTTTGTCACATTTCTCACAAAAGTAGACCAGTATGGAGGTCAATCACTCTGACAACCTATTTCAGCCAAGGAACTAGTCCTGGAAGCACAATAGATAGTCCAAATTATCAGCAATTCAATGAAAGATTTAAATACTCATCGACAAACTGAAGTAACCAGACAGCAATAGGGGACATCAATAGGGAAAGTTTTCCATCAGCCAATTGATTCTAGAAAGGCTGAGAATACAATAAAAATCAAGACATTAACTTGTATCAGAGCATTAGCCTATATCACTTTTCCTAAGTCTATATCTTGAATGCTACTAAATGAAATCACCATATTACGGACATAGTCTACAACTCATGTGAAACCTAAAACATACGTGCTAGATCATTCTAATAGAACACATTGAAAGGCACTTATTCATTATTTGTAGAAGGAATCACCTAGAACGCTAAAAACTGTATACCTTTATGCATCTGTAAGTGTTAAAAATAATGAAAATAACCAGAAACTTACATCATAGCCATGGAGATCTGCTTGAGGTCGTTCTCCATATTTTTCATATTAGAAAGCGATTGTGCGCAAAATATGATAGCAAGCCACGAGCAAAGCTTGTACTGCATAATTTTTTTTTTTTTAAACAATCAAAATCCACGATGAAACAAGCATAAATCAAATTCAATTAGCAAAAATTAGCAAATTCACTCAGAATAAACTCGATAATTCATCATTTCTCGAACTCGAAATACGTTACAGGCGCAATTGGATGAAAAGTAGAGCTGGAAAACATAGATCGGAGATGGAGAGGAAGATTTGCATACCCGGAACATGGCGCCAAAGACGCCGAACACAACGGCAATGAATCCGGAGTAATCCACGGGACCATCTTGCGGAGCGACGACCGGTGGCTTGAACGGCCGCGCCGCCGATGGTAGCCTTGGATCGTTGTTTTGCGACGCCATCTCTTTGACTATCTCTCGAGTGTATCTAACTACTGGCTACCCACACATATAGAGAGGTTTAATATAGAGTAACTATGTGAAATAGCCAATTAAGTTAATAAAAATAAAATACTAATTACAAACTTAATGTTATATAAATACTAGCCACTATTTGTTTGAAAAATAATTTTTCACCCTTTAACTTATATTTCTACTATTTTAACTAGAAATTGTAATGTTGTAGCCACGCAAACGGGGGTCTCGCTCCAGTGAGATCTACTCGCTCCAGTCGCACCATCATTCGCCCGGTACGCTTCGGGTGTCGAACATGGAGTGGTGCGAGTGAGGCGTGAGCGGGGCGAGTGGCCCTCGTTCTATACGCGAACGGGCGAACGGCATCCCATTCGACCCGTTCGCACCTCCACCTCGCGAACTAGTGTGGCGCGAACGGCACGCACGGGCACCGGTCGACTCGCTCGCGCCGCTCGCACCGCTCATGTTACCCACACACCTGAGCAAGGCGCGAGTCGCGCGAACGGCCCTCGTTCACCCCGCTCGCGCCGCTCACCTTACCACACATCAGGCACGAGTCGCGCGAACAGCCCTCGTTCGCCCCGCTCGCGCCTCTCACCTTACCCACACATCAGGCACGAGTCGCGCGAACGGCCTTCGTTCGCCCCGCTCGCGCCGCTCACCTTACCACACATCAGGCGCGAGTCGCGTGAACGGCCCTCGTTCGCCCCGCTCGCGCCTTTCACCTTACCCACACATCAGGCGCGAGTCGCGCGAACGGCCCTCGTTCGCCCCGCTCGCGCCGCTCACCTTACCACACATCAGGCGCGAGTCGCGCGAACGGCCTTCGTTCGCCCCGCTCGCGCCGCTTACCTTACCCACATATCAGGCGCGAGTCGCGCGAACGGCCCTCGTTCGCCCCGCTCACGCCGCTTACCTTACCCACATATCAGGCGCGAGTCGCGCGAACGGCCCTCGTTCGCCCCGCTCGCGCCGCTTACCTTACCCACACATCAGGCGCGAGTCGCGCGAACGGCCCTCGTTCGCTCGCTCACTTTACCCAGACATCAGGCGCGAGTCGCGCGAACGGCCCTCGTTCGCCCGCTCGCGCCTAGATCTATTCGGACAATACATGGGGCGAGTAGATCCACTCGCACCCTACATGGGGCGACTAGATCTATTCGCTCCTTCCACCACCGCAACGGAGTTTTGCATCACAAATTAACACCATTAACATATAGATTTGTAGTAGGAAACTTACATCGGCGCCATAATCGTCGTCGGATTCCGATTCAACGGAATCACTTCTGTTTGAACTATTCGACATCTTCGGCGGAGATGGTGGCGCGGCAGAGAGGGAGACACGACGATAGCACGAGCGGCGGAGATTAGGCGCGAAGAAGCCTAGACGCGAAGGTGTTGGTGCAAGAAGATACGAATGCGGCGGCGGAGGAGATGCGAAGACGGCGGAGGTGCGAAGACAGTGCGGAGGTGCGAAGACAGTGAGGAGGTGCGAAGATGGCGGAGGAGATGCGAAGACGGCGGTGGAGGAGATGCGAAGACGGCGGTGGAGGAGATGCGAAGACGGCGACGGAGGAGGTGCGAAGAAGGAATGAGATTGTGCGAAGACGGCGGTTCTGTTTCTATCTAGGGGTATTTTTGTAAGACTGACCAGTATTTATATAATATTAACTTAGTGGCTAGTATTTTATTTTTATTAACTTAAGTGGCTATTATAATATTTCACTCTTTAATATATATACATGAGAATCTATTTAAAATAGCCACTTAACTTAATAAAAAACAAAATTCTAACCACAAACTTAAAAATATATAAATACTAGCCACTTTTCGTGTAATTTATCTAATGTACCCTTAATGAATACGAAACATGAAGAAAAAACATTATGTTTCGAACCGTGCATAATGGCGCGAATGGCGCGAATAGATATTGTTCGCACCATTCGCGCCATTCTTTCCTTGTTTGTTACCAAAGCACGAATGGTGCGAACGGAAGGTATTCGCGTCATTCGCGCCTCAAAATCATGTTCACGCAAGGGAGGTGCGAATGGTGCGAACGGAGCCCCATTCGCGCCTTGTAGTGTGTCGTTGCGCAGTATTTTTATTTCGGTTCGTTCTCTCTCGTTTTTGCTCCGATTTTCGATCCGTTTTTTTTTTCTGTGAACTCCTATCGAATCAATCTTCAAATATATTATATTTTAAATTGCATTTGAAGTTAATATGTACTAGAAATTCATATTTAGAATCAAGTCTTTGTGTTTGTTATAATTATTTTAAGAATTTGATACTTGTACCCTCTTTACCAGATCTTGGAGGAAAATATTTTTAATAAAATGAGGAATGATCATGATATTTTTGAAGTTTAGCTCGATAGGAGTTCATAGAAAAAAACGGATTGAAAATCCGAGTTAAAACGAGGGAGAACGAACCAAAACAAAAATACTGCGCAACGACACATTTCTAGACGCGAATGGGGCGAACGGGGCTCCGTTCGGGCCATTCACGCCTCTCCTTGTCGAACATGATTTTGAGGTGCGAACGGAGCCCCGTTCGCGCCACTCGTGCCATGTAGTGTGTCATTAGCAGTATTTTTGTTTCGGTTCGTTCTCCCTCGTTTTAGCTTTGATTTTTTATCAGTTTTTTTCTATGAACTCCTATTGAACCAATATTTAAATATATTATATTTTAAAGTGCATTTAATGTAAATATTTTGTAGGAATTTATATTTAGAATCAAGTCTTTGGGTTTGTTATTATTATTCTAAGAATTTGATACTTGTATCCTATTTCTTAGATCTTGTAGGAAAATATTGTTAAGAAAATTAGGAATAATCAAAATATATTTGAAGTTTAGCTCAATAGGAGTTCATAGGAAAAAACGGATTGAAAATCCGAGTTAAAACGAAGGAGAACGAATCAAAATAAAAATACCGCGCAACAACACATTTCTAGGCGCAACGGAGCTCCATTCAGGCTATTCGCGCCTCCCATGCTCGAGCATGACTTTGAGGTGCGAATGGCATGAACAGAACCGTTCGCGCCATTCACACCTATTTGGTCGAACATGATTTTGAGGTGCGAACGGAGCCCCGTTCGCGCCATTCGCGCCATGTAGTGTGTCATTGCGCAGTATTTTTGTTTCGGTTCATTCTCCCTCGTTTTAGCTCTGATTTTCGATCCTTTTTTTTCTATGAACTCGTATCGAACCATTATTTAATTATATTATATTTTAAAGTGCATTTAAATTAAATATTTTGTAGGAATTTATATTTAGAAATAAGTCTTTGTGTTTGTTATCATTATTATAAGAATTTGATACTTATACCCTATTTCCTAGATCTTGTAGGAAAATGTTATTAAGAAAATGAGGAATAATTATGATATATATGAAGTTTAGCTCAATAGGAGTTCATAGAAAAAAACGAATCGAAAATCTGAATTAAAATGAGAGAGAACAAACAAAAACAAAAACACTACGCAACTACACATTTCTAGGCGCAAACAGAGCTCCGTTCGAGCCATTCGCGCCTCCCATGCTTGAGCATGACTTTGAGGCGCGAATGGCGCGAACGGCCCCATTCGCACCACTCTACAAAATGTTTCGAATTTCTAAGAAACCTTTATATAACCTATTTCTTAGATAAGATCCATTCTTATATGAAAAAAAAGAAACCTTCGGATTGGCGTTGACTTTAATAGTTTATCTAAGAAAAAGAAAAAAAAGAAAATCCAAATATCTTCTCTATTAAAATTTTTTTGCCCATTTTTAGTAGTTTTGCTATATAAAGGTCCTGCAAGCTTACTAAGGTTTGGTATAAATTTTCTAGCATAATTGAGCAATCCTAAGAATGCTTGAATTTGCTTTAAACCTTCTAGTTTATCTGGAAAATTTAATAGTTTTTCTGTAATGTGTGATTGTAATTCAATCTTTCCATTTCCAATTTCTAATCCTAAAAAGGATATTTTTCTTTTAAATAATTCCATTTTTCTTTTACTAATTACAATCCCTTGTTTTTCTATTTCCTTAAAAATAATTTCTAAATGGTATTCATGTTCTTTAATATTATTGCTTGCTACGAGTATATCATCTATATAAACTAGGCAGAACTCATATTTTAGAAATATAGAGTCCATAAATCTTTGAAAAATTGATGGAGCGTTTTTTAAGCCAAAGCTTAAAACATTACATTCAAAATGTCCCTCTGGACAAGTAAAAGTTGTCCATGGTTTAAACCATTCTTCTAATTGTAATTGATTATATCCTGATTTAAGGTCAAATTTGCTAAAAATCTTTTTATTTTGGATTAAACTAATTAATCCTTTCTTATTTGGAATATTGTAACCATCATCTATGGTGTTATCATTTAATTTTTTATAATTATAAACTATTCTTGCTTTTCCTCTTTTTATTTCTGAATGATTTCTAACTATAAAAGCTGCTGTTCTGTGTGGACTTTCTGATCTTCTAATTAGTTTTTGTTCTAACATTTCTGGAATTTGTTTTTTAAATTCTTCTCTATCAAGAGGAGAATATTCTATATTTGCTGTAATAATCCTTATATCAGTATTTTTAATTTTTTGTTTTATTAAATAGTTTATTTTTGTCTTGGTGATGTCTTCACCTATTAATCCTATTTTTTCAAGTCCTTGAATTATAGGGTAATTTATGCTCTTTGTAATATTTGGTCCCTTTTCTAATTCTTGACCCAAAAAAATTTCCTAAATAAAATATTGTTTCATTTTCTATTTTATTTATTCTGTGACTTTCTTTATTTTGAGATTTTTTGAAAAAGTCTAATTCACCAGTTTCACCACGCTTTCGAGCAAACTCTGATGTCTGACTATATCTATTTGTAGGAAAACTATAAACTTGTTTACTAAGAGTAATATGGTTTTTTGCTATTGTAATTGATCCATTTAAACTTGTAACAAAGTTTAATCCTAACAGAAAATCTTCTGATTTTACAGATTCTGGATTAATAATAACCTGTGGTAATTCATATTTAGAACTAAAATTTCCTGCAAAGTCTAGGAATTGAATTCCTAATGCTTCAACTTGGTGTGTTATAGTAATAATTCTATTTTCAACAGTTCTTGTTTCTATATTATAAGTTAATTTTTTATGATACTGTTTTGGGATTAGACTATATCCTATTAAACTTTTAGTACTTCCAGTATCAAGTGTGGCTGCTAATGGTATATAAGTATTTTGATCTAGCCAAACTCTGCAATGTAGAGTTATTAAATTGGAAATTCCTTTATTAATACTTTCAAAACTTTTATTATTTATTGAAATAACTTCCTGTTTTTCTTCAATCTGTTGTGACATTTTACTACACTCGGTTTCGTCATCTGTTATAAGTATATTTTTTCTTTTATCAATTTTTTCTTCTAATAATTTATTTTTAAATTCTAATAGTTGTATTTTTTGATTTATGAGTTCAATAGCCAACTCATGTTTATTTATTCTTTCTTTATAAAAATTTAATTTTTCATCCTGTTCTAGTATATTTGATGTTCTTCCTTCTAATTCAGTGTTAATTTTAAATATTTCATGTATACATAGGAAGCATATTTCTTTAAAACATTTATTACATTAATATCTTTTATCAATAGTTGGGAATAATTTACAAATGAAACAACTAATATGATTTTTCCTTTAAATCTTATCCAATCATGTTGACATTCTATTTCTGTATTCATATATGTGTAAGTTATTTGTGATTTTTCTTCTTCACTATATATACTATATACCGAATCATTTTCTGAGTCAGTTTTAATTTCTTCTATTTCAAAATCTCCTATTTGTTCAACTAGATTGTTTCTTTCTCTACTTCTATTATCTTTATTCTTATCAGGACATCTATTTGCTAAATGTTTTGAATCTCCACAAATAAAACATCTACAAGTTCTATTTTATGGTTTTCTAACATATTTATTTTTATCATAATTTTTATTTTTATCAAAACTAGTACTTTTTCTAATATGTTTATATTTTTTAGGTTTTTCATAATATCCATATGCATGTGGTGTGTAAATTGCTGTTTTACAAAAAGCCCATGCTTGACTTTTAATTTGTTCTTGCATGACAGCTTCTTTGCACTTTTCTTCTAATTTATGAAAAATAAAAGACACTCTTGGCCCTATTCCTAAATTTATAGGTTTTGGATCAAGTTTTTTCCATTCTTCATGAAGACCTTTTCCTAAATCTCCCGGTAATTTTATAAAGTATTTATCACATAACTCATCTTCCATAGCCCTTCCAGTTTGTGATATTATTCTAGTAAAATCTGTACTAAATTCTCTAATATATTTAAAATGTGAAATACTTAATTGTTCAAGATTTCTAATTGCAATATCTTGAATAAAAGTATTTTGTTTTGTAGGATCAACTCCTAACAATAATATTCTAATTTGACTTGTGAAATTGTAGGGATTTTCTCCTAAAGATTTAATTTGATTAATTTGTTCAGGAGCTTGATTCTTTTTACTTTGCCACAACCCTAGAGCAATTGGTCCTAGCGTTGTTTCTAAATAAGCAAACATATCTATATATGTTCTTTTATTTGTTTCCCAATTTCTAACTACATTTTGTTCCCATATTAATATTTCATCTGGCCATAATTGAGGACTTTGTTGTTCTAATAATAACTTTTCTTTACTGTATAATTTTCCAATAGGCATTATACTTCCTTTTCCTTTATATTGAGATTCTCCTTCGTATTTTAAACTAGAGGGAGCCCAATTTTCTCTGCCTATATTATCTGTTGAACCTTGTCCTGTATGTAAAAATTTTATTTTTGGTCTTTTATATCCAGTTATAGTAGCTGCATCCATAAAATTTGCTTATTTTTTGTAAAAATCTATTATCATACTTTTACCATTCATTATATCACTTACTAATGGTAAATTAAAGTATTTTTCTAATTCAACATATGACTTTTCATAATTCATACTTAATTCTGTCATACATTCAATTATCATATCATCAACTTGTTCCTGTATATTTAGTTCAGTAAATTTTTTATTTATTATTTGTTCAATAGAAGTTTTTTTTTCTTCTATTTTAAAACCTGTTTCAATTTCAATTTCTAATTCATTATCTGAATAGTCATTTAATTCATTAAATTGACTGTATCCAATTAAATCAATTTGGTCATAATCTTCAGTTTCTGATTCAGGTTTTGTATCATAAATAGGTTCTGAATTATAAATAGAATCTTCTTCTATATTTGCCATTAATTTGTTTCTGTTTTTTCATCATCACTTTTTTCATTATCTTTTTTAATATAATTTGTGAATCTTAAATTAAATGTTCCAGTACTTGTTTCATACATAAGACTTTTCTGTGGAACTAAAATTTTATTATCTTCATTAATACTAAAATTTTCTAATGACCAATCTAATCCAGCAAGATCTTCTGGATTGATTTTTATGGGGTCTATCATTTTTATTCCTTTACTATTAATGTTTTTTACAATTCCATCTATGTTTACTTTAAAATTCATACTAGATCTATTGTTGGCTTTTCCTAAAATTCCTACACTTACAATTAGATTATTTCCTATATAACCATCATATCCTTTTGTTTGTAATCATATTTTTAAATTTTTTAAATCATTTATATCTTTTAGTATTGCTGGTAGATAATAAAATATTGCACTGTTTTGACTCATATCTATTTCCATTCCGGAAATAGTTGCTTTTTTCATATTTGTACTCCAAGATTTATCCATTAATATTGTTAAAACTTTAGTACCTAACTCTTTTCTTCCTAATCCTTTTATTCCTATAACAACTAATCCAATATGGACAAATCGTTTTCTGGAATTTTTAATTTTTATTATTGTTTCTGGTGAGATTAAGTCTATAATTTGAGTATTTTCAACTATTCTTAGACTTTCTTCCCTACTACTTCTTATTAATACTGTGTTAATATTCATCATGCCTGTTTGATATAAAATTCTTGGATTTAAAATATCAATTTGATGATTATTATATAATTCTAAATTTCTGTCTATATTAATTTCATCTTCAATTTGAACAATATTTACGGAAGAATTACTTCCTGATCCTCTTGTAGTTATTCTATTTAAAAATGTATTAGAAACAATGTCATTAATATTTGACGTACTACTTCTTCCTTCTTGTATTGTTCTAGATCTTCCTATAAAGCTATTCATTTTCTAGCTTTCCAATGTTTATAAATAGGTGGAGTAATATCTTTTTTAGGTCTTTCAATTGGACCTAATTCTAAATCTTTTATGGTTTTAGTTAATTTATCTAATTCTTTAGTAAAATCAAAAGATTCCGAACTTTCTGTTTCTTTAGTTTCTTTTTTGCGATTTTTTAATTCTGCAATAATATAACAATTTTGATCTTTTATAAAATCTAAATTTTCTTTAATTTTATTAATATAAGTCTCTCTCTCAAGACTTTTTTGTTTTAATTCTGTTAAAATTTTAATAATTTTATTATTTTCGTTTTCTAGGCCAAAACCTAAATTTAAAACAAGATCTGTAATACTATTTCAATGATTATTTTCACTGTGTAGAATATGATTAAAGCCCTTTTTTAATTTACAATTAAACTTAAAATTTTCTACAGAAACCCAATGATTCTCTTTTATTGAATATTCAAGATCAAGAAATTCGAGACGTTTAAGCGGATTTAGATCAATGATGAGAGTTTCTTAGTTTTTAGCTTTTAGTTACCTTCCTTTTCTAAAGATAAAACATATCCCAATAATTAAAAATATAAGTATAAACAAAACAAAACATCAAAAGATAAAGAATAAAAACTAAAGAACACACTAACTTTTCCAGTTAATATTAGTGCTTTTAAGGAAAAATAATCCTTCATTCTGGCGGGTTCTTAGTATAAGCAGTATTTATGCTACACATAGCAACCTTGACTAAGCTTGTCCAGACCTTTTATGCCTCAAAATCTTAAAAGCTCTGATACCAAAAATGGGGGGTATGGTGTGTTTTTTAGGGATACACATTAATCCACAATAAATAAAAAGAAGAAGATCTTATGAGATGGAGGAGCTTTAATTTCCAGAAAAAGGCAACACTCCAGGTTGATCTTTGAGATGGAGAAGAGTTATACACAGCGGAGATTTTTTTTTACTGGGATATATTATATGAACTAGGAATGAATAACTATCTGCTAAAAACTAAGAAGAGAAGAATATTAGAAACTCATTCTTTGTATGTGGAATAAAAAGGAGTTGTATTTTTCTTCGGTGTAGTTACAATAAAAAGAGCAAAGCTCTTTTTATAGTCAAAATTGGCCGACAAAGAAAACTATTCTACAAAGAAAAACTAATCTAGACTAGGCTACAAAGTCTTACAAGCTATGAAAGACTACAAAAGACTACAAATGATAAAGCCGGTAATTGTATATATATATATATATATATATATATTTAAAAGATTAGTTATTGTTATTTTACATAATAATTTAGTATGCAAATTAACACAATTAGAAATCTATTTTCAAAAAAAAAAAAATCCACACACACACACATCACAATTAGAAATCTAACAAAGTTCATTTTGTTATTAAAGTAGTATTTTATATTAAATTTATATTGGAAAATATTAAATATTTTTTCTAAGATATAAATTTAAATTAAGTAAGTAATTAGGAATTAAATTTTGGAATTTGTGAGTGAATATAAACTGACCTGATTAAATGAAGCACCGCATTATGGAAGCTCAGACTCCTCCTCCCTATCAAACCCGTCCACAGAGTCAAAACTTCGCGCCGCCATCGCCGTCGCCGCCATCATCAGCGGCGCGCCTGTGGAGACCAGCTGCTCAACGGAACCTGAGGAACCAGTGGTCGAAGCTCAATTCTCTCCGCCATGAATGGCGCTCTGCAGCTTCCGCCGGCCGCTCTCACGCCACCTCCATCGTCAACTGCTTCCTCTCTCAGAAGTAAACCACATACACATATATGTTTATATGTATGTATATATATAAATTGATTGAAATTCTGCAAGTTTGTTCACACTGTCAGCACGCGATATTGTGTATATGGTGAACGAACTAGGCAGTGTTACATTGAAAAGTAATGTACACATTTTCGGTGCTTGTAATTTGAAATTTATGTTGAAGATTGTAAATTGGTTTGTATGTATAAAGATTGGTTTTCTCACTGAGCAAACATGCAATCTGATTTCATTTGTTTTTTTTTTTCATTGTATTTAATTCCTAATGATAAGAATAAGAGATTTTCAGAAGTTAGGTTAGCATAATACTTGACATTGTAGTCCTTATAGAAAGAACTGCATGAGAGTATCCTCGTAAGGACCTAAGACTAGAAAAAGGAAGCTTTCATCCTTAGGGCCTGAATTTATTTCTAGAAAATTTATGGAACACCTAATTTCTTGTTGATTTTCTCTTTAGTTGAAGGGATTGAGTTTTGAATATTTGCAGGTATATGGATGGAATGGACTTTGGTGTGTTGAGTGACATGCCTAATATTCGAAAGAAAGCTTCTTACAAGTTGTTCAGGCAACAGGTTTCATCCGGTTCTTGCATTTCCTTTTCTTTGGTCCGTTTTGCTTCATGGGGAGAGTCAATTTGGACCTAGACTCCTTTTGAGATTTTTGATTGTGTGCCATTGTTAATACATGGGTATTAATTTTCCCCAAGGTATATGGAAAATAAAGTAAATAATTGAATTTCTAGTCTATTGGTGTTGTTATGCACCCAAAGTACTTGTTCCGACTGGGCTGATTATTAAAGTTAATGAAGGTGAATCACAGTTCAATGCTTAGGTTTGAAGATGCTATCCATCTTCAACTATTTCCAACCCACAGCATTGATGGAACAGTAGCATTTTGGTGTAAATTAGCTAAAATATGAGATTTATCAAATAAACAGATATATGAAAAATGCGAGACACGTGTCTTTGATGATGTTTTTTAGTAGCAGAGAAATAGTTAAGAACTCTCACTCTTTGTTAGCCTCATATGTTAACACTAACAAAGTGAAAAGAATATTAAAAGCTTTGTTCTTCAGCTATACATGGTGTTGATTTGTGCTACTCTATTGACAATGGCTGTAGAACTAGAAGTATTTGTTCAGTGATAGATTATAAGGTTAATTTATAACTCTACCAAACTACAAACATGATGTGTCTAGTGCTCCACATTTTTTTTTTTTTTTGTTGAAAGAACCAATAAATTTGACTGGACTCTGGTGGTGGTTTTATTATTTCAAGTTATGACTGGATGCTGGATGTCAATGCTTTAGAGTTGTAATATTAAGAGGTGTCACTTAGATTTGTCGGTCTTTGGACTCTCTGCACTACAAGATTCTACATACTAAAGAAATAGTGGTAATTAACATGTCGATTTTGAAGATGGGATGGTGTCAATATCAGAAAAGTGATTTACCTGGTTTATACCTTATACCAATAAACTTAACCTCTTCCTTCAAGTTATTTAACCCTGTTCATAAGGGAGGCGAGCCTAGTTTATTAAAAAAAATTGGCATATTTTCTCTCTAGCTTTCTCCCCAAAGTCTCTATTAGTGATTATGAGATGGATCCTTTCTGCAGGAGCTTTGTAGAGGCAAACTATTGTCATCTTACAGAGACATGGTACGCATCCTTTTTCTATAGAGACTCTTTTATTCATCAGAAACAGAATTTTTTTATTGAACTTAGGCAGACGGTACAAAGAGATGAGTCATCCATAATATTGCAAAAAAATTGTCAGTGCTTAATTTTCTCATAATTTTTTTTTAAGTGTACGGGCAGTTCTCTTTTTAAATGTAACAACTGAAATTAGTACACAAATATATTTTCTTGGAAACTGATTGCCAGGTTGGAGTTCTGACTCAAATGGTTAAGATATGTAAATCTATGAGGTGTTATTTTGGAGGGACAAGCAATAGTCCACTGGCTCAGTTCTCTTTCTCTTCAGAAGATGGCAGTGACAGTGGCGAATGTGGTCGAATCCCTGTTTTTACGTTTTGTTCAGTTGCTTCTTTTGGTATGTGTACTCTCGCAACTTCAGTAATCATTACACTTTCAGCCTGTATCATAGATTTCCCAAGCCTGTGAAAGCATGGTCTGTAAACATTCCTATCTCTTGCTCCGTATTTTTTGCAACATGGGTCCATTAAAGACTAAAAAAGGTTGACAATCATTTGGATACTATTCAGATAATGTTATCTGAATTAGTATATTTTTGTTGCCAGTCAAAAGCAGTGGGTATTTGGTATAAAGTTAATCTTTTCTCGAATTTGTTCAGTTAATGTCTACTCATGGCACAAAAACAGAACTCACTTATCTAAAAATATTATTACGAATTTATGATAAAAATCAATGTTCATTGTTATCTGAAGTGACATGGTTCATTGTCAACTAATTGCTGCCCGAAATTTATCCTCAAAAACTAATCTGAAACATTTGTCTAGTTGTTAGGTGTCTGCTGGTGGTTACCGTATCTTGGATTTGAGTTGTTTGAGGCATACCAAACTATTACACTCAGCTCATAGTTCCAATTATTATTCTTCTATTTCCAGATACTCTTGAACTACTTTTATGCACTTGTTATGATTATATTTCTGATCGTTTGTCATAACCCAAATTATTTGAAATGATTACAGAAGAGTTAGCATTGGAGATTGCCCGAATGTTCATATCAGAATTAAATTTGAAGGTGAATTAAATTCTGGTAGACCACATTGAAAGATTTGATTTCATTTGTTTACCTATTTCATCGTTATCATCTGAAATTCCCTGCTGCAGCGGTTGCTTGTGATGGAATTCCAGTCCATCTGTGATGAAAAAGATGCAGAAGCTATTGGATTACAATGGTCTGATGAACTCTATAAGGGAGAATTTGATGATATGGCTACATTGAACTTGTACTCAGAAGAAACTCACGAACCAAATCTCCCATCCCTTAGAAATTGCAAATCAAGTACTTCGAGCATGCAATCTAAACAGCAGCAAGATAGAGATGTTTTACAGGTATTTTTCATTTTTTGACATGTTCACATGAAGATGTATGGACATATTTATACATATGTCGCTTATATGTGCATCTATATACCCTCACTGGTCCAAAAAGATGCTACTTTATTCTTATTTAATTATCTGTCTCTGCTATACAGGTTTACATAACAACCTGGCTGGCAGAGGTGAACATAGATAAATGCAGGTAAAATCACCCTTAAAACCTTCTCATACTCTTCTAAATGCTTGATTGCCAGTTTCGGAAATTTTTTAGTTCTCTCATCATGCTTTTTAGATTGTGTACATTATTGTAGTAAAAATAGTTAAAATATGTTCTTCTGATTTACGTTTATGATGTATAACCATGTCTAAGGAGTTATACATAGATTAGTACATATTATACACCCGTTCATGATTATTTAATTTAGTTTTTATTGTGTGTGTGTGTGTGTGTGGATTTGGTCAGCTACTAGGCTCTACTGCCTGAGAAGTCTGTTATCAAGAATTCTAATGTCAGTGAGTTCACCATAGATGGAAATGATAATGAAATCTACTGTTCTATGATCGATCCCTTTCATTACGAAGTGTTATAACTATTTCCATTTACAGGATGGATGAGATATTTGGTATTGTAGGAGGGGAGATGCATGTTGACTTTCTTGAAACATGTTGATGGTAAACTCGATAATCACATCTAAACTGCACGAAGACGCTGAATCAATGGCTGCACAAGCATTAAGTATATGATCTCTATGTGAAACGCATGGTTAGCAAAACCCTAGCAGATCAACAGAAAACAGTAGCAATTCAGCAAGAATCTGTGTCAGCATGTCACAAGCCAGTTCAGGTTTTATTCTTTTGTTAATAGCATCATCATATGTAACGACTAAATTTCATATTTAGCATCAAGTTTAAGAAAGGCAATCATCATTAGGCAACAGATGCTACTTTCTACTTATTCTATTTAGCAAACAAAATATTTGAGAATGAAATAGTAGGGGCTAAGAAATCTAAACCCTAATATTTTTTATGATTTTCCTCTAATCTCAATCCTTGTCATCGATGTAATTATACGTGGAGTGAAAGCGTGCTATATAAGATTACTATGGATGTGACAATACAGAAAAGTCCAGAAACGTTGTGTTGAAAACTAGACATTATAAACCCTCAATAATGGCAGCTGGACCTAATATGAAACAACAATAAATCTTCATCATCCTCGTAAAACCAGTACAAGCATTTTAGATTGCAACTTACATTTACATAAATCCAAATGCTCAAGTTTGCAGAGAGAGAATTTTCTCTATCTAATTGCCAATAAATTGAAACACCACGCTATATTTCTATTACCCAGCTTTTTGCCAAAAAAATGGAGAATCCCACTTCTTCAATTTTAGTATGATACAAAAATGAGATTTGGGGCCTAAATCAAAAAAAGAGTAGACCCTCCACATGTCGAGAGACGCCGTTCACGTTGGCAATTCCTGTTGCGTCTCGATTGGTCTTAGTGAAAGTGCAAGGGTGTAAACAAGCGAGCGAGTTGACCATCAACCAGGAAAGATGAATCAATTAATTACTTATAGTGATAGACATTGTACCCAGTCAGGAAGACTTTTAGGCATGGGAAAAGCAGTTACATATCTTTGTGGGATAGATTTTTGCATGTTTGCATTTACATCAATTGAAGCTGTTTCTGCATTATCATGTTGCCAACGCCCATGAAACTTTGCAAACCGATTGATGATCGAAAACTTCTCCAGTTCCTGACAGTCTACTCGTAGGTGTGATATAGATGCACTTTTGTCCAGTCTACAACATAGAAAACAATCATCCTTATTAGAAGTGAAACGGACCAACATACGACCACAAATATACAGGGCAAATTATCGAAAATTGTCAGTGGACTTGCAAGTCAGATACGAGATAGATACAGAAAATTCAGTTACTAGAACCAGAGAAAATATATTACAAAATCTGAATCACTAAGCCAAGTTGGAGTTGGTAAATCGCGTATAGCTAAGTTTAGACTCAGAGTCAGACAAAGCATAAGTTCAACCAACAAAAATTTACCTCAATAAATCATCTTCCAGCTTCCTAGCTCTTTCCGTCAGCTCTTTAGTAGCTTTTCCATGTCTCGAACAACCATTTCTCTTTAGCAATTTGCCCTCGGCAAGAAGTCTGGAATATAATGAACAAAAAGAAGCAAATTATCGCCACAAACAACAAAAGAAATCCAGGAGAGTGGTATTTCGGAACTTTGAGAACGTCCAAGTTAATTCTTACAGGTCTATATTGTCACAAGGGACGTCCAAGTTACTTGAACGAGATGCCATGCTGCAAGCATCTCCAAGAGCTATTCTGGAGACACAATAAGCCAATATATCATAACTACGACTAACATCAGAACAGATAACATCTGCAGGAGCAGGGCGAAGCAATTGCTGCATAAGATGTGTTGTCAAAATAAGCCTTCTTTTGGATCTAAGCACTGTAGGTCCATCTTCAATCAATTCAGCACCATCTTCAACCTGCTATCGGAAAAGCAATGAAGAATATGAAAACCTATATAAAAACTCAAGTTTATAGAATGAGGTAAAACATGTGCAGTAACATAAACATATCAGACCTTTTCATTAAGACGACTAGCTGCTTCATTCCAGTCTGCTTCTGCCATACTGTAAATTCATGTGCATTAGTAAAATGAATGCCCACCAGACACAAAAGCATACTGAAACATGATCATAATCAATGCTAAATTCCATTATACCAGATTACTTACCACTGTGCATAGGAGTCTACT
This sequence comes from Agastache rugosa, assembly GCA_031470985.1. NCBI lineage: Eukaryota > Viridiplantae > Streptophyta > Magnoliopsida > Lamiales > Lamiaceae > Agastache > Agastache rugosa. The sequence continues at coordinate 29,591,374 of CM062605.1, forward strand.
GAAGAAATAATTCAAAAGACAGAAGAATAGAAAGGAAAACAAACTCAAAAGAGCCACCTGAGAGACCACAGATCCTGTGAATCCTGCAATATTACTTTGTGCCAAGGATGAATTCTCGGAGAAGCTTTTGTTCGTTTGTACATCTGAGGTTCACCTGTGAGATTCAGCAGTCGTGTCCGAAGGGAAGTAAAATGTCCATTCGCCACCAGTGAGGAAGTTTGATGGCCACTAGTTATTTGGTGCGCATCACTTGGGGCAGCAGTTCCTCTCACCTCTGGATTCACAGGATCCAAATCACTGGAAGCCTTTGCAAAAGGAGTTTCCCCCGGTTTAATTGGAGTAACTTGGTGTACATCGTATATTTGCAACATTTTCCCATTACTGGAAGTCTCGCTCTGACTGAACCATGATGACCCCATATGGGGAGTCGGACTAACCTGCAGATCAGTTCTAACAGAAGGAGGGTCACTACAAGCAAAGCTCTGAGAAACATCCCTATTAAGTCCCAAACTATCATTTGAGGCCATGTTTCCCTGATGAGGAACTTTTCTCTGCAAGATATTATGTGGCCTAGAGAATCCTAGACTTTTACAATCCTCAGTCTGAAGCGCACTGCTTGAACCTAAAGAACTTCCAAAAACAGCATTATGTTCATTGTGCTTCCTAGCTCTCAGAGCTCCTTGATGAACATCTTCAATATTATCTGGTCCTCTCATTCTCTTTGAGGCCCTATCCACTGAATCAGTCTCTCTATCTCTCAATACCTCCACTTGGCTTTGTGAGAGATAATTTTGATGAGACATACTATTAGAATTCAGAGATCGACTAACGGCTTTGATATCTCTATGTTCTGCTGAACTTGAAGGAGAAGCATCTGATAATCTTTTCGTGAATGGTGCTCTAGTGACTGTCCCTGTGTTTACAAATGCTATAGGTTGACCAGAGCTTTCTTTCAACCTTTGCTCTTCCCCATCAGCGACTCCCTGAGAGTTTACATAACCTTGCATCAGAGGAGCCGAACTTGATTCCACAATATTTTGCAGGGGTGACTCTGCACTACGTGTTGATACTTGCTGAAACTGAATACCCATATTATTATGAAGTTTAGGAACATTGGTCCACATATTGCATTGAGCAGAATTTCCCTGTAAACTAATCCCAGGCATGGCAAAATGCTGAGAAGTTCTTTCACGATCACTACTTGGTGCACTATCTGTTTGCAATCTTTCTTGTTCATCATCCGCATGACTTTGTGTATGAGTGCTACCAGATGAATCAAGAGTATCTTGTCGAAAGCTACTAGAAGAATCAGGCAAGAGAGTATTTGAAGATCTTCTTTGAGCAGGATGTGAAGCATTTCCGTAGGAGTCTACGTGTTGACTCTGAACAACACTTTTGGAATGTGGAGTTCCAGAATGAAGTGCTGACATAAAGCTTTCAGGATTCTTATAAAGAGAGCTATTATTACTACCAGGGCCCAAAGTTGTAGATCTGCTAAAACCGAAATCAACCTGAGCTTCTTCAGCGGAAGGCAAAGTTTTTACTGTACGGGATGGAACCATTTGATGGCCTATATCTCGCATTCCTGCAGCAGCAGCAGCAGTACTAGAACTAAAGGTGTCTTGATTATTTTGAAAAGAAACTGAATGGTCCGGAACTCGCAGCTTTTGAGATGGAGGACCAAGTTGCAGTCCAAAACCTTGAGAGACAGGAGACTGATTGTGCTGGAGGTGGCCAAATCCATCAGAATATTCTGCCTCCGGTTGCCGAGATGATGAATTATACTCGGACGATTTGAACTGCATCATAGCACCGTGGTTCCTTGACTGGTCAACCTTATGAAGAAGCTCCAGCATGTTTTCACTGGTATAAACAGGTACGATCAGAAAAAGGATTGATTGCACAGCATAGTTACTTCACACACTGATAGTGAAAATGAATACTTAAGTTACCTTGATAGAGAAGCATTGCTCGAGGAGTGTGCATCAATGGTTTGACTAAAGGGCAAAGGTCCCTTAGGTGTATGACCATAAAGATTTCCATGTGATGGCTCCTTAGCAATATCGCTATTCTCGCTATTATCTCTATGGAGCTCGGAGGACTGTCCCTGTAAAGTAAATATTAATCCAAATTTTTGGCTAGAAAAAAGCTAGTGTGACATAGACGTTTGCAGAATTTATAGATAACCTTCTCTGTGACAGTAGAATTCCTTGGAATCTGACCAAATATTTTTGACAGGCCAAAATGAGCAATCTGCTGGGACATGGCCTGTACATGGGTAGACTGCTTCAGCCCACAGGTTGGTTTTCCATCTGCATCCTCATCCAGATTCACAGGGTGATGGTGAAACTTGCGAGAGGCAGAAACTTTCCTAGAGAGCTGATTGGCTGACTTTTGCTTCCCCGTCGAATAAGTTTGTGAATCACTCACATCTGAAAATCCACTCTCTCTAAGTCCACCAGGAGCGTGCTGAGATAAATTTGAGTGATGGCTATCATTAGAATTTTCCTTTCCATCACAATTTTCCATCTCATTTCTTGGGACTTCACCTTTGTCATGGCTATTTGTTGATTCTAAAACATGATTGAGGTCATTAGCCTGATGTAGCAGTCTTCCCAGACTTCTACCATCTTGAGATCTGGCAGGAGGATGTGCATTATTCCACTGATTACATAGATAAGTTTTCTGAACAAATGAACTCGTTTCATCACTTATTTGGGCATTACATGATTTAGCTACCGAAGCATCTCTCTGCTTCGAACTCAAGATACCCTGACTCTCTTGGTGATTGCCAACTCTAGTATTTACATGACCAAACCCAACTGCAGAACTAGGAACAAAATTTGAGTTCCATAAAGAGCTCCTATGAATCATGTCCCCTTGCATCATCTTCACTTCACTATTTCGAAAATTCGGCTGCAACTTTTCTGCCTCATGAGTAATTGCTAACCTATCTCCACGAGGTGGTATAGCAGCCTGAGGATTCCAACCATTTGATTGTAGTCCAATTCCAGTCTGTCCAGACATCCAGGTTGGAGAATATGTTTCAGTACTAGTCTCCACCGGAAGAGAATGCAGTGAGGAATCTCCACATATCTGATTTCGTTCAGAAAGTGGACCAATGTTTGGCCGCTTGCCAGATTCCTTCGAAGACTGGAGAAATCTTTCAGACATCTCAGTCTGCAGAGTTTGGTCAGGTTCATTTTGGAACTTCTCTCCTAATCGATTCAACCCCATGGCATTGGCTGTACCAATATCATTGCCAGGGAGGAAGGATTCAGAATTCAGAGCTGATGTGATTCGTATATTCTGATCAGCCGAAGACGTTAGATGTGTAGAAGAGCCAGTGTGCATCGAAGGGGGCTGACCCCGTGAAAGGTCATCATTTTTGTGAAGAATCAAACCGCTCCACTCCTCCGGCGGCATTACATTGCTGCTCGAAGTTTCAGCGACAGCTGATTGCATAAGAGCACTCCAGCTACCACTCTGCGTAGAAGGTAAGCCATCTGATAAGCCACCATTATCAAATGTGTCACCGGCTTCTCTACTCATATGAGGTAAAGTGCCGAAGGCATCCCATATATTATCATCTGAACTAAACAAAATCTTTTCTTCAGTCGGATCTAGAGCTACTTCGTTCTGAGGTAATGCAACTTGCCCGTTCAGTTTTTCACGTGAGGTCTCTGGTCGCACAGCTACCTCCTGCCTCCCAAGGAAGTCCTGCTGAAGTGCATTTCTCGACAAGGAATTCACCTGCTGGAAACCCCCCATATTTCTCATCCCAGTATTTATACCAGAAGCAAGCCCAAACATGTCCTTCTGGAATTTTTGTCTAGAAACGGAAGGTTCATTCTGTACACTTACCTGATCTGCCATTAAACTAAGCTCATTACCCTGAAGGTGATTACTAGATATAGGCATTTGAGGCATTGAAGATCTAGCCGTCACTGTCCGCGAATATTGGTTTACAGGTAAACCTTTAGAGCTAGATACTGGAACTCCATAAAGAGATTGATCAGCCTGTTGTGGCACCAAATCCACTAAGCGATGCGTCTGGCCAAGGTTTGGTGGAAAACCATGTCCGCTGGAAGACCCTTGCAAGGTTGGAGAACCGCGGTTCATCCAGTTTATGCCGGAATCAGCTGCCCAAGGATACTGTAGTGTATTGGAATTTGGGGTGCCATAAACAGATGAGGACTGGCTAATATGCATCGGTTTAGCAAAGGGGGTAACCTCATTATTTGAATTGTGTTGTCTCAAATCAAGGTGCTGGAGCTGTTGCTGCCTATGAAGCTCTTGCATTTTCCTGATCAAGACTTGCTGTTGCAGTTGCTGCATATTGCCGATTCCAGACTGCTGGCGTTGCAAAGCTGGTTGTATGCTGGATTGCTGATGGCTCCTCTGCTGCTGACCACCGAATAGATCAAAATTAACAAGAGATTCTGATGTTTCCTGTCTAACTGAATCCCTAGTTAGATGATCAAGACCCCCACTTTGCTGTAAATCATGTACAGATGAGCCGTTTGATGTAATAAAATGACGCTGATTTGAATTTCTATCCACTGCCAGAAAGTTTGCTTCATTTTCTCTGGACTGGCAAAACTGTTTCTCATACATGAAGCCATTCGAATTTAGTTGTCCATCTAGGGACTGACTTTTAGCAAAATCAGATCTTAGATTGGACTGAGTGAAGTTCAAGTCCTGAGTCACATGATGGGGATGGCTTCCAGCCCCTCGGTCTGTGTCTGCTCATGCAAATAGAATAAATATTACAGGATTAGTTGATATGTCAACATTTATATCATTTATGGAAAATAATGTTTAGATCTTTTGTAGAGGGAAAAAATATGAACAAAATGATACATAATTTGGAAATATTTTTCAAAAAATACTCAAGGAGTAATATCAAACGTACCTGAGTTTTGTGAATTATAAGTAATAATACTAGAATTCAATGAATTATCTTGTCTGTGGCTGCCAACCCTAAAATTGCCATTTGGCACTGGCCAATTTCCTTCCACAGATTGTGAATGATGCTGCCCCTGCAATGAGTTGTCTTGTGCAAAAAAATTGTGAACCCTATCTTCAAGTCCATTGCCAGACATAGATGGTTGACACCCAAAAATCTTGGTATATGCTTAAATTTGATACATGTGGAAACAAGGACTTTAAGTTTGTATATACATCTCACTTCTATCCTTCCATACAACAACAAAATCAAATTATATAACTAAAACAACAATAAGTTACTGCTGAATCAGGATTTTCCTGAAAAGTAATCACCAATCCTGTTCGAGCTTCTTAACCTAAAGGGTATAGCCTGAGCCTGAGGAAAAAAATCAAGAGCACTCATTTTGTAGTAAAAATTCATATTGCAAATACAATTGAAATTATTATTCAACAAAATTAGCATATTGAACATGAGCCATTTGTGAAAGTAACTACCTCACTCTACATTAACATGGGAAGGAACAGAATTGGGGCCTGATCACAAAGATAAGTCATCCATAAGCAAGAAATATGAATAAAAAACGAAATCAAATATGTAGTACATCAGGTTTAAAAGGTTTGTATAGAAGATCAACGGAGGCAAAGATGACCATATGGAAGCATAGTATCTAAGCACACAGATACCCTCATTTAAGAGGGTAGAAACCATCATATAAAAAAGAGTGAACCCAAGCACATCCTTGTTCCCAAAACCCTTTCAAAATACCTACCTCCCCCCCCCCAAAAAAAAAAAAACAAATAAACAAACAGTAATTATGTCATAACTATCTTTAGGACTCATACTTATACGGTTAAGGATACTTGTTAGTTCTTCAAGATTTTTACAAGTTTTGAAGATTATAAACTGTCATTGAAACTAATAAGATGTTATGTAATGAAAGAACTATTAGCTGAAGTACTATTTGTCAATTATTAAATGGAGAGTCTATTACACATGATAAATGTTACAAGTGAAAAGAACAAGCATTCAACAAGTGAAAAATGTGTGTGGAACCAAAATTTTAGTGGGCTATTCATTATTAGTGTAGGTAAAGCCAAGTGCAATACTTGTTTTAACTAATAGAGACCAGAGCAGCAATTCTTAGCTATTACACAATTCATCACCTCTATTTTTCCTTCCTTTCGTGTTTATTTTTAAAGCAAACACCATCAACTTCTGCATTTCAAAGGCCAAAGGAGACTTGAAAACCAAAAGGAACAGACACATACTTATGGACTGGTAGTCAACTGCTAGCTGCATTCAGTAGATATTCATGCCAGACAGAGAGACTTTCTTTGGTTCATAACACTATCTTTGTCAAGGACTCGACCTATACAAACGTCAGAGAGATTGGCAAGTAATCTTCCTGCAAAATTTTCTAGTTTTTTAGGACTTCTTGCAGTCCTCGTAATTACCTTTCTTTATATTTTTATATCCTCTCATCCCAATTTTTTGGATCATCTTGCATATGCAAAAAAAGTTCAATATGAAATTGGGGGGAGAAAGTTTATGCTTCAACCAAATGTAGTGGTTGGGAGTTCTATGGACTCACATCGTTTACTTAAATGAGAGAGAGCGTTTGGGGGAAAATATTAAATTGTAAATATGATGTCTTTAATTTCAGAAGTCCAGCGATGGGACAAATGAGATTTTATTTATTATGAAAAATTATAATCTTGTGGCATAACATAAAACAAAAATGAACGAGGTTTAATTGCTTAAAGAACTTTTGCGAACATGAGAAGATTTTTCTATAATATATGTCGATTAACACTATTATTCAACTTACAATATATGCACAACCAATAAAAGGGTGAAGATGGAAGTTCGCTAAACATGTCAACATGCCATTTCAAAATTCCCAAATACCAAACTATGAAAAAACCAAATTAACAACGCTGAAACCACTTGAGAGTTACAGAGCCCGGACATATGGATTGCAGTGCTTGACATTCTCCACAAACTCAATAACAAGATTGGTAAAGAACGCTCAACAAATTTATGGCACCACAATCACAAATTCACTTAGTAACTGAAAACCCCGCAGTGAACAAGCTAGAAAAAACTGGCTCTCCCCGACTCAAAGCTCAAACCAAGCAAAAATACGTACACAACTAAGCAGCCTGCAACCCGAATATACAGACTCGTACACACGCAAAACAAAGAGAGATAATTAGGGTTCGCGATGAGACTTACTTGTACACTCTGATGGGGAAAAACGTACGAAATGGAGCTGGAAGTCGATCTTCACATGCGGAGAATTTTCGCGCTAGGGTTTTGAATCGGCAAAAATAAATGCAGAAGCTCCAGAGCTCTAGACAAAGAAGGAGAAAGAAGCAGAGTGAAATTTTCAATCAACTGTGCGAAGAAAGTTAGGTGCGTACGGAGGTATGGAGGTGTTTACTGTTTATAGCATGGGACATATTTGAAATATAAGCAAATTAAAAGAATACTCCTACCCAAAGAGGGGTTTGTGGGTTGGAATATAGTCGGTCCTATCGATGTTTTGATAGATCGAACATATCATATTTGATTTTTCAAATATTCCATTGCACGATGTTATACATCTACGAATAATTATGTGTGTGTATAGATGTTGCTTGTATTTGAATATTTGGTAATTTGATATTAACTAGTGTGTATGCAATCGAAAATCGACGGCGAACTATATTATTAAATTAAAATATATTAATAAGGTTGTTTTCTTCGATTTTATTGTACTTCCTTAACAAATATTTTTATTTTTATTATATTTTGCAATATATAACCATGAACATTCAAAATAATTTAATATTATTTCGGATTGATAATATTTCGATAATTGATCAAAAAGAGTGTTTCTTTGATTTTATTTCACTTTCTTTAGTTGCAAGAAATCAATAGAAATCAAACTATTATTTTTTTTACTTCACAACCTGTCAAATATTTCATTATATACATCGTTAATTGTTGTGTACGTCTGATCATCTCGTCACAAAGTTAAATTTCGAGAATTATCCCTACGTGTATATATGTACAAATCCAATAATTATAATTGAGAATACGTATTTTTGAGATTTTTCTTTTATTTACGTCAATTTAAAAATTTATTAAATTAAACAAATTAATATTGACAACTACATAATTGATCAAATTAAAATTGTCAAATAAAAATAAAACTATTTATTTGGCCAACAAATTAATTTGCCAAATTATATTGGTTGTGCAAAATAATTGCGGAATGGAAAAATACACATGAATTGTGAGTATTTATATAGGTTCTCAAAGAATAAAATTTTATTAAGAATCAATATGGGATGAGAAAATCTATATTAAATATACATAGAATAAATGAATAAAAATGCTCAAAATAAGGATTAAAAATAAATAAGAATACTGAAAGGAGAGAGCGCCACATAGGACCTCGAATTAAGGAGAGATTTCGAATCCGCAATCATTTTAATAATATATATATATATGAATGGATGTTTGAGCATAATAGTTTAACATTTTGCTCATCTTCGGAAGTCGAATCTAGCATTTTTTTTCATTTGTTTGTTTCATTTCCTATTTCCTATTGTTATTCATCCTCATCAGTCATGTTTCATTTCCACTTTTTTTTTCTTCAACAAAACCAAAAATATTGATAGATATTTATATTTAAAAATAAATAAGCATGTCGTTTAAGATTAATCTCCAAGGATGATACTAATAATTTATATAAACTAATTTTACCTGTATATTTATAAATTTTAGAAGATTATCTAAAAAAGCATCATGTACAGAGACGGAGCAAGGGGTGGCTGGTGGTGGCGGCCGCCCCCTCAAATTTTCTGATTTACTTATATATGTAATATTATAAACATTTATAAATTTGTGTAATTAAAAATATATATTTATATATATATATAATAAGATTAATTATAAAGAAATTTCTAAGTTCATTATTCAAGCTCAATCTCAAAATGATTTAAAATTTATAATTTAAATAGATTGAGTTTTACTTAATTAAATAACATATGATATCTTTGATAGATAAAATCAACAATGAGATTTAATTTGGAGGGGGAAAAGTGATTTTGTTTGGAACTTTTTATATGTGATTGAATATGGCGGAGAGCGGCAATGGTGTTGAATTGATTAAGTGATAAATTCATGTTTATTATCTAAAATTATATTGTCAAATTTGAAATTAGTTACAGAAGTCTAAACTAGAATACTAACCTTATGTGTTTACTCCGCCATTTCTGTATAATTGGTCAGATTTAGAATTAGTTGTTTTTATTAATTATTACTCCCTCCGTCCCAATAGCACTGTCTCATTTCTTTTGGACACGGTTATTAAGAAACAAGAGTAAAAAAAATAAAAAGTGGTAGGTCTCAAGTCTTTTGAAGAGTTCATTGTTTCCATTTTTTGAATGACACCTTGCTATTGGGACAGACGATAAAGGAAAGAGAGAGCTTGCTATTGAGATGGAGGGAGTACTAGGTAATTAATCTTTATAATATTTTTTGAATGTTTGTGTATAAAATATGTATAATATTGTGCGAAAAATATTATTAATGCTTTGAGAAAGTTCACCCCCTATATAAAATTCATGGCTCCGTCCCTGGACATCATAAACTTATAATCTTTACACATTAGCATTAAAGATGACATGAATCACCACAATTACTTTAATAGATTAATATTATTTCAACAATTAAATTTAAATCAAACTACATCAAACATTAATATTTAATTGGAGTATAAAGATAAACAAAAAAAAATTAGACGCATTTCATTGTATGTTAGAAGTTAACATTAATATTTTGTCAGCTATATTTTTGTAAACAAACAAACACTACGTAAAAAAAATAAAAAATAAAAATAAAAAAACAGATAAGACGAAGACGTACATTCACTAACTAGATAAACTAATAAATACTAATTAACATCAAACAGCATCCGATGAAATAAATCATCACTACGTATTACAAAGGATAAGGAACGTCTAATGTTCAACCATAGTTTATTATTTACACTACTTCAAAGTGAATGACCAATAATACTAATCCCATCTATATATTTGAAGGGCATTTGATTTGATACATGTTGATGGTCCCAAGACGGATACCTTGGTGTAGAGGGGGGGGTGAATATACCAAGGTTTAAAAACTTTTCCAATTAAAACTCTTTTGAGTGAGCTGGCTGTGTTCGATCCAGCTTGATCGACACAGCTGGCTGTGTGCGGAATGTGGTGGGATTTTGGAAAGTCCGTCTGTTGTTTCAAATATATTGCAAAGTTGTGTTTCTTTTTTCAGTTAGTCAGTTTATGCAGCTTGAAATAATGCTTATGAAGGGTTAGCTGGATGCATAAATAAACATGAAAGAACACAGCTATTTAACGTGGTTCGGAGAAACTACTCCTACGTCCACGACCAGAAACCTCTGGTAATCCACTAAGGATACCACTGACTTTTCGCGCAGTCAGCAAGCGTTGCAGCTTGGTTCCTCAAGCTGGATACAAGTTTACGCGTACTGTATCGAAACGTAACCAGACTGTTTACGGGCACAGCTGAAGCCTATCCTGTAGTTTGCGGGTACTACAGAACCAATCACTCGAATTACGCGCTTCGAGCAGGCGTACCTTTACCTAACCTTTTCTGGGTTTGGGTTTGGGGTTTTCCAACTATGAACGAGTTCTTACAATTAAGAACTTTGAGTATGATGAACTCGTTCAAACTAGGCTTAAGATGGGAAGGATTATATGCCTAGATACTAGTGGGAGAGAGCTTCAGCAGCCTGAGAATAAATACTAACTCATAAGAATGAAGGCTGCTGTATCTTTGAAGCTTTTCTGAGAGATCTCTTGATCTTTGGTTAGACTTCCTTCAATGAAGTATGTTGATCTCTCTTGAATATATATTCTCTCGTCTCTCCACTGATGATGAAGAAGACTTCTATATATATAGGGAGATATTAGAACTAGCCGTTGGAAAGAGCCGTTCTGAATCTTTACCTAACTTCTGACAGGATTGACTTGTCTTCTTCCTTGATTTCCTCGTAAAGCAATCCTAGGTTTGACTTCTAGGTGCTGAGGTGTCGAGTTCTGATGGTCCGCATCGTATCCGACTTTATCTAAAGTTCACTTCGACTCGCCGTGTTGGTGACTCGAGTCCGTCTTGAACTCTGCTGGATCAATGACGCTGAGCTGAGTCTTGAACTCTGCTGGGTCTTGACGCTGAGCTGAGTCTTGAACTCTGCTGGGTCTTGACGCTGAGCTGAGTCTTGAACTCTGCTGGGTCTTGATGCTGAGCTGAGTCTTGTCACACGAGCTGGGTCTTTCCTACAGCTGTGTCTGGAAGAACTTTATCGTCTTGGATCTGGATAACGTTACTTATTACTTTGACTTGGCTTACCCTGATGTGTACTCAGCTGGGTCTTCTGCTGTCTTCAGCGATCACCTGTAAACATAGAAAATCTATAAGCTCAAACAGGTGAGCTGGAAAACACTTGTGCTTGTGCAATCATCTACTCGGTTGGGGTCAGCTGGGTTTTGGTATCACTTCAAAACTATTAATTTTCCCAACAATTTCCCCCTTTTTGATGATGCCAAAACCCCAAGTTGGAAAAACAAAAATTGCTTCCCCCTTAACAGGAAACGGGGATTCAACGAATTAAACATTCACAACAGGTTAACATATTCGCAGCTGGACAAAGAGAGATTGTCTTCAGGTTGATTTTGATAAAATGAACTTTTCATTAATAGGAAGAATTTGTACAATTATCTAAATACAAAAGTTCAAAATAAAAATTCCCAGTTAGCTGGGTCTTCAGCTTGACTGCTTCCTTAGTTCATCAATTTGATGGTCAGTCTTTAGACCATATCTATTGAAGATGAACTCTTCCAGCTCCTTCCATTCAGCTTGATTCTTTGACTTTGAAATTCCTCTTTCACCAGCCCAGTGATTAATTTCTTTGATGATTTGGGCCTTGTCAGGAAGGTTTGTTCCAGCTAGAAATGGAGGCTTTAGCTGTTTGACTTTGGGAGCCTTCAGCTGGATGTTATTGCTCTTGGCATAGAGGGCGATTGACCTTGCCATCATTGGATCTGTCTCATGAAGCTCGAGGAAATAGTCCTGGAAAGCAGCTTCTGGATCCATGCCTTTGAACTGATTTAAGTAATAGAATTCTTTGATGAATTCTGATTTGCATCTTTCCCAGTTTTCATTTATATCATCTGGGTTCTTCTTATCAGCTGAGGCTGCTTGGATTTTCTTCTTTGCTTGTCTGTAGCTCTGCCTTTTCTTCTTCTGCTTTTTCTCGAGTGCTTGAGAGCTTCAAATTTTCTTCTTAACAATCTTATCCAAATTTCTCTTGCATTTCTTTTCTTTGCTCATTGTGGAAGTTACAGCAACGGTGATAGTCTTTGTATTCTTCAGCTTGTGTCCACATGCTTTGGCAAGAGCGATCATTTTCTCTCTCCATGTCTCCTCGACGGCTTTGGCTGGAGCAGCTTGGCTCGTCTCTTCTTCATCCAAATTTTGCAAAATCGTCGATTTCCCTCTCGTATTTGCCGCACAAGTTCCCTTAGCCGCCTTTCCTCTCACTTGTTTTTCCAGCCTTCATTTCGATCTTCCCCTTTTTGGCATTATCAACAAGGGAGGTAGAGAGGTTGGCAACCGTTGCGCCGAGCTTGGAGAGAATACCTTCAACATCGCCGATCTTGACCGAGTTTTCACTCGTGACGAGATTCACTGGCAAGAGCGTCGTCTTCTTTCCGAACCGAGCATCCGCATCTTTATATAAGTTGAAGAGTTGGCGGATGTCGAGCTGTTGGAGAGAGTGGTCTTTTTGAGAGCTTCCACCGGCTTGAAATATTTGCAATGTCGTCAACCACGGAGCTTGAAGGTTTGAGATGATCTCGGGGACTCTCTTCTCTAGAAGAATTGACCGATCAACTTGTTGAGAAACAAGAGATTGCCCGAGATCTCTCGATGGTGCTTTCTCGCATTGAGAGCGAATGCGTGAACGTCGTCAATGGACGGTCCATTGCTCTGGACTTGAGACTCTATAGCCGTGATGCGCGAAGGGTATCAACATTTGATTTGAGTCTATCCTGAAAAAGGATTTCCTCGACTTGTTTTGCAATTTCGTCCTTCATTGCATCAGAGAGCTCAACATGATCCGTCTGGGTTCCGGATTCAGCTTGGCTGGGTTTTACTGTCTCGATCTCGACCAGTGAGCGAGTGTCATCGGCAATTGGACTCGTAGGGCGCCATTCCTTCGGTTGATGCAACAAATGGTTCTTCAATGATCATTACTCACTGTTTCAATGATACGGCCTTCCTTGGTAATCTCAGCTGAGAATTCCTTGGAGTTGTCAGCTCCAGACTGTGTCTCCCACCCCGCAGCTGTTAGAAGCTTGTCAGCTGATTCCCAGACTTCAGCTGGGTGCGGCTTGGGGTACTGCTGAGACACTTCAATAATTCCTCTGATGAGATCATTCTGGTGCAAATATGCATCCTCCAGACTTCCAAAGCCAAAGTGTCTTTGGAGGCGTGCTTCATCAGTCTTCAGTTTCTCTAAGGAGAAAGTCTCTATCAGCTGCTCATTCTGGTACCAAGTTGCCATCTTGGTAGCCAGATAGAACTTGAGGTCTCCAACTTTGACAAGGGCAATGGGCAGGTGCGCCAGAATTGGATACTGAGTTAGAGCACTCTTGACCCCTGTGATGCGCAAGTCCTCGTACATGGCTTCCATAAAGGCTGAGCCAGTAGAGTTGAGAGAAGGAGAGGTAGAATCACTCTCGATTCGTGGAGATTTGAGGAGCGGGTTCAAAGGGTTCACAATTGGGCATGAAGAAGCATCGGCCCAGCGTGTGAGATTGAGCTCGGAGATGGTTGTTTTGGGGGTGGTAGGATAAGTGGAAGAGGGTTCGGCATGGGTGTCGGTAGGCCGTGAAGGAGCTTTACGTTGAATATCTTCCGCTCTCTTGCGGGAGATGGCTCTTTGGTTGGAGAGTGGAGGGAAGGGGCGTCGTTTCGGCGGAGAGGTGAGGAGGAGAGGGTCGGGGTGAGCTTGGATTATCCGGCTCGTCCTTCCGAGCTGGATGACAATCCATCATTCAATCCCATCTCGGCCAGATGTTTGATCCGTATTGATCGAAGGCCGACACCGCCGTGGGGAGAGAATCACCATTGCTTGATCGGAATGACAATGCTTTCTTTTCTTCTCATTGGACCTCCACTGGTTTAGGGTCACCGCCTTCCTCTTTCGTTGTTTCTTCTCACTGAACTTCGCTCGTTCCTTCCACGTTGCTTCTCTTACTCACAAGAGCCGCTTCTTCAGAAGATCATTGATTTGATTTATTCTTTGGAAAAGAATCTTCGTTTCTGGAAACAGTTCTGAATCAGCCCACTTTACTGTGTGCCCTTTCACTGCTTGCTCTATCAAGAAAGAGATTTTGGAGCAGAGATACAGTGGCTCTGAAGCTGAAAACGTCGTCCTGGTGGAGTTGAACTTTATTTTCTCTGACTCGACCCGCCGGTTGAGTAGGAAATCAAACCGGATTGACGTTTGCGCCTTTGATCATGGCAATCATCGGCTTGAGTTTTGGAAGGCTGATCTCTCCTTGAGATCCAGCTATCCCAAGAATACACTTTTGTGTGATGTCCAGCAGCAGCCTGTACTTTGGCTTGAGCAGGAGCTTTGACATGCTTGCTCTGTACGGCTCTGGGGAGATAAGCATCTCTCTGCTGAGGAATTCATCTACTTCTTCCCGACTGTAATCATCTGGGATGAATCCTCCTTCTCTGGGAAGGTTGAACACCTTTCGTAGCATCTTGTTGAGTTTGATGGTGACGGTTGCTGTATCAAACTTTCCGTCTTCGCCTTTGACACTCATGTCAAACGAAGATGAGTAGAAGCCATCTTCGTCAATAATGTTGAGGTAGAACTGGGCGGCATCTCTCTTCAGCATGAGCTTGGGCATGGAGGTTGCCCACAGCAGGAGACCGGAGTCTGCAACTATATCCACCATCTCTTTTAACTCAGAAACATGGAGATTGGAGGTCGACAGAATACTCTCAAATGACAGCTTTGTCATTAGGGCTTCAAACTGGTTCATCCCTGCGATTGATTTCTTGGGCGCCATTTCTGCAACTTGGAGAATTTGATTTTGCGAAGAACTTGCAGATAATAGATGAAGATTTTGAATCTTTGAAATTTGCAGAGATAAAGATGAAGGAAGAAAGGATCTGCGTATCTTTTCCATATATATCAACTGCCATAACGGATCAATGGTTAAGATTGAAACAGTTGATATTCTGATCAACGGCTGGGAGAGATTCACTCATCACGTTTTGCTGACGTGCTTTCGGCGAGTGTATTACAACCGCGCGTGAGGTATTTCAAACGTTTGACGTTCTGCCTCGATCCTGCCGTGCTACAGTACTATGCAGACTTTATAATTAATGCGATGGGAAGGGAAACTTATCAAACAATTTAACTAAGGAATGTCTGTCCACTTAACATATGAATTCAAAATAATTGGACTTTATATAGCATATTCCTCAGAGCATTTATTGCATGAGATGCAGACCGGTCAGCTTGGACACAGAATCCAGCTGATATCTCAGCGGTCTTCTTCTTTTGCTTGATTGACAGTTTTCCTCAGCTGAGTATTTCGAGATTAGCTTGAATTTCCTTCAGCTGAGTTCCCTTTATATCTTCGACTGATGTCCAGCTGAGCTTGATTCCCTTTTTGGCTGGGAAATCCTTCTGAACTGAACTTTGGGATCCAGCTGAGTTTGTTCCCCCTCAGCTGGATGACTTTTCTTCATCCGGATTGAGCGGTCCAAGTGATCCACACATCATCTTGATTTAGATTTCAGCATGTTGTGCTTTTGTGTGACTTTTTTTTTTCAACAATGGATTCTTTCAGATGTTGAGATAACTCTTGGATGCTTTCATGTCGTCAGCTGGGTTAGAGGATCATCTTGTTTTTCCTGCTGGATCAGGTTTCTCTTCAGCTGATGACTCCAGCTGTGTTTATTTTGGAGAGAGCATCCTGCTGGGTATTCTACTTGATTTTACTAAATCTTTTCAGCTATGTAGAATTCCCCCTTGATTTGTCAGTAGGTGGCTTTTTCTTCAGCTGCATCCTACTTCCTTTGAGCGGATTTTCTCATCATTGGCTCATTCATTTGTTAAGGTCAGCTGTCCCAAATCCAGCTGATTCATCTGCTGCTTCTCTAAACTTCTCTTGAGACCAATGTACTACCGTATGACCGATCGATTCTTCGCTTTGTATCCAATTGCCTTTATTTCACAATGTCCTGGCCTAATTAGTCGGGTTTCTTCTCTAAGATGTTTCAGACATCTTAATCAGAGCAATCATCCTCATCTGAGTCGGAGAAGGAGATTTGATCATCATCCATTTCGCTCGATTCGATCCTTTTATCTTCTCTCCGGGAGGATGACTCAGCTGGGTTGCTCTTTGGGTAGAGTTGCTTGTCGTGATGAACCTTCACGATATTCTTGTACTTTTCCTTGCTTTGTTCCAGCTGATTAATGCTTCGTACAAGTATGGCAACTTCTTCGTTCAAATCTTCTTTGCTCATAAATCTGAGTTCTTTATTGGTCCTTCCAAGCTGAGCTGATTGAGCTTCTTTTCTCGGCTTGATCTTCAGCTCTGCTTCATTCATTCGGCTGGATGAATCTCTGCTTGTGATCCCCAGATCAAATTCGTTGGCCTTCAAGATGGAAAACAATTTTTCCGTCTCCATGCTGCCAAGATCAGTTCTGCTTTGGTGAACTACTTTGTGTGTGCACCATTCTGAAGAGAGAGCTGAAAGAACTTTCAAGTTTTTGTCTCGAACTGTATATTTTCCAGTTCGGATCGTCTCGATCTCGATGACGAGGTTGGAGAATCTGAGCTCCATTTGATCGATGGACTCATAGGGGAGTTGCTTGAAATTGTCGAACTTCTGGCATGCAACTGAGAATTTGTTCTCTTGAATTTCCTCTGAGCCTTCACACAGCTTGGCTAGAGTGTCCCACATCCCCTTAGCTGTCTCGCAGTTGATGATCTTGCTGAGATAAGCATTCGTCACCGTTGAGGAGATGACGTTGCGAGCGTAGCTGTCCAAACCAGCTTGTCTTCTTTCTTCTGGAGAGTACTCCCTTTTGGGCTTCACAACTTGACGGAGCACTGATTCAGCTCCAGGTAAGGTTTCTGCTTGTCTTTCTGACTTCATGATGATGAAGGGTCCGTCAGTGACAACATCCCACATCATGTCATGATGCGCACTCAGAAAGCTTTTGAGTCGGAACTTCCAGATCTGATAATCATCGACAGAGAATGTCGGAAGATTCCTGCACAAGGAAGATTCCATGACAGTATGCAATACAATGACTTTTAAAAAGATTTTGAAACTTTGAAGGATCTGTTCAGGTGACCACTATCAGCAAAGAGGCTGACTTGACAGATACAGTGATCTTTTGAACCACTGCTCTGATACCAATTGATGGTCCCAAGACGGATACCTTGGTGTAGAGGGGGGGGTGAATACACCAAGGTTTAAAAACTTTTCCAATTAAAACTCTTTTGAGTGAGCTGGCTATGTTCGATCCAGCTTGATCGACACAGCTGGCTGTGTGTGGAATGTGGTGGGATTTTGGAAAGTCCGTCTGTTGTTTCAAATATATTGCAAAGCTGTGTTTCTCTTTTCAGTTAGTCAGTTTATGCAGCTTGAAATAATGCTTATGAAGGGTTAGCTGGATGCATAAATAAACATGAAAGAACACAGCTATTTAACGTGGTTCGGAGAAACTACTCCTACGTCCACGACCAGAAACCTCTGGTAATCCACTAAGGATACCACTGACTTTTCGCGCGAAGAGCGTTGCGGCTTGGTTCCTCAAGCCGGATACAAGTTTACGCGTACCGTATCGAAACGTAACTGCATCGTTTACGGGCACAATGAAGCCTATCCCGTAGCTTTGCGGGTACTACGTAACCAATCACTCGAATTACGCGCTTCGAGGCGCGTACCTTTACCTAACCTTTTCGGGTTTGGGTTTGGGGTTTTCCAACTATGAACGAGTTCTTACAATTAAGAACTTTGAGTATGATGAACTGCGTTCAAATCTAGGCTTAAGATGGGAAGGATTATATGCCTAGATACTAGTGGGAGAGAGCTTCAGCAGCCTGAGAATAAATACTAACTCATAAGAATGAAGGCTGCTGTATCTTTGAAGCTTTTCTGAGAGATCTCTTGATCTTTGGTTAGACTTCCTTCAATGAAGTATGTTGATCTCTCTTGAATATATATTCTCTCGTCTCTCCACTGATGATGAAGAAGACTTCTATATATATAGGGAGATATTAGAACTAGCCGTTGGAAAGAGCCGTTCTGAATCTTTACCTAACTTCTGACAGGATTGACTTGTCTTCTTCCTTGATTTCCTCGTAAAGCAATCCTAGGTTTGACTTCTAGGTGCTGAGGTGTCGAGTTCCCGATGGTCCGCATCGGATCCGACTTTATCTAAAGTTCACTTCGACTCTGCTGTGTTGGTGACTCTGAGCTGTCTTGAACTCTGCTGGATCAATGACGCTGAGCTGAGTCTTGAACTCTGCTGGGTCTTGACGCTGAGCTGAGTCTTGAACTCTGCTGGGTCTTGACGCTGAGCTGAGTCTTGAACTCTGCTGGGTCTTGATGCTGAGCTGAGTCTTGTCACACGAGCTGGGTCTTTCCTACAGCTGTGTCTGGAAGAACTTTATCGTCTTGGATCTGGATAACGTTACTTATTACTTCGACTTGGCTTACCCTGCTGTGTACTCAGCTGGGTCTTCTGCTGTCTTCAGCGATCACCTGTAAACATAGAAAATCTATAAGCTCAAACAGGTGAGCTGGAAAACACTTGTGCTTGTGCAATCATCTACTCGGTTGGGGTCAGCTGGGTTTTGGTATCACTTCAAAACTATTAATTTTCCCAACACATGTGATAGATAATGCTTGATAGGATAGTGTATGATCTGATTATTTAAATTATTTAGTTATGTGTTTTGATTGTTTGATTGTGATGTAGGATATGTGAGTGCATGTGCTACTATGTGTTTATGTGTGGTTATTTTTTAAATTATGCATGATTGATTAGACGATGATTAATAATCAATCCAAATTTTAGATGATAAGTTATTATCCATTTGAATAATTGGAGCACAGACCTAGCTATTCATCACGTGTTTCATTATTCAAACCAAACATGTGATTAAGTGTATTTATGTTATCAATCACTCCTTATCAAATAAGCGCAATCGAAGTATTATTATTCTGTTTCAACAATATTTGTAGCCCGACTTTTAGGGCTGTAAATGAGTCAAGCCGTTCATGAGCTACTCGGCGATCGACTTGAAAAAAACTCGTTCGGCACTCGACTCGATAACTAATCGAGTCGAATTCGAGCTCGATAAGTTTATAGCCGAGTTCGAGCATCGTATTGCTCGACTCGACAAGCTCGCGAACATGCTCGGCTCGTATTTAATCGAGCATGTTCGCGAACCTACAATCGAGTATGTTCGCGAGCCTACAAATCGAGTTTTAGTCGAGCTTGTTCGCGAGTCTAATAATCAGTTTTGTACATAAAACCAAAAAATTAGCTTTAAGCGAGCTCGAACTAGAGCTCGATTAACATGTATCGAGCTGAATTTAAATATAATCGAGTTCTTGACGAGTCTGGCTCGAGCTCGAATACCTCGTTATCGAGTATTTACCAAGTCGAACTCGAGCTCGCTAATTTTGGATCGAGTCGAGCTCGATCACGATAACAGAAACTCGACTCGAGCTCGAGCAAGCGAATATCTAAACGAATCGAGTTTGAGCAGACCAATACTCGGCTCGTTTACAGCCCTACCCACTTCATAGTTTATATCATCTAATACAAGAGCCGACCACACAAGAGGATATTTCATCCAAATTTAATGTTGTTTATTAAATATCGATAAGTAAACGACTTCACTTGTAACCTACTCCCTCCGTCCCACTATAAGTGGCTACATTTTTTTCGGCACGAGAATTAAGGAGAAAGGTGTTTAAAGAGTAAAAAGATAGAAAGTTGTGGGGCCCATAACTTTTTGTGAGAGGAGTATATTTCTTTATAAGGAAAGTGACCACTTATTCCGAAACAATCCAAAAGGGAATGTGGCCATTTATCACGGGACGGAGGGAATATTAATTAATGAAATCGTTTATGTACATTAATATATTGGTATCTCGTTACAAAAGGACAATATTTTAATTATAACGTGACCATAACAATATAACTATATAAGAAGTGAGATATCTGTTCATATATCCGTTCTTGTTTCTATAATTGGCATGCCTCGAAATTGGGAATCATAATTTCCGATAAAATCACTAAATAACACGTACATGATCTGGGACAGAGCTAGGAATTTTATATAGGGGGGCGAACTTTCTCAAAATATTAATAATATTTTTCGCACAATATTATACATATTTTATACACAAACATTCAAAAAATATTATAAAGATAAATTACCTAGTACTCCCTCAGTCTCAATAGCAAACTCTCTCTTTCCTTTATCGTCTGTTCCAATAGGAAGGTTCCATTCAAAAAATGGAAATAATGAACTCTTCAAAAGACTTGAGACCTACCACTTTTTATTTTTTTACTTATGTTTCTTAATAACCGTGTTCAAAAGAAATGGGACAGTGCTATTGGGACGGAGGGAGTAATAATTAATAAAAACAACTAATTCCAAATCTGACCAATTA
Source organism: Agastache rugosa (assembly GCA_031470985.1). Taxonomy (NCBI): domain Eukaryota; kingdom Viridiplantae; phylum Streptophyta; class Magnoliopsida; order Lamiales; family Lamiaceae; genus Agastache; species Agastache rugosa. Next base: position 29,612,129 of record CM062605.1, read on the forward strand.
TACAGAAATGACGGAGTAAACACATAAGGTTAATATTCTAGTTTAGACTTTTGTAACTAATTTCAAATTTGACAATATAATTTTAGATAATAAACATGAATTTCTCACTTAATCAATTCAACACCATTGCCGCTCTCCGCCATATTCAATTACATATAAAAAGTTCCAAACAAAATCACTTTTCCCCCTCCAAATTAAATCTCATCGTTGATTTTATCTATCAAAAGATATCATATGTTATTTAATTAAGTAAAACTCAATCTATTTAAATTATAAATTTTAAATCATTTTGAGATTGAGCTTGAATAATGAACTTAGAAATTTCTTTATAATTAATCTTATTAAAAAAATATAAAAATATATATTTTTAATTATACAAATTTATAAATGTTTATAATATGTACATATATAAGTAAATCAGAAAAGTTGAAGGGGGCGGCCACCACCCCTAGCTCCGTCTCTGATGATGTCATCAATAAACAATTTACATGTTATTTTTTTTTTAATTTTTCGGATTGACTGACGAGACAGCTCAAAAAGAAAGATTTAAAATTTTGACTAAATACTTCAAGACGAATGAAACTATGACAAAATTAAAATTGGATAATTCGAAAACTTATTATGATCGGTCCAAATTTGGGATATTCGTACTTTTTTTTTTTTGAGATGGGAGAAATGGAGTGGTGGAGAAATTTAATATGGACCTCCCTATTTACAGAGAATATTTTAACCAAGTATTTTGAAAGATATTTACACAAAAGATTTTAACCGAGTATTTTGAAATAGAACATGCTCTCACCTTTTTACTTGAGTAGGGATTGAATTTGAATTTGGAGGTACGGTATTTAATTAAATAGACTAAATAGATAATTTTCAATTGTTAAAAGGGCCAAATTGCGAAACAAATTATTCAATGGGGCGAAAAGAATGAAATACCACACTATTTATTTATTTATTATTATTATTATTATTATTATTATTATTATTATTATTTTTGTTTAGGGCAGAAATATCAATATTTCCGAACCATTTTTCGATATGATTGCAAATTGAGATACACATACAAATCCCCAATTCACACACAGAACACACAGTAGCCCAGCACTCTGTCCGTTCTCTCGAGCAGCCTCAGATTGTCCTGCCTCACGCTCTAAATTACACGCAGAGTACACGCAGTAAGGATGGTGGGAGAGGAGAAGCGGCATCAGATGATGCAGAATTTGTTCGGCGACCAATCGGAGGAAGAGGAAGAGGAGGAGGAAGAGGTTGAATCCGAGCACGAATCCAATCGTCAACCTGATGATGCCTCCGTATGATCTTTTTTTCGTCCTTTATTTTTCAATCACAGTTTACGCGATCCCACTCGGTTAATTGGTGCATTTGATGGCATTGTAATTTTTTTCTCTCTCCTTTTTATTTTTCTTTCAATTGATGGCATTGTGATTTCAGTAGTGACGAAATCCTAATTTTATTCCAGTTTGTTTTTCCGTTTATGATAATTAATCGAGCAACGATTTTGTGTGCAAGAGGAGTAATTCTGTTGATACTTCATTCTTTTTTTTTTTTAATTCAAACCATTTTTTTTTACATCTGCAGTACGTGCTGTGGCCATATTTTAGCATGCGTAAGTTTTTGAACCCAATCACAATGCTCATCTCTTGAGCTATAGTTTTGCTGATTTGCTCTTACCAGTTGTTTCTGACATGCTCTTACTAGTTGTTGCTAACTTGCTCCTAATTTCAGACTAAATTCTTACTTTATAGGACGAGCTAATTAATTTTCTGTGTGAATAAAAACCCATTCTCTTTCATTGTACTTACATATTTAGTATTTACACACACGCACAATTTGATATGAGTAGTATCTGTTTAGACTTTTATCAATTTGCCACTGTGTAAGTCACAATGTCCTGTTAATAAACACCCCCTCTCATTCTACTTGGATATCTACACACATACAAATTGATATTAAAATGAGCATGTTGATTTACTGTCATCAACGTGCATGCCTACATTTTTTTATCTAATAGTTTATTTATAATTCAAAATTTTATTTCATTCAATTGTGAAAGCGTTCTTTTAGAGTCTATTGTAATTTGTATACTTACAGGCTCAATGCTGCTTGAATTCATGAATTGTATGCCAAATTATTTGAACTCTGTTGTTGGGAAAAAATGGATTCTCTTCTTTGAGTATTTATTCAGCATGGTTTGTCAGTTGTGGCATGCTAGATTAGTTAGCAAGTTTATAGAAGGTCCATCACGCGCATTGCAGTAAATAATCCACAGATTTTGTTATGTCCCCTGTAAGTTTTTTATTTAAGGTTAAAGAGCATGTCTGTGTACTGTGCTATCTGAATGAAGCAGTGTTTGCAAACACCAAATCATGATAACTGTGAGATGGATCGAGTATATACTATTTTGAATAACAGAAGCTTTGTGTCAAGTGCGCAGAAGAAGCTAACATGTCGTTATTTACTAAATTCATCAAACTTGTTAGCCTTTTGTGGTGGTTGGATTAGTTCACTTTTTTTGTGTTTCTTATATTAAATTCAAATTGTATCCTTCCAAAATTGTTGGGTTTGTTCAAATCTCAGTAATATGCATTACATTGCTGAAAGTTAAACCATGTGCATTCAAACTTCTTATTGCGACTTCATCAAAATTGTGATCGTTTCTTTTCAGGATGAAGGGGACGAAGGACCAGAGGCTGAAGGTGAAGGTGAAGTCGACGGTCAAGGGGAGGCAGACATTGAGAGTGAGGGTGAACCTCAGGATCTTGATCCTTTACAAGGTGAGAGTGAGGGTGAGAGAGATAAAAGTTCTCAAGAATTGGAGATAGGTAATCAAAGGGAACAAAGTGAGGAAAGGTACTCAGAGAGTGACGACAAGGAGGATTATGGCCAAAGGGTTGTTACTAGTAGAAGACATGATGCAGTGGAAAGTGGGTCAGAACGATCTGGAGAGAACCATTATGTTGCTAATGAAGATGATGAAGTGAACCAGGCTAGGAGTCATAGGTCCTTTTTTCTCCTCTTTCTTCCTACTTCTTACTTTCCTGTCTCTCTGCTGGATGTTCTGTTTATCTTCAGCTATCTAGTATAGTTGTTACTAGCCAACTCCTGCCCTGGATCCATATAGCTAGAAACAATCTGCAACCCTTTTCCTTGTATCATCTTGTACTTGTGCTTTATGCAGTATCTGCCATGTCCTCAATATGTAAAAAATGTTAATATGTTTGGAGAGAATAAACGCAGCAGGTAAATATACTGAGGGAACATAAATTACTACAGCCTAAGTGGATGAGTTTGACTCCAAAATCCAAATTTTTTTTATAAAGGAAAGACTATGAAGAAGGGTACTCTGAAGTCACAGCTTTAGCTAAGGATCTTTTCTACCCACTTACTTCTTTTTCTGTCATATTGGTAAATGTTAGTTTCCTTGCTGCTAATAATGGCTAGATTGTTTTCTTAAAAGCTATTATTATTTTGTACCAAAAATAATACCATTTGTTCAAAGATCATGACCAGTTGCTTGTTCTTCTTGCTATTCTCGTTCTTCAATGAGGATATCACTTCTTATCTTTTGGCTCCCAACACTTATTTTTCCTGCATTAGGTAGCTGTATTTCCTCATTCTACCAACCATATGAAGTTGCTCTGTCTTTCTTGGATTTTTTTTGTTAATTGCTAGAGGACTGCTGCTCACTGTATTGTTTTGATCTATGTTTATGGGTATTGAGTTGATTCATGCAGAGAGTTTTTTACTTGGGGGTGGAGGATGATATTATTGGTAGGCACTGAACCGACTTTTCACTACCTCTCGCTTGCATGCATATCAGTTGACCGTGAGATTCAATTTTAACCCTAGTAAGGGAGAGTTTTGACTGAAGTGTAAGTGTCAATGTGTCATTGCAATCTTTTTAAATGTAAAAAGAATACTGTAACACAGAGAGGATAAAGAGCATTGATACCAATGCCCAAATTTCTTTTGAAATTAGTTCATCCAGTGACATTGCTCGTTTGTGATTTACTCGCCTTCTATAAATTAGTGCAAGATGTTCACTGGTCTGGATTCTATGATATGCAGTATATCTGGTGATGAGAAAGATGAGGATCAATTTTTGCAGTCAGCTCCAGAGATTCGTGATGTTTTTGGAGACTCTGATGATGAAGAACAAGCAGAATACAAAGTTCAGAATCAGATCGAAGAAGATGAAAATGTTAGTTGATCTGGATTATAAAAACAGTTTTTGAATTTTTCACTTTGTTTTATTTGCATATGTAATATTTGAAGATACATTCCCTAACACAGAGATCACCAATTGAAGAAATGGGGAATTATGGGAAAGAATTGAGGCCAGAAGATATGATTCCTGATGAAGATGCACCGTATTACTCTGAAGAAGAGCATATTGAGGCTAAAGCTAAAGAAAAACCAGTTGGCCCCCCACTGGAGCTGGAAATTCCTATGTGCCCTCCCCCATCCGAATCGGAGAAGGTTTACCTTCAGTTTTTATTTCAATTCCCTATAATTGGTTTTCAGGATTCTGGATTGAAATTAAATTTAAGTGAATACATCTGGTTCAGTTCAGTCCTTGAACAGGTTCATTATGGCTGCCCAATCTCAATTCTCAAATTCATGTTGGTGTTCAGAGTTATTTCATGAGAAATCCTCTCTTCAATTTTCTTGTCAGTTTTTCTAATACTACTAGCACTTAGCAGCCTCAACCATATCTTGCAGCATTTGCTTCTACAGCCTGTCAAATTTGCTATCTGTTAAAGTGTTAATTTGGCTGGTGTATGGGATGGGTAGAAAGTGTATTTTAGCTTCTACATTCTTTCTCAAATTTCTAATTTCTCTAAGAGCTTCAACATGAAAGAGAAATGAAATGATGGTTGGCAAATTTACGAATCTGAGACATGTGTGGTCATGGAGACGATGAAGTAAGTGAGTGGTAATATTTTAGGTATGCTTACCTTACCGTATCATTTGTATTCCCCTCTTTCTATGACTTCTTGAGATTTGTGGATTTGATTTAATAGCTATGTACCACAGTCAAGTATGGGCTGACGGATGCCATGATTTAATTCAAGTATCTGGTTGAGTGTAGCAAAAACTTTCATTCTCATTAATAACTATAAAAAACTTGTGCATATACTATATACCTAAGGTTAGTTTTCTTCCTTCTGCATGATGCTACTCATAACTTCATTGTAAATCTTAATTGGATTTCTTGTGTTGCAGATGAATATGATCAAAGTATCTAATATAATGGGCATAGATCCTATGCCGTTTGATCCACATAAGTATGTGGAAGAGGATCGTTATGAAACTGAGGAATCTGGATCAAAAAAGAGAATAAGATTGGAGAACAATGTCGTTCGTTGGAGAGAGGTCAAGCACCCTGATGGGAGAACATCTGTAAGCGATTAATAGTGTTTCCTCCAAGTTAAATCACGTTTTTGCACGAGTTCCTAGAAACTCAAGTGTTGTTGGTTGTAGCAACTTACTTTTCTGGATTTTTCTAAGATAGGAGCCTCTATTGACGTCTTAGTGATATTATTTGAGAATGGGTTGTATCATACTATATGAATTTGTATTTTACTACTCATGTGGACAACTGGTCCTAACTTTTTGAATAAACAAACCATGAAATCTAGTAGCACCATTAATGACATCTCAGCGACCTTAAGTAAGAAGTCTGCTATTTTGTACTCGTGCAATAGCTCATTTACATTATAGTAGTTCCAAGTATTTGAACCCTTCTTTCCATGCTATTTAGTTGAAATTTATCCTTAATTCAGCTGTAATTAAGTTTTATAAATTTATCTATGGTGTAATAGGTGAAGCCCCCTATTTCCATATTCTTCTGGTTCTTGTGGTCAACTTTGCAGTCTTGATTTCATGTCTTAGCATAGACTTTTTCTTCAAGAGTTCATCTTATTTGCTGCAATTTCCACTGTTGAAATGGGTGAAATCTCAGAATGCTTGGACTTGGATGCAATTTTTCCTTAACTGCATAGTAAATCTGAGACTACTTTGCGTAGATTGAAAGCAATGCTCGCTTTGTGGAGTGGTCAGATGGTAGCCTGCAGTTACTTATTGGAAACGAAGTGCTTGATATATCTAAGCAAGATGCGCAACATGAACAGGCTCACCTTTTTGTCAGACATGGAAGGGTAAGTTTTTCTTTATTGTCGTGTAAATATCCCTCCTACTACATAATTTACAAGAAATTTGTGAATACTAAAGACTTTTTGCATCAAAACTTCAATAGGCTAGGTGCCGTAGTTCTGGATTTTGGATCTGAAAATTCTTTTGTCGGATACATCTTTTTATGCTGTGTATAATGAAAAGTTTTTGATGGTTCAGCAGTTAACATTCTTTATTTGTCTTCTCAGGGTATTCTCCAATCTCAGGGGCGAATTTTTAAAAAAATGAGGTTTATGCCATCGTCCTTAGCTTCAAATTCTCATCGGTTGTTAACTGCTCTTGTTGATTCACGACACAAAAAGGTGTATAAAGTCAAGAACTGCATCACGGACATTGACCCTGAGAGGGAGAAGGAGCAAAAAGAGAAGGTAGATCAATTTACTATGTGATATATCTGATATAGATCATCAAGTATACTGATTTCAGTTCCACTCTTGTATGTGGCTTCTCAGGCTGTTAATCAGTCAATTAAGGCTAATGAACTTCTTAGCCGGAAGAAGGAGAAGGTAAATCGTAAGTATACACAGCCCATCCGCAGGGAGCGCCAACTTTCTCCTGGTTTCTTAGAGGACGCACTTGAAGAGGTCGGTTACACACACACACTTTTGAGGACCATGGAGTATTGTGATGTCTTTTTGTGGAATTTTATCTTTCTGCCTTTTTCAGGACCATGGAGTATTGTGATGTCTTTTTGTGGAATTTTATCTTTCTGCCTTTTTCAGGCTTTATTATGCTGCAAATGTCTTAATGATTTTCTTTCCTTGATGATTCTACCACCGTAAAAGTTTATTTATTATGAAGTAATCTTTTGTTCTTATGGTTACCTTATCAGGAGGATGAACAAGATTATTATGAACCTCGGCGTTCTGCTGTTCGGCATCGCTTTGATGAAGACCTTGAAATGGAAGCTCGAGCCGAGAAGCGCATAATTAATGCAAAGAAGGCACGTGATTACTACCAATATGAGTACCTCTACCCCAAAATGCTATATGAAAGACATACATGCCTTAGTCTTTTTGTTGAAAATCTTATTTATCCTCAACTGAATGTTTTCTGCTGGGTTTTGCTTTTAGGGGTCAAAGGATATCTCTCGCAAGTCAGCATTTCAATCTGCCAAATCATCTCGACGCCCAGTTGACTTCTCTGATAGTGAGAAGGAGGAATCTGAGTATGAAACTGACGGGGAGGAGGATGAAGGATCACCACCACATAGAAGACATGAGGAAGCAGAGCAAGGTTATGGGGATGAAGATGAAGAACCAGAACAAAGAGAGGAAGAAGAAGCCTATGATGAATCAGAAGAAGAAGCTGAGGTAAGGGATACTGTTTCTAAAATAATTTTTCGACTGATTTTAGATAGGGGAGGCAACTGGATAAAATAACAGATTAACGGTCAGTATATTTCTTAACCATAATAAACGACCTATTATTTTCTAGGATGTGGAGGTATGTTAAAACGCAAAGTGGTATAATCCTGTTGAAAATTCTGAATTTTACTACTATCAATAATTTATTTGTGTGTATTTAATTAATTGCTTTTATTTGATATCTTCTTGATGAATGAATAAAATACCGTGCTCTGTTAGTGTCGTCTAACTTAGTTTTCGTTTATGCGCTGTTTATTTTCAGGAGCCAAAGCAAAAGATTAGGGATTCGGGAGGCAGCCTCAAAAGGAAGGGCATTGAATCTGATGAGGACTCTCCTCCTAGGAAAGCTACAACTCATCGGCGAATGAAAATGGTATACGAGAGTGATGAGGACTAAACAGGACTTTTGGTTATGTGAGAAAGTAAGTTTTTCTTTTTCTTTTGTACTTTTTACCTTGAATATAGTCTTACGATTTGAAGTAGACTTCCGTTTAGTCTGAGTTGACGCATTCTTTATAAATCAGTTTATTGTTACTGCACAATATACATATACAAACATGTACAACTTAAACCCAAAGGCAGATGCATGATGATAATTTTGATTTTTCAGGGGCTAATGCAACTGAAATGATTTGCAAGTTTTAATGGCGAGGAACGATACTTATGTAGTGTTACTGTGTTACACATTTAAGCTCTAGTACATTCTAATTATCTTGTTTCTGTCAATACACACGCACACACATCAATTACCTTAATTTCATATGTACATATATTTGTGCATATGTGGGTTTCTCAAAGTATTTTAGGGGCTGTATTGACACACACACACATACATATATTTGACCTCCCTCGACATTGCTTACCAATATCTATCAGAGTATCTATGAGATTTATGTCTCCATTTCATTTTTTTTGGGATTTTGCAGGAATTTGCTAGAATCTTTGCTCGACGAGCAGATAGGATTTCGACTTTGTGCAAATATATGGGGACACAACTCATGTACGTGCATACTGTATTATCTTCGTTATGTTACCGGCAACTTTTCTGCCAAATTTGAGCACATTGTTGTAATGGAATTTTGGTTCTAATTAGGTTTTATATTTGTAAATGATTTGTAGAACTGAAGCTACATGCTATATTTATATACACTTCATGGTCCGAAAATCACAGTTTGGTTTCGGTTCGATTCAATTAGAAAAGTCGTTCAGTTTGACTTAAAAAATTATTTTGATTTTTCGGGTAATTCGGGTTCCGTTTCGGGGCAAATTATAAAAGGCAAATTTCAAGATGTTGATCGTATTGTAAATTTGTAATACACTAGTCGGTGAAAAGAAAATGGATGGAAGGAAGTTACGATCAATGTGTAAAACGAATCGTGTGTAGTTTTATTGTTGAGTCAGTGATATATAGTATATATATAAAAGCAAAACCAAGTGCTAAAAAATTTCCCGTCCATTTATGTTCTCTTTATCTTTTCCGAAGTGCATTTTTATATTTTCCTTAAAAAATGCGGCGTTGTGTGTCCCAAAAAATTTCAGGCAACTCAACAGCCAAGCCTTCAAATTATCTATAAATCACAGCATGTGTGCATGCATGTATGTGTAACTGCACAGATATGTAAACTTTTATTTTCTCGAGACTATGTAAACTTTCTTTCGCTATTACAAGTTTTATGCATGTTAAGTAATGGGAAAGATACACCCAGGGGCGGGCCTAGGGTAATGTAGGCCCTGTGCAAGTTTAAAAAATTTGGCCTTTTATTTATAGTTAAAAAATATATAAAATATGAATTAATCATACTACTTATGTCCCTCAAAAGTGGTGCATATTTGATTTGTTGTGAGGTATAAAATATTAGTTGAACCACACTAACCTGAGACGGAGGGAGTATTTTAGTAGATTATATTAATTTATTTTAGTCAAATTACATGATAAACAAATAAAAAGTTAAGATAGTCATTTTGAAAGTATAATTAAACTTTCTTTACAAAATTTATTAAGAAAAATAAACTAAAATTACAATTTATAAGATTTAAGAAAGGAGCTTCACGTTTTTGTTTGAAGTGTTTAGCCATTTCGGAGCCCTTATTAAAATTAGAACCTTTATTTATATTTTAAAAAATTATATTAGTAAGATTTATGAATCAATATTATTTTAGTAAATATTTTCGACACATGATAAACAAAGAGTTCCGACTTTTTTAATACCAAAATATAAAAGAGACAAGTTATATATCCTATTCATAAAACTAGATCTTTTGCATACCAAAAATGTGTTAAAAGACTAAAATAACCTTAAGTAAAAAAAACAATTAAAAGAAACAATAAAAAGACAAAAAAAAATAAACAAAATTGGTCCCCCCAAATCACAATCGGTCCCCCCTCCCAAACCCCACTTTCTCTCTCTTCGACTCTCATTCTCTCTCTCTTCGACCGCCTCTCTCTCTCTCACGAAACCAACCAGTCACGACAGCCACCATCTCCGCCCACGATCTTCGCTTCGTCGTGTCTGCAAAAATGAGCAACTGGAGAAACGAGAGGCAACCCGCGCCGTCGTCGTCGGACTCCGACGAGGAGGATTTTGAAATTCCTCAACCGCCGGTTAGTGCCCTAAATTCGACCCCAATTTGGATTTTTTTTCGAAATTTTTGTTGAAATTTTCTGTTAAATGCATGTTTATGTGTTAAAAATGTGTTTGATGATCATGTTTAGTTCGATTTTGTTGGATGGGTGTATAGTTCTTGTTTGTTTAGTTTGAAATTCTTCGGTGTTTAGTTCGAAATTTATGTTGGTTGGGTGTATATAGTTCGACATTGTTGGTTGGGTGTGTTCTTAAGTTCTTATGGGCACGATGGAGGTGAGGAAGACGACTCCATCGAGCTCACGATCGCGGGGTGCAATCGTGGCCACGGTCGTGAGGTGCAATCGTGCCCACGATCGTGGTGGCGACCGTGGCCACGGTCCCCACCGTGCTCACGATCGTGGGCACGACCGTGCTCACGATGGTTGTGACCACCGTGCCCACGATCGCAGCCTCGATCGTGGGCACGATCGTACCCTTCGATCGTGGGCACGACAGACCCTCTCCAATTTCTTGTGTTTTGTTGCTTTGGTTGGTTCCAACACATGATGATGGTCCTAATGTTTTGTTGCTTTGGTTTTTGTAGGTTAATTGTTCTTGGAAGAGACCTACATTGCTCTATGTCACTCGTGGAATCAATCTTTACATGCGGGTTGAAATATTCCGAGAGGTTACAAAGATTTTATCTGAAGTTGGTGGTAATGAAGCATTGGAGATATTTAAATCCGGCATTGTGGGGCGCTTGATTGACGTGAGAAGAAGTCACAGTGCAAGTAATGCCCTACATCACGTTCTAGCCCGACAGTTGAAGGGTGATGATATACCTCAGATCGAGAGTTGGTTTCAGATTGGTGGAGAGACCATTCGTTTTACGGCGAAGGATTATGCCCTCATCACTGGGCTTCATTTCGGACTCTCCGACTTTGATCCACACTCAAGTCATCAAATTCCTAGCGGCAGCATTTACTACACATATTTCAAAGGTGAACCTACAAAAGTAAGTGAGCTGCGCAAGAAATTCAAAAGCAAAGAGTTGGGCAAAAACGTTGAAAACTATTTGAAGGCGGCTAACTTGTTAGTTTACTATCTCTTCCTCTTATGTCGGGACGATCCCGAGATAGAGGATTGGGCATGGACATTAGTTGAAGACTTTGAAACTTGGGATAGTTTTCCATGGGGCTCGTACACGTATGGTACGTTGTGTTACTATATAGACAACGTGGCGATGCGCCCTAATCAAGCGAAGAGATTACCACTTCTACGGTCCAGTTTGGGCTTTGCAGATTTGGTCGTATGAGGTCATTCCAGCACTCGGAGACGTGTGTGGATTGCGAGACCCACAAGTCAGATTGCCCCGATGTTTGAGGTGGAGCACAAGGCAGATGAAAATGGTTGATTTTAGTCGTTTCTTGGACAATCCACGGGTACATTTATTTTATTTTATTTTTTAAATTTGATTGTATGATTCAATGTTGAATATGTAATATTAAATTTTTATTATTTTTTGCAGCTTGTAGTATATCCCTCGTTGGAACCTATTGCTGAAGAGCTAGAAACGTGGTACATGATGAGCTTTGACAACGGAGAGGAGTTTGATGTGAGATATAAGCCTCCTGTACGAATTGCAACAAGGAAAGACCCGAAAGGAAAGTCAAAGGCTATGGGAAAATTGAAGAGTATAGTGGGGAAGGTGTTGACTCCTGAGGCGAGGCGACCAATGCCCAAGCGTCGCCGTGAGAGTACTCCACTAGGTGCTACAGACGAGCTGCTACACTCAGGGCAGCCAGACAGGGTTTGTTGTGTGCACGGACGGCCTTGTCCAGACCACGAGGAGGGCACTAGCGGCGGGGATGACATAGAGCGCCGGCTGAGGGCAGTTTTGAACGACGAGTCTGATACTGGCTTCCTTGCTCGACTTACTCGAAAGATGTTTGCTCAGATGAAGGACTACTTCATTCCTAGGCGGTCTATCAGTCCTCCACAATACTCTCCACAGCACTCGGTTGGGAGTCACAGAATGAACAGAGAGCCACACCGTCACTCTACGTCAGCCGTTGACAGACACAGATGGTGCAGTGCGCGGGGAGCCCATCCAGGATCGTCCCCGTCACTCTTTTGGTGTCAGTCTGCAGGGGCGCCATTCCCACCACTCTCAGCAGGGTGCCCCTTCCCACCACTCTCAGCAGGGTGCCCATTCCCACCACTCTCAGCACGACCGTGCCCCTTCCCACCACTCTCAGCACGACCGTGCCCCTTCCCACCACTCTCAGCACGAGCAGGCTCCTTCCCACCACTCTCAGCACGAGCAGGCTCCTTCCCACCACTCTCAGCACGAGCAGGCTCCTTCCCACCACTCTCAGCACACGCAGGCCCCTTCCCACCAGTCTCGGCCACGAGCAGGCTCCTTCCCACCACTCTCAGCACGAGCAGGCTCCTTCCCACCACTCTCAGCACACGCAGGCCTCTTCCCACCACTCTCAGCACGAGCTATTTGTTGAGCTCTTTCGGCCCGTGCAGCCTACTTACCCGCACTTTCAGTCTGAGGGGCCATGCTTATCGAACTACCAGTCGTTTGGGCCCGAAGTCTCTAGTTCACTGACGCCTCATCCCATTTTACCTGATCAGTATTCATCGCACGAGCTTCAGGATGAGGATGATGATGAGGATGAGGATGATGAGGAGGTGGGTGACAGGAGCTTGGGTCTTCGACAACCCAGACCGTCTGCTGCTCTAAAGACCCCTTACAAGGGCAATGTTCCGTCTAATGCCGAGACGTTGAGGATTGAGTACAGAGCCTTTAGAAATTCAGGACCCGAGGCCTATGCAATTACTTATGAGACAAAGCACGTGCTAACTCAAAAGTTCTTCGACACTCTAGAAGATCTTCATCAAGACTTTACTGCTGAGGTAACATCCTTTATATTATCAGAAGCATAAATTAAATTGTATTTATATTGTCATCTAATATAAGTTTTATGTTTGTTAGGTAATAGACTTGTACGTGTCTTCCACTCGCGCGAGGATCCGGCGGAATCTCAGTACTCGGTCAAATGTTGGTGCAACTGTCACGATCGTCGTGGGCTCTGCATTTTATGTAAGTTGTAATTTATTTATTTTTGTTATTATTATTTTTTATAAATAATATTGATCTTGGTCATGGTTACTTTTCTAGGCGGCTTTAGTTTCCGAGCTACAAAAGCTGCATCCGAAGGATCCACAATTTAGACGAGTGAAGGGAAAGCCAACATACAACAAATGGAGAATGCCTGATGGAATAGATGAGTTGGTAAAAGGGCTAGATACGCCGACCGCAGTTCCATGGTCAAATGCCTATCATGTAAGTATATAATATTTTAATAATATTTACATATACTGAATAACATGTTACTTCATTGATTTATTTGAATATGTTTTTTGCTTGAACAGATTATTGCAATTTGTTGTATTAATGAGAATCACTGGGTCACTGTGAGGATTTGTCTTCTTGACTGGAAGGTTGAGTTGTATGACTCAATGTCACACCAGTATGACAATGATCGTGTGACAGAGCGCGACTTCCAGATGAAGCCCATTACTCGTCTTGTGCCTCGTATGTTAGCTCTTTCGGGTTATTGGAGAAACAATTCATCAAGAATCAGGAGAGATGATGAAATGGAGCTTGTTAAGATGCCAACTAGTGTACAGTTCGCCCAAACAGATAGCCACAGCTGCGGCCCCTTCGCTTGCATGTATTTGGATCGTCTGGTGGCCCGTAGAACTTCCAAAGTCAGACATTCGGGTGAAATCGACGAAAAGTACGTTAGAAGATATCGATGGCTCGTAGGGTGTAGGATTTTTTGGCTTAGCATTGATCCACGATAGATATGTATTTACGTTTAAGACAATATTTTGCTCCGTGTTTTGACATTACCGACATTACCTACATTATATTATATTTTCTTAAGTGTTAATCTATGTGTTAATCTATATGTTAATCTATTTTTGAATACCAGTGTATATTTATGGAGTACATAATTAAATAGACAGTGGGCTGCCGATATCACGACCGAGGCCACGACCGTGGCTACGGTCGTGAGCTCGATCGTGGCCACGACCGTGACCACGTTCGTGAGCTCGATCGTGGCCACGACCGTGGCCACGGTCGTGAGCACGATCGAGCTCACGAACGTGGTCACGGTCGTGGCCACGATGTATTTTCCACGATGGACACCCACGATCATGCACCATATTCGTGGAGTTCTCCAAAATCGACCAATTAACGACATTTTTTTTGTTTTTTCTACCTTGAACGTATTCTTAACCCCTTAGTATCATGTTTATACATCATTGATCGAACAATATTATCTTAGAACACATAATTTAATATTAGTGTGGACTTTTGTAATATGATGGTAACATTAGAGAAATGTTACATAATATATACTAAGAATGTGAAAATCGCAATACATCAATAAATGTTAAGTTTTTTAGTGTTATTTGTATATTACAATTCGAACTTTGTTAGCATAATGATGTTTGAAACATGATATAACATACGAAAAGACATTAATCATTGTTTATTAGTCGGAATCGGAGATTGTTCTTCACCACGATGGTTGGGCATACGACCGTGATTACAGTCGTGGCCAAACCACCGTGATCACGATGGTCTACTCACGACCGTGATCACGATAGGGCTGCGTGATCGTGATCACGGTGGGTGTTCCATCGTGACCACGGTCGTGGGCGGCTATCGTGGTCACGGTGGTTAGCCACGACTGTGGACACGATTGAGTTTGTCCATCGTGATTTCGGTAGGCGACGACAAAAAATACTCATGCAACACAAAACTAATCAAACTCAAAGATAAATGATTATAAAGAGAGATATCATTGACGGAAAAGGTCACAAAATATGATACATTGCCCTCAAACACAACAAGTTCAATAATTGCTAAATATCTTCTCGGCGGGGAAAAGGGCATCCTCTTATATCATGATCTTCTCTACGACAATTGCTACATCTTTTTTTCTTCCGTCGTCTTTGCCTTGATTGTTCTCCACATGTTTCTTCAGGGGGGACGTTTAAATCAACACCACCTATGGGAATAGATGTTGTGCAAGATTTTCTGTTGTGGCCGGGTCCCTTACACCTAGAGCACACCTGATTACGTCGTATGGTCGTCCTATCTTCAACTGCTGACCGAGCACGACTCATTCTTGGACGGCCGGCCTGACGCACCTCATCTGGAGGAGACATATGATTGATGAAATCGAATGCGGCGCATTCCACTCATCAGGATGTGGTATTGGAAGAATATGCTCCGCATAAGTTTGTCTAAAATTGTGTTGTTTGAAATAATGACTAACGAAATCGTACACATACAAACCATTGCTAGCGCGCCTGTTACAATAACGAAAATATTATTAAATGAAATTTAAAAGAAATTATAGCCAAAGATAAACAATTACCTTATAGCGGCGACGGCATGCTTACATGGAATATGATCCTCATCAAACTCCCGACACTCACATGTCCAACTCTCAAGGTCGACTTGATAAGGAATATTATCTTCTTCGACTTTATAAATATGTGTTGTTGTAGCTCGAACAGTTAGATGAACACTAGCTTGCACGGATAAAGAAAGCTTATCGAAAGTATTCTTTGTCAACTCATGATCTCTCGATGCGGCTTCTTCCCGCCTCTCATCAAACCAATTCTCCGACTCGCGAAATATTTCAAGTAACGAGCAAACTGGTAAACATCTGGCCCACAACAAACGAGAGTTCAAGACTTCGGCTGCATTGGAGGTCAGAAAGCCATAGCGTCGTATGGCACACTTCGACCTAGCCCACCTCTCCGGTCCAATTTGAGAAAGTCGTCTGTAAGCCCCATTAGGGCTTTCAACATGCGGCTTCGAAAAGAGATTTTCGAACTCTTCAACCCGATAACGATGACGCTTGTTTGAAGAGTGTGGCAACGTAGCGCCGTAGCCTATTAGATTTTTACGTAGATGGTGGTAGCACAACCCATGCACCTTTGCATTCGGATAGACGGCTTGAACGACGCATTCTCGATGCTCTTTTGTTGGTCACTCACAATCAATAAATTTTACGGGAGGATTGAAGCATGCGCATGTTGTAGAGAAAATAAGTCCACGACTCATCGTTCTCTATCGGACCAAGTCCAAGCGCAAGCGGAAAGATTTGTTCATTCGCATCTTTTGTGACGGCGACAAATAAAACTCCTTTGTTTCTTCCCTTAAGATGGGTCCCGTCAACTACAATCACCGGCCGAAGATGCTCAAATGCTCGAATACTGCGTCCGAGGGCAACAAACATGTGACGAACACTCGCTTCACTAGTCATCTGCAAGTCATAAATAGTCCCCGGATTATGCTGCTTCAACAAATACAGATACGATGGGAGCCTTTGATACGACTTGTCAAAGTCGCCGTACGTCTTCTCTATCGCTATGTTCCTCGTCCGAAGAGCGAAGCTGTATAACATCCCAACGCCGTACCTAATACGCATCTCTGTAATCATCTCCTTTGGCCTCAAAGTGACACCCTCACCGACTAATTTTTTAGCAAAATAAAATGCAGCAACCTCAGAAGTCACCGACCGTGCAGCAACACGATTCAAGTCCGTGTGACAACTGTGATCCAATGTCAACTTACTGATTCTCCAAAGAGTTGCTCCCTCACAAGCACACAATCTAAATGTGCAATTTTCTCTACCACTCCTGCAGATGAACACTACACGTTTTTCGGCGGAACGATCAGTGGCACACTCTAACATGTTCTCCAAATGATATATTCCTACAGCTATCCTCAACTCTTCCTTGGACCGAAATATAGACCCCACCTCGAGCTGACCAGTGACTGGCGGAGGCTGTTCAACCCATCCTAATGGTAATGCGCTGTCATAGTCGGGAAATGGAATGATCCAATTGCGCAGTGAATGCTGACTCTCAGCATCGGTTCCAGACTGATGATGGTCCGATGAGAAGTGTCGTTGCCCGATAATTCTATCCATTTGTGCCGGTTGTCGAACCCAAGCAAAAAACTCCTCTGTCAGTGAATCAATCAAGTTTTTGCGACGATCTTTCTCTTCATCTTCGGATGTAGACATTGCCTCGTCTTCATATTCCTCGTCTTCCTCATCTTCAGATGGCATGCTATGTTGTGGCATGTTATGGTCTATGTTGTCGTGCTCTACTCCCGAGCTGCTACCTCCCATATTAACGTTGGGGACGGATGAGCCGCTGTTCTCAATCACATATACCTCCGGATCTTCTTTGTGTTCCACTAGCAATCGAAGTAATTCGGTATCGCCTCGCAATAAAACTTTTACTTTGTTGCCGTTGGCCATGCGTGTCAAATACCATAATACGTACTCAGTCTCATTTCGACCACCCAAACCATCTCTAATAACATCCACGAGGTTAGCTCGGCTAACTTTGCCCGCATCAATGTAGCCAAAAAATGAATCTCCATCTATATACGTTGAGCGCTCCCAGCGACCGCCGTGATGTATCAAAATACGCCGCCACGACATACGCGATTAACAAAAAACAAAAAGAATCGTCAGCAATCAATTGAATTCATTTTTAGGGCTTCACCTGCCATGCCCACGACCGCTGCCTCGATCGTGGGCACGATCGTGGTCACGATCGTGGGCACGATCGTGGTCACGATCGTGGGCACGGTCGTGGGCACGGTCATGATCACGGTCATGGTAGCGGTCGTGGGCATGGCTGAAGCCCAGAGAAAAAAAAAACTAAAAACCCTAGATAGTGAGCACGATACTCTTAGCCTTTTGAACTGATTTTACCCTTGCATAAACATGAAATTTATAATTCTTTATCTAACAAATAAACATATTTCATGCAAATATTCCTAGTACTAAAACCCTAATGTTATCTTAAGAACGTGCCATTAAAATCTAAAATCATGTGCGGCCTATTTAACATAAAATAAGCAATATTCATGCTCAACATACATATCATCATGAAATCAAACCAACAAACAATCATAAAAACCGACAATAAATCACCATCGTGGGATTTAAATCATCATCGTGTTCACGGTCGTGACTACTATCGTGACCTTAAGATCACGTTCCTCAAAAATATATTTTTCGACTACTATACGTATTATGCGTACCTTTATATAAGATGGAAACACGAAGGCACCCCCTTGAAGTTGATCTTCCCTTTTGGCCTATGTTTCGAATGGTTTTTATGAGGATTTTTGTTTCTTTTTCTTGTGTCTTTTATCTATATTTTGAAGAGAATATTGGTTGATAAATGTTGATTTCATTGATGTTATGTGATTTAAATAATAGCTCTTTGCACCAACAAACTCTCTGACAAGAATTTATTAAAGTAGCTTCATTAAATACGTAGTACATCCGAAAATCTTCATCAAATCCGAATTTGCAGGGTCAATAAATGGAGGGTTTCGGAGATACGATGCATGACACGACCGTGGCCACGATCGTGGCCACCATCGTGATCACGATCGTGATGACAATCGTGGCCACGATCATCGCACTCCGGCGTGACCACTGTCGTCCCGCGTTGACCAAGGGTTATTTTTGTCTTTTGAGTGATTTTGGTATACAAAACATCTACTTTTATGAATAGGATATATAACTTGTGGCTTTTATGCTTTGGCATTTAAAAATAGATTAACTCATAAACAAATAAAAGTAAGACATTCACTTAAAAAGTGTTGCTCTGCATGAATTTTATTATAAAAAAACTAAATATTATTTATGTTTCTATTATTTTCCAAGATTATGCATGGTTTTTATTTTATTTTTTCTAATTTTAAAGGGTAATTTATGCATTAGGAATGAACAAAAAAAAAATAAAAGTACTGGTATAAATTTTACAATATATGGAGAGAATTTGGGCTCACCTGGCTAAAGAAAGAAGGAAAATAAATAAAAGTCAAAAAATGCTCTAAGCAGGATTAGAACACGCGACCTACTAAAGTAGAAGGAGAAACTTTACCACTAAATTAATAGAATAATTAGTACTAAATTCAATAATTTAAATATATATATTTATATATATGGACCTATATATTTTTTGGGGCCCTCGTTTTTTCGGGGCCCTGTACGGTCGGCCACCCTGCACACCCCCAAAACCGCCCCTGGATACACCAATATATACTATGCATATATATTATGTAATGAAATACATACTATATTACTGGATAAATTAAAGATTACCTTACTCTATTATGCCTTAGAATTAGGTGGATCTAAAAGGATAAATTACTTTCTCAACATTTAGAACCTGATAAACGAAATGAGATTCAATTAGTTCTTAAATAGATATAAAAATTATAATTTTGAAATAAATTAGTTGTGACTCATTATGATTATTTTCTTTCCGTAACTCCGTAAGTATTTAGACCTGAGAAATGAAATGAGATTCAAGTAGTTCTTAAATAGATATAAATCAGTTTTTTTTTTAAATTTCTAAAATGCATTGTTTGGTGTAATTTGAATTAACGGAAATTTTTGTAATTTATTCGCAATATGTTATTTTCATTTTGATCCTACTAACCTTATATGTCCTACATGCAATCCCCCTGCCGTCAAATAATAAGAGTACATGGGAAAACAAATTTATAACGTAATCCATTTTGTATTAATTTGTACTTTTAGTGATATGACCAGAAATTTTTAAATAGATTTTCATGAGTATACTAATGCAAGATAACTCATAAATTTTTTTTATATCTATATATTGTATTAAAATTGACTTGTGGCTTCAAGTTTTTCCGCCTAAATGATCTCTCAAAGCTACTCCCTTCGTTCCAATAGGAAGGTCTCACTTTTCTTTTTTAACTGTTCTAATAACAAGGCCTCATTCAAAAAATGGAAATAATTAACTTTTCAAAAGCTGTATGACCTACCACTTTTTCTCCACTTTTTCTCTTTTTACTCTTATTTCTTAATAACCGTGCCCAAAGCAAGTGAGACCTTGCCATTGGGACGGAGGGAGTATTATTTACCAACTCCTCATGCAGCTTTATTTCTCAAAATTCAACTTCTTCGAGAAGCTTTATTTGAAATTGTATTTTATAATGTGGTGACCCAAAAGTTGCATATTCAGATTCACTATAAAAAATTTATTATTTTTAGAATTATATTAATATTAAATTTTGAGTAATTTTTTTAAGGTCTATATAAGGCTGTGCTTGCTTTGTATTTCATACAGAGCAACAAAAAAATGATAGGAAATATTGGAGCACACGGCGTCGCCCTTTCAAATTACACTAAATAAATATAAAATATTTTAACTGAATAAGAGTTTTTAAAATTTCAGTCATGGTTTTGATCTAATTGTTGCATACAAAATGTTCCTTTTTCTTCATCTTATATGCTTCATTACAAATTACAAATATTTTTGCTGTTCATTCCTTATCCTCTGTCGCTGTGGCTCACACGTACTATTCTTTTTTCAGGTACTACAAGAATAAATAGGAAGCTATGGATCCACGAACCTTTGAAGAAGACGACATACTTAATCGTTAGTGGTGAAATTCTATCTTACATAATTGGCTTTTTAGATATTTTTATGTTTTTTTTAGTCTTGACAAAGCAGATGAATCAGATCTAAGTATTGCGAAGAAGAAGAGGCGGCAAAGAGAAATCTTATATTGTGAAACAAAATCAAAATACCAAAATAAATTTTATTTTTATACGGAAAGAATTAAAATATAAATATTACTAACATACTCTCCCGTGCATCGCACGGGACACACACTAGTTTTACAAAAAATAGTAAAAATACTTAATACGCTTAAATTATACAAACCGTATTTTGCAGTACTTTTTTGAAGTGTTTAAACTCAATTAGCTTTTTCCAATTTGATGCCATACTATTTTTATCTCGGATTTTTTTTTTTCTTTGAAAGGTTTATCTCGGATATTAATATGCAATATTTTTACAAAATTATTATGTAGAGTTAAGAATAACTTCGACAAGAATAATAGTGTATTCAACCTTCAGGCACATCTAATCAAATAAATATTATCAAATGAACCTCATAAAATACGCAATTCACGATTTTATCTAGAGTTAATGTAGGAAAATAACCATTTTTAAAAGACAAAGATAAATTTTAACAATTAATCTTTAAAAGATAAATAATAATCCGGATTACCAAAATGTCCTTCATACACGATGCATACATGACATGCATGAATACATGATCCATACATGAATACATGGATGCATACATGACATACATGAATACATGAGTCCACACATAAAAACTTGATGAATTCATACATGTATGTGTGTGTGTACGTCTTTGTGTGTGCATGCGTTTGTGTGTGTATTAGGGCTGTCAATTTAGGCCCGGCCCGGGCTATTCATTTCCAGGCCCAGTGAATTTTCGGGCCGGGCCGGCCCGGCCCGAAATGGGCAAAGCCCGGTGGGCACGGGCCGGCCCGGCCCCGGCCCGGCAAAAAATGCACTATAATTTATATTTCGGGCCGGGCTGGGCTGCCCAATTTCAGGCCCGGTCAATTTTCGGGCCGGGCCGGCCCGACCCGGCCCAGTAATTTGCCAGCTCTAGTGTGTATATGTGCAGTGTGTGCATGTTTCTATGTGTGTGTTCAGTGTGCGCGCGTGTGTGCTGTGTGTGTGCAGTGTGTGTGAGCACAGTGTGTGTGTGTGCAGTGTGTGCATGCGTGTGTTGTGTGTGTGTGTTAGAGAGAGAGAGAGAGTTGTTTTGTGTATGGTGTATGCTAGTCATGTATGATATATAAAGTAAGGGTAAGATAGTAATTTTGTAAATTTTTTGATTAATATTTATCTTTTAAATTTATCTTTGAAATGATTATTTTAACTTTTCTCTTTTATCATGGTTAATTAATTCAACTTTGTTATCTATCTATGAGTATCTAAAAAAAACTTTATTATAATATATTTTACCAAATAATAACCTGACAAAATACGCCGTTCTTATAATTTCTGATCGTCATGATCAAAAGAGACGCATTGTTATTCATACTCTCTACATCCAATAAACAAAATTGTGCAATTCCAAGTGGGAGAGATGAAAACCTATATATTACGCGTAGAGCACCGGGGTCAACAAATTCATCCACTCTCTTCTATTTTTTCTCTCTATCTCACCAGAAAAATGTCATCATCTTCTTCATCTTCCTCGAGTGACGATGAAGAAGTCATCATCCAAATGGTGAAAATGATGATGCACTTGGCCGCTAAAAGAAAAACGAATGCCTTCGACAAAGAAGAAAACGTACTTGCATCGCTATCGTGAAGCAGCCGGTGCTCGTCAGGTATTGTTTCTATTTTCTGACAGCCAATTTATTTCTATTTATGATTTCTTGTTGTTCTTATTCTTGTTTTAGTATGATTCCTTTATTGTGTGGTATATGAATGGATTTATCTATAGATGGTAGTAGATTTGTTGTCTCTGGGGCAAATTATAGCGCCAGAACCAGAATTTTTCTTCAATTTATATTTTTGTGAAGGAATTGGGCTTGCATAAATGGAAAACCCGTGACAAAATCATGAGATAATTGGTAATGCAAAGGAATGGTTAAGAAAGAAAAAGGAAAAGATGTGTTGAGGGAAATGCTATCATCATTGTTGTTCAACTTACGGTAAACGATGTAATGCCGATTTAGGTGAACTTGAATTATGTGCTTCTGCGAGGAACATACCTACTGTAATATGTGCAATATCGATTTAAGTGAACTAGAAAAGTCTTCATAGATATGAAACACGAATCTATGATGCTATCAGAAGATCAACATATGAGAAATTTGAAGATAAGATGTTGTGACATGAAGTCATTTAGTTGTATCATTCATGCGTGTTTAGAACTGGTAATGATTTGGCTTCGTGCTTAGTCTGACTTCAAAATTCGGTGGTCGACTTCAAGATTGAATTGGTAATGATTTGACTTTATGCTTAGTCTGACTAAGATATTTATATCTTTCCACACAACTGAAATTTAAGATTATGTAAGCATGAAATTTGCGTAGATAGTCTTAAAGAATCAAACCAAACAACTAGGCAGAACAAAAATTCAATTTGTTTGTCTCTTTATTCTTGAATTTTCTTATATATTCAGTGATTGACAAACAAAGAAATCATCGAGCATTTTTTTCCCAAGGTAGTTACCTATGTTGCAGTAGCTTTGTCACTTTAGTCTTTATGCTCAAGAACAATGGTTTTTTCCTAGCTCCTGACCAATATTGTCCAATTGCTTAGTGCGCACTTGTCATATACATACACCTTTTTATCTTGTTAGAAGCAGAGTATGCCGAGTTGTTACGTGATAGGACTAGTTTTTCTTACTAAGAGCTAAATCAGCATTTACGTTTGGATTATAAGAAATGGAAGAAAGACTTGTAAAAATATGAATAGAAGCATCTATGATGGAGTTTACCCAATCTTTATTTACAAATTGATTGATTATGTATTCATATAAAATGGAATACCTTATACCTCTTCTTGCAGTGAATATTCCGATGCTAGTTTTTTCATTGATATATGCTTTTCTTACTTCAGCAATTTCATGATATGTAGTGCATCTGTATTCAACATCACTAGGAAATCTTTGGCATTTGAAGTATCTCAGACTTGTCCCAAGATTTCTAAGTGGAAATGATGAATATATTAGATTGAACACAGTAAACTGAGATAGTCTGATTTTTTTTTGTTTTGTTGGTCATTGATGTGATAAAATGGCAGCGAAAATAAGATGCTTTTAATGGATCTATCATTCAAGCTATCTGGTAACATTAACCTGGATCGTTCTTTGTTGTCGGTGAAATTTTAAAAATTAAGTCAACGTAAAGGATTGACATGACCCTGAAGGATATAAAGTAATCGGCTTACAGTTATTGCTAGTAATAAGTTTCACCAGAATGCTAATTATGATTCCGTTGAGTGGCAAGCTTAGCCAAAAGCTATGCATAACAAGCATGCTGGTGGTCTTTAGAGGCAAGTAAGTTTGGAAGTAAAATAATTGTTCTTGAACGCAATTACAATATGATGTGGGCTACATTGGTGATGGAGAAGGGGAAGGGGAAGAATTAAGGTCACAATCTCAGGTGAAAAAATGCAAAAGTTGATAACCATGTCTGGTACTTGTGAAATCGTTTAGAAGACACCTAGGATCGTATTAATCTCTGAGGATGTCAAATAATCTCCTTGTATTTGTAACGCCTGTTTACATTTATGGGACTCATTCTAAAGTTTTACTCTAGATTTCTCCGCCTCAAAATACATAAATTGATAATTCCTTCTAAAACTCATAAACTCATAGTCTCTCTCACTTTTTCCTTCCCTCTACCTCACTTACGGTTGGTTTAAAGAAACAAAGTAATTTGAGGAAGAAAATGAATAGACATCAAATCTTGAAAAATCTATTTGGTTATCTATCTGAAGAGTCAACATCAAGCCATGAAATGAAACACCAGCCTGAATTTAACTCTAAGATTTTATTATCTAATTTTATTTTTAGCTAATAGTATTCAATTTTTATAAGTCCGTATAGCCCACTCTAGAAGATCTAATGGAAATCTACGGAAGAGAATGCCTTTCTTTTATATTTTGATTTATATGTTTAGAAAAACGATTCCCTGGTAATATGAGTAGTTTTTTTTTTTGGAAAACAGTAATATGACTAGTTCACAAATGAAGTCAGTGGCATCAATGAAACTTGTTGAGTTTTTCTTTTTAAAAATACTCTTCCAGTCATATGAAGCATCCCTTTGGTGTTTTTTGAATTAATTTTGAAGTCAGTGGCATCAATGAAACTTGTTGAGTTTTTCTTTTTAAAAATACTCTTCCAGTAATATGAAGCATCCCTTTGGTGTTTTTTGAATTAATTTTGGGATGAAGGGTGCTTCATCGTCCTTAGTGTCCGATTCCAATAGTTCGACTGCTAGTAGTGCCACTGTTTATCAGAGCAACTGGGCAGGTTGATTGCTTATAAGAATCCCGGCTTATTTTACGTTGTTTTCCATTTGTTCGATGAATCTTGCTTAATCCATTAATACGTCGGCTGATATGCAAACAAAGTGAAGACAATCCATCACTTGATCAGAAGACGTGCAATCGCAACCTTGAGGAATCTGATCAGTTTGGATTCTTTTGAGTTGCAGAAGAACTTCTGGTAAATTGATGACTTATGTTTTTGGCAAACCTATTCATATTTCTATTTGATTGTGCAAGTTTAGGGCACAAACTATTTATATACATCAAATTTTATGCAAGATGTTACATCTATTTATCTGGTTTGTGCAAGTTCTGTGCTTTTCATTTCATTGCAACTCTTTGTTATAATTTGAAGGGGTAATGGCCAATAAATTCCTCAACTTTCAATAATTTCTGGTTTTGCTCTCCACCTAAAGATTCTGCCTGTAAATTCCTCAACTTTCAGCAATTTCTGGTTGTGTTCTCCACCTAAAAATTTTGCGTGTAAATTCTTTCACTTTCAATTGTTTCTGATTTTGCATCCGAGGTCAAATTTTTCCCAAATTAATGCTGACATGACCGCCAAAAAATTGAGTTGGCCAATTCGACCGATAAACAAAATGACGTTGTTTTAAAATTTATTTAATACTCCCTCCGTCCTTGATAAGT
The DNA here is from genome assembly GCA_031470985.1 of Agastache rugosa. Taxonomy (NCBI): domain Eukaryota; kingdom Viridiplantae; phylum Streptophyta; class Magnoliopsida; order Lamiales; family Lamiaceae; genus Agastache; species Agastache rugosa. The sequence goes on from CM062605.1 coordinate 29,637,927, forward strand.
GTAGTCCACTTTTCTTTTTCGTCTGTCCCCCATAAGTGTGGTCCTTCCTTAAATGGAGATGGCCCCACTTAAAATTTTATCCTTTTACCCTTTAAAAGTAACTAACACTACAACAAAGTGAGTCTCATTCTCCACTCACTACACATCTACCTAACATCCTTCTTAAAACTCGTGCCCTTCACACTTATCAGGGACGGAGGGAGTAAAAAATAATAAATTAGATTTGGGTTGGGCGGTTTCACGATGGTGTTCTTGGTGAGGGGTTTGGGGGCAGTTTTGGTGTCGAAGAAGGGGATTGTGGCGGCGGTGACGAAAGGGGCACAACGTGGTGACGACGAATGAAATTTGGACGTGAATGGAGAGAGAGAAGAGAGAGATAAAAAGTGAGAAAATCTGGTAAGAAATCTAATTTTTTATTTTTTATTAAATAAATTTCAAAACGATGTCGTTTTGTTTATCGGTCGAATTGGCCTACTCAAATTTTTTGGCAGTCATGTCAACATTAATTTGCAGAAAATTTGACCTCGGATGCAAAATCAGAAATAATTGAAAGTTGAGGAATTTACACGCGCCAAAAATTACTGAAAGTTGAGGAATTTACAGGCCATTACTCCTAATTTGAAAACATGGCATTTTCACCCAAAAAATGGTTGAATCTGTGAGTTACATGAAAAAAGTTTTTTTACTTTTTCTTTTTAATATGATTCCCTTTCTCAATGAGAGTTTTTATTAGAATTGACCACCTTAACTAAAACCTCAACAGTTGTGCGGAAAAATAGCTCAGACGCTAGGATGATAAAAAGCTTAACAAAATCGGAAGGTCGATCTTATTTAAAACCGCAATTATGAGATCTCTTCTCCCCTATTTTACATCTTGGAATGCATAGTTCTCATATTCAAATTGGAACCATCACTAATGTAAAAACACAATATATTGTATCTAAAACACGTCGTTGTATTTGTTACTTGGATCCACCATCCGAATGGTCTTGACCTTTCAGACGTCATGACAAACTCTATTTGGGGCTAATTAATAAACCTCAATTGAAAATCCTAATTGGGATCAATGAATCTTAATTATGTCTTACTTACCTCTAATTGATTATCCAATAATCTCCCTTAATTACCTTCTGATTACAACCAACCCGAAGATGAGATTGGTTGTAACGTAAGTCTTTGCCTTTATGATTTGCCTAAAGTAGGTAGTTAGGCCTATATAAATGGGATTGATGAAAAAATACCTAGTTGTATTTATGTCGGCGTTGATATGTAAGCCTTTCAACTAGGCAACAGTTTAATATTATTTGGTGTGTTGGATTGGATGGATAGAAATTTAGATATCGGTTTGGGATATTATCCTAAATGCCACACGTTCTAATATTATTTGGTGTGTTAGATGAGTGGAAATTTAGATATCTTTTTGGGATATTGTCCTAAATCCTACATGTAATTTGTGGAAAGTGTTGTAAATAATTGTATCAATTTACCTGCTACTACCACTACTAATAATAATCGTATCAAAAGAAATACTAGGAAATAATGGTATCTAAACATTTTTCTATTTGAATAGTTTTACCGACAATTAGCATATATATTTAGTATGCTTTTGGCTATGGTTTTTGGAATATGCTCTATAGTCGGAATCGGTTGAAGGAATCTATATAATGCAAAATAAAGTAGATATGGCATGAATCTTAGATTTAAAAATAATATATATATATATATATATATATATAATAATGGGTGAAAAGCAAATATAGTCACTTCTCAAAAGTAAAGTGCAACTATAGCCTTTTTTTTTAAAACGATCAAATATGGCCACTTTTTTGGGATTTTATTGGTAAATTTATTGTTTTGTCCTTCTTGATCGTGTATGCTGGTCGTGTGTGCAAATTTTCTGACAAATTTTTCGGTGACTTTTTCGGCGAAAATTTTCTGGCAACTTTCCGACGAAAATTTTCCGTCGAAGCACACACGACCAATATAGTCATGTATGCATGGTCATGTGTGTTGGTCGTGTGTGCAAATTTTCTGATGACTTTTTTCTCGCGAAAATTTTCCGGCAACTTTCCGACGAAAATTTTCCGTCGAAGCACACACGACCAATATGGTCGTGTGTGTTGGTCGTGTATGCATGATCGTGTGTGCAAATTTTCCGATGACTTTTTTTCGGCGAAATTTTCCGGCAACTTTCAAACGAAAATTTTCCGTCGAAGCACACACGACCAATATGGTTGTGTATGCATGGTCGTGTGTGCTGGTCGTGTATGCATGGTCGTGTGTGCATGGTCATGTGTGCTAGTCGTATGCATGGTCGTGTGCTGATATGGTTGTGTGTGCTAGTCGTGTATGCATTTTCTGTCGAAGCACACAAGACCAATATGATCTTGTATGCATGGTCGTGTGTGCTAATATATATGGTCGTGTGTGCTAATATGGTCGTGTGTCTATGGTCGTGTATGTATTTTTCATCGAAGCACACACGACCAATATGGTCGTGTATGCTCGTTGAAGTGCTTTCAAAAATATTTTTGTCCTTAAACAATAGAAAAAATTGTGCATGATCAATACATATGTTCATAGGAAAATGATGAAAAAACATAAAAAATGCATCACACACGACTAGCATACACGAAAAATAACATGTGAGGTCGTGTATGCTCGTTGGAGGCTTTTCAAAAATATTTTCCTCCTTAACAAATAGAAAAGACTATGCATGAATACATATGATCACATGAAAATGATGAAAAAACATAAAAAAATGCACCACACACGACTAGCATATACGACAAATAACATATAAGGTCGTGTAAGCTCATGTTAAACACTCAACCACGACAATCATACACTAACCATGCTTATATTTGAAGTCAATTTAGCAATTCTATAAAATATCTCATTAAATAAGTTTTCGTATTGTCAATTTAATGCAAAAAGTATCAAATCACATATTAAAATATTGGCATACACTATCATGCATACACCACCATGATCGTCGTGTGTGCTGGTTGTTTGAGTTGGTCGTGTGTTCTTCGCCAGAAATATCGCCAGAAAATTATACGACCATGCACATACGCCCAACACACACGACCATATCAATATACACGATTATGCACACACGATAAACACACACGTGTGCTTTCCCAAAAAATTTCCGCTGAAAAGTCGTCGGAAAATTACAAGATCATGCACACACGACCATGCATACATGACCAACACACACGACTATATCAACATACACGACCATGCACACACGACCAACTCACACGACCATGCATACACGACCATATCAACATACACGACCATGCATACACGATCAGCACACACGACTATACCAACATACACGACCATGCACACACGACCATGCATACACGGCCATACACACACGACCTTCACACACGACTATGCATACACGACCATTGAAGGGCAATATAGTAAGAGAGGCCATTATTGCTCATTTTAAAAAAAGTGGCTAAAGTTGAACTTTACTTTTGAAAAGTGGCTATATTTGAGTAATTCCCTATAATAATTACGGATTTGAAACACCACATTAATCAACATACTTATGTGATATTTTTTTTCCATTTTCTATTCCTATTTTCTAAAAAAGTTTGATTTGTGTTTTCTTAAAATGTTCCACATCAATCAGCTAAGAATAAATGAAAAGCTCGAAGATGTCGAAGATGTAATTAAGCATACATTTCTCGACTTTTTGACTAAGATCAAGTGTAGTATCTATTCTCATCAGTTTAATACTAATATGACGAGATTTGTTTGCCCTGTTTTCTTTATTTTTTACGTTATTTTCGGTATTGTTAAAATTACGGAGTAGCGATAGATTGATCCATTATTTAATTTAAATTATTTACTGACGAATATTGACGGAAAAATTCTTTCTTTGCTAGAATTAACAATGAAGAAACTAAATCATCTCCAAAATGAGCTATGGTTTAGAATTCCATTGCCAATATAGCCGTATAAATTAACCAATTTGTTTGACAAACTTAAAATTAATCACTAATTAAGGTAAGCACCTTTAATTTAACGATGAACCACCCACTAACAGCGACGATCTTCATCTGAACTCTCTTCAATTCGGATATGGGGCAAGGTATCTGAATCTAATCCAAGTGATCAAATTCGTAAACCTTCGTAGCCTCCGCAATAACGATCAGCTCAACGGATAATTGAAATACAAAACGGACAAAATCACACATGAAACGCTACCCTCGTTGACATATTTTTCTATAGTTTAATATTGTCATGTAACACTTATTATAATGAATTGCCACACTACTATCCTCTCGAAATAAAATATTAATATGTTTTAAGCTTTTGCTTATACAGTACAAATAAAACGATTCTCCGTCAAGATGGAATACACACTTGTCATATTTGGAACAAATTGAAATAAATTAGTTGAATATTTCCTTATAGACGTAAGATGTGTATCATTTCATTTTCTATTCAATTATTGTCAAAACTGTAGAGATAATATATGTTACTCCTTATTAAGTACTTCCTCCGTCCATAAAGACTTGTTTAAGAAAATATTATTATATAACAACAAAAATATTACGGTTAACTTGTTTAAGAAAATATAATTGTTAGCGTAACTTGATTAATATAGTTCGAATAAAAGCATTGTGCCTTAAAATTGAAAGCATTATGTTTGTATTTGATGGAAGAAGCATAATAACAAAATGTAAGAAACATTCTTGTCCACCAAGAATGTGGTTTTTTCATTTAAGGAAATGACTCACACACTCTTTTACATCTATTTTATTTTTCTTAAAACCTATGTCACCACCAAAAACCACACTCATGATGGACAAGATCAGAGTAGTTTGTACGTATATGCGGTACAATTTCCTTTTATCCACCGACAGGAGAATTACTAATGAAGCTAGCTCGCGCCACAAATGAAAAAAAAAAAAACGCCATGTATTTACAAATTACTGTTTGAGGATTAAAAGTAAAGATTGTTAAAACTTTCAATGCATCTGTGGTCCAAGATGGATTCAAAACTTTCAATGCATCTGTGGTTGCAGTTTTACCTTCAAAAATAATTTTAGAGGTCTACATAATAATTCCTAATAATAAAATTCTACATTTTCAATATTTCAATGCAGTAAAACTAGGCAAAACTTTGGGTGCAATTAATTCTATCGAAGATTTGGTTGAAATTAAAAGGTTATAAAAAAAGATTATGGGGTAATTAAGGAGATTATGGATAAATTACGAAGTAATTAGAGTTTATTTATCTCAATAAGGGTTTATGGATCTCAATCACGTTTTATGATCAATTCCAATTAAATTTATTAATATCAATTATAATTTATTAAACTTCAATTAAAATTAATTAAATCATAATTAGAATTATTTAAATATTAATAATTAAGAAATTAAAAAAAAATCGCGGCAAGTGCAACTTATAAAGCTATTACGTACGTGGCCAGCATGATCTACACATATGTTCGCACGAGTATTTCGGAGTGAGAAAAGTCATAAACTAGGGGTTATTTTCGAAATTCAAAAGCTTTTAATTTGCAACTCATATGTCAATTATCATTATCACCTATTCTCTCCGCCCTCAAATAAATGTCCCAAATCGTCAAATTTTTTGTCCCCATATAAGTGTCCTATTACACATTTTTATGCAAAAATTATGTTAAATTATCATATTTATACTTTGACTCAATGCTAAAGGTTTATTTTTTCGATTTCCTATGCTATAATTAGAGATAAAATGAGTCATTTACCCACTATCTTGGTATACACATTTTGGCTGCTCCGATACTTATTTGGGAACGGTACGTGTCCACGAAATTAACTAAAAGCCATGCATTATTAGCCTCGGTGCTGGTGCACTAACCTCCACAATTTATTTATTTTTTTGTCTTTTACCTGTTTTGAAGAAGTCTAATTTTGTTAATTGTATATAGTATACAACTGAAATATGTGTATACACCATAAGAAAAAATGTGTAATTAGATTTTTATACTTAATAAATTTTGTAATTAGAGTACTAGCGCACTGTTTTATTTTAATTAAGTTTGCATACATTTAATAGAATTTGGGTCCTTGCGCTTTAATTGTAAAAGCACATGACTAATTTTTCTTAGTAAAATAAAAAATGAAAATACAAGATGTTAATTAATAGGACCGATAAAATTTTTATTTGGTTTAATTAGGCTTTATAGTAAGTTATTAATAATATTATTATATCTTTAATTAACTAACTTCATGATAAGGATCAACAAAGCCTAATTAACTTTATTAATTAATGCACCTCATAATCGGTAGTCGGCACTGTCAATTTATTTCATAATACCATATAAATAATGATTAATAAGTATTGGTATTAATATGAGACTTTTTTTAGAATAATTTCGAAATAAAACCATGACTTATTCTCAAAGTTATATTACATATATTTGGGGTCCGAATATAGATCCAGACCAGGATATATACCTACAATATCCAAATAAATCGGCTGATAAGAGAAAACAATAAATCATACGTTAAAACATATGGAAATTAAGACGAATGTTTTATAAAGTTATTTACTTAATTATTTAAATATTATATGATCGTTAACAAGATAGGTTATACATACATATAACCATTTTTTTCAGATAGAATTTAAATTAACCTATTACATATATAGATCATATCAATAGACAAAATATTATCTTTTTTTTATGACGAAGGTAATTTACAGCCGTTACCGCTAATTGGTATTTACTGGATAACTCCGATAATGCAGACAATACTGCTATCCTAAATAAAAATATCATCATCTTAATATAATATCTTGAAAATAATTAAGTCGTGTCATATCATTTCAAATTAGTAATACCAGGATTGCCACGTTACAACATGTGGTCCGTTTACCCTAACGTTATTAAGGAATTTTTGTTGTCACGAGATTTTTACATTGCAACAATAAATCAATAATATTCATTTTCTTTTCCAATTCAAAATCGACCAAATGTTTACTGTAAATGGAATATACGTCTTTGGCTAACAGCTAGCAGAAAATGAAAACTAGCCTTGTAACCGTTATTAATTAATTAATATAATCATGATGATATTATAAAATTTGTCATTTAAAATCAATTAACATTATCAAAAGATCTGTCCCGTAACAGATAAACATGTTGAAATTTGCTTTATTGCAATGTGATGAATTGTGCAGCAGCATAATGTATGCATAACATATGTATTACTGTATTTGTATAATTACTGAAAATACTACGATTTAATTTGTCAAATAACGTATCATGCGTACTTTTTGTTTGTTTAAAATAATTGTCCTCCGATACCTTTTAAATTAATGTAAAGTTTAGGACAATTGTAACTACAATTAACTTATTTGACTACTTAATTTAGTGTTCTTATCACGTTGCAAATTAAACTATTACTCTACCATATAGATGCTGAGATTTTTGGAATAGAATCCTAAATTAAATTCCTATTATGTCTTTGGTTGTTATCTAGATTGCCATCAAATATATTTAGCTAGAATTCCAATATATTTATGCTAGATTAAACTGGAATCTTAAGATAATTTATGATACCCAAACAATCAACAGAGTGAATATCATCTATCTCACTTTTTGGTGTCCCAACCTGTTCACTTTCAATTTTTTAGTTTTAGTTTAATCTTTTACTTGTCAATTAAGGTTAATTATACCCAACTACGGCATACAGTTATTTTCAGTATTTAATGTTGGGTTTATTAATTATCAAATGATTATTATTAGGATTTATAAAAGAAACAATGTGCAAAAGTAACCAATTTAAAAAAGTAAAAATAAATTCTAACCATTAATATTTAAAAGATAAATTATGTTCACTCTTCCAATTTTGCCCCTCTATACATGACGCCATACATGAATCCATACACGACATACATGAATCCATACACGAATCTATATACGACATACACGAATACATATACGAATACATGTAATTAAGTGTGTATGTGTGTAAATGAATCCATACATGAATTCAGACATGACATACACGAACACATGTATGTGTTTTTCTTTCTTCTGCATATGTGTTTCGCCGGAAAAAACTGCCGAAAAAATGGCCGGAATTTTTTTTTCTGAATATGTTTTTCGCCGGAAAACGTCGCTGGGAAAATGACACCGGAAAAGTTACCGGAATTTTTTTGCCGGACAACGTCATCGAAAAGTCACCGGAAAAAGATTTGACTATCATGTATGCATTCGTGTATAATGTCATGTATACTTTCATGTGTAAGGGCAAAATAGTAAATATGTAAAAAATTTGGTTAGTATTTATCTTTTAAAGATTAATTGTTAGAATTTATTTTTATTTTTTTAAAATGATTATTTTAACTTTCCTCCCAACTTTATAAAACTATAATTAGGCTATGTAATTTTTAAACTTCACGTTCTAGTAATAAATATTAATCGTGATTTATTATATTTATATTAATTTTTATTTATGCAACAAATAATCGATTTAGTAGCGAGACAAAGAAAATATTTAAAAAGGGCGAAATATTAAATTTTAACTTTGCCCCTTCGTTTTTTAATTTTTGAAATGACAATTTAGATATTTTTATAAATTTACACATTATTAAAATAAAAAAAATTAAGGTGAGACATTTCCCATGCACGCACCATTCGTACATGTAGTCTTTTCTATTGAGTATACTCCACCCACCGAAACACTTCCACTGTTCCGCATGCAGTTTTTCTAGCTATTAAAAGCGTCATTTATTAGTACGTACTTTTTTTTTACAGTACCATTTATATATAATATGATAGTAATTAATGTTAAAAATAACACTTCGATATTATTAATTTGTGTGACATTCTCTATTACTTTCATTAAATTAATGATATGTGTCAATTTGAAAATAATTATATTCTCTAATTGAATGTAATAAACCCTATTTGTCAGCATGCTTTAATAAATTTTCATGTCATTTAATCCAATTAAAGAAAAATAATTAAAGTTACATAATTTGGCAATAGAAAGATCTTATGTGACATTAAATCTAAAGACCACACTACTATATATAGACTCGAATTTGAGATCCTTTTGACCTCAAACATTAATCACAATATCTCTAGGCCAATACAAACACATAATAGAAAATTCTATGTGTACAAATTAGAGATGACATGTTGACTCTATGATATTGAAAATATATGAGTTACAACTAAAAATCCAAGCATAAGCCAATAATGAATCGAAACTGTACCTAACCACCACACACCCACACACACACACACATCTATATATCTATATATTTGCGTACCGTAGAGTATAGTTTATAAGAAATTAGGTCAAATTAAAGAAACAAGAATAAGTCGCTTGCAAATGATCGCCCTAAGCCTAATACTATGCACTGCCGTAGTAGGGTACCTCCTCTACTCCATCCTCACGAGGCGGCAGCCAGCGAAGTCTCCGCCACTGCCGCCGGGGCCGAGGCCGTGGCCGATAGTCGGTAACCTGCCGCAGCTGGGGCCGAAGCCCCACCAGTCGATGGCGGCGCTGGCGCAGGTGTACGGCCCCCTCATGCACCTCAAGATGGGGTTCGTGCATGTGGTGGTGGCGGCCTCCGCCGCCGTGGCGGAGCAGTTCCTGAAGGCGCACGACGCCAACTTCTCGAGCCGGCCGCCCAACGCCGGCGCCAAGCACGTCGCTTATAACTATCAGGACTTGGTCTTCGCGCCGTACGGCCCGCGGTGGCGGTTGTTCCGGAAAATCTCCGCCCTCCACCTCTTCTCCGCCAAGGCCCTCCACGACTTCCGCCATGTTAGACAGGTGAAATACGCGTTGTCGCTCTGTGTGTGTGTGTGAATTTGAGTACTTTTCTTAGCAGGCTTAGTTAATTTACTGGTTAATTTGGGAATTAATGAAAGTATTAGATATGTTTAATTTTTTTCTGCGGTAATGACATACTTTCTTATTCTTCTCAGACTTAACGAATAAATTAATTAATTTAAAGAGCAGTGGCAGTTTCGAATCAAAACGTAGGGTTTAGGTTTCTTTATTGATTCCATAAATTCATGTTTGAACGATTTAATTTATATATAGTCATCAAGAGTCGTGACGATTTAATTTATAGATAAAGTATCATTGAAATTTGAAATTACGAATTTAATTTGATACTCCCTCCATCTCTATATTCATGACCTGTATTTCTTTTTGAATAGTCCCATGCAACATGACATGTTTTCTTTTTAGGCTAATTTAAAGCTTGCTTAGTTCCTAATTAAATCAATTTATTAACTAAAAAAATCAAATAAAGGATTAAATATTGAATAAAAATTAAATTAAATATGTGGGTCACACACTTTTGATCCCTAATTTCTTTCTCCTTAATATCCGTGCCCAAAAGAAATAGGCTATAAATATTGAAACGGAGGGAGTAAAATTTTATGATTTCGCCATTGAAAATGTTTGGTATGTCTACTAGAACGAGCTAAATCGATCTCATTCCCAAAGGCTGGCAGGCTGCTTTTGAATCGTCGTATTCTTCTCTTTAATAAATGCCACGGACGGAAGTACTCCCTCTGTTTTGTTTTAAGTGTCCTATTAAGAAAAATTACAAAAACCAAGAAAGCATGAGATATTACTTTTATACCCATATTTATTATTTTCAAAGTCTAATAATTACATTTTCCAATAAATATTGTGAGGGTATAATAGGAGTTTTGTTATTATTTTAACCTCAAATTCCACAATAGGACACTTAAAAAGGAACAAGAATTTTTTCTCAATAGGACACTTATAAAAAAACGGAGGGAATATTTATCAGTAATAAATTAATACTAGAATGTTCCATTAGAAATGCGACAAATATCACTTGCTAGATTATATATTTTCAACCAAGTATTTAACTACCTAATTTGGTTCGACATGACAAGAATGAGAGTCGATCGGGTACTCACCTATATATTAAGCATTTTTCAAATCGAAACCCATCGAAATTATCTCAATTCAAATCCGTTCCAAATTCCGTTAAAAAATAATTTTAAAATTCGTACATATCCCAAACTCGTTGGGTAATACCAGCTAATTACCCACTAAAAATTTGAATACTAAAAAGTAAACTTTAATATTCAATAGTAGAAATAACAAAATATTATAAGTATAATTTAAACATAAGTATCAATAGAAAATTTTATTAAAAATTAATCTCAAAGCAAATACTCCTTGCTAGCAAAATTTATGATGAATCAATCAACATCTTCCTCCATCGTAACATATTGCGTCGTGAAATTTTGGAAGAAGATTTTCAGAAGTAGAGAAGGTTTTCGGAGAACTTTAAGAGGCACTAGGAATCTTGACGGTTTATTTGTATGTAGATTAAAAAGAATAATATAAATTCTAAAATTATTATTATTTTTACTAATATTTATAATTATATAATATAAATTATATATAATATTTTTTATCTACATATATATAAATGGATTTGGGTAGTGGGTATACGTAGGTAATTGTCCGACCCAAAATCGTCATGGGTTTCAATATTTCTACCGAACCCGTTCCAAAACCATTTAATAATTCTCAAACCCGTCTCAGTAAGATTTGATAGAGACAGGTACCCGTAAAAATCCGACCTATTGTCATCCCTAGACGTGACTGCACCTACATGCTGCCATTATATATATATCTATATATATATATATATATATATGTGTGTGTGTGTGTGTGTGTGTGTGTGTGGAGAAGACTTGCGTACGATGCACCCCACTGTGCGGTGCACTATTTTTGTTTTTTTAACTAATTAATATTTAATTAATATAAATGAAAGCTTGATTAATATTAATTAGAGTTCTGAAAATTAATAAATGTAATTAAGATTAATATTTTAATTATGATTGATAAACTTTAATTAATAAACTATAATTATCCCTTAGTTACTTCTTAATTACCCCAATCACCTTAATTATCCTTTAATTTTCTTTGATTATCCCTAATTACCCCAAACACTCTAACTTGTTTAATTGTTTGCCGAGTAAATTATGATAAAATTCAATGCATGATTAGTAAAAAAAGTTTAAAAAAGTAATTTTCCAATTCTTCAGGAGGAAGTGGGGATTCTGAGTCGCGCCCTAGCGAGTGCAGGACAAATTAGGCCGGTATGGCTGGGGCAGATGCTGAACGTGTGCGCCACGAACGCAATCTCGCGATTGATGATGGGGAGGCGGGTGGTCGGGCTCGACGGCGGCGGAGACAAGAAAGCGGAGGAGTTCAAGGCGATGGTGGTGGAGTTGATGGTGCTGGCCGGCGTCTTTAACATCGGCGATTTTATTCCGGCGCTGGAAGCATTCGATCTGCAGGGCGTCGTGGCGAAGATGAAGAAGCTGCACAAACGCTTCGACAATTTCTTAACGACGATCGTCGAGGAGCACAAGATCGACGGCCGTAGTGGAGCGAATGGACACGTGGACTTATTGACGACGTTGATCTCGTTCAAGGATGGCGATGACAGTCAGGGAGGGAAGATCACCGACACAGAAATTAAAGCATTACTTTTGGTACGTCAATAGTTAATTATTATTATTATTATTATTATTATGCATCGTGAGCCCCATTTCTTCTTATTGAGGTCTAAAATGGTGTAGAAAAATAATGGGCTTAGTCAGTTTATTCATTACAGCTTTGTTCTTGAATTAACGATGTCCTTTGTGATTGATTTATTTTAACTTTGTTGAACTAAATATTCATCATAATCGTTGTACTATCTTGTATTGTTTGATAGGGTTATACGTGGCATTTGTGGTTTGCAAAATTCACTCACTTATCTTTACTGTAGAATTTTTTCGCTGCTGGGACAGACACTACATCCAGCACGGTTGAATGGGCCATAGCCGAACTCATACGTCATCCTGAAATTATGAGTGAAGCTCAAAATGAGCTCGACTCAGTAGTGGGTAAGGATCGGTTGGTGACCGAGTCTGACCTACCTGGATTAGTCTATCTCCAAGCCGTGATCAAAGAGAACTTCCGGCTCCACCCGTCCACCCCTCTCTCCCTCCCGAGAATCGCACAAGAGAGTTGTGACATCAACGGATACCACATACCTAAGGGTTCCACACTCTTGGTCAATGTTTGGGCCATCTCTCGTGATCCGAATCAATGGTCTGAGCCACTCGAGTTTCGGCCCGACCGCTTCCTACCGGGCGGAGAAAAGCCCAATCTCGATGTTAAAGGCAATGATTTCGAGCTGATCCCGTTTGGGGCGGGCCGTAGAATTTGTGCTGGTATGGGCTTGGGGATACGGATGGTCCAACTACTCACTGCAACTTTGATCCATGCGTTTGATTTTGATTTGGCTAATGGGCTTTCGGCCCAAAATCTGAATATGGAGGAGGCTTACGGGCTGACATTGCAACGGGCCGAGCCCTTAATAGTGCACCCTAAGCCCAGATTGGCGCATCGTGTTTACCAAGCCTAATTAAGTATTTCCATGTTTGTAATAGGCAATAGCACACATATGCACGTGTTTTATGTGTGTCTGAGTTTGTATTTTCAGTTATCTTGGCAAGTTTGCTTTTGTATTCACTAGTTCTACCTCTTGTGCCATGCACGATTATAATTACAATAAAGATAATAAAAGATAATTACAAAAAAATTATAAACCACGAATATATAAATATAAAAACGTATTGCATAAATTAATCGACCTCAATTACAATAATTTCTAAAAGAATCAAACTTACACACTACCTTGATGATATTGAATATGTTTATCTTCTCAAAATAATTATAGGAACTTGGTGCTGCCAACAACACCGCACTTCCCGGAAATCCCTAAAGAAAATCGAATTCACGTGCAGTCGGAAAAAGTAAATAAATAGGATTATTAGAGGGGAAAAAAAACTCTCAAATTTTTGTAGCTTAATGAACTTTGAGTTGTTATATACTCCTCAAACTTCTCAACAAGATGATTCTCTCGGTAATGATTAGGAGACTATTCTCCTACAAATTGCTCAAATGAAAATTTTATTCTTGTACCACAAAATTTTCAACTGATAATTAAGTTGAAAGACAAGGCTTACAGAGTGATAAAAAAGAAGAAGGATATACATCGGCAATAGTAGGAATCTGAAAATAGGAGTATAAATGTAGCAAAAATATATAAATGTAGTATAACGTACATATTAAATCTTTCAAGTAAAAAATATGAGTGAACATCGAACTCACACTTACAAACATGATTTGCAGTAACATTCAACTAGACACACAATTATGCAATTGAATATTAATATGAATAATTTAAAACTGTTTGGAGTGATAGAAATACATACATTTATGATGCAGGTGGCGGGGTAAGCGTACAGGCGGCGCAACACCTTTCAAAAAATGTGTATCAACTATTCTACCTAGAGGTGGCCAAAAGAACTGAAACCGCCGGAATTGAATCGAAACCGAACCAAAACTGACGGTTCCAAAATTCGGTTTCGGTTCCGAACCGCCGGTCCCTCCTATTTTTTATATTATTATCTATATTTATGTTACAATTCTTTTATTTTTCACCTAAATATTACGTTAGAATGCACAAAATTACAATTAAACAAGAAAAAGTAGCAAAAAAATGAAAAAAATATTTGAATCCCAAAACATGCGGTTCCGGTTTGGAACCGCCGGAACCGCGGAACCGAAACTTGCGGTTACGATTTGGAACCGTAACCAAGTGGTCGGCGGTTCGGTTCCGGTTTCCTTGGGATGGAACCGAGAACCGCCAGTTTGGTTCCGGAATCGAACCGAACCGCGGCCGCCTATTTCCATCTATTCCCAAACTCTGCCAAGGTTGCCACAAGGATTCGCCGCTCCCAAGAGCTGCCGATCGTCGGCTGCCGAAGAAGGCGCGCTTGCACGTGCGAGAGCCGCGGTGCAGTGGCCTGACGGCGGAGATGATGGGGCTATAGGATGCAGCGTTGTTGCACTCTGCTACTGCATGCAGGTGTTCGACTTGACTAATGCGCCGCTGCGCCGGCGCCGATGACCGTTTGGACATATATATCAAAAGGGATAGACTTTACCGATTGGTGGGATCTCTTCGTAATTTTTCTAAATAAGTTTAGCGGTTCCAAAAATTTAGGAGATGGCTGATATGTTGGAATGGAATGGTCATTACTGTCTTCATTCCTAATTCCACGGTTAGTATATTTTTTTCAGAAGGAATGACCATTCCTTCTCTCCCCCCTGGTATTATTATTATTATTATTATTATTATTATTATTATTATTATTATTATTATTATTATTATTATTATTATTATTATTATTATTATTATTATTATTATTATTTATTTAATAATAATAATTATTATTATGAAAATAATTATAATAAAAACAATAATATTATAATAATTAAAATAATAATAAATTTATAATAATAATTAAAATAGTAATAAATAATAATTATTATTATTTCTTATTATTAGAAATCATATTATAATAATTATTAGTATTAATATTATTATAATTATTATTAAGCTAATTATAATAATTAAATTAAAAATAATAATTAGTAAAATCATAATAAATATTATTATTAAGCTAATTGTAGTAAGTATAATAAAAACAATAAAACTAAAATAATATTTATTATTAGTATTAGTATTAGTATTAGTATTAATATTAATATTATTAAATTAAAATTATTAATAATAAGCCAATTATAATAAGTACTCCCTTCGTCCACCAAAAGTTTGCATCAAGGATTGCGACACTGATTTTATTATTAACAGTAAGAATAAAATTAGTTAAGGAATGATCATTTCATTCCTGATGTATACCATCCATAGGAATATTATTCCTTAATTCATTCTTTTCCAGCATTCATTCTATTACAGGGGTCATTCCATTCCCACTAAATTTCATTCATGTCTACCAGCCACCCGAGATTTGTGAGTTAGTTGAGGATTAAACGTGATTTTGCATAAATTATGACTTTGAAATTAAATTAATTTACAAAATTGTCATTCAAATCAATTTAAAATTGATTGTTGATTTGAAACTATGCTTTGATATGTAGATAGATATAGATAAAAGGGCTAGAATCCAAAGTTTGGACTCCCAGTCACCCCTAGAGCTGTCAAAACCAGCCCGGCCCCGCCCCGCCGGACGGGCCGGCCCGATTTCGGGCCGGGCTGGGCTCCACAAATACAGGCCCGCTGAAATTTTGGGCCGGCCCAGAATGGGTAAAAGTCCGGTGGGCTCGGGCCGGCCCGATAAATTTACACTATAAAATGGTTTTCCGGGCTGGGTTGGGCTTCACTTTTTTTGGCCCGGAGGATTTTCGGGTCGGCCCGGAATTTTGCCAGCCCTAGTCACGCCCAAAAAAGGAAGACTAATTAAAGTAGCAACTGCAGTCATCAATCAATTCAATATATACTCCCTCCGTCCCAATAGTAAGATCTCACTTGTTTTGGGCACGGCTATTAAGAAAACAAGAGTAAGAGGAGAAAAAGTGGAGAAAAAGTGGTAGGTCCTACAACTTTTGAAGAGTTAATTATTTCCATTTTTGGAATGAGACCTTGCTATTGGGACAGCCAAAAAAGGAAAGCGAGACCTTGTTATTGGGACGGAGAGAGTGTTAAATAGATTTTATTCAATCAACTCCAGTCTTATAAACTATTTAGGTAGAGGATTATTCAAATTTTATACCCAAAAAAGAACAAATCTCAATCTGGATTCCATAATACTTAGATAAAAATAAATAATCAAAACTTCATTTATTTTAGAAGCTATTGAAATTTATTCTCAATCTGGAAACAAACATGGCAATGTTTCGGCCAACCATATAGACAGGAACAAAAGGAGAAAATAATGGATAATACATGCATTGCGCACTTAGAGGGTGACTGGTACGCAGTAATGAGGCTGGAATGGAATGGTCATTCATACAGCCATTCATAATCTCATGACTGATATATTTTACTGTAAGGAATGGTCATTCCCTTAGCAATGACTAATCACATGAGCATGAGTTTAGCCATTCCTCATCTTAAGTAATGAACTTTATTATTATTATTATTATTATTATTATTATTATTATTATTATTATTATTATTATTATTATTATTATTATTATAATACTTATTATTATATTATTATCAATATTATTATATTAATTATTATGAAAATAATTATAATAAAAAATAATAAAAATAATAATAGAATAATAATAATTGATTAAAGTAATAATTATAATTAGTATTAATATTATTATAAACATAATTATAATAAAACTACTAAATAATACTCCCTCCGTCTCATTCATAACGTCCCATTTCTTTTGGGCACGGTTATTAAGGAGAAGGTAAAAAGATAGAAAAGTAGTTGGTCCACCACTTTTGAAGAGTTAATTATTTCCTTATTTGAAAACGGGACGTTATGGATGGGACAAATAAAAAAAGAAAATGGAACGTTATGAATGGGACGGAGGGAGTAATATTTATTAGCATTAATATTATTATAATAATTATTATTATTATCATAATATTATCTATTATAATTAAAATAACAAACAATAATAATTATCATTAGTATTAATAATAATATTATTATTATAATTGTAATAATTAATATTATGATAATTATGATAATTATAATAAAATATATTAAAATAATAATAGTATTAATATTATTTTAATTATTATTAACCTAATTATAATAATTAAAATAATAATAAATAATAATTATTATTATTTGTATTATTAAGCTAATTATAATCATTATAATAAAAATAATAAAATTGCAATAATAATTAATATTTGTTATTATTATTAGTATTAATATTATTATAATTGTTATTAATTAATAAACTAATTATAATAAGTATAATAAAAATAATAGTAATAAACCTATCGTTTCATTCCTCATGTATACCAGCCATAAGAATATCATTTCTTGATTCATTCATTTCCTATCTTCATTTCATTACAAGTGTCATTTCATTCCCACTAAATTCCATTCGTGTCTACTAGTCACCCCCTTATATTTTGACTGATTTTGAAGTTGTCTTTGTCATTATATATATTTCTGAATTTGCAAACATATTTAAAAAATTATTTAAGATATGATAAACATCAAAATCAGTTTGAAAAGGCTTTCAAATATTTTCTGCCCACAATTAATGTTCCTCAATATTGAGTAAAGAAGAAAGAAAATGTGATAAGAAAGCACAACCTTATATACAAAACTACTGCCCTGCACATAGTGATTACGATTTACGATCAGCCTTCTCAATTATGAAATTGGCTACTCCCAAACCAAAAGAGTAACAAAGGAGAAAATCACTTGCATATCTGTCTTAGGGGATTCAGCAAAATTGAGCTTCTGCCAAAAAAATATGGATACAATTAGAGATTTTTCTTTCGAAGATGTGAGGAGAAATTCTAGATTAACCTAGAAAAAAACCGTATAAATTTATATATACCTTTTAAATTTTCCGTCCCCAAGAACCATTACTCCCTCCGTTCTAATAGCAAGGTCCCTCTTTCCTTTTTAGGGTGTCCCAATAGCAAGGTCTTATTCAAAAAATGGAAATAATTAACCCTTCAAAAATTTTGGGACCTACCACCTTTTATCTTTTTACTCTTGTTTCTTAGTATCAGAACACTTAGTGCGGCCGCCGCCGCTATCGATATGTGATTTTCCCTTTTTCTAGTTTTCTAACTTTTCTTTCTCCATTACTCGAACAAATTCAATAACGGAGATTGTGCCTTCTATATACTACATGGTTTCTTGGAGATATGCAATTATGCATGCACTTTAGTAGTTTCAATTAGGGAAAGATTTACACCGTAACTGACACATGATATTCGGAGAAAAAACTGGCATGCTCGCATTCCATATAACTACAAAATCTTTTATTCATATTTATTGATAAAATTTAAAATTAAATTTACTATCGCCGTAAATTCTGCAATTGGAATTGACATAATAATTTTTTCTATTTTGGCGGTAAAATGTAACCGTTACTACCTTGTTTTAATATATATATATATATATATATATATATATATGGATGAGTTCATGTGAAAACTTATCCCAGTGTAAAACCTAGAAACTTTTTTAATCCATAGATTAATAACGTATGTACGGTCAAGATCTGTTAGATGTGCATGAGAATTTCATTTTATTAAGTTATTTTCTTCTATTTTTAATACATTATGAGGGTAGAGACGTCCAATACATTAATCTATTTAATCCTTCCCCTAATTTAGAGCCGTCAATTCCGAATTCCATATCGCACTTCCTATATCTACTATGGTTAATATATATATATATATTATATCTGTATTTTTTTTTTTTTTTGTGTGTTTTGAACGAATATTTCTGTATGTTAAATCACATGTTTTTGTGATGGCGTATCACATATGCAATGATCATGCATTAGGAATGTTTATTATATGCATCATTATTTCAGTTATCCATTACAATTATAGATATAAGGTTAAAAACATTTATATTTATGAGTGCATAATCACAATATTTTCTTATTAATATTTATTTTATTATTTGTTTCCAGAAGAAAAATCGTTTATTGATTGCAAGAACAAATTGATGACATAATTTGATGCGTAATATAATATGACATTTGATAATAGTACTACATAATATGTACCAATAATGCATTTATATGACTTATATCATGCATATAAAACAGGGACATTTACATCTCAATACTGTGAGAAAATGTTTCCATGACATTTAATAATAAAAATAATATCGCATTACTACATCTAATAATAAAAATAATAAAAATGTGACTAGACTAGATATATTTGTCATCTTATCAGTAATATATATGCATGTTAATATAAAAATTTGTTAATGATGCATAATTATAACCACAGTAATGCATAAGGCCATCAAAGTTAATTAAAAAAAAATGCATTATGATATTAGATGAATATGCATAATTGCAATACACGGATATTGATGATATGCATTAGGTGAATATGTTATATTCCCATAATAATGCATATTAGTATATGATTTTCATAATGCATATACTACTAAAGAAATATGCATGATTAATAATGCAGTTATATAAATCGGAAACAATAAATATTTCTAGAAAAGATGTATCCAATAAAAATGGCGGACGATAGACAAAATGAAAGAGTAAAAGATGTTCCCTCAAAAAAAAAAGAAAAAAAAAGAGTTAAAGATGAAACATAAAAAGAAATACTCCCTCCGTCCCGCCATAAGTGGCCACATTTCCTTATTGGGCTGTCCCATCATAAGTGGCCACTTTCCTAATATGGAAACACCCTCTCTCACACAAAAGATGTGGGCTCCACCACTTTTTATCTTTTTACTCTTTAAACACTCTTCTCCTAAATACTCGTGCCCAAAAGAAAGTAGCCACTTATCATGGGACGGAGGGAGTAAAAAACTAAGATGCACGTAATAGAGTAAGAGAATTAATAATTAATAAATGCATAAAGATTTATTATTCCTACAATCAAGGGATTGGACGGTTACAAAAAATAAATCAAATACTAAACCACCCTTTTTAACTCCAAATAATATGTAATAATAAATATACAAAATTGAGTTAATCTACACCATTGATCGACTAATATCTATGGCTTAAAAAAGTTTCTAGGTTCTACGGGGGAATCTATTACTAATACGAAAATAAATCTGCCTCATCCACGGTGCTCCGTTCAGATTTTCCTTTATTCTGGTAATTTATCTAATTTTAATTCATATATATTCTAATTTTTATTAATTAAAATTTTATTAAATTCATATTCTTGAAATATCACATGTTTATCTATTAATCACATCTCATATTTATCTTTCCCTCTATTTAATTAATTTCTTCTATTATGCATATTAAAATAATAACAATTTCGGAATGCATTCTTATAAATTCTTATTTTATACAATCTTAATTCATATATAATAATCTACAAAAAATTCGTAAATAAAAATCCCTATGAAGACTAAATAAATATATTTAATTAATATGTCTATATATAATCATTTTCATTTTTCATTCATGTTTTCCTAAAAACTTCTGATGGTCCCAAGACGGATACCTTGGTGTAGAGGGGGGGTGAATACACCAAGGTTTAAAAACTTTTCCAATTAAAACTCTTTTGAGTGAGCTGGCTGTGTTCGATCCAAATTTGGAAGACAATGTTTTGATCGACACAGCTGGCTGTGTGCGGAATGTGGTGGGATTTTGGAAAGTCCGTCTGTTGCTTCAAATATATTGCAAAGCTTAGTTTCTCTTTTCAGTTAATCAGTTTATGCAGCTTGAAGAATGCTTATGAATAGTTAGCTGGATGCATAAATAAACATGAAAGAACAAAGCAACTTAACGTGGTTCGGAGAAACTACTCCTACGTCCACGACCAGAAACCTCTGGTAATCCACTAAGGATACCACTGACTTTTCGCGCAAATAGCCAAGCGTTGCAGCTTAGTTCCTCAAGCTGGATACAAGTTTACGCGTACTGTATCGAAACGTGACCAGACTGTTTACGGGCACAGCTGAAGCCTAACCTGTAGTTTACGGGTACTACAGAACCAACACTCGAATTACGCGCTTCGAGCAGGCGTACCTTTACCTAACCTTTTTTGGGTTTGGGTTTTGGGGGTTTTCCAACTATGAACGAGTTCTTACAATGAAGAACTTTGAGTATGATGAACTCGTTCAAACTAGGCTTAAGATGGGAAGGATTATATGCCTAGATACTAGTGGGAGAGAGCTTCAGCAGTCTGAGAATAAATAATAACTCATAAGAATGAAGGCTGCTGGATCTTTGAAGCTTTTCTGAGAGATCTCTTGATCTTTGGTTAGACTTCCTTCAATGAAGTATGTTGATCTCTCTTGAATCTATTCTCTCGTCTCTCCTCTCTTTCTGATGATGAAGAAGACTTCTATTTATAGGGAGAGATTAGAACTAGCCGTTGGAAAGAGCCGTTCTGAATCTCTACCTAACTTCTGACAGGATTGACTTGTCTTCTTCCTTGATTTCCTCGTAAAGCAATCCTAGGTTTGACTTCTAGGTGCTGAGGTGTCGAGTTCCTGATGGTCCAGATCAGATCTGACTTTATCTCAAGTTCACTTCAACTCTGCTGTGCTGGTGACTCTGAGCTGTCTTGAACTCTGCTGGATCATTGACGCTGAGCTGAGTCTTGAACTCTGCTGGGTCTTGACGTAGAGCTGAGTTGTCATACGAGCTGGGTCTTTCCTACAGCTGTGTCTGGAAGAACTTTATCGTCTTGAATCTGGATAACGTTACTTATCACTTGACTTGGCTTACCCTGCTGTGTACTCAGCTAGGTCTTCTGCTGTCTTCAGCGATTCCACCTGAACTTAGAAACTCTATAAGCTCAAACAGGTGAGCTGGAAAAACGCTTGGGTTTGAGCAAACATCTACTCGGTTGGGGTCAGCTGGGTTTTGGTATCACTTCAAAACTCTATTAATTTTCCCAACAACTTCGATTAGTACTTTCTAGAAAATATATAGTAGCTAAAGAAAAGAAAAACTTGAAGATGTAAATATATTTTGTTCGGCATTTTGGCAAAGATTAGATATATCGATTTAACATAAACTAACGAGACGGTTCAAATATACTTAAAAAGAAGGATTTTCACTAATTTTAATTAATATTAATTTTGTTTAGATTTTTATCGAGTAATTTAGCATAAATCAACGAGACGGTTCAAATAACATAGAAAGAAGGAAAATAAAGCTGCCCCATCCACGGTGATCTGTTTCGATTTTCCTTTATTCTGGTAATTTGTCTAATTTTAATTCATATATATTCTATATTTTTATTAATTAAAATTTTATTAATTTCATATTCTTGAAATATCACATGTTTATCTATTAATCACATCTCATATTTATATTTCTCTCTATTTAATTAATTTCTTCTATTATTCATATTAAAATAATACTAATTTTGAAATGCATTCTTATAAATCATTATTTAATACATTCTTAATTCATATATAATAATCTATAGAAAATTTATAAATGAAAATCCCTATGAAACATTTTTTCCGCATTTTGGCAAAAATTAGAGATATCGATTTAGCATGAACCAACGAGACGGTTCAAATATACTTAAAAAGAAGAATTTTTACAAATTTTAATTAATACTCCCTCCGTCCCACCGAATATGGCATGTTTTCCATTTTGGGCCGTCCCACTGAATATGGCATGTTTCCTTTTTGGGAAAGAATTAGAGCTTACTTTAAGCTAAAAAAGCACTTTAGCCGTACATTGTTGACCGAAAAAACACTTTATTAATTAAAAAGTTACTTTATTAACACTTTATTACACATAATTCCCTTTTTCTTAATCTCCGTGCCGAAAAGAAATGAGCCATATTCGGCGGGACGGAGGGAGTATTAACTTTGTTTAGATTTTTATCGAGTAATTTAGCATAAACCAACGAGACGGTTCAAATAAAATAGAAAGAATAATTTTTACTAATTTTAATTAATTTTACTTGGAGTGTTCATATTTTTATCGAGTATTACTCAACGGATTTGAGATGCGTATGTACAGTAAAGTCACTATTTTAACCGAGATTAGGACGAACATGTAGAAAAATTCTAAATAAGTTTAGATTTAGAAAATACATAATGAATGAGTATACCCGATCCATTGTCATTCCTAATAATAAATTTAGATACGTAAAATACAATTAATTTTCTAAGTTTGATTAATAATTAACGCGAACAATATCACAACTTTTAAATAAAATATAAAATTATTTTTAAAATGTATACACGTAAATTAAAACATAAAGTTATTTCCCGTCGAGTCTCGACGGACCACTTACTAGTTAGTTTCTATTTGATCTTCCCCTATATATATATAGATTTGATTGTCTTATTTCAATATCAGCACATTTGGGTAACATTAATTCATAATAGCTCCCACTTATATTTAAAGTTACTATTGCGATATTGTCTTTCAATATGCATCACATGTGTAAAAATGGATCAATAATCAAACACACAAGCGTATGTGTCTGAACTTATAGAACCTACCTTCATAAGTGATTAAGTCATAAATCATTTTATAATTAGATTGTGGCAAAAATTTGGGTACAATCAACCTCACCGTAGGATTGATTGTAATTAGAAGGTAATTAGGGAATATGGAATAATATAAAAAGGGAATTAGGGCCAAGATAATTAATTATAGAATAATTAAAGGATAAGTAAGGTTTATTAATCTCAAATTAAAATTAATTAATTTTAATTAAGACTTATTAAACCGTAGAGTTAATTAAGTCACAATTAAAATTAATTATATATTTAATTAATAAAAAAACATGGTGCACCGTGCTCCTCCTAGATTATTCGGGCCAGGTGATCTAATGACCAAATAGTTCTATTTTATTCCCCATAAAAAATAGTTATATTTTATTTTAAGTTTTATTTGGGCCAAGTATCACTTGCAACCACAAATTATTAAAAGTTAAAAGCAATTGCCTTTTGACTGTGGACAATTTTTTTGCATACAAATTCAAATATGTTAAGGCCCACTTAGTTTATACTTCACACACACACACTCGGATTTTGCCGCACCTACATTCTACTTCAAATTATCTTCTACTATGACTTTGGTATTTTAATTTTTGCATGAAATCAAATACCAATAGATTAGAATTAACGTTGCCAACTTTTTTTTGAATTTGGTATCTATCTTCCCCAACCTTTTTTTCTTTTTTTACAAACGAGCCTTAAAAAAAGAGCGGCGGACACCAATCATCTCCACTTTTTCCACCACTCCACTCCTCTCTCTCTCTCTCTCTCTCTCATGGCTTCCGTTTCTCTAGCTCTACTTCTGCTTCTCGCGACGGTTGCTCGCTCCGGTGCCACGTGGTGCATTTGCAAGCAGGGTGTGAATGACGCTGTGCTGCAGAAAACTCTGGACTATGCATGCGGAGCCGGGGCGGACTGCAACCCGACGCGTCAAAGCGGGTCGTGTTTCAACCCTAACACCGTTAGGGCCCACTGCAACTACGCCGTCAACAGCTATTTCCAGAAAAACCGCCAGATTCCGACGGCTTGTGATTTTTCCGGCACGGCTACCGTTGTCACTTCTGATCCTAGTCAGTTTCTCTCTCAATGATCCTTAAATGACATTTTAATTTTGTTATATTATTTTCTCTACCTTAATTAGGAGATGTTAAATTTTGTTGTGTGGTTGCATTAATTTTCAGGCACTGCTGGCTGTGCTTATCCTGCTACTGCAAGTTCAAGGTAAGTATCTTTTTATATATTTTTTGTTGGATAAAAAACACATATTATATTTCCTCAAAAAAAAAAATAAAAAAAAAAGGAACACTTATTACATATATATATATGCACATTTTGGTGGATTACATATTGTATGTCAAAATTAAAATTTATCAAATGTATGTAATTATTTATACACATTGTCAAATCGTCATATTTATATGAAAATAATATACAATAACATGTGGTTTCATGATGATACAGTTTGACTGATTAGCCACTTTCCAATACCACGTAATTTGCGGGGGAGCTATGTATACTATTTATGCGTGCAAAATAATAATTTCTACTCTTCTTTTTTATGAACTTTAACTTTTGTGTTTTTGCACTGCTCATGCTAAGGGAAAATAATTGAAATACACACACACATATATTATATATTGTCTTTTTAACTAAAAGGTGGTCAGATATGCGGCTTTATTTATTGATAAACCCTTATACTGTTTAATTTACGCTTGAGTAATAATTTAAATTACCTGAGATCAAAAGTGATTGTAGAAGGCTAGAAGCTTCAAGATTGGTAGTCAGTTTTGATTGAGCCTTTCTTTTTACAAGATTCAATTTTATGATTGCCTACTTCTGTCTGTGTGTGTGTGTCTTTAAATAATTTATGAGCATAAACAAAAACTAAATTAATTGTCTTATAAATACACCCTTCGGCATATATGTATTGTGTTGTCTTGTACAGATTAAGATTTAGATTTATATTAATTTGTGAAAATTTTGTTCCACTACATTTTTCTTTTACTTAATTAGTCATGATATATTGATTATATATATATATATATATATATATATATATTATTCAAGATTCAATCAAGGTAGAGAGGCAATTGACACATGGAAAGTATCACTGATACATTCATGTGGTATACATATATGATCTAATCTTATAGAATTTATTTCATAACTTAATTTGCTAGATTTCATATCACATATTCAAATAGGCATGCTGCTCTTTCTTATACTCAACTATTAAATCAATGCAGCAATAAAAAAAATATTAGTATTATTTTGTTGTTCACAAATTAAGTTCAAAATTCTTTGACAATGCATCGTACAACTTTCAAAATCATAATTTTCAACTTCTTCCCGTTCAATGTATTGTAGCAGCGCCACTCCGACTACAACTCCAACAACGCCAGTTTCCGGCATCCCCACGAGTACTACTGCAACGCCCAACAGCGGCTCGCCTCTCGTAACAACCGCCCCCACGACGGGGGTGTTAGGAGGGGCAAACAATGGTTTTGGACCGTCGGGATTCAACAATAACTTAAGTGTCGGAAGAGTTGTAGTTCCTAAAGGCATTCTCTTCTATTTTCTCATGATTTTAACTATTTTGGGACTTCCATCGGCTTGAGAAGCTTCCCAATTTACATCATGTGGTGAAAAATAAAATTTAAAGTTTGATTAATATTTCAACCTAGCTAGTAATTAGTACTATATTAATATGGGGACTATATATATTTCGGTAGAATTTGTTGGCTTTGTTCTTTTCTTGTCGCCTATGCATCTTTAGTCGTAAGAGAGAGTACGTGAGAAAAAAAAAAAAAGATGGCTTTCCTATTGAATTTGTAGCATGTACAGTTGTGACATTTGTGTAATGTTGGTTGTTGATATATATTGTTGTTATCATTTCTTGTACCATATGTATGGTTAGATTAGTGGTCTTAAAATTTCATGCATCGTAATTCTTATATTTTGTTTTGTTAGCGTGCATGCTACAATTTAGCTAAAATATTCGTGTGAATAGCCTCACGGGTGAAATGAGTCACATTCGAATTCAAAATCGTCACAAGAATGTCATTGAATATAAATTTAAATATAGATATTGAGTAGTCTTGGGCTCCACATTCCGAGACACAATATTTTAAAGAATCAAATACTTATGATAAAAGAATGATAGCATTGACGAAATCGAAAACATGAAACATTAAAATATATATATATAATAAAAAAAATAAATTATAAAAAAATGTCATTTTACCAATTGAAATTACCGACGGAAATAGATCTGTTGGTAATTACTGACGGAAAAAAATGGGTTGGCTCTGAAGAATTTTCCGACGGATACGCCGTCGTTAATATTACCGACGGAAATATCCGTCGGTAAATTTTAATTTATGTAATTAAAAATAATATAAAAACTACCGACGGACAGCTCCATCGGTAATTACCATCGGATCACCTTCCGTCGGCCTTCCGTCGGTAACATTAATCAGACGAAAAATAATCATTAATCAAACATATTAATTAATGACGGATAAATCCGTCGGTAATATTAATCAGAAAAAAATAATAACAAATCAAACATATTTAATTAAAGACGGAATGTGGGCCGTTGGTAATTACCGACAGATTGAATCTGTCGGTAAATCTGCGATATACATTCTCCCTCATTCACAGCCCTAATTTCCCCCCCCCCCCCAAATCCCACCTGCCGTCATCGCCGTCCGCCGCTTCTCCTCCGCCACGGCGCCGCCTCTCTCACTCGCTCTTGCTGACTCTCTCTCACTCTTTCTCTCCGCCGCGCCGCCCACGGTATCTCTCTATTTCTTTTTCTGACTGTCTCTCTCTCTCACTAATTGTCTTTCTCTCCTCTCACTAACTCTCTATCTTTCTCTATTTCCGGCCAGATTTGCCACCACCTTCCGGCTTATCCCGTCACGGTATGCACTCTCTCTCTTTGCATTTATGTCTCTCTCACTGACCGTCTCTCTCTCACTGTCTCTCTCTATCTCGTTCTCTCTTTCTGGCCAGATTTGCCGCCGCCACTGCCGTCGTAATTTCAGCCATCGTCGTCGTAATTTCATCTTTCCAAAATATCAAGTTAGTAGCATATTAGCGATACTCTTAAACATTTATTTAATTTTTAGAATGATAATTATTGATGATGATCGTTACTGATAACAAATTATATGAATTGTATGTTTGTTGGATGAATTGTTTGATGAATTGTATAAATTATTGGATTGTATGAATTGTATGTTTGGTGGATGAATCGTATGATGAATTGTATTGAAGTTTGTTTAGTGTATATATGTTGAGACTTTGATTTTGTAGTGATGAAAATGTCAAAATGATACTGTTGCCACAATTAACAATTAGTAGAACATTGATTTTAAGGTAGATTATAAATGATAATGATCATTTGTACATGATCAATAAATAAATGTTTATCGCTATAATTGTTTGTGACATGAGTACATGAGTAATTGTTAGTAGCATGAGTTTGTTTTAAGATGTATTCTAAAACTTTGTAGTAATTGTGTAATTTGGGATAGATGTAATTAATTTCTTTAGGATTTTTCTCCCGTTGGGATAGAAATTAATTACATTTTAAGGATCGTATTCCAACAATGTGATGTTTTTTTATGAAAGCTTATTTGAATATATTATGTTGAAATTAATTATTTGTTGAACATATGTTGGTGATGAACTTAGAACTTTATTAGTGAAAGATGTAATTAATTTCTTAAGGATCTACTCCCTTTGTGATAAAAATTAATTACATCTTAATTAATGACATTCACATCGGGGGTAGATGTAGACGTTTATAACCATTATGGTTACCATAGCTGGTAGAGTCGAGCACTTAGTAGTTAGGATAGTGGGGTTATGTTGCCGAAATTTTGTTTGATTAAAGTAATTAATGTATTTATTATATTTTTGTTAGAATTTACAAGAATGAGTGATAATCGTCAGTGGATGTATCATCGTTATCTTGATCGTCCTGCATTTGAGAAAATTAAAGCATATTTTGGGATCTTCCTTATTGGAAAGACTTTTTTATTCGACATAATCTAGATGTCATGCACATTGAAAAGAATGTGTTTTGATAACGTGTTCAATAATGTACTCAATGTCAAAGTGAAGAAAATATGAATAAAAAATCATGACACAAAACCCCATTACTTGACCGTTGAGTTTAATTTGGACGGGTTTGCAAGAGTATTGGGCCAAGTCAGATGTAATTTCCAGATCAGAAAAGGCTCGTGCAAATCGGTTGGATGAGCCTGATGAACCCGACACAGGAATGAGCAAGCATAGGGGAGGATCAAGATCCACTCGTCTCCTCGTTCAGTCGTTGGTGCATAATTTTGTAATATAATTTTGTAATAATGCATGAATAGGCCGCAGAGCAGGGGGTCCCACCGCATGAGCTGAATTATGCAACTTTCCGTCGACTTCACGTGACGGACGATGGAACTTATCTGACTGCGAGGGATGCAAGAATTGATGTAAGTCTTTAATTAAGTTTTCCTAATTGTTATAATTGATAATATATATTTTTCTGACACTTTTATATTTATGAATTAGGTTGAGGTTCATCGCCGTGCTGCTGCGGAGGGACGATCAGATTTGAACGAGATCTATTTGGAAATCACACAACCCACGAAGCAGAGGCGCCACGACACTGGAAGCTTCGGCAGGAGCCAGCTCAGACAGACTGCCAGTGGTAGCTTCGGTTCGACGGCTGCTCTGACACAAGAGATGTTTCAGACACGTATCAGCACCTTAGATGAACAACTACAGCAGGAGCGTGAGGCACGTGCCCGCATCGAGCAGGAGCAGCAGGCAGACTACGGGGCACGTGCACGTCTGGAGCAGTAGTTTACCGAGTTCCAGCAGATGCTAGCGTCAGAGCAGTTTTTTCGTCCACGTCAAGGTCTTGATGCTTGAACTTTACTTGTTGGGTTTAGTATTCTTATTATTTTAGAATATTGAAACTAATTTACATTTTAGTATATTTGTTGAACTTGATATCATTTTATATATGACTATTACACTTAATGCAAGTTAATTTTGGCTCATGTTTGGTATTTTGTTTGAAAATTTAATTCGACACAAATATTGCAAAAATAAATATATATTAAAAAAACAAAATTACCGACGGAATATCCTTCGGTAATATCCGCTTTGACTACTTGGAACTTTACCAACGGATATTCCGTCGGTACCACTGTTCCGACAACCCAGTAAATATCGACGGAAAATCCGTAGGTAGTCCGTCGCTAGAGGCAGCTAACAGAATATCCCTACAGAACAACAACGACGGATAGTTCGTCGGTAGTCCGTCGGCAAATTTACCGATGGAAGCAAATCCGTCGGTAAATCTTTACCGTTGATGTATTTAAGGACGACATCTGTCCGTCGATAATCCATTTACCTACAGATTTCTCAGCTTTACCGATGAAAATATCCGTCGGTAAAAGGCAGGTTTTTTATAGTGTTAAAAAGTAGTATCTTGATTTATTGAAAAAATAATGAAAAGGACAGTCAAACGAGTACCATTTGACAAGTCTTGACACCCGATAGATGATTTGATATAAATTTTTATGAAGTTTTGACCTTGTTTTATCATCTTATTTAACCTCTATCAATTTTATCTAAAATTTAAAGACTCGTTTTCTATGATAACTTAGGTCACGTCAATTTTCCAAATCAGAAAGTTTTGTTTTTTTTTTTTCTCTTTTTCCAGGGGATTTTATTTCACAATAGCTTCTGCTAGTAAATTCTCTCCATAATATATCTTCAGAAATATAATTTCCTATAATGACTTCTTTTATTTGGATATCTAAATAAGTTCTAGTCATTTCTCTAAGTTAATTTAAGAGCGTTAGATTTATTGGGAAAAAAAAAAAAACACCAACAATTAGATCGCAAACCCACACACTATTTATTTATTTTCTTTTGTTTTAAAGATAAACACACACTATTTATTTCATCCACAAAAACGTGGAAGTTGTCCGACTTTGAGTACTGTAGGGTCCTCCTCGGTCCTCCCTCCCTCTTCCCCACGTCTCGTCCTTTTCTTCTTCTACTCACACACAACATACACTCACCTGCTTCTCTCTCTCTCACTCACACACACATCTTTCTCTCTCTACATTTCCACGTACTTGTCCATTACTGCACTACATTTCAATTTTCAATTATTCTTACTACGAAACAGACAATTAAGAACTAGAGTTACGAGGAAAAGAGCCCCCCACACATCTTGCTTTCCACCATTTCAGGCCCACCACATGGTGAGGAAACCCTACCTACAACCATTTATTGTGCTTTCTTTATGATTATTATTATTATTATTATTATTATTATTTAGTAGTTTTTTTTTGGGTTCTAGTTCCGGCATGGGATACCACAGTTATGCTGTTAAAATTGTAACCAATGTATGGATTAATAACTTAAATTTTACAGTTGTGGTTGGTACTATGTTCCTTGAATTTATGGAGGACTGTGCTTATGTGTTCGTGCGAGTATGGTGCTAAAAGGGCATTTTTTTTGTGTTCTGTGCTTCGATTTTAATGGTGAAATTTGCTTTTTCGACCGGCTCTTTAAGGAGCCTTCAATACCTCCGAGAGGTGTCTTAGTGTTGCAGATGCTACACTTGATGAAATACACCGGGTGCGATAACTACTATCTATTTGCACGCACACACAATACGTACAATGTATGTGTGTGCTACTGCGTGCAAATAGATGGTACATTATTGCCTAATTAGATCCGTGTGGTGTAGGATAAGTCATACTAGTGTTGGATTTAACATTCTTTTACATATATGATTATGATATATCCATTTTTATGTGTGCTTTGGATGCCTGCATAGAGTAGATTGAGGTAATTAAAAGGTTTAATTGAGTGTAGACTAGTTGTTTCAAGAGAACTAGGCAATTTTTTCGAATTAATAATATTCATTAAAGATTTACACACATCAAATGGGCCTGTGTGATTTATGATGCATGTTTCATATGCAAGTTGTGGTTGTTCGTTGTAACTTTAGGATGCAAGTTGCTAGAATGGGAACTAAGTGTTGTTTGAAGCAACTCATAATTGTTTAATTTGAGATAATGTAGGGAGATAATTTGGACAGAGTGCTCTTGTTTACTTATATATATTCTTGAACAATAGTTCAAGTTGGAAGACTAAAATATTGAGGTGTTTTAGTACTTGTACATAAAAGTTGCATAGTAGTGATTTTTCTTATTTTGAAAAATATAAGACCTATGAAAATGAAAAAAAAAAAAATCAGTACTTGGCAATTTTGTGGCACAATAATGGGTTGTCACTAGATTTTTACACATTATCATATTTTGGCTCATGTTTTAACTTTTAATGTGTTAAAATATAAAATAATAATTTAAAAATATTCATAACATAATTTTGATGCACTTAATATTATAATTTCTAAAATAAAATTAATATTTTATTAAAAAGTTGGTGCTAACTAAATTTTGGCATTGCTATATTGTATATATAAATTAGTAATTATAGCTATTATGCATTGATAATTCAACTTTTATAAATGTTACTATATGTTAATAACTACGAAATATAATATAATATTTTATTTATTTATTAGAAAAATCAAATTAAGTTTTTTATACCTTAAACATATTGTGCTTGTGCTTATAAAAATGTTTTAAGCATAGGACTATGTTCTTTTCTATTGTAATTTAATGTCAAGTGTATTGAATAGTATTTAATAAAATCATAATTGCTATAATGATAATTTTCTATAATGGGTCTTAAGTCGTCTCACTTGACTCACTATGAGGTGGGATGTGACAACTCTTGAATCTAGTATGAAAATAATATGTTGCCTCTTTCTTTTGTTTTATTTGGACACTTCCTGTTTTCTTTTTGGGTAATACTAGTATAAAGATATATGTAATTGACTTGTATTTGGTTCTCGAATAAGAGGCCATAAAAAAGGTCCATTTTAGGGTGATTGTTGATTGGGGTATCTTTAATCTCAATCTGTAGTCTTTTAGCAAAAATGCTGATGATGTAAGTCTATTTAGTTCTTTTTTTTTTTTTTTTTGGAGAATGTAAGTCTATTTAGTTAGGTATCCAATGTAGGCAGTTTTTCTTATATATAATTTTTTTTCAAGAAATTGCTTTATCATTATTTT
Source organism: Agastache rugosa (assembly GCA_031470985.1). Lineage (NCBI taxonomy): Eukaryota > Viridiplantae > Streptophyta > Magnoliopsida > Lamiales > Lamiaceae > Agastache > Agastache rugosa. Next base: position 29,671,150 of record CM062605.1, read on the forward strand.
CTCTACTTTGTTTTTAAATGGATTAATAATTGATTGTCATTTGCTTGTCTTTAAAATGCTATACACACACACTACCAATTCCATCATGATTTCAGAGACAATCTGAATTTTCAATCATATACTATTCTATGTAGGATTTGACTAACTAGGACTGGAGATAAAGATTTTAAATATAATTCCATTAGGACATTCTATAATTTCAGTGGAGTAAATGTTTGTTATATGCTTCAGTTTGTCCTGTGGCCATTAGGTTGGGAATCAGCCCACCCATATTCAACTATAGAATTTAGAAGAATTAGTCTTTGGAAAACTCGGCTTCATCGAGTTTTGCTGGCTACCCATAAAAAAAATCCAGACTCCTCCTGTATATGATTCCAAGCATCTGGTAACTTTGTCAAATCGAATTAGTAAGGCCATGGCAATATAGTAACTTGTGATCATGCGGTGAGTAAAAATAATCATCATCTCGATTTTAGGTTGTTGCATTTAGCTGAACAAACGGCTTTACTGAACAATAATAATCACAACATGATTCTGAAGAAGTTTAAATGCTCTGATTTGATGGCACAGGCATTTCAGTGTCTCTGCAATGTGGCAGTTCAGACATCTTATTCTCATGTTGCATTCTATCTGATCATGCATGTTATCAGTGAACAAGATATGAAATGAAACACTAGATGAAGTCAAGCTTCTTAGAAATTCTTTGGCCTAATTATCGATTAGAAGATTTAGCTTGTATGAATCGTTATTGTTTTGATACCAATAGAGTTGCCGGTGTATTGGGGGTTTTTGATTCATAATCATTATGTAGGAGAGATGGCCGAGTGGTTCAAGGCGTAGCATTGGAACTGCTATGTAGGCTTTTGTTTACCGAGGGTTCGAATCCCTCTCTTTCCGCACCTTCACTTAATAGATCCGTTTTATTAAAAATACCGAGCAATGGAGACCTTTATTCCACCAGTTAAACCTTTCATTGCCCGAAATATTGCACTTTAGTGGGTTTCGTCATACAGCTGCATTATGATTTTTTAGCTAACCAGCTAGCTCTATAAAGCTGGTATAGGTCTTGTGTCCAACTTCAACCTGCAGGTATAGAAGCTTAAAAATGTGAAATGAGAAGGACTTCCATTACCATGTTGGTCTTTGCTCTGGCATATTTTCGCGCATTGTGAAGCTTTATTGTCTGAAGTATGCTTTTGTGCTTTTCCTATTATACTTTGTTCTAACTTTCTACAATTTTTCTTGAAAAGAATATAACTTTTCTGTAAAATTTATTGCGTAGTCTACTTACTCAAAATAGCTCTCACGGTTAAGTCATTCTTGAGGAAATAGATCTGTATGACAAATTTTCTTTTGGGCTATTTTCCTATCACGAGTGTGGATCATATGAACTAGTTAGCTGTTAAACATGAGATTCTGCACTACCTGATTATTAGCTAAATGTTGGGTTTGATTTTTTAGTATCATCAAGGCAACAGAAAAATTACATGTTCTATAAGGAATATTATGCATGTCTTCCCATTTGCAGGAGAAGTGCTGCGATATCTGTGGTGATATTGGGGTTGCCGAGGCATTAACAACTTGCTGTCAATGTAAAATAAATACTGAGCATATGTAAGACCCCTATCTCTCTCTTTTGCTCACTAAATTTGTGTCTCTGTTTATGAAAATTTTCGTGTTGGGTCTTGGTCATCTGGGATTGAATGGGAAGTAGAGGTATTATGGGGAGTACTCAGTGGTGAAATTGGTCAGGAAATTGTTTGCTTGTTCTGGTGTATCTAGTCTTTGATTTAAATCATATTTGCTTTTTGTCTGAATGTGCGTTATGTAAATAGTTTCCATAAAGTTGACTGCATTTATCCTGTTATCAGGTATTGCATGAGGATCGTTCTTGAGAAGCCTGAAAAAAACTGGCGTTGTGAAGAATGCTCTATGTCAAAGCCACCCTCGTCTTGTCTGCTTGAAGAGTTGACTGATGTTTTAAAAATCAACTCATTGGAAGTATGCAAAGGTGGTGAACTGCGTGCAAAGAGTAGAAAGTTGCTAAATGAATCAAGGTTGGGTGCTGGTGATCGTGAAAAGATTGTTGCAACTGGGAAGACTAAATTCATCAGTGTTAAAGAAGCTATCAAGCTCTCATCTGGAGAGAAGAAATCGTCCCCTTCTTCACCTCATCAGGAGAGAAGAAAAAGTGGGATTTGTAAATTTGATGCAGCAAGCAGGCCTAAAACAGTACCGCTAAATTTCTCATCTCACCAAAATCTTGCTTCAGGACCTTTTCGGCCACCAAAGCCCCAAAGACCGGGCAAAATGGACATCCGTAAAAAGCAATTGCAACAATCAAAAAAACTCTCAGGTGAGAAGTCATACACAAACTATTTTATATAGCAGGAGAAACAGAGATTAAGCAGTGTTTTATGGGAAGGCTTGGGGGGGAGCGAGCCAAAGATTCAATGCGGTAAAAGACCTATTGTAAAAATAGGAACTTTTTTCCATCTGATTCTGTAATTAAAAGACATACTTCCACTTGATGTTGAGGTTCTTCGAAGTAGTACTTGTTGATTTTGCTGCAGTTACATTTTGCATCTGGTCCTTAAGCACAGTTTGTATGATCACAAATAAGAATGAACTGGAGTAAATGCTGGATTACACATATTTGTGTCAAGCACAGTGTGCTCCAGCTATGTCATTTACAGATTGACCCCTTAACCTCATGCTTGGCTTTGCTCCATATACAATTGGATCAAGTATAGTGCAGTTGAATAATTATTCTTGAACTCATTGGATCAAACATTAGACATTATAAAAAAAAAAGAAAAAAAACGAGGAAATGTTTTTTATATTACCCCAGATGAGACAATTGGAGGAAACCAAATGAAAATAAATTCTGATTGCTGCAGGTCTAGAGACTCTAGCATCGCTAGGTTGTCTGCAGCTAGAATTTTATTTAATTTGGGTGGAAGTGCCTGTTTTGTAACTTGTGTCATGCCTTTCATGTCTTAAATGCAATGGATTATGGAATTGGTTTGAAAAATATAAAAATATGTATGTATTACTTCAAGATGGTTTCATCAGCAGAGTTTAGATCAATTAGCAGCCTCCGACCTTCTGAAGCCCTGAAAAACACTCACTGGGTGAAAGAACAGCCAAGTGGAGTTCAATTGCCTGTGACAAGAAGATCAGTGAATCAGTCATCTTTACCATCAGAGAATACCTCACCAGTTGCCATCTCAGGTAAGAGCAGCATTTCACTCGTTTGCTTCATGATTTAGTGTATTCTCTCTGTTTTGATACAAATATACGTATGCTGCATTAGTTACATACTTACATAATAGTAAGAATCAGTGGAATTTTTGCTTTAATAAGTAGTTCTAACCGCAATGCAATTAATTGAGTATGCGTACTTGCTGTAGGCTGTAGCTTGCTGAAATGTTAAATTATCTTTAGAATATTAGATTGCAGGCAAAAGTCTGGTTTACAAAGAAGTGAAACTTATGATGAAGCATGTAACATCGGAGAACAAGGTCAGCTGCATGGTTCATGTTTACATTATTCACCCAGTCCATGCATAAATGACAAGCCATTAAATGAGATTGGAGAGTGTTATATATGAGCAATGGAGAGTTAACTGATATTGCCTGCCCTATCTTTCACATGGAATCAGTTTAACTTGTAGTATAAATTGTTTAAATTTGGGTTTGACTGTAGGAAAACTGAATTATGTTTTTGGTGATGTTTAGTACTTAATCAGAATTTTATTTTCTAGGTGGCGATGGTCATAATAATGCTATTGATCTGAGCACTTCTGGTGCCGAGCATATGAGTAAAATTCGTTTGCTTGATTCAGAGAAATACTCATCACCGTTGGTCCCTGCTTTGGACGCTTCCTGGAAGTAAGTTTCCTAATCAGTAATCACTATATCACACTACCTCAAATATAGACAGATTTCAGATAGTTTATTTACTAATCGTTGCAAATTAGTGAATTAGTGTACGAACATTGTTAAATCATACACTTTCCCCAAGGGAACTGATGTTGGGTTTGAAGTGGGGAAAGTGATATAACTGTTGTTTTTACCTAGTGCAGTCGTTTTAGCTAGTAAGATAAATATTTTTATCTGGACCTCATTAGATTATGTGAGAAATAGTATTCTGCAGCATGAAGGAGATGGAGGTTATAGTGGCTTTATTGTTAAGGTTTATTGATAATGGAGGAGGACATTTATATTAATGAGAACTGCAATGTGATACTTGTCAAAAATGCTACAATCTCCGTTATTATATTATGATAGTTTCAGTTTCCTTAGAATAATCCTAGTTCATGCGGCAGTTTGAAAATATCTAGAAGGACTCGGAAGTACAGGGTATATATGAAGGTCTGGGTACAGAGATATGCATCAAAATGCTTCCATGTAATGCATACATGTGGCATATTGATGCTCTGAATGGAAAACAGTTATAGAGGAAATCCTATTTCTCTCGAGTGGCTAAACTTAAAACCTTCCTACTCCGCAGGAAATAATCCATACCAAGCAAAGAGCATCAAGGTGCGTGATGTTTCTGTTTCTTATGATGGAGATATTTGCAGTCTTGGATGTGACATCAGCACCATCTGCTACTGAGGCTTCACTATGAATTAACATAGTAGCCTGACAATCCTATAGTTGCAAACGTACACAGTTGTAGAAGTGATCAAAATCTATTTAGGATGCTTGAAGCTCCTTATTCTTGAGATTTAGTTGATGCTCACACATCAATGCAATTGACAGATTTCAGCTTCATAGATTTTTCTCACTTTGTAGAATCTCTAGTTGAATGCTAGGATTGTTACCAGTATGAGATACCCCTACCGCATTCTGAATTGCAACCATGATAATATGATATGCATTCTTTACACTCTATTTTTCTTTTCTGGTTATTAGGGGAAGCTTCAATATCCAGGACGATCATGTACAGAAAGAAATAAACCATTTAGTTCAAGCTCATCCTCCTTTACGAGTTCGTAAAAAGGTCTATGAATTCTCAAAGAAAATGCCTGAAGTGCTCCATTTTAAGTTGGTTCCTTCAAGACCATTTTCGAATATTTTATTCAATGAGGATAATCCAGTTAAAGAGGACATTGCACTATATTTCTTTCCTGGAGTTGGAGAGAGGTGTGCCTTTGTTTCGAGTTGGACTATATTAAAATTATTTAAATTTCAGCTGCTGCTTTAGTTTCTGGATATTCACATACTGTTCACCTCATTAATTGGCAGATCAGAGGAGGATTATATCTTCCTGGTGGATAAGATGATTTCGACGAACTATGCATTGAGGGAACAGATTGCAGATATTGAGCTGTTGGTGTTCAGCTCCAAACTTTTGCCTGACGATTGTCAATGTGAGGTCATTATTTCTCATATGTTAAGTCATTATTCTTCAACGGAAATGTCGATTTACGTCCATCTAACTAATGCTGTCATTAGTCTTATAATCTGTCTAACTGGGTTAGTTTGGCTCTTACATGAAACTGATGCAACTTGAGCTGTAAAATTGTTACATTCTCTTACTGCCCATCCACCACATACTTTGATAGATTCAATAAAGTTGAGCTTGTTTTGATCGTCTAGTCCTTCAACTACTCTATCATATCAATTGTCAATCTAATGTATCAGTCAAAATAAACGGCCCCGTGTGATTAATTTTGAATTCTATTATGTTTGTTTTCTCCTTTATTTCATACTCTATTGGGTTTCTGGAGTTCGCAAATGTTCAAAAACTCAACTATAATAAGCATTCATGTTCCAGGTTGGGAGGGAAAGTTCTTCCTCTGGGGAGTGTTCCGCCGTCTGAAACGAGGCAATACGGTTCTGGAGTCGACGGTGCAGCCATCAGATGATGTGAATCACAATCCGAGCCAGGTGCACGACGGTGAAGAGGTTGACATGGACATTGACATGATCGGAGGCATCGACGTGGGAAGAATAGACATTCCAGTTCAAAAAGAACCTCTCAGAGTGAAATATAATGGGGAGGAACCTACAGCTGCTATGGCCTTGCCGGAATCTGCCCGGCAGATTACCTCTAGCCAAACTCCGGCTGCCACAATTCCCTTACCAAATGTCAAAATAGAGTCCCACGATCTCATTCCACCTGGATTTGAGGAGGTATATAGGCTGAGAATCCAGAGTTTGTTTCCTCCGGTGGACGTCGTTGGGGAACGAGACGGATAAAATGGGCGATGATCGTCGTTTTTTCTTGAAATTTTGGATGTGAAAGTGATAGTTGATGTTAGTCTTAGATATGGAAGGTATAGAGCTGATTTGCTTGAGTTATAGTGGTGATATTATGAGCCTCATGTAGAAATTAGACAGGTCACACAGCCTCACCATTCTAATCTCTCTTTTTTATGTTGTGGGAATTCTCTACCGCTATCAGTTTGTCTCTGATTTATTGTGGTGAAGTAAATTTTGTCAATTTTTGTGCATTACATGCCAAAAAAAATAAAAAATAGAGGAATTACAAATGCCACATTCATAATAAAATTTCGGCCGGTGACTCACTATGATATAATAATCTAAAGTATTAATGAAAAATATTTATCTAGTTACTGAAAAACATAGCTCAGGCACACGGATGTTGTGAAAATTTTGTCAACATTACTTGAAGCAACATTTTTACTGAAGTGACTTAATAAATAACAAAAGAATGCTAATCTATGCTCAAACTTAAATAGCATTTGATATTTCTAATCTACTGTGTATGCAACATCTCTTATTTTTTGAAAGTAATATGCATATATTCCTTATAAAAGTCTTATTATGGCTCCCTCGAGGTTTAAGTGGTGAAGATCTGTTCTTTAAATATAAAGTCAATTATTCAAACCTCACCCATTCCCCTTTTCCCAACTACAAAAACAATCTTATTATCTATAAAATTTTAGGGGCGTTTACTTTGCGTGATAGGATAGATTGATAAAATATAGGGTTGACTAAATGAAGGATTAGATGATCAAACAAATTCAAAAGTAATCAATCCATCAAAATAAACGATGGATTAACCTATACTATTTTTATCTATCTATCCTATCACCCAAAGTAAACACCCTTTAGATTATTATGTTTATATATTTGTTTCTATATCATTAACCCCACCCCCACAATCCCCCAAGAAAAAAAAGGCCAAATACTATTTATCATAACAAAATTTGACCGATATGACAACTTAAAAATTTACAAGTTTATATATAACATTTTAATATTTTTGCAATAATATCATGAAGCTCAAAAGTATATTCATATTTCTTTGCCTGCGGACAATAATATTGTGGATGTTGGTTCATAGGGACTAACACGATGTATATCACCAATAGAATTTTAATTTTTTGCGATTAAATCACCGAAACATAGACTATCTGATACCCGAATTTGAATTTTATGAATTATTGTAGAAATGCCGATACATTATGTATAATTTAATCTCTGAGAATATTGCATAATTGACTAAATATAGCGACAATATAAGGTTATTGTCTAAAAACAAGAATATAAACCTAACCGTGACTTGCATTTAAAAATAAAAATTATTTGTAATGATTTCTATAATTATAATATATTTTTTTTAAAAGATATACTGTAATTGTAATTCTTTTTTTAATACATATAATTATGACTCCCAGTAGTCACCGAAGTCCCAACTCTCATCTCAACACACCAGACAGACCAGACTACCAGCAGCGGCCGCCGCAGTGGCAAATTATTCCGTCGAAGCCGCCATCTTCTCTCAAATTTCAAATCCCAACGGTAATCCCTCTCCCCAATTTCTTTGCTTACTTTGATTTTCAATTTCTCACTCTCTCCAATTTTTCTGCTCGTTATGGACTTCTGTGTTCTCACTTTCTATAGAATTGTTGTTTCTTGAATTGCTGCATGTGGATATTAACAACCAAAAAGTAAACTTGACCTCATTCTTAAGATTACGAGCATGTGTCTGTGAAGTTAGCGAAGAATGCTATCATTCTCGATAATATAATGCGTTTCATTATGTTCAGACAGCTGGAGTTTATGGTTCTTCAACCAGTCCAAACGTTAAGATCAACTTATAGTTCCTACTCAAAGTTCTTGTCACACCTCAGGCAAACCAAGTCTGTAAACGAAGGCCTCCAAATCCATGCCCAGCTAGTTAAACTTGGATTAATTCATGATCCTAAACACCGTAATCATTTGATAAATCTCTATTCTAAGTCTAGAGTTTTTTCTATTGCCCGCAAGCTGATTGAAGAAAGTCCAGAACCGGATTTGGTTTCATGGTCCTCACTCATATCTGGGTATGCCCAGAATGGCCTTGGGGAAAAGGCCCTTTTGGCTTTTCACGAGATGCATGCCTTGGGCGTTAAGGGCAACGACTTCACCTTCCCCAGCGTGCTCAAGGCATGTGCAAGCACAACGAATTTTATACTTGGGAAGCAAGTCCATGGAATTGTGGTAGTAGCTGGGTTTGAGTCAGATGTTTTTGTTGCAAATACTTTGGTGCTTATGTATGCAAAATGTGGTAGTATATTAGACTCCAGGATGTTGTTTGAGGATATCCCTGAGAGGAACGTGGTTTCTTGGAATGCTTTGTTGACATGTTATACTCAAAGCGATCTTTTCGGGAAAGCAATGGGATTGTTTCAGGAAATGATTGCCGGTGGAATTAGGCCTGATGAGTATAGTTTGTCAACTATATTGAATGCTGCCACAGGTCTAGGAGATATTGGTCGAGGGAAGAAGATTCATGGCTATTTGATAAAGCTTGGATATGAGGGTGATCCATTCTCATTGAATGCACTAGTAGACATGTATGCAAAAGCAGGAGATCTTGGAGATGCAATAACTGTTTTTGGTAATGTACCAAAACCTGATATTGTTTCTTGGAATGCTCTTATTGCTGGTTGTGTATCTCACCAACATCATGTTTGGGCCTTGGAATTGTTAGATCGGATGAAGAGGTCTGGGGTAAACCCTAATTTGTTCACCATGTCAAGTGCTCTTAAAGCTTGTGCAGCGTTAGGTGATATGGAATTGGGTAAACAGTTTCATTGCAAATTGATAAAGCTGGAGACAATGAAAGATCCCTTTGTGAATGTTGGCCTCATTGATATGTACAGTAAGTGTCGTTTGATGAAGAATGCAGTAACTGTTTATCATTTGATGCCAGAAAAGAACTTGGTTGCAACAAATGCGTTGATCTCTGGACTCTCACAGAGTGGGGAGATAAGGGAAGCCCTTACCCTATTTCAGGAGATGCATAAGCAAAATATGGAATTTAATCATGCTACTTTACTAGCAGTCCTTAATGCAGTTCCTGGCTTGGAGGCTACTATCATCTGCAAGCAAGTTCACGCACTTATTGTGAAGTCTGGTTACCTAGATGATAATTTCATTATGAACAGCCTTGTTGACTCATACGGAAAGTGTAGCCAGGTTCACGACGCGGCTAAAGTTTTCGAAGAATGCCCAAATGTGGATCTACCATCTTATACATCTATAATGACAACATATGCTCAACATGGACAAGGCGAAGAAGCTTTAAAGCTCTACTTGAAGATACTAGGAATGGATATCAAGCCAGATTCTTTTGTTTGTAGTTCTCTTCTTAATGCTTGTGCAAATTTGTCAGCGTATGAGCAGGGGAAGCAAATTCATGTCCATATATTGAAATTGGGGTTTATCTCAGATGTTTTTGCAGGGAATTCACTTGTCAACATGTATGCCAAATGTGGAAGTATAGAGGATGCTGAGCATGCTTTCTCTGACATTCCAGTGAGAAGTGTGGTCTCCTGGTCCGCGATGATTGGTGGACTAGCACAACATGGCCAGGCTAAAGAGGCCCTTAATTTGTTCAATGATATGTTGAAAGATGGTGTAGCTCCCAATCATGTAACATTAGTCAGTGTCCTCTCTGCCTGTAATCATGCTGGTCTAGTTGATGAAGCTCAACGGTATTTTGAGACTATGAAGGAGCAATTTGGCATCGAACGGACGCAAGAGCACTATGCTTGCATGATTGATGTCCTTGGCCGAGCTGGTAAATTGGGTGAAGCAATGGACCTCGTTAATAGTATGCCATTTGAAACTAATGGTGCCATTTGGGGGGCACTTCTTGGAGCTGCCAGAACTCATAAGGACGTAGAGCTAGGACAACATGCTGCTGAGATGCTTTATACTCTCGAACCGGAAAAATCTGGTACCCATATTCTCCTGGCTAATATTTATGCTTCAGCAGGATTATGGGAAAACGTTGCGAAGGTGCGAAGACTTATGAAAGACCGCAAAGTGAAGAAGGAACCAGGGATGAGCTGGATGGAGGTAAAAGATGAGATACACACATTCATTGTTGGAGACAGAAGCCATCCTAGAAGTGAAGGGATATATTCAAAACTCGAGGAGCTGGGACATCTAATGGCGAAAGCTGGTTATGTTCCTATCTTAGACACTGACCTCCATAATGTCGAAAATAAAGAAAAGGAACTTCTCCTCTCCTATCACAGTGAAAAGCTTGCTGTGGCTTTTGGACTGATTGCCACCCCACTTGGAGCTCCTATTAGGGTGAAGAAGAACCTTCGTATCTGTTTGGACTGCCATACAGCATTCAAGTACATATCTAAGATAGTATCGAAAGAAATTATTATTAGAGATATTAACCGTTTCCACCACTTCAGAGATGGGTTTTGTTCCTGTGGGGATTATTGGTAGTTTTCCTTGAGTCCTGATGTACTCTTGTGTTGCTAAAGAAGCAAAGCCGCTCAGCATGTTAGGTTCTTATTTTCTTGGATGATTAAGGTAAAACATGCACAAAATTTATTTTTTTAATTGAAAAGCAGCATGGCCAAAACTATTTTCTAGTTGAATGTGTTGATAATCTTCAGAGAAAAAGAGTGATATATTTTGTTGAACAAAAGATCTAAATGCCAATTTTAATTTAGGAATTGGGATTTGGGAACATCTTGAGCTGATAAAACATGCATGTCTTGCAAATGAGAAAGATAGGAATTGTAACGTGAGAGGCTTCATTTGCAGAAGATTTTTGTGGAATAAGGTAATGATCCCAAGCCATCTAATTTTTCACATTCTTGGGTACATTATAATGCTTCTTTGAATTTGAACCTTGGATCTCTCGTGAATCCCTGATGCATTAGTGAGATTGACGATCTTAAACATTCCTTATGATGTTTCCTTGACACTCTTAGTTTTGGAACAAGAGAAAATTTAGGTTTAGCACACAAAGACATAACCGAGTTGAAGTCTGCAAGGAAAAAGGGATAGAAATTGTGACTGCTCTCAAGGTGCATGCTGGATACAGATCATGATATTCATACATGATTTCAGCATGGAGCTTGGGTTGCCTTGATTATCTTTAAATTAGAATAGATTGATTGTAGCTTGACGTTTCCATCAGGACTAAATATCCAGGGCGCTCTTTTGGATCTCACTCAAATGTTCGTGCAGTGGGAGCAAATGAAACTAGGAAAATTTTCTATGATTTCAGGCAGATGTTATGATCACTCTTTATGTTTGCTGTCTTTTGGTCTTGTATCTTCCAAGGCTGTTGTTAATTGCTGTATATTTCCTTCTTCGGACCATAGAGAATGTTATTTGTCATTATTTCTAAACTGTCTACTGCTTTACATACCAAATCATAATTGCCAAATGAAACTGCAAACTGCTATTTCTGTCCTCAATTTCTCCCCGTTCCCCAGTTTATGATTCCAAATTCTTTGGAACGTGTCCTTGTCAACTAGCTGTCCCTTTAGACTGGATACTAAATCTGATGTGTTTCTTCTCAGGCTACCTATTTATTACTACTAGTTACTTGTTAGAAATAGATTCAATTATACGGGCTTAAGGGTAGTATTGTATATGGGCTGTATAGATTTCCTAATATAGATATCTCTTATGTATATATATGTTGTTGAGTAGAGGAATAAAATACACAGAAAATTTGCCCCAATTATGTTTCTACTTTACGTTTCTACATGGTACCAGAGCTTTCGATCTAGGGTTTGATTATTGGGAAATTTTCAGAAAATTTCGAAAAAAAAAATTAGGGTTTCAGCACACGTTAGGGAGCAGCCACCCATTTGTGTTTGGAGCATATCTGGTCGACACCTCCAGCATAGGGAGGAGCGCCACCGTCTGGCGAACCTACGTCGGAAGTTTGGTCGCCGGATTCCGCGCGTGTGAGCCACACGCGCCGCCGCCGTTTGCTGCCCAGTTTTGCGTTTCCGGCGCGTGAGGGCGCGTGCAAGGCCGGAATCTGCTCCGGTCAGTTTCGTTCAACCCGTCTCGACATTCTCTTTCGATTCGTGTACCTGTTTGGGTCAATACTAGGTTGGTATTGGATTCTGTTTCGGTACAGATTCGACCTTTGCTTGGAATTCCGATTTCTTTTTGAAGTTTATCTCATTTGATTGATTTGGTGCCTCACTATGTCTGGAGAAAAGCAAACTGTAGCAACTGATGTTGTACCTGTGATGACAAAAAATCACAGAACACAAACTTAGTCCTACAAATTATTTGGATTGGCGTCAGACCATTGAACTTTATTTGTTGAGTGTCTCTATGGATAATCATATAACTGATGATCCACCAACTTCTGATACTTCTAAACAAGCTTGGCTTCGGGAGGATGCTCGGATGTTCTTACAGATACGTAACTCTATCAGTAGTGAGGTGATTGGGATGATTACTCATTGTCGGACAGTCAAGACACTCATGAAGTATATTGAATTCTTGTATTCGGGAAAAGACAATCTTTCTCGAATGTATGATGTTTGTCAAGCATTTTACAGGCCAGAAAAAGGGGATAGGCCAATTACAGACTATTTCATGGAGTTCAAGAAGATGTATGAGCAACTCAATCTTTCAGTCCTGATGTTGAGGAACAACAAGCTCAACGGGAGAAAATGGCTGTGATGAGTTTCTTAGCCGGGCTTCCACCAGAATTTGAGACGGCTAAATCGCAAGTTCTATCTGATTCTAAAATTGCATCTTTGGAAGAGGCTTTTAGTAGGATTCTTCGCACTGAACGCACGACTTCTGTCCCACCTTCTCCACTCAGTAGTGTTCTTGTAAGTCGTGCTCCTGCATATGAGCCTGGAAAGCCACAATTCCAACCACAATACAGAGGAGGCGGGAACAAGGGACAAAAGTCAACTCAAGGGCTTCTGTAGAGTGTTGATATTGTCATGAATTTGGGCATTTCAAACGGGATTGTCCGAAATTGCGCAATAAGAAGCCTCCTTTATCTGCTCATGTAGCTGGTAGTGGCCATCGTTCTACCCCAGCTAGTGACTCTATCACTATTTCTGCTAACGAGTATGCGAGGTTATTACAACATCAGGATATGCCTCAATCACAATCTAGTTCTGTCACAGGTATTGCCGAGTCAGGTAAACCTAATGCCTGTCTTGTTTCCTCACCTTTCAACTGGGTCATAGATTCTGGTGCTACCGATCACATGACAGGTAACTCCACATTGTTTTCTAGCTTTGAGCCTCATGATACTCGTCTTCCTGTTACTTTAGCTGATGGTTCGCTATCTCGAGTTGTTGGATCGGGGACTGTCAAACCGATATCTTCCCTATCTTTGTCTTCTGTTCTTAGTCTCCCTAAACTCTCATTTAACTTGGTTTCTGTGAGTAAGCTTACTCGCAATCTTCGTTGTTGTGTCTCTTTCTTTCCTGATTATTGCTTGTTTCAGGATCTTGCGACGAAGAAGATTATTGGTAGGGGACATGAATCTGATGGTCTCTACATTCTTGATACGGAACAACCTTCATCAGTAGCATGTACTGGAACCGTCACTCCTATGGAAGCACACTGTCGTTTGGGTCACCCGTCTCTATCTTCCTTGAAGAAGTTGTGTCCGCAACTTTCTAAGTTGTCGTCTTTAGATTGTGAGTCTTGTCATTATGCAAAATTTCATCGTGTTAGTCTGAGTCCGAGAGTCAATAAGCGAGCCTCTGCTCCCTTTGAGTTAGTTCATTATGATGTTTGGGGTCCTTGTTCCATTACATCAAAACTCGGATTTCGTTATTTTGTTACCTTTGTTGATGATCATTCTCGTATGACATGGCTTTATTTGATGAAGCATCGTTCTGAGTTATTTACACATTTTTCTGCTTTCTGTGCTGAAATTAATACTCAATTTGGCGTTCCTGTGAAAATCTTGCGAAGTGATAATGCTAAGGAATATTTATCTGATCCATTTCGTAATTATATGATGCACAATGGCATTCTTCATCAAACCTCTTGTGTCGACACACCATCTCAAAATGGTGTTGCCGAAAGGAAAAATAGGCATTTACCTGAAACTGCTAGAGCTTTGTTATTTGCCCGACACGTTCCTAAATATTTTTGGGTTGATGCTGTATCTACTGCTTGTTTTCTCATCAATCGTATGCCTTCTGCTATTCTTTGTGGTGAGTCTCCATTTCATGTTCTTTTTCCATCCAAGTCTGTGTTTCCTGTTAAGCCTAAAATATTTGGTAGTACTTGTTATGTTCGGGATGTTAGGCCTCAAGTTACTAAATTGGATCCGAAATCTTTAAAGTGTATCTTTTTGGGGTATTCTAGGGTACAAAAGGGTTATTGTTGTTTTTGTCCTAGTCTCAACAGGTATCTTGTTTTCACTGATGTCTCATTTTCCGAACATATACCTTTCTCTCCCGACTCCACTCCTACTCCTACCGAGGAGGATGATACAGACTTCCTCATTTATACCATCACTTCTCCAGTTATTCCTCCCTCTGACTCTGCTAGGCCTCCTATCATCCAGACTTACACTCGTCGTCGTCCGCCTTTCGTACCTGCTACTGCTGAGTTGGTTCCCAATGCATCTACATCGTGTCCCGCTGAACCAATATCTTCGTCGACAGATCCTCCTTCAAGTGATGATCTTCCTATTGCTCTTCGAAAAGGTAAACGTTCTTGCACTTATCATATTTCTGCCTTTGTTTCCTACAAACGTTTGTCCCCTTTTTCTCAAGCTTTTGTTGTGTCTCTTGAGTCTATTCCTAAATTTGTTGAGGATGCTTTAGCTTATCCTGGCTGGCGTGCTGCCATGATTGAGGAACTATATGGAGCAACCGCCCGGCTTTGTTGCTCAGGGGGAGTCTCATAAGGTGTGTTATCTTCGAAAGTCTTTGTATGGTTTGAAACAGAGTCTACGTGCATGGTTTGGTACATTTACTCGTGCTGTTGAGAAGTTTGGCATGAAGATTACAATACAGAAAACGAAATAACATTCAACCTTTCGCAGCACGGTCTGCTCAATGATTGAATGCCTTAGAAGATTAAATCTAATCCTAGAATAATCTACTAAGTAAGATGAACATCTCTTTATAGCCATTAGATCCGCCTAAGTATCCGAACATCTGAACAAGACTAACCTATACAAGATCAATCTAAATAAGACTGCCTACTTTCGTGATTCGCTCCTTCACAACCCAATCATCCAAAGCTTTGCAGATTTCACAATCTGCTGCAGAACATGTGTTGGTTTGTGATGTCACTAACACTAAGTAGGTAGAATGACGAACACTGAAACTGGAATTTGCAAAGTGAATTCTTCGATCAAAATCTGCAACCTTTGAAATGAATCATCTGCAGTATTTATAGTCTCTCATATGTATAGCAGTTTATTTCTACCCTCTCTCCATCTGGTCGACCATAACTCCTGCAATCCACTCCATTCCAGTCGGTTAAGAAAGAGGTGGATTGAGGTGGTTACTTGGCGGTTACACCCATGATCTCCTATCATGCCAAGGAATAAAACCTTCGTGTACTTCACTTTAAATCCCACTCTTTCTTCTAATAACCGTTCTTCAACTGTTCTTTTATCTGCACAAATTCGTGCAAAAGAGTATAACAAGAAAAGCATATATTATACAATTAATTAAATAATATACGGTTTAATCTGGCTTCAGGCATGTTGGTAACAAATGTTACCAACAGTCAAAGTAACACGAGACATCTTAAACCTAACAGTTACCTACTTTATCATCGTTGAACGTAGGGCAACCCGCTGTATGGTCTCGTTGATGATTAATCAAGATCCTTACCATTCCACTTTTTTTAACAGCAAATTGATACTATATATCTCATGACTGATTTGATTCTGCAGGTTGCTGATTTCAGGAGGGCCGGATCTGAACTGTCGTATACATGGGAATGGGCAGGAGAAGCATACTATGCAGAATTCCTCCATGGTTGCTGCAGAAGTAATTCATTTCGTCTAAAATGTGCAGATGGCCTCTTAATGGCATGTAGAAAAATGGTAAAGGAAGTGGAAGAGGGAAAGCTAAGCTCTCATATACAGAATTATTTATTCTAGCATTATCAATCTTGATGTTAGGCGACATAAATTCAAGAGTACAGTGAGGACTATGCTTAGAATTACCGATTGCAAAATTGTCTTCCGATAAATTTGGGCCCAACCCTATCCTGGACTTGGAATGGATTGGGCCTGAGACGGGCCTGTGTTGGTGGGCCTCAGATGAGCTTGTGATCGTCATTCAAAAATTACAATTTAATTTTCTTTCTAATATTACTCCAGGTTTCGTTTGGTAGGGATGATTAGAGTGTATGATATATATGACACTCTAATATTTTGTTTGATACAAAGTATACGATCCTTTATCAAGTTCAGACCCATATGAATAATATTCCATCCGTTCCGCTATTAGTGGCTCATTTTCCTTTTTGGACTGTCCCGCTATTAGTGGTCCGGACCCAAAATAGCAAAAATGGACCCTTTAAAAAGAGTGGATCCTATCACTTTTTTATCTTTTACACCTTCTTAATACTTGTGTCCAAAAAGTATGAGCCACAAATAACGGGACGGAGGGAGTACTTATTTTTGTTGGTGTGTACCACCTATGAGGGTTATAAATAATACTGCAACTAATCATAACAATAAATTATCATAATTACTATTTTTGCAGAGAATTTAATCCATCATACTAAATAGAATATTAATTTTTAATAAATATAAGACATCTCAGTCAAATATATCAGGTCTTATTTTATACTTAGTACCAAACGAGCCCTTAGTATTTTATGCTCAAATGTTTAAATAAAAATTATCCAATCGTAATGAAGAATTTGGATTCACATGATAGGTGAAATAATAGTTTGAATTATAGTCCAAATACATATCTATCGTGAGAGAGAGAAGTGCAAATATATTTTCAACGAAAAGTTAGACGTTGTCGTGTCCATGATGTCTAAATTTATTGATGCAATAACTTATCCAATTGGCAGGCTGCCAACACCGTTAACAATTCAATGAAGGTATTTGCAAGCCCATTAGATGGATGGGTTATTGATACGATCTTGTATCAATGGCGGAGCTTTTCGAGTAAGCTCAAACTTTAGAAGGAGGAAGAAGACAGAGATAGGCTATTCGAGTCGCCCAAACTCCCTAGATAGAAAAAGAGGTTTTAATTCATTTCATACATGACCTGCAGAAAGCAAAGACAATACACTTTTATAGCCTACAACAACTATTTAATCTAATGGACTATTTGTATCTCATTTGGGCCTATCTTCACTTGGACTTTGCAGTATTTCTGAATGGAGCTTTTCTTGTCAGCTCCTTGGGCCTTGTATCTCCATAGTCGTAACACTTATTTGCACCATTAATTGAAATGTCTAACTTCTCGTTGATGATATATTTGTACTTCCTCTCTTACGATACGATACTTGCAAGTCTATCAGTTGGATGAGTAATTTGCATCATTAATTTAGACGTCACTGACATGGCAACATTGAGCATATTTGCACGTCTCTCTCCTACAATGGAGGTATTTGCACTATAATCAAATATTTAAACTCAAAGTATATTTTTCACCAAAATACTCGTGTGGAAAAGAGATAAAGGGATCCTCTGTACTAACTACTAAGATTGGTGTCTCACTAGTAGGGGTGAGCAAAACAAACCGAAAAACCGAACCGACCGACAAACCGTACCGAAAAAATAGTTAACCGAACGACGGTTCGATTTATTTTTCTAATTTTAAAAAACCGAAGATAACGGTTATGTTTTTATTTTTATATATGAAAACCGAAGGTTAACCGAACCGAACCGAAACTCATTTAAAATTATAATTTTACTAATTATATGTTAGAAAATTATTATACCAACTAATTATATGTTATAAATTATAATATTAACTAACTTGATTTTACTACTTTGACTTGAAAACATGAGAGTGTTCAATTTATTATTTATACTTCTTTAAATGTATATTTCGTATTCACATTTTAAGATATGGATTTTTGTTTTTCATGCTGTGAATTATAAAAAAATTGAAAGTTTTCTTTCTACATGGTTAACCGTTGAATAACGGTTAACCGAACCGATTTTTAACGGTTAACCGAACCGATTTTTAGGTTAACCGTTATAGTGGTTTTTGGTTTTTATTTTTTACATTTTAATGGTTAACCGAACCTATTAAAAACTATGGTCGGTTTTTTTTGTGGCAAACGGTCGGTTAACCGAACCATGCTCACCCCTACTCACTAGTATCCAAAAATCTATATTTAATTAGTTTTTTGTTATATTTTTTCTTCAATTACAATATATAATATTTTAGTATAATTTTATACTTACTAACTAGGGTTCATCTATACAAATAAGATTGATATATAGTACTTTTTATATTTAATTTGCATTTTTAAATTTGAAATTGATTATTAGGTTCATTATTCCAAATTTAGAGTATATAATTTTTTTAAATTCTAATTATTTGTAATAAATTTTAATTAAAATTTATTATATATTAGCAAAATTTTATTTTTATTATATTTTTTAAAATAATAAAATTAATAGTGGACCAAGATGGAATACATTTTTTGGGAAAAGGATCTCATGAATCTCATCCGATATTTTTTGGGTGGAAAAAGGGAGAAAAGTACAAATCGTTTCTGTTCCAAATATTCATTCACTGTTTCTAGGAAAATGGATTCTCTCACAGCCTCACTCACTTGCGCTTCCTCTCTCCTCTAAATTGTGGCGGCTGCAAAATTCAAACTAGGCAGCAGCACTACTGTCTATCTCATCACAGCTGAGAAAGAAAAACACAAAAAACAGCACTACTGTTTATTTCATCACAGCTGAGAAAGAAAAACACAAAAAAAAGGTTCAGAAATGGAGTCAAATGGAGAGATTAAGACTTCAGTGAGCAGAAGCAACGACAGTGGTAGCGGTAAAGATCGGCGGGTCGGTTTGATATTTGACGAGCGGATGTGTAAACATTACTCCCCTTACGACGAGGATCATCCTGAATGCCCTGATCGGATTAGGGTTATCTGGGACCGCCTCAATTCTTCTGGCCTCGCCAAAAGGTCTGTTCTTTCACCCCAACTCTTTGTCTGTAAGAGAGAGAGAGAGAGAGAGTTGTGGTTTTTTACTAGCTGGTTTTGGTTTTCTACTTTGTTTAAGTCGATCAGTTGGTAATTAACTGTAGTAGAACTGCTGCGGGTTTGATTATTTTGATACTTTACGATGAGTGGTTATTCTATTACAACATGGAAATTTCGTGCCCTTGAGTAAGAATGGGCGTTCTGCTGGAATTTTATTAATCCTGTAATTATAAAAAAAAATTCTTGTTTTCACTTTGATGCTAAGTGAGGATTTAGTTTGGCATAAGGATGTAACGCCACACTCTCGTTTTAAGTCTTGAAATATTATAGTTTTCTTAAATCCCTTTCTGCTGCTTAAACTTATAATTTTTGTTATACTTCAAATTAAAGCGCAAGTCTTAATTTTTTTTTTTTTTGGAATTAATGTGTCTGGTATCTAGAGAGAGGTTGTTATCACTTCAAGAGATTATTCTAAACTACATTAGCCTTACTTCTCTCCAGATGTATTATTTTGAACGCCAAGGATGCAGAAGATAATCATTTGGCATTGGTTCACACCAAAAATCATATCAATTTGATTAAGAATATTAGTTCCAGTTCCAGAAACTCAGAGTCAAAGAGAAAAAGAAGTGCTGCCAAATTTAATTCTATATATTTCAATGAAGGCTCAACTGAAGCTGCATATCTTGCTGCTGGCTCTGTCATAGAGGTATGGTTTGGCTCTTGAGATTGGTAAACATGTTTTAGATTATTTTGCCATGATTATTTTCAAAATGTATTTGATACTAGCAATTTGGTCTATTTATTTTTAAAGTAGAACTAATCATAAATTCTGGAAAATTTCATCTCTTTCTTTCCCCTCTCTGACTATGGGCATTTGCTACTCTAGGCTGCTGAAAAAGTTGCGAAAGGGGAACTTAACTCGGCCTTCGCCATTGTAAGGCCTCCTGGTCATCATGCAGAGGAAGATGAACCAATGGGTTTTTGCCTGTATAACAATGTTGGTATTGCCACAAGTTATCTACTAAATGAAAGAGTGAGTATCAATTTTTGTTTTAATGTGTCTTGTTCATGAATATGTGACGATTCCATGCCTGTTATTGAGAGCGATTACTTTTCATACTGTAGAGAGAATTGGGTATCAACAAAATCCTTATAGTTGACTGGGATGTACATCATGGAAATGGTACTCAAAATATGTTCTACAAAGATCCCCGAGTACTTTTCTTCTCAGTGCATAGGTACATTGTTTTGCTCACATTGTTTTATCTACATTGTTTTGTTCAGTGTATTTAACAAAAGTTCTCCTATGGATGATTGTGTCTTATATCGTCTCTTCCTCAGTTCTCATCTTCACATTTATTTATGATAATCAATATTCTTAGAATGTAAACTTATTTCCTTATTTGGATGATCATTTGCCCCAATTTAACCAAGTTATGGAGTTTGTCTCCAGTAGATATCTATTTCTGTATAAGGGGAACGCGATTAAAGAAAGTCTTTCAATTCCATAAATGTCATACTGAATCCTAGTACTATTTTTGATTTTGTTTGTTTCTTGCCATGTTGGTGGATTTTTATTGTTTATTTTATTTTTCTTCTCTATTAGGTATGATAATGGGACTTTCTATCCAGCTGGTCATGATGGCTCATATATCATGACCGGGGAAGAGCCAGGTGCTGGTCACAACATTAATGTCCCCTGGGAGCATGGCAAGTGTGGAGATGCTGACTACCTTGCTGTTTGGGACCACATATTGATACCTGTTGCTAAGGAATTCAATCCCGACATGATAATCATCTCTGCCGGATTTGATGCAGGTTGGTTGATTTTCTGATGGACTTTGTAGCTCATCCTTAAACATATCTTAAAAAGCTTCTTGCATTTTGTAATACATCCTTTTTTGAGTTCTCTGTATTTTATGAAATTCGTACATTGGACTCCGGTCTGTTAATCCTTGCTATTATAGAAAGTGTTTCTTCATGTGAAATTTCAACTTTGGAATATTACAAATTGAATGTCTTGCCTTAAACTAATCTTCTGCAATTACTGTTTTACTGAAAACATGCATGTTAAACTTCATCTTTGGAAAAATGAAATTTTTCGTTGGCGTATCAATGAATCACTTCATTTCATTCTCTATTCTCATTTACATGTACCAAAGTGTGCTTTTGGCCACAATGTGACTTATCATAAATAAGATAAAACATTTCCATCCCGTGTTAAATTTCTAGACTCTTCCTTGAATCACAAAGATGCTATTCACATTCTTTATCCGTGCCATGCGATTGATGTGTGCTTTTGTCAGATTATATTTTGCCGTATTCAAAATGAAATTTCACGTGCAATTTAGTTTATTACTTAAATAAAGGTTTATTTATGAGTTTATATTTGTGGTGTTGAATTTGAACAGCCATTGATGATCCTTTGGGGGGTTGTCGTATTAGTCCATATGGCTACTCAGTTATGCTTGACAAGGTTAGTACATTAAACAGTTTCTATAATCACATGTATTTGGTATCTCTTATTTCTTCATCGTGCTTGAATTGATGAATATCAATTATTCATCAATTTCGATATTACTTATTCTTTTATCTAATTACTTTTGTGTAATTACATATGATGCTTGATGAAGTTGATGGAGTTTGCTGGTGGAAAGATTGTCATGGCACTTGAAGGAGGATATAATCTGAAATCAATAGCAAGTTCTGCCCAAGCATGTGTTGAAGTATTGCTACATAAAAAGCCTCCTAACGTGGTGTTAGAGGCTCACCCCTTTGCTGCTACATGGCGTGTGATAAAAAAGGTAACACATGGTTTAAATATGAAAGTTTTCAACTAGTTCAATCGATGTGAACTTATAGGAATACATAATTTTTAATCTGAGAACTTCATGATATGATTTGTCAGTAATTTTAGATGGTTTATCTATTTAGGTACGCCGAGAATTATGCACATATTGGCATGTACTTGCTGCAGAGTTACCCGAGAAGATATGTAAAACAACTCAAATTGAGGTAAGAATTTCTTATCCGGCTCTATTTTAATGGGTCGTCATCAGGAGCGGAGTTAGGATTTTAAGAACAGCCGGGCGAGATCTCATCGAAAATTTCAAGATTTTTTTTTTGAATAATAGTAAAGAAATTGGGTTAGATCTTGAAATATTTATTTAGAATTATATAATCAAAATTAAAACTATACCCAACTTTATAATTTCAATTACTAATTGGAACCTCAAGATTTGTAGAACCACCAACTTCTGTTTGGGTACTTTTTCTTGAAAGTATGATTCAATTACTCTTTTACCCATTAGAAATCTATAACAATAGCCTTAAAAGAAAAATGGAAGAATATAGTCTCTATAATGATTCTCGATTTTGCAGTCTTAGAAGGAAAAAGGAAGTTTGAATTTTTTTTACTATGAAATCAGAAGGCCACACATAATAAAATTTAATAAAAAGGGGAAGGGGGCGAAAATGATGAACAATAAAAATATATTATATATATATATACATATATATATGTAATAGTAAAAAAAAATTATTTCACCCGGGCGACCGCCGAGGCCACGAGGCTATTGGAGCCCTGGTCGTCATGCATGACGAGTAGACATGTTGCAATCGAATCTAAATGTTATTTCTTTATTGAGGGGCAGAAAAAGGGAAAAGAAGGGACCTAGGCCTAGGGATTACGTGATTCTTTTTCATAAGTTGCTTGTAGCTACTCTTATGACTAGGAGGGAAGGAATTCTTTTTTTTTTTTTTTTTTTTTTAAATTGAGGGAAGGAATTCTTTACCTACATTTTTTTTTGGATAGAACAAAAATAGTCAAACCAAGGGTACTCTCCAATTTTTAGTATTTACCAACTCACCTTTTCTAATCAGTGCAGAAGAGAACAATTATTGAATTATGAATTTTCAACAATCTCGAACCATCTCTCACTTGTTTCTCAATAATAAAAAACAAATGAACTTTTTGATGTCAATATTATAATTTACATGGGGCATCATCAATGGTTTAAAGAAAGGGCATTACTTAATAGAACCGAAAAATCCAATGTGCCTTAAGATTTTACCTGAACACAAGATTTTTAGACAATTGGTGGCATCTAAGATCAATCTTTATGAAATTATCAAATTCGTTTAAGAAAGTTTTGCGAAGAAATCTTTTATCCTACTTGTTTCTTTAGGGGTTAAAGCCAATTTTAGGAAATACCATGGAAGGACAACACATTCCTATTCAAATTTTGCTCGTGATCAAAATAGTGTGATATAACTTAGCAAAAATAAGAGATTCAAAGCTATGATTTGTATCAACCAATTGACTTGGTTTGAGTACCAATTAGAGATTCTTGAATTCTAAATTTAAATATATCCCACTATGGCATTATGGTGCATCTAGCATATGAATCACCCTACATTTTTAATAATTGGTTAATCCTTTTATGTTAAAACAAAATGGGTTGTCAATTCTTATAAAATATGTGTTGAGACAATCATGAAGTCAGTTCTAATTATATTCAAAAATCCTGTGACGGGATGAACCAATGTTTTGTATAGTTGAGTCAGGATTAGTAAGTTGAGCCTATTAGGGAGCTTCTAGACTTAAGACATTTTTATAAGTATTCAGTTGAGAGGTAACACAACTGAATCCAACATGAGCATGAATGCAAGCCTGCTGACAAGAAGCAGATCGTTCCACTGACTAGTCCAACTTGATCTTACTAAGTTGGTCAGTCTCATTATGAAGTGAAGAATCCTCCCTGAAGCTGCGACTAATGTCTCATGCCAACTTGATAAATCAATCGATGAAGACTTTGGGAGACTTGCCTTAGAAATCAAGACATGCTACATTTGTAATGTTAAAAAGATCAAGATTCAGTCCAAGTAACCGTCAGTTCATAAGTAGTTGACTCTCACCTACCAGACTGACGTAAACCAATTAGAGATCGACAACAATGTACAAAAGTAACACAAGATCTAACTCTGCCAATAACATGAACAACACGCGGAATTCAATTTTGGGCATGTATTTTAACGTACGTGCAAAAGCTCAACAACTAAAGTATGTTGTTATAGATCTAGCAAAATATGTTCAACAACTTTACTTTGAGACCTTACCTCCACTCACAACTTTCTACCAGCTTTTTTGAAAACCCGTGTCATACGATTTGGGCAAATATATTGGGGACGGAAGGAATATTATATATGACTTGGAAGTTGTGATGCAGTGGCACTAGCCTAATAAGGTGATGTTCTTGGGTTCAAAACCTATGAAGACCAATGCTAATCTTCTTGGTTTAAATGAAGGAGAGTGAACAAGAGCCAATGTGTGAGCTAGGATATTTAAATTTTGAGCCATGTCGCATGTTTGAACCAGGATGAGTAAATTTTGACTTTTGCCTTCGGCCCGACCCGACCTTTTTGCTAGCTCTAGCTACCCATTCCTAAAATAGGAGTTGTTGAACAACTATTTTCTTCCAACGATTACATTTTGATCGTCTATAAATACAAAAGTGCTTGCCGAAACAAGACCGAGAGATTTCTAGGTGATCAAGCATTCAAGAGATCTCTATCATTTTAGCAAGTGAAGTACTCATAACTAGATAAATTTCCTAAGTGTTTAATCTTGGAGAGATCTTGGTAGTATTTTTGTATTCGCGAGCTTTCATATACACATCCAAGCTTAGCAAGTGACCCTAACCGGTTCACTTATTAATTGGAAAAATATACACAAACCTTACCTAGATCTGGAGGAAAGAAAGATAGGCTAGTTTTGTGAGTGTTGGTTGCGTGTTAGTAAGGTGTGGTGTTAAGAATGTTGAAAGCAAGAGGTTTTATTTGTGGATTTGGATACGATTAAGCTTGGGGATAAGAACCCTTCGAAGTGGTGTAAAGTTTCTGGTTAGTGCACCTTGACACTTTAAAACAAGTAGTTCCAAGGTTAAGGGATTCTCCGGTTAATCAAGTCAGTGGATGTATGAGTAGTTCGTTCTCCGAACCATTTTAAATTTATATATTGGTTGCTGGTTTATTTATGGTTTTGATATTGCATAACTGTCATTCAACATACATAAAAGATGGGGGCTAACACGAGAGAACAGCCATCTGTCCATCTTGCAGGTTCAGTGGCCACTAGGGAGAAACAAGATGAGATCCTTCAAAGTTTAAGAGCCATGAACTTGAATCTTGCAGAGGTTTCGATCAACAAGGTTGCCGTTGCAAAATTACATACTTCCGTCAGTCGCATGGATGCTCTGATAAAAGCAAATCATACTGACGTTCAAGTTAGTCTCTTAGCTATGATGGATCACACCGAACAACAATTTAGCGATCTTCATCACCAGGTAGACTATGTAATAATGAAAAGAATTGAAGACCTCATAGCCACTGAGCGAAGCGCTATGGCAGCTCATCTTGAGGCTACTCAACAAATCATGGAGGCTAAGATGGCAGCAAACAAAGCTGAGGTAGAGGCACGCTACAACACTACTCGTGAAGCCATGAGGGTACTCGTGGCTGAGGCAGTTAGTAAACTGAAGGACACACTTGTTGACAACCTTGCCCAAGGAGAGATCGAGCTTAGACATAAGTTGGATGAAGAGTTGAGCTCCCTTCAGGCAATTGCAGAAAGAATTAAACCGATGGTTGAATTTATTAAGGACACTCAGGATGCAACTCAAGCCACGTTGAAGGTGCATGATGCTTTAATCGCTCAATTGAGTGTCCACTTGAGCCAAGTCGAAAGGCATGTGGTTGTTGAAGATAAAAGGGGGGGAAAGAAAAGTAGAGGAAAAGAATTGGCTAGTGTCACACGAATCCCCTCTCAACCTGAAGTAGCAAGTGCGGAAACATTGGTGAAGCAATTGGATATTTTACATGTTGATTTGAAAAGAGGTCATGATCAACATATCATGAAGGCCAAGTTTGCTGCAAATGAAGCTGAGGCAAAGGCACGCGTCAACACTTCATGTGAAACCACGAGGGTACTCGTAGATGAGGCCGTCAGTAAATTGAAGGACACACTTGTCTACAATGCTTTGGTAAACCTTACACAGAGAGAGATTGAGCTCAAACAGAAGTTGAATGAAGAGTTGAGCTCCCTTCAAGCGATTGCGGAAAGAATAAAACCCATGGTTAAATTTATTAAGGACACTCAGGATGCAACTTCGGCTACGTTGGAGGTGCATGATGCTTCAATTGCTCAACTCATCGTCCATCTGAGCCAAGTCGTAAGCCATATGGTTGCTGAAGCCAAAAAACAAGAAAAGAAAAGGAAAGTAATAGAACCCGCAACTATTCGTGTCACACCAATCCCCTCTAAGCCTGAAGTAGCAAGTTTAGAAAACTTGGGAAAGCAGTTAGAAATTCTTAAGGTCGAGCGAGATCAGTTGGAAAGGCGACAGGATGAGCCACCTTCTCGTGGCGGTAAAAAGCGAAGATAATAGTATAAGAGTTCCCTTAAAGTATAATTTCCTTTGTCAAGGTTCTATGCAATTGCTCACGACAGGATAAGCCACCTCCTCATGGCGGAAAGAAGAGAAATATGGTAGTATAATAGTTCCCTTCTTATAATTTCCTTAGGCAAGGTTCTATGTAATATCTCAAGTTCATATGTAGATCTCCTCGTTTTTCCCAAGATAATAACTCATTGTCTGAATCAAAGTGGTTGACAAATCGTAGCAAAACTGTCCCGAATTTATGGTTAATCGAACCGATGGTTAGGTTTTTATTTTTATGTGCCAAAATTGGTGGTTATTCGAATTGATACTCGTAAAAATTACTCCCTTCGTTCCAATTCAAAAAGTCCGTTTTCCTTACATGGACGTCCCATTTCAATTAGTCATTTTCTAAGATAGAAATTACACTACCCCACAACACATAATAAATATCTTTAACATAACATAAATTACACATTATGTCACAAAAAAGTACCTTTCCTTCTCTATTCTATTTAGTTTGACAAAAATACTCTCTAAAAAGTTATTTTCTCTTTTTAATTATTTTATAAACAACTCATTTCTTAACATCCGTGTCGGGGCCATCTAGCCTATCAAATTGGTACTGATGGAATATAATTTTGCCTCATGTGCGTTATAAAATTGTAGTACTAACTAATTTATTTTTACTTCTTTCTTTTGAAAGCATGAGAGTAATCACTTTATTTTGTGTACTTTTCAAAATTGTTTGTTTTGAATTTATATTTTAAGATTTTTCATGCTATTAAGTATAAATGGTTAATCATTATAGTTAATCATCTATAAATGGTTAACCAATCCAATTATTTAGTTAACCGTTGTAGCGGTTTTTGGTTTTTATTTTCTACTTTTTACTGGTTCATCGAATTGATAAAGATCGTATAGTCGGTCTCATATGTTGAGGAGTTTTGCTCTGATACCTATCTAGACGTGTACTAACATTTTCGGATTGTTATAGACTAAGTTTCTGACATTGACAATGTAACGATGTGTAACGATCTGACTTTCAAATTGACGGTTGACCCAACATACTAACACATGTCTTTTCAAATTGACGGTTGATGATTTCCCATGATGTCACCTTTTAAATAATAGCTCCAAACCAAACACACTTAACTTTGAAATTCTTGCACAATGAGCACAAGAAAAAATGTATCTTGTTGGTATGAGTAGTAAGGGATGGCAATGGATTGGGTTTTCACGGGCACCCGCACCTACCTCATTCTAATGGGAAGGATTTGGAAATTATTGGAATGGATTTCGGACAAGTTTAGATAGTAATACTGATAATACCCGTGAAGGGTTTGGTATGGATTTGGTTAATTATCTACGGTTACCCACTACTGAAATGCATTGTCCATATGTAAAGTAAAACTTATATATGTTTAACTTATTATGTAAATATGGGTATTGGTAATTTTAAGTTTTTATTCTTTCCTTCTACATACATAGAAATCGTTTCCTATGTTGAAGTAGGTGAAATTTTCAACTTTTCTCTCCATCTCTCCACCTCCAGTTCACAATCTCCTTCCAATTTTTAATGCTAGATAAATTTTCACTGCAAGATGTAGATTGATTCATGCTAGAATTTGTTTGCAAGTATTATCTATACCATATATTACAAATGTTTATTTTGTACGTAATATTATAGTTTTTAGCGGGTATGCGGCAAGTATTATCCAACAAATTTGGGACAGGTATTGGTAATAAAATCATTTTTGGGAAAATTTAAATGGGTTCGAATTTGAGAAATGCTTAATGGATGTGTACCCGACCCATTGCCATTTCTAAGTAGCATCTATCAAATCATTTGAGCTCTATCTCAAATTTGTAGTTTCATTCCTACATATTATCGAATCCTCTCTTTAAGGTGTATTTCAGTTCATTTATGTTCCCCCTCCTATTGAAGCCTTATAGAAGCTGCGTTTTTGTTCGTGCCTCTATATCGGGGATCATTCCGTTCTTCTGTCCATTCTGTCACTTGCCTACTAGCTTCCGCTTGGACAGTTAATCCCATAAACCAACACGAGTCTTTTCTAGTGTGTTTTGTCCTAAGAAGCGTGTGAGTGAGAACAAAGTTCGCTTGAAAAGGTTTGTGGGTCAACCATCAATTCTAGAGTCAGATCGTTACAGGTGGTAATAGAACCGAACCTTTCTGAATACAGTGTGGTTCAGGGACAAAACAAGCGGAAACTGGTGGGTATGTGACGCCTGGAGCAAAAGTGCATAGGGATTGCCGATGCAGAGGCACAGACAAAGAACGTCTCCTATAAGACTTCTAAGTAGAGGGGACATGAATGAATTGAAACACACTAGATTGAATATTCAAAAGGCGCTTTAAGATTTCAAGGTGCTACTTATACCAACACGATGCAATTTCTTTTCTAATGATCATTGTGGAAGAAATTTCAAGGTTACGTGTGCTTCGCTTGGAGCAATTATGTTGCATGATAGGTGACTTACTCGGAAGATAGGTTTCGGCATTATAAAGAAAAATATTGGGACAATAATGAAGTTAGTTTTGATTAGATCCAAAACATGGATATGAACCAATGTCTTGTATTGATAAAGTCAGGATTAGTTATCTCACCCTATTAGGAAGCGCCTAGACTTTAGCATTTTTATGTGTGCACTGTAGGAACGTCCGTTTGCCCAAACGGATTATTTTCGCATATTTAATCCAGACATACAATATTCAATCCTAAATCATGCCCCTAATTTGTAAATTGCGAAATATCCTCGAATTGGGATGATAGATTGGTGAATAACTCTATAGTGGATCTTCTAGGGTGTATCACGTGCTCGATTTTGATCATTGGATGCACCACGAACTAGCAAAGTCGTCTCTTTTTTTCACTCTCTCTAAACCCTAAGGCCTTACTTTTCTTGCATTCTCAATAATAGACTCACGATTTAAAGTGAACGACCAAAAAAGGTATAAATACTTGGCTTAAGGGTTCAACCACTTTAAGGTTGGGGCCGTGTAACGACCTAACTTTCGGATTGACGGCTGGCCCCACAAACCATCACGAGTCTTTCTAGCGTGCTTTGTCCTCACTAACACGCTTCCTGAGAAAACTTTCCAGGAGGTCACCCATCATAGAATTGCTCCAGGTCAAGCACGCTTAACTTTAAAGTTCTTCCACAATGAGCCCCAGAAAAGAAGATTCAAGATGCATCTTGATGGTATAAGTAGCCCAATCAATTCATTTAAGCTCTCTTCGAATATGTCGTCTCATTCCGACATATTCTCGGAATTCATCTCATTCTGGTGTGTTTCGGTTCATTCCTGCCCCCTCCACTTTGAAGTCTTAGCGGAGCCGCTCATTGTCCGTGCCTCTGCACCGGCGATCACTCCGTACTTCTGTCCCGATCGTCACAGACCCACCAACTTTCGCTTGGTTCGTCCCCGAACCACACCGTACAGGAAGAGGTTTGGCTCTGATACCATCCTGTCACGACCCGGCTTTCGGATTGACGGCTGGCCCCACAAACCATCACGAGTCCTTTATAGCGTGCTTTGTCCTTACTCACACGCTTCCTGAGAAAACTTTTCTGTAGGTCATCCATCATAGAATTGCTCCAAGTCAAACACGCTTAACTTTGAAGTTCTTCCACAATGTTCCCCAGAAAAGAAGATGCATCTTGATGGTATAAGTAGCTCAATCAATTCCTTTAAGCTCTCATCGAATATGCCGTCCCATTCCGACATATTCTCAGAATTCCTCTCATTCGGGTGTGTTTCGGTTCGTTCCTGCCCCCTCCGCTTTGAAGTCTTATCAGAGCCGAACCTCTTCCAGTACGGTGTGGTTCGGGGACGAACCAAGCGGAAGCTGGTGGGCATGTGACGCCCAGGGCAGAAGTACGGAGTGATCGCTGGTGCAGAGGCACGGACAAGGAGCGGCTCCGATAAGACTTCAAAGCGGAGGGGGCAGACACGAATCGAAACACACGCGAATGAGAGGGATTATGAGAATATGTCGGAATAGGACGACATATTCGAGGAGAGCTTAAAGGAATTGATTGGGCTACTTATACCATCAAGATGCATCTTCTTTTCTGGGGCTCATTGTGGAAGAACTTCAAGGTTAAGCGTGCTTGACTTGGAGCAATTCTATGATGGGTGACCTCCTGAGAAGTTTTCTCAGAAAGCGTGTGAGTGAGGACAAAGCACGCTATAAAGAACTCGTGATGGTTTGTGGGGCCAACCGTCAATCCGGAAGCTGGGTCGTGACAGCCTCCTACACCCTAGATACTTATCTTTAACCCAAAATATAATCCAACTCATAAATATTGATTTATTCCATTAGAATATCAGTATTGACTTACCGTCTTATTCCATTATGAGTTGGGGCTGCAGTTAGACTTATTATTGAAACCCCATAGTTAAGACATTGCACATCCATTAATTTATTAAAGTTTCTGACAACTTAAATTAATTAATTTCTTAAGTGGTACTACATATTATCATACTGGAACTTAATCTACATGTATGGTTTAGTACGACATTGCTTATACTTATAAGCTCCTTAAGTGGATGTCATCAACCTAGGGTTTCCTGTATGTGGTTCTCTATTAAGAATAATGAAGTGTTGTACAACAACTATTGTCACCCAAAGTATAGAGTATATTGAGTTATCAGTTTAACTTTCATCCATAGTAAATCAAAGTGGCACGCAGACACTTATACGCACCAGTATATCAAATATCAAGTATGGGCATGAGTATCTGATATTGGGCATGTGTATCAGATTGATATCTGATATTTATATTTGGTATGCTAAAGATATCGACTGATATCAAGTGGGGAGGAAAGGAGAAATATGAGTCATATCCTAGCAAAAATTGGTATATGAGAATGTTGAAAATTAGGATATTAAGTATATCAAAGATATATCAATTTGATATCCATATAATGATATACCAAACACAAGTTTTGGATATGGGCTATATCCAGACTCATACTTGAGATACGTATATGGATACCAAACGAGCCTTGATTCTTCATGATAATCAAAATAGAAGAACACCTAGCAATGTTATTCATTAGTACGCCGAAGACGTACCGACATAAATAAGTAGTCAAGACAAACTACTTCCATTAAATGGTGCGGCTTAAATCGACAGCTTGTCCAAAGCTATCTCAGCAAATGCAAGTTTATATCTCAAGAGAAACCAATAACTTGAGATAAGTGGATGATAGTAATTGGAACACCGTAAATATATCAAATCTATCAGGGGAAACTGTGAAAACCTTTGTATACAAGCAAATAAAGAGTTGCTTTATTGTATTCTTCTTCATGCAGTTGAGGGGGAACACAACCAAATAAGTCAACCGGTTCCTGACGACGAGAAGGAAAGTGTTCTGCTGAGTAGTCCAATTTGATGGTACTAAGCTTGTGACTGTAAGGTGAAAAGTCCAGTCTTCAGGTTACTAGTGATGCCGCATGTCAAACCTGATAATTCAGTGGATGAAGACTTTAGAAGACTTGTCTTAGGAATCAAGTCATTCAGCATTCAGAATGTTAGAAGATCACAAGTTAGTACAAGTAACCGTTAGTGCAGAAGTAGTTGACTCCCACTTACCAGATTAACGTGAACCATTCGAAGATCAACAACAACATACAGACCTGACTCGACAACTAAAGTGTCTGCTGTCATTCTAAAGTAGGAGTTGTTGAACGTCTATTTTCTTCCAACGGATAGCTTTTCATCGACATATATAAATATAGAAGACTTTGCCCAAACAAGGTTACAGGAAATTTCTGAGCATTCAAGCAAGTAAAGCATTGAAAATCAGATAAATTTCCCAAGTGTTCAGAGAGATCTTGTTATCTTTTGTATTCGCGAGCTTTCATATACATATCCAAGCTTAGCAAGTGAACCTAACCCTTAGATTTGATCTACGTTGTAAAGGTTCACTCATTAGTTGGAAAAATATACACAAACCCTACCCTAGATCTTGCGGAAAGAGAGACATGCTAGTTTGGTGAGTGTTGGTTGCTTGTTAGTATGGTGTGGTGATAAGCATGCTGAGAGCAAGAGGTTATATTTGTGGATTAGGACCCGATCAAGCCTATGGATTAGGAATCTCCAAAGTGGAGTGAGGTTTCTAGTCAGTAGATGTAACACAAGTGAATTCCAAGGTTAAGGGATTCTCCTGTTCGTCTGGTCAGTAGATGTAGGAGCAGTTTTGTCTCCGATCCAATTTAAATTTGTTGTGTTGTTTACTTTACTTCTTTATATATTATTTTGATATTGCATAACTGCCGCTCAGCATACTTATGAAAATCAGCATAAGTTTCCAATCAGATTGGACCAACCAACTTGATTGCATTAATCTGCCTGCACAAGCTTGATCAACTATCTCATAACTGAGTCAAAAGCATTTTGAGTAAACTAAAACAAGTTTAAACAATTTAGGGCATACAAACTTCTGCACAAGGCTAGTCTCATCCAACTGATAAGTCTTTAGGTTGTTAGTAGGTTTGTTATCTTAACTGTACTTGTTTTGGGAGCTTATCTGAATCCTACTGAGTAAGTCGGTATTTCTCTTCAGTGAACTTCTGACTCTCTAACTGAAGTTTGAAACGATTTTTTTTTTTGCATACAAGTGTATTTCCCCCCCCCCCCCCCATACACTTGTTGTGACTTGTTTCAGGACCAACAATATGCTTACTTGAAAATAAAATTAAAAGACATATCTCAGTCATTACTTTTGAAACCCATAAAAATAGCATGCAGCAAACTTCATATGTTCAATGTCAACTTCATAAAAATAGCTATATTTATATACATTGTCAAAATGTGTGGATTTCGATGTTCCCATATGCATAGTCAGTATCCTGATAAATTCTCTAATGCCAGATCTTGAGCTCTGATTCTGAAGCCGAGACAGAGAATATTATTCTTACTCTGTCAGAAGAAGTCCAGACTATTGATGATGTTATACAACCTTTCTCTAACCTGAAAGTTGACTCAGATAATCAAGGTAACGAACACGTGTAAGATTTTTCTACAAGTTGAGTGTGCTTCTTGAATTAGTTGGGCTGAATGAAGTCTGGACTAATTGTAGACCAGGAAGCAACGGTGAAACCTTTATGGAGATCAGAGCTTTCAAAAGTTGACGTATGGTATGCAACCTACGGATCAAACATGAACATGTCAAGATTTAGCTGCTATATTGAAGGTGGACAGGTAAAGACCCGACTTGAGTATGGAGTACACCATGTGTTCAAATTTAATCGGAGAAAAATGAAATCCTTATATCTTTAATTGAGTTTCATGTATTCATATACTTGTTTTTCGTAATCCCTCTGTTATACAACTTCCAGATAGAAGGAATGATGAGACCATGTGTGGGTTCAATGGACAAAAGCAAGCCCAAAGAGATTATCTGGAAAATTTTCCCGCATCGTTTGTTCTTTGCTCGAGAAAGAACGGCTACATGGGGCCCGGGAGGTGTTGCTTTTCTTCATCCCAGTAGTAATGTGCAGGAGAAAGCTTACCTGTGCCTGTACAAAATTACGTATGTCATCTCCTGCTCGCATCCCCTTGTTCACTGCTTAGACATATGCTTTTAGATCTTGCAATCATTATGTATTTGTTGTCCTTAAAATCTTACTTGATAGTTTGTTTTTGGACCAAATGCATCAGCTGAAATATCGAAGTTAGGCTCTGCCGCTCTAGCTTCAATATACTTTGGGATCTGGATTTTGATAACTTTCTCTTCTAACCTTTCTTGGTATTAGGCTGGAGCAATTTAACGATGTGCTGCTTCAGGAGAATGTTTTAAGCCTGGACATGAGTCATCCGTTATTTGATATGACCGCGTTACAGACTATTCAAACTGAAAAATCAATCTCGATGGAGCTTGTGCAGGTATGTGTGGTGAGACTTGCATGTTGTTTGCTCAACGTTTATTATCCACGACATGTCAACCACCCTAATTATATAAGACGATGGCACTCTTGATCAAAACAATATGTCAAACTCAAAACAGGCGATATTTTTTTCTTTTACTGCTCAGTACATAATGGTTGATAATTCAGTGAAACATGACACATCTTTGTTCATAGTTTTGTTATATTTGCTTTGATCACATTGTTATGTACAATTATTTGTCATTTTCTCTTGGCGCAGAGAGGCTGGTACCATAATGTTGTTTACCTGGGAAATGAGGGAGGCATTCCGATTCTCACAATGACGTAAGTTTGCATCTCTATAAACTTCCTACATCCATGTATTATTATACTAGCACGCTCTGATCTCACATCCTCGTCTCATTGCCCACCTGCATGCAGATGCAGTCTCTCTGACATGGACAATTTCTTATCTGGCACGTTCCCCATCAATCCACCGTGCAAAGAGTATGCTAATACCTTGATCAAAGGGCTCGTTGAAGGAAAGCAGCTCTCGGAAGAAGAAGCATCGGCTTACATACAGGAAGCTTCTTCGAAACCTCTGTGAATCTATCATCTATATGCTTACCATTGAGTTCTTGACTAGCATTATGTGATTTAGTATTTCTTGTGCAGTTTCTAACCAGTGTGATTTAGGCATGTTTTGACATTGGCATGAGTAGATTGTAGATAGGCATTACATGATGTCAATTGTGATTTTAAATTATTATGGATGATGATTTTGTATTTAAATTAAATTTTAAGAAATTGGTTTTGTGGGTGGAGAGTCGAGAGTGGAGAAGCCAAATGGATCAGCCCAGTTGCAGAACCTTTATTTTATTCAATTATATTTTTGACGTTAAAATCACAATAGCCCTCCAAAAATTTGAAAAATAAAAATAAAAGTGATGATGCACTTTGTGTTTTGCCTTTTACTTTCAACACGTCTGCAATTTATCTATTTTATCTATTTTGACTCGTCTAATGAAATAATTTTTGTAGGAGCACAAAGTGAAGTCCATCAGAATCTAATAGAAACATAATTAGCAAGATTGTCTTTACTAATAAATCTAGCGTTTTTTTTTTGCTTGTAATTTGTTTCTGATTCCCAAGTCCATCTTCACATAATTTAACCTTACAAACCTGAAGATGCAAGCTAAATAGTTTATTTTCGAGAAAGAGTCGCACCAAGAGAGGTTTTAGAAAGAATATATTTAAAAATATTTAATTTGCTAATACAACAAAAAGTGGATTTTTATTTGTAGAATCCCCAAGTCTAATCAATATTGTCTACTTTTTTGGAAATGAAAAAGCAAAAAAAAAAAAAAAAGGTGCTAAAAAGAAGCATCTTTATGGAATGGCGATGTACCTAAAACATGCCATAATTGTTTGTGCAGCACATAAAGCTTAATTTGTAAGTTCAAACTCTTAAAAAAGTGGTCCATCACACGAAAGATTGTTTACAAGTTTTGATTTGACCAAACCCCACCATCAATTTAGTTTGTCTTGAAAGTTCAAATTTATTATTGAATAAAATCTAATGAAATTATGGTGTCCAAATATATTTCATTCAATCCCTTTAGATTTCAATAATAGTGTGTATTTTAATGTTTGATCAGAGTTGGATAATATAGCAATTACTTTTACATTTGTACATTGTAGATAATGTTAGACAAGGCCCTCTTGATCACTTGGAATGGAGGCAATCCCATAAAGTTACACAGATCCATCATAATTTTCGTCTTT
Source organism: Agastache rugosa (assembly GCA_031470985.1). Taxonomy (NCBI): domain Eukaryota; kingdom Viridiplantae; phylum Streptophyta; class Magnoliopsida; order Lamiales; family Lamiaceae; genus Agastache; species Agastache rugosa. The sequence goes on from CM062605.1 coordinate 29,707,663, forward strand.
TTATGTTGCTACTTGTATTTAAATTTATACTAAGTAAATATTTTTTTTGTTAGACTGTTGTAAAGTACGAAAACTATCTTTCCATGTCAATAGAATCATGTAGACTTAATGAAATTACATACTTGCATGTAGTTTATGCTAATCCATTAAAAATTCGAATCGGATCCTCTATTATCTCTCTCTATATTTCATCTTCTATTGCCTTAATAAGGAGATGACACATGGCATAATTAAGAGTTCAAAATTTAGAGTATATAAATGTGCAAATTAATTACTTTCCAAGACGCTGTTTTTTTTTTTCAATTTACGCTGTGGAAAAGACCATTTTAACCTTCAATAATACTTTTTGGACATATATGTCCGGACATAAAAGGGTATATTAATAATTTTAACTTAAGATTTATCTAATAAAATCATTTTAATCAATCATTTTATCTAATATTTTCATAAATACATTTTATCATCAATCATTTTATCTAATATTTTCATAAATACCTTTTATCATCAATCATTTTACATTATTGCCGCTTCGTTTTCTACTCAAAAGTATGCAACTTTTTACCTTATTTCACGATTAATATTTTTTAATATTATTAATTTTGACAAAATTCTATAATATGCATCTACCCAATTTTCTTTTTCATATTACTTATTATTATTTTCTTTTAATTACAAAACTTATGTCCGAATAGCATCACTCTTTAACCTTTCATTGTAAATTATAAATATATGTTTTATAGTGCTTGCAAATGATAGTGTTCGGTCAAGCTACTACTTTTTTGCTATCGTCATTTTATTTTATTTTATTTTATTTTTTTAGTTTCTAGCAAATTATTTACCAACCTCTAATAATCTTCTATTGAGTGAGGTGATCAATATAATTTTATTATTATTACTTGCGATTCACATTAGCTTTCCCCATCATGTTTCTTCGGGCGAGAAGCATGATTACTACCTTTCCATATTATTAGTTGTATTAAATAATCATCACTATACACCAAATTATGTCTTATTAATTAAACATCTCCCATATATATTTAAATTTTCTTTTTGCACATAGGAACTTATAATTTACTATAACTCTTATTATTAGAAGTTTAAAACAACCCATAAAACTCTTCTTCTTCTTCTTCTTTTCGACAAGTGTGAGTATTACTATCTGACATTTCTTAAGTTCTCCCCAGCATGATAATCGGCTGCAAATCTATATATGTATATTTATATATAACGATATATATAAGGTTTGTGTATGTCTATCTTAGAGTAATCGACTAATTTTGTACTTAACTTTTCATGATCAACTTGGGATATGATTCTTTTCAAGTCTTAATCAAAGTTCCATATTAATAACACAAGAGCCTGCAGACATCGATTTCTCTCTCGGAGAGAGAGATTGAGAGTAACTTGTATAAAACTTTAAGTAAATGATTCTTAACGTGACTAATACAAATTAAATCCCAGTGACTAATACACACCTTCCGAGGGTACTTTTTGTGAGCACTTCTCTCATTTTATCCATATTAATATTATTTTAATTTATTTTTTGATATTGTATTTTATTCTAATACCTTAGAAATTGTTATTAAAATCGTTAAATTCACAAATTAATAAAAAATGGAAGCTCGATTTGTCATATTTATTCATTTCTTTGAAGTTAAAGGGAAAAAGAATAAACCGAGCTTCGATTTTTATTAATTTGTGAATTTAACGATTTCAATAATAAATTCTAAGGTATTAGAATAAAACACAATATCAAAAAATAAATAGAATAATGTTAATATGGATTAAACGAGAGAGATGCTCACAAAGATGTGTAGCACACCACCTCTCTGTAATATAAATGGTACAAACAAGTTCACGTCAACGTACTGCTTTCGTGTTACACATAATATTTGATTAATTAAACGTGTTCGCTATGAATCAAAAGTTGATTAAGGCATACAAAATTTTTAATTCAGTGTATTTGCTATATATATATACTACTAGCATGTATTAAATCAAATTATTCTCATATATAAGGGTCAGTATCACAATTCGCAAGATTTACGGTTTCACCAACTACTTCTCACCCTGATAGAAATTAATAAATAAAAATCATAATTGCTTGTTTCAGTAGCATAATTGCTATTGTTGATGACATGATCCTCCAAGTTTTGGTTTAATTTTTCAAAAGTTATAACATTTTAGTTTACTAAAGAAAAATTCCTTGTCTTTAATTACAATTTTTTTTATTAAATGATAAAGAATAAACACAAATATTTTACCGTTTATAAACTTAAATATATATTGTTATAGATTTTTCAAAATCAAACCAAATTAATTAATTTCTCCAATTTTCTTTCGCTAACTATATCAATCCAGATTTTGTTAACAAATCATAACTAATAATTGCGATCTTAAAAAAAAGACGTTTTTGGTATATCACTAACATTTAAAAATTTGTTATTCTATATGCTCTTTTAGAATTCAATAAATGAATAGCAATTTTGGGTACAAATTGAGAAACTGTAGCTATATTACACACACATACACACACTTTAAGGTACTTCTGAAAATTTGTCGGTCACAAATAAAGCTTTATACCTACCTTATGTATCCGGCTTTTCTTCTAAAATACTAAATGGTAAGGTAATTTGCAAACTATGATTCACAGTTGTAGTTTACTTATTGTAACTAATCATTTTTTAACATTATTTTTCTTTAAAATCAAGGATTGACATTCAAAATACCACTATCTTTAATCTCGTGTAATCATATTTTGCTAATAATTTTTATGATTAGCTTTTTTTTTTTCAATAATAAATGCAGAATATAATTAGTCTTTATTTCCAAATAATAATAATACGATATGATATGTAGATGCATCTTATTATTATAAATAATTTTGCTGAATAAAATCAAATTGTTGCTCTCACCAACTTAATTTCCAGCAGGGCAGTAATAATGAAGGTCGCACCCCATGCATGTCAATAGCAATTAAGTGACAAAGATGGTTTGCCAAAAGGTAATTACTAATTAGCTCTAATTTGGCCCTTCTATAGTCAAATTATATTTAAAATTTTATTTAATTATTTCATCAGAGCATCTCACGTCGCATCATACTACAAGTAATTATGTCCATCGATACAATATAATGTAAGAGGAAAAAGGATTATTATGATTATAGTAGCATACGTGAATATAAAGAAATACGAGACGAGACATGATTTCCGAACAAAATAACCTTCCAAACTCTCGACGCTTACTGCACTTTCTGCAGGGGTTGACACACACACACGACTGAGGGGAAAAACTCATTATTTCTTTCAGTTTAAGATTCCAAAAGATGACTCCCAACACATAAAATTAATAGCAATATGTGTACTATAGAAAAATGATAATAATTTGTCACGTTTGTCGCCTATCTACCCAACTAGCAATCCCCAATTCATAATTTGGCCTTCTTTTCAACTATAAATACCCTCCCTGCATGCACCATATCAATCACACAATTCTTTTTATATTCTCATAAATAGTGAGATCAACTCAACCCAAAATAATTATGGTTTCTGAAAGGAACTTGTTCAAGAAAGTGTGCGTGATCGGAGCTGGACCAGCCGGTCTGGTTGCGGCCCGGGAGCTGAGGAGAGAAGGCCATGATGTGGTGGTTATTGAACAAAAGCATGATGTTGGAGGGCAATGGCTATATGACCCTAAAGTCGAGGAAGAAAATCCTTTGGGAAAAGCCCGGTTCTTGAAGGTTCATAGCAGTCTCTATGCCTCGTTGAGGCTGATTTCGCCTAGAGAAATCATGGGGTTCACTGATTTCCCATTTGGAGGTAAGAAAGGTAGGGATATGAGGAGGTTCCCTGGCCATAAGGAACTTCTTCTTTACCTCCAAGATTTCTGTGATAAGTTTGGATTGAGAGAGATGATCCGGTTCAATACTCGTGTTGAGTATGTGGAGATGCTGGACTACCCTGTCCTAGACAAGGAGCATTTGAAGTGGGTGGTGAAGAGCAAGGCGGAGAAGGAGGTGGAAGAAGTCTATGACGCGGTGGTTGTGGCCACCGGACATTACTCTCAGCCTCGGCTGCCTGCAATAAAAGGTAAATAATGAATATATATATATATATATATATATATATATATCTCAGTAGCATATTCATTCAAGCTAATTAACATTATTATATTAAAATTTTGATCTTGAAAAAACGTTCAGGAATGGATGCATGGAGGAGAAAGCAGATGCACAGTCACATTTACAGAGTCCCAGATCCATTCAAGAATGAGGTAACAAATTCAAGAAACTTGTCACATCATTCTTCATTATCAGTTGCATTTAACAATTAATTCAGTTCACATGCATGACACGTGATGATAAAGATTAACGTCAGAATTTCATATTTTTAATAAAGAAAAGACATAATCATTCCCAGGTGGGGTCACTCCTGGATAAAACTTCCTGTTAAGGAAAGTTTTAGCTGCCAACTATTTGTAGTTTTATTAATGAAGGGTTGATTACTTTGTTCTCAAACATACAACAAATCTCTGTAACTTGATATTTCATTTTCATATATATGATTATTCTTTACAGGTAGTTGTGGTTGTTGGGAGTTCTTTAAGTGGACAGGACATTTCAATGGAGCTTGTGAATGTGGCAAAGGAGATTTACCTAAGTTCCAAATCCCTTAATATTTCTCAAGGCTTATCAAAAGTCATTGATAAATATGATAATCTACACCTCCGTCCACAGGTTCGATATATCAATTATTTGAGCAAAAACATAGAGGAAAAAAAATACAGAATTATAGTCGATTTTCCTATTGATAGTTTCTACATCTTGCAGATAGAGTCCATACATGAGGATGGAAAGGTTTTATTCACTGATGGCTCATGGATCATTGCTGATACTATCATATATTGTACCGGGTACGTAAACTGTCGATTTTTATCACGAACATATGAAAATTCATATATGCATACAGTTCCAAGAAAATGAAATGAAGAAAATAAATTCAGCATTGACTACAGAGCAGATATACAAAGCTCTATTAGTCCTAATTAAAAGGTTAAAAAATTGAGAAGAATTGTTAAATTAATCTGAACTTGCTTAGTTCAAACCATATATACTTAATTCAGATTGATGTGACCATATCTTGAAGCATACACTTCTTCATGGATGACAAAAATCTAGTGAGTACAATTGGGGATTGTTTGTGCAGGTACTCTTATTCATTTCCATTTCTTGATACAAAAGGAATAGTAAGAATAGATGATGACAGGGTGGGACCTCTATTTGAGCACACATTTCCTCCTTCACTAGCTCCTTCTCTCTCTTTCATTGGCATCCCAAAGAAGGTAAAATCTTTTAATTTATTTTATTTAATTTAATTCAAGAGTAGGTCGAAAGATATGAGAGTAGTCGAGAGTCATGAGTGCCGTCACAACTCATATATATCATATACCACCACTACACTAGCCTATGTAGCTAGGAATTGTAACTTAAGTTTTGCTAATTTTGGCTTTTATATATGTAGATTATAGGGTTCCCTTTCTTTGAATCCCAAGCAATATGGATTGCTCAGCTCTTGTCTGGAAAAAGGAGTTTGCCATCATGGGATGATATGATGCAATCAATTAAGGATTTTTATGACTCAAAGGATGCTGCTGGCATCCCAAAGCACTATACACATGAAATTGCCGAGTTTGAGGTAATATGTTTACTTTCGTTACTACAGTTTTACCTCTAGCATTTTCATGAAATGGATTCAACTAAATTTCTGTTAAATTAAATGAACAATACCTTAGACAAGTTGATTAATAACAAGGCAGTAAATATAAGCAAATTTTCAAGATTGGTCTCGGCATAAAGAAAGTCACTGCAGCATGTAACACTAGCTACTTCGAAAACCATTTATACGTGCTTACTTTGATTTAACGGAGATAAGCATGCAGCATAAAATCAAGCTGATGATCCAGAAGTCAATATCATAGGCTAATTTCAGAGCCAAAGTCACATATTTCAAGCTGCTAGCCTAAGAATTAGCAAGTGAAATGATCAGAAAGTCGAACAATTTATTATTAACGTGTGCGCTACCTTCCATGTGTTTGCAGTACTGTGATAAATATGCAGACTACACTGGTTTTCCACATTTAGAGGAGTGGAGGAAAGAGCTTTGTGTTTCAGCAATACAGAATGCAGAGACCAACTTGGAGACGTATCGTGAATCATATGAAAAAGATGAAGAGATGCTTCAAGTTGCATATAGCAGCCCTCACTTCACTCAACAAGGACCTCAAGATTCTACCATATGAACTACATATATTTATTTATCGAAATTTTCCAAATAATTATGTGTAATTCTTGTTTTACAAGTAGTAAATGAATTCACAGTCATAGATTGTCAAAATAAAAGGATTCTTTTCATATTGAGAAAACCAAACAATTTTGTCTCGACGTCTGCTGCTGTAAGTCAAAGTATGTTACATGGTGGTCGGGGCAAGGAAATATCGTATTCGTGATAAATCTTTATTTGTCAAATCTATGTATTTACTCTGTCATATTTACATGATCGGTATTAATCAATGGCAACAATGAAAAACATTCGTTAAATTTATTTCCCTGTCGTTGAACTCTGGGAATAAATGATTGTAGCTCTGCCTTACTCATTCCATAGCTTCAGCTTATGCATGGCAAATTCCTGATTTAAACAGGAAAAAAAAAAAAAAAATGGTCAGCCACTAGATAAAAGGATCAAGCAAAGTTAATTACAATTTGATGAAATAAAAACATAAACCACCTTCATCATTTTTTTCATTATAATTATCAAACATGTGTCCCACCACTCAAACACATTTCATCGAACAGATGATAGGCATGATCAAATCAATACATTTATCTACTCCCATTAATATGTTCTTCTCTAGTTTTATTTGTCGGATTTCTGGAGCAGCTGCAGAAGCCTTCTCTACAATACAACATTATATATATATATATATATATATATAATTAAGGAGCCATAGATAAATCTGAAGCAACATACGTCAAATAGTATTTTTCAAGAAGACTGCGTCACGCGTCACCATTCAAATTAGGGATTTTGAAATGAAAATGGGGAATCTTCGAGTTGACTTAATTATTTTTCTTTTCCAATTTTCAGTATAATTAATTTATGAAGTCAATTTTGATTTTGTAACAGTTATTCCTATCGCGTCATCATCATATATGCTTGAAAATTTGTGTTTAATCACATTACTAAATACATAATCCAACATCTAGAGAATATTTTTTTTTGAGTAATATTAAATAAAATTACTCCATTTTGGTTTCAAAATCACACAGCAATGGTGTGCAATTTGTAGAATTTCTGGTTTGTTGTCATGCGAAATTTCAAATAGTCCCAAACATTGTCATCAGATAAATTGATCACACATTTGCTTTATTCACTTCCAAAACTAGGCTAACCAGAAACAGCAAAACATTGTGCAACCAAAAGAATCTGAATTCATCAACAAAAAATGGTCAAATTTGTCCCTCTAACAATATGACATTTTGTGTATTAATTACAAAAAGAATCCTAACAAGGAAACCTATACATTGATCTAAAGACACAATCCTAATTGAAAATCAAAGAGATGTAAGAAAAGAAGCATCTCCAGAGTCGTTGTGGCTACAAGAAATCCTAAACAACATAGCCAAAACCTCCTTGATATTAGGCCTAACATGAGGCGAGTCCGCCGTACACCATATCCCAAGCCGAAGCAACTCCCCCATCTTCTCCGCCCCGTCTGCTAGGCCCGACACGAGCAGAGCCACGGGCAATGTACCCTGTCTATGCCCTTCCCGACCATCTCCCATCACCCTCTTCGCCCACTCCACCAGACACTCCTCCCCACCATCCACGGCCCTCCTCCCCGTGGCCAGCTCCATCGCCAGCACCCCAAAGCTGTACACGTCCCCTTTAGTCGTGGCCTGCCACGTCTGCCCATACTCCGGTGCCACATACCCCACCGTCCCAGCCACCATGGTACTAACATGGCTCCCTTCAGCATCCACCACCCGAGCCAGCCCAAAGTCTGTCACACGGGCTTTCCCACTCTTGTCGAGCAGCACGTTACTAGCCTTCACATCTCTATGCACTATACTCGGGTAGCACTCGTGGTGCAGGAACACCAGAGCACGCGCCACGTCTATGGCTACCTCCAAACGCCTTCTCCAGTTAAGGCCTACTCGATCCGTGATCTGATCCTCTAAGCTCCCCCCTTCCATATACTCGTAGACGAGCAACTTCTCCGACCCGTTGAGACACCAACCGTAGAGTGTGACTAGGTTGGGATGAGGCCAACCTAATCCATTACCACTCAGTAACTCCATCTCAGCTCTGAATTCTCTCTCTCCCTCTACACCTTCAGACTGCAGTTTCTTCACCGCTACTTCCCTTCCATCCGGCAACACGCCTCGATAAACTGTCCCCGAACCTCCCCTGCCTATAATCCTCTCATCCGAGAAGCTTCTAGTAGCCCTCAAGATGTCTGAATGTGTGAAGGCTGTCTTGTCCAGACGAATGACTTTTATTGTGTTCGACATCCATGGCGAAGATGAGCTCGAGCTAGAAACGGACACGACTTGTTTCGACTCCTCCAAAAGATACCCTCGCGGCTGCACCGGGGCCTTGATTAGAAGGCAGACAATGAGAGTCATTGTCCCACAGACTAATGCAGCAAGAACCAAGGCCAACACCACTAAAAATGCACCTACTCCTCTCCGATCACCGTCCTTCCTCCCGCTCTTGCTCCTCCCCGGTGCCACATTCGTCTCGTTGCTCATGAATGGAGGCAGCCGGAGAAGAGGGTCTCCGATGAACTCCCATTTGTCGAACGTTGCCAGCTGTCCAATCGCGGGGATCGATCCGGATATGTAGGGATTGTAAGAAATGTTGAACTTTGTCAGATCGCTCAAGTTGTTCAAGGTGCTCGGGAACTGGCCGGAGAAGTTGTTGTAAGACAGATCAAGATTCTGCAAGCACTTGAGGTTGCCTATCTGCACCGGAATCTCACCGGAGAACAAGTTGCTCGTGACGTTCAACACCATCAACGGCATCTTCTCCAGGCTGGAAGGCAGCTTGCCGCTGAACTGATTCAGACCAAAATGCAACATACTGAAATTCAACATATTACCAATCTCAGAAGGGATTTCGCCGGAGAACTGATTGCCGCAGAGCTGGATATAGCCGGAAATCTGCATCGTCCGAATATTCGATCCCGGCGAGCAAACTGAAAACAGACCATACCCTTTAAGAATCCTATCCCACAAAGTTCTACACTTCTTCCTCGTTAGCAAATCGTAGACGAAGCTGAACGGCGGGTAGTCCGCCGGAATCCACCTCCTCATCGCCGTACATTCGCCGGAGCCAGCCGGCATCTCTTCACTCTGCAGCCGGTTGAGCATGAAAGTAGGCTCGACGTTACTCCCAATCCGAGTTAATTCATTCGGAATCGCGCCGGAAAGGCGGTTGTGTGCGAGATTCAGCCATAACAAGCTGCTGCAGTTACCTAACTCCGGCGGGATTGAACCGGTGAGAGAATTGTTGGCGAGCATCAACCATAGAAGTGATCGGAGGTTTCCAAAAGTGGAAGGTATTGAGCCGTTGAGGCTATTAAAGGAAAGATCGAGCGCTTGAAGGCCGGAGAGGTTTCCATATTGGGAAGGTATGCCGCCGGAGAAGTTGTTGTAGGCGAGAATCAAGTATTTCAAGGTGGCCATCTGAGATATCTCCGCCGGCAGCCGGCCGGAGAAGTTGTTGTAGCTTAAGTCCAATCGAACAATGTTTGGCAGCTCAAGAACACGCGATGAATGTATTCCTCCTACGTATGAATTCTTATGCAGCAGAAGAAATTTCACCTGTTTCAATCTTCCGAAGATCTCTTGAATATCTCCTCGGAAGCTGTTGTTGCTCAAATCTAGGAATTTCAATTTGCTTAAGCGTACTAAACTTTCTGGGATTTCTCTTGAAAAGTTGTTACTCCCCAGATATAATGCTTGAATATTAGGCAAGAACCCTAATTCTTGAGGTATGAGTCCAGTAAAATTGTTCCCCCACAAAGTCAACATCTCTAGATTCTTGCAGTTGGAAATTTGCGGTGGGAATTCTCCGTGGAACTGATTCTCAGACAAATCCAACGATATTAAGGTGCAATTTTCGGAGAAAATCGAGGTGGCGACGAAGCCGGAGAATTTGTTCTTCGACAAAGAGACGTCGTTTAACCGATCGAATCCAGACCATATGTCTCCTTCTAGAAGATTCGAGCTGAGATCGAGAAACTTCAAATTCCTGCAATTTTCAAAGACGCTTCCTATCTCGCCGGTGAAATTGTTGTTGGAAATATTAGCTACGACTAGATTTGTGCAGTTTTCCGGTATACTGAGACGGGTATCTGTCTGAATTCTGTTCTGGGAGAGATCGAGAATCTCCAAATTTTCGAGGCCGGTGAGGTTGACTTCGCCGGTGATTATGTTGTGCGAGAAGTTTAGGAATCTGAGGTTCCGGCAGCGGCCTAAATCCGGCGGTATCGCGCCGCCGATGGTGTTGGACGAGAGGTCGAGGTGGGAGAGTTCGGTGAGGGCGGAGAAGTTTCCGAACAGTTTTCCGGCAATGTTCCAGTCGGAGAGGTCGATCTTCGTCACGCGCTTTGTTGAATTGTCGCAGGCGATTCCCGGCCACGCGCATGGCGAGGGGTCGGTGGAGCTCCAGTTGATGTATTTGCCTTGATTCACATAAACGGGATTTTCGTTCATAAGAAATGACTGCAGCTGTAGCAAGATTTCTCTGTCTCTCTCTAGTGATTGGCCAATCACGAGCTCTCCTATTGTTGGGATTTTAGAGAGAGAGAGAGAAAGAGAATTAGTACTGTATCTCAGTTGGTGTAATAAATGCGGGTCAACTCGGACAATCATCCTCGAAAGTCCCAACTTTAATAAACAATCAGAATAGCAGAGTTTTTTGCAGAAATGCATTCAAAATCCCAACTTTAACAAGAAATCAAGAACGCAGATAACTAAAATTAATCATTCTAATTCTAATTTTGATTATTTTAATTTTCTTTTACCTGTGATAAGGATCAAGAAGACGATAAACGCTACGCGAAGCAGAATATGATCGGTTTCGTCTTCTGACATGATCAGTGAGCTCTGTTTGATCTTCTTCGATTGTCGGAATTGTCAGAGAGGTTGTTGGGATCTCATGTTCTTGAGAAATTAAACCGAAAAATAATGTGGAATATATGGATTTTTATTTGTTTGGGTCAAATGTTTTGAAAGTTATCGGAGAAGGGCTTGCAGAGGGACAAAACCAAACTTGGAAGAGATGCACGTACGCTAAAATATAATATAATATTTTTTTAAATATGCTAAAATATAATATTGGTATGAAAACACACCACCCTTTTTGTAATTTTCTGGAGCAGAGTATTATGAAGAAATGTTTTTAATAAATACATATTGAATGGTTTGTTTGCAGTTTTAGTTATTGGTTTTTCTTGTTTTGAGTATTATATGTTGGTGCTGGTACGTGTTGTGTGTGTGTGGTGGGAAAGAGAAGAAGAGGTTTGTAAATCTGTGACTAAATGGCGGCAGCAAAATGAAAGCCGCCCGCCCAAGTTGACCAGATTTTTCTATGTTCTTACCGGCTATATTTGAATATCAAACTTTTTAATTTAATGAAAGTCCTAAGATTTTTTTTCTTTTCATTTTGTCCCATTTTCTCCTTTTTGTCTTTCTTTGCCCCTTTCTCTTTCAGTACGGTTATAAATTATAACAAATTAAATTACATTACAATTAGGGCCGGTTTTGTTGCGAGGAATGTAAAAATAAAAATAAAAAAATAAATAACGAAGATTATTTTTGAAAATGTTATTGTAAGAAAAAAAGTTAACGAAAATTTTTATTTTATATTTGGAAAATATTAAGAAAACTGTTAGGTTTTCGATTTCAATATTTCATTCAAATGAATCAAGTAACAAATGCGATCATAATTATTTTCAATATATTCTTTTAGAAATAATTATTTAATTCCAGTACTCAATGTTTTATAATTTCATTGATAAGATCAATATGTTTTACTAAAGTATAAATTCATTGTAGATTTAATAATATAAATTAGTAATTTCCCTCAAAAAATATACATTAATAATTAATAAATTAGATCAAGTTTGAAGAAACATATTGAAGCCCGATTAACTTATCAACCTATCTACTAATGAATCTCTTGTTAAGTGCTTAGCATAATTTGATGTTTTCTCTGACTGGCTTAATTGGTAAACTGATGATATTATAATTATGAGTGATGCTATTCGGACATAAATGTCCGGACATAATCTAGCTCGTTTAGGTAAACACTAATACTTTTTGGACATATATGTCCGGACATAAAATGAATATATTAATAATCTTAACTTATAATTTATCAAATAAAATAATGGTGTTGGTTAGTACTCTAATGTATTTACTTAATTAATCTAAACCGCCATTTTTAAAGAGAGAAATATGAATACAAAAAATACGAAATTAAACTTATAAAGTTATTTTGTGATTTTCACTAATCTTTTGAAAATGCTATTACTTAATGAATATTTATACATTCACTTGAATTAGATTACTCAAAAAATAATAAATTGAATGAATGTGGAGAAATTATAAAATTAAATAAATAAGTTAAACGAATCGAACCGATTCATTTACCTAAACTAGCTAGATTATGTCCGGACATTTATGTCCGAATAGCATCACTCTTAGGTAAATGAATCGGTTCGATCCGTTTAACTTATTTATTTAATTTTATAATTTCTCCACATTCATTCAATTTATTATTTTTTGAGTAATCTAATTCAAGTGAATGTATAAATATTCATTAAGTAATAGCATTTTCAAAAGATTAGTGAAAATCACAAAATATCTTCTAAGTCGAGATATGCTTGTATGTAGTAAATGCAGAAGCCTAAAAACAACTCCATAAAACAAAACCTATTAAACACGTTAAACTTATGAATCGATCTGTATAATAACTAAACTTTTCTAGAGAAATCAATTTGCACATGAAAAATACGTCATTAATTTGAATAAAACTTAAAAGTCATGCGTATTCATAATGTATGTGATTAACATTAATCACTTTTTCAAAGTACGTATCGACTACCGCTTATTCATAACGTTAAATCCTAGTTAATTAAGCTACAATTTTAGTTGCTACATCTTATATTGAGCTAGGGTATATCAGCTCAAAAACAAATATACTCCCTCCGTCCCACACAATTTGTCTAGCTTTTTTTTAAATGGATGTCTCACTCAATTTGTCTACTTCCAAATAAAAAAAGTATTCACCCTTCAAAACCCTTCAAAAGTGGTGGGACCTACGCACTTTCTATCTTTTTACCCTTATTCTTAATTTATGTGTTAAACTGTAGGTAGAAAAAATTAAATGGGACGGACGGAATATATATATAGGGAGAGCGGATCTGGTGAGAACACATCTTTATATAAAAACATGAGAACAATGCATTTTTATTATATCAGTATATATATATATAGGGAGAGCGGATTTGGTGATAACACATCTTTATATAAAAATATGAGAACAATGCATTTTTATTATATCAGAATTGCATAAAATACAGGAACTAAATGCATAAATATTTTAATGGATAAACTACAATAACTTAATGTATTAACATTTAAATGCATAAATTTCAGTAACTAAATGCACAGTTAAATCTGGACCGTAGATCAACAAAGATTAAGGGTCCAGATATATAGGGGCTGGTTCACATACAAAATACTTATTCCGATAAAAAAATGATAATAATGCATTTTATATATTATTATAATGCATCGTCATAATAATGCATTGTTGGGTTATTATAATGCACTGATATGATAATGCATTCCGTGTTCAATTATAATACACTGGTTAATGATAATTGTAGATCTACAAATATCAACGGTCCAGATCGCTTCTCATTTCTTACGGGAAAAGTGCTTTGTATATGATCTTTTCTATATATATATATATTCAAGATTAAAATAATAAAATATTAAATAAGTGACTGACAACTTCCTTAAAGGAACGGGCAAGAGTTGATTCTCCCTAAAGATAATGACGCCAAATTAAGTGGTTCAAGTTTTAACAACCATTAACTAAAACAAAGATACTCTATCAAAAAATCTAAAACAGAAATACAGGCAGACAATGAGACAAATATTATATATATATATATATATATATATATATATAGAGGGATATATTCAGTAAAACCTAAAAACTTTTTCTACTGTAAAACCTAAAAACTTTTTTGGATCCTTGATCAAGACAAAATAGATGGTCATGATATTGACATGTGGATTAATATTAGATTAGCTAATTTATGGTTTATCAATTTTTAGTTGTATATAGGGTAAATGTGTCAATGTGTGCATTTGCATATCATTCACGATTGACGACAATCAGGGATATATATGAATCCATCTTTGTTCTAAAATTAAAATACTTCCAAACTAAGAACTTTACAAAATCCCAGAATTTAACTTTTTCCGTTCTTTGTTCAAATCGTCGATTTTTGTTTTGATTCTTTTTTGTTCGAGAACAAAATGTCGTGAGAGGTTCATACATTTTCTACCATTTTTATTGCAAAGCTTTATGATGATGCTACAATTGGTATTTGTAATGCAATATTCTATTTCTTTTTTTTTTCCTTCTTTTTGTGTGATGAATTACATGAATCATTGACCTCTCTTTTACATTGAAGATGTCCATTGCATGAATGTGGCAGAAATGACACATATTAATTATTATTGTTGATTATACATTTTTGTGTGGTTAATATCATATATAATACTATGCATTTTTATCCGAAATCGTTATGCATTATTTTATATTTCATTATGCATATTCTAGACATAAATTATGCATTATGTAATAATTCATTATGCATATTCTGGACAAACATTATGCATTTAGTTAATGATTGGTCATATTTCTGTCATAGACTCATAATAATACACCTTCTGTTCATTCTTTATGAATTAATATAAATTAGAAATACGTTTATGCATTTCTTGTGCAACAATAATGCATTTTGCTTACACCAATAACGCATTTGGTATCAAAGGAAATAAAAACTATAAACCTACTATCAAAAATTGAAATGGAAAACAAAGTAACATTAATTAAAAAATTAAACAAAATAACAATTAATAAATAGTAATTGTTTTCAAATTAGTATTTAGCCCATATATTCAGTGATACCATAATTCATTGCGAAAAGTTAAAATAACACAATTGAACACTTATTGTAAATTAATGTAAATGTACAAAACAATTATTTTTAACTAATGAAAATCAACGAAACATCAACAAACAATAAAAAAAATGCTTAAATGTTGGAGACATTTAATTCACCCTATAATTAACCGCTTTCATATCCTTTTATTTAAGGAAAGGAGCAGTTACAATTTAAGGGTAAATTACATAATCATCCTTTTTAAATCATGCACCTTAAATAATTATTAAAAATCTACTAATTATTATAACCGTTGATCTACTTAGATCAATGGTTAAGAAAAGTTTTTAGTTTTCACTTAAAAATAAGTTTCTATATGATCTATCCTCTATATATATATGGAGATGATCATATAGGAACTCATGTTTATATGAGTCCGTAGGAACCATACATTTTTATCATATCGGATAATGCACAAATTGCATTATTTTAATGCACAAACATATGTTAATGAAAAAATTGAATCGTTCATCTTTTTTATGCACTATCGTGATTTAATTGGTGCATTAAATTATATATTACAGGTTGTGCATTAAAAATGTGTTAAATATTTGTGCATTAAGTTAGTGCAATTTATCATTTGTCTTGTTTGTGCATTAAAGTACTGCATTTTGTGTTTTTTCGAAGTGATAAAAATGCATGGTTACTATGAACTCATATAAAAATGAGTTGTTACTAGATCCACACTATGGGCTCGTTTGGTATGGGTGATTAGGGTGTATAATATGTCTATGACACCCTAATATCTTGTTTGGTATGAAGTATACGGCCCTTTATAAAGTTTGGGCCCGTATGAATAATACTTATTTTTGTTGTTATGTATACTACCTATGAGGTGGTATAAATAATACTGCAACTAATTATAGCAATAAATTATAATAATTACTATGTGTTGCAGAGAATTTAATACTTCATACCAAACAGAATATTAATTCTTTATATTTATAAGACATCTCAGTCAAACATATCAGGCCTTATCCCATACTTTGTACCAAACGAGCCCTATATATATATGTGCATACTACTATATACATATTTTCGAAATAATAGCCTAACATAAAAATGAATAAATAAACCCATTAATTTTTCTCAGTACTTTTTTGTTGTTAATTGAGTTTTTCATGAGTCACAATCGCACGATCGCTCTTTAGAAACTGTTAGAAAGATCCAAGAAAAAAAGGAGTAAAAAATTTGGGGCAAAATAAATATAATATGACTAGGTGATGGGATGTTAAAAAAAAAGTATTTATCAGAAAAGATAAAAAAAATTATATAGAAAATTAAGTCTGATATCAATTTTAAACTGGGTTTTATAAATATTCGAATTCTGGTGACCGCACAATTTGATATACATGCATCAGCTTGCTGGATATAATTGTTGTTTAATATAGTTCAAGTCAATATTTCACACAAACAGAATTATGGTTAAAATTACATATAAATATTATTGGGAGTGATGCACTTGGAGGTTATCGCTGACTGTACATCTTCACATTGATACTGATATCGTTCATTCCTTTCAATTTAATTTGTAGTCGTGTTTTATATTTGAACTTTCTATTAAATAATTCAAATATCTAGATATTATGTTAATTTACTAAAAAAAATCTTTTATTAATTGAGAATGTTGCTTGGGTATGTGTGAAGAGGGAATTTTTCCGGTCGAGGTTTATACGGATTCAATATTAGCAGTCATTATCATTGCAGAGGAGAAGGAAGGGGTTAGTATTTTTTGTGATGATATGTTCATTTTTTCACTATGGTTAAAGAGCTTAATGTGTTGTTCGTAAGTCATGTCCGCCGAGAAGCAAAAAGGGCGGCTCATGAACTAGCTCGTTTTTCTAGAGATATAGATTCCACTATCGTATGACATGATAGTTGGTCTTCTTGGCTTTGGAATATTGTACTTGATGATTATAATTGATCAATAAAATTCTATTTTCCCCTAAAAAAAAAAAAAGAACAAACTAGTTCATTACACATTACTCCAATGCTATTTTGATATGATGAGACTATCCTTTAATTCCCAATTTATTCTTATGTCATGTGGGACTTTGTTTGTCTCTTAATTAAAAGTTCGTATTTGTCTACTTATCATACGAAAGATTTTTGTCTACTATTCTTGTATCATATTTTCTAAAGCAGTTACATGATTTCGTAAAAAACAAAAAAAAAAATCCAATTGAATAGAAATGATTGAAACCTATCGATTTGGTGCAATTTTTCGTTTACAGTTCGGTAATAAAATGTTAGTCAAATATATATATCACTAGTATTTCATTTTTGACAATTTAAATGCTAATTTAAATGTTAATAAAAAATTGGATTTAATGAAAAATGGCGGAGTAGGGAAGACGTTAATTAGGGGTGAAATTCATCCTAAATAAATCTTGTTCTATTATTTAGATTCATACTCGTAAAAAATTAATTAATATATTGACTTCATTTAGCCAGTCTTTATTTATTTATTTTTTAAGCGAAATTGTAGACCACATGATTTAAGAATTAAGACTGTAATCATGAACTACTGAATACCGTACCTTTTAGAAAACGTGTACGTTTGATGTCTTTGGAAAACTTTCCATTCTTTAATTATATGGATAATAATAATAATAATAATAATAATAATAATAATAATAATAATAATAATAATAATAGTATTTCCCACCTTATTTGGTGGTATAGTGGTCTCACCATGCGTGGTGGTGTAGTGGTCCCATATTTATGTGGTGTAGAGGTTCCGCCTATATGGTGGTGTAGTGTTTGATTAGATTATATATATATATATATATATATATATATCTTGTAATTCTCTCAAAAATAATAATAATAATAATAATAGTAATAATAATAATAATAATATGATTTATAGTTTGTGGACTATTATGTACGTCGAATATAGTATGCGCACGTCCAAAAATTCAAATCTATTAATATCCATAGAGTTAATCATGTTGACTAGCAAATTAAGTTAGTGGAAATTAATAGTTGGCCACCAACTTTATTCTAATAAATTGTGGCCATTTTGAAATTTAGTGACTTAAATGCCTCCATATCACTTTCTGATTTTTTCGCTTTCACTTTCTCTCTCACCGTACTCTCTCTTTCACCCACTCCACTCTCGCTTTCTCTCTCCTCTCATGTCTCTTTCTCTCGTACTCCCTTCCTCCACCGCCACTCCTCCTCCCGTCCGCCTCCGCCGCCGTCTTCCTTGGTCGTCTTTTCGATTTGATTTATTTGTACACTTTTTCGAACAGTTTATTATTTATCTTATAGTCTTTTTCCGGTCATCTTCTCCGGCGTAGCTTTCATCTCCATAGTGATTTATTTGAGGTATTTTTACTGTATTAGTTTTAATTGAGTTTTCTAGATCTAGTCTGTCATGTTCTAGATCTAGTCTGTCATGTTCTTGTCATATTTTTCAGATCTTGTTGTCCTCTTCGTGCATATGTGTTCTTCCTGCATTTTTCACGTCACTGAACGTCGCGACTTGGCACACACGGTACGAATACAACATATTCGTACCGGGTGTGCCAAGGCATACAGCGCATAGACTTGGAACACACAGTACGAATACACACCATTCGTACCAGTGTGCCAAGTCTAGGCGCATCGCGACTTGGCACACCTGGTACGAATACGTTTTCGTACCAGGTGTGCCAAGGCATACCGCGCCTGGACTTGGCACACCTGGTACAGATATAGACCATTCGTACCAGGTGTGCTAAGGCATACCAGGATGCGGTTGACCAAAGACGAACACCATCCAGGACATTAGATCTGGAATTTGACGCCATGGATTCTGGAGAGAAAGCTGTGAAATAAGGCAACGGGATCTGGAAGAATCTGGTGCGGCGGTATATCTAGAAGAATCTGGTGCGACGGCAGATCTGGAATATGGCTGGCAGAATGTGAAAGTTCAAGGCGGCGCGGCGGACTGGACTGGAAGTACGAAGGCGGTGCGGCGGAAGGGATGGAAGTACGACGATGCGGCGGCGGAATGAAAGTACGACGGCGGCGGCGACGGCAAAATGAAAGTACGACGGAAGAAATGGAGAAAATAGGATTTTTAGAGAGAGAAGAAACAGAGAATTTGAAATTTGAAAACTGAAAAATGAAATAGGTGGATGGATGGTTAATAGTGGTTCCAAGGGCAAATTGGTCCAAATTTCCAAAAGTTGGCCAGAATTTCTACAAATAAAGTTTGTGGCCAACTATTAATTTCCACTATCTATATTGGTTATCCCAAATTTTGCCTCTTCTGGATATATATAGCTTCAAGTTCTTGATTTATCTTTTGCGGTGGAAATGTAATCTAGTGATGGAGTGAATATTATACTAGTGTCTTATAGGTCGATCATTCGTACCTAATTTTCCAAATGCAGTTTATCTTTTCTGTATGATTTGAACATTATTGAGTTGAATTTAATCATTTACTCATCTCGAGTATCGATTGCATAATCTTATGAATTGAGTTGTATTACTCTTAACAACAGTAAAAAACCAATCAAAAACCCTCATTTTTCAGGAAAAAAAAATTACAAATTAAAAAGTAAAAAGGACGAGGAATAACTAAACAGAATTATATTTTTATCCAACCTAGCTCAGCCAAAATGGTTGAGTTTTTAGTTAATTAACCAGGCCGTCTTCCTTCAAAAAAAGTTAATCAAGCCGTCTGAGGGGGGCCCACTGGCTAATTAATCAAAAATTAGATGGTCAAAAATAGAGGATAGATAAAACTTGAAGTCACTAAACAAGGTTTAGTTAGAAGTTTGGGTCAACAACTTAACAACACGTGCATAGTTAGTTAACCACTTACACTTGCAATATTTGAATATTTCTATAGCCTTTGACCAAATTATTAATTACACCTTTCTTCGTAACAAATTAGTGTTTATAAGTATATTTTCAGCCCCTTATTTTGGTCCTTAATTCAACTGCAGTTGATATACATGCTTCAAAAACAAATGTGCCTTGTGTAGTATTTTTTTTAATGAACATTTAAACTCCTTTGATAATTTTGATGAAATTACACGTGTACGCGTAATGAGCGTTTACTTTGGGTGATAGGATAAATAGATAAAAATCGTATAAGTTAATCTACTGTTTACTTTAATGGATTGATTACTTTTGAGCTTGTTTGATCATCTAATCCTTCATATAGTCAAATCCTATATTTTATCAATATATCCTATCACGCAAAGTAAACGCTCATCAACATCAAAAATATGGAATCTATTGCACACTTATACTTAGAAAATATGGAATCTATTGCACATATCGAAAATAGCAACATCAAAAAAAAAGTTGATGATTTCACTTTTTTCAATCTAACTACAAAAAGTTAAAGAAAAAGTTAATTTCATTTTTACGGATCCCAACCCTATATGATTATATCGTAAATATTCATAAACTAGTTGTGTTAGAAATGTTGCACTATAGTATTCCTTTCAAATTTAGTACACATATTTACAACATATACATGAAATAGATGGCACATGCTCTGTTCTGTGGAAATTTGCGAAATATAACATAAATTAGGTCCTTTTTAAGAAAATATAAAATATAAATATAAATCATGTACCTAAATCGGAATTTTAAATAATTTAGAAGGCCAATACTTGTACAGTTGTACTGAAAGTAGAGTTGGATATTTTTGTGATTTATTTCTAGAATATGAAATCAAATTCTGGGAATTTTGGGATAAGAGATATGGGCTATGATGCACATATTTTTCTAAAAATATCATATTGACGTATCGGATTCTTGTTAGGGTGCGATTCTCGTCGAATTCCCGTGGGATTCACACCCGATTTGCCACGTGGCATATCCTTCCAACTAAAGAATAAAAAGTAATCGGATTCGCGAATCTTGTGTGTAAAATTTGCGAATCCCGTGGGTGAAGTGAGTGTATGAGGTTGACTTTGATAACTTTATTTGAATTATGGCTTCTCTATTAGACTAATGATATTTGAATTGATATTTTGTTACTTAATTAAATTACATAATTGATATTTGGGGTTAAAGAAAATGAATTACATACATATGATTTATGAAAATTTAAATTTCTAATTATTTTATAAGTGTTATGTACATATAGTAAAATATTAATACTAGACGTATCCTTACCAAATCGCACCCTATAATTTTCAAAATTCCGTATCCACGTACCCATATCTTATCGCCCCCGCACCCGCACCCATGCAACATAGGATATGAGTGATACTTGAAAAGATATATACATACATAATATATATATATATATATTATATATGTGTACATATACATAGTACTCGTGTGAGTCTTTCTTAGGTACACTAATTCTTGAATGGGTGATCTCCTATATCCAAAACATATAAAATATAAATTTAAAAAAAGATATAAAATATAGTAATTCTCTAAAAATATTGGCTCCAATACAATTTATTGGGGCCCACGTGTAAGAATAGAGAAAACTCGCATATTGCACATGTTCACATCGGTATGATATCGTCTAATTTAGACTCGAACTAGTACCTCCGTTCACTATATAAAGTACTATTGTCCTGGAACAGAGATTAAGAAATTTATTGTGAGTAGAATAAAAGTACAATGTGAGCGGTAATGTTAAAGGTACAATTTGTGGAATAAAAAATGTACGATATAGTACAATTTGTAGGATTAAAGGTAGAATTTGTAAGGGTCTATCAATGACAAAAATATGTAAATATAGAAGAGAATGGAGGGTGCGATAGTATAAAAAGTGAAGTAATTTTTTTTTTTGTAGACAAATATAAATGAGTAAATATGACTTTATATCGTGATTGGAGGGAGTATTATATAATTGGGAAAAAGGTCACCCTTGATGTTTACCCCAAGGTACAAATAAGCCCTTCATGTTTTTTAAGGTACAAATACACCTCTAATATTATTTTTTGGGTACAAATACACCCTTAATATTAGTTAATATTGATATCCATGCCCTCTTAACCATAACAACTTAATACTATAGTTAGATTTTTTATTAAATTGAATATTGTGAGAATAATATAATATTTATTTATAATTATGTATTTTAACACTCATTTACCTATATATATGGCTTGGTTCAAATTTTTAGAAAGTTTTCGAGAATTTTAATCAGTTACTTTTTTAGAAATAATTGGGAATGGTTTTAATTTAATTTTTTATTGAAACTAAGCCAACCCAAATACATTTATAAATATATAGATTTATTCCGTAATTCATTTATAAAGTACAACAGTTTAATTAGTTATGGAGTAATAAATTAATATTGTGGTACTTTTTTTAAACAATATTGTGGCATTGTTCATTGTGCATTTATTGACAAAAAATATGAACAATTTGTGTTAAGAGATTAATTAATATTGATTTGGTTTAATTAATTTTGATAATCACCATTTTTTCTTATTGTATTTTCACAACTAGAGGCAGAGCCAAACCATATATTGTGTTGATATATATAATGTTTACGCATTAACATTGGAATTATTATTATTTTGCTAGTTTATAATTTTATTAGATAAATTAGTGTTAAAATATTGATAAATAAATATTATATTAGTCTCACAATATTCAATTTAATGAAAATCTATATATTAAGTTGATTATAGTTACGAAGAGCTTGAATATCAATATTAACTAACATTAAGGGTGTATTTGTATCCAAAAAACAACATTAAGGGTGTATTTATCCCTGAAAAAATATGAAGGGCTTACTTGTACTCTAGAATAAACATTAAGGGCGTATTTGACCCTTTTCTCAATCTAGAATCTAGGAAAAAAAACAAAGGGAAAAATGAAAGTCTTTGATTGTGATATGAGGGCATCTTGACCAGCATACCAAAATAGAAAGAATTGAAGAAAAGAGGAGAAAATTGCATCAGTTTTTTATTTCTTTTTTAAGTTAAAAAATTTGGCATTTGGTTTCTTGGGGCAAAAAAGGAAAAAAGGAAAAAGTGGAATCACTTTCTAGAAGGGGAGAATCAGCGTCGAAATCAACGGTGTGGGTGTAAAAGGAAGAAAAAGTGCAAGCTTTGAACGATTGTACGGATAAACCTTCAATTTCAAAGATAATTCCACTTAAAAGAGTTGCAAGGAAAGTTTGTCTCTTGTAATACATACATAATTTTGGATTTGTTCACGGATATGCTGAGGTGGAGTAATTGAAGTTGCACATGATTTATTAGGCTATTTTGTTTTTTAGTTTCACCATACATCAATACATTATTCGAATCACCAATCTCAAGATTTTTTTTTTTGAAAAGGAATTAAATTTCATTAACTAGCCAAATCGGCGAAAACAATATCTAAAAGTCATGACGGAAAGTCCGACTTCCAGACTGTTACACCCGAATGCTTAAGAGCATACTGAGATAGACTATGAGCTACCTTATTAGCCTCTCGACGAACATGAGCAATCTCTACCACAACACTTTTCTTGGCAACAACAATAGCCTCAAACCATTCATCTGACAATGCGTCAGTTCCATTATTCGAATCATTAACAACATGAACAACAAGAATGAAACCCGTGAAGACAAAAACTGGTGCAAGATCATTCTTCATACAAAAGCCAACACCCAACATGATTGCATGTAACTCACCAATGAGCACAGTAGGAAGGAATCCCCTATCTCGGCCTACTACCGCCATCACTCTGCCTTGATGATCTCGAATAATGAACCCAATGCCAACCTTATGCCTTTCAGGATGAAATGAAACATCCACATCCATCCGATAAGCCCCTATAACCGGCGCCGTCCACAACTTTGAACCAATCGGAGGAAGCAGATTCAAAGAACAACTCAGCGCCATTCGAGCTTGTTGGAAACTCTCCAGGCATTGAGCACTTCTTCGAATAGGATCATCGCCCTCCCGATTGATTGTCCCATGCTTATAACCACATAAAGATGACCAAACCGACCATAGCCCCATGATCCAAAGTTCCAAACCATTATCTTTATATTTTTCCAGAATCATTTTGCTCAAATCTTCTAATGACAACCACCTCCCCTCTTTCACCTCTGCCCAAAAGTCTGTCTCCTTCCAGAAATCTCGTATAACAGAGCAAAGAACAAGACAATGTTTTGTGTTACCCCAATCTTTCTTACACCAATCTTAAGATTAGAGGGAAAACGTTTTACCATCTAAATTGTGCTTAGTTGTCTGGCTACCTTGTATATAGACTGAAATTTATGGGCATTTAAGAACACTCGCATTCCACGGACAGAAAGACGATGAAAGTAATATTGACTTTAGTGACTAAATGCCCACTTTTTTGTGACACGGACTAAAATAGTCACTTCATTCTTAAAAAAATTCATCCACACAAGCCTCCAGCAATCCACCTCAACATTCATACGATGAATATTTGATTTGGGGATATTTTTGTAGATATTCAATAGTCTCGTATTTATATCGTAATTATCGATAATTTAGAATATTTTTGTCAGATAGTGGATAGTTGTGGTATTAAACAGTGATTTTCCTTAAAAATGAAGCGAGAGAGGCTATGATTATAATTTATTATTGATGACTGTCTTGTTGGGCCTACAATACTCTTTTCGACCGCTTCTTTTCTATTCAGATATTGGGCCGACCAAATCAGCGGGAGGCCCAAACAGCCACATCGAATAATTCCTAGGGTTTTTATTAATATATATATACATAGGTCGGTTCACATATAAAATACTTTTTCCGTAAAAAATAATAATAATGTATTTTATTTACTAAAAATAATGTATTTTATGTATTATTATCATGCATCGTCATAATAAAGCATTTTTTTGATACTATAATGCATTGTTATGATAATGCATTCCATATTCAATTATAATGCACCGACAACCATAAATCTATAAAGATTAATGGTCTAGATTACTTATCATTTCTTAGGGGAAAAGTGTTTTGTATATGATTTTTCCCATTTATATATATCCACGATTATTGTTATTTGGCCACTATTATTGTTCTTTTGGTTTTTTCATACATTATTTCTTGTTATAGTCTTGTTTTGAATCATTACTTGTAATATTTTTTTGTAATAGCCTAGAGTAGCTAGTCTAGATAATTTGGAAGTTGTCGGCCAATTTTGACTATAAAAAGAGCATTGCTCGTTCATTGTAAACACACCATACCCCTCCTTTTGGTATACACATTAATATGATTGTTTCCTTATATGAAACAAATGAAACAACTTATATGATTGTTTCCTTTAAATCTTATCTAATCATGTTGACATTCTGTTTCTGTATTCATATGTGTAAGTTATTTGTGATTTTTCTTCTTTACTATATATATACTATATACTGAATCATTATCTGAGTCAGTTTTAATTTCTTCTATTTCAAAATCTCTTATTTGTTCAACTAGATTGTTTCTTTCTCTACTTCTATTATCTTTATTCTTATCTGGATATCTATTTGCTAAATGTTTTGGATCTCCACAAATAAAACATCTACAAGTTCTATTTTGTGGTTTTCTAACATATTGATTTTTATCTAATTTTTATTTTTATCAAAACTAGTACTTTTTCTAATATGTTTATCTTTTTTAGGTAAATAAAGAAAGTCACAGAATAAATAAAATAGAAAATGAAACAATGTTTTATTTAGGGAATTTTTTAGGTCACGAATTAAAAAAAGGACCAAATATTACAAAGAGCATAAATTACCCTATAATTCAAAGACTTGAAAAAATAGGATTAATAGGTGAAGATATCATCAAGACAAAAGTAAACTATTTAATAAAACAAAAAATTAAAAATCCTGATATAAGAATTATTACAGCAAATATAGAATATTCTACTCTTGATAGAGAAGAATTTAAAAAACAAATTCCAGATAACGATTAATCCACAAGGATCAGATAAACTAGAAGGTTTAAAGCAAATTCAAGCATTCTTAGGATTGCTCAATTATGCTAGAAAATTTATACCAAACCTTAGTAAGCTTGCAGCACCATTATATAGCAAAACTACTAAAAATGGGCAAAGAAATTTTCATAGGAAAGATATTCTTTTAGTTAAGAAAATAAAAGAAGCAGTAAAAATAATTAAACCACTAGAATTACCTCTAGTAGTCCCTCTGGACAGGTAAAAGTTGTCCATGGTTTAAACCATTCTTCTAATTGTAATTGATTATATCCTGATTTAAGGTCAAATTTGCTAAAAATCTTTTTATTTTGGATTAATCCATCCTTATTCGGAATATTGTAACCATCATCTATGGTGTTATCATTTAATCTTTTATAATTATAAACTATTCTTGCTTTTCCTCTTTTTATTTCTGAATGATTTCTAACTTTAAAAGCTGATGTTCTGTGTGGACTTTCTGATCTTCTAATTAATTTTTGTTCTAACATTTCTGGAATTTGTTTTTTAAATTCTTCTCTATCAAGAGGAGAATAATCTATATTTGCAGTAATAATTCTTAAATCAAGATTTTTAATTTTTTGTTTTATTAAATAGTTTACTTTTGTCTTGGTGATATCTTCACCTATTAATCCTATTTTTTCAAGTCTTTGAATTATATGGCAATTTATGCTCTTTGTAATATTTGGTCATTTTTCTAATTCGTGACCTAAAAAATTCCCTAAATAAAACATTGTTTCATTTTCTATTTTATTTATTCTGTGACTTTCTTTATTTTGATATTACTCCAGGTTGATCTTTGAGATGGAGGAGAAGTATGCAGAGCGGAGTTTTTTTTTTTTTATATTGGGATATTTTATATGAACTAGGAAAGAATAACTATCTGTTAAAAATTAAGAAGAGGGGAGTTTAGAAACTCATTCTTGTATTTAGAATAAAGGTGAGTTGTATTTTTATCTGGTATTTTTACAATGAAAGAGCAATGCTCTTTTTATAGCCAAAATTGGCCGACAACTTCCAAATTATCTAGACTAGCTACTCTAGGCTATTACAAAAAATATTACATGTAATGATTCAAAACAAGACTATAACAAGAAATAATGTAAGAAAAAACCAAAAGAACAATAATCGTGGCCAAATAACAATAATCGTGGCCAAAAAATACACCATACCTAAAAAACACACCATACCCCCAAAAAACACACCATACCTAAAGTTTACAATGAAAGAGCAATACTCTTTTGTTTTATTTTGTTGGTTTTTTCTTACATTATTTCTTGTTATAGTCTTTTCTTTAACTATTTTTTTAAGGATATTACTTTAAATGATATATTATATGAACTATGAAGGAATAACTATCTGATAAAAACTAAGAAGATGAGAGTTTAGAAACTCATTCTTGTATTTAGAATAAAGGGGAGTTGTATTTTTTTTCTGGTGTTTTTACAATGAAAGAGCTTTGCTTTTTTTATAGCCAAATTTGGCCGACAAAGAAAACTATCCGACAAAGAAAAGCTAAGCTAGTCTAGGCTATATATTACAAAGTCTTACAAGCTATGATCAAAGAAAAGACTACAAATAAGAAAAGACTACAAATAATTGAAGATAAAGCCGGAAATCAAATGATGTTGAATCATGATTTCTTAATCTATCTTTTTCTTCTATAAAAATCATCTTTCTGCTTGGCACATAAGAACCATTTATAACTTATGGAAGAAAGGATATAATTTTACAGAAGACCTTGCCTTTTAGGGATTTTGATGCAATATTCCCTCCTATAAGCAAGAAAAATCGACCATGCCATTGTGATAAAATTTTAAAATGTTTTCACAATTCATGTCTGTCGAATTTAAGTCAACTTGGAGTTTGAAAAGGGCAGGTACTCCTTCTGGAAATTCTTGAGAATCAAAGTAGTATGTTGATTTTTGTACTACTTTTACTCTTATTCTTAAAGGTATAATATTCTTTAAATATTTTTAATGTATTCAAAAGTAAGAAATATTTTGTACTATTTTTAGTAAGATATATATATATATATATATATATATATATATTATTTTAAATTTCCAGCACCCCTAGAATTTTGATGTTGGTGATTTACGATCGCGAAGCATAACGTTGCGGAGTAAATTGAGAATCATAATGTTGCGGCTGAGTAATTCCAAATTGAAGAGGCAGAAGCCTCAAGACAGAGATATCTATCTTTTTTATTCTGAATTTTTATTATTTGAATATAATCCAGTTCAAGTTGTTGAGCATCATTTTGCTGATTTATTTATGCTGTTAAAGGTTTCAGCTTTACCTAAAGACTCGAAACAGGTCAATTCTGTTCAGAATATAAATTTACTGATATTTATTTTGCTGCTAAAGGTTTCATTTTCATATACTCCATTATTGCTTTGTATCTTCAATTATTGTTTTGCAGCTTTGTTGCAACAGTAAATGGATTGAGTTTTGTGTGTTGGCGATTGATGGTGTATAATACTTATACTCGCTTGGTAAATTCAAAAAGGAGAAAAATAATAGTAGTAGATTTGATCGTATAGCATGAGTAGTTAATTGAATTTTTTATGTTATATTATACTCCATATAGATAATATATAAGATTCTTCAGTATATATTCTAATGATCAGAATTGAGACCTGTATTGATTATTATGAACATTTGTTGGTCCATGCATCTTTCACTAATATTAATTCATCAATTTGAATCTTATCTATTTATTCATTTCCAGTCCTTTTATTGATGATTATTCTTGTGCACTGCATTTTGTGATTTACATATTAGTTGATGAGATTAGCATGCTTCCAAATGAATAATTGGTGTTAATTATTATGTCTCATTTGACCTTTGAGCAAGCAGTTGCAACTAGTCTACTTTCTCGTCGATGGAGATATCTATGGACCTTCACACCTAGGCTACATTTTCATGGAACAAAATTATTAGCCAAGTCTTCTGTATTTGCGTTAGGAAATTCTAAATTAGTTCTCAAGGAAACGAGCTAGGTTGGAATCTCTCTCTCTCTCTCTCTCTCTCTCTCTCTCTCTCTCTCTCTCTCAGAGTAGCATATATACATGATTATATAGTATCATTATTCTGCATGAGTATCCTAGTACTCTTCACCTTCCCACTTGTTAATATCTTTGTTAGTTTTGAGTGATTTTAGAAATAATAATGATTCACATTTCATTGTTGAAAGTTTATGGTTTTCTTTTCATGAATGTTTAAGAGGTAGTGGAAAGGGCTCTAATACTAAGAATTTTTGCAAAAAAAATCTCCCAAGAATTTCAAATGGTATAAGTAGTCCTAGTCCAATGTCTAGTAACTCAACTTGTTTATGAGAAATTATTTGACATAATTTAGAATTTCATGTTGAGAACCTTTGCAAGAGGCTGATAGATCTTGGCAGAAGCAGCATTATCTTCATCATGATCGTCGTCTTTGATGATCTCAAACTCTCTTGAAATTGATTCTTGTCGCAGCGCTTCTAAGGCCGCCTTTCGCCTCTCTCTGTGCTCTCTCCTCTTCCTCTTCTCCTCCTCCAATGCAGCTTTCGCCTTCTCCGCAGCCTCAGCTCTGCTGATGGCTTGCTCTGCTCGCGTCCTCAGCTCTCCGATTTTGGACACTGCAACTTCTAACTCTCTCTTCATATTTTCGCCATAAATTTGCTTCTCCTCTTCACCCTCATTGCTCAAATTCTCTCCTTTCCTGTTTGCCATCGTGTCTTCTTCTTGATTAGCCAATTTGAAGGCTTCTTGTTTGAGCATTCTGTTCTCTTTCTTGATTTCCTCAGCTTCTAATCCCATCTGCTGCAGCGCATTGTAGAGCGCCGTTTTTTCTCCCTGTGCTCGTGCCTCAGCAGCAGCCAGCATCGACCGCCCTTTGTGGAGTTGGAATTTATGCAATGCTATCTCAATTTGTGCCTCATTCTCTTGCTCTCTAGCTTTCTCCAACTCTACCTTCAAACTCTCGACGTGCTCTTTCAGGCGCGTCGCCTCACCATTTGCTTCCCCAATTTCTCTCCTAATCTGCTCGACCTCCGCCTCAACAACGCTGATATAACTTGCTTGATCCAAGCTCTTCTTCTCGTGCACTTCTATCTCTTCTCTCAGCTTACTCAGTTCAGAAACTGCTTCAGAGGCAGCTCTCTCAGACGACATCCGTAGCTCGTTGGCTCGCTTGATTTCCACCTGCAGTGATTCAATACAAGCAGATTTTTCCAACATCTGATCATCCAAATCATTCAAACAGCCTAATTTCTCAGCATATGATCTTTCAATTTGGATCCTTTCCATCTCCGAGCGCATTATGGCCTCGTTCGTGTCTGAGACCTGCCTCGAGAGCTCCTCGTTGTGAAGCCTCTCCATTGCCTGCATTTGTGATGTGGACTCGACTTTCGCCTCTCTGAGAAGAGCAACTTCTCCTCGTGTGGATTCTAGCTGTTCTCGAACCTTTTCGTGCTCTGATAGCTGATACAACATCCTCTCGAGAGCTGATTCTAGCTCGGTTACACGAGAACCGGCCTTGTGTGATTCGTTTATGTAGAAATTCTTCTTGTGATCGGAGTTCTTGAGCAGAGTTGAGAGTTCATCTGCTGTTTTGTGGTAATGATCTAGCTTGAGAAGTGCTTGCTTTTGTGCAGCCTCTTTCACCTCCAGCTGAACTTTGACACTCGCCAATTCTCTCTCTAGGCTCTCCATCTCTCTTTCTCTCTCTCCTTCCTGCGCTTTGAAAGAGTCATTGTTTGCGTTAGAAACTAACTGCTAACATCCATCACACACACACACACACACACACTTACTTTGTCATTTGTAGGACTGTTTTTCCTGTGTTCATTATTAGTCTGTCCGAAGAAAGTGATTGCAGTTTGAACTGATTCAATTGGTTTTGTGTCAATCTCCCCCATTGCTAGCTAAACAAATCCACTAAAGCAAACTCAAACACTGCCAAAAAAAGAAAAGAAAAAGAAAATCAAGATCTATATGTTATATCCATTATAATTAACTTTCAACAACATAAGCAACTACAGAATTAAACATACTCAAAATTAAGGAAGATGTGAGTAGGGATAATCCTGATTGGAAGTGAGATTATTATAAAGGGTACATTGTGAAATTTAGTACAAGATCTGTGAAATCGAGGTGCCAAATTTTGTCCAAATTCATAACTCCAAAAACCACCTCTACTATAATTCTTAGTACTAATCGAACCTTATTCCACACATTTTTAAGACAACTAGCACCTTTTTTTAAAAAAAAAAAAATTGTTAAATCTATTTTTTCTTTTTTGTAAGAACCATTTGCTGATGACTTTTTTTTGTGTGGCACGTTTCCATTCTTTAGTTGCATTGCATTTTGCAGCCGAGGCCCAAACGAGCCCAATCTTGTTTACCCAATTGGCTAAGGCTGAACTTGATTGTGGGTCAGTGAGAGAGAGAGAGAGAGTTTCAATTGAAAAAAAAAAACTGCTAATTATGTGAAAAATAATTAGAATTTCATAACCCAATTTAGGCCCAGATCGAAATTATTACTTTGTTTCTGAAATATTAAATGACGGCCATCTCGTTCGCGATTTTTGATTGTCACTTTAACATCACTCAATTTAAATTTATTTACTTTTCCATTTACTATTATTATTTGTTCAAATGTTTCTAAATTTTCTATTAAAAGACCAAAATTTCCAATTTTGGCATTCTAGTTTTTCGGGAAATAAGTACATTATTTTTTGAGTCAAAATACACGTAAATTTAAATTAAACGAGAAGAAAATACACACTGAACTTGGGCATTCTCAAAGAGATACAACTTCACTAATCGAAATAGTGAAGCGGGGGTGGGGAAAATTAGCTTCCAAGGAGGCTAATTAGACTGAGAGACAATATCATTCTCAAAAAATATTACTAAATAAGTTCCAAAGCTTAGTAAAAAAAAGGGTTATTACCTGTAAATACATAACCTTTTTTCAAATTCTGATATTGTACATGACCTTTTTATTCTGCCCAGAATACATCAACTTTAATTTTTTTCTAATTTTGTGCCGGTCACCGGTTTTCCCCAAATCGAATCCTACGTGGACGCCGGATTTGACACGCTGGACGCCGGAAACTGTAAAACGATGTCGTTTTGTATAAAAATAAAATATAAAAAAATAAAAATAGCCACATCATTTGCCAACTCATTTTTTAATTAAAAAAATAAAAATAAAAAACAAAATTATCTCTCTATCCTCCCCACCCCTCTCGTTAGTTCTCCCACCCCTCTTCTCTCTCCCACCCCTCATCTCCGACCGTCACCACCACCACCACCAACCTTATGGTTCGGCGGCGGCGGCGTTCTCTTGGTCTATCACCTCCCCCACCCCTCTCGTCTGTTCTCCCTCCCCTCTTCTCTCTCCCACCCCTCATCTCACCGTCACCACCACCCCCACCAACCTTCTGGTTTGGCGGCAACGACGCGATGGCGACGGCGTCTCTCGATTATTCTCTCCCTCTCACGGTGGCGGCGGCGACGATAGCCTTCTGAATGTTCAACTCTACAACCTCTATACTATATAATTAAGCAGTGGACAAACTAAAAACATCGATTAGACATGATAACTTTATACGCACTCGACTCGATATATTAATGGCAAATTGAGGGGCAATGTTGCCATAGAGTTGGAGAGAGAAGTTGAAGGGCTCGCCATTAACCCCGACGGCGGAGAATGTGAAGACGCCGTCGGCTTCGCATTTGACGGAAATATCCCTGGCGTCCGGCAGAGATACGGTCAGGTACACCTTGTCCGACCGCTGCGCCCATAGAACCTCCGGCTGCCGACTGCCCCCAATCCCAAATAGTAAAACAACCACGTCAAAACTTGAGAGAGAGAGAGAGAGAGGAAAATCAAACAATAAATTTGGTATTACAGAAGTAATGATTGATTGGAATTACCTCATGATCTGAGAAGTAGAGATTGAATTCTTGTTTGAAACAATGAAGTGAGGGAGTCCAACCGCCGCCGCGTCGTTGCCGCCGAACCAGAAGGTTGGTGGTGGTGGTGGTGACGGTGGGAGATGAGGGGTGGGAGAGAGAAGATGGGTGGGAGAACAAACGAGAGGGGTGGGGAGGATAGAGAGATATTTTTGTTTTTTGTTTTATTTTTTAATTAAAAAATGAGTTGGCAAATGATGTGGCTATTTTTATTTTTTTATATTTTATTTTTATACAAAACGACGTCGTTTTACAGTTTCCGGCGTCCAGCGTGTCAAATCCGGCGTCCACGTAGGATTCGATTTGGGGAAAACCGGTGACCGGCACAAAATTAGAAAAAAACTAAAGTTGATGTATTATGAGGCAGAATAAAAAGGTCATGTGCAATATCAGAATTTGAAAAAAGGTTATGTATTTACAGGCAATAACCCCGTAAAAAAAATAGCTTGGGCATTTGGTCTAGTGGTATAATTCTCGCTTAGGGAAATAAGTACATTCAATAATAAGAAACATCAATTTTCAATCCTATTACTATGCATCTTTAAGTTTTTTTAGTATCATAAAAATAATTAATTTACAAGTTATAGCATTGCACATGATTATGCAATCTTTAGAGGACACTGCATGTGATCTCTCTCTCTCTCTCACACACACACACAGAAAATACAGGTTGTTCTTGTTCTTGAGATTCTGGTTTGTTAGTTAAGAGATGTCAGAGCATTTAGAAAATTAAAATTTTTAAAGATTGAATTAAAGAAAGCGCAGCGTAACCTAAAATAAAAGTTTAACAATATGCAAGAATGGAACTTGATTACATATTAAATTTAAGATGACTATATATATTATATGTTTTGGTTTTCTTCTTTTCTTTTCTGGTTTTTAGTATTATGCTAAATAACTTTCTTTCAAAAAAAAAAAAAGGTATGCGAAATAACTATATTTTGAACGCTTCCTTTTTTCCTTTTCTTTTTTCAAATACTAGTATTGTTTTTCCATTTTCCAAATGCAATAAACACTCGACCTTCTAAGGGCTGGACTTTAGATCTCATATTTGTGTAATATCCCTATCACGATATTTATTGCATATAATGATTAATGTAATATGTATTATTCAATAATTTTCATGATGGTATTCAAGTGTTTCAATAATTGAGTAAATTTTAAGATATGGGCTAAAACTTTATGTTGAAGGATAACAATAACCCATCATTGTGACAATCAATATTGTTCCACCAAAATATAAATAGAAAAGTATGCGTGTGTTAGCTTAGTGGTAGGGTGGTTAATGTCCGGGCCAAAGGTCACGGGTTCTAATCCATAATCACGAGGTCTTTAAAAATTTCTTGTAATGTTTGTTCAATATATATATATATATAGAAAATATATTTTGTTTGTGAACTAAGATTCATAGAGAGTTCCTTCAAAAAAAAAAAAGATTCATGTAGAGTTTAATATTGTTCAACTATATCATATTTTTTTATGTAATAATGGATTTCTAAATTAATATATATATATATATATATTGTAGTTTAACCTTTAAACATTGAAAATATTTATTCTAAATTTAGATTGAAACAATAAATCAAATCCTTTTTTTAACATGCACAGTTATTTGGCCGCAATTTTTTTTTTTCATTTTTCTTTTCACCAATTTAATATATACATGTATAAGTAATTTTAATTTTATTTATTTAATTTGGAAACTTTGTATTTTTTTTTCTTGGAAACTTTGTATTATGTTGTAATTATATTTTTTGTAAAAGATAATTTTACTTGTTTTAACATTGCCCTCATATTTCAAGTTGTGTTAATATAATAGAGTAGCATTAAATGACTACTTGTGGACATACTTATAATTGGATCCAGTTACACATTTTAAAGATACTATAAATCCAAACCAAAAAAAAAATGAATCTAATTTGAAAATTTTGAAAAAGAATACGCACAAAATAAGAAGGGAGAATTTTAAAAATAGCCCTTTAGAGATTATAAAAATAAATTATATCACCCTAGATAAAAAAAATAAATAATAGCCTTTCTGGACTTTTTTGCCCCTCCTACTATTTTTTCTGATTTTCATTTTTCAAAATAAAATAATTTGTTTTATTAATAAAAAATGAAAAAATAAATAACCTCACTCCTAAATCTACCCTAATCATTTTCATTTTTACGTTTGCAAAATTTTTTCATCCTCTCTCTCTAAAGCAACAGCGACGACATATCTTCTTCTCCAACTTCTCAATCCTTCTTCTTCGGCGGCTGCATCTTTCTTCTCCGGCAATTTCATCCTTCCTGCCCATCTGCATCCTTCTCATCCGGTGCCATCTTTCGACTCTGGCGGGTAGATTAACTAGGGGAAATCAATGGAATGCACTTCATATTTATCTGGTGATGATTTCGATATTTCAAATCCTCCATGAAACATACCCAGATCTCGACCACCGGCGAACAGGAACTAATCGGGCGAACAACTGAGTTTTTTTTTCTTTTTGCAGTTTTTTTCGATCTACTAATTTTAATTTTAGTGATTGCGTGATTTGAAAAATTTGATTTTGATGATTGTTAATTCACACAACAAAAATCGTGAAAATTTCTGAATTCACACAACAAAATTCATGAAATCACATTAAAAATCGTGAATTGCATAATAAAATTCGTGAATTTCGTAAATTATGAAATCGTACATAAAAAATTGTGAAATCACACAACAAAATTCGTGAAATCACACATTGAAAATCGTGAATTC
This sequence comes from Agastache rugosa, assembly GCA_031470985.1. Classification (NCBI taxonomy): domain Eukaryota; kingdom Viridiplantae; phylum Streptophyta; class Magnoliopsida; order Lamiales; family Lamiaceae; genus Agastache; species Agastache rugosa. The sequence goes on from CM062605.1 coordinate 29,743,561, forward strand.
ACGTAATAAAATTCGTGAATTTCGTCAAATTTGAAGAACACCCATATTCGAATTTTACAGATCCAACCAGAAGAAAAAAAGGAGAAAATTAAAGATTTGGAAAAATGAGATGAAAAAGATTAAAGATCTGAAAAAATGGAGATGAGAGTGCAAATCTTCGGTGATAGAGAGTGTAGATCGTCGGAAAATTGAGGATGCCTTCACCGGAATAAGGTCGGACGTCGGGAATGGGACATAGGATGTCGGTGGCCGTCAGAGGGAGAAGAAGCTGGTCGCCGGAATCTGGGGAGAAGACGTTCGCAGATGGGAGGGAATAATAGGATTAGGTTTTGGTAAATTTTGGATTAATAAAAAATGATAATGAAAGAAATAAGAATTAAGGGCAAATAAGTCCAAAAAAATTTTAGAAGTGCCATAATTTATCTTTTAAAAATGAGGTGCTATAATTTATCTTTACAATGTTCAAAGTACTAAAATCACTAAATATCTCAAATTGTTATAAACTAGAGAGAACAAGGAATAAAGTAGAGAGAATAAGAGTTCTATCTATTGAAATGTATTCAAAGTGTGTACAATATGATGACCAAAGGCCTCTATTTATAATGGTACAGAGCTAGGGTTTTAGGGTGGATGACTTGGTCAACACTCATATAATGTATATCTATAAGATATTTACAACACTTCCCCTTGAGTGACAAATCCCTAAAAGAAATGTTGCCTCAGTAAAACCTTGCCAGAAAAACCCAGTGGGACAAAATCTGGTCGAAGGAAAAAGAGTACAACTGCTCCGCTTGTACTTGATCACTGTAGTCTTTGAGTTGTTGCATGCCGACTTGTGTACCAACTTTCTTAATGTTGACGTCGGCAATACCTTTGTGAATAAGCACGCCAAATTGTCACTTGTGCGAGTCTCCGTTGAAACAATGATACAAGTATAACATTTCACATTTGACAATATTATTGTGATGTGCATGCCTTGTTAAAAACCTCTTCAGAAAAAACCCTGTGAAAAAAAAAACTCGATAGAGAAAAAAATTACATAACATACACTTACTCATGTGTTGCATTAGTTGTCTCGTTAAAAACCTTGACTAAGAAAATCCATCGGGAGAAAAACTTAGTAAGGGAAAAAATACGAGTACAACCATTTGGCCTTTAGAGTATATTCTTTATGATTACTCAAAATTAACCTTTATGGCCAAATCTTCATAAATATGTAGAAGTTTCTCACTCCCCCTGAAGATAATAATCTTCAAAATTAACATATTTCAATACTATAAGCGTAACTTTCTTGGGAGGAGATTTAGTGAATAAATCTACAAGTTTATCACTAAACAAACTTTTGTGGCCATAGTTCTTCTAGAACTCATTTATGCAACACAAGTTGAATTATTCGCATAGAGAATAGTGGAGAATATAGCTCATATCCTTACACCAATTTGAGATATTGAACCATGCGATGAGATAAACAACCAACATCCTAGTAGCCACCAATGTAAATCTCAATCTCTTTCATAAAATAGATTAAAGATCGTTTTAACCTTTAAGATAATGAATGATATTCTCAATATCATTTCAATGTCTCCTTATGAGAGCATTAATCTTGCTAGCAAGTTAACTTTAAATGTTATATCAGATCTGATAGAATATATAGTGCTATCGGCACTCAAAGTAGGGAACTTTTGGTCCTATAATATAATCGTTATCTTCTATATTCACTTCAAGTCAAGTGAAGAGACAATCATTCGTGTCCGACTAGAATAAATCTCTCTACAACCTTTCAAGTAGGTCGATTGGTGTAATAATAATATGCTCCTTTAGGAGATGTTCGATCTTCATATCAAGTCAATACTTAGATTTAGCTAAGTCTTCTATTTCAAGCTCTACCTTTATGTACGAGTTGACTCTTTCATCAATATAAAAGTTATTCAAAGACTTTTTGATATTTACACAAGTACATATATCATTATTCACATATTCTTACTTTATAAGGATTATTAATTTACACTTGTTGTGAATTTAAATTTCTCTTTCTTAGAAATTTTTAGTACATTAGAAACTTTTATATATATTCACGTACAATGACCCAATAAATATACGGATCAATGATATTCATTACTGCGATAGATATTAAATAACGAAATGTGATGCCATATTAGGAGAATATATAAGTAAGATCAATTTAGGATATCTGCCTAAATCTTTGAGCTATTTACATCGCTTTATTTCTCATCATCTCATCAATTTTTTTTTCTCTTAGTACAAATACTCATTTGTGTCAACATTATTTGACATGTGTACTACAGAGCAAAAGATTATTTATTTAGCGAGTCAAGCTCTGACTCAATTGCTTCTTTCAAATTTACTCAGTGTCTCTGGCACTTCTATTTTGATCTGGATCCAAAATATCATTTCAAAATGATATAAGCAATTTTGTCGAGGCAAAAGAATTGTCGACAATTATAATATTTTACTATTGCTCGTTTCTCCTGAATTTACAGAATTCATGGCAATTTCAATCAACCAAATTTTCATCATTTCTCAATTATATTTTCTTTTCTGGTTATTCCGTAATCCCAGTATTTTGATATTTGGTGCACGTGCATATGCACTGGGATTTTTGTCCTCAGGACGATCCTCTTAGGAGATTATTATAGTGATATAATTTCTCTATTCAATTTTGTATTCCGGAAATCTTGATATTTAGCACCAATAGATCTCTCACGCTTATTCACGCTTATTTAGTTCACGAGGAACTTCAATTATTTTTGGTGCATATACAATATGTATATGAGATTTGATCACTCATTTAGCAGTAATAACTTGTTGAACTTTAAGTTCATCGCGTGAATATTTAATTCAACATATATTCCAACTTTTTGTTGGGAACCCATCTTTTGTATGTTGTGGGTGTGCAATTGAGACTTGAAATCAAAAGTTCGTAGATGAGAAACATCAAGTTCTCAACCAACAATATACGAACTAATGTTGTCGCATGTATGATCAAGTTCTCAACCAATAATATACGAACTAATGTTGTCGCATGTATATTTGCAGAGATATTCATTATTATCTTCTGCTACTGTCTCAATATAGTATCCGTTGTAGGGGATATCATTAAAACTTACTCCTTAGTAAGTTTCTTTTTGACTTACTAACATATTCTATTGTTAATTTAGTATCATTTGTAATATGATACAAGCTAGCTCTTCCGGAGCTATTTGTATTACTTGTGCAATATTTATGCACAAAAATCAAGGATAATCATATATTATCCAAATATTTTATTGCTCATCAAGGCATGTAATATTCTTTAGGAATATTACTTGTGCTACTTCAATAGCATCAATTGATAATCTTTAAGATTATTCATAAATTTGTGTTTCTACGGAAACAACGATTATTATATCATAAGAAATATAGGCATAATAAATCATAATATATTTATGCAGTATACCATATTTCAAAAATATAAACAAATTCAAGTTTACAGTGCACGTAGATCTCTAGAATACGTAACAATTCTAATTTGTGTAGAAGTTAATCACGAAAAGTAGATTAACTATAATATTCTAATGACATAATCATAATTTTTTCAATTAATTTTTTTTCATGGAAAATTCATGCGATGCCTTGCTCAATTCATCAAATAGAATTACTCAATTACTTTGTTAAGAATATTACCTAGCAGGAAAGACACGATTCTTTCCTAGGGCATACCTTCAATACTCACTCGATTGGTTATAGACTCAGGGCTAGAGATTCGTGCTGATAACGTGTTATAAACTAGAGAGAACGGGGAATAAAATAGAGAGAATAAGAGTTCTATCTATTGAGATGTATTCAAAGTGTGTACAATATGAGGACCAAAGGCCTCTATTTATAATGGTACAGAGCTAGGGTTTTAGGGTGGATGACTTGGTCAACACTCATATAATGTATATCTATAAGATATATTTACAACACAAATAAGAATATATAGAAGGTATTTTTAAACCCTTCCTTAACGGCTCACAGTCGTAATTCTTGATTTTTATTTTTATTTTTATTTTTGTTATTTTATTTTTTGCTTGATCTTGAAATTCTTGATTTAAATAGGATAGCAGTCCAGTCGCAATCTAGTTTGTCGGGGCGCCGGTATTTCTTCACTCTGTGCGAGTGTAAAGCCAAATTTCCCATCTCAGATGAGCTGTGTCGCAAACACTATCGTGTGAGAGAGAGAGAGAGAGAAAGAGAGAGAGGGATTTCACACACTTAAAGGTTCGTTAATAGGGAAACCTTTCATTCTCTATTTCTTAGAAGTGGAGGAGGAAGAGAGCTTTTGAAAATGGAGAAAGCTTTGGTAAAAGTTGGGAGCATAAAAGCAGGTACATTTTGGGTTTCCAAGAAAGCCAAAGAAGAGATCTCAAACATCTCTCAAGACCTCTCTGTATGCTCTCCCTCTCTCTCTCTCTCTCGATTTCTTTTTTTCTCTCTTTCTTTATGGGTTTTGTTTGATTCTGTTTTTGTTAGAAATTTGTGTTTTTGTGTGATTTAATGATTGTTTTTTTATGAATCTTGATGATGCTGGTTGTGTTGAGTCGGCCCTGTTTGTGATTGATGCTGAATTTTACATTAGTTGAAGATATGTCTGATTATTTTTTTGAATCTTGATTGACAAAGAAATCACAATTCTTGAAAAGGCTTCTTTTTTTTTAAATTAAGTTGAAGTTCAGAGTTCCTTAGAAGAACTTGATTAATGGGATGTGTGAAATTTTAATGGAATGGAGATATTTGAATTTTGCTTTTACACATCTGTATCGCTAACTTTCACCAATTGCAGATTGCTTATGTTTAGTTAAATAAAAGAAAAAAGAAAACATTCATCCAATCTACTATGCCAATCTGCTGATAAATTCTCCAAGATTTAGTTCTTGAATTGCTCTTTGGCAGTTTTAAATTTTGATTTAGTGAAAAGAGAAAACAACGGTGGTTAGTAATGACATGTAATGGTTGGATGAATTGATTTTCCTTTAGTGTCATTCTCTTTAGATTGAGTTTAATAGTATTTATTTTGCTATCTATGAACAATATTACTACTAGATTGTCTCAACTTCCATTTTCTATCAGTTGCTGTAGTATTTTCACCATTTTCTGGACAGCATTCCTTTTTCCTTTCTCAGCATTTCATCCAATAACTATTCTGTTGAGACATAGTACAATTCTTCTATATATTACTGTGTTTCTTGTTTCTTGATGCTGACAATTAGGCAAAGAACACGATGACCCTAACGCGATATCTTCCTTTTGTGTGTCAAATTGCAGACACTTTCAAATACTGTGGAAGAGAAGGCGAAATGGATCTTCAACAAGCTCAAAGGTACATAATTAAATTATCCCTCGCGCTCTGCTTAATTCAATGATATGGATTCTTATTTTTCCTCAGTCGTGGAGGAAAAGTCTTTCTGGTGAAATGGCCTAAGAGGCTAAGACGCGTACTTGATAGACCTACTTTTCATTTATTTGTTCTGAAATTTTTAGGCCACTTATGTTGAGTATATGTTGATGGAGTGTTGAATGAGCTTGCTCCATTCACATTCATTTCCGAATCATATATTTGCGCGTACATACTGAATTTGATACTCGTTTGAAGTAGCATATTGCACTTCATTTACATGAAAAATAATCTCTAAAGTGAAGGAATCATCATGATGAATGTGAGATGATGTTCAAGAACATCAAATTATCTAAACATCTCGTTTCTTGAATTTGCTCCTCCTCAGGAAAGCCATTGAAATCATTGCCTGATCTCCTTAGAGAGAACAATCTTCCTCCGGGCCTTTTTCCTCAGAACATAACATGCTATGAATTCGACGTGGCAAAATCCAAGCTCATCGTGTACATGTCTTCTCCGTGTGAGGTGTGTTTCAAGGACTCGTCCATTGTTAGGTACTCAACTCGTGTGAAGGCCACATTGTCGAGAGGAAAGCTGACGGGAGTCGAGGGGATGAAGACGAAGGTGCTGGTGTGGGTGAAGGTGAGCAGCATCAGTGTGGAAGGACACAAGTCTGATAAAGTTTGGTTCACAGCAGGAGTGAAGAAATCAAGATCCAAAGATGCCTACGAAATGCCGCGGGATGCCCTTCGGGTTGAAGAATTTTGAAATGTCAATATTTGTCATTCTTGGAATCTTGAAATTCATTTGTTTGTTTGGAAAAATATCAATAAATATGCATAAAGAAGTTGGAGGTGGTAATTAGTATTGAGAGTTGGAATATTTGGGACTCGATTCTTTTGTTGTGATTAATATAAACATAGTTCGGTTAAATTATTTAAATTACACTAATACTTTTTGGACATATATATCCGGACATAAAATGAATATATTAATAATTTTAACTTATAATTTATTAAATAAAATAATGGTGTTGGTTGGTACTCTAATGTATTTACTTAATTAATCTAAACCGCCATTTTTAGAGAGAGAAATATAAATACAAAAAATACGAAATTAAACTAATAAAGTTATTTTGTGATTTTCACTAATCTTTTGGAAATACTATTACTTAATAGATATTTATGCATTCACTTGAATTAGATTACTCAAAAAATAATAAATTGAATGAATGTGGAGAAATTACAAAATTAAATAAATAAGTTAAACGGATCGAACCGATTCATTTACCTAAACGAGATAGATTATGTCCGGACATTTATGTCCGAATAGCATCACTCTTTAAATTATTGCACAGAAGCGGGGTGCGCGTCGAACATAGCACTTGAGTGCGCGTCGAATATAGCAGGTGTAGTAGGACATTAAAAAAAGGGGTAATGGCCTGTAAATTCCTCAACTTTCTGTAATTTCTGGTTTAGCTCTCCACCTAAAGATTTTGTGTATAAATTCCTCAATTTTAAGCAATTTCTGGTTTTGCTCTTCATCTAAAGATTCTGCATGTAAAATTCTTTAACTTTCAATTGTTTCTGATTTTGCATCCGAGATCAAATTTTCCCCAAATTAATGTTGACATGACTGCCAAAAAATTTGAGTTGGCCAATTCGACCAATAAACAAAACGACGTCGTTTTGAAATTTATTTAATAAAAAATAATAAATTAGATTTGGGTCGGGCGGTTTCACGATGGTGTTCTTGGTGAGGGGTTTGGGGGCAGTTTTGGTGTCGAAGAAGGGGATTGTGGCGGATGTGACGAAAGGGGCACAACGTGGTGACGACGAAGGAAATTGGGACGGGAATGGAGAGAGATAAAAAGTGAGAAAATCTGGCAAAAAATCTAATTTATTATTTTTAATTAAATAAATTTTAAAACGACGTCGTTTTGTTTATCGGTCGAATTGGCCAACTCAAATTTTTTGGCGGTCATGTCAGCATTAATTTGGGAAAAATTTGACCTCGGATGCAAAATCAGAAACAATTGAAAGTTGAGGAATTTACACGCAAAATCTTTAGGTGGAGAGCAAAACCAGAAATTGCTGAGTTGACGAATTTACAGGCCATTACCCCTTAAAAAAATCAGCAAGAACTTTATCCCACAATGGTATTTTGCTTTCATGTTCTTTTACTACCAAATGAAATCAGAAAATTACCTTTCAGATTTTATACAATAAAATAAAAAATTAGAATTTAAATACTATATTTTTTTATTCATAACTTGCAGCCTCAAAATGTTAGTAATATTTATGAAGGAAAGTCGAACTCTGATTACAAAAGCATTTCTTTATTATTAGCCTATAGACTTGCTTGCAATATTACTATTGATCAGAAGCATGCCGTTGTTGGTAATTGGAAAGCAATGTGGAGACTAGAAGTCCCTCCTAAGGTAAAAATCTTTCTTTGGCGAGCTGCTCGGGATTGTCTTCCGACGAAGGCTAAATTGGCAAGTCGTGGCATTCCGGTGTGTGGTCCGTGTGCAATCTGTGGGATTGGCATTGAGAACATGTGGCACGTTTTGATTGGATGTCGCAGCCCGAACCTCGATATTAGATGTCAAGGCCGGTAGGTCTCACGACTTACACAATTTATAATTAACAAAAGAATAAAGATAGCGACCCGGCTATCGTTGGAATAACAAAGGGCATTCATAATCAATAAAGTTCAAAAATTCTGAATAATTACGACATGCATAACTCAAGATTAACGAGACGATCAACAGATTTCAATAACGACATACATATCGAATACCTTAACTCAAATCACTCGAAATTAAAAGACCTGATCAACCAAATAATCAATAGTGACCAAGAAGTTAACATGTTGGAAATAAATAGACCTGATCAACCAAATAATCGACATTGATCAAGAAGATGACGAGTTGACTTGAGGATCAAGAAAGCATGACAAGGAAAAACTGTTTCAAGTTCGACAAAGCTTCATGGAACAGATGATTAACCTTTATACATATCAAGACTAGGTTTCAAGCAAACTTTGACAAAAAAAAAGTTCGACTATCAAAACATAGTTCGACTCTAGGGTTTAAACGACTTCATCATAGTTTAATTCTAGAATTCAGAATTTAAAACACCATTATAGTATAATAAAACATCTTAACATGGCAGCGGAATACGAGAGATTATATGTATGAAGACATATAATCTAGGCTCTTTATTTATCAAAATATTAACAACAACCGACGTCCATCCAGCTCTCGTCATCTACATCCCTGCTAACCTGCACGTTTTAGAAATAACATGTGTACGAGTACTACGTACTCAGTGAACACATGCCGAAAACATTTGAAAACTTTGCTGAATACAGCTATATATGAAAACTTGCCAGAAACATAATACGAGGATTTTCTGAAAAACAACTCGTAAAATGATAAAAATACTTTCTTTTCAAAACTCATTTGTCTGCAGACAATTATAATAGTATGAACCATATATCTACAATAAATAATGGTGATGAGAAAGAGGCTTCTTTCTCAATCACTTGTAATCGGCATATCAACGAAAAACTCACGGTTACGTATAATCGGTCTATCAAAGAAATGCGCACGATTACCAATGTGTACACAGATTCCACCTTGCGTGGAACCGAATTCGTCTTTCTGAAGTAGATGGTAACATACTTAAACATTTTTTTTAAAATCATTTGGCAAGTATCAAAGCTTTGTAAAACATACGATATCATGTTTTTCACATATTTTAGTTTAGAAAGCCCACCTGATTACTTTAAGCTTTAACTTTAAATCTTTAACGCCTGCAACCCTTTTACTTCACGTTTCTGCTTCCGCTTCCGCTTGCTCCTTTGAATCGAAACGGAATAACGATTTTAGAATTAAAACTTCTATCGAATAACGACTTCGACATTCTTAACGTAATTCGATTCGAATTTCTAGGCCGAAACTCGACGAACCTCGAGAATTTCTATCTTAACTTCTAAAACGTTCTTAATCTTTCTTAATCCCTCATTAAGCATCAAACATCAATCAAATCTCATATAACATCAACATTTATAAATTACTATTCCTCATAACCGACTAATTTGATTTTAATCCGTCTAACGGATTCAGAAAATTCTCAATTTAATTCTACGCACTTATTTCATCATATCCAACATAATTATACTTTAACTACACACATCAACTCAATTAATCATATAAACTCCCAAATCGGGAAAATCAATCAAAAATAGAAAATCTTTATTATTTTGAATTAAATTTCCAGAAAATCATACAACACTTTAATTTTTTTATTAAGAAATTCATAAATGCAATTAATTTCTTAATTAAAATTTTATTAATATTTTATTTATTATTTATTAATTTTTCGGTTATTTTGTATTTATAGTTTCTAGAATTATTTTCTCTTCTTTTTAATTTCTAATATTCTTAATTAACATTATAAGCTCATTTCTTCATTAAATTTTCAATCAATTAAGTATTAATCTTCCAACCCTAATTTCACTTTCTAGGGTTTCTAGGGTTAATCATGCTTTCACTTAATCATTTCTTGATTCTATTTACTTCATTAACATCATATATCTTTAATTGAAGCTTCCAATCCATCATATAACATCACATTATCAAACCCAAATTTTTAATCTCATATTTTCGACAATTAATAATAAAATGAGATATGTTGGGAATTCATGCTTACTTCCAACATGAAACATTCTTTGATTAATTTACTAAACTCATTTATATCATCAAAATGAATATACAAGACATGCATCAATTATTTCACCATTTTCCATTCTTTTCGAAAATTACCAATTGATAGCTAGGGTTTTCCATGCTTAAATCTAATTACATATTTGATCTTATAATCATATTCTAAGCATAATTCATGAAGAACAAATCATCATTCAATGCATGAATTAAAATTTAGCATTTTCTTCATGATTTCGAAAATCATGCAACTTAGGGTTAGGGTTTTGATTTTTCTAATTTAATCACACAAATCATCATATAATCATGATATAAGCAACATACTATAAGATAAAAATCATCTAAACACTCCTCCATTTCTCCCCAAAAATGTCGAAATATATATACATAACTAGAGTTATTCATGCATCATCTTAAGCTAATAATTGATCATCTAACATCTTAAAATCATCATATAAATAACATATGAAGGCATGAACCACATCTACCAATTTCTACAAAATCTAAAAAAAAATCGACATATATATATATAAGAAGAGATCTTGAGGAAAAACCTAGTCCTTCTTGATTACTTTGGATGAGGAACAACTTGAACTTGAAAGCTTGAAGGCTTGAAGATTGAAGATCAAAGTTGTATGTTTGTGTTGAGAGAGAAGAGATCGAGAGAGAGAAGAGATCGAGAGAGAGAAGAGAGGGTTTGCAGCTGCTGCTGCTGTGTTTGTTGTGTGTGTGCGTGTGGTGAGGTAGAGAGAGTGAGATATATGCATGTTACATGCATAGGGTAGGGTAGCCTAGGTCTAATTTTTTAATTTAACTTAATTCTTAAGTTTTGATAGTTATTTAATCACTTTCTCGACTCACTTAATTAACAACGACGAACCTTCCGATAAACTCTTAATTTCTCAACACAGAAATTAAGATTAAGGTTTCACGGATCTTAGATAAAAATTTCACAGAAAGAATCGGAGATTCGAAGCATTTTCAAATCGACAGAAACTAAATTTTTAAGTGATAAATTACGTAAAATTTCACGTAATTAAATTAAATTCTTCTTTTAGTCAATTAATGACTAAACATTTATCATCTATTGATAAATGTAAAAACTTCTTCGTTTCGGATTATCCGAGACGATAAAAATTAATTAAAACTCATTTTTCCGGTAGAATATATCTGCCGGGTAAAATTTTCGGAAAGAAAATTTTTATTTTACTAAATTTCTTGTCTTTATCATTAGATAAATTATTTTAATTACTTAATAAAGACGGGATACTACATTCTCTTCCCCTAAAAATAAATTTCGTCCCGAAATTTGCTTATCTCTTGGAAGAGTTCGGGATACTTTTCTCTCATCTTGCTTTCTAACTCCCATGTTGCTTCTTCTAGTCCATGATGCCTCCATTTGATCTTTACCAACGCGATCGACTTATTCCTAAGTTGTTGGATCTTTCGATCCAAAATCGCTTCAGGTTTCTCTTCATAACTAAGATCTGGTTCAAGGACTACTTCTTCTTGATGAATAACGTGCTTAGGATCAAACATATATTTCCGTAACTGAGATACATGAAACACGTTATGTGAACTTCCAAAAATTGGCGGTAAAGCTAGCTTATACGCTACTTGACCTATTCTTTCAATAATTTCATATGGTCCTATGTAGCGAGGTTTAAGCTTCCCTTTAACACCAAATCGATGAATTCCTCTTGAAGGCAAAACTTTCAAGAAAACTTTATCACCCACATTGAATTCTAATTCTAATCTTCTAACGTCAGCATAAGACTTCTGACGGTCTTGTGCTTCTTTAATTCTTTGTTTGATTTGACGCACAATCTTTATCATCTCTTCCACTGAATCGGGCCCTAATATTTTTCTCTCGCCCACATCATCCCAATGAAGCGGAGATCTACACTTCTTTCCATAAAGGGCTTCGTAGGGCGCCATGCCAATTGTCATTTGATAATTGTTGTTGTAAGCAAATTCAACAAGAGGTAAAATTTGCTCTCATTGACTTCCTCGATCTAGAACAACAGTTCTCAACATATCCTCCAAGATTTGAATGGTTCTTTCTGATTGACCATCCGTCTGAGGATGAAAAGCCGTACTAAAATTCAATTTGGTACCTAATTCTTCTTGCATACTTTTCCAAAAATGAGAAGTAAATTTTGAGTCTCGATCCGAAGTGATCGACTTAGGTACTCCGTGCAATCGCACAATTTCTCGCATGTATAGCTGAGCTAATTTATCAGCGCCATAAGTTATGGGAATAGGTATAAAGTGTGCAGATTTTGTCAATCTATCCACTATTACCCATATTGTTGTATTCCCTCGTTTGGATCTAGGTAACCCAGTTACAAAATCCATGGTAATTTTATCCCATTTCCACTCTGGAATATCTAAGGGTTGTAGCTTCCCATATGGTCTCTGATGCAATGCCTTTACCTGTTGACAGGCTAAACATCTTTCCACAAAAGAAGCTATGTCTTTTTTCAATCCTTCCCACCAAAATGTTTGTTTCAAATCTTGATACATTTTGGTACCTCCAGGGTGAGCTGAATAAGGAGTTTCATGAGCTTCGCTCATGATCTCATTTCTTAATTCTTCATCATTCGGCACACAAATTCTTCCTCTAAAAAGGAGAATATTATCTCTTGCTTCCTTAAAATTCTCATCCTTTTCTTGACGAATTTTCATTCGTAATTTTTCCAATTTCTCATCTTTTCTCTGAGCATCGGAAATTCTTGATCTTAGGTCTGGAATTATTTCCATGGCTGCAATCATTTGCTCAACAGACTGCGGAGGTAGAATTACTTCTAACCTCAGTTTTCCGAAACTCTTAATGAGTTCTTTCTCTTGAGTTAGAAGAAATCCTAATTCCGATTTCCCTTTTCTGCTCAACGCGTCAGCAACTACATTTGCTTTTCCTGGATGATAGGAAATTTTATAATCGTAGTCTTTAACTAACTCGAGCCATCTTCTTTATCTCATATTTAATTCTTTCTGCTCAAAGAAATATTTGAGACTCTTGTGATCTGTGAAGATTTCACATTTTGCTCCATAAAGATGGTGTCTCCAGATCTTTAGAGCATGTACTACTGCTGCTAGTTCCAAATCATGAGTTGGATAGTTTACTTCATGAGGTCTAAGCTGTCTAGAAGCATATGCAATAACTCTTCCTTCTTGCATCAGGACACAGCCTAGTCCGTTCTTTGATGCATCTGTATAAACAGCATAGTCTTTATCTGAATCTGGAACTGATAGCACTGGGGCAGTGGTCAATCTCTTTTTAAGTTCTTGGAAACTTTCCTCACATTCTTCTGACCACTTGAACTTTGATTCTTTCTTTAGGAGATGGGTCATTGGCTTAGCTATCTTGGAGAATCCTTCGATAAATCTCCGATAATAGCCTGCTAGACCTAAGAAACTCCTAATTTCATGTGGTGTGGTTGGAACTTTCCATTCCTGAACTGCTTGTACTTTTGAAGGATCAACTTTGATTCCTTCAGAAGATACAACATGTCCGAGGAAATGTACTTCTCTTAGCCAAAATTCACATTTACTAAATTTGGCATACAATCTTTCGGTTCTCAACCTTTCCAAAACAATTCGAAGATGTTCTTCGTGTTCTAATTCATTCTTTGAATACACGAGAATATCATCAATGAAAACTACGACAAACTTGTCCAAGAATTCATGGAATACTCGATTCATGAGATCCATAAATACTGTTGGAGCATTTGTTACACCAAATGGCATTACTACAAATTCGTAGTGGCCATATCTTGTTCTGAAAGCTGTCTTGGAAATATCTTCTTGCTTAACCTTCAATTGGTGATAACCAGATTTTAGATCAATCTTCGAGAATACACTCGCTCCTCTGAGCTGATCAAATAGATCATCTATTCTCGGCAAAGGATATCTATTCTTCAAGGTTAATTTGTTTAATTCTCGGTAGTCGATGCACATCCTCAAACTACCATCCTTCTTTTTGACAAATAGAATTGGTGCTCCCCACGGAGAAATACTAGGTCTAATGAAACCTAGGCCAAGTAACTCTTGCAGTTGAATTTTCAATTCTTGCAACTCCTTTGGAGCCATTCTGTATGGTGCCTTGGAAACAGGAGCTGATCCTGGTTCAAGATCTATTGTGAATTCCACTTGCCTGTCTGGTGGCAATCCTGGCAAAACTTCGGGAAAAACGTCTTGGAATTCTCTGACTATGGCTACATCTTCAATGCTCTTATCCTTATTTTCATCTTTGTTAAGATAGATGATATATGTTTTCATATCTTTTCTTCTCAACAATTTCTTTACTTGAACTGCCGAGATAATCGGCGATTTCTTACAATTTCTTTCTATTCCGAAAAATAGAGTTGGTTCCTGACCAGGCATATGAAATGAAATCTGTCTTTGCTTGCATTGAATGTTTGCAAAATTCTCGGTCAACCAATCCATTCCCAAAATAATATCTACATCCCACATTTTAATTAAATTTAGGGTTTTTACTAACATCTTGAGAGATCCCAATTCAATCTCTATATTAGGACAGATGCGAGTAACTGAGGTAGATTTACCTAACGGTGTAGTTACTCTCAAGTCTTGACTAGCACGTTCTACTTTAAGACCAAGATTATCTACGCATGCATCTGATATAAATGAATGCGATGCACCAGTATCAAATAAAATTATAACAGGTACGCCATTTAATTGACCCATACCTGTCAAATTTCCTTGATCCTTGTCGAACGGCTTCTGATCAAGAGCAAAAACCCTTTGATATTGTTGTTGGGGTTCCATTCTCAGTTGCTGGGGTTGTTTTTGCTTTGGTTGGAATCGCCGCCCTTGGCGATTTCGTTGCTGCTGTCGTTGCTGAGGAACAACTTCTATTGCCTTCAATCTCTGAGACGGGTTCTGAGTTGGTCTACTTCCTCCTGCTCCTTGTAGTTTAGTTGGGCACTGATACGAATAATGACCAACTTAACCACAAGTATAGCAGCTATTACTTCCAGCCTTGCATATCCCTTGATGCATCTTGCCACACTTGGAACATGGAGACATTCCTTGATAAGTTTGAGACGAGTTGCCTTGATTGACGAAAGGTTGCTTGAATCGTCCTTGATTAAATTGTTGCTGTTGCTGACGTTGTTGTCCTTGCTGTCCTTGCCAGGGCTTCTTATTAGATTGACTTCCGAAATTCTATTTTCGTTTCTGACTTTGATTGGACGACTGCTGATTTGCCACTGTCGCTGGAGCTTGAACTTGCGTGGCTACTAAAGTCTGAGAAGACTTATCTGGCTGCATAGCCAATTCCATATCCAGAGCTCTATTTAATGTTTCGGCATATGACAATGCACTTTGACTGGCCAGCACAATTCTTATTTCTTGTCGAAGACCTGTTCGGAAAAGTTCAGCCATTTTCTCATCTGTATCTACCTTGTCTTGAGCAAAACGTGATAGATCGCAAAATTCTCTATGATACTCAGATACCGACTTCTTTTCTTGCTTGAGATTAGCAAACTCATTCTCCTTCTGCTTTCGATAACTTCGAGGAATGAATTTTTCGAACAATGCATCCTTGAATTGTTCCCATGTTAGATTTTCCAATTGCTCAGGAGTGTATGCTCTTTGTCGAGCTTCCCACCAGTAATCCGCAGAACCTTTAAGCTGGTAAGACATGCATGTAAGACGTTCTTGATCCGTACAACGAAGAAAACGGAAAATTCTTTCTAACGAACGAATCCATTCTTCGGCTTCCGAAGGATTTTCTTTTCCATCGAGAGTTGGGGGATTTTGCCGCAAAAATAATTCTTCAATTCTCCTGTCGAGCTGAGGAGGAGGTGGGGTAGGTCCTCTTTCTGGTTCATTGTCCTCAACTCTTCCACGACCTCTACCTCTTGGTCTACCTCTTGACGGTATTTTCTGATTAACCAGGATTTTCATTCGAATTATTCTTTTTTTTTCTAACGAAAATCTATTCTCTAATAAAAAGGATTCTTCTTTCTTTAAATTTATTTTAAAGGAAATAAATTTTCCTAGGTTTTAGAACTTAGAAAAATTTTCCTTAACCACCTCATTAATGCATAGCATGCTCATCATACTTCTAATGAATTACACGATTCATTCTTGTCAAAACTTTCAATCACATATATCATGCTCATAAAATGTAGTGAAATCCAAAAATTTATTCACATCGTCATACATTGTAAATCAACAATTTAATTTCTCATCATCATGAAGAAATTAAATAATTCACTCTTGTCATAATTAATGAATCAACGATTCACTCTTATAAAATTTCTATAACCTTTAATCATAAAATAATTCAAGAACAATTATTTTTCATAATTATTCTTGCTAAATATAATTTAGTTTTCATACTCTTATCATAAAAGGAATAATATCATATATTAACTTCATCATACTTAGTGAATTAAATAATTCACACTCATCATTACCAATGAATCAAACGATTTATTTCCATTATCAATATTTACTTTATAAAAATTAAGTAATAATTATTTATTATATTATTCTGCTAAATTTAATTAACTCGTACATTCTTTATAAATCTAGAATGAATAAAATCATCTTGATACATAAACTTCATCCTAAATGATTTTGAGGTGATTTACTTCATCTCTAACTTTTTCTTGAATATATAGTTAATGGAAACATAAATTTAAATAACTAAGAACTAAACAAATGATGGTCGAATAACGAATGACGAACAAAACAAAAACTAACGAACTAACGAAGAACATAACGAACTATATGAAAACATTTAGCAATGGATCAAACCATCCTTCACGCCATTTTCGTCATTCTGCGTCTCAAAGTCGTATAATGAAGAAGAAAATTCCTTCATTCGAACTTTGATTAAACCTTCTTCTACTTATTAACTTCTTATTTACTATCTAAACTTGATTAAAACTCTTCTATTAATATAAAACTAACGGTAGAAGAAAATGATTAATGGAATAAACGAAAAACGTAACGAATTACATACGGAATATTCGATTCGTTTCTTCCGGCCTGAACTACCGTCGTTTTCCGTCACATAGCCATCACACAGCGGCGTAAGAAGTCGCCTGAACTTTGCCTGAACATCCTCCACCGCCGCTGTCTTCTGCCGGAATCGCGCCACCAAGCTGCCGCCGTCTGCCGCTGCTGTTCTGCTCTCCAGCGACCGCTGGTTTCCAGCCGCTGCTGGATTCCGGCGACCGCTGTGATTACAGCGAGCGCTGGAATCACCTTCGGGTTTTCTGCTCCAGCGAGCGGTGAGGTACAGCGAGCGTTGGACTTCCGGCGAGCGTTGAGTTGCTGCTGGCGCTGGAATCATGCAGCCGCTGCTGTCTTCAATCCCCAGCGACTGCTGGGGTGAGGTTCAGCTTTTCTCGTCTCAGCGAACGCTGAGTTGCCGCCGGCGTTGGTTTTCCATTCCAGCGGTCGCTGGATTCCAGTCGGCGCTGGAATTCCGGCAATCGCTGGAAATTTCGGCGAGCGCTGAAATCATTTTCGGGGTTTTCCATCCAACGAGCGTTGGAACTTTTTCTGAACGTGTTTTCTTCCGTTTTTCATACGTTTGATGAGTTTTTCTTCCACTATACTCATTTTCCGACGTTTTATTTCTTCGATAACGCTTCATTTTAGTTAGTATAATGTTTTCTCGACTTCACCTTTCTCGCTTCTTCCTTTCTTCTTAAGACCATTAAACGAAAATTTAACAACGGAAATTATCGATAACTCGAAAAATTATCAAAACAACTTCTTTGGCCGTACTTTTCATTTAACGGGAAAATTTGCCTCTTCGAGGACTTTTACAAAAGTTAGGGAATTATTTACATCAAAAATTCCCTACATTAGTCGTGATTTTTCTAACTTCACGCAAAATATTTTATCGGAGCGGAATTCTACGTCGCTTCCGATTCGCTATACTATCATATTATGCTTCTATGTACAATAGCTTATTTACAACCGATAAAACGTACAAGTTGTTGGATTAACTATTCTATTACATTATATTTACATTAGCTTCCTTTTCGTTAATTATTATCAAACTTCTTTCAACCACCCTCCTTTTTCTTCACTGCTCGTCCTCCGACGGATCCTCTTCCTCTTCCTCTTCTTCGTCATCTCTCGGATCTTCCTCACTTGGATCTTCTTCTTCCGTTTCCGTACTCTCCTCTGCTCTCTCCACTCCGTCCAAAGTCACACGAGGGGCATGAGTAATATCCTCTCCCGGCGAAGGCCTAAAGCTAGGCTGAAAACTTAAATGGTTAAACGGTATTCGACGGAGATAGAAATATCCTTCGGTTGGTCCAACCTCTGGATCGACGTTTTCCTCGTCACTATCATAGTGACGTGGTCCAAAAGTGCTAGCCACGTTAGGGTCAAATAGAATAGGCTGGGCTCCAACTATAGCATCAAGCTCTGAAGAATTCAAAGCTTGCAATGTATCAACGGAAGGATCATTTGAAACTTCCTCAACAAAAGAAGCTGAGGCTACGCCGTTAGGCTGAACGGAAGGCTCAGGAGTGAAGATCAAAGTTTCAGAACGAGAGGGAGATGCAACATAGCCATTTACTAATGGCTCAGCAAGAAAGGAGTTAACATCAAATCCATTATTTTCATGGATGGGAGAAGCAATAGGTTCGGGATTTTCCGGAGGATTCTGATCAAAGATAGGGTAATCTTGGGGCATGAGATGTTGTAAACCAAACTCACCAACAGGAATCAACGGCTGATATGGTCCAGGAGGTGGGTACGAAAAACACATATATTGAGTACTATAAGATCAAAATCATCTAAACACTCCTCCATTTCTCCCCAAAAATGTCGAAATATATATACATAACTAGAGTTATTCATGCATCATCTTAAGCTAATAATTGATCATCTAACATCTTAAAATCATCATATAAATATCATATGAAGGCATGAACCACATCTACCAATTTCTACAAAATCTAAAAAAAATCGACATATATATGTATAAGAAGAGATCTTGAGGAAAAACCTAGTCCTTCTTGATTACTTTGGATGAGGAACAACTTGAACTTGAAAGCTTGAAGGCTTGAAGATTGAAGATCAAAGTTGTATGTTTGTGTTGAGAGAGAAGAGATCGAGAGAGAGAAGAGAGGGTTTGCAGCTGCTGCTGCTGTGTTTGTTGTGTGTGTGCGTGTGGTGAGGTAGAGAGAGTGAGATATATGCATGTTACATGCATAGGGTAGGGTAGCCTAGGTCTAATTTTTTAATTTAACTTAATTCTTAAGTTTTGATAGTTATTTAATCACTTTCTCGACTCACTTAATTAACAACGACGAACCTTCCGATAAACTCTTAATTTCTCAACACAGAAATTAAGATTAAGGTTTCACGGATCTTAGATAAAAATTTCACAGAAAGAATCGGAGATTCGAAGCATTTTCAAATCGATCGAAACTAAATTTTTAAGTGATAAATTACGTAAAATTTCACGTAATTAAATTAAATTCTTCTTTTAGTCAATTAATGACTAAACATTTATCATCTATTGATAAATGTAAAAACTTCTTCGTTTCGGATTATCCGAGAAGATAAAAATTAATTAAAACTCATTTTTCCGGTAGAATATATCTGCCGGGTAAAATTTTCGGAAAGAAAATTTTTATTTTACTAAATTTCTTGTCTTTCTCATTAGATTAATTATTTTAATTACTTAAGAAAGACGGGATACTACATTAGATGCCCTTTTGCTGAAGGTTGTTGGGAAACATCAGGATTTGCGGGCCTGGTGGCTTGTGCTTATGATAATTGTGAAACGGCGCAAGATTTTATCTTTCATCTAATTAATTTGATAGATGAGAAGAAGAGAGTTGTGGCAGTTATGATGCTTTGGCAGCTGTGGAAGGAAAGAAATTCAAAGGTGTGGAACTCGTTTCACAAGTCTCCAGACCAAGCTGTTACACATGCTAGAGTTTATTTGCAGGAATGCTCTCATGCTAAGGGGACTTCCCAAGGTGGAGTGGAAACAAGTTGACGGAGTCACATTTGTAGAAGTTGGCATAATCTCCCCCAAGGATGGCATAGATGCGGCGTGGATGCAGCTTTCTTCCATAATCCCGACCAAATCAGCACAGAAATTATAGTACAGAAGAGTAATGGAGCTTTTTTGCTGCTCGTGCTAGCAGTATTCCGGGCTATCATCGGGTAGCAGAAGGTGAGGCGATAGGAATGAGGGAAGCTCTTTCATGGATTAAAACATTGGGTCTATCCAATGTTGTCATTGAAACTGACAGTAAACTTGTGTCAGATGCTATAGGCGCAAGCACTAGATCTGAGTTTGGTGTCATTATTTCTGATTGGAAATTATTCTTAATTCTTTAATTTATGTTAAAGTTCAGTATATTTGTAGAGAGGCCAACTTTGTGGCTCATGCGATTGCTCGTGTTGCTAGAAATTTTCTTGTCCCTTTTGTGTGGAATGAGCCTCCAAATATTATGGTGAATCTTCCTACTTTTCCTTGTACCTGTTCTTTAGTGGAATATTACATATGTTTTTCAAGAAAAAAAAACCTCTCAAATTATCAAACAATAATAGCTCCAGAAAAATCTAAAATAATTTAAAATTGTGTTTCATTAAGAAAGAAAACAGTGGGGAATTCCGCTAGTAAGTATGAGCTCTGCGTCCGGTTCGTCATCGCCGCCGCGAGCTCGGAAGCAGAAGGAGGAGGAGCGGCCGAGATTCTTCGACAGTAAAGCCAAGGGCATTTGCTGGGCCAAGGCCGAGACGGTGCCGGGCCGCCACCCCGAACGGTGGCGCAAGGACGCCGCCGGCAACGTTGTGTGCAAACGCTTCTGCAACTGCCAGGGATGCCTCTGCTTTGAGTATGACCACATCGTTCCCTTTTCCAAAGGTCCCTTCTTGGTGTTTAATTTCTTTGTTTTGTGGGATCAGAGAGAAATTCAAGAAAGATTATACTATCTTTTATATATTTGATTTGTTTGCGTTTTGTTTACAGCCGTCTGTAGAGAGGGATTGATATTGGAGAATAGATTTTGATGTTTTCCTGGGAAAATATGAGATGATAAGTTTTTTTGGGAGACATTGGTAATTTGTATTTTGTTATCATAATTTGACCCTTTTGTACACAAGTTGGCAAATGGAATTCGCATGAATTTAAGGGTTTTGAATGTGATAATTCAAGATTTCTGCTTTAATTAGTGGGGTTTCTGAAACTTGTTTTTCTACTTCTTTGTTCATGGATATTTTGTGGAGGTTGAAGCTGTGTAGTTTTGTGCAGGTGGTGAGTCTGTAGCAGAGAATTGCCAGATTCTGCAGACAAGGGTGAACAGATTTAAATCGAATAAGGATGAGATTGATGGTTCGACGTTGAAAGGCTACTCTTGTGACGTTAAGTTCACTGGTATACGCAGACTTTCTGTCTTGCTGTTTTGGTTCTTTGTTCGTATATTGTCAATGCAATAAGTTATTTGGTCTAATATGCAAGTCTTGTAATGATAAATGAGGCATTTTGCAAAGGGGAAAGGACTGGCTCAACCAATTGCATGGTGCTAGAGAAAATTAAAATTTATCGAAGATTGATCTATACTGGTATGAATTGACCGACTTTTATATGAAATAGGCTGTGAGTGGTTTTTCTTTGTATTCTTGAATGTAAGATGCATCATGTAACGTAAATGGTTTCATAAGTGAGCCATCACCCACAATATTTGCATAGGATGATGGTAGGAGTTGTGTATGCTTAGATGGATGTCGGGAGGTTGGTGAAAAACATAGGAGGAGAGGTGACTCATTAAAAATGGATTGAGGTTGTTCAGGACTTGAGTGATAGACGTAGGAAAGGCGTGTAACTTGGATACGAATATCCTTAGCTGTCCTTGCTACTACTGGAAACAGGTTTTATTGATGATGATAGATGAAATCATTTCAGATCTATGTTTTCTATATCTCCATTTATGATTTATTTGAATATATTGTATAGACAAACAGCAGAAATTAAAAGTTCGTGATCCCTTAAGGATATATTCTGTAAACCTAAAGTTACAATTATTAAATGTGGACTTATATATAAATTATTGTTGTCTCTATATGTTTTAGTTAAACACTAAATCTGCTCCTCGTGTTTCAATCTTTCTATCCATGTGATTATAGTATTCATCTGATTAAATCAATACTCTGTTTATTCATTTTAGCCAAACTCAACTTGTGGCAGTGTTGCAGTTCTTGTTTAGACCTGAGGAAAAAGGAAACGGTTTGAAGAATTACTTTAATGTACTTTTAGCACGTATATAGTTGTACATGACTTGCTGAAGTTTAAATAATGGTTATAGACTTATAGTTGTCCTTCCTCTATTGATCGGACCTTGTTATAATAGCAGAATTTTTCGCTCAATGACTTAATAATTTTAGCAAGGGACTATTTCAATTTACACTAATCTTCTGTGTCACCTTTCTATATAACTTCAGTTTGACATGATAGAGAGTGTTGTCACTAGGAAAAAGTATGTCCTCTGCATCCATGACAGATTTCAGAGTTCTGCAGTTACGGACCATTCTATATAGATGAGGTGACGGTGACCGACCTTGGTTCAGCATTTTCTTAGGTGTGGCAGAGTGTCCTGATAACAATAAGCATATATTTAATGATTTTTTTTTTTTTTAATTTCTATAAAGGAAGAAGCTTACTTGTTTATTTCAATTTGCTTGAGATTGTCTGGGGTTTATTAACTACCATATGTTTTCAATTAAAGTTGGGGGGTTTGGGAACTAAATGTGCAGAAACGACTCTGCAGCTGCTATTGATCTACGCAACCAATTGAGGACGATAGTTAGGAAAATAAGAAGTAAAGAAAGACGACCACACTGACCTGAAAATAAAAATTTGAAGGAACCACTGTTGATTATTATGGCATTGGTTATGAATTTGGATGATTTGGATTTTGAGTGATACCCACTTATAATCCAAACGTCTGAGACCAAGCAACGTAAAGTTAGTTTCTGGCACCACTTTCCGTTTTGGCCTCCTGTTCCTGTTGCTAGATACTAATAAGTGTCTTGGTTGCTCCCAGATTATCTTGTTGATAGAAGAAGTAGGCCTGCCTGGTCCATCTGTATCTTGAGATTGCCTTTTTTGCTCGTGTTGTGTTCCACATTATCTTATTGATAAAAGAAGTAGCTAAAATAAATGAGCATCGGAAGTCGGCTGACTTGTTTGTGACATGCTCATAAATAATAGTTTATGATTGAAACTTTGATGAAAAATCATTAGCATTTTCTGGAGTTTTATTGAGTTCATAAAAAGTGTATCATCTGATTCTACTTGAAGAGCTACACTGTCATCTTCGATTACAGACAAGGAGCTCGACATTATTGAAATGGCTGTCTATGGAGATGTTATAAGGCCAGGAAACCAATGTCGCTGCAGAACTGTTGCTGAAATGCTCGGGCAATACAAATCCAAAGACCAAATGTCTCCCTGCAAGTTGCCCTACGACGACAACTCCTCAGAGAAGTGAAGTGTTCCAAACCCGAATCAATTCAGTCGAACTACATGCATCGGTACACTGCTTCAACTAATACTCAGTCGATTCAAATCAATCCTTGAAACACATTTTTTGCCTTATTATTTCCTATGTGGTCCCTCCTTCCTGCTTTCTAGTGAATTCTCAACTGTATTGGCCATTACTGACCTTGCGATCTTCATCGGGATTGAATCAATGGTGAAGAAAGCGTGTCCAGCGTGGCATTCTAGCTTCACCTAACTTAAGACTTAAGAGTAGCATTTATGAATGAATGGTCTGTGATGGAACGGTAGATTTTCTGACCAAGTTTACCTTGATTGCTCCAAGGTGTTTGTTGTCGACTGATTTTATGGTTTTTGTCTGATTCTTCACACTTATTATCGACCACGTCTTTCGTTTATCATCAATATACACGTAGCACGTGTTTTTCGAGTTAAAAGGCATGGATGGCAGAATGTTGGAATAGTCTATAATCTCAGGTTAATTTTTTGGATTCCATTGACCTAAATTACAGATTGATAATCAAGAAAAATGTTCAGATTGTACTAATATTCTAGTTTATATCTTGCTGAGATAAACCCTAAAGATTTGAACTTTATTAAAGCTCGCTTCTATCAGCGAAATTCAACTAAACTATTCCATGTGTCTTTGAATAAGTGTTATATTTTGAAAGTCGAAATTTTATGGAAAAAATGATGTCAAATTCTTTTAGATGTTTGATTTTCCATGCAAGGTTCTAAAAGATTAAATTCCCATTTTTTTGGTATACAACTTTTTACGTTATGATACACTTGTTTAATGTGGTTTTAAGAATAAATAAACTTGAATATATACTTTCTCCATCCCCAAATAAGTGTTCCGAGCCGTCAAAAAAATTATCTTCAAATAAGTGTCTTATTACACATTTCAATGCAAAAGTTATGTCAAATTGTCATATTTACCCTTTGACTAAAGAATAAAAGTTTACTTTTTCATATTCGTATGCAATAATTAGGGGTAAAATGAGTCATTTTATTCATTATCTTGATCTATATAGTTTGGCGGCTTGAAACGCTTATTTGGAGAACGACTGACAATAATATTTACTTTACAGTTTTGAGCTCACACATCAATTCACTGCTCAGTAAAAGTAGTACAATGGAGTCTGAATAATTGAAACAGCAAACAAAAAAAAATGCTCTTTTTCATGATCAATTTTTCTTTTTATTTGACTTTTTGCATTGTAATAAGTGGGAACATCATTGAAATGGGCACATCCCCCCCCCCCCCCCCAACAGCAAAAAAAAAGTGTATAAAAAATAAAATAAAAAGTAAAAAAGATTCTCTCATCTATGCAGCCAGTAGCATACTAATTTCATCACCAACCATACCTCCCAACACTTATCAAATCATATTTAATTTCTTTTCTTACATAAATTACTATTTGATCCTTGTCTAGTGTTGTGAGTGAAGTTGTTGGATAGTGATGGATGGGCAATTTAGCCACTCCACTTGACACTATTTTACTACATCGACACATATTTAGATATATAAACATATGATATTCTTAATTTTGATATTATCAATAATATACGGTACCGCTCTCTTACACGCCAATCTCTCATCTCGAACCAACAATTGTAACTTTAGACCCATAGCTAAAGTGGCTCATTAATGTGAATCTCATGTCATCAATTAGCTCGTTGATATGAAATTTTCCTTTATAAGAGTAATATTTTTATTATACACGTGACATATATTGATAGTGTCGAGACGGATGATAGAATGGTAAATTTGGTGCTACCTTATGGAAGTGCTCCTAGAGTGCTACTGATATCAACGTTTTTAGATAAAACATAACCTAAATAAAGAAGCTTGGGTGCTGGTTGATGAGATTTCATTAAAAAGTTGATTAATTTTCTTTCATCATGATGAGTGACCTCAATATAGTGCCAACTACAGACAAAGGCATATACTTCTAATAATGGACATTATTTGTTCAGCCTCAGCCATAAATTACAATTAAACCTAAACCTTCAACAGTTGAAAATTTAATTTGAGGTGGCTTAGTTAGCAACTAGAATTGGGCAATAATTAATTTGATGTTTTTTTTTTTATTTTTATTATTTTGAGAGAGAGAGAGAGAGAGATTTCTATTACCAACTACAAGTTATGCTTCAATTATTTGGTATCCCTAAGTCCTAAAATAAGTAAATAACCTTTCTTTATTCTTCTCACAAGATCCGAAGTGTCACTTTCTTGAACTTCTCTCCTGCATATTTGCAAATATCTGGCATTTTCTCATGAATTTAGTATGCGAAAGTAGTATAAAAGTAGTTATGAATGTCAATTGAGTCCGAACCTGACGGGTCGACCCGAATAAATCGAATAAAATAAAGGATTAGGGTTGATTTTTTACAACCCGAATACATAACCGGGCTATTTGGGCTGGCACGCTAGGGTTGAAGGGTTATCCGGGCTAGTCCGATCAGGGTTAGGGTCAACCCGAATAACCCTGATGTATTTTTAAAAAAATAAAATAAATAATACATAATACTAATTACTTGTAGTAGTTGTATGTCGCGCACTCTTTTGCTCTACACAGAAATCATAGAAGATGAATGTCATTCAAGTGTTTAGTTTCATTTGTGAGATAACTAATTAATGTTGAATATTATTGTTATTTTTCATGTCGTGTAGTACTACTAGATTTGTTTTGTTGGATGCTATTTTTTGGATTTAATCAAGTTTCTATTTTTTGGGCCACTCGTATTCTTGTTTTGTTACTTTTTAATTTTTTTTGTGTGTAGTTTTTTTGCGACAAATATTGAATAGTCAAGAAAATATATACATTTTAATTTTTATTTACAAACTTTGTGACCCGACGGGCCAGCCCGAAAACCGAAGGGTTAGGGTTAGAGTTGAGTTTTTTCAACCCGAAAAAAATCAACCCGATTTAACCCGGATCGAATAGCCCGATAACCCGATAGGGTTGACCCGAAACCGAAAGGGTTGGCCCGATTGACATCTCTAAAAGTAGTCACCTTTTCCTTAGTATACTCAACTTAGTATACTCAACTTAGGGGGTGTTTACTTTGGATGATAGGATAGATAGATAAAAATAGTATAGGCTAATCCACCGTTTACTTTGATGGATTGATTATTTTTTAGCTTGTTTGATCATCTAATCCTTCATATAGTCAATCCTATGTTTTATTCAATCTATCCTATCACGCAAAGTAAACGCCCCCTAAATATATAATATTAGAAACAGTTTAAGAAAATAAAAAGATGAATGTGAAGGAGGAAAATCATGTTAAATCATGAGTGATATTAGCATTATAATGAGAAATAAACGTGGGAAGCAGCAATGATTGAGGTTAAAAGATTTGGGAGTCGCCTATTGTAACATATCATATGCTACTTTCTAGGGAAATTGAAAAATGAAAATTGTATGTGACTTGATAAAACCATTTAATCTAAATACAAAAGTTGATTCATTTAAAATGCCAGTGATAAAGTGGTATGTCCTGGCCAAAAGTCTCAAGTTCAAACTTAACTAATGTTTTTATAAGTTGGGGTTTGTCACACTTATACTTAGAAAATATGGAATCTATTGCACGTATCGAAAATAACAACATCAAAAAAAAAAGTTGATGATTTCACTTTTTTCAATCTAACTACAAAAAGTTAAAGAAAAAGTTAATTTCATTTTTAGGGATCCCAACCCTATATGATTATATCGTAAATATTCATAAACTAGTTGTGTTAGAAATGTTGCACTATAGTATTCCTTTCAAATTTAGTACACATATTTACAACATATACATGAAATAGATGGCACATGCTCTGTTCTGTGGAAATTTGCGAAATATAACATAAATTAGGTCCGTTTTAAGAAAATATAAAATATAAATATAAATCATGTAGCTAAATCGGAATTTTAAATAATTTAGAAGGCCAATACTTGTACTGAAAGTAGAGTTGGATATTTTTGTGATTTATTTCTATAATATGAAATTAAATTCTGGGAATTTTGGGATAAGAGATATGGGTGATACTTGTAAAGACATATACATTATTAATACATACATTGTGTTTTTGAGATACCATTATTAATACATATACATTATTAATACATACATTGTGTACACAGTACTCTTGTGAGTCTTTCTTAGGTACACTAATTCTTGAATGGGTGATTGATCTCCTATATCCAAAACATATTAGATATAAAATATAAATTTAAAAAAAAGATATAAAATATAATTCTCTAAAAATATTGGCTCCAATACAATTTATTGGGGCCCACATGTAAGAATAATAGAGAAAACTCGCATATTGCACATGTTCACATCGGTATGATATAGTCTAATTTAGACTCGAATTAGTACCTCCGTCCACGATATAAAGTTCTATTGTGCCGAAACGGAGATTAAGAAAGTTATTGTGAGTAGAATAAAAGTATAATGTGAACGGTAATGTTAAAGGTACACTTTATGGAATAAAAGTACAATTTGTAGGAATAAATGTACGCCGATAAAGTACAATTTGTAGGATTAAAGGTAGAATTTGTAAGAGTCCATCAATGACAAAATTATGTAAATATAGGAGAGAATGGAGGGTGTGATAGTATAAAAAGTAAAGTAATTTTTTTTTATGGACAAATATAAATAAGTAAATATGACTTTATATCGATAGGAGGGAGTATTATATAATTTCCTTGATAAACTTCATATGACTTTAACTTCATATCAAGTCACGTCATCACTCTTATATTCTTGTAATATGTAAATTTATTTGAAATCGTAGGTTTTTATTTGCTTACCCAAACGATAGGTAACAAACGCCATTATTTGAATTCAATGAGAATCATCTCCTCATAAACCAAAATAAATACGGACTTGTCAGAAATTAAATATATTTGTAAATGATGGAAAAGAAGTCCCTTCTGTTTCAATTCAATTGGAAATTGATATAGCGATTTTAAAAAGGGGACCCTTTATCTTAAATGTTCAATTTAATTGTCACTCAGAAAATATGAAATGAAAAATAGCAATTTAATTTGATGATATTCAAATGTTCAAATTCTTGTCAAACCAGCTCGACAAGATCTTCAAGTATTTTGTTGCTCTTGTAATAATAATATTATATTAAATACTTAATATAAATGTCCACTAAGTAATGAAGAAATTCATAATTTTTAAGCGGATGACCATAATAATAATAATAATAATAATAATAATAATAATAATAATAATAATAATAATAATAATAATAATCTAGCTCCGATCTATGAAAATCATACTTCCTCCGTCCTATTGATATTGCCATGTTACTGTTCGGCACATTGATTAAAAATAAAGGTAAAAAGATAGAAAGTGGGTATGTCTCATCACTTTTGAAGGGTTAATTCTTTCTTTATTTGAAACAAGACAATTTGAGTGGGACAACCTAATAAGCAAAGAAAGACAATATCAGCAAAGAAAGACAATATCAGCAGAACGGAGGGAGTACTATTTGATTTGTCTAAAACTCTAAAGTTAGGATGATGCCAAAAAAAAGAACAAAAAAATAAAGAAAATCTAAACGAAATCGCGATGCTCCACGTACATTTGCATGTCATGTCACACTCGGTAATAAATGATAGGCTTTTTTTGAATATTTAGAACTATGTATTTTTTAATATTTTTTTTAATTAATTCGATCTCTTTACTTTTATTGGTTAATATCGAGTACTTCTATTTTCATTATGTTAAGGGTTAGGGTTTGAACAAGTCTCGCCAAACGAGTTTTCCACTTACCTTTCGTCCTCTTTTTGTGTTTGGATCAATATTTTAGAATAATTAACATATAGGAAAAATATTATATATAAAATTTGTTTTTTTAAATAAGAAGTAATTCGAATCATTGATCTTTAATTATATATTCGTATAAAAATTCATTATACACCATCATATCCTACGCATCTCAACGAGACACACGTACTATTTAACATAATTTTGAAATCTATATAATTTAATACCCATATTGATCAAAATAAACTCTTTAGGTTGGAGAAACGAATGGTTCCACAACCAAAATGGTCCCAAGACATTTCCATATGCTTCCCAAGAGCACAAGTTATCCGCGCAATTATGGCATGACGAGACCAATGAATGTGTGACAAACGGAGGGTTTTAATACGACCCTTACGTATGTAAGCTAATATGACCATCGGGTACTATACGTTGACCACAAGTCCATCACCACCCCTTAAAAAGACAATATTATAAGGAGGGAAGGGAGGATTATACAACTTATATGTTAAATTCAAGATCTTTGATTATCAATTCAACGTGTGACAAATGAATGACTTCAACAAGTACCGTCAATGTTAATTTACATTTCATTGTATTTAGTCTGTGTTTCTATTAATCTATATTTGCAAATTATAAATTAAGAAATACGACTCCCTTGAAACCGTATAAATGTTCGAAGCTCCCACAAGAAATACATTATAAAATATCTTTTAGACATTATAACGAATCCTAATTACTGGGTCCAACTTCTTATTCTAGATGGTATATTTTGGATAACTATAAAAAAAAACAGAAAAAAATCAAATTAAATCACACTATGAAGAGTCGTAATATATTTGTCACATTATTTACTTTTATACGCCACAACAAGAAAATTGACCGACATAAAAAAAAAAAAAAACAATAAAGTTGACGAGTCTAGACAATTTTCAATCCCTAATTCCAATCCCAAGTCATTATCATATTTATTAAATGAAATAAAAAACGAATAATAACGAGTGCAAGGTGAATTAATATAAAAATTACCAAAAAATGTTATATATTACGGATTAAATGTAAATTAAGCACTCAAAATTGTAAGAGTATTTTAATTTGACCGTTTCAATACGTTATTATTCTTTCCTTATCAATTGAAATAAGTTGGTAGACTCGAACGAGAAGACAAAACTCTCACGATCTCAAGAAACGCAGAATAATTTATTTAAAATTAATTAAATGTTTGATGTAGTTGTACATATATATACAAGTATATATAATAGAAGAATTACCTTAGTCAATACTGAAAAACAGTTGCCGGAATCTAAGACTCCAAGTCAACGTAGGAAACATCGCACAGTGTGTGTGTGTTTGTGAGGGGGAATAAATAATTAAATATTGATTTGATAGCCATTTTTTATTAGTGGAACTTTTTATTATTTTACGTGTATTTAATTTTATACTTCGTGAGAGTGTAGTGTGTGTGTGCGCGCGCGCAGTGACGGATCTATATACCCCAAGGTGGGGGCACGTTTTTTTATTTTTTTTATTAGTATATAGTACTCCTTCCGTGCCAATAGCAAGGTCCTACTTCTTTAATTGATGAGAGTATTAATTAATAGAAGTGAGACCTTGCTATTGGGACGGAGGGAGTATATGTTTATATATTGTATATATATTATTTAAATTATACTAGTATACATATCATATTGTATATGTATTAACTAAATTAATAGAAATCCTTTCTCTCTCTGTTTCACACCCATTCCGACGACTACTTCTCGCCCTTTCTTTCTCATCTTCTACTGGCCAAAATAAAATATCTTCCACAATATCATAGATATTTATTAAAATAAATAATAAAAGGTATTGGAGCTCTTGCACAAAAAATGATAGAGACGAAAAAGCACGAGGTACATCCATTGATTTATTTGCTTATAACACCCGCTTTATTTCTTTCGGTTGTCATTGCTACAGTTGAAAGGGTATTTTCTGCAATGACGAATGATAGTTTGATTGTATATATTTGTGAAAGATATTTTTGATAGTGTTGATAATGAGTCAACCATGCACATATTTTCAGTCAATGAAAACTCGTAGGTTTCAAGTGTAATAGACATAGATTTATGTTGTAAAAAAAATTCTAACATATTTTATATTTATAACTAACTTGTGCTCCCCAGTAAAAAAATTCTGGATCCGTCCCTGTGTGTGTGTGACATTAGTGTGTAAAGTTTATGAAACGACCGTGTTTGAAAACAAATCTTTCATGCGCTTACTTCATGGATATTCTAAAATAAATAAAAAATCATCCAAACTAAATTAAAATTCAATAGTGTAGATATGTAGTATATGTTTCAAAATCAATATATGTGACTTTTTTTGTTCAAAATATTATGAGTGAATTTAAGCAAGCATTCCAAATTACTCTGCAAATTATCAATCTAATCACAAACTAAGAAAATTATTTTCTTATATTTTGATAGTCAACTCATTTACAAACTACAACTATAATGAGTAATTATTTCCACTTGAATAGGTCTTAATAGAATCATAATCAAACTTGATTGTTTCATACTGGTCTCTCTCTCTCTCTCTCTCTCTCAGGAAGAGTGGAAGAGTTTGAACTTCATCTATGTTTGATAACATAAAATCATAATTATTAACTATGTATTTTCTTATTTTAATTAGAGGTTAGAAACCAAATCTTGAAAAACAAGAGCAACTTTCAGACATTATATGACATTTACATAAAATTTTGTCTTCTCATTGTTTAAGCAAAAATTAATTGTTATTATAATCAAAACATTTCTTCCAAAATAATATCCCATACATAGTAAAAATCTTCTCCCCAAATTCTAAGACGTAAAATATCTACTACGATTAACCAATTCGCTCAACTATATAAAACTCTCAATTCTCAGCCAAACACCCGATAATGCCTTCGAAGTTATTTATATAATCTATCTAAATTCAAATTAACTTACTATGTACAATGAAATAAAGAAATTTACCTATGTAACCTTATTAATTACTATCATTAATGTATACATATAACTAATTAACAAATTACGATAAGCATTAAATAAGGATAAAATAGGAAGAATGTCATTATTTTACTCTCAAATTTTGAAATAGGACACTTATTTGAAAACAAAAAATTGAGCTAAATGAGACACTTAAAAAAGAACGGAGGGAGTAGTATTTTTCGGAAAACTTCATCTATGTGAGAAAGGTCTGAGATTCAATTATCACCGCTCCCTTCCCCCAGTCCATTAAAAAAAAAAAAACTTACTATAGTATCCAACATTATAATTTTATTTTTGGACACCAATCATATAAAAATGTTTGGCAAAATCTTGTGTACGCTCAACCGCATCGTACAGTTGATCGTAATTAAAGGATGTGTATTTAAAGGATAATTAATTAATTATGGTTTATCAATTCAAATTAAAGTTTATTAAACCTTAATTAAATTTTATTAAATATCAATTAATGAGAAAAAACATGGTGCACCGCACCAAACTTACCTCAAAATGTTTTGCCAAAAACTACTACTCCCTCCCTCCCCCAAAAGTGTGGTTCAATTAATATTTTATATCTTACAAATAATTAAATTTGAACCACTTTTTTGGGAGACGGAGGGAGTATTATTTTTTAATATGGAAGCCAAGGGGAATCGTGTGCTCTATTAGTTAACATGCATGTGCCATGCTTTGAATTGTAGCAAGAAATGAAAACCAATGCATTTAATTTTGCCTTAAAAGTGGTAACAAAATGCAATTTAGTAAATAACAAAAATTACACTTTTAGTTAAAGGACTTTAAAAAAAGGGGGGAAATGGAGTGAAAAAAGGTTGGAGAGTATACTAAAAGAGAGTGGATAGAGAAATCTACCCTACTAAGCTACCCACTCACTTACTCATTTGCTTCTTCTCTTTGTTTTTTGTTTTGCGTTTTTTTTTTTTTTAGTGTGTATATTGTCTTTATCGAGTAATTCCTTTTTCTCTTTTTGTCCCTTTTCTTCCTTTTTTTCCTTCTCTTCAAAGACTCACGTTTTGTGATTTTAAAAAAGAAATTGTATTATTAACTCAAGTAGTCGCATTCGAATCGAATAGTTTTAAGCTAAGAACTCGAGACTTACGATACATATTTATTTATTTTTGGATTAATTCATTTTGTAACAATTGATTGGGATTTTTTGGTATTAGCTTTCTTAAGATATCAAAAGTTTATTTTCACCATTCATTTGAATGTTTTCATTAGGGCTGACAATTTTCGACACGACACGATAATCCGACATGAACCGACACGAAATTAATGGGTTTCGGTCAAGCCTTATTGGGTTCGGGTCCTTATCGGGTTGACCCGATAAGGACCTGAAAATTTCGGGTCGGGTTCGGGTTACCTGATAAGGAATTATATTTTTTAATATTATATTTATTTAATTCAAATCAAGCTTTTAAATTGATGACATATTTATTTTTCCTTCCAAGTCATCAAAAGATATTAAATTTTTGAATATTTATTTATTTTTCTCTATTAAATTTTATTTTAAAATATTTTTTCTTTTATTAAATCTTATTTTAAAATATTTTTTCTCTTATTAAATTATTTAAATTTGGGTTCGGGTCATTATCGTGTCGGGTCAACCCGAATATTATCATGTCAATTTCGGGTTCGTGTCGGGTTCGTGTCGTGTTCGGGTTTAGTCATTTCGGATTGAGTTCGGGTTCGGGTTGAGCATATCCTTAACAGGTCGGGTTCGGGTTGGGCCTTAACAGGTCGGATCGAAATCAGGTCGACCCGAACCCGACCCGATTGCCACCCCTAGTTTTCATTCCTCGTTTTCTTGTGAGTATTTTCTTACTAAATACTCAATTTAGCCATTATTCACGGTTAAATTAATAGTTTTCACCCAAGTATGAAAATATATGTACATAAAAAAATCGTTATTTCTGTTTTTTGGCATTATGATATTGATAGTGGGTAAGAAATTCTCATAAAAAACTTGGTACATATAAATATCAAAATCAATTGTTTTTTCAGTATAAATGAAACAAATATAAATATATATTATATATATTATTTTACTTATACCAATATTTTCATTTGGTCCCATCAACTCATCTAATTTTCCAATTAAACTTTTCAATAGTCAGATTATTAAGTCCTAACAATCGAAGTGCTACCAAGTAGCATAAATATTCTCATGTTTTCTGCATATATCCTTTTCTCACGTACAATTAAACAAAATTATAAGCAATCATATTATACTAATATGTCCTTGACCAGTTGACCATGGGAAATAATGCATCCAGACAAAATACTAGTAATATACATACCTTTTGTAGTGGAATTTGTATAATCACTCTCCCCTTTAATATTCTCTCTCTCTCTCAATACACAACAATATATTTATGTGAACACATTACTCATTCGTCAACAACAACCCAACCAATCTGTTTCCCTCTACCTCTACACTCCCCACGCGCTCCATTATTGCCCCCCACCCCACCCCACCCCAAACTAAACCAAACAAAGAAAAAGTAGAAAAGAACATAAAATTAACTTGATTTTTGTATATTATCATATGAATTATGGGGTTTTTACTTATTAATTATTATTATAAATTGACAAAGAAAGAAAAGAACCTCCTCAAAAAACTTTAATAATAGTACTTGGACACCATAGTTTTGCATATTAAGCAAACAGCAAGAATCTTATATTATAAGTAATTAATTAAAAAATTAGTAAAAAAAATTAAAAAAAAAAGAGTAGCATAATTGGAATGTCACATTATAATTTCTCCTTAATAAAACCTGTGTGCCCCAGGCCAAACCACCCCCCTATATTCTCATTCTCTACCAAAATGTTACAATCCCCCCCCCCCCCCCCCCCCCCCCACCAAAATGGCCGTTCAGTTTGGATTCTTGAAGTTTGAACGTTTTGGAAGGCAAGAAAAATAGTAGTATCATAAACCAATAAAAGAGAAAAATGGCGCATAAATTTAGTCCCATTTCCAAATCCAAATACACGTAAAAGTCAAATACAGTAAGCCGAGAGATTTTGTTTTTTTGGTATAATAATTCTGCCAACTTTCTTGGTTTTACACTGTGCAGATTCCCGCTGCTTTTGTTATAGAGAAGAAAACAATAATTAAGCAAGAACGTACGGCTAGATTTTATATATATATATATATATAGATACAGTGTATGTATGTATGTATACGTGATAGTGTGGGAGGGAGAAAGGAGAAAAAGAGGCGACTGGTTTCGTCACTCCGTTGATTCCGCTTGAGTTCTTGCTGTTATTGCGAACCCCATTAAGAGGGGAGCTATCCCGCAATTGCCGCACATAAAAGAAGTCGGAGTAGAGAGAGAGAGTGTGTGTTAGAGAGAGAGAGAGGCTTTGTGAAAAAGTTCTTCTTTTTCTTGATTATCGTATAAAAACGAAAGCTTGAATTTTCAATGATCTAGGGAACCGGCATTGCTTTCTCAAAACAGAACTCGACCCGCGTCAAGATTTGGTATATTCTGATCTGGGCTCGACTTAGTTTTTCTACTCCGACGGTCATGGCGGCGGCGGCGGTTTTGATGGGTTGGTGACGACCGGGTGGCGCGGCCGCTATGGGTTGCGTGTCGTCGAAGCAAACGGGGTCCGTTACGCCGGCCGCACTGGACCACTCCGGAGCGTTCAACGGCGGGTCGGGTCGGAGCCGGGTGGGGAGCTTCGGCGGGAGCGGCGGCGGCGGTTTGGTGGCGGAGCTGGAGGTGAACTTGAAGAAGGTGAAGAAGAGGGGGTCGACTGAGTCCGGGAGCGAGGTGGGCGAGTCGGGGCGGACGAGTTCGAATGGGTGTGGGAGTGAGTCGGTGAGTTTTAGGCTGGGAAACTTGCACAAGTATGTGGAGGGGGAGCAGGTGGCGGCGGGGTGGCCGGCGTGGCTGAGCGCGGTGGCCGGCGAAGCAATCCAAGGCTGGGTGCCGCTCAGAGCAGACTCCTTTGAGAAACTTGAAAAGGTTAGAAATTTAGAATCATTAATCATGATTAGCCACGTTGTTGCTTCTCCAAACTTAGATAAATTGTTAAGTCGTTATCATCTTTGTTTAGTAATTAGGAGGATATTTTTAGTACTTAGCCCTTTGTCTTGTCTTGAGTTTTGTGGGGAAATTAATGATTAATTATGGTATGGATCATTCTTTGTCTCTGTTTGCTCATTCTCTGAGTTTGAGAGCTTTATGAACTATACTTTTTTGCTTTTGATCCAATCAGAAATTATTCAATTTCTTCTCCTGTTCTTTTTTTTTCAATATTTTTTGGGAGGTAGGTTTCTTCAAATTTGATGTCTTGATGCTGTAAGATTATCAAGATCAACCAACTGGAATATGAAATTTTGTGATCAGTGTTTGTTACAATTATTGTAACATTTAAGCTGGAGTCTTGATGGTATAGTTGGTGCAGTTATGTTTTTATGCCTCTGAAACGGTCCCTAGATAGCTAATGTATTGAATTGCATTTAAAAGGAGGGGGAAAAAAAACTAGTTTATTTCCATTATCAATTATAAGTGATTTCACCTAAGTACCTTTAACTGCTTACAGTAAATCATTTGTTAAAATTTTCTGAATCTGGAACTCCACTTAAAGTTCTCCAATTGAACGCGAGAAGCTACATGACTTGTGTCGATTATAATCTGGAACGCGATGAGATCCCAAAGATTTCGACTTATAGATACTCCATTGATAATCCAGCTCTTTTAATCATCTCTTTTGATAGTTTTTTTTTTCTTTTTCTGTGTATTATATATTTAGTATCCAAGATTAATGATGATATGGAAAGGGGTTCACTTTGTCTTAATTACTTGTAAATTCCTTAAAATGCCTCCATTTCATCCCCTGCTTTTCATGGTTGGATATATAAGGTTGCCAAGCAGAACTTGAGCTTGAAGCTGGATTACCATGTTCGATTCCAATAATGCAACATCGTAGTGCAAATAACAGTTCATTAGTCACGATCGGCCAAGAAAATTAACATGATCATTCTATTTAAGTTGCCTGCTGTTACCTTATGCCATTTTCATTCATTGTTGTCTCATGATCGATCCGTTCTAATGTTGAGTACAATTGTTTTCAAATTTTGGCTTCTTTTTTTTTTTTTTTTTTTTGGTTGATAAGATGGAAGATTTTGATTATATTTAAACAGATTGGTCAGGGTACATATAGCACTGTATTCAGAGCACGTGATTTGGAAACTGGGAAGATAGTTGCTTTGAAGAAGGTTCGTTTTGATAATTTTGAGCCTGAGAGTGTTCGTTTCATGGCTCGGGAGATAACAATTCTTCGTAGACTTGACCATCCTAATATTATTAAGTTGGAAGGGCTGATCACATCGCGATCTTCTTGCAACATTTATCTTGTGTTCGAGTATATGGAGCACGATATCTCTGGGCTACTATCTTCCCCAGAGATTACTTTTACTGAAGCGCAGGTTTGGATTATTCTTCCTTATATGTATATTCATGCTGCAAGATGGCTAATTTCTGTACATTATCACTCTCCTTGAGCAAATTAATTGATTTTTTACAGATCAAATGCTACGTGAAACAACTGTTATCTGGCATCGAGCATTGCCATTCTCGAGGAGTGATGCATCGGGACATCAAAGGTGCAAATCTGTTAGTAGACGATGGAGGAGTCCTGAAGGTTGCAGATTTTGGATTAGCAAACTTCAGTTGTTACGGGCAGAGGCAACCTCTAACTAGTCGAGTCGTGACTTTGTGGTATCGCCCTCCAGAACTCTTGTTGGGCGCGACTGACTATGGGGCATCGGTGGATCTATGGAGCGTAGGGTGCTTGCTTGGTGAACTCCTGACTGGCAAACCTATCCTTCAAGGGAGAACCGAGGTTAACACTAATCGCACATTTGTTTGCTTATTCTCGTCCAGCAATGCTCGTTATTGTGGTAACTTCTGAAGTATGACTACTTGAATAGTGAAAATATGTTGTTTGTATGAACAGGTAGAACAGTTGCACAAGATATTCAAACTGTGTGGATCCCCACCTGAAGATTACTGGAAGAAGTCGAAGCTTCCTCATGCAACATTGTTTAAGCCACAGCATCCTTATAAGAGCTCCCTGTGGCAAACCTTCAAGGACTTACCTGAATCTGCTGTTTCACTCATAGAAACTCTTCTATCCGTGGAACCGTACAAGAGGGGTACTGCTACTTCTGCCCTGGCATCAGAGGTACTACTCTCTTGATAATCTCGTCGTTGAAAAGAGTAAAGAGAAATGTAGCATCTATATTTGGTGTCAAACTTGGTTTCATATCAAGTAGGATCCTTCTAATTAGTTTTATGTTAATCGTTATAGTACTTCAAGACAAAGCCGTATGCTTGTGATCCGTCGAGCCTGCCTAAGTACCCTCCTAGTAAGGAGATAGATATCAAACATCATGAGGAAGCTAGCCGGTATTGTTCTTCTCTATCCTTATAAAGTCTTGAACTTTAGTGTTAGTTCTTCCAAATTTAATCTGTAACGGTGTATGTTTCAGGAAACGGCCTGCTGGCAGATCGCGCCCGCCTGAAATGAGGAAGCCCACTAGGAAGCAAAATGGCATGAATAAACTAGCCCCAGAAGAGGTCCTCTGTCTCTCTCTCTGTGTGTGTGTGTCTTGATCTGTGTGTGAATCTATGTGTCCCATTTTCTTCTTTTTTCTTCTTTTTTATGTGGTTTTGCTAGTTTCTGAACCTTAACTTCTAGTTCTTGGATTTGATCTTTGTATTTAACAGAATTTGCCCCCTCAAAAGCAAGGTGAGAAGAAAATGAATGGAATTGGTGTCAGCAATCGCAAAGCAGATAAAGTATTGGATCACGAGACACCTAAGCAGCCAACGGGCATGGCCAAGGAGGCGTGCCATGTGAAGAATGCATCTCAAGGTGACGATATATATCCAGGCCCTTTACAGGTTTCAGGATCGAGTGGTTTTGCCTGGGCGAAGAAGAGAATGATAGACTCATCCTTGAGATCGCGAAGTAGGTCCAGTTCAAGAAGTCTGATCATTGAATCTTCTGGTGCTATGCATCTGAGGAATAACTTGGATTCAGCTGAGGAAGAGAATTGTGAAGGTGTGAAAATGCAGTTACCCAATACGAAAGGCCACGACTCTTATGAGACGTTTAAACGCTCAATGCTCAAGAAATGGAGCCAATTGGAGCGTCCGGACTCTTTTGATGCTTCAGATGGATACCACTCTCAAGAACTCTCGAAGGCGCTCTACCAGAAAGAGGAATCGGCTGCTAAGAGAATCAACATGGTTAGACTGCAATCAAAGTGTCGTTTCGAGTTATATTTATTTGATTGAATATATACTTTACAGCAAGAAATAAGGAATCTTTCAGTTTTAGCCATGTTTGTTAATTTACATGGGATTTGGTACAGGTTTATCATGATGATCAAGGGGAGAAGGTTGAATTTTCAGGACCCTTGCTATCTCAATCGCATAGAATCGACGAGCTCTTGGAGAAACACGAGCGTCAGATCCGTCAGGCAGTTCGAAGATCATGGTTCCAGAGAGGTATAGTACAATTTTCTTCTTGAAGTAAACTAGCTTTCAATCATGACAAGATTTAAAATTGTGTGGAAAAAATCATAGTTAATGTTATAATCCAATAGTTGTAATATCAAATAATTCACCATCAATATCAAACTCTTCTATGCAGTAAAGAGAAATGGGAAGTAACTGCATATTTGCTGAAGTAAAAGCATGCAACCTGGTAAACGGAGCTAGCTCAACGACTGCCATTACACGAAGCATTGTGGCACGAAGGAGGATTTAGCTCTGTCCACTAACAAGCCTAACGAAGACTGTAAACAGCGAGGCTACTACCGGATCATCAAAATTTGATTCGTCTTCTTTTTTGAGTTCGACAAAACACCCACAAGTAAGCTGGATCCTTCCTTCCTCTTTTGAGTTTGGGTCGCCATTTAAGACGAAGAGAGGGCTGCTGCTTCTTGTCCATAATCTATCTACTAGGATTCAAAGTCTCATCATATATGTGTTCTTTTCCACCATTACTAATGTACAGGAAGTTTCCAGAAATAGTTAGTTATTCAAATGTTCCATCCTTACAACAACCTTCATGTTGTTTGTTCTTGTTCAATGTTTCTGTGAAAATCACATTTACTTGCCTTTAAAATGAGTAGTTTTTGCTGCTAGTTTGATTGTTTCTGCATCACCTCATCCCTGATGATTGATGAACACACACACACACACTCACAGACACTATGATCATTCAAGTATTTGTTGGTTCCTGGTGATTGTTTCTTGATAGAGAGGAGCGAACGACATCGCTCCTCGTATTGGGGATATGGTTATTTCAGTTAATAGAGAAAATATGTCCAAATAACCTAAACTATTCCTTGTTACCCTCAAATTTACTATTTGTATTTCCCTAGCTAGAATAATTTGAACTTTCAAAATTTTGCCATGATTCGACATATGCTCATTTTACGTGAATGGAGTCATTAGTAATGGGTTGATTCAACCGGATTGCACGACGTGGATGGAGTTTCGATTAATTTTAACGTTGTATATTCCTAATTAACCACATTTCTCCCAAATTTAATTTTACAAAGAAAATAAATCATATAACAAATACAAGTAAATATTTGCAATGAAAAATCTAACCTTGGCCTTGTGACTCTCTAGATCGGAGACTTGGAAGGATTGGCCGGTAGGCGCAGCGACCGCCGCCACCTGCCGGTTGAAGACATGGTTGGGATTATAGCTGACAATCGGGCCAAGCCATCATAATAAGACCCGACTGAATTTCGGGCCTGCCTGAAATAATCTCATGCTCCGTTGAAGACATGGTTGGGATTATAGCTGACAATCGGGCCAAGCCATCATAATAAGGCCCGACTGAATTTCGGGCCTGCCTGAAATAATCTCATGTTCTGTGGTCTCGTGCTGGGCCGGGCTTGCAATTTTAAAGGCTTAAAGCCATTAATTACAGAAGATAATGCCGATGATAAATTGGAGGAATCACCGCACAAATTTTTCTATTAGCAATGGATATTTATTATTTATTATTAATGAAAACACACAAATACAATATTTTGTTCGAATTAGAACTCAACAATTAAGACTTTCTTTCTCTAAAAAATTTAGGATCAGATCCATTTTTTGATAGTCTATTTGGATGGTCTAGCTATTAGAGTAAGTAAGTCATACTTCAATCAAATGTCGATTTCGAACAACAAATAATGGATGTGGATATTATAGAAAAGAAAATTAAATCCTCCTTTTTGGTTGTACATATTTATCGTGACTTGAGATTAGTTGCTAATTTGCTATATTTGAATTTTAGTACGTTACATTTTTTGGGGGTGGGGCTGTCATTATAAAATTATTATTGCATTAATCCCAACTAATAATTACATGTTTTTGTCTAAAAGAAGAAATTAAAAAGGACTAAACGGTTCTTAATCTGCTTGGTAAAGTAGTAATCAAATATTATGCTGAAAAGGTATTAATCTTCAATTAGTTAGGTTATCTTTGGTGAGTTCTGAAGGAATTGTGTTACTTTCCCCAAAATAAGAATCATTATTTTACTCAACCCCTAAAACAATTCATCATTTCCCTATAATAAAACGGAATAAATAATAATACAAAACTTATATTTGTCATATTGCCGCATACAGCATCTAGAGTATTATTTATGTATATCCAATATGATGATAGTGAATACCCCCATAACCAGTTTTGAGTGCATGTATAACACATAACCACTTTGACTTTTGACTTTCTTAATTATATCTATTGTGACACTTTCTAAAAATGTGTCTTATTGGTGTAGAAATGGGGAAAAATTGACTAGTTAATCAAAATCATATAAAATCATGTATTTACCCTCCTATTTTAGCTATCCAAAAGATAGTTACGTATTTCTTTATTATATATTTTGCTAATCGATCCTACGCTTTCAAAATGGTATCAGAGCCTTAGGTTTATCTGGAAATTATATTTTATTTATTGCTTTAAGTATTATCCTAACGAATGAGACATCAAGAAAAACATGGATCCGAATAATTGTCCGAGATGCGAGTGTTACAGGAATTATCTCCAAGATCTGGAGATAAAAAGAGAAAGAAACCAGATGTTGAGAACATACTGGAGAGAATTGTTCGACTCTCGAGTCGTACGAGAAAGAAGGTTCGAATATATTGAGCCTTTAACTCAAGAAATTGAGGCAAGAAGGAGATATGAGTCGAGAACACAGCAGGTCTTCCCGAAGCCTGCTGTGTCCTCAACTGTTGATGCTGAGCTGCTGGGATTGGAGGTTTGTTTGCACGTACAAACATTACTTTTGTTCCACTTGTGGAGGCAATGTTTGAGGCATCCTTTGATTCGTTGTATCCCAGTCCCGCTTTGAGTGCTGCTGGATGCTGAGCACTAATGATCTCGTCCATTGTCGACGTGGCTTTGATGAGAGCTACTATCTTCTTAGATAGTACCTCTTCGGTGCTTTTCAGCTCAATGATCTCAGCTGACTTCCTTTCCGATTCAGCTGTGACCTTTTCCACATCTTCTATCAGCTGCTTCTTCTCATTGTTGAATTCCTTCATCAGCTGATCTTGTTTCACTATTTTGTCTTTTAGTGAAACGACTTCCTGTTGGAGCTGAGTTGTATCAGCTGCGTTTGATACCTTTGTCTTTTCCAGTTCCGCCTTCAGCTCGGCATTCTCACACATAATGACGTCAAGGATCTCTTGAAGCTCCTTGGAATCGTTCATTACTTTCTCTACTAGACTCCAATCAGGTAGACCAGATTCTTAGTCCTGTGTAGAGTGTTCGTGTGATGGTGAGATGTTAGACAGATTTATAGTTCGAGACGTTACCTCATCTTCATCGATGCCGTCTGTTTGTCCCATGAAGCATGTATCCCAATCAGGTTCATCATGGGCCATCAGGGCTTCTTCTTCCGAGTCTGAAAATGGCATGTCATCCATTTTATTGCACTCTGATTCTTCATCAGCGATATAAGCTCTCCTTCTGTCAGCTGCCTTAGCTTTTAATTGGTCTTTGTCTTTCTTGGACAGCTTTGGACAATCTTGTCGGTAGTGTCCTCGGTTCCTTGCTTGAAGCAACCTTCTTCTTCGTTCGTTTGTCACTGACTTCTCATCGTCTTTGCGTACTTATCTCTCGTAAGTTCTTGCGAACTTCTTGTATTTGCCCTTCTTGGTGTTGAGTCGTTATAATTTTTCACCATCATGGCAATTTCTTCGAGTAGCTCCTCTTTGCTCATTTCCTTTTGTCCTTCTTCATCTTGGAGGACTCGGTGACTTGACATGGTAGCCGACTTTTCGTAGTTGGCTCGAAGGCAATTTCTTTTGGAGCTTGGGATGAGTTCTCCGTCATTCGTGCCTTGAAGATTCTTCTTGAGTGATCTTCAAGTTGTATTCGTTGGCTTTTAAGAGTGAGAACAACACTTCGTAGATAGATCACCCAAGTCACTTCGACTTTGGTGAACTACCTTGTAAGTGTTCCATTCGGTGAAAGTGAAAGAACCTTTAGATTCTTTTCCCGCCGGGTATACTTCCCGCTTCGATTGTCTCTATCTCGATGACTATGTTTGAGAACCTTAGCTCCATCGCTTCGATGGACTCGTTGGCTAGCTGCTTGAAGTTGTCGAATTTTTGGCAAGCTATTGTGAATTTGTTTTCTTTGATTTCTTCAGATCCTTCACATAGCTTGGCAAGTATTTCCCACATCTCTTTGGCTGTCTCGCACTTGATGATCTTACTCGGGTAGGCGTTTCGTATCGTTGATGAGATGGTGTTTCTTGCGAAGCTGTCCAGTCCAGCTTGCTTTCGTTCTTCTGACGAGTAATCCTTCTTTGGCTTGAGAATTGGCCGGTATTCTGGTTGTCCTCCATCATGGGCAGGTACGAGTTCATTTCCTTATTTATAAATAAGGATGGGTCCGTCTGTGATGACGTCCCACATCATGTCGTGATGTGCACAAAGAAAGCTTTTCAATCTGAATTTCCAGATTGCATAGTCTTCTACCGAGAAGGTGTGGAGATTCCTGTTAAGATAAGAATCCATAGACATGTGCAGTATGTAATAATATGAGTTTTTCTGAAAAACGGATCTGTTCAGTTGACCACTGACACAGAGTGTCAAGAGAGATCTCTTGATACAGAAACGGTGGTCTTTTGAACCACTGCTCTGATACCAATTGATGGTCCCTGAGCTGGGTATTTGGTGTAGAGGGGGGGTGAATACACCAAATAGATTTTTCGAAACTTTTTC
This sequence comes from Agastache rugosa, assembly GCA_031470985.1. NCBI lineage: Eukaryota > Viridiplantae > Streptophyta > Magnoliopsida > Lamiales > Lamiaceae > Agastache > Agastache rugosa. Next base: position 29,788,252 of record CM062605.1, read on the forward strand.
AAGTTAAATCACAGAGATGGTGAGCTCAGTTATCGATCCAACAGGGAGGGTCGATTTGGGTAAATAACTCAGCTGGAGGTGCGGAAAGTGGTGGTTTGAAAACTTAGCTCGGTTACTTAGAAAAACTCAGTTTGAAAATATAAACTTGACGTTTTCAGCTTAGTCAGATTGTGCACCTTTTTAGAGAGACACAGCTGTCTTTGGAGAGCAGCTGTGTGTGCAGTTTTGAACAAATATGCAATGATATGAAGGAGTTAGTACACAGCTGAATATAAAGTGAAAGTAAAGAGAGAGAGTAAGAAACACGCGAGTTTTACGTGGTTCGGAGTAACACCTCCTACGTCCACGACCAGGTTCACTGGTAATTCACTACCACTTGGTTTCCAAGTACCAAGCAACTTCACAACTCTAACCCGAGCTGTGTTCCAACAGTTTGCGGGCACTGTCAAGCCTACACCTTCAGTTTCCGGGTACTGAAGAACCTATCCACTCGAATTACGCGCTTCGAGCAAGCGTACCTTTACCTAACCTTTCTGGGTTTGGGTTTGGGTATGGGGTTCCAACTGTGAACGAGTTCTTACAATTAAGAACTTTAGAGTATGATGAACTCGTTCGAAATCTAGGCTAAAGATATACAAAGAGTTTGGCCTAGGGAACAGACGAAAAACTAAGCAGTTTCTTAACTAGAAACACTTTAAGATAAAGTGTTCTTTGATCTATTTAGAACTGCTTGAGAGCTTTGTAAAGAATGAAGATTTCAGATAATGAAAGCTTGTAGAGAGTTTTTCGTATCTGATCCTGAGGTTGAAGACGGGTTTATATAGGTAGAGATTCAAGACTAGCCGTTGGAGGAGCCGTTTGAATCTTACCTACTCTTCTTAAATGCAAGATCTGCCGTTGAGCGTATCTGCACCTGTCTTCATTTGTGTCACATCCTAGGTTCTGAAGTCTAGGATGCTAATTTGGCAATCCCTCATTGGTCGAGGTAGGTTGACTTCCTCTGATTCCGGGATCTTCTGCCTTTAGAGCTGGCTTTTGAATTCAGAGCTGGACTGTCTTGAAGTGAAGTCTTCAGAGATAGTTCCATTTGTTATTCTGTTGGACCATTGTGTTTTGAACTCGGCTCGAATTCTCTTCGCCTTGATCGGGCTCGCCGGATCGCTCGGTGAAGGTTGAAGCTCTCTTTTGCTAGTGACTCGTAAACACACCGGGTCGACTATCGTCTTCTCGCTAGTGACTCGTAAACACAACCGGGTCGACCGTCGTCTTCCGCTTCCTTAACCTGTAAGCCTAGAAAATCTAAAGCTCAAACAGGCGAGCTGGAAAACACTATTTAGGTTGACGCAATCATCTATTCAGTTGGAGAATCAGTTAGGTTTTGGTATCAAATCGAAACCTTATAATTTCCCAACAGCACCTGTATCATGGAAATAAATTGGTGGAGTTTTAACCTTGTACCAAGGTGTACCTCTGGCTCCGCCAATCAGAATTTCCGTCTCTTTTACTCCTTTAGCAAGGAGCAAAATCTTCTTTGAGAAATCTCTTCCTGCAATTCGGGGTAGATCATCTTCTACCTCTGCTGGGAAGACTCCTCGTTTTGCAGTACAAATTCACACTTGCTTTGAATCAATATAAGCAGCAAAATATTCTGCTTTATATTTTTCATATAACATCCCTATAGAGATGTATATGGAGAATGGAATTGTCATTCGATCAATAGTTTTCTCCCATTAATCGTAATTTCCATTCCTTCTTCTTTATTTCCCCAAGGTTTGTGATCCTCGAGAAAATCCAAACCCAAAAGCAAAACTGCTTCTCTTCCAGCTCTACCCTTGATCTCCATCACTTGTCCCTCTATTTCCAGGGTCCCTTTGTAATGATTGAACTCTGGCTGCTGTAGATAGTAAAGAACATTACAAGGGAAATTGGTTTCCCATCTTGTAGTGTCAAATTTTACTATCACTTCTCTCCATCCCTCGGGACATTTCAGATTCACTGGAACTTTGTTATTCTGAGATGTTTGAGGGTGTGCTTCTCGAATGAGACTCCGACTCCTCCCATATGGCAAAGACATGATTCTGTCTCCTTGGAAATATAATCTCCCTGAAGTTATCCTGAGACTTTGGTCGTGTCTCATGACTTCTCTATCTCGGATTTGAATATCCACATTCCTTAACCGAGTAATTTCCACTCTATCGGGACAAACCGCCGTTGTCACCTTGTTGAATATATCTGGTATCTCAATAAACTTCTTTCCCAGAAATAACTCAGTGTGATGTGAGTTGGAAAGAGCATATGATACCTGATAAGTAATGGAGTAAGGCCTATTTCCTTCCTCCAATAAATCCTTGCGTTTAAAGTCCTGATAAAGCGTCAGGGCTTTGCTGAAATGGGTATCATTAAGATTGTAAGCAATCTTTGGATAGATGATTCCCACTACTTGTCCTGCACAAAGATCTCCCGCAATTGTTCCCAATACGGAATCTTTCAGATTTCTAACTCTTTTATCGCATATAGCGATATCGATCGGCGTGTGAACTCCGGTAAAGAGAGCCGATTTTAACATCAACTGGATTGCTCCAATATGGATCCAGTTCATCTTTTCAGCGACTTCAGGCTTCATCTTTGATAGATCTTCCCTGATGTCACTAGCTGGAATCAACTGCATCTCCACTTGATTCCCTGTAAGCTCTATAGGAAGCGACATTTCTCGTCTAGAAATTCCATAGACGATTTGTTGTTTCCTGCTCCTTAGATTAAAGTTCCTTAGAACTTGATCTATGTTGTTTGCTGAAAAGCCTTGATACTTTTGTATATTCAGACTCTTCTTCATGATTTTGTCAATCAGACTTTGAGAGAGAGTTGTGTGACTGGAGAATCCCGTCCTGTCCTCTTTCTCCTGATGAACAATCTCTGGATCAGTCTGACTCCGATCTAGTTCCATCAGACCATTCTGAATCTTCTTCACTGAAGACTTCTTCTTGTTCATATATACTCTCATCCGAGGGTATATCTTCGAACTGATATACTTGTATCAGTTCTTGGTAGTAGATGGCATCTTCGATATCCGGAGTGGATTCGAATTTGTTGATACCTCTTCTCTCGTTGTCTGGGCAATTTGTGGAAATATGCCCCTTCGCACCACACGTCCAGCAGTTGTAATCCTTGAAACTTTCATTAACTCTAGTGTGAGTTCTTCTGAAAGTTTTCTTGTCGGGTGTCCTTCCTTGAGATTTATTATCTCCTTGGAAAGGATACCTATTCCTTGATGGTCCACTTCTTTGGCCGGATTTGTAAGATCTAGCCTTCTGTCTCGACCATCTAGTTCTTGGTTTCCAAGAATTTCTTTTTGGATCTCCACCTTTATGATAGGGCTGAAACCTATTTTTCTTGTATTTCTTCAGCCTCGGTGGTTCTCCCCCAATGATCGTTGGTAGATCATTGTCCTCACAGTTTAGAGGAGCAAATTTGTTAATCCTCCTCAGTTTCTTCATGTTCTTCAGAGCTGTTGCTTGTTGACACCACTCTGAGAGCTTTCGATGTACATACGACATCCTTCTTGCGACGTTTTCAGGATCACCTGGTTCGTAATCCCGAATCAGCATCTCTTTCCATGGGCTTGGAAATTTTAGAAAGAAAATTTCCAATGCAACTCTATCATCAACTTTTGATTGATGTTGATAAAGAGCAAAGAGTTGTAGAAACTTGTTAAGCGATTGTTGATCCAAGACAGCCAGTCTTAGATTATACAATGCCATCAAGTATTTCTTTCTTTTCTCTTGATCAAATCCCTCAAAATATCCTTCTCCCAGAAAATGGTTTTTAAAAAGACTTGCCATATTCTGGACATGTTCTGTATAGTTTTCACTCTCAAAACATGAATTCTTGATATCCACAGGAAAGAATTCCCATGTAATCTTGACGATTCCCGCAAGACTCATTTCGAGAATTCTTACGAATACTTCCTTGTTCAAATCGAGAGTTGCTGCTGCAATTCTCAGGGCTGACGTCCACTCGTCAATTACGGATTCTCGATCTCTGAAATTTACTTCATCGAGGTCGAGCATCACTCCGTAGGGATGGATAGGATCCAGGGTTGCCTTTCCATAAGGTGTGTCTTGTACCTTTGGATGCGGCCTTCTTGCCTTTGTCCTTCTTGCTGCCATGTATGCATCATTTGGGGTATGTTGATCATACCTTGCTCCAGTCTGAAAATCCTGGACTGCATTAATGGCTCCGGGTGCATTTTGAAAATCTTGTTGATTTCCAATGATGGCTCCTGGTGGAAGTTGATTCACCGGTTGTGGGTTTTGGACCACATTCTGGTTCATTTTTAAATCAACCATCGTCATGTTAGCAAAAGATTCTGCTAACTCCTGGAGGTCGTCAAGCTTGATTCTTTCAAGATTATTCATCTTTTTCTTTCTCGAATCATTCTTTTCAAAGCCTCCATGTTGGGATCCTTTTTGGTTTCTCCCACTGGAAATGGATAAGTGGGTTCATTACCAAAAGGATTTCTCCCTTGACTGGAACGAGGTTGTTGCTTCAGTTTTTCGATCCGTGATTGGATCTCCTTCAGGATATTATAAATTTCATCCTGTTTCATAGCAATCTTGTAAAGATCGCGGGGTACACCATATAGGCTATCGCCATAATGTTGTACTGTCTTTTGTATTTCTCTTAGATGAAGGGTTTCCTGTTATTCCATAGCTCGTACGAAGTCTTTCCTTGTCTGGATGTGAGTAGCGATCTATTCTGAGTGAAGCAAGCTGTGTTGATTGCTTCCGCCCAGAATTTCTTTGGAATGGCTGAGCTTGCTAACATTGAAGTAGCTGCTTCTTTGAGTGTTCTGTTCCTTCTCTCAGCTACACCATTCTGCTGAGGTGTGCGTGCAGCTGAGGTTTGATGTTGTACTCCGTTCTTCTCACAATATTCATATATAGTTTCATTCAGAAACTCAGTTCCTCGGTCTGATCTAATTGAGATAATTTTGCATTCCTTTTGAGTTGTCAATCTCTCCAGCAGGGCCCGCAGCTTGGATCTTGTTTCGCTTTTCTGGTACAGGAATGAGACCCAAGTGAATCTGGAGAAGTCATCCACTACGACCAGAGTGTATTTCCTGCCGTTGAAACTTGCTGGAGTTACTGGACCAAAAAGATCCATGTGAAATAGTTGAAGAACTCGATCAGTTGAGGGCGTCGACTTGAGAGATAATGAAATCTTTGTCTGTTTTCCTTGTTGACAAGCGCTGCAAATATGACTCTTGTCATAAACTTGATCTGGAATTCCATTAGCGAGCTGATTTCTAGCCAGTTTGTTGATTGTCTTGAAGTTGAGATGATTCAGCCGTCTGTGCCACAGCCAGCTGACTTCATTGCTGCTTTTCGATACAAGACATATGTCTGGAGGGCTGCTGTTCCAGTCAGCAAAATATATGTTTGCTTCTCTTTTCCCTCTCAGTAATAACTGCTTGGTTTCCCGGTGTTTCACTGTACATCCCTGTGCATCAAACTTGACAGATAAACCGTTGTCGCAGAATTGACTAATGGAAAACAAGTTATGTTTTAATCCTTGCACATATGAAACGTTAGATATTTTAACATTGTTAGTTTCAAATGTACTGTAACCTTTGGTTAGACCTTTAGAGTTGTCACCAAACGTTACTTGAGGGTCTGGACGCTCTTCGTATTCTTGGAGTAGTGCTTCAGATGAGTCATGTGCTTTGAGCATTCGCTGTTCATGTACCACAGCGTTCTCATCGACTTCTCTATGATGCGTCTTTCCCTTGCAGCCTGTCACAGAAATCAAAATTTAGGTCCCCAGTTGTGATTGGGTCCTTATGGGTTAGTTAGAGATCCCTTTACGATCCAGATTTGTTTGATGACTCTTATTGGATCATTTGTTCTGATAATTCTCCCAGCTGTGTCTATGAACACGTTCTTTGTGTTCTTTGTTTGACTCTGTTGGCAGGGTCTTGATCTCTGTTGTCTCCCAGCTTGATTTCTTGATTGTTCAGTTCTTCTTTGGTTTCCAGCTGAGTGTACAGCTGAGACATTTCTTTGTCTCTGTCTCTGCTGTCTAACTTGGTATCTCGACTGGACTTGATAAACCAGCTGGTAGTCATATGACTGATATCCAGCTGGGTTTCTTCTCTGATATCTTGGTTGATATCTTGCCACTTGCTGCTGATTTCGCTGGTATCTACGTTGTCCAGTGTCGTTCCTTCGTTGTGGCTGAACCCAATATTGTCTGATTTGTGCCTGGGGTTGCCTTACAGCTTGTCTTCTAGGACCTTGCTGTGTTTTCTGTTTCTCAATCTATTGTGCAGCTGGAGTTGGATTCTCTTTTGCTTTTACAAAAGTTACCTTGGTTCCACTTGTAGTTGCAACATTTGTTAAGTCCTTCGACCCATCATAACCCAATTCCGTCTTTAATGCTGCTGGTCGTTGCACACTAATTATTTCATCCATCGTTGATGTAGCTTTGATGAGTGCTACCAGCTTTGTGGTTAGTGTGTCTTCTGACCTTTTCAATTCCAAGATCTCAGCTGACTTTTTCTCTGACTCAGCTGTGGATTTTTCCAATTCGTTCACCAGCTGCTTTTTCTCATAGTAGAATTCCTTCATCAGCTGATCCTGTTTGACTATCTTTTCGTTGAGCGATACTATTTTCTCTTTGAAATTTTGTAGCATCAATTTCAGCTTCTGATGCTTCTTTCTTTTTCAGTTCTTCCTTCAGCTCAGCATTTTCACACATTATGACATCAAGAATCTCTTGTAGATCCTTGAAGTCATTCATGACTTTCTCCACCAGATTCCAATCAGGTTGTCCTTCTGATTCAGAGACCTGCATAGAGTGTTCGTGTGATGGTGATGGGTTAGATACGTCCTGAGTTTTAGAAGTTACCTCATCACTGTCAAGTCCGTCTGTCTGTCCCATGAAGCAAGCATCCCAGTCTTGATCATCACGGGCCATGAGTGCATCTTCCTCTGAGTCTGAGAAAGGCATGTCATCATCTATTTTGTTGCACTCGGACTCTTCATCTGCTATATATGCTCTTCTTCTGTCAGCTGCCTTAGCTTTCAGAAGATCTTTTTCCTTCTTGGTCAGTTTGGGACAGTCCTGCTTGTAGTGTCCCAGCTCCTTGCAATTGAAACAGCCTTCCTCTGTTCGTTTTGAAGTGTCAGCTGACTTTTCATCAGCTGCAGCGTACTTGTCTCTGTACGTCTTGGCGAATTTCTTGTACTTGCCTTTGCTGGTGTTGAGTATGTTGTAATTTTTCACCAACATGGCAATTTCTTCGAGTAGCTCCTCTTTGCTCATATCCTTTTTGTCCTTCTTCTTTTTGGAGGACTCAGCTGTCTTGACATGAGCTGACTTTTCAGAGTTGGCTCTGAACGCTATTTCTTTTGGAGCTGGGGTCAGTTCTCCTTCATTCTGTCTGCTTGAAGACTCTTCTTGGGTGATCTTCAAGTTGTATTCGTTGGCTTTTAAGAGTGATAACAACCTTTCTGTAGATAGATCACCCAAGTCACTTCGACTTTGGTGAACTACTTTGTAAGTATTCCATCAGCTGAAAGAGCTGAAAGAACCTTTAAATTCTTTTCCCGCTGGGTATATTTCCCAGTTCTGATTGTCTCTATTTCGACGACTATGTTTGAGAACCTTAGCTCCATCGCTTCGATGGACTTGTTGGGTAGCTGCTTGAAGTTTTCGAATTTTTGGCAAGCTATTGTGAATTTGTTTTCTTTGATCTCTTCTGATCCTTCACATAGCTTGGCTATGTTTCCCACATTTCTTTGGCTGTCTCGCACTTGATAATCTTACTGAGGTAGGCGTTGGAGACTGTTGATGAGATGGTGTTCCTTGCGAAACTGTCTAATCCAGCTTGCTTTCGCTCTTCTGAAGAATATTCCTTCTTTGGTTTGAGTATTGGCTGGTACGCTGGCTGTCCTCCATCTTGAGCTGGTACGAGTTTATTTCCTTGCTTATAAATGAGGATGGGTCCGTCTATGATGACGTCCCACATCATGTCATGATGCGCACACAGGAAGCTTTTCAATCTGAATTTCCAGATTGCATAATCATCAACCGAGAAGGTGTGAAGATTCCTGTTAAGATAAGAATCTATGGAGAGATGTACAGAATGCACTAGGATGAATTTTTCTGAAAAACGGATCTGTTCAGTTGACCACTGACACAGAGTTTCAAGAAAAATCTCTTGATTCAGAAACAACGGTCTTTTGAACCACTGCTCTGATACCAATTGATGGTCCCGAAACGAGGTCTTTGGTGTAGGGGGTGAATACACCGAAGAGGGATTTTTGAAAACTTTTGTCAAATTAAAACAGAGTTGAGTGAGAGCTCAGTTATGAATTCAGCTGACTTCTAAAGAAGGTGGTCAGCTGGATTGAGAACTCAGCTAGCTGTGCGGAATGTGGTGGAAGAAAAATTTAGCTCGTTCCCTTTACAAAATCTCAGAAAAACTTAGTTTCAGTTTTCAGTTTAGCAGATTTGAAAAATAATGCAGCTGGCTGGGTCACACAGTCAGAGAACTTTTAAGCTTTGAAAACTTGTGCTATGCTAATGCGGTTAGTTCTTTAAATAGATAAAATTCAGAGAATAAATAAAGCGATAAAGAACACGGAATTTTAATGTGGTTCGGAGAGACAACTCCTACGTCCACGACCAGGTTTTAACTGGTAAATCCACTAAGGATTTCCATTCGGTTTACGAGTACCAAGCAACTTCGCAGCTCTAACTCGAGCTGTGTTCTAACAGTTGACGGGCACTGTAGAAGCCTATATCTTTTCAGTTTCCGGGTACTGAAAAACCTTACACTCGAATTTCGCGCTTCGAGAAGGCGTAACCTTGACCTAACCTTTTCTGGGTAAAGGAGGGTTTTGTTTTCCAACTTTTGACGAGTTCTTACAATGAAGAACTTTGGAAGATGAACTCGTTCAGATCTAGACTTTGGATTTAGTATGATTTCTGCCTATTGGTCAGACGAAAAATTAAAGCAGTTTCTGAAAGTAAACATTTTTAAGTGTTCTTCAAAGAGTTAGAAAACTGCTTGAGAGCTTTTTAATGCTTGAGAGATTCAGAGAAGTTGAAAGCTTGTAGAGAGTTTTTCGTTCGTTATTCTGAGGTTGAAGACTGGTATTTATAGGTAGAGATTCAAAACTAGTCGTTTGAATCTCACCTACTTTCTGATCTGTCGATCTGCCGTTGAGCGTATCTTTACATGTCTTCATCATTGTGTCAGATCCTAGGTTCGCCTTTCTAGGATGCTGAGATGTCGATCCCTCATTGGTCGAGGTATATTGACTTCCTCTGACACCGGGAGGCCTTTGGAGTTGGTTTTTGAATTTAGAGCTGGATTGGGTAAACTGACTTGAAGTGACTTCTTCAGAGTTAGTTTCCTTTTGTCTGCTCAGCTGAGTCTGTTAGACTTGAGTCAGCTCAATTTATTCTGCTCCGTCGGATTTTCTTGGCTGGTCCAATCTTCTTTACTTAAGAGTCAGTATGACTCAGCTCAGTCTTTGAACTTTGTTCAGCTGAAAAACCTTTCAGCTGACTTTGGGTCCAGCTGATTACTCAGCTGGGTCTTCTGCTGTCTTCAGCTTCCTTATCTGTAAAGGCTAGAAAATCTAAAGCTCAAACAGGTGAGCTGGTAAACAAAACTTAGGTTTGCACATTCATCTACTAGATTAGAGAACAGTTGGGTTTTGGTATTCAATCAAAACTTTTAGAATTTTCCCAACAAAAATGATTTGGAAAAATTTCAACAGGTTAATGATAACCTTGAAAGTCTTAATGCAATTTTGCAATTTGCAAACTATTACTCTGTTCCATGGATTTTAAGATGGGACTATGGTTTGAAAGAGCAAAAAAGAGAAAAGAATGAAATTCAATTCACTCCAACAATTTTAGTTAGGAGAATTCTTATCAAATGGTGGCCCAAAGAAGATTTCTTTGGTGGAGGAAAAACTTATGATAGACGAGGAGTTTTGGCTATCAAACCATCTCAACATATTTACAGAAATCTCAATGCACAGACTCATTCCTCATACTCCTTACTTAAAGAACTTTTCCAGAAAATGGATAAAGACTCCATTAATAATAGAGTGATGCTATTCGGACATAAATGTCCGGACATAATCCAGCCCGTTTAGGAAAATGGAGCGGTTCGATCCGTTTTACTTATTTATTTAATTTTGTAATTAAAAGAAAAACACAATTAACTATAAAAATGTACTTATTTATTCTGGAACAAAAATACATGTATATCAAACAAATCATGGTGCAGATTCAAAGAGATGAAGCCAACATCAGACATTAATATATAAGCATGAATGTGCAAGTATTACATAATTAACTAGAAAATGTGAAGTGAAATATTTTACTACAGAGGGATATTTCATTTCATAATACCTAAGTCACTAATCCTGCTGCTTCCTAAAGTCCTATTGTACATGATAGTAACATTCTTGATACATTTAAATTTAACAAAATTAAATAAATAAGTAAAACGGGTCGGACCGCTCCATTTTCCTAAACGGGCTAGATTATGTCCGGACATTTATGTTCGAAAAGCATTATTGTTAATAATATGTGGAAAGAAATTTTTGGAAAAGACAATCCAGAAATTACCAAAGCAAGTTCCTCATCTTCTTCAATAGAGAAAAATATCTCAGATACTGAAATGAAAGAAATTGAAAATTTTGAAGAAGCCCAAGATCCCTACGAAGATCTAGACTGCATGAGTTTTCTTCTTGACGGAGAATTACAAAAATAATTACTGCGAATTACGCACGCAATGACATCATCATCAGTATGTTTTCCTTTCATGATTAGTATGTTTTCTTTTCATGAATAGTATGTTTTTACTTTCATGATGAATAGTATGTTTTTCTTTATGCTTTGTCGTTTCTTTTCTTCTTCGGCTATATAATGGCCCGTCCTCAGATGTTTGGAGGACAAGCTTTTCATGCTTTCTCCTCTCTTATAATTTTCTCTCTTTCTCACTACTTTCCTCTCTTCGCGTTGTAATAATTTCAGTGTAAAGCTCCCAAGAATTAATGTAAGTTCTTGTTTTTATGAATCTTCCTTGCAATTCATATGAATTTTGGAATGCACCGCATGATTATGATTATGGTAATTATAAGAATTATAAATTAACTGTTAGAGATAAAATATCCTCTACAATAAATTTTATTTCTTATATATATATATATATATATTTTTTGAGGTAATAAATGAAGTCATACATAAATTCAGGGTAGGCCGTGTCAGAAATTACAATGTCAATTTTTATTGAAATTATTATTTTTAAATATTATATGTTGACTTTTTTATATAGATGCTGGAGAGGAAATTTATTCTAACCAGTATAGAGATAGTGTGTACCTCCTACGACCACCTTTGTTGGTGTGTATAAGCAGTACCCACTGACCCACCAATAAGATTATTATATCCATTTTTTGTGTATAAAATAAGGGGAAATATTGATATATTCTAGTCAACCTTATAATCATTCAATATGCATAAATTCTTTTACCCTTCTACTGAATTTCTTCATTACATACTCTGATTTATCAATTCACTTTTCAATTTGGAGATAAATCATGCAATACTATCAGGCCCATCACACTTCCGTATAAATAAATTCTACGTATACCAACTTCATACATTTTTTACCGGAATGCTGCCGGGTATTTCTGCCGAAAGTTTTAAGGACCTCGTCCAACCACACGATCGCAACCGATGGTTTCCAGACGCAGACTCCTTCAGCAGCACACAGCACAGCCCTCGTTCGTTTCCTACTCGGACGTAGGGTTTTCGGTTGGTACACAAAGAAAATAATATACTGGAAGGGATGAACAAAAGCCCAAACTTTTATTTAGGAATTATATAATATTTATTACAACATAAGTATATCTCCTTTAGGGAGGAGACAGACTTGTTTAGCTACCTATGGTAGCGGAATTGAAATACATAAACTATACTATACTAGAATATGAACTATACTATAATTTTATTTTGGAGAGAGCAGAGAGAATGGTGTAGAGGATTTCTGATGGATTTTCGATGCCCCTCTGCTTTCTTCAATCCTTGTTTATATAGAGGTTCGGAGGTCCTCTATTCATACATTATTGCTTTGGATACCTTCCTCAGCCAGCCTGTTTCCCATGTGAAGCTTGGTCCACCATTGTCGTCTATTATTGAGTGCAGCCAATAGACTTTCGGTGCAGCCTCAATCATACCGCATTATCTTTAATAATGCTCTTCCTGTGTTTTTACCCGTTTGGATTTTTATGGGTAATTTCTTTTCCCTCCACCCACTACTGTCGTTTTCTTTTTAGTGGGTGCTCCAGCTCAGAGTCACATGACTCCACCAACCTGTGTCGGGAATCTACTTTTTTCCCGGGGCCCTGGGCGTCATTGCTTTTGGCAACGCCTTTTGCTCGAGATGCTCGTTGGACCGAGCCTTCTCTTTTCCTCTTCTGGGCATGAACCCATTCCCAAACTCTGGTTCTTTCTGGTTCTGACAATCTGAACAAACGCGCTCAGACCAGTTTCCAAAATGAGCCATGTTGCAGTATTTGCGATGAGTTTCTCTACTCGTCGCAATCTTGTTTTCCCAGGGCAAGGTTCTCTTCCTTTCGAAAGCTTCCTCTGCGAATCTTGTAGATTTTCCTGTCATAGTATTTAACAGGAATGATCCGTTCCCTGAATTCTGGAAGAATTTGAACGGAAACTTGACTTTATCCATCTCTGTGAGACAGACCCATAATCCCCATGCTCTTCTGGTAGAGATGAGGTCTTCTGGTAATGTAGAGACTAGAGTAGTCTCTTTCTCTGTAGGCGCCTTGATCTTTTCTAGGGCGCGTGCAACTGGTCTTCGAAGTCTAATATAGTGGAAGGCTTCATGGTTTCCTTTCCCAGCTGGTTCTGGGGCTGCACTGATGAAATACAGCTCCAAAACATCACCTCGGCTAAGCTGCGGATTGTTAGCCCAGGTATCATACACCGCTTCTTGAATCCACTTGGGTAGATTCTTGATTTCGGCAAATGATGGAGATGTGGTATAAACTGAAGCAAGTGCTCCGAATTCATACCATCTTTTGACTTCGTGTGGATCTGAATTTGGCATCATCCACACCCGAGGATATTTCCCCGAGACATCAACCCTTATTTTTTTTGGGTTGATTCCAGTCCTTGTGTTGAGCTTCTCCCAATTGGCTTGATAAACCTGCCACGAAGAAGAAACTTCAATTTTATCAGTATTAATCTTAGATGTGCCAGTCATTGGCCTAAGATTAATCTCTCCCTCTTTTTTCCCAGAGGTGCTGGGTTGACATGATGGTTCAGAGTGTGACCCCTGAATATCATCTTTTTTTTGGGGCAATGGTTCCGAAGATACCACCACCTTAGAACTTGGGCAAGAGGTATTTGAATCCTCTGCTACAGGTTTAGAGCCCTGTACTCGAAACTCTTCTTTTACCAAAGGATCTTTGGCCACCCGAAGGATTGGTGTTTGACATGCAGCCCAGAGTTGACCCTGAGACCGTATGCAAGCTCGTATTCTCTCTGTAACTTTCGTCTTATCGAGAGTCTGCAATCTTCCTGCTTGTTCAGCATTCAGAATGCACTCGTCCCACTCTCCCGTTAACATCTCCAGATTTTCTCTGAGATGTCTATGGGCCAGTAGAATGGAGTTCACATCAGTTTGCTCCATCTCTTGTTAGGAAATCTGCAAGAACATTTTCGTGAGATTTCAAAACGACAATATCATAAATATAATATTGGCATTCAGCTTGCCATCTAATTAATCTAGCCTTTTCAGGCTTAGATTCAATCTTGTTTCTTAAGAAAGCCTTAACCTGTGTGTTATCGACTTTCAAAGTAAATTTCTTTGCTAATAAAAATAAAGGCCATTTTTTAAAAGCCTTTCGGACTGCAAAGAATTCTTTTTCGTTGATGTGCCATCTTACGGCCTCATCATCTGAGAACAAACCACTGCAGTATCTACAGGGTTCTTCTCCATTATGAGTGATCTTGGTTAAGACTGCTGCCCACCAATAGTCACTTGCGTCTGTGTACAGGACCAAGTCATCTTCGTCCTGTGGTATCGAGAGTTTTGGGAGATTTCTGCAAACCTCTTTTAACTCCCTCATACCCTGTCGATATTCTTCTGTCCAGATGAACGGAACATCCTTCTTCAGTAATGTACTGAAAACTTTTCTATGTTTCGCGAGATCTTTGATAAATGGTCCCGCGAAATTAACAACTCCCAGGAAACTCTGAAGTTGTTTCTTTTCCTTTAAATCTTCAGGAAAATTCTGGACCTTCTAAACAATATGGTCCTGCAGAATAATTCCTGCTTCATCAATCTCGATACCCAGAAATTCCATTTTCCGAGTTGCCACGACTGCCTTCTTTTCAGACAGTACTAAACCTTCTTTATAACAAACATCTACAAAGATCTCAAGATGTTTGATATGTTCTTCCATATTTTTTGATGCTATTAAAATATCATCAATATATACGAACATAAAAGAAAAATAATCTTTAAACAGATTATCCATCTTTCTCTGAAATATTTTAGGCGCATTAGCTAACCCCATTGGAACATAATGCCCTTGTGGAGTAGAGAAGGTTGTAAACTTCTTACTCCCTTCTTCCATGCGAATCTGGTAGAAACCTGACTTGTAATCAAACTTAGAGAAAACCTTAGCATTTCTAATGCAGTTAATAAGGTGTTCCCTACTAGGGATAAAATATCCATCAAACTCCAGAATATCATTAATTCCTTTGTAATTAACAACTAGTCTGGGTTTACCTCGTTTGATCTCCCCATGATTCCTTACCAGAAATCCGGGACTGCTGTAAGGCGAGTTCCCTGGTTCGATCAATTTTAAATCAAGGTGTTCCTTGATTATCTCCTTCATATCCTGTTGATCTTTGAGGTTCATCAGGATCGGTCTGTATCTAACAAACTCATACTCCTTTTCTGGCTTCACCTTCAAGGTAGCTTTGAGCTTGTTTCTGTCCCACCATGCCAAAGGATTCTCATTGTAATTCCTTTTAATTTTTCTTTTGACATCTTCTAGGGACACATGCATCTCTTCTTTAATATCTTGATGAGATATCAAAGATGCTTTGAGAATCTGGATTTCTTCATCATTGAGATCCTCATCCCTAATACAGCTTAGCACTGCTTCGCTGAATCTCCTTTGATCCTTCATTTTTGGGTGTCGAAGTTTTCCTTCATCACCACGCTTGCTGCGAAAACTCAATGGTATCTGGCGATTAAAAGCCCCTTTGAGCCTCTGGACAATGATCTTGTGATCGCAAATGGTTGTAAACACCAATTGCCTCTTTTCATTATCCTGCATGTATCTTTTGAACATCTGTAGGAAATTGTTTCCTAACAGAATATCTGCACCTGATGGTCTCTGAGCTGGGTATTTGGTGTAGAGGGGGGGTGAATACACCAAATAGATTTTTCGAAACTTTTTCAAGTTAAATCACAGAGATGGTGAGCTCAGTTATCGATCCAGCTGGGGAGGGTCAGCTGGGTAAATAACTCAGCTAGAGGTGCGGAAAGTGGTGGTTTGAAAACTTAGCTCGGTTACTTAGAAAAACTCAGTTTGAAAATATTAACTTGACGTTTTCAGCTTAGTCAGATTGTGCAACTTTTTAGAGAGACACAGCTATCTTTGGAGAGCAGCTGTGTGTGCAGTTTTGAACAAATATGCAATGATATGAAGGAGTTAGTACACAGCTGAATATAAAGCGAAAGTAAAGAGAGAGAGTAAGAAACACGCGAGTTTTACGTGGTTCGGAGTAACACCTCCTACGTCCACGACCAGGTTCACTGGTAATTCACTACCACTTGGTTTCCAAGTACCAAGCAACTTCACAACTCTAACCCGAGCTGTGTTCCAACAGTTTGCGGGCACTGTCAAGCCTACACCTTCAGTTTCCGGGTACTGAAGAACCTATCCACTCGAATTACGCGCTTCGAGCAAGCGTACCTTTACCTAACCTTTCTGGGTTTGGGTTTGGGTATGGGGTTCCAACTATGAACAAGTTCTTACAATTAAGAACTTTAGAGTATGATGAACTCGTTCGAAATCTAGGCTAAAGATATACAAAGAGTTTGGCCTAGGGAACAGACGAAAAACTAAGCAGTTTCTTAACTAGAAACACTTTAAGATAAAGTGTTCTTTGATCTATTTAGAACTGCTTGAGAGCTTTGTAAAGAATGAAGATTTCAGATAATGAAAGCTTGTAGAGAGTTTTTCGTATCTGATCCTGAGGTTGAAGACGGGTTTATATAGGTAGAGATTCAAGACTAGCCGTTGGAGGAGCCGTTTGAATCTTACCTACTCTTCTTAAATGCAAGATCTGCCGTTGAGCGTATCTCGCACTCGTCTTCATTTGTGTCACATCCTAGGTTCTGAAGTCTAGGATGCTAATTTGGCAATCCCTCATTGGTCGAGGTAGGTTGACTTCCTCTGATTCCGGGATCTTCTGCCTTTAGAGCTGGCTTTTGAATTCAGAGCTGGACTATCTTGAAGTGAAGTCTTCAGAGATAGTTCCCTTTGTTCTGTACAGCTGGACCAGCTGTGTTTTGAACTCAGCTCGAATTCCCTTCAGCTTGATCGGGCTCTGCTGGATCGCTCAGCTGAAGGTTGAAGCCTGCTGTCTTTTGCTAGCTTACTCTAGCTGTAAACACAGCTGGGTCGACTACTCTTGTCTTCGCCGACTTCGTGTAAACACCGTCGACCGTCGTCTTCCGCTTCCTTAACCACGTAAGCCTAGAAAATCTAAAGCTCAAATGCGCGAAATTTGGAAAACACTATTTAGGTTGACGCAATCATCTATTCAGTTGAAGAATCAGTTGGGTTTTGGTATCAAATCGAAACCTTATAATTTTCCAACAATTTCCCCCTTTTTGATGATGCCAAAACCTAACTGAGACAACTTATGACGCAGAAAAACTTGTGTTTTTATTAATGTAAGAAAATACATTATAACACAGGAAAAAGAAAGAAATATAAAAATCTTCAAATCTTCAGTCTTTAATCCTTCAGTCTTCAATCCCAGTTGGTTGGGTCTTCTCTTCTGCATCCGTTGTTTCTTTCTTTTGACTCGTCTCTTCTTCAGCTGATTCTGATTCAGCTGGTTCCTCTAGCTCAACAGTTTGCCTCTTCTTCAACAGTTTGCCTCTTCTTCAACAGTTTGCCTCTTCTTTGACTTGTCTCTCTTCTTCCTTACTTCCCCCTTTTTGGCATGATCAAAACAGGATGGGAAAGATACACCATCGGCTGTTGCGATGTTTTAGTTTGGCGAAACTGTGGTTTTCAGCTCTGAGCAGCGAGGATTGGAGTCTAAGTGGCTCAGCTGTTGTATTAGCTGGCTCTTCTTCAGTTGCATTAGCCTCAGCTGTGATTGCAGACACAACGTCTTTGGCCTGATTCAGCTGGGGCAGTCCAGCTGAGTGTTTGAAGGGATGAGTTGGCACGGGAGATAGCATCTTCTGAGTCGGGCACAACTTCATTCCTTGCAACTTTTGCTTCTTCAGACTTCTTAGATTGAATGAGAAAGTCTGATTCAGCACTTGAGGGACTTGTGTTCAGCTCATATCATCATCATCCAGCTGCAGGTGATCATTGGCTGGGTGATGTTTCTCATTTAAGCTTGGTGCAGGGACTTGAGCATCTTTCATCAGAAGATCTCGAAGCTGGTGTCCCTGTAGAGCTGAAGGAAACTGAGGAGAAGGCGGTTGAAGTATCCCATCTGTCTTGGGGTTTAAGCTTGGTTGTTCAGCTGGAATACTCCGTTGCGGTGTTGGTGATGATTATGTTCATGCAGGGATGTGAACTTCTCTTCCACCGTAAGAAACGACCGCTTGCGGGCCTTCTACTCCTCGGAGAATGATTACGAATTCTCTCATAATGTCAGCTGGTTTCTCTGCTGACTGACTGAGCACCTTTGATTTGAGTCTTCGGTTTGAAGACAGTGCTTCAGTATATTTTGTCTCCTCAAGTTGTCTCCGATTCCCAGCTGGGATGGAGTTAGATGCATTCTGATTTTTCTCCTGCATCTTTTTCTGTGCCTCCTGTGGTGTAGCAAGATCTTTGTCATGACTGCTCTTGAATACTCCGGCTTTATCAACATCTGGTCCAGGTCTGTTGACGTTGATTTTTGCATCCCAGGGAGTTGTATGTCCCGTTCTCTCTTTTATGATGAGAGAAACAGTGGGATTGAGGAGGTCTTTTTCCTTTGACATTCCCAGAAAGTTTTCTGCACCTTCCTGATGAATGACGTTCTTGAGCTTTGCAGTCTACTGCGCTGGCCTGATTCTGTCGATGGGCTTCACCTTCTTCTGGACTTCCGTCTTCTTTGAGAGTTAAACAACTCTTATCTTGAAGCTTTGATAGATTCTTCAAGTTTGATCGGCTTCGGGAGATATCTTTCTGGATTCCATGTTCTTCTTCTGCATCTTTTGTTAGTAGAAACGAATAATACCAATTGATGGAAATAAGAAAGAATGCCGAAAAACTTTCTAGGGTTGATGCGTATGTCTTCTAGCATATTTAAAGAGTTTTCTTGATGAATGAACGATCAAGATTTGTCTATTGATAAGAAGATCTACGGCTGGGAGAAATTCTCTCTACATATTAATTTCTTGATTAGAATATGTGAGTTAATGCGCGAGAGAGAACGGTTGAGACGTTTTGACTTTTGCCTCGAAACTCCCATTATTCAATTCTTTGCAGACTTTTAATTAATATTGATTAGAAATGACAAGATGTGAGTTGACAGAAAACAGATTGAGTAGGTGTAATTAATGATGTTGCAAACCTCTCAGCTGATCATTGTAGTCAGCTGATACCTCGGTTGAGTGAGTGTGCTGGGTCATCGTGGTTCCAGCTGGTTCCCCCTCAGCTGAATAATCCTTTCCTTTCAGCATCTGGTTTAGCTGAATTCTTTCTCGGTGATATCGTTGACGTTGATTTTGAATTTCGGTTGTCCGCTTGCATTCACTGGTCTCGTTGTTTCACTGGTCTCGTAATCACTGGTCTGCTCCGTTCGGTGGTTCTGCTTAATCACTGGTCTGCTTTCGTTCACTGGTCTCGTCTAATCACCGTGAAGCATCGTCTGGTTGAGAAGTCCAAGTAATCCGCACGCATTTTGAACCTTGTTTCTATCGGCGGTTTTGTGAGAATATCGGCCCATTTGTATGTCCGTGTGAATTTTCTCAACAATCACATCCTTCTTTTCTACGTGATCTCGATGAAATGATGTCGTACGTCTACATGCTTGCATCTTGTGTGAAATCTTGGATTCTACGAAATGGCAATCGCACTTGAGCTATCACGAGAAAATTGGAACTCCGTCCGGTTTTACTTCATAGTCATCTAGCCGATGTTTCGACGAGAGAATTTGCGAGCGAGCGGCTTCCAATGGCCATATATTCTCGCTTCGTCGTGGAAGTTGCGACGCACGTTTGTTTCTTTGAAAACCACGAAATCAACTTACTTCCTAAGAATCGACAAGTTCCCGAAATTGATTTTCTCGTCCAACCGATCTCCACGAAGTCCGAGTCCGAGTATCCAATCGTAGATTGTCTTCGGTGGGTACCACATGCCTCAACATTCGAGTTCCTTTGAGATATTTGAGAATGTTCTTGGTCGCTGCATGTGTGCTTCCTTTGGATCAACTTGAAATCCGGCACACACTCCGATCGCGAAAGAGATGTCCGGACGACTTGTCGTTAAATACAAAGCAGGATCCTATTATCCCTCCGTATTTGCCGGAATCAACCGATTTTCCTTCGCTCCCGGTTCAATCTTCCAAGGTTGGTGTTCATTGGAATTTTTACAGTTCTGCTGGATTGATCTCCATACTTGGCGATCAAGTCTTTCACGTATTTGGATTGATTTATGAAAATCCCTTCTGATGATTGCCTGACTTGAAGTCCTAGGAAGAAACTCATTTCTCCCATCATGGACATTTGGAACTTCTCTGACATCATCTCTCCAAATCTTTGACATAAGAAGCTTGATCTTGATCCAAAGATGATGTCGTCTACGTAGATTTGAACAACCAGGATGTCTTCTCCTGACTTGATGGTAAAGAGAGTTCTGTCTACTGAGCCCTTCTTGAATCCTTTGGATACGAGAAAACTTGAAAGAGTGTCATACCAAGCTCGAGGTGCTTGCTTCAATCCATAAAGCGCCTTCTTTAGCTTGTAGACTTTATTTCCTTCTACTTCAAATCCTGGAGGTTGTTCAACGTAGACATCTTCTTTGATTTCTCCGTTTAAGAATGCACTCTTCCATTTGATAGACCTTGAATTTGTGATGTGCTGCATAGGCGAGAAATAGTCTGATTGCTTCCAATCGTGCTACTGGAGCAAATGATTCTTCGAAGTCAATTCCTTCCTGCTGAGTGTAGCCCTTGGCAACCAGTCGAGCTTTGTTTCTGATGACGACTCCCAGGGTATCCAATTTGTTCTTGAATATCCATTTGAGTCCTATGACTTTGACTTTTTGAGGTCCGTCGACTAATTCCCGTACACAATTTGCCTCGAGGAATTCGTTCAGCTCTTCTTGCATGGCGTTGGTCCAAGGCACGCTCTTCAAAGCTTCGAGAATTGATTGAGGCTCTGGCACTTGAGCTACGTAACACGCCATTAGAGCTGTGTCTTCATCATAGACCGTCAGTTCGAGCTCTACTGAGAGTTGAGCTGTGTCAGCTGTCTCCTCTTGCGAATTTCTTCTTCCAATTGATTGATGCTTGACGTGGCTAAATTTCGTCTGACTTGGAGTTGCTCAGGAGTTAAATCTTGAGAGTTTGTCTCTCTTTGATTTATATTTTGAGGAGACTTCTGTAGAGGCTCAGCTGGAGATGGAGCTGGGGACTCAGCTGTGTTTGGATTCCGGGCTGATGATGTTCCCCCTTGATTTGGCATTGAAGCTTCTTCTCGATTTTCAGCTGGTGGAGCTTCTTGATTGTTTTGAATTTCCTCCTCTGGCTCATTGTCCCAAATTAATGGTTCGGCCAGATTTCTGACTCTATTCTCTTGAGCCCTTGTCTGAATCAATCTTGAAGATTCTCCTTCGCTTCTTCGTTTGATAGAATCTCTATATTCGAAAGAAGATTCATCAAAGGTAACATGTGGAGTTACTTCGACTATTTGAGTTCTTCGTTGAAGACTTCGTATGCTTTACTCACAATGTGAGTAACCAAGGAATACTCCTCGGTCCGTCTTTTCGTCAAACGTCTTGAGCCGTGTCTTCCCATTGTTGAGAATGTGACATTTGGATCCGAATACCTTGAAATATCCAATGTATGGTATTCGTTGTTCCATAGCTCATACGGTGTCTTTCCTCGCCTTGATGTGAGTAGGGAGCGATTTTGAGTGAAGCATGCCGTGTTGATTGCTTCACTTAACTTCTTTGAATACAGAGCTTGCTAGCATTGAGGTAGCCGCTTCGAGAGTTCGTTTCTTCTTTCTCGCTACACCATTCCGCCGAGGTGCGCGAGCCGCAGATGTTTGGTGTTGAACTCCGTTCTTCTCGCAAAAATCATAAATAGTTTCATTTAGAAACTCCGTTCCACGATCCGATCTTATTGCCATTATCTTGCACTCCTTCGTGTTGATAATCTTTCCAAATAGATAGGCACTTAGTTCTCGGTTTCACTCTTCCGGTATAAGAATGATACCCATGTGAATCTTGAGAAATCATCCACAACGACCAGCAGTATATTTTCTCGCCATTGAAGCTTCTTTGGAGTAATCGGACCAAAAGATCCATGTGAAGAAGTTGAAGAACTCGATCGCTGATCGAGCCGGCTCGAGAGAGAATGAAATTCTTGTCTCGCTTTCCTTGTCGACACGCGCCGCACATATGACTTTTGTCATATACTTGATCCGGAATTCCATTACGAGCCGGTTCCTAGCCGCCTTGTTGATTGTCTTGAAGTTGAGATGATTCACCGTTCGTGCCACAACCACCGACTTCATCGTCGCTTTTTGATACAAGACAAGTCTCGTGAGTGGCCGCCGTTCCACAAGAAAGTACATATTTCCTTCTCTTTTCCCTCTGTGAGTATCCGCTTGGTTTCCCCGCGCTTCACGGTGCATTCCCCGTGCATCAAACTTGACCAAAAACCGTTGTCGCAGAATTGGCTAATGGAAAGCAAGTTATGTTGCAATCCTTGTACATAAGAAACATTTGGGATTATAACATTTCTAGTTTTAAATGTACCATAACCTTTGGTTAGGCCTTTGGAGTTGTCACCAAATGTTACTTGTGGACCTGTACGCTCAATATACTCCTGGAGTAGATGCTTTAGGTGCGTCATGTGCTTGGAACATCCACTGTCCAAGTACCATAGCGTTCTCATCGACTCCTCAGAGATGCGTCGATTCTTTGCAACCTAAACAAAAAATAAAAATTCAGGTACCCAGTTTTAATTGGGTCCTTGTGGGTTAGAAAATCCAGAGGGATCCCCAGTATCAGACCAAGGGGGAATGCCGCCAGCTGGAAATCAAGACCCATCTGACTCCACAGCTCCCTCTCCAGCTGAGTTCACTTAGTTCTGGCCTCAAGCATAAATACAAACGGCTCTTCCAACGGCTAGTTTTGAATCTCTACCTATAAATACCAGTCTTCAACCTTAGAATAACAAACGAAAAACTCTCTACAAGTTATCAACTTCTCTGAATCTCTCAAGCATTAAAAAGCTCTCAAGCAGTTTTCTAACTCTTTGAAGAACACTTAAAAGTGTTTACTTTCAGAAACTGCTTTAGTTTTTCGTTTGACCAATAGGCAGAAATCATACTAAATCCAAAGCCTAGATCTGAACGAGTTCATCTTCCAAAGTTCTTCATTGTAAGAACTCGTTCAAAGTTGGAAAACAAAACCCTCCTTTACCCAGAAAAGGTTAGGTCAAGGTTACGCCTTCTCGAAGCGCGAAATTTGAGTGTAAGGTTTTTCAGTACCCGGAAACTGAAAAGATATAGGATTCTACAAAGGCTCAGAATCGTTAGAACACAGCTCGAGTTAGAGCTGCGAAGTTGCTTGGTACTCGTAAACCAAGTGGAAATCCTTAGTGGATTTACCAGTTAAAACCTGGTCGTGGACGTAGGAGTTGTCTCTCCGAACCACGTTAAAATTCCGTGTTCTTTATCGCTTTATTTATTCTCTGCATTTTATCTATTTAAAGAACTAACCGCATTAGCATAGCACAAGTTTTCAAAGCTTAAAAGTTCTCTGTCTGTGTGACCCAGCCAGCTGCATTATTTTTCAAATATGCTAAACTGAAAACTGAAACTAAGTTTTTCTGAGATTTTGTAAATGGAACGAGCTAAGTTTTTCTTCCACCACATTCCGCACAGCCAGCTGAGTTATCAGTCCAGCTGACCACCTTCTTTAGAAGTCAGCTGAATTCATAACTGAACTCTCACTCAACTCTGTTTTAATTTGATAAAAGTTTTCAAAAATCCATCTTCGGTGTATTCACTCCCCCTCTACACCGAAGACCTCGTTCCGGGACCATCAATTTTTATTTTCTTAGGAAATATAGAAGGTGATACTGATACCCCATAAAAAGAAAAATGTTGAAAACCAAATGGGGATGTATTGTGTAACATCATCAAGATCAAATTTAATCCATCATGAATGATTTTTAGCATTATTTTCATAAATAAACAGATTATCCCAAGCTTTAATATAATAAAAAAACTATAAAACTTTGGGAGTGCTTTATATATATATATATATATATATAGATATACGACTTCATTTATCCCTCTAATTAAAAATAAAATAAACTGTTCGTGTGCTACACTAACAATTATCAACCAAATTTTTTAATTCTACATGAATACAATTCATAAACTGAATTATCTTGTAATGTTTTTGAATATCTTTTGGAGAAAATTATGATATGATACATCACAACAAAATAAATATATATTTAAAAAAAAGCACGTGCGATCACATATTTTAAAAGATCTGTCGAGAAATAAAAATATTGATGTCATAGTGAAATTTTTTTCAAAATCCAAAACATAACTAAATATAGTTTCAATTCCGCAAGATTCAAGTCAAAATACATAAGACATGAGTCTTGGAGGAAGAATTCAAGCAGAAAAAAAATTCCTGCAATAATTCTCACCAAAAAAAAAAAAAAATTATTGCAAATTGTAAAAATTATTACAAGAGTTCCAGCTAGAAGAAGAAGATGATTTGTCCCTTAATCGTTGTCAGCATTTGGGCACGTGACATCCACGTCCCACCAGAAGAGCAATGAATCCAAAAACAAATGAGCAGAGTTAAAAAAGAAGAAACAACAATTTCAAGAAATCGACAAACACAAAGTCGGGTCGTAATCAGTATTCACTGTATGTCCGGGTCGGATCTGTCTGCCCCTTGACGGCTATCCTCTTTTACCTTTACAGTCCAATACGTTTCCCCCCTTTCTCTCTCTACAACTCCACCCTCCTTTCTCTCTCTTCACCCCCCCATGTGATCAAGTCCCCCCTTTTTGCAATCACAAACGGTCCTAGTATGATTCCTGCTATCAACAATTTAGTGTATCGTTATCTTTTCCTGCTAGCACGCCATTAGTTTTCTCGATTGATCGTCAGCTGCTCGTGTCTTGTCTTGTTCCCTTAGAAATTGACTAATTCCGTTCCCTTTTTCTTTGTGGTTCTTGAATCTTTTTCTCTCTGCCATTTCTGTTTCTACTTCAGTGGGGCTGCGGCTGCGGTGAATTGAACTGTTGGATTGCTGCGAGGTCAATATCCTCAGCTGAATTGCGGCGGTTGGTGATGTTTTGATCTGGATTTTGTTCTGCTGTTGAGTTGCATTGCGGCGGTGATTGGTCGGTTGTGGAGATCTGTTGGTTAGTTAGGTCAAATTACGGTGAAGTTTGGATTTTGGGGGACTGAATTGGGGAAAAGGGGGTTTTGGATCCGGTCAGGGGGGAAACAGCGCCATTAGATGGCGCTGTTCAGAAGGTTCTTCTACCGGAAGCCGCCCGATCGGCTTCTCGAGATCTCCGAGAGGGTCTACGGTATGCCCTTTTCAGCTACTACTTTATTGTTTAATTATGATGAGTTTAAGTTCTTCAGCATTATGAATTCTTTAATTTTTTAGGCAATTATGTGGATTGTGCATTGGAGTTTTTGACTGATTCTTGGAAGTTTTCTTTCTTGGGTTAATCATCCCAATGTGCCAACTTCTAGCTCTAGCTCTAGTGTTGCTGGCTTTTTTCTTGGTATATAACTTGGTTGGAATGTTGGAGCTATTTTATGGATGCTGCAATTTGGATAGACTGTGGGAATGGGATATTATTAATTATATCGTCGAATTCAAAAACAGCTGTTGGACATCAAGGAGCTTGGATGTATCTTAGTTAATCCTTGGTATTAGGTGAAGCTGAATGTTCAAATTCAAGGCAAATTATGATTCCATATGGTGCAAAAAGTAATTTTTAGGATTATTTAGATGGTTGAATGTGGATGACGTTTTTGTTGGTTGCATGCATAGCTTGAGCATATAAGTATCTCTGTATTTCTTCTCATATTTATTATAGACTTAGTGAGTTTGGCAAGTTATTTGAGCATTGCAAGCTGGAAATTGTGGATAATTGAAAAAAAAAAAAAACTGTTGTTGGTTTCGGTGATATTAATTTTATGAATGCTTGCCAGACTTGTGTATTGTGACATATGCTGATGCCATTTGATATTTTTTGACTGTAGTGTTTGATTGTTGCTTCTCCACCGATGTACTTGACGAGGATGAGTACAGAACATATATGAATGGAATTGTTGCTCAGTTACAGGACCACTACCCCGATGCTGCTTTTATGGTTTTCAATTTCAAAGAAGGCGAAAGAAGGAGCCAATTATCTGATGTGTTATCTCAGTATGACATGACGGTAATGGATTACCCTCGGCAGTATGAAGGGTGTCCGCTCTTACCGCTGGAGATGATTCACCACTTCTTGCGTTCCAGTGAGAGCTGGTTGTCGCTTGAGGGCCAACAGAATGTGCTTCTAATGCACTGCGAAAGGGGAGGATGGCCCGTGCTTGCATTTATGCTTGCAGGCCTTCTTTTGTACAGGAAACAGTACACTGGTGAGCAGAAGACTCTTGAAATGGTGTACAAACAAGCACCAAAGGAACTTCTTCATCTCTTGTCTCCGTTAAATCCCCAACCGTCTCAGCTCAGATATCTTCAGTACATCTCTAGAAGAAATATTGGGTCCGACTGGCCACCATCGGATACACCTCTGGCTTTGGATTGTATTATTCTTAGGATTCCTCCTTTATATGATGGTGGAAGAGGATGCCGGCCAGTAGTTCGTGTATATGGTCAGGATCCCACTTTAAAAACATCTACGAGAAGTTCCAAGCTTTTGTTCTCAACCTCTAAAGTTCAAAAGAATATCCGCCTCTATCAACAGGTAATGCCACAATCCTTACAACTCACATCAAATACATGGATAAATCACAAATTTAAGGTGTTCTATGTCTTGTGCTTGCAGGAAGAGTGTGAACTAGTTAAAATTAATATTCGTTGCCGTGTTCAAGGAGATATTGTTCTTGAGTGCATCCACTTGGAGGATGACTTGGTGAGGGAAGAGATGATTTTTAGAATGATGTTCCATACAGCATTTGTCCGATCAAATGTTTTGATGCTGAACCGTGATGAAGTTGATGTTCTTTGGGATGCCAAGGATCAATTCTCTAGGGAATTCAGAGCAGAGGTAAGTTTTTTTTGTTGCCCGTGCTTTGTTTGTCAATTCCTGAAGCTTAAGCAGTTGAACTTTTCCCCCCTGTTTGCGTAGGTACTCTTTTCAGATGCAGATTCTGTACATTCTGTTGTAAACACAGAAGAAGCAGCAAGTGATTATGGAATTGAAGCAGAAAATGCCGCAGCTGAGGAATTCTTTGAGGCAGAAGAGATATTCAATGATGCTCAGGATGGCAAGGCAGAGTCTGATGACTATGCAATTATCTCTAGTTCTCAAGTCAATGAGAGTAATCAGGAGTTAGCCGTGAAGGATGATTTGGATCATCATGCATTTGAAGATTGCGCATCTGATGAGGGAATTCAAAGGCGTGAGCGCAATGATAGTGCGCTGCGTAATGGAAATGCTAAAGCTGAGTCTGGATTTCAGATTTATAAAGTAGCTAGCAGTGCTAAAACTGAATCCATTAATGGTGGGATGAGTGATAAGTCTGAAGAAGAAGAGAATGAGCAAAGTGAAGAAGCTCCTCATCTAATGAAGAATATCGAGAAGCAGGGCCAGCAACAGAAATCTGCCACTGATAGTAATAAGCCGAAGTTGGATAGAAGCCTCTCAACTGTATCTAAAAAGTCACCCGTTTCTATTTCACGATCTTCTTCTGATCCAGTCAGTATCAACAAGAAATCTAAGCCGCAGGAGTCACAGAGCACTCCAGCTAGACAGGCAAAGCCAAATTCTGTATCCAAGTGGATACCTACTAATAAAGGTTCTTACACTAGTTCAATGCATGTTTATTATCCTCCATCAAGTTATAAAAGTGCTCCAGCAGCATTAACTTCTGGCAAAGATTCTGCGCCTGGGGGAAAATCTAAGCCTCCGTTTGTTACTTCATCTTCAGCAACCGCTACAGCTGACAGAAGTGCTGCAGCAGGCCGTCCTAAGCATGCATCTAGCCCATCATCATTAGATGCATCACCAGCTCAAGAAGCTTCTGCCCCATCTCTACCTCTACCCTCACAAGTGGGATGTGAAGCCGAACATAGTCTAGAATCTCCACCGCCTTCAGATTCACCCCAGCCACCGCGTCGTCCACCACCGCCACCACCTCCTCCACCTCGTCCAAATTCCTTTCTATATGAACCTTCTTTAACACCTACCACAATGCTTCATGATGGTGAGGGTAGTGTTCTTCCACCTCCACCTGCACCTCCTACCCTATCACCAAATGGCAGAGGTTTTACTCCACCTCCACCTCCACCTCCACCCCCACCTCCACCTCCACCTCCCACCCTGCCATTTTCTCAGACTTCAAATTTTACCAAGTTGTCACCTTCCTTCCATCCCCCATCCACTAGTACAAGCTTATGGACAGCTCTGCAGGAAGCCATTCCCAAACCCCCTCCTCCACCTCCCCCTCCTCCCAACTCTTCCAATGTGCAAAATACCAGTAGAGTTTTGCCGCCACCGCCACCACCTCCTCCTCCACCCCCGTTCTCAGCTGGGAGTTCATGGCCTGCACCTTTAGGAATATCAAGTTCTCCTCCCCCTCCCCCACCACCTCCTCTGCCAACACCTTCCATGAATGGGCTTCCTTCTTTTCAGTCACATAGAGCTCCACCCCTACCCCCACCCCCACCTCCTCTGCCCGGTGGTGCATCTCCCTCACGTGGTGTTCCACCACCACCCCCACCTCCTCTGCCCGGAGGTCCACCTCCTCCTCCTCCACCACCTCCTTTTTCACGCGGTGCGCCACCACCTCCACCTCCCCCACCTCCACCTCCACCTCCTACTTATGGGCATTCATTTCCTCCTCAGAACCATAGAACACCACCACCACCTCCTCCTCCTCCTTTGCATAGTGCTCCTCCTCCACCACCGCCTCCTCCTTTTGGTGCACCTGGCGTACCGCCTCCACCACCACCTCCAGGACGGGGAATGCATGCTCCACCGCCTCCTCCACCACCTCCAGGACGGGGAATGCCTGATCCGCTGCCTCCTCCCCCTCGTGGAGCTCCACCACCTCCACCTCCTCCAACACGTGGAGCCCCAGTTCCACCTCCCCCTCCTTCAACTCGTGGCCCTCCGCCACCTCCACCCATAGGAGGAGCGCCACCTCCACCACCACCTCCTGGTGGTCGTGTGCCTGGTCCACCTGCACCTCCAGGACCTCCTAGACCTCCAGGAGGTGCACCACCCCCACCTCCTCCATTTGGTGCAAAGGGACCTGCTACAGATGGTAAAGGGTTGCTTGGTAGAGGGCGCGGGCTTCCACGTCCAATGGCAAATGCTACAGCACCTCGAAGATCTACCTTAAAGCCACTTCATTGGAGCAAGGTAACTAGGGTATTACAAGGAAGCTTGTGGGAAGAACTGCAGAGATTCGGGGATCCTCAAGTGTATTTCTCTTTCTCTACTGGTTTACTTATTTGATTTAGATTACTCTTGGCGCTATATTTTTAGCATCTCTAGGCTTCCTTTTCCCTTAGAAAAGAAAGTAGGATTGTATTAGTTGTGTTTGGTTTCTTTGCATTCTCCTTTACATCTCTATATCAAATGTATCATGGCTAGTGTGTGCAATTCTTTCCGTTTCCTCGTCTTCTCTTTTATCACATCTTGCCTCCTTCGGATGACTGATATGCTTCTCTCTTACTCTAGGGCACCAGACTTTGATGTTTCAGAACTTGAGACCCTTTTCTCTGCCACAGTACCCAAGTCTGATGCAGGAGGGAAATCTGGAGGGCGCAGAAAGTCTACTGGATCTAAGACTGAAAAAGTCCATCTGGTAATGTTATATTAATGTTATAATCTTTTCCTTTCTCTCTGGGGGGAGGGGGGGTTGTAGTAAATGACTAAAGTATTGTTTGGATTTACTGAATGACCAATATGTTCTCTAATTTTCTGTGTAATAGCTGATGATGAGTCTCAAATAGCTTGAGATCCTTAGATTTGTCCATAACGTCATGTAGGTATGCATATTTATTAAATTAATAAATCTATATTTTGATAATTAACTCACCAGGGAACATAATATCTTAAGAGTACTATCTGTGCCAGATTAATGACTGATATTGATCTCTCACATCCGCCCAGAAACTACTATTAGTTACTGCAAACATGTATATATGCTGAAGTAAAGACGTGATGCATTGCTACTTATTCATGAAAAACGATGACAAATAAAATGCTGAGGAACACGAACATTGGGGCTTTGTTAGTGCAGGATTGGAGTAGGAGGTTGGACTAGTTTTACAGGGTCAATCTTTCCCTTCAACTAGTTTCTCAATCATGCTACTGATTCTGTTTTGTAGATTGACCTAAGAAGAGCCAACAACACTGAAATTATGCTCACAAAAGTGAAAATGCCCCTTCCTGACATGGTGGTAAGCTGTGGTTTTGTATTTCCTGTAATACTTGTTTCTGTTGGTATAACTGTTTTTAATGTGTGAAATGTTTGTGATTATTTTTTAGTTATGCAGTTCTTCTAAATCAATATTTGATGCCTTCTGTGTACTTTTTTTTTAAAATCTAATTCTTGCCTTAAATAGTTTTTGTTCTTTTGCATGTTTAGGATTGACATGCATGTGTGTTAATATGAAAATGATGCCTTGTGTAAATTTCTGAGAACGAGAAAATGGCATATAAGCAACAATGAAGAATTATGAATGAAAAGCATGTTAGTAAGAAAATGAAGTTTTGGAGAGGAGAAGACTGATTGTGCCATAGAAGCCTGTCTTGCTATAAAATAGAAAAAATCACATGAATAAACTGTTTTTCAGAGACACTTATTTCTTAATTGGTAGATTCTTAGAAATGGATTCTTCAATTATCACTTTTTATTTAACTATGTATTACGATTCTTAGGATTCCAATTTTATTGGATTTAAGGCCAAATTGGTCAGGAAGTTAATTTCTCTATCCCTATTGTTACTGGGATTAAGATTCCTTCTTGTTCATGCAATATTCTAGAACTAGAAATATATCTCCCTAGCGTGTAATCCAGTCTACTAATTTATTTTGTTACTTTGTTTTGTTTTGGGAAATGTTATACCAGTATTGATGGATGATTTTGACAGGCTGCTGCACTTGCAATGGATGAATCAATTTTGGATGCTGATCAAGTAGAAAATCTCATTAAGTTTTGTCCAACTAAAGAAGAGATGGAACTTCTTAAGGTGAAGCTTTATAGTGCATGTATTCTGCAATGTTGCAATTCCGCAGTATTTTGCAGTAATCAAATTAGCATAACTTCTCTTAACTGATAATAAAATTGTAAATATTTAGGGATATACAGGAGACAAGGAGACTCTGGGGAAGTGCGAACTGGTGTGTGGACTCTAGCCTAATTACTTTATTGTTCCAATATGTTTGTGCTGTATTATGATGATTTTTGCTTGTTAGAAATGAGTTTAGTCAATCTCTTTTGCTGGTAGAATCTTGTTTACTTCTTAAGTTGGCTTGATGTTTGAGATTATATCTTAAGCTGGCTAGCCTGGCTTAATTATAGAGATGATTTTCTGGTAAAGCGTTCTTGCAAGATTCAAGTCATCATTCGCGGAAGAGATGATTTTCCAGAGAAATACTCTAAAAGTTTCTTATAGGTTCTTGATCAGTTGTACTACATTCTCATTCCTATTATGATTTTGCTAAATCATGGTATAACATTGAAAAATATTAAGACGAGTAGAGTATATTGAATTCTCATAAGAACTGCATTTATTTCCTGTTTTCTTTTTGCCTCCCTTTTCAAATAACCCTAATTTTTTATTAGCACTGCATGAACACTAATGGGGTTGGCTCATTTACATCTGCATATAGTTCTGTTTTTCCCCTTTTTGCCTCAGTTCTTGATTCCCCTTTCTCCCATGGAATCCTATTTTTATTGCTGCTTTATGATCACTAACGGGGGTTTTGGGTCTCTTTACTTTTTTCAGTTTTTCCTGGAGCTGATGAAGGTGCCTCGAGTTGAATCTAAGTTAAGGGTTTTCTTATTCAAGATCCAATTCAACTCTCAGGCTTCTGATTTCAAGAAAAGCTTGAATACTGTAAATTCAGCATGTGAAGAGGTACACCTGAAATTTTATTGAAAACCAACATGTTTTTATCAGAAGCATCTTAATAACTTCTTATGGTAGGTCCGGAGATCCCTCAAACTGAAAGAAATTATGAAGATGATTCTATATCTTGGAAATACATTGAACCAAGGAACTGCTAGAGGTATGGACCTTTTTATTAAAAAATGTTTTAAGTTATTTCTTCAGAACTTCTTTTTGTTTCAAATCTTTATGAGAAGATTTCCTAGAACTTCAAATTTTTACTTAGGTGTGACATTGTTTAACATGTCAGGGACTCAGGGATTGTAATGTATGGGCGTGTACTTATCTTTATCTGCGTGCAAAACTATAGATTTTTCCTTGACTAACTCAAAAGAATAGCTTATATTCATTCTTTGGGTAAAATGCAACTTTAGTCCCGTAATTATGGGGAGTAGTATTTTAAGTCCCATTACCTGGGGTGCTGGCAAATATTGCCTGGAAACTTTTGAATTGTGCATTTTTAGTCCTTTTTGCCCTATATTTTGGAAACCTTTAAATTGGAGGCTTTCCTGTGAGAATGTTTTGATTCTGGAATCTGGCATTCTTTTCACGTAATTTTCACAAATCACTTATATTTCCAAGTTTTTATTTGAAGATTTCCTACAAAATTTTAGTTTATTTTTTTGTAGATTTAGTCAAAATGGTGCTAGAATCTTTACCCCCCATCAGAAAGTCCCAAGTTTCAAGGTTTCCAGTGAAATGAGGGCAGAAAGGTCTAAAGTTACGCACTTTTGAAAGTCTTTTGGACTACTTTTGCATTCCCTTTCATTTATGGGACTAAAAAATCCCTTCAGAATTGTGAGACCATAAATACATTTGTCACCTGTTCTTTAAAATTTTAGATATTGCAGGATTTTGCTAGTTGCAGAAAAAGCATATTTTCAGTTTGAAAAGCATATTGAAAGGTTAATATTTACTTTCTGTATCTAGGCTCTGCTCTCGGCTTCAAATTAGACAGTCTCTTGAAACTCACAGATACACGTGCATCGAACAATAAGATGACACTCATGCATTATCTTTGTAAGGTATTGCTCTTCTTCATTTTTTCATTTTCTAATTGTTTCTTCTACAATTTCTATTGTGCACCAAAAGTTATCAATAGCCATGTGAAAATATATGATAATCCTAAATGAGTCGATTGCAATGCCCAAATGTTGATATTACGATTGGCCATCACCTTTCTTTAAAGTTCCAGCACTGACTAATTGAATTGGTTCAACCACTGGACAGCTGGTTAGGAATGCCACATTTCCTCTTTGTTGTCACAGCATCTGCTAAAGCTTTCTTTCGACATAGCCATTGTTTTTTTAAAGCTGTCCAAACCTAGTAATCTGGTGTTGTGTAATTGAGTTATTCCTTTTCTTCTCAGGTGCTTGCTTTAAAGACACCAGCTCTTTTAGACTTTCATCAAGATCTTCTTAGCTTGGAGGCTGGCTCTAAGGTTCATATTTATCCTCTATCTGTTGGATTGAATTAAATTCCCTCGAGTTCATTGAAAGAATAATGAGTTTCCTTGCGTAGATACAATTGAAATCTTTGGCAGAAGAGATGCAAGCCATTATCAAAGGTTTGGAAAAGGTGAAGCAGGAATTGGCTGCTTCGGAAAATGATGGCCCTGTTTCTGAAACTTTTCGCAAGGTATTCTGGTATTCAATGCGTTTTCAGTTCTGTTGTCTATTCCTTGAAAAGGAATTGCAAAGGTATTGTTATGTATTATTGCCTTAACAAGAGAAGCATATTCTGTTTGGCAGACATTGAAGGAATTCGTTGGTATTGCTGAGACTGATGTGGCTGCTGTGACACATCTATATTCTATTGCGGTAAATTTCTCCTAAAAAAATCCCAAACAATGTAATATAGTATAAGATAATTTTCTGCTGTTAATGATGTTGATCATTGTTTACAGGGAAGAAACGCAGATGCACTAGCTCTATATTTTGGTGAGGACCCTGCACGTTGCCCTTTTGAGCAAGGTAACATTACAATATGCTCTCTTCCTGGCTGATACATCACATTTCGCGTTGCTGATCCCGAGCTTATTATTAATTTATGCAGTTATTGCAACCCTCTTGAACTTTGTGCGGATGTTCCGAAAAGCACATGAAGAAAATTGCAAACAAGCTGAGCTAGAAAAGAAGAAAGCTCGGAAGGAAGCTGAAATGGAGAATGCACAAGGAATAAATCCGATAAAAAAAAGGTCTCTGAGTTGAGCGATCTTTAGCGGGCACATCTGGCTGTTCTCGATGCTCAGCCTATGCTCAGAAGGCAGCCAAGAGCCCTCAGCTTTGTCGAATGTGCTGGCAATACGTGAATTCTGTAAACACGGTGCAGAGGGTGCTGTCGAGCCATTACAAAACCTTAAATGCTGTAGAGAGAAGGAAATTCAAGAATTGGCATTTGGCAGTTTTGACCTCATGGGATCAGACATTTCTTCATTAGAGGTATGTCTTGGACCCTCACATGTCTTGAAACGACATTGCATGCAGGTCGGACTAATGTGAAGTTCGCTCGTTTCTATGTGAAACCATTGTTCACTGGTTTCAGTATCACCCCACCAGCTTTCGTGAGGATACCACTTGAACTGTAAAGCACGTCACCATGTAAGATGAAACCTGTACATAATTCTAACCCTGTACTTAGATTAACACTAATTCTTTGTTGTTAGTATAGATTTCGATTTGGTTCCTCATAATGCTCGGGTTGGAACGTGGAACCTTCACCGAAACTCGTTGTATAGAACGATTAGAGAGGATATATATATATATAGAATATAGTCTATCTAGTCTAAGTTCGTAGATAGTGATGTAGTCCACCATAGTTTTTTTGGTCTGAAAATTCTCATCTGTTTCAAATTCAGTTTCTGGAAGTTATTCATTAGTAAAAAAAAAAAAAGAGCATTTTTCCAGCTCTATTGTATTCTTAGACTTTTGCTACCAATCTCGTGAAAATTAAATTGCAATAATACATGCTACTAATATTAGGATGCTGCCTTATCCTCATTTGATTGAGACTACTAGTAAATGAATTTTTCTTGTATGCATTTTTGTCCTTATTTTATTTTACCGGTACAAATGTCTTGTACAAGATGTTGATGGTAATCTCTCCGTCCTGCTTGTCTTCCTTTTCTTATTGGGTTGTTCTACTCAAATTGTCTTGTTCCAAATAAGGAAATAATTAACCCTTTAAAAGTGATGAGATCTATTCACTTTCTATCTTTTTCCCCTTATTCTTAATTTTCGTGCCGAACAATAATGGGACAATATGAGTGGGACAATATGAGTGGGACGAAGGGAGTAATAAATTTAGCTATATTTGCTGAATATTTAATTCCACTTTAGTCGTATACTTGATGGTTAAAAGATTGGAAGCATGGAAGTTTTAGATTGTAATCAGATGAAATAAGTTCAACTGTCTTAACAACCTTTGACCCCCTTAACTTCTCATTTGGGCAAAAAATAAAAAAAATGCAGTTTATAACTATGTTTTCTTTATTAAATTGTACCATGTCCTATGTAACTTCCCTTCGAAGTTGCAAATACTCTATTGCTTTTTTCTTTTTCCTTTTCTTTTTCTTACAAATTATTTTCCCAGACTGTGAAGTCTAATAAGTAAAAACAGAGGTTGAGAGTTGAGACCGACATGAATATCATTTATTGTTCATAATTTGTAACATATACTCCCTCTCCCATTATACATACCAAGGAAATAGAGAAATTTACCTATGTAATCTTATTAATCACCATTATAAATGTATGCATATAACTAATTATCAAATTACAAAAAGCATTAAAGAAGGATAATATGGAAAGACTGTCATAATTTTACTCTCAAATTTTGAAATGTGATACCCCTCCGTCCCAGGATAAATGACCACATTTTCTTATTGGGTTGTCCCGGGATAAGTGGTCACTTTTCTTATAAAGAAATATACTTATCTCACAAAAATTGTGGATCCCACCACTTATTATCTTTTTACTCTTTAAACACTTTTCTCCTTAATACTCGTATCGAAAAAAATGTGACTACTTATTGCGGGACGGAGGGAGTACTTATTGGGAAATAAAAAGTGTCAAAATGGAGCATTAGAAAAAATGAAGGGAGTATTTTTTACACCTCAAACAGATTTAGTCGGTATTACCTTGCTACAATAAATTCCGCTAGCAATTAATTTATATTCCTTTTTACTTGACCCTAAAAAAAAAGAAAAAAAGAAAATCCCCTCTTCACTTTCTATAAAATAAATCGTGGCAAATTAAACTAATCGAAATTGAAGATTAACTGTTCCAAGTATAACGTGACATTTTTGTATTACATCTCGTATTTTGTAACTATTGATGTACGTATCATGTACTGATTTTCTAATCATTATATTCGATGACCTTATAAAATGTAAACATGATGTACTTACAAAGAATTTGTCATTATCTTTACATTTTTCCACACAAATACTTGGCTAAATTTGTACTTACAAAAACCAAATTTTCTGGCAGGAGCTAGCAATTTCTTTCTGCACAAACTTTATTATATGCAAAAAAAGAATGGATAATCAAATTAAACCACTGATTCCAACGCCTTCACTTCTCTCCGGTGAGAGCAGAAATCTTGCTGCTCTTCTCTGCAGTTTCTCAAGAACACATATCCAACAATGGTATCAAGAACAAGAACCATAGCGTAGATATAGGCGACGATCACCGCCTCCAAAACCATAGAAGAATTGATCGCCGTGACACTGCTGTAAGCGTTAAAGATGCGGTACTGGAACAGGGCCTCGACGGCGGCGAGGGCCATGTTCATCGGCACCGCAAGCGACAATGCCGCCGAAGTCCTGCCGCGGATCAGCACGCACGCCTGCAGGATCGCGCTGAATCCGCTGCAGGACCGATCATCATCTGCGGCCGTCGCGATCAGGGCGAGGCCGCAGATGATGTAGGCGTTGGC
The DNA here is from genome assembly GCA_031470985.1 of Agastache rugosa. Taxonomy (NCBI): domain Eukaryota; kingdom Viridiplantae; phylum Streptophyta; class Magnoliopsida; order Lamiales; family Lamiaceae; genus Agastache; species Agastache rugosa. The sequence goes on from CM062605.1 coordinate 29,825,073, forward strand.
GAGGACGATGGAGTAGAGAATCGCGCCGGTGGCCGAGATGAGCAGCCGGAATCTCGGGGACGAGAGGCCGAACACGTCGGAGCAGTTGAAGGCAACGGCGAGGAGAGAGAAGCAGGTGGCGTTGGCGGAGAGGATGAGGAGGGAGTTGCAGATTTGAGTGTGGATGAGGCGGTTGAGGGTTGAGATGAGAGAGAGGAATGTGTTTGGTTTGTTGTGTTTGTGATTGTGGAGGAGTTTGATTATGGAGGCCTTGGCGAGGAGGAGGAAGGAGAGAGAGAAGGGGAGAGAGAAAGTGAAGGAGAGGATGGTTTGGGAGAGCTTGAGGTTGAGTATAGAGAAGAGTTCTGATTGGGGAGGGATGCCGGCGGCGAGGAAGAGTGAGCGGAGGCGGCCGTGGACTAAGGGGAAGAGGCGGGAGGAGGCGACGAGGGGCGGGGAGAGGAGGGTGGAGGCGGCGAAGGGGAGGAGGAGGAGGGAGGGGGCGGAGGAGAGGTGGTGGAAGTTTTGGAGGAATGTGAAGATGGATCTTCTCATGATTCTTGATGGTCTCATTCTTGATGAGTAGTAGTAGTGTTCTTCCATGACAAAATGTGTGTGTGTTTTTTCTGTGTGTGTGTGTTTTATTTTATGGGGTGAAGTTGTAGGAAAATAATAGGTATAAATGAGGTTGGGAATTGAAGTGTGTGTGTGTGTGTGTGTTTTGTGGGGTGGAAATTGGAATGGGATTGAGCAACAACTATGAAGTATTAGCTGAGGTGGAGTTGTTTCTGCTGCACCTATATATTAATTTTGTTTGGATTTGTTTGGCGACCGGTGAGAAATTTTGAGATTGAATAATTTATCCACAATGGATTTAAGATGGCAACTAACCAAAGTCATATAGTTTGGGTAGTGAGCAATTTAAGAGTTTGAATAATATAAGTGCCAAAATATTGATGGTGATGATGGTAACAAAATACAAGTTTTCTAATTTTATGTAATTCTTGTGTCAACCTGTCATACGTTACTCATTCAAATTTGACGGGTCTTAACTTGTCGTATAGTCTGACATAGTTCTTTTTGTAGCACCTAAGCAATACGACTTTTGCTATAGGGACGATTTAAATTTGGACTGTCTCTGTTTTCATTTGCTACCTCAATCCCTCCTAAAAATGATATCATAATTGTACTTTAAAAATATGGTTTTAGAAAATGAAATTAATTATCTATTATATCTTCTTCTTTTTGGAATTTCAAATACACCCTGATATACTATATATAAATCTACAGTCCTACTTGGATTATTTTTTTTAGGAATATTAGTACCAGCCTAGAAATGAGGAAAATAGTTACTCTAACAATGACATATACAACTTTGTAACAACAACAGAAATAACAAGAATTAATTTATGATATATAATCTTCATATAGTAATACTATACATCATCATGAGTAATACGCTAGTAACATAACTCATTTAAAAGTAATAAATTTGCATAAGCTTAATCAATGTTATTAAATTTGATTAAAAGTTCTCTATACATCATGTGAGTTGCATCTTTTAATTTCACAGAGAAATGTAACATCATTGCTAGGTGACAGCTTAGGATCTAAGTTTGGCATTTTATTGAGTTGCTTGAATTTCAAAAAAAATAGCCTGTTTTAATGATTACGTGGAATATACTCTTGCCTTTAGATATTTCTTGTTTTTTATTTTATTGCATTTGTTACTGTTCACACTTGTACGGATATACATTGGTCTTTTTCTTTAAGAAACCGATCTATAAAAAAAATTCGAATTGCGTTTTGGGTTACCAAAAAAGAAATACCAATTTTAGAAACCAAATTTCTTAATTAGGTGAAACTTGAAATTGCCAAAACTTTTCCTTTTGAAACAAGAAGGTGAAGGTCCAATCAACAGTTGGGGGTTAGAGCTACATAAAGTTTTTTTTATCTTTTTTTTTTTACCTTTTTAAAATAAACTAGTATTGCACCCGTGCATTGCACGATATAATGCATTTTAAAAATATATAATATATAAATTATCAAATCACATATTATTAAGGAGTATTAATTACTCAATCCATCCACGATATTTAGGACATAATTATTTTTGGAGTGTCCATCATATTTATACCACTTTCTTCTGGGATAATACCCCACACACATTCATTATTTTATACCTCACAACTACTCATTATATTGGGTCTCTTTCTCTACTCCCAAATACTACCTACCTAATATTTATTAAAACAAACCCTACGTGACCTATATTTCATGGACGGATGGAGTATAAAAATTCAAGCAACAAAAGAGAATAATAATATATTAGTTTTTCAGTATATAAATTAATAAGGACATTTCTAAGTATAACATTAACAAATACAACATACTCCCTCCGTCCACGAAATGTACCACTAAAGTTGTGCTATATATTTCGTGGACGGAGGGAGTATCAAACATTATGAAAAATTTCTTTTTACACAACATCACACACCAATACCTTCAAACCTTTCCAATTTGAAACTCTTGAAATATCCACATAAAATTGTCGAAAAACTGTCTGTCACACATAAAATGCATTAATCATCTAATATGTTAATTATGAAATAACACAATAAAATATAAAATTCATGCATTACATCAATATTTTTTAAAAGAAAACATTCAATCCAAATAACATTAATAATTATGACATATACTTCTTATTGAGAAAATCTTTGTACAAAATATTTCCAGTAACCAATATTTTGTATATGTCTTTATTTAAAATATATAAGTATTTAAAAATTTATACATTTATTTTTCAGTTTACAATACACAAAAATAGAGAAACTCATTTTTTATATATATTTGAAAATGCAATTTCGATTAAAATCTATTTTAAAATGCCATTAGAATTAAAGATGAACAATCATCATAATTATTTCAACCAATTTTACCATTTTTAATAATTCTTCATATCGAAATATATATTTTTAACTGTCTTTTAAATATTTTTTTCACTATTATATTTTTATAATATTTAGGAATCTAAATAATGAAAATAATAAAATTATTTTGGCAACTATTCATTGCACTATTTTTTTTAAAATTATATATCTTAATCAAAATAATGTTGTGTTAAATTAGAACATTTATTATATAAATAATAAATATAAAAAGTAGAAATTTAATTATATAATCTCAAAAATTCAATTAAATAAGCAAAATCCATAACCATTCAATTTTATTAAACAATTCAATTTTTTTTAAGCCAAAAAATGATAAGCAAGAAAGGAGGTATATAGTAATTGACCATCATATATTATTCATTACTTATAAAATGACTTCAAGTCAATACCTATTATCCACTAAATTGGTTTTGGAGGGAAAATGGTAAATTTGTTAATAAAGCTACAACTCTCTTATTTAGTATTAGTATAGATAAGATATTTTATTAAAAAAGTAACAGTCAAATTAGGAGCAGTACTCATTCAGAATAAACTTTAGATTGTGTTTTTCATGCAGAAACCATGAAGTGGGCATGAACCTAATCCATTCATGAGTTTAGTAGTATTAACTAAAAAATGCGCATTAATTTGGTGCTATAAAAATTTGACTGTTGACCTAATATTTTTTCCTTTTGAGTTTCAACATGCACACATGATTCAAACATCCGACCTATAGGTCGAAACAAAAGCGTCTTACAACTGATCTGCACTTTGTAATCTACTTTGATCTAATATTGAAAAATTATACTCCCTCCGTCCCAGATTAGAGTAGTTCAACTAATACTTTATACCTCACAATAAATCAAAAGTACATCACATTTTTTGGGGACGGAGGGAGTAGTATTTTATAAACAGATGTAAGCAATATGTGAATTACTAAGATGCGTAAATATCTTTGCCAGTGATTTAATTAACAGGGTACTTCCATATGTTAATATACATTAAAGATATATTTGAGATTCTTCTTAATATATTTAAGTAAATATATAAATATTACAAAGGTTCTGTAATATAAGAATATTAAATGATTAATTTATTCCTTAATTAATTCCTTGAAGACATTTTTTTAACCTTGATTGTACGATCTACTTTGGTTGGTCGCTAACCTTATTAATGAATTATTACATAAACCCTTTTCTACTCTTTCTTTAATAGGAAGAATTTTATATTTGTTTTTCTTATGTTGTTTGGCTTAAAATTCTGGTAGGATGATTAAGACATTCGTCGTAATTTCTGGTGTGAAAATTACACTTAAAAAAGTTTAAAAGATCAATTTAATAATTAAGATTTTTTTTACACCGTCCTAATTAATTAGATTTGTAGGAAGGGTAGAATTTGATCATGCTTTGGTATACGGCCTAAGTATTTGCCAGAATAAATTATTCAACTTTTTTGACTAAGAAGCTACGTAGTCGATGTTTAACTATGAAACATAAACTTAATTTTTTTTTATTTTTGTTTAAACTTTGAACGCTAATTAAGCAAATTTTTAAAGCTTATCAAATCTGTGAACTGTGTGAGAGTATAACAATCAAGGAATATAATCGATTTAAATATATAAGAATAGCAAATTGAGTTATTTAGTTCATTTTCCTTTTTTTCTTTTTAAAGAGTACATTGATTTTTTAATTAGTTGGTGGAAAATCAATTAATACAAAATGGATTGGGTCAACCCGATTGCTGATTACCTAATCTCAACGTGTTGTTTAATGCAGCCCAATTTGTAAACGGGTTAGGCAAACAACATCACCATTTTAACACACACCCCTTTTTGCCTTGAATTTTGTCCAAATTCTGCCTATTTTTTACATTGTGTTACATAATTAGCAAATAACTAGATTCTTGATTATGTAATAAACCAAACAAATTTAAAAAGTCCAATTTGATTAGAATCGCTTCAAGCTTAGGTCGGACACAAGCCAATAAAGGTTTAGAATACAAAATGTTCTTATTTCAGAATATTAATTAAGCACGCACGCACTCAACGTTGGGCGGAATATTAATGTGAGGAATGTTACCATATCTATATCGTAATAACTCATAACCATTCATTAATCGGTTGGTACATCAATATATCACATACGTGCATTCACAAGTGAAAATAATTTTCTTTTTTAAATGAGAAAACGATTCCTAATGATTTACGGGCGCATGTGCTATCACATTTTTAAATATATATCTATATCTATATATATATATATATATAGGGATGCGTTACTATAAAAATGATTTCTCCCGTGAGAACTTGAGAACATGCTTAAATCTATATATATTCATGCTTAATTCAATATATAGTTATGCTTAATAAGATTCATGCTTTTTTGTATAAACAATTATGCTTATATAAAATCATGCTCCGAATAATGACAACCATAGATCATACAAAGATCAACGGTTCAGATTGGTTCCTAATTCCCACACTAGGAATAATTTCTATATGAACCAATCCCTATATATATATAAAATAAACGACAACCATACCATCGTATAGTTGAACCTCTACATCACACAAATGTGGGACCACTAAACCACCACACAGGAACCACTACACTATATATGTGTAGGTGGATTACTCTATTAAATCATTGGACTATATAATAATCATGCCTGCTGAAACATAGTTATTTTAATTATCGGTAGGGGCCTATTGAATCGAGCATTTTCCTTTTTGGAATTATAATAATAAAAAAACGGCCTAAAATATGGTCGGTGTTATCACCTTTCATATTATCTTGGTCAGAAAGATTAAAAAACCTAACCATAAAAATTAAGAGCTTATCCTACATTACTTAGCATTTATAATAATGCAAGATCAAGTGAATTGTTTAATTTAATACAGTATTTAGAGGAACAACATGCCATGGTATGCTGTAAAAGTATCATATAAAATTGTGTGACAATGTCATGACTCTCGTGAATGAAAATGTGCGGAATAAGAGAATATATTCTAATAATAATTAATAATTAATTTCCAAATATTGATCTGTGCTCAAAAGTATTACCATTTCAACTTATTATTTGAATTGTGGTCTCACAAAATCGAAAATATATGTGAGATAATCTTACAACACATATATAGTCACAAACATATATATATATATATATATATGATTTTGTAGAATTAATTTTCCCATGAGAACATACAAACTAGCTTTTTTTATATGTATAATTCTACTTTTATCAAGATCGTATTTTTTACGTAGTACAACAATGATGTTTTTTTTCATAACAACCGTAAATCATATCAAAATCAACGGTTCAGATTGATTCATAATTCTTACACTATGATTCGTTCTCATATGATCTATTTTCCATTTAATATAGTACTAATGTTCTCATTTGATCCTCATCAAATTATATAATACTACTATCAAACTTAGGACTATAAATTTTTTTTGAAAGGAGCTTAAGACTTAAGTTACTTCATTAGTGATGCATAATATTATTAAAATGCTAGATATTTTTGTGAAATCATTTTCGTTGTATGTATCCCTAGCGTGATTTAAAATAATGCTTTCCATTATTAGTATTATTTTATTATTATTTTAGAAGATATATAGATACAAACGCAAAGATTTCATTACTCTATTAACTTTAGCATAAAAGATCCGTATCTGAGTAATTAAATCTACAAAGAATAAGAATGAGCTAGAGAAAAGATCATAATTGTAATTTGTCTTATTATAAAAATATAAACAATACATGCTGTCTTTATTATGTGCTCCAATCATATATATAAACATTATACAAACTGCTTTTATTCCTTTTCATATAATATTTTTGACAGCTTTGTTTGAATTTCTAACAGAAAAAGACAATTTATAAATTAAAAAATAACTTTGGATTATATTCCGCACCAACTACTAAAACTCATAAACAGTGTGGAGGATACAATATCAGGGATTTTGATCAAATAATTGAAATACTATCAACCGACAATTTTTGTTGATTATTAAAGGATATTTCATGAATTATGCATAAGGTCAAACCAATTAAAAGATTATTTGAGTTTAATTTTATAAATAAATAAAAACATTGTGAAGAACTAATTAAATTACTCTAGCTTAACTCATGTTGGAGTGCTTGAGTACAATTTACTTCTATTCGCCTGATTAATAAATCAATACATGAATAAAAATTCCCTAAACCCTTAAAAAAAGTGTTTAAAATGTGAGTACAAAATAAATAAATAATATATATCGATGAACTTATTTTTTAATGAAATAAATTTGTTTCTATATATCTGGAAAGAAATATAGAGCATTACCTCTTAGCTAAGCTATTTATATCAATACTTCTACTTCTCGTCTAAGATTTTTTATTCTATTCAAAATTGTATTCGGCAAAAAAAAAATGCTAAAAAAATACCGATTCAGTTAGACAAATTTATTACAGCAATTATCCATAAATTAATTAGAGATTATCAAATCCAATCAATACGAAAGCAAGATCATGACTTGAAATTGACAGCCCATCTTGAAAATAAACTGTTGCAGTTGCAGCTTCTAATCACAATTATTAGATAGAAAGTGCTAACAATTAAATTAAGAATTTGTTTTATTAATGCAATATTCTCATATCTTGTTTTAATGCGATAAAATTATTATAAAAAAAACCGACTGTAATTTTTTATACAAACAACCAACATGTGTTAATGTTAATATCTATTCTTTTACACACACACACACACACACACAGACACATATTGGCAAATTAGAATATCCAACAGTCTTACCTGCAATTAAAGTACTGAATATTATATTATATGTGTCCTCTTCGGAATGTATAAATTGATTTACAAATTAGTGTTAAGTTTTAATTGATGTTAGGGAAAACCAATAATTGATTGATAATACATTTAATCTAATAAAAAAACTATGAATTATTAATTTTTTTCTTTTTGAGGGGGTGTCCAGGGATGTCAATCGCTTAGATTTTCCGAAAGTATAAATTAATAATATTTTAATATATCTTTCGGATCCTAAATTGATAAAATTTCTAATAATTATGTCAATACCTACCTATGTAAAATTGCAAATTCTGCATAACATATTATCACATCCATCCATCCATATATTATTAAAACAATTACGGATTCGGGAGCTCTCCTTAATTCAAGATCCTACGTAGGGATGTATACGAATCAAATAATTTTGGTTCGATTCGGTTCGGTATTCGATTCAAATTTTTGATATTCGAATTCGAAAATTTATGATTCGAATACAAATACAAATACTCCCTCCGTCCCATTTATATAGGCTTGTTTTCCTTTTTCGGATGTCCCAAATATATAGGCTTGTTTCCATAAAAAGTAATGTTTTTTAGCTCATTTACTAATATATCCCTATTTAATTCTTTGATTAACTCATAAAAAATACATAGTCAAATAATAAATAGGGGCATATTAAGAAATTTACTATATAATTTACTTTTCCAATAAATTTTCTTAATCCATGTGAAAATTTCAATCAACCTATATAAATGGGACGGAGGGAGTACTTTTTTTGATTCGATTAGTTATCAAATACGAATTCAAAATCATGGTATTTGATTCGTTATTCGAAAATATTCGAATATATATAAATATATATATATATATTTGATATTCATAAATATATATCTGTGTGTATATATATATTAAAAACTAAATTAGAAAAATTAAAATAAACAAAGAAGAAAATTTAATATAAAATATTGTTTTAGAAAAATTTCCTACAAAATTGCGAATCGAATATATTCGAATCGAATTGAATAGTCTAAAAAGTAAGGAAATTTCGAATCGAATATTTGAATTGTATTGTTTATAAAACATTTAAAAAATCGAATCGAATATTCGAATAGTTTCGAATATTCGCGAATAGCAGTTCGAATCGAATACGAATAAAAAATAAGATTCGAAATCGAATCGAATATGCGAATATTTTTTCGAATCGAATCGAATACATTGATATTCGCTTCGATTCGATTCGTATACATCCCTAGTCCTACGTGACGCTCTCTTCTTTCAGTATTTTTATTTATCTTTAATCCTTATTTTGAGCATTTTTATTAATTTATTCTATGTATATATTTAATATGTTTTTTCTCATCCCACATTGATTTTTAGTAAAACTTCATTCTTGGAGAACCTATATAAATACTCACAATTCATGTGTATTTTTTCATTCCGCAATTATTTTGCACAACCAATATAATTTGGCAAATTAATTTATTGGCCAAATAAATAGTTTTATTTTTATTGACAATTTTAATTTGATCGTTTAATTTAACAATTTTTTAAATTGACGTAAATAAAAGAAAAATCTCAAAAATACGTATTTTGAATTATAATTCTTGGATTTATATATATACACGTAGGGATAATTCTCGAAATTTAACTTTGTGACGAGATGATCAGACATACACAACAATTAACGATGTATATAATGAAATATTTGACACGTAAAAAATAGTTTGATTTCTATTGATTTTTTTGCAACTAAAGAAAGTGAAATAAAATCAAAGAAACACTTTTTTTGATCAATTATCGAAATATTATCACTCTGAAATAATATTAAATTATTTTTAATGTTCATGCTTATATATTGCAAAATAATAATAAAAATAAAAATATTTGTTAAGGAAGTATAATAAAATTGAAGAAACAACCTTATTAATTGTTGGGAAAATTATAAGGTTTCGATTTGATACCAAAACCCAACTGATTCTCCAACTGAATAGATGATTGCGTCAACCTAAATAGTGTTTTCCAGCTCGCCTGTTTGAGCTTTAGATTTTCTAGGCTTACAGGTTAAGGAAGCGGAAGACAGCAGTCGACCCAGCTGTGTTCACGGGAGTCGAATAGCAAAAGACGACGATCGACCATTGTGTTCACGAGTCGCCTAGCAAAAGACAAAGGCGTCAACCTTCAGAGCTCGATCAAGTCAAGAGAATTCGAGCCGAGTTCAAAACACACTGGTCCACTACAGAACAAAGGAACTATCTCTGAAGACTCCACTTCAAGACAGTCCAGCTCTGAATTCAAAAGCCAGCACTAAAGGCAGAAGATCCCGGAATCAGAGGAAGTCAACCTACCTCGACCAATAAGGGATTGCCAAGTCAGCATCCTAGACTTCAGAACCTAGGATGTGACACAAATGAAGACAGGTACAGATACGCCCAACGGCAGATCTTGTATTTAAGAAGAGTAGGTAAGATTCAAACGGCTCCTCCAACGGCTAGTCTTGAATCTCTACCTATATAAACCCGTCTTCAACCTCAGGATCAGATACGAAAAACTCTCTACAAGCTTTCATTATCTGAAATCTTCATTCTTTCCAAAGCTCTCAAGCAGTTCTAGATAGATCAAAGAACACTTTATCTTAAAGTGTTTCTAGTTAAGAAACTGCTTAGTTTTTCGTCTGTTCCCTAGGCCAAACTCATTGTATATCTTTAGCCTAGATTTCGAACGAGTTCATCATACTTTAAAGTTCTTAATTGAAAGAACTCGTTCATAGTTGGAACCCCATACCCAAACCCAAACCCAGAAAGGTTAGGTAAAGGTACGCTTGCTCGAAGCGCGTAATTCGAGTGGATAGGTTCTTCAGTACCCGGAAACTGAAGTTGTAGGCTTGACAGTGCCCGCAAACTGTTGGAACACAGCTCGGGTTAGAGTTGTGAAGTTGCTTGGTACTTGGAAACCAAGTGGTAGTGGATTACCAGTGAACCTGGTCGTGGACGTAGGAGGTGTTACTCCGAACCACGTAAAAACTCGCGTGTTTCTTACTCTCTCTCTACTTTCGCTTTATATTCAGCTGTGTATTAACTCCTTCATATCATTGCATATTTGTTCAAAACTGCACACACAGCTGCTCTCCAAAGACAGCTGTGTCTCTCTAAAAGTTGCACAACCTGACTAAGCTGAAAACGTTAAGTTAATATTTTCAAACTGAGTTTTTCTAAGTAACTGAGCTAAGTTTTCAAACCACCACTTTCCGCACCACCAGCTGAGTTATTTACCCAGCTGACCCTCCCCAGCTGGATCGATAACTGAGCTCACCAACTCTTTGATTTAACTTGAAAAAGTTTCGAAAAATCTAATTGGTGTATTCACCCCCCCCTCTACACCAATTACCCAGCTCAAGGACCATCAATTGGTATCAGAGTAGTGGTTCAAAAGACCACCGTTTCTGTATCAAGAGATCTCTCTTGACACTCTGTGTCAGTGGTCAACTGAACAGATCCGTTTTTCAGAAAAACTCATATTATTACATACTGCACATGTCTATGGATTCTTATCTTAACAGGAATCTCCCCACCTTTTCGGTAGACGACTATGCAATCTGGAAATTCAGATTGAAAAGCTTCCTTTGTGCACATCACGACATGATGTGGGACGTCATCACAGACGGACCCATCCTTATTTATAAACAAGGAAATGAACTCGTACCTGCCCATGATAGAGGACAACCAGAATACCGGCCAATTCTCAAGCTAAAGAAGGATTACTCGTCAGAAGAACGAAAGCAAGCTGGACTGGACAGCTTCGCAAGAAACACCATCTTATCAACAGTCTCAAACGCCTACCTGAGTAAGATCATCAAGTGCGAGACAGCCAAAGAGATGTGGGAAATACTTGCCAAGCTATGTGAAGGATCTGAAGAAATCAAAGAAAACAAATTCACAATAGCTTGCCAAATATTCGACAACTTCAAGCAGCTAGCCAACGAGTCCATCGAAGCGATGGAGCTAAGGTTCTCAAACATAGTCATCGAGATAGAGACAATCAGAACTGGGAAGTATACCCAGCGGGAAAAGAATCTAAAGGTTCTTTCAGTCCTTTCAGCTGAATGGAACACTTACAAGGTAGTTCACCAAAGTCGAAGTGACTTGGGTGATCTATCAACAGAAAGGTTGTTCTCACTCTTAAAAGCCAACGAATACAACTTGAAGATCACTCAAGAAGAATCTTCAAACAGACAGAATGACGGAGAACTCACCCCAGCTCCAAAAGAAATTGCTTTCAGAGCCAACTCTGAAAAGTCAGCTCATGTCAAGTCAGCTGAGTCCTCCAAGATAAAGAAGGACAAAAAGGAAATGAGCAAAGAGGAGCTACTCGAAGAAATTGCCATGATGGTGAAAAATTATAACAGACTCAACACCAGCAAGGGCAAATACAAGAAGTTCGCAAGGACTTACAGAGATAAGTACGCGACGGCCGATGAAAGTCACGACAAATGAACAGAAGAAGGTTGCTTCAACTGCAAGGAACCAGGACACTACCGACAAGATTGTCCAAAGCTGTCCAAGAAAGACAAAGACCAATTAAAAGCTAAGGCAGCTGACAGAAGGAGAGCTTATATCGCTGATGAAGAATCAGAGTGCAATAAAATGGATGACATGCCATTTTCAGACTCGGAAGAAAAAGCCCTGATGAACCTGATTGGGATACATGCTTCATGGGACAAACAGACGGCATCGATGAAGATGAGGTAACGTCTCGAACTCTAAATCTGTCTAACATCTCACCATCACACGAACACTCTACACAGGACTCAGAATCTGGTCTACCTGATTGGAGTCTAGTAGAGAAAGTAATGAACGATTCCAAGGAGCTTCAAGAGATCCTTGACATCATTATGTGTGAGAATGTCGAGCTGAAGGCGGAACTGGAAAAGACAAAAGTATCAGATGCAGCTGATACAACTTAGCTCCAACAGGAAGTCGTTTCACTAAAAGACAAAATAGTGAAACAAGATCAGCTGATGAAGGAATTCAACAATGAGAAGAAACAGCTGATAGAAGATGTGGAAAAGGTCACAGCTGAATCGGAAAGGAAGTCAGCTGAGATCATTGAGCTAAAAAGCACCGAAGAGGTACTATCTAAGAAGATAGTAGCTCTCATCAAAGCCACGTCAACAATGGACGAGATCATTAGTGCTCAGCGTCCAGCAGCACTCAAAGCGAGACTGGGATACAACGAATCAAAGGATGCCTCAAACATTGCCTCCACAAGTGGAACAAAAGTAATGTTTGTACGTGCAAACGAACCTCCAATCCCAAGAAATCAGCGATCAACGATTGAGGACACGGCGGGCGTCGGGAAGAAGAAAGTGACAGTCTCAAACTCCGTCGAGAACACAGCAGACATCAAGAAGGTCAGCTGTGCGACAACCTGAAGCCCAACTCAGACAGTAACGTGCACAACCTCAACGAAAACCATAGGCTGGATTTTACAGATACCAGCCACAGCACCAGCACGTTGATCGATATCAACCAAGATATCAGAGATACCCAGCTAGATACCACTCAAACGAGTATCAGCTGGATAATCATTTCCAGCCACAGCATCACATGAGACAGCAGAGACAAAGAAACATCTCAGCTAGGCATACAGCTGGAAACCAAAAGAAATCCAGACAACAAAACAAGAAGACATGGAGATTAAGACCCCGCCTGCAACAACAGAAGAACACAAAGAATGTGTATATCGACTCAGCTGGGAGAATTATCAGATCAAATGACCCAATTCGAGTCATCAAGCAGATCTGGGTCGTCAAAGGATCTCTGTCTAACCCACAAGGACCCAATTAAAACTGGGTACCTGAATTTTAATTTTTTGTTTAGGTTGCAAGGAATCGACGCATCTCTGAGGAGTCGATGAGAACGCTATGGTACTTGGACAGTGGATGTTCCAAGCACATGACGCACCTAAATCATCTACTCCAGGAGTATATTGAGCGTACAGGTCCACAAGTAACATTTGGTGACAACTCCAAAGGCCTAACCAAAGGTTATGGTACATTTAAAACTAGAAATGTTATAATCCCAAATGTTTCTTATGTACAAGGATTGCAACATAACTTGCTTTCCATTAGCCAATTCTGCGACAACGGTTTTTCTGTCAAGTTTGATGCACAGGGATGCACAGTGAAGCACAGGGAAACCAAGCAGATACTCCTAAGAGGGAAAAGAGAAGGAAATATGTACTTTGCTGACTGGAACAACAACCCTCCTGAGACTTGTCTTGTATCGAAAAGTAGCAATGAAGTCAGCTGGCTGTGGCACAGACGGCTGAATCATCTCAACTTCAAGACAATCAACAAACTGGCTAGGAACCAGCTCGTTAATGGAATTCCAGATCAAGTATATGACAAAAGTCATATGTGCAGCGCGTGTCAACAAGGAAAGCAGACAAGAATTTCATTCTCTCTCAAGCCAGCTCAGTCAGGCGATCGAGTTCTTCAACTTCTTCACATGGATCTTTTTGGTCCAGTTACTCCAGCAAGCTTCAATGGCAGAAAATATACTCTGGTCGTTGTGGATGATTTCTCAAGATTCACATGGGTATCATTCTTATACCAGAAAAGCGAAACCAGAACTAAGCTGCCTATCCTGCTAGAAAGATTATCAACACAGAAGGAGTACAAGATAATGGCAATAAGATCAGATCGTGGAACGGAGTTTCTAAATGAAACTATTTATGATTTTTGCGAGAAGAACGGAGTTCAACACCAAACATCTGCAGCTCGCACACCTCAGCAGAATGGTGTAGCAGAAAGAAGAAACAGAACTCTCAAGGAAGCAGCTACCTCAATGCTAGCTAGCTCTGCTATTCCAAAGAAGTTCTGGGCTGAAGCAATCAACACAGCTTGCTTTACTCAAAATCGCTCCCTACTCACATCAAGGCAAGGCAAGACACCGTATGAGCTATGGAACAACAGAATACCATACATTGGATATTTCAAGGTATTCGGATCCAAATGTCACATCCTCAACAATGGGAAGACACAGCTCAAGACGTTCGACGAAAAGACAGACCGAGGAGTATTCCTTGGTTACTCCGCTGTGAGTAAAGCATACAGAGTCTTTAACAGAAGAACTCAAATAGTCGAAGTAACTCCACATGTTACCTTTGACGAATCTTCCTTCGAATATAGAGATTCTATCAAATGAAGAAGCGAAGGAGAATCTTCAAGATTGATTCAGACAAGGGCTCAAGAGAATAGAATCAGGAATCTGGCCGAACCATTAATTTGGGACAATGAGCCAGAGGAGGAAATTCAAATCAATCAAGAAGCTCCACCAGCTGGAAATCGAGAAGAAGCTTCAACGCCAAATCAAGGGGGAACACCATCAGCTGGGAATCCAAACACAACTGAGTCCCCAGCTCCATCTCCAGCTGAGCCTCTACAGAAGTCTCCTCAAAATATAAATCAAAGAGAGCCAAACTCTCAAGATTTAACTCCTGAGCAACTCCAAGTCAGACGAAATTTAGCCACGTCAAGCATCAATCAATTGGAAGAAGAAATTCGCAAGAGGAGAAGATGGATTGAAGATCATCCATCATCAGCTATTATCGGAGAACCATCTGACCAAGTCAAAACCAGAAGCTCAGCTGCTCAAGCTTCATCGGATCAACAAGAAGCAGCTGACACAGCTCAACTCTCATTAGAGCTAGAACTGACGGTCTATGATGAAGACACAGCTCTAATGGCGTGTTACGTAGCTCAAGTGCCAGAGCCTCAATCAATTCTCGAAGCTTTGAAGAGCGTGCCTTGGACAAACGCCATGCAAGAAGAACTGAACGAATTCCTCAGAAATTGTGTCTGGGAACTGGTCGACAGACCTGAAGGAGTCAAAGTCATAGGACTCAAATGGATATTCAAAAACAAAATGGATACCCTGGGAGTCGTCATCAGAAACAAAGCTCGACTCGTTGCCAAGGGCTACACTCAGCAGGAAGGAATTGACTTCGAATAATCTTTTGCTCCAGTAGCACGATTGGAAGCAATCAGACTATTTCTTGCCTTTGCAGCACATCACAAATTCAAGGTCTATCAAATGGATGTGAAGTGTGCATTCTTAAATGGAGAAATCAAAGAAGATGTCTACGTTTAACAACCTCCAGGATTCGAAGTAGAAGGAAATATAGTCTACATGCTAAAGAATGCTCTTTATGGATTGAAGCAAGCACCTCGGGCTTGGTATGACACTTTGTCAAATTTTCTCGTATCCAAAGGATTCAAGAAGGGCTCAGTAGACAGAACTCTCTTCACCATCAAGTCATGAGAAGATATCCTGGTTGTTCAAATCTACGTAGACGACATCATCTTTGGATCAAGATCAAGCTTCTTATGCCAAAGATTTGGAGAGATGATGTCAGAAAGGTTCCAAATGTCCATGATGGGAGAAATGAGTTTCTTCCTAGGACATCAAGTCAAGCAATCATCAGAAGGGATTTTCATAAATCAATCCAAATACGTAAAAGACTTGATCGCCAAGTATGGAGTTCAATCCAGCAGAACTGTAAAAATTCCAATGAACACCAACTGGAAGATTGAACCAGGAACTGAAGGGAAATCAGTTGATTCCAGCAAATACAGAGGGATAATAGGATCCTGCGTATCTAACAAAGAAGTCGTCCAGACATCTCTTTTGCAGTCGGAGTGTGTGCCAGATTTCAAGTTGATCCAAAGGAAGCACACATGCAAGCAGCCAAGAACATTCTCAAATATCTCAAAGGAACTCAGAATGTTGGGCTGTGGTACCCAGCTGAAGACAATCTACAGCTGACTGGATATTCAGACTCAGACTTCGCTGGAGATCGGTTGGACAGAAAATCAACTTCAGGAACTTGTCAGTTCTTAGGAAGTAAGTTGATTTCGTGGTTTTCAAATAAACAAACGTGCGTCGCAACTTCCACGACAGAAGCAGAATATATGGCCATTTGGAAAGGCTTGCTCGCAAATTCTGCGTGAAACATCAGCTGAATGACTATGAAGTAAAAACTGGACAGGTTCCAATTTTCTGTGATAGCTCAAGTACGATTGCCATTTCAGAGAATCTAGTACTTCACACAAGATGCAAGCATGTAGACGTACGACATCATTTCATCAGAGATCACGTAGAAAAGAAGGATGTGATTGTTGAGAAAATTCACACAGACATACAACGGGCTGATATTCTCACAAAACCGCTGATAGAAGCAAGGTTCAAAATGCTATGCGGATTACTTGGACTTCTCAACCCAGATGATGCTTCACCCTGATTAGACGGAGACCAGTGAACGAAGCAGACCCGAGTGATTAGCGAGACGCTGAACGAACGGACCAAATTGAATGGAAGCAGACCCAGCTGAATGAAAGCAGACAACTGAATTTCAGAATCAACGTCACTGATATCAGCTGAGAAAGAATTCAGCTAAACCAGATGCTGAAAGGAAATGATTATTCAGCTGAGGGGGAACCAGCTGGAACCACGATGACCCAGCACACCCACTCAACCGAGGTATCAGCTGACTACAATGATCAGCTGAGAGGTTTGCAACAACATTAATTACACCTACTCAATCTGTTTTCTGTCAACTCACATCTTGTCATTTCTAATCAATCTTAATTAAAAGTCTGCAAAGAATTGAATAATGGGAGTTTCGAGGCAAAAGTCAAAACGCCTCAACCGTTCTCTCTCGCGCATTAACTCATATATTCTAATCAAGAAATTAATATGTAGAGAGAATCACTCCCAGCCGTAGATCTTCTTATCAATAGACAAATCTTGATCGTCTATTCATCAAGAAAACTCTTTAAATATGCTAGAAGACATACGCATCAACCCTAGAAAGTTTTTCGGCATTCTTTCTTATTTCCATCAATTGGTATTATTCGTTTCTACTAACAAAAGATGCAGAAGAAGAACATGGAATCCAAAAAGATATCTCCCGAAGCCGATCAAACTTGAAGAATCTGTCAAAGCTTCAAGATAAGAGTTGCTTAACTCTCAAAGAAGACGGAAGTCCAGAAGAAGGTGAAGCCCATCGACAGAACCAGGCCAGCGCAGTAGACTGCAAAGCTCAAGAACGTCATTCACCAGGAAGGTGCAGAAAACTTTCTGGGAATGTCAAAGGAAAAAGACCCCCTCAACCCCACTGTTTCTCTCAACATAAAAGAGAGAACGGGACATACAACTCCATGGGATGCAAAAATCAACGTCAACAGACCTGGACCAGATGTTGATAAAGCCGAAGTATTCAAGAGCAGTCATGACAAAGCTCTTGCTCCACCACAGGAGGCACAGAAAAAGATGCAGGAGACAAAGCAGCATGCATCTAACTCCATCCCAGCTGGGAATCGGAGACAACTTGAGGAGACAAAATATACTGAAGCACTGTCTTCAAACCGAAGACTCAAGTCAAAGGTGCTCAGTCAGTCAGCAGAGAAGCCAGCTGACATTATGAGAGAATTCGTAATCACTCTCCGAGAAGCAGAAGGCCCACAAGCGGTCGTTTCTTACGGTGGAAGAGAAGTTCACGTCCCTGCGTGAACATAATCATCACCAACACCGCAACGGAGTATTCCAGCTGATCAACCAAGCTTAAACCCCAAGACAGATGGGATACTTCAACCGCCTTCTCCTCAGTTTCCTTCAGCTCCACAGGGACACCCTCTTCGAGATCTTCCGATGAAAGATGCTCAAGTCCCTGCACCAAGCTCTAATGAGAAACATCACCCAGCCAACGATCACCTGCAGCTGGATGATGATGATATGAGCTGAATACAAGTCCCTCAAGTGCTGAATCAGACTTTCTCATTCAATCTAAGAAGTCTGAAGAAGCAAAAGTTGCAAGGAATGAAGTTGTGCCCGACCCAGAAGATGCTATCTCCAGTGCCAACTCATCCCTCCAAGCACTCGGGACCGCCCACCGAATCAGGCCAAGGACGCTGTGTCTGCAATCACAGCTGAGGCCAATGCAACTGAAGAAGAGCCAGCTAATACAACAGCTGAGCCAGTTAGACTCCAAACCTCGCTGCTCAGAGCTGAAAACCACAGTTTCGCCAAAATAAAACATCGCAACAGCCGATGGTGTATCTCTCCCACCCTGTTTTGATCATGCCAAAAAGGAGGAAGTAAGGGAGAAGAGAGACAAGTCAATGAAGAGGCAAACTGTTGAGCTAGAGGAACCAGCTGAATCAGAATCAGCTGAAGAAGAGACGAGTCAAAAGAAAGAAGCAACGGATGCAGAAGAGAAGACCCAGCCAACTGGGATTGAAGACTGAAGGATTGAAGACTGAAGAATTTTATTTTCTCCTTCTTTTTTTTTCCTGTGTTATAATGTATTTTCTTACATTAATAAAACACAAGTTTTTTTTTTCTGCGTCATAAGTTGTCTCAGTTAGGTTTTGGCATCATCAAAAAGGGGGAAATTGTTGGGAAAATTATAAGGTTTTGATTTGATACCAAAACCCAACTGATTCTCCAACTGAATAGATGATTGCGTCAACCTAAATAGTGTTTTTCAGCTCGCCTGTTTGAGCTTTAGATTTTCTAGGCTTACATGTTAAGGAAGCGGAAGACAAGACGATCGACCCGAGTGTGTTCACAATGAGTCGACTAGCAAAAGACAAGGTCGACCCGTATTCACGAGTCAATGAAGCAAAGATGCCAGCGTCAACCTTCGAGCTCGATCAAGCCGAAGAGAATTCGAGCGAGTTCAAAACACAGCTGGTCCAACAGACGAGAACAAAGGAACTATCTCTGAAGACTTCACTTCAAGACAGTCCAGCTCTGAATTCAAAAGCCAGCACTAAAGGCAGAAGATCCCGGAATCAGAGGAAGTCAACCTACCTCGACCAATAAGGGATTGCCAAGTCAGCATCCTAGACTTCAGAACCTAGGATGTGACACAAATGAAGACAGGTACAGATACGCCCAACGGCAGATCTTGTATTTAAGAAGAGTAGGTAAGATTCAAACGGCTCCTCCAACGGCTAGTCTTGAATCTCTACCTATATAAAACCGTCTTCAACCTCAGGATCAGATACGAAAAACTCTCTACAAGCTTTCATTATCTGAAATCTTCATTCTTTCCAAAGCTCTCAAGCAGTTCTAGATAGATCAAAGAACACTTTATCTTAAAGTGTTTCTAGTTAAGAAACTGCTTAGTTTTTCGTCTGTTCCCTAGGCCAAACTCATTGTATATCTTTAGCCTAGATTTTGAACGAGTTCATCATACTCTAAAGTTCTTAATTGAAAGAACTCGTTCATAGTTGGAACCCCATACCCAAACCCAGAAAGGTTAGGTAAAGGTACGCTTGCTCGAAGCGCGTAATTCGAGTGGATAGGTTCTTCAGTACTCGGAAACTGAAGGTGTAGGCTTGACAGTGCCCGCAAACTGTTGGAACACAGCTCGGGTTAGAGTTGTGAAGTTGCTTGGTACTTGGAAACCAAGTGGTAGTGGATTACCAGTGAACCTGGTCGTGGACGTAGGAGGTGTTACTCCGAACCACGTAAAAACTTGCGTGTTTCTTACTCTCTCTCTTTACTTTCGCTTTATATTCAGCTGTGTATTAACTCCTTCATATCATTGCATATTTGTTCAAAACTGCACACACAGCTGCTCTCCAAAGACAGCTGTGTCTCTCTAAAAGTTGCACAACCTGACTAAGCTGAAAACGTTAAGTTAATATTTTCAAACTGAGTTTTTCTAAGTAACTGAGCTAAGTTTTCAAACCACCACTTTCCGCACCACCAGCTGAGTTATTTACCCAGCTGACCCTCCCCAGCTGGATCGATAACTGAGCTCACCAACTCTGTGATTTAACTTGAAAAAGTTTCGAAAAATCTAATTGGTGTATTCACCCCCCCTCTACACCAATTACCCAGCTCAGGGACCATCATTAATATATTTTATTTTAATAATATAGTTCGCCGTCGATTTCGACGAGATACACACTAGTTGTTATTAAATACTTTGAATTTTGCTCACGGTGTCAATTCTGTGCATTACAATTAGGAATGACAATGAGTCGGGTACCCACTCATTAGGCATTTCCCAAACTCAAACCCATTAAAATTTCCTCAACCCATACCCGTCCCAAACCCGATTAAAAAATTATTTTAAAACCCACACCCGATCCAAACCCGTTGGGTAATACCCATTAAAAACCCGAATGTACTAGAACATAAACATTAATATTAAATAGTAGAAATAACAAAATATTATAAACATAATTTTAACATAAGTATAAATAGAAAATTTCATTAAATTAAATTATATGTGGGTGAAAAGAATAATATAAAATCCTAATATTTATACTAATATAAATTATATATAAAATAATTATTTAATTACTAAAATTATTAATTCTTTGTATGCTGGATAAAAAGAATAATATCAAACCTAAAATTATTAATATTTATACTAATATCTATAATTATATTATAAATTATATATATAATGTTTTGTCATCTTACATACTCACTCTGTTTTGTTTTAAGTGTCCTATTAAGAAAAATTACAAAAACCAAGGAAGCATGAGATATTACTTTTATACCCATATTTATTATTTTCAAAGTCTAATAATTACATTTTTCAATAACTATTGTGAGGGTAAAATAGGAGTTTTGTTATTATTTTAACCTCAAATTCCACAATAGGACACTTAAAGAGGAACAAGAATTTTTTCTCAATAGGACACTTATAAAAAAACGGAGGGAGTATATATAAATGGGTTTGGGTAGCGGGTACCCGTAGGTAATTTCCCAAACCCGACCCAAATCCATCACGTGTTTGAATGTTTCTATCCAAATCCGTCCCAAAACCATTTAGTAATTTCCAAACCCGTTCTATTAGGGTTTGGTAGAGCCGGGTACCCGTAAAAAACCCGACTCATTGCCGTCCCTAATTACAATAGTTAAAAAATGGAAAATGATAGCTATCTGACATCATTAATTTCCATTTGTTCGCTTCAAAAATAAAATTATTAATTCAACAATACTTTTTTACGATGTCGTGACAATTTGCAGCTGCTACTTTCGGTGATATTTTTGTGTTGTCTGAGTCATTATTACTCACAGAAACCCTTCTTAAAGTGAGCAATTACTATAACACCCTAATTTTAATAAGGTTTTAAGACTTAAATTTAAAGAAATATTTGATGCGGAATAAGAATAATTTTTTTTCTTTCTTTAACAAAACTAAACGAAAATAAACTTTCAACATAAATATTTAAAAATAAAATAAAATGTTAGAACTTAGAGTAACAATCGTCTTTTAACTTAAACCATGAAAATACATAATTCTTAATAATTTTAAACCAACTAAATTCAACAAAGTTAAACATAAACTAGAATTTATAGTCTTAAAATCTTAAAGAACTTATATAAAGCAAATGCAGAAAATATAAATCCTAAGATAATTTGACACGTCACTCGACCCTCCACACGCCTCCAAACTCAATTACCTGAAAAATATTAAAGTTTTGGGATGAGCATACGTGAATATACTCAGTGTGGACAGTTATGCTGAGCTTGTCAATTTAATAAAATAGAGAGGCACGTATGAATATTTAAGTCAACAAGATAGTGCGTCAATGAGTGAGAGCAAAGTCAAATGGACAACTTGAAATTAACGGTCCTGCTCATCACATAATGTCAAATAAACATACAACAAGTCACATAATATTAAAGAGGACAAATTCAAGTCAACGCATAAAGTTAAATATATAAGATCTCACACCTTAATTTGAACTTGAAAAGTGGAATCGAACAACTCAAAGGGAGTCTAATGTCATAGTCGATCCACACCTATATATTTAATAAAATTAAAGGCTATAAATGAAATGACGATATTTATATTTATATGCACATGAAAATCGAAATTTGATAAACTAATATGAATATGCATGTACTGATTCTAACCAAAACCTCCATTTCTTAATAAAACTAAAATACTGATTTCTTAAAATACTTATTACTCATCTTTTAAGCAATTAAGTTAATAAAGAAAATGTAGAGATAAATTAATATGTATATATATATATTAAGATATTTGAAACATAAGTCTAACTTTAAATAAAACCAACTATTTATCTCTCATAATTTCTCTATGAGCAATGTCCAAAGAACAACAATGATGCATCTCAATTTTTTTTCTAAAACTTAAATTCCAATTAAAATTAAATCCACGTAAATTTTTAAGTTTAGAATTACTAAATCATTAACATAAAAACTTTCCTAATTATATAC
This sequence comes from Agastache rugosa, assembly GCA_031470985.1. Classification (NCBI taxonomy): domain Eukaryota; kingdom Viridiplantae; phylum Streptophyta; class Magnoliopsida; order Lamiales; family Lamiaceae; genus Agastache; species Agastache rugosa. Next base: position 29,848,049 of record CM062605.1, read on the forward strand.
ATATAGAACTTGTTGGGAAAATTAATAGAGTTTTGATTTGATACCAAAATCCAGTTGACCCCAACCGAGTAGATGATTGCTCAAGCCTAAGCGTTTTTCAGCTCACCTGTTTGAGCTTATAGAGTTTCTTAGTTTACAGGTAGCAGTTGAAAACTGCAGAATAAATGGCAGAAGACACAGCTAAATTTGGACCAGTGAGGTAATCGACGAAAGCATCAAGCAGAGTCAAAGACCCAGCAGTATCAAAACCCAGCTCAGTGACGGAAACCCAACTCAGTATAAAAGACCCAGCTTAGTGTCGATGACACAGCTCAGGTCTAAAATACAGCTCAGGTTATTGACGCAGCTCAGGTTGAAGCCACAGCTCAGGTTAATAATACAGCACATGTCTAAGACACAGCTCAGAGTCAAGACGCAGCAGAGTCCAAGCCGCTGAAGACACAACAGAGACGCTTAGCAGCTCGAAGATGAAGACCTTCTCCAAGACAAGATCCCGATGTCAGAAGATCTTATCTGACGCAGTCAATTCAGAGAAGAACTAGCCTCTGCATATGCAGACCTACTTCGTAGGTTAAAGGCCAGAAGTCAATGAGAGTAGGTAAGATTCAAACGGCTCTCTTCCAACGGCTAGTTTGAATCTCCACCTATATATATATCCCTCCTCCACCATTGAAGAAAATGGGGGAACTGGTAAGATGACTGAAGAAATAAAATAGCAAAACAAAAAGATGAACAACAAACTTCAAAGCCTTATCTTTCAAGAACACCCAGCCAGTCAGCTGTGTTCTTAGTTGTTCACACATTCAGTCTTAGGCAGAATAGATCAGAATAAATATCTTAAGCCTAGTTTGAACGAGTTCATCTTACTCCTTGTTCTTTATTGTAAGAACTCGTTCATAGTTGGAAATCTCATACCCAAACCCAAACCCAAACCCAGAAAGGTTAGGTAAAAGGTACGCTTGCTCGAAGCGTGTAATTCGAGTGGTTAGGTTCTTCAGTACCCGGAAACTGAAGGTGTAGGCTTGACAGTGCCCGCAAACTGTTGGAACACAGCTCGGGTTAGAGTTGTGAAGTTGCTTGGTACTTGGAAACCAAGTGGTAGTGAATTACCAGTGAACCTGGTCGTGGACGTAGGAGGTGTTACTCCGAACCATGTTAAAATTGCTCTGTTCTTTATCGCTTTGTTTTATGCATTTTTAGCTAACCTCTCAAGCATACATTTCAAGCTGCATAAACTGACTAACTGAAAAGTGAAACAGAGCTTTGCAATATGATTTGAAGCAACAGACGGACTTTCCAAACCCACCAACTTCCGCACACACACTCACTCAGCCAGCTGTGTCAATCAAGCTGCCATCCAGCTGGATCGTACACAGCAGGCTCTCTGAAAAGAGTTTTAACTTGGAAAAGTTTTAAACCTTGGTGTATTCACCCCCCTCTACACCAAGGTATCCGTCTTGGGACCAACAATTGGTATCAGAGCAGTGGTTCAAAAGATCACTGTATCTGTGTCAAGTCAGCATTTCAGTGCTGATAGTGGTCACCTGAACAGATCCTTCAAAGTTTCAAAATCTTTTTAAAATCATTAAATTGCATACTGTCTTGAAATCTCCCTTGTGCAGGAATCTCTCGATAAAGGAGCTCTTGAAAAATCATGAATCCAGATATTTGTCCGAGATGCGAATGTTATAGGAATTATCTCCATGACTTGGGGGTACGAAGAACAAGATATCAAAGTATCTTGGAGCGTTGGAGAGAGGAATTTCACTCAGCAGCAACCCGGATGGACTGTGATGCAATCGTCTCAAACCACCAGGAGATGAGAAGAACAGAATGGCTGATTGACGAGTTGGAACGTCTCATACTCAGAGTATATGACACCATGAGAGACAACCACCAAAGTCATCACAATATCTGATGAATGCTCAGAAGAATGTCCAAGAGCTGCAATCAACAAAATTGATCTGGGGGTCACAAGAAAGAAGATAAATTAGCTCAACCGGAAAACAAGGAGCGCTGAACAATGAGCAAAAAAAATGAAGAAATCCAGCTAGCTGACTGGGACCAGCTATGAAGTAAAGACAGTTGGATGCCTAACTGAAGATGCAACCAGTCATACATCTTAGCACAATGGTCTCGAGAAAAGAATAAAGAAGCAACATATGAATTAGCTGAATTTGAGACAGCTGACTACCTGCTATATAAACTGAGACCTCATCCAAGAAATGAGCCGATGGTGAGAAAGTCTGCTAGTTAAAAGGAAGTAGGATGCAGCTGAAGAAAAAAGTCACCTACTATCAAATCAAGGGGGAACTCTACATAGCTGAAAAATAATCAGCGAAAGCAAGTAGAATACCCAGCAGGATGCACTCACCAAAATAGACTCAGCTGGAGTCACCAACTGGAGGGAAACCTGATCCAGCAGAGCAATCAAGATGATTCGCTAAACCAGCTGACATCATCCAAGAGGCTTCACATCATCTGAAGGACTTCATTGTTGGAAAAATTCACAGAAGCTCAGAATGCAGAAATCCAAATCAAGAGTATGAGTGAATTGCTTGGACTGATCATTCCGGATGAAGAATCAACCAGCTGAGGGGGAATCAAGATCAGCTGGATATTTTAACTGAAGAAAAGCTCATACAACATAAAGAAAACACAGACGTGGTATCAGCTGACTACAATGATCAGCTGACGGGTTTGCAGATTTGTTTTTACTTTTGAAATATGCTATGTAAGGATAAAATTATTTGAATTTAATTCAAACATCCAAACATTCCTTAAATGGATTATTCTGCAAGTTATCCATCTCATCGCATTTAATGAAAAACATGCAGAATACTGTAGCTCGAGAGAACTGAGTCAGAAGTCAGAACGTTTCGACTACCTCATGATCGCGTGACCTACACTCAATATTCACACGTCATGGGACGTGTTGCGCAAATCTCTCTCAGCCGCAGATCTTCAATACAATTGTCAAGATCTCAACCATTAATCAAAATGGGCAATTGATATATACATGAAAAATTCATGCATATCTTCTCCATATTTTATATCGCTTATACTTATCTGAATTTCATATCTCAGACTCTTAATTATCTTTTTGCTAATACGCTCCCAAGCATCTTCGTATCTCTAAACCTCTTGCAACAGAAGAAAATCATGGCACCAAAGAAGACGACACCAGGAGCAAGCCAGACTGAGAACTTGATGTCAAAACTTCATTTTGAGAGTTGTCTAACTCTCAAGAACTACCAGAACTCAGTGTTCCAGGAAGTTCTGAATCTCATCAAAAATGCCGGACTTTTGCAGTGGGCGACTGCAAGACCGAAGAACATCTTCCGCCGGGAAGTGACAGAGTTCTTCTTAGAGATGTCTAACCATGATGACCGACTCCGTTCCAATGTCTCTCTGCAAATCAAGGAAAAGACTGGACAAACAACACCGTGGGACGTTGACATCAACATCAACCGGATGTTGAACAAGCTGTTCGGCCTGAAGACTCTTGGGGACCGCTCCCCAGATAATTACACCAGAGAAGAAATCCAGATCGAACTGGATAAGATGCTATTCAAGCCAGAACCATACAGGGCGAGCATGTCCAAGCTCCTGCTCAAGCCCAAGTACAGATTACTTCTGGATGTCACCCATAAGTGCATTCTCGGTATCGCTGGATCTCAAGGAGAGATCAGCATACCCAAGCTGAAACCGATGATAGCCATCATCAGAAATGACCCTGTGGATTGGTTCTCATACTTCATGGGAAAATTGGAAAAAGAATCTTAAAAGATTCATTTTGAAAATGACAGCTTCACCCGGTACAGCTGTAGGGAGACAATCTATCTATGCACCAAAGTAGCGTGCATAATAGAAAACTACTCTACCGGAAGGCAAATCAAGTGGCATGACGCAGAAGAATTTTCTGTGTCCAGAATACTGTTCGAGAAGCCAAGTCAGCTCACTGACTTGTTGAAGAAAAGCGGCCACGAAGGAAAGAAGAGGGCGCAAGAGGCAAAGCATCAGACTGCCTCTCCCTTTCAAGCAAGAAAAAGGAAGCAATCAGAGGAGACACAGCCAGCTGGATCTCCACCTGCCAAGAAGAAGCTTAAATTCAAGGTAGCCAACAAACCAGCTAAGGAGGCAGCAGAGAAACCAGTTATTGAGCTAACTGGATCGGAATCCACTCCCACAGCCTTCCCTATTCAAAAGAAGAAAACTGAGTGGATACCAGTCACTGAGGAGACAACTCAAGGATCCTTCTCCAGCTCAGACAATGAAAGGGAGCTCGTGATTACATCACGAGAAGCTGAAGAATCACAGATAGTGGTTCCTGACCCAGACCCAGAAGATGTTATTCCCCTTCACCAAATTCTTCAAGCATCCTCACAACCCACTCCAATTGATTTTACATCAGCTGGAATCCCTCAGGTACACTTCTCAGTTTCCCCTTTCAATTCTTCAGTACCTGAAACCTCCCTGCTCCCTCACACCCAATTTTCAGCACCCAGCTCTCCTCCCAAAGAACCATCTCCTATAAGAGAACAGACAGATATTCAGTTGGCTGAAACTTCTTCACAACCAGCTGACTCCCAAGCTGAACTCTCTTCTTTTCCCAGCTCACCTAAAGAGCCCTGTCCAGCTGACGCTCCTTCACAGCTGGATAATAAAAACCAAGCCGAACCTTCAAGCCCCACTTCTTCTGAGGAAGTTGAAATCCTCAGTCCCAGAACTGTTGCACGTGCTGCTACTATCATGAGGTTCGATGACCTCAGACTTCAAGGATTAAAAAGCGCACTGCAACAATACCCATCTCTAGTTTCACTCCCCGCCGCACTAGTCACCGTCAGGGACTTCAAATTTTACCTTGCTACCAAGATGACTACTTGGTACGCAAATGAGGAACTGGTGGAGTTCTACTCTTTCGCTAAGCTCAAAGCCGAAGAAGCAGCTCTGCAAGAGATCTTTGAATTTGGAAGTCTTCAGGATGCATTCATGCATCAAGACGAACTGATTCAAAATCTTATCCAGAAGACTAAGCAAGATGAAGTACCTCCATCTGAGGAGGTAATCGTGAGAGCCAACTCCTACCTCCACACACTCAGCTGGATTGTTCCAGTTGAGATTGCCAAGGAAGCTGTACATGTCGACACAGCTGAGGCAATGGTGATTGAAAACGAGCCAACTTCTGCAACAGTTGAGCCCCCAGAAACTGCCCCACCTAGTCCAATTGCCAATGACACTCGCTCACTAGTCGAGATCGAGGCAGTCAAACCCAGCCAAGTCGAATCCGGGACTCAAACGGATTCCGATGTCGTGCTTTCTGATGCAATAAAGGAAGAAATAGCCAAACAACTTGAGGAAATCCTATACCAGGATAGACTCAAATCAAATGTTGACACTCTTCTGCGCATCACATCTGTAGAATGACAAGTCCATTGTAACGGACAGTCCATTGATGAAGTTCACAGATTTGCCCAGAATCTACAGGAAAGCACCAGTTAAGATCTCAAACAATCTCTCGCTTCTCAACGCATTGATCAGACAACTCATCTAGGATTTCAAGCTCCACTGGAAAGCAGCTTCAGCGACCTATCCAACCAGATGACAGTTCTTCAAAAACAAACGCTCTCCAACAGAACTGATATACAAACACTGTTCAACCTCTACAAGGAGCTGGACACTCAGTTCAAAGCTGAAAGTAACTGCTCAACACAGCTCAATCTAGTCACAGCAGATAACACAGCCAAGCTTGCTGAAGTTGACAAAGCCCTGGCCCATCTAAATGAAACAATCGTCAACCTATCCTCCACCCTTGTTGATAATGCCAAAAAGGGGGAAAGAAAAGAGGAATGAAATGACAAAAGAAAAACATCAAGGGCAGGCAGAGAAAAAGCTGTAGATGAAGATGAAATCCAAGTGCTACAGTCGGTGATTGATGAAGTTGTTGCGGAGCTGGAAGCAGAAGAACCAGCTAGACGGAGAGGAAAATGGAGCAAAATGATCATCCCTCTTGCCAAAGCTAGCGGAGCCAAGCCAAAAGAAATGAATGATACTCAATGGCTCTGCAACTTTGTAAATAAACAAAAGCAAGAGATGAGGAACTTTCAAGAGCAGCAGAAGAAGAAGGAAAGCTTGCTCGATGCTGAAGAAAAGAAGCAGAAGAAGAAAAGAGCAAACATCAGAGCATCGAAGAAAAAGACTCAGATGTCAATGAACTGCAGAAGAATAGATGAATGGATCCCAGAAGAATTAAACGACGACTGGGAACATACAAAATTCGAGTTCATTGAAGATTACTACTATCTAGGAGCCTACCCAAATACGCCTCCAGATGTTGCTTTCAAGATGCATCTAAATGAGCTCTTTCATCAAGATAGAATGACTGCGAAAGCATTCTTCAATGCTGTAGAGACCGCAAAGATCCAATTCTCTGCTCCCCAGCTGTATCATCTCCAAACCTCCATCGATACACTGAACCGATTTTCCTGACAAATCGCAAATAATCGCAGAAGTGAATAAATGGGCAATCAGGAGAAAAATTTCCAAGGTAAGTAATGAAGAAGAATATAGGAAGCTGGAACGGATGATCTTCAACCGGTACAGGTTGAGAACGGATGAACAGCTTGATGGTCCCAAGACGGATACCTTGGTGTAGAGGGGGGGTGAATACACCAAGGTTAAAAACTTTTCCAATTAAAATTCTTTTGAGTGAGATGACTGTGTTCGATCCAGCTGGAAGGCAGCTTGATCAACACAGCTGGCTGTGTGCGGAATGTGGTGGGTTTTTGGAAAGTCCGTCTGTTGCTTCAAATATATTGCAAAGCTTTGTTTCTCTTTTCAGTTAGTCAGTTTATGCAGCTTGAAAGAATGTTTATGAAGAGTTAGCTGGATGCATAAATAAAACAGGAAAGAACAAAGCAACTTAACGTGGTTCGGAGAAACTACTCCTACGTCCACGACCAGAAACCTCTGGTAAACCACTAAGGATACCACTGACTTTTCGCGCAGTCAGCAAGCGTTGCAGCTTAGTTCCTCAAGCTGGATACAAGATTACGTGTACTGTATCGAAACGTAACCAGTCTGTTTACGGGCACAGCTGAAGCCTACATTCAGTTTACGGGTACTGAAGAACCTAACCTGTAGTTTACGGGTACTACAGAACCTTAACCTTAACCTATCCTTTTTCTGGGTTTGAGGGTTTGGTTTTGAGGTTTCCAACTATGAACGAGTTCTTACAATGAAGAACTTTTAGTATGATGAACTCGTTCAAACTAGGCTTAAGATGGGAAGGATTATATGCCTAGATACTAGTAGGAGAGAGCTTCAGCAGTCTGAGAATAAATAAGAACTCATGAGAATGTAGACTGCTGGTTCTTGAAGCTTTTATGAGAGATCTTGATCTTTTGTTAGACTTCTTTCTCTGTTGATCTTTCTTGTGTATATTCTCTCTCTCTCGTCACTTTTCTCTCTGATGATGAAGAAGACTTATATTTATAGGGAGAGATTAGAACTAGCCGTTGGAAAGAGCCGTTCTGAATCTCTACCTAACTTCTGACATGATTGACTTGTCTTCTTCCTTGATTTCCTCGTAAAGCAATCCTAGGTCTGACTTCTAGGTGCTGAGGTGTCGAGTTCCTGATGGTCCAGATCAGATCTGACTTTATCTCAAGTTGACTTCGACTCTGCTGTGCTGGTGACTCTGAGCTGTCTTGAACTCTGCTGGATCATTGACGCTGAGCTGAGTCTTGAACTCTGCTGGGTCTTGACATTGAGCTGAGTTGCCACACAAGCTGGGTCTTTCCTACAGCTGTGTCTGGAAGAACTTGATCGTCTTGAATCTGGATAACGTTGCTGATCACTCGACTTGGCTTACCCTGCTGTGTACTCAGCTGGGTCTTCTGCTGTCTTCAGCGACCACCTGTAAACTTAGAAACTCTATAAGCTCAAACAGGTGAGCTGGAAAAACACTTGGGCTTGTGCAAATATCTACTCGGTTGGGGTCAGCTGGGTTTCGGTATCACTTCAAAACTCTATTAATTTTCCCAACAATTTTCCCCTTTTTGATGATGCCAAAACCCCAAGTTGGAAAAACAAAATTGCTTCACCCTTAACAGGAAACGGGGTTTCAAATGATTAAACATTCACAGCAGGTAAACATATTCAGAGCCTAGACAAAGAGAGATTGTCTTCAGGTTGATTTTGATAAAACGAACTTTTCATTGATAGGAAGAAATTTTACAATTTTCTAATTACAAAAGTTCAAAAAGAAAATTCACAGTTGGCTGGGTCTTCAGCTTTGCTGCTTCCTTTGTTCGTCAATCTGTTGGTCAGTCTTGAGACCATATCTGTTGAAGATGAACTCTTCCAGCTTCTTTCATTCTGCTTGATTCTTTGATTTTGAAATTCCTCTTTTGCTAGCCCAGTGATGAATTTCTTTGATAATTTGGGCCTTGTCAGGAAGATTCGTTCCAGCAAGAGATGGAGGCTTCAATTGCTTGACTTTTGGAGCCTTCAGCTGGATGTTGTTTCTTTTGGCATATAGGGCAATTGATCTTGCCATCATTGGATCTGTCTCGTGAAGTTCGAGGAGATAATCCTGGAACGCAGTTTCTGGATCCATGCCTTTGTACTGATTCAAGTAGTAGAATTCTTTGATGAATTCTGATTTGCAACGTTCCCAGTTTTCATTGATATCATCTGGGTTCTTCTTGTCAGTTGAGGCTGCTTGGACTTGATTCTTTCTAGCTTACCTGTAGCTCTGCCTTTTCTTCTTTTGCTTTTTCTCAGCAGGCTTGAGCGAATCGGCTTTCCTCTTGATAATCTTATCCAGCTCTTGCATTTCTCTTCTTTGCTCGTTGTGGAAGTTACACAGCCAGTGATAGTCCTTGTATTCTTCTGGCTTGTGTCCACAGGCTTTGGCAAGAGCAACCATTTTCTCTCTCCATGTCTCTTTGACTGCTGTAGTTGGCTCTTCCTCATCCAGCTCTTTAGCAAAGTCATCGATTTCCGACTGATTTGTCTGCACAGGTTTCCCCTGAGCTGCAGCTTTCCTCTCCATTGTTTTCCAGCTTCATTCAGATCTCCCCCCTTTTTGGCATTATCAATAAGAGAGGCAGAGAGGTCAGCGACTGTTGCGTTGAGCTTGGCGAGAGCAGTTTCCACATCAGCGATCTTGGCTGAGTTGTCAGCTGTGATAATGTTAGAGCCTGGCGATCTTCTGCTTCCAGCTCTGAATTGAGCATCCAGATCTTTGTATAGGTTGAAGAGTTGGCGGATGTCAGAGCTGTTGGAGAGAGTGGACTTTTTGAGAGCTTCCAGCTGGCTTGAAAGATTTGCTATGTCGTCGACCAGTGGAGCTTGAAGTCTTGTTACTATCTCAGGTACCCTCTTCTCTAGATGATTTCTGAGTTCGAGATCTTGAGTAACGAGGGACTGCTTGAGATTCCGGTTGGTGTCCTCATCAAGGGTGTAGATGGACTTCTGCATTTCATCGATAGTCCTCCCTTGAGTATCTGCCTGCATTTCAATAGCTGTACACCGAAGAAGAAGGTCAGCTTGATTTTTCATATTTTCCATAAGAAATGCCCTTTCGACGTAGTCCTGGATTTGTTTCTGAAGAGCAGGAGAGAATTCAGTGCTGGACTCCGTTTGGGTTCCGGATTCAACATGACTGGGTTTGTCTGCCTCGAACTCGACCAGTGCGCGAGTGTCATCGGCAATTGGACTTGGTGGGGCTGCTGCCTCTGGTTCTGCTGTTGCATCAGCTGGTTCCTCAATGATCATTACCGCAGCTGTGTTTTCTGGTACAGCTTCCTTGGTAATCTCAGTTGAGACTTCTTTGGAATTGTCAGCTCCAGACGGTGTCTCCCATCCCACTGCTGTAAGAAGCTTGTTGGCGGACTCCCAGACATTTGCTGGGTGCGGTTTGGAGAACTTCTGAGATACTTCGATGATACCTTTAATGAGCTCATCCTGATGCAAGTATGCATCCTCCAGGCTTCCAAAGCCAAAAGTGTGTTGGAGGCATGCTTCATCTGTCTTCAACTTCTCATAAGAGAAGGTTTCTATCAGCTGCTCATTTTGGTACCAAGTCGCCATTTTGGTGGCAAGATAGAACTTGAGATCTCCGACTTTGGTGAGGGCGATAGGCAGGTGCGCCAAGATTGGATACTGAATTAGAGCACTCTTGATCCCTGCAATGCGCAAGTCCTCGTACATGGCTTCCATGAAGGCTGAGCCAGTGGAGTTGAGTGAAGGAGAGGCAGTAGAATCACTCTCCTCTGATTCTGTGGAGATTTGAGGAATTGGTTCAAATGGGTTCACAGTAGGCTGTGAAGAAGTATCAGCCAACTGCGTGGGAGATTGAACTTTGGGTGATGGCAGTTTTGGGGGTGAGCTGGGATTAGTGGAAGAGGGTTCAGCTTGGGTGTCAGCTGGCTGTGAAGGAGCTTCAGCCAGTTGAATATCTGTCTGCTCTCTTACAGGAGATGGCTCTTTGGTTGGAGAGCTGGGTGGAGGAGAAGGCTGTTTGGGTGGAGAGCTGTGAGGCGGTGAGGGCTGGGGTGAGCTTTTTGGATTATCCAGCTCGTCCTCTAAGCTGGATGACGATCCATCATTCAATCCCATCTCAGCCAGGATGTTTGATCCATATTGATTGAAGGCCGACACTGGCTGTGGGGAGAGAATCACCATTGCTTGACTTGGAGTTTCTTCAGAGGAAGGTCTCGCCTTTGATGGTGGAATGACAGCTGTTTTCTTTTTCTTCTCAGCTGGACCTCCAGCTGGTTTGGGGTCAGCTGTCTTCCTTTTTCTCTGAATCTTCTTAGCTGGAGCCTCTGCCTCTGTTTCTTCCAGCTGCTTCTTGCCTTTGCTCACAACCGGCTGTTTCTTCAGAAGATCATTGATTTGACTTATTCTCTGGAAGAGAATCTTCGTTTCTGGAAAAGGTTCTGAATCAGCCCACTTTACTGTGTGCCCTTTCACAGCTTGCTCTATCAAGAAAGAAATCTTAGAGCATAGATACAGTGGCTCTGAAGTTGAATACGTCGTCCTGGTGGAGTTGAACTTTATCTTCTCTGACTCCTTGGCCAGTCGGTTGAGTAAGAAATCAAACCAGTTGACTTTTGCTCCTTTGATCATGGCAATCATCGGCTTGAGCTTTGGAATACTGATCTCTCCTTGAGATCCAGCTATCCCTAAGATGCATTTTTGCGTGATATCCAGCAGCAGTCTGTATTTTGGCTTGAGAAGGAGCTTTGACATGCTCGCTCTATATGGCTCTGGAGAGAGAAGCATCTCTTGACTGAGGAATTCATCCACTTCTTCACGGCTGTAATCGTCTGGGATGAATCCTCCTCTGGGTAGGTTGAACACCTTTCGTAGCATCTTGTTGAGTTTGATATTGACGGTTGTTGAATCAAACTTTCCGTCTTCGCCTTTGACGATCATGTCAAATGAAGATGAGTAGAAGCCGTCTTCATCAATGATGTTGAGGTAGTAGAGGGTAGCATCTCTCTTCAGCATAAGCTTCGGCATGGAGGTTGCCCAAAGCAAGAGACCGGAGTCTGCAACAAGATCCACCATCTCTTTTAATTCTGAAACATGGAGGTTGGAGGTGGACAGAACATTCTCAAAAGATAGCTTTGTCATTAGAGCTTCAAACTGGTTCATCCCTGCGGTTGATTTCTTGGGCGCCATTTCTGCAATCTGTTGATTTTGATCGTGCGAAGAACTTGCAGGAAATAGATAGAGGATTTGAATATTTGAAATTTGTATAGATAAAGATGAAGGAAGAAAGAATCTGCGTATCTTTTCCATATATATATCAACTGCCATATAGGATCAACGGTTGAGATTGAATCAGTTGATATTCTGATCAACGACTGGGAGAGATTCACTCATCACGTTTTGCTGACGTGCTTTCAGCGAGTGTATTACAACCACGCGTGAGGCAGTTCAAATGTTTGACGTTCTGCCTCGATACTGCCGTGCTACAGTACTATGCAGACTTTATAATTAATGCGACGGGAAAGGAAACTTATCAAACAATTCAACTAAGGAATATATGTCCGCTTAACATTAGAATTCAAATTGATTGAACTTAAATATTATATTCCTCAGAGCAATAAATGCATGAGACGCAAACCGGTCAGCTTGGACACAGTATCCAGCTGATACCACGGCGGTCTTCTTCTTTGTTTGACTGAGTTTTCACCTCAGCTGAGTATCTGGTTAATAGCTTGATTTTCCTTTAGCTGAGTTCCCTTTAGCTCTTTGACTGATGTCCAGCTGAGCTTGATTCCCTTTTTGGCTGGGAAATCCCTCTAAACTGAGCTATGGGATCCAGCTGAGTTTGTTCTCCCTCAGCTGGATGAGCTTTTCTTTATCCGGTTTGAGCAGTCCAAATAATTCACACATTAGCTCATTTCTTTGATGAGGTCTCAGTTTGTATAGCAAGTAGACAGCTGTCCCAAATCCAGCTGGTTCATGTACTGCTTCTCTATTCTTCTCTTGAGACCAATGTTCTCAGCTGTATGACTGGCTGAATCTTCATTTTTGTATCCAGCTGTCTTTATTTCACAGCTGGTCCCAGTCAGCTAGCTGGGTTTATTCATTTTCTTCGTTGGTTGAAACAATAAGATGTTTCAGACATCTTAATCAGAGCAGTCATCCTCATCTGAGTCGGAGAAGGAGATTTGATCATCATCCGTTTCGCTCGATTCGAACCTTTTATCCTTTCTCCGGGAGGATGACTCAGCTGGATTTCTCTTTGGATAGAGTTGCTTGTCGTGATGAACCTTCACGATATTCTTGTACCTTTCCTTGCTTTGTTCCAGCTGATTAATGCTCTGTACAAGCATGGCAACTTCTTCGTTCAAATCTTCTTTGCTCATATTTCTGTGCTTCTTGTTGGTCCTTCCAAGCTGAGCTGATTGAGCTTCTTTTCTTGGCTTGATCCTCAGCTCTGCTTCATTCATTCGGCTGGATGAATCTCTGCTTGTGATCCCCAGATCAAATTCGTTGGCCTTCAAGATGGAGAACAATTTTTCCGTCTCCATGCTGCCAAGATCAGTTCTGCTTTGGTGAACCACTTTGTGTGTACACCATTATGAGGAGAGAGCTGAAAGAACTTTCAAGTTCTTGTCTCGAACCGTATATTTCCCAGTTCGGATCGTCTCGATCTCGATGACGAGATTGGAGAATCTGAGCTCCATTTGATCAATGGACTCATAGGGGAGTTGCTTGAAATTGTCGAATTTCTGGCATGCAACTGAGAATTTGTTCTATTGAATTTCCTCTGAGCCTTCACACAGCTTGGCTAGAGTGTCCCACATCCCCTTAGCTGTCTCGCAGTTGATGATCTTGCTGAGATAAACGTCCGTCAACGTTGAGGAGATGACGTTGCGAGCGTAGCTGTCCAAACCAGCTTGTCTTCTTTCTTCTGGAGAGTACTCCCTTTTGGGCTTCACAACTTGCCGAGATGCGGTTCGGCCTCAGTGTGGTTTCTGCTTGTCTTTCTGATTTCATGATAATGATGGGTCCGTCAGTGATAACATCCCACATCATGTCGTGATGCGCACTCAGAAAGCTTTTGAGTCGGAACTTCCAGATCTGATAATCATCGACTGAGAATGTCGGAAGATTTCTGCACAGAGAAGATTCCATGACAGTATGCAATATAATGATTTTTTAAAAAGATTTTGAAACTTTGAAGGATCTGTTCAGGTGACCACTATCAGCAAAGAGGCTGACTTGACACAGATACAGTGATCTTTTGAACCACTGCTCTGATACCAATTGATGGTCCCAAGACGGATACCTTGGTGTAGAGAGGGGGGGTGAATACACCAAGGTTAAAAACTTTTCCAATTAAAACTCTTTTGAGTGAGCTGGCTGTGTTCGATCCAGCTGGAAGGCAGCTTGATCAACACAGCTGGCTGTGTGCGGAATGTGGTGGGTTTTTGGAAAGTCCGTCTGTTGCTTCAAATATATTGCAAAGCTTTGTTTCTCTTTTCAGTTAGTCAGTTTATGCAGCTTGAAAGAATGTTTATGAAGAGTTAGCTGGATGCATAAATAAAACAGGAAAGAACAAAGCAACTTAACGTGGTTCGGAGAAACTACTCCTACGTCCACGACCAGAAACCTCTGGTAAACCACTAAGGATACCACTGACTTTTCGCGCAGTCAGCAAGCGTTGCAGCTTAGTTCCTCAAGCTGGATACAAGTTTACGTGTACTGTATCGAAACGTAACCAGTCTGTTTACGGGCACAGCTGAAGCCTACATTCAGTTTACGGGTACTGAAGAACCTAACCTGTAGTTTACGGGTACTACAGAACCTTAACCTTAACCTAACCTTTTTCTGGGTTTGAGGGTTTGGTTTTGGGGTTTCCAACTATGAACGAGTTCTTACAATGAAGAACTTTTAGTATGATGAACTCGTTCAAACTAGGCTTAAGATGGGAAGGATTATATGCCTAGATACTAGTAGGAGAGAGCTTCAGCAGCCTGAGAATAAATAAGAACTCATGAGAATGTAGACTGCTGGATCTTGAAGCTTTTCTGAGAGATCTTGATCTTTTGTTAGACTTCTTTCTCTGTTGATCTTTCTTGTGTATATTCTCTCTCTCTCGTCACTTTTCTCTCTGATGATGAAGAAGACTTATATTTATAGGGAGAGATTAGAACTAGCCGTTGGAAAGAGCCGTTCTGAATCTCTACCTAACTTCTGACATGATTGACTTGTCTTCTTCCTTGATTTCCTCGTAAAGCAATCCTAGGTCTGACTTCTAGGTGCTGAGGTGTCGAGTTCCTGATGGTCCAGATCAGATCTGACTTTATCTCAAGTTGACTTCGACTCTGCTGTGCTGGTGACTCTGAGCTGTCTTGAACTCTGCTGGATCATTGACGCTGAGCTGAGTCTTGAACTCTGCTGGGTCTTGACGTTGAGCTGAGTTGCCACACAAGCTGGGTCTTTCCTACAGCTGTGTCTGGAAGAACTTGATCGTCTTGAATCTGGATAACGTTGCTGATCACTCGACTTGGCTTACCCTGCTGTGTACTCAGCTGGGTCTTCTGCTGTCTTCAGCGACCACCTGTAAACTTAGAAACTCTATAAGCTCAAACAGGTGAGCTGGAAAAACACTTGGGCTTGTGCAAACATCTACTCGGTTGGGGTCAGCTGGGTTTTGGTATCACTTCAAAACTCTATTAATTTTCCCAATACAGCTTGAAGAAGAGAGACTGAAGAATCAGCAGCAAATGAAGCAGCTCAGTTGATGACCCAGCCATCTGGGAATTTTTTGTCTTTTGAATTTCTGTAATTGTAAAATATCCTTTAATAATGAAAAGCTCGCTTTTATCTCAAGCTCACCCTGATGACAATAACTCTTTGTCCATGCACTGAATTTGATTTTCCTGCTGTGAATGGTTAAACTTTTGAAAACCCGTTTTTTGTTAAGGGGGAAGTAAATTATTTTTCTCAATTAGGTTTTGGCATCATCAAAAAGGGGAAAATTGTTGGAAAAATTAATAGAGTTTTGATTTGATACCAAAACCCAGTTGACCCCAACCGAGTAGATGATTGCTCAAGCCTAAGCGTTTTTCAGCTCACCTGTTTGAGCTTATAGAGTTTCTTAGTTTACAGGTAGCAGTTGAAAACTGCAGAAGACATGGCAAAAGACACAGCTAAGCTGGACCCAGCTGAGGTAATCAGCAGAGCAGACCAAGCAGAGTCAAAGACCCAGCAGTATCAAAACCCAGCTCAGTGTCAAAGACCCAGCTCAGTATAAAAGACCCAGCTTAGTGTCGATGACACAGCTCAGGTCTAAAACACAGCTCAGGTTATTGACACAGCTCAGGTTGAAGCCACAGCTCAGGTTAATAATACAGCACATGTCTAAGACACAGCTCAGAGTCAAGACGCAGCAGATTCCAAGCCGCTGAAGACACAGCAAAGACGCTTATCAGCTCGAAGACGAAGACCTTCTCCAAGACAAGATCCCGATGTCAGAAGATCTTATCTGACGCAGTCAATTCAGAGAAGAACTAGCCTCTGCAGATGCAGACCTACTTCGTAGGTTAAAGGCCAGAAGTCAATGAGAGTAGGTAAGATTCAAACGGCTCTCTTCCAACGGCTAGTTTGAATCTCCACCTATATATATATCCCTCCTCCACCATTGAAGAAAAGGGGGGAACTGGCAAGACGACTGAAGAAATAAAAGAGCAAAACAAAAAGATGAACAACAAACTTCAAAGCATTATCTTTTAAGAACACCCAGCCAGTCAGTTGTGTTCTTAGTTGTTCACACATTCAGTCTTAGGCAGAATAGATCATAATAAATATCTTAAGCCTAGTTTGAACGAGTTCATCTTACTCCTTGTTCTTCATTGTAAGAACTCGTTCATAGTTGGAAATCCCATACCCAAACCCAAACCCAGAAAGGTCAGGTAAAAGGTACGCTTGCTCGAAGCGTGTAATTCGAGTGGTTAGGTTCTTCAGTACCCGGAAACTGAAGGTGTAGGCTTGACAGTGCCCGCAAACTGTTGGAACATAGCTCGGGTTAGAGTTGTGAAGTTGCTTGGTACTTGGAAACCAAGTGGTAGTGAATTACCAGTGAACCTGGTCGTGGACGTAGGAGGTGTTACTCCGAACCACGTTAAAATTGCTCTGTTCTTTATCGCTTTGTTTTATGCATTTTTAGCTAACCTCTCAAGCATACATTTCAAGCTGCATAAACTGACTAACTGAAAAGTGAAGCAGAGCTTTGCAATATGATTTGAAGCAACAGACGGACTTTCCAAACCCACCAACTTCCGCACACACACTCACTCAGCCAGCTGTGTCAATCAAGCTGCCATCCAGCTGGATCATACACAGCAGGCTCTCTGAAAAGAGTTTTAACTTGAAAAAGTTTTAAACCTTGGTGTATTCACCCCCCCTCTACACCAAGGTATCCGTCTTGGGACCAACAGAACTTGAACAGTAAACATGAATATTTCTACACAATAAAATCGAAAATTAAAAGTTTCCAACATGCTTTGATATACAAACAATAAGAACAATTTCTATAAAAATATTTAATATATATATATATATATATAAAGTTTACCTTCAAATCAGGAATAATAAGAAACTTTGTTCTGCAAAGTTAGGAATGCCTAAAACACCAATTAAAATCCAAATTAAAATTGTAAACCTGAAAACTTGAAAGAACTTGAATAAAAGAAGAGAAGAGAAATACCTTTAGATTTGTATTTGAAAAACCGTAAAAGAAAAACTGACTTAATTACCTTTTTATACTAAAAAAAATGGTTAAGGTTTAATGGAATAACTTACATTCCTAAAATTACTCCACCCTCAAACGTGGTGTTTAAAACCAATCATGTCAAATTTTTCTTTTTAAAATAAAATAAAGTTTGAGATTTAAATAAATTAATAATAAAAATTTCGTATTATTAAACAAAATAAATGTTTTATGCATAAATATACATATATTCGTAGTATTAATTTAGAAATTCTTAATATAAAGATATATATACACACATACGTATTTAACTATATAAATTTCAAATAAATTTCTAAATAAAATTATTTCATTATTATTATTATTTTACTAAATAAATATAACATCATATCTAGAGGCACGACTTAGACTATATCAAAGCTCGATTAAATATAATTTCTTACATTTGTAAAATAAGAAACACATTTAAAATGATGTAACAAGTATATTTAAAAATCGGGTTGTTACAATTACTTTCTGTCTTGGGCCGTTTGGGCCTGGTATTGAGCTTTATTTTGTTCGTTATGAAGCCCATAATATTGGGCCTTAGTTTATAGCCGAAATTGAAATGATAAAGTTAAGTTTTGCAATCTATACAAGTCAAGAGCAGCTAGGGCATTGTTGGTTGGAGTTGAACCAAATCAAATTAATTTAAATTAAATTCAAAGACTGTGAATTGAATTATTTCACAGATGTAAAATTCACTAAACTGAATTCATTGTTGGGGAAAATTTTAAAATAATAGAGTAAGTATTCTAGTGGAACCAAATAATATGTAGATTAGTGCTTTTAATTTCTAGAGGTCGAAACAAAAAGTTAAGTTTATATATATATATATCTATATATATATATATATAGGTAAGAGATCATATGTAAAACCATTTTCCCGTAAGAAATAAGAAGCAATCTGGACCATTGATCTTTGTAGATCTACGGTTGTCATTGACCGGTGCATTATAATTAAGAAATAAGAAGCAATCTGAACCATTGATCTTTGTAGATCTACGGTTGTCATTGACTGGTGCATTATAATTAAACATAAAATGCATTATCGTAACAATGCATTGTAATAAATTAAAAATGCATTATTATGACAGTGCATTGTAATAATCATAAAATACATTATTTTGGTACATAAAATGCATTATTATTCTTTTTTACGGGAAAAATATTTTTTACGTGAACCAACCCCTATATATATATATACACACTAATTTCATAATATTGAGTATTTCTAGTTCATTAGCTACAGTTTTAAGTTATCACTTTTTGTGGATTTTCGTGTTTTTCTTATTCATTCATTTATCAAACCAACCTAAGCGGCCAATACATAATGAACCCAATAGTATTATGCTTAGTTTTTTTTTTTTTTTGACAAGGCTATGGTTTGAAATACTTGAAAAGCAACTTAATTGATTGATTAAAGTTAATTAGTATAACGATCCTAAAACAAAATAATAATAAATGACAACAAAGGGGAACTCATATGGTAAGAAATTTTCTCTTCAATCTTTAGATCGTGATAGTACCGGCCTCATTCTGGGCCCGATCTAAGGCTATTTGGGCCTATGTATTAAAGCTCGGCCCGCAGAGTTCGGCCCAAACAAAGTCAACATCTGCCTCGAAGACCAAGTAACGAAGCCCTACTTTGGGAGAAGATAGAATTCTACTACAAACGGGAATCGGATATGCATGTATTAAGAAACTAGATATGTATAAGGAGTTCGATCCCTAGAAGGATTAGGGCTTAGTTCAAGGCTTATAAATAGATGCTAGATTAGAGGTGGAGGGGATTCATTCAATACTCATTGTACTCTCAAGCATAATAAAAGCTCTATATTCTCTCCCGTGGACGTAGATCACATCGATCGAACCACGTAAATCCTTGTGTCATCGTGTTATTGTCTCTTTTAGCTACTTTCGCAAACCCTGGATCTATCATTGGCGCCGTCTGTGGGAACTCATCAACGGTTCTTACGTAGCTGATTTATGATGGTAACGCGATCACAAAGCGTGCGGGAGGCCCAAAGCCAACGCGGGAATCCTAACGAAGCAGAAAGCTGCCCCATAAGCCAAGAGAATCGCCAGAAAGGCAGTTCGGTCCCAAAGGAGAGGCGCAGGCCCTATCCTCGGGGCGAGGCTCTATTAATTCGGCGTCAACAGGAAAATTATACGTTTTGGCAAGCAATCTAATCCTAGTCTCATTTAAGGACGAAGGGTAATCAGCCACTTTCCCCTTCACACGCGGGGGTACTGTTAACGTTTCAACAGTAGGTACCAGGGATCCTAATGAAAAAATGCTAAAAGCAACACTTCTACTCGAGCCAACTGACGGAGGCAATTCGATATCACTACTACTAGACTGAGAAGGGGAGGCCATACTTACTTGTTAAAAAGAAGGTAAATGCTCCGGCGGGTGATTTGAAACCGGGCGCAGAGGAGCAACGGAGCGAACACCGGCGGTACAAGAACAGTAAATTGGGGGATTTTTTGGGGAAGAAGAAACTTTTCTGCGCAGGAACTTTTTTCTCTTAACGACGGCGGATGTGAAATAATGTGATAGGGGAAGAAACGCTTCAATTTCTGTGAATATACCTTTGAATCCCGCCGTTGCATCTGACACACGTGTGAACGTGGGCCCGCCTTTCTCGGAATATGTACCGTCCCTCAACACTATTCAAATGGCCCATTCCTTTTCCCGCCTTCTACATCGGGTATGGGCCGTGTAAATTCTACCGCCCCAACTTAACCAGATCGTTGATACTCAGATCGCTCCTCCTGTTCCCCCTGCTACTTCAGCTCGACACATCAGCTCGGTCATTTAGCTCGTACAGGTGATTTGCGCGATCAATCACCTCGAATAATTCGACCTCGTAGTCTACGTCTACATGTCTTCTTTACTTTTTTTGGGGGGGATGTGATAGTACCGGCCTCATCCTGGGCCCGATCTAAGGCTATTTGAGCCTATGTATTAAAGCTCGGCCCGCGGAGTTCGGCCCAAACAAAGTCAACATCTGCCTCGAAGACCAAGTAACGAAGCCCTACTTTGGGAGAAGATAGAATTCTACTACAAACGGGAATCGGATATGCATGTATTAAGAAACTAGATATGTATAAGGAGTTCGATCCCTAGAAGGATTAGGACTTAGTTCAAGGCTTATAAATAGATGTTAGATTAGAGGTGGAGGGGATTCATTCAATACTCATTGTACTCTCAAGCATAATAAAAGCTCTATATTCTCTCCCGTGGACGTAGATCACATCGATCGAACTACGTAAATCCTTGTGTCATCGTGTTATTGTCTCTTTTAGCTACTTTCGCAAACCCTGAATCTATCAGATCGGGAGTTTGAGTCATATATTCGAGTAATCAATTTACCTTTGTAGTTCCGTAGGTGTATTAGTTTTGTTGGAACTAACACATTTCATTATTTGGTCTTATATATTGTGACAAAATATTATACAAAACTTAGACTTTTCAAGATATCAATATTTCATTCACAATAAAGGAAAGAAAATATATTTATCTCTCTAGATGTTTTATTTTATTGGAACTAATACATAACCTTATTTAGTAAGATAGAATTCAATACAAAACAGCTCATGAAAGATAATATTATCATTCTTCATATTTAATGTTAAAACCTTCAAATTTTTTGGAAAATAAGCTAAAATCTTCAAAGTTAATGGTCCAAAATGTCAATTCTTTAAACTCAAAGATAAAAAATAGCCCTCAAAACTTAAAAGATAATTTTTGTCACTTTTTAACTATCCTACCCCTACCCTCTTAATACCCTACTCTCTCTCTCTCCTCTCTAATTAAAACACCTGCCGCCCCTCCCCAATCTGCCAACTTCTCTCTCTCTCTCTCAATCATCCACCCTCATCTCCTCTTTCACCCACCCATTGTCGGTCACTCTCTTCCCGCCTTCGTCACCCTTTGCTCGCCGTAGTCACCCTCCGCTTACACCCTCCATCTCCTCCAACATCCTACCTCACCGTCGCTGCCCTTCTCTCCGTCACCCCAACATTCTGCCGCTCTTCATCGTCGCTCCGATCTCCCTTCTTCCCGTCGCCACCGTCCCCTACATCTTCTATACCGCCGCCGCCGCATCTCAGCCGTTCATTCCCATCGTCGTCGTTGCCATCGCCACCAGAGACTTCAGATCTACACTAGATCTGATGCTATTTGTTCAGATATGATGTCCACTTTTTTATTTATTTCATGTATGTATACATACATGAATGTGTTATTTCATGTATGTATAGATATGAATTCTACAGATTTTTTGTATTTATGTATATACATGAAGCGTACATGTTCGTGTATGTATTTGTTTATATCTACATGTTCGTTCCATATTTTCAGGTCTGGTGTGTGTTTTGTAATTTCATGTATATATACATACATGGGCGGAGCCAGACTTTGAACCCAGTGGGGTCCAACTCGGGCTTAGACCTGGCTTATAAGATGACCTAAAAAAAACTTTCAGTAGTGTAATGAATTTAAACTTTAATTTTGTTTTAGAGCACCAAAGTTAGATAACTATTTGAATATTTTTAAACAAATTGAACAATAAGAATTATATTCTAGAACAAGTCCAATCGCTATCCTACTTATCAATATTGCCATTGAACATGAACTTCGTCATGCCAATTGAGCCCACATTTTTTAACTTTTCTATAAAATATGACCTTTGAATGTCGTATTGTATATATAATTATATATAACATTCACTAACCATAAACAATAACTTATCATGTTTCTTCCTATATGTTGGACCAACTTAATTAAAGCTTCTAATCATACTAACTTAAGGTTTAGTTTAATAGAAAACTATTTTTTATCACGCCATCATTGGATCCAAATTATACAATCCACAAATCTTGACACAAATTACTAACTAAAATGGAAAACTAGATAAAAATGTCCAAAACATATCAAGATTAATAGCTTTTACAACAATGGAAACAAGTTCCCCAAACATAAAAAATAAAATAAAATAAATCAATGGAAACAATTATAGCAAAATTTAGTATGCAACGAAACAGTGGTATATAATCAATAAAACTAAAATTTTCATATTTAAGGTTAATCCATCCCACGTGCCCACGTGAGGATTGGTTAAGATAAGTTTTTCTTTCCAAACTCACAAATACTACAAGTTTTTTTTTTCATTCGGTATACATTTAGTTAAGCAATGTGGTTTTGGATTAATAAACATATTAACGAAAAACAAGTTATAAAAGAAAATTTGATATAACATGAATATATTTAACTTAAAAAGTTCTCTATTTTCTATCAAAATTTAAAATTAAAATATAAAAACTAGTATGCATTCTTTTATGAGAAATATCTCTATATTATGAACAAATAAATATAAAACCTATCTCTATATAAAGATCTAATCTAAGTTTCATAATTAGTATTTCAGAAAATTTGATAATATAAATTATACATATGCATTTAAAGAATAAAAAAAAAATTGAAAGTCTTGCATAAATTATATTAAAATAAAATAAGTAGTGGAAACCCCCCAAGAAAAGAAAAGAAAAGATGAAAAGGTAAAATACAACCTTCATATAACGATAATAAATACTCCGTATAAAAATACTAGCTCATAACTTTTAATGGTGATTGGATTTTTTTATGGCCAAACTTATTTTGCCAAAAACTTCAATCCAAGTTGCATTTTCAAGCTATTATTGTCTATACAACTTATTTCAAATTATAAACATATGGAGCTTGACTCCATCCGTAAAATCTACTTCTCACATCTGCTCCCTTCTTCTTCTCCAAATGACATAATGCCTATTATATATATATATATAGCTAATTTTTTTGCAAAAGCCAGGGGGGTCCAGTGACCCCACTGCCCCCGGCTCCGCCAGTGTATACATACATGTGTTGTGTACGTGTTATTTCAGATATGTATACATACATGAATGTATTATTTCATGTATGTATACATATGAAGTAGACAAATTTCTTATATATATGTATATATATGAAGCGTACATGTTCGTGTATGTGTACATGTTCTTGTATGTCCCATTGCCGTCTTCGTGTATGTTGTTTTTTCATGTATGTTGTGTATACAAGAAAAGACATACATGAAAGTTAGTCTTCGTGTATACTACAACAAACTAAATCACCGGAAATCGCTCCGCCGCCGTGGCCGAAAATTCTTGCCGCCACCGAAAATCTGTACACCCTCCTCAAAAACCAGTAGCACAATGTATGAGAGAAAAAGTAGGTAGGAGAGAGAAATTCAAAATAAATTGCTCATTAAAGATAAATTGATCTTTTTAACACTAAAAAGTGACAATTTTTATCTTTTAAATTTTGAGGGTCATTTAGTGACAATTTTTATCTTTTAAATTTTGAGGGTCATTTTTTATCTTTGGCTATTTTGAATTTTACCTCAAATCTTCATCTTCATTCTTCATAGTATAAGAAAGCGACATAGTGAATGGCAAAAGTCAAATCGTTATCATGTATGTATCCTAATAAGACAAACTCTGAACAATGTTTGATAAAGACACTTTATTTTCGATATTATCCATAGTAAAGAAAAAACTTTTCTTTTTAAATTATTGTACCAATGATTATAGTATGTAATTATGAAAGAACACAAATAATTGATTTTTTTTACTTAAAATGAAGTTACAAACAAAGATATATGTGTAATACCAGTGTGCACATATTCAATCAATCTTTCTAGATTATGAGTTGTAATAATGTAGATAGTGTACTAATAGATGTAACACAATTATAATTTTCAACTCGAAAAAAAAACATCCATTTTTAATTTATTTTCTTAACAAAATAAATACTAGAACACAAGAAGTAGTGTGTTTGTACTTTGTATAAATCTGTTGGGAAATAGTGAGTCAGCACCAGCACCTTCAAATCTCCACCAAATTTATCTCTTAATTTATTAATCTAAAACCCATTTTCTTTTTTATTCATTTTATTTATTTATTATTTACTGATCTTCTCCTTCTCTCCCTAAAACTGCTTTCTCTCTCTCGAATTCAATATCAGAACTGCGTTGCAGAGAGATTGTTTTGCATGTCATCGTAGTGATCCATAAGGTAATTTCTCATTAAAAGTCGGGGTTTTACAGTTGATCTGTCTGAAATTGTATATGTACTCGTTTATATCTCGTGTGATTTAGGAGGAATCTCATTTTTCTGAATTTTAATTTGTTTGTAGATCTCCTTTGTGATTTATATGTTTGATTACTCGAAGCATAATATGCATAGAGCTTATTTGCCCAACTTTGAAGTGCATAAAGAATCGAGTTTTTAATTTTTAATATTTTTTTTAATCAAGGGTTGATTGTGAAACTTAGGTTGCTCTAAGCTGGCCCAGATATGAGAATTTCACACCCTTTTCTAGCTATGTAAATTCTTGTCGTTTAGAGTGACTGCATAGTGAAGTACTGGATATAAGGTTGAGGAGTTAATTGATAGGTGATAGAATATTGTAAACATTAGATTTCTTGCTGACATATTTTGCTCTCTGACTTTTTTTTTTAGCTCCCCAAACATCTAGCTCAATCTTAGAATGGTTTGTGCTGATGATTTTCAGAACATAGTTGCATTAGGACTACTGAGAAGTATTACGTTCAGCGAGCATGCAGTTGTCTAATAGCTACTAATTGTTGTTTTTCCTATAGAAATATGGAGGGTGGAGGTGGGACTGTCGATTCATTTCGAAGGAACTACAGACTTGGAAAAACTCTTGGGCATGGTTCATTTGGAAAGGTTAAAATTGCAGAACATGTTCGGACGGGGCATAAGGTGGCCATTAAAATTATCAATCGTCGGAGGATGGGGGGTCCCGACATGGAAGAAAAGGGTAAGAAGATTTGATTCATTCAGAACAATAAATGAATAATCTGTACCAAGTTTTTGGTTACTTATCTTGCAAGACTTTCTTGTTGCATTCCAATTTAGTGGCATTATCCTTTTCCATTTCATTTAGATTAGCAAACGTGTTTTACAGCTTTCTAAGATTCAATGTTGCTATGCAGTGAGAAGAGAGATAAAGATATGTCGATTGTTTGTGCATCCGCATGTGATCCGCCTCTATGAGGTTATAGAGACACCAACAGAAATATATGTTATCATGGAGCACGTGATGCGAGGAGAGCTCTTTGATTATATTGTGGAAAGGGGCAGATTACAAGAAGATGAAGCTAGACACTTTTTTCAGCAGGTAGAATCCTTTGTATGTTTTTCTTTGTCTTTAATCGCTGTCTTGTACATATGATATGATGCGTGCAGTGAACATAATATGTTGAATTTCATTTGTGTTTTGGGCAGATTATTGCAGGGGTGGAGTATTGCCATAGAAACATGGTTGTCCATCGTGACCTTAAGCCGGAGAACTTGCTTTTAGATTCCAAAGGCAATGTGAAGATAGCTGATTTTGGATTAAGCAACATTATGAGGGATGGACATTTTCTAAGAACAAGTTGTGGAAGCCCAAACTATGCTGCACCTGAGGTTGTACAATCAGCATGCTTTTAAATATAGAGTTATATTGCTCTGATGATAATAATAATAATAATAATAATAATAATAGTGACTGTAATATGCGTCACGATGCTTTCTGCTAAGGCTAACTTTCTTAATTGGAGCTCATTGCAGGTTGTTTCTGGAAAACTATATGCTGGGCCTGAAGTGGATATATGGAGCTGTGGTGTTATTCTTTATGCTCTTCTGTGTGGGGCTCTTCCTTTCGATGATGAAAACATTCCCAACCTCTTCAAGAAAATTAAGGTATCTGTATTAAATGTTTCCTGGAGCTTGAACTGCTTGAGATTCATTATGTTAGTAAGTAGTGACTTTTTATATACCTTAGAGTGGAATGTACACTCTTCCAAGCCATTTGTCTTCTGGAGCTCGTGATTTGATTCCAAGAATGCTGGTGGTGGACCCTATGAAGAGGATAACCACTCGTGAGATACGACAACATCCTTGGTTCAAAGCTTATCTTCCTCGCTATTTAGCTGTCACTCCACCCAATGCAACGGAACATCTAAAAAGGGTAATTGCTATTTAATGCTTTCCATTGCAAGTCAACTTGATCGTATCACCGATAAGATGAAACATTCATGGTTTTAACATAAAAAGTACTTTGTCCTTCATGTGATCTTTGACTATGCGCCTGACTTTTTTTCTTGGAACTTTGATGTGCATTATTCCGCATATGACATCTTGTTTGCCAACTACACTTTATTTTGCTTATGCAATTAATTGGTAAGTGAGTGTGCATAAAATCTTGTTTGCTAGTAACATTTGGAGCTACTTTTCTCTATGCTTCCAGCGAGACATTAACCACAGAAATCAAGTTTCCAAATTCCTGTTTGCTGGTAATACTGAGGCAGTTTTATTATTCTTGCAGCTTGATGAGGAGATCATTCAAGAAGTTCTTAGGTTGGGATTTGACAGGAGCCAGCTTATTGATTCACTACAGAACAGGCTACAAAATGATGTAAACAATCAAATAGACTTCATGTCTGCAGTATCTTAGTCCTAAACCTTACAAAGAGTTCAACCTTACAAAGAGTTCATATTATGACCTTATGCTGCAGGCTACCGTTGCATACTATCTATTATCTGACAAGCGGTCCCCCAGTGTGACTGGCTACCTTGGTGCTAACTTCCAAGAGCCCACGGTATGAATTCCTTCTTTTTCATACATATATGGAACTCATTATTCTCTGCAAGCACTTTTCAAAGTTTGATCTCATGATGCCATTTTGATAGTTTTTCTATTTTAGATGTGTTTTTAACCTGGGACTAGAACCACATATAGGTGGAATCCTTTTACTATCTTATGATGAGATTCTAGTTAGACTTTTGGCAACTTTGAAAATGGGTTCTAACTCTCTTCTTCCGATTGCAGTAACTCTTGATAACCATTCTAGATTATTTTCTATACTAGTTAAAAACACAAACTTATGATTCACGAGCACCCCCAAGAATGTTTCTTGTCAAGTACCTACATGGATAGGATTTCAATGTGTGGAATAAATATCAGTTATGGTTAT
The DNA here is from genome assembly GCA_031470985.1 of Agastache rugosa. Taxonomy (NCBI): domain Eukaryota; kingdom Viridiplantae; phylum Streptophyta; class Magnoliopsida; order Lamiales; family Lamiaceae; genus Agastache; species Agastache rugosa. The sequence goes on from CM062605.1 coordinate 29,875,400, forward strand.
GAAGTGTCTCAAATTAAAAGAAGAAGCCACAAATAAGATATGGTTTCTGATACAGATGGGAGTAAGCCATTTCTATAAAAGCTTATCCTCATATTCGAAGTAGAAGGTGGAAATGTCAAATTCGTTTTCAGTCCTTTTGAGAAACTCTTTTGACTGTCATCTCAAAATAGTATCCTTGGTCTTTCTTTGTTGACCAATATAGAATTAAGACCGTATAACAATAATATGAAATAACTAGGTTACGGATCCTATTATATGAGCTGGGCATGTATGTATATAATTATTGAGTTTTTAATTCATAATATAGATAGATAAGCAACTAAATTTTTGAATAATATAGACAGACTAGACTATTTAATATAATTGCAAACATCAGTGTTTTGTAAATACACACCAAAATGATATCCATTGCTGCCAACTTATTACATCATTTTGACGAGTTCTTAGTAAATGTGGTGAAATGGTGAGCTTGGTTTTAAAAAGCGCGCCTAGGCGAGGCGCACAGTTGGGGCGTTTTTTAGGGTTAGGCGTAGATATATACTTAAAGCCCACCGAGGCTCATCGAGGCACACCGAGGCACGCCTAGGCGCAAAAGCCCTGAGGCGCGCGCATTCGGTATCTAGGGTTTAGGATATTATAAATGCTTAGCCGACATAATTTAGTTTATAATTTAGCAACGTCTTCCCTCCCTTCCCCCCCTCTTCCCCGCACCGCTAGCCTCCAGCCGCCCGTTGTTGGATCGAGTTCGAGGCCAAGAAGACTCTTAGATGAGGATGAGAATGGGGTGGAGATGGAAGAGGACATTGGTGAAAACAAAGATGATGAAGGAGATGGGGATGATGCATTTTATGATGATGATTATTGATTAATGATTGCTTAGTTGATTTGATCGTACTTTAATATTTACGTGACGTACTTTAAGACTTAAGTATTTGTGTTTGTTGAATATTTGTGTGTTTTAAATTAAGTATTTGTGTGTTTTAAGTGTTTGTGTTTTAAGTATTTGTGTTTTTAGTAGAAAATATATTATAGGTAAATATATTAGAATTTTTATACTTTAGGTGCGCCTCGCCTACGAAAAGCCCGCGCCTGAGCTTAAAGCTCTGCGCTTAGGCTCCAGGCCAGTTTGCGCCTCGGTGAGCCTTGCGCTTTTTAAAACCAAGATGGTGAGTATAGCTAAATTATGTAGAATTATCAAAGTCAATCCAAGTATCTGATGCAGGGAGAAACGTGTAATATATTCATAAACAATAAGATATACGAAATCCGTTGACTTTGATTCACAAAATATCGGAAAACGTAGGATAAGTGTTAATCCGTTGATTTACACATGAATACCGAAAGAACACACGAGAAGAGAACAAACCCAAACTCTACATCTCAATATCAAATTTAACTCTCCAAAACATAACAAAAGACCTAATATATATACTAAAACCCTAACTTGACGTCCAAGACAATAATTAAATAAATAAATACAAATATATTAAACTTTCCTTATCTTCATCATTCTCTCCATCCTTGAAACGATTCCTCCTCGAATCGGTAACGTCCTCGACGATAGTCGTCGCAGGGTCGATCATATTGACCGTATAGGAAGTCAAAGATCTCTCGATTCTGCCGTCGTAATTCCTCAAACTTTTGAGACAGAAAGTCGACATCGCGCCGGAGATCTTATTGAACATTCTGAACGGGTGATTGATAGGGAGAGATCGGAAGGAACATAGCATGGCTCTGGATTGCTTTGGATACCAACTGATGCAGAGAGAAGCGTGTAATATATTCATAAACAATAAGATATACGAAATCCGTTGATTTTGATTCACAAAATACCGGAAAACGTTGGATAAGCGTTAATCCGTTGATTCACACATGAATACCGGAAGAACACACGAGAAAGGAACAAACCCGAACTCTACATCTCAATATCAAATTCAACTCCCAAAACATAACAAAAGACCTAATATATATACTAAGACCCTAACTTGATGCTCAAGACAATAATTAAATAAATAAATACAAATATAATAAACTTTCCTCATCTTCATCATTCTCTCCATCCTTGAAACGATTCGTCCTCGAATCGGTAACGTCCTCGACGATGGTCGTCGCAGGGTCGATCATATTGACTGTATAGGAAGTCAAAGAATCGAGAGGAAGTCAAAGATCTCTCGATTCTGCCCTCGTAATTCCTCGAACTTTTGAGGCAGAAAGTTGACATCGCGCCGGAGATCTTATTGAACATTCTGAACGGGTGATTGACGGGAAGACATCGGAAGGAACATAGCAAGGCTCTGGATACCAACTGATGCATGGAGAAGCGTGTAATATATTCGTAAACAATAAGATATACAAAATCTATTGATTTTGATTCACAAAATACCGAAAAACGTAGGATAAGTGTTAATCCGTTGATTCACACATGAATGTCGGAAGATTATACGAGAAGAGAACAAACCCAAAATCTACATCTCAATATCAAATTCAATGCACCAAAACATAACAAAAGACCTAATATATATACTAAAACCCTAACTTGACGCTCAAGACAATAATTAAATAAATAAATACAAATATATTAAACTTTCCTTATCTTCATCAGTATCCATGCGCATTCCACACATCATTCTTTGATTTTTTGAAAATTATGCTGTCTGAATCATCTAGCTTCTCATTCTTATGCCTTGCTTTCAAGTATAGTCAGAGGCTCAGAGCATCTGGTGAACAAATAGTCAAACGATTAGAAACTGGACATTTTATTGGAACATGCAAGTATTCATCTATTTTACACAAAATGAGATTATAATGCCTGAGTGACGTAAGCGAATAACTGCAAATTCATGTGGTGGGACATACTCCCTCCGTCCCTGTTAAGTGTGGTCCGGAGGGAGGGGCACGGGTTTTAAGAAGGATGTTAGGTAGATGTGTAGTGAGTGGAGAATGAGACTCACTTTGTTGTAGTGTTAGTGTAGTGTTAGTTACTTTTAAAGGGTAAAAGGGTAAAATTTTAAGTGGGGTCATATCCATTTAAGGAAGGACCACACGGACGAAAAAGGAAAGTGTACTACACTAATCAGGGACGGAGGGAGTACTTTTTATGTACAATAACATGCGAAGCTCGATTGTGCAATTGTTTCCTTCCTCTGTCGCTACTCCTTTTCTTATTGACAGGAAATTCTATCCCCCAAGAGTTCTTTTGTCTGTGTGTATGATGTCTCTGTATATCTAAAGCTTCATTTCCCAAAATTGCTTCATCTCTCTTTCCAGGAAACGTACTCTGCGGGACCTAATCCTGATCTTAATGCACAAGCCTTTCCACTTGATGGGAATTCGTCACCCCGGATCTCAAGAAAGAAGCAATGGGCTGTTGGAATTCAGGTTAAAAATGTGAAATCCAGTGTTTTTCTGTTACTCGGTTTTGAAATAAAGCCGTACATATGACACTTGTATGCATCTTGGTGATATTCAGTAGCATATACAGTTTGATAGTTTCTATAGTGTATTTGGTTAACTTTCGTAGTTTCTTATGTTTGCTACTTTACCAGTCTCCAGCACGTCCAGGCGAGATAATGACCCAGATTCTCGGAGCTTTGCAAGGATTAAATGTCAGGTGGAAGAAGATTGGGCACTACAACATGAAATGCCTCTTCACTTGTGGCGTTCACAGCCAAAACAGTACGGCCACTAGTAATCACGTGAATGGCAACCATTATGTTACTGGGACAACTTCCATTAGCGCAAACGGATTGCAACAGCTTAACTCTATCGTGAAATTTGAAATACAGGTGACTTTTTCTTGATGTTCTCCTATAAAAATCAGCAATAATATTTTGTTTTAATTTGATGCTTACTATAATCTTTGTGACGCGATGATAGCTTTACAAGACCAGCGAAGTGGAGTATTTGCTTGATCTGCAGAGGCTTAGTGGTCCTGTGTTTCTGTTCTTGGACTTCTGTGCCTATTTCATGATGCAGCTCGAGTTCCTTAGTATATATACTTCCGAGAAAAAGTTTGTAAATTTTATGTAAATATTGCAATTTGGATATTGCTATTTGCACTAGTAGGCCACCTTTTAGGATTTATTGTGTTGAATTACGAATATTACCTTGGGTTTGTAGATATTGGATATATTTTTGTACATCACTCGTACCCTTGTCTTGATTATAGAGGTTTCTTGTTTAGAGGTAGATTTGAGTGAGATTGGTATTTCCGTGCGATTGAATCTGAATTGTTGATTTTTTTTTTTTCATGATAATTGTCATTTGATATGTAACTAGTTAAAAGGGTATGATTGCTACTCCCTCCGTCCCAATAGCAAGGTCTCACTTGCTTTGGGTGCGGTTATCAAGAAACAAGAGTTAAAGCTTTTGAAGAATTAATTATTTTCATTTTTTAAATGGACATTGCTATTGGAACGGTCAAAAAAGGAAAGTGAGACTTTGCTATTGGGATGAAGGGAGTATTTTTTTGGGGATAATTGTCATTTTTTTTCTTAACTAATTGATAACTTTTTATTCAACCTCATCATGCAATCAACCGCAATCAAGTCTGTTGTCTTATTTATTTTTCAAGCAAATCTAGTCGGTACAATTCCATGCAAATTCAGGATCCTTTTTCCTCTACAAAATTTTTAGCAAATAGATTTCTTCACAATGAGGTGCACAAATCTCGATATAGCCCTAATTTCCCCTCCACCCCCCCCCCCCCCCCCAACCCCACCCTCCCAAAAAAAAAAAAAACTCGATACAAATGCAACGGAAGGTCTGTGAATTCAAAGAAAAACACACAACACCAGAAATGGATTTGCTATATACTATGTACTACATGTTAGAAACTAGTCTTCAATTTACAGTATACGAAGCTCAGTACAAAATAATATGATTCCTCTGTGTGTGTGTGTGATTTCCCACATTTCGAAGGTATGTATGTAAGATCCACTGCTATGTGGATCAATAAATAATATGAATAAGCCTGTAATGAAAAGAATATCGACAATTAAAATTTGTCAAATAATACATCACACGATGTTTAATTGCCTTCATTGCAGTCTACATCCTTGCTCTTCCGCCTTCATAAAAACAAGAGCTCTCTTAATCCTCTGCAACAAGATACCAATAAAACAGATTATACATAACAGTGTAGATATATTAATAACATGAATATAAGCTCAAAGTGCCTAAAATTCATGTAAAATTTTATAAATCCAACAAAATTTAATTGTGCAGGGAAGCAATAAATAAAGAATTATTGTGAATATAGTCAAGAGTGTGAGTACCTCATGGGTATTTCTTAGTCGAAGGAGTTCTAATCTCTCTGATGGCCTACGATTTGTCAATGTAGCAAGCTGCATAATCCGGGACGTCAAACACCAACGAGTTTAAGTTTTAGTAATGATTTGACAAGAATGGGCATTAAGAAGCATACCCAAAAACTGAAGCGCTCAGGATCCTGCGTGGGGGGCATCAATCCTTCTGCTTTGAAAAGCTCGGCAAGCCTTATTCTATCTGTATGGGGATTTATGAAGAGTTTGAAGAATGTTCAAAATTTTAGAGAACACGAACAAATATTCAGCGAGAAAGTATTGTACAATTACCCCCTTGTGCTGCTTCTTGTGCTTCCTTTATCCATTGGCGAGCAAAAACTTCTGCCTTTTGTGTCAACTCCACCAACTGTAAGCTTAGAAAAATCAATCCAAGCAAAACAGAAATAATATACCCAACGCTTAGAGACCTTAAATAAGATGAACATAAAAGGATACAAGACTTCTCAACGAACAAACTTCTTTTGAAAAAATAGAAAAGCAGAGAAAATGGCAGCAAGAGAAGCATAGTGAATTAGTGAAGTACTCAATCAACTACTGACGATAATGATGTTTGTTCTTCCTACTGTGATTGCATTTAATTTGGGTAATAACGAAAAATATGCAAGGAAATCCAAATATTAGTAGGGTTTAGTAACACATTATTCAGAATGCAACTTTTTTATTTGGGTCAACACCAATGGAACATGAGCCTGAGTAGCTATTATTATAATGTTGGAACATATATGGTACTCACATCATTTCTCTCAGTTCCCTCTGGCGGATGTATGTCTTCCACCCATTCAACCTCAGCTACGCGGTATCTTTATATCCAATGTTAAAGTAAAGAATGAATCAGTTTAAGAAGCTATACGGTAGAGTATGAGAATAGTGGATCATATTGTCCCTATACAAAAGTGGAAAATTACCCATCTTGATCCCAATTACGAATGATGCGACATCTCCGTCGGCTTTCAACCTGCATCCATTAGTTATTGATACCAGAAGGAGGTTAACCAAGCAATCAGAAAATGAAGGTCAAAATAGAGCATACTGAATCATCAGAGTGAGTCCATGAGTGCATGAACAAATCCCAAAGTGAATTTCTTATCTGATTATTTTAAAATCAAATCGTTCTTTAAGTAATTGCACCTTTTATAAGAAAAAACGACACTGACAATATAAGCAAACAAATCCCCCTAAAAAATCACACACATCCCTACATTCATCTGCACCAGGTGTTAAATCAATCTAGGATCCATGGAGTAAAAGTTGATACCAAATAATGTAGAAACAAAAGCTGAAGTAATACAAATAATAAAGTAGCTTACTTAAAATCTTACCTCTAAAAAGAAACGCCCATCTGGAAGAGGCTCGCAGCTGCATTTATAACATAACAAGTGATTATATATGTTAAGGAAGTGTATTGTCAATAAAAGGAATTCATATTCCTCAGGCAAAAGTAAAGGAGGGAACCAAACAAAAAAAAAATACCAAATAGAAAAGAAAAGAAATTTGAAGTATGGTCCAACTATAAGCAATCACCTACTCCGTAATCTCCACCTCACATGCATAATCAACGACTGAACCAGTAGATGAGTCAATAACAACCTGCACCAAAAACATAGACAACAGGCAGGAAAATGAGCATATGTATTGGACCGTAACACTTAATATCAAATCAGAACGAAGAAACAACTCAAGTACCATCATACCATTCCCATCCGGCGATTTCCTTCCATTATCCTCCTCACCTGTTGTCACACAAAATGTGGGACTTAAAATCAGCCAGCAACAAGATAGTAAACTATACGCACTTGATATGCCCACAAGATGACTATTAGAAAAGCTTCATGTCAATATCATATTGATCAGTGAAACTTACATATCCTACTTACACCAACTCGCTGCCTAAACTACCATATCTAGTGTTTTAAAAGACAGCCACTATATTGAATTTACAAACATCTAGGATTTCATTTATATTCTTTCAGAAATCAGCAGCAGAAATCTCTTTTGGCTAGTCGAAGGAGGCTGTGTTTTCATTTTAGGGTGGCAGCAAAAGCTGTTCTGCCACTAAAAATAGGTTAATTTAAAGGGTTAGTTACAAACACTATCCATGTGGTTTGACCTATTTAAAGGAGTAAAAGCAACTATGTCTCAGAACGCAAAAAACCCCTTGATCTACTACAAATACTACCTTGAGATTTGTGTTTCTCTCACAAATAACATATTAATCACTGCCTTTATAAATAGAAACAAATGTAAAGAGGGAGTTCAGAACTAAAAATATTTTAATATTGAAATCATGGCATGCAGGGGCTATTTGATCAGCTCACCATAAGTCTATAACGCGGTTCAAATATGTTAAGCTGTAACTTCTGGCATGGTAAAATAACATCCATGGCAAAAAGAGGCAAGAAATCAGGACCAGGGTTCGTCAAACTCTGATACTCCAGCTTCCTCTCTGCATATTCCTCTGGAAAGTTCTTCTCTATGATGTTGTTCAATGTGACACTGCAAATGCCAATAAATAAGGTCATGCCTTGAACATGTCTAATGAATCAAACTTTATCTTAGCTTGATAATAAACGAGCCAAACTCAAACTTTCTAATACTCAGCTCAACTTGATCACACACATCAGAGCAAGTATAACTGTAGAAAACTAACCTGATTGCACATGTCCTGGGACTAATAAACAAAACAGTACGACACAAAGGACATCTGTTACCTGAAAATAAATATGCAAGATTTGAATAATAAAAGCATCGTTGAAACAATAAACAAACAATAAACAGAATTATAGATGTTATTAAAACAATATCTTTGTACATAATGGAGAAAGGGAAACAAAGAGAAGGAGACAGATAATACACCTCGGTCCATAGTCTGAAACAAGCATGACCGACAGAAAGAATGCCCACAAGGAGTTGTGATTGGTTCAAACAGTAACTTCAAACATAGAGTGCAATCATAATCATCTGTGCGTTGAGGTGTTACATGGCTTCTCCTCAAAAATGTGTTGGCAATTGATTTCTCTAGATTCACAAGAGCATTGCTGCAGAAAGAAACATTACTAGTGATTATTTATAAGTAAAGAAACATTACTAGTGATTATTTATAAGTTTATAAATAGAAAAAATATTGCTAGCATCAAACCAACAAAAATTAAGGAACCCTCTATATTACCTTTGAGGATCAATTTGAAGGCCCGAACGAATAACATCTTGAGCAAGCTCATACTTTTCCAACTGTGCAATAACATCATTTATTGAAAGTATTGAAGCCATAAAGAGATTGAGGAATGACTTTACGCTACACAGCAAGATGCAGCACCAAGAAAGCTCATAAAGTGATATATGAGAAATCAAATTGTGATTTAACAGTACATGCACAACTTTAGATGCAGGTATCAATCAATTGTAAACTGTTAGTAATATGAAAACCAAATCATGAAATTTTTTTTCCAGAGTATCATGTCAATTTTTCAGTTGCTATTAAGCCGATAAAAGTCTGTCAATTGTGAAATGTTGAGGAATATGTAAACTTAATCATGAAAGAACTTTCCTGAGTATCGTTTTTTTTTATTATTATTATTTTTTAATATTCTACTAATAACATTCAATACTAAAGGAAGCAAACTGAAGCATACCAGAATAAGAGCATTAGCCTTAAGAATGTAGGAGGTTGCTAAATTACTTTGGAGATCCATCACCTTCTCCGCATCATTCAGTGCAAGCTAAAATACATTTTAAACATCAAATTAGTAGGACCTCTCAACAAAATATGGAAAAAACATAATTGGGAGGAACACTAAGATATGGGAATGCCGAACACACCCCAGCATGAGTTGTTGGATCCAACCCATTCAATGGCCTGTATTCTGAAGCAGCAGGAGGCCTGTTTCTGAGGAAATGGCTAAGCCTGGGGAATGACAGTTGAAAAAAACACAAGATTACAAAAACTTGATTATACTGAGTGCCAATCTCAAATTAATAGGATTGGATTGTTATTTGTTAATAAACACTGTCATGTAAGAATCATGGTTAAGGACCACGTACCGAAGATAGGCAGCACATCGGTTGCTCAGAATAATAGAATCACCAGGTTTAATGTGGTTAACTCTTGAGTATAACTCAATTGCCTGATAGAATCAAACAATAAGATGATAAGTTGGAAAACAGCAAGTTCATGTTTACTATCCAGCAAGACATACCCATTTACTATACCCAGCACTAAACAATACTCCCTCCATCCCAACTCAATAGGCCACCTTGCCTTATTTGGACGTCCCATTTCAATAGGCCACTACCTAAAATAGAAACCCAACACATAACAAACACCCTCAATATAACTCATAAATTACACATTATGCCACAAAAGAGGTACTCTCCTCCTTCTCTCTCTTACTTGGTTTGACAAAAATACTCCCAAAAGAGATACTTTCTCTTTCCAACTTTATCACAAACAACCTATTTCTTAACATCCGTGCCCGGGCATGGAGGCCTAGTGAAATGGGACAGAGGGAGTATATTGACTAGACGGTGTTAGTATGTGGTCCGACCAATTTCTGGAAACTAAATGCATACAATTAGAATTACTTAGCTAGCACCAATTGGCATTACTCATCTGATAGAGCTTAAAGCAAAGAAATTCAATGTGAAAATTATTATAATGTTACTAAAGTTGAACTGCAATAACTTCACAAGTAGTAACTGCAAACAGATGTCATTTCCAATACCTAGAAGGCTAGAATGTTCTGAGGACCCAAATCACATGAACACCTAAACAACTTATATATGTTACTCCTCTCATAAATGCAGGGAAGATAGGTTAAGAAAAGCAGACAATCAGTGCAATTAGAGATGGTTTCTCAGAAACAATCCGTAACCAAAATCTACGAAGTACTTTGAAAATAGCTTTATGTGTGATGAAAACTATTGGATGCTAGCTGATAATCTTTGGGCAAAAACCTACTATTCTGGCCTTTAATAGATGAAACCTAGAAATAACAGATGGAAAAGAAGAAAATGCATGAATATAGGGATTAGCAGCGCTTTCCCAGCAGCATAAAAAACCATGATTTATCCAATGAACAGGATTAGGCTCCTACTATTTGAACCATCATTCCCCAAATTATGTTGTTTCAATCGTCTTAATAAAAGTGCAATCTTCCAGCATCAAGATAGAATCTAAGCACCCATATGACCCAAACACATCTTCAACAAGCAGCAACCTTTGAATAATAGTCCTGAAGTCTAAAAGGCACTGCTCTGTCAATGAATATTCAAAGACATGCCGATGTCTTATGTTCCCAAGGCTAACACTTATTCTCAAATAATGCTGCTTGTTCCCCAGGAACGAAATGTTTATCATCTACTACTTTCTATATGTAGCCCTTGAAACAATTCTGAAATAACTATTTTACGCCTTTGAGCTCGCATAGAACTAAGGCTTTAGCTCGTCATGGAAACTTCTTCCCATCAGCCTCCAATTGGTTTCTAAGAAGAACAATAGGATGAGGAACATTAAATTCAAGAAGTATGGAGCATTGTCTCATCAATATTAGCAGCATTACTTCCAAATATCAATGAACAATTATGCTTCCCCGATTATTGAGATTATTCTGACACCAGTCTTCTAAAATATCAATACAAAGAACTCCAATTTTTCAAAGAAAACCACATATAAACACCTTACTCAATTAAAGAAAATAAAGGGCTCAACAAGACGGGCGGCAGATAACCTGATCCAATCGATTTTCACGAAATGCGGTGTTCGCCCGGTGCATGAGGTCGTAGAGATGGCTATACCGCTCCCACGACATTGATGATCCCTCACCATTCTGCTACACCATTCAACACCATCCAATTATGCATACAAATTTTAACTCACACACACACACATAGAGAGAGAAATGAAGCAGCATAATCAGACCCATGGAAAATCCTGGACATCGTCAATCCCTTCCAAGCTGAATCCGGCAGCAGGAGAAGTCGTCATTTGGGGAATAAGGATGCGGCGAAAATTGGCGAATCAAATTAAATTTCCCAGAGAGCATGAATCAATTATAGAGTGGAATAATGGAAAAACTGGTGGTCTATCCAAATGAAAGAGGGTGACGTACAACCAATGAAAAACTAGTTAATTGACGAACGAGAAAGGAAACTGTGACGATAGTGGTGAGTGGAAGCGTCGTGTTCGCCCCTGTATCCTTCGTTGTACGCTTGGACTCTATTCGTTTACGTGTTTCTCTCTCACTACACTACTCTCTCTCTCTCATTATGTATAGTGTGGACTATTGATTCATCAATTGTGCATGTAAAGCTTAGCTTGGCAAATTCTCACACACATGTACACGTACTGAGCGTGCAATCGTAAATCGTAATTTTTATGTAAGATTTGGTTCAGAGCTTTCGTTCTCAAGAAATTTTGCCCTAATTTTTCACCGCCGTTGAAAAGTCGTTTTACTGTGACTCTCTCTCTCGCGTTCAGTTGTGAGTGTGCCGCGGCTCCTGAAAGTGACACGCGGCGTAATAGTAGCGGCCCGATCGCTGTGTCTGGGCATGCGCCACGTCAAACCCATGTGATGATTGTGAATCACACTTCAAATTGAATCAAGATTAGATTTTTGGATTTAAAATCCTATTTTCCTTTTTTTTCCTCCTCTTTTCCCTTAGATAATACTCCCTCCATCCCAATAGCAAAGCTTCATTTCTTTTGGGCACGATTATTAAGAAATAAGAGTACTAAAATAAAAGGTGATAGGTCCCAAGATTGTTGAAGGGTTAATTATTTCCATTTTTGGAATATGACTTTGCTATTGGGACAGACGAAAAAGGAGAGAGGAACCTTGCTATTAGAACATAAGAGTACATTTGATCACTTTCTTGATATAAGAGTCTCAAAAAATAAAATGTACTTATTAAAAAAAGTGTCGTGTCTATATAATTATTTAAGATAGTATGCTTCATGGTGGTTATTTTTCACCTATTGGAGGTAAAATACTAACTCTTTGTCTTCAACTTAACTTAATTTATTCTTCTTTTTTACTTTGATGAACTGGATCTAGTTAAGCCGACTAGCTAATTATTCGATGAAAACGAATTGGAGGTCCGTCAATATTTAGGGGCTATAACTAACACATTCCAACAAAAACCTAACGACAAATCATCATTAGATTTGTTCCAAAACAAGAGGCAATTTTTGGGAACTTTACATGTTTGTTTTACATCAATATTGTCAAAGGGAGGTATATATGTTTTTACCAACATTTCAAAATATTAAAAGACATGAACAATAATTTATCTTTCTTGAACGGAAACGAAATTTACTTGGCATCCACCTTGAATAGTGATTGTGGTTATGGAGTATCAATTTGGACCCTTTATTTTACTTAGAGTTACAGCTTATGTCGAGCGTGGTAGTTTCATGATCTTGTCGAATCAATACTCTAATTTTCTCTACTATTTATCATAAATGATACTCTCTCCGTCCCACAATAAGTGATCACTTCTTTTTGGACACGAGTATTTAGAAGAAGAGTGTTTAAATGATAAATAGATAGAAAGTTGCGGAGCCTAAATCTTTTTGTGAGATAAAAAAGTTTCCATATTAGGTAGGTAGCTACTTATATGAGATAGTTCAATAAGGAAACGTAACCACTTATTGTGGGACGGAGAGGGTAGGATATAACTAATTCCTTGATATATGGAGCCTTTACTTTATTCAAAAGGGCATTTATAATACTTTAATTAAGGTGGTACAAAAATTTCAAAATATGAGTAATAGCTTATATTAAATGATGCTAGGACAAATTTTAGAGAATTGTGAGCTGTGAATTGTTCTATAGTATTTGCTTAATTCAGCGTAAATATGCATTACTTATACGGGTCAATATAATCTAATTTCCACAAACATGGTAATTTTCTATTGAGAGAGAATTTCTAGGGGTCTTCCTGTAAAATCCTTGAATGCAAATAAAAAATCTAAGTTGTTTCCAATAAATCCTAAGATCGAAACAAAATATTTAGAGGCAAAATTGAAATAGTCAAAATAGATAGTGAAAATTAATAGTTGGTCACCAACTTTATTTTCATAAATTCTGTCAAATTTTGAGGATTTTGGACAAAATTACCCCTAGAAATTGATGGTGCGCTGCGCGTGGTACACTTGGAACGAATGAGATCTGTTCGTACCAGTCGTACCAAGTTATGGCGTTGCGACGATACACTTGGGACTAATGAGATCCGTTTGTACCAAGTTATGATATTGCACAACTGGTACACTTGGAACGAATTCGTACCGGTTGTGCCACATTTGGCAAACTTCGTACCAGTTGTGCAAAGTTAAAGTAAGGGCGTATAAGTCTATTCAGCTCAAAGTTGGCCACAATTTATTAGAATAAAGTTGTTGGCCAACATTTATTTTTTACTAACTTGTTTTGCTATTTCGCACTGTTACACCAAATATTTATGTCATTCAAGTGATTCTTGAAATATACGTACTAAATTAAATTGTAAATCTCATCTCTCAACGTCTGCTAAGTCGAGATATTCTATAAATATTTGGGTATTAATAGCAACACGAAATTATTGATGCAAGTTGTCTAATGTCCATAAATGAATGTAGATAAAATGTATAGATGCTTGTTATCGAAAAAATAAAATCCTATCCCCACATCAAAAATTGTGGCTGCGACAAACCTAATTTTGGATAACGTCAAATATGGCTGTATTTGTAGATTGTCTTGTCGCCTCAACCACCATTTGGCTGATTTCTGCTACACGTCGAATACTTTATGTCGCTCCATTTTCCCATTTTTTATGACGAATATAATTTTAACCATTTTTCGATATTCGTATCAGATGATATATAGTACTTTCGTTATAGTATAATTATTTGTAAATAATATATGGGAGGTACATCATATGAAAATTTAATATGACAGACCCGACCCATTAGGCGTCGGATGAATTCTAATATGATTTTGTTTTTCTTTTTCTTACAATAAAAATTTGATGCTTTATAAAACAATGCTTGTAGGCTACTTGGCGGTGTTAATATTTCATGTGATTGGATAGTACAATATAGATATGATAAAATTTGGAACTTTATTTTTTTTCTATTTTTTGAGAAAAAAATGGAACTTTTGTTGATACTTCGTCATGTAATGTTGTATGTATATACTATATTATATTTATTACTGTATTACTTAAGATAAATTTGCATTTAATTGATTTATTAAATTTAAGTTATGTTATTAGATTATCATTGTGCGGTGGGGAAAACATGTTGTCGTTATCATGACCGGGCATATCGTGACATACGTTAAGTGTATTTTTTTTAGTGAGTAAAAGAATATAGCATGCATATTATTCCCACCGTCCCAATAGCAAGGTCTCAACTTTTGAAGAGTTAATTATTTCCATTTTTGGAATGAGACCTTGCTATTGAGACAGACAAAAAAGGAAAGCGAGACCTTGCTATTAAGACGGAGGGAGTATATATTACATTATGACTAAAATTAAAATGACGAGCTTGCGACTAACAAGATTATTTTAATTTCTATCGCACTTGAAGAATTTACATGAAATCCCCAATTCCGTATGAATAATATACAGTAAAATCTCTATTAAGTCATATATTTGGGATTACAAAAAATTATGAGAAAATACACCTTTCTAGTCAAATCAGATAGTAAAACACAAAAGTTGGCCACAAACTTAATTTTTACAAATTATGGCAAATATTTGCCTTTTTGGACCAAAATACCCTTATTTTTACTTTACATACCTACTTTTTCTCTCTCCTCATATTTCTCTTTTATTGTTGCTGCTGCTACTTTTTCTCTCAATTTTTTCAAACGTGTCTTCTCTCACTTTCTCTCTCTTCCATTCTCTACTTTCTCTCTCCCTACCACCACCACCACCACCATCGCCTCTATTCCGTCGCCGCCGTCTTCTCCGTCGTCTCCTCCATTCACGCGATTCATCCACCATGCCGTCCATTCTTCACCCTCTCTCCTACAATTTTCTCTGCTCCTCCGTCGCATTTTGCTCTTTTTTGCAATTTTCTACCAATCAGAAGCTTCTCGTTGGCATTGTGCTCCAGATCTACAAATAGATCCATAGATCTAGGTCATTTCTCCTTTCAATTCTCGCAATTTATGTTGATCTAGAGTTTTTTTGAATTTTTGTTGTATTTTTCTTATTTTTGTTGTATTTTTCTTTTTTTGTTAATTTAGGGCTTTTACGTGTTTGTTTCTCGATGATTTATGAGATTTTCATATTGTTTTGGTAATTTTTTGTGTATGTGGGTTAATTTCTGGATGATTTGGATGTATTTTTGCTGATTTCTATTTCGTTTGTGTTGATTGAAGAAGACTGTTGCTTGCTGTCAAAACTCGTCGGTACGAAATATGTGTATTCGTACCAGTAGTAACTCGTACCATGTAAGAATTTCATAATTTGTACCAATAACCAAGCACAACGAAATGGTACGCTGGTAAGAATTTCATAATTCTTACCAAGTACCATGTAAGAATTTCATAATTCGTACCAATAACCAAGCACAACGAAATGGTACGCTGGTAAGAATTTCATAATTCTTACCAAGTACCATGTAAGAATTTCATAATTCGTACCAATAACCAAACACAAAGAAATGGTACGCTGGTAAAAATTATGAAATTCTTACCAAGTACCATGTAAGAATTTCATAATTCGTACCAATAACCAAGCACAACGAAATGGTACGCTGGTAAGAATTTCATAATTCTTACCAAGTACCATGTAAGAATTTCATAATTCGTACCAATAACCAAGCACAAAGAAATGGTATGCTAGTATACCAATCGGAAGCTTCTCATTGGCATCGTGCTCCAGATCTACAAATAGATCCATAGATCCATGTTATTTCTCCTTCCAATTCTTGCAATTCATGTTGATCTAGAGTTTTTTTGAATTTTTGTTGTATTTTTCTTATTTTTTTTGTTGATTTAGGACTTTTACGTGTTTATTTCTCGATGATTTACGAGGTTTTCATACTGTTTTGGTAATTTTTGGTGTATTTGGATTAATTTCTGGATAATTTGGATGTATTTTCGCTGATTTCTGTTTCGTTTGTGTTGATTGAAGGAGGCTGCTGCTTGCTGTCAAAACTCGTCAGTACGAAATAGGTGTATTTGTACCAGTAGTAACTCGTACCATGTAAGAATTCAATAATTCGTACCAATAACCAAGTACAACGAAATGGTACGCTGGTAAGATTTATGAAAGTCTTACCAAGTGCCATGTAAGAATTTCATAATTCGTACCAATAACCAAGCACAAAGAAATGGTACGCTGGTAAGAATTATGAAATTCTTACCAAGTACCATGTAAGAACTTTGATAATTCGTACCAATAAACAAACACAAAGAAATGGTACGCTTGTAAGAATTTCATAATTTTTACCAAGTACCATGTATGAATTCCATATTTCGTACCAATAACCAAGCACAAAGAAATAGTACGCTGGTAAGAATTATGAAATTCTTACCAAGTACCATGTCAGAATTTGATAATTCACAAAACACAAAGAAATGGTACGCTGGTAAGAATTTCATAATTCTTACCAAGTACCATGTATGAATTTCATATTTCGTACCAATAACCAAGCACAAAGAAATGATACGCTGGTAAGAATTATGAAATTCTTACCAAGCGTACCATTTCTTTGTATGAATTCACACTTCGTACCAATAACCAAGCACAAAGAAATGGTACGCTAGTATACCAATCGGAAGCTTTTCGTTGGCATCGTGCTCCAGATCTACAAATAGATCCATAGATCCAGGTTATTTCTCCTTCAAAGTCTCTCAATTCATGTTGATCTAGAGTTTTTTTGAATTTTTGTTGTATTTTTCTTATTTTTTGTTGATTTAGGGCTTTTACGTATTTGTTTCTCGATGATTTATGAGGTTTTTATATTGTTTTGGTAAATTTTTGGTGTATTTGGGTTAATTTCTTATTGATTTGGATGTATTTTCGCTGATTTATGTTTCGTTTGTGTAGATTGAAGGAGGCTGCTGCTTGTTGTCAAAACTCGTCAGTACGAAATAGGTGTATTCGTACCAGTGGTAACTCATACCATGTAAGAATTTCATAATTCGTACCAATAACCAAGCACAAAGAAATGGTACGCTGGTAAGAATTATGAAATTCTTACCAAGTACCATGTATGAATTCACACTTCGTGCTAATAATCAAGCACAAAGAAATGATATGTTGGTAAGAATTATATTAGTACCATATTCTAATTTTTGTTGCTTTAGTTTTGAAGGTACAATGGACATCATAGATGATTATGTGCAAGATTTTGGATGAATTTGGTCATGATGTCCTACAAAATCTCAAGAAATCAATGTTTTGGTTGTGAGCATCTATTTGTTTCAACACAGATGAAATAACACTTACCGTAGAGATTGAGTTGGTGAATGAACAATTCTTATTTTGTAAATTATTTGCTACAATTTCTGGTTTGTAAACCATTCGCTACAATATTAATAGTATTATTAGTATCTTTGTTCTAAATTGTATATGTTCTGCAATTTGTCTAATTTAGATATGTAGTTACTTGGTACGACTGGTAAGAATAAACTTATTCCATACTACAAATATATTGCGGTACAAAATATTTATTTTCGTACTAAGTTACCATGACATCACCTGATAGTGCGGTACGAAATGATCAATTCACACCCGCTTATCACTCCGTATCAGGCTGTTCTTAGTATGAAAATATAAATTTCGTACCGAAGTTGTAACCTGGGAACTCAGTACGAAATTATCATATCGTACCGCGTCAAGTTAATAAATGATATATCAGTACGAAATGATTAATTCATAGTCACTTACAACCCTTGAAACAACATCAGATGGGTACCACATCACAAAGTGGTAAATCGGTACGAAATATTGATATTCGTTTCGGTACGAAAAAACAAAAAACGTACCTCTCCATCGCGGTGATGGAGGTGGTGCCGACGGATATAAAAGCTCAAACTTTAGTAGCACGGTACGAAATCCAACCATTTCGTACCGTGATATAAAAGTTCTAACTTTGGTAGCACGATACGAAATTTAGACATTTCGTACCGCAATATATTAGTTCTAATTTTGGTAGCACGGTACGAAATCCAGACATTTCGTACCGCAATATAAAAGTTCTAACTTTGGTACCACGGTACGAAATTCAACCATTTCGTACCTTGATATAAAAGTTCTAACTTTGGTAGCATGGCACAAAATCTAAATATTTCGTACCGCGATATAAAAGTTCTAACTTTGGTAGCACAGTACGAAATTCAAATATTTCGTACCGTGATATAAAAGTTCTAACTTTGGTAGCACAGTACGAAATTCACACATTTCGTACCGTGATATAAAAGTTCTAACTTTGGTACCACGGTATGAAATTTAAGCATTTCGTACCGGGATATAAAAGTTCTAACTTTGGTTGACAGTACGAAATTTAGACATTTCGTACCACGATATAAAAGTTCTGACTTTGGTAGCACGGTACAAAATCCAGACATTTCGTACCGTGATATAAAAGTTCTAACTTTGTTAGCACGATACGAAATCCAGACATTTCGTACCGCGATATTAAAGTTCTAACTCTGGTAACACGGTACGAAATTCAACCATTTCGTACCACGATATAAAGGTTCTAACTTTGGTAAGACGGTACGAAATTCAACATTTCGTACCGCGATATAAAAGTTCTAACTTTGGTACCACGGTACGAAACCAATTCGTACCACGATCTAAAAGTTCTAACTCTGGTAACACGGTACGAAATTCAACCATTTCGTACCACGATCTAAAAGTTCTAACTCTGGTAATACGATACGAAATTCAACCATTTCGTACCACGATATAAAGGTTCTAACTTTGGTAACACGGTACGAAATTCAACCATTTCGTACCGCGATATAAAAGTTCTAACTTTGGTACCACAGTACGAAATTCAACCATTTCTACCACGGTCTAAAAGTTCTAACTCTGGTAATACGGTACGAAATTCAACCATTTCGTACCACGATATCGGTACGAAATTGAACCATTTCGTACCGTGTTACCAAAGTTAGAACATTTATATCGTGGTACGAAATGGTTGAATTTCGTACCGCGATATAAAGGTTGTAACTTTGGTAACACGGTACGAAATTCAACCATTTCGTACCACGATCTAAAAGTTCTAACTCTGGTAACACGGTACAAAATGGTTGAATTTCGTTCCGATATTGTGGTACGAAATGGTTGAATTTCGTACCGTGTTACCAAAGTTAGAACATTTATATCGTGGTACGAAATGTTGAATTTTGAACCGTGTTACCAAAGTTACAACCTTTATATCGCGGTACGAAATTCAACCATTTCGTACCACGATATAAATATTCTAACTTTGATAACACGGTACGAAATGGTTCAATTTCGTACCGAATCGTAATATCAAAGTTCTAACTTTGGTTGCACGGTACGAAATTCAATCATTTCGTACCGTGATATAAAAGTTCTAACTTTGGTAGCACAGTATGAAATTTACACATTTCGTATCGCGATACAAATTTGTAAAGTTGAAAAGGGTACGAACTTGAGGAGAGAAGAGAGAGGAGAGAGAATGTAAAGTTATGTGAAAAAAGTAAAAAATAGATAGAAGGTGATAGAGGAGAGATAATGTAAAGTTAGGTGGAAAAAGTTAAAAGTAAGGGTAAAAGGTTCCAAAAAGGCAAATATTTGCCATAATTTGTAAAAATTAAGTTTGTAGCCAACTTTTGTGTTTTGGCTATTCAAATTTTTGCCTAAAAAATTATTCTTAAATGGATGTTATTCTTAAATAGATGTATAAAATGAAAAACTTTATTTCTTTTTCTAATTTTAGTTAAAGTGCATGCAAAATACATAAAGATCATAATTACCAAATATATATGTATCTAGAAGAATTTTAACAAATATAATATAGTACATGCATATATTTTGGGTGATAGCAAAAGGTTTCTTGTGAAGAACTAACATGCGCATGCTAGACAAGTTTAAATATTTTGAGTTCAACACGAAGGTGGTCATATAGACGAGCTATTGGTGGCAAGTTAAAGGATATGGTTAGAAACACAAAAGATTAAGTCATTGTCACAAACAACCTTAGACAAGTATTTTGAATCAATTTAAATCTAATGTGACAATATACACACACACACAGACATTTTTTAATTATTTATGCCTAAAATTAAATGGAGGTGTATATCCTTAAGGCGAGGCCTGAAGAAAAAAAATGAATTATGACAATATAGAGTTTATTCCTATTTATAACTGGTCTCAAGTTGTGACCATAAATTTTTATTTCTAAATGCTATAGTGGTTTTATTGTAAATTGAAACACACACACATATATATAGGGGTTGGTTTACATACAAAACATTTTTTCTGTAAAAAATAATAATAATGCATTTTATGTATTATTACAATGCATCGTCATAATAATGCATTTTTTGGATACTATAATGCATTGTTATTGATAATGCATTCCATGTTCAATTATAATACACCGGTCAATGACAACCGTAAATATATATATATAGGGAGAGGATCATATAGGAACTCATCTTTATATGAGTCCGTAGGAACCTTGCATTTTTATCACACAAGTTAATGCACAAATTGTATTATTTTAATGCATAAACATATGTTTTGATTTAAGAGTCGAGCGAGGGGAGCCGAAGGCCTCGGAGTGAGCTAAAGGACATTAATGTTGCCACAATCATTATCTATAAATTAAAATCGGAGACGAAGACGGAGACGAAAAAAAAGTTGCTTTGCTATATTTGTGCATTAAAGTACTGCATTTTGTGCATTTCCGAAGTCATAAAAATGCATGGTTCCTACGGACTCATATAAGAATGAGTTCCTACCAGATCCACACCCTATATATATATATATATATATATATATATATATTGAGCATCCGGTTATATATCCATACTGTATAATTCAGCAATTTTTGTTCCAAATTGAGGATATTATTACAGCCGTACTAGGTAAGCAATTGCGCAACGGTCATTTGTTCCGTGACAAACCGATATCTACCGACCGAATGAGATATGATAAGAAATTCAATGAAAATAATAATAATAATAATAAATAATAATAATAATAATAATAATAAAATAAAAATTAAATTAGCCGGTTTACTTGGCCTATTAACAGCGTGGTGACCATTTGGTATTTTAAGAATAATAAAGCATTTGAATTCTCATGTATCAACAAAAGGCCGAATTGGAATCTCTCTAATTTGTTTTATATTATTCGTGGACAACACATATTTTACTTAAATTAATAAGTGACTTTATCACGTAGTAGCCGTATTCAAAGAGTTGTAACCTCAAACGAAGAAAAGTAGTTTGGCTTTATTTAGTGGAAAGTTGGTATTAGTTAGGCTTTAAGATGGTATGCAGATAGCGTTAGGCTTTGAGGGCTACGACCAAACTTGTGTAGATTTTGCTTACAAAACTATCTAACACGATTGATTGTACGGGGAAATTCTATGCTACATGTATATATATTATATCCTCACTCACATGATAATATTTTATTAATATAAATTATAATATTAAAATATTATCATGTGAAAGATGAATGTAGTACATGTACATGTAGCATATAATTTTTCTGTTTGTACTTAAAGGAGTTGTGGATAGTTTGACTAAAGATTGTAAGTGAATCGAGCTAACTCATAGTGTGGTATATAAGTGAGATTCAGAATTTGTTTGATATATCTAGATCGTTTTTTAAACTGATTTTATGCTATGGGATACTAAAAAGTTATGTTGTGCTGAGGAACCAATTTTACAATAAAATTAGAAAATTGTGTTCTATGCATACTCTTTACACATAAAAAGTCCACCGTTTTGAACAGTTCCAAAAGAATCATTTTTTAGATATTAATATATATATATATATATATATATTATAGAACGTAAAACATATTCGTATCATACTTTAGTAATTCGAGTTCACATAAGTGTACAAGAAATATTTCGATAACTTTCGAGATGGCTTTTTAAATACAGCTAAATAATTTATAAATAGAGCCCAACTTAGATATACAGCCCCTCCATTTTTATTTTTATTTTCCTTTTTTTTCTACAACTACAAGAATGTTACTCGTGAAAATCCTCTCTCAAAAGTGGGCTTTGAGCCCAACACAAACTATATAGAATTTATGGGCCGATTAGGCCCAATATAAGTTGGATCTAACCATCTAAGCTCACCGATGATTAATTACTGAAAATTAGTTGAAAGTTAAAAACTTAAAACTGAGCAAAATAGCAAACTCAGCTTCCAGTTCCGGCGTTCAGCTGAAATGGTGGCCGAAGAAGGAGATGCGACGGAGCCGCTAAAACTAATCGAGCGGGACGAATTCCGCTGCGTCGCCGCCGTATCGCCGCCGCTGCCGTGGTCAATGGTCGCCATCAGAAACCATCAAAAACATGACCGCGACAATCCCCCAATCGTTTTCCCTCCCATCGACCACGAAAATCTTCACATTTCTCCCTCTCCCTACCAAATCCACAACATTCACGCCGGAAATCTCCAGATTTCGTTCTCGGACTCCGATTCGGATTCCGATTTGAACTCATCGTCCACGTTTTCGCCGTCGGATTCGAGTCCGCCGCCGCGCTCCCCGATTTCTCCGGTGAGACCGGCGTCGGATGCGGTTGGACGGTTCGGTTCGTGGACGGAGATATTGAATTCCAAGGTGAATGTCTTGTTGCGGTTCCTCTGCAGTGCTTTTACCTCCTCGCGAGGGGCGCTGTTGACTTATCGGTTCGCGGCGTTCGCGGCCGTTCTGACGGCGTTTCTGTATTTCCAGCGGCGGAGGAGACTGCGCGGCGGAGAAGAGAGCAGGGATCAGCTCATCGGCATGATCAAACAAAGAGATGAGGTATGCGACCGCGTTAGGATTGGGGTACTTTAGCCTTTAGCTATTCCAACTGTTCGTGATAATGTCTGTGTGAACAGAAATTTGCAATTTCGTATCGTGAAGATAATTTAATTTGCAAAATTTGTTTCGCAGAAAATCGATGAGCTGTTGGATCAAATATCGCGGATGAATCAGATGCTGCTTGCAATTAGAAAAACTCCCACAATTTAGGCGAATTCGATGCGGACTAGCGGTGGATAATGCCGTAAAGCTGCAGAAATTTGAATGTATGGAATCATAGAGTAGAAGTAATATCAACATTGTACAAACTGTTTTCTTGCTTATCCTCCCTAGTTAATCTGGGGAAGAAGATTATATATTCTATTTATACATGTTATATTGTAATGAGTTGCTTCTTTGCAACATTAGAAAGATCCACCGTGTGTGTTGGCTTAGCGCATTTTTTAAATTTAATGTTATAATTTCATTAAAGGAAAAATCAATTGTAATGATTTGTATTTGGTCTTCACGACATAAAATTTGAAGGCATTGTACAACAATCAATATTGAACTTTTACTTTGTTTGAATTCTTAATATAAAAACTATGAATCCCATTTTTTTCATAACTTGGCAACATAGGAGATTCCCAATATCTTCACCGAGTTGTCTTTGTCAAACCATACAAGAAATGTGAATAAAGTAAGGAGCAAACTTTTTGTCGTTCCCTCCATATGTAACAATCAACCATGCCGCCTACTGCAAGTTAGAAAATCTGAGAATAATGTAACAAACACGACAATTATATAAAGTATAAAAAAAAGAATAAATATAAGTAGTATCGTATGTTTGAATTTGTAGAACTAGCACCTTCTGCCAGTCGAATAAATATTTCATCTTTATATAAAGGGGTAATGGCATGTAAATTCCTCACCTTTAAGTAATTTCTGGTTTTGCTCTCCACCTAAAGATTCTGTCTGTAAATTCCTCAACTTTCAATTGTTTCTGATTTTGCTTCCAGCGATGAGATCCGGCAAGAATAGTTTTGGAAATTTATAGACGTGGCTTAAATTAATCTATGTGGCACTCTCGTGGCATATATGTAAATTAAAAAAATAAAAAATATTTCATGTTATCATCCCCACCCCTCTCTCAATCTCGTTCTCCCCTACTTTCTTTCATTCTCGCAGAGATAATTCAACCGAGAAAATACAGATCATGCGCAAGATTGTATGGGTGTGAGTAAGATTTAAAATTCTTGTGATTTTATGGGTGCCTTCTAGCGCATGATCTGTATTTTCTCGGTTGAATTATCTCTGCGAGAATGAAAGAAAGCAGGGGAGAACGAGACTGAGAGAGAGGTGGAGATGATGATATGAAATATTTTTTATTTTTTTAATTTACATATATGTCACGAGAGTGTCACATAGATTAATTTAAGCCACGCTTATAAATTTTCAAAACTATTCTTGTCGGATCCCATCGCTGGAAGCAAAATCAGAAACAATTGAAAGTTGAGGAATTTACAGGCAAAATCTTTAGTTGGAGAGCAAAACCAGAAATTATTGAAAGTTGAGGAATTTACAGGCAGAATTTTTAGGTGGGGAGCAAAACCAGAAATTGCTGAAAGTTGAGGAATTTACAGACCATTACCCCTTATATAATAGTACATTTCATAGTTTGTAATAGTACATTTCGAAGCCAGTCCAAGGACAATTTGCAGCCAGCGAAAGCTTAAGACCATCTTCCCCCCTTTACTTTTGACTCGCACTATAACCCCTAAACGAATGAAAAAAGCTAAAACAACAGCTATTTTAAAACGACCACCAAAAAAATATCACAACGGTTTTCTCCATGTTTTCTGGCTTTACAAAACGGTACATCCAAGAACACCTCCAACTCCTTTCGTATAACTATGAATCGTCAATCTTTTTGATCCACCTCTTCTGAATCGAAGCGGTAAACTACAACAAGACAACATGCAACTCAGTCATACAAACAATTATCACCAGAATCAAAGACGTAAAGTTGTCCAATAAAATTTCCAGTTACAGCAACATTTACCACAACCACAAGGCATTAGTTCCTTGGAAATGAGAATGCGGATGCATTAACAACATAGAATCATGTTTTAGGATATGTTGCCTTAAATGATGAAAATAATAATATAATGAAGAGTGATAGTTTTAGGATTCCAACTCTTCTATGTCATATTAGTAAAATCATGCTTCAAGTTCAACTACATGTATAATTCCCACATAAATTTCTGTGGTAACCTAAGTTCTTTATGTTCCTTCAGTCTGACTAAGGTTGGATGCAAAGTTATTATTTAATATATTGAGGGATTCATTCATTACCTATATTTGACAGAGAGGAAAAAAAAACTATTTAATGAATCAATCAACTTTATTTACTTTTGAATCAGTATAATGTATATTGAACATTAGTGACATAATTTGTACTTTTCCGAATAGATGTATGAGGCTGGTACACTGTGTTCACAAAGGATGGCTACAGGTTTGGATTGTAGGAAAGCTGAAAATGGATAAGGAAAGTGAAACCGATGACAAGTTCGTTCATGTTTGTATGGGGTAAGCCTTAGAAACAAAATTATGGGAATGCATTTAGGCTTAGGAATAAGTTTTCGCTCTTTACCATATAAGAAATTAGCAGCTAAACAAATCACTTTAGTTCTAACCGTCGTCATAAATTAATTAATCTCAGGTTGATGGAGCAAAGTATATCTCTGTATCACTATGGCCTAACATATTAAGACAAAAGATCATAGATAATGTGGACAAATAGAACTGATGTTGCAATCATTAGTAGTGAGCAACATGTTCTCAAAATCCCTTGATCTGGTAGCAATAAAAACAACAGAAAGTTTAAAGCATGAAAAATAAACTTATGCAACAAACTCATTATGAATTCAGATAAATCATTAGTTGAATGAAGTCCAGATCAGTTCCCAAAAACAACATTCCCAAGATCAGTAAATATAACCATATCAAGCAAGTAAACAATAAATTAAAGGAAAATTCAAAACAGAGACTTTCATCAAACTCAAAAGCCAAGTAGATATTTACCTGCAAGATGTTCTCAAAGGAAACGACGGGCTAGCTAGCTGTGAGATTCAGTGCTGTGGTGAGCTGCATGCCGAATATCAAACTGATCTACATTCACCAAAGGAGCAACAGTTTCATTCCTGATCCTCTTAATATTTGGGCTAACCAAGCCCCTATGCCTAAACCCATACAAGTTCAAAACTTGATTATCTGCAAAGTTGAAAGCTCTCTCCATACTCTTCAAACACCTCTCCACCGGATAATCCCCATAGCTACCACAGGGCTTGCAACCCACAAAATGCGTCACAAACGGCCACCTCTCATCGCCCAATCCCGGGTGGTACTTCTCAATCATTTCCTCATATTGATCCACCAACCCCTCCCAAAACCCGTGCAAGTAAAACGAGTTCTCCACAAAAACCTTGTTCATCCACTGCTCCTTCTGAGAAACCAGCAAGTATATCAAAGCAGATTGATCATCCGCCTCAAATGCAGGCCGGCCCTTCAGATTGGCCGTCAAGATCTTCCCAGCTTCCTCACGTATCGGACCCTTAGGCCCCATTGGCGCCCAAACATCCAACAAATCCAACGACCACTGGCAGTTCCGGAACAGGAAACTGCCGGTGTTCAAAGCAATCCACGACTTCTGCTCAAACAACAAATCAGGATATCCATGAATCACCATGTTATAATCCTTATACTTCAAAACAGGTATCTCAAACACCATGTCTGTAAACAAAGCATCACTATCCATCCACCAAATCCACTCCACCTCCGGATGCGACAGCATCAAGCGCCGAATCAACGGCAATTTGGCCCAATACCCGGCCAACTCCTGATCTAGATGAGCCATATTATACACAATCTCAATCCCATGAATCCTACAATAATCAATCTTGTTTTTCAGAGCCTTCAACAAATAATGATCACCAATGGCATTGTCACAAGGACTCGGAGGCGAACCAGTAACTAGCAGAATCCTAGGTTTTCCATTAACATAACTCGGAAACAGAGGGTTTTTCTCGAGCCATACCTTACGATCTTCGTCCCACGTGCTAATTCTCGGCCCTAAACTGTAAGTATCATTCAGGCCGAGAAACTGCTCGGGCCGGTCGTCCGGGTCGGTCGGATCCTTGTCGGATCGGATCTCGGCGAGAATCCGATTCGTTTCCTCAATCATATGCTGATTCTCAGCTTCAGCTTCGGAGGAACCAAGGGTTCCGAGCCCGATTGTGCCGCGGAGTACGAGAATCGTGACGAAGCCGCAGAGAATCGTGATCTTAATGTTGTTAAACGTCTTATGGATCTGGCGCCCCCGCGGCAGCAGAGACGCGGCCCGGCCGCGCACTCCCCCGTTCACGGCGGCGTTGGCCGTCGGCAGCCCGCCGGAGCTCCGCTTCTGAGCGGAGAAGGCGCCCTCCGATCCCATCTACTCAAAGTCAAGTCCTCCAAGTCAGAGAAAAAGTAGGGTTTATGAAGAGTACGAATGTGGGTTTAGTAGTCTTCCTCGCTTCAGAAGATCAGCATGCATAAACTCAGCCCCAGCCTTCCTTTCCTTTCACCCGCGCACACTCTCTCTCTTCCCTCCCCCCTCTCTCTAGAAAATATGGGATGGATGAATGAATGTACAGAAGAGGAAGTGGAGATGAAGAAGGCAGGAGCACCGACTACGATTCGAGTTTTTTCTTTCTTCTTTTCTTTTCTTTCTTTAATGGTTTTTTAGGATTAATTAATTTGTTTAATGAATTTTTATGGGGTCAGTTTGGAAATTAAATAGTAATGTGACGAAGATGAATGGAAGCGACAAAGCCGCTGTTTATGGGCTGGATTTAACGCGTCTGTGAGAAGCATCTTCCCTTTGATTTTTGACTTAATTGCTTGCTTGCTTGCACCAATCTTCCATGGATATTCTTCTTTTCCAACCATTCTAGGTAAATTGTAATTAATTAATTCCTATCATTTCATTCATTATAGATCGCTTGTTATGGATATTGTTTCCTTCATTTTGTGAATTGCATCAGACATATTTTACTGCACATTGTATTCATATTTCACTTTGATATTATTGTATCTAATAATTTGTAATTTTGAACTTAGAAATTACTATTTAAAGATATACCATTAACCGCCGCCCTACCAATAATTAAGGGTATCATTTCTTTTGATTTGGTGTATATATTGTTATTCTAATTTGTTAGAGGGTGTGAAATCTTGATCATAAACAATTAATCATTTTAAAAATGAACTATAGTTGTCATTTAGATTGTAAAGAAATACCGACCTTTGATTTCCGATGATAGAAAGAAATATAGCGCGGACCGTGGAATGCTTATTTATATATTACAATAATACTTTATATGTTTATTTATATAAATTCCATAATATCTTTATTACACACAGAATAGTTGAAGCTTTTTTGTTGATATTATCCTTAATTTTGAATATTTGAAAAAAAGACTATAATAATTTAGGATTTAAAGCAAGATTTAAGTAGTAGAAGAATTCATATACTACATGTGACATATGAGTATTGTAAAATGTATTAGTGTTAGGTGGGCCGAATTGCGTGGGGATGCTCCCATGTGTATCTATTTACTATTCTCACGTTTGGTGCGCCACTGTCCAAATCTCCAATCTCATTTTTGTCCCCTTTTTATAAATTATATTTTCCTTAAATAAACTATTATATTTATTTGAATACACAATTATTAACACTGTATGCCATTGCTTGGTTACATGAAGATGAAGAATTAGTTACTCCATAACTTATAAGATACATATAACTCTATAGTCTTCGTCCATTTCTCTTTCTTCATCATTTTGAGTTCGAGAAGTGGGTGGGTTCTCCAACTATTTGGTTAGACGACATGGACTTTCGCACAACGGAGTCTTCTTCAATGGTTTAGGGTGAAGCCCCTCACATTATGAGTCTTATATTATCAGACACGAGATGTAAGTTGTACTAAACAAATTTTATGCAACTAGCTTGAAGTAAAAGTTGAAATTTTGCTTTTCTAGTGTCAAATGAATATAGCAGTCACATGTAATAGTCGACTATACTACTACACATTCTGCTAAAAAAAAGGTATATACTACTACACATGCTTCACTTTTATAGTCATATGAGATTAGTTATCCGACTTTTTTTTTTTTTTTGATGTTCCATTTATGCACTACTATTAGGGTTAGTTTTGTTAAATTTTCTTCTTTAATTTTAATTTTTTGTATTTTAGTTTAATTCTATAAATATTAATTAGTGTTGACTATATCTAATTAGGAATTATAATTTCTTTTAAGGATTAATGGAATCAATAATTACATAGTATTTAACTTTTCAATCATAAGGGACATTTCCACTACACCTAAAGGCCATTTTAGCGTAGCGGTTGTTCTCATCGATCAACTCAAATAATTATCAGCATCCCGATCAGCTTCCGGCTACTTTTCCGGCGCCGATACGTTCAATTTCAAGGTACGTGGATTTTGTAATTTTGTTCTTCGATTCTCTCAGAATTTCGTCTATTGCATTCTGATTTTGGGGGTTTTATAAAAAAACTATTCGTCTCAGTAGTTCTAAATCGGTCGAAGTTTTGAAGTGATTGTAACGAACTAGCGTGAATTCGATTGATCTGGATTTGAATTGATCGGTATTTGGTGGTGAGTTGAAGGTCTGATTTCGTTAGAGAATTTGGGGGAAAGATGAGTCAAGTGTTCGAAGGTTACGAACGGCAGTACTGCGAGCTGTCTGCTAACTTATCCAAAAAGATTACTGTAGCTAGTGGCCGTGATGGAGGTGAGGCAAATGTGCTATTTCACGCATTTTCTTATTCTATGGTGATTAGAATTTTGTTTAATTTTCTTGTAGATTAGCCTGCAGTAGCTGAAATAAGTTCAATCCACAAATTATATGTGCTTCTGCATTTACTTACGTTGGACACTATGATTTGGATTTTGAAACAGCTATTCCGAAATGCGTGGAATTTATATGAATTTATATAAACAGATAGGATTTAACTGAGCTCGTGAGAAAAGTTTATATTACCAGAGCTCTCCATAAATTTATGCATTATCTGCTTCTGTACACTGCTAGTATTGCTGAATATACGATACGATCCTTTGTTGCTGCAGAACAGAAGAAACAGAAAGTATCGGAAGTGCAACGAGGATTGGAGGATGCTGAGGCATTGGTATTCTATATCAAATATATTATAGGTGACATGTAAGGATTTCTAAAAATGTGAACTTACACTTTTAGCTTAATATCTAGATACGTAAAATGGATCTTGAAGCTAGGAGCTTGCCACCAAGTGTGAAGGCCATGCTTCTTGCCAAATTGAGAGAATATAAAACTGATTTGAACAATTTGAAAACGGAAGTGAAGAGAATCACATCAGCTAATGCCAATCAAGCTGCAAGGGACGAGCTGTTGGAATCTGGAATGACAGATACAATGACGGTACTATATTTTTTCCCATTCTTGTTGCATATATGATACTTTCTGCTGATGATTGTTGTTTTACGATTCGAGACTTCTGTTTAAGTAGAAGAATGATCAAGAATGTCTTCAGTTCAGCTCTTTTACTATTTCCGTCCTTCTATATGTTCCATATTTTTATGGGCCTTTGGGTTTGGGCAGGTTATCGCCTCTGAGATCCTGAGGAATTCCTCTGTAACTTAGTTTTGTTCAGTCACTTAATTGAGTTTTTTTTATACTGAATATCTATCTTAGAAGGCAACTCCATCAGAGGAGTTGCTAATTGTCAGTATAGAATATTGCATGCATTACTTCCGAATGTCTATAAAGTGAAAAGTCGACATGTGCATGGTGGTTTCAATGTGGGTTTGACACCCTTTTTATGTTTCCCCAGTAATGTTCCTTTTTTTTTTTTGGGGCAAATAGATGCTTATGATATTATTGCATTACGTCTGTTATTGGTGAAATTTAGCAAATCATTATTTCTTGAAAATATTTAATATATCCTACTGTGCAGGTATCAGCTGATCAAAGAGAAAGATTGTTGATGTCAACTGGAAGACTAAACCAGTCAGGTGAAAGGATCAGGGATAGTAGAAAAACAATGCTCGAAACTGAGGAGCTTGGCGTCTCAATCCTTCAAGATCTGCATCAACAACGCCAATCGCTGCTGCACGCAAACAACACTGTACGTCTTATTCTCCTTAGTCTTCTATTGTTGTGGTTTTGAATTCTTACAATCGCTCATCATTCTGGTCTTTTTTTGCTGGACCAAAATCTTCACAAAAACTTTCACTAGTTCTGCTATTATTAGTAACGTTCATAAGATTGATTTATTAATGGCGTTGTGTTCTGCAGCTTCATGGGGTGGATGACAACGTAGGTCGGAGCAAAAAGATTCTGACTAATATGTCAAGAAGGATGAGCAGAAATAAGTGGATGATTGGAACAGTTATAGCAGTATTGGTTATTGCAATTATTCTTATTCTTTACTTCAAGCTTATCCGTTAGATCACCAGATTTGATGATTGAAAATCTTTTTTTTTTGGTGTGTTTTTCCACTGCAATTTATTGAAATACATTTGTCATTTATTATTGCGTGATTTGTTTGTGATTATTGCTTGTTTTTATTGGACTTGCTTTTTTTTAAAAAAAATATTTTTGTGTCTCAAAATATTATGGCATTTGTAATATTTAAGGGTACGTTTGTTTTTATTTCCATTCCACTTTAACCAAATGGAATACACCGATGCATTATTCCACTGTAAATTTCATTCCTAATATCATTGCTTCAATCAACTAAAAGGCGGAACACTCGTAATTCTAAATCACAAAACATTAAATAGAAATCCTTTTATTCCTGATGGAATGTTATAAATACAACAAAGGCTAGTCTTCAGATCTACTACTTTAACATCTATCCCACTTGTAACAATTTAAGAAGTAAATAGATTATCAGTCATCATTTGCAGAATCAGTGTTGAATCCCTACACGACTATCCAAGAGTAACCTATCTAACAGTTTGAGTGAAATTAAGCTTCACTTATCTATCAGCTTGGATGAACAATCAATTTTTTTGCAACTAATCGGATCCCGGCATTCTGCTGAAAATCATAAGCATTCAAAGAGAAATAGGCATCAACAACGTTCCCCGGAGTGATGAGCGAATTCAGTTCAGCAATATCGTATCTACTGAACATAAGCTTGTGTGTGGCTGCACTCTCCTTCTGGTATATCTCCGTTGTCCATCGGGTGATTTCACCGTCTACTAATGTCGGTAGGCTGTGTATTTACAGAGAGTAAAATGTGAATCTTCAATCATAATACAGCACATTAGTATTTTCTAGCATCCAGTATCAATGGCAAGCAACAATGTCATGATTCTTTTCTTGGTCCAGAAAGAAAGTAAATAGGTTGACAATGCAAACATTTAAGAATTAATTAAGGGTGCAAAAGAAATATCCTTTGCATATTTCATTCAGAATGATATAACAAGTTAAATCAAAGAATAACAAGGAAAGAAGGTAAATAAGTGATGATTAAAACAAGAAAAACTTACTGCAGCCGGACAGTGGGAGAGTTGAAGAAGCCTGGCTTCCTAGTTACTACATGATGCCACTCAGAGGAGCTACCAGAATCAGTGGATAGTTTCTGGGCTAGACTATCAGCTCGGTCCAGAATATTGCATAAATACAGTGATGCATCCACAACGAAACTCAAACGTGGCCGGCCAGCATGATCTACAAACTTTGTGCTGATCCCAAAACGAACTTTCAGGCATGCACATTTAAGTTGCAATGGGAAACTTTGGTATAATATTTGCATTCTTTGAGTTCCACGGAAAAAGGGTGTGAGAGTAACAGATACTAAAGGTGTTGAAACACTATCAAGCTCCAAAAAGTCGTTACAGCTATAGGAGCATCCATTACCTACTGAAGTGGAAGACTCTTGAGATACTAAGCCAGCTTTCTCTTCTTCCATACTGTCCTCAGGGAGAGGATCCTCCATTCCAGCACGCATCTCACCCAAGTCAAATGGGCCAACACTTGCTGCATTGGGTTCAATCGGAGACGAGTTCGCTTCTTCAACCATATGTGTCATAAGCATTTCCATTCGAGATGGAGACAATGTTGATGGAAATTCAATCTTCATTGGAGATGGAGACAATGTTGATGGACGGTCAACCTTGACACTAGATGATTGGATACTTTCATCCTTCCCAGTCTGCTCTATGGAATTTTTTCCATTACTTCGACTTCTTGTGGTTGCATTGGGAGAAACCCAGCTATTCTCGGTAAATATGTCTGGAAGGCTAGATTCCTGCAGTAAAGTGAAGAGCCAAAATCAAAACTTATCCAACACTTGAATTGAACATTTATAGTTTAAGAAAATGAATAAACCAGGTTACGGGTAGGGTAGATGAATTGCCAATTAGAGTTTGCCAACGTTTCTGTTTCAAATTACAACGTTATTGGTTTGAGATTAATCTGTTTTAATCACCCCCTTGAATGAATAAAATACATTTGATTATACCCAAATTAGATCATACCCAAATTACTTAGTGGTTGCAAGTAAAATTAATGGAACATAATCAAGATTCTCGGTTTCTGGCCATATCTATAAATGCCAGGATTATCAAGTCATTTTAACCATATGTCATCTGTGTTCTTGACATTAAGATTAAAACACGCTACCACTCAACCATCATTATATTTCCCTTTTCCTACTCTTAAGAAGATTTTTAAAAAGGTATTAGGAGTCTATGACATAATATTATTTAATAATTCATATCTTATGTAGAAAAAATGCAGCAGAACAGTTTAAAAAATAAGTATATGATAAGACTCGATTCACTGAGCTCGATAATCCCAACAAAAGCTACAAATTTGAGAAATTACCAAAAACAGAACTGTTGCACAGTACTTGAGGACTTCAAGATTCATGCGTACATCATCCAGACTCCTGGAGAATAGCATCAAAATAGTCAGTAAAATTTCACAGGCAGAAAGACGGGGAAATCACAAGTCTCTTGGATCTTGAAATTTCAAAGAACAATGTGACTCAAAGTTTATTATTAAGCATTTCAACTAGTAGTTAACCACAAGGAAAATAAACTTCAATTAGTTGGCTTCCTTAAATAGACATCGTCTTCTTTAACAATCAAACGAGTAGGTAATCACCAAACATGCCACGAGTTTTAGACAAATACGAAGCATTTGCAACTCAGGACTTCCAGATTATATAAAATCGGCAGATCTTTAAATAAAAATAAGAAGTTGACATTGAGAATAGAGAGATCACACTCACCTATGTGTTTGCTGCCCAAGCCCAAAATAAGTTGCAAGAGTTGCCATCTGGAAGCAAATCTCAGCATAATTACTTTTGTGTTACAACTTAAAAAATCCAATAAATTCAAAAAAGCTCTAATAAGTATTTCAGAAAATAGCTGATTCGAAAATGGTAAAATCTATCTTTTCCAATGATGATGGAAGGCTCTAACAATTCTGAGAGCAGAAAAAAAGTACCTTCATATCACCAGCTCTTCTTCCAAACCTTTGTGTTAACAGTGCTAGCGAATCAATAGTTCCCTTAGGCTCTGGAGCTGGCCTCTTAATCTCAGCAAATGCCTCTCTTATACGAGCACAATCAAATCGCAATATGTTATGACCGGCCCATATCCTTCCTGGTGGAGCACCCACCCCATACAACCAGAAATCAAATAGAGTAAAGAAGAACAATCCATTGTAAATCAACTTAAAAACTGACAACTTCCAAGACTTTGGTCAGAAACTAAAAAACATCAAGAACCAATCCGAACTCAAGTACAAGAACTCAAAGACAAACCAAAAAGAAGAATAATGGAAATAAAAGAAGTAATAAAAGCTACAATTGCGGGATTAATACATTTGCAGTGACCTTCCATAAACTGTTCCTCTTCATAACTAAATCATCCAACATCCAACAATAGACGTTTCATAACTAGATGAAAATTGCTGATCACATATCCGAACATGTATACTCCAAACGGTAAACTCCATAAAAACGAGCCACAATTTGGACAAACGACAGTATCAAAAGCAATAAACACTCAAAATTTCAATCTAATGGAATCATCTTCTCATTCTCAAAACACAGAAACACTCGACTCAGTTCCAATAAAACGAGCAGTTCCCCATGAATTCAGCGTCAATTACCGTGCAGCAGATCGTAGACGACATCTGCAATATCAGCAAAAGTCGGAGCAGAAACGACGGCGTCTTTGGTAATCCCGTTGCAGCGGACGGAGAGAGAAGAAATGTGAGAGAGGTCGGCTGGTCGGACCAGGTTGGAGTAGCTCCGGAGCTCCACCAGCTTCCTGGGGCAAACCAGAATAGCTCCGAATTCCAGAATGGCGAAGCCCTGACCGGGTCGGGTCGGGACCGTCGTCTCCACGTCGAAGAACGCTATCTCGGATCTTTCCTCCACCGTCTCCGCCATTTTCTTTTTCAGTAATATTTGTTTGGATAAATGGAAGAAAATTGGGCGCGGAAATTTAAGATGATATACCTACGAGTGTGTACGTAAGTGTATATATAGTTGTATATAGGTTTATAAATAAATAAATGGTAGCTTAGAGAAGAAGGGTTCTGGTTTTTCTGTACTGCAGTTTTTGGAGAGAGATTGTAGAGAGAGAATGGAATACGTGTGAAATGGGCACACGTAAGAAGGATGCGTGTGGTGTTACTGTTTTGCCCCTACACAAGGAATTATCCTTTACTTGTACCCCAGCCCCAGGTTTTGATATGGACTCTGCTGAAAACAAATTTTAATTCAATTCTTTTTTCTATAAAATAAGTAATTCTTTTTCTTTTTTTTTCTAAAAGAAATAAAAGTAGAGTTGGATATTTACTGACGGAGTTTGAGATTCACTCAAATAGTGACTGAGTTTAATGGAGTAAAAATTTGAACTTTATTATCTCAAAAAAAAAAAAAATTGAACTTTATTTGGAGAAAATAGAAATTTGAAATTAACCGATTTGTAATTGCTGGAGCTGGAGGCCAATGTGATAATCACTGAATGTTGAATTTAATCAGTGCCCCTCGGCAACATCAATGGCGACGGATTTCTACTTCTCTCACACATTTCAGTGAAATCCGACTCACATTTATTCAAAACCATACCCAAATCTGGTGCAAATTGTCGAGTTCTTACTCTTCTCGTTAATGGGAAACAAGGAATCGGGGCTACCGCCGGAGCAATGTTGAAGTTTTTCCCTCCAAAAATCAAGCCTTTTCGCAACCAGAAGCCGTCATCAGCGCTCTTATCTTCTTCCGCAACGTCGTCGTCTCCTGCAGAATCTTCACCGCCGTATCTCTCAAATTTAGCCGCCGCGATTCTCAATTCCTCGACGCCGAAGCAGGCGCTGAGGATCTTCAACTCGGCCTCAAGAGACATAAACCCCGCGAAAACTCTGAAACTGCATTCGGCCATCGTTCATTTCCTAGCGGGGAAGAGAGTGTACGTGAAGGCAAGGTGTTTGATAGAAGGCCTCATCGAAATCTTGAGAAAAACGCGGAAGCCCCACAAGGTGTGTTCGTCGATTTTCAATGCGCTGAATCAGGTTGGGCCCTCGGGATGCGATGGCAATGCGTTTGGAGTGTTGATCAGTGCTCTATGCGAGAAGGGTCTCGCCGACGAGGGGTATTGGGTGTACCGGAAGATGGGGAGATTGCCACCGGTGCAGCCCTGCAATGCGCTCTTGAACGGCATTTTGAAGACGGGCCGCGTTGAGTTGATGTGGGAAGTTTACGATGGCATGGTTTCGAATGGTTTATTGCCTAGTGAGGTGACTTATGGGATACTGATCAATGCTTGTTGTGATCGAGGGGATACGAGGAAGGCGGGGTTGTTACTTGAAGAGATGATCGGAAGGGGATTGAAACCGACGGTTGTGATCTACACAACCCTCGTACGTGGTTTAAGCTCGGAGAGTAAGATGTTGGAAGCTGAGAGCATTCTTCTGAGAATGGAGGAGTCTGGTGTGGCTCCTAACCTCTACACTTACAATGTGCTAATGGATGGATATGCTAAGATGGTATGTGTTGAGAAAGTGAGGAAATTGTACTATGAAATGCTTGAAGGTGGAGTGTTGCCAAATGTTATTACATATAGCATTTTGATCTATCTGCTTTGCAAGATTGGGGAGCTCGCGGCGTTTAGGAGCTATTTCGTGCATATGGTAAAGTTCAACGTCGTTCCTAATATCTATGTATACAACTGTTTGATGGATGGTTTCTGTGAAGCTGGTGATTTATCTGCTGCTATGGCGATGCACGTGGAGATGGAGACGTTTGGTATTACTCAAGATGTTGTCACGTATGGGATCCTTATGAAAGGGTATTCGAGGACTGGTAGAGTCGAAGATGCAGAGGTTTTGCTGTGTAAGATGAATGCAGCAGGAGTGATGATGAATTCTGTGGTGTATAATACTCTGATTGATGGTTACTGCAAGAAAGGAAGCATGGAGAAGGCTGTGGAGATTTGTTCGGAGATGATGGAGAAGGGGTTACAGCCCGATATCGTTACGTTCTGTACACTGATAAATGGCTATTGCAAGAGAGGGAAACTGGAGGCAGCCATGGGACTTTACTATGAGATGACAATCAAAGGTTACAAGCCTGATGTGGTTGCTTATACTTCTCTGATCGACGGGCACTTCAAGAACGGGTACACCGATGCAGCTCTTCGGTTGCACGAAGAAATGATGGACGCCGGTATCATGCCCAATGCTTTCACTCTCAGTTGTGTGATTGATGGGCTTTGCAAGGATGGAAGGATCAATAATGCAATCAGTTTTTTCTTGGAACAAACTAAGAATGGATTTTCTGGAGCTGAAATGGAGGAATGTTACCCTACTAGGGTTACATATTCGATTCTGATTGGCAGTTTGTGCAAAAATGGCAGAGCTTTTCAAGCTAGCAAGTTTTTCTCAGATATGAGGAAGAGAGGATTAAAACCAGAAGTAGTTGATTATGCTGCCATTGTTGAGGGGCATTTTGGAGCGAAGCGCGTTTTTCCGGTGATGATGGTGCAAGCAGATATGGTGAAGATGGGCATATTACCGAATGAATTCATGTGTAAGATATTGGAAAGAGGTTATCAGGAGACTGCATACTTGGCATCGGCTCAGAAGTGTCGCAATGATTTCTGGGTTTCAGCTCCGGTTTCTTCAGCATAAACACTCGAATTTGTTGTGCAGGGAGGGGGGAGAGAGAGAGAGAGAACTCATTTTTGAATCAGCGGTTTCAATATACATTTTGTAAACAAAAACAAGTGTTGGGACAGCACGTTTTTCTCCGGGAAGAAATAATATGAGGAACATTATTACACAAATTTCCCATGAAAATTATACTACAAACATGATGACACTTCTAAATCACTCTTCTGCTTGTCCTTATTTTGTTCTGTAACGACGTTTTGAAGTCTCCAACTATGTCATCTCTGCATGTCATCTGCAGACGGTAAATGATCCGGTCAATCACCATTGCTCGACATTGCTCGTTGCTGATTAGCTAATACAATTTTGACATGTTTAAAGCAAAAAAACATAACAAGATCAAGAAAATTCTGTATTCAGCATTAGTAAGGGGACTGACAACTACCTTGAAATAGAGAGTAAAAAACTCAAAAGTTGCACCAAAGAAAAATCCAGAATGGAAAGTTTATACTGCAACAGCTACAGGCCTTTTGCTGGTTTTGATCCCTTTGATAGCTGCAGTGCAGACACAAGAAATAAATTGCACGCAACGAAATTTAGATATATCACCAAGTATCGATGCTTTAAATAAACTTCAAATAAAGCAGTTTATCCTTGCCTTCAGCGTAATCAGGAGCTCCGAAAACAGCAGAGCCAGCAACCAACGCATTGGCTCCAGCCTCGATTACCTGTGCCAATATACAAATATGATGACTTTTAGCACAAACAATAAGTTAGGCAAAAACAGTGGTTCTGATTATGATTCTGATTGATAATCAGAGCAGAGAGTCCTCACATGTCCTAGGAATCTATCTATATTGTGTTTCTCACAGCAGACCGTGTACAAATTACCAACATTTCTGGTCGAAGAGTCTCAATAGACTGCACACCAGTCCATTCTTACTTTCGGTTATTACCTCATGCGAAAACATCGCTTCAATTAGAATGCCAAATTAGGAAAAACCAGAAGCAGATCATGTCTCTTCCAATTTCAATTTACCCTTAGGCCCGATACTAAGGAATAGTAAGCCGTCAGAAAGGCCATAAAATACACCATAAGCACTGCAGAATTAACTCCAACTAACTCAGAACCCCACTTTAAGAATCATAAAACCTCTAAGATATTCTATCAAGAATCAAAGAGAAACCCACAAGGAGAAACAAAAACGACAGTAGTTTGGAATATCCAAAAAAGGAATATTTCAAGATCACATTTAATGTTAATTTAGTGATAACTGATGGCCAGGAGCACCGTATGCTTTTCATTCTCACCCTCCTCAAAGATGAGAAAATGAAATGAGGATGTTTTGAGATTCTAAATGATGATTTTGAGATTTAAAAAAATAAAAAAAAAATTAAAAAAAGACCCCGCTCTTTAGTACTTGATGAAGAAAAGAGAGACAAAGTGGTGACCTTGTATGCATTTTTCGGACCGACCCCACCATCTACCTCAATCCATGGGTTCACTCCCTGTAAAGAAAATTTTAAAACAGTAAGGGAAATCTACAAGCATTGCATGCAAGAAAGCAAGCAAGGAAGCAAACAAACATATCGACACTACCTTCTCAGCGCACATTTTTCTCAACTCTTGTATTTTCTTTACTTGGCTCTCTATGAAGCTCTGCCCACCAAACCCAGGATTTACAGACATAATCAATACCAAATCAACCGCTGCAAATCAGAAAAAAAAAAAAAGGAATGCACGAGAAAATGTTAATAAACTGAACCAAACACACTGCTGGAGACAGCAACTCAAGTATCAGAAGAATACCATCCACTCAGATTATAATTAATTTTCTTATTGAAATTCAATTAACTTGTATTGAATTCACATCGTCTTTGCAACGTGCCTTACTAGATTTTCAATTTAAGAACATTCTAAACCTTACCATCAAGAACATACTCTATGGCAGTCAATGGAGTTCCAGGATTCAGGACAACTCCAGCTTTAGCACCCAAGCTCTTAATCTAGAAAAACAAAAAATACAAGTGAGTGTGTATGTTATTAATTCAACTGAAAATATAATATACAAGTTCAGAACACGAGTGTACAAACTTTGTTAATACCATATATAAAAAACTCCTAGTAAACATAATTCTAACTGAATTTCCCACTCAGTTACTCTACATACGACAAGACGACTGAAAATTTACAGCATCTTAGTAGCCATTAAAAAAAAAATTGGCAGTAGCTTTCACCATTATTATTATAGGCAGAAAACATTGTCACAAGTAAACAGTTATTATTGTATTGGCGCCAAACCTCTTGATAATTTTCCCCTAACAAATGATGCTCGAAATTATAATAGAAAAGCTCAAGTCTTGAAAACTACTAGATTATATATGTCTAGGAAAATCTCCAGCGGAGGACGGGGATACATACGAGCAGGGACAAGTTGGTTCTCGGGGTCAAGTATATCTCTCTACAGGTCACTTCCGAAGAATGAACTGAAGTACAGAGGTTTTACAAACTTCAAATATTGAATTCAATGCTACAATGCAAATATTTGAACAAGTGAACAACATACAGTAAGAAATCTTGTTCAAAAGCTTACTTGGTTCACTGTACGGTGCAAATGAATGGTTGAAGTTTGTTCGCAATGAACACTAACTATATCAGCTCCAGCCTTTATGAAGTCTGGGACTCGTTGCTCAGGCTCCACAATCATCTGCCATGCTTTATTAATGTTAAGAAAATGTTGATTCATGGTATTCTTTATTTAAGAACTAGAAACTCAAATATTGGAGTACCAAATGCACATCCAACGGGAGATCAGTGACAGGGCGCAAAGCATCTACTATGAGGGGCCCAATCGTAATGTTTGGAACAAACCGGCCGTCCATCACGTCAACATGAATCCAATCACAACCTGCCAACTCCACTGCTTTGACCTAGTCGTGTGATGAAAAGGGCAAGGAAGCAGTACCTTCCAAAACATTATACTCCAAAATGATGCATAAATAGTTTGGAGAACAAATCACAAATGGCATATGAATAGTTTGTGAGATCTAATAACAGATGATGAAAAGTAAGGCTTGAGAAATGAAAATGTACCTGCTCTCCTAATATGGCAAAATTAGCAGAAAGAATCGATGGAGAGACAATGATGTCGCTTTTGGAGCACTTATCAACCCGAGCAGTTGCCTTAACTACAGCTCTAGATCTTCTCCTGCATCAAAATGTAACAAAAATATGAATACAAGCCTATTAGCTCATACTGGGATCATCTCCCCCCGACCCCAATGGAACAGATTAACGAGTATTGAAGGATGGAGACGTGTTAGAACTCAGAAAGTACTTTGGTGACCCAATGAGTATATGTCTCATCCCAGAGCATAAAAGATGCAAACCAACTCCCAACATCACATAGTGACTATTAAATGCAAAATTACCATAATGTGAAGCAATATGAGCACATATTACTTTTGGTATAATGATAAGATCTACGAACACTCAACACATACAAAATCGGTTTTTATCATTGGGAAGGAATTCGAACTCCAAAACAAAGTTACCAAAGTTCGTTTACACTAAAAATTTCTGCACAGAATCAACAAAGAGTCAAAGAAGCATATTCACAAACAGATTATGCTAAAACCGAGCAATCAGCTGAGTTACTACAAAGAAGCAATCAATGCTTAGTAAACTTCCTCGAAACATGCCTCACACTGTAAGTAAAGAGGAAGAAATAATCATGGCTTTGAGTTCCCAAAATTCAAGTTCTTGAATGAAAATTTTACAAAATTATAAACCTACTGTGTAGTAAAACAAGTCATTCTGATTCATACAAACCCTCGACCACATTAATCATCGATCCAGTCGAAATATCGGAGAGCAAGTCAATGCCCACATATAAAAATTCAATAAAATTATCCAATAAACCATCAAAATTGAGTATTACGACTCAAGATTCGCAGACAACTAAAAAGGGGTCAATCAGAATTGAATGAAATATGACGTACCTTGTAGAAGAAGTAAGAGAAGTGGGGGTTGCAAGAGATAGCTTCTGGCGTGTAAGCCCACCAGAAACTGACTGGATTAAAGCTGAAGAACCCAAAGAAGCAGCTGCTGACGCCATTTCTTTAACACTATCCTTCTTTTTCCTAAAGATTGTTCCTTTTTTTGGGCAATGAGTCAGAATTGTTGAAAAGAAAAGGGAAAAACGGTTGATTTTCCCTCCTTCCTTTGAGTCTTGGGGGAAATAAGCAAGAATTAGGAAAAGATGTTGGTATGGTGTGGTCCGTGGAGGAGGAGTTGTTGAGCACGGGATATTGGGCTGACACGTGGCGGACAGAATTATGGGCAGAGTGGGGTGGGGTATTTTGTTATCAGCAATGGTTGGCCGTTCTTGGCTGCTGATTTTTCAATGTAATTTGCGGAGGAGTTGGTGTGTGTGACACACACACACACACACACACACCACTTTTAATTTTTTTTTTATTTTTTTTTTTGAGAATAAAGGTTCTCTCATTTCCTCTACTTGGAAAGAAAATATTACACGATGGATGGGGTTTGGATACTTAGCAGTTAGCACCTCAGGAATCAAATCAGATTATTCCATGAGATATTTATAACCATTTCTTATAAATTGAACTAGTATTAAACTTCACTCAGTATTAAACTTCACTAAAGAAAAAAAAAAAAGATCGTATCTGATATTATGATATGACTTTCAATCGTTAGTTTCACTTACACTAGAGCAAATGAGGTATGAGTTTGAGATTGAAAGTTGCAGGTCCAAATCAAACTTAATTTAGGATATATAAAAATATATAAGTATATCTCATTGATTACCTAAGTTGTAGTAAATAAAAGTCGAAATTTAAATTGATAGATATGTTAGTTCGTAAGTAGTTTGATAGTTCGTATGTTGTTGTAATATATTCATACTATATGTAATAATAATAATAATAATAATAATAATAATAATAATAATAATAATAATAATAATATGTCTATTACTATGTACAATAGAATATAGAGATTTTAAAAAAAAAATAAAAATAAAAGGGTATGTAGAGAACAAGAAAAAAAGTGGACATGGTATATATAATCACACAAAAGTATATAGTTTAATTTTCCTCATATGTAATCAGATGGACAATTGGCCCATATTATTTGCTTCTGTATGTTGAGCTACCACAATGTATAAGGGCCCAATGCTTATGGGCTAAAATATTCTAGTAATTTATTTGGATTGGATTGATTTTGAGCAGAAACTTTTTTTTTTTTTTTTAATTATGCATTTTCTATATTACAATAATATATTATTTAATGACAACAGTAAATCATAATAGATCAACAATTTAGATTGATTTCTAATTTTTACGAAAGAAAAGTTTCTATTTGATCCTTCCCTCCATATTAAGTTTCTAAAATTTAAGCATTGCAACGCTATATCTGACACTACACTATTTACAATAGCAAAATAGAGTAACATTTTGGAGCAGTGCTATTGCTGTAGTTTTGGTATCTTAGAACTTGCCATATATATGCATTTTTTTTTTAACAAACATTACAAGAAATTTTAAAGGCCGCGTGACGGTGGACATGAACCCGTGACTTTTGGCCCGGACATTAACCACTCTACCACTAGGCTAACACACGCACACTATATGCATTATTTTAGTAACAAGTTTTGTCATTGTGTGAATTTGGTAAAGATTAAGCAATTA
This sequence comes from Agastache rugosa, assembly GCA_031470985.1. Lineage (NCBI taxonomy): Eukaryota > Viridiplantae > Streptophyta > Magnoliopsida > Lamiales > Lamiaceae > Agastache > Agastache rugosa. The sequence continues at coordinate 29,919,618 of CM062605.1, forward strand.
TGTTTAGTCACGTTTACACATAATCAATACGTTAATTAGTGTATCATGATTAAATTTCTCATTTAACAAAAAAGAAAACAGACAAAGGTAGTCCTTTTTGATTAATAATATTTTTGTTCATTTGGTACATTTGAAAAATATGTTGTTGATAGTATTGACACGGAATATTGGGTCGAGTCCGAGAAGCTCGCGGTGCAACTTTGATTTTTTTTCCGCAATGTGATTGGGGCTTGAGGGTAAATAGATGAAATTTCGTCTAGTGTTGTTGGTTGTTCTAGTTGCTCATTGTAACCTTATTTTCGACGGATAGTGAAATTCGCTCATCTACCCGTGATTTTTTTCCGTTTGGGATTTTCACATAAATCTGTGTGTTTTTTTCGTTTTCATTATTCGTTTTACTTGCTTAACAAATAACATATGTTTATTAAGGTTAGTTCCGAACATGTGAAACTTAAAAGGGCACGCCCGATAAAAATCCGGTTAGAATGTATGAAATGAAATTATCAAATTGATTTGTGATTGATTTTAATTGATGTATGGAAGCATGACAACTTCCTTCCCATTAAAAACTATTGAGTGGTTGTTCAAAATGAATATGCTGGAAATGCACATAATAACAGTTTGGACAAATGCTACCAAAGTTGGCCAGAAAATTCACTTTTTTTGTAAATGTGAATATTACAATACTTTCTTCTTGATAAGGTAATGCAGTATTATGTACTGCGGTTCTATACATTCCAGCCCATAATGGCAAAAGATAAGTCTTTTATTTCTAAAAATAATTGGGAATTGATTGGATCATTGATGACAATGGGGCCCACTTATGAGTGAATTTATATATATATATATACTACCTCCGTCCCATTAGTAATGTCCCATTACTTTTGGGCACGGGGATTAAGAAAAGAGTGATGCTATTCGGACATAAATGTTCGGACATAATCTAGCTCGTTTAGGTAAATGAATCGGTTCGATCCGTTTAACTTATTTATTTAATTTTGTAATTTCTCCACATTCATTCAATTTATTATTATTTGAGTAATCTAATTCAAGTGAATGCATAAATATCTATTAAGTAATAGTATTTCCGAAAGATTAGTGAAAATCACAAAATAACTTTATTAGTTTAATTTCGTATTTTTGTATTCATGTTTCTCTCTCTAAAAATAGTGGTTTAGATTAATTAAGTAAATACATTAGAGTACTAACCAACATCATTATTTTATTTGATAAATTATAAGTTAAGATTATTAATATATTCATTTTATGTCCGGACATATATGTCCAAAAAGTATTAGTGTTAAGAAAAATGTAGTTAGAGTATAAAGTAAGTTGGTTTAGGTACTTAAGGTTTATTTTAAGTTACACTAATTAGCTAACCAACATAATGAAGATTTCCTTTGAAATTATATTTTGTAATGAAACTTAAATTTTTTTATTCTTAATTTTGAATTCTTAATTTTTTTTAATCCTTAATTTTTCAATGCATAAATTTAAAAACAGTGAATATGCGGAAGGAAAAAAAGGAAGAAACACCATATTCATTCATTCACAGTTTGGAGCCAAATTTTGGGAAGTGAAAATTTTATATTCCCTCCACATTAAACTCAAAAATTTGAAATCCTAGAATGCTATGCATCGGCATATCTATCAACCAAACAAAAAACATGCCAAGACAAAGGCCAATGAACCTAACAAATACAGAAAGGAATACTTTGGTGCAGTTTCTTCTTGAAGGCAGCTCCAATGGAAGACCTGCGAAGGGGAAGATGACTGAAGCTGCAGCAAAATTCTCCATCAACCGAATGATTGTTACTCGGATTTGGGCTGCAGCAATGAAACAAAAGAATTCAGGTCAGTACATACACTTACAAAATGGCAAAGCATGCTCAAGAAGAAAACGAGTACAGATTGATTTGGAGTTAATTTCAAGTATGGAGCTTCAAAAAAGATCAACAATAAGAAGCTTAGCTCATAGTATACACTGCAGTAAGACCACAGTGGGTAGATGGATAAAAATGGGGCTGATCAGAGCTCACACTAGTGCAATACGGCCAGACCTTACTGCTCCTAACAAACTGCTTAGGCTGAGATTTTCTTTGGAGGCTTTAGAATTGGATAGAATCTTAAACACACTAAGGTTCAAAAGCATGCACAACACGGTTCACATTGATGAGAAATGGTTCCAAATTTCAAGAACAACACATAAGTTCTATTTAACCCCAGAAGAGGAAGATCCCCACAGGACATGCAAAAGCAAGAGATTCTTCTCAAAAGTCATGTTTATGTGTGATGTTTGCAGGCCTTTGTTTAGTGCAGATGGAAATGTTCTATTTGATGGTAAGATAGGGATCTTCCCCTTCACACAAAATGTGCCAGCACAAAGAGCAAGTAAGAACATACCAGCTGGCACAATTGTCACTAAAGCAATTGAATCAGTTACCAAAGAGGTTGTGAGAGATTGTTTAATTAATCAGGTTTGGGGAGATGCAGAAAGGTGCATTCATTGTAAGTCTCATTTATTAGGAATTCAGTTACTTAACTGAATTGTCTAGTAAATGTGATTTATTGTGTATGCAACTACTATAATTACATACAGATGAAAGCAATCTGTATTCACTGCATATGTTTGCATTATTCCAGGTTTTACCAGCTATAAAGGCTAAATGGCCTACATTTGCTAGCAAAAACATACGAATACAACAAGATAATGCAAAGCCACACATCTTGGACTCAGATCCGATGTTCAGAGATGCAGCAAATACAGATGGATTTCATTTCAGTCTAGTGCAACAACCACCCAACTCACCAGATGTGAATGTGAATGATTTGGGATGGTTTAGGGCTATACAATCAATACAAACAGAGCATGTGTGCAACACAGTTGATGAATTGGTGAATGCAGTGCTAGTTTCATTTGAACAACTATCTCCCACAACTCTCAACAATGTATTCTTAAGTTTGCAGGGATGTATGGTGGAAATCATGAAGGTAAAATGACAGAATTGCTACAAGATTCCACATATGAAGAAAGGGGCACTAATAAGGGCAAATACATTACCAGTCAACTTGGAAGTCTCAGAAGTGTTGGTTAGAGAATGTCTATCCTACTTGATTGAACATGGAAGCATAGAAGGTATAGACACACTAATGAATTCCTTGGGTATGCAGACTCTGGATGGTGGACAAATAGAAGACCTTCACACACTAATTAATACCTTGAGTATTCATAATGCAAATTATCTCTAAAAAACAGACTGCTTCTGGCTTTTTTTCTTTCAAAAAGTTAGATTGCTTTTTTTGTAAGTGTTCATCAAAATTTTTTGTAATAGTGCAGCAAAGAGTAAACATTTGTAAAGCTAGCTGGTTTAAGAGCAGTAAGGTAGTGAACTTGTAAACGAACAGCAATGGTTTTTGTAAAGAATGATAAAACACTTTTTGTTAATGCAGATTAGCACTCTACATTTCAACATCTCAGAAAACCACAAAAAATATGGCATCTCATCATGAAGAATCATTGATGCCAAAATTTCTCCAGCAAAAAACCCTAGTGTGAGCATAATTTCATCATCTCAGCACACCATTCAATCCCCACATAGATCTCACATCAAAAAACCGAGGGCACAGAATTCGGAGCATCGCATCTGAACCCCTTTCTTCTCGTGCTGCTTCGATCCCTGCTGCCTCCGGCGAGACTCTGTCCTTCTCCTCCATTTTCTCCAGCACCGAATGCATCTCCAGCCCGATCGACGCAGACTCAACACTAATAACAACCTTGACTTTCTCCATGTGAGCTAATACACGGATGCTTTGCATCCTTGCGAGATGTAAGATTCGCTGGGTCTCAGATTCTTGGATGGTAGAATCATCACAGACCTCGACTTTAGGGCTAAGAAGGGGCGTAATAGAGATGAGGGTTGGAGGAATTGAGTTGGCGGGCTCTGATTTTATCAGGCCGACGATATTCAGAGAAGACAGAAGGAGATTTCTCGAGTTGCAGATGGAGAGAGCAACAGAGCGAGAGAGAGAGTGAGAGAGTTGCAGATGAAGAAGATGAAGCAGCGGCGCCAATGTTAAAAGGGGGAAATGATTTAGGCTTTAATTAGTGGGTTGGGCGCCCACTAATTAGTGGGTTGGGGGCCCACTCATTTAAACAGATTAAAGCCTTAATTTTTACCATTTTGGGTATGAGACATTACTAATGGACGTCCCAATATATGTGGTAAGTGGGACATTACTAATGGGACGGAGGGAGTATATATATATATATATATATATATATATATATATATATATATATATTCTTTATGGATACAAGTTAATTATCAGATCAATATTACAAATAATTATATATAAACTACAATACTTTCACAATACTAACAAACTAGCATAAACTATAAATATTAACTAGACATAAATTCATATAAAATGTGAAGACAAGCCACACATTAATTGAATTTATGAGTGAATTTATATTGGTTGCTCATTGATGAGATTGGGGCCCACTTATGAGTGAATTAATTTATATTGGTAGATAGAGCCACAAGTAAATAGATGAGACCGCGACAGCACTAGTTATGAGTCCCCAACCCCGTCACCCCACTCCTAATTAATACTATTGCATCATCTATTTTTTGTACTATGTTCTTTAAATAATGAATCTATTAAAATTGAGTCGGTGGCACTACTTGCATTTAATGCATGTATATCAACAAATCTGGGCTGTAACTATGTAATTACACTAATTTTAATAATACTATTAACAAAAGAATAAATCTAGGTGGCCATAATATGGCCAGCCATAATACCCTTAAATTTTTTAAAAATCGGTCGGTTTAATTTGAACCGGTTAGAAGATTTTTTTATACTAATATGTCTCTGGTATTATTTTTAGCATAGATTCCCCTACTTAAATTTGAAATTATTTTCTTTTATATATTTGGTAACAAGATAATCCTACTTAAATTTAAAAATATTTCTTTATATATTTGATAACAAGATTATTAAATTGATATAAAAAATATTATAAAAATAAAATCCAAGAAAAAGAAGGATTAGATATATAAAGTTATAATTTGTAAAGCAAATTTTTATTTTTTTGGGGGGAATTTGTAAAACAAAATTCCATTCGGGAAAAAAATGAAACATGACTATAATTTGGAAAGATAATGACTGAAAAAATAAAAGTTATAATCCTGACTCTATTTTGATTTTTTCTTAAATAACGTAATTTATTTACTAATGGAAGGAAACATGTTTTATTTAAGTAATCGTCCTCTTCTATATCTCTACGACTAGGCGTGCTCAGTTGTTCATCGATATAGTAGGTCCGCCATACAACCGTGACCGGAGCTCACGTGGCCGCGCTTCTTGCGGTTCTTCTTGAATCTAGTCTTCATTTTCTCCGGCGGGTTGGGGTTGGGGGTGGGTGGTAGAGGGGACGGCGGCACTGGGAGGAGACCTTAATTAGTTACTCTCGGTTACATTAGCTTATTATACGAACTTATAACTATTTTGTTCGTTTCTGTGCAAACTAGATGAAGCCAAAAACCATAACTAGCTAGAAGTTCTATTTCAATGGAGGGAAAAAAATGAAACATGACTATAATTTGGAAAGATAATGACTGAAAAAAAAATCGAAAGTGAAAAAAAATTGAAAGTATAATTTAGATTTGGCCAGATTGATTTTTTTTACATTAATTAATGAAAAATATAATCTCTAATTGATATAATTAATTATTTGATTTGGAATGTAATTTTAGGAATGATCTTGCATTGATTTTTTCTATAAATAATATTAAGGGTACACATGTAAATTAATAATTCAAATAAAATTTATTAATTATAATTATTATGCAATTACTTGTGTAACCTTATATGGCCGGCCATAATATGGCCATTTAGCAAAGCTCTTAACAAAAATATTCCTTGTGTCTATACTAGTAATTTAATAAATATGATCACTTAGAGCATAAACAAAGGTGGGCGGGTGGGGGTGGGGGTGGGCGCTACTGATGGTGATGGCGCCCAGGGGAGGGCGGATGGGGTGGGCGGCCTGGCTCCCCGGCGGGTTTGCTGGGCGGGGAGGGGGGATGGCCACGTGGCGGCTGGGTATTGGGCAACGGTTTAATTTTTTTAATTTAATTTAATTCTAATTTTTACCTATAAATATTGCACCTTATTCCATTCATTTTCACCCAATTCTCTACATTTCTATCTTAATTTCTTCTAAATTATCTCTACAACTTCTTATATTTTTGTGCTACAAATGGATCCCAATCAAAATTGGTCTTAGTTCGGTTCTAGTGATGCAAGTTTCGATCCCAATAATCCAAAATCATCTTGCGTTTTGTACAATGCTCAGGAGAGAAATGAGACTCACCTACCCCCGCCGCCGCAGAATTAATGTATTTTTTTTAATTTATCTTTATGTAATGTTTTTTTTTTCAATTCAATAAAATGCATTTAAATGTTAATGTTATTTAAATTATGGAAATAAAAATGAAATTGAAAATTAAAATCATTAAAATAATAGGTGTGCACACCTTAATTTGTGTCCACCAATGTGGCCAACTTTTTTGTGCCCACCCTACCCCACCAATACCCCACAAATATTAATTAAATATTGGTGGACACAACTTTTTTGTGCCCACCAATGTGAGTGCTCTTACGGAAAACTTTGTAACAACATCTAATTGAGGACTATTGATATAGGTAGATGAAGCAAGCAATCTAAGAAGATTGTACGAACCAAGAGAGTCAGATTTGCTAATGCATGCAAGGGGGAAAAACATTAAAACAAAATTCCACGCTTTAAATTAATATTTTATCTATATTACAAAAACATTCACAATTTATTATTTTGCTACGTACCACAAAAACATTCATTTCCTCCTATTTTGAATAATTTCTCTACTCACAATGTGAGGTATCTTCTCCACTCACAACACTCACTCACCTAACATTTCTTCCGTGCCACCAAAAGTATTGAATGTTTTCGTGGAACGGATGGAGTGTATCTTTTTTTGGGATTATCTGAAAATTTTGTTTCTAATTTTTTATTTATTAAAATGTGTTTCTAATTCTAGTATTAAGTACTATTTTTTATTTTATTCACACATAAAGAATAATCGTCTGTGCTAGGAGTATTATTTAATACTGAATCCCGAGTAAATCAGCCAGGATTAAATAGCATTTACCATACGAATAATGTTTCTCGAAACCGCAGTTAATTGAATTGCACAATTTACTAAGATTGTATATTCACTAAAAAGTAAAAATAAATAAATGAAGTCATTAAACTAAACAACTGGCTAAATGATGTTTTTGTTGTTCTTTTCATTTTGTTTATTTAATCCTCTTTAAAAAAAAATAAAAAAATACACAATTCTAAGTATAAATAAAAGCCTAACCGACAACAGATCTTTTACCAGGAAGGCAGAAAGAAAAACCTACCCCCTAACCCCCCCCCCAACCCACACACACACACACCAATACATGAAGTCCAGTAGAACTCATTGAAGATCATCGTACGAGCTACGGTGATTGGTCTCTGTAACAACTCTCTGAAATACAGTATATAGCAAACTCCGAATGACAAAGATCTCATTTTTCGTAGTAAACTGAGGATGAAGAGGCCAAACAAAGCCATGGCTGCTAACGGCGGCGGGTCTGCCGCCGCGGATCACGGCGCCGACGCCGTGGCCTGGGGTTCAGAGCGGAAATGTGGGCTGAATCTCATGAAATTGATGGGTGTGTTCCTAGTTTTGGTGATGGGTTTCTCCGTTTTGTTCTCGGTGTCCGTCGTGCTGAGGGACCCGCCGTCGGACGGACTTTGGACCGTCGTTGAAGCTCGGAATCTTGATTTTAATCTTCAAAAAGGTAGTATCTTCTTCTTCTTCTTCTTCTTCTTCTTCTTCTTCTTCTTCTTCTTCTTGTTTTTTTTTTAAAGATGAAGCCATGAAGGTGATGCAAATTTTGCTCTTGATTAAGTTTTGTTTGCTTTGCTTTAGTATAATGTAGTGAAATTGTTTGATTTTGGTGATGTGGAGGAAGTAGAATCGAGTGTACGATGTATTTAAATTGTTATTTAATATTTTGGGATGGTTGATGGATTGTTAATGTTGTTGGAAATCAAGTATTTTTCTCACTATATATGTGGTCCTTACATTACAAGGTGATTTGGCTGGTTTAAATATGAAATTCTTTCCTTTTTCAAATGTGTGGGCCACAATACTTTTTGATCATGTGTTGTTTCACAATTCAGCATCAGAGTCTCATAGGAATTGAAGATGAATTGTATTCTGTAAAATTATATATGTCACCAATTAATTTCATATGCCTAATTGCTCAGATGACTCAATGACAGAACAGTGAATTTATCTTCATGATCCTTTTACAGTCAATAAGGTTCAACTTTCAAGGGAAAATGTTTAGTATTGGGAGGCCTCTTCCCATAAAATCATAGAAGAAATCTTGCTCTTTGTCTATTTTAGATTCGATTTCATTTCTTGAGAGCGAACTTGAAGAATCAGTTGCCTTGAAGCATCATGCTGTTATGCTTTGCACTAAAGATTGGTTACCTTAGCTGCAAAGTTAATTGCAAGACAGAAATGCAACTATTGCTTTAGTTATATAGCCTCGTGTCATAGTGTTCTTAGTTGAGTACACGTGATTATGAAATATTTTGATTAGAAGGAGAATTTATTTGATAAGCAGTCGGAATGCAGCTAGAGATCAGGGAAGATTTCAAAGGAAATGTGGATTATACTATATAGTTTCCCTTTCTGAGTTGGAAGATTATTTTAGTTCATAAGTTAGTTTACTATGTAATTTCTATAAATGAACTAGTAGATAATGAGGAAAAACATGTGTTAGGAAAAGAAGTATTTTGCTGTAATTTACCTTGTTAATTCTGAGCTCCTCTTTTTGGCAGCCATACTACAGGAAAATGATCTTGCCCAGCCTGTTGAGGTGCCAAAAGATAAGCTTCTTGGCGATCTTCTCCCAACCGGATTTGATGAAAAATCTTGCCTTAGTCGATATCAGTCCCTCCTGTATCGTCGAGGAGTACCTCAGAAAGCGTCTCCTTACCTCATATCCAAGTTACGAAGCTATGAAGCTCGACATAAGAAATGCGGACCCTACACAAACTCATACAACAAAACAGTGGAAGGTCTTAGATCTGGCAAACACTCGAGCACACCCGATTGCAACTACATTGTCTGGATATCCTTCAGTGGTTTGGGGAACAGGATCTTGACACTAGCTTCTGCTTTCCTTTATGCCATCCTGACGGACAGAGTCCTCCTCATTGACAGAGGAATCGACATCGATGATCTCTTCTGTGAGCCGTTTCCAGAAGTTTCCTGGTTACTTCCCTTGGATTTCCCCTTGACCAGCGAGTTCAGCAGCTTCAACCAGAGCTCACAGCAGAGCTACGGGAACATGCTGAAGAGCAACGCCACCGCATCACCGCCACAACCATATATCTACCTCCATCTGGTTCATGACTACGACGACCAAGACAAACTGTTCTTCTGCGATCAAGATCAAGCATATATGCAGAAGGTACCGTGGTTGGTAATGAAGTCCGACAACTACCTCATTCCATCCTTTTTCTTGATGCCCTCATTCGAGCAAGAGCTGCACAGCCTCTTTCCAAACAAGGAAACCGTATTCCACCTCTTGGGGCGGTATCTCTTCCACCCTACAAACTCAGTGTGGGGGCTTATAACCAGATACCATGAAGCTTATCTATCCAAGACTGACGTAACTGTAGGAATTCAAATAAGGGTCTTCGATATTTCACCAGGTCCGTTCAAGTACATATTGGATCAGATCCTGTCTTGCACAATGAGGGAGAATATACTACCGGAGATTAGCCAGCAGGAACGAGACGTGGGCCCATCCGCGAAGCAGAAGACAGTAGCCGTGTTGTTGACCTCTCTAACCTCCGGCTACTTCGAACAAGTACGAGACTTGTACTGGGAAAAACCAACCGCGACGGGGGAGGTTATTTCCGTTTTCCAACCGAGTCACGAAGGGCATCAGCAGTCGGATAAGCAGAATCATAATCGGAAGGCGTGGGCGGAGATGTATCTGCTTAGCTTAACGGACAAACTGGTGACGAGCTCTTGGTCAACTTTTGGTTATGTGGCTCAAGGGCTTGGAGGGCTGAAGCCATGGATACTCTACAAGCCCGAAAACCAGACGACTCCGAACCCACCGTGTCGACGAGCTATGTCGATGGAGCCGTGCTTTCATGCTCCTCCCTTCTACGACTGCAAAACAAGACGAGGAGTCGATACGGGTGTTATTGTGCCTCATGTTAGGCATTGTGAGGATATGAGCTGGGGTCTCAAGCTGTTTCAACACCACAATTAATTGTAATTGAATAATGCATCATTTTTTTCATCATCGTATGTATATTATCCGAATGGTCCCAGGTACAAGGCTGTTTTTGTCGTCGTTATTGAGCATTTTATGCCTTTAAGTGGACTGTAATGAATTTTTTCTCTCTCAAGAATGCAAATAGTATATAGAATACAAACTGATTGCATTTTTTTTGTTTAAAGAAGAGAGAGGCCAAAGCACATAGTAATACAACCCACCTGAAAGTAGAGAGGTGTTCGAATTTGTTGGATGATTTTACCAAAAAAAGCAACTTACAACCGAAGAGAGTTTATTAAATCTTGCACAGTTTGCCATAAAGTGTACAGTTGATACTAAAGAGAAACTTCCACCCACTTGATTTAGGACAGTTCACTAGTTGGTGCTTCATTCAAATGCTATCTCAGTTCAGCTGCATCTCAGTTCTTCCTCCCTTCAGACAAGATAATGTGGTATCCATGCCTGCATTTGCCAAAATCGAAATAATATTAGTACGGTGTCAGAGGTACATTCATGATAAAGAGAAGACTTAGAGATAGATACTATGAAATGAAACCCACGTCGACTTAAATGGAGCACTGGTCACCCCAACAGGTGTGTTGAACGCAACCTCCTGAAACGGACCAGCCATCTTACCACGTGGGAACCATCCTAGATCGCCACCTTTCTTCCCCGATGGACATTCTGAATATTCTGCAGCTATCTGCAGAAGAGAAGTAAACAACGAAGGTTAAATGTGTACTTTGCCTCAGTCTTTCTCATGCTAACAAATCACCTCAGATGTATCAATTTTTATTTATTTTTAAAGAGAAGAAGAGAATCGTCAAACTTCAAAGTTTAATGACTCATCAGTTGAAGTGGAGATTGCATGATTATCAACTAAAACCATATATCTTGCTCCTCATACACTTGCAAATGCAAAAGTACTATCATCAATCATGTATTCGTTGCTATGATGCTATCCATTGAAAACGATACAAAACATAAATAACATCAGAAATCAATACCTTAGCAAACTCAGCGGGTGGAACTTTGTCTCCGTTACTGAGCCAGCCATCCTGTAGCTTCTTATAGGCTTCATTGATCTTTCCTTGCTTCTCACACAAGATATGTCTAGCTAATAAAAGTACACAAATAAACGATCGTTAACACAATAAATGTAATAGCTATAAAGTGCAGGATGTGAGACACTAAAATTATACTAGGGGTTCAACAAGAAGGAAATGTAAAGGAGGAACCTTTGACATATGTGCAAGTTCCTAAACCATCTGCCGCCTTCCCTCCTTTTGCTTTGCCCTTCGATGCAGCATCGTCACTCCCACCCGCTGCCTGTTTTCCCTTGCCTTTTCCTGCTGCCTTGGCATCCTTCCCCATCACTGCACACATGTACATAGAGCATAACGAGACGCCCAAAAGGGTGACAGAATAAATTAAGGATATACAAAATTCACTCCATTTTCAAAGAAGGGTAGGGTTTTTTGCCATTTTCTCTCATATCCAGTGTAAAATACAAGTCGAGTCATTCTGCAACTAGATTTTAGGAAGTACAACTTAGATGATTCTCGTGAGAATAATTTGACAGAAAAAATTCACAAATATAGATACACTTCTACACTCCAACCACTATTTTGGATGCAGAAATCATCAATTTGTCAAGTAATTATCCAATCAATCGGAAAATCCGGCACAGCGTGACAGCGCACATTAATTTCATACTGGAAACAATGCATCTCCCGAACTAAAAAAACTGAAGTCTTTCATTCTCCACAACATTTGAAAACACAAAATAAAAAAATAAAGAAACTGAAAAGTAAACCATCTTATCCCCCTCCAAAACCTCGTATTAGAAATATATCGATAAGCATAATTAAACTCAATTGACACAAAAATCAATCTACAGCTAACGAAATCCAGCCATCTCGGCCACAAAATAAATTCCAAACGGAAGGCAAAGCCTTTCTTCTCGAAGTTAAATCAAAAGAAGGATGCCCAATGGATTAATGAATCATCATAAAAATCAATAACAAATAAAATTGAGGGGGACGAAATCATACCTCGGAACTGAATAATTAAGAGGAAAAATGTAAAGCAAATTATACTTGTTCCGTCGTCTCATTCCAACTAGTGGATTTTGTTGTGATCGTTTGCGAGTCTGATTTGACGATTTTGCCCCCGTAAAACCCCTGCTTCGTACTTCATATTGCACAGGCAAATTATTTGGTTTTTGCATGATTTTATTATAGATAATAATTTGATTTTAGTGATAAAATATTCAAAATATTGATGAACCCAAACAAGACTCATTCTATCATGCATGTGGGATTACTTACTAAATGAATCATTATTTTTGATCGATTTTAGAATTTCGACATCATTTTTAAAACGTGTCAATATTAACTCAACTTTATGATTTGTAGCAATTTTATCACCTCCATTTTTTCTTAGTACAATTTCTCCATGTAACATCACTCACCCTTTGAAACCATGTAATCTCCATCGCGAAATTTTTAATTTTCAAAAACATATGCTATGAATCAAAAGGTGAAATCATCATTGAAACGTTGAAATGTGGTGAAATTACAAAGAGTCAATAGTGTTGATTTATTTAGCTACACCCTGATATATACGTATATATACCATTCAGTAAGAGTCCAAAATTCATTCCTCCTCAAAATCCAAATGATGTAACATCAACCTATATCATACCTAAATCTAAGATTGCAATATAAGTACCCCCAAAATAAGGTTAGTGAAACTGATTGTTGAATCCTACTACTCAGAATCGGACTCAGACAATTCAACTTGTTCTCCATCTTTTGGCTCCACATCAGTCATGGAAGGAGGGAAAAGCTGGTCTGATCCACTTCCTCTCTCGACCCTCCTTCGCCTTGGTTTCTTCTCGTCCTGCACCCAGTTCGACCAGACCGTTAAACTCGTCTCAGAAACCGTGAACAACATACTTTCAAGAGTATGTCGAAAGAAAATTAAATGGACAAAATTATGAGTTTCACTGAATGCTAAGATATTCTTAACAGCACAATTTTTTACACAGTTATTTCAGGTTTCTTCATCACTTTGGATGTCCGAGAACTGCCATTGTAGTGAACAAGAAACTAGAGAGAGAGAGAGTTCACCGTACCTTTGTTTGATTGGACTCGTTTTGGTTGCTGGATCGAGCTGATCGGTTTTTATTTAGCCAAATGTAACCAGATGACATCAAAGCTAACAAAAGTAGAGATGGCCCGATTCTCGGATCACCAAGGTGATCAGACAAACTCGTTACAAAGCCGCTGGTCCAGTGCTTGATGTTGCCTCCTGAAGAGACGAACCTTTTGGAGTTCTGTGCCCAACTCTGATCAGCGTCCTCGGGTACCAGCTCTGGAGCTTTCGTTTTCTGCAGAAAGGAAAAAAATAAATAAATTCATACAGAGCATGACCAAAAATAAATCAGCATAACCGTATTCAATAAAGGAAATTCTTCTTCCAACTTACAAAAGGAGGGATCTCTCTGGAGTCACCATCTTTAATTGTTTGAGAAATCCATTTTATGATCTGTGGTCAAAATTCAAATAAATTTAACGCATAATAAGCATTGTTCACTAATCATGTGAAATACAAATTACTCCAAAAGAAACCGATGTATAATCACATAGTAACATAATCTCAAATCTAGGAAAAGTCTGTGCAATTTAGGACTACACAAGCTTAGACTTTGAAAGAGCCATAACTTCTAAAGAAATCTAACCTCGGAGGTTTCACTTGAGCCATTGTACTTGGCAACTAGAGTCGACACGGGATCAGGTTCGGTCTGATACCAAGTATGTAAGATGTTTTCCTGTTTCTTTGTATCTGAATTTTCCTCGCTAGGAAACCTCTCATAACGCACGATAAATAAACGTGCTGTATCCACTATACCCCGTCTAGGTCCGCATGTCTCATAGCTATCTTCTGAGTGAATATTGAAGAAACAATACCTCTGCAAGAAAATATCACCTTCTCTTTAAATTTAACAGCTGCATAATGCAAAAATGCTTGACTATAGCATGCAACAAATCAATCCAGAATACAAAATAATCAAATGGTAATAGAAAGGGATAAAGGCTCACATGCTGGGCCTCCCCGTCTAGCCAGGCAAATGTCAGTCGCTTTTGTTTCAGTGCTGATGCAGCTGGAGCAGATGTGGGGTCGTCATCGCCTGTGTCCATCTCCCACGTATGTGAAAGTTTCTCTTGCACTCTGCGCACGGTCTTTAAACATATGTTCGTTACATCACTGTTCTGATTGTGAATTACTATGAATATCGTGATATTAAATTAGCATTTCCAGTCTTAAAGAAATATAATCCCAGATCCCAAATCCAACTATTACCAAAGAATTATATGATTCTAAAGAGAAAAAAGATTTATGTCATCCTTCTATAATTCTGTAACTCTGCATTATATTCACTCCAACGTCCGTCTCCCAATAATGGAAAATAGGAAAAAGTTAAAAAAAAAACTAATTCAAAGTTTTCTTACTTCACGCATTTTACTGAGTTCTGGGCTTGGCCTTCCAGCAACAAGGGCACAATACCAAATCTTGGTGTCTTTTCCGGCACGTGAATAACCATGAACATCACAACCCAACCCCATCGAGGTCAGATTTCTCAACTGGGGGAGCACTGCAAGCAAGCGGCACAAGATTCAGAAAAGCACTTGCATTGCTTAAGAAAGTATCTCATTTATACACAAACTAGTGACAACTGTAGTAAATTTAGCTCATCAATTTTAATGGTGGTAACTAGAGCACTACTTAGTTCTGGACAGGGAATTTGTACACAACCCCATAAATTTATTAAGAACAAGAAACATGTACCATGATATTTGTTCTTCTCCATAAGATCTATAAACATCGAACTGTTGACATATCCTGAAAATAATATATCTGTTAGCTTGTACTCAATCAAATTGAGACTGAATTGCCCGTCAAAACCGTATGGCTAGACAAGGAAGAAGCATGCGCTGGTACATGCCTTCATAGACGACAGGTTCAACTCCAGGGTCTCTCATAAATACTATTGCAGGAGCAGATTCCACACCAAACCTGTTTTACGAGAAATATGAAACAGCTATAAATATCTCGTCAAAGCAAAATAATGACAGCTCCATAGAAAAGCGAAATAAACATCATAAATGCTATGTAGGACCAACAAAAGATCATTATGTGATTGCTTCCGAACAACACTAGGAGATAGTAAAATTCCTAGGTAGGTATTTGATATTCACTCGAATGGACCTTCCTTGACATGAAAAAAGGAAAAAGAAAAGAGTAGCACATACATATTCCACCAGAAAGCAGATTCCTCTTGTTTCCACATAGCAAAGGCAAAGGTGGCATATGAAGAGTAAGTTTTAGCAGCCTGACGAATGAAAGGAGTAGCACGCTCACCTGATTTTGAGATGAGAATCACTTTAACCTAAAAATAAATTGCTAATAAAAATCAATCCCCAACAGTCAATGATATAATTAAAGTTTAACAAATCCTGCAAAAAAGTTCCAATTGACCATTTACTCGTCCTGACCATACCTGATGAGGTTTACCCTTAACCAGAAAATTTTGCACCTGAAAAGAAATAAATATTCATATTAAAGTTGATAATCAGGAGGAGAACACCTTTAAAGTGAAATCAAACTCAAAGGGTACAAACATCATCTTGAAAGGATAGTTTGAAATACAGAACAGACCTTACCCTAGAACATAATAATGGAAATGCCACATAATTGAAAAGGATATGCAATACTTAGAAGGCATTGCCTCTTAGTATAAACAATATATCAACAAACAAAGAAAAACTGGATGGAGGAGAAAAAACATATCGATATAAGGAATTTCCAGATTTACACTACTACTTTGATGCATGTAAATCAGATGGATTACCAGTGACTCCTTTGAGTGATAAGGAATTCGAGGTAAATTTAGGATGTTCGTTGCCACCCAATCTGTTATTGCATCAACAGAGAGCTCACCCTCATACCTAAGCAAGAAATATTCATTCAGGAAACAGAAATCCAATAGTTTTCAAATTACTTTTTAATTTTCTGTAAGCATAAAGAAATAAATTGAAGAGGACAAACACCTATAAAGACAACTGGAACTTTTACACCCAGGTGGAAAACCCATAATTGCTGGAAGTCCTGCAAAATGTTGGACAAGAAATCAAAATACTGAGGATGGTAATCAAATAAATATTAATCAGCTTCTTTATTACCAAAATACCGTTTGGAGGTTTGCACAGAACCATATTAATATGATGCCTGTCAATTATGATTTTAAGTATGGATATGTATATAAGAGCAACAACAATGAATCTCTCTAGAAAGTTGATACTTTCCTAATTGTATCCTTCGCGTGCACATGTTCAACCACCGTAGTCCGTCTTGCAATTGTGATACACAGATCAATTTCTTAATGAGTAGCAAAAGTTAACCACAAAGAGCTAAAGCTAACATAGTTAATGCTATTCCCTAGTAAACCATGCAAACACTGATAGTAAGCATTTAATATGTGCAAACACCTAAAACTTGCAGGGTCATTCTACTTCCAAGAAGCTAGTTAGCTAGTGAAATTCGGCTTTTTCATTATTAATTCAAACCTCCTAATAGATTGCAAAGCACATACAATTAACTTATCCTCAGGTTCATCACTAGAAAAGATATTTAACATTTTTCATTCTTTTCTCGATATATTTGAACAATTAGGTCAATAAACAATTAATAATCAGCCAACTACTCTTACCATTTCTAAAGAAAGGTTGTCCGCTGGATTTCTTTTCAGCTAAATATGCAACAAGCTTAAGATCACCAAGTTCAGCAAGTCCGGTATTTGCAACCCCATCCAGCAAATTAACTAAATTAATTAAAAAAAAAAGAAAAAAGAAAAAAGAAAAAAGAAAAAAGAAAAAAGAAAAAAGAAAAAAGAAAAAAGAAAAAAGAAAAAGAAAAAGGAAAAAGAAAAAAGAAAAAGAAAAAAGAAGAAGAAGAGTGAGAAAGGAAATGAAAACATGCAGCTTAAAAGAGAATTAAGATATACAAAAGTTTAAACATTAACAAGAGAACTTACCAATTCGCTTCCAAGCAGCAGAAAATTCCATGGAGCGCTTGCTTCCAGTAGAAATTATCTGAACCAGATCAAATGGCAGACTATAAAAAAATGAATAATTGTCTCCCCAGTCCAAACAGTAAAAAAAAATAGTTCATCCGTAAAACACACAAATAATGACAGTAGAAATTATCAAAAAGCAGATATTTACAGGATCAAATGATGCATGTAACTGGTTGATTACTTAATAATGAACAGATGATCTGCTAATAGAAAAATGGAGATAAAAGTAATTGCCTAACAGCATGATTTCAATACTTTGATACTAATTATGAGGAGATGAATGGAACAGTGCTTGACGAAAGCAGAAACGAATATGGGAAAGCAACAGTCAGAATAAAGTAATAAACTAGACCAACATCCATTTTCAAAATAGAAATGGGAGAAGGGAAAGCACCATTAAAATCAAGGAACATCGTATCACGATGAAGTAGGTGGGTTTTTTTGTTGTTGTAATGCAAGTTCACCATGGAATAGTTTTTAAGTTGAGTGTTTCTATTATTTTTTGCTTTAAGGGAACCGTGTAGTAGTTATGAATAAACAAATAAAAAATGAACTGTATGGAAACAGAAGATTTACCCCTTGCAAATGTACGAGTTTCATATCAAGTTCAGATTTTTCGTAGAAATTTCATTGGTACAAGGATAAACAAATATTCTCTGACGTGATTGTAAGCTAACTATAGAATGTGCCAGATGGAAATTGTGAAATTAGGGGATATCTACTGCAAGATATACAAGTCATACCTGCAGGAGCAATGGTTTGTCATCTTCAAAATTGGATGAGAAGTTCTCAGAACTGATGAACCCGAGATCTTGATCGACAGGATCTAAGATGATTAATAGAAAAATAAGAAATGGCATTGTTATCTGCATGTAACATACAAAAATCTAAAAAGCAAGGTAAAACCATATACATTTTGAAAAGGAGATAGAACAAGACAACAGAGCATCTAATATAGAAGGTTTTCACCAACCAAAGGAAGCCGCCTCGATTAGTGGAAGGTTAATTTCAGATATATGTTTCCCAGAATGATGCTCCTTGACTTTTTGAAGAACATCCTACAAAGAGGGAAAAAAAAGTATCGAACTGAGCATTCTATAAGAATATGATATGGTATATATGGAGAATGACTTAAGCAGAAATGGGGCAGGTACAATCTTCAAACTTAACAAATTTATTGATACTACGAAGAAGATCCAACAATGGCAGAACGAAAGAATAAAACCATACAGAATACTCGTCAATATTAAATATGTCGTAGTCTCTCTTCAACAACTGATTTGTTAGCAGCTCATAAGCATATTGAACCTGCAAAACCAGCCACACTGTTAACAATTGTTTTATATTGTTTGATTGCAACAAGAGATTCGTCTTGAATAGTTGGTCTAGCTAGAAAATATAAGTAGAATCAAATATTATTATCATGATAGCTGCTCTTACTGGTAACTTCCTTATCAGGACTCAAGTGAAAGAAAGATTACATACAAACACATACACACACAAACAATTATGCTCCGACACTCGTGAAAGGCGTAAAAGTTTATGCGAGATGCAGAGTTCAAGATGTTTGTAACCCTAAACACTTCTTTATCTTGAAATCAAGCAGAAAAGGAAAAACACTCAAAATGGAAAAACGGAAAATAGATTCATATGTCCATCGGTTGATCATAAGCTTCCAACTCAAGTAATTTTCACATTTACCAATTTACATTGCCCTAGAAATATGGCTGGGGGGCTGAACATACATATTTGCTAATTCTTCCATTCGAATAGAGCATTTATCCAAAAAGTATATGAATAATATTACAAGTATATGATAACTATGCCTTTAAAACTTTTCTTACAATAAAGCCCAAACTGAACCAAAGAAAATACATAACAAGTTAATAACAATCAAGCACATTCAAACTGAAGTAACATTAGTATTACACACCTTGAGAAGATCGACTTCCGGAGGAATTGTTACACTTGAGTTCCTGAAATAATGATGAAGTAAGTTCTAAGAGATGGAAAAAAAAACACTTCTCTTCTTCTCCTTTTTTGTTCTTCTTTTCCTTTCCTTTTCTTGACTAATAAACATAATCACATAACTAAATCATACTGGAGATGATAACTTTAAGACACCACCAATTTAACTATGATTCATGGTAATGTTGTAATTTTACATCAATACATAGAACACTAGAGCTTGGGAATACATGATCACTTCAATTTAACTAAGATGCATGATTGCTTTTTATAATCACAACCCCAAGAATTTTAGCTGTCCTAAAGTTCTACTTCACTCATTTAACTAAACACTCTACTTAATTATATGGAATAACTTGCTGTCATTAGATAAAAGTACAAAAAGATTGTAAATACTACCAAGCAGCTGATTTTGATGGTAGTGGGACTAAATTCAATCCACTGAGTTATCATTTTCTGCCTTCGAACAAGTACAAATAACATCGGACATGCAAACCACATCTATGTCATACTAATTTTCAAACCACAACATTATCCGCAGTAAACTCCTCTGGCTGGATAGTGGATTCACTTCAACTAACACTTAAAAGCTATGGAGCTCTACGAGGATGGTTTTCATAAATTTGGTAAAGTAGGACTTATTTATCTTTAGAAGAAACTCTAACTAAACCCTATACTCATCTAACACGGGAAATTGAATGTCAACTAATCAGCAATTCCAAATGAACTTATTCAACTTGTGAGCCAGAAACAGATGCAACAATCTACCTCATGACATTGAGCAAGAGTTGAGAAGACATGGACTAAATCAACAAGTAGTTTTCAGAAAATTATCGAAAACGAAGTTGACAACTGTGAACTCGAGGTCTGTATAATAAACATTCAAATTAAAGCATTTACTCTCCTGCTCAACCATATGTAACTTAATTCAATTCGAGACACAAAGATGCACAAGTTCGTAAACGTACTAGTATTTGAAAAGGCTCGTATCTTAGACATAAAAAAAAACAGAAATTGACTATGTACTTGCCTAAACTCACAATCACATTCCCTAACATGGCTTGCATTTAAAAACAAAATCGACAGCGATGGCCCTCGTGCAGATAATGCATAAAGACATAGAGACGAGTCGACAATGCAATTTTATTATGTACTATAAAATTGTAAAGAACCACATTTTCTCCAAAAAGAAAAATGTAAAGAACCACACAAACAGAACTTGCTCCCAAATTGAATTTGCCTTTCATACAAAACCCAAGAAAATAAAGGTGAAAAATGTGAACTTGCAATCCAATTTACCATTTAGAGGTGATTTTCTCGTAGGCCCGACTGACTTCTTCAATGGAGCTATACCTGGGAATCCCCAAAACTGAAAATTCACAGACAGAAAGGCGAATTTCAAGAAAACATATGATTTTCTTCGAACCAAATAATAAACTTAAAAAAAGACAGAATTAAAGGAGCGGGATGAAGATTAAGGGAGTGTTTGCGTACCATCGTAGTGGGATGGAGGAAAACTGCGCGGCAAGACGACGAGCTGAAAGAAAATAGCCGTCGCGAGGAGTATAAGAGGAATATAGTAGGCTTTGAGGGAAGATATTGTAAGTGGATTGTTCGGAATATTTTGCCGGCCTCGAGTAGCCATTGATCGCAGAGATGAGGGAGAGAGAGAGAGAGAGAGAGAGAGAGACTGTTTTTATAGTTGCTACTAGTAGGAGTGTAGGACACACACAATTTGAAACGACGATGTTTTCTGGAGATCCCTATATATATTTTAGAGAATCTTGGATTATCAGATTCTCTTTGATCGAATTAACTGATTTTTTAGTTTAAAAAAAATTAGTAATTGATTTTGAGGGATAAGTTTTGGGATTTGAGGGATATGTTTTGGGTTTTGATTGTGGTAATATTTATTTTATTTTATTTAGGGATAAGTTTTAAATGGGTTTATACGCCATTTTATGTTGGAGTGGAACATGATGAGTTTTTTAAGCTATTAAGATTATTTCTTTCAAAACAAAGTTATTAAGATTATTATAAAGAATGCGAGATACATAATTTTAAGAATTTTAAATAAATCATAAAATGGACTTATTCAAAAAGTATTCATAAATATGATATTATAAATTTCAAACAGCATATTTACGATCATAAATACAACTAAAATCAGAAATTTGATCGTTGCATTATTTATTAAGGAATGACAATTGGTTAGGGATAATTGAATTAATGAATTGAAATGAGAAGACATGCCACTTAGACTTAGTATTTCTTTATATTTGTTATTTAAATTATTTGCAGAAATTTATGTGCTCCCACTTAGTGTGTGTTAATTGTTATGGGATTATTTGGAGAAAAGGATTAATATGTTTTTAGGAAAAGGAATTTAACTAATATCCTAAATAGAAAGCATATAAAAAAGTGCTTTTAGTTCAGAGCTGGCCAACAAGGTTAGAAGGCCTGCAGAAATTTGTGGGTAAGCCCTGAAAGATATACAAATGAATTGACTGCTTATAACAAAGATTGGAGGCCTAGAGAGCAAAGTATTCACAGTTACTCCCTCCGTCCCCAATTAAGTGTCCCAGCCGTCAAAATGCGTATACCAAGATAGTGAGAAAAATGACTTATTTTACCCGTAATTATTGCATGGAAAAATGAAAAAGTAAACTTTTTAGAATAAGACAAGGGGTAAATATGACAATTTGACATAACTTTTGCATATAAATCTGAAATAGGACATTTATTCAGGAACAAAAATTTTGACGGCTCGAGACACTTATTTGGGGACGGAGGGAGTACCTCTGCAAGGAAAAAACAAAGAGAGGTCATTCTCAAAATTAATGGGTTAAGGCTGCTTTTGTTGTACATGAATTAAAATGGTCAGGGAGGACAGGATCAGTGCAGTACACATGTAATCCGTTTATTCGTTGTTATCGAAGAAAAGACGCAGTTACCCTCAGATATTTAAATAAAAATGACTCTTTTATCCTTGTCATGTAACTATATAAATACACACCCAGCTGGAAGCTCTCAAAAAGACCACTCTCTCCAACAGCGCTGACATCCGCCAACTCTTCAACTTATATAAAGATCTGGATGCTCGCCCGTAGCCGGAAGAAGAAGAATGCCCTGAATCTCGTCACAAATGACAACTCGACCAAGATCGCCGATGTTGAAGGTATTCTCTCCAAGCTCGCCGCAACAGCTTGCCAACCTCTCGCCTCCCTTGTTGATAATGCCAAAAGCGAAGATCGAATGAAGAGTTTGGAAAAACAAGTGAGAGGAAATTTGCGGCTAAGAACCTGTGCAGCATATTCAGAGGGAAATCGACGATTTTGCCAAAGAGCTGGATGAAGAAGAGACAGAGCCAACTGCTCCAGCCAAAGCAGTCAAAGAGACATGGAGAGAGAAAATGGTTGCTCTTGCCAAAGCATGTGGACACAAGCCTGAAGAATACAAAGACTATCATTGGCTGTGTAACTTCCACAACGAGCAAAGAAAAGAAATGCAAGAGCTGGATAAGATCATTAAGAAGAAAGCTGAATCGCTCAAGCCTGCTGAGAAAAGCAGAAGAAGAAAAGGCAGAGCTACGGTAAGCCAAGAAGAACAAATCCAAGCAATTTCACTGACAAGAAGAACCCGGATGATATCAATGAAAACCGGAAAGATGCAAATCGAATTCATCAAAGAATTCTACTACTTGAATCAGCTTTAAAGGCATGGATCCGTAAACCGCTTCCAGACTATTTCCTCGAACTTCATGAGATATCCAATGATGGCAAGATCAATTGCCCTCTATGCCAAGAGTAACAACATCCAAGAAGGCTCCAAAAGTCAAACAACCTAAAGCCTCCATTTCTAGCCGGAACGAATCTTCCCGACAAGGCCCAAATCATCAAAGAAATTAATCACCGGGTCTGGTGAAAGAGGAATTTCAAAATCGAAGAATCAAGCCGAATGGAAGGAATGGAAGAGTTCATCTTCAATAGATATGGTCTAAAGACCGACCATCGATTGATGAACAAAGGAAGCAAAGAAAGTCAAGACCAACCAAATGGGAATTTCTTTTTGAACTTTTGTATTTAGATAATTGTAAAAATTCTTCCTATTAATGAAAAGTTCATTTTATCAAAATCAACCAGAAGACAATCTCTCTTTGTCCAGCTCAATATGTTTACCCGTCGTGATTGTTTAATTCGTTGAATCCCCGTTTCGTTAAGAGGAAGCAATTTTTTGTTTTTCCAACTTGGGGTTTTGGCATCATCAAAAAGGGGGAAATTGTTGGGAAAATTAATAGAGTTTTGAAGTGATACCAAAACCCAGCTGACCCCAACCGAGTAGATGTTTGCTCAAACCCAAGCGTTTTTCCAAATTTCACCCGTTTGAGCTTATAGAGTTTCTAAGTTCAGTGGAATCGCCGAAGACAATAGAAGACCCAGCTGAGTACACAGCAGGGTAAGCCAAGTCGAGTGGTAAGTAACGTTATCCAGATTCAAGACGATAAAGTTCTTCCAGACACAGCTGTAGGAAAGACCCAGCTCGTGTGACAACTCAGCTCTACGTCAAGACCCAGCAGAGTTCAAGACTCAGCTCAGCGTCAATGATCCAGCAGAGTTCAAGACAGCTCAGAGTCACCAGCACAGCACAGTCGAAGTGAACTTTAGATAAAGTCAGATCTGATCTGGACCATCAGGAACTCGACACCTCAGCACCTAGAAGTCAAACCTAGGATTGCTTTATGAGGAAATCAAGGAAGAAGACAAGTCAATCATGTCAGAAGTTAGGTAGAGATTCAGAACGGCTCTTTCCAACGGCTAGTTCTAATCTCTCCCTATAAATAGAAGTCTTCTTCATCATCAGAAAGAGTGGAGTGACGAGAGAATATATTCAAGAGAGATCAACATACTTCATTGAAGGAAGTCTAACCAAAGATCAAGAGATCTCTCAGAAAAGCTTCAAAGATCCAGCAGCCTTCATACTTATGAGTTATTATTTATTCTCAGGCTGCTGAAGCTCTCTTCCACTAGTATCTAGGCATATAATCCTTCCCATCTTAAGCCTAGTTTGAACGAGTTCATCATACTCAAAGTTCTTCATTGTAAGAACTCGTTCATAGTTGGAAAACCCCCCAAACCCAAACCTTAAAAGGTTAGGTAAAGATACGCCCGCTCGAAGCGCGTAATTCGAGTGTTGGTTCGTAGTACCCGTAAACTACGGGTTAGGCTTCACTTGTGCCCGTAAACGATGCAGTTACGTTTCGATACGAGACGCGTAAACTTGTATCCGGCTTGAGGAACCAAGCCGCAACGCTTTGCCGATCGCGCGAAAAGTCGTTGGTATCCTTAGTGGATTACCGTAGGTTTCGGTCGTGGACGTAGGAGTAGTTTCTCCGAACCACGTTAAGTTGCTTTGTTCTTTCATGTTTATTTATGCATCCAGCTAACTATTCATAAGCATTTTTTCAAGCTGCATAATCTGATTAACTGAAAAGAGAAACTAAGCTTTGCAATATATTTGAAGCAACAGACGGACTTTCCAAAATCCCACCACATTCCGCACACAGCCAGCTGTATCGATCAAGCTGTCTTCCACTGATCGAACACAAACCACTCAAAAGAGTTTTAATTGGAAAAGTTTTTAAACCTTGGTGTATTCACCCCCCTCTACACCAAGGTATCCGTCTTGGGACCATCAATTGGTATCAGAGCAGTGGTTCAAAAGATCACTTTTTCTGTGTCAAGTCAGCCTCTTTGCTGATAGTGGTCACCTGAACAGATCCTTCAAAGTTTCAAATTTTTTTTATATTGCATACTGTCATGGAATCTTCCCTGTGCAGGAATCTTCCGACATTCTCTGTCGATGATTATCAGATCTGGAAGTTCCGACTCAAAAGCTTTCTGAGTGCGCATCACGACATGATGTGGGATGTTATCACTGACGGACCCATCATCATCATGAAATCAGAAAGACAAGCGAAACCTTACCCGGAGCCGAACCGATTCGGCAAGTTGTGAAGCCCAAAAGGGAGTACTCTCCGAAGAAAGAAGACAAGCCGGTTTGGACAACCTACGCTCGCAACGTCATCTCTTCAACGGTGACGAATGCTTATCTCAGCAAGATCATCAACTGCGAGACAGCTAAGGGGATGTGGGACACTCTAGCCAAGCTGTGTGAAGGCTCAGAGGAAATTCAAGAGAACAAATTCTCAGTTGCATGCCAGAAATTCGACAACTTCAAGCAACTCCCCTATGAGTCCATTGATCAAATGGAGCTCAGATTCTCCAACCTCGTCATCGAGATCGAGACGATCCGAACTGGAAAATATACAGTTCGAGACAAGAACTTGAAAGTTCTTTCGGCTCTCTCATCAGAATGGTGTACACACAAAGTGGTTCACCAAAGCAGAACTGATCTTGGCAGCATGGAGACGGAAAAATTGTTCTCCATCTTGAAGGCCAACGAATTTGATCTGGGGATCACAAGCAGAGATTCATCCAGCCAAATGAATGAAGCAGAGCTGAGGATCAAGCCGAGAAAAGAAGCTCAATCAGCTCAGCTTGGAAGGACCAACAAAGAGCTCAGATTTATGAGCAAAGAAGATTTGAACGAAGAAGTTGCCATGTTTGTACGAAGCATTAATCAGCTGGAACAAAGCAAGGAAAAGTACAAGAATATCGTGAAGGTTCATCACGACAAGCAACTCTACCCAAAGAGCAACCCAGCTGAGTCATCCTCCCGAAGAGAGGATAAAAGGATCGAATCGAGCAAAATGGATGATGATCAAATCTCCTTCTCCGACTCAGATGAGGATGATTGCTCTGATTAAGATGTCTGAAACATCTTATTGAATCAACCGATGAAGAAAATAAAGAAACCCAGCTAGCTGACTGAGACCAGCTGTGAAATAAAGATAGCTGGATACTTATCTGAAGATTCAGCCAGTCATACAGCTGAGTACATTGGTCTCAAGAGATGATTAGAGAAGCAGCATTTGAATCAGCTGAATTTGGGACAGCTGTCTACTTGCTATACAAACTGAGATCTCATCAAAGAAATGAACTGATGTAGGATGCAGCTGAAGAAAAAGCCACCTACTATCAAATCAAGGGGGAACTCTACGTAGCTGGAAAGAGTGCAAATTCAAGTAGAATACCCAGCAGGATGCACTCATCAAGAAGATTCAATGGAGTCTTCACCAAGAGAAACCCGATCCAAAGAGTAAAATCAAGATAATTCTCTAATCCAAATTGACAACTTAGAAAGCATCCAAGAGACTTCTCAACATCGAAGGAATCCATTGTTGGGAAAATTCACACAAAAGCACAAACTCGAAATCCAAGTCAAGATGATGTGTGAATTATTTGGACTGCTCAATCCGGGTGAAGAAAAACCATCCAGCTGAGGGGGAACAAACTCAGCTGGACATTAGTCGAAGAGCTAAAGGGAACTCAGCTGACTAAAAATCAAGCAAATTCTTCAAATACTCAGCTGAGGAGAACTGTCAATCAAGCAAAGGAGAAGACCGCTGTGATATCAGCTGGATACTGTGTCCAAGCTGACCGGTTTGCGTCTCATGCAATAATTGCTCTGAGGAATATGCTATATAAAGTCCAAATATTTTGAATTCATATGTTAAGCGGACAGACATTCCTTAGTTAAATTGTTTGATAAGTTTCATTTCCCATCGCATTAATTATAAAGTCTGCATAGTACTGTAGCACGGCAGGATCGAGGCAGAACGTCAAACGTTTGAAATGCCTCACGCGTGGTTGTAATACACTCGCCGAAAGCACGTCAGCAAAACGTGAGGAGTGAATCTCTCCCAGCCGTTGATCAGAATATCAACTGATTCAATCTCAACCGTTGACCCTATATGGCAGTTGATATATATGGAAAAGATACGCGAATTCTTTCTTCCTTCATCTTTATCTCTGCAAATTTCAAAGATTCAAAATCTTCATCTATTCTCTGCAAGTTCTTCGCACAATCAAATTCACCAAGTTGCAGAAATGGCGCCCAAGAAATCAACCGCGGGGATGAACCAGTTTGAAGCTCTAATAACAAAGCTATCATTTGAGAGTATTCTGTCAACCTCCAATCTCCATATTTCAGAGTTAAAAGAGATGGTGGATCTAGTTGCAGACTCCGGTCTCCTGCTGTGGGCAACCTCCATGCCCAAGCTTTTGCTAAAGAGAGATGCCGCACTTTTCTACCTCAACATTATTGACGAAGACGGCTTCTACTCATCTTCATTTGACATGAGCGTCAAAGGCGAAGACGGAAAGTTTGATACAGCAACCGTCACCATCAAACTCAATAAGATGCTACGAAAGGTGTTCAACCTACTCAGAGAAGGAGGATTCATCCCAGATGATTACAGCCGTGAACAAGTGGATGAATTCCTCAGCAGAGAGATGCTTATCTCCCCAGAGCCGTACAGAGCAAGCATGTCAAAGCTCCTGCTCAAGCCAAAGTACAGGCTGCTGCTGGATATTACACAAAAATACATCTTAGGGATAGCTGGATCTCAAGGAGAGATCAGCATTCCAAAACTCAAGCCGGTGATTGCCATGATCAAAGGCGCAAACGTCAACTGGTTTGATTACTTACTCAACCGACTGGTCAAGGAGTCAGAGAAAATAAAGTTCAACTCCACCAGGACGACGTTTTCAGCCTCAGAGCCACTGTATCTCTGCTTCAAAATTTCTTTCTTGATAGAGCAAGCAGTGAAAGGGCACACAGTAAAGTGGGCTGATTCAGAACCGTTTCCAGAAACGAAGATTCTTTTCCAAAGAATAAGTCAAGTCAATGATCTTCTGAAGAAGCGGCTTATTGTGAGTAAAAAAGAAACGTGGAAGGAACAGGCGAAGTTCCAGTGAGAAGAAACAAAGAAAGAGGAAGGCGGTTGACCCTTAAACCAATGGAGGTCCACCGAGAAGAAAAGAAAACAAATTGTCATTCCAAGTCAAGCTATGGTGATTCTCTCCCCACAAAGGTCGGCCTTCGATCAATACGGATCAAACATCCTGGCCGAGATGGGATTGAATGATGGATTGTCATCCAGCTCAGAGGACGAGCTGGATAATCCAAGAAGCTCACCCCAGCCCTCACCTCCTCACAGCTCTCCGCCGAAACAGCCTTCCCCTCCACCCAGCTCTCCAACCAAAGAGCCATCTCCTACAAGAGAGCAGGAAGATATTCAACTGGCTGAAGCTCCTTCACAGCCAGCTGACACCCATGCTGAACCCTCTTCCACGAATCCCAGCTCACCCCCAAAACAACCATCACCCAAAGCTCAAATTCCCACGCAGTTGGCTGATACTTCTTCACAGCCAATTGTGAACCCTTTTGAACCTGCTCCTCAAATCTCCACAGAATCAGAGGAGAGTGATTCTTCTGCCTGTCCATCACTCAACTCCACTGGCTCAGCCTTTATGGAAGCCATGTACGAGGACTTGCGCCTTGCAGGGATCAAGAGTGTTCTAACTCAGCATCCGATTCTGGCGCACCTGCCCATTGCCCTCGTCAAAGTTGGAGATCTCAAGTTCTATCTGGCTACCAAGATGACAACTTGGTACCAGAATGAGCAGCTGATAGAGACTTTCTCCTTTGAGAAATTGAAGACGGATGAAGCACGCCTCCAAAGACACTTTTGGCTTTGGAAGCCTGGAGGATGCATACTTACACCAGAATGATCTCATCAGAGGAATTATAGAAGTGTCTCAGCAATACCCCAAGCCGCACCCAGCTGAAGTCTGGGAATCTGCCAACAAGCTTCTTATAGCAGCGGGATGGGAGACACATTCTGGAGCTGACAATTCTAAAGAAGTCTCAGCTGAGATTACCAAGGAAGCTGTACCTGATGAAACAGCTGAGGTAATGATCATTGAAGAATCAGCTATTGCATCAACTGAACCAGAGGAAGCTACCCCACAGAGTCCAATTGCCGATGACACTCGCTCACTGGTCGAGATCGAGGCAGTAAAACCCAGCCAAGCCGAATCCGGAACCCAGACGGATCCTGTTGAGCTCTCTGATGCAATGAAGGACGAGATTGCCAAACAAGTCGAGGAAATCCTTTTTCAGGATAGACTCAAATCAAATGTTGATACCCTTCTGCGCATCACAGCTATAGAGTCGCAAGTCCATAGTAATGGACTGTCCATTGACGACGTTCACAGATTCGCTCTGAATCTGCAGGAAAGCACCAGTCAAGATCTCAGTCAATCTCTTGTTTCTCAACAAATTGATCAGTCAATTCATCTAGAGAAGAGAGTCCCTGAGATCATCTCAAACCTTCAATCTCCACTGGTTGACGACATTGCAAATCTTTCAAGCCAGCTGGAAGCTCTCAAAAAGACCACTCTCTCCAACAAATACCGACATCCGCCAACTCTTCAACTTATATAAAGATCTGGATGCTCAGTTCAGAGCTGGAAGCAGCAGCAATGCCCAGCTGAATCTCGTCACAGCTGACAACTCAGTCAAGATCGCTGATGTTGAAGGTATTCTCTCCAAGCTCAGCGCAACAGTTGCCAACCTCTCTGCCTCCCTTGTTGATAATGCCAAAAAGGGGGAATATCAGAATGAAGCTGGAAAAACAAGTGAGAGGGAAGCTGCAGCTAAGGGGGAACCTATGCAGCATATTCAGAGGGAAATCGACGATTTTGCCAAAGAGGCGGATGAAGAAGAGACAGAGCCTAACCGCTCCACAAAGCAGTCAAAGAGACATGGAGAGAGAAAATGGTTGCTCTTGCCAAAGCATGTGGACACAAGCCTGAAGAATACAAAGACTATCATTGGCTGTGTAACTTCCACAACGAGCAAAGAAAAGAAATGCAAGAGCTGGATAAGATCATTAAGAAGAAAGCTGAATCGCTCAAGCCTGCTGAGAAAAGCGAGAAGAAGTAAAGGCAGAGCTACGAGCAAGCCAAGAAGAAACAAATCCAAGCCTCGAGTGACAAGAAGAACCCAGATGATATCAATGAAAACTGAAAGATGCAATCGAATTCATCAAAGAATTCTACTACTTGAATCAGTTTAAAGGCATGGATCCAGAAACTGCTTTCCAGGACTATTTCCTCGAACTTCATGAGACAGATCCAATGATGGCAAGATCAATTGCCCTCTATGCCAAGAGTAACAACATCCAGCTGAAGGCTCCAAAAGTCAAACAGCTAAAGCCTCCATTTCTAGCTGGAACGAATCTTCCTGACAAGGCCCAAATCATCAAAGAAATTAATCACTGGGCTGGTGAAAGAGGAATTTCAAAATCGAAGAATCAAGCTGAATGGAAGGAGCTGGAAGAGTTCATCTTCAATAGATATGGTCTAAAGACTGACCATCAGATTGATGAACAAAGGAAGCAGCAAAGCTGAAGACCCAGCCAACTGGGAATTTCTTTTTGAACTTTTGTATTTAGATAATTGTAAAAATTCTTCCTATTAATGAAAAGTTCATTTTATCAAAATCAACCTGAAGACAATCTCTCTTT
Source organism: Agastache rugosa (assembly GCA_031470985.1). NCBI lineage: Eukaryota > Viridiplantae > Streptophyta > Magnoliopsida > Lamiales > Lamiaceae > Agastache > Agastache rugosa. The sequence continues at coordinate 29,950,613 of CM062605.1, forward strand.
GTCCAGGCTCTGAATATGTTTACCTGCTGTGATTGTTTAATTCGTTGAATCCCCGTTTCCTGTTAAGAGGGAAGCAATTTTTTGTTTTTCCAACTTGGGGTTTTGGCATCATCAAAAAGGGGGAAATTGTTGGGAAAATTAATAGAGTTTTGAAGTGATACCAAAACCCAGCTGACCCCAACCGAGTAGATGTTTGCTCAAACCCAAGCGTTTTTCCAAATTTCACCCGTTTCGAGCTTATAGAGTTTCTAAGTTCAGGTGGAATCGCTGAAGACAGCAGAAGACCCAGCTGAGTACACAGCAGGGTAAGCCAAGTCGAGTGATAAGTAACGTTATCCAGATTCAAGACGATAAAGTTCTTCCAGACACAGCTGTAGGAAAAACCCAGCTCGTGTGACAACTCAGCTCTACGTCAAGACCCAGCAGAGTTCAAGACTCAGCTCAGCGTCAATGATCCAAATAGAGTTCAAGACGGCTCGTAGTCACCAAGACAAAGACAAGCCGAAGTGAACTTTAGATAAAGTCAGATCTGATCTGGACCATCAGGAACTCGACACCTCAGCACCTAGAAGTCAAACCTAGGATTGCTTTATGAGGAAATCAAGGAAGAAGACAAGTCAATCATGTCAGAAGTTAGGTAGAGATTCAGAACGGCTCTTTCCAACGGCTAGTTCTAATCTCTCCCTATAAATAGAAGTCTTCTTCATCATCAGAAAGAGTGGAGTGACGAGAGAATATATTCAAGAGAGATCAACATACTTCATTGAAGGAAGTCTAACCAAAGATCAAGAGATCTCTCAGAAAAGCTTCAAAGATCCAAAGAAATTCTTCATACTTATGAGTTATTATTTATTCTCAGGCTGCTGAAGCTCTCTTCCACTAGTATCTAGGCATATAATCCTTCCCATCTTAAGCCTAGTTTGAACGAGTTCATCATACTCAAAGTTCTTCATTGTAAGAACTCGTTCATAGTTGGAAAACCCCCCAAACCCAAACCCAGAAAAGGTTAGGTAAAGATACGCCTGCTCGAAGCGCGTAATTCGAGTGTTGGTTCTGTAGTACCCGTAAACTACAGGTTAGGCTTCAGCTGTGCCCGTAAACAGTCTGGTTACGTTTCGATACAGTACGCGTAAACTTGTATCCAGCTTGAGGAACCAAGCTGCAACGCTTGCTGACTGCGCGAAAAGTCAGTGGTATCCTTAGTGGATTACCAGAGGTTTCTGGTCGTGGACGTAGGAGTAGTTTCTCCGAACCACGTTAAGTTGCTTTGTTCTTTCATGTTTATTTATGCATCCAGCTAACTATTCATAAGCATTTTTTCAAGCTGCATAATCTGATTAACTGAAAAGAGAAACTAAGCTTTGCAATATATTTGAAGCAACAGACGGACTTTCCAAAATCCCACCACATTCCGCACACAGCCAGCTGTATCGATCAAGCTGTCTTCCAGCTGGATCGAACACAGCCAGCTCACTCAAAAGAGTTTTAATTGGAAAAGTTTTTAAACCTTGGTGTATTCACCCCCCCTCTACACCAAGGTATCCGTCTTGGGACCATCATTGTCATATTTACATTTTGACTAATGTCAAAAAGTTTACTTTTTCATTTTCCATGCAATAATTAGGGATAGAATAAGTCGTTTTGCTCACTATCTTAGTATACGCATTTTGACGGCTGGGGACACTTATTTGGGGACGGAGAGAGTATTATTTTTTCACCTTTCTTCCATATACTTTTCTTCTTTTCCAAGTCATTCTACTAACTTAATCTTCGGAGGACCGACGCCGGAGATAATCTCCGGCACTTGCGGCTTCGTGCAGGTTCCTTTTCACCTGGGTAAAGGAGATTAATCAGATCCAGCAAGTAGAACTCAATCTGAGCCTTTGTATTTCGGATCCCTTCCAAAAATTTTATTATTTGTTGCAAGAATCACAATTTAGTTCTTGCAGTGTGGTAGAGAGTCCAAGCCCGCATAGGACTCAGAAACAACATACTCCTTTTCTTTCTCCTTTTTGTGCAGTATGTTTACTTTAAAATCTTACTAGTATTTAAAATCTCCTTTTAGTATTTATTCTCAACATCTTATATGTGCCACTTCATGCTAAATATATAATTACATAACACAAATTGAGATGCATTTAATAGAAAGGCCTCGTTTAGAAATGATGCCGTCAACATCATAATTGAAAATTTAATATGAACTTAGGGTGCATTTACTTTGATGATAAGGAAAAATGAGTGAAAAGAAAATTTTCTCCCTTTAAATCTCTCATTTCTTATCCTTCTTTTTCTATAGATTTGAATTTCACCATTTTTTATTCATTCTTTTCACTCCAAGGAGGGAAAATATTATCATGAACTTAGAGTGAAAATATTATCATGAGTTATTTGGTATGATAATATTTCCTTACTTGGAGTGAAAGAAATTCTACTCTATAGAAAAGGAAGGATAAGAAATAAGAGATTTAAAGGGAGAAAATTTGTTTTTCCCTCATTTTCTCTTACCATTAAAGTAAACGCACACTTAGTGTAATGTGCAAATTTCCAATAAATTCACATTTCAATGGCATGAAGTCCATAGCTAGCGCAAACAAAATAGAATTTAACATATGAAATGAACACTCATCAATTAAGTATATATAGAATATTTGAACTTAAAATCTCTTTGATGTTTAGGTTACTTGTAGATGAAGTATAAGTAAAGAAAAAGTAGAATTGAACATATATATCATCGGAATATATAGGTTTGTTCCTATCTATCACCTTTCCGTCCCTCTCCTCCAGCGTCCCAAAGGTGTATTCGGTCCACTTGCGGCACAAAACTAACACACTAAAATACCTACAAATGACATACAAAAGGACTAAAATCGGGACCAACGAGCTGGAAAAAAGCTACAAAAAGAAGTGAATTACTAGAAGGACTCCTTAGTCCTTAGACTTGAATAGGTAAAAACCAGGCATGGGTGCGCAAATAGCAGCTCTAAGAAATCATAAAAATCTTTAACACAATAGTCACGTATCTAATGACATTCGTATATGCGCCTGAAGATCTGACAGGATTTGATAGAGGACATCTCACAAGTTCGGGCGTAAAATCAAATTATAAAGGGACATTAATATTCCCCACAATTATATTTGAATTCACTACTTGGTTTAACACCTATATATAGGAGTTAGGACCTTCATGTACGAAATAAAGGACATTCTCTCTTTCAATAACACATTATCATCATCTCATGAATTCAATTCAAATGCAAACTTCTAGTACAATTCTTAGCTCATTCATTCTTATGCTTTTATTTCTTCCCATTTTTACAAATATTGTTAATGAGATTTCAACCCATCTTAACAACACTCAAAAAGCAAATTATATCTAAAAAAGTAATAATATACTAAAAAATGTCAATATCAAGAGATCGATTAATTTATACTCCCCCTTCCTACTATTAGTGACTCTTTTTTTTTTTTTGGATTGTACTGCTATTAGTGGCCCGGACCCAAAATACCAAAAATTAACCCTTTAAAAAGTGTGGATCCTACCATTTTTCTATCTTTTACACCTTCTTCTTAATTCATGTGCCCAAAAAATATGAGCCACAAATAACGGGACGGAAGGAGTACTAAAACATCAACGTTGAAGTATTTTTTAGGATTAGCCGAGATTATAGTTATAAAAAATTGATTATAAATGGATCCAAACCCGAGCTTAACTTGGGTAGGGTGGATCCGTAAACATCTGATATCCGATCCGATCTGGCTCAATGTTAGTTCGACCAATGAGTGTCGAAAATCGAAATGCGAAAATTAAGGAATTTTAATTAATAGAATAAACAAATACTAAAATAATAATCGCCCACGTAAGCAAAAGTGGCAGCTGGAGATGGGCCCACCGGCGGCACGTGAGTGGGAGGCCCAAAGTCCGTGTTGGTTGTGCAGCAGCCCCCGGTGACGCTAGCAAGGAACCTGAACCTCGTGTCGTATTAAGCGCCAAAATTCCGTCGGGTGGTCCCCACCAGCTTACGTGTCGACCGTTAGCGGGCACCTAACTCTCTCTCTTGCATCACTCACACGGTTACAGATACAACAAGTGACACGGACGAAACATACTACCATCCCCTCTCTAAATGACATGATTGCCCCTCTAGCTCATGTATCATCGCCGCCATCAGTTGGAAAATGAAGGGATTCGCGCTTGATTTTACTAAATAATCACTCCGTTCACAATAAGGGTAACACTTTGGGTTCAATGAGGATTTTAAAAAATAATTAGTAGATTAATTTTAAGTGGAGAAATGACCCATCATAATTAATTGTTGTGAGATTTAAAATAAGGGTAGTGGATGATATTATTTCCAAAGTAAAAAGTGCTACACTTATTGTTGACCCACGTATAAAGAAATTGTACTACACTTATCATGGATGGAGGGAGTACATGTCTTCTTTAGCAAAATCTTTTTATAGTAGAAAAAGAGATACATAAAAGAGTCATGATCAACATTCCATTTAGCCGTAATTACAATAAATTTCTTTTTGAAACAAGCTTTACTGTATTCCCAAGAAATATACACAGTTATATCTAAGAAAAAATAAAATAGCAAAAACCTACAAACAAATAGTTCTATTTAAACTCCAAAAAAAAAAGAACAAAAATAATTTATTTTCCATCAATAAAAATCACTTGATGCTTCTTGCTTTAGAAACATATTGTCTAACATAAACATAACACATACAGATATAATCCTCGCTATAATATTTCCCATAGCATTCATTGCAGAAGTAATTATACCAAAAATACAGCAAACAGTAAAAAAATATATCTAAAAAAAAGTCCAAGGGTTAAAAAAAAATCTTATTATATATTTATACTATCATTTTTAGTTTTTACCCAACCGCAAACATGTAAATAGTACAATATCAAGTGAGGTAATAATAAATCAAGTAGTAATTAATTACAAAAGGAAGTTTTTATTGGTGGCCAATCTCTCCAATGCGAGAAAGTAGATTGGGGATATCATGGGGACCTTAATTAATTATGTCGTTAAATTAATGTAATTCAAGTAAAGAGACAAAACAAAGATAGATTAGGGATAATGGTGGGACTAGAGCTCTTAATGACATTAATTTTAATTAAATTAATTCAGGTAAAGACAACGCCAATACGTATGAAAGGTATGTAAGTACTCCATCCGTTTTTTAATAAATGCCATTTTTAGCTCATTTTTTTGTTTCTCAATAAGTGTCCTATTTCAAAATTATAGAGAAAAATAATGTAAAACTTCCCATTATATCCTTGTTATTAATGCATATTATCAACTTGTTTATGTTTCCTATGTTATTAATTAAGGGTAAAGAGAGTAAATTATCAATTTTCTTAATATGTGTGTTTTGAAGGAGTAGGACACTTATTAAAGAACGGAGGGAGTACGTATTTTAAATCCCATATTCGTAGAATCCCATGTATGTGTCTTTGAGGTCTATCCACTTTAACTAAATTAAAAAAGATTTATTTCGTGGGGAATCCAAATTTTCTTGAATTTTCGATATTACGAGAAAAGGAGGGGAAATTTTGGAAAAGGAGTTTAATTATTATGGGCACTTTTCAACGGTTTTATGATATGAACAAAGTGTCAGAATATTTGTTGGTGGTGGAAATGAATGAGTGAAAGAGGTGTGTTACCTAAAATTCACTGTTTGACAAAGATTCACACCGGTTAGATTTTGGATATTTTTATATATTATAAATCGATTATATCTAGATGTATGTACTCCTTCCGTCCACGATAAGTGTGATCTTCTTTTCTTTTTCATCCGTCCAAGTGTGGTCTTTCTTTAAATGAAAATGGCTTCACTCATAATAAAATGGGTCTCATTCTCTACTCACAATACATCTATCTAATCCACTCTTCCATACTCTTAAAACTCGTGTCATTCCCTCCGGACCACACTTATCATGGACGGAGGGAGTATAATTTATTTAATTCTGAAAAAATCTTGACAAATCTATGCTTACATTGATAATTTATCCTAGCCGCAGCAAGTTAGCTGGTTGCAATCGTTATTTGTGAATTATATTTATATAAAAACACATGCATACATGTTAAAATATGTTTATAATAATGAACTAAACAATCATTATAAAAATCCAAGAATTTATTTTATTATATTTTTTTCCCCTAGAGGTGAAGAAAAACCACCTTAAACAAAAAAAAAATATAAATATACAGTTAGAGGAGTATATTATTTATTGCATTCCGTATGATTGGGTCGTATATTACCAAAAAAAGAAATGAAAAACAATACCTAAAAATCACTGTGTATTTTAGAAGATGATGATGCGTCCAAACTGATACCATGAAAGGCGTCGAATCCACGTGAGCGTGCAAATAATTAAAAGAAATTGACATTTTACCAAAATCATAATCTTTTAATCGCACAATGTTGTTCGGCCAATTAACCCACTCCAATAAATTGAATTTTTCTGCTTTAGAGTTTAATGTATTTATAGAGTAGTAGACCATATGCTTAATTATCATATACACATACATTACATGTCTGCTTTTTTGGAGTGACTTCAAAGATTTCAATAGAATTTGAACCATAATCTTTAAATGGTCATGAGATCGCCACTACACCAATTAAATGTCTTCCAATGATATGTCTACATGTGAAAGACAGACTTTAATGATGCGCAAAAACACATAGCTCAGTATTGTATATACTGAATCGCTCAGCCGTGCAATATTACGTGTAGATAAATAGTGCAGTAAAATAAATTCAATGTGGGTCGTCCCCTATATATATATATATATATATCTTTGTTATATATTGTATAAAATAATTATTAAATAACGTTGTAAATTATTTGCATAAATCATAATAGTTGTATATTTTATTTAATTGTCGTTGATGAAAATTGGCCTACCATTAAGTAATTCGTTGAAATTTATAATAATGTACATATTGTAATTTATAAATATTGAATTATTTGATATTCTAGATATAATTATTTTAAAATTAACGTAATTAGCGGAAAAGATATAGTTGAGCATTAATCCACACTTGATTTTGATAATTAAGTCGGTTTCTAACCTAGCTTGTAGGCCTTAATAAAAAGAAATTACAAAATTGGGCATTATTTGCATCAGGACCAATTCAATTGTTAATTCATATGTCAATAATAATATAATGGACGGTCAAATCAGGACATATTTTTACATCAATATATTCGATTCGTTATCCTTTCACCCTGATATAACGGATTTGATTGTGTCAGGAGGAATAATATTTCACATAATTAAACAATTTTTTTTGTAGAGAATAATATTAATGAATCAAAATTTAACATCTTCAAAATCTACAAAGATCTGTGCGTATTAGATCTTATAAAAAACTATATACATATAATTTTTGTAGGTTTTATAATCTGGACAATAAAATGATCTCATACTCACGCTAATGTGAAAATGCAACATAATTGTCAAGTAACTAAGTTGTTTATTATTTTAATTTATAACGTTTGCGTAACAGCTTATATATAGTAGTACTATCACATTATTTGCGTGCATGTTAATGTCTCCACTTAAATGATTATATATTTCACTAAAACGACAAAATATTTATAGTTTATCATACATAAAAAATAAACAACTCTTCAAAAAAAAAAAATAAACAAACAACAAAATTAATTACCAAAAGAATAGAAAATTTGATCTAAGAGAGAGTAGAGCCCCACAAAGGGTTTAGACTTTTAGATACCGATTTAAAGCCCCCATAAATAAAAAATTATATATCCTAAATCATATAAAACTGGATCAATTAAAATAGGGTGATGATCGGGATCGTATTTTCAATGATGTAACTCAGGAATCCATTTCCACTAAATAAAGATTCAATAAAAACAAAAGGAAAATAATCAGTTAGCCACCAACTTGATCCACACATGTCATTTAAATTAGCAAATTTACAACAAAATACTAAACTACGATATACTGTATTCATTCTTTTTCAATTTCCATAAAGAAATTTAATAAGGTTCATCAAATATTACATTAAAAACTTGCATATATAGAACAAAAACAGATCACAAAATAAAAACGACACCCATATTTTCCCAAGTCCCAAGAAAATCATATGAACACACAATCTCATTCAATTCATTGCCCAGAACAATATATATATATATATATATATATATATATATATAGTAGTACTGTAATAAAAATCTACTCCATTAACTCAAATCCTTCTTCGCCTTCTCAGTAACTCCAAATGCAGTCCAAATCTTGAGGCTGGACCGGATTCTGCTCCTCCTCCTCCTCAAATGGCCTCTTCCCCGTCGTCTCGAGATTCGACACGACGGAAGAGTTCTCTGTGCTTAACACAGTTTCCTGCGACACGCTGGCGATTTCTTTCTTGTTCCTGAACCCTTGATGATGATTCATGGTGTGTCCGTAGTTTGCGAGAAATGTCCTCAGAATCGACGGATCCTGCAGGGGAACCACCGCCGGGAACTGGAACCCGGTTCCGGTCTGAACCGGCGGCAATTGCCCCCACGGAAATGAATCGAGGGGAATTGAGGATGGCGGTAGATGATTAATGGAATTGGTGTTGATGAAATTTTCCTGAAATTTTAGCGGAGCAACATGAGCGTGAATGGTATTGGAGAAGCAGTGCACGTGTCCCGATTCCGACTCGCTGCCGCCGTTGTTGTTGTACGGAGAGGGGTCCATCAACGGCGGTAGCGCCGTCGGCGCTAGCACGTTTCCGGCGGAGCTCATCCGCATCAGACCGGATATGTGGACTTTTTTCCCTCCAGATGTCTTTTGAAACACCCTGCTGATCACCCAATCATTCTGCACACAAATCGAGAAAACCGTTTTTTGAAATTTCTGACTAATTTTGACGGAACAACCGCCGCCGTCGTCGGTGGCGAAAATGGGGGAAAATAAATCGATGATACCCTTCTTACCTTGGCTGCTTTATCTTGAGAGAATTTCCCTTCCAATCTGTATTCATGGCAAACCCAATTCGATTTTTCGCCTTTGGGAGCTCTGCCCCGGTAAAAAACCAAGGTTTTCTTCATTCCGACGAGGATTTTCCCGCGGAAAATCTCTTTATCTTTTCCGGTGGCTTTCCAGTAGCCGGCGGCGGTAGCTCTGTTCGTCCTCAGCCCGGTAGGATATTTCTTATCCCTAACACAGAAGAAATACCACTCCTTTTCACCCAATTTTGCTCTCCCTAATCATCAAAATGAACAAAAACAGAAGAAATTAAATTAAATTTCAAGCAACACATAATTTGTCAAAAAAATTATAAAAATCGAGGAAAACTCACATGGCAATTCCCAGGGCTCAACCTTGTTCATATCCACCTCACCAATAGCTATGGCGGAAAAGCTGCCATCAACAACTTTTCTGCAGAGATAATGAGTGATCAGTTCTTCATCAGTCGGATGAAATCGAAATCCGGGAGGTAGTTCCATTATTAGATCATCATCCCTTTTCATAATTCCGCAATTGTTTTCCATCAATTTTTTTATTTTTTTACGATCAAGAGAACAGAGGATTTAATTTGACCTAGCTAGTAACAATTGGATGAGCAGATGTGAGAATAATCAAAACTTTTCGATGAACAGAAAGGTTAATATAATTCAGAAGAAAAAGGGGGCTAGCTGTAACAAAAACAGTTAATCAGTTCCAAGAGTATATCAAATCGAGGAAGCAAGCAGAAAAAGGCTAAGGGGAAGAAGTGAGAGAGAAAGGGAAAGAGGAGAGAGAAGGTGCCATGGAAGGTGAAGTGAGAGAGAGAGAGAGAATTAGAAAGGGAAGTACAGCATGGGAGAAGAAGGGGCAATAAATAGTTGGTGGCATAAGAGGGAATGAAAGAAACGTGATTTGTAAGCAACTCGACGAGGTTGTTTTTAGCCTTCTTTCTGTGCTTGAACAAATCCATGATTTCTTTTAATTTGACCAAATACACCTCACCTCCAAAATTACTATTATGCCATACTTTTTATATTCACATTCAATTCAACTCGCTATTTTGTTAACGCAGATATATATTTGTCTGTAAAAGTTTACTTTAATCTTTCCTTTTTCCTTTTGTTATTTTGTAAGAAAAAGAAGAATGGGTCGCAGAAATCGAATATAGAAATGCAGAAAATACAGATTTTATTGTAATGACAAAAAAAACAATGTATAAAATACAGATTTTATTGTAATGACAAAAAAAATAATGTAATCTTAATTAATTGTAACTGCAGATTAATTAGTGTGACTGTGTTGAATAAAACTGAGAAATTTAATACTTTTGTTTTTAGCTAAACGAAATATTCTTTTAATTATTAAAATATGTTTATCAAGATTTCAATAATTTGATTTGTAGTGTCGAGTTGGATTACATGAATAATGTATTGTTGGTCATCAATAACATGAATGGTGTTGTAGATTATTATATGAATTGTGTAATTTAGATTTCAGTTGACTAAATTAAATGTATGTCCCCAATATATATTACTCAACGCGAAGTCAAAATTAATTGCTTCCAAGCTTGGGAAATTTTATTAAAATTTGTAATTATTTTTGGGTTTGTTCATTTAAGTACTCCAACTACTGTATAAAATTAGCTTTTAAGCTTTTGAAGATATAATCTTAGACGTTTTTTTGTGTGTATTTACAGAATTACTCCCTCCGTTCTTTTTTAAGTGTCTTATTTAGCTCAATTTTTTGTTTTCAAATAATTGTCCTATTTCAAAATTTGAGAATAAAATGATGACATTCTTCCTATTTTATCTTTATTTAATGTTTCTCGTAATTTGTTAATTAGTTGTATGTATACATTAATGATGGTAATTAATAAGGTTACATAAGTAAATTTCTTTATTTCCTTGGCATGTGTAATTTGACGGTGAGAGACACTTATAAAAGAACGGAGGGAGTAGTTGTTAAAGTGTTAGATAATTGATAGTAGAGTTCTTACGAATGAGTGGATTAAATGCTTAAATTAATGGTACTTATAGAAATTAAAGTCTTTTTCTCTAAGAAAATAAAGGTATAGGTCCCCCTTAGTTTGTCTACATAGCTAATATATCGTTAACATCTTAATTTAGGAAAGTAATTAATGTTTTCTTAAAAAAATAACTAATTAAATAAAAATTCTCAACATATAAATGATCGAACATTTTATAAAATTGTCTTAAAGGACTAATAAATTGAGCCAAACACCCTTTTAAATATTACAAACAAAGAAATACGTTCAAGTTTATATGTTTATTGTGAGATTTTGTTAATATTCTAACTTGAAATACGCTTTTTAAAAACTACTTTTAACTAAACTGTTGCAAAATTTGGTCATGGAAATATCACATGGACTTGAAAAAAAAAAGTATTATCGTACGGTCTAATAAAAGTGACAATTTTATATATATGAAGTATAAAATAGTCTTGTTTATAATATTTGATTTACCTATTATACCCTTATTATAGTATTTTATTATTATTAGTATCTATTATCATATGATTATTTTATGTTTGACATATATATATGTATATATTATTAAAATTTATCAATATTACATGCATCGCACGTACCACTCTACTAGTATCCAAAACAATGACAATTATTCTTTTATTTTATAAATAGTTAAAATACCAAGGACAATTAGCCCATGTTTGGTTCAATATTTTTTGGGCATGGAAAAAGATTTAATTAATTGAATCTATTACTCATTGTTTGGTTTGGGTAGTGGGCTAACAATTACCCTTACTTGAGGGTAACCCAATCCCTCAAAATATTATCTTCCAAATTAGAGCGGTAACAAAGTTCTTTCCTCTCCGGAATCATTTCACAAGGTGATTCTTTTTCATTGTTGAACCAAACACTCAATAAAACTTAGCTCGTTTGCTCAGAAAAACTCAGCTTGAAAATATTATCTTTACGTTTTCAGCTTAATTAAGTTGTGCAATTTTCAGAAAAACACAGCTGTCTTTGGAGAGCAGCTGAGTATGCAGATTTGATAAAATAAAATGTGCCAATGGATTTAGTACAATAACTGAAAATATAGAGAAAGAAAAGAACACGAGATTTTACGTGGTTCGGAGTAACACCTCCTACATCCACGACCAGATTCACTGGTAATTCACTACCACTTGGTTTCCAAGTACCAAACAACTTCACAACTCGAACCTGAGTTGTGTTCCAACAGTTTACGGGCACTGTCAAGCCTAAACCTTTCAGTTTGCGGGTACTGAAAAACCTTACAACCACTTGAATTTCGCGCTTCAAGCAAGCGTAACCTTGACCTAACCTTTCTGGATAAAGAGGGGTTTGGTTTGGGGTTCCAACTGTGAACGAGTTCTTACACTAAAGAACTTAGAGTTAGATGAACTCGTTCAAAATCTAGGCTTAGGATATACAATTATTTCTGCCTAGGAATCAGACGAAAAACTGGGCAGTTTCTGAACTAGAAACACTTTAAGATAAAGTGTTCTTTGAACTATTTAGAACTGCTAAAGAGCTTTTGAAGGCTTGATAATTTCAGAGAATGAAAGCTTGTAGAGAGTTTTTCGTTAGTGATATTGAGGTTGAAGACGGGTATTTATAGGTAGAGATTCAAGACTAGTCGTTGGAGGAGCCATTTGAATCTTACCTACTCTTCTTAAATTCACAATCTGCCGTTGGACGTTTCTACACCTGTCTTTATCAGTGTCACATCCTAGGTTCTGAAGTCTAGGATGTTGATTTGGCAATCCCTCATTGGTCGAGATAGATTGATCTCTTCTGACACCAGGATTTTTGTCTTCAAGTTGTTTTATGAATTTTGGAGCTGGATCTGATACTCTGACTTGAACTGATGTTTTCAGAGTTAACATTCTTTTGTTTTGTACAGTTGGATCAGATGTGTCTTGAACTTAGCTCGATTAATCTTCAGCTTGATCCTGCTCTGTCTTGAACTCAGCTCAGCTGGAAAACTCAGCTGATAGTTGACTCCTGCTGTTAACACAGCTGGATCTTCTGTTGTCTTGAGTTTCTGCTGTCTTCAGCTTCCTGAACCGGTAAACTTAGAAAATCTAGAGCTCAAACGGGCGAGCTGGAAAATACTACTTAGGTTGATGCAATCATCTACTCGGTTGGAGTCAGTTGGGTTTTGGTATTAAATCAAAACTTTATAATTTTTCCAACAATAACGTCTCATTTTCCTTTTTCGTCTGTCCCATTCATAACGTCCCGTTTCCAAATAAGGAAATAATTAACTCTTCAAAAGTGGTGGGACCAACTACTTTTCTATCTTTTTACTCTTCTCCTTAATAACCTTGCCCAAAAGAAATGAGACGTTTTGAATGGGACGAAAAGAGTATATACATCATGTTCTCTTAAAAAAAGTTTATTTATTTTGCGAATTAATGCTGTATCTTCCGAAATTTATTTTAGTTTATTAGATATATTTGGAAGATGAAGAGTCCGACTACATTCTACTCTATTAGTAATATTTTCAAGGGCCCTACATTATGGGGTCCACGCAAAAAAAAAAATTCTAGCCATCATTAATTAATAAACAATAAATATTAATGAAAGATTCTATATAGACTATGCAAATTGCCATTTTATCGACTAAATCCAAATGCAAGTCGAAAGTAAATAAATTGAGTTGAATAAACTGATTCTCAAATTTATTTGATTTATTAAACTTTAAAATCCTTTTGAACCCCGGTTGATTAGACCAACCACTCTAGTCAAGTTCCAGTAATCTATTATTTAATTATTTTCATCGCTTTAGACTAGTTTTACTCGCATACTAAATTTAGATATTAGATATTTTAATGCTAGAACTTTTAGATATTTTGAAATAGTGTTCAATTGTTGGAAGCGACACTGATTTTTATCTGAATTTATAATTAACTCTTGAAATATTACAATTACAATATCACCTTTTATTTTATTTTTATTTACAACATCCCTAATTTTTCATTAATAAAAATACACCGTATCTTCTGTAAAACGGCATCGTTTTGAGGTACATATGGAACAAATTTTGTTGATTTTGTTTTATGTTGTAATTGCCCAAAAAAAAAATCAAAAGGGGAGTTATAATTACAATGTTCATAAATCATGTAAACATTACAGATTTTGACAAAATTAACTTTTTGAAATATATTTTTTAATTTCCTGACAATTAATTCTTGAAATACTCCCTCCGTCGATAAAGAAAATGTCTCATAAGAGATGACACATATTTTAAGAATTTTAATTGAGTGTATTGTGAGTAGAGCTGTCAAAATTCCGGACGGGCCCGGCCCGAGCCCGCCGGGCGTTTTGGAAAAATCGAACCGGGCTTCTTTGGACCTAAAAATATGGAGCCCAGCCCTGCCCGAAAACCATTTTTGTATTGTAATTTTACCGAGCTGGGCCGGCCCGAGCCCACCGGGCTTTTACCCATTTCGACCAGCCCGGCCCGGCCCAAAAATTCTTAGGCCTGAAATTGTGGAGCCCAGCCTGTCGGGCCGGGCCGGGCCTTTTTTGACACTAGTAAGGATCTCACATTATAAGTGTAAAAAGTAGACTAAAAGTGGAGAGTAGTGTTTATAAATAAAAAATACACATTCTTCATGAACAAACGGAAAAGAAAAAAAAGTGCATTTTCTTTTATATATGTTAATTATTCAGCTGGTATTCGCAAGATATATTCCCCCAAAAAAATAAAACTATATACAAATCATTTTCATTTGAAAACAGCTGTCTGCATTAAAGAAAAAGTAGATACAGAGAAGTATTTACATCAATTACCTGAAGTTAGCTTGTATCCCATTTTGTTCTGTCCAAAAGTCAAAAGACTAATTTAACCTTTTGTGGCTTGTGGAAGTGAAGTGGAGTATGTTGAGAGCTTGGGATTGGACAGCCACTGCACCAAAATCTGCGTGCTGTTGAGTTCGAATACTTACACGTGGCATTGATCTCACACACGCTTGATTTAGATCCCTAAAATGTCTGTTAGCATATTTTCTCAAACTTTTGTAGGTGACATTAAAGATTTTGGGATCCAAAAAAAAACTTAATCCCATCGATAAGTCATAGTCATCATGTATAACTTGTTGAAATTCATTGAACTTAGTGCACGAGTCTACAATAGAAGACTTTGATTGTGACATACTATCACGTTTTGCTACCCAAAATGTAAAGAGATATGCCAACTTATATATGTGGAATGTTTGATTTCATTTTGAGAACTTCGACTTGATTGTTTTGATTTTAATTCTTTAGGTACAATATTTGAATACACTTTTCTGGTATGTTGAATGTCAATCAGTTACAAAAAAAATTTGTGCTTGAATTTAATTGGATAGTATATGTCGAGAATTGTGTATGATTGTTAATTTTAAAGGTATCATCTGTATACAATTATCATTATTGAGTCAAGGTGAAATTAAAATGAATACTTCGACTAGGGATGTCAAACCAATTTAAAATTGACGGGTTGATCCGAATAAATTAAAAACATTAATGTCTAATGAGGTCTAGAATCGAAAATATCAATCTAAATTGAAAAAAGTTGGTCCAAACTAAATAGACCAACAACATAATATATAGAACTAATTCAAAATTGACCCGATTGACATCTGTAACTTTAACCTTAGAACGACTTGGTTTATATGAGTGGTCGATAATGACAATTATATATTTCATCCGAGATACGCATAACAAATTAATTTCTACATAAATTGAGGATTCATGCATATTGTTATATATGATTTTATTCATCGTGCTTATTTATTTGGGACTCGTCTCTTTTTTTTTTTTTCAAAAGTTAGGTGTATAAAATTTTGACCAAGTCTCACTCGCTACATTGAAGAGGAAGCAAAAAATGTGCATCACAGTATTTTGATAAGCACACGCATTATTGGTACATATATGTGCGTATATTTATGTGCATGCACAATCCGCATAAACCTCACTCTGATGAATAATTTGCTGTGGTAAAATATAAAAAAAATGAACAACAATTATTATTTTCGTAAAGAAAAGGAAACATAGCGAGTTAAACTAAATAAATATTTATGCAAAGTAATAAATTATTTTACTTATAGAAATGTAAACTATCAATATCATGTTTTTCTTTCAATATAATTTAACATTATAATTAATTTTTGCTTAGAAGTCTAGCACTTCTAACTTTTATCTTAATTGATAAAATTGTTTTGACGATTTAAGTAGGTTCATTGAAATGACCCCTTAAGATGAAATTTACAAGTACAAACATTTTCAAGAAAATGAATGAACGGTACACTTTAAATGAAAAATACTCATAAACTAGCAATCTAAAATTCATCGACCTCTAAATACTCTAAATTTATAATTTACGATTAAAGTATTTTTACTAGCTCAACCAAACTTCCTTTAAATCTTGCAAATATCTACAAGCGCACCTAAGATCAGAACTTCATCACCATACACAGATCTTTCACAGGACGATCTATCTTTTACCTAACCATGTTCAATGATTAAGCCAATTACATTATGCAATCAACACTCTAAATAATTAAAGTTCAATATTGTGCCTAAGTAAGTCAAATATTCAAATCAGCAAATTATCTGAAAAATTGACACTGCCGCCATATTTAATCACAAATCTTTCACTGCCTAATGCGTGTAATTATTGGACACACGCTTAACCTAACCATAGAATTAAGCCAATTAACCCAAGGGTTGACAACTAATTATTGGATTAAGCCACACTAAGTGGGCCCTGTTTCTTTTGTTCCAGCATGTACCACTAAAAGCGACACGTCCACATGTCGTTTCATGATTCGCTGAGAGCCCGCAAACTATGGTATTAGAATAGAATTCATGCTAGAATTAGGCAATGGTCAACATGTAAGAAATTCTTTTGCGATTTGCTTTAGGAGTCGCATATCTATTTTTTTTTTTTTTAAATCCAATCCAATTTTGATAAGTATAGTGCAATTATTGACTATTTTATTCTAATGCCTAACTTTGGGTAACAAACATTGCAATTATTTTTTTAATTCTTCTCTGTATGTTGTCCATTTATATGACCAATAATTAAAGTGCATAGGTATATAGTCCTATACGTGGCTTATTGATTATTAGATTAGCACAAAGTCCTTTTGTTTTTTAATTAATCTGTGTGGATGACACAAAACCACCTTTTGTGGCTAATTAATACTTTTTTAGAGTACAGGAAAATTAAGATTAATTATGATATTGTCATTGCCTATTATCAATCAAAGGAATTTTGTATTTGTCGAATTGTCATAATATTTTAATTTAGAGTAGTATCCATGTCCAGGTGTCTTTCATGTACATGGATTAATATGATTAATCTTGCAAATTTTCTTATTTTATTATGGTTATTGGTTAATTAAGACAATATATATGTTTAACGCGCTTTACATAAACTTACTATTTGTTTTAATATAATATAAATAGATATATTTGTTGTATATTATGTGGGCCATGTGGTACACATAAGCACTTACATATACATATATTTATGTTAATTTGAAATAGAAAGTGAATGTTACACCCACACTTGTAAACTCTAATATTATTTAGATATATCTTAGAATTTTTAAAGGGTGTTGACACTTGACAAGCACTGTACTTTTGGAAGCAATTAAAGAAATGAGAGAGGGAGAGAGGAATGAAATTGGTCTAACATTAGATTTCATATCACTCATCTCCGGAACTCTCTCTCTCTCTCTTAGACGCACGCACATGTGGAGTATTAGTTTTCTAAGATTTGGGTGGACTAACGTGGTTGAAAAATTGAATGTCGACTTTTTGGGATGAAGATATATTATATATAGTACAATAAAATGAAGGTTTGGAATTTCAAGTTTTATTATGATGTTGACAAATCTTAATCTTAATCGTTTGTAGCTTTTACAAATAGTTTTGATTTTGAAGGCTATTGACACTTCCCTCCCTACGTGTGTGTGGTTATAAGTTGCTTTCATTCGTACCCACTTCTTTTTGAACTGGGATTTTGAAAACGATGGTTCAAAAATATCAAGATTTCAGATTGAGATTGAATTTCAGCTTCATTCTGGAAAAAAATTATGACGTGGGGATTTTTAGATTTCTTGGATTTATGAAACTCGATGTCATATATTTGCACAAGCGTGAAGTAAAAAATACCTATTTGACCATAGCATTTATGGCATAACTATAACATTGGTGGAATAGTTGTTCTATTTTTTATTGTGATTTTTAGACATACTTATAGACTATGTTTTTGGCGTTATCTAAAGAATTCAATGCGGTGATAAAAAAAAAATTAGATAGAATTTAAGTTTTTAGTTGACTAGCTGTTGCATGATGTCACATAAACAACCAGCCTATTAATTTAAAGTTTAAACACACCATCATAATTCATAACGGAATTTCTAAATTAATTCAATCGTTTCTTCAGAATTTTGAGTCGCAATGTCAAACTGCATGAATAAAATATTAAAAATTAAAATTCTCTTTCCGTTTAAAATATATTAGAATTTTCTATTAAATTTCTCGAACTAAAAAGACATAAATGACTTTTGTTTAGTGGTAGCAAATGAAATATCCCCACGACAGATTTCATTTTTGAAATCTTTTATCATAACTAATTATTTTTTAGGATTGAGTATCAATCTTCAACTGCTACAAAGATAGAAAATTGGAAGTTGACTGATTGGATAACACTGTCATCCGAAAAGGATAGTCATCATAAACTATTGAGTACATGATTCAATAATTTCAATTTCATAAATTTTCTGTACTTCTATGTCTAATGATTTTTTTTTAAATTGGGAAAATTAAATGTTGTAATTTAGAATTCATGACATAAAGAAACTCATTTCGGGTCAGTTTTGAAATTATTATTCGAACAAATGCACATACTAATCGATTCACACAATAGTACTGAACATCACACGTAGGCTATCACTTTATATATGAATTGCTGTTGTTTTGTTTGAGAGTTTGGAGTGTATGGTCCATTCCATGTAATTTGTATTAATTTAATCCAGTCAATGAAAATTAAATATATAATGTTTGAAATGGTAATAATCTCACTTAAAAATGGTAATAATCTCACTTAGAGTAGTTTAACTTACTAACCATGTCCTTCTCAAATATTATTATACTTCCTCCATTCCACTGAACTTGTCTACCCTTTCTTTTTGGGTTGTTACATTAAACTTGTCTTGTTTCAAATAAGAAAACATTTAACTCTTAAAAAATGGTGGGATCTACTCACTTTCTATTTTTTTACTCTTCTCCTTAATACCCGTGCCGAACAGTAATAGAACAAGTTCAGTAGGACGGAGGGAGTACTATTTATAGAAGTATTACCAGCCAAAAGCAAGCATCGTAATTAGAATTAATAAACATTAACAATGGCTAATAAAACCCCTAATTTCTAATTAGTCCTGATTAAGGGTGACTGCACACCCAAGTTCTTTTGTTTTTTATTTGATTTGATTTGATTATCGTTGTGAATGGTCATATGAAATTCTTGCAACTCAAGCCCTTTTCTTCTCTCTCTCTCTCTCTCTCTCTCTCTCTCTCTCTCTCATCAAGAATTTGAACTCCCTGTAATGTTGTCATTGCTTGGCACAATTTCATAGTTTTGGTACAGCACATCAAGTTCTAGGGCGAACATAATTTGATCAATAGTTTTACTAAGTGAGATTACAATGTTACCATATTTATGCAGCAGCAAGTAAATCCAAATATAATGTGAGCTTAAGAAATTTTCTTATTTTTCTTGTCCTTCCAAGCTTTGATTTCAGCGTCGACTTTGACTTTGACTCTAGCGTAAAAGCCGGGGCAGGGCTCGTACCCGAACCCGTACTGCAAAACCTATAACCATTCAACAACAAATATCAAAAACATACTTCAAATGAGAGATTATTGGTTGGGGACAACGATGGATATACCTCCAGCAGTACAAAGAATGGTGCCATGAGGAATGCTTGAGCGAGGTTGTCCAACAGTGCAGGCGCTCGTTTCTGCAAAAACGGCACCATATTAGCAAGACGAGGATTGGAAAGAGCTGAAGATGCACGACCACAATGATTAATCAAAACTCACCTCAAAGACACCATGGCCTATGAACTGTCCAGTCCAGCAGAGTAGCTGAGATGCCAGAGCCACCTGGTGAAATCATGCAAGAATCAGAAAGAAACTCGACCCACATTTGGACGACGAGCATAACAAATGGAAACTTGATGGTTTTTGCACCTTTACTACTGTGGATCATGTCATTCATAATCTTTCACTAATTACTGGTCCTAAATAGTTTAAATAAAAATCCTAGCAACAAAGATGCAGATTAAGCCTTACAATATTGAATGGCTAGAATATAGTTCTTAGATAGATTGATGATCCCTAGCATAAGAAATGAATGCCAAAAGTGCAAAAAAATTCATCTTATACTAACAAAATAGGCTCGTTGCATCATGAAGAGTCGTTACTCTAGCAATTTTTATATATGTTAGAGTATCTCTTGCATATAATTATAATTTACCTAGAAATTTAGACTGAAGAAAGTACAAGATTATACAAATGATTGCTATACTGTACATCAAAACATGTATCCTTCAGTTATCGAGCCTTGCAAAACATAAACTGCCATAGCTGACTTTATAGAAGCAAAAAGATAGAAACACTTTAGTTTAGCAAGAAAAGGAGGAAGGGGTGGAGAAGAGGGTTAAGTGTCATAGGACATCTCCAGCATTGCACAAAATTTTCACTACCGAAGATTAACAGCTTATAAAACACGAACACAAACTAACTTTTTACAGTTACATTACATCTAAGGTCAAGTGTTCTACCTAGGGTCCTACAGTTGGGTAAGAAGCCTAAATTTCCATGTGCAGCATTGGAACCCAGTCTGCATAGAACGGTATAATGTAAAGTACACTGTTTCATTTCTATGAACACCAAATAGCTTTCTAAAGAACCCCTTCACGCCAACCAAAAGAGGACAAGAGGGAGAGGGTGAGAGCATGAGAAAAGAAAGATTAACTTGACTCGACAAGGAATTAATATTGTAATGTCCTTAAACAACTGAAAGAACATCATGAAGGAAGAGAGCATGAGAGACGAAAGAGTTGTATCTAGCATTTTTAGTCCCATGGCTAATGGGTTTGGCTATTTTAGTCCGAATAACTAAAACATTGCGCAATCCAATCATTTTTTTTTTTTTTTACCAAATTTAACTGTTCCCATCGGGAGATTCATGTTTTGGGAATTTCCAGCTACATGGTCACTGCCCCAACTACTTTTTATGTGAATTCAAAAGAAAATACTTCAAATTGATGAGAATTTTATCAATTGTTAAGTTCTTCTGTGATTACATTAATATATTGATTTTTTTACAAAATAAATCATGAGAATGTCACCCGAAATCAAAACCATTCACTAGAAAAGGTGAAATTATGACAGGAAGAATTTTAAAAAGTAAAATCGTCACCCCGAGTTACATTACTAAAAATGCTACCAACTGGCCTCCACTCAGAGGACCAAAGATGCATTTTACACACTTTTTTACTTGTATCGTTGTTACGAAACCCCTTCATAAAAATTAGGAAATGATGCGGCAGATGAACTCGGGTAACATATTACCAGCGCCCAAATGTCTATACAATGCAATAATGTCAAGTCAATAGACTGACTAAATCTTTCAAGATCTATGACACGGAAATAATCATACTTAGAACTCTGCATAAAGAAATATAAAAATACAACAAGAAAAATGCTATTATAGGTAACGGAAATTTGGTTTGATTTATCTAGTTAGAGGTGTCACTCAACAGGAAACACATAGTAAATTAGCAAGATATGGACATCAGTGATCTTTTAGCTTCTGTTTAGTCCATACAAAAATATGATTGCTGGAAGGGGGTGAATGCTGGAAAAGCAAAGGAAAAGCCTAATCTTTTGTTTAAGCAGATTTAAGTAATTTATCCCAAAAATCTCCTATTGAAAAGCCAATAATGATACCTAATGAGCTTGAACAATGAATTAGCAAGCAATTTAGAACTCCAGAAGAAATTAACAAAGTTCACTCCAAACAATGAAAGAGGCAAATCAAGAGCAAATTGCTAACACCAATTGACATACTTCAATTCCTTTTCCATCATCAATTCTGCACTCTTCTCTTTCAACTATCTTCTATCAAACCCTATATTTCATCTCCCTTCAAAGTAAATACATAATCCTTTTCTCAATATCTTCTTTCCACCCAAGAAAAAATCATGCATAGCTCATAACTCTAACACAAGTCAATTCAAACAAATAATACCGAGAAATTAACAAAGTCCACTCCAAACAATGAAAGAGGCAAATCAAGAGCAAATTATTAACACCAATTGACATACTTCAATTCCTTTTCCATCATCAATTCTGCACTCTTCTCATTCAACTATCTTCGATCAAACCCCATATTTCATCTCCCTTCAAAATAAATACATAATCCTTTTCTCAATAACTTCTTTCCACCCAAGAAAAAATCATTCATAACTCATAACTCCATTAACATAAGTCAATTCGAACAAATAATACCATCCAAACCACAAATTACAAAATTCAGAGTAAATTACCTTCCAAGCCAAAGAGAAGCCGAGGTGATGACCGAGAGCACTGCTTCCAGCCCAACACAAGAAACACAACAAAGCAGCCAAAGAACCAGCCTTTTTATCCAAACTCACGTAATACAGAGCATAAATCGCAGTGAACAAGAAGCCATAATTGAGGACCAAGAAGCTCTGACCCCACAACTGAATCGGGGGATCGGTGAAGAAAGGCGGGATGAAATTCAAAAGAAGCAGAGCTGTGAACAAGATTGGCCAGACAAAGACCATGTGGACTGCTATGTTTATGGGGTTGCTGTGGTAAGCTCCATAGAAAGCAAACTGTTCCTCCAAATCAAACAGTCCCATCTGCAAATTTTGCTTCTTTTTCTGATTTCTTGATCGTTTCTTGAGGTGGCTAACGATTGTTTGGGGGTTGCGGCAGCAGAATTTACCCCAAAGAAGCGGCTTTGTGAATAAAAAATATATAATCGCCTAATTTGATTTTGATAGGGAGGGGATGCCGATGTTGGCGATGCTCTCTGCGCTACGTTACTTATTTTAGTTTTATTTTAGTTTATTGAAAAACTTTCTTTATTCTGTTAAAAAACTTCCGATTGAAAAGTACTTGTCCAAGATGTTGAAACTATTGTGTTGGCCAAAATTTCTTTTGAGATAATCTCTCCTTCCTTTTTTTTTTCGTTGTCGATCATCTCTCTTTGTGTCTTGTAAATTTCATATGAAATTTTAGTGTTTTTTCTGATTAAGAAATTTTAGTGTTTTTCAACATGCAAATTTTCTTTTGGTAATGAGATTTGGGCTTTTTTCTTAGCTTCTGAGAATCGAGCGGGCCGAGTGAAGAGTGGCCCAATATTTTCTAAAAAATAATACATAGAGCAGCTCAATTCAAAATCAAACAAAATAAAAAGCTACTTTGTATAATTAAATGGAAAAAAATGAAGATTAGAAAATGGCCCATGCAGGTTTCGAACCTGCGACCTTCGCGTTATTAGCACGACGCTCTAACCAACTGAGCTAATGGGCCGGTTGTTGATGATAGAGGTATTTTATTATAATTCTAGAAATTAAGTCAAGAATTTATGTACATAGGACATAATCACGAATCACGAATCACGATAGTTCAATTATTTCAATTATTCATGATAATGATATACTCCCTCCGTCAGTAGCTAATTTTTTTGGCTCGAGTTTTAATAAAAGTATGGTAGATGTTAAGTGAGTGGAAAAAGGGACCACCATTGTGAGTATAGAAAGGGATAAAAAAGTAAGATAGTAAATGAGTTCATGTCCTAAAGTGAAAAAAATGAAAACTAGCTACAATCTTTATGAACGAACGAAAAATGCTAGGTACAATTTTCGTGGACGGAGGAAGTACTGCATAACTCACATTCATATTTTAATTAGTCAGTCAATAAATGCCTTCACCATAATATATTCATGGCCCCTTAAAAAAAATATTCAAATTAATTCAGGAAAGAACCCTCCCTTTTCCAACATAAAAGGTTTTCGCCGGGGTGTGACAATTGAAGCAGATTTCCATACGTTAGGACAAAATTCAGATATTTACCATTTCGATTATTAGTTCATGAAAATCATATCATTTGAATCTTTTATCAATTAGCCGCATCGTTTTAGAATTTCCATCCATGCTAAATTTGGTATACTATTGGGTTCTTTATTCACTTTATATTTCTCCAAACGTAACCCGTGACACTATCCGACTTGCGCATTAGGTAAGTCCCTCATTCATGTACAATAGTTAGCTGATCATCCTCATGAGGACATATTTGGGTATATTTGTGTTAATATATGAGGCCAAGCATTTTATGGTGCTGTATATGAAATAATGAACAAAATCCAAAATTTACGAAAGTCAAATACAAAATCTAAAATTGGTAACAGCAATGATTATAAAATGATGAAAATCATTGGTTGAATTGTCGATATTTGGCTCACTACAGCGCATCAAAGATTGTCATATTGTTGTGTTCCAATAAATGTCGTTTGCCCTTTAATTTATTACAGAATCTGCACTGTAGCTGTTGTAAGTGAAAATATGGAACTAAATGTTTAAATTATATTCAATAAATATTACATGTTTTACATCTTGTGAAACATATATATATTTTGGATTCTTGACAATTCAGTCAATGCTACTACATATAGTACTTGAAATTCAAAATTTCAAAACAAAACAAATTTCTTGAATTTTATTCAGAATTGTTTAAATATATACAATATATAAGATATACAAATGGAAATAAATCCAATTCAAATTGAAATTGGAACTCAATTAAACTTTGTGAGGGAAGTAACCTGAAAATATTGAAATTAAATATTTCATCCTTACAGATAAAGACAATTTTATCCAACTTCCTGTCACGAGTTATTTCACTTTGTCAAACAAATTACCAACTATAAAATAACCTCATCTAAACAATATTTCATTTCCCCTTGTATAAAAAAAATACTGTGAAATTTGATCATATAAAAGATGAGCACTTCTTCAAGTCATGAAGTTATGCAACAGGTATGTACATATACATATACTATACATAGTAATATCGAAATGGTGTTTACTCTAATTTTCTTATATATATTTTATACATTGTTTTCATCATTTTATTTTCCTGTAAAACTATGGATGCATATTGTTCACTTTTTTCACTAAAAAGGATATCATAGTATATGATATAATTGGTCTATAATCTATATATACATGTATGTCATGGTATTAGAGTATCATCATCCCGTACGGAAATATTAATACTGTTACATTTATATCACGTCTATATACCGATCCGTGTAACACGTATATATGTCCCGTTGTCTTGTATCTTCTCACGTCCCTTAATAAACGTTGATGAGTACAAAAATGAACACACGCTAGATTACTTATTTTCTCACAATCATAGTATAGAATTAAATTCTTTTTTTTTTTGTTTTGAGATGATAGAATTAAATTCTTGAATGTGAGCAAGAATATTAATATTGACTTTATTTGAGATTTATATTGATATATATAATTAATAAATATTATTTAATAATTTTATAGGGAGAGGGCGGAATGGATGGCGGCAGCAATATTATTCCAAATTGGGTTGAATCCTTCTTAGGAAAAATATTTTTTGAGAAATGTGAAAAGCATGACATGCAGAAGAATGAATTAAATAGGTATTGCGTAAGTTGTGATGCATCAATTTGTAGGTATTGTATCATAACTGGTCGTCATTACGACCACAAGATTCTTACTATTTACAGACATGTCTACCAAAATGTTGTTCCTCTTACTGAGATGGAGAATCATATTCACTGCGAAAAAATTCAGGTATAAACCTAATTACTATTTCACTTTTTTCACTGTGAAACGAAACGGGTTGTAAAAATCCATATGAAAATATTTCATTGAATACGAGTTTTGATTCAGATGTTTGATTTTATTTTATTTTTTAAATTATTTGCTTGCAGCCTTATAAATGTAACAAAAAGTGGGTTGTATCTTTGACTCCGCTCCCACACAATGGCTCCGGTTCACTCATCGAAGGCGATGGGGCTTGCCATGTTTGCAAAAGAAAGCTCACTGATCCAGATCGATTCCGTTTTTGTTCTATTGCATGCAAGGTAATTATAATTTTCATTTTTAACGTTATTTTTGTCTTTTACGTACGCCTTTTGCATATACACCGATAAACGTACATATTTTTAACATACATATATATATATATATGTGCAATATTATATTTTCCTCTGTAATCTTTTAGGTTCAATCTAGTTCGGGAAGAAGTATGATTCATTTATTTGGTGGTTCACAACAAAAGGAAGAGGTCGAGGTCGAGGTTGAGAACCAGCGCAGGCGCAGTAGGAAAGGAGTTCCTCATAGGGCACCTTCTTCCTGAATTTAACCTAATTATTAGTAATTGATTCTGCTTCCAACATAATTTAATTTTTATGAACTTGTGTATTTTTATTTTATGAGCATGATTTTTTGTGGATCTTACTCTTTTGTTTTTGTTTTAATAATTTGAAATGAAATGTGCGCGTGTCCTTTGACCACCTTTCTATCATCATATTTCCAAGGTTTAATTGTGTCGATTGCGTGAGATTGATAATTAAATTTGGAAAACTCTAAATCAATTAGAATGTTATTTTAATTTATAACGTAATCTACTAAAATAGGAAAAACTTTCATTTTAATAAAAATAAACAAACTTATATATTTTTTTTTGAGAGAATTACAAAGTATATATATATATATATATATATATATAGGGGTTGGTTCATATAGAAATTATTCCTAGTGTGGGAACTAGGAACCAATCGATGTCGGCTAAGTTCCTTTTGTTTTGTTTAAAAAATCATCGTACTTCTTTTTTAAACTTCTGAACCGTTGATCTTTGTATGATCTATGGTTGTCATTATTCGAATCATGAATATATATAGATTTAAGCATGATTTTATATAAGCACAATTGTTTACACAAAAAAACATGAATCTCATTAAGCATGACTATATATTGATTTAAGCATGAATATATATAGATCTAAGCATATTCTCACGTTCTCACGGGAGGAATAATTTTTATAGTAACCCATCCATATATATATATATATATATATATATATATATACATATAGGGAGTTATTCCTGTACAAATAATCCTTATTCTAAGAATAAAAAATTAGGCAAATAGATTTGATGCATCTACTAATGCTATTCAGTGCATCAATTTTGTGCATCTTTTGCATCAATTTTGGGCAAGTGGTGCATCTCGTTTTTTTTATTTATTTTAAAACCCCTAAAATTAATTTTTTTTCATCTTTTCTCGCGTTACCACCACCCACCACCACCACCACTAACTCGTCATGACCACCACTGTTGTTCACCGCCGCAATCATCGCCATTGCGCGCCACTATCGAGCACGCAAGTTAAAAAAAGTAAAAAAAAAAACTATCAACATAAATATTTTGGTGCATCGCTTTGTAGTGTCTGATGCATCTCATTATATTATCTTATGCATTTCATTACACTGTCTAGTGCATCTAATTTTTTAAACTTATGCACTGATCCATAGCCATTTGTGCATCCCATTATATTGTTTGGTGCATCTTAATGCACTGTCTGGTGCATCCCGTTACACAGTCTGGTGCATCTAATTTTTGAACCATATTAGCCCTACTTAAGTCAAAAAAACGGGTTTGACTAAAAAAAGCGGGTTTGACCACATTAGATCTTGTAGGATGGATGGTTTAGATCTATTCTTATTTCTCACTTTAAGATCTATTCTTATATGATCTATCTCATATATATATATATAGAAAACTCATGCAGTCTAGATCTTCGTAGGGATCTTGAGCTTCTTCAAAATTTTCAATCTCTTTCATTTCAGTATCTGAGATATTTTTCTCTACTGAAGAAGAGGATGAACTTGCTTTAGTAATTTCTGGATTGTCTTTTCCAAAAACTTCTTTCCACATATTATTAATGGAGTCTTTATCCATTTTCTGGAAAAGTTCTTTAAGTAAGGAGTCTGAGGAAGGAGTCTGTGCATTGAGACTTCTGTAAATCTGTTGAGATGGTTTGATAGCCAAAATTCCTCGTCTATCATAAGTTTTTCCTTCACCAAAGAAATCTTCTTTGGGCCACCATTTGATAAGAATTCTCCTAACTAAAATTATTGGAGTGAATTGAATTTCATTCTTTTCTCTTTTTTGTTCTTGCAAACCATAGTCCCATCTTAAAATCCATGGAACAGAGTAATAGTTTGCAAATTGCAAAACTGCATTAAAACTTTCAAGGTTGTCATTAACCTGTTGAAATTTTTTCCAAATCATTTTTATTTTCTTAGGAAATATACAAGGTGATACCCCCCATGAAAAGAAAAATGTTGAAAACCAAATGGGGATGTATTGTGTTGTTGGGAAAATTATAAGGTTTTGATTTGATACCAAAACCCAACTGATTCTCCAACCGAATAAATGATCGCTTCAACCTAAGTAGAGTTTTCCAGCTCGCCTGTTTGAGCTTTAGATTTTCTAGGTTTACAGGTTAAGGAAGCGGAAGACAGCAGTCGACCCAGCTGTGTCTACAGCAGTAGTCAGCTAGCGGAAGACAGCAGAAGTTCCAGTTGTGTCTACAGCAGGAGTCAGCTAGCAGAAGATAACAGGAGCCAACCTTCAGCTGAGTCCTCCAGCAGAGCATGATCAAGCTGAAGAGAATTCGAGCTGAGTTCAAAACACAGCCGGTCCAGCTGTACAGAACAAAGGGAACTAACTCTGAAGACATCACTTCAAGTCAGTCCAGCTCTGAATTCAAAAGCCAGCTCCAAAGGCAGAAGATCCCGGCATCAGAGGAAGTCAACATGCCTCAACCAATGAGGGATTGCCGAATCAGCATCCTAGACTTCAGGCCCTAGGATGTGACATAAATGAAGACAGGTACAGATTCGCCCAACGGCAGATCTCGAATTTAAGAAGAGTAGGTAAGATTCAAACGGCTCCTCCAACGGCTAGTCTTGAATCTCTACCTATATAAACCCGTCTTCAACCTCAGGATCAAACACGAAAAACTCTCTACAAGCTTTCATTCTCTGAAATCATCAATCTTTCAAAAGCTCCCAAGCAGTTCTACATAGTTCAAAGAACACTTTATCTTAAAGTGTTTCTAGTTCAGAAACTGCTTAGTTTTTCGTCTGATCCCTAGGCCAAAATCTTTGTATATCTTAAGCCTAGATTTCGAACGAGTTCATCATACTCTAAAGTTCTTCATTGTAAGAACTCGTTCACAGTTGGAACCCCAAACCAAACCCCTCTTTACCCGAAGGTTAGGTCAAGGTTACGCTTGCTTGAAGCGGGAAATTCAAGTGTGTAAGGTTTTTTCGCACCCGTAAACCGAAAGGTTAGGCTTGACAAAGTGCCGCAACTGTTGGAACACAGCTCGGGTTAGAGTTGTGAAGTTGCTTGGTACTTGTAAACCAAGTGGTAGTGGATTACTAGTGAACCTGGTCGTGGACGTAGGAGGTGTTACTCCGAACCACGTAAAAACTCGTGTGCTCTTTTCTTTTCTCTTAAATTCAGTTTTGTACTAACTCTTTCATATCATTGCATATTTGATCAAAACTGCATACGCAGCTGCTCTCCAAAGACAGCTGTGTCTCTCTGAAAGTTGCACAACTTGACTAAGCTGAAAACATAAAGTTAATCCTTTCAAACTGAGTTTTTCTAAGTAACCGAGCTAAGTTTTCAAACCACCACATTCCGCACCGCCAGCTGAGTTATTCACCCAGCTGACCCTCCCCAGCTGGATCAATAACTGAGCTCATCAACTCTGTGATTTAACTTGAAAAAGTTTTTAGAAATCTATTTGGTGTATTCACCCCCCCTCTACACCAAATACCTAGCTCAGGGACCATCATGTGTAACATCATCAAGATCAAATTTAATCCACCACGAATGATTTTTAGCATTATTTTCATAAATAAACAGATTATCCCAAGCTTTAATATAATAAAAAAACTATAAAAATTTGGGAGTGCTTTATAATTTTCAAGTTGCTTGCCTTGATAAAGAGGCAATTCCCAATCTGAGGAAGAAATAATTTTCTTAATAATACATTTAGAATAAGCGTATTCTTTACCGCGATCCATATGTTGAATTTCAACAGATCCAGTTTCAGTAAGAATTGCTTCAAAATATTCTCGACTTTTCTTTCCAAAGATTGGTAGCATATCTTTATTAAGATAGCTTTGTGCCAATTGATTTGGAGAAAGACCTTTTAGATCTTTTTCAATTGGAAAACAATTAATATATCCCAAAATAATATATGAGTATCTAATTTCTTCTTTTGAACCCTTTTGAAGGAAGATGACGTTTTGATAGTATTGAATTTCATATGTCATTTCATCTTCTTCAAATTCTTTGTTAGGATTAAATTTCGGAAAATCTTTTAGATCAAGAAAATCATCATCTGATTTTTGTTGATCATTTGATTTCTGTTGAGAATGCTTTTTAGCCATATTTGATGAAGTTGACTTTTTAGTCAAATTAACCATTGGTCTTTTGCCCATGGACCGTTGTTTTACCATGGTGTTCCAAGCTTCTGCCCTGCAAGAATTCTCTGGTTAGAAAATCTGGTAATGAATTAGATTTTCCAGCAATATGTTCAATATCAAAATCAAAACATGCAAGAATGGATTGCCATCTAGCAAAAATTTATTTTGATGCAATATTTTTAACATCTTTTAAAATAATATCTTTAGCTGATTTACAATCAACTCTAATTAATATTTTTTTTATTTAAAATATCACTTTCAAATTTAGTGACACATTTGACAATGGCAAGTAATTCGTTTTTAATGGTAGAATAATTCTTTTGAGAGTCATTCCAATTTCCAGAAGTAAATCTAACTAGTTCTTCTTTAGAACTGTTGGAATTCTTTTGTTTTAGGATTCCACC
Source organism: Agastache rugosa (assembly GCA_031470985.1). Taxonomy (NCBI): domain Eukaryota; kingdom Viridiplantae; phylum Streptophyta; class Magnoliopsida; order Lamiales; family Lamiaceae; genus Agastache; species Agastache rugosa. Next base: position 29,981,654 of record CM062605.1, read on the forward strand.
ATATCCGATTTTAGATGCATCAGTTTCAATTATTTTAAATGCTTCAAGATTAGCAATAGACAAACATGTGAGTTCTTTAACTCTTTCTTTTATTCTTAAAACAACATATGTATGCTTATTAGTCCAAGGTAAAGGGTTTTTGTTTAACCTTTGAAATAATAACTTACAATCTTGTGCAAGATCTTGGTAGAAATCACCTATATAATTTAGGCAACCAAGGAAGCGTTGTAATTGATTAAGATCAATTATTTTATCAGGAAATTTATCCGCAAATAAAATTACACGTTCAATTGAAATAATAATTTTATTCTCAATATAATGACCAAGGAATTTAATTTTAGTCTGAAAAAGTTTAACCTTTTTTATATTTATAGCAAAACCAGCTCTTTTAGTAGTTTGTATAAATTTATTGAGATGTTTAAAATGTTGTTCTATATTTTCTGAAAATATTAGAACGTCATCAATATAAACTAAAATAAAATCCATATGAGGATTATAAATTTAATTCATAATATTTTGAAATTCCATTGGAGCATTTTTTAAATCAAATGGCATAACATTCCATTGATTTTCGCATTGAAAAATAAATCTCATGGTATATTCGTAATATATATGAAAAATTGCGCACTAAATTACTATTTCAAAAGATTATAAATTTTTTTTAACTAAAAGCACTAAAATTGTTAATATTTTTTTATTATTAGATAAATTTCAAAATTAAAACAAATTAAATGTTTTTTTATAAAATTTTTTAAAATATTTATATTTAACGAAAATTATTTTAATGAATGGTTGTCGAGGCATGTTTCTAAATAGGGTCCTATAGGGTAAAAAAAAATGAATTTTTTAAAAAGAAATGTCATTGAGGAAAAAAACTGAAAATTTAAAATGAATGAAAGGAATTTTAAAAATGGAATGCGATTGATGAGTAAAAATCTGAATTTTAAATGTGATGAAGGTAATGAGGGTCGAACAACATAGGATCTTAGCTCAAGGAAGAAGAAAATAGCTTTTTCCACTGGGCTAGCCCACACTATATTTACACAAGCACACAAACATATATGAAATAATTGTGAACTTGTACTGGGCTGGAGCACAGTCCAGCCATGCTGTAGATCCGCCCCTATGTAAAAAAAAAAAAAACCTTATCACATATGTTTTCTGTTCGTGTTGTCTATGGTATAAATACTGTTAATTTCTAACGTTTATTTGTTTCTAATTTTTGTGAGTCCTACTTTGTTATTCCTCAATGCTCAATTTGAGAGATGTCACTTTTGATGATACATTATTGTTTTCAAAATTCTTTCATGAAATATGTTAATTAATATGTTCTCCGCTCATACATTAAATAATAAATGCATAATAATAGATCCAAATCACAAACACTTTCTAATTAAATAAATAATAAATATTACACATTACACAACACAAAACCGAGAATAGTGTCGTCTCACAGACAGTCATTGACCACATTAAGCTAGGGGGTGGTCGGTGGTGGCGGCCGCCCCCTTAAATTTTCCGATTTACTTATATATATGTATATATTATAAATGGTTATAAATTTGTGTAATTAAAATATATATATATTATTAGACTAATTATAAAGAAATTTCTAAGTTCATTATTCACGCTCAATCTTAAAATGATTTAAATTTTTTAATTTAAATAGATTGGATTTTACTAATTAAATAATATATTATAACTTTGGATAGATAGAATTAACAATGAGATTTAATTTGGAGGAGAAAATGTGATTTTGTTTGGAACTTTTTATATGTGATTGAATATGGCGGAGGGCAACAATGGTGTTGAATTGATTACGTGAGAAATTCATGTTTATTATCTAAAATTAAATTGTCAAATTTGAAATTAGAAGTCTAAACTAGAATGTTAACCTTATGTGTTTACTCCGCCATTTCTGTATGATTGGTCAGATTTAGAATTAGTTATTTTTATTAATTATTGCTCCCTCCGTCCTAATAGCACTGTCATTTCTTTTGGGCACAGTTATTAAGAAACAGTAAAAAGATAAAAAGTGGTAGGTCTCAAGTCTTTTGAAGAGTTAATTATTTCCATTTTTTGAATGAGACTTTGCTATTGAGACAGACGAAAAAGGAAAGCGAGACCTTGCTATTGGGTCGGAGGGAATACTAGTTAATTTATCTTTATAATATTTTTTGAATGTATGTGTATAAAATATATATATTATTGTGCGGAAAATATTATTAATGCTTTGAAAAAGTTCGCCCCCTATATAAATTTCCTGCCTCGTCCCGGACCACATAGTCCTTGAAAAACGCACACTGTGTGTAACGTTTAAATGCTGACAAATTGACTATATCTTGTTTGAATTTTTCTTTTTCTTCGTAAAAAATTATCGGATATATATATATATATATATATATATATATATATATATATATATATATATATATTGACCTGATCATTATACTATATGCAGTGAAAAGTGCATATGAATCGGATCACATGTGACAGGTTAATTGTTGGTTCTTATTTGTAGCCCACAGAAACTGGCTTCCGGCTTCCAGTTGGCACACTTATTAATTATTCTAATTCATATTTTCTAAGAAATTTAAATGTATCGACTTTATTTTTATGCTTTTATTATGTAATTATATTTTTTTTAAATTTCTTTTTAGTTTATTTTGTATTTTATGTAATTGTGTTTTTTAAATAATTTTATGTAATTTTAATGTTAGTATAATATATTTAGATTTATAACTGTAATATAATATTTTGGAACAAAATAATTAAAGAACACAAAAAATAATAAATATAACAAGGAATAATAATTATAACAAGAAAATCAATTATAAAAGGAATAGAGCAATGAATAGTGTTGCTCCAAGTTTGGAGCAACACTATTCAAATATGTATAATAGAGTAAGATTTTTGTGTTGGGTTGGAGAAGAAATTGCTCCAAATTTGGAGATATGTAAATTTTTTGTGTTGGATTGGAGATGCTCTTATTACGCCAATTTGTCGATTTCTTCATGACTTCAAATAATTTCCATTATATATCAATAATGTTAGTGCTCAGTTTGGTGTAACTGACAGTTCGAATCATCATGAACCTCATCCAAATGCTTAGGATGTAAAATAACTTCCAAATTTTTGTAGCTGTTATACATGGAAAAATATAAGAAATTAGTAGATGAATAGTATTATAGTACAATAATTATTTTTTATTTAGAACGAGAATAATCTGCAATCGCTATTTTAGGTGTGCACTGAATAGATACTTGGTACGATAATAATAGATTCAACTTATAAATTGTTAAAATTAATAACCGGCAAAAACAAAATCCCTATTTAATTGCACAACACACAATATCAAAGATATATATATTTTTTAATCTACGACTTTCCTTGTCATTCACTTCACCAGTCATCCATTAACCACTATATATATTTACTTAACTGATTAATGGATATTGTTTGACCAGGTATAATATGGCTAAACAACGAAATAAGATTAAACTACAAAAATTTTCAAACTTTGGGATTTCAATTGTTATGTCAGATTTTCTCTAAAAAAATTGTTATGTCAGATTTTAGTTAAGCATTGATTAAATGAGTTTCAAGAGTTTTAATCAAGTAAAAATAATGCACCGAGCGTATAATACTTTATTGTTTGCATAGACATATCTTTTTTGCCCTTTAAAACTTTAGAAACTCACCAATTTGGTTTCAAGTGAAAATAATGAAAAGAGCAATAAATTACACTAATGTCACAACGAATTACATCTGAAAAATATAGCACATAATATAATGTTCAAGAATAATTCTTCAGAATGGCCGAAAATAAGTTCAAAGAAAAATTGTGGCATTATCCGACCCACCGACCAACAAATTTGGATAAGGCGGACAGCAGTGGGACCCAGTACTATATTATTAACTCATTTTTTTAGGGAAATGATTTTTTGACATAATGTCTTAGATATAGTAGGATTATATTAGTCAATGTATAATTTTCAGTATTTATGATTTATTTAATTTATTTAATTGAAATTTCTCATTTACTCTCTTGCCTTTACCACTAATTAAGGGATAGATTAGATGATTGATTTGAAATTTCAAAAATCAAATCAAACCTAGCTATTCCATAATTAATCTCAATCATATCCATAATTATTTCCCTAAATCGTGTTATAATTAAGAAAATGAATCGAAATAAAATCATAAATATTAATATTTATGAGCAATTTCGAATATTGATTTTTATAATATCCTATATTTCTAAATTATTGCATTTTAATTAATTTTGCTTCTAAATAATTATGCATATACAATAATTATTAAATTAAATAATATAAAAGGCCATCGTATTTTTGTCATATGTCTTTAATTTATAATTAATTTCGAAAAAAAGTCTTCAGCAAAAATCAAATTATTTTTTAATTTTTTTAATGAATTTATATTAACTATATGCATAGGAAATTTTGCCTACATTAAAAAAATCGAAAAAAAGAAACAAATACGAATTGATACGAAAATAAATAATTTTCATATAAAAAATACATTTTATTTTCATATAATTTTCTCTTAATCATTCTTTGAATTCCAATTTTCGATTTCGTTCCTTAATTTCTAATTAGCTATAGCATTTTATTCCATTAATTTTTTTTTAATATTTGATATATGCATGACATCCATATGTCAATAATTTTAATATGTGAACTATTCATGAGCCATGACACACAGCGCCACGACACACGACGCCCCATCAACCCAGCGCTATGACACATGGGGCCAACACAAGTGGCGCCCCACATTGTGCCATCAACCTGACGCCCCACCAAGCCCGCACCACAACACACGGCGTCCCATGTGCCACGACAGACGGTGCCCCATTGACCTAGCGCCACGTCACATGGCGCCAACACAAGCGGCGCCCCATATTGTGCCATCAACCCGACGCCCCACCAAGCCCGCACCACGACACACGACACTTCATATCCGTTAATACTATCTTAATACTATCTATATATTTCTAACCATTTAAACTCTCATCGATTAACCTTATGATAAGTTAATTGATCATATACTACAACAAATTCTCATTGATTAATAATATTATTAATGGATCCATCAAATTCTCACTGATTAATTATATTACAAGTGAACTGAGCTTGTACTAGAGTAACTTCTCACCGATAAACTATATTGTTAGTGAAATGATCAAATTTTCACCGATTAACCTTATGATAAGTTAATTGATCATATACTACAATAAATTCTCATTGATTAACAATATTATTAGTGGATCCATCAAATTCTCACCGATTAACTATATTACAAGTGAAATGAGCTTATACTAGAGTAACTTCTCACCGATAAACTATATTATTAGTGAAATGATTAAATTTTCACCGATTAACGCACAATATAATAATCATATTAAAGCACAATATTATTGAATAAAATATACATATAGGCTAATTAAATATATTGGCTTTATAGTGTCATTTACAAAAAATATAGTGTATTATATTGAATTATAATTTTTTTCCGTTTAAAACAAATATATATTTATATCAAAAAAATATAGATAAACATAAGGAGGAAAAAAGATAAAGAATATGAAAAATGATAAATCAATAACTCGAAAAAATCAATTAATCGAAAAAAAAATGAAACAAGATTATGTCAATTTTGGGAGCTTATTTGGTTACCTAATTTTAAGAGATCAAATTATATATATGTAATTAAGATTATGATGATAATTAAAACATTCCTAAATTGTATAAGGATAAATTAGAGAAATGTGTAAACTAGAAAATCGGAAATGAAGGAACCGGTTTTGAAAAAACCGATTTTTAAAATATATGGGCAAAATAAACCGATTATGTCTAGGACATTATGTCCCATAATCACTACCTTTTTTTAACCACTAATTCAAAATAAATTACTCACTCTCCAGTCCTTATCAATACTAGTTCTATTTTTAATCTATATAAACTATAATAGCAACCTGTGCTATTTTTAGAAAGTTCCTTTTTCAGTTTTTTTTTTTAAATTTGTTTTCAATATTCCATTTCTAGAAATTATATATTAAATGTTATATAATAATTGTGCATTTACATTTCCAATCATCTAATTAATTTTTTGCATAATATTAGTTGTAGTTATACACGTAATTATAACTTGTATGACAGTGTGTATAATTAGATCTCCTTTTAATATATTTTAAGTTTTTGACAGTACATTAAACGTATTTTACTGAATAATGACATATACGTCATATATATGTGTTGTTTCTGTACTATTCTAAAATATATATATTTTAAATATTGGTATTAATTACTGATTTACATATATTTACGCTCACCTAAATTGGCAATATCATATTTAAATCTTTATAGATAAACTAAAAACTTTATCAATTTCCAGAGAATTAATACAAAATATGTCTATCAACTCAGACGTATATATATTTCGTACGAAAAAAAATAAAATAAGCTCATTTCATCAAGCCTCAAATCTTCCTATAATCTATATAATATATATAAACCATCCGTTTTCAATTAGTTCATTATACATAATAGATTAAATAATTAATTTCAATTTTGAAGATAGGTGTTGCATCAATCATTGATGAATTCATTCCTCATAAATGTAATGGCAAATATATTGGCATTAATATTGCACACGAAAAATTGGCACTATCAAAATATTTAAATCTTTATATATTAATTAAAAACTTTATCAATTTCCAGAGGATTAATACAAAATATGTCTATCAACTCAGACGTATATATATTTCGTACGAAAAAATTAAAATAAGCTCATTTCAAGCCTCAAATCTTCCTATAATCTATATAATATATATAAATAATCCGTTTTCAATTAGTTCATTATAGATAATAGATTAAATAATATTTTGTGTTCAATTACAATCATTGATGAATTCATTCCTCATAAATGTAATGGCAAATATATTGGCATTAATATTGCACACGAAAAATTGGCAATATCAAAATATTGAAAACTATTACAATTACAATTAGTTCATGTAATCGCTCTAAATATATATATTTAAGTCTTATTAGATTGTCAACCATTTCTTTCACTGAGTTGCACTACTTTATATTTTATTTTTTATTTGTAATGTATGTATATATATATATATGTGTGTGTGTTAAAATATAATTTTTTTTTATGTCTGTGGAAATATGTGGCTGTTTATTTTTTTTAATTTTATAATAGGCTTCTTTTTCTTATATTTAAGGTTATTGGTTAAAGTGTTTGCTATTTTCATGTAAAAATTGACTATTTTCTTTTTGATAGCTATCTATTTAAATGTATCAATATATATCACTTTTAACACAAAATGATGTTCTTTTATTCCAAATGACAATTTCTGTATTGTCATACACACAAATGAGGGTAATAAATTTTCATTTTCGTGTCTAAAAAATAAAATTCAACATGTTTTGTGTTATTAATTAGCAACTTTATAAAAACATATAATTACATTTTATATATACATGTTCGAGAGCTAAATAAATTTATATTAAAGTATGTTTCTAATATTTACATTTAATTGTGTGTGATATTTGCATTAATAAACATTTGATTGTCGTGCCCTCCAACGGATGGAAAATTAATCAATGATAATGAACCATAATGGGTGAAATTATTCTTACTTCACACGTTCATAATGGGGATTTGATATACATAATATGAATTTTAAGTTTTGAGTTGTATACATGTACAAGTATTATATAATATTGTTAGATGCTAACTCTAATTTTTTTGCAAATTTTAATTTGCTGATCTATTAAAAAAATTTGGAACCAACTAACTATTCACAATTTTCCTACTGATTAAAAACATGTCTTTATATCCAGTACGGCTATCTCAAAAAAGAAAACACTATATATCGATTGATTTATATGTATATATAAATACATATAGATTTAAAATATATATGTCTATTGAAAATAGACACATAGAGAATGAATTATAATACAATAACTATAATTATAATACAAATATGCAGTGTTACTAACTAACGCATTCGCAATAATACTAAAAATTAAAGTTATCATGATTCATGAGTAACGTTCTAAAAAATATTTAGATGATAAATCATATTTTTAATTAATATTATGAAAATATTTTCAACAATTAGAACTGGAGTTCTCTGCGGCCAAGAAAGAACTCCATTATCGGAAATAGGAAAACTTGGAAATGGAACATATAAGAAGTTTAGATTCACACTCTATAGTAGCTGTTTCATAGGTTTGTATCGATTTTACATCGAGATTATTGTGTATTCAGTGTTTTTAAATCAGAATATACAAATTGAAGTTATGGTCCAACAAAATGTAAAACAGTAAGATTCTTCTTTTAAAATAAGTAATACCTTTGAGAGCTTCAATTAGATATCTATAATGTTTTACTTTAATTTCCAAAAGGTTATACACATATTCAATCAACTTATATACATAATAATATATTTTACCACTAGAGTTTATATTGAAAATGACGCAGGATTTGTTTTTCTCAGCATTTTTGCACCTTAGAGTTTGTTCATCTACAATCAATTTGTTATTCTCAAGTTTCATTTTTTTTATTTTATATTTTGATAAAATAATTCTTTTAATTTTTGAAAGTAAGTTCTTTTATTAGAGTCTTTATTGTTTACATAAGACTTAGTGAAATTGGATAAAAAAATACCAAAACTTAATAACCATAAATTTTTTAGCCTCATTCATAAAACTATAAGTTTTCTATACCAAAATCATTTAAAAGACTAAAGTGTCATCCCTTTAACAAAAACTAATAAATAAATAATACAAGTATGAATTAAATTAAAAAAGTCACAAAAAATATGAAAAAACAGCCTCAATCTCTCGCGATTCTCTCCCTTCGTCGGCCAGATTTCTTCTGGACACGATGGCTAGACACGATGGGAAGACACGATGGGGCTATTGGACACGATGGGAATTACACGATGGGTGGACACGATGGATGGACACGATGGTGTTATTGGACATGATGGAAAGTAATATTTAATGCATATTTTCATTTATTGAACCCTACCAAATCCTATTCTCTGAAGATTTTCGGATAAAATTAGGGAATTTAATTAAGCTAGTTCATTAAAGTTTGGGTAAGAGAGGTTGTTGAGAAGGTTTAGAACTCATAGTTTGAGTCAAATTAATCTCAACAGCCTCGCTCTAGAAACGAGGAATATAGCGATAGAGAAGACTTATAGTGACTTTGACAAGTCGTATCAGATGGTCCCGTCGTATCTACATTTATTGAGGCAGCGTAATCCTGGTACTGAGTACAACATGTAGATCAGTAGTGAGGGAGTATTTTGTCACATGTTTCTCGCCTTAGGACAGTGTATTCATGCCTTCGAGCGTAATCCTGGTCCCGACGGTTTACTCGCCGAAGCGGGTTTCCTTTGTAAAGCGGGTGCACCCGCTTCGGCGGCTCACCCGCCGCGGCGGGGTACACGAGCCTGCCCATTTTCTCCATCGCCCACGATTAGGAGATCCACCGTGCCTATCGCCCCCATCGTGCCCATCGCCCCCATCGTGTCCAGAGCGCCCATCGTGGCCATCGCCCTCACGATGCATGTCCCATCACCCCCTCAAGATATTTTGATTTTATAGATATTTTTTGACTTTATGTTGTTGTGGTGCTGATATATTGATTGTAATTGCTTATTAAGAGTTTCATAAGTAAAAAATAATATTTTAAATAATTTAAATGTAGTCTTTAATATGATTATGAATCATATCATATCTTAAGAATAAAAAGAATCACAATGAATATTTACTTTAAATTCTCAAATTATAGGCTGTATATCATCGATGTTGCAAAAATCATTCAGATTGATCATAATTATGTATGTAAGGTATAAAAAACTATTTATAGGGTATAAAAAATACTATGGAATAACATTAAGATATTAAAAATACTTATCGATGTCTGTTCTTCTGGACATGATGGGGACTCCCCATCGTGCTCACGATGGAGACTGCCCATCGTGCTCAGGAGAACAGTCCATCTCCCCCATCGCCCCGACCCCATCGCCCACTGTTCTCCCCCATCGTGCCCAGAAGAACAGACATCGATAAGTATTTTTAATATCTTAATGTTATTTCATGGTGTTTGTTATACCCTATAAATAGTTTTTTATACCTTACATACATAATTATGATCAATCTGAATGATTTTTGCAACATCGATGATATACAACCTATAATTTGAGAATTTGAAGTAACTATTCATTGTGATCCTTTTCATTCTTAAGATATGATATGATTCATAATCATATTAAAGACTACATTTAAATTATTTAAAATGTTAGTTTTTACTTATGAAACTCTTAAATAAGCAATTACAATCAATATATCAGCACCACAACAACATAAAGTCAAAAATTGTCTATAAAATCAAAATATATTGAGGGGGTGATGGGACATGCATCGTGAGGGGGATGCCTACGATGGCCACGATGGGCGCTCTGGACACGATGGGCACGATGGGGGCGATGGGCACTGATGGTCCCTGAGCTGGGTCTTTGGTGTAGAGGGGGGGTGAATACACCAAAGATAAATTTCTGAAAACTTTTTCAAGTTCAAAAACAGAGTTAGTGAGCTCAGTTATGAATCCAGCTGAGGAGAGTCAGCTGGGCAAATAACTCAGCTGTCGGTGCGAAATGTGGTGGTTTGAAACTTAGCTCGGTTGGTTAGAAAAACTCAGCTTGAAAAGATTATCTTTACGTTTTCGGCTTAGTCAAGTTGTGCAACTTTCAGAAAGAAAGAAAGAAAGAAAGAAAGAGAGAAAAAAATTCTTCAGTCTTCAATCCCAATTGGCTGGGTCTTCTCTTCTGCATCCGCTACTTTTTTCTTTTGACTCGTATCTCCTTCAGCTGATTCAGCTGGTTCCTCTAGCTCAGCAGTTTGCCTTTTCTTTGTCTCATTCACTTCCCCCTTTTTGGCATGATCAATTAAGGTGGGAGAGATACACCATCATCTTTATTGAGCTGTGCAATTTCCTGAATTGCGTCATCGATCTTCGCTGTACTATCAGCTGTTGCGATGTTTCGTGTGGCTTTGCTATGGTTGACAGCTCTGAGCAGCGAGGTCTGGAGTCTAGGTGGCTCAGCTGTTGCATTAGCTGGCTTTTCTTCAATAGCATTAGCCTCAGCTATGATTGCAGACACAGCGTCCTTGGCTTGTTTCAGCTGGGGCGATCCAGCTGAGTGCTTGAAGGTATGAGTTGGCACTGGAGATGACATTTTCTGAAAAGGGCACAACTTCATTCCTTGCAATTTTGCTTCTTCAGAATTCATTAGATTGAATGAGAAAGTCTGATTCAGCACTTGAGGGACTTAAGTATTCCCCTTCCATTTCTGGAGTGGTGGTTATGGGGTTCAGCTCATGTTTTCATCGTTTAGCTGCAAGTGATCATCAGCTGGATGATGTTTTCCACTTGAGCTTGGTGCAGGGGCTTGAGCTCCAACTTCCATGAGTAGATCTCAAAGCTGGTGTCCCTGTTGAGCTGAAGGAATTTGAGGAGAAGACGGTTGAAGTATTCCATCTGTCGTGGGGTTTAAGCTTAGATGATCAGCTGGAATACGTCGTTGTGGTGTTGATGATGACGATGTTCACGCAGGCGCATGAACTTATTCTCCACCGTAAGAAATCACCGCTTGTGGGTCTTCTGCTCCTCGGAGAGTAATTACAAATTCTCTCTTAATGTCAGCTGGCTTCTTGGCTGACTGACTGAGCACCTTTGACCTAAGTCTTCTGTTTGAAGACGGTGCTTCAGCTTGTTTTATCTCCTCAAGTTGTTTTCGATTCCCAGCTGGGAAGGAAGTAGATGCATGCTGCTTTGTCTCCTGCATCTTTTTCTGTGCCTCCTGTGGCGGAGCAAGAGCTTTGACACGACTGCTTTTATAGACTCCGGCTTTATCAAAACATCTCGTCCAGTTCTGTTGACGTTGATTTTCACACCCCATGGAGTTGTATGTCCCGTTCTCTCTTTTATTTTAAGAGAAACAGTGGGGCGGAGGAGGTCGTTTTCCTTTGACATTCTCAGGAAGATTTCTGCAGCTTCCTGTTGATTGTTCTTGAGCTTTGCAATCACCCATTGCGTTAGACCGGATCTGTCGATGCGATTCATCTTCTTCTGGAATTCCGTCTTTTTGTGGTTCCGGAGAGTTAAGCAACTCTCATCTTGAAGCTTTGACAGATTCTTCAAGTTTGATCGGCTTCTGGAGATATCTTTCTTAGATTCCATGTTCTTCTTCTGCAACTTTTGTTAGTAGAACAAATAATACCAATTGAAGGAAGAAGAAAGAGTGCCGAAAGACTTTTTAGGGTTTATGCAAAATTTTGCTTTTCTCTTCTATCATATTTATATCACTTTTCTTGATGAATGAACGATCAAGATTTGAAGTTTGATAAGAAGATCTACGACTGGGAGTCATTCTCGCGTCACGTCAGTTTCTTGATTAGAAAATACGAGTTAATGTGCGTGAGAGGACGGTTGAGGCGTTTTGACTTTTGCCTCGAAACTCCCATGTTTCAGTTATTTGCAGACTTTTACTTAAGTTTGATTAGACATGACAAGATATGATTTGACTGAAAACAGATTGAGTAGGTGTAGATAATGATGTTGCAAACCTCTCAGCTGATCATTGTAGTCAGCTGATACCTCGGTTAAGTGGTTGTGCTGGGTGATTGTTTTTCCAGCTGGTTCCCCATCAGCTGAATAATCCTTCAACTTAGACGTCTGGCTGAGCTTGATTCTTTCTCAGCTGATACCAATGATGTCGGTTCTGAATTCCAGCGGTCTGCTACCATTCAGCTGGGTCTGCTTCCATTCAGCTGGGTCTGCTTCCATTCAGCTGGGTGAAGCATCGTCTGGGTTGAGTAATCCAAGTAATCCGCACAACATTTTGAATCTTGCTTCTATCAGCGGGCTTTGTGAGTATATCAGCCCGCTGTATGTCTGTGTGAATTTTCTCAACAATCACATCCTTCTTTTCCACGTGATCTCTGATAATGTGATGACGTACATCCACATGTTTGCATCTAGTGTGATGTACTGGATTATCTAATATAGCAATCGCACTTGAGCTATCACAGAAAATTAGAACTTGTCCAGTTTTTACTTCATAGTCATCCAGCTGATGTTTCAGCCAGAGAATTTGTGAACAGCAGCTTCCAGCTGCCATGTATTCTACTTCTGTTGTGGAAGTTGCGACACACGTTTGCTTCTTTGAAAACCATGAAATCAACTTGCTTCCTAGGAACTGACAAGTTCCTGAAGTTGATTTTCTGTCCAGCCGATCTCCAGCGAAGTCTGAGTCTGAATATCCAGTCAGCTGTAAATTGTCTTCAGTGGGATACCACAACCCAACATTCTGAGTTCCTTTGAGATATTTGAGAATGTTCTTGGCTGCTTGCATGTGTGCTTCCTTTGGATCAACTTGAAATCTGGCACACACTCCGACTGCGAAAGAGATATCTGGACGACTCGCTGTTAGATACAGCAGGGAACCGATTATCCCTCTGTATTTGCTGGAATCAACTGACTTTCCTTCAGTTCCAGGTTCAATCTTCCAGTTTGTGTTCATCGGAATCTTTACAGTTCTGCTGGATTGAACTCCATACTTGGTGATCAAGTCTTTCACGTACTTGGATTGATTTATAAAAATCCCTTCTGCTGACTGCTTGACTTGAAGTCCTAGGAAGAAGCTCATTTCTCCCATCATTGACATTTGGAACTGTTCTGACATCATCTCTCCAAATCTTTGGCATAAGAATGTTGATCTTGATCCGAAGATGACGTCGTCTACATAGATTTGAACAACCAGTATGTCTTCTCCTGACTTGATGGTGAAGAGTGTTCTGTCTACTGATCCCTTCTTGAATCCTTTGGATACAAAGAAGTTTGATAGAGTATCATACCAAGCTCGAGGTGCTTGCTTCAATCAATAAAGCGCCTTCTTTAGCTTGTAGACTTTATTTCCTTCTACTTCAAATCCTGGAGGTTGATCAACATAGACATCTTCTTTGATTTCTCCATTTAAGAATGCACACTTCACATCCATTTGATAGACCTTGAATTTATGATGTGCTGCATAAGCGAGAAAGAGTCTGATCGCTTCCAATCGCGCTACTTGAGCAAATGATTCTTCGAAGTCAATTCCTTCCTGCTGGGTATAGCCCTTGGCAACCAATCGAGCTTTGTTTCTGATGATGACTCCAAGGGTATCCAGTTTGTTCTTGAAGATCCATTTGAGTCCTATGACTTTGACTCCTTCAGGTCTTTCGACCAATTCCCAGACACAATTTCTGAGGAATTCATTCAGCTCTTCCTGCATGGCATTTGTCCAGGGCACGCTCTTTAAAGCTTCAAGAATTGATTGAGGCTCCAGAACTTGAGCTACATAACATGCCATTAGAGCTGTGTCTTCATCATAGACCGTCAGTTCTAGCTCTACTGAGAGTTGAGCTGTGTCAGTTGCTTCTTGATGACCCGAAGAAGCTTGAGCAGCTGAGCTTCTAGTTTTGACTTGGTCAGATGGTTCTCCAATGATTGCTGATGATGGATGATCTTCAATCCATCTTCTTCTTTTACGAATTTCTTCTTCCAGCTGATTGATGCTAGAAGTGGCAAGATTTCGTCTGGCTTGGAGTTGCTCTGGAGTTAAGTCTTGAGAAAGACTCTCTCTTTGGATTGAGTGTTGAGGTGACTTCTGTAGAGGCTCTGCTGGAGATGGAGCTGGGGATTCAGCTGTGTCTGGATTTCCAGCTGATGGCATTCCCCCTTGATTTGGCGTTGGAGGTTCCTCTTGATTTCCAGCTGGTGGAGCTTCCTGATTGATTTGAAGTTTCTCTTCTGGCTCATCATCCCAAATTAATGGTTCGGCCAGATTCCTGATTCGATTTTCTTGAGCTCTTGTCTGAATCTGCCTTGAAGATTCTCCTTCATTTCTTCGTTTGATAGAGTCTCTATATTCGAATGATGATTCGTCAAAGGTAACATGTGGAGTTACTTCGACCGTTTGAGTTCTTCTGTTGAAGACTCTGTATGCTTTACTCACAACAGAATAACCAAGGAATACTCCTCGGTCAGTCTTTGCGTCGAACGTCTTAAGCTGTGTTTTTCCGTTGTTTAGGATATGACATTTGGATCCGAAGACCTTGAAATATCCAATGTATGGTGTTCTGTTGTTCCATCGCTCATACGGCGTCTTTCCTTGCCTTGATGTGAGTAGGAAGCGATTCTGAGTGAAGCAGGCTGTGTTTATTGCTTCGGCCCAGAACTTCTTTGGAATGGCAGAGCTGGCTAGCATTGAGGTAGCTGCTTCTTTGAGTGTTCGGTTTCTTCTTTCTGCTACACCATTCTGCCGAGGTGTGCGTGCTGCTGAGGTTTGATGTTGAACTCCGTTCTTCTCGTAGTATTCATAAATAGTTTCATTCAGAAACTCCGTTTCTCGATCTGATCTGATTGACATTATCTTGCACTCCTTCTGAGTTGACAATCTTTCCAGCAGGATTGACAGCTTTGTCCTGGTTTCACTATTCTGGTACATGAATGACCCCATGTGAATCTTGAGAAGTCATCCACTACGACCAGAATATATTTTCTGCCATTGAAGCTTGCTGGAGTAACTAGACCAAAAAGATCCATGTGAAGGAGTTGAAGTACTCGATCAGTTGACTGAACTGGCTTGAGAGAGAATGAAATTCTTGTTTATTTTCCTTGTTAACACGCGCTGCACATATGACTTTTGTCATATACTTGATCTGGAATTCCATTAGCGAGCTGATTCCTAGCCAGTTTGTTGATTGTCTTGAAGTTGAGATGATTCAGCCGTCTGTGCCACAGCCAGCTGACTTCATTGCTGCTCTTCGATACAAGATAAGTCTCCGGAGGGCTGCTGTTCCAGTCAGCGAAATACATGTTTCCTTCTCTTTTCCCTCTTAGTAGTATCTGCTTGGTTTTCATGTGCTTCACTGTGCATCAAACTTGACAGAAAAATCGTTGTCGCAGAATTGGCTAATGGAAAGCAAGTTATGTTGCAGTCCTTGTACATAAAAAACATTTGGGATTATAACATTTTTAGTTTTAAATGTATCATAACCTTTGGTTAGGCCTTTGGAGTTGTACTTGTGGGCCTGGACGCTCGATATACTCCTGGAGTAGATGCTTTAAGTGCGTCATGTGCTTGGAGCATCCACTGTTCAAGTACCACAGTGTTCTCATTGACTCCTCAATGATGCGTTGATCCCTTGCAACCTATACAAAAGATCAAAATTTAGGTACCCAGTTTTAATTGGGTCCTTGTGGGTTAGACAGAGATCCTTTAACGACCCAGATCTGTTTGATGACTCGAATTGGGTCATTTGATCTGATAATCCTTCCAGCTGAGTCGATATACACATTCATTGTGTTCTTCGGTTGTTGCTAGTGGGGTCTTGATCTAAGTATCTTCCCGGCTTGATGTCTTGGTTACTTTCGGTATCCAACTGAGACGTTTCTTTGTCTCTGTTGTCTCTTGTGATACCTCGGCTGGAATTGGTTCTCCAGTTGATGATCATATGAGTGATATCCAGCTGGATATCTCCTCTGATATCTCGGTTGATATCTTTCAACGTGTTGTTGCTGTTGCTGGTAACAGTAATGTCTAGCCTGTTGTCTTTGTTGAGGTTGAGCATGTTGCGGTCTGATTTGAGCTTGAGGTTGTCTTATAGCTGACCTTTTTGATGTCTGTTGTGTCCTTGATGGAGCTTGAGGATATCTCACAGCTGGTCTTCTTGATGCCTGCTGTGTCTTCAATTGTTGTTGCTGAGTTGCTAGAATTGGATGTTCTTTTGATCGTACAAACATTACCTTTGTTCCACTCGTGGAGGCAATGTTTGTGGCATCCTTTGATTCGTTGTATCCCAGTCCTGCTTTGAGTGTTGCTGGACGTTGTGCACTTATGATTTCGTCCATTGTTGATGTAGCTTTGATGAGAGCTACCATCTTCTTAGATAGTACCTCTTCAGAACTTTTCAGCTCTAAAATCTCAGCTGACTTCTTTTCTGATTCAGCTGTGGCCTTTTTCAATTCTTCCATCAGCTGTTTCTTTTCATAGTAGAAGTCCTTCATCAGCTGATCTTGTTTCACTATTTTGTCTTTTAGTGAAACAACTTCCTTTTGGAGCTGTGTTGTATCAGCTGCTTCTGATACATTTTTCTTTTCCAGTTCCACCTTCAGCTCGGCATTCTCACTCATTACGAAGTCAAGAATTTCTTGAAGCTCATTGGAATCGTTCATAACCTTCTCTACTAGACTCTAATCAAGTAGCCCTGATTCTGAAACCTGTATAGAGTGTTCGTGTGATGGTGAGAGGTTAGATAGATTTTGAGTTCTAGACATTACCTCATCTTCATCGATGCCGTCTGTTTGTCCCATGAAGAATGTATCCCAATCAGGTTCATCGTGATCCATCAATGCTTCTTCTTCTGAGTCTGAAAATGGCATGTGATCATCCATTTTATTGCACTCTGACTCATCGTCTGCGATGTAGGCTCTCCTTCTGTCAGCTGCCTTAGCTTTCAGTTGGTCTTTATCTTTCTTGGATAGCTTCGGATAGTCTAGCCGGTAGTGTCCTGGTTCCTTGCAGTTGAAACAGCCTTCTTCTGTTCGTTTGTCAGCTGACTTCTCATCAGCTGTTGCGTACTTGTCTCTGTAAGTTCTTGCGAACTTCTTGTACTTGCCCTTGCTGGTGTTGAGTCTGTTGTAGTTTTTGACCTGCATGGCAATTTCTTCAAGTAGCTCTTCCTTGCTCATGTCCTTCTTGTCCTTCTTTGAAGACTCGGCTGACTGCATGTATGAGGATTTTTCAGAGTTGGCTCTGAACGCAATCTCCTTTGGTGCAGGTGTCAGCTCTCCATCATTCTGATTACTTGAAGATTCTTTCATGGTAATCTTCAAGTTGTATTCGTTGGCTTTGAGCAGGGAAAATAATCTTTCAGTCGAAAGATCACCCAAGTCACTTCGACTTTGATGTACCACCTTATATGTGTTCCATTCAGCTGTGAGCGCTGAAAGGACTTTTAGATTCTTTTCTCACTGGGTGTATTTCCCAGTTCTGATGGTTTCTATTTCTACCACTATATTAGAGAATCTGAGTTCCATCCCTTCGATGGACTCGTTGACAAGCTGCTTGAAGTTATCAAACTTCTGGCAGACAATTGTGAATTTATT
The DNA here is from genome assembly GCA_031470985.1 of Agastache rugosa. NCBI lineage: Eukaryota > Viridiplantae > Streptophyta > Magnoliopsida > Lamiales > Lamiaceae > Agastache > Agastache rugosa. The sequence goes on from CM062605.1 coordinate 29,999,915, forward strand.
TTCTTTAATCTCCTCAGACCCTTCGCATAGCTTGGCTAGGGTTTCCCACATCTCCTTTGCGGTTTCGCAGTTGATGATTTTGCTGAGGTAAGCGTTGGAGACTGTTGATGAGATGGTGTTCCTCCGAAGCTGTCTAATCCAGCTTGTTTCCTTTCTTCTGATGTATGCTCACTCTTTGGCTTGGGAATGGGATGATATGTTGGATGTCCACCATCTTGAGCTGGAACAAGCTCGTTTACTTGTTTGTAGATGATGATGGGTCTATCTGTGATGACGTCCCACATCATGTCATGATGCGCACAAAGAAAGCTTTTCAATCTGAACTTCCAGATTGCACAGTCGTCGACCGAGAAGGTGGGAAGATTCCTGTTAAGATAAGAATCCATAGAAGTATGCACAATATGTAATAATATGAGTTTTTCAACAAAGAGGATCTGTTCAGTTGACCACTGACAGATTATCAAGACAAATCTCTTGATTAAGAACCAGCGGTATTTTGAACCACTGCTCTGATACCAATTGATGGTCCCTGAGCTGGGTCTTTGGTGTAGAGAGGGGGTGAATACACCAAAGATAAATTTCTGAAAACTTTTTCAAGTTCAAAAATAGAGTTGGTGAGCTCAGTTATGAATCCAGCTGAGGAGAGACAGCTGGGCAAATAACTCAGTTGTCGGTGCGGAATGTGGTGGTTTGAAAACTTAGCTCGGTTGGTTAGAAAAACTCAGCTTGAAAAGATTATCTTTACGTTTTCGGCTTAGTCAAGTTGTGCAACTTTCAGAAAGACACAGCTGTCTTTTGAGACCAGCTGTGTATGCAGTTTTAATAAAATATGCAATGAGATGATAAAGTTAGTATTAAACTGAAGATAAAGAGAAAGAAAGAACACGAGATTTTTACGTGGTTCGGAGTAACACCTCCTACGTCCACGACCAGGTTCACTGGTAATTTACTACCACTTGGTTTCCAAGTACCAAGCAACTTCACAACTCTAACCCGAGCTGTGTTCCAACAGTTTGCGGGCACTGTCAAGGCTACACTTTCAGTTTCCGGGTACTGAAGAACCTAACCACTCGAATTACACGCTTCGAGCAAGCGTACCTTTACCTAACTTTTTTGGGTTTGGGTTTGGGTATGGGTTTTTCAACTATGAACGAGTTCTTACAATGAAGAACAAAGAGTTAGATGAACTCGTTCAGGATCTAGGCTTAAGATATACAATAAATTCTGCCTAGGGATCAGACTAAAAACTAAGCAGTTTCTGGACTAGAAACACTTTAAGATAAAGTGTTCTTTAAACTATGTAAAACTGTTTGAGAGCTTTTGAATGCTTGAGATTTTCAGAGAATGAAAGCTTGTAGAGAGTTTTTCGTATTTGATCCTGAGGTTGAAAACGAGTTTATATAGGTAGAGATTCAATACTAGCCGTTGGAGGAGCCGTTTGAATCTTACCTACTCTTCATAAATTCGATATCTGCCGTTGGGCGATTTTGCACCTGTCTTCATTTGCGTCACATCCTAGGTTCTGAAGTCTAGGATGCTGATTCGGCAATTCCTCATTGGTCGAGGCATGTTGACTTCCTCTGACACCGGGATCTTCTGCTTCTGGAGCTGGCTTTTAGAATTAGAGCTGGATTGGGCACACTGACTTGAAGTGATGTCTTCAGAGTTAGTTCTCTTTGTTCTGTACAGCTGGACCAGCTGTCTTGAACTCAGCTCGATCTTCAGCTGGATCCTGCTCCGTTTTGAACTTAGCTCAGTTGAAAAACTCAGCTGATAGCTGACTTCTGCTGTAAACACAGCTAGGGTGTCTGTTGTCTTCTGCTTCCGCTGTCTTCTGCTTCCTGAACCTATAAACCTAGAAAATCTAGAGCTCAAACAGGCGAGCTGGAAAACACTACTTAGGTTGATGCGATCATCTATTCGGTTGGAGAATCAGTTAGGTTTTGGTATTAAATCAAAACTTCATAATTTTCCCAACAGGCACGATAGGACACGATGGACACGATTGGCATGATGGGCATGATGGGAGCGATTGGCACGATGAGCACGATGGGCATGATGGGGCGATGGGCACGATGGACACGATCGGGGCGATGGGGACCATGGGGCGATGGGCACGATGTGGCGATAAGCACGATGAGGAGTCTCCATCGCCCCAAACCATCGCTCCCAGTCCAGTACCATCGCCTCATCCCCATCGAGAACCCCGTAGTGCCTACCTCTCCATCGTGGTTAGATTGTGTCTCGGACGAACTTATCGTGCCAGTAATTCTTCCGTCGAGAGTGTGCTTCGTGAGAGAGAGAGATTTTTTTTTTCGTGGGTTTCGGTCGCTGACTCTTGCGAGAGAGATGAGAGAGAGAGAGATAATGTGGGGGTGTGTGGTAGGGTAGGGGGGACAGAAATTTAAGAGAGGGAGACAAATTTTTTTAAAATAGTTAGTAAGGGTATTTTAGTATTTTTATCAATTTTGGTATAGAAAACTTGTAGTTTTAAGTTTAGGGTTAAAAAACTTATACTATTTAAATTTTGGTACCAAAATATTTGGACCTCTAAGACTTACTTTGGCATAAAAAATATTAATTTTTGCAACTCAAGACACAACAAACATTTAAAAAAAGAGAAACTATATAAAGTTCACAAAAAGATTGTTTTCACTTTAAAATTATACAAATAATTAATCAATAAACAAAAAAATTTTTAGAGTAAAAGTTTGATCTTTCAATAAATTATTCTCGATGAAAAACGACTTTCTTACCAAAAAATGTGCTACTTAAGTAATTTGTTTCATAAAACAAAACACTAATGAACATATTCTAAAATTTACTTTATTTATATCTTCAATTTACGTTGATTGTCATATTGTATTGGTATTTCTCACTCTTATTAGCTTATAAACACAACCCAATATTAACTCCTTATTATTAAAATAAATTAATACAAATAACCACATGTAGAGAGATGAATCAATTTTCAGCAATAAGATTAATAGTATCCGAAATTATTCAATTTTATATTACAAATGAAACCACACAATTCATTAACTACTCTATATTATTAGACCATATTATAAAGACCTATAATTATTTTTAGAGAATATATTGAATTTTCCATAATAAAATTAATAAAGAATTTGATGGCTTTTGGGAGAAGATATATTAAAAGCTATGTATAAATGGTTATGGGATGAAACCATTATACAAAAATTTGGCAAACAGTAAGAGGGTTTGTTAGACGATGATAGAGAATACATCGACGACATTATAGAGGCAAGTCATTGGAGCACCACACATTCTTTGAGACATATGTTTGCAAATCTACTATTTGCTAATTCAATGAACATATCGGAGATTGTTTGGGAAAAGTGTTGGAAGAATCTTTTAGATGATATTCTATACATACAGCGGAATCGTTTACAAAGTTCAAGTATTATTTTTATATGGTCAACTATACGTCTCTGTATCGTGGGTACAGAGTCGAAATGGTTTGAAGATACTGATATGCGATAAAGAGAATAAGAGCAGTGCATGTACAACGAACATTGTTTACAGGGAAAATTTTCAAATTTTATACATATATGAACATTGAACGAAATTTTAATTTATATTGTTTGATACTTTTCTTTATATATATATATATATATATATATATATTCCTTACTTATATTTATATTGTTTTACAAAAAAAATCAAAATTCAACTTACTCTGTGCATCGCACTGGTGTAGTACTAGTATTTTGTAAAAAAAACTACTAACCTCTAATCTTAAAAGCATAATTAATCTTTTTTCCACGTTGATGCCAGACTATTCCGAGTATAGCGGTGATAAATTTGATATCTCATTAATTTTGAGCATGAATTATGATAATTGATTAGTACGAAAAATGAGACTTAAAAATAGAAAGTTTCGGAAAAAAGATTTGAAGGCGCGGAGTAAACGAAAATGCTGAAATCACGAAGAGAATCCTATAAACAAGGCTGTAAAAACTGACGACCACTTATACCATCCCATTTTATTATCTAATTATCTGAATTAATCATCATTTCTCTTATCCATTAGTTATTGGAAACCTTAATTACCTTAAATGAACCAAAAAGCACAGCTTGCAGAAATTATCTGGATAAGGGCAAATCTCTTGACCCCACACTTTCCCTTGTGGATTTTTTCTTTTAGATACTCTGCTTCTCTCCCAGAAATTTCGACAAAGACAAAACCACAAACACCTATTTCTAGAGAAGAAAGAACCCTAATTTCTTCCCCTTGTATCTTAGCACTTTTTTCTTGATTATAATTAATTAATTATTTTTGGGCTTGGATTTCAGTCTCTGTATTGTTTTGTTGATTATTTTACAAAAGGGTTCTTGAAGGAGATATATATATCTGTTTGTTGGTTTTGTTTTGTTTGGTTTCTGATGCAATTAGGTTGAAAAAGTTGAAATCTTGGAGATATGTCTTGTTGTTTGAAAGCTGGATTCTCTGTTTATGGGTCCAATGATCTTGCTTTCAAGAACAGAGCAAAAGGGTCTTTTAGGGTTTGTTCTTCGATTCAGACTCTTCATTTTAAGGAATCATCAAATCCCAGAGAATGTTTAGGCAAAACCCTTGATTTGTCAGATCAGAAACCTGTTCCTAATTTTGTCAATAAATCCCCCAAATTAGGCCCTCCCAACAATGTAAGTATATATATCTGCTTATATATCTATTGTATTTATGCATGTATGTATCTCTAGTTTTGTGTGATTTATGTGTGTTTTTTTTATTCATTGTTGATATAGGCACAGACATTGAGATGGTGGGAAAAATTCCTTCATTCTAACATGATAGAGATTCAATCAGCACAAGAACTTGTGGATTCTTTGTTGAATGCTGGTGAGAGATTGGTAGTACTAGATTTCTACTCCCCTGGCTGTGGAGGTTGCAGAACTTTGCATCCAAAGGTACAATTTTTAATCTTAAAACAATTCTTTAATCTTTAATCTTTATGCAAGTAATCCTATGTTTTCAATGCTGTCCATTTTCTTACTTTCTTGATGTCTCATGTTCAAGTATTGTTGTTCATTTTCTTGAAATTCTTGATTGATAACTATGTTATTTCCTAGAGTTTTTCTATCTGTGATTTAGAATTGCCTAATCTTGAAACAGATCTGCCAACTTGCTGAAATGAATCCTAATGCACTTTTCCTCCAAGTTAACTATGAAAATCACAAGGAAATGTGCAATGCCCTCAATATCCAAGTGTTGCCCTTCTTTAGATTCTATAGAGGCGCGGAGGGTAGAGCTTGTAGCTTCAGCTGCACTAATGCAACTGTAGGTGATCGAGTTTCGTGTTTTTCTCCTAAGTGAATCTATCCGATTCTGTTGCTAATTTATGTTCTACATTCTTAACACAGATCAAGAAATTTAAAGATGCATTAGCTAAACATGGGACTAGTTCGCGTCGTCTGGGCTCAGCAAAGGGCTTGGATGAGTCGGAGCTGTCTGCATTGGCGTCTCGCGGTCTGATTTCAAGAAATTTGGCAAATTCATCCAAGGATTCTGAGGTGGGGGGAGATTTGATTCTGAAGGAAACTGATGTTTTTAGCAAAGATGGCAGTTTGGTAGGTCTCAATGAGGGTAATGCCATGGTGTTGGCTTAGACCTATTAATCTTGGAGTTGGTAATTTCATATTCTTTTTTCCCTCCCATTTTTCTTTTTTTTTTTTTTTTGGGGTTTGGAGATGTAAATAATTCATCAATGGGGTCCTTACTTCATTCCTCTCTCTTCTTTTTTTTTTCCTTCTATTTTTTTCTTCTTATTTATCCCCTGCTGTATTTCCATAAGCAAGGCTCTGAGTTTTTTAAGATGTAAGTCTTGCATATTTGGAGGATCTCATATTTAATTGGTATTGGAAATTAGCCTGATGAGACAAAGATGAAATTCTTCTCTCTCTCTCTCTCTCTCTCACACACACACACTTGAGAGGTCAAATGTTTCAAGATTCGTGAGGGTCTTACATCCATTTCTGTTTAGATCTTGTACCGATACATTTTAGGTCGAGATAAACTACGTGAATCTACGGATAGCGGTTGCGAGTATCGTGTATCATAAAAATAAGGGGTTGCGAGTATCGTGTATCCTAAAAATAAGGGGTTGAGTTAAACTATATGAAACCACAGACATCGGTTGCGAGATGCCAACCAAAAAGAAAAGGAAAAACATAAAAAAAAAAAGATTTCCAGTAGAATTTCAATTACATAAACTACGAAGGAAAGTCTACTTGTCTATAACCAAAAAGGTACGAAGTTAAACACAAAATTTGGGCAATAATGATGTAGGGCCAGAGATGGTTGAAAAGAATTAAAAATGTGAGATAATTAAATGGATGCCGTGGTGCTGACGAGGATGTATGAATTATACACGAAATCTGGTCCACAAAACGCTTATTGTAGGTCTAAACTTTAATGTATTTTTGCACTGACTGCAACCATAATTCGGGCAGCATTAGTTGTTTTTGTTATAAAATAGATATGCTATAGCTGTCTTGTCATATTGTAATTATAAATCCTGTCACGAGGCAATGCTCCAAGTAAATTCTAATTTCAATCTTATAGCACACGCATCATTGGGCGGGTGGGGGTGGGCGCGCCACGGGCGTTGGCGCTCACATGCGGGTGGAAGGGGTGGGCAGCCTGGCACCCGTTTGAAGGGTGGGCGAAGGGCGAGGGCACTTGGGGTGGTGACACACGTGGCGGCAGCCAATTGGACGAGGTGGAAGAAGGAGAAAGGAGGAGGCAACAGTAAATAATGAAGAGCCCACCAATGCAGATCTATAATTTGTGCCCACTCTATCTCACAAAAATTAATAAAATAATGGTGGACACAAGCTTTTTGTGCTCACCATTATGGGTGCTCTTATAATTAATTAAAGAATTTATTAGGCTACATTATATATATAAAAGGATTAAAGGAAAATCCACCATGTTCAAATACAGGCTTAGAAAAATTCTAATATCAAATTATGCAATAAACACCTCTAATTTTCATATACAAGTACATGCAAGCAGCACCGCACCGCAGAACCGATAAGGGGTCTCTGAATATATATATTTTTAAAATTTTTACTACAGAGAAACAACATTTTTTACATCAGTTTATTTTATCAGTTTCTGTATAAAATTGCCACTTACTCTTTACTTTCATACGATGTGAAGGTGAGAGTAGAAATTTACTGTCAAATAAGGGAATTTTATTCTATTTATTAAAGGATTAATTACAAATTAATACTTAACTTGTGGTATCTTTTGCAAATTAGATCTAATCTTTGAAGATGTGTATGGTATCACATATTAATCCCTTTATACATTTTCTCCAACATTGTGCTATTTTTGGAAAAGAAAAAATGTCAAGAATAGCTACTATGATTTGGATTGGGGTGGTATGATCTATTTGGAAGGTTAGAAACAAAATGGTTTTTAAGGGAGGTGTGTTTGAGCGGCAAGGTGGTTGAAGAGATTAAGATTAGAGTATGGTCTTGGGTGTCCAAGCAACGGAACTTGTGCAATGTTTAGATTACTAAATAATTTTCACATCTTAAAGCTTGCTTGAATTAGTAATTTTGATTTTCCTTTCATGATATGTTCTTATTGTGAATTTGAATTGTTGAAGTAGTCCTTGTACTCTAATTTTTAATAAATTTCTCTTAGGGTTTAGGGTTTATAACTCCACAATACATACAAAACATTACCCAAATCTACCTAGTTAAGAACATGCCAAATCAATTTTGCATAAGTAAAGTCTTCGCAAAAATATAAAAATTGGATATTTATTTAAAGAGTTAACAAATTTAATCTAATTTACAAAAAACACAAAAGATTGGATATTTAATAGTTCCAATTAACCCTTTATTATATTGGAACCCTATTTTTTCCTTACCTTAAGTAAAGTAGAAAGGAAGTTGATGGTTGGCGAGCATATTAGATCCTAATAGTTGATGGTTGGCGAGGATATCATTCCCTTTTCATTTTTGTTTCTGAGAATTAGTTTAGTTATACGTAGATGAAATAAAAGGCTAAATTAACACTTGAAGAAAAACAAATAATACTCCCTCCTTCTCAATAGCAAGGTGCCCTTGTTTTGAACACATTTATTAAAAAACAAAGTAAAAGGATAAAAGATAATAGGTCAAAAACCTTTTGAAAAGTTAATTGATTCCATTTTTAGAATGGAACATTGCTATTGAAATAAAAGGAATATTAAAATAGCAATCTTTTATTCAAATAGAGTGATGCTATTCGGACATAAATGTCCGAACATAATCTAATTCGTTTAGATAAATGAATCGATTCGATTCTTTTAACTTATTTATTTAATTTTGTAATTTCTCCACATTCATTCAATTTATTATTTTTTGAGTAATCTAATTCAATTGAATGCATAAATATCTATTAAGTAATAATATTTCCGAAAGATTAGTAAAAATCACAAAATAACTTTATTAGTTTAATTTCGTATTTTTTGTATTTCTCTCTAAAAATGGCGATTTAAATTAATTAAGTAAATATATTAGACTACTAACCAACACCATTATTTTATTTGATAAATTATAAATTAAGATTATTAATATATTCATTTTATGTCCGGACATATATGTCCAAAAAATATTAGTGATTCAAATATCACATTTAGCACAATTAGACAATGCAAATACCCAAAATTTAATCTTTATCCGATCAACATCCCGACATGATAACAAACTAATCACTGGCCCAACTTCAAATTGGCCCAATTCAAGATCCAGCAATACAGTTTTTCAATTCGGATTAATACCCAGGTTTTCACCATCAAGCAGCCTATAAAATTTCTTACATGTTATGCTGTAACGCGAATGACAAACTGTGAAGATAAAACATCATAAAGATGTGGGAGTGAAGAAACAATAATGAGTATAAAATAGTTATGTAAAATAATCATGATTTGCCTCAGAGGTAGTGACAATCAAATAAATATCAACATCCTCATTCTGTAATTATTTTTAATATGATGCATCATTGGCAAACCTTTATATCATCGTAAGCATGTTTTGTAGCAAAAATGTGTCAATAACCCAATAACACAAAATTACAATCTTAAAAAACCAGACCACCAATAAAAAGTAGTAAATAAATGTCTAAAGAAGGCCTCAGCTACGATGATTCATATAAACAATCAAAGTCTAAACTCATAATTATAATATTGTATGCATCACTGGCCAACCTTTTCTTCACAAAATTATATACACTTTAATAAAAAAAAATACGAAGTTTTAAATGTCATCAAAAGGGAAATATGAATAACAATGAGAGTTGATGCATCAGAGAGATTCCCAACGACAAATCATCATATCCTAATGGAGTTCTGATGTCCCTGTCTGTTCATCATCACTTGCATAGAACAAATCATTCAAGAATTACATAAAATAGAAGCTCACAAATTCAAAAGAAAAAAAAGTTACTACTTGATTTTAACTCTAATTCTAGTTTTTAAAATACCAAGCCAAACATTGAATTTAATAATTAACTACAATTGCAGAGATAACAAACTAATTATTGAGCATCAGAGAGATTCCCATTAGACTAGTCATCTTTTCTCCAAAAGGAGTTCTGATGTCCCTGTCTATTGTGTCATCACTTGCTTCAAACTTCATCCACTTAATTTAAGTAAATTCACACAAGAAAAATATATTACTAGAAAAAAAAAAGGGAACAAATGTTTCTAAATTAGAGGAAAATATAATTGCCTCAAAGCCTCAGATGTACATGTTTTTTCATTATGAGAATCACTCAAAGTATATTTAACACCATCATAGGCACAAGGGCATACCAATTCCAAAATGATTTAAAATAAATATTGTAAAAAAATTAATTTTAGTATCGGAAAATGCATCAGAGATTCTGATTTCCTTGTAAAATTATCATCTTTCTCCAATCGGAGTAAGAAATATTTTCAATATCATCACTTGCACAAAATTTATTCAGATAAAACCAGTTGCAAAACACGCCGAACGAAAAGGAGCCGATATCGGAAATTAAACAAGAACACCATAGAAAACGAAGAAATTGCCCAGCAATCATATAGCTGAGACGAAAATTGAAAACAGCACAAATCACTACCTGAAAATAGAAAACGGCGATCGGCGTTTGCAAGGGTTTACAGTGTTACAAGGAATTAGGGTTTAAGTTAAAGATGAAGTGAATTGGGGCTGTATATATAGAATGTTGTATCTAAAATACAGTTCGGGAAATTGAGGCGGGGGCGGGGGCGGGGGCGGTAGCTAGGTTTTGGAATTGAAAATTTTGTAGTTGCAGAGATGCCCCTGTAGTTTGCCCTAATTATATTCTTGCTGGTATTATTCTTTTTTCTTTTGTTAGAAAAATGCACTTCTAAAGCTTGCAAAATAGTCCAGCAATTCGGCCCATGCAAGTTTAAATCAGTTTCTTCAAATAAATTATATTTTCTTCTTAATTTGTGAGAAAAATGGAGGTGGAGTACGTTGAACTCAAATAATTACTGTTTGATGTAATAAAGAATTGTATAGGATTCATACATTTTTTCTGTGAACTCTAAGTTATTTGTAAGTAGAATATCTTCTAATAACTGTTTGATGGTTATTTTTTTTTCTCTCTATAGCCCCCTCAATTAAAAAAATAATATTAATATTAACATGGTTACCAATTTATCCCTGTAGCCCCAAATTCAATAGTCACCCATATGTTATCTGTAAATGTGTAACTCAATATAAATATTTCTCTATCTCCAAAAATCCATCTCTTAAATCATCGCCTGATTCAACTCAAGCATTTACATTTTCTTTGAAAATATGCAAAACCATCTACTATATATTCCTATCAACGATTAAGTAATTGTTCTGATTGGATGAAGTTTAACTTACAATGCACAGAAAGAGAACATTAATCATGAAACAAATGAACCAATCAAAACGAGGAAGCAAGAAAATATAATTCTACAATCTACATTAATTCAACCACAGCAAATTAAAGCATTCAATATTATATAGTAAAAGGGAAAACCGTTCCCTCAAAATAAAAAAGAATAAAAACAAGTTGGCAAAAACTCTTGTATATCATGATGTACCATACATCCGGTTCAACCCGACCCGCCTGACCCGTCCGGTCAATGGTCAACATTGACCGCGTTGACTTTTTATTTATTTTTAAATTTTTTTCAAGAGTCGAGCGAGGGGAGCCGAAGGCCAGTGAGCGAGCTAAAAAACATTAATGTTGCCACAATCATTATCTATAAATTAAAAATCAGAGCCGAAGGCGGAGAGGAAAAAAGAAAGAAGGAAAAGTCAACAGTCAGACGTTGACCGTTGACCGATCAACACTGATCGGATCGGGCGGGTCGGGTCGGGTCGCGGGTCGGGTGAACCGGATGTATGGGTACATCATGATGTACCCGAGTGCAACTCAAACAAGTTTTGCAATGGGAAGCTGAAGGCTCGATCAATGCTTATATCTATGTGCCACCATGAGACACAATACATATATAAGAATTATCTCATACAGAAACCCAGTTGTACTCCGAAAATTTTGGCGGCAGAGGGTCTAATATAGTGCAAGTCGGTGGCACTGTTGTTGTATTCATATACTCCCACCCAAACAATTTGATCGTACACGGTACACCTCTCCAATCTCCATGATCAGATGGAAGTCACAATCTGACCGTACACCTTCACTATGATCAAATTGAAGCCCGAAGATGACCGGAAATAAGTTGACGATTATGTTCGCGGCCATGGGGGCTATACTGATGAATTTTATTTTTTCTGATAATGTTAGTATTTTTTTATTAAAATTTTAATAGGGGTAATATAGTAAATTTAATAATAATTTAATTATTATTTTAATTAAAGAGGCTATAGAGAGAAAAAAGGGGGCTATGTTTAGAATTACCCTTAATAATATATATAGACATTTCTTTTTAGGCATAAAAGAATTTAGCTGAAATTGAGAACTCTAGTCCACAATATGCAAAAACTTTATAATTCAAAAATTAAGATAAATAAAAGATAAAGATACATTAAATTAAGTTAACGAGGGACAAATAGTGGGTAGCTGCAAACAAACATTTGAAGAAATTATATTGGACTTTGGCTAAAACAAAAATTTTGTTGCATAAAAATAAGGGGTTATTGCCTCTAAATACATAATCTTTTTTGAAATTCTAATATTGCACATGACCTTTTTATTCTGCTTCAGAATACATCAACTTTAGTTTCTTTCTAATTTTGTGTCGGTCATCGATTTTCCCCAAATCGAATCCTCCGTGGACGCCGGATTTGACACACTGGACGCCGGAAACTGTAAAACGATGTCGTTTTGTATAAAAATAAAATATAAGAAAATAAAATAGCCACGTCATTTGCCAACTCATTTTTTTAATTAAAAAAATTTAAAAAAAAAAACAAAATTCTCTCTATATCCTCCCCCACCCCTCTCGTCTGTTCTCCCACCCCTCATCTCCGACCGTCACCACCACCACCACCACCAACCTTCTGGTTCGGCGGCGGCGGCGGCGTCTCTCGGTTATTCTCTCCCTCTCTCACTGTCAGCTCTCTCTCTTGGTCGATCACCTCCCCCACCCATCTCGTCTGTTCTCTCTCCCCTCTTCTCTTTCCCACCCCTCATCTCCGACCGTCACCACCACCACCAACCTTCTGGTTCGGAGGCAACGACGCGGCGGCGGCGTCTGAAGTCTTTGCTGAAAGAGAATTTCTTCGTTTATTTTTTTTTCATTTTTCTGCTAGTGATGTGGGATTTTGGTGAAGAAATTGAAAATGGAAATTGGCAGATCAAAAGGCTATTGTCGCCGTCGCCGCCGTGAGAGAAAGAGACGCCGTCGCGTCGTTGCCGCCGAACCAGAAGGTTGGTGGGGGTGGTGGTGAATGGAAAACAAGGGGTGGGAGAGAGAAGATGGGAGGGAGAACAGACGAGAGGGGGTGGGGGAGGTGATCGACCAAGAGAGAGAGCTGACAGTGAGAGGGAGAGAATAACCGAGAGAAGACGCCGCCACCGCGTCGTTGTCGCCGAACCAGAAGGTTGGTGGTGGTGGTGGTGACGGTCGGAGATGAGGGGTGGGAGAAAGAAGATGGGTGAGAGAACAAACGAGAGGGGTGGGGGAGGATAGAGAGATAATTTTGTTTTTTATTTTGATTTTTTTAATTAAAAAAATGAGTTGGCAAATGATGTGGCTATTTTTATTTTTTTATATTTTATTTTTATACAAAACGACATCGTTTTTCAGTTTCCGACGTCCAGCGTGTCAAATCCGGCGTCCACGTAGGATTCGATTTGGGGAAAACCGGTGACCGGCACAAAATTAGAAAAAAACTAAAGTTGATGTATTCTGAGGCAGAATAAAAAGATCATGTGCAATATCAGAATTTAAAAAAAGGTTATGTATTTACAGGCAATAACCCCTAAAAATAATGATTACTTACCAGTTACTAGCACCCTTTTTATGGAAACCAAAGTTTCATTATCAATACAATACATTTTCATTTTCAAGAACCCCGCTTTATTCAAGCAAGACTCCAAATACTTTTTTTACTTTTTTTTTTTGATGAAAATACATTTTTACTTTTGATGTAATTATACCATAAATAGTTAGCTGGAGTTATATATGACTTCTCTATAATTGAATGAATTAGTAGAAATGAGATTTGTGGTGAAAAGTATAAAAGTTGTACTAAGAAAATGGAGCAGTGGATACGAAAAGACAGTGAATATTCTCTAACTTGATCATTAATATATATCATATTTTTCTTACATTTTACAAATACTATTGTGTTAATTTAATATTAATATGGTACTCAGGGCCGATCCTGACAAAAATGAGGCCCTGAGCGAAATTATAAAAATGGGCTCCCAATGTACTATCATACGCAATATATTGAAAAACAAAAAAAAGTTTATTGTTGTAAATATCTTATAGATATACATTATATGAGTGTTGACCAAGTCATCCACCCTAAAACCCTAGCTCTGTACCATTATAAATAGAGGCATTTGGTCCTCATATTGTACATACTTTCAATACACTTCAATACACAGAATTCTTATTCTCTCTACTTTATTCCCTGTTCTCTCTAGTTTATAATACGTTATCAGCACGATTGTTCTACACCTCCTTCGATCCTAAAAAGATTGGACTACTGTCGAGAGGTACGATTCAATTTTGATAAATATTTATGTGAATTGCGGCCGTCAATTTTTGCTAACTTTTCATTCTTCTAAAGCAAGCACATTCGAGTGTTTTTAGATTGTGACTTTGAGCACGACACAATTTTTTTTAGTAATAATCTTGTAGATTGATTCAAATCTTATAAAATTATATTCTTTAAAGAAACGTGCCTATGAATTATTGTTATCATAATATATTTTAATATATTATGTTTATTTTCTTTGATATATTTATTTATTATATGTTTATCATTATGATATAATAACAGTTGTTTGCAAAGAAACATGAATTTACATATAATCTTAATAGATTATATATTGATGCTATTAAAGTAGCACAATTAATATTGCTAAAGAATATTATATGCCTTGATAAACAATAAAATATTTGGATAATATATGATTATCCTTGATTTTTGTGCATAAATATTGCACAAGTAATACAAATAGCTCCGGAAGAGCTAGCTTGTATCATATTACAAATGATACTAAATTAACAATAGAATATGTTAGTAGGTCAAAAATAAACTTACTAAGGAGTAAGTTTTAATGATATCCCCTACAACGGATACTATATTGAGACAGTAGCAGAAGATAATAATGAATATCTCTGCAAATATACATGCGACAACATTAGTTCGTATATTGTTGGTTGAGAACTTGATGTTTCTCATCTACGAACTTTTGATTTCAAGTCTCAATTGCACACCCACAACATACAAAAGATGGGTTCCCAACAAAAGGTTGGAATATATGTTGGATTAAATATTCACGCAATGAACTTGAAGTTTTATTACTGCCAAACGAGTGATCAAATCTCATATACATATTGTATATGCACCAAAAAGAATTGAAGTTCCTCGTGAACTAAATAAGCGTGAATAAGCGTGAGAGATCTATTAGTGCTAAATATCAAGATTTCCGGAATACAAAATTGAATAGAGAAATTATATCACTCTAACAATCTCTTAAAGAGGATCGTCATAAGGACGAAAATCCCAGTGCATATGCACGTGCACCAAATATTAAAAGACTGGGATTACGGAATAACCAGTAAAGAAAATATCGTTGAGAAATGATGAAAATCTGGTTGATTGGAATGAGCAAAAGAAAAATATTATAATTGTCGACAATAATTTTGCCTTGACAAAATTGCTTATATCATTTTGAAATGATATTCTGGATCCAGATCAAAGAAAATAGAAGTGCCAGAAGCACTGAGTAAATTTGAAAGAAGCAATTGAGGCAGAGCTTGACTCGCTAAATATATAATCTTTTGCTCTGTAGTACACATGTCAAATAACGTTGACACAAATGAGAATTTGTACTAAGAGAAAAGAAATTGATGAGATGATGAGAAATAAAGCGATGTTAATAGCTCAAAGATTTAGGCGGAGATCCTAAATTGATTTTGCTTATATATTCTCCTAATATGGCATCACGTTCCGTTATTTAATATCTATCGCAGTAATGAATATCATTGATCCGTATATTGATTGGGTCATTGTACGTGAATATATATGAAAGTCCCTGATGGACTCAATATTTCTAAGAAAGAGAAATATAAATTCACAACAAGTGTGAATTAATCCTTCTGAAGTAAGGAAATGCGAATAATGATACATGTACTTGTGTACATATCCAAAAGTCTTTGAATGACTCTTATTTATATTGATGAAAAAGCCAACTCGTACATAAAGGTAGAGTTTGGGATAGAAGACTTAGTTAAATCTAAACATTGACTCGATATGAAGATCGAGCATCTCCTAAAGGAGCATATTATTATTACACCAGTCGACCTACTTGAAAAGGTTGTAGAGAGATTGATTTTTATTATAAATCACATCTAGTTAGACCACAATGATTGTCTCTTCACTTGACTTGAAGTGAATATAGAAGATAACGATTATATTATGGGGCCAGAAGTTCCCTACTTTGAGTGCTTATAGCACTATATATTCTATCAGATCTAATATAACATTTAAAGTAACATTGCTAGCAAGATTTAATGATCTCACAAGGAGACATTGAACTGATATTGAGAATATCATTCGTTATCTTCAAAAGGTTAAAATTATATTAGTCTATTTTATGAAAGAGATCGAGATTCACATTGGTGGTTATTAGGATGTTGGTTATTTATCTCATCCTAATAATGCAATTTCTCAAATTGGTGTAATGATATGAGATATATCCCCCACTATTCTCTATGAGAATAATTCAACTTGTGTTGCACAAATGAGTTCTATATGAACTATGGCCACAAAAGTTTGTTTAGTGAAAAACTTGTGGATTTATTCACTAAATCTCCTCCCAATCTTTATACGAAATTACGTTTATAGTAGTGAAATATGTTAATTTTGAAGATTATTATCTTCAGGGGGAGTGAGAAACTACTATATATTTATGAAGATTTGGCTATGAAGGTTAATTTTGAGTAATCCTAAAGATTATACTCTAAAGGCTAAATGGTGGTACTCGTATTTTTTCCATTACTAAGTTTTTCTCCCGATGGGTTTTCTTAGTCAAGGTTTTTAACGAGACAACTAATGCAACACATGAGTAAGTGTATGTTATGTAATATTTTTTCCTCTATCGAGTTTTTTTTTCCCACAGGGTTTTTCTGAAGAGGTTTTTAACAAGGCATGCACATCACAATAATATTGTCAAATGTGAAATGTTATACTTGTATCATTGTTTCAACGGAGACTCGCACAAGTGACAATTTGGCGGGCTTATTCAAAAAGGCATTGTCGACGTCAACATTAAGAAAGTTGGTACACAAGATCGGCATGCAACGACTCAAAGACTACAATGATCAAGTTCAAGCAGAGCAGTTGTACTCTTTTTCCTTCGATCAGATTTTGTCCCACTGGGTTTTTCTGGCAAGGTTTTAATGAGGCAACATTTGTTTTAGGGATTGGTCACTCAAGGGGGAGTGTTGTAAATATCTTATAGATATACATTATATGAGTGTTGACCAAGTCATCCACCCTAAAACCCTAGCTCTGTACCATTATAAATAGAGGCATTTGGTCCTCATATTGTACATACTTTCAATACACTTCAATACACAGAATTCTTATTCTCTCTACTTTATTCCCTGTTCTCTCTAGTTTATAACATTTATTATTTATAAAAAATGACTTCTTCTAGCCTTTTTACTTGCAAAATCATCTACAATGTCATTCAAATCAATGTTATCTAAAATCTCTTTTTCTATACATAATATTGCCAAGCCATTCAATATTGCCAACTTCCAAACTTTATATAATCTGCAAATTATAAATATTATAAAAAAATTGCATCAAACTGACTACAAATTTAATAAATGTTTAATAGCTAATTAGCTACGGATGAAACGAATTATAAATATTCTGGCAACAAAAACTGAAATATAATCTGCAAATTATATCTTAGTTTAAAATCCTATTGATTAAAATTCAAATTTAAATATAAACATATAAACAATTTAAATATTTGTTTTTTATTTGAAATCCTATTGACAAAAACATAAGAATAAACAAAATCGAAATAATCATAAAATTCCATAAACAATTCAGCACACTTTCAATCGAATTGCACATCACAGCACACTAAATCGAAATAATCATAAATCTAATTATCTAAAATTAATTCAATTGAATTGCACATCAGCACATGAAAAGAAATTAATATTATAATCGAAATAATTGAATTTACTCACCCTTAGTAAAACAAAATCGACAGATGCTCCTGAGATGCAGGGCCGGCCTTGAGGGCAGAGCCGCAGATGCAGAATTAATTCTCCTTTCGGTTGACCTTCCTTTCGGAATCTGAATTTCAAGGTTTGGTCGATAGATAATAAACAAACACAAGAGAGAGTCAAAAGTCAAAAGATAAATTGGTATAAGAGAATTCATGTGGTTCCTTCTATTTATGTTCATGATTCAACAGTAGAAAAAGAAACTTGAAGAGTTGCCAACGGGTTGGAGAAGATGAAGAGTTTGTTTTTTTTTCCCAAGAAGTAACGTTGAAGAACAGAAGAAGGGAGAATTAATTCTGCATCTGCCGCCGATTAATAATGAGCGAGTTTTTTTTTCCCCGAGAAGTAACTTTTCCAAGAGGACATTGATTGCATCTGTTGGGCCAAAAATGAATAGATCTTTATTTTTAGATTTCACATACTAATATGATATAATAAAAATTTTGGGCCCTCAAATTTTTGGGGCCCTGGGCATTTGCCTAGGCCCGCCCGCCCTCAAGGCCGGCCCTGATGGTAGTACGAAATCATCTTTGTTGGCTATGATAGAAAACTACTCCCTCCGTCCCACCATAAGTGGCTACATTCTTTTCGGTACGGAAATTAAGAAGAAGAGTGTTTAAAGGGTAAAAAGATAGAAAGTGGTGAGACCATAACTTTTTGTGAGAGGAGTATATTTTCTTATAAGAAAAGTGACCACTTATCCTAGAACAACCCAAAAAGAAAATATGACCACTTATCACGGGACGGAGGGAGTACTACCTTTTCATAAAAAACTGGGCCCCATTGGAATCATCTTTGTTGGCTAAAACATGGAAAAACATTATAAAATAAAAAAATTAGCATAAATAAAAGATAAACAGCACAAAGATGACCTCAACTTTAGTTTATTTTTAAAAAATACCTTAACTCTGAGAAATTGTTGAAAAGATGCACGTGCTAGCACGAGCAAAACACGTGCATATTTCTAATTTTAACATCTATTAATATAATTAATATATTCTATTAATATTACCGTTGTTTAATAGTGTAATATAATATAATATATTATATTTATAAAATATATAATATTTCATTAACAATTAAATTTGATTGATTGGATTTGTTTGCAGATATTAAAATTAGAAACATGCACGTGTTTTGCACGTATTTTTATTAATATTCATCTCACCTTTTGGTGTCCCATTTGTGCTTTCCGTTGCCATAAAATCAACACTGGAATGCAATTGCAATATTAATTTAAGCTTGTTCTTAGCAGAAATTTGAACTCTTGTAAATTTGAAATTTTTAGCAGAAATATATATGTGTTGTCGTTCTTTCTTGGTCTGTTAATTTCCAAGTGGATTACATATGAAAATTCTTAGTAAATGATGATTGCGCATGCAGATTTTCTCTAAACTGAATTAGTATTTAGCTATTGATCGAGTTTCTGCTCCTCTTAAAAATTAAAGAGTGTAGATGTTGCATAGTTTAAGAATATATAGCTAGCTAGCTATTGTAATGCGGAAATAATTAGTAATTTATTAACATAACACCAAATTAATCTGAGACTACCTTTTAAGAAGACGTCATTAATATTTAATATATGCTAGCTAGCTAGCTAGCTTTAATTCAAAATTAAATATTATTCCCTGATAAATGAATTTGCAGATCGATCATGGTGGGGGCAACTATTTACCTTGGCGCTAGAGACATTGAGGAGCGCGTGCGGCATGGGAGAACCATGCAGCCGCGCGCGTTCGCGGATCTGGAGGCGGCGAGGGCACACACGCTCTCGGGCATCGACAAAGCCCGAGAGATGATCGAGGCGCAGAAAAAAGGACTCGAGTTCCGAAGATTGCTTATGCGATCCATCGATTGATCTGCTGAGGAGTCAGATCAGATACTTCCTTTAATGTTATAAGTTTTTATTAGCAACACTAGACTAAGACTTATTTTAATTAATTAATATGTATGTATGATATATCAGACTTTTAGTTATATTATAACGTACGTAAGTTTTAATTATGTTATATTTGAGCAGCGTATATATCTCTAATGTGTCATTTTGAGACTATAACTTTTATAGATGCATGCATCATGCAGCAAAGCACAATACATATCAAAATTGATGATGTCCGTATATCAAACTCGTAATAAAATACAATTCACATAAAATACATAAAGCAAAGCACAATACTCAACAAAAAAATAAATAAAATAAAAGACAAGCCTTATGTGGAAATATTACTAATATATTTACTATTATACCCTTATCATTCCCAATTTACTATTATACCCTTATGTCGGGCCATAGGAATTTCAGAGATCACATCCGCTACGCTGTCGTGATACCGCAACGTAGCTTCTCGGACCTCGAGGCTGCGAAGAGGTATGTGCTCTGGGGCATGGAAACTGCCCGAGAGCACATTGTGGGCGGGACGAACAGCTCGGATAACTACATATCTCTGCAAAACTTGACCGATAATCTTCTGGACACGGTCGAGGATTTGCAAGGCCTCGTCACCGACGGCACTTGCAGTGACTTCCTCAGATTCGTGGAAAACACCAAAATTCTTGTGGATGTCGAGATTATGGCGAAAAAGTATATAGAGAAGATGGAGCGCCATGTTTCTTGGGTTGGACTCGCGAATGTTGATATGGTCGGTCCTGCTTGCACTCGTACTTTCTACTATGATGACTATCATGGACAACTCCGATGACCAAAAAGAGATAACCATGATCCTCCCATACGCCTTCCCGATTTTATGGAAATCAATTAATGATGTGAAGAAGAAATATAAATGGATTGTGGAGAAAATAATGCTACGAGTTTAGGAGTTTGAGATATATGGCCGCGGCTATGATCACCAAAGGTTTTTTTTTTTTTTTTAGAGAGAGCAATAAGAAATTCTTTTATTACGAACACAGACATGGTATATGGAGAAGATCCTCCATAAAAGGTGGGGATTCATTTCAAATATGAAGTGTATTACTTTGCACAATATTTATCCATTAGTAACGTAATCGAAATATATATTCTTCTTCTTGGTGGGTTAAATAGCTAGTATCCGCATGTAGTTTGTAATGACTTGGGCCGTATCCGCATGTAGTTTGTAATTGATTATTTTAGTTACATTAAAAGTTAAGGCTTAATATAATTAAGTACTCCAGTACAGAACATGGAAAAATATTATAAAATAAAAAAATTAGGATAAATGAAAGATAAACATCACAAAGATGACATCAACTTTAGTTTATTTTAAAAATACTTTAACTCTGAAAAATTGTTGAAAAGATGCACGTGCTTTGCACGAGCAAAACACGTGCATATTTCTAATTTTAACATCTATTAATATTAATATAATTAATATACTCTATAAATATTACCCTTGTTTAATAGTGTAATATAATATATCATATTTATAAAATATATAATATTTCATTAATAATTAAATTTGATTGATTGGATTTGTTTGCAGATATTAAAATTAGAAATATGCAAGTGTTTTGCACATATTTTTGTTAAAATTCATCTCACCTTTTGGTGAGCCATGTGTGCTTTCCATTGCCAGAAAATCAATATTGGAATGCAGTAGTAAAAATGTTGACTTAGACATTTATTTGTAATTTTGTTTAGATTAATTTTTTTTTGTAAAAATTTGAATAGTTTGAAAATCAAACTGTAATTTACCTTTTATTTTAGGTATTTTTAACCCGACAATTTGTTGTAATTTGCCTTATATATATTTTTAATAATATCTACTGTGAAAATAAAATTTATTATAATAATTGAATCTTAATTAAAATTTATTGCTACAATATCCTAAAAAAATATTTATTGCTACAAATTACGGTCACTCATTACCCAGCTCGTGCTCGTCCCCCGCATCGACAATGGGGAGTTCACAAGGTTGATGGGTGTCTCCTGCGAGCTCCTTGAGTTGGGGAGAAGCGCTGTAAAGGTGGAGCATGAGGTGAAACGGGAGGAAATCTCGATTAATGTAAAAAGGATGGGTATCTTTAACCTTTTTGTGTTTTGCTTGATGGTATTTCCCGTTTTACTGAGTATCTTTGGGAACAAACCTCATCCTCTTGTCCATTTCTTTTCTATTTTCTGCTTTTTGGGGAATATTGGATAGTGATTCCAAGGACAAGATTCAGATCATCGAGAAAAAGATAAGACTTGCTGAGGAGATTGGGAGGGTGCATGGCTGTTGTGATACCCAGAGTTGTTCAAGGGAGCATTTGCCCCTTTATTCTCAAAGCTGAAACTGCCTAGCCACCAATCCCACCGTTGCTGTGTAGAGTACGAAGGTTGCTTATGCGATCCATCGATTGATCCATCTCCACGTTTATACTGCTGAGGAGTCAGATCAGATACTTCCTTTAATGTTATAAGTTTTTATTAGTAACATTAGACTAAGACTTATTTTAATTAATTAATATGCATGTATGATATATGAGACTTTTAGTTATTTTAGAACGTACGCACGTTGCTTAATTATGTTATGTGGAGTGGAGCTACACTTTTCTTAATTATATTTATATTTGAACAGCGTATATATCTCTAATAAGTCATTTCGAGACTATAACTTTTATAGCTGCATGCATCATGCATGCAATACAATGTTTGAAAAAAAAGGCTTTTCGACCAAAAAAATAGAGCAGCTATTTCAGTTGTGCATCCATGACTTTATAAAACTAGTTAACTAGTTATTTGTATAACTAATTAAAGATCGTTATTTATTGCATTTTATGAGAAACAAAATACTCATTTGAGTAATTCTAAATATAGCCCCCATTTTACTCAGCCTCCTTAATTAAAAAAAATAATTAAATTATAGTAAGTGTACATTGTTATCCCTATAGCCTCCGCCAATAATTATGATTAATTAATAATTAAAATTCCAAATAATTAAGATACAACACCTAAATAGAAAATTGCCTCCATAGCAGTAATAGAACAATCATGGCGATCATATATACGCTTGAGGTCGGCTGTGTTCATCAAGAATCACTCTAACTGGAGTTTGACAGAAATATAAAACGGATATCTTCGATCTGTTGCTTCTAATTACTCTTAACCACTTCCCAATCAGCCTAATTAGTAATTCCTCTCTAATTTACTGGGTGCGCATCCAAAGTTTTGTCAATTAATATGGTGTTCCAAATGTGCAGAAGAGGGCATATCTCCTACTATGTGTTCATAAAAGATGACCTCATACGCATTAAAATTTGAATTGAAAACAACATTTCCAATAAGCAAATGAAGAAATTAATATCACATATATAACATTAATTAGTTCAAGAAAAATGAGAAATAATTATGTGGCAGTGGAAATGGGATTAATTAGTAGCAGTTCTGATCCTCTCCATATGAGTACTGTATAATCATAATTAAACAGGTAAGCTACAGCCAAACAAATCCAAATCATGATTAATAGGCGGATTGGTAGTGTTCTTGGATGGAGTGGGTGCGGCGGCGGTGGTGGAGAGGCTCGTCGATGGAGTGGTAGACAGAGTCGAGTAGGGAGGGAGAGAAGGAAGGCATTTTGCGGCGGTACTTCTGCGTATGCCTCTCTTCCTCTACCGCCGATTTGCATAAAATAACCTCAAAACTCAGAAGTCAGAAATAATTTGAAGAAAAATTGCAAAATGATCGGGTATTTTAATGGGGCTATGCTATTCATTTAAACTTTTTTTATCTTAATTATAATTATTGAGGCTATAGGGATAAAATTGTACATTTACTATAATTTAATAATTTTTTTAATTAAAGGGGCTATAGGGAGAAGAATGGGGGCTATGTTTAGAATTACCCTATTTTAATTACTTCCTCTTGGGCGAGTTTTGTGGGCCGTGAACGATCCAATTTCTTTGTTAGCGAACTAAGTGAAATGATATTATCACACATATTTTGTAATGAACACATTTGTATGGTGTAAAGGAGCATGAAAATATAACACGCATTTTCTTTTAGCTTCACAACACGCAACATGATTCGAACCCGATCTTAAGAGGGAAAATGTCTTATCAATTGAGCTAAGCTTCATTATAAAAAATGAACACACATCGATAGTTGTATAACCTTGATAATACAAATGTCAAGAACCTATTGGGTAGCACAAGATTTCCACATAGGCAAGATATTTGCATTAAACCAACGTGGGAGCGAAATGGCACCTCATGATCTTAGAAGCCAACAGCAACAAAGAAATAGATTTGTGGATATGCCAACTAAGATAAGGATAAGAGCTTTGGATTCCCACTACAATATGAGCCGTCGGATCCCAAAAATCCATAAAACAAACGGCCACCTTTCAATCTCGAACCATCACCACAATTGTACCATTGAAAAAGATTCATGGCCACTTCACTTAAATCATTATTCACTAAAAAGTTCTTCTCCCAGTCTCAAAATTCAGGTCGGCAGAAATGGCCGCCGTCACCACACAAGCCTCCGCCGCCGTCTTCCGGCCGTGCGCATCGAAAACCCGGTTCTTGACCGGTTCTTCCGGACGACTGAACCGGGAATTGTCGGTTAAACAGGCCGTTTCATCTTACAAAGCATTCAAAGTTGAAGCCAAGAAAGGTGAATGGCTTCCGGGGCTGGCCTCTCCTGCCTATCTTGATGGCAGGTGCGTTATAATTTAATGATTTAATCACATTTTTCTTACTTAATCAATTTATTTGTAGCACTTTTATTTTATTATGTTTTTGTTTAAACCTAAATTGATCATATATATTTCAAAATCGAATTTCTTCTTCTTAGAACTCAACCGGAGGTCGAACCGGCATGACCTCTTGTTCAACTTCCAATTTTTTAGTCCAGCCGGTTCACACCAATTTCATCAAACCGAACAATGCTCTGAATTCAACCGACCGATCCTTTCTAATTTTTAAGACGTTGCTTTAAACCATGCATGTATAAGGTCGATTTGTCATACTCTAATGAAATTGGTGCGTACAGTCTCCCCGGAGATAACGGATTCGACCCGTTGGGACTTGCGGAGGACCCGGAAAACCTAAAATGGTTCGTCCAAGCGGAGCTAGTGAACGGGCGGTGGGCAATGCTGGGGGTGGCCGGAATGCTGCTGCCGGAGGTCTTTACATCAATAGGCATCCTCAACGTTCCCAAGTGGTACGACGCCGGAAAAGGCGAGTACTTCGCGTCGTCGTCGACCCTCTTCGTGATCGAGTTCATCCTCTTCCACTACGTGGAGATCAGGAGGTGGCAGGACATCAAGAACCCCGGGAGTGTCAACCAAGACCCCATTTTCAAGCAGTACAGCTTGCCTGCCGGTGAAGTAGGCTACCCCGGTGGCATCTTCAACCCCCTCAACTTCGCCCCGACTCAAGAGGCGAAGGAGAAGGAGATAGCCAACGGTAAGAGAAATATATTGAATAATTTTGAGCTTGTTTCATCGTCTAATCTCATATTTGGTGTGTGATTGTGCAGGGAGGCTCGCAATGTTGGCGTTCTTGGGATTTGTTATTCAGCACAACGTGACAGGAAAAGGGCCGTTCGACAACCTGTTGCAGCACCTTTCAGACCCTTGGCATAACACAATCATCCAGACATTCAAAGGCTGAACTAAACTGAAGATTTGCAGGAATTAAGGATATATATAATAATATATATTGGAGTGTGGATGGTTTTTGTCTGAAATTTGAGCTGTATTTGTAAGACATTAATTAATGTACAGGGATCGACTTGGAGTTTATCATCAATATAGTACATCTTCTAGATCATTCTTAATGATCATCATTTTCTCCAAGAAAAAACTTTGATATGTTTGTTTTCCTACAAAACGATTTCTCTATCCATTGCAACTTGTTAATAATAGTGGAACAGATATGCAGTAACTTCTACTTATGAATCTTCTCTACTCCTTGAGATCCAGTAAATTCGAGCAAGCGGTGTACGAACCAGACTTCGACTGAATCACCGGATTAATTTGGTGGCTGCAAATACGGCAGATAATTTGCATCAAGTTAGATTTGTAGCTAATCAAAAAGGAAATTTAACAGAAAGCAGACTATAGTTATACATGTTAGACAATTATTCATCAGATTGTAACAAGTATCTCGGAAAACATTGCTTTCATGGATTAAAACAAGAAACGAGGAACTGAGCCAAAACTTGAGACATGCTCACCTGAGGATAAGAGTTATCGTTGAGCATGGAAATGGCACACGAACCAGCTGTAGGAACCAAGCTAGGTGGAAAATTGTTGCAAACAGATCTTGGAAGGTCAAAGTTACCGTTTATCTGGTAATCCAAGTTACTCAGTTGAAAATTTGCATCCTTTCCAGGTTCCATCAGATCTGGAAAACTTAAATTTCCAAACGAATTATACGGGAATTGATCACCAAGAGGCAGTCTCAAGTGAGTAGAATATGTGTAATCATCAATGGTCAACCCGTCTAGCCTTTCATTTTTTAGCTGTCTTGAATTGTCGAGATCCTGTTCTTTCACATCAGGAAAGTAACCAGAGCAGGTCGGAAAGGATGCATCTCTGGAGCATTCCATGTCTCTGGTGAGAAAACGAAACATTAAATATCGAACAAGTTAAGCAATAACGGAGTTACAGTTGTATGTTTGATCACAAGGTTATAGGACAAAGTAATACTTAATCTCAATCCTTAATATCTGACCAATAGTTTTGATTTGTAAACATACAAAATGAGTTTGTGAACGAAAATTCAAATGAAGTCACATCAAACAAATCTAGAAAGCTCCAGAAGATTGAGATGCCCTAATGAATTATATACGTCTATAAACATAGATACATATGCAACTGCAGAATTATATATGAGATCACCAAACACAACAAAACCAACGATCAACTTACCGACTAGCCAAGAACTGGGTTTCGCTTGATAGTATCATTTGCTGACCCTCACCACCTGGATTCCATGACTGGTTTGCGCAGTCCTGCTCACTGGTTGTCGCTAAGGGAAAATGCATGCTGTTTGCAAACTGTGGTTTGGGAAGTTCTTGCTCATAAACTCTACCAAAGTCTCCACACACCTATATTACATGTAACAACTATTAAAAAACCTAAAAAAAGAATTGCGAGAAAGAGAAATTTAATTTGAACCAGTGGATTGCATCTTTACCTGGCTTGTGCAATCGAACTGCATAAGTGGGTCCTTCAAAAACTTTTCCTGGGGAAAGAAAATGATATAAGTTAACTTATTTTCATCACTACTAGCTTGAATTATGCAATCAAGAACAATAGCTTAACTGACTTTTTCACCTACATGAATTGCAACGACTGTTCCGACCCTATAATATGTTAGACTAGATTGGATGGAGAATTGAACTCATTTAAATTACTCATAAAGACAGAATTACTCATTGAAATTCTTCAGTACAAGTTTTTGAAAAAAAAAAAAAAGAATAAATAAATGGCCAGCAACACTTACAACTAACTATAATGAGGCTAATCTTTATGCAAGGAAGAGAGTTTGAAAATTCCCAAATATCACTTACAAAAAGAAGAAGGTACCTTATTTATGCGAGTCCTGTTCAGTGATTCTCGTAGAGAATTTTCCATCTGATTTAGGTGTTCGATGTCTTCAATTGTGTCTGGATTAGCCCACCAGCTGAAGGCAAAGGAAACACTTCACAGATCATGATTAAATCACAAACACACACTTCACAAAGGAAACACTCAATTTTGTGTGGCCAAAACATTTTATAAGTAAAACTGACATGGAATTAAATCATGATTTTTCGATTGCTTCTTAGTTCATGGACCAAAAGTTCTAAGATTTTACCTTAGTCTTTTATGTACTTCAGCAAGTTGAGCTTGAAGTGTCCTTACTCGGTTTTGCATTTCCTATCAAGTAGAAGAACACATTAAGCATTTCAAGGGTTGGGTCAGACTATAGTATGCTCGATTTTCAAATCACTGATGGCTAGTGAGAATACCTCAATTGATGGAGTACTGCCAAATGAACCAAAAAAAAAAATGAAAAGATCATCAGAATTGCATCGGGTTTAAGTAATCAAAATTATCGACAGAGTGAATAGTATACCTTGCATCAAGAAACTCTTCTATATCAACATCTTGGTCGAGCTTCTTGAAGTTTCTTTTCAATGTCTATAATATCATTTATCCAAAGGAATCAACTTCACTTTACTTTCAATAAGAACAGTATAAAGCTAAATATACATAGTTCATATTATACTTACTTCAAGACTCTCCAACCTCCTGTTTGAATTTAAAAAAAAATAAGGAAAGAGATGGAGTTATAATGACAGCACATTAATATATAGAAAGATAACCATGTGCAATAATTTTCAGTACCTCTTTGCCCTTTCTTTTGGTGTAAGTTGAGCGTATTTTGCAATCATTTCATCAATGTTGCTGAAACCAAAAGAGGATTAATCGTGAAATGTTCGTGCTGAAACCAGTTTTATGTAATAGACACAAAAAACAACAGGTTCCTAATTGTCTAAAAACGATAAATAGCACATCCAGCCACTGTCATGTCAGCTCAATATCTGTCATCGTTAGATCTCGTTGCTCATTCTTTTTACAAAATAAACACCAAACTTGCTACCTTAACTAAAAACACTACAGCTAATTAACAACAGATAATTGTTAACACCGTTACAATGACAATGAACATATTATATTAGTAATAGACTAACATCAACCTTGTCATGGAGCCTATAACGAGAGTATAAGCTACGAGCATTCTAATACATAGGCTTTCCATGTATAATGTGTTGCTCATCAACAAAATTACCATGAAGAATAACCATTATCACAAATGATAAGCCCAATAAAACTACAAACTATAGATGCTTGATAACTACCTTCGTTGCCCGCAGAATATAGATGGCTTTCCAGATGGAGAAAACATAATAAGTACAATGGGAATGTCACATAAAACTGAGATTTCTTGGGCTTTTTTCAAGATTCCGGCCCTTCGTTTGCCATACGTAACCTGCCGGCTGTTCAGTGTTTCCAATCTCTGTATCTTCAACTTTACCCTTCCCATCCTACAATTCCACAATCAATAATCCTTATTTTAACTCCCATTCCTCAATAATCCTTAAACAATTGAACAAATTTAACTATTTCCATCTCATTTTTCATGTCTTTTCAATAACCAATCACTGCTTTTCATATAGTGAAAAAATCATCAAAATGGAGATAAAATATGCATAATTTTCCACCTCATAAGAATCAAAATCACATATTTTCAAATCAGAGCTGGAATCAGATAAAGAAGCAATGTTTCCAAATTAAATAGGACAATTCTAATCTATAACAACCACCTTGATGTAAGATCCTCCAAACATGTGCAAATTTGCAGATAAAAATCCAACAATAATCCTGTATTTCCACAAATAAGGTGTTAAAAATACGAAGCAGAAAATAAAGAAAATTTGAATACAGAGCCCATGGCTAAGAGAGGGAGAAGTGTGAGACAGTCCCACTTGAGGATTTCAATGGAAAGATTAAAACCCCATTTTGGCATTGGTGGCATTAGGGTAACAAATATATGCAGAAAACGCAAACGAAAAATGACCTAAAAATGGGAAATCCAAATCAGGGGATGAATAGACATGATATTTGTGAATGCGATGTAACTGCAATGATCAAATTCTTCGAGGAAAAAATTTTAAAAAGGGGAAACAGTGGAAGAAGGAGACGAAAAATGATTTTAATGGAGAATGAGAGAGAGATGCAAAGAGAGAGAAAGTAAGAGAGAGAGAGAGAGAGAGAAGGCTAAGGAGAAGGATTGAGGAGCAGACAACAGGTTGTACTATGATTTCGGCAGTTAAAACTCGCGGGAGAACCGAACCTACGTTCACTAGATGCGTGTAGGGACCAAATATTTTAAAATATCGAAACATTTTCACATTTTTATGTAATAAATAATTAAAAAATATTAGCTACACCTTAAAAGCATTGATTTTAAGCGACTGACATGTTAACGTACGAGTAACAATTTTGGGGTAATTAGAGTATAATAATCTATGTTGCATGGGTGCGGAATTTTGAAAATTATAGGGTGCAATTCGGCAAGGATTCGTTTAGTATTAATATTTTATTATATGTACGTAACACTTATAAAATAATTAGAAATATAAATTTTCATAAATCATATGTATGGATTCATTTTCTTTAACCCAAAACTTAAGCATTTTTAATTATGTAATTTAATTAAGTAACAAAATATCAATTCAAATATTATTAGTCCAATAGAAAAGCCATAATTCAAATAAAGTTATCAAAATCTACCTCATACACTTACTTCACCTACGAGATTCGCGAATTTTACACACATGATTCGCGAATCCGATTACTTTTTATTCTTTATTTGGAAGGATACGCCACGTGGCGAATCGGGTGCGAATCCCACGGAAATCCGACGAGAATCACACCCTACCAAGAATCCGATACGGCAATATGGTATTTTTAGAAGAATCCGTACATCATAGATAATAATTATTCTTGGTGCTGCTCTATTATTTTCAGCTATACTTCATCCCTCCCATTTCATAAGTCACAAATGCTTCGGTACCAATGTTAAGAAAACTAGTGTGTCGCCCGTGCGATGCACGGAAGGAGTTTCTTAAATTCTAATATTTATTTTGTGAGTGTTATATAATGATATAATTGTAAATAATACATTTCCATGCGAATCACGCCAATTCTTTAACCTATTTTTAGGTTTTTTTTCTTCAATTTAAATCTTCCGTATTTTTGTTTAATTTTATATTAGTAATTAGGATTCATTAATTCAATATACTTTCTCCGTCCCGTTCATCTTGACACGGTTCTTTTCGGCACATATACTATGAAAAAGGATATTAAGTGTAAAGGTGGTGTCTAGTGTAGTTAATAAAATGATATAAAGTGTTTTTGAAGTGAATAAAGTAATATAAAATGCTTTTGAAGTGATATAAAACGTTTTTAAAGTGAATAAAGTAATATAAAATGCTTTTGAAGTGATATAAAGTATTTTTGAAGTGAATAAAGTGAAGTGATATAAAGTGCTTTTAAAGTGATGTAAAGTGTTTTTTTTTTTAGATAAGATGTAAAGTATTTTAAAGTAAATAAAGTGATTTTTTAAGTGGGCCTTAATTATTTCCATAAAAGAAAATGCGTCAAGATGACTGAGACGACTAAAAAAGGAATATGTGTCAAGATGAAGGACGAAGGAAGTATTAATTAAGGTTCATTAATATATATAATAAGATAATTAAATTACATACAACATCACATAATAAGATTAAATAAATACATATAAAATTTAAAATACATCAATTTAAGTTCCAACATCTCATCTCAACCCAAATCTTTGCGCCCTAATTAAATATATATTCACGTCCCAAATCTTTAATTTTTTTCGTTTTTATTTTTATTTTTTTCTTGTCTCCTTGTTCAAATTTGAATATTTTGGAATCTGGAATGATAATTTCAATTGGAATTGGTGGAAATGAGTTGCAAAGAGAGGGGGATGAGTGGAGAATGGAGATGAGCTGCGATGAATGGAGTGAGTTGGAGAGACAGGATGGGTGGAAGTTTAGATATTAGAATGGAAATGGGGTGGGAGTATTTTTTTTTTTTAATTCTGGATTATTACCAATTTAAATTTGAAGTTGGGAAGCTTCTTTTGCACAGCAGCACTGGAACAGTTTCCACATCTCAAAAAAGGGGAACAGTATATTTTTTCTATTTTTAGGTGCAAAAGTGGATCTTTTCAATTCAAAAGGCCTTCATATTTTTATTGGTAAAAAAGAAGTTCCTAAAACTAATAAAAAGACATAAAATCCCACAATACTGGTGTACTTGTTCCTCAATATCAACTCTATATTAGTTTGTGTGTGTGTATATGTAATATTTACATTGCTAAAAAAAGTGTGTATATATACAGTATATTAACACGTTTGGGCCAAGGACAATAAATATTAGTATAAAAAAAATTTGGGCTGATATTAATTGTCTAAGGGTAATTCTAATCATAGCCCCCATTTTACTCACTATAGCCCCTTGTTAAAATAAATAATAAAAATAGTCATAAATGTACTATTATACCCTTATAGCCCAAATTAAAATTATAATAAAAAATAATTTTGTGCATAGTCTTTCGTCGCCCTTTCTTCGAAAAACTAGTAACACATACTATTTCCTCCAATTTAAAATCAAATCTGTGAACAAGAATAAAAGATAACCTCCAATCTCGACTGCAAATCCAATTACAAAACTATTAATAAAGATGCACAACAAACAATATATGTCGAATACTTCAACCAACATATTTCTGATCAAATTTCATCATTTTCTTTGCAACCAAATAACATAGAAGAGGTTATGGTCATTTGTACGCGATAACCAATATAAAGAATTGATGTGCGAGTGACGATCCTTCCCGGCTGCAAAATTCTCATTTGATCCAATTATCACTACTCCGGTGATGCGAAATCGGTCATAAAATTCATGTCGGTGTGGGCTGAAATCAATCGAATAATAAATTTGTGTGATGATGGAGGCGGATTGCTGGAGAATTACTTATGGAACTGCATTCCATGTATGAATCAAAAGAAAACAATGGTTGAAGCTTTTGGGAATTTGTTTATTAGGATTTATAAAAGAGGAAAATACTTCTTCAATTACTGATTCTTTGTATAAAGTTTGTTAAGAATTATTTTTTAGTTCTGCAATGCGAAATGATGGCTGTCCAACCCCATTTTTTTCCTTTAAATTTACGGGGCTTTATTCCTTCAGATTTCTGGTTATTGTTTAGTAGAAATTAAATTTGGGGGCGCCTAAGGGGTAAAGTAGTAAATTTTTTATTATTATTATTATTATTATTATTATTAATTTTTTAATTAAGAGGCTGAAGAGAAATTTGGGGGGCTATGAATAAAATCACCCATGGTCTAAAGGATGGGGTCAGCCGAAATATAGTTACGTATTTTGGAGCAAAAACATAGTTACATATTTTATGCATGGAATTGATCACCTTTTCTCGATGGGCTTCCTAACTATAATTAACAGACTATATATAATACGCAGTTGTCAATGTATTGGCCCATATGAAAATCCAATTAACTAGCATAATAATCTATAATCAGTTTGTACATTAGTTTTTTTTTTTATTGAGATACAATTTACATTTGTTTTTGTTGTTTTTTTAGTATTTTTATTTTATTATATGTTTTTTAATATTATTTTATTTTAAATTAAATGATACTTAATTAAATCTTACTAGAGCTTAATTAATTCTAATTGGAGCTTAATAAGTTCTAACTGTAGATTAATAAATACTTATTTAGAATAACAAATCCTAATTGGAGACTAATAAATCCTAATTGAGAATAATAAATCATAATTGGGAACAATAAATCTCAATTGATAATTAATAAGTCCTATGTGAGGAATAATAAACCCTAATTACCACTTAATCACCTCGTAATTTCCTTTAATTACCTTAATAATCACCCAATCATCTTTCTTAATTACTCATATTACCCCTAATTATCTCCTAACATTCCTTAATTATCCCTAATTACAACCAACCATACCATAGAGTTGGTTGTACCCAAATTATTATCTAATGACATATTATCATCATTTTCTTACGATGACAGAGAAACTTACAACCACAATTGAATTGATGTATGGGTGAGGTCTGAGTAAACCCCACCCCCCGTGCGACAACTCTATAATCATGTATTTCTTCACAACATCATTTATATTATGTATAGAAGCAGTCTCTTGTGCGCGTCGTGCGTAGTGTGAGAACTAGCCTATTAGGACACTATGAAATGTCCTAGATATTGTTCCCTTTTTAAATAATAAGTTAATTTGATTAATGTTTAATTAATATTAAATAAATGTTAATTGAAGCTAATTTATGTGTTTTATCCTGTACAATGAAGCGAAAGTTTTATCTAGTGCATACTTTAAATAAAGGCTGAGAATTATCAGTGGTGTTTGGTAGGGGTGAGCATTCGGTTATTCGGTTTGGTTTTGACCTAAACCAAACTAAACCGAATAAATTAAATTTTTTAAAATTAAAACCAAACCAAATCAAATAATTGAACTGAATAAACCGAATTTTTACAAGTTAAAACCAAACCGAATGGTCATATATGTTCTAATTAAATATTTCATCCAAAATCAAACAAGAATATACTTAATACAATAAGACAATAATAGTATTTTAATTAAAAAAATTAATATATATACACACACATATTATAGGAAAAGCCAAAAATGTTAAACGAGCAACAAAAGGACCGGTCCATTATTTTGTCTTCTGATGTTGATATCCACTCTTTATTTCAAGTTCTATTGGGTCCAACAAGCTCTTACGACTCAGTTCTTTCAAATTATTTTTCATTATTGAGAAAAATTATATACATATATATTATATATATATATAAATTCGATTTTCGGTTTAGTTTGATTATCAAAGCATCAAACCAAATCAAACAAATTAAATTTTAAAAATATAAAATCAAACAAACCGAATTCTATTTTCGGTTTGGTTCTCGGTTTTCGGTTATTTTTGCACACCCCTAGTTATCTTTTAAAATTTATTTCTCTTTATTTTTCATATTTTATCTTTGATGACAATGCAACACAAAATCTCAAATTCTATCTAAGATTATAATATCCCAAATCCAACGAAACCTGTAATTGTGATGAGGAAAAATAGTGATAATGGTAGCGAAAGGGGAAGGGTAAAAAAGGGTAAAAGAAAGTTTGAAAAAATTCAAAAGGCATTAATGGTATACATGTGGAGTTGTGGGCCTTGTGGCCTTGCCGACTTGGCTATAAACTATAATAAAGGGCATAGATTCATAGACCAAATCTGAGGTGGACCCACACCCATGTGTGAGGCGGGCTCAATTTAAATAGCTACGCTACAATGATTGCAGAATATTCCCTCTCGAATGATGGCAGAATATCTATTAATAATATTTTATTATTAATATTTATTATTATATAATTATTTTTTATCCCTGTAAAGTTGTACCTAGGGCAGAGAATTCGGTAAAATGCGGTAAACCGTACTGAATTTTTCGGTTTATCGAACCGAAAACTTACAATACTAAAAACCGAAACCGAACCGACTCGGTAACCGATTAACCGATAACCGAGTCGGTTATAGCACCCAATTTACCGAAATTACCGAAGAAAAAAAAAATTAAAAATTCCATTGCTTTCTTTGATTTTATCCTTGTTTTGATTTTACCTTGTTTCGAACACCAACATTGAAGATTACAATCTGCAACTGAAATCTTCAGAAAGAACCCCTGCCCAACTGAAATACTTTCCTATTTCTCTCTCACTCAATTCCCAAATTAAAATACGTACCTATAAAGAATTCAAGCAAAACACACATATAAAGAATTCAAGAAAAAAAAACACTCGCACACAAATTGGGGAAGTGCCCATTCAATCAACAAATCAGACCAATTAATCCTAAATTGAATGATGAAAAATTCCATTCTACTCGTCTCTTTTACAAATCATTCCAAATATAAAATAGAATTACCAATCGGGCAAAGTCGAGAACAACAGAGAGCGAGAGAGAGGGCAAAATCAAGAAAGGCAATGGCGCATCGACGGTGAACAAAGAGTAAAAGAGAGGAGCAACTTTGCTTGCGGGCAAAATCGAGAGCGACGGCGAGAGAGGAGCACCTGGGCTGGCCGGAGAAATAGGGTGACGCGTCGACGTCGAGCAAAGAGTGAGAGAGGAGGGCAGGCAGAGAGCCAGAGAGAAGAGGGCGAAACGAGCAGATGAGAGAGAAGGCCGTATGGGTAGGGATTAGATTTTAATTTGATTAGATTTGGGTAGGTCAAAATATATATTAATATATATATATATATATATATAATATTTTCGGTAAATCGGTTATAATGTCGGTTTTCAGTAATTTACCGAAACCGAGAATTCTGAAAATTCACCTACCGAAACCGAACCGAACCGTTAAATTTCGGTTTTCGATAAACCGAAAACTGAGAATAACCGCCGATTTCGGATATTTACCGAAAACCGACAACCGAATTCTCAGCCCTAGTTGTACGCCTAGCTTACACACAAAAATAAAGAATTACTAGTAGTATATATTACTATGGGATGAAATGAGGAGAATATAATTTATTCGTAATATGCAAAAATATGCATGCCGATAGGATTAGCGATACATGATACAAACTTAATTATTATACTCATAATTTCCAGACACACACTTGAAAATCATATTCATAGGCAAAATCATATACACCCCAAATTAAACTTTTTTTTTTTTTTTTTTCTTACTGCAAAAAACACAAACTAGAACCCCAATCTTAAGACAAATGATCTTCTCCTCTGTTCTGTTGTCAAACAATGAATGCTTCCATAAATTCAGCGTCATCTTCCATCGCTTTCAACGTCTCCGGCACCAAGCAAACTTCGACGTCGATGCCGCCGGTTTCTGCTGCAGGAAACAGCGTTAATTTCCCGTCACATTTACGTCCGGGCCCACTCCTCACGGCAATCGGCTTCCCCCACCCAAAATCAGTGCCGTACACATTGTGCCTCGGCGAACTTGCCATCACGAATGCGTAACTGATATTTTTGATCCCAATATACGTCGGATTTTCCACCCAATTTTCCAGCTGTATCATTATTGCTTCCTTAGTTTGATTCGCCACCATCTCATGGACCTTCGCCGCCGCATTCCCCACTCCCTTCTGCACCAGTTCGGCGGAGTTGATCGTCGTTTTAGCACCCAGAGCCGCGTTCCCAAAATACCCCTCCGCCAACGGGAAGCGCGGTCTCGCGCCAACCATCATCATGAACGGAGTTTCCCGGCCGCTCAACTCTTCCACGCTCATTCCGGAATACCGGCACCGCGAAACGCTCCGCCATATGTGACCGGCTAGCGCCTGCAGCGTCGAGATTTTGTCGGTGCCGGCTTCGGAATTTGCCCTAGCTTTGAGTTTCGCTAGGGTTTGCTTGTTGTAATGGAAGACCCTCTCGAGCAGCGGCGGCGGAATCGAAACCTTCGGCGGAATCTTCTGCGGCGGAGGAAGACGGAGGAGGCGGTTGTCGTCGGGGACGGTTTTGGGAAACCATGGTTTGAAAACTGGGGTTTTCGAAATGGTGTCGAAACCGCGGGAGATCTCCGACCAGGAGTTGAAGAAGTGCCAGAAAGAGATGCCGTCGACGACGGCGTGATTGATGGAGCAGGCGATGAAGAGGCCGTCGACGAGCTCCGTTACTTGCACCCCAAGCAAAGGCTTGGTAACGCCGTCACAATTGGGAACCCCTCTTAGAGGGAAGAAGGAAGAGACTATTTTAGGTATGAATTTTGGTTCCATGATGTCGGACACCGACGTGGCGGCGGCGACTGCATGAACGAACTGGACTCCGGCATTGTTGCAGCTTACGTAGAAAGTGGTGGTTCCGTCGTCGCGGGTGATGGGGGCGAAGCGGCCGGCGAGGGGAGGGAAGAAGTCGAGGGTGCGGGAGAGGGAGGTTTTGAGGTGAGGGATTAGGGTTTGTGGAGAATATTGAGGAGGTTTGTGAAAGAGAATGCCTTTCTGAATAGGATCCATAGGGAAAAATTGCAAATCCCATGGAGTTGAATTTAATGTTGAGATGGGAGTTGCAATATTATTTCCTGCCATTCCAACAATGCAGGAGGATATTGTTTCAACTTTTCCCATTTTTCTTCAACTTTTTTCCCCTCAATAGTAGGGACTCGATGTGTTTATTTATACTGCCCCACCGATTATGTCCAGCAAAATTATATCCTACTTAACACCAATTATTTGGGTTTCAGTCTAAATTCAGTTTCCGGCAAAATTATGTCCTACTTGACACCAATTTTTATCTCTATGACACTTATTCAATGTGTTGGATCTGATGTAGCTTCTAATTAACCATATGACGTGGGAAAATAATTTCATCGAAAAATAAATTTGAGCTGTAAAATCAAACCCTAACAAAGGTCGTTTATTTTCTCATAAAAAAAATTAAATAGGGTTAAAAATTAAAATTCGCCAATAGTACGTGTGTATACACACAGTTAACCCTTAAAAAAAAGAATCGACGTCAATTCCATTTACTCTGTTTATTTTCGAATTATTTTAAAAGAATTTGCATGCATCTCCAAATGTTTGATTTCTTACAGTACACTAATATAACAGTGACAAGCTCATTTTATTTGTTAATTTAATTATTTTAAATATAAAATGGACTGCAGCTGTCTCTTTTTTATTAGTCGTAATAAAGTAGAAAAGCAATATGACATAAATTGGGCAAGAATTCCGCGAAAGAAGCTAAACGGAATTTGAAATTTAATTAGAAAAAAAACGTGAAGATCGAAGTGAATCGGGAAGAATATGCATGCACTAAAGGTTGTGGAGGGAATAAGACAATTATCACATTATTGATAGAGAAAAAAATTAATTACCTTTGCGGTCTCTTTCTCATAACTTATGAGAAATGAGACCACATGGTCTCTCTCTCCTCCTTATAATTCCATAAAATTTTGTCTCCATTTCATTGGTCCATCAAATTTTATTTACATATAAAAATATAATTGTCATATCTTTTATTTATTATATTTGAAAATATATCAAAAATCGTAAATTTTCATTCTCAATAAGTAGGGACCAAATTTACTATATTTTCACATACAATAAAATTCTCTCATTTTCTCTTCATATAACATTCATTATAGCTTGTTGTAATTTATAGTATTTTTTCTTTTTTCTTTTTGTATTTTCTACTATGTTTGCAATAATTTCAATTTATTTTAATTATCTTTATTAAAAGTAGTTATATTATTATTTAAAAATAACACAAAGTAATAAGTACATTTTCATTATAATGTACATTTTATATATAAAATGATACTCCCTCCGTCTCTAATCAATAGGTCCGAAGGACCCGACACAAATGTTAAGAAATTGAGCTATTTATAATATAACTGGAAAGAGAAAGTAGCTTTATGGAGATATTTCTGTCAAGCCAAGTAAACGAAAGAAAGAAGAGAATAGCTTTTTGGTGCATAGTGTGTAATATATAAGTTATGTTAAGGGTATCTATATTAAGTATCATGGGTATTATAGTTTCTATTTTAGTAATGAATTGCCTATTGGATTGGAACATGCATATATATAAAGAAAGCTAACCTATTGATTTGTTACGGAAGAAGTACATCGTTATGATATTCTATGAATACCACACCAAAAACGTGCAACAATGGAAGGCAAATGGGTTAATTTGTGGGTCAGGTTAATTAGAGGATTAACTAACAAAATGCGTAGGGACAAGTTGAATGAGGTCCAGATATATATGAGCCCACATTTAGATTCACCTGCTGTACTTATAGTGATATGTGTTGCATTATTGCATATATAGCTGGGGCCATGCATACATATGCTATTAATAAAGGGGTTATTGCCTGTAAATACATAATCTTTTTTTAAATTCTGATATTGTACATGACCTTTTTATTCTGCCTCAGAATACATCAACTTTAGTTTTTTTCTAATTTTGTGCCGGTCACCGGTTTTCCCCAAATCGAATCCTACGTGGACGCCGGATTTGACACGCTGGACGTCGGAAACTGAAAAACGATGTCGTTTTGTATAAAAATAAAATATAAAAAAATAAAAATAGCCACATCATTTTTTTAATTAAAAAAATAAAAATAAAAAACAAAATTATCTCTCTATCCT
Organism: Agastache rugosa; assembly: GCA_031470985.1. Classification (NCBI taxonomy): domain Eukaryota; kingdom Viridiplantae; phylum Streptophyta; class Magnoliopsida; order Lamiales; family Lamiaceae; genus Agastache; species Agastache rugosa. The sequence continues at coordinate 30,039,582 of CM062605.1, forward strand.
CCCCCACCCCTCTCGTTTGTTCTCTCACCCATCTTCTTTCTCCCACCCCTCATCTCCGACCGTCACCACCACCACCACCAACCTTCTGGTTCGGCGACAACGACGCGGTGGCGGCGTCTTCTCTCGGTTATTCTCTCCCGCTCACTGTCAGCTCTCTCTCTTGGTCGATCACCTCCCCCACCCCCTCTCGTCTGTTCTCCCTCCCCTCTTCTCTCTCCCACCCCTTGTTTTCCATTCACCACCACCCCCACCAACCTTCTGGTTCGGCGACAACGACGCGACGGCGTCTCTCGGTTATTCTCTCTCTCTCTCACGGCGGCGACGGCGACAATAGCCTTTTGATCTGCCAATTTCCATTTTCAATTTCTTCACCAAAATCCCACATCACTGGCAGAAAAATGAAAAAAAAAATAAACGAAGAAATTCTCTTTCAGCAAAGACTTCAGACGCCGCCGCCGCTGCGTCGTTGCCTCCGAACCAGAAGATTGGTGGTGGTGGTGACGGTCGGAGATGAGGGGTGGGAGAGAGAAGAGGGGAGAGAGAACAGACGAGATGGGTGGGGGAGGTAATCGACCAAGAGAGAGAGCTGACAGTGAGAGAGGGAGAGAATAACCGAGAGACGCCGCCGCCGCCGCCGAACCAGAAGGTTGGTGGTGGTGGTGGTGACGGTCGGAGATGAGGGGTGGGAGAACAGACGAGAGGGGTGGGGGAGGATAGAGAGAGAATTTTGTTTTTTTTTTTAATTTTTTTAATTAAAAAAATGAGTTGGCAAATGAGTGGCTATTTTATTTTCTTATATTTTATTTTTATACAAAACGACGTCGTTTTATAGTTTCCGGCGTCCAGCGTGTCAATTCCGGCGTCCACGGAGGATTCGATTTGGGAAAAATCGATGACCGACACAAAATTAGAAAGAAACTAAAGTTGATGTATTCTGAGGCAGAATAAAAAGGTCATGTGCAATATTAGAATTTAAAAAAAGGTTATGTATTTAGAGACAATAACCCCATTAATAAATGGGGTTGTTCGTTCCAAGTTTTACTCAATATGGACTTTGAAAAGCGACTGCGGATTAAGGGGTTGTGTTCGACTGACATTATGAATTTTATTCATCTTTTATGGGCAATACAACACAAATGATATGTTCGAGTTACTCTTTTTTTTTTCAAGATAGATACAAGTTACTATAATTTATATAATCAAATCACAAATTTATGATATTACAAATAATTCTTTATACATAATATACCATCACAATACCAACAAACTAGTATGAATTAGCACTACAAGAAAAACGCTTATAGACTACGGTTTTAACCCGTAGTCTATGTGGTTTAAAAACCGTAGTGATTGATGGTGTAGTCTATGCTCATGGGCAAAGACTACGGGTTACAAACCGTAGTCTATGAATAGCATACACTACGGTTTATAACCGTAGTCTATGATATCCAAACTGTAGTGCAAAGTTTTCAAAGACTACGGTGTTTGTGAAAAACCCGTAGTCTATGTTGTTCCATACACTACGGTTTTAGTCTGTAGTATACATTTCAAACTGTAGTGTGATGTTTTCAAAGACTACGGTTTGTTTCTAAAATCCGTAGTCTTATTATAATTTAGACTACAGTTTCAGACCGTAATTAAACCGTAGTTAAATTATTTTGTAATTAATAATTATAAAAAAATTAAATTCGTAGTAAAAACTGAATAATCCCAATAAATTATATTAAAAATATCCAAAAAACATAACAATTCACAACAATATTTATCCATCCATAAGTACGTACATCGCAATATCGATCAACCAAAATACTAAAACTTGTCTATCTCCATTCCCTACATCTAAAATTCCTTGATCGAGCTAAAATTCCTACGAAATCATCATCTCACCACGCATGTCCAACATTGATCAAAGTTCAAACGTGCCTCCAACATCTTCCTCACCAGCACAACAAACCTACGACATATTCCAATATAACACAAAATTTGAATTAATTCATTTTTTAAAAGTAAATATCAAACTCATGACAATTTGACCATAAGAAAACACAAACACTTCATCAATTCCAAACATTTCATCAAAAACATAACAAAACTAGAATTAATTAAACCATAAAAACCAAGCACAAATATTTCCACCTCAATCTTGCAAAAAATATAACATAATTAATCAATGTGGAAAAAATATGCCAGAGTCAAAATAATTACAAATTTCAAAAGTAAATTACCTTGCATAACGATCCTAGATGTGTTCAGCCCACAAGTAATCAGCCCACTCAACACGAACATCATCAATATCCTTTTCAGAATCAATAATACTTTTTGGACATATATGTCTGGACATAAAATGGTATATTATTAATTTTAACTTAAGATTTATCTAATAAAATCACAGGCACAAAAATTAGCTTAACAAATCAACTTATTTCAAAGATAAATTTGGACTATATTAAAATAGGTGCTCATAATACCCAAGGACCAGTATCAAAACTGGAAGATTCTAGTAGAGTATAATTAAAACACATTTCGTTGTAAATCAAATTCTGGAAAGAGTGTAATTTTGGCCATAATTTCAAGATTCTAAGAGCTTCTAAAGCAGCAAATGTAACTCCAGGTATTAAAATCACATGCAAAAGTTATAGGCATCACAGTTTCACAAACTACAAAAACTAAGAAGCAAGGAACTTCGCCATTCATTCATACACTTGATTCAACTAAAAAGTTTGATGGAAAATAGAACAAGGGTATACTAGAACGAACCCACCTTAATGATTTAACTTGTGGCCTCTTATCTAAATTCTTTGTAAGCATCAAGGTGCGCTATAGATATCCTCTCACACATTACTTCCAAACATTTTTCTTAGTGGCATAAAGGCATAAGGAGGCTCAGCTATAAAAACATGCTCAGCTCTAAGATACAGACCACAAATGTGCACAAGTTATCAGTTATCAGTCATCCAAAGCCATGAAAGTATTAAAACTAGTACCTGAAGGTACTCCTCTCATCTAACAACGAAAAATTAATGATGATAAAGAAGACAATAGCTATGAACACAAGACTTCAGATTGAATTGTGACTTCTTATATGTTTCTTCTACCAGTTTTACCAAAAAAACAAGTCATGTATGAAAACCATGTTGTGCAAAAATCATGTCTTCTCATTGGAGGAAGAAGAAGAAGATACATACAGAACATCACACTCAGCTATTTAGTTTATGAGCCCTAACCTTTTGAACATAGAGATATTTTGAAATAGAGGAGCGTGCAGTTCCCGGTCATTCTTCAAGGCAGGGGCACTTTCAATACTCATCTTAGCTGCTAAAATTTCCTGGTAACGCTCAGAAAACCACCTTGGTTTCTACAATCCAAAACGTAAAACGTTCATATCTCCTAACTTATGGACTGAAAATCAAAGACATTAACTTTACTTGCATCAAGAAAAAGACTTACCATTGCACGTGAACGAGCACGATTCTGGACTAACAAATGTTCCATCTCATCAATAGGTGTTACAGTTTTTGGTGGCATGTCACACCTCATCTTCTTCTTAGCAGACTTATTTGGCACCGTGGAACCGTTATTAGGAAAATCATAAACATCCTTGCTTTTACTGAGAGATATATGTAAGCCAGAACTGATTCTCACAGTTGATTAACAGGAACTAGCTGAATTATGCAAATTCTGACTATCTCTGGCTTATAATATAGTGCAGACTTCAGTTTATACTTATAAGTTGATAAATAACTGTAATTCATAACAGACTTTCTGTAGAATTGAAGATACTATAAGTTAGATGATGGTAGATTCCATGTAGAATATACAATTAATAGAAGTTCGAAGATTCCAACTTTCAGTTTACCTTCATATAGGGATAATATATAGATTCCTAAACTCTGTGGTGAATGCATTTGATCTGAGAAATTTTGACTTGGGTAAAGAATGCATGTGAATAAATTTTAATCACGTGTTGAATGTAATGCTAGCTTAAGTTTGGCACAGACACTTTTCCACCAAAGTATGCTGAATGTAATGCTAGCTTAAGTTTAACTATAATCAACTTCAATTTAAAAATAAAAAAATAAAAAATAAACAGGGATTCAAAGAAGAAAATCAAATAACTAAATAAAAAAATCAATCTAGGAATACAAATGTCCACTTTTAAAATCCACATCTTTCACAAAATCTAAGTTAAACGAAAAAAGAAATCAACAAGTAAACTCAATAGCCACGTTTAGTTTCTCTTCAAGTGAATTAACATTAATTTAAGCAATCTTGCCGGCTACATTACAAGAAGAAGATAGAAACGAGCTAAACTCTTGAGAAGTTCAGATTGAAATAAAACACTATAACTGATTAAACAAGGCAAAACACGCAGAAAAAGTGAAAACACATCCAAAATCAAGTAATTTACTCAAAAATGAAACTGTAATGAGATACTAAAAAATAAAGTAATCATAACTATCAAAAGCAACAATGACAATATAAATCCATCTAAGACTTTCCCCATTATTGCCTCTTCCCACAGCTCAATCTCGTCTCCAAATTTCACAAACGCTTCTTCTATCAAACAAATAGAGTAGATAATAGGGAGCTTAATAACTAAGTACCACTACAAAAAAATACCAATTTAACGACGGAAATTTTCGTCACCGTCGCCATAATTTCCGTCGCCGATTTACTTTCCCGACGGATCGGCGACGGATCAAATTCGAAGTCGATTTCTTGGTAGCCGGTGAAATTAACGACGGAACTCATTCCGTTGGGAGATTCGACGACGGACTAATGACGGAAAATTCCGTCGTCGAAAATGGTCACCATTTCGTCGTCCTGGAGCCGTATCGGCGACGGACTGGCGACAGACCAGTCCGTCGTTAACTGACGACGGAATACATTCCGTAGGCAATTTGAAGGCATTAATGACGGACCGGCGACGGAACAATCCGTCGTTACTCGACGAAGGAATATGATCCGTCGGCGATTATAAAGGCTTAACGACGGAATGGCGACGGAAACGTCCGTCGTTAATCGACGACGGAATAAAATCCGTCGGCGATTTTGACTTTGTTCGTACTATTAATTTCCGTCGCCAGTCCGTCGGGAAATTTTTTTTTTCAGCCAATAATTTGGTTTATTTTATTTCCAACCACCTGTTCAAATCAGACCCAATCAAGAACACATATATTATTTTCAATACAAATACGCAATGAAATAACGAAATTATTTCATATATAATGACTAATGTTTGAATCATCCAACACAACAAAGTATCTAATATTCAGTTTTCAAATAAAAACTACAGTAATAAAAACAACAGTCAAGATGGTGGGTGTCCTGATCTCATGAACTGCTGCATAATCATGTCGAGCTGTTCCTTCATCCTAGCTGACTCGGCCACTCGTCTCTGCATTCGCTCCTCCAACTGCATCCGTTCTTCACGCTCAGCTTGCATCTGCTCCATTATCCGGACACGCTCGCTCCTCTCTTCCTGCAACTCAGTCTGCAACGAGGACAACTGTTGTGTCATAGCCTCCGTGTCAACGCCTGATGACACTACTGAGCCACCAGAGAAGCGAGATCCACAACTTGTGTACATTGATGCTCGATCTCCTAAACCTAGCATTCTTCCCTTGTTGCTGTTTTCCTTGGCCACCTCGATGTATATTGCGTTCATATCGATCTCTTGCTCTTCAGTAAAATCTTGTAGCTCACTCCTTTCGTGTGCAAGCTGGTACACTCTCTCCTATAACCAAATACATGTCAATTATTAATAAACATAAAATACAATCAACAATTAAGGTGTAAAGTACTTTAAAAATATTTAAAAACTTACAGCAATTCGTTTTGCCCGTGCTGATGTATAGTCTCCATTCTTACAGTGAATCCTCAATAAAACTTCCCAGTCAACTTGTTCATCTGACATATTCTTTTCCTTGGCCTGTTCATGCAATACAATGGGAAAGATTAATAATACAAAAGTCAAATAACTAATACAATATAACTATAATTTGAAAAAAAAAATACTTACTAGCAATTCAGCATACTCGTGCGCACTCCTCGACCCTCCAAAGTGTGTAGCAATACCGGTCCCTGGCCCCTCAGGCTCCGACAATAATACATCTTCTTAAATGCAACTTGCTTCCTCCCACGACTTCCTGATGCACTACCTTGATTCTTATATCGAGGATGCCCACAAGACTTACAATGAGTCAATCCACTGTCAGCAGCCCAATATATCATGCAATGATTAGTGCAAGAATCAATCTTCTCAACTGGTAACCCCATACCACGCAACAACTTCTTCGTAGTGTAGAAGTTATCGGTTACCAAATTGTCTTCTGGAGTCATTTCCTTCATTAATTCAGTGATTTGATCAAAAGCTTTTTCTGTGATAGTGTTTTCTGATTTCCAACTCATAAGACGAGACACAACAGATAATTGTGAATGGTTCTTGCAACCAGGCCACAACTCTTTATCTGCAGCATCCAACATATCGTAAAAATATTGTGATGCTGGATTTGGAGGCTCCTCTAGGTTCATCCTAAACTGTGAAGCACCTACATCCCTTATCATCTCATGATATGCATTTGACCCATATCCTTGATCGAAATTTTGTTCATAGTTAACCTCCACTGCCCGCCTTTCTCCTTGATATATCCAATTGTAATAGTTTGGTACAAAACCCGACTTTGCGAGATGTAGACGAACAGTATATTGGTTGTGGTATTGTTGATTCTTACATTTACTACAAGGGCATTTAATTTTTTTCTCCATCAAAGAACTCGGGTCGATCAAGGGCAAACTTGATGAAACTTTCGAGTCCATCCAAGAAATCTTGGGATATAAGACCATTCTGATAACGCTTATACATCCATTCACGATGATTTCCACTCATTCTCTTATCCACTAACAATAATAAAATTAAATAATTTAGCAACATAATAACTATTATCCAGGTACTATACCAAGTTCTCTAACTCACCACTATAACCATTAGCTATTTGGGAGACGATCCTTAAGACGTAAATAATTTCTATCCCAAAGGGAGAAGATCCTTAAGAAATTATTACATCTATCCCAATAAGTATCACACATATAATGCATATATATTCATTCACAAATAACCAAAAACAAATTAATTTCTAAGAATACAACATGATTTTCGTATATACAACAATAATTATACACATGTAGTCATGCTATTATTATTATTATTATTATTATTATTATTATTATTATTATTATTATTATTATTATTATTATTATTATTATTATTATTATTATTATTATTATTATTATTACCCTTAAATTAAATATATAATAGGGACATAGTGTTGAATTCACAAAATCGGTTAATATAATCAAATCTCCCAAAAGAAACAGATCGAGCAAGGCTAATATAGCAATAAACTCAAAGGCTTTGAATTGCACAATACACGTACATATTCAACAAACGTACATATTCAACAAACGGAAACTGATAGTTTTGGGTAGAAGAAAATAAGAACAATACCTTAGGAGCTGCAGGCTGAGGGCAGAGCTGCCGGGGACGGAGAGCTGAGTTGTCGGGGACGGAGGACTGAGCTGCCGGGGACGGAGGGCTGAGCTGCCCGGGAACAGAGGGCGGGGACGGAGGGCTGAGCTGCCGGGGATAGAGGGCTGAGGGCAGAGCTGCCGTCGGCACGACGAGGGGACTGCGAGAGAGGGGGAGTTACAGAGAGATAGAGAGAGAGAAAGACCGAGAGAAAGAGAGAGTTTGGGGTGCTGACCTAAGAAGACGGCGACAGCAGCAACGCGGCGACGGCAACGGCGAGGCAACGGCAGCGGCGAGACGACTCCATTGTGAGACAGAGAGAGAACGTGAGAGAGAGAGAGAGACACACATTGTGAGAGAGAGAGATTGGAGAGAGGGCGGCGACTTACCGTGAGAGAGAACGGAGAGAGAAGCCCGGTGATGTAGGACGGAAGACGACAGCGGGGGCAGCGCGGTGAAAGAAAAGAGGTGCGGAGGCGGCGCGGGGGAGGAGGCGGCGCGGGGGAGGAAGTAGCGGGGGGAGGAGGCGGCGCAGGGAGAGGAAGCGGCGCGGGGGAGGAGGAGGTGAGGGGAAGAAGTGAAATTAGGGCAATGGAAGGGAGACGGCGCGCGACTGGTATATTACCACCGGAGACGGACACGTCCGTCGGTGTTACGTCGCCGGGATATTAACGACGGAATTAATCCGTCGGGAAATTGGATTAACGACGGAATATATCAGTCGGGAATTAAAAAAAATTAATTTAATAAAAAAATTAACGACGGAACATGTTCCGTCGCCAATATTCAGCAAATTAAAAAACAAAATCACGTCAACGACGGACTGTGGCCGTCGGCGCCGGAAGTTTAACGACGGACATGTTCCGTCGTTATTTATTTAAAAAAAAAATCGGCTTAACGACGGAATAATTCCGTCGTCGATATTAACGACGGTAATTCCGTCTTCAATTATGGCGCGAGTTCCTCCCGTAATTTTCCGTCGCCAATCCGTCATTAATTCCGTCGTCATAGCTGGTATCTTTTTTCCGTCGTGTGTCCGTCGTCGAGGGACGACGGATCTATTTCGGTTGCTAATTCCGTCGTTATTATGGTGATTTTTTGTAGTGTACGATAAAAAATTCAACAAAAACCGTTTGATCAAGAAGCTGAAGTTGCTAGAACAATCAACAATTTGACTTAATACTGAAACTCTCGCTCAATCAGTAAAAGGGGAACTCTGACTTATATACTTACTAGTCGTCGGGATACCGACGCCCTACGGATGGTCAGAAGGAAGAAATCGTAGAGGGGTCGCCGTGGCCAAGCAGAATAACAGGTCTAGTATCGTTTTCGTCAAGATTTTCCATGTCCATGTTGAGCACGCCTCTAATCGATGACTGCTCCGGCCTGAATGAGCCGTTCACGCCCCTCGAAACACTACCATTCCGCCGCCGAAAGCCCCGTTCTCTCTTTCTCTTTCGCTCCTCTAAAATCTTATTTACACTATAATTCATATTTTTTGGGAGGTAGCGGTGCCGAGGCGACGCGATGGTGACAGTGATGGTGAGATTTGGATGGAATTTGCAAGGAAGAAAGGGTGAAGAAGACGATTTGGGATTTTTCTGAGTTAGGGCTTTCATTTATGATTTTCTGTATTCACTTCAGGAAACGAATTTTATTTTAAGCTATAGATTTTCTTTTAATTTTTTTTATTTTATAATTAATTATATTAAAAAATTACACACATAGCCTACGGTTTTAAAAAGAACTGTAGTATTTAGACATTAAAAACACGCACATAGACTATAGTTTTGTCACTCAGTAGTCTTTGATAAGCATAGACTACGGATTTTTAACACAACTGTAGTCCTGCAAAAAAATGACACGTACATAGACTACGGTTTAAATTAAAAACCGTAGTCTATGAGAAAAGTCTACGGTTTTATGAAAAAACCGTAGTCTATGCACTGTAGTGTATGAGCGAATTTCTTGTAGTGTAGACATATACCCATATAAAATGGGAAGACAACCACACATTAGTTGGATTTGAACCCGAGTTACTCTAAAGGAAACTCCCTCCAAACCACCATCCGTCCACGATAAGTGTGGTTTGGAGGGAGTGACACGAGTTTTAAGAGTGAGAGAGTAGGTTAGATAGATGTATTGTGAGTGGAGAATGAGACCCATATTTATTGTGAGTAGAGTCATTTTCATTTAAGGAAATATTACATTTATTGTGGACGGACGAAAAAGAAAAGAATATCACACTTATTGTGGATGGAGGGAGTAATAGATTTTACCGAAATAATGTGTCTATGGATGAATATAACAAGTACTCCCTCAGTTCACCACCCATTTACCACATTTTGATCGACACGAGTTTTAATAATTTTAGTTGACTTAGTTGGTAGAATGTATTGTGAGTGAAATAAGGGTCACACTTGTGAGATAATTATGAGTGGAATAAAATTGTAAAGTGAGATATGTGAGACTTATTACTATAAATGGAAGTGATAAATGATTTGCAGACGTTCAACAAAGGAAATTGTGATAAATGAGTGGTAACGGAATATCCATTTATCATGAATATATATATATATGAGATATACACATCATAACGTGTGGACTGAAATGGTTGCTACAGATAAGGCGATACTTGGTACGTGTCACGTATGAATCTGTGATAAGGCAAATAGTCAAAATAGTGATAAGTGGTAGTAAAAGGGTAAGGGCAGAAAATGAATAAATGGAAGTTGGAAAGCAGCCCGATTGCAATTATTGGCATAATAACAACAATTATTCGATAAGATATGGTTGGTATTTGCTCGTTCCAGATATCTCATTTACGGGTTCCACATTCTGCACATATTTTCTATTTATTACTCCCTCCGTCCCATTATTCTTGTCTCATTTTTTTTGGGCACGGGTATTAAGAAGAAGTGTGTTTAAAGGATAAAAAGATAGAAAGTGGTGGAGCCCATAACTTTTTGTGAGAGAAGCATATTTCCTTTTATGGAAACATGACAAGAATAACGGGACAACCCAAAAAGGAATACAAGACAAGAATAATGGGACGGAGGGAGTACATTCAAATGAAAAACTACAATTATTATTGACCACTTTTTATAATGTTATTTTTTATTAGTTTTGCAAATAGTTATATATAATTAATTCAATACTACTATGGACTCAAATTTTGTATCACCCGTCATAGTTTATTAAGAGTAAACTATAATTTTTTTAAAAAATAAAAATAAAAAGAAAAATTCAGTTCAAAAGAGGACATGATATTCGAAACAAAACAACTTCTTATTTTTTCACTGGTCAAACTTTTGAAAATTAATATTATTGGACTATAAATACATTATCGTTTGGTACAAAGTATGGGATAAGACCTGATATGTTTGACTGAGATGTTTTATAAATATAAAGAATTAATATTCCGTTTGGTATGATGCATTAAATTATCTGCAACACATAGTAATTATTGTAATTTATTGCTATAATTAGTTGCAGTATTATTTATACCACCTCATAGGTAGTAAACATAACAACAAAAATAAGTATTATTCATACGGGCCCGAACTTTATAAAGGGCCGTATACTTTATACCAAACAAGATATTAGGATGTCATAGACATATTATACACTCTAATCATCCCTACCAAACGACTATGATAAAATGATTGAAAAATCAAAGCTAAATTAATTAACAAGTTTTCTTTTTAGTGCTACATTAACAAGTTTTAAATATTGACGATTCTATACATATACCTCCACTATACGCTCCTATTAGATAGAAAATGTACAAATATTAGCTAAAATAATACTTTATCCCTGTATCCCTGGTTTACACATAAAAATAAAGAACTATTATTGAGATATGAAGCCAGGAGAATATAATTAATTATTCGAAATATGCAAAATTATGCATATTGATAGGATTACCGATTACATGATACAAACTTAATCATTATACTCATAATTTCCAGACACCTTGACACTTGTGAAATAGGGTAGATAAATAGAAAGTCATATTCATGGATATCATTATAGACCAAAACTTATTCGTATTTCGGAACAAGTTTTGAAGTGGACAAGCTTACGTTAATGTATTTTGGAATGGGTTTGGAGGGCGAGATTATAATTTTTTTTTTTTTTTAGTTTAGCGACATTACATTTATGTATTTAGAAAGTGGAGGAAAAAAAAATACAAAATGCACTACCCCAAATATAATTATAATTTTTTTTTGAATGGACGGTCGTCGGATTTGTCTAGTCCTTGGCTCCGCCCCTGCTCAATACAATACGACTCAAGGAAAAGAGAAGCTGAGTTGATGTGTTTAGTTATACTGCGCCAATGAGGTCACCGCGTATATGGTTTGCAGTTTAAAGAAAGAATCGATTTCAATAACATTTAATTAGTTATTTTTTAATTAAAAAAAATTTCCATGTATTTTCAAATGTTTGATATCTTACAGTATACAGCAGTACACCAATTATAACAGTGGCAAGCCCATTTTGTTTGTTAGTATTTAATTATTTCAAATATAAAAGCTGTCTTTTTTAGTCGTACTTACCTGGGTAAGAATTCCGCGAAAGAAGCTAAATTAATTAGAATTAAGACAGATACTATCAAAGTGAATCTGGGAAATTAAAATATGCACTATTGCAGGGAATAAGGGCTGAAGAACCAATGTCAATTCAAATTAATTTGTTTATTGGAATCACCGTAACAAATTACTCCCTCTATACACAAAAAGTATAGTCATATTTCTTTTTTCGTCCATCCATCAAGAGTGTGATTTTTTTCATTTAAAAAAATAAACTCATACACTCTCTTATAGTATTTTAGCTCACACAAATTTAAAATAATGGATTACTTTCTCTATTCAAATAATAATATCTAACTTACTTTCTTTTAAACCTGTGCCACCCACCAAATAATAGTCACATGGGAATGGCCAATGGGGTAGTTATGTTACGTGTTTGCATTATTGCATACATACATAGATAGGGGGGCCATGCATACATGTGCTACTGCTATTGATAAAAGGGTACGTTGTTCCTTCCTTGGGAAGCGGCTGCTCGTTCCACGACCTTTGGAATTTTATTTTTATTTTTTATTTTTTTATTTTTTTCCATTTTTTAATCTTTTATGACATTACAATAAAAATACTCTCTCCGTCCACAAAAAAACAGTTCTCTTTATTCATTTTTTTCGTTCACGAAAAAGAGTCTCATTTCACTTTTTCCACTCACATTAAGTGAGACTCTTATTCCACTCACAACAACTTCAACTCCCATTTCACATTTTCCACTCACAACAAGTGAGACTCGTATTGCACTCACAACCATTTCAACTAATTTATTAAAACTCGTGCCCAACACACAATGAGATTTTTTTTCGTGAACGGATGATGTAATACTCCCCCCCTCCATAAAGATTGTTCTCTGCTTTCCTTTTCAGTTCGTCCACAAAGATTGTTCCTTTTTATTTTGTACACTACCCCACTACAAATTATTCCCTTTTTTACACTCACAACTGTACACCACATCAAATGTGAGATCATTTCTCCATTCACAACTCATTCACCTAACTTTTACTAAAACTCGTACCATTCCCTTTAAAAAACAATCTTCATGGCCGGATGGAGTATAAAGTATCACATTCTATATATCTAAAACTACATGTTCGAGTTACTCTTAAGCGTAATAATTAATAGATTTTACCGAAATGTATGTATAGATGAATATAACAAATCTTGAGGTATAAAATTATAATTATCCCAAATCATGAATAGGTATATATGTATATTCATTACGTGTGAATTGGTTGCTACAAAGCGAGAAGGCGAAAGTAAGTGTGATGTCTTATTTTTTGAGGAAATGATACTATGTATGTATATATTATCAAATAAATTATTATATCACAATATAAATAGGACCACTGCACCATAAAAAGATGAGACTACTACATCACTCAATAAAATAATAATATACTACACTGCATGTAGGTGAGATTGAACCAAAAACCTCTCACGTAAAGAAAGACTTGTGATGCCTCAACTAGCCACTTGAACTAGGTCTTATCGGCGTGATTTCCTATCTTGTTAAAGTCTACCTTTTCTATTTATTATATTCAAATGAAAAAAACTAAAATTATTGACAACTTTTTATAATGTTATTTTTTATTAATTATGCAAGTTATTTTATATAATTAATTAAATACTACTATGGACTCAAACTTTGTATCACCAGTCAGTTTATTAAGAATAAACTATAATTTTCCAAAAATAAAAAATAAAAAGATAAACTCAATTCAAAAGAAAAAATGGTATTCGAAACAAAACTGACTTTTTCTTTTTCTTTTTTTTTCTTTGGTCAAACTTTATGATGTTGATGAATTCACGAGGCTTTCATTGAGGATTGAGCCTAGCCCAATAAAGCCCATCACTGAAAATAAAGACTCAAAACGCATCTAGCATGGTTTTGGGTCTAGCTTGAATAATAATTAAAAATAAATATTTCTAGTATGGTTTCAAGTTGCAAATTAATCATGAAGTATAAGACCGGAATTGGGAGATTCGGAGCTGTTACGTATTGTAAGGTTTTGCCAAAAAAAATCACAAAAATGGCCCGAATTTCAGCTCGTTGTTAATTTTATGGTACGGAGTACGTAAAAGATGACACGGCAGACCAAAATCTGATGTGGAAATATGCCTATGTGAAAAAAAATAAAAAAGTATATTCATTTCTCTCTGTTGCCCTTTCATCTTTCTCTCTCTGCCTAACGTCTCTCTCATGTATTTTATCTCATCAAATCTAGTAAACCCGCCGCTCCTTGCCGTCTGCCACCGCCGATCCTCTGCACTATGGATTTTGCAGAGCTTTAGAAGGAGACGAAGAAGATTTCGACTTTCAGATTATAAATTTTTGATTTTTAGATTTCAATTTCGATTAATTGTGATTCTAATTTCCTGGGGCATCCGATGCCGATCATGATGTGGAAGAATTTTGAGTTCTACCTTTTCAGTTGTTTCATTCTTGTTTTATGTTTCCGATTTTTGAAATTTTGGAATTTTCTCATTTCCATGACCATGATAAATATTGTGCGCTGGAATTTAGCAGAACCCATGGATGATTTTCAGAATAATCCACGAAGAATTACAGAAATCGAACCGAAGAAGAAACGAGATCTAGAAAAGAAAGAGCTTCACAATTAGAATATTCACACCTTTTTCCTGTGCTCGATATAGCATTGAAAGTGTTTTATCTTAAAATCATTATCATACTTACCACCACAGTTAAGGGACTTGTTCAAGTATTGTTCGAGTGCTCATTCAGTTTGTCGCTGTACCTGAGAGCTAAACATAAAATAAATTGATCTTGAATATTTCAAATTTTTCACGTTTGCAAGATAGAAATCTATTTCTGATTTTAGACGATGGAGGAGGGAGAAGACTTGAATTTTTTTTTCAGAGTCTACTCATAATATTTTTCTATCTATACATTAAAATGAGGTCGTTTTGATGCATAATAAAATATCTAAGTTTGATTCACATATTTTCATTTCAGACTGATGTCCTGCATCACATTTATGTCACCAGATTTTAGCTTTGGTACCATAAAATGAACAAGGGGATGTTCAGGCTATAATCTTAATATAGGGCCAACGTTTAAACCATAAAGTGTAATTAATCCTACAATTTTTTTTTTTTTACTAGAAGAAAGAGAGCAGTAAAAATTGAAATCAAGATTTCTGTGATAACAGAGAAAACCGATTACCGCTTAGATGTTCACTAAGGCTTCCGACAAATTAAATTACCAATTACATGATACAAACTTAAAAAAAATACTTAAATTATTATTCTCATAATTTCCACACCCTTGACACTTGTGAAATAGGGTAGAGAAATAGGAAGTCATGATATTCATGGACATCATTAAGTTATTCCTTACTGCTAAAAACACAAACGCAGTATTAATTAAGACAAGTGATCTCCTCTGCTCTGTTTCTGTTGTCAAACATTGAACGCGAATGCTTCCATAAATTCAACGTCATCTTCCATCGCTCGCAACGTCTCCGGCGCCAAGCAAACTTCGACGTCGAAGCCGCCGGTTTCTGCTGCCGGAAATACCGTAATTTTCCCATCAACTTTCTGTCCGGCCCCACTCCTCACAGCAATCGGTTTCCCCCACCCAAAATCATTTCCGTACACATCGTGCCGCGGCGAACTTGCTACTAAGAATGCGAAACTGATGCCTTTGATCCGCAGATACGTCGGATTTTCCACCCAATCCTCCATCACTTTCATTATTTCTTCCTTGGTTTGCTGGGCCACCATCTCATTGATCTTCAACGCCGCGTTCCCGACTCCCTTCTGCACCAGCTCCGCCGCGCTCATCCGCTCATCGTCATTTTAGCACCCATCGCTGCGTTCCCAAAATACCCCTCCGCCAACGGTATGCGTGATCTCGCGCCGACAATCATCATGAACGGAGTTTCCTGCCCGCTCAGATCGTCGAGGCTGACTCCGGAATACCGGCAGCGCGATACGCTCGGCCATAGGTGAGCGGAGAGCGCTTGTAGCGACGAGATTTTGTCGGTGCCGGCTTCGGAATTGGCCTTGGCTTTGAGTTTGGCTAGGGTTTGTTTGCTGAAATGGAACACCCTCTCGAGCAGCGGAGGCGGAACGGAGCTCTGCTGCGGATTCTGCGGCGGCGGAGGAAGACGGAGGAGGCGGTTGTCGTCGGGAACGTTGCCGGGAAACCAGGGTTTGAAAACTGGGGGTTTTGAGATTGTGTGGGAGCCGCGAGAGATCTCGGACCAAGAGTTGAAGAAATGCCAGAAGGAGATGCCGTCAATGACGGCGTGATTGGCGGTGCAGGCTATGAAGAGGCCGTCGATGAGCTCCGTTACTTGCACCGCCAGCAAAGGCTTCGAAACGCCTTCACAATTGGGAATGCCGTTCTGTGGGAAGAAGGAAGCTACTATTTTAGGTATGTATTTTGGTTCCAAGATGTCGGACACAGACGTGGCGGCGGCGACTGCATGAACGAACTGGACTCCGGCATTGTTACAGTGAATGAAGAAACTGATTGTGCCGTCGTCGTGGGCGGTGGCGGCGAGGCGGCCGGCGAGGGGAGGGAAGAAGCTTAGGGTGCGGGAGAGGGAGTTTTTAAGGTGATCGATTATGGTAATTTGGTGGGATTGAAGAGGAGAAGGTTTGTGAAAGAGAATGCCTTTCTGAATAGGATCGAGAGGGAGTAATTGCAAATCCCATGGAGTTAGATCCAATCTCGAATTACTATTTCTATTAATTCCTGCCATCCCAACAACACATGAGGATATTGCTTCTACTTTTCCCATTTTTAATTTCTTCAATTTTTTTAGTTTTTTTAGACTGAAGGAAAAGAGAGAAGACTGGAAGTCAGGAAATAATTAATCTGAAGGTAGAAGGTGAGTCAATGTGTTGTTTACTTATACTGCGCCAGTGGTGACATGCATTTTCGAATTACTTTAAAAGAATTTGCTTGCATATGATCCAAATGACTAGGGGTGTGCATCGGTCGGTCGGTTCGACCGACCGACAAAAACCTCAAAAACCGACCAACCAACCGAATTAGATTTTCTCAACCGAACCGAACCGAACCGACTTCGAGGTTCTGGCCGAACTGAAACCGACCCGAAATCATCGGTCAGTTTCGGTCGGTTGTCTAAAAATCGACAGTAGGTGTGATTTTTTTTTTTCGAGAAAAAATATGTTTTTATCCTAATTTTATATAACTCATTACGAAATTTCAAATCATTACAAATATCTAATAAAAACATCACAAATTGCATCCTAGTTTCAAAATATAATCATTACAAATAACAACACTCCAAAGTCCAAAAATAAATAAACAAATCTTAGTACAAAATCCTTCAAAACAAATAACATAAATAAGTCTTCCATTACATCCCTTCATCATTTAGCTTTGAGTGTTCATGGGATCATCATTCACATCTCCACCAATGCCAAGACTTCTCAAAGCTAAAATAGAGACAAGAACAAATTAAATGGTTAAAACAATTACAAATTAAATAAAGAAATCAATCACAAAGTTATTAAGTTAAAAAACCCTTCTTCATGCTTTTGAATGCCTTCCAAATCCTCTTCGATTGTAATGGATTGCTTATTTTTCCTTAGCCAATCTTGAGTACAAACAAGATTCTCAACAATTCTAGGAGTCAACGAACTCCTAAAAGAATCAAGGACCCTTCCTCCGGTGCTGAAAGCCGACTCGGATGCTACCGTAGAAATAGGCACCGAAATTATATCTCGAGCTAGAAGGGCAAGAATAGGCAACCTAGGTTCATTAACCTTCCACCAATTAAGAATGTCAAAATTCTTTGAGTTATCAATCCCTCTATCTTTCTCGGATAGGTAAACATCCAAATCATTAGACACTACATCTCCTCCTTGAAGCTTTTGTTTTTTGTACTTCTCTAGCAAAACATAAGGATCGTTGATGAAGTACCTAATTCAACTTGTGAAGAAGCTTCAACTTGTGTTGCATTACTTGAAAATGGACACAATAGTTTATAACCTTCATACAATTGGTAGAGCTCTGTTTTCACACTCCTTGCCATTTCCGTACCAATTTTTTCTCCATACAACTCAACAAGAATGAACTCAACAACTTCAAACTTGTAGCTAGGATCGACCACAACACTAAAAAAAATAAGTTTGTTCATTTTTGTTGGATCACCCCAATACTTGTCAAATTTTTCCTTCATTTTCACCCCTCACCTCTATGTTCGAATTTTGCACCCATTCTTTCAACAAACAACACATATTGGTAATCTCATGCAAGAAAAAATTTGAAGTGACGTACAAAGACCCAGAAACCCTCACAGTCAAGTCATAGAAAGTTTTCAACACTAGACTCAACTTTCTTGCATTCTCCCAATCCCAATAGTCGGGAACACCATTTGAAAGATCAACCTTATAAAAGGAATCTTTCGATTCAAAAAGCTCAAAAGCTTTTTCAAATTTACAAGCAACATTCAACATATCATAAGTTGAATCCCATCTAGTAGGCACATCCAAACACAATAGACTCTTGCAATCAATATTTTCTTCTTGACAACATATTTTAAATCTTGCAAGTCTAGCAGAAGAGTGCCTAACAAATCTAACATCGTCCCTAATCTTTTTAACGGATAAATCTAGCTCTTTCAAGCCATCTTGCACAACCAAATTAACAATATGAGCAACACATCTCATATGAAGATATCTTCTACCTCCCACACAACAATTACGAGCAACCAATTTAGCTTTCAATGCAACAAGAGCAGTGTCATTCGAAGAAGCATTATCAACAGTCACAGAAAATACTCTCTTAATCCCCCACTCACGCAAACAAGCATCAATTTGTCTACCAATATCATCACCCCTATGACTCTCAATAGTACAGAAATTGATGATTTTTTTTGTCAATTTCCATTCCTCGTCAATCCAGTGGGCAGTGATGCACATATAGTTAATCCTTTGCAAAGATGTCCAAGTGTCTGTAGTAATACAGACACTTTGACCAGAGTTTTTGAAAAAATTCATCAACACTCCCCTTTCATTCACAAACAACTTATAAATATCACATGATATGGTCCACCGTGAAGGAATTTTGAACTTAGCTTGTAATGCAGCAACAAATTCCCTAAATCCTTCACCCTCTACAATTTTAAAAGGTAGTTCATCCTTAATAATCATTTCAACCAATTTGATCCTACAAAATTGTTGATCAAATCTCCAAGTACTTAAACTACCAACTACAATGGACTCATCACCTCCTTCCTCAAGGATCGGTTGCAAAGAGAATTGTGATTGTCGCAAATCCGAACTATTATTAGGATGATTTTTGCATTTAGTCATATGCGTGTTCAGATTAGTCGTACCGTTTGTTTTGGTGTCGCAGTAGTAGGTACTAGGACAATATTTGCACTTTGTCTTCTTCCTTCCATCTGTATGTGTAAACTTGGTGAAATGCTCCCACGCATCAGATTTAGGCCTTCCACCAGTTTTCTTCGAGGTTACTTGTTGGTCCCGAGACGGATACCTTGGTGTAGGAGGGTGAATACACCAAGGTTTAAAAAACTTTTCCAATTAAAACTCTTTGAGTGAGCTGGCTGTATTCGATCCAGCTGGAAGATAGCTTGATCGACACAGCTGGCTGTGTGCGGAATGTGGTGGGTTTTTGGAAAGTCCGTCTGTTACTTCAAATATATTGCAAAACTTTGTTTCTCTTTTCAGTTAGTCAGTTTATGCAGCTTGAAAGAATGCTTATGATGAGTTAGCCGGATGCATAAATAAAGCAGTAAAGAACAAAGCTATTTAACATGGTTCGGAGAAACTACTCCTACGTCCACGACCAGAAACCTTCTGGTAATCCACTAAGGATACCACTGACTTTACGCGCAGTCAGCAAGCGTTGCAGCTTAGTTCCTCAAGCTGGATACAAGTTTACGCGTACTGTATCAAAACGTAACCAGTCTGTTTACGGGCACAGCTGAAGCCTAACCTGTAGTTTACGGGTACTACAGAACCAACACTCGAATTGCGTGCTTCGAGAAAGCGTACCTTTACCTAACCTTTTCTGGGTAGAAGGGTTTGAGTTTGGGTTTTCCAACTATGAACGAGTTCTTACAATGAAGAACTTTGAGTATAATGAACTCGTTCAAACTAGGCTTATGATAGAAAGGATTTTATGCCTAGATACTAATGGGAGAGAGCTTCAGCAGCCTGAGAATGAATAAGAACTCAGAATTATGTAGGCTGCTGGATCTTGAAGCTTTTCTAAGAGATATCTTGATCTTTGGTTAGACTTCTTTTAATGTAGTCTGTTGATCTCTCATCTTGTATTTTCTCTCTCTACTCATTCACACATTTCTGATAATGAAGGAGACTCATATTTATAGGGAGCGATTAGAACTAGCCATTGGAAAGAGCCGTTCTGAATCTCTACCTAACTTCTGACAAGTTGGTCTTGTCTTCTTCCTTGATTTCCTCGTAAAGCAATCCTAAGTCTGACTTCTAGGTGCTGAGGTGTCGAGTTCCTGATGGTCCAGGTCAGTTCTGACTTTATCTCAAGTTGACTTTGACTCTGTTGTCTTTGGTGACTCGAGCATCTTGAACTCTGCTGGATCTTTGACGCTGAGCTGAGTCTTGAACTCTGCTGGGTCTTGATGCTGAGCTGAGTTGCCACACAAGCTGAGTCTTTCCTACAGCTGTGTCTGGATGAACTTGATCGTCTTGAATCTGGATAACATTGCTGATCACTCGACTTGGCTTGCCCTGCTGTGTACTCAGCTTGGTCTTCTGCTGGGCTTCACTGCTGTGGTAGCTCTAATGAATTACTCAGCTGGGTCTTCTGCTGTCTTCAGCGACTCCACCTGTAAACTTTAGAAACTCTATAAGCTCAAACATGTGAGCTGAAAAAAACACTTAGGCTTGCGCAATCATCTACTCAGTTGGGGTCAGCTGGGTTTTGGTATCAATTCAAAACTCTAATAATTTTCCCAACAATTTCCCCCTTTTTGATGATGCCAAAACCCCAAGTTGGAAAAGCAATTTATTTCCCCCTTAACAGGAAACGGGGTTTCAAAATATTAAACATTCACAGCAGGTAATCATATTCAGAGCCTGGACAAAGAGAGATTGTCTTCAGGTTGATTTTGATAAAACGAACTTTTTATTAATAAGAAGAAATTTTACAACTTTCTAATTACAAAAGTTCAAAAGATAATTCCCAGTTGGCTGGGTCTTCAGCTTTGCTACTTCCTCTGTTCGTCAATCTGATGGTCAGTCTTGAGACCATATCTGTTGAAGATGAATTCTTCCAAGTTCCTCCATTCATCTTGATTTTTAGACTTGGAGATTCCTCTCTCTCCAGCCCAGTAATGAACTTCTTTGATAATTTGGGCCTTGTCAGGTAGATTCGTTCCAGCTATAGTGGGATGCTTTAATTGCTTGACTTTTGGAGCTTTGAGCTGGATGTCGTTTCTCTTGGCAGCTAGGGCTAATGATCTTGCCATCATTGGATCTTCTTCATGAAGCTCGAGCAAGTATTCTTTGAACGCAGTTTCATGATCCATACGCTGAGCTGAGTCTTTCCTACAGCTGTGTCTGGATGAACTTAATCGTCTTGAATCTGGATAACATTGCTGATCACTCGACTTGGCTTGCCCTGCTGTGTACTCAGCTTGGTCTTCTGCTGGGCTTCACTGCTGTGGTAGCTCTAATGAATTACTCAGCTGGGTCTTCTGCTGTCTTCAGCGACTCCACCTGTAAACTTTAGAAACTCTATAAGCTCAAACAGGTGAGCTGAAAAAAACACTTAGGCTTGCGCAATCATTTACTCAGTTGGGTCAGCTGGGTTTTGGTATCAATTCAAAACTCTATTAATTTTCCCAACATTACTTCTTTCGAAGTGGTCGGAGTAGTCTCTTTTGGAGGGGGCGGTCCGGGCGGAGGCGGCATTTCTCCTTCATTTTGATTTTCAGCCATGATCTACATATCAATAGATAATGTAATTAATTACTTATTATCATTTAAACTGCCTAAATCAATTAAACAGCCCAAATTCATCCCTAAATGAAATAATCTAAAGTTCTAAACTGCCCTAATTCTGAACACCCACCCAACTGCCGATTTTCCCCAATCCCAAATAGATGAAGAATTGCCCATTTACCCCACCCACCCAACTGCCGATTTGCCCCAATCCCAAATAGATGAAGAATTGCCCATTTACCCCACCCACCCAACTGCTCATTTGCACAAAATAGACTAACATAATCACAATTAAATTATTAACATTCAAATTTTGCTAACAGTACTACAATGACAGGATAGAATTTAAAATGAAAACAAATTAGAATTTAAAGTTAAAACACAACTTACCGAGACTAGAAGGAGGCGGAGACAGGAAGGAGAAGGCGGCGAGGCGGCGACGAGGTAGAGATAGGAAGCAGCGAGGTGGCGAGGCGGAAGCAGCGAATGGTCGACGTAGCCGCGCCGCGATGGGCTCCGGCTGACAACGGGCGATGCCGCGACGGAGAGAAGGGAAGGAATCGGAAGCACGCCGCACGGCCGCAGACGGCAGGGATGACCGGATGAGAGATGAGAGTTTGGGGTCTATGACTGCTGTGAGTGAATTAGTGAAACTAGGGTAGATATAAGTTAAAAGATAAAATAAAAACTAAATAATAATGTGTATATATATATATATATAATTTAAATAATATTACAATATATGTTTCGGTCGGTTCGGTCTCCGACTGACCCAAAACTGCCCAACCGAGGACCGAACCGAACCTCATCGGTTTTTACACAAGAAAACCGAACCCGAACCGAATTCAATTTTGAACCAAACTGAATTCATCGGTTCGGTCGGGTTTATATCTTGCACACCCCTACAAATGACTGAATAATTTCTTGCATTATTACAGTGACAGCTCATTTTATTTGTAATTTAATTTTCAATTTTAAATATAAATTGGACTGCAGCTAGCATCAATATGGGTATGGCCGTATGGGTATGGTATAACAACATGGGCAAGAATTCCGCGAAAGAAGCTAAATGGAATTCGAAATTTAATTAGAAAATTAAAGAGCGTCAAGATATATCAAAGTGAATGCAATAAGAGGTTGGAGGGAATAAGGATTGAAGAACCAATGAATTCACATTAATTTGTTTGCGTATATTTCCATCATTAAAAGAAGAACCTCGTGAATCCAATTTGTTTACTTACGAAATACAAGTTAAAAGACGTTACATTATAGAGTGAAATATTATAATAGCCACTTAAGTTAATAAAAACAAAATACTAGCCACTAAGTTAATATTATATAAATACTGGCCACTCTTACAAAAATACCCCTAGATAGAAACAGAACCGCCGTAGCACAATCTCATTCCTTCTTCGCACATCCGCCGTCTTCGCATCTCCGCCGCCGTCTTCGCATCTCCTCCGCCGTCTTCGCATCTCCTCCGCCGCCGCATTCGCATCTTCTTCCACCAACACCTTCGCGTCTAGGCTTCTTCGCGCCTAATCTCCGCAGCTCGTGCTACCGTCGCGTCACCCTCTCTGCCGCGCCACCATCTCTCCCGCTCGTGCTACCAGTCGCGCCTCCCTCTATGCTGCGCCATCATCTCCGCCGACGATGTCGAATAGCTCAAACAGAAGTGATTCCGTTGAATCAGAATCCGACGACGATTATGGCACCGATGTAAGTTTCCTACTACAAATCTATATGTTAATGGTGTTAATTTGTGATGCAAAACTCCGTTGCGGTGGTGGAAGGAGCGAATAGATCTAGTCGCCCCATGTAGGGTGCGAGTGGATCTACTCGCCCCATGTATTGTGCGAATAGATCTAGGCACGAGCGGGCGAACAAGGGCCGTTCGCGCGACTCGCGCCTGATGTCTGGGTAAAGTGAGCGGCGCGAGCGAGCGAACGAGGGCCGTTCGCGCGACTCGCGTCTGATGTGTGGGTAAGGTGAGCGGCGCGAGCGGGGCGAACGAGGGCCGTTTGAATATGCATGGGCTGGGCTAACATAGGGCCCATGCAAACATGTGCTATTCACAGAATGAGCTGTTTGTTTCTGCCGAGTACTAAAAAACTGGGTGTTGTTGCCATCAACGATCTCATCACCGCCCTCTAGCTTGAATATGCATCTTACTCTAAATTCTCTTTAACTGATTTATATCACTTCATCTGTGTGAATTGCATGTTATTGCACACAAACACAACTTTTACCCCACGTGCATTGGCTGCGGATTATGGGTGGTGTTCCGCGACCTTATAAAGTTTATTTGTCTTTTTTATTTTTATTTATCTTTTATGTCAAT
Organism: Agastache rugosa; assembly: GCA_031470985.1. NCBI lineage: Eukaryota > Viridiplantae > Streptophyta > Magnoliopsida > Lamiales > Lamiaceae > Agastache > Agastache rugosa. The sequence continues at coordinate 30,063,982 of CM062605.1, forward strand.
ATCACATACTATCCAAGTGTATAAGATATTTGGAGTTGGTGAATTATTTAAAATGCAAACCCTCTTTTCTACAAAAATAAGAAGCTATAAAATAATTCTGCACTAATCAAATTCTTATTTTGTGAATTCGTTCGAGTTTAGCCATTTTACTTCAATCGCCAATTGCAATATTTTTAAAAACCTCTATGATATTATTCTTAAAATCTTAACTTATAGGGACAAGGTGCAAAAATGCCCTCCAAGTATACATCAAGGAGTAAATATACCCTTGAAGTATGTTGAGATGCAAAAATATCCATATACTTTGATAAATAGTGCAAATTTAACGGAGAGTTAACTAACGTTATTATTATTATTTTTGTTTCCTAAATGTGGAGTTTCTTTTCGATCTTCTCTTACTCTCTTAAAAACCTCTCATTCTTCGAACACTAGAATCATATATTCATATGCCTTCTTGAGTTGAGGCTACTACAGGGCATACTAGTCCCTACTACAAATTATCGTCTACTGATGATCAGATTATTCATAAACGAAATTGAAGCTACTGATGCATAAGAAAGGTATATACGGACGGAGACATAAACTCATGATCATGCTAATTGTTAAATGTAGATGCTTCATCAACTAATGCTATTTTCTCTCTCTCTCTCTCACTCTCCAGAATACAGGACAGCAGGAATACAATTTGCTAAGATATTTAATGGTAATAGTCATGCTGTGAAAAATACTTGTTGCGTTATATTTGAGCTATATGTTGGGTTAGTTGCTTCGTACTATTCTTGGTATTGAAAATTTAATTTATAAATAAAATTGAGAACTGACCTTCTAGTTGTCACAATCAAAATTATTAACTCCACTATTTAATTAATAACAAAAAGGATACAAGAATTTAAATTGTTTTAATCTTATTTTGTTAATAGCTAGGATCTTCTAAAATTAAACAAGAATGAAAGTATAATGATAGACTAATGGGCAGTTAAGTTTCCATTAAATGGATGGGTACTATATATAATATAAGCACCATTTATTTAAGTATTTGGATATTTTTGCACCTCAACATACTTCAGGGTAAACTTCGAGGGCATTTTGCACCTTATCCCTAATTTATATTAAATTATGAATATAGTTTAATATCTTAATTATAAACTTCAATAACATATTAAAAACGTTTTTGAACTGCTGAGAAGGGTATTTCGTTGATAATATTATTGTTTAATACAGCTCCTTAATTGACTGCAATTTATTTACAAAAATAGAACTATTAAACTCTCAAAGAACAATGGTTTTATAAATGCTTACACACGAAATAGAAAAATGCAACTCAATATTGCATCAAGACTTGTTTCAACAAACTATAAATTTACATCACATTTATATAAATCTTCATTGACAACATCTTAAAAAACCTCAAAATTTTAATTACAACTTATAAAATGCAAAAGCCGCTGCACGATTAATTTAATTAAAAATTCTGTAGTGTGGCTACTTTAAACTAATATTAAGTAATTATCTATTTCAAGTTAATGTAGAAGAGCAAATTAAGTGAACCAAACAGATAAATACCAAATTCATCTTAGATTTCTGTTTAGTTTAAGACCTTGAGCAAATGGAATTTGACTTTAGGTTGTTCGTGATGGTTTCCGGTAAAGAAGGTAACCTTTATCTTTACTTATCACTTATTTGTTACTTTTATTTGAGAAAGTGATAGCCTCACAATTGCACTTTCTTCCCAAATGAGATGAGATTCATATCATCCACATATTTTATTCTCTTTTCTTTTTGCCTCTTCTTGGGGCACTTTCATGCTATATGTTCATTTATATATTCACTACGAGAACAAAAAGAAAAAAAGAAAAAAAGAAAAAAAAAAGAAGAGAAAATCTAAAAAAAAATGTTGTCCACCGTTAAGGTTATAGTGCGTGTTGACTTTGTCCAAAAATATTGCTTGTTGAATCAATGGATTAGAACATTTAGACATGTAAAATTGAGTAGTATGTAAAATTGTGTGCGTGTGTAATATTAATTTATTATACTATTGGTCTAATAATAATAATAATAATAATAATAATAATAATAATAATAATAATAAATGTAGCAAATGTTTGAAACGAGCTTAAATTGGACATGTCTACTACTATCTCTAACAAATATATATATATATATTGATAGTAACGGCCTCATCCTGGGCCTATATGTTAAAGCTCGGTCCACAGAGTTCGGCCCAAACAAAGTCAACCTCTGCCTTGAAGACCAAGTAACGAAGTCCTACTTTGGAAGAAGATAGAATTCTACTATGGATGGGAATCGGATATGCATGTATTGAGAAACTAGATATGTAAAAGGAGTCCAATCCCTAGAGGGATTAGGGCTTAATTCAAGGCTTATAAATAGATGCAAGATTAGAGGTGTAAGGACATTCAATACTCATTGTACTCACAAGCATAATAAAGGCTCTCTATATTCTCTCCCGTGGACGTAGATCACATCGATCGAACCACGTATATCCTTGTGTCATCGTGTTATTATTTCTTTTAGCTACTTTCGCAAACCCTAGATTTATCATTGGCGCCGTCTGTGGGAACAAAATCGACGGTCCTGCGGTAGCTGATCAACGATGGTAACGCGATCGCAAAGCATGCGGGAAGCCCAAAACCAACAGGGGAATACCAACGAAGCAGAAAGTCACCCCATAAAGAGGGGTACTCGCCAGAAACGCAAGTCGGTTCCAAAAGAGGGGCACAACAATGACCCAATAGAAGAAAATCCCTAAGAAGGGATGCCCGAGCTAGAGGACATCCCTCAGAGAGACCCACCGCAAAACCGGCGTCGGAGGGTACATAACGGACAGTCCTTCGGAACGGGTGATACTCCGGAAGGGTACGTCGAAGAAATCAACAACGAGTCAGAGCCGAAGGAATCCGAGTCGAAGGAGGATGATCTCCCCGGAGACTTCGACCTTGCCACCACCTACGCCGCCACGGAATTCGCTAAAGCCCATAAGGAGAAGTTCAAGCGCTTCCTTGCAGCAGCTCGGAAATCCTCAGTACCCGAGGCTAGAGAGAGTTCAACACGGAATTCCCAATCTAAAGCTCCTCGCTACACTGAGAGGCAGGAACCGGAACTAAGGGGGAAGCACGACCCCCGGCGGGGTTCAGTTCGACGTTAGAGTCCAACCCCGCAGCGGAGTCCCAGGCGACATCATATCCAAAGGCGACCTTGGAGCCCCAGAAGGAGCCGAAGTCCGAGCTATAGCGAGAGTCGCAGTCCCTCCAGGAACCAACACCAACGTGAAAGGAACCAGCTCGACTTGTCAGCCCGTTCACCGATGAGCTGCTTGACTCCAAACTCCTCACGGTGTACAAATTGCCAAACATTCCGGCCTACAATGGGCTGGATGATCCACTTAACTTCTTAACGCATTTCAGGTACAGCATGCACAACCAGGGCCTTAGAGAGGGACAAATGTGCAAGCTATTCCCCGAGATGCTGATCGATTATGCTCGAGCATGGTTTGACAGTCTCCCAACTGGCAGCGTGGGGTCCTGGACCTATTTGGAAAAAATCTTTAAGCAAAGATTCCATACAAAGGTTCAGGCTCGCCGAGACACAACCTACCTCCTATCGGTTAAGAAAAAGGATAAAGAATCTATAAGGGAGTACGCTTTCAGATTCATGCAGGAAAGCTTGAAGGTCGATAAAATCGACGATGTCTTTCTCATCTCGGCCTTCCGAAATGGGGTTGCTCCTGGGTCCCTGAGTTAGGAGCTCGCTAAATAGAAACCTGAGACAGCTCAGAAGATGTGGAGGATTGTATACCAGTTCGCTGATGGCCAAGATGCGGACCGATTGAAGCGTGAAGAGACCGAGAAGAAGAGAACTGAAGGGGATCGAGGCCGGAATGATCGTGATCGGAGAAGTGCTCACGAGCGCCTTCAAATAGGAGCTATCCAGTCCCGGCTCGGATTAGGACCTATCCCGTCCCGGCTTGGACCTTGGGTGGGATCAGAGCCGTCTCAACGACCTCCTTTTGTGAAAACAAATGCCGAGATCCTCGCACTCCACGAGGACTGGTTCACTAAACCACGTCCTATGTCAGGGTCTAAACCTCGAGACAGAAATAAACACTGCTCCTTCCATGACGACCATGGGCACCACACGGAGGACTGCCGCGACCTCGCGGATCAGATAGAGAGATTAGCCCAGGAGGGAACTCTGAAGAAATACGAAGCCGGGGGGAAGAAAAACAGAAAAGGAAAACGGAAAGGAGGACAGGGTCGCTGTGCCCTAAACAATAAGCGAGCTAAGGTCGATCAAGACGAGGATGATGACGACCCTCAATACGACGCACCACAGTACGACGGAGTGGTCTCCACCATCACCGGACTACCCCCAGGCATGACAAAAACTAAGTTGAAGGCAGAAGCTCGCAGACCACCAGTCCCATCGGGTGAGAAGCAAACGAAGAAGAGGTTCAAGAAGGGAGAAACAGTCACATTCTCTGAGGATGATCCTGTACCTACAGCTACACCACACAATGACGCCCTGGTGATACAGGTCGGAGTGGCCAACAAAATGGTCCATCGCGTTTTCATCGATGGTAGGGCCAGCGTGAGCATCATCTTCCAACACTGTTTGGATAGGATGGGCCTCGACCCAGCTTGGGTGAACTCCACGCTCCTGCCCCTCAAGAGCTTTACACAGCACGAGACGCGACCTGAAGGGACCATCGCGCTCGATGTTGCCATTGGCAGCCCGCCGACCAGCGTCAATAAACTGATTCAGTTCTACGTGGTTAAAGCGAACTCCCCCTACAACATCATACTAGGTCGGGATTGGCAAAATGCAGTCAGAGCCATCATTTCGCCCTACCACTTGCTGTTGAAGATCCAGACCTCGGCTGGAATCCTTACTGTCCGAGGTGACCAGATAAAGGCCAAGGAGTGCATGCAGGTTGCTCTCCGAGGTCAACCACAAGCATAGCAATCAAAGTATCCCAAGGAGCTGGAAGAAACGACGTCGATCCCAGACACCTCGGCGGAACAGGTTCCCTTATCCGAAACAGATATAGCGAAAGTCGTCAAGGTCGGCTTTGCAGGGGGACCTCAGACTCGCATGCAGGTAATCCAGCTCCTTAGGTCTGTTCGGCCCAAACAAAGTCAACCTCTGCCTTGAAGACCAAGTAACGAAGTCCTACTTTGGAGGAAGATAGAATTCTACTATGGATGGGAACCGGATATGCATATATTGAGAAACTAGATATGTAAAAGGAGTCCAATCCCTAGAGGGATTATGGCTTAATTCAAGGCTTATAAATAGATGCAAGATTAGAGGTGTAAGGACATTCAATACTCATTGTACTCACAAGCATAATAAAGGCTCTCTATATTCTCTCCCGTGGACGTAGATCACATCGATCGAACCACGTATATCCTTGTGTCATCGTGTTATTATTTCCTTTAGCTACTTTCGCAAACCCTAGATTTATCATTGGCGCCGTCTGTGGGAACAAAATCGACGGTCCTGCGGTAGCTGATCAACGATGGTAACGCGATCGCAAAGCATGCGGGAAGCCCAAAACCAACAGGGAAATACCAACGAAGCAGAAAGTCACCCCATAAAGAGGGGTACTCGCCAGAAACGCAAGTCGGTCCCAAAAGAGGGGCACAACAATGACCCAATAGAAAAAAATCCCTACGAAGGGATGCCCGAGCTAGAGGACATCCCTCAGAGAGACCCACTGCAAAACCGGCGTCGGAGGGTACATAACGGACAGTCCTTCGGAACGGGTGATACTTCGGAAGGATACGTCGAAGAAATCAACAACGAGTCAGAGCCGAAGGAATCCGAGTCGAAGGAGGATGATCTCCCCGGAGACTTCGACCTTGCCACCACCTACGCCGCCACGGAATTCGCTAAAGCACATAAGGAGAAGTTCAAGCGCTTCCTTGCAGCAGCTTGGAAATCCTCAGTACCCGAGGCTAGAGAGAGTTCAACACTGAATTCCCAACCTAAAGCTCCTCGCTACACCGAGAGGCAAGAACCGGAACTAAGGGGGAAGCACGACCCCCGGCGGGGTTCAATTCGACATCAGAGTCCAAGCCCGGGCATCCCTTCGTAGGGATTTTCTTATATTGGGTCATTGTTGTGCCCCTCTTTTGGAACCGACTTGCATTTCTGGCGAGTACCCCTCCTTATGGGGTGACTTTCTGCTTCGTTGGTATTCCCCTATTGGTTTTGGGCTTTCCGCATGCTTTGCGATCGCGTTACCATCGTTGATCAGCTACCGCAGGACCGTCGATTTTGTTCCCACAGACGGCGCCAATGATAAATCTAGGGTTTGCGAAAGTAGCTAAAAGAAATAATAACACGATGACACAAGGATATACGTGGTTCGATCGATGTGATCTACGTCCACGGGAGAGAATATAGAGAGCCTTTATTATGCTTGTGAGTACAATGAGTATTGAATGTTCTTACACCTCTAATCTTGCATCTATTTATAAGCCTTGAATTAAGCCCTAATCCTTCTAGGGTTCGGACTCCTTTTACATATCTAGTGTTTTAATACATGCATATCCGATTCCCATTCATAGTAGAATTCTATCTTCCTGCAAAGTAGGACTTCGTTACTTGGTCTTCAAGGCAGATGTTGACTTTGTTTGGGCCGAATTCTGTGGGCTGAGCCTTAATATATATGCCCAAATTAGCCTTAGGTCAGGCCCAGGATGAGACCGGTACTATCACATCCCCCCCCTAAAAAAAAGAGGAAAGAAGACATGTAGACGCAGACTACGAGGTCTAATTACCTAGGTGATTGATCGCGCAAATCACCTATACGAGCTGAATTTCCGAGCTTATGTTCCGAGCTGAAGTAGTAGGTATAACAAGATGATCAATCTGAGTAGCAGCGGCTCTGTTATGTTGTGTAGGTCGGTCATTAGACGTGGCCCATACCCGATGTAGAGGGCGGGCACTACAAAAATCGCGCAATTTACTGACGGAAAATTCCGTCGGTAAAGTCATCAAAATCCGTCGGTAAAGAACTTACCGACGAAATTACTGACGGAAATGTTCCCTTGTGATTCGATTCGTAGGTAAAGGATTTACCGACGGAATTAAATCCGTCCGTAAATTTACCGACGGAAATGTGACTGATAATCCGTCAGCAAATTCTTGTTTGACGAACTGGTTCCCCGAACGGATTTGTGACGGATTACTGACGGAATATCCGTTGGTAAATACCAACAGAATTATATCCGTCGATAATGTTTGACGAATTGGTTTTCGTCAAATTTCGATTTTACTGACGGAATAGTGACGGAATTTCCCTCAGTAATTACTGACGGATTGCGAATCCATTGGTAATTGCTGAGGAATTTAAAATGCGTTGGTAAATTTTGACGTCCCTAATTTCGTCACGTTGGAAATATTGTGACGGTTTTGTGACGGAATTTCCGTCAGTATTTAGCTACGGATCAAAATCTATCGGTAATTTTTTTTTTAATTTTATCCGTCGGTAATTCGTCGTTAATTTTATGATATTTTTGGAATATTTAATTATTTAATATTTTAGTCCGGTTTTTACTAATTAATTTATTAATATTTTAGCCCCAATTTTTAACATACGAAACAAGTAATTTATAATATAAAACATAATATAAAAGTCTTTGGTAATATAGTAATAAGAATCTGATATTTTTGGCAACAAAGTACGTACAAAGAGAGAAAGACGGCGACGGGAAGGAGAAGCGACGGTGGAGCGGCGGCGGAGCGACGGCGAGCGGCAGCGGAGCGGTGGCGAATCTGTTCAATAAGTAAACGGTCAGAGAGAGAGAGAGAGCGAGAGAGAAAAAGAGAGCGCGCGAGAAATTTACCCGAAGACGGCAACGGGACGGCGGAGTGCAGGCAAAACAGCAGCGGAACGGCAACGGGAACGGCGACGGCACTGTGGAACGAGAAAGAGTCAGAGAGAGAGAGAGCGCGCGTGAGAGAGAGAGATATATATATATATATAGTGAGAGGACTTACCAGGGAGCACGACGACGGCGGCGGAACGGCAACGGCGACGGCAACGGGAACGTCGACGGCACTATGGAAAGAGAAAGAGTCAGAGAGATAGAGAGAGAGCGCGCGAGAGAGAGAGAGAGAGATAGTGAGAGGACTTACCAGGGAGCACGACGACGGCGGTGGCGGGACGACGACAGCACGACGACGGCGGCGGGAGTAGGAGAGGGAGGGAATTAGGGCAAAGAGAGAAGTGAGGGGGAAGAGACGCGTACGCTGTACTAATTCAATTTTACCGACGGATTGTATCCGTCGGTAATATTTGACCCGGCTAAATTTACCGACGGATACAACATCCGTTGGTATTTACCGACGGAAAAATCCGTCGGTAAATTTTTTCCCGTTATGTGTAAATTTACTGACGGAAATTTCCGTCACTAAATATAAATTTAAAAAATTAAATTTATAAGTGATAAAATTATGCCTGAAACGACCCTGTAGTCGAGTCACCATCTAACTTGATCTCTATGACACCCTCAATTCTCACGGACTTTGTGAACTAATCACCGCTCGAGAGTCGAGCGTACACAAGTCAAGATTAGTCAACATCGATCGATATTGTATCTCGCGATCTTCTCGTTTCTCTCGATTCTCACATACATTGTTTACTAATCACAGCCATTATTTGAGAAACGAGTCAAAATCATAATTCTACAAACAAGGCTCGCAACCTATATATTGATCGGGTGAAGATTAATTACTCAGATTTGTCTAACTCGATCGATCTTTGTTTCCCTCGACTTTCACGGACGTTATTAACTAATCACCACCATTAATCGAGAAGCAATTAGCGCACATCTAGTACAAAAAAGTCAACTACTTGGTAATCTTATCGATTCCATCGATCAACACGGAACATTGTTAGAGTCGTTAACTATAGAATTTCGATTTACGGTTCATGGGTTTACCAACGGATATGAAAACCGTCACTATTACCCTATTTACCAACGGATTACCGACGGATAATCCGTTGGTAAAGTTTTATTTTAAATAAATTTGAAATTTTACCGACGGATTTGCATCCGTCACAAATATTCCCTCACAAATCCGTTGGTAAATCCATCAAGAAGAAAAATTAAATCGAAAATATTTAAATGAATTTTACCGACGGATTCAGAATCCGTCGGTAAAAGTAATTATTTTTTATTTTGAATTTTTTTTAACAAATTTACTGACGGAAACAAATTCGTCACTAAGTTTTCGTCAATAATCCGTTGGTAAATCCGTCACTATATAAAGCAGAAAATTTAAATCGAAAATATTTAAATGAATATTACCGACGGATGCAAAATCCGTTGGTAAATAAAATTATTTTTATTTTGAATTTTTTTAACAAATTTACTGACGAAAAATAATCCGTCACTAAATATCCGTCACTAATCCGTTGGTAAATCCGTCACTAAATCTATAAATAAAAAAAATTAAATCGAAAAAAAATTAAAACATTTACTGACGGATAGAAATCCGTCTGTAAATTTATTTTTTTTATTTTTTAAATAAATAATGAACTTTACCAACGGATATTTCCGTTGGTAAGTTTAACAAGGGAATATCCGTCGGTAAATCCATCAGTATTTACGGCGCGAATTACCCCGCCAAATGTCCGTCAGAAATCCGTCAGAAATCCGTCGGTAAATATTTTTTAGCCGACCCATTTTTTTTCCGTCACAAATCCGTCGGTATGTACTGAGGGATTTTCAATCCGTCAGTAATTCCGTTGGTAAATCTTGGTTTTTTTGTAGTGGGGGAAAATAGTGGGCCGTTTTGAATTTTGTTGAGGGACGGTTCATATTTCGAGAAAGGCGGGCCCATGTTCACACGTGTGTCATATGTAACGGCGGGATTCAAATGTATATCCACAGGATTTGAAACGTTTCTCCCCCTATCACATTATTTCACATCCGCCATCATCAGAAAAAGCTTTTTTCTTCTTCCCCGCAATCCTCGATTTTCTGCTTCCCATACCGCCGGTGTTCACTCCGTTGGGGTTTCCGTTCGCGCCAGAGCATTTCCGCTCCCTTTTACAAGTAAGTATGGCCTCCCATTCTCAGTGTAGTAGTAGTGGTGGTAGCGAATCTCCCCTGGCAGTCGGCTTGAGTAGAAGCGTTGATTTTAGCATTTTTGTATTAGGATCTTTTATTCCCTTTGTCGAAACTTTAATAGTGCCCCCGTGTGTGAAGGGGAAAGTGGCTGATTACCCCTCAACCTTAAACAAAGCTAGGATTAGGTTTCTTGCCCAAACGTATAATTTCCCTATCGATGCTGAATTAATAGAACCTCGCCCAGAGGATAGGGCATGCTCTCCCCCGATGGGATTTGTTACTATTTATGAAGACAGCCTACACGCTGGTCTTCGACTACCCCTCCCTGAGTCCTATGCCGAGCTCCAGAAGAAGCTCGGCTTAGCGTTAGGGCAGATAATGCCGAATTCGTTTAGGCAATTCACCGATTTGGGTGTGGCAGCGATTGATAAGGGTCACCGAATATCCGCCGAGCTCATTCACGAGCTCTTTGTCTTCAAAAAGGCGGGGGGCTGGTACAATGCCGCTGCCCGGACTGAGTTCAAGGGGCGAACTCAAAATAAAGTGGACAAATGGCACAAGAAATTTTTCTTTTGCCGCCACAATAGTTTTGTCGACCTGGTTTGGAGGCTAGAAAAGCCTTTCGAGTGGGTAATAGATGAGGTGGATAAGGATTTGGAGACTGCTGTAAAAGCGATGAGGGATCGCGGTCCTTTTGAGGGGAGCTACAACGAAAACTCCCTAGCTGAAGCGGGGTTGAGCCCGTATGAGCCCCAAAGTATGGTGGATCCGGCGACGGGTGAGGCCCCGCTAGTGCTGTTAGGGTTGTTTTGTTTGCTGATTCGTCGTCCTTACTTTTTTTTTCGATTTGCAGTGAAGAACTTCGGGAAGTTAAAAGAGGTCGGTGCCAAGGCCGCAGCTCGCGGGGCTAAGAGAGCGAGGTTGTCTGGACGATCTGCCTTCTCCTCTGATCAGGGTCAGCTCGGGGGGTCTGCTGCGATAACTGTTCGCTCTCCTTCCCCCAAACCGCCTCAGAAACGATCGAAGGTCGGGGACCAAGTCGAAGTGGACATTATCGACGTCACGGGCAGTGACGCGAGCCCGGTAGCTCCTCCAAACAAGCTGGCTGGTCTGCCTTTTCCCGAGGTGAAGACTTATTGCTTTCATTACACAATTTCCCTTAATTCTTACATGTGTAGCTAACTGCATTCCTTCTTGTAGGGCATCGATATGTTCGTGGGATGGCTGAAGAACAGCGTCGGGGAGATGTCCGCGAAACACGAGGACGAGAAAAGCCAGTACTCTGAAAAGCTGATGTCGGCCAATGCCCGGGCGAAGAAGGCTGAGGCCGAGCTGATCAAGGCCGAAGAGTGCATGAAAGCCGTCAAGTCCGAGCTAGTTGCTCAGCTCGCGAAGGCCGAGGTGGAGGCCGAGAAAACTCGGAAGTTTGAGTCCGAGCTGAATGCGGCGAAGGATCGGGAGGCCAACCTTGCAGCTAGTCAAGGTGAGCTCCTCTGGGCCTATACAAAGAGGTTCCTATTGTCGGAGAGTTTCTCCTAGCTTGCCAATGATTTGGCCGCGCTTATCAATGGGAACTTCGCTGTGGCTGCTTTGGAGAGGGCCGCCAAGGACTTCCCTGACCTGGATGTCTCCAATTATGGCTTCAAGCGGCTAGGAGATGAAGCTCTCCCTTCCCGGTACGCCAGAGTGGTCCGAGATCACCTCGGTCAGTTTCCTGTCCTGGAAAATCTTGCCAGCTCGTCCACGCTGCTATCTGCCGAGCAGATTGCTGACTGCTCGGTAGATCGGGACCTCGACCTGGATGCGGCTTTTGATTCTCTTCGCGACGAAGAAGAAGAAGAAGGCGAAGACCACGAAGAGGAAGTGGAGGAGGAACGGGAGGCCGGGACTGGTGAAAATCTGACCTCCGACAAGGATGTGGAGGATCCCCCCTCCGAGCAGCCACCTTCTCAAAATAAGGAGGTCGGGGATGTTTAGTTAGTTTTTTTTTTTACATTGTATTTTTGTACTTAGGATCCTCGAATCAATGGATTTGTTTTCCTTTTCTTGCGTGTAGAGCTTGGATTCTATCGATGTTTCTACTTTACGCATTCAAATAGCTCTCCTTTCACAAGACCTGCTTGACCAACGGTCCATTGTTCAGCAATGGAGGGAGAAATGTCGCCAAGCTGAGGAGCTTTTCGGCAAAAAGTGTACTATGCTGAAATCCCAAGAAGCCGAGCTGAAGGAATGGCAGGTGAAGTTCGAGGCGCTTTGCGAGGAGGTTGAAATGAAGCGGCTCGCTTTTCAAGAAAGTACCGACTTGCTTCAGGCTAAGCTTCTTCAGGCTGAGGAAGAGTTGGAAATTGTCCGAGGTCAAGCTGGCCGCGTTCCTAAGGATCATGCGAAGATTGCCGAGGAGCATGCCGAGTATGAAGATATTATCTGTCGCGGCGGTGATATCACCATATCCGAGGCGGAATTATAGACGAAAGAAGACTTGGAGCAGTATCTCGAGCTGAAAGAAGCACTCGGCCCCGAGTTTTTTGGGCTTCAAGGTGCTTTTGACATGCTGAAAGAGAGTGCGAACAGGTATAAGTGTATATTGGACCGCCGACCTAAGTTACCTGCGCTCCTAGCCAATGGCGCGGGCGCGGCCATTCCGTCTTCTTCTCGGACGTGCCTGCCCACGAGGTGAAAACGGCTTCGCAGGGACATCAGGTCGGCCCGAACCAAGGTAGCCGAGCTGTTGGGCGAGGTTCGGCTACCCCGCGAGGTCGGAGTTTTTCTGCTGGAAGAAGTCGAGGTCGGGGACGGGGTCGAATTTCGATTGATGATCTCTTGGGGCCTTCCTCATTTGAAGAAGATTGACTTAGCTTTAGCAAGAAACATCCTCCCCCATAGATTAGCTCGATTCTGCCTGTAATTTATGTACACACAAACTGTTCTAAATAGTTAGAAATAAAGATATATATATATTTGGTCATTGAACTTCCTGTCCTTTGTGAAGATTGCTTCCTTGGTTTATTTGCACGATGCATCTTTGAGGGAGTTGAACTCGGACCTCTTTGTGTTGACAAGGGAACCATGGTTCGGACCTCGTATCTTATTCTCCCGGGAGAACCTGGTTCCGACCCCAGTTGAGAACTAATTATCCTTAGGAGGGAGTTTGATTCGGACCTCGTGGGATCTTTCTTTTTGGATAGAGACGAGCTCGGACCTCGGAAAGGGTTTCCTTTGCGCATTGTAGGATATTATTACCCCATGTCGGGTCATTACTGACCACGCAAGGAAACCGTAGTTCGACCTTATGAGGGGATTTTTGATATTATGGATACTTCGTATAAGCAGATCAAAAGACACAAGATGTGCAAGACGAAAAAGAAACTTTATTTAAAAAAGACCAAAAAAAAAAGAGTTTTGACGAGCTCGTAAAAAGAACAAAACATTAAGGACAAAAAGAAAACCTAAGACCCTATATGCAAGACTTTGCTGCTTATACGAAGAATCTCTTTAGATGGGCGATGTGCCACGTTATGGGTATTAGCTTGCCCGAAAGATAGGCGATTTTGTAAGCTCCTTTGCTGAGGACTTCGTGTACTCTGTAGGGCCCTTCCCACGTGGCTTCGAGCTTGCCGAGCTTCTCTGAATGGCTTATCTCGTTGTTTCTAAGCACAAGATCACCGACCTGGAACTGCTGGGGTTTAACCCTTTGGTTGTAATACCGAGTCATCTGCTGTTTGTACCGAGCTTATTTTATGCTGGCTTGTTCCCTCTTTTCCTCCAATAAATCCAGGTCGGTTCGGCGTTGTTCTTCGTTAGCTTCGGTGGAGAAATTGATAGTGCGGGGGCTGGGTGCCCCGATCTCGACAGGTATGACTGCTTCTGACCCGTATACTAAACGGTACGGGGTTTCTCCTGTTGGAGTTCGGGGTGTAGTTCGGTATGACCACATGACGTTTTGGAGATTGTAGATCCACTCCGTCTTATCCTTCTCTAGGCAGGCCTTGAGTCCGTTCACTATTGTCCTGTTGGTGACCTCGGTCTGGCCATTAGTTTGAGGTCGGTTGACTGAGATGAACTTTTGCTGGATATTGAGTCCTTTACAAAATTCTCGGAACTCTCTGCTTGTAAATTGTGTTCCATTATCCGAGATGAGGACTCTCGGTACTCCGAACCGGCACACGATGTTTTTCCAGATGAAGTCAACGGCTTTCTCACTTGTGACTTTTGTGGAAGGTTCAGCTTCGACCCACTCGGTGAAGTAGTCGACTGCAACTATTAGAAATCGTTTTTGCTTGGGTGCCGGGTAGAAAAGTCCTACGATGTCAATACCCCACTCCATAAATGGCTACGGGCTTTGCATAGTAGAGATGTTGGTCTGGGGTAGTCTCGTCACTCTGGCATGTAGCTGGCATTTCAGACACTCTTTCACGAATCCTTCTGCATCTCTTGCCATTGTCGGCCAATAGTACCCCCATCGCATGATCTTCTGAGCTAGCATCCGAGCTCCGATGTGGCTCCCGCATGTACTTCTCTTAGTACGCAGCCTGCTTCCCTTGGTCCAACACACTTTTGGAGAGGCTGTAAATATGATTTTCGATAAAGGACTCCTCCTTCGAGGACGTACTGCGTTGATTTAGCTAGAATTTTTCGAGCTTCAGCTTTGTCCTCGGGCACTTCCCCTCTCTCCAAATATCTTATTAAGGGAGTCATCCAGTTCGGATCGTCCTCTTCGATTGCATTAATTTCTGCTTCTTCTATACTCCGATTCTGAACTTGTTCTACTAGCGTCGAGCTAGATGGGGAGTTCGCTAGTTTGCTTAGCTCATCAGCTCGGGTATTTTGGCTTCGGGGAATGCGAACTATTTTGAAGAACTGGAAAGATTGTTCTAGGAGTTTTACCTTTTCCAGGTACTTCTTCAGCTTCTCACTTTTCACCTCGTACTTCCCCAGCACGTGGTTGACTACAACTTGGGAGTCACAGTGGACTTGGACAGCTCGTACCTGGAGGGTTTGGGCGAGACGGAGTTCGGCAATAAGAGCTTCATATTCCGCCTCGTTATTTGTAGTGGGAAATTCGAATCGCAGTGAATATGTTAATTCCTTCTTCTCCGGGCTGATGAGGAGTATGCCAGCTCCACTTCCTTTCTTTCCCGAAGCTCCATCTACATACATCTCCCAGCAGTCCGGGGGTATCTTTTCTGGGACTTCTTGGAGTTCGGTTTTGGCTTTGATCTCTTTTGGTTCCTCGAGGTCCTTATATTGAGCTTCTACGAGGAAGTCTGCCAAAGCTTGCCCTTTTATAGCTCGGCGGGGACCGAACGATATAGAATGCTCCCCAAGCTTGACTGCCTATTTCGCGATCCTTCCTAAAGCTTCCGGCTTAGTGAGAACTTGCCGAAGTGGTAGATCGGTCAAAACTTGTATTGGGTGAGCTTGGAAGTAGGGTTTTAGACGCCGAGCTGCATTTATCAGGCTAGAGCGACCTTCTCGAGAGGCTGATACCTCGTCTCTGGGTCTTTTAGAACTCGGCTGGCGTAGTACACCGGTAGCTGCCGATCTCCTTCGTCTCGGACCAACACTGCACTTATTGCTTCCTCCGATGCTGCGAGGTACAGAGAGAGCGGTTCTTCCTTTTGGGGGACTGACAAGGTTGGTAAGTCCCCGAGGTGGCGCTTGAGCTCCTCAAAGGCTAGCTCATGCTCTCGTCCCCATCCAAATTCCGGTGCCTTCTTGAGAATTTTGAAGAATGGGAGATGTTTCTCGGCAGTCTTGGAGAGGAAACGACTTAGCGCGGTTATACATCCTGTCAACCTATGCACGTCGCGGATAGTTCAGGGTACCTTCATCTCCTGCACGGCTCTAACCTTCAGCGGGTTGGCTTTGAGACCTTCTGGCGAGATCCAGCACCCTAAGAATTTTCCAGATCGCACGTTGAAAGTGCACTTCTTTGGGTTCAGCTCATCAAAACTCTTTTTTTTTTGGTCTTTTTTAAATAAAGTTTCTTTTTCGTCTTGCACATCTTGTGTCTTTTGATCTGCTTATACGAAGTATCCATAATATCAAAAATCCCCTCATAAGGTCGAACTACGGTTCCCTTGCGTGGTCAGTAATGATCCCGACATGGGGTAATAATATCCTACAATGCGCAAATGAAACCCTTTCCGAGGTCCGAGCTCGTCTCCCTACAAAAAGGAAGATCCCACGAGGTCCGAATCAAACTCCCTCCTAAGGATAATTAGTTCTCAACTGGGGTCGGAACCAGGTTCCCCCGGAAGAATAAGATACGAGGTCCGAACCATGGTTTCCTTGTCAACACAAAGAGGTCCGAGTTCAACTCCCTCAAAGATGCATCGTGCAAATACACCAATGAAGCAATCTTCACAAAGGACAGGAAGTTCAATGACCAAATATATATATATCTTTATTTCTAACTATTTAGAACAGTTTGTGTGTACATAAATTACAGGCAGAATCGAGCTAATCTATGGGGGAGGATGTTTCTTGCTAAAGCTAAGCCAATCTTCTTCAAATGAGGAAGGCCCCAAGAGATCATCAATCGAAATTCGACCCCGTCCCCGACCTCGACTTCTTCCAGCAGAAAAACTCCGACCTCGCGGGGTAGCCGAACCTCGCCCAACAGCTCGGCTACCTTGGCTCGGGCTGACCTGATGTTCCCGCGAAGCCGTTTTCATCTCGCGGCCAGGCATCGTCCGAGAAGAAGACGGAATGGCCGCGCCCGCGCCATTGGCCAGGAGCGCACGTAACTTAGGTCGGCGGTCCAATATACACTTATACCTGCTCGCACTCTCTTTCGGCATGTCAAAAGCACCTTGAAGCCCAAAAGACTCGGGGCGGAGTGCTTCTTTCAGCTCGAGATACTGCTCCAAGTCTTCTTTCGTCTTTAATTCCGCCTCGGATATGGTGATACCACCGCCGCGACAGATAATATCTTCATACTCGGCATGCTCCTCGGCAATCTTCTCATGATCCTTAGGAACGCGGCCAGCTCGACCTCGGGCAACTTCCAACTCTTTCTCAGCCTGAAGCAAGTCGGTACTTTCTTGAAAAGCGAGCCGTTTCACTTCAACCTCCTAGCAAAGCGCCTCGAACTTCACCTGCCATTCCTTCAGCTCGGCTTCTTGGGATTTCAGCAGAGTACACTTTTTGCCGAAAAGCTCCTCAGCTCGGCGGCATTTCTCCCTCCATTGCTGAGCAATGGACCGTTGGTCAAGCAGGTCTTATGAAAGGAGAGCTATTTGAATGCGTAAAGTAGAAACATCGACAGAATCCAAGCTCTACACGCAAGAAAAGGAAAACAAATCCATTGATTCGAGGATGCTAAGTACAAAAATACAATGCAAAAAAAAAAACTAACCAAACATCCCCGACCTCCTTATTTTGAGAAGGTGGCTGCTCGGAGGGGGGATCCTCCACATCCTTGTAGGAGGTCAGATTTTCACCAGTCCCGGCCTCCCGTTCCTTCTCCACTTCCTCTTCGTGGTCTTCGTCTTCTTCTTCTTCTTCATCGCGAAGCGAATCAAAAGCCGCGTCCAGGTCGAGGTCCCGATCTACCGAGCAGTCAGCAATCTGCTCGGCAGATAGCAGCGTGGATGAGCTGGCAAGATTTTCCAGGACAGGAAACTGACCGAGGTGATCTCGGACCACTCTGGCGTACCGGGTAGGGAGAGCTTTATCTCCTAGCCGCTCGAAGCCATAATTGGAGACATCCAGGTCAGGAAAGTCCTTGGCGGCCCTCTCCAAAGCTGCCACGGCGAAGTTCCCATTGATAAGCGCGGCCAAATCATTGGCAAGCTCTGAGAAACTCTCCGACAACAGGAACCTCTTTGTATAGGCCCAGAGGAGCTCACCTTGACTAGCTGCAAGGTTGGCCTTCCGGTCCTTCACCGCATTCAGCTCGGACTCAAACTTCCGAGTTTTCTCGGCCTCTGCCTCGGCCTTCGCGAGCTGAGCAACCAGCTCGGACTTGACGGCTTTCATGCCCTCTTCGGCCTTGATCAGCTCGGCCTCAGCCTTCTTCGCCCGGGCATTGGCCGACATCAGCTTTTCAGAGTACTGGCTTTTCTCGTCCTCGTGTTTCGCGGACATCTCCCCGGCGCTGTTCTTCAGCCATCCCACGAACATATCGATGCCCTGCAAGAAGGAATGCAGTTAGCTACACAGGCAAGAATTAAGGAAAATTGTGTAATGAAAGCAATAAGTCTTCACCTCGGGAAAAGGCAGACCAGCCAGCTTGTTTGGAGGAGCTACCGGGCTCGCGTCACTGCCCGTGACGTCGATAATGTCCACTTCGACCTGGTCCCCGACCTTCGATCGTTTCTGAGGCGGTTTGGGGGAAGGAGAGCGAACAGTTATCGCAGCAGACCCCCTGAGCTGACCCTGATCAGAGAAGGAGGCAGATCGTCCAGACAACCTCGCTCTCTTAGCCCCGCGAGTTGCGGCCTTGGCACCGACCTCTTTCAACTTCCCGAAGTTCTTCACTGCAAATCGAAAAAAAAAATGTAAGGACGACGAATCAACAAACAAAACAACCCTAACAGCACTAGTGGGGCCTCACCCGTCGCCGGATCCACCATACTTTGGGGCTCATACGGGCTCAACCCCGCTTCAGCTAAGGAGTTTTCGTTGTAGCTCCCCTCAAAAGGACCGCGATCCCTCATCGCTTTCACAGCAGTCTCCAAATCCTTATCCACATTATCTATTACCCACTCATAAGGCTTTTCTAGCCTCCAAACCAGGTCGACAAAACTGTTGTGGCGGAAAAAGAAAAACTTCGTGTGCCATTTCTCCACTTTATTTTGAGTT
Organism: Agastache rugosa; assembly: GCA_031470985.1. Lineage (NCBI taxonomy): Eukaryota > Viridiplantae > Streptophyta > Magnoliopsida > Lamiales > Lamiaceae > Agastache > Agastache rugosa. The sequence goes on from CM062605.1 coordinate 30,082,896, forward strand.
CGTCCCTTGAACTCAGTCCGGGCAGCGGCATAGTACCAGCCCCCCACCTTTTTGAAGACAAAGAGCTCGTGAATGAGCTCGGGGGATATTCAGTGACCCTTATCAATCGCTGCCACACCCAAATCGGTGAATTGCCTAGACGAATTCGGCATTATCTGCCCTAACGCTAAGCCAAGCTTCTTCTGGAGCTCGGAATAGGACTCAGGGAGGGGTAGTCGAAGACCAGCGTGCAGGCTGTCCTCATAAATAGTAACAAACCCCATCGGGGGAGAGCATGCCCTATCCTCTGGGCGAGGTTCTATTAATTCAGCATCGATAGAGAAATTATACGTTTGGGCCAGAAACCTAATCCTAGCTTTGTTTAAGGTTGAGGGGTAATCAGCCACTTTCCCCTTCACACACGGGGGCACTATTAAAGTTTCGACAAAGGGAATAGAAGATCATAATACAAAAATGCTAAAATCAACGCTTCTACTCAAGCCGACTGCCAGAGGAGATTCTATACCACAACTACTACTAGACTGAGAATGGGAGGCCATACTTACTTGTAAAAGGGAGCGGAAATGTTCTGGCGCGGTTGTGAACGGAAACCCCAACGGAGTGAACACCGGCGGTACGGAAAACAGTAAATCGAAGATTTTGGGAAAGAAGGGAAGTTTTCTGGGCAAAGGATGTTTCTGCTAATAATGACGGATGTGAAATAATGTGATAGGGGAGAAACGTTTAAAATTCCGTGGATATACATTTGAATCCCGCCGTTACATATGACACACGTGCGGACGTGGGCCCGCCTTTCTCGGAATATGAACCGTCCCTCAACAAAATTCAAAACGGCCCACTACTTTCCCCTCCCACTAAATCGGGTATGGGCTGCGTCTACTGACCGACCTAAACCACATAACAAAGCCGCTGATACTCAGTTTGCTCATCTTGTTTTACCTGCTACTTCAGTTCGAAACATAAGCTCGGTAATTCAGCTCGTATAGGAGATTTGCGCGATCAATCACCTCGGCAATTAGACCTCATAGTCTGCGTCTACATGTCTTCTTTCCTCTTTTTTTGGGGGGATATGATAGTAACGGCCTCATCCTGGGCCTGACCTAAGGCTAATTGGGCCTATATGTTAAAGCTCGGCCCACAGAGTTCGGCCCAAACAAAGTCAACCTCTGCCTTGAAGACCAAGTAACGAAGTCCTACTTTGGAGGAAGATAGAATTCTACTATGGATGAGAATCGGATATGCATGTATTGAGAAACTAGATATGTAAAAGGAGTCCAATCCCCAGAGGGATTAGGGCTTAATTCAAGGCTTATAAATAGATGCAAGATTAGAGGTGTAAGGACATTCAATACTCATTGTACTCACAAGCATAATAAATGCTCTCTATATTCTCTCCCGTGGACGTAGATCACATCGATCGAACCACGTATATCCTTGTGTCATCGTGTTATTATTTCTTTTAGCTACTTTCGCAAACCCTAGATTTATCATATATATAGATAACTTTTAGTGAAAAGACCCTTTTAAAGTAAAAAATAGGAATAAATCCCAACCTTTGATCCACAATAGATGGATGGCCAGATCTGAAGCCGGTCGGATCCGGGTCAAATCGGGTCGGATTCGGATTAACGGGTCAGACCCGGGTCAACTCGTTGACTTTTCTTTTTTCTTTTTTTTTAGTTTCGAAATTTTTTTTCGAAATTTTTTTTTGGTTTTTTTTTTAATAAAGTGTGGTGCATCTCAATATACTGTGTGATGCATCTCATTTCATGTTGTGGTGCATCTCATTACATAGTGTGTTGCATCTACACATTGTGATGCATCTCATTATACATGGTGGTGCATCTCATTACACATAGTGTTGCATCTCAAAATGCATTGTGGTGCATCTCATAATACATGGAGGTTTATCTCATACACTATGTGTGTGTATAACTATATCAAAACAAGGGAAAATCTTGGGGTGATTTGGTTTGATGAAATCAAACTACTTTTCAAATCATTGTATTCATACCATATCAATAAACAAGTGTTTGGGATTTTTTTGTCTCCGCCTTCGGCTCCGATTTTAATTTATAGATAATGATTGTGTCAACATTAATATTTTTTAGCTCGCTCTGAGGCCTTCGGCTCCCCTAGCTCGACTCTTGAAAAAAAATCAAAATACAAAATAAAAAAAAAATAGTGAAAAAGAATATTAAAAATTAAAAAATTGTGCATCCCAATACACTTAGTGGTGCATCTCATTGCACAGTGTGGTGCATATCATCTGACTCTTAAAAAAATTTGAAAAAAAAAATCGAAAGTCAACGGATTGACCGGGTTCGACCCGTTGACCCAGATCCGATCCGGTTTGACCTGGATCAGATATGACCCTCCATACGATCTATGGTGGAGATATATTCCTATTTCTTAGGTTAAGATCAATTTTTATATGATCCTTTTCATATATATATATATATACACAAACACGAACAGTATAGCCTTAAAAAAATACACCTGAAATAAATTTATGTATATAATCATTTATCCGTCGATCTTGATGAATCTACTTTTAACAATGATTTTCAGCCACATAATAAGAAAAATATTCAATATTGTTTGTGCACGATCGAGTATCATATCTGAGGTTTGCTATATGTATATATGGACTTATGCCATCTCCAACAATTCGCACCAAATTCAGCACAAAAATACAGCAAAATTAGCAAGTCATCTCCAACAGTCTGCTCTATATTTTTACACAAAAATAGAATTTTCTAGAATATTCTACTTTTAGTCACGGTTGATGATCTTGAAACACGAGATTACTTCCGATTAGAGCAATAAAATAATTCGAAAGCATAAACAAGCCAAAGAAGGCAACAATAGTATTTTGATATGTTTCGAATTTTATTTTCAGATGGAGTGGGACATTCCGGAGATGGCCTTTATTAGAAATTTAAATGTATCGACTTTATTTTTATGCTTTTATTATGTAATTGTATTTTTTTGAATTTCTTTTTAGTTTATCTTGTATTTTATGTAATTATGTTTTTAAATAATTTTATGTAATTTTAATGTTGGTATAATATTTAGAAATATAACTATTATATTTTGGAACACAAAAAATAATAAATATAACAAAGAATAATAATTATAACAAGATAATCAATGATAAAAAGAGTAGAGCAATGAATAGTGTTGCTCCAAAACTTGGAGCAACACTATTCAAATATGTATAATAGAGCAAGATTTTTGTGTTGGGTTGGAGAAGAAATTGCTCCAAATTTAGAGATATGTAAATTTTTTGTGTTGGGTTGGAAATGCTCTTACTAATCAAACCATAAGTTATGTTTGTAACACGATTTTTGAGTTGATTTCTTAAATTTGTAAGTCACATCGACTAGCTTAATTAATCTGGAATGATCAATTTTCAATTTCTTGACTTAATATCCCTAGTGGGACTTAGTGGAATTGAATCAATCATAATTCCACTACTTTTATGAATGACCTTAAAAGCACTACTAATAGGAGCAGAAAAGTTAAATTCCGAAAGAAAAAAAGAAATTGAAGTGGGAAACTGACTTTTTACTAGTCTACATTATGTGACACAAATTATGAAACTTTATATGGACAAAGCAAGTTTGTTGGCATGACCATACATCACCAAATAATGCAATCTATGCCCAGTGATATTCTTTTCTACCATACCAACTTGACATAGGGAGTTAAATCATATTACATATAATTTAATACCCAGTGATATATCTCTTATTTTTGTGTAAACAGTTTCGAATATATTTAATCGATACACATTAAATTTTATTCATATCGTGTAATACATCATTTTGTCTTGAATAATGATATTGTTGCTTGAATAGTGAATTTAAATCACCCTTCGTGCGTATTTAATTTAACTTTATTTTTATCCAAAAAGTACTCTTAGTTTTATCATCAAGAAGGGAATTGGAGATTAGAAATCAAAATTACATACTCTTGGATAGAGGTGACCGCGGTTCGGTTCGGTTCCGGAACCGGAACCGAACAGGTGGTTCTCGGTTCCACCCCAAGGGAACCGGAACCGAACCGCCGACCACTTCGATTTCGGTTCCAAACTGGAACCGTAAGTTTCGGTTCGGTTCGGTTCCGCGGTTCCGGCAGTTTCAAATCGGAACCGCATATTTTGGGATTCAATTTTTGTATTTTTTTTTCGTTTTTTGCTACTTTTTCGTGTTTAATTGTAATTTTAATTATTCTAACGTAACATTTAGGTGAAATAAATATGAATTGTAACATAAATATAGATAAAAACATAAAAAATAAAAAAAATAGGAGGAATCGGCGGTTCGGTTCCGGAACCGAACCGAAACCAGCGGTTCTCGGTTCCACAACTTTGGAACCGAATCCGAACTGCCGTCGATGCGGTTCTCGGTTCCAAATCGGAACTGGCGGTTCGGTTCCGGCGGTTCTGGTTCTTTTGGCCACCTCTACTCTTGGAGCAATTTAATATCAATAATAGTGCGGATAAACTTGTGACTAAATATTAATAATAGTATTACGGAAATGTATGTATAGATAGATATAACAAATCTTGAGGTATAAGATTATAATATCCCGAATCTAATTAACATGAATATATTTGTAACATGTGGACTGAATCGGTTGCTATAGAAAAGGCGAAACTTGGTACGTGTGATAAGGAAAATAGCGATAAATGGTAGGAAAAAGGGAAAGGGCAGAAAAAGGCCAAAAATAAAAAAAAGTTGGAAAAAGCCAAAAAGGCATTAATGGCATAACAATACTTTATTGAATAAGATGTGGTTAGCATTTGCTCCCCCAAAATATCTCACATACTGGTCCACATTCTACACATATTTTTTCCTTTTTTTTTTTTGAGAAGATTTTTTCCCTATGTTCTTAAAGTCTACTGTTTCTATTTTTTCTTTAAGAAGTTCACATCATATCAACTAATTTCATTCAGGCAAATTTTACATCATATTGGTTTAATTGGAGGAATTTGATCATACAAAAAAAGAGAGACAAATATTTAAATATGAATATTGTATTTTATTTCGTGGATATATCAATCATATGAACAATCTTTTTTTATTCGTACAATCATTTTATTCAATATTTAATTACCCTCGTTCATATCAATTACTTTCGTAAGATCGTCCCTCCAACACAACTACACCAGAATGTCACAGCATAAATGAACAATGTTTTTAATTTTTTTATTATTTAGAAATCTTTTACCATTATCCATAACATTTATTATAATTGTTCACATAATTTGTTTGATTGAAGCTATAAAAATTGGCACTTTTCGCAAAGAAATAGAAAACTCCTCCTCACCGGTCATCACATACTGAGTACTCAAATCTTAGTCACAATTGATAAAGATTGCAATATTGATCTTATAGGTCTGAGCTTGAAACATCAAATATTTTTAGATGTCATGTAAATTATAAACAGAGACACTATGTTATTGCAAAGAGAAAAGAAGACAATGTTATTGCATTGCAAACTAGATTGTTTTGAAGAAACCGAATATCTACAATCTATAACAACTTTAACTGTCACTAATCAGTATACATGTACAAAAATTTATGTACACAAAACTCATTTGCTCAAAGGTAAACTCATCAATCTAGCTTCTGATCAGGCAGTCTCTCGGAACTTAACGGAGCGCGATAAAGCTGCCGGATTGGCTTGCATTAGAGAGGAGGTGGTGGTGGTGGTGGCAGCGGCCATTGCATGTTTCTTGGCATCACCACCCTTAGGTTGGAAGGCCTTGAAAAGCCCTTCCCTACTGCTCATGGAATCGTACTTGATCCCAAGTGTTGACCATATAGAGCTTCTAGCAGCTTCTTCCGGATCATCGATTCTCAATGTTTTTGGAATCACAATCGAACTCTTTCGTTTCTGCCCTTCTTTGCCTTCGGCCGTCTCTGAATTCAGATGCTCGTCGCTTCTGGAATGCTTCCCCAGAGGCGACGTGGGGCTGGTGGCCGCCGTCTTCTCACTTGCTGCCGGAGATACCCATGGTAGGTTCCAACCGCCGGTATTCCACAAGTAGTATGGCACCGGATACCCAGGAGGAAAAATGGCGGGAAGGGGAACCGCAGAGTTCCACGGAAACGGCCATGGAACTCCAGGAATGCACGGGAAGCTGTTCATATTAGTCATTGCAGGCTGTTGGATTCCATTTTCCATGGGTGGATTCGACATTGTAGCTGAAGGTCCGGTTGAGCAGTCGTCGGAATTCTCTTTCTCTCCGTTTTTGGAATAACCCTTTGCAGCGGCGTTTGGCGCTCTTCTCTGGGCAAGATTCAAGGCGGAAGCCATTGGTTCGCAGCAGGGTGAATCCGGTCCGAAGGACAGGACGGTGCCGTTTGGTTTGAATTTGAGGTTGTGGAATCCATTAGGGGCGTCGATTCTAGCGGCGTGGAGAGCTTCAGAGATTGTAATGTGATTGCAATGGGAGGCGGAGTTCTTGTTCTTCCGCCGGCCAGCGCCTACCGGAACATTCCGCATCGTGCCCCCCGCCGTCCAGTACCTCTGGCAGCTCTTGCAGAAGTGGCGAGGCTGGTTGACATTGTAGTTGTTGTAGTAACAGAACTTGGTGTCCATGCTATTGCAACGGGGGCAGGGGAGGATTTTGTCGGGCTTTTTTAGCGTCTTTTGCTGTGAATTTGTTGAACCATTCTCTTCATTTTCCGACTTAGGCTGATCATCATCATCGGTTGGAGGAGTTTTCTGATTCTCATTGGATTCTGATGGAGAATTAGTGTTCTGTGATTGATTTTGATCATCATTTTCTGCACTAGTTTCATAGACTTCTCCTTCAGCTACATCCTAAATTTTTCAAGAAAAACTCCCATTTAGTTGCAGTTGTAAGAGACTAAGGGCTTTTAAGACCGAATCAATCAAACAGCAGCCGAGGTATAGTTGTTGGATTGATATATTTATAATTTAATCAAGGATACAATTTTGTGTTTAAATCAGAACCACAAGAATCTAATTCTCATGGGCAATATGCATATCTCAGTACAGCAACACACAAATATTCCTTGTTCATATTTGATTTTTTGACCAGAATTTTCAATTGATCAAACCAGAATTGAGGGACAATTAGATATATAGTATGTAAAATAGTTTGTGAAGCTGAACTTTGCAGAACAGAATTTTGGAATTAGATATATAGTATGGAAAATAGTTTGTGGAAGCTCAACTTTACAGAAAGAATTGAGGAATTAGATATATAATATGGAAAATAGTTTGTGGAGGCTGAACTTTCCAGAAAACAAAAGGAGAAAAAGTGTTTGGGGCAGAATCAATACCTTCCAAAGTGGCTGAAAATCTAGAAAGTTCGGTTTACTTTGAATCTTAAAAACAGAGGAATAGTCAAAAGAGAACTGTCCAACTAAGGAAATTAAGAACAAAAATCTGAAGTTTTCATTAACTAAAATTGAAAGTCATGTTCATATGGATCTAAATCAAAGAAAAAACCAAAAAGTATCAAAAGTTGGATTAAAAATGAATTGCTGGAATTGTATTTGCACACACAAATAAAGGAAATAAAAACTGAATTCGGCAACAGCTTTCCATTTCCAAATCAAACTAAACAGCAAATAAAGAACCCCAAAAGCAATCCAGAAAAGAAACACTCAATTGTTACACTCATACCCACACATACAAAAGCATATATCACTCTGTCACTGCGTGTTGTGTGTGAAAAATTCAAAAGTCTACCTCATCAGTCTGCTCCTGCTTTTCCTCCCTTCCAACTTCTTCTCCGTGCCCTCTGCTCTCTTCCAAGCAGCGATCGCAATCGCCGCTTCCGTTACTACTGTCACTGGAAAGTTCACCGGCGGCGACGGTCGCGCCGTTCTCCGGCAAAGAGATCTTCCTGCCGAATAGCTTTATCTCGGGCTCCTTCAACATCTCTCTCTCTCTCTTCGCTACTAATCTCAGCTAAATTTTTAAAAATAAGAGAAATTCAGAAAAAAGATTGAGAAAAAAAGGGAAAAAAGCTTCGTTGGCAAGGCTAAATGGAATGATTTTGATATCTTTGTAGATAAATTGAATTTAAACTGCGCAGGGTGGGGGTTATAACGATGTGGGTGCCACGTCATCAGGGATCGGGTTTTCTGAGCCACAAGTTTTTTTTGGTGGGCCGTGAAAAATTTATTAGTTCTCGATATTTCACTTAGGTCCCTATAATTTAGGGTTATTGTGAATGGTAAAGTCTGAGGTTCTATATTAAAGTGCATCTAAACCTAAAAATCTACATTTCGGGATCTACAATTTGAATATGCAATATTTTCTTTTTGATAAATTTACAATCAAATTTAAAAATCGCGCTATGGTAGAATTAAATCCGAAACCTTTGTTTCGAGGCATTAATTACTTTACTGCTAGGCTAACCCACGCACATTTTTTTCTTTTTCTTTTTTGAGTTTGGAAAAGGGTACTGTTGGGGTGTGAATGTTAGACCTATTTGTTCACCGAAATCTTTTAGTTATTTTTGAAGAAACAATATTTGACCGTTTTAATTTCACAATTTTGCGAGTGTGAGAAAAAAAATGATTAAATAGGATATTTTATATGAAATTGTGTTACGAATATGAATAAAAATTATTCTGTTATGCTTTTACTAATATAAATTTTGGAAAGCTATGAGAAGGGGAAGTAGATGGATTAGAATTCTGAGGGAGATAAATTATACTCACGAACTCAAAGTCTCAGATTTTTTCATAAATCGAACTTTTCAACTTTTAATTCAAATCAATCTCCCTCCGTTTCTAGGTTATTGTGATTTAATTAATATTTTATACTTTACGACAAATCAAATATACACCACACTTTTGGGGGACGGATGGAGTAATAATTATGAAAAATCTCTGACTCATAAATGAATATAAAACAAATACATATGTAGACTTCCATTGTAATTTTGCATTTTAGTGATAGGTTTGGAGTTGGACTTCTAATTCTCCCAAAAAATTAAGTTTTTTAGAATATTAAAAACCAAATTTATTCGAGTGTAAGTAAGTTAAATTACCACATAGCTCCATGAAAATTAAAGGTTATTTATCCAGAGAGTGTCAAAAGTATACTTTAATTAAAACTCATTCCACATCATTTTTATAGTGTGGGTGTATCGATGTATGTACTTGCTAGTTGCTATACATGCTCTACGAATTCAAAGATCCTTTTAATTCAACGTCTTAATTATGTATGAGTTTGTAGATATTTAATTAAACAACACTGCATGATTAAAAAGCCTCTCAAAAAAAAAAAAAAACACTACATGATTAAAAAGATAAACTGCAAAATGTGTAAGAGATGAAAGAATCTCCTCCCACAAAAAGAAAAACGCAAATACTATTGCCCTACGGTCGCACAGTAAGTGACGGAGCCCACGCGCAGGGCGCGTATAAACCACGCGCCCGTTTTCTACCTTTAAGTCAAGCGTGTGCATCACCCGCGCCCTTCAAGACGCGCCCACACCCCTGACAATTTTTTCATTAATAGGCGCGTGTGTTACACGCGTCTAACTTCTTAATTTTTTTTCGATTTTTTTCAGTTTCTTTAATTCTTTTTTCCAGTTTTTTTTTATTTTTTAAGAGTCGAGCGAGGGGAGCCAAAGGTCTCGTAGCGAGTTAAAAAACATTAATATTGCCACAATCATTATCTATAAATTAAAATCGAAAACGAATGCGGAGAAGAAAAACAAATTAAACAATTTAAATTAAAAAAAAAAGTCAAACGGGTTGACCCGTTTTAACTGGGTCGAATCGGAAAATATCCAGTTACACAGTAAGTGGCGGTCTCACAAGAGTGCTTCTCAAAGAACAAATACATAAAAATAAATAAAAATCTGTGCCCCGACTGAAGTCTGAACTAGGGATGACAATGGGTCGGATTTTTACGGGTACCCGGCTCTCCCAAACCCTAATGGGACGGGTTTGGGAATTATTAAATGGTTTTGGGACGGGTTTGGGTAGAAACATTCAAACCCGTGACGGGTTTGGGTCGGGTTTGGGAAATTACCTACTGGTACCCGCTACCCAAACCCATTTATATATATATGTAGGATAACAAAATATTATATATATAATTTATAATATAATCATAGATATTAGTGTAAATATTATTAATTTTAGAATTTTATATTATTCTTTTTAAACCGCATATAAAGAATTAATAAGTTTAGTAATTAAATATTTATATTATATATAATTTATATTAGTATAAATATTAATAATTTAAGGATTTTATATTATTCTTTTAACCACATATATTTTAATTTAATGAAATTTTTTATTTATACTCATGTTAAAATTATATTTATAATATTTTGTTATTTCTACTAAATTTAATATTGATATTTATGTTCTAGTACCATGGGTTTTTAGCGGGTATTACCCAACGGATTTGGGTCGGGTACGAGTTTTGAAATAATTTTTTAAGCGGGTTTGGAACGGATTTGAATTGAAAAAATTTTAATGAATTTGAATTTGAATAATGCTTAATGGGTGGGTACCCGACCCATTGTCATTCCTAGTATGAACTAACTAGATTCTCGGTAGCAAGGAGACTCCATGCTACCATCCAGTTATAGTGTACGTGATTTTCGTAAAACGCCCAACCGTCTGATGACATGGAGTGATATGATTGGTCAAAAGTGGATTGGGTTATTCAGTTGATTGAGAGAGGCTGAATCCTGGCCAATAATCATTTGAGGCTGCCTTACTTTTGAAGGCTTAGATTATTAATGATTTTTCAGGCATTTTTGGATTTCTTTTTGTCGTCTTGTAATTTTAGTCGTACTCCATTTGTTTCTTTTCTTTTTATTTATTTCTTTCCACTTTTTTTATTTTTGTATTTTACCTTTTCTCCATTTCAAAAAAGCTCATGGGGTATTCTTAACAAACAAAAAAAAAAAAAGAAGCTGATGGGTGTCTAAATCGGATTGGTCACATTCGATTAAAAATGTTGATATATCAATAATTTTAATCATATCCTTTAACTATAAATTACTTTTTTTAGGGTGCGTTTACTTTGATTGTAAGGGAAAAAAAAATTCTCTCATTTTCCCTTACAATCAAAAGTAAACACACACTTAGAGGTTAACTACAAATTAATATTCCTCTGTCTCATTGAGCTGTCCCATTTATCTTGTTTCATCCAAAAAAATAAAATAATTAAGTCTTCAAAAGTGGTGGGATTTACCCACTTTCTATTTTTTTTACTTTTCTTCTTAATAACCATGCCAAACAGTAGCGCGACAAGTTCAATGGAATAGAAGGAGTATTATATAGTAAATACAATTTGCACATATATGATTGATTAATTAGGTTTCTGTCGAATCCATTCGGGAGCATATCTCCAACAAGAAATTGTCTTAATTCATGTCACATATTTAATTTTCTAAATAATACAGTCTTCGTCCACAAATAGTATAAATATATTTCTTTTTTCGTCCGTTCACAAAAAGTATGACTATTCCATTTTAAGACATGACCCACAAATTCACTTACCTTTTTAACCACATATTACAATAAAGGTGAGTTCACTTCTTCACTCACTTAACAACTACCATACTTTAATTAAATCTCGTGCTGCTAAAAAATAGTCATACTATTCATGGACGGAGGGAATATTAGATTAAATTTTATACATATACATGATAAATACATTCGTACAAGTAAACAAATATACAATGACACACAACTCTGTAGTAAGTCTCACTTTATAATTTTGTGAGAAAAAAAAATTATTCTTGGACAAAAGAACAGCCATATTTTCATTTTAGAAGAAATGTTCCCTTATACGAAAACAGTAATTAAAAGAAAAAAAAAGGAAATAATAAAAAAATAATAGCAGTAGAGTGAGGAATGCAATAGCAACAACTTTTGTCATAATTTGCACATGGCAATGTTAAATTGTTTTTAAAGCTTTTCACCCCACGTACTATTCATTTTTTTCTTGTCGTTATATTATTTAAAATAATTTATATTCCCGAAGTTGATATTTTCATTTTAGATATATATTTACTTTTCAAATATCATGTGCTGGCAAGCAGACATAGGTTAGGTAGTCTTCAATGTCAAAAGCGATGGAAAAAAAAAAGAAATATATATAAATAAATGAGGCTTTCAAATTAATTAAATAAATAAATTCAAAGGATATTTCATTATTCATGCACATATATTCAGTTATGCATGTGAAAAAGTATATCATGCACCTATGCATTGAGTACCTTTTGAACAAATGAAATAGACTAAATTCCTGTCATGTAAGAAAATGGAACAGAATCAAATATTGAAGCAATTATGAATATTACTATACATATTCACACAGTTAATGAATAAATTAAAATATTCATCAAACTCTGAAAATTATATATCTAGCAATAACATAATTTTAGTGACACCAAGAAAAGCAACATAAATATTTTCACATATTTATGTGTAACCAAATTTAGTGATATATATCTACACATACATATATATACTTTGTTACATATAAAAATGTAACTAAATTTCGTTACATTTACAGATGCAAATAAATCTATTTATCACACCCTCAAATGTCACTAAACTTTGTAACATGTTTCTATTTTTTGTGACACACATAATAGCTACCCATCACAAGAGATGTCACAATTTTATCCATTGATAAGTTTTACAGTTCTTTAAAAATTATGTCAGTACTGGAACATTTTGTTGTAGTGTCGGAAGAAAAAAAATATGAAATAGGCTAATTCTCAACCAGTAGCTTAAAAAGACATTTTTAATATGCAATAACTACATATTCACCACAAATGTTTAATCAAATGATAATTGACCAATACCCCTTTTTTCAAAATAAATTTTAAGCTTTGATTGTGAAATGATAAAAATACCCCCCGTGTTTTTCTAAAATTAGCTTCGTCGCTGCTAAAGCAACATAAGATATGTCAAATAATTAAACTATAAAGCTAAATTGTGAAAAAATAACCTGAAACCTTCACGTTTCACAATATTATCTCGAAGTTTTAATAATTAAAAAATATAAAATACTCCCTCCGTCCCATTTATATAGGCTGATTGAAATTTTCACATGGATTAAGAAAATTTATTGGAAAAGTAAATTATATAGTAAATTTCTTAATATGCCCCTATTTATTATTTGACTATGTATTTTTTATGAGTTAATCAAAAAATTAAATAGGGATATATTAGTAAATGAGCTAAAAAACATTACTTTTTATGGAAACAAGCCTATATATTTGGGACATCCGAAAAAGGAAAACAAGCCTATATAAATGGGACGGAGGGTGTATAAATTTCCAACGTGTGCAATATTTCAACAAATTGGGTCTCGACCGAAGTTCCGAAAAAAGACTAAAAATTTAAACTTATTTTTATAAGGCAGAAGATTAGATGGAGGACACGTGGAGATCATAATTAGACTTAATTTAAACAAACATGTGTAATGTAACTTTCTGGAGGTTGACAAATGTCCTATCTACTCGAAAGTATAATATCTCCAAAATTTAAAAGAAAAATAAAGACAGAAAAAAACAAAAGTGCTTTTGGTCTTTCGGTGTAAAGTCATGCTGATTTGTACTGTAAAATATTTGTAAGACAGTACCTTAATTATATCTCCTAAATTATAGTTGGGTTATTGAATATTGAATTGATAATGATTAATTACAAGTCTCCTTTGAGAGGGACGTATTTCATTACTTATTCCCTTATTTTAATGTGTGATGGCTATTTGGACGGCTATAACTATTTTGGAGTAGCGTGGATGAAAATAAATTAAGGACAAATGTGGATTTGGACAAGTTTTTGGTTTGATGAATGGATATCTTGAATAACAATTTTATTTAAGAAACAAATTTATTTTCCTTAAATTTTCCCTTTTAAGATAAAATTATTAAAATCAAACTAGTGAGAGAACTATGGACTAAATTGCCTTATACACATCTTGTTTGCTTGGGGTGATTAGGGTGTATAATATATATTATACACCCTAATATCTTGTTTGGTATAAAGTATGAGGCCCTTTATAAAATTCGGGCTCGTATGAGTTATACCTATTGTTGTTATTATCTAATACCATCTATGAGGTGATTTAAATAATACTGCAACTAAATATAAGAATAAATTACTATAATTTCACCATCTTACTATAATTAATATGTTTTGCAGAGAATTTAATACATCATACCAAACACAATATTAATTTTTTATACGTATTAAGATATCACAGCTAATCATATCAAGCTTTATCTCATACTTCGTAGCAAACGAGCCAATAGCTTTAGCAATCATATACTTGTGCCGCAGTGGATCACGGCCTAGGTTGAATAATAATAACGTGTGGAAGGGGCAATACACCGAGTTCATGGAAATTAAGTTAAATTAATCTGCTATCATGTCAGTACCAAACGTGATTATGTGATCAGTACATATATAAGGATTTTGTTTGTACGTAATAAAATGAGATTAGATGAAAGATCAATTCTCAAATAAATTTTCATTTTGGACTATTTTTTAATTTCAACACAATTTTTGAAACATTTCATGGTTTCATTTTTTGATTTTTAGTCATTTCGACAATCTAATTTTTCAGCGAACTAGTATTGCACTCGTGCGTTAATACCGCACGGTATTAATTATAAAATTTTCTTTTAGTAAAGGAGAATAATAATATTTATATTTTAGACTTTCAATACAAAAATAAGGGCACATTTTCGGTAATAACAGTAACAAATACAACATATTACATTTCAAACATTCCAAAAAACTTTTTTGTACATTACATATTCGGCAACTGTTGAGGACTGCTCATCATTAACACTCTTGCGTTGCACATACAGAATGCATTATAAATTTATATATATAATATCAAATTACAAGATTAAAAGAGAGAAAAAATATGTGTATTAAATTAATATATTTTTTTCCTAAAACAAAGGAAGGAAACAAATCAATATTCTTTGAGTTGCATTAACCCAAAAATAATGTAAAGTTAGCATTATTAACCACTAATTGATTTTGGAGGGAAAATGACAAACTTGTTATTTTTTTTAGAGAATTACAAGATATATATATATATATATATATATATGTATATAATCTATCTAATCAAGCACTACACCACCATATAGGCGGGATCTCTACACCACATAAATGTGGGACCACTACACCACCACGCAGGGTGGGATCACTACACCACCAAATAAGGTGAAAAATATATTACACCGCACGCATACGGGATTAAACCTAAGACCTTTTGCTAAGGAGAGTCTTGTGGTGCCTCAGCTAGCCAATTGAGCTAGGCCTCATCGGCGAAAATGACAAACTTATTAATAAAGCTACAACTCTCTTATTTATTATTAGTACAGAAAATTAATTAATCATAATATAATATGCATTAACCCAAAAATAATGTAAAGTTAACACTATTAACCACTAAATTGAAAATGACAAATTTGAAATGATATCGGATTACCTTTAAAATGGTGTCGAAATTGGTGATACAAGATTCTCTACAAGGCCCGTTAGAAACAATTAATCCACAAAATGCTAAAGTAATCCATTATAAAGGCTATTAGTGGGCCTATGAGGCCTACAAAGCCTTTTTTACCCCAAAGCCCAAGTCACAACAATCTAAAGTATTTTTTTTTTTTTTTTAAAGAACATCCTCAAAATATTTCTAGGATTGAATATTATACTTCATTAATTTTTTCAATTATCTTCTATATGTCATAGTGTCCATCACAAATATGTTTGCTAGCGGTCCTTGAGAAGAAAACTTAGAAGCAAATAATATCCCTTGAGAAGTTTCATAAGTAAAATTGGAGTGTTCCTGAAGAATGAAGATTGCACTTAATAATCATCTTGAACTTAGTGGACACTCATTTTTAATAGAATTGGAATTTCTAAAATACATTCAAATATTTGATAACAAATTAAAAATTAAAGACGATGTTAGCAGAGAAGATCATTTGCGGCAAATTATTCCATTGCCGCTATTTGATCCAAAACCGGCACAATTCATCACGCTCTCCGCCGGTTCAACCAAAAGGCTCTCTTCTTTTTCATTCAGATCCCCCGCAGGAGAAAACACACAAAACGCACAATCTGCACCCAAAAGCGACGTCGTTCTGTACTTATCTTCGCCTCCCACGACCGCCATCGCCACGCCCGCCTTGGCCGGGTTCACGAAATCCGGCTGGTATGTTCTGCCGAGAACGCCTTCGACCTTCGCAGAGAGGCCGTAGAATCTGAACTGCACCTCCAGATGAGCGAAGCAGTCGCCGGCAGGTATATGATAGCTGTGAATCCGGTCATCCTCCTCAGTCACCGGCACCACGTTGATCGAGATCTCTGCAACTCCCGGCAAGTTAATTAGGGCACTGTTCTTCGCCGACGTCCGCTCCACCGCGATTCCGTCCGCCGACGATTCCCACC
The DNA here is from genome assembly GCA_031470985.1 of Agastache rugosa. Lineage (NCBI taxonomy): Eukaryota > Viridiplantae > Streptophyta > Magnoliopsida > Lamiales > Lamiaceae > Agastache > Agastache rugosa. Next base: position 30,099,356 of record CM062605.1, read on the forward strand.
GCGACGGATAACCTTCCGCGATGGCTAATTCGCCGCCGTTGTACGAGAACTTGAGATGGTCGACTCCGTCGTCCCATTTCTCCGCCTTGGTGGCCTCCACGGAGAAAGTATGCGCGTCGAATAGGATTCCGAGCGCTTGAATCCACGTGAAATCGCGCTGCCGGCCGGCCGGCCTCAGGCCGACGAATCGGGCGTTGATTTGGAGATTGAGATCGGAAACTAAGGTGAAGTGCTGGTTGCTCTTGCCGTGGAAGTAGAAAACGACGCCGTCTCCTCCGATGAAGCGTGGATCTAGGCATGCGGCGCCAGGGCCGTTGCAGTTGGGCTTCTTATCTGATTAAGAAAAAAAGAAAAATTGTGAAATTACAAATATGCCATTAGGTCGAGATATGGATTCATATGACATAAGTTAATTTTTGGAGATCCTTATGTCAAATGATATCATACACAGATCCAAACACGATTAGACACAAACAAAATTACAAATATATATGTCATTTGATATGAATAAGAATTATAATATGAAGAATATAATGAAATTTTAGGAGAATTACGCTTGCATTCGGCCTTGCAAATGGGGGAGTTGCAGTCGAGGTAGCAGGCTTTGGCTTTAGGGTTGGCGGGCTGCTTCGATGGGCACTGCTTGGGGCATGGAAGCTGCTTGAGGAAGCAGGGGCTATTCTTGGTGTAGCACACTATCGTCTCCGTTCCATATACGCTTACAAAATAGGCCGGAAAGAGTAATGTGGCCACTGCTACCAAACATTTTAACAACTTCATTACTCACCACAACTCAAGCTGCTTAATTATTGATTTCTCGATTTGTATCAAACTCTAAATACTTTTCGTTTCTTAAATAGTACACGAGTAGCTTGACTAATTTGTTGTTTCATTAAAAATGTAAGATGTTCAAGTCAAAACTTGGCTAGCTAACTAAGAGACAGATTGGAACTAATCTAAATTGAACAAGTTGGTGTTAATTTTAAATAAACAATCACATGGTAACTATTCCATGATCGGAGCTGCACCGACAATAACAAAATAAATTTGGCAAAAAATGGTGATCGAGTTGACTTGAGGCGTTCGAAAATCCACTAAAATTAGCTAGGGGAGACTAATTAATTAATTTAAAGACATTTATATATAGAGTATAATTTGCTCCGACCGATATATATAAGTTGATGCATGTGACAACATGCTATTAATTAATCTAGGTTTGGGAGGATTCCATTATCAAACAAGTCCAGAATTCCCTACATTCCAGCCTAACTTTTCTCCAAGCTCGTTCCATAATATAGTCACATTATCCTATACACACGACATGCAAGCAAAAATTCTTGCCCCTGTTTTACTAAGAACTCACGGTCGTTACTTTTGGTGTGTATTGGATAAATTTTCGTTACTGTGCAACTTTACAAACTACACATAAGAGGTAATTAACTACAATTGGAAACCAAGTGTAGACTCTGACATATTATATTAAATACATTTTTGGGGTTCAAAATTATAAAATTAATGGCACTTGTTTGTCTATTAATAAATCAATTGAAGTTCCATATGGAATTGAAATAGTTACATGTTACCCATGTAGTGACAGCATGACGGAGCCAGCCTGATCAGTTTTGAAGGAGGAGCTCAAATTTTCTTACATTAATTACAGCAATGGTAATTTAATTAAAATATGATAAAATCTTTTAAATAATTTATACAAACTACCCCATGACAACAATATAAGTAAGAAATATTAATTACCTCCGTCCACAGAAAAGATACACATTATTTTTAACAATATGACCCATACAATTCACTTAATTTGCTGATTCTCATCATTGACTAGGATTTGAAGGTTGAGATTGGGACCAGGGGAAGAGGAGGCCGGTGGAGTAGGATGGAAATTCTGAGAAAGATGGGGTGTTTCTGGGTGGAAATTTCCCCACAGCCGCCGCGGTAGGCCTTCTCCTTCGCCGCCGTCCGCTCCAGCAACGAGTTCACCTCGTCTCTTTAACTTTGAGGTGCTGCTTTTGCTCGACGACGTAATTGGAGAAGTAATTGAAGATGTCAGAGGCCGGTGAAGAGAGGATGAGAGAGGGACGTGAGGATGAGAGAGAGACCGCTTTTATTTTTTATTCTTTTAATATTTTATTTTTATTTTTCATCATAAATTTTTTTATTTATTAATTAATAAAACGACGTTTGCTTTGCTTGAAAATGTAGCTACTTAAGTATTTCGGGCTGCCAACTCAGCATCGATTAGGAGGTTTTTTGCTCCAATGTGCAAATTGAGATAGAAATTTAAATTGAAAAATTTTCGATAGAATCTTCACTTGACATTCCCAAAATTGACATAAAGTTTGGTTATTTAGTGATAATTAACCCTTTAATAAAAGATCCTATGTGAAATAAACAAAAGAAGAGTTATTATGATTTCTTATCCCACCGCTCTCGATCTACTTTCTCTCCACTTGGTCGACAAGGAACACCAATTCACATATACTGTACCACTTTTTCACATACAGGTAACAGGGCTCTTTGGATAAGCCGATTGAGGCTATGCTTAATTTGTACTTTCAATTAAAAAACTTATGAATTTTTTTTCCTCGAGTGGATTATTTGCTTTTGGTTTGCCTCACTTTTCGCTCCACTAATTCTTCTTTAAAGATGATCTACACAACCTCGTGTTACCTTCTTGGGAGTGGTCAAATTTATACTCTTTTCGTCCAAAGTTAGTGTGATTTAACTAATATTTTATACATCACAATAAATCAAATATGCATCGTACTTTTGGGGATGGAGGGAGTAATATACAATCCTTCCTCTAGTGCAATATACTTCCAGATATATTGGGTGTAGAAAGACGGACTTTCTAATAAATTTCAACAAAACTCTAAAGAAATCATTAATAATAGGAAAGCGATGTAATTAATTTGTTACTTTCCAGATAAAGAAACTAGAGGAGTAAGGCATAATATATACAGTATGGTTTAATTTTATTGATTATAAATTAAAAAAGGCGCCATGAAACTCTGCATCCTGCTCCATTGCGTCTAATGTCTCCTGTGGCAAGCAAATTTCCAGGTCGATTCCGCCGCCGGCATAGCCATTACCACCCCCTCGAATTTAGCAATCGGTTTCCCCCAGCCGACATCATTTCCGTACACAACGTGTCGCGGCGAACTTCCGATAAGAAGAGGGGGACTTAATCTTAAACTTGCCGATTCGGCTAATATCAGAATTTCCACCTTTTCATTAGTTTGGTGAGAAACAAAGTCATTTATCTTGAGCGCCGCACAACCTAATCCTCCTTTCTGCAATAAATCACTCTCTCTCATCGCCAAACTAGCAAAATAAGCTGCGTTTCCGAAATACCCATCCGCCAAACCCACTCTCGCTCTTGCATCAATCGCCATTATCATGCCACTTTCTTCGCAATCATCATCACAATGAGCGGAGACTGCTTGTAGAGAAGATATTTTATCGGTGCCGCCTTCGCAATTGGCATTGGCCTTTAGTTTACCCAAACTTTGTTTGCTCAAGTGGAATACCTTCTGCGGCAGTGATGGTGATGGAGCCATCAGGTTTTTAACCAGTGTGGGAACATGGACGAGTAGTCTATTATCTGCAACGCCGCCATTGCTAGGGCTAGGAAAACGGGGGCTTTCGAGATCGTGTCGGAACCGCGGGAGATCTCCGACCAGGAGTTGAAGAAATGCCAGAAAGAATAGCCGTCCACGACGGCGTGATTGGCGGTGCAGCCTATAAAGAGGCCGTCTGCAAGCTCGGTGACTTGCACCGCCACCAGAGGCTTCGAAATTCCTTCGTAATTGGTAGCATCGTTGAGTGGGAAAAAGGAAGACACGATTGGAGGTATGTACTTTGGTTCGATGACGTCGGAGACGGAGACGGCGGCGGCGGCGGCGACTGCGTGAGTGAACTCTGCTCCTGCATTGTTGCAGTCCACGAAGAAACGCGTCATGCCGCTGTTGTGTGGGGTGGTGGAGGCGAGGGGAGGGAAGAAGTCTAGGGTTCGGGAAGGTGAGATTTTGAGGTGTTGGATTAGGGTTTAATTGCAGGGATTGAAATTGAGGGTTGTTGTTACGATATCCCACATCAGTTCCACATGAAAGTGTGGAAGGGTATATAAGTGGGAGTCAACCCTTTACCTTTGACCATGGTTTTGGGTTAAGATAGGGCTCCCTATCTTATATACCTAACAATTTGGTCTGACATGCCGGTTCTCGCCAAAACGAGCTCAAGAAAATAGGATCACGATCAGAAACTATTGAGCCAGGCATCCCATGAAAGCCGCACCACCTCCTTAGTAAACAAATCTGCCACAGACCGCGCCGTAAAAGGATGTTTCAACCCTATAAAATGGCAGTACTTAGTGAAGCGATCCACAACAATGACTTCTGCAACATGCTCAAGTCTTCTAACATTTGCTCATATTATTCTATTTGTATGGAGCTAGTTTGAAAAAAAAAATGAAACTAATCCCTGTGCAATTGTGTACTTCAGGTCTCGTCTTTGGAGTAGTTCACCGGTCAACCAAGATGCAATCTAGTCCACCAGAACGAGGCAACCCGATGATAAAATCCATGCTCTAATGTCTTCCCAAACCTGTTGAGGAATCGGAAGCGGTTGGAGCAGCCCCGCTGGACTCTTCGTTTCATACTTGTTGCGTTGACATGTGTCACATGCAGCGACGTATTTAGCAACAACCTTCGTCATGCCCGGCCAATATAAGTTAGCTGCTAACCTCCGATACGTCCTAAATGCCCCTGCATGACCTCCGCCAGACGTATCATGAAATTCAGCCACGAGTTTGGATGCCCACAATGAATCTTTCGGAATCACAATCCGCCCTTTGTAGAACAAAACTCCTTGAGAGAGAGTGTAGTGCTTAGGTACTGCCCGACCCATCTCCAACCCTGCTATAATCGAAGAGAGAAAAGGATTTGCCCGAACTGCATCACTCACATCCCGCCAATCCAACCACGTCGGCGTAGTTATGACAGCTAACTCCAACTCCTCATCGCGTCGAGATAAAGCATCAGCCGCCTGATTGGCCTTGCCCTCTGTTGGGAAAATTAATAGAGTTTTGAAGTGATACCAAAACCCAGCTGACCCCAACCGAGTAGATGTTTGCTCAAGCCCAAGTGTTTTCTAGCTCACCTGTTTGAGCTTATAGAATTTCTAAGTTCAGGTGGAATCGCTGAAGACAGCAGAAGACCCAGCTGAGTACACAACAGGGTAAGCCAAGTCGAAGTGATAAGGAACGTTATCCAGATCCAAGACGATAAAGTTCTTCCAGACACAGCTGTAGGAAAGACCCAGCTCGTGTGACAACTCAGCTCTACGTCAAGACCCAGCAGAGTTCAAGACTCAGCTCAGCGTCATGATCCAGCAGAGTTCAAGACAGCTCAGAGTCACCAACACAGCAGAGTCGAAGTGAACTTTAGATAAAGTCAGATCTGATCTGGACCATCAGGAACTCGACACCTCAGCACCTAGAAGTCAAACCTAGGATTGCTTTACGAGGAAATCAAGGAAGAAGACAAGTCAATCCTGTCAGAAGTTAGGTAAAGATTCAGAACGGCTCTTTCCAACGGCTAGTTCTAATCTCTCCCTATATATAGAAGTCTTCTTCATCATCAGAAAGAGAAGAGTGACGAGAGAATATATTCAAGAGAGATCAACATACTTCATTGAAGGAAGTCCAACCAAAGATCAAGAGATCTCTCAGAAAAGCTTCAAAGATCCAGCAGCCTTCATTCTTATAAGATGTTATTTATCCTCAGGCTGCTGAAGCTCTCTCCCACTAGTATCTAGGCATATAATCCTTCCCATCTTAAGCCTAGTTTGAACGAGTTCATCATACTCAAAGTTCTTCATTGTAAGAACTCGTTCATAGTTGGAAAACCCCTCCAAACCCAAACCCAGAAAAGGTTAGGTAAAGGTACGCTTGCTCGAAGCGCGTAATTCGAGTGTTGGTTAGTACTGCAAAGCTACGGTTAGGCTTCAGCATGCCCGTAAACGATGTGGTTACGTTTCGATACAGTACGCGTAAACTTGTATCCAGCTTGAGGAACTAAGCTGCAACGCTTGCTGACTGCGCGAAAAGTCAGTGGTATCCTTAGTGGATTACCAGAGGTTTCTGGTCGTGGACGTAGGAGTAGTTTCTCCGAACCACGTTAAGTTGTTTTGTTCTTTCATGTTTATTTATGCATCCAGCTAACCCTTCATAAGCATTATTTCAAGCTGCATAAACTGATTAACTGAAAAGAGAAACTAAGCTTTGCAATATATTTGAAACAACAGACGGACTTTCCAAAATCCCACCACATTCCGCACACGGTATGTCGATCAAAGCGCCGTCCAATATGGATCGAACACGGCCGACTCACTCAAAAGAGTTTTAATTGGAAAAGTTTTTAAACCTTGGTGTATTCACCTCTACACCAAGGTATCCGTCTTGGGACCATCAATTGGTATCGGAGCGTGGTTCAAAGATCCTTTGCATCTGTCAAGTCAGCTTCTTTGCTGATAAGTGGTCACCTGAACAGATCCTTCAAAGTTTCAAAATCTTTTTAAAAGTCATTATATTGCATACTGTCATGGAATCTTCCTTGTGCAGGAATCTTCCGACATTCTCTGTCGATGATTATCAGATCTGGAAGTTCCGACTCAAAAGCTTTCTGAGTGCGCATCACGACATGATGTGGGATGTTATCACTGACGGACCCATCATCATCATGAAATCAGAAAGACAAGCAGAAACCTTACCTGGAGCTGAACCAGTACTCCGGCAAGTTGTGAAGCCCAAAAGGGAGTACTCTCCAGAAGAAAGAAGACAAGCTGGATTGGACAGCTACGCTCGCAACGTCATCTCCTCAACGGTGACGAACTCTTATCTTAGCAAGATCATCAACTGCGAGACAGCTAAGGGGATGTGGGACACTCTAGCCAAGCTGTGTGAAGGCTCAGAGGAAATTCAAGAGAACAAATTCTCAGTTGCATGCCAGAAATTCGACAATTTCAAGAAACTCCCCTATGAGTCCATCGATCAAATGGAGCTCAGATTCTCCAACCTCGTCATCGAAATCGAGACGATCCGAACTGGAAAATATACAGTTCGAGACAAGAACTTGAAAGTTCTTTCAGCTCTCTCCTCAGAATGGTGTACACACAAAGTGGTTCACCAAAGCAGAACTGATCTTGGCAGCATGGAGACGGAAAAATTGTTTTCCATCTTGAAGGCCAACGAATTTGATCTGGGGATCACAAGCAGAGATTCATCCAGCCGAATGAATGAAGCAGAGCTGAAGATCAAGCCGAGAAAAGAAGCTCAATCAGCTCAGCTTGGAAGGACCAACAAAGAGCTCAGATTTATGAGCAAAGAAGATTTGAACGAAGAAGTTGCCCTGCTTGTACGAAGCATTAATCAGCTGGAACAAAGCAAGGAAAAGTACAAGAATATCGTGAAGGTTCATCACGACAAGCAACTCTACCCAAAGAGCAACCCAGCTGAGTCATTCTCCCGGAGAGAAGATAAAAGGATCGAATCAAGCGAAACGGATGATGATCAAATTTCCTTCTCCGACTCAGATGAGGATGATTGCTCTGATTAAGATGTCTGAAACATCTTAGAGAAGAAACCCAGCTAGCTGACTGGGACCAGCTGTGAAATAAAGACAGCTGGATACAAAACTGAAGATTCAGCCAGTCATACAGCTGAGTACATTGGTCTCAAGAGAAGTTTAGAGAAGCAGCAGATGAATCAGCTGGATTTGGGACAGCTGACCTTAACAAATGAATGAGCCAATGATGAGAAAATCCGCTCAAAGGAAGTAGGATGCAGCTGAAGAAAAAGTCACCTACTGACAAATCAAGGGGGAATTCTACATAGCTGGAAAGATTTAGTAAAATCAAGTAGAATACCCAGCAGGATGCTCTCTCCAAAATAAACACAGCTGGAGTCATCAGCTGAAGAGAAACCTGATCCAGCGGAGAAATCAAGATGATCCTCTAACCCAGCTGACAACTTAGAAAGCATCCAAGAGACTTCCCAACATCTGAAGGAATCCATTGTTGGGAAAATTCACACAAAAGCACAATCTGCTGAAATCCAAGTCAAGATGATGTGTGGATCACTTGGACCGCTCAATTCGGATGAAGAAAAATCATCCAGCTGAGGGGGAACAAACTCAGCTGGATCCCAAAAGCTCAGTTCAGAAGGATTTCACAGCTAACAAGGGAATCAAGCTCAGCTGGACATCAGTCGAAGAGATAATGGGAACTCAGCTGAAGGAAATTCAAGCTAATCTCAAAATACTCAGCTGAGGAGAACTGTCAATCGAACAAAGGAGAAGACCGCTGTGATATCAGCTGGATACTGTGTCCAAGCTGACCGGTCTGCATCTCATGCAATAATTGCTCTGAGGAATATGCTATATAAAGTCCAATTATTTTGAATTCATATGTTAAGCGGACAGACATTCCTTAGTTAAATTGTTTGATAAGTTTCCTTTCCCATCGCATTAATTAAAAAGTCTGCATAGTACTGTAGCACGGCAGGATCGAGGCAGAACGTCAAACGTTTGAAATACCTCACGCGCGGTTGTAATATACTCGCCGAAAGCACGTCAACAAAACGTGATGAGTAAATCTCTCCCAGCCGTTGATCAGAATATCAACTGTTTCAATCTTAACCGTTGATCCGTTATGGCAGTTGATATATATGGAAAAGATACGCAGATTCTTTCATCCTTCATCTTTATCTCTGCAAATTTCAAATCTCCAGAACCTCCATCTTTTGTCTGCAAGTTCTTCGCAAGATCTAAAATCAACAGATTGCAGAAATGGCGCCCAAGAAATCAACTGCAGGGATGAATCAGTTTGAAGCCCTAATGACAAAGCTGTCATTTGAGAGTATTCTGTCCACCTCCAATCTCCATGTTTCTGAGTTAAAAGAGATGGTGGATCTAGTTGCAGATTCCGGTCTCCTGCTGTGGGCAACCTCCATGCCCAAGCTTTTGCTAAAGAGAGATGCCGCACTGTTCTACCTCAACATTATCGACGAAGACGGCTTCTACTCATCTTCATTTGACATGAGCGTCAAAGGCGAAGACGGAAAGTTTGATACAACTACCGTCACCATCAAACTCAATAAGATGCTACGAAAGGTGTTCAACCTTCCCAGAGAAGGAGGATTCATCCCAGATGATTACAGTCGGGAAGAAGTAGATGAATTTCTCAGTCAAGAGATGCTTATCTCCCCAGAGCCTTACAGAGCGAGCATGTCAAAGCTCCTGCTCAAGCCAAAGTACGGTAGCTTTGGACATCACACAAAAGTGTATTCTTGGGATAGCTGGATCTCAAGGAGAGATCAGCATTCCAAAGCTCAAGCCGATGATTGCCATGATCAAAGGCGCAAACGTCAACTGGTTTGATTTCTTACTCAACCGACTGGTCAAGAAGTCAGAGAAGATAAAGTTCAACTCCACCAGGACGACGTTTTCAGCTTCAGAGCCACTGTATCTCTGCTCCAAAATTTCTTTCTTAATAGAGCAAGCAGTGAAAGGGCACACGCAGTAAAGTGGCCGATTCGAACCGTTTCCGAAACGAAGATTCTTTCCAAAGAATAAATCAAATCAATGATCTTTAGAAGAAGCAGCTCGTGAGTAAGAAAGCATTTGGAAGGAACGAGCGAAGTTCAGTGAGAAGAAACAAAGAAAGAGGAAAGGCGGTGACCTAAACCAGCTTGTGGAGGTCCACCGGTGAGAAGAAAAAGAAAACGGTATCATTCCAAGTCAAGCTATGGTGATTCTCTCCCCACAGCCAGTGTCGGCCTTCGATCAATACGGATCAAACATCCTGGCCGAGATGGGATTGAATGATGGATTGTCATCCAGCTCAGAGGACGAGCTGGATAATCCAAGAAGCTCACCCCAGCCCTCACCTCCTCTCAGCTCTCCGCCGAAACAGCCTTCCCCTCCACCCAGCTCTCCAACCAAAGAGCCATCTCCTGCAAGAGAGCAGGAAGATATTCAACTGGCTGAAGCTCCTTCACAGCCAGCTGACACCCAAGCTGAACCATCCTCCACTTATCCCAGCTCACCCCCAAAACAGCCTTCACCCAAAGCTCAAATTCCCACACAGTTGGCTGATACTTCTTCACAGCCAATTGTGAACCCTTTTGAACCTGCTCCTCAAATCTCCACAGAATCAGAAGAGAGTGATTCTTCTACCTCTCCTTCTCTCAACTCTACTGGCTCAGTCTTTATGGAAGCCATGTACGAGGACTTGCGCATTGCAGGGATCAAGAGTGTTCTAACTCAGCATCCAATTCTGGCGCACCTGCCCATTGCCCTCGTCAAAGTTGGAGACCTCAAGTTCTATCTGGCTACCAAGATGGCAACTTGGTACCAAAATGAGCAGCTGATAGAGACTTTTTCCTTTGAGAAATTGAAGACCGATGAAGCACGCCTCCAGCACACTTTTGGCTTTGGAAGCCTGGAGGATGCATACTTACACCAGAATGATCTCATCAGAGGAATAATTGAAGTGTCTCAGCAATACCCCAAGCCGCACCCAGCTGAAGTCTGGGAATCTGCCAACAAGCTTCTTATAGCAGCGGGATGGGAAACACATTCTGGAGCTGACAATTCTAAGGAAGTCTCAGCTGAGATTACCAAGGAAGCTGTACCTGTTGAAACAGCTGAGGCAATGATCATTGAAGAACCAGCTGTTGCATCAACTGAACCAGAGGAAGCTGCCCCACAGAGTCCAATTGCCGATGACACTCGCTCACTGGTCGAGATCGAGGCAGTAAAACCCAGCCAAGCCGAATCCGGAACTCAGACGGATCATGTTGAGCTCTCTGATGCAATGAAGGACGAGATTGCCAAACAAGTCGAGGAAATCCTTTTTCAGGATAGACTCAAATCAAATATGGATACCCTTCTGCGCATCACAGCTATAGAGTCGCAAGTCCGCAGCAATGGACATCCATTGACGACGTTCACAGATTCGCTCTCAATGCGAGCACCGGCGAGATCTCAAACAATCTCTTGTTTCTCAACAAATTGATCGATCAATTCTTCTAGAAGAGAGTCACGAGATCATCTCAAACCTTCAAGGTCCACGGGTTGACGACATTGCAAATATTTCAAGCCAGCTGGAAGCTCTCAAAAAGACCACTCTCTCCAACAGCTCTGACATCCGCCAACTCTTCAACTTATATAAAGATGCGGATGCTCGATTCGGAGGCTGGAAAAGACAATGCCAGACTGAATCTCGTCACGGTGACAACTCGATCCAAGATCGCCGATGTTGAAGGTATTCTCTCCAAGCTCGCCGCAATGTTGTAACCTCTCTACCTCCCTGTTGATAATGCCAAAAGGGGAAGATCAGAATGAAGCTGGAAAAACAAGTGAGAGGGAAGCCTGCCAGGGGGAACTGTGCGGCAAATACGGAAGGAAATCGACGATTTTGCAAAAGAGCTGGATGAAGAAGAGACAGAACCAAGCTCCACTCCAAAGGCTGTCAAAGAAACACAGATAGAGAAAATGGTTGCTCTTGCCAAAGCATGTGGACACAAGCACGAAGAATACAAAGACTATCACCGGGTACATGTAACTTCCACAACGAGCAAAGAAAAGAAATGCAAGAGCTGGATAAGATTGTTAAGAAGAAAGGCGAAGCTCTCAAGCACAACGAGAAAAGCGAAGAAGAAAAGGCAGAGCTACAGACAAGCAAAGAAGAAACAAATCCAAGCAGCCTCAGCTGATAAGAAGAACCCAGACGATATCAATGAAAACTGGGAAAGATGCAAATCAGAATTCATCAAAGAATTCTACTACTTGAATCAGTTCAAAGGCATGGATCCAGAAGCTGCTTTCCAGGACTATTTCCTCGAGCTTCATGAGACAGATCCAATGATGGCAAGGTCAATCGCCCTCTATGCCAAGAGCAACAACATCCAGCTGAAGGCTCCAAAAGTCAAACAGCTAAAGCCTCAATTTCTAGCTGGAACAAACCTTCCTGACAAGGCCCAAATCATCAAAGAAATTAATCACTGGGCTGGTGAAAGAGGAATTTCAAAGTCGAAGAATCAAGCTGAATGGAAGGAGCTGGAAGAATTCATCTTCAATAGATATGGTCTAAAGACTGACCATCAAATTGATGAACAAAGGAAGCAGCAAAGCTGAAGACCCAGCCAACTGGGAATTTTCTTTTTGAACTTTTGTATTTAGATATTTGTACAAATTCTTCCTATTAATGAAAAGTTCACTTTATCAAAATCAACCTGAAGACAATCTCTCTTTGTCCAGGCTCTGAATATGTTTACCTGCTGTGAATGTTTAATTCGTTGAAACTCCGTTTCTTGTTAAGGGGAAAGCATTTTTTTTGTTTTTCCAACTTGGGGTTTTGACATCATCAAAAAGGGGGAAATTGTTGGGAAAATTAATAGAGTTTTGAAGTGATACCAAAACCCAGCTGACCCCAACCGAGTAGATGTTTGCTCAAGCCCAAGTGTTTTCCAGCTCACCTGTTTGAGCTTATAGAATTTCTAAGTTCAGGTGGAATCGCTGAAGACAGCAGAAGACCCAGCTGAGTACACAGCAGGGTAAGCCAAGTCGAAGTGATAAGGAACGTTATCCAGATCCAAGACGATAAAGTTCTTCCAGACACAGCTGTAGGAAAAACCCAGCTCGTGTGACAACTCAGCTCTACGTCAAGACCCAGCAGAGTTCAAGACTCAGCTCAGCGTCATGATCCAGCAGAGTTCAAGACAGCTCAGAGTCACCAACACAGCAGAGTCGAAGTGAACTTTAGATAAAGTCAGATCTGATCTGGACCATCAGGAACTCGACACCTCAGCACCTAGAAGTCAAACCTAGGATTGCTTTACGAGGAAATCAAGGAAGAAGACAAGTCAATCCTGTCAGAAGTTAGGTAAAGATTCAGAACGGCTCTTTCCAGCAGCTGGATTCTAATCTCTCCCTATATATAGAAGTCTTCTTCATCATCAGAAAGAGAAGAGTGACGAGAGAATATATTCAAGAGAGATCAACATACTTCATTGAAAGAAGTCCAACCAAAGATCAAGAGATCTCTCAGAAAAGCTTCAAAGATCCAGCAGCCTTCATTCTTATAAGATGTTATTTATCCTCAGGCTGCTGAAGCTCTCTCCCACTAGTATCTAGGCATATAATCCTTCCCATCTTAAGCCTAGTTTGAACGAGTTCATCATACTCAAAGTTCTTCATTGTAAGAACTCGTTCATAGTTGGAAAACCCCTCCAAACCCAAACCCAGAAAAGGTTAGGTAAAGGTACGCTTGCTCGAAGCGCGTAATTCGAGTGTTGGTTCTGTAGTACCTGCAAACTACAGGTTAGGCTTCAGCTGTGCCCGTAAACAGTCTGGTTACGTTTCGATACAGTACGCGTAAACTTGTATCCGACTTTGCAGGGAACTAAGCTGCAACGCTTCTTGTTGCGCGAAAAGTCAGTGGTATCCTTAGTGGATTACCAGAGGTTTCTGGTCGTGGACGTAGGAGTAGTTTCTCCGAACCACGTTAAGTTGTTTTGTTCTTTCATGTTTATTTATGCATCCAGCTAACCCTTCATAAGCATTATTTCAAGCTGCATAAACTGATTAACTGAAAAGAGAAACTAAGCTTTGCAATATATTTGAAACAACAGACGGACTTTCCAAAATCCCACCACATTCCGCACACAGCCAGCTGTGTCGATCAAGCTGCCGTCCAGCTGGATCGAACACAGCCAGCTCACTCAAAAGAGTTTTAATTGGAAAAGTTTTTAAACCTTGGTGTATTCACCCCCCCCTCTACACCAAGGTATCCGTCTTGGGACCATCACCCTCTTTATACACAATCTCAAAGTCAAACTCCAATAGTTTAGCCGCCCAGTTTTGTTGAGCTGGAGTACTCAAAGCTTGAGCTAAAAGGTGCTTCAAGCTCCTCTGATCCGTCCGAACCACAAACCGCCTGCCCAACAAATATGGCCTCCAATGTTGAACAGCCAAAACGAGCGCCATAAGCTCCTTCTCATAAGCTGACTTTGAGAGCATTCTGTCCGCAAAACTCTTACTGAAGTATGCAACTGGTTGCTGGTCTTGCATGAGAACTGCTCCGATGCCTCGCCCGGACGCATCACACTCGATGACAAAAGGTTTTGAGAAATCTGGCATGCGCAACACCGGGGCTGTAGTTAGTGCTTGTTTTAAGCGTTGGAACGCCTCCTCCGCCTCCACAGGCCACTTCCAAGTTTAAGCGTTGAAATATGAGGCCTTTTTTAATATAATTAGCTTGGATGAAGAATAAATCCCAAGTGGTGAGCTCCAGTTTGGACATGGAAGAATTGCGTTTGCGTGTCGTTCCGATAACACATGAAGAGATAACCTCAACTTTTGTCATCTTCAAATTTTAATTTTGGGTCTGAGAATCGATATTCAGTTATATAATGTTTCGAATTCAAATATCACAAATATCGTAACTGATCAAGTATGTTACACTTTTTTTCCAAGTATTGTTTCCCTCATACAAAAAAAGTAAATATTGATTTTTCAATTGAAAATAAAGGTTCCAATTGTGGTTCCCACACACCATAATCATTTTACTTTGGAAATGCCTGTACTCTGCCAAAATTTGCTACTTTTTTTTTTTCTTTTGTCTTTTTTTTTATTGTTATAGAGGAAATTTTAGAGGTCTTCGACGTCGGGCATGTATGCTGGATTTGAACCCGAGACCTTTAATTTCGGACATTAACCATACTGCCATTAGGTTAACACACACCCTTTCTACTTTTTCTTTTTACATTAAGGCTGTAACATATATAGTTAACCCTAATGGTTAGATGAAATATGGAAATTAAAACGATTATTAACTGAAAATTAATATTTACACATTAGTAAATAAAAATACCAATTAACAACAGAAAAAACACAAAAGAATCAAAGAAAATGTCAAAGTGGCATCGTTTTAAAGGGCATAACACCATGCTGTGCATTTATCCCAATTCCCCACTGTAGAGTGTAGAGGATCCAAATCAGGAAACACAATAATAATTTGATTTTTATAAAATAAATTGGAAGATCCAATAGTACTTTTTCTGAGAATATATATAGTTCAAATATTCCTTCTCAGTCAACTGATCTGCATGCATATAGATTTAATATTTTTCAACTACAATAGCAATCAACTAAAATGAGCTTTGATAAAAAATGATAATTAATACTCTATAGGGTGTATTCACGACTTTTACATTTAAGGTCGTTCATTAGAAAGTAAGAACAGTACTATAAATCACAACGTGATTGAATGTTAGGGAAAAAATAACAAGTAATTCTAATATATTTGACAAATCATCTTAGTAATTTTGAAACTGTGACCGTGTAATTTGATTTAAAAAAAAAAAAAATTGGGCATAAAGTATATTCTGAGGACATATATAGCGTCTTCTCATAACTCTAGCTGCAGTCAACTATGCAAATATTTATTAAAAAAACAATACGTATATGTATGTTTAAAGCCAGCATGTACTCAAGAATAAGTAGTTTGAATCCCTTCTATATATAAAAGAGGTCGGAATTGGAGCATTTCCTGCTCCTATTTTTGACCTATAATTGTTCCTTTTTATTAAAATTTTATCTTGTAGGATTTTCCGACGTACTTAGTTAGCATCTACATCGAGAAGTCAGGAATACTTCTTTTTGGGCTATTTTTTTGTTTTCTTAAATTTGAAATGTTACATACCGAGTATATATATCAAGATTGCAAACTAAACTTAATTATCATCTTAAGATTAATGGGCCTTCTAACGTAATGATAATTGGGCTTTCAGCATTTAATCAAATAATTACCAATTAATAACTTATTCCACCCAGATATAAGCTCAAAATCAGATCAAACATGTTTGACCATTTCGAACTTCCGTCAATTTTATGATTCCATTATCGGAACAGTTCACTCACTCCTCCACGAGTTCACTTGCTTTTATTATGAAGAGTATATTTGTTATGTTTTTAAATCTGTTGCTATTCTTCTTCTTTTATAGCTACTGCCTTTTCATTGTGATACTATTTTTTTTTTCCTAAAGATATTGTAATTTTACAATATTACCATATGATTCGTAATCTTAATATTTATGGGACATATATATAATATACATATGAAGAGGGTCTCCAAAAAATTATTATTTTATTAAACTAGTAAGTAGTCCGTCGAGACTCGACGGGAAATAACTTTATGTTTTAATTTACGTGTATATATTTTTAAAATAATTTTATATCTTATTTAAAAGTTGAGATATTGTTCGCGTTAATTATTAATCAAACTTAGAAAATTAATTTTATTTCACGTATTTAAATTTATTATTAGATATGACAATGGATCGGGTACACTCATTCATTATGTATTTTCTAAATCTAAATTTGTTTAGAATTTTTCTACATGTTCGTCCTAATCTCGGTTAAAATAGTGACTTTACTGTACATACACGTCGCAAATCCGTTGAGTAATACTCGATAAAAATATGAACACTCCAAGTAAAATTAATTAAAATTAGTAAAAATCCTTCTTTCTATGTTATTTGAACCGTCTCGTTGGTTTATGCTAAATTACTCGATAAAAATCTAAACAAGTTAATATTAATTAAAATTTTTAAAAATTCTTCTTTTTAAGTATATTTGAACCGTCTCGTTGGTTCATGCTAAATCGATATCTGTAATCTTTGTCAAAATGCAGAAAAAAATGTTTACATCTTCAAAGTAATATTAATTAAAATTAGTAAAAATCATTATTTCTATGTTATTTGAACCGTCTCGTTGGTTTATGCTAAATTACTCGATACAAATCTAAATAATTTAATATTAATTAAAATTAGTAAAATTTCTTCTTTTTAAGTATATTTGAACCGTCTAGTTAGTTCATGTTAAATCGATATCTCTAATCTTTACCAAAATGCAGAAAAAATATGTTTACATCTTCAAGTTTTTCTTTTCTTTAGCTACCTATCCCACATTTGATTTAATGTATATATTTTCTAGAAAGCACTAATCGAAGTTTTTAGAAAAATATAAATGAAAAATGAAAAGGATTCTATATAGACACATATTGATTAAAGAGCTAATATGGTAGAATGGTCAAAGAAGTTAACAAAAAATAAATTATGTCAAGCTCCTTAATTTTAATAAATTTTGTCATTATTTGGGGATAACTTCCGATTATAACCTTAATTATAACTTATCTTACCATAATATATCACACGTTTTTTTTCTCTCTTTAGCCTCTCTCTCAGCTGTATCTCTCAGCTTTTTCGTTCATTTTCTATTTCTATTTCCCTCTTTGTCGTCTCTCAGCTCTCGCCATCTCTTTCGCTCTTTCTCTCTCTGTATTTTCATTTTTTTTGTGCGTTGATCACAACGTCGTGTCGATCACACCGGCGATTTTACTCTCTCCATTTCGCGGTGGTTACGTCGTTGTTTGTTTCACCTTTGAAGAAGAGGTCGCCGACTATCCATTTCGTTCTCACTGTGTGTTTCACCGGCGAACACACGTATTGTTGGGAAAATTAATAAAGTTTTGATTCGATACCAAAACCCAGCTGACCCTAACCGAGTAGATGATTGCACAAGCCTAAGCGTTTTTCAGCTCACCTGTTTGAGATTATAGAGTTTCTTAGTTTACAGGTAGCAGTTGAAGACAGCAGAAGACATTGCAGAAGATACAATGAAGCGGACACAGCTAAGCAGACAGCTTTAAAGAATTCAGCAGAGCAGACTCAGTTAAGCAGACCAAGCAGAGTCAAAGACCTGAAGTATCAAGACCCAGCTCAGTGACGGATACCCAGCTCAGTGTCAAAGACCCAGCTCAGTGTAAAAGACCCAGCTTTGTGTCGATGACACAGCTCAGGTCTAAGACACAGCTCAGGTTGAAGACACAGCTCAGGACGATGATACAGCACAGGTCTAAAACACAGCTCAGAGTCAAGACGCAGCAGAGTCCAAGCCGCTGAAGACACAGCAGAGAAGCTTAGCAGCTCAAAGACGAAGACCTTCTCCAAGACAAGATCCCGATGTCAGAAGATCTTATCTGACGCAGTCAAATCAGAGAAGAAATAGCCTCTGCAGATGCAGACCTACTTCGTAGGTTAAAGGCCAGAAGTCAATGAGAGTAGGTAAGATTCAAACGGCTCTCTTCCAACGGCTAGTTTGAATCTCCACCTATATATATCTCCTCACCATTAAAGAAAGGAGGGGACTGGCAAGACGACTGAAGAAATAAAAGAGCAAAACAAAAAGATGAACAACGATCTTCAAAGCCATATCTTTCAAAAACACCCAGCCAGTCAGCTGTGTTCTTAGATGTTCACACATTCAGTCTTAGGCAGAATAGATCAGAATAAATATCTTAAGCCTAGTTTGAACGAGTTCATCTTACTCCTTGTTCTTCATTGTAAGAACTCGTTCATAGTTGGAAAACCCATACCCAAACCCAAACCCAGAAAGGTTAGGTAAAAGGTACGCTTGCTCAAAGCGTGTAATTCGAGTGGTTAGGTTCTTCAGTACTCGGAAACTGAAGGTGTAGGCTTGACAGTGCCCGCAAACTGTTGGAACACAGCTCGGATTAGAGTTGTGAAGTTGCTTGGTACTTGGAAACCAAGTGGTAGTGAATTACCAGTGAACCTGGTCGTGGACGTAGGAGGTGTTACTCCGAACCACATTAAAATTGTTTTGTTCTTTATCGCTTTGTTTTATGCATGTTACTAACCCCTCATGATCATACATTTCAAGCTGCATAAACTGACTAACTGAAAAGTGAAACAGAGCTTTGCAATATAATTTGAAGCAACAGACGGACTTTCCAAACCCACCAACTTCCGCACACACACTCACACAGCCAGCTGTGTCACTCAAGCTGTCATCCAGCTGGATAGAACACAACAGGCTCTCTCAAAAGATTTTTAACTTGGAAAAGTTTTTAAACCTTGGTGTATTCACCCCCCCTCTACACCAAGGTATCCGTCTTGGGACCAACAATTGGTATCAGAGCAGTGATTCAAAAGATCACTGTATCTGTGTCAAGTCAGCATTTCAGTGCTGATAGTGGTCACCTGAACAGATCCTTCAAAGTTTCAAAATCTTTTTAAAATCATTATATTGCATACTGTCTTGAAATCTTCCTTATGCAGGAATCTTCCGACATTCTCTATCGATGACTATCTGACATGGAAGAACTAAATCAACAGCTTTCTGAACGCGCGTCACGACATGATGTGGGATGTTATCACTAACAGACCCATCATCATAAATTCAGAAAGCTAAGCAGAAGACTGAATCATCAGGAACTTGAAGATGGCCAAGGCTGTATCAGATCAAAGAATGGATCCAGCCAATGCAAACCCAGCTGGAATCTAGCCAACGATATATCAAAGAGGTCTTACATAATCAAGCCAGCTCTCCAAGTTCAGTCCAATCAGAGAAGAAAATCAAGAAGAACTCCCAGTGATCACGAGCTCCAAGGCAACGAATAAATCCAAATTGATCGGAATCAAAATCAAAGACAATGTCATCCAAAGACAGACATCAAGGTCAACTAAAAAGACAGCTGAGAAGGATCTCAGCTGGTTATAACGCTGAATATCAACCGAGCTTCACACCAAGATTCCAGTAGACGGGATATCAAGCTAGAGATCAAGCTGACAAACTCCAGCTATGAAATGAACCTCATCAAAGAAAAAGTAGTCAACAAGGTCCAAAGAAGGAGTGGACACATTCAAGGACCAACCAGAAGTATCACTCACAATCGATAAAGACAAATCTGGGTTTTCAACGGAATCCTCAGCAACAAAGCTGGACCCAATCACAACTGGGTTCCGAAGGAGTGATAACAGGTCGAGGGACAGACGCAACTGAGGATGCCACCAAGCTTGCTGTAAAGACAGTAGATGATCAAAGCTCATAATTCACCTCAAAGCTCTTCAAAGATTATGTCAAGCGTATTGGTCCCAGCCAATTGTTGTGAACGGTTTTTCTGGTGAGATCAACGCGTATGGATGCAATGCAAAGAACAGGAAATCGAAGATCATTCCCCGCAAAGCAGCGGTGAACTCAGCTGGTCATAGAACAACTGACATCATCAAAGAAATGAACCAGTAATGAGATTCCGATCAACTCAAGTAAGAAGCAGCTAAGAAAAGACAGCCACCTTTTATCAAATTCAGGAGGGAACTCAATCAAGCTGGAAATCAACACAACTGTGATATCAGCTGAGGGCAAATTCATTCCAGCAGAATATTCAAGAAAAGAAAGATCATCTAGCTGAGGGGGAACAAACTCAGCTGGATCCCAAGGTAGAAAGGGAACTCAGCTGAAGAAGAATAAAGCTAATCTCCAGAAACTCAGCTGAGAAGATATTTCAATCAAGCAAAAGAGAAGACCACCGTGATATCAGCTGGATACTCTGTCCAAGTTGACCGGTTTGTGTCTCATGCATTTATTTCTCTAAGGAATATACTATTTAAGTCCAATTATTCTGAATTCCTATTTTAAGCGGACATATGTTCCTTAGTTAAATTGCTTGATAAGTTTGCTTTCCCATCGCATTAATTATAAAGACTGCTGAGTACTGAAGCACGGTAGGATCGAGGCAGAATGTCAAGCGTTTGAACTGCCTCACGCGCGGTTGTAATACACTCGCCGTAAACACGTCAGAACGTGATGAGTGAATCTCTCCCAGCCGTTGATCAGAATACCAGCTATCTCAATCTCAACCGATGATCCTTTGTGGCAGTTGATACACATGGAAAAGATACGGAGGATTCTTCCATCTTTATCTCTGCGAATTTCAAATCTTTAAATCATCTGTTCATTTTCTGCAAATTCCTCGCTCGATCACAATCAACAGTCTGCAGAAATGGCACCCAAGAGATCAACCGCAGGGATGAACCAGTTCGAAGTTTTTATGATAAAGTTGTCATTTGAAAGTTGTCTTTCCACCGCCAACCTTCAAGTTTCTGAACTCAAAGAGATGGTAGATCTCGTAATAGACCCCGGTCTCTTACTGTGGGAAACCTCCATGCCCAAGCTCATGCTGAAGAGAGATGCCGCTCTATTCTATCTCAACATCATTGACGAAGAAGGCTTTTACTCATCTTCATTCTATGTAACTGTCAAGGGCGATGACGGAAAATTTGACTCAGCAACCGTCAACATCAAACTTAACAAGATGCTACGAAAGGTATTCAACCTACCCAGAGAAGGAGGATTCATCCCAGACGATTACAGCCATGAAGCAGTGGATGAATTCCTCAGTAAAGAGATGCTTATCTCCCTAGAGCCGTACAGAGCAAGCATGTCAAAGCTTCTACTCAAGCCAAAGTACAGGTACAGGTTGCTACTGGATATCACGCAAAAGTGCATTTTAGGGATAGCTGGATCTCAAGGAGAGATCAGTATTCCAAAGCTCAAGCCGATGATTGCCATGATCAAAGGCGCAAACGTCAATTGGTTTGATTTCTTACTCAACAGATTAGTCAAGGAGTCAGATAAGATCAAGTTTGACTCCTCCAGGACGACGTACTCAACCTCAGAGCCCCTGTATCTATGCTCCAAGATTTCGTTCTTAATAGAACAAGCTGTGAAAGGATACACAGTAAAGTGGGCTAAATCAGATCCGTTTCCAGAAACGAAGATTCTCTTCCAGAGAATGAGTCAAATCAATGATCTCCTAAGGAAACAGCCTGCTGTGAGCAAAGACAAGAAGCAGCTAGAAGAATCAGAGGTAGATGTTCCAGCTGAGAAGAAGCAGAGAAAAAGAAAGACAGCTGACCCCAAACCAGCTGAAGGTCCAGCTGAGAAGAAAAAGAAAACGGCTATCATTCCACCATCTGAGGCGAGACATTCTTCTGAAGAAACTCCTAGTTGAGCAATAGTGATTCTCTCCCCACAGCCAGTATCAGCCTTCAATCAATTCGGATCAAACATCTTGGCTGATATGGGATTGAATGATGAATCATCATCCAGTTCAGAGGACAAGTTGGACAATCCAAAGAGTCAGACAACTCTTCCCAGCTCACCCCATCCCTCACCGCCTCACAACTCTCCGTCCAAACAGCCTTCTCCTCCACCCATCTCTCCAACAAAAGATTCATCTCTTGTAAACGTACAGTAAGAGATTCAACTGGCTGAAGCTCCTTCACAGCCAGCTGATAACCAAACTGAACCCTCTTCCACCAATCAAATCTCTACAGAATCAGAGGAAAGTGACTCTACTGCTTCTCCATCACTCAACTCCTCTGGCTCAGCCTTCATGGAAGTTATGTACGAGGAGCTACGCATCGCAGGGATCAAGAGTGTTCTAACTCAGTATCCCATCTTGGCGTACGTGCCAATCGCCCTCGTCAAAGTTGGAGACCTCAAATTCTATCCGGCCACCAAGATGGCAACGTGGTACCAGAATGAGCAGCTGATCGAGACTTTCTCATACGAGAAATTGAAAACAGATGAAGCATGCCTCTAGCACACTTTTGGCTTTGGAAGTCTAGAAGATGCTTACTTACATCAAGATGATCTCATCAGAGGTATTATTGAAGTATCTCAGCAATACCCCAAGCCGCACCCAGCTGAAGTCTGGGAATCAGCCAACAAGCTTCTAACAGCAGCTGAATGGGAGACATCTTCTGGAGCTGTCATATCCAAAGAAGTCGCAGCTAAAATTACCAAGGAAGCTGTACCAGATAACACAGCTGAGGTAATAATCATTGAAGAACCTGCTGATGAAACAGCTGAACCAGAGACAGCAGCCCCACCAAGTCCAAAGGCCGATGACACTCGCTCGTTGGTCGAGTTCGAGGTAAACAAACCCAGTCATGTTGATTCTGCAACTCAAACAGACTCAGCTGTCGAGCTTTCAACCGCCATGAAGGAAGCAATATCTAAAGAGGTTGAAAAAATTCTTTTTCAGGACAGACTGAAGTCTCAAGTAGATGTCATTACGCGATTCACAGCTCTAGACTATCAAGTTAGAAAGCAACAACGGACAATTGATGAAGTCCATAAATTTGCTCAAGATTTACAAGAAAGTACAAGTCTAGATCTCAAGCAATCTCTTGTCTCTCAAAGCATTGATCAATCACACCTTCTAGAAAAGAAAGTTCCTGAGATTGTAACAAGACATCAAGCTCCACTGGTAGACGACATAGCAAATATTTCAAGCCAGCTGGAAGCTCTCAAAAAGTCCACTCTCTCCAACAGCTCTAACATCCGCCAACTCTTCAACTTATATAAAGATCTGGATGCTCAGTTCAAAACTGGAAACAACAGCACTGCTCAGCTGAACATTGCCACATCTGACAACTCAGCCAAGATCGCTGATGTTGAAGCCGCTCTCGCCAAGCTCAAAGCAACAGTCATTAACCTCTCTGCCTCCCTTATTGATAATGCCAAAAAGGGGGAAGATAAGAATGAAGCTGGAAAAACAATGGAGAGGGAAGCTACAGCTAAGGGGGAACCTATGCAGCATTTTCAATCGGAAATCGACGATTTCGCCAAAGAGCTGGATGACGAAGAACCAGAGCCAACTACAACAGCCAGAGCAGTCAAAGAGACGTGCAGAGAGAAGATGGTTGCTCTTGCCAAAGCCTGTGGACATAAGCCAGAAGAATACAAGGACTATCACTGGCTGTGTAACTTCCACAACGAGCAAAGAAGAGAAATGCAAGAGCTGGATAAGATTATCAAGAAGAAAGCTGATTCGCTCAAGCCTGCTGAGAAAAAGCAAAAGAAGAAAAGGTAGAGCTACAGACAAGCTAGGAAGAATCAAGTCCAAGCAGCCTCAACTGACAAAAAGAACCCAGATGATATCAATGAAAACTGGGAACGATGCAAATCAGAATTCATCAAAGAATTCTACTACTTGAATTAGTACAAAGGCATGGATCCAGAAACTGCGTTCCAGAATTATCTCCTCGAACTTCATGAGATAGATCCAATAATGGCAAGATCAATTGTCCTATATGCCAAGAGAAACAACATCTAGCTAAAGGCTCCAAAAGTCAAGCAATTGAAGCCTCCATCTCTAGCTGGAACGAATCTTCCTGACAAGGCCCAGATTATCAAAGAAGTTCATCACTGGGCTGGCGAAAGAGGAATTTCCGAATCAAAGAATCAAGAAGAATGGAAGGACCTGGAAGAGTTCATCTTCAACATATATGGTCTCAAGACTGACCATCAGATTGATGAACAAAGGAAGCAGCTCAGTTGAAGACCCAGCCATCTGGGAATTCTGTCTTTTGAATTTCTTTTGTAAAATTGTAAAATATCCTTTATTAATGAAAAGCTCGCTTTTATCTCAAGCTCACCCTGATGACAATAACTCTTTGTCCAGACACTGAACTCTGAATTTGATTTTCCTGTTATGAATGTTTAAACTTTTGAAAACCCGTTTTTTTGTTAAGGGTGAAGTAAATTGTTTTTCTCAGTTAGGTTTTGGCATCATCAAAAAGAGGAAAATTGTTGGGAAAATTAATAGAGTTTTGATTTGATACCAAAACCCAGCTGACCCCAACCGAGTAGATGATTGCACAAGCCTAAGCGTTTTTCAGCTCACCTATTTGAGATTATAGAGTTTCTTAGTTTACAGGTAGCAGTTGAAGACAGCGGAAGACATTGCAGAAGATACAATGAAGCGGACACAGCTAAGCATACAGCTTTAAAGAATTCAGCAGAGCAGACTCAGTTAAGCAGACCAAGCAGAGTCAAAGATCCTGAAGTATCAAGACCCAGCTCAGTGACGGATACCCAGCTCAGTGTCAAAGACCCAGCTCAGTGTAAAAGACCCAGCTTTGTGTCGATGACACAGCTCAGGTCAGTGACACAGCTCAGGTTGAAGACACAACTCAGGATGATGATACAGCACAGGTCTAAAACATAGCTCAGAGTCAAGACGCAGCAGAGTCCAAGCCGCTGAAGACACAGCAGAGAAGCTTAGCAGCTCGAAGACGAAGACCTTCTCCAAGACAAGATCCCGATGTCAGAAGATCTTATCTGACGCAGTCAAATCAGAGAAGAAATAGCCTCTGCAGATGCAGACCTACTTCATAGGTTAAAGGCCAGAAGTCAATGAGAGTAGGTAAGATTCAAACGGCTCTCTTCCAACGGCTAGTTTGAATCTCCACCTATATATATCTCCTCACCATTAAAGAAAGGAGGGGGCAAGATGACTGAAGAAATAAAAGAACAAAACAAAAAGATGAACAACGATCTTCAAAGCCATATCTTTCAAGAACACCCAGCCAGTCAGCTGTGTTCTTAGTTGTTCATACATTCAGTCTTAGACAGAATAGATCAGAATAAATATCTTAAGCCTAGTTTGAACGAGTTCATCTTACTCCTTGTTCTTCATTGTAAGAACTCGTTCATAGTTGGAAAACCCATACCCAAAACCAAACCCAGAAAGGTTAGGTAAAAGGTACGCTTGCTCGAAGCGTGTAATTTGAGTGGTTAGGTTCTTCAGTACCCGGAAACTGAAGGTGTAGGCTTGACAGTGCCCGCAAACTGTTGGAACACAGCTCGGGTTAGAGTTGTGAAGTTGCTTGGTACTTGGAAACCAAGTGGTAGTGAATTACCAGTGAACCTGGTCGTGGACGTAGGAGGTGTTACTCCGAACCACGTTAAAATTGTTTTGTTCTTTATCGCTTTGTTTTATGCATGTTACTAACCCCTCATGAGCATACATTTCAAGCTGCATAAACTGACTAACTGAAAAGTGAAACAGAGCTTTGCAATATAATTTGAAGCAACAGACGGACTTTCCAAACCCACCAACTTCCGCACACACACTCACACAGCCAGCTGTGTCACTCAAGCTATCATCCAGCTGGATCGAACACAGCAGGCTCTCTCAAAAGAGTTTTAACTTGGAAAAGTTTTTAAACCTTGGTGTATTCACCCCCCCTCTACACCAAGGTATCCGTCTTGGGACCAACACATATACGCTTAGATCGCCGGTGTTCTTCTCCGTTTGGATTAAGATTTGTTTCTTTTGTTTGATCCACGTGATTACGGCGAATGGAAGTAATGATGCAATTTTTATTCAATTTTTTTTTTCTGAATTATTGTGTTACGATCATTTGAAGATTTGGTTTGATTCTACATTCATATCTGAATTCGTATAAGAAGCATATTTTTGTTGGTAAATTAGATATTTGCACGAATCATTGTATTCGTGCCAATGAATTGATATTAGGCATGCATTTGTTTACTGTCTATGTAATTTGGAACGAATACACATTTTTGTACTATGTTTAAGTACAGAATATATTATTTTCGTAACAAGAGTACTAGGTGTACGTTATCTGACTGTTTTGTTTTATTTCCTTGCAGACACAACATTCTTCTTTAGTCGTTGCACATGGAGGAGTTTGGAATAATGACATATATGGGAGTGGTCGGAAGAAGTATATCCCTATACCACCTTCTGGTATAACTTATGATGATTTATTGAGTAAGCTTGAATTGCGATTGCAGAAGGATAAAAACATTTACATGTTTGATATAGATGCGTTAGTTAAGTCGCCAGATGGGGAAATTATGAGAATGAAGATTACGGATGATTTTGACTTGTTTTATTTGATGGGGTTAGTAGAATTGCCTACGGTACATGTTGATGTTTGTCGTCGAAAGCGTGAATTTAATGTTGAAAAGCATAACAACGACAATGATGATGATGATGCTGGCAAGGATGCTCATAATTCTGATAGTGATTCTGTTGATTATGGTAATGAAAATGATGGTAGCTTGTATGAAGGTGATGATCAACATGATCCCCACAGTGTGCCCCCATTAGATGTTTCGAATGAAAGTAACGAAGAGCATCACGAAGATCGCCGACTGTGGGTTATCCCTGGTGCAGCGTACCAGACATCAATTGAATATGAAGAATCTGTTAATGATCTTCATGTTCATACTGGCGAACTTGCTCGTGGTGGCACATTTTCCAATAAGAAGAACTTGATTGTAGTCTTTGGTTTATATCATTTGAATAATCATTTGGGGTTTGTTACAGTGCGTTCAAATAAAACAAGATATCATGTTGTATGCAAATTCTGTTGGAAAAATTATAAGGTTTTGATTTGATACCAAAACCCAACTGATTCTCCAACCGAATAGATGACCGCGTCAACCTAAATAGTATTTTCCAGCTCGCCTGTTTGAGCTTTAGATTTTCTAGGTTTACAGGTTAAGGAAGCGGAAGACAGCAGTCGATCCAGCTGTGTCTACAGCAGGAGTCAGCAAGCGGAAGACAGCAGTCGACCCAGCTGTGTCTACAGCAGGAGTCAGCTAGCGGAAGACAGTAGCAGTTAACCTTCAGCTGAGTCCTCCAGCAGAGCATGATCAAGCTGAAGAGAATTCGAGCTGAGTTCAAAAACACAGCTGGTCCAGCTGTACAGAACAAAGGGAACTAACTCTGAAGACATCACTTCAAGTCAGTTTGCCAAATCCAGCTCTGAATTCAAAAGCCAGCTCCAAAGGCAGAAGATCTCGGCGTCAGAGGAAGTCAACATGCCTCGACCAATGAGGGATTGCCGAATCAGCATCCTAGACTTTAGGACCTAGGATGTGACACAAATGAAGACAGGTGCAGATTCGCCCAACGGCAGATCTCGAATTTAAGAAGAGTAGGTAAGATTCAAACGGCTCCTCCAACGGCTAGTCTTGAATCTCTACCTATATAAACCCGTCTTCAACCTCAGGATCAAATACGAAAAACTCTCTACAAGCTTTCATTCTCTGAAATCATCAATCTTTCAAAAGCTCTCAAGAAGTTCTACATAGATCAAAGAACACTTTATCTTAAAGTATTTCTAGTTCAGAAACTGCTTAGTTTTTCGTCTGATCCCTAGGCCAAAATCTTTGTATATCTTAATGCCTAGATTTCGAACGAGTTCATCATACTCTAAAGTTCTTAATTGTAAGAACTCGTTCACAGTTGGAACCCCAAACCAAACCCCTCTTTACCCAGAAAGGTTAGGTCAAGGTAACGCTTGCTTGAAGCGGGAAATTCAAGTGTGTAAGGTTTTTTCAGTACCCGTAAACTGAAAGGTTACAGTGCCCGCAAACTGTTGGAACACAACTCGGGTTATAGTTGTGAAGTTACTTGGTACTTGGAAACCAAGTGGTAGTGGATTACCAGTAAACCTGGTCGTGGAAGTAGGAGGTGTTACTCCGAACCAAAATAAAAATCGTGTACTCTTTTCTGTCTCTTAAAATTCAGTTTTGTACTAACTCTTTCATAACATTACATATTTGATCTAAACTGCATACGCAACTGCTCTTCAAAGACAGCTGTATCTTTCTGAAAGTTGCACAACTTGACTAAGCTGAAAACATAAAGTTAATCTTTTCAAGCTGAGTTTTTCTAAGTAACCGAGCTAAGTTTTCAAACCACCACATTCCGCACCGCCAGCTGAGTTATTTACCCAGCTGACCCTCCTCAGCTGGATCAATAACTGAGCTCACCAACTCTGTTATTTAACTTTAAAAAGTTTTCAGAAATCTATTTGGTGTATTCACCCCCCCTCTACACCAAATACCTAGCTCAGGGACCATCAATTAGTGTCAGAGCAGTTGTTCAACAGACCACCGTTTCTGTATCAAGAGATCTCTCTTGGCAATCTGTCAGTGGTCATCTGAACAGATCCTTTTTTTGAAAAACTCATAATATTACATACTGCATATTTCCATGGATTCTTATCTTAACAGGAATCTTCCCACCTTCTCGGTAGACGATTATGCAATATGGAAGTTCAGACTGAAGAGCTTTCTCTGTGCGCATCACGATATGATATGGGACGTCATCACAAATGGACCCATCATCATCTACAAACAAGGGAACGAGCTTGTTCCAACTCAAGATGGTGGACAACCAGTATATCAACTCATTCCCAAGCCAAAGGGTGAGCACACCTCAGAAGAAAGGAAGCAGGCTGGACTAGACAGCTTCGCGAGGAACACCATATCCTCAACGGTCTCCAACGCCTACCGCAGCAAAATCATCAACTGCGAAACAACAAAGGAGATGTGGAAAACCCTAGCAAAGCTATGCGAAGGGTCGGAGGAGATAAAGGAAAATAAATTCACGATTGCATGCCAGAAGTTTGATAACTTCAAGCAGCTGGTCAACAAGTCCATCGAAGGGATGGAACTCAGATTCTCCAATATAGTGGTGGAAATAGAAACCATAGGAACTCGGAAATACACCCAGCGAGAAAAGAATCTAAAAGTTCTTTCAGCGCTCACCGCTAAATGGAACACTTATAAGGTGGTACACCAAAGTCGAAGTGACTTAGGTGATCTTTCAATTGAAAGATTATACTCCTTGCTCAAAGCCAACGAATACAACTTGAAGATTACCATGAAAGAATCATCAAGCAATCAGAATGATGGAGAGCTGACACCTGCAACAAAGGAGATTGCGTTCAGAGCCAACTCTGAAAAATCCGCATACATACAGTCAGCTGAGTCATCGAAGAAGGATAAGAAGGACATGAGCAAGGAAGAGCTACTTGAAGAAATAGCTATGCTGGTCAAAAACTACAACAGACTCAACACCAGCAAGGGCAAATACAAGAAGTTCGCAAGAACTTACAGAGACAAGTACGTAGCAGCTGATGAGAAGTCAGCTGACAAACGAACAGAAGAAGGTTGCTTCAACTGCAAGGAACCAGGACACTACCGGCTAGATTGTCCAAAGCTGTCCAAGAAAGATAAAGACCAACTGAAAGCTTAGGCAGCTGACAGAAGGAGAGCTTACATCGCCGATGAAGAATTAGAGTGCAACAAAATGGATGACAACATGCCATTTTCAGACTCGGAAGAAGTAGCACTGATGGCCCATGATGAACCTGATTGGGATACATGCTTCATGGGACAAACATACGGCATCGATGAAGATGAGGTAATGTCTCGAACTCAAAATCTATCTAACCTCTCACCATCACACGAACACTCTACACAGGTTTCAGAATCAGGGTTACCTGATTGGAGTCTAGTAGAGAAAGTAATGAACGATTCCAAGGAGCTTCAAGAGATCCTTGACGTCATTATGTGTGAGAATGCTGAGCTGAAAGCGGAACTGGAAAAGACAAAGGTATCAGAAGCAGCTGATACAACACAGCTCCAACAGGAAGTTGTTTCACTAAAAGACAAAATAATGAAACAAGATCAGCTGATGAAGGAATTCTACTATGAGAAGAAACAGCTGATGGAAGACTTGGAAAAGGTCACAGCTGAATCGGAAAATAAGTCAGCTGAGATCATTGAGCTGAAAATGTAATACCCCGCTCTTTCATAATCGGACTTAGGGATAATTAGAAGTTCGCCGAGAAAATTAAGCCGTGAGAATTTAGAAAGAAATTAAGTTCCGGCAATTAAAATGTTTCGGCAGTACTAATTTGTTGAATTTAAAGTTTCTAAGATTTATTCTCGTTCCGATTAATCCTAAATGAGATAATGAAGGTATCTATAATTACGTGCTTATATGTTTGATATTATCTGAGAAGTATGTGTTATTTTTGGAAGATTTGATTTCTCCGGAAATCATAAAATTTCTCCACAAATTATTTTAGTTACGGATTTTATTTCCGAAAATTTCTTGAGAAAACTTATATTAGGGTTTGAGAAACCCTAATAATATTTATAAGTTCGAAAGCTTTTTAATTAAAGCTGTGATGATTGTTTATTGGATGTTTGATTAATTAATTAGAGAATTAATTGATCAATTAAAGTAAGATTTATATGCTTAATGTTTAATAAATTAATTAAGCTAATTTATGAAGCATAATATTCCTAGGAAATAAAGCTTGTCTTATAAGCTTTATTATTAATTTCTAATTAATTTAATCTAACAATATCTAAGAGATTATATGATAAGATATTGTTAGTATTAAATTTAATTCATAATATCTTAATTTAGATATTATAACACTAAAGTCAAATTACTAACTAATAAGGAAGTGACACCACACCTTATCCAAAATGCAATGATGATGAAGAGATTAGTCAAGATTAGCATGCTACATACGTGTGTTTAAGTTCAATGTATTTGGACTTAGCTATTAGTTAAGTGTGTTAGCATCCATCTTCATCCTCATTTTCTCTCTCTCAAACTCTCTACACACACACGGCAACACACACTCAATCACACACAATCTTCATTGAAGAAGCTTCACCAAGCTCAAGAAATCAAAGAAATTAGCATTCAAATTAATCAAGAAGGTTAGATCTTTCACTAATCAAGTTCTTAGCTCAAGATTGAGCATAAAAATCCATTTTCTTTTTCAAAATTTATGAAAAATATGAAAAAATAAAGGCTTTTTAATTTTGATGCTTGATGATTAAATTGATGGATTATTTGAGCTTAGAAAATTATTTTAAGCATGTTTAATGTTGGAATTAATCAAAGATTCATGACCCTTTTATTTATTTTGGAATTACCGAAAATTAATGAATAAATTAGGGGTTTTTGATTGTTGAATTTCATGATCAAATTGATGATTTATATGAGTTCATGTGATGTATATAAACATGTTTAGTGATTGAATTTAGCAAGATTTGATCATTTGTTAATTAATTTAAAAAGGGCCGAAATTAAGGGCTAAAACTAAGAATTTTTTTATTTTAATCTTACATGCTTGAATTGATGTTTAATTTGAGCTTATATGATGTTTTTTGAGCATGTTTATACATGAATTAAATGAGTTGAAACTCCCTGGCCTAATTTGTAACAAATTCGAAATTAATGGTCTTGAAATTGAGAGTTTCTGGAGTTTAATTGCTAGATTAAGTCAGCTGGATCCAGCCAGCTTGATTAACACAGCTGGACCCAGCCAGCTTGATTAACTCAGCTGGACCCTATCAGCTGGATTAACTCAGCTGGGTCCAGCCAGCTTAGTTTTTCCAGCCAGCTCAGTTTTCCAGCCAGCTCAGTTTTTCCATCCAGCTTAGTTTTCCAGCCAGCTCAGATTTTTCCTTCCAGCTCAGTTTTTCCATCCAGCTCAGTTTTCCAGCTAGCTCAGATCTCCAGATAGCTCAGTTTTCCAGCTAGCTTGATTTTCCAGTCAGCATGATTTATCCAGCTGATCTTTGCTCAACTTGTTTTCAGTTGTTTCTTCCGTAAACTCAAAAGTTAAAATGTTAGCTAATTTTTCCTAATGATACGTTAATGATGAGCTTAAGTATTAATGATACGTCATTAATGAGCTTATATGTCAAAGACATATATTGATAATATAATGTTAAGCTTAAATGTTATCAAAGAGCTTAAATAATTTTTGATGTGCTAAAATAAATAAAGAAAGAGCTTAATGATTAATGAGATGCTTATATGAAGAAATGAAATGTTTATTTTTTTTATGATATGATGTTATGAATGATATGATAAGCTTAAGTGTTTAATGATGTAAATAGTATGAGTTTAAATGTTAATAAAGTGTTTATATACTTAAGTATGAGATTAAATGATGAAATATGTGATTTTATGTTTCTAAGTGTTTCCTGAAGTTGCGATCGATTAGTTATCGATTATAGAGTTAAGTAAAGTAGAAAAAGTGATTAGAAAAGTTAAGTTTTATATTGCCGAGAGAAAATCCTAGAAAGCCGAGTCGAAGTAGAGAATTTGGAGTATGGCAGCAGCATCCCTCATTTCTTTGTTTAAATTCTTCTCGATCTTATATTAAAATCAAATTCTTAAATGAAGGATCGAGCAAGATCGCAAAGTGAGGGAAAAGCCGAGAAGCAAAAGGGTAGTTAAAGTAGCTTCAGTCCAGGTAGGCTTTCTAAACTAAAGAAATGTCGAATGTGACTAACTGATTATGATTATGTGATGTTTTAAATTGATTGACTTGCCAATGTTTAATGTATTTTTGTATGATACCATCTACCAAGGAAAGACGAATTCGGTCCTACTCAAGGTAGGATTTTGTACACACAGTTCGTAATCGTGAGCCTTCTTTTTGGTAGGCCGGTTACAAGTGTTTGAGAAGGAGGCCTACTTCTCAGCACTATTATGTGATAGTAGATTTTGTACATACATGATAAGTATTTTTTGACTGCAGTCACTTATAATGAAGGAAAATGTTTTAGCATGCACAGGTTCGTTTTTAAAGTTTACTTGTGTTATGCTTTATGGCAAGTTTTAATCTATAGCTCTAAGTAGCAACTTTTAAATTATTTTGGCATGTGTTCACTGAGTGCGAAAGTACTCAGCCCTGCATGTTATTTCTAAAATGTGCAGGTTAGCTCGGATGGAGATGGAGTGTGCTGGGCAGGCTTTGTTGTTGTTTACCTCTTGAGATATCAGTCTAAGTTAGAGCACGGTTATATGTCTTCATACATGTAACCAAAACTATGTTTTTCCGCTGCAACACTCTCTGAACTTGTTTCTCTTTTTGTTACTTTGTTATGTTATTGATGTTATGAATTCCTAAATCATGGTTCAGTTTGTTAAACCCTAAATTTCAGTATGCTTAACTCTGCAACGAGATAGTGTAGCTTCTTGACCATACTCGTTGATCGTTGATCGTTGATCAAACTTGAATATATGAATTGTCGTTCTTGAATAATGATGTCGTTGTTTGATCTATGATTGATTCTATTTGTCTTGATAGCATGTTTTGTTGATTTGAAAGTATGATTTGGTGTATTTTGGTTTCTGTTTGATAACTTGGGTCGTTATCTTATCCTTTGGTTAATCATAAATTGTGTACGTCGCGGGACCCACCGGCTTAGTCATCTTCACTCTAAGTCGGGCTGCGACAGAGTGGTATCAGAGCAGCTCGTCTGCTCTAAGTCTAAAATTTTCTCTTGAGTCTAGTCTAGACTTGAATCCCTAGACTAGTTAAGTCTTAAACAACAAAAATCTAGCACCTCGTCTCATCCGGCAAATCAGGTACGTATTTAAAAGTTTTCTAACGTTTAAAAGTTTAAAGTTTGAATTGAATTTTGAGATGTGTTTATGTCTATATTTATGTCTATGTTTATATATGTTTATTTGTGGCTTGTGTGATGAGCCTGAGGTTCTGATGAGATTGTTTTGTGATGGCATTCGTAAGCGTGATGATGGAACAATTGTGCAAGCAAGTGAGTTGTTTGTCTTTGGGAAGTAACGTGAGCTTGGTACCATCAATGGGAAGTGATATTGAGTATGTGGAAATTGTGGATTTCTGGAGATGTATTTAGTCTTCGTGTGATTGATTTTTTAAAATTTTTCTTATATAGGATGGCAGCGCCTCGTCGTGACGATGCGATGAGAGAGTTTCAGCATATCAGGATGAGTTACCGTGAGACCTTAGCCGAGTTCTTGGCACGTTTCCATCGCGTCTGGATGGATATCTGCGAGACAGATATCTCAGGTGTTCAGGGCATCATCCGTCTAGTTCCTCTTCTCCCAGAGGAATGACATGAGTGGGCAGGTTCGCTCGTGCCTCGTTTTGTGACCGAGCAGTACTGGGACCGTAATCTCTACGGTGACTGTCGAGGTTTTATCGCCGAGATCAGCTCTCGATACATATGCTACTCAGCACCGCCGCCAGGACCAAACCCTCCACGTACTCGCCACCCCACAGAGGGTCAGTTGACTGAGTTCTTACCTCAGGATGACCCTATTCCGTTTATGATTCCGCAGGTTAAACCTGAGTCGGTATACTTTGATCCCCAGTCGACCTATTTTGGTTTTGACCCGAGTGCTTTTGCCACTAGCCCACTGTACCGTCGGATGGTTTTGCTTCACCCCCACCACCGACAGATACTTTAGCTCTAGTCCCAGTTCCTCCTATCTCAGAGTCGTACCCAGCTCCTCCGCTAGAGGTAGCTCCTTTCTCTCATCCCAGTGAGATCCCTCGAGTTTTCGACCCTTCTGACCACGAGGCTCTCTACCGTTCTTACCACCCTGAACCTCAGCGCTTAGATGAGGGCAGCTCATTGAGGCCCCGTCGGGACGATAGTGAAGACAGTGACGGAGACGACCTTGCAGCCGAGGTCACTATTGGTTGGTCCGATCTCCGCCGAATCCCGTTCAGTCACCTAGGTTTTGAGCCTAGTTTTCCGCCGATGGCAGGCACCGATGTCGAAAAGGAGATTCCGCTCATGTTGAACGGAGATGTGAGGGCCGAGGGCGAGGTTGTTCCTGAGAGTTCGAGTGAGAAGGATGAGTCAGAGGAGGAGGACCCGTCAGAGGACGACGAGTAGAGAGAGTCATTCTTGTGTTGTTGTTGCTTTATGTTTATATGTATATGATGTAAATATGACTAAGAAATATGATGCATAATATGGTTTAGTAGCTCGGTAACGGATAGTAGACCGTACCGTAGTTATCTTTTGCGTGATGTTAGGACATCACAGATGACGTAGGGATATCTTTTGTTGTAGATAAGATCCCATATTTTGAAAAGACCTCTAAGAGGCAATTTTCCAAATATATATGAAAAAAAAAATTGCCAAAGCGGTCATTTAAATTAAGTTGAAGCTTGCATAATATGCTTAAGTATAAAGAGATAATGTCTTGAGGAGATTAAAGAATAGCAAAAGTATCAATGAGGTGAAGTTAGAAAGTAAAGAATAAGAAATTTCCAGAAAATAAGTTAAAGTGTGAAAGGTAAGTTGCTTTGCCAAGAGTTTTAAGGTTAAATTAAGGTAATGAAGGAAGTTAAGTTAATTCTGTAATTGCTAAATAAATAAGCTACGAGATAAGAGATTTTATTGATTTCTTAAAGGACAAGATGAGCTTATTAAGTTAAGTTGTTGCTATTGATTATTAAATTATGAAAAGTTTATGAAGTTGAATTTTGTTATTAATTGCTAGGATGAGAAAAGTATATAAATCTAAGATGATTCATTATTGCATAATTATTAAGTTAAATTGTAAAAGTGATGATGTTATGCTTTGAATCAAGTTGATTGAATGGTTGAGGCAAATTTGCAAAGTTAAGTTGTGCCGTTGTTTCGTGATTCTAAGTTAAAGTTATGAAAGTGATTATGGTATAATATGATTTGAATTGTTTGAATGATAAGTTCTATGATTTACGTGGCTGTTTGTAAATGTTTGCTTTAAAGCGAAAGAATAAATTAAGAAGTGCTCAGAGAGAAATGTTCGATAAGAATAAAGTTACTCCTTTGATGATTCCTTTATTTTCTTAAATCAGAATGCCTCCTAGAAGAAGAAATAGGGTAGAAGAGAAAGAGCACCGAGAACCTACCCCACCTCCTCCGCCTGAGAGGAGAATCGAAGAACTTTTTCTTCGACAAAATCCCCCAACCTTTGACGGAAGAGGAAATCCGTCAGAAGCTGAAGAGTGGATTCGTGCTCTCGCGCGAATCTTTAGGTTCTTTCGATGTGATGACCATGAACGTCTCACATGTATGTCCTATCAGTTGAAAGGATCTGCAGACTACTGGTGGGAAGCTCGCCAGAAGATGTATACCCCCGACCAACTCGAAAATCTTACATGGGAACAGTTCAAGGAAGCTCTTTTTGAGAAGTATGTACAAAGAAGTTACCGCAAGCAGAAAGAAAATGAGTTCGCCAACCTGAAGCAGGGAAAGAAAACGGTTGCCGAGTATGACCGTGAATTTTGTGATTTAGCTCGTTTTGCTCCCGATAAAGTTGACTCCGATGAGAAGATGTCTGAGCTTTTCCGCGCCGGACTTAGGCAGAATATAAGAGTGGTCTTAGCAAGTCAGAGTGCTTTGACCTATGCCGAAGCTTTAAACCGAGCCTTGGATATGGAGTTGGCTATGCAGCCAGAGAAGCCAGTTCAAGCTCCAGCACCTCCCCCGTATCAGATTCAAGCCCCAGCGGCCGTTAGACCGCAATCTTCGCACCATGGCCAGCAGCATAAGGGAAAAAGGAAATGGAATGCTGGAAGCCAACCCAGCAAGAAGCCCTGGCAAGGGCAGAGCCAGCAGCAGTCGACTCCAGGAAAAACCAGACCACCTTTTGTTGGTCAGAGTAGCTCGTCTCAGAGGCAGCAAGGAAATTCTGCATGCTCGAAATGCGGCAAAATGCATCAGGGAATCTGCAGAGCAGGAAGTAACAGCTGCTATGCATGCGGGCAAGTTGGGCATTTCTCTTATCAGTGCCCAAACAAGCAGTAAGGGACTAGTGGTGAAAGACCTGGCCAATATCAACCTCAGCAGTTGAAGGCTATTGAAAGAGTCCTGCAATTGCATCCGCGCCAGCGCCAAGCGCCGCGCCCTCAGCAGCAGCAGCAGTAGGCAAGGCGGCAGCAGCAGCCACCGCAGCAAGAGCAGGAACCGCAGCAACAGTATCAGCGAGTTTTCGCTCTTAACCAGAAAGCATGCGTCAAGGATCAGGGCAATCTGGCAGGTATGGGTCAGTTAAATGGTGTACCTGTGATAATTCTTTTTGATACTGGTGCATCGCATTCTTTCATATCAAGTGCATGTGTAGATACTCTTGGCCTTAAGGTAGAGCAATCTAGCCAGAACCTAAGAGTATCGACCTCGGTAGGTAAATCTACCACAGTTACGCATGTTTGCCCTAATTTGGAATTTGAGATTGGATCCCTTAAGATGTCAGCCAAAATCCTAAATCTAATTCGAATGTGGGACATAGACATCATTTTGGGAATGGATTGGTTAACCGAGAACTTTGCCACCATTCGGTGCAAGCAAAGACAGATCTCTTTCCAGCCACCTGGAAAGGAGCCGACCCTATTCTTCGGAATAGAGAGAAGCAGTAGAAGAACGCCGATTATTTCGGCAATTCAAGCAAGAAGGTTGTTGAGAAGAAAAGGTGCGCAAGCTTATCTGGTTTATCTCAACAAAGATGAAAACCAAGAGAAGAATATTGATGATGTAGCTGTAGTTCGAGATTTCAAGAATGTATTTTCTGAAGTTTTTCCAAGATTACCCCCAGACAGGCAATTGGAGTTCACCATCGACCTAGAGCCTGGTTCAGCTTCAATATCCAAAGCACCATATAGAATGGCCCCGAAGGAGTTGCAAGAACTGAAGATTCAGTTGCAAGAATTGCTCGACCTTTGTTTTATTCGACCTAGTGTTTCCCCGTGGGGAGCACCGATCTTGTTCGTTAAAAAGAAAGACGGTAGTCTAAGAATGTGTATAGACTACCGAGAGCTGAACAAGCTGATGTTAAAGAACAAGTATCCTTTGCCAAGGATAGATGATCTGTTTGATCAGCTTAGAGGAGCCAGTGTTTTCTCAAAGATTGATCTAAAATCTGGCTATCATCAGCTAAAGATTCGGCAAGAAGATATTCCGAAAACTGCGTTTCGAACAAGGTACGGCCACTACGAGTTTGTAGTAATGCCGTTTGAATTGACAAATACTCCAGCAGTATTCATGGATCTCTTGAATCGAGTTTTCCATGAATTTTTGGATAGATTTGTCATAGTCTTCATTGACGACATTCTTGTTTATTCAAAGAGCGAATCGGAGCATGAAGAGCATCTCAGAATTGTCTTAGAAAAGCTGAGATCTGAAAGGTTATATGCCAAATTCAGCAAATGTGAATTCTGGCTGAAAGAAGTGAATTTTCTCGGACATGTTGTTTCGTCCGAAGGAATTAAAGTTGATGATTCAAAGGTGCAGGCAGTTTAAGAATGGAAATCGCCAGCATCACCCCATGAGATTCGTAGTTTCTTGGGTCTAGCAGGTTACTATCGGAGATTCATTGAAGGATTCTCCAAGATAGCAAGGCCGATGACCCAACTCCTCAAGAAGGAATCGAAGTTCAAGTGGTCTCCCGAATGCGAAGAAGGTTTTCAAGAGCTGAAGAGGAAGTTAACCACTGCTCCAGTTTTAGCAGTGCCAGAAGCAGACAAGGACTATGCCGTGTATATGGATGCATCGAAGAATGGACTAGGCTGTATCCTGATGCAAGATGGAAAAGTCATAGCCTATGCGTCACGACAGCTCAGACCTCACGAGGAGAATTATCCAACTCATGATTTGGAGTTAGCAGCAGTCATGCATGCTCTGAAGATCTGGAGACATCATCTTTTTGGAGCCAAGTGTGAGATCTCCACAGATCACAAGAGCCTCAAATACTTTTTCGAACAGAAAGAGCTAAATATGAGGCAAAGAAGATGGCTCGAGCTAGTAAAGGACTACGATTGCAAGATTTCCTATCATCCAGGAAAAGCGAACGTAGTAGCCGATGCTTTAAGCTGGAAGAGCAGATCCGAGTTAGGATATCTGCTCACTCAAGAAGAAGAGTTGATTAAGAGTCTTGGAGAGTTGAGGATAGAAGTGGTTTTACCACCACAATCTACAGAGCAGCTAATTGCAGCTCTAGAAATAACTCCAGACTTGAGAACAAGAATTTCAGATGCTCGGAGGAAGGACAAGAAGTTAGAAAAGTTGCGACTCAAGATCCGTGAAGGAAAAGTTGAAGAGTTTCGTGAAGCTGGAGATAATGCTCTTTTGTTCAGAGAAAGACTTTGTGTTCCAGATGAAGAAGAATTAAGAGCTGAAGTCTTGAGAGAAGCTCATGAAACGCCTTACACCGCTCATCCCGGAAGCACCAAGATGTATCAAGATTTAAAGCAGAAATTCTGGTGGGAAGGAATGAAGTGAGATATAGCTTCATTTGTAGAGCGATGTTTAGCTTGTCAGCAAGTTAAAGCTTTACATCAGCGGCCATATGGAAAGCTTCAGCCGTTAGACATCCCGGAGTGGAAATGGGATGATATCACAATGGATTTTGTAACCCAGTTACCTAAATCCAAGAGAGAAAATACAACTATTTGGGTGATCGTGGACAGATTGACAAAATCTGCTCACTTCATACCAACTCCGATAACGTATGGATCGGACAAGTTAACTCAGCTGTATATTCAAGAGATCGTGCGTCTGCACGGTGTGCCTAAATCGATCACGTCAGATCGAGATTCAAAGTTTACCTCCCGTTTCTGGAGAAGCCTGCAAAGTGAGCTGGGCACCAACCTAAAGTTCAGCACCGCCTTTCATCCTCAGACGGATGGTCAATCCGAGAGGACGATTCAAATTCTAGAAGATATGCTCAGAACTGTTGTGTTGGAACGAGGTGACCAGTGGGAGCATGTCTTGCCTCTCATTGAGTTTGCATACAACAACAGTTACCAGATGACAATCGGCATGGCGCCCTACGAAGCTCTTTATGGAAGAAAATGTCGTTCCCCACTCTATTAGGACGAAGTAGG
Organism: Agastache rugosa; assembly: GCA_031470985.1. NCBI lineage: Eukaryota > Viridiplantae > Streptophyta > Magnoliopsida > Lamiales > Lamiaceae > Agastache > Agastache rugosa. Next base: position 30,139,599 of record CM062605.1, read on the forward strand.
TGAAAGAAAAGTATTAGGGCCCGATGCAATTGAAGAGATGATTGAGATCGTTCGCCAGATCAAGCAACGGATTAAAGAAGCGCAAGATCGCCAAAAGTCTTATGCGGATTCTCGAAGATCAGAACTCGAGTTCGCAGTCGGAGATAAAGTTTTCTTAAAAGTTTCGCCGTCAAGAGGAATTCATAGATTTGGCTTGAAAGGAAAGCTAAAGCCCCGCTACATAGGACCGTACGAAGTTCTGGAGAGAATAGGTCAAGTTGCGTATAAGCTGGCTTTACCGCCAAGCTTTGGGAACTCGCACAATGTTTTTCATGTATCCCAGTTGCGCCGATACATGTTTGATCCCAAGCACGTCTTTCGTCAAGAAGAAGTGGCCCTAGAACCAGACCTCAGTTATGAGGAGAAACCAGAAGCGATTTTGGATCGGAAGGTTCAACAGCTAAGGAACAAATCGATCGCGTTGGTCAAGATCAAATGGAGACATCACGGGCCAGAGGAAGCAACGTGGGAACTTGAAGATAAGATGAGAGACAAGTACCCCGAGCTTTTTCTTCAAGGTAAGCAAATTTCGGGACGAAATTTATTTTTAGGGGTGAATGATGTAATACCCCGCTCTTTCATAATCGGACTTAGGGATAATTAGAAGTTCGCCGAGAAAATTAAGCCGTGGGAATTTAGAAAGAAATTAAGTTCCGGCAATTAAATTTTTTCGGCAGTACTAATTTGTTGAATTTAAAGTTTCTAAGATTTATTCTCGTTCCGATTAATCCTAAATGAGATAATGAAGGTATCTATAATTACGTAATTATATGTTTGATATTATATGAGAAGTATGTGTTATTTTTGGAAGATTTGATTTCTCCGGAAATCATAAAATTTCTCCAGTAAATTATTTTAGTTACGGATTTTATTTCCGAAAATTTCTTGAGAAAGCTTATATTAGGGTTTGAGAAACCCTAATAATATTTATAAGTTCGAAAGCTTTTTAATTAAAGTTGTGATGATTGTTTATTGGATGTTTGATTAATTAATTAGAGAATTAATTAATCAATTAAAGTAAGATTTATATGCTTAATGTTTAATAAATTAATTAAGCTAATTTATGAAGCATAATATTCCTAGGAAATAAAGCTTGTCTTATAAGCTTTATTATTAATTTTTAATTAATTTAATCTAACAATATCTAAGAGAATATATGATAAGATATTGTTAGTATTAAATTTAATTCATAATATCTTAATTTAGATATTATAACACTAAAGTCAAATTACTAACTAATAAGGAAGTGACACCTCACCTTATCCAAAATGCAATGATGATGAAGAGATTAGTCAAGATTAACATGCTACATACGTGTGTTTAAGTTCAATATATTTGGACTTAGCTATTAGTTAAGTGTGTTAGCATCCATCTTCATCCTCATTTTCTCTCCCTCAAATTCTCGACACACACACGGCAACACACACTCAATCACACACAATCTTCATTGAAGAAGCTTCACCAAGCTCAAGAAATCAAAGAAATTAGCATTCAAATTAATCCAGAAGGTTAGATCTTTCACTAATCAAGTTCTTAGCTCAAGATTGAGCATAAAATCCATTTTCTTTTTCAAAATTTATGAAAAATATGGAAAAATAAAGGCTTTTTAATTTTGATGCTTGATGATTAAATTGATGGATCATTTGAGCTTAGAAAATTATTTTTAGCATGTTTAATGTTGGAATTAATCAAAGATTCATGACCCTTTTATTTATTTTGGAATTACCGAAGATTAATGAATAAATTAGGGGTTTTTGATTGTTGAATTTCATGATCAAATTGATGATTTATATAAGTTCATGTGATGTATATAAACATGTTCAGTGATTGAATTTAGCAAGATTTGATCATTTGTTAATTAATTTAAAAAGGGCCGAAATTAAGGGCTAAAACTAAGAATTTTTTTTGTTTAATCTTACATGCTTGAATTGATGTTTAATTTGAGCTTATATGATGTTTTTTTAGCATGTTTATACATGAATTAAATGAGTTGAAACTCCATGGCCTAATTTGTAAGAAATTCGAAATTAATGGTCTTGAAATTGAGAGTTTCTGGAGTTTAATTGCTAGATTAAGTCAGCTGGATCCAGCCAGCTTGATTAACACAGCTGGACCCAGCCAACTTGATTAACTCAGCTGGATCCAGTCAGCTTGATTAACTCAGCTAGACCCAGTCAGCTGGAATTACCCAGCTGGACCCTGTTAGCTAGATTAACTCGAGTTGGTCCACGGCTCGATTTTCCGGCCATCGGTTTTCCGACGGATCGGTTTTCCATCCATTTCACTCGGTTTTCCGGCCGGCTCGGTTTTCCGGCCATTTGTTTTCCATCCAGCTTAGTTTTTCCATCCAGCTCAGTTTTCCAGCTAGCTCAGTTCTCCAGATAGCTCAGTTTTCCAGCTAGCTTGATTTTCCAGTCAGCTTGATTTATCCAGCTGATCTTTGCTCAACTTGTTTTCAGTTGTTTCTTCCGTAAACTCAAAAGTTAAAATGTTAGCTAATTTTTCCTAATGATACGTTAATGATGAGCTTAAGTATTAATGATACGTCATTAATGAGCTTATATGTCAAAGACATATATTGATAATATAATGTTAAGCTTAAATGTTATCAAAGAGCTTATGCATTTTTGATGTGTTAAAATAAATAAAGAAAGAGCTTAATGATTAATGATATGCTTATATGAAGAAATGAAATGTTTATTTTTTTTATGATATGATGTTATGAATGATATGATAAGCTTAAGTGTTTAATGATGTAAATAGTATGAGTTTAAATGTTAATAAAGTGTTTATATACTTAAGTATGAGATTAAATGATGAAATATGTGATTTTATGTTTCTAAGTGTTTCCTGAAGTTGTGATCGATTAGTTATCGATTAAAGAGTTAAGTAAAGTAGAAAAAGTAATTAGAAAAGTTAAGTTTTTGTTGGGAAAATTATAAGGTTTCGATTTGATACCAAAACCCAACTGATTCTCCAACCGAATAGATGATCGCGTCAACCTAAATAGTGTTTTCCAGCTCGCCTGTTTGAGCTTTAGATTTTCTAAGTTTACAGGTTAAGGAAGCGGAAGACAGCAGTCGACCCAGCTGTGTCTACAGTAGGAGTCAGCTAGCGGAAGACAGCAGTCGACCCAGCTGTGTCTACAGCAAAAGTCAGCTAGCGAAAGACAGCAGGCGTCAACCTTCAGCTGAGTCCTCCAGCAGAGCATGATCAAGCTGAAGAGAATTCGAGCTGAGTTCAAAACACAGCCGGTCCAGCTGTACAGAACAAAGGGAACTAACTCTGAAGACTTCACTTCAAGTCAGTCCAGCTCTGAATTCAAAAGCCAGCTCCAAAGGCAGAAGATCCCGGCGTCAGAGGAAGTCAACATGCCTCGACCAATGAGGGATTGCCAAATCAACATCCTAGACTTCAGGACCTAGGATGTGACACAAATGAAGACATGTGCAGATTCGCCCAGTGGCAGATCTTGAATTTAAGAAGAGTAGGTAAGTGTTGGGAAAATTAATAGAGTTTTGATTGGATACCAAAACCCAGCTGACCCCAACCGAGTAGATGATCGCACAAGCCTAAGCGTTTTTCAGCTCACCTGTTTGAGCTTATAGAGTTTCTTAGTTTACAGGTAGATTCGCTGAAGATTGCAGAAGACACAGCTAAGCAGACAGCTTAAGAACTCAGCAGAGCAGACTCAACAGAGCAAGACCAAGCAGAGTCAAAGATCCTGCAGTATCAAGACCCAGCTCAGTGACGGAAACCTAGCTCAGTGTCGAAGACCCAGCTCAGTGTAAAAGACCCAGCTTAGTGTCGATGACACAGCTCAGGTCTGAGACACAGCTCAGGTTAATGACACAGCTCAGGTTGAAGACACAGCTCAGGTTGATGATACAGCACAGGTCTAAGACACAACTCAGAACTCAAGACACAGCAGAGTCCAAGTCGCTAAAGATACATCAGAGACACTTAGCAGCTCGAAGACGAAGACCTTCTCCAAGACAAAATCCCGATGTCAGAAGATCTTGTCTGACGCAGTCAAATCAGAGAAGGAATAGCCTCTGCAGATGCAGACCTACTTCGTAGGTAAAGGCCAGAAGTCAACAAGAGTAGGTAAGATTCAAACGGCTCTCTTCCAACGGCTAGTTTGAATCTCCACCTATATATATCTCTCCTCCACCATTGAAGAAGGAGGCTGGCAAGACGACTGAAGAAATAGAAGAAAACAGAAAAAAAGAACAACGATCTACAAAGCCAAATCTTTCTAGAACACCTAGCCAGTCAGCTGTGTTCTTAGTTGTTCACATATTCAGTCATAGGCAGAATAGATCAGAATAAATATCTTAAGCCTAGATTGAACGAGTTCATCATACTCCTTGTTCTTCATTGTAAGAACTCGTTCATAGTTGGAAAACCATACCCAAACCCAAACCCAGAAAGGTTAGGTAAAGGTACGCTTGCTCGAAGCGTGTAATTCGAGTGGTTAGGTTTTTCAGTACCCGGAAAGTGAAGGTGTAGGCTTGACAGTGCCCGCAAACTGTTGGAACACAGCTCGGGTTAGAGTTGTGAAGTTGCTTGGTACTTGGAAACCAAGTGGTTGTAAATTACCAGTGAATCTGGTCGTGGACGTAGGAGGGGTTACTCCGAACCACATTAAAAATGCTCTTGTTATTTATTGCTTTGTTTTATGCATGTTACTAACCTTCATGAGCATACATTTCAATCTGCATAAACTGACTAACTGAAAAGTGAGACAGAGCTTTGCAATATATTTGAAGCAACAGACGGACTTTTCAAATCCACCACATTCCGCACACACACACAGCCAGCTGTGTCGATCAAGCTGCCATCCAGCTGGATCGAACACAGCCAGCTCTCTGAAAAGAGTTTTAACTTGGAAAAGTTTTTAAACTTTGGTGTATTCACCCCCCCTCTACACCAAGGTATCCGTCTTGGGACCAACAATTGGTATCAGAGCCGTGGTTCAAAAGATCACTGTATCTGTCAAGTCAGCATCTCTTTGCTGATAATGGTCACCTGAACAGATCCTTCAAAGTTTCAAAATTTCTTTTCATTATATTGCATACTGTCATGGAATCTTCTCTATGCAGGAATCTTCCGACATTCTCTGTAGATGATTATCAGATCTGGAAGTTCCGACTCAAAAGCTTTCTGAGTGCGCATCACGACATGATGTGGGATGTTATCACTGACGGACCCATCATCATCATGAAATCAGAAAGACAAGCAGAAACCTTACCTGGAGCTGAACCAGTACTCCGGCAAGTTGTGAAGCCCAAAAGGGAGTACTCTCCAGAAGAAAGAAGACAAGCTGGTTTGGACAGCTACGCTCGCAACGTCATCTCCTCAACGGTGACGGACACTTATCTCAGCAAGATCATCAACTGCGAGACAGCTAAGGGGATGTGGGACACTCTAGCCAAGCTGTGTGAAGGCTCAGAGGAAATTCAAGAGAACAAATTCTCAGTTACATGCCAGAAGTTCGACAACTTCAAGCAACTCCCCTATGAGTCCATTGATCAAATGGAGCTCAGATTCTGCAACCTCGTCATCGAGATCGAGACGATCCGAACTGGGAAATATACAGTTTGAGATAAGAACTTGAAAGTTCTTGCAGCTCTCTCCTCAGAATGGTGTACACACAAGGTGGTTCACCAAAGCAGAACTGATCTTGGCAGCATGGAGACGGAAAAGTTATTCTCCATCTTGAAAGCCAACGAATTTGATCTGGGGATCACAAGTGGAGAATCATCCAGCCGGATAAATGAAACGGAGCTGAATCCCAAGGCAAAGGAGACAGCTCTCAGTGCAGAGTCAAGAAGATCAGCTCAATCAGCTCAGACTGAAAAAGTCAGAAAGGAGTCCAAAAATATGAGCAAAGAAGAACTGCACGAAGAAGTTGCCATGCTTGTACGGAGCATCAATAGGCTGGATCACAGCAAGGAAAGGTACAAGAAGATCGTGAAGGTTCATCACGACAAGCAACTCTACCCAAAGAGAAACCCAGCTGAGACATCCTCACGAAGAAAGGATAAAGGGTTCGAAACGAATGAAATGGATGATGATCAAATCTCCTTATCCAACTCAGATGAGGATGATCACCTTGATTAAGATGTCTGGAACATCTTACTGAATCAACCGACGAAGAAAATGAAGAAACCTAGCTAGCTGACTAGGACCAGCTGTGAAATAAAGACAGCTGGATACAAAACTGAAGATTCAGCCAGTCATTCAGCTGAGTACAATGGTCTCAAGAGAAGAATAGAGAAGCAGTACATAAACCAGCTGGATTTGGGACAGCTGTCTACTTGCTATACAAACTGAGACTTCATCAAAGAAATGAGCTGATGGTGAGAAAATCCGTTCAATCTAAGGAAGTAGAATGCAGCTGAAGAAAATGCCACCTACTATCAAATCAAGATGATCCATTGTTGGGAAAATTCACACCGAAGTACAACCTGCTGAAATCCAAGTCAAGATGATGTGTGAATTACTTGGACTGCTCAAACCGGATAAAGAAAAGCTCATCCAGCTGATGGGGAACAAACTCAGCTGGAAACCCTTGGGATATCAAGATGGAAGAATCCAGACCCAGTCGTTTCGTGAACTCAGTTCAGGAAGGGAAACCAGCTGAGGCGGAATCAAGCTCAGCTGGATAGTTAAACTGAAGGAGTAACTCAACATAAAGAAACACAGCCGAGGTATCAGCTGACTACAAAGTTCAGCTGACAGGTTTGCAGTCTTTCATTTACTTCCATGAGGAATATGCTATTTAAGGATAAAATTATTTGAATTTAAATTCAAAATTCACAAACATTCCTTAGAAGGATTCGTCATTAAGCCATCCAGCAAATCGAATCCCATCGCATTTAATGAAAAGCATGCAGGGTACTGTAGCTCGGGAAAGTCGAGACAGAAGTCAGAACGTTTTGACTACCTCACGCGTGCGTGACCTACAATCTACATACGCACGTCACTTAACGTGTTGCGCAAATCTCTCCCAGCCGCAGATCTTGAATTCAAATCTAAAGATCTCAATCGTTCATCAAGATAGACGGTTGATATATATATATCAAAGATATGCAAATCGTCGCCATATTTACTTATTATCTCTGAAATTTTTCTGCAAATCAAGTTCTTGCTTATCTCTCTGCAAATTTTTTCTTTCTCTTGTACTCTTCTAACTCCTCAATACAGATATATTCAATGGCACCAAAGAAGATAACCCCAGGAGTGAACCAATCAGAGAACCTCATGTCAAAGCTGCACTTTGAGAGTTGTTTAACTCTCAAGAACTACAAGAACTCGGAGTTCCAGGAGGTACTGGATCTCATCGAGAAGGCAGGCCTACTTCAATGGGCGACGACGGCGCGTCCGAAGAACATCTTTCGCCGGGAAGTAGCAGAGTTCTTCATGGAGATGACGAATAGAGAAGAACGTCTTCGCTCCAACATCACCCTCCAACTCAAAGAAAAGACAGGGCATACAACTCCCTGGGACGTCGACATCAACATCAACCGGATATTGAACAAGCTGTTCGGATTGAAAACTCTTGGGGACCGCTCCCCAGACAACTACTCCAGGGAAGAGATCCAGGCCGAACTGGACCAGATGCTGTTCAAGCCAGAACCCTACAGGACGAGTATGTCCAAGCTACTGCTCAAGCCCAAATTCAGACTGCTTCTGGATGTCACCCAGAAGTGCATTCTAGGTATAGCTGGATCTCAATGAGAGATCAGCATACCCAAGCTGAAGCCCATGATAGCCATCCTCAGGAATGATCCTGTGGATTGGTTCTCCTACTTTATGGGAAAGTTGGAGAAGGAGTCGAAGAAAATTCACTTCGAAGATGACAGCTTCACCAAGTTCAGCTGTGGGGAGACCATCTATTTATGCACCAAGGCGGCGTGCATAATAGAACACTACACAACTGGATGGCAAATCAAGTGGAAAGACACAGAAGAGTTCCCTGTGTCCAAAGTTCTTTTTGTAAAACAAAGTTAGCTCTCCGACTTGATGAAGAAAGCAGCCCCTGAAGGGAAGAAGAAGATGCAGGAGGCAAAACAGCAGACTGCCTCTCCCTCTCAAACTGGGAAAAGGAAACAGCCGGAGGAAACTCAGCCAGCTGGATTTCCACCTGCCAAAAAGAAGCTCAAATTTAAGGCAGCCAGCAAGCCAGCTGAGGAGACAACGAGAAGCCGGTAGGCCCGAATGGAGATCAGTCGCTGAGGAGACAGCTCAGGATTCCTCCTCCAGCACAGATCAAGGAAGGGAGTTCGTGATTGCTTCACGTGAAGCTGAGGAACCACAGATAGTGGTCCCCCACCCTGACCCGGAGGATGCTATTCCACTTCGCCAAATCATTCAAGCATCCTCACAACCCACTCCAGTTGATCTCACATCATCTGGATCTCCTCCTCAACAACACTCTCTTCTCCTTCCGCCTCAACAACACTCTCTTCTCCTTCCTCCTCATCCTCAGGTACCTCTCCAAGAATCCTCGCCTACTTCTTCAGTACCTGAAATCACCCATCTTTCAGCACCCAGCTCACCTAAAGAGCCCCATCCAGCTGACGCTCCTTTGCAGCTGGATGATGAATACCAAGCTGAACCATCAAGCCCTACTTCTTCTTCTGAGGAAATTGAAATCCTCAGTCCCAGAGCCGTTGCACGTGCTGCCACAGTCATGAGGGTCGAGGACCTCAGACTCCAAGGAATAAAGAGCGCACTGCAACATTATCCTTCTCTTGTCTCGCTCCCTGCTGCTTTAGTCGCTGTAAGCGACTTCAAATTTTATTTGGCTACCAAGATGGCCACTTGGTACGCAAATGAAGAAATGGTGGAGTTCTTCACTTTCGATAAGCTTAAAGCCGAAGAAGCAGCTCTGCAGGAGACATTTGGTTTTGGAAGTCTTCAGGATGCTTTTGAGCATCAAGACGAGCTGATCCAGATCCTCATTCAGAAGGTTGAACAGGATGAAGTACCACCTTCTGAGGAAGTCATTTCTCGAGCCAACTCCTACCTACACAATCTCAGCTGGATCGTTCCAGTTGAAACTGCCAATGAAGTTGTTCCTGCCGACACAGCTGAGGCAATGATGATTGAAGAAGAACCAACTGATGCAACAGTTGAGCCAACCGAAGCTGCCCCACAGAGTCTAATTGCTGATGACACTCGCTCACTGGTCGAGATCGAGGCAGTAAAACCCAGCCAAGCCGAATCCGGGACCCAGACGGATCCTACTGTGATTTCTGATGCAATGAAGGACGAGATTGCCAAACAAGTCGAGGAAATCCTTTATCAGGATAGACTCAAATCAAATGTTGACACCCTTCTGCGCATCACAGCTATTGAATGGCAAGTCCAATGTAATGGACAGTCCATTGATGACGTGCACAGATTCGCCCAGAATCTGCAGGAAAGCACCAGCAGAGATCTCAAACAGTCTCTCGTTTCTCAACGTATTGATAATTCAAATCATCTAGAGAAGAGAGTCCCTGAGATCATCTCAAACCTCCAAGCTCCGCTAGAAAGCCGCGTCATCGATTTATCCAGCCAGCTGGATGCTCTCCAACAGCAGACTCTCTCCCACAGAACTGACATCCACCAGCTGTTCAATCTTTACAAGGAGCTGGACAATCAGTTCAAAGCTGGAAGCAGCAGCACAGCACAGCTCAACCTTGTCACAGCAGACAACTCAGCAAAGATTGCTGACATTGACAAAGCCTTGGCCCAGCTGAATGAGACAGTAGTCAACCTCTCCTCCACTCTTTTTGATAATGCCAAAAAGGGGGAAGGTAATGATAAGAGAAAAACTTCAAAGACGGGCAAAGGAAAAGCTGTAGCTGAAGTCCAAGTGATGCGATCGAAGATTGACGAAGTTGTTCTTTGAGCCGGATGCAGAGGAACCAGCTGGACGGAAAGGAAATGGAGCAGAATGATCATCCCTCTTGCCAAAGCTAGCCGAGCCACGCTGCATCAGCTCAATGATACTCATTGGCTCTGCAACTTTGTAACTCAGCAAAAGCAAGAGATGAAAAGCCTCCAAGAACAGCAGAAGAAGAAAGAAAGTCTGCTCAATGCCGAAGAAAAGAAGCAGCAGAAGAAAAGAGCAAGCATAAGAGCTGCAAAGAAAAAGTCTCAGATGCCGATGAACTGGAGAAGAGTAGATGAATGGATCCCAGAAGAGCTAAACGACGACTGGGAACATACAAAGTTTGAGTTCATCGAAGATTTCTATTATCTGGGAGCTTACCCAAATACGCCCCCAGATGTTGCTTTCATGATGCATCTCAATGAGCTTTTTCATCAAGACAGGATGACGGCAAAGGCATTCTTCAACGCTGCAAATACCACGAAGATCCAGCTCACCGCTCCCCAGCTGTATCATATCCAGCCTCCGTTGATACCTGGAACTCATCTTCCTGACAAATCAAAGATTATCGCTGAAGTAAACAGATGGGCGATCAGGAGGAAAATTTCCAAGGCAAACAACGAAGAAGAATACAGGAAGCTGGAGCAGATGATATTTAACCGATACAGGTTAAGAACAGATGAGCAGCTGGAAGAAGATAGAATGAAGAATCAGCAGCAGCAGCAGAAATGAAGACCCAGTTAACTGGGATTAAATTGTTTTTGTCAATTTTCAGTTCGTTGATCCTGTATCTCTTGTAATCATCTTTTATGGATTAATAAAACTGAAATATTTTTGCTCTCAAGCTCACCCTGATGACAATAACTCTTTGTCCAGGCACTGAACTCTGAATTTAATCTTCTGCTGAAATCTTTTAAACCCACTTTCTCATTTAGGGGGAAGCAGGTTGTTTTTCTCAGTTAGGTTTTGGCATCATCAAAAAGGGGGAAATTGTTGGGAAAATTAATAGAGTTTTGATTGGATACCAAAACCCAGCTGACCCTAACCGAGTAGATGATCGCACAAGCCTAAGCATTTTTCAGTTCACCTGTTTGAGCTTATAGAGTTTCTTAGATTACAGGTAGATTCGCTGAAGACAGCAGAAGACACAACTAAGCAGACAGCTTAAGAACTCAGCAGAGCAAGACCAAGCAGAGTCAAAGATCCTGCAGTATCAAGACCCAGCTCAGTGACGGAAACCCAGCTCAGTGTCGAAGACCCAGCTCAGTGTAAAAGACCCAGCTTAGTGTCGATGACACAGCTCAGGTCTGAGACACAGCTCAGGTTAATGACACAGCTCAGGTTGAAGACACAGCTCAGGTTGATGATACAGCACAGGTCTAAGACACAGCTCAGAAGTCAAGACACAACAGAGTCCAAGCCGCTAAAGATACAGCAGAGACGCTTAACAGCTCGAAGACGAAGACCTTCTCCAAGACAAGATCCCGATGTCAGAAGATCTTGTCTGACGCAGTCAAATCAGAGAAGGAATAGCCTCTGCAGATGCAGACCTACTTCGTAGATAAAGGCCAGAAGTCAACAAGAGTAGGTAAGATTCAAACGGCTCTCTTCCAACGGCTAGTTTGAATCTCCACCTATATATATCTCTCCTCCACCATTGAAGAAGGAGGCTGGCAAGACGACTGAAGAAATAGAAGAAAACAGAAAAAAATGAACAACGATCTACAAAGCCAAATCTTTCTAGAACACCCAGCCAGTCAGCTGTGTTCTTAGTTGTTCACATATTCAGTCATAGGCAGAATAGATCAGAATAAATATCTTAAGCCTAGTTTGAACGAGTTCATCATACTCGTTGTTCTTCATTGTAAGAACTCGTTCATGGTTAGAAAACCATACCCAAACCCAAACCCAGAAAGGTTAGGTAAAGGTACGCTTGCTCGAAGCGTGTAATTCGAGTGGTTAGGTTCTTCATTACCCGGAAACTGAAGGTGTAGACTTGACAGGCCCCATGGCTTGTTGGAACACAGCTCGGGTTAGAGTTGTGAAGTTGCTTGGTACTTGGAAACCAAGTGGTTGTGAATTACCAGTGAATCTGGTCGTGGACGTAGGAGGGGTTACTCCGAACCACGTTAAAAATGCTCTTGTTATTTATTGCTTTGTTTTATGCATGTTACTAACCTTCATGAGCATACATTTCAATCTGCATAAACTGACTAACTGAAAAGTCAAAACAGAGCTTTGCAATATATTTGAAGCAACAGACGGACTTTTCAAATCAACCACATTCTGCACACACACACAGCCAGCTGTGTCTATCAAGCTGCCATCCAGCTGGATCGAACACAGCCAGCTCTCTGAAAAGAGTTTTAACTTGGAAAAGTTTTTAAACCTTGGTGTATTCACCCCCCCTCTACACCAAGGTTTTTTCAGTACCCGTAAACTGAAAGATTAGGCTTGACAGTGCCCGCAAACTGTTGGAACACAGCTCGGGTTAGAGTTGTGAAGTTGCTTGGTACTTGGAAACCAAGTGGTAGTGGATTACCAGTGAACCTGGTCGTGGACGTAGGAGGTGTTACTCCGAACCACGTAAAAACTCGCGTGCTCTTTACTTTCTCTTTATATTCAGTTTTGTACTAACTCTTTCATATCATTGCATATTTGTTCAAAACTGCATACGCAGCTGCTCTCCAAAGACAGCTGTGTCTCTCTGAAAGTTGCACAACTTGACTAAGCTGAAAACATAAAGTTAATCTTTTCAAACTGAGTTTTTCTAAGTAACCGAGCTAAGTTTTCAAACCACCACTTTCCGCACCGCCAGCTGAGTTATTTACCCAGCTGACCCTCCCCAGCTGGATCGATAACTGAGCTCACCAACTCTGTGATTTAACTTGAAAAAGTTTCTAAAAATCTATTTGGTGTATTCACCCCTCCTCTCTACACCAAATACCTAGCTCAGGGACCATCAATTGGTATCAGAGCAGTGGTTCAACAGACCACCGTTTCTGTATCAAGAGATCTCTCTTGACAATCTGTCAGTGGTCATCTGAACAGATCCTCTTTGTGAAAAACTCATATTATTACATACTGCATATTTCTATGGATTCTTATCTTAACAGAAATCTTCCCACCTTCTCGGTAGACGATTATGCAATATGGAAGTTCAGACTGAAGAGCTTTCTCTGTGCGCATCACGATATGATGTGAGATGTCATCACAGAGGGACCCATCATCATCTACAAATCAGGGAACGAGCTTGTCCCAACTCAAGATGGCGAACAACCAAGATATCAGCTCATTCCCAAGCCCAAGAATGAGCACACCTCAGAAGAAAAGAAGCAAGCTGGACTAGACAGCTTCGCGAGGAACACCATATCTTCAACGGTCTTCAATGCCTACCTCAGTAAAATCATCAACTGCGAAACTGCAAAGGAGATGTGGGAAACCTTAGCAAAGCTATACGAAGGGTCGGAGGAGATAAAGGAGAATAAATTCACGATTGCATGCCAGAAGTTTGATAACTTCAAGCAGCTGGTCAACGAGTCCATCGAAGGGATGGAACTCAGATTCTCCAATATTGTGGTAGAAATAGAAACCATCAGAACTGGGAAATACACCCAGCGAGAAAAGAATCTAAAAGTTCTTTCAGCGCTCACAGCTGAATGGAACACCTATAAGGTGGTACACCAAAGTCGAAGTGACTTAGGTGATCTTTCAACTGAAAGATTATACTCCCTGCTCAAAGCCAACGAGTACAATTGAAGATTACAATGAAAGAATCTTCAAACAATCAGAATGATGGAGAGCTGACACCTGCAACAAAGGAGATTGCGTTCAGAGCCAACTCTGACAAATCCGCATACATGCAGTCAGCTGAGTCATTGAAGAAGGATAAGAAGGACATGAGCAAGGAAGAGCTACTTGAAGAAATAGCCATGCTGGTAAAAAACTACAACAGACTCAACACCAGCAAGGGCAAATACAAGAAGTTCGCAAGAACTTACAGAGACAAGTACGCAAAGAAATTACGAGAAGTCAGCTGACAAACGAACAGAAGAAGGTTGCTTCAACTGCAAGGAACCAGGACACTACCGGCTAGATTGTCCAAAGCTGTCCAAGAAAGACAAAGACCAACTGAAAGCCAAGGCAGCTGACAGAAGGAAAGCTTATATTGCCGATGAAGAATCAGAGTGCAACAAAATGGATGACATGCCATTTTCAGACTCGGAAGAAGAAGCCCTGATGGCCCATGATGAACCTGATTGGGATACATGCTTCATGGGACAAAAAGACGGCATCGATGAAGATGAGGTAATGTCATGAACTCAAAATCTATCTAACATTTCACCATCACACGAACACTCTACACAGGTCTCAGAATCTGGACTACCTGATTGGAGTCTAGTAGAGAAAGTAATGAACGATTCCAAGGAGCTTCAAAAGATCCTTGATGTCATTATGTGTGAGAATGCCGAGCTGAAGGCGGAACTGGAAAAGACAAAGGTATCAGACGCAGCTGATACAACACAGCTCCAACAGGAAGTTGGATCACTAAAAAACAAAATAGTGAAACAAGATCAGCTGACGAAGGAATTCTACTATGAGAAGAAAAAGCTGATGGAAGATGTGGAAAAGGTCACAGCTGAATCGGAAAAGAAGTCAGCTGAGATCATTGAGCTGAAAAGCACCGAAGAGGTACTATCTAAGAAGATAGTAGCTCTCATCAAAGCCACATCAACAATGGACAAGATCATTAGTGCTCAGCGTCCAGCAGCACTCAAAGCGGGACTGGGATACAACGAATCAAAGGATGCCTCAAACATTGCCTCCACAAGTGGAACAAAGGTAATGTTTGTACGTGCAAACGAACCTCCAATCCCAAGAAATTTCAAACATCAACGGCTGAGGACACAAAGAAAGGCGTCAAGAAGACCACCAGTGAAACATCCTCAAGCTCCGTCGAAGACACAAAGCGAGCATCAAGAAGGTCACCGTGCGACAACCTCAAGCCCAACTCGGACAAAGAACGTGCTCAACCTCAACGAAGACAACAGCCGGATTTCACGGATAATAAAGAATAAAGCACGTTGAACGATATCAACCGAGATATCAGAGATACCCAGCTGGATACCACTCATATGAGTACCAGCTGGATAATAATTTCCAGCCACAGCAGCACATAAGATAGCAGAGACAAAGGAACGTCTCAGCTAGGCACACAGCGGGAAACCAAAAGAAATCAAGACATCAAAACGGGAAGACACTGAGATCAAGACCCCGCCAGCAACAACCGAAGAACACAAAGAATGTGTATATCGACTCAGCTGGGAGAATTATCAGATCAAATGACCCAATTCGAGTCATCAAGCAGATTTGGGTCATCAAAGGATCTCTGTCTAACCCACAAGGACCCAATTAAAACTGGGTACCTGAATTTTAATTTTTTGTTTAGGCTGCAAGGAATCGATGCATCTCTGAGGAGTCGATGAGAACGCTATGGTACTTGGACAGTGGATGTTCCAAGCACATGACGCACCTAAAGCATCTACTACAGGAGTATATCGAGCGTACAGGTCCACAAGTAACATTTGGTGACAACTCCAAAGGCCTAACCAAAGGTTATGGTACATTTAAAACTAGAAATGTTATAATCCCAAATGTTTCTTATGTACAAGGATTGCAACATAACTTGTTTTCCATTAGCCAATTCCGCGACAACGGTTTTTCTGTCAAGTTTGATGTACAGGGATGCACAGGAAAACCAAGCAGATACTCCTAAGGGGGAAAAGAGAAGGAAATATGTACATTGCTGACTGGAATAGCAGCCCTCTGGAGACTTGCCTTGTATCGAAAAGCAGCAATGAAGTCAGCTGGTTGTGGCACAGACGGCTAAATCATCTCAACTTCAAGACAATAAACAAACTGGCTAGGAACCAGCTCGCTAATGGAATTCCAGATCAAGTATATGACAAAAGTCATATGTGCAGCGCGTGTCAACAAGGAAAGCAGACAAGAATTTCATTCTCTCTCAAGCCAGTTCAGTCAACTGATCGAGTACTTCAACTCCTTCATATGGATCTTTTTGGTCCAGTTACTCCAGCAAGCTTCAATGGCAGAAAATATACTCTGGTCGTAGTGGATGATTTCTCAAGATTCACATGGGTATCATTCTTGTACTAGAAGAGCGAAACCAGGACTAAGCTGCCTATTCTGCTGGAAAGATTATCAACACAGAAGGAGTGCAAGATAATGTCAATAAGATCAGATCGTGGAACGGAGTTTCTGAATGAAACTATTTATGATTACTGTGAGAAGAATGGAGTTCAACACCAAACATCTGCAGCACGCACACCTCAGCAGAATGGTGTAGCAGAAAGAAGAAACAGAACTCTCAAGGAAGCAGCTACCTCAATGCTAGCTAGCTCTGCCATTCCAAAGAAGTTCTGAGCTGAAGCAATCAACACAGCTTGCTTCACTGAGAATCGCTCCCTACTCACATCAAGGCAAGAAAAGATACCGTATGAGCTATGGAACAACAGAATACCATACATAGGGTATTTCAAGGTATTCGGATCCAAATATCACATCCTCAACAATGGGAAGACACAGCTCAAGACGTTTGACGTGAACACAGACCGAGGAGTATTCCTTGGTTACTCCGCTGTGAGTAAAGCATACAGAGTCTTCAACAGAAGAACTCAAATAGTCGAAGTAACTCCACATGTTACCTTTGACGAATCCTCCTTCGAATATATAGAGTCTATCAAACAAAGAAATGAAGGAGAATCTTCAAGACTGATTCAGACAAGAGCTCAAGAAAATAGAATCAGAAATCAGGCCGAACCATTAATTTGGGACGATGAGCCGGAGGAGGAACTTCAATTCAACCAAAAAGCTCCACCAGCTGGAAATCGAGAAGAACCCTCAACGTCAAATCAAGGGGGAACATCATCAGCTGTAAATCCAGACACAGCTGAATCCCCAGCTCCATCTCCAGCTGAGCCTCTACAGAAGTCATTTCAAAATCTAAATCAAAGAGAACCAATCTCTCAAAACTTAACTCCTGAGCAACTCCAAGTCAGACGAAATTTAGCCACGTCAAGCATCAATCAATTGAAAGAAGAAATTCGTAAGAGGAGAAGATGGATTGAAGATCATCCATCATCAGCAATCATTGGAGAACCATCTGACCAAGTTAAAACCAGAAGCTTAGCTGCTCAAGCTTCATCGGATCATCAAGAAGCAGCTGACATAGCTCAACTCTCAGTAGAGCCAGAACTGACGGTCTATGATGAAGACACAGCTCTAATGGCGTGTTACGTAGCTCAAGTGCCAGAGCTTCAATCAATTCTCGAAGCTTTGAAGAGCGTGCCTTGGACTAATGCCATGCAAGAAGAGCTGAACGAATTCCTCAGAAATTGTGTCTGGGAATTGGTCGACAGACCTCAAGAAGTCAAAGTCATAGGACTCAAATGGATATTCAAGAACAAATTGAATACCCTGGGAGTCGTCATCAGAAACAAAGCTCGACTGGTTGCCAAGGGCTACACTCAGCAGGAAGGAATTGACTTCGAAGAATCATTTGCTCCAGTAGCACGATTGGAAGCAATCAGACTCTTTCTCGCCTATGCAGCACATCACAAATTCAAGGTCTATCAAATGGATGTGAAGTGTGCATTCTTAAATGGAGAAATCAAAGAAGATGTCTACGTTGAACAACCTCCAGGATTTGAAGTAGAAGGAAATAAAGTCTACAAGCTAAAGAAGGCTCTTTATGGATTGAAGCAAGCACCTCGAGCTTGGTATGACACTCTGTCAAATTTTCTTGTATCTAAAGGATTCAAGAAGGGCTCAGTAGACAGAACTCTATTCACCATCAAGTCAGGAGAAGATATCCTGGTTGTTCAAATTTATGTAGACGACATCATCTTTGGATCAAGATCAAGCTTCTTATGCCAAAGATTTGGAGAGATGATGTCAGAGAAGTTCCAAATTTCCATGATGGGAGAAATGAGTTTCTTCCTAGGACTTCAAGTCAAGCAATCATCAGAAGGGATTTTCATAAATCAATCCAAATACGTGAAAGACTTGATCGCCAAGTATGGAGTTCAATCCAGCAGAACTGTAAAGATTCCAATGAACACCAACTGGAAGATTGAACCAGGAACTGAAGAGAAGTCAGTTGATTCCATCAAATACAGAGGGATAGTAGGATCCCTGCTGTATCTAACAGCAAGTCGTCCAGACATCTCTTTTGCAGTCGGAGTGTGTGCCAGATTTCAAGTTGATCCAAAGGAAGCACACATGCAAGCAGCCAAGAACATTCTCAAATATCTCAAAGGAACTCAGAATGTTGAAATGGTACCCAGCTGAAGACAATCTACAGCTGACTGGATACTCAGACTCAGACTTCGCTGGAGATTGGTTGGACAGAAAATCAACTTCAGGAACTTGTCAGTTCTTAGGAAGTAAGTTGATTTCATGGTTTTCAAAGAAGCAAACGTGCGTCGCAACTTCCACGACAGAAGCAGAATATATGGCCGCTGGAAGTTGCTGCTCACAAATTCTCTGGCTGAAACATCAGCTGGATGACTATGAAGTGAAAACTGGACAGGTTCCAATTTTCTGTGATAGCTCTAGTGCGATTGCCATTTCAGAGAATCCAGTACTTCACACAAGATGCAAGCATGTAGACGTACGACATCATTTCATCAGAGATCACGTAGAAAAGAGGGATGTGATTGTTGAAAAAATTCCCAGACATACAGCGGGCTGACATTCTCACAAAACCGCTGATAGAAGCAAGATCCAAAATGCTGTGCGGATTACTTGGACTACTCAACCTAGACGATGCTTCACCCATCTGAATGGAAGCAGACCCAGCTGAATGGAAGCAGACCCAGCTGAATGCAAGCAGATAACTGTAATTCAGAATCAACGTCACTGATATCAGCTGAGAAAGAATCCAGCTAAACCAGATGCTGAAAGTGAAGGATTATTCAGCTGAGGGGGAACCAGCTGGAACCACGATCACCCAGCACACCCACACAACCGAGGTATCAGCTGACTACAATGATCAGTTGAGAGGTTTGCAACAACATTAACTACACCTACTCAATCTGTTTTCAGTCAACTCATATCTTGTCAAATCTAATCAAATTTAATTAAAAGTCTGCATGGAATTGAATCATGGGAGTTTCGAGGCAAGAGTCAAAACGCCTCAACCGTCCTGTCTCGCGCATTAACTCGCATCTTCTAATCAAGAAACTGACAAAACGCGAGAATCACTCCTAGTCGTAGATCTTCTTATCAATAGATAAATCTTGATCGTCCATTCATCAAGAAAGCTCTTTAAATATGCTAGAAGATATACGTAAAGCATTGCATCAACCCTAAAAAGTTTTTCGGTATTCTTTCTTATTTCCATCAATTGGTATTATTTGTTTCTACTAACAAAAGTTGCAGAAGAAGAACATGGAATCCAGAAAGATATCTCCTGAAGCCGATCAAACTTGAAGAATCTGTCAAAGCTTCAAGATAAGTGTTTCTTAACTCTCAGGAACCTCAAAGAAGACGGAAGTCCAGAAGAAGGTGAAGCCCATCGACAGATCCAGGCCAACGCAGTGAGAGACTGCAAAGCTCAAGAACGTCATTCACCAGGAATGTCAAAGGAAAAAGATCTCCTCAGCCCCACTGTTTCTCTTAACATAAAAGAGAGAACGGGACATACAACTCCCTGGGATGCAAAAATCAACGTCAACAGACCTGGACCAGATGTTGATAAAGCCGGAGTCTTCAAGAGCAGTCATGTCAAAGCTCTTGCTCCACCACAGGAGGCACAGAAAAAGATGCAGGAGACAAAGCAACATGCATCTATCTCCGTCCCAGCTGGGAATCAGAGACAACTTGAGGAGACAAAACATGCTGAAGCACCATCTTCAAACAAAAGACTCAAGTCAAAGGTTCTCAGTCAGTCAGCCGAGAAGCCAGCTGACATTATGAGAGAATTCGTAATTACTCTCCGAGGAGCAGAAGGCCCACAAGCGGTCGTTTCTTACGGTGGAGGAGAAGTTCATGCGCCTGCGTGAACATCATCGTCATCAACACCGCAATGGAGTATTCCAGCTGATCAACCAAGCTTAAACCCCAAGACAGATGGAATACTTCAACCGCCTTTTCCTCAGTTTCCTTCAGCTCCACAGGGATACCAGCTTCAAGATCTTCCGATGAAAGATGGTCAAGTCCCTGCACCAAGCTCAAATGAGAAACATCACCCAGCCAATGATCACCTGCAGCTGGATGATGATGATATGAGCTGAACCCAAGTCCCTCAAGTGCTGAATCAGACTTTCTCATTCAATCTAAGAAGTCTGAAGAAGCAAAATTTACAAGGAATGAAGTTGTGCCCGACTCAGAAGATGCTATCTCCCGTGCCAACTCATCCCTCCAAGCACTCAGCTGGATCGCCCCAGCTGAATCAGGCCAAGGACGCTGTGTCTGCAATCACAGCTGAGGCTAATGCTACTGAAGAAGAGCCAGCTAATACAACAGCTGAGCCACCTAGACTCCAAACCTCGCTGCTCAGAGCTGAAAACCACAGTTTCGCCAAACTAAAACATCGCAACAGCCGATGGTGTATCTCTCCCACCCTGTTTGATCATGCCAAAAAGGGGAAAGTAAGGGAGAAGAGACAAGTCAAAGAAGAGGCAAACTGTTGAGCTAGAGGAACCAGCTGAATCAGAATCAGCTGGAGAAGAGACGAGTCAAAAGAAAGAAGCAACGGATGCAGAAGAGAAGACCCAGCCAACTGGGATTGAAGACTGAAGATTTGAAGTTTTTTTTCTTTCTTTCTTTTTCCTGTGTTATAATGTACATTCTTACATTAATAAAACACAAGTTTTTCTGCGTCATAAGTTGTCTCAGTTAGGTTTTGGCATCATCAAAAAGGGGGAAATTGTTGGGAAAATTATAAGGTTTCGATTTGATACCAAAACCCAACTGATTCTCCAACCGAATAGATGATCGCATCAACCTAAATAGTGTTTTCCAGCTCGCCTGTTTGAGATTTAGATTTCTAAGTTTACAGGTTAAGGAAGCGGAAGACAGCAGTCGACCTAGCTGTGTCTACAGCAGGAGTCAGCTAGCGGAAGACAACAGTCGACCCAGCTGTGTCTACAGCAAAAGTCAGCTAGCGAAAGACAGCAGGCGTCAACCTTCAGCTGAGTCCTCCAGCAGAGCATGATCAAGCTGAAGAGAATTCGAGCTGAGTTCAAAACACAGCCGGTCCAGCTGTACAGAACAAAGGGAACTAACTCTGAAGACTTCACTTCAAGTCAGTCCAGCTCTGAATTCAAAAGCCAGCTCCAAAGGCAGAAGATCCCGGCGTCAGAGAAAGTCAACATGCCTCGATCAATGAGGGATTGCCAAATCAGCATCCTAGTCTTCAGGACCTAGGATGTGACACAAATGAAGACAGGTGCAGATTCGTCCAACGGCAGATCTTGAATTTAAGAAGAGTAGGTAAGATTCAAACGGCTCCTCCAACGGCTAGTCTTGAATCTCTACCTATATAAACCCGTCTTCAATCTCAGGATCAGATACGAAAAACTCTCTACAAGCTTTCATTCTCTGAAATCATCAATCTTTCAAAAGCTCTCAAGCAGTTCTACATAGTTCAAAGAACACTTTATCTTAAAGTGTTTCTAGTTCAGAAACTGCTTAGTTTTTCGTCTGTTCCCTAGGCCAAACTCTTTGTATATCTTAAGCCTAGATTTCGAATGAGTTCATCATACTCTAAAGTTCTTAATTGTAAGAACTCGTTCACAGTTGGAACCCCAAACCAAACCCCTCTTACCCAGAAAGGTTAGGTCAAGGTTACGCTTGCTTGAAGTGGGAAATTCAAGTGTGTAAGGTTTTTTCAGTACCCGTAAACTGAAAGGTTATGCTTGACAGTGCCCGCAAACTGTTGGAACACAGCTCGGGTTAGAGTTGTGAAGTTGCTTGGTACTTGGAAACCAAGTGGTAGTGGATTACCAGTGAACCTGGTCGTGGAGGTAGGAGGTGTTACTCCGAACCACGTAAAAACTCGCGTGCTATTTACCCAGCTGACCCTCCCCAGCTGGATCGATAACTGAGCTCACCAACTCTGTGATTTAACTTGAAAAAGTTTCTAAAAATCTATTTGGTGTATTCACCCCTCCCTCTACACCAAATACCTAGCTCGGGGATTATCAGTTTTATATTGCCGAGAGAAAATCCTAGAAAGCCGAGTAGAAGTAGAGAATTTGGATTATGGAAGCAGCATCCTTCATTTCTTTGTTTAAATTCTTCTCGATCTTATGTTAAAATCAAATTCTTAAATGAAGGATCGAGCAAGATCGCAAAGTGGGGGAAAAGCCAAGAAGCAAAAGTGTAGTTAAAGTAGCTTCAGTCCAGGTGGGCTTTCTAAACTAAAGAAATGTTGAATGTGACTAAATGATTATGATTATGTGATGTTTTAAATTGATTGACTTGCCAATGTTTAATGTATTTTTGTATGATACCATCTACCAAGAAAAGACGAATTCGGTCCTACTCAAAGTAGGATTTTGCGCACACAGTTCGTAATCGTGAGCCTTCCTTTTGGTAGGCCGGTTACAAGTGTTTGAGAAGGAGGCCTACTTCTCAGCACTATTATGTGATAGTAGATTTGGTACATACATGATAAGTATTTTTTTACTGCAGTCACTTATAATGAAGGAAAATGTTTTAGCATGCACAGGTTCGTTTTTAAAGTTTACTTGTGTTATGCTTTATGGCAAACTTTAATCTATAGCTCTAAGTAGCAACTTTTAAATTATTTTGGCATGTGTTCACTGAGTGCGAAATTACTCAGCCCTGCATGTTATTTCTAAAATGTGCAGGTTAGCTCGGATGGAGATGGAGTGTGCTGGGCAGGCTTTGTTGTTGTTTACCTCTTGAGATATCAGTCTAAGTTAGAGCACGGTTATATGTCTTCATACATGTAACCAAAACTATGTTTTTCCGCTGCAACACTCTCTGAACTTGTTTCTCTTTTTGTTACTTTGTTATGTTGCTGATGTTATGAATTCCTAAATCATGGTTCAATTTGTTAAACCCTAAATTTCAGTATGCTTAACTCTGCAACGAGATGGTGTAGCTTCTTGACCATACTCGTTGATCGAACTTGAATATATGAATTGTCGTTCTTGAATAATGATGTCGTTGTTTGATCTATGATTGATTCTGTTTGTCTTGATAGCATGTTTTGTTGATTTGAAAGTATGATTTGGTGTATTTTGGTTCATGTTCGATAACTTGGGTCGTTATCTTATCCTTTGGTTAATCATAAATTGTGTACGTCGCGGGACCCACCGACTTAGTCATCTTCACTCTAAGTCGGGCTGCGACAGAAAAGCACCGAAGAGGTACTATCTAAGAAGATAGTAGCTCTCATCAAAGCCACATCAACAATGGACGTGATCATTAGTGCACAACGTCCAGCAGCACTCAAAGCAGGACTGGGATACAATGAATCAAAGGATGCCTCAAACATTACCTCCACAAGTGGAACAAAGGTAATGTTTGTACGAGCAAAAGAACATCCAATCCCAGCAACTCAGCATCAATAGTTGAGGACACAGCAGGCGTCAGGAAGACCAGCTGTGAAACATCATCAAGCTCCGTCAAGGACACAACAGGTATCAAAAAGGCCAGCTGTGAGACAACCTCAAGCCCAACTCAGACAGCAACGTACTCAACCTCAACAAAGACAACAGGCTGGACTTTACAGATACCAGCAACAGCAACAGCAACAGCACGTTGAACGATATCAACTGAGATATCAGAGATACCCAGCTGGATATCACTTACATGTGTACCAGCTGGATATTCATTTCCAGCCACAGCATCATATGAGACAGCAGAGACAAAGGAACGTCTCAGCTAGGTACACAGCTGGAAACCGAAAGAAATCAAGACATCAAGACGGAAAGACACTGAGATCAAGATCCCGCCAGCAACAACCGAAGAACACAAAGAATGTGTATATCGACTCAGTTGGGAGAATTATCAGATTAAATGACCCAATTCGAGTCATCAAGCAGATCTGGGTCGTCAAAGGATCTCTGTCTAACCCACAAGGACCCAATTAAAACTGGGTACCTAAATCTTGATCTTTTGTATAGGTTGCAAGGAATCGACGCATCACTGAGGAGTCGATGAGAACGCTATGGTACTTGGACAGTGGATGTTCCATGCACATGACGCACTTAAAGCATCTACTTCAGAAGTATATCGAGCGTCCAGGCCCACAAGTAACATTTGGTGACAACTCCAAAGGCCTAACCAAAGGTTATGGTACATTTAAAACTAAAAATGTTATAATCCCAAATGTTTCTTATGTACAAGGATTGCAACACAACTTGCTTTCCATTAGCCAATTCTGCGACAACGGTTTTTCTGTCAAGTTTGATGCACAGTGAAGAACATGGAAACCAAGCAGATACTCCTAAGAGGGAAAAGAGAAGGAAATATGTATTTTGCTGACTGGAACAGCAGCCCTCCGGAGACTTGTCTTGTATCGAAAAGCAGCAATGAAGTCAGCTGGTTGTGGCACAGACGGCTGAATCATCTCAACTTCAAGACAATCAACAAACTGGCTAGGAACCAGCTCGCTAATGGAATTCCAGATCAAGTATATGACAAAAGTCATATGTGCAGCGCATGTCAACAAGGAAAGCAGACAAGAATTTCATTCTCTCTCAAGCCAGTTCAGTCAACTGATCGAGTTCTTCAACTCCTTCACATAGATCTTTTTGGTCCAGTTACTCCAGCAAGCTTCAATGGCAGAAAATATACTCTGGTCGTAGTGGATGATTTCTCAAGATTCACATGGGTATCATTCATGTACCAGAAGAGCAAAACCAGGACTAAGCTGCCTATCCTGCTGAAAAGACTGTCAACACAGAAGGAGTTCAAGATAATGTCAATAAGATCAGATCGAGGAACGAAGTTTCTGAATGAAACTATTTATGATTACTGTGAGAAGAACGGAGTTCAACATCAAACATCTGCAGCACGCACACCTCAGCAGAATGGTGTAGCAGAGAGAAGAAACAGAACACTCAAAGAAGCAGCTACCTCAATGCTAGCTAGCTCTGCCATTCCAAAGAAGTTCTGGGCCGAAGCAATCAACACAGCTTGCTTCACTCAGAATCGCTCCCTACTCACATCAAGGCAAGGAAAGTCACCGTATGAGCTATGGAACAACAGAATACCATATATTGGATATTTCAAGGTATTCAGATCCAAATGTCATATCCTAAACAATGAAAAGACACAGCTCAAGACGTTCGACGAGAAGACAGACCGAGGAGTATTCTTTAGTTATTCTGCTGTGAGTAAAGCATACAGAGTCTTCAACAAAAGAACTCAAATAGTCGAAATAACTCCACATGTTACCTTTGACGAATCATCTTTTGAATATAGAGATTCTATCAAACGAAGAAACGAATGAGAATCTTCAAGACAGATTCAGACAAGAGCTCAAGAAAATCGAATCAGGAATCTGGCTGAACCATTAATTTGGGATGATGAGCCAGAGGAGGAACTTCAAATCAATCGGGAAGCTCCACCAGCTGGAAATCAAGAAGAACCTTCAACGCCAAATCAAGGGGGAACGCCATCAGCTGGAAATCCAGACACAGCTGAATCCCCAGCTCCATCTCCAGCAGAGACTCTACAGAAGTCACCTCAAAATCCAAATCAAGGAGAATCAATCTCTCAAGACTTAACTCCAGAGCAACTCCAAGACAGACGAAATTTTGCCACTTCAAGCATCAATCAACTGGAAGAAGAAATTCGTAAAAGGAGAAGATGGATTGAAGATCATCCATCATCAGCAATCATTGGAGAACCATCCGACCAAGTCAAAACCAGAAGCTCAGCTGCTCAAGCTTCATCGGATCATCAAGAAGCAGCTGACACAGCTCAACTCTCAGTAGAGCTAGAACTGACGGTCTATGATGAAGATACAGTTCTAATGGCGTGTTACGTAGCTCAAGTGCCAGAGCCTCAATCAATTCTCGAAGCTTTGAAGAGCGTGCCTTGGACTAACGCCATGCAAGAAGAGCTAAACGAATTCCTCAGAAATTGTGTCTGGGAATTGGTCGACAGACCTGAAGAAGTCAAAGTCATATGACTCAAATGGATATTCAAGAATAAATTGGATACCCTGGGAGTCATCATCAGAAACAAAGCTCGACTGGTTGCCAAAAGCTACACTCAGCAGGAAGGAATTGACTTCGAAGAATCATTTGCTCCAGTAGCGCGATTGGAAGCAATCAGACTCTTTCTCGCTTATGCAGCACATTACAAATTCAAGGTCTATCAAATGGATGTGAAGTGTGCATTCTTAAATGGAGAAATCAAAGAAGATGTCTACGTCGAACAACCTCCAGGATTTGAAGTAGAAGGAAACAAAGTCTACAAGCTAAAGAAGGCGCTTTATGGATTGAAACAAGCACCTCGAGCTTGGTATGACACTTTGTCAAATTTCCTTATATCCAAAGGATTCAAGAAGGGCTCAGTAGACAGAACTCTCTTCACCATAAAGTCAGGAGAAGACATCCTGGTTGTTCAAATTTATGTAGACGACATCATCTTTGGATCAAGTCAAACTTCTTATGCCAAAGATTTGGAGAAATGATGTTAGAGCAGTTCCAAATGTCCATGATGGGATAAATGAGCTTCTTTCTAGGACTTCAAGTCAAGCAATCAGCAGAAGGGATTTTCATAAATCAATCCAAATACGTGAAAGACTTGATCGCCAAGTATGGAGTTCAATCTATCATAACTGTAAAGATTTCGATGAACACCAACTGGAAAATTGAACCAGGAACTGAAGGGAAGTCAGTTGATTCCAGTAAATACAGAGGGATAATCGGTTCCCTGCTGTATCTAACAGCAAGTCGTCCAGACATCTCATTCGCAGTCGGAGTATGTGCCAGATTTCAAGTTGATCCAAAGGAAGCACACATGCAAGCAGCCAAGAACATTCTCAAATATCTCAAATGAACTCAGAATGTTGGGATGTGGTACCCAGCTGAAGACAATCTACAGCTGACTGGATATTCAGACTCAGACTTCGCTGGAGATCGGTTGGACAGAAAATCAACTTCAGGAACTTGTCAGTTCTTAGCAAGTAAGTTGATTTAATGGTTTTCAAAGAAGCAAACGTGCGTCGCAACCTCCACAACAGAAGCAGAATATATGGCCGTTGGAAGCTGCTGCTCACAAATTCTCTGGTTGAAACATCAGCTGGATGACTATGAAGTGAAAACTGGACAAGTTCCAATTTTCTGTGATAGCTCAAGTGCGATTGCTATTTCAGAGAATCCAGTACTTCACACAAGATGCAAGCATGTGGACGTACGCCATCATTTCATCAGAGATCACGTGGAAAAGAAGGATGTGATTGTTGAGAAAATTCACACAGACATACAGCGGGCTGATATACTCACAAAGCCGCTGATAGAAGCAAGATTCAAAATGCTGTGCGGATTACTTGGATTACTCAACCCAGACGATGCTTCACCCAGCTGAATGGAAGCAGACCCAGCTGAATGGAAGCAGACCCAACTGAGTGGAAGCAGACCCAGCTGAATGGAAGCAGACAGCTGGAATTCAGAATCAACGTAACCGGTATCAGCTGAGAAAGAATCCAGCTAAACCAGATGCTGAAATTGAAGGACTATTCAACTGAGGGGGAACCAGCTGGAACCACGATCACCCAGCTGACTACAATGATCAGCTGAGAGGTTTGCAACAACATTAACTACTCCTACTCAATCTGTTTTCAGTCAAATCATATCTTGTCATGTCTAATCAAATTTATTTAAAAGTCTGAAAAGAACTGAATCATGGGAGTTTCGAGGCAAAAGTCAAAGTGCCCCAACCGTCCTCTCTCACGCATTAACTCGCAATTTCTAAACAAGAAATTGACATAACGCGAGAATCTCTCCCAGTCGTAGATCTTCGTATCAATCGACACATCTTGATCGTCCATTCATCAAGAAAGCTATATAAATATGCTAGAAGAGATACGTAAAAAAAAAAAAATTTGCAACAACCCTAAAAAGTCTTTTGGCATTCTTTCTCATTTCCATCAATTGGTATTATTTGTTTCTACTAACAAAAGTTGCAGAATAAGAACATGGAATCTAGAAAGATATCTCCCGAAGCCGATCAAACTTGAAGAATCTGTCAAAGCTTCAAGATAAGAGTTGCTTAACTCTCAGGAACCTCAAGAAGACGGAGTTCCAGGAGAAGGTGAAGCCCATTGACAGATCCTGTCCAACGCAGTGAGAGACTGTAAAGCTCAAGAACGTCACTCACCAGGAAGGTGCAGAAAACTTCCTGGGAATGTCAAAGGAAAAAGACCTCATCCGCCCCACTGTTTCTCTCAAAATAAAAGAGAGAACGGGACATACAACTCCCTGGGATGCAAAAATCAACGTCAACACACCTGGACCAGATGTTGATAAAGCCGGAGTCTTCAAGAGCAGTCGTGTCAAAGCTCTTGCTCCACCACAGGAGGCACAGAAAAAGATGCAGGAGACAAAGCAGCATGCATCTATTTCCGTCCCAGCTGGGAATCGGAAACAACTTGAGGAGACAAAACATGAGCACCGTCTTCAAACAGAAGACTCAAGTCAAAGGTGCTCAGTCAGTCAGCCGAGAAGTCAGCTGACATTATGAGAGAATTCGTAATGACTCTCCGAGGAGCAGAAGGCCCACAAGCGGTGGTTGCTCACGATGGAGAAGAAGTTCATAGGCCAGCGTGAATATCGTAATCATCAATGCCACAACGACATATTCCAGCTGATCAACCAAGCTTAAACCCCAAGACAGATGGAATACTTCAACCGCTTTCTCCTTAATTTCCTTCAACTCAACAGGGACACCAGCTTCGAGATCTTCCGATGAAAGGTGCTCAAGCCCCTGCACCAAGATCAAATGAAAGACATCACTCAGCCAATGATCACCTGCAGCTAGATGATGATGATATGAGCTGAACCCAATACCCACCACTTCGAAGTGGAAGTGGAATACTCAAGTCCCTCAAGTGCTGAATCAGACTTTCTCATTCAATCTAAGAAGTCTGAAGAAACAAAATTGCAAGGAATGAAGTTGTGCCCGACTCAGAATATGTTATCTCCAGTGCCAACTCATCCCTCCAAGCACTCAGCTGGATCGCCCCAGCTGAATCAGGCCAAGGACGCTTTGTCTACAATCACAACTGAGGCTAATGCTACTGAAGAAGAACCAGCTAATACAACAGCTGAGCCTCCTAGACTCCAAACCTCACTGCTCAGAGCTGAAGACCACAGTTTCGCCAAACTAAAACATCGCAACAGCCGATGGTGTATCTCTCCCACCCTGTTTGATCATGCCAAAAAGGGGGAAGTAAGGGGGAAGAGAATAAGACAAAGGAGGCAAACTGTTGAGCTAGAGGAACCAGCTGAATCAGAATCAACTGGAGAAGAGACGAGTCAAAAGAAAGAAGCAACGGATGCAGAAGAGAAGACCCAGCCAACTGGGATTGAAGATTGAAGACTGAAGATTTTTTTTTTCTCTCTTTCTTTTTCTTGTGTTATAATGTATTTTCTTACATTAATAAAACACAAGATTTTCTGCGTCATAAGTTGTCTCAGTTAGGTTTTGGCATCATCAAAAAGGGAGAAATTGTTGGGAATATTATAAGGTTTTGATTTGATACCATAACCCAACTGATTACAAGTTAAGGAAGCGGAAGACAGCAGTCGATCCAGCTGTGTCAGTCGACCCAGCTGTGTCTACAGCAGGAGTCAGCTAGAGGAAGACAGCAGCTGAGTCCTCCAGCAGAGCATGGTCAAGCTGAAGAGAATTCGAGCTGAGTTCAAAACACAGCCGGTCCAGCTGTACAGAACAAAGGGAACTAACTCTGAAGACATCACTTCAAGTCAGTTTGTTCAATCCAGCTCTGAATTCAAAAGCCGGCTCCACAGGCAGAAGATCCTGGTGTCAGAGGAAGTCAACATGCCTCGACCAATGAGGAATTGCCGAATTAGCATCCTAGATTTCAGGACCTAGGATGTGACACGAATGAAGACAGGTGCAGATTCGCCCAATGGCAGATCTCGAATTTTAGAAGAGTAGGTATGATTCAAACGGCTCATCCAACGGCTAGTCTTGAATCTCTACCTATATAAACCCGTCTTCAACCTCAGGATCAAATACGAAAAACTCTCTACAAGCTTTCATTCTCTGAAATCATCAATCTTTCAAAAGCTCTCTCAAGCAGTTCTATATAGTTCAAAGAACACTTTATCTTAAAGTGTTTCTAGTTCAGAAACTGCTTAGTTTTTCGTCTGATCCCTAGGCCAAAATCTTTGTATATCTTAAGCCTAGATTTCGAACGAGTTCATCATACTCTAAAGTTCTTAATTGTAAGAACTCGTTCACAGTTGGAACCCCAAACCAAACCCCTCTTTACTCAGAAAGGTTAGGTCAAGGTTACGCTTGCTTGAAGCGGGAAATTCAAGTGTGTAAGGTTTTTTCAGTACCCGTAAACTGAAAGGTTAGGCTTGACAGTGCCTGCAAACTGTTGGAACACAGCTCGGGTTAGAGTTGTGAAGTTACTTGGTACTTGGAAACCAAGTGGTAGTGAATTACCAGTGAACCTGGTCGTGGACATAGGAGGTGTTACTCCGAACCACGTAAAAACTCGTGTGCTCTTTACTTTCCTTTTAAATTCAGTTTTGTACTAACTCTTTCATTACATTGCATATTTGATCAAAACTGCATACGCAGCTGCTCTCCAAAGACAGCTGTGTCTCTCAGAAAGTTGCACAACTTGACTAAGCTTAAAATATAAAGTTAATCTTTTCAAGCTGAGTTTTTCTAAGTAACCGAGCTAAGTTTTCAAACCGCCACATTCCGCACCGCCAGCTGAGTTATTTACCCAGCTGACCCTTCTCAGCTGGATCAATAACTGAGCTCATCAACTCTGTTATTTAACTTGAAAAGTTTTCAGAAATCTATTTGTTGT
This sequence comes from Agastache rugosa, assembly GCA_031470985.1. NCBI lineage: Eukaryota > Viridiplantae > Streptophyta > Magnoliopsida > Lamiales > Lamiaceae > Agastache > Agastache rugosa. The sequence continues at coordinate 30,170,615 of CM062605.1, forward strand.
ATTCACCCCCCTCTACACTAAATACCTAGCTCAGGGACCATCACTGTGTATCCCGGTACTCCTCACAGTTTGTGTACGTTTCATTTACAGGAGAACTTAAAGAGGTGTGGTGACACTGTGATGAACCCAATTTTGTGTTCATATTTCTTGTGTTTTGTCTTTTCTTTTTGTGTCTTTATCGAGTCAAAGTGTGTCTGGGAGGACACAAAGTCGAGAGAAGGTGTGCAGGGAAGAACAGGTTGGATGTTGGGCAAATCCGGTAGAAAATCTGTTGTTGAGATGTTGAGATGGCGATACGATGCAAATGGGCAAAGGGCTAGAAGCTTGTAGCTGGGCAACAACGATAACAGCAAATCTACAAGTCAGGAAGCACCTTCCCATATTCTTTAAGCCAACAGAGAGAGTACCTGGAGCAGTCAGAATCTTGGACAACATAGGAACAGGACAGAATGCAGACAACGAAGGCAAGATGTCGATCGAGAAGCAGCGGCAGATTACTTTTTCTCCAAGGAAGAGGATAAGGATCGAAAATTTCTTTCCTTATCCCAGATGAGCCTGATCAATGATGATATCTACCAAGAAGGAAAGAGGATCTGCGGTGGATCTTAAAAAGGAAGAAGATGCTAGGGTTTGGGAGGAGTCCTTGTTCTACAAGGATTCTAACTTAGCCCTAATTTCATCGCCTATATATATGGCCGACCATATCATGTACTCAACGTGATTTTTAGGGTTTTAGTCTGCAATTTACTTTGAGAGTGTGAGGAATAAACAAGTCCTACGGGCAAAGTTTGCTTTTAAGTTTTGTTTTATATTTTCTGCATTTAATTCGTAGCTGTTGGCGAGAAGCCCAGACTTTACTTGTTGATTTGCGCTGTTGAGCAGCGACCAGTTTTAGTTTTTATTCAAGTATGTTTTCTTTTAATTATGTTGTGCTTTCGTTTATGATTATGGTTAGCTAAATTTACTTGTTTGGGTTGGAGAAGATGATGTGATCTGAATTACTCGTTCTAAACTCGTGAGATCTAATTGTTTGAGTTCGTTGCATGATTTTATTCCCGAAATACTTAGGATTAATTCTAGACTTAATTGATATTGACATATGCTTGATCACCATCTAGAAATTGAGATTAAGTCATTAACAGGATTTGGGGTTAACCTCGAGAGAGTCTTTTGTGCCCAAGAAGGTAGTAAGTGTTGGAGAGTAGTCGGTATCTAATACCTCTTGGCTATCTTGGGATCTTTTGTTCTTAATGCCTTTTGGGCAGCAGCGTTGCTAAAGTGTCTTCGTGACGTTGTTGATCGAGAGAAGAGATCTTGCCTACTTGACAAGATCTGTAAAATTGAATAGATCTAGGCTTAGAGTATTTGAGTCGTGACTTCGTGTCCGTAGGGCTTGAATTAATCTTTTCTTAAAACCAAGTGATAAAGCCTTGTAATTGAATATTATTGCATCGATGAACGAGTAAGAGTAATAAGGATCATTGTTTCGAATCCAATCCAAGCATCTTTTGTTATTTGATAATTTTTTTTTGAGTTACAGAATCTTAAGATAAATCTCGACCACAACACCAATATTGAGTACCATCTGAAGAATAGACTACGCCGGTTCCCTAGGGTTCGACCCCACTTACCATAGCTACGCCTTGTTGGGCAAGAGGAGAAATTTATTTGCGCGAAGTGTGAAACGATGCCTTCGTCAAATTGGCGCCGTTGTCAGAGAACTGGTTTCTCAAGCTAGTTCTATTCTTCGTAGCTTGAGCTCAGTTTATGCACTCACACCAGACACGGAGAAAAGGTGATCTTTTAGATTATGGTGCTTCTCCGGAGAAGGTAGCAAAGCAAAACAGAGCAAGAAAGCGGAAAGGTATCGAGGAGAACATCGTCAATGAATCTCCGTCGGTCCCGGTCGAGACAGGAGACGAGAAACCTGTTGGGCATGATCTGTCCAATTACAGTTCTAGCTCAGAAAGTGAGCAATCAGAATCTTCATCAACAACCGTGACTTCAGGAGTTCAGTCAGTAACCATGGCAGAACGCACCATCAGGGAGATCATGTTCCCTGAGGACAAGGCCATCAAACCATCGAGCATAGCCTTACCCCCGATTAATACCAACTGGGAACTCAAACATTCGCTGATCTAGATATTGCCTAAATTCAGCGATCATCCAGGAGAATATCCACAAACCCATCTCCAAAACTTTGAGATGGCATGTGGAACAGTCAGAAACACCACACTTCCTGCCCGGAATCAGGATGAGAACACTGCTGCCCAAGATCGATTTCCAGACTATGTAAAGTTACTCACGATCCCCTTTTCACTTCAAGATGGGGCGCGAGAGTGGCTCTACACACTACCAGAAGGCAGCATTGACACTTGGAGAAAAATACAGCAAGCCTTCCTTGAGAAATACATTCCGATTACTCGTATCCAAAGTGAGAGGAATGCATTATCCACATTGAGGATGGGCATCAATGAGTCTCTCTATGACTACTACGAGAGATATAAGAAGCTTTTGTCAAGATGTCCTCAACATCGGATTGAGGAGATAGATTTGCTCGAGAACTTCTTGAGAGGATTGCGTGCATCAGAAAGAAAGTACATCATGGCAGCATGTGGAGAAGGAACAATCAACAAAACTCCTTCCAAGGTGTTTAGGACGATCACAGACATGGCAGATCAATCAAGAGATGAGGATGAATTGCCTAGAGGATGAGCATATGAAGGTGGCAGGAGAGGTTCTGACGATTTGGTCAACACCATGAAGGAATATATGGCCAAGATGGATGACAAATTTGACATGTTGACCAAAAGGATGAACGGGAAAGAAGTCACAAAATCTGTAAAAAGTTGTGAAGTTTGCCAAGGGAAAGGCCATATTACATCAGACTGCCCTAATTGGTTCGTAGAAGAATGAGAGGAAGTTAAGGCCCTGGGACAAAATCACCAAGGGGGTAGTGGGCAGCAACAACATAGGTATAACTATGGTAACAATTATGTCAACAACAACTTCGGCTACAGACAGCACGAGAACCTGAGATATGGCAATAACCATTATCAACAGGCTCCTACCCACCAACAATCTCAACAACCTAATCAACAGCAGCAGCACCCCTATATACCTCCACATCGAGATCAGAACACACCTGAGTTCATGAAGAATACAATCGATCGGTTTACTCAGAAGAATCAGAAATTGAGAAAAGATTTCTATAACTTCCAACTTGAGAGTCGAGGTACATTCAATAAGCTCAACTAACTCATATTGCCCAAACATTGTCTAAGCTTGTAGAGGACAAAAATGGGAGGCTTCCTGCCCAAGTAGAGGTAAATAGAGAACAAGTCAACGCTGTGACATTAAGAAGTGGAAAGAAGTTGTCAGAAGTATTGCCCAAAACCAAACCGAATGAACCAGTCCAACTGGAGCAAGTCAAGATGAACAACAACGATGTTGTTGAGATGTATGATGAGCTGAAGGCTAAGAAAGATGCTGCGATGTTGACCGGGAAGTCCCCAGTGTTTGATTCAAAGGAAGAAGAGGACCTGTTTGAGTATGTCAAGATGGAGAGGAGCAAGATGACTCACATTCAGGACATTATTGCGAAGGAAGAAAAGGATGAAAGGATGTACGAGAAGCAGAGGTTTGAGAAAGAAAAGATGGACTTGGCCAAGAGGACTTGTGATTCTCCTCCTAAGCTAAGAGCCCTCTACCCCAGATGTTTTGCCCGAGATCGTGAGCAGCAGGAGCTCAATGAAATGATGGAGGTGTTCAAGAAGGTAGAAATAAACCTACCCCTTTTGTTGGTATTAAAGTCGATGCCTAAATGTGCCAAGTTCTTTAGGGAGATGAGCATGAAGAAGACAATATATCCAGATGATGCCCATTTTCACATGGCAAATGTATCGGCTATGATAAATCCTCACATCCCGATCAAGCAAAAGGATCTGGGGATGTTCGCCATACCATGCACAATCGGCACCACTAATATTCCAAGGGCAATGCTTGATTTAGGAGCATCAATCAACATCATGCCGAGAGCCGTGTTCGATGAGATGAGATTTGGTCCCATGGCACCAACACGAGTCGCTATCCAGCTTGCCAACTTGTCAGTGGTTTATCCCGATGGACTATTAGAAGATGTTTTGGTTCGAGTTAGAGATCTTTTGTTCCCAGTTGACTTTTATGTATTGGATACGGGAAGGAAGACGGTTAATAATCCAGTGGTGTTGCTTGGGAGACCGTTCTTGAGGACGGCAAGAACCAAGATCAATTACGATAGTGGAAGATTAACTGTTGAGGTCGCTGGAGAAGTAGTGGAATTCGATGCCTATCGCCAAAACCAGTTAGATGCCATGAAAACAGTCCAAAGTATTTGTGATGTTGAGGAACAGGTTGAGACAATCAATAGCTTGAGCTGTCTTTATGCTGATGCAACAGAAGAAGAGAATGATGTTGAGCTACAGCCATAATTTTTTGAAGCTAACCATAATGACAGTGATGTCGATTTCTGGGAGCAATCCGTTCTTGGGTACAGTTTCGATTATTCCACCGACGAAGACTATTTCCACAAAGATAAGGAAGTGGAAACTCTTAATTGTTTGAATGGCTTTGATAAAGAGGATTCTGAGGAAGAAGGAAGTGGAAAGGAAGAACGGCCCAACGATGAAGTTGATAAGGTAGTAGAAGGGTACTGGAGACAGACTGTTCTTGAAGCTCTTGCCCAAGTGGTTGAGGCGGAAGATGATGACCAAGAAGAGGATGAGTGTAGTTATGCAGGGTTCCCGACCAACATGCCCCAGAGATTTGAACCGCTCAACATCCCAGAGCTGAATCCTGAAGACAGGTTGGTGCCATAATTGCGAAAGATACCAAAATTGGAGTTGAAACCTTTGCCAAAACATCTCAAGTATATATATCTTGGGGAGGAAGAGACTCTGCCCGTCATCATATCCTCAGAGTTATCACATATGGAGGAGATCAGAGTTGGAGAGGTGTTGAGCAAGTACAAGGAAGCAATAGGGTGGACGCTGGCGGATATCAAGGGCATCAACCCAGTCGATTGCGTTCACCATATCTTGCTAGATGATGATGTCGTGCCTGTAAGGGATCCTCAAAGAAGGTTGAATCCAGCCATGAAAGAAGTTATGATGAAGAAAATACTAAAACTACCTGATTCGGGCATCATCTATCCAGTATCTGATAGCCGGTGGGTGAGCCATGTACACGTCGTGCCCAAGAAGTCTGGTATACAGGTTGTTGAAAATGACAACAAGGAGATGGTGGCCATGAAGTTGCAAACCGAATGGAGAGTATGTATCGATTACCGAAAGCTCAACTTGAGAACGAAAAAAGATCACTTTCCTCTGCCCTTCATCGATGAGATGCTCGAAAGGTTAGCCGGAAATCAATTGTTTTGTTTTCTTGACGGATATTCTGTATAAATGCAGATCTGGGTTGCTGAGAAAGATCAAGGCAAGACCACATTCACGTGCCTTTTTGGCACATTCGCCTTTAGAAGAATGCCGTTCGGACTGTGCAACGCACCAGGGACATTCCAAAGATGCATGATGCACATCTTTTCCGACCTTCTTAAGGAATGCATCGAGGTGTTCATGGACGATTTCACCGTCTATGGGAAAACTTTCGATTCCTGCCTCAACAACCTATATCGTGTGCTGAAGAGGTGCGTTGAGAAGAGTCTTGTGCTTAATTATGAGAAGTGTCAATTTATGGTCAAGGAAGTGATAGTTCTTGGCCACGTTATTTTTGAACGTGGTATTGAGGTTGATAAAGCTAAGGTCGACATCATCGCCAAGTTACCATACCCAACAAATTAAATGTGAAGACATTGAGGGGGTTTCTTGGTCATGCTGGCTTTTACCGACGATTTGTCAAGGATTTTGCCAAGATCGCCCAACCCATGATGAGGCTGCTTCAAAATGACGTACCATGGGAATTTGATGAAGAGTGCAAGAAAGCTTTCCACATATTGAAGTACAACTTGGTTACTGCCCCAATAATCCAACCACCGAATTGGGGAATGCCTTTCGAGGTGATGTGCGATGCAAATGGATTTGCCGTATGAGCTGTTCTTGGGCAAAAACGAGGAAATGAGAGCTATGTCATCTATTATGCCTCCAAGACTTTGAACCCGGCACAATGCAATTATGCCACGACGGAGAAGGAATTGCTGGCTGTGGTTTTTGCCTTCGAGAAATTTCGTTCTTATTTGCTCGGAGGCAAAACCATAGTGTATACTGACCATGCGGTATTGAAGTACCTCATGACCAAGAAAGAGACTAAACCAAGGTTAATGAGATGGATTTTGTTATTGCAGGAATTCAATGTTGACATCAAGGACAAAAGTGGTGCCCAAAACCAAGTTGCCGACCACCTAAGTCGAATCCTACGAGAAGAAAATGAGAACCCAATCAAGGAGACCTTTCCAGACGAGCACTTACTTCTTGCCCAGGATGAACCACGGTATACGGACTTGGTCAACTACCTGGTTACTGGCGAGATCCCTTCCGACTATGGGAGATACTAAAGAAACAAGCTCAAATCGGAAAGTCGATTCTACGTGTGGGACGAACAATATCTTTGGAGGGAATGTTCAGACAAGATCATCAGGAGGTGTGTCGAGGATCATGAGCAGAATAGTATTCTTGAGAATTGTCACAACAAGGAGTGTGGAGGACATTTTGGGCACCAATGCACTGCAAGGAAGATCTTAAAATGTGGGTTTTATTGGCCAACGTTATTTAAGGACAGTTAAGAATGGGTCAAGAGATGTGAGAAATCTCAAAGGGAAGGCAACATCACGAGAAGAAACGAGATGCCCATGATACCGATCTTACCCGTGAAAGTGTTTGATATATGGGGTATGGACTTCATGGGGCCGTTGCCAAGTTCCAAAGGCAACAAGTATATTCTGCTGGCTGTTAATTACGTATCAAAGTGGGTGGAAGCTCAAGCATGCCAAACTGACGACTCCAAGGTGGTGTCGAATTTCTTACGTACTAATATTTTTAACAGGTTTGGAGTGCCTCGAGCTATCATAAGTGATCAAGGCTCGCATTTTTGCAATGCCACAATCACGGCCTTGTTCAAGAAGTACGGAGTCACCCAGCGCACCTCAACAGCCTACCATCCTCAAGCTAATGGTCAAGCGGAATTGTCCAACCGAATCATCAAGACAATCTTGAGGAAGACTGTGGGCGTGACGAAGAAGGATTGGAGCATGCGCCTAGATGATGCTTTGTGGGCGTATAGAACTGCATACAAAATACCCTTTGGGATGTCACCCTATCGCATGGTCTACAGCAAGAGGTATCACTTACCCGTTGTGCTGGAACATCGAGCTCATTGGGCTGTTGCCCAACTAAATTTTGATTGGGATGATGCCGGAGAATCAAAGAAGCTCGAGATCCAGGAACTTGAAGAAATACAGTTACAAGCCTATGACAATGCTGGCCACTATAAGGAAATGATGAAGTGAACCCATGACATGTTGATTAAGAAAAAGGAATTCCATTATAGGTAACAAGTTCTATTATATCAGACTCGGTTTCGATTAAAGTCAGGAAAGTTGTCGACCAAGTGGGAAGGCCTCTATGAAGTCCAAACTCAATACCCTAATGGAGCTGTTGAGATAAAGGATCTCAAGACGGGGAAGAATTTCAAAGTCAACGGACAGAAGTGAAGCAGAACGCCGGAGAGCCACGTGATGACTCTATTGATGAGGACATCAACTACTAAAAAGGGGGGTGTCGTGCCCAAGACCGTAAACAGGGCGCTGTCCAGGATGTAACCTGGTTGTATTTTATTTCCTTTTCGTTTTTTTTAGTTTTTTAGTTTAAAGTATTTTAATTGGAAGTAGTTTTGCTTTAGTTTAACCTTAGGAAGTAGTTCGTTTTTGGAGTATGGTTTTTTGTTTTAGTGTGTGCAGGAGATGTTGAGCAAGATGCAGGGTGTAGATTGGGAACCATAACACAGTAAGTTGTTGAGTGATGCGTATCGAGCAGGGGTGTTGGGCATCACCAATAGTGCTGCCCGGGATTCCGAGAGGCGGTTACTGTTTTCCTAAAAACCCACGCCCTATAAACCTATTCCATCACGTCTCAACCCCACTACCCGATTTGAAATAAAACTCTGCAACTTTCCATCCTCTCTCTCTCTCCTGCCTCTCTAATCAAAAACCACCACTATCATCACAATGGTATCCACACACCCCAAAAACAAGTTTACAATTCCCACCGGAACTAAAATTGATCTTACCGGCGACAAACCTACTACCGCCGCAAAAGCCAAAACCACCAAACCCTCTTCTAAAAACTCCAAGAGGAAACTGCCCATAGATCCTGCTAACACCTCTGCCGATCAAAACCCCACCGTCACCATTGGATCTTCTGTGCCCAAGAGCCCTCCCATTGATGCCAATCTGATGATGAGTGATGAAAACCCCAGTTTGCTGGGGAAGACGGTGAAGCAAGTGGAGGAGGAGACGCAATCAAAGGCCCTTGTTGAATTCCAGCAGCCTGCGACCGGCGGAGATGAAGAGACCGATGCTCGTGGCGAGGAAGAAAGGGAAGAAGAGGAAGAAACTGATGGCGGCGATGACGCCGAAGATGACATTGATGCTGCTGTGGATGAGGTGACGGAAAAGGCAAAGACGAAGGAGGTCGTCAGTAAGAGCGGGTCGCTGCGGTTGATGAAGAAACACTCTGCGACGGAGACAGCATCACCGGCTAAAAAACAGAAAGCCGCCACTTCCGACGCCAGTTCCACCCAACCATCCAAAGAAAGGCGTGCTGAATCCACACCGGTAACCGTCTCGCTGCTCAGTGGTAACGAGGATGAGGACGATGTTGAGGAGAAGAAGATGACGACCAATCTGCACCAGCATGCAGTACCAGGAACAAGAAGAAGAAGAAGAAGAAGGGCACCACTGTGATGAAGAGCAGAGGGTCTAGGGATTGGAAGGTGACAGCACCCAGGGTTCTTGACTTCGCTCTGTACGAGGACCTGGGTATTGCCCAAGAAGTGCGCGATTTGTTTGCTGGGATATGATGGAGTAAGTTTTTGGAGTAGCCGATGGAAATTTATGAGGAACAGGTTATGGAAGTATACAACAATGTTGCTATAACGAGTGATCTCACTTCTGGGGTGAGCACTATATCCTTCTCGCTCTTGGGCTAGAAGTATGAATTTCAGGTTATTGTCTTCAACCAGATTTTGGGGATGGTGAGTCTGATGGATCTGACCAAGAAGGAGTTCATGGAGGCCAAGAAGGTTTTGCCACCCCCTGGAGACATTGCTTATCAGGAGCAATGGAAGGAGATTGGGAACGGAGCGCCGTACAATAGAGCCAACAACAAGAGAATAGAGTTGAAGACCTATGCACTGAGGATATGCCATCGCATTCTTGCCTACAACCTCTATGGCAAAAACGATAACGGCAATACCTTGAGCAACAAGAAGATGTATCTGCTGTGGTGCATGCATACCAAGACCAAGGTCAACTTCGCAGCCTTTCTCGGTGAACAGTTCAAAACGGTGTTGGCCAAGCAGTCTCTGGGGTGTACATGTGGGCATTTCGTGACGGCGTTCGCAAAGGGGGCTGGTGTTTATGACAAGCTGAAGGAAAAACCTGTGATAGGGGTCGGTAAGTTGGGTGAAGCAGCGCTCAAGAAGATGAACGATATTGAGGTAAGGAGTGGTCGGTTGGTGTTCATCGATTATGGCAAGGCAAAATCCACCAGACGTCCACTTTTGGCCAAGAAGGAGGACGCCAGTGGAAGTGGAGTGATACTGCCCAGCACCGTAAACATGGAGGCCAGATTGATCAATTGTGAAAGGATGTTGACCGAGATCCGAGATGCCCAGGTGGCATACTTTGCACACCAAGGATTCAGGTACCCGCCTGAATCTTCTCCTTGATTATGTTTCCTCCCATTTATGTTAGTTTAGGTTTTTGTTTTTGGTTTTGGTTTTTGTTTTTAGGTTTTGATTCTTGTTTTTGTATTTATTTTCTGTTATGTCTTGTTGGTCGAGAATGTATTCTTAATGCCTTCACCCATAATTTGCCCAACAAATTGTGTGATGAAGGCTTCAGAATTTCCTTCTCATCATTGTTTGTAAATTGTTATTGATTTGTGTTGGTCATGATTTCACCCAATTTGCTGAAAGTAAAGTGAGTGGGTGAGATCGTTGTTGAGTTTGTTTGTTTTTTGTTATTGTCTTGCCCACCATCTCACTCACTTTGCTTAAGGCAAAGTGTGTGGGTGGGGGGTTATTGGTCAAAATGTTTTTAGAGTCAGTTGTTGATCAGTATGTTGGCATGATAGGTCGAAGTAGGTATGAAGATGTACATGTGAGTATGCCGTATGTAGATAGATAGGACGAAATGAGTTTTTGGGCACCATCTGTGAGGTTTCGAGCTATTGACTGCCATATGCATGCAATATCTGATTTTTTTTCTTGTATGATAATGACCAGTGATACTTGTTGATCTAGAACTTGCCTGCAACCCTTAGTCAAAGCTTCTTGTAACTTAGTTGAATTACTTAGATGATTTAAGTGTTTTTGTTCAATAAGCTCATGGCCAAAAATTTCCCTACGTATGCATTTATCCATTGTTAGCCCCTTTTGAGCTTAAAAAATTTCTTTTTGATTCACTTATAGTAGCCTGGATTTTATGCGCCTTCCCTGTCAAGAACTAAGGTCTAGAAGTAAAGGGATGAAAGGAGAATGTAGGGGTAGCAGATGTTGGGCGATAACACCCACGATTAGGAGGTGTTGATCAGGAAAAAGAAAAATATAAAAAAAAGAAATAAAAAATAGGGAAAAAGCCGAGAAGAAAAAGAAGAAAAAAGTAATCCTGACAAATAAGTGAGCTAGGCCCGATGTTGTGCTTGAGAGAAGTGAGGAATCTAGGGCATCCTTATTGCCCGAGAACTGAGTGCTTCTTGACACAGCCAGTATCCAAATTTTCCTACCTTTTGCCTAAAGCCACGTTATAACCTAATAAAATCCTAAGGATAAGTAGTTTAACTTTGTTCAAAGAAGTAAAGATATAGAGGGCAGACAAGCCTATGGAAAAACATTGTGGATCTTGGTCAAGAGCGATACACTGAACCTTATACACTTGAGAGATAAGTGCTGGTGAGGATAACCTTTCTGCCCATTAACTCTATCTTGACCTATCTGATGGCAATACTTGCTTACATTATTCATATTCTGTTTTAACTAACATGTTGACTTACTGATCAGTTGTGTTTGAGTCTTGGGCAAGATCATATTTGCACACTTGAGGGCAAGTGTGGAAGTGTGTGGGAGTGATGAACCCAATTTGGTATTCATATTTCTTGTGTTTTGTCTTTTCTTTTTGTGTCTTTATCGAGTCAAAGTGTGTCTGGGAGGACACAAAGTCGAGAAAAGGTGTGCAGGGAAGAACAGGTTGGATATTGGGCAAATCTGGTGGAAAATCTGTTGTTGAGATGTTGAGATGGCGATACGATGTAAATGGGCAAAAGGCTGGAAGCTTGTAGCTGGGCAACAACGATAACAGCAAATCTACAAGTCAGGAAGCACTTCCCCATATTCCTTAAGCCAATAGAAAGAGTACCCGAAGGAGTCAGAATCTTAGACAACATAGGAGCAGGACAGGATGCAGACAACGAAGGCAAGATGTGGGTCGAGAAGCAGCGGCAGATTACTTTTTCTCCAAGGAAGAGGATAAGGATCGAAAATTTCTTTCCTTATCCTAGATGAGCCTGATCAATGACGATATCTACCAAGAAGAAAAAAGGATCTGCGGTGGATCTTAAAAAGGAAGGAGATGCTAGGGTTTGGGAGGAGTCCTTGTCCTACAAGGATTCTAACTTAGCCCTAATTTCATCGCTTATATATATGGCCGACCATATCATGTACTCGACGTGATTTTTAGGGTTTTAGTGTGCAATTTACTTTGAGAGTGCGAAAAATAAACAAGTCCTACGGGCAAAGTTTGCTTTTAAGTTTCGTTTTATATTTTCTGCATTTAATTCGTAGCTGTTGGCGAGAAGCCCAGACTTCAGTTGTTGATTTGCGCTGTTGAGCAGCGACCAGTTTTAGTTTTTATTCAAGTATGTTTTCTTTTAATTATTTTGTGCCTTCGTTTATGATTATGGTTAGCTAAATTTACTTGTTTGGGTTGGAGAAGATGATGTGATCTGAATTACTCGTTCTAAACTCGTGAGATCTAATTGTTTGAATTTGTTGCATGATTTTATTCCCGAAACACTTAGGATTAATTCTAGACTTAATTGATATTGACATATGCTTGATCACCATCTAGATATTGAGATTAAGTCATTAACAGGATTTGGGGTTAACCTCGAGAGAGTCTCTCGTGCCCAAGAAGGTAGTAAGTGTTGGAGAGTAGTCGGTATCTAATACCTCTTGGCTATCTTGGGATCTTTTGTTCTTAATGCCTTTTGGGCAGCAGCAATGCTGAAGTGTCTTCGTGACGTTGTTGATCGAGAGAAGAGAACTTGCCTACTGGACAAGATCTGTAAAATTGAATAGATCTAGGCTTTGAGTATTTGAGTCGTGACTTCGTGACCATAGGGCTTGAATTAATCTTTGCTTAAAACCAAGTGATAAAGCCTTGTAATTGAATATTATTGCATCGATGAACGAGTAAGAGTAATAAGGATCATTGATTCGAATCCAATACAAGCATCTTTTGTTATTTGATAGTTTTCTTTGTTGAGTTACAGAATCTTGAGATAAATCTCGACCACAACACCAATATTGAGTACCATCTGAAGGATAGATTACGCCGGTTCCCTAGGGTTCGACCTCACTTGCCATAGCTACGCCTTGTTGGGCAAGAGGAGAAATTTATTTGCGCGAAGTGTGAAACAACGCCTTGGTTACACTGTAATTGATGCATTCCATTTGGCTGCAAATTGTTCTAAGAGACAAGACTTTGAGGAGTATATGAGAAATTTAGCATTGACTGTACCTCGTGCACATGCAAAGATTATGAGTATTCATTCTAGTAAATGGACTGCTTCGTATTGTCCGGTGCGGAGATATGGTTTTGGTACTTCTAACTATGCTGAGACAATCAATGGTCAATTACGATGGGCTAGAAAATTGCCCATATGTCCATTGTTGGAGAGTGTTCGTCAAATGCTTCAAGATTGGTTTTTATAAACGTCGTACTAAAGGTGCTGCTAGAACGCATGAGTTAACTCATTATGCATCAGAGAAATTATGGAATGCAGTGGAGGCAGGCCGGTCAATGAGGGTCGAACCCATTTCTGATACAAAGTTTAAGGTTACTTCTGGAGCCAAGACCAATGTTGTTGATATTGCCGCTAGGAAGTGTTCGTGTTTGATGTTTGATCTTGACTTGATACAATGTTCCCACGCAACAGCAGCTATAAGATGATGGTTTAGCTGTTAAATATTTGGTATGATTGGTACGAATATGGTCAATCGTGTTTGTCGTATTACTTATTTAATCGTAACACATGGTATGATGAGTACGATTGTTCAATTTATGTGACTAAATAATCCTGCCACGAATACATGTTATTCATTACTTTCGTTCTATGTTTTTTTTGATAAAATTATTTCTTTTTCAGTCATGTTAGGCAATCACCATTGTAGTGCATGCATATTACACTACTGAGACGTGGCGTGAAATTTATGCTGCAGATGTGATGCCTATCCCGGATCGTGATGATTGGTGTGTTCCTCCGGATGTTACTTCAAAGATTGTTGAAACACCCAACAATCCTAGACAAGCAGGCCGTCCATGTGTAAAGAGAATTCCTTCTGGATCTCATTCAATGCACTGTCGCATGTGCTCTCGATGTCATCAGAGAGGTCACTATCGCATGCACCACGGTCTTACAAATCAGTCGAGAAGAAGAAGTTAGTAGCAACCAACCAAACCCTACTAGAGCTCGTAAACCGAAAAAATGTGGTATTTGTGGTGTGGTTGGGCATACTCGGTAAACATGTGAAGACCCAAATAGGTTTGATTGATAATTTGTGTTAATTCTTGTCCACATAATGTTGAAACTATTTTTTGTGGGAGAAATTGTATTGCATAAATAGACTCATTTTACTGTAAGGAAGTTGTACGAATGGTACGAACTACGTTTATTGTACCATTCGTATAAACACGAATGATACAAAATACATATTTTGTACCGTTCGTGTTTATATGAAATGATAATTTGTAGACTCATTATACTGTAAGGAAGTTGTACGAATGGTACGAACTATGTTTATCTTACCATTCATATAAACACGAATTATATGAAATATATATTTCGTACCATTCGTATTTATACGAATGATTCTTAGATGTTTATTTTCGTATACTGAGTAAGTTTGTATTCAAATCTACAAATCATGAATAAACTGCAAATTGCAAAATATATATCAAAATATACGATATGTGTTGCATGTTTTTACAAACTAGAGCCTGTACCAAAAATTGTATGAACAGTAATATTTAGTAGCAATAAACAACAATTTTTAAGTAGCCCCAAAATCCATGTCTATTGGCAACGTTTTTTCGTCAGTGCTGTGAGCGTAGATGGTCCTAACAATGTGTTGACGATACTGTTTAAGCTCGTTTTTATTCTTCAAGGTGTTTGACACCACATCTGATGATAAGAGTTGCTCAACATACTTCAATGCGTAGAGGCCACAGTTGACACTATCCTTCTGTTTGAATGTATGTTTTCCCCGTGACTTTGGAAACCACATATCCCACTGTGTGTACTTTGGATTTGTTATTTCACTATGTTCGTAGTACCTGAGTTCCTTCAATATTTGCAGGAATAATCTGGCAACAGGCATGAAGATACTCCGTCTATTTTCCCGGTGATGGTCTTCGAACTTCCTTGAGGTAGAGTCATAAAGTCCAATCTTCTGCTCCTTGAGATCGAAGAGGAGTGTGCTCCAGTGCTCACCATGGATGCAGACCATGACGACCTACAATAACAACACAAACTATTAGCATAATTTGATTTGTAGTACCAAGTAACTCCATTCTGCCGTCTAAGCCTGATGTATGGTGTTGGCACTAATGTTACGAAATGTAAAATCGTACCAACCGTATCAAGCTATATGCATGAATATTTGTTTGGTACCAAGATGAGAGCAACTCCTGGTACGACTTAAAGGTATTCGTACCACATTTATTATTTCTGAAGATGTAGTTAGGTTGTTACCTTGTGACAGTCGACCCAATGTTTCATCTTATCGGCCCAACGTGGCAGTTGCTTCTCTGCAAACAAGCACAACCGTTTGGAGTTGTTCTTTAAAAAGAACCTCTTCCTTTGCAGGTATGGATTGAATCCTTTTTTTCTTATCACTATGAATTGAATCGAAGACATCCTCAATTGCATCCTATTATCAAAACCAATTACATAGTGTAACGAAACAAATTTATGCATTGTCGTGAAGTAATGTATATTTGAATCACAGAAATTACCATAAATGAACTGGACGTCACCGCAATAGTACTGTCAATGCTTTTCAACCCTGCAGCATACGTTGGATCCGTTGCTAGTATGGCCAAGTAGGAATCAACGTGATCGTTATAGAGCTGTTCATTTTCACTAATTATTTGTTCAAAGAAATCTTTTTCCACAGCCCACGACAAACCAACATTACACTTGTTTAACATTAATGCTATTTAATATGGCAATAATTATAAAATGAAAGAGATTGTAGTGAACTTACCCGCCGTTGTCAGACCTCATGAAATCATCAAATTTATTGGGGCCTGCTCTTATGTCATCATTGAGGAATGGACTCCTACAAACCGCAGCAGGATATTTCATTCTAACTGGTCTGGCATTCAGAACTTGTTGGGGAATTGCCACAGCCCTATCGGATGACTCAGGTGCATTAGATGGAAAAGATCGTGTTGCTGGTGTGATACACTCCAACACCATCATAGTACTGTCGTATATTGTATTCATTTGCGTGTCCGTGAGACCCTGAGAAGGAGGGCCTGCTTAAACAAAATTGGAACGATTGGTACTATTTACGTATTCGTAACGAAAGTACAATTATTTCAAGTCACGAATGGTACGAATATAATTATTTCGTACCCGTTATACTTAAGGTACGACAGTACAATTTATAATATTCGTGCCGTTCGATCATTTTGTACGTAATGATGTACGAAATGTACGAATACATACATTTCGTACCATGAATACGGTAGGTACGATAGTAAGTTCATCTAGTAGGGTACCATTTGTACCTATTTGAGTAGCCACAATACATTACAAAAACAAGTTTCATCAAATTTAATGGTTGAAATTTAGCCCCAAAATATAACATTGTTTCTAGAATTAGATTAGGTTACCAACATACACACACATTAAATTGTTTTTACAAAAATAACATACGAATAGTTTAGTTTTCAACCATGACGTCCTATTCCTCCATAGTTATGCCTTGTACCTGGTCTGTCTCGGCATCTGAACCTGAGCATGTGTTGTTGTATCCATTGGCTGGAGGTTGGCATCTTCAACATCATCTTCTACTGGGGCATCTTTCTCATTGGGCATGTTTGCATGATCATCATCTGGAATCTGGAGTGCTTCTGTTGCTGATCAATCGGTTGCTGCTGCTGAATGGGCTGTTGTCATTTGTTGTCATTGTGGCTGCTGGATTCGTTGAGTTTTGTAAAAGGTAGTTACCCACCTCTTTCACCATCTGCTGCATCTCAATTCTTGCTCTCTTCACTGCAACCTCTCCAGCGTAGTCACCAATTTCTTTAATTAATGATGCTCTATCTGTAGTAGACATGCTGCTCAAAGCAATGCAACGGCTTAAAGCAGCAGTGGTGTTGGAAGTTGTACCGGCAGTAGTGGTACCATCAATTCCTGCACTTACATTACCAGCAACAATGTCATCATTATCATTGGGAGCAGGCCTCTTCCGCTTTTTCTCATTGTGATCATACTTGAAGCAGAAAGACTCCTTTTCTGGGTCATTCTCAAGGGACTTCCAGTAGGATTTCTTCAATTCCTTCTTGTATGGTTTCAGTGAAGGCTTGACCTACAAACAAGCAATGACTTTTTAAATTTTAATTAAGTGTTCATTTATAAATTGAAGAATGTATTTAAGTTATTTTTACCTCCGCGTCGTAAATTTCTATGTTGTCATTGTTTTTGGCATAAGTACACCTCAGCATTCGAGGCCTCTTGTGCTGTGGAAACACACACCCAATCTTTTTTCCAATATTCGGAATCACACAAAAGATCCAAGCCTGGATTTTTGAAATTGGTGAGATGAATACGAGTATGTCACAGAAGGTACGAATTCATTAATTCGTACAATGAGAACTCAAGATACATGTTATGAATATTATTAAATTCGTACTACGTTTACATGTGATTCGTAGTACGAATTTTATAAATTCGTACCATGTGGGTCAGCATCAAGTTTATTATGTGCTAGAATCCTGCTACGAATTCAAACAAGACTTACCGTGAAAGCAACCGTATTGCCTATCAGATGATAAACTGGCCCCGACGATGCCTCAGATGGTGTTGTTCTGACATTGTCGATAGCGAGCTTGAGTATCTGGTAAGATATGCTCCCTAATGGGAATTTGTCCCATGCACTCTTGTCCTCCAGTAAGATCCACAACCATGGTGAAATTTTGTATTTTGCTTGTTCGTACCCTAGTACATAACGGCAAGCAATCAGCATCTTGGCCAGTTTTACGTAATCATTTGCATCCGCTCTTTTGAACTTCTTGGTGGCATACATTTCCAATAACTTGGATGTAATGAGAGTGTTCTTGAAAAGCCTTGTGTACACTGAATTTTCTGGTATAGCTAGTGCCCCATACGGATCGAAATCAGAGGTGCCAAATCTTAATCCACTTACCAAAGCAAACTCTACCCTAGATAATCTCAAAATCTTTTCACCTATTTTGAACCACAGTGATGTTCTGTCTGGATCAGTAGTGGCTGTCACTTGGCAAGATACAACATGGTGTATTACCTTCCCCGGTCGTGTTACTGTGTCTTGGAGGTTCAAGAAGAAACCATGAGCTGCCTTTTTACCTCTTGCACTGCATCAGAGCCAAATTCATTCAGAACCCTTCGTGTATCACCTATAGCTGTCTCTTTGCCTGTGAGTATGACCTTGTGTCCAACATCAATCATATCTGGCCTCTTATAGGCCCAACCAACCTGCCAAAATATTAGGAAAAGATTATCATAAATTGTACGAAGTGTACGAATATCTTAATTCGTACAGGAGTACCAAGTCATTTTGTGGTGTTTAAAGACGAATACAACAAATTTGTAGTGGAGTACCACTCCATTTTGTTATTTACAGGTACGATTACACCATAATGTTAACGGAGTACCACGTATGTATGTGGTATTCTGTACGAAGTGTACGAATATATTAATTCGTACAAGAGTACCACGCCATTTTGTGGTGTTTACACACGAATACAACAAATTTGTAGTGGAGTACCACTCCATTTTGTTATTTATAGGTACGATTACACCATAATGTTAACGGAGTACCACGTATGTGTGTGGTATTCTGTTACGAAGACAGAAAAAAATTAACAAACAAACAAATAACTGTATGAAAACAAAGATGAAATTAGAGAAATCAAACGGAAAGCAAACAACAAATCATGTTACTCCGCTATGCTAGTACGATTATATTTAATCATATCGAAATCATACAGATTGAGTAAAACATAATCAAAATAACAAAGAATGAAGCATGAAAATATGCACAAACGACGTATGACAGAACGTAGAGTACGAATATAAGAAAAATCCCACAAATAAAGCACTATAATACGTAAGGTACGAAAATCTGAAAATAAGAACCCTACTTTCAATTAAAACTGAACTGAATACGTATGGTACGAAAATAAAAACCCTAATTTCAACTAAAATTGAACGAAAATTCCTAATTCTGTACAGATCTAATAGATTTGTTTAGAAATGTATGAAAACTTACCAGCATTTTTCCAAACGGATCGTTGGATTCTTGATGCGCGCCTTCAGATCTCACCGAAGAATTGGTTGTACTGTTACCGGCGTCGGTTTCGGTAGTCATGGATTCAGTCGATGAGCTTTTTTGGGTAGTTTGCGGTGTGTGCTTGATTTCTGTGTGATGTCGCGGTGGTTATTGCGTCGCAGTGGATCGAGTAGCGTGGTGATTGGTGCAGCCAACAAGTGCCGTCGGGAAGGAGATGGCGGCGGCGAACGGAGAGTTAGGGTTTGGAAGAGAGAGAGAGAACGAAATGAGAAAGTAGAGCGAGAAAGTACCGAGAAGATGAAACGGTAATTTTCTTGTATTTACTGTGGTGAACACTAAAATTCATTTTCACACCTAAATAAGGGTATAAGGGTCCAAAAATTGAAAATATTGACAGAATTGATTGAAATTAAGGTGGTGGACATAATTTATTTTTTGTTAACTTATAAGGCTAGTTTCTATTTCCTCCCTTGATTAAATATATTTATTTAGTCTTCATAGGGATTTCAATTTACAAATTTTCTATAGATTATTATATATGAATTAAAAATGTATAAAATAAGGATTTATCAGAATGCATTCCGAAATTGTTATTATTTTAATATGTATAATAGAAGAAATTAATTAAATAGAGGGAAAGATAAATATGAGATGTGATTAATAGATAAACATGTGATATTTCAAGAATATGAAATTAATAAAAATGAGAATATATATGAATTAAAATTTGTAAAATTACTAGAATAAAGGAAAATCTGAACGGAGCACCGTGGATGAGACAGCTTTATTTTCGTATTAGTACTAGATTTGATGTTTTTTTTTTGAATTGGCCCCAGTCATGACTGGAAAAATTTCTTATTTTAAAGTGTTTATTAATTTATCGAGTATTCCATATCTAATTAGTGAACTTTTAATTATCAATTCTTTAAGTAGGTCCTATATATATATGTAAATCCTTTTACCCAAGACAAAAATTTAGATACACTTAATCATACGATAGAGTTTATTGTAATTAGAGAATCATTAGGAGAGATTATGATGTAATTAATGGGATTAGGGGCAATTTAGAGCAATTAAGTGGTAATTAGGATTTATTAATCTTAAGTGGGATTATAATTCTAATTAAATTTCACCAATCCTCCATTTGAATTTATTAATTTTTTATTAGTATTTTCTAATTAAGTATCAATTAAAATTAATTAAATGCCCCCTTCGTCCATCAAGAGCGTAGTAATAATTCTATTTTGGTACGTCTACAAAGAGTGCACTTTCTATTTTAGTACATGACCCGACCACTTCCTTATATTTTAAATCCCACAAAAAATTCAAAATGATGGATTGTCTCATATTCTACACTCAAATAATATTTACCTTACTTTCCTTTAATTCCGTAGCACTCCAAATGTGTCAGGATTGAGGAAGTATTAATTAATTAAAAAGAAAATATAAAATAAAATAAAAATAATAAATAAATAGAACCTTTTTTTGCGGTGCACTGCTCTTTACCCAAATTTCCACAATTCGATAATTTCAACGAGCTCTGCTTAACGTTTCATTTCAACAAGACGTAAACACAGATCACATGCTTTATAAAATCAATTAAATAAAAAGAAAAGATAAAAACTTGTGTGCAGCATCTGTACCGTATAGTCGGGTTAGATTCGACCCGATATGATTCATGATCCGATCCGGTCAACATTGAGCGGTCAATAGTCAAAGTTGACCGTTGACTTTTTGAATTTTTTTTCAAGAGTTGAGCGAAGGGAGCCGAAGGTCTCGGAGCGAGCTAAAAGACATTAATGTTGTCACAATTATTATCTATAAATTAAAATCGGAGCCGAAGGCGAAAAAAAAACTGAAATTCAAAAAAATTCAACGGTTAATTGTTGACTATTGATCCGGTCAAACGATTATCGGATCGGATCGGATCTGAAATTCTAGATCTAGTTATATGTACATACATATACATAGAGTGCTACTCAAAAGAAAAAAAAAGACAAAAAATCACATGAAGTTTGCCATTATCTTGAAGATATCAAACACTGAAATTCATGGTCCCTACAAAAACTTTTTATTTTTTATAAAAAAAAAATGTCACCGTACGACTCCATCCTACAGAGGGATCAGCGGCCATTTTCAGATAGTGAAGGCTTCCATGAATTCTGCATCAGCTTCCATCGCTTGCAGTACCTCCGGGGCCAAGCAAACTTCTGCGTCTATGCCGCCGTCTGCGGCGGCAGGAAAAACGGCCACCCTTCCGTCAAATTTCTGCGCCTCTCCGCTTCTGACGGCGATAGGTTTTCCCCATCCAAAATCATTCCCATACACATTGTGCCGCGTCGAACCTGTGATGAAGAAAGAGAAACTCCCTTTTCCGTGAACTTTAGGGTTTTGCGTCCAATCCTCCACGAATTTTTCTATTGCTTCCTTAGTTTGCGCAGCAACAAACTCATTGATCTTCAACGCAGCGTGCCCTAATCCTTTCTGCAGCAGTTCACCCTCATTAATGGCGGTTCTAGCACCATAAGCTGCATTCCCAAAATACCCTTCCGGCAGAGGGATTCTCGCTCTCGCGCTCGTGCTCATCATGAAGACGGCTTCTCCGCCGCTAATATCATCCGTCCTCGCCAGATTCCGGCGGCAGCGCAAGGAGCTCCGCCATAGATGAGCCGAGAGTGCTTGCAGATACGATATTTTGTCGGTGCCGGCTTCGGCATTGGCCTTGGCCTTCAGTTTAGCTACGCTTTCTTTGCTGAAATGGAAGAAACGCTCCAGCAACGGCGGCCGAACGAAGCTCCGCCACAGGCTGAAATCCAACGGAGGGAGACCTACGGCGGCGGGGAACGAGCGTTCGAATACTGGATATTTTGATATTGTATTGCTACCGCTGGAGATCTCCGACCAAGAGTTGAAGAAATGCCAGAAGGAAACGCCGTCCACGACGGCGTGATTGGCGGTGCAGGCCACGAAGACGCCGTCGGCGAGCTCCGTGACCTGCACCCCGATCAGAGGTTTCGAAACTCCTTCGCAATTCGGAATTCCGTTGAGCGGGAACAAGGAAGCGGACACGATTTCCGGTACGTAGTTTGGTTCGATGATGTCGGAAACGGTGACGGCGGCGGCGACGGCGTGAATGAACTCAACTCCTGCATTGTTGCAGTCCACGTAAAAACTGGTCGTGCCGTCGTCGTTAGCGGTGGCGGCGAGGCGGCCGGCGAGGGGAGGGAAGAAGTGTAGGGTACGAGAGAGAGAGTTTTTGAGGTGATCGATTAGGGTTTGTTGGGATTGAGGAGGTTTGTGAAAGAGAATTCCTCTCTGAATAGGATCGATTAAGAGCAAACGCAAATCGAATGGAGATAGGTGCAATGTTGACATGGAAGTAGCGTCGCCGGCAATTCCGACGAGAGATGAAGATATCACGTCGATTCCGATCATCTTCTTGAAAATCTTAAATATTGCAGGAACAAGTTGAATAAATTAATGGTGGGTGGAGTTACGTTGATCATCACCAATTTGTTCTAGTTTATATTGATATCTCATCTCTGATCTGATGATTAGTTGGCCAGAAATGTCAAACCACTACTTTTCCATTTTGATATAAATTAATTAAGAATCTAGCAACATATAATTCCAGATAATGATGTCTTACTTTACCATTTACTAGTATTTGCCCACCGTGCGATGCACGGATAAGAGCCGTGTCATAAGTTTGAATATATAAAATATTTTATTAATAAAAATAATTTAATAGTTTAAATATATCTAAAGGAATAATAAAATAATTCAATCAAAAAGATCAAAATAATATTAATTTGAAACACGCCTGTTAATTTTTATACTCGTTAGATAAAAATAAATTTCACATTTTTAAAACGATTAAACTAAAAAATGTAGGTTGAATTTATATTTTGAGAAAGACATTTTATGTTTAGTTGAGAAAGGATGTGAACTACATCATAATTTCACTATAAAAAATGCTCTTATTTGCTTTATTTACCTGAATATAGATTTGCACTCGCGCTACACACGAGAATAAATATTTTAAATGACACACTACAATACAATTACAATTGAAATATAATACATAAAATATTGTCTTGCTCACACATCACACCACAACTTGTGGATGTTCTTTCTATAGGCCTACTCTTAACAATGCAATTCTAAGTCATTTTAGTATTGTATCTCCTAAGATGCACGACAATCATCATGATTAAATTATTTTGTATAACAAACTTGCAATTAAATTAAAAATCACAAATATGTAACTAATAGAATACGAACAACTCATTTGTAAACCACAAATTCTATAATTCATGTGCAGATTAAGTATTCACATACCAAAGCCAAGAAGAAAGCAAGATATATAACTATAATACTTAATAAATGTCATAGGATTCGCTCCCTTCTTCATCAAAAGTTTATCCGACCTTCAAATCTATTGCGTAGAGATTTGGAGATTTCATTACGTGGTAAAACCTTTAAATCAGTGTATTTTTTACTAAAGTTAGAAAGTTTCTGCGTCTCAAATAGCTTCTTACATGATTTCTTTACTTATAAGTAATGGATGTAAAAGAAATTCAAAGGAAAAAACTAATGGTTGTATATATAAGACAACTAACTGCATGGTTTCATCAGTATTATAAGGAATTGAAATATTTGTCGTATTAATATGAATCTTTTTACCATTTTGAGTAAATGGTTCACTAATTAGCCATCCAATTCAAAATTCAAACAAACACACACAAAGCAATAATTATTAAACAACTGACTGAATCAAACTAATCGCTGGTACCACAAGTTCTAATAGTCAGGTGAATGCACATCAATTGATTAAAAGCATATCGTTAACAAACTAAAGAGTATCAAAAGGATTTATTAAGAAACAAAAGAAAAAGATCCGGTTTATATAGCAGTTTTCCAATTTCCTTAACACTACATGTTGCGGAATCAATTCCATTGTTCTTTGGCAAAACACACAAAAATTCAAACAAACCCTAAGCAAACAAAGATTAGACAAAAGATGACTACTATTACAATATATAGACATTTAAAACATACGTAGTACTCTTGAGGTTTAATTTTTGTTCCTCGCTGTCGACAACTCCCCACCGTCGCCTGTGTTCAATTTTTCCATCACTTCCTCTCTCCTGCGCCGATTACGCTTCGACTGTACTTCCCTGTAGTTTAGAGCCTCAAACCATTTATAAACAACCTAGCATTACCCATTTACACATCTGCTGTTTGAAATCAATATTTTTTCGATTTGAGATTAACGGAGAACCACTGAGCTCTCGAATCACCAAGCTCGATATCAGGTTCAATTGAGTGGTGTTGGACTGTTGTCGCCTCTAACGCAGGCGATGCCCTCTTCTGCAGCCACCGATCAATTAAACTCCTTATTTGTACTTAGGCTTAGCCTGGAAATGTGTTCCATAGATTTGAAAGAGATAGGAATTCTGAAGGAGGAATGCAAGAACAGTTAATTATGCTACACGATAGAAGAAAATGGCTGAATAAACTCAAAATACATAAACATTGCAGCAGTATGGTTTTTCAAGGCATATGGGTTAGATAGATAAAAATAGTATAGGTTAATCGATCCACCGTTTACTTTGATGGATTGATTACTTTTGAACTTGTTTGATCATCTAATCCTTCATATAGTCAATCCTATGTTTTATCAATCTATCATATCCTTCAAAGTAAACGCTCCCTAAATATTCTTTTTTCATAATAATGTAGTTTAGGCTATCATGAAAGTCTATTTCTATATTTACATATTTGGATTTTTTTTTTTTGAGAAAATACATATTTGGATTTTGATACAGAGCACTGGATTTCCATTTTCCTTCAGAGAAGACCGTTTCCGCTACCTGCTTTGATGGCATTAGGAATTTCATGACAACTTCTCAACAACAACAACAACAAAAAAAGAAAAGAAAAGAAAAAAAAACAAAACAAAACAGAAAAAAGTTGTGCTCCAAAAATGCAGAAAAACTTAAAGAGTATGGGTTTTATCACGTGATTAATTCTGGTATCATCTCCTCTAGAAGTTGGTGACAGCTACCATTCCATTTCACTTGATGGCTCTTCCTTATCATAAGGCCTAATTAATTTGCAAAAAAAAAATAAAATAAAAAAAATAAACAGACATTTGAATCAGACCCAATTTTGGTTGGGAGATTTCATGGATTATAATTCATAACAATTACTACCTTATCTACTTCAGAGTCGAAAAGCCAATATATATATATACATGCATCGCATTGCAATCTTCACTAAGAAAACCTAACCGGAACAATTTTTTGGCTAATTTTCACTTGATAAACCTTAATGTCGTCATCATCATCATCATCATCAACATGTAGTGAAACTAAATCCCATAAATCCAAAAATACACTCATTCTTCGTCAAGTTCAAGTTCTACTACACTTTCTTTCATCAAATCAACGTCGATAGATGTATCAATTGGAAGAACTCATCGTTTTATATTCAACACGTCAACGTCACTATTATAGGATGAAACCAAGACATAATATTTAATTTGTTGAAGAAGAATTATGCATAATCTTCCTCACCAGCTTCCATCATAGTCACTGAGGTTGAAGTTAATGACTTACATACGAAATCGATGCCTCGGAATTCTTACTGCAGCTTCATCATAAGCTCTGATGCCACTAATAATACCCATAACACCATCAAATTACATGGATAACACAAATGCAAAAAAAAAAATTAAGATAAAAGTCTTTATTCTAAAAGAAGCAAACCACATCGATATCTTATGATACCTCAAAACGTGCTCATGAGCAATGTCAAATCCACCTAAACATAAATCCACCTAGATTAGTTGGCCAGAAATGTCAAACCACTACTTTTCCATTTTGATATAAATTAATTAAGAATCTAGCAGCATATAATTCCAGATAATGATGTCTTACTTTACCATTTATATTTTTTATTGTTCCATGCATATAATACGCTGAAAAGAAAATAATTGTGTCCAACGATCATAATCGTCCACACGTTAAATGAGCTGTATTTTTGTAATTTTTTCTTCTTTCAGTTTTTGGGCATTAGAATCATTTGTTTTCACAATATATGTTACCTCATTTCGTTAAAATTGACGATAAATATACTTCATGTTTCTGCAGTTTAATCTTTTATTACACTATTGTTATTTGTTACATTTGAAATGTGTTAAAATATTTACTGTTTTGTGAACTTTATAATTTATATTTTCTAAATTGTATGTTTTAAATAAATATTTTATAATATGAATTTTTTTTTCATGCTATGAATTACGAAAGATTATACTCCCTTTGGTGAGTGGCTCGGGTTTTAAGAAAAATAAGGTAGATGTTACTTGAGTGGAGAAATGAGACCATCATTTTGAATTTGTGTGAGGTTTAAAATATAAGTGAATATGTGGGATGATTTCCTTAAATTAAAAAATTACACTCTTCGTGGACGAACCAAAATTAAAATATGACTATACTCTTCGTGGACGTAGGGAGTAATTAGCTTTCTTTTATTATGATTATTGTTGAAAAAATGGTTAATCGAACCGATTTTTAGTATAATCATTTTAATAATTTCGGTTTTCATTTATCAATTTTTAGCCCTTATCCGAACGGATTAAAAAAATGTTCCATCAATTCATCGTTAACCGAACCGTATAATACAAATATGATAATAGAAATAAAAATATAACAGAAAAAATGGCTTTGTGGAGTGGATTGGATGCGTTAAACAAACTGGGCTCTCAAAGAGGCTTGAATGTTTTATATATGAGTAATTTTAAACATAGCCCCCATTTTACTCACTATAACTCCTCAATTTAAAATATAATAAAAATAATTATAAATATACGGTTTTAGCCCTGTAGCCCCAATTTAAAGTTCTAATAAAATAGGAACTTTATCATTGTAGCCATAAATCTGAAGAAACTGGTTTACTTTTTTTTGGAAATTATTATCCCATTTTTTCAATTAATTTGGAGATTTAGGATGTTTTTGATTTATGAACAAAAAATCCAATTTAGTCTACCTTTGAGATATGCAAACCAGTCTTCTTCACCAGTTCCCGCATCTTCTGCGAAATTATTGACGGTTTGAGAGTCTAGATCTTCGTCTACTTGGTTAACCTTTAATTATTAGTTTAACATAAACAACTTAATCTAAAGCTAAACCTTATCCATTTTTCCAACAAGAAAGTAGATTATCATCACCAAAAAATATGATACAGTGAAATACATAAACATAACACCACTAAAACCTAAATTAATTTCCATTTCAGAATAAGTTTCAATCAATGAATTTTCTTAAGACTATAATACGAAACTGATACATTTCATGATGTCTTCCACACACACACAAAAACGCAAAAAAGGAAATTTGTCGTCGTGGGTAGTATCAAGAAAAACGAAGTTTGTCAGATAATCAATTCAACATCGTCATTTGTTCAACTACTAAAAAACATTATATATATGAATCAATCACCAATGCTCTCTGTTTTGGCGATTGCTTGACTGGTCTTAGACTCATATTGACGAGTTAATATTCAGATTTGGAAAATAAAAAAAATCTTCAAATTTGAGGTTACAACGATAAAGTTATATTTATATTAATAATTTATAATTGAGGGCATAAGAATAAAATAGTAAAATGGGAGCTATATTTAAAATTACCCTCTATTTATTTTTAGAGGGCCCAACTTTTGAATGGTATAGTATTTCAAATCCAGAGAAGCCCAATTAATCACAGTTAGTTTGTAGGACCGCACGGTAGCCTTTTTAATATTTAGTTAATTTATATTTTATTTAATATATTTAAAATTTATTAATATCCAATTAGAAATTATTAATCTATTTAAGTTTTTAAATCAAGTTAAAATTTAGTAATTATATCTAGAATTTATTAAATTCCAATACAAATTTATTAATTCTCAATAAGAATTTACTTTTCACCAATTAAATATAATTTAACATAAATTAAATTAATTCCTTCAAAAAAAATTAAATTAATACAAAACAAAAAACCAAAACACACACACATATATATACAAGGACTGTATGGTGCAGTCCCCAAGTGCCCTTAATTTTAATTAGAGCTCCTTATTTTATATAATAAAGTTTATTTTTATAATAACTAATATTAAAAAAATTAATTATGAAATATAAGTGAAGCATAATCTTGGAATAAGTAGCAAATAACTTCCTAACATTGACACCCAAGTACGAATACAACCCCAACGAAATGTTGGGGACTCCCAACACCCCAATGTATTCATAAGTACAGCAGAGATTCCCCTCTTGTCTAATCGGAACATTAACACCGTCTGAAAAATTCATTTTTTATATTTATTTTCTACGACTTGACCCTTTTTTTCTTTCTTCTGTGGGCATACTCGTTCATCCCCACCATCATTATACATTCTGTTTCTATTATATCGGCTGCAGCAAGCGGTTCTCCGAACTTCGCCGGTCTCCACAGCTCCGTCTCTGTGCGCCAAGAGGAGCTATGAATATTGCTAATCTAAAGGTGTTGCTAAAACCAGTGATGTGATATGGTGATTACCTCAAGGAGGTAGGAAGGGTTGCGAGCGTTCGTCATGTTAAACAGCTTGATTTTTACAACCTATTTCCTTCTCTGATTCCACACAAGTTAAAGATTTGATTTTTATGGACCAAGCACAAACACACACATAGAGATGAGATTAATTATGAAGATAATTAGGTGAATTTGTAACCAAACAAATTTATGAAGAATATCAAAAGGAAAAAAAAATCTGCTACAGCTAGCTACATTCATTTCCCTGATGATGAGGAAGTTTTTTTTCCTGTGGTTCCTGAAATCTAGGTCACACATTGAAGGAAACACGAAACAAAATATTAATGTTGTTAAACGGTGGCAGCGCCAAAGAAAACGTAGGCAGTTGAAGTTGCAGTTGCGTTTTCCTTCTTTCATCCCATATAGATAAAAGAGGAGTATTCTAGTGCAACCGGTTGCATCCCAAGCGACCGGATCGGGTCGGATTGACCCGGGTCAAATAGGGTTTGGCTCGGGTCAACCCGTTGACTTTGAATTTTTTTTTTGAAAATTCTTTTTTCGTCTCTGCCTTCGGCTCCAATTTCAATTATAAGATAATTATTGTGGCAACATTAATGTCTTTTAGCTCGCCCCGAGGCATTCGGCTCCCCTAGCTCGACTCTTAAATAAAAAAATTAAAAATTAAAAATTAAAAATAGATATTAGGAAGTGTCCTAATAAATCTGACAGATTAAAATAATATATATGTTATGCGCGTGTAATACATGCGTCTAATAAAGAAAAGAGTGTCGGGCGCGTGCACCACACGGGCCCGACTTAATTAAGGTTCATTTTAGGTGCGTGTGTTGCACACGCGCGACCGGTCGTCTCCCATGCGACCAGTCGTTCACAAGTATTTGCGTAGATAAAATAGTAGTAGTACTTACTACTCAGTAGTCAGTCATCTCAGGTTCAACTCAAAGTCACATATGATTTTTTCCATTTTAGCTAAAATGTCATTGTCTCTAGTTCCTTTATTTATTGATAACAAGGAATTGAATGAATATTGTTTTTTAGAATGATGCATTGAGATGAGGCCACAAGCTTATAGTATTTTTGCAATCTTGTTCATAAACATTGCCACAGTCTACAAGCCGGAGTCAGGTCCTGAGCCCACACCTCAAGCGGAAGAGGCCAAGTTGTAAAGCTCGCTCTGATTGCTACAATTAATATAATTAATTAATTAATGTATTGAGATGATACATACCACCATATTATATTGCTGCTAGCTAATCTGGCCATTGCAAGAGTGAGAGCACCTAGCTAGGCCTACGGCTCTCGGATATGGCTTCAACAATTGAGAATTGCATTTCGTTATTTACATTGCACTTTATTCTTATTGTAATTCTCATCTTCTACCTTTCCAAGCTAGTCCAGATTTTGTGTTATTTAATTTCCTTTGTAATCAACAACGTGTACACCGATTCTAACACTAACCACTACTACAAATCCGCTCATACATAATGGATATTATCCGTTATGTATGAGCACCAAAAACCGTTATATAAAGTAGTGATATAAAAAGTACGCTCATACATAACGGTTATTAACCGTTATGTATAGTACTTATACATAACGGTTACAAAAAAATATATAACGCTCTAGAAACCGTTATCTATGGATGATATACATAACGGTTATTAGCCGTTATAAAATGCACTTAATGTGTTGTATATTTCCTTCATTGATAACGCTTTTTAAAATTTTACATATCGGTTTATAACCGTTATCTTTACTTCTTATAGATAACGGTTGCGTAGTGCTTGTGATAACGGTTTCTTCACCGTTATGTTTATAGTTAAATTTCAGCATTATTTATTTTATATTTTTCCACTTTTCCTGTTTTTAATTTCGAAAAATGCATAAATAATAATTTCTAAAATAACACAATGATATATATATTACTATCAAAATAAGGTGTACATATTTTATATCATCCAAATATTCTACATAATAGTCAAAATGCTACATGTCTTCCAAAACATGAGAGTATGTAAATAAAGTGTTAATACATATTACAAGTACAGTCATTTGCAAACTCTTTGCAAATCATAAGGTAAGCCCCTTTGACACAATTCCCTTTAATGTGCTGATGTAGAGCCGAGTTCTACAAATAAAACAATACTAATTACAATCCATCACATGAATCAATTAACAGTTCATATGTACGACATACTAGAAATCTCAACAACACAACAACCTCAAAACCACACCAATCCAACAACACAAGTATATTAAATTGATCAATAACATACATCATGCAATCATTCATGACAGTAAGAATCTCATGTAGATAACAAGTATTAAATCACATAAGTAGATATTGATATATACCTGATATTCAATATGTTGGTCCCAAGACGGATACCTTGGTGTAGAGGGGGGTGAATACACCAAGGTTTAAAAACTTTTCCAAGTTAAAACTCTTTTCAGAGAGCTGGTTGTGTTCGATTCAGCTAGATGGCAGCTTGATCGACACAGCTGGCTGTGTGTGTGTGCGGAATGTGGTGAATTTGGAAAGTCCGTTTGTTGCTTCAAATATATTGCAAAGCTCTGTTTCACTTTTCAGTTAGTCAGTTTTTGCAGACTGAAATGTATGCTTATGAGGGTTAGTAACATGCATAAAACAAAGCGATAAATAACAGAGCATTTAGAGGGTTCAGCTTGGTCGTCAGCTGGCTGTGAAGGAGCTTCAGCCAGTTGAATATTTCCCTGTACGTTTACAGGAGATGAATCTCTAGTTGAGAGGCTGGGTGGAGGAGAAGGCTGTTTGGGCGGAGAGTTGTGAGGCGGTGAGAGCTGGGGTGAGCTGGGAAGAGTTGTCTGACTCTTTGAAATATCCAGCTCGTCCTCTGAACTAGATGATGATTCATCATTCAATCCCATATCAGCCAAGATATTTGATCCGAATTGATTGAAGGCTGATGCGATGGGGAGAGAATCACCATTGCTTGACTAGGAGTTTCTTCAGAGGAAGGTCTTGCCTCAGATGGTGGAATGACAACTGTTTTCTTTTTCTTCTCAATTTGGACCTCCAATTTGGTTTGTCATTGTCTTTCTTTTTCTCTCGATTCTTCTTAGCCGGAACATCTGTCTTTGTTTCTTCCTTTGCCTTTGCTCACAAGCAGTCGTTTCTTCAGAAGATCATTGATTTGACTTATTCTCTGGAAGAGAATCTTCGTTTCTGGAAACGGTTCTGAATCAGCCCACTTTACTGTGTGCCCTTTCACAGCTTGCTCTATCAAGAACGAAATCTTAGAGCATAAACACAGGGGCTCTGAGGTTGAATACGTCGTCCTGGTGGAGTTGAACTTGATCTTTTCTGACTCCTTGACCAGTCGGTTGAGTAAGAAATCAAACCAGTTGACGTTTGCGCCTTTGATCATGGCAATCATCGGCTTGAGCTTTGGAATACTTATCTCTCCTTGAGATCCAGCTATCCCTAAGATGCATTTTTGCGTGATATCCAGCAGCAGCCTGTACTTTGGCTTGAGAAGGAGCTTTGACATGCTCGCTCTGTACGGCTCTGGGGTGATAAGCATATCTTGGCAAAGGAATTCATCCACTTCTTCACGGCTGTAATCGTCTGGGATGAATTCTCCTTCTCTGGGTAGGTTGAACACCTTTCGTAGCATCTTGTTGAGTTTGATGTTGACGGTTGCTGATTCAAATTTTCCATCTTCGCCTTCAACAGTCACATCGAATGAAGATGAGTAAAAACCTTCTTCGTCAATGATGTTTAGATAGAATAGAGCGGCTTCTCTCTTTAGCATAAGCTTGGGCATGGAGGTTGCCCACAGTAAGAGACCGGAGTCTATGACGAGGTCTACCATCTCTTTGAGTTTTGAAACTGGAAGGTTGGCGGTGGAAAGACAACTTTCAAATGACAATTTTGTCATCAGAACTTCGAACTGATTCATCCCTGCGGTTGATTTCTTGGGTGCCATCTCTGCAGTCTGTTGATTTTGATCGAGCGAGGAATTTGCAGATGATAGATAGATGACTTGAAGATTTGAAATTCGCAGAGATAAAGATGGAAGAATTCTCCGTATCTTTTCCATGTATATCAACTGCCGTAATTGATCATCGGTTGGGATTTAGACAACTGGTATTCTGATCAACGGCTGGGAGAGATTCACTCATCACGTTCTGACGTGTTTACGGCGAGTGTATTACAACCGCGCGTGAGGCAGTTCAAACGCTTGACATTCTGCCTCGATCCTGCCGTGCTTCAGTACTCAGCAGTCTTTATAATTAATGCGATGGGAATGGAAACTTATCAAGCAATTTAACTAAGGAACATATGTCCGCTTAACATTGGAATTCAAAATAATTGGACTTAAATAGTATATTCCTTAGAAAAATAAATGCATGAGACACATTCCTGTCAGCTTGGACCAAAAAGTCAGCTGATGTCGCGGATGTCTTTTCCTTTGCTTGACTGAGTTTCTCCCTTCAGCTGAGTAAATCTTCTGCTTTGGGATCCACTGGGTTTGTTCCTCACTCGAATGAACTTTCTTCATCCGGATTGAGCTGATACCAATTGTTGGTCATTCTCAGCTGTATGACTCAGTTTGGAAAGAGTCATCTTGTCTTTCTTTCTCTGCTGAAAGACATCGTTTGCGAGGTTCCCCCTCAATTGGATAAACCAATTGGGTTTTATCAGCTAGGTTTGATTCCCCCTAACTTGATAAATTCATTTTGAAATCCTTGGGGTTCCTGCTGAGTTAGCCCAGCTGTGTCTGATTCCTTCTTGATGACACACGGTGATCCAGCTGAGTATTTCCTGCTGGATGCTCTTCTTGATGATTCTGCTGGACTATGATGAGACCAATTGATGAAATCCAATTGTTGGTGAATCTGCCGAATCGAGTTCACTCGGCTAGATTCCTCTTCTGGATTCTGCGATCCACGTTTGATCCAGTTTTGTTTGATATCCAGAGGATGACATTTGATAGTTCAGCTGGATTTTTCTCTTGATTCTCCACTTGAATCTTCTACTGGATTGACTTTGCCCTCAGCTGATATCACAGCTGTATCGATTTCCAGCTCGGTGGAGTTCCCCCTGAATTTGATAGTAGGTGGCTGTCTTTTCTCAGCTACTTCCTACTTCACTTGAGCCAGTGATTTTCTCAACAATTACGTTCATCTGTCAACTTGATCTCTGATCTTGAGAAGACAGTCAGCTGTTCCATGATCAGCTGAGTTCACTGCTGCTTTGCGGGGTAGAGTCTTCGATTTCCTGTTCTTTGCATTGCATTCCTGGGACCAGTACACTTGACATATTCTTTGAATAGCTTTGAGGTAAGTCATGAGCTTTGATCACAAGCTGTCTTTCTTTCACAACACGCTTGATGACATCCTCAATTGCGTCTGTCCCTCCTTGACCTTGATGTCTGTGCTGGATGAAATTGCTATCTTTAATTGATTCCAATCAGCTGGATTTGTCTGCTGCCTTTGAGCTTTGTGTCCAGCTGAGATCCGCTGCTTCTCTTGGTCTTTGAGTTGCCGATCAGTTTTCTTTTCTGATCGGACTGAGCTTGGAGAGCTGGCTTGATTGAGTACGACCTCTTTGATACCTCGATG
The DNA here is from genome assembly GCA_031470985.1 of Agastache rugosa. Lineage (NCBI taxonomy): Eukaryota > Viridiplantae > Streptophyta > Magnoliopsida > Lamiales > Lamiaceae > Agastache > Agastache rugosa. Next base: position 30,204,844 of record CM062605.1, read on the forward strand.
GTTAGGTTCCAGCTGTGTAAGTGATGGTCCCGGAACGAGGTCTTCGGTGTAGAGGGGGGGTGAATACACCGAAGAGGGATTTTTTAAAACTTTTATCAAGTTAAAACGGAGTTGAGTGAGAGCTCAGTTATGAGTTCAACTGACTTCTAAAGAAGATGGTCAGCTGGACTGATAACTTAGCTGGCTGTGCGGAATGTGGTGGAAAGAAAAACTTAGCTCGTTCCTTTTACAAAAACTCAGAAAAACTTAGTTTCAGTTTTCAGTTTAAGCAGGTATGAGAAATATGCAGCTGGCTGGGTCACACAGCCAGAAAGATAAAGTTTTGAAAACTTGTGCTGTGTAAATGCAGTTAGTTCTTTAAATAAGAATAATGCAAAGACTTAATTAACGCAATAAAGAACACAGAATTTCAACGTGGTTCGGAGAGAAAACTCCTACGTCCACGACCAGGTTTTAGCTGGTAAATCCACTAAGGATGACCACTTGGTTTACGAGTACCAAGCAACTTCGCAGCCTCTTCCTCGAGCCGTGTTCTAACGGTTACGGCACCGGTAGGAAACTGCACCTTTTCGGTTTTCGGGTCTTGAATAACCTTACACTCGAATTTCGCGCTTCGAGACGGCGTAACCTTGACCTAACCTTTTCAGGTAAAGGAGGGTTTGGGTTTCCAACTTTGAACGAGTTCTTACAATGAAGAACTTTGAAAGATGAACTCGTTCGGATCTAGGCTTTGGATTTACAATTATTACTTTATTGATCAGACGAAAAACTATAGCAGTTTCTGAATTTGAACACTTAAGAAGTTAAGTGCTCTTTTAAAAAGTTAGATAACTGCTGGAGAGCTTTTAAATACTTGAGAGATTCAGAAAAGTTGTAAGCTTATGGGGAGTTTTTCGTGTCTGATTCTGAGGTTGAAGACTGGTATTTATAGGTAGAGATTCAAACTAGCCGTTGGAGGACCCGTTTGAATCTTACCTACTCTCTGATCTGTCGATCTGCCGTTGAGTGTATCTTCACCTGTCTTCATCTCTGTGTCAGATCCTAGGTTCGCCTTTCTAGGATGCTGAGTTGTCAATCCCTCATTGGTCGAGGTATATTGACTTCCTCTGAAACCGGGATTTCTGTCTTTTGAGCTTGACTTTGAATTTAGAGCTGGATGTGTAAACTGACTTGAAGTGACGTCTTCAGAGTTAGTTCCCTTCTTGGTCAGCTCAGCTGTCTTTCTTAAACTTTGATGCAGCTCAATTTATTCTGCTCAGTTGGATCTTCTTGGCTGGATCCATTCTTCTTTTCTTGAGTCAGTCCGACTCAGCTCAGTTCTGGAGCTCTGTTCAGCTAAGAGATCTTTTAGCTGACTTTGGGTCCAGCTGATTACTCAGGTGGGTCTTCTTCTGTCTTCAGCTTCCAAACCTATGAACTTAGAAAATCTAAGGCTCAAACAAGTGAGCTGGAAAACTTAACTTAGGTTTGTCCAAGCATCTACTAGGTTGGAGAACAGTTGAGTTTTGGAATCAAATCAAAACTTTAGAATTTTCCCAACAATTTCCCCCTTTTTGATGATGCCAAAACCTAACTGAGAAAAACAACCTGCTTCCCCCTAAATGAGAAAGTGGGTTTTTAAAAGATTTCAGCAGAAGATTAGATTTAAAGTTCAGTGCCTGGACAAAGAGTTATTGTCATCAGGGTGAGCTTGAGAGCAAAATATTTCAGTTTTATTAATCCACAAAAGATGATTACAAGATATACAGGATTAACGAACTGAAAACAAACAAAATTAAATCCCAGTAAGCTGGGTCTTCATCTCTGCTGCTTCTGCTGATTCTTCAGTCGATCTTCTTCCAGCTGCTCATCTGTTCTCAATCTATACCGGTTAAAAATCATCTGCTCCAGCTTCCTGTATTCTTCTTCGTTGTTTGCCTTGGAAATTTTCCTCCTGATCGCCCATCTGTTTACTTCAGCGATAATCTTTGATTTGTCAGGAAGATTAGTTCCATGTATCAACGGAGGCTGGATATGATACAGCTTGGGAGCAGTGAGCTGGATCTTCGCGGTATTTGCAGCGTTGAAGAATGCTTTTGCCGTCATCCTGTCTTGATGAAAAAGCTCATTTAGATGCATCATGAAAGCAATATGCGGGCGTATTTGGGTAAGCTCCCATATAATAGAAATCTTCGATGAACTCAAACTTAGTATGTTCCCAGTCGTCATTTAGCTCTTCTGGGATCCATTCATCAACTCTTCTCCAGTTCATCGGCATCTGAGACTTTTTCTTTGCAGCTCTTATGTTTGCTCTTTTCTTCTCGTCGCTTCTTCTCTTCGGCATTTAGCAGACTTTCTTTCTTCTTCTGCTCATCTTGGAGGCTTTTCATCTCTTGCTTTTCTTTGAGTTACAAAGTTGCAGAGCCAATGAATATCATTGAGCTGTTCTGGCGTGGCTCCGCTAGCTTTGGCAAGAGGGATGATCATTCTGCTCCATTTCCCTTTCCGTCCAGCTGGTTCCTCTGCATCCAGCTCAGCAACAACTTCGTCAATCTCTGACTGCATCACTTGGACTTCAGCTACAGCTTTTCCTTTGCCCGTCTTTGATGTTTTTCTCTTGTCATTACCTTCCCCCTTTTTGGCATTATCAATAAGAGTGGAGGTGAGGTTGACTACTATCTCATTCAGCTGGGCCAAGGCTTTGTCAATGTCAGCAATCTTTGTTGAGTTGTCTGCTGTGACGAGATTGGTATCTTTGTCTTCTTCTTCCGGCTTTGAACCGATTGTCCATTTCTTTGTAAAGATTGAACAGTGGTGGATGTCGGTTCGAAGGAAAGTCTGCTGTTGGAGAGCGTCCAGCTGGCTGGATAAATCGATGATGCGGCTTTCCAGCGGAGCTTGCAGGTTTGAGATGATCTCAGGGACTCTCTTCTCTAGATGATTTGAATTATCAATACGTTGAGAAACTAGAGACTGTTTGAGATCTCTGCTGATGCTTTCTTGCAGATTCAGAGCGAATCTGTGAACGTCGTCAATGGACTGTCCATTGCTATGGACTTGCGACTCTATAGCTGTGATGCGCAGAAGGGTATCCACATTTGATTTGAGTCTATCCTGAAAAAGGATTTCCTCGACTTGTTTGGCAATCTCGTCCTTCATTGCATCAGAGAGCACAACAGGATCCGTCTGGGTCCCGGATTCGGCTTGGCTCAACTGTTGCAGCAGTTGGCTCGTCTTCAATCATCATTGCCTCAGCTGTGTCGGCAGGGACAGCTTCATTGGCAGTTTCAACAGGAACGATCCAGCTGAGATTGTGTAGGTAGGAGTTGGCTTGAGAAATGATTTTCTCAGAAGGTGGTACTTCATCTTGTTTAACCTTCTGAATGAATATCTGGATCAGCTCGTCTTGATGCTCAAAAGCATCCTGAAGACTTCCAAAGCCAAATGTCTCCTGCAGAGCTGCTTCTTCAGCTTTAAGCTTATCGAAAGTGAAGAACTCCACCATTTCTTCATTTGCGTACCAAGTGGCCATCTTGGTAGCCAAATAAAATTTGAAGTCGCTTACAGCGACTAGAGCAGCAGAGAGGGAGGCAAGAGAGGGATAATGTTGCAGTGCGCTCTTTATTCCTTGGAGTCTGAGGTCCTCGACCCTCATGACTGTGGCAGAACGTGCAACGGCTCTGGGACTGAGGATTTCGATTTCCTTAGAAGAAGTAGTAGGGCTTGATGGTTCAGCTTGGTATTCATCATCCAGCTGCAAAGGAGCGTCAGCTGGATGGGGCTCTTTGGGTGAGCTGGGTGCTGAGAGATGGGTGGTTTCAGGTACTGAAGAGGTAGGGGAGGATTCTTGGAGAGGTACCTGAGGAGGAGGAGGAGGAAGGAGAAGAGAGTGTTGTTGAGGAGGAGATCCAGATGATGTGAGATCAACTGGAGCGGGTTGTGAGGATGCTTGTAGAATTTGGCGAAGAGGAATAGCATCCTCCGGGTCAGGGTGGGGGATCACTATCTGTGGTTCCTCAGCTTCTCGTGAAGCAACCACGAACTCCCTTCCTTGATCTGTGCTGGAGGAGGAATCCTGAGTTGTTTATCGGCAATCGATCTCCGTTCGATTCCAGTGGCTTCTCATCTCGCTCGGTAGCTTCTTGGCTGCCTTAAATTTTAGCTTCTTTTTGGCAGGTGGAGATCCAGCTGGCTGAGTTTCTCCGCCGTTTCCTATTCCCGGTTTGAGAGAGGAGAGGCGGTCTCATTGCTTTTGCCTCGCATCTTCTTCTTCTTCCCTTCAGGGGCTGCTTTCTTTATCAAGTCAGAGAGCTGACTCTGCTTTTCAAAGAGAACTTTGGACACAGGGAACTCTTCTGTGTCTTTCCACTTGATTTGCCGTCCAGTTGTGTAGTGTTCTATTATGCACGCCACCTTGGTGCATAAATAGATGGTCTCCCTACAGCTGAACTTGGTGAAGCTGTCATCTTCGAAGTGAATCTTCTTCGACTCCTTCTCCAACTTTCCCATGAAATAGGAGAACCAATCCACAGGATCATTCCTGAGGATGGCTATCATGGGCTTCAACTTGGGTATGCTGATCTCTCCTTGAGATCCAGCAATACCTAGGATGCACTTCTGGGTCACATCCAGAAGTAGTCTGAATTTGGGCTTGAGCAGTAGCTTGGACATACTCGCCCTGTAGGATTCCGGCTTAAACAGCATCTGGTCCAGTTCGGCCTGGATCTCTTCTCTGGAGTAGTTGTCTGGGGAGCGGTCCCCAAGAGTTTTCAATCCGAATAGCTTGTTCAATATCCTGTTGATGTTGATGTCGACGTCCCAGGGAGTTGTATGCCCTGTCTTTTCTTTGAGTTGGAGGGTGATGTTGGAACGGAGGCGTTCATCTCTGTTCGTCATCTCCATGAAGAACTCTGCTACTTCCCGGCGGAAGATGTTCTTCGGACGTGCCGTCGCCCATTGAAGTAGGCCTGCCTTCTCGATGAGATCCAGCACCTCCTGGAACTCTGAGTTCTTATAGTTCTTGAGAGTTAAGCAACTCTCAAAGTGCAATTTTGACATGAGGTTCTCCGATTGGTTTGCTCCCGGGGTTATCTTGTTTGGTGCCATTGTATTTCTGTATTGAAGAGTTAGAAGAATACAAGAAACAAATTTTGCAGAGAGAGCTTGATAAGCAAGAACTTGATTTGCAGAAAGATTTCAGAGAAAATATGTAAAATATGGCGACGATTTGCATATCTTTGATATATATATATCAACCATCTATCTTGATGAACGGTTGAGATCTTTAGATTTGAATTCAAGATCTGCGGCTGGAAGAGATTTGCGCAACACGTTAAGTGACGTGCGTATGTAGAGTGTAGGTCACGCGCGCGTGAGGTAGTCAAAACGTTCTGACTTCTGCCTCGACTTTCCCGAGCTACAGTACCCTGCATGCTTTTCATTAAATGCGATGGGATACGATTTAATGGATGGCTTATTGACGAATCCTTCTAAGGAATGTCTGTGAATTTTGAATTTAAATTCAAATAAATTTATCCTTAAATAGCATATTCCTCAGGGAAATAAATGATAGACCGCAAACCTGTCAGCTGAACTTTGTAGTCAGCTGATACCTCGGTTGTGTTTCTTTGTGTTGAGTTACTCCTTCAGTTTAACTATCCAGCTGAGTTTGATTCCCCCTCAGCTGGTTTCCCTTCTTGAACTGAGTTCACGAAACTACTGGGTCTGGATTCTTCCATCTTGATATCCCAAAAAGGTTTCTAGCTGAGTCTTATTCCTCACTTTGGATGAAGTTTCTTCATCAGGATTAAGCAATCCAAGCAATCCACACAGCATTTTGAATCTTGCTTCCATCAGCGGCTTTGTTAATATGTCAGCTCGTTGAATATCTGTGTGAATTTTCTCAACAATGACGTCTTTCTTTTCCACGTGATCTCTGATGAAGTGATGTCGAACGTCAACGTGTTTACACCTTGTGTGAAGAACTGGATTTTCAGAAATTGCAATAGCACTTGAGCTATCACAGAAGATTGGAACTTGACCAGTTTTCACTTCATAGTCATCCGGTGATGCTTCGACGGAGAATTTGAGAGCAGCAGCTTCCAGCTGCCATATACTCCGCTTCAGTAGTAGAGGTAGCGACACACATCTGCTTTTTTGAAAACCATGATATCAACTTGCTTCCTAGGAACTGACATGTTCCTGAAGTTGATTTTCTGTCTAATCGATCTCCAGCATAGTCTGAGTCTGAGTATCCGATCGGTACAAATTATCTTCAGCTGGATACCACAGCCCAACGCTCTGAGTGCCTTTTAGATATTTGAGAATATTCTTGACTGCTTGCATATGTGCCTCCTTAGGATCAACTTGAAATATAGCACATACTCCAACTGCAAATGATATATCTGGGCGGCTAGCTGTGAGATACAGCAGGGAACCAATTATCCCTCTGTATTTGCTGGGATCCACTGATTTTCCTTCGGTTCCAGGTTCAATCTTCCAATTTGTATTCATAGGGATCTTCACCGTTTTGCTGGATTGAATTCCATATTTGGTGATCAAGTCTTTCACGTACTTGGATTGATTTATGAATATTCCTTCTGCTGATTGCTTGACTTGGAGTCCTAGGAAGAAACACATTTCTCCCATCATTGACATTTGGAATTGTTTTGACATCATCTCTCCAAATCTTTCACATAAGAAAGTTGATCTTGAGCCGAAGATGATGTCGTCCACATAAATTTGAACAACTAAAATATCTTCACCTAGCTTGATGGTGAAGAGAGTTCTGTCAACTGAACCTTTCTTGAAACCTTTGGATACTAGAAATCCTGACAGAGTGTCATACCAAGCTCGAGGTGCTTGCTTCAGACCATAAAGCGCCTTCTTTAGCTTGTAAACTTTGTTTCCTTCTACTTCAAATCCTGGGGGTTGATCTACATAGACATCTTCTCTGATTTCTCCATTCAAGAATGCACATTTCACGTCCATTTGATATACTTTGAATTTGTGATGTGCTGCGTATGCAAGGAATAATCTGATGGCTTCCAATCTTGCTACTGGAGCAAATGACTCTTCAAAGTCTATTCCTTCTTGCTGTGTATATCCCTTGGCGACTAAGCGAGCCTTATTTCTGATTATTACTCCAAGAGTATCCAGCTTGTTTTTGAATATCCATTTTAGACCTATTATTTTGACTCCTACTGGTTTATTGACCAGTTCCCAGACGCAATTTCTGAGAAATTCATTCAGTTCTTCTTGCATAGCATTTGTCCAGGGCACACTCTTTAAGGCTTCGAAAATTGTTTGAGGCTCTGGAACTTGAGCTACATAACATGCCATGAGAGCTGTGTCTTCGTTGTAGACGGTCAGATCTACTGCGACTTGAGCTTCATTATTTGCTTCTTGTGGATTTGATGTCAGGTTTTGAGCAATTGAATTTCTTGTTCTAACTCTGTCTGATGGTTCTCCAATGATTGCTGAAGCTGGATGATCTTCGATCCATCTTCGTCTTCTTCTAATTTCTTCTTCTAGCTCATTGATGCTTGAAGTTGCTAGGTCACGTCTTGCTTGGAGATGATCTGGAGTCGTATCCTGAGACTCGTTCTGATTTGGATTAGAGTTATATTGATCTTGAGGCGTAGACTGAGTGAATTCAGCTGGAGAGGAAGCTGGGGAATCAGCTTGGTCTTGATTTCCAGCAGGCGGCATTCCCCCTTGATCTGATATTGGGGATTCCTCTGGATCATCAGCTGGTTGATTTGCCTCTGCTGAATTGATTTGAGGTTCTTCTGGTTCATCATCCCAAATCAATGGTTCAGCTAGATTCCGAATTCGAATTACTTGTGATCTTGTTTGAGCTGGATCGGAGCTTGATGTTCCAGCTGTGTTTCTTTGTTTGATCGACTCTCTGAATTCGAAGGATGTTTCATCAAAGGTGACATGAGGGGTCACTTCGACTGTTTGTGTTCTCCTGTTGAAGACTCTGTAGGCTTTACTTACAGCTGAGTAACCAAGGAATACTCCTCGGTCAGTTTTGGCGTCGAACGTCTTCAGCTGGGTTTTCCCATTATTTAGGATATGGCATTTAGACCCGAAAACCTTGAAATATCCGATGAAGGGTTTCCTGTTATTCCATAGCTCGTACGGAGTCTTTCCTTGTCTTGATGTGAGTAGCGACCTATTTTGAGTGAAGCAAGCTGTGTTGATAGCTTCAGCCCAGAATTTCTTTGGAATGACTGAGCTTGCTAACATTGAGGTAGCTGCTTCTTTGAGAGTTCTGTTCCTCCTCTCAGCTACACCATTCTGCTGAGGTGTGCGTGCAGCTGAGGTTTGATGTTGTACTCCGTTCTTCTCACAATAATCATATATGGTTTCATTCAGAAACTCAGTTCCTCGGTCTGATCTGATTGAGATAATTTTGCACTTCTTTTGAGTCGTCAACCTTTCCAGCAGGGCCGGCAGCTTGGATCTTGTTTCACTTTTCTGGTACAGGAATGAAACCCAAGTGAATCTGGAGAAGTCATCTACTACGACCAGAGTGTATTTCCTGCCGTTGAAACTTGCTGGTGTTACTGGACCAAAAATATCCATGTGAAGGAGTTGAAGAACTCGATCAGTTGAGGGCGTTGGCTTGAGAGAGAATGAAATCCTTGTCTGTTTTCCTTGTTGACAAGCACTGCAAATATGACTCTTGTCATAAACTTGATCTGGAATTCCATTAGCGAGCTGATTTCTGGCCAGCTTGTTGATTGTCTTGAAGTTGAGATGATTCAGCCGTCGTGCCACAGCCAGCTGACTTCATTGCTGCTTTTTGATACAAGACATGTGTCTGGAGGGCTGCTGTTCCAATCAGCAAAGTATATATTTGCTTCTCTTTTCCCTCTCAGTAATACCTGCTTGGTTTCTCTGTTTTTCACTGTACATCCCTGTGCATCGAACTTGACAGAAAAACCATTATCGCATAATTGACTAATGGATAGCAAGTTATGTTTTAATCCTCGTACATATGACACGTTAGATATTTTAACATTGTAGGTTTCAAATGTACCGTAACCTTTGGTTAAACCTTTGGAGTTGTCACCAAACGTTACTTGAGGACACAGGGCCATTTCTTCGTATTCTTGGAGTAGATGCTTTAGATGAGTCATGTGTTTTGAGCATCCGCTGTCCAAGTACCATAGTGTTCTCATCGATTCCTCTATGATGCATCTCTTTCTTGCAGCCTGTCACAGAAATCAAAATTTAGGTCCCCAGTTGTGATTGGGTCCTTATGGGTTAGTTAGAGATCCCTTTACGATCCATATTTGTTTGATGACTCTAATTGGATCGTTAGATCTGATAATTCTCCCAGCTGTGTCTATGAACACGTTCCTGGTGTTCTTAGTTTGACTCTTTTGGCTGGGTCTTGATCTCTGTCTTCTCCCAGTTTGATTTCTTGATAGTTCAGTTCTTCGTTGATTTCCAGCTGAGTGTACCGCTAAGACATTTCTTTGCTTGTCTCTCGTCGTCTAACTTGGAATCTCGGTGGACTTGATAATCCGGTGGTAATCATAAGGCCGATATCCAGTGGGTATCTTTTCGATATCTCTGTTGATATCTTGCCACTTCTTCGATGATCTTGGTGTCGATGTTGTCCATCGTTATTCCTTCGTTGTTCTTGAACTTGATGTGGTCGATTTGAGCTTGGGGTTGCCTTACGGCTTGTCTTCTTGGACCTTCTTTGTGTTTTCTGTGTCTCAGTCTTTTGTCCGGCTGGAATTGGATTTTGTTTTGCTTTCACAAAAGTTACCTTCGTTCCGCTTGTAGTTGCAACATTTGTTAGATCCTTAGATCCATCATAACCCAATCCCGTTTTTAATGCTGCGGGTCGTTGTACGCTGATTATTTCATCCATCATTGATGTAGCTTTGATGAGTGCTACCAGCTTTGTGGATAGTGTTTCCTCTGACCTTTTTAACTCCAAGATCTCGAATTTGTCTTTTGCCTGACTCAGCTGTGGATTTTTCCAAATCGTCCATCAGCTGCTTTCTCTCATAGTAGAACTCCTTCATCAGCTGATCCTGTTTGACTAACTTTTCCTTGAGCAACACTATTTCCTCGTTGAGTTGTGTAGCGTCAATTTCTTCGATCTTCTTTCTTTTCGGTTCTACCTTCACTCGGCATTTTCACACATTATGACATCAAGAATTTCTTGTAAATCCTTGAAGTCATTCATGACTTTCTCCACTGCATTCCAATCGGGTTGTCCTTCGATTCGAGACTGCGTAGAGTGTTCGTGTGATGGTGATGGGTTAGATATGTTCGAATTTTAGAAGTTACCTCATCATCGTCGAGTCCTTCGTTCGTCCCATGAAGAAGCATCCCGATCTTGATCATCACGGCCATGAGTGCATCTTCCTCCGAATGCGAGAAGGGCATATCATCATCTATTTTGTTGCACTCGGACTCTTCATCATCTATATATGCTCTTCTTCGTCGGTACCTTAGCTTTCGGAAGATCTTTTCTTTCTTAGACGGGTTTGGGACGATCCTTGCTTGTAGTGTCCGGCTCCTTGCAATTGAAGCGGCCTTATACTGTCCGTTTTGAGGTGTCGGTGATTTTTCATCAGCTGATGTGTATTTGTCTCTATACGACGTGGCGAATTTCTTGTACTTGCGCTTTCTTTGGTGTTGAGTACGTTATAATTTTTCACCAACATGGCAATCTCTTCGAGTAGCTCCTCTTTGCTCATATCCTTTTGTCCTTCTTCTTCTTGGAGGACTCGGTGACTTGACATGAGCCGACTTTTCGAGTTGGCTCGAAGGCTATTCTTTTGGAGGTAGGGTGAGTTCTCCGTCATTACATGCCTTGAAGATTCTTCTTGAGTGATCTTCAAGTTGTATTCATTGGCTTTTAAGAGTGAGAACAACCTTTCTGTAGATAGATCACCCAAGTCACTTCGACTTTGGTGAACTACCTTGTAAGTGTTCCATTCAGCTGAAAGAGCTGAAAGAACCTTTAGATTTTTTTCCCGCTGGGTATACTTCCCAGTTCTGATTGTCTCTATCTCGACGACTATGTTCGAGAACCTTAGCTCCATCGCTTCAATGGACTCTTTAGGTAGCTGCTTGAAGTTGTCGAATTTTTGGCAAGCTATTGTGAATTTGTTTTCTTTGATCTCTTCTGATCCTTCACATAGTTTGGCGAGTGTTTCCCACATCTCTTTGGCTGTCTCGCACTTGATGATTTTACTCAGGTAGGCGTTTGAGACTGTTGATGAGATGGTGTTCCTTGCGAAACTGTCTAGTCCAGCTTGCTTTCGCTCTTCTGAAGAGTATTCTTTCTTTGGCTTGAGAGTTGGCCGGTATTCTGGTTGTCCTCCATCATGAGCAGGTACGAGTTCATTTCCTTGTTTATAAATAAGGATGGGTCCGTCTGAAATGACGTCCCACATCATGTCGTGATGCGCACACAGGAAGCTTTTCAATCTGAATTTCCAGATTGCATAGTCATCAACTGAGAAGGTGGGAAGATTCCTGTTAAGATAGGAATCCATGAAGAGATGTACAGAATGCACTAGAGTGAGTTTTTCTGAAAAACGGATCTGTTCAGTTGACCACTGACGCAGAGTTTCAAGACAAATCTCTTGATTCAGAAACAGCGGTCGATTGAACCACTGCTCTGATACCAATTGATGGTCCCGGAACGAGGTCTTCGGTGTAGAGGGGGGGTGAATACACCGAAGAGGGATTTTTTAAAACTTTTATCAAGTTAAAACGGAGTTGAGTGAGAGCTCAGTTATGAGTTCAACTGACTTCTAAAGAAGATGGTCAGCTGGACTGATAACTTAGCTGGCTGTGCGGAATGTGGTGGAAAGAAAAACTTAGCTCGTTCCTTAGTTTCAGTTTTCAGTTTAAGCAGGTTTGAGAAATATGAAGCTGGCTGGGTCACACAGCCAGAAAGATAAAGTTTTGAAAACTTGTGCTGTGTAAATGCAGTTAGTTCTTTAAATAAGAATAATGCAAAGACATAATTAACGCAATAAAGAACACAGAATTTTAACGTGGTTCGGAGAGAAAACTCCTACGTCCACGACCAGGTTTTAGCTGGTAAATCCACTAAGGATGACCACTTGGTTTACGAGTACCAAGCAACTTCGCAGCTCTTCGAGTTTACGGGCACTGTAGAAGCCTGCACCTTTTCAGTTTTCGGGTACTGAATAACCTTACACTCGAATTTCGCGCTTCGAGACGGCGTAACCTTGACCTAACCTTTTCTGGGTAAAGGAGGGTTTGGGTTTCCAACTTTGAACGAGTTCTTACAATGAAGAACTTTGAAAGATGAACCCGTTCAGATCTAGGCTTTGTATTTACAATTATTACAGCCTATTGATCAGTCGAAAAACTATAGCAGTTTCTGAATTGAACACTTAAGAAGTTAAGTGCTCTTTTAAAAAGTTAGATAACTGCTGGAGAGCTTTTAAATACTTGAGAGATTCAGAAAAGTTGTAAGCTTATGGGGAGTTTTTCGTGTCTGATTCTAAGGTTGAAGACTGGTATTTATAGGTAGAGATTCAAACTAGCCGTTGGAGGACCCGTTTGAATCTTACCTACTCTCTGATCTGTCGATCTGCCGTTGAGTGTATCTTCACCTGTCTTCATCTCTGTGTCAGATCCTAGGTTCGCCTTTCTAGGATGCTGAGTTGTCAATCCCTCATTTGTCGAGGTATATTGACTTCCTCTGAAATCGGGATTTCTGTCTTTTGAGCTTGACTTTGAATTTAGAGCTGGATGTGTAAACTGACTTGAAGTGACGTCTTCAGAGTTAGTTCCCTTCTTGGTCAGCTCAGCTGTCTTTCTTAGACTTTGATGTAGCTCAATTTATTCTGCTCAGTTGGATCTTCTTGGCTGGATCCATTCTTCTTTTCTTGAGTCAGTCCGACTCAGCTCAGTTCTAGAGCTCTGTTCAGCTAAGAGATCTTTTAGCTGACTTTGGGTCCAGCTGATTACTCAGCTGGGTCTTCTTCTGTCTTCAGCTTCCAAACCTGTGAACTTAGAAAATCTAAGGCTCAAACAAGTGAGCTGGAAAACTTAGGTTTGTTCAAGCATCTACTAGGTTGGAGAACAGTTGGGTTTTGGAATCAAATCAAAACTTTAGAATTTTCCCAACAGTAAGCATTGGCTGGAGCCATTCTTTGATCTGATACGGCTTAGGCCATCTTTAAGCTGCTGACCATTCAGTCTTCTGCTTGACTTTCTGAGTTTATGATGATGGGTCCGTTAAAGATAACATCCTACATCATGTCGTGAAGAGCACTCAGAAAGCTGTTGAGTTGGAACTTCCAGATCTGATAATCATCGACAGAGAATGTCGGATGTTTCCTGCACAAGGAAGATTCCACGAAAGTATGCAAAATAATGATTTTAAAAAAAATTGAAGCGTTGAAGGATCTGTTCAGGTGACCACTATCAGCAATGAAATGCTGACTTGACAGATACAGTGATCTTTTGAACCACTGCTCTGATACCAATTGTTGGTCCCAAGACGGATACCTTGGTGTAGAGGGGGGGTGAATACACCAAGGTTTAAAAACTTTTCCAAGTTAAAATTCTTTTCAGAAAGCTGGCTGTGTTCGATTCAGCTGGATGGCAGCTTGATCGACACAGCTGGTTGTGTGTGTGTGTGCGAAATGTGGTGGATTTGGAAAGTCCGTCTGTTGCTTCAAATATATTGCAAAGCTCTGTTTCACTTTTCAGTTAGTCAGTTTATGCAGACTGAAATGTATGCTTATGAGGGTTAGTAACATGCATAAAACAAAGCGATAAATAACAGAGCATTTTTAACGTGGTTCGGAGTAACCCCTCCTACGTCCACGACCAGATTCACTGGTAATTCACTACCACTTGGTTTCCAAGTACCAAGCAACTTCACAACTCTAACCCGAGCTGTGTTCCAACAGTTTGCGGGCACTGTCAAACCTACACCTTCATTTTTCGGGTACTGAAGAACCTAACCACTCGAATTACACGCTTCGAGCAAGCGTACCTTTACCTAACCTTTCTGGGTTTGGGTTTGGGTTTGGGTATGGTTTTCCAACTATGAACGAGTTCTTACAATGAAGAACAAGGAGTATGATGAACTCGTTCAAACTATGCTTAAGATATTTCTTCTGACCTATTCTGCCTATGACTGAATATGTGAACAACTAAGAACACAGCTGACTGGCTGGGTGTTCTTCAAAGATTTGGCTTTGAAGATCGTTGTTCATTTTTCTGTTTTCTTCTATTTCTTCAGTCGTCTTGCCAGCCTCTCCTCTTTAATGGTGGAAAGAGATATATATATTGGTTGAGATTCAAACTAGCCGTTGGAAGAGAGCCGTTTGAATCTTACCTACTCTTGTTGACTTCTGGCCTTTACCTACGAAGTAGGTCTGCATCTGCAGAAGCTATTCCTTCTCTGATTTGACTGCGTCAGACAAGATCTTCTGACATCGGGATCTTGTCTTGGAGAAGGTCTTCGTCTTCGAGCCGCGTCTCGCCGTCTTCGGCGTTTTGGACTCTCCGTGTCTTGACTTCGAGCCGTGGGACCCGCGCCGTATCATCAACCCGAGCCGCGTCTTGAGCCGTGTTTTAGACATCAACTGGGTCTTCCGAGTCATTTCCGTCAGGTCTTGATACGCAAGATCTTTGACTCTCTTGCTCTGCCGAGTCCGCTTCTGCCGAGTTCTTTAAGTTGTCCGCTTCGTGTCTTCTTTGTCTTCAGCGAATCTACCTGTAAACTAAGAAACTCTATAAGCTCAAACAGGTGAGCTGAAAAACGCTTAGGCTTGTGCGATCATCTACTCGGTTGGGGTCAGCTGGGTTTTGGTATCCAATCAAAACTCTATTAATTTTCCCAACACAATATATCCATCTTTACTTACAAACCAAATAAAATAAGCATAATCTCACGCGTAGAGGGCACAAGAATCAACTAATGATAAAAAGATCCCAAAACGGAGAATCTTGGAACAATTTATATCAGGAACTTATGAATAGAGGTACTATTAAGATGAGTTTGATATGTTCTAAATGATTAGCTTACGGTTGTGAGTAGTTGTAATCTCTTTCTTTAGTTGTGTCAGTATATCTGCCATTGTGTACTCTCGCTGCCAATTTGATAGAAGCGAAAACTTCTTCGGTTCAACCTACAAGCAAATAAACATCACATTATTTTGTATGCATATCTTATAAAATATCATAATACACAAAAAGATAAAATCAAATCTCAGTCATCACTGCATAACAAAAGACTCTTAGAAACTACTACACATAGAAAAACTGTAAATTGATTAGATTTAAGTTGTCCATTTGAATTTGTTTCATTTTCAAACATTTGAATACATGTAATTCTATATTGAAATAACCAGGAAATTATTTGAATTTATTCTATAGAACACAAATATGGAAGTTGACCAAAAATACTAATCAAGTCTGAGGGGTATTTTTCAATTAATGTCTACAGCTCCAATTGCTTGATGGGGGAAATGGACAGTTTCAAAGCACTCTAGAAACAAGTATAAATATGTTTTATCTATTAAATTTGGAAAAAGGTGTTAATATCTAGACATTATATGAAGGTTACTGGAAGTGAAACAGATTATTCCTATCTATTTAAAGCAAGTGAAACTAAAGAGAGATGGAAGAAGGGTCTAGCTTGTATATATAGCAATATCAGATTTGCTGATGCCTTGAAAGTTCTACAAAATATATAGCATAAAAGGGAAAAACATTAGATTTACTTACACTAGCTGAAAATGCTAATACAACTATTACTTGATAGAAGCCTTACCATATGCCCTGAAAATATATTAGCGTAGATATATTAAGAGAATTACGTCAGATGATGAATCATCAAAGGCAAAAAAAGTTGCTAATAATAATGCACCAATGATTTCATGAATGTTGACCTTGCAACTTCTATCTCAGTGTCAAACAATCCAAGATAGATATACCTGCACACAACATTGCTAAAGATGTAGGGTACTAAGCTTATTAGCCTTAAAAACAAAATTTCCTCACAATTATTAGCAGCATCCACATTATGATAAAAGAACCTTCAGAAAATAAAATCTGAGTAGTTTTAGAGCTTCCCCTCAAATATCAGTGAGGACAACTTACAAACAGGTGGCGTGCTGAAGAGAATAGACAAATGAAGCAAAAGCAGAGTTTGAATTAATCCAAATTCCCAATTGAATCACAAAACCAGCAACAAACCCACATACCACCTCAATTAAACATAAGATTCGAATAGCATAATCAAGTAACAGACACCAAAGAGAACGATGTTGGGCTGAGAAAACCTAAAAGCTGAAGATAAGTCAGTCAGCTAGTCTGTGAGATTCTACTATCAATCTCATCATGATAATCTGCCTAAGAGAGTAAGAAAAATAAGACCAAATCGGAAGAACACAACTGTGATTCAAAATCACAGAAGGCGGATCTGCAACCCTAATTTCCGCCGCTAGAGAAAGGGGAGTAATTAATTAGTATCCGAAAAACAAATATGCTAAATCGAACAATATAGCAAAAAGGCTCAATATTTAACAAACAAATTTCAAAAGGGAAAAAAACCATCAATCCTTATTCACTTCATAAATTTCATTTCTGCACAAAAAAGAGAGGGGAAAACAACAGGTTTCAACCAACAGAATCACAGGTAAAGATTGTACCTCTAAAGGCAAACTTGGTGCTGGGCAACCAATGCGTGCAGTTCACATACGCGTTGTGGCCCGGAAGCATGGTCAAAATTTGCGCAGTCTATCGAAGAGAAATACCGTTAATATCACTAGCAATAACCAATCAACTGAAAATCAAATAGTGGAACAAAATTAGAGCAAAACCTTGGGGCAAAAGATAGCAACGGCGTTTTGGACACCAAAAGAGAGCAAATCACAGGCGCCCCAAGAGACGTTGTGAACTATTCTGTTGCAGCCTGCTCCTATGAACACTCTCTCCACATGAGCAGAGAAATAAGGAGGAGAGAGAGAGACACATACACACACACCTGACTGGTGCGTCGAAGGTGGCGCGGCGGGTCGGCGGTTGCGGCGGCGTAGTTCCAGGAAGCCACCGTGGCGTCGAGATGCAGCAGTTATGACAATTAGACCTCTGTTTCTGGAGATCGATGCAGCAGCCACAATGGCGTCGGAGAGAGAAATTGGGCTGCCACCATCACCGAGAGGAATTGGGCGGTCACCGGCGAGAGATGAGCAACGGGAATTGGATTTGAACCATCAAACTAGGGCAAAGCTGAATTTGGGGAAAACACTTGGCAAAAACGATGAAGACGAATTGAAGACTTAGGCAAACATGTGTGTTTATTTTATTTTAGATTTTTTTATCTTTAAAAAAATTAAAATAAAATAATAAATAGCAATCATAACGGTTATTAAAAAAACATTATATAATCTGTAAAAAAATTCGTTCATACATAACGGTCGGAAAAACACCGTTATCTTTGTCAAAAGATACTTACACATAGACAACAGGTATTTTAAAAACCGTTATCTTTTCCAAAGAAGCGCTCATATATAACAGGTTTTTTTAAAAACCGTTATCTTTGCACTGTTATGTATGAGCGAATTTCTAATAGTGAACACTAGTGTCCTTTTAGCTTGCCAAATTGTGTATATCCCTATACTCTAAATTGTCTCGATTTCGCCTTGTTTCTTCCCTAGCTACTAGAATCTATTTACTCAAAGCACAAACTAGCCTTGTTAGGATGCCAGAGCCGAGCCAAAATAATGTAAGCATATAGATCATCTCTATTTTCTTGATCTCGAAGATTAACCAATGGAGCAAATATTAATGTCACTGTCACCAATCCTATCAGAAAATATGGCAGAAAAATATGTAGGAATGGCTGACCAGACACGAGCCAATAGGTCACGTACTAGTGTGTCACTTCCTTGGCCAAGTCTTTCCCACCGCGGCCGCCATCATTGGACAGCCGGACAGGTCGAGTTTCGTGTCCGACTGACTCAATATTGGTATTAAAGTATTAAAAATAAAAAAATAATAATAATTAGACAAATTTCAGAATACGTTTGCAAACGTGCTCGTTTAAAAGGTTAGCGAACATGCATCTTCGCGAGCTGGCCGTTTAGTATCCAACTCAAACATATTCGCGAGTCTCTTGAGTCGAATATAAATAGGCTCGAGCTAGCTTTTCTCAAACCGAGTTCGGAACAACTCGTGAAAAGTTCGGTTTATGTACAACAGGCCTGTTTATATCCATGAAACCCTATTTTGCACAAAAAAAATAAAGAATTGTTATTATTGGAGAAACACTTAATAACATGATGCGTGTGCTGATAGGGTTACCAATTACATTAATTACATGATACAAACTTAATTATTATACTCATAATTTCCAGAAACACTTGATAGTTGTGAAATAGTGTATACAAATTAGTTTTAACGGATTTTAATTGAAGTATCGGAGAACATGCGTTATTTCTTTTTTTCTTTTTTTTCTGTTCCTTTTTCGTTTTTCCTTAGTTTTTTTGTATTTAAAAACTAATTATATTCGAAATACTTTGATTTTTTAGTACTTATTTTTTCTTTTCATTAATTCTATTAATTTTTCTTTTTTTAAATGGCGATAACATTTGTTGGTTAACAAATATTAGAGAATAATTTAGAATAGATAATTCAATATATGTGACTATTAACTTTCCACGTGAGCGCAACAAAAGTTTAACAGTAGTAATTAGGTTAAATGAAAATAAATAAATACATCAAGGCAAAAAATATAAACACGAGTAAATATTTTTTTCCACACTTTATAAATGTAAAAAATTAGTAATTATAAAGCGTAACTAATCTTAAATACACGTCAATTAAGTTTAAAAGAAATAAGGTAACTAATCTTAAATACATGACATTATTTTGTAATTACAATATATCATTTTTTAGATATATATAATAATAATAAAATATCATTAACCAGGCATAATAGTTATGTGTGGCTAATAAATTTTATTATTTTGCCCATGAATTATAAATAAATATGGTTAAATAAAAAAAACTTTCGAAATATAAATGTGTTTATAAAATGTTTTTGCCATACATATTAAATGTCAATAATTAATGAAATTGTCCAAATAATTTACCTACACATTTTATAATTATGTGTGGCTTAAACAACCAACACATTATGCGTGGCAAATTATGTATGGATAAAAGTTCATTTTCTTGTAATTAAATATGAAAATCATATTCATGGACAATCAATTACAGACCAAATTATACTTATTTTTTTCTTACTGCTTAAAACAACAAAATAGAAGCACAATTTCTCAAACAAAGGTTAATGTGAAGGCTTCCATAAATTCAGCGTCATCTTCCATCGCTCGCAACGTCTCCGGCGCCAAGCAAACTTCGACGTCGATGCCACCGGTTTCTGCTGCAGGAAATAGTGTAATTTTCCCATCCGATTTCTGTCCGGGCCCACTCCTCACAGCAATCGGTTTCCCCCACCCAAAATCATTGGCGTACACATTGTGCCGCGGCGAACTTGCCATCACGAATGCGAAACTCCCTTTCCGTAGATACGTCGGATTTTCCACCCATTCCTCCATCAGTTTCATTATCGCTTCCTTTGTTTGCTGCGCCACCATCTCATTGATCTTCACCGCCGCCTGCCCGATTCCCTTCTGCACCAGCTCGGCGGCGCTCATCGTCGTTTTAGCACCCATAACTGCGTTCCCAAAATACCCCTCCGCCAACGGTATGCGTGATCTCGCACCGACCAGCATCACGAAGGGAGTTTCCTGCCCGCTCAGATCGTCGACGCTGACTCCGGAATACCGGCAGCGCGATACGCTCCGCCATAGATGAGCGGAGAGCGCTTGTAGCGACGAGATTTTGTCGGTGCCGGCTTCGGAATTGGCCTTGGCTTTGAGTTTGGCTAGGGTTTGTTTGCTGAAATGGAAGACCCTCTCGAGCAGCGGAGGCGGAACGGAGCTCTGCTGCGGATTCTGCGGCGGCGGAGGAAGACGGAGGAGGCGGTTGTCGTCGGGAACGTTGCCGGGAAACCAGGGTTTGAAAACTGGGGGTTTTGAGATTGTGTGGGAGCCGCGGGAGATCTCGGACCAAGAGTTGAAGAAATGCCAGAAGGAGATGCCGTCAATGACGGCGTGATTGGCGGTGCAGGCTATGAAGAGGCCGTCGATGAGCTCCGTTACTTGCACCGCCAGCAAAGGCTTCGAAACGCCTTCACAATTGGGAATGCCGTTCTGTGGGAAGAAGGAAGCTACTATTTTAGGTATGTATTTTGGTTCCAAGATGTCGGACACAGACGTGGCGGCGGCGACTGCATGAACGAACTGGACTCCGGCATTGTTGCAGTGAATGAAGAAACTGATTGTGCCGTCGTCGTGGGCGGTGGCGGCGAGGCGGCCGGCGAGGGGAGGGAAGAAGCTTAGGGTGCGGGAGAGGGAGTTTCTGAGGTGATCGATTATGGAAATTTGGTGGGATTGAAGAGGAGAAGATTTGTGAAAGAGAATGCCTTTCTGAATAGGATCGAGAGGGAGTAATTGCAAATCCCATGGAGTTAGATCCAATCTTGAATTACTATTACTATTAATTCCTCCCATCCCAACAACACATGAGGATATTGCTTCTACTTTTTCCATTTCTCTTCAAACTTTTTTTGCTGAATACAATACAAAGGAAAAGAGAAGACTGGAACTTAATCTGAATGGACGAGTGGAGTGACTCAATGTGTGTACTTTACTACTTATATATACTGCACCAAAGAATTGAAGTTGAAGGATATTATATTATTTACTTATTTTCGAATTGAAGTACTTTAAAAGAATTTGCATGCATTTCCCAATGTTTGATTTCTTAAGGTACCAATTGCGGTATTACTATTATAGTCCTCTCTTTTTTTAATTGTCCTCTCTACCTACCGTCAAATTACTTACCAACGAAATAGAAAAATATAATTAATTATTTTAAATATAATTAATTTGGAAGTGCAGCTGTCTATTTTTTTTTTTAATATCATTACAAATATTAATACTCACACACCCCACCTAGGGTTTTTTTGTGGCGAAATCTTCGAGCATACGCCTGTTAATTAATGACAACCACTCCACCACTAGGTCATCCCCACTGGGACTCAGCTGTCTATTTTTAGTGGCAAGGAAAAGCAATTACTATGATATTACATGGGCAGGAATTCCGCGAAAGAAGCTAAATGGAATTCGAAATTCAATTGAAAAAGAGTAAGCGTGAAGAAGATCAAAGTCAATCTGGGAAATTAAAATATATGCTCTAATTAACGTAGGAGGGAATAAGCTACGGGTTGAAGAAGACGAGTCGTCGTATATTCTTTTATGCGCGGATTCTTGCGCACGTTGCCTATATCCTTTACGACTACAAATACAACTAATTAATTAAATCCCTTTTTTATTATTAGAATAAAGCAATAAAATACTGGACTTATCAAACAACAAACATGCATGGTTTGCAAACTTAATTGAGAAATAAAATTATGAATTTAAATTAATTTGTATATTTTCGGATTATAATAAGAGATGTTACAAATTAATTTTGCATTCTTAAAAGAAGAACCAGCGTGAATTCCGATTTTGTTTATTTTTCGAAAAGAGTCAGATTTACTTCTGGAAATTGGAATGACTCTCAAAAGAACAGTTCTAAAGAAGAACTAGTCAGATTTACTTCTGGAAATTGGAATGACTCTCAAAAGAATTATTCTACTATTAAAAAAGAATTACTTGCCATTGTCAAATGTGTCACTAAATTTGAAAGTGATATTTTAAATAAAAAAATTTTAATTAGAGTTGATTGTAAATCAGCTAAAGATATTCTTTTAAAAGATGTTAAGAATATTGCATCAAAACAAATTTTTGCTAGATGGCAATCCATTCTTGCATGTTTTGATTTTGATATTGAGCATATTGCTGGAAAATCTAATTCATTACCAGATTTTCTAACCAGAGAATTCTTGCAGGGCAGAAGCTTGGAACACCATGGTAAAACAACGGTCCATGCGCAATAGACCAATGGTTAATTTGACTAAAAAGTCAACTTCATCAAATATGGCTAAAAAGCCTTCTCAACATAAATCAAATGATCAACAAAAATCAGATGATGATTTTCTTGATCTAAAAGATTTTCCGAAATTTAATCCTAACAAAGAATTTGAAGAAGATGAAATGGCATATGAAATTCAATATTATCAAAACGCCATCTTCCTTCAAAAGGGTTCAAAAGAAGAAATTAGATACCCATATATTATTTTGGGATATATTAATTGTTTTCCAATTGAAAAAGATCTAAAAGGTCTTTCTCCAAATCAATTGGCACAAAGCTATCTTAATAAAGATATGCTACCAATCTTTGGAAAGAAAAGTCGAGAATATTTTGAAGCAATTCTTCTTGAAAGCGGATCTGTTGAAATTCAACATATGAATCGCGGTAAAGAATACGCTTATTCTAAATGTATTATTAAGAAAATTCTTTCTTATCGGATTGGGGATTGCCTCTTTATCAAAGCGAAAACTTGAAAATTATAAAGCACTCCCAAATTTTTATAGTTTTTTATTATATTAAAGCTTGGGATAATTTGTTTATTTATGAAAATAATGCTAAAAAACATTCGTGGTGGATTAAATTTGATCTTGATGATGTTACACAATACATCCCCATTTGGTTTTCAACATTTTTCTTTTCATGGGGGGTATCACCTTGTATATTTCCTAATAAAATAAAAATGATTTGGAAAAAATTTCAACAGGTTAATGACAACCTTGAAAGTCTTAATGCAGTTTTGCAATTTGCAAACTATTACTCTGTTCCATGGATTTTAAGATGGGACTATGGTTTGCAAGAGCAAAAAAGAGAAAAGAATGAAATTCAATTCACTCCAACAATTTTAGTTAGGAGAATTCTTATCAAATGGTGGCCCAAAGAAGATTTCTTTGGCGAAGGAAAAACTTATGATAGACGAGGAGTTTTGGCTATCAAACCATCTCAACAAATTTACAGAAGTCTCAATGCACAGACTCCTTCCTCAGACTCCTTACTTAAAGAACTTTTCCAGAAAATGGATAAAGACTCCATTAATAATATGTGGAAAGAAGTTTTTGGAAAAGACAATCCAGAAATTACTAAAGCAAGTTCCTCCTCTTCTTCAGTAGAGAAAAATATCTCAGATACTGAAATGAAAGAAATTAAAAATTTTGAAGAAGCCCAAGATCCCTACGAAGATCTAGACTGCATGAGTTTTCTTCTTGAAGGAGAACTACAAAAATAATAACTGCGAAATACGCATATCATCATAGGTTTAGTAGGTTTTTCTTTTTAGATTGTAGGTTACTATTCATGAATAGTTTGTTACTATTTATGAATAGTATGTTTACTTTTTGTCGTTTCTTTTTCTTTTGGCTATTTAATAGCCCGTCCTCAGATGTTTTGAGGACACGCCTTTCTCTGCTTTCTCTGTTTTCTCTGATTTTCTTTCTCTTGTAATATTCTCTTTTCCTCACTACTTTCCTCTCTTCGTATTGTAATAATTCCAGTGTAACGCTCCCCAAGAATTAATGTAAGTTCTTGTTTTATGAATCTTCCTTGCAATTCATATGAATTTTGGAATGCACCGCATGATTATGATTATGTTCATTATAAAAATTATAAATTAACTGTTAGAGATAAAATATCTTCTATTAGAAATTTTATTTCTTATTTAATTGAATGTATTGAAGACTCTGAAATTCCAGAGGTTTCAAAAAGGATATATTTTTATCCTACTCTTAAATCCGCTAAACGAAGCTTAAGACTCTTTGAACAACAAGGGTCTTTATTATCTGCTTAAATTAAGCACTCTGATTAAATATCCTTAATTTTAAAGAGATACCACGCTAAGTGGTATCAGAGCCAGATATCCTAACCGCTGGATGAAGCAATTCTTACTGAAACTGGATCTGTTGAAATTCAACATATGGATCGCGATAAAGAATACGCTTATTCTAAATGTATTATTAAGAAAATTCTTTCTTCCTCGGATTGGGGATTGCCTCTTTATCAAAGCAGGCAACTTGAAAATTATAAAGCACTCCCAAATTTTTATAGTTTTTTTTATTATATTAAAGCTTGGGATAATTTGTTTATTTATGAAAATAATGCTAAAAAGCATTCGTGGTGGATTAAATTTGATCTTGATGATGTTACACAATACATCCTCATTTGGTTTTCAACATTTTTCTTTTCATGGGGGGTATCACCTTGTATATTTCCTAAGAAAATAAAAATGATTTGGAAAAAATTTCAACAGGTTAATGACAACCTTGAAAGTCTTAATGCAGTTTTGCAATTTGCAAACTATTACTCTGTTCCATGGATTTTAAGATGGGACTATGGATTGCAAGAGCAAAAAAGAGAAAAGAATGAAATTCAATTCACTCCAACAATTTTAGTTAGGAGAATTCTTATCAAATGGTGGCCCAAAGAAGATTTCTTTGGCGAAGGAAAAACTTATGATACACGAGGAGTTTTGGCTATCAAACCATCTCAACAAATTTACAGAAGTCTCAATGCACAGACTCCTTCCTCAGACTCCTTACTTAAAGAACTTTTCCAGAAAATGGATAAAGACTCCATTAATAATATGTGGAAAGAAGTTTTTGGAAAAGACAATCCAGAAATTACTAAAGCAAGTTCCTCATCTTCTTCAGTAGAGAAAAATATCTCAGATACTGAAATGAAAGAAATTGAAAATTTTGAAGAAGCCCAAGATCCCTACGAAGATCTAGACTGCATGAGTTTTCTTCTTGAAGGAGAACTACAAAAATAATAACTGCGAAAATACGCATATCATCATAGGTTTAGTAGGTTTTCTTTTTAGATTGTAGGTTACTATTCATGAATAGTTTGTTACTATTTATGAATAGTATGTTTACTTTTTGTCGTTTCTTTTTCTTTTGGCTATTTAATAGCCCGTCCTCAGATGTTTTGAGGACACGCCTTTCTCTGCTTTCTCTGTTTTCTCTGATTTCCTTTCTCTTGTAATATTCTCTTTTCCTCACTACTTTCCTCTCTTCGTATTGTAATAATTCCAGTGTAACGCTCCCCAAGAATTAATGTAAGTTCTTGTTTTATGAATCTTCCTTACAATTCATATGAATTTTGGAATGCACCGCATGATTATGATTATGTTCATTATAAAAATTATAAATTAACTGTTAGAGATAAAATATCTTCTATTAGAAATTTTATTTCTTATTTAATTGAATGTATTGAAGACTCTGAAATTCCAGAGGTTTCAAAAAGGATATATTTTTATCCTACTCTTAAATCCGCTAAACGAAGCTTAAGACTCTTTGAACAACAAGGGTCTTTATTATCTGCTTAAATTAAGCACTCTGATTAAATATCCTTAATTTTAAGGAGATACCACGCTAAGTGGTATCAGAGCCAGTAAGCGTGAAGGGAAATTCTTCATTAAGAATTTTGTAAAATTTATAAATTAAAGTTTGTGATTGCTCTACACGAGTTTTGCTCTAAGTCGGGTATCTGTAAAACCTGTAAAGCCTAAAGGGTAAGGTAAGATTAAATCCTTGACAGTATCAATCAATAACTTTAATGAATAAATTATTACGAACATTCTCAATGAAGAAATCATCTTCAAGTAGTTCAGAGAACTACAAGAATAAAGAAATTATCCTTTCTAAAAATTTTGAGAGACACTTACATGACTGGAAATTACCAGATATTTCTCAAACTCAAATTTATAAAAAATGAAGCTTTGAATTTCGAAGCAATTATGTTGTAAAAACAATAGAAAAATCAATCCCCTTAAATGGAGGATTTGATTCTTTCAATTTGCTTACAAAAGATCTAATTGAAGTTCATAAATTACAAGAGTTTAAATTCCTTCATCTCGGAATGGTCCAAATTGGATTAAAACCGTTAACAAGAGATGGATTAAATGTTAGTGCTTTAATTATGGTAAGAGACCAAAGGCACCTACAACTAGAAGATTCTTTATTAGAAATTGTTGAATCATCACTTTGTGATGGCCCAATATTTTTTAGCTGTTTTCCAAATTATACAGTTTCTCTTTCAGATCCACATATTATGGATACTCTTACTCTAAATATAAAAACAGAAGGATTTAAAATGAAATCCCTTTCTGAAAATACTGTTCTTGTTTATAGAATCTGCTATAAAGTTATGAACACTACTATTTCTAATTATAATATCAATGCTGATCTAATGAGATCTAAAAAAGGAGAAACAACTCTCTTTCTTACGGATACAACTAAAGGAAATATAGTTGTATCAAAAACTATAGAGTGGAATCAGGTTACTCTTCCAGAAACCTGGAGGCTTGAAAATGTAACCCCACCTGTAAAAGAAGAAAATAGAAAACTTGAAAGCATCATTCAGTATGTTGATGGTGATGTTGAAATCAAGTTTGAATCTAGAAAATTTCGTCTAAAATTAGATGAAAACTCTTCTAGAGCTTCTACATCTTCTATTCCTTTATCTGATTTTGAAAAAATAAGTATTTCTGGGATTAATAAAACTCCAGAACAAATATCTCGACCTGAATATAAGGTTGAAATGCCAGAGAGTAGGAATTCTAGGAGAAATCCTGGATCCCCAACTCTTTCTGATATGGGATATAGTAGTAATGTTTTTATGATTAAAAATAATATTTCTTTTTCAAAAGGAATTGAAAAAAGTCTTAATAAGACTAAAAATGTTGAAAAAAGAAAATGGTTTCTTTGTTCTTTATCATCAGGTCAAAAATCTCTTTATACAAAGAGATATGATGAATGAAATATAATAAATAATTCTAACCTAGATTTTTTCCTTTGGTTAGAAAATTTATATTTCCCTCAAAGAAAAAAGGAATTTCCTGATTTTACTAATAAAATCTTTTTATCTGTTTTAGAGAAAAAATATAAAATTTACATTCATGAAACAGGTGAAGAAATAGAAGAAATTCATCCACCCTTTTCAACTCTTGTTTTGAAAACAGGAGAAAAAGAAATCTATGCTACTCCTATTAAAACCGAATCTGGAAAAGGAGATTTTGATAATTTAATACAGCAAAATAATTTTACTAATCTTGCTTTACATTCATTAGGTAATCAAACTAATAGGATTGAAGAACTACTTTGTCCTAAACCTATTAAAAAATGTAATAATAATTCTCTCATGATTAAACCTCCACCGAATCTTAAAAAAGAAAATTTCTTATTAAGTTCTAAAAAAGATAATGATTTTCTAGATGGTTTAATCAATAGACTTCAAAAAATTAGTGTAACTGAAAAAGGTGAGAGTAGTTCTAAAATCATCTCAGTTATTACTAAAGAAGAAAATTCTTCAATAGAAACTTCTGATGAAGAAATGCAAGTTAATAAAATTGTTAAAGTTTCTAATGTTAAACCGTATTATACAAAAGCTACACCAATTGATCTTCAAATTGAAGAAGGTAAGGATTTTGCTCAATTCAATGGCGAATCTATTACAGAATGGAATATTGATGGAAAATCTGAATATCAGATTAAAACTATTGTCAAGCAAATGCTTATTTATTCCTCTGCTGCTAAAATTAAAGGTAATAATGATAGGCAAATTGCTCAAGCTATTATTACTGGTTTTACTGGTCAGCTACAAGGTTGGTGGGATTTTTATATCTCAAAAGAAGCTAAGAATAAAATTCTTAGTGCCAGTATTAATGATCCTATCTCTAATAGAGAAGAATCTGATGTTGTTAATACATTAATTTATACTATTTTATCTAATTTTGTTGGAGCTAATGAACTTCAATTAGATAGATCTCAAAAACAGCTTATGAACCTTAGATGTTCAACACTATCTGATTTTAGATGGTATAAAGATGTTTTTATGTCTAAAGTTCTAACTCGCAATGATTGTGGTATGAATTTCTGGAAAGAAAATTTTATTTCGGGACTTCCTCCACTCTTTGCAGAAAGAGTTTCTAATAAACTTAAAACTAAATTTTCTAATGGAAAAATTGAGTGGGAAAAACTCACTTATGGAGACATATCTCGAAATTACTGCAGAAGGAATTGTTCTTTGCAATGATATCAAGCTAAAAAGACAGCTTGAATTGCAAAAGAATGAAAATAGAAATATAATTGGAAATTTCTGTGATCAAATTGGATTACAATATGAGAATTTTCCTAATAGAAAAAAGAAAAAACATAAGTTTAGAAATAAACAAAAATTTTATCCAAAAGATTCTTCTAAACAGTCTGTTAAAAGAGGATATCCTAAAAGGATAAAAAAGGCTAAAAAAGATGATGATGTTAAGCACATTTCTTTGGAAATGTGGTAAAATTGGTCACAAAGCAAATAAATGTTATGTTAAAAAGAAAATTAATAATCTTAATATTGATAGAGATTTAAAAGAATCTTTATGTAGTATTCTTCTCAATGAAGAAGAACAAGATGATATTTTTGTTAATATTATTAAAGATTATTCTTCTGTTGAATCTTCAGAAAATGAATCAGAAGAAGAACAATCAACACCACATGATTGTGGTGAATATTGTGATTGTAATGTTTGTCTTATAAAATTTATGGGTCTTGAAATTAATGTTATTTCAAAAGAAGAAAACTTTATTCTTGATCTAATAGATCAAATCATAGATCCTATAGAAAAAAGTTTTCTCTGATTTTCTTTCTCTTGTAATATCTTAGTGCCAGTATTAATGATCCTATCTCTAATAGAGAAGAATCTGATGTTGTTATATATATATATATATATATATGGGTTGGTTCACGTACAAAATACTTTTCCCGTAAAAAATAATAATAATGCATTTTATGTATTAAAATAATGTATTTTATGTATTATTACAATGTACTGTCATAATAATGCATTTTTTTTTATTTATTACTCCATCCGTCCCCCAAAAGTGTGGTCCAAATTTGATTATATGTGAGGTATAAAATATTAATTGGACCACACTTTTAGGGGACGGAGGGAGTATAATGCATTGTTACGATAATGCATTTCATGTTCAATTATAATAGATCTACAAAGATCAATGATCCAGATCGCTTCTTATTTCTTACGGGAAAAAGACTTTTACATATAATCTCTTTCCTATATATATTACATGCAGAAATTACTCTCTAATTGATTCTCTTTGGTTATAGTCAGTTTACCTGCGCCAAGTTTTGGGGACATGCTAGCGGAGGCGGCTGGTCCATTAATATTAGGAATTAAAGAAAACAGTAAAAAGAAAAAATAGGCTAAATAAATTTTGTCGCTTTGATTATTAGTTATATATTCTGGTGATCTCACATGTTCACGGTGTGGACATTTTTTAAATTTTCATAATTATGAATTCAGTTAATTAGTCGCTTTGATTAGATATACATTCGGGTGATCTCCCATGTGCACGATGTGAACATTTTATAATTTATAATTATGAATTTAGTTAAATCTTACTCCCGAGTAAATGTGCTAAAATTTTTGTTAGCTGCGAATCAACAAGCCACCAACTCTCTTATCTCTCAACTGATTAATTGCTTTAAAATTGGCATCCCATTATTTAGTTTGATCAGACTAACGGGCCGGGGGTGAGCAGGTGAGGCGTCTCTTTCGGGTCGGGTAAAACCCAAACCCAAAAGGTGGATTTAATATTTATAAGGAAAAGAGAAAAAAAATGGGAAGGGGTTTGTGGTCTGTACGATTGTGGAAACCTAGAGGTGTTCACCCGACCCGGAACCGCCGATTTCGGCCGGAATCGGAACCGTGGTCAACGGTTTTCGGCCCGGAACCGCGGTCAACGGGCCGGTTCCGACCCGGAACCGTGTTTGGGACGGGCCGGTTCCGGTTCCAAGGGCTAGGAACCGTGAACCGGCGGTTCCACTTATTTTTTTTTTAAATATGTTTTGTGTTATCCATGTTAATTATATCCTAAAACAAGCAAAATGACAATTAGAATGCTAAATAGAACGAAAAAATGTCAAAAAAATAAAAATAAATAAGGTTCAAGGTTGAACCGGTGGTTCCGGTTCGGAACTGCCGAACCGTGTGAACCGCCAGTTCAACCGCCTAGGATTTTGCACCCATTTGAAATTCAAAATGGATGGCTAGGATTTCATCTTGTGATCCAATGGCTATGATTCAAAGTTTTCCCCCCAATTTACTCACACTTTCAACTATAAATACCCCATACCCACAACCATTTCTTCACACCAATTACTCTCTTCTCTTCTCTTACTCTCTAAGTTATTCATTCTTTTCAGTTTTCATTGTTCTATTTTCTAGCTCTTACTCTCTTAGTCTCTTAGTAGTTATAGCAAAAATGTCTTCCTCCAACCCTCGTAAGGGTAAGGAAAAGGCAGTCGAAAATATTCGTGGTACTCGTGGTAGTGGTAACCCTCCTCGTCGTTCTCGTGGTGTTGTCATTCGAGAACGAGAAGTGTTCCAGGATGACTACTACGAAGATGATGATACTTCTTCCACTCCCACTCCCACAAGCCAGAATCCTCAATACCGGAGGGTCCCCACTCGCCGCCAACGTGAAGAAATGAAGAACCAGCAGATGGCCGAAGATGCTGCTGCCTTTGCTGCCCACCAGATTGAAGCGGATAGGCTACTTGTTGAAAGCCTATATGTTGCCGACCTCGAAGTGGAGATGAATCCGCCCCACCAAATGCATCCTCCCAGCACTATGCAGCCATCCCCCTTTCACGAAGAGGCAATCAACTTGGATGAGGATGATGAAATAGACGAGCAAGAGGACGGCGGAATGGCTGCCGACAAGGGTTGTCGTACCAGAAAGGCGAAGCTGCAGGCCAAAGAAAAGAAGGAAGGATCCGAAGTGTTCTCAATATGGTTCAAAAAGGTAATACTACCTTGTGCCGAAGGAGAAACTCCAATTGTAATGGCGTGCTGCAATTTCTGCGACCAGCAGTACGAGCATAAGAAAGGAAATGGGTATGGCACTTATAACCGCCATATACTCAAACACAAGCCGAAGGATCAAGAAAAAGCTACACAACAACAAACTCAAACTCAACTAAACTTCACGCAAGGTAATGAACTCATTTTATTTAAGTATAATGATATAGTAGCTAGAGAAGTGATGGCTAAGTTTGTTGCTACTGAATCTCTTGCTTTCCAATTTGCCGATAGCATGCGTTTTGAAAATTCCATGAAAAAAACATATAATCCGCAAGCTAAAAAAATCTCACGAAGTACCATGACTAGGATAATTGCTAAATTATCTATTAGATATAAAAAAAAACATTAAGAGACATGTTTGCTAAGCTGCCATGTAGAGTCTCTGTTTGTTCTGATATTTGGTCATGTGCTTGGCAACAAAATTCATATCTTGGAATGACTGTGCATTGGATTGATCCGAATTGGTGTATGAACAAACGCGTACTTTGTTTTAGGAAGTTTAATTGTACTCATAATGCTGCAAACATTGCTCTTTGCATTATAAAAGTGTTGAATCAATTTAGATTAACCTCTAAGATTTTTTCAATCGGTTTTGATAATGCATCTGCTAATACTGCAAGTGTGCCTGCTCCAATTGCTGCATGTAATCCAACTCTAGGAGGAAAATATTTTCATACTAGATGCATATGTCACATACTAAATTTATGTGTGCAAGATGGATTAAAGCAATTAGAAGGTTCAATTACGCCTATTAGAAAATGTGTTGCCATGTTAAGGGATAAAGCTAAGCTACACAGAAATTGGTTAAAATTTTGTAAGCAAAAAACTGGAAAAAGTAAGAGTTTTAACATTGATGTATGCACTAGATGGAACTCTACTTATGAAATGTTGGCAGCAACTTCTGAATATAAGGATTTATTATGTGATTTCTTTTCAACTGAGGTTAGCAACATGTTCTTATTGCCTTCTTATTGGGATGAATGCTCAGGTCTGATTGCACTCTTAAAAGTTTTTGAAACTGCAACTAAAGATTTATCTGGAGTTTATTATCCTACTTCATGTCGTGTACTATATCATTGTGTTGTTATCGTTCTTCAATTCTTAATATGCAGTACTAACCCAAGGTTGCAGGATTCCTATAACTATGATGGTCATTAAATGGTTGAAATATTTTACTTATATTCCCGATGTCTTTTTTATTGCAAAATGTTTAGATCCATCTATAAAATTGGAAGGGGTTTGTGGTCTATTAGACTTGTATTACAGTTATCTTCGTGAAATGACATTTGGAGGGGGGGTGAGCGTGGTGAAGACTCTTTTGAATTGCCTAATATTGCATCTGTTAAAACTTCTCTAGATACGACATTGAGGGGTCTTTTTCAAGAATATGAATCTAAGTATTCGGATAGAGGGTCATCATCTAGGCCTAGTCAAAGACCAAGAAGCTCTTTTAATCTAGGAATAGATTCTAGTTCTGTAGCTGCACAAAGACTTCAAAGTTTCTTTCAAAATCAGGGCACGAGTAGTAATATAAGCAGTGAACTTGATATCTATCTTAGCGAACCCAAAAGTACAGATTTAGCAGGTGAAGGGCCAAATGATATTGATGTTTTGCAATGGTGGTCGAGGAGGCAAAACCAATACCCGATTTTAGCAATGATGGCGAGGGAGATCTTAGCCGTTCCGGCATCAACAGTCTCGGTATAACAAGCTTTCAGTGTTGGAGGCTACGTGCTCGATGAAAGAAGATCGGTGATGACGCCAAGAAACCTAGAAGCTCAAGTTTTACTCAAAGATTATACACTGGCCGAAATGCGTGAACAAGAAAATAATTGGGATGAAATATTTGCGGAGTATCCCATAAGCACAACTAAGGCCGAAAGCACAGACACCGACTCTATAGCCACTACTGAAACCGATGAATTTGAAGATGATTGGGACTTTGACGCCGACATCAACGGGTAGTCCTAAATAATTTTAAACGAGTACTCTTTTTCCTTACTTGGTGTTTTTTCCATTGGGTTTTCGCCAAGAAGGTTTTAACGAGGCTCGGCCCTTGAGTTTTCAAACTTTGTGAATTCCAAGGGTTTTAGGATTTCGAGTTT
Organism: Agastache rugosa; assembly: GCA_031470985.1. Classification (NCBI taxonomy): domain Eukaryota; kingdom Viridiplantae; phylum Streptophyta; class Magnoliopsida; order Lamiales; family Lamiaceae; genus Agastache; species Agastache rugosa. Next base: position 30,237,880 of record CM062605.1, read on the forward strand.
TAAATAATAATATATTTCCATTTGTAATTGATTACACATTGTTATAAATGAAGACATATATTATTCTATTTCGATCTTATACATTACATTGATGATTTATGTGAATCATTTCAATTAAAAAAAAACGGTTCCGACCCGGAACCGGAACCGTCCAATACGGGCCGGTTCCGACCCGGAACCGTGGTATGTGGCGGGCCGGTTCCGATTCCAATTTATCCGAACCGGAACCGACGGTTTCGGGCCCGGTTCCGAACCGGAACCGGCCCGTGAACACCTCTAGGGAAACCCATTCCAAAATGTAAATGGCTGCTCGCGCGCGTCCAATATTTGTTCCTAAAAACTCATTTGGGACCCGCGCACGGTGTTAATTAATTTATAATTATAATTTATTAATTAATTTTTAATTATGATATATTAATTTCAATTAAAATTTATAAAAATAAATAAATAAATAATATCCCCTCCGTTCCCATAAACACGCACACTTAAAGTGAGTACGGATATTATAATTGGAGAAATGATCTGACATTTTGTGAGAGAGTTTTGTGTGGGATAATGTTTATAAATGAAAAATGCACATTTTTTGGGACAGACGAAAAAAGAAAGTAGTGCATGTTTATGGAAGACGGATGGAGTAATAATTTTTTTTTCTAAAAAAAAGTCAATTCTAGACGCTCACCGATCGTACCAGAATGTCTCTCATATTTGTTTACATATTTAGGTTAACTAGTGTGTTACCCGTCGAAAATCGACGGGGATTCATCATTTATTAAAATTATTAGACGTAATATGTTTATTAATTATAGGAAAAAAAAATTACGTGAAAGTCTTTTGTTTCTAATTAAATTCAAGAAAAATAGTTAATTTCTTTTGTTATTTTACCGAAACAATGAGGTTAATGTTTAATTCGTTGACTACGGCAGAGGACGACGATGAACCAAGATGATGAGGGTTCACCCATCCAGACTTGTTTATAATATATAACTGTGTATGTTTCAAATATGATTAAAGTAATTTTTTACCCGTTTTCATCATGTGTAGTAATACACTAATTACACGATCTTGTTTAAATATATAAAATATCAAAATAATAAAATATAAGTTGTTACAATAATAGGTTATTTATCTCAATAAAAATTTGAATATTACAATTTACAAAACATGTTTAATTAAGATTATATATATATATATATCAAAATCATACAATATACCCGTTTAATTTAGATTTATATATGTGTACTCGTTCTCCGAATTATTTCAACGAATCATCACAAAGAATCATCTCGTTTGCGGGGCCAAAATAGCTTTATCCTTAAAAGTTTGGCACTTATGTTGTAATTTACACATATAAATTTTAAAAATAATTCAATACTTTATTTCGAAGTGATATATTTCGACAAATCATTACAAATAAGTTCTACATGAAGAATCATCTCGTTGGTGGGGCCAAAATAGCTCTATCCTTAATTAATTTACACATATAAATTTAAAAATTAATTCATGACTTTATTTTGAAGTGATATATTTCGATAAATTATTGCAAATAAGAGTTACATGAATCATCTCGTTGCTAGGGTCAGAAAAACTATCGACAAATCATTGCAAATAAGTGTCACATCTTCAAGAATAGTTTCACATCAGCTTCTCCATCACCAGGACTATCATCAAGGATAATTTATCATATAATAATATCTTTGTGTGTAGGCCCCTCAATTAATCGATAATGATTCATTATTTAATAAAATTAGTAGAATTATTAGGCCTAATACGCTTGATAATTGTAGGAAAATTTTTGGGGTGAAGATCTTAATTTTTTTGTTGTAGGGAAATGTTTTGGGGTAAAACATTTTATTAAGATTTAATAATTACACTTATTAAATTATAATTATCTTAGTTTAATTTAAATTATTATCAAAATTATAGATGTGTTTATTTTATTTTCATGGATTTCGAGAAAAATTATAATATTTTGCTAATTACTAAAATAATATAAATATTTTAAAACTATTATAAATTGTTTTGGCATGAGCAAGTTATTATTTATTCAAATTAAATAAGTACATATTATGTATTGATAAAATACGCGTTATATCTAATCATTTTATACATATTCTCCAATCATTAAGAACTACTATTAAAAATTCGATATGGAATTCAAGAGTTTGAAAAATAGCAATTAAAAATAATATTTGAATGTGCATTAATTAAAGTTACTTCTATGATGTTAAATTAAAGTTCACGGAGTTTAAAATTTTTGAAATTTACATTTTAAAATAAATTGGCAAATATTCTCTACTATTTTGCTCAAATATTTAGAAAAAGAAATAAAATTATATATTTTCTTATATATAGGCCAACTTAATAATTTGTTAAATTAACAAATTAATACTGACATGTTAATAATTGGCAAAATTAAAATTTTCAATAAAAAATAAAACTATTTATTTGACCAAATAAATATTAATTGGTCAAATTAAATTGATTGTGCAAACAATTGTCATGATGAGAAAATACATATTGATTTTGAGTATTTTATAAAGGATCTCCAAGAATGGTGTCTTTTTAAAAAACAATGTGGGATAAGAAAATATATATAAATATAGATATATTAGATAGATAGATTAATTAATTAATACATTATTGTATTTGAATTGATTTGGAGCAATTCAATTAATAAGTAATTTGGCAATTATTCGAATAGTCTAACGTGATCTAAAGGGAATATTTTAATTCCATATTTAATTATGGAAATTTTTTATTCGAATAGTCTAATGTGATCTAAAGGGAATATTTTAATTCCATATTTAATTATGGAAATTTTGAGAATGTAAACATTAAATAATATAATATATTGAATAAATATAATTAAAATGAGATTTAAGATAAATAAGAATACCAAATGGTGGTTGCGCCACGTAGGACCTAAAATTAAGGGGAGACCTCGAACGAAGGGAAGACCTCGAATGCGTATTCGTTTTAATAATATATATGGATGGTTGGGTTTGTGGCTAAATATTTCGGACCTGACAATGTGACGCCCGGCTCGGCCCGAAAATGTTTCGGGCCTGAAAATATACAGTCCATCCCAATTTCGGGTCCGGCCAGGCCGGACCATTTTTTACACCCCTACTTTTTACAATCAACCCTATGAAATAGTATTTTAATAATATTTAAAACATGAAATCTTTTCCTCGCTCTCTCTCTCTAAAGCCATATGATCATGTGACAGAGAGAACATAATGGGACTGGCACGGTGGTACCTACCAAGTTTGGTGCTATTTTCTTACAGTAATGGAGACATGATATATCTGAGGGAGATTCATAGAAAGCATGTAATCAGTAATAACATTGTAGTATTGTACAATTGCGATAGTTTTAATTTGGTTGTTGCACCAATTTCCGATTAAGATGATATTGTTCCTTGGCCTTGCTATATATTTTTGGTGTACTGATGTGGGCTTCACAATTTTCATATTTATTTTATTCTATAAATTTGAGATCTGAGAAATAATTCGAATTATTTCTGGCAATTATGTAGTACTCATCAAGTAGCAACACCGATAATGCTCAATCGCCGAAAGGCCAAAAAGCGCCTCTCGTGAGCGATACAATGATTGAATATTCGGTGACATTAAATGATTTCCGACTATTATTAAAATAATGACTCCTTATTCATTTAAATACTTAATTTTTTTCCATATAGATAAATATTTATAATATAAATATATAGTAGTTTGAATATAACAATGTAAATGTAAACTAAAAATAATAATTTTTATGACCATATTACTAATGTAATACTCCCTCCCTCCATCACATGTAAAAGTTAGGTAATTTGTTAGTGGAGAAAGTTTATTAGTCGAGGGACCCACTTTTGTGAGTGGTAAAAGAGATAAAAAAAAAAATGATAAAGTGGGTGGAGTCATGTCCCACAATGGAATAGTCATACTTTTTTGGACGGACAAGAAAAGAAAAATCAATCTTACTATTCGTGGACCGCGAAAACTCCTGTGCACCCGTCACTTCGGTGTGACAGAACCCACGCGCACGGGGCACGTGGTCTATAAGTCATGCTCGTGCATCACACATGCCCCTCAAGGTGCGTCCACGAGCCTGACAATTTTTTTTTCCGATTTTTTCAGTTTTTTTTAATTCTTTTTTTCAGTTTTTTTTATTTTTTATTTTTTTAAGGAATCGAGCGAGGGGAGCCAAAGGCCTCAGAGTGAGCTAAAAAACATTAATGTTGCCACAATAATTATCTATAAATTAAAATTGGAGCCGAAGGCGGAGAAGAAAAACAAATTTAAAAAATCAAATTTAAAAAAAGAAAGTTTCGGGTCGGATTGACCCGTTTTGACCGGGTCGGGTCGGAGGATCTAGTTGCACAGTAAGTGATCGGTGTCCAGGAAAGCTGCTGTTCGTGGATGGAGGGATTATATATTTATATTAATCTTGGGAAAATATAATTTCTAATTGAAAGGGTCAATTTAAAGTAATCTATTACTATATTAAAGCAGAATAATTACAATGCATTTTCCCGCCCATTCATATACTTTTCCCTCTCATTCTGCATGCCCCATGCACACTTCCTGCATAGCCCAATAGTCTCAATGTCCACCTACTCAAAATGACCATTTATCTGCTAAAAAAAATTACCATTCATTGATGCCGCCCGAAAATTAATTTTGTGATTTAGATGACAACATTTTGCACTAAAGTTGCTTATTATTTTGACATTATATATATACCTTTGTAATTCTCTCAAAAAAAGTTGTTTATTACTATGTTACAATTTTTTGGTAAAATATATTATTTGGTGATACTTTATTTTTTAAATTTGTATGGATGAGTTTCTTAATTTGAAATCTTAAATCTTAATATTCAACATAAGTATTATATATATATATATATGTAATATAATTGTATTAATAATCAAGTAAAAAATAATTGTATTAATAATGCTAATGAACGTAATTATATAATTTTGGAGAATTATTTAGAATGTAAATATGTACTAATTTTTTGATACTACGAATTAAAACACGCATTATCACACAGTGCAGCGCAGCGCGCGCGGGTAAATCTAGTTTGGTGAAAATTGAAAACTATGATTCGGTCAAATGATAATCTATTTAGCATTACCCTCTCTTTTTTTACACGGCTGGTTTTTTTTTTTTTTTCGATTCTACAACGTCTCTGGTGACCTGGTCTATGTTCTTAAGTAATAATTGAATAAAAAATTGCTTCAAAACTAACGATATCACTAACTACACTACTGCTAATCCGAAAGGGATTAGTAACATGACTTCTACTCCAAACAAGCTAAGGACTCAACTAATAAGTTCAAACAATCAATTAAATAAACCATATGCGCAATAAATAATACTAACAAACTACTAATAATAAATTAAATTAAAAAAAGTAAAGCACACTCAAAATGTATCTTCTCTTTTCGACCGAGGGTCGTATCAAATAGTCCATTACATTATTTTATAAAAATTTACCTTTTTCCCTAAAAATAAAATAAAAATAAAAATTTACCTTTTCTTTTTCCAATCAATGTGGCCAAATTTTCGACACTACGTCTGCCACCAAACCTACCGTCGTCCGCACATACACACACAAATCGATTAGAAAGGATAAACACAAAGAAAAACGAATCACATATGTACAAAATATCATTCCCGTGTCCTCAATGCATCGAATTCCCATCATTTTTAAGCTATTATCTCCATTAGCGATTAAAGTTTCATCAATACTTTATAGATCGAGCTTATCACAAATTATTTTATAAATATAATCTCTTGTTTGATTTGTAGATTATTATATAGAATTGGATGTTTAGTTGTTTACCATCTCATGCACATCTTAAAAAGCGATTGTATCTCAAAAGAAGAAAAAAAAAACTGTTGCAGATTTCTACGGCATAAAAGAAAAATCATATTTTAAAGGAATGCCAACTCCTAATATAAAAAAAGTAATATGTAGAATTTCAACAATTGATTTAGAAATAAACATATCACATTATTAAGAAATTTAAAGTTAATCATAACTACCTCAAACTATTTTTCTTCTATATAGTCATCATACTATGGAATCATTTCATATTAACATCATTAAACACATTCCTTGTTTTAAAACACACTTCATTAAATACATTTAAAAATGCATCTATATATTCTTATGTAAGATACTACTAAGCCATCTATAAGTATAAATATCCCCAAATAATTAACATAATACAGAATAAGAATATTATTCATGTTTTGTTTCCCTAAATATGCACTAATATGCACATATACAGTACAAAAAATATAAGAAAATGATCCGAATGAAAATAAATCATATAGTATAGGAATTAAGAACTAATATGAATCACTGATTTTTATATGTTTTATGGTTGTCATGAAAAAAAAAGTTATTATAATATATAAAAGTATGATCATAAAAAAAGCATATGTATACTATATAAAAAGCTTAATCCTCTTAGGAAAAAAATTTACTTTAAATATGGGAGTGTAATCTTAAAAAAAAAATTTATAAATATGGGCAGTAGACTAGTAGTCAGTCTTGTTGTATCGAGTACAATTGGGCAAAACATGAAGAATTGATGATGCTCTATTCCAAACACGCTGCAATCATGTGGCCCAAGTCCTGTAATGGCTATTGGGCCCAAGTTTGGACCTAATCAATTTTGATAGAGGAAGAAAAAGTTTTTATCAGCCTATAAATCCAAAAAAACTCCCATAGCTTATAACATGATACGATTACTAAAAAGAACCCAAAATGCAAATGTCCAGTTTTTTTTTTTTTTTTTTTGCCAAAAAAAGTAAAAGTTCCCAATTCTAATATTAATATGAAAAATGCTAACTTTAAGAACTCAAAATGCACGAGAAATATAAAATTCCTAATGACGTGGCTATGAGACTATCCTATTAAAAAAAAAGCGCGAATTCTAATTTTAAAAGAACGTCCCAAAATGCATGAGGAATATAGCATTTCCAAATCAGTGGATTGTTACAGTTTTTTTTGTTATTTTGTAAAAATAAAACTCTCCCTAATAACGTGGCTTATTTTAAATATTTTTGCAAAGTTTACGTGAAATTCCGGTTCCCAAATCAACATTCCGGTATCGGAAAAACCAAAAATTCTAGATTTGATAAGAAAATACTCTCTCCGTCCCGTTATTCTTGTCTCATTTCTTTTGAGCACTAGTATTAAGGAAAAAAGAATTACGGATAGAAGATGTGTTAGTAGAGTTTTTAATTGAATACTTAATAGGGTACAAATAGTAAAATAAAGTGGGTTCAAATAGTGAAAAAAAGTGGATAGATAGAGAGTGAATAGTAAACGGCACATAAAATGAAAGGGAAAAATAGTGAAAGGTGGAGTAGTTAGGAGAGATAAGGGTCACATTAACAATTTAAATAGGGTCATAATAACCTTTAATTTAGCCCAAAAAAGAAACAAGACAAGATAACGGGACAACCCAAAAAGGAGTACAAGTGAAATTAGCTTAAACCTTGGGGGGTAAAAGTGAAATTTTCCCAAAGATAAAATATTTTCATTAACAATTTTCAAATTATTTAATAATTCTAGATAAGCTCGTTTACATTTCACATTTTACTTGTCGTTCAAAGTTAATTTAAAATAATTGCGAAGATAATCAGTAAGTATTACTACTATTTATGGTTATTTTAATATGAAAAACATTTCTATCAATTTATATACGTTTAATTATTTTTTATCTGAATATTGAACATATAAAAATTCATTCGATATCTGTTTTTACACAATTTTCCATCATATGTTTGGTAGTTTCCAGATTTAGTAAATAAATTGCGTATTTTACTTATAAAACATAACATTTTGATTCATGTTATTTATTATATAACTTATATACTCCTATTTATCAATGAAATTATTACGTGAATATAAGCCGTCCGGACAACTTAATAGAAGAATTTTTTTTAGTTTATTTTAATAAAGAATTGATCGAACATAATTAAAACGAAAAAAAATTAAAATGTGTAACTTATAGTATTGTTTTAGATTACTCCTGATAGTACCGGCCTCATCCTGGGCCTGACCTAAGACTAATTGGGTCTATATATTAAAGCTCGGCCCACGGAGTTCGGCCCAAACAAAGTCAACATCTGCCTTGAAGACCAAGTAACGAAACCCTACTTTGGGAGAAGATAGAATTCTACCACGAACGGGAATCGGATATGCATGTATTAAGGAACTAGATATGTATAAGGAGTTCGATCCCTAGAAGGATTAGGGCTTGATCCAAGGCTTATAAATAGATGCAAGATTAGAGATGTAGGACATTCAATACTTTTCGTTGTCTTCTCGGCGTAATAAAAGCTCTCTATATTCTCTCCCGTGGACGTAGATCACATCGATCGAACCACGTAAATCCTTGTGTCATCGTGTTATTGTCTCTTTTAGCTAATTTCGCAAACCCTAGATCTATCAACTCCCGGATGAAACGACAACCTATCTTTCAAGGTTTAGATCAACCTTTGCAAATACTCTTCCTTTTTCTTGTACGGGGCCACGTTTCAGCCTGTATAAATCACATGCATTTGGAGGCTAGTTTTATCAAGATTCTTTTTTTTTAAACACAATAACTTGATACGGCCGGTCGCATACCGTGCGACAGAGCCCACGCCTCCGCAATCGTCCATTAAATCAGGCGCGTGCGATACACGCGCCCTTCAAGGCGCATCCACGTGCCTGACAATTATTTTTTTAATTCGGCGCTTGTAATACATGCATCTGACTTTTTTAATTTTTAATTTTTTCAGTTTTTTTAATCTTTTTTTCCAGTTTTTTATTTTTTTCTTTAGTTTTTTAAAGAGTCGAATGAGGGGAACCGAAGGCCTCGGAGCGAGCTAAAAGACATTAATGTTGTCACAATCATTATCTATAAATTAAAACCGGAGCCGATGGCGAAGATAAAAAACGAATTAAAAAAAAACCTGAAAAGTCAACGATTGACCCGGTTTAACCAGATTGGATCAACCCGAATCTGATTAATCCCATGAAATTAGTTGCATGAGAGTGTGTCTCTTCCTCTTCAAAAAAGGAATTTTATTTGTTAAAAGCATCACGTGATTGGAGATTAATTTCCTCTAACCTTTACACAACGTACAAACAATGGATTTGGATATGAAATACCAAACGTGTGGTACAAGAAAGAGTGAACTATCGGGTTGTATAAGATAGCATTTGGGTGGTGGTGGATACTGCTCCTAATTTGTCTGAAGAATGATGCCTTTATTATTGACTTTATTCATTGTGAATCATTGTCTCTCTATTATAGACAATCATGGTGCTTTTTAGCAGCACAACTTGTATATTTCCTTTATTTTTTATTTTTTTTTGAGGAAAATTTTTTATTTATTTTGAGGCAAACAACTTGTTGCTCTGTAAATCAGGTAATTAATAATGATCCTTCCATTCCACTTAATATATTTTTCTTTTCTTTTTATGTTGTCTTATTTAATTCGTCATGTTTCAAAAAAGAAAATAATTAACTCTTTAAAAATGATGGATTTACATACTTTCTATCTTTTTAACTTTAATCTTAATAAGTGCGCCAAACAGTAAAATGACAAGTTCAATGGAATGGAGATAATACTAAATTAGAATGCAACACTGAACTTCTCTCAACCACCTCGATCAATTATAACTTCTAATAGTGTCAGCAAACAAAACAAAATATATCAAATGATAAATCATTGAAATACGACATAAATATTATTGAAATAGTGAAATTAATAGTAGGATGTTCGATTAATTTTCCCACCACAAATTTACAAACGTAAACCATAAAAAAAGGCCAAAATGCATACAAATTCCTGACATTTTCTTAAATTTTGGTTTAATTTCAAACCTTTTAATTTTTGCAAAATAAATCTCCACCTTTCAATTTTGCTTAATGTTCTCCCGACGACGAATTTGGGTGAAATTCAAAGTGACGTGGCGTTCAAAACGACGTCGTTTTGATTTTAAATTTTAAAAAAAAATTAATTAAATGACACATCTATAATTACTGTCACCTCATCATCTCCAACACCTTTCTCTCTCTCTAATCTCCCGAAAACTGCTGCAGCCGGAATCCCATCACCAAGGGTCGCCGGAAATGCGACTGGACAGCCCCGTCGTGAGCCTGAAAACGCGCTGCTCTCTCCGACCTCGGTTCCCGTCGTCCCCGCCATCGATTGCGCTAAAGCCGCTGCAACCTATACCCACTCAAGTCGCCGGAAAACGCGACCAATCAGCCACCCCGAACTGCTGCTGCTGCGCATCGATCCCGAGCTCCGGCGCCTCCATTCGCGCGCCATCGCAGCAGATCTGGTGCTGCACCGTGCGTCACCGGGAACGCGACAACGAAGAGCCACTGCCCTCCTTCGTCCTTGGTTGCCGTCGCGGAAACGCGCTGCTCGCGCCACTGCGCGGATCTCCTCTTCAGCAGCAGCCATGGAAGTCGTTCGCCACCGCCGAAATCTGCAGATCTGGCGCCTCCGCTCCTCTGCTCCGAACTGCTGCTGCTGTTCGCGACATTGCCATCGCCGGAAATGAAGGAAGGCGAAGCTGCTGCTGCTGTGCAAAAAATGACAGCCACAGCCCCTTTCCTCCATCTACTCAGAGAGCTTGAGAGTCGGCAGGGAGAGAGATAGAGATATGAGAGAGAGACGAAGGGGAAGAAGATAATGATGTGACATTAATTGTTGATGTGTAATTTAATTTGTTTTATTTTTTAATTCTTAAAATAAAAACGACGTCGTTTTGAACGCCACATCACTTTGAATTTCACTCAAATTCTTCGTCGGGAGAACATTAAGCAAAATTGAAAGGTGGAGCTTTATTTTGCAAAAATTAAAAGGTTTGGAATTAAATCAGAATTTGAGAAAAAGGTCAGGAATTTATATGCATTTTGGCCTAAAAAAAAAAAAAGTAATTGTGTGGTAGATTTATATGTTCCGAATCCACTTTCAGATAGCCATAGCTTCCATAAACTCTGCATCATCTTCCATCGCCTGCATCGTCTCCGGCGCTAAGCAAACTTCCACGTCGACACCGCCGGCCACGGCGGCGGGATAAACGATCATATTCCCATCAAATTTCTCAATCTTTCCACTCGCGGCGGCGACCGGCTTCCCCCATCCGAAATCGTTACCGTACACATTATGCCGCGGCGAACTCGTGATCATCACCACGCTGCTTCTCTTCCTCGGAGGAAATTTCCGGTATACAACCGGATTTTTCATCCAATTCTCCACCGTTTTAATCACCGTCTCACCAGTTTGCGCGGCAATATGCTGATTGATCTTGAGCGCCGCGAACCCTAATCCTCCCTGCAGAAGCTCCCACGCACTGATCGCAGTAGAAGAACTGTTGAACGCGTTGCCGAAATACCCATCCGGCAAAGGAATTCTCGCTCTCGCACCAATGGCGATCATGATCCGTACCTCTTCGCTGCTCGGATCATGGCGGCGGCACCGAGTCGTGCTCCGCCATAGATGAGCGGAGAGTGCTTGCAGAGTAGATATTCTGTCGCTCCCAGCTTCAGATATGGCCTTCGATTTCAGCTTCCCCAAACTCTCCTTGCTGAAGTGGAAAACCCTCTCCGTTAAGGGCGGCGGAGGATACAGATTCTTCTCCAACGGCGGGAGAGGGATGCGGCGGTCACCACTGGCGACGCTGCTCGGAAACCACCGCTCGAACACGGGGAGTTTCGATATTGTGCCGGAATTACTACCGCGCGAGAGCTCCGACCAGGAGTTGATGAAGTGCCAGAAGGAAACGCCGTCCACGACGGCGTGATTGGCGGTGCAGCCTATGAAGAGGCCGTCGGCGAGCTGGGTGACTTGCACGCCGATCAGAGGCTTGGAGAGTCCGTCGCAGTTGAGGTATCCACTCAGAGGGAAGAGATCGGATACTATTTCGGGTATATCGGCGACGGAAACGGCGGCGGCGGCGTGAGTGAACTCGGCTCCGGCGTTGTTGCAGTCTAGGAAGTAATGAAACGAATCCTCGGCGGCTGGAGCGGCGGCGAGGCGGCCGGAAAGGGGAGGAAAGAAGTCGAGGGTGCGGGAAAATGAGTTTTTGAGGTGAAGAATGTATGATTTTGGATCGGATTCCGGCTTGTGAAATAAAATTCCTCTCTGAATAGGAGAGAGATTGAGTAATTGCAGATCCCATGGAGTTAGCTCCAATCTTGACATGGGAGTTGCATCCATGCTTGCCATTCCAACCAGACATGAAGAAATCACCTCGATTATCGCCATCTTGATAGATATTTTTTAATTATCTTGGAAATTTAATTTGGTGACTAGAAAGGATAAGAGAAAGTGCTATTAATCAAGTATCTTACTATAAAGAAAAGAATAGTATAGAATGTTCAAGAGATGTTTTACGGTCCACACACATTCTGTATTTCTGTATATCCTTATGATTTTTGTTTTTTCCTCAAATATTCCAAGCTTCCAATTTTACATATTGAAAAAGTAGTTTGACCTTTCAACTTAACATGCATGTCTAAAATAGGTTTTTTTGCAATTCCAGTAATCACTACTAGAAAAATGCAAATACATTACACTGCATAGATGACGTGATTTTTGTCAAACTGTCATCTATGTGCGTTTTTTTAGGTTACATGACACTTGTAAAAATAAACCGTCATTTATGAGCGTGCCTCAGAAGGTAAAGATGACGTTATCTATAAGACTGTCATGTATTATGTACCCATACATGACTGTTTTGTTATACTGTCATGTTCAAGTGTCATGTATAGCTTTAGCTAAAAATAAAAAATAAATAAATAATCGAAAAACACAATTAAATAATCAGAATACCAAAAAATTAACTAAATATGAGAATATCCCCAAATTGAATTCGATAAATCCCTAATCTCGACCTCCATCGCGCATTCCTCTTCACCGCACGATGTTCTCTCCACCGGCGACGTTCTCCACCGGCGAGACCTCTTCCATGGCAGTCTTCAAATCTCGAACTTCAATCTCTATCTCTCTGACGAGCGGACGACCACAAGCGGCTGGACTATCTTCTCGGCGATGTGAACCCACATGTGGCACGAACTCACCTCAATCGCCGAGGTTTCTGCGACTCAGCTTTGTTCCAGCCATACACCCACTCACCTACGGTTTTGCAGAGCCGTCGATGTCCATTCCATAGCAGCTAGCAGCTCCACCAAGCAAGCAGTTCATAATCCCGCGGTTAACGAGAGCCCTATGTTTGCCGAGGTGGACATGGAGGCCGACATCATCGGCCTCACCGTTCGCCCCACCGTCACCCAGGCGGCCATCGTCTTCTACGACACCCCCGCCACACTTGGTTAGTTTCCTTTTATTTATTTATTTCTTTATTTTTTTAAAATTTGTCTCTTGTGATTACTTGCATTCGTGTATGAGTTGGAGCTTGGATTCGATTGTTGTGTCACTTGCCAAAGCTTCAACCTTTGTTAAAGAATAAAGGAAAAACATTATTGGATTCTTCGGTGAAAAAGTGGTCTTAAGTTGTAAAAAATGTTTTTAGATGGTTCTGGAGTTAAAGTTGAGTGGTGAAGGGAGATAATTGCAATTGGTTTAACTGGTTCTAAATTATGTTGATGTCTGAAATTATGTGAGGTTTAGGGTTGAAATAAGGGAAAAGGAAATTTCAAGGGTTTATTGGGTTGATGTCTGATGTTTCTTTAGTTGCATTGCAAAGGATCGATGTCTTTCACTGCAAATATGTTGTGTCCCAACCATTTATTAAGGAAGATTAGAAAGAGTGAGAAAAATGGTAAATAGGATATTATGGCTAATAGCCTTTATAGGTTGCTTGTGTTATATACGCATGCATCTTTATAGTGAAAAGGTGAAAGATATTTGATTAGCATACATTTGCATTAATCTTTTTAAATTTATATCTCAGGAGGAAATTCATTGAAATATTATGTTTGGCTCTAGATGAAATTCGATTGAGGAAGCTTATATTACATGAATAAAGGATTATGTTGTGAGTGACCACTCTTCTCTCTCCAGATAAAGCTGAAAAGAGGTTGGCTGAAGCTCATATGGTCCTTAGTTAGTCGTGTTTCCTGAAGCATTCATCGGTGGCTGTTCACGTTGATCAAATTTTGGTGTTACAATCAGTAACTATACAACCAAGGGTAAAGAGGACTTCCAAAAATATCATGCTGCTGCTATTGATGTTCCTGGTAAGAAAGCTATTGATGTTCCAGGTAAGAAACAACATGAGATGTTCAAGTATTTTTATCATGAAATGCAGCACGAAGTAAATTTGACAAGAGCGCCATATGTCGGTAGAGTGATGTGAGTCTTACCATTTCTAATTTGAAAAACTTTTTCGTTAAATGTTAGTTTGGAATTCTGGATAAACAGTATTAGTTGGTCTATCCTTGCAGTTCACTTAAACATCTTCTCACTACCTAGATGAATTAATCTCATATTATCCCATCTTCTAAAGGTGAGTGTTCTAGTTTTTAGATAATAATGCATGTTTATTTTACACACTTACCATTTTATTTTTCTAATATAGGGTCCTATGCTGCCTGCATTATCAAACCAATGCGGCTATTATGTGATGCGATTCATGAAGGAAATAGTAACACAATTTCAGTTAGCTCATTGGTAATAAACTATGACATAAACTTGCAAAGTAACTTAATTACTTAATTGTTTACTGAAATATTTTTGTGCTCTTCTTCCATAGTTTCCAAAAAAAGAAAGTTATCATAGGGATGAGATCGATGAGGTTCATGAAGAGTGGGCTACATGTGTAATTGATCATCTAAGAGGTACATGTATATATATATTTCATTTGACAAATTATATTGTAATTCTGCCTTAGTAGTATATTGTTTATAATGTGGTAGATTCTTGTATTTTCTAATATGATTCTGGCTTGGTAATTGATTATGTTGTTCTTGTTAGCTACTCGTAATATTGTTTACTGCTGATTTTGTTGTTCTTGTTGGGTATTCGTAATATATATGTGACAGGTTCTTGAACGTGGCTAATGGAGAGAGATTTTTGTATGAAGATCGTATTGTACCTTTTACATTAGTATTTATGGATTCAAATACATTGTTGTTACTTAATGACTATGTATGGATGAATATATGTACTTGAGATGTTTAATTATATGGAAGTTTGGATGTTTGGATTTTATTACGATTTTGAATTATTGGTTTCTTGAAAATAAAATAAGGAAACAAAAAAAAATTCAAAAAAAAAATAACAAAAAGAAAATGTAGACATTAGATGACGGTTCCAAAAAAAGAGTCAACTATAGTATTCAAAATATATGACAATACGAAACACAAAGATAACGGAAAATGACTGTCATGTATTTACCACATTAAAATCAAACGAGCTCATCCACAACAGTATTGCACTCACATATACGACGTTGATTTAACGTCATGAATAGGAATGTAGATGACGGTTACGTAATGTCATCTATAGTATCACTATAGATTACACCTGCCTACTTGACGCTTCGGCACGCTCATAGATGACGTTGTTTCGATGTCATGTATGACCGTTTTTCTAGTAGTGAATTTTATTACTACGGCCCAACTTAAATAAATTCCTGCCACTTATTTAAACAATATTTCTAAATAGTTCACAATTTCATTTTTACAATATTTAGATTTTAGAACTAAATAGTACTCCCTTTGTTCTAAGTTAGTGTGGTTCAACTATTATATACCTCACATATAATCAAATAGGCACCACACTTATGGAGCATAAAGAGAGTACAATTTACTACTGGCTTGATAGTGCTGGCCTCATCCTGGGCCCGACCTAAGGCTATTTGGGCCTGTATATTAACGCTCGGCCCACAGAGTTCGGCCCAAACAAAGTCCACATCTGCCTTGAAGACCAAGTAACGAAACCCTACTTTGGAAGAAGATAGAATTCTACTACTAATGGGAATCGGATATGCATGTATCAAGCAACCGGATATGTATAAGGAGTCCGATCTCTAGAAGGATTAGGGCTTGACTCAATACTTATAAATAGATGCGAAATTAGAGGTGGAAGGGACATTCAATACTCATTGTACTCTCAAATATAATAAAAGCTCTCTGCATTCTCTCCCGTGGACGTAGATCACATCGATCGAACCACGTAAATTACTGTGTCATCGTGTTATTATTTCTTTTACCTACTTTCGCAAACCCTAGATCTATCATTGGCGCCGTCTGTGGGAACCTCATCAACGGTTCTTACGTAGCTGATTTACGATGGTAACGCGATCACAAAGCATGCGGGAGGCCCAAAGCCAACGAGGGAATCCTAACGAAGCGTGCTGCCCCCATAAGCCAAGAGAATCGCCGCAGGCAGTTCGGTCCCAAAGGAGAGGCATGCCAGGGACCCAATAGAAGGAAATCCCTCCGAAAGGATGCCCGCGCTAGAGATCAACGACGAGTCGGAGCCGAAGGGATCCGAGTTGAAGGAGGATGATCTCTCCAGAGACTTTGATCTTGCCACCACCTACGCCGCGGCCGGGTCGCTAAAGCAAACCAGGAGCGTTTCAAACGCTTTCTTGCGACAACCCGGATGTCTCCCATACTTGAAGCCAGGGAGAGTTCCACGCAAAAATCTCTGCCTAAAGCTCCTCACTACACCGAGAGACCGGGACCGGAGCTAAAGGAGAGGCGTGAGCCCCGGCGGGGTTCGGATCGACGTCGGAGTCCAAGCTCGCAGAGTAGCCCCAGGCGACATCATACCCAAAGGCGACCTCGGAGCCCCAGAAGGTATCGAAGCCCGAGCTATAGCGAGAGTCGCGATCACGAGGAATCGACACCGACATGAAAAGGAATCCGGCTCGGGCGATCGGCCCGTTCACCGACGAGTCGCTTGATACCAAACTCCTACGGTGTACAAATTGCCAAACATACCGGCCTACAATGGGGTCGGACGACCCCCTTAACTTCCTAACGCGGTTCCGGTACAGCATGCACAACCAGGGTCTCAGGGAGGAACACATGTGCAAGCTACTCCCCGAGATGCTGATCGATTATGCCCGAGCTTGGTTTGACAGCCTTCCAACCGCGGCGTGGGGTCCTGGACCTATTTGGAAAAAATATTCAAGCAAAGATTCCATACGAAGGTTCAGGCTCGCCGAGACACAGCATACCTCCTATCGGTGAAGCAAAAGGACAAAGAATCTATAAGGGAGTACGGCTTCGTGTTCGTGCAGAAAGCTTGAAGGTCGATAAAATCGACGACGTCTTCCTCATCTCGGCCTTCCGAAATGGAGTTGCCCCCGGGTCCCTGAACCAAGAGCTCGCTAAGCGGAAGCCTGAGACAGCCTAGAAGATGTGGAAGATTGTATACCAGTTCGCCGATGGCCAGGATGCGGACCGGCGGGCGGGAGGAGACCGAGAAGAAGAGAACTGAAGGGGATCGAGGTCGGAGCGATCGTGATCGGAGAAGTTCCCACGAGCGCCTCCAAAGAGGACCTATCCAGTCCCGGCTCGGATCCGGACCAATCCAGTCCCGGCTTGGACCTCGGGTGGGACCAGAGCCGTCCCAACGACCTCCTTTTATGAAGACGAATGCCGAGATCTTCGCACTCCACGAGGATCGGTTCGCTAAACCACGTCCCATGTCAAAATCTAAACCCCGGGACCAAAACAAGCACTGCTCCTTCAATGATGACCATGGGCACCACACGGAGGATTGCCGCGACCTCGCGGAACGGATAGAGAGGTTAGCCCGAGGGAGCTCGAAGAGATACGGCCGGGGGAAGAAAAACACAAAGGAAAACGGAAAGGAGGACAAGGTCGGCTGTGCTCCCCACAATAAGTCGAGCTAAGGTCGATCACGACGAGGAGGATGACGACCCTCCGTACGACGCACCACGGTACGACGGAGTGATCTCCACCATCACCGGGCTACCCCCGGGCAAGACAAAAACCAGGTTGAAGGCGAAGCTCGCGGACCACCGGTCCGTCGGAGTGAGGAGCAAACGAAAAGAGATTCGAAGGGGGAAACCGTCACATTCTCCGAGGATGACCGTGCCTACCGCTACACCACACAACGACGCCCGGTTATACAGGTCGGAGTGGCCAACAAGATGGTCCATCGCGTATTCATCGATGGTGGGGCCGGCGTGAGCATCATCTTCCAACACTTTGCTTGGATAGGATGGGCCTCGACCCGGCTCGGGTGAATTCCACACCCCCTGCTCTCAAGAGCTTTACGCGGCAAGAGACGCGACCGAAGGGACCATCGCGCTCGACGTTGCGATTGGCGGCCCGCCGACCCGCGTCGATAAGCTCGTTCGGTTCTATGTGGTTAAAGCGAACTCCCTACAACATCATACTAGGTCGGGATTGGTGAATGCGATCGGGGCCATCATTTCGCCCTACCACGCCGTTGAAGATACCGACCTCGATTTGGAACCACTTACGATCCGAGGTGACCGGATAAAGGCCAAGGAGTGCATACGGGTTGCTACGAGGTCAACCCCAAGCATAGCAATCAAAGTATCCCAAGGAGCCGGATGAAATGACGTCAATCCCAGACACCCCGGCGGAACAGGTTACCCTGTCCGAAGCAGATCCAGCGAAGGTTGTCAAGGTCGGCTTTGCCGGGGGACCTCAAACACGCATGCAAGTAATCCAGCTCCTAAGGGAGTATCTAGACGTCTTCGCCTGGTCTCCAACGGACATGACGGGGGTGTCGTCGGAAATCATTACGCACAAGCTTAACATTAACCCGAACTCGACCCCGGTCAAGCAGAAACGGCGATCATTTGCTGCCGAACGAAATCAAGTTATCTACAACGAGGTGCAGCAATGGTTGAAAGCCGGGCTTCTGTTTGAAGTCAGGTACCCGATTTGGCTATCTAATCCGGTAGTGGTAAAGAAAGAAGAAGGAGAGTGGAGGATGTGTGTAGATTACACCGACCTCAACAAAGCTTGCCCGAAGGACTGCTATCCTATCCCCAACATCGATGAAAAGATCGAATCCTTGGTGGGACACGAAGTATTCTGTTTTCTCGATCTCTACAAAGGATACTATCAGGTTCTAATGGATGAGGGGGATGCAATCATGACAGCTTTCGCAACAAGCTTCGGGATCTTTGCATTCAAGTATATGCCTTTCGGGTTAAAGAATGCCGGAGCGACCTACCAGCGAATGGTCGATTTCCTCTTCCGAGATCACATCGGCAAGATTGTCGAAGTATACGTAGACGACATTGTCGTCAAGAGTAAAGAAGAGGCCTCGGCGGTGAGCGACCTGCGAACCACGCTCCACATACTAAGGCAGGCGAACCTCAAGCTGAACCCGAAAAAGTGCACATTCAACGTGCGATCTGGAAAATTCTTAGGGTGCTGGATCTCGCCAGAAGGTCTCAAAGCCAATCCACTGAAGATTAGAGCCGTGCAGGAGATGAAGGTACCTCGGACTATCCGCGACGTGCATAGGTTGACAGGGTGCATAACCGCGCTAAGTCGTTTCCTCTCCAAGGCTGCCGAGAGGCAGCTCCCATTCTTCAAAATTCTCAAGAAGGCCCCGGAATTTGGATGGGGACAAGAGCACGAGCTAGCTTTCGAGGAGCTCAAGCACCACCTCGAGGACTTACCAACCTTGTCAGTCCCCCAGAAGGAAGAACCTCTCTCTCTATACCTCGCAACATCTGAGGAGGCAATAAGTGCAGTGTTGGTCCGAGACGAAGGAGATCGGCAGCTACCGGTGTACTTTGTCAGCCGAGTTCTAAAAGACCCAGAGACGAGGTATCAGCCTCTCGAGAAGGTCGCTCTAGCCCTCATAAACGCAGCTCGGCGCCTAAAGCCCTACTTCCAAGCTCACCCGATACAAGTTCTGACCGATCTACCACTTCGACAAGTTCTCACTAAGCCAGAAGCTTCAGGAAGAATCGCGAAATGGGCGATCGAGCTAGGAGAACATTCTATATCGTACGGTCCCCGTCGAGCTATAAAAGGACAGGCTCTGGCAGACTTCCTTGTAGAAGCTATGTATAAGGACCTCGTGGAGCCAAAAGAAATCAAAGCCAAAACCAGGCTCCAAGAAGTCCCAGAGAAGACACCCGGACCGGGGAGATGTACGTGGATGGAGCTTCAGGAAAGAAAGGAAGTGGAGCCGGCATACTCCTCATCAGCCCAGAAAAGAAGGAACTAACATATTCGCTGCGATTCGAGTTCTCCACTACGAATAACGAGGCAGAATATAAAGCTCTCATTGCTGGACTGCGCCTCGCCCAAACCCTACAGGTACGAGCTGTCCAAGCCCATTGTGATTCCCAAGTCGTGGTCAACCATGTGTTAGGGAAATACGAAGTAAAAAGTGAGAAGCTGAAGAAGTACCTAGAGAAGGTCAAGCTCCTTGGACAGTCTTTCCAATTCTTCAAAATAGTCCGCATTCCCAGAAGCCAAAATACCCGAGCTGATGAGCTAAGTAAGCTAGCGACCTCCCCATCCAGCTCGACGCTAGTGGAAGAAGTCCGCAACAGGAGTATAGAAGAGGCGGAAGTCAATGCAATCATAGAGGACGACCCAAATTGGATGACCCCCCTAATCAAATGTTTGGGAAACGGGGAAGTGCCCGAAGACAAGATGGAGGCTAGAAAAATTCTAGCTAAATCCACGCAGTATGCCCTCGAGGGAGGGGTCCTCTATCGAAAGTCTTACTTACAGCCTCTGCTCAGATGTGTTGGACCAAAGGAAGCGGACTACATATTAAATGAAGTGCACACGGGATCGTGCGGAAGCCACATTGGAGCTCGGGTGCTAGCTCAGAAAATCATGCGGTGGGGGTACTATTGGCCAACAATGGCAAGAGATGCGGAAGATTTCGTGAAGAAGTGCCTAAAATGCCAGCTGCATGCCAGAGTGACGAGACTACCCCAAACCGACCTCTCTACTATTCAAAGTCCGTGGCCATTTATGGAGTGGGGCATTGACATCGTAGGGCCTTTCTACCCGGTACCTAAGCAAAAACGGTTTCTAATAGTCGCCGTCGACTACTTCACCAAGTGGGTAGAAGGCGAACCTTCCACAAAAGTCACAAGTGATAAAGCCGTTGACTTCGTCTGGAAAAACATCGTGTGCCGGTTCGGGGTACCAAGAGCACTCATCTCGGATAATGGAACGCAATTCACGAGCAGGGGATTCAGAGAATTCTGTGAAGGACTCGATATCCAGCAAAAGTTCACCTCGGTCAACCGACCTCAAACTAATGGCCGGGCGAAGTCACCAACGGGACGATAGTGAACGGACTCAAGACCCGCCTAGAGAAGGAGAAAACGAGTGGATCCACAATCTCCAAAATGTCCGTGGTCGTACCGGACTACGCCCGAACTCCAACGGGAGAAACCCCGTACCGTTTAGTATACGGGTCCGAAGCGATCATACCGTCGAGATCGGAGCACCCGATCCCGAACTATCAACTTCTCCGCCGAAGCTAATGAAGAGCGGCGCCGAACCGACCTAGACTTATTGGAGGAAAAAGGGAACTAGCCGGCATAAAAGAAGCTCGGTACAAACGGCGGATGGCTCGGTATTACAACCAAAGGGTCAAACCCCAACAGTTCCAGGTCGGTGATCTTGTGCTTCGAAACAATGAGATCAGCCTCTCAGAGAAGCTCGGCAAGCTCGAAGCTACGTGGGAAGGGCCCTACAGAGTACACGAAGTCCTCGGCAAAGGAGGTTACAAAATCGCCTATCTTTCGGGCGAACTAATACCCAGAACATGGCACATCGCCCATCTAAAGAGATTCTTCGTATAAGCGACAAAATCTTGCATATAGAGTCTTAGGTTTTTTTTTTGTCTTTTTTGTCCTTAATGTTTTGTTTTTAACGAGCTCGTCAAAACTCTTTTTACTTTGTTTTTTGGTCATTTTTTAATAAAATTTCATTTTTGTCTTGCATCTCGTGTCTTTTGATTTGCTTATACGAAATATCCATCATATCAAAATCCCCTCATAAGGTCGAACTACGGTTCCCTTGCGTGGTCAGTAATGACCCGACATGGGGTAACAAATTCCTATAATGCGCAAAGGAAACCCTTTCCGAGGTCCGAGCTCGTCTCCCTCCAAAAAGGAAGATCCCACGAGGTCCGAGTCAAACTCCCTCCGAAGGATAAGTAGTTCTCAACTGGGGTCGGAACCAAGTTTCCCCGGGAGAATAAAATACAAGGTCCGAACCATGGTTCCCTTGTCAACACAAAAAGGTCCGAGTCCAACTCCCCAAAAGATGCAACATGCGTAAAACCAAGGAAGCAATCTTCACGAAGAACGGAAAGTTCAAAAACTCGATATATATATTTTTATTTCTAACTATTTGGAACGGTTGGGTGTACATAATTACGGGCGAAGCGAGCTAATCTAGGGGGAAGGATGTTTCTTGCCGAAGCTAAGCCAATCTTATCAAAGGAGGAAGGCCACAGGAGATCATCAATTGAGATTCGACCTCGTCCCCGACCTCGACTTCTTCGGCGGGGAAAACTTCGACCTCGCGGGGCGGCCGAACCGCGACAAACGGCTCGCCTACGCCGGCTCGGACCGACCCGATGTCCGCCGAAGTCGTTTTCACCTCGCGAGCGAGGCATTGTTCGAACAAGAAGAAAGATCTGCCGGACCACGTGCCAAAAGGGCCCGTAACTTAGGTCGGCGGTCCAAAATGCACTTATACCCGCCCGCACTCTCCTTCGGCATTTCAAAAGCACTCGAAGCCCAAAAGACTCGGACCCGAGTGCTTCCTTTAGCGCGATATACTGTTCCAGGTCCTCTTTTGCCTTTAATTCCGCCTCGGCGATGGTGATACCACCCCCGCGACGGATAATATCTTCATACTCGGCATGCTCCTCGACGATCATCTCGTAGTCTTTGGGAACGCGGCCAGCTTGATCTCGGGCAACTTCCAACTCCTCCTCAGCCTGCAGAAGCTTGGCCTGAAGCAAGTCGGTACTCTCTTGAAAAGCGAGACGCTTAACTTCGACCTCCTCACAAAGTGCCTCGAACTTCATCTGCCATCTCGTCAGCTCGGCTTCTTGAGATTTCAGCAGAGTACACTTATGGCTGAAAAGCTCCTCGGCTCGGCGGCATTTGTCCTTCCATTGCTCAACAACGGACCGTTGGTCAACCAGGTCTTGTGAAAGGAGAGCTATTTGTATGCGCAAAGTAGAAACACCGACAGAATCCAAGCTCTACACTCAAGAAAAAAAAAAACAAATTCATTCATTTGAAGATATTCCGTACAGATATACAATGAAAAGAAAAAGAAAAAAAAAACCAACTACACTAGAATATCGCCGACCTCCTTGTCCTGAGAAGGTGGCTGTTCGGAGGGGGAACCGTCAAAGTCCTTGTCAGCGGCCGGATCTTCACCCGCCCCAGCCTCCTGCTCTTCCTCCACTTCCTCTTCGTGGCCCGCGCCTTCTTCTTCCTCGTCGCGAAGGGCATCGAGCGAGAATCCGGGTCGAGGTCCCGGTCTACCGAGCAGCCGACAATTTGCTCGACGGACGACAAAGTGGACGAGGCGGCGCAGTTTCCAGGATAGGAAAATGATCGAGGTGATCTCGGACCACTCTGGCGTACCGGGAAGGGAGGGCTTCATCCCCTAGCCGCTCGAAGCCGTACTTGGAGGCATCCAGGCCGGGGAAGTCCTTAGCGGCCCTCTCCAAGGCAGCCACGGCGAAGTTCCCGTTGATAAGCATGGCCAAGTCATTAGCGAGCTCGGAGAAGCTCTCCGACAACAGGAACCTCCTTGTAAATGCCCGCAGAAGTTCGCCTTGGCTAGTGGCAAGGCGACCTTCCCGGTCCCTCGCCGCGTTCAGCTCGGACTCCAGCTTCCGAGCTCTCTCGGACTCCACCTCGGCCTTCTCGAGCTGAGCGGCCAGCTCGGATCGGACAACTCTCATATCCTCGCCGGCCTTGACCAGCTCGGCCTCAACCTTCTTCGCTCGGGCATTGGCCGACATCAGCTTTTCTGCGTATCGGCTCTTCTCGTCCTCGTGATTCGAGGACATCTCCCCAACGCTGTTCTTCAGCCATCCCACGAACATATCAAGGCCCTGCAAGAAGGAATACAGTTAGCTACACCGGCAACAATCAAGGGAAACTGTATTACTAAAAAGTAATTTTTCACCTCGGAAAAAGGCAGACCAGCCAGCTTGTTGGAGGGAGCTGCCGGGCTCGCATCACTACCCGTGACATCAATGATGTCCACTTCGAGCTGGTCCCCGACCTTCAACCGTTTCTGGGGAGGTTTGGGGGAAGGAGAGCGAACGATTCGCCGGCGGCCCGCGAGCCGACCACGATCGGAGGAGGAGGCGGATCGCCCGGATAGCTTCGCTCTCTTAGCCCCGCGAGCTGTAGCCTTACCATCGGCCCCTTGATCTTACCGAACTTCACGCACATACAAATCACGAAAGGAGTCGGGACGATAAATAAACACAAGACAACTATCCTAATAGCACTAGCGGGGCCTCACCGTCGCCGGATCCACCATATTTTGAGGCTCATACGGGCTCAACCCCGCTTCAGCTAGGGAGTCTTCATTGTAGCTCGCTTCAAAAGGACCGTGGTCCCTCATCGCTTTTACAGCGGACTCCAAATCCTTATCGACCTCTTCTATTACCCACTCGCAAGGCTTTTCTAGCCTCCAAATCAGGTCGATGAAACTACTGTGGCGACAAAAGAAATATTTCGTGCCACTTGTCCACCTTATTTTGAGTTCGCCCCTTGAACTCGATCCGGGCTGCGGCGTAATACCGGCCCCCGCCTTTTGAAGACAAAGAGCTCGTGAATGAGCTCGGCGGATATTTGGTGACCCCTATCTACTGCTGCCACACCCAAATCCGTAAACTGCCTAAACGAGTTCGGCATTATCTGCCCTAACGCTAAGCCCAGCTTTTTCTGGAGTTCGGAATAGGGCTCAGGGAGGGGTAATCGAAGACCAGCGTGCAGACTGTCCTCATAAATAGTGACAAACCCCATCGGGGGAGAGCACGCCTATCCTCTGGGCGAGGTTCTATTAATTCCGCCTCGTTAGGAAAAATGTACGTTTGGGCAAGAAACCTAATTCTAGCCTCATTTAAGGTCGAGGGGTAATCCGCCCCTTTCCCCTTCACACACGGGGGCACTATTAAAGATTCGACAAAAGGAATAGCGGATCCTAATGAAAAATGCTAAAGGCAACACTTCACTCGAGCCGGCGACGGAGCCGGATCGATATCACTACTACTAGGCGAGAAGGAGAGGCCATACTTACTTGTTAAAAAGAAGGTAAATGCTCCGGCGGATGATTTGAAGCGGGTGCGGAAGAACAATGGAGTGAACACGGCGGTATAAGAACAGTAAATTGGGGGATTTTTGGGGAAGAAGAAACTTTTCTGCGCAGGAACTTTTTTCTCTAAATGACGGCGGATGTGAAATAGTGTGATATGGGCAGAACGTTTCCGCTTCTGAGAATATACGTTTGAATCCCACCGTTGCGTCTGACACACGTGTGACGGGGGCCCGCCTTTCTCGAAACATGAACCGTCCCTCCACAGAATTCAAACGGCCCATTGCTTTCCCCGCCCTTTAAATTTTATATGGGCCGCGCCTATTGATCAACCTCAAGAACATAACAAGCCCCTGATACTCAGATCGCTCATCTAATTATGCCTGCTACTTCAGCTCGGATTATAAGTTCGGTAATTCAGTTCGTCCCAGTGATTTGCGCGATCAATCACCTCGGCAATTCGACCTCGCAGTCTGCGTCTACAACATGTCTTCTTTCCTCTTTTTTGGGGGGGGATGTGATAGTGCTGGCCTCATCCTGGGCCCGACCTAAGGCTATTTGGGCCTGTATATTAACGCTCGGCCCACAGAGTTCGGCCCAAACAAAGTCCACATCTGCCTTGAAGACCAAGTAACGAAACCCTACTTTGGAAGAAGATAGAATTCTACTACTAATGGGAATCGGATATGCATGTATCAAGCAACCGGATATGTATAAGGAGTCCGATCTCTAGAAGGATTAGGGCTTGACTCAATACTTATAAATAGATGCGAAATTAGAGGTGGAAGGGACATTCAATACTCATTGTACTCTCAAATATAATAAAAGCTCTCTGCATTCTCTCCCGTGGACGTAGATCACATCGATCGAACCACGTAAATTACTGTGTCATCGTGTTATTATTTCTTTTAGCTACTTTCGCAAACCCTAGATCTATCATGGCTCAAGTCCAAATATTAGGTCCTGTCATTCGAGATTTTTTTTCTAGTACAATTCAGCTATTTTATTTGAATGGAATTTATCCGACGCACACATGAGATAGCGACTATGGATATTACTCTGGTCGTAAATAGACAGAAGGAATGAGTCAATTTCATACAGTAAGAGCAGCCATGAACTCTGGATCATCTTCCACCGCCAGCATTTTCTCCGCAGTCAGGCAAACTTCCAAATCGACGCCGCCAGATTGAACCGCCGGGAAAATGGTGATCTTCCCATCAAAATCTCGCCGTCTTCCACTCCTCGCAGCAACCGGTTTCCCCCATCCGAAATCATTGCCGTACACATTGTGGCGAGGCGAACCGATGATAAAAAATTTCAATCTCCTCAAAAACGTCCCATTTTCAAAATTTCCCAAGTCTTTGATTGCTGCTTCACCCGTCTGTTGATCGCTCACCAACTCATTGATCTTGAGCGCACCATAGCCTATTCCATTCTGCAACAGCTCACACTCACTAACTGAAATTGTAGCTGCATAAATCGCATTACCAAAATACCCTTCCGGCAAACCGATTCTTGATCTTGCACCAACTGTTAGAGCGAACTCAACTTCTCCGCTGCTCGGATTTTGGCGCGTGATTGTTCGCCATAAGAGAGCTGAGAGTGCTTGAAATGATGATATTTTATCACTTCCAGCTTCAGAATTCGCTTTCGTTTTGAGTTTCACCAAATTTTCTGTGCTCAAGTGGAAAACCCTCTTTAACAGTGGAGATGGAACAAATTTGCGAGACAGATTTTGCTGCGATGGAAGAAGACGATTGCTGTGGCCGGCTACTGTGCTAGGAATGGAGCGATCAAATACAGGAATTTTCGAAATTGTAAGAAAACCGCGAGAGATTTCAGACCAAGAGTTGAAGAAATGCCAGAGAGAAGTGCCGTCTACGACGGCGTGATGGGCTGAGCAGCCTATGAAGAGGCCGTCGGCAAGCTCGGTGACTTGCACCGCAAGCAAAGGCTTTGAAATTCCTTCAAAACTAGTAACATCGGTTAGTGGGAAAAAGGAAGACACGATTTCAGGTACGTACTTTGGTTGGATGATGTCGGAAACAGAGACGGCGGCGGCGACTGCGTGAGTGAATTCGGCTCCTGCATTGTTGAAGTCCACGAAGAAACTCGTCGTGCCGTCGTCGTGTGGGGCGGTGGTGAGGCGGCCGGCGAGTGGAGGGAAGAAGGCTAGTGTACGGCAGAATGAGTTTTTGAGGTGTTGGATTAGGGTTTGTTGGGATTGAATTTGAGGGTTGTGAAAAATAAGGCCCCTTTGAATGGAGACTTGGAGTAATCGTAAATCCCATGGAGTAAGCTCTAATCTTGAGATGGAGGTTCCAATTGCATTAATGCTTGCCGTTTTAACAAAACAAGAAGATATCACGTCGATCTTTGCCATGTTCTTGAAAATGTTTGTTCAAGAAAATTAATCTTCTTAATTAATTTTGCTAGAGACAATGATCAAATGGAGGAGCATTTATTCAAATATAGCTCATCGTGAAAATGAAGATAATCCATCGTAGTAATCAAATGATTTACGCGTCTTGTTTTATTTAATTAAACTAAATTGTCGTGACGAGTTGGTGGTTAATTTACACGTTTAGCTATATATGATTTTGCCATCAATAATTATGCTTAGTCTCTTTGTGTATATGTCTTTTCTTGAGCTAGCTCGGCCTATGAATCGAAAAATGATGAATGAATATTGAATGAATGGCAAGTAGCTACACCTAATCAAGTAATTTATTTTCTTCTAGTATATATAGTCACGTTACATCAAAGAGACACTAATTGTAGGGCTCCTTTACTTATTAAATATATATATACTAGTTGTAGGGCTCCTTTACTAATTAAAAAGATATGAGTCTCTAGTTATTTCTTTAATTTGGACTTCCCAACAGTTTATCCTTTTCATGAAAAGAGTGTGGTTTAAGATTCAAACCCTTGACACACTTGTGAATTGTGATAGTATCTGTAAGGGAAAAAACACGTGAAGCAAAGTGTGGTTTTTTTGGGTTGGAATTTTGATTACTGCATTCTCAGCTCTTGTATCCAAAATCCAAACAAACATGGTCTAGCTACTGGGATTATCCCAGCTTTTTTGTAGGCCATAAAACTGTAAATTGGGCCGGGGTAAGCTTTGGACTTCGTCTTAATCTGAAAGCCCTTTTTAAAACTCTTTCGGCTAAATTGTAAATATAATTTTAATAATATATATACTTTTTTTGAGTTTGAAAAAGGGGATAGGTGAAATTTGAACTCTTTGACCTCCGTGTTTATAGAAGCGATATCCCTGATATACATATTGCTTAAATATTCGTGATATCAATACATAAATTAATAAAAGTAAAACATGATGGAATAAAATGACTCTTGAGGTTAGTTTCGTCATAATATTCTTTCCCACTTTAATTAATACGGAGTATAATACTCTCTTAGTTACATTATTAATATATTGCTTTTCTTTTTTATTTGTCTCATTATTAATGTTATGTTCCAAAAAAAAGTTAATTAATTCTTCAAAAATTATGGGATCTATCTATTTTCTATTTTTTTTTTACCTTCTCTTGGAAATTAAGTGAATTATGTGGGGTTTACTACAAAAAATGGAAGTAGCAAATTTTTTGAAGACGTGCCAAAAAGAAAATTATGGCAAAAAGATCGGGGACGGAAGTAGTACATTCTTCTGTTGAATTAAGAGAAAAAGAGCTGTAATGATTGAATTCTAGACTATTTTCTTTGCACGGGAGAAGTCTACCGAAGCAACATTGAGTTCAAAAAGCTGGTGGCTGATGATTTTAGTAGCGTACATCCACATAGTGATGGAGTACATGAAGATGATGGGGGACTAGAGGGATGGTAAAATGAACCTGTTCAAAAAACATAACAATAATCTACGATAAGTTTGTGAACATGCAAGGTTTAAAAAAATCCTTAAATTTTTTATTAGATAATATTAGTGACTTTATAAAATAATGATAGTGTACAAGTATGCATACTAACTACAACTCCTAGGTATAATGCTCTAAACCAATTGCGTTTACATGCTTAATGTAGTACATTGTATTTTAAATATATTATTACTCCATGAAAACAATCAAATTAATTCAGTAAAAAATTGAAGTAACACTAGTCGTTATATTACGTGTGTAAAACCAAAGATATTTCAATTTTGAGAACAAATTACGACAGTATTCAAATCAAATTCTGTATCCGACGGTCAAACCATTCACTCACTTAGTTTACTGGTGAGTAAAAAGTTAAAACTCGAACGACGTGGCCAAACAAGAGCCACGTAGAACATGCAAAATCAGTCCCTTCATTCTTACACTATCAATAAAGTTTGCTCCATCTCCAAACGGACAACACTCTACGATACAACCAAAGCAAAATCTTCCCCATTATCCTCAATCAATCATCGCCGTCAATTCTCTCAATCCTACGGCTCTCCCCTCCTCAAATCCCCAAACCATATCCAACAAAAATCATCTTCAACTCATAAAATCTCTCTCTCTCTCTCTCTCTTCGCTCTCAGCCACTAACTTTCTCTAACCAAAAAATCCTCTCCACCACCATGGCCTCCATAGCCCTCAAAACCTTCGTCGGCCTCCGCCAGTCCTCGCCGGAAAATAATGCTATTGTTCTTTCCAGGCCCGCCGCCGCCGCCTTGCCCCGCCGCAGATTGCGGATAAACGCCTCCAAGTCTAGCCCCAGAGTCACCGGCCGCAACCTTAGAGTCGCCGTGGTGGGAGGCGGCCCTGCTGGTGGCTCCGCCGCGGAGACGCTGGCTAAGGGAGGGATCGAGACGTTTCTCATCGAAAGAAAGATGGACAACTGCAAGCCATGCGGCGGCGCCATCCCTCTTTGCATGGTCGGAGAATTCGATCTCCCGCTCGACATTATCGACCGTAGAGTGACAAAGATGAAGATGAT
Organism: Agastache rugosa; assembly: GCA_031470985.1. Lineage (NCBI taxonomy): Eukaryota > Viridiplantae > Streptophyta > Magnoliopsida > Lamiales > Lamiaceae > Agastache > Agastache rugosa. The sequence goes on from CM062605.1 coordinate 30,268,103, forward strand.
CTCGCCGTCGAATGTGGCGGTGGATATCGGCCGGACGCTGAAGCCGCACGAGTACATCGGCATGGTCCGCCGCGAGGTACTCGACGCCTACCTACGCGACCGCGCCGCCACCGCCGGAGCCACAGTCATCAACGGCCTCTTCCTGAAGATGGACATGCCGCAGGCCAAGACCGCGCCTTACGTCCTCCACTACACCGACTACAACGCGAAGACCGGCGGCGCCGGCGAGAAGAAGACTCTGGAGGTCGACGCCATCATCGGCGCCGACGGCGCCAACTCCCGCGTGGCGAAGTCCATCGGCGCCGGCGACTACGAGTACGCCATCGCGTTCCAAGAGCGCATCAAGATCCCCGACGAGAAGATGAAGTACTACGAGGACCTCGCCGAGATGTACGTCGGCGACGACGTGTCGCCGGACTTCTACGGCTGGGTCTTCCCGAAATGCGACCACGTGGCAGTGGGGACCGGCACCGTGACCCACAAGGGCGACATCAAGAAGCTCCAGGTGGCCACGCGCCTCCGCGCACGCGACAAGATCCTCGGCGGGAAGATCATCCGCGTGGAGGCGCACCCCATCCCGGAGCACCCGCGGCCGCGGCGCGTGCTGGACCGCGTGGCGCTGGTAGGCGACGCGGCGGGGTACGTGACGAAATGCTCCGGCGAGGGGATATACTTCGCGGCGAAGAGCGGGCGGATGTGCGCGGAGGCGATCGTGGAGGGGTCGGAGAACGGGAAGAGGACGGTGGACGAGAGCGATCTGAGGGTATATTTGGAAAAATGGGACAAGACTTACTGGCCGACGTACAAGGTGCTGGACATTCTGCAGAAGGTTTTCTACCGCTCGAATCCGGCGAGAGAAGCGTTTGTGGAGATGTGCGCCGACGAGTACGTGCAGAAGATGACGTTCGACAGCTATCTCTACAAACGGGTCGTGCCGGGCAACCCGTTGGATGATTTGAAGCTTGCTTTCAACACCATTGGGAGTTTGGTGAGGGCGAATGCGCTCAAGAACGAAATGGAGAAGCTCAACGTATGAGAGAGCGGGTCGGATCCGGATCCGGATCCGGGCTAGCTGTTGATGGAGAATATTGAGGATTTTCTTCTACTTGAGAATTGCACTTCTTTCATTCATACCTTTGTCTTATATATTTTGGTTGTAATTGAAGCATATGTAAGATAAGGCTATATTAATTAGGCTAAGGTGATTTCTCTTTTAATTGAGCATATTGTTTTTTACTCAAAGTCTATTTGCAATTTTCTTCAAGGATTTGAGCCAAAGAATTGAAAAAAAAAGAACATGTAACAATAAATTTAGTGACATAAAGAGTTGGATGGAGAACCTACTTTGGAATTTGAGTGTAATCCATGCTTCGGATAACGAAATTAACCCATGACAATCTAGTGTGGATTTTGAGTGTAATATATGAGTACATAATTGTCACAGTAGAAAAACATATTACCAAATATATTAGAGAATAATGATAAAGAGTGATGCTATTTAGCCATAATGTGGCTAGCAATAATTTGGTCGATTAAGTGAAAATAGACCAATTTTGTTAGATATTTGATTCATATAAAAAGTATGATTATTTTTTACTTAAATTTTATCATGATTAGTGTAAATATTTTTTTTTTCTTATTTTTTTCGACAAAAATCTTTGTATTACCTTTATTATATCTATCGAGATTTATGTTACATCCAAATCCAAATATATCAAGATAAATTTGTATAAATTAAATATTTTAAATATTAGAAGTTATTTATAACCCAAAAATTTAAATAAACTAATTTTTTTTGTTATTAAATAAAATTATGGGTAGCCATAATATGACTGCATAAATTTATTCAAGAGTATTATTTATGTATATCCAGTATGATGATAGTGTATGCTCCCCATAACCAGTTTTGAATGCATGTATAACACATAACCACTAAGACTTTTTGACTTTTCTAATTATATCTATTGTGACATTTTCTAAAAAAGTGTCATTTTGTGTGAAAAATGGGAAAAAATTGGACTAGTTAACCAAAATCATATAAAATCATGTATTTACCCTCCTATTTTAGCTATTAAAATGATAGCTACGTATTTCTTTATTACATATTTTGCTAATCGATCCTTCGCTTCTAAAATGGTATCAGAACCCTGGTTTTATTAAGGAATTATATTTTATTTATTGCTTTAAGTATTATCCTAACGGAGGAGACATCAAGAAAAACATGAATCCGGACAATTGTCCGAGATGCGAGTATTACAGGAATTATCTCCAAGATTTGGAGATAAAAAGAGAAAGAAACCAGATGTCAAGGATAATCTGGAGAGAATTGTTCGACTCTATAGTCGTACGAGAAAGAAGGCTTGAATACATCGAGCCTTTTACTCAAGAAATTGAGGCAAGAAGGAGATATGATTCAGATCTGAGCGATCTCCTGTTCGAGGTGACAAATACCATGAGAAGGAACCATCATAACAATCATATCTGATGGATCCAGAAGAATGTCCAAGGTGTGGACATTTCCAGGAACGTCTCCAAATTCTGGAGAAAAGAAGGACAAAATACCAGAGTGTGCTAACACACTGGAGAAGGCAGTTGGATATCCTAATCCAACAAAACCAGGAGAAAGAATTAATTGATTCTTGTCTCCAAGGAATCAAAAGAAAAGAAGATCTTCTACATAGGTGTATACTCCTTGAATGGGAGATAGAACATGCTATGAGAAGAGATCATTGGATCCATCTAGGAGTAAATTGGAATTCATATACTACTCCGCTCTGATGGAACAAAAGAAAGATAAAGGAGTATCATCTACTCTTTTGTATCAAGAGATTTCTCCAGATTCCTCCAAGATATCGGCGGATTTAAGAGAAATTCAGAAGACCGTACAACATTATGGCGATAGCCTGTATGGTGTACCACGCGATCTTTACAAGATGGCTATGAAGCAGGATGAAATCTATAACATCCTGAAAGAGATCCAATCACGGATCGAAAGACTGGAGCAACGACCTAGTTCCAGTCAAAGGAGAAATCCTTTTGGTAATGAACCCACTTATCCAAAGCCAGTGGGAGAAACCAAAAAGGATCCCAACATGGAGACTTTGAAAAGAATGATTCGTGAAAAGAAAAAATGAGTAATCTTGAACGAATCAAGCTTGACGATCTCCAGGAGTTAGCAGATTCTTTTGCTAACATGACGATGGTGGACTTAAAGATGAACCAGAATGTGGTCCAAAACCCACAGCCAGTGAATCAATTTCCACCAGGAGCCATCATTGGAAATCAACAAGATTTTCAGAATGCACCAGGAGCCATTAATGCAGTCCAGGATTTTCAGACTGGAGCAAGGTATGATCAACATACCCCAAATGATGCATACATGGCAGCAAGAAGGACAAGGGCAAGAAGGCCGCATCCAAAGGTGCAAGATACACCCTATGGAAAAGCGACCCTGGATCCCATCCATCCTTACGGAGTGATGCTCGACCTTGATGAAGTAAATTTCAGAGATCGAGAATCCGTTATTGACGAATGGACGTCAGCCCTGAGAATTGCAGCCGCAACTCTCGACTTGAATAAGGAAGGATTCGTAAGAATTCTCGAAATGAGAGTCTTGCAGGAGTGGTCAAGACAGCATGGGAATTCTTTCCCGTAGATATCAAGAATTCATGTTTTGAGAGTGATAACTACACAGAACATGTCCAGAATATGGCCGTTCTTTTTAAGAACCATTTTCTGGGAGAAAGATATTTCGAAGGATATGATCTAGAGAAGAGAAAGAAATACTTGATGGCATTGTATAATCTAAGACTTGCAGTCTTGGATCAACAATCGCTCAACAAGTTTCTACAGCTCTTTACTCTTTATCAACATCAATCTAAAGTTGATGATAGAGTGGCACTGGAAATCTTCTTTCTGAAATTTCCAAGCCCATGGAAATAGATGCTGATCCGGGATTACGAACCAGGTGATCCTGAAAACGTCTCGAGAAGGATGTCTTATGTACATCGAAAGCTCTCGGAGTGGTGTCAACAAGCAACAGCTCTGAAGAACTTGAAAAAACTGAGGAGGATTAACAAATTTGCTTCTCTAAACTGTGAAGACAATGATCTACCAACGATCATTGGGGGAGAACCACCAAGGCTGAAGAAATACAAGAAAAATAGGTTTCAGCCCTATCATAAAGGTGGAGATCCAAAAAGAAATTCTTGGAAACCAAGAACCAGATGGTCACGACGGAAGGCTAGATCTTACAAATCCGGCCAAAGAAGTGGACCATCAAGAAATAGGTATCATTTCCAAGGAGATAATAAATCCCAAGGAAGGACACCGGCCAAGAAAACTTTCAGGAGAACTCACACTAGAGTCAATGAAAGTTTCAAGGATTGCAACTGCTGGACGTGCGGTGCAAAGGGGCATATTTCCACAAATTGCCCTGACAACGAGAGAAGAGGTATCAACAAATTCGAATCTACTCCGGATATCGAAGATGCCGTCTACTACCAGGAACTGGTACAAGTATATCAGTTCGAAGATATACCCTCGGATGAGAGTATATATGAACAAGAAGAAGTCTTCAGCGGAGAAGATTCAGAATGGTCTGATGGAACTAGATCGGAGTCAGACTGATCCAGAGATTGTTCATCAGGAGAAAGAGGACAGAACAGGATTTTCCAGTCACACAACTCTCTCTCAAAGCCTGATTGACAAGATCATGAAGAAGAGTCTGAATATACAAAAGTATCAAGGCTTTTCGGCAAGTAATATAGATCAAGTTCTAAGGAACTTTAATCTAAGAAGCAGGAAACAACAAATCGTCTATGGAATTTCTAGGCGAGAAATGTCGCTTCCTATAGAGCTTACAGGGAATCAAGTGGAGATGCAGTTGATTCCAGCCAGTGACATCCGGGAAGATTTATCAAAAATGAAGCCCGAAGTCGCTGAAAAGATGAACTGGATTCATATTGGAGCAATCCAGTTGATGTTAAAGTCGGCTCTCTTTACCGGAGTTCACACGCCGATTGATATCGCTATATGCGATAAAAGAGTCAGAAATCTGAAGGATTCCGTATTGGGAACAATAGCGGGAGATCTTTGTGCAGGACAAGTAGTGGGAATCATTTATCCAAAGATTGCTTACAATCTTAATGATACCCCTTTCAGCAAAGCCCTAACGCTTTATCAGGACTTTAAACGCAAGGATTTACTGGAGGAAGGTAACAGGCCTTACTCCATTACTTATCAGGTATCATATGCTCTTTCCAACTCACATCACACTGAGTTATTTCTGGGAAAGAAGTTTATTGAGATACCAGATATCTTCAACATGGTGACAACAGCTGTTTGTCCCGATAGAGTTGAAATTGCTCGGTTAAGGAATGTGGATATTCAAACCCGAGATAGAGAAGTCATGAGGCATGATCAAAGTCTCAGGATAACTTCAGGAAGATTATCCTTCCAAGGAGACAGAATTATGTCTTTACCATATGGAAGGAGTCGGAGTCTCATTCGAGAGGAGGCACACCCTCAAACATCTCAGAGTAACAAAGTTCCAGTGAATCTGAAATGTCCAGAGGGATGGAGAGAAGTGATAGTAAAATTTGACGCTACAAGGTGGGAAACCAACTTCCCTTGTAATGTTCTTTACTATCTGCAGCAGCCGGAGATTAATCATTACAAAGGTACCCTGAAAATTGGGGGACAAGTGATGGAGATCAAGGGTAGAGCTGGAAGAGAAGCAGTTTTGCTTTTGGGACTGGATTTTCTCGAGGGTCACAAACCTTGGGGAAATAAAGAGGACGGAATGGAAATCACGATTAATGGGAGAAAACTATTAATCGAATGACAAGTCCATTCTCCATATACATCTCTATAGGGATGTTATATGAAAAATATAAGGCAGAATATTTTGCTGCTTATATTGACTCAGGTGCAGAAATTTGCACTGCAAAACGAGGAGTCTTCCCGGCAGAGGTAGAAGATGATCTACCCCGAATTGCAGGAAGAGATTTCTCAAAGAAGATTTTGCTCCTTGCTAAAGGAGTAAAAGAGACGGAAATTCTGATTGGAGGAGCCAGAGGTACACCCTGGTATAAGGTGAAAACTCCACCAATTTATTTCCATGATACAGGTGCAGACATTCTGCTAGGAAACAATTTCCTACAGATGTTCAAAAGATATATGCAGGATAATGAAAAAAGGCAATTGGTTTTCACAACCATTTGCGATCACAAGATCATTGTCCAGAGGCTCAAAGGGGCTTTTAATCGCCAGATACCATTGAGTTTTCGCAGCAAGCGTGGTGATGAAGGAAAACTTCGACAACCAAAAATGAAGGATCAAAGGAGATTCAGTGAAGCAGTGCTAAGCTGTATCAGAGATTGGGATCTCAATGATGAAGAGGTCCAGATCCTCAAAGCATCTTTAATATCTCATCAAGATATTAAGGAAGAAATGCAGGTATCCCTAGAAGATGTCAAAAGGAAAATCAAAAGGAATTACAGTGAGAATCCTTTGGCATGGTGGGATAAAAACAAGCTCAATGCAACCTTGAAGGTGAAGCCAGAAAAGGAGTATGAGTTTGTAAGATACAGACCAATCCTGATGAACCTCAAAGATCAACAGGATATGAAGGAAATAATCAAGGAACACCTTGATTTAAAGCTGATCGAACCAGGGAACTCGCCCTATAGCAGTCCTGGATTTCTGGTAAGAAATCATGGTGAGATCAAACGAGGTAAACCTAGACTAGTTATTAATTACAAAGGAATTAATGACATTCTAGAGTTTGATGGATATTTTATCCCAAGTAGGGAACACCTTATTAACTGCATTAGGAATGCTAAGGTTTTCTCTAAGTTTGATTGCAAGTCAGGTTTTTACCAGATTCGCATGGAGGAAGGGAGTAAGAAGTTTACAGCCTTCTCTACTCCACAAGGGCATTATGTTTGGAACGTAATGCCAATGGGGTTAGCTAATGCGCCTCAAATATTTCAGAGAAAGATGGATAATCTATTTAAAGATTATTTTTCTTTTATGTTCGTCTATATTGATGATATTTTAATAGCATCAAAAAATATGGAAGAACATATCAAACATCTTGAGATCTTTGCAGATGTTTGTTATAAAGAAGGTTTAGTACTGTCTGAAAAGAAGGCAGTCGTTGCAACTCGGAAAATGGAATTTCTGGGTATTGAGATCGATGAAGCAGGAATCATTCTGCAGGACCATATTGTTCAAAAGGTCCAGAATTTTCCTGAAGATCTTAAAGAAAAGAAACAACTTCAGAGTTTTTTGGGAGTTGTTAATTTTGCGGGACCATTTATTAAAGATCTCGCAAAACATAGAAAAGTTTTCAGTTCATTACTGAAAAAGGATGTTCCGTTCATCTGGACAGAAGAACATCGACAAGGGATGCGGGAGTTAAAAGAGGTTTGCAAAAATCTCCCAAAGCTCGCGATACCGCAGGACGAAGACGACTTGGTCCTGTATACAGATGCAAGTGATTATTGGTGGGCAGCAGTCCTAACCAAGATCACTCCTAATGGAGAAGAACCCTGTAGATACTGCAGTGGTTTATTCTCAGATGATGAGGCCGTGAGATGGCACATCAACGAGAAAGAGTTCTTTGCAGTCAGAAAGGCGTTCAAAAAATGGCCTTTATTTTTACTTGCAAAGAAATTTACTTTGAAAGTTGATAACACACAAGTTAAAGCTTTCTTAAGAAACAAGATGGAATCTAAGCCTGAAAAGGCTAGATTAATTAGATGGCAAGCTGAATGCCAATATTATATTTTTGATATTGTCATTCTGAAATCTCACGAAAATATTCTTGCAGATTTCTTAACAAGAGATGGAGCAAACTGACGTGAACTCCATTCTACTAGCCCATAGACATCTCAGAGAAAATCTGGAGATGTTATCCGGCGAGTGGGACGAGTGCATTCTGAATGCTGAACAAGCAGGAAGATTGCAAACTCTCGATAAGACGAAAGTCACCGAGAGAATACGAGCTTGCATACGGTCTCAGAGTCAACTCTGGACTGCATGCCAAACACCAATCCTTCGGGTGGCCAAAGATCCTTTGGTAAAAGAAGAGTTTCGAGTACAGGGCTCTAAACCTGTAGCAGAGGATTCAAATACCTCTTGCCCAAGTTCTAAGGTGGTGGTATCTTCGGAACCATTGCCCCAAGAAAAAGATGATATTCAGGGGTCACACTCTGAACCATCATGTCAACCCAGCACCTCTGGGGAAAAAGAGGGAGAGATTAATCTTAGGCCAATGACTGGCATTTCTAAGATTAATACTGATAAGATTGAAGTTTCTTCTTCATGGCAGGTTTATCAAGCCAATTGGGAGAAGCTCAACACAAGGACTGGTATCAACCCAGAAAAAATAAGGGTTGATGTCTCGAGGAAATATCCTCGGGTGTGGATGATGCCCAATGCAGATCCACATGAAGTCAAAAGATGGTATGAATTCGGAGCACTAGCTTCAGTCTATACCACCTCGCCATCATTCGCCGAAATCAAGAATCTACCCAAGTGGATTCAAGAGGCGGTGTATGATACCTGGGCTAATAATCCACAGCTTAGCCGAGGAGACATTTTGGAGCTGTATTTTATCAGTGCAGCCCCAGAACCAGCAGGGAAAGGAAACCATGAAGCCTTCCACTATATTAGGCCTCGAAGACCTGATGCACGCGCCCTTGAAAAGATCAAAGCGCCTGCAGAGAAAGAGACTACTCTAGTCTCAACATTGCCAGAAGATCTTATCCCCACAAGAAGAGCATGGGGTTTATGGGTCTGTCTCACTGAGATGGACAAAGTTAAGTTCCCGTTCAAATTCTTTCAGAATTCAGTGAACGGATCATTCCTGTTAAATACCATGACAGGAAAATCTACAAGATTCGCAGAGGAAGCTTTCGAAAGAAAGAGAACCTTGCTCTGGGAAAACAAGATTACGACGAGTAAAGATACTCATCGTAAATATTGCAACATGGCTCATTTTGGGAACTGGTCCGAGCGTGTCTGTTCGGATTGTCAGAACCAGAAAGAACCAGAGTTCGGGAAGGGATTCATGCCCAGAAAGGGAAAGGAGAAGGCTCGGTCCCACGAGCATCTCGAGCAGAAGGCGTTGCAAAAGCAAGGACGCCAAGGGCCCCGGGAAAAAAGTAGATTCCCGACACAGGTTGGTGGAGTCATGTGACTCTGAGCTGGAGCACCCACTAAAAAGAAAACGACAATAGTGGGTGGGAGGGAAAAGTGATTACCCACTAAAATACAAATGGGTAAAAACACAGGAGAAGCATTATTGAACAAAGATAATGCGGTATGATTAAAGTAGCACCGAAAGTTGGGCGTTCTTATTCAATAATGGACGACAGCGGTGGTCCTACGCTGAGTCAGATACAGGCTGGCCACGGAACAAAGGAATCCGAGGCAATAATGAAGGAAGGAGGTTGAGATTTGAGGCCTCTATTTAATCCACAAGTTTGGAGAACAGAAGATCATCAAAAAAAAAAAAAAATCCACACCAGCAATCTTCTACACTATCTCCTCTGCTCTCAAAATAAAAACTTGTTATAGTTCTTAGCTTTGTATAGTATAGTTTATGTATTTCAATTCCGCTACCATAGGTAGCTAAACAAGTCTGTTTCCTCCCTAAAGGAGATATACTTATGTTGTAATAAGTTTTATATAATTCCTAAATAAAGTACGGGCTTTTGCTCATCCCTTCCAGTGTCTATTTATTCTATAAATACCGACTAAATACCCTACGCCCCGAGTAGGAAACGAACGAGGGCTGTGCTGTGTGCTGCTGAAGGAGTCTGCGTCTGGAAACCATCGGTTGCGATCGTGTGGTTGGACGAGGTCCCTAAAACTTCCGGCGGAAATACCCGGCAGCATTCCGGTCAAAAAGGTATGAAGTTGGTATACGTAGAATTTATTTATACGGAAGTGTGATGGGCCTGATAATGTTGCATGATTTATCTCCATATTGAAGAAATGAATTGATAAATCAGAGTATGTAATGAAGAAATTTAGTAGAAGGGTAAAAGAATTATGCATATTGTATGATTATAAGGTTGACTAGGTTATATCAATATTTCCCATTATTTTATACAATAGTTTATACACAAAAATGGATATAATAATCTTATTGGTGGATCAGTGGGTACTGCTTATACCCGCTATCAAAAGTGGTCGTAGGAGGTACACACTATCTTGATACTAGATAGAATGAATTTCCTCTCTATATTCAATCATAAATAATCCAAAAAAAATATCAACATTTTTTTTATATTGATGGAGAAAAACATAACATTGGGGCCCAAAAGGCCGAAAAGAGTAACCCGTCTTCACCAATCACAGCATGACACACTCACTCGCTGATATTTTTTCCTCTTTTACATCAGAAGAAATCGTAACCGTAAATTTGATCTTCAAATATAAGGTCAGATTTGATCTTACAGAATCTTTTCAGTACCTAAAAGCAAGATTCTTATCACCAATTAAAAATTTGGAAAAAAAGAAACTGGAAATTCCTAGAGAACACTGTCGCTGCTGACTATATACGTGCGCTGTATGTAGATTCGACCGAGGCCCTTCGGCGGAGAAATTGAGAACAAATCAAACAAAACCCTTCTCGCACACACGCACTCCAGCGTGTTTGTGTGTGAAAAAGTTTCCCTTTTAATCCCGTTCGATCATCTCCACCATTTCCATAATTCATACTCTACCACCTCAATTTTCAACTTTTTACGCTCCAAGGTACTTTTACTCTTGCTGATTCTTATTTTTTCCTTTTCTTTTCTGTTTAATTGTTGTGTGTTTGATGAGGTTTGGATCTTTGTGATTCTTCTGATAATAACTTGACTAAATTTATGATTTGACTTGAACTAGTTTTGGCTCATATATAGATCTGTTGCATTATGTTGCGATTTGTGAAATGATGGTTGAGCTTGAATTTGAATCTCGATTTTTATTCCTCTGTTTTTCATTTTTTTTTTCCTTCTGGTCTTTACTCGTTGTCTGTCTCTTACTTGATCGCGTATGGAAGGAAATTCCTGCTGAACTATTTATGTTAAATCATCATTGGATATGTATGAATCTAGTTATACAAGTTGAAATTCTGCGAGTTTTTTCTTTTCTATGTTTGAAGATTTTACTTTTTAGCAGTTTTGAACATCTTTGATCAATATAAGGTGTCTATTTGAAAGCATAAAATTACTTTGCTTGTATTTGGCTCTTCAAGTATTCTGCAATTTTCTCTGTCTCGAACTGCTCGGAGATTGGTTTGGTTTTGTTCAAGCTTTGGGAGAATACTTGACTCTAAGTCTCTAATATACGAACCAACATTTTTTCTCGACTCATTTGATTACATATATGTCAATAGTCACAAATAGGCAGCATATCCAGTATCAACTCAGTATCTTTCGATGAGCCTGTCATCTGTCTACTCATAAGTATCAAGAAAAGACAGTGGATGCACATCTTTTCTATTCTCCCCTTGGATATCTTCATTACTTCGCGCGCAGTTTAACATAGTTTTGTGCTTAGTTTATTATGATGAAAAATGGACATCTGTTTTCTGTGAAGTTGAAATGTTGTTTGTCTTTGTAGGTTGCAAGATGGCAGCAACATCAGCAAACACCTTTTCAATTGGATCTACTGCATCTGCTGGCCCCAAAGTTGGTGGGGTGATGCAGTCGAAGGCTGTCAGCATCAAGTTCAACTCTAGAAACTACCTTAGGAGTTTCAGTGGCCTCAAAGCAAGTAACTCTGTGAACTGTGAATCAGAATCGTCATTCTTAGGTGGTGAAAGCTGCACGGCCCTTAATCGCTCGCACAATGGGAATGTCCAAAAAGAGAGCCAGAGATCTTACAAATATGTCCAACCTCTTGCATCCTACAAAGTAGCTATTCTTGGAGCTTCTGGTGGTATAGGCCAGCCTCTTGCCCTTCTAATCAAGATGTCGCCACTAGTTTCTGCCTTGAATCTTTATGATATTGCAAATGTCAAGGGAGTTGCTGCTGATCTCAGTCACTGCAACACACCCTCTCGAGTAGCAGACTTTACGGGAGCATCTGAGTTGGCGAATTGTTTGAAAGGGGCCGATATTGTAGTCATACCTGCTGGTGTTCCGAGGAAGCCAGGTATGACCCGGGATGACCTCTTCAACATTAATGCCAACATAGTGAAGAACTTGGTCGAGGCCGTTGCTGAGAATTGCCCTGATGCCTTCATTCACATTATCAGCAACCCTGTAAACTCCACTGTCCCGATTGCTGCTGAGGTTTTGAAACAGAAAGGGGTATATGATCCCAAGAAGCTCTTTGGCGTTACGACTCTTGATGTTGTCCGAGCAAATACATTTGTTGCGCAGAAAAAGAACTTGAAGCTCATTAATGTTGATGTCCCAGTCGTTGGGGGCCATGCAGGGATTACTATATTACCCCTGTTATCCAAGGCAAAACCATCAGTTACTTTTACTGATGAAGAAGTGAGAGAGCTAACTGTGAGGATCCAAAATGCCGGTACAGAAGTTGTTGAGGCGAAGGCTGGAGCAGGATCCGCCACGCTTTCAATGGCATATGCTGCAGCGCGGTTTGTTGAGTCTTCACTCCGAGCTCTTGATGGGGATACTGATGTCTACGAGTGCTCCTACATTCAGTCCGATCTTACTGAGCTCCCATTCTTTGCTTCAAGGATTAAGCTCGGGAAGGAGGGAGTCGAGGCTGTGATTTCATCAGAGCTTCATGGACTAACCGAGTACGAACAGAAGGCTCTGGAAGCTCTGAAGGCAGAGCTGAAGGCCAGTATTGAGAAAGGTGTTGCTTTTGTTCAAAAGCAAGCTGTCACTGCATGAATTTTTACTGCGGCGGAAGCATATTTGAGACAAAATAAAGCAGCATTCGAAATTCCATTTTTGTAGGGAATTTTATTGCCGAATTGGTGTTTCCTTCCTTTCCTGTATTGAAGTGATTACAACAAACCTGAGTATTTACTGTGGTAGGAATTTTGTTGTTGTACCCTTTGAGTGGCTTTTCAAATCTGATAACATTGTCATGTTTTTTACTACTTTTACAGTCTACAGATCAGATTCAACTTCTCTCTAAATTAGTAGCAGAACCTTTCTTTGTGTCGTTCTTTTATTACAGAAATCTATATTTATATCTATACCTACTTATTATAACAGTGTCTTGTTTACAAAATTTGATTTGCCTATTATACCCTTATTTTAGTATTTTATTATTAATATCTATTACCATATGATTATTTTATGTTTGACATATATATATATTATTAAAATATATCAATGTTACGTGCGATCCACCCTACTAGTATATAAAAATTATGTTAATTGTAAATAAATGTTCTTCCTTTGGGTCTCTTTGTTGGCCCCGACTGTCATTATCTAACCGGCCTTCTTAAAATTTTTGGTCGGCGGTCTAATAGTGAGGCCCAAACATTATACACTGCAGTCTGCACCCATATCAATATCTGATGCCTGTTTGATTTCTTCCAATTAAACCAAATATCTTCCGCCCAAAGTTATAATAAAAAAAAAAAAACATGAAGAAACATAATTTTTCAAAAAAAAGAGAGATAAAAAAAGGAAAAAATTATAAAAGCCATGATATGATGCCACTGATATTAGTTTCCTAATATTGAGATACAAAAATTAACAATATACCTAGCTTACTCCACCTCGTCTAACTAAGTCGCATGGCGGAATTTGAAGCAGTTTCAGATAATCACAGCTGCACTAGAAACTAAAACCTAGAAATAGAAGAAAAGCAATCGGAGAAAAAGTACTTAAACTCCTCATCTTCATCGTCATCATCAATCTCTCCCGATCTGTAGAAATTTGCAGCATTAATTTCATCAGGCAATGCAAGGACATTGTCACAACGACTGGTAAACGCTGCATTATTTTTTGTCGGCGACGACGACGAATCGATCATCCCCATCAGCTTCCTCTTCTTGTAATTTGCCTTGAAAAATGCTTGCCTTAACCTCTTCGTCTTGTCCTCCAACTGTAGGTCTGGGATCTCCTCCATTAGTTTCTTCTCTTGTTGCAAAATCTCCAACGATTCCTGCAGCTTTCCTTTTCCTTCCTCCTTCCCGAATTCCTGCCACAATCCCAATGAATGTTAATCAGACCCTGCATGTATTGAGAGAGAGAGAGAGAGAGAGAGAGAGAGAATCTGCCTGAACATTCTTGATGAGGGTTTGAAGACTCATGAGCTTTCTGTGGGGCCATCTCCGGATACCTAATTCCCTACACCTTTTCTTCAAGAGGGTTAATCCTACATTCAATTCCCTTGCTGCTTGAGTGATAGGCATGTAGAAATACTGAGAAATCATTTGCCTCGTGAGTTTCTTCGAATTCTTGTTGTTGTTCTCCAACGATCTCTTAACACCTCTCTTCTCCTCTTCTACTACGAACTTCTCATCAATATTCATCGTAGCGTCATTGATATTATAATCCAACAGAAGAATCTGCTGCTGCTGCAGTTGCGGCTGAGGTTGGGGTTGAACCTGCAATCCACTCCCAAATTCATCCAAACAAACACTCCCAGAATTGCTGAAGAAACCCTCTGCAGCAAATGATGCAGAAAGTTAAAGACTCGATGAAAAAAGAGATTTTTTTTTGTTTGAATGAATGCCTATATATATTTACCTGGAACTAGGGTTTTGTTGTGAGGAAGATCAAATGGGGGATACAAGGGGTCATTCAGACATATGTCCGACGAGAAAGGCACTTCATCAACAATTGCTTCTTGCATTCCGAATTCACAGCCGGTAAATCCGAGAATTCCACTGAATTCACGCCCATCAACAAATTCAAACACAAGTAAAATGAAGGAGATCAATTTGACGAGAATTATCTTTCCTGAAATTCTGATATCTGATAATTTAAAATGTGAAACTAATTAAAAAAAGATTAACCTAGTACGATCATCACCTTAAATCAAGTGGTGGAAGTTGGGAAGGGATGAAGGAGAAAACATCGTCGTATTCTTCCTTGGGAATTGATGGTTGATGGTAATTTGACCAACCGCCCATGTTGAGAGACTCCGTAATTTCCTTTCTTGAAGAATGAAGTGTGTGTGTGTGTGTTTCTGGTTAATTTTTCGAAGTACGGATTTGTAATAATGGATGAAAATGGCGATAGGAGAAAGAAGGAGGTGGTGGTGGGAATATATATATATATGGAAGAGGAGAAGAGGAGGGCATGGTAAAAAGATAAATAAACCGTGTGGAAATAATTATGATGATTTAGTGCGTAGAAGATCGTGCGCCGTCTCATGAATTAAACGTCCTGCATGTACATCACACAAATAAATACTACTCCACTTACATACAAATACAATCCTCTTGAAATAAATAAATACATTATACATGTACATACAACCATGTTAATCTATACCCGTATCTAAATTTGTATTATATGTGAAAATGTGTACCTAATTAACTAAGCGTATGCAGTGTTCAGTGCTTGATTAATTAGTGTGGAATCTGTGCTTAGGTCTGGTTGATTTCTGGAACATATACATAGCTAGAATTATTTGAAGTTCAAATTAGTTGGAGTTTAGAACTAGGACTAGGAACTAGGAATATCAATATTTATAACAAGTAATACGTCCCTTTTATACAAGTCCATTCTTTCAACTATTATGGAAACATACGATATACAGTTTTGTCATTAATTTGATCATTTTTGTCATGAATTTTGTATAATTTTATTCTGTTTACCTGGTTACACACATTGATTTTCAAGCCAAATTCTCTATTGCATGTTCGTATGACATCTCCTATGTCATCCACGGATGATCGCCACGTGTCAAGAAAATTAAAAAATATATCATATTTTGCTTATGAAAATTCACAAAAATGGTAAAATGGTTCAAATTAAAGTTGACAAGGTAGAATTATTGGAGGTAACAAATCATATGTAATAAAATGTTAATAATAAGATGGCAGTACTAAGCAAATTAATTATTAATTTAATCATGTGTGAATTTACTAGTCAATGGTTATATCAAATGAACTACTCTTTAATTTATTGGTCAAGGATAGTTTTCAACTCATGAAGAAGTCCCTAAATTCGATGCCCTAAATGTTATCATCTGATTGGAAATGGATGAATTAATCTTTACTGCTCCATGCATATTAGTATTACTTTGAGATTTAGTGGTTGAGAATGATTTTGATTAATTATATCTTATATATTCACCACTACAACTGAAAGCTAGTGTTGTGGATATATAAAGAAAATAGTATTTATTTGGAGCCTTTATTTTGTGACTACAAAAATAAATATATATAAACACGATAAATTCGATACAAGATGTTGTTGCACCAACTGACACGGAGTGTTTAGTGAACTTTGTAGTGGAAAGATACAAGTCTCCATTGATTTGTTTTCTTTTTAAAAAAAAGTACCTTAATAAATAAATAAAAAGTAAAGGAAGCTATTAAATAATGATGCAGCCCCCTTTGAATGATTTATTCGGGTTTTATAGTATATATGAATCATTTACAGTATATATATATGTGTGTTTGTTAATTTGTGTATTATAACTGAACTTGAGAATTTCAAGTATTTTGTAGAAGTATTGAGATATCAATGGGAAATAGGGTTTCGGACTACACAAAATTCTCGGTTTTTCAGTTGTAATATATGGAAAATAAAACAATATATTCTAAAAAAAAATCGACAATTGAAGAATTTGCATAGAGGATAAAAAAAAATGAAAAGCTAGATATAGAATTTCGAAATAGGCTATTTATTTGGGGACAAATTTTATTTCAAAATACGACACTTATTTGGAGACTGTGAGAGTTTTTCTTTAATGCATATACCAAGATAATAGATAAAATGAGTACTCTTTTTACCACAATTATTACATGGAAAACTGAAAAAATAAAAATTGTGCCTAGCTTGAGTAAAAGGGTAAATTTTGCATAAAATTCTGAAATATGACATATTTAGGAACAAGAAGTTTGGTGGCTCGAAATATTTATTCAGGCATAGATGAAATAAAGTATCACATTATGACTGACCATAAATTGATCTATACGGCCACATTATGGCCGGCCATGAATTGATCCAATAAGAAGAAAAAAAACTTGGTTAACTTAAATTTTTCGGTTCTAAGTGACTTTTAATATTTTAAATTTATTTGATATATTTGAATTTGGAGACAACATAAATCTTGGATGAACATAATAGAGAGAATACAAAGATTCTTGTGGAAAGAATGTGAGAAAAATATATTTACACTAATCATGATAAAATTTAAGTCAATGATATAATAGTAACATAAAATATATACTCCTACTTTTTAGATGAATAAAATATCAAACTAAACTAATCTACTTTCACCTAAGAATAAATCTATGCAGCCACAATATGGCTATATAGCCATAATTTCATTTAATAATAAAAAATTAGTTTATTTAATTTTTTGGGTTCTAAATGACTTCTAATATTTAAAATATTTAATTTATACAAATTTATCTTGATATATTTGGATTTGGATGTAACATAAAAATCTCAATAGATATAATAAAGGTAATATTACAAAGATTTTTATCGAAAAAATAAGAAAGAAATATATTTACACTAATCATGGTAGAATTTAATAAAAAATATAAACATTAACATAAAATATATGGCTAGCCACATTATGGCTAAATAGAATTTAGAACCCAAAAAATTTAAATAAACCAATTTTTTTGGTTATTAAATGAAATTATGGGTAGCCATAATGTGGCTGCACATATTTATTCATAAATTTAACATACAAATTGATTGAGAGAAATGAGTGAGACCGACAATTCTAGTTGTTACTCTACCCAGCGTGCAACAGTTTGGGGGCTGCTTTTCCTCTCTCTTCAATCCACGCTCATCCAATCCAGATTATCAATTATGATTATGCCTATAACTTTTTTTTCTCATCAAAATCTTTACATGAAAAATCACAATGATAGTATTTTTTTCGCCATTTTTTGGGACAAAGCGAAACACAATTTTTTCTTGAAGCAGTCATTTTCAGAAATAGTAGGAAATTTTTTTACTTGAGTATACTATAAAAATAGACTAATTATTGGTTTATCACTTTACTCTTTGTGTACAAGGCAATAATAAACCTTAATTTAAGTTCTGCACGTGAAGACTTCATAATTTTAATGCTCTGATACTGATTTAGGGATCAGTTTATCTTTCTTGGTTTTCGTGTAATTTCGGAATCGGTGAATTTGCAATCCTAGTTGATACTTGATAATCCTTTTGTTTGATCTATAAAATGTGGTAGATTAATTAATGAAAAGTTTGTATTTTCTTGAAGAAAAGTGAAAGAACTTCTTTAATTAATTAATTAATGACCTATATATCGTGATATACAATGATTAATTAGGCAAAAATATTTCCCTCAAAAAAAAAAAAAGGCAAAAACATGATTTTTTTTTTGTTTAAAATAATTCCGAACTCCATATCATCAAATATGGAAAATTTAGAGCATTTATAATATCACATGCACTCTTCGCGTCCAGTACGAATATGTTTAATTAGGTGTAGTATCTGGAATCAATAGTCTTTTATTTTAGATGTTTAATAAAGGCATAGTAAAAAATAGTGTTAATTTTGCTTTTTAAAGAATATCAAATATATTTCTTAATATGTACGAAAAGAGCAAGATATTACTCCCTCCGTCCCGCCATAAGTGGCCACATGTTTTGCTTTTTGTGAGACAAAAAGCAAAACATGTGGCCACTTATTGTGGGATGGAGGTAGTATAATTTAGCGTCTTTAATTAGTTATTAGTGTAGTGCAACAAATCAATTATTCCCACCAATGATGAATTTACTAGCATTCAACCTTCATTCCACTAATATGTATAGGAAGTTACAAATTAAATGGTAAGCCACAATTAACAAATTAATAATTACAAATTAACGTCTCTCTTAATTGCAATTTATTGTTGGGGTTCACAAATGAGTGCGGCTCAGGGGTTTTCAATTAGAGTGATGCTATTCGGACATAAATGTCCGGACATAAATTTTGTAATTAAAAGAAAATCTGAAAAAGAAAATAATAATAATAATAATAATAATAATAATAATAATAATAATAATAATAATAATAATAATAATAATAATAATAATAAGTAATATGAAAAAGAAAATTGGGTAGATGCATAGTTGAGAATTTTGTCAGTGGTAATAAAATTAATAATATTAAAAAAGATTAATAGTGAAATAAGGTAAAAAGTTGCATACTTTTGAGTAGAAAACGAAGTGACAATAATATAAAATGATTGATGATAAAAGTTATTTATGAAAATATTAGATAAAATGATTGATGATAAAAGGTATTTATGAAAATATTAGATAAAATGATTAATTAAAATGATTTTATTAGATAAATCTTAAGTTAAAATTATTAATATACCTTTTTATGTCCGGACATATATGTCCAAAAAGTATTATTGTTTCAGTTATTAGCACTTGCTCCTTTCTTACATTAAAGTTGTCTCTTAGTCTTCTCTTTTTTTTGGCCATTTTAAGAATATATATATATATATATATATATATATATATATATATATATATTTCCTGTTAAATATGCATATATTCCTACTTAATAATCTTTGGAATCAATCCTAGAGGTTACCATTTAATCGTAAAATCCATCTTGTATATTATATTTCTCTTCGAGTTTGTTACTACAATTGTTTTTTTACTTGTTTTTTTTTCATTTTTATTATTTATTTACATAATTTATCAGTTGTTATTTTGTATTATGTGGTTATTGCATTTTGGGTGAATATAATGCTCAAGATGAGCTAAGCCCGGTAACTAACTATGTGATAATGGGCCTAAACCTAAAAGCACCCAGTTTGTCTTGGGCTCTTGCAATCTATTACACTTTGTTTGAGACTTGGATATTTCTTCTCTCTCTCTCTTAAAAGTATATGTTTGCCCATATATGATTAACAAGTTGGTCACTTAAAAATATTTAATACAATTCTTTCCTCCCAAAATTGAAATTGGCATCTGATAATTATAATTTCCCCCACCCCCACCCCAAAAAAGGAAAATGATCGGCAGATAATTATCAGTTCCCCATCAAGATAATTTATCTTGATTTTTGTTCTTTAATCTCTAGTATTCCACTACCTCAAACCGATACCCAGAAATTGCTTTATGACTAAAAAATACCATCTGTGTGACACAATATTATTTGATATAATGTGGAGAAAAATAAATATAGCTTCCTTCAAAAAAGAAAAAGAAAAATAAGTATAGCTTTTTAAAGAAGATCCTTAAAGATGGAATTGTTTTTCCACTTGAACTATTTCAAAGCGGGAGTTGCCACTTAACCCGTAAAACTTGCAAGTTAAGGAAACTTGAATAATTGCCCTTTATAATTGTGTAAATATTAGCTTTATTCTACTATATTATTTCTTCAATGTAAAAAATTATGCTATGTATATACAGAGATCATTTATTTTTGTTACAACAAACAAGAACAGGAAACTGCATAGGTTTGTGGAAATAAAATGGATAACAAGAACTGGTATAGAGAGAGAGAGAGGGAGAAAGAGATGTATGTGAAGGGGTAAGTACAACAAATTTGAATGGATGGTTTAAAATGAAAACTGCAGAAGGTAGCTAAAGAAGAAGCAAAAGAAAAGCATAAAGAGATAAGGCTTAATGCCAAGACTGTCATTTTTGGTGCATAGAGAGAAGAGCTTCGCATTCTAAAGTGCCAAAAAATAAGAAACAATAAAGCAAAATATGCAATTGGTATTTTTGGTTAACCCCAATCTATATGTATTCATTCCTACTTTATTCTCCCCTTTCTTCTTACTGTACAAATCTTACCTTTGGATGGCTTCTGTCTCAATTCTTGCAGCCATTCTACTCACTCTTTCTTGTTTTTCCCATTCTTGGTCCTTCAATTATACAAAATACGGATTTTTTTATTTACAAGAAAATGCAATAGTGATTTTTTAATCATAATCTAGTGTTTTTCTGTCTTAAGTGAAAAATGAAAAATACATAAGATATACCCCTCACAAATATCTAGTACTCCGTATTCAATATTCATGAGACCCGAACTATATATCCAACGTGGAAAATACAAGATGACGTGGAAAATTGATTGAGACATGTTTGATTGAACGTTGGTCTAAAAGAGGAAGGAGGGAACATAACAAACCCACAGATTCTTGATTCTTGGCTTCTTAAATCAAGAATGATGTTTTCCAACTAACTTTTATTCAAACATGTCAGAGTCTTCTAAAACAGCCTTATATTTGCTTCTACCTCATGCTTATCATTGGCCTGAATCCAACTTGTGCTTTATTGCTTTAAATTATCCCCTATACAAATAATCAATCTCACAACATATACTATTAATACTAATACAAATGAGGCACATATAGATATATATATATATATATATATATATATATATATATAGTTTCAGACAGACCATTTATTCTTAAATCATTGTCTCAACAACATATATAACAAATCCCCTCATACATACATCCATCCTATTTCAAGAAATGGGCTTCTTGATTTACAGAATAATCCTCGTTGCAGTCTTCTGTATCGCGATTCTGTCTCTTCATCTAGAGACTGTTTCTGGGCTAAGAAGCATAGATCTTGCTCTAACAAGGGGTAGGATTCTCAATGGTGATGCCTTGCAAGATATGAGCACACCACTAGATATCGCGCCTTCTCCTGCAACGATGTTCGATCCCAATGAATCACAAAAGAGAAGAGTTCGTCGTGGAGCAGATCCCATTCACAACAAATGCTGATGTTTCAACAACCTTTGCTTCTTCTGAGGTTTCAAGAATAGGTTTGTTTTGTTTTGATTGTTTGATTTGTTTACATGAATGACCTTTTTGCCCATAATGAGCTGCAAAATGAGGCTACAAAGAGCAACATAGATAGTCCCTTCTCTCTCATCCTATCTTATATATAGTTTAGACTCTAACCATAGTTCCAAACACTTTAGTTACTATGTTAATTTTGTTCATGTTTGTTTGTTCATATGTAAATCCTATTATAGACAGTTTTTTTTTTTTTTTTTTTTTTTTGAGATTTCAACGGTACATAGTTTCTTGAAACATCAACATCACATTTGAAATAAGCATCATAACAGCATGTCAAAACTGAGCGTATATATACATAAATCTATTACTGAAACCGCGATCTGCTGTATCTATTTCTCCGGTGGAGATCCAAGCGTGTGCTCGTTTTCTTGCGTGAGATCGTCTGCCATATCATGTCCACAGCATCATTAGGTTGAGATGGATATTGGTACTCAAAATGAACACTTATTTCCTTCAATCTCTCCCACATTTTGGTCCATTCTTCTTTCTTGATGCCTCTGAGTAGATTTAGAAGGTAGCCCTTCTTCACAGCATCTGCTGCAAGAACAAATATGCAGAACTCTGAGTAATCAACAACATCTTCAAATGGCACCTCAATCTCATCACTGATTATCACAGGAACACAGTGGCTAGCAACGGCATCAAACAGACGATTAGACGAAGGCGTGTCTCCGGCTATATTCAGACAGAATTTGGATAAGGCCATCCCCCTCCCAGCCTCCTTCACCCCATTTCTCCCAACACTTCCATATGCAAAATGCACTTCTCTCTCATCCTTTAGAAGATAGTACAGTTCTTGACGAATCACTCCTCCCTATATCAGATCAAAATCAGCAACAAAATCATAAATATATATAGACTAAATAAAATATCATAACATCATCAGCAAGAATGATAAACAATGTGACATTTTCAGCAAAAAACTCACGTCTTTCCTATTTATAGCTCCTTGAAAAAACACGAGAATTCGGCGTTTTTCAAAGGAAGCAGAGGAGGCAGGGGGCACCATCTTCACCATATGTTTGTAAGGAGCAATAACATCCTTATCAATGTTAGCTATGTTAGGATGGTATCTACCAAAATCCGACAGCACGAAGATGCTCGTACCGAGCTTTTTCCGAGCAAACAGCATGCTATTAGGGTGGTGAGCCACCACCAAATGATCCCTCCCATCAGAAACCTTCCACTCTTCCCTACTTTGCAAGAAATCCACCAAATTCTCCTGCAGCAGCCTATCATCACTGGCTTTTCGCCTGTCGCGGCGCTTGGAATGGCGGTTATAACTCAAAGATGAGAAAAAGGGAACAAATATTACATCTGCTTCACTAGAATTCTTCACCCTATATGCACTGCATGGCCTATCTACATTGTCAATGTTTGATGCTAGAAGATCAAGAGTAAGCCAATACTCAACACTATGCTGCTGATTTAGGCCACCGGGGTAAGATGGTAATTTCCTCGTGTCGCGTAAACTAGGCCATGTTTGGTTTGCACTTCCCTTCCAACCTAACAACCCGAAGTGAAACTCAGGTGGCAAATCATACATATACACCCAAAGAAGAGCATGATTTTTGTCACATTTTTTCGGTGTATATGTTTGTGAATTATTTGTAGAGATTGTTAGAAAATTAGGTTTGGCATTTGGGATTGGGCTGATGAATGTTTTATTCACTAGAATTACGTGAAGAACTGATATTTGAAAGAAATAATTTGGATCAAATTTCAGGAGGGACAATGATGAAGATATTAAAAGAAAGATTGAAAATGCTATCAGGCATGAAAGAAGCCTTGAAGGAATTTTGCTTTTTTCTTGAGACGAATGCATTTTCAAAAATCAAATCTACTGAAAAGAAAAAAAAAATCAAAATCAAAATCAAAATCAAAACTAGTGCAATAACGTGCTACAATACATGAACTCTCTCTGTACAAGAAACAGATTTTACTCAAATAGCAGGAGGAAAAAGCAACAGTTCTCAATTCGATTTTTTTAAGGATGTTAAGCAAATTGTTGGCATTATTCAAATGTTTCCACTTCTGAAAACTCATAAAAAGAGGCTTCGGTTGAGTAATCTTCACTCATTTGAAGCAAGAAAAACTAAAAAAAAAAAACATAAAATCCTCCCAGATCACGTGCACAACCCAAAAATCTAGGCTTTGTAAAGAATTTTGAGAGAATTTCAATGTGGTATTTAATTTCTTAATAACTAAACTAAACCCAGAATCTGAACTCTGTTTTCACCGTCAAAATCCAATCTGCACACACAAAACCAAAAAAGGAGCAATAAAATTTTCTGCTGAGAATAAAACGGAATATCAAATAATTAAAAGAACCTAAAAGGGATCTTACAAGTTACAAACGCAACATGTAAAAAAGTGCATTGAAATAAAAATAATAATTTTCAAGAATCAAAATACAGATCCGTTAACCTTACAACTACAAATGGTACATGTATATATAAGTATATATGAAGATGTCGAGAAAATAATAACCTTTGAGTATTTGACTATTGGGATTCCAAATTCACTAATCAGACCATCATTATTAATGAGAAATTAATGTTCGTCAAAAGGAATTTTGAAAATATAATTACTGTATCTTGAGTGTAAAAATATGGATATTTCATTCATAATATCCGTCCAATTTATACACCATGAAATGATTTCCTTGTATTGCTATGTGGCGGTAGAGTAGGTCCAACAGACATTTCTCGTGTTTGTTGACCTAATCACAATATACATCCATACGCAATGAAACACAACCTTTATTTATTTGTCAGATATAAGTTTAGTTGTTTGTATTTATTTATTTATTTTGCGTAATTGGTGAGACACATACAGAAGAATTTGTTTCTTGGGCTGAATTGGGCTAACTCGGCCCAACAGATTTTAGGTTGTCTTGGACTTGGGCTTGCTCAATAATAACAATTCTCCTTCCCTCTTTTCAGGAAACTTTACTAATACTAGAGTTCCCTTGTATAGGGGGTGTTTGGTACACAAGATAAACTCCTACTAGCTTATTTATATGGATTTATCTTGTGTTTGGTAGGTCACATTATTTTCTTTATTGGCCGGTGTTAATTTATCGGCCCGGTGTAATTTCACTGTACATTCCAAATAAATTATACCGCCTCACCCCTCCGATAATTAAACTTGAGAGCACAGTAGCCTCTGCTAAAATCTTGAAGGACAAACTTGCCCTCATTTTCATTTCACAAAATTGCAGAGAAGATTCCAATCTTCTCCTCACAAATCCAGACCTCTTCCTTAAACCCATATCAAATTCCCATCCAAAATCGAACATGTTTGGAATTCGTTCGATTTGAGCTTATTCACAGATCCCAAATCTTTAAACCCATATCAAACGAAACCCAAAATCGAACTGCACAGAAAATCGGAAATCTATACCCCGACGCCGACGACGACGAGCAGCCGCCACCGCCACCGCCGTCTCGCAGCTGGCTGGGTTTGTGAAGGTGGGCACAACCTGAGTTCCGGCGACGACGTGAAAGGTGGGAGACTGGAGAGGAAGAGGAGGGCAGCAAGACTGTTGATGGGAAAGAGAGGAGATGGTGGCGGGTTCCGAGCGGCGGTGATGGTGGCGGCAGTGGAAGGGATGGTGGTGGTGGTAGGCGGCGGTGGCATATTGTTGATGGGAAAGAGGAGAGATGAGTGAGAGGAGTGATTATTGATGGTGATGGGTGGTGGTGGTCTGGTCGGTCGGCGGAAGGGGTGGCGTTGGTGGTGGTGCTGCAGCGGAGAGAAAGAGAGAGAAAGCTGCTGTTGTGGTGGAGAGAAAGAGAGAGAGAGCTGCTATAGAGAGAGAAAGCAGAAAGAGAGAGAAAGAAGTGAGAAAAAGAGAGAGATATAGATGATATTATAAATAATAATTAATTATAGTTAGGGTAGAATTGTCATTTTCCACTTAATCTTGAATTTAAATTAGGGTACCAAACAACGAATTTATCATATCTACATTATATATCTTATCTACCAAACACGAAGTATACACTAACAATCACCCCTTATTCACTATATTTATCTTGACATTATCTATCTTACTTTATCTTAACATTCCTACCAAACGAGCCCATAGTGTTCATGTTTGTTATATCAATTAAGAGCATCATTCTTTTTCTTCTTTTTTTTTCTTTTTAAAGAAAATGAAAATCTGATCCGGAAAATATTCATGCATTTCATAAATGGATAAATTAAAGTGCAGTTAAAATTTGAGTAATTAAGATAAATACACTCTGATATTAAACGAGATATCAAAATACTCCCTCCGTTCTTTTATAAGTGTCCCCCACCTTCAAATTACACATACCAAGAAAATAAAGAAATTTACCTATGTAACCTTATTAATTATCATCATTAATGTATACATATAACTAATAAACAAATTACGATAAACATTAAATAAGGATAAAATAGGAAGAATACCATTATTTTACTCTCAAATTTTGAAATAGAACACTTATTTGAAAACAAAAAATTGAGCTAAATGGGATACTTAAAAAAGAACGGAGGGAGTAGTTAATTATGATAAACTACTAATTTGGAACATTAGATAACACAGTAAATTTGGCTGCATTTCATTTTTTATTTATTGACTTTGACTTGATATATATGATAATTAAATAATAGATCAAACTACGACAACTTCTTAAAATACGTTATTCTTTACGAAGAGTATTTTCACATTATATAAATTATATTCTCAACAGCACATCATAAATTAAAATACTAAAAACAGAAAATTGGACCTCCAAAAAAAAAAAAGAACGGTAATTAAATTATGTAGCGATGAAATAAATGGCAATAACATTAACGAAGTATACACTAACAATCATGTATGGTTTCCGCAAAGGTTAGATTCAATTTATGGTTTCCGCAATCTCATAAATTGAATTACGTGGCTTTACATGTTAATTAATCGGTGAATAATTAAATTAAATTAATACCCTAATGTTCCTAGCACATGGGATCTTCAATCGGTTCCAACAATTGGTATCAAAGCTGGATTAGGCTCTGTTAATTTAATTTAATTGTGGTTAGTTGAAATACGTATTTAGATTAAAATATTATGGTTGTTTGGATTGTCAGATTCGTTTTGCAGGAATCCAATTATCATAGTTTATTTGTATGGTTTAATTTACGTATTTGGTGATGTAAAGCCTGTTTGTGGCTCGATTTTTCACACGAGGGTTGATCGTGTTAGATTATATTTTTTTTGTAAAATTGTAGGGATGTCAATCGGGCCAACCCTTTCGGTTTCGGGTCAACCCTATCAGGTTATCGGGTTATTCGGTCCGGATTAAATCGGATTGATTTTTTTTCGGGTTGAAAAAACTCAACCCTAACCCTAACCCTTCGGTTTTCGGGCTGGCCCGTCGGGTCACAAAGTTTGTAAATAAAAATTAAAATGTATATATTTTCTTGACTATTCAATATTTGTCGCAACAAAACTACACACAAAAAAATTAAAAAGTAACAAAACAAGAATACGAGTGGCCCAAAAAATAAAAACTTGATTAAATCCAAAAAATTGTATCTAACAAAACAAGGCTAGTAGCACTACACGACATGAAAAATAACAATAATATTCAACATTAATTCGTTATCTCACAAATGAAACTAAACACTTGAATGACATTCATCTTCTATGATTTCTGTGTAAAGCAAAAGAGGGCGCGACATACAACTACTACAAGTAATTAGTATTATGTATTATTTATTTTATTTTTTAAAAAATACATCAGGGTTATTCGGGTTGACCCTAACCCTGATCGGGTTAGCCCGAATAACCCTTCAACCCTAGCGGGCCAGCCCAAATAGCCCGGTTATGTATTCGGGTTGTAAAAAATCAACCCTAACCCTTTATTTTATTCGGTTTATTCGGGTCGACCCGTCAGGTTTGGGCTCAATTGACATCCTATAAAATTGTATCAAAATCTGTAACCGATCAAGTGAAGAACGAAGAACGGAGACGATGAACAAAGGAGAGGAGATGACGGGGGCTAGTGGCTGTTCATGGCAGCCTCTGCCACGGGAGAGCAGCCACGGTGGAACTCGTTTCAGATGGCGGCGGTGCTCGGTTGAGGAGCAGTGCGCTAGGGTTCCGTCCTAGTGCAGCAGCTGCAACTCGACGGCGAGCAGCGGGCTGCCATGGTCAGACGCAACAGCTGCGACTGCTCTCTCCAGTGGGAGAGACAGCAGCAGCAGTGGGAGAGACGACGAGGCGGCGGCAGGCACGGCGGTGCATGCTAGGGCTTCGCCCTAGCGGTTGCGACGACGCCGCGCCGGAAGCAGCAGCAGCAACCTCTGCTTTCCAGTGGGAGAGACAGAGCAATAGCAGCAGCGGGAGGGTGGCGGTGGTCGTTTGCGGCGGCATGAGCTTGGGCTCAGCCCAAGCAGTCGCGCGGCACCGCGACGGCAATTGCAACAGGACTAGTTTCGGTTTGCATCTTCCGGGCGACGGGAAGCAGAGCAGCAGATCAGAAGCGACAGCAGCGACGAGCTGCAGCGCTGCAGTCCCGTTTCGAGGCTGTGCGTGGCGGTGCTCACGGCGGTGCTGTGCGTGGCGGTGCTCACGGCGGTGCTGTGCGCAGCGGCTGCTCCGGCATCTTCTCGTCGACAGCGATCTCCTCGGTCGAATAGCAGCAGGTCGGGATAGGTAGAGGGGCGCGGCGGCGCACGCTATGGCTCTGCCTTGACGATGCGCGGCGCCGTGACGTCAACCCGGAGCGGCAGCGGTCGTGACCGGCGTTCTTCATGAAAGATGGCATTCTCAACGTCATCGCAGAGAGGAGAAGTAGGCAGTGGGAGCGGCGGCGGCGAGCAGCAGTGTTGCAGTCGCTTCGTGCAACTACACGCGGTGGTGCTGCTCGACGGCCTTTTCTCAGGTCATCTCCCGACGACGGCGACCTTCCCAGCATCTCTCCAGCAGCACGATCCTCCAGCAGCAGCGACGTGGACGGCGCGATGTTGCACCAGAAGCGCGGCGGCAGCTGATGCAAGGCTAGGGTTTCTGACCCTAGCGGGTTCGGGCCTGGCTGTGGGTCGGACCCGGGCCGGGTTTTCAGCACCCGGGCTGGAGTTAGGCCCGAATTTTATGCTGATTTCAGTCCAAGAGCTGGTTTTTGGAGATTTTCTCAATCCGGACCGGATAAAAACCATGATAATTGGATTTTATTTGTTTAAAATTGTTATTATGTGTTTATTTTCTCGTGGATGGCGCATTAATTTTATTATTCGCGATAATATGTTTATGTGTGCTATTTGAGAATGTTAAAATATGGTTTCATATATTAAGTGGTGTAATCAATTTATTTAATTCTATTAAATGGAAATCGATTTGTTTAGACTCCATAATTGGTTTAATTATGAAATAATTAGCTACGCGTTGACAAGCGTCTCCCTCCATATTGGATATGCTGATTATGGTTCATGGTATTAAACTTCTTATTGATAACTGTAAAATTTTATTTTATATCGGTATGTCCTCGCCTTCTGTAGGCTTATTCTTTATAAAATAATAATTTTTGGTGTTAAATTATAGATATTCACTTAAGTATATATGAAAATATTAAATACCTTGGTTTTAAATATTAAGTGGTTTAATTGATTTATTTATTTCATATAAATGGAAATCGATTTATTTGACCTCCATAATTGGTTTAGTTATGAAATAATTGGCTACGCGTTGACATGCGTCTCCTTCCCTATCGGATATGCCAGTTATGGTTCATGGAATTAAACTTTTAAATGATAACAATAAAATTTTATTTATATCGGACTGTCCTCTCTATCTGTAGGCTTTCTCTTTATAAAATAATAATTTTTGGTGTTAAATTATGGGTTTCACTTAAATATAAATTTATTAGTTTTTTCCCATCGGAATGGTGATTAATATTTTTATATGGTCATGTGTGTACCGACTATTAATTTTATTAGCCATAAGGTTTAAGGTTGGCTAGATAATAAAATTAAAGGCGTTAAAACCTACTTGAAAAAAGTATATATAAACGTCCACACTATCGTGGCTTATATATATAATTTTCGAGGTGTTGGGGGATGCGTTATATTGTTTTAAGGTTTTTTCAATATAATAAGCATCAAAAGTATGTGACTAGCTATATGCGTTTTTGCATGTTTATTTATTTTATTCTCAAGTTATTACATTGTTTTTTTTCAAACTGCTTGTATTAATTCTCAAAGAAAATAAAATTAATGTTTTTCTTATTGATTGAAAATAATATTTGAATATTGTCCTGACTGTTAAATGCGGTCGGAAAAAGGCATGATAAATTGACATGTCTTCTTATAAAGAAGAACGATCAAGGTACGCCAAGTACACTAGTAGTCGAACATGTTTAGCGGCTTGTTCTACCAGTTAATGGGGAATAGATACAAGAGCCAATAATTATGTGCGCTTTAAAGAGTAGGATTCTCGGAAACGAGACGACTTAGTGTTGGCGAGATTACCACCTCTATGGATAACATTACGAGAGTGGTGGTCGTTGTAGTGGGAGATATGCAATTATCTTCTGTAGATAAGTTTTATTTAAGATACGTTCTGTAAGTACCAGACTTTAGAAAGAATTAAATTTCGGTTTCTAAAGTAGTTTTAGATGAATGTAATATTTCTTTTGGTAATTCTGGATTATCGAAAGAAAATATCAGTTTTATCTTGGTACTTAGGTGAACAATCTTTATAAATAATGCATTAATCTCTATGCAACTTAATAAATTATTTAACTCATTATCTAATTCTAAGAAAAGAAAGGAACCTTCAAGTATGAATCAAACTTGTATTTGGCATCTAAGGTTAAGTCATAATTGCCTTAAGTGTATTCAAAGATTTGTCGTTGGTAGTTTATTGGATATATTCCAGGTTTAAACTATACAAATCTATGAATTTTGCTTGCAAGGTAAAAGATGACTAATCTAAAAAGAGGTTTTTTAAGCCAAAGGTATAATGGAGCCAATAACTTGTTGGAATTGATTCATAATAACGTGTGCGGTTCAATGTTGGTCCAAACTAAAGGTGTTTTGAATTTTTCATCATTTTCAATGATGATTGTTTCAAAATGAAGATACATTTATTTGATGTATCGTTAGTCTGAATTTTGAAATATTCAAAGTATTCAAGACGGAAACGGTGAAACATCAAGGTAAAAGGTATCATGTCTTTACGATCTAATCGTGATGACGAAAATCTTTGTAGAGAATTTTGGAGTTCATGTTGGTAGTTGGGATTACATCCTACTACACCTGTAATGCCACAGCAATGCGGTATGGTGGATAGAAGGAACCAAACTTTCTTAGAGATAATTATATGACGAGTTGTACAAATGTTTATTTTTTGTTTTTTATGAATTTGCCTTGGAAATAGTGGTGTATATTCTTCACATCTTGTAAAGATATACAACTGTTTGTAGGATATCCTCGGTAAACGAAAAAGTGGATTATTCTATAATCTTAAGAATCAGAATTTCGTGATTAGCATCAACGATTGATTCTTGAAAGAATATAAATGTATAATCCATAAGCAAGACCGTTCTAAAGGAATTAAGGGGTGAAACGCCGATTATACCAATTGTACTAGTGGAAGAACCATAAATTTCTGCACAACGTGTTGTCACTAACACACTTTTCTCAAGTGGTGCTTCATCGTAGTGGGAGGGTTATTCGTCAATCCGATCGATACATCTTCATGGGAATGTTTTAAACTTGGTCCCTAGAGAAGATGAATCGAATCCTTGTATCTATGACGAAGCAATCCAAGATAAGAATGAAGATTCTTGGCAAATTGCGATGAAATCGGACTTGGGATTTTTGGATTCCAATCAAGTGAGGGAGCTTGTAGAACTTATAAATGGATAAAACTCATTGGTAGAAGTAAATCTACAAATATAAGAGATCATCTGATTGGAAGGTTAATATCTTCAACGCTAGGCTTATGGTGAATTGGTACACTCAGTGGGAGTGCATCGATTATGATGTAAACCTTTTTGCCTGTTGCCATGCATAAATCGATCTGGATTCTCTTATGTCTTGTTGCACATTTGGATATGAAGATTTGACGAAATAAATGTTAAGACGGAATTCCTAAAGGGAAGTTTTGAACAAGTGCGTCAAGTAAAAGATTTCATAGTTAAGAGACAAGAGCATCTTGTTTGCAAACTTAAGTGATCCATATTTATGGACTTAAGTAAACTTCTTGATCTTGGAACATATGGTTTGAAGAGGTTATCCATTTATATGATTCGATCAATGTCCATATGAGATGTGTGTACAAGAGTGCAACGGAAACGTGATGGTTTTTCTAGTACTATATGTTGATGATATTCTTCTAATTAGAAATAATGTGAAGGTATAATCGGACATATGGCCGGTATGATTGTTCAAATAATTTGATATGAAGAATTTGAGAAAGCGGGGCATATCCTTAGGATTAAGATTTTTCAAAATCATAAGATAAGGATATTAGGCTTGTCTCAATCGTTCTATATCAACATCGTGCTAAAACATTTAAGCATAGTAATTCCAAGAAATGTTTCTTACCTTTCTGATATGGAATTTATCTATCGAAGGAAATATGTGTCTTTTGACACAAAAAGAGATAGATGACATGAAGCTCGAATTTTATGCTTCGGCAATAAGGAGTCTTGTGTATGCTATGTTTTGCATTCAAGTAGTTATCTGTTTTTGCCCTTGGCATGGTTACATGATATTAGTATGACCTTAGACAAGGAAATTGGATTGTTGATAAACATATACTCGAGTATCTTAAGGGATTAGTGAGTACATGTTGGTGTATCAATTGAATAATCTATGTTCTTAAGGTTATATGGTTTCGATTTTTCAATCAAATAAGGATTCAATAAAGTCTATCTCGGTATGCGTTACATTGGAGGTGAGAGCAATTTAATGGAGGAGTGTGATGCGTAAATGCTCAAAGACTCTACCATGGAGATAATGCTCTATGACTCTGAACTTCTTGTTGGACTTGGATGTGATTCTTAATTTGCCTAAGGATGTCACAATTTATTGTGATACATTTTTAGTGCAGTGGCAAATTGGAAAGAACACGAAGCCCAAAAAGGCAAGTAAACACATTGAGTGAAAATACCACCTTATACGAGCAATTCGTATGAAGAGGAGATATAGTGGTGTCAAAGATTGCATTAGATCAAAACCTGGGTGATTCCTTTACGAGAGCATATCTTCAAAGTCATTTGATGGGTTCGTGAAAGGAGTGGGTATTGAAATGTATGACAAACTATGCTTTGAGTATAAGTGGGAGAAATGTTAGATTGGTGATGTAATATGATATACTTAAAAGCATGCTTTGAGTATAAGTGGGAGATTGTTGGAGTTATATACTGAAAAGCATACTTTTATTTGTGCTTTGTATATTTACTATTATTTCCTATTTTGAAGAGAATATTATTGTCACATGATTTACATAATTATTCGCGTTATATTATGTAAATAAAGTCCAATTACTTTATATTATAGATAATATGGTGTGTTGTGTCACACGGAAGATCATATTATTTAAAGTAATAAAAGAGTTCACAATCTAAATAATTAATGGACAATTATTTGATAGATTGTAATATAAGTTTGAAATAGCTGGTCTTGGCTATTAGCTTATGTTAGTGTATTTCGTATACATTGAACAGGATCAACGGTGAGATTAATTATTCTATATTGACCAACGTGGATAATTAAAGATCTCGGTTAATTATTATTTTTTTAATTCTAGTTGTATAATATTTAATTATATATTTATAATTATTATTGCTTTGATTTATCAATGAGTGAGAGTTAATGAAACTCAACATCCTCGATATTTTGGGTAATAATATTATTTATATGATAATTAATATTATAGCTAGAAATCGTGTCTCGGTGTACCGAGTTGATGATGTCCCCTTGAGGAGCTCAAAAGGATTATTATATTAAATCTTGCAAGTGGATTAATTTCCGATATAATAATAAAGTTTGAGTTGTACTACTCTTGGACAAAATATTAATTAATTAGAAAGCTGTCAATAGCTTAAATTAATTAATGGACATGCGATATCTTAAACACGGGAAATAATTAATTGAAAAGGAGCCCGATTCGTAAATCGGATTGAACGGGTAGTTCAATATTAATTCTTTAATGGAGTGAATTAATATTTTATTTAATTTAAGAGTGTTTGGGCTTAAACACTTGGATTAAATTAAATATGGAGGCCCAGTTCTAATCCTCCTAGGAATCCCTAAGATAGCCTAAATAAATCCTATAAATAACCACACAAAGTGGCGCCTACTTGATGCGATTCCTAGATAATTACCTGTGCAATATTTTTGATTAATATTGAAGACAATCAAGAGAAAAGTGGCGTGAGCTTTGGGGTTAAAGGTTTGACGGATTATCGTCCAATCGATAGTCAAATCTAGGAGGGAATATCTTAGAAGGTTCGTGTGTCGAATCATCAATCAATTCAAGAGCTAATCTCGTGTGCAGAGATTAGTGCGTGGATCATCCCCGACTTCAGATTCGTTTTCTACGTTCGTCATAAAGGTTAGATTCAATTTATGGTTTCCGTAATATCATAAATTGAATTACGTGGCTTTGCATGTTAATTAATCGGTGAATAATTAAATTAAATTAATACCCTAATGTTTCTGGCACATGAGATCTTCAATCGGTTCCAACATGAGTACCGTGGTAGTGAAGTTGGAGATGGCAATGAATGCGAGGAGGAGAACAACAGCAGTCAGCTTTACCATTGCCATTGCCACCCACGTACACAACTCAAACTGTTCGTTATATTTTTCAAATTAATTAGTGTATATTTGTGTCAATGTTGCTTGGCACAGGATGCTGGATTTGGAATATAAATAGGACAGTAGGCATAGGTCTTGGAGGTCTTCAATTCATCATTATTTTATTTTTAGATTTAAATTCCAATAATTAAGATCAAGATTTATATATAATTAATGATATATATTTACTCATTCGTAGAAAAATTTAATTCAATTCGGTTCAAATCATTTAGGATCTTAAGTATAACATAACATAAACTTTAACAAGTTGATAATCTGCATTAATGACAAGGATATAATGAGAAGTTTTACATTATTTTTCTCTAGAATTTTGAAATAGAACACTTATTGAGAAACAAAAAAATGAACTAAAAATGACACTTATTAAAAAACGGAAGGAGTATTAATTTCTGTTTGACTGAATTAAACTCAAAATGCATTAGAAAATAATATTTGTAAGAAACATTCCATTTGAACGCTGGCAAATCTTGACAGACGATGTACACAGGACACAATTAAAGAACAAAGCATAGTTCCATATTTAAATTAAAACACTTTACAAGTATCGCACATCTAAACTGCTTGTGCACTATACTTTGGTGCCTCTAAGTCTCTAATATACCTTATTTTTGCTGCATTTATTGATAGCTTTCACATCTAATAACCAAACCATGTGACTCAATTATTGATCCAAATCCCAATGCATGGTAGTATTAAACTAGTCAATGGTACCATGTGAAAATTGGATCAAATGCCTTCAAGATTTGATTTTCAGTATATATATATATTTATTTATGTGGAATATTTAATTATAATAGTGTTAATATATAGTTCAATTGTTTATGGATATTTCACTTTTTTCTGTAATTGCTACAATTTTTTTATTATGATAATCCGTAATTAACGATGAATGACTTGATTTTTTTTCAAACTTATACTGGATAATATCTGGATACCTATAACATGAATAAACAGTAGTAAAGAATGTCGAGGCAATGCCAATATACTATGAGGCCTGCGTGATCATAAAAAAAGCCTAAAAGCTTCAACTTAAATATTAAAATAATTTAACTAGAATTCCATAATAATCAGGAATTTAATTACACTAATACTTTTTGGACATATATGTCCGGACATAAAATGAATATATTAATAATCTTAACTTATAATTTATCAAATAAAATAATGGTGTTGGTTAGTACTCTAATGTATTTACTTAATTAATCTAAACCCTCATTTTTAGAGAGAGAAATATGAATACAAAAAATACGAAATTAAACTAATAAAGTTATTTTGTGATTTTCACTAATCTTTCGGAAATACTATTATTTAATAGATATTTATGCATTCACTTGAATTAGATTACTCAAAAAATAATAAATTGAATGAATGTGGAGAAATTACAAAATTAAATAAATAAGTTAAACGGATCGAACCGATTCATTTACCTAAACGAGCTAGATTATGTCCGGACATTTATGTCCGAATAGCATTACTCATTTAATTAGTAGTAATAAACAAAACTAATTAGTCAAAGATGAAAGGGTCTTGGGAGTGGCGACCTAATCATGTGGCTAGTCACCATATTTTTTTTTCCTTATCTTTCATTAGTTCTTTTCTTAAAGCATCGAAATAGGATTTACGACCTTTAGACGAACTGGATAAATATGGAACAGTTCCTTACAATCGTGAGCTTAGCTCGAAAATTTATGTGAACTGGTCAAATAGAAATCATGTTCTTTCACTAGTGATAATTTTTTTTTAAAGTACATTCGAAAAAAATGTAATGACATGTTACTATGTTAGTGGCCTACATATTAGTACAACAAGAATAAATGTTTCCCTCAATATATATATACAGTAGAACTTTTCTATAGTAATATCCTTGGAACTAGAAGAAAATATTCTTATAGGGAGGTTATTCTTATATAGAATTTGACTTATATTTTTTTTGATAAGTTATTTAAGATTCATTGGTTCTATAATAGTAAATTCACGTATATACATCATGCATGTGGTATATTATGTATATATTTAAAAGATTCACTTAAGTATGTATTTAAAATATCAAATTAGAAATGTTTTGGATTCAAACATGTTGGATAAATTGGAAATGTTTTGGATTCAACAAGAAGGTGATTGTATTGACGAGGTACTACGAATACGCAAGTTAAAAGATGGTGTGGTAACCCAAAAAATTAAATCATTGTCACAAGTAACTTTAGATAAATACTTTATGTCATCTTAAATTTGCTGTAAATAATTCTCTTGATTGATATTTATATATAAATATATTTTAAAATTACATTATTGTCATTTTATTACTATATAGTGGCAATTTTATACATACGGGACCTTTAAAAAATCCGGAATATTACAATGTAGGGGTTATTCCTATTTATAACTGGTCCCGAATTAAGACCGGGACTTTTAATCACTTATTCTTATATAGAATATAATTATAGAGAGGTTCTACTGTACATATAGTCTAACGTAATATATATATATATATATATATATATATATATATATATATATATACGGGATACTTCTGGTTCCTGCAATTTGAATTTCTTTTTCATCTTTTTTGGAATTAGGTTCATGCATTTTCATAATTATTAACATTAATTAGTTATAAATATTGAGTCGTTGTACATATATATTTTCACTTGCATCAAAATCAAATAATGTCAAAATATATTTTTGAACATCCAAGTATTGAAGACCAAACCTTAAAGATATGAAAAGTACGATTCGGGCTACAAATAAAAGTGCAATCAACAATTTTCTATACAAACTAAAAATTAGTATAAGATAAATTTAAATGCAAGAAAGTGCAAAAACTCAAAGTTTGTAAGTGATCAATTTAGAAAGCAATGTCATAGGAACCTATATATACAAATTTAGTTTCCAGTTATAAACGATATCTTGTTATATATATATATATATATATATATATATATGAATTACCACAAGTTATTATTAATCCAGAATCTGTAAAATCAGAAGATTTTCTGTTAGGATTAAACTTTGTTACAAGTTAAATGAATCAACTACAATAGCAAAAACCATATTACTCTTAGTAAACAAGTTTATAGTTTTCCTACAAATAGATATAGTCAGACATCAGAATTTGCTCGAAAGCGTGGTGGAACTGGTGAATTAGACTTTTTCAAAAAATCTCAAAATAAAGAAAGTCACAGTATAAAAAAACTGAGATCCCTTTTTCTCCTCTTCTTAGTTTTTTTTTTTTTTTTATACTGAGATATATTATATGAACTATGAAGGAATAACTATCTGCTAAAAACTAAGAAGAGGAGAATATTAGAAACTCATTCTTTGTATCTGGAATAAAAAGGAATTGTATTTTTCTTCAGTATAGTTACAATGAAAGAGCAAAGCTCTTTTTATAGCCAAAATTGGCCGACAAAGAAAACTATTCTACAAAGAAAAACTAACCTAGACTAGGCTACAAAGTCTTACAGTCTATGAAAGACTACAAATGATAAAGCCGGTAATTGTGGCCAAATATATATATATATATATATATATATATGTGTGTGTGTGTGTGTGTGTGGGAAAGATTATATATAAAGCACTTTTCCCGTAAGAAATGAGAAGCGATGTGGATCATTGATCTTTGTAGATCTACGGCTGTCATTTACCGGTGCATTATAATTGAACATGGAATGCATTATCGTAACAATGCATTGTAGTAAATAAAAAATGCATTATTATGGCGGTGCATTGTAATAATAAATAAAATGCATTATTTTAGTACATAAAATACATTAGTATTATTTTCTAAGGGAAAAGTGTTTATTAACCAACCCCTATTTATATATATAGATAAAAATAGTATTGGTCAATCCACCGTTTATTCTATCACGCAAAGTAAATGCCCTCATTGTGTATTATATTGAAGGGTTAAAAAACGAATTGTAGCGGGAATGAATCATGTCTTGTTGGTGACGTAGTATAGGAATGAGATTTTACTTTTTATGTTCAGTTACATCTAGTTTAATACAAATTCCAACAAGATAAATTTGTTAAAGCACAAACACATGAAGTACATTCACAACTATAAGTTTAAACGAATAAAATCAATCAAAGCACGTTACTCAATTTTTTTATTGTTCATCTTTGTAATATCTTTATGTCAATTTTATCGTTTCCTACTTGTATCAACTTCAATCATATTAAATATTCAAGATAAATTTAAAATGATTTGTTATTTTTATCCAACCAATTAAAAGTGAACTCTAGAGAGTGTAGAAGTAGAAATTAACTGGTTAAGATATTTCATGCAATCATCATATATATGCGGCCGGTCCATTGACCCGTTCAAAGAGATGTTTGAAAATAAAAATACCTGTTCCATAATGTCATCAAAAATAAATAAAAATTGTCCTCTAATAATTAAGTGTCATATTTCATAATTATATGAATAAGGATGTCAACCTTCCATTTTATACTTATCCTCATGCAATTCTTTAATTGTTCAATTTCTATACAATAGTTTAGGATAAAATCAATATATCCATTTTTTAGGATATGATTTCTTACGATAGTGAACACTTATTCAATAACGAAAGAAGTAAAATAAAAAAACAAGATCAATAATTGGAAGTAAGAGGCGGAATGCATGTGCGGGCATCTGAGGCGGGCACATGACCTAAGGAAAACAACTGTCCGTAAGATGCGGCACCAATCCCTTGTCTTCTTCAACACATGCATGCTTACCTTTCTTTTATCATTAAATTTTTTTGCTTCACATGTATTCATGTGTCTATATATCCCACTTCATAAATTTCAAAATATTAATTCAACCTATATATATCTTGTGGCAACTTTTTTCTTTTTAATCGAGTTGGACATAGAGTTTGGGCTGATTGACAAAAAATTTACTAATTTTGACCGGATTTTGATTTTTAGGCGTGACTTATAGAGCCTCTCATTAATGAATAAGGTTGAACTGTGTTTTATCCAATTTTGGTTTTGCACATAATTTAAGTTCGATTGTTTATCCAGCTTGGCTGGAGATGTTGTTTCTCTTTTGAATAAAGTAGAACTAGTTTTACCTAAAAAGAAGTAGGGTTTTTTTTATTGAGATATCTTATAAGTGTTGTCTAAACCAAAATCCGGTGATAATTGGCGATTTTTTGGAAATTAGCCCAAAATCTTTTTAGGTCCAACTAATGATAAAAAAAAAAAACGTTACCAAAATCCAATAAAAATTGGTGAATATGTTTGAAAAGTTTTAGGACTGCAAGTATAAGCAGAGTTTACGTTTGCAGAGTGTGATATATAATGTTTGACAAAAGCCACATATATAGCATTCATAAACTCGGGTATATAGAATTTTAGGTTGGGATTCGAGTCATGTATGCGTGTGTTAAAAAACTCGGGTACACACACACATCAGTACATGTGTGAAGCAAAAAAAATATTTTAAAACAGCAGCTTAGGGTTGGGATATTGGCTTGGCTGGTGTTTGAAATTTAATTTTTCAAACTTTACGATCTTAATGCTAAAAGCCTGCAACTAAAGATTTGTTGCCAAAATTGCAATTCATAATCCAAATTGAAATTAAGCCTATAATAATATATAATAAATAGAATCCAACCAGGGTTTGGCATCAGTTAGTCATCAATCACAGAGTCCTTGGTGCTTATTTCGTCACAAATCGTTTGGTTCAAGAATTTTCACAGGAAATTAATTGAAAATATAGATATAATAAATTAAAAGGAAAAATACACGCAAAATACATATTCAGAATTTCAAGCATTTGGTATATATTTTTATGAAATAGTATATATCATGTACATGTTTGGCACACTTTTGGAATTCATTTTCATTATTAAAATGGACATTTTAAGCTTATATTTTGTATAGTACATGGAAACATAAGCGGTACAAATTAGAAGGACAAACATGTTCGCAAACTAATAAATAATTAGAAAATAGTTTTCTTTTTCCTCAAAAATCGGACAAGAATAAAAAAAAATTACTTTTTCCCAGGTGTAGACAAAAGAATGGGTATGGGTAAAAATGAAAATGTGCCTGAACTTTGAGTAATAATTTCTTGTGAACATGAACAAAATACACGTTACTGGAGCATTTCACCCACTAAAGAAAATTAAGAAATATACATTTACATAGCATCTAAATAATTTTTATCAGTAAAAAACGATGAAATAAATAGCCATAAGAATTTGCAGTAAAACCAGAAATACATATTTACTGTATGAGCTGATTAATTTGTGGGCATTTGTTTCTTTTCAGTTGTAGTGGAATTCGTGATGATAGTCCTTTCCGAAGTCACCATTATTAATTTAAAGAGAAATTAAATAGGCCTCTTAAACTATACTACTAATTAACGTTAATTTGATCCACATATTAAAACTATATATATGGGCTTCTCTGTTCTTTTGAACTCTAATGCGCGCACGTGATTCATGGACTTGTTCAATATAATCAAGCCACATAATTTAATTTAATTTTATTCTTGAAGCTTGGACATTATAGTTAATAAATTATAATAGGCATCTGCATGATTACTCTCACTTATTTCCCATCTTTTTCGTTTTGTCATTATTTCATTTTAGTAGCCTTTTCCTCATAATTCTTTGTCACCATCAGTCAATGTAATTTATTCACTTATTTATTTTGGGATGCTTGCCTACTTTAATTCACCATTTGGCCTTTCCCTGTTAAATCACACATCATATTCTCTATTTTCGAGTACCGAATTTTGATGACATATTTTGTCAATCAAAATCATGTATGTTAATATTTGAGAAAAAAAAAATTGTTATTAATTTATTTGTGATATATACCCGAAAAACAAATATATGATATAAAATTAAGATTATAGAAGGGGAAATTTTAAACATAGCCCCCTTTTCTCTCTTTATAGCCTCCAATATAAAAACAAAATAATAAAAATATGAATAAATATACTAATTTATCCCTGTAGCCTCCAAATTAAAATTGAACATAATAGTAATTTATTTATTATAGCCACCAGATATCCAGAAAAAACCACTCTAAAACCATAGAAAAACACGATCAACTTCAACATTTAAATTTGAAGATATGTGATACAAACCAATTTAGATGAATCTGTTTTTTATCTTGAAAGAAGCGAAAAATCTAATTTCTTTATTTTATTTTATTTTTCTTTTCTTCCAACTGAAAATAGTCATGCTCTGGCAAGGACGAACAATTAAACAAATTAATACACCATAGATCTATTTCCTAACAAAAGTGAAAAACATCAAGAGAGAGAAAAGAAAAAACATGAAAGTAAACTACGCGAATTCGATATCAATCACAAGATATTCATAATTAGGATGGTTTATAATCATCAGGAACACCTAAAAAAGGGAAATTTGATGAAGAAAGAAATTAAAACTTATTATAGGGATAGCACGAATTGCAATCGATGTTGCTGCTTCTGCAAAATTGCCAGAACGATTTCGCAATCCATTTCTACTCTTGTTTTTCGTCATCATCGGCGGTGGTGAATTAGCCGCTTCTTCTTCAAGTTTTTGTTATTTTTATTGGATTGGGATCGTTTGAGAGAGTGTTCCGAGTTCGTTCGATCAATCTCGAGCGGGAACATTTTTCCGTCTGCTGAAGAGATTTGAAGATTCTGGTCAATATAGAAACCAAATTCCATGAACGTCAGGGTCAAGAATTTGATGAACACCAATGTGTTTCTTCATAGATGAAAGTAGTATTTCATTAGAATTTTAATTGGGGTTATGCGTATGAATTTTTATTTTTATTTTTTGGGATTTTAGTTGATGGTTATAGGGATAAAATAGTAATTTAATAATATTTTTATTTTTATTTTAAATTAGGGGCTATAAAGTGAGAAAATAGGGCCATGTATAAAATTACCCTTATAGAAGCCTGTATGCGATAAATTATCCTCTTTTTGCGGGCCAATCCAATAAGTGCCCAATTTATTTAAGTCCAATAAGATCTTTTTTATGTAAATTGCCAACAAAATTAAATCACAAAATTTGCATGTAAAAAAAAATATGACACAACATAGAGATACAACTGTAATTTTAATAATTTTGCAATTAAGCAGTGTCTAACTTCCGGTAAAATTTGTCTACGGGTTGGTATTGTTGAGAGTGGATGCGACCTTTTTTCATAATCCTGATCAGACAAGTGCAGGCATTATTCTTCACGATGTTGTTGGCGAGTTTGTTGTTGCGAGAGCCTTTAGTGTGCCGGGCTGTTTACGGGTGGAAGAAGGCGAGGCAATGGGTTTTCACGAAGCTTTATCTTGGATTAAGGCGAAGGGACTGTCTAGAGTTGTTTTTGAGACGGATAGCAAACTCGTGATTGAGACGGTGCTTGCAAATACGGAAGATAGATCAGAGTTTGGAGAGATTATTTTAAATTGTAAGTCTATTCTTCGTTCTATGGTATCTGTTAAAGTCAAGCATGTTTGTCGTGAGGTCAATTATTTTAGATTATAGCATGTTTTTCTTCCCTTATGAGTGGAATGAACCACCAGATTTTGTGGTTGGTCTTCACTCTTTTCCCTGTTCTTGCTCTTGATTTAATAAAAGGTCTGGTTCTCGTAAAAAAAAAAAAAAAACTTCCGGTAAAATGGATGCAGCCTATTTCGAAAACTTAGAGTGTTATTCTACTGGACACATCCCATCCAATTTATCAGATATTTGATCAATTTTTTAAATTGCGTTATAATTGTAAAACCATCCAAAGTTTGTAATTTTTAAGGTAATAAATAAATCTAGTATATTTTCTTTAGCTATAATTTGTGTTGACAGAACATGCTATATATGTTTTTATTGGGATGAAATGGGAAATAACAGCACAGTATTCAAACATGGTAAAAAAAAAAATCTTTGCTGAAAGCTTAATAGCATGCATATGTTGAAACGCAGAAATTCGTTTAATGAATAGAAGAACCCTTAAATAAAGAAAAATAGTACAATTATTAAATATTCTGGGTCATTAATTAGCAAATGAACGGGGATATTTATAGTAAAAAAATTGGACTTTTATGAGCCGAAGGCAACTTTTTCTATAGTGATAACATTATAAATAAATCCTCTAAACTGGTACGCACTTATATTACACAAGTCGCCTTAATCATTATTTAAATTTGCGTTGTTGAAGAGGCCAGATACTTTATAAATAAAATACGTAAATTGCAACAAATTAGTGAGGAAGGAGGAAAGTCAACCAAAAAAAAAGAGGGAACCATTTGTATTGAATTTATTTGGAGTATCTCTTAAGATTTAGCTGGCATTCGATAAATATATATATATATATATATATATATATATATTTATACTAGTGTGTATCCCGTCGAAAATCGACGGCGAACTATATTATTAAAATAAAATATATTAATAAGGTTGTTTCTTCGATTTTTATTGTACTTCCTTAACAAATATTTTTATTTTTATTATTATTTTGCAATATATAAGCATGAACATTAAAAATAATTTAATATTATTTCGGAGTGATAATATTTCGATAA
Organism: Agastache rugosa; assembly: GCA_031470985.1. NCBI lineage: Eukaryota > Viridiplantae > Streptophyta > Magnoliopsida > Lamiales > Lamiaceae > Agastache > Agastache rugosa. The sequence continues at coordinate 30,312,390 of CM062605.1, forward strand.
TTGATCAAAAAGGGTGTTTCTTTGATTTTATTTCACTTTCTTTAGTTGCAAGAAATCAATAGAAATCAAACTATTTTTTTTTACTTCACAATCTGTCAAATATTTCATTATATACATCGTTAATTGTTATGTACGTCTGATCATCTCATCACAAAGTTAAATTTCGAGAATTATCCCTATGTGTGTATATATACAAATCCAAGAATTATAATTGAGAATACGTATTTTTAAAAATTTTCTTTTATTTACATCAATTTAAAAAATTATTAAATTAAACAAATTAATATTGACAACTACATAATTGATCAAATTAAAATTGTCAATAAAAATAAAACTATTTATTTGGCCAATAAATTAATTTGCCAAATTATATTGGTTGTGCAAAATAATTGCGGAATGAAAAAATACACATGGATTGTGAGTAATTATATAGGTTCTCCAAGAATGAAGTTTTATTAAAAATCAATGTGGGATGAGAAAATTTATATTAAATATACATAGAATAAATGAATAAAAATGCTCAAAATAAGGATTAAAGATAAATAAGAATACTGAAAGGAGATAGCGCCACGTAGGACCTCGAATTAAGGAGATGTCTCGAATTCGCAATCGTTTTATCACTTCGGAAATGCACAAAATGCAGTACTTCAATGCATAAACATGACAAAGGACAAATTGTAGTAAATTAATGCACAAATATTTAATACATTTTTAATGCACTCCTGCAATAATTTAATGCACCAATTAAATATCGACAATACATAAAAAGACCAATAGTTCAATTTTTTCATTAACATATACTTGTGCTTTAACCGGTGTGATAAAAATGCATGGTTCATACTTACTCATATAAAAATGAGTTCCTATATGATCATTTCCCTATATATATATATATATATATAGATATATATATAGTAGTTTTAATTGCATGCTTATATGAAGGTCTAAATTCGTATTAATGTGTCGAATTGTAAAAATTAGTTTTTCTATCGGTTGTAATTCTGTAAAAAAGTTTTTCATACTTCTACGATCCCATTTCAAATTATTCTCCTTCTAGAAAACGTTTGCTTGAATTTGAAGGCTTTCTAGCTAATTTATTACGACAAGTTGACGAATAAATTTAGCAATGTAATGAATTTAATTAATATATTTTTCTTTTAGTTTTTATTGTTCTTTCGAAAGAGTTCTCGATCCGCTGCAAGATACCCTAATAAATTTTTTATGTTTCTTTTTTTGAGATCCTCCTCAGTCTGGAGATTCGCAATTAGGCTTCCTAGATATGTGTACTGTGCTTAATTAAAATTATTAAAAATCAAACATTTATCAAATTAATATCTAACCGAATTCGTAGTTATGGATTTCTAAAATCAAAGAACAGATTTGTTGATGGGTTAGTTGGCGTTGCAGTGAAGTAGTAATAACAAAATGGTTTTGAGAATTTGAATCTTAATTATAAATGCATTCTAGGTCGAAATATACGCATTACTCAACTATGGTATAGCGATTGCAAATATCTAGAAAAAATGAAAAAAAACAGTTTAAATTTATTGAACTTGGTTGTATGGTTTAATATTACAAGATTTTCTGACCTATTAACTGCTTTGATTTTGGCAATTTAAATTCATATAAAATCATTTGAAATATTAAATTGCATAATTCCCGTAAATTAAAATCCTTTCTTTGCAATGAAATGCAATCTTGTGGTAGTATATACCAATTACTTCAGTCGAAAATACGTTGCATGTTACATATTGAGATAATAAATATTGTCCTTAATTTCTTTCAGAAGGACCAGCATTTACACGAAACAAAATATTTTCAAACAGAATAAAATTATGCTTTTTTTCAGCTGTTCGAATAAACTCATGTGTCATGGTGTAATCAAGTTTAGTGGAGCTAATTAAAATCTAAGCTCGAGCTTGTCTCTTACTCTTTCTTAGTTGAATTCGAGCTCAAATTGTAAGTTTGATTCATTTTCTTTATCGTGTCTCACTAAATTAAACCAAACCACCTTTTTATGAATAGAGATAACTCACGAATGGCTCGATTCATTTGAAATTTAGTATTCTAGGAAAAAAAATATTTTTGATTAGAATGCTTCCAGTCCACTTATTGTCACCCAGTAAAACAAAGGGAGCAGCGTATTTATTGTTCTTTGTCTTTATAATTTTGTGGACCTTTGAAAGTTTTAAAAATATAGAAGTCCCACTAGTGAAAATTTCAAGAAGATGATGGATGCGTTAAATACTTCAACTTTAGTCAACTTTACGTGATTAAACAAATTCGAAATCTGCATTATGGCCAGAAAACATGACTGGATATGTGGGCCTCATCTTGTTGATTAATTTATAATTAAAACAACAACAACAACAATAATAATAAAGCATCGATGATTTTTTTTTTTTTATCAAATTATAAAAATGTTTGGCTTCCTATTTGTTTGGTGAGAAAAATATTAGTTGAACAGTTGGAATTCTTACACATCCTGTCTTTTGGTTCCTCAAAGCTCCTATTTTATTCTCAAAGCTTAACTGTATTTCGATCCATACAACAGCCTATTACACCTGTTTTTGCAATCCAATTCACCAATATAACCTTCAATTTTTGGAGATTTCAAAGTTGGGTCCTCTGTCTGGTTTAAATATTGATTAATTATTGTCTGAAATTAAAAACAACAATTCAATTCCTAAGAAATTAAGTAGTGTGTTGATTAATTTTGGCTTTTTTATTTTTCCCATTCTTGAAATTAAGGCTAATTAACTGACATTGAGAATAAGAAGGGGGTGTTGTTTCTTCTTATTTCTTCAAAATCAACCAAGAATTAATATTAACCTTCTAAATTGATATATTGTACTCCAGTTTTAATTTGTCCAGTTTTGAGGCTGTGGCTAATAAACTGCTAAAATCGAGTTCAAACTAATATACTATTTAATTACAGCTTTATCGAGCTCAACAAACATGTTCAATGCTAGAAAATATTATCAGAAAACAACCGATTTTTTTATTAATTAGCACTTTGAATTTCGCATCATAAGCTTAGTCCACTTGAAGAAAAATGGCAAGATATGATCAATTGGAACTGAAATAAACAGAGAAACTAAAAACTAAGATAGATAATTCATAATCGCACAACAATTTCTTAAGTTCTTTGGTATGTATATGTATATGTATATGTATATATTGATTTGCATTAAATAAATAAGAAGGAAAGATATGCACCATAAAAGCTATGAAGATTTTACTTCAAATTACAATTCAAATTAGAAGCTCTGACTAAAGCTTTTTGATCATCAATATATATTATATATCGCACTTCACCTTTTGAAAACATAGTAGGTCAACTTTCTGAGAAAAATTTATGACCAATCGTTTTGTACAAGCAATCCAGTTTTCTGAAACACAGAAAAATATTTTTCAAAAAAAAAAGAAAAAAAAAAGAAAACAGACCTTTAAGCAGCTGATCTAGCTGAATGATGATATTCTTGAATTTTCAAAAATAATAGTGATGATATGATACTCAAGAAGGCGAGGAGCTGTCGCTGACGACTTCGGTGTCGACCTCCCGGCGGTGGAAATTCCTGTGGCAGCCACAGGCGGCGCAGTTGAGGGCTGCGGCGGTTCCTTCTCCACCGCCGGCCATGAACTCCCGGCATCCGTCCACCGCGTATCCGCCGATATTTGCTGCATGGTTCTTCTGGCATTCGCCGTACCGTACTGTCCGAACCACTTGATTGCTTGAACTTCTGTGAGACGTTTCTTTCCTTATCACCACTTGCCTTTTCTTCATAATTCTTGTCAAAAATTCCTATAACCCTAATTCCTTTTCTACCTTTTTCAAAAATTGTTCTACTATATATGTGTCATCAGAAATAAAAAAATTCTGCTTAAAAAAGCTTTTCCATTATTTGATGAAGTTGAAGAACAATTTCTTTTTCAAGAATGGAATCAAGGAAGAGAGGTTGAAGATAAAGGTAAAAAGCCAAAAATACTAATTTTGAAGAGAGAGCACCTTAACCTAACCCTAGCAAGAGGGTATATTTATATGGGCAAGATCCTATTTTTCCCACTTTGAAAAGTAAAGGTTGGGGCAGTTGCTATTTTTAAATTATTATACCTTCTGATAATATGATCAGTTTATTAAAGATTCTGGCAATTACAAATTTCAGAGCAACCACTATCCACTAACAAAATGCCACGTACATACAGAGTGGCATTTCCTCTTTTCGTTTTCCTATTTAAATTGCTCTATGTTATTTTTTTCATTGGCAAGGTTAATATTGTATGCATATGCATCTAAATTGTTCGCACGGGTTACACGCGTATGTCCATGCTAGGTAGACCTCAAAGTTTGTGAGTGATTCTTTTTTCTTTCAAGATATGATGGGTATCATCATCTAGATTATTTACACGTAAGTGGTCAATGAGCACTAATTATATATAAATTTGAGGAAAAAAGAGATTATTAGGGGAGGGAGAAATATTGAGTAGAGGGTCATGAGAAATGATCTCCCAACTGCCTTGAAAGGTGATAACTGATAAGATGGGGGATTTCGATGTCAATTAGGCCAACGATCTAATTTTTGATGGGAAATTAAAGCATTTTGATTTTTATTTTTATTTTTATTTTGCTTTGGCTGTTGTTTAAAGTGATTGATTTAGGCTCTAAAATGGCATCTAATTCCACAATTTGTGGGTCCATAATTTCATATAAAGATGAGTAGAACATGGCCCCTTCAAATCTTGTCTTCAATTCCTTTGTCTAATTTTCTCACATCCTCATTTATTTACCTAATTTCTGACACCTATTTGTTCAGTTTAAGGATGTGCGACTCTGATTATAAATATGCTGTCCTAACTACAAGAAATATATAGAAAAATGTAGAGCAGCCGACGAGGTAAAAATCACGAAAATATGAAGAAAATAATTTTCCTAATTGATTGCAGCAAAAGTCGTAATTAATCTTGCGCTACCGAAATTTGATAAATTTTTACCAACTATACTTTTTAGATTAGTGGTTTTCATTTAATTTACCATTGGTTAATATTTTAAAGGCATGCACATATCTATACATTAGCTAAAATTTAGAAGTGGTCCATGAGTGAATGGTGGAATGGAGACAATCCAATAGGATATAATGGCAGACAAGTATGATATAATCGTCAAATATCAACAAGTACTAATTTCAGAGGAGTTTCATTTAAAGTTTGTAGTCAACAATACTCCTATATATGTTTGTAAGTGGAGTACAGAGTTTTTTTAGGACACTAATTTTTGTCGTTTTGCAAAAATATGACACATTTTTTCGGGCTTCCAATAATAGGACAACATTTAAAATATTAATCAATCAAAGGACACAGTTCAGCCCGATTTTTGAGTTTCGGGCTATTTTGCACTCATTTGTCACGTAAGCATACACATGGATCCCGATGCTGACCGGATGCCATATAATTAATGAGTCGTAAAAAATAAATTAAAAATAAAAAATTGGAAAAGCTTTTCTCTCTCCTCTCTTTCTCTCTCGCCTCTCCCAATCTATCTCTCTCTCGCGCCCAACAGCCAATCACCTCCACCGTCGATAACCACCGTCTCCTCATCTCTCTCTCATTTTGGGATTTTTTTTTCTTACTTGGGACCAACCCCTACCTTTCCGATCAATTGATGCAGATCAAGAAAATGTGAGCGGCGACTGCAGATGAATGGGTTGCGCCTCCACCACCGCCTAAATCCGCCACCATCTCTTTCTGATCTAATCTCTCCCTCTATCTCTTCGTCCCCATCTCACTCAAAGCAACAACCAAAACAAATTTCTGCCAATTTTGTAGGTCAAATCGGGGGCTCTGCAATTTGGGAGGGTGCTGTAATGATAATGACAGTAGTCGGAGATTCTGCTTGTAGGGGATCTTGCCGCTAGCTGCCCCATTTATTGGTGGATGAGGACCGAAAATAGATCTAATTTTTCAGAGAGAGGCAAAAATTGAAACTCAGATTCATTGACAATGGATTTTTTGTGATCCATCGACGATGGAATTTTTTGTTCTTCTAACAATTGGATTCTCTCCTCCATTTCTATTTTCAGAGAGGATACAGAGAGAGAGGACCTGAACAATTGACGACGGTGGCGGTTGGTGCTTGGGGATGATGTTGACCGGAAATTCTCCTGCTGGATTTCTGAAATCGGCAGTGGTAGTGGTTGGCGGGGAGAGAGAGATTGGTTTTTCATTTTATTTCTTTTTTATTTAATGTTTTTATTAAAATCATTTTAAATTTACTTTTTTTCATATTAATGTATTACGTGGCAACCACCTAAGCATGAGTTGGCAGCCACATAGGCATCAGGCTGCATAAGCAAGCTCACGTGACAAACGCATGAAAAATAGCCCGAAACTCAAACATTAATTGGGTTGAAATGTGTCCCGTAATTGATTAATTTTTTAAATTTTGTCCTGTAATTGGAAGTCCGAAAAAATATGTCCTATTTTTGCAAAACAACAAAAGTTAGTGTCCTGAAAAAACTTCGTACTCTTTGTAAGTGGTAACTTTGAATTACTAATTTGTAATATTATGAGCACTTCAAAGTTACCTTAAGAACTCATTTGGACCGTTTAAACTAATTAAATATAATGTACAAATATGATCTATTTTGAAAACTGTTGTTTTGAATTAAAGTATAGGAGGACGTCCATTTTGAGATATCTAAACAGTAAACCTTATCTGCATACAGAGAGAGGTTTAGAGTTCAATCATCGTTGTTCTCCTTTCCCAACTGAAAAAAAAAAGTGTGGATTGAGATGAGAACTCCCATCATTTGCTTGAAATACTTGGGGGAGAATCTTTGGCGAACTGTAGTTAGAGCGCTGATTTCAGTGAACATGACAGTGATGAAGTGTCGGGGAATGCACATGTTGTATTAATAGACTATATTTTTAATTGATTAATTTTTTAAAATTCTCAGCTAACAGTGGTAATAGTGATTGTAATAATATTCAAACTAACATATCACCCAACACATCTGAGTACTACGTCCCAAACTTTGAAGTTATTTGATAATGATATTTAAAGTTATAGGTTGTATGTTATTTTATGACTGTTTTGACTGGCGGTTTAATTGACATTTTGTATTATAGCATTACGTTTCTTGCTTGTGTATAGTATCAACTTTTGGTTCAATTTTTTTTTTCTTTAAATAATTAAACTACAATAACTGGTTGGCCTCAATCCTAATAGCCAAAAAAAATTCCATCCTTGACCGATCTTTTTAGTCAATTCTTTTAAATTTGTCAATTAAACAAAATAACGTCCAATAGATGATCCGTTTTGAATTATATATACCATAACTCTTGAACTCTTAATTAATCATGTCACATATCGTCTCTTATTATTACACCATGAGATGTCATATGGAAATGCAAAAAAGGATCCGGTTTGAATTTGACAGGGTGATTTGGTTGCCATAACTTAATAAAAATCCTAAAAAATTGTTAAATAAAAAATAGTTTGAATTTTGTTTGTACCAAATTCAAGTTCACGCAAACCTCATTCATATTCTCCAGCCATGGCCAATCGGCAGCCACACCACCTATTGAGGTAACTTAAACAAAATTTCCACCATAAAAAAAAAAATCAAAAAAAAATAAAAAAAAAAATAATAATAATAATAATAATAATAATAATAATAATAATAATAATAATAATAATAATAATCGCCGCTACTGATCTGACTCAGTAACACAATAGCAACTCACTTCATTCATTCCTTTAGGTTTCGCCGCTTCCTTCCCCTACTCCGGCCCCTCTTCCGCCGTGTCTTGACCCAATCAACACAACTCCGATAAACAACAACGCCGCCGCCACCGCCCCAGAGAGACAGGGCCCTTAGAGTTAGACGACACCGACGCGCTTCCACCGGAACTTCCGCCGTTGGTCCCGGGGGCGCCACCACCGCCGTCGATTACATTCTTACCCAAAAACTCCTGCTTCGCCATGTTCACATTTTTATCATACTCTGCCCCTGAGAATCGCAGTTCACAAATCTCCTACGATTCTGTCAACGACTCCCGCCTCCAATTTCCTTTAAGAGACTTAAAAAAAGACGTAATTCTCTTCTGTTTTTTCTTTTCTTTTTTTTTAAAGAGCTAAATTATGACTTAATGTTGAAGAGTTTTTAACATCTTGAGAGAGAGAGAGAGGCAGCACAGTCGGGGTGGAAATAGGCCGGGCTTCGAGAGGGGCCCATGGACTATTTACCAAAGAGGCCGTAAAGAGGCATTTTAATAAACTTAGCAGAAATTATTTATTTATAGTAATATATTTTCCAATATTAGATATGTTTTATTGCTATCAGAATTGATCGATAGACCACTCTTTACACGATAGATTTACCGCTGAAATGTCATCGAAGTAATCTACTGCGCCAAATCTACAACATTCAAAATCGAAATATATATCAAACATATTATTCTCCACATGCATAAATAACGAATGACCAAATTACCCTCACATTTTATCATTCCATTGAAACTAATTGATCAGCAGAGATGTTTGACATATGATCGATCCTATACACCTAATTATTTCAACTACTATTAATATCTCCCATTGCATTGGAACGCATCCTCCGTGCGCAATTTAGCATTTCAAGTCATTATATTAAGATCATTATTTAGTTTGACGGTGGATTACTATTTACGGCATTCATTATATTTCGATCCAAAACCAAACCCAATAAATAGAACCCGATCCCCTAAATCGATCCGCCAATCAAATCAAATACTCCCTCCGTCCCACCGAATATGTCATGTTACTTTTCGGTAAGGGTATTAAGGAGAAGGGTAAAAAGTTAGAAAAGTTGGTAGATCCCACCACTTTTGAAAAGATAATTATTTCTTTATATGAAAAGCGAAGACGAGTTGATGAGGCAGTAAAAGAAAAAGAAAGCAGTTCGAGTTGGTGGAAGCGGACAGTATTAGTTAATATATTTTGGACTGCCATAGCCTCACGAGGTAGAACCAATTGTCGAGAATGATCAAATCATGGAATAATGCATTATTAAGTCAACGAAATTTTCGATTCATTAATTGAACTTTTGTCTACTTTATTTAGATCCTTATTCTGATCCCACGCAAAATCCAATTTTCTCAAAAAAAAAAAAGAAAAAAAAGGTCCCTTAAGAAAATTTTCGAGGAAATGGAATTTTGTGCGGGAAAATAAAAAAAAAAATCAGCCTTTATGGGTGATCAGATTGTAGGAATGGAATGTCAAAATGTGTTAGTGGAGTGCAGAATTCTTGATCGATGCTTGAAGAATTAATTCGGAGTGCTCGAGCTTGATCGCCATTGGAGCTCAATAATTTCAACTTGGATATTCATGAGTGGTAAGTGGTAATAAATAATTCGAAAAAACAAATTGAAAGATGTTTTGGGGTGGACCCCAGTCTGCGGATAAATGTTGGAGTGGTTTTCACTTTCATACCTTTTCCCTTGTATATATAATTCCGTGAAGACTGTGGGAGTCAGGGAGTGGACTATATAAGTTGGCCTACTCATAGAGCAGTAATAATGATATCATATGTTTCGAGTTCAAATCTGACTAATTATGAAATAATGTTGATAGATTAAGTGAAGACTATAGAAATGGACTATAGTCTATACATGTCATTGTTGGGGATGGTTAATTAATATCTTAAGTTCGAGTTTTATCAATACTTAATTACTATGTGGATTTTTTTAATAAGATTATAATTTTTCTCTTCTTTGTGATTTTCAGACTACTATATTTCACATGAACGCTATTATTATTTTGAATAATGTTGTGGGTTATCCTCGTTTGAAAAAAAAAAATGTTTATAGTATATTTGGAGGCGGGCCCAGAAATAGTGAGGCTGAAATTATCATGTGGAGGGGCAGCAAGTCGAGTGAAATGTGGAGATTTCACCCCAAAAAGTAAGAAGAGAATCGACAACCGGCCGATACCATCTATACATGATTCCTCTATGATTGGTACTGCACAACACAAACACAAATTCACTGCCTGTAAATTGACATTTCTAATTGTACTTGCTTTGTACATTTCAACTTGTTCACGTGTGCCTCTGCATCTCTTCTTTCTCTTCATTTTTTTGTAATAAATTTTATATTGAATTTGTACCGATTTGTCACCCCATTCCTTGTTTTGAAAAAGAATAATAAAAACCATTGGCCAATACATATGCGTAAGTGGATTCATATTAAAATATAGATGAAAACAAAGTTGATGGAGACTTGAGACAAGAATGATTGAATGGAGTAAATAATATAGAGATTCCACATATTGTTTCTCAACAACCGCACCCCCTATATTACCCTATGATCAGTAGTATATAATAACCCTACGACAAATGCTATATCTAATAAATATTTTCAGTTTTCCCCGTGTTATCTTGTAAATTTTGACTTGTAAAGACGACTAAAGATATAATATGTCGACGGATTAATTTGGATATTTCAAGGTGGACCTTCCATATGTACGAGGGAGATGTATCGAGTTCAATCCCATTCTTTTGGTTTTTTAGGCCACGTTTAAAATAATTATACGAAATTCATATAATATTTTGGTAGAAGGAGAGTTGATTAAAACGCTTTTGGATTCGTTTAGTAATCTTCGTATTAGGCATGTTCGTCGTGATGTTAATATCATGGAACACAAACTTGCACCACATGTTTGAGATAAATCTCCGAATTTTGTGGAGGATCTTCTTCACTTTCCATGGTCTGTGATGAATAAATTTACTATGGTTAGGCTTGAAAAATAAAAGGAATCACCTTTCTCTTTACTTCTCAAACTAACAAGATATATATTTTTCTTTGGGGTCTTAAAGCGATACTCCCTCCATTCCACAATAAGTGGCCACATTTCCTTATTAGGCCGTCATCATAAGTGACCACTTTTCTAATATGGAAACACCCTCTCTCACACAAAAGATGTGGGCTCCACCACTTTTTATCTTTTTACCCTTTAAACACTCTTCTCCTAAATACCCGTGCAAAAGAAAGTAGTCGCTTATTGTGGGACGGAGATAGTAAAATTGAATATATTTTATCATTTTCCTTGTGGAAAATGAAATTAATTTGTTTTTTTCTCTCATTATATCTCGGTGAAATCTTCTCACCAGAAAGGAAAGATAATAGGTGGCCGACACTGCTGATTGGCAACAATTTTATAAAAATGGGAATGCTTAGGTTGACTAAATCCACATCGATCATCAATACGTTCCAAATTAAAATTAATTAATTTCTGGAACCATCAATAAAAAGATGGAAGATGTTCAACACTTTGACTAATCAAATTTTTATATCATGTCATGTGCCTAATGTGGGAGTTAAACTTCAATATTTCAACTAATCATCTATCGACATCATGTGCTCTGTAATCTAATGTACTATAATTTAAAAACTTCAGCATCCTAATCATGATTTTGATCTTTTGACTTAAGTTTGATTCGTTGCATATATCGTATATACAAAATACATATATTGTGTGGTTATCAGTTGAGGTAGTAAGTTCACTTAGTTTGTTCCTTCTTTATTTAATTTTTTTCTTTTGGCATCTATATATATATATTGGTATGGGCTTCCAGCATATACCTAAACCCCTCTATATATAAGCATAGGTAATTTTTGGGAAAATTTTGTAATATAAATACACATAATATCTCCTTATTCATGTATATTACATTTGATAACTTACGTAAGTTTCCTGTCACGTTCCAGTATAATATTTAATCCGATTAATGCAAGCTTAATTCTATAGCTAGCTAGCTAGATTTATGATGAGCCCATATTTTGTGCTCATTTTGTATCTTGTTTATAAGTTAGATTGATTCTAGAAAAGCAATTTGGTATTTGGTGGTAGCTAGCAAGAGTTTCAGTAGTGTGAGTGTGATGAATTGAAATGAAACTGGTAAAGCTGTGCTAACACAACATCTCCTCTGATAGTTATAGTTATAGCCTCCTCTTCGAATCACCTACTCCTGTCATCAGTTGTACCAGCATTTATTAAATATAGACTGTCCTTAATATACATAAATTAAAATTAAGATATTTATATTGGTATTATAACGAAATACTATTATGAAAAAAGAAATATTGGTGGGAAAATAATTAATAAGGGCAAAACCGCAACAAGAATCGCCTGCAAAAATTGAAACAAAAAGGGAAAGGGAATTAAATATAAAGTGAAAGGAGGAGATCTAGTACAGACCCATACCCGTTTTTTCCTAAGGAAAATAATGCATTAAAATCTAGAATACTTGTTCTCTACTCATGCAAAGAGAACATTGAAAGAAGCACATGCTGGGGCTGGGGCTTATATTGGAATCTTCATCAAGAGAGAGAAATAATAATAATAATAATAATAATAATAATAATAATAATAATAATAATAATAATAATAATAATAATAATAATCGCCGCTACTGATCTGACTCAGTAACACAATAGCAACTCACTTCATTCATTCCTTTAGGTTTCGCCGCTTCCTTCCCCTACTCCGGCCCCTCTTCCGCCGTGTCTTGACCCAATCAACACAACTCCGATAAACAACAACGCCGCCGCCACCGCCCCAGAGAGACAGGGCCCTTAGAGTTAGACGACACCGACGCGCTTCCACCGGAACTTCCGCCGTTGGTCCCGGGGGCGCCACCACCGCCGTCGATTACATTCTTACCCAAAAACTCCTGCTTCGCCATGTTCACATTTTTATCATACTCTGCCCCTGAGAATCGCAGTTCACAAATCTCCTACGATTCTGTCAACGACTCCCGCCTCCAATTTCCTTTAAGAGACTTAAAAAAAGACGTAATTCTCTTCTGTTTTTTCTTTTCTTTTTTTTTTAAAGAGCTAAATTATGACTTAATGTTGAAGAGTTTTTAACATCTTGAGAGAGAGAGAGAGGCAGCACAGTCGGGGTGGAAATAGGCCGGGCTTCGAGAGGGGCCCATGGACTATTTACCAAAGAGGCCGTAAAGAGGCATTTTAATAAACTTAGCAGAAATTATTTATTTATAGTAATATATTTTCCAATATTAGATATGTTTTATTGCTATCAGAATTGATCGATAGACCACTCTTTACACGATAGATTTACCGCTGAAATGTCATCGAAGTAATCTACTGCGCCAAATCTACAACATTCAAAATCGAAATATATATCAAACATATTATTCTCCACATGCATAAATAACGAATGACCAAATTACCCTCACATTTTATCATTCCATTGAAACTAATTGATCAGCAGAGATGTTTGACATATGATCGATCCTATACACCTAATTATTTCAACTACTATTAATATCTCCCATTGCATTGGAACGCATCCTCCGTGCGCAATTTAGCATTTCAAGTCATTATATTAAGATCATTATTTAGTTTGACGGTGGATTACTATTTACGGCATTCATTATATTTCGATCCAAAACCAAACCCAATAAATAGAACCCGATCCCCTAAATCGATCCGCCAATCAAATCAAATACTCCCTCCGTCCCACTGAATATGTCATGTTACTTTTCGGTAAGGGTATTAAGGAGAAGGGTAAAAAGTTAGAAAAGTTGGTAGATCCCACCACTTTTGAAAAGATAATTATTTCTTTATATGAAAACAAGACAAGTTCAATGAGACAGCCCAAAAAGAAAAAGAAAGACAAGTTCAGTGGAACTGACAGAGTATTAGTTAATATATTTTGGACTGCCATAGCCTCACGAGGTAGAACCAATTGTCGAGAATGATCAAATCATGGAATAATGCATTATTAAGTCAACGAAATTTTCGATTCATTAATTGAACTTTTGTCTACTTTATTTAGATCCTTATTCTGATCCCACGCAAAATCCAATTTTCTCAAAAAAAAAAATGAAAAAAAAAGGTCCCTTAAGAAAATTTTCGAGGAAATGGAATTTTGTGCGGGAAAATAAAAAAAAAAATCAGCCTTTATGGGTGATCAGATTGTAGGAATGGAATGTCAAAATGTGTTAGTGGAGTGCAGAATTCTTGATCGATGCTTGAAGAATTAATTCGGAGTGCTCGAGCTTGATCGCCATTGGAGCTCAATAATTTCAACTTGGATATTCATGAGTGGTAAGTGGTAATAAATAATTCGAAAAAACAAATTGAAAGATGTTTTGGGGTGGACCCCAGTCTGCGGATAAATGTTGGAGTGGTTTTCACTTTCATACCTTTTCCCTTGTATATATAATTCCGTGAAGACTGTGGGAGTCAGGGAGTGGACTATATAAGTTGGCCTACTCATAGAGCAGTAATAATGATATCATATGTTTCGAGTTCAAATCTGACTAATTATGAAATAATGTTGATAGATTAAGTGAAGACTATAGAAATGGACTATAGTCTATACATGTCATTGTTGGGGATGGTTAATTAATATCTTAAGTTCGAGTTTTATCAATACTTAATTACTATGTGGATTTTTTTAATAAGATTATAATTTTTCTCTTCTTTGTGATTTTCAGACTACTATATTTCACATGAACGCTATTATTATTTTGAATAATGTTGTGGGTTATCCTCGTTTGAAAAAAAAAAATGTTTATAGTATATTTGGAGGCGGGCCCAGAAATAGTGAGGCTGAAATTATCATGTGGAGGGGCAGCAAGTCGAGTGAAATGTGGAGATTTCACCCCAAAAAGTAAGAAGAGAATCGACAACCGGCCGATACCATCTATACATGATTCCTCTATGATTGGTACTGCACAACACAAACACAAATTCACTGCCTGTAAATTGACATTTCTAATTGTACTTGCTTTGTACATTTCAACTTGTTCACGTGTGCCTCTGCATCTCTTCTTTCTCTTCATTTTTTTGTAATAAATTTTATATTGAATTTGTACCGATTTGTCACCCCATTCCTTGTTTTGAAAAAGAATAATAAAAACCATTGGCCAATACATATGCGTAAGTGGATTCATATTAAAATATAGATGAAAACAAAGTTGATGGAGACTTGAGACAAGAATGATTGAATGGAGTAAATAATATAGAGATTCCACATATTGTTTCTCAACAACCGCACCCCCTATATTACCCTATGATCAGTAGTATATAATAACCCTACGACAAATGCTATATCTAATAAATATTTTCAGTTTTCCCCGTGTTATCTTGTAAATTTTGACTTGTAAAGACGACTAAAGATATAATATGTCGACGGATTAATTTGGATATTTCAAGGTGGACCTTCCATATGTACGAGGGAGATGTATCGAGTTCAATCCCATTCTTTTGGTTTTTTAGGCCACGTTTAAAATAATTATACGAAATTCATATAATATTTTGGTAGAAGGAGAGTTGATTAAAACGCTTTTGGATTCGTTTAGTAATCTTCGTATTAGGCATGTTCGTCGTGATGTTAATATCATGGAACACAAACTTGCACCACATGTTTGAGATAAATCTCCGAATTTTGTGGAGGATCTTCTTCACTTTCCATGGTCTGTGATGAATAAATTTACTATGGTTAGGCTTGAAAAAATAAAAGGAATCACCTTTCTCTTTACTTCTCAAACTAACAAGATATATATTTTTCTTTGGGGTCTTAAACTGATACTCCCTCCGTTCCACAATAAGTGGCCACATTTCCTTATTGGGCCGTCCCATCATAAGTGACCACTTTTCTAATATGGAAACACCCTCTCTCACACAAAAGATGTGGGCTCCACCACTTTTTATCTTTTTACCCTTTAAACACTCTTCTCCTAAATACCCGTGCCCAAAAGAAAGTAGTCACTTATTGTGGGACGGAGATAGTAAAATTGAATATATTTTATCATTTTCCTTGTGGAAAATGAAATTAATTTGTTTTTTTCTCTCATTATATCTCGGTGAAATCTTCTCACCAGAAAGGAAAGATAATAGGTGGCCGACACTGCTGATTGGCAACAATTTTATAAAAATGGGAATGCTTAGGTTGACTAAATCCACATCGATCATCAATACGTTCCAAATTAAAATTAATTAATTTCTGGAACCATCAATAAAAAGATGGAAGATGTTCAACACTTTGACTAATCAAATTTTTATATCATGTCATGTGCCTAATGTGGGAGTTAAACTTCAATATTTCAACTAATCATCTATCGACATCATGTGCTCTGTAATCTAATGTACTATAATTTAAAAACTTCAGCATCCTAATCATGATTTTGATCTTTTGACTTAAGTTTGATTCGTTGCATATATCGTATATACAAAATACATATATTGTGTGGTTATCAGTTGAGGTAGTAAGTTCACTTAGTTTGTTCCTTCTTTATTTAATTTTTTTCTTTTGGCATCTATATATATATATTGGTATGGGCTTCCAGCATATACCTAAACCCCTCTATATATAAGCATAGGTAATTTTTGGGAAAATTTTGTAATATAAATACACATAATATCTCCTTATTCATGTATATTACATTTGATAACTTACGTAAGTTTCCTGTCACGTTCCAGTATAATATTTAATCCGATTAATGCAAGCTTAATTCTATAGCTAGCTAGCTAGATTTATGATGAGCCCATATTTTGTGCTCATTTTGTATCTTGTTTATAAGTTAGATTGAGTCTTTTTCGTGTTTTTTTAGTCGTAGTCGTGTCTGGGAGGACACAATTTGGATACATGTTGTTCAGGGCAAAGTAGGTGGACTTTTGGGCAAAACAAGGCTGCATTCCGCAAAACATGCACGAGTACCAAAGTGAGATGAAATGAGGCATACGTTGAAGCTTTCAAGCTAAGGCGCTGTAACCCAACTTAGTACCGTGCGGGATCCAGACCTATGTGGAGTACTATGGGCAAAATAGAGGCAGAGCAGTGCACTCTTTGTTATTGTTATTTCAATTATGTCCAGCTAAATCATCAATGCCTGGATATGAGATGATTTGAACATGAATGCTTAAATACTTGTGAGGTCTGTTCTGGGCGTATCAATCTGCATGCATATGTTCCCGAAACACTAGGTTTGATTTCAAAATGGTCTTGTCGAATTTGAGTAGTTAATAGGCCGTTAACAACTCGGATAAAATAAGATCTCTAATAATTTCGGAATACATGTTTAGATGCCCTCTTGCATCTGAAAGTATAACAAGTGTGGGCGAGTGGTCATATGTCTTTGAGCATGCTTTTCGTCATATCGGGTCTGTCTAAATCGAAATGTTGTCTGTGCAAAGATCCTGTTGAAACGCCATCGTACGTAGGATAGTTGGTCAGATTAGATAACGGGTAATCGTCATAGACTTTACTTGTTTTACACTGAAAGGATAGGCTGGTTCTGGGCAGAGGAGCACGTGACACTGTGACAATGGGGGCGACTTTGCTAGGGCTATAACCGATTGATATGTGCATGTGGAGGAATTATTTAGACCTATGAGCGAGTTTATATTCATGTTTGATGATTCGAATCTTATCCGGGCTTTGCCCTTTTATTTGACCAAATCTACTTTTAGTTTTCAGTATTCTTTTATATAGCATTGTGACCAGATCGAAGATTGTTCTGACCAAAACCCTTTTTAGCGATATCGGTGACAAAGAGAGAGCTACGATCAACTCCCTTGAATTCGACCTTATACTTGCTGCTTGCTGTGAACATAAAAAATTACAAATTCATTTTGCATGGTTAAACAACGGCCACGTCAATTTCCTCATAGTATAAGATAATCTGGAGGTATATTAATTAATCGAAAAAACTCTCTTCCTCCTTTAACAATTTATTTATATGCTTTTCCACAAAAAGACGTTTAGCCATATTTTATGTCGGACCCCACTTACTTTAATATGTTTGGTAATTTCACTTACAAGATTTGTATAAAAGGATTCTTCATGAATACTCCCTCCGTTCTTTTATAAATGTCCCCTACCGTCAAATTACACATACCAAGAAAATAAAGAAATTTACCTATGTAACCTTATTAATTACCATCAATAATATATACATACAACTAATTAACAAATTACTAGAAGCATTAAATAAGGATATAATTGGAAAAATGTCATTAATTTACTCTCAAATTTTGAAATATGACACTTATATGAAAATAAAAAATTAAGCTAAATAGGACATTTAAAAAAGAACGGAGAGAGTATTCTTACTTCTGTTATACTGAATTCGAGGTTCATGGTTATTTTCCGGGTAAAATTTGAACATTTTACACTGACCCACCAGACTTGAATCTTGAGTCTTTGACTTTTTTTTTTTCTCTCTCTCTTCAATATATATGTTTTCATTAAATATTATAAATATATTTTTAATCTTAAATATTAGTGTTAGTTAACAAAAAAAAATGTGTTGAAACATTATGAAATAATATGTTGATATGAAAAATTAAATTAGTTCGACCATCAGATCTCAAATGGGTCATGACCTAAAAAATCTATAAAATATTGTCATTTCCTCTTTCGAGGACATCCAAGCTGTTAAGACCTCGTGTGTTAAGGGTGAGGTTTAGGGTTCGAGCCTCATTGTCCCCCCTCGTTTTCCCCTAACTCAAAAAATATATACATACATATATGAATATTCCACCATTATATATAGTTCAGTTTTGTTTTGCCTATTGTGTAATTTATTCTCCCGCCTGTAAGTATTTTAAAATGCAAAATCTTCAGTAGTCGTGACTTTTTTATGTGGCGAATCACTTGAGGTATACATTTTCTTTTTCAAGACCATATAATAACTAGCTCACATAAGAAACCTAAAAAAATTCAAAAAATTCCCCAAAAAAGCTGCATATAATTATTTTTTATTAAAATCCAAAGTTTGATAAACTTTATAAAAACACGTCTAAATTAAATGAAAAGGGGCACACGTTGAGAAACAGCATCCAACATTAGATGAGGTGGTAGCTTACAATTCGTAAAAGTGCTAGAAATTAGTAAATGAGAATATGAGATTGAAGTAATGATTTAGCACATGAATTTGGGCCCACGAAAAGAATTTGGGCCCACGAAAAGTATGTGGCCCAAAAGGCTAAAACTAATCATACGAATCCTAGAGAGACAAACAACGTTCTGTCCATGGGTTTATCTAATGGGCCATGGCCCCATTATTATTATTATTATTATTATTATTATTATTATTATTATTATTATTATTTCCTTAATATTTTTGTCTTGAATAATTAATATTGTGAGGTACAGCCTCCAAACTATAATTTTCGTCTCAATATAAAAATATAGTACTCCCTCCGTCCCACAATAAAATGTCACTTTCTTTTGAGCACGAGTATTTAGAAGAAAGGTATTTAAAGATTAAAAAAATAGAAAGTGATGGAGCACACATCTTTGTGTGAGAGAAAGAAGTTTCCATATTTAAAAAGTGACCACTTATATGGGACATCCCAATAAAAAAATGTGGTCACTTATTGTGGGATTGAGGGAGTATAATTTATGTATGATTAAGATGGACATTTGATAGACCATCGGCATAAAGCACAGTTGCTATTCTTTTCTTTTAAAGGTGAGACACTCGGGTGCGAATCTCAATTCTCCAATCCTCCAATTCAAAAAAAAAAAGTGCATTCAATAGGTAATTCATGTTAAAATTAGCTTAATCTAAAATCGACTTTTGGAAGAGAGGTAATTTTAAAATATTCTTTTACAAGATAATTTTTAGTATATAGTAGATTAAAGTTTGGACATTTGATAAGTACTATAATATTAAAAAGAAAAGTCATTTTAAATAAATTATATATAATTAATCAAAGTTTGGAAAACTTAGATACTTAATCATGCAGGACCCACCACGGATAGTGTTCTCGCAAACTTTGGAGATGCGTTTTGATAAGAAATCATTGGAAGTTCATTGGTGGTGATGGTATATTTTCCAGATAAGATCATTTGTCAATAAGTATGGGTACGCATATATATACTCCTATATGACAATTGAGTCCATATAAATATATATTCAAACCAAACATATTTTACCAAATATATTAAGGCTCACGAGTTATTAAAAAAAAAAAAACTAAATGAACTTTGTAATTTGTATTGAAACTTATATGGTCAAAGTCTAATAAATATTAAATGAACATATTTAAATTTTAATACAACTCACAAGTATTATTGACAATTTGCTCACAAGCTAACATGTCGCGTATTGTCAAGTTCTAATCCCACTCATTTGTATTGACGAACTCAAAGATTCGATCTCCCAATAATACAAGAATAGCTCACAACTCATTTAATTAGCGGTACTCAGCTTTTCTCGGCAAGTGTTTGTGTTTTTTCTATTATGTAAATTTTATTTTTATTCAAAAAGCATAAATTTCAGGTTAATAATCGTTTTTATAAATTTATAGAAAAGCGGTTTAGGTATGCATATTGTGCACGCAAAATGCACATGACATATAACTTTTGTGATCATCATTGTACTTTATGTTTTACATTTTTTGAGAAAGCTTTATTTATATAATCAATCATATACTTAGCATGTGCTATAAAAGAGGGAATAGGAAATAGATCAGAATAGGGCCATGTAGAGGCTCTTTTAGATTTGTCCCAAATTTATATATTTCGTCTTAGAGAATCTAAGAGAGTTGTATATTCTTATATTGATGGATGTCATTGTCATGTACATTAACTTACAAAATAATAAGTTTTGAACTCAAATTTAATTGATGTATGAATTATGAAAAATTAAGTCCTGAATTTTAGATCATATACGTAATACGTGGTTAGTAGGCATGTAGCACTATTGACTTATTAATATGTGCTATTTAACTATACAATATATGTAGGTCCTTTAAAAAAACTATATATGTAGGTAATATTATTGATATACATATATTTTGGGTAATTGTTTTGTAGAAAAATATATAGCATAACTTCCTAAAGGAATTTCTCTATTTTACAATTCTTTGTCAGTTTTAAAGTAGCAATTCATTAATTTAATACATGATTTCAGAAAAGAAGATCTCAGAATATATACTGTACTTCAGAATAAAGTCGAATCAAGAAATTTGCGTTCGTTAATTATGTTATGATTCTTCAACAATTTTTTTTTCCCAAATAAAATAAAATAAAATACTTCTTCTAAATAAGAATCACCTTTTTTTTATTCGTTTTGATCTCATAATTCAAAAAAAAAAATTGCTGAAGAATCATGATATAATTAACGAACGCAAATTTCTGGATTCACCACAAACTCATTATACAAGTGGCTCTTACCAATAGATCAATTATGAGATTAAAAAGAATAAATTATATATATAGAAAAAAAGGTGATTCTTATGTAGAAGAAGTATTTTATTTTATTTATTTGGGAAAAAAAATTGTTGAAGAATCATAGCATAACTAATGAACGCAAGTTTCTGGATTCCACTTTATTCTGAAGTACTCCATATAAAGCCTAGTACATTAAAAAAATGCAGAGCCATATATTGAGGCCCATAATGTTTTTTTTTTAGGAGAAGGAAGGCCCAGTAAATAAAAACCTATAAATCCAATTGATAACCGGTTTGAAATACTGTTTGGGCCCAATTATTGACGAGCTTTAATGATCAATAATTAAAATTGTAATTCAAATTTAATAAATCTACATATCGATTAAAGTTATATTCGATTGTCCAACTCTAAGCATAATTGTAGCTTAGAGTTTAATTTCTGAGAGGAGAGAGAGAGAGAGAGAGAGAGAGAGAGAGAGAGGCTAAATCAGAATAGACCAGTCCAAATCACGGCACCCTACCAGATAATTACATTAATAGATTAATGAAAGGGTCTTAGCAAAGGTCCCTTTAAATTGGGTCCAAAGCCAACCTCATTTGTCTGCAGAAGTCTTTTTCTCTTTCTCTTTATATATATATATATATATATATATATATATATATACACGAAATTTCAGAATCACATGTGCAATATAAATACTCAAAAAACTTTAAGAGATATAAGGATCCACTTTCATTGCACATGATCTTGTCAATTGTGGTTCTACTTAAAAAACAGGTCCAGCTGGGTGATACTGTAGAAGACCATTTCTCCAATATTTTTTTTAAAAGTTTTAATGTTTTAAATGTAATGAATTATTTATGTGTCTAATTGTTTTTCCCGCAAGCATGACTGGATCCGTCACTGCCGTATATATGTATATAAAAATATATAATCATTCTATTTTGTTCGCACAAATTAAGAAAGAGGAAAATAAGATTATTTTTATGAGACTAGTATTTTGTCCGAATATACTCTTTATAATTTTCTCTTAATTAAATTAATTCTCAATCTTTTTATAAACGAGATTGCAACAACCGAGCTACATCACAGACAAGGCAATTTAATCTTTGAAACGATGGGTTCATGGTCCATGATTTGCTGTAACAATTCTTTAAAAATTAGCATATATATATAGCTGTCTATTTTAATTTTCATTCTAAAATTTAATTTTAAGTAGAGAGAGAATGGGCTCTCATGACCTGCTCCATGCCAGCTTAATTGCACCCTCCACATATGATCCATCACAATCATTAAATGTTTTTGTCTGAAATACAAAGGAAACTTCCTATGTAGATGCATGCAAATCAATGACTTTTTCTTCTTTGTAATAACTTCAAAAAAACTTTTTATTAACGGATGCAAGCCATATATATTAACAAGTAAATTTATTTCTGCATATGACAATTCGAAGGAAAGGACTATAAAAGGGTGTTGTTTCTTGTCTTGATATTTGATGATGGTGTTAGAATTCATGAGGGGAATTGGACTTTTTCTTGCCTTTACGGTGAGGATTTCATGGGTTTGGACAGACAATTTTAGGTTGTAAAAATTTGGGAAAAGGTCAAACCCCTTTTGCATGTGCATTTAATTAGAATGCCAATTGCAGATTTTCCTATGCTGATTTGGTTCTTGACCTAGCGAGTAATAGTATTATGATTTATGAATTTTTTTCCCGGATGACCTGTGATTTTAATTCCTTTGACTCATTCGACCGCTACGTCTCTGATAAAATAATATTTTATTTCGTTATTTAATCTTTTAATACATGCATATGTTTGTGATTAAGTATAACACAAATTATTTTAATTCTGCTGTTATACTTTGATCGAGTCTCTTACACAGTTACACTCGTGCATTGAAGCCCATTTTAATTTCATAACTTTCAAAATAATGAAGTATTGCCTCCGTCCCCCTTGAAATAATACATTTCTTTTCGATACGGTTATTTAGGAAAAGAGTTATTAAAGAACAAATAGATAGAAAGTGGTGAAACCCACACCTCTTTGTGAGGAAGGGTGATTTCATTTTTTAATTAGACTGTGCCACTTTGAATAGAACGATCCAATAAAAAATACATGTAGTTTCAAGCGGGGAGGTGGGAGTACTATCATTGATCGATAATTGCTAATACATGTCATGATGTAAGAAGGCGTTGCAACAGAAAGTGAGGTTAGCAGTTGATATGACTTTCTAAAGTTTTCAAAATGTAATGAATAAGTCAATCAGCCAATAACTTGAAGCTTGGGACTTGAGTATTTCTGAAATAGTAGAATTTAATCTAAACCTAATAGAAAAAACTATCATGCATACTCCCTCCATTCACCATTTTAGTCCTTATATTTTTACATGAATAAACAAAATGCATTTAATTTTTTGGAAACAACATCATTTTTATTAAGTGTTAATTGCCGGAAAAATTTTAACCTTTGGTCAAATTCTAGTTTTTCCCATCACTTTCTAATTTTGCGAAGAAATTCCTCACCTTTTAATGTTTCTGATTTTCCTCCGACGAACATTTTCGATCAAAATGATGCTGATCTGTTAATTTCATTTTCAGACGTGGGGGTGGCCCAATATATATATTACGTCCAGCTCAGCATCAATTTGGGGAAACTCAATTACGAGGGAAAAATCAGAAACATAAAAAGGTGAGGAATTTCTTCGCAAAATTAGAAAGTGAGAAGAAAAATTAGAATTTGACCAAATGTCGGGATTTTTCCGAAAATTAACCCTTTTATTAAATATTCAATTCTGCCCTTATTACTCCACACATTAATTTTTACAAATATTGAATAAGGCTATATTAAGAAAATAATGTTATAATTAAAAAGGTGGATTATAGTTTTAGGACATCTTGAAATGAAAAAAATTGACTAAAATAGTGGGACGGAGGGAGTAATTTTTTTCCCAAAGTAATAGATATATAAGTGGCTGCCTATAACCGTGGAGCCATAACAACACCCAACTAGGCTGACTACGCCAAAATTGGGGACAAAGAATGCTTCGTCCGGCACCTAGGCAACCCACCTAGCTAGTGAAAAATTTGGTTTAGCAGCGCCACCGCACATAATCATATTTTGACGATTTGGGTATAAATTCATGTGTCTATTTTGTTTTAAATATATTTTCTGTCGTATTTCTAACAATGATTCATTGCCATCATCTTGGATGAAAATATGAGATTTTGAGCAGAATTTTGTAAATATATACAAAGAGTTTTTTTTTATACAATTCCTTAAATCAATTAATTTTATGACATAGAAAAATTTTTGATGCGTGTATCCCTTTATATTGTTATAGGCATTTGGTAGCTAGAATTATGATTACAGGCTACATTATGTATCTACTATTTTGCAATATTTAAAATAAATTAGAAATGACTCTTTTTCTCTGAAGTGATTTACAATAAACAGCATTGCGAAGAATGTAAAGCAGGAATATACACAGGTTATATATAAAAAATAAAATAGAATATTGTATATGTGCGTGAGAATATAGCAGAGCAGCAGCCACAGCTTTTAGCAGTTTGAATTAGGGAGAGGTTGTTGATGCAAATGACCATCATTTATTACCAAATAAAATCAAATGAGATCTAATAAATTAATAAAATTGCAACTGATGTGGAATTAATCAATTGACTCTTAAGAGCTTCTGAATAATTCCACTTACCATGTCGGTTTTGAGAAGGGCTACGACTTTTAGGCGGCATTCATTTAATTTCCTGAATTATTAAATTTAATTTGCTATGCTCTTTATTATTTTTTATTTTTTTTGAAAGTGTTATGCTCTTTTATTATTAGGGGAGATTTGTTGATAATTTCTTCCGATTTAATTATGAACTTGAATGCAGAGGGTAATTATAATTGCAAGGCATGTGATAATTGTATTGGGTAGGTAATGAAAATGAAATAATTATGAAGTTTCTTTATTTAAATGTTGTTAAGGGGCATCAAGGAAAAAAATGTAAAATATATAACTAAAAGGTGATAATATTGGTTCAATAACTCATCTCTCTTATACAATTTTGCTACTATAATGTACTGTATGTCTTAGGGCAAATCTCCACCTAGATAATACCGCAAATCTCCAAATGTGGAGCAATTTTTCCTTCACCAACCCAGCACTAAAATTCAACTCTATAATATAGATTTGAACAGTGTTGGTTTAGTACAACACTGTTGATTGTTGTATTCTTTTACAATTTATTTTCTTGTTATATTTATTATTTTTTGTGTTTTAATTATTTTTTCCAAAATATTCTATTTTAGTTATATTTCTAGTTAAACATATTGTACCAACATTAAAATTACATAAAATTATTTAAAAAGCACAGTTATATAAAATACAAGACAAACTAATTAAAAAGAAATTTTAAAAACATTATATAATAAAAACATAAAATCAAAGTCGATACATTTAATTTCTAATAAAATATACCATCTCCAGAACCTCTCCCTCTGGAAATAAATTCCGAAACATATCAAAAGTACTAGTATTGGCTTCTTTTACTTATTTTCGGTTTCAAATTATATCTTGTTACTCTGATTTGAAGTAATCACACATTTCAAAATCATCAAAAAGATCAAAGGCAACAATGCTCATTTCACCTTTTAAAATACATTGATTGATCATTTGTGGGATGAATATTCTAATTCATAGAATTATGTAACTTATGTTTTTTTTTTTTTGTAATAATGTGGGACGAGTACTCTTTTATTTACTCATGCATTGATTGATCATTTGATGAATTTTTAATGAGGCTCATTAGTTTGTAATTTTATGTATTTATTTATGAATTTTTGTTATTATTCTCCATTAATTGATATAAGTAATTTATACTTTTAATTATTAAGAATAGAATATTTTGTTTGTTGTGTAAAAATATAGCACAAACTATTGAAGATAACTTGATGATTTTGTTGTATTTTTGTTCTGAAATGGCTCTATTTTAATATACGCAATTTGAAGACAAGTAAATCTCGCCAAAAGTGCAAGTACGCTTAGGAATTTTCTGCGAGCTAGCTAGATCTAATAATTATTAATTTTATTTAAACTTTTGATTTGATGTGTGAAATAACATAATAATATTCACTAATCTAAAACTATAAAACCATCTTGCTAAACAAGAAATTATAACAAAAGTTCTACGTGATATAATAATTCCAACAACCACCGATAAAATTTTTCGTGCACGGAGGGAATATTATTTATGCTTGACACTAACAAAAAACTAAAGAAATTATTACAGAATTTTGTAATTTTTTAAAAGATGTAAAATTCTCGAAGTTAGTTTCAAAATCTTTCTGATACATTCAAAATTACCACGTAAAATATTTAAGAACTTGTTAAATAAATTTAAAGTTATAATTGAAATACACAAACAATCAATTAAAATTATCAAATAAAAATTAAAAAATGTTTATTAGGTTTGGATTTTATTGATTATTTAGTTGGAGATCCTTATATTAATGACCGTTCCGACAATTCGTCCTAAAATTGCGAAACATTAATTCATATGGGACCAAAAATGTTAAAAGGTAGAGTTATTAGACCAATTTTTGTTTTGCCTTCCCTAAAGTTGTTTTGCATTTTCCTCCGCACATGAATTTTGCTTTTATATTCCTCCTATTCTTTCTTTCATTCTATCTTTTTCATTTTTATTTTATTTTTTTTGCCTTTTTTTGGAATTATTTTGCCATTGTTAGTCGTACGGGTATTATATATGAAACTAAAGGTATTAAAAATTTCTCATTAATTTATTGTCTTTATTCTGTAGAGATCAATATATACTTTTTAAGAATCAAAGTTCCAAAAACAGAAGAATAAGAAATTCATAATCATCACTCATCAGAGTGTAGAAAAAATTTCAAGTACATATTGCAATATACAATAGTCATCGTTTAAAAATATCTCCCACAAACAAACAAATATATGGGGAAGAGAAAAAGACATTGATACGAACAAGATTGTGCCTCCTTTAAAGAACGTTGATCCCTTTTGAATAAAACTCGTTATTTTTAGCCCTAACACGATTTATAAAGAAGAAACCCAAAACATGGTAAAATTTCTAATTAAGCGATCAAGCTACCTATTTGCATATATCAAAACAAACAGTAAATAGTAATCAAATAAATAACTACTGAACGTATCACATATCTAAATAAACTTAGTTTATGCATATATCATAGTTTACAAACTACATGTGATCAGAGAAACAACACAAGGAAAATCTTGTGTGACAAATGTAAGATATAGATGTCAAAATGTCTTTGAAAATATTTTCAAAGGAAAAGATATAATACTTTCAAAACCAAAATAGATCTAATATTTTTTTTGGTAAATGATGGTACAAAGTATTAAAGTTTGAAATCTCTTTCTTCATCTTCCTATGAGATCATTATTAAAACACAGTACCCGTCTGGTCTTTTTCGGTGAATTTGACTTATTGGACTTCATTAGATCACAAGAAAAAGAAAAAAGAAAAAAAAAAGAAGAAGAAGAAACCAAGGTCATATTTCATAATTACCCTCTTATATAAATCCCCATTCCCTACCCAACTTCTCGAAATTAACTAATTTTTACGTGCACCATCTAGCTATCATACCAAAATATTAAAAAAGAGCTAGATGCAATTTCATTTTCAGGATCAATATTACAAAATCAAGAAGTAGACAATTTGTTAAGCTTTTCTTCTCCAGACACAATAGTGATCGACGGGAAAAGCGAAAGATAGATAGTATTGTTAAGTGCAAAGAATTAAGTGACTCGCTATTAAGCGGAGAGAGAATCCAAAATAAGAGTATATTATATTCTCATAGATATAATTCTTCTCTATATATCATTAATATCTGAGCTTTATTCACTTATTTAGTTATTCATATAATCACCAATAATAATGGCAAAATCTCGTGTAGGCCTGTCTTTAATTCAAATTTATTCACTAATTAATACACTGTAGAAACCAAATAGTACGATGTAAAAAACTAAAAATCTATGATAGAAATTTTTATTTTTATTTTTTGAAAAAACAGTACTCTCACTGTTCCATTTCAATGGGCCTAGAGTCTCACTATTTGATGTTAATAAATTAAATTATTTATAATAAAGTTCAAAATAGAAAGTAATTTATCAAATCAAGTAAGAGAGGGGAAAAAGAGCAACTTTTTTATGGCATAATATTTAATTTATGAGGGTATTTATTATGTATTGTGGGACTTTGTACTTTCTATAATAGGAAATGAACCTATTAAAATGAGAAGTCGAGCCCATTGAAATGAGATGGAGGGAGTATAAAACATCTTTTTTAAATCACATATGGCAAAAAATTAAATATCCTCTACAAAAATATGTTTTACAGGCAAGCTTTAGAATTAAATGTTGTATGATCTGGGACAAAAGAAAAAATAAAAAAAAATAAAGGCCAAATGATGCATCGTCTTTGTATTAATCTTTAATCCAATTGCAAAGCATTTATAAAGTCAAACCCTAATTCCGATTTCTCATAATTAATATACACCAAATGGTGCAGAAAGTACAAACATTCAGAGCTTAATTATTTCTATCCACCAGCACATATGCAAAGGCTAAAGCTACAAATAATTACATTTTGTGATCTCCCCATAAACTAGAAATTAAGAGAAATCATCTACATAAATGCAAAAGTTAATTAAAAACCATCAGTTGAAAGCCTAAAATCATATTCATTCCCAGCATATATATTATATATATATATATAATTCCCTAGAATTAAAAAAGGATCAGTGCCCTAAAAAAACTGCTGAGTTGTTTTGAAGAATTATTTTTTCTTCAGAACAAATCAGCAGTTTCACCCAAAGCCATGTCCATGAAATCCCCATCCTGCCCCTGCGCAGCCGCGTCATCAAGCAGCCACTTCTCCAGCAAACTCAGGGGCATTTGCGTCTGATCCAAAACCTGCCTCCTCTCATCCTGCACAAAGATGGTCGTTTCAGGAACCTCAAACTTGGCCTCATGGTGATCCACCTCCACCTCCACCGACGCCGACGCCGACTCCGAATTCGACGAATTGAAGCTGAGGAATGTGGTGCTGATCGCCCCTTCGCTAGGGCTGGAGCTCAACCCTAATGAAGGGTTGTTGTTGAAGGAGCTGCTGTCGGAGGAGACCGCCGCCTCCGACGAATTTGGAGACTTCTTCATCC
Source organism: Agastache rugosa (assembly GCA_031470985.1). NCBI lineage: Eukaryota > Viridiplantae > Streptophyta > Magnoliopsida > Lamiales > Lamiaceae > Agastache > Agastache rugosa. The sequence continues at coordinate 30,341,802 of CM062605.1, forward strand.
AGTTCTGCAGCAGACGAGCGATGTTCTCGGTGCTGGATGCGTACGTGGCAGATGTCTGAATCGAGTTGATCTCGATTTGTTGAGGTAGGTTTAGGTTCGGCTCCATAGCTGCTGGTTCGGAGCTAGGTTTGTCGAGGGAGAGAGCTTCGCATAGGGCTTGTTTTGCCATGTGAATGTCGGTCTGAAGCCTCCTCTCCCACTGCCCTTTCGAGATCGATTTCGAATCGGAGGAATTACCATTTTGCCCATTTTCGTGAATCTTCCCAAGCTTCTTCTTCAAGTGTGTGTTCCAGTAGTTCTTGATGTCGTTGTCTGTTCGCTGCGGGAGGTATGAAGCTATGGCAGCCCATCTGCAGCCAAATTAGTTACAAAAATAATCATCAGATCAGATCTAGCTAACCCTAGTTTTTTTATCAGATCATGCTACTGTGTGCTGTATGTTTTTTTTTGGTACCTGTTGCCGAGAAGGGCTTGGAGGTGGATGATCATCTTCTCCTCATGTTCGGTGAAGCCGCCGCGCTTGATGCCCGGCCGGAGATAATTGGTCCACCGGAGGCGGCAGCTCTTGCTGCACCTAAGTAACCCTGAAGTGAAAAGGAGAGAAAAAATTCAATGTAAAAATAGATGTATAGCCAACAAAAATTTAATGTGCAATCAAAGAAGAAGGTGGCGCTGCTGCACGATATTTATTACGCGGCTTTAAATGTTTGCAACTAACACAAGCTTCAAAAAGTAAAACTGGAAAAAGGGAGATTGGGAGTAGAAAATTAGGTCAACATTTGAATTTTAATTTGATATGATGTTGATTAAATTATAGTATTACCTGTGTTAGTAGGAACGGCCCTCCAATTACCAGGACCGTGTTCTTGAATGTAAGAGACGAGGATGATGTCTTCTTCAGGTGTCCATGGCCCTTTCTTCACTCCGATTTTATCACAGCAAGGCGGTCTCCCCATCTCAATTATAATTTATATATATTTTACAGATGAGAGAGAGAGAGAAGTGCAGTTTTCAGTGTGTGTGTGTGTAGAAGAAGAAGAAGAAGAGGGTTGTGTTTTGTTGTTGTTGAAATATTGGGGAGAGAGTGAGATTGTAGAGACAGGAGTCTAACTGAAGGGGTGGAGATTTGTCCGAGGAAATATATAGAGAAAAGACCAAGTTTGCTGTTTAGGCTGACTATAAGAAAAAAGGCCTATTTAATCTTCGAAAGAGTCAAAAGCGGACAGCAAAGAGCATTTACTCATTTGTTTGCAAAAGTCAGCTGTTTGCTTATTAGCCATCCTCTCTCTCTCTCTCTCTCTCTCTGTATTTCTATTTTATTTTCTTTTTCTTATGAAGGGTATCCTTTAATCACTGCGCGCCTCATAAAACCGCGTGGCAATCAATGTCAAAGTTTTAATGTATTAATGAGAATAAAATAAAAAACATGAGTTTTACCCTACCTAAATAATTACTTTGTACCAGCCTCACTCAAGGCATGATAAATGGATTATTAATTTGATACAAAAAATAAATTATTTTTTTGATAGAATACAGAAAAGAAATTATTGGATTCGCATAAATAGTTTTACTCTCTTTATGATCTCTATATCATACTCCCTCCATTCTTTTTTAAGTGTCCCATTTAGCTCAATTTTTTGTTTTCAAATAAGTGTCCTATTTCAAAATTTGAGAGTAAAATAATGGCATTCTTCCTATTTTATCCTTATTTAATGTTTATCGTAATTTGTTAATTAGTTATATGTATACATTAATTATGGTAATTAATAAGGTTACATAGGTAAATTTCTTTATTTCCTTGGTATGTGTAATTTGACGGTGGGGGACACTTATAAAAGAACGGAGGGAGTACGCGGCAACGCCCTTTAATTAGATATAGAGTCATCATTTTCCAAAAGTCAATCTAAAGACAAAAATGTAATAATAATTACATTGAATTTTCAATATGTATCGAAACTTGGTTTTCCTCAAAAAAAAACAAAAACAATCGGAACTTATTCGTCTTGAGAAATGATATCGTCTTCAAGAATTTAGATTGAGGGGTAACTACAATAAAATTGTCTTGTATTGACATAATTTTAGTGACATCAAGAGAAGTGTTATAAAATTTGTTAAATATTTGTATAACAAAATTTAGTGACATCCATATATGTATATATATTTTTGCTACATATAAAAATGTAACTAATTTTTGTTACTTTTAGAAATGTAGTACACCATGAAATGCCACTAAATTGTGACATGCTTTTATTTAATTTTGTGGTACGCATCATAACTACCAATCACACGTCACAATTTTATTTAGTGAACTTATAAGCCGTACAATTCTTCAAAATTAGATTATTATTGGAATATTTTGTTGTATTTGATTTGATGTATAATTGGATTGACCTGTAGTACTTCATCTCTCCATAAATTAGTTGAGGTTATAGGCCTTCTAAAATAATGTAAGCAAGTATCAAAATTCAGTAATCGTCATTTTTCACTTTAATTTTCGGAATATTTTGTAGCTATAATCTATATATAATAATGGTTCTATATATATGTTTAGACAATCACTTCAAGATTAAAAGGTCTTCGGTTTTAGGTTACTCAACTAATTTGAGCTTGGTCCAATTAATTAAAATTCGATAAGGATATTTTCTTGCATTTATTTGAAAATATTGGTCATTTCACTTTCTAATATACCAAAACCCTATAATCCTATTGGATGGTCATAAACAACTTTTTAGTTGTATTTTTACATAATTAATTATCTGTTAATTAGTGAGAGTGAAATGTCATAATGACTTCCTGATTTCATTTGAATTGATTGGGTCTCAATGAGTAAATAATGAAACGCTGACTCCAAAAATCTTCTTCAATTAGGCATATTTCTGTATAACTGTGAGAAATAAAATTTAAAAATAGAACATTTAACTGGAAAGAATAACACTTCTGGAGAGAGAATAAAAATTGCGTGGCTTTTAATCAAATAATCTTGTCAAATTCGTGTTCGCTCACTTTCTGATTTAAGCCAGAGTTCAGTCCAATATGACAAAATTGAAATAGATCTAGAACAACTTTATATAAATTCAGAAATATACAGAGTGAAAGGAATAAATTAGAGAAATAGAAAACGACAATTCATATTTGATTAATTATCTACATCGAAATTACACTTATTAATATACGACTTAGACAAAACCATAGCCGTAGGTGGTTTGCTTGTCAATTTACGTCACCGGGGATAATATTGATATTGTATTAAACTGGGACCGTCCATCATCTAAGTCACTTTAATTATTTATTTTATTTATTTATCTATAAATATACTTGAGATATATGTATATTTCGTTTAACTATTTAGAGATCTCTCATCGCTATCATTTTGCACGTGCAAAATATCTTTTATAAATAAATTTTGTGTTTGTGAATGTTATATATATTTGATTAAATATATTTAATTAATTCATATATCGTGTGGATTTTAATATAAGCATCTCATATCAAAATTTAAGAGTAAACTTATACTCCCTCCGTTCCGCTCATTTTGTCTACTTACTGTTCGACACAGAGATTAAGGATACGGGTAAATAGATAGAAAGTGGGTAGGTCCTACCATTTTTAAAGGGTTTTGAAAGTTAAATTATTTACTTATTAGGAAGTAGGCAAATTGAGTGGAACGTTCATTTAAAGGAATGTAGACAAAATAAGTGGAACAGTGGAAGTAACATTCTTCCCATTTTGCCACTTTTTAATGTTTTTCGTAATTTGGTAATTTAGTTATATGTGTACATTTATGATGGTAATTAATAAAATTTATATAATTAAATTTTCTATTTCTTGGATATGTGTAATTTGACGGCAGAGACAATTAAAAAAATGAGGGAGTGCATCTTATATGGTTCACTAAATATAGAATTTGTAGAGCAGGAACTGCGGATGCATCTCTCGTTCAACTTGGGAGAGAGAAATTAAAAGATACTAATCTATTACAGTAGTATTTTTCCGAGTTCCGATAGACTTCAAAATATAAACTTTAATTATAAAACAAATTATAATTAGTTTCTGATTCATGTGAATGTAATTGGATGCCTTGGACTTGATCATGTGAACGGTGCGTGATGGGATGATGGAATACGTACGGTATTTCCGTATACAGATATAGATATATATACATGACATAAAAAAAAATCTTATGTTTACCCTCTAATTATTAATTAAGTGCAACTATTAATACTAAAACATAATTATTTAGTACATAGTGGCATCATTTTAGTAAGGGTTAATGGTATGTAAATTCCTCAACTTTCAACAATTTCTGGTTTTGCTCTCCACCTAAAGATTTTGCCAGTAAATTCCTCAACTTTCAATTGTTTTTGATTTTGCTTCCGAGGTTGCATTTTCCCAAATTAATGCTGACATGGCCGCCAAAAAATTTGAGTTGGCCAATTCAGCCGATGAACAAAACGACGTCGTTTTGAAATTTATTTAATAAAAAATAATAAATTAGATTTCTTGCCACATTTTCTCGATCTTTATCTCTCTCCTCTCTCTCTCCATTCCCGTCCAAATTTCCTTCGCCGTCACCACGTTGTGTCCCTTTCGTTGCCGCCGCTATAATCGCCTTCTTCAACACCAAAACAACCCCCAAACCCCTCACCAAGAACACCATCGTGAAACCGCCCGGCCCCAGATCGAAGACGTCTTCTCCAAGCACAACGTTGTTAGCCGCGTCCACCTTGCAGTTCTAGCAGGCGAAGGAACCTTCGATCCGGTACTACTCGTCGGGATTGGTGAACCAGATCGACCCACCCACACTCTCTCTCTCTCTCTCTCCAGGATTAGTTTGCTAGATTTGTCAGTATTTTTCTTTCGTATGGATGTGAAAATTATTGTTCTGGCTATTTGGAGATTTGATGAATTCAAGATTGTATGGGTGTGAGTATGATTTAAAATTCTTGTGATTTTATGGGTGCCTTCTAGCGCATGATCAGTATTTTCTCGGTTGAATTATCTCTCCGAGAATGAAAGAAAGCAGGGGAGAACGAGACTGAGAGATGGGTGGGGATGATGACATGGAATATTTTTTATTTTTTTTAATTTATATATATGCCACGAGATTGCCACATAAATTAATTTAAGCCACATAAATTAATTTAAGCCACATAAATTAATTTAAGCCACGTCTATAAATTTCTAAAACTATTCTTGTCGGATACCATCGCCGGAAGCAAAATAAAAAATAATTAAAAGTTGAAGAATTTACAGGTCATTACCCCTTTTAGTAACACCTAGATATGTGTAATAAATTTCAGTTACATCTATACATGCATTATCTATATTCTTTTTTTTTATATAAAAATGTAACTAAGTTTTATACATTTAGAAATATAATAAATTAATTACACTCTCAAATCTCACTAAATTTTGTGACATGCTTTATTCTTGTGACCAGATGTCACAATTTTATTTAGTTACATTTATAAACCTCATGACAATTCTTCAAAAATCATTTGACTATTGGAACAATTTATTGTAGTGTAATTAATTTAAATATATATATATATATACATATATATACACATTAAATTAATGAGATCTATTAAGATTTGCAAATATTTTTCTCGTGGGCTTGGTCTATATGGTTCAATATGATGAATTATATAGGCATTGGTAAGTCTTTCTATAAGCCATTAATATGGTTAATACATTTTTTTAGTGATTTGTATAACATAATTTGAATTCCTCAGGCCTATTAAATGTTGGGTTTCTTCCTACTGTGCTCGTTGGTGAGTTACATGCGATCATGTTGAATGTTGGCTTTTGTATTGAGAATGAGCTTGCACCAGTTTTTATCTTTACGGATTCCATTCTTGTTGTTCATGTTGTTAATGATGTGAACAATGGAACCGACGTATTGCCAGATGAATGGTTTGAGGTCTTTGTTGCTGCCAAAAAAAGTGTTGTGGTAGAGATTGTTCATGTTCGCCGAGAGGCTAATAAGGTAGCTCATCTAGCTCAATATGCTCGTAAGCATTCGGGTGTAACAGTATGAAAGTCGGACTTTCCGTCATGGATTTTAGATATTACTTTCGCCGAAAATTTACTTCCTTTCAAAAAAAAAAAATTTGTTGGGTTTCACGTCTGATTATGCTTGGATCTATTAATGACACATCTTTAAATAAACTTTGTAATAGATGACTAGGCATATGTAATCAGAAATTTTTGTATCTGGCTTGCGCTCATACGATTTTGTCATTCGCACAAATTTAATTATATAAAATTATTGATGCTTGTTTCAGATAAATTATACAGTAATTATTAAAACTTAAGAAATGATAACATTATTGGATATATATATGTGTTTCGAGTGGTAGTAGCGATAAGACTAAGAGATTTTTTTTTTTGTCTGGTACTGAGATGAGATAACTCTTTTTCTTTTTTAATTCTAGCGTATGCCATATCAGTTTTATTAGATTTTTTCTTTTCACGTCGATTCTCTTTAATTAGTCCATATACTTCTATTTTCAATGTGAGAAAGACAATATAATAGTACTATACACAATTTTAATGTTTAAGATTAGCACTCTTATTTTTGTTTCGGGAAATAATATTCTATTATGAAAATTGATCACGAATATTCTATAAAAGCCAACCAAACATGATTTCAAATGGAGTATTAAACAGAAGTTGACGATTTTCAATAGAATATTTATTCAATAGAAAAATATCATGCGTGGATGCTGATTTAATTAGAAAATAAATCAGCCAGCGGTTAAAAAAAAAGTTGACTAATTAGTTTTTTGTCGTTTTATTTGACGTGTAAAGTGAATAATTGCGGTGGATCGAAACTGCGGACATGTGTCCAAGACTAGGAAGCAAAATTCATGGGGAAAAAGGAAAATAAAAATAAAGAAGGAAATATATAGACAAAATAGTCAATGAGAATTGCAGATTTAATTGGGACAGAAATAAGTGAAAGTGGAAGAGGTGAACGAAAAATGATGAAAATTGAATCGCACTCAAATGCCATATTACGAGGCTGCACCATTATATTTTTGTATATAATTTCAAACTAAACTTATTATTATCAACATTATTATTATTGTTATTATTGATAAGTATTATTATCATCACTACCTCTTATTCGGTGATAGAGAGAATATATTTTGAAGTATAGAAACAGAAATCCCAAAAAAAAATAGTACAAAAATGAATTTTGCATTTTCCGGGAATTAAAAACTTGAGAATTTTAAGTACCTAGAGTTTAAAGACCTCTTCTTTTTCTTTAGCAAACAATGAAATAGTATATCAATCCATTTAGGACACTCCAAATGAAATATGTTTCAAAATCCTTCTTTATTTTATCTACTACCTCATGCATGTTACGTAATATTTGACTATGAACCATATATATTTGTCTATATGTAAATGTATGTTGACAAATGAAAAACGATTAGAATCATGCATGACGAAGAAAGACTCGAGCATTAAAACTGAAATTTGACTGAATTTCAATACATCAACTCAATTTTTAAAAAATGTATTCGATTATATTAATCAAGCTGACAATTTTCTAAAAAAATATACACCTATACGAGTAAAATTACATATATGCCAATTTAATTAATAACTAGAACTAATTTTATTTTAATTTTAATTTTTATCTCTGTTCCTTTCCTATCGTTTTGGATACCATACACTCAATATAACTTGTCGACTTATGTATGTCTTATTTAAGGAACATAATAATTAATATTAATTAGAGTCGTATCCGGCTTCTGGTCGCGATCTTGCAATGGAAGGCATTTAAAAAAGTCACCTCAATTACTTTGCTATTGATAGAAACAAAACAATTTTTCTTAATTAATTTTAGTTGAATTAGCGCACGTGAATCAAATTAAGTCGTCTAACCACCAAGTCAAGACATGGTAAATCATTTTGATTTAATTGGAGGCTCAATTAATATAATTAAATAAAATTTCCTATGGTGTTGTGATTGCAATGGTAAAACCAAGTGGTAATTACAAATTAATTAGGGTAAATGGTATGTTGTTTGCTGCTGTTATAAACTATTAAATTAAATAAGATCAATATTAACCAAAGCTACATATAATTGTTATATTGGATTTGTGTGATATTTTTTGTTATTTTTCATCATTAAAGTATTCAAAGAGACCAATGTATTATCTTTTTATTGGTATTTATGTAATTTATTATGATGAGACTAAGTCTATATATGGGGAGGCTAAATTTTTTGTGACCAAAGTGTGATGTGTGAGATTAGAAAAGAAGAAATCAAACAAGAATTTTGTAGATAATGTTTGAAACCATGTGTCATTCGATCAGTGCATCGGCCGGGGCACTCTTTGGAGGCTTTCAATTAACTCCCTTTTTTGGCTATTTCTTATTTATTCTTATTTTTATTACAATTTTTTTTTAATTGGGAAAGAGAAGAAGTAGAAATTGAACTCGAGACCTCTCTTATCTCGGACAAGATCTATTATCTCTTGGATGTCTTCGAAGAGAAATTACATTTTTTTTCTTCGAAATCTTACCGCTTAAATATTTCAAAACAGATAGGATGAATTATTTATTGATAAAATGACATAAAATTCTTGCGTGAAAGTCACCACATACATGATTATATTTGTGCGGCTGCGTTTGTTTTATTATATAGGTATATAAACCGTAACATTCGATACGCAACTTATAGTGCCACACTATATATAAGTATAACCGTGACGAATACGAACATTTTTGTGTCAAACTAGCTATTTTTCGTAATTTTATAAAAATAAATATGTGAATATACGCAATCCCTTACGTCAAAATTATTACTTTGAACTATAATATTGTGAATATATATATATATTAATTGGATCATATAGAAACTAGTCCTGGGAATTACTAACCAATCTGAATCGTTAATCTTTGATAATCTATGATTGTCATTATTTGAAACATAAATATATATAGATTTAAGCATGATTTTATATAAGCATTATTGTTTATGCAAAAAAGCATAAATCTAATTAAGCATGACTATATATTGATTCGAACATGACTATATATAGATTTAAGCATGGTTCTCAAGATTTAAGCATTGTTCTCAAGTTCTCACGGGATGAATTGTTTTTATACTAACACATCCATATATATATATATATATATATATATATATATATATATATATATAGGGATTCGTTCATATAGAAACTATTCCTAGTGTGGGAACTAGAAACCAATCTGAACCGTTGATCTTTGTATGATCTATGGTTGTCATTATTCGAAGCATGAATATATATAGATTTAAGCATTATTTTATATAAGCACAATTATTTACACAAAAAGCATGAATCTCATTAAGAATGACTATATATTGATTTAAGCATGAATATATATAGATTTAAGCATGTTCTCACGTTCTCACGGGAGGAATAATTTTTATAGTAACCCATCCCTATATATATATATATGGAAGAGGTCATATGTAAAACCATTTTCCCGTAAGAAATAAGAAGTGATTTGGACGACCATTGATCTTTCTAGATCTACGGTTGTCATTGACCGGTGCATTATAATTGAACATGAAATGCATTATCGTAGAATGCATTGTAATAAAACAAAAATGCATTATTATGACAGTGCATTGTAATAAAACATAAAATACATTATTTTAGTACATAAAATGCATTATTATTATTTTTTACGGGAAAAGTATTTTGTATGTGAACCAACCCCTATATATATATATATATATATATATATATATATTTGCAACAATAAAAATATATAGTTGCTATGTGAGAAATTGTTTGGGATAACTTTGAATACAATAGCCTCGAAGGCAAGCAAATTCATGGAAAAAATCCTATGTGATGCGCTCAACTAAATATTTATTGATGCTATTCGAACTTAAGATTTTTTATCACTAACTTACCCCCTTAATCTAGACATCCTTTTTATATCTACTTTCTTGAGAGAGAAACTTTTTTCTCTAATTTAGATGTTTTGGAATACCAGGGGCGTTTTAATAGAAATAATTATCTATTGTAACTTTGAATACTCTACTTTCATCAAGTACTGAATTAATTACTCTACCAATAATGAGTCAGATTATTTCACCGCTTTGAAAGGGTTACATGCCTACGTAGGGGTGCATATTCGGAAAACGGGTTTTTGGGTAACCCGTATCCGGCTGGATATCGGGTACCCTATACCCGTAATTTTCGGGTACGGGTAGGGTACGGATATGAGTTTTAAAAAATTTCGGGTATCGGGTATACCCGTTAGGATATCGGGTACCCGATCAATACCCGGTCAAATAATTATTTTATTATTTATATAATATTTAGTATGTTTAATTATTTTTATATAGAAAAATAAAATAGAATAGTATAGAATTATTATTTTATTAATTATTTTTATATTTAGTATGGATTTTATTTGTTTTCTACTTTGCTTTAAATATTGGAATATTTGAAAATTTGTACTTCATTTTATATTGAAGTTGAAGTGTTTAAACTACGTATTTGATATTGATTTGTTGTTGTTGTTTAATTGTTGATGATTATTTGCGTCGTTGAAATTGTAAAAAAATTGAGCTGAAAATATGTGAAAAATTGAAAAAACACAATTTTCCTTTTGTTTTTTTTTTAAACGGGTAGACCGGGTACCTGTTACCTGGATCTGGTATATCCGGCCGGGTATTGGATACCCGGTTGGTTAAAACGGACGGGTACGAATATTCATTTTAAGCTTATTCGGGTACGTGTACCCGGAAAAAATGGGTAGGGTACCCATGGGTATCCGTTTATACAGCCCTATGCCTACGAATAACTCTATCAAGAGAAGTTCCCTGCAATCCAAACCGTTTAACGGTTAAATATGTGACACGTAGTATACATAGTGGCAGTTCTGAGAAGTAAATTCTTTCAATATTTTAATTTTTCCAGAAAAAAATATTGTATTATTTTAAATCCAGTCCATCTCCAAGTGGATTAATTATAGCTAATTAATTTCCTAATAGTCGTTTAACAAAATTCCTAATAGACTTGGAATGGTTTTGAATTCTCGACGAATCATTGCAATGCTTCAGTGTCCTGTATAACCAATGTTCAAGATGAGGCAACAAAGTTATATCATGGCAGATATTCGAGGTGAGTTGGCTCTCGGAGTGTTTTTTGCTTATAGATCTGTGATTAAAGCAACTCATTTATTAGCGCAATTTGCAGCTCATTTTTTTAATCTACTTGGTTGCAGGGCCGACCATGACATTTCGGGGGCCCTAAGCGATAAAGGAAAAAATGGGTCCTTCATCACTATACAAACCTTCGCTTCTGCCTCTTCCACTCCGCATACATTTTGCTTTCACACAAAAATAACATTAAGATATTAATTCAAACCCTCTTAAACATGTGTTAGTGTGTATACTTAAGCTTTAATCCTCTCTCTCACCCACACAAACACAAAACAAAACAATTAATCTTTTTTATTTGTATAAGTGCACGAACAAATATATTTTCCTTTTGCAAGCATTGTTTGCGTCTACATCAATACTATGTCTTCCTCAGGATCGAGGGATAACAAAATGGAATTTCTACCTTAAAATTAATTATGTTGGATTCTTGTTTTGTTTAATAAGTTTTGGATGCAAGATGGCATGGTTTTGTGCTTCTATTAATCAACAATACAGGGTAATTTTTGAAATTTGGCCCTAGGCCTTTGCTCCATTTGGCCAAGCATTGAGGTCGGCACTGCTTGTTTAGACTACAGATTTTCCGTTTTGGCTGTGAGAGATTGTTATTTCTGATGTTTCGTGATCTTATTAATGAATTTTCCTTTTAAAAAAATTACTTTTTTTTATCCTTTCATAACAGTCATAGTTTTTTTTTATTTAAATCATTTAGAAATTGTGCAACTAAAGGAAAAATACCAATGCTTACCCTAATATATATTTTATTAAATTATATGATGATGCCACATTCCAATAGGGATTACTTCCTGTCTTTCATTCCTTTTCTTATTTTATTTTTTTGTAATTTCCTTTTCTTATTTTGTTATTTCTCCATTCTATGAATATTGTCGATAGCATCACGAGTGATGATTATGTTATGACAATTCATCCAAAATGAAAGTCTCGCATAAGACGATTTTACGATGAAGCGGGCAAATGAAATTCACGGCCAATGACATTCGTAATTATAGATTACAAGTTTTTTTATTACCCAAAATTATCTGCTATATATTGCATAAATAATAAAAAAGATTTAAGAAGCATCCCGAAAAAAAAAATACTATCTTGATGGATCAAATTAATTTATTGGAACTAAAAGTTTTTGTTAATTATTTTAGTCCTCATAACCAATTTAAACTTCAGAATCCATCTAACAACTTATAAAGTGTAAGATAATATGTTTAATTAAGTTGTGTAATTGCTCCAAAAAAATAAAAATAAATTAAGTACGTGTAATTGAATTTAAATACTTGTATTCGTATGAGTTCTCTGACATTTATCACTGTACATGTGAATTGAAGTAGTACCACACGCAATAAACTACAAAACTTTCATATTTTATCCCACTCTAAAATCAAAGTAGAACCGTGTGTGACAAAATTCATGGTTCTGCATCCCTTTTAATGTTAAAAAAATTTCCAAATTTGAATATAAGAAAAATAAAGATTTTATCTCCTTAAAGTGTATGCCATAATTAAATTAATGTATACATTATCCTCAGTCTGTAAACTTCTTTTAGTTTTATTTGTTCCGTAGAGAAATCTCTCAGTGACAAATCTCTTGAATTAAGTTCAATTTATACAAAAATTTTACCGACATCTCGTTTTCATTATTACCAGTATAAATCGCATCAAAATTATGCAATTGCAAATATGCACCGATACAGTATAATAATATTATCATGATTTAATCAAAATAGCATCACAAATGATAGTGAAGTAGTAATAAACAATTTCATTATGACAAACAATTATATCATTATAATGTACATTTTCTTTATTTTCGAGCGTGACATAAAAAAAAAGTGAAAGCGATGGTAGAGTGGAACAGTGCATAATTCTATAGCTGAGTGAAATAAATTTTTTTTCGCGGTGTCCCAAATTTCAAGAAAGTAGGCCCATTGGGCTCAGAAGTACTACATGTGAGGCTGAAGGTACACCACGTGGAAGCACATTAAATGTCCATGAACACGTAGACAAGAAGACAAATGATTGGGCTCGCGTCTCTCAATTTTAGGCCCACAAACCGAAAAGGTGTTTCTTAATTAATATGAGCTTAGTTGTATATTAGGCATGGTTCCTCCAATTACTAAGAGTGTTGCTAAATGGTTAATTAGATTAGGGAAAAGTAGCATATACCTTATAATGTTCAACTCCTTATCGTATTCACCTCTCTAAAGAAACCTTTAGTGTACAGTCCACATCCATGCATCCCTAACCCTATAATCATCGAGCTCTACACAAACACATCCTTACTCTCGATTGAATTGAAGACGTCGAGTACCTAGTCTAGATCACCCCATTTAGAGTACATGTCGATCAAGGCGGTATGACAAGATCATAATTCAACCTCATTCATTCCTTCGTAGACATGAATCCAACCACCTAACTCTACCCCCTCCAACGCCGTACATTCTGATAAAGTACTAACAAGAAAAAACGTTTGTAGCTCAGTTGTGGTGGATGACAATGTTCATGAGTTTCTCGCGAGAGTGTGAATTTTTCTTCAACATATAATGTTAATTTTGTAGTTGCACTCTTAAGTGTTTGATTAAAATCTTCAAAGAAGAATATTAGGAAATTAAAAAAGAAAAAGAAAAATATGGACGTCAGAAATCCGTTGACGGCGCGAGGGGTTATTTGCACAACTTATGAGTTATGAAACGTTAGGGTGCTGGCAGCCAAAAAGGTTTCCTTTGGAATGTAAGTATGATATGAGGGTGAACGTTAAGGGTATATATACTACTTTTCCATTAGATTATAATGTAAAAAATTTTCAACTGAAATAAATTAAATAGAAATGGTGTGATTTAAGTAAATTTCTAGGATACTAATTACTACAGTGATACAAAGTATACAATATGCATATTTTGAAAATACTGACAATAAATCAGTATTCGTGAATGCTTCAACCAAAACATATGGCTGATACTGCTTTATATTTGAATAGTACTATGACATTATTGATCATTAATTTATTTTAATTTAAATTATGTCGCTTCTCTAGGAATTGATATAAAATATGAGATTTTGGTAATCTACAGGAATTTTCTTAGGACACGTAACCACACTAAAAATATAAAATAGTAAAGAAAACTGCATTCTGATTATGCTTCGACCCATTGCCATTATTGTTCTCCTATCCGTAAATAAATAGTTCCAATTTTATTTTTTTGATGTGCGCATCTGACATCTCATTTTCAAAGTGTTTTTACACCATTAAAATATATAACACGTATTTCCGCTATTAAATTCTCATACTTCACAAATAATTTCGTTCAAGATGAAATATTATTAATATTTTTATCATAATTTTATCTTCGCCAATAGAACACGCGATTGATTATTACGTCATTAATACAAACAAATCATTAGAATAAATTATTATACCCGATATATATTATGTACGCAAAGTGGGGGTTGACTTGGTCATCTAATTAATATAGGAAACTATGTTTCAAAAGTCAAACCTCTATTGTCCTTTTGTTCCGTTTATCTAAATGGATGGATGTGGATATGATCGACATTTTTTTTTATGTATTTAAAGAGTGTCCACTCTAGCCAATGGATTGGTGACACGTGTGCCTAGGTGTTACATCAAAATTACACAGGCATACTTATTTGAAAAATGTGATGGACCTATTTATGAAAATTGATGGAATGATTGGGATTGGATGTTAATAATTTTATCGAATTTTCAATTTCATTCGTTACCGATGTCGCTCAATTGGCCATACAAGTGTCCCGCAGTCGTATAATGTATACTTACCCTTTTTCGAAAAATTAAATTCAAGAATGAGAATAAATACTTATATGATAGTATCTATATATATATATATATATATATATAGGGATAGGATAGAGATGTAAACGGGTCGGGTCGGGGCGGGGCTGGGTATTGCTTCCCCGTCCCCATACTCGCTTCAGAATTCCATACATGTCCCCGTCCCCATCCCCGTTTAAATCGGGGCGGGGGCGGAGCGGGAATTACCCGTCGGGAAAAGGATAGTCATCGGGTACCCGTTAGATAATTTGTTTTATTTTTAATAATTTATTATAACAAAAAAATAACAAAATATATATTTTTAATAATTTTTAATAATTTATTATAAAAACATTATTAATAACTATTGTTAAATAAATAACTATAATTATTAAATATGTATTATATATAGAATAATTAATCGGGTCGGGTTCGGGACGGGGATTTAAACCTCCGTACCCGACCTGAACCCGATTCGGGTTTTACTGTTCAAACCCGTCCCCGACCCCGACAGCAAAAAAATTCACCCGAACCCGGCCCATTAGGGGCGGGTACCCGAACCCGTGGGTACCTTAGGAGAGGATCATACAGGAACTCATCTTTATATGAGAAATATGAACCAATCCAAGCCATCCATCCTACAAGATCTATGGATATGATTTAAACTCATAGTCGACTAGTCAATCCCCCTTTTTTGGTCAACCCCTCATTTTTTTTTACTTAAGTAGGGTTAATATGGTAATTTTCGCTATCTTATCCAGTGCACATACAAAGATACATAAAATAATGTAAAATGACGCATTAATTAGTGTAAAATAATGCATTAATATCACATTTCTGATGCATCAATTATTTTGTATTAATGGTTTAATATATGTTTTCAAAGCAAGCATGAAGATATAGAATCAAAGAGTTTTTTATGTCTTCCTGATCCCAAATAGGCTATACTACAAGCTCCATTTGATGTATGGTTTTATGCATTTCATCATTTGTTTTATTACAGGATATTTTCTTGTGCTAGTATTTGATAGTGCATGGCTTGCCTATTAGTAAGGTCTTGTACGTCATGTCTTGTTGTTGAGGATACAAGCAGTTTATTGACAATTTTTTAAAAGCTAAAGGATGAGAGATTTTTTAATAGATACATATTTTTGAATGTCATATATATAGAAATACATCAATGAAAATGGATTTGAAGCTCTTATGCTTTTTTAAGGCATGATTATTAGCAAAGAACAAACAAATTTTGTTAATTTTGTACTTATAAAGTTAAAAATATTATGTATATCATAATTAGATTTGTTACATAATGTTTTGGGTATAATTTTATGATGCATTAATACGATTTACGTGATGCATTAATATAGAACTTTTAATGCACATAATATGTAAAGACTCATTGCCACAATTAATGCATTACTTCTATGTTATCTGTGCATTATATTGTTTAAATTTATGCATTACATTGTGTAATTTTGATTAATTGTGGCGTACATGATGCATTAGGTGCACAAGGTTGATGCATTAGCTTCACAAAATTGATGCATTAAAAAACTTTATCAAATGCATTCGGTTTAGTGTCAATCATGACGAATTCCTATTTTATAGACTTTAACTTTAATTATAATCAAGCTATCAAATCCTCTATTTTGCACAATATGAAGAAATAAATGAAGAAAGAAGTTAATATTAACACTCATTTTCCAGCCAAATCCTAAATCTCATGCTTCTTCCTTTAATATACGTACTGATAGAAATCCACTACCAGTTGAGTATAATTAGTGCATTACGTATATGGTATTTGTGCATTACATTATTTAGATTTATGAATCACATTTTGTAATTTTTTATTGTGGAGATGTGCAGTGGTGGATGATGGTGTTGTTCAACCGTGACGGCATGACGGTGGTGTCTGACGATAGTGGTGAGGAGATAGATGAAAAATGAATGGGAAAGAAATATATATAGAGAGAGAAGAGAGAGGAAAAATGAATGAGAAAGAAATATATGAATGAGTGTTGTGTGATGCGTAATTCTAACCAATTTTGACTTCATCAACCTTTTGAATTGTTTGCCCAAAATATTAATTAAGAAGATGAAACATCGAATAGATGAGATAGAGAAAGAGAGTATTATGTATACAATCAAATACCTATATAATTGGGAGAAGATGAACCTTGTTGAAGATGATATTCTTACGAGAGACTTTAATTCAGATGACAACTTATCGAATTTCTGCTATTGTCGAAATTTTAGAAATCTCTATTCATAAACCACATAAATAGTTTTTCCAAAATTTGAATACACACGATAATGGCGGTGTTCAAATGTGGGATAATCGACGTTGTCTGACGGTGGTGGCAGCGGCGCTATCTAGTGGCGGCGGCGATGGTATTGTCTGGTGGTGGCTGCGGCTATGGTTGGTGGTGCTGGCAGTGAAGAGGAAAATGGAAGAAGGAGGGTGCTAGAGAGAAATATGATGTGAATGAACGAGAGGGAGAGAACGGTGTTGATGAAACTTAATTTCCAAATTTAACCCTCCACCCCTTATTTTATAATCCATGTCAGATTTTAAGATTTAATTATAGCCATACATTCCATACAAATGAGTTGTCAGGATTAATTCCTATTTCTCATATCAGATACATACCATATATATATATATATATATATATATATGGTGTGGATCTGGTGAGAACCCCTCCTTATATGAGAAATATGAACCAATCTTAACCACTCATTTGCAAAGAATGTGTGGCTATAATTAAATCTAAATATTTGACATGGATTCAAAATTAAGGGGAGGAGGGCTATTTTAGGAAAAAAAAATCAGCAACCCTCACTATTTTTCTCACCTTTCGTTTGATCGATTTATTTCTCAGTCCCTCTTCTCTTTCTTTCTCTCTTCAGCACCACCACAACCCACCATCACCGCCGCCCAACACCGCCAATGCCGCCACCGTCGCCGGACACTGTTGTTGCCACCATCGTTGTTGTTGTATTCTAGCTGCTTCTTCTTCTTCCTCCTCCTCTATTTCTTCTGCTCTCTCTCTTCTACAATTTGCTATTGTAGAGATCAAAATAATTCTAGGATATGTGTGAAATTCGTGGATCAACAACTTCAAAAATTTAGAAGAATGAGTACGAGAATGAAATTGAAAATAATGGAAACTTTGAAGGTACATATTGAAGTTTTTATTGTCGGATGTTGACATGTGTGTAATTATTTCTAAATATACAAATCGATTATGAATCTCTCAATTATTTGACGTTGGAGAGATCATTGTTGTACAAAATTTAACGAATACATTGATTGATGTTTTGTAATGCATCACCAGATGCATCGCCATTGTTCGATTTACACTCAAATAATGGGATTAGATTACCTTTTTTTAATTGATTAAATTTAGATGTATCATATTATGATTATCTATATCACCGGTAGCAGAAATTGTTGTTGTACAAATTAGATTAATGTATCGATTGTAAAGGAAATACTCCATTTCATTGATAAAAGTAATATTAATGCATTGCGTTAATATCGTTTATGCATTATAAGTTGATGCAATACTGTTTCAAAGAAATATACAATGTAAAACATAAATCTAAATAATTTAATGCACAAATGTCATATACGTAATGCATTAATTGTGGTAATGAAATTTCTGTGCATTTACAGTTTCATATTGATGCATCACGTAAAACGTGTTAATGCATTGTAAATTTGTGCCTAAAACACTAAGTAATAAATAAGAATATGATATACGCAATACATAATTAATTGTGATATCATATACGAATGTTAATTCGATATATGTATTGCATAAATGACTGATACTGCATGATAAAAAAATATAAACAATGATGTATAAATCTAAATAGAATAATGCAAAATAACGATATAATGAATGTTACTATATGTCAAAAAAATACAAAATGTAATGCATAAATTTAAACAATGTAATGCACAAATACCACATGCGTAACGCATTAATTGAGGTAATGAGTCATTTCCTATTATGTGCATTTAATGTTTCATATTGATGCATCACGTGAATCGTGTTAATGCATCACAAAATTGTGCCCGGAACATCAAAAAATAAATACGAATACAATATACATAATGTTTTAATTGTACAAGTACATACTATACAAAATGTGTTTCTTCTTTATAAACTGTGTAAAAAACATTATTTGTCTCACAATAATAAAACAATAATTGATGCATCAGAAATGTGATATTGATGCATCACTTTACACTAATTAATGCATTACTTTGCATTGTTTTGTGCATCTCGATTTTGCACAGGATAAAATAGCGAAAATTACTATAATAACCTTACTTAAGTAAAAAAAAACGGAATTGACCAACTAAGGCAGGTTTGACCAATTGGTTATGAGATTAAATCATATCCATAGATCTTACAGGATGGATGGCTTGGATTGGTTCCTAGTTCTCATATAAATAGGAGTTCATATTTGATCATCTCCCTATATATATATATATATATATATATATATATATATAGTATAACCTCTTTAAATTAATAGTCGATAAATTAATAACCTCTCTAAAATAATATTTTTCTTCGGTCAAGACAATAATATTGTCCTTTAAATTTTAACTGGATAAATTAATAACTTTTTTAAGATAATAATTTTCTCCGATCCCGACTGTATTAATTTATAGAGGTTCTATTGTATATGAATATATATATATATATATATATATATATATAAGAAAATATTAAATATCCGAAAACACAATCAATTTAGACGAAGGAAAATAACCCATATGATGTTTAATCAATTCTTCAAAAGAATAATCTCCGATCTCCCCAAATGTATTTCGGGTAATGGTAGACTTTAATTTTTACTCAAAAATTATTCATTGAGAATTCCTCTACTCAATTAGTATATATATTGAGACTTGATCGAGATTGTTTTGCAACATTATTGTTATTATCATTATTAATGTGTAGAAACTCGAATACTCGAATTTATTCAAAGGATGAAAATAAAAAAGATGGGCCTAGAAAATATTAAAATGAACAAAGACAGTATAGCATGACCATGACGAAAAAAAATACATCAATGATCAAATTAAACATGAGATCAATCTCAGCTCTTTATTTAATTACTGAACTTTTAGAAAGAAATTAGGTTACTCAAATAACTTCTATGGTCTATTCTTGAATAAAATCTTGATCCACCATGAGTTGTTTTTTTGTAAAGTCCTTTTCATCATTTTTCTATTAAGTAAAGTCTGTATTATCCAAAATCAATTTTTAATAAATATTCGTGTACAGTTGGGCTCGTTTGGTAGGGGTGATTAGGGTGTATAATATGTCTATGACATCCTAATATCTTGTTTGGTATGAAGTATACGGCCCTTTATAAAGTTCGGGCCCGTATGAATAATACTTATTTTTGTTGTTATGTATACTACCTATGAGGTGGTATAAATAATACTGCAACTAATTATAGCAATAAATTACAATAATTACTATGTGTTGCAGAGAATTTAATACATCATACCAAACGGAATATTAATTCTTTATATTTATAAGACATCTCAGTCAAACATATCAGGCCTTATCCCATACTTTGTACCAAACGATTATATGTATAATACTAAAATATTGTCATGTATATATTTTCATTGTTACATTAATTTTTTTTTATATATATAAACATTGTTACATTTTTTAAATAATTGTTATTGTGGAAATTAATGCAAAATTATGTATGAACGAGAACGAATGAAATTTACAATTTGTTATTTCACTAAAGGCGATTAAAGCGTTTAATCATTCTGAAAAACAAAACAAAAAACTAAAAAAACACAAGTGAAAAATAAAAATATAAATATTGTCAAGAGTGGGATTTGAACCCACGCTCTTTCGAACCAGTACCTGAAACTGGCGCCTTAGACCACTCGGCCATCTTGACATTATTGCTAAAATTGTGATACAAAATACCTTTAAACACTACCCCATCTTGAGTCTTGAACCTTTGTCTTGATGGTCCAAATTTAGCTCATTTATTTATCTTATTAAAAATGTCAGGCAAAGTATGATGAGGAAACCAAAATTGTTCATTCATTATAAGGTAATGATTCTTTTGGAAACAGAAAGGAAAAAAAAATATTCTTTGTTTGCCCAAAATGTAATAAGTTAATCGCACAGCTGGAATATAACCAAATCAAAACTAGATTTATAAAATATTAAAGTTTAAGCTGAAGTATACAATTTAGCTTTTTATTGAATACATGTCTGCTTGGTTATATCAAATATAGATTGGATATATATCAAATCAATTACACATATTGTTTATTGGATTAAAAAATGATCAAGACAACAGAGTAAAATGATTGATAAAAGAAAAAAGATGTTATTAACACACTTAAATGGGAAGAACCATGAAATAGCGGTACGAGTGATAGAGAAGCACTGCAGCAATGAAGATAGAAAAATAAATTAGGTTAGGAGTTAGTGAACTCAACATCTCTCATTTCGGTCTAAATTGTGTCGGAAAAGTTGCGTTTCAAGCTCAAATTGATCAAATGTTTGCGATTGAATTTTATCTAATTAAGAATATAAATTAATTTAAAAATGATAATATATATAACAATATAACAATATAATTAAGCAATTTATGCATACTATAATTCACTTCAATATTTAAGACTTCAAATCGTTTCAATAGTAAACAACTTCAAATCGTGTTTTTTTCCTCTAATATCTCCTTTGTGTTTTTTTTTTTTTTTTAAATTATGTTTACCAAAAAGAGATATTCCAAATATACTGCATTTAATTACCATAGTTAGAAGAAAAAATAAAAAAATAAAAGATTAAAAAATTAATGTCAAGAGTTGGAATTTTTTTAAAATATGTTTATCAAAAAGAAATATTCCAAATATAGTACATTTAATTAAGAGGTCCAAATAATTTGGTACCAAAATTTAAAGAGGATAAGTTTTTTAACCCTAAACTTAAAACTACAAGTTTTCTATACCAAAATTGATTAAAAGACTAAAATACCCTTTACTATTTTAAATTTTGTCTCTCTCTCTCCATCTATCGGTCCCCCCACCACAAACCCACATTCTCTCTCTTATCTCTCTCGATCGAAACCACGAAGAAGAAGCACGCTCTCGACGGAAGACTTGCGGGCACGATGAGTTCGTCCGAGACACAATCTGACCACGATGGAGAGGCGTCGTCGTCGGCGGCGCATCACGAAGAGGAAGAGTTCCTAAATGAGCCGCCGGTTAGTGCGCCCTAATTTTCGAAATAAATTGAAATTTTTTGGCAAATTTCGATGTTTAATTCTTGGGTATTCATGCTAAAGTTAAGTTGCGAAGAAATGTACATGTTCTATGCGTTTAAATGTTGATTTTTGGTGTGAATTTGGGCTGAATTTATATGGGCACAATGGGGGCACGATGGGATTGGGGGCGATGGTGTTGGGGTCGATGGGGTGGGCACGATGGGGGCACGATAGGGTTGGGGTCGATGGCTGGGGGCGATGGGTGTTATGCACGAAGGGGGTTTGGGGGCGATGGGGGTTGGGGTCGATAGCTGGGGGCGATGGGGCTGGACACGATGGCTGGGGGCGATGGCAGTCCATCGTGACTTTGCCATCGTGCCCAGACAGGCCGGTTTTTTTTGTGTTTTGTCTTGTTTTTTTGAATTTGCTCGTGAATTTATTGCTTATGGTTGCCCGTTTTGTTATTGCAGGAAGGTTGTGTGTGGAAAAGGCCCACGTTACGGGCTGTGACACGTGGAATCAATTTGTATATGCGTTGTGATGTGTTTAAAGAGATACTTTCCACGCTGTGTCGCATTGGCGGGCCTAGACACGGAGAGCGTGCGATAGAGCACTTTACCTCCGGGGTCGTGGGCAGAGTGATTAAAGTTAGGCGGACGGGCAGTGCTACTGGTGCCCTTCACTACCTTATAGCCCGACAGCTGCAGGGCGACCACATACCCCCGCATGAGTCGTGGTTTCAGTTCGGGGGTCGGACCGTCCGTTTTACACCCCGTGATTATGACCTAATCACGGGACTTCACTTTGGAAACACGGAGTTTGACACTACTGAGACTCACCTGATCCGTCCTGACAGTTTATTTCACCGGCATTTTCATGCCAAAGAAACAAAGGTGAGCGAGCTGCGCAATAAGTTCAAGGAACGCAAGTTAGGAGATGAAATGGAAGATTATTTGAAGGCGGCGAACTTGTTGGTTTACTACTACTTTCTCTTGTGCCGGGACAAGATGTCGGTCGAGAACTGGGCATGGGCACTGGTAGAAGACTTTGAGCAGTGGGACAGGTTTCCCTGGGGTGCTTACACGTACCAGGTGTTGAGCAATGCGACCTAGACCACCTATGAGCACCAATTTCGGAAAGTCGTGTGTGAGCACCCTCACATGAAGCTTTCAAGGCAGAAAAATTCTTCTCGAACTCTTCAACACGATAAGCATACGCTGCATTTTGGAAGATGGCAAGAGCTCGACGGCCGTATCGCGTCAGATTCTTCTGCATGTGGTGAAAGCACAATCCGTGCGCTGCAGTCGGATAGATGGCTTTCACGGCAGTTGCAATGCTCTTATGTTGGTCAGAGACGATCAACAACTCATCCAGAGGGTCGAAACACCTGCGCAGATTTGAAAGAAACCAAGTCCACGACTCATCGTTCTCTATCGGACCAATTCCAATAGCTATAGGAAAGAGCTGCTCATTCCCATCTTTGCTAACAGCGACAAAAAGAACTCCCTTGTTCCTTCCCTTAAGGTGGGTCCCGTCCAACACAATCACTGGCCTGAGATAGCGCTCGAAGGCACGAATACACTGTCCTAAGGCGAGAAACATGTGACAAAATACTCCCTCACTACTGATCTGCATGTTGTACTCAGTACCGGGATTACGCTGTCTCAAAAAATATAGATACGACGGGACCATCTGATACGACTTGTCAAAGTCACCCGTATGTCTTCTCTATCGCTATATTCCTCGTTTCTAGAGCGAGACTGTACAACATGTGAACACCAAACTCTCTGCGCATCTCTTCCATCATCTCTCTCGGCTTCAAATACACACCCTCGCAAACCAACCTACGAGCAAAGTACACGGCTGCAACTTTAGCAGTCACCGTCCGCTCGGCAGTACGAATCACGTTCAAGTGGCAGCTGTGATTCAAAGTCAACTTCGTAATGTACCAAATCGAGTCGCCCTCATCTTTTGGCCCCTGAGCACACAACCTAAACGTGCAATTATTCCTACCGTACTTACAGAGAAAGACTATACGATTTCTGGCGGAACGATCAATGACATACTCTAGCATGTGCTCCAGGTGATACATTTCCACAGCCATCTTCAATCCATACTTGGACTGAAACGTAGCCCCCACTACAAGTTGACTGGTGAACGGTCTGGGCTGCTCAACCCACCCAAGTGGCAGCGCGCTGTCACACTCGACCAGTGGAATGCTCCAATTGCCTAGTCTGCTGCGTAGTTCATCATCATCACGACCAGTCTGATGCTCAGATGTGAAATTCTAGTGCCCGAAGATCCTGTTTACTTGTTCTGGCTGTCTAATCCAAGCAAGAAACTCAGTAGTCACAGATTCAATTATATTCTTACGGCGTTCATCTTCTTCGTCGTTGGAGATGTGAGCACCCTCTGCTTCTGGTGGCATTCTATCATCATCATCCTTAAATAGATCCCTTCGTCCACTGCCTTCCACGTACACCTCAGGGGCAAAAACACTGTCTCTTTCAAAGACATAAACCATCGGATCCGACCTTTTCTCTTACACTAGCAATCGAAGTAAATCCGTATCACTATTTAATAAAACTCTACATCTGCTCACATCCCTCAAAACAGTCAAATAGGATAGCACATACTCGGAATCTCTTCGACCACACAAAGCATCTCTAATCAGATTCATGAGATGATCTCGATCATCATTCGTATCGTCCATGTGCACAACAACAGTACTCCCGCCTAAGTAAGCCAATCCCTCCCACTGACCTCCAAAACGTACAATAACACGCCGCCGCCCCATCTAAAAATCAAAGAAAGAAGAGAGATTAGGGTTACAATACGAAAAACAGAAATTTACATCACAAACTGCCAGGGCACGAAGGCACCATCGTGGGATTGATAGAAAGGCTCGATGGTCATCGAGTTGGCCATCGTGCCCATCGTGTCGATCGTGGATACGATCGTGCCTTCCACATCGTGCCATCGTGGGGAGAAACCCTTCGCCCCCGACAGAAAAAAAAATTCATAGTTTCCAACCCCTTACAAATCACACAATGCGAGTTATTTCAACTATTTTTTCTCCTAAACATATTACTAAACTTCAAGTTATATTCGAATTTAAATAAATATCACTTAACATCTACATATTCCATGCAAATCGAAGACAATTTTGGGACACGATGGTCAAGGCACGATCGTGTTTACTTGGTCACGATCGTGCCTTGCCATCGTGAGTTAAATAACACGCACTAGTGTATGCTTTTCGGACGGAGATTTCGGGTGCATACCTTCTTTATGAAGCCAGAAACGCGATGCCGGCCTTCCTTGATATCTTTTTCTTCTTTGAATTTACGTTTCGAGAGATTGGAGTAGCTTTTTTCTCTTCTTTTTCTTCTTCTTTCTTTTTAGGGTTTTGTGGTTTTTGGTGTTTTCAATTGTAGTGTTGTGATTAATTCGAACCTAACTAGGAGTTCTAAACCTTGTCAACAACCTCTCTTACGCAAACTTTAATGAACTACCTTCATTAAATCCCTAGTTTCATCCGAAAATCTTCAGAGAATCGGATTTGGTAGGGTTCAATAAATGAAACGCGAAAGAATCTGCATTAAATATTACTTTCCATCGTGTCCAATAGCACCATCGTGTCCATCCATCGTGTCCAGAAGAAATATGGCCGACGACGGGAGAGAATTGAGAGAGATTGAGGCTGTTTTTTCAGATTTTTTTTTTTACTTTTTTAATTTAATTCATAGGTGTATTATTTATTTATTAGTTTTTGTTAAAGGGATGGCACTTTAGTCTTTTAAATGATTTTGGTATAGAAAACTTATAGTTTTATGAATGGGGCTAAAACTTATGCTTATTAAGTTTTGGTATTTTTTCGTCCAATTTCTCTTTAATTAACCTAGTTAGAAGGAAAAAAAAAGTTAAAAAACACTTTAATGTCAAGAGTGGGATTTGAACCCACGCCCTTTCGGACCAGTACCTGAAACTGGCGCCTTAGACCGCTCGGCCATCTTGACTAATTGATGGACTCTGTTAATCAAATTTAATTTGTACATTTGTTTTCTGTTCTATGAATGAAGAAGTTCATCTGTCTTTGAGTCGATAGTCGGGAATGAATGGCGCCATCAATATCATTTCAAAGCACAAGAAATAATCATGTCCTGCAACAAATTATCGCGTTTATTCCGCAAATACAGCTCCACCACCACTCTACTGGAGGGGCCGCCGCTGGGATGCGGCGGTAGTCGAGTCGAGGTCGACCCACGCCTCTTGCTCAGCAACCCCACAAATTTCAAGGGCTTAACACTCGCACAAACCAGAGTAGCCCACGCCGTTTTAATCAAAACCCACGACTTATTCTCCAATATCTACGCCGCTAACAATTTGATCAGCGCGTACTCGGACTGCAGTCGCGTGGATTATGCACTTAAGCTGTTCGATGAAATTCCTCAGAGGAACTTGGTAACATGGAATTTGATGATTTTGGGGTGTAACAAGAACTCTCTTTACGATTATTCTTGGAGATTTTTCTGTCAAATTCATAATGTGGGAGCGGATATGGATGAGTTCACTTATGGCAGCGTTCTTTCTGCTTGTGGTGCTCTGGGAAATGCAGCCAGTGGGTCGCAGGTTTATGGTCTCGTTTGGAAAAACGGGTTCTTGTCGAATGATTATGTAAGGGCTGGAATGATCGATTTTTTCTCAAAGTGTGGTAAGGTTGAGGATGCTTTGAGGGTGTTGCATGATGTTGACTGCGACAATGTGGTGTGTTGGAATGCTGTTGTGTCTTGTGCTGTCAAGAATAAAGATCACTGTGTTGCATTGGAAGTTTTCAACCAGATGTGCCGTTACGGCTCTCCGACTCCGACTTCTTTTACATTTTCAAGTGTTTTGACTGCTTGTGCTGCATTAGAGGAGCTAGAGTTGGGTAAATGCATTCACGGGCGTGTTATCAGAAGTGGTGCCGGAAGTGATGTTTTTGTGGCAACTGCCATTGTTGATCTGTATGCAAAATCCGGAGCTATGCTCGATGCTGTGAAGCAGTTTAAAGTAATGACAACGCGCAATGTTGTTTCTTGGACTGTCATCATCTCTGGTTTTGTTAAGAAGGGTGATTCTGTTTCTGCCTTTTCTGTCCTCAATGAAATGAGAAGAATTGGCGAGGAAACAAGCAACTTCACTGTCTCGATTGTGCTTTCAGCTTGTGCGAATCCTGATATGCTTAAAGAAGCATTGCAGATCCATTGCTGGACTTTTAAGGTTGGGCTGTTAGATCAAGTTGTAAAAGCATCTCTTATAAATACCTACTCAAAAGTAGGAGCTGTTAACTTATCTGAGAAGGTTTTTGTAGAGACTCGGGACGTGAAGCAAGTAGGCGTGTGGGCTAATATGATTTCTGCATTTGTTCAGAGTGGGATTTATGAAAAAGCAATCATTTTGTTCCAGGAGATGCTAGAAACGGGCATTACTCCCGATATGTACATTGTTTCCAGTATCTTGAGCATGGTAGATAGTTTAAATTTGGGGAGACAGGTACATGGCTACACTGTAAAACTTGGTATAATGTCTGAAGTTTCTGTAGGCAGTTCGATTTTGACGATGTATTCAAAATGTGGCAACTTGGAGGACTCGCTCAAGGCTTTTGAGCAACTTGAGAGGAAAGATAATGTGTCATGGACTTCTATGATTGTTGGTTTTTCTGAAAATGGATGTGCAGATAAGGCTATTCAGTTGTTTCAAGAGATGGGATTCGAAGAATCCACACCCGATGAAAGGATTTTAGCTGCTGTTCTAAACTCATGCTCCGCTCTTCGTTCTTTAAAGTTGGGTAGAGAAATTCATGGATATGCTCTTCAATGCAGGTTTTGTGAGCAGACCGTCGTTGATTCTGCACTAGTAAACATGTACTCGAAATGTGGCGATCTCGATTCAGCAAGGATTGTTTTTGACAGAATGGTTATAAAAGATCAAGCATCAAGGTCCTCCTTGATTTCAGGATTCTCTCATAGAGGTCATGTTGAGGAGGCGCTTCGATTTTTCTATGAGATGCTTCTCTATGGTATTGACGTTGATGCCTTCACAGTTTCATCGATTTTTGGGGCTCTTGCTATTTCAAGTAGATCAGACATAGGTGCAGTGCTGCATGCATATACCATAAAAGTGGGATTTGAAGCAGAAGCTTCAGTAGGAAGTTCACTTGTCATGATGTATTCAAAATCTGGAAGTATTGATGAATGTCAGAAGGTGTTCCGACAGATTGCAGAGCCTGATTTAGTTTGCTGGACAACGATGATTGCAAGCTATGCTAATAATGGGAAAGGATCGGAGGCATTACAGCTGTTTGAGCGTATGAAGATATCAGGAATAGAGCCCGATGCTGTTACTTTCGTTGATGTTCTTTCTGCTTGCAGCCACGCGGGTTCGGTTGATGAAGGGTATTTGCATCTACATTCCATGATCAGAGACTATGGAATCGAGCCTGGTCAGAAGCATTACGCGTGCATGGTGGATATTCTTGGTCGCGCAGGAAGATTAGACGAGGCTAAGAGGTTTATTGACAGCATTATGCATGTGAAACCTACCATCTTAATCTGGGAAACTTTACTTGCTGCTTGCAAAGTGCATGGTGATCAAGAGCTTGGGAAGGTAGCCGCTGGGAAGATTATGGAATTGCAGCCTTGTGACATGGGATCTTTCGTTTCAGTTTCGAATATCTATGCAGAAGCGGGAGAATGGGATCATGTAGTGAAAATCAGAGAAGTAATGGAAGAAAGTGGAGTAACAAGGAAGCAAGCTGGTTGGAGTTATGTGTGAAGCATAATAACTTGAGCCTACTTTGGTGTTGTGTGACTTCCTCAACAGACATGAAGCTTATGATTGGGTGTGAATGGTTGAGACTGAAGGCAGGCGGAGACGTGCTTGCATAAACGAAGCATGCTCATAGGTTGTTATTCGAAGCATGCAAGTTGCCAAGATACATGGTAGTTGATTTGAGTTTTCATTCATTTATCATTATCTTGATTGATTTTATGGTTTGAGAGGTGTAACTTTTGGGTTGCTTTAGTTGTACTCTGCTGACCAGTATACCATGAATGAATTTGATAATGCAGATATATATAATTGAATATTTCTGGATCTTCATAAGGGTGGCCTATATTTGTTCTTGCAAAAATATGCATCCATATAAAAACATTACAACTTAGTATCAAGTATCAACACAGGGGATCTATCCATCATATGTTATTCTTCAATTGCTTCCTAGCAGGTGATTGTCTCTCTCGACGACAATGGTTCTCCACACGAAATCTTCAGCCGTTGTCGGTTTCTGTCATGCAGCTTCAAAGGCAAACACCTTTCTAGCAGATGTAGGACTCTTTTGACTCCAAACAAGTAGTCATGTCCCCTGCTGGCATACAAATGCTGCTTTCTTTTCCATGCCTCTCAACTAAAGCAATTCATCGAGATTTCAGAATAAAAGCAATCTTTCAACTAAAATATAGATGATGTTAGGAATAAAAGTATAAACTCACTTCCTTTGCTCTGGTTTCTCCATTGAAACTAATCCTTAAGATTGTACCAGTCACATCTCAAGGATTGCCGTCGAGAAGAAGTTGTCAACTCATTCGATCACCCTGCATATAGACCTCCTGAACACAGCACAATAATAGGAGTTTTAGTGATCTGAAGAATATACATACATACATATATATATATTAGGATTTAAAGATCTATCAAATCTGTCACAAAGAACCAAGAAAAGAAAATAGTTTTGGGAATCTACCTATGTAACACTTGTCACATATAATACTACAAATTATTGGAGTGTATATATATTTTGAGAACTTCCTTCATGTAACACCATCTTCAAGCACAACTCTAGCTATATCAACTCTTCCAACATGATGCAGAGACGCGGTTTCAAATGAAAGATAATATGCCTGGACTTGTGTTTCCTTCCAATGGAACAGCTATGCAGTGATTTCACTGGAATATCATGAAAAACGGTTTCCTTAATAGAAACTTCATACAATGTGAACAGCGACTTAGGACTTACGTGATCCACTTGGCAAAATACTAAAAACACAAGCACTCAAAACCGGAACCTATCTGATTTATTTTTATTTTTATTTTTATTTTTATTTAATCTTTTTACCAAGAAAATCTTCATTGAGCCTCTGAAAAAAAACAACCTTTTGGTAAGTTAAACCAATGCAGGATTACAGTTAGGCCGCCATCAAACTACAAACATATCTTATATAAATCTATCAACAGGGTATCTTAACCAAAAAGATAAAGCTAAATTTGGAGGATGACGTGCTAGTAGTACCTATTCAGTAGATAATAATTTAACATTCAAAACAACAATACGATTCTTTTACACGTGCTGAAAACAACATTACGAGCTATAATAATAGCACAAGAGCAAGATACCTGAGATGGCCATTTACTCCTGGTCTAAGTCCCATCACTTAATCTGCAGTAACCATGCAACCAGCTTAGATATTAACTGCTTCAGAATCTTCTCCGTGCAACTTTCTTTCTCACAGAAACCTCCAAATAATTAAGAGACCGTCTTCTCTGTACCACATAACATTTTAGCTGTTAGCTTTTGCCTTAACAGCTTCTTATTTCTAACAGCATCATACAACAGTTCATATGCATAGTAAGTTATATGCGAATTCTTCAACAAGTTCTCCACAACTATTTTAGGTGCTACAATTTCTTTCTTATCTGCTTCAAAAATTGCATTCACTTCTTCCGGAACAACACCCCTTTGGACCATAAGATGTATAATTTCAACAGCCTGACGCAATTTCCGACTCACGCACAGGCAATTTAGCACTCGTCCAAATGTTGTTAGGGATGGAATGAACCCTTCTGTGATACCTTTAAGAAGATAGCAATACGCATAATCAACATTTCCAGTCTTGCAGAAGCCGTCCACTATACAGCGAAATGTGTATTTATCTGCTGAGCATCCACAAACGCCCATTTCCTGAAATAGTTTCAGTGCCATATCCATATTCAATCTCTCAGAAAAGGCATTAATCAGGATATTATACATTGCTAATGTTGGGGGAAGTCTATAATCCTTTTCCATTCTTCTGAACAACATGTGGGCTTCATCTAAATCGCTGTTATCACAAAATCCACTAATCAGTGTGCCTAAAGTTACTTCATCTGGAAGCAAACCATTTTGCTGAATTTCATCAAGTAACCCCAGAGCTCTGTCTAGTTTCCGAGCATTGCAGAAACTCTCTATGAGTATATTATAGGTGATGATGTTTGGCCTACAACCCTTCTCCTCCATTGCTTTGAAAGTTTCCATTACATTATCGGAATTTGAAGTCTTGCAGAGTCCATCCAATATACTGTTATACGTGATGATATCGGGAGTAATGCCATGCTCCCACATGGTATTAACAACTCCAAGTGCCTCACCCATCTTCAGCTGCTTGCAGTAACCATCAATTAGAGTATTAAAAGTGAATATGTCGGGAAGAAGGCCTTTGGTCATAGCATCATTAATAAGAATACTGGCATCAGTTAAACAGCGCATCTTGCAGAAGCAGTTTATAATTAAATTATAGGTCCAGATGTCAGGATAGCAACCATTTTGCTGCATCTCATTAATCAGCTGCAGTGCTTCCAAAATGAGTCCCTTCCGACAAAATCCTTTGATTAACGTGTTGTACAGAATAACACTAGGCTTTATACCTTTCCCTGGAGCTTCATTAAACATGCTTGTGGCCCTCTCAATGTCACCATTCTCACACAAGCCACACAATAAGGAGCAGTACGTGAACTCATCGGGCACAAACCCTCTGAATTTTGCATCTTGAAGAATCTTATCTGCCTTTTGAACCAAATTCATTCTGCAGTATCCATCAATGAGTGTATTGTAGGTGAAAGCATCAGGCTTCAAACCACTGTTGACCATTTTATTCATGTAGTCCTCTGCTTCAACCACTTTAGAGCTCTTACACAAGCCACATATAAGTGTGTTATATGTCACAACATCGGGAGAAAGACCTTCTCCTGTCACACTCTCTAACATTCTTGCAGCCTCATCAAGTAAGCCCTTCTTACATAGACCTTGAATGAAGATGTTAAATGTAAACAAATTTGGAAGAACACCCCTTTTGAGAACCTTATCTAGCAGCATTTCACTCTCTCTGATATCTTCCTTCTTACAAAGGGTATGTATTAACTTATTGAACGTGGTAATGTCAGGGACAAGGCCGAGCCTTAGCATCTCATCAAACAATCCATGAGCTTCCTCTCTATAATCTCCTTCATAAAATCCACTAATCACGGTGCAGTATGCTACAGAGTTAAACTCGCATTGCTGAGCAGGCATGTTATTCAAAAGCCTCAGAGCAGCATGCGGTCTACTCGTTCTACAAAATGATTTTATTCGAATGGTATACGTATACACATCAGGTGCAATCCCTTTCTCCTTCAGTCTCATGTAAACTTTGTGTGCCTGATCAAAATGCCCACTTTCCACCAAAATATTCATAATCACATTGTAAGAGAAAACCGTCGGTTCACAATTGTAAAAATCCATCCTCTCAAACACATCGGCAGCCTCTTGAATCTTCCTTTTCTTTCCATAACTCCTCATGACACTAATGTATACTCCTTCCAACAAACTGTTATCGAGGTTTTCCCTCATCTCCGACACAACATTCTCCATCGCCTCAAATTCCTCGTGATGGCCGAGCTTTTCGACCATGCATCTATAAGTTAACAGAGTGTGCTTAAATCCATCTTCCTTCTTAACAGAATTGAACACCTCCAGAGCCCTTAATGGGTCTTTCTGGGATCGTATGACGGCGGCTACATGTTTCGGAAGAACGGCAGAACTCATTCCAATCTATTATATATATAAAAGCAAGATAGTCATTCCAATCTATTATTATCAAGGACGTTCAACTCAATGTCCAAAATGTATATCAATTTGCTGCATCTTGGAAACCGAGTTTTGGAGCCATTTTTGTTGGCTTTGTCTATATAAACATCTTGGGGCGTTATTTTCCCACAACTTACAAAAGAATGGCAGCAAAACTGCATTAGACACCATCAAAAAAAAAAAGGATATTATCATGTTCCATCACAAAGTCTGTAGTGAAGTAGCATATCAATATATCATGTTCCCAATTTGGATAAGCAACGCTAGATACACCATCACCTCTGAATTTGTAAGTAGGAAAAAAACATAATTAGATTAAAATAAATAAATAGTAAATTGTGTTTAAAATAAAATAATTAGGGTTTAATAACTGAGGCTGCATTTCTATATAATAAGCTATATTCGTATAGTATACAATCAAAGTAAATTATGAACTTATTGTTTCCTGCAACTTTATTTGATAGATAGCATATTAATTGTATACTTTTGTTGTTTACATATGATGCAGCAGTAACAGAGAAACACAAGTAGGATGGGTGATTGACAATTCAGATTTAGAACCAGCAATCATATTTAGGTATCTTTTCAAAACTGTAACAAGAATTTCACTGAACAGAGGTTCGAAACCTCAATTAGCCCAAAAAAAAAATTTGAGGCAGAGCAAACACCAAGAACCGACCGCCACTCAAATAGTGAAACGCCATAAGATGGATTTGAGAGTACAATTCAATAAACTGCGGGAAAAACAAAACAAAGCTGCTGCACAAAATTGAGAAAAAGAGCAGATCTGGAAGAAGATCCCACCTGCACAGCCGGGAAGATAAACCCAAGCTTTTGGAGAGGAAAATGGTGGAGCTTCGTCGAAAGGAAATCGAACCAGGCCGGGAGGTAAATGGTATAGATAAAAAAAGTAATAATCTGAAATTAATTGTCCTTTTGTAAGAATTAGGTTTTTGCACCAAACGGAGGAGGAGGAGAACAAAATGGTGAAGAGAAGAAAAAAAGGCGGCAAAAGAAGAAGAAGAAGAAGAAGAAGAAGGAGAAAAAGCTGCGGCGCAATTGTATTTTTAGGCTTTATTTTATTTTTGTTTTCTTAAAACTTTTACGTGAGGATTATTGATTTAATTTTGATTATTTAGTTTATTCAAATAAAAAAAATTGATTATTTAGTTTGAACTTGATTTAACTTCATTAGACTCAATTAAGGGCTAGAATTTGTTTATATTTAATATATGAAGCTTTAATAAATTTAAATTTTTGTACTATTAGTCTGTACAAATCAGCAGAGGAGTAAACGGGTGATGTCTCTCGAACCAAAAGACTGTTCGGACAAAAAAAAAACGATCTAATAAATAGAAGAGTGAATATGGAGATCCAAACTCAAATATTGGAAATTTAACCTGTGGGAATCATAATCCCTCGAGGAAATAGAATCATCTGCGGCGAAGGATTGTATTTTTTTTTTTTTTGCCCTTTTTAGTGGATAGAAGATGGATATATTTTGAATTTATTCTGATATTTTTTGGGTTGAAAATGGATAAATTTTCATTTCTTACAAAAATAGGTAGAAGTATATCTACATTATAAATTTTTTTATAAAAGGTGTCTAGCAATAAAATGTGTTTAATCTACCGATGGAGAGAGAATTACGGAATTAGTAACCATGAAATGGGCTAGAGCAACATAAATTGGTTGAAATACTCTATCCTATTCGTATTATTTGTTATCCTAAGCTCATGCACACATATTAATAAAAAAAATCTGCCCAAATTAACCTTAATTATTACCTCCCAATATATTGATGTAAAAAAGAAGAACAATGTGAATGAGAGAAGAAGTGGTTCATTAACGAATGGAAAGATAAAACGAAAGATATACAATATATTAATGATATAGGTTAATAAATAGGGTTAATGTTGGAATATATACCCAAAACGATATACATAATGGATGTCAGGGAGTATGAAATTTATATTATGTGTGTAATTATGATAATATTGGTGTTTATTTATAGAGCATGAAAAAAGAAATATTTTGGTGTAGTTTTTATAAATTACAAAAGACATTATGCGTTTATCATAATATCCAAATACTATAATTTAATGAATCAATCAATTTGTGCCATATGTCCCATATAAAAAAAGAATATCTCATGGTTAGGGTAGGATAGAGGTCTGCAATTTGTGCCATGTGCCTAACCCTCTGTAGTAATTCAGGTCCCCAATATATCATCAATCTATTTATTAATATATTTATATATATTTATATATATATATTATTTTTAAAATTATCCAATTAATATATTTGATAAACGATACAAATTTTTGACGTTAATGTTAGTATTATTTTTTAATTTTTCGCTACATTACTTCCTCTGCTCATTTCCCTAAATTTCTACTCTATTTTTTTCACTTTATTATTATTCAACTTTTTTATTAAATATATTCTAATTATATTTAACATTATTAACTAATGGATATATACATTGTCTAGAAAAATTAATTTTTTTGTCATCTATGTTAACCACATATATATGTTTCCTAAATTCACTAATTTTGTATGCAATTTTGTTACATTGAAAATTGTGTTTTCTTATTGTATCTCTTCAATAGTAAAATTATTTGAAATTTGATTGGTTATTGTAGTATATCTTGTGATTTAATTTTGGTTGACATAAATCATATAAATAATCTGATTACTCATGCTTATTAACGTTGATAGTTATTATGTTAAAAAGTTGTGCACATTCTAAAAAAATCTAGATATAAAATACTATTTTGTAATTATTCGAATAACAAAATTAAGATAAAAAGAAAAAAAATGAAAAAATGAGAAAGTAAAAAAAATGTGTAAATGTGGATGTGCGAAAGAATAGTTTAGAACGAAAAATCTAAAGAGTTAATCACAATCACACATAAAATCAGCAATCGAATGATCAACTGATAATGTATTAGTATAAATAGGTTAAATGTCAAGTTTATATGATGAAGTACAATGAAAGAATGATACATTAGCAATTTTAACTTAAAAGAAATGACGATTTTCATACAGAATAAAATCAAATGTAAAATATTATTAATTATTTTGCCTCAGCCCTCATATTATGTCAATTCGACCTCGCGCATTCCGTGCATCGCACGGATAAAATACTAGTATACAATTATAATCTAATCGATGTTTCGAGCAAATCCCATCAGATTACCAAAACATTTAGCTTAAAAGCTACAGTCTTCCCCCCCAAAAAAAAAAGAAACATCCGTTACACTCCTTCGAAAAATTAGTGTTTTGAACTAAATCAATAAATCATTAGTTGGCGGAGCAGCTAGAAAATCCGGAACTAAGTGCAAAATAAATAAATAAATATAGAAGCAGAAGTTCGAAAAATAGACTAGTTTTACCTTTTACTGGAACAGGAATTCATCGCCTTGCAGTAGAAACCCTAAAATAGAACAGAATGGGGTGAAAGATTAGGGTTTGGAATCAAAGGAACTGCAATTGAAGAATAGAGATTGTCCTATTGCTACCCTATGAGTGTGAAGAAATGGAAGTGGGAGTGGGAGGAGTTGCTGTTTGTAGGGGATAAATCCTACTATCCGGAAGACGTGGATGACGGAGCACAAAGCAACCTGTCACAAGTAGCACACGTAAGAGTCCGACGGAACACCGGTGGGGGTGTCGGCCGTAGGACCTCTGACGCTCAAGTCAATTATCGGAATAACCAGAATAATAAGAGAATAATAAAATAAATAATAAATAATGGAGATATAAATTAATAAGGGATTCTTTGATGTCCGGTACGTCCGGAAGGAGAAAATAGATAGTACTTAGAGCGTCAGAAGGGCAGGTGGTGCCGGTGTAACCGATAGGAGTGCTGGATCTGATAGCCTCAGTGTAAAGATAATGAAAAGCTAAAAGATGAAGACGGATAGGTCAAGCGATGAAGTAGAGAGCTCGACTGTGAATTATTCGATGGATTAGTCGGACGTAGTGGCCGCCTATTAATAGGACGATTTAATTAACTAGGGCTTTCTCTATACCCTAGCCGTCGGCCTTATCCGCTTGCCATTTCCCTCTTGACAGTTCCGATTCTTGTAGGAGTTAAATTAACTAATTTGTTAAGTTATTTGACTCGTTCTCCTATGAGTCATGCCAACGTGTCCGGCTAAACCATTTGACACCCCTTATCCGAATATGGGCTCTTTGAGCCCAATATTTTTGTTGAATTTTACTAGGCCGATGTGTCCAATCTGGCAGGTTAATTGAGCCAATTAATAGGCTTGGTAAGAAGACGAATTTTGTCCACTACAGTTTGTCCCCCACTCTTTAGTTAAAATAGTTTTTAACTGAAGAGTTGTGATAATCGGATATGCAGGTGTTGACGAATATCTTTTCTCAACCATTGAAGACTTTCATTTTTTATTTATTTACATACACGTGTGTGTACATGTAAATAAATATGCATATGAAATTAATTAGCCAATTGGCTATGACAAGAAATTAAAAGTTACTGGGCTAAGTATATTAAATAGAAATTGTTGGGCCGCATAATTAATTGAGAACTCATTTAGCCTTGAAGGCTTCAAGGGTAGGTGCGGCCAATGCGTCTGGCAGTGAAGATGAGGCTAATTAATTGCCGCTAGTGCCTATACGGAAACCAGAAAAAAGAGATTGAGGTATGGTTGATTAAGCCAATGCGTCAGGTACGGCAGGTGAGGGAAGACTGTAGATGAGAGAAATATTGGGAGTTGGAGGTATCCAACAAACCTGTCATTAGCCGTATTAAACCTTATTTAAATTCAGATCACAGAAGCAGACGTATTACTATTTGGATATCTTGGTTGATACTGCTTTTTGTAATTCATGATATTGAGTAAAATAAAGTCGTCGTCGATAGGGTCAGCTCTATTTGGATGAAGCCATTATTGAAAGTGTGGTTTGCTCAGTAGAGTGAATATTTCCGTGACGAGCTGATGATCTCTCATTTATAAGAGACAAAATTACAGCATTATTCTTACTTTACTTTCTTTTACAGAGATAAACTTTTGGAGAGAACTTAGAGCTTGGGTTTTTTTTCTTTTGAGTGGAAGAGTGAAGTTCTAGAGAGAAGATTTTTGAGTTTTAGAAGGTCAGTGTTCTTCCCTCTTTTGTTTTTTTGAACGTTCTTCGTAGTAAAAATATAAGAATAGTAACTGTAAATTTTTTATTCCGCCATAGCATGTGTTTGTGTTTGATCTAGGCTAGTAGTAAAAATTATGATTTTTACTGTTCGGCATGTATGTATGGTAGTGTTTTCCACCACATCCGGTTGTGCCGGTTGATCTTGTATGATTTCGGCATGTTAGTGTATATGTTCATGTCATAATAAGCTAAGTTAAGGAACTTTTTTCATGCTAATCCGATAGGGCCGGTATCATCTCCAACACACTATGGTAATTTTTATCATGATAAGCTAAGTTGGTGAGCCTCTTTGCATGTTAGTCCGGTAGGGTCGGTGGCCTTTTGTACTTGACGTGACTTAGTTACTCACATTTTATCTTAGTCGCTTGTTCTAATTATGTTTGTATGATTCTCTCATTCCAGCGTATCTTACTTGTTCGATGAGCTAAGCCTTAGATAGTGTCTTTGTTTTAGGTGATACTTGCTAGCATGTTATCCCGTAGCCGGAGTGAAGTCATCGGGGAGTCCAGTAGAGCTGATCGGTTTTCTGGCGGGAGTAGTAGTGATGATGGTACTCAAACTAGCGATATTCCAGAGGGTGTAATAATTCGGGAGGTTTGCCCTTATCGAGAGTGTAGCGAGTTTGGGCGTGGTATAAATGGTACCGATCCGATTGTAGGTAGTGCCACCACTGATGTGCTTGTTCTTCCCAAAAATTATCCTACCAAGCTTACTGTAGATGATTTATCTTGGATGAGGGAGAATTATGGGATTCCCATGCAAATTAGTTTAAAACTTCATTTGCCTACCGAGAGGGCCGATTGGTTTGTGCTGGGACATGGGTGTATGTACATGAAACTTCTAGAGATAAGTGCCCAATTTCCATTGCCCAGACTAGTGTTGGAGCTTTGCAATTACCAGCGGATACATTCGAGCCAGCTGATGCCAAATGTTTGGCGCATCTTGATAGGGGTACATGCGTTCTGTGAATTGCATAGTATGTGTGACTTTACTTTGGAGGATGTATTATACGCATATTCCTTGGCAGAGTCAACGGAAAAAGGGAGATTCAAATTTGTCAAGAGACAGAGCCAACATTTGGTGCTTGGCTTGCCTGATGCCGATAAGTCCAGATGGAAACGTTACTATTTTTATATCTCTACTGCTTTGTTGGGAACTTCGGCTTATAAAGATATTCCACCTTGTTGGTCTCGTGTTAGTGAGTATCTTATGTCCGAGTAGTCTTATTTCATACTTGTGTATTACTATCATATTATTTTATACTAACTCTTACTCTTCTCATGTTTCTTTGTAGAGACCTTGAAGGGCAGCAACTCTCTAGTGCGCCGGCAGAGTAAGGAGATGGTGAATTGGTTTCTCAATTTTCCGGAGGAAGATCGGCATTGCGAGTTTCTTTTGTCGGAGCAAACTCTTTATTCTACCAGCCTTTGGGATAAAAGATATGTCCGTCCGCCACCTCGGGAAGATCTAGTTGTGCCTGCTACTCGGGTTGAACGTCAGATTACATTCTTACAGTATGGCCAAGATGGTTTTGGTTATAATATTTTAAATCTGAGTGTTCCTGCCTTAACCCCTGATCACCGAGCTTGGGTTCAAAATTTCTTGGACAACATGTATCGTGTCAAGCCTAAGAGAGGAAGAGCTGCGGCTGCGTCCCGAAAGGATAAGCAAGAAGTAGTTCCAGCTCATTTCGGTGTGGTGGGGCAAGTTGATGGTGCCGACGCATTGCCGTCTCCTTCCCTGATGCAAGGAAGAAAGCGAGCGCCCCAAGATGACATGTCCGATGTGGCCGGGGATTTCATTAAGCTATCATTTTCTGCTGCGGCCAAAGAATTACCGTCTACGATCTACATAACTGCCGGCTTAGATAACTTTGATCCACTTCTTGAGAATATAGATCAACTACTGTTTCCAGAAGATGAAAAGGTTTGCGATGCCATATGGGATTATGCCGCATCTAGTGCTTGCCTTATGAATATCTTTCGGGTAAGTTAAACTTTTTTCTTTGTTCTTTGTATTTATTTTTTGTGAGATTTAGCATTTATTTAACTTGTACTTATATCACATATTGATTGACAGGGTCTTGAGATGGCGGCATGGATGAGGAGACGGATCCGAAAGTTGTCTAGTAGGTTGAAGGCGATGAGGGCAGAGATGAACGGCTTCCGTGCTAAGAATGACAAATTGGCGCTTGACAACAAGGAATTAGAGAGTCAGCTGAATACTTGTAGGTCCGAAGTCACTGAGCTTCAAGGTGTCAAGTGTGAGCTTCAAACTATGAAGGGCACAGTTGCATTACTTGAGAAGCGTCTTGATCAGGCTGGTGATGATATGGAAGTCCAAGTGCGTGGAGAAACGGCTCGTGACTTTCGCGATGGTCTGGCACATACATGGGATGTTGACAAGCATATCCCTAACATGTGTCAAGGACGTACAGAAGCTTACAAGAAGGGTGGCGGCCCTTAGTCGATTCATCTCGAGATCATCGGAACGATG
Organism: Agastache rugosa; assembly: GCA_031470985.1. Lineage (NCBI taxonomy): Eukaryota > Viridiplantae > Streptophyta > Magnoliopsida > Lamiales > Lamiaceae > Agastache > Agastache rugosa. The sequence continues at coordinate 30,382,652 of CM062605.1, forward strand.
TCACCCCTTCTTCAACACATTGAGAAAGTCAAATTGTAGGGGATATGATTCTTTGCACAGAGTCGATCTGAGCCGGGTTGGCTTCTATTCCCCTTTGGGTCACCATGTAGCCCAGAAATTTACCTGCAGTTACACCAAATGAACATTTAGTTGGGTTAAGTTTCATGTTATACTCACGGAGGATGCTGAAAGACTGTCTGAGGTGGTCGATATGGTCTTATGCTCGTAGAGATTTGACAAGCATGTCATCTATGTAGATCTCCATTGTATTTCCTAGTAATTCTTAAAACATCTTGTTGACCAAACGTTGGTAGGTTGCCCCTGCATTCTTCAACCCGAATGGCATGTACTTGTAACAGCAGATGCCTATGTTGGACATGAAAGCTATATTTTCTTTGTCATCCGGGTGCATCAATATCTGGTGGTATCCGGAATAGACATCCATGAAGCTGAGTAGCTCGTGTCCGGCAGTAGCATCTACAAGCATGTCTATGTTAGGCAGTGGGAAAGAGTCCTTGAGACATGTCTTGTTCAGGTCCATGAAGTTTATACAAACTCGCCAATTGTCGTTCTTTTTCTTTACTACTACCACGTTTGCTAGCCAGTCGGGGTATTGGACCTCTCTGACCAGTCCGGTGTCCAAGAGTTGTTTGATCTCATCATTTATGACTTTATTTCTTTCTGGGGAAAATTTCCTTCGCTTTTGCTTCCTTGGAGGATAGTCCGGGTCGACATTCAACCTGTGAACAATAACATCATGATCAATACCGGTCATGTTCGCATGGGACCAACAATCATAATGTTTGGAAAGAAATTGAATGAGCTTATCTCTGAGGTCGGGCTCCAATCTGGACTTTGTTGACCGAAAAGTCCGGATTGATAGAGACTTCGTCTAACTCCACAGTATCGGGCTGCTCTAATTGTACTGCATGGCTTGCTTGAGGGTCAGATGGTCCCTCTTGCTGTAATTGCTATAAGACGGCTTGTTTGGCCTTCATGGTCGTCTGGTAGCATGCCCTTGAGTCTTTTTATCGCCGTGTATCTCCTTTACTCCCAACTAGTTGGAAATCTTAAGACTTGGTGATAAGTGGAGGGAATTGCCTCCATTTTATGGAGCCAAGGTCTGCCTAGTATAACGTTGTAGGCCGAAGGAGAATCGATCATCAAGAACCTAGTGCAGAGATTGAGTCCCTCCGCATAGACTGGTAATTCAATTTCTCCTACTGTGTTCTTCTGTTCTCCACTTAATCCGATTAGGACGGTGGACTTCTTGACTATTTTTTACTCATCAATTGCCATTTCCCTGAGAGCAGAAAGAAATAGGACATTGGCAGAGCTGCCGTTGTCAATCAATACACGTTTAGTTAAGCAATTAGCAATGTAAAGTGAAATGACAAGTGCATCGTGATGTGGGTTAAGAAGTATAGTGGACTCAGTAGTAATGAAGCTGATTGTCTGAGCTGGTATGGCCGTTGTGCTTTTTCCAGCATCATTGGATTCTATTCTGGTATGTCCAGCTTGCCTGGTGTGCCTCTTGGCCGCTGAATGGGTGACTCCGCTTACTTCGGAACCACCAGTGATTACATTAACTGTTCGCTCGTGAACTGGTGGTCTTGTAGGAGTAACGTCTCCGTGATTATCTTGTTTGTCCTTCCCTTGCTGGAGAGTTTTCTTTCCTTTGTCCGTCAGGAAGTTAGTCAGGTGACCTTGCTTCAGCATGTGTGAATTGTGATACTTCAAGTCTTAGAGCAATGCATCGTCAGTCCGGTGCCCATGATCTGCATGAAATTCGCACCACTTTGACTTGTCTCTTTGGTCTGCCGGCGTTCTTATCTTCTCTGGCCATTTGACCTTCTTTCCAAATCCTTTGATAGCTAAGACTGTCTCGGCTGGCGAGATAGATAAATTGTAATCTGGTATTTTTGCGCTCTCGCATGGTTGAGTCACTGAAACGTGGCGATATTCCCTCCTCCGATTTTCTTGTCGGCGAGGCGGGTAAGGTTCTGATCGTCTATCATTAAACCTCCTTTCTGATCTGGAATCCTTCCTGGAACTCATATGAGAGGAAGATCAGTGATGATTATACTGGTCTTCCTTCCATTTAATCTGTGCCCACGCTTTTGCGAGTACATCCTCAATTGTCCTGCAAGGATACTTGGTGAGGTCCTTGTAGAGATCTGAGTCGGCCAGGAGGCCCTTTCGGAATACGGTGACTGCTGTTTGAGTATTTCAGTTCATTATGGATACTTTCTCCCTGTTGAAGCGTCCAATATAGTCTGTCAGAGATTCTCCGCGCCGTTGTACCATGGCATATAGGTCTTCCGATATCTTTTCAAGTTTCCTGCTACTTGCATATTGCTGCACAAAAATATCAGTTAATTGAGCAAAACTTGAAATAGAATAATTTGGAAGGTTTGTGTACCACTGTAGGGTCGGTCCTGTCAAACTAGAACCAAACCCCTTACACATGCAAACCTGTCTCAATTCACGAGGAATTGCGGCAGTGAACATTCTCTGCTTGTATTGAGCAATATGATCGGTTGGATCCGTTATGCAATCGAACATTTGCATGCTAGGAAAGCTGAACTTAACGAGCATTTCAACCAAGGCAATTTGGTCTACAAAAGGTGAGTCAGTGTAGTAGTTTTCTAAACTCTTATGAATCGGTACCGGCACACCGGGGATTCGTTGGATCAGGGCCTCCATTTCAGCTAACTTTCGGGCTAAATCCTCATCTTTGAATGTGTGTTGGGTGGTGATGATCAGTAGGGCGAGTTCGTCAGCGAACAGTTGATCTTGAGTGATCTCTCTATGTCCAACTCCAGTTGTCTGTAGGTTAGGATTAGCCGTTGGAACCGTCCGATTGGCTACTGGCATGGTGGATTGAGTACCTCCATTGGCAGCGTTACTCATTGCTATACCGGGGTTGGTTAAAATGTTTTGGCCAGGTCGTTCTCCAGTAGTGACTGTTCCGCTTGCCTGACGATTAGTCCGATTCTGGCCTCTGGAGTAATTTGTTCTGGTGCATGTGCTTGCTCCAGGACGGTCGATGACATGTTATTACCTGCATTCAGAAGAGAGTACCCGGATCAGTTAGGTTATTAATGATGCTACGGTTTCTTACCGAAGAAGATGGGTCTATCAGAAGGATGTCAGATCCGTCATTATGTGTGACGGGGGCGTCTCCTAGCGGCTGCATGGGATTTACTCGAGCCCGAAAGCGAAGAGAGTCGACGGTCTCGATTGGCTCCAAAGCCTCGAGACGGACATACAGGTTGGCATTCTCCTTTTCCAATTTCTTGCATCTTTCTCGCTCTTGATTCATTTGTTCAGTGAGAGCCGCCATCTGAGCCGCCAAATCCGGATAAGTATTTGTTTCAGGTTGGGCGGTAGGCTCAGATCCATCGCATCCGTCAGACATGATTGGTTTTCGAAGGACTCTTCGGTGGTCGCCGATTGACTCAGTCGCTAAGCCCCACGGTGGGCGCCACATTATAGGGGATAAATCCTACTATCCGAAAGACGTGGATGACGGAGCACAAAACAACCTATTACAAGTAGCACACGTAAGAGTCCGACGGAACACCGGTGGAGGTGTCGGCCGTAGGACCTCCGACGCTCAAGCCAATTATCGGAATAACCAAAATAATAAGAGAATAATAAAATAAATAATAAATAATGGAGATGTAAATTAATAAGGGATTCTTTGATGTCCGGTACATCAGGAAGGAGAAAATAGATAGTATTTAGAGCTTCAGAAGGGCAGGTGGTGCCGGTGTAACCGATAGGAGTGCTGGATCTGATAGCCTCAGTGTAAAGATAATGAAAAGCTAATGATAAAGACAGATAGGTCAAGAGATGAAGTAGAGAGCTCGAGTGTGAATGATTCGATGGATTAGTCGGATGTAGTGGTCGACTATTAATAGGATGATTTAATTGATTAGGGTTTTCTCCATACTCTAGCCGTCGGCCTTATCCGCTCGCCATTTCCCTCTTGATGGTTCCGATTCTTGTGGGAGTCAAATTAACTAATTTGTTAAGTTATTTGACTCATTCTTCTGTTAGTCATGCCACGTGTCCGGCTAGACCGTTTGACACCCCTTATCCGGATATGGGCTCTTTGAGCTCAATATTTTTGTTAAATTGGGCCGATGCGTCCAGTCTGGCAGGTTAATTGGGCCAATTAATAGGCTTGGTAAGAAGATGAATTTTGTCCACTACACTGTTAACTAGCTAGTAAATTTTATTATTAAAAAAAAGGAAAACGTACAAATACCCCTGAAATTGGCAGCGAAATGTAAAAACCCGCCTGAAGTTTGTTTAGGAACAAAATGATCATTTCTTAAGGTTTTCGGGTGCAACTAACGCGTAACGTGACGGAAAGTTAATTTCCGTTAACGAAAAATCCATTTTTGATTTAATATTTTTTGTATGGGTCCCACTCACACACTCCTCATTCTTCAACATGAAAATGACGTCATACGCCTCCAAACCGACGACGGAAAGCGAAGAAGTATCGGTGCACAAAAATGACGAAAGAAGTAGAAGAGTTAAAGTTTTCTCTCACTGGCAATTAGTCTATGGACTATAACGGTGCACTGCTTTCTCCTTCAGACGACCTTTCTCAAGGGAAATCTGGTCGCGGTTGAGCCTTTGAGCATTCTGCTCAACAGCGAAGAGACCTTCAAATTCCCTGTGTTTTTGGTGAAATCCGCCACGAAATTCCGCGTGCTTCTGCTTAAGCTCAAAAAATCGAAATCCGTCCATGTAGAGAATCCAAATTCAACTGAAAGCTCCGGGAAAGAAGAAACCGACGCTCAAGCTTCCTCTTCGCCGCCGAAGACTGTAGAGAGAGAAAATGAGTCGGAAATTCTTCGTCTTCCAAGGGCTGCGCCGCCGCACTTTCGCCCAAGGCGGCCTCAAAGAATTTTCAGCAGAAGCAAGGGAAAAATCTGCCAGCAGGGCTGAAATTAAGTGGTGAGAAAGCACTTAGGTAAAAATCGGTCGGCGTCTGCCGCTGCTGTGGAGGCACCTATTGTGAAAGTGGTCACCGACGCCGTGACGACTCGCTGCTGCAGCTGTAAGATGGGATACTTTTTGCACTGCAAACTTTTTTATTTTACATAATTTTTTGCCAACTTTATTTTATTCTTGAGAATTAAAGTTAAATTTTGTATAATGATATTTTAGCAATTAGGAAAAGATAAATGTGCAGATGTTGAATCATTATCGTCAATATTATGCTATTCAGTGAATGATCCATCGTACGAGAAGTCTGCAATGATGCCAAGATTTTGGAGAGCTTCGTCGTCAACTTCCAGAGAAGCTAAAAAAAGTGATTTTCATGTTAAGAAGGAGGTGTGTGAGTGGGACCCACACAAAAAATATTAAATCAAAAATGAATTTTTCGTCCCGTCACCGTATGGGGTTAGTTGCACCCGAAAATCGTAAGGAATGATCATTTTGCACCAAAACAAACTTTAGGTGGGGTTTTTGCATTTCGCTGCCAACTTAAAGGGGGTATTTGCACATTTTCCCTTAAAATAAACCTAGTATAAATATAATTAATTAAGTACATCCGCCATCGCCAGTAAAATTACATAATTCCATGATCTATTAGAATTTAATAAAAACTACTATTAGAAAATGGGATTACTCATTTTCCAGTCTTAAATTGATGAATTATTGAATAACTACAGTTAATAATTTTCATCTTTTGAATACTAAATTATTAGATGACTTTTGTATTAGAAAGCATGGGAGGTGACAAAAGATTGAATCGGGCCGAAATTATCGGAAAAATTGGGTTGAATCGTCCAAAAGTTCTGTCGGATCGGAAAAATTGAAGCCTAATTAGACACGAAACATTCTCTGCAAAATAATTGAGCTAGCCGAAGGTCATCGGACCTTACGTCATTTTTAGTGAGCCCGAACCGATCTGAAATTCTATGGAACCAAAATCTCGAAGCCCAACACAGCCCGAAATTTAGTCGGGCTGGGCGAGTTTAGCCACCGACATCTTAAAGCCCATTTAAAGCCCTGAACATAGAATTGTAAGGCAATAACTCTAAAAAAAAAAACAAAGTTCTCTCTTATTAGAGAGAGAGAGAGGAAAATGGGGGTGGAGTCGACCGGACAATGGTTGGAGAAGGCGTTAACGGAGCTGTGCCGGAAGATGGAGACGGGTATACAATTAGATGGGGAAATCATATCAGGCCTCGTTTCCTACTGTGAGATGGCCCCTCCACTTGATGCAAAAGAATATCTTGATGTATACCATATTTCACTTAAATCCTCATCTTAATATATCTTGGTTTTTCCGATTATCTCTCCCTTTTTAATTTTTTTTAACGGTTATCAATTCCAATTTGTGTTGAAGCGAACTCTTCTTCTGTGTTGCTTATGATTTTTGATTTTGGTGACGATGGCTGTGTAAGCGTATATAGAATTTAATCAAGTTTGATATGATAGGGTGAAGAATTCTCGTGTGAATTATCTGAAATGATATGTTAGTTTTCAGTTTTTAAATTAGTAGCTGATGGTGAATTATGTTGGTTTTTGTATATTCAATCGGACAAATGTTTGTTTCGCCTCATTGAAATCATGCATCTTTACAGGTTAATAAATGAGTGTTCTGTATAATGAGAGTAATGGCTAGATTCTTGTGGAAATGCCTAATTTCATGTCATTTGCAGTGATGCAATAGTGGTATGATTATCTTTTTGTTCTTAGATTTTGGCATGAAAAGGTGGAGGTTTGAATATCACTATCCAGTACACCCTCCCTAAACACGGCATTTGTTGAATTGAATCGATTTAAATTGTTTCTCTCATCTCTTTTTACAATATAGCAACCTTCACAGCCGGAATCTTTTCATCTTCAGTTGACTGTGTCATCAATGATTTAAGATGTTGGGCTTATATCTTTAAACATCAATGTCTGATCTTACATTAACACATACTATGAGAACAGTTCAAATTTTGTATGTTGAAATATTTGGTATGTCTAAGAAAAGTGGAACTACGTGTGTAATGGAAGAGCGCAGAGATATCTTAAATGTGTCCAATCTCTAAATCTTTGTTGCCTTTTAAGTTATTGTAGGAGAGTATTATTAATTTGCCGCATCTTGAAGGGGTATTTCAACGTTTTCTTAATGTCTATTTTCTGCAGAATATCGTTGGAGAGGAAGTTGGGAAGAGTGTAACTGAAGAGTACTTAAAACGAAGAGGTCACTCAGTAGTCCATGATACCAGCAGAGACGCTCCAACTTCCAGTTTACATGCCTATGTTAAACCACGTTCAGATGAAGGTCCATCTGTCACATCTAAGAAAGCACAGAAGGCACCAAAAGAGGTGAAGCCTTCCACAAGTCAGGACAATCGAACTAAACATGAGTCAGCAGAGTCGAGAAATGGAAAATCCACGAATCAAGGTAGTTCGAAGAAGAAAAAATCTGGAAAAGTTATTTCTCTTGCCGAGGCTGCAAAAGGATCGATTGTGTTTCAGAAGGGAAAGCCATGCTCATGCCAAGCCCGTCGTCATGAGTTGGTCAGTAATTGTATATCTTGTGGGAAGATAGTCTGTGAGCAAGAGGGTGAGGGGCCTTGCAATTTTTGTGGTGCCCTTGTGCTGAGGGAGGGAAGCACATATGCTGGTTTGGATGAAGGCGCTATGGTTGTAACCGATGCTGAGGCAGCTGCTGAGGCATATGCTAAAAGGCTAGTTGAATATGACCGTGACTCCGCAGCTCGTACAACAGTAATAGATGACCAAAGTGACTACTATGAGATGGAAGGAAATAGCTGGCTCTCGAATGAGGTCCGTAAAAACTAAAAGATTTATTGCCTGATAGATAGCAAGCTCCTCCTAGAGACATATTGGAATGATTTATTTAGTTTCAGTTCACATTGCTAAATTTTTATGCCACTACTTTACTCTCAGGAGAAAGAACTTCTGAGAAAGAAAAGGGAGGAGATAGAAGAAGCTGAACGAGCCAAGCGAAGCAAAGTAGTCATGACCTTTGATATGCTCGGTCGCAAGGTTATGCCTTATTAACATTCCCTATCCTTTATTTTGATATTGCATATCCATGAACTCTTAAACTCGTTGCATAATAAGAAAAACAGAAACAAAAATAGACAAAGCAGCATACGATAATTGCAACTGCCTGCAGTTATATTAACATACACTAATGGAATCTATTTTACAAAATTCTTCCTGTAATGCAATTTCTTTAAGTGCAGGTGCTTTTGAATGAAGATGAAGCTACTGAAGAAATGCAAAACAGCATATTACTTCGGCCGCCTGGAAAAGAAGACATTCGCATCAAACCAAATCCGCATCTCAAAGTTCAACCAATATTCATCGACCCAGGTCCTAGAAAAACTCCCAAGGACAAAACATCGAACAGAGGCATAAGCACTGGCTTGTGCTTGGAGATAAGTGGGAGGGTACAACATGGTACAAATGAACTGAATATTTTGTAAAGACTAACTGAATGGTGGTTCCAGTGTGCATTTCTGACAATAGGGTATGGTGAGGCTCGATTTCATGGATATCGCGCTCTGGAAGAAATTATCGAAGAGAACGAGCTACTAGAAATCGTAGCTTTCTTTACACTCTGAGAATAAAATAGAAGGTATAGATTGGCTATACCTTGCTGGTACGGTAAAAACTGTGATGAAACATATGAAATCTACTTTTTTGTAGCATTTTAAGATTTAAGCTTCGTGGAGTTTGAATGGCTTCTCCTGTTCACATGTGTTGAGGAAATTAAGTGCCCGTTCCTTGTTATTGTCAATTGGAATTTTTATTTAAAGATTTGAGAATATCTTATGTTTATTCATCTTTGGTGAAACTTCACTAATAAAGATTGTTTTTCTTTCACCTTCAAGAATGATAAGTTAGTAGGTGACGTGATGAAGCATGTACACCGCCCATGGCGAGAATCGAGGAGCGGCATAAGCTCCCACTAACCAAAAATGTTATTTTTATTTTAATCTTATATTTTGTATGAATTATCGTGTAAAAGTTCTCATCATCAAACTGAATAATAAGAAAATTGCTTTTTCAAAATCTTGAATTCAAAATTTTAAAAAATACTGCGTAACCAAATATGTTTACAATTACACGTTCACGCATGTAGTATTGATGATCGAATTCACATGATATCTTAAGTATAATTTTCCTTCAAATATTTCAAAAAGAAAAAAGAAAAAACATAATGTCTTCATGTATTATATTGAAGGAGCTACATCTGCAAAATCCTCTTTCTATGCCCCACATCCTCGGTCAAATTTTGGTATTGAAATATTTATAACAACACATGACCAATTAAGAATAAAATGTAGCAACTACTTTTATGAGCTATACATATGGGCAACTTCGTGATAATCTGCCGAAATGCATCACTTAATTAATTGTGCAATAAAAGAGAATTTCCGGCTTAAGCATATGAAGACGTGGCGTCACACTTCCCATGAAAATCCAAGGCACTTGACAATTCCACTCAAATTTAATATAAGTATCGAAAAAGACTACAGTTGGGTCTCCTAATTAATAATCAATTTTATTTTTTATTTTTTTGCTTCCAATCACTAAATAAGTAAATATACCTACCGAACTCATTTGAATATATAGAGCATATATAAAGTATTTGGAGCTTTCATTAATAAATGCAATGTGATTTTGACTCTGTTAGTCCCCACTATCACAATGTGGATATTGGGATGAATGAATGGAGGAATTTAAATCTTGTTTTGCAGCCACTTCTTCTTTTGCAGTCCCAGCCTTCTTAAATTTAATTTTCAGATCTAGCTAGCGAGCATTGAATGTACATTCCTAAATTAAGAAGAATGTCATACATGCATGTAGATCTCATCCGATTTAATTTCTTGAAAACAATAATGCGTGTCTCACTAAAATTTCTTCAATCTCGTAAATTGCTTCACCACTAGGTGCAAATTAAATTGCATTGTGACCAAACTTTGATTAGAGATAGAATCCCAACAATTATTGGCATAGGCCCAAGTAATTGTGCTTATACATTACAGGGTCAAACATGTCGCATAGATGGTCGCAGGTTAACCTCGTCATATTTTTAAAAAAAAAATAGAGCATAATATCATATTATATTTGAGAGGTGCGTTGCATGTCTATATAACAACCATTTCCTGCAGCAATTATTACAAGCAGACAGATAAATTAATCAAACTTCTCAAAACCCTTGCATTGTGTTCATCACAATATTCATCTCCTTTCTATTTTTTTTTTCCTCTCATAGAGGAAGCTTCTTGCAAGAGTTGCAGAAACTGCTATGGCGGGTACTGCTGCAGACAATAAGTCGAGCCTCCGAACGGCGTCGTTTCCGTATTACGTGGACACAGCAAAATCCAAGAAACCATCACTCCCTTCCAACCTCTCAAACTCAAACAGTACCAATAACATAAACAGTAGTACGCTCGCCGATCTTCGTCGGGTCGGCTCGTACAACGTTCAGGCCCCGACCCGCGGCGTGTTCGGATCCGACGTCGACATCCTTAAAAACATCGAAAGCCCTAGGGCTGCTCGTGATCTCGCCGGAGCAGGATCGATTTCCCGCTCCGAGACTGCTCTGATCATGCCGATTCTCCAGAGAAATGGATCGCAAGCGAAGCAGAAAAAGGGCATTATAATTAATGGAAGAAAACTAATGTTGTTAGGACATTGTTTCGACAAGAAAGGCGTTCACATCAATCATCGTCGTCATCTGCCGCCGTCGCGATCGCTATCGCAAAGAATCGATCGTTCAGAAGAGGAGGTAGAGATGGATCTAGAAGAATCGAGAAAGTCTATCGAAGTATTCGGGTCGGGAGCAGCTGCAGCGACGTTGAAGGGAGAAGTAGCCAAGAACATGGAGAGGAAACTCTCCATGCTGACGTGGGACGCCATCCCAAAACCTCAAAGCATCGTCCCAGCTTCCAGAAATGGCGATGACGTGGCTAGTGATGCCAGCTCAGATCTGTTCGAGATCGAAAATATATCGGGACCCACGGCAGCAGCTGATGATGACGATGCAGCATCCTCCTTCTGCACCACTCCTGCGTCACGCTATGCGCCCAGTGAGGCCAGCATTCAGTGGAGCGTTGTCACCGCCACCGTCGCCTCCGATTTCAACGACGACGCCGCCGGCATCAGCAGCAGCAGCAAAGAAGCGCATAAAGGGCGGCATGGCGGGATTTTGGGGTGCAGGAGCAGAAAAGCGGTGGATGTTGCTCAAAATGTTGCCTCTAAAAATCAAGATAAAGGGAAGTTGCTGCCTGCTTTAATTATGAAGATTTAATTTGTATGCATGCATTTTGTTGATGATTTTCAGATTGTATGATTTTATTTTCGAAGACTATATGGGGGCGTTTGGTTTGATGAATGAGATAGATAATGTTGGATAAGATAGTGTAGGATGTGATTATTTAGATTATTAGTCTTGTATTTGAATTGATTGATTGTGATGTGGGATAATTGAAAGACTATGTGAGTGTGTGCTACTATGTGCTGTGTGTGTGAGTATGTGTGCTACTGTGTGCAGTGTGTGTGTGTTTATGTGTGATTATTTTGGAATTTTGCATCATAGATTAAACAAGGATTAATAATCACCCCAAATTTGGAATCATAAGTTATCATCCATTTGAATGATTGGATCACGGGCCTAATTATTCATCAAGGATTTCATCATTCAAACCAAACATTTGATTAAGTTGGATTATATTATCAATCACTCTTATCATGCAAACCAAACGCCCTCTATATGTTTTTTGGATGATGAGGTTGTTTGTTTGTCCGCACATTATTTCTTTCTATTAATCAGTATTGTGTCGTAGAATTATAGCCAGAATTAAATATTTTCTACCGTGTTTTCAATCTTGTATTTTATTATATGAGTAATATATATGATGAATATATTATACCAAGAAAGTGTAAAGTTGCTCGTCATATTTTTGCTAGATGCATCCGGAATTTATAGGAGTAGAGATCTCTATCGTAATGAACGATGTTTGTTTCATCATTTTTTTAGTAAAAGTAAATTAAATAGTAGCAACAACTTTAAAAAACATATAAAAACTAGTCATTTTTTTAAGGACAAAAGTTGTTACACAATGTTGTAGAACAATTGATTTGAACCCCCCAAAAAAAAATCACCAATCTTTTTTTATCGATCTTTCACGTTCACTATTTTAAACGAGAGTTTAAATAATAAACTTGGTCTCACCATTTGTATTAAGTGTCATATTTGTGAACCATTATTAAATTTATTATTAAATAAAAATTATTATGTTATAATCAATCTTAATTAATATTACGTAATATTTGGCTGGGAGAATCTCGTATGATACATCATACATGTCAAAGATTTGAATTCAAAGTCCAAACCTTTTTTTTTAACGTAGTCCAAACTCATATTGCAGATTCGAGCCATCTCCTTAATTCGAGGTCCTATGTGGCGCACTCTCCTTTTAGTATTTTTAATTATATTTAATCCTCATTTTGAGTATTTTTATTCATTTATTCTATGTATATTTAATATAAATTTTTCCATCCCACATTGATTCTTAATAAAACTTCACTCTTAGAGAACCTATATGAATACTCACAATCCATGTGTATTTTTCCATCCCGCAATTATTTTGCACAACCAATATAATTTATCAAATTAATTTGTTGGCTAAATAAATAGTTTTATTTTATTGACAATTTTAATTTGATCAATTATTAAGTTGTCAATATTAATTTGTTTAATTTAATAAATTTTTAAATTGACGTAAATAAAAGAAAAATCTCAACAATAAGTATTCACAATTATAATTCTTGAATTTGTATATATATACACACGTAGGGATAATTCTCGAAATTTGACTTTTTGACGAGATGATCAGACGCACACAACAATTAACATCGTATATAATGAAATCTTTGACAGATTGCAAGGTAAAAAATAAATAAATAAATAGTTTGAATTCTATTGATTTCTTACAACTAAAGAAAGTGAAATAAAATTAAAGAAACACTCGTTTTGATCAATTATCGATTTATTATCACCCCAAAATAAATACTCCCTCCGTGCTCCAAAAAGTGTTGTGCATATATTGATAGGGATGTGCACGGTTCGAACCGAACCGCAAAAACCGACCGAACCGATGAGTTTTGGTTGGTTGGGTTCGGTTCTTAACATTGCAAAAATTCGGTTTTCGGTTTCGGTCCCGGTTCCGTTAAATTTGATCGGTCGGGCACCGAACCGACCGAATTATTAATAAAATAAATATAAATATATTTATTATATAATATTTTAATATGTTATTTTATTATATAAAATAAAATCCCTAATCCACTACTCAAAAACCTTCAGCAGCAGCACATTAATCTCTCCTCACCTCATCACTTTCTCTGGCTCAAAACTCACAGCACATCCACACTCCATCCTCATCGGCGCTTCTCCCAGCGGCCAGCGGCACCGGTCTCAAACCGTCGGCAGCACGACGCCCTTCTCCCAACATCTGCCGTCTGCTCGCTGCAGTCCAACCTCGCCGGCGCCCTTCTGCCATCGTTGACGGCGCCGCCCTTCTCGCCGGAAAACCTCTCGTCATTCTTTATTGTCGCAGATCAACCTACTCAAGCCTCTTTTCTCTCTCTTTTTTTTTCTCCATTTTTTTGTGATTAATTTAAGAGTGATGTTGATTCCAAGAGTGGTGAATCATGTTCTCATGTAATTTTCTGGTTCTTAATTTGGACGCATCAATATATAATAGCAAAACATTTTATACACACCACAACAATTCTCTTGCTTACGTGGCATTACTAGAATTTTTTATATATATTTATCTTAAATCTCCAATATACATGCATCCATTTCATATTTTAAATTAATTAGATTAGATTGATTTGAATCACTCAATTCGTTAGTTGTTAATTTGATTGATTAGGGGATCTAAATGCCAATCAATTTCCATGAATCTAAATTTTGGCAGCAATTGTTGCATATTGCCATTTTCTCTTCTATCTCATTTTAAATTTCATGCTTATATATAGTGGTTGTACATGTGAGCTCTTTTCATAGCACAAGATCCTAAACTTTGAATGCATCTCTTTTTTGTTCGTTCATTACTTTTCTTTTCTCCAGTAATCAGATTGATATATATATATATATATATACATTGTTTGTCATATTATAGCTATATATTAATATTGGTTGTCACATTATAGAAACTAATGTCGTTCTTTTTTCACTTTAAAGAATTTGTAGATGATGATCTTCAAGATTGAAAATGGATCATGTGATTTTTGTTATTAACAATTAGCATCGCTTGAATTCCACTACATCATGGATGACCTTATGTTTTATTCGCATAATAATGTTGTATTCGTGGTTTCAAATACCGGAAAAAGGATTCGGCATAATATTTGTGAGAAGAAACAATCAATAATTTAATTAAGGTTCTCGAATCCTATACAAAAATATTCTATTTTAAGTTTTTTATTTAATGAATAAAAAATTAAAATTTTAGTATTTTTATCTGATGTATTTTAGTAATCAATTGGGACAACAATTTATTAAATATTTAATTATAAGCCTAGCTAAAATCAAAGATGATACTGATTGCTCTAGCTAATTGTATCATTTTCTTAGATCTATTGTTTATGTATTATATGGTGGATGTTGATTTATGAAAATATTAATATTTGTTGTCGTATTTGTTATATATTCATACACAAATATTATAATTAATCTATATATCAAATTTAATCACAAATATTTTAGACAAGGTTGAATATTTTGTAGATGCACAGTGATTCAATCTCAAATTTAATTACAAATATTTTATAGAATTGAATATTGTGTAGATCCACAGTGATTCATCTCTAGTAGACGTCCATATTCAAAACATTGAGTATGCATTAATTTACATTGAGTATCATGTTTTTCCTATTATCGATTTAGGGGCAAAAGAATTAATTATGTGCAATATAACTCTTTTAAAATGTACATGGTATGATTACAAATTAATTAGTCAATAGCAATCGCCACACGAGAAAATACACCTTTTTAGCCACATGAGATAGTAAAACACAAAAGTTGGCCACAAGTTTAATTTTCACAAATTATAGCAAACATTTGCCTTTACGGACCAAAATACCCTTACTTTTTCTCTCTCTTTCTTTTTCTCTTTCCTTATTTTTCCCTTCTCTCTCTCTTCTCATTTTTTCCTGCTTGCCGTGTTTTCTCTTCTCACTTTCTCTCTCTCTTTCCATTCTCTTGTTTCTCTCTCTATGCCACACACCACCATCGCCTGTCCTTATTCCGCCCGTCATAGAGTACGTGGAGGTATATTTTCGTAGAGCGGTGGCGGCGGTATATTTTTCTCTCTTTCGGTCGTCGACGAGCTCGAGCTCATCTTTCTCGTTTTTTTCTTTTCGCGGTTGGTTGTCGGCGGCGGTGGATTAATTCACGGCGATACGGCGATCCAATTTTCTAGATACGCGGCGGCGTATTTATAGATCGGTGGCGGCGATACAGTGACGGCGAATCCTCCCGAAATATTTACCCACAATCGCTATTGCAGTAATTATTTGTAATTGTATGGGATAAGTAATTATATATTTAGATCTAGGTTTCTCATGAAGCTCATGAATTTACAGTTCGTCGATTTTGTATTTCTTACATTCGTTGGCATTCTTTGTTGTACGAATTGCATGTATTTCGTGCAATCCGATGGCACATTTATGTGGCCGATTACGAAAATAAGCTGGTAATTCGTACCCGAAACTTGACACTATTGTTCACGAATTGCATGTATTTTGTGCAAAGTGATGCCACATGCGCACGAATTTATACATGTAAATTCGTACCGATGCGCGTGACACGCTGGTTACGAAATAAATGTAATTCGTACCATTCGCTAGATTCTAAAACGGCATGCCACGCTCGATATGGTACATCGGTACGAATATGTAAGGATCGTACCCTGGACGATGATACTCTTGTTACGAATTGCAGGATTTCGTGCAATACGATGCAACATAGGGGTACAAATTTATATTAAATTCGTCTTGAGATTATATGCTACACGCCGGTTACGAAATAAATATAATTCGTACCATTCGGTAAATTCCAAAGCTGCATACCACGCGCTCGATATGGTACATGGTACGAATATGTAAGGATCGTACCCGGACGATGATACTATTGTTACGAATTGCAAGGATTTCGTGCAATGATACGATGCAACATGGGGTACGAATTTATATTAAATTCGTATCGAAGTGTTCGCCGAGGATTTACGAAATAAATGTAATTCGTACTATTCGCTAGATTCCAAAACGCATGCCACACTGCGATATGGTACACGGTACGAATATGTAAGGATCGTACCCGAGACGATGATACTCTTGTTACGAATTACAAGGATTTCGTGCAACTGACGCAACATGGGGTACGAATTTATATTAAATTCGTACCGAGTGTAGCCCTGTTGGTTACGAAATAAATGTAATTCGTACCATTCGCTAGATTCCAATGCATGCCACACTCGATATGGGGTACACGGATCACGAATAATGCGGATCGTGATTCAGACGATGATGTTTTCCTGTTACGAATTGCAGGATTTCGTGCGATATCCGACGCAACATGGGGTACGAATTTATATTAAATTCGTCTGCACGAGGAGTTCTGTTGATTTACGAAATAAATGTAATTCGTACCATTCGCTAGATTCCAAATCGCATGCCACGCTCACGATATGGTACACGGTACGAATATGTAAGGATCGTACCCGGACGATGATACTCTTGTCACGAATTACAAGGATTTCGTCGATCTAATGCAACATGGGGTATTAAATTCGCATCGAGGCGCAGTGTTCAGCCGGATTCTGAAATAAATGTAATTCGTACCATTCGCTAGATTCCAAAAGCTACAAAAGCATGCCACACTCGATATAGTACACCCGGTACGAATATGTAGAGGATCGTATCCGGATGATGATACTCTTGTTACGAATTGCGAGGATTTCGTGTCCGATGCAACATGGGGTACGAATTTATATTAAATTCGTACGGGAGACGCCGGTTACGAAATAAATGTAAATTACGTACCATCGCTAGATTCCAAAGCTGTCATGCGCACGCTCGATATAGTACACGGTACGAATATGTAAGGATCGTACCCGGGATCGTTGACATTGTTGTTACGAATTACATGTATTTCGTGCAATTTCGGATGCCAAGTCTTGCGGTACGAATTTATATTAAATTCGTACCATATCGTGGTACAAAATGGGTATATGAATTTCGTACCGTGTTGCAAAGTTAGAACTTTTATATCGTGGTACGAAATGATTGAATTTCGCATCTTGTGTTACCATAGTTAGAACTCTTAGATCGTGTGTACGAAATGGTTGAATTTCGTACCGTGATAGTAGGTTCTAACTTTGATAATACGGTACGAAATGGTTCAATTTCGTACCCATATCGTGGTACGATTAAATCTGAGGTGATTTTCGTACGTATTTGTGTTGGGAACTTTTATATCGTGGGACTGAAATGGTTGAATTTTTGCATACCGTGATATTGAGGTTCTAACTTTGCTAACATCGGTACGAAATGATTCAATTTCGTATCATATCGTGGTACGAAATGATTGAATTTCGTACCGTGTTACCAAAGATAGAACTTTTATATCCGTACAAAATGGTTGAATTTCGTACCGATATTGTGGTCTGAAATGTTTGAATTTGTGTTACCGTGTTAATAAAGTTAGAACTTTTATATCGTCTTGTCGATATAAAGGTTCAATTGAGGTAACACGGTGCGAAATGGTTTAATTTTGTACCGATATAGAGATTGAATGGTTGAATTTCGTGCATCGTGCTATGTTGAAGTTTTGTTAACGATATAAGTGTACGAAATGAATCTTTCAAGTCGGGTACGAAATGTTGTTTTTCATACTGTGTTATAGAACGAAACATACATTTCGTACCTCGTAATATTCATACAATAATTTACATAATAGTTACAGAATAAATACAATACTTTTCTCAGATATTACAGCAAAATATACAACATCGTAATATATACATAATATTAACATAGATTAAGCATATTACTAGCAAAATATATATAGTTTTTGTTCGACATACTAAAGTGCTTCTATAAGAATTGGAACAGGGCTTAAATCTGTTGCTATGACCATAAATGGTCCCTTGCAATGTGGTCTCGATGGTCAGTTCATTAGCTGCTTTTGGTCTTTCAAGCTCTTTGGCAATGGCTTCGTTGATAGAATTTGCTCGACGTACATCAATGCGTAGAGCCCACAATTCTCGTCGTCGAGCATATGGTACCGTGTACCGTCGTCGAGCATATGGTACACAATTGTGGTATGGTACACGGTACCATATGCTCGACGACGAGAATTGTGGGCTCTACGCATTGATGTACGTCGAGCAAATTCTATCAACGAAGCCATTGCCAAAGAGCTTGAAAGACCAAAAGCAGCTGGAACTTTATCGAGACCACAGAAGGACATTTACGGCGGTCATAGCAATGTGACGAAGCCCCCGTTCCAATTCTTATAGAAGCACTTTTAGTGTGAACAAAAACTATATATATTTTGCTAGTAATATGCTTAATCTATGTTAATATTATGTATATATTACGATACGTTGTATATTTTATGTGGTAATATCCGAGAAAAGTATTGTATTTATTCCGTAACTATTATGTAAATTATTGTATGAATATTACGAGGTACGAAATGTATGTTTCGTTCTATAACATGTATGAAAAACAACATTTCGTACCCAGCCAAGACCATTTCGTACCCTATATCGTTAACAAAACTTCAACATGGTACACGGTACGAAATTCAACCATTTCGTACCCTATATCGGTACAAAATTAAACCATTTTAAATTACCGTGTTACCTCAATTAGAACCTTTATATCGCGGCACGATATAAAAGTTCTAACTTTGGTAACACAAGTGCGAAAATTCAAACATTTCGTACCACAATATCGATGCAAATTCAACCATTTTGTACCGGGATATAAAAGTTCTATCTTTGGTAACACGGTACGAAATTCAATTATTTTGTACCACGATATGAGTATCGAGAATTGAGAATCATTTTCGTACCGTGTTAACAAAGTTGAAACCTAATATCACGTACAAAAATTCAACTCATTTCGTCCAACGATATAAAAGTTCTAACTTTGGTAATACGGCACGAAAATCACCCATTTCGTATTACGATATACGCAGTACGAAAGTCAGACCATTTCGTACCGTATTATCAAAGTTAGGAGACCCTATTATCACTAAGGTACGAAATTCAACCATTTCGTACCACGATCTAAGAGTTCTAACTATGTGCTAAATACGCACGAAATTCAATCATTTTATTCCACGATATAAAAGTTCTAACTTTTTTGGTAACACGGTACGAATTCACCCAGTATTGTAACACGATTTAATACGAAATTTTAATATAAATTCGTACCGCACGTGGCATCGACAATGCGAAATACATGTATTCGTAACAACAATGTCAACGTCTGGGCACGATCCTGACATATTCGTACCGTGTACCATATCAGTGTGGATGCAGTTTGAATCTAGCGAATGTCTCGGAAATTACATTTATTTCGTAACAGACGTCTTCTAACACGAATTTAATTTATAAATTAGGGTACCCCATGTTGCACGTTACCACGAAATCCTTGCAATTCATAACAAGAGTATCATCATCCTGATACGATCCTTACATATTCGTACCGTGTACCATATCGAGTGTGGCATGCGAGTTTGGAATCTAGCGAATGGTACGAATTACATTTATTTCGTAACCGTGCGTGTAACCGATGCGAATTTAATACCCCATGTTGCATTAGATTGCACGAAATCCTTGTAATTCGTAACAAGAGTATCATCGTACGGGTACGATCCTTACATATTCGTACCGTACCATATCAGTGTGCATGCGCATTGGAATCTGGCGAATGGTGCAATTACATTTATTTCGTAAATCCGCGTGTAACACCTCGTACGAATTTAATACCCCATGTTGCATTAGATCGTACGAAATCCTTGTAATTTAACAAGAGTATCATCGCTCGTACGATCCTTACATATTCGTACCGTGTACCATATCGAGCCGCGGCATGCTATCTTTGGAATCTAACAACAATTGAATTACATTTATTTCGTAACCGACGTCTCTATTTACCTCGGTACGAATTTAATATAAATTCGTACCCCATGTTGCATCAGTGCACGAATCCTTGCAATTCGTAACAAAGTATCATCGTGCGGATACGATCCTTACATATTCGTAAATGCAGTGTACCATATCGAGTGTGGCATGCAGTTTGGAATCTGGCGAATGTGTACGAATTACATTTATTTTCAGAACGCGTTGTAACACCTCGGTACGAATTTAATATAAATTCGTACCCCATGTTCAGACGTATGCACGAAATCCTCAGGTGAATTCGTAACAAGAGTGTCATCGTCGTACAGATGCGATCCACATATTCGTACCGTGTACCATATCAATTGGCATCTTATTGGAATCTAGCGAATAGTACGAATTACATTTATTTCGTAACCGTGTACGCCACGAATTTAATATAAATTCGTACCCCATGTTGCATCGTATTGCACGAAATCCTTGCAATTCGTAACAATAGTATCATCGTGCAGGTACGATCCTTACATATTCGTACCATGTACCATATCGAGCGTGGCATGCAGCTTGGAATTTACCGAATGGTACGAATTATATTTATTTCGTAACCGGCAGCAGTACCTTTTCATTTACGAATTTAATATAAATTTGTACCCCATGTTGCATCGCGAATTGCACGAAATCCTTGCAATTCGTAACAAGAGTATCATCGTCAACGGGTACGATCCTACATATTCGTACCGTGTACAATATCAGAGTGTGGCATGCTGTTTAGAATCTAGCGAATGGTACGAATTACATTTATTTCAGTAACCGGTGTCACACGCTCGGTGCAATTTGTTATAAATTCGTACCGCATGTGGCATCACTTTGCACAAAATACATGCAATTCGTAACAATAGTGTCAACTTCTGGGTACGAATTACAGTTATTTCGTAATCAGCGTTACAAATGTGCCATCAGATTGCACGAAATACATGCAATTCGTACAACAAAGAATGCCAACAAATGTAAGAAATACAAAATCGACGAACTGTAAATTCATGAGCTTCATGAGAAACCTAGATCTAAATATATAATTACGCAAAAAATACAATTACAAATAATTACAGAAGCAGTTGTGGGTAAATATTTCAGAGGATTCGCCGCCGTATCGCCGCCACCGATCTATAAATACGCCGCCGCAGATCTAGAAAATTGACCGCCGTATCGCCGTGAATTAATCCACCGCCGCCGACAACCAACTGAAAAGAAAAAAAAACGAGAAAGATGAGCTCGAGCTCATCGACCTGAAAGAGAGAAAAATATACCGCCGCCACCGCTCTACGAAAATATACCTCCACAGATCTATGATGGGCGGAATAGAGGCGATGGTGGTGGTGGCATAGAGAGAGAAATAAGAGAATGGAAAGAGAGAGAAAGTGAGAAGAGAAAACAAGAAGAAATTGAAAAAATGAGAAGAGAGAGAGAGAAGGGAAAAATAAGGAAAGAGAAAAAGAAAGAGAGAGAAAAAGTAAGCAGTATTTTGGTCGGTAAAGCGCAAATAACTATAATTTGTGAAAATTAAACTTGTGGCCAACTTTTGTGTTTTACTATCTCATGTGGCTAAAAAGGTGTATTTTCTCCTTAAATAATATATCTATATAATGTATTAAAATAACAACGGTTGAAAAAAAAAAGTACTGTGATTTTAATTTCTAGCTCATTTCACCTTTCCATAAAAGTAAATTAATAGGAGTAGTATCTTGTAAAATATTAATATTAATAAATAAATTACCAAAATATCACAAGTTATATGAAGAAATGTGCCTAGGGAGATGTTTGTAAAGAAAAGGCTCGCATGATAATGTGATGGTGCAAGGGGTGAATTATAGTTGTTTATATGAAAAGTTCGCATTCAAAATTACAATAGGGCAAGAGCTTGACTTTCGTATCGCAATGATCATTTGTTAACTGATGCAAATGAGACGGTTTGGCATCCGCCTATTTATTTGAGGGTTTATTAATTATTCGTTTTTATGTGAATTATATAAATGATTCATGATGATTCGACATGAGTTGGTATTGAAGCTAACTATATTAATCGTTAGAGATTCAAATAAGAAAATTAATTGAAGACGAGAACAGTGACTGATTAATTCTACTCTTGTGAGTGATTTAAATTATACGAGTTGTGAGTATTATACAAGAATGGAGCACATATTTACAACGATTATAGTTGGCAATGCATGCATAGATGTTTTGTTGCATATAAGGTTTACAATATTCCGTTCTCTCTATTTTACAATGTATATAATTTCATTCGTCCCATTTCAATAGTACTAATATTTAGAAATTCTTCATGAGTGTGCGTATAGCTTAAGAAAAAAAAAAGTCTCCAAACAAATCGAGTTCTATTTAGAGATGAAAGAAGATTCAATAGCAATCCAACTAAAAAGGGCGAGAAATATAATCAGATGTCGAACTTGCTATTGAATCCAGGGATTTATAATTGTTTAGCATACTTTCGCCTGTGAGATGTAATTAAATGCATTGAGATAAACATTAAAGTAATATCATATTTGTAATTTTATAAATTTTAATCAACTAATTATAATATACGTTACAAAACATGATTTTACAATGTAAAGTGATTTTTCTATCAATAAATTCCCACGAAATTTTTTTGTCACATCCATTTATATAAAGGAAATTGTGATAAATTTTTCGCGGATAAATGGAGTATAATACTTCATTGTCAATAAATTCTACACGAGTTGATCCTTCATGTAACACTCATTTTACAACAAGATGATTCTTCATGTAACACTTATTTGCAATAATTTAAATTATATCACTTTAAAATAAAATATTGAATTGTTTTTTTAAAATTATATTTATAAGTTATAAAGCGATTCTCCATCAATAAATTACTTCTACAAGATATTATCTTTCATGTAACACTTATTTGTAATTATTTATCAAGTTAATTATATCACTTTGAAATAAACTAATAAATTATTTTCTTAAAATTATATTTGTAAATTACAATGTAAAATGATTTTCCGTCAATAAACTACTTATTTTTACATATTAGTAGAATTTCGATACCTCACCTTTTAAATGATAGATACTAATATGTATCTCTAATCTAAGGCTCAATCTCGACTCAAATTTTCTTGTAGAGACCATGAGGGATGATACTATAACAGTGCCGAGGATAAGATGAATTTGTGGGGAAGGGCCGCGATGTTTATATTTGTTTTTTTATAATTGTAATATTAAATTTTAAAAATCATACTACAATGGACTCGAATCCGACCTTTTGACCTCATATATTACCCACAAAAATGGATCTTATTTCAAAAGTTCATAATATGTATGTATGTATGAACAAAAATTTTATTAGTGTACCAAAAAAAATTATGTTCATTAATATTTCAATTTAAGCAATTCAGTTGTTTATATAATATTTTTTCTTCAATATATCCATTGAGTTTGCGAGATTAGCTTTCAAAATAAAGATTCTTTTCACAATTAATGAGAGTTTATCTTTCTTTTCTTTTACTTCCTTACTGCAAAACTTTATTAATTTCGAAATAAGAACTTTATATGAACTCAATTAATTTGCATACAAATTGTCTTTTCAATACATGAACTACATATTTTGATTTAATAATGGTGCTTGAATTAACTTGATATACCGATTTGTCAAAAAAATAAGTAGTTAACTTGATATACCAATTCTTAAAAATTATAAGTAATTATACATATATTAACAATAAATGCTGAAAATAAAATAAGAGTTTGAAATCGTGATTTTAAATTTATCAACGATTTTCAATGGATACCCGACTCATTGTCATTTATAATCGAGCCTGATAGGTAGGGATTAATTTAGTTGAAATGAACAAGTCAACCCAAATCGACCAAAAACTAAATTTACCTCATGTGAGTTTACTATCTTCTTAATTGTTCTAAAAAATCATCATTACGTAAACTATTAATTATTATTATTATTATTATTATTATTATTTATTATATAATGATCGGGTTTCAATGAGACAAATAACCAATTATTGTAACAACCTATATTTAATTATTTAGAGATTTTATAAATTTAAACGGGTTTGGATAACTGTGGGATATTACTATACGAGTTTTGGACGAGACATGGTAAAATTACTTTTAATCGAGCTTGTGACATGTACGAGTATATGAATTCTAAATGAGTATGAGAATAAATCGACAAGCTTACATGAAAATTTATTTATTTTTAAACGTTTGATATTAATGGAGTACTATTTATTATTAATATCTATTTTTTAATATTCGAGTTTTCACTGAAACAGATAATCAACTATTGTAACTATTTATGTTTATAAATTTAAATGAATTTGAATAATTAGCGGGTATTACTATACAGATTTTAGAAGAGAACGAGTAATGAAATCACTTCTGAATCGAGTTTCACACGGATACGAGCATATACATTCTACACGGTCCCTAGCCTTACCATTTATGTTCATAGTTATTCTTAGTTGCAGTCAATAATACCGAATAACAAAAACTTAGCCAAATATTAAATTATTTTTTAGATTTCTACTCATAAATTATAATATTAAGTGATTCCTCGTCGAATTTCGACGGGTTATACACTAGTCTTCTATTATATATCTATGCCATTTTTTTATGTTATGTAGTATTATACTGTATGAAATCATGCCAAATACATGGTGTATTTTGGAATTTTTTTTCTTTTTTAATTTCAGTCGATTTTTTAAAAAACCGACCGAAACCGACCGAATTTTTCGGTTCGGTTTCGATTCGGTCCAATTTTCGGTTTCTGAAATTTGGACCGGTCGGTTGAACCGACCGACCGATGCACACCCCATAATATTTGATTATATGCGAGGTATAAAATATTAGTTGAACCACACTAACGTGGGACGGAGGGAGTATTAAATTATTTTTAATGTTCATGCTTATATATTGCAAAATAATAATAAAAATAAAAATATTTGTTAAATGAAGTACAATAAAATCGAAGAAACAACCTTATTGATGTATTTTATTATAATTTCATCACTTTTGTAAGATTTCTTATAGTGAATTGTTGAAATAATATTACTCTCTTATGCATAATAATGTATTAGTTTTACGATTACATACTTATAAATTACAACATAATATAGTTTGCCGTCGATTTTCGACGGGATACACATTAATTAATATTCAATTCTTTGATCACAATCACAAACCATACAATTACTACCCCTAGATTTTATCATAAAAACGAGATATTTGTTTTTAGGATTTTTAAGTGGAAATAATAGATAATAATAAAAAACTAAAAACAATTATATACAAACAAATTTAATTTATTATAAAATGGGACAAAAACACAAATACGCGTCTCTCTTTTCTTTTTAATCAATGTATACTCGCATCTTTCAGTCCCGATCCCGAATGTGGTTTAAAAAATTAAGTAATTGTTTAGTATTGCAATTATTTTTCTTATCCCCCCCCTACTTTCCATAATTACACTCCTTACCCCCAAACCCTAAACCCTTCTATCATCTAAAAGGCAATTGAGGCACACTTTTTCCCTTATTGCTGTGGGCAGCAGCAAAGGGTTTATTTAGGGTTTAAGCAAAGTCCCTCATAAAGCAATTGAAAAATACAGAAAACATCACAATTTCAACTGTAAATTTCTGAATTTGAACAGAAATGGGAGCTGAAAAAGGAAAAAAGCAGAGATCCGGAGAAATAGAGGAAGAAAGGAATGGGACGGAGGTGATTGATGGAGAGCTCGTTCAATCTATTGAAAAGCTTCAGGCAATTCAAGAGGATCTTGAAAAAGTAATTCTACTTTCTTTTCTTTTGCTTTAAATTGCAATTTTGTTGTGCTGTTCATAATCTCTTTGCTCCTGTCTGAAAGCTGGGTCTTCTAGGAAATTTTTAATCTTTTATTTTTCTTAATTTATTCTTAGATTTTTATTCAAGGACCCAGAAAATTTGTTCATTGTGCCTCAATAGTTGTTTGCCCCATTTTTTATGAGCAAGTGAGGAGAATGCAAATGCCTCTGGATTTAAATTATAGTTGGAGACCTTAATATATACTAGTACTAATTATTGGAAATTCTAAAGATATAATTGGATGAGTCATTGCGTTAGTTTAAAATAATTATTGAATGAAATTAGCTTTGAACCTGCGATTTCTCTGTATGTGTTTTTCCTCAAATATACGTTATCGGCAATATTTAGCTAAAAATCTTAATTATTTGCTAATAATTAGGTTCAAAACGTATTTTTATTGATGAACACTGTTTTGTAAGTAAATAGGACCCACATTTGTCTAGTGCACTTTACACCCTTGTGTTGGATAATGGGACAGAGTCACAGTCTTCAGTGAGGAAGATTATACTCCTTGATGGTCGATCTCAGGCTTGTGTCAGATTGGA
This sequence comes from Agastache rugosa, assembly GCA_031470985.1. Lineage (NCBI taxonomy): Eukaryota > Viridiplantae > Streptophyta > Magnoliopsida > Lamiales > Lamiaceae > Agastache > Agastache rugosa. Next base: position 30,409,308 of record CM062605.1, read on the forward strand.
TACCAAATGGAAAAAGACAATTAGTGTACAATTTTCGGTGGTTGTGATGTTAGTTAAACAAGGTCTTTTATGTTCTTTTGCTTTCAGATTAATGAAGAAGCAAGTGAAAAAGTATTGGAGCTGGAACAGCAGTACAATGAGATACGTAAGCCTGTCTATGATAAGCGAAATGAAGTCGTCAAGTCCATTCCTGATTTCTGGTTGACTGCTGTAAGTGCTTAAAGTTTATTATCAAATTCTCTTAGAACTTATATATGTGTTACGAGTAGGCCTTGCCACCTGCTTGGGAGTGTCATATTCCTTCTGATTTACATTATTAACTTATTGCAGTTTATGAGTCATCCTGCCCTCACTGAACTCTTGACTGAAGAAGACCAAAAGGTTCCATTTCTCTACCTTTGCTTTGTCTAAGAATAAGATAACATGATATTCCCTCTGTCTACATCTGAATTCTCCACTTCATTTCCTAAATTGAGAATTTTCTGAAAGCTCCTCAGTTTGCGCTCATGTTTTGAGAGTCGCCCGAATAATCTTATATGGCAATACAAATTTGTTCATTAAAAAATGTGATAAAGAAAAGTCAGTTTTCTGTTCTGATTTAATGGATGTTCATTATGAATCAATGAACTTATTGTTCTGATGTTTTCTTCATTCACAACCTTCACTACAATTTATTCCAATGCATAAGTTTCTTTTAAGCATCAGCTATAATTAATACAAATATTTGATATGATCTTTCTGCTGTCTTAGATTTTCAAGTATTTAGATAATCTTGAAGTGGAAGATTTCAAAGATGTGAAATCTGGGTACTCCATAACATTCGTGAGTATTTCTTTTTTCTCTCCATCTTAGAGAGTTTAATGTGGAAAGAAATTGATTTCTAAAATATATTTGCTCAGAAATTCAAGACCAATCCGTATTTCGAAGATAGTAAGCTCACAAAGACCTTCACATTCCTAGAGGAGGGAGTAACGAAAATCACTGCGACTAATATAAAATGGAAAGAAGGCATGGTAAGTTTTACTGTTTTAGTTTACAGTGGTGGTTTGACTTTGAGATCATTAGATTTTTGAATAGTGTGTTTACAAGCATATGTCTGGATTTTGAAGGGCATTCCTAATGGCATTCCTGAGGAGAAGAAAGGAAGCAAGCGATCTCATGCTGAGGAAAGGTTTGTCTCGCTTCCTCCATCCCTCTCTCTCTCTCTCTCACACACACACACACATACACACACACGCGCGTAGTACATGGTAAATGAGTGTGCTGATGCAATCTGATTTATCGACATATGCCTAGCCAGTTTGTCAATAACATCTTTGTGATGTGTTCCAATTCTGTGGTCATCATATAGGAGTCTCTCACAAAGATGTTATTATGCTGAAAGTTCTAAACATCTCTATGATGTTCTAAGGATAAGAATGTGGATTGCATGCTCATTTTCGAGAATAGTGAATGTTGAAGTTCAGGATTTAATATGTTGGCTCCATCCATTTTTTAGAATACTGTTACTGTATCAAACAGAATCGATTATTTCCCTCCTACTGCAGTCATTGATTTAATTGTTATAGGTTATATAAGCAATTGTCTGGCATTGTCTCTCGATAATTTTTGTTGTAGAAATGATTTCTTACCTCACTTCTATGTTTTGCAGCTTCTTTTCATGGTTTAGTGAGTCTGAGTTTAAAGGTGATATGTATGAAATCAATGACGAGGTACATTCTGCCCAAGCATTTTTTATGTTTAAATCAGTACTTCCACTTAATAACTTTTCTTAAAACTGATATTTTTTTTACTATTTCTTTGATAATAGGTGGCTGATATAATCAAGGATGATTTGTGGCCCAATCCTCTTACATATTTTAACAATGTAATTTTTTGCTACTTGATGATCTGTTTTCTTTTTCGTTTTTCTATATATTTATGTTCAGTTTGTTGTTAACTTTAAATGTAGAGCATAATTGTTTTATTTGCATATATATATCTTGTTACTCAATGTAGCTGTTTTTGTTTAATGTAGGAGGCTGAAGAGGATCTTGAAATGGATGATGACGACGATGATGAGGTAATCCATTAACTACTTTGATTTATTTGACCATCACTTCTCCTTTGCAGCTATTTTTAAATGCAATATGGCAGTAGTACCACTTGATAGTTGCTTTAACAAGGTTTTATTTTTACCTAGATGCCATTTGTATGGTTATTGCTTTGGTGATGGATACCCTTTAATTCTAGGCTTTGATCTATAAACAAATTTCAGAAGCTATGAGAATCATTTTCCATCACTGTGAGTCATGTGAGTATTGAGTTTATAGTTCTGTTATCTACACATATTTATCAATGATGCTTTTGACTAATTATATAAAAAGTAAAGAGGGATTTAATAAAAGTCCTCGACATCGATCGGTTGGGTTGCCAATGATGATAATCAGGTGAAAATATAATAAGCATTTGTTGTCTTTTGGTCTTTTCCTTTCAATCAAGCTATTAGTCAGATAGGCTATACATGTATTACGACTCAAGATAAAAATTTGCCTGTACTCCAAACTCTTCATACTGCAGCTCTGTGATTAAACGAGATATAACTTAGTTGAGAAATATTGAATTTTCTTAGGTGGCAAGCATGTGATAGTTATTTAGTACTCCCTGCGTCCCACTGAACTTGTCTTCCTTTCCTTTTTGGGCTGTCTCACAGAACTTGTTTTGTTTCCATATAAGGAAACAATTAACTCTTCAAAGTTGTGGGACCTACCCACTTTCTAACTATTTACCCTTCTCCTGGATACCTGTGCCGAACAGTAACAAGACATGTTCAGTTGGACGGAGGGAGTATAATTTGGATAACTGAAATCCAATCAATTGTTATTTATCTATCTTCGATTGGCGCTAAGAATATGGGCGTATTCTACATTGAATGAACTTGTGGTGTAAGGCTTTTGGTCCTTGATAAACATTACAATCTTTTAAACTATCAATGTACTTGCAACTATGATCTAAATATATACAGGTTGGGATCCTACAAAGAGAAAAAATCAATCTAAAGATTAGTCATTTCAAATTGTCCAACTTTTTCCATAGGTGAAAATTGTCACTGGAAAATTATGGAATTATGGAAGCTTAAAAGCAGGAAATTATGGAATTAATTTGTCTAGCACATGCACTTTCTACTATGAAATTTATGATGAAAATGAGACCTCATGTAGAGATATTTTCTGGTACTCTAGAATAATATTTGATATTTCTGCAGGGTAGTGATGGTTCTGAAGATGATGAGGATGAGGAAGATGCTGAAGCCTGAGACAGTAGGGGAGGCAACTAAAATTTTCCGAAAACTTTAATTCCTTTCCTGCAACAGATGGGAAGAAGCGTTCTTAAAGTTATATCGTCTGTTATTTCATTGTCACGGGTCTTTACTTATTTCTATAGTAGTTTTGCGAAAAGGTTTATAGTTTCCTGGGTATGACATAGGTAGAAGAATTTCGACTTCAACACCATACTTTTATCTGTTGGTACTGTAAGACTGTCCGTCCTTTTGTTAGGGTTGTTGACTATGGCATGATGTAGCCCTATGATTGGTGGATTTAGTTGCTGATCTAATGACAATGTGAAAATATAGCTAGTTTTTGTTTATGTAAAGCTTTGCTGCTCTCTCTCTGTGATGAATTTTAGTGCATGGAGTTTTCCAAAAATGGTGAGGGATATGATACCTATGTTTTCACTTACAAAATATATTTAGGCCAATCTATTAGCATTTCTAATCCATCAAATGAATTTGAACTTTCCTTTTTTTTCCCTCTCTTTCCTTTAATTTGGGGTTAAAAAGTGCAGTACTTCGAATCCTGAGTTTTGTTTTGGATATTTTTTGCTTCCACAATAATATTTTCTCCGTTTCATTCATCTTGATTTGTATTCCTTTTCATCTTGATCTCATTCATCTTGACCTGTTTTCCTTTTTGGACAAAAATAGGGCATACTTAGTGCCCTAATTAATTATGCTTGAGTGCAAAGTTAAAGAATATAAAGTGATACATAGTCAAAGAAAAAATAAAATACTTTATTGACTAAAAAAATATTTTATTAATACTTTATTATTTCTAATTCCATTCTTTTTAATACTGGTGTATAAAAGAAACATGTCAAGATGAATGAGACATAAAGAGTATTTAAAAAAAATAATAATAATAATAACCTTTATGTAATGTTACCTGCAGCACTCCCTACAAATCAATAAATAAATAAAAATCAATGGATGTTCAAAATAGAACATAAAAGTTCTGTAATCATAAAATAGAACATAAAAATAACTAGGGACAGCTGGTGCTGACTCTTGTATTTTGGAACTTACTGTCCTAAACCATCTTTGATCTAATCATATTATGAATCTATGATGTTGCAGGAAAGCTGAAACCCACAAAAACCCAACGAGAGAGAGAGAGAGAGAGAGAGAGAGAGGATGACTATTCCCACAGTAGATCTTTCTCCTTTCTTCAGAAACGGTGACGAAGAAGGTCAGAAGAAGTCTAAAGACATCATCAAAGAGGCGTGCTCAGATTACGGCTTCTTCCAAATCACAAACCACGGCGTACCCCTCCATCTCCTCAACCGAGCCCTCCAACTTTCTAGAACATTCTTCGCCCTCTCCGACGAAGAAAAGCTCAAATACAGCCCGGCATCCGCCGCCCCTCTTCCCGCCGGTTACAGCAAGCAGCCGCCGCACTCGCCCGATAAAAACGAGTACCTCTTAATGTTCCAACCTCAATCCGGATTCAACGTCTTCCCGCCCGATCCTCCTCATTTCAGGTATACCTAAAAATTAATGAAGAAACTAAAAATTTCGACGTCTGTTTAATTTGATGGATATATATATATGCAGGGATATGGCGGAGGAGCTGTTCGACTATTTGAGGAAGACCGGAGAGGTAATAGAGCAGATCGTGAACGATTGCTTGGGGCTGCCGCCTGATTTCTTGAAGGAATACAACGATGATCGGAGCTGGGATTTCATGGCGGCGCTGCGCTACTTTCCGGCGACGGAAGCTGAAAACAACGGCTTACTCGAGCACGAAGATGCCAACGTCGTGACGTTCGTTATCCAGGATGAAGTTGGAGGGCTGCAAGTGAGAAAAGATGGTGAATGGATCCCGGTTGTTCCTAATGAGGGCAATATTGTTGTCAACTTGGGCGACGTTATTCAGGTAAATTAAACGACGGCGTTTCATCTTCTATTCTAACCCGTAGTCTGTCCGGGGCTCAACCCCCACCATTTTTTTTAATATTTTTTACTTTTATAAAATCATCATATTGTCGATATTGCTGTTTTAAAAAGTAGATAACACTTCACAGGATGCCCAAAATCAAAATTGAATTAGGCTTGGAAAATAGAGACACCAAAAAACTTGCCCGCCCAAATAGCCACCCAGCCTGGCCGGGCTTTGAGCCCCTAGAATTTCAGGCCAAGAAAGTCTGCCTGAAATTTCTATTTTATGACTTTAATGAAAGACATGTACCACTTGTGGTGTAGTGGATTTACCACCAACCTAGCATTGTTTTTGTTTTTGAGAATAAACCTAGCAATGTTGTGGTTGTGTCTTCAAATCCTTTGAAGATAACAATTATCTTATTTAAAAAAATAAAATAAAATCCACTTCGAAAATAAAATAAAATAAAGTGAACTAGAAAGTTGTGAACATAGGTCAAATGGACTGGGTGGGTTTGGGGCCCCCGAGTAGCCCGTCAGGGGGCTCGATTGGGTCTCACTTTAAGTGGGCCGACACACTATCAACCGGGCCGGGCTGCTCTAAAATTAGCCCAGGCCCGACGGGCCAGCTCAAGTAAAAAGTTCCATCATGTCTCAATTTCAAAAGAACTATTTTCTAAAAATCTCTAATTTGAAAATAAAAAAAAAAAATCCACAAATTATTTTATCTGCCTACTCCCATGATTATCAATATTCGATACATGTGATGTGCATGAATTTGACCTTTTATATTAAAAAAGATTGTGTGCTGGTAATGGTAGGTGTTGAGCAACAACAAGTTCAAGAGTGCTACGCACAGAGTAGTGAGGTTTAAAGAAAGATGGCGCCATTCTTTTGCGTTTTTCTATACGGTCGAGGGCGATAAGTGGGTGGCGCCGCTGCCGCAGTTCACGGCGGAGATCGGAGAGGCGGCGAAGTACAAGGGATTCTTGTATAAGGAGTATCAGGCGATGAGGATGAGGAACAAGAGTCATCCGCCTGCCAGGCCTCAAGATGCCATCACCATTTCTCATTATGCAATTTCTGATCAACAATGAGATAGATCTCAATTAAATTAGTGAGATTATAATTTCATTTGTTGCTTTTCTGTTGTATGTGTGATTTTGTGATTCAAGATCGAAATGGAAGATGATGCATGAAGATGATTGAATTTTTGAATTAAAATAATATTTTGACTCTAAGGAGGTGTTTACTTTGGGTGATAGGATAGATAGATAAAAATAGTATGGGTCAATTCACCGTTTACTTTGATGGATTGATTATTTTTGAGCTTGTTTGATCATCTAATATTTTATATAGTCAATCCTATGTTTTATCAATCTATCCTATCAATCTAAATTAAAAGTGTGCTCTCAAATTTCTCTAATTAATTTCGCCTTCTGTGTAAACCCTAATATAATAAATATTTATAACTTAAAAGTTAATAATAAATAAAAAAAGCATTATTATTATTATTATTTTCTAAAATAACCTAATAAAAATATTCTTTTAACCCAAAGAATATATGGAGAATATTAAATTTTCAAATCAAAAGGAGTGAAACAACTTTCTTCATTCAAAACCATGATAATAAAATTCATGATCATAAGCTCTTTTACACATCAAAAACTACAAAGCTACAAGTCGGAGTTTTGAGCATTTCCAAAAAAAAATACTATTCCAGTAACACATATAAATATATATACATATGTATATATATATAAATATATATACAATTGGCACTCGTCATTCAACCTTCTATACGCCTCCGACGTCAATTACCTGAAAATATTTTTGTGGGGTGAGTATACAAAGTACACTCAGTGTGGGATATATGCAACGTTGTTCAAATTAAAAAAACAATAAGCACATATGGTTCACATAAATCTTATAACATCAGATCGCACTGTGGCCAACCAAGGATTTTTACGTCCCGGACCCATTCAGCGGGCCCCTGGCGATATTAATTTGTGCACAAACAAGTGAGAGCATTTTTAAGGACAACTTTTCCAGTGACGGTCCCGCTACTCACAAATATCATAATTTTATAACACATACGATCATCATTATATTAAAATGGACAACAATTGTCAATACTATAATTTAAATAAATCACCACACCTTAACCTTGAACTTGAAAATGAAGTCGAGCAAATTTAAAATAAATCAACGTCTTAGTCGCGCCGTACCTAGCCACACAAATATAATAATATAAGGGCTTAAAGAAAATCTCAAAATAATTCATTTGAATTTAAAACTAATTCCTGAAATTACTTATACTAATTTCTGAAATTACTTATACTAATTTAATATTCTGATAGATAATAAAGACTATTTTCTAAATTCTAAAAAAAAATAGAATAGCATTCTACTTATTTTATTTATAAAGTCCAATATATCAAATTTCACTCACTACAGCACATCCTCAATCAATTAGAAGGTCTTGTTAGTTAATTAAAATATAAAGCCCAACAATAAAGTTGTATTAAATAAAAGGCATACACTAGAATCCATCTTAATATACTGATTCTCAATTCTCGTTCAATTCCTCTCTTTCTCTCTTCCTCTCTGCAGCAACACACAAAATCAATTCAATTCCTTCAAAACTTTCATCTCTTTATTCTTATCTCTCTAAACTCACGCCTTCCCCTTCCTTCTTTCTCATTTCACCCTCGTTGGACAGATTATAGAGAAATCCCAAATTAAATCCTTCAAAATCTCATCATCCTTTCTTCTCTAATTTTCTGGCGAATACTCTTCGTAACACCCCACAGCAGTCAGCCGCTAGCAGCACTGCTGCTACGATGCCTCTCCTTCATCAACCCAAAGGTCAGCAGCCCAAACGGCTGCCGCCGTCTCTCCCTGTCGGAACGGATAGCAGCCCCGAGGCTGCCGCCGCCGCCTCTTCCACCCTCAACTCACAAATTCCAGCCAGATTCAACAACACAGATCTCAATCCCAACTCCAACCAAATTGGCCAATTCATATAAAATGCAGGGATGAAACCCCTTTTCTTTCTTATATTTGTTATTCTTTATTCAAATCTTGGATGTTGTAAATTATTAAATTGGAATCTGTGTGTGCTGAAAAATTATAAGAATCTATTGTTATGATTCTAATTAGAAGTTCTAATTTAATTAACGTGTATGAACTTGAGGAATTCTATGGAATTTCTATGTGTTGTTCAAGAAAATTGAAGAAAGCATATATATAGTTTTGAATAGTAGGATGAGCTCGAATTGAATTAAGAAGCAAGATGTTTACCTTGAAATTGTTGTTGCTGAAACTGTGATTGAAAGCTCACTGATACAAGACTTTTAGGAAGAAGTTGAAATTTGGTGAATTTTGGGAGAGTTGTGAACGGTTAGAATTTAGGATAAAGTGTGAGGGTAAAAGAAGAGACTAGCAAATACAAAGGAGGTGAAACAAGCAAAGTAAAAATGATGTGTTGAAAGACGGTGCACCTATAAACACAAATTCTATCTTCTATTTTTTTTTCATTAGTATTATTATTCAGTAATATATATAATAATATATATAGTATAAATCTGTTTTTTTTCTTCTCCAGTATACTAATGGGTCTAGCCCCAAATTATTAATTCAATAAATTTTGGTCAAATTCTTTTCAATACTATTTTAGAAACTAAACAAATTCTAAGATCCAATTAATAGCTAAACATTATTTCTCGGACTAGGGGCACGACCTCGACAAACGCATGCTCAATAATAAACCTGACAAATTTAATAATTTGAAATAAATAAATTTCATAATTAAATAACTTCAAATAAAATTATAAATGGATATGGGTTGTGACATTCTGTCTTTGGGTTATGCTATCTAAAGAGAATATAAGAAATTGGATGACCAAAATCTTCTTGAAAGTTTGAATGGTGGTCTTCATTCAATATAGCCAAACGTACTACGGTTTCATTAAACTGATTTATTTCAAAATTTTAGAATCATCTTAACTATATATACGTCACAAGAGATGAGATCGAGTAGAATGAGTTAGTATTTAGTGCAGAGAAGAGAGTCTTTGTTTATATAAATTTTGTAGTATTAAATTATGTATTACGCATTCAATATGTAATAACAATTGATATACTAGTTATTTTTATTTTTTCCACTTTGATGTGGAAATGATAATTTAAAAAGATATCTAGAGAGTGCTTAGAATTAACATAAATTATGCATTGTCTCAATTAATAAGTTTTATAAATCACCTCAAAAAAATAAAATAAAATAAATAAATAAATAAATATTCGACCTACTTACAAGTTGAAATTAAAAAAGACTGATTCAACCATCCTACCTACAGTCACAAGATTCGTTTACATTTTGCCGGAAATTTATTTTATTTATTTGATCACTTTATATTAGTAAGCATTGACTTATCTATACCAACTGAGGTGCTTTTTTTTTTTTCTCTCTCTCTCTCGAAAATACATATGTAGTTAATTAGTAGATAAATCACACGAACAAGGTGGACTTCCGAACAACTCAAACTTGAGTAATTAAAGTAATGATATATATTATATGATTAATTGTAGCAAATAACATAATATTATAATTTACAATTGAAAATTACAAAGACAATATAAAAATACCGTCTTTAGTCTTTCGTAATTACAATCATCTCAAATTTTTCGGCCACAAAACTACACACTTCAATGCTATCGTTTTAGTGAATAGGTCGGGTATTTTACATCGAATTATTTTTAAATTGCTGTAATTACAAGAAAGTAAATGTTATAATCACATCTTAAAAATCATATCATATTATAATTAAAATCATGTGAATCACGACAATCAAGCCTGCATTATAAGTTTCCGAATGAGCCTGCATTTGCTAGATCTAAGCGAAAAATTCGGGTCTGGATCTGGATCCATTAGGATCCGATCCAGATCCGGCTCATTGCCATCCCTATATATAGAAACAGGAAACATGAGCTGGTCCGTAACATACTAATATTGGATAAAAAATGAATATTGAAAATAAAAAATGAATATTGAAAATTACATCCACCGTGCGATATATGGAATTAGAAGCATAAATTAATCAAATCATCAGTTTACTTTTCAAAAATACTTAAATAAGCAGTGTTTTAAAAATTGGACCGGAGATCGAACCGGCGAGGCCTCTTTCAACTGGTTCAACCGGTTGAACCGTGGTTGAATCATTTAATCGAACAGTTCAATAAATAAATACAAATAATAATTACATAAATGATAAATGTTAAAATATCCATAATTTTATAAGAAATACACATTAAATCCATTGCATATATATTTTTATTATATAGATATTCTCAATAAATATATTCAAGATTTATAAAATAAAATATATTTGGTATAAAAATAGTTGAAAATCGAAAAAAGAATACTAAAATTGAAATCTTGGACTAATGTCCTAAGTTGAAGTCTCAATCAAAACAAGTTTTTTTGCAAATAATAGAGGTTTTGTTACCACCTCCGGTTTAAGAGTGTTGATCGGACCGGCATCGGTCTCGGTTTCGGTTCAACAGGTTGAATCAGCCGTTTCGGTCCGTTTTTAAAACATTGTAAATAAGTAGATCCGAATAATTTCAACTAAGTTTGAGAAATAATTCAGATTAGTGTAAGTCCGAATTCAATAGGAGATATAACCAATAATATTCCGACGCTAGATCTTTCAGTTTTCTTCAAAGGAGGTGGCGAAGAAGGTCAGAAGAAATTATCAGCCGAGCCTGCGCCGACTATGGGTTTTTCAAGGCCGTTAACCACGGCGTACCTCTGGAGCTGATGAGCCGAGTCATGGAGCTGTCAAAGGCATTCTTTGGTCTGCCAGAAGAGGTGAAGCTGCAATACAGGCCTAGAGCCGACGCCCCCGTCTGGGCTGGCTACGGTAAGCAGCCGCCGCAAGCCGCCGAAAAGAGTGAGTATTTCAATAATTTGATGATGCTTCCTCCTCATAGCTGCTTCAATGTTTTGCCAGATAATCCTCCTGGATTCAGGTTTTTTCTTTTACTTATTATTTTTTTTTAATCAGGGACTGACTAGATTTTGGTAACTTATTTGAACATTAAATCAATTAAATCTACATAGGCCTGTTTAATAAATTAATTTGTGATCTTGACTTTTTTTTTTTGAGGTAAAACTCAAAATAGCACTTTCTCAAACTCAAATATAAAAAATGGCCTCAAAACTTAAAAGATAAAAATTGTCACTTTTTGGTGTTAAAAAGATCCATTTGCCCTTAATGAGCCTTTTATTTTGAATTTTCTCTCTCCTCTCTTATTTCTCTCTCCTACCTACTTTTCCTCTCATACATTGTGCTGCTGAGTTTGAGGAGGGGTATAGAGATTTCCGGCCACGGCACCGGAGCTGATTCCGGCGACTGAGTTTATTGTAGTATACACGAAGACTAACTTTCATGTATGAACTTTCTTGTATACACAACATACATGAAAAACAACATACACGAAGAACATGTACACATACAAGAATAGTTGTGGAGATTTTCGGCTAGACGGCGACGATTTTCGGCACGGCGGAGCGATTTCCGATGAAAAATTCCGACGACGAAGCGTAATTTTCATACATGAAGAATAATTTTCATGTATGAAAATTTCTGGTATGTGCTGAGTTTCTGGCATACATGAAGAACATGCACACATATACGAACACGTACGCTTCATGTATATACATAAAATACAAGAAATTGGTCTACTTCATATGTATAAATACATGAAATAACACATTCATGTATGTATACATATCTGAAATAACACGTACACAACATATGTATGTATATATACGTGAAATTAAAAAAACACACACCAGATCTGAAAATATAGAACGAACATGTAGGAGATCTAAACAAATACATACACGAACATGTACTCTTCATGTATATACATAAATACAGGAAATCTGTAGAATTCATATGTATACATACATGAAATAACACATTCATGTATGTATACATACATGAAATAAAATAAAAAAATGACTAGAAGGGGGTGGAGAGCGCGGTGGTGACGGCGACGTCGTTGATGCCTTCCTGGTGGAGAGCTTTGTGGAGGGTCTTCATGGCGAAGACGAGGTTGTCGATGAGGTTCTGGGGGCTCCAGTGGAGGATCTCGTTGTCGAGTAGGATGTAGTTGATTGTGTCGGGGTAGAAGGGCTTGATGTGGGCGGCGATCCCGCAGCGGGCGGCGCGGGGTTAGGTGAGGGAGGGGATGTTGTCGTTGGGGACGGTGACGTCGACGAGGATGCCGGTGTTGGCAAAGGCGCGGAGGATGTCGGGGTTGGCGTCGAAGATCTTGATGCGGTCGATGGTAGTTTTGTCTTTCAGGAACTACGCCACTACAAAAAATACTGTATTTACCGAGGGAATTACCGACGGATAATATATCCCTCGGTAATTTCCGACGGATTACCGACAGAAAAAATACGGGTCGGCTGAAAATAAAATACCGACGGATTGCCGACAGAATACCGACGGCTGCTTCGCGGGTTTGTTTGCACCAGAATTGCCGAGTGATAATCCCTCGGTAAAAACTTTTAAATCAATAAAAAGATAAATATTTAATATACCGACGGAACTGAGCCCTCGGTAAATATATCGAGGGCATTTTCCGTCGGTAAAATTTTTTACCGCAATTTAAAAAATTTATTTGGAATATACATATTAATTACCGAGGGAATCTTCCGTCGGTAAACTTGTATTAGATCTAACATCTGCGCGATATTTTCTCATTTCTCTTCTCCGTCCTACTGTAAAAAATCCTCAATCCTTCCGCCACCGCCCTCGCCGGATTCCACCGCCGTCCAATCGTCCGTCGCCACCACCATCCTCGCCTCTCTTGTGCAGGTATTCTCTCCCTCTCTCTCTCATTCTCCTTCGCTCTCTCTATCCTAGATCTCTTACTTCTCTCTTTCTCTTTCATAGCCGCTGTCGTCCCTGACCGCCGTCCAGTCGCCCGTCGCCGCCACCATATTCGCCTCTCTTGTGCAGGTATTCTCTCCCTCTCTCTCTCACATTCTGCTTCGCTCTCTCTGTCCTAGATCTTTTACTTCTCTCTTTCTCTTTCATAGCCGCCGCCGTCTCTGATCGCCGTCACCACCGCCGTCCTTGACCGCCGTCCAGTCGCAGTCGGCCGTCGCCACCACCATTCTCGCCTCTCTTGTCCAGGTATTCTCTCCGTCTCTCTCTCTTCCATTCTCATTCGCTCTCTCTGTCCTAAATATCTTGTTTCACCATTCAACATCTGTTATTGCAAACTGAAGGTTTTGGAAAAAAAAATTCCTACAGTTAAAATGAGTGAAATCATTTAGATATTCCTAAAAGAAGTTATATGATATGTAAAAGTAATGGAGGCTGTTGAGAGTCGTTGGGATAGATATAAAATAGATTCTCCAACATTTGAAGTTCATATTTGTGGTTGCGATAATATTGCTAAAGAATTATGTTTTGATACTTAAGATTTGTAGACCTGTTTTTAAAGAAGCAGCAGCTGAATGAGTGTAAGTGTAAGTGTAGCCCTCAATTTCAGCAGTATATTAAATCTGAGCTGACGATGGGGATTGGTAGATGGGTGTTCCAAAACTGGGTTTAAGAGTATTTAATGGATAAATATGCAGTTTAGTTGAAACTTATTATCAGCCAACTATTGCAGCGTCATATATGGTAGCAATCTAATTTGCGTGTTTAAGGAGTTTTTACATATTTCTTGGCAATCATTCTGTTGAGGTCATCTAATAATTTTTATAATTACTGCTATTTTTCACCATCTTGATCTGTACAGAGGGGAAGTATTGGCCGTACCATGGTTTATGTTTTTTTTTAGTACATAATCTTATCCCTGATTCACTCGAGATATGCAACAAAGATTGCGAATCTTTTTAATAATCTCTCATTTCTGACCAAGTCACCATACTTGTGTTGCAGGAAAGAATCTATGCATGAACCATAATAACGCAAAATGTAAATTAAAAATAAAATAGAAAAAGTCTTAGGATTCAATAAAACTATTAATTCTTGACCATCATGCTTTGTCCTCAACAACTAATGAAACTAGTATTATTATAATAAACCTATGCAAATTCTCAATGTCACTTCCAAAAACAGAAACAAGTCCCATTCCAGTTATTACAATCCTTTTCTTTGGATATGTTTCTCTCTTAGGAGACGAAACTGTTGGAGAAGCCATTGCCTTTATCTTCCCACATTTTGCTGCTCAAAACAGATATTCATCATCACTTGATCAAAATACTTACTATAAAAATTTTGAATCGTCGAGATTGAATGGTAAAAATATAGGGTTAGTACCAGTTTCTACCAGCTTTGTTGATATATTTGTGCATTCCGTTAAAGTAGTCGATCAAAGTTTCAGTTCACAATTTGCTATAACAATATGACTATTGGTACTTTGTTGGTTTTGTGTTAATATTGTGCAAATTCTAGAGTTGAAAATTTGATATGGTTTGTGCAAATGAGGGGCTGAAAATTTGATCCTTTTGTATGCAAATGTATGTTGAAAAATTAAAGTTAATTGTTGTTAATTGATTATAATTGTGGGAATAATTGTTGATTGAACTGTTGTTATTTATTGTGGTTTTATTTATTTGTTGAACATATTTTGAGATATACTTAGAACTTTATTGATGAAAGATGTAATTAATTTCTTAAGGATCTACTCCCTTGGGGGTAGAAATTAATTACATCTTTCACCAGGACATTCACATTGGGGATAGATGTAGACGTTTAGAACCATTATGGTTACTATAGCTGCTGTTAGAGTCGAGCACTTGGTAGTTAGGATAGTGGGGTTATGATGCCGAAATTTTGTTCGATTCAAGTACTTAATGCATTTGATGTATATGACATTACTTGATTTTATTTTTAGAATTTGTAGAATGGGTGATGATCGTGGGTGGATGTATCGACGTCGGGTTGATGGTACTAGGGTCATTACTCCCGAATTTCTTAAAGGACTTGATGGTTTCATTGAAGTAGCAAGTAGACAGACAAAGTGCAGGGATGGAGACAAGATTAGATGCCCGTGTAGAAAATGTGATAATTTATGTTACAAAGATTCTGATGAAGTTAGGCAAGACCTTATGCACAACGGGTTCATCTTGCACTACCAAACTTGGAGGTTTCACGGAGAAAGAGTTATACAAAGGCCGATTATGAATACGAATATGGATACTGAAGAGCAGACATCCCGTACGTACCATACAATGGTGATTGATCATGCTGGTCCTCATTATAACACCGAGGCACCACCGAGTACAGAAGAGCCGCCGAATGCTGAAGCTCAAAACATTTATGACTTGTTGAATGCTGCAGATAGGAAAGTGTGGTCTGGTAGCGAACATCATTCACAGTTGTCATGTGTGGTTCGTCTTATGAGCATGAAGGCAGAGAACCACATTTCTGAGAGATGCTATAACCAGATCACAACATTTATCAAAGAACTTATTCCCAAAGAAAACTTAGTTCCCGATAACTATTATAGCACAAAGAAACTGTTGCGTGGCATGGGTTTGCCAGTAGAGAAAATTGACTGTTGTCCCATGAATTGCATGCTTTATTGGGGTGCTGACAGTCAATTGGATAGCTGTAAGTTTTGCAACACATCACGCTACAAGGAGAGTCATCGGGCTTCTGGAAGTCGTAGAAAGAAATGGGTACCAACCATGCAAATGCATTACTTTCCACTTACCCCTCGACTACAGAGGTTGTACGCATCTCAAGCAACAACAGAACACATGCGTTGGCATGCTACTTCTTCCGATGATGGGATTATGCATCATCCTGCGGACTCTCCCGCATGGAAGCACGTGAATACTGAATTTCTTGGCTTTGCTTTAGAGACTCGGAATGTAAGATTGGGTCTTTCGACAGATGAATTTGCTCCATTTGACCAATCAGGACGGAAGTATTCATCTTGGCCAGTTATTGTTACACCTTATAACTTGCCTCCTTGGTTGTGCATGAAGTCACAATTCATGTTCCTCACCATCTTGGTGCCTGGTCCACGCAATCCAAAGATGAAGTTGGATGTTTTTCTACAGCCGCTAATACAAGAGCTCAGTAACTTATGGGAAGTGGGTGTACGCACTTACGATGTGTCTCTGAAGCAAAATTTTCAGATGCGAGCAGTCTTGCTGTGGACAATCATTGATTTTCCAGCGTATGCTATGTTGTCTGGGTGGAGTACTGCTGGAAGATTAGCTTGTCCACATTGCATGGAGGATACAGAAGTGTTCACTCTAAAGAAGAGTGGAAAACAGTCATGGTTTGACAACCATCGCAAGTTCTTACCTCTTGATCACACATGGAGAAGAAACAAAACTGCATTCACGATGAATAAAGTGTGTAAAACCCATCCACCCGTACCGAAATCAGGAGAAGAAGTATTGAATGAAATAGAAACATTGGGTTTTGTCAAGGTAACAGAAGACTACGATGGGACAAACGATAGAATATCGAAGAATCCCTTCTGTTGGGTGGAAGAAAAAAAGCATATCAAATCACTTGCAGAAGGGCCTTTACTGGGGGTCTACGTATATTCTGGATATTTTGTTTGATGGTCCCAAGACGGATACCTTGGTGTAGAGGGGGGGGGGGTGAATACACCAAGGTTTAAAAACTTTTCCAATTAAAACTCTTTTGAGTGAAATTTGTTTGTGTTCGATCCAAATTTGGAAGGCAGCTTGATCGACACAGCTGGCTGTGTGCGGAATGTGGTGGGATTTTGGAAAGTCCGTCTGTTGCTTCAAATATATTGCAAAACTTAGTTTCTCTTTTCAGTTAATCAGTTTATGCAGCTTAAAATAATGCTTATGAATAGTTAGTTGGATGCATAAATAAACATGAAAGAACAAAGCAACTTAACGTGGTTCGGAGAAACTACTCCTACGTCCACGACCAGAAACCTCTGGTAATCCACTAAGGATACCACTGACTTTTCGCGCAGTCAGCAAGCGTTGCAGCTTAGTTCCTCAAGCTGGATACAAGTTTGCGCGTACTGTATCGAAACGTAACCAGACTGTTTACGGGCACAGCTGAAGCCTACATTTAGTTTACGGGTACTGAAGAACCTAACCTGTAGTTTACGGGTACTACAGAACCATAACCTTAACCTAACCTTTTTCTGGGTTTGAGTTTGGGGTTTCCAACTATGAACGAGTTCTTACAATGAAGAACTTTGAGTATGATGAACTCGTTCAAACTAGGCTTAAGATGGGAATGATTATATGCCTAGATACTAGTGGGAGAGAGCTTCAGCAGCCTGAGAATGAATAATAACTCATAAGAATAACGGCTGCTGGATCTTGAAGCTTTTCTGAGAGATCTCTTGATCTTTGGTTAGACTTCTTTCAATGAAGTATGTTGATCTCTCTTGAGTATATTCTCTCGTCACTTCTCTTTTTCTGATGATGAAGAAAACTTCTATTTATAGGGAGAGCTTAGAACTAGCCGTTGGAAAGAGCCGTTCTGAATCTCTACCTAACTTGTGACAGGATTGACTTGTCTTCTTCCTTGATTTCCTCGTAAAGCAATCCTAGGTCTGACTTCTAGGTGCTGAGGTGTCGAGTTCCTGATGGTCCAGATCAGATCTGACTTTATCTCAAGTTGACTTTGACTCTGTTGTGCTGGTGACTCTGAGCTGTCTTGAACTCTGCTGGATCTTTGACGCTGAGCTGAGTCTTGAACTCTGCTGGATCATTGATGCTGAGCTGAGTTGCCACACAAACTGGGTCTTTTCTACAGCTGTGTCTGGAAGAACTTGATCGTCTTGAATCTGGATAACGTTGCTTATCACTCGACTTGGCTTACCCTGCTGTGTACTCAGCTGGGTCTTCTGTTGTCTTCAGCGACCACCTGTAAACTTAGAAACTCTATAAGCTCAAACAGGTGAGCTGGAAAAACACTTGGGCTTGTGCAAACATCTACTTGGTTGGGGTCAGCTGGGTTTTGGTATCACTTCAAAACTCTATTAATTTTCCCAACAATTTCCCCCTTTTTGATGATGCCAAAACCCCAAGTTGGAAAAACAAAATTGCTTCCCCCTTAACAGGAAACGGGGTTTCAAAGGATTAAACAATCACAGCAGGTAAACATAATCAGTGCCTGGACAAAGAGAGATTGTCTTCAGGTTGATTTTGATAAAACGAACTTTTTCATTAATACGAAGAAATTTTACAGCTTTCTAATTACAAAAAGTTCAAAGGAAAATTCCCAGTTGGCTGGGTCTTCAGCTTTGCTGCTTCCTTTGTTCATCAATCTGATGGTCAGTCTTGAGACCATATCTATTGAAGATGAACTCTTCCAGCTCCTTCCATTCAGCTTGATTCTTCGATTTTGAAATTCCTCTTTCTCCAGCCCAGTGATTAATTTCTTTGATGATTTGGGCCTTGTCAGGAAGGTTCGTTCCAGCTAGAGATGGAGGCTTTAACTGTTTGACTTTTGGAGCCTTCAGCTGGATGTTGTTACTCTTGGCATATAGGACAATTGATCTTGCCATCATTGGATCTGTCTCATGAAGTTCGAGGAGGTAATCCTGGAAAACAGTTTCTAGATCCATGCCTTTGAATTGATTCAAGTAGTAGAATTCTTTGATGAATTCTGATTTGCAACTTTCCCAGTTTTCATTGAAATCGTCTGGGTTCTTCTTGTCAGTGAAATTTGGTTGGATTTGTTTCTTCTTAGCTTGCATGTAGCTCTGCCTTTTCTTTTTCTGCTTTTTCTCAGCAGGCTTGAGCGATTCAGCTTTCTTCTTAATAATTTTATCCAGCTCTTGCATTTATTTTCTTTGCTCGTTGTGGAAGTTACACAGCCAGTGATAGTCTTTGTATTCTTCAGGCTTGTGTCCACATGCTTTGGCAAGAGCAACCATCTTTTCTCTCCATGTCTCTTTGACTGCTTTGGCTGATGCAGATGGCTCTGTCTCTTCTTCATCCAGCTCTTTGGCAAAATCGTCGATTTCCCTCTGAATTCTTCTGCACAGTTCCCCTTAGCCGGCTTCCTCTCACTTGTTTTTCCAGCTTCATTATGATCTTCCCCATTTTTGGCATTATCAACAAGGGAGGCAGAGAGGTTGGCAACTGTTGCGCTGAGCTTGGAAAGAATACCTTCAACATCAGCGATCTTGACTGAGTTGTCAGCTGTGACGAGATTCAGCTGGGCATTGCTGCTGCTTCCAGCTCTGAACTGAGCATCCAGATCTTTGTACAAGTTGAAGAGTTGGCGGACGTCAGCGCTGTTGGAGAGAGTGGTCTTTTTGAGAGCTTCCAGCTGGCTTGAAAGATTTGCAATGTCGTCAACCAGTGGAGCTTGAAGGTTTGAGATGATCTCATAGACTCTCTTCTCTAGATGAATTGACTGATCAATTTGTTGAGAAACGAGAGATTGCCTGAGATCTTGACTGGTGCTTTCTTGAAGATTTTGAGCAAAATTATGGACTTCATCGATTGTCCGCTGTTGTTCTCGAACTTGACAGTCGAGAGCTGAGAATCGCATGACAACGTCGACTTGAGACTTCAGTCTGTCCTGAAAGAGAATTTCTTCAACCTCTTTGGATATTGCTTCTTTCATTGCGGTTGAGAGCTTGACAGCTGAGTCAGTTTGAGTTTCAGATTCAACATGACTGGGTTTGTTTGCCTCGAACTCGACCAGTGTGCGAGTGTCATCGGCAAGTGGACTTTGTGGGGCAACTTCGGTAGGCTCAACTATTGCATTAGTTGGCTCTTCTTCAATTATTATTACATCAGCTGTGTCGGTAGGGACAGCTTCCTTGGCAAGTTCAGCTGCGACTTCTTTGGATTTGACAGCTCCAGAAGATGTCTCCCATCCTGCTGCTGTAAGGAGCTTGTTGGCAGATTCCCAGACTTCAGCTGGGTGCGGCTTGGGGTATTGTTGAGACACTTCTATAATTCCTCTGATGAGATCATTCTGGTGTAAGTATGCATCCTCCAGGCTTCCAAAGCCAAATGTGTGCTGGAGGCGTGCTTCATCCGTCTTCAATTTCTCATAAGAGAAAGTCTCTATCAGCTGCTCATTCTGGTACCAAGTTGCCATCTTGGTAGCCAGATAAAACTTGAGTTCTCCAACTTTGACGAGGGCGATGGGCAGGTGCGCCAGAATCGGATACTGAGTTAGAACACTCTTGATCCCTGCAATGCGCAAGTCCTTGTACATGGCTTCCATAAAGGCTGAGCCAGTGGAGTTGAGAGAAGGAGAGGCAGTAGAATCACTCTCTTCTGATTCTGTGGTGTTTTGAGGAATAGGTTCAAATGGGTTCACAGTAGGCTGTGAAAAAGTATCAGCCAACTGCGAGGGCGATTGAATTTCGGGTGAAAGTTGTTTTGGGGGTGAGCTGGGATTAGTGGAAGAGGGTTCAGCTTGGGTGTCAGCTGGCTGTGAAGAATCTTCAGCCAGTTGAATATCTTCCTGCTCTCTTACAGGAGATGGCTCTTTGGTTGGAGAGCTGGGTGGAGGGGAAGGCTGTTTCGGCGGAGAGCTGTGAGGTGGTGAAGGCTGGGAAGAGCTCCTTGGATTATCCAGCTCGTCCTCTGAGCTGGATGACAATCCATCATTCAATCTCATCTCGGCCAGGATGTTTGATCCGTATTGATCGAAGGCCGACACTGGCTGTAGGGAGAGAATCACCATTGCTTGACTTGGAATGACAGCTGTTTTCTTTTTCTTCTCAGCTGGACCTCCAGCTGGTTTGGGGTCAGCTGCCTTCCTCTTTCTTTGTTTCTTCTCAGCTGGAACTTCTGCCTCTGATCCTTCCAGCTGCTTCTTGCTTTTACTCACAGCAGGCTGCTTCTTCAGAAGATCATTGGCTTGACTTATTCTTTGGAAAAGAATCTTCGTTTCTGAAAACGGTTCTGAATCAGCCCACTTTACTGTGTGCCCTTTCACAGCTTGCTCTATCAAGAAAGAAATTTTGGAGCAGAGATACAGTGGCTCTGATGTTGAAAACGTCGTCCTGGTGGAGTTGAACTTGATCTTCTCAGACTCCTTGACCAGACGGTTGAGTAAGAAGTCAAACCAGTTGACGTTTGCGCCTTTGATCATGGCAATCATCGGCTTGAGCTTTGGAATGCTGATCTCTCCTTGAGATCCAGCTATCCCTAAGATGCATTTCTGCGTGATATCCAGCAGCAGCCTGTACTTTGGCTTGAGCAGGAGCTTTGACATGCTCGCTCTGTAAGGCTCTGGGGAGATAAGCATCTCTCTACTGAGAAATTCATCCACTTCTTCACGACTGTAATCATCTGGAATGAATCCTCCTTCTCTGGGTAGGTTGAACACCTTTCGGAGCATCTTGTTAAGTTTGATATTGACGGTTACTGAATCAAACTTTCCGTCTTCGCCTTTGATGATCATGTCAAATGAAGATGAGTAGAAGCCGTCTTCATTAATGATGTTGAGGTAGAAAAGTGCGGCATCTCTCTTTAGCAACAGCTTGGGCATGGAGGTTGCCCACAGCAAGAGACCGGAGTCTGCAACTAGATCCACCATCTCTTTTAACTCTGAAACATGGAGGTTGGAGGTGGACAGAATACTCTCAAATGATAGCTTTGTCATTAGAGCTTCAAACTGGTTCATCCCTGCGGTTGATTTCTTGGGCGCCATTTCTGCAACTTGTTGAATTTGATCGTGCGAAGAACTTGCAGAGAATAGATGAAGATTTTGAATCTTTGAAATTTGCAGAGATAAAGATGGAGGAGGAAAGAATCCGCGTATCTTTTCCATATATATCAACTGCCATATAGGATCAACGGTTGAAATTGAATCAGTTGATATTCTGATCAACGGCTGGGAGAGATTCACTCATCACGTTTTGCTGACGTGCTTTCGGCGAGTGTATTACAACCGCGCGTGAGGCAGTTCAAACGTTTGACGCTCTGCCTCGATTCTGCCGTGCTGCAGTACTATGCAGACTTTATAATTAATGCGATGGGAAAGGAAACTTATCAAACAATTTAACTAAGGAATGTCTGTCCGCTTAACATAAGAATTCAAAATAATTGGACTTTATATAGCATATTCCTCAGAGCAATTATTGCATGAGACATAAACCGGTCAGCTTGGACACAGTATCCAGCTGATATCACAGCGGTCTTCCCCTTTGTTTGATTGACAGTTCTCCTCAACTGAGTATTTGGAGATTGGCTTGAATTTCCTTCAGCTGAGTTCCCTTTAGCTCTTCGACTGATGTCCAGCTGAGCTTGATTCTCTTTTTGGCTGGGAAATCCTTCTGAACTGAGCTTTGGGATCCAGCTGAGTTTGTTCCCCCTCAGCTAGATGAGCTTTTCTTTGTCCGGTTTGAGCAGTCCAAATAATCCACACATCATTTTGATTGCTCCGCTGGATCAGGTTTTCCTTTAGCTGGTGATTCCAGCTGAGTTTTATCTTGGTGAGTGCATCCTGTTGGGTATTCTACTTGATTTTTCTGATTCTTCCCAGCTATGTAGAATTCCCCCTTGATTTGATAGTAGGTGGCTTTTTCTTCAGCTGCATCCTACTTCCTTTGAGCGGATTTTCTCATCATAGGCTCATTCATTTGATAAGGTCAGCTGTCCCAAATCCAGCTGATTCATCTGCTGCTTCTGAATTCTTCTCTTGAGACCAATGTACTCGTTGTATGTTATTGAATCTTCATCTTTGTATTCAGCTGTCTTTATTTCACAGCTGGTCCCAGTCAGCTAGCTGGGTTTCTTTATTTTCTTCGTTGGTTGAATCAATAAGATGTTTCAGACATCTTAATCGGAGCAATCATCCTCATCTGAGTCGGAGAAGGAGATTTGATCATCATCCATTTCGCTCGATTCGAACCTTTTATCCTCTCTCCGGGAGGATGACTCAGCTGGGTTTCTCTTTGGATAGAGTTGCTTGTCGTGATGAACCTTCACGATATTCTTGTACCTTTCCTTGCTTTGTTCCAGCTGATTAATGCTCCGTACAAGCATGACAACTTCTTCGTTCAATTCTTCTTTGCTCATATTTCTGTGCTCCTTGTTGGTCCTTCCAAGCTGAGCTGATTGAGCTTCTTTCCATGGCTTGATCCTCAGCTCTGCTTCATTCATTCGGCTGGATGAATCTGCGCGAGATCCCCGCATCAAATTCGTTGGCCTTCAAGATGGAGAACAATTTTTCCGTCTCCATCTTTGCCAAGGTCGGTTCTGCTTTGGTGAACCACTTTGTGTGTACACCATTCGAGAGAAGGCTGCAAGAACTTTCAAGTTCTTATCTCGAACTGTATATTTTCCAGTTCGGATCGTCTCGATCTCGATGACGAGGTTGGAGAATCTGAGCTCCATTTGATCAATGGACTCATAGGGGAGTTGCTTGAAGTTGTCGAATTTCTGGCATGCAACTGAGAATTTGTTCTCTTGAATTTCCTCTGAGCCTTCACACAGCTTGGCTAGAGTGTTCCACATCCCCTTAGCTGCCTTGCAGTTGATGATCTTGCTGAGATAAGTGTTCGTCACCGTTGAGGAGATGACGTTGCGAGCGTAGCTGTCCAAAAACCAAACTGTCTTCTCTTCTTCCGAGAGTACTCCCTTTGGGCTTCATAACTTGCCGAGTACTAGTTCGGCTCCGAGTAAGGTTTACGCTTGTCTTTCGATTTCGTAGAAGATGATGGGTCCGTCAGTGATAACATCCCACATCATGTCGTGATGCGCACTCAGAAAGCTTTTGAGTCGGAACTTCCAGATCTGATAATCATCGACAGAGAATGTCGGAAGATTCCTGCACAAGGAAGATTCCATGACAGTATGCAATACAATGATTTTAAAAAAAATTTTGAAACTTTGAAGGATCTGTTCAGGTGACCACTATCAGCAAATAGGCTGACTTAACACAGAAAAAGTGATCTTTTGAACCACTGCTCTGATACCAATTGATGGTCCCAAGACGGATACCTTGGTGTAGAGGGGGGGTGAATACACCAAGGTTTAAAAACTTTTCCAATTAAAACTCTTTTGAGTGAAATTTGTTGTGTTCGATCCAAATTTGGAAAGCGGCTTGATCGACACGAGTGGCATGTGCGGAATGTGGTGGGATTTTGGAAAGTCCGTCATTGCTTCAAATATATTGCAAAGCTTAGTTTCTCTTTTCGGTTAATCGATTTATGCGGCTTGAAATAATGCTTATGAATAGTTAATTTGGATGCATAAATAAACATGAAAGAACAAAGCAACTTAACGTGGTTCGGAGAAACTACTCCTACGTCCACGACCAGAAACCTCTGGTAATCCACTAAGGATACCACTGACTTTTCGCGCAGTCAGCAAGCGTTACAGCTTAGTTCCTCAAGCTGGATACAAGTTTACGCGTACTGTATCGAAACGTAACCAGATTGTTTACGGGCACAGCTGAAGCCTACATTCAGTTTACGGGTACTGAAGAACCTAACTTGTAGTTTACGGGTACTACGTAACCATAACCTTAACCTAACCTTTTTCTGGGTTTGAGTTTGGGGTTTCCAACTATGAACGAGTTCTTACAATGAAGAACTTTGAGTATGATGAACTCGTTCAAACTAGGCTTAAGATGGGAAGGATTATATGCCTAGATACTAGTGGGAGAGAGCTTCAGCAGCCTGAGAATGAATAATAACTCATAAGAATGACGGCTGCTGGATCTTGAAGCTTTTCTGAGAGATCTCTTGATCTTTGGTTAGACTTCTTTCAATGAAGTATGTTGATCTCTCTTGAGTATATTCTCTCGTCACTTCTCTTTTTCTGATGATGAAGAAGACTTCTATTTATAGGGAGAGCTTAGAACTAGCCGTTGGAAAGACCCGTTCTGAATCTCTACCTAACTTCTGACAGGATTGACTTGTCTTCTTCCTTGATTTCCTCATAAAGCAATCCTAGGTCTGACTTCTAGGTGCTGAGGTGTCGAGTTCCTGATGGTCCAGATCAGATCTGACTTTATCTCAAGTTGACTTTGACTCTGTTGTGCTGGTGACTACGAGTACATCTTGAACTTCTTTGGATCTTTGACGCTAAGCTGAGTCTTGAACTCTGCTGGATCATTGATGCTGAGCTGAGTTGCCACACAAGCTGGGTCTTTCCTACAGCTGTGTCTGGAAGAACTTGATCGTCTTGAATCTGGATAACGTTGCTTATCACTCGACTTGGCTTACCCTGCTGTGTACTCAGCTGGGTCTTCTGCTGTCTTCATCGACCACCTGTAAACTTAGAAACTCTATAAGCTCAAACAGGTGAGCTGGAAAAACACTTGGTCTTGTACAAACATCTACTCGGTTGGGGTCAGCTGGGTTTTGGTATCACTTCAAAACTCTATTAATTTTCCCAACATTGTTAATGGATACAGATTTCACACGAT
The DNA here is from genome assembly GCA_031470985.1 of Agastache rugosa. NCBI lineage: Eukaryota > Viridiplantae > Streptophyta > Magnoliopsida > Lamiales > Lamiaceae > Agastache > Agastache rugosa. The sequence goes on from CM062605.1 coordinate 30,434,907, forward strand.
TGATCATGAGGCAGATAAGAAGACTATGAACAGTGGAGTCTGCATAAAAGGCACAATTTATGATAGTGATGTGCAGGACTTTTATGGGCGGTTGTTGGAGGTGTGTGTGTTGGAGTATCTCGGTTATCCAAAAAAAACAGTCACGTTGTTTAGATGTGAGTGGTCTGACTTGACACCTTCGGGAACTTATGTGCACCCAGACTACAAGTTGGTTTCAATTAACCACACCCGCAGATATAAGAAGTACGAACCATTTGTCCTAGCAAAACAAGTCACTCAAGTGTTTTATTGTTCGTATCCTAGTATGAATCAAGCTAAGAAGAGTTGGTGGGAAGTGTGTAAAGTCAAAGCTAGATCTAATGTAGAATTACCTGGAGAATTCAACGTTCCTAAATCAACATTAGATGAACCTTTCCAAGAGGATGACGTGGTATTGACAATGATGGGTAACCACCCTATCATAGTTGATGACATTATAGCAGTTGATCATCCAGGAGGTGAGACGGTAGCAATAGATGACGGTGATGGTGAAACAAATGACGATGTATTCTCGTCCGATGAAGAAAATAGTCAGGATGATGATGATTTAGATGATGATGATGATTAGTAGTGACATACTTATTTGTAATTTTACTTTCAAATCATTAATTGAAGAGTTAATATTTGAAAATTTATTGATGTTTATTTTTTAATATTATATATATAAATGTTATGTATATATGCATGACTTTTTTCTAATTAATATTATTAATTGATCATTCTTCATTTTAGTAGCACAATTATAACACAGATATGGCTAGACGGTTGCTCCACTCTAGCTCGGGCTCGAGTCACGCACGTGGTCCTTCGCCTTCAGAGGCCATACCTGAGACACCGCCACCGACATCGGGGGGTGAGAGTGGATCTTCGGCGCCTTTTAGTGGCCCGAACAGACTCCCTTTTCCCCTTAATTCAGAAGGGTTTGTATTATTTTTTTTTTAGTTTGTTATTTGATATTTATTATGATAAATTAAATATTAATGTGTTTACCTTATATGTTTCTTTAATAAATAGGGTCTTAGTAGATGATGGCAAGATGGCTAGTATCCTGGTGGCTTTAGCTGGAAGTTGACTCCTCAAGACGTCAAAGATAAGTACTTTGATGAATTTAAGGTAAATAGTATTTTAATATTTCGATGTTTTTAGGTTATTGATTTTAATTTAAAGAGTTAATAATTGTAGTAGTTAATAATTGTACAATTTATTCTACAGAAATATTACACTTGGCCAGAGGAGATGACTGCTATGGTGCACAAGCGATGGGGTCGAAGGCACGTGCAAAATACAGTGGATATATCAATAAATTGAAGCAGAAGATGAAAAGAGGTGATGACAAACCAGTGTATATTAATTTGGAGATGTGGAATGGATTGAAAGATTATTGGAATACCCCTGAGGTCCTAGCTAGGAGTGAAAAAGCTAGAGCAAATCGCATGACTGATGTAGATGGTCCAGGCTCCGGGATGAGTAAACACAAAGGAGGCTCAAGGTCTGTTTCTCGACTCGTCGACCAGCTGGTTAGTAATTTCACATTAACTTATTTATTTATTTGTTATTTGTATATTTACATTATGTAATAAATTGATTAAGTCCCTAATATATATTATATGAATAGTCCCAAACCCAATGGTTGCCTTGGGATGCATACTCATATGAGACTTTCCAGACCCTCCACTTGAAACCGGATGGAACTCTTTTGACTCCGAAAGATGCAAAAATTGAGGTAAGTTTTCTTAAATATTTATTACTATATATATCATTACTATATATATATATATATGTATTAAGCTGTTTATTTTCTAATATTTACACACTTTTAAATATAAAATTAGGCAAGGGTGCAAGAGCTTGCTGCTGAGGAGGGAAAAGGGGCAGATAGGAATGCAATTTATAAGAAAATTGCTATTGAAATGAAACTAATTAAAAATGGGAGGTTCTACGCTAGTGGTGACAATGTCGAGAGCCTTCTCACTGACGCCTCCAGTGGTAGTGGTAGAGCGACTGGGTCTCAGTTAGCATCACATCAGTTGGTTCAAACACGCATCATATCTTTGGAGCAACAACTAGAAGAGGAGCGGCAGATGAGATTGGAATAGGTGCAACAGATCCAAGATGAGCGCTAGAAGAGAGAGCAACTTGAGACACAATTTGCAGCTACACAGAGGATGGTCCAACAACTTATGGAGAGCCGTTTGAACCGCTCATCGGATGGTTATGAGTAGTTAGTTTATTTTATTTGGAATATTAAAAACAACTTTGTATGATTTACTTATTTGTAAACAATTACTATCTACTTACATTGTTGTCAAAAAATAAACTTTATTATTATATATGATGCGTTATTGTATTAATTGTCATGAAATGCTTGTTTGGGATGATTGAGCATGAAAATGGGTCGTAAATGAATACAACTAATAAAACAATTAATATTGCATAATTACAGTTGAATACTGAGGGAATACCGACGGATATTCCCTCGGCAAAATCTGTCAAATCCTTAATGAAAATACCGACGGAAATATTTCCCTCGGTAATACCGTGGGAACTTTTATCGGTAACTACCGAGGGAACGAAATCCCTCGTTAATCCGTCGGTACAGTATTCCGGTCGACGAAATTTGGGAACGGAAAATTACCGACGGATAGTAATCCGTAGGTATTTACCGACGGAATGTCCCTTGGTATTTCACTCGGTAAAAGGGTTCCCGGCGAATTTTCCCGTCAACAATTTGGTGACGGACAGTCCGTCGGTAAGCCCTCGGTAAAAATTACCGAGGGATAAATTCCGTCGGTAATCATTTACCTACAAGCCATTTGGCGACATACACTATCCGTCGGTAAATCAGTTACCGACGGAGTTTCATAGGATTACCGACGGATTTTTTCCTCGGTAAACGCAGTGTTTTTTATAGTGCGCCACATGAGCCGGCGGAGGGAGGTTGTTGCCGAGGGTGCCGTAGTTGACGCCGATCGAGTGGACGATAGTGGCGGCGGCAAAGAAGAAAAGATATTAGAGAGAGAGAAGTTATCTGGGGGCGGCAGATATTAGAGAAGAGAGAGTAGGGTATTAAGGGGGTAGGGATAGGATAGTAAAAAAGTGACAATTTATTTTTTAAGTTTTTGGTGCTATATTTTATTTTTAAGTTTCAAAAAATGCTAGTTAGGACCATTAACTCTTATTTTTTCTTTAAAACCTTGTAATTAATCTTGACTTTTGGAAAACCAATATAACGAAAAGAGCATTATATGGATTAATTAATTCAAGTGATTCCTCCTAGATTGATTTGTTTGTGTGATTTGTGTGTACTTTTTGTGATTTTGAGCTGTGGTAGATGATATTTTGGAGAGGAGATATATAAGGATATAAATTAAATTCTAAACACTATAAATCTTGTATTCTCATCACCAAGTCACCATCTTTCTTTTTCAACAACGTGCAATATTTATAGACTCCTACATACTGCATCTTTCAATATCGTGTGTTTTGACACTACTAATTACCATAGTTCATCAATGTGAGTGGTCGTAATTAGGTGTAATTAAAGAAAATTAGGAGAATTATGAGATACTTAGGAGATAATTAGGGCCAACTATGATGTATTAATTCTAATTAGAGTTTATTAAGTTCAATTAAAATTAATTAATTAAAAAAGAGCAAAAACAGGTGAATTGTACCAATCGTACGGTACGGTTCACCGTAGAGGATAATTTCTCTTCATCAATTACATTGTTCAACTATAACGTTCAACTATTTATCATTAAAATATCATTTTCCTTCGAAAAATTATCTAAGTATGCATGATTTTCCAACACAGGGGCGTGCTAGAAGAACTATTTACATATTTTAGCAAAACATGTGAAGTGATCGAGAGCATAATAAACGATTGCTTGGATCTCCCTCCCAATTTCCTCAAGGAATACAATCAAGACCGGAGCTTGGATCTGATGAGCACCAAGCACTACTTCCCCGTCACTTTGATAATGCAGGAGGCCTCAAGGACGGCCACTGGATTCCGGTGGTTCCGTCTCTCAGGCGACGTCATTCAGGCAGGGGCCGGATATTAATTTTCATGTTACATCTCGTGTTTCACTCTAGTTGATAGATCTAGGGTTTGCGAAAGCAGCTAAAAGAGACAATAACGCGATGACACAAGGATTTACGTGGTTCGATCGATGTGATCTACGTCCACGGGAGAGAATATAGAGAGCTTTTATTATACTTGAGAGTACAATGAGTATTGAATGTCTTACACCTCTAATCTTGCATCTATTTATAAGCCTTGGGTTAAGCCCTAATCCTTCTAGAGATCGGACTCCTTATACATATCTAGTTGCTTAATACATGCATATCCGATTCCCGTTTGTAGTAGAATTCTATGTTCTCCCAAAGTAGGGCTTCGTTACTTGGTCTTCAAGGCAGATGTTGACTTTGTCTGGGCCGAACTCTGTGGGCCGAGCTTTAATATATAGGCCCAAATAGCCTTAGGTCGGGCCCAGGACGAGGCCGGTACTATCACACCCCCCCCCAAAAAAAGAGGAAAGAGGACTTGTAGACGCTGAATATGAGGGCTTATTTCCGAGGTGATTGATCGCGCAAATCACCTGTACGAGCTGCTCCTACCAAGCTGATGTGCCGAGCTGAAGTAGAATGAACAGGAGGAGCGAGCTGGGTGTCGGCGACCTTGTTGACTTGGGTCGGTAGATTAATTTACACGGCCTATACCCGACGCAGAAGGCGGGAAAAGTAATGGGCCATTTAAACTGTGTTGAGGGACGGTACATATTCCGAGAAGGACGGGCCCACGTTCACACGTGTCGGATGCCACAGCGGGATTCAAATGTATATGCACCGAAGTTGAAACGTTTGTTTTTCACATCATTTCACATCCGCCGCCCTTAGCAGAAAAGAAACTCTTGCTCCAAAAAAGTATTCTTCTTCCCCAAAATCCCTAATTGATGTTCCGGTACTGCCGGCGTTCACTCCGTTGGTTCCTCTGCGCACAGTTGCAAATCACCCGCCGGAGCATTTACCTTCTTTTTGAACAAGTATGGCCTCCCTTTCTCAGTGTAGTAGTAGTGACATCGATTTGCCTCCGTCAGTAGGCTCGAGTAGAAGTGTTGCTTTTAGCATTTTTTCATTAGGATCCCTGGTACCTACTGTTGAAACGTTAACAGTACCTCCACGTGTAAAGGGAAAAGTGGCGGATTACCCTTCGTCCTTAAATGAGACTAGGATTAGATTGCTTGCCAAAACGTATAATTTTCCTGTTGACGCCGAATTAATAGAGCCTCGCCCCGAGGATAGGGCATGCTCTCACCCAATGGGTTTTGTGACTATTTATGAGGACAGTGTGCACGCTGGTCTTCGATTACCCCTCCCTGAGCCGTATTCTAAGCTCCAGAAGAAGCTGGGTTTAGCGTTAGGGCAGATAATGCCGAACTCGTTTAGGCAGTTCACGGATTTGGGTGTGGCAGCGGTAGATAGAGGTTACCAAATATCCGCCGAGCTCATTCACGAGCTCTTTGTCTTCAAAAAGGCGGGGGGCTGGTATTACGCTGCAGCCCGGACTGAGTTCAAGGGGCGAACTCAAAATAAGGTGGACAAGTGGCACCAGAAATTTTTCTTTTGCCGCCACAGTAGTTTCATCGACCTGATTTGGAGGCTAGAAAAGCCTTGCGAGTGGGTAATAGAAGAGGTCGATAAGGATTTGGAGTCCGCTGTAAAAGCGATGAGGGATCACGGTCCTTTTGAGGCGAGCTACAATGAAGACTCCCTAGCTGAAGCGGGGTTGAGCCCGTATGAGCCTCAAAATATGGTGGATCCGGCGACGGGTGAGGCCCCGCTAGTGCTATTAGGATTGTTGTGCTGTGTTTATTTATCGTCCTAACTCCTTTCGTGATTTGTATTTGCAGTGAAGTTCGGGAAGATCAAGGGGGCTGATGGCAAGGCTACAGCTCGCGGGGCTAAGAGAGCGAAGCTATCTGGACGAATTGCCTCCTCCTCCGATCAGGATCAGCTCGCTGGGGCTGCTGCGGCAACTGTTCGCTCTCCTTCCCCCAAACCACCTCAGAAACGGTTGAAGGTCGGGGACCAGCTCGAAGTGGACATCATTGATGTCACGGGTAGTGACGCGAGCCCGGCGCCTCCCTCCAACAAGCCGGGTCCGTCCGTCTTTTCCCGAGGTGAAGAATTATTTTTTGATACGCTTTCTCTTAATTGTTGCCGGTGTAGCTAACTGTATTCCTTCTTGCAGGGCCTTGATATGTTCGTCAGTTGGCTGAAGAACAACGTCGAGGATATGTCCTCGAAACACGAGGAAGAGAAAAGCCGATACTTCGAGAAGCTGATGTCGGCTATTGCCCGGGCGAAGAAAGCAGAGGCCGAGCTGGTGAAGGCTGAAGAAGGCAGAAAAGCTGCCAAGTCCGAGTTCGTTGCTCAGCTTGCGAGGGCCGAGGCGGAGGCCGAGAAAGCTCGGAGGCTTGAGTCCGAGCTGATTGCGGCGAAGGACCGGGAGGTCAACCTTGCGGCTAGCCAAGGTGAGCTCTTCCGGGCCTTCACAAAGAGGTTTCTGTTGTCGGAGAGTTTCTCCGAGCTTGCCAATGACCTGGCCATGCTCATCAATGGAAACTTCGCCGTGGCTGCTTTGGAGCAGGCTGCCAAGGACTTCCCCGGCCTGGACGTATCCAAGTACGGCTTCGAGCGGCTAGGGGATGAAGCCCTACCTTCTCGGTATGCCAGGGTGGTCCGATATCACCTCGGCCAGTTTCCCCTCCTGGAGAATCTTGCCAGCTCGTCCACGCTTCTATCTGTCGAGCAGATTGCTGACTGCTCGGTAGACCGGGACCTCGACCTGGATGCTGCTTTCGATTCCCTTCGCGACGAGGAAGAAGAAGGCGAGGGCCCGGAAGAGGAAGTGGAGGAGGAGCGAGGAGGCCGGGCGATGAAGATCCGGCCGCTGGCAAGGACTTGGACGGTTCTCCCTCCGAGCAGCCACCTTCTCAGGACAAGGAGGTCGGCGATGTTTTAGTGTAGTTGTTTTTTTTTCTTCTTCTTTTTTTTTCATATTGTATATCTGTACTGAACATCTTCGAATCAATGAATTTGTTTTCTTCTTCTTGCGTGTAGAGCTTGGATTCTATCGGTATTTCTACTTTGCGCGTACAAATAGCTCTCCTTTCTCAAGATGTGGTTGACCAACGGTCCATGGCTCAGCAATGGAGGGAGAAATGCCGCCGAGCTGAGGAGTTTTTCAGCCAAAAGTGTATTCTGCTGAAATCTCAAGAAGCCGAGCTGACGGGATGGCAGATGAAGTTTGAGGCACTTTGTGAGGAGGTCGAAGTCAAGCGGCTCGCTTTTCAAGAGAGTACCGACTTGCTTCAGGCCAAGCTTCTTCAGGCTGAGGAGGAGTTGGAAGTTGCCCGAGGTCGAGCTGGCCGCGTTCCCAAAGATTACGAGATGATCGTCGAGGAGCATGCCGAGTATGAAGATATTATCCGTCGCGGCGGTGGTATCACCATCTCCGAGGCGGAATTAAAGGCAAAAGAGGACTTGGAACAATATATCGCGCTAAAGGAAGCACTCGGGTCCGAGTCTTTTGGGCTTCAGGGTGCTTTTGAGATGCTGAAGGAGAGTGCGGGCAGGTATAAGTGTATTTTGGACCGCCGACCTAAGTTACGGGCGCTTTTGGCACGTGGTCCGGGGGCAGACCTTTCTTCTTCTGTTCGGACAATGCCTGCTCGCGAGGCGAAAACGGCATCGTTGGGACATCAGGTTGGTCCGAGCCAAGGTAGGCGAACTGTTGGTCGCGGTTCGGCTACCCCGCGAGGTCGAAGTTTTCCTGCTGGAAGAGGTCGAGGTCGGGGGCGAGGTCGAATATCGATAGATGATCTCCTGGGGCCTTCCTCATTCGAGGAAGATTGGCTCAGCTTTAGCAAGAAACACCCTCCCTCATAGATTAGCTCGATTCTGCCTGTAATTTATGTCCACACAAACTTTTCCAAAGAGTTAGAAATAAAAGTTTATATATTGGATTTTGAACTTTCTTGTTCTTCGTAAAGATTGCTTCCTTGGTTTTTTGCATGTTGCATCTTTGAGGGAGTTGGACTCAGACCTCTTTGTGTTGACAAGGGAACCATGGTTCGGACCTTGTATTTCATCCTCCCGGGGGAACTTGGTTCCGACCCCAGTTGAGAACTAATTATCCTTAGGAGGGAGTTTGACTCGGACCTCGTGGGATCTTCCTTTTTGGAGGGAGACGAGCTCGGACCTCGGAAAGGGTTTCCTTTGCGCATTATAGGAATTTATTACCCCATGTCGGGTCATTATTGACCACGCAAGGCAACCGTAGTTCGACCTTATGAGGGGATTTTTGATATTAGGGATACTTCGTATAAGCAAATCAAAAGACTCAAGATGCAAGACAAAAAAGAATTTTTATTAAAAATGACCAAAAACAAAGTAAAAAGAGTTTTGACGAGCTCGTTAAAAACAAAACATTAAAGACAAAAAAGACAAAAAAGAAAACCTAAGACACTATATGCAAGATTTTGCTGCTTATACGAAGAATCTCTTTAGATGGGCGATGTGCCACGTTCTGGGTATTAGTTCGCCCGAAAGATAGGCGATTTTGTAAGCTCATTTGCCGAGGACTTCGTGTACTCTGTAGGGTCCTTCCCACGTAGCTTCGAGCTTGCCGAGCTTCTCTGAGAGGCTTATCTCATTGTTTCGAAGCACAAGATCACCGACCTGGAACTGTTGGGGTTTAACCTTTTGGTTGTGATACCGAGCCATCTGCTGTTTGTACCGAGCTTCTTTTATGCTGGCTAGTTCCCTTTTTTCCTCCAATAAGTCTAGGTCGGTTCGGCGCTGCTCTTCGTTAGCTTCGGCGGAGAAATTGATAGTTCGGGGACTGGGTGCTCCGATCTCGACAGGTATGACTGCTTCTGACCCGTATACTAAACGGTACGGGGTTTCTCCCGTTGGAGTTCGGGGCGTAGTCCGGTACGACCACAGGACATTTTGGAGATTGTGGATCCACTCTGTTTTCTCCTTCTCTAGGCGGGCCTTGAGTCCGTTCACTATCGTCCTGTTGGTGACTTCAGTCTGGCCATTAGTTTGAGGTCGGTTGACCGAGGTGAACTTTTGCTGGATATTGAGTCCTTCGCGTACCTCTCGACCCCTGCTCGTAAATTGCGTTCCATTATCCGAGATGAGGACTCTTGGTACCCCGAACCGGCACACGATGTTTTTCCAGACGAAGTCAACGGCTTTATCACTTGTGACTTTTGTGGAAGGTTCAGCTTCTACCCACTTGGTGAAGTAGTCGACAGCGACTATTAGAAACCGTTTTTGCTTAGGTGCCGGGTAGAAAGGCCCTACGATGTCAATGCCCCACTCCATAAATGGCCACGGACTTTGAATAGTAGAGAGGTCGGTTTGGGGTAGTCTCGTCACTCTAGCATGCAGTTGGCATTTTAGGCACTTCTTCACGAACTCTTCCGCATCTTTTACCATTGTTGGCCAATAGTACCCCCATCGCATGATTTTCTGAGCTAGCACCCGAGCTCCAATGTGGCTTCCGCACGATCCTGCGTGCACTTCAGTTAATATGTAGTCCGCTTCCTTTGGTCCAACACATCTGAGGAGAGGCTGTAAGTAAGACTTTCGATAGAGGACCCCTCCCTCGAGGGCATACTGTGTGGAATGCGGACTATTTTGAAGAATTGGAAAGATTGTCCAAGGAGCTTGACCTTCTCTAGGTACTTCTTCAGCTTCTCACTTTTCACCTCGTATTTCCCTAACACATGGTTGACCACGACTTGGGAATCACAATGGGCTTGGACAGCTCGTACCTGGAGGGTTTGGGCGAGACGCAGCCGACGATGAGAGCTTCATATTCCGCCTCGTTATTCGTAGTGGAGAACTCGAATCGCAGCGAATATGTTAGTTCCTTTTTCTCTGGGCTGATGAGGAGTATGCCGGCTCCACTTCCTTTCTTTCCTGAAGCTCCATCCACGTACATCTCCCAGCAGTCCGGGGGTGTCTTCTCTGGGACTTCATGGAGCCTGGTTTTGGCTTTGATTTCTTTTGGCTCCACGAGGTCCTTATACGTAGCTTCTACAAGGAAGTCTGCCAGAGCCTGGCCTTTTATAGCTCGACGGGGACCGTACGATATAGAATGTTCTCCTAGCCCGATTGCCCATTTCGCGATCCTTCCTGAAGCTTCTGGCTTAGTGAGAACTTGCCGAAGTGGTAGATCGGTCAGAACTTGTATCGGGTGAGCTTGGAAGTAGGGCTTTAGGCGCCGAGCTGCGTTTATGAGGGCTAGAGCGACCTTCTCGAGAGGCTAATACCTCGTCTCTGGGTCTTTTAGAACTCGGCTGACAAAGTACACCGGTAGCTGCCGATCTCCTTTGTCTCGGACCAACACTGCACTTATTGCCTCCTCAGATGTTGCGAGGTATAGAGAGAGAGGTTCTTCCTTCTGGGGGACTGACAAGGTTGGTAAGTCCTCGAGGTGGCGCTTGAGCTCCTCAAAAGCTAGCTCGTGCTCTCGTCCCCATCCAAATTCCGGGGCCTTCTTGAGAATTTTGAAGAATGGGAGCTGTCTCTCGGCAGCCTTGGAGAGGAAACGACTTAGCGCGGTTATGCACCCTGTCAACCTATGCACGTCGCGGATAGTCCGAGGTACCTTCATCTCCCCGCACGGCTCCCCAATCTTCGGTGGGTTGGCTTTGAGACCTTCGGCGAGATCCGGCGCTAAGAATTTTCCGCATCGCACGTTGAAAGTGCACTTTTTCGGGTTCAGCTTGAGGTTCGCCTGCCTTAGTATGTGGAGCGTGGTTCGCAGGTCGCTCACCGCCGAGGCCTCTTCTTTACTCTTGACGACAATGTCGTCTACGTATACTTCGACAATCTTGCCGATGTGATCTCGGAAGAGGAAATCGACCATTCGCTGGTAGGTCGCCCCGGCATTCTTTAACCCGAAAGGCATATATTTGAATGCAAAGATCCCGAAGCTTGTTGCGAAAGCTGTCATGATTGCATCCCCCTCATCCATTAGAACCTGATAGTATCCTTTGTAGAGATCGAGAAAGCAGAATACTTCGTGTCCCACCAAGGATTCGATCTTTTCATCAATGTTGGGGAGAGGATAGCAGTCCTTCGGGCAAACTTTGTTGAGGTCGGTGTAATCTACACACATCCTCCACTCTCCTTCTTCTTTCTTTACCACTACCGGATTAGATAGCCAAATCGGGTACCTGACTTCAAACAGAAGCCCTGCCTTCAACCATTGCTGCACCTCGTTGTAGATAACTTGATTTCGTTCGGCAGCAAATGATCGCCGTTTCTGCTTGACCGGGGTTGAGTTCGGGTTAATGTTAAGCTTATGCGTGATGATTTCCGACGACACCCCCGTCATGTCCGTTGGAGACCAGGCGAAGACGTCTTGATATTCCCTTAGGAGCTGGATTACTTGCATGCGTGTTTGAGGTCCCCCGGCAAAGCCGACCTTGACGACCTTCGCTAGATCTGTTTCGGATAGGGGAACCTGTTCCGCCGAGGTGTCAGGGATCGACGTCGTTTCTTCCGGCTCCTTGGGATACTTTGATTGCTATGCCTGGGGTTGACCTCGGAGAGCAACCTGCATGCACTCTTTAGCCTTTATCTGGTCACCTCGGACGATGGGGTTCCAGTAGAGGTCGGAATCTTTAACACGGGTGGTAGGGTGAAATGATGGCCCCGATCGCATTCGGCCAATCCCGACCTAGTATGATGTTGTAGGGGAGTTCGCTTTAACCACATAGAACCGAACCGGCCTTATCGACGCCGGGTCGGCGGGGCTGCCGCCAATGGCAACGTCGAGCGCGCAATGGTCCCTTCGGGTGGCGTCTCTTCGCGTAAAGCTCTTGAGAGCGGGGGTGTGGAGTTCACCCGAGCTGGGTCGAGGCCCATCCTATCCAAGCAGTGTTGGAAGATGATGCTCACGCTGGCCCCACCATCGATGAATACGCGATGGACCATCTTGTTGGCCACTCCGACCTGTATCACTGTGGCGTCATTGTGTGGTGTAGGCGCGGGCACGGGGGTCATCCTCGGAGAATGTGACGGTTTTCCCCCTTGAACCTCTTTTCGTTTGCTCCTCACCCGATGGGACTGGTGGTCTGCGAGCTTCTGCCTTCAACCTAGTTTTTGTCTTGCCTGGGGGTAGCCCGGTGATGGTGGAGACCACTCCGTCGTACTGTGGTGCGTCGTACGGAGGGTCGTCATCCTCCTCGTCATGATCGACCTTAGCTCGCTTATTGTGGGGAGCACAGCGACCTTGTCCTCCTTTCCGTTTTCCTTTTGTGTTTTTCTTTCCCCCGGCTTCGTATCTCTTCAGAGCTCCCTCTTGGGCTAACCTCTCTATCTGTTCCGCGAGGTCGAGACAATCCTCCGTGTGGTGCCCATGGTCATCATGGAAGGAGCAGTGCTTGTTTCTGTCCCGAGGTTTAGACTTTGACATGGGACGTGATTTAGCGAACCAGTCCTCGTGGAGTGCGAAGATCTCGGCATTCGTTTTCATAAAAGGAGGTCGTTGGGACGGCCCTGGTCCCACCCGAGGTCCAAGCCGGGACTGGATTGATCCTGATCCGAGCCGGGACTGGATAGGTCCTCTTTTGAGGCGCTCGTGGGCACTTCTCCGATCACGATCGCTCCGACCTCGATCCCCTTCAGTTCTCTTCTTCTCGGTCTCCTCCCGCTTCAATCGGTCCGCATCCTGGCCATCGGCGAACTGGTATACAATCTTCCACATCTCCCGGGCCGTCTCGGGCTTCGCTGGCGAGCTCTTGGTTCGGGGACCCGGGGCAACTCCATTTCGGAAGGCCGAGATGAGGAAGACATCGTCGATTTTATCGACCTTCAAGCTTTCCTGCATGAACCTGGAAGCGTACTCCCTTATAGATTCTTTGTCCTTTTGCTTCACCGATAGGAGGCAGGCTGTGTCTCGGCGAGCCTGAACCTTTGTATGGAATCTTTGCTTGAATATTTTTTCCAAATAGGTCCAGGACCCCACGCTGCCAGTTGGGAGGCTGTCAAACCAAGCTCGGGCATAATCGATCAGCATCTCGGGGAATAGCTTGCACATGTGTTCCTCCACGAGACCACAGTTTGTGCATGCTTGTCGTACCGGAAATGCGTTAGGAAGTTAAGGGGGTCATCCAGGCCCATTGTAGGCCGGGATGTTTGGCAACTTGTACACCGTGGGGAGTTTGGTGTCAAGCAGCTCGTCGGTGAACGGGCTGACAAGTCGGGCTGGTTCCTTTTCACGTCGGTGTTGATTCCTCGGGGGACTGCGACTCTCGCTATAGCTCGGACTTCGATACCTTCTGGGGCTCCGAGGTCGCCTTTGGATATGATGTCGCCTGGGGCTACTCTGCGAGCTTGGACTCCGACGTCGGGCGAACCCCGCCGGGGATCGCGCCTCTCCTTTAGCTCCGGTTCCGGTTTCTCGGTGTAGCGAGGAGCTTTAGGCAGAGATTTTTGCGTGGAACTCTCCCTGGCTTCGGGTATGGGAGACATCCGGGTCGTCGCAAGAAAGCGTTTGAAACGCTCCTTATTCGCTTTGGCGAATTCGGCCGCAGCGTAGGTGGTGGCAAGGTCAAAGTCTCTGGAAAGACCATCCTCCTTCAACTCGGATTCTTTCGGCTCCGACTCGTCGTTGATTTCTTCGACGTACCCTTCTGGGGTATCACCCGTTCTGAAGGACTGTCCGTTATGTGTCCTCCGATGCCGATTTTGCGTCGGGTTTCTCTGAGGGATGTACTCTAGCGCGGGCATCCCTTCGGAGGGATTTCCTCTTATTGGGTCCCTAGCGTGCCTCTCCTTTGGAACCGAACTGCCTTTCTGGCGATTCTCTTGACTTATGGGGCAGCTTTCTGCTTCGTTAGGATTCCCGCGTTGGCTTTGAGCCTCCCGCACGCTTTGTGATCGCGTTACCATCATAAATCAGCTACGTAAGAACCGTTGATGAGGTTCCCACAGACGGCGCCAATGATAGATCTAGGGTTTGCGAAAGCAGCTAAAAGAGACAATAACGCGATGACACAAGGATTTACGTGGTTCGATCGATGTGATCTACGTCCACGGGAGAGAATATAGAGAGCTTTTATTATACTTGAGAGTACAATGAGTATTGAATGTCTTACACCTCTAATCTTGCATCTATTTATAAGCCTTGGGTTAAGCCCTAATCCTTCTAGAGATCGGACTCCTTATACATATCTAGTTGCTTAATACATGCATATCCGATTCCCGTTTGTAGTAGAATTCTATGTTCTCCCAAAGTAGGGCTTCGTTACTTGGTCTTCAAGGCAGATGTTGACTTTGTCTGGGCCGAACTCTGTGGGCCGAGCTTTAATATATAGGCCCAAATAGCCTTAGGTCGGGCTCAGGACGAGGCCGGTACTATCACTAGTGGATATATATTGTGATTGATGCATGCTTGTTTAATTATGATAAGGTGCTGAGCAACGAGAGGATGAAGAGCGCGACACGCAGGAAGGGAGGAGCCGTCAGTTGTTTGTGTATTTCTACAACTTGAAGGGAGACAAGTGGGTTGAGCCATTGCCCCATTTTACTAGAGAGAGGGGGGAGAAACCTAAGTATATAGGATTATCTGGATTTGAGGATAAGGAACAGGACTCATCCACCTGCTCGCCCTCAGGATCAGATCAACATTTCTCATTCCAAATGAAATCAAAACACTACTACGTATACCTTTTTTATTAATCACTCCACTTTGGTTTACTTCAATTCCACCATGTGTTCCGTGATTTAGATGTTTTAATTAATTGTCCAATTGTCCCCAAAGAGACACCCAAGCGGTGCCGTTGAGGTCTAGGGTTCAAACTTCACCGCTCTCCCTCCCCCAAATAAAAAATAAAAATAAAAATAATTGTCCAACTTTATATGCAATGGTTGAGTTTTGTTTTTGTTAAGTTTTTATATTTTAATTGAGGAGTTGGCCATCTATATAATAATATTAGAAATCAACATAACAAATTTTAATGCTTTTAAGTCACATTAAAAATAAAAATAAACATAACAAGTTAATTAATGATATTAATTATTATTTTTGTTTAATTGCAAAACAAGTCAAGATGGTCGAGTAGTCTAAGGCGCCAGTTTCAGGTACTGGTTTAAAAGAGCGTGGGTTCAAATCCCACTCTTAAAATTCATTTTTTTTTTTTTTGTTATAATAGGTTGTCTATGACAAACCTATAGTTTTGATATCTTAACTTTATTTATAAACGCTTTAATTACAAAACAAAAAAAAAAATAGATTGTCTATGACAAACCTATAGTTTTGATATTATCTTAACTTTATTTATAAACGCTTTAATTACAAAAGTACACAGAGCCTTTAGTGAAATTAAAAATGTAAATTTCATTTCTTCTCGTTTCATACATAATTTTGTAGGACTGTCAATTTTCAACACGACACGAAATTAACGGGTGGGTCAAGCCTTATTGGATTCGGGTCCTTATCGGGTCAACCCGATAAGGACCTGAAAATTTCGGGTCGGGTTCGGGTTGCCCATTAATGTATTATATTTTTTAATATTATATTTATTTAATTCAAATCAAGCTTTTAAAATGATGACATATTTATTTTTCCTTCCAAGTCATCAAAAGATATTAAATTTTTGAATATTTATTTATTTTTCTTTTATTAAATTTTATTTTAAAATATTTTTTCTCGTATTAAATATTATTTTAAAATATTTTTTCTCTTATTAAATCATTTAAATTTGGGTTTGGGTCATTATGGTGTTGGGTCAACCCGAATTTTATCGTGTCAATTTCGTGTTCGGGTTTAGTCATTTCGGATTAGATTCGGGTTCGGGTTAAGCATATTCTTAACAGATCGGGTTCGGATTGAGTCTTAACAGATCAGATTGAAATCAGGTCGATCCAACCCGACCCGATTTCCACCCCTATAATTTTGCTTACCTCTTTTTTTGTAATACCCCGTTTTTCTTGCATAAATTGCCTTAGTTTTTCTTTAATTAAATTAAGGAAATTAAGAAGAAGAAAATTTCCTTTTTATTAATTTTTCTTCGACAACCCTAAAATTTTGCCGTAAAAAGGAATTTAATTTATTTTTGTCTCGTCTCGGTTAACCCGAAACGAGGAAGAATTTATGTTTATCAATATGTACTTACATATTTGATTTTTAGTTGAGAAAACTATGAATTTACTTTTCTTAATTAAATTTATTAGTAATTAATTATCTAAGTTGATAATTTTTATTTATTCGGAAATGACTCGTTTTTCCGTGTTTTATTACCAAAACTTGAATTAGGGTTTGAGAGGCCCTAATTGATTTTTCTAAAGTGAGAAATTAGTGATTGAAGTTATGATTAGCAAGTTAGTAATTAATTGATTAAATTAAGCATTTAATTAATTAAATAATCCTAATTATTACCTAAGCAATGACCTAACTAATGACCTAAGTGATGACCTTATCTTGTTGACTTTTGTGTTAATTAATTAATTAATTAACCTATGCTATGTATATATATATATGTATCATTTCACTCAATTCCTCTCATCTCTCTCTCGCCATTTCTCTCTCAAATGGCATAACACTCACACACTTTCACACACTTAAATCCTTCATTTAAGTCTTCATAATCCAAGCTCGAAGATCAAGGTTTCCATCCAAATCATTTCCAAGTTATTAATCAAGGTTAGATATAAGTTTAATTCAAGTTTATAGCTTAAAAATAAGCTTTGATCATCTTATTTTTAAATTCCGCATTTTTCGAAAATGAAGGAAGAATTAGGGGTTTATAAATTTTGATGATGGATGATCAAATTAATTGATTATTTGAGCTTAGATAATTATTCTAAGCATGTTTGATGTTGGAAGTAATCAAAGAATCAAAGTCCTTCTATTATTTTCAAAGTAGCCGAAAATATTAATTAAAATCAGGGCTTTTTGATCCTTTGGTCCTATGATCAAATTGATGATTTCTATGAGCCCCTATGATGATTATAAACATGTTTGATGGTTTGATTTATTAAGATTTGAGAAATTTCAATTTAAATTAACATGATTGGAAGTGATTAGAATGAAATTTGGATTTTAAATTCTTAATTTATCAAAAGGACCGAAATATATATGTACAATAAAGCCATGTATTTGATTTTAATGAAGAAAATAATGATAGAAGTGGAATCTACGTTAAAAATTAAGTGACGTAGAATTTTTCAGAATTTTAATACAAAGTTTTGAAATTAAGAGTTTCTAGAGTTTAATTCCTTGAATTACCCAGTTGGATTTACTCAGCTGAACTCGATCAATTTGGAATTACCATTGATTTACTCATTGGACTCGATCATTGGAATTACCTGTTGGACCCGGTCAATTTGGATTTACTCGTTGAACTCGATCATTGGAATTACCCATTTGGACCCGATCAATTTGGATTTACTCAATTTGGACTCGATCATTGGAATTACCTATTGGACCCGATCATTGGATTTACTCAATTGAACTCGATCAGTGGAATTACCTGGACCCGATCATTTTGATTTACCAGTGGACCCCGATCATTGGATTTACCCACTGAACCCGTCATTGGATTAACTTGAGGTCCACAATGATTTTCCGGCCCGGCTCTGTTTTCCGGCCACTCTGTTTTTCCAATGCATTTCGGTTTTCCAAATAACTCGGTTTTCCAATAGCTTGATTTTCCGAACTTGGTTTATCCAGCTGATCTTTGATCAACTTGTTTTCAGTTGTTTCTTTCGTAAACTCAAAAGTTATAATGTTAAGCTTAAATGTTACCAAAGAACTTACGCATTTATATTATGCTTAAATAATTAAATGAAAAGCTTAAGTGTTAATCAGATGCTTATATGACTAAATGAGATGTTTATTTGTTAAGGAAATGTTTATGTGATAATGATACGATAGTATGATAGATGAAAAGCTTAAGTGGTTAATGAAGTTATTAGTATGATTTTAACTGTTAATTAAGTTAGTAAAGAGAGTTTAAGAAGTTAAGTTAGAAATTCTCGAGTTTCGACGTAGAATTCCGAAGCGAATTAAGTTAAGATTATCGAAGTTGTTTATTCGATAGAAATTATTCTCGTTTTGAAGTTCGTATTTCCATTTCGATTAAAGGAGCAAGTGGAAGTGGAAGCTGAAGTGTAAAGCACAAATTTAGCGAGCGTTAAAGTTAAGACAAAAGCTTAAGTGTATCAGGTGGGCTTTCTAACCAATGAAATGACGAATGAAGTTATATGATTATATATGAGATGTTTTAAAAATGATTGACTTGCCAAATGTTTAAGTTCTTGTATGTTACCATCTACTATAGCAAGACGAATTCGGTCCTACGCAAGGTAGGATTTGTGTACACTATTTTGTAATCGGGAGCCTTCCGAAAGGAATGGACGATTACAAGTGTTTGAGAAGGAGGCCTCGCTTCTCAACACTATCATTATGTGATTATAGATCCGGTACATACATCCTAAAGTATATGTCCGGCCGTACAAACATGATTTACGAGAAAGAAGAAGTTGAGCATGCACAGGTTTATTTTTGAGAAACAAAAATTACTTGTGCTTATGCTTTATGGCAAGTTTAATCTCTAACTCTAAGAAGTAAGTTTCAAAATATTTTGGCATGTGCCCACTGAGTACAAAGTACTCAGCCCGCCTATTATTTCTAAAATGTGCAGGTTAGCTGGGATGAAGATGATCGTGTCTTTGGCGGACTTGTTGTTGTTGTTATTATTTTATTAATGTTAAGAGTCATTTTGATGAGCTTAGAACCTAGATTATATGTCGTCATACATATAATCTCTCGTATTCCACTGCAAGATTATGATATTGAGATTAGTATAAGTTGATGAAGTGTTGAAGTCTGAAGTCTCGAACTATGTTTGTTATCTTATTTTGAAGTCTAGCCAATCTAATTATCTATATAATAGTTGTTCGTTATATTGGAAGTTCAGTCTTATTACAACTGATTTTATCGTGCTTTCTTGATCCTGAAAATCAGCTCATTTCCTTCATGGTTGTTGCCATTAATCTGGTTGATGAGATTATTGATTTCCGAGCTGATTTGAGATTGTATTTGATGATATGCATATTTTAAAAAGAGATCAAATGTTCGTTTCATTAATCTCGAGTTACGCATGTCATAATTATCCTAAGTTTGATGATTTGTCGAGCATGAGTTGCCTTGTTTGCTCTTAAATGATAGCAGGGTCGCTATCTTAATCCTTTTGTTAATCATAAATTGTGTAAGTCGTGGGACCCACCGGCTTTGTCATCTAATTTCTAGGCCGGGCTGCGACAGTGGTATCGGAAGCGAGTCCGTTTGCTCGAGTCATTATTTCTTAAAAGTCTAGTCTAGTTTGAATCCCTAGACTAGTCGAGAGCAAAGTCTATTGCTCTAAGTTCATATTTTTTTTAAAGTCTAGTCTGGTTTGAGTTCTAGACTAGTCAAATTTGAACAACAACAAAAGTCCAGCACATCATCTCATCCGGCAAACCAGTACGCATTTAAAAGTTTCCTATGATAAAAAGTTTAAAATTTGAAGTTCCATGTGATTCAGGGACTGTTATGTGGACCTGATCAACCCACATAGCTAGAAACTCAGTAATATGGTCTTCTGTCTCCATAACGGAGTTAATTAATAAGATGAAGTTAGAAAGTTGGAGAAATATGAAATTGTGATGTGGATTTGAGATTTTAATGAGGTTGTTTTATGATTGAGTTGTTTAAAGTAAGTTTTAACAATTGCAAGCAAGACAATTGTACGTTTTTGGAAAGTATCGTGAACTTGGTATCACGTATGGAAAGGAAATTAGTTTCTCGAAGTGACGAGGCCATGAAAAAGTTTCAGTAAATGCATATGAGCTATGTAAATATTAGAGTTGAGCCGTTTCCATCGTGTTTAGATGAATATTAATGAGAGTAATATTTCAGGGGTTCTCGGAATAGTAAAGTTGGTACCTCTTCTTCCTGACGAGTGGATGAAGTAGGATGGCAGGATTCGATATTCAAGACGACCCAATTTCTTTTCTCATTCCTCAAGAGAACCCTGAAACCGTTGTTTCTCCTCATCCTAATGATTATAGTTTTGATAAAAACAGAATTATTTCTTAGCCGTTGTTGAATGGCTATGTTTCATCTCCACCTTTAACAAATGTTTTGCTTCTGTTCCCAAGCCTTCTGCTTCGGCGAACAACTTGGTTCAGCTCCCTCTATTGATGTAGTTCCATTAAATCCTTCTATGGATACTCTTCAAGGTTTGAATTCTTCAGAGCTTGATTATTTCTTTGAAACTCAGCTTGTTTCTTTCATTTTCACGAGAGGAGTACGTCTGGACCGCGTCGTCATGTCGGTGACGAGGAAATCGTTGACCCCGAGGTCGGAGCAACCGAATGATATTTTTATCTTCGTTATATGCCGTTTAGTCATCTAGGATTTCAAACCTAGTTTAGACCTTTTTCGAGTGTGGTCGACGTGAATGTTGTCCGTTTGACGTTAGATGAAGTGGAGAAAGCCGAGGAGAGTACCGAGTCTGAAAGTGAGGAAGAAAAAGAAGAAGAAGATCCATTAGAGGATGAGCAGAGAGAGAGAGTTCGAGAGTGGCGTTAATTTAATAGATTAATAATCGAACAAATTTTACGCTTGTTTAGTAGGTTTTCGTATAAAGATGCATAAAATGTTAAGTTTCAAAGATTCGGTAGCGATGAAGAATTCCGCTCCGAGAAAGTAGTTTTGCGTGATGTCCTAAAATCACGGTTAACGCCGGAAGTTTTTGTTATAGAGAAAAATCCCTCGTTTTTGTGAAAAAGTACTCGAAGAGGTAATTTTTTTTCCGTTAAAAGAAGAAGTATAGCCAAAGCGGTCATTTTAAGTAAATTTCCGAGTTTTGTACTTATGTCGGAAATTATTTCTTAAAAATGAATTAATGAAACAAGAATTTTTTTTTTTGAAGTAAAATGAAGTTTATTTTTAGTAAATAAAAGCGTTAAAACAAGAATTGAAAGATAGAAAGTTCGTTAAGCGCATAAAGAATCGAAGGAGAAATTTTTTTTAACCATGGAAGTGAGAGATGGCTGCACCTCAGAGATCGTTCAAAAATATTACATGGCGAGAAGTCAGCCATCTCCTAGACTCAGCGCTCGCTGAAGAAAGCAGGACGCCGGAACTCAGC
The DNA here is from genome assembly GCA_031470985.1 of Agastache rugosa. Classification (NCBI taxonomy): domain Eukaryota; kingdom Viridiplantae; phylum Streptophyta; class Magnoliopsida; order Lamiales; family Lamiaceae; genus Agastache; species Agastache rugosa. The sequence goes on from CM062605.1 coordinate 30,456,176, forward strand.
GTCCGCTGAGGTTGAGCGGTCGCTGACCCCGGGAACCTGAAGTCAGCCACGATTGAGCTTCAGAGACCGCTGACCCTGGGAGGTCAGCCGCGGCTGAGTCCCAGCGGTCGCTGACCTGGGCGGCGGCTGTTCTGCCACTTTTTATTCCGGAGGCCATAACTTCCTGCTCGTTTAACCGAATTCAGATCCGTAAATTGGGTTAGAAACTAGACATCCGTGGCTTTCTAATGATACCCTGCACTTCCCCTGATTCCAAGTATTCTGTTCTCAAATCCAGTTAGAATCTGATACAGCTGTGCAGATTTTTCTGCAAGTTGTTTCTTTCAAGTTTAATCAATTTATTTTGATTTTTTGGAACTTTCTAAATCAAATTTTGCTCGTTATTATGAGCTTGAGATCCTTTATGTGACGAACTTTAGTAAGCAAGATGATGAATTAATTGCAAGCATGGCGATTGTTCGTTTTTGGATAGTAAAGTGAATGTGAGATATCGTTGGGAAGCAACAACGAGATGAAATCGACTGAAGAAAAAGAAGAAAAATGGGTATGAAGAATAGATTTAAAATAAGTAATGAAGAATGAAAACATAACTTAAAATATATATATAAAAAAAATAATAATAATTCCGTTGTTCGTTCATCATTCGTCGTCCGTTTCGTTCTTTGTTTGTTTTTGTCCGTCGTTCGTTATTCTTTTCTGTCGTTAATCACATTCTTGTTATGTTTTAGAACGAGATTGAGATGAATTAATATCTCAAAAGAATTAAAGAATGAAATTAATTTCTCGGGATAATGTTATTCCTTTCTGTTTTGTTAGGAATACCTGAGCTAAAATTTTATTTAACCTCAGATTATCCGATTTAATTAAGGTTTGGGATTCTTTCATTACCCAACCTACTTCTCGGATTATTAATCCTGTCATTCCTTATTCAGTTAAATGCGTCAGTTTTGACCTCAGAAATTTTTATTAAAGAATTGGATTTAATTTTAGTCTTTCGCGCAGAGGTGATTTATTCTCTCTTTCCGAGGATCCTTAATATTCCCAACCCTACGAATATTAAATTTTCTTCCGTTTCCATTTTTCCGTTCTAGTAAGGGAGCATGAAGCGGGATCATTCTCCCTGTGTCATGAGAATAATAATATAATGACCTCGACAACAATCCCACTACTAAAAGGATGGATTGTTTAACTAACATCAACGTGTTCCTCTCCAAAAGTCAAGTTCAAGGCTAGTTTCTCATCGACACCAGTTGCGGACATTGAAGATGAAGTCAAGCTTACCTTGGTCTGAGATGTTATCGTCAAAGAGGAAGTAGCAGAAGAAGATGATGTAGAAATCGATAGTATAGAATTCGATAATGAGTTTAATAAAGAAGAAAAGTTTTCCAAGGACGACCAATAGAGAGTCGACCTTTTTAATTATTTTGAGAACGTGAAAGAAAGAAGTAGTATAAATACGGAAAATGTGAGTTTTTAAGTAGAATATATGATGCATGGTTTAACCATAGATTTTTCGATATGATTAGTATTCTGTACCGTCACTATTACGCTAGTGTGATGCTAGAACATCACAATTAAGATAAGAATAATTTATCTTTTGGTAGATTCCTTATCTTAAAGAGATCTCAAAAGGGAAAATCTTCCAGTACATGAAAGAATGACTAAAGCAGTCATTAAGTTCAGTTGATGAGTTCTTATATGCTTAAGAAAAATAAGAAGTTATGATGCTTTGTGAAGCAGAAAGTAAGTTGACAATAAATTGTCAAGATAAAGTTAGAGTTTAAAGAATAAGAATTTTATGAATATAAGTTAAGTATGAAAGGAGTAAGTTGCATTGCCAAAAGTTAAAAGTACGTTAGGTTATTTTGCGAATTGTTTGAATGGTTAAGAAAAGTTATGAATCTGAATGTTTTGATGTTGATTGTCAATATGCGAAAAGTTTATGAAGCTAAGTTGTTGTGCTATTGCTTAATTCTTGAGTTAAGTTATGAAAGTGATTATGCTATGATAAGATTTGATTTACTTGAATGTTAAGTTCCATGTTTGGAACTATTATTTTGAGAAGTAACTGCTTTTACATTAAAGCTTAATATGTGAAAAGTGCTTAAACTTTCAAGTTAAATTCTTGATAATGTGATCGTATGATGATGAGAATGAATCGTTTGATTCATTAATTATGATGAGGATGTTATGTGCTAAAGATGTGAATAAGAATTTTATTAAGTTTTAAAAATCAAGGAGTTTTATTCCGTTTAAAGAAAATAAAATTCTTCGGAAAAATCATTGTGCGTGTTAATTAGAATGCCTTCTAGAAAAAAAAATAAAGTAGAAAAGAAGAACATCAAGAACCTTTTTCCGTCTCCTCAGCCTGAAAAGAGGATAAAAGAACTTTTTCTTTGTCAAAATCCCCAACTTTAGACGGGAGAGAAAATTCGTTAGAAGATGAAGAATGGGTTTGATCGTTAGAAAGAATTTTTTTAGGTTTCTTCGTTGTATCGATCAAGAGCGTCTTACGTGCATGACCTACCAGCTCAAAGGATCGGCGGATCATTGGTGAAAAGTTCGTCAGGAGACGTATACCCGAGCGGCTAAAGATCTAACTAGAGAATAATTCAAGAATACTCTTTTCAAGAATTATACCCCAAGAAGTTATCGCAAATAAAAGAAGAATGAGTATGCCAATCTTAAGCAAGGAGAGAAATCGGTATCCGAGTTTGATCGATAGTTTTATGATCTCACTCGTTTCGCCTAAGATGAAGTAGACACAGATAAGATAAGGTCTGAGCTCTTTCGAGCCTACTCAGTTAGAGTGTATTGATCTATGCAGAAGTAGTGCATTGAAGATCAAGGAAATTTAACAGGTTTAGGTCAATCAAAAGGCGTACCTGTTATAATCTTATGGGTACATCGCATTCATTTATATAAAATGCATGCGTTAATAATCTTAATTTTAAAACGTAGAACGTGCTAGGCGAAATCTAAGAATAATTACTCCAGTAGGTGAACCTACCTCAGTTACTCTTGTTTGTCCTAAATTAGAGTTGAATTAGGACTTCTCTAAATGATAGTCAAAGCCTTAACCTAGATTAAAATGTGAAATGTTGACATCATTCTAGGAATGAATTAGTTAACCAAGAATTTTGTAACCATTCGGTACAAGTAGAGATAAATCTCTTTTCAGCCATCTAGTCAAGATTAGAAATTATTCTACCGTCACAATGGCGGAAGCGGATGATAGCAGCCATGGAAGTAATTCCAAAGTTCAGAACAAGGATTTCTAATGTTCAGAGAAAAGATGAAAAGTTAGAAAAGTTTTGAATTTTAGTACAGCCTTCATCCTCAAAGGGATGGTCAATCAGAAAGAACCATTCAAATCCTAGGGGATATTTTAAGAATTTTTGTTTTTGAACGGAGAGATCATAAGGAGCAAATTTTTTTTTTTTTTACTTTTGCTAAGTTTGCTTATAACAGCAATTATCAAATGAAGATAGACATAACGCCCTATGAAGTCTTTATGAAAGAAAATGTCAATCTCCGCTCCCTTGAAATAATGTGAGCGAGAGAAAAATGTTAGGGCCGAAGTAATTAAAGAAATGATAGAGATTGTGCGTCAAGTCAGAAAAAAAAAATATACATAAGACCTTATGAAATTCTGAAAAGAATAAGTCAAGTAGCGGATAAGCTAGCTTTATTGCCGAGTTTTAGAAGTATGTATAACGTGTTCCATGTATCTCAGTTGCGATGATACATGTTCGAACCAAAGCATGTTATCCATCTAGAAGAAGTGATCTTTAATCCAGATCTAAGTTAAGAAGAGAAGCTAGAAGTGATTTTGGATCGAAAGGTCCATCAACTTAGAAATAATTTGATCGTGTCAGTAAAGATCAAGTGAAATCATAATGATTTAGAGAAGACACATGAGAGTTAGAAAGTAAGATGAAAGAAAAGTATTCCCAGTTATTCCAAGAAGTAAGTAAATTTCGGGACGAAATTTATTTTTAGGGGGAGAGAATGTAATACCCCGTTTTTCTTGCATAAATTGCCTTAGTTTTTCTTTAATTAAATTAAGGAAATTAAGAAGAAGAAAATTTCCTTTTTATTAATTTTTCTTCGACAACCCTAAAATTTTGCCGTAAAAAGGAATTTAATTTATTTTTGTCTCGTCTCGGTTAACCCGAAACGAGGAAGAATTTATGTTTATCAATATGTACTTACATATTTGATTTTTAGTTGAGAAAACTATGAATTTACTTTTCTTAATTAAATTTATTAGTAATTAATTATCTAAGTTGATAATTTTTATTTATTCGGAAATGACTCGTTTTTCCGTGTTTTATTACCAAAACTTGAATTAGGGTTTGAGAGGCCCTAATTGATTTTTCTAAAGTGAGAAATTAGTGATTGAAGTTATGATTAGCAAGTTAGTAATTAATTGATTAAATTAAGCATTTAATTAATTAAATAATCCTAATTATTACCTAAGCAATGACCTAACTAATGACCTAAGTGATGACCTTATCTTGTTGACTTTTGTGTTAATTAATTAATTAATTAACCTATGCTATGTATATATATATATGTATCATTTCACTCAATTCCTCTCATCTCTCTCTCGCCATTTCTCTCTCAAATGGCAGAACACTCACACACTTTCACACACTTAAATCCTTCATTTAAGTCTTCATAATCCAAGCTCGAAGATCAAGGTTTCCATCCAAATCATTTCCAAGTTATTAATCAAGGTTAGATATAAGTTTAATTCAAGTTTATAGCTTAAAAATAAGCTTTGATCATCTTATTTTTAAATTCCAGATTTTTCGAAAATGAAGGAAGAATTAGGGGTTTATAAATTTTGATGATGGATGATCAAATTAATTGATTATTTGAGCTTAGATAATTATTCTAAGCATGTTTGATGTTGGAAGTAATCAAAGAATCAAAGTCCTTCTATTATTTTCAAAATAGCCGAAAATATTAATTAAAATCAGGGCTTTTTGATCCTTTGGTCCTATGATCAAATTGATGATTTCTATGAGCCCCTATGATGATTATAAACATGTTTGATGGTTTGATTTATTAAGATTTGAGAAATTTCAATTTAAATTAACATGATTGGAAGTGATTAGAATGAAATTTGGATTTTAAATTCTTAATTTATCAAAAGGACCGAAATATATATGTACAATAAAGCCATGTATTTGATTTTAATGAAGAAAATAATGAAAGAAGTGGAATCTACGTTAAAAATTAAGTGACGTAGAATTTTTCAGAATTTTAATACAAAGTTTTGAAATTAAGAGTTTCTAGAGTTTAATTCCTTGAATTACCCAGTTGGATTTACTCAATTTGAACTCGATCAGTGGAATTACCATTTGGATTTACTGATGGACTCGATCAATTTGGAATTACCAGTATTTGGAGCCGATCAATTTGGATTTACTCCGAAATTGAACTCGGTCATTGGAATTACCAATTTGGACCGGTCATTGGATTTACTCACTGGACTCGGTCATTTGAATTACCTACTGGACCCGGCCATTTGGATTTACTCAATGAACTCGATCAATTTGGAATTACTCAATGGACCGGTCGATTGGATTTACCTGTTGGACTCGATCACTGGATTTACCAATACCCGGCCAATGGATTTACCAATTGAACCCCGTCAATTTGGATTAATCTCACTAGGTCCCGGCTCGGTTTTCCGGCCCGGCTCTGTTTTCCGGCCAGCTGTTTTTCCGGCCATTCTGTTTTCCGGCCGGCTCGGTTTTCGGCTCAGTTTTCCAAATAACTCAGTTTTTCCAGCTAGCTTGATTTTCCAGACAGCTTGGTTTATCCAGCTGATCTTTGATCAACTTGTTTTCAGTTGTTTCTTTCGTAAACTCAAAAGTTATAATGTTAAGCTTAAATGTTACCAAAGAACTTACGCATTTATATTATGCTTAAATAATTAAATGAAAAGCTTAAGTGTTAATCAGATGCTTATATGACTAAATGAGATGTTTATTTGTTAAGGAAATGTTTATGTGATAATGATACGATAGTATGATAGATGAAAAGCTTAAGTGGTTAATGAAGTTATTAGTATGATTTTAACTGTTAATTAAGTTAGTAAAGAGAGTTTAAGAAGTTAAGTTAGAAATTCTCGAGTTTCGACGTAGAATTCCGAAGCGAATTAAGTTAAGATTATCGAAGTTGTTTATTCGATAGAAATTATTCTCGTTTTGAAGTTCGTATTTCCATTTCGATTAAAGGAGCAAGTGGAAGTGGAAGCTGAAGTGTAAAGCACAAATTTAGCGAGCGTTAAAGTTAAGACAAAAGCTTAAGTGTATCAGGTGGGCTTTCTAACCAATGAAATGACGAATGAAGTTATATGATTATATATGAGATGTTTTAAAAATGATTGACTTGCCAAATGTTTAAGTTCTTGTATGTTACCATCTACTATAGCAAGACGAATTCGGTCCTACGCAAGGTAGGATTTGTGTACACTATTTTGTAATCGGGAGCCTTCCGAAAGGAATGGACGATTACAAGTGTTTGAGAAGGAGGCCTCCTTCTCAACACTATCATTATGTGATTATAGATCTGGTACATACATCCTAAAGTATATGTCTGGCCAGACAAACATGATTTACAGAAAAGAAGAAGTTGAGCATGCACAGGTTTATTTTTGAGAAACAAAAATTACTTGTGCTTATGCTTTATGACAAGTTTAATCTCTAACTCTAAGAAGTAAGTTTCAAAATATTTTGGCATGTGCCCACTGAGTACAAAGTACTCAGCCCGCCTATTATTTCTAAAATGTGCAGGTTAGCTGGGATGAAGATGATCGTGTGCTGGCGGACTTGTTGTTGTTGTTATTATTTTATTAATGTTAAGAGTCATTTTGATGAGCTTAGAACCTAGAATATATGTCTTCACACATATATTCTCTCGTTTTTCCGCTGCAAGATTATGATATTGAGATTAGTATAAGTTGATGAAGTGTTGAAGTCTGAAGTCTCGAACTATGTTTGTTATCTTATTTTGAAGTCTAGCCAATCTAATTATCTATATAATAGTTGTTCGTTATATTGGAAGTTCAGTCTTATTACAACTGATTTTATCGTGCTTTCTTGATCCTGAAAATCAGCTCATTTCCTTCATGGTTGTTGCCATTAATCTGGTTGATGAGATTATTGATTTCCGAGCTGATTTGAGATTGTATTTGATGATATGCATATTTTAAAAAGAGATCAAATGTTCGTTTCATTAATCTCGAGTTACGCATGTCATAATTATCCTAAGTTTGATGATTTGTCGAGCATGAGTTGCCTTGTTTGCTCTTAAATGATAGCAGGGTCGCTATCTTAATCCTGTTGTTAATCATAAATTGTGTAAGTCGTGGGACCCACCGGCTTTGTCATCTAATTTCTAGGCCGGGCTGCGACATTTTTGTAAGTCGACATATGACACAATTTCGATGAATTATAGTAGCTCCTACAATTCCGGTTGGTTTGCGAACTAATTAGTTCGCAAATCAATCAAGTGGTGACGATATTTTTTAGCTAGAATAATTTTTCATTATTTATTTATAGTTACTCAATTAGTCAACAACATGATCACATAATCTACCCATTCAAGGGTCGACTTTATCCAAATAAGTATAACAAATAAAATAATAGCGAGTCAAGATAATTTTTTTTTATACAAATTCGATCGCATTTATAAATTTCTCCCCAATCCAATTCAAATCCATTTACTTCCACCATCTCTAAGATCTTTGGTTCTTAGAAAAGAAGCGCAGAACAATATAGAAAAGAAGCCTATAAACAACAGCCCACCCCGCCATCCAATACACCTTCTCCCACTTCAAATTCTTGCCGCTATCAATCCCAAGCGATTTCAAGATCGTATCTCCGGCAGTCCCTCCGAACGTCTCCGACGTCCGGTACTCGTTCAAGATCAGCCCCTCGTAGGGGTAAGTCATGGTGGATGCGTAGTGCATCCACTTCCAGTACCCCGGTATCCCGTTGCTGTCCAAGAAGTAGCCGCAGAACAGGAAGAATAGCGCCGTGAACGCGATCACGGCGGCGTACCCCAGAATGTAGTTCGGCACGACGGAGCTGACGAAGACGACGAAGGAGTTGGTCGACAGCAGCGACATGTAGAGCACGAGGAGGAAGTAGGCGAACTCCCCTTCCAGCTTAAGCGGGAACCAGACGATGCCGGCGTACACGGCGGCCTGAAGGGCGAGGAAGGGGAGGTAGGTGATGAGTCCGGCGATCGCGTAGGAGGAGGCGCGGTACGCGTTGTGTGAGGTCTCCCGCACGAAGATGAACCGCTCTTGGATGAAGGCCGGAACGGCGTCGTTTGAGGAGAAGAAGAAGAGGCAGACGGTGAAGATGAAGAAGCTGAGGCGGTTCGTGATTCCTTGCGGGTCGTCTTTCGGTTTCCAGAACATGGTCGCCATCATGAATCCCATCACGGTGAGGACGACGAGGCGGGAGAGGAACAGCTCCGGCGTGCGCCGGATGCTGATGAAATTCCGCCGCATCAGTATCCACGTCTCCGGGATGAAGGAGTTGGTGAACTTAGGGCCGAGGTGGTGGCCCCCGCCGCCGCCGGTGTGGAGGCCGCTGTGAGTTATGTAGTCGTCTTCATTGACGGTGTAGTCGCTGCTGTGCGGCGTTGGTGTGCCACGTAGGATGTCGCTTGAGCTCGTGTAGTATCCCGGAGATGGGCTAGTGGTGGAAAATTATCGATCAGTAACACACGAAATCTTCTATTTTAAATTATGTTGTACGACTATATTTATATTAGTTAATATTTACCTTGCTCGAGTTTTATCCGCATAATTTCTTGTGGGTGTATAGATCATTGACTGGCTTTGACTCCACGATCTGGATGTATTCCACGGGCTCCTCACACTATGGTCAAAGCTATCTTTGACCGCCATCTGCTGATGAAGGCGTTTACTAGACCTATCTTTGACCGCCTTTAATGCCGCGGGCGGGGCAAGCGGCGGGTTCGCAACGGACGTCGAATAACCGTCGTGCTCCGCCACTAGCGGCGGTTTAACTCCGGTGAGAGCGAACTCGGCCAAGGCCTCGACTCCGAAGGCTGATTGATCGTACTCTTGCACCACGTCGATGAAGTACTCAACGGCGTTTTCGCCTTTGGGCAGCTTACGGCTCATCCGGTCGAGATGGAAAGCCACGTCTTTAGGTGGGCCCTGGTAAACGAGCTGGCCTCGAGCCAAGATGATCATGTGGTCTAAGAGGAGCTGAATTCGCGACGAAGGCTGGTGGATCGTCAGGATTACGGTGCTTCCTGATCGGGCTATGTCGTGGACCTTCTCGATCACGCTGTTGGCGCTCGTCGAGTCTAGTCCTGAAGTGGGCTCGTCGAGAAATAGCAGCGATGGGCCGTGGATGATGTCGACTCCGATCGACACACGGCGGCGCTCCCCGCCGGACACTCCTCTCGTCCCTTCATCGCCTATGTATGTATTCCTTGAAGACTGTGAAACACAACTAAATGGTCACTTTAGGTCCAAGTCTCTTGCTTATATATTTAGCAAAGTACAAGAATGAAATTACCTAGAAAGTATAAATATCACTTTCTAGTCGAAAGTATTCGCCTTTTTTCAGAATTATCAGACACTTTCAATAATGATAATTAAATTAGTATCCAATAAATTGACTTTGTTTTCAAATCTTGGAATGACTCAATACTTCTAAATTTAAAAATAGAATTAATTTACTGGACGCTAATCTATCATTTTTTAAAAGTATGTGACATTTTTTTAAAAGCATGTCTACATACTTTGGACTAGAAAGTGATATTTTACTTAAATATGAAACTTTAATAGGACTCATAGAGTGAAGAGTTGTGATGAGGAAATTACGGATAAACCAAGCTGTTGGATCAAATTATCGACACGCTGTCTCTTTTCATCTCTGGAAATAGATCCCAACCTAAAATCAGCTGCAAACATGAGCGTCTCATAAACAGTGAGCATAGGAAACAGCCGATCATCCTGCATTATATAAGCCGAAGTCCTCTTGATCAAACTAGGGCTGACGTCGACGCCGTCAAGCGACACCCTCCCCATCAAGCTCCCGCTAGCAATTCTTCCGGCCAAACCGTCAAGAAACGTCGACTTTCCGGCACCACTGGGCCCCATGACGGCGGTGATGCAGCCTTTGGGGGCGTATCCGGTTATCTCATGCAGCAAATCCACTTCTTTCTTCTCCCATTCGCCGTTGATATCCTTCACCTTCTTGATCACCGTATATGTGAGGCTGGAGAACTCCAGCCCCCCCGTCAGCTTCACCGGCTTCCCGATGTCGATCACCATGTCGGGACGACGGCTGTCTCCGTTCTTCATCGCCGGAAAAATGAGAACAAGAAAAACTTGGGTTTTTCCGAAAAGCATGGCCTGCAGAGGGGGTTTAAAAGAAGGGGTGGAGGCACTTCCTAAGTTGATGCTGCATTGTACAGTCCGTAATTTCGACATTTTTTTTTTCCGTCTATACTGATTGCTTCTTCTTGTTTACTTAATTTCTTGGATTTTTGCTGCTTGTCGCTGCCGAAACTGCGTAGTTTTGCGGTGTTCTTTATTGTTGCAACTCTCTGTGTGTCCGAAGAATGTTGAGATTAGTTTAAAGATTGGTGATTAATTAATTAATTAGCTAGTAATTGACAGGCAATGAATTAATCGTTGTTTCAATCGAAAAACTAGTCGGATGCCTTTGATTTGAACGTAAGTTAACGTTGGGTTGATTTGAATTTGAATACATAACATCGGGTATTTTGAAGGATTACATGATCGATTTAATAATTTTAAAATTGTTCAGTACATTGAAATATATATAAATGGTGCAATACTATAGTCTTTTTATACAAACCTTCCCTACCCTTACTCAAAATTACTATACGTGTGGATCATGTCATAATAAATCTATATATAAATTAAAAGTTCTTATAAATCCTGATTATGATATAATATATCCTAAAATAAAATAATTTTCTAAATATATTAAGAATCCCTAATTATAAAAAAATATACCGAAATAAAAATGTTAACTAAAAAATAAAATTAGAAAATGAAAGATAATAATAATAAACTCAAGTTATGAATAAAATCAACCCTATCAAAAATTATTAACTCAAAAGTAAGAAAGTTACAAATAAACACTGATTCTGGAGAAAATCAACCCTAATTAAAATGGTTAAATAAAACTAACACAACCATACCCTTACACAATATTTGTTTATTTCAAGAAAAACAAAAGGGGTAATGGCCTGTAAATTCCTCAACTTTCAGCAATTTCTGGTTTTGCTCTCCACCTAAAGAATCTGCCTGTAAATTCCTCAACTTTCAACAATTTCTGGTTTTGCTCTCCAACTAAAGATTTTGCCTGTAAATTCATCAACTTTCAATTATTTCTGATTTTGCTTCCCGCGATGGGATCCAGGAAGAATAGTTTTGGAAAATTTATAGACGTGACTTAAATTAATCTATGTGGCACTCTCGTGGCATATATGTAAATTAAAAATAAAAAATATTTCATGTCATCATCCCCACCCCTCTCTCAGTCTCGTTCTGCCCTGCTTTCTTTCATTCTCGCAGAGATAATTCAACCGAAAAAATACAGATCATGCGCTAGAAGGCACCCATAAAATCACAAGAATTTTAAATCCTACTCACACCCATACAATCTTGCGCATGATCTGTATTTTCTCGGTTGAATTATCTCTGCGAGAATGAAAGAAAGCAGAGGAGAACGAGACTGAGAGGGGGTGGGGATGATGACACGAAATATTTTTTTATTTTTTTAATTTACATATATGCCACGAGAGTGCCACATAGATTACGTCTATAAATTTCCAAAACTATTCTTGCCGGATCCCATCGCTGAAAGCAAAATTAGAAAAAATTGAAAGTTGAGGAATTTACAGGAAAAATCTTTAGGTGGAGAGCAAAACCAGAAATTACTGAAAGTTGAGGAATTTACATGCAGAATCTTTAGGTGAAGAACAAAACCAGAAATTGTTGGGAGTTAGAAATTTACATGCTATTAACTCAAAACAAAAAATATAAACAAAGGAAGTGGACATTTATCTAGGAATGAGAATGTTGAAAAACATTAAAAAATATACTCCATGAAATAATTTGTCAACCAAAGTTTGACTATGTTAATAAAATTTTCAACCAATTTTTATTTTTTATTTTTTATGTAGGGGCCTCTTGCACGGTTGCACCTCCGGGTTAATAATGTTTAGGGGGTGTTCTTACTCCATACTATATACAAAGGGAGGCTTAGCGCTAGGAATTTTTTTGCACATTTTCAGTTAATTTTAAATGTATTTTATTTGCTATTCCGGTATCATTCACTCAAAAATAATGTTTTCTTTTTTAATTCAGAAAACACTAAATTTCATATGATCTAATATTTTTTTTTTCTATGTAGTTGGAAATCCTCAGTGACCACCACCGCTCTTATGCAATAAATTGCAATTTACACATTATTACACATTAAAAGTTAATATAAGCGTCTCGATTTACAGAATATTTGTAAGATACGAACTTGAAATCAAATAAATACCCACCCGTCCCAGTGGGGATGACCTAGTGGTGGAGTGGTTGCGCATTGGCCAAATAGGTCGAGAAGTTCGAAATCTTCTCGTAGCAAAAAAATCCTAGGTGGGGTGTGTGAGTTTAATATTTGTAATGATATTAAAAAAAATAATAATAATAAAAATAAATAAATACCCACCCACCAATAATCAATCTTGAAGGGGACAAATAAAATAAAATGTGAGTGATTGCTTTAGGTCTAATAAAAGTGACCGACTTCTTCTATCTGTGGCTTCAGACAAACAGATGTCGGTCGCCTTTTGTCCTCTCTCTCTTCGCACTCTTCCGCTTTTAAGTGTGTGAACCCAATTCTACTTGAGTAGCTCCTACCATCAACATTTATATACCCCGCACAGAATAACGAAGCGCGTTCAACTAACAAATCACACCATCTTCCCAAAGAATTTTTGATCCTTTGTTGTTTAAGTAACACAATGGGTGGTGGATCTGGATCTGATTCCGGACTCGCGAGCTTCGTCAAGTTGCTGATTACTAATTTCGATATTCTTGCTGGGTACGTACGCTTCTCTCACTTTCCTCTCCTAATTTAACGAGTTTCACTTTTTTGGGGGGTTTTTGCGGCAAAAAGATTTATTGTTGATATATTAGCGGATGTGTTTGAATTTTGCAAATGGGGTTTCGATTAGGTCGATAGAAAGTGTTTATCTGTAAAAATAAATGTTGTAGGGTTTTGCCTTTTTTTTTTTTTTTAATTTAAAATTTTTTCTTGATTAAATGCAGGCCTGTGGTTAGTCTGCTGTATCCTCTGTAAGTTCGGCTATGCCTCTTCTTCTATTTACTTTTTAATTTCATTATTTAATTGTTGTGGTTCAGTTTTCTCCAGCTTTGATCTTTGTCCTCAATTGTTTAGCAAGTTCTTTTTTCGAAAATTTTGAAGAATGGTTTATTTTATTTCTCACTGTACTGATTAATTCAGTTGAATTTGAGCTCTTGGACAGATATGCATCGATTAGGGCAATCGAGACGAAGTCTGCTATTGATGATCAACAATGGCTAACTTATTGGGTTCTTTACTCTATGATTACTCTCTTTGAGCTTACTTTTGCAAAAGTTATTGAATGGTAAGTCTCTTCTAGTTTGATACGATTTTCTTCTCATAGATTATGGCTATATGATTTCTTGGTTCTGATGCTGTTTATATGATTGCTTATATCTTTCTTGCATATGATGTGATGCTGCTATCTTGTTTAGATTTAGCCTGACTTCTATTGTCATTACGATTTACATGATTTGAAACTCTTGCTTACGTTAAGATTCTTGTGAGGAATTCAATGTTTTGTGATTGCTGAAATGAGGTATGCTAGAAGCTAATGTGAGATCATATTTTGAGAGCTGTTGGAAGTAGTTTTAGCTCCGAGATATTACTTTCAGGTTTCGGTAGTTTGATGCTCGAGATGGGACCAGGTATCGCTTACTATTGAATGTAGACTTGGGGTAATCTGATGGAGGCAAAATGATTAGAATCATGTTACTTGATAAACATATAAGTTCTCAAAGGTTCTACAATCACCTTAGTGATTCTAGATAGAAACTCTGGTGCAGATTTGGATAGCTCTGGATTAGCTCGTGTCTATGGCATAGATGATAGAAACCCTGAAATATTTGATCATATCATTATATTTAGTTTCTTTTAGTGAAAATCAACCACTTCTCTTATTCTTTCTTTGATACTATCGTTGATGTTTCTAATCATTAATGTTTATGCATGCTAGGTTGCCATTCTGGTCATACGCGAAGCTGATTTTCACCTGCTGGTTGGTGATCCCATACTTCAGCGGAGCTGCCTATGTCTACGAACACTATGTAAGGCCTTACCTTGTTACTCGACAGAAGTCAGTTAACATCTGGTACGTTCCAAGAAAGAAAGACGTCTTCAGCAAGCCCGATGACATCCTCACTGCAGCAGAAAAGCATCTTGAACACAATGGACCTAATGCATTTGAAAAGTTGTTTCACAGGGTATATGACTTTTGCTCAATTGTCTTAGATCTTTCCTGTAAACTTATTTCTCGAAGTCTGGGAATTGCACTGTAACATTCTTGGTGCCTTAGTCTCTAATTCTCTTAACATTTTTGCCGGCTCCCGATTTTTTGACATCACTCATGGTTTTTTCCATTTCCGCCCAGTCCAGGGAGACCACCACCACAGCTAGGAGTTATGACTACCCTACCCATAGCGATAGCTACAGCTATGAAGATGACTACAGGTACTGATATGGTCATGTTTTGTCGTCTGGTTTCCTTTGGTTCGACGACAAAGATGCTTTTGTTGAGAGGAGCTAGTGACTTGATCAGCCTTATTTTACTATATTTCTATCCTGATTGTATGCTGCTTCTAGTGTAACTGCTTAGTTGTTGTTGGAAAAGGCTCTGTTTATGCTAGGTGTGTGTATTTTGGTTCGACTGTCAATCATATGACCCTTTTCCTACTATCAAGTATATATGTTTCAGATTTGCATAACTTTTCTCGTTTTATGATAACTTATGTTTCGTTACATAACTTTTCCCGTTTTATGATAACTTGAGGAGGCGTTTATTTTGGGTTATAGATTAGATCGACATATGATTTGAGTATTTCAAAGATTCGACAATCAAACAAGTTCAAGATTGAAACATCTAATAAAATGTGGTTTTCGTTGGATGAAATATCTACTCGGTTGTGAACGTGCAAGAAAGGAGACAACAATTTGATTCCAGTGCATTATAATTAACTTCACAAGTGAGGATCCTATACACAGTTATATTTTTCAAATGTTTCACATCACATTTGTTGTTAATTCATCTCAACGAAAACTTGTAAATCTTGTATTTTAGAAATTCAAAAGACAACTCCTTACCAACATTTTTATACTCATTTGGTAAATTATATTTGCAGCAAATTAAAAAATCAGTGATGTAGCATAACAAGTGATGTAGCATAACATTATGTATAAGAGGTATTGCACAGTATAATAGGGTGTCGCACCTACAATGCCAAATCGGCTGTTAGGCGAAGCGATCTAACGAAAACTACATAGGACGAAGATCTCCCATAGAAACGAAAGCTATTTACCCCCATGCCCATCCCCATGCAAATGGATAAAAAGTGAAGGGGCATTCCGAGAATTGAACTCGGGACCTCTCGCACCCTAAGCGAGAATCATACCACTAGACCAAATGCCCTTTCGTTACTAAAATTAGCAACACATTTTAAAATCGATAAATAATAGATGCATCATCACCTGGTAGTCCGGTACATCCGTACGTGTATTGCTAATCAGGGTGTCTCCAATGGTGGGTTCCAAAATTTGGAACCCACCAAATACACCATTGTGCAAAAAAGAAACTGGTTTCCAGTTTTGAAACTGGAAATCAGTTTCAAAACTGAAACTGGCTTCCGCAACCGCAAACTTTGACTTTTTTTTCTTTTTTGCCTTTTTCATTTCGAGTTTTTTTAATAGTTTTTGATAAATACGGACCTATTAGCTCGTCTAAAACATATCGAACATATATCTTATATTAAAGATCATGACGAGAGCTTTTATTCAACATAAAAATCCGATTTGAAACGAGCAAATGATGATATTTTAAAGTTCAAAACTAATGTAGTGTGTATTATAGTGGGACCCTTTAAATAGTAGAAACTGGTTTCATTGTTGGAGAAAGTGTTAGATAAAAAAGTAGGTGGGTTCCAAAAGCTGACGTGGAGCTGATGTGACGGTTTGGAACCTGAAACTGGTTTCCAACCATTGAAGACACCATCAGTAAGTAACCTGTAAACCTACTGTCTCCTATTTCCTTTATTTTTTCCTTTTTCTATAAAATTAAAGGAGAGAGTGTGACAGATTTAAATTAGAGGGAGGGAACTATAAATAAGGATCCCCGTTCATATCTCCAGCAACCGATTTCCATTTTACTCTTTCGTTCCTACCTGCAGGAGAAATAGAATTCTCACTCCGACTCTTCTCTCTCTCTCTTGGTGTTCCTTTGTGGAGAAATTTGGAGCTGAAAGTGTTCATTCTGTTCATCAACGAAATACTTGCCGCGCGCGTTTTCGTGAGTATCTTCTATCCGCCTTTATTGTGAGGGTTATATTTCGCATTGCTAGTGAACGTGGTTATTTCATCTTTAATTTTGATAATTTAGTTGGTTAACTGTGTTAATTCGACGTTTTTGACGCATTAATTTGACGTTTTGGTTTGTTTCTGATTCGTTTTATGAACTTCGATGAAATATTTTTCTACAATATGTTCTTTATTGCGGGTTGGAAGCTGAATCTAGCTACTCTCTGGTATAATTCGACGTCGATGTCATGAGAATATAGCTGTAATTGCAGGCTTATGTCTTCGGTAATGATATGTTTCATTCAATGTTTGTAGTTAAGGATCAGTGCTAGGTTATTGATAATGGAATCGTTTAAGCTGGTCTTTTGCATCTGCTGAGCTCTGATAATAAAATTGAGGTACTTTATTTGTACAGCATTAATAGTAAAGAGCATCAGTTTCTTCTAGGTTCTTTAAAAGCATAACATTGTGGAAGAAATTGACGTTGGAATCTCTAGATATTTCTTGATTTTCCTTGGTGCTCTTTGAAAATGCATGCATGAACCAAGCTAAAGGATGATATTTCCCAATTTTTTACGAGGTTCCATGTATATCATTTTAGGTATTTGTTGTTTTCTGCATGGACTTCATCAACTTCAAGAAAGAGTTAATAGATATGACAGCTTGATGGATACCTTGCAAAGGAGCCCTGGTGATAGGAATACTCTGCAGGTATATAGTATAGCCTTTCAATCTTCTTTCTGCAACTTCTGCTTCCGTTGTTGTTGCAGCAACATTGGGAATCTCTATAATAACAAATTGAGCATAGGATATATCTTTATCTGCTTTCGGCTTTCTTCTTTGGACTTTCCTTTTCCTTAAGCTTGAGAATCTCAATCTTTGGCTACTTCGTTAAATTGCATTAGCAGAATGTTGGGTACACGTTTGCAGATGTAATTGTGCCAAGTAGAAGTTACTTTTATATCTGTAGAAACATCAATATAGGGGAAAATAATATTGTTTTTTCCCATTTGAAGCAGAGTTTTCGTTCCTTTGCTCTTTAGTTTCATGCCTTGGCTTACATTTCCTAGTCCAGGTAACCAAAATAACAATACATTCGTCATTTTCTTGTAATACGTCAACTGATGTTACTTCATTAAGAATGATTTCATTTACCTAGTGAATGAGAGAATATGCTTGTTTTTGTTACTAATTAGTGCTTAAATGTTTTGCTCAGGCCATTAATTCCTTAAAGAAAGGTTCTTATCTTTTGAAGTATGGTCGGTGGGGGAAGCCTAAGTTCTGCCCCTTCCAATTGTCCAAGGTGAGCTTCATTTTGACAGGGTATTGTGCTTCCTTTCCAGTACATGCTAAATCGTTAGATCACACCTCCTCAAATTCATTCTTATTATATTCGTAAAATCACAAAGACAGCTATAGTTACCATCAGTTCAGATAGAGCAGATGATTAGGAATTGAACATATGCTGAATCAGTTAGATTTGGGAGTTGGGACTCTTAACAATATAGGCTCAGCTGTTTTGTTTCAATAAAACTAAATGATGAACGCTTAGTTGAATTTCATATTGTTCACTATTAAGGAGATCTTTCACATTGTTTTTACTTTGGTAAAACAGTTCTGTCTTATAGGCCTGTGGTATAGACTTGAACCCTTCGAACTAGAAGTTGTGGCATCTGTTCTGCAATGTCACTTCTACTTTACTATATTCATCTTGTTGCAAATTATTTCATGTTGTGTCTCATACATTATTACATATGTATTCGATGAGATGTCAGGATGAGACAGCTCTAATTTGGTATGCTGGAAAAGAGCAGAAACAGCTCCAACTTAGTCAAGTTACAAGAATCATACCTGGACAACGTACTGTAAGTCTATACGTATTCCACCTCAAGAACTATTTGCTTGTCTTGTGTGTAGACTTTTTTGTTTTAGGGAGTGCTTGATTTTTTATTACTCGAGTGTCTATTGCTTCATGTGATAACAATGAATAACCTGCATTGATGTTATTAATTGAAAGTTAGAATCATTTTTCATGATTTTGCAGACAATATTTCAGAGGTTTCCTCAACCTGAGAAGGAGTATCAATCATTTTCTCTTCTTCATGGCAAAAAGTCCTTGGACGTGGTACGTAGTACTAGGTAATTTTTTTGTACTTTGTAGTATGCTGATCCACATACTCAACAATATTCTAACTATGACATGAGTTATTATGTGAGGATGGTCCTCTCTCTCTCTGTAACTTACAAGATTGATTAGTCATACTGATGCCAAGCCAGGGAATTGTTAAAATAAACTGAAACATGGTTGTAATAAGGTTATTGCAGTCACCAGAAGGAGAGGGTTATTGCAGTAGTTTTCAAGCAGAGAAATATATGCTCTTACCTAGATTTTGTTTTATTAGTGCCAAATCTGTCTTTATGACCATTTCCTCTTCACTAGAATATTTCTTACGTTTGAATGTGTGTGTGTGTGTGACTATGTGTTGCATATTCCGAATAGTTGAAGTTTATTTTACTGTTGTAATCAGAACAGCATAGTAATGTTGACAATCTTGCTATTTTGACAGATATGCAAAGACAAGTATGAAGCAGAGATCTGGTTTGTGGCCCTGAGGGCATTGATATCACGTGGTAACTGTCAAAAATGGAAAACTGAAATTAGGACGGATGATGCTCTGTCGGACTCTTCAAGTGATCGAACAGAAAGAAATTCTTCTCTGTCCGTGCTATCACACAGCAGCAGCAATGCAATTCACGAGGTTTCTTATTGTGCTACTTTGGAGCACTAAAAATCTACTATTATATCTGAATCTTTTCTGTAACATTTGCAGGATAAACAGATAGATCAGATTATGGATGTCCCTCTACAAGGATTGCCTCAGAAAAGTCTCGGAAGAGCATTTTCTGAAATTGTATTACATAAAGCAGCATCTCTACGCTCTCCACAGAGAGATGCTGTTCACTGTTCTAACATATCACAACCAAATGAAAATATTGCTGGTAGAAGCTCTGAAGATGCTCTCCGAGTCAGTTACTCCAGTGGCATAACTACATCTAGTGTGGAATCTTCTCCTGGAAATACTCCTTTAAGTAGCATTTTTGTATGGGGAGAAGGTTTTGATGATGGCCTGCTGGACGGGGGCATGGCTAGAGCTGGAGAATCATCTCCTGAGAAGGATGCTTTTATGCCCAAGATTCTGGAATCTGCTTCAGCACTTGATGCTGAAAATATTGCTTGTGGTAGTACACATGCTATTCTAATCACAAGGCAGGGGCAGGTTTTTAGTTGGGGAGATAGCTCCGGTGGCAAACTGGGGCATGGATTGGATGCTGATATCTGTAGACCCAAGCTCGTTGATGCTCTTGGAGGATTGAACGTTGTATCAGTAGGCTGTGGAGAATATCATACCTGTGCTGTAACACAAACTGGAGACTTGTACACATGGGGAGATGGTATCCATAACTTTGGCCTGCTTGGGCACGGAACTGAATTCACTTACTGGACGCCACGAAAAGTCAGTGGTCAGATGGAAGGCATCCATGTAACATCTGTATCTTGTGGACCTTGGCATTCAGCTGCTATCACATCACAAGGTCAGTTGTTTACTTTTGGAGAAGGAACTTTCGGTGCTCTGGGCCATGGAGATCGATGTAGCACAAATGTCCCTAGGGAGGTTGAGGCTTTAAAAGGACAAAATGTTTTGAGGGTATCTTGTGGATTTTGGCACACTGCTGCCATAGTAGAGGTTCCTTCTGAATTGCCAAGTCGTGGCAACTCTCCAAGAGGGAAGCTGTTCACCTGGGGTAATGGAGATGAAGGCCAGCTTGGCCATGGTGATGAACTAAGCCGACTAGCTCCATACTGTGTTGCTGTGCCAAATGACAGAAGTTTCTGTCAGGTTGCCTGTGGTCACAGCATTACAGTCGCTCTCACCATCTGCGGACAAGTATATACGATCGGTATTATTGATCGTGGAGAACTTAAGCGTCCTGGTGATAGCCATATGTTGCCTGCACGAGTTGAGGGCAAAATGAAAAGCTGTGTCGTAAAAGAGATATCCTGTGGCTCTCATCATGTTGCTGCTGTGACTTCAACATCAGAAATGTTCACTTGGGGAAAGGGAAGAAATGGCCAGTTAGGTCATGGGGACAATACCGACAGGCATTTTCCAACTCTAGTTAAAGCTTTAGAAGGGAAACATGTGAGGAGAGTCACTTGTGGAAACAATTTTACTGTGGCAATTTGTCTTCACCAATGGGTAAGCCCTTCTGATTACTCAGTTTGTTCTGGTTGCCATAATCCATTCAATTTCAAGCGTAAACGTCATAACTGCTACAACTGTGGGCTTCTTTTTTGCAACGATTGTACGAGTAAGAGATCTTTGAATGCCTCTTTGGCTCCAAATCTGAGCAGATTACATCGTGTATGTGATGATTGTTTCTCTAAACTAAACAAGGGCTTGAATAGTAGAGGAAGCTCTCTCCCTCCTAGATCAAGTAGCATAAGTTTACGTGGAAACACCAGCAAGGAAAAGAAGAAAGAGTCCTTCAATTCTCCTCAAGGCAGTGTACTTTCCAGACTATCATCATTCAATTCTCTCAGAAAAGCTAAAAAGCAACTTGCTAAGAAGAACGAAATGCTCGATCCAAGCAGTACTCATAATTCACCTATCTATGGAGGAAATACTATATGTGATGGCTCGCCTGCATCAAGTCCATCAACATCTATAATAGATGGCTGTGACAGAATAAATGCTCTTGTTCCAGGTTCCACATCTTCTCCTGTCTCCACCAAGTCAACTAACTCTCCGTCACTCCCCTCGTCATTTCGCAGCCATCCTTTCCAAGAAGAAGTTATTGGTGATCTAAAGCAAATAAATGATGATCTTGCTGAAGAAATCTCATTCTTAAGGGAGCAGGTAAATTATTTTCATGTAAAAAGTGGACTTTATTTCTATTAATGCAACAGTATGCCTTGGATTTGTTTACTACTCCTATATAGAATTATTTTAAGTTCTCATCTTATTAAGAGATTAAGGAAAACTTCTGTTCCAAACCCCTGCCTCAACCTATTTTTGACATGTTTGTATGGAAGAAATACAATGCTAAAGTAAAATTGGTTTTCTAGAAACAGAAAACTACATCTCTTTGCAGACAGTCACTCTTTTGGTCAGATACCATACTAACTTAATAGATATTGTATTGATGTATGCATCATAGGTGGAAGGTCTTGCTCGCAAATCTCAGCTCCTTTCAGCAGAACTCGAAAGAACATCCTATCAGTTGGATGAGGCTACTGCATGGTTTCAGCAGGAATCCGAGAAAAATAATGCTGCAAAGGAAGCAATAAAATGCCTCATAAATCAGGTTTGTTAACTTGCAATTTGTTAAACATATGTTATCAAAATCACCATCACTATGCAATTATTATCATATTATTGCATGCAGTTAAAGGCACAATATCTTTGCACTGAGAAATCCTTTCTTGTGTTCTTGTTCAGATGAAAGAGATGGCTTCAGGAATACCTCATGGATCTTTCCCTTTTGCTGATAACAATTGTCATGTTCTGAGCACTGCCTCTAAATGACATACTAGAAGCCCTTAAGTTGATTTGTTACGAAGAAAAAGCATGACGAGATACATCATTCAATGCTTTGCAAAGGTATATAGATATCTGTAGAATTGCATGACATTTTCTACGACTGAATATGCTTTCACTTAGATAGAACTGCAAGTGGTATGAAGCAGATTATGATATCTGTAAAAACTAAACTGCACCATTGATGTAATCTGACATGCTTTTGCTAGATCATTTGTTACATAATTGCCATGGATGCAAATATCATTTGAGCTTTGGATATGGAGCCAAGACCTAAGAGTTCCAAATTCATATTTTCATTGAATTTGTGCTAATATTTTCATATTACAGTTCATTTCAGAACGAATCTCGTCTGCAAAGTGGACACGGCAACTGTTCTTTCTAGGCACTGCAGATGAGATTTTGAGTCACTATTCAATGATCACCGCCATTTGAAAACCTAGTTTCTTCGACATTAATAGATCGGGACATAATTTCTTTAGCTTCTGCAAGGGCGGAATCCTTCTCGTCCACAGCATATAGTATCTTCTTAACTGCCACAACCATCTGCAAGATAGTTGAAAAGATTTTACATTTCTCCGTTTCAGGAATCAACATCAGATTCTGCAGTTTCTCAAAAGCTTTCCCCATGGAACAGTCCAACCAATGAAGCTCATTCAAGCTCGACTAAACTTTTATGTCGAGCAAAGCATGGACATACGAATAACGCCTACATATTTCTCAACTGTGTATTCGAGCTTTTGAGTTGTAACAATCAAATGCAGAGAGAAATTCTTACCGGAAAATTATCCAACTCAGGTGTCTGGCAAAGTATTTCAATGTCCCTCAATTTGGCAAAGTAAAAATCTCTTTCCTTCTCCAAGGAATCAACAGAGAGCTTAAGATCCATAATCTGAACATTATGTAATCTTGCATTAAATTGAAGACCAAAACAAAAGCAGAAAGCCAGCAAAACCAACTCTCACAGGATACTACATTCGATCCCAGACATGCCAGAAAATCGTGTTTTCATGAGAGTTGTAGCAATGTTACCTCGTTTTTCAATCTCTGAATCTCTAACGAAGCATCAGCACCAGCACCAGCAGGCACGACACACGTTTTCCCTTGTTTCATGCCTGAAAACAAGAAAATTGTAAAACGGTACACAGTGGATGTTGAACTGAAGAAATGTTAACAAACGAAGAGGTTAAGCCTACCAGAAATCTTATTACTACTAACTCCATTGCATGACGCAGAATTCAAAGAATTATTTGTTTGCAGCGACTTTGAGTTCTTTTGGGAACCCTTAGGATTTCTTTCCTTTCCACCTTTGGTCCGGCGATCTACCGGATCATAATTCCTGGACAAATTCATGTGTTATGACTTCCTATAGAACTAATGTCAATTCCCAAAAAATATTTCAACCAAGTATGTTCAGAGAGTATTACTCATTCATCACTCCACCATTAATAGAATCACAGTAACGTTTCAGCCATTGCAGAAACTCCAAGTTGTCCAGTGGCCTCCCCTTGACAAGTTTGTTGACCTCTACATGCTGCACCAATTAAGTGAAACGGTCGATCCTCGTATTTAGATTTGATTAGGGATTGTCTACGTTGGGTGATAGACTGGATTTACAATTCATAGAACTTAGTATGAGAAAGAATGGACTGTAACACTGAAGAATACCTTAGTAATTTTGAGTTTGTTAAAAACATCCTGAAGTACTTTGTAGTTCTGGATCATATCGTACTCGGTTTTAGCATCAAAATTAACCTACAACAGATAGATATGTTAGTAAAGCTAGAACACTACATTGTTATATAAGAAAATCTACACAGCTAGAGCATCACCTTGTGCATGGGAACTACCCCTGGATGTGCCATGTCCATCATCTGACATTGCACTGCCCCAGATGCTGCCTATAGTAAAAAGTCGATAAATAGAACACGATACAGATTAGAGAATTCATAACCTCCAGGACAAAAAGAAAGGAATGGAATGACACGAAGATGTACTATGTTAGCCTTGGACAGCATAAAAGGACATCACAAACAAGGAACGAAGCAAAACATAAAAGAAAAGAAAGTATACATATTACAGAAACTAAAGTCCTCGCGATCATACTCAAGTCAATAGAGCCATGAAGAACTCTAGTTTCTCATCCAGACAGAGTTGACCTTCTAGATCACCCGTTGTTCTCAAGGAAATAGAAGATTCGCAAAAGCATAAAAAGCATCTCTGATTGTCCTTCATTGAGTATTTTCACCAAATGAGAGGCATTTATAATCTATATTGTCATAGAGAACTTGTATTATCACCAATACGATTTCCCAGTTCCTATTCTTTAGGCAACATCAAAATATCAAGTCCCACAAATCATCAAATTCATTTGAACATCAGATATGCTACGGGTGATGATCCACTACAAGATCCTTCCTCTCCACTTACGTACAAGGGGTTCGATTCACCATCCACACATGATGCAGTCATTGCCACATCAGATAGTTTACTCCATAAACACCAAGATACTAACAAACATTTCAAATACATCTCCCATTTTGTTTCATAAAAATTTCAACAATCTATATTTAAAAAACAAACTGACAAAGAGCATAGGGCATCAAATCTCAAATATAGCTCAGTATTAAAGCAATATTCCATCTAATAAAATAAAACATTTCCATGACTCGTGCTTTTCATAACTACAAGTAACATCACAAATAGCAACCGACAAGTGCAGTAGCATTTGTCATCGCTACAATATGTCGACAATTTGTGGAAGTCATGAGCATATCAAACAAGTTGAGAGTCATACATAAAGGAAGTTTAGACCTGAGCAATCTTTCCTTACACATCTGCCAGTAGGTTTCATATTTTCTTGCATTGTTTTTCCCTTGGACAAAAGTCAGAGGAAATAACCAGAAAATTGTCTTTAGAGATGGACAGAACACCAAAAACTCCAAGATAATAAATGCATCATTTTTCTTGAGAAATATACTCTCTTTCTAAGATCAAATTAAAGACAATTCTTCACAAAGATCTCTTCTTTCATGTATACAAACACGAAAAGATGATTATTCACGGTGCATAAGATGAAAAAAAGGAAAATTCACAGTGCATACTCATGAAAAATCTCAAGAAACACACAAACTAAACATATTCATTTCAAACAAGGAAACTAACAAAAAAATTTGAAATTCCAAAAGGGGGGAAAAGTTTCCAAAAATGGGTTTTTTCTGCGCTTTTTACCTCTTCAACACGAGAGAGACTAAGCTGAAGCCTGGCGTTGATCCACGCAAGAATCTCATTCCTACCCACAAAGTACGCACCATCCATCATCCCAATACTCGTCGTCATTACTGCAACAGATTTTTAGTGATAGATACAAGAATATATGTAAGTGTCGATGATCAAGATCGATTCTTTAAAATATAATTTTTCACCAATTTTTTCAAGATTTAAACATTCACAATGCACATGTAGCTCAGTCTTTTGTTCTTGATATTTGTGATAGAATAAATGGCGTGTGGACGATAGAGTGAAGAAACCAAGGGAGCGAAAAGTTTTCACGTTTTGTAATTCAAAATATTTTATTTTGACACTGTTTTTGTTGTTGAATTGAAGTCGGTATTTATTGGATGAATCAAAAAAAGAAAAAAAATGCTGATATTCTATTTGGATTTGTTGCTTTAAACTGGCAAGTTTATATTTTTTATTTATTTCAAAGATTTCTTTCTTTCTTCTTGCTTTATTTCTGGTATAATTACAGTTAAATGAATAATAAGATATCATTAATTAAGTAAAAAGATTCCTTAATTTTTGCAACAAGTCATGAAATTTTTATAATCGGACAAAAATACTACCCATTCTTGAATTTCAATGCTTATTCGCATAATAAATTAAAGAAAATGAAAGCCATCCTAACAAGTTACAATTATCATAAATAATGAAAATGAAAATGACCCTTTGTGATAAAAATAATTGAGTAAACTGGGAGAAAAACAAAAATAAAAATAAAATAAAAGCAGCTGGCTCTGGCCAGCACTAGCAGTATGTGAATTGTGAAGCTTTTGTCCGTCGTTTCCATTATTTGTTAATTCATTATTTTACTTTAACAAGCATGCTTATGAATTTCTTTCTTTTCTCTTTAATTATTTGAATCATATCATGTACTCCCTCCGTCCCATATTAGTGTGATTCAATTAAAATTTTATGTTTCACAACAAATCAAACACGCACCGCACTTTTGGGGGACGGAAGAAGTATACATTATCACATATACATTATGTGTCGTATTCTAATATATCAATACATGTGTTTATACGCAGTGGAGTAGCCATAACAACACTTTGGCGGGAGCTAATTTTTATATATTTTTCTAAATTTTAAAATTTTTATGCAGTTCGAATTGGTGGTGGGAGCTTTTGCACGACAATTCATACAATATTGGTTATTTGATGATTTTATAAGTAAAATGTTTGGAAGGGGCTTAAGGCTCCCTCCCTTCTTAGTGGCTCCGATATTGTTTATATCATTAATATAATTACGGTATTTAGTTTATCAGATAAACTATAATAATATTGTTGTATCCAAAGGTCAATTTTGAATACGGTTTAGTAATTGCTAAACAACTGTTGGTTTTGGATATGAAAAAATGAATAGAAAAGTATTGCCTCAACCTTATCTGTTTCTCTCATCTTTATTGGAATCTAGATTTTGTAAGTTTCTGATTGTTTTGGTGTAAAGCCAAGAGCATTCTTGTCTATCATACTGAAATATTTTTAACTAATTATCTTAAAATCTTCATTGTGTTGTTATACTATTGTTCTTGATGTAAACACATTGCTTCAACACATCTAACAAACAACACTATATATATATATATATATATATATATATATGTGGAGTATTATTTTACGCATCTAGCGCGATTACTTATTACTATTAATATCGTCACAAATTGAGAAGTTGAAAGTACACATACTAGTTCGCTAAAGCCCCATAATTGTAGTAGGAGGGTCGGTTAACAATGAATTTTTCTAATTACCTATTTTATAGGCCAATTATACCAAATTAGGAACCGTTGGGAGGATTTATCTATATGTTTGGAGCAAATAAAACACATACTATACTAGACGAAATGTTATGTTACGGTGGTTATTACTAATTTATTATTCTCTCCGTCTCAAAATAGTGTAATTCAACTAATATTTTATACCTTATATATAATAAAATATGAAACACATTTTTGAAGGACAGATGCAGTACTATATTGATTCATTAATGTTAATATTTTTTTTATTTTCTTGAACCATTAATTTAAAAGACTTGAAAGTTGTTCAAATATTGCCAAATAACCTTTACTATTTTGCTTCGTTTTTTTTTTTTTTTTAATTTTTGGCGGATTATATATATATGCGATAATGTCATTGTCATTGCCTTCATTTATTATTATAGTTCGTCTAAATCGTCTAACTCAGAGTTGAAATTAGTTCATAATTTCATAGAATCACAGTACGAAATGTTCTTACAAGATCTTGACCTAATTTTACAGCATTTGTAAATCACGATTAAGTTACTAATAAATTTAAACTAAAACTTTAATAAAATAAACAATCACTGATAATTCACATAGAAACGGCACAGTTTGTGAAAAATTGCAAGTATCAAAGAAACATACTGATTAAGACTAGTATTTGTATTATACCTCAAAGTATTATTCACATAGTATAAACATCGAGCTAAAATACATGAATACATTCGTGTAATATTACACTCACAATTTCACATATAACATACAAATAAATTAACCGATAAAAGTGGAGCAAAAAAATAAGAAAAAGACAAATTGCCCAAGTAAATTTTAATTTTTTCATCATGGCATCGTAAGGCCAAATTTCTGAAAGAGGCTTTGTATATTGTTGAGAATTGCTAAGCTGTTGCTCATGTACTCCTGCGACTTCTGCACCTTCAGTTTAAACTCACCCACAGCCGTCGATCCCATCTCCACCAGCCCATCAAGACACGTATCCTGATCAGTCATGGCCGCGCTGATCCACGTCTGCAGGTCGCTGATCCTCATCTCCGTCAACACCTTCTCCCCGGGACCCACGCAGATCGACTCGGCCGACCTCTCGAGCTGACTCACCGCGTCGTCGAACAGCTCGGCGCAGTCCTGCATCGCCGGCTCGGCAGTTGGCTCACTGAGTTGACTCCTGAGGCTCGACACCTCGAGCAGACTGGCGTGAAGAGAGATGTTGAAGAAGCGGAGCGGATCGTCCGACGCCGGCGAATTGAGGGGCAAAATTGAGGAGAAGCACGAGTCGGGGTACCGAGTCACTGAGCAGACGGTTTTGAGGGACTCGGCGGAGTTGGAGGCGAGTTGCGACGGCTCGGATGACTCGGACTCGGTGGCGGACTTGTGGACGAGAACACTGATGAGAGAAGCGATGACGAGGGTGAGGAAGACGGCGAGAGAGATGGCGATGATGCGGCGGAGGCGGCGGCTGCCGTGGTTTGGTGGAGTGTCAGGGCTGCCTTCTGCGGAATTGACTTTGCCATAACCTTTGACGAATTTGATGGACTCCATGATTAGGGTTTTCAAGAGGAAAGGGGAAATGGAAGGTTCTTTGATGGCAGAATTTGTTTGGGGGTATCCGGTTTGCAAATGGGGGATATTTCTCAGAAAATGTCAAAATGAGATTGAAATTGGAAAGAGATGTTATTGACAAATTATTACTTTGAAGACGTGTTAACTGCTAAGTGCCAAGTAATGATTTTGTTTATTTTCAACTATAAAAAAAAATGTTTTTCTTTATTTTATACTATTTGATTATTATATTTCTAATATTTTATTTTAACTGTTTAAGAGTATTTAAAAAAAAAAAGAAAAGAAAAGAAATTGGGACGAGGGGATTGGTATTATATCTGATAATTAATGCTAACTTTTTCTTTTCCTATCCTGTCCTCCCTCTAAAAAGTAAGATGAAAATTTGTACATATACATTCGAACACGTGATCAATACAGGATGAGAAAAAATTAACCTTAAATTTTGGACGAATAAATTATATCTAATAATGTATAATAAAATTTTAATTCGATAATGTAATTTGTATCTAAAAAAGCTTTGCTCTAGTATATTACAAATACTAAATTGAATGCAACAAATTGACAAAAAACCATTCAAAAACCTTGGATAACTTCTAGGATAGTTATGATTTCTTGTCTTGTTGAATAACTCAGATCACTCCACAATTGAATTTTTTCATTACAATTATGAAATTATTAATTGTTCTAAAAATAAGACACCAAAACCGAAATCTGTTTTTTTAGGGGCAAACACGAAATCCTATTTGAATTATTAGGATCCCATTGATACTTGTACAATTAATTGTCACCGCCGCCAGATCGCTCCGGTGAACAATGCTCGGGAAACATTGCCCAACGGCGGAACTTTGACGCCGACGAATCTACAGATTCCCCGGAGAATGCAAAGAAGAAAGGAAAAATACAATCCGCTCAAACACAAAATCACCACATTTTTCAAAACCTCATTCCTCCTCCAATCACCAGTACCACCACCAATCTCACCCCTGAACCTCCGCATTACGACGTCGTGCCGCGCGAGGAAATCACCTCCGCTTCTCACATACGCCTTCACGCGGAGCACCTTCTCCCTCACATCACTCACAGCCGTCGATTCCCCCTTCCACAGATCATCAAGGCACGAATTCAAATT
This sequence comes from Agastache rugosa, assembly GCA_031470985.1. Lineage (NCBI taxonomy): Eukaryota > Viridiplantae > Streptophyta > Magnoliopsida > Lamiales > Lamiaceae > Agastache > Agastache rugosa. Next base: position 30,486,188 of record CM062605.1, read on the forward strand.
CTCCTCCGCCGCCACGATCCACTTCACCATCTCGCTCCTCTCCTCGCCACTCTGCGTCTCCACAGACGGGTTGACCCGCAGAGCCGCAAGAGCATTCCGGATCTGACCCGACCCATCGCGCAGCAGCGAGCTTGCGCAGTTCATGTAAGCCGGTTCGGTATCGGAGTTTGGTAGAATCAATGTAGCGAGGGTTATGTCTAGATCTTCGGCTGCAGATCGGAGAGAGAGATCGAAAATCAGATCCGGATCAGCATCGGATTTGATGCTGACGATCTCCATGAACATATCTAAGCACGACGGGATATTGGAAGCGACAGAGTAGTATGCTCGGACTGCGGGACTTAGGGGATGATCGGATTCTGAAATGTTGTGGAGAAGATAGAAGAACGATGATGCTAGAATTAGCGCTAATGAGATAATGATGCAGAGGAAGATGAAGATTATGACATTGTTTCTTCTTCGAATTGCCAATGTGCTTGGATCTTCCTCAATAAATTGTGCCTTCAAATCGTTGTTTTTCACCGGTTCCATGATTTTGATTTGGTTTCTACTCACAAATCATGATGTTATCAAGGATATGAGAAATTGTCAACGGGTTGACCTCTGCACGTTTAGATGTGGGCGGCAACCTTCAAACCTGGGGTCCTGGACCCTACTCTATTGATAAAGTACGTGACTCTTGAGCAGGCAAAATAGCACGTCTTGACCCGATTTGATTTTGGGTTAGTCTTGCCTCATGCCGGCCCGATTTGGCCCGACCTTTTGAACAATAAATGACCATTCGGGCCAGGTTGGGCCTCATTCTTTTTAACCCCAAACGCGGTCTTGGTCCAGCCCGGATTGGCTCGGTTTTTCCATAAAAGCTCGAAGAACTCGGGTTGAATCATCTCGGGTTTTGTGTCCTTAACATTCAAAAGTGCATCAAAAATTCCCATGTGCAATACATGTCAACAATTAAAAATCGAAAAATTCCTATAAGATCATATAGGGATTATTCCATTTTTTAGTGAGATAGTCTTATGTAAGAAAGTATGGGGCTTAAAAGTACTGAACACTAAAGTATGATTACTATGATCCAACTTGAAATGTCCGTACAAGTATACTTAGGCAAGCGGTGAATCCTATTGTGATTAGGTTTATCATGACTTAATTATTGCTATTAGTATAAATAGTTGTTCTTCTTTGTAATTGCATCTGAAATATCATGTAGTGAATATATAATTATTTTCAAATCGACATACTTCCTCTGTCCCATTTATATAGGCGAATTGAATTTTTCACAAAGATTAAGAAAAATTATTGGAAACGTAAATTTTATAGTAAATTTCTTAATATGCCCATATTTATTATTTGACTATGCACTACAAAAAAAAACAAGATTTACCAACGGAATTACTGACGGATTCAAAATCCCTCAGTAAATACCGACGGATTTATGACGGAAAAAAAGCGGGTCGGCTAAAAAATATTTACCGACGGATTTCTGACGGACATTTGGCGGGGTAATTCGCGCCGTAAATACTGACGGATTTACCGACGGATATTCCCTTGTTAAACTTACCAACGGAAATATCCGTTGGTAAAGTTCATTATTTATTTAAAAAATAAAAAAATAAATTTACCGACGGATTTCTATCCGTCAGTAAATGTTTTAATTTTTTTTCGATTTAATTTTTTTTATTTATGGATTTAGTGACGGATTTACCAACGGATTAGTGACGGAAATTTAGTGACGGATTATTTTCCGTCAGTACATTTGTTAAAAAAATTCAAAATAAAAAATAATTTTATTTACCAACGGATTTTGCATCCGTCGGTAATATTCATTTAAATATTTTTTATTTAAATTTTCTGCTTTATATAGTGACGGATTTACCAACGGATTATTGACGGAAACTTAGTGACGGATTGGTTTCCGTCAGTAAATTTGTTAAAAAAATTCAAAATAAAAAATAATTACTTTTACCAACGGATTCTGAATCCGTCGGTAAAATTCATTTAAATATTTTTGATTTAATTTTTCTTCTTGAGATAGTGACGGATTTACCAAAGGATTTGTGAGGGAATATTTGTGACGGACGCAAATCCATCGGTAAAATTTAAAATTTATTTAAAATAAAACTTTACCAACGGATTATCCGTCGGTAATCCGTTGGTAAATAGGTTAATAGTGACGGTTTTCATATCCGTTGGTAAACCCTAAACCGTAAATCGAAATTCTATAGTTAACGACTCTAACAATGTTCCGTGTTGATCGATGGAATCGATAAGATTACCATGTAGTTGACTTTTTTGTACTCGATGTGCGCTAATTGCTTCTCGATTAATGATGGTGATTAGTTAATAACGTCCGTGAAAGTCGAGGGAAACAAAGATCGATCGAGTTAGTCAAATCTGAGTAATTAATCTTCACCCGATCAATATATAGGTTGCGAGCCTTGTTTCTAGAATTATAATTTTGACTCGTTTCTCAAATAATGTATCCGTCAGTAAATTTACACATAACGGGAAAAAAATTTACCGAAGGATGGTTCCGTCGGTAAATACCAACGGATGTTGTATCCGTCGGTAAATTTAGCCGGGTCAAATATTACCGACGGGTAAAATTGAATTAGTACAGCGTACGCGTATCTTCTCCCTCACTTCTCTCTTTGCCCTAATTCCCTCCCTCTCCTACTCCCGCCGCCGTCGTCGTGCTGTCGTCGTCCCGCCGCCACCGTCGTCGTGCTCCCTGGTAAGTCCTCTCACTATCTCTCTCTCTCTCTTTCTCTCTCTCTCGCGCGCGCGCTCTCTCTGACTCTTTCTCCTTATAGTGCCGTCGCCGTTGCCGTTCTGCCGCCGTTTTGCCTCCACTCCGCCGTCCCGTTCTTCGGGTAAATCCTCTCGCGCGCTCTCTCTCTCTCTCTCGCTCTCTCTCTCTGACCGTTTACTTATTGAACAACGTCGCCACCGCTCCACCGTCGCTCCTGCTTTCCGTCGCCGCCGGCCAGTTGCTGCCACCGACCTCAGTTGCTGCCACCGACCCTATTGCTGTCACCGGATTCCGCCGCCGGCCAATCTCACCCCTCCCCTGCCATCGCACCACTGCCGCCCTCCCCTCTTCCAAGTCAGTTTCTCAATTTAATTAGGTGCTGCAAATTAATTAGGATTTAGGATTATGAGTTTATTTGGAACAAATTAAATATTTTTTTGCTTTGGTAAGTGCCTATGTTATATGTTGTATGTTGTAGTATGTATATATATTTGTCCATGTTGAAGTATGTATATACTTGTAGTATGTTTTTTGTCCATGTTATAATTTGTAGTATGCATATCATTCAATACATGAATGAGTTGGTTATATATGTTTTATATTTTTGTGATCGAAGCATAAGAGCATGAAATTTATGAGTTATTGTGAAGTTTTGTATGTCTTTGGATATATATTATTGTGGAAAGATGTAATTAATTTCTTAAGGATCTACTCCCTTTGGGATAGAAATTAATTACATCTTAAGAACCAATAATGTGATGTTAAAGTTTATTTCAATATATTGATGTAATTATTTATCATTATATGTTGGGGATGAACTTAGAACTTTATTGGTGAAAGATGTAATTAATTTCTTAAGGATCTACTCCCTTTGGGATAGAAATTAATTACATCTAAATTAAAGACATTCACATTGGGAGTAGATATAGACGTTTAGAACCATTATGGTTAACATAGCTGGTAGAGTCGAGCACTTGGTAGTTAAGATAGAGGGGTTATGCTGCCCAATTTTTGTTTGAATTTTAAAATTACTGCATTTTTATAATATTCTTGTCTTCATCACCTTACTTCATTTTATTGTTATAATTTATAAGAATGGGTGATGATCGTGAGTGGATGTATCGACGTAAGATTGATGGGTATGCTATTAATCCGAATTTTTTGAGTGGACTTGATATCTTCATTGAAAAAGCAACTACACAGACAGAGTGTAGGGATGGAGATAAGATTAGATGTCCGTGTAGGAAATGTAAGAATTTGTAGTATAGAGAAACAGATGAAGTAAGGTCTCACCTTGTGAAGAATGGGTTCATCTGGCACTATGAAAATTGGAGGTTTCACGGGGAGAGAGTAATAGATAGACCGAATGAGAACATGGACATTGAACAGCAGCAGTACAGTAGTACGTACCATGAGATGGTTATAGATCATGCTGGTCCCAATTATAATACAGGGGAGCAACCGAATGCTAAAGCTCAACAAATATATGACATGTTGAAGGCTGCAGATAGGCCAGTTTCTTCCAGTAGCGATTGTGAGCATTCACAGTTGTCCCTCGTGGTTCGTCTTATGAGCATGAAGGCAGAGAACCACATTTCGGAGAGGTGCTTTAACCAGATCACAGAGTTGATGAAACAACTTCTTCCTAATGACAGCTTGGTTCCCGATAACTTCTACAACACAAAGAAATTGCTACGTGGCATGGGTCTGCCAGTAGAAAAAATCGATGTTTGTCCCAATAACTGCATGATTTATTGGAGAGATGACAAGGACTTGGAAAACTGTAAGTTTTGTGGTACATCACGCTATAAGGAGAGCCATCGGGCATCTGGAAGCCGTAAGAAGAAGCGTGTAGCAGCCATGCAGATGCACTACTTTTCACTAACCCCTCGACTTCAGAGGCTCTATGCATCTAAAGCAACAGCAGAACACATGCGTTGGCATGCTACTTCTTCTTCAAACGATGGGGTTATGCGCCATCCTACGGACTCTCCTGCATGGAAGCACGTGAACAGTGAATATCCGGATTTTGCTTTAGAGACTCGAAATGTCAGATTGGGTCTTTCAACAGATGGATTTGCTCCCTTATCCTAGCATGAATCAAGCTAAGAAGTCTTGGTGGGAAGTGTGTAAAATCAAAGCAAGATCTAATACCTGAACAAGTCATGACATCTGCTTCAACATTAGATGAACCTTTCCAAGAAGATGATGTGGTTTTGACACAGATGGATAGTGACAGACCGAATGAGGATGATGACACTACAACAGTACACCATCCAAGAGGTGGGATGGTAGAAATCGATGAGAACGAGGGTGAATCTAATGACGAAGAAATATTTTCGTCTGATGATGAAAGTAGTGATGATGATGATGAGTATGAGCATACACTAATTTGTAATTTTTTGTTTTTTGAAACATTTTTTTTAGTAGTAGTGATGATGATGATGAGTTGAAATATTTGTTAACTTTTTTTTCTTAGATGATGAATATATATATATATTAATTGCCGATGGATTTCTTGTATTGTATGTTACTTAATAATGCAGATATGTCTTCGAGCCGCCGCCGTAGTTCGTCCCCCTCACAGTCGGTACCTGAGACACCAGAGACGCCAGTGGACGAGACTGGGTCTAGTGCACCGTCACGAGGCGTTCCAGCGAGGGCTGCTTTTTGGCTTGGGCCTAATGGGTTAGTATTAATTATTTATAATTACTTTGTTGATTTATTATAATTTGCTAAATGTTAATTGCTTCTCTCCACAGGGAATTACTGGATGATGGCAATATTGCCCAGACGTGCACTGCAATTTTTAAGAGGGTTGAGAATCCTACAGGCTTCAATTGGAAGTTGACACCAAAAGAGGTGAAAGATAAGTACTTTGATGAATTTAAGGTAAATAACAATTAATATTTCATATTTATTGATTAATTAACTATTTTTTATCTAACTATTGAATTTTGTAAATGATGTTAAACAGAAATATTACACGTGGGAACCTGAGTGGGAAACTCAGGTGTACAAGCGATGGGAGTCCAAGGCACGTCAAAGATACAACGGCTGGATTAATTATTTGAAGGGAGAGCATCCAGATAAGCCGGCATATATTGTTGGGAAAATTCTAATGTTTTGATTTGATTCCAAAACCCAACTGTTCTCCAACCTAGTAGATGTTTGTACAAACCTAAGTTAAGTTTTCCAGCTCACTTATTTGAGCCTTAGATTTTCTAAGTTCACAGGTTTGGAAGCTGAAGACAGAAGAAGACCCAGCTGAGTAATCAGCTGAACCCAAAGTCAGCTGAAAGATCTCTTAGCTGAACGGAGCTCCAGAACTGAGCTGAGTCAGACTGACTCAAGAAGCGAAGAATGGATCCAGCCAAGGAGATCCAACTGAGCAGAATAAATTGAGCTGCATCAAAGTCTAAGAAAGACAAACTCGAGCCGACCACAAAGGGAACTAACTCTGAAGACGTCACTTCAAGTCAGTTTACCCATCCAGCTCTGAATTCAAAGTCAAGCTCAAAAGACAGAAATCCCGGTTTCAGAGGAAGTCAATATACCTCGACCAATAAGGGATTGACAACTCAGCATCCTAGAAAGGCGAACCTAGGATCTGACACAATGATGAAGACAGGTGAAGATACACTCAACGGCAGATCGACAGATCAGAGAGTAGGTAAGATTCAAACGGGTCCTCCAACGGCTAGTTTGAATCTCTACCTATAAATACCAGTCTTCAACCTCAGAATCAAACACGAAAAACTCCCCGCAAGCTTACAACTTTTCTGAATCTCTCAAGTATTTTAAAAAGCTATCCAGCAGTTATCTAACTCTTTAAAAAGAGCACTTAACTTATTAAGTGTTCAATTTCAGAAACTGCTTTAGTTTTTCGTCTGATCAATAGGCTGTAATAATTGTAAATCCAAAGCCTAGATCTGAACGAGTTCATCTTTCAAAGTTCTTCATTGTAAGAACTCGTTCAAAGTTGGAAACCCAAACCCTCCTTTACCCAGAAAAGGTTTGGTCAAGGTTACGCCATCTCGAAGCGCGAAATTCGAGTGTAAGGTTATTCAGTACCCGAAAACTGAAAAGGTGCAGGCTTCTGCTCCGTAAACTGTTAGAACACAGCTCGAGGAAGAGCTGCGAAGTTGCTTGGTACTCGTAAACCAAGTGGTCATCCTTAGTGGATTTACCAGCTAAAACCTGGTCGTGGACGTAGGAGTTTTCTCTCCGAACCACTTTAAAATTCTGTGTTCTTTATTGCGTTAATTAAGTCTTTGCTTTATTCTTATTTAAAGAACTAACCGCATTCACTCAGCACAAGTTTTTCAAAGCTTCATCTTTCTCGTACATGTGACCTACCGCATATTTTTCAAACCTGCTTAAACTGAAAACTGAAACTAAGTTTTTCTGAGTTTTTATAAAAGGAACGAGCTAAGTTTTTCTTTCCACCACATTCCGCACGGCCGCTAAGTTATCGAGTCCAAATTCGACCATCTTCTTTAGAAGTCGCTGAACTCATAACTCGAGCTCTCACTCAACTCGTTTTAACTTGATAAAAGTTTTTAAAATCCCTCTTCGGTGTATTCACCCCCTACACCGAAGACCTCGTTCCGGACCATCAATTGGTATCGAGCAAATGGTTCAATCGACTGCTGTTTCTGAATCAAGAGATTTGTCTTGAAACTCTGCGTCAGTGGTCAACTGAACAGATCCGTTTCTCAGAAAAACTCACTCTAGTGCATTCTGTACATCTCTTCATGGATTCCTATCTTAACAGGAATCTTCCCACCTTCTCAGTTGATGACTATGCAATCTGGAAATTCAGATTGAAAAGCTTCATGTGTGCGCATCACGACATGATGTGGGACGTCATTTCAGACGGACCCATCCTTATTTATAAACAAGAAAATGAACTCGTACCTGCTCATGATGGAGGACAACCAGAATACCGGCCAACTCTCAAGCCAAAGAAAGAATACTCTTCAGAAGAGCGAAAGCAAGCTGGACTAGACAGCTTCGCAAGGAACACCATCTCATCAACAGTCTCAAACGCCTACCTGAGTAAAATCATCAAGTGCGAGACAGCCAAAGAAATGTGGGAAACACTCACCAAGCTATGTGAAGGATCAGAAGAGATCAAAGAAAACAAATTCACAATAGCTTGCCAAAAATTCGACAACTTCAAGCAGCTAGCCAAAGAGTCCATTGAAGCGATGGAGCTAAGGTTCTCAAACATAGTCGTCGAGATAGAGACAATCAGAACTGGGAAGTATACCCAGCGGGAAAAGAATCTAAAGGTTCTTTCAGCTGTTTCAGCTGAATGGAACACTTACAAGGTAGTTCATCAAAGTCGAAGTGACTTGGGTGATCTATCTACAGAAAGGTTGTTCTCACTCTTGAAGGCCAATGAATACAACTTGAAGATCACCCAAGAAGAATCTTCAAGGCATAATGACGGAGAACTCACTCCAGCTCCAAAAGAAATAGGTTTCAGAGCCAACTCTGAAAAGTCAGCTCATGTCAAGTCAGCTGAGTCCTCCAAGAAGAAGGACAAAAAGGATATGAGCAAAGAGGAGCTACTCGAAGAGATTGCCATGTTGGTGAAAAATTATAACAGACTCAACACCAGCAAAGGCAAGTACAAGAAATTCGCCAAGTCGTACAGAGACAAATACACGAAGTGATGAAAAATCACCGACACCTCAAAACGGACGAGAGGAAGGTCGCTTCAATTGCAAGGAGCCGTGACACTACAAACGGGATCGTCCCAAACCGTCTAAGAAAGAAAAAGATCTTCTGAAAGCAAAGGCAGCTGACAGAAGAAGAGCATATATAGCTGATGAAGAGTCCGAGTGCAACAAAATAGATGATGATATGCCCTTCTCAGATTCAGAGGAAGATGCACTCATGGCCCGTGATGATCAAGGCGGGATGCTTGCTTCATGGGACGGACGAAGGACTCGACGATGATGAGGTAACTTCTAAAATTCAGTAACATATCTAACCCATCACCATCACACGAACACTCTACGCGGGTCTACGAATCGGAAGGACAACCCTGATTGGAATCGAGTGGAGAAAGTCATGAATGACTTCAAGGATTTACAAGAAATTCTTGATGTCATAATGTGTGAAAATGCTGCGAAGGTAGAAGCGAAAAAGAAAGAAGCATCGAAGCGGTGATGCTACACAGCTCAACGAGGAAATAGTGTTGCTCAAGGAAAAGTTAATCAAACAGGATCAGCTGATGAAGGAGTTTTACTATGAGAGAAAACAGCTGATGGACGATTTGGAAAAATCCACAGTGAGTCGTGCAAAAGACAGTCGAGATCCCGGAGTTAAAAAGGTCGGAAGAAACACTATCCACAAAGTGGTAGCACTCATCAAAGCTACATCAACGATGGATGAAATAATCAACAGACAACGACCCGCAAAAGATTAAAAACGGGATTGGGTTATGATGGATCTAAGGATCTAACAAATGTTGCAACTACCAGCGGAACGAAGGTAACTTTTGTGAAAGCAAAAGAGAATCCAATTCCAAATGGACAAAAGATCGAGAAACGTAAAACACAAGAAGGTCCAAGAAGACAAGTCAGAAGCGCAACCCCAAGCTCAAATCGTACCACATTGGGTTCAAAGAACAACGAAGGAATGACGATGGACAACGTCGACACCAAGATCATCGCCAAAGAAGTGGCAAGATATCAACCGAGATATCGGAAAAGATACCCAGTGGATATCGATCTTATGATTACCGAGTGGATTATCAAGTCCTAGAGATTCCAAGTTAGACAGCAGAGACAGAAGCAAAGAAATGTCTCAGCTGTACACTCTGCTGGAAATCAACGAAGAACTGAACTATCAAGAAATCAAGCTGAGAGAAGACAATCAAGACCCGGCCAATGAGTCAAACTAAGAACACAAGGAACGTGTTCATAGACACAAATGGGAGAATTATCGGATCTAACGATCCAATCGAGTCATCAAACAAATATGGATCGTAAAGGGATCTCTAACTAACCCTACGAGGACCCAATCACAAGGACCTAAATTTTGATTTTCGACAGTGCAAGAAAAGATGCATCATAGAGGAATCAATGAGAACACTGTGGTACTTGGACAGCGGATGCTCAAAACACATGACTCATCTAAAGCATCTACTCCAAGAATACGAAGAGCGTCCAGGTCCTCAAGTAACGTTTGGTGACAACTCCAAAGGTTTCACCAAAGGTTACGGTACATTTGAAACCTACAATGTTAAAATATCTAACGTGTCATATGTACAGGGATTAAAACATAACTTGCTTTCCATTAGTCAATTATGCGATAATGGTTTTTCTGTCAAGTTCGATGCACAGGGATGTATAGTGAAAAACAGAGAAACCAAGCAGGTATTACTGAGAGGGAAAAGAGAAGCAAATATATACTTTGCTGACTGGAACAGCAGCCCTCCAGACACATGTCTTGTATCAAAAAGCAGCAATGGAGTCACCGTCGTACGTACGGCTGAATCATCTCAACTTCAAGACAATCAACAAGCTGGCTAGAAATCAGCTCGCTAATGGAATTCCAGATCAAGTTTATGACAAGAGTCACATATGCAGTGCTTGTCAACAAGGAAAACAGACAAGGATTTCATTCTCTCTCAAGCCAACGCCCTCAACTGATCGAGTTCTTCAACTCCTTCACATGGATCTTTTTGGTCCAGTAACACCAGCAAGTTTCAACGGCAGGAAATACACTCGGTCGTAGTGGATGACTTCTCCGTGATTCACTTGGGTTTCATTCCCGTACCGTAAAAGTGAAACAAGATCCAAGTCAGCCTGTGAAAGGTTGTCGACTCAAAGGAGTGCAAAATTATCTCAATCAGATCAGACCGAGGAACTGAGTTTCTGAATGAAACCATATATGAGTATTGTGAGAAGAACGGAGTACAACATCAAACCTCGGTAGCACGCACACCTCAATGGTGTAGCTGAGAGGAGGAACAGAACACTCAAAGAAGCAGCTACCTCAATGTTAGCAAGCTCAGCCATTCCAAAGAAATTCTGGGCTGAAGCTATCAACACAGCTTGCTTCACTCAAAATAGATCGCTACTCACTTCAAGACAAGGAAAGACTCCGTACGAGCTATGGAATGACAGGAAACCCTTCATCGGGTATTTCAAGGTTTTCGGATCTAAATGCCATATCCTAAATAATGGGAAAACCCAGCTGAAGACGTTCGATGCCAAAACTGATCGAGGAGTATTCCTTGGTTACTCAGCTGTAAGTAAAGCCTACAGAGTCTTCAACATGAGAACACAAACAGTCGAAGTGACCCCTCATGTCACCTTTGATAAAACATCCTTCGAATTCAGAGAGTTGATCAAACAAAGAAACACAGCTGGAACATCAAGCTACGATCCAGCTCAAACAAGATCTCAAGTAATTCGAATCCGGAATCTAGCTGAACCATTGATTTGGGATGATGAACCAGAAGAACCTCAAATCAATTCAGCAGAGGCAATTCAACCAGCTGATGATCCAGAGGAATCCCCAATATCAGATCAAGGGGGAATGCCGCCAGCTGGAAATCAAGACCCAGCTGATTCCCCAGCTCCCTCTCCAGCTGGATTCACTCAGTCTATGCCCCAAGATCAATCTAACTCTAATCCAAATCAGAACAAGTCTCAGGATACGACTCCAGATCATCTCCAAGCAAGACGTGACCTAGCAACCTCAAGCATCAATGAGCTAGAAGAATAAATTAGAACAAGACGAAGATGGATTGAAGATCATCCAACATCATTGGAGAACCATCAGACAGAGTTAGAACAAGAAATTCAATCGCTCAAAACCTGACATCAAATCCGCAAGAAGCAAATAATGAAGCTCAAGTCGCAGTAGAGCTAGATCTGACCGTCTACAACGAAGACACAGCTCTCATGGCATGTTATGTAGCTCAAATTCCAGAGCCTCAAACAATTGTCGAAGCCTTAAAGAGTGTGCCCTGGACAAATGCTATGCAAGAAGAATCGAATGAATTTCTCGAAATTGCGTCACAGGAACTGGTCGATAAACCAGGAGGAGTCAAAATAATAGGTTTGAAATGGATATTCAAAAACAAGCTGGATACTCTTGGAGTAATAATCAGAAATAAGGCTCGCTTAGTCGCCAAGGGATATACACAGCAAGAAGGAATAGACTTTGAAGAGTCATTTGCTCCAGTAGCAAGATTGGAAGCCATCAGATTATTCCTTGCATACGCAGCACATCACAAATTCAAAGTATATCAAATGGACGTGAAGTGTGCATTCTTGAATGGAGAAATCAGAGAAGATGTCTATGTAGAACAACCCCCAGGATTTGAAGAAGAAGGAAACAAAGTTTACAAGCTAAAGAAGGCGCTTTATGGTCTGAAGCAAGCACCTCGAGCTTGGTATGACACTCTGTCAGGATTTCTAGTATCCAAAGGTTTCAAGAAAGGTTCAGTTGACAGAACTCTCTTCACCATCAAGCTAGGTGAAGATATTTTAGTTGTTCAAATTTATGTGGACTACATCATTTTCGGCTCAAGATCAACTTTCTTATGTGAAAGATTTGGAGAGATGATGTCAAAACAATTCCAAATGTCAATGATGGGAGAAATGAGTTTCTTCCTAGGACTCCAAGTCAAGCAATCAGCAGAAGGAATATTCATAAATCAATCCAAGTACGTGAAAGACTTGATCACCAAATATGGAATTCAATCCAGCAAAACGGTGAAGATCCCTATGAATACAAATTGGAAGATTGAACACAGGAACCGAAGGAAAATCGGTGGATCCCGGCAAATACGGAGGGATAATTGGTTCCCGCGTATCTCATGTAGCCGCCCGTATATATCATTTGCGGTTGGAGTATGTGCCGGATTTCAAGTTGATCCTAAGGAGGCACATATGCAAGCGGTCAAGAATATTCTCAAATATCTAAAAGGCACTCGAAGCGTTGAGGGTGGTATCCAACAAGATAATTTGCGAGTATTTGGATACTCGGACTCGGACTATCTTGGAGATCGATTAGACGGAAAATCAACTTCGGGAACATGTCGGTTCTAGGAAGCAAGTTGATATCATGGTTTTCAAAGAAGCGGACGTGTGTCGCTACCTCTACAACCGAAGCGGAGTATATGGCGGGCAAGCCTGCTCTCAATTCTCGTGAAGCATCAATGGATGACTATGAAGTGAAAACTGGTCAAGTTCTAATCTTCTGTGATAACTCAAGTGCTATTGCAATCTCTGAAAATCCAGTTCTTCACACAAGGTGCAAACACGTTGACATTCGACATCACTTCATCAGAGATCACGTGGAAAAGAAAGACGTCATTGTTGAGAAAATTCACACAGATATTCAACGAGTGACATATTAACAAAGCCGATGGAAGCAAGATTCAAAATCTTTGTGTGGATTGCTTGGATCGCTTAATCTGATGAAGAAAATTCATCCGGTGAGGGGAATAAGACTCGGTGGAAACCTTTTGGGATATCAAGATGGAAGAATCCGGACCCGTAGTTTCGTGAACTCGGTTCAAGGAAAACCGGGGAATCAAACTCAGCTGGATAGTTAAACTGAAGGAGTAACTCAACACAAAGAAACACAGCCGAGGTATCAGCTGACTACAAAGTTCAGCTGACAGGTTTGCGGTCTATAACTTATTTCCCTGAGAAATATGCTATTTAAGGATAAATTATTTGAATTTAAATTCAAAATACACAGACATTCCTTAGAAGGATTCGTCAATAAGCCATCCATCAAATCGTATCCCATCGCATTTAATGAAAAGCATGCGAGAGTGCGTAGCTCGGGAAAGTCGAGGCAGAAGTCAGAACGTTTTGACTACCTCACGCGCGCGTGACCTACACTCGACATACGCACGTCACTTAACGTGTTGCGCAAATCTCTCCCAGCCGCAGATCTTGAATTCAAATCTAAAGATCTCAACCGTTCATCAAGATAGACGGTTGATATATATATATATCAAAGATATGCAAATCGTCGCCATATTTACTTATTTTCTCTGAAATCTTTCTGCAAAACAAGTTCTTGCTTTTCAAGCTCTCTCTGCAAAATTTGTTTCTTCTATTCTTCTAACTCTTCAATCCAGAAATACAATGTCACCAAAGAAGATAACCCCGAGCGAACCAATCGGAGAACCGATGTCAAAATTGCACTTTGAGAGTTGCTTAACTCTCAAGAACTACAAGAACTCGGAGTTCCGAGGTGAGTCTTGGATCTCATCGATAAAGGCAGCCTACTTCATAGGCGACGGCGCGTCCGAAGAACATCTTCCGCCGGGAAGTAGCGAGTTCTTCATGGAGATGACGAACGAGAGATGAACGCCTCCGCTCCAACATCACCCTCCAACTCAAAGAAAAGACGGGGCATACAACTCCACGGGACGTAGACATCAACATCAACCGGATTTTGAACAAGCTATTCGGATTGAAAACTCTTGGGGACCGCTGGAACAACTACACCGAGAGAAGAGATCCGGGCCGAAGCTTGGACAAGATCGTTCAAGCCGGAACCTACGGGGCGAGTATGTCCAAGCTGCGCTCGAAGCCCAAATTCGGACTACTTGGATGTGACCCGAAGTGCATCCTAGGTATTCTTGGATCTCGGAGAGATCGGCATACCCAAGTTGAAGCCCATGATAGCCATCCTCGGGAATGATCACGTGGATTGGTTCTCCTACTTCATGGGAAAATTTGGAGAAGGAGTCGAAGAAGATTCACTTCGAAGATGACGGCTTCACCAAGTTCGGTATGGAAACCATCTACTTATGCACCAAGGTGGCGTGCATAATAGAACACTACACCACCGGACGACAAATCAAGTGGAAAGACGCGAAGAGTTCACCCGTGTCCAAAGTTCTTTGAAAAGCGAGTCGGCTCTCGACTTGATGAAGAAACGGCCCGAAGGAAGAAGAAGATGCGGGAGGCAAAACGACACCTCTCCTCTCAACCGGGAAAAGGAAACGACGGAGGAAACTCGGCCAGTGGATCTCCTGCCAAAGAAGCTCAAATTTAAGGCGGCCAGAAGACATTTGAGAGACGACGGGAAAGCCGGTGATAAGCCGGCTAGAGCGAATGGAGATCGATTCTTTGAGGAGACAGCCTCGGGATTCCTCCTCCAAGGCACGGATCAAGGAAGGGAGTTCGTGGTTGCTTCACGAGAAGGCGAGGAACCACAGATAGTGATCCCCCACCCTGACCCCGAGGATGCTATTCCACTTCGCCAAATCCTACAAGCATCCTCACAACCCGCTCCAGTTGATCTCACATCATCTGGATCTCCTCCTCAACAACACTCTCTTCTCCTTCCTCCTCCTCCTCAGGTACCTCTCCAAGAATCCTCCCCTACCTCTTCAGTACCTGAAACCACCCATCTTTCAGCACCCAGCTCACCCAAAGAGCCCCATCCAGCTGACGCTCCTTTGCAGCTGGATGATGAATACCAAGCTGAACCATCAAGCCCTACTGCTTGAGGAAATCGAAATCCTCGGCCCCGAGCCGTTGCACGTGCGCCACGGTCATGAGGGTCGAGGACCTCGACTCCAAGGAATAAAGAGCGCCTTTGCAACACTATCCCTCTCTTGCCTCCTCCTCGTCGCTCTAGTCGCTGTAAGCGACTTCAAATTTTATTTGGCTACCAAGATGGCCACTTGGTACGCAAATGAAGAAATGGTGGAGTTCTTCACTTTCGATAAGCTTAAAGCTGAAGAAGCAGCTCTGCAGGAGACATTTGGCTTTGGAAGTCTTCAGGATGCTTTTGAGCATCAAGACGAGCTGATCCAGATCTTCATTCAGAAGGTTAAACAAGATGAAGTACCACCTTCTGAGGAAATCATTTCTCAAGCCAACTCCTACCTTCGCAACCTCAGCTGGATCGTTCCAGTTGAAACTGCCAATGAAGCTGTACCTGCCAACACAGCTGAGGCAATGATGATTGAAGACGAGCCAACTGCTGCAACAGTTGAGCCAACCGAAGCTGCTCCACAGAGTCCAATTGCCGATGACACTCGCTCACTGGTCGAGATCTAGGCAGTAAAACCCAGCCAAGCCGAATCCGGGACCCAGACGGATCTTGTTGTGCTCTCTGATGCAATGAAGAACGAGATTGCCAAACAAGTCGAGGAAATCCTTTTTCAGGATAGACTCAAATCAAATGTGGATACCGCCTGCGCATCACGGCTATAGAGTCGCAAGTCCGAGCAATGGACTTTCCATTGACGACGTTCACAGATTCGCTATGAATGCGCAGAAAGCACCAGCGAGAGATCTCAAACGGATCTCTCGTTTCTCAACGTATTGATAATTCAAATCATCTAGAGAAGAGTCCATGAGATCATCTCAAACCTCCAAGCTCCATTTGAAAGCCGCGTCATCGATTTATCCGGCCAAAGTGGGCCTCTCCAACGGACTTCTCCTTCGGGCGACATCCACCGGTTGTTCAATCTTTACAAGGAAATTGACAATCGGTTCGAAAGCGGAAACGAGGCACGGCACGGCTCGGCCTAGTCGCGGCGACAACTCAACAAAAATCACTGACATTGACAAAGCCTTGGCCCAGCTGAATGAGACAGTAGTCAGCCTCACCTCCACTCTTATTGATAATGCCAAAAAGGGGGAAGGTAATGACAAGAGAAAAACATCAAAGACGGGCAAAGGAAAAGCTGTAGCTGAAATCCAAGTGATGCAGTCAGAGATTGACGAAGTTGTTCTTGAAAGCCTGGATGCGGAAGGAACCAGCTGGACGGAAAGGAAAGTGGAGCAGAATGATCATCCCTCTTGCCAAAGCTAGCGGAGCCACGCCAGAACAACTCAATGATATTCATTGGCTCTGCAACTTTGTAACTCAGCAAAAGCAAGAGATGAAAAGCCTCCAAGATGAGCAGAAGAAGAAAGAAAGTCTGCTAAATGCCGAAGAAGAAGCGACGAAGAAAAGAGCAAACATAAGAGCTGCAAAGAAAACGTCTCAGATGCCAATGAACTGGAGAAGAGTTGATGAATGGATCCCAGAAGAGCTAAACGACGACTGGGAACATACAAAGTTTGAGTTCATCGAAGATTTCTATTATCTGGGAGCTTACCCAAATACGCCCCCAGATATTGCTTTCATGATGCATCTAAATGAGCTTTTTCATCAAGACAGGATGACGGCAAAAGCATTCTTCAACGCTGCAAATACCGCGAAGATCCGACCATCCTTCTTCAAATTTGTATCATATCCTCCGTTGATACACGGAACTAATCTTCACGACAAATCAAAGATTATCGCCGAAGTAAACGGATGGGCGATTAGGAGGAAAATTTCCAAGGCAAACAACGAAGAAGAATACGAGTATTTGGAGCAGATGATTTTCAACCGGTATAGATTGAGAACAGATGAGCAGCTGGAAGAAGATCGTCTGAAGAATCAGCAGAAGCCGCAGAGATGAAGACCCAGCTTACTGGGATTTAATTTTGTTTGTTTTCAGTTCGTTAATCCTGTATCTCTTGTAATCATCTTTTGTGGATTAATAAAACTGAAATATCTTGCTCTCAAGCTCACCCTGATGACAATAACTCTTTGTCCAGGCACTGAACTTTGAATTTAATCTTCTGCTGAAATCTTTTAAAAACCCACTTTCTCATTTAGGGGGAAGCAGGTTGTTTTTCTCAGTTAGATTTTGGCATCATCAAAAAGGGGGAAATTGTTGGGAAAATTCTAATGTTTTGATTTGATTCCAAAACCCAACTGTTCTCCAACCTAGTAGATATTTGTACAAACCTAAGTTAAGTTTTCCAGCTCACTTATTTGAGCCTTAGATTTTCTAAGTTCACAGGTTTGAAAGGCGAAGACGAGAAGACCCGAGTGAGTAATCGAGCCGAACCCAAAAATCAGTGAAAGATCTCTTAGCGAACGGAGCTCGAAGCGAGTGAGTCGACCGACTCAAGAAGCGAAGAATGGATCCGACGGAGATCCAACCGAGAATAAATTGAGCTGCATCAAAGTCTAAGAAAAGACAAATTTAGTGACCACAAAGGGAACTAACTCGAAGACGTCACTTCAAGTCGGTTACCCATCCGGCTACGAATTCAAAGTCAAGCTCAAAAGACGAAATCCGGTTTCGAGGAAGTCAATATACCTCGACCAATAAGGGATTGACAACTCGGCATCCTAGAAAGGCGAACCTAGGATCGACACAATGATGAAGACGGTGAAGATACACTCAACGGCGGATCGACGGTCGAGAGTAGAGTAAGATTCAAACGGGTCCTCCAACGGCTAGTTTGAATTTCTACCTATAAATACCAGTCTTCAACCTCAGAATCAAACACGAAAAACTCCCCGCAAGCTTACAACTTTTCTGAATCTCTCAAGTATTTTAAAAAGCTATCCAGCAGTTATCTAACTCTTTAAAAAGAGCACTTAACTTATTAAGTGTTCAATTTCGGCTTCTTTAGTTTTTCGTCGATCAATAATTTGTAATAATTGTAAATCCAAATCCTAGATACGAACGAGTTCATCTTTCAAAGTTCTTCATTGTAAGAACTCGTTCAAAGTTGGAAACCCAAACCCTCCTTTACCCAGAAAAGGTTAGGTCAAGGTTACGCCGTCTCGAAGCGCGAAATTCGAGTGTAAGGTTATTCAGTACCCGAAAACTGAAAAAGGTGCGAGCCACAACGGTGCCGTAAACCTGCTAGAACACGGCTCGAGGAAGAGTTGCGAAGTTGCTTGGTACTCGTAAACCAAGTGGTCATCCTTAGTGGATTTACCGGCTAAAACACTGGTCGTGGACGTAGGAGTTTCTCTCCGAACCACGTTAAAATTGTGTTCTTTATTGCGTTAATTAAGTCTTTGCTTTATTCTTATTTAAAGAACTAACCGCATTCACTCAAAGACAAGTTTTCAAAGCTTCGTCTTTCGTGTGACCCATTGCGTATTTTTCAAACCTCGAACCGAAAGCGAAACTAAGTTTTTCTGAGTTTTTGTAAAAGGAACGAGCTAAGTTTTTCTTTCCACCACATTCCGCACAGCCAGTTAAGTTATCAGTCCAGCTGACCATCTTCTTTAGAAGTCAGTTGAACTCATAACTGAGCTCTCACTCAACTCTGTTTTAACTTGATAAAAGTTTTTAAAATCCCTCTTTGGTGTATTCACCCCCCCTCTACACCGAAGACCTCGTTCCGGGACCATCATATATCAATGAAGAGATGTGGAATAGTTTGTGTGAGTATTGGGATCGTCCTGAGGTCGTTGAGAAGAGTCAAAAAGCTAGTAGAAACCGGTTGTCGGAGCCAGATGGGCCAGGAACCGGTATTAGCAAACACAAGGGAGGTTCCAGGCCTGTTCGTCGACTTCTTGACCAGATGGTTAGTAAATTATTATTTAATTATTAATTTATTACTTATATATATTTGCTAACTAAACATCTATTTTGTTTATCTTACATGAATAGTCCCAGACTCGAGGGGTCCCACCAACCCAGTTATTGCATGACGTTTTCCTACATCAACACATGAAAGCTGATGGAACTTCATTGACTAAAAAGGATGAAAAGATTGATGTAAGTATTCTTAAATATTTTCTAATTATTACATCTTATTAACTAAGTTATATATTCATAATACTTATAATTTTTCAAATGTAACTTGCAGAGACGGATTAAACAGCTTGCTGCTGAACAAGGAGAGGGGGCAGATCTGAACGAGATCTACAAGACTGTGGTGCAGGAGTACGAACTAGCTCATAAGCAGAGGGTGTACTCCTTTGGAACACACGGGTCGAGCCTTTTCAGCGATGGCTCGAGTGGTAGTGGGGGTAGTTCTCATCAGCTCATGACACAGGAGTTTGTTCAAACCCGCATTGGATCTTTAGAGCAGCAGCTGGAGGAGAAGCGCCAGAGGAGAGCTGTACACGAGGAGGAGGAGCGCCAGAAGAGGTTGGCGGTTGAGGAGGAGCTGCGCAGGGAGAGAGAGGGCAGAGAGCTTCTTCAAGCACAATTTCTGGCTCAACAAGCCCAATTTGAGGCTACACAGAAGATGATGCAGGACTTCATGGCTCGTTGCAACCGCCCTCCTAGTCCGTGATTTTTAGTTAGTGTAGAACAAACACTCTTTTACTTTAATGTTTCTTTCATATTTGTACGTACTTTGTTGTCAAAAATATCAGATTCTTATTACTATATTACCGAGCGACTTTTATATTATGTTTTATATTATAAATTACTTGTTTCG
Organism: Agastache rugosa; assembly: GCA_031470985.1. NCBI lineage: Eukaryota > Viridiplantae > Streptophyta > Magnoliopsida > Lamiales > Lamiaceae > Agastache > Agastache rugosa. The sequence continues at coordinate 30,506,186 of CM062605.1, forward strand.
TATGTTAAAAATTGGGGCTAAAATATTAATAAATTAATTAGTAAAAACCGGACTAAAATATTAAATAATTAAATATTCCAAAAATATCATAAAATTAACGACGGATTACCGACGGATAAAATTAAAACAAAAAAATTTTTACCGACGGATTTTAATCCGTAGCTAAATACTGACGGAAATTCCGTCACAAAACCGTCACAATATTTCCAACGTGACGAAATTAGGGACGTCAAAATTTACCAACGGATTTTAAATCCCTCAGTAATTACCAACGAATTCGCAATCCGTCAGTAATTACTGACGGAAATTCCGTCACTATTCCGTCAGTAAAATCGAAATTTGACGAAAACCAATTCGTCAAACATTATCGACGGATTTAATTCCGTTGGTATTTACCAACGGATTTTCCGTCACAAATCCGTTCGGGGAACCAGTTCGTCAAACGAGAATTTGCTGACGGATTATCCGTCACATTTCCGTCGGTAAATTTACTGACGGATTTAATTCCATCGGTAAATCCTTTACCTACGAATCGAATCACAAGGGAACATTTCCGTCGGTAAGTCCTTTACCGACGGATTTTGATGACTTTCCGTCGGTAAATTGCGTGATTTTTGTAGTGATGTATTTTTTATGAGTTAATCAAAGAATTGAATAGGGATATACTAGTAGATGAGCTAAAAATTATTACTTTTTATGGAAACAAGCCTATATATTTGGGACATCTTAAAAAAGAAAACAAGCCTATATAAATAGGACGGAAGGAGTATATCATTAATATATTGAATACAATAAATGATAGGGTAGGTCTCCTGTGAGACCGGTCTCTAGTAAGAGACCGGATCCGGGTCGGGCCAACCCAGGTCAAACGGGTCAAACCCGTTGTTCAATTTTAATTTTTTTTTTCTAAAAGTTCTGTGTTATTGTATATATATTGCACTGATGGAATTATAATATATCTGGAGATGGTAGCCCAGTGGTTTGGGCCGCCACTATAAGATTCCAAAATCTTGTTGGTGTGGGGTTCAATCCCAATAGCAAGCATTTTTTTTTTTTTTTGATTTCTCACTATATTTTTCAATATTACTGATAATTTTCATTTTCTTTCTTTTATTTTCTTTATTTTTATATTTTTAATATTTCTTATCACATCAAATTATTACTATTGTTTTTCTTCTTACAATATATTTTTATTTTATTGATAATTTTCTTTTTTTCTTTTTTCTTTTACTTTATTTTTCTATTTTTAATATTTATCATCACATCAAATTGTTACTATTGGTATTTCTTACTATATTTTTCTATTTTACTGATAATTCTCATTTTCTTTCTTACATTTTCCTTTTTACTTTCTTTCTTTTACATTATTTTTCTATTTTTAATATTTCTCATCAAGTCAAATTGTTAGTATTGGTATTTCTTACTATATTTTTCTATATTACTGATAATTCTCATTTTCTCTCTTACTTTCTTTCTTTTACTTTATTTTTCTATTTTTAATATTTCTCATCACATCAAATTATAGCTATTGTTTTTCTTCTTACTATATTTTTCTATTTTATTGATAATTCTCGTTTTCTTTTTTTTCGTTTTTCTTTTACTTTATTTTTCTATTTTTAATATTTCTCATCGCATCAAATTATTACTATTGGTATTTGGATGAATTATTATACGTTCAAATGTTACTTTACTTCATGTTAATTATTAATTTTTATCACGATATAATTTTAAAATATAATTTATTTAAAAGTAGCAATTGTAATTAACAAAAGTAATAATTAACAATAAGAAAAGTAACATTTTTTCAAAGTAACAATTATCTAAACAAAAGTAGTATTCATGAAAGTAATATTTATCGGGATAAAGAGTAATAGTTCACGAGAAGAAAAAGTAATATTTTTTCAAAGTAACAATTATCGTAAACAAAAGTAATATTTTTGAAAGTAACATTACCGGGATAAAAAGTAATAATTCACGAGAAGAAAAGTAATATTTTTTTCAATGCAACGATTATCTTAAACAAAAGTAATATTTGTCGGGATAAAAAGTAATAATTCACAAGAAGAAAAGTAATATTTTATTAATGTAACAATTATCGTAAACAAAAGTAATATTTTTCAAAAGTAATATTTTTGTTGTGATAAAAAGTAATAATTCACAAGAAGAAAAATAATATTTTTATCAATGTAATAGTTCACGAGAATAAAGAGTAATAGTTCACGAGAAGAAAAAGTAATATTTTTTCAAAGTAACAATTATCGTAAACAAAAGTAATATTTTTGAAAGTAACATTACCGGGATAAAAAGTAATAATTCACGAGAAGAAAAGTAATATTTTTTTCAATGCAACGATTATCTTAAACAAAAGTAATATTTGTCGGGATAAAAAGTAATAATTCACAAGAAGAAAAGTAATATTTTATTAATGTAACAATTATCGTAAACAAAAGTAATATTTTTCAAAAGTAATATTTTTGTTGTGATAAAAAGTAATAATTCACAAGAAGAAAAATAATATTTTTATCAATGTAACAATTGTCGTAAACAAAAGTAATATTTCTCAAAAGTAATATTTGTCGTGATAAAAAGTAATAATTCACGAGAAGAAAGGTAAGATTTTATCAATGTAACAATTATCGTAAATAAAAGTAATATTTTCCAAATTAATATTTGTTGGATAAAAAGTAATAATTCTTGAGAAGAAAGGTAGTAATATTTTATCAATTTAATAATTGTCGTAAACAAAAATGAATGTTTTTCAAAGTGATACTTGTTAGGATGAAAAGTAACAATTCACAAGAAGAAAGGTAATATTTTATCAATGTAACAATTATCGTAAATAAAAGTAATATTTGTCGTAAACAAAAGTAATAATTATCGGGATAAAAAGTAATAATTCACAAAAAGAAAAGTAATATAGTTTTCAATGAACAATTGTGATAAACAAAAGTAATATTTATCGGGATAAAAAGTAATAATTCAAGAGAAGAAAACTAATATTTTTTCAATGCAACAATTATCGTAAACAAAAGTAATGTTTTTCAAAGTAATATTTATCGGGATAAAAAGTAATAATTTACAAGAAGAAAAGGAATATTTTATCCATGTAACAATTATCGTAAACGAAAGTAATATTTTTCTAAAGTAATATTTGTCGGGATAAAAAGTAATAATTCACGAGATGAAAAATAATAATTTATTTCAATGTACCAATTACCGAAACAAAAGTAATATTTATCGGGATAAAAAGTTTTAATGTACGAGAAGAAAAAATATATTTTTTCAATGTAACAATTGTCATAAATAAAAATAATATTTTTCAAAAAGTAATATTTGTCGGATAAAAAGGAATAATTCACGAGATGAAAAGTAATATTTTTTCAATATAACAATTATCGTAAACAAAAGTAATATTTTTTAAAAGTAATATTTATTGAGATAAAAAGTAATAATTTACGAGAAGAAAAGTAATAATTTATTTCAATGTACCAATTGTCATAAACAAAAGTAATATTTTTCAAAAGTAATATTTATCGAGATAAAAAGTAATAATTTAAGAGAAGAAAAATAATATTTTTTCAAAGTTACAATTGTTGTAACCAAAATAATATTTTTCAAAGTAACATTTGTCGTGATAAAAAATAATAATTCACGAGAAGAAAAGTAATATTTTTTCAATGCAACAATCATCCTAAACAAAAGTAGTAATATTTTTCAAACTAATATTTGTCGGGATAAAAAGTAATATTTTACAAGAAGAAAAGTTATAGTTTATCAATGTAACAATTATCGTAAACAAAAGTAATATTTGTCGTGATAAAAAGTAATTCACGAGAAGAAATGTAATATTTTATCAACGTAACAATTTTTGAAAACAAAAGTAATATTTTTCGGGATAAAAATTAATAATTCACTAGAAGAAATGTAATATTTTTTCAATGTAACAATTATAGTAAATAAAAGTAATATTTTTCAAAATAATATTTGTTGGAATAAAAAGTAATAATTCACGAGAAGAAAGTAATATTTTATCAATTTACCAATCATCGTAAACAAAATGAATATTTTTCAAAATAATATTTGTTGGGATAAAAAGTAATAATTCACGATAAAAAGATAATATTTTATCAATGTAACAATTTTCGTAAATAAAAGTAATATTTTTCAAAGTAATATTTGTCGTAGACAAAAATAATAATTGTTGTGATAAAAAGTAATAATTCACAAGAAGAAAAGTAATATTATTTTTCAATGAACAATTGCTGTAAATAAAAGTAATATTTGTCGGGATGAAAATTCATAATTCACGAAAAGAAAAGTAATATTTTTTTCAATGTAACAATTTTCGTAAACAAAAGTATTATTTTTCAAAGTAATATTTGTCAAGATATAAGGTAATAATTAACAAGAAGAAAAGTAATATTTAGGGATTAATAAACCATAACTGAAAATTAACAAATATTATTGGAAGAAATAAATTTAAAAAAAAACGAAAAAAAATTGAAAAAATAAACAAAACAGTTAATAGGACACTTAAAATATTTTATAACACAATTATTAGGACACTTCATAGTGTCTCAATAGATTTCACAATGTAAAAAAAATAAATCAAAATCGGGATTCGAACCCTCGACATGAAGTTATAAAGGCAAAGGCGCTGACCGTTAGACTAGCAGTTTCAATTGTTAAATGTGGTGAACATTATCTATTTATTGGTTTATTTCGGGTCGGGTCGACCCGGATCCGGTCTCTAATAAGAGACCGGTCTCATGGAAGTTTTTGCCTAAATGATATCATTCAAATTCGTAATAAAAGATCCGAATTGCCTAAAAACATAGAAAATAACAACTCAAGAGTCAAGCCAACATATATGGACGTACGTCCTAATTTGGATATTATACACTAATCTCCAAATTGCCGTTTTATCGCACCAATACTTATATTTGCATAGAATGCCACTACACAATGACCGTCAACGCCGTGTAATTTTGTTAATTATAATGTTCTCCTAATGACGTTGACTCACTATTTTATAGTCAATTTTATCAAAATTAGTTGAACTCAACCTGCAATTATAACGACATTGTGTAGCGCCGTTAGATAACCGTTCCGGCAACAACTTCGCCGGAAATCACAACACCGCCGGCGAAACAGTAGGGCTTTCATTCAAACATCAACGAGATCTAAATATTGTCCAAAACAAGAAAAAAATGAACAACATCTCCAAACCAAGCATACATATAACAACCAGATTCTCCATAACCGTTTCCCACAATTTCCGCAACATCTTGGCGCGGTAGCTCATGAGAAAATCCCCTCTCTCTTCTAAATACGCCGCCGCACCAACCACCGCCGCAATCAATTCTTCCGCCGGCCCCGATGATCCCGCCTCCGCCAGATCCTCCAGACACGAGTTTATATTTCCCTCAGCGGCGGCGATCAGGTTCGCCATCTCAACCCGTTGCTGGTCACTCGGCCCCTCGGGAAACGGGTTGGCCCGGATTGCCTCCCGGATTTGGCCCGACCCGATCCGTAGCCATCGGCGGCAGTTGTTGAAGGCAAGCTCGTTTTTAGCATCTTCATTTGAGGCAGAGAGGATTAAGGAAGTGGCGTATTCTAGTTTTTGAGCAGCTGTTTGGAGAGAGAGATTGAAAATCTGGGAATCGGTAGTAATGATGGGATTATAGATTTCTAGTGAAGGAGGATTATGATGGATTGAGTCATCTACGGACTCTGATTGGACGAGATAGGTGATTAAGGCAACTGTGATTAGTGTGAGGGAGATGAAGAACAATTTGAATGCGAGGATTAGGTTATTGTATCTTTTGCGAGAAGCTGCTAAGTTTAATTCTTCTTGGTGATGACTTTTTTTGACGAAGTTGTTGTTGTCGGCTTCCATGGATGAGTGAGAGTGGGGGGACTGGGGAGAGTGCAAGCAGAGAGAGAATGTATGTAGAGAGGGAATTAGATACAAGTAAAGATATGGAGGAAGGGTTGTAGGAAATTTCCTGGGGCTGATCTTTATATTGACTAATTTTGTTTAAGCATGGTGAGTCAACAAAAGATCAGACAAATTTAATAAATTATGGAGTCATAAGTAAGTGATGCAAGAATGTGAGCCAGCTCTTTTTGACTTGGTCAAGGACGAGCGTGATGGTATCCGGTGTGGTGGACGTGGACTTAGGTTCTGTAGATTGGATCTATTATATTTATTTTATTTTTTAATTAATTAATATTAATATGAATTTATTAAATTGTAATTTTAGCTTAATAAACTGTAATTGAAATTAATAAATCTATGTAGAATCAATTATTCCTAATTAAAATTAAGTAAACATAATTATTCCCGATCTCCTTAATTACACTCACAATTATCACTCTTAATTTTGCGTGATACATTTGGGATTTGCCACTCTAAAATACTAATTATAATGTCTAATATCTATCTTTAAAAAAAAACTAATAACAATATTAACATGGGTTATTTTTCTTTTTTATAGGCATTGCAATTTATATTTCTTTCTTAGATTTGTTTACCGATAATCATCTTGTCAACCTAGAAGAATTTCGAAATTAGAGTGATCTGAAATTTTGAATTATGAATCGTTACTCGCAACAAGATTATCTAATTCAATCTGGCAGGATAATTTTGGCTCCGCAACAAATAGTCTCCCAAATATTACAAATTTACAAGGAAACAACTATAGAACAATTAATGATGATACATACAACATCTTGTTCGAGGCAATTAAAGAGGAAAACGAACTGATGAAAAAAGAAAAGGCAAGGTGTTCTTTGTTTATGATTAGGGTTAAATGCCGGAAAAATCCTGACATTTTTTTCAAATTATGATTTTTTCCCTCACTTTCTATTTTTGCAAAGAAATTTCTCACCTTTTTATTTTTCTAATTTTTCCCCCGGCGAATATTTCCGATCAACGTAATGCTGATGTGTTAATTTTATTTGTTGACGTGGCCCAATCTTTTACACACGTGACATAAATTGATCGGGTTAATTGCCGTAAAAATCCCGACCTTTGGTCAAATTCTAGTTTTTCCCCTCAAATTATCCACAGACCAATCACCTCGAGTTACCCAGAAACACGAATTACCCACAAAGTATTCGCTAATTTCGGATGGATAGAGGGGAGAAAGAGGGAGAAAAGTGAGCTAGTCAAGGGAAAAACTAGAATTTGACCAAAGGTCGGGATATTTACGACAATTAACCCGATCAGTTTATTGTAAAACAAATATCAAACACAAAACGAATCTAGCAACTATAATTTGCATGCAAAGAAAGAACAAAATATCCAACAATTGATTCATATAATTCCCAACAGCAAGAGAGAGAGAGAGAGATTCAAGTAGGAAGACCTAATCATAATTCATAGAGTATTCGAAAAAGAAGAAAAAAATTGGGTAAGAGAAAGTACTATACTAGCACGGTTTCTGAAAAATATGCAGAGGACGCCTAACATGAACAATTGCACTCCACGCAAAAATATAGCAAACGAATCTTCAAAAAAGGTCTTCTTCTTCAGCATTATCTCCACTCTGCATGCGAGATTTACGGAGAAAACCATAGGCGCTGTCCAAGTACACCAACACGTAGTCCACCTTCGCCTTCATCGGAGCGACGATCTCCGGCGATTCAACCTCCCACAATACACCGAGACAATAGTCCACTTCTTCCGTCGCAGCCGTGAGCCACCGTATCACCACCTCAACACTCCCCCTATCCAAAAACCGACGTTTCTCCCGATTCATCGCCGCCAGAGATTGACGGACACGATCCGACCCAATGCGCAACGAATCGGAGCAATCGGAGGAGTCGAATTTACGGGTAAGGTTTGACGAAGCGGCGATTAAATTTTGAAGATATTTAGCGGCCGTTTGAATGCAGAGCGCGACTATCTGATGAGGCTCGATCGCGAATCTGTCGGTAATGATGGAATTTAGGGCAGATATGCACCTGGGGGTATTAGAATGAGAACAAAACGATTCGACGGGAAGTCGAAAATCGTCGACAGCGATAATTTCAGGAGATGGAGCATTGACGACGGCGGAGCCAAGTGTGAGTATCAGTAGCGCGGCTGAGATGATCGACAGCGTAAAACCGACGGCTATGATCTTGTTGCCTCGCCGGAAACTAGATATCTTTGCGTCTTCTTCCATGAAAGATGATGATGGTAGCCAAAGGACAGAAGCGGGATTGAAATTTTTTTATCGATGTTAATTTAAGGGACAGTAATATAGTCGTCAATAGTATTATGTGATGCAATTGGGAGGGCGAAAATCTAGAGAAGATTTATAAGCCGAGAATTTTTCTAGTGGAAAGAGATGATTATCTTTTATTAATTTATATATTTATTTAGTTCTGAAATATTATGAAGGTTAAAATTAGATAAACATATTTAATTAATAAAGATGTGTTTATGCGTTAAAGATCAATATCATTTTTTTACGATAAATCAAATCTTAAAATTGATATACATCAATTTTAACAATGATAGAATTGGGTTGGGTTTCTGTCAACAAATAGATAGAAAAATTGCCTTGTGTAGGAGGTTGATTAGTAAGTGTTGAGATTATTATTGAAGCGGATCTCCCACGTCAGCAAGATAACTCTACCGAAATCCTCATCGGAAGTCTGCAAATTTGGGATATAATAATATAAGAGAATGCAGTGACAATAGGTGCGATGTAATGAGAGTACGTATGTTATAGTATGTCACTTGGTGTTGCATGTGCGCGTAAATTCATTTGCATGAAAAAAAGAGAGGGGGTATTTAATTATAGATATATCTCTCGAAAAAAAAAAAACATTTATAGATATATCCTAAGGATATATAGTAGTAAAAAGATGCTATACATGTATATTGTATGTACATCAGGATCCGATCCGACCTGACGCTATCAATGTTTGACCGGATCAACGACCAATGTTTGACTGTTGACTTTTTTGAATTTTAATTTAATTTAATTTTTTTTAACTTCAATTTTTTTTAAAGTTATGAAAATATAATTAAATTATATGAGTATGGTTAGATACTTTGATTGAGTCAAAGAATAGTTGCCTTTACCATATGTAGGTGAATGTACATAAAAAAGGCATTAGTGGACATCTTTTTTATATTGGTCAATACATTAATTAATGACATATACGACTATATGAGTGATGGATCTTATTGAATGGAGCTCATTTGATATTTATTTAGTTATACTTTGTACGTGTACCTTACAAAGAACACTAATTGTATGAGGCGAGACTGCACTGTATATTGAAATTAAACTATGAACAATCTGAAAATTAATTTAAATGATCAATACATCCCAATAAATTAAAGATTCCATTTCCACCTCATTTCTTATAGCAAAAGCCAAGAGTTGAAGCTGACATTAAAAAGGGAATTGCTATTGCCAGAACAAGAAGTAGAGCAACGCCACAAACAAGTACATGACACTATACAAACAAACCATAAAACCGTAATCAAAACCGTACCAGTAGTAATTGTCAAAATAGAAATAATAATTATAAAGAAAATTATATCCCTCATCCTCAAAATAATTAAAACGATTAGAGAAATGATTAAGGATGTAGTGTCTTTGTTGAAAAAGCGAAACGAAGTTGACCAATAGCTTCCTTGATTTCTCCACTCCCAACTTCACTTCCTCCACTCCCAGCAGCAGCCCCTCCTCATCTTCACGCAATGCCGATAAACAGCTTGCGGTATTATCTTTCGCCGCTTTTATTTCATCTGTGATGTTGCTGTACTCCGACGACTCGAAGAACAAGTCAACTCCTAACGAGTCAAACGATCTGTTTAGTCGACTCAGTGAGTCGCTCACCAGAGTCTGACACGTGGTCAGCCTCGGCCCGACTAGAGAAGCGTTGGATGCGGAAAGAGCTTTGGTTATGGAGTTGGTGGTGTGATTGAGTTCGATGACGACGAGTTGGAGCGACGCGGCGAAAAGGAGGGCCGGGTCGGGCTCGAGGGCCGTGGCGTTGGTGATGGAGGACATAGAGTCGTGGCATAGTTTAGGGTGGCGAGTAAGATGGCAGTAGAAATTGGACAGGCCCGACAGGTAAGGGTTGCGCGGTTCGGGCTTTCGATTTTTGCTATAAATGGTATATAGGATGAGGAAACCTGCGACGAGCACGATTATGATACGCAGAGTGAAGAAGATTTTGGTTTTGAGATTCTTGATTCTTGGTTGAGGCTGTGTAAGTGTTGGTGGATCGTTTTGAAGAAGAGGGGTTTCTTGAGTGGAGATGGTGATGCTTGAATTCATGTTTACTGGCTTTTAATTTCTGTGTTTTTGGATTGTATATATAATATCATTCAAGAATTTTTTTGGTTTATTATAAGGAAAAGTCGTCTTGTTTGGATGGTGAAGTCAACTCTCTCGGACCAAATTGAATGATAATATTAGATGACGTGGCGCACCCATATACATACAAATTGATATATATCTACATAGGATAAATGTAGTTTAGTGAACTTGTGAAGTACTGCGATTATATTTTGAGAAAAATAAATCCTCTATTTTGAATGAGTTCAAAATTTGTTTGGGCTACTATCTTAGGACGGTTTGCATTTTTGGGCCATATTTTTGCGGGCCGACCAAATTGGGTCATTGAAACTTAAAGTCCGGCGGTCATAGGCTATATTTCGGCCCGATCGGGCTATTTAACACGTGAGTCGTGCGTGACCTGCCAGGTGTAGCCCGATCACTGAGGTGGCTTTTATTATAATTTTTTTTCCCTGGGACCTACACTACAAAAAAACACCATATTAACGACGGAAAATTCCGTCACCGCCACTATAATTTCCGTCGCCGATTTACTCTCCCGACGGATCGGTGACGGATTAAATTCGTCATCGATTTCTTGGTCGCCGGTGAAATTAACGACGGAATTAATTCCGTCGTTGAAATTGGTCATCATTTCGTCGTCTTGGAGCCGGACCAGCGACGGACCCGCGACGGAAAAGTCCGTCGTTACTCGACGACGGACCATATTCCATCCGCGATTTGAAGGCGTTAATGACGGAATTTCGGTCGCCAATCCGTCCGCAAACGACGATGGAATAAAATCCGTTGGCGATTTGAAGTGTTTAACGACGGAAGTTCGGTCGTTAGTCCGTCGGCGACCAACGACAGATAGTATCTGTCGGCGATTTTGAGTTTGTTCGTACTATTAATTTCCGTCGCCAGTCCGTCGGGAAATTTTTTTTTTCGCCAATAATTTGTTTTATTTTATTTCCAACCACCTGTTCATATCAGACCCAATCAAGAACACATATATTATTTTCAAAATACAAATACTCAATGAAATAACGAAATTCATATATTATTATTTTCAAAATACAAATACGCAATGAAATAACGAAATTCATATATTACAATTAATATTGTAAGCCATAATACAATAAGCAAATATTATCTCCATTTAGCTATTTTTTCTCAAACAACTTTGGTAGAAGAATATTAAGCATCTCATTTCTCTCTTCTTCCACATCTTCAACCTTAATTGCACCATGGCGACTGAGACGAATGGAAGGTGGAGAAGATCGATCACCGTCGTCTTCAACATCTGAATCAGACACGTACAAATTCTTACTCTTTGGCTCTATCGCTTCAGTAATTTGCAAAGAAATATGTTCAGCTTTTTCCAAGGATTCTTTCGCCTCCTTTAAAAGCTTTTCACGGGTCTCGACAACAAATTGCATATCTGATTTTATTGCTAAATCGAAAACATATATAACTACTTAGAAGAATTAAGTACTTGCAATTAAGTACTCAGAGGTATACATACAAATAAATTGCTAATTATTATTTATCAGAAAACCATATAAATTGCTTACATTGAATCGTATCTAGGAAAAACTCTAATAATGAAATTCTCAAACTAATATATAATTCTACAATTCACACTGCAGTAAATTAACAAGTCAAACTTTATATTTCAAACGAATGTCATTAATTAATTAAAACCCCAACAAACATGCATGAGTATATATATTTCATCTCTCGGACAACGTTTTTTCTTTGTTTTTTTGTTTTTGTTATTGTGAAATTGACAATGATGACAACATATTTTGTAACAAGCAAACAAGTTCGGATTTCTAGCTGTGAATATCCCTAAGCTGGAGAGAGAGAGACAGAGACAGAGACAGAGAGAGAGGGAAGAATGTGACTGACCTGAGACGGGAGAGCAGCGGAGCAGCAACGACAGCGGCGCGGCGACGGCAGGAGAGCAGCCCTACGTGTGGTGAGAGAGAGAAAGAGAGAGAAAGAGCAGCCCTACATGTGGTGAGAGAGAGAAAGAGCAGCCCTACGTGTGGCGGGAGAGCAGCCCTACGTGTGGCGGCGACGAAAGCGGAGCAGCGACGGGAGCGGCGCGGCGACGGAAACGGCAGCAGCGTGGCAACGGCAGCGGCGCGGCAACGGCGAGAAAGCAGCCCTACATACGGTGAGAGAGAGAAAGAACGTGAGAGAGAGACACATTGTGAGAGAGGGCGGTGACTTACGGTGAGAGAGACAGGCGAGAGACGGCCGGCGATGTAGGAAGGGAGACGGCAGCGGGGGCGGCGCAAAGAAAGAAGGGAGGAGGCGGCGCGGTGAAAGAAAATGAAATTAGGGCAATAGAAGGGAGACTGCACGCGGTCGACTGATATATTAACACCGGCGACGGACGGAACATTAACGACGGACCGTGTCCGTGGGTAATTATAAAAAAAATTAATTTAATAAAAATAATTAACGACGGATCAATTTCCGTCGCCAATATTCAGAAAATAATAAAAAAAATTCACGTTAACGACGGAACTATTCCGTCGGCGCCGGCGCCAGAAGTTTAACGACAGACGAATTCCGTCGTCATTTATTAAAAAAAATTTAGTTTCGGATTAACGACAGATGGGTTCCGTCGTCGATATTAACGACGTCCAGTCCGTCGTTAATTCCGTCGCCAATATTCAGAAAATAATAAAAAAATAAAAAATTCACGTTAACGACGGAACTATTCCGTCGGCGCCGGCGCCGGAAGTTTAACGACGGACGAATTCCGTCGTCATTTATAAAAAGAAAATTAATTTCGGATTAACGACGGACGGATTCCGTCGTCGATATTAACGACGTCCAGTCCGTCGTTAATTCCGTCGTCACAGGTGGTATCTTTTTTCCGTCGTGTGTCCGTCGTCGAGGGACGACGGAATGGTTTCCGTCGCAAATTCCGTCGTTATTATGGTATTTTTTTGTAGTGCTATATTGCAGAAACGGGAGAAGAATAGGCCCTTTCATCACATTTCATCTTCCCCTAAAATATGAAAGAACCCTAATTTCACAAACCCTTCCCCAATTACACCGAAGAAAACTTGAATCTTGCCGGGAAATCAGAAGCAATCGTCATCGCGTCTCGATTGGAAGGTTGAACATCGAATTGCGCTGGTTAAATAAGTCTGAAAATGGTGAATGTGAGAGATGCGAAAAACGTGAATCGCCCACCTCCTATTTACAGTAAGTAATTCGACCTTAAATACTCTACATATGTCTGCATTTTATGAGCATTAAAGCATGTTTGTATGTAGGTACTGTGAGTTATTGAGGGTCAGTGAGTTATTGTTTGTGGTTGTGAGTTGATGATTTAATGAACATGAGTTGTTGAGGCTATTTATGTGGCTGTATTTTGAATATGTATTTTTTTTTGTGCAGAACCACCTGGTGTGTATTTGACTATTTATATACATTATGGTGGGAAGTTTGTTTTAACTCCTAGTCCAAAATATAGTGGGGGTAAGAGGTTCGTGGTAGACTATGTTGTGGCTAAGCAAGTTGGCTTATCATCTTTAAAAACTAGCCTGTGTGATTGGTTGTTATTTGATGGTGAATTTATGTAGTATACTTTTGTTAACAACAACCTGAATCTACTAACCTCTGATTTAAAAAGTAAGAGAATTCATTGTAGACAATTTGGGAAGTAGGCAGGTTCATTTCTATGTAGTAGAAGGGCCATTGAACTCTCAAACAATTAAAGAAAGTGGTAAATCACAAGAAATTAGGGTTAAATCACCAGAAGTCAGTGTTTGTTACATTAGAGAGAGTTGCAAGTGAGGGTTCTTCTGTAGCACCTGAGGGAGGGTCTAGAGATGAGGGGTCTGACTTAGAGGAGTTTGATGATAGTGATTATAACATGCAAGATGAAAGAGAGAGTGATGATGACATGATGTTTGATGCACATGTCTCAATGGAGGCTATGAAGTGCCTGATGATGGGGAGGAGGCTGAGAATGAAGTGTTTGATGATGGGGAGGATAGTGATATAGAAATGGATGGTATTAATGAACATGCAGTTGATTTCAATGAGGGGAGGGATTCTGATGGTGAGGGAGAGAACCAAGGTTTTCCAGTTTTTAATCCTGAAGTCATCTTTGAACCTGACTTTGAAATATGGATGTTATTTAGTTCTAAAAAGAAGTTTAAAGAGGCTGTGCAGTCACATGCTATTAGAACTAGAATAACCTTGAAGGTTACTAGGAATGCTAAATTAAGAATGTATGTAAAATGTGGAGATGAAACTTGTAACTGGAAGATACATCTTAATAAGATCAAAGATGAAGAAAGTTGGCAGATTACAACATATGTAAGCAAACATGATTGTCAGATGACTTACCATGTGAAGAATATGAAATCAAGATGGTTGGGTAAGAAGTTCCTTAGTAAGTTCATGACTGATAGGAAGAGAAAGGTAGGAGTGTTTAGGAAGGATGTTGTTCTTGACCTTCATGTTGAAGTCTCTAAGGAACAAGCCTATAGAGCTAAGAAATATGCTCTGAAATTGCTTGAGGGAGATCCTGCAGCCCAGTATTCTAAACTGTGGCAATACTCTGATGAGTTGAGAAGGACCAATCCTGGTTCTACTGTGATTCTAGGAATGTTAGATGATGATGATGATGAGAATGGCAGGTTTGACAGGTTTTATGTGTGTTTTGAGGCTGTCATTTAAAAGGGCCACACGTAGGGATATTATTGACTGCTGTAGGTGTGGATGCTAATAACAATATATTCTCTATTGCTTGGTCTGTAGTTAGTAGGGAGACAAGAGAGACATGGGAATGGTTTTTGGCTGTCTTAAAGCAGGACTTGGGGATTATAGATGACAGTGTTTACACTTTCATGAGTGACAAGCAGAAGGGCCTTATTCAGGCTATGGGTGAGGTGTTTCCTTTGGCTGCTCATAGGTTTTGTGTGAGACATCTCCACAATAACATGAAACAAGCAGGTTATAGGGGGACAGTCATTCAAAACTGCTTTGTGGAATGCTGCACAGGCCTCTACAGTTGGAGAATGGAAAAAAAGAATGAATGAGTTGAGGGATTTGAATCAAGCAGCATGGAAATGGTTAGAGGTGAAACCTGCAGAACAATGGAGCAGGTCTCACTTTACTGAACAACCAAAGTGTGACATGCTCCTTAATAATGTTTGTGAGGTGTTTAATGCCACAATCTTGGATGCTCGGGAGATGCCTATCATAACAATGCTAGAGTGGATGAGGGAATGGTTGATGGTTAGATTTCAGAAGCATAGAGATATGGCTGAAGTGAAGTGGAAGGGCAAACTTTGCCCTAGAATCAAAAGGATTCTAGAGAAAAATGCTGATAAGGCAGGTGATTGCATTCCCATTAAGGGAAATAACAACCACTATCAGATCCAATGCCATGATGGAGGTCAGTTCCTTTTGGACTTGGATGTGTGGAGCTGCAGGTATATTAACAACTTTCTTTGTTAATATTTTATTTTATTTTACTGATTTCTATTTTGTTACAGCCACTATTTGATTTCTATTTTTGTTCCATTCATTGTGTACATGCAGTTGCATGATGTGGGGCTTGAGTGGTATTCCTTGCAAGCATGCCATATGTGCTATAAATCACCAGAAGAGAAACAAGGAAGACTTTGTGCATGAGTGTTATTCTGTGGAAACCATTAAGAGGACTTATGCTGCTACAATTTTTGGAATAAATGGCCAACAATTGTGGGGTGACAACATATTCATTCCACCTCTGCCACCATTGATGCAAAGAGGAAAAGAAAATATGGCCAGAAGAAATGAAGCAGATGAATTGAAACAGAAGAAAACCAAACTAAGAAGGAGACAAATCATCATAAAATGCAGAAACTGTGGTGGTGAAGGTCACAACTCAATCACATGTGGAAGGCACCAGGTATTTCTATACATGTTAATCCAAGTTTCATTCATATTTCAATTTATTGTAACATTATTGAACATTATTGAACATGTATCATTCATATTGTGTAGGTGTTTAATCCAAGTACAAGTGATGTACCACCTCCTAACCAATCTGAAGTGCCTCCTCAAGAATTTGAAATTCTAAGTTCAAGTGAGACATCTGATGCAGTCTTGACCCAAATTCCAACTCAAGAATCCCAAGTTCCTGGTCCTTCAATGCTTACTCAACTCAGACAAGGCCAAATCATCTTGGAAAATTCAAAAAAGTTTGTCTCCTTAGCTGAATTGCAAAAAATGATCAACAAGTGAATGATAAATGAAGAATGATGGTTCTGGGACATGTTTTTTGTATATTGATGCAGCCACTGTTTTTTGTAGTTTGAAATTGTATGATATTCACATTGTTGACTGCATCTAATTGGTTGTTTATGATAACAGTATGTATAGTTGCATCTTTTGTGTTGGTGTAGTTAATGGAGCAACATATATCTTTTTTTGACTGATCTCTACTGCTGTAATTGACACATGGAGCCACATTTAGTCTTTAATTTATTTATGATCATTTGGTGTTCATTTGTTGTTCATTTTTGGTGTATACTTTCTCAGCATTGTTATCTAGTTTGAAGATGATAACATAATTCAATACAACATACAATGAAGAAGAATTATCATTACACTTAGTTGGGAAAAAAGAAGATAATTCTTCTGAATATCATTACAGTACATTACCAATAATAATTCTAAAATGTCAAGTACTAAATCACGAGAGCTAATTCTAATTCTGCTAAATGTCATTACAATACATTACTTAGAATTAAAACACCACACACAGATGAGAATCAAAACTACAACAATTATCTTCATATTTCTGTTGTTAGTTTTCAGCTTTTTAACCCCTGCCTCTGCTAAATTCATTCTTCGTAGCAGTCCCGGAATAATTGCCCTAGCTCGATAACACATCGGAGGGTCATGCCAATGCCAAAACACGCATGGACGACTCTGCAAATGTAAAATTGATCAAATAATAAATTACTCTAAAACCATGTATAGTACAATGCTAAACGAAGCTCCCTGACCATTCTTTCAAATTATTCCAAACAATTTGCTCAAACAAATTCCAGTTCCTTAAAAAAATCCAAATGCTGCAATTTGTGGCATAACACACTAACTCGATCACCAAGAAACCAACTTTTAACCCTACATCATACTGAAAAGTGGCCACATCATACTGAAAAGTGGCCAACTAAAACAAAATTAAGAATTCTACATGATTCGACAACCCACAATCACAAAAATGAAAAGAATTAAACAAAATTGAGGAAAAATTGAGAAGCTTACTCGATTTGGGCAAATGTTGGTCCCAAGACGGATACCTTGGTGTAGAGGGGGGGGTGAATACACCAAGGTTTAAAAACTTTTCCAAGTTAAAACTCTTTTCAGAGAGCTGGCTGTGTTCGATCCAATTTGGATGGCGACTTGATCAACACAAATGTGTGTGTGTGCGGAATGTGGTGGATTTGGAAAGTCCGTCTGTTGCTTCAAATATATTGCAAAGCTCTGTTTCACTTTTCAGTTAGTCAGTTTATGCAGATTGAGATGTATGCTCATGAAGGTTAGTAACATGCATAAAACAAAGCGATAAAATAACAAGAGCATTTTTAACGTGGTTCGGAGTAACCCCTCCTACGCCACGACCAGATTCACTGGTAATTCACTACCACTTGGTTTCCAAGTACCAAACAACTTCACAACTCTAACCCGAGCTGTGTTCCAACAAGCCATGCGGCACCGTCAAGCCTACACCTTCGCTTCCGGTACTGAAGAACCTAACCACTCGAATTACACGCTTCGAGCAAGCGTACCTTTACCTAACCTTTCTGGGTTTGGGTTTGGGTATGGTTTTCCAACTATGAACGAGTTCTTACAATGAAGAACAAGGAGTATGATGAACTCGTTCAAACTAGGCTTAAGATATTTATTCTGATCTATTCTGCCTATGACTGAATATGTGAACAACTAAGAACACAGCTGACTGGCTGGGTGTTCTAGAAAGATTTGGCTTTGTAGATTGTTGTTCATTTTTCTGTTTTCTTCTATTTCTTCGATCGTCTTGTCAGCCTCCTTCTTCAATGGTGGAGGAGAGATATATATAGGTGGAGATTCAAACTAGCCGTTGGAAGAGAGCCGTTTGAATCTTACCTACTCTTGTTGACTTCTGGCCTTTACCTACGAAGTAGGTCTGCATCTGCAGAAGCTAGTTCTTCTCTGATCTGACTGCGTCAGATAAGATCTTCTGACATCGAAATCTTGTCTTGGAGAAGGTCTTCGTCTTCGAGCTGCTAAGCGTCTCTGCTGTATCTTTAGCGGCTTGGACTCTGCTGTGTCTTGACTTCTGAGCTGTGTCTTAGACCTGTGCTGTATCATCAACCTGAGCTGTGTCTTCATCCTGAGCTGTGTCACTGACCTGAGCTGTGTTTTAGACCTGAGCTGTGTCATCGATACTAAGCTAGGTCTTTTACACTGAGCTGGGCTTCCGTCACTGAGCTGGGTCTTGATACTGCAGGATCTTTGACTCTGCTTGGTCTTGCTCTGCTGAGTCTGCTCTGCTGAGTTCTTAAGCTGTCTGCTTAGCTGTGTCTTCTGCTGTCTTCAGCGAATCTACCTGTAAACTAAGAAACTCTATAAGCTCAAACAGATGAGCTGAAAAATGCTTAGGCTTGTGCGATCATCTACTCGGTTGGGGTCAGCTGGGTTTTGGTGTCCAATCAAAACTCTATTAATTTTCCCAATAGCAAATAATGTATCTTCTCCCAGGATTGGCTGCGGTCCATGATGTTCGAATCCATGCCAATCTTCCACATACACATACCGGCGAAGGGTTATCTTGAGCCAAGAACGACATTCCGGCGAGGGGTTTTTGTGACAACCCGTTATCAAATTTCTTTTATATTAAATTATTTTTTTTATTTGTGAAATTTTTTTATTTTCACTTATATTTCTTAAATGTGGAATTAATTGCTCTAACTATAACATAGTCTAAGTCGAGCCCTAGACAAATATAAGTTTCATAATATAATATCACTAAGCTAATAATAATAATAATAATAATATTTAAATTATAGGGTATTAATTGTGATCATGTGTATGAGCATCCCTATATAATTTGCATCTTTAATAAAAAACTTAAATGTATATTATATTGAAAAGAAAAGTTTTATTTTTAATACAAAATCTGATAAGTTCAAATAGGAAAGTGTATATTACTAATTAAGTAGAACTTTATCAGAAAATGTGATAAATTAGTATTAAAAGAAAAAAAAAATTTGGTCAACTCTTTTACAACGAAATTTTTCCTCTAAATCATCCTCAATTTTATAAACAGAATCAATTTTGCCAATCATCCCTCTATTTGAATTAAATCAATAAGCATCCGTAAAACCCTAAAATTTTTATCTATAAATACAATGGTGGTCTTGTTCTTTTCTTTTTTCTGTCTACGCCGCAAATACTCATTTAAAGAAAACTTCATCTTTAGTTCTTGTACTCCAGCAACTAAACTTTTGAAAAATAGGGTACTCCATATTCTCTTTTATTTATTTTATTTTACCTTTCAAAGTACTCCATACACATCATATTCGTAAATTATTTCAAGGTAGATTATAGGTGAGAAACTATTTAGTTGGTCAGGTTTAGAATAGTCTGAAATTTAAAGCATGTTTTCCTAAATATCATAGATGAGATGTTTTGTCTACTTATTTATTATATTATAAATTTTCCCTGCATGAGCTAAATAAATTACACGAGTTAAATAAATTACACGTATATATGCATATAGGGTACTTGTATAGCATGCAAGGTTAGAGTTTTATTCTTCTCAATTTTGTGTCAGTGGAAGGAATTGAATGAGAAGTGATAGGAATTTTCCTTTCGATTATCTTTTTCTTATTTTTTTAATTAATTGTGATTATGCCTAAGATGTATGTACAAGGGAAATTTTAAAGAAAAAAATATATATATATATATATATTATTTGTGTATGTGAGGTTTTAATTTTCAATAGGATAAACCTCTTATAAAATAATTTTATTAATTATTTAAGTTGTATTAGATAATAAGTTTAATTAATTTGTGTTAATTAAATATATGTGTGTGACTATATTGAAAATCACATGGTGGCAAGGCAGCAAGCTGCGTGTCAAGCTCGTGTGCTGCCAACGGAAGGGCCTCGGAGGTGGAAGTGTCCGAAAACTGGGAGATACAGGTTAGATGTTGACTATGCCATTGATGAAAGAAAAGGTAAGGGTGGGATAGGAGCTATTGTGCGAAATGATCATGGAGGTATTGTCTTTGCGTTGTCCAAACCCACTGCTATCTCCACAACTATTTTGCATGGAGAACTTAAAGCTTTGATGCATGGAATTTGTCAATGTATTGAGAATGATATATCTCCGGTCGAAGCCTACTCGGATTCTATGTTGGCAGTCATTGCAATAGCGGAGGAAAAAGAAGCTCAGAGTGTATTATGTGAAGAGTTTTTTGATTTTTTTGCTATGGTTAAAGATCTTAATGTGCTCTCTGTGAGTCATGTTCGAAGGGACGCAAACAAAGCGGCTCATGAGCTCGCTCGTTATGCTAGAGACTTAGAAACCACCTGTTTGTGGCATGAGAATTGGCCTCTTTGGCTAATGAGTATTGTTAATGATGATTTAGAGTGATAAATAAAATTGAATTTTCATTCAAAAAAAAAAATACACGTTTACAGTAGAGATTAAATTTTTATTTTTATAATTATTTTGAAACTTTTGTTTTCAAAACAATCTGAGATTTAGTGTTATTAATTAATTAAAGTTTTTTTAATATAGCTAGGCAAATATGTATAATGTATTTATAAATTTATAAGCTATATAGTAGCCTAGGAATTTTTATTTTTTACCATTTCAGTACGTAGGGTTTTTGTTGTTGATTATATATATATATGTGTATGTATATAGTTATGATATTATATTAAGCATACATATTAGGGAAAAAAACAAGCACACGTTTTTGCATCATGCAAACGGTCCACCTGTGTATTCAATATTCAATCATGCATTAATTTATAAACTTTAATCTTATAAATATTTAGGTGCGGCGCGACTAAGGCGTTGAATTTATTTTGAGTTTGCTCGTTTCGTCTTCCCAAGTGAATTAAGGTGTGGGATCTTACTTAACTTTATACCGTTGATTTGATTTTGTCCATTTTAATATTTTGTGACTTGTCGTGTGATTATTTGACATTTAGTGTTGAGCAGGACCGTGCTAAGTTGTCCATTGACATTTGCGTTCAATTCATTTGATATCATATGATGAGCAGGACCGTGTTGAGTTGTCCATTGACTTTGCTCATATTTATTGACGCGTTTGACTTTAATCTTCACTACGTGCGTCTATTTTTATTAAATTGGACAAATGGTTGGTATAAGTGCCCACATTGAGTATATTCGCGTATACTCATCCCCAAACTAAACTTTTCAGGTGCTTGAAGTTGGAGGTGTGGAGTGTCGAATGACGAGTCCAAATGAATTAAATTTACTTTTGTTTCTTTTTGGGCATTAACCGTTTAGACAATGAATTATATTTACTTTATTTCCTTTTGTTTAAAATGGTTTTGGCTATTTACTATTTTATTTAATAAGATGTCACATATCTAGAATTTAGGTTTTATTTATTTAATTATTTTAGAAAAACTTTCTTTTCGTGTTTTATTTCAAGAAAAAATTTTTCATAATTCCGCATTAAATATATATTTAAATATAGTTTTAACACTTTAATTAGATTAGGGTGTTACAATATGGTATCAGAGCGGGTCTACTTTCCTGTAGACACCGTAATATAAATTAAAGTATAAATTAATAGATTTTAAGTGTCAATGTCATTCGACCCCTACGCGTTCCGACTCCAAGGTAAAAGTGTTTTGAATGTATTGAAATCTGTTGAGCTTAAATGTGTTAATTTTTTTGAAATTTATGTTACTTGATTGTGATTATTGAAATTTTACGTGTAACTTAAATATTTGAATTATTTTGAGTCGCGGAAAAAAAAAATGCTTTGAACTTAGTCCTCGAACTTAGTAGAACTTAGAAAGACTTTCTTACTCGTGTCCCCTATTTCTGTAGGACGATGGCGGATAACGTATTTTTTGGCGAGCCTTTGAACAATCCCTTCTGGAATTATGCGTGGAGGTCCCAAGTAGGATTAATGAGAAACCTAGAAGATATGTTGGAGTACTGGAGAGAGTTCGACTGCCCTCGTTGTACATGGGGCCAGACGGAGGCTGCCTACAAAGTGGTGTATACTATTCCAAAGAAAGTGAACTACATTGCGCATGAGTTAGCTCATCAGAGAAATCTGTTGCACCCATCTCGCATCGGCCGATTGGAGTTTGAACAGTTTATGGAACAACTGATGTAAGAATATGCAGACGTCTTTAATGGAATTCACGTTCTTGATGATGATGAATCAGTGGG
Organism: Agastache rugosa; assembly: GCA_031470985.1. Lineage (NCBI taxonomy): Eukaryota > Viridiplantae > Streptophyta > Magnoliopsida > Lamiales > Lamiaceae > Agastache > Agastache rugosa. The sequence continues at coordinate 30,528,942 of CM062605.1, forward strand.
ACCACAGGTGGAGGTACCTCAGCCACCACCCAATTTGGAGGACGAGGAGGAAGAAGAAGATCCCTCGGAGGATGAATCGGTCGCCGGTGATAACATGGACGACGACTAGAAGTTTTAGTCGATTTCTTTTAGTTGTCCTTTGAGACCATAGAATAAGTCTATTTTATGTTTTTCCTTGTTAAGAACCTTGTCTTTTTTTTTTCTCTTTACTATGTTTTGGAGATTAACATTTTGTTGGCACTTGGGTCTGATATTTATTCCAAGTTTTATTTTGTTTTCATTTGTATTTCCCGTGTTAGTACAAATTCGTTTTAGTTTGGTTTGGATTTATGTGACTTGAATGCAAATGGTGTCTCTTCGCGATTAGAACGTTTAATTCTCTTTCCTTCCGTATTTCTGTAAGATAGTGTAAGTTAGTAACCATTAGTGTTGGTTATTGTAGAATCATGAGGCGCACTCGTGCAACTTCGCAAACTGAGGATTCTGAATCAAATTGAACCTCGAATGGAAATGGAGAAAATCTCATGGGAGAATTTATGAATGCGATTCGAGGCTTCGTGAAGGAACAAGTGCAATCACACATTAATCAAAATCAACAATTGGATCAGACGTCAGCCTCGAAGGCCACAAGTGTGGTAGTGGAACAGTTTCGTCGTTATAATCCGCCTCATTTCAACGGTCGTGACGGACCCCTCGTTGCGGAGGAATGGTTGGAGGAAGTGGATCGAATCTTTACTCACATTGATTGTGAAGATAAACAAAAAGTTTCTTGTGCCATTTTCCAGTTCACTGAGGATGCGGGACGTTGGTGGAAGAGTTTTTACCGAACCTTGGATACGGAGGACATACCATTGTTGACTTGGGTTGTGTTCCGAAAGGTGGTGATGGAAAAGTACTGCTCTAGCGCGTTCCTAGAGAAGAAGGAGGCTGAATTTTATGGTCTTCAGCAAGGGAATTCCACCATTGGGGAATATGAAAGAAAATTTCATCAGTTAGCCGGTTATGCACCACACCTTGTGGACACTGAAGATAGAATGATTGCAAGATTCCGAAAAGGACTCCGACCTGAGATAAAAGGAATTTTAGCAGCTCATGTGATAACAGATTTCAGTGATTTGGTCAAGCGTGCTGAAGGAGTTGAGTTAGCTTTGGGAGTCGAGATTCCACCAAAGCCAGTGAATAATCCTGCCAAGAGAACATGGGATAATCGGAACCAAGGAAAAGGTAGGTTCCAAAATAAGAAGGGAAAGTTTGGAAATGCGAGCAATGCTGGAGCTGGGTCGAGCTCAAGAGCTGCAGCTAACACTGGAGCACCTGGACTTAAGCCATTATGCCCTAAGTGTGACAAGCATCACAATGGAGAATGTCTAATGGGCATGGGAGCCTGCTACTACTGCTTTGAGAAGGGACATAATTTTCACAATTGTCCGAAGATGAGAGACAATGGGCCAACAGATGGAGAAAGCAAGGGACCTGAGAGAAAAGGAAATGCTCGTTTCTTTGTCTTGGCACATCAAGAGGCGACAAAAGACAACGACACAATGACGGGTATGTTATCTATCCTTGGAACTCCTATGGTGGTTCTGTTTGATTCTGGAGCGTCACATTCTTTTATATCCTCCAAATTATGTCATATGAAGAATATTGATTGCGAAATAGAGAACTTAGCTTTGAATATAAGTATCCCTTCAGGTGATAACTTAAGTACCGATAGAATCGTTCGGGACATTAAATTGGATTTTGGGAGCAGGGAACTAGGAGCTGATTTGTATCGTATAGACATGCAAGATTTTGATGTGATTCTTGGTATGGATTGGTTGAGTCGAAATTATGCGACGATCAAGTGTCGAGAAAGAGAGGTTATCTTTGAGATACCAAATGAAAAGAAATTCACATTCTATGGGGCAAGAGTAGGACGTGCGCCCATTGTAGTATCGGCTATGAAGATGTTAAAGAAAGGAAAATGTCAAGGTTACTTGGTCAATATAGTTGGAGTAGAAGAAGGTGGACCGTCATTGGAGAAGGTGTCAGTCGTGTGAGAATACCTGGACGTATTTCCAGAAGAGTTACCTGGATTACCTCCCAATAGGCAAGTGGAGTTCACGATCGATCTTGTGCATGGTGCAGCACCTGTGTCAAAAGCACCATATAGAATGGCGCCAAAGGAATTGCAAGAGGTGAAGGTGCAAATACAAGAACTTTTGGATCAAGGATACATTCGACCAAGTGTATCGCCTTGGGGAGCGCCGGTTCTCTTTGTGAAGAAAAAGGGCGGATCGATGCGTATGTGCATTGATTATCGCGAGTTGAATCGACTCACGATCAAAAATCGATATCCTCTGCCAAGGATAGAAGATTTGTTCGATCAATTGAGAGGAGCAGGTGTATTCTCGAAGGTTGATCTGAGGTCCGGTTATCATCAATTGAAAGTAAGAGAGTGCGATATACCGAAGACGGCATTTCGTACGAGATATGGTCACTATGAGTTTATAGTGATGCCTTTTAGTTTGACAAACGTACCAGCGGTAATTATGGATTTGATGAATCGGGTATTTCACCCATTCTTGGATAAATTCATTATAGTGTTTATTGATGATATTTTGATTTATTCAAAGGATGAAGAACAGCATAAGGAGCATCTCAAAATAGTCCTAGAGACTTTGAGAAGGGAGAAACTGTATGCAAAATTTAAGAAATGCGAGTTTTGGATAGACCGAGTGGTCTTTCTTGGACATGTTGTAACGGCTCAGGGTATTGAAGTGGACCCGAGCAAAGTAGAAGCCGTTAGTAATTAGAAAGTGCCTACTAATGCGGGCGAAGTGAGGAGTTTTCTGGGACTTGCATGTTATTATCGAAGATTCATTGAAGGATTTTCAAATATAGCGGGACCAATGACTCAATTGACGAGGAAATATACAAAGTTTGTTTGGACTGAGAAGTGTGAACGAAGTTTTCAGGAGTTGAAGAGTAGGTTAACCACAGCCCCGATGTTGGCTATCCCGGATGGTTCTGGAGATTTTGTCATCTACACTGATGCGTCATTACAAGGGCTTGGATGTGTTTTGATGCAGAAAGGAAAGGTCATTGCGTATGCATCGAGGCAACTAAAGAAACACGAGCTTAGTTACCCTACGCATGATTTGGAGTTGGCAGCAGTGGTACATGCACTTAAGATTTGGAGGCACTACTTGTATGGCAACAAGTGCGAGATATACACCAATCACAAAAGTTTGAAGTATTTCTTCACTGAAAAGGAACTCAATATGAGACAAAGGCGATGGTTGGAACTCGTGAAGGATTATGATTGCACAATCCTCTATCATCCAGGAAAAGCAAATGTGGTGGCTGACGCCCTTAGTAGAAAGGGTGAAGGAAGACTCACCGCGATGATTACTCAAGAAGAGACTCTTGTAAAGGAATTTGAAAAGTTGAGCATTGAAGTGGTGACCCCAACAGTTAGAAAGGCTATAATGGCTGCTTTAATCGTTCAGCCTACCTTGCGAGATCGAATTAAGAAAGCCCAAGAGACCAACGATTTCTTGCAGAAGATAAAAAGGCGGCGAATGAAGGGGGAGATGACAGACTTTTCAATTTCAGAGGATGGAACATTACTCTTCGCGAGTAGACTTTGTGTGCCTAAAGACAAGGATCTAATAAGAGAGATATTAGATGAGGCACATTGCACTTCATACACCGCACATCCTGGTAGCACCAAGATGTACCAAGACCTCCGAAGGACGTTTTGGTGGAGAGGAATGAAGAGAACTATAGCTGAATATGTTGGGAGATGCTTGGCGTGTCAACAAGTTAAGGCTGAACACCAACGACCGGCATGATTATTAAACCCGTTGGAGATTCCAGTGTGGAAATGGGAAAAGATTACGATGGATTTTGTCGTAGGACTCCCGAGAAACATGCAAGGACATGACGCTATTTGGGTAATCGTGGATTGGCTTACTAAATCAGCACATTTTCTGCCCGTGCGAATGACATACTTGATGGATCATTTGGCACGATTGTACGTGAAGGAAATTGTGAAATTACATGGAGTGCCTGTTTCTATTATATCTGATCGAGATCCAAGATTTACATCCAAATTTTGGAAGAGCTTGCACTTGGCAATGGGAAACAAGTTAAATTTCTCTACCGCATATCATCCTCAAACAGACGGACAATCCGAGAGAACCATCCAGACTTTGGAGGATATGTTGCGAACTTGTGTCATAGACATTGGAGGCAATTGGGAAACTCATTTACCTTTAATTGAGTTCGCCTACAACAACAGTTATCAGCAAACCCTTGGTATGGCTCCATATGAAGCGCTCTATGGGAGGAAATGTAGATCGCCGTTGTATTGGGACGAGGTTGGAGAAAGAAAGATGTTGGGCCCTGAAATTGTCGAGCAAACTATTCAGGTTATTGAAAAAATCAAAGAAAGGATTAAGATGGCTCAAGATCGGAAAAAGTCTTACGCCGATAAAAGAATAAGAGAGTTGTACTTTGATGTTGGTGAAAAAGTATTTATCAAAGTGGCACCAATGAATGGAGTTCTAAGATTTGGGAAGAAAGGGAAGTTAAGGCCCCGTTTTATTGGGCCATTTGAAATTTTGGAGCGTATAGGAGACGCAACTTATCGTTTAGCATTACCTCCCGAGCTATCCGCCGTTCATAATGTGTTTCACGTGTCGATGCTCCGAAAGTACTTACATGATCCTAGTCATGTAGTCCACCATGAAGATCTTCAAATTAACAAGGACTTGACTTACGAAGAAGGGCCAAGTGCTATACTTGATCGAAAAGTTCATGTTCTTAGAGGCCGACAAATACCCTTGGTCAAAGTTCAATGGATTAGACATGGACCCGATAAAGCTACTTGGGAACGTGAGGAAGAGATCCTAACTCGTTATCCTAACCTAGAATCAAGTAAGTTTAATTTCGAGGACGAAATTTTCTTTTAGTGGGTAGGGTTGTGACAACCCGTTTTCAAATTTCTTTTATATTAAATTATTTTTTTTATTTGTGAAATTTTTTTATTTTCACTTATATTTCTTAAATGTGGAATTAATTGCTCTAACTATGACATAGTCTAAGTCGCGCCCTAGACAAATATAAGTTTCATAATATAATATCACTAAGCTAATAATAATAATAATAATAATAATAATAATAATAATAATAATAATAATAATAATAATAATATTTAAATTATAGGGTATTAATTGTGATCATGTGTATGAGCATCCCTATATAATTTGCATCTTTAATAAAAAACTTAAATGTATATTATATTGAAAAGAAAAGTTTTATTTTTAATACAAAATCTGATAAGTTCAAATAGGAAAGTGTATATTACTAATTAAGTAGAACTTTATCAGAAAATGTGATAAATTAGTATTAAAAGAAAAAAAAATTTGGTCAACTCTTTTACAACGAAATTTTTCCTCTAAATCATCCTCAATTTTATAAACAGAATCAATTTTGCCAATCATCCCTCTATTTGAATTAAATCAATAAGCATCCGTAAAACCCTAAAATTTTTATCTATAAATACAATGGTGGTCTTGTTCTTTTCTTTTTTTCTGTCTACGCCGCAAATCCTCATTTAAAGAAAACTTCATCTTTAGTTCTTGTACTCCAGCAACTAAACTTTTGAAAAATAGGGTACTCCATATTCTCTTTTATTTATTTTATTTTACCTTTCAAAGTACTCCATACGCATTATATTCGTAAATTATTTCAAGGTAGATTATAGGTGAGAAACTATTTAGTTGGTCAGGTTTAGAATAGTCTGAAATTTAAAGCATGTTTTCCTAAATGTCATAGATGAGATGTTTTGTCTACTTATTTATTATATTATGAATTTTCCCTGCATGAGCTAAATAAATTACACGAGTTAAATAAATTACACGTATATATGCATATAGGGTACTTGTATAGCATGCAAGGTTAGAGTTTTATTCTTCTCAATTTTGTGTCAGTCGAAGGAATTGAATGAGAAGTGATAGGAATTTTCCTTTCGATTATCTTTTTCTTATTTTTTTAATTAATTGTGATTATGCCTAAAATGTATGTACAAGGGAAATTTTAAGGAAAAATATATATATATATATATATATATATTATTTGTGTATGTGAGGTTTTAATTTTCAATAGGATAAACCTCTTATAAAATAATTTTATTAATTATTTAAGTTGTATTAGATAATAAGTTTAATTAATTTGTGTTAATTAAATATGTATGTGTGACGTGGGAATAGGAAGAGAGAGAGTTGAGTTTGATTTCAACATTTTGAGCTATTATAGTTAAGAAATATATATACATAAATACACGTTTACAGTAGAGATTAAATTTTTATTTTTATAATTATTTTGAAACTTTTGTTTTCAAAACAATCTGAGATTTAGTGTTATTAATTAATTAAAGTTTTTTTAATATAGCTAGGCAAATATGTATAATGTATTTACAAATATATAAGCTATATAGTAGCCTAGGAATTTTTATTTTTTACCATTTCAGTACGTAGGGTTTTTGTTGTTGATTACATATATATATATATATATATATATATATATATATATAGTTATGATATTATATTAAGCATACAGATTAGGAAAAAAACAAGCACACGTTTTTGCATCATGCAAACGGTCCACCTGTGTATTCAATATTCAATCATGCATTTATAAACTTTAATCTTATAAATATTTAGGTGCGGCGCGACTAAGGCGTTGAATTTATTTTGAGTTTGCTCGTTTCGTCTTCCCAAGTGAATTAAGGTGTGGGATCTTACTTAACTTTATACCGTTGATTTGATTTTGTCCATTTTAATATTTTGTGACTTGCCGTGTGATTATTTGACATTTAGTGTTGAGCAGGACCGTGCTAAGTTGTCCATTGACTTTGCTCTCACTTATTTGCGTTCAATTCATTTGATATCATATGATGAGCAGGACCGTGTTGAGTTGTCCATTGACTTTGCTCATATTTATCGACGCGTTTGACTTTAATCTTCATTACGTGCGTCTATTTTTATTAAATTGGACAAATGGTTGGTATAAGTGCCCACATTGAGTATATTCGTGTATACTCATCCCCAAACTAAACTTTTCAGGTGCTTGAAGTTGGAGGCGTGGAGTGTCGAATGACGAGTCCAAATGAATTAAATTTACTTTTGTTTCTTTTTGGGCATTAACCGTTTAGACAATGAATTATATTTACTTTATTTCCTTTTGTTTAAAATGGTTTTGGCTACTTACTATTTTATTTAATAAGATGTCACATTTCTAGAATTTAGGTTTTATTTATTTAATTATTTCAGAAAAACTTTCTTTTCGTGTTTTATTTCAAGAAAAAAAAAATTCATAATCCCGCATTAAATATATATTTAAATATAGTTTTAACACTTTAATTAGATTAGGGTGTTACAGTTTTCGCTGCTCTTGTGGGTTTTACGATTTAGGGTTCTTTTGAATTTGGGGATTTTTTATAATTTAGGGTTTTTCAATTAGGAATTTGGGGTGTTTAAATCCCTCGTTTATGCAATATAGGTCCCAGGGAAAAAACAATTATAATAAAAGCCACCTCAGCGATCGGGCTACACCTGGCAGGTCACGCACGACTCACGTGCTAAATAGCCCGATTGGGCCGAAATATGGCCTATGACCGCCGGACTTTAAGTTTGAATGGCCCAATTTGGTCGGCCCTCAAAAATGTGGCCCGAAAATGCAAACCGCCCTAAGATAGTGGCCCAAACAAATTTTGAACTCATTTTGAATTGTATTAATTTTTTTGTTTAAAGAAAAATTCTAAAATCTTTCGGCATCTGTCAAAAATTCGAAAAATATTCTACCGTTTGAAATATTTTACTTTTGATAATGTTTCTAATTGATTCGATTTTTTTGGATCGCAGCCAAGCTAGGTATATTCTGATCTATTCCACTATCGTGTTATCCTGATCTACCATAATCTAACACACATGTATTCGGATCTACTCCATTATCGTACCTATCCCGTGTTATCCTGATCTACCATGATCTAACACACATGTATTCGGATCTACTCCATTATCATACCTATCCCAATCCATCATGATCTAACACACAATGATGCTACTGATCTACTCTGATCTAACATTATTACAATTACAAAGAGATGGACTAGTTATAATAAGGAAAAACATTAACTAATCATAATCCTAATCTGATTAGAATTTACCAGGCCCAACAACTCTTATATATTAAGATTGGGCTTATCAGCTCCATAACAACATTATGAAATTGAAATATTGGATTTGTGTAAGTGTATGGAGAGATTGAACATTCTTAAAAACAACATTAATGTTCAACTTTGCCTAAATTCAAATCCATATTGTGCGTAATTGCAAAAATTGTTAAATTGATGATTCTGGAGCAACGAATAAAAGAGCGTACATGTTAAAAATCTGTATAAAAATTGTATCATTATTTGTAAGTATCCCATTTAATATTACGAAGACGCTGTAAATTAAATATATTTATATTACGAGTGCATTTTTTTCACATTTATTGACATCACTATTATGACAAGATTTAGTCAATCCAAAAATAATTATTTGGAGAAGTTGGAAGTGGAAGGTGAGAACGAAGTTTCGTAGTCATGATGACCATTTGACTTTGGTGGTTGAAATAATGTTCAGCAATGGCTGCTCGCTGCTGCGTGTTGAAGAAAAATTTAAATAACTTCTTTCATTATTTTTAGGCTGTATTCAGTTCGATTATATTCTGAGTGAGTACTAATTGAACTTAATTAATCATGCATAATTCAAATTTGATCAATTTAATTAATTTATTTCTCGTACATGAGAATTCATATTAGCATCTCAAACCGAGTTGAAATTTAATTGAATTTAAACACGAGTCAAATAAATTATTTAATTGATATAAATTTTCCAAGCCCAATACAATCCTGGCCCATTCCAAGCATGGACCCAGACCAGACGTACTTCCTATCGGGCTAAATCGTTCTCGAGGTTGAGCCAAATCATTTGACAACTCTATGATCTATAACTTTGGGTTATAAGCCAAATCAATATTTAAAAACTTATTGTTTATTAACTGCTAGCTATTAACTGGTCCAGATCAAGAAGTAGAGGAAAGCCAAGACCAAGTACATGAGGGAATACATACCAAGTACAAACCTATAACCTATTAAGAAATTATAATCATAACTATCCAAGCCATTAAGCTATCCATCTCCTTATAAGTCAATGACTCGATATTCGAGTCAAACCCTAACAAGCCTAACGATCTTTTGAGGCGACTCAACGAGTCATGCACCGATTTTTGACACATGGACAGCCTCGGCCCGGCTAGAGGGCTGCTAGATGTTGAGGAGGAGAGAGCTTTTTGGTTATGGAAATAGTGGTGCTATTGAGTTCATTGATGGCGAGTTGAAGGGATGCGGAGAAAATGGGGCCGGGATCGGGCTTGAGGGCTGTGGTGTTGATGATGGAGGACATGGAGTCATAGCATAGGTCAGGGTAGAGAGTGAGATGGCAGTAGTAATACCGGGACGAGCCCGATTGGAAAAAACTGCGTTGTTCGGGCCTTAGGGTTTTGATTTGCATGGAAGGGAAGAGCATGAAAGAGGCGATAATGATGAATAGAATAAGGAAGAAGAAGATGATGGTGGATTTTGTGTTCTTGATTCTTGTTTGCAGTTTGAACAAGGATTTTTTGGGTGGAGATGATTAAAGTTTCGTTGGTTGAATTCATTTTGGTTTTTGTCTTTACACTTATTCGTCGTGGAATATATTCAAGAAACTTGGAATTTGGAAGTGGACAAGCTAATTGTGATGACTTTGTGGAAAAAATGAGTGTTGAAAATTGATGAAAAATGGATGTCAAAGTCAAGTCAATGAACAAATTATATACATATATATGTATATTAATAACTTCTCACTCTCTTTTATTAAAAAAAAAAATAAGAAAGAAAGAAAAAACTTCTTTTTCTCTAGAATATATAAGCTGCATATTGCGTAAATAGTACTCTCTCCGTCCACGATAATTGTAGCACAATTTCATTTTGTGTACGTCCATAATAAATGTAGCGCTTACCATTTTAGGAAATGACCTCATCCACTACCATTATTTTAAACATCTCAATAATTCATTATGATGAGTCCATTTCTTCACTTAAAACCAATCTATCTACTAAAGTGTTACACTTATCGTGGACGAAGGGAGCAATATGTAAGGTTTTGAGACTTGTTTGTACTTTATTCAAGTCCAAAAGAGTAAAATAGGGGCTATATTTAGAATTGAGTTTATCATGTGAAATAATCATTATGGATAGTGCAAAATAAAAGTTGTCAAAAACTTAATTTGTTATAAATTTTAGCAGATTTTAAAGTGATGAGACAACAATACCCTTAAATAAAGAAATAAACCTTATCTCATCACTTTTATCTCTCATCTTCTTCCCTCCCGTAATCTCTCTCTCTCTATCTCTCTCTTTCTCAATTTTTCATCTCCACCACCGATCTTCTCGCCACCACTATCTTCACCACCTATTTTCCGCCGTCGCTACCGCCATCTCCACCGCCTATTTTCCGCCGTCGCCACCGCCATCGCCATCACCATCTATTTTCAGATCCATTTCAAGATTTTTTTCTCCACACCACCAATCTTCTCTGCATCACCGTTCATCTCCGCAGTACCGTCTTCGTCGTCGCCGACAGCCCGGCGAGGTGCGATCTATATTTGCATATGTTTAGAAACATAATTCTGCCAATTTTCGACACATTGGATGTGAGTTGAGTTATCGCTTTCACAGTTGTGGTTTTAATTCCCCGCAGCAATGCCCATAACTTGGTACAAAAGGTACGAATGAATCCATTCGTCCCATTCGTACAGTCTAGTTGTGATGTGTAACTACTTGGTACGAATGAATGCATTCGTCCCGTTCGTACCAACTAGTGGCGCACCATAACTCGATACGAGTGGTACGAATAAAATCATTCGTCCCGTTTGTACCAACTAGTGGTGCACCATAACTTGGTACGAGTGGTATGAATGAACTAATTCGTCTCGTTCGTACCAACTAGTGGCGCATCATAACTTGGTACGAGTGGTACGAATGAATCCATTTCGTACCAATGATTTTGGCCTTTTGTTTTGTGAATCGGCGCTGCCGTGACTGGATCTAGATTTTTTTCTTTTCTGTAACAATACGGTCGTCAGATTTTATATTTCGGCGACGGATCTACAATTTTAAACCTCAAATTCAGTGTGATTGCCGGTTTATGATGCCAGAATATTTGTTTTGGTTGTTCAAAGCTATGAAAATTGCGAAGAAAAACGGTCAAAGAGGCGTGGTGGATGGTCAACGGCGGTAGAGCGGAGGCAGTTAAGATTCGGGTGAAGGATGACAGAGATGATAGAGAGGAGAGAAATAAAAATGAAGGGCAAATTTGTCCAAAAATACCAAAATCTGACATAATTTATATTAAATTAAGTTTTGGACAACTTTTATTTTCCACTATCTATAATGGCTATTTGACAATTTTACTCATTAGAATTACCCCAAAAGAAAATTTCAAATAGAATTGAAACTTTTATTCAGCCCATTGTAAAAGCCAGATAATTTTTAGCTGACGTGGAGCCCAAAACATTGCTTATTAAATCCAATCCCGAGACTATAAGCATTTGATTTAATATTTAAAAAACACGTTAATTCGCAAATGCCAAGTTGAATTGTAATTTGACTTGAAATTAGGATAATTTCCTGATTTTGGGGTGGAAATTGATACAGTTCAAATTAGGATAAATAAAATTGAAAATAATTAATTTCCTCAAAATTTTGGGGTGGACTTAGATTCTAAAGAGTGAGCAAAACAAGCAAATGATGAACAACATCTGCGATCCAAACAAACATATACCAAACAAATACTCATAAATCATCCTCCCTTCAGCCCCACTATCCGCCTCGAACATCTGCAGCACCTCCGCGTAGCCGATCACAAAATCTGCGGCGCCGTTCAAGTACGCCTTCACCTTCACCAGCTCCGCCGTCACTCCGCCGCCACCAATCCTCTCCAAATCATCCAAACACGTCTCCACATCTTCCTCCGCAGCCATGATCCGGTTCATTATCTCCCCCCTCTCCTCCTCGCTCTTCGACTCCACAAACGGGTCGACCCGCATCGCCGCCAACGGCTCCCGGATCCGATCCAACCCGTCCCGCAATGAGTCGGAGCAGTTTCGATACACAAGCTTATCACTATCAGTAAACGTAGCGATCGAATGTTGAAGATTTGCGGCTGCTGCTTGGAGCGAGAGAGCGAAGATCTGATTCGGATCTAATACGAATCTTCTGCTAATGATGGGATTAAGGGTTGTTAAACACGCCGATGCGTCGGAATTGACGTGGCAGAATGCTACCAGCGCGGGATTGACGTGCGGCTTGTGATCGGGCGGCGGAGAATTGTTGGTGTCGAAGCGTACGAGGTAGATGATTAAGGCAGCTAGGATTAGTGTTAATGAGATGATTAAGAAGACTAAAACGAGGATTAGCATCTTGTTTCTTCGGCGGAATGTTGATATGTGTGAGTCTTCTTCATGAACGAGAAGGCGAGAAGATTCCATCAGAATTCACACACACGAAAGAATCTGTAGGAGAAGTGTGATTGATCGATTGATCTGCGAGAAAACGACAACAGTTTTAATTTGTTTGCTACTCAGGAATCAACTCGTTAATCAGGTCATGCATATTAATTGCTATATAAGTTTAAGAGATAATAATTCCTTAATTATTATATTTCATACGAAAATGTAAGTAATTAGTGATTTTTTTATTGGACTGATTAGGTTGGAATTAGAGCGGATTCGATCGTTAGAATCAATAGTTTATTTTGTTTTTTGTTTTTAGAAGTGTTAGTATCAAAAGTTAATACTATTAAAATGTTGATCAGTAGTATAATTATAGGAATACGCAAATTAAGGAGATCTGGACAGATAATTAATTATTGGCAATTGTGCGGGGTTTAGGAAATTTCATGTCACATGATTTTCAAGTGATTGTCTATTTGAATGGTCAATAGTGGTTGGTGAGTAGCAGGATTACTGATGTATAGTACTTATATATTAAAGTAATTAAACCAAATAAATATAAGATAGATTATGAAGAATTCACTCTCTCTCGTGGAGCAACATTGCCTAATTATCGAATTAATGTTGAGGACCAATTAATGAATGAATTAAGTTTTATTCTCAAATATTTATTTGTGTTTTTTCTTCTTCTTATAATCAAATTATATATATATATATATATATATATATATATATATATATATATATATATATCATCAACATCTCTGATTAGTTTAAAATTATCAAGCATGCTTTAATATTTGGAGAAGCAGAGCTATATAACAATTCATGAAATTGTAGCACATTAAGAAATAGAGGAATGTGGGTTTGCAACAATAAACTAAATTTACATATCTCAGCTCATATAATTTCTTTCTCCAACCAGAAATTAACTTATTGTACGATATCTCTTATTGTAACAAAATTAAAAATCTACTAATTTTTTAAAATAATTTTCGGTACATTCAAATTCTTACTATACATTCCTCCTTTTTTCATACACTCGATTGATTTGCAGGTATATAATATTATGAAGCCCATTCTATTGGTGCCCAATTAGCTAGGAGAATTTCGGGAAAAGCCCAATAATTTATACTCAAATAAAGTCCGTACTGGATTTTGGCTGAGGCTTTACTTTAGGTCCTTTAATTTTGAGTCGTGATCAAATGTAAAAAATTTGAATTATTAATATTAATAATATGTTTCGTTCCTCAAAAAAAAAAAAAAAAAATTTACTAATATGTTTCGAATCAGATTTGATGTAAATAAATTTATTACTGTTCTAAGCAACCGAAAGAGATTAATGCACGCCATTTAGATAAAAAATAAAATAATTAGGTGAGAATCTCAGGTGCAGCTGCTGCTGGACAAAACATACATAAAATTGGCAAAAATAATTACACCGACGTAAAAGATAAAATTACTTTTTGAATAATTACTGGAATTGAAAAAATAACCTTTAAAAAAAAGAGAAAAAGACTAAAGTGAAAATTGGGACTTGAGCGTCTGCTTATTGCCACCACCGCCACCGCGGTCGCCGCCGTCTCCTACCGCCGAACTTCAATTTGTGTGCACCCAGCAAAAATGAGCCTCAATGATCCTCAATCTATGGTAATTCTCGCAGAAAATCTCCACACTGTTCCCCAATTCTCCCCCCTTTGATAAGCGAAATTGAAATCTGGATGAGCAGGAAAAGGTGTACGATCATAGATTCCAACGAACTGATCAGTGGAAGCCGATTTACTCGTGGCTGGAATCGCTCGACACAGATGAGCTGATTAAGTCTAAAGATGTCGTCGATTGGCTCACCGCCAACCCTGAAATCAGGGACGACTTGTACGCTAGGCATTCGCGCTACCATTTGATGCACTACATCAAGAAATGCCATGTCAAAATCCTGAAGCGCAAGGAAAAACAGGTTATTTTTTGTTCATTTGTTCTTAAAAATTTACAGTTTGGTGGAGGTATAATGTTGTAAAATAACGCGATTGAGGTTAATTAGGTTTGTCATTGATCTAAGTTATGGCCTTTTATTGAAAGGATTGAAGTAGTGCTACTACATGTGGATTTTCCTTACGAAATTGTGTGGAATTTCCTTTTTTCCCCCTTTTTCCTCCTAGGAGGAAGTTATCTTTCAGATTGGCCTGACATTGCTGTGTTCTTCAAACTTCTGGAATTGAATTATAGTTTGGTTATGCGTGTAGCTCATGATCCTATAAAATAGAGAGCTGAAATAAAAGAAATTAAACTCGAGGCAAACAGTTTAAAAAGACAATAGTACAAGTTAATTCAGATATGAAGTATATGTAAAATTGCTATGAAAGCCTCAAAGTGTATGATATTCTTTCGATTTCTCTTTTCTGTCTATAATCATGACACCACCGGTAACAAAAAAATAGATTAAAATCTGAAGATAATTTTTATTATAATTCCATTGTTTGTTACCTCATTGTAGATTAATAAGTCTCTTTGTAAGGTTTTGAGTGCCTTGTTTGTGACTTGCATGAAAGTTCATTTGTTTCTTATTCTACATTGAGGATTAACATGAAATAATACGCCTAACTTAATCAATGTTGATGTTTTGGTTCTTCTTGGTTGATTTTTTATTTTTAATTCCTAAAGACTGCTTTGGGCTGTATGTCACATTAAGGAATGTGGCCAATTCAAACTAACCACATAGGCTCCAGTGCCAGTTAAATGCTTGGGATATTCGCAACAAAATTTCAGGTTGCAAGATCGCAAGATGCATAAATAATGTTACTGGAATACAATTTTGACCTGAGAATTTTGAGCATTGTGCCAGAGGATGATGAATGTTAATTACTGTTGCAATGCGTGAACCAATATGTATAAATCTTTTTGAAGAAGTTTATCCTTTACTTTCATTTCACTATAATGATTGCCGACATTCTTTGCTTCAGATGATCACATGGCCAACTCCTAAGATGCCTGCTATCTTGATCCTAATTTTATGTTTTTATCTGGTTTTGTCCTGAGATTGACTTATAAATTTGCTTCTGGTCATTTATAGTATATCATAGTAAGACTCATCTGAATCTAAAAATAGCATTATATCTGGAAGTGCGAAGACGAACTCTTCAACTCACTACGTGTTCTTCATAAGCAGGGACTTATCGTTGCTAAACTACCTCCTTCAAATGTTGATCAGAATGCTGATTTCAAAGCTCCTTCTTCACCGCATTTTACTGGTAATCTACTTGTGTTGTGTCCAATAACCAAAAATGTCATGAATATTTATACAGTGATTTGTGTGAACAGCATCCATTTTGGTAATTCTTTCATAATCGCTAGAATCCATATAAGCACACTCTTATATCAGTCTATATTATTTAAACTCTCGGTGCACTACTTCCCTAGCTTCCGTTTCAAGTGATCAGATAAGTTGTTGGGCGGCTTGGGCCCATATCTTTTACTGCTTGATGCATTTTGTCTGGAAGTTTATAAGTGATAATACACAAGCACCAATTTTCTAACATGTTTGCTTTCCTTCAACTCGGCCTTGTGTACTATTTATTCTTGGATACTCAATTCATAATTGTAATAACATTCATGTTTAACAGGCAATAACTTGAGCAACATTCCTAAAGACAGCGAGTTATATAAAGCAAAACGCAGTGAGGCTCTCCGTAAGTATGAGATGTAAGTAATGTTTACTGGTTCATTACTTTGATATGTAGAAGAACGATATAGTTTCTGTTACTAACGACTTACTTATTGTCTGTCTGTCTGCTCCAGATTAATTGAGCTGGAGAAACAACTTATACCACTCTTTGGTAAACAAGAAAACAGATAACTAAGCATCTCAAAACCATGGCTTTCTGATTCCTATCATGCTAATGATGAATACTCATCTGTCTCTACCTGCAAAACTGACGATGTTTTGCTGTTTCTGTTAATTTTTAGTTTAGATTTTCCCATCTTTGATTTAGTTAGTATATGATCACACATTTACTGTGTATAAGTTTGTAATTGTAAGAACTAAATTATTTGCTTTTGAATGAATTTAAATTAATTATGCCATAACTTAATACAATCCCATTAAAATCTATGTATATATGCTGTTAATGTCTTGACTTTTTATTTTTATTTTTTCTTTTCTTTACTTTTCTAGGACGTTTAATGTGTAGTAGTCCTTTGGTGTCGGCCATTAATTAGCATATTAATTGTTCATTATTGCTTATTTAATACTCAAGATTTGAATGGATTTTATCACTTTCTTGGTGCAGTAGGAGAGGGGAGGCCCTCTTATTTCTTCCACGAGAATCAGACCCTTCTTGTAAATACTATCTCCGTTTCATTATTCTTGTCTCATTTCTTTTGGGCACGGGTATTAAGGAGAATGATGTTTAAAGGGTAAAAAGATAGAAAGTTGTGGAATTCATAACTTTTTGTGAGAGAAGCATATTTCCTTTTATGGAATCAGGACAAGAATAACGGGACAGCCCAAAAATGAATACTCCCTCCGTCCCAATCAGCCTATATGATTGGGACGGAGGGAGTACAAGACAAGAATAATGGGACGGAGGGAGTAATAAGTATTCTTGTTTAATTGTTTTTATTTTGTTTGGCTCCTTTTGGCCGACATTTAAATATGGGAGGAACGTTAAAATAACCATTTTGAAAAAACAAAGATAAATTCTAATCATTAATTTTTAAAAGATAAATACTAACCAAAATTTTTGCATCTTTACTATCTTGCCCTTATCCTTGACTTTTTCTAATTGATATTTACTTTGGTAAAATTTTATATTTACCTCTCTCAATTTTATCTCTCATAATTTCTCTCTCATAATTTACGCTCTCATAATTCACAATCTGTTCTTTCCTCTAGCGGCTTGGGCGATTTCCGGCACGGCGGCGCACGGCGGCGGCGATTTCCGGCACGACGGCGGCGGTTTCTGGCGACAGCAAATTCAGGCGACTACAATTCCAAGCATCTTTCTATATCATTTTCTGATAAGAAATTACAGAAACTTTTCTGAATTTTAAGGACTGAAATTTGCTGCAAATTTTTTACAGATCTGATCTTTCACAATGTGTTTTCGATCTGAAATCATCAAAACCTTTTTCTATTGAACAATTTCCACGGGACTACAATTATTGCTTTCATATATTCCGTCGAACTGCAAATACTAAAAAGAAAGAACGATGCATCTAATTTATGAATATGAACTGCAAATATGAATGCATAAACTGTTATACATGACCTTCAATAGATAGAAAATCAATTTAAATTCATAAGATCTTTCAATTTATGAAGTTGGGCACTTTTTCTGGTACGATGATAAATTCAAGAGAAATTCAGGACATACATGAATCCATACATGAGTTGTCACTGACACAAAAATGGCATACACGAATAGCATTCATGCATAACATGTATATCATGTACATATTGATATATGGATTCATGTATGATTCACTAGGATACTAGATATGAATATATGCACGAGTACCATACATGTTAAATTAATATAAATGTTGTGCATGTATTAACAGTAAGATTCATGTATGCTACTCTTTCTTTAATTACAGATGCTTCATACATCAATTATTATACATTATGGTGGAAAATGGGAAGAAGAAAACTACGTTGGAGGGGAGAAAAGATTTGTGCTCATTCCAGAAATTGGAATGACATACTCTGGTTTGATAAATGAAATTCAAGGAAGGATCGGTGTAAATCAGGAAATCTTTGCTTATATGATAATTACAATTGTCAAATCCATTGAAGGTGAAAGCGTCAAGATGGACATCAGGAATGACATCGATTTAAAATTTGCTATGGATATGTCCAAAGTTCCAAAATTTTACGTGACAGTTTCTCCTATTCAAACCGATCCTTCAACACAAACGTGGTACCCTACAAATATGCAGCAAAATTTTATGAGTCTGTTGAATGCACAAATTGCTCATAAGGGTAATAACACACCTAGTTTGCATGATGTTGCTCCAAGTTCAAGTGGAGTAAATGTAGTTGCTTGCATAAATGAAGGCTCTAATGAAATATCACAAGAGTTTGGTGATGGTGACGAAGATATGTCTACTAATATTGGTAATTGTGGATTGGGATTTCAAAATGATGAAAGGGATGATGAAGACAGTTTGGATGAAGAGGATGATGAAGACAGTTTGGATGAAGGGGATGACACACTTCATAGTTCAGACATGAATGATGGTGCTCATTCAAATACGACTACAAATGGATCTGGTCAGCCATCGCAATGGGTAATTCCAGGTCAGTACACAAATATATAAATGAATATAATAGATTAGTTTCATACATGACTGACGAATAAATAATTGCAGGTGCACTGTACCAAGCATCACTCCCGTTTAATGATACTGCACCCAGCGAGCAATACAGCCGCGATGCACTGTATAAAGGAGCCATTTTCCCAAATAAAAATAGCATGCAGATTGCTCTTGGCCTCTACCATTTAATGAACCGTGTTGAATACTCAGTTGAACGTTCCGCCAAAGACAAGTATTCAGTTCTATGCAAGTACAATAGAGACGATTGCAAATTCTGTATGCGTGCTATGTCTAAGCGTGAGAGTAATATTTGGAGAGTTATCAAATGGGTCGTTCCTCATACATGTCAACCAGATTTAAGACAGCAAGCTAATAGAAATGTTTCGTCAAAGGTAATAGGTGCCTATTTCGCTCCTCATTTATTGAACGACGGTGCTGTTTTGAAGCCAGTTGAGATGGCATCGCAATTACGGAGAGAATTTGGTATCCATATTCAGTATTGTCATGCGCTAGCTGGGAGAAATTGTGCAATCAGAATGATATATGGTGACACAGACCAGTCCTTTAAAAGACTGCCAGGATATTTGCATATGCTTCAACAAGCCAATCCAGGTTCTGTAGTTGATTTAAAAACTGATAGTTCTGGAGCTTTTTAATATGCTTTTATGGCAATTCATGCATCTATACATGGTTTCTTATCTTCTGGACGTCCAGTGATTGTTGTTGATGGTACCCATCTAAAAGGGAAGTATAAGGGAATAATGTACATTGCTGCAACACAGGATGGAAATGAGAAGATTTTTCCATTAGCATTCGGCCTTGGTGATGTTGAGAATGATAGGGGATGGATATGGTTTTTCAAGCAATTGAAGAGAACTTTTGGCTGCCCTAAGGATTTACTAATTGTTTCAGACCAACATAGGAGTATTTCAAATGCAGTGAAGGATGTGTATCCATCAGTCCCTCATAGTCTTTGCACATACCACCTGCAAAAAAATCTTGGAAAATCCGGGTTAGATATTGTGTTAATGTTTAAGAATGCCTCAAGATGTTATACAGACACTGACTTTCAATCCAAAATGGATTCTCTCAAATCTGAGAAAGGTGTATTTGATAGGCTGATGAAGATTGGTCCGGAAAGGTGGGCTCGTAGTAAGTGTCCTGTGAAGCGTTATGATTTTATGACATCAAATTGTGCCGAAAGCCTGAATAATCGTCTTAAATAAGCAAGAAGATTGCCGGTGTGCTCCTTGTTAGAGACTATACGAACAATTCTAGCCCATTGGTTTTACGAGCGTAGGAAAAGTGCCATCGCTACAAGTTGCGATCTGACAGATTATGCCTCCAAGAAGTTAGAAGATTCAATCAATAAAGGCCTAACAATGGAGGTGGAACCAATCAATTCTTTCAAGTTCAATGTGAAGAGCAGTAATGAAAGTTATGTTGTAGATTTGAATGCTAAGAGTTGTTCGTGTATGGAGTTCGATCTTGATGAAATTCCTTGCCCTCATGCAACAGCTTCAATTCGGTGTGTGCTCTTATATAATTGCCAAATTAGTTCTCTGTTATATATATATATATATATATATATATATATTATACTTGAATTGTGTTGTATGCAGCAAGGCGAAACAAGCATACATATTGTATGTATCGAGGTATTTTAGAATGGATACATTACATGAGATGTATTCCATGGATATCAATCCAATACCAAATCCAGAGGAATGACGCGTTCCACATGATATTATATCAAGAGAAATTAATGTTCCTGACAACCCCAGACAGGCTGGAAGACCACGGAGCAAAAGGATTAAATCTAGTTCGGAATCAACATCTAAATCACGTTCTAGTGTCTGCTCCAGGTGCTCTCAAAAGGGACATTATTGTGCAACATGCACTGCACCTAGAACTGCTCACTACTAGAAAAATGCACATACATAACACTACATAGATAACGGACTTTTTTAAAAACCGTTATGTATGAGCGTACTTTTCGTAAAGATAACGTATTTTTAAATATCCGTTATATATGCAGTGTTATCTATGTCCATACGTAACGGTGTCAAGTAATACGTTATGTATGAGCGTTATCTATTAATTATATATATAACGGTAATACAGAACCGTTAAGCGATACGTTATGTATGACGACATTTACATAACGGTTGACTGAAACAGTTATTTCTACCGTTATGTATGAGTTATTTTTTTTAATATTTTTTTATTAGTTCCCCCTACTTAACCAAAATTCACGCTTCCACCCAATTTACCCATCGATATCGACTCTTCTCTGTCTTCTACATCTATCTTCTCCTTCTTCCCCGGCGAGCCCAACACCGCTGACCTCGCCGCTAACCTAGCCGCCGACCTCACCGTCTCCGCTCACTCTCCCTCTCTTCCAACCTCAGTAATTACTTCATAACATTCAATCAAAAACCCTAGATCCCCAATTCGAAATTCTTCTATTCTCTCTGAAATTTAGTGAATCCCTCCGTTCCCGGCGACCTCGCCGCCTCCTTGACTCGGCGCCACCGCCGCCTCATCTTATCTCTACCGTCGCCACCTTCTGTCTCACCTCCAGCAACATCGCTGCTGCAGTTCGTCCAGAGGTAAGCTCTCGACGCCTCCTCGACATTCCTCGTTAATCTCTCTCAAGTTTTTTCATGATTATAATTCTCTCTCTAAAACGTCCTTTCTCATCCGACTTTCAACTACAGCGCCTGTGAGCTCATATTCTCTCTGCTGGTTTTGAACTATTTCTCATATATTTGGCCGTTTTCTTTTCTCCGCAACTCACAAATGACTTGAAGCTCGCACTTTTGGTGTTCGACTGCTGATTTTTCTGGTAATTATTCTTCCGTGTTTGCTTCTTCATTTTTGAATTGTTTTGAGCTTGATGTTCCTTGAAAATTCTTGCTTTTAAGATGGGTTTCCTGTGGATCTGATAAATTATGATTATTTTTTTCTATTTTTACTGGAATGTTTTCTTTTTTGCCTAGTTGTTCAATTGGACATGTTCCTTGGTTCTTAGATCTTTGAGTAGTTTAAATTCAAAATCTTAGAGTTTATGCGTATGAAGTTGGGAGCTCTGAGTTGTGCAATGTTGTTGTAATTGTGATCAATATGTTGAGCTTAGCAATTTCGGAGCACTAATTATAGATCTGTTGTTGTGATTGAATTAGAGGTCACAGATATTGATGTAGTTAATTTTTAAACCGTGATTTCAGGCTCTCTCTCTGAAGCTTCAACTTAGGAATTCCTCAGCTGCTTTCCTCATCCTGCTATTTTTGGGTAAATCTCTAACCCACCTTCTATAGAATGCATGCAGTTTACTTTTATGTGGTTTTTGTATTTCTTTATTGAGTATTTGAAATTTGAGTAGTGCTCTGCAAACCGATGCGAGTTACCCTGAGGCTGTTTCAAGAAATGTGTAGAAAATATATGAAATAATGTCTTATAGGGCCATTTTTCCAAGTGTTAATGTGTGTAATCGTGTTGTAGTTCTTCTCCGACAAGCCTTAAATAAAATTTCAGGTGATTCAAGGTGTTTATCAACTTCTGTTTGCTTTCAGAAACAATTTGTGTATTTGAGATTGAAGTCCATTGTGATTTCCATGTTTCCAGTTTCTTGTCACAGGCTCTTTTCAAATATTTCCAGCACCTATTTCTCTTTTGTGTGTGTGTGTGTGTGTGTGCGCGCGCGTGTGCGTGCACAAGTAGGAATATCATTGCAAAATTCTCAACTTGTAAATTTACTCTTACACTTGTTTTTTTTATGGCAGTAAATGTCCCTCGTCGTCATTATCAGTTATCTATTACCAGGATTGCTCTGTTGCCAATACTAGTGGCATTGCCAACAGGACTTGGAAAAACTCTTATTGCTGCCGTTGTGATGTATAATTTCTTCAGATGGTTTCCTGAAGGTACTGTTGGTAATATTATACATCTCTCAAATTGCTTTTTGTATGAGTTTTATTAGTACTGACAAAACAACTTCATATCTCTTTCTGTATGAGTAATTCCAAATTGTAACAAGACATCATAGAATGACATCTGTCAAATTATATATGATAAAGCATGTTGATAATATTAATCATGTTAGTTTTTACCTATATTTGCAAATATATTATGTTAGAAGTCGTTGTTAAACAATTTTCTGAACTCTCTTCTGCAGGAAAAATTGTTTTCGCTGCTCCCTCTCGACAACTAGTGCTTTAACAAATAGAAGCTTGTCATAACATTATTAGAATTCCGCAAGTAAGCCTACGTTAATAACATTCTTGGACCTTCATTTCTTATGTTTCATATTGGTACTTATACTGAGGAAGTTGTCATTCATGATCTTAGGAGTGGACTATTGATCTAACGGGACAGACGAGTCCTTCGAGGAGAGCAGAACTTTGGAAATGCAAACGAGTTTTTTTTTGTTACTCCACAAGTGTTAGAGAAGGATATACAGTCTGGTTTGTTTCTCAACCTGTGATATGTTATTGGAGAGCATTTGCAATACTGGAAACATAAATAATCTAACATCATATGTAGGAAATAGAAAACGATAATAGAAAGTTTCTAGAGTTCTCATTTAGGATTTTTTTTGGTTTTATAGTATTTATAGGTCTCGTAAAGCCTTGGAATAACACTTGGTGCCAATTTATATAATGTGAAATTGGTCACAATTCACAATTTGTTTAAGCAGCGAGGAAATGGTGGAATTAGGATGTCTTTCTATAAGAATTAGGATTATGAGGATTTTTATCTGCTTTTCTTTTATATTTGTATGTTTCTACAATTGAAAAATTCGTCATTAAATTTATGTTGTAGGCTCCTGTTTGGCGAAGCATCTGGTGTGCCTGGTGATTGATGAGGCACATCGTGCTACGGGAACTATTCCTACTGTGTAGCTGTCCGAGAGGTATACTTTCTTATTTTAGATTGGAAAAATATGCATTAAATAGCAAATGAAATGGTTTCGGGATTTAGTTCTGTATTTATGATTCATTCTCCTCATACATCTACTTTTCCATTTTACATTGATTACTAGTAAAAAATGGAAACAATAAGCTCATAAATATTTCTTGAGCTATATATTAACTGGAGTACATAGGCGAGCACATTGAGTCCTGTGCTTCTAGCTTTGAGCTTGAGGAAAACTTGCATGCTATTCACTCATCTTTTCCTTGAAATAAACTTTTACAATTTACACTGATTTAGGTTGATGTTGCAGGTTGATGGATGCTCGGGTCCAACTAAGAATATTAGCTTTGACTGCGACACCAGGATGTAAGTGCTGCACAGACCCACCAGAAAGATGATGTTAATTTGATATTCTGGCTGTTTTTATGAAATTATTCTTATTGGGTATAATTCAGCTAAACAGCAGACAATCCAGCATGTCATCGACAATCTTCAAATATCTACCCTCGAATACCGAGATGAAAGTGATCCCGACGTACTGCCTTTTGTGCATGAGAGAAAGATAGAACTAATTCAGGTACTAGTTACTTATATGGTTAGTTGTGTTTTGCCCCTGTGATTTTCTTAAGTCAAGGGATATGTTCTGCCAAAAGCCACCTCCGAACGTTCCTCCATCAAGGCATGGTTCAAAATGATGCCTCCACTTCTTTGTCATTCTGGTAATAAATATATACTCGGTTATTTTTTAATATAACATTATACGTATTCTCAAGCTGAGATCGATGATGTTCGTGAGGAATGGGCAAGTTGTGTGATAAAGCGTGTCTTCGATTGAGATACCAGGTATCGATTTATATGTTGTTGAAATTCCGGAGGAACTTGGTGTTGAGTTAGCTAGTGAATTGATGATTTGGGCATTGACGATTTTTATTATTTCTAAAATTTTATTACTATATAATGGTGGCAGGATTGTGTTGGATAAAGGGAGCTTTTGAAATGAAGGGGCATGTTATTCCAAGTCATATTATTTGCTAGAAAATTTGTTCCAAATGGCTATTAGGTGCATCCTTAATATGTTCTTTTTCTTTTTAAGACATATAATTAGATAGAACTCGTGTGATATTTTGACTATATTAGGATGATAATGTAATGAATGTTTTGGATGGTATATTATATATGTTATGGATGGTAATGTCATTTGTTGTTTTAGAGTTATTTATTTATTTATCGAAATAAATGACATGAAAATCAGGAAAAAAATATTTACAGGAAAAAAATATTAAAAGGTGTAGCAGGAATACATAACGGTACACAAAACCGTAACCGTTGTCTATAACAGCATAATACAACGAAATTTAAATACATTTATAACGGTAAAGAATTATTATGTATTAGACAAAAGATAACGTAAAATTATTGTTATCTAAAATACAAATCAATGTTATCTATAGTGAAATATAAAAAAATGTAGAATATTTCATAACAGAAAAAATTGATATTCATTACGGTTTATAACGTTATGTATAATAACTATACATAACGGAGATAAAAGTGTTATGTATAAGAAAACTACCGTTATGTATAATACTATAGATAACGGTTTTTTTCCGTTATGTATGAACGCATCATACATAACACCACTATATATAACGGTTTTTTGGCCACATACATAACAGAGAATATCCGTTATGTATGAGCGTTTTTCTAGTAGTGGCTCCGATGTTAGGTAATGATGATATTCAGGTTGCCACTATTCGTCACCCCAAAAAGTGTAGCATATGTCACGTTGCTGGACATAATTGCAGGAAATGTCCTTTACGTGACAATGCTAACAAGTAAATCTGATGACACTTTGATGACAGATTGGACAGATTTGATATTTTTGTTTCCCTAAGCTTTGCATTTTGAAAATTTTTGTAGTTCTCTTTTCTTTTCTTTTATTCCACGGTGGAACAATTGATTAATTCAGTTACTTATCTTTACTGGTTGAGTTATTGGAGTAATGCATTTTCATTATATAGTTCAAATCTTGATTTGAAATGAACCAAATCTTTGCTCCATGTATATGTATATATGTATATATCATGTAGGTTACTGAAAGTGGAGCTGAATCTGCACAAGCTGATCAGATCCCTTGTTGATCTTGAAAAACATCTTGAGATTTGATATAGCTTGTTGTATTTTAGTTTTATGAGGAACCGAGTAGGATCCTGTAAATGCTACACTCGGTGAAATACATTGGGACGAGATCGAGCAGTCAAGAGAAAGCACTTTTCCCTATCACCACCTTATTTGAGTTTGGTATGTGGTGCTTTCTTGATTAAATTTTTGTTCCTTTTGCCTTGCTAGCAAGTTACATAATTCTCAAAATTTCTAGATTCCAATATTATCCATCCAGTCCCCAATTGCATTAAAAAAATCGGACCTGGCCTGTGGACCAGATGAAGTACACGGTTAATTTTCTCAATCAACAAAACTACATATAGACTGCAGACATTTTGTTAATGAAGAAAATGACAGGTTTATAAAAAAAAATAGCACACCTCTTTAAATCATGCACCTTTTCTTCATCATGTTTAACATTATTTGAGGATGGTTTCCTTGTAGTAAATTCTATATTTATTGTTGTTTGCTTGAGGGATTAATGAGATAATCCCACATTTTTTATGAGGAAATAGGGCTGAAAAAGGAAATTTAAATCAAGAATCACGATCTTTAGTTGTACTAGGCAATCATTTATCCATTTTTGCAGTTTGAACTTTGAGAATTGAATGCAATAAGATAAGAAGAGATCTCAATGCCACACTGGATGTCCCCCGTTGAAGGAGGGGCCATGCCATGCATTTATATGATGCTCTGCACCAAACCCTTTCGTCTCGCCCTTACTTAAAACCAATAAAACCATATAAAGGAAATACCAATGAAACTATAAAAAATGAAACTGGAGAATGACGATGAACATAGTGCATGAAAATAGTGACAAGCAAGTCACAATCTTGAAAACCTGTTAACCATAAACGAGAGCAAATTCAAAACGGTCAACCATACATGTCTAGTGTCTAGAGCACTTAAAAACCTATTAAAATGATAAACCAACAAAAAAATGCAGAGGCACATGAAATGATAAAATCTAGAGTGTTCTTCAAAAACTTCAATACCAGCAGTTTCACCACCTACGGCATAGAGATTGTATTTTCACCAGAGCTAAATTTGTAAATTGTCTCTGCAATTTTCTTCCTATATTTCACCACGTCTTCATCTTCGAATGGTTCAAGCTTCCCAGTGATAATAGCATCAGCATATTTCATGGCATACACATGACTGTTGACAGTACTATCTTCCTTCTACTTATAAAGGTTGACTGCTAAAGGTGGATGCGATACCTTCCACTGAGTAAGATTTGGTTTTACATCTTTCCGGGCACCATAAAAATCAATATACTGCAAGACCTGAGGCAAAAGTCGAGCGACGGGTACAAAGTCCTGAACTTGAATATCATAGTCACCGGGCTTGAATTCAAACTGTGTTGGGTCATAGATTATAATACTCTGCTCTTTCATATTGACACAAAGAGTGACCCACTCACAAACAGCAACTATAATTATCACCTAATACAAAACACAACAATCAACAAATCAAATGAGATGCACAAAAACACAATCAATAAGACAAATCGATAGACAAGAATTTAAGGTGCGCAACCGTCAATCACTCAGTTGGTTTTGTGTTTTTGGTGCAAAACATGAACAATATCAATAAATATGCTTCATATATGGAACAGAACATTCTAATGTTTCATTTGTCACTATTTCTAAAACAATTCAAAATTTATTCACTACACAATTAACACTCTTTCACTGGCATGATATCAACATATCAACATGGTTAACTTTAAATAATAATACATCAAAATAAATGAATAGAAAAGATAATGTATACATGATTACCTTATCATAATCGTACCAATGCTTGGCAGCACCCCAGTTTGGACAATCGCCAATCGCAAATTTTGAAATCTCATGGAGATCCTCAGCATTCACTTCCTCTTCTACATCCGGATTCACTTGCGAAAGATCAAAATTTGGATGGTATTTCTTCCAAACTTTCCAGATAACAGACTATAATAAAAAAATATTATCATGATAGTTTATAAATAAATAATATATAAATAAATAAATAATGGTTTCTGAATAATTACCATGAAATCAGTACTTGTAACTGTTACTCTCTCATCAACATTATGCAGTTTGGCATATTTAGGATCATTGTAGAGTATGGATAAATACAAATCAACGTGTATACTATCCAACTCTTTTTCAATGTTCTCAATATCATGAAAAAATGACTTGCCAACAGCATATCCTAATCCCACATTCCTCTTGGTACTGCAAACAACTTAAACTATTAAAAAAAGTCAAACGTAAAAATAAAATATATAATAAGAATTAAATAAATAACTTACTTTCTCTTGCATTTCATAAATTTATTGTAATTTCCACCTCTTTTATCATATGGAAGATAAGGACTGCATACCACTGCTGCCGGAACTCTCTTTCGAACAACCCTGAAATCAAGTTTTGCAGGCACTGAAGTCCTTGCAGGGACTGAAAACACTGTATCTACAGTTTCAATAGGCTGCTTTAAAGGGGTGATGTATGATTCTATAGGATCGGAACTCATCGGTCGATCCTCAACATTTCTTACATCCAAATCAACCATATCAATAGCATTATCACCTGCAATTTATGATTAAAAAGCATAAATGGTTGAGTACCAAAAAAAGAAAAATACATTATCATACATTGAAAAATAAAATAACTCAAACATGATAGGAAAATAAGCCTAGAGCAAAAAAATAAAATAAAATAAAACTAAAATTATTACCTGAACTTTGATCTTCACCTTGAACAAGGTTTTGATCTTTCTGCTGTACTGTGTTTTGTACTTGATGATGAACCTCAGTCGCACAGTCAGTAGAGGTAGTAAAGATATGAGTATCATCATCTACATCACCTGTATTAAATAATAAAGAAACATAAATAATTGGGTAGAGAAAAAATATACATGATAAAAAAAAAATGAATAAGCTTGCAACCACACATTCCAACAAGACATGATTACATACTTACAAGGGTGTATGATTTCAAAACATAAAATGCAATTCAATATTGTATACATACTTGAAACATATGCATACAAGACAAAACTCAAAAACCACACCATACATGTAATTATGAAATAACCCCATACAAGACAGAAAAAAACACCTAAAAAATTAAACAAAATGATATTTATAACCTATAATTTGACCTTGATCCTGTCCATAATCATGCCCTTGATGTTGTACTGTATTTTGTGCTTGATGATGCACATCAGTCGCACAGTCAGTAGAGGTAGTAACGTCCTGTTATTTTAAATATACTAGAATTAGAATAGGCAAGTATTAATAAATTATAAGATGTTTGTATTTGTAAATAACCTGGAACTTATTGTGAGACGTGCCATCTTGCTTACTGCTCATATACTGAAGGAATCCTGGCAACAAATTACACAACTCTGTGGCAACCATCTTTGATACGCATCTCCCAATATCTTCACTGGATGCCAAATCCCCCTTGATCCTATTGTAATTCTTATCAGCAATCTTATCAAAAAAACCCTCATCACCCATAATCCTATTAAAAGTCCTATCAGCTATAGCATCAATGCAAATATGACGTTTAACGAACTTTGAAGGTATCTGTGGAACATGATCTTTATCCACATCATCAACACAAACTATTTTTTCCAATACACGCTTCTGGCGATGCCGCTTTTGAATTGGACCTTCAGCACCACCATTAACTGGTGCTGCATTTGATTGTTCTGGAGGGAGTACAGAAGGACCTGTGGGTGTATCTGATTGTCCTGGAAGGCGTACAGAACGACATGGGGGTGCATCTGGCTGTTCTGTAGGGGGTACAATAGGGCCCACATCTGGCTGATCCTCAAAAACAACCTTAAATGGAGTACCAACTGGCTCAATTGAAGCCCAATAGTTGGTCTCCAACTCTGCAGGTGTTGGTTCCAATTTTGAATACATCTGAATAAAAAAAAAAGACAAAACAAATTCAATTTATAAACAAACCTTATGCAAATGTAACTCTCTCAGTTGTGTAGGTGCAGAGTACTGTCTCATGTATCAGAAAAAATATATTTGTCGTATGTACAAAAATTTATATATATATATATATATATATATATATATGCAAAATAATAATACTTGGCCATCAACATGTGTAAATGATTTATTGAGACGTGAAAATGGGAACCTCAGCAATCTAGGTAATGCTGTTTCTGATTTGAATCCACCCAATTTATGTGCAATGTAGGGAATTGCACAATATATCCAAATCTTCAAAAAAAAGTTAATTAGATTATAAAAGAAAAAAAATTGAAAAGACATAGATATAGAATAGAAACAAACCATAAAAGTTGTTGAATGACCATAAACGGTATAAGACTCCCGGTCAGACTGAGAAGCTCTTGTTTTGATAAGTTTTAACTCTTTAAGCAGGTGCTGATAAGCTAAACTTCCCCAGGGGAAAGATTCCCATTCTTCAGTATTTTCCACAAGAACCCAGACCCAATCTGCAACCTTGACGATTCTTGCATCTCCACCATACAAAATATAATACACAAATAATATCTTTGCAACTTTGAAGTAATCAGAGATATCCGTAGTGAATGGATTGTCTAAATCAACAAATCGATTATAAAGCTCCATTTGTGTGATTGATTTTCTATTGAAAGCTCGAGCATACAAAGACTCATCTGGTATATCATGAACAGCTAAGTGATTGAAGGAAGAACTACCAAATCTAAGCCCCGTCACTAAACCAAATTCAACCCTACTAAAGCATAATTTTTTATTGTTTATGCAAAACCACAATTCAGTCGGATCACGTGATTTATCAGGAAAAACAATCTCATGTGCTAGTACAAAATGGATTGCACTAGCAGACTTATAGAACACCTCTGGCAGTAATGAATATTTTCCAAAACATGAATTTTTAAACATATCAAACGTCTCATCTGAAAGAGCCTGTAACCTTACACGAATTTCTTTCAAAATAAACTCCCTTCAAAGAAGGATTAATGTGACTTTTCCACCAAGGCCGTCTTGCATTTCAGGCCTCTTATAGGACCAGGAATCACCGGTCACCATAGGGGCCACATTCTGCACACAAAAAAACTCTTCACATTCGAAGTTCTCATCGATAGACTTATTGCACAAAAAAATTGAAGAGAACACTTCAAACACAAAAATAATCAACAATACAAACATAAATGTTCATACACATATTCCTATTCAAATCACACAATTCCATACATAAATAAACCGAGATGAAAAAAACACAACCATAAAAGAAAAACAAAAATACATACAAGATTATAAAAACAAAATGCATACAGACAAGTATTGAAAATCATACAAGAATGCATACATGAAAAAAATCAAACAAAAAGCATATAGGATGGTAAGTAAAGACACAAATCTTATTCCATACATGAATACATACACAAATTATTATACATGAATAAATACATGTGTAAGTTTGTAACAAAGCATACATTACATTAAAAAATATGCATACATGAGTATAATTACATGTATGTCAAGGTAATAACCAGACACGAATTGTATTCCATACATGAATACATACATAAATTATTATACATGACTGCATACATGAATAAAATCAAACAAAAAGAATACATGATAGTAAGCACATACATTAGTCTTATTCCATACATGAATGCATACATGTATAAGTCGGATCAAAGCATACAAGACATTAAAGTCTATGCATACCTGAGTATAATTTCATGTATGTGAGGTAACAAGCAGACATGAATCAGATTTCATACATGAATACATACATAAATTAGTATACATGACTGCATACATGCATAAAATCAAACAAAAAGCATACATGATTGTATGCACATACATTAGTCTTATTCCATACATGAATGCATTCATGTATAAGTCGGATCAAAGCATACATGACAATAAAGCCTATGTATGCTTGAGTATAATTTCACGTATGTGAGGTAACAAGCAGACACGAATCAGATTTCATACATGAATAAATACATAAATTAGTATACATGACTACATACATGCATAAAATCAAACAAAAAGCATACATGACAGTAAGCGCACACACGAATCTGAATACATACATAACAAGCAGACATGAGTCCTATTTTATACATGAATTAGTATACAAGATAGCACACATGATAACTTCCTAGCAAAGCATACATGATATTATACCTATACATACAGCAGTGTAATTTCATGTATGTGAACTCTAACACTGAATTCAACTAAGTTACCTTCTCCGTCAGAGCAACTGCTGGCGACGATTGCGAAATCGGATTCTTCTCAGCCGCAACGGCTTCAGGCGACGACCAAATATTCAGATCTCCTTCCAACAGATCAGATACCAGCTTTGACCGATTAGTCAGATATTTCCCCGTCAGAGCAACTTCCGGCGACGACCAAATATTGAGATCTTCTCCATCCAACAAATCAGCTACTAGCTTCGACCGATCAATCGGATCTTTCTCCGTCATAACAGCATCCGGCGGATCTTTCTCCTTCACAGCAGCTTCCGGCGGATCTTTCTCTGGATCTTCATCCAACAGAGAGAATGATGGCGACGACCGAAGAATCGGAGTTTCTAAAACAGGATCTGCCTCCATGCTTTCGTCAGTGTAAACACTCTATGAACCGAAGATGATAGGTTTCCGGCGACAATGAGACACGTATCCGATCGTTGCAGTGACCGGAGGCGAAGATTAACTATTGCGACGGTGACGATGCAGATCTGGATATTCCGACAATAGTGGTACAGATCTAGAGTCGAGAATTAGAAACGCAGCAACGCGAGACGTCGGTGCTCTCACGATGCTGCAATAATGACGGCGAGATGAAGCCAGAAAATATGGAGTTTCCGGCGGCAATGAGAGAGGATGAAAATTAGGAAAATGTTCAAGTGAGAGAATGGTAAAAGAAGATGCGGTAATTTTGATAAGAATTACAGACTTTTATTAGTGCATTATTTTTTAATTCAAAAACAAGATAAATAAGGGTATTTTGGTAAAGCTGGTGTTTATTTATCTTTTAAAAATCATTGGTTAGAATTTATTTTTCTTTTTCAAAAATGATTATTTTTCCCTATTGTTTCTTTAAATATTGGCGTGCAATTTAATAAAATAATGCTCTTGGATAAAGAAATTAGAAAGGAAAGGAAAAAAAAAGTAACGTATTGATGATGCGTCAGATACAAATTAAATTGTGAATAGAGAAAAGCGGTACTTGGAAATAAATCTTTTTTCACAATTAAACTATGAAATACTCTTGTATGTTTAGTCTTAACAAGTACTAACAAATAAGGCATTTCTCTTCGTGTCACTGTATACTTTCCATATTAGACTGATATAAGCTGTGGGATGGGTGCAAAATGACAGTTATGAATTATTTTTTTGAGAAGATCTATATTTTTTATTTTTTTTAGTTTTAGATTAGAAAATCGAAGGGATATGAGTCGACGTTTTGTATATATATGCATGAAGTCTATGCCAACATTTTAATTAAAAATAGAGAATATTGATATAATGTTATGTCCTTACTCCTTTTGTCTTTACTCCCTACCAACTTTGATCAACAACTCCATATTTTGATATTAATAAATAATAAGTAATTGTGCAAATACTCAAATTACGAGCGCACTACAAGAAAAAAGGTTATAGACAACGGAGAAAACGCGTTGTCTTTAACAAAAATCCCCGTTGTCTACAGCCTTGTTGTCTATTACAAGCGGTTATAGACGACGGGGAAACCGCGTTGTCTATTGCGTTATAGACAACGGGGAATCCCCGTTGTCTATTGCATTATAGACAACGCGAAATGCATTATAGACAACATGGAATCCCCGTTGTCTATATCAATTGCAAAAATTAAAAAAAAAATTGTAGCCTACTTCATATAAAGTAGGCCAAACTCAAACAAATAACTTCAAAATAATTTCGAGCTTTTACATATAAATATAATTCTATGAACTTCAACAATACAAGTATCAGTCATTCTATGGCATTATAAAGTAATAGTACCATTTTCAACAAATTCCAACTAACATAATACATTTCCACCCTACATACACCAACGTAGATGAAGTAAGTTAATGCTAAGTTACAACTTTAAATTTACCATTTCTAACTCCCAACAATTAATACATTTGAATAGAGTTTCTTCGTATTCCAACCAGAAGTTCCTTTCCTGCTAAATGGCAGCATACTTCACCACGACCTTTAAATTTTCACCTATATATTCAAACATATTCAGATTTGTAAAGTAACAAAGCTGTATAGCCATTTCAGCTTAATCAAAACATTCAGATTTATAAAGAGACAAAAACGGAGAAGCTCAAGGTCGTGGCAAAGGTAAAATGTACTGACCACAGAACTGAATACTCATTATGAGCCTTGGGAAAGTATAAAGTCCTTGCCGTTAGAGTAGGAGCTGGAAACAAAATAAAACCAAATGTTAGTGCATCAACAAATCCCTACCAAAGCAAAAAAGTTTAAGTTTAAATTCACAAGCAACATGTCGACTTCCTAGATAGAATCTTTCAACATTAGAGTACACCGATATCAAGATATAGAAAGTAAAATCTATGTTCTTCAAGATTAGAAAAGAAAGAAACCAATACCACAACATACCTCGAGAGGTTTCAATTTCTCATTCTTGTCAAGGGCGAGAACTGAAGCACCTTTAACAAGAGCAAATTTCACCACAGCAATCCGAGACATGCCCAAGCTTCTTACAAACCCAAACTTCAAGTAAAGAATCTACACATATAATTTTTATTTTCCTTCTACTTAAAATGTCTAAAACAGAACAGATCTCTATCCAAAGCCATCCTTCATTCTTAATAAGAAGGGCATCAACAAAATTCCCTTTTACAACAGAGTCTAAAATAAAAATAAGAACTAGCTAGAAAAAAAGGGAAATGGACATGCATTACAAAATCTAGAAACATAGCTATTATTATTCATAAACTCGACTATGTTTTCAACGCTCAGTTGCTAATCACTACTCTTAACACAATTTTCAACTCTTCACCATGATTTTACTCCCAGCATACCAAACTTCAAATTAAGACTTTTTAATAAATATTAAAAAAAGCAAACTTTCATATAGACATAAAATCAAACAGTTAGAAGACATCTTTCAAGTGGCCTATCATTCCAGAAACAAAATTGAACGAGTGGAAGTAAACGAAAGAAGTCGATTAATCAAAGTTTTGGTGGGAGCGACGAAATAAAAATCGACGAGAAAGAGAACATACCGCAATACTTAACGGCGGTTGCCTTGGCGGAAATCAAAAGTACAAGTAGACACAACACGAAGAGAAGACCATCGAAAACCCTCATCGCTGGCCGGAGCTCCACCTACTGTCGGCGGCGAGACAAGACCGGAGTGAAACTACATCGAGGTGGCAAAATACGACGGCAGAACGTGTCGGCGGAGGGAATTGGAGATTGGGCGGACGGCGGAGGGAATTGGAGATTGGGTGGAAGAAAGAAAAAAAAAAGAAAATATAGACACATCACGAAGAGAGACCATCGAAAATCCTCACCGTTGACCGGAGCTGAACCTACAGTTGGTGGTGAGGCGAAGCCGGAGTGGAACTACGGCGAGGTGGCGAAACAACGGCTGAGGGAAATGGGCATCGATGGTTAGGGGTTGGGATAAATTGGAGATTTAGGGCAGAAGAAAGAAAAAAGAAAAAAAATTAATTTTAAAAAAAAAGAAAAAATAAAAATATATTAGTAATGGACGACATGTTTGCCAAATGACGTCGTCAATTTGATAGCGGTAATAGACAACAGACACGAAAACCCGTTGTCTATTTGCTAATAGACAATGCGAATTAAAATCCGTCGTCTATAGCTATTATAGACAATGGGAATTCTAACCCGTCGTCGATTACCGCGGTCTTAGACAACAGCTTTGTTACCCCCGTCGTCTATAGCTATATAGACAACTTATTTACAAGACCCGTTGTCTATTACATGTTGTCTATTAGCATTTTTCTTGTAGTGGAGGGATAATAATTTTGTACCACTTACAAAGGGGGAATAATATTATATAAATATACAAGGATGGATATTTCATCTTCAATTTATTAAATAGTTAAGTAAACGTCCCCTAATTATTTTTGTTTCATGTCATTTAGTGATCATCACTTAGAGGAGAAAATCCAACAACTTAGAACAGCTACATGTCGCGTGGGACCTCACATTTATATTATTTCAATTTTATTACAACTTAAGTAACATCACTTGGTTCTCATCTTTTATTCCCCGTCGAGTATTTTCCAATTTCGTCTTTATTATTTTATTATAAATAGATTCTTAAATTTTCACACCATTTGCAATTTGGTTCTTAAAACTATCCATTTGGTCCAATTAGATCCTTAAACTTGCACGTCATTGCAAATGAATCCTCAACCCCATATTTAATTGGTTTAATTGGGTCACTTGCATATATATTTATATGTACATGAGATGCATTTAGCAAATAAAGACACCAAGTGGAAATTGAAACAAGATAAATAAAAGAAAATTTTACGTAAAATATAGGATATATATAAATATACATGAACCAATTTCTATATATATATATATATATATCTAATATTAACATGATATATTGCATGATTAATGCATCGATCATTCTCACTATATCACGAGAAAGACGAGACAATCTTGAAGAACATACCGATCCTCTATCACACAATCGGTTTCATCTAATACTCTAGCACTACAATACACATTACGAATATAAAATACTACTCCCCGTCCCATTCAATTTGTCTATCTACTGTTCGGTACGGAGATTAAGAATAAGGGTAAAAAGATAGAAAGTGAGTATGTCCCACCAATTTTGAAGGGTTTTGAATGGTTAATTCTTTCCTTATTTGAACTAGACAAATTGAGTAAAACATTCATTTAAGGAAATGTAGACAAATTGAGTGGGACAGAGGGAGTATTATTTATATACACATAGCATATCAATTAATAAAATTTATTAATTTATAAGATGAAACACGATTTATGATAGAAAATATCGCAAATATATTAGAGTCTTAAAAGTGTGGTAATGAAGTCTGCATCAGCCGCATTGATGTCTCCAGAAGCCAGACGT
Organism: Agastache rugosa; assembly: GCA_031470985.1. Lineage (NCBI taxonomy): Eukaryota > Viridiplantae > Streptophyta > Magnoliopsida > Lamiales > Lamiaceae > Agastache > Agastache rugosa. The sequence continues at coordinate 30,566,026 of CM062605.1, forward strand.
TGAGAAAGTTCATCACTTAGATCATCCACCTCCTTCTGCAGTTTCTTGACGTAATTGCATGTCCTTTTCAATATCTTTGATGCCGATGTCTGCAAAATTAATTAAAATTAATTTTCCCACGAATTACAAATTCAGCCAAATCGAACTGATGTAGTAGCCGAAACTATCCACATGGACATATAATCCTAATTAATTTGTTAAAATTTTTGCCATTTTCTTGGTTAAAGAGAAAAAATTTTAATTTAAGAAACAAAAGTTTGTGTATTTAATAAGCAAATTAATTATTTAAATGAAAAAAAATGACGCTGGAATAAAAAAAATTGAAAGTTCTTGGAAAAACAAAAATCGAGCTATTTTTAAGCTATAATAACCCAAAATAGATCTGTATCGTTTAATTTTATCTAATTAATTTTAAAATAGCTTTTGGAATACGAATTTAGTTTAATGATATACTCCTATGCTTTTAAAATTCCATGCATGCAAACATTGTTTGAGCCTGCATGTCTGTTTCAATATTAGCATGTAACTAAGACTCTAGCCCCTAGCGGGAAATTCTATGATTACTTCAATTTTTTTTTAATCATTTTTCTGTTGTCACGTACAACTACTATTTCTTGATATTCGTTTCTAATTAACATTGCTTCTTGCCATTTTTTCTTGAAATTAAATTTTGATGGTTGCAAATATATACATTTATGCATATAATATAATGCAATTTCTGTCACAAGAACAAAATTCGCAGTGAATTAAGCTTGTTCCAAGAAAAGAAAAAAAAGTTTTGAAGTAGCCCCTTTTAAGATATAAATAAATAAGAAAACAGATTCATATATATATAGAATTAAGTGCAGCTCGGTTTGACTCGTAATTACACAGAAATTTCGTCAAGAACTGCAATCAAATTTTGATATTTGACAGAAATTAAAATTAAATTACCTTTTTATTCGAATCATCTGGCAAGAATGCCTGTAGTTTGAAGATGAGGTCGTTAACCTCATCTTGGGTGCATCTCGACACTCTTGCTCTTCTGCTCGACATGATCACTTTCTCTCTCTACCAAAATTTTCACACACAACACACAGTAAGCAGCAGCAGTAGTGTTACTTACTGTTGAATTTGAAGGAGAATATGAGATCCTTAAAAAGGAAAGAAATGTGTGGGGGGGTTTGTTAGAAAAAGGCTATCAACTCTAACAATTGCAGAATATTTAATACCACTAGGGCCCCATCTGTCTAACCCTTTCACCATCATTTATTGGATCCAAAATTTTTTTGGCCCTTTTGGACAAAGAATTTTATAATTAGTTTTTTTTTTAAATAAAAAATTATATTATGGAAACTATCTTCGGCCGATCTTTAAATTGTTGGATTGTCAATACAACTTAAAACACTAATTTGGCTGTCCATATATATGAGTTGAAACAAACTACAATTTTGGCATGGAGAACAAAAAAAATTGGGTTAATTGGCAATAATATTCACAATTTTTTTACCCAATTCTTATTTTAGACATGCTCGTAGCAAAATAGATATGCCCAAAAATATTTGACTACTCAAAAAACGAATTGGCATGATTTTTCTCCACGTCGTCCTAGTTTCTTAATTTATCAAATTTCCCAGTTACAATGGCCGAATTTTTTTTAGCATGTGTATTTTGCTACAAATATATCGAAATGTGATGTTATTATTATAATAATTTATAAAATATAGGTCTAAAATCAAAATCGGGTAAAATGTGGTGAATTTATTAGCAATTAACTCTAAAAATATAGTACACAAATATTTCAAGGGGTGGAATACGTGTCTGCTTGTGATTGACCACCGAGTAGAAAGATGTCTACTTGCCACCAGAAAAGATACCATGTTTCTCATTTTCTTAACATTGAGCTGCTGAGAATAGGTATTTTGTCTGTTCCACAGCCATTTCTGAATTAAAGATCTTAATTTCTGGAGTTCAGGTTGCTTCTTCTTACTAGTTTATTCTAAAGAGAGTAATAGTATGTTTTATTAACGTTTTGAGTTTTGTCTAACAAAAAAAAAGCTTATTTAAATTTGGTGATATTCCAATCAAGGATTTCATTAATTCACTAAGGGGGCGTTTACTTTGGGTGATAGGATAGATAGATAAAAATAGTATAGGTCAATCTACTACAATGATATTTAGGACACAATTTCCTTTTTGCGGTGTCCACCATATTTATACCACTTTCATTAATTTTGGGACAATAACTCTCCCACATTCATTACTGTATTTTATACCTCACAACAACTCATCATAGTAAATCTCTTTATCCACTCAAATACTACCTACTTACTATTTATTAAAACCCGTGTCGCAATCTATGTGACCTATATTTAATGGACAACTACGAACCGTATATGTGAGAGAGTGATGCTATTCGGACATAAATGTCCGGACATAATCTAGCTAGTTTAGGTAAATGAATCGATTCGATCCGTTTAACTTATTTATTTAATTTTGTAATTTCTCCACATTCATTCAATTTATTATTTTTTGAGTAATCTAATTCAAGTGAATGCATAAATATCTATTAAGTAATAGTATTTTCGAAAGATTAGTGAAAATCACAAAATAACTTTATTAGTTTAATTTCGTATTTTTTGTATTCATATTTCTCTCTTTAAAAATAGCGGTTTAAATTAATTAAATAAATACATTAGAGTACTAATCAACACCATTATTTTATTTGATAAATTATAAGTTAAAATTATTAATATATTTATTTTATGTCCGGACATATATGTCCAAAAAAATATTAATGTATACGAGAACCAACGGCTGTGCTGCTTTGGAATGTATCAATCATGTTTGATTGCATTAAAAAACTGAGAATGGCTTCATTGATATATCTCTATCTGTTGAGAGAGAGAGAGAAGTTTTGATCCCGACCGTGACAGAGTGATCGTCTGTCAGAAGGTTTACTTCTCAGTCGGACAACATTTTATTTGTCTTCTTCTCCGACAGTACTGTAGAAGGAAGCCATATATACACACTTCTGATTGTCACATGCCTTGACATAACAAAAATTTAATAATACACAGTCAGAATTTAGGTAAAATATGTACATATGATACAACGTTGTACCTCTTTAATTTAATTTTAATTTTAATTTTATTTTTTTTGTAAATACGTATATATAGCATTAAAGGTAGACAGAATCTAGGATCGGGAAGTTTAAGGTCACGTTTAGTGGAAAACTCGTATTTTTTTTGTATGTTATGTAATGCCCTTTTACCAATTGTGGCGTATGCTCAAATACTACACGTACATGTTATGTTTATTTTAGCTGAGTTTATAAAATCTTATTATTTCTTATATTGAAATAATGATCCACGTGAAACTTGTGAATTTATAAGTTGTATTTTTAAATAAATATGTGCATGTTGTTAATTCGTATAAAATATAAATACACCATCCCTCAAAAAAAAATCATAATAAATACACCAAATATAGGGGACGGCCGGCTCCTTGGTCTCTATATATGTGTGTAAAACATGTATCCAACTTGCAGAACCACATTAAATTTGCACAAATTTAAGTTTTCCAATTTTTTTAGTACATAGTATTGTGGGGGACGAACAGTTTATTAATTTACATAATGAATTTCAGAAATTGAAAAATGTCATTATCGTAAACACTCATGATCAAAAAATTTAATAAGTTTAAAATATTTTCAAATTGGTTGAAAAATCTCTCATGTCATTCACTTGAATTTAATCATCATTTATCATAGAGTTTTGAATATCAACGAAAATAATGTTCTTAATATATATGTAATTGAAGCATAATTTAATTACTTTTATAGGAAATATATGTTAACACTATGGTTGATTCCATTTTTAGTTTCTTTAAGGATATTGTTCAAATAAAGTATTTTGATGGTTTGGAGACATATTCTCGACTGAAAATAACCTGTTGACAAATATATTTTTGCTTTTCAAGAAAAAATAAAGTAGAAATGAAAATGAAACCAAAAGATTGCAACATCCTAATACTAACTAATTAGGTACAACTACTTATGTAATCCATCAATGTCATATAGTCATAATCGTCATAAAATCACTAATCAATTGGCGTAACACAGATTAAAGTGTGTTGTAAATGATCACATGCAGTGATATAAAGCTTGCGGAAAATGAGCTTCTGAGGAGTTATACATTGTGGATTTGTATATCTTGATCCCACATTTATTTCAAATCTTTTATATTTGTAATATTAAATCCTTCATAATTTCTTGCAAATAATAGTTGGCGAATTGCTAGCTATGAGCTCACTGAAGTTTGACCAAACAAATTCTTGTGTGGGAACTAGGCACTAATCTGGATCATTATCTTCCCACGATCTACTCATCAAAAACTTGGGTGAAAGAGACCTTCTCCGACGAACTGCTGAAGGCATGAAGAGCATGCATCGAACAAGAGGACTGCGTACTAATTTAAAATAATAGCGTAGTGTAGTCCCTCTCAATATATAAACGAGTCTCCAAAGCTTGTAGCAAAAGGTCCAAAACTCTACATTAAATGTGTACCTTGTGATAAAGACACTGATTTTGGCGTAGTTTGCTTTTGCAGTCACATGCAGGATGCAGCAAGTAATATACGTACTCTCTCCGTCCACAATATATCTTTTTAGGTGGGAGTGACACGAGCTTTAAAGTAGGAAGATAAATCGAGGACGGAGGGAGTATGTTGTTTTTTGAAATGATTAGCATGTTTTCTTTCATCAACTTTCTCTGTGAAGTCTTTGATAGTACCGGCCTCATCCTGGGCCTGACCTAAGACTAATTGGGTCTATATATTACAGCTCGGCCCACGGAGTTCGGCCCAAACAAAGTCAACATCTGCCTTGAAGACCAAGTAACGAAACCCTACTTTGGGAGAAGATAGAATTCCACCACGAACGGGAATCGGATATGCATGTATTAAGGAACTAGATATGTATAAGGAGTTCGATCCCTAGAAGGATTAGGGCTTGATCCAAGGCTTATAAATAGATGCAAGATTAGATGTGTAGGACATTCAATACTCATTGTATTCTCAAGCATAATAAAAGCTCTCTATATTCTCTCCCGGGGACTTAGATCACATTGATCGAACCACGTAAATCCTTGTGTCATCGTGTTATTGTCTCTTTTAGCTACTTTCGCAAACCCTAGATCTATCATTGGCGCCGTCTGTGGGAAAGATCGACGGTTCTTTCGTAGCTGATTTATGATGGTAACGCGATCACAAAGCGTGCGGGAATCCCAAAGCCAATGCGGGAATCCTAACGAAGCAGAAAGCCAACCCATAAGCAAGGAGAATCGCCAGAAAGGCAGTTCGGTTCCAACGGAGAGGCACACCGGTGACCCAATAGAAGGAAATTCCTACGAAGGGATGCCCACGCTAGAGAACGTCCCTCAGAGAAACCCATCGCAAAATCGGCATTGGAGGACACATAACGGACAGTCCTTCAGAACGGGTGATACTCCAGAAAGGTACGTCGAAGAAATCAATGACGAATCGGAGCCGAAGGGATCCGAGTTGAAGGAGGACGATCTCTCCAGAGACTTTGACCTTGCCACCACCTACGCCGCGGCCGAATTCGCTAAAGCGAACAAGGAGCGTTTCAAACGCTTTCTCGCGACGACCCGGATGTCTCCCATACCCGAGGTTAGGGAGAGTTCCACGCAAAAATCCCTACCTAAAGCTCCTCGCTACGCCGAAAAGCGGGGACCGGAGCTAAGGGAGAGGCACGATCCCCGGCGGGGTTCAGTTCGACGTCAGAGTCCAAGCTCGCAGCAGACTCCCAAGCGACATCATACACAAAGGCGGTCTCGGAGTCCCAGAAGGTGCCGAAGTCCGAGCTACAGTGAGAGCCGCAGTCCCCCGAGGAACCGACACCGACATGAAAAGGAACCTGCTCGGCTAGTCAGCCCGTTCACCGACGAGCTGCTTAACACCAAACTCCCCACGGTGTACAAATTGCCAAACATTCCGGCCTACAATGGGCTAGATGATCCCCTTAACTTCTTAACGCGTTTCCGGTACAGCATGCACAACCAGGGTCTCAGGGAGGAACACATGTGCAAGCTATTCCCCGAGATGCTGATCGATTATGCCCGAGCTTGGTTTGACAGCCTCCCAACTGGCAGCGTGGGGTCCTGGACCTATTTGGAAAAAATCTTCAAGCAAAGATTCCATACAAAGGTTCAGGCTCGCCGAGACACTGCCTACCTTCTATCGGTGAAGCAAAAGGACAAAGAATCTATAAGGGAGTACGCTTCCAGATTCATGCAGGAAAGCTTGAAAGTCGATAAAATCGACGATGTCTTCCTCATCTCGGCCTTCCGAAATGGGGTTGCTCCTGGGTCCCTGAACCAGGAGCTCGCTAAGCAGAAACCTGAGACAGCCCAGGAGATGTGGAGGATTGTATACCAGTTCGCTGATGGCCAAGATGCGGACCGATTGAAGCGGGAGGAGACCGAGAAAAGGAGAACTGAAGGGGATCGAGGTCGGAATGATCGTGATCGGAGAAGTGCTCACGAGCGCCTCCAAAGAGGGCCAATCCAGTCCCGGCTCGGATCAGGACCTATCCAGTTCCGGCTTGGACCTCGGGTGGGACCAGAACTGTCCCAACGACCTCCTTTTGTGAAAACGAATGCCGAGATTTTCGCACTCCACGAGGACTGGTTCACTAAACCACGTCCTATGTCAGGGTCTAAACCTCGGGACAGAAACAAGCACTGCTCCTTCCATGACGACCATGGGCACCGCACGGAGGATTGCCGCGACCTCGCGGCACATATAGAGAGGTTGGCCCAGGAGGGAACTCTGAAGAGATACGAAGCCGGGGGGAAGAAAAACAGGAAAGGAAAACGGAAAGGAGGACAGGGTCGCTGTGCCCCAAACAGTAAGCGAGCTAAGGTCGATCAAGACGAGGATGATGACGACCCTCAGTACGACGCACCACAGTACGACGGAGTGGTCTCCACCATCACCGGACTACCTCCAGGCATGACAAAGACTAAGTTAAAGGCAGAAGCTCGCAGACCACCAGTCCTATCGGGTGAGGAGCAAGTGAAGAAGAGGTTCAAAAAGGGAGAAACCGTCACATTCTCTGAGAACGATCCTGTACCTACAGCTACACCACACAATGACGCCCTGGTGATACAGGTCGGAGTGGCCAACAAGATGGTCCATCGTGTATTCATCGATGGTGGGGCCAGCGTGAGTATCATCTTCCAACACTGCTTGGATAGGATGGGCCTCGACCCAGCTCGGGTGAACTCCATGCCCCTGCCCCTCAAGAGCTTTACACAGCACGAGACGCGACCTGAAGGGACCATCGCGCTCGATGTTGCTATTGGTAGCCCGCCGACCAGCGTCAACAAACTGATTCAGTTCTACGTGGTTAAAGCGAACTCCCCCTACAACATCATACTAGGTAGGGATTGGCTAAATGCAGTCAGAGCCATCATTTCGCCCTACCACCTGCTGTTGAAGATTCCGACCTCGGCTGGAATCCTTACTGTCCGAGGTGACCAGATAAAGGCCAAGGAGTTCATGCAGGTCGCTCTCCGAGGTCAACCACAGGCGTAGCAATCAAAGAATCCCAATGAGCTAGAAGAAACGATGTCGATCCCAGACACCTCGGCGGAACAGGTTCCCTTATCCGAAACAGATCCAACGAAAGTTGTCAAGGTCGGCTTTGCAGGAGGACCTCAAACTCGCATGCAAGTAATCCAGCTCCTCAGGGAATACCAAGACGTCTTTGCCTGGTCTCCAACAGACATGACGGGGGTGTCATCGGAAATCATTACGCATAAGCTTAACATTAACCCGAACTCGACCCTGGTCAAGCAGAAACGACGATCATTTGCTGCCGAACGAAATCAAGTTATCTACAACGAGGTGCAGCAATGGTTGGAAGCAGGGCTTCTGTTTGAAGTCAAGTACCCGATTTGGCTATCTAATCCGGTAGTGGTAAAGAAAGAAGAAGGAGAGTGGAGGATGTGTGTAGATTACACCTGTTGGGAAAATTATAAGGTTTCGATTTGATACCAAAACCCAACTGATTCTCCAACCGAATAGATGATCGCGTCAACCTAAATAGTGTTTTCCAGCTCGCCTGTTTGAGCCTTAGATGTTCTAGGTTTACAGGTTAAGGAAGCGGAAGACGACGATCTACCAAAGTGTTCACGGAAGTCGGCTTAGCAAAAGACGAGCGTCAACCTTCACTGAGTGATCCAAAGAGCTCGATCAAGTGAAGAGAATTCGAGCGAGTTCAAAACACTGTCCAACAGAGAACAAATGAACTATCTCTCGAAGACTCCACTTCAAGACAAATTCCAGCTCGAATTCAAAAGCCGGCTCTAAAGGCGAAGATCCCGGAATCGAGAGTCAACCTACCTCGACCAATGAGGGATTGCCGGATCGCATCCTAGACATCGAACCTAGGATGTGACACAAATAAAGACAGGTGCAGATACGCCCAACGGCAGATCTTGTATTTAAGAAGAGTAGGTAAGATTCAAACGGCTCCTCCAACGGCTAGTCTTGAATCTCTACCTATATAAACCCATCTTCAACCTCAGGATCAGATACGAAAAACTCTCTACAAGCTTTCATTATCTGAAATCATCATTCTTTCAAAAGCTCTCAAAGTTCTACATAGATCAAAGAACACTTTATCTTAAAGTGTTTCTAGTTAAGAAACTGCTTAGTTTTTCGTCTGTTTCCTAGGCCAAACTCATTGTATATCTTAAGCCTAGATTTCGAACGAGTTCATCATACTCTGAAGTTCTTAATTGTAAGAACTCGTTCATAGTTGGAACCCCTTACCCAAACCCAAACCCAGAAAGGTTAGGTAAAGGTACGCTTGCTCGAAGCGCGTAATTCGAGTGGTTAGGTTCTTCGCACCCGTAAACCGAAGGTGTATAGGCTTGACGCCCGCAAACCGTTGGAACACGGCTCGGGTTAGAGTTGTGAAGTTGCTTGGTACTTGGAAACCAAGTGGTAGTGGATTACCGGTGAACCTGGTCGTGGACGTAGGAGGTGTTACTCCGAACCACGTAAAAACTCGCGTCTTCTTACTCTCTCTTTACTTTTGCTTTATATTCACTCGTGTACTAACTCCTTCATATCATTGCATATTTGTTCAAAACCGCACACACGCTTCTCCAAATACGAATACCGTGTCTCTCTAAAAGTTGCACAACCCGACTAAGTTGAAAACGTTAAGTTAATCTTTTCAAACCGAGTTTTTCTAAGTAATCGAGCTAAGTTTTCAAACCACCACTTTCCGCATCACTGAGTTATTTACCCAAACACCCTCCGCAATGGATCAATAACCGAGCTCACCAACTCGTGTTTTAACTTGAAAAAGTTTCGAAAAATCTACTTGGTGTATTCTCCCCCCTCTACACCAAGTACCCATTCGAGGACCATCAATTGGTATCGAGCGGGTTCAAAAGACCACCGTTTCGTATCAAGAGATCTCTCTTGACACTCGTGTCGATGGTCAACCGAACGCATCCGTTTTTCGAAAAACTCATCTTATTACATACCGCACATGTCTATGGATTCTTATCTTAACAGAATCTCCCCACCTTCTCGGTAGACGACTATGCAATCTGGAAATTCGATTGAAAAGCTTTCTTTGTGCACATCACGACATGATGTGGGACGTCATCACGTACGGACCCATCCTTATTTATAAACAAGGAAATGAACTCGTACCGCTCATGATGGAGGACAACCAGAATACCGGCCAATTCTCAAGCCAAAGAAGGATTACTCGTCAGAAGAACGAAAGCAAGCTGGTCTGGACTGCTTCGCAAGAAACACCATCTCATCAACAGTCTCAAACGCCTACCTGAGTAAGATCATCAAGTGCGAGACAGCCAAAGAGATGTGGGAAATACTTGCCAAGCTATGTGAAGGATCTGAAGAAATCAAAGAAAACAAATTCACAATAGCTTGCCAAAAATTCGACAACTTCAAGCCATCGAAGCGATGGAGCTAAGGTTCTCAAACATAGTCATTGAGATAGAGACAATCGGAACCTGGAAGTATACCCGGCGGAAAAAGAATCTAAAGGTTCTTTCAAATTTTTCACCGAATGGAACACCTACAAGGTAGTTCATCAAAGTCGAAGTGACTTGGGTGATCTATCTACAGAAAGGTTGTTCTCACTCTTAAAAGCCAACGAATACAACTTGAAGATCACTCAAGAAGAATCTTCAAGGCATGCAATGACGGAGAACTCACCCTGACTCCAAAAGAAATAGCTTTCGCAGCCAACTCGAAAAGTCACCATGTCAAGTCACCGAGTCCTCCAAGATGAAGAAGGACAAAAAGGATATGAGCAAAGAGGAGCTACTCGAAGAAATTGCCATGATGGTGAAAAATTATAACAGACTCAACACCAGCAAGGGCAAATACAAGAAGTTCTTTAGGACTTACAGAGATAAGTACGCAGCAGCTGATGAGAAGTCAGCAGACCAACGAACAGGTGAAGGTTGCTTCAACTGCAAGGAACCAGGACACTACCGACAAGATTGTCCAAAGCTATCCAAGAAAGACAGAGACCAATTAAAAGCTAAGGCAACTGACAGAAAGAGAGCTTATATCGCTGATGAAGAATCAGAGTGCAAGAAAATGGATGACATGCCATTTTCATACTCGGAAGAAGAAGCCCTGATGGCCCATGATGAACCTGATTGGGATACATGCTTCATGGGACAAACAGACGGCATCGATGAAGATGAGGTAACGTCTCGAACTCTAAATCTATCTAACATCTCACTATCACACGAACACTCTACACAGGACTCAGAATCTGGACTACCTGATTGGAGTCTAGTAAAGAAAGTAATGAACGATTCCAAGGAGCTTCAAGAGATCCTTGACGTCATTATGTGTGAGAATGCCGAGCTGAAGGCGGAACTGGAAAAGACAAAAGTATCAGACACAGCTGATACAACTCAGCTCCAACAGGAAGTCGTTTCACTAAAAGACAAAATAGTGAAACAAGATCAGCTGATGAAGAAATTCAACACTGAGAAGAAATTGATAGAAGATGTGGAAAAGCTCACAGCTGAATCGGAAAGGAAGTCAGCTGAGATCATTGAGCTGAAAAGCACCGAAGAGGTACTATCTAAAAAGATAGTAGCTCTCATCAAAGCCACGTCAACAATGGACGAGATCATTAGTGCTCAGCGTCCAGCAACACTCAAAGCGGGACTGGGATACAACGAATCAAAGGATGCCTCAAACATTGCCTCCACAAGTGGAACAAAGGTTATGTTTGTACGTGCAATTGAACCTTCAATCCCAGCAGCTCAGCATCAACAGTTGAGGACACAGCAGGCGTCGGGAAGAACAGCTGTGAAACATTCTCAAACTCCGTCGAGAACACAACAGACATCAAGAAGGTCAGCTGTGTGACAACCTCAAGCCCAACTCAGACAGCAACGTGCTCAACCTCAACGAAGTCCACAGGCTGGATTTTACAGATACCAGCCACAGCACCAGCACGTTGATCGATATCAACCAAGATATCAGAGATACCCAGCTGGATACCACTCATACGAGTATCAGCTGGATAATCATTTCCAGCCACAGCATCACATGAGACAACAGAGACAAAGGAACGTCTCAGCTAGGCACACAGCTGGAAACCAAAAGAAATCCAGACAACAAAACAAGAAGACACGGAGATCAAGACCCCGCCAACAACAACAGAAGAACACAAAGAATGTGTATATCGACTCAGCTGGGAGAATTATCAGATCAAATGACCCAATTCGAGTCATCAAGCTGATCTGGGTCGTCAAAGGATCTATGTCTAACCCACAAGGACCCAATTAAAACTAGGTACCTGAATTTTAACTTTTTGTTTAGGTTGCAGGGAATCGACGCATCTCTGAGGAGTCGATGAGAACGCTTTGGTACTTGGACAGTGGATGTTCCAAGCACATGACGCACCTAAAGTATCTACTCCAGGAGTATATTGAGCGTACAGGTCCACAAGTAATATTTGGTGACAACTCCAAAGGCCTAACCAAAGGTTATGGTACATTTAAAACTAGAAATGTTATAATCCCAAATATTTCTTATGTACAAGGATTGCAACATAACTTGCTTTCCATTAGCCAATTCTGCGACAACGGTTTTTCTGTCAAGTTTGATGCACAGATGCATAAGAAGTGGAAACCAAGCAGATACTCCTAAGAGGAAAAGAGAAGGAAATATGTACTTCACGACGGAACAAGCTCCGAGACTTGTCTTGTATCAAAAGCAACAATGAAGTCACTGGGCCGGTACGTACTACCGAATCATCTCAACTTCAAGACAATCAACAAACTGGCTAGGAACGCTCGTTAATGGAATTCCAGATCAAGTATATGACAAAAGTCATATGTGCAGCGCGTGTCAACAAGGAAAGCAAACAATAATTTCTGTCTCTCTCAAGCCAGCTCAGTCAACTGATCGAGTTCTTCAACTTCTTCACATGGATCTTTTTGGTCCAGTTACTCCAGCAAGCTTCAATGGCAGAAAATATACTCTGGTCGTTGTGGATGATTTCTCAAGATTCACATGGGTATCATTCTTATACCAGAAGAGCGAAACCAGAACTAAGCTGCCTATCCTGCTGGAAAGACTATCAACACAGAAGGAGTGCAAAATAATGGCAATAAGATCAGATCGTGGAACGGAGTTTCTAAATGAAACTATTTATGATTTTTGCGAGAAGAACGGAGTTCAACACCAAACATCTGCAGCTCGCACACCTCAGCAGAATGGTGTAGCAGAAAGAAGAAACAGAACTCTCAAGGAAGCAGCTACCTCAATGCTAGCTAGCTCTGCCATTCCAAAGAAAGCCTGAAGCAATCAACACAGCTTGCTTCACTCAGAATCGCTCCCTACTCACATCAAGGCAAGGAAAGACACCGTATGAGCTATGGAACAACAGAATACCATACATTGGATATTTCAAGGTATTCGGATCCAAATGTCACATCCTCAATAATGGGAAGACACAGCTCAAGACGTTCGACGAAAAGACAGACCGAGGAGTATTCCTTGGTTACTCCGCTGTGAGTAAAGCATACAGAGTCTTCAACAGAAGAACTCAAATAGTCGAAGTAACTCCACATGTTACCTTTGACGAATCCTCCTTCGAATATAGAGATTCTATCAAACGAAGAAGCGAAGGAGAATCTTCAAGATTGATTCAGACAAGGGCTCAAGAGAATAGAATCAGGAATCTGGCCGAACTATTAATTTGGGACAATGAGCCAGAAGAGGAAATTCAAATCAACCAAGAAGCTCCACCAAATTGGAAATCGAGAAGAAGCTTCAACGCCAAATCAGGGAACATCATCACTGGGAATCCAAACACAAATTTGAGTCCCCGCTCCATCTCCAACCGAGCCTCTACAGAAGTCTCCTCAAAATCTAAATCAAAGAGAGCCAAACTCTCAAGATTTAACTCCTGAGCAACTACAAGTCAGACGAAATTTAGCCACGTCAAGCATCAATCAATTGGAAGATGAAATTCGTAAGAGGAGAAGATGGATTGAAGATCATCCATCATCGCAATCATCGAGAACCATCCGACCAAGTCAAAACCGAAGCTCACCTGCTCAAGCTTCATCGGATCATCAAGAAGCCGGACACGGCTCAACTCTCGCAGAGCTAGAATCGACGGTCTATGATGAAGACACGGCTCTAATGGCGTGTTACGTAGCTCAAGTGCCGAGCCTCAATCAATTCTCGAAGCTTTGAAGAGCATGCCTTGGACAAATGCCATGCAAGAAGAGCCGAACGAATTCCTCGAAATTGTGTCCGGGAATTAGTCGACGTACCTCAAGAAGTCAAAGTCATAGGACTCAAATGGATATTCAAGAACAAAATGGATACCCCGGAGTCGTCATCGAAACAAAGCTCGACTCGTTGCCAAGGGCTACACTCACAGAAGGAATTGACTTCGAAGAATCTTTTGCTCCAAGAGCACGATTGGAAGAATCGGACTATTTCTCGCCTTTGCAAAGACATCACAAATTCAAGGTCTATCAAATGGATGTGAAGTGTGCATTCTTAAATGGAGAAATCAAAGAAGATGTCTACGTTGAACAACCTCCAGGATTCAAAGTAGAAGGAAATAAAGTCTACAAGCTAAAGAATGCTCTTTATGGATCAGCAAAGCACCTCGAGCTTGGTATGACACTCTGTCAAATTTTCTCATATCCAAAGGATTCAAGAAGGGCTCGAGAACTCTCTTCACCATCAAGTCAAGAGAAGATATCCTGGTTGTTCAAATCTACGTAGACGACATCATCTTTGGATCAAGATCAAGCTTCTTATGCCAAAGATTTGGAGAGATAATGTCCGAGAAGTTCCAAATGTCCATGATGGGAGAAATGAGTTTCTTCCTAGGACTTCAAGTCAAGCAATCTTCAGAAGGGATCTTCATAAATCAATCCAAATACGTTAAAGATTTGATCGCCAAGTATGGAGTTCAATCCAAAGCAGAATCAGAAAGATTCCAATGAACACCAACTGGAAGATTGAACCGTGAATCAAGGGAAGTCAGTTGATTCCAAAGAAATACAGAGGATAATAGGATCCTCGTTGTATCTAACAAGTCGTCCGGACATCTCTTTCGCAATGGGAGGTGTGCCGGATTTCAAGTTGATCCAAAGGAAGCACACATGCAAGCAAACAAGAACATTCTCAAATATCTCAAAGGAACTCGAATGTTGTGTGGTACCCACTCAAGACAATCTACAAATTTGACTGGATACTCGTATTCAGACTTCACTGGAGATCGATCGGACAGAAAATCAACTCGTGAACTTGTCGGTTCTTAGGAAGTAAGTTGATTTCATGGTTTTCAAAGAAACAAACGTGCGTCGCAACTTCCACTACGTGCGAATACATGGCATTTGCCGCCGCAAATTCTCTGGTGAAACATCACCGGATGACTATTAAGTAAAAGCGGACGGGTTCCAATTTTCTCGTGATAGCTCAAGTGCGATTGCCATTTCGTAGAATCCAAGATTTCACACAAGATGCAAGCATGTAGACGTACGACATCATTTCATTAGAGATCACGTAGAAAGAAGGATGTGATTGTTGAGAAAATTCACACGTACATACAATGAATATTCTCACAAAACCGCCGATAGAAGCAAGATTCAAAATGCCGTGCGGATTACTTGGACTTCTCAACCTGTGACGATGCTTCACCTACCTGAATGGAAGAAGACCCAGTGAATGGAAGCAGACCAAATTGAACGAAACAGACCAAATGGAACGAGACCAAACGAACTGAAAGAGATCAACCAATGCAAGCAAATAACCGAAATTCAGAATCAATGTCATCGATATCACTGAGAAAGAATTCAAATAAACCAGATAAAGGAAATGATTATTCAACAGTGAACCACTGAACCACGATGACCCAGCACACCCACTCAACCGAGGTATCAGCTGACTACAATGATCAGCTGAGAAGTTTGCAACAACATTAATTACATCTACTCAATCTGTTTTCTGTCAACTCACATCTTGTCATTTCTAATCAATCTTAATTAAAAGTCTGCAAAGAATTGAATAATGGGAGTTTCGAGGCAAAAGTCAAAACGCCTCAACCGTTTTCTCGCGCATTAACTCACATCTTCTAATCAAGAAATTGACATGACGCGAGAATCACTCCCAATCGTAGATCTTCTTATCAATAGACAAATCTTGATCGTCCATTCATCAAGAAAACTCTTTAAATATGCTAGAAGATATACGCATCAACCCTAGAAAGTTTTTCAGCATTCTTTCTTATTTCCATCAATTGGTATTGTTTGTTTCTACTAACAAAAGATGCAGAAGAAGAACATGGAATCCAGAAAGATATCTCCCGAAGCCGATCAAACTTGAAGAATCCGTCAAAGCTTCAAGATAAGAGTTGCTTAACTCTCGTGAACCTCAAAGAAGACGGAAGTCCGTAAGAAGGTGAAGCCCATCGACAGAACTGAGCCAGCGCAAGGAGACCGCAAAGCTCAAGAACGTCATTCACTGTGAAGATGCGAAAACTTTCGGGAATGACAAGGAAAAGACCTCCTCACCACCGTTTCTCTCAACATAAAAAGAGAACGGGACACACAACTCCCGGATACAAAAGTCAACGGACCTGGACCGATGTTGATAAAACCGGAGTATTCAAGAGCGATCACGTCAAAGCTCTTGCTCCACCACAGAGGCACGTAAAAGATGCAGAGACAAAGCAAGATGCATCTAACTCCGTCCCAATGGGAATCGGAGACAACTTCGAGAGACAAAATATCAAGCACGTCTTCAAACCGAAGACTCAAGTCAAAGGTGCTCGGTCGGCCAGAGAAGCCACCGACATTATGAGAGAATTCGTAATCACTCTCCGAGGAGCAGAAGACCACAAGCGGTCGTTTACGGTGGAAGAGAAGTTCACGTCCATGCGTAAACATAATCATCACCAACACCGCAACGGAGTATTCCACTGAACAACCAAGCTTAAACCCCAAGACGGATGGGATACTTCAACCGCCTTCTCCTCGCTCCTTCACTACAGGGACACCATCTTCGAGATCTTTCAATAAAAGATGCTCAAGTCCCCGCACCAAGCTCAAATGAGAAACATCACCCACCAACGATCACCGCAAATTTGGATGATGATGATATGAGCCGAATACAAGTCCTCAAGTCTTGAATCGACTTTCTCATTCAATCTAAGAAGTCCGAAGAAGCAAAATTGCAAGGAATGAAGTTATGCCCGACTCGAAGATGCTATCTCCCGTGCTAACTCATCCCTCCAAGCACTCGCCTAGACCGCCCAAATTGAATCCAGCCAAGGACGCCGTGTCTGCAATCACAAAGAGGCTAATGCAACCGAAGAAGAGCCGCCTAATACAACAGTGAGCCACTTAGACTCTAAACCTCGTCGTCGTAGCCGAAAACCAGCTCGCCAAACTAAAACATCGCAACAAATGATGGTGTATATCTCCCACCCCGTTTTGATCATGCCAAAAGGGAAGTAAGGGAGAAGAGAGACAAGTCAATGAAGAGGCAACCGTGAGCTAGAGGAACCAAATTGAATCGAATCAAGATGAGACGAGTCAAAAGAAAGAAGCAACGGATGCGGAAGGAAGACCCCCAATTAATGGATCGAAGATCAAGGATTGAAGATCGAAAATTTGAAGATTTTTTTTTCTTCTTTCTTTTTCCTGTGTTATAATGTATTTTCTTACATTAATAAAACACAAGTTTTTCTGCGTCATAAGTTGTCTCAGTTAAGTTTTGGCATCATCAAAAAGGGGGAAATTGTTGGGAAAATTATAAGGTTTCGATTTGATACCAAAACCCAACTGATTCTCCAACCGAATAGATGATCGCGTCAACCTAAATAGTGTTTTCCAGCTCACCTGTTTGAGCCTTAGATGTTCTAGGTTTATAGGTTAAGGAAGCGGAAGACAAGATCGACCCGTGTTCACGGAGTCGCCTAGCAAAAGACAAGAGGCGTCAACCTTCGACTGAGTGATCCAAATAGAGCTCGATCAAGTCAAGAGAATTCGAGCCGAGTTCAAAACACGGTTGGTCCAACAGACACGAACAAAGGAACTATCTCTCGAAGACTCCACTTCAAGACGGTCCGGCTACGAATTCAAAAGCCGCTCTAAAGGCAAGATCCCGGAATCGAGGAAGTCAACCTACCTCGACCAATGAGGGATTGCGGACGCATCCTAGACTTCGTAACCTAGGATGTGACACAAATGAAGACAAAGGTGCGGATACGCCCAACGAGCGGATCTTGTATTTAAGAAGAGTAGGTAAGATTCAAACGGCTCCTCCAACGGCTAGTCTTGAATCTCTACCTATATAAACCCGTCTTCAACCTCAGGATCAGATACGAAAAACTCTCTACAAGCTTTCATTATCTGAAATCATCATTCTTTCAAAAGCTCTCAAGCAGTTCTACATAGATCAAAGAACACTTTATCTTAAAGTATTTCTAGTTAAGAAACTGCTTAGTTTTTCGTCTGTTCCCTAGGCCAAACTCATTGTATATCTTAAGCCTAGATTTCGAACGAGTTCATCATACTCTGAAGTTCTTAATTGTAAGAACTCGTTCATAGTTGGAACCCCATACCCAAACCCAAACCCAGAAAGGTTAGGTAAAGGTACGCTTGCTCGAAGCGCGTAATTCGAGTGGTTAGGTTCTTCAGTACCCGTAAACTGAAGGTGTATAGGCTTGACAGTGCCCGCAAACTGTTGGAACACAGCTCGGGTTAGAGTTGTGAAGTTGCTTGGTACTTGGAAACCAAGTGGTAGTGGATTACCAGTGAACCTGGTCGTGGACGTAGGAGGTGTTACTCCGAACCACGTAAAAACTCGCGTGCTTCTTACTCTCTCTCTTTACTTTTGCTTTATATTCAGCTGTGTACTAACTCCTTCATATCATTGCATATTTGTTCAAAACTGCACACACAATTCTCCAAAGATACAGTTGTGTCTCTAAAAGTTGCACAACCCGACTAAGTTGAAAACGTTAAGTTAATCTTTTCAACCGAGTTTTTCTAAGTAATCGAGCTAAGTTTTCAAACCACCACTTTCCGCACCGCCTGAGTTATTTACCCAAATCGACCCTCCCTACCGGATCAATAACTGAGCTCACCAACTCTGTGTTTTAACTTGAAAAAGTTTCGAAAAATCTACTTGGTGTATTCTCCCCCCCCTCTACACCAAGTACCCAGCTCAGGGACCATCAACACCGACCTCAATAAAGCTTGCCCAAAGGACTGCTATCCTCTCCCCAATATTGATGAAAAGATCGAATCCTTAGTGGGACACGAAGTATTCTGTTTTCTCGATCTCTACAAAGGATACTATCAGGTTCTAATGGATGAGGGAGATGCGATCATGACAGCTTTCGCAACAAGCTTCGGGGTCTTTGCGTTCAAATATATGCCCTTCGGGTTAAAGAATGCCGGGGAAACATACCAGCGAATGGTCAATTTCCTCTTCCGAGATCATATCGGCAAGATTGTCGAAGTATACGTAGACGACATTGTCGTCAAGAGTAAGGGAAGCTTCGGCGGTGAGCGACCTACGAACTACGCTCAACATACTAAGGCAGGCGAACCTCAAGCTGAACCCAAAGAAGTGCACTTTCAACGTGCGATCTGGAAAATTCTTAGGGTGCTGGATCTCGCCAGAAGGTCTCAAAGCCAACCCGCTGAAGGTTAGAGCCGTGCAGGAGATAAAGGTACCCCGGACTATCTGCGACGTGCATAGGTTGACAGGGTGCATAACTGCGCTAAGTCGTTTCCTCTCCAAGGCTGCAGAGAAACAGCTTCCATTCTTCAAAATTCTCAAGAAGGCACCGGAATTTGGATGGGGACGAGAGCACGAGCTAGTCTTTGAGGAGCTCAAGCACCACCTCGGGGACTTACCAACCTTGTCAGTCCCCCAAAAGGAAAAACCCCTCTCTCTGTACCTCGCAGCATCGAAGGAAGTAATAAGTGCAGTGTTGGTCTGAGACGAAGGAGATCGGCAGCTACCGGTGTACTTCGTCAGCCGAGTTCTCAAAGACCCAGAGACGAGGTATCAGCCTCTCGAGAAGGTCACCCTAGCCCTGATAAACGCAGCTCGGCGTCTAAAACCCTACTTCCAAGCTCATCCAATACAAGTTTTGACCGATCTACCACTCCGGCAAGTTCGTACTAAACCGGAAGCTTCATGAAGGATCGCGATATGGGCAATCGAGCTAGGAGAGCATTCCATATTGTTCGGTCCCCGTCGAGCTATAAAAGGGCAGGTTCTAGCAGACTTTCTTGTAGAAGCTCACTATAAGGACCTCGAGGAAACAAAAGAGATCAAAGCCAAAACCGAACTCCAGGAAGTCCCAGAGAAGACACCCCCGGACTGCTGGGAGATGTACGTGGATGGAGCTTCAGGAAATAAAGGAAGTGGAGCTGGCATACTTCTCATCAGCCCGGAGAAAAAGGAATTAACATATTCGCTGCGATTCGAGTTCCCCACTACGAATAACGAGGTGGAATATGAAGCTCTCATTGCCGGACTGCGTCTTGCCCAAACCCTCCAGGCACGAGCTGTCCAAGCCCATTGTGATTCCCAAGTCGTGGTCAACCATGTGTTAGGAAAATACGAGGTGAAAAGTGAGAAGCTGAAGAAGTACCTGGAGAAGGTCAAGCGCCTTGAACAGTCTTTCCAGTTCTTCAAAGTAGTCCGCATTCCCAGAAGCCAAAATACCCGAGCTGACGAGCTAAGCAAGCTGGCGAACTCCCCAACTAGCTCGACTCTAGTAGAAGAAGTCCGAAACAGGAGTATAGAAGAGGCAGAAGTCAATGCGATCATAGAGGACGATCCAAATTGGATGACACCCCTAATAAGATGTTTGGAGAACGGGAAAGTACCCGAGGACAAGACGGAGGCTAGAAAAATTCTAGCTAGATCCACGCAGTACGTCCTCGAGGGAGGGGTCTTCTATCGAAAGTCATACTTACAGCCTCTCCTAAGATGTGTTGGGCCAAAGGAGGCAGACTACATATTAAATGAAGTACACACAGGATCGTGCGGAAGCCACATTGGAGCTCGGGTGCTAGCTCAGAAAATCATGCGATGGGGGTACTATTGGCCAACAATGGCAAAAGACGCGGAAGAGTTTGTGAAAAAGTGCCTAAAATGCCAGCTGCATGCCAGAGTGACGAGACTACCCCAGACCGACCTCTCTACTATGCAAAGTCCGTGGCCATTTATGGAGTGGGGCATTGACATCGTAGGGCCTTTCTACCCGGCACCTAAGCAAAAGCGGTTTCTAATAGTCGCCGTCGACTACTTCACCAAGTGGGTAGAAGCTGAACCTTCCACAAAAGTCATAAGTGAGAAAGCCGTTGACTTCGTCTGGAAAAATATCGTGTGCCGATTCAGAGTACCGAGAGTCCTCATCTCGGATAATGGAACGCAGTTTACAAGCAGAGAATTCCGAGAATTTTGTAAAGGACTCAATATCCAGCAAAATTTCACCTCGGTCAACCGACCTCAAACTAATGGCCAGACCGAGGTCACCAACAGGATAATAGTGAACGGACTCAAGGCCCGCCTAGAGAAGGAGAAAACGGAGTGGATCTACAATCTCCAAAACGTCATGTGGTCGTACCGGACTACACCCCGAACTCCAACGAGAGAAACCCCGTACCGTTTAGTATACGGGTCATAAGCAGTCATACCTGTCGAGATCGGAGCACCCAGCCCCCGAACTATCAATTTCTCCGCTGAAGCTAACGAAGAACAGCGCCGAACCAACCTGGACTTATTGGAGGAAAGAAGGGAACAAGCCAGTATAAAAGAAGCTCGGTACAAACAGCAGATGGCTCGGTATTACAACCAAAGGGTTAAACCCCAACAGTTCCAGGTCAGTGATCTTGTGCTTCAAAACAATGAGATAAGCCTTTCAGAGAAGCTCGGCAAGCTCGAAGCCACGTGGGAAGGGCCCTACAGAGTGCACGAAGTCCTCGGCAAAGGAGCTTACAAAATCGCCTATCTTTCGGGCGAGCTAATACCCAGAACGTGGCACATCGCCCATCTAAAGAGATTCTTCGTATAAGCAACAAAGTCTTGCATATAGAGTCTTAGGTTTTCTTTTTGTCTTTAATGTTTTGTTTTTAACGAGCTCGTCAAAACTCTTTTTACTTTGTTTTTTGTCCTTTTTAATAAAATTTCTTTTTTATCTTGCATCTTGAGTCTTTTGATTTGCTTATACGAAGTGTCCATAACATCAAAAATCCCCTCATAAGGTCGAACTACGGTTCCCTTGCGTGGTCAGTAATGACCCGACATGGGGTAATAATATCCTATAATGCGCAAAGGAAACCCTTTCCGAGGTCCGAGATCGTCTCCCTCCAAAGAGGAAGATCCCACGAGGTCCGAGTCAAACTCTCTCCTAAGGATAATTAGTTCTGAACCGGGGTCGGAACCAGGTTCTCCCGGGAGGATAAAATACGAGGTCTGAACCATGGTTCCCTTGTCAACACAAAGAAGTCCGAGTTCAACTCCCTAAAAGATGCAACACGCAAATAAACCAAGGAAGCAATCTTCACGAAGAACAGGAAAGTTCAAAAACCCAATATATATACTTTTATTTCTAACTATTTGGAAAAGTTTGTGTGTACATAAATTACAGGCAGAATCGAGCTAATCTATGAGGGAGGGTGTTTCTTGCTAAAGCTAAGCCAATCTTCCTCAAATGAGGAAGGCCCCAGAAGATCATCAATCGAGATTCGACCTCGTCCCCGACCTCGACTTCTTCCAGCAGGAAAACTTTGACCTCGCAGGGTAGCCGAACCGCGACCAACAGCTCGCCTACCTTGGCTCGGACCGACCTGATGTCCCCACGAAGACGTTTTCACCTCACGAGCAGGTATTGTCCGAGCAGAAGAAGGGAGGGCCGCACCCGCGCCATTTGCCAGAAGCGCACGTAACTTGGGTCGGCGGTCCAAAATACACTTATACCTGCCCGCACTCTCCTTCAACATCTCAAAAGCATCCTGAAGCCCAAAAGACTCGGACCCGAGTGCTTCCTTCAGCTCGAGATATTGTTCTAAGTCCTCTTTCGCCTTTAATTCCTCCTCGGATATGGTGATACCACTGCCGTGACGGATAATATCTTCATACTCGGCATGCTCCTCGGCGATCTTCTCATAATCCTTGGAAACGCGGCCAGCTCGACCTCGGGCAACTTCCAACTCCTCCTCAGCCTGAAGAAGCTTAGCCTGAAGCAAGTCGGTACTCTCTTGAAAAGCGAGCCGCTTGACTTCAACCTCCTCACAAAGTGCCTCGAACTTCATCTGTCATCCCGTCAGCTCGGCTTCTTGGGATTTCAGCAGAGTACACTTTTTGCCGAAAAGCTCCTCAGCTCGGCGGCATTTCTCCCTCCATTGCTGGGCAATGGACCGTTGGTCAACCAGGTCTTGTGAAAGGAGAGCTATTTGTATGCGCAAAGTAGAAACATCGACAGAATCCAAGCTCTACACTCAAGAAGAAGAAAACAAATACATTGATTCGAAGATGTTCAGTACAAATATACAATGTAAAAAAAAAACAAACTAGCTAAACATCGCCGACCTCCTTATTTTGAGAAGGTGGCTGCTCGGCGGGGGGTCCTCCACATCCTTGTTTGGAGGTCAGATTTTCACCAGCCCCGGCCTCCCGTTCCTCCTCCACTTCCTCTTCGTGGGCTTCGTCTTCTTCTTCTTCTTCGTCGGGAAGAGAATCAAAAGCCGCGTCCAGGTCGAGGTCCCGATCTACCGAACAGTCATCAATCTGCTCGGCGGATAGCAAAGTGGACGAGCTGGCCAGAGTTTCCAGGACAGGAAACTGACCGAGGTGATCTCGGACCACTCTGGCATACCGGGAAGGGAGAGCTTCATCCCCTAGCCGCTCGAAGCCATATTTGGAGACATCCAGGTCTGGGAAGTCCTTGGCGGCCCTCTCCAAAGCAGCCACGGCGAAGTTCCCGTTGATAAGCATGGCCAAGTCATTGGCAAGCTCGGAGAAACTCTCCGACAACAGGAACCTTTTTGTATATGCCCGGAGGAGCTCACCTTGGCTAACTGCGAGGCTGGCCTCCCGGTCCTTCGCCGCATTCAGCTCGGACTCAAGCTTCCGAGCTTTCTCGGACTCCGCCTCGGCCTTCGCAAGCTGAGCAGCCAGCTCGGATTTGACAACTTTCATGCCCTCTTCGGCCTTGATCAGCTCGGTCTCAGCCTTCTTCGCCCGGGCATTGGCCGACATCAGCTTTTCTGCGTATTGGCTTTTCTCGTCCTCGTGTTTCGAGGACATCTCCCCGACGCTGTTCTTCAGCCATCCCACGAACATATCGAGGCCCTGCAAGAAGGAATTCGTCTTCACCTCGGGAAAAGGGAAACTGTGTAATGAAAGGAATTCGTCTTCACCTCTGGAAAAGGCAGACCAGCCAGCTTGTTGGGAGGCGCTACCGGGCTCACGTCACTACCAGTGACGTCGATGATGTCCACTTCGAGCTAGTCCCCGACCTTCAATCGTTTCTGAGGTGGTTTGGGGGAAGGAGAGCGAACAGTTGCCGCAGCAGCCCCCACGAGCTGACCCTGATCGGAGGAGGAGGCAGATCGTCCAGATAGCCTCGCTCTCTTAGCCCCGCGAGCTGTAGCCTTGGCACCGATCTCTTTTAGCTTCCCGAAGTTCTTCACTACAAAATAAAAGAAAACAACAAAACTGTAAGGACGACGAATCAGCACACAAAACAACCCTAACAGCACTAGAGGGGCCTCACCCGTCGCCGGATCCACCATATTGTGAGGCTCATACGGGCTCAACCCCGCTTCAGCTAGGGAGTCTTCGTTGTAGCTCTCCTCAAAAGGACCGCGATCCCTCATCGCCTTCACCGCAGACTCCACATCCTTATCCACCTCGTCTATCACCCATTCGTAAGGCTTTTCCAGTCGCCAAGCCAGGTCGACAAAACTATTGTGGCGACAAAAGAAAAATTTCTTGTGCCATTTGTCCACCTTATTTTGAGTTCGCCCCTTGAACTCAGTCCGGGCAGCGGCATAGTACCAGTCCCCCGCCTTTTTGAAAACAAATAGCTCGTGAATGAGCTCGGCAGATATTTGGTGACCCTTATCAATTGCTGCCACACCCAAATCGGTGAACTGCCTAAACGAGTTTGGCATTATCTGCCCTAACGCTAAGCTCAGCTTCTTCTGAAGCTCAGAATAGAGCTCAGGGAGGGGTAATCGAAGACCAGCGTGCAGACTGTCCTCATAAATAGTAACAAACCCCATTAGGGGAGAGCATGCCCTATCCTCGGGGCAAGGTTCTATTAATTCCGCGTCAATAGGAAAATTATACGTTTGGGCAAGAAACCTAATCCTAGTCTCATTTAAGGTCGAGGGGTAATCAGCCACTTTCCCCCTCAAACGCGGGGGTACTATTAAAGTTTCAACAGTAGGTACCGGGGATCCTAATGAAAAAATGGTAAACGCAACGCTTCTGCTAAAGCCGACTAACGGAGGAGATTCGCTACCACTACTACTAGACTGAGAAAGGGAGGCCATATTTACTTGTCAAAAAGAAGGTAAATGCTCCGGCGGGTGATTTGCAACTGTGCGCAGAGGAACCAACGGAGTGAACGCCGGCGGTACATGAACAGTAAATTGGGGATTTTGGGGAAGAAGAAACTTTTCTGTGCAAGAGCTTTTTCTGCTAACGACGGCGGATGTGAAATAATGTGATGGGAAAAAAAACGTTTCAACTTCTATGAATATACATTTGAATCCCGCTGTTGCATCTGACACGTGTGAACGTGGGTCCGTCTTTCTCGGAATATGTACCGTCCCTCAACACAATTCAAATGGCCCATTACTTTTCCCGCCTTCTACATCGGGTATGGGCCGTGTAAATTAACCTACCGGCCCAACTTAACAAGGTCGCTGATACTCAGATCGCTCCTCCTGTTCCCCCTGCTACTTCAGCTCGGCACATAAGCTCGGTAATTCAGCTCGTACAGGTGATTTGCGCGATTAATCACCTCGAAAATACGCCCTCATAGTCTGCGTCTATAAGTCTTCTTTCCTCTTTTTTGGGGGGGATGTGATAGTACCGGCCTCATCCTGGGCCTGACCTAAGACTAATTGGGTCTATATATTACAGCTCGGCCCACGGAGTTCGGCCCAAACAAAGTCAACATCCGCCTTGAAGACCAAGTAACGAAACCCTACTTTGGGAGAAGATAGAATTCCACCACGAACGGGAATCGGATATGCATGTATTAAGGAACTAGATATGTATAAGGAGTTTGATCCCTAGAAGGATTAGGACTTGATCCAAGGCTTATAAATAGATGCAAGATTAGAGGTGTAGGACATTCAATACTCATTGTACTCTCAAGCATAATAAAAGCTCTCTATATTCTCTCCCGGGGACGTAGATCACATCGATCGAACCACGTAAATCCTTGTGTCATCGTGTTATTGTCTCTTTTAGCTACTTTCGCAAACCCTAGATCTATCAGTCTTTAATCCGTTAAAATTTTGTATAAACTTTACGTTGACAGACTGATTGTGACTATAAGTCTGGATTTAGGGTAGGGTTCTATTTTATAGGGTTTTTGTTGAAAGATATTGTGTCAAAATTGTTGTCGAAGTCAATCTCTGAAATTGATAACGATATAACCAGGGGCGGACCTACTTGGGGACAAGGGGGTACAGCCGTCCCCCCAATTTTTTTTTACTATATATATATATAATGTATAATATTGTAAAAATTCAATAACTCAGCCCACAATTAATATAATTCAATGGTTCAACATAATATTTTACTAATTTAATTCCCAATTCACAAGGCACCACTACCTTTTCCTATTTTTCATTTGCGGCTGCTTTGTTCTTTTAAAGAATAGGATTTCTTCTTCTTTCTTTTTTGTAGTTTTCTTCCTCGATCGACATTAGCAAGGAAAAAAAATATTGTTTCTTTCTCTTGGGTGTGCGTGTGCTGCGGTAGTCCTCACTCCTCACCACGAGTTACAAATTTACTACTGGCCTTGCAGTTGTATGAATATCTCTTCTAATTTCGGGGGCTTCGCCCCCAAACCCCCTGAGCATGGAGGCCAACCCCTGCAACCCCCCAATCAATTTCGTACCTCCATATTCAAAATCCTGGGTCCGCCACTGGATATAACGGGACATGACAACTAATCATCTAATCTACTTATGAGTAGGAAATG
Organism: Agastache rugosa; assembly: GCA_031470985.1. Classification (NCBI taxonomy): domain Eukaryota; kingdom Viridiplantae; phylum Streptophyta; class Magnoliopsida; order Lamiales; family Lamiaceae; genus Agastache; species Agastache rugosa. Next base: position 30,592,837 of record CM062605.1, read on the forward strand.
AAAATTGTTTCGTAAAACTTATCATTTTTTTCCCCTCTGAAATTTCGAAAACAAAATAATATATTAAATTCTTAAAATCTAATAATAAGTTTAAAACTGGCGGAGCCACAGCCATGGGTGGTGGGGCAATTGTCCCAGTAAAAAAAAATCCCCAATTTATGCAAAAATTTATAAATATTATGTAAAAATTTATAAAATTATCTATATTTTGCGCTACCAAAAATTAATAAAATAGGGGCAAAATTTTTTGCCCCCTTATCTTCGGGGACCTGGCTCCGCCACTAACTATATATGACAATGAGTCGGATTTTAGCGGGTGTCCGTCTTTATCAAACTAGCTCTAATAAGACGGGGTTTGAGATAGATATGGATAATTATATATGGGTACCCACTAGTAATTATCATATAATTATATTTATGGATATCATGTTCTAATTTTACGCTAATAATTTAATATGGATATCATATGGAAATTGGAGAAGCACACGTCTCTTTATGAGAATAACTGATCTACCAAGGGCTCTATTATAACTAAGGGTAGTTTTAAACATAGCTTTCAATTCTCTCTTTATAACCCCTAATTAAAATAATTATAAAAATGATAAGTAATTTATTATTTTATCCCTATGGCCCTTAATTAACATAAATTGATAAATAATTCAATAAACATAGCCACTTGAATCTTCTGCAAAAACTACACAAAACCCATGTATTCGGCGGCGGCTTCTAACACAGTAACACCATTGGAATGCTTAATCATCCCTCATTCATGCTACTAATACATCATTAATCATCCCTATCTCTATCTTCATCGCATTTCTCTCCATTACTCCTTTTTCCCTTCTGCCCATCTGCCTTCATTCCCTTTTATAGCATCATCATTAATTTGTATCCATAAAAATCCAATTCTTTATCGAATCTATCATCCATCCATGGCGTCTGTGTTTCTGTACCATGTGGTTGGCGATCTGACAGTTGGAAAGCCGGAGCTGTGGAGTTCCCAAATACGCAGACGGTGGCGACAACCATTGGAGATTCGGTGGAGGGAGGGATTCCGATGTGGGGGAAAAGATCCATGTGTTCTTGCCATAGAGATGTTGAATAAAATTGAAGTTCTTTAAAGGGGCTATGAATATATGATTAAGAGATTAACGAGTTGTTTTTCTTTTAGATTAAATTTAGAGGTCATAAGGATAGAATAGTACATTGCTTAATATTTTTATAATTATTTTATTCAAGAGGCTATAAAGAGAAAATTGGGGGCTATGTTTAAAATTACCGTATAATTAAACCATACTATCATCTTAATAAATTGCAGTCTGCTTATAATATTGTGGCCCACAAATCTTGGGCTTTAGCTTTGTTGAATCACTTTCACACCACATCCATGTTACTATGTATAACTTCATGTATACGAATATGTATATCAATACATAGTACGAATTCTACTAGGTGTAATTAACCAATAAGTGTTACACCTACACAAATTAACTAAGCTGTAACAGAAACTGCACCGCCTCATGAGTTGGTGGCTCAGCTCAAACGCCTCATATGTAAAAGGTGGTGTAATATCTACTCACTTTTATTGCCCAACTGATTTAGGTATTATTTGGTCCAACCCACTTAACCAAACAAAAAATCATGGTAATTTAAGATTTGGTTAACGAGTTTTAATAATGACATGACTTTTGAAATATTCTTAACTCACCCTAACCTCCGGATGAAATTTCAAATACTCGTTGACAAAAGAGCAAAATTCTAGGATCGGAAATCTGAGTTGTCTCGTCTGGAGTCACAATTTCCTGCAACAATTCTAGAAAAATGGTTTGTATAATTTTGTACGCGTGACTCCGGGAGACAAACTCAGATTTTCAATCCCGAAATTTTACTCAAATGCCAAGTTTGAAATTTTGGGTGGCTTTTAATGAATATTTTGAAGGTGGGATCATTTATCCAGTAACATCACTGCTGATATTAGTTTCTGCCTATTACATACCAAAACCCCAAGGACATTGAAGGAAGTATATACCTAGTTTTTTTTTTTTTTGGAACTTTTAAGTAATACCTAGTTATCCACAACTAGAAAACATAATATGACAAAAAACTACAGTAACACTAAATCAAACTTCAAGAAAAACGAGTTCTAAAGTTTGTAAGAGAATTCGCAAAGGAGTGGACTTATTAGATAAATCTTCAACTGTTGAATACTCTGTTCTTCATAATCTTTTCTACCTCCCCAGAAGTCAACTGCATAATGCCATTGTCTCTCAACCATCTTTCATCAACCATCAAAGTACTCTTCAGCTCTTTCTTTGCCGTTCTCAACAACTTCAACCCATTATTTGTCTTCGGAAAGAAACCTTGAGGTCTCAAACACCAAGATCCAAAAACGCCAAACAGAACAGTCAAGTCGTTAGAAAGCCTCTCAACTCCGCCATCGTGAAACTTCACATTGCCCATTAGTATGCTATAGAAAATAAACTTATCTATACCAGCAGCTAAACTTCTCCACAACCTTGTAAAATCAATTTTGTTCAACCCTTCTTCCAGAAGGGACAATTTTCCCTGCAAATAATCCATAGCTTCTATGAAAGAACGGGATAGCGTCGAGGTTTCGTCACTCTTTTCCTGCCATTGCTTTTTATTCTTTATATAGTCTCGGCAAAGTGCATCAAAACCCCGTAAGACAACAGTGGACAGCTTTTCAATCCATTCGGTTTTGAATTCTCCAAGCTTCTTGATTTCTTCATGAAAAATACCTTCCTCAGTTGCTTCTGAGGAACCTTTGCTTGTAGCATCAAAATCACCTGCTGTTTCAATGCCCCCAGATTGTTTTATTTCCATTTCCAGAAAGAAGACATCCTCACAGAATTCGTTTAAAACCAATTCGAAAAAGCTCCCTGCATTAACAGACTTAGCAACCTTAATTAGAGCAGTGTCATCTGTCAGCGCAGTCAGCCCCTCAGCTTCTTGACACCTTTGACGCAGGCAATCCAAATACTTGCATATTATAGGTACACCTGCCGATTTGAGAAATCTTGACCTTAATGAGAAGCTAGGCAGTGGTCGACAACGATCAATGACAGAAGAGAGACGCCGGAAAACAATACTTGCTATCCCAGGAGATTTGCTCTCTTCTTGACCAGGTAGAAGAGCAACAGCCTCACCTTCATTTATCCAATTCCTGTTATCTTCCAATTCAGAGTTTAGTTTATCAAGCGTGTCACTAAGCTCAATTTGAGCCCACAAATCAAGCCAGTCAGGCCTATCACAAAATACAACCAACGAAGACATCTTCTGCATATTGTCTTCTTCCTGTAGGGAAAGAAGCACTCCAGAATGTGCTGCCAAAGATTGAACTCGTTTATCAAACGCAATCATCAAGTCCACAAGATGTAGCCATGATATCTTAGCCTGTGTTTGGATAGAAGTTTCCATCTCTTCTTCAAGCTTACTGATATACAAGGGAAATATTTCTTTTGCTAGGTAGGTTGATAGGGAAGATACCATTGCTGAAATCCATTCTTCTCTACAACTGTAACCAGATAGCATAGCTTCATCGACCAGTGGTTGCAATAAATCATCCATAGAATCTACATAGTCACGAGTGATCTTATATGCAAGCGCAAATATGTACTCTGGCTTCTCAATCCACTTGGAGAAGTGGCGTTGAGATGCGATAGATAAAGGATTCACAAGTTCCTCAATAACCCAAAGGGGTTGGTGAAGAGCAACATTCTTATATTGCCCCTCGAGTTGGCGAGATTTTCTTTTTCTCTGCAATTCCTGGAGACCACACAATGCGAGAAAACTCTCACAGTACTGGAGTTTCAAGTCTCCTTTCATTGTGAAAAGTGGATTTTGCACAATAGATGATCCTTTAATATCTGTATTAGATGAACTTAAGGGTGGTGGCCACCCAAGAGAAGCAAGAAGGGCTCGATGATCAGCAATTGCCTGGGGCCTTAGAATGGCCAATCCTCTATCAATTCTATGATCAACCGCTGAAACAAGACGAACCCACTGAGGATGTGTCTTTATAACTGAGCTGAGAACATCTTCTGTTAATTTAAGAGCCCTTAGAGCACCTGCACGCATATCCTACAAAGTAGAGGAAAACAAGAAAACAAAACCTTCTGTTAGGAAGCCTTTACACACACAAACACTGATATCATTATCATTATTTATTTAAACATATAATTTAAATACTGATTTCTAGATTATACCATCCTTGTGTTAAATTATTGCACAAATTAATAAGAATGAAACAGGCAACACTAACACCATTACTCTGTAACCTACAGTTATGAAATGTTTTGAACATCTCATGCTCCAAATTGTAGTGTTTCAGGTAAGTAAATACAGTGGTAAGTGGTAACATATTCATGAACATCTCAATAAGGACAAAGAACCTTTGAAATAGACACACAGTACAGAGCTAAATATTTAGACTAACCATGGTGAAACAGTAGAAGTTATGGATAAACACTTCCAATAAGTCACGTATAATTAATGCACGTAAAAAGTTAGAACTAATTCTTAATTTTGATAATCTATACTTTAGGATGATATTTTTTTTTTATTGATTTAACTTGTCATGTATCCAGTTCAGTTTTATGAAAGAAACCTCTTATTTTCCCCCTAAAAAGACTAAGAAGATAACTAAACACAAACTAGTAGTTGATTTCAAATCTAACTCGAATTATAATTAGATTTGGCATTTTAACGATACACAGCAACTTATAGCACACACTCCCAGCGAAGAGTACTAACTTCTAGATCTTTCATTGATGGATGCCTTCTCGACGTTCTATTCATAGAGGATGATACAGCATCTTCAATATCACCAACCAAGGTATCGAGCTTCAATGCTGTCTCTGAGAGTAAGAAAGAGAGTGGTTATGAGAACAACAAACCAAATTAAAAATAATAAATAATAATAAAACTTCATTTAGTTTATTTTGTCTTGTACTAGACATTTCATCCATGTATCCATGGATATTGGAGCGGCCGATTTCTGACACAATCTCTTTCATACTACTGTATGGAATTACATCTATCTTGCTATCTCATCATATTCTATTTCATAGGTTAAGTCAATTCACAGAAAATAGTACCAAATTATCAACCCACCATTAATGGTAGGCATCTATCTTGCTATCTCATCATATTTTATTTTCATTTTCTTCAACAACCACCTTGTTGTGTATTTTATAATACAACAAGACCATATGAGACAAGGAAAACATTCAACTAGTGATTGTTACTCAACTCCACCTGGAAGTGATCTCCAAATCTTTATTTATTAGCTAATTTCAAACCGTATGCTAGAATATATCCAGCACGGTCAGTTTACACTACTGAAATAAAGAATCACAAAAATATGTTTCATGATCAGAAACACAGTGATCAAGATTCGCTCAGTGATTTGTTTCTAATGTTTGTGTACATATATGTGCATGTGTGTGTGTGGGTCTCAAAGTTTTATATTTAGGTGTAAAAAGATTGCAAGTACTTGGTGTGTGAACCACATTAATGTGATCTTAGCTCTACTTAGATTTCCAAAACTTATTCAAACAAATAAAAAGAAAGATCAAAGGTTGGAGATGAAAACAACTGACTAAATTATCAAATTACTCAAACTCAAGTTAGTGAGCAAAGCATTCTCGAAATGCTTGATTATTTTTGTATGTTCTTCCATTTGTTTCTCAAATGTCTAAACCCTTCAAACTATTCTAACCCAACAAAACAGATACAGTGCTAGTCCTTCCCTGATCCCTGAGTTCAACCACATGCTCCATAACAACTAAACTAGCATTTCCAACCGTTCTAAGCATAGGTTGCCTCTCGGCAAGCGTGCAATTCCTTCTCTCGAAAAAAACAGCAAAAAAAATCACATTTTCCCGATACATACACATTCCAATAAACCGATTTCCAAATTCGAACTCCTAAAACAGCCCAAGGCCATTAAAAAATCCCTAAATTTACTAAGTATTAACACACACCCGACAAAGAAACAATCCAATTCAGTTCCACACAAATTAAATGTAAGATTAATACAATGGTAAACTAGGGAGGGGAGTAACCTGCATAATTTCTGACAGTTTCTACTCTTGCCACTTCCTTGGCCAATGCCTGTAACTCCTCCCCCATCCCTCTCGATTCTCCATCTACAAACACGCAAACATTCATTAGCTTTCATAAACCTAAAATTCGAAATTCAGAAACCTAAAAGTCCCCAACATTACAATTACCTGACGACGGGTGAGCGGAGGAGAGGCGGAGACCGTCCAACTGATCATGTACATTGGAGAAGAGTGATCCGACCCGATTCGAGTAAGACGAGTGGCGGGTCAAGTGAGATTGGAGCTGTTTGTCGAGTTCGGAAAGTGTCCGATCAATTGCATCCGACTGGATTTGGAGCTCCGACAGCAAAACCGGGGCTCCGTCGAGGTCTTCTCTGGAGCTTAGTTTGGAGTTGAGAAAGTAGAGAGCGTCGGAGGAGAGAGAAGCGGGCGGCGGTAAAGGTCGGGTCGCCGGATCGTCCTTGGATCGGGCCATCCGCTTTGACGGTCGGAATGGGAATGGGAATTGATATGAATGGAAGGAAGAAAGAAGGAATGTCGGTGGCATTATCATTATTGCAGTTTGGTCCCTGTTTAATTAGTAATTCCGAAAATAAGGAATTCAGAGGATGAAATTGAATAATTTTGAGCTTACTCAGTTATTCGAAGTTTAATCCCTCAAATAATTCGGTTGATATGTTTTCCCATTCTTATAAGTTGGGGATGAACTTAGAACTTTGTTGGTGAAAGATGTAATTAATTTCTTAACGATATGAAAAAATTGTGGATCAAAAACCCTGACACCAAACCCCCTTACTTGACTGATGAGTTTTGGGCGGGTTTGCAAGAGTATTGGGCGAATCCAGATGTGATTGCTAGATCAGAAAAAGCTCGTGCAAATCGGTTGGCCGAGCCCGATGGACCCGACACAGGGATTAGCAAGCATAGGAGAGGATCAAGATCCACTCGTCTCCTCGTTCAGTCATTGGTACGTAATTTTTAATTAACTTGTTAACCAATATATATATATATATATATATATATATATATTATATTTTTTAATTTACAATTAAAACTTATATATGATTTTTTGTAATAATGCATGAATAGGCAGCAGAGCAGGGGGTCGCACCGGATGCATTGAATTATGCGAGTTTCTGCCGACTGCACGTGAACGCCGATGGAACTTATCTGACGCCGAGGGATGAAAAAATTGATGTAATTATTTAATTAAGTTTTTCCAATTGTTATAATTGATGATAATATATTTTCTAACACATTTATATTTATGAATTAGGCCGAGGTTCATCGCCGGGCTGCTGCGGAAGGACGATCCGATTTGAACGAGATCTATTTAGAGATCACACAGCCCACGAAGTAGAGGCGCTACGGCACTGAAAACTTCGGCAGTAGCCAGCTCAGACAGACTGCATCCAGTGGTAGCTCGGGTTCTACGGCTGCTCTGACACAAAAGATGTTTCAGACACGAATCGGCAGCTTATAGAGGAACAGCTACTGGAGGAGCGAGAGGCACGTGCTCGCATCGAGCAGGAGCAGCAGGCGGAACGCGAGGCACGTGCACGTCTGGAGCAGCAGTTTGCCGAGTTCCAGCAGATGCTGGCGTCAGGGCAGTTTTTTCGTCCATCTCCACCCCCTGGTCCTGATGCATGATTAACTTGTTTGTTGGATATTTTTTTAATTATTTAGTATTTTTATTATTTTAGAATATTTAAACTACTTTACATTTTACATTTATATCTGTCGAACATGATATTATTTGATATATGACAAATCATTTTTAATGCAAATTAATTATTTTGCTTGATGTTTGGTTTCTTGTTGGAAATTTTAATTCGACAAAAATATTGCAAAAATAAATATATATATATATATATATATATAATATCATTTTTAAAAAAATATTGTTAAAAACACTACCGACGGACCTAAATCCGTCGGTAATTACTGACGGAAAATCCGTCGGTAATGTGTGTTTCGATTCTTCGAAACTTACCAACGGATAAATATCCGTCGGTAATATGTGATTCGATTCTTCGAACCTTACCGACGAATTTATATCCGTCGGTATTTCGTCGCTATTTCCAGCCAACGGAATACAAAAAACAGAACGTCACCGACGGAATTTCCGTCGGTAATTAATCAGTCGTTAAATTAACCGACGGAAATAAATCCGTCGATAAATCTTTACCGTCGACGTATTTAAGGACGGCATAAATCCGTCGATAATCTGTTTACCAACGGATTCCTTAGTTTTACCGACGGAAAAATCCGTCGGTAAAAGAGAGTTTTTTTATAGTGTAGATATTACTCTCTCCATCCACGATAAGTGTTATCTTCTTTCCTTTTTCGTACATCCACAATAAGTGTGTGGAAATGACTCGACTCACAACCCTACCCACAATAAACATGGGTCTTATTCTCCACTCACAATAAATTTATCTAAGAGCACTCACAACCGTTCTCTCAGAAAAATTTGTGGAGACTGCAGCAACTTCATTTACCGTTGCTTAAGGAGATAAGAAATATGCATTAATGAGAATTTAATTTATGCTATAAAAATATAAATCTCGATCTCTTTGAGTGAGCTTATTCAAATTTTCAGATTAAGATTTTGAGTTTGTGATCTGTTTTCACACAATTGTGGTGATAATCTTTATCATCTAATGGTCCCTCAAACAAGTCCAATCCACTTTGGTCTCTTATGTTGATTAAGAATTATTCAGAAAAATGAATTATTCAATTTTACATTGGTCAAAGAGAAATTCATATTAGAGTATGCTACCGGCGAATCTTTGGTCGATAAGTTCAAGTTTTCTGACTGATTTATGGAGCTTTGGCTTAATTCAATTTTGAAAAGAGAGTTAGTTATGATTCTGATTTTTTTTTATTTTGATGGTTGATTTATTATTGTGCTTTCTCCCCAATTTTGAAGAATTGAATGAGTATATATTGAGGTTGTTTCGTTTTCGCCGGTGAAGTCATCTTCTCCGACAGTGGCATCAACATGCTGATAAACTTGCCAAAAAGTTTCGATAAACGGCCCGGGGTTGTAGTTTGGTATTTTGCCATATTGGATTTGGGGGTAAGGTGAAATAGGAAATTTAAATTATAATTTTATTTAATTTTATTATGGTGGCTATAAAGAGTAAAATTGGGACTACGTTTAGAATTACCTTTAATAAATAGGTTAATTGCAAAAATAGATGGGATTGCTAAAAACTGATCATCCGACTAAATTGGCCGAGTACTTTAAAAATTATTCCTTATGACTAAAATATTTTGAAGGCTTTTCTCAAAAAAAAAAAAAAAGAAAGAAAGAAAGAAGGCAAAATGTATATTATAATATATAAAATACATTATCATAATTCATAAACATGTATTATTGGTATTATTGTAGTATAAAATGTGTTTATCATGAAAGATGCATTATTGTATATATAAAGATGCATTATTGTATATATCCATATCTATTACTAATACGAAAATAAAGTTGCCCCCTCCACGGTGCTCCGTTCAGATTTTCCTTTATTCTGGTAATTTGTGTACTTTTAATTCATATATATTCTAATTTTTATTTTTATTAATTAAAATTTTATTAATTTCATATTCTTGAAATATCACATGTTTATCTATTAATCACATTTCATATTTATCTACCACTCTATTTAATTAATTTCTTCTATTATACATATTAAAATAATAACAATTTCGGAATGCATTCTTATAAATCCTTATTTTATACATTCTTAATTCATATATAATAATCTATAGAAAATTTGTAAATGAAAATCTCTCTATAAAGACTAAATAAGTATATTTAATCAACATGTCTACATGGAATCCTTTTCATTTTTCATTCATATTTTTCTAAAAACTTCGATTAGTGATTTCTAGAAAATATATACATTGAATCAAATGTGGGATATGTAGCTAAAGAAAAGAACAATAAAATTTGAAGATGTAAACATATTTTTTTCCACATTTTGGAAAATATTAGAGATATCGATTTAACATGAACTAACGAGACAGTTCAAAATGTTTTTCTAAAAATTTCAGTTAGTGTTTTCTAGATTGTATATACATTGAATCAAATGTGGGATAGGTAGCTAAAGAACAGAACAAAAAAACTTGAAGATGTAAACATATTTTTTCCGTATTTTGGCAAAGATTAGAGATATTGATTTAACGAGACGGTTCAAATATACTTAAAAAGAAGGGTTTTTACTAATTTTAATTAATATTAACTTTGTTTAATTTTTTATTGAGTAATTTAGCATAAACCAACGAGACCTTTGAAGAGGTAAACATATTTTTTTTCCGTATTTTGGCAAAGATTAAATATATCGATTTAACATGAACCAACGAGACGATTCAAATATACTTAAAAGGGAATGATTTTTACTAATTTTAATTAATATTAACTTTGTTTAGATTTTCATCGAGTAATTTAGCATAAACCAACGAGAGGGTTCAAATAACATAAAAATAATGATTTTTACTAATTTTAATTAATTTTACTGAGTGTTCATATTTTTATCGAGTATTACTCAACGGATTTGAAACGAGTATGTACATTAAAGTTACTATTTTAACCGAGATTAAGACGAACATGTAGAAAAATTATAAACAAATTTAGATTTAAAAAAAAATACATAATGAATGAGTATACCTGATCCATTATCAATCATAATTATAAATTTAGATACGTGAAATAATTAATTTTATAAGTTTGATTAATAATTAACGCGAACAATATCACAACTTTTAAATAAGATATAAAATTATTTTTAAAATGTATACATTCTTAATTCATATAAAATAATCTATATATATATATTTAATATTATAAAATTGGTAAATATTAGATATATCGATATAATTAACATGAACCAACGAGACGGTTCAAATATACTTAAAAGAAGAATTTCTACTAATTTTAATTAATATTAACTTTGTTTAGATTTTTATTGAATAATTTAGCATAAACTAACGAGACGGTTCAAATAACATAGAAAGAAGGATTTTTACTAATTTTAATTAATATTACTTTGAAGATGTCAACATATTTTTTTTCGTATTTTGACAAAGATTAGAGATATCGATTTAACATGAACCAACGAGACGGTTCAAATATACTTAAAAAGGAAGGATTTTACTAATTTTAATTCATATTAACTTTGTTTATATTTTTATCGAGTAATTTAGAATAAACCAACGAGACAGTTCAAATAACATAGAAAGAATGATTTTTACTAATTTTAATTAATTCTACTTGGAGTGTTCATATTTTTATCGAGTATTACTCAACGGATTTGAGACGAGTATGTACAGTAAAGTCACTATTTTAACCGAGATTAGGACGAACATGTAAAAAATTCTAAACAAATTTAGATTTAGAAAATACATAATGATTGAGTATTCTAGATTCATTGTAATTCCTAATAATAAATTTAGATACGTGAAATAAAATTAATTTTCTAAGTTTGATTAATAATTAACGCGAACAATATCACAACTTTTAAATAATATAGTATAAAATTATTTTTAAAATGTATACATATAAATTAAAACATAAAGTTATTTCCCGTCGAGTCTCGACGGGCTACTTACTAGTATATATATATATAGATTGTGCATATATATGTAATCAAAATAGGATTTTCCCATTTAGAACGAGATAACTCAAAATCTTCAAACTAAGTCTATGTCACGTGTATGATATGAACCATTTAAAAATTAACACATGAATAGACCATCTAAATTAATACATGAAACAAAAGATGAGTAAGTAATTAAGGTCAAGTTAAAATTTTTATTTTCTTATGATGATTTGTATTTCTTCTCCTTCAGAGCCAACAGACATTCTTTGTTTATTTTGTTATTTGTGATTTCTACTTCTTCTAGTCCTCCATAGCCAACAGACACTATAGTCTATAATATGTAATGCAAAACTGAAACACCATAAGAAATAAAAATCCCGAAACAAGGACATTATTATAGTCTATTCACCCCTTTGTCTACGTTCAAAAGCCACCACACTTATCAAATCTTGACTGGGTCAAGGGGCACTCTTAATTAATGCTAATAAGTTGAATCCAAGCACGCAGAATTACTCAAAGGATAGTTAATTTAGTATATAGCAAAAAATATAAATATATAAAATAAAAAATAAAAAAAATATATCTTCCACAATACTTTATGAAAAGCATGTTAAGACGAATTTTGTGCCCTTGCACAAAATTCGTTCTCAATATTGCTCCTTCTTCTCTCTTGGTTTGAAATGTATTTTCTCTCCCAAAATATACAGATCAAAGAGAAGGAGGAGACGAAATGATTGAAATCACAACGAGAAAATATCATAAATTAAATATTTTTTTCTTCTCGTTGAGAAGAGGCGTCTGATTTCATATTAATGGGCAATTGCATAAATAAGAATAGGCTATATGTGTTGACAAATTGTAATTTTAGAAGAGACTCTCAAGAATGTATGCAAGGCCCAAAAAATGATGGTGTTGAGCGTGATAATGCTAATGTAATTGCTCGTAGTAATCGGCCTCAACCTTCAGGTAATTAATCCATCTCTCATCTTTTTATATATGTGGAAATTCATGAATATATATACATATATGAGGTTGGATTTGAATATTTTTCTTACATCATTCTCAAATTTTTGAACATATATATATTGCAACATTTTTTCGTTGATAAGAGCGATGTTTAGGGTTCAAAACACACTGTTCCCCATTCTCCAACATGAAAAAAAATATATATATGTAATGCATATATATAAGTCTCTGAAAATAAAATATAATTCATAAATTTCAGCTAATTCCGCAAAGAATCAAAGACAAAGCCATCCTTTGCCGACTCCAAATCGGCCATCACAGACAGTCCAGCATGAGATCAAGCCAAATATGTTGCCACTGCCGAAGACAGAAAACACCATTAAAGACGACGACGAAGCTTGTATTTTGCCAATGCCAATTTCTGAGAGCGAGATTCTATCATCTCCAAATCTAAAGTCGTTTTCCTTTGATCAGCTGAGACGAGCAACCTCGGATTTTTGTGAGGACAGTTTGATCGGAGAAGGCGGCTTTGGCTGCGTGTTTAAGGGTTGGTTAGATGAGCAAACCCTAAATGCTACAAACCCTAATTCAGGCTTGCCTGTCGCTATCAAGAAGCTCATTCATTCTAGCTTCCAAGGTCACAAAGAGTGGTTGGTTAGTGTTTCTCTTTAATTTGGTCTCCATGCTTCCGATTAGAGTTCGTATTGTCTGCCTCGTTTTTAGCTGGGATTCTATGTCTTCATTGCGCGTGTTATTTTTCTCTTACATTATGTCTTCACCCCATTAGAGTTCACGTTGTATGCCTCGTGTTATTTTTATCATGAGTTGGTTGTTTTTCTCTTCCAATTTGTCTCAATAGTGCTAGCGCTAGTGTTGCATGCCTCGTTTTTAGTTGGGATTCTATATATGTTGATTTCGTGTTTATTTTTTGTGTTGGTTAGTGTTCTCTTCCATTTTGCCTCTGTCTTGATTGCGTGTAATTTTTATATGTGAATCAGTTTTCTCTTCTATTTTGCTTCAATGTTGTCTGTCTCATTTTTAGCTGGGATTCTTTATATATTCTGATTTCGTGTTTATTCGGAGCAGTCGGAAGTGAACTATCTAGGTCGACTTCACCATTCACACCTAGTAAAACTCATTGGATACTGCTTAGATGGTGAAGATCGAATTCTGGTGTACGAGTTTATGCCTGGAGGCTGCTTGGAGAATCTATTGTTCAGCAGAAGTATGCTTTATTAATTATATATAATATAAATTTTATTAAGAGAGGGAAAAAGGAAATATAATGTATTAATAATCATAATGTTTTATTTCATTTAAATTATATATGCAGGAAAATCTTCAGCACTTACATGGGCAAGAAGGGTTAAGGTTGCCATAGGTGCAGCACGAGGGTTGTGTTTCCTACACGAGTTGGAATCGCCGGTCATATACCGCGATTTTAAGACATCCAATGTTTTGCTAGATACCGTAAGTCGATTTAATTAGTAACCGAAATTAATGGATATCGTATTGTAGAATGGTCCGATTAATATATACATAACATGTATTAGTGGCGAATGTGATATTAAATATTCTATTATTTATATTGAGAGACAATTTTGTTGGTACAGGACTTCAATGCAAAGCTTTCGGATTTCGGCCTGGCAAAAGCTGGCCCCACCGAATCTCAGACTCATGTAACTACAAGAGTAATGGGAACCGAAGGTTATTGTGATCCACGTTATCTTGCCACGGGTATACTTGTTTATTAATCTTCTTAATTTTATTGAATTAATAATTCTTAGAAAGAAAAAAAAATCGTTGAGTGAAAGTGATTGAGAGTATTGTCTTAAAAATATTTGTTCGAAAGTAGTTAATCATCAGCTTACCAAAATATATATTTTATTTATTTTTATAGGAAAATTGACGGTGAAGTGCGACGTATACAGCTTTGGAGTGGTGCTACTAGAGCTGCTAACGGGGCGGCCGGCGATCGACGAGACAAAGTTCGAAGAGGAGAAGAACTTGGTAGATTGGGCAAGACTTCATCTCAATGACAATGGCAAAGTGTTCAGAATCATGGATTCTAGGTTACAAGGGCAATATTGTAAAAGAAGTGCTTTTGTTGTCGCAAATATTGCGTTGCGTTGTCTACATGAAGAGCCCAAATATCGCCCCCCTATGACTTACATTTTGGATATTCTTGAAAATCTTCCATCTTATAAAAACCAACATTAATTCAGTCTACATCAAAGTTATTTCCTTTTTTTTTTTTAACTAATTTCTATATATCACATCCCTTGAGAATACTGTCTGGATCCGCAGTTGGAGGGGGTCGGGCATGATCCGAGCCTTTTCATTGAAAACGGGTCCAATTGAGGCCATTTAGAGCGTCTAGACCCATTCAACCCTCGCCCTCCCCCCTCAATTTGATCAACCGGTATTCCTTGAGAATACTGTCTAGATCAGACCCGCAGATGAAGCGGGCCGGGCATGATCTAAGCTTTTTCATTGAAAATAGGCCCAATTGGGTGCCATTTAGAGCATCTAGGCCCATTTCAAAGGGGTGGCCCGACCCGATTCACACCATTTGATCAACCAGGTTAGGTTTGGGCCAGCCCATGCCAAGACTGTCACACTAGATTTTCCTAGTATAATTGCACATGAACAAAAATTTTACCTCAGTTACCCACGTCAAAAAAAATGGGTGCAAATTACCCTTGCCATTAAATAGAAACATACTTCATTATCATTCAAACTGTCTGCAAATCACAGTAACAAGACAACACAAGTACTACTCTAACGAGCTGTAAACCTATAAACCATAACATGCAAATAACTCTGCCCCGGATTCACAATATGCGAAGGAAAATTAGGATGATTAACAGCATCAGGAAATCCTTGAGTCTCCAAGCACACTCCTGCATACTTTCTATAAACAACCCCATTTTTTCCCACAGTTTCACCCAACATATTGCTAGTATAAAACTGCACCCCAATCTGATTAGTCCACACCTCCATCTTCCTCCCCGACTCCTCATCACTCACAACGGCCGCCTTCTTGAAATGCCTCCCCTCCCCCGCCCCATCCAAGACATAGTTGATGTCATACCCACCAGCCACTTCCTCCAGCCTGCTCCCTATTGTCCGGGGCTGGAGGAAGTCGAAGGGTGTCCCGTGGACGGGGGAGATCACGCCCGTTGGGATGAGCTTATCATCAACGGGCGTGATCTTGGAGGCGAGGAGTTGGATCTTGTGAGAGAGAATGTTGCCATTTGCATGGCCTCCGAGATTCCAGTATGTGTGGGAGGCTAGATTGATTGGAGTTGGCTTGTTTAGTGGCTTGGCTTCCATTTTTATCGCGAGTTTGTTTGATCCGATGAAGAGGTAAGTCACCGTTACAGATACTTGGCCAGGAAATCCTGTTTTTTCAACATATGATTCATCAAATGTATTGATTTTTTTATGATGATGAAGTGTGTGTGGTGTGTGCTTTTACCTTGTTCGCCGTCGTGGCTGTTGTAAGTGAGGGTAATGTGACTGTTCTTGATGTGTTCTTGGACTGTCCAGATAACATCACTAAATCCTATCTTCCCACCTGAAGTTTTCATGAAATTTACAAAGTGGTGATGATTTTGAGTTGGGATTTGAGAGGTTATGAGAGGTGGAAATGATACCGTGGAGAGTGTTTCCATGATCATTAGCAGGGAGTTTGTAGACGACGCCGTTTAGAGTGAACTGAGCGCCTGAGATTCGATTCGCAACGCGCCCCACAAGGGCACCAAAGTATGTTGTATCATTCTGCAAATTAAACATCTAAAGATGTATAAATATATATACGTATATCTTCTTTTGGAAATACTCTGTTCCATTGCGCATAGAGCAGGCTCGGACGCCACCTACACAGGCTGATCGAATATTCCCTAAAGTTGTGCCTAGTAAATATTGATGCTCACTACTACAGTAATTTTTATTTTTATTTTCATTTTTTCCAATATTTCTGTTGGAAATCCGCACTGCAATCTGTAATGGTATCTGTGCGGTCAAATTGCACAAAAATGGTAAAGAAAATCAAAGAAATTACTGTAAAAAGGTAAAAGCATATATCAATCAAATCAGTAATAAAGTCACCTCGATTCTCCACCAATCAATATCAAGTAATACAGCATAAAATTCCTTTCAAAAAAATACATTGCATAAATCCTTTCGAAAAACCAAAATAGTGCATAAAATTGTGATAAATTCCAAAAATGGAAAGAAAAAATATATTCTTTATCAGACTTGCCTTGTAACCGTCTACAGATCCAAAGCCCAGAACTATGTCGTCCACCTTGCCTGAAAGACAAGATTTTCCTATGAAATTAAATCTTCACACACACACACATATAGAGAGAGAGAGAGAGAAGAATGTTGAGTTACCATTGCGATCGGGGACTAAAACGGACATAACAGTGGCGCCGTAGTTAGTAATGTTAACAGAGAAATCCCCTCTTTGCAGTTGATATACACCTATTTCTGGAGCAGCTCTACACACATTGCTCACTGCAAACACTATTATCATCACAAATAAATTTGAAGGTGTTTTGGCCATTTTTTCGGTTTTCAGACACGCAGAGAATTGCAATCTATATGCACACACACTGACACGTACATATATATATACGTGTCTGTGTATATATAGACACAAAAGTATTGATAGAGGGAGAATAATGTAATTTGAGGACAATGGGATTTGAATAAAACAAAGAAAAGGTTTATTGTTGTTGATAAAGATTTATGTGTAATGTGTGTCAGTGTGTGTGTGCGAGACAGAGAGAGAGAGAGAGGAGAGAGAGTTATTGAGATGGTATGAGCCTTGTGTGGATCTTCTCGCAATAAATGAGAGCAAATCATCTGGAAGACTTTTGGGAAAGACAAAGTGCTCCTTTAATTTCATCCCATTTCTCAATAATTTTTACAATTTTATCATAATTATCATTAAAAATTGTATGATTTGGTTTTATTGAAACCAACTCTATATAAAAATAACCATTTCAGGATCATAATTTAAGTTTTCAATTCCACATCCAACGCAATATGTCGCTTGTCCATCACCACCTTAATTATCTAAAATTCAATGCATATTATATAGTGAAATTATTAAATATTGCCGGTATACATGAGGGCATGTGTGGATAGTTATATATCGGTAAATAACATTATATAAATATTGCATAAAAATTTGTACCTGTGGAAATTCTGCTTTATGGCTTCGAATAATTGGATGTTTGGATAATGAGAATGAAAATACGACCAAATATATTACGGTATTACCATTTATTACAATGGAAACAATTTAAATTTGAAATAGTATTGTATCACAGCTCCTCATTTATGGCAGTCTATCCCAATTTCATGTTCACACAGTTCACACACTAAGTTTCTTCTGGATGTTATAATAAGTCGACCGATTGAATTTTCTTACGTTCATTAATCTTTTATTTGAAAAGAATTAATGCCGCTTCGAGAAACAACTTCTAATCGAGAAATAATCATCTAGCTTAAAATTCCAGAACACAAAATGATATTTCTGATTTCATTTAGGCTTGAGATATATATATTATCATCTCTAGTTATAATATGTAATATAATATTTATTAGTTTTTTTTCTCTTTAACATAAATTTATTTTTTATCACCTTTAACGTAAATTTATTGGTCCTGAGGTTATACATGTTTCATTATATTTATCGGCTAAGATAAATAACATCAAATATTATCGTTCAATTAAAATATTAATGTAATATGTTGAAATAAGACTCACTTGGATAAGATTTTTTTTAGTTCATTGAATTTTGAAAATTTTATTTCTAGAAAGGCTATTCCTTCTCAATAACATCTATTTATAATAGGGTTATTGACTGTAAATACACAAACTTTTTTCAAATTCTGGTATTTTACATGACTTTTTTTTCTGCCTCAGTATACATTAACTTTTATTTTTTTCTGATTTTGTACCGATCACCAGTTATCCCCAAATTGAATCTTACGTGAACGTTGGAATTTACACGCTGGATACCGGAATATTCAAAAAGACATCGTTTTGCTTAAAAATATATATATAATGACACATCATCATAACAACTCATATTTCTCATTAAAGAAAATAAAAAAATAAAATTAAACTCTTTTCTCTCTCCTACCAGCCTTTTTTCTCTACTGTTTCTCTCTCCCAGCACTCTTCTCATCTTCCGCCACCACCACCACACCTCATTTCTGCAATCGCCACCACCACCTCCGACCGCCACCACCACCACCACCACCCAGCTCTCCATCTGCCTCCCCCTCTTTCTCGTTCCTATCTACGACCACTACAACACCGCCTCTTCTCTCACCCCTCTTCTCAGCAGCGGCAGCGGCAACGGCGTCCACTGCCCCCTCCTCACCACCAAAAAACTCACTTCCCTTGATCTACCTCCGCCATGGACGAAACCTCGAATACCCTCATCTCCGCCGCCAATGACAACTTCTTTGACTTAATCAACGGCGAGGCAGCGACAGAAGATGAAAACATCGATTTGATATGAGAGATCAACACGAATATGTCGAAGGTCGTCACCTTCTACTCCAATCTCTCTGCGAACTTGTCTACTCTTTTCCCCTTTTTCTGGTCTTTTATTTAGGTGTCAGATTGGTGTGTGTTTGAATGAGATTTAGGTTTTCTTCACGGTGTTGTCCGCGACGGCGCGCCGCCGATTGAATCTATGGCGATGGATGCATAAGAGTGGGAGATTTGGTAGAGGAGATGGGGTTGGGAAGAGAAGAAGAGACAATGATATTGTTAAAGATTCTGACTTTAGCGGTAGGATAGGTGGTGGATGGCGTGGAGGAAGTCGGAGAAGAGGGGTGGTGGTGGTGGCGTCGGAGAAGAAGGGTGTGAGAAAGAAAAGAGAAACAGTAGAGAGAGAATGGTGGTTGGAGAGAGAAATGAGTTTAAATTTATTTTTCATCTATTATATAAAGAAGGGAAAAGGTGCAAATATCCCCTTCATGTTGGTAGCGCTGGGCAAATACCCCTCTGAACTTTGTTTAGGTGCAAATTCACCCTTTCCTAAAGTTTTCGGGTGCAATTACCCCCTCGCCGTGACGGAATCTACACTTTCGTTGGCAAAAAAAATATTTTTGATTTATTTTTATTCTTGTGGACCCGTACAATTTTCAACGGTTATATACTACATAATTGGTGCTAAAAGTTCAAATTAGGAAAAAAAATTATTTCGAACCCTAGCTCACAACTATCAAAATTCAGGTGAGGTTCTCCAATAATTTGCACGAAAAAAGATGATGGACCACTTGAAGGATATGAGATCATCAATGTCAACAACAAATAGTTGGCTTGGATTGCAAATTATTAGAGAGTTTCGCCTGAGTTTTTATAGTTGTGAGCTAGGGTTCGAAACAAATTTTATGCTAATTTGAGTTTTTAGCATCAATTAATTCTTGGAAATTGTAAGGGTCCATAAGAATAAAAATGAATCAAAAATATTTTTTTTTGCCAACGAAAGTGTAGTTTCCGTCACGGCGATGGGGTAATTGCACCCGAAAACTTTAGGAAAGAGTGAATTTGCACCTAAACAAAGTTTAGGGGGGTATTTGCACCTTTTCCCTATAAAGAAAAACGGATTCGGAACCCTCTCTCCTATGTGGCACCCCTCAAATTCCTCGATTCCTATTTTTCTAAATTTTTCAATTTTCTGAATTAAAAACAATATTTATCATATGTTATATTATATATATATATATATATATTCTAATCATAATCAAATCCCAATATATTATTAGTTCCATAATTAAAACTCCTACCCACCATAATAATTAATGTTATAAAGGGAATTGAGATATTTAGCATGTAGCCAAAAATATGAATTTAACAAAACAATATGCACCTTTAACGTAAGTAGAACGAACCTATTATAAGTTCAATTACATCAAATCCTAAAATAATAGATTTAAATATTAATTACATATTTTATCCCACATCGTTTTTTCAATAAAACTCCACTTATTGGAAAGTCTATAAATACTTAGAATCAATATGTATTTTCTCATTCTTTGCACCACCAGTTTAATTTGGCCAATTAATTAGTTATAGTATTTTTTTTATTAGGAAATTTAATTTAACTAATATTAATTTGGTCAATAATTAAATTTACTAAATAAATAGTTACTTTTTTATGAACATCAATTCAGTTTGGCCAAATAGTAGTAATATTTATATATTTATAATTGGCCAAGAGTTTTAAAATATTTTAACATCATTATCATCATCATTGAAATAAAATTATAAATATACTTAATATAAAGATATGCAGATTATCATCATCATCATTGAAATAAAATTATAAATATACGTAATATAAAGATCGCAATTCAGATTAAATATAATTAAATATTAATAAGATTATAAAATTTGACTAAACTTAAATATCGCTATGTAGATCAATATGGCATATGATGTATACAAGATTTTTGGTTTTTTATTTGTTTTTTTTTTTTAATTTTGTTTTTTTCTTGAAATACTTTTGGTTTCAGTTCATCATTCATTTATTTGTATATCTATTATATAAACGAAAACGGATTCGCCTTACCTCTCTCCTATGTGGCACCCCTCTAATCGCTCGAATCCTATTTATCTAAATTTTTCAATTTTTTGAATTATTAAGCATAAAATAATAGATTTTAAATACTAATTAAATCTTCTATTTCACATCATTTTTTCAATTACACTCCACCTATTGGAAAGTCTATAAATACTTAGAATCAATGTGTATTTTCTGATCATTTACACCACAAGTTTAATTTGGCCAATTAATTAGTTGGCCCAATAAATAACTATATTTTTATTAGAAAATTTAATTTGACTAATATTAATTTGGACAATAATTAAGTTTACCAAATAAATAATTATTTTTTTATGAACACCAATTCAGTTTGGCCAAATAGTAATAATATTTATATATTTATAATTGGTCGAAGGCATTTTCCAAATCTCAATCATCTTTCATAGTATAATCTATAATAATATTACTAAAATATAATTAATAAATCTCATCTCTATAATTAACTGATTAGCTTTAATTATAAATCATCTATCTATATAAAATTACTAAACGAGTTTAAGACGGGAACAAACAGTAAAATTAATTTTAAATGAATTAGTGACATGTGCGTAAATATAAATTCTAAATGAGTTTCTTAGTCAATCAATAACTAAAATATACTATAAAGAGAGAGAAAGAAGTAACAAAATAAACTAAAGATTTTCTAAACCAAAAATAAAATATTTTTAATTTCAAAATATGGTATTTTAAGAGAAAATTTTTTTTATTAGAATATATAAAAGATAGAAGAGTATAATTTTGACACATAAACTTGAAACAAACGGAGTACATAAAAAATATTTGTTAAATTTTATATTTAATTAATTATTAACTGACCAATTATTATTGAGCTGGCAAATAAATATTCTTATTTTTATTGAAAAATTTAATTCAGTAAATTATTAAGTTTGCCAATTAAATAATTTTATTATATTTTTTTAACAATAAATATTTATGAAAAATGAATTCCCGTCGATTTTCGACGGGCAACACACTAGTTTTCTTTAATGAGAAACATGAGTTGCTATAATGGTGTGTCATTTTTTTATTTTTTAATACTCCCTCTGTCCATGAAAAAGAGTCCTACTTACCCATTTTTATTTGTCCACAAAAAAGAGTCTCACTGCACTTTTTATACTATCACACCCTCCATTCTCTCTTATATTTACCTATTTTTGCCACTCCACTTTTTGTACTTTATTCCACTTACCCCTACAAATTGTACTTTTATTCTTACAAATTGTACTTTTATTCTACTTTACACTACCCCTACAAATTATACATTTATTCCACTTAACAGCTTTATTAAAACGCGTGTCCAGCACACAATGAGACTCTTTTTCATGGATGGAATGAGTATTTTTTTTAAGCAAAACGATGTCGTTTTGAATATTCCGGCATCCAGCGTGTAAATTCCAACGTCCAAGTAGGATTCGATTTGGGGAAAATCGGTGATAGGTACAAAATCAGAAGAAAATGAAAGTTAATGTATTCTGAGGCAGAAAAAAATAGTCATGTACAATACCAGAATTTGAAAAAGCTTGTGTATTTACAAACAATAACCCCATTTATAAATATGAAATGTGTTCATATGTATTTTTGGCTATTTTTCAATATCTTTTAGACTTTTACAAATAGCTAGATTTGATCTATGCTTGATGAGTACGAAGGAAATTATCGTTTTATTTATATTTATCTTATCTATTTAAAAAAAATGCAGAAATGGTTATTCCGCTGCAAATAATGCGTGAACCGAATAAAATGACATTCATTCTGGCAAAACGATGTGGCGGAATCTATTACTATATTAAAGCAGAATAATTGTAATGTCTTTTCCCGCTCATTTATCTACTTTTCCTTCCCATTCTGCATGCCCCATGCATACTTCTCGCTTAGCCAAATAGTTTCAATGCCTACCTCCTCAAAATGATCATTCATCTGCTAAAAATGACCATTGCCGCCCAAAAATTAATTTTGTGATTTAGATGACAACATTTTGCAGTAAAGTTGCTTATTATTTTGACATTATATATATATATATATATATATATCTTTGTAATTCTCTCAAAAAAAGTTATTTAGTGATATATTATTTGGTGATACTTTATTTTTAAAATTTGTATGGATGAGTTTCTTAACTTGAAATCTTAAATCTTAATATTCAACATAAGTATTATATTATATATATATATATAATATAATTGATTAATAATCAAGTAAAAAATAATTGTATTAATAATACTAATGAACGTTATTATATAATTTTGGAGAATCATTTAGAATATAAATATATATTGAAATATGTATTAATTTTTTTATACTACGAATTAAAACACTCACTATCACACAGCGCAGCGCAACGCGCGCGGGTAAATCTAGTTGGGTGTAAAAGGACAAATTCGTGTGCCCTAATTTTGGGCTTTTCTTCACTTGTTTTTCAATTTTTTGTGTGAACGTTTATAGGCAAAAGTTGATGATTGATGAAAAGTATAGGGTCGTAAAAAGTTGCGCTTTGAAAATTTGTTTTCTTAATACACATTTCACTTCATGGGATTTAAGTTTTTATTCTAGCTTCATGGATTTAAAACAATAATAACGAAATTGTTATAAATTTGCTTAATCTGTAATTAATATGCAATCCTAAATTTCTTTGAAATAAGAATGAACTCTTCTACTTTTCGGGTTACGTTGACTCTCTTTAAATTTTTTAATGACCATTACAAAAGCGATAATCATGTCAATCAAGTAACGATTTCTCCATTTTCGTGTTATTTAGTACCTATAAATATGTAATTATCGAAGGTGAGATGAGAGACGGATAATGGTGTGGAAGTTCGAATTGGTGTTGGTGCTGGACTGGAAGGGTGTGCAGAAGAATTGGAGAAAATGAATCTTCAAATATTTGAAGATTGGCCTCCAAAAGTTTTATAATACATTCAATAATTACAATTGAAATTGCCCACAACCAAGAAGGAGCTTCATTCTCTTAAACAGGAAATTTGGAAATGGAGCATATAGAGAAATAGTAAAAACAATTTGCTACACATCAACTCCTATCAAAAATGTCATCTTGGCGAAAAATCAGATCTCCTAAGCATCAATGACCAAATTTGGGAGTGACAACTTCATCAAATTCTGTCAAGGAATACAGTGACATTCATAGAAATCTATCCATACTATATATAAGCATGTATTTGTCTCTTTAGAGAACAATATGATCGATGTTACTACCAATGTAATTGGATCAACTCACAGTTTAGTGTTTGTATGATTCTAAATTATTGGTATTTAAATCATAATTTCTTTTAGTGATTGTAGTGTGTGTTTGTCATCCAATCACTGGATTTATGTCTAATACATTTACATGTATTTGTCTTTTGAGAGAACATTTGAGTTTATGTATAATTCTAGATGTAATATTTTGAGTCCATCGTTTTTTTAGGACCCTAACTTTTGACGTTTTGCAAAAATATGATATATTTTTTCGGACTTTCAATTTAAGGACAAAAGTTTTAAAATTGATCATTCCCAGGACAGATTTCGGTCCGATCGGGCTAAGTTGCACGTGCCTATTGCGTGAGGTCGATTTGTTGGCCCATTCCTACATGGCTGCCAACTAAGCCGTCCATTCATCTTTTCGTTTGATTTCTTTTTTTATTTTTATTAATTATTTATTTAAATAATTTTAATTTTTTTTTTCTTATTCATATATTATGTGGCAACCACCTAAGCATTAGTTGGCATCCACATATGCATCGGGCTGCATAAATACAAAATAGAGCTTAAAAATCGGGTACATATCTGTCTTGGGAATGATCAATTTTTAAATATTTGTTTTATAATTGGAAGCCCGAAAAAATTTGTCCTATTTTTGCAAAACAACAAAAGTTATAGTCCTAAAAAAACACTGTACTCTAATATTTTTAACTAATTTTTTTTTGTTTGTGAAAAACATAATTGCAAGTTGTTTCATAATTTTTGTTTATGTATTTGTATTTTGTTTGGTTTTACTATGTATTTAATTTTTTATATGTGTAAAAATAGTCAATGAAGTTGAAGAAATTCTTTGTTTCTCATATCCAACAATCCGCTTTAATTCTACAGTGAATGAAAAAAAATATGACAATAGAGGATATCTGATCATTTCATTAATGAATTGTTATAATATTTAATTTTGTTACGAAAGAAGTATGAAATGACATATTTAACATGTTATGAGTTAACATAATTCAAACTTATATTGGTGTAAATTATCTTAGTGGTGGTGCTAATTCTCTGATTATTTTTGAAAAACAAACACTTATTAAAGTATATGAAAATATTACTATCATACAAAATTTAATGTTGTTTAAGAGTCTTACTTATTAAAATTCTAAAACTCCATATACGGATTAATATAGAGGTTCTTTTGAGAAGATTGATATCGCCAAATTTGTCAAATTCATAGTAACAAATTAACTTGGTGTGAAATATATATATGGATACAATAAAATGAAATGAAATATCACGATGGATAATATTAAATTTCCTTACTTATGTTAACATTTTGATTTTAGTGTTCAAGTAAATAAATGTCAAATAAATTTTGTTTTAATACTTTTAATGTTAAAAGTCCTCTGAATTCTGAATCACCATTCGAAGGTAAGACAATCGTGTTCGGAGGTGACTTTAAACAAATATTGCATGTCATACCCAGTGGAAGTAGACAAGAAGTAGTCAATGCAAGTATAAACTCTTCTTACATCTGAAAGGACGTTCAAGTGCTCGTGCTGACAAAAAACATGAGACTGCGACTCATAGATTCTGATTGGAGGCAACTGAATTACAAAAGTTTTCTGTTTGGGTTGCAGCAGTAGGTGATGGACTTTTGGGTGATATGAATGACGGTCATGCAAACATATACATACCAGACGATATTCACCTTAAATTCTCGGGAGATCCAATAGAAGCAATTGTTAAGGATATGTATCCTTCATTCATGGCCGCTCCAGATGACTTGAGTTATCTTCAGGACAGAGCCATACTCGCTCCAATACTCGATCTAGTCGAATCGGTTAATGAGTACATGATAGACAAGAATAAGTCTGTAAACAAAGAATATTTGAGTTCAGACAAGACATGCGGCTCTTTGCAATTATTGATGTAATGAACGATGTCCATACACTTAAATTTCTAAATCGTTTGAAATGTTCGGGAATGCCTAACCACAAGCTCATTCTGAAGGTCAGCACGTCGGTTATATTGTTAAGGAACATTGATCATTCTCTTGGATTGTGCAATGGAACGCGTTTGGTTGTCACGAGAGTTGGTAATCATGTTTTGGAGGCCAAAATATTGACATGAAATAATTCCGGCCATAAAGTATTGATTCCGAGAATGTCATTAACTTCATCAGATCCATGTATTCCATTCAAGTTTCAATGAAAACTCGTACGCCATGACAATCAACAAAAGTCAAGGACAATCTCTATCACACGTGGGACTTTTTCTCAAGAAATCAGTATTCTCCCATGGTCAACTATAAGTCGTTGTATCGAGAGTACGGAGCCGAAGTGGTTTAAAGAACCGGATATGCGATAAAGATAAGAAGAGCATTGCATGTACCACGAATGTTGTTTACAAGCAAATTTTTCAAAATTTATAGATGTATGAATTTTGAATGAAATTTTAATTTATATTGTTTGATACTTATCTTCTTTTATATAAATATATATATATATATATATATATATATATTCCTTATTCATACTTATGTTGTTTTAAAAAAAAAATCAACTTACCCCGTGCATTGCACGGGTGCAGTACTAGTCTGTAATTAATATGCAATCCTAAATTTCTTTGAAATAAGAATGAACTCTTCGGGTTACGTTGACTCTCTTTAAATTTTTTAATGACCATTATTAGAAGATACTCCCTTTGTCCCGCTGATATTGTCTTTCTTTCCTTATTAGGTTGTCTCATTCAAATTGTCTTGTTCCAAATAATCCTTCAAAAGTGATGGAACATACCCGCAATATCAATCGGACGGAGGGAGTATGATTTTTAGTATGGGGATATTTGATAATTATAAATGATTTGAATAACCTGTGATTTATTTCCTCATTTTTCTAAAAGATATATTTAACTGTTCATTACTATTATTAATTAGATGATATAGTGTTTTGCTATCCAGCCTATTAGATTTTAATTTACAGAAACTAGTTTATATAATATATAAACTTAATAGTGTGAAATGGCCAAACAAGATAGTGAAAATTAAATTTGTCAATGAACTTAGTTTTTATAAATTTTGTCATTGTTTGGGGTAAACTACCTATATTGCTCTTACTTTTTGACCAAACCACCAACAAAGTGCATTCTCTCTCTTACTTTTTCTTTAATTTTTTAATCTGACTCTCTATTCTCAAACCTACACACTCTCTCTCTTCAAACCTTAAACTCGTCGTCTCTCTTCCTCTCATATTTTTTTACGGCGTTTTTTCAGCTCATTTTTTTCGTCGCGATCTTCGGTGATTGTGTTCCGTTTATCTTCTTCGACATTCTGCTTTGGTGACTAAATCTGCGTTCGGTTGTTTTGCGATTTAATTTCTGAATTTCAGCTCCGGTATCTTTTTTTTACTCATCGAGATCGTCGGCAATTGTTGTTTCGTTTATCTTTTTTTACATTCTGCTCCGGTGGCTTAATCCACGTTGTATTATTTTGTGATTTTTCAGTTCGTGATTTCTGCTACGGCTTACTTCTGCTGCATTTTCTGTTTTGCCTTTTGTGTTCCGATGGAAATAATGCAGCTTTAGAGTATTTCCGGTGGTAATGTGTGGTGTTGATTTTGTTGCAAGCGAATTGACTTGAATATATTTTCAGTTTTAGTTTTCGGTCTGAATATTACGTTGGTGTTATTAACATGCTTGGTGTAGCACTCCGGCGTGAAGATCCCAAATTCGTACCGGTATACAACGCAAGAGAGTGGTACTCCGGTACGAATATGGTATTTTCGTACCAGAGTACCATTTAAGAGAGTAGTACTCTGGTGCAAGTAGACCATATTCGTACTAGTGTATCACGCCAGAGAATGGTAATCCAGTACGAATATAGGAATTTCGTACCAGGGTACCATTTAAGAGAGTAGTACTATGGTGCGAATAGACCTTATTTGTAATAGTGTATCACGCAAGAGAGTGGTACTTCGGTACGAATATAGGAATTTCGTACCGGTGTACCACTTTCTTGGGTTGTATATGAGTACGAATATAATAAATTCTCACCGGATTACCATGCAAGAGAGTGGTACTCCAGTACGAATATAGTAGTTTTGAATAATCGAATCATTGAATTCTTGCTTTTGTACCAAAATCGGATGTGCACACACATGATATACGCTTATTCGTACCAACATGTCATGTTACATGTCTCTGTACGGTGGTACGAAATATGTTATATCGAGTTGTTCGTACCAAGACTACCTGTATTATTTTCATGCAGCCGAGACCATCTTTTTTTTATTGTTGCACATGGAGGAATATGAAATAACAATATATACGAGAATTAATTTGAGAATTATTTTGAATTGTATAACACGTTTGTTATTTTTTTTTTTTTGGAATGTTTTGGTGAAATTAATTTTTTTGGCCTAATAGGTTCATTGATGCCAATTGTACCAAGAAACTACAAATCTAAATTAGACAAATTACAAAATACATACAATTTTGACAAATTGATAAATTAGAGCATACGTACTAATAATACTAGTATTGTATAGAAAAATATTTACAAATCAGAAATTGTAGCAAATTATTTATAAGTAAGAATTGTTTATTCATTAATCCCTAATCCAGCTTCATCTCTACGGTAAGTACTCTTTCATCCGTGTTGAAAGAATAGATGCTCCCAGCCAAAATATTGATTTCTCGAGTTCTTGTAGGATACTATGACCGATTTCTTGAGTTCTTTCATACCTCTTGTAGGTCCATTGTACCTTGAAAAAAAAGAAGGTAAAAAACAATTTAGGATATGGTACTAATATAAATCATTCGTACTAATATATCAGGTACAACTGGTACGAACACACAATATTCGTACTAACGTATCAAGGTTAGATGTCGCGATGTCATGGTATGCCGGTAAGAACTCATCATATTTGTACCGGAGTATCACGTTTGGTCGTAATAATCTGGTGCGAAAATATCATATTCGTACCGCAGTACCACATTAGGGCGTGGTACGCTAGTACGAAAATACGATATTTGTACCGAAGTACCGAATCTTTGAATTCATGACCACGTTAGGACGTGGTACACCAGTATGAAGATACCATATTCATACCGAATTATTTCGTTAGGCCGTGGTAAGCTGGTACAAAAATACCATATTCATACCGAAGTACCACGTTAAGGTGTGGTCACGAATTCAAAGATTTGGTACTTTAATACGAATATCGTTTTTTTCGTAACGTATACCACGTCCTAACGTGGTATTGCGGTACGAATATGGTATTTTCGCACCAGCTTACGTGGCCTAACGTGATACTCCGGTACGAATATGGTATTTTCGTACCGACGTACTACACCTTAACGTTGTCATAAATTCAAAGATTTGGTACTTCGATCCGAATATCGTGTTTTCGTACTAGCGTACCACGCCCTAGAGTGGTACTTCGGTATGAATATGATATTTTTCGCACCGGATTACTATGACCTAACATGATACTCTGGTACGAATATGGTGTTTTCGTACTGGCGTACCACGCCTTAATGTGGTCGTGACGTAAAAAATAAAATAAAAAAGAGAGAGACAAGCACACCAATTCGTACCAACGTACCACGACAGTGCGCTACCAACGTGTCAATTCATACCAACGCACCCATAAATCAACAAAAATTAATACACCAAAGCGAAAAACAAGCCAATAATAAGTTGCAGGCTACTGGTACGAGTTACTACTGGTACGAATACATCAATTTCGTACCAACGGATTTTGACAGCAAACAGAAACATGCTGAATCAACACAAATGAACCAGAAAATCAACAATAATACACCCAAATTGTCCAGATTTAAACTCAAATCACCAAATACCATAAAAAATAATATGAAAACACATAAATCACAAGAAACAACACGAAAGACTACAAATTAATAAGAAAAAAAAACTCACAAAACGCAGATTTCAGATTTGTACGAATTTTTCAGAGCTGGATGGTATTTGATTTGTACTTTGGCCGATGAAGAATGACAAAGAAACGATGATGGACGGCAAGGAGCTGCACGACGGAGATGAGCGGCGCGGCAGTAGAGATCTAAGATTTCTCGAGAGAGAGAAAATCACGAAAGAGAGAAGAGAGAGAATTTTCAGAAATTGAATGAATGAAAATGGGGGAAGGATCGGTCAAATGTATTAAAATGTGAAATTTGACTCTCCACCTTTAGTAAGGACAAAATGGTCTGAAATTTGAAAATATTGCCAAAATTTATAAAAATTAAGTTGGTAGACAATATTTAGTTTTTACTATCTTGTATGGCTATTTCTCATTTTCACTCGAATATATATGACATTTAACAATGAAATTAAATGGATCATAAGAATTCATTCTGAATATTACGAGGTCTTCTAACAAACATTATAAATAAGACTTTGGAACCAAAATTCGAATAAACAAAAGAAACTCGAAGAACTAATTATTTTTTCCTCAATAAAAGTTTCCAGATCTATAAAAAGAACACCATCTTATTTAGTTTTTATGCAACTTACAACAAAATTACTTTGGTGCCTAAACACGAAAAAGAATATTTACATGGCGACGAGTATTAGTTAACTACGTATACAAATACACGTGACAACAATCCAAAAGAATGCCGATAGTAACCCTAAAAAATAGAAAAATTGTACATAAGCACCTGTTGAGCCATAATGCAGAGGGATCAAAGCAGTAGATACTTCCATCTGTCTGCTATTATTATGAGAGAGTGTTGAATGTTTGAGCCCCTCTTGCAACCTTGATAAAGACATCCTCTAACGTCGTATCTGCGAGGCCCCATGCTTGAACTGTGAATCTACTCTTCGCCTTCTCGACTGCCTCAAACACATCTGCTATTCTTATCTCTTGCTTTGGCAACTCGAACTTTTGTGTCCCTGAGATCTGGTATATCTTGCTAGCATTCGGGGAGAGGTTCCGTACTAAGTTCTCGACTTCCTGCTCGTGATCGGGGGATGTTGTCATCGTGAACACATATGATCCTCCATATCTAGCCTTGAGCTGTAGTTGGATGATAAGATAAATGTAAAGCTAACTTATCATATGCCATGAGTGCTATTTGATGCTGAACAAAAATGTTTCTATTGCCATTTCCCAAGGCTGAATACAAATAACCATGGCATAGAGAGGTAAGAATTACCTCTTTAGGGTTTCCAACGCACTGCAGGCTTCCGTCCACAAAGATTCCAAGACGATCACATAAATGCTCCGCCTCTTCCATAGAATGCGCTGAAATATTAAAAGGCGAGCATCACTTAGACTATAATTGACTTAAGACTGATGTTTGAAATCAGACTGTGTGATTGAGTTGCGCAATAATAGAGAGTTTAGTGGTCCGTGGGCTTGGAGACGCCAGAGAGAGCGAAAGAATTACTGGTGAGAATTATAGCTCTGTTTTGTCTCGCCCGTTTCACTACGTTCCACAACATGTTTCGTGAAGCAGGGTCAAGTCCAGTACTTGGTTCGTCCATGTACACTACCTGTCAAGAGTTTCAGAAATCAGAACAATAAGCTACCAAAGTTTGTGAAATTCAAATCTGAATGTCATTAAAGAAGTTGAAAAGCAGGTTAAGGATCCTGTCATACTTTTGGGTCTCCGATAAGTGAAATGGCGACGCTTAGCCTCCTCTTCATGCCTCCACTATATTTCCTTGCTTGTTTGTCTGCCACCCCGCCATGAAATAAGTTCACACTCTTTAGAGATTCTTCCACTGCCTGAATATAGCCACTCGATTTAGTAAAATTCTTTCTGTAAATAATTAGAGCCGATGTGATTTCCCACCAATTTTTCCAGAAAATTATTGACTTACCTGTACTAAGGAAGCCCCTTTGAGATTTTTAAGCCTTCCGTAGAAAAGTAGATGCTCTCGTCCCGTTAAAGTTCCCCATAGTAAGCTGCAATTAGTATTTCAGTGAATTGAATAAATGAGAGGATTCCGAAATTCAACCAAAACACGTGATCCAATAGATAGCAAATGGATGCTTACTCATGCTGGGGACACACACCCATGCTAGTGTATATTCTGTTCATATCAGTCAATATATCTAGTCCCTCGACATATGCATTTCCAGAGGTCGGCTTTAGGAGCCCAATCATCTGCAGGAACAGAAATATCATTAGGCATTGATCTTCGATACATCTGCATGCTTAGTATACGTGAAATGCCTAAAAACCAATTAACTACACAGAATCCCAGGTGCATTATTAATATAATTGAAATGCCTAATCCCAGTTAATTTGTGTGGAATACGAGACATTGTAAAACTGACCATATTAATAAATGAAGTTTTGCCTGCACCATTAGGACCAAGCATGCCAAAGCATTCCCCCTGTGACAAAGCAAGTGAGAGGTCTCTCACCGCAAATTTCTCTGGATTTCCATCCCTGCCTGGATATATCTTCTTCAGATTATGGCAGATGATTGCATGATTTGTACTTGATTCGAGTATTAATTGTTCAACCCTCTCCCTCTGAAGTAAAATCAACAAAGTGAAAACTGTGAGAATTCAATGAGGGAGATGCAGCCCTTCACAATCATACCCCGATTAGCATGAAATCATGGTGTATTGTGGATTTTATAAAGCATTGAGTAGCATTTCTACTCTTTACAAGGGCTACATAGCAATTTTACCTCTTGCTCGACATCGAGTTTCTCCATCTGGACAAAAACTTTAGATCCTTGCCTTCGCAAGCTAGGTTTCCGGAAGGATGATGAGGGGTTCTTTTGGTGCCTCCTCAAGAAAAACAGAGGACCTCTTCCAGAGGACACGACTTGATCTATGTAATATGCAAGACCAAGAACAATTAACCATTCCACTGCAAGGATAATTATGGCCTCTCTCATCCCATTGTTGCTATCACTTAAATCTTTCCATCGCATTCCATCAGTTCCCATGTAATTACCAAGAAAGGAATATTGTGCAAACTCGTATAATCCACGATAAAGGGCGAACCCTGGATATAGCTCCATAGCGATTATCCCAGCTTCTGCAATATAAGGAAGATGTGTTTGCTAGGCTAAATAAGATAGTGCACACATAGAAACAATAATACTATGCTGCAATTAAAAATTGAATGAACTTAGAAAATCTACTTGAATTGTTGTTCAATCCATTTCATAATTCAAAAGAAAAACTGTTAGAGAGTCCTTTTACGGCAGAAAGAAGAGGGAGACAGCGGTTGTTATTAGTAATAATTATTGTTTTAATTAAGTTAGTAATTAATAAATATAATTTTACTTAATTAATAATGTTTCCTTATCTGAATTCTATTTCAATAAGGAAACAAATATAGGTCAAAATCTAGGTTAGAATCCTCTTCAGATAAGGAACGGATTTGCTAGAATAAATAGGGGTTCTCTCTTTACGTGAGACTCATCTAGGATTTGAATATTGTTTAGGAACAGCGCAGTAGACGCTTGGGATAGGAAGAGAGTTCCTCTCTTGTTGGAATTTCTCTTTTGCTTTGTTTATTTATTTCTGCTCATCTAAAATATATTTTCTTTTGAGTTTCGTTATTCGATTGTTATTCTCCTTTACTCTAACAAAAACTTTTGCCTAACTTCCCTTTCTCAATTTCAAATATCAGATTTACACAAAATGATGAAACAATGAAAGCTCAGACAGCACCTTTATGATTCTTAAAAGCTTAATGAAAAGAAATGGGCCTTAAAGTCTTCATAACGGTGAACATGTATATTCAGTTCTGTGTAATTTCAGTAAAGAACTGATAGTAAATAGCATAATCTGGAAAGCAGGGAAGGCGAGATACTGGTTTCCTTCAATTCCTTTTAAAGATGACATATTCTAGTACAACAATGAATCCATACTAGGCAGAGAAAGTCTTTCTGAATATGCCAGCAGTTAAAGTTAAATATGAACCTTTTATCTAAATGAATACATCTAATAGCTAAAATTACAAAAGATGGCCAAAAAATTCCTAATAGATCTACTATAATTCCCACACAAGATGCTAAAAATGTTTTACTTACTTGGAAATGAAGAATCTTCAAGAAAGAACTGGAAGAGGAAGCCACCCAAGAGCCCAGTTCCAAATACCATCATATAGCCCACAACTGAGAATTATAGGTTTTAAAATGTTTAAATCAATACGAATCAATCATACAAAACAAACAAACAAAACAGTTCACAAAATGATTAAAAAAATTTCTCATTGAAGTGAGGTCAAACCTGTAGCAGTCTTCGTGTTTGAAAATAAATCAGCTACAAGGAAAGCTAAAGACACTTGCAAGTTTATGTAGAGGAAGTAAAATACGAACTGGATGCCATAATCATTTAGTGTGAAGAATTTTAACCCTGCAAGTCAAGTATTCCAGTGATTAAAACAACTTCTATGGAATCGAGAGTGGACAATACAATTGCAAACAGTTCAGCAGTTGAATAACTACCTATGCCTGATCCAAATACCACAAAGCATATCATGTAGATTGTAGATATTGCAAGAAAATATGCATAAGATATCATCCAGTAAGGTCCATCGCCCAGACCATGCATCTTCATCATAATTCTCAGTCTGTGTTGTTTCTCGTAAACCAATGATGTTAGTATGACCTGAAAATATATACACGCACAAGTAAGAGTTGTAATTGGAAACATTTGGTACTAAACAAGTTGCCCAATTAAGTAAAAAAGACTGAACCTCTGTAAATTTAACAATCAACATAAGTTCATAGATCACAAGTAGTAGACCCATATAAAAAGACCAAGGAAACTTTGCAAGTCCCAAGTCCTGACAAACTGTAAGTTAAACAAGCTGATTGAAATGCAGGGTTTGACTAGCGATTATCTGTATGAAAGATAAGTCACATCCATCCCTATGATATTAACTCATATCTGTATCTTTAATTTTAGTAATGACAATATTTATCTAATACAGCCAAAAAAAAAGAGCATGTTTTATAAGAAGATGTAAATTTAGTCTGTCAGTTTGAGCATACATAATAATACCCATCAATCCCTGTACTACTATCTTAACATTAAATTTTAGTAAAGACAATATTTACTTAATATTTCAAACCAAAAATAGATAGTTCATGATTGATGTAACATACTTAGGAAAAAATAATTGTCTAGAATCCTACATTAGAGATATCAGAACTTGGTGCATGGAAATGAAAACAGCATAAACTCTTTTTTCCGCAAGAGAAGAAAAGATAATATATATAACGACAAAAGAACTAATGTGGCCATTATTAGCATATGGTTGCCACTTGAAAGTACTCCCTCCGTCCCGCAATAAGTGGCCACATTTCCTTTTTGGGTTGTCCCGGGATAAGTAGGCACTTTCCTTATCAGGAAATATACCTCTCTCACAAAATGTTGTGGGCTCCACCACTTTCTATCTTTTTACCCTTTAAACATCCTTCTCCTTAATACCCGTGCCGAAAAGAATGTGGCCACTTATCATGGGACGGAGGTATTATAAAACTTGTATATTGCTTTGAAATGAAAAAACATTGATTTGACTTACAGGGAACAGTTGAACAATAACCCAAGTAAAGAAGAGTGGCCCAAGGAGAGAGGAGAAATCCAGCCTGAGTTTTGTTTCAGGTTTCGGCATTTCTTTCACAAACTCAAAAAGCATTTTTGTAGCTGGTCCTAGAAGAAACTGCAGATATGCATTTGATGCCTGCATGTACATACAGTAAAAAAGTATGACTAATTTAGTATTTCATTAAAAAGCAAAACTTGATCCATATTGATCAACGTTGTTGACAAACAAATAGACTTCCACATAAAGATGATCATCAGACACACTTATCAACAAAGATATGACATCTGTAAAGATAAAAGACATTTTATATGCTCAATGTAAAAACTGTTTCTTTTAAGAAATCATTTAAAACGAAAAAAAAAAAAAAACAGAGAGAAATACATTAAATTCAGATACTAAACACAGCATGGAGAGATAACTCATTTTTTAGAAAACGAATGAGGATCGTGAGAAATAATAATTATTCGCCTGCAGAATAACAGGTTTAGAGAAATCAGAGATGATCATGTCATAGTTGTGGTTAAGAATGTGTGTGAACAGTGACTTGACTATTGAGACAAAGGCAAGTCACAAGTATGAGAAACCTCAGTTCAATTAGATGCCAGAAAATGTAAGAAAGATTCCTATGATGGGAAGTGAGTGTCAAAATCTAAGAGACCTATTAAAGGAAGAAATTCGTAATAATCATACATGATTTTTAACATTCATATAGGACGACATATCACCATGAGATGAGTTCCACAGGTAGCTAAATTGGTACAGGACTTTTGAAAAACCATCAAAGCTAATATATTGTGTTAACCGGATCAACAGTGGAAACATCTCAAACTAAGTCTTCTTTTTATGTGGTTTGACCTAAATCTAAATGTTACTGGAACATACTCAGGCTATAAACAGTGTCAATATATCAAAATAATCTTAGTTATCTGACTCTGAGGTCATTTGAGCGAAATCTAAATGTCAATAGAAAGTATGTCCCCCAAAAATAAAAATAAAAAAATTGGACATAATATGAAGTGGAATTATTTCGGTAAAACATATTCAGGTTATAGAAATGTAGTGCCTTTTTCATTTTTGTTATGCAGAAACAATCATTTGTAATTTAACGCTGAGGAAAGGCAGGATTTAAATACCAAATTTACTGAACGAGGCACCCGCGTCAAAGCAAGAGGCTGATTGCCTGTGTCATTCTTGTATGTAGCATTGTACCATATAGTAACATTGAATAGATTCTCATTTGAATTAACAAAATCATAGGCTGCGAAAAAAGAGACAATGAACTTGGTAATTTACATAAAATGGCGAATTTATTGCACAGTGTTGTAGAGTTGTGACTGACCTGCGACAATCTCATTAATTTGTCGCTCTGGGTTCCCTTTACGATAACCCTTGTAAAGCTCATCATTTATCTGTGAAGAGCCATTGCGCCATAAACGCAAGCCTTGAACGCAACGTACATCTGAGTTTAATACAAAACAAGCTTCAGAGAAACCAATGTCTTATTTCATGGATAGATCACAAAAAGTAACTGAAACTACCATATCC
Organism: Agastache rugosa; assembly: GCA_031470985.1. NCBI lineage: Eukaryota > Viridiplantae > Streptophyta > Magnoliopsida > Lamiales > Lamiaceae > Agastache > Agastache rugosa. Next base: position 30,630,417 of record CM062605.1, read on the forward strand.
ACATAATATTTATTGTTCTACAAAGTAAATAAATATTTTCAAATATGAATCCATATAAAGCTACCTTGCTCTATTGAAGCAGAACCTAACTGAAGAGGAACAGAGAATTGAGAGTTCGATGCACATTGAGGTTGAAGAAAATTAACAGGAGTGTTAGAAAAAAATGCTGCATCGATAAAATTGGTATACTCGGTCCTTGATTCCGAGCCCTGAAACACCAATATTTCATATGTTAGTCATCAAGAAATAATACAAAACCACTTGCAGTCTAAGTAATGAAGCTCTACCCTCATTACTAGAAAAAGAACTAAAACTTGTCGTAGAAATTGGATAAATGTAAAAACAAACACAACTAACCAAGACATCATCTGCTAAGCTGTACAGTATATCAGAGATATCTATATTCAATGGTCCTGCGAACATGTTTCCAGCCACACCTATCAAGTCACAAGAGAAGTCTTCAGATTGCGTACATGCTCTTGACGCACACAAGAAATTAAATACTTTTACATATATAGCACTCAATAAGATGAAGAGTGACTTACTCTGTCCTAATGTTTGGTTATTCCCTGTAATAAGCATAGTTACAGGACAGGAACCTGTTCTCCTGCACGAATCATTAGGCAAGTCCCCATATGAGGTAAAATCAGTTCTCACTGCACGAAACTGCTCCTCTGGTATCTGTAATAATGGAGGCCATTCTGGAGGATGAGGAATGGGACAGCTGAACGCTTGGTCCGAAGTCGAGTATTCAATTCCACATCTTCTTTCACACGGACCATTCCCACCAGTATCGACACAAGTGCAACCACACCTGTTTGAGGGCTTATCTAACTCATTGTCCACCAATATTTGGATGAGAACAAGCAACAAACAGAGGAATAACGGGGATAGGACAAGTCGAATGTTGGTTTTCATATTTCGTTTCTGCAATGAGGAAGCGTGAAAGTGAAAAAGGCAGTTAGAATACCATCTCCTTCGGATAATAAGACCAATGTTTAAAAATCAAAATTCATGAAAGAAAATTGAAATGTTAAAATTCGAACCTTGACCTAATGAGACTAATAACTATCAAATAAGCTTAAATCACTTCTCAAAAAAAAAGGCTTAAATCAAAAATTTAACACTAGGCTACCGCGCATTCTAGTACCAACCTGTCTGTAAAGTTGAAAATTCTCCATGTATCTAACCTAAGCTTGTAACTTAAATTAATTACGGAGCAATGAATTTCTAATCACAAAAATTAGTTCTCAAATTACGCAGAACCTATGGTACCAGAGAAATAAAAAAATCTTCAGGAACAACCTTCTAATTCCTCTCAGACAACTCATATTCAATAAAAAAAGCCATTGAAATTGAACAAAATATAACATCAATTCTATTAAAAATAACATTCCACGATTTGATGCATAAATATTTGATTCTGAGAAGAAGAAGAAGAAGAAGAAGAAGAAGAGAAAAACTCACCTGAAAAGTCAAATTCTTCCTCAGCAACGCATTGGCCTGAGTCCAAAAACTGGACAGCGCATTCGGCGAATCCGCCATTTTTTTCGAAACTTCAGCTGGTGCAGTCAAAAAATTTCCCTCTAGTTAGTGAACAAAATTTGAATTTTCATAATCTTTTAGAACTTGGTATTTTTTTGAGTTTATTGTCTGCCATTGGCACTCTGTTTTACTACACCTTATATATAATATGATATATTCTCTGAATTAACGGAAAGAATTACACAGGCGGAATTGACGGAACTGCCCTTTCGCGCAATTGAATTGCGCGGAATTTAATCGCGTTCTAATGACTATAAAGCGCCTCTAGCGTTTTTTCCACTTTCAATTATTATTATTATTATTATTATTATTATTATTATTATTATTATTCAAACTTCATGCTTGTCCACGAATTAGTATTTTGCTGAGGAGAGAAAAGGAGGTTGTTGTAATTAAATAATGCGTGAAGCCTGAATGTAGCAATTATTACTATATTATAATTCAAAGGAGGGAATAAAAAATTAATCAGTAAAAATCTCAGAATTAAAAAAAAAAACTAAATTCTAATTAGAACAGCAAAATTTATTTACAAAAAACATTAATTATGAAATAATATATGAATCCCATTCTCAATTTAACTGATCTACGGGATCTAATTTTAAAAATATAGCATGCATCAAGGAAAACACGGTGATTTAAAATCTTTTGTAGCTATCTTTAGTTGTTACTCGTGAATGTGTTTTGAATAGTTCGATTTCAGAAATACTTTAAATACATATTATTAATTTTGAGATATTTAACTCGCTTTCTAAGCCACCCAACGTTCATCATTTCATGGACAAAATGTCATAATGTACACGTTTGTCCACATTATTACATTACCATTCTGATAAACAATAATTGAGATTTAATTGACGAAATTAATTACGATTTAGTAATAACGATTTACCATTCCTAGGTTGCTCATAAAAAAAAAAAAAAAAAAAGGTCAGCATGGCCAAGTATAATGCTTCTTTTTTTTTTCATGCACTTCATAACTTGTTATATATCGATTATACGCGATAAACAAAAAGTATAAAATTTCTTTTATTAATTCCGTGCAAGTATACATTTTTATACAAATATATAACATGAAATATGTATTAGACTAACGTAATAAGTAAATGATTTTTTTTTTTTTCCATTTGGCGCAATATGGTTTCGTAATCTAAAAACTTTTACTACAATTTATGCATCCTTCTTTGGTACGTATAGAATCCGTTAAACATGTGATTAGTGATTACTGATTACTGACATGTGAACGAAGTTTCCTAGATTTTTGAAGATTTTATACTTCATTATTTATTTTAGACTAATAAATCATGACGTAATCACCTACGTATAAGTGAGATATACTTCTACAAGTTAATCTGTATTAATAATTAGCTCGAATTGTGGGCAGACAAATTGTTTATTGTTGTTCTCTATGTTCCTTAAGGTGAAAGGATTAATATGTAATTAATTTTAAATCCTGGTAATTATTGTATTCTTAATAATTAATCACATCGTTTTGCTCCCACTTGGTCAAACTTCGTGATTTTAAATCAATCAACTCCCAGAATCTGATCACAACCTGAAAATTACGTGTAACTTTACAGTATTTATTTTTTAGCATAAACTTTAAATTTATTGACTTTGAACATGCAGTTTGGGATTAAAACATTTTGAATTAATTTGTAATATTAATTTTCATAAATATCTGAATTGTTTTTTTATCAACTAATATGTTGAATTGGTAACATTTCTTAATTTACTAATAATTGTCGATGAGTATAAAATTTACACAAAAGTCAGTTGGTTAAGCTTGTACTCTTGTAGCATAATTTGGTAGTCTTTTAAAGTTTAGGAGGTCAAATAACATATTAACATGTAAGATATGGGTCAAGTCGCATCAAAATATTGTGAATTACCTAACAAATACACAATTAAACTAATTTCCGCACATCCCTTACCTATAAACACACATTAATCCTTATTTGCGTATGATATTTATACTCTCCTAACAATAATAATTGCTTCTAATTACTATTATCTGATACTCTCTCCGGTTTTTTTTTAAGTGTCATCTGCCGTCAAATTACACATATCAAGGAAATAGAGAAATTTATGATCTATGTAATCTTATTAATTACCATTATAAAAGTACTTTTATGCAAACAATTAATTACAAAATTCCTTTAAAAAACAATTAATTACCAAATTACAAAAAAAAAAACATTAAAGAATGGTAAATGGGAAGAATGTCAAAATTTTATCTTAAATTTTGAAATGTGACACTCATTGAGAAATAAGAAAAAAATCAAAATGTGAGACTTTAGCGTTCTCATTATCTATTTAGCATTTACCCCAAGCTTTTCCTATAACTGCTTGGTCTTAGAAGCATCATATTCAACAATAACTGGAAAGCAATTCTTTAAAAAAACAAAGATTATTTATTTGAATTAATTAATAACGTACAATATGACTTACTAGTTACTATTGACTTGAGTACATTTACTAGGCTACTTAAAATATCCAAAAAGTATTATATGAATTATAAAATGATAAATTCCCAACAGAAGACCTAGCAAGAAGTAAACTATATTACATCGACTTGTACCAATAAGACCATTTATTTGTCAACTCAATTTTTTTAACACAGATCTCTATAAGTTGAAAGAGTAAAACTTTATATCTATCTTCCTCTCTAAGGAAAAGTAATTATGACCATTAACTAAATATATATGCAGAAGGTATTCGATCTAGAGATTAAACAGTGAAATTCGAACTTATAATTTTTTATTTTTGTATAAAATAACCACTGTTACCAACTAGTTAGACCACCCAAACAGAACAAGATTAGTTTGATTATGTATATATATATTTTTTTATCATGGAATGATAATTAGATCAGACATTTTTTCATTTTACTTTGATAACATCATATTTATGAATCAAGGTCACGATCTTATGGCAATAAAAATAATATTTTGGCATTGCCTGCATTTACCTATAATTAATCTGTATTTAGTTCTAAAGTCGAATCTCAATAAACTATGCATAGTGAAATTCCCTGCAACACTACGAAGAGTCCTATCTTTTGCTTGCATAGCAAGTACAAGTGGAATTTAATTTGATAATATGAACTATAGATCAGATTTATTTAACTAGTTGCAGTTATTGACTATTTTATAATCTGAGCCATGCGCCGCACGGTGTTTGCAGTTCCCACGTCCCTAATTAACTAACTAATTAATTAACTGGCTAATTAAATAATAAAGGAGTGTGATATGTTTGATGCCCAGAATGCCCTTCACCAAATCCAAGTGAAATGGCCAAACTGCCATTTGAAAGTAACTTCAAAATTCTTTGGCATTCAGTTCACTCATCCTAATAAATCCAAATATATAAGAATATTATTTGATTCCCAAGAAAAGTACACATAAAACAGATGGAATATTATTTATGCATATGACAATGATGTTATATCATATTGAAAAAATATGAAATTGTAGCTACTGATATTGGTTATTAATGATTTTTTTTCGGTTTAAATAAATTGAAAATATAATTCCATTTTGCAGTGAGGTGTTTAAAAGTTGATGTTTTTATTGTTTCGAAAATCAATAAATCTATGCAGCCATAATGTGGGCACCCATAAACTGGTTCAATTAAAAAGAAACCCGGTTCACTTAAATATGCCGGTTCAGAATTGAAATGGTCGAGACAATTTTACTGTTTTACCCTTGACTATTTTCCCTCTCATAATTTTCGCTTACTTTTGTTCCCCCCATTTGTCCCGCCCAATCCATTCCCTCTAATTAATTCCATCAACAACGCCTAATTGCAACGCCTAATTGTATCAACAACGCCTAATTGCAGCGCCTAATTGCAGCAACAATTCATTTCGGTCCTTGTTCTTCTTCATATATTTTTTGGTTAAATACTTCAGATACCTTTTGGAGAAGGTGATGGCTTCGAGGTCGGCGTCAGAGATCTTGGTCTTGTCGCGAACAACGGTGACGGAGTCGCCGAGAGCACCGGGCTTGTCGTTGACCTTGAAGCGCTCCTGGAAGAACTTTTCCAGAAGTTGATGATATCCAAAAGGCGAAATCTCGGTTCAAGGTTGAGGAGGAGGTGCGGCAGGAGAAGGCGGTTAGAGAAGCTTTTGCGGCGAGACTTTTCGCCGCCTTGTCTTCGATCAAAGCTTCGTACGCTCACCTGCAGTTTTCTTCGAAGCAGTGTTACTTGAAGAAAGAGATCCACGAATCCTCTCCGGAGACGGCTCTGAAACTGGCGGAAATTCAGGAGCAAAGCAGCCTCATCTTCCCACCACCAAATTAACAGTTGTGATTGGAGCAGAGGCGACGACAGCATTACGGAGAGCGAATTTATGCCTATTTAATCAGATTTTCAATTTTTTTTCTCAGATTTTTGTTCAAATCTTTTAAGTTGTGTAGTATCTGTTCCAATTTGCATCATCGTTTGCTCTGTATATGATATACAAGTACAACCCATTGGATTTTCCATTTATTTGTTTTTCTGTGTAATTTTCGGTTAGAATATAAGAAGTATCAAGAGAAGAATAGGAGAGAGATTTATGCATAGTAGATGTTTGAAGAAATACCCAGATGAAAAAGAGATTAGTAAATTATTGGCAACATAATAAAGCAAAGCATTAAAACAATTAAAACAATATTAAATCTCAACACATGCGATGAGTTCTCAACAAAATCTTGAAATCACAGCAAATATGTAGAGAGAGGGAGATGGAGATTAATTAAGAAGTGAAGTAGAGCAGACTAGGAGAATTGAATATGGAATTAAAATCATTAAGTCTGCTCAAACAAAAAACATTAAACTTAAGTCTGCTCAAACAAAACTATTAAACCTTGAGAAACATAAAGATGCAATAAAACATTAAACTTCAAGAAGTTGTATGAGTTGTTTTTGGAGGTGGTGAAGCCAGCTAACGCAAACAGGGATCAAGATGGGAGTTCCAACCACCCCATCCCTGTGGTGCTAATCCCAGATTCGAGTTCTAGCGATGTTTAATTAGTTTTCTATAAGTTTTAATTTGCTCTAAATGTTTTGTGTTCGAAGTTGTTTACTTCTATGTAATGTTCTAGAGGACAAATTTTCCTATATTATGGTCCTCTTTATTGTACACGTCTTTATTGGATGAGTTGGGAGAACTCATAAAAATCCTATCTTCTATCTTATTTCAAATCTGATCAATTCATATGCACATTACTTTATTCTGCTTGGCTCTTAATAATTGTGGCTAATGCATTTATTCCATAAATTGGGGACTCATGCAAATTTATCCCAGAATATTGATTAAATTGAAATATACTATCATTATGGCCTTGAAGTTGGGCTTGACCCACTATGTTGCTGGTTAGTATAAAGAAGGTTCATGTTAAAGTGCACAACCATGTTGCTGCATGCTTTGATTGAAGATGAGCCCAAGAAGTACTAGACTCACTTTAGCTAGTACATTAAGAAAGGTATTGAGGCAGAGAACATCGAAGAGTTGTACAAGAAGGTTCGTGCATCAATTTGCGCTGACCCAACATTAAAGAAATCTGATAAGAAGCTACCAACAGAGCATAAGAGGTACAACCTTGAGAATCTTACTTATGAGGAAATGAAGGCTAAATTGATAGAGAGGTTAAATGCTTTGAACTCTGTTGCTGGTAATGATGACGACGACGATGATGATGAAGATGAGGAATGAAGCATCGTTAGTTGATAGCCATATTTGTGTTCAATTCTCCTATTCTGCTCTACTTCATTTCTTAATTAACCTCCATCTCTCTATCTACATATTTGCTGCGATTTCAAGATTTTGTTGAGAACTCATAGCATGTGTTGAGACTTAATATTGTTTTAATTGTTTTAATGCTTTTTTCGTGAAAACATGTTGCAAATTCAAGTATATGATTAAGTAGACATAATTAGCTCTCCATAATGCTGTCGTTGAATGAAAAAAAGAAGGAAATGTTTGTATGCTGCTGGAGATAAATGGAGTGAAGAGAGTTCTTTGAGAAAATAAATCTAAACCCCTAACATACATATATATTAAATTATTATTTTTATATATTGAAACTATCAAATACAATATGTAATTAATGTTTGTGTGCCAAATTTCAAATTTCAAATTGCAGCTAGCCTCTTTCATCTTAAAAAGGCACCTAAGGGTATATATGTAATTTTATTTGTCCACTAATCATAATTAATATTTTATTTAGTAATTAAGACTCAATATTTACTATTTTACCCCTGTATGGGTGCCCATAATGTGGCTAAATAGCACCACTCTTCGAAAATACAATAGTATTTATAAATCACGTATCCAATGATTTTTTTAGGGACTTAAAGTACCATATAATTATGTAGTGGAATTCTCAATGCACTAATATTATTCAATTACTCTTTTTTTATAAGGGAACCAACGTATATTAATGCGATTTAGAACGCAACAAATCTTCTCTCTTTATGTTTTAAGTTATTTGATCAAAACAAACTTTTCTACCTGCGTAAAACATAAGGAAAATGTGGAAAAAAAAAGTGCGTGTATAATATCCAATATTTACTACTCCCTTACCTATACTACGTTTTGGTGTTTTCATTATAAACATTTAGTATAATAGCTAATAGATCTCTTATCCATATTGCATATATTATTGTATGACTTTATCAATGGCTTGCACTTTAATTTGTTTTTACGTCTTAAAAGTTTACAACTTGATCAATGAAGCAACAATAATGTTGAATTAATAGTATCTTTTTAGGGTGAATAATACCAACCTCTTCCGAAAAATACAATAATGGAGTTTGCGAAAATTATTCTTCCGACCTACAAATTTGGTCAAATTTCCAAATACAATAAGGTTCTTTATATTGACATTTTTTTTTCTTTCAAATTTACGGACAACAATTAAGCTGTATAATTGATGAAGGAACTTTATTGTTGTGCCAATATTTGCAAGTTGCTTAATTTTTTTCTCCTGCAAAATTTCCACGAATTTTCTCCATAGAAAATAGGAAAAAATCAAACTTGAACTCAAATTCGAGAAATTTTAATATTTTATTATTATAATTTATATTAATATAATATTATTATGTAATTGAAATGATATATTAATAAAATATTACTATGTGAGAGGAGTGCACAGTACACCCCTCAAATTCAAACTTTTGCTTTCCTCACCGAAATGTACCCAACCAAATCGAGGGGCAAAACCGTCAACCTACCCATATTCCCCGCGCCTTTTAAGTTTTAACCTTCCTATTCCATTAATCAGCATATAAATTGTTTCCAAAATCACCAAAATCAACAACCACTAAATCACGAAAACTTCCATAAATGGAGTTGCAGAGAGGATTTCGACTGCTATGGCAGCAGTACAAAGCTCTGTTCTTAAAAAATCTGCTGCTCTCATGGCGGAACAAGCGGTCCACTTTCCTCCAGCTCTTCTCCTCGCTCTTCTTCATCGCGCTCATTTTCTTCATCCAGGAAGCCATCGAGGCGCGGTTCGCCTCGTCTTCGTCGTTCAAAAACAATGTCGATCCGAATCCGCTGGTGGCGCCGCCGATTCCGCCGTGCGAGGACAAGTACTACACCAAGCTGCCGTGCTTTGACTTTGTGTGGAGTGGGAATGACAGTGCGAGGATTCGAGAAATAGTGCGGAGGATTAGAGCGAATAATCCTGAGAGGCCAATTCCTGAAGAAAAGGTTTGTTTTTAATTTTATTTTTCGTTTGGTTTTACTGTTTGGCTGATTTATGTTTAGTTTTCTCAATTTATTTGGTTATCAGTCAGTTGCGTTGTTTTGAATTAATCTGATAGGCCATTATCAATTTATCATTGGATTGGTTTAACGGCAGATTGTTGAGTTTATCATTTTTGTTTTATGTATATGCATTGTGGGCATTGCTTGTTGTGCTGCTGCTCATGAATTTGTGATGTTATTATTTGTAACTGTAATGTAGTCTATTACAGAAAGTGAAATTAAATAAATGTAGAATAAATTATTTTTGAATTAAATTTTCCTTTGGTTTCTATCTAACTTCCTCTTTAAGATATTTTAATCCAAATCTTCTTGATCCATATGGTTAATGATGAGAGGCCATGATACCAATTTTAATATTTTTCCTATTACTATAAGATAAAATTAAGTCTGCAATTTTTTAGAGTTTTTGCGTATTTGAGTGTGATGCTGTAACTAGAAGTGAAGGATTTGTCTATATATCATGCTTGAACAGGTTAGAGAATTCAGAACACCAGATGAAACAGACGATTGGCTTGCCAGCAACCCGATGCAGTGTTCTGGCGCTCTCCATTTCATTGACAGAAATGCTACTGTAATTAGCTACGGGATACAGACTAATTCTACTCCACTTTCTAAGCGAGGGACTTTTGAAGATCCAACATTTAAATTTCAAATTCCTCTTCAACTTGCTGCAGAGCGGGAAATTGCAAGATCTCTAATGGGAGGTAAGGCATCTACTGCGTTCATTCAGCTCATTACATCAAATATGCATAATTTTCTCGAATCTTATCTTGACCTCAAGTATGTCCTCTTTTATCCGACTACACATATTTCAGATGCCAGCTTTAGTTGGGTTGTCAGTCTTAAGGAATTTGCCCACCCTGCACTAGAATTATTTTCTGCTGTGCAGAGAGCAGGACCAACCTTTTTCCTGGCTATTGCCATGTTCTCTTTTGTATTCCAAATTAGCTCTTTGATAACTGAGAAAGAGCTCAAACTTCGCCAGGTATTAGCTTTTGCATTTTCAGCTAAGAAAATCATTAGATTATGAGCTTGGTACTGCACTAAACTAATATTTATTAAATTTTTTTCATGAACAGACTATGACAATGATGGGTCTTTATGATACTGCCTATTGGTTGTCATGGATCACGTGGGAGGGAATGCTCACCTTTATTTCATCCCTTCTAACAGTACTCTTCGGGATGATGTTCCAGTTTGATTTCTTTTTGCACAACGATTTTATGGTTGTCTTCCTCTTATTTTACCTTTTCCAATTGAGTATGGTAGGTTTCCTCATCCCAGTAATGAAACTTGCAATGTTCTCATGTTCTTCAAAGTTTGCTGATGCAAAATGCATAAGGAGATTCTGATTGCTAGCATTGTTTGTTGTTTATTTGTCAGGTTGGTTTCGCCTTTATGCTGTCTGCGTTTATTAGCAAGTCAACTTCATCCACAACTGTGGGCTACTTCATCTTTATTATTGGTTTCATGACTCAGGTTTGTAACTTGATCAGAGGTTCATTTGGAAATTACTAAAGACACTGTAATTACCCTTGATAACATAGACTTGTCAATTCTTTTTCAGCTTGTCACAACCTTTGGATTTCCTTACAGTCAGGATTTCTCAAAGACCTACCAATCTGTGTGGTCATTCTTCCCACCTAATCTTTTTGCAGCAGGTTTGAACTTGCTTTCACAGGCTACTGAAACTCCTCAAGATCCTGGTATCAGCTGGAAAGGGAGGTCGAGATGTGCACCTGGTGATGAAGAATGCGTCATAACAATCGTATGTCCGACCTTCAGAATCTATTAAGTCTGTATACCCCTGTCAATTATTATTAGGACGTGGGCAAAAGCTTTCCTGCAAAAATAATTTATTGGACACTGGAATATGAAGCCATTCTACTGCTACCACTGAATCATTTCCGTAAATTACTGTCTATTGTCAGAATGATATTTACATATGGCTCGTATCAACTTCCTGTTTCTGGTTCGTTCTGGCCATCTACTTCGACAATATATTCCCTAATGCATCTGGTGTAAGAAAGTCAGTACTCTACTTTCTAGATCCTGGGTACTGGACTGGGAAAGGTGGAAACAAATCAAAAGGTACTCAGTATATGGTTTTTCTGTTTGTTAACACGAGTTTTGTTTGGTTGCTAAGATTTCAGACATGCCTTTTCAATTCAGAGGGAGGCATTTGCAGTTGTATGAGTTCAATTCCACCTCTGGAAAATATTCATCCAGATGATGAGGATGTACAAGAAGAGGAAACCATAGTGAAACAACAAGCTGCAGGAGCCAATGTCGACTCACGTATTGCAGTTCAAATACGTGGTCTTGTGAAAACTTATGCTGGAGTAACAAAGATTGGTTGCTGCAGGTGCAAGAGGACCTCCCCTTACCATGCCCTCAAGGTAATGTTGATCACATGTGAGGTGCCTGTTAGAGTAGCTTATTAATTGGGAATGGAAATATTGAAGAGGAGTGCCTAAGCAGGCAGTCCGGCTATAAAAGTGATAGCTTGTTCAAACTCTACTACACTGTTCATTTGTTTGATTTTTGAACTTGTAGCTAAGACAAGGAGCTGCATAATCATGCGTTAATCCATACTGAGACATAGAATAGAAATACACCCAGCACAACTAGATGTAAGCATAAAACTGTATATTGAAGCCACCTTTTGTCTGTCATCTCTTGCTTAATAAATAAATTTTCACTTGTGTCCATTCTAGAGGGATGTGAAATTGGTGAGATTGACATTTGAAAATAGAGGCATGAAGGCCTTAATTTTATATAATTTTCCAAGAGGATGGTTGCTATGATCACTCTATTGATTGGATAAAATACAGAATTCATAAATAAAGCTTAGCTTCACTAAGAATATATATATATATATATATATATATATAGCTTAGTGTATCAGGTAATTTTAGTTATTCCTAGATTTTTTGTTTCTGTGGATAAAATGCAATCTGAAGCAGACTGGATATTCTATCTGCAGGGCATATGGCTGAACTTTCCCAAGGATCAGCTGTTTTGCCTTCTTGGACCTAATGGAGCTGGGAAAACTACTGCTATCAATTGTTTAACTGGGATAACACCAGTCACTAGTGGAGATGGTGAGAGGTGTTCCTTTGGCATTTAAGTTTCCTGCCATCTCTTTGAATTATCACTCATAAACCTGTTACATGCTGACAGCTTTAATTTATGGGAATTCCATTCGAAACTCTACTGGGATGTCGAACATCCGGAGGATGATAGGAGTCTGTCCTCAGGTTTTGCCCCTTGAAATTTCTTTTGTTTTTTTTTTTTTGGAACAAACATTACAAGAAATTTTAAAGGCCGCGTGACGGTGGACTTGAACCCGTGACCTTTGGCCCGGGCATTAACCACTCTACCACTAGGCTAACACACGCACACGCCTCTTGAAATTTCTCATGCCATCTTTGAGTACTATAGTTATACTTGTGACTGCTTGTTAAACAGGCTCACTTAGTAAATACTGAAGAGTATTAATTTATGCCCTTGATCTTCATTCTACTTTTGATATTCATTTTACATACCGTTTTCTATTTGTTTGTATTTGAATTAAAAGTTTTAAATGTTTCTGAAAATAAAGATTTGCTACTATAGGCTCAAACATATATAAGCTTCAGACTTCACAAAGTGTTTTAACCTTTTAGGCTCAGTGCGAGCTCAAATAAAAGTGAACATTCTACAATTACCTTGTTAAAAAAAAGTCTATAGATTTTGCTAGCCTGACAAGTGAACTTTTACCCTGTTAATAAGTTGTAAAAGGAAACTAACTCTCAGTATGCTGATATCGCAGTTTGATGTCCTGTGGGATGCACTATCAGGTCAAGAGCACCTCCACTTGTTTGCCAGCATCAAGGGTCTGACCCCTGCTTCGATTAAATCGGTATGGACAATGGACTCTCCAATCCCAAACTCATATCTTAGCTGTATCAAATCCTATTTGCCAATTACTATGGTACACTAAAAAAATGACTTCTACCTGAAACTCAAACTCATATCTTAGTTATGTCTTTTTAACAGGATGTAGAGAAATTATTGGCAGAAGTCAAACTTACTGAGGCAGCTAAAGTCAGAGCCGGTAGCTATAGTGGAGGAATGAGACGTCGGCTTAGTGTTGCTATTGCCCTAATAGGTGAACCAAAATTGGTTATAATGGATGAGCCGGTGGGTTGAGAATTTTATATTCGTTTCTTCAAATCTTTACTTGCCTCTATAGATCTCTCATTTCTAATATGATGGGAAGTCATTTTGGATTCACAGACCACAGGTATGGACCCGATAACTAGGAGGCATGTCTGGGATGTCATCGAAGGGGCTAAAAAGGGACGTGCAATTATTCTAACAACTCATTCCATGGAAGAGGCAGATATCTTAGGTGATAGAATAGGAATTATGGCGAAAGGCAGGCTTCGCTGCATTGGAGCTTCAATAAGGTTGAAGTCACGGTTTGGAACAGGTTTTATTGCCAATATAAGCTTTGTGGGGGATATCAGTACTGCTCCAGATGGGGGCGATACTCACACTCACAGTAACACTCAACATGTAGCTGTGAAAGAGTTCTTTAAATCAGTAAGTCTAATGCCAGCTAGTCGAAAACTTCTACTAAGAGAATACAAAATAAAATCTTGTGATTCGTTGTTGCAGCATTTGGATGTTGCACCTAAAGAGGAGAGCAAGTCGTTCCTGACCTTCGTTATCCCCCATGAAAAGGAGAAGCTATTGAAGGTAAACAACACAGTTGCTATATAGCGATCTTCTTAGTAACTGTGATTAAATCAACTTAAATTGTTCTCCAATATCCAGAACTTCTTCACTGAGCTCCAGGAGAGAGAGAAAGAGTTCGGCATAAGTGATATCCAACTTGGGCTAACAACTCTTGAAGAAGTTTTTCTAAATATAGCAAAACAAGCAGAGTTGGAAAGTGCTGCAGCTGAGGGAGCCCTTGCAACTCTCCTTCTAAACTCGGGGACGTCTCTTCAAGTACGTTATATTACTCTCTGCAATGCACATCCTATGCATAATACATGTACGGTTAGTAACAGAGCTCTATGTATTCTTTCAAAATGTGCAGGTTCCGATAGGAGCAAGGTTTATCGGTATACCAGGGACAGAATCAGTAGAAAATCCTAGAGGCATAATGGTACAAGTTTACTGGCAGCAAGATGATTCTGGAGCACTCTGCATATCTGGTTACTCCGAGGAGATGCCTATACCGTCTCACGTGCAGCTCCAGACGGCCTCTTCTACACCCCACACGAATATTGCTGGACGACCAAGGCAAATTCATGGCATTGTGATCGATGCTTCACAGATTACAGACTCAGATTTGCGGTCTTGACTTGTGTAAATTTTGTCTTTGCTATAGTCTTTTTAACCAATTTATGTACTAAGACATGGTTTCTTGCCTAGTTCTTTCTTTCTCATCTGTCAACACTTCAGAAACTCTTCTTTTGTCCCTGACACGCTAGACAGAGAGAAGCATTCTCAATATACTTGTATATAAATTTCTGAGAAATATATTTATATAAAACATTTGTTTCTGGCTTTCGTATGCAACAAGTATGAATAATTAACAATAAATTATATATTATATTATTAATGAAAAAGTTCTTACGCCCAACTAATACACGACTTTAAAGGAAAAGGGTAAGAGGAAAGTAACGTTAAGATGAGGAGCGTACCAATTACCAAGAATAGAACTAGAGTTCATCTAAAAAAAAGAATAATAAAAATAAAAAATAGAACTAGAGTATGTAAGAGCATCTACAATGGCGGTCGAAGGGCCCGGTCGCTGGCCCAACGACCGCCCCTATCGACCCCCCCCCTCCGGTCTCTTCCGTTGTAGCGACCTGGTCGGTCGCACCCCAGGTCGAGCTTGCGACCTGGGGTAAGTGTTATTTTATTATTATTTTTTCGTTGCAATAAAAAAAATTATATATATATATATATATATATATATATCAACGACTATTTCATGTATTTTTTTATTTTTTTTTCACATTTTCTACCTATAAATACCACATCTCACTTCAATTCATTTCACTCATTTTCTATTCTATTTCACTCATCTTCTATTTCATTCACTCATAAATCTACATTCATTATATCTCTCAATTTATCTACAATCATGTATTGGCCCGGAGCTTTATTCAATCGTGAAGAGGAGAATGAGCGTGTGGAGAGGGCGTTGGAGCTGGCTGAGCAAGCAGTTGAAATAGTACGCAAACGGCGTCAAGAGCATGCAGCTGGAACGAGTAGCATTCCAATGAGGGTGTACGTTGATCGAGATCGTGAGGGGGCTGTCGGCCGCCTCATTCAAGATTATTTTGCAGAAAATTCAAGGTGGGGCGAAGCCGTATTTCGCCGCCGGTTTCGCATGAGCAAGAATTTGTTCATACGCATAGCGGAGACATTGCAGGCTCGAGAACCTTTTTTTCAACAACGCCCAGATGCAACGGGTAGATTGGGGCACCATCTATATGTTAAATGCACTGTCGCTTTGAGACAGCTTGCAAACGGTGGATCAGCAGATCAGTATGACGAGTATCTGCACGTGGGCGAGTCAACGGGCATATTGATTCTCAAGAATTTCTGTGCGGCCATCAGATCCGCTTTCGGTGATGAATACTTAAGGAGGCCAACGAGCAGTGACGTGGCCAGACTCGTATCGATGCACGAAACGAAGCATGGGTTCCCCGGTATGCTTGGTAGCATCGACTGTATGCACTGGGCATGGAAAAATTGTCCAACCCAGTGGAGAGGTGCGTACACAACCCAACGAAAGGGATATCCTACACTCATCCTTGAAGCGGTGGCCTCTCAAGATTTATGGATTTGGCATGCTTTTTTCGGTGTCGCCGGCTCCAACAATGACATCAACGTGCTTATTCAGTCCGACGTTTTCAACGACGTCCTGCATGGGAGGGCGCCGACGGTCAATTTTGTTGCAAATGACAACGAGTACAGAATGGGCTACTATCTCGCTAACGACATCTATCCACGTTGGGCAACATTCGTGAAGACACTCCCACAGCCAACGGAGCCGAAAAGACAGCGGTTCACTCGGATGCAAGAAGCTGCACGCAAGGACGTTGAAAGGGCTTTCGGTGTTCTCCAATCTCGTTGGGCAATTATAAAAGGGCCTGCACGCTTGTGGTTTCGAGAACATTTATGCGACATCATGTATGCGTGCATCATTATGCATAACATGATCATTGAAGATGAAGGAGTTCAATCGACTCACTTTGAAGCCGAACAGAGCACGGAGGGCAATCGAAATATTAATAGGGCACCGGCAATCCAAGGTGGACCCCCTGCTTTTAGAGCATATGCCCAGAGAGAAGCGCAGCTTCACGATGCGAGAGCCCATGAACGTCTTGAAAACGATTTGATTGAGGAAATTTGGACATGTTTCGGTCCACTTAACTAGTTCTACATTAATTTTAAATTTAATGTATTTTTCTTTATTGTATTGTAATTTTCCAATATTTCAATACAATATGATATTTTAATTATAATTATTTTTATTATTAAAAAAAATATAAACTTAAAATTAAAAAATAATTAAAATAATGAGAGACCTAGGTCAGAGACCGGGGTGAGAGACCTACCCCATTATAGCCGATTTAGAGACCGGTCTCTCAATCATTGAGGTCCCACAAAAAATATATAAAGTATTCTAAAATATTGGGAAGGTAGGTCTCCCATTGTGGGTGTTCTAAGAGAAAATTTGAAGTGGCTACATCAACATGTACAGCTCAATTTTGGAGATATGATTGATTCACTTTAACAACGGTAAAATGACCTTTTACTTTATTTCATTAATATTAATATGCTCATCGTTTAAAAAAGAAATCCAAATAAAATATTGTGATAGCTAATTTTATAGAAAAGATTATTTAAAGAATTGTTGGGGTTTCATTCTTGAAAATTGTACATTAATTGATAGTTTGATGGAATAAATTATTGAACCCTAATTTTAATATTGGCTTATTCGTATTGATCCTAAATCAGGTGAAAACACAGATTTATATTGAACTCTTAATTATACAAAAGATTATTTAACTAACTAACACAGAATTCGGAAACATGAAAACTAAAAAACAAATATATATATATATATATATATATATTAATTTTGACAACGACCAAATTTCTAATTTTTGGGATCAATTATTTCCACATTTATATATATTCTGGGGACAAAGTGAAAATTCAAAACCCATTTCCAGCATTTTCATCATTTAAGTCTAAAATTTTATATTTTTCGAATAAATCCATAAATATTTTTAATCCTATGTTCAAAATCACCTTAAATAAAATTTATGAAAAAAATAAATAAGCACCCTCCTTTTCTCATTTCTTTTTTGGATAAGTCCAATTACACCAGAAATCAGTTGGTGCCAACAAATTATCCTTTTATTTAGAATAAATTTTTGACAAAAAAAATAATTATTTGAAATTTGAAATTCAAAAATGCATGGGGTCCTCCAGACTCCAGAAGCCGTTCCTCCCATAATTTTGCTTTTTCTTTAATTTTTTTCCTTTTAAATTTGAGAGAGCCACCTATTTTTCCCGCCCATGAATTCTTCTTCCTCCCATATACTATAAATTACAAAGAAACCTCTCATCATTCGTCTATTTCTCCATCTCAATCTGCATCAGATTCAAAGTTCTTTGTTTTCTTCATCAGTTTCAGTCAGAAGAAATGTCTGCCGCTATGGATTCTGCAGCCAAAGACCAATCCTCTGCTTCTGGTAATCCTCCGTGAATCCTTCTTGTGATGATTCCCCTTTTTTTGGTGCAAATATCTCTACTTGTTGGAAGAGTGTTACTCATGAGATCAATTGTGGATTTTTTAGGATTTAGGTTTGCCTTTTCTTTTTTCCCCCTTTTATATATCAATTTTGTTTTTCTGATATTTTTTTACTTTCAATTTTGCTCAGCCGCGAGGCTTCTTCGGTATCCGCTCCGATCTGCTACGAGATCCAAGGAAGAGAAACCGCCGCTCGCCGACTCCACAAACTCCCACTGCTCCACTAAAAGGTGTGCGTGTGAATTTTGTTGAATTATTAAACTTTATAATGAGTAGGTAGTTTACTCTGGAAAATTTATGGAACCAATTTAGAAGAATGAAGAAAATAAGCTTTAATCTCTGTATAAGTTATTGTTAACAATCTCAAAATTCTCTCAATATATGTTTGCTACTGTTCATCTTTATGAATTCTTGTTTTATGTATAAGATCAATTTAGAAGAATGAAGTGTTCAGTTTTAATCTCTACATAGATTATTGTTAACAATCCCAAAATTCTCTCAATCTGTATTTGCTACTGTTCTTCATCTTTATGAATTTTTGTTTTATGTTGTAGGGGAAAGCTTGCCTCCAGTGTGACTAAGAGTGCGAGTGTTCTTGATCTCTCTGGCAAGGATAAGTCTGCCAAGCCTCCGAGACGCCTCTCCGTTCCTTCCAAGTCGAATGCCAGCCCTGCTTCCAAATCTTTTGGCAATGTCACACCACCCATTTCCGAGGCTAGATCAAAGAGGGCTGCTGCTGTCAAGACTGACACACCTCTATCTGATGTTTCAAGAACATCCAGTCGGAAGAAATTCAATGTTCTAGCATCGGCATCTTACTGGCTGACTCAGATTAAGCTCTCCGAAACTGCTGGAAAGCACTCCATTTCTCTTGGTTTCTTTAAGCTTGCTTTGGAGGCTGGATGTGAGGTATGCAAACTTATTATCGATATCTAGATCGTGCCTACTGGCATTAACCTTTATCAATAAGTATGGATTCTCATTTGGGATGACAGTATGTTGCACATTTGATATGCTTACTAATGAAGATATGTGTGTGTGTAGCCTATACAGAAGATGAGTGATGAGCTGAAGTCATATGTGCGCAAGCATGACCTTTCTGGACTTGGAGAATCTGTCAAAGAACTGTTTGAGGGCTATAAGATTTCTGAAAACTATGAGCCCTCAGAGGCGTCTGTGACCGTTTCTCAAGCACCTGCAGAAGCAAATCAGTCATCCGAAGATGATGCTCGTAGCTCCTCATCTTCTGTTACAGATGCTGAGAAGCTGAAGCCCAAGTCACTGGACATAAGTTCTGATGAGATTCAGCAAGTCAAGCAGTCCAATAAGGAAGTTGCTCAAAAGGACGATTCTATGAAGAAGGCCAGAAGATCAGTGTCCAAGATTCCTGCAAGCTCGAAGCCCGCCTCTGAAGTTAGGGGGCGTAGCATTCAGAGGAAACCATCAAAACCGGTGAAACCAGAATCAGCCAAAGGTGATGACAAGGTGAAGAAGCAGGGAAAGAAGCATGTACGAGTTGAAGGTGAATCGAGTGATCTTTTTAGAATAAAGATTGTTTAATATTCTAATGTTAATCCTTTGTATTTATGCTCACAATTTGGCTATTTCATTACAGTAGCAGAGCCAGTCAACTCTGAGCCAGAAGAAGCTCTTCAAGAAGACAAAGAGAACATGGTGAGTTATTCTTTCCAGCTAATTTTATTCTTACAAAAAACCAAGTTTTGCTCAGTTGTCACTCCGAATTTTTCAATATGCGAGTTTAAAATAGAAATTCATAATCTTTTTTACTGTATTGCATTGCAGATAGAGGAGGTGGCAATAGCAGAAGTTTAGAGAACATACTATTGCTATGCAATACTTGGGTGTTTGGTTTTGGTTTTCAAATTTAGTAGCTGTTTTTTCCTAATTGTATAGTGCTACAGAAAAATTATGATTGGGGCATATATGAAAATCTGGTGTGGTGTGTGAAATTTGTAATTTTTGTACTCTTTGCTGCTCTGGATTGGTTGTGATTTTTGCCTGTGTCTAAATCTAGAATCTTGTAATGCCATTACATAAATAGAACTTGGATTTTTTCAATCAATATATTTCACTCAGATGTCTGAAACATTACCACCAATTTATTACTAAGAAAACCATTTGCAGGATGCCTGCTAATGTCAATTTCCAGCAACACTCATTTTTCTTCACTTAATGAGAAAATTCAAGAAATAAGATTTTGATTCACAATAGAATTAGACGTGTGTAGCCTTTTTTTTAATTTGTTTCTTGCAATATTAGTAAATATGTCATTCTGCCGTTAAAGATACAAAAGCTGAAAAGGGAGCACTGTGTTTTCTTGATTGACTGAAATTCATCAAAATTCAACTAAGAATGAATCAAAACTCAAATTATTGAACTATCAAAATCCAACTAACAATGAATCATACTCAATTGGTTGAATTATATTAAAATCCAACTAATAACAATGAACCAAAAGAACGAACAATCCATTAGATTGTCTTTCTTTCTATTCCGTATCATTTAATACGGTAGTATATCCGATTTTATGGCATCGCTAGACGTGTTTAATGGATTATAAATTCATAACTCATACTTGGAATTAACCTGAAATAATTTTAATGGATGTGACATTCAAAAAGGAACACCCTTCAGAGAGAGTTCATGCTGCAAAGTAAACATTATTTCCACCCTTCAGAGTTGAAAACAAATGAATCCGTAAATCATAATTTACAACATACAAGTCACCAAGCAACAGTCTAGCAGCTTCATGGATAAGGACTGAAGCAGAACTGATACAATCCCGAGTTAGCGGCGCAGAAACTCGTCGCTAAAGGGGGGGACGATTCGATAGGACTAGGATCCAACTGCATGATCAGTCAGCAGTCCAGCTTTGCTCCACAACTTCCCTAACCTTGCGATTATATTCTCGCTTATTCATGCTGAACATCCGAGCAGCTTCAGAATTCGCAGGAGAATTTGGATTTGGGTCGCACAGTAATGACTGTAACAGAAACATTTCTTGTTATAAACTTCATAAATTAATAGGTGACAACAGATTGGTTGATGAAAATCCAATTTGAAAGGTGAATATTTCTATTGGCAAAATCTACAGATTTCTTCAAACTATTAAGCATCAATAAAACTTGCCAGCTGCAGTACAAGGTCAAGACTCTCACCCGAACGCTGTTATCTACGGACAATTAAACATAAGTGGGATCCATATTTCCATAACCAAGTTATTTACTGCATTGCAAAGAGGGAGGAATATCCAGACTGTCTTTCCCCCTGGAACAATATCAGCTGCACGCACGCAATGTGCAAACAAACATACAGGCACACACACAGACACACACACACACAGAGGATGAGCCAAATACAAAATTCATCAGTCCTTGCAACTTTGTTAAGCAAAGAATAAAGATGAAGAATGACAGAAAAGGCTAGGTATATGAGAAAAAGAACACTAGAGACAGAGTTCAAATGATAAATGCTAGTATTTGATAGTGAGTAATAGTGGAAACTTGGAAACCTGAGGTTCCAGATGATTTTACAAAGTACTAAATTAAGGTTCCAGATGTCCACCATTAGAGAATCAAAACTTACTGGAAACTTGAGTTATAACATAAACAAGTGCAAAACCCCACACAAATTCAAATTCATCAACTAAGATTTAGAGTACCAAGTATCCTTCGCATAGGATAGAGGAATTGCTACAATATAAAGTCAAAAAAATAATGAAACAGGTTCCTACGGGTTTCACCAGAAGTTTCCAACTTTAATATTTGGACTGATGAAAATGTTTAAAGTCTAAAACTCTGAGAAGAAAGCCCCACCGGAAAACGTAAAAAGAAAAAGGAAAAAAAGTCAAGGCAGCAAATTGTAGCAAGTAACCACCTCTCCATAAAGGAAAAGCAGTGATTGAAGCAATAAATAATGCAAATCTAAAAACACACATTCGATATTCAATATAGCACCTCCAAATTGCAGTAAATTAAATTCGTAGTTCAAAAGATAGAATTTTACCTGGATAGATGTAAGTATAGCAGCAACATCATATATAGGACTCCACTGATTCTGCAGGATGTCCAAACATATACTTCCATCCGCATAAACTGATTAAAATGTTAAATCTGAAACACTGAGCTAGAATGAGCAAAACAAAACCAATAAATTCGAATTATTAACCATTGCCTTACTATTTGGATGGAACATTCGAGAAACAAAGCGAACAGTTGGTGGCTTGTTCGGATACTCTTCTATGAACTGAAGAGTCATCCTAAACGTACCTATCACATTCAAAGCACATACATGCCCTCAAGATTAAGTTGCACGTCCAGAGCCACGAACATGCATAAAATGCAAAACCATATATGAAAGCACAAGCACTAGACGGGCTCACCTCCATCCCAAGGCGTATCATCTGGACTGCAATCCACATACGAAAAGGTATACAAAAATTATCATATAACGGTATAATTAAACAAACATATGCGCAAACAAATTAGAATCGGAACATAATAGACACACCCAAATATAACCGCGTTCCAGAGCATAATGTTATTGTCTTGCGGCGCGCCACTGATGCCCGCAGGCGGGTCCTGCTGCAGCCTCTTGAAGTCCCTCATCAGTCTCTTCCTAGCTGCAGTTGACATCTCAAATACTACCTAATAATCATAACAGTAAACCTCATTAATTAGCTCAATAACAAAATAAAAACAAGCTGATTTCCTAAAAATGGCCAAGATAACAAAAGATTTCATCTTTTCAATTCAACTGAAAAACAGAACTCGATTTGCAAGCAACAAATTCAGCTCAATCTGTCAACAGTGAAGTATCCATTTCCAACCTTCCCCCAAATACTCAATTATACACAGAATTAACAATTCACGGTATTACAAAACCAGCTCCAGTTCCTAAATAGCTGTAAATTGCAAGGGATCGCTTCCAATTCCGAACTAAACAAATAATCATCCAAAATAATTATTGAAAATTACTCCAAAATCGATCATCAATTAACAAGTACCAACATTAAAAAGCCCTAATTGACATTATTAATCATCTCGTTCCAAGGAAATCAATCAATTTATTCATTGAAGCAAACCTACATATAAATCAGCCATATAGAACTAAAAAGAAAATACAGATTATTTGCAAATCTACCGGTGAGGGAACTTTTCAGAGGAGTCCTCTCGTAGAAGGGGTTGAAAGTTGAAACTGTGAAGTGAAGAGGAGAAATAATATCTCATTAAATTATACATATATATGTATGTATATGCGTGCTCTTGGCGTTATTTCTGATTTTTTAACCGCAGGAAGGAATATATACGTAAATTGCACATTTACTTTACTCTTCTACTCATTCCAAAAGTAAAGATAAATTTTTCGACAATAAAAATAAAAGAAATTATCAAAGCTGAAAGCTAGATTTGAAATACTTGGTCTGAATTCGGTCAATTATATTATCATTCAATCTGTGATTTGAGTTTCAGAAAGTGATTTGCTATGAAAACATTCCATATTTATAATTAATTTTTTTTTCATTTATTTTGGATAGATTTTGATATATATCTAATTATTTTATTACAAATCATCGTTTGTTCCAACAAAATGGTCCACAATCTACAACGCCATAGAATTTTATAAGTTGTTTATAGCGTGTATTTACTTCAACTAATTAATTAATTAAGAATAACAAGATTTTTTTATATTAATCTATAATATATGAGCTTGAACTTTTTTTACATTATAGCTCAATAACTTGAGTTAGTCATTTATAGGGTTAAATTTCATTTGTCATAGGGATCATGATAAAGTGTGAGGATTGTGGAGTAATTCCTCGCATATATAGACCAAAATTTGTCATGGCCATGAGATTCTTTGATATAAATAAATATTGTATTTTTTCCTGTAATATAGGTAATTAATACGAAATTTGTATTATTAAATTTCTTGAAGATATTTGTATATTAAGAAGTGTTATTATAACTTTCCACTATAAGATATAGCACAAATTAATTATCATTAATAAATTGAATACGTGAACCAAAAATTTTAAGGGATAATATATAGTTTACTGACTCATCATGTGGTGTCCTTGACTCCTTGTTGCCAGTATTATTTAACAATATAAATATAAAATGTATATTTCGACTTGAAGATATATATTCATGTAATTGTTATGGCAACTTACTTCATAAATTATCTAATTTTCTGACATCATTCCACTTCGACGGTCGACGCATCTCTGTCACATATATGATTACATTTTACAAAAAATGTCACGAAATAAAAACAAAAAACGGATATGTAAAATTACGTACGTAAATTATCAACATTTCATAACAGAGTTCGTAATACATACCCAAAAAAAAGTCAGAAGAAAAAATGAAGCTGGTAATAGTTATTCATAACTGTCCTCATCACCAGCAGTCACCATCTATATCCACAATTTTCTTCATCTTACATCATTCATTCACAAAAAAGAAAAATGTTGTAAAAAAAGGGGGGAAAAAAAAACTAAATCCATGCACAATTGCATTATGATAAAATTAACTCCGGTCACCGGCCAAAATGAACAAAAATATCATCTACCCAAAGAAAAATTATACATTAAAAAAAACTTAATGAAAATCAAATTAATCAAAGTACGTGATCCCTGTTGTCACCCGGCGAGTTAGACTTGCTCTTATTCGAGTTCGAAAATGGAAACGGCGGCGAAAGAAGCGTCAGAGCCGGTGGTTGAGAACTCGCCACCGCCGACGACTTGTTCATAAAACTCGGCGCGCATTTGCTCGCATTTGAAGTTGACGGAAAGCTAGATAGAATCGGAAAAGAATCACTGGCCATATAATTCGAGCCTATTGCGCTAGATTTTTCGCCCGCGTTTTGGTTGCCTAATGTAGCGGCGGAGCCGCCACCTGAGCCGCCGATGATGGAGGTTAGGGCGGCGGCTAAGACAGACTGAAAACTAGGGTCGGATGTTATTGCTTTTGTTGCAGCAGCAATGGTGTCTGGTCCTAAAGACTGTTGATTAGGGTTTGAGATTGCTTTCTGCAAGTAGGATTGGTATAGGGTTTCGTAGGGTTGTGATCCAAAGCTTAGAGAAGCTGCATTTTGGTTGTTTCTGTTGAATTGTTGTGGGCCATAATTGTTGTAAGAAACCGGGAGAGGGTTCGATTCTAGGGAGCTGAAGTTGAGGTTTGTGGAGTATCTCGGAACGAAGCCGCCTAGGCGGTTTAGATGGGGGGAGGAGGAAGACGAGGAGGAAGTGAGATCGAGAGTGATGGTTGGATATGAAGGGGAGGATGAGATTGATGGATTCGGGAGGTAGAATGCCGGCTTTGATATTCTTGAATTGTCGGAGAGGTAGAAGTTTAGGCCGTGGAGGTTGGTGGTGGCGGCGGCAGGGGCGGTGGTGGTGGAGGAGCTCGGCCCAGTTCCTGAGATTGAGGAACCGGACATCAACATTGAGGCGGCTGCAGAAGTGGTGGAAGCCATAGCTGTGGCTGAGATTGGGAGCGTATGGTTGTGTGTGCCTTCATACGTTGTGATCAGAATGGACATGTCCTCCGCACATCTTTGTACCTTGATGTTGAAAATCAATAGATTTTTAGATTCACAATGGCGTTAACTTGAGTCGAATGTCATTTTATAACGTTATTAATTAGGACTAAGTTGTACCTGTTTTCTAACGGGACAGGATGGTGCGACCGTGCAACGATAGTATGCACGAGGGCATGGATTCCCCTTGGAAATCTTCTGGCCATATTTCCTCCATTGACATCCATCATTCATCTAGATTTATAAAAACATAAAACCAAAATCGTTTAATTTCATATATACTCCATGCTATATATGTACAAATTAAAGTAATTCCAAATTTCTAATAATTAATACAAGAATTACAAAATTTAATAATCTTACCGTTGGTGTGTCGCATCTAACTCTCACAGAAACCCTAGCTCGTTTAGTAGGGTTTTGGTTTGAAATCTCATCATCTCCACCATCTCTCTTGATGCCTTTAGGCGGCCATGTCTCTCCGGCTTCTTCCTTCGCTTCTCCTATGCTATTTTCAGGGCTCAGATTCGGAGAAGGTTCCAATATCGGGGACTTCTCAGGCAAGTCGAACTTGCAATCAAGTCCTAGCAACAACCCTTGTCTGTCATCTCGTATATCAGTATCATCAATCTTTGGCATTTTACGCCCGTCGCCTTTTTTGTCAATTGAACTCATTCCCAAGCTGAGATCAATTAGTTCATGTTCGGGTGTTTCTGTCTGATCATGACAACTTTGATCAGTCGTAGATTGTTTTGCCTCTTGTTGCATGACATCTCTGTATTGCATTTGTAGGGTTCTGTAGTCCTTGAGAACTTGATCTAAGTATATCTTAAGCCGTTGATTTTCTTCCATTACTTCATCCATTTCTGCTTGCGTTGATCCAATTTGATCATCCAACTGCAGCATAAATGGAAATTAATCAATATTTGCATGTATGTTCATTAATTAATGAAATAGTTAATTAGAAAGAATATCTACACCTTAATTGTTGATAAATTCAACTTGTAGCAATATACTTTCTCATAATCTAGCTAGGTCTTCTTCATATTATACATGTTTTAATCTTGTTTGACTATGAAATAAATATGTAAATTAAATATAAATTACAAATTAAAAAAAAAAATTGTATTCGTATACACATCCACCCGATAATATATCGTGGTTGTACTCAATATATATATATATATACCAATCGGATAGTTGCTCTATTGATTAATATTACACTAATGCAGGAACTATATATATTAATTTACCTTCAAATCTGTAATTGTAGAGAGAGAGAGAGAGAGGAACCTGCTCTTTTTTGGCAGATGAAGATGATCTGGACTCGGATTCAGGTGATTGTCTTTCCATCTTTAACCCCTGTCAAAATTTTATGTTAGATGATAATGAAACTCAGACATTGACTATAAAGTCCATTTTCACCAAATGTGTGAGATTTCAATAAAGATGAAATCCTTTGATGGTAAGAAACGAAATCATAAAAATATACTAGTATTAATTTAAGTCGAGAATTAAATAAAACTAAAATGAATAAATAAACTCCTATGGAATCTAACTGCTGTGGTCTAAGTAAGAGAGCCAACTTGAATTAATTGTAGTCGTCCCGGCCTGGTCTAAATAAAATGAACAACTTGCATCTCTATTAGCTCTTACGTAGTCAATGGTTTAAATATATAGGCTGCTGATATTGATACATCTATATATATATATAATACACACACAAACACATGGCTTCGCCAACGACTTTGAATTTCCATAACAATATGAATTTAACAGTGATTAATTTTCTGATGAAATCTGTATGTTTCAAGGTTGCATGAAATATCAAAATTAGATCATGACAAGGACAACACGTTAATATTCCTAAAATATTGATTAATTGATATTCATCTTGAAAAATCTGTGATAGATCATTAATTTTGATTAATTCTTACCTGCTTGCTGCAATATGAATTCTTCTGATTAGGAGATGGTGTCTTCATCCCATCATAATCTTGGGCTCTTTTTCCACCACCAAACTGAGAAACACAACAATTAAAATTAAATTAGAGAAACTCAATAGTAAATATAATTAAATGAACGAAAAATATAATTAATGAGACTTAATCTTAGTTTTAATTTTATTTTGACGCAAGATTACCGTACCTGATGAAGAACGATCTCCTCTACACAACTTTCTTCGTCACCGTTAGATTCAGAAGGCTTGCTCTCCTCCTTGACTGCCTCTCCAAGAACAGATTTGTGCAAAGAAATGTCCATAATAGCTATTCTCTCTCTCTCTCTCTTGTTTAGTTTTTTTTTTCTTTGTGTGATCTGAAACAGCAATAGTCTTCTTGTTTATAAAGCGATGCAGCAGTATTTGACTTGCTTAAAGAAATTCAAAATAAATGGCTTCATCCAGCACACTTTAACAAAATGTCAATGGCCCAATTGCACTCTACTTATAAACCTATATTTAAAATATGAATCCCGTTTAAACAATACTTTCACTGTCATACTCATAAATACAAATAAAATAGTACTTGAAGAATTCAACTTCAACGTTTAAGTCTTTGAGGCAACATGTATATACATATATATACACACACATAAATAATACAGAGGGCTTTTAGCCGTATAAATCGGTTCCCACACCGTTGTACACCGGGTACCTAGGTTTAAATATGCATACATATGGTATAAAGGGTAAGAAGAAACTTTATCCCATATATATTTTTTTTCAATTTAATTATTTCTAATTTGGATCTACACTTCTACAGTATGTTGAATAAAATACTATTGAAGTGTTATCTATTATATCACACCATGGCCATGTCTATTGTCTAATGAGTAATCGAGACATAACAGTAGTCTTGAATTTGAGTACTATAGAGTATTTTTTTTCTGGTTGTATTTTTAGCATTTTTTAATTTTATTAGTTACGTACTTTTTTCTTTTTTGAAAGATATTAGTTACGTACTTAATTGATGTATTTTGTGTTATATAGATATTATTGATTGATTTGACTTTTACGTAACTGGCCCCTACCCTCCTCCCTAGTTTAAAATCTATGCAGTACTTGTTTGACGCAAGTAGAGAATAAGATAAATTATTATTTTACTACAAAAAAGTTCATACTATTAACTAACTAGTATAAACGAGTCGCAATATGATAATTTTACTACGATTATTGATATACTACTACGTATTACGGAGCAATATTGACATTTAATTCATGGTTGATTGGTTGAAGTCTGGTAAATTGCAAAAGTCACACGGTCAGACGGGCAACCGGTCAAAGTTGTCAGACGTGGGCCACCTTAGTTGATTCTGGCGACCGGGGGTAAAATGGTGATTAGACCTTAGGGCTGATTTGTCTTGTATTAAGTCAAAGTTTGGTTCGTAGATTACCGGCTAGCTGGGATTTGTCCGGTAGCATGCTCTCTTTATTCACCATTGACCTCAAGTCTCAATTTTAATTATACTATTTGTGATGGTTTAAGAAAAAAGAAAAACCAAAATTTACTACTACATAGATTAATTAACAATAAAAATATTAATATAATGTAATTTTATATTGTAATGCAAAGTCTTAAGACAACTACATACTGTTTAGAAATTAGTTTTGATAATCGGTATATTTGCTACATTTCCTGTATTTTATTTCATTTTTTGGTGGACCAATTATTCGGACTAATTTCAATTTAAAATTCAACCTAATTAAATCGAATATAGTTATTGATACTATTTAATTAGCAACGTATGGTAGTTTATGCATAATTGCACTTTCCAAGCAACTCGAAATTTGTTCATATATTATTCAATGTACTCTTAATTAATATAGATTTAAATAAATTTGCTAATACCGAAATCAACCCTAATCTCTATGAATGTATGGCATATAGGCATCAATTGAGTATATTTAATCTCAATGCATATATGGGCACACAAACACACATTAATTATATTAAATTCTATAACAAGTCATTCTTAGAGTAATATCAACTTGTAAACGTGTGACATTCAACGCAGCAGACCCTAAATAACCCCACATTGGGATCGAAAATGTTGACAGCTAATAATTTTTGAAATAATTAAACTGCTAATAATAATAGGCAATTTTTGTTGTTACAATTTACTTCAAAATTCTGATCCCATCACTTGAATAATGTGTCAAGGCCATATATAATGTCATATTAGTAGTACTGAATTTTTTATTTATTTGTATTGTTCATGCATAGTAAATTTGCGGTTGCACGTGTGATATTGTCACGTTAACAATTAAGATTATATATGTCAATCGATAAATAGATAATATCATTCAGATATAAGTTATAGTACTGTTATGTATAGTTATCTAAAAATTTGTATAATTTAGGGAAACAGGATTTTGTCACTTGGAACCAATTTAGCAGTGCACCATTTTTGTCTTATTAATGAATTTATAATTAAAATAAAGGGTAAAAAACATTTAAATTCCCGACCTTTTTTTCAAATTCTAATTTATTTTCTAACATTTTAATTTTTCGTCTAAAATCTTCAACTTTTAATTTATTTGATTTTTCTCCCAAAAATAATTTGGGGAAAAAATCGAATATGACATGCCCAATTTAAAGTGACGTGGCGTTCAAAACGACATCGTTTTAGTTAAAACGGCGTCGTTTTGATTTTAAAAATTAAAAAAAAAATCAAATTGCACATCTAATGCCACCTCATCATCCCTTCATCTCCCCCCTTCCTCTCTCTCTCTCTCTAACACACAGCACCATCATCGCTTCCCCATCACCACCCTCCACGCACAACTGTTCCTCTCTCAGGACAACAACTATTTCGCCGCCTTCCCTTCTTCTCCGGTGAAGGTACAGGGGTGGTGTGAGACATAAAATACCCGTCGGCGGCGCACCTACTCCTCCACCTTCTTACACGGTGAATAACCTTGTTGTGAATGTGCCAACATCTGCGCCTATTAATACTAGCTACCTCTACCCTCCCAATCCGGCGGCGTCGCCTTTCCCGCAAACTCCGGCTCCTTATCCCGCCGCGAGCTCCGCCTCACAGCTGCCACCCTTTCCGCCGTTCTCAGCCTCCGGCCCACCGCCTCCTTTTCTGCCATGCTCGACCGCTCCGAATAATTAATGTTGTTGTTGTTGGGTTAGAGAGAGTCGAAAGCAGCGTGATGGTGCTCCGTGTTAGAGAGGGGGGGATGATGCTGCTCTTTTGGTACCTCTATTGCTGCTACCTTCTAATAAGCAGCAGCATGTTGGTGCTATTTTGCTGCTACATTGAGTTCACTCAATTCCAAAATGTGCTGCTACTTGATTACTCAGATGCACGCAGCTGGTCTCACACTTGGGTTGGAATTTGGTTTCAATTGAACGGATGCTTTCACACTAAATTGGTGCACCTGCTGTTATTTAAATTTTGAACACAAGGTGTTCGAAAAAATGTCTCATTGAAAAAAAAAGTGAGGTGTATTTGATTTTTGATTTTGATTTTTATTTTTAAAATCAAAACGACGTCTTTTTGAACGCCACGTCACTTTGAGTTGGACATATCATCTTCGATTTTTTTTCCCAAATTGTTTTTGGGAGAAAAATCAAACAAATTGAAAGGTGAGGATTTTAGACGAAAAATTAAAAGGTTGGGAATTAAACCAGAATTTGAAAAAAAGTCGGGAATATAAATGTTTTTTGCCCTAAAATAAATGAATTTTTTTATTTTAAGAAATTTGAACATTTTGATTTTGACAGATTGGCAATTAGTAATAGCGAGGTAGAGTTTGAATTTTGAACCACTTCTCATATAATGAACGCAATATATATATAGATATTTATACGCATTGTACACGTATTTATAATTTGTGTACATTTTTTTCTTGTTTACTTGCTTATGTTATTAATCTATGGTAACTCGTTTACTTTTTAGAAAAATGGATTATATTAATGATTCTTTTTGGGTCAAACTTTCAAACCTTACTCTCATATGCATTAGACTAATTAATAATTTTTTCATTTTCACCACTTCAGCTTTAGGCATAATTACGTAGCCTAGGTTGTTAATAATAATAGCTAGCCATATCATTGACTTTAAGGGCTCGTTTGGTACAAAGTATGGGATAATGCCTGATATGTTTGACTGAGATGTCTTATAAAAATAAATAATTAATATTCCGTTTGGTATGATGTATTAAATTCTCTGCAACACATAGTAATTATTGTAATTTATTGCTATAATTAGTTGCAATATTATTTATACCACCTCATAGGTAGTATACATAACAACAAAAATAAGTATTATTCATACGGGCCCGAACTTTATAAAGGGCCGTATACTTCATACCAAACAAGATATTAGGGTGTCATAGACATATTATACACCCTAATCACCCCTACCAAACGAGCCCTTATAATAAACTTCGATCAGTGTTATGGTAATATATTTAAATTTTTATTTACTTTGGTATCATGAAAATTTTCCTACATATCTTCGAATTGGACTACTTGACTGAGTTTTTAGAGAATTATAGGACATGATAAATTTATATTCCTTGTTTTCGCCTCGCACGACTGATGTTCCTTTAAGCAAAATAATGAAGTGGAAATGCCAAAGGATATTATGCATGACTAGATAAATAGAATTATATATATATATACACACACATATAATATTTGTGCTTAATAGTACTTCTAAAAAAAATTGGTGCTTAAAAACGTCTATTTTCTTCTTCTTTTTTTTTTCATGAAACAGATAAAATAAAATACAATGTACTGGGTTTTGGCTTATCCATTAAGAAAAAATTATTGCATTTGACTATATATTTTAGGGGCGATTAAATGCAATTGAACAGCATGTGCAAATGAAACTCATCACAGTCAACAATATGAGCTTAGAGTTGAAAAACACTAAATATTGTTTCTTCTCTTGTTTTTTCTCAATCTTCTTTGTCTTTTCTCCCTTTTTTTTTTCTTTTTTCCAAATTCTAATCACATTTTCCTACTTATACAAGTTGAGAATAAATTCAATTACGATCAATTTGGTTCGACTTAATAGCATTAATACATAATCCATTTATATATACAAATATAGAGTGCGGATCAAATAAGAACACTTTTTTAGGTGAGAAAATAAGAACAAATCTGAACCCTTGATCTTTGTTGATCTACGGTCTAGATTTAACCATGCATTTAGTTACTGTAATTTATGCATTTAAATGTCAATGCATTAAGTAATTATAATTTATGCATTAAAATATTTATGCATTTACACTACAAAAATCGCGCAATTTACCGACGGAAAATTCCGTCGGTAAAGTCATCAAAATCCGTCGGTAAAGAACTTACCGACGGAATTACCGACGGAAATGTTCCCTTGTGATTCGATTCGTAGGTAAAGGATTTACCGACGGAATTAAATCCGTCAGTAAATTTACCGACGGAAATGTGACGGATAATCCGTCAGCAAATTCTCGTTTGACGAACTGGTTCCCCGAACGGATTTGTGACGGATTATTGACGGAATATCCGTTGGTAAATACCAACGGAATTATATCCGTCGATAATGTTTGACGAATTGGTTTTCGTCAAATTTCGATTTTACTGACGGAATAGTGACGGAATTTCCGTCAGTAATTACTGACGGATTGCGAATCCGTTGGTAATTACTGAGGGATTTAAAATCCGTTGGTAAATTTTGACGTCCCTAATTTCGTCACGTTGGAAATATTGTGACGGTTTTGTGACGGAATTTCCGTCAGTATTTAGCTACGGATCAAAATCCGTCGGTATTTTTTTTTAAATTTTATCCGTCGTTAATTTTATGATATTTTTGGAATATTTAATTATTTAATATTTTAGTCCCAATTTTTAACATACGAAACAAGTAATTTATAATATAAAACATAATATAAAAGTCGCTCGGTAATATAGTAATAAGAATCTGATATTTTTGGCAACAAAGTACGTACAAATATGAAAGAAACATTAAAGTAAAAGAGTGTTTGTTCTACACTAACTAAAAGTCACGGACTAGGAGGGCGGTTGCAACGAGCCATGAAGTCCTGCATCATCTTCTGTGTAGCCTCAAACTGGGCTTGTTGAGCCAGAAATTGTGCTTGAAGAAGCTCTCTGCCCTCTCTCTCCCGGCGCAGCTCCTCCTCAACCGCCAACCTCCTCTGGCGCTCCTCCTCCTCGTGTACAGCTCTCCTCTGGCGCTCCTCCTCCAGCTGCTGCTCTAAAGACCCAATGCGGGTCTGAACAAACTCCTGTGTCATGAGCTGATGAGAACTACCCCCACTACCACTCGAGCCATCGCTGAAAAGGCTCGACCCGTGTGTTCCAAAGGAGTACACCCTCTGCTTATGAGCTAGCTCGTACTCCTGCACCACAGTCTTGTAGATCTCGTTCAGATCTGCCCCTTCTCCTTGTTCAGCAGCAAGCTGTTTAATCCGTCTCTGCAAGTTACATTTGAAAAATTATAAGTATTATGAATATATAACTTAGTTAATAAAATGTAATAATTAGAAAATATTTAAGAATACTTACATCAATCTTTTCATCCTTTTTAGTCAATGGAGTTCCATCAGCTTTCATGTGCTGATGTAGGAAAACGTCATGCAATAATTGGGTTGGTGGGACCCCTCGAGTCTGGGACTATTCATGTAAGATAAACAAAATAGATGTTTAGTTAGCAAATATATATAAGTAATAAATTAATAATTAAATAATAATTTACTAACCATCTGGTCAAGAAGTCGACGAACAGGCCTGGAACCTTCCTTGTGTTTGCTAATACCGGTTCCTGGCCCATCTGGCTCCGACAACCGATTTCTACTAGGTTTTTGACTCTTCTCAACGACCTCAGGACGATCCCAATACTCACACAAACCATCCCACATCTCTTCATTGATATATGCCGGCTTATCTGGACGCTCTCCCTTCAAATAATTAATCCAGCCGTTGTATCTTTGACGTGCCTTGGACTCCCATCGCTTGTACACATGAGTTTCCCACTCAGGTTCCCACGTGTAATATTTCTGTTTAACATCATTTACAAAATTCAATAGTTAGATAAAAAAAAGTTAATTAATCAATAAATATGAAATATTAATTGTTATTTTCCTTAAATTCATCAAAGTACTTATCTTTCACATCTTTTGGTGTCAACTTCCAATTGAAGCCTGTAGGATTCTCAACCCTCTTAAAAATTGCAGTGCACGTCTGGGCAATATTGCCATCATCCAGTAATTCCCTGTGGAGAGAAGCAATTAACATTTAGCAAATTATAATAAATCAACAAAGTAATTATAAATAATTAATACTAACCCATTAGGCCCAACCCAAAAAGCAGCCCTCGCTGGAACGCCTCGTGACGGTGCACTAGACCCAGTCTCGCCCACTGGCGTCTCAGGTACCGACTGTGAGGAGGACGAACTACGGCGGCGGCTCGAAGACATATCTGCATTATTAAGTAACATATAATAAAAGAAATCCAGCGGCAATTAATATATATATATATATATATTCATCATCTAAGAAAAATAAGTTAACAAATATTTTAACTCATCATCATCATCACTACTACTAAAAAAAATGTTTCAAAAAAACAAAAAATTACAAATTAGTGTATGCTCCTACTCATCATCATCATCACTACTTTCATCATCAGACGAAAATATTTCTTCGTCATTAGATTTACCCTCGTTCTCATCGATTACTATCATTCCACCTCTTGGATGATGAACTATTGTAGTGTCATCATCCTCATTCGGTCTGTCACTATCCATCTGTGTCAAAACCACATCATCTTCTTGGAAAGGTTCATCTAATGTTGAAGCAGATGTCATGACTTGTTCAGGTAATTCTACATTAGATCTTGCTTTGATTTTACACACTTCCCACCAAGACTTCTTAGCTTGATTCATGCTAAGATAAGGACAATAGCATACTTGAGTGGCTTGGTGTGCTAGAACAAATGGATCGTACTTTTTGTATCTACGGGTGTGGTTAATTGAAACCAACTTGAATTCTGGATGCACTGAAGTCCCCAAAGGTGACATGTCAAACCATTCACATCTAAACAAACTAATTGTTTTCTTAGGATGACCAGGATACTCCAAAGACATTACGTACCTCCAACAAGCGGCCATAATAGTCTTGCACATCACTGCCATAAACTGAGCCTTTTATGCATACTCCACTGTTCATAGTCTTCTTATCTAAAGCATGATCTATCGTATGAAACCTATATCCATTAACATAATATCCAGAATATGTATCAACCCCTAATAATGGCCCTTCTGCAAGATCCTTGATATTTCGGTTCACCGACGTAGAAGGACGTCTAACCTATGATAGTTAGATTATTAGCATTGTTTAAATATATACAAGTTACGTACACTAAAATATATTTAAACTTACATATTCTTTGAACCAACGGGCGAACTCCTCATCAAACTTTTTATCTAAATCGGATCCTGAGATTAAAGGCAATTTTTCTCGCACTTCATCTTGAAACAATCTTCAAAAATTAAGCAGGTTTTAGTTAATAATATGTAAGCAATTCATAATATGTATTGAACATGCATGTTCATACTCACTTCACATATGTGTCTGCAACCTCGATGCAATTGGATAGAATATACAGATGTGCTGCATTGTTCTCTTTACTATCCAAGTATCTTTCTATCTTTGTTCCAAGAGGACGTCCTACACCTTTAAAAATGGACAGCAAATCAGGATCGTCATTATCAGCTCCCCCATCATCATTACGAGGCACGACCCTCAACTTTGTGGTCACATTATCCTCAAAATAATAGGAACCAAACGTTGATGCTTCTTCCATTATGTAAGCATTGCTAATGGAGCCTTCAACTCTTGCTTTATTTTTGACATTATTTTTCAATATTCTCAAGTACCTTTCAAATGGATACATCCACCGATATTGAACCGGACCAGCAATGCGAGCTTCGTCATTATCAGCTCCCCCATCATCATTACCAGACACTAGGACTGTGAGGAACATAAATTGTGCCTTCATGCACAACCAAGGAGGCAAGTTATAAGGTGTGACAATAACTGGCCAAGATGAATATTTCCGTCCTGCTTGGTCAAAGGGAGCAAATCCATCTGTTGAAAGACCCAATCTCACATTTCGAGTCTCTAAAGCAAAATCCGGATATTCACTGTTCACGTGCTTCCATGCAGGAGAGTCCGTAGGATGGCGCATAACCCCATCGTTTGAAGAAGAAGTAGCATGCCAACGCATGTGTGATGCTGTTGCTTTAGATGCATAGAGCCTCTGAAGTCGAGGAGTTAGTGGAAAGTAGTGCATCTGCATGGCTGCTACACGTTTCTTCTTACGGCTTCCAGATGCTCGATGGCTCTCCTTATAGCGTGATGTACCACAAAACTTACAGTGTTCCAAGTCCTTGTCATCTCTCCAATAAATCATGCAGTTATTGGGACAAACATCGATTTTTTCTACTGGCAGACCCATGCCACGTAGCAATTTCTTTGTGTTGTAGAAGTTATCAGGAACCAAGCTGTCATTAGGAAGAAGTTGTTTCATCAACTCTGTGATCTGGTTAAAGCACCTCTCCGAAATGTGGTTCTCCGCCTTCATGCTCATAAGACGAACCACGAGGGACAACTGTGAATGCTCACAATCGCTACTGGAAGAAACTGGCCTATCTGCAGCCTTCAACATGTCATATATTTTTTGAGCTTTAGCATTCGGTTGCTCTTCAGTACTCGGCGTCTCCCCAGTATTATAATTGGGACCAGCATGATCTATAACCATCTCATGGTACGTACTACTGTACTGCTGCTGTTCAATGTCCATGTTCTCATTCGGTATATCTATTACTCTCTCTCCGTGAAACCTCCAATTTTCATAGTGCCAGATGAACCCATTCTTCACAAGGTGAGACCTTACTTCATCTGTTTCTCTGTACCACAAATTCTTACATTTCCTACACGGACATCTAATCTTATCTCCATCCCTACACTCTGTCTATGTAGTTGCTTTTTCAATGAAGATATCAAGTCCGCTCAAAAAATTCGGATTAATAGCATACCCATCAATCTTACGTTGATACATCCACTCACGATCATCACCCATTCTTATAAATTATAACAATAAAATGAAGTAAGGTGATGAAGACAAGAATATTATAAAAATGCAGTAATTTTAAAATTCAAACAAAAATTGGGCAGCATAACCCCTCTATCTTAACTACCAAGTGCTCGACTCTACCAGCTATGTTAACCATAATGGTTCTAAATGTCTATATCTACCCCCAATGTGAATGTCTTTAATTTAGATGTAATTAATTTCTATCCCAAAGGGAGTAGATCCTTAAGAAATTAATTACATCTTTCACCAATAAAGTTCTAAGTTCATCCCCAACATATAATGATAAATAATTACATCAATATATTGAAATAAACTTTAACATCACATTGTTGGTTCTTAAGATGTAATTAATTTCTATCCCAAAGGGAGTAGATCCTTAAGAAATTAATTACATCTTTCCACAATAATATATATCCAAAGACATACAAAACTTCACAATAACTTATAAACTCATAAATTTCATGCTCTTATGCTTCGATCACAAAAATATAAAACATATAACCAACTCATTCATGTATTGAATGATATGCATACTACAAATTATAACATGGACAAAAAACATACTACAAATATATACATACTTCAACATGGACAAATATATATACATACTACAACATACAACATATAACATAGCCACTTAACAAACCAAAAAAATATTTAATTTGTTCCAAATAAACTCATAATCCTAAATCCTAATTAATTTGCAGCACCTAATTAAATTGAGAAACTGACTTGGAAGAGGGAGAGGGCAGCAGTGGTGCGATGGCAGGGGAGGGGTGAGATTGGCCGGCGGCGGAATCCGGTCGGTGGCAGCAATTGGCCGGCGGCGACGGGAAGGAGGAGCGACGGCGGAGCGACGGCGGAGCGACGACGAGCGGCAGCGGAGAGGTGGTGAATCTGTTCAATAAGTAAACGGTCAGAGATAGAGAGAGAGAGCACGAGAGAGAAAAAGAGAGCGCGCGAGAAATTTACCCGAAGATGGCAACGGGACGGCGGAGTGGAGGCAAAACAGCGGCGGAACGGCAATGGCGACGGCAACGGGAACGGCGACGGCACTGTGGAACGAGAAAGAGTCAGAGAAAGAGAGAGAGAGAGCGCGCGCGAGAGAGAGAGAGAGAGAGATATATATAGTGAGAGGACTTACCAGGGAGCACGACGACGGCGGCGGAACGGCAACGGCGACGGCAACGGGAACGTCGACGGCACTATGGAACGAGAAAGAGTCAGAGAGATAGAGAGAGAGCGCGCGCGCGAGAGAGAGAGAGATATATATAGTGAGAGGACTTACCAGGGAGCACGACGACGACGGTGGCGGGACGACGACAGCACGATGACGGCGGCGGGAGTAGGAGAGGGAGGGAATTAGGGCAAAGAGAGAAATGAGGGGAAGAGACGCGTACGCTGTACTAATTCAATTTTACCCATCGGTAATATTTGACCCGGCTAAATTTACCGACGGATACAACATCCGTTGGTATTTACCGACAGAAAAATCCGTCAGTAAATTTTTTCCCGTTATGTGTAAATTTACTGACGGAAATTTCCGTCACTAAATATAAATTTAAAAAATTAAATTTATAAGTGATAAAATTATGCCTGAAACGACCATGTAGTCGAGTCACCATCTAACTTGATCTCTACGACACCCTCAATTCTCACGGACTTTGTGAACTAATCACCGCTCGAGAGTCGAGCGTACACAAGTCAAGATTAGTCAACATCGATCGATATTGTATCTCGCGATCTTCTCGTTTCTCTCGATTCTCACATACATTGTTTACTAATCACAGCCATTATTTGAGAAACGAGTCAAAATCATAATTCTACAAACAAGGCTCGCAACCTATATATTGATCGGGTGAAGATTAATTACTCAGATTTGTCTAACTCGATCGATCTTTGTTTCCCTCGACTTTCACGGACGTTATTAACTAATCACCACCATTAATCGAGAAGCAATTAGCGCACATCTAGTACAAGAAAGTCAACTACTTGGTAATCTTATCGATTCCATCGATCAACACGGAACATTGTTAGAGTCGTTAACTATAGAATTTCGATTTACGGTTCATGGTTTACCAACGGATATGAAAACCGTCACTATTACCCTATTTACCAACGAATTACCGACGGATAATCCGTTGGTAAAGTTTTATTTTAAATAAATTTGAAATTTTACCGACGGATTTGCGTCCGTCACAAATATTCCCTCACAAATCCGTTGGTAAATCCGTCAAGAAGAAAAAATAAATCGAAAATATTTAAATGAATTTTACCGACGGATTCAGAATCCGTCGGTAAAAGTAATTATTTTTTATATTGAATTTTTTTTAACAAATTTACTGACGGAAACAAATCCGTCACTAAGTTTTCGTCAATAATCCGTTGGTAAATCCGTCACTATATAAAGCAGAAAATTTAAATCGAAAATATTTAAATGAATATTACCGACGGATGCAAAATCCGTTGGTAAATAAAATTATTTTTTATTTTGAATTTTTTTTAACAAATTTACTGACGGAAATTAATCCATCACTAAATATCCATCACTAATCCGTTGGTAAATCCGTCACTAAATCTATAAAAAAAAAAATTAAATCGAAAAAAATTAAAACATTTACTGACGGATAGAAATCCGTCGGTAAATTTATTTTTTTTATTTTTTAAATAAATAATGAACTTTACCAACGGATATTTCCGTTGGTAAGTTTAACAAGGGAATATCCGTCGGTAAATCCGTCAGTATTTACGGCGCGAATTACCCCGCCAAATGTCCGTCAGAAATCCGTCAGAAATCCGTCGGTAAATATTTTTTAGCCGACCCGTTTTTTTTCCGTCACAAATCCGTCGGTATGTACTGAGGGATTTTCAATCCGTCAGTAATTCCGTTAGTAAATCTTGGTTTTTTTGTAGTGTTAGTTTCTGCATTTTATGCATTTCCGATGTAATAAAAATGCATTGTTCTTACGTTTTTATATAAGATGTGTTCTTACCATATCCACTCCCTACACACACACATATATATATATATCCCTTATACTTTTTTTGCGCTCCAAATGAGTTGAAAAGGAGTGAAATGTTTTCCTTATTTTTCTACATCCAACTCCCAATATATATGAGTATAATAAATAAATACATAGGCAACTCATAAAAGTTGAATGGAGTAATATATATAAACTAATTTAATTTTTAAATTTTAGATAGGTAGAATAATTTTGCAGCGTGGCGGCGAGTGGGAAAAATGAAGAGTTGAAAAAGGGTATAGCTGAGATATATAGAGCGAGTCTTGATACTAAAACTTGGGCAACATGTCAGTATTAACTATTTATTAATTAATTGTACCATGTGGATCATAGATTGAGCTACAAATTTCAACTTTCTTCTCAATTTATTATAATACAACTTGAATTCAAGATGAGGATTACAGGTGCATCATCCATTGACACTCTATTTAATTATATATATGTATAATAATATATACATATATAAATTTTACTGGCCTCCCACTTGAAGAAGACTTTAGTATGAAAATCTATAACCAATACTAATATAATTAATTAATATCTGACGTATGTATAATAATACTACATATAGACCAAAATGTATATATCTAGTTCGATTCCTCTTTTATACTACTGGTTTATGACGCAATACATGAATTAATTATTGGCAACGATGTGCCCCAAAGTAACAAAGCCACTAATTTAACAACCGATAGTCATTTTATTAACATTAATTTATATCACCCTTGGCATTTTAATGTCGTTATATTGCATTTTGTGCAGTCCGAGTATATTCCGGGAGTTGTGCGGGTGGGAGGGGCTGAGGGGGAGAAGCTATGAGATTGCACGAAGCGCTTTCTTGGATCAAAAGGCGAGGTTTGGTCTGTGTCAAGTTCGAAACAGATAGTAATTAAATTGGTTGTAGTGATAGCGGTAGATTTTTCTTACGGTCTACTAGCAATTTTAAGTTAAAATATGTCAGACGTGAGATTAATATATATGGTGGCACATAGACTCACTCATAGGGCTAAGAATTTTCCTAGTTCTTTCTTACTTTTGTGAAGGATTTTTTCCTTGTGCGTTTTTGTCGTTAATAAAGACATTCTGTTTTCCTAAAAAAAAAAAAAAATGCCGTTACATCGGATCATTTCCACCTTTTAATTAAGTCTAGCTATTATAAATTAATAACAATCTATAAAGGAATTCATATCCTTAATTACTTTGTCAAATGCAAATTAATCATTTTTTTTCATCAATCACATTTGTCCCCCTTAATTATAGTCATGTACCCAACATGGAAGCACATAATAGCTCAATCTAGTAATGGATTTAAGTTCTCTTTAATGTCAATTAGCATTTTTCTTTTTAAATGTTTTTAGTTAATAATTAAATCTGGGCCATCCAACAACACCCAGATAATTTGACAAAGTTTATACTAATTTAAAAATCACTTGATAATATTTAGAATATATATGAGGACTTGTGGACGCCCATTTCAATCTATAATTTTATCCTAAAGGAAAGGACTTACTTTCCAATTACTCATTATTTTATTGATATAATATGCACCAGCTTGATGCGAGCAACTAACCATTTCAATATTTTAAAATAATAATCATACATGCTATAGTCCTTTAGATATATGGAGAGTCATGAACTCAAGACTCGAGCTAGATTCTTGGCAATTTAATTCCACTAGTTGAAATTTATTATATTCAACAGTAAGGTCAACGGTTTTCATGGACTAAGATGACACACACACATATATATATATATATAGGGAGCAGATCTGGTAAGAACACATCTTATATAAGAACGTAAGAACAATGCATTTTTAATACATCGGAGATGCATAAAATGCAGAAACTAAATGCATAAATATGTTAATGCATAAACTACAATAACTTAATACATTAGCATTTAAATGCATAAATTAGGGTAATTAAATGCACAGTTAAATCTAGACCGTAGATCAACAAAAATCAAGGGTCCAGATTTGTTCTTATTTCTCACCTAAGAAAGTGTTCTTATTTGATCCGCGCTATATATATATATATATATATATATATATATTGTATAAAGAGGTGAAGAAATAAAAATTAGGTGTTTAGATTAAGGTTATGCATGATATTCACATTATATCATTAAGCAGTGCACACCAAGGTCCTCGCAGTAACTCAGTAACTATGAAGAATGACATTTTTTTGCATGCACTGCGTCGAATATATATCTTAACTCTTGTGTATATCGTAAAATGCGCAAAAAAAAAAAAAAAAAAAACAGCAAATGATTCATCCTCGAATATTAAAAAAAGTTATATCATAGTTGAGCAATAAAAAGAAGATGTTGTGTTATGCATAACTTTAACCAGGGCCGGCATGTTCATGAGCCAATTAAGGCGGTCGCCTCAGGCTTCTATAGTAATTGAGGCCCCCAATATATCATCAACATATTTATTAATATATTTATATATATTATTTTTAAAATTAATGAATATATTTGATAAACGATACAAATTTTTAACGTTAATGTTAGTATTATTTTTTAATTTTTCGCTACATTTCTTCCTCTGCTCATTTTCCTAAAATTTCTATTCTACTTTTTTCACTTTATTATTATTATAACTTTCTTATTAAATAAGTTCTAATTATATTTAACATTATTAACTAATGGATATATACATTTTCTAAAAGAAAATAATTTTTATGTCATCTATGTTCATCACATATATAGGCTTCCTAAATTCACTAATTTTGTATGTAATTTTATTACATTGAAAATCATGTTTCCTTATTGGAACCGGCGGTTCTCGGTTCCACCCCAAGGGAACCGGAACCGAACCGCCGACCACTTCGGTTCCAAACCGGAATCACAAGTTTCGGTTCTGCAGTTCCAAATTGGAACCGCATATTTTGGGGTTCAATTTTGTATTTTTTTTTCATTTTTTGCTACCTTTTCTTATTTAATTGTAATTTTATGCATTCTAACGTAACATTTAAGTGAAATAAATATGATTTGTAACATAAATATAGATAAAAACATAAAAAAATATGAGGAACCGGCGGTTCGGAATCGAAACCGAACCAAAACCGGCAGTTCTCAGTTCCGCAACTTTGGAACCGAAACCGAACCGCCATCGATGCGGTTCTCGGTTCCAAACCGAAACCGACGATTCGGTTCCGATTTCGAAACCGCCGGTTTCGGTTCGATTTCGATTCGGTTCCAGCGGTTCCGGTTCTTTTGGCCACCTCTAGATGATATAAACCCTTTGGAAATTTTGTTATATATGTGCAAGAAAAAATTGAAGGCAAATTAAATCTAAGATTAAAGAAGACAAAAAAGTTCCAGTCATGCTTATGCATGTTATTCTCACGGCGACCAAATAATTAACCAGTATTTGAAATTGTCGTGCATTTATGAATGAGTCAATTTTCTTGAATAAAAAATGACTTTTAGAGTTATTTAATCCGTAA
This sequence comes from Agastache rugosa, assembly GCA_031470985.1. Taxonomy (NCBI): domain Eukaryota; kingdom Viridiplantae; phylum Streptophyta; class Magnoliopsida; order Lamiales; family Lamiaceae; genus Agastache; species Agastache rugosa. The sequence goes on from CM062605.1 coordinate 30,674,703, forward strand.
TTAAAGAAGGGGTTAACATATAATAGTATATAGGGTGTGTATTAATAAACTAACAAGTAAAGTAGTGTGACAAACTCAATCCAAAAAAAAAAAAAAAAGTGACAAAATCAAATATTATTACTCCCTCCGTCCCCCAAAAATGTGGTTATATTTAATTATATGTGAGGTATAAAATAATAGTTGAACCACACAAAGGGAATATTATTTATTTACGATCAAAAATCTCACTCATTCAATCCCTAACTACACTGGTTTCCATCACACACTTGAATAACATCCTGACATTTACACCCCCAAATTTCTGGTAAACACTCGAATATAATATCATAATATCAAAATTAACTATTGATGAAAAATAATGAGGACCATTTTAAATTTTTATTTCAATAATATTTTTACACATATATATTTCATATTTTACTTAACCAGATCGTAAATAAATTGAATACTTAATTTAATTTAAAAGTAAATTAAATTATTTTCCGCAATAAAAAATTCCTCACAAAAAATAATCAAATATGCCGTGAGTTTTGTTTTGGTAGCTCTAATTAGGGGTGAGCAAAAAAATCGAAGAAACTGAACCGACCGACAAACTGTATCGAAACCGTTCCGAAAATACGGTTAACCGAACCGACGGTACGGTTATTTTTTTAATTTTAAAACCCAGAGGGTACCGGTTTGGTTTTTTGTTTTTATTTATAGAAATCAGTGATAACCAAACCGATTCTCATAAAATATTTATAATTTTATTATCTATCATATAAATATTACATTTAATCAATTTTATTTAGTACTATTTTGTTCTCCTATGTGTTTATTCTTTCGAACTAGACATTAAATTTTTTTTATTCCACAATATCGTCAATTAGTTTAAATTGACAATAAATGTAGCTTGATTGTCCAATTAATCTTTTATTACACTATTATTATATATACTTGGTATATGAGATGTGTTAAGGTTTTTTTATTTTTTACTAGTACCGCACCCGTGCGATGCACAGGATAAGTTATATTTTAATATTTTTTTAAAATAATATAATTATGAGTAAAGAAATATAAGAAACAAAAAAAAACAATTCAAAATTCATATATGCATAAATTTTGAAAAATTTCCTTGTACGCACCATTCATTGTACATACAACTCTTTTATTATCTTTGTCGCATATCAGAATCATCTAACTACTTGGCTCCATACTCTAAATACAACCACATGTAATTGACCATGGTAAAACTACTGTGATTCTTAAGAAAAAAAAATCTCAAGTGTGATAAAGATTATATATCCTTTTTGTTGATTGTCATGACATACGAAATAATTATTATCTGCTTGAATCAATCTTTGTATAGAAGTTAATATAGATTTCATTAATATATTAGTGTTAAGGATTATACAGATATAGATTTTATGGATACATTATTTCTTATTATTATAAATCTGGAGCTCCTATTATATCGAGGAAATTAATATAAAAGTTAATCTAAAATGTTATTTCTTTTTTTATTCTCTCAAAATCTTGTCTGTGGTTGCATCAAGTTACTCTCTCTAGTCGTTGCTTACTCATTTATTTCCATCTCATCTCATTATCTGGCTTTCCTTTGTTGATTTTATATATTCTCGGGCATTGTATCTTATGGCAAAACATGATTCTTCTTGTGCACTCTGCCTATGTAAATAGAGCTAGGATCAAACTTCTACGCTATATATACATATATAAGATATCTAAATTTACATAATTTCCTCATTTAACAATATCAATTTGATTCCTTATCCGAAAATAGGAAATTGATTATCAATTTAAATAGATATGATCAAATATATTATATAGTATTATTTAATAAACATGCATTAATAATTAAAACATAGTAACATGTAACATAAAAGTACAGTGAAAAAAATCGGGTTATTACAATTTTTAACATTGGTGCAATTATTATATTTTATTTGATCATTATTCATTATTTTTATATCATAAATTAAATTAGCATTATACAATACACAAATGATAGTTATGTGAGAAAATCATTAAATTTGTGAGTAGTATATATTAAAAGAATACAACAGAAACAAAAAGCTACTTAATTATTACTGTTATATAAGAAGATATTAAATAACCTTCCAAAATGCAAATTTCGATAACAAAATATAACTGTTACATTGTATAAATAATATAAATAATAAAGTACTAAAATATAATTAAAACTTAAGTATTAATAGAAAAATTCATTAAAATAAATTTCAAAACAAATATACTTACTAATAAAATTTATGATGAATCAATTAACATCTTCCTCAATCGTACATAAACTACTAAATAGTGAAGAAGGTTTACAGAAAACTTTAAGAGACGTTGAGAGTATTGACGGTTTCCTTGTATGTGGGTAAAAAAGAATAACATAAAACCCTAAAATTATTACTAATATTTATAATTATATTATAAATTATATATATATATATAATATTTTATATTTTACAAATATATAAATGAGTTTGGATAGTTGTGCCCGTAGGTAATTGCCCAAACCCGATCCAAATTCATCATGAGTTTGAATATTTCTACCCAAACTCGTCCCAAAATCATTTAATAATTTTCAAACTTGTCCCATTTAATAGAAGGTGGTACCCATAAAAATCTAATCCATTGTCATCCCTACTATATTTTCATATTTTAGTCCTCTCTATGTAAAATTCAATGTATATACATAATTGATGCGCCAACCCATTCCTTTGGTCGGTAAAGACAAAATCAAACCGAAGAAACAAATTTATACAATTATATTTCCATTTAACTTAAGAAGAAAACAAACAAACTAATTTCGAATTTAATGCATGCGCAATTAAAGTAAACTAATGGTCCTTTTTCCGGCCGGAAGATTATAGGAGTATTATACTCATCAACACTATCTACTAAACGGCTAGCCATGCTCATGCGAAATGGTCTTCCCTAATTTATATGGTAACACATAAATATTAAATGAGTTATTTTTTATTTCTATTTTTTGTAGGGATTCGATATTAACTGCAATGTTTAATATTTATATTGATAAAAAAAATTGTATAACTATTTTTTTACGTATTCGATAATAAAATGATGGATATAAACCACTCACAACCAAATAAAAAAAAACCCATTATACAACACATCAAGATCATTTTTTGTCTCAATTGGATCCAATAAACTAAAATATAACCGAATTTCCTGATTATTACAAATTATTGAAAATAAAAATATATTGGACTAAACTTCTTCTTATATTTATCTATTGCATGTAGCATCACCATAACTAATAATATTACTATACTACAAATTCAAAATAAAGGAATCACCAAAACTCTTGACGTAGATGAAGATCTTGGTAGGACGATCGAAGACCCTCTACACTCTTATATCTTCATTCAAGATGTTATATATCCTCTTGACAATTATTGTTGGAACATCTAGTTCATCAGTTGCAAATTAAGGAGAGTATTACAACAAATTCTCTAACTCTTACTTTGATATCATACGCTATTCAATTCTCTCTCCAAATAAGTCAACAATTTGTGTCAAATGAGTACAAATCAATTGAATTGCGTGGGTATTGTTGGTTGCAAAATTCTTGTTTATATAGGGGCAAGAACACACTAAAATTAGGAAAGAACTTAATTTATTGCCATCAATTTTGCTTTTGTAACATCTAATATTAATGTGTTAATTAAAATTACAATGCACAATTATAACATGCCAATAATACATATCATTTTCAGAAATTAAATAATAAAAAACTAAAAATGAAAGTTTCTAAAAACGGAAATCAGAAACTTTGATAAATTTTTTTACATATATTGTTGTAAGATAAATGATAAAAAGAAAATTAAAAAACAGTTGAGTTGTGTAAATATTTTTGGTTGAGGAATTATGAAATAAATAGTCCAAAAAAATATTAAATAAGAAATAAATTAAGAGATATTTGGTAATTTTAGCACTTTGAAGATTACAAAGATAAATTATAGCATCCTAGATTTAAAAGATAAATTTTGGCCTTTTTCAACTTTTTTGGACTTCTTTGCCCTCTTTTTTATTTTCCCAATTTTCATTTTTATATTAACCGAAAATAATTATTATTAATTTAAATTAAAACATAAAATTCAAGTAATTAATATTTTTTAAACTTTTTATCCCTTTTTCACATTTCATCCATCTCTCTCCCGTTCTGACTCTCTACGGCTGATCCTCCATCTATGCTCTTCTACACAACGGCGGCAGTAGCCATGATCTCATTTCCGACGAGCGGCTTCCGGCGGTTTCGTTTCCCTTCTTCCTCGCGACCATATTTTCCGGCGATCTTCAGTCTCATTTTCAGCCATTTGTGAAGGCATCCTTATGTTCCGGCCATATGCAACCTCCACCATCGTCTATTAAAAAAGATAAATCTTCACTTGTTGATGTTATCGGCGTTCAGACAATTAGTCTTTTCCAGATCTTTGATCTTCTCATTTTTTTTTCTGGTTGGATCTGTAAAATTCGAATATGGGTGTTCTTCAAATTTGACGAAATTCACGAATTTTATTATGTGATTTCACGAATTTTGTTGTGTGAATTCACAATTTTTTATGTGTGATTTCATAATTTACGAAATTCACAAATTTTATTATTCGAATTCACTATTTTTAATGTGTGATTTCATGAATTTTGTTGTGTGAATTCACGTGATTTCACACCAAAATATTTGTGAAAACGTAGAAACTTTTAATAAATCGATAAAAAATCCGAATACATCATCAAATCGCAGAGATCCAAGGGAATAATGTTGTGAAATAGCTTCTAATTTAGGTATGGTTCGTGGAGGAGGAGGTGGAATATCAAAATCATCAGAGGATATGTTCCCGAATTAATCGTGCCGCTGGAGTGGAAGTATGGCACCTGATGAGAAGAATGAAGACGAACACGAAGGATGACGCCGCGGGGGAAAATGGTGTAGTCGCCGGAGAAGAAGGACTGAAAAGTCGGAGAAGAAGATCTGCATTTCTGCTGCTTGAGAATCTGATATATATATATATATATATATATATATATATATATATATATTGAGAGAGAGAGAGAGGATGTGAAAAAAAAATTGAAACATGTAAGAGATCTTATTAATAAAACGCAGTATTATTTTGTTTTGGGAAAATGAAAATCAGGAAAATTAAAAGAAGGGCAAAAAAGTCTAGAAAGACTATTATTTATCTTTTTAATGTAGGGTGCTATAATTTATCTCTACAATATTCAAAAGGCTATTATTATAATTTTCCCATAAATTAATTAGTTACCTTGAATTATGCATTTATTAATTAGATGGTTGAAAATTATAAATGAAAAATTAATTAGATGATTGAAAATGTAAATGTACAATTATTATATACCATTTAATGTATAATTTTTAGAAATGGAATATTGAAAAAAAATGAAAAATAAAACTGAAAAAAGAAGTTTCTAAAAATAGCATCACGGGCTTGCTATTATAATTTATAAAGATAAAGATTAGTGTATTATTTGTATTTTTCTAAATTATGTGAAAAATATATATATTTTAGAATAGGGAATTTTTAATACTATGAATTAAAAAAATTATAACTTTCTTTTATTATGGTTAACTGTTGAATAATTGGTTAACCGAACCGATTTTTAGGTTAACCGTTATAGCGGTTTTTTATTTTTATTTATGTTGTTTTAGTGATTAACCGAACCAATTTTAAACCGCATGATTGGTTTTTTTATACCATAAATATTCGGTTAACCGGACCGCGCTCGCCCTAGCTCTAATTTAGCAGAAATCAATAGAAACTAATATTAATTTAAGATCTGTTGAGAAATAAAAGGTAATAAGTTGCGATAATATTAATGAGAATAAATTTTCAATTGGGCCAGCCCAAACCATTTAACAACATTTTCGGAAGATTTGGTCAGTGAAGCAGTCCAAGAAAGTAACAGAAATGGTATATTTGAGCAATTTTTTATGCGTATAAACCTCACTCTCTGATTTCACTCCGTCATTCCCTCATCACAAAATCAATTCTTCTTTAACAACATCAATCATTACAGTCAAAAATAGTAGAAAATATTATTACTGACAATCATGTTTGGTTCATTGGTTTCGAGGAATTTGAGAAACAAAGTTTCCAGCTCCTTCAATCTTTCGAGGTAATTCCAGGATTTGTATATGGTTTGTTCGAAAAATTGCATCTTTGAGGCATTTGTTAATTTTTTGATGATAAGTAAAATTCAATCTTGATCGATTAGGTTGTGATGCCATTTAGTGTGATGTACGGAGAAACAACATCGCCAGATTTTTTTTAAAAATATTTTTTTTATGGTGGTAACATTTCGAATAGCAAAAATGACAACTTCAGCGTTACTGTTGCATATTCGAATTCTTTGATATGAAATGACTTGTTTCATCGTTTATTTGTGAAAATAAATTTGTCGAATATATGAAGTGAAAAGAACTTTGCTGGTGCAGATATGTTCATTCGCTGCCGTTTGCGACTGTGAAAGCCGAGGAAGTATCAGCCTCTCAGCCGGCTGAAGTGCTTAACTTGGGTATGCAACACAAAACTGAAGCATACCGTTTTTATTTCGATAGATTTGAGTTGATTATGTCATTGTCAGGTTAATTTTGAAGAGGTTTTGAGTTGATAATACCAAAATAGAGTGTATCCTTACAGTTACAGCAAGGCTTATCTTTTACTTTCCCTTGATCACCCTTTAATAATGTAGTGTTATTGTTCTTTTCTTCTCCAGTGCAGGGCAACTGGATAAGATCTTCGACTTTTAATACCATCCCGGATCCTTTGAATGGTGAATCTTTCATTAAGGTTTCTGAAGTAAACCTGAAAGAAATACAGGTAGATTCACTAAGTGCTTTCTCTTGTCTTGTAACTTTTGTTTGTATCTTAAGTTCGGTGTTATGAAGTTGGCTTCTGATCCTAGAAAAATCTCACTTTGTTGAAGTATCTCTGTTGGAAATGTTCTTATATAGTTGATAATATTTGCAGCCTTTTGTGGAGAGCTTGGCAGCATGCCCGAAACATGGTCTACACAACCCGTTCAAAGCACCAGAAAGGTTAGTGTTAATATATCTATTCTTCACTAAGAGTATTGGTCCTTTTTTGTTTTGTTTTCTACTCTCCTGTTTTGTTTTGTTTTCTACTCTTTGTTGTCATGGTATTAATTTGAACTTCTTTCTACCTTCGCCTTAGATCACAGTGAGCTTTCTGGTCTTCTAGTTATTATTTTGTTTCCCTTGCAACTTTCTGAGTGAAACTAACATTCGAAAACTTATATGTCTCAGGTACCTCATGCTTGGAGACGTAACAACAAAAGCAGCTCACAAGCTTGCCCTGCCTGAGGTTAACTTCTAACTCGAAGAAGATTTAAAGTGTTGTATTAACCAATAACTTTTCATGCAATATGAGGGACGTTTATACTTTGTTTATAGGTTTCCGACTTCTTTGCCAAGCTGATACAAAGAGTTTCTCCAAAGAGTTACCAACAAGCTTTTATGGAGGTTTTTGTCACCCAGAAATTTTTGGAGAACTTTTGCGGTGATCAGGTACTGCAGCGACCCTGTTCCAATTTTGTATTTGAACTAATAAGAGTACTCAAAATATAACTTTTCTTTTTAATAATATTAGCTCTTTGCCAGTGCATATTTTGAAGTATGTGACTGAGACGTCGTCTTGATTCATTTGACACTCGCAGGTTCGGTTCCTGGCTAGGTCATTTGGAGTACCTGGAAATCATCTTGGGCAGCAGAGTCGTGGTTTTAGGTGGCCATATGGCCCGGTGAGTCCTATTTTTTCCTTATAAAATCACAGTAAATATATTGTTTTTGTTAACTCACCACTATGGAAAATGATATTCTTCATTAGGTTGCCATTATCACTCCTTTCAATTTTCCATTGGAGATTCCACTTCTTCAGCTGATGGGGGCGCTTTACATGGGGAACAAGCCTCTTCTTAAAGTTGATAGCAAGGTATGGGTAATGGGTAACATCTATTGTAGAAGGCCTAGATCTCGACTTTTTTTTGAGAAAAGAATGTTTTGGAGTTAGTGGTCCTTGTATTTAGTTCTATTTTGATTACTAATTTCTCTATGTAAAGAAAACTACTTTACTCGCTTTGTCTAGATATCAGTTTTACACTACTAATTTATGTTTTTCATATTTATAGGTCTCCATTGTTATGGAACAAATGCTTCGTTTGCTCCATGATTGTGGGTTGCCTGCAGAGGACGTTGACTTCATAAACTCAGATGGGGTTACTATGAACAAAGTTCTCACGGAGGTCAGTTTTGTATTGGGGTAATAGCCTGTAAATTCCTCAACTTTCAGTAATTTCTGGTTTTGCTACTTACCTAAAGATTCTGCCTGTAAATTCCTCAACTTTCAACAATTTCTGGTTTTGCTCTCCAACTAAAGATTTTGCCTGTAAATTATTCAACTTTCAATTGTTTCTGATTTTGCTTCCAGCGATGGGATCCGGCAAGAATAGTTTTGGAAATTTATAGATGTGGCTTAAATTAATCTATGTGGCACTCTCGTGGCATATATGTAAATTAAAAAAATAAAAAATATTTCATGTCATCATCCCCACCCCTCTCTCAATCTCGTTCTCCCCTACTTTCTTTCATTCTCGCAGAGATAATTCAACTGAGAAAATACAGATCATGCGCAAGATTGTATGGGTGTGAGTAGGATTTAAAATTCTTGTGATTTTATGAGTGCCTTCTAGCGCATGATCTGTATTTTCTCGGTTGAATTATCTCTGCGAGAATGAAAGAAAGCAGGGGAGAACGAGACTGGGAGAGGGGTGGAGATGATAACATGAAATATTTTTTATTTTTTTAATTTACATATATGCCACGAGAGTGCCACATAGATTAATTTAAGCCACGTCTATAAATTTTTAAAACTGTTCTTGTCGGATCCCATCGCTGGAAGCAAAATCAGAAACAATTGAAAGTTGAGGAATTTACAGGCAAAATCTTTAGTTGGAGAGCAAAACCAGAAATTGTTGAAAGTTGAGGAATTTACAGGCATAATTTTTAGGTGGGGAACAAAACCAGAAATTGCTGAAAGTTGAGGAATTTACAGGCCATTACCCCGTTTTGTATTTGCTAGGGAGAGAACTACAAGAAGTTACCATATTTTTTGCTCGTCATTCATTTCATACTCATCCATATGGATACTCATCCATATGGTGCTGGTCCTTTTGGAATAGAAATAGTTGTCTGGTTGTTTTATGTCTTATGCTGTTTCAAGAGATTGTTTATTTAGCAACAAAATTTTGTTAAATATATTTTATTATCAGGGAAAACCACGTATGACGTTGTTCACCGGAAGTTCGAGAGTAGCAGAGAAATTAGCTGTTGATCTTAGTGGTCGCATCAGAGTTGAAGATGCAGGTTTTGACTGGAAGATTCTTGGGCCTGACGTGCAAGAGGTTTGCTAAATTTGTAGTTTAGTCTTCAATCATATACATACAAATTCTAGTATTTTTAAGCATTTTGGATATTATGTTGATATTTTCTAGGAAGACTATGTTGCTTGGGTGTGTGATCAAGACGCATACGCGTGTAGTGGGCAGAAGTGCTCAGCACAATCGATTTTATTCATTAATGAAGTAAGCACTTTGCCAAACCATTGCAAAAACTTGCTACTTAAGTTAAAATTCATTAACTCTTTTTAACCCTTGAAAATCGTTAACACACATGTGTATATATATTATTATCTTCCCACTAATAGAACTGGAGTAGAAGTTCGTTCTTGGAGAAGTTGAGTGGTCTTGCTGCTAGAAGGAAGTTGGAGGATCTTACTATTGGCCCTGTTCTTACTGTAAGTACTCATCTTCCCCAGACTCTTTCTTTTTTATATATATATATATCTAGTGTATACTTATTTTATCCGATTAAAATTGTAGCGTAGCGTTAGTCTTTTCTATTTGTAATGTATATGTGTTTCTGTTTGTAGGTAACAACGGAAGCAATGCTCGATCACATGAATAAACTACTTAAGATTAATGGATCAAAGCTTCTGTTTGGTGGTGAAGCTTTAAAAAACCATTCTATTCCAGCAGTATATGGTGCCATTAAACCTACTGCTGTATTTGTTCCACTTGAAGAAATATTAAAGGAGGAGAATTATGATCTAGTAACGAAAGAAATCTTCGGTCCATTCCAGGTACAATGTTATTCTATAGAATATAGAATGTTGTAGATTTAGAATGTTATAGATTTCTTGGTTCGGTTAACTAACATATGAATTATCTTGTTTCTTTATACGATCAAATGACATAAAATATTTTGATTTTGAATTATGACGCTATTTTACTATTCCAGGTTGTCACGGAGTACAAACAGAATCAACTTCCTTTGGTACTAAACGCACTTGAAAGGATGCATGCACATTTAACAGCTGCAGTTGTTTCAAATGATCCTTTATTTGTACAAGTAAGCTTTTAATTTTTGGCAATCTTTCACAAAATATAACTTGTACATTTGTTTAATATCAAATATGTTTTATTTTCATTAATAACTTTGTAGAAAATCATTGGAAATTCGGTGAATGGAACTACATATGTTGGATTGAGAGCAAGAACAACAGGAGCTCCACAAAATCATTGGTTAGTATAAGAAATATCCTTCATTTTTTTTTAAATGTATATTATATGATGTTTATTGTCAAAAAATATTATAGGTTCGGTCCGGCCGGAGATCCAAGGGGTGCTGGAATCGGGACTCCAGAAGCAATAAGGCTCGTATGGTCGTGTCATAGAGAGGTCATTTATGACAATGGCCCAGTTCCACGAGATTGGAAAACCCCACAACCTACTTAACAAGCTACTTAAATTTGATGATAAATTATCTATTATCTTTGTATCAACATTTTTAGTGGTTAGTACTTTTTAATTTTTACAAACTTTTCGAGACTTCATAATAAACTTGTTTTAGTTTTATTCACTTTGTGTTGCATCATTGTCACATAATTGTCACGTTAACAAGATTCATACCTCCTCACGAGTACACAAGTCAAAATTTACTCACTCAAAACTCACATTGGGATGGTTTAATGGGATCACCCCGTTATAATAAAAATAACAATATATAAAAAATTAAAAACTTTATTGAATTTGCTTAGTGGTTCAAATGAAGTCTATAAACTAATGGAATGATTTTCTTCTCTATAATATTTTAAAAAGTTGTTTTCAAATACATAGTTACACATATTTTGGAAATTTTTTAAGTTTGAATTGGGTCAGAATTGGGAAGACAATTTAGCCCAATTTTTATGATAAATATACAAGTATAATGTTCTTTTGATAAAGCTTAGATCACTTAAAAGTTAACACACGAAAATCTTAATATGATTTTTTATGAAATTACAAAATTAAAGACCAACTCATATTATTTAGTATAAAATTCAGTACCTAGTATTTATATTATTCATCTTGGTATTTTATTTATATTTTTTCTGAAATATGTTTTTAATTTTCATTCCAGTCCATTGCGAGGACTAGGATAAAATTCGAACATTCCATACAAAAACCTCATAAAAAAGGATAGCTTAAACATCAAATTTTCAAAAAGGAATTCGCTTGCTCAACCAAAAAAAATATATTTCATTTTGAGTTAAAAAAAAACAAATTTTTTATACGATAGGCTATATTTTTGACATTTTATTTTTTTCCTTATCAAATTAAAGAAGTCCAACAAGAATGGCCCAGCCCAAAAAACTTTAAACCTTGTAATAATTCACAGTTGCTGCAAATATATATTCTTCTCTCCCAAAACTAAAACCGCCACCACCGCCGCTCCTACCACCGCAGCTGCCACCGTTGCCTCTCTCAGCTGAGTCACCGGCAATCTATCACCACCACCATAACCAAGAACTATAGCGAAGTTATTTTTCTTACTTCTTTAAATTTCCTCTTTCTGTCTTCAAAATGTCTTTGCTGGAAGTAATAACGAAAGCTTCGTCTTCAATCCCAACTCTACCCGACGAAGAATCCGACTACCCGATTGTGCTCAACCCGGAGCCCATTCTCCTCAAGCTAAAGCCCGAGTCCGATGGCCAGAAAGCTCAGAACTCTGTTAAAAAAGTTACCGGCTGGGAAATATCGCAAACAGATACCGAGCTTATCGAATTAGGGCGAAAATTCTTCAAGAAGCTAAAGAGGAATCTGAAAAACACGAATTCCTTTGGTAAAGCGGAGTTCGTAGAAATGTTAACTTCGCATTTGGAGAATATCGCAAATAAAGTTGGGATTTCTACTCCTGAAAAAGCAGAGGAAGGGTATGTTTGTAAACTGGTTGAGAAATTGGGGGTTTTGATGGGTAGGGATATTAAGGGCTTGATTTTGGAGGGTTGTATCAGTTTAGAAGTGTGGAATGTGTTGGAGAGTTTGATAGTTAATAGGGTTGTTGAACATGCGTCTGCGTCGAACGTGGTTCATAAATTAATCGAAAAACGGAGGTCAGATTTGGTTGTTTTGTGCGCGAAACACGTGTTAGACCTGCAGGCTTATGATTTGATGTGCATTTTGAAGTACTTCTTGATGCTTCCTAGTGATGGGTATAAAAGCTTGGTGAGTGTGAGGGAGCATTGGGAGAGCCAAGCATCGTTGGCGATCGAGAAATCGAGCGGCAAGGGCGTTGGTGGGAAACAAAAGAGCTTGGTGAAGGAAGCTGCGGTTTTGATCATGCTGGGACATGATGGATTTTCAGTTTCTGAGCTGTGCCTGCATTATTTGCTCGCGTCTGCGAATCTTGATGAGGTTATCTTTGCAGCTTGTGTGAGTAAGTTGAATGGTGAGGAGTTGAAGGCTTTGATTCAGTATTTGGGGAAGTGGCTGAGGAAGTATGAAAGGTTTCCTCAAGCTGGTCCTTGTCCTAAGGGATCATCTGCATTGGGGTTGGAGGTTTGTGATTGGATTCCGACTCTAGAAAGCATTGTCAAGTATTTTGGTGTCGTTGTGGACGAGCATTTTTCGTCTTTGGTTTTGCATTCTGAGTTCCATGAGTTGAGAGCCTTAGCAGAAGTTGTTAGTTCCTTAGCTATTGAGGGAAGGCTCTGTGGTGCTTTGGCAAATCTGACTGAAAGGTTGAGAATCGATCGCCAGGGTATGGATTCGAACTTTTCTTGCATTTATATGCTGTGATTTCTGTTTCAGTTGTATGCTTGTGATTGTAGTCTCCACATGAAGTCTCGCGGTATCTACATGTCAATTTGCTTAGAGTCTAATCCAATGTTGTGTGCAAGTCTGATATTTTCATGATTGTGTTGCATTTAGACCTATTAACTCTTTGAAATACTGTGGCAGAACCCGTTTATGTTTGAACCTTGCTAATATTATATGCCATTTATATTTATGAAGAAAATTGACTACCTTCTGATTTCTAGTGTTGGTTCTTGTTGATTTTGGCTATCATTAGTTCCCTTTTCTGGTTTAGATATTATTATGATCTTCATGTTGTGTGCATTGAGGATTCACACATAATGCAACCTTTCGGTATGAAGACTCGATGAACTAAGTGAGAACCCACAACTAATGTCATTTCTGTAGAAAGGCTTTGGAAAACCAATCATCTGATCATGGATGTTTGTTTGTATATTATGATCGCTGATTAGGTGAGAAAAATCGTGATATTACTGAATAAGTTGTGTATTGATTGGTCATTGTGATTGAAGATAATATCACCACTTCGGAAGTGTGGCTGGAAAATCTCGACCTTTAGAAGTCTAGATTAGTTTTTTTTACAATGAGTCGTTTTATCTTTTCATCCTTGTCTTTTGTCTTGCTTTATCTTTCTTTCTCATGTTTCTTACTTTTGCTCCAAGTGTTATTATCCTTTTATTCCAGTGTCACTAATCATTTTTTGTCATTAGAAATAAGCTACATATTGAACTTACTTCCAATTACATGACCATACTAATATAACGCCATTCATGGAAGCCCCATGGTCAGGTTTTTGCAACCAAGCAATAATCCTTCCATTTCTTTTCCAGAAGTTTTTCTAAACACTGATGGTAATCGGACTTCCAAATCCTACTTGGGAGTTATGCATCATGAAGCATATCTATGGGATTGACAATAAACGAGTCCAAAGTATCACTACTGATGTTTAAACTTTCAGACCCACGTCTCAGATATGCGTTTGTTCGTTTATTGGTTGGCATGGCAAGCTTAGAGGCCTGTTCCTGTTCATTATAGGGTAGTAGTAGTGTCAGTGTGAGTCTTAATTTGAAAATCTCCACGGGTTCCTTCATCTTTTTCCGGTGGGAATCATATCAACTTTCGTAAACTGCTTGTGCTACACTTTCCCACGTTTACCGGTGGGAATCATATCAACTTTCGTTAACTGCTTATGCTACACTTTCCCACGTTTATATTATGTGTCAGCTATATGAAGCAGTATCATCTCTTATGGAATGAACTTGTTTACTAAAAGGGAAAATCTCTTTTGCAGCCTACCACCATGATTCTTTGGGGAATTTTGCATTTTGAAGACGTTTCGAGAGATTTCCGTTTTGGCGTTGCATGGAGCTGGAGTAATCCTTTTCTGGACAATATTTTGATTCCTTTAATTCATACGGATCTCCCTTTTCTTTGTTTTTATTTTATTTTTAAATTCAATTTTGATTAATTAGAGGAACTTATTAGCATGACTGAAGCCTATGTAATAGTAATATCAGGTGAAGTTTTGAAGAATGGATACGCAATGTTCTATCTTTATTCCCTCGACATTTGTATTTAGAGTTAATTGTGTGGAATGTCATTTTAAGTTAGTGAATAATAATAGTTGTCCATCCACTTTATTTGTAGAAATTCTGGCCAACTTTGAGGTAAAGAGACCAAAATACCCTTAATTTCACCTCTCTCTCTCTTGTTTAAGATCCAGATCCAGATCTGGATCTGTGAACTCTCTCTCTCTCTCTCTTGAGTTCCACGATTCTCTCTCTCAATTTCAGATCTGTTTCTCCGGCATGGGCAGCTTTCTGCGGTCGTCTTCTCCGGCAGATTTGTGTATTATCGACTCTCTTCTTCTCTCTCTATCAGTCACAGCTCGGTAGATCTTAAGAAATCAGCATGGCCAATCTCTCCGGCGTCGATGCAACTTTCCTCTATTTTGCGGCTTTCTTCTCCGGTCATCATATCATCTCCATCTGAAAATTTGTTCTTTGATGGTGTATTGTAGGTTGTTGGTTTTATGGTTGTAATTTAGCTTTGATCGTAATAATGTATCTTGTATTTTGGAAATTTGCTTGTTTGATGGTTGTATTGTAGATTGATAATTTTTAATCTAAGATATCAACTTTGAATTTAGTGTATTAATTTTAATTGAGTTTTCTAGATCTAGTATGTCATGTTCTTGTCGTATTTTCCAGATCTTGCCGTCATCTTCGTGCATATGTGTTCTTCACTTGCATTTTTCACGTCCGAACGTCGCGACTTGGCACACACAGTACGAATACAACATATTCGTACCGGGTGTGCCAAGGCATCTGCATAGACTTGGAACACACAGTACGAATACACGCCATTCGTACCCGGGTGTGCCAAGTCTAGGCGCATCGCGGCCTGGCACACACAGTACGAATATGTTTTCGTACCAGGTGTGCCAAGGCATACCGCGCCTAGACTTGGCACACCTGGTACAGATATAGACCATTCGTACCGAATTTGTCTTAAGTCTAGCGCGTATGTCTTGTCACGCTGGTACGAATACGTTGCATTCGTACCTGTGCCAAGGCATACCGGGATGCGGTTGACCAAAGACGAACACCATCCAGACATTAGATGCGGAATGTGACGCCATGGATTACGGAGAGAAAGGCATGAAATAAGGCAACGGGATGCGGAAGAATGCGGTGCGGCGGTATATCTAGAAGAATGCGGTGCGACGGCGGATGCGGAATATGGGCGGCGAGAATGTGAAAGTTCAAGGCGGCGCGGCGGGAGGCCCGGAAGTACGAAGGCGGTGCGGCGGAAGGGATGGAAGTACGACGATGCGGCGGCGGAATGAAAGTACGACGGCGGCGGCGACGGCAAAATGAAAGTACGACGGAAGAAATGGAGAAAATAGGATTTTTAGAGAGAGAATTTGAAATTTGAAAACTGAAAAATGAAATGGGTGGATGGGTGGTTAATAGTGGTTCCAAGGGCAAATTGGTCCAAATTTCCAAAAGTTGGCCAGAATTTCTACAAATAAAGTTTGTGGCCAACTATTAATTTCCACTATCTATATTGGTTATCCCAAATTTTGCCTCTTGTATTTATCTATTTACTTGTTGATATTTTTCATCTTATGTCGCGTGATGTGATTTAACGATGCAGAAGGGAACGCGTAAGTATGTAAATATCTTTTATTCATGTTATACTCCCTTCGTCCCAGGATACTAAATATCTTTTATTTATAACTTTACAACAAACCAAAAGTACACCACATTTTTGCGGGACGGAGGGAGTACTTTTTTGAAAAATGAATTCATAAATTCAAATATGATGTTATTTAAATCTTATTGAAGCAATTATGAATCTAAGATGGCATTAGCTCTTTTCCCCTCATTGTATTAGATATAGTAGACTAGCCCAACTTTATAAGTAAATGGTTGTAATAGATACACAAGTGTATCAATGGTATAGTTTTGGCCAAATCAAAACTGGGCTTGGCAATTGAAATTGGAGAG
Organism: Agastache rugosa; assembly: GCA_031470985.1. NCBI lineage: Eukaryota > Viridiplantae > Streptophyta > Magnoliopsida > Lamiales > Lamiaceae > Agastache > Agastache rugosa. The sequence continues at coordinate 30,691,415 of CM062605.1, forward strand.
AGAGAGAGGTGAGTAAATGTGGGGATTAGAGAGATGTTATAATTTGGCCACGCCGGCAAAAAAGAAAAAAAAAAAAATTGAATATAATACTTGCAAGTCCCCTACAGTGCCGCTGCATAAAACCCCAAATTCTTCTGAAATTTGAAACATTTGCAGAATCCGATTTCAATGGCGTCCGGCGCCGAAAATGCGTGCGAGTCAATCCACGTGAGATCAGAGAAGCAGAAACAGAAGAAAAAGAAGAAGAAAGCCGGCGAGGAAGACCTGCATATCGAGGGCTACTCAATCGGAGGATTGTCGATCGCGGGGCACGAGACTTGCGTGATTCTGCCCTCTCTCAACTTGGCGTTTGATATTGGCAAATGCCCCCAGTGCGCCATTTCGCAGCAGTTCCTCTTCATCTCCCACGGCCACATGGACCACATTGTAACTTCTTCCCTCATCTCTTGCTGCTCTCAACCAAGTGTGCATTCCAAAACTATGAATTAATCCTTGTTAAATTGGTGACTCATGTAATTTTACGTGGCCTTTAGTTGTTAATTTTTGGAAGTTTTGAAGCAAGTTCGGTTTTTTTCTATTTTCTTTTTGATAATTTGTACTGCTGCTGGTGTATTTGCTGATTGGGGTTTCAAGCAAATTTTGGCTAGTTGGGAAATCGTAGGAGCGAGAAATAGGAGTGTAGCTGTTGCATTAGAAACCATTTCTCAGAAACTAGGATAATTTTTGTTTGGTTTTGGATTCTTATTTATCAAGAATACTTTTTGGCTCTCGTGCGTTACTCTGTCTTACCGGTGCTTGCGATTTTGCTTGTTAAACACCACAACCTTTTGTTGTAGGGAGGACTGCCGATGTACGTTGCTACACGTGGCTTGTATAGAATGGCGCCACCAACTATCATCGTGCCAAAAGTCATCAAGGAAAGTGTGGAAAAGATTTTTGAAGCGCACAGGGCCATGGATCAATCCGAGCTCGAGCATACTCTGGTTGGTCTAGATGTGGGTAGGAAGGAATGCCTTACTGCGTCTCTTCGTTTATGCTAAGCTCCTCCACTCACCACTAACTTAACACTCATTTTGTAGGTGAAGAGTTTTGTATAAGAAAGGATTTAAAAGTGAGAGCTTTTAGAACTTATCATGTTATTCCAAGCCAGGTTCCCCTCAAGACTTTTTTGCTGCTCTGAATTTTTCGTTTATTATGTTCTCGCTAGCAAATTGGTAATTAGAGGATTGGATTTGTTTGTACGTAGGGATACATAGTTTATTCTCTGAGACATAAACTCAAGCAGGAATATCTTGGGCTACCTGGAGCTGAGTTAAAAAGTCTGAAGCTGTCTGGTGTTGAGGTGCATTACATAAATCTTGTAGTTTAAGTTAGCGTATTTGCATACAAATCTTATTTGTGCAGTAAATTGTGTGTAGATTTATACTCTATTGCATACTATTTATCATATCTTACGTCTAAGATGAAAGAGGTATAACTAATATTTCTCAAGCATATTCTAAGCATCAAAATATTGCAAATTAACTTCCTTATCTTCAAAATAGATTTGGAAAAAATTAATGGATCTAAAACTTGCTTTCCAGACTATGATCACCAACCTGTGCTTTCTCTTTCTTAGAATCTTGATGCTGTAATCTCGGCTTTTGTTCCATAAAAAGGCCTAGTTAGAAAATTAGTATTGGTGAAACATCTTGCCTTACACTATTCATTCTGCTGTGATTTCCTTTTGATGAACATTTTGGAGGTTCATATTCTTCTGTGAGCTAAACTATGTTGGCAGATTACAGACACATATACAACACCTGAAATTGCATTTACGGGAGACACTACGTCAGACTTCATTACTGATTCAGACAATGTGGATGTTTTGAGAGCAAAGATTCTTATTATGGAGGTACAATGTTAACTTCAACCTTTATTGTGTAACTGATACATGCAAGTCTTAGGGCCACAAAATTAATCTCGTTTACATGCCCACTTCCTTAGTAGTCAATACCTTGTTTTCCTTAACTGCTTAGGTGATAAGTGTTTAGGTTCTAGTCTGACTTTGGTGTCAGCATATCAATTAACTGGATGGAACTTTGAACGAAAAGTTTTCTTAGACATATAGGATGTTAATATATAGTGACATCAAGATAAACTTTTAAGCATTTCATAGAAAACTTGTTGATACATGGATGATTATATGATGGCAAGCGACATACTAGTTTTACTAGTTACTGAAGAGATTTTTGTTCCCTTGGAATATATCAGCAAGAGCAAAGATATTTGCAGTTGTCTGATTTCCTATTCTTAACATTTTTTTCAAGTTCAATTTTTTTAATAGGTCCATGATAATCACCAAAAATTTTAGATAATTTAGAAGGTGTTATTTGATATACAGTCAGGCTTGTCGTATGGGACATTCTTCAAATTTAACTGAATAATTCATAGCGTGAATCATTAATAAGTTACTGATTCTAATTCTCCTTGTTTCTGACCCCTCATTAGAGCACGTACGTGGAGAATTCATGCACAGTGGAGGATGCAAGAGAATATGGACATACACATTTATCTGAGGTTAATGCACTAATGCTCTTACATTTTCCTTCCTTCCCGATCCTGATATTCTGGTGCTTAATACTGATTGTGGTTTCAATTGTCACTGAATTATTGCACCACCAGATACTTAGTCATGCAGATAGGTTTCAGAACAAAGCTATTCTTCTAATTCACTTTTCAGCTCGGTATCAACTAGATGTAAGTCCCATCTTCTTCTTCAGTGTAACATCATCATCATCATCATCATCATATATATATATATATATTCCCTTTGTTTTCTGAGGAGGCATCTTCGTATTTCTGTGCACATACATTATGGAAATCACGCCTTGATAATTCCTTGCAACAGGCACTGTCTTCAAATGCCATACATATGAATAATTGAAATTATTACATCATGTAAGAGAAATGCAGTATGCTTGGTTTAAGGTTCCATCGATTTCTTTTCACTAACAAGCTAAAAAGGTTGAGGTAGAACCGTAGAAGCAATTAGATTGTCAAGATAACATCATGTATGCAGCCATGCCTCGTCACTCCTTGATATTTATTGTTAAATCCTAGACGGCTAATATGGTGCCTGTTTTATCAGGTTATTGAAAATGCTCTTCGTGCAGTGCCTCCTCCTTTGGCTGGGCGACTTTTCGCCCTCACAAATGGTTTCTAGTAAAGGTCGAAATTGCAAAAATTGTATCTGAGATGTAGACATATATTCTGGGCTTGGACTCCGCTAAAACGACATACATAGTACAGTGGGTTTCACTTTGTCACTCTGTTGAAGAGCCCAATTTACAGGATGAAAATCTATGAGCAAAGTTGATTCGTGGAGTTTAAGGAAGTGGTTCCTATCCTAAGATGTTCCTTCCAGCTGTGTTTCAGGTGTTTCACTACTGTGGAAACAAGTTTTTTTTGTTTTAGTTTCACAACACACCCACGATTCGAACCTCCGACCTATAAGGTGGAAACAAGTTTCTTACGTATAAGTTGTAAACTGTTGTTTTTGGATACGAGAACAATATTAGTTTTGATGCCTAGTATGATTCCCTGATAATAGGTTGATTTAGTTGGATATTTTATTTGAGATTTCATCAAATACTCCTTATGTTGGAATTAGGATGCTTTACACGATAGTGTTTGGTCCTTGATATTTTTAGAAATATCTTAATCTTGAAACATTTTGTATTGTTTAATAAAGTAAATATACTTCAATTTATATAATTATACATGCATTTATATATTTGATTGATTGATTTAATATGCTTCATTTAAATTGGTTTTCATATTTACTTTTTTCTTCTGGAGAACTTGTAAATTCCAATTAGGATTTGGACGGGTGTAGGTTGACTTAGATTAATAGAGTGCCTTTTGATTGAGACGGGTAATTTAGATAATTTATTGTTATTTTCAGTTTACCTCAATTTCGAATTTCTGTTTTTCATATTTACTTAAAATTTAAAAATTGTGCTCCCTCCTCCCATTGAAATTGTCTTCCTTTTCTTTTTGAGTTGTTCTATTTAAATTGTTCTATTTCCCAAAAAGAGAAAATAATTAACTTTTCAAAAGTAATGGAATCTATTCATTTTCTCTATTTTTATCTTTTAAATTGTCTTGTTTCCCCAGAAGAGGAAATAATTAATTTTTCAAAAGTGATGGAACTATCCATTTTCTCTCTTTTTATTTTTCTCCTTAATTACCGTGCCGAACAGTAACAGGAAGATTTCAGCGGGACGGAGGGAGTAATATTTCTTAATATTTTTTATTAAAAAAAATTAGAATTATATTTTTTATTAAAATTAATAAATATTCTCGTAGCTATGAATTTATGTTTACCGACTCCACTAGGCAGTTAGGGATGATCTAATTTTTTTTTGTGCCATTAAAGCAAATAAATACACTTATTAGAGTATATCCAAAAGAGCTCTATAATAGCTCTCATCTTTATTTTAGAAGCTATTTTATCTCCAACAATATTCTATTCCTTTACTTTATGATAGAGAAATGAATAGTATCTCTCTACTAGTAGAGGAACACTATTCATTTCTCTATAATTTTCTTTTTTGTTTTTCCTTTCTTTTATTACATTTAGTTATAGTAGTACTTCATTAAACATATGACATTTAATTATATTTTAGATATTAAATTATACTATATAGTATATTAAAAATATTTGGCATATAAAATTACTTCATTAAACATAAGACATTGAAACTTTTAATTTTAAATAACTAAAAATATTATTTTAATTTTATTTGATTTTGTGCATTTATTTTTTATTAATTTATACCATATCATTAATATAAGATTAATATAGTGTGTAAAATTAAAGAAACAATATGATGTTTTTGAAATAGAGTAGGAAGTAGAGTAATTGTTGTAGATAATGTGTGTTCTTTTCTCTATAATAGAGAAAAATTTTCTCTATTATAGAGAAACTCTTGGAGATGTTCTTAGGTCATCTCCAGCAGTTCGCACCAAAATACAACAATTTCAGCACAAAAATACATTAAAATCAGTAAGTCATCTCCAACAGTCTGCTCTATATTTTTACACAAAAATAAAATATTATACTTTTGGCCACGGTTGATGATCCTGAAACATATGATTACTTCCAATCAGAGCAACAAGATATTATTCGAAAGCTGAAACAAGCCAAAGAAGCCAACACTAGTACTTCTGATATATTCTAAAATTTATTTTCAGATGAAGTGGGACGTTCCGGAGATCGCATTTATTAGAAATTAAATGTATCGACTTATTTTTTATGCTTCTATTATGTAATTGTATTTTATTTATTTTTTTAGTTTATCTTGTATTTTATGTAATTGTGTTTTTTTAAATAATTTTATGTAATTTTAATGTTGGTGTAATATGTTTAGAAACATAACTATAATATAATATTCTGGAACAAAATAATTAAAGAACACAAAAATAATAAATATAACAAGGAATAATAATTATAACAAGAAAATTAATTGCAAAAAGAGTAGAACAATGAATAGTGTTGTTCCAAGTTTGGAGCAACACTATTCAAATATGTATAATAGAGCAGGATTTTGGTGCTAAGCTGGATAATGAATTGCTCTTAGATTTGGAGATATGTGAAGATATAGAGTAGAGTTGGAGATGCCCTTAGTACTTATCTGCACTTGTTTTTCTTTATTTTGGATTAAATGGACAAATCAAAAAGTGTTAATCCATAAAAATGCACACTTTCACTTTACACAAATGAAAAATACACACCTCCTCCAAAATAAATGAATTTTACACACTTTTCGTTTGAAGAGCCGAAATGACCGTTGATTGTGATTTATTTTAATCAAAAAGTGACTAATGATTGCTAATCACTTACACATTGTAAGAAAAGTGTACTTGTATCTTGCATGAAAGTTTGATAAAGTAGTTAATCATTGGTTATTAATATTCTTTTATATATATTATTAATAGTAATAAATACCTGCTGCATATTTAAATGAAGGCGAAAAATATAGAAATCATACCAAAAAAGACAATAACCCCATGAAGAGCCAAAAAATGAAGATCCCACTCGACAAAATGAATATCCCGCTCGAAAAATGTAACATCCCGCCCGAGCGGGATATTCAATTCCCAGAGCGGGATCGTCATTTTGTCGAGCGGGATATCCATATACTGGAGCGGGATCTTCAGTTTTGTCGAGTGGGATCTTCAATTCTCGAGAGGGATATTCAATTTTTTTTCTGTGCACCGCGTGAATTACTTGCACAATGCAGGCACGCCACACCTATTCTTTTTGGACTGTAGTATAGCTGTAAATTAAATTGTATATTTTATGTACAATTTTCACGTGAATCCATACCAGTTTTACTTTTCACTTCTATATATTTCTTACATTGAAGCGAAGATCAAAATACATCTACGAAGAATTAGAAAATTCACTACAAATATCTACGAAAAAATTAGAGAATTGACTTACAAATTCACTCATCTTCGGAGGTTGTTGATTGAGGTGATTTTTTACAGCATTATAGTTCATTTAATTTCTAATGTTGATCTTTTATTAATCTATTTAGTAATTATACAAAATAAATCGGGATTCGTTACTAGATCAATCTATAATGATCGAAAATTATATTTTAAGATATAAATTATGCAACGCATTAAATGGAACTATTTCCTCTCGCATAACTCATTTCCCGCTCGGTACATCATAATCCCGCTCGAGCGGGAAATAGGTATACCGAGAGGGATTTTGGGGTTTTGTATTCTAATTTATTTTATTAATCATTTTTCGTTTTTAATTTTATATAGATGGATGAATGGAAGTACTTCACTATCAAATACGGCGGACAATGGCACGATTGTACGTACGTGGGCGGATTTGAACAGTTATTCAACTTATGGCGGCCTCTCAATCTCTCATAAATTTGAGATACAACATCGATATTATGTTGAATGGAAATTCGATTAGTACACAGTACGAGTTGTATTATTTATCGCGGTCTCGTACAGGACGCACCATGAAAGCCCTCTTGCGCACCGATCACCAATTTGATCAGTTGTGCATGATGGAATCTTTCCCAACTGTATACGTGATTCACAACAACACGGACGTATATATTCGCTTCTTTTGAAGAACCACGCTCTTCATCCTTTGGATACGACTTCGGCGGAACATATTCGGATGAAATGGATCATATCCAAAGACGGATGGTTTCCTCAAATTGGTTTGATAATCCATATTCATTTGGAGGTAATTACGGATCGACATCCACACCCGAATATTCCTCTATCCCCCAAATGCCCATTCCAGACCTCTTTCCCAAGGAGAGCAACTTCTCGCAAAGATGAACAAGAAAGCAACGATGATGAAGATACAAATGAAGGAGATGATGAAAGTTATATTCTAGAATGCGAACCGAATCCGATAGTGAAGAGTCGGAGGATAACATGACAGAATCCATGATTGCAGAGCATGCAGCATGGATTCGTAGGGATGAAGGAGTGAATTCCGAGGATCTCGCCAGTTGGTTGGTTCCAGTGATTCCGCTCGATGCTACGATTTCACTCGTTGCACGAGAAAATGACCCGACGAGATGATCTTTGAGTTAAAGGTTGGTTCTATTTTTGAAAGCAAAGATGATCTAAATATTGTAGCCGGTTTGTGGCACATGGAGATTGGAGCTGAATACAAAGTTGTATCATCTGATACGAAGCGTCTCAGATGGATTTGCAGGCATTTGCAAAATTGCCCTTTCGAGTTGCGAGCATCATCCCGCAGAAACTCTGATGCTTGGATAGTCCGCCAATTTAATGGCGATCATGCATGCACCCGTCATCTTGGACGTGTGGCGCCCAAAAGTCCACATGAATGTTATTGCGGCCTACGTTGCCAGAAAAATACGGAGGGAGTGTGAAATCATGAAGCCGAAAGCCATTGTGGAGGAGGTGCTCCGCGAGTTCGGTATCACAATCCAATATGATTTGGCCACGAGAGCACGACACACTTTGCGATACGGATGATATACGGAGGGTATGTTGAGTCCTTCCGGATGTTGCTCGGCTATCTTCGCATGCTTAAGGAATCAAATCCTGGCACGGTTACTGATCTGGCAGTTGGAAATGATGGGAAGTTCCAGCATCTATTTGTGGCTCTCGGCGCTTGCAGACTTGCTTATCCACTCAACATGAGACCTGTGATCGCAATTGATGGCACTCATCTCAAGGGCAGAAATAGAGGTATCTTGTTTGTCGCTGTGACGAAGGATGCCAATGAGCAGGTATTCCCATTGTCGATAGGTGTTGGACCAATCGAAAATGATATCTCTTGGAAGTGGTTCCTCGAGCGTTTTAGAGTTGCATATGGGAGCGACGGATACGGTCATTGTCTCGATGCTCATGTCTCGATAGGTAACGCTATTAGTGAAGTGTTTACGATGCAGTTCACGGTCTGTGCTACTATCACTTACTCAACAAGTTGAAGCGGTTCGGAAAAGTGGTTACTACCTTGTATGAACAAGCTGCATATGCATATCGTCATTCAGTTTATGAAAATGCAATGAACAAAATCCGTCGAGAGAGCGAAGCTGCATACCAGAAATTAATGAGTGTTGGACCGGAGAAATGGGCTCGGAGGCATTGTCCGGTTCCACGTTATAGCCAATGACATCAAATGCGGCGAGTCGTGGAATGGCGGATTGTTGTGGGCTCGACGGCTTCCCATATGCTCAATGATTGATGCAATCGGACATGTCATCGAGAAATGGTTTGATGAGAGACGTGAAGAGGCGAATGGCGATGACGACATATTAATTTGAAGCATCTAAAAACCGACGCAACGGATGAATAAAGCATTGAGGTACAATGCAGCTCGTGCACCGGGATTGATCTTCAACGTACATGATGGTAAGAGATATTTCAAAGTAGATCTCCATATGAAGACATGCACCTGCTGTGAATTTCAACTGGATGGAATGCCTTGCTCTCATGCTATTGCTGCAATACTGTAAGTTTATCACATTGATTTTGATAATTTTATCACTTAAAATCTCTAATTGTGTGATTGGTTGAAATTGCAGCAAAAATAGAGAGACGATATATGATTACGTGCAATTGTACTACAAAAGAGAAGCTTGGATAGACGCATACAAATATCCTATACTTCGTGTTCCGCACAAAGAAGATTGGACTCTTCCAATTGAAGTAGACAATACATTGGTCTTGCCTCCAGCTATCACTTCTCTTCCGGACGTCCGAGAGTTAACCGGCGACGCGCTGTTACGGAGAGTCAAGCTCGTAAGAAATGTAGTGTATGTCATGAATATGGCCATACTCGCCGAAGTCATGTATCACATAATTGAATAAATATAATCTAATGAATAAATAAAGAAGTTATTGCATGGAAATAACATCACAAAATGTAAAGATCCCTCTCGTGTATATACAGATCCCGCTCACAAAGTGAAGATCCCTCTCGAGAGGGATCTTCACTTTGCAGTCGGCTTTTAATACATAAAGTGTGTATATAAAGATCCCGGTAGTGCATATTAATATCCCGCTCGAGAATGTGAAAATCCCGCTCGAAAATGTGAAGATCCCTCTCGAGAGGGATCTTCACATTTTCGAGCGGGATCTTTCTATTTCCGGTCGGTCGGTTTTAGTCAGTTTTGAATTTCTCTTAATATTTATAATAGTGGCGATGAAAATTGTTAGGCTAGATTAATATATTCACGATAAAACTGGAAATATATAGCATGAAAATAATAAATAGTCTGCGTACATATCAATTCGGATAAGTGCCATTACAAAATTTAATTTCTGGAAGATGAAGCAGCTGCCCTACATATTTCTTGATATTGTTCCCGTTCCTGCTCCGTTGGTGGATGACACATGCCATAGATTGCGGTCGCTACCCTCTTCCTATACTGTTTGGTGTGTGTATTACCCCAAGGTATAGAGGGCGAACCACTGATTAATCGCTCAATAGTCATCAATGCATATAGCCCACAACTGTAATTGTCTATTTGCTTGAATTGATCCACTGCAGGAGGGACAACGAGCTTCAATGGATCTTCCTCGGCTGCTCTTCCAATCCGGTTATGCCTCCAATAAAATGAACAATCGAGCACCCGAGCCCACAACTTCAGAAGTGGTGCTAATTGAGTAACTCTCCCCTCTTGAACTTTCCTATCCTTGCTGTAATAGAGGGGGTCATACAACTCGGCGATCCATGCTAACATATCAATTCGGACTACTACGTAATGGCCTCCTATGAGACATACCATAATGATCTGCATTAAATGTACACATGATAGTTAATTTAAAAATAAATAATTGCAGAAAATCCAAAATAGAGAAGTTATTTACTTACGTGATGTGCATCAAAAAACGACGACTGCTCGTCACCACGTCGAGTCCATGCGCTCCAAAACATATGCTCTTAGGAGCCTCCCAGTCTGCATACAACGCCCAAGTTCCCCTCAACGGCGTCTCGATCTCTATGCTTAAAATCTTTTTTTCCCATTCACCTTGGAGTTGGAGCTGTTTGAAATTCACATCATAGTTATAGACAGAAAATAGAAAACAAATTGGAAATAAGAAATGAATATTAGTTAGAAAATACATGCAATAAAACTTACGAAGACATCACAATCCAAGAGTACAGTGTTTCTAGCCGTGACATTCTCCAGCACGTTGTCACGGTGAGCAATTCGTTTCCTCAACCATAGCAGGTACAGGTCTAAAACCTACAAACACAAATACAATTCATACGTCATTCAACAAATATAACCAAAATAAATAAATAGACTAAACAAGTGAAGTAAATATAATAATTATATTTACTTACCCCAATGATTATGTCAGTGTGTGGATTTTCTAACACCCTCCACCACTGATGCGGAAGATAACCCCCACTCGCAGTCACAACCATAAATTGGTCAGGTGGGCCACTTAGAAACAACTCGTACGCCTGAACCAACTGGATATCAAGCTCTGCTGGTGCCCTACTAGCAATCATGGGTGTACGGACTGCGGCTGCATGTTTCTTCTTCCTATTTCCTCTTCGAGGTACCCGGAACGGCTCATCATCTTCATCCACCGAAGCACCCACCCGAGAAATAGGCACTGCATCGATGGGCGTTCTCATCACAGCTTCTTGTCCAGCATATGATGCCTGGACGTTCTCAAATGCTTTTCCAATTGCCTAAATTTATACGGAAAATTAAATTAGTACAAGTGCTAAATTAAATGATAAATAATTGAAAAATACGTGCTTATTAAATAAAATACTTACCTGCCCAAGCCCCTGCCACAAGGCTTCATCACGACCACTGGGGATTTCCAATGAATGACGATATGGGTCGTGCAGAAAACTACCATACTGCTCAATCGGGGCAAACGAAGATCCAAGCTCAGGCAATGAATGACGGGCAGGAACCTCCGGCTGTACAAAGTGTGTCTCATGAACAGACGGCTCTCGTGGAGGAACTTGTTCATGAACAGACGGCTCTCGTGGAGGAACTTGTTCATGAACAGACGGCTGGCGTCGAGCAGTGTCGTGTGCAGGTTCATGAACAGACGGCCGGCGTGATGCAGGAGTAGGCATTCCACGAAAAGTGGGCTCGTATACGGGGCTGCGACGCCGTGAAGATCCACATCGTATATTCTCAAACAAATCTTCAAACCACTTTTGAAATCGAGGCAACCATCTCTTATCCATTTTTCAAGCAAACGATCTTCGCATTTCTCCAACTCTGTCTCATCCACCGACGGTCACCGTATCGACGGTGGTGATCTCCTCCGCCGCTCGAAGATGATGATCCCTTTTGACGAGTACGGCTTCCCTTATCTTGAGGAGGAGGTTGACGTTCCTCCTCGAATGATCTTCATGCTCAACAAAATCGGGCGCCTCTCTCGTGCTCCTCTCCTTCGAGGACATGCTCCACCGCCTCATCAACCTCCTCGGCCACCTCCCGAAACCGCCTTGCTCGATGCTCTCATGACGGGGAAGCTGTTCCCCATGCCGTAACGGATTGTGCGGCACCACAAAGTCCACCGCAAGGGCATTTGGGTACAAAGTGGACTGCATGTACAAACTCGCGCCTCGTCGCCATATGGTTCCAACAGAGTGACACGAGGGACCTACAATAAATACAAAATAAATATTAAATACAGAATAAATGTCCATATAAATTTAATTAATTAAATAATTAAATACCTGTAGAGAAAATATAGGCTCAAGCTCCATTCCAGTTCTGCTCTTAAATTTCCATCTAAAGCATATGGGTCGTGCATTCAGCGAAGCAAGACTCCACTACGGCGGTAGCTAAATGCGGAAGTACTTCTAGGGACCAAACGTGGAAAGCCCACACCGAACCGTAGAAGTGGTACTTCGGCGAGCTCGTATGTTTTGAACGTAGTGCTTCGCATTCGGATAAGTGTAGGACCCCCGAGGAAATGCGTGAAACGCCTCTAAATCGTCCACCAATTTCCACGCCCACGCAAAGAACATACCTCTTCGGATCGTAAGCAAGTAATAACAGATATAATACTAACACATGAGCCACCCGGAGATACAGTTCACCAGTTTCATCTCTAACCAGTTCCCGCGTGTTGGTGAACCGATCCAGTAGGGCTGCGACACTAATCGGCATCCCATTACAAAAATGCCGATACACCTCCACCCTTCGTACGTCATGGTTGTCCGAAGGTCTAAAGTCGGACGACCCGAAGACCAAGCCAGTAATAAGGGCATACTCTGGATAGGAAAAACGGATGTTTGCCCCATTTATATGAAACCACATGTCGTACTCTTGAGCGCCGGATAATTAATCTCACGTGACAACACGTGATGCACGGCCATCTTGCACTTCGCCGGCTTCCAATAAATAAAGTGCCCAAAGCACCTGCTATAAACCTATCCGGTAGCTCACCGCCCACCAACGAACAACAATGTCTTACGAACATCTTCTAAAACCTTGGTCTTGTAGTATGTGCTAATCGTCGACTGACGATTAATCGTATCAGCCCTCTTGAACGTAATCTGAATCAACAGAAAATCAATCAAATTTACGAACATCAGTAATTATTTATTTAAAATTTAGAAAATTAAATTCACGAAATTCACGTGAAATTAACTGCACAATTTAAAATTCGCCAAATTCAAACTAAAATTCACGAAAATAATACTAAAAAATGACTGAATTAATACATGAATATAAGACAATTTCCCGCTCGAGAACAATATCCCGCTCGAGCGGGAAATAGGTTCAGTCGAGCGGGAAATAGTACATTACGAGCGGGAAATAGTTCTATCTACATGAATCATGATATTACCTACTGAATTCTAAAAATCACGCAACACAAAATAATTATACCCACTTTAACGAAATATTACTAAAAATTACGAAACAATTATGCACGTAGTTTAAATTCACCTAATTAATACGGAAATTCCACGAAAATAATACTAAGAATGAGTATCATGCATTTAAGCCTATTTCTCTCTCGACAAACCTATATCCCGCTCGACTACGTAATATCCCGCTGGAGCGGAAAATAGGTAAAATCAAGCGGCAAATAGTTAACTAAATAACAAACCTATATCCCGCTCGACCATACTATATCCCGCTCGGGCGGGAATTGTGTGTTCTCGAGCGGGAAATTGTTGTATCCGAGAGGGAAATAAAATTAATATAGATCCCGCTAACCTGTTGTCCCGACATGATTTTGTATCCACCAAACTTTGAAGATCCCTCTCGGTGCTCTTGAAGATCCCTTTCGGTGCAATTTGGGACCACCGGCGTCGGATTTTTTGGGGTGGAGGGACCAGCACGAAATAGTGGTCGGGAAATTGGGAATTGGGTGGGGAGAGAGGGATGGTGGCTGTCGGGATTTAGGGTTTGCCGTTTTTTTTAGATGGTTTTTATTTTACACACGGTAGGGGTCGGGAAATTGGGAATTGGATGGGGAGAGAGAGATGGTGGCTGTCGGGATTTGAAGGGGTGGGTAGGGTTTGTCGTTTTTTTTTTGAGATGGTGGGGGACCTGGGGGTTATTTAATGTAGAAAGTGGGTCAAAAAGTGGTTTTTTATTCAAAATCCTCATGACCGAATCTTGGTCGTTTTTTTCTTCTCCTCCTTCTGCGCGCATGATATTTTTTTCTTTCCCAAGGCATGAGCCTTGTTTTTTGTGGAATGAAGTGATGTTTTGTGGGCCATTGTAGGGTTACTTTTGTAGGGTTGTGTATTTTTCATTTGTTTTGGAGGAAGTGTGTATTTTTCATTTGTGTAAAGTGGAAGTGTGTAAAATAAATTTTACCCCAATCAAAAAATAGCTTTGAGAAAAGAAAATAAAGAAATAACTTTAAATAGAAAACATAATCAACTACAAGAAAATAGCCCAAAATTAATCGCTTGAGACCTCATCTATCTCGCTGAAAAAATCCCCAAAATCCAACCCTAACAAGCTCAATCATGGAGTATCCATGGCGTTCTAGGCCTCCACCCGTTAATTTCTGCCCAGTCTGCTCGCATTCTCACTTCCCTTTCTGCACTCCCCCTCCTCCGCAATACTTCCGGCCTCCACTGCCGCCTCCAGATCAATTCTTCCGCAGTCCACTCCCGCCGCCCCCGCCGCCGCAACCGCAAGCTTCATATGATCCGTTCGTTGACCATCAAGGCGGCCCCACCGGTATTCCTTATCCACCACCTCCGGCGCCGGCTCAGATTCCGCCTCGGCCGTGGAATAGTGAACCTAATTACAGTAGTGATTACTACGGAAATCCAAATTCTAGATTGGATCGTGATATTACCGGTCAGATTGGTGTCAAGAGAATGCGATTCGACAACATCGGTGACGGTTCATTCGCGGAAGATGAGAGGAGATTGAAACTAATTCGTGATCACGGAGCTGTAAGTCATGGGTTAGATAGAAAATATGACGGAGGATGCAGTGTTTCGAATCGCTCTCATGAGCTGAGCAATTTTCACAAGGAAAATAATTTTAGCGTTAAGCAAAAGTATGGGGAACCTCAAGCTTCATATCCGCAAATCGAAAACAACAGACCACTTCATAATCAAAGTAAGAGTACTGTGGTGCATAATCATGGTTATGTAAATAGTCCAGTAGCTGATGGGTATAGGAATTTCAATCTGCCGAGAGGAAATCATGAAATTCCGGCATATGATGATTCGAGTTACCAAGAACAAAGAAGAAATTTTTCTACAGAGAGCCGGGAGTTCAATAATCAGTTCCTGCAGCCTCATGCAATGCAGCAACAAAAAATGGAGCCTCAATCATCCTATTATGGTTTATCTAATCACAGTGAGAATATGCGTCTTATGCAGGACGCCCAGCGGTTTAAGGCGCAGCCTCCACTGCCCACATCACCGCCACCGCCGCTTCCTGTGGAACCACCGAGATTTCCTTTCTCGGAGCCAGTGGCTTCTTCTGCATCTTCTTTCCACTCACCATATTCTATGGGTTCTGAAGCCATAACATCAGTGTCTTCTCACTACACTAGTAAAGGATATCCAAATTCAAGCGGTTATTATCCAGAGGTGTGCTACTTGTTTCTTTTCTGCGTATTCATGTAATGTTGCCTAATTGAAAAAAAAAAAAAGTTTAAATGCAATCACAATTATAGTACTTCAACCGTTCAAATCAATATGACAAAGACAAGTGTTTGTGCATGAATCTAAGTGTAGTCAAATGGGGGACTCCCTTGTAATTTTTTTATGGGGCATGTTTAATGTACTTAGCACTGGATTACTTGATGTGGATGCTATTGAATGTGAAGCACTTTTGCTCGAGTTAGTAGCTGCAGTATGTAGTTTAAGAATGTTTATATGGTGTTTACTAAAAGTATCAAAGATATTTCCCATGTTAGTACATGTAACATGATTGTTTTTCATTTGGGTGATATCGTGGAAGCACTCATTATAGATTTGTATTATTTATTTTTCAGGAATTTCAAATGGTTAGGATGGCTTCATCCAAGACATTTAATGGAGAAAGTGAAGACTTCCCACCAAGGAATCGGTCGTTAGACAAGCCTAAAATTGTTGATGCATCTCATATTTTAAAGCATCCACACCGTGAACATCGCCCAGATCACATTGTCATTATTCTGCGTGGACTTCCAGGTTCGTGTTTTTTGACAAAATAATTAATCATCTAATTAATGTATTGATGGCTCATTATTCTGCAAGTCTGCAACTGTCTTATTTTTCCTTAACTTCCTTTTTTCTTTTTCTTTTTTTTTTTTTGGGGGGGGGGGTTCTTTTAGTTTGGGTTGATAAAGAGACTTGTACGAATTTAATGTGCTAGAAATCTGCATGTTCGGCTGTTGTTGTCTACTGTTTATGCTACTTGAAAATGCATGGAATGTAACCTCATTGTTATCCTTATTACTTTCCATGCATCAAACTTTACTTGTTTCATTTAATTTTTCCTTATTCGAATTGTGAAATCTTCAATTATTGATATCGGTAACGCATAAATAAGATATTATGGCAACCGGGTATCACGTGGTCTCAAATCCATATGATTCGTTAGAAATGTTTGGTTGTGATATGAATGGGTTGTGGCAACCAGGTATCATGTGGCTCGATTGTTTATGTTGGTATCAATTTCCCCTTACTTTTTCAGGGAGTGGTAAGAGCTACATGGCGAAAATCTTGCGTGACTTTGAGGTTGAAAATGGTGGCACTGCTCCACGGATACATTCCATGGATGAATATTTCATGACAGAGGTTGAAAAGGTGTTTATCAATATTTTTGCATTTGTTATGGCGGAAGTCCCTTAAAAAGCTCATTATTATTTATTTGATACCGTGCTTCCTCCAGTTGCTAGAGATTTACTTGATCAGATATAACCGTACTCTACTATTATTTGCAGGTTGAGGAGAGTGAAGGCTCAAGATCCTCTGGTTCAACTAGAGGGAAGAAACCACTTAAGAGGAAGGTCATGGAATACTGTTATGAACCTGAGATGGAAGAGGTGAACAAATTGATATTGTTTTCTGTTGCATATCACAGTTTAAGTTTCCATGATCCGTGATTTAGCAGTTTAACTTATTATTTACGATGTTAGTAAGTTCAGCTTTTTCTTGTGGAACTTATGGCATATGAAAAGGTGGTTTCTATTCTACTCGGGACTTCTTAATGGGAGTGTACATAGTTCATAAAGGCAATTGTCCTTTAAATTCGTCAGAGGTTCTAGAGGCTTCATTTAATGTCTTGGGGGTGAATGTTTTGCAATCTGACCAATTGTCTGGCTTCTATTCTTTTGTTTAGATTTGGAAGTGTGGGTATACATCATTTTAGATTGCTGCTAAAGACATGAAACTGTTACACATGAACGATCGACGTGGAGTTAGTGGACCTTGTTGGTTCCATTTTCTAGGTTACATGTTAAATGTTCTAAGCATATCAGCAGGTTTTGTCTAGTTGACCTAATGTAATGATGTAACCTTCAATAGAAGGTGCATACTCGGTGCATGTTTGCTAATTTTATAGTTTGAACGACTATAGAGTGAAATGTACAGGAGTTAAGGGTTAAAGTACTGCACCCAGCCTATATTTTACTTATAAAGTTGGACCTTTTCACCTTAATGTGCAAAGATACTGATTAAAGTCTAATATGCTCTCATCTTATCTCCTAAATAGAGAAAATTCAAATTCTTAAAGGAAAATAAAAAATCGAATTTCTGAATAATGGGCTTCATAGGAATGTAGTCTATTTGCTAAAAAAAAGCTTATTTATCTTAGTCGTACAAGCAGCAGTTTGTGGTCAAAATATTCCTACTTTACTTGATTTTAAACTAAAACTTCCCTTTCTAGTCCATACGTTTACTTGCATAATATTGTTAGCGTTTCCCTGATATTGCTTTTTTATGTTTCAGGCTTACCGGTCAAGCATGTTGAAGGCATTTAAAAAGACCCTTGATGAAGGGGCATTCCACTTTGTAATTGGTATGATTTTTCTGTGCAGTAACTATATTTGAATCTAAAATTCTTATTTCAATTTTTCTGGCTCTCTTTACTGTGGCTTCCATTAATGTTTGTTGAAAAATTTTCCAGTGATTGACATCATCAGTTTCTTCATTTTTCTTTGGGAGATCCACTTATGTGTACTTTGTTTGGAAGTCTTTTCTTTCTCTGTTAACGATGCTTCTTGTCTAATTACAGAAGTCATGATGATGTTTCTCACTTGTTGCTAGTTGTAGCTCTGACATGGTGGAACATGTCAGATTAGCTGATGCATGCATGATTAGCTACTAATGTTTCTCTTGGATATTTTATTTTGAGTTATTCTTAAATGATCTAAAAATCTATTTCTCAGATAATATAGAATCTAATACGCACACAAAAATGGTTGAAAGACATAAACTTATTATAAATTAAGCGGTGATGCAGTCCTGTGCACTGCCTTGAGTTTGTCTAACTACAGATGCAGTTTATTCGGCTATTGACCCATTTCTTGCTGGTATTTGTGCATCGTCTTAGTGGATGACCGCAATCTGCGGGTAGCTGATTTTGCTCAATTTTGGGCAACTGCAAAGGTATACCCTCATTCTCTCTTTAAGGCGGCCTCTCGGTGTCTGTTGTTGTTCTCTATTTAGGGAATACTTTAGAGGTTGGTAGCTTCTGGTCTTATTTGTAGATTTTACTGGTAGTACAAAAGATGTGGGTTGTCAATGCCTGTTTGCAGCTTATCACATATGAACCTAAATTCTTATTACAATGATCATATAAGTGAATAAAGAATTTTCTCCAGCTGTAACCCACTTCTGCCTTTTGCTTGATATTTTCCTTCATAGTATTCTAGTATATTGGGACTTGAGGAGCTCTTTTGAGACTCCTTTAGCATGTCTATTGGTTAGGAAGTTAAAACATATTTAGAGGTCTATATTACCATGGCAATACCAAAATATCTCAATTTTAATGTTCTCTTTTCAATATTAAGCTTTACCTTTTTTTGGTGTATCTTGTTGCTTGGTTCTATGAATTAAAAATCATGCATGATGATGCCAACAACTAGAAATATTCTCTTGAGAAGTTTTCGAACAAAATGGTATGGACTTGATTTGTGTGAATAATGAACATCCCAATATAATATTTTGTGATTGATTGTGATATAAAGGTTACCAGTCATCTAAGTTTCTAACTTTCCTTTGTCAAATGAATAATTTACCTGTAGCTTCACGAACCATTGTATTATATTTTCCTTTACCTTTATGTTATGATCGATCTGTTTCTTCATAGATTATTAATATTATTGTTGTTGATAGTTTGAGCGACATCAATGCATATTCAATTGAATTGCTTAATTTTATGGTATATTGATTCAGTCATTTGTTTATGCTCGTTACAAGGCTAATTTTTCGTAGTTGAGTAATATCACATTCCAGTCCTCTTATAATGTGATCAGAAGCTTTTCCTTCAGACATATTAATATGTACTAATGCACCGCCTCCAATTTCACACTATCTTGGCTTAGAGGGGTGTATGTATATCATTAAAGATATTTGCTCTCTGTCTGCTTGCATGCCATGTATTTCAGTGGTTCACTATTTTGTTTACCCCATTTGAGAGCTATTCGTACTTCTTTTTTACCACAGGTATTTAATCTTTTTTTAGTGTAATCTGAATGAATATGGAAAATTTGCCGACTTTGTATTGTATGTTACCTGGCAGTAACTTTTGATGTCAAATCTCTATTATCATTTACTTCCTTGTATAGATTTGCCTGATCTTAGGGAAATCATGCCGTCTTCGAGCAAATTTCTGTTGAAGGTTTTTCTTGTTTAGTATTGGAAATTTCTGTTTTTCATTTGAAGCTTTTGGGACTTGCTCATTAGTTGCATACCATTTTGCTGTTTCCATCATGATGCTTTGATTTGTTCTGATAAAATGTTATTTGACAAATGGTGGAGGATTCAAACCCTCGACCTCCTCTCTAATGGAGGAGACCATGCATAATCACATGCAAACCATTTTAAATTAAGACTTTTCATATATTTTTCAGGAAGTTTGCGTTGTTATTTTACTTCTTAATATTTTGTTGAGATGTTAGCTTCTGTGAGTTGCTTGTGCTCTTCCTCCATTTGTCTATTGATCTTTTGTTTTTCAGTTACTCTTTAAGGTCATGGCTGAGTGAAATAGTCATTGTTTCCTGCTTAGTTCATCTTGTTTTTGCTTTATTGCAGAGATCAGGGTATGAAGTTTATATACTAGAAGCCACGTACAAGGACCCAGCAGTGAGTTTCTGTTTGGATTTTATTTCTTTCAAGTGATATCTGTATTCATTTGAAGTAGACTCTGTAGCTTATACATGACAAGTTATTATATTATGGTAAGGACTGCATGATGCACTGGCTAAGACAGAGATCATATATGATGAATGGAATCTAAATGAACAGCTTAACATAATAAGATAAAATGAAGGATAATTTAGCTGTAAAATGAACCACTATAGAGTAAAGGGCCAGATAATTATGTAGCAGATCCTGGTTAAGCACGGATAAGTCTTTGATTGCATATATTTGCATCGGTCATTGTTGCATCCTATCTTCTTCTTCTTTTTTTTTTTTTTTTTTCGAGTTTGACCTAAGTTTACTGCCTGAAAATAGAAAAAAAAGGTGATTTTCCTTTAGTCACTCTTTGTTCTTATGGATTTCAGGGTTGTGCTGCAAGGAATGTTCATGGTTTCACTCAGAATGACATACTCAAGATGGCTAACCAATGGGAGGATGCTCCATCCCTGTATATGAAGCTGGACATCAAGGTATTCATAGTTTACTTTTCTTTGCACCATCTGTGTGTGGGTTGATCAGAACCCTTCAAGATTGATAATATAATCTTCTGATCGGAATACTAAACTTCGAGTTCCAATATCTGACTTCACAACAGTCCTTGCTCCATGGAGATGATTTGGAGGAAAACGGGATTGAAGAGGTAATTTCATGCACATTTATATGGTCTATTTTTCTACATTCCTACTCATATATTCTTCTTGTGAGGACTCTTACCTGGTTCGGTGGAGCTACAGGATCAAATATGAATGGTATGAGACCATCTAATGGTTAATCTGACAGGTTGACATGGATACAGAAGATGGCAATCATATTGGCGATTCCTCAGGTTCTGAAGTTATAAATATTGAAAAGAATTCAAGGCCCTCTGAAGGTGTTCTAACCACTGATGGTATGTTTCAATCACTGCATCTTTCTTCTCTCTTTTCAAATTGTAATGTATGTCATTGCATATGATGTGTCTGAATTGTATGTGCTACAATGAGATAATAATTTCACGAGTCACGGCTACTACATATTTTAGTTGATATGGATAATTGAAGTGTTATTTCCTCACTGGAAACCACTACACCTTTTAATAAAACCAGTTTTAACTTTTTAATTATATTTTGCATCCTGTTATCTGGGTTTTGGGAATTTTGGTCCAACAGATGAGCAGAAAGGTGATGGTGAAGAAGAGCATCCAGTAGAGGTGGTGAAAGATCTAGGAAAGAGTAAATGGTCAAATGATTTGGATGATGATGATGTTCGCAAGACTGAAGCAACCAGGGGAAACTCCAGTGCCCTATCCAGTTTAACCAAGTCATACAGCAAGAAAGGTAAATCTGTGCGTTGGGCTGATCAGGTATGCTAGTAACCTTTTTCCTTTTATTTTGAGTGAAAGTTTTTGTTTATCAGTACGAAGCTATGCTTTAGTTGTTTGCATGTTGCATTTCCCAAAACAAATACCATCTATATTGCCGTACACCTAGTGAGAGCATGGTAGAAAACGAACTGTCAGCAGTGTTATCAATTGATTTGATTGTTATGGATGTTATATAATGTTTAATGTATATATGATGTTAAAAACATGCATGTGCGACAATAAAGGTGCAACCTTAGGTGTAGGTTACCCTTTAACGAATAACGACACCTATAAAAACAAGAAACAAAAGCAGACAAACTGGGTGTTCTTTAAATAAGATGATTACCATCAGATTGCTGCTGCAAGTGCCGTGGTATGATTGCCTCTAAGGAGATGCAACTGACTTGTATCTAAAAAGGAAGTATGGTTTATATTCTATTCACCTGGTATAATCATAGGAAGCAGCATATAAAGTAACTGGGACATCTCAGAAACAAGGTTCCCCATAAATCCCCAAGTCGACGTTGTATGAATCTTTGGGAAGCATATAAAGTTGACTTGTTTAAGCTTGTGATTTTGGATCATATCAAATTCTGAGCAATTGTTTCCTCAAGTGACGAGCATGTAACATACATAATGAACCAACCAAGTGAGTTGTGCATAGATCTGGCAACTAAGTTTTAGATTCTTCTAGACCCGGAGTCCATATCTGTTTATTGTTCTTGTGGATTTAATAGTTGCAAGTAGGACTCAACTACAAAGATATCCATCCCCGCCATCTTCATGTAGGATCTTGGACATCATTCTCTTGATCAAAATACTAAATTTTACGTAATTGGATGTTGAAAATTTAATAATTGTTTTTCCCAGTGTCATCTCCCCAGCGTTTTGAGTTGTGGTAGTTATGGATTCTGTCCTTTCAGATTGGCAGAATCGGATTCTCAATCGGTGCAGGAAAGACAGCAAATGTATCTTTAGTCATTGGTCCTGGTTCTGGATACAACTTGGTAAGAAGCTCACTTTTATAGATCATCCATATAAACAAGGCAAAGAGCGATGGTCGTTTTAAGGATTTGATTTTAAATGCACATGTTAACGCTTGAGTTGTTGCAGAAGTCTAATCCTCTACCTGAAGAAGAGAAACTCAACCAGAAATACACGGGTGAATCGAGAAGGCGAAACGTATTCCAAGAACAGTTGCGTGCTGAGCGGGAGTCGTTCAGAGCTGTTTTCGACAGTAAGAGAAAACATAGAATCGGTGGGCTGGGTGCTGATGAAGAATAACATTTTTTTCTTTTGTTTTTATATAAATTGATATTGTTGTAGCTTTGTTGTAAATTGTTGCATCATCTCAATTTGAGAGGAACTCATTCTCTCCCAGTTTTGTTTTCTGCAACTTGTATCTAAATTTATCCAATCTTGTATTTCTAATGTTATATCTCCTTCATCAACTTCTAAATTTTACCCATCATTTGCTTAATTAACTTGTATTTTTATTTAGAGTTGTGTTTCATCGTAAAACATTTACTTTGTCCCTTAAAATATGACCACTTTCTCACTCTATATTATTATTGGCGTCATTGATAAAGTAGAGATTATTTATGGAGCGATAATAAAAAGTTAGGGTGCAAACTAGGGACCTATTGCTGTTTTATCTGCACCACGGTAAGACCAACCGCATCTAAATTTTTGTGTTCTATTTTTCAAGATTATAAATTCGTTTTTATGCATCTTGGAATTGTTATTGCCATTTTATTTCATATTTTACATCAGTTTTCTTAATACACGTCATAACAAAAAAATGCGATTGATTATAGTTCGTAGCATGATCTTTGAACATAGTTACAAAAATGGCCTTATAATTAAAATTAAAATATGTAAAAAAAAAAAAACTCAAAAATCTTTTAGAAAAGTTGTAAATATGATGTGAGACAAAATTTTCGTGCTTGAAAATATGACGTGGAAGGTTGACAAACTTACTTTAAAGACCATATGTGTGATTAATAGCTAGTATGAGAAGTAAATATTTATCTCGTATCATATTTCCAAATTTCTTAAAAAATTAGAATTCTTTTTCTTGCATATTCTAAACACCAGACTATTTTTGTAATCCGACCCAAAAGTGATTATGTAAAAAGAACATGTGACACCCATCCTCGTGACTTGTGAGCATGTAACAGATATTTCCTGGTAAAAAGCATGACACATTCCGCTTTAAGGAATTTAGTAAAAAGATGATGAATCAATTTTGATTCCTCGTCCAAACCAAACCGCTACTTGTCATCAATATTTAGTCATAAATATTACTCTATCGGTCCCCGAAAAATGTGGTTAATTTATTATATTGGATCGTCTCTTATAAGTGTGGTGTTTTTATAAATGAAAATGACCCCACTAACTTTCTAATATTTTATACCTCACAACAAATCAAATACGTGGGCCCCTTTTCCCACTCCACAAATATGTATTTACTTTTTCTTAAAACGTTTGCCGCACTTCTCCGTAACACACTAACTCGGGATGTAGGGAGTAGTATTTATGGAAAAAAAAATGTGATCTCACCCTACACTCCTTAGCGTGTAGTATTTATTATCTTTTTAATTAGTTGTCATAGTTTTCTAGTAAGTTTGTATAGTATGAATATGATTATAAAAAATCGTCTGCATTAATCACTGCCTATTGTGGCCGTTGACCGGTTGTACAAATAGTAATCCCCATTGGTTCTGTTGTTGTTTTTAAGTAATTAATTAATTAAAATAAATTAATAAGATTTTAATGAAATTTTAAGCCATGTAAATTTTATTAATCGAAGGGCGATTCTAGGCTTTATTCGGCCCCCGGATCCATCCTTGCCGTTCTATGTAGTATAATATATTCATGCATGAATATGATGAAACCGACATTTATTTGTTTATTAATTAGAAAATTTTAGATGCATAATTTATATGATCATCCGACTATTGGATTTACAGCCCAGTTCGATCAACATGCATCATGTCATAAGTGGCTATAAAATCAATTAAAAAAAAATCCCTCAAAATAAAATTCATTATTGTAAATACTTCAAAATATGGAAAAAAAAAAACGTCGTTGAGAGAAAAAATATGGGATGGTGGTGTCGTTGTTGATGATTCAACTTATGACTCCAGCCTTCCAACTGATCATATTTCCAATCTCGAATTTTATTTTCTCATACCATATTTATAATTTCGTAAAGGTCAGAGTTTTGTGTTTGCATATTTTGAAGGTCAGACTAATTAACTATATATAAATATATAATTATGTGTGCGTGTGTGTTTCTTTTTGGTGTCACTTTTCCCGGTATATTCGTATTCGTCCACCTAAATATTTTGGAGCTTTTTTCGTCTATATAATACTCCCTCCGTCCACAGTAAATTTGCCACATTGTAGATGGCACGAGTTTTAATAATTTGTTGGTTGATTGTATTATGAGTGGAATAAGCGTCTCACTTTTATATAGTTTTAAATTGTGTTGTGAGTGGAAAAGTAAGTGAGGTGTGTGGGGTCTATTACCATAAATGGATGTGGCAAATTTTTTGTGGACGGACCAAAAAAGGAAATTGTGGCAAATTTATCGTGGACGGAGGGAGTATAATATTCATATTAGTAATTCGACCGAATTGTTTTATTTAATAATCATATCATATTTGAATTTCTTAAGGATAAGTGAAATAGCATTTAGCAGTCCATATAATATTGTTTCTCTCTCAGGCGGCATGCAGTTGCTAGCGAATTAATTTCTCATAAATTCACCTTTCCATTTGTCAATATAATCAAATAAGTATTATTTTAAGTACTCAAGCTAAAGCTCTATTTTATCTTATTTTACCAGTTTTATTTTGCATTGCTTTGACTTATCTTGGTACGATAGTGATGAGAATGTTATTGGTTTTTTTTTTTCAAAATATTTATGTTAGATATTCTTTTATACGTGGTGTGTATCGGTGATAAGAGAATAAATATAAAACTCAATTTATAGGTAGATGATTTCATGTGAAGAAAAAGAATCTTGTTCTCAATTTTGGTCATTTGCGTTTATTTCTCGGGGTTTTTAAGTAATATATATTGTTGTTTTTAGCTTTGTGTGTACTTTGTTTAATTACGAAAATTATAATCTTAATTTCCGTAAGTCTAGCTAGTAATCTACGGGTTTTATTTAATAACTTTTTAAACCTAAATAGATAAGCGCGAAGCACCACTTGAAATCAAATAAGTATTGTGCAACTTGAACTAGATTTGATCAATTGTTTATGTCACAGTTTTTTTTTAGAACCATTATGTCATAGTTATTAAATATATGGTTCATTGCATCAAACTTAACGTGTCTTTCGATTTAAATTCAACTTCTGAAATGTTGTAAATAAATACCCAATTACTTTTAGAATTTCTGCAAATTCAACCTATCCTATTTTTTCCGGCCTCCAACAAGCTGATTTGGCACGTTCACTAAACAACATGGACTAGAGTTCCGTTCTGTAAATACTATATCATCATAAATATTTCATAACAATGTCATTTTGTATCTAAATATTAAAAAAAAATTCAGTATTGAAGAAACTGAATATGTTCACCACTTCCCCTAATACGGCTCCGTTTGAAAGATTTATGGTGGCGCAATATATAGAAAATAGAATCTTAGTTTACGTCATTAATGAACAGGCTAAATCAGTTTATCGAAGGACGAAAAAAATAGGATAGATTAAATTTGCAAAAATTATTTCGTAATTTATTGGAATCTAGTGTTAGAGTACTATTTCATTTCATTCAACATTATTATATATTGCCACCATACATATAATTTATATTGATAAAACAAAAGGTTCAATTAAATGATGTCTAGTGTGAAACTACGTCACAAGATTTAACTCATAAGATAGTACTAATATTCAATTTCAACACAACCAAACATCAAAATAATTACAAATGTAACATTAAATATGCTCTTGAGATGATAGATGTTTTATTATTTTATGTAGAAGGACCCAATATTTGGATTGAGCAAGTTCCTCACTACTTGGACCAAAAAGGAATTAAAAAATAAATAAGTAGCTTAAATCCTAGTGAAATTAAATTTAATTAAATCCACTAGCAGACCTCATTTTGTATAGACTTTATTAATTAATTTATAAACCTCAACTTGAGCAGCCATACTTTGTGCATATAAATACTAGACAAGTTCCCATGCTTATTACCTCCATAACCTTTTCAAAGCCATAAAAAAAATACACACAACACACACTAAAAAAAAAGCATGGCTGTTGGTATAACTAGACAATGCATTACCCGTTTCATGGACATTGAGCCCATGAAATTTTCTCTTTCATCCCCATCTGCAATTGCAAGACAATCAGTCCATCTCCCAAATCATGTAAGAACGTGACTACTTTTTATTTTTCCTTTGTCTTTTTTTAACTTTACAAACAAAAGGTACAAACCATTAAAGCGCATGTTGTGCTGACCACATAATATGGCTACACATTTCATTTTCTGATAGAAATATCAAGAACTCAGCTCCTTGTCTATGAATGGCTGTGGAGGCGATCCTCGAGCCCCTCTCGGCGTCATCGAAACCCGAACGTTCTCCGCCGCACCTACACCGGCCTTGGCGGCCGACCGCCTCAACTCCGCCCTCTACGACCTCAAGACGACCTCTCCGACGTCGGATTCCGGGATTATTCGGATTGAGGTAAGTCATTCTTACTTTGACTTGAAATTAATTGTCCGAGAATTCAATTAATTTTTTCAAGTAGTCGGATTGGAATTGATAACACCATGAACTAGGGAGCATGCAAAAATGAGGGAAGAATTAAAATTTTTTGTGGGTATTTGCCACGTGGTTGGTTGTGAGAGGATAATTGATTTCTACCAATCTTGATCCTTATCCTACATTTGGGATTCAGATTTTGGGATTGGTGGAAATTGCATGATCAAATTTTGGGTTAATCAAATTTTGAAAAAAAAAAGAAAAAAGAAATATATAAATATTGTGCAGTCTGATATATTTTTTTCTTAATTGAAGAACGGCAATATTTGGGTGGAATATAATTTCCTTGAATGTAAGTGGTAGATGATCATAAATTCAACTAATATTAAGCTTTGAGCCATGCAAAGGTTCCTATAAGAAAGAATACATGCACGTATCTACGTATTTTGAGATTCTTTTTTCTTTTTTTCCGGATGAAATAATTTTACGTATAAATCGATGAATACATAACTACAAAATAACTACCTTCTAGCTCACATGGCATGACATCCTCTGCCCGCAATTGGTGTCCCACTCGTGTCCCAGTATTCTGATTTTTTATATTTTTTGTTATTTTTTTTTCTTTATTTCAAATCTCTTATGCTAGCTTTAGTACTTTACAATTATTAATTAGGATTCATCCATCCAATTAGGATTTATATTTAATTTTTTACATTTAATTTACATTTTTTAATTTATAATTGATTATTCCAAAAATAAGGTATATAATTTTTTTTAAATTCTGATTTTTTGTAACATATGTTTATAATATGATTTATTGTATAATACTGATTTTTAAATAAATATTATTAAAATTGTGAAATTAAGGATGAGATACAATTGTGGGACAGATGATTCCATCCATTTATAGCTACGTTTAGTTCTTTATATGAATTAAAGCTCTCTGTGATTAGCGTGCCAGCTAGGATATATAATAATAATTAACACATGTTATGACTTCTGTTTGTAACATGATAAATGTATATTAAAAATATCATTATATATAAATACATGCATGCAATAATTTATTGGCTGTTGGTATCGATAATTAATGTGTATATACATTGACACGTATGTTTAATGAAATTGCATATTCAACGAATATTTATGAAGATTGGTCACGATGTTATGGTTGCTACTTCGAAAGATAACACAGAGTTGGGCAGCCTAATTGAAAGCTGTAAGTTGCTTGTTAGTGATGGAAGTCAGTCGTTTGTGGTTAAGTGTGTGAGATGAGAGGCTAATACGAAAGCTCACTCTTTTGCTAGGAACTCTATAGATTTCCCTCCTTACATGCATGTTTGGATGAACCTTCGAATAGTGTGGAGGGTCTTCTCCATTTAACCATATTTTTGCTCTTAATAAAGTACATCTTTCCCTCAAAAAATAAAAAATAAATAAAAATTGCGACAAATTCTTACTCCATTAGATTGTTTTTCATGGTTATACTGCAATTTTTGTTATCACGAGACTATTAATATGTAGATTATTTAAATCGTTACCTAATAGTCTAAGATGTCCTATATTATCTACTATCCCCTAAACAAGATTAATCAAATATTTTCCTGGCTGCATACAAAGAGTTTCCTAATTTATCTTAGGTTGTATATGACCATTAATTAACTATATTTTGAAAATAATAAATTAAGAACAGATGCTTTTAGAATTGCTTTAATCAGTATTAACTAGGCTATAAATTCTAAGTCAAATTTGATTTGATTGAATAAATGAATTTTGTAATGTTTTCTGTAATTGCTTTTTTTACATCGTTTGTTAGACTGTAGCTAAAGTGTATTGCAGTGTTCAAATAAAAGGTAAAATTTAATTATAGGAATAATGGAATATCCTAGAACTTTTTCTCAAATACTAATACTTAAAATTAAGAAAAATATATGCTACCGCAACATTTCGAATTTAGTCCATTGGATCCCCCTGTCTTTTCATTCATTAACACTATTTTATTGTATTTTTATTCTAGCTCACAGCTAAGGGCTCGTTTGGTAGGGGTGATTAGGGTGTATAATATATCTATGACACCCTAATATCTTGTTTGGTATGAAGTATACGACCCTTTATAAAGTTCGAGCCCGTATGAATAATACTTACTTTTGTTGTTATGTATACTACCTATGAGGTGGTATAAATAATACTGCAACTAATTATAGCAATAAATTACAATAATTACTATATGTTGCAGAGAATTTAATACATCATACCAAACGGAATATTAATTCTTTATATTTATAAGACATTTCAATCAAACATATCAGGCCTTATCCCATATTTTATACCAAACGAGCCTACTCCAATAATCTAAGTTCTAGCTTGCTAAGCTTTAGTCCAACAACAAGGATTGTTTGTTTCATCTTTAGCCATCGTTTCCAATTTTCATTAATTATTTTTGTATGAGATTATAAAAAGGTATTACATAAATAATTTTAAAATCTGAAAATTATATATTTGAAACTAAAGTCGTGCTTGTATAGAGACGTGTTGTATATAAATTTGAATATGAAGAATAATAATATAGAAGAAGAAATCCCATAAATTAACATGATTACATTTAGCATAATCCAATTTCATTAACATCTTTTAGATTAAGCAACTAGCTACAGACACACATACCTTCTAATTTTTAAGTTATTCATCCAAACAAAAATTTAAAGATTAATCATTATAAATAACACAATTTTCATACGAATTTATACTTTTTACATAAATCTTTTTTTGAGGAGAATTTTCAAATAAATCTTAAAATACGTTAATTAGAGATGTTGAAAATTTGAAATTATACAGTGGAGTTAGATCCTTTATCGGATTCAAGTCATACGTGCATGTATTGAAATTAAAAAAAAAAAATTAACAAAAAAAAATTCTAAAACAAGAAAAAGGTACAAAAAATATTAAGAATTAATGGAAGGATGTTTATGGCTATGCAAAGGTGCCGATCCTGCAGCAGATAGAGGCCCTTGATTGGCTGAGGTGCCAGAGCCACCCTCTTCTTCCTCGCTGTTACTTTTCCGGCAGAGATTCCGGCGCCATTCCGCTCATTGACCATGGCGAGGGAAACGGCAACGGCGATGATTCTCAACAGAAGCTGGTCAGTGTCGCCGGCCTGGGATCTGCGGTCTCCTTTCGCCATC
The DNA here is from genome assembly GCA_031470985.1 of Agastache rugosa. Taxonomy (NCBI): domain Eukaryota; kingdom Viridiplantae; phylum Streptophyta; class Magnoliopsida; order Lamiales; family Lamiaceae; genus Agastache; species Agastache rugosa. Next base: position 30,721,999 of record CM062605.1, read on the forward strand.
TCGGTCCGTTTTCCTTGGACGATTGGCATTCGATCAAGAGGTATTTGTATATATCTCCCAATTTGTTTCTTATTCCACGTCTTGTACTTTTCGGAGCTCGAGAAATTGATGATGATTTGATTAAATTCGGAGTGTTTGCTGTTGCCGCTGTGTTTTGTCTAGAAATTGATAAAGTTTTGGTAGTTATTCTTAAGAATTGTGATGATTTTGTTGATAAATGTCTAATTATTTGAAGTAACAGGTGAGCTTAGCAATAAATGAGGAACTGTAGGTTGCATTTGGACTGATACAGGAAGACATACTCCATCCGTTCTTTTATAAGTGTCCCCACCGTCAAATTACACATACCATACCTAGGAAATAAAAAAATTTGCCAATGTAACCTTATTAATTATCATTATTAATGTATACATACAACTAGTTAACAAATTACGAGAAACATTAAAATAGGAAGAATGTCATTATTTTACTCTCAAATTTTGAAATAGGACACTTATTTGAAAACAAAAAATTGAGCTAAAATTACTCCACTAGTTTAGTGGTAAAATGCATTGCTTCACTACTTGAGGTCTCAGGTTCGAAACCTGCTCCAAGCATTTGCCATGATTGTGTGCGTGTGTTAGCCTAGTGGTAGAGTGGTTAATGCTCGGGCCAAAGGTCACGGGTTCAAGTCCACCGTCGCACGACCTTTAAAATTTCTTGTAATGTTTGTTCAAAAAAAAAAAATGAGCTAAATGGGACACTTAAGAAAGAACGAAGGGAGTATAATTTATTTTTGATTGGAAATTTTTATGTTTTTAGTCGCATTAGTTTCAATACTTTGATAAAGGAGACCTTGATATTCTGAAGAAGCCAGCTCCAAACAAAAATGACGAAGAGGAATAGAGGATAAAGATCTTCTCTCAGTACTAATTTAGCATGCACATGATCGAGGAGTTGAATAACTTCTATTAAAACATTCATAATTGTGTAATGCTTGAACTGATTAACCAAGTTCAGCATTTGTTAGATCTAAAAACTGGTGAAATTGCCCGGTCGAAGATTTGAGGATTGAAGTGGAAAATATTTTTTGTATTGCATTACAATGCTATCATAGACCTTCCAGATTCTGATTGTGCTTTTATCTCAACGTAGGTTCTTGTCCAAAAAGTGTCCATTGATTCGTGCTTATGGCGCTATCCGATTTGATTCAAAGTCTAACATAGCTCCTGAGTGGGAGGGTTTTGGTTCCTTCTATTTTATGGTCCCTCAGGTAAATAAATATCTATATTTTTCTTGAATTGCAAGGAAATTTCTAGTATGCACATGTAGCATATCAAAAATAGCCATTTGGTTTTGAACAAATGACAATACTGTTGGACTCTAATTACAGGTTGAGTTTAATGAGTTTGAAGGAAGTTCAATGATGGCAGCAACTATTGCATGGGACAATCGTCTGTCACGGACCTATGAAGAAGCTATTGCTGCACTTGAGGCTACCATGTTGCAGGTCTGACTTACATTTCATCCTTTTGTTAGTCTGAAACTTGGTCCATTAACATAAAATTTGTGTTACAGGTTTCATCACTTGTCCAGAGGTTAAATGGCAGCACTCATCGTGCTGTTATGCTCCACCAGGCTCATGTTCCCAATAAAGCTTCATGGGATTTAGCTGTTAAGCAAGCTTTGGACATGATAAATAGGAAAAACTCACCGCTTGTTAAGGTTGCACATTAATTCATATGCTAGATGTTTTCCTGAAGTGCTTAATATTCCATTTATGATTACTATATCAACTAGATATCAAGTGAAATGACAACTAATGTGTCAGATCTAAATGTAATTTTTGTTTTTATGAAGAATTCTTGTTCCTTTTGTTTGGCATTTTCTTCAACAGTCATTTCTATGTATGACTCACCTCTAACTGCATGGCATTTGGTCTCTAAAATACAGGTTGTCCTTGCACGTAGTAGCAGAGTTCTGACCACAGTAGAGGTTGATCCTTTGGATTGGCTGACAAGCTTGCAGGTTTCATTTTCTTCTTTTTTTTCCCTTCGTTTTGTCATTCAGATTTGTTTTCTAGCAATTGATTTGTAAGGAAGATGTATAACACCTGATTTTATTCAATATAATACTTGATTCTTTATAGGTAGAAGGGGTCAATGCCTATCAGTTCTGTCTTCAGCCTCCTGAATCACCAGCATTCATTGGAAACACTGTGAGTTATTCTTGCATTAGTTATTAAGAAATCAATTCCGACCCGCTCGACCTCTCTGATAATATTAGTGGTTAGCTTAGCTTTTCAATGTTTTCATCAAAAAATATAATGTCAAAATTTTAATAAATATTTCTGCAGTTGTATCAAATAATAGCATGTTATAAATTTGGATTCAATCAGTTGCACAATGCATCTACTTATTGATGCTTAGCTGCTAGAAAACGCAATATATGATATCTTCCATGTTAGTGTATTACTATATTTACAGATTTCACTAGCGAAGTACTTTTAGATTTCCAATTTTAATGCCTAATACATCAGTATCTGGTGATGACAGCAGATAATGATGTTACACAAGTGTGTTGAAGCATATTTTTTCTGGGCCACCGAGTATACAAAGCTTTCTATCTGATCATGGTTTCTGTTTTTGAAACTTGTTAACAGCCAGAGCGACTATTCTATAGAAACCGGCTTAGTGTCTGCAGTGAGGCTTTGGCTGGAACACGAGCTAGAGGTGGGACCGAGTCTCTCGATTTACAGATAGGACAAGATTTACTTTCCAGGTCATTCTCCATTCTGGCCTCAGATTACCAGAACTTCTCATGTTACTTTATAGCTTTGGAGTTTTTTGAAGTTGCAATGGCACCAGAATTAATAGTTAATCCCTTTTTGCATTTATTTGCAGTGCCAAAGACCACCATGAGTTTTCTGTAGTAAGAGAAAGTATAAGAAGAAAGCTAGAGGCAAGTAAAGCTATATGTTTTTCTGATGATAGCATATTATATTACAGTGCAGCAGTAAAGCAATGTTATTAATCCTTTTGGATCATCTTTTTAGAGTGAAACCATTGTCTGCTTTCCCAATTCTCTATTTCAGGGCATATGTTCCAGCACGATCGTTGAGCCTAGCAAGGTTCTACGTAAACTTCCACGTGTTCAACATCTTTATGCTAAACTAACAGGCACACTGCAGAAAGAAGATGATGAGGTATTCTTAGCCAAAGCTCAAGGCGTCCTCTTTCAGTTCTTACATCATTTATCAAGAAATTCAAAATATAATAAATTTCACTCTGTGAATGCATAATAAGGTCACAGGCTCAAATTTGTCTGCTAGTCAGTAAGCATGACTTTGGGGTGTGTTACGAAATTTTTAAGGCTGAAGACTTGTTTAAATTTCGTAGCATGCATCATCAACTTCATAGGATTAATGTCAACCTTTGATGGGATACTTTACCTGCTTTTCAGTTTAAGATTTTGTCTTCCCTGCATCCAACTCCTGCTGTTTGTGGGCTTCCTACGGAGGAGGCACGGATGTTGATCTCAAAAACTGGTAAGCATATTTTATTATAATTCCATAGTTTTAGCAATATTTACTTCTTTGCCTTTTGCTAATATCCATTTTGTTTCCTTCGGAGTGTTTGGCGTTTGTTTGTCATGGTTTCCTTGAAAAGAATCTAAGTACCATAAGTCTATTTTTACATATTAATTGCTATATTGTGCAGAAATGTTTGATCGAGGAATGTATGCTGGCCCTGTTGGGTGGTTTGGTGGTGCAGAGAGTGAGTTTGCTGTGGGAATAAGGTCGGCATTGGTTGGAAAGGTTAGGCAACTGACATCTCTTTTCGACTGTGCACAATACAGTATCTTCTGAACTCTCTGCGACGTGCTTTCAATAATCTAAAATGACCTTTAAATAGAACTAAACCACAGTCGAGATTAATTTCCTTTTCATGATTTTAGCTTAAGTGGCGCTAATTGATGAGTTTGTTACTTTTTATAAAAAGGGTTCTGGTGCGATACTCTATGCTGGAACTGGGATCGTAGAAGGAAGCAATTCTTCGTTGGAATGGCAAGAACTGGAGCTGAAGACTTCACAGGTTTGACCTTCGACTGCACGTGATGTATCTGAAACCACATTTACAATTACTTCAAGTAGAGTTCACATTGTTGTTGTTTCCAACGCTGCAGTTCACCAAATTGATGAAACTTGAAGCAGCACCTCTAGTGTCGGTCAGGGAGAAAGTCGAACTCTAACTTAAAAGGTCAGTGGTCTGAACAACTTGTTCACACTCCTATATAGCTTAGTTATATATCAAGTGGTTATCTTTCAGTCTCCTGAGCTATATATCTTTTAGGATCTTCAGTTTTATTTATCTCCAACGGAATTTCTGTTCTCCTTTTCATTCTCTGCGACATTTCCGGTGAAAGAAAGCAAAAGAAAAAGATGAGGGAGGACCATATTGGTCCTTAGAATGGTAATTATTAGGTTGTCATATATATGCCCATTTTTTCTGTATATAGCTGGTTCGCCATCAGCCATTGTTTGATCAACTGTATATACACGTACGTATAGAGAGAGAGAGAGAGACATGATTTCTTGAGATTGAATGTTTTGTATATAATATATCATTCGATTCCTCTACTGTAAATTACAATAAGCAATCTTTCCTGTTTCTGTGTTTTTACTTGAAGCTGGTTGAAAAAATTCTAAAAAAATGTAATATTATTTTGCTAACATACCTTTTTTTGTTTCTTTATTGAAATGTAAAGGGCCAATCTCGATTTTGGTCTGATAATATCAGGGACTTCTGCAAATCTGTGCTTAGGATCTTCAGATTGTTTGATAAATGCCACGCTACATCTTCACCTCTCTTCTATCTATGACATCTTCGTGCTCAGTTCAGTTCGTCCACGTCGACACCGACTCCGGTGCTTAGTCTATCTTGGCAACCTAAAATACAGGAAAAATAATCACTCATATATGATGTATTTTTTTCTTTTTTCCTTTTTTTTTTACATATAATCATGTAAATCGAGCATAAAAGAGAAGTTCCCCAATATCAATTAAATATAGTATGTTCTACAAATTTTGGTCTCAATGGCAGCAAGTCCATTATGCTCTACGATATTAAACAGGGATCAATTCCAAAAGAAATTAATACGAGGAAAGGAGAATTGCAGTTTTGCTCAATATGTGGGATTAATTAAAAAATTATTCTTCCCTAAAAAAAGTTGCAATATATTCGTATAAGTACTATTTAGAAGAAGGAGGAGTCTTGTGTGAGACTAGTCTTATAGATTTTGATCAGTAAGATGTCTAATATTTTTGTGTTAAATATATCATCCCTTTATATTTTTGAATTATAAACAAATCTTAGGAGTATTATAGCACACCTTCAACGTTTGTTTATTTTACCTCCAGTAAAAGTTTAGATACAATATATAGTAAATGCAAATTTCAGAATAAATGTGTCTTTTTTTTGTTTTTGTTTTAAAAAGAAAAAGAATAAATGCATTTTAAAATAAATAAAAATTAAAAAATGGTGGCTTCGGTATGCAGCTCATTACTCATTTTAATTCTTAACGTATTGAATTAGAAAGGCAAGCAACGAATAAGCTTTGTGTCTTGGCCAAAAACCAAACAAGGAAAGTTAGGAACATATAATTTTTTTTTCCTTAAGTAAAGCTAATGATTTATTCTGCTTTATAAGCTTATGTTGGTCATCAAACACTATTTTCAATTTGCATTGCAAAATTTTGCCAATATTCTAAAAATGGAGCAGGAGAGGAGAAACCCTAGAAATATGAAATTTGAGTATGTTTTGCCTTCCTCCTGGTGGACAGAGACAGCCGATTCCCATTGTTTGCTCATTGATGTTCCAGGTACCCCTAAATCGCGATTTTCAATGAAAATATATATATATATATATATACTGATGGATATACTATCGGACATTTATTTTGAATTCCATAATTTTCACAAAATATTAAATTGTATCTACCCTTTAAGTACATATTTTCATGTACATGTATTGCACATGTAATTCAAAATATCCATGATCACAATACATATATTAATATTTTTTTTAAATAACATGAAAGTCATAATAATAATAATAATAATAATAATAATAATAATAATAATAATAATAATAATAATAATAATAATAATAATAATAATCCATTGAAATAAGAATCTTTGCCAGAACTTGGTAATTAATGCATGTCTACAAATTATACAGTTTATTTATTATTTTTATTTTCATCCCAACAACGAAGATGTGCTTCCAAACATTGAAAAGAAAGGCCACAATTTTAGCCATCTTTTCTGGATTCCTTTTCATTAGTACTATAGAAAATAGTGCAAAACCTCCTCAAGGCGATTGAGTTGACGATGTGAGTGGACTCGTAGCCAAAAGTCATGATTCGACTCTCACCAGTATTTTCTAAGTCAAATATGTCACATATAATTCGTCTAAATACTATTTACCTTACCAATTCGGACCATTAATTGATCACCTCGGATTACATTAATATAGAATTGATTTCAGTTCATACCTTACTAAAAACTTCAAAAGAAATTGTACATTGTTCAAATAAGTTTCAAATGTTCAGCTCCTACATCCTTCAACTAAAACACAATCTTTGATCTGCACAATGCATGGAATTTGTGTCTGAATTTTGATGGCTTTTGACGTTGAAGGATTCAAGAAGGAAGAAGTGAGGATTCGAGCTGATAGCAACGACCACGTTATAGTGAGCGGAGAAAGACAGGCCAACGACAACACAATCCTCCATTTCGAGCAAGCTTATAAAGTACCAGAAGGCGGTAACATACAAGAAACTAATGCCATCTTAGAGGATGAAACCTACTACGTTATTATATCCAAGAAACTCGGCTCCAAAAATGAGAACTCCATCTCAACCTCCGCTCAGACAGACCGTCAACCTCAAGACAGCACGTCTGATGGTGTAGATAACACCAACAAAGACGATTCTAACCAAAACCGCGAAGAAATGGCTAAGGAAGATAGGTCAGACAACAATTTACTGAAGAAATTGTCCAAGATGATGAAGAAGAAGAGATGCCTTGTTTTGACAGCTTCATTAGCATTTTCGTTAGGAGTTCTTGTATCTTACCATTACCAGTCGACTCCACAGGTTGAAACATCTGATTCCATTCTTATTAATTTCATTATTTAGTTATGTTCTTGAACCACTTTTAGCAAAATAAGGCTAAAGGGGGTCTAATCTTTTACCAGAAGGAGGCCAAGAAAAGAGCAGCAGACGGAGCGTAGAAAGAGAGAAAATCCTGCAGAGCTTTCTCATGAGATAACGAGCTAAGAATATCCCACGAAAGCATCAGAAGGGGGACTTTTTATCTTATTACAAGGATCAGATTCCAAAACAAGTCCACCAAATTCGAAAAAGTTGTAATACTACGATGACGAAGCTTCTTGTTAGTGTGGGATATATCTATATATATATAATATATGTGAAACTGTAGAAAATGCAGTCAGTGTGTATGCTTGAAGCCAGAAAAGAATCAAAGAATATCAGCCATATCTCAGTGTGAAAATGAAATTCAGAAAGTAAATTTATTCCCAAATGTGACAAATTGTCCTATTTCATTAAGCAATAATGTGAAGCTACATTTTATTTATTGAAATTCTACCACTCAATCAGGGAAAATGCAGCAATCACCATTTTCTTGACTATTTTATACATCCTTCATGACTGCAGACGTCTTACATTTCAGTTGAAATCTAATCACAAAAGTGGGACATCAACTTAAAATCAAGTAAACTAATGCAATCACAAATAATTCAAACTCCTTTCAGATACTCTCAACTGTAATAATCACCACAAACAATCCTAGTTAGGCACACATAACCTGATCAAATAATGCACTAACAAAACCAGACACAAACTTAGTCGAAAGCTGCAAATTCGACAACGAGGTTTGAAGAATCCGAACCTGATGAATAAAGAAGATGCTTTTCCCACAACTTTTTATCAAAATGTTGCTGGAAACTTTTGACAAAAAGGAGGTGGAAGATCATGTGCTTCTAGGAGCATCTTGTGGCACCATGATTTAAAGCACCTTCTTCCAGTTTAGTCAATTACCCTACACACAGAAATACACACAGTATGTTGAAGATGAGCAGATTGTACAAGAATATATGCTCTGCTTTGAGTTCTGTTCAATCAAGCATCATAATCATACACACTACATTTTTACTATACATTACGTCGTCACGACACTGAAACAGAGCATTTTGCTACAGAGGCACAGAGGAACAGAGAAGTAGTTTGCAGTGTTGTTAATCAAAGAATAATCTTTTTGCTGTTTTTAAAGTATAATATTGTTAAAATCCTTAAGAAAAGGTGAAATTCATTGGATTAGTCTAATAATACGGAAGTATGGAGCATAACTTGAGACAAAATCCAAGTCTGTAGCCGCAGCCTTTCCAATTCATCTTAGTTATATACATACAAGATACATACACACACATATATATGTGTAAATAGAATTATTTAAATGAGCAGTATTATAAGAAATATGGAGTGTAAACAGGAAGTTGTAGCCAAGAATTTTTATTGAGGACCCAAAACCAAAAAGGAGGTGCAAAACTAAAAGTGGGAGGGATAAAATATGGAAAAAGTGAGAAAACTTCATAAGAGAGAATGGAATCCAATCTCTCTCTCTCTCTCTCTCTCTCTCTCACACGCACGCACGCACAGATAGTGCACAAACAAATTACTGCCTGTCACATTCCACATCACACCCCCAAAACATTCCCACTATTTCTAATTACAGCTAGAAAAAGATCTCTCGAAAGAAGAAACAATACTACTATCAAAGAAAAATAACCCAAAAAAATTAAAAACAGCACAAACCAGGCATTTAGCTATTTCCCAATCCCAAAAAGATAATATAAACAAAGAATATTGAAAGTTAAGTTAAGCACACACAACATCGGACTCAAAAGCTATGAACCCATAACAATGGCGTCCGACCAACCCCCGCAGCCCTCCGACCAGCCTAACCCGCCCGCCACCGTCCGGAAACTGATCGTCGAAGTGCTCGAGGCGCGAGACCTCCTCCCCAAAGACGGACAGGGCAGCTCTAGCCCGTACGTCGTCGCTGATTTTGATGGACAGAAGCGGCGGACTTCCACCGTGCCGAGAAATCTCAATCCGGTGTGGAATGAGGCGTTGGATTTCGTGGTTACGGACCCGAAAACTATGGAATTTGAGGAGCTGAACGTGGAGGTTTTCAATGACAAGAAGCTCAGTAATGGCAATGCGAGGAAGAATCATTTCCTGGGGAGAGTGAAACTGTACGGATCGCAGTTTGTGAAGAGAGGGGAAGAGGGATTGGTGTATTTCACGTTGGAGAAAAAGAGTGTTTTCAGTTGGATTAAGGGGGAATTGGGGTTGAAGATTTATTATTATGATGAGATTGTGGAGGAGCAGCCTCCGCCGCCGCCTGAAGAGCAGCCACACCCTCCGCCGGATCAGCAGCCGCCACCTCAGCCGCTGCCGGAAGAAGTCATGAAGAAGCCGGTTTTTGTTGTTTCGGAAGAGCAACCGCCTCCAATGGAGCCGCCGCGAGAGCATTCACCTCCGATGATCAGGATTCATGAGCCGCCACCAGAACATGAGCCTCCGCCGGAGAATATCCCGCCACCGGGATTCTCGCCGGACATGAGAAGAATGCAGATGGGAGGCAACGGCATGCCCGGCCCCATGGCAGGAGAGAGGGTGAAGGTGCTACGGCGGCCGGTGAACGGAGATTACTCGCCGAGAATTATCGCCGGCAAATTCAACGGCGACTCGTCGGAGAGGATTCACGCGTTCGATTTGGTGGAGCCGATGCAGTATTTATTCGTGAGAATAGTCAAAGGCCGCGGGCTCTGCCCGGGCGAGAATCCGCACGTGAAAGTCCGCACTTCCGGCCATTTCGTACGGTCGAAGCCCGCCGTTCCTCCGCCGGGCGGCGATCCAGCCAGCCCGGAGTGGAATCAGGTTTTCGCCCTAGGTTACAACAAGGACACTGCCGCCAATTCCACTCTCGAAATCTCAGTCTGGGACAGCGCATCGGAGAGGTTCCTCGGCGGCGTCTGCTTCGATCTCTCCGACGTGCCGGTGCGGGACCCGCCGGACAGCCCCCTCGCGCCGCAGTGGTACCACCTGGAAGGCGGCGCCGACGACCAGAACCGAGTTTCCGGCGATCTACAGCTGTCGGTCTGGATCGGCACGCAGGCCGACGACGCCTTCCCGGAGTCCTCGAGCGCCGACTCGCCGCAGCCGTTCGTATCGTACACGCGGCCGAAGGTATACCAGTCGCCGAAGCTGTGGTACCTAAGGGTGACGGTGATCGAAGCTCAGGATCTTCACATAATGCCCAATATGCCCCCAATGACCGCTCCAGAAATCCGGGTCAAGGGCCAGCTCGGGTTCCAATCGGTCCGGACCCGGCGAGGCTCCATGAGCCACCATACTTCGGCGTTTCACTGGAACGAAGATTTGATCTTCGTCGCCGGCGAGCCACTCGAAGACAGCCTCATTTTGCTGGTCGAAGATCGCACGGGAAAGGATCCAGTGCTGCTCGGCCACGTCCTAGTCCCCGTGGGCAGCATAGAGCAGCGGGTCGACGAGCGCCAGGTGGCAGCCAAGTGGTACGGCATGGAAGGTGGGCCCTACTCGGGGCGGCTCCACCTAAGGATGTGTTTGGAGGGCGGGTACCACGTTCTCGACGAAGCCGCGCATCTCTGCAGCGATTTCAGACCCACCGCCAAACAGCTCTGGAAGCCTGCGGTGGGGATTCTGGAGCTCGGAATTCTCGGCGCCAGAGGATTACTCCCCATGAAATCCAAGGGCAACGGCAAGGGCTCCACCGATGCTTACTGTGTGGCCAAGTACGGCAAGAAGTGGGTCCGGACCCGGACCGTCACGGATAGTTTCGACCCGAGGTGGAACGAGCAGTACACGTGGCAGGTGTACGACCCCTGTACGGTGATGACGATCGGCGTGTTCGACAACTGGCGCATGTTCCCGGAGGCCGGGGAGGACCGACCCGATTGCCGAATCGGGAAGGTCCGAATACGGGTTTCCACATTGGAGAGTAATAAGGTATACATGAGTTCATATCCATTAATGGTGCTATCGCGAACCGGGTTGAAGAAAATGGGCGAGATCGAGCTGGCGGTCCGGTTCGCCTGCCCCTCGCTGCTGCCCGACACGTGCGGCGTGTACGGCCAGCCGCTCCTGCCGAAGATGCACTACCTCCGCCCCCTCGGGGTGGCGCAGCAGGAGGCATTGCGCGGCGCCGCCGCCAAAATGGTGGCGGCGTGGCTGGGGAGGTCGGAGCCGCCGCTGGGGGCGGAGGTGGTGAAGTATATGCTGGACGCGGATTCGCTGAGCTGGAGCATGAGGAAGAGTAAAGCTAATTGGTTCCGAATCGTGGCAGTGCTGGCTTGGGCGGTCGGGTTGGCTAAATGGTTGGACCATATCCGGAGATGGAAGAACCCGGTTACGACGGTTCTGGTCCATATACTGTATCTGGTCTTGGTCTGGTATCCGGATCTGGTGGTGCCGACCGGGTTTCTATACGTGTTTTTGATAGGTGTTTGGTACTACCGGTTTAAGCCCAAGATTCCGGCGGGTATGGATATCAAACTATCTCAAGCGGATACGGTTGACCCGGATGAGCTGGACGAGGAATTCGACACGTTGCCGAGTTCGCGGCCGGCCGAGATAATCCGGGTTAGGTACGACCGGTTGAGGATTTTGGCGGCAAGGGTTCAAACTGTATTGGGGGATTTTGCAACGCAGGGGGAAAGGATCCAGGCGCTGGTGAGCTGGAGGGACCCGAGGGCAACAAAATTGTTCATAGGGGTGTGCCTCGCAATTACGATAATATTGTACGTGGTGCCGCCCAAGATGGTGGCGGTGGCGTTGGGATTCTACTTCCTCCGCCACCCGATGTTCCGGGATCCGATGCCGCCGGCGACTTTGAGCTTTTTCAGGAGGCTGCCGGGGCTGTCTGATAGGCTGCTGTAGTGTGTAGTGGGAGAAGACTTTTAGAGAGTAAATTATGGCGGGAAGAGCACGAATTGTGGGTAAAAAAAAAAAAAAAATTGAACCTTTTTCTTTATTTTGTTGAAAAGGGAATCATGAATAACGTTGGAGGAAGTGAAAAGTGGAGAAATTTGAGTTGGGTTGACTGTGGTGGAGAAAGGAGGGGAAGAAATTTCAAATGATGAGAGATTGTAATGTAATTTTGTCGACAAAAGTATAGACATTCATTTTTCATTCTATAACACATCTTGGTTGAAAACTGTCCTGCAATAATAATGGAGGTTGGCCTACATGTTGCGGCTAAATTGGATTTTATTATAAAAAAATAATTAAAAATAACAATAATAATAATCATGTTTAGTTGAAATATTATGATACAGTAGTTGTTAAATAAGTGGTAAGGAATGAAAATGGCACTTCTTGCAAGATTTTTTAATACTGTACAATAGTAATTTGTTGAGAATGCAAGAAAGTAGGAGATTGTCAATTGTAAATGGCCGTTGCTTTCTGTTGTGTTGTGTGGTCCACTGTTTCAGTTTTGCCAAGTATAAATAATCTGTAATATTTAGCTTTAATCATTTTTTGAAAAGAAAAAAAAAAACTATCAAACCTCCAAAATCAAGAGTATTCAGGTCTGTTCAAAACTTTTTTTATCATAATGCATGTATTGTTCTATTGCAAATATTGATTCTCTTAATCATCTTATATTTTATTTCACCAGTGCATGCTATGCCAAGCGGTTGATGTCATTAATTCGCACATGGCTTGCGCTGATGATTTGAATAGGAGATGAAAACAGGTATGATTAAAAAAAAACAAAATAAAGTAGAGCACATTTTCTATCTAATTTGTATATAATGAAAAGAGTTGGAAACCTTCATCTCAATTTCAGGTGAAAGCAAACAAAGGGTAGAGAAATAAAACAACAGATATCAGAGAAAAATGGCACTGCAGCCAAAGAGCAGAAAATGCCTGAAAAGGAAGAGAAGGATGAGCTGCTCTCGGGAGAGGACGAGAAAGAAGACGAAGACGAAGAGGCGACTAACGAAAAGGAAGCCAAAGATACGTATTCAGACAAGAAGAAGAAGACTCATTCTCAGGATTAGAAGAATATCTAGCAAAATTGGCAGCCATATCAGAAAAGATTGAAATTCAATGAGAAAAGCATGGATTCTGCAAATGAAAAAAACTGAAGCAGATATATATAGGTTGCAGCAGTTGTAAATACAAAAAATGTCACTAGAGGAACATTATGTATATTATTATTTTTTTTAAATTACTGTACAAAATATATGTAGTAACTAACCCATGTGCAATTCTTTCAAACAGAAAAACAATAATATCAATAAGGGAAGAATGCAGCAAGACAGAAAAAATATTTAACACAAACAGTTTTCAGAGAACTCGAGATGTTGATGTTAAGATGTATGCTGGGAATTAGAAGCCTGAAGAAGGCCGTCGCGAATCTGAGAAGCCACATCACGAACAGCGCCTGGCCCGTGTGGGATGAAGACGGCCGATGATTTGGAGGAAGCACCAATCTCTTTCATCGTATCAAAGTATTGGGTGACGAGGACCATATCCATAACATCCTTTGCAGTGGTTCCAGGCACGTTAACGGAGAACCCCAGCACGCTGTCCCTTAGACCATCAACAATCGCCTGGCGCTGACGAGCAATACCCAGACCCGAGAGGTATTTAGCCTCTGCTTCACCTTCAGCTCTCTTAATTTGCAATATCTTTTCAGCTTCTGCTTTTTCATTAGCAGCCACCCTCATCCTAGCAGCTGCAACGGTGAATACATTTATGAATTAGAAGAACATTCATGTAAAAAACGAGTCATAACAGACAACAGCTGTCGTTCATAACGAGCCATATTTTAATTCAAAGCATCAACTCCGAAACACAAGAATTACTAGGAACCATAGTGTATAACACAAGCAGGCTTAAAAAACGGCTAAATATCAGAGGCTTAGTACTAAACCTGCATTGATCTCATTCATAGCTCGCTTAACATGCTCGTCTGGTTCAATGTCAACAATCAGCGTCTGTACGATTTCATAACCATAGGCAGACATAGCCTGCAAACAAGAACAAAAAAATAAGTTACTACAGACCTAAGTGTTAAAGGCCACCTGTTTCTATCAGCACGGACATCGTGGCTTTACCTTCTCAAGTTCCTCTTCAACAGCCTTAGCAATGTCATTTTTCTGCTCAAAAGCATCATCAAGATTGAGCTTTGGAACACTAGCTCTTATCACTGGACCGTTGGAAACGACAAAACACATTCATATTAGACGACGGGACACTCAATATCTACTCTATGAGCCATAATTGTGAAGAGCAAGAAACAAAACTATACCATCAAACACATAGGCCTGAATCTGACTCCTCGTGTTGGTGAGCTTGTAAAACGCGTCATTAGCCTTGTCAGCAATGGCACGGTACTGCACCGAGGCCACTACATTCACAAACACATTGTCCTGATAGCCAATCATTATATAATTTGGTAAGTATTGGTCTCATTAACTGTCCACAATAACCATATATACATACTCCGTACTAAAATATCTCTTCCTATCATCAAAATACTTTGCACATAAGCAGCAAAACTAAAACATCCGAATAAATCAAAACTTTACAAACTCCACCAAAATTAACAAACCTTGGTCTTGGTCTCACACTTGACATCTAACTGCTGCAGACGAAGAGAGAGATGGCCAGCCATCTGCTGTCCAAGAAACCAAGGCAAACAGTGGCAACCTGGTTCTAGAACTTCAACAAATTTTCCAAATCGCTCCTTAATCGCAACGGTCGATTGGTCCACTTGAATACAGCAACATAATAAATTTCCCATGTCCTATAAAAAAAAATACAGCCAAAAACATGAATTTTCACTACTGATGTATGACTGCTTTCCAACAAAGGGAAAAGGGACACATCCAAGGAGGAAAAAAAAAGGTTTTTGACAGCAACTATGAGAATTAGGTCATGTCAAATTACACAATATTAGGCCCTATAATCAAGATAAAGTTCTTCCTCGTGCAGTTTAAAGAAAAGGATCAACAAAATTCCAGTCAAGCAAATCAAGAATAAGCAATTACAGTTGAAGAAATTAATTTTTCTAAGAATTCAAACTTCCTCGGATATTATAGGATCCTGGGCCACCCCGGTCCCCAGATCATCTACACAATCATAAATTCACAATAATCAATATAAAGTTCTTCCTCGTGCAGTTTAAAGAAAAGGGTCAACAGAAAGCAGAATCCAGCCAAACAAATCAAGAGAAAGCAATTACAGTTCAAGGAATTATATTTTCTAAGAATTCAACCTTCCTCGGAATTTAAGAATCCTGACAATATTCAAGTTAAAGAGAAGACTTACAGTTCGAATCAGGCAGTACGCAGAGTCGCAGAGATAAAAAAGATGGGTTAGCTAGAGAGAGAGAGAGAATAGCGAAGCGGGGTGGGAATTTGGTGCGAATTGGCAATTATTTATACAATGCAGGGGTAGTGCCGCGTGCCAACGCTACTTGTTTCCTAAAGAAACATCAATTTGCAAAATTGCGATCTACTCCCTCTTTTTTTTAAAATTGTAGTGTATATTTAATTTATTGTAAAATATAAAATATTAATTAAATCATATTAATTTGAGACAGGAGTTAATTGTATGCTTCTGAGAAATTTCCATCTAATTTTTTTTTTCTCAAAGCGGAAGAAATATCCATCAAATTAAGGTTAAGTTTGGATTAATTGAATAATCTTTATCTGTAATTTGCAAGGATTAAGATATTTTCTCAATATTTATGAGCTGACAAAGGATTTGCCTATTATCCTTATTTATAGTACTATTTACTTATTTGGAAATTATTTGTATTTTATGAATTATATTTTCTAGGATATATCCGCAGTTATCGATTTGTCCGTGATAGGGATTACTTAGTCGTCTATCGCAATCAAGATGCTGCCAGTGCATAAAATATTTTTTTTATAATTTGCTTTGAGTAGGATTCCATTACTTTCTCTCTCCTCTTTACTTTAGTATATACTGTATAGTGTCTCTGAATTCGTTCAAGATCAATGAAAGTGCTAAAGATATGAGTTTAAACTTAAGACTGATTCAAGATTGAAAACATAATTTAATAACATGAATAACCTTTTCATAGAGATCAAATTGAGCGATAATGGTGAATTGATGAGTTATGGTTTCGATTGAAGAAGAAAGTGAATAATTCATAATGTCATTATAAATCTAAACATATAATGCACAAATATAATATACGTAATGTATTAATTGTGGTAATGAGTCTGTTGTGCATTTATAATGTTAAACTAATGATCACATAAATCGTATTAATGCATTACAAAATTATGCCCAAAACATCAAGTAACAAATACGAATATGATATAAGTAATGTTTTAATTCTATAAGTACACACTTTATAAAAAAAAAATTTGTTAGGAAATACACTTTATAAATCTTGTTTGTTCCTTATAACCATAAATGAGGTGTAGAAGCTATTATTTATTCCAAATTAATAAAAAAAAAGAAATGTGATATTATGCATCACTTTACATTAATTAATGCATCTCATTTTTGCACTCCGTAAAATAGTGAAAATTACTAAAGTAACCTTACTTAAGTAAAACAAAAGCGGGATTGACTAGTTATGAATGACTTAGATGGGTTCTTATTTCTCTTATAAAGAGGAGTTTTTATATGAACCTCATATATATATATATATATATATATATATATTGTGGATCTGGTAGGAACTCATCCTTATATGAGTCCGTAGAACCATACATCTTTATCACTTCGTAAATGCACAAAATACAATACTTTAATGCACAAATATGACAAAGGACAAATTGCAGTAATTTAATGAACAAATATTTAATACATTTTTAATGCACAACCTGCAATGATAAATTGCACAAATTAAATATCGACAATACATAAAAAAAGATTAAGGGGTCAATTTTTTCATTAACATGAATTTGTGATTAAAATAATACAATTTGTGCATTAACTTATCTGATAATTAAAAATGCATGATTCCTACGAACTCATATAAATATGAGTTATTATATGATTCTTTCCATATAAACAAGAAAGACAGTATATCATGTGAATGGCTTAAGAATTGAAAAGAAAAAAAAAACTATTTAGAGTCGACTTGGCAAAGTCAATCAGAAATAGAAACGAGAAATTTACAGTAAATTGCCTTATCATTATCCTAAAATTCCTAATGAATTTTTATGCATCGAAGTCGAAGATAATGAAATGTGGCCAATGGGCGTGGAGAGAGTGAATATTACTAGAAATAGTGTTAGAAAATTATATTTTTTTCTAAGTGGACAAAATTCCAGCTAATATTGCTCAGGAAATTCGAGGAATTTTTCTTTTATTGCTTTATTGTTGAGACATTGACAATTTTCCTGTTCGGAATTTTGATGAATACAGAAATAAACCTTTTTTACGATATAAATAATTAGTGTTGCAGAATGTACAAGGTAGTAGCTAGCTATTTGTTGATTTGGAATTTAGCACTAAATATCAGAGTTTATATCATTTAATTATTTGATCTCTAAAACGATCTCACATTTCATGTTTGATAGTTTTGAAATGTAACTATATATTTATGAGATTAGGCCTTTTTAATTTTTCATTTTTTTTTTGCCATTTATGAGAACGTGGGCATCGTTTAGGTCACAAATTATGAATTAAATGATCTAAACTGTTAATATCAGCTCTAGATATGAGCTATCCTGAAAAAAGATAAGAGACAATCAAGGACCATTTGTGATATAAATGGTACTATATTTATTTAGACATAAATTACAAAATAGTGTCACATTTTTATTAACAGAATCATTATATGTGATAGTACCGGCCTCATCCTGGGCCCGATCTAAGGCTATTTGGGCCTATATATTAAAGCTCGGCCCGCGGAGTTCGGCCCAAACCTAAGGCTATTTGGGCCTATATATTAAAGCTCGGCCCGCGGAGTTCGGCCCAAACAAAGTTAACATCTGCCTTGAAGACCAAGTAACGAAGCCCTACTTTGGGAGAAGATAGAATTCTACTACAAACGGGAATCGGATATGCATGTATTAAGAAACTAGATATGTATAAGGAGTTCGATCCCTAGAAGGATTAGGGCTTAGTTCAAGGCTTATAAATAGATGCTACATTAGAGGTGGGAGGGGATTCATTCAATACTCATTGTACTCTCAAGCATAATAAAAGCTATCTATATTCTCTCCCGTGGACGTAGATCACATCGATCGAACCACGTAAATCCCTGTGTCATCGTGTTATAGTCTCTTTTAGCTACTTTCGAAAACCCTAGATCTATCATTGGCGCCGTCTGTGGGAAAGGATCAACGGTTCGTTCGTAGCCGATTTATGATGGTAACACGATCACAGAGCGTGCGGGAGGCCCAAAGCCAACGCGGGAATCCTAACGAAGCAGAAAGCTGCCCCATAAGCCAAGAGAATCGCCAGAAAGGCAGTTCGGTTCCAAAGGAGAGGCACGCCAGGGACCCAATAGAAGGAAATCCCTCCGGGCGATGCCCGCGCTAGAGTACATCCCTCAGAGAAACCCGACGCAAAATCGGCATCGGAGGACACATAACGGACAGTCCTTCAGAACGGGTGATACCCCAGAAGGGTACGTCGAAGAAATCAACGACGAGTCAGAGCCGAAAGAATCCGAGTTGAAGGAGGATGGTCTCTCCAGAGACTTTGACCTTGCCACCACCTACGCCGCGGCCGAATTCGCTAAAGCGAACAAGGAGCGTTTCAAACGCTTTCTCGCGACGACCCGGATGTCTCCCATACCCGAGGCTAGGGAGAGTTCCACGCAAAAATCTCTGCCTAAAGCTCCTCGCTACACCGAGAGGCAGGAACCGGAGCTAAAGGAGAGGCACGATCCCCGGCGGGGTTCAGCTCGACGTCAGAGCCCAAGCTCGCAGTGGAGCCCCAGGCGACATCATACCCAAAGGCGACCTCGGAGCCCCAGAACGTACCGAAGTCCGAGCTATAGCGAGAGTCGCAGTCCCCCGAGGAATCAACACCGACGTGAAAAGGAACCAGCCCGACTTGTCAGCCCGTTCACCGACGAGCTGCTTGACACCAAACTCCCCACGGTGTACAAGTTGCCAAACATCCCGGCCTACAATGGGCTGGATGACCCCCTTAACTTCCTAACGCGTTTCCGGTACAGCATGCACAACCAGGGTCTCAGGGAGGAACACATGTGCAAGCAATTCCCCGAGATGCTGATCGATTATGCCCGAGCTTGGTTTGACAGCCTCCCAACTGGCAGCGTGGGGTCCTGGACCTATTTGGAAAAAATCTTCAAGCAAAGATTCCATACAAAGGTTCAGGCTCGCCGAGACACAGCCTACCTCCTATCGGTGAAGCAAAAGGACAAAGAATCTATAAGGGAGTACGCTTCCAGGTTCATGCAGGAAAGCTTGAAGGTCGATAAAATCGACGATGTCTTCCTCATCTCGGCCTTCCGAAATGGGGTTGCTCCCGGGTCCCTGAATCAAGAGCTCGCTTAGCAGAAACTCGAGACAGTCCAGGAGATGTGGAGGATTGTATACCAGTTTGCTGATGGCCAAGACGCGGACCGATTGAAGCGAGAAGAGACCGAGAAAAGGAGAACTGAAGGGGATCGAGGACGGAATGATCGTGATCGGAGAAGTGCTCATGAGCGCCTCCAAAGAGGGCCAATCCAGTCCCGGCTCGGATCAGGACCTATCCAGTCCCGGCTTGGACCTCGGGTGGGACCAGAACTGTCCCAACGACCTCCTTTTGTAAAAACGAATGCCGAGATCTTCGCACTCCACGAGGACTGGTTCACTAAACCACGTCCTATGTTAGGGTCTAAACCTCGGGACAGAAACAAGCACTGCTCCTTCCATGACGACCATAGGCACCGCACGGAGGATTGTCGCGACCTCGCGAAACAGATAGAGAGGTTGGCCCAGGAGGGAGCTCTGAAGAGATACGAAGCCGGAGGGACGAAAAACAGGAAAGGAAAACGGAAAGGAGGACAGGGTCGCTGTGCCCCAAACAGTAAGCGAGCTAAAGTCGATCAAGACGAGGATGATGACGACCCTCAGTACGACGCACCACAGTACGACGGAGTGGTCTCCACCATCACCGGACTACCCCCAGGTATGACAAAGAATAAGTTAAAGGCAGAAGCTCGCAGACCTCCAGTCCCATCGGGGGAGGAGCAAATGAAGAAGAGGTTCAAGAAGGGAGAAACCGTCACATTCTCTGAGGACGATCCTGTACCTACAGCTACGCCACACAATGACGCCCTGGTGATACAGGTCGGAGTGGCCAACAAGATGGTCCATCGCGTATTCATCGATGGAGGGGCCAGCGTGAGTATCATCTTCCAACACTGCTTGGATAGGATGGGCCTCGACCCAGCTCGGGTGAACTCCACACCCCTGCCTCTCAAGAGCTTTACGCAGCAAGAGACGCGACCTGAAGGGACCATTGCGCTCGATGTCGCCATTGGCAGTCCACCGACTAGCATCAATAAACTGATCCAGTTCTATGTGGTTAAAGCGAACTCCCCCTACAACATCATACTAGGTCGGGATTGGCTGAATGCAGTCAGGGCCATCATTTCGCCCTACCACCTGCTGTTAAAGATTCCGACCTCGGCTGAAACCCTTACTGTCCGAGGTGACCAGATAAAAGCCAAGGAATGCATGCAGGTTGCCCTCCGAGGTCAACCCCAGGCATAGCAATCAAAGTATCCCAAGGAGCCGGAAGAAACGACGTCGATCCCAGACACCTCGGCGGAACAGGTTCCCCTATCCAAAACAGATCCAGCGAAGGTCGTCAAGGTCGGCTTTGCCGGGGGACCTCAAACACGCATGCAAGTAATCCAGCTCCTAAGGGAATATCAAGACGTCTTCGCCTGGTCTCCAATGGACATGACGGGGGTGTCGTCGGAAATCATCACGCATAATCTTAACATTAACCCGAACTCAACCCCGGTCAAGCAGAAACGACGATCATTTGCTGCCGAACGAAATCAAGTTATCTACAACGAGGTGCAGCAATGGTTGAAGGCAGGGCTTCTGTTTGAAGTCAGGTACCCGATTTGGCTATCTAATCCGGTAGTGGTAAAGAAAGAAGAAGGAGAGTGGAGGATGTGTGTAGATTACACCGACCTCAACAAAGCTGGCCCGAAGGACTGCTATCCTCTCCCCAACATCGATGAAAAGATCGAATCCTTAGTGGGACACGAAGTATTCTGCTTTCTCGATCTCTACAAAGGATACTATCAGGTTCTAATGGATGAGGGAGATGCGATCATGACAGCTTTCGCAACAAGCTTCGGGATCTTTGCATTCAAATACATGCCCTTCGGGTTAAAGAATGCCGGGGCGACATACCAGCGAATGGTGGATTTCCTCTTCCGAGATCATATCGGCAAGATTGTCGAAGTATACGTAGACGACATTGTCGTCAAGAGCAAAGAAGAGGCTTCGGCGGTGAGCGACCTCCGAATTACGCTCAACATACTAAGGCAGGCGAACCTCAAGCTGAACCCGAAGAAGTGCACTTTCAACGTGCGATCTGGAAAATTCTTGGGGTGCTGGATCTCGCCAGAAGGCCTCAAAGCTAACCCGCTGAAGATTAGAGCCGTACAGGAGATGAAGATACCCCGAACCATCCGCGACGTGCATAGGTTGACAGGATGTATAACCGCGCTAAGTCGTTTCCTCTCCAAGGCCGCCGAGAAACAGCTCCCCTTCTTCAAAATTCTCAAGAAGGCTCCGGAGTTTGGATGGGGACAAGAGCACGAGCTAGCCTTGGAGGAGCTCAAGCGCCACCTCGGGGACTTACCAACCCTGTCAGTCCCCCAAAAGGAAGAACCCCTCTCTCTGTACCTCGCGGCATCGAAGGAAGCAATAAGTGCAGTGTTGGTCCGAGACGAAGGAGATCGGCAGCTACCGGTGTACTTCGTCAGCCGAGTTCTCAAAGACCCAGAGACGAGGTATCAGCCTCTGGAGAAGGTCGCTCTAGCCCTGATAAACGCAGCTCGGCGCCTAAAACCCTACTTCTAAGCTCACCCGATACAGGTTTTGACTGATCTACCGCTTCGGCAAGTTCGTACTAAACCGGAAGCTTCAGGAAGAATCACGAAATGGGCAATCGAGCTAGGAGAGCATTCCGTATCGTTCGGTCCCCGTCGAGCTATAAAAGGGCAGGCCCTAGCAGACTTCCTTGTAGAAACTCACTATAAGGAAATCGAGGAACCAAAAGAGATCAAAGCCAAAACCGAGCTCCATGAAGTCCCAGAGAAGACACCCCCGGACTGCTGGGAGATGTACGTGGATGGAGCTTCAGGAAAGAAAGGAAGTGGAGCCGGCATACTCCTCATCAGCCCAGAGAAAAAGGAATTAACATATTCGCTGCGATTCGAGTTCTCCACTACGAATAACGAGGCGGAATATGAAGCTCTCATTGCCGGACTGCGCCTCGCCCAAACCCTCCAGGCCCGAGCTGTCCAAACCCATTGTGATTCCCAAGTCGTGGTCAACCATGTGTTAGGGAAGTACGAGGCGAAAAGTGAGAAGCTGAAGAAGTACCTGGAGAAGGTCAAGCTCCTTGAACGGTCTTTCCAGTTCTTCAAAATAGTTCGCATTCCCAGAAGCCAAAATACCCGAGCTGACGAGCTAAGCAAGCTGGCGAACTCCCCGACCAGCTCGACACTAGTAGAGGAAGTCCGAAACAGGAGCATAGAAGAGGCAGAAGTCAATGCGATCATTTAGGACGACCCAAATTGGATGACCCCCCTAATAAGATGTTTGGAGAACGGGGAAGTGCCCGAGGACAAGACGGAGGCTAGAAAAATTCTAGCTAGGTCCACGCAGTACGTCCTCGAGGGAGGGGTCCTCTATCGAAAGTCATACTTACAGCCTCTCCTAAGATGTGTTGGACCAAAGGAAGCGGACTACATATTAAATGAAGTGCACACAGGATCGTGCGGAAGCCACATTGGAGCTCGGGTGCTAGCTCAGAAAATCATGCGATGGGGGTACTATTGGCCAACAATGGCAAAAGATGCGGAAGAGTTCGTGAAGAAGTGCCTAAAATGCCAGCTGCAAGCCAGAGTGACGAGACTACCCCAGACCGACCTCTCTACTATTCAAAGTCCGTGGCCATTTATGGAGTGGGGCATTGACATCGCAGGGCCTTTCTACCCGGCACCTAAGCAAAAGCGGTTTCTAATAGTCGCCGTCGACTACTTCACCAAGTGGGTACAAGCTGAACCTTCCACAAAAGTCACAAGTGAGAAAGCCGTTGACTTCGTCTGGAAAAACATCGTATGCCGGTTCGGAGTACCAAGAGTCCTCATCTCGGATAATGGAACGCAATTTATGAGTAGAGAATTCCGAGAATTTTGTGAAGGACTCAATATCCAGCAAAAGTTCACCTCGGTAAACCGACCTCAAACTAATGGCCAGACCGAAGTCACCAACAGGACAATAGTGAACGGACTCAAGGCCCGCCTAGAGAAGGAGAAAACGGAGTGGATCCACAACCTCCAAAACGTCCTGTGGTCGTACCGGACTACACCCCGAACTCCAACGGGAGAAACCCCGTACCGTTTAGTATACGGGTCAGAAGCAGTCATACCTGTCGAGATCGGAGCACCCAGTCCCCGAACTATCAATTTCTCCGCCGAAGCTAACGAAGAGCAATGCCGAACCAACCTAGACTTATTGGAGGAAAAACGGGAAGAAGCCAGCATAAAAGAAGCTCGGTACAAACAGCAGATGGCTCGGTATTACAACCAAATGGTTAAACCCCAACAGTTCCAGGTCGGTGATCTTGTGCTTCGAAACAATGAGATAAGCCTCTCAGAGAAGCTCGGCAAGCTCGAAGCTACGTGGGAAGGACCCTACAGAGTACATGAAGTCCTCGGCAAAGGAGCTTACAAAATCGCCTATCTTTCGGGCGAACTAATACCCAGAACGTGGCACATCGCCCACCTAAAGAGATTCTTCGTATAAGCAGGAAAATCTTGCATATAGAGTCTTAGGTTTTCTTTTTTGTCTTTAATGTTTTGTTTTTAACGAGCTCGTCAAAACTCTTTTTACTTTGTTTTTTTGTCCTTTTTTAATAAAATTTCCTTTTTATCTTGCATCTTGAGTCTTTTGATTTGCTTATACGAAGTGTCCATAACATCAAAATCCCCTCATAAGGTCGAACTACGGTTCCCTTGCGTGGTCAGTAATGACCCGACATGGGGTAATAATATCCTATAATGCGCAAAGGAAACCCTTTCCGAGGTCCGAGCTCAACTCCCTCCAAAAAGGAAGATCCCACGAGGTCCGAGTCAAACTCCCTCCTAAGGATAATTAGTTCTCAACTGGGGTCGGAACCAAGTTCCCCGGGAGGATAAAATACGAGGTCCGAACCATGGTTCTCTCGCCGACACAAAAAAGCCCGAGTTAAACTCACTAAAAGGGTGCAACGCGCAAATAAACTAAGGAAGCAATCTTCACGAAAAACAGGAAAGTTCAAAACCCAATATATACACTTTTATTTCTAACTCTTTGGAAAAGTTTGTGTGTACATAAATTACAGGCAGAATCGAGCTAATCTATGAGGGAGGGTGTTTCTTGCTAAAGCTGAGCCAATCTTCTTCGAATGAGGAAGGCCCCAGGAGATCATCAATCGATATTCGACCTCGTCCCCGACCTCGACCTCTTCCAGCAGGAAAGCTTCGACCTCGCGGGGTAGCCGAACCGCGACCAACAGTTCGCCTACCTTGGCTCGGACCGACCTGATGTCCCCACGATGCCGTTTTCACCTCGCGAGCAGGCATTGTCCGAACGTGCTAAGAAAGGTCTGCACCCGCACCACATGCCAAAAGCGCCCGTAACTTAGGTCGGCGGTCCAAAATACACTTATACCTGCCCGCACTCTCCTTCAGCATCTCAAAAGCACCCTGAAGCCCAAAAGACTCGGACCCGAGTGCTTCCTTTAGCGCGATATATTGTTCCAAGTCCTCTTTTGCGTTTAATTCCGCCTCGGAGATGGTGATACCACCGCCGCGACGGATAATATCTTCATACTCGGCATGCTCCTCGACGATCTTCTCGTAATCTTTGGGAAGGCGGCCAGCTCTACCTCGGGCAACTTCCAACTCCTCCTCAGCCTGAAGAAGCTTGGCCTGAAGCAAGTCGGTACTCTCTTGAAAAGCGAGCCACTTGACTTCGACCTCCTCACAAAGTGCCTCGAACTTCATCTGCCATCCCGTCAGCTCGGCTTCTTGGGATTTCAGCAGAGTACACTTATGGCTGAAAAGCTTCTCGGCTCGGCGGCATTTGTCCTTCCATTGCTCAGCAATGGACCGTTGGTCAACCACATCTTGAGAAAGGAGAGCTATTTGTATGCGCAAAGTCGAAATACCGACAGAATCCAAGCTCTACACTCAAGAAGAAGAAAACAAATTCATTGATTCGAAGATGTTCAGTACAGATATACAATGACGAAAAAAAAAACTACACTAAAACATCGCCGACCTCCTTGTCCTGAGAAGGTGGCTGCTCGGAGGGGGAACCGTCCAAGTCCTTGTCAGCGGCCGGATCTTCACCAGCCCCAGCCTCCTGCTCCTCCTCCACTTCCTCTTCCGGGCCCTCGCCTTCTTCTTCCTCGTCGCGAAGGGCATCGAAAGTAGAGTCCAGGTCGAGGTCCCGGTCTACCGAGCAGTCAGCAATCTGCTCGACAGATAGAAGCGTGGACGAGCCGGCAAGATTCTTCAAGAGGGGAAACTGGCCGAGGTGATCTCGGACCACCCTGGCATACCGAGAAGGTAGGGCTTCATCCCCTAGCCGCTCGAAGCCGTACTTGGATACGTCCAGGCCGGGGAAGTCCTTGGCAGCCTGCTCCAAAGCAGCTACGGCAAAGTTTCCGTTGATGAGCAAGGCCAGGTCATTGGCAAGCTCGGAGAAACTCTCCGACAACAGAAACCTCTTTGTGAAGGCCCGGAAGAGCTCACCTTGGCTAGCCGCAAGGTTGACCTCCCGGTCCTTCGCCGCAATCAGCTTGGACTCAAGCCTCCGAGCTTTCTCGGCCTCCGCCTCGGCCCTCGCGAGCTGAGCAACCAACTCGGACTTGGCAGCTTTTCTGCCCTCTTCAGCCTTCACCAGCTCGGCTTCAGCTTTCTTCGATCGGGCAATAGCCGACATCAGCTTTTCGGAGTATCGGCTTTTCTCTTCCTCGTGTTTCGAGGACATCTCCTCGACGTTGTTCTTCAGCCAACTGACGAACATATCAAGGCCCTGAAAGAAGGAATGCAGTTAGATACACAGGTAAGGTTTAAGGAAACTTATGTCATGAAATCACTAAGTCCTTATCTCGGGGAAAGGAAGGCCAGCCAGTTTGTTCGAAGGAGCTACGGGACTCGCATCACTTCCCGTAACATCAATGATGTCCACCTCGACTTGGTCCCTGACCCGTGCTCATTTCAGAGGTGGTGTGGAGGAAGGACAGCGAACATCTGTCGCTCTAGGATCTCTCACCTCAGCTCGCTGAATTTGATCAGACGAGGAAGCAGATCGGCCAGACAACCTCGGCCTCTTACCCCCACGAGCTGCGGCGTTGCCATCAGCTCCCTTGATCTTCCCGAACTTCACTGCAAATACAAATCACGAAAAGAGTTAGGACGATAAATAAACACAGTACAGCAATCCTAGTAGCACTAGCGGGGCCTCACCCGTCGCCGGATCCACCATACTTTGAGGCTCATACGGGCTCAACCCCGCTTCAGCTAGGGAATCTTCATTATAGCTCGCCTCAAAAGGACCGTGATCCCTCATCGCTTTCACAGCGGACTCCAAATCCTTATCAACCTCTTCTATTACCCACTCGCAAGGCTTTTCTAGCCTCCAAATCAGGTCGATGAAACTATTGTGGCGGCAGAAGAAGAATTTCTGGTGCCACTTGTCCACCTTATTTTGAGTTCGTCCCTTGAACTCAGTCCGGCCGCAACAGAATACCGCCCCCCCGCCTTTTTGAAGACAAAGAGCTCGTGAATGAGCTCGGCGGATATTTGGTAACCCCTGTCTACCGCTGCCACACCCAAGTCGGTGAACTGCCTAAACGAGTTCGGCATTATCTGCCCTAACGCTAAGCCTAGCTTCTTCTGGAGCTCAGAATACGGCTCAGGAAGGGGTAATCGGAGTCCAGCGTGCAGACTGTCCTCATAAATAGTAACAAAACCCATTGGGGGAGAGCAGGCCCTATCCTCGGGGCGAGGCTCTATCAATTCGGCGTCAACAGGGAAATTATACGTTTTGGCAAGCAATCTAATCCTATCCTTCTTTAAGGACGAAGGGTAATCAGCCACTTTCCCCTTCACACGCGGGGGTACTGTTAACGTTTCAACAGTAGGTACCAGGGATCCTAATGAGAAAATGCTAAAAGCGACACTTCTACTCGAGCCGACTGACGGAGGCAATTCGATATCACTACTACTAGACTGAGAAGGGGAGGCCATACTTACTTGTTAAAAAGAAGGTAAATGCTCCGGCGGGTGATTTGAAACTGGGCGCAGAGGAACAGCGGAGTGAACACCGGCGGTACAAGAACAGTAAATTGGGGGATTTTTGGGGAAGAAGAAACTTTTCTGCGCAGGAACTTTTTTCTCTTAACGACGGCGGATGTGAAATAATGTGATAGGGGAAGAAACGTTTCAACTTCTGTGAATATACATTTGGATCCCGCTGTTGCGTCTGACACGTGTGAACGTGGGCCCGTCTTTATCGGAATATGTACCGTCCCTCAGCACAATTCAAATGGCCCATTCCTTTTCCCGCCTTCTACATCGGGTATGGGCCGGGTCAATTCTACCGCCCCAACTTAACCAGATCGTTGATACTCAGATAGCTCTTCCTGTTCCCCCTGCTACTTCAGCTCGACACATCAGCTCGGTCATTCAGCTCGTACAGGTGATTTGCGCGATCAATCACCTCGAATAATTTGACCTCGTAGTCTGCGTCTACATGTCTTCTTTACTTTTTTGGGGGGGGATGTGATAGTACCGGCCTCATCCTGGGCCCGATCTAAGGCTATTTGGGCCTATATATTAAAGCTCGGCCCGCGGAGTTCGGCCCAAACAAAGTTAACATCTGCCTTGAAGACCAAGTAACGAAGCCCTACTTTGGGAGAAGATAGAATTCTACTACAAACGGGAATCGAATATGCATGTATTAAGAAACTAGATATGTATAAGGAGTTCGATCCCTAGAAGGATTAGGGCTTAGTTCAAGGCTTATAAATAGATGCTACATTAGAGGTGGGAGGGGATTCATTCAATACTCATTGTACTCTCAAGCATAATAAAAGCTCTCTATATTCTCTCCCGTGGACGTAGATCACATCGATCGAACCACGTAAATCCTTGTGTCATCGTGTTATAGTCTCTTTTAGCTACTTTCGAAAACCCTAGATCTATCAATATTCATATAACTACCGCAATAAATAATCTCTAAGTGAAAATGAAGCCTACCGCAATAAAAACAATAAAAATTACACATTTCATTGTTAATAGTAATAATTATTATTATTTATTTTTTATTTCTTTGTAGAACAGTTCAAGATTTCATCTTGGTACGTAGCTATTAAATGTCCCTATCAAAGATTATTTCAGAGTTAGGTGTTCTAATTTATATTAGCTAGTGGGGTAATACATAGGACTAGCAAAAGTTGAAAACAAAAATGTTTTTATATTAAATACTTAGAATTCCAACTTGGATAATTTCATTGTCACATCAAGTCTAATTTTGTATTAACGCTGTGGCCTAATAAACAAGAAATTAATTAGAGTATGTATCTTGTGGAAAAATAAACTAGTGGAGGTTCGGTTGCATGCATTAGTCAACCCAAAAAAGTCGTGGAATGAATTGAGTGTAACTTACGACTTCTTTTTCATATATCCTACTGTATATCTTAATAATGCATAGAATTTAGTAATAACACTTGGTATTTTTAATATTTATTAATAGTTTCCTAGTTAGATGAAATGTTAATTAATTACCACAAACTTTCAGCTTAATTAGTGATATTTTGGGGGAGTTTGAATATTTATGGAAGATAGAAAAGAAAATGGAGTAACTAATATTGTCTCTTAGCTTTTTGAGCTAATTATACATTATTATCCTTTTTTTTAACAAACATTATAAGAAATTTTAAAGGCCGCGTGACGGTAGACTTGAATCCGTGACCTTTGGCCCAGACATTAACCATTCTACCACTAGGCTAACACACACACTTTATTATCCTTTTACTTTCAACATTGTATAATTAGAAAGCTTAGAGATATTTGAAGGACTTTATGAAAAGTACTAGCCCCAAAAAAACAGAGTAGTATTTTTTTCCCCTTTATCGGTTTATCCTATATATATTTGGTAGCTTTCTACTATATACATTTATTTTACACTAGCTCATTCACATGAAATTATATGTAGTAAATGTAATGATCAATTTAACTCATTCACAATAACAAATATACATACAAGATTATACACAGTCACATTGATACTCTAACTTTCAATTTTTTAATTTTTCCTTAAATTTTAAGATGATAGGCTAGTTTTCTAGTTGTTTCTAAAATTTAATTTGAAAAAAAATTAAAAAAATCCTTTGAATATTTTTTTTTACCTTTTTTTGCTGAATACTAGCTCCCCCAATTTTCATGGAATTCATACAACAGAGCCATGGATAATTCACCAAACAAAAGTTCTTAACTTAGTCGTGAAACTGGTCAAAAAAAAAAGAAAAGAAAAGAAATTGTTGGATAAACTTCAAGATGAAATTTCTTAACTCACTCACTAGTGAAATTAGTAAAGAAAAGAAATATTGAATAAATTTCACAAAATTGAATTTCTTAACTCACTAGCTAGTCAAGAAAAGAAGGTACTGGATAAATCTCGAAATTCACGAAGTCACTAGTGAAACTGATCAAAAAAAGAAAAAAATAAATCTCGAGAATCATAAAATGAGTTGTCATACATCCTGCATTAAGAATGAAGAATATTCCACCACACTACACTAAGTCATCATCCAATCATCCAAGAAGTCGACCTTAAAGTAAAAAATTAGCAATATATCCCAACTTAATTACAATCTACTTTAAACATGATATTTTAGGAAGCTGATGTCCTTGAGCTCTTCCGTAAGCGTTGATGCAGTCGTACGCCGCCGTCGCCTCCGCGGCGTCCTCCGCCGTGACAATGTGCAAGTCCTCCACCACGATATCCCTACACGGCACAGCCTCGCTGCACTTCAACTCTACTACATTTTTCGTCCTCGAACTTCCCACCATCATCTTATAACTCACGTTGCTGATCTCCACAGCCGATTTCTGCACCAAATAATAATTAATTAAGCTTAGGCACAACTTAATTAATTCTTACAAACAAATTAAACAAACATATATAATCTCTTCTATTAAGACAGACAGCATATATATATATATATATAAAACTAGTAATTATTTATTAATACTAACACTAGTTGTGCAATGCTGATGATCGCAGTAGAATTGGTCGATGATGATTGGATTGGTGGTGTCGTGGAACAAGAATCTCTCGAAGTGTATGTCTCTTGCATACCCTCTACCTCCCTTGATTCAAAAATCAGAAATTATTATTACAACTTCATAAATCAAACGACTAATTCATATAGTCCTTGATTTACCTGCCATGTCTTGATCCTTGCACCGTTGGTTGTGCCTAAGAACACGACGTCGCTCACTCTTACATCTTCGACTTTGTCTTCCGCTCCCTTCTTGCCTAAGCTTCCGATGCTGCATTAAACCATAAAACCGTGTTGGAACTTGGAAGTGCATTTGCAAGGGAAAATATTATTTTTTTTATAAAAATGTCCAAATGCTTGAATAGAATTATTAAATGCACCAGGCCGGGGCTAGCCTAGGATCAATTGCTCGCCAGGTCTACGAGTGTACCGGACCGGGCCTAGGCCATACCTTTTCATGTTAAGAGGCCCATGCTCGGCCCTACTTCTGGGCTTCAAAATTGGCCCATTTCAAAGGGTCGGCCCTCACGATTTTAAAATCACAATTTATTATTTACGACGCTGAAATCCCAATTTACTCCGAATTGGGACAATAAATAGTATTTTTCCCAAATAAAAAAAAATTATTTTTGAAAAATAGTGTTCATTTTCCCAATTCCACATAATTGTAACTTCTAAGAAGTTGAGATATTATTGCAACAATGTTGAATTAAATATTATGACATTTCGGAAACAATAAATAATATTTTTCATGAAGTACACATGAGAAATTGTAGGTAACAAGTCTAACCTTATACCATGTCCCGGTCCACATATGATGTTGCTAATCCTTACATTGGACGACCCATCAACTATTGCAATGCAATCATCCCCTGCATTAATTTCCTTCGTACTATTAATTAATAATTACAATTAATTAATCTCCAATTTCTGCTAAGAGAAAATGTTGTACCTGTCCCAATTCTGCAATTATCAATATGAGCATTTGTACACTCTTGTACATGAATTCCATCGGTGTTCGGACTATCCCCCGGAGCTTCTATCGTCACGTCGGAGACGAAAACCGACCTTATTCCGTTGAGTACGACGTGCATCATAGGGCTATCCTTAAATCTCAGACCACCGCTTACGTGGACATTGTCTGCATTTGAGATCTCCATAATCTACCAGACCATTACATCGATCATGTGTCAAAATTTAAATTTCACGTATTTAAAATCACATCATCAATATACACCGTCTTGTAAAAGGACTTACAGTTGGCCTGTTTAGGTGCTGAAAAGGAGAGACATAACGAAAATTACATCAGAAACTCAAATGACAACTTTGTAACATAATATATGTAACAAATATATATTTAATTTTATCCACATACTGTATTCTGCCACCATTTCAGGCCGCGGCCGTCGATTACGCCGCGGCCGCGCAGCGTTAGGCCGTCGACGCGGTGGAAGTAGATCCACTGGTGACAGACATTGCCATCACATTCCCAGTTTGAAGGATCAGTAGGCGCCACAAGATTCCCATCTATCTGCAAATTAAACACATACATATAATACCAGGTTCAACTTCACCTAGATGGCACTAAAAATAAAAAGTCATGGATACGATGTTTTCAAATGATTCTACGTATCAAAGTAAATATTAATATTTTTTTAAGATACAAAAAAAAAAACTATACGGAGACGGACTGGTCGATATTGATTTTCTTAGTTTTGTCATGGAAGACATTTCGGACCTCGACAGTAACGGAGTTTGATTTACAAGGGCCGACGAAGCGCAGCGGCCGAATCAAGAACGTCTTGTCCGAGGGAACTCTCATGACTGGAGATGAAGAAGAAGATGTGCATGATCTTTGCCATGCTTCTGCAAACGCCTAAATTACAAGAAAATAACAATTCGTTACACTATTTTTCAATGAAAATATTAATTTTTTTAAAAATTTGTTAATTTTCACGATCTTACGTTTGTATCATCTGATCGTCCATTGCCGACGGCTCCATAATCGACGACGTTGAAGAGTAGGGACGAAGCTGTTAGGAGTGGATAGCAAAGAAGAAATAAAGTTGAGAACTTGAATGAATTTCTCATTTTTTATGGTTAATTTGGGAGAAGAATTGAAGAAAAACAAGAAAGATGAATATTATTAGGTGTGATATATTTTCATCACTTAATATGCATGCAGAGTTCTAGTTGCTCTACAATTCTATCTAGCTAACTATACCGCCTCCAGATTGTTGCTAAAGAGTAGGAAATATTCTATCTTATTAATACATCCTGATGTCAATCTGAATCAAGTCGACAATTTGTAATTTGTAAATCAAATCTAAATCAAGTCGACATTAGTAAATTAGATTTGATGATATGTCCTTTTTTTTGGGGGGGGGGGGGGGGGGTGTGCGTGGAGATATGATGATGTCTTTTAAATAACTTGAATTTTGTCTTAAATATTTAGATAATTTAAAGTGAGTTTTATTTAGTCGACCCGCATTTCTTGTGAGAATTAGCAAAAGAATAAGCCCAAAATATGGGCCCAAACGAAGAAGGCCCAGACTGTATTATTTGGCTTTTGCATATTTTTCCTTTAAAAAGACAGGAAAAATGGAGATGCGGGGTATCGATCCCCGTACCTCTCGCATGCTAAGCGAGCGCTCTACCATCTGAGCTACATCCCCTTCGATGATTACATGATAATTTGAAGGATAAGATTTTATTAGTAAATGTTTAATTTGGAACAAGAAAAGTGTAGTGTAGTTAAATTGTTGGTTTTGTTAATGGACTGGATAATTCATGCCTTTGGATTGTCATAATTGGTTAGTGTTTAATATTATGAATTTACAAATCCTATTTTTTTTGTAAGAAAATGTAGAACCACCTTTATTGGAAGCAGACACATTAGGTAATAGTATGTTGTAATAATGGCATCAAAGAAAGGTATAGCCGTTGACCCTTTTTTTTTTCTTTTTTCTTTTTAGAAATAATGGTTCAAGACTTAATTAATTGGTCTAGTTTCAAAATTATGTAGATAATCTTTTAAAATTGTGGATGTACTCCCTCCGTTCTTTTATAAGTGTCATCCACCGTCAAATTATACATACCAAGAAAATAAAGAAATTTACCTATATAACCTTATTAATTTCCATCATCAATGTATACATACAACTAATTAACAAATTACTAGAAGCATTAAATAAGGATAAAATTGGAAAAATGTCATTAATTTACTCTCAAATTTTGAAATATGACACTTATATGGAAACAAAAAATTAAGCTAAATAAGACATTTAAAAAAGAACAGAGGGAGTAAGTTACTAAGTTATTTAATACTATATCTTTTTTTTTGTTGAGAACATTTAATACTATATGAGGGTGTTTGGTTTGCTTGATAAGGAGTGATTAATAATATAATCCCACCTAATCACATGTTTGGTTTGAATGATGAAACCCGTGATGAATAATTAGGCCCGTGATCCAATCATTCAAATGGATGATAACTTATCATCCCAAATTTGGCTTGATTATTAATCATTGTCTAATTCATGATGCAAAATTCTAAAATAATCACACATAAACACACACACACACAAAACACACACACACTGCACACAGTAGCGCGCACACACACAGTAGCGCACACACACACATAGTCCTTTAATTATCCTACACCACAATCAAGCAATCCAAACATAAGACTAATAATATAAATAGTCACATCCTACACTATCCTATCAAACATTATCTATCACATCTATCAAACCTAACGCCCCCTATCTAAATAATTATAAAGTCAACCCTCTATATCTTCCATTTCACGTGTTCACCTCACGCCATAAATAAATTCTTAATTTAAAATTTGTTAATTTTGGTGTATATTCAAGGTGGAAAGTAGATTAATGTAGGAGTACATTTTTTCTCTTACTATTTCAAAAAGAAGATGATTCACCACCTGAATGCATCATTTTAAAAAAAATTAAAACTCCATTGAATTAAGCCAGATAAAAAGATACCGATCTCTTCCTTCCACTTAAAATGACATATATTCCTTCTTTGGATTGTCCTATTTAAAATATTTAGTCAAAAAAAAAAAAACTACTTTCTATCACAAAATAAAGTGTGGGCTATGCCACTTCTATCTCTTTATCATTTAATCACAATTCTTCTAAATATCCATGTTGAAAAGAGAGAACCATTTCAAATGGAACGGAGGTAATAGTCCCTCCGTCCACGATAAGTGTGGTCCGGAGGGAGTAGCACGGATTTTAAGAGTGGTGGAGTTGGTTAGATAGATGTATAGTGAGTAGAGAATGAGACCCATGTTTATTATGAATGGAGTAATTTCCATTTAAGGAAAGACCATACTTATTGTGGACAGAAGAAAAATGAAAGGAGATCACGCTTATCGTGGACGGAGGGAGTATTGGACAACCCTTGATCGAAGTCCTCTTTCCACACTACCTATGCTTGATATGTTTGACAAAGATGTCTTATAAATATAATAGAATTAATATTCCGTTTCGTTTGGTATAATGTAATAAATTCTCTGCAAAATATAATAATTATGGTAGGAAGGTGAAATTATAGTAATTTATTGCTATAATTAGTTACAGTATTATTTATACCATCTCATAAGCAGTATACATTACAACAAAAATAAGTATTATTCATATGAGTCTGAACTTTATAAAGGACCGTATATTTCGTACCAAATAATATATTGGAGTGTCATAGACATATTGATACATCTTAATCACCATTATTATTATTATTATTATTATTATTATTATTATTATTATTATTATTATTTGACGCGCTATCATTCAAGGGGCTGTTCGGTTGGATAGATTAGACAAGACTATACAAGATTCAGTCTCATGATATGTTGCCGCTTATCTAGACTCGGCCCGGTACTTAGTCTAAGACAATGCCACGTATGATTAATCTTGTATAATGAGTCTTGGCATACCTCCTAGGACAAAAACAATCTTGAGTAATCTTGGGCTTATTTAGTCTTATTTAATCCTGAGCCAATTTAATCTTGGCAACCGAACGCCCCCAAGATGATTGAATATTGACTCAATATGCTCATGCGATCATTTTGGACCGTTGTTCTAATTGGATCAGAGGGGAGCTGTGAGTAGGGGTGAGCGCGGTTCGGTTAACCGACCATTTGGTATACAAAAAACCCGACCATACGGTTTTTGACCGGTTCGGTTAACCATTAAAAAATAAAAAATAAAAACAAAAAACCGTTTTAATGGTTAACCTAAGAATCGGTTCGGTTAACCTATTATTTAACGGTTAACCATAGTAAGAAAAAGTTATATTTTTATTAATAATTCGT
This sequence comes from Agastache rugosa, assembly GCA_031470985.1. Taxonomy (NCBI): domain Eukaryota; kingdom Viridiplantae; phylum Streptophyta; class Magnoliopsida; order Lamiales; family Lamiaceae; genus Agastache; species Agastache rugosa. The sequence goes on from CM062605.1 coordinate 30,758,000, forward strand.
AGTATAAAAAAATTAATAGCTTAGAATATAAACTCAAAAAAACCGACAATTTAAAAAATTACTCGATTCTTTATTTGAAAGTAGTTTATTAGATTTTGCCATGTCATTGGAATTCAATCGCTATTATATAATATATATAGAGTTGGGCATAATGACAAATTTGAGGATTAAATAAGAATATAAACAAAACAAATAGAAAGGAAGAAATTTACCTCGTCAGATGTCAATGACGGAAATTCAAGAGAAAAAAAGATGGAGAAGAATTGAAGAAGAAACAACGGTGACTACTGTGATAGTTTGTCTATTTGTTAGGGTTAAAAACAGTAAATCAAATATGTAAATCACTAAATATAATATATATTATTATATATACAATATATAATTAATAAAAAACTATTTATTTAATGGGTACCGGTTCGGTCGGTTAACCGCCTGTTTCTAATATATAAAAACCGAAACCGAACCGGTACCCTCGGTCTTGAAAAATTAGAAAAAAAAACCGAACCGACCGGTTTGATTAACCATTTTTTCAGTACAGTCTCAGTACGGTTAGTCGGTCGGTTCGATTTTTCGGACTTGTTTGCTCAGCCCTACCTGTGAGTCACAGGCTGTTACCAAAGAGTATACTTTGCTTTCACTATCCTTCGTCAATTAATAAACATAAATAAAGCATAAAATGCCATTTGTATTTTGAATTTCCACTATGATTGAGATTGATTGGACTTTATTTCTTGTTTTCTTCTGCCCTCTCGTTGTCAAACCACAACATGCATATCCACTACCCTATCTCTTTATGTTGCTTCATTAATTAAGGACTCTAACTCTTCTCTAATTTCCAACTAGTCCTCAATCTCTTATAAATTTTTTAATTACCCCCACTAGCATTACCATCGAATAATCGAATTTGAGAATAACATCATTAACTTGAGTTTGACGGATCATCTGTGGGATATAATCTAACACAAAATTCACGCATTATTAGATAACTTTTCATCTCTCTAATCTAATCAGTGCTAAAGCTAGATAAAAGTTTTACTTTTAAATACGGATTACGCATGATATGGAGTAATTGAAAATTGAAGAGTATAAACTTGTTTAGCGCTACTACTAATTTTGACTTAATTTTAAGCTTAAATGACCTGATTTTTGTTTTATTAGTTTGTACCATACTCCAATATTTTATATATTTTACTATATGAAAATCGAAAAATTCCTGGTCAGTGGTCACAACCTAAGCATATCGGTTTTCAAGAATTATTTAAATAAAATTATCTGTCAATTTATCATCACCTTATGCTGACCATCTCAATGTCATATGTTTGGGTGTTACCGGAGGAAGAACACTAGCCACTAATCACTACTTTAATTAATGGGAAATAATTAAATAAATACAGAGACAGTAACAAATAATTATTTTTTCTCAATATATATATATAGTAATACTTGTGTGGCCGCAATGAAAGTTATATACTATATGATTGAATACTATAGTTACTCGCAAGTCAAAAATACTATAGAACTCGAGCCGGTAATTGTAATTACTTCATTTTTCTACCATTATGCTTCTTTTGCAAATCAACTTATTTTTTTATTTATCTTTAAAAGGGGTAAATACATTTTTCGTATTAAAAGTGTATACGATTTAGCATAAGTTATTGAATTACCAAAATGTATAAACATCTCATTAGATTGGATACTAATGTAAAAAGTATATAAATTTGTTGAAATTTGTATTTGCCATTTTTTTTTTGTGAATTTATGATATCACAAACAAACAAAAAATAAAATACAATTAAAATAGAATAACTCATTCTTTTGAATACATGTCACCGGTTGGATGTGTAGAATAATACTTAGTGCATAAATTTTCGCTATCATATATATAGATTGTGCGTAGATGGGAAAACTTTTCTAAATATAAATACATAACAATAAAATTATTTCTTTTAGAATGACCTACTAACGGAATGAATATTCTTGTTCTCAGTACCTTGTTCAAAATTCAAATATTACCCAATACCTTGTAAGTCAAATCTGTCACATAATTTTTTTTTATATGTCCTCTCTTATATAATTTACAAGGTATTACACATGAATGAAAATTTTATCAATTGCACTTAAAGAACGGCTGGAATTGTATTCATCATCAAAATAATATTCTTTCCGTTCTAATATTCATGGCCTGATCATCCCATATAACATGATCTGATTTCTTTTTGAGATAATTTAGAGCTTACTTAGGTTCTAATTAAAATTCTTTATTGAATAAAAAAAGTATTTTATTAACTAAAAAAACACTTTATTAACTAAATGATTAAATATTGAATAAAAATTACATTAAATATGTGAGTTACACATCTTTTAATCCATAATTTTCTTTTCTTTAAAATAAGTAATGAATATTGGAAGGGAGGAAATAATAACAATAAAAAGAAACTACACTTAACTCGATCATATTATAGGATCTTATCCTATTTATTATCCGTGCTGTCAAACAAAAATTATTTAAAATTTAAATCTACTCCAACATAAAAGACTAGCTGTATATGCACCTATAATCATCACGTTTGCTTTCTCTCTCCCACTTTCCTACATTCCTAAACAAACCACACCTGAAAATTGCAACCAAGAATCTAACTATTATGGAATTTACCACAGCACAATTCCAATTTCGCATCTATCTCTAAATCTCCCAACTCCCAAAATTCCTTTCCTCTCCAATCTCCATCCACAAATAACCAATAATTTAAGCACACTTTTGTTCCATCTTCTTCTGTAGAGAGAGCTGCGTAGTCTTGTCAACTATCCCACTCCTTGACGGAAAAAAAAAAAAACACGCACAACACACACTACTCTGCCTGCAGAAGAAGAGATGATGGGTGTGATTGTGATAAGCAGCCGTTGTTCCCACACTTCCCATATCACCGCAATCATCATCACCAGCTTCTTTCGCCATAAATTCTGAACAATTTTTACCCTTTCTTTTTTCAACAACTGTCCAAGTATATTCAGGTAAAGGGTTCGATCGAAAGATTTCAAATACTTTTTTGGGGGAGAAAAAGACGGAACTGCTGCAGTCCCACGAAAATGGCGGATTCTTGAAAACATCATTAGATTAGTTTTATTGTCAATAGCGGGTCGTGAATTTTCTGGCGGCGGCGGCGGTTGGGTTCTAATTAAGAAGATGAAAACTTTTGGCCATGATCGGCCTCTGGATTCTGCGTTTGCGTCTGCTCCCTCAAATTCTTTTCTTGGTATAAGAATTGCAGCCCAATCTCTATTGCGTTGACTTTTTTTTTTTCTCTGTTGATCAATGTTTGTTGTGTTATGATTTGCAAATTATGAGTGATTGTAGGACTTGGTTTCAATTTCAGGGCATGATTTGTATGTATATATGTGTATATAAACCCCCCCACCCCACCACACACACACACAAATTTGTAGAAGTGATTGAATTTGTGAGAGAACATTTTTGGAGATTTAAGGATTTTCTTGCATCATGTTCCTAGCTTCTATGTCAGTTTTCTGCTGTTTGGATCAGTTTATAAGTATCTGATTTGGTTAAATTGATTCATGAGTTTGGAAAGGATAAAGATCTCTATAATTTTGGATCAAATTACCATTTTGTAGCTATTTGAGAGAGTCAGATCAATTTTGCTTCAGTAATTTCCCCATTGTTAGCCATTAATTTGTATTTTTAAACAAAGCAATGGGGACTGGTTGTTTACTAGTTGCTTGCTTCCAGTTTCAATGATTCATTTCACTATGGTTGATTGTGTGTGTGGAAAAATATTTCTCAGGGCCGGGGGCGATGGTAAGTTTCGGAGCTGTTGGTAGGGTAAACGGATCAGGAAACTCGTTTTATCAGTCGTATGACTTGCAAGAGAATGGGGATGAATACTTGGATGACTATTTTAGTCAACCTGAAAAGAAGAGGAGGCTCTCAGTAGATCAAGTTCAGTTTCTTGAGAGAAGTTTTGAGGTTGAGAATAAACTTGAACCGGAGAGGAAACTTCAACTGGCAAATGAGCTTGGTTTGCAGCCTCGTCAGATTGCAGTGTGGTTCCAGAACCGCAGGGCTCGTTGCAAGACGAAGCATCTAGAAACAGAATACGAAACATTGCATTCAAGCTATAAGAGCCTGAAAATGGACTATGATTCCCTCCTTGAGGAGAATGAGAAGCTTAAAGCTGAGGTGATAAAAGTGTTTTTTTATTTTTTAAAGATTGTGTTTAAATTCTTACTCTTGGCATTCTCAATTTCTAATAGGAATTTGCTATATCTGACCAGGTCCTTCATCTCAAACACGACGGGCTTGCTCTAGATGTGGAGCACGTAAACTCAAGACTATGCGACACTGAAGAACCGTCTGAAGCAGTGCCAAAAGAAGCTGCTGCTGATATGATTTCTACTAATGAAGAACACAAAGTTTCAGTGTCGACTTCTAGGAATGACGAGCAGAGCTCTACAAAAAGTGATGTGAGCAATGGAGACAGTCCCCGGTTGATAGATGGGATCCATCCTATGTTTGTTGAATCAGGTGAGTCTTCTCATGACTTTGATCCTGTTCAGTCTGTTTTATTGCTTCATGGAGAAGATTGCTTGAATGAGGAATCACTACAACGTGCTTATATCTTTCCTAAGATTGAAGATGCCTATTGTCATCCTCATGCAACTTCTTGTGGCTATGGATTTGCTGCTGAAGATCATGCCTTCAATTTCTGGTCTTATTAAGTTCCCGTCCGTATATTTCTAGACTTTCTCATTTTCTTGTTTCGAGCATTTTCTAGCTAATAAGTAATCACAATGATCGTAGTTGCGCCATTTCTATATGGTTTTCTTCTGTGAAGATAGTCTTGTTTCAAGCTTTTGTTCTATGTATCATATTTTAGTGAAAAATATGCGAGTTAATGCGCTTGTGTGCTTTTCTCATTCCTTGTTTAAACCAAAAACTGGTACTAGGATATAAAAAATAAAATAAAATTGGCACTAGGATACAAAAGAAGTAGAAGAAACAGATTAATCGTTATTGATAACAACGTACATACAAAGAGCTTAGGTAATGGAGGGGGTTGAGACCTAACCTCCAATATACCATTGCTTTGCTTTATTTCCGGATACAAACAACAGAGCAGCACATTATTTAACTCGACTGTAGTCTTATAGATGCTACATCTAGTGATACATGCACCACATTATTGAACTCGACTATAGTCTTGTAGATGCTACATCTTTCATAGACAACCAAATACTCACAGAGGAGTGCAGATCATTAGTCTTGATGATTTTCCACAACTTTCAGCCTTTCGCTGTCTCAATCTTCCCATTCTCTTCATGCGATAGCTTCTCAGCTAACAGCGGTGTTAGCCAAGGAGGCTGGAACCACGATGGTGGCTCCCTTTTGCTCTTCAGAAACTTAGCAAACCATGCAGCAGAATCTTTGGGATGTCTTGTTAGGCCATTCATGTAGTCTATATAGATCAAACCGAACCTAGCTGTGTAGCCGCTCCCCCATTCGAAGTTATCGCACCAAGACCACGCAAAATATCCCTTCAGTTTGTGATAGTCGTTTCTGCATTGCAGATATCATCGATGCACATCATGTATTGATGGTATTGAAATCATAGACGAATAATAATCAATTAAAATAATAGACTAAGATCTTACTTCATTGCTTTAAGAATGTTGGCAAGATGATCTTGATGGTATTTAGTCTTATCTTCGTCGTCATGGCAAACCATCTTGGCTGTCTTCTTGGGATCATTCTTAGTAGGAAACCCTTAGAGAGATTTGAGTAGTAGTACATAGTTTTAGATACTTGTTTTTATTAATTAAATTAAATATATCTGGAAATTAATTTAATCAAAGCTTACCATTTTCAGTGATGTATATTTCTTTCAAATCTGGATAAGCCTTATTCAAATACATCAGTAACTCGTAAATCCCCTTTGGGACAGAGAACAGCCAAAATAATCCTGACTATAAAATTAGATTAAGAGGTTAGAAATATGTTGCTCGCGCACGTGTATTGATAAAGTGAAATATATACGAGAGAGGAGAATGAAGATCCGTACTTCTGTTCCGATGGGTTCCCCGTTTCTGTAAACTGCACAAAGTAGTGACTGATCATTTATGAGAAGCTAAATTAGATGGTGTAGATGATGAAAAGGTTGATATATTAGTATTAATGTTGTGAAGAATTGAAGTAGTTAATAACGTACGTTCAAACTTGACCCTTTGATCTGCAAAGTAACCCTCTGGTTCTGTGGTGTGGGGATCATTGGAAGCATACTGCGACGTGTAATAATTCAAACCTAGGAAATCGATGGAGCCTTTGAGCTTCTCGCTTTCCTCAGGGGTGAAAGATCGAAGATTGTCGGGTGGAACGCACTCCCTCATGCTTTTTGGATATTCGCCCGAGAGTAGAGGTTCCAGAAACCTTCAAGATTAATTAAACAGTTATATATGAAAGAGATGCATTCAAGAATTTGAATGAATGTACCATCCAAGCATGAAATCCAGTGCCCTTGCAACGGCATCTTTATCGTCTTGTGATTTTTCATCATACGGCATAATCCAATCCGAGTTGAGCACTATGCCTATCTTGCCTCCTTGTGCTTCCTGATCACATATATATATATGTTAATCTTAGTCAGCTGCCATGGAAAGGATAGAGAGAGAGAGAGAACCTGAAACTTGGATCTGTAGAGATGAGCTGCTTCAGCATGTGCGAGCAGCAGATTTCTTCCGACTTGATATGCTTCGAATGGCTGGGCCATGATGAATTTGTCGCCGGAGGGAGTGACAAGCAGCGGAGGATCGGAACCAAGTGTTTGTTTGTCATCGGGAGATGGAAGCTTATGACCCGGTGGAAATGCGCCTCTAATATAGCCGTACACAACGTAGGTGTAGGGCTCGTTCAAGGTGGTCCAGTGTTTCACCCGATCTCCGAATTCCCAGAAGCATATCTCTGCGTAGTCGCGAAAATCGTCCCTGCATTTTAATTTGTTGGAATAAGAATCATGATTGAATTATGTTCGGAAACTAATACAAAGAAAAGGAAATTAAGGAATGAGGCGCATGAGATTAGTTTAGTGTTTATACTTTACTCTTTTGGATAAGAAGCCTCCATACTCCTTTTCAAAGCTTACAGGAAGATCCCGGTGAAACAGTGTCACTAACGGCGTCATGCCTGCACTTATTTATATTCTTAATTAATGTCATGAGAGAGAGTCTAGAGAGAGAGAGAGAGGGAGAGAGCTAGTGTCCAATTAATTAACTAACCATGGTGTATCACAGTGTTGATAACATCATTATAGTAATCAATTCCTTCTCTGTTGATTCCACCACTACGTCTTCCGCCTATACTCAGTTCACCACAAATTAATTAATTACTCTATTTAGTATTTAGTTAGTCCAATAACTAATAGTAGTAATTATTAATTCTATACATATAATTATGATTACACATATATGTACCAGGCAATATTCTTGGCCATGAAATGGAAAACCTGTAGGAGTTAAACCCCATTTGCTTCATCATCAGAATATCTTCCTGCAATTAACTTAATTTCCATATCATATATTATATTAATTAAATTCCCTCTACTGCTCTTATTCTACATAATAAATAAATAATACCTTATATCTGTGGTACATATCACATGCAACACTTCCATTGCTCCCATCTTCTATTTTCCCTGCCACACACAACAGTAATATATACTCAGTTAATTATCTTCTCTCCCAAGAGAGAGAGAGAGAGAGAGAGAGAGAGAGAGAGAGAGTGAGACAAGGCTGCTCCATGGAGAACTCATCCCATGTGCTGATGCCTCTGCCTCCTTTGGCAGCAGCTCCTTCAACCTGACCCCCAAAACAACAAGAAATATTGTTATCTAGAATTGAAGCTTAAAAATGGAGTACATATATATCATAAATTGAATAAGAAAGAAAAACCTGATAAGCTGATGTAGAAGTTCCAAACACAAAATCATGAGGAAACCAGTTACGGTTAATGCTGCTGTTATCGTGATCATCAGGAACAGCTCCCTCGCTATCCCACCAACTTGAATCCTCATCCTTACGGCCAACACTTTTAACGGCTTGGGCGGGGCCGTTAACTGCATTGACGCCATTAACTGCGTTAACATTGTTTTCAATAACCACTGCTTCGTTCGCCATTGCTCCAAATATGCTCAGAAATATGCAGAGGGAGAAAGAGAGAGCTAGATAGAATATTGATTTCTTAGCTGTTGAGTGAGATAATTATCAAAACCAACTTCACCTATTTATAGCACTTTTGCAGTACGGCTCCATGCATACATTTCACGTTTTTCATTTCATTTGAAAAAGAAAAAAAAAAACGTTTTTTTTTTTTTTTTTTGAGTTGTTATATTTTCACATTAGGTTTACCATGAAACGACAAGGAGTAAATTAAATGATATGTCGGTATACGTTGTGTGGAGGACAGTTTTAAATTTTGGTTGCATCTATAAGTGAGGTGAATGAATGATATTGGTTTTAACTTCAATGAATGCTTCATCGATGGTAAAGACTAATTTGAATTTTTAAACTCTTATTAGAACTAAAATATTAAAAAAATTGTAAAGACCGTACAGTGCATGCGTTCTATTGAACCAGTGCCTTTGTGTTAATTTAAAGAGTCTCAACGCAAAGTTTTGGTAGCCTCGACCGTACGAAATTAAGGGCTTTGATAATCAGTGTACGACATTTTTCACTATTTATTTGCAAATAAAAAATATTGGGGATTTCGAGGGAAAATCTGACGGTGTTGGATTAATGGTAAACTCATCAAGTAAAAAAATAAAATAAAATAAAGGTAATAAAGTTTGTATCTATATATAAAATATTTTTTCCGTAAAAAATAATAACAATAATAATAATAATAATAATGCATTTTATGTACTAAAATCATATATTTTATATATTATTATAATACACTGTCATAATAATGCATTTTTGATTTACTACAATGCATTGTTACGATATATAATGCATTCCATGTTCAATTATAATGCACCGGTCAATGACAACCGTAGATTTACAAAGATCAATGGTCTAGATCTCTTTTTATTTTTTACGGAAAAATGCTTTTACATATGATTTATTCCCTATATATATATGCATCAAGATCCCGATTCATGAATTTCTCGGCTCTCGGCGGTTCCAGAAAAATCATTTTGCAATATTTTGTATTTATTTATGTGTGAAATATACATTTTGTAAGTTGGTGATGGTGAGAGTTCCAAATTGGCCAACAAACTAAAGACATTTATAGTGTTCACTTCGAGCTCTGTGTGAACATACGTAATTCAATTGTGGACTTTTTAGTTTTTACGTCAATTTATCTATACTCATTATAAAAGAGCGAATTTTTACAAAATTGAGTTTGCCTAATATATCCCTCTTATTATATTTATTTTAAGGGTAATATTATAAATCTTTATTAAATTTATATTCTAATTGAATTTACATATAAACTCTTCCCATATATGAATCCTTCTCCTAATGAAACTCGTGATAATGGAAAAATGATCCCTATTGATTAAATAGATTAAAATAAAAATTCTAATGAGGATTAACTTTCTTACTATTTAATAAACTAGTATTCGCTCCCGTGCAATGCACGGACAAAAGATATATTATAATTAAATAATAAAGATAGTTTATTTAAAATAAAAAATAATATTTTAAACAAATCTAAAGGGGGATGACAAATTATTTTGATAAAAAAAATCAAAATAATACATACTTGTTAATTGGATAATGTACACTTAGATAACCAAACTTTCTTAAAATTTTTTACAATTATATTCCAGTTTCAATTTTTCGGAAACAGATATCCCACGGACACTCCGAAAGTTGATGTGAATTTTAATAAAAAAAAATTAGTGACATTAAAATGACTCATTTTGATGATATCAATAAAAAATCAAATCTAAAATCAACACCACATCATATCCAAGAAAAAAGAGAAGAAAAAAACATAAAATAGTTTTTTTCTTACTTCAGGACCATTTCTTTCTTCAAAAAATTATTTTCGTGTTCTTTCAGTTTGCAGCGACACTTTGCCAATCAACCGACCACCCACCACCAATCGGATCTCTCTCTCTACTCGCTTGATTGCTTCTGTCACAGTTTCAGCTCCGCCAGCAACTTCGTCTCATTACGTCGTCACCGCCTCCATCTCCCTTTGTTCGCTTTCTCCCTTGTTTTCTATTGAATCTTTGTTCCATGGACACTTAGGCTTGAGTGTTAAAGTTTAAGCTAAAGTTTAAAAATTTTAAATCTTTGTTTTCTGGTTCTTTCTTTCTTTAGTTCAGTAAACTGGAATTTACTTGAATCATAACTGCATTATATGGTGAAAACACCATATTTGTTGGATCAAGCAAGTGCATTTATATCAAAACGTTACAAGAGTTTACAATTAACACTTAACAGTCTCCGCACTTATATGTTTATAACTTTATGAACACTCCTGCCTCAAAAGCTCATCTTTGTTGGGCGTTCGTTTGTTCTCGGCTTTCATTTTCAGTCCGGATAACCTCAAGATATTTATTTTTGATCTACCCATTACGAATTCCCTACCATTTTTAAAGGAGGTCGAAAGATAACCTTGGCAAGGTACCAACTTTCTATGCTAGTTTCAGGTTCTTTAATCAATTAATCTCTCTGGCTTTTCTCTATGTTAATGCTATAATATTATCAGAGACACATGAGAGAAAATAAACATATACTGACATGCACATTTTAATTTATTTATAAAACATGCTCAATATTTACACACAGTGGTCCAACGTTACTACAATGAAGTAAAAAAAAAGTTGTTATGATTTTCTAGCTGAAGGTGTATACTGTAAAGCAAACATTTTGTGCTTGTATACACGGTTTTTATTTCCGCTATTTCTTCCATATCTGATTTAATTGTTTGTCGCATAATACATCATGTCCCTTTATCTCGTGTTATAGATTAAATGGTGTGTTGTAGATCACAGACGATCATTTAATCAGTTTTTCATGAGATATTAATCAGTATTCACGGCCGAGATAACTTTGGACAAGTTATTGATTTAGGCTGTAGTATAAAACAGAAAGTAGTTTGTCTTAACTACTTGTTTATACTAATACGTACGTCTACGTATCGAAAGGATCACAGTGAAACGTGTTCTTCTATTCTGACCGTTTGAGAAGGACCAAGGTCTCGGTGACTCGATAGATCTAAATTCTAATAAGTTATTATGTGTGTTCAAGTGTTTTTCTGTCACTTTGACTTACCATGGGTGAGAGTTATGAGTTAGCTCAATATGTCTCGTACGTTGGGTGACAATAGTATTTGTTCGATACTTAATTAACTGTATTAGAGAACCATGTCCTGGAGACCCCAGGTTGATGACATTCCCTTAAGGAGCTCATTAAGTTTATCGTACTTAACTCTGCAGGTGGATTTAGTTATCCGGTACGATAATAACGTTGAGCGGTACTACTTAAGGAATTAAAGATATTAATTAATTTAAGCTGTCAGTAGCTTTAATTAATTAATAAATGTTCGACATCTTAAAGATGGGGATTATCAAAGTTAAAATTAGAAGCCCTGATTCATCAGTGGGCTAGAGCGGCAGTGCATCACTAATTCTTTAGTGGAATGAATTAGTGATTATATGCTTATATTTATTCTAGGCTTGAATAATAGGAAACAAGCATATATGAGACCCAACTCTAGCTTTCTAGTAGATCCCTAGAATGGCCCAAATATCTCACACTCTCAAGCCCACACCACCACTTTGTCTTAATGGGCCTTGGCCCATAGGTTGACATATATACTTCAAGCTCTCTCTTGTAACCCTAAGGCTAGTGCCTCCATTTTTGTTAGCCACCAAAAAGGAGTTATAGAGAGAGAGAGTAGAGTGGGTTGAGGAGTCTTGAGGATCTTGGAAGATTGCTAACCACGTGGCATCCGAGATCGAGACGAGACACATCCTAGAAGATCAACTAGTGGAATCGTTCCACGAGCTCCGAATTCAAGAGAACGGTACATCGAAACCTTGTATGATTTTGTTTAAATCAATAGGAGCATGCTAGGAAAGATTCTTGTATATCGAGTTAAATACCCGAAATAGATCCGTGGGCAAAAGGGATCGACTTTCACTAGCCGTTCCTACAAATTGGTATCAGAGCCCGGTCCCGATTTTTTGGCTCTATCGGATTAATTCGAGTAGAATCTGTTTTCTTTGTATGTTCGATTTCAATTTTTCTGCAGGCTGTTTTTTTTTTGTCTATCGTGGCCCCAAAATTTATTTATTCTCTCGGTCTGCAAATAAATTGCGACAAGCTATGCGCAATTAGATTAGATTTCCTCTTGTATTTTGTTCCTTGCTGTCCGCTGTAATGGAAGAAATGAAGATGGAAGTCAGCGAGAGAGAGTCGGGCAGAGATAGACGGCAGCGAAAGGCGGAGGTGGCGCGCTGGCCAGCGGCGGTGGGTGTGGTGTGTGACGGCGCGGCTGCAGCTGTTTTGGTCTCTGCCGTCAGAGAGTTTCTGCACCGGAACCCGACTTCCTGGAGTGTTAAACCTTGGGATTTATGGTGGTGTTGAATTTCTCAGACGCGGCGGAACCGGTGGCAGAATGCAGGACGCGGCGGCGCACGGTGCAGCATCAGATCTGCTGCGGTGGCGCGCGGGTGACAGGAGGCGGCGATGCTGGTTCAGTGTTCAAGTGCGGCTGCTGCAGATCGGAGGAGATGGAGGAGAGGGAGGTGGGTTGTGGCTGTTTCACACAGCGGTAGCAGCTGCTCTTTCTTCCTCCATTTCCGGCGCCGGCGGTGAGTGGTCCGGCGAAGGCTGCGCGGGCCGAAACCCTGGGTTTTGGGCCCGCGGCCCGCTGATTCCGGGCCTAAGCCTGAACCAGCCCGCTAAGGCTTATGGGCTTGAGCAGATGATGGGCCTTATTCAATGCATTGGGCTGTTGACCTTGGGCAGGATGACTGGCCCATTTGCTGAAAAGCCCAGTGCTGCTGTTTCAGTTGTTTTGTAGTGAGGTTTTGGTCCAGTTTCAGTTTTTGAAGATGAAGTTCAGGATCAAAACTTGAAATAGCTAGCTCGTTGTTTTAATTTAATTATTTATTTATTTAAATATGTAATTAAAACAGGTACGGGCGGCGATCTATAAGGGCTACGATAGACAACATATTTAATTATGTTGATTATCGTTTTTGTGGATGACAATGCAATTTAATTCTTGTATGACAATATTATTATGTGAAAGCATGATTTATTTGTCAACGTGTTTTATTGCGTTTTTGAGCATGCTAGAAAATTCATGTTAGTATGTATTAGAATTTTGAGAAGCAGGATTTAATTATGTTTTAAATTCTTGTTAAGCATGTTATATGATTTACATGTTTTGCATGTCCAAAGTAAAACCTTTAATTAAAAATGTCTAAGCAAGATAAAATGAATTTTATTAATTAAAATTCATAAAGGTCCCCACAATTGATCTCTAGATGAAATGTGAGATTTATGCGTGTAAACATCCACACAAACGTGGCTTGCACGTATTCATTACACGTGAGTTCGTCAGATGAGATTTCTTAATAAAACGTTAAATTTTATGTGAAGTGTGCAATGTCATGTGTAAACGTTCACACGATCGTGGCTTGCGTGTGACATTGTTCACAGATTTTCAATTTTAACGAGATAATTGTAGGATATTGCTTTGCGTGCGACATGGTTCTAGTAAGTATGTCAAACGTAGAATAATGACCTTGGTGTTAAATTGTGGTCATTGCTTAGGTACAAGTTTTAATATAACCTCCCAACGGGGTCCCTGTTTTAACTTGTGCGGCCTGTTAAAAAGGTTCAACTATTAATTTCATTCATCATAAGGTTAAGTTGATGTGACAGTGAAATTAAAGACTGAGTGTCTGGTCAATAAATATAAATGTAAACGTCCACACGATCGTGGCTTGCATTGGATATTTATTGGGCTGTTGAAGGGTACCTTAATATTGTTTTCTAAAGGTTTAAATATTAATTGTATCAAAACTTTATGTGACAACATCCTTATGTGTATACATGTTTATTTTTTCAGACATGGCTTTCAATCCTCTTATGACTATTCTTACTTCGAATAAGCTTACCGGTGCCAATTATTTGGACTGGAAGCGAAACTTGGACCTTGTCCTGATTGCTGAAGAGTAAATGTTTGTACTCACAACCCCTGCTCCTGCCACTCTGACTCTTGAGTCCACTGAAGAGGAAAGGGAGGTTCACAGAAAGTGGCATAAGGCTAATGATATGGCCAAGTGCTATATCATGGCGTCTATGTTCACATCTCTGCAGTTGCAACACCAAAATATGGTTACAATAGCTAACATTATGTTGAACCTCAAGGAGCTCTTTGGGGAAAAAGACAGATCATCAAGATTTGAGGCTATGAGAAAACTCATGACGACTCGAATGGCTGAAGGCACTTCTGTTCGCGAGCACTGTCTCATGATGTTCCAATATCAGAATGAGATAGAAGCGCTCGGTGGACTGCTTGATAAAAAAACTAAGATCGACATGATCTTGCACACTCTTCCCAAATCATTTGAGAACTTTCTCCAGAACCATGTCATGAGCAAAAAGGAGTACACCCAAAGTGAGCTCCTTAATGACTTGGTTGCGGTGGAGGGTGTAATGGGGAAGAAACCTCAAGCATTGGCCTCTACTAAGGGTTCTTCTTCTAGCTTTAAAGGCGGGAAGAAGAAGAAGCCTAGAAGTAAGAAGGCTAGTGGGAGCAAAGGGAAAGGTGGAGCATGTCCCTCTAGTGGCATTAAAAAGCCTACGAGAAAATGCTTCAAGTGCAATCAAACAGGACATTGGAAATCTGATTGTCCCCTTCTAAAGAAGGGTAACAAGGGTACGCATCTCGCTCTAGTAACTGAGACATGTTTAGCAACCTGTTCTACCCAGTCATGGGTAGTGGATACGGGAGCAACTGATCATGTTTGTGACACCCTGCAGGGATTCCTGCGGACAAGGTAGCTGAGTGAGGGCGAGATTACTATCTCCATGGGCAACGCTGCAGAAGTAGCAGCTGTTGCAGTGGGAGATGTGCACATCAGATTTTCAAATTCTGATTCTGTTTTAGTGCTTAAAGACTGGTGGACGTCGTTTACCACCAAATAATTCCTGCAATTCGCTCATAATTAAATTAGTATAACAATAACCAGGGTCGAACCACAGAGAACGGGAATTCACCTATTTTTCCTATAAATCTAATTTTGGTGTAGCCACCACGCCTTAAATTGAGAGAAATTAATTAAACTAAGGAAATAATAAATTACCTAAATAGCAAAAACAAATATTAATCAGAAGAAAAGTATTCGGCTTCGAATAAATCCACACTAGTCTAGGGCTCTGATCATCGATGCAAGGATTAATTAACTTTCAAGAACCAACCAGTTATAGGGTACCGTGAATGCATCGGACATACCCCAATTCCTACGTGCTTTATCGATAGTTAGCTGTAGACGCCAGACCTAACTATTTCCCTTATTAAAACACAACCTAGCTGGAGACGCCAGACCTAGATTTAATGCTCTAATAGCTTTTAGATCTGAAGGAACCCAATTTAGACGAATTACCCAAGAACGCAAGTAATAACCCGTCTACCAATTTATTCCTACTACGAACATGGTAGCTTTATCACTAATTAGCCCTATTCTAACAATTACGGATTGGGGGAACTAATTGACTGTAATCCAATTAAATCTAAGTTGATCAGGCTTAAATAAAATCAGAATTAACTTTAAACTCAAGGAACAAATCGAAACCCTAGGAAATTAATTATACGAACAATTAGATCTCACAGAATTATTAAACTAGTGCTTCAATATTCTCGCCGAATTAAAGAATTAGCTACTCATGATATTAAAACTAAACATGATCAAATAATTAAAAGGAAGCATAAAACTAATCGATTGAATTAAAGAAAATAAGAACAGTCACCAGAAATTGAATCTCCAATACGATGCAAGTCGAACTCTAGAACTAAGATATCAAAATAAAAATAAGAATAAATCCTCCAAGTCTTCTGCTCCTTCCGTCTATGCTAATGGCGGCTCATAAGTAAAAATAAAGGTAAGGTCTTAAACTAATCTCCTAAACCTATACTATATATGTGGCGGCTAAATCCCAAAAATTACCAAAACATAAGAAAACAAATCCTTTTCCTAAATCAGCCGTCAAACCCACTTAATATGGACTTAGACTCCTATTCTAATTACTATTAAAAATTCTAATTAATTACCAAAAATTACATCCAAAATAACCAATATCCAAAAGAAAAAATACTGCGGCCCATCTCTTCTCCTCGTATCTTCAACTTCTTCCAAATTACACAAAATATCACTCTTTCTTCATTTCTCTTATCCACATCTTTGAACAAACGAACTTTGCATTTTCTGCATAAAAACCATACCTAAACGTGCATTATATCCATATTAAATCATAAAAAACTTAACTTCTGAACAACTAAAATACACACACATCAAAGACGTTTTATTTGTGCCTGAATTTCGTAGAAACTTGATTTCGGTTACGAGATTGTTTAAGAATGGATATTCTGTTGTTTTTTATAGCTCTGTGACTATCATGAGAAATAACTCTTTTATCTGTTCTGGCATGTTAAATAATGGTCTTTACACTATTACTTGTGCTCATGATACTCCTGTGGAAACTCTTGCTTCATCGTCTTCTAGCCTCAACAAGAGAAAAACTTTTCTAAGCTGAATCAAACATATCTTTGGCACCTAAGGTTGGGTCATATCAATCTCAGAAGGATCCAAAGACTGGTTAGTAACGGCCCCTTGGAGTCTTTTCAAGTTGAGCCAATACCAGTCTGCGAATCCTGCTTAGAGGGTAAGATGACCACTAGGCCCTTTAAGGCCAAGGGGAATAGGGCCAATGATGTGTTGGAATTGATTCACTCTGATTTGTGTGGGCCTATGTCCACTCAGGCTCGAGATGGCTATGAGTACTTCGTCACTTTCATTGACGATTGCTCTAGGTACGGCTACGTTTACCTGATGCGCCACAAGTCTGAATGCTTTGACAAGTTCAACGAATTTAAGGCGGAAGTGGAGAAACACCTAGGTAAAAGTATTAAGACATTGCGGTCTGATCGCGGTGGCGAATACTTGAGCACTGAGTTTAGGCAATATTTATCAGAAAATGGGATTACATTCCAGTTGACTGCACCTGGTACTCCCCAACAGAATGGTGTGGCAGAAAGAAGAAACAGAACTCTGTTGGAAATGGTTAGATCAATGATGAGCTTTGCAAGTCTACCTATATCATTATGGGTATATGCCTTAGAAACAACGGCGTATATTCTCAACCTAGTACCGTCCAAATCGGTCCCCAAGACTCCTTCTGAGTTATGGTCAGGGCGCAAGCCCAGTTTGAACCACATTCGGATTTGGGGTAGTCCAGCACATGTACTGAATAAGGGAGCTGATAAGTTGGAGTCTAGGACCGAGGTAATGCTGTTTGTAGGATATTCTAGAGGAACGAAAGGTGGTTACTTCTATAGTCCGAAGGATCAGAAGGTCGTTGTAAGCACCAACGCACGATTCTTGGAAGAGGACTATGTGAATGATCACAAGACCAGGAGTGACATTATCCTCCAGGAGTTGAGTGAAGACATTCAGATTCCTATACCGAGTGTATAAGATGATATACCATCTGACACTGTACAACGTGTCGACTCTGATACACATGTATTGCCTCGGCGTAGTGAGAGGGCAATTGTATTGCCTCATCGTTACACGCTCGTGGGAGAATCTTCAGATTTTCACCCAGAAGACGAGCCTGTGGAAAACGATCCCTGCAACTACAAAGAGGCAATCCAAGATTTGGATGCAGATTCTTGGTGTAAGGCCATGGATTCTGAATTTGAATCAATGGAAAATATGGATGTGAAAGATCTACGGGTGCTTTCTAAAGGCAAGAAAGCCATTGGTTGCAAGTGGATCTTCAAGCGAAGGAGAGGAGCTGACAGGAAGGTTATTGCCTTCAAAGCACGCTTGGTGGCAAAGGGGTTCGCTCAAAAATTGGGAATCGATTTTGAGGAAACCTTATCGCCTGTAGCGATGCTTAAGTCGATCCGGATTCTCTTATCCATAGCTGCCTTCATGGACTTCGAGGTTTGGCAAATGGATGTCAAGAGTACAACTTTCCTTAATGGATATCTGGATGAAGACATCTATATAGAGCAACCTGAAGGCTATGTTAAAAAGGGCCAAGAGTATCTCGTTTGGAAGCTTAAGAAGTCCATTTATGGGCTTAAGCAGGCCTCAAGGTCTTGGAACCAACGTTTTGACGAGGTTGTCAAATCTTATGGTTTTGAGCAATGCCTTGACGAGAGCTGTGTGTACAAACTCAGTGGCGACAGAAACGTGATGGTATTCTTGGTACTATACGTAGATGACATTCTTCTCATTGGCAACGATAAGAAGGTGTTGTTAGACGTAAAGGAGATAACCATACCTTTACGTCTGACAACCATACCTTGTCAGACGTAAAGGTATGGTTGGGAGAAGCTACGTACATCCTTGGGATCAAAGTGAAACGTGATCGCAAGAATAGGTTGTTGAGCTTATCTCAGGCGTCCTACATTGATACTATTTTAGCCCGTTTTAGCATGCAGAATGCCAAGAAAGGTTTTCTTCATTTCAGACATGGCATCCATCTGTCAAAGGATATGTGTCCTAAAATACAAAAGAAGATAGAAGACATGAAGAGAATTCCTTATGCTTCTGCTGTAGGAAGTCTCATGTATGCCATGCTATGTATTAGACTTGATATATGCTATGCAGTTGGCATGGTGGCAAGATATCAGTCTAACCCAGGACATGGACACTAGATTGCGGTAAAGCACATTCTTAAGTACCTGAAAAGGACTAGAAATTATGCGCTAGTTTACCAATCCGACAGTTTAGTCCCTCTAGGGTATACGGACTCAGACTTCCAAGCAGATCGGGATAAAAACAGGTCTACCTCAGGTTATGTGTTTACCTTGGGAGGCGGAGCAGTTTCATGGAGGAGTGTAAAGCAGAAATGCATTGCAGACTCCACCATGGAAGCCGAGTATGTGGCTTCTTCGGAAGCTGCTAAGGAGGCAGTTTGGCTCAAGAGCTTCTTGTTGGACCTAGATGCGGTTCCAAGTATGCCTAAGTGTATCACAATTTATTGTGACAACTCTGGTGCAGTAGCAAACTCGAAGGAACCAAGGGCCCATAAGGCAAGTAAGCACATACAGAGAAAGTACCATCTTATACGAGACATCGTAAAGAGAGGAGACGCAGCTCTGACCAAAATAGCATCATTGGATAACCTGGCCGATCCTTTCACAAAGAGTATTCCGGCTAAGATCTTCGACAAACATGTTGAAGGGCTAGGTTTACGATGCTTGTCAGCAGAACTTTGAGTAGAAGTGGGATATGTTGTAATAATTGTAGTAGCCACGAGTATACTAAAAGTTTGCTTTAGTATAAGTGGGAGAATTGAAGGTGTATACTGTAAAGCAAACCTTTTGTGCTTGTATACACGGTTTCTATTTCCACTATTTCTTCCATATCTGATTTGATTGTTTGTCGCATAATACATCATGTTCCTTTATCTCGTGTTATAGATTAAATGGTGTGTTGTAGATCACAGAAGATCATTTAATCAGTTTCTCATGAGATATTAATCAGTATTCACGGCCGAGATAACTTTGGACAAGTTATTGGTTTAGGCTGTAGTATAAAACAGAAAGTAGTTTGTCTTAACTACTTGTTTATACTAATACGTACGTCTACGTATCGAAAGGATCACAGTGAGACGTGTTCTTCTATTCTGACCGTTTGAGAAGGACCAAGGTCTCGGTGACTCGATAGATCTAAATTCTAATAAGTTATTATGTGTGTTCAAGTGTTTTTCTGTCACTTTGACTTACCATGGGTGAGAGTTATGAGTTAGCTCAATATGTCCCGTTCGTTGGGTGACAGTAGCATTTGTTCGATACTTAATTAACTGTATTAGAGAACCATGTCTTGGAGACCCCGGGTTGATGACATTCTCTTAAGGAGCTCATTAAGTTTATCCTACTAAACCCTGCAGGTAGATTTAGTTATCCGGTACGATAATAACGTTGAGTGGTACTACTTAAGGAATTAAAGATGTTAATTAATTTAAGCTGTCAGTAGCTTTAATTAATTAATGAATGTTCAACATCTTAAACATGGGGATTATCGAAGTTAAAATTAGAAGCCCTGATTCATCAGTGGGCTAGAGCGGCAGTGCATCACTAATTCTTTAGTGGAATGAATTAGTGATTATATGCTTATATTTATTCTGGGCTTGAATAATAGGAAACAAGCATATATGAGGCCCAACTCTAGCTTTCTAGTAGATCCCTAGAATGGCCCAAATATCTCACACTCTCAAGCCCACATCACCACTTTGTCTTAATGGGCCTTGGCCCATAGGTTGACATATATACTTCAAGCTCTCTCTTGTAACCCTAATGCTAGTGCCTCCATTTTTGTTAGCCACCAAAAAAGAGTTATAGAGAGAGAGAGTAGAGTGGGTTGAGGAGTCTTGAGGATCTTGGAAGATTGCTAACCACGTGGCATCCGAGATCGAGACGGGACACATCCTAGAAGATCAACTAGTGGAATCGTTCCACGAGCTCCGAATTCAAGAGAACGGTACATCGAAACCTTGTATGATTTTGTTTAAATCAATAGGAGCATGCTAGGAAAGATTCTTGTATATCGAGTTAGATTTTCGAAATAGATCCGTGGGCAAAAGGGATCGACTTTCACTAGCCGTTCCTACACTAGCACACTGAGATAAGTTCTCAGATGAAACCGTATGCATGCATTTCTCAGGGAAAAAAATAGCAAAAAGAACTATCCCTTTAGGAACTCACAGTTCACCTCTGTTTGCTTGAAGTGCTTCCTTTTTTCCTGCAACAACTATTCGCATGGCATATCAGAAAAAATGTAAAATACAATGTTTAGTTCAATTTGCGTTTTTAGCAATAAATCGTGAATAAAATTAAGGGGCAATATTTTTCTCATTTTCAGCTAATAGATAACACATATCAGAAAACAGTCCAACTCCAAATTGTGGAATAGTCTTACTTCTAACTAAGTTCACCATCTTAGTGCATTGTACAGGAAAATACATCAACTTATTTCTTCTCCACATCAACCAAGACAGAAACACACACAAACACTCACAAATATATAATACTACTATTGTATTGCTTTTAGCTCAGAAATCGCTTTAGCAGCCTGGGTCAGAACCCAGAATATGAGAAAAGCGAAAATCAAGCAAAAGTGATCTACCTGCCCATGCCATACATCCACTTGAGGAAAGTAAAAGAGACGTTATCCAGATTATATTGAATAGACATGCTCATTTGTTGGGAAAATTAATAGAGTTTTGATTTGATACCAAAACCCAGCTGACCCCAACCGAGTAGATGATTGCACAAAGCCTAAGCGTCTTTCAGCTCACCTGTTTGAGCTTATAGAGTTTCTTAGTTTACAGGTAGTCGCTGAAGACAGCAGAAGACACAACTAAAGCAGACAGCTGAGGTATTCAGCAAAGCAGACTCAGCAGAGCAGACCAAGCTAAGTCAAAGACCCAGCAGTATCAAGACCCAGCTCAGTGACAGAAACCCAGCTCAGTGTCAAAGACCCAGCTCAGTGTAAAAGATCCAGCTTAGCGTCGTTGACACAGCTCAGGTCTAAGACAGCTCAGGTTAATGACACAGCTCAGGTTAATGATGCAGCTCAGGTCTAAGACAGCTCAGAGTCGAGACAGCAGAGACGCTTAGCAGCTCGAAGATGAAGACCTTCTCAAAGACAAGATTCCAATGTCAGAAGATCTTATCTGAAGCAGTCAAATCAGAGAAAGGAATAGCTTCTGCAGATGCAGACCTACTTCGTAGGTTAAATACCAGAATTAAATGAAAGTAGGTAAGATTCAAACGGCTCCCTTCCAACGGCTATTTTGAATCTCCACCTATATATATCTCCTCACCATTGAAGAGAAAAAAGATTGGTGAGAGAGGACCAACGAGATGACTGAAGAAACAAAGAGCAAACAGAAAAATGAACAACGATCTTCAAAACCAAATCTTTCAAGAACATACAGCCTATCAGCTGTATTCTTAGTTGTTCATATATTCAGTCTTAGGCAGATTAGATCAGAAAAGAAACATCTTAAGCCTAGTTTGAACGAGTTCATCTTACACCTTGTTCCTCATAGTTGGAAACCCCCCATACCCAAACCCAAACCCAGAAAGGTTAGGTAAAGGTACGCTTGCTCGAAGCGTGTAATTCGAGTTGTTAGGTTCTTCAGTACCCGGAAACTGAAGGTGTAGGCTTGACAGTGCCTGCAAACTGTTGGAACACAGCTCGGGTTAGAGTTGTGAAGTTGCTTGGTACTTGGAAACCAAGTGGTAGTGAATTACCAGTGAACCTGGTCGTGGACGTAGGAGGTGTTACTCCGAACCACGTTAAAATTGCTTTGTTCTTTACTGCTTTGTTTCACTACTAGAAAAATAGCAATACATGACACTGTATAGATGACGGTTTTTATTACGAACTGTCATATATGTGCGTATTTTTCTTTAGATGACGGTTCTATAATAAAACCGTCATGTATGTGCGTGCCTTAAAATATATGGATGACAATTTATAGTAAACCGTCATGTATATATTTATTGTATATGACACTTTGAGGAGACGTGTCATCAACACCACTCTCTCATCTTCCTCATCTCCTACTTCTCATATGTCGTCTACTACTTCTCTCTCATCTCTGCATTAACACCACTCTCCCATCTTCCTCTCCGGCGGAATCCGCCGATCACTTGTGCCACCTCATCACCGTCGAACGGTGCTATCTCCTTCACTCTCCCTTCTCATCTCACTCTCTAAATCGAACAGCAGCAGCAGCATGGCTTTCTCTCCTTTTCCTTTCTCCTTCTTCGGCGAGATCAACTCCGCCAACATAGCCGCCATCGCCCTCGTTCGCTCTCTCTCTCAGCCGACCTCTCTATTCCTCTGTAATTGCTCAGAAATTCCCCAATTCGAAAACCCTAGATCCCCAAATTGAAATCTGAAAATTTTCCCCTCTTTTCTCCTCTCGAATTCCGGCGAAATTCTACCAGTTACTCGCCTCTTCTCCACCTCGGAAAACAGTAGCGGTGACAGGGCTATCACCACCACCGTCATGGTCGTTCTCTCAAGCAACGCTGCCTCGCCTCTGCTGCTCCGGAGGAAGCCGTATTTGGCCTCCTCTGCCGCCTCTGTCGTCACTGGCATCGTCAACAATTCGAAGATCCTCCGATGCGGTCCGCCTCCACCGCCGCTGAGGTAAGTCTCGATTCTCTCTTTCTTTCTCTCCGTTCCTTTTTCTTTTAAATTTTATTTTAATTAATAGATCTCATTTTCTCCAATTTTCTAATATTTCTCTTTTATTTCTTTCTTGTATTTTCCGGCCAACCTGCGTTCCCTCCGTCGTCTTGGTCAGTCGCAAATAGCGCCGTCATCGTTATTCAGTTAATTTTGTTTCATCTGAATCTTGTTTCGTTTAAGGTTCTGGACCCGGACAACTCATCACAAACTATCTATGACTACTGGACTATCATGACAAACAGTGCTAAGGTAAGTTAATGCACCTAGAAAGAAGTCACCTTTATGCATTTCTGCTTGATGTTCAAAGCATGCTAAGTTTAGATAGGCTGCATGGAAAATGTTTGACTAATTGTTTTTTCTGTGAAGATTGGGAGACTAGCAGGCGCAGGCTCGGATTATCCAGCATTTGTGCAATATATTGGTGTCCCTTCAGCTGATATTTCCTTTGGAGAAGGTAAAATACTAAACATCTCACATTTTTACAAAAGATTATCTTGAATAATTGCAGCTTGCTTATCATGAAAACACTTACTTCTTGCAGATTATCCAGTCTACTACTCAATGTACGATGACTTTGTTTGGATGAGCAAATTCGGGGATCCAATGTTTCGAAGAAGTGCAGCAGGTCTGTCTTGGATCATTCATAGTAGTTTTTAATTAGATTTTTAATCCATGCTTGAACAGTTGAACTACCAAAATTGAAAAATAATTTTGTTGTCAGTTAATGTGTTTTTTGAATTCATTTGCTTGATGGATTGGCTTGGAATTGGTGATTAATAATATTGATGTTAATATTTTTTGTATTATTGGTGTGGGTTTAGTGAGGAAGATAGAAGATGGTTTATGGAGGCGATGCAAAGGCAAACTGTAGATGCTATTAAGCGAATGAAGGAGATAACACTTGTTATGAAAACCTCTGAGCAGGTTTTGGAGTCTCAGGGGGTCACTCCTCAAGATATTGAAGGTATTTTTAATTTATAATTAATTACTTATTAATTATGATGAGAATTGCAGAATCTAATATAATCTGTGGAACTTGATTGAATTCCGAGTTTTGTTATTTTTTGTTCCTTGTAGATATGTTGGATGAGCTACAAGAACATGTGGAATCTATCGACTTTGCCAATGGTTAGTTCTTAGTTATGATCTGTTTAAGAATTTCTCAATGCAATAAGATGGGGAAGGTTTTTTGATAGATGTGTTTCTGTTTTCAGTTCAGTTGTTTAACTGGTTGTTTGGTTGTTTCATTGCTTAGATCTTCACTCGATTGGTGGCCTCACTCCTCTCCTAGACTACCTCATGGAATACAAAATGGCCTTCATGGAATTAAGACCGTAAGAACTATGCAATTCTTCTAGTGTTAATTTGATCAAATTGTTGAGAAAAATATCAGCATTTAATGGTGTCTGAGTATTATGGTAGATATTACTACATTCCGTTGTTTGTGCTATTTTACATGTATAGCAGCCATAGTTATTTTTTGTGCTATTTTACATGCATAGTTATTTTAATATAAATTTGATATTATGTCTTACTTGAAAAGTTCTATCAGGTAATAATTGATTGAACGTGAGTTAGCAGCATCAAAAGGACATAGAGCTGGAAAGAGAGGGATTATTGTATGGATAAGTTTTATGGATTTGATCATTTGAAAACATTTTTTTATTTCTAATGATTGTATCGAAGAATATATATGTACTACTTGGATGTTTGGATGATCAATGAAATGAATTTTTAATTAGCAAGTGTAAAGTATTTATTTCTTTAGTATGAATATTGGTGTTATGAATATAAAACAGGCTAAAAAGAAAAAAAAAAGAAAAAAGCACAAAATCTGGCAAAAAAGCGTCGATTAATGGTCTAACAAAAATATGACGGTTTATACAAAAACCGTAATCTATGAACTAAAAAACATGACGGTCCTCAAACAAAACCG
This sequence comes from Agastache rugosa, assembly GCA_031470985.1. NCBI lineage: Eukaryota > Viridiplantae > Streptophyta > Magnoliopsida > Lamiales > Lamiaceae > Agastache > Agastache rugosa. The sequence goes on from CM062605.1 coordinate 30,783,419, forward strand.
TCATAAATAGCGGCTAAACATTACGGTCTTTTGTAGTAAAGATGACGGTTTTACACCGTCATGTTTAATTAGTATAGATGACGGTTATTATCCGTCATGTATAATACCCACTATAGATGACATCACCTTTTGTGACAGTTCTGGACATACATAGATGACGGTTTTTAGCCGTCATGTATGTCCGTTTTTCTAGTAGTGTTTTATGCATTTTACTAACCTCTCAAGCATACATTTCAAGCTGTATAAACTGATTAACTGAAAAGTGAAACAGAGCTTTGCAATATGATTTGAAGCAACAGACGGACTTTCCAAACCCACCAACTTCCACACACACTCACACAGCCAGCTGTGTCGATCAAGCGTCCATCCAGCTGGATCGAGCACAGCCAGCTCTCTGAAAAGAGTTTTAACTTAGAAAAGTTTTTAAACCTTGGTGTATTCACCCCCCCTCTAAACCAAGGTATCCGTCTTGGGACCAACATCATTTAACAATTTGCATATTTTTTATTCTAGCGATCTTGGTTGAGGAATAAAAGTGATCTGAGACTTTTTCTTCGATGCTTTGATGTTTGCATCTGAGACTTTTTCTTCGATGCTCTGATGTTTGCTCTTTTCTTCTTCTGTTTCTTTTCTTCAGCATTGAGCAAGCTTTCCTTCTTCTTCTGCTGCTCTTGAAAGCTTTTCATCTCTTGCTGATGGTCCCTGAGCTAGGTATTTGGTGTAGAGGGGGGGGGTGAATACACCAAATAGATTTTTAGAAACTTTTTCAAGTTAAATCACAGAGTTGGTGAGCTCAGTTATCGATCCAGCTGGGGAGGGTCAGCTGGGTAAATAACTCAGCTGGCGGTGCGGAAAGTGGTTGTTTGAAAACTTAGCTCGGTTACTTAGAAAAACTCAGTTTGAAAAGATTAACTTTATGTTTTCAGCTTAGTCAAGTTGTGCAACTTTTAGAGAGACACAACTGTCTTTGGAGAGCAGCTGCGTATGCAGTTTTGAACAAATATGCAATGATATGAAAGAGTTAGTACAAAACTGAATATAAAGAGAAAGTAAAGAGCACGCGAGTTTTTACGTGGTTCGGAGTAACACCTCCTATGTCCACGACCAGGTTCACTGGTAATCCACTACCACTTGGTTTCCAAGTACCAAGCAACTTCACAACTCTAACCCGAGCTGTGTTCCAACAAATGCGGGCACCGTCAAGCCTAACCTTTCGCCACGGGTGCGAAAAAACCTTACACACTTGAATTTCCCGCTTCAAGCAAGCGTAACCTTGACCTAACCTTTCTGGGTAAGAGGGGTTTGGTTTGGGGTTCCAACTGTGAACGAGTTCTTACAATTAAGAACTTTAGAGTATGATGAACTCGTTCGAAATCTAGGCTTAAGATATACAAAGAGTTTGGCCTAGGGAACAGACGAAAAACTAAGCAGTTTCTGAACTAGAAACACTTTAAGATAAAGTGTTCTTTGAACTATGTAGAACTGCTTGAAAGCTTTTGAAAGATTGATGATTTCAGAGAATGAAAGCTTGTAGAGAGTTTTTCGTATCTGATCCTGAGGTTGAAGACGGGTTTATATAGGTAGAGATTCAAGACTAGCCGTTGGAGGAGCCGTTTGAATCTTACCTACTCTTCTTAAATTCAAGATCTGCCGTTGGGCGAATCTGCACCTGTCTTCATTTGTGTCACATCCTAGGTCCTGAAGTCTAGGATGCTGATTTGGCAATCCCTCATTGGTCGAGGTATGTTTACTTCCTCTGATGCCGGGATCTTCTGCCTTTGGAGCTGGCTTTTGAATTCAGAGCTGGACTGACTTGAAGTGATGTCTTCAGTTAGTTCCCTTTGTTCTGTACAGCTGGACCGGCTGTGTTTTGAACTCAGCTCGAATTCTCTTCGGCTTGATCATGCTCTGTGGAGGACTCGACCGAAGGTTGACGCTCGCCGTCTTTCGCTAGCCGACTTCGCCGTAGACACAGCTGGGTCGACTGCTGTCTTCCGCTAGCTGACTCCTGCTGTAGACACAGCTGGGTCGTCTGATGTCTTCCGCTTCCTTAACCTGTAAACTTAGAAAATCTAAAGCTCAAACAGGCGAGCTGGAAAACACTATTTAGGTTGACGCGATCATCTATTCGGTTGGAGAATCAGTTGGGTTTTGGTATCAAATCGAAACCTTATAATTTTCCCAACAATTTCCCCCTTTTTGATGATGCCAAAACCTAACCGAGACAACTTATGACGCAGAAAAACTTGTGTTTTATTAATGTAAGAATATACATTATAACACAGGAAAAAGAAAGAAGGAAAAAAAAATCTTCAAATCTTCAGTCTTCATTTCTTCAGTCTTCAATCCCAGTTGGCTGGGTCTTCTCTTCTGCATCCGTTGCTTCTTTCTTTTGACTCGTCTCTTCAGCTGATTCTGATTCAGCTGGTTCCTCTAGCTCAACAGTTTGCCTCTTCTTTGACTTGTCTCTTCTCCCTTACTTCCCACTTTTTGGCATGATCAAACAGGGTGGGAGAGATGCACCATCGGCTGTTGCGATATTTTAGTTTGGCGAAACTGTGGTCTTCAGCTCTGAGCAGCGAGGTTTGGAGTCTAAGTGGCTCAGCTGTTGTATTAGCTGGCTCTTCTTTAGTAGCATTAGCCCAAGCTGTGATTGCAGACACAGCGTCCTTGGCCTGATTCAGCTGGGGCGATCCAGCTGAGTGCTTGGAGGGATGAATTGGCACGGGAGATAGCATCTTCTGAGTCGGGCACAACTTCATTCCTTGCAAATTTTGCTTCTTCAGACTTCTTAGATTGAATGAGAAAGTCTGATTTAGCACTTGAGGGACTTGTGTTCAGCTCATATCATCATCATCCAGCTGCAGGTGATCATTGGCTGGGTGATGTTTCTCATTTGAGCTTGGTGCAGGGGCTTGAGCATCTTTCATTGGAAGATCTCGAAGCTGGTGTCCCTGTGGAGCTGAAGGAAACTGAGGAGAAGCCGGTTGAAGTATTCCATCTGTCTTGGGATTTAAGCTTGGTTAATCAGCTGGAATACTCCGTTGCGGTGTTGGTGACGATGATGTTCACGCAGGCGCATGAACTTCTCCTCCACCGTAAGAAACGACCGCTTGTGGGCCTTCTGCTCCTCGGAGAGTAATTACGAATTCTCTCATAATGTCAGCTGGCTTCTCAGCTGACTGACTGAGCACCTTTGACTTGAGTCTTCTGTTTGAAGATGGTGCTTCAGCATGTTTTGTCTCCTCAAGTTGTCTCCGATTCCCAGCTGGGACGGAGATAGATGCATGCTGCTTTGTCTCCTGCATCTTTTTCTGTGCCTCCTGTGGTGGAGCAAGAGCTTTGACATGACTGCTCTTGAAGACTCCGGCTTTATCAACATCTGGTCCAGGTCTGTTGACGTTAATTTTTGCATCCCAAGGAGTTGTATGTCCCGTTCTCTCTTTTATGTTGAGAGAAACAGTGGGACTGAGAAGGTCTTTTTCCTTTGACATTCCCAGGAAGTTTTCTGCACCTTCTTGGTGCATGACGTTCTCGAGCTTTGCAGTCTCTCACTGCGCTGGCCTGGATCTGTCGATGGGCTTCACCTTCTTCTGGACTTCCGTCTTCTTTGAGGTTCCTGAGAGTTAAGCAACTCTTATCTTGAAGCTTTGACAGATTCTTCAAGTTTGATCGGCTTCGGGAGATATCTTTCTGGATTCCATGTTCTTCTTCTGCAACTCTTGTTAGTAGAAACAAATAATACCAATTGATGGAAATAAGAAAGAATGCCGAAAAACTTTTTAGGGTTGATGCAATGCTTTACGTATATCTTCTAGCATATTTATAGAGCTTTCTTGATGAATGGAAGATCAAGATTTGTCTATTGATAAGAAGATCTACGACTAGGAGTGATTCTCGAGTCATATCAATTTCTTGTTTAGAAGATGTGAGTTAATGTGCGAGAGAGAACGGTTGAGGTATTTTGACTTTTGCCTCGAAACTCCCATGATTCAATTCTTTGCAGACTCTTAATTAAGATTGATTAGATATGACAAGATATGAGTTTGACTGAAAAACAGATTGAGTAGGTGTAATTAATGTTATTGCAAACATCTCAGCTGATCATTGTAGTCAGCTGATACCTCGGTTGAGTGGGTGTGCTGGGTGATCGTGGTTCCAGCTGGTTCCCCCTCAGCTGAATAATCCTTCACTTTCAGCATCTGGTTTAGCTGAATTCTTTCTCAGCTGATATCAGTGACGTTGATTCTGAATTACAGTTCTCTGCTTGCATTCAGCTGGGTCTGCTTCCATTCAGCTGGGTGAAGCATCGTCTAGGTTGAGTAGTCCAAGTAATCCGCACAGCATTTTGAATCTTGCTTCTATCAGCGGTTTTGTGAGAATATCAGCCCGCTGTATGTCTGTGTGAATTTTCTCAACAATCACATCCTTCTTTTCTACGTGATCTCTGATGAAATGATGTCGTACGTCTACATGCTTGCATCTTGTGTGAAGTACTGGATTCTCTGAAATGGCAATCGTACTTGAGCTATCACAGAAAATTGGAACCTGTCCAGTTTTCACTTCATAGTCATCCAGGTGATGTTTCAGCCAGAGAATTTGTGAGCAGCAGCTTCCAGCGGCCATATATTCTGCTTCTGTCGTGGAAGTTGCGGCGCACGTTTGCTTCTTTGAAAACCATGAAATCAACTTACTTCCTAAGAACTGACAAGTTCCTAAAGTTGATTTTCTGTCCAACCGATCTCCAGTGAAGTCTGAGTCTGAGTATCCATACCGTAGATTGTCTTCACTGGTACCACAGCCCAACATTCTGAGTTCCTTTGAGATATTTGAGAATGTTCTTGGCTGCTTGCATGTGTGCTTCCTTTGGATCAACTTGAAATCTGGCACACACTCCGACTGCGAAAGAGATGTCTGGACGACTTGCTGTTAGATACAGCAGGGATCCTATTATCCCTCTGTATTTGCTGGAATCAACTGACTTCCCTTCAGTTCCTGGTTCAATCTTCCAGTTGGTGTTCATTGGAATCTTTACAGTTCTGCTGGATTGAACTCCATACTTGGCGATCAAGTCTTTCACGTATTTGGATTGATTTATGAAAATCCCTTCTGATGATTGCTTGACTTGAAGTCCTAGGAAGAAACTCATTTCTCCCATCATAGACATTTGGAACTTCTCTGACATCATCTCTCCAAATCTTTGGCATAAGAAGCTTGATCTTGATCCAAAGATGATGTCGTCTACATAGATTTGAACAACCAGGATAGCTTCTCCTGACTTGATGGTGAAGAGAGTTCTGTCTACTGAGCCCTTCTTGAATCCTTTGGATACGAGAATATTTGACAGAGTGTCATACCAAGCTAGAGGTGCTTGCTTCAATCCATAAAGAGCCTTCTTTAGCTTGTAGACTTTATTTTCTTCTACTTCAAATCCTGGAGGTTGTTCAACGTAGACATCTTCTTTGATTTTTCCATTTAAGAATGCACACTTCACATCCATTTGATAGACCTTGAATTTGTGATGTGCTGCATAGGCGAGAAAGAGTCTGATTGCTTCCAATCGTGCTACTGGAGCAAATGATTCTTCGAAGTCAATTTCTTCCTGCTGAGTGTAGCCCTTGGCAACCAGTCGAGCTTTGTTTCTGATGACGACTCCCAGGGTATCCAATTTGTTCTTGAATATCCATTTGAGTCCTATGACTTTGACTTCTTGAGGTCTGTCGACCAATTCCCATATACAATTTCTGAGAAATTCGTTCAGCTCTTCTTGCATGGCGTTAGTCCAAGGCACGCTCTTCAAAGCTTCGAGAATTGATTGAGGCTCCGGCACTTGAGCTACGTAATACGCCATTAGAGCTGTGTCTTCATCATAGACCGTCAGTTCTAGCTGTGTCAGCTGCTTCTTGATGATCCGATGAAGCTTGAGCAGCTGAGCTTCTGGTTTTGACTTGGTCAGATGGTTCTCCAATGATTGCTGATGATGGATGATCTTCAATCCATCTTCTCCTCTTACGAATTTCTTCTTCCAATTGATTGATGCTTGACGTGGCTAAATTTCGTCTGACTTGGAGTTGCTCAGGAGTTAAGTCTTGAGAGATTGGTTCTCTTTGATTTAGATTTTGAGGAGACTTCTGTAGAGGCTCAGCTGGAGATGGAGCTGGGGATTCAGCTGTGTCTGGATTTACAGCTGATGATGTTCCCCCTTGATTTGACGTTGAGGGTTCTTCTCGATTTCCAGCTGGTGGAGCTTCTTGGTTGAATTGAAGTTCCTCCTCCGGCTCATCGTTCCAAATTAATGGTTCGGCCAGATTCCTGATTCTATTTTCTTGAGCTCTTGTCTGAATCAGTCTTGAAGATTCTCCTTCATTTCTTCGTTTGATAGACTCTCTATATTCGAAGGAGGATTCGTCAAAGGTAACATGTGGAGTTACTTCGACTATTTGAGTTCTTCTGTTGAAGACTCTGTATGCTTTACTCACAGCGGAGTAACCAAGGAATACTCCTCGGTCTGTCTTCCCGTCGAACGTCTTGAGCTGTGTCTTCCCATTGTTGAGGATGTGACATTTGGATCCGAATACCTTGAAATACCCTATGTATGGTATTCTGTTGTTCCATAGCTCATACGGTATCTTTTCTTGCCTTGATGTGAGTAGGAAGCGATTCTGAGTGAAGCAAGCTGTGTTGAATGCTTCAGCCCAGAACTTCTTTGGAATGGCAGAGCTAGCTAGCATTGAGGTAGCTGCTTCCTTGAGAGTTCTGTTTCTTCTTTCTGCTACACCATTCTGCTGAGGTGTGCGTGCTGCAGATGTTTGGTGTTGAACTCCGTTCTTCTCGCAATAATCATAAATAGTTTCATTCAGAAACTCCGTTCCACGATCTGATCTTATTGACATTATCTTGCACTCCTTCTGTGTTGATAATCTTTCCAGCAGAATAGGCAGCTTAGTCCTGGTTTCGCTCTTCTGGTACAAGAATGATACCCATGTGAATCTTGAGAAATCATCCACTACGACCAGAGTAACTGGACCAAAAAAAATCCATGTGAAGAAGTTGAAGTACTCGATCAGTTGACTGAACTGGCTTGAGAGAGAATGAAATTCTTGTCTGCTTTCCTTGTTGACACGCGCTGCACATATGACTTTTGTCATATACTTGATCTGGAATTCCATTAGCGAGCTGGTTCCTAGCCAGTTTGTTGATTGTCTTGAAGTTGAGATGATTCAGCCGTCGCGCTACGTGCCCAAACCGACTTCATTCTTGCTTTTCGATACAAGACAAGTCTCGGAGGTTTCTTGTTCCAGTCAGCAAAATACATATTTCCTTCTCTTTTCCCTCTTAGGAGTATCTGCTTGGTTTCCCTGTGCTTCACTGTGCATCCCTGTGCATCAAACTTGACAGAAAAACCGTTGTCGCAGAATTGGCTAATGGAAAGCAAGTTGTGTTGCAATCCTTGTACATAAGAAACATTTGGGATTATAACATTTCTAGTTTTAAATGTACCATAGCCTTTAGTTAGGCCTTTGGAGTTGTTACCAAATGTTACTTGTGGACCTGTACGCTTGATATACTCCTGGAGTAGATGCTTTAGGTACGTCATGTGCTTGGAACATCCACTATCCAAGTACCATAGCATTCTCATCGACTCCTCAGAGATGCGTCGATTCCTTGCAACCTAAAGAAAAAATTAAAATTCAGGTACCCAGTTTTAATTGGGTCATTGTGGGTTAGACAGAGATCCTTTGATGACCCAGATCTGCTTGATGACTCGAATTGGGTTATTTGATCTGATAATTCTCCCAGCTGAGTCGATATACACATTCTTTGTGTTCTTCGGTTGTTGCTGGCGGGGTCTTGATCTCCTTGTCTTTCCGTTTTGATATCTTGATTTCTTTTAGTTTCCAGCTGTGTGCCTAGCTGAGACGTTCCTTTGTCTCTGCTGTCTTATGTGCTGCTGTGGCTGGAAATGATTATCCAGCTGGTACTCATATGAGTGGTATCCAGCTGGGTATCTCTGATATCTCGGTTGATATCGATCAACGTGCTGTTGATGTTGCTGGTATCTGTGAAATCCAGCCTGTTGTATTCGTTGAGGTTGAGCACGTTGCTGTCTGAGTTGGGCTTGAGGTTGTCGCACAGCTGACCTTCTTGATGCCTGCTGTGTCGTCGACGGAGCTTGAGGATGTTTCACAGCTGGTCTTCTCGCCTTTCTTTGTGTCCTCAATTGTTGATCTTTGAGCCTTTGGGATTGGAGGTTCGTTTGCACGTACAAACATTACCTTTGTTCCACTTGTGGAGGCAATGTTTGAGGCATCCTTTGATTCGTTGTATCCCAGTCCCGCTTTGAGTGCTGCTGGACGCTGAGCACTAATGATCTCGTCCATTGTTGACGTGGCTTTGATGAGAGCTACTATCTTCTTAGATAGTACCTCTTCGGTGCTTTTCAGCTCAGTGATCTCAGCTGACTTCTTTTCCAATTCAGCTGTGACCTTTTCCACATCTTCCATCAGCTGTTTCTTCTCATAGTAGAATTCCTTCATCAGCTGATCTTGTTTCACTATTTTGTCTTTTAGTGAAACAACTTCCTGTTGGAGCTGTGTTGTATCAGCTGCGTCTGATACCTTTGTCTTTTCCAGTTCCGCCTTCAGCTCGGCATTCTCACACATAATGACGTCAATGATCTCTTGAAGCTCCTTGGAATCGTTCATTACTTTCTCTACTAGACTCCAATCAGGTAGTCCAGATTCTGAGACCTGTGTAGAGTGTTCATGTGATGGTGAGATGTTGGATAGATTTTGAGTTCGAGACATTACCTCATCTTCATCGATGCCGTCTGTTTGTCCCATGAAGCATGTATCCCAATCAGGTTCATCATGGGCCATCAGGGCTTCTTCTTCCGAGTCTGAAAATGGCATGTCATCTATTTTGTTGCACTCTGATTCTTCATCGGCGATATAAGCTCTCCTTCTGTCAGCTGCCTTAGCTTTCAGTTGGTCTTTGTCTTTCTTGGACAGCTTTGGACAATCTAGCCGGTAGTGTCCTGGTTCCTTGCAGTTGAAGCAACCTTCTTCTGTTCGTTTGTCAGCTGACTTCTCATCAGCTGCTGCGTACTTGTCTCTGTAAGTTCTTGCGAACTTCTTGTATTTGCCCTTGCTGGTGTTGAGTCTGTTGTAGTTTTTGACCAGCATGGCTATTTCTTCAAGTAGCTCTTCCTTGCTCATGTCCTTCTTATCATTCTTCGATGACTCAGCTGACTGCATGTATGCGGATTTGTCAGAGTTGGCTCTGAACGCAATCTCCTTTGTTGCAGGTGTCAGCTCTCCATCATTCTGATTGTTTGAAAATTCTTTCATTGTAATCTTCAAGTTGTACTCGTTGGCTTTGAGCAGGGAGTATAATCTTTCAGTTGAAAGATCACCTAAGTCACTTCGACTTTGGTGTACCACCTTATAGGTGTTTCATTCAGCTGTGAGCGCTGAAAGAACTTTTACATTCTTTTCTCGTTGGGTGTATTTCCCAGTTCTGATGGTTTCTATTTCTACCACAATATTGGAGAATCTAAGTTCCATCCCTTCGATGGACTCGTTGACCAGCTGCTTGAAGTTATCAAACTTCTGGCATGCAATCGTGAATTTATTCTCCTTTATCTTCTCCGACCCTTCGCATAGCTTTGCTAGGGTTTCCCACATCTCCTTTGCGGTTTCACAGTTGATGATTTTGCTGAGGTAGGCATTGGAGACCGTTGAAGATATGGTGTTCCTCGCGAAGCTATCTAGTCCAGCTTGCTTCCTTTCTTCTGAGGTGTACTCATTCTTGGGCTTGGGAATGAGCTGATATCTTGGTTGTTCGCCATCTTAAGTTGGGACAAGCTCGTTCCCTGATTTGTAGATGATGATGGATCCGTCTGTGATGACGTCCCACATCATATCGTGATGCGCACAGAGAAAGCTCTTCAGTCTGAACTTCCATATTACATAATCGTCTACCGAGAAGGTGGGAAGATTCCTGTTAAGATAAGAATCCATAGAAATATGCAATATATAATAATATGAGTTTTTCACAAAGAGGATCTGTTCAGATGACCACTGACAGATTGTCAAGAGAGATCTCTTGATACAGAAATGGTGGTCTGTTGAACCACTGCTCTGATACCAATTGATGGTCCCTAAGCTAGGTATTTGGTGTAGAGGGGGGGTGAATACACCAAATAGATTTTTAGAAACTTTTTCAAGTTAAATCACAGAGTTGGTGAGCTCAGTTATCGATCCAGCTGGGGAGGGTCAGCTGGTTAAATAACTCAGCTGGCGGTGCGGAAAGTGGTGGTTTGAAAACTTAGCTCGGTTACTTAGAAAAACTCAGTTTGAAAAGATTAACTTTATGTTTTCAGCTTAGTCAAGTTGTGCAACTTTTAGAGAGACACAGCTGTCTTTGGAGAGCAGCTGCGTATGCAGTTTTGAACAAATATGCAATGATATGAAAGAGTTAGTACAAAACTGAATATAAAGAGAAAGTAAAGAGCACGAGAGTTTTTACGTGGTTCGGAGTAACACCTCCTACGTCCACGACCAGGTTCACTGGTAATCCACTACCACTTGGTTTCCAGATACCAAGCAACTTCACAACTCTAACCCGAGCTGTGTTCCAACAGTTTGCGGGCACTGTCAAACCTAACCTTTCAGTTTACGGGTACTGAAAAAACCTTACACACTTGAATTTCCCGCTTCAAGCAAGCGTAACCTTGACCTAACCTTTCTGGGTAAGAGGGGTTTGGTTTGAGGTTCCAACTGTGAACGAGTTCTTACAATTAAGAACTTTAGAGTATGATGAACTCGTTCGAAATCTAGGCTTAAGATATACAAAGAGTTTGGCCTAGGGAACAGACGAAAAACTAAGCAGTTTCTGAACTAGAAACACTTTAAGATAAAGTGTTCTTTGAACTATGTAGAACTGCTTGAGAGCTTTTGAAAGATTGATGATTTCAGAGAATGAAAGCTTGTAGAGAGTTTTTCGTATCTGATCCTGAGGTTGAAGACGGGTTTATATAGGTAGAGATTCAAGACTAGTCTTTGGAGGAGCCGTTTGAATCTTACCTACTCTTCTTAAATTCAAGATCTGCCGTTGGGCGAATCTGCACCTGTCTTCATTTGTGTCACATCCTAGGTCCTGAAATCTAGGATGCTGATTTGGCAATCCATCATTGGTCGAGGTATGTTTACTTCCTCTGATGCCGGGATCTTCTGCCTTTGGAGCTGGCTTTTGAATTCAGAGCTGGACTGACTTGAAGTGATGTCTTCAGTTAGTTCCCTTTGTTCTGTACAGCTGGACCGGCTGTGTTTTGAACTCAGCTCGAATTCTCTTCAGCTTGATCATGCTCTGCTGGAGGACTCAGCTGAAGGTTGACGCCTGCTGTCTTTCACTAGCTGACTCTTGCTGTAGACACAGCTGGGTCGTCTGATGTCTTCCGCTTCCTTAACCTGTAAACTTAGAAAATCTAAAGCTCAAACAAGCGAGCTGGAAAATACTATTTAGGTTGACGCGATCATCTATTCGGTTGGAGAATCAGTTTGGTTTTGGTATCAAATCGAAACCTTATAATTTTCCCAACACTTGCTTTTGTTGATTTACAAAGTTACAGAGCCATTGAGTATCATTGATTTGGTTCAGCTGGTTCTTCTGCTTTCAGCTCAGCAACAACTTCATCAATCTCAGACTGCAACACTTGGATTTCATTTTCAGCTACAGCTTTCCCTTTGCCTGCCCTTGATGTTTTTCTCTTGTCATTACCTTCCCCCTTTTTGGCATTATCAACAAGGGTGGAGGATAGGTTGACGATTGTCTCATTCAGCTGGGTCAGGGCTTTGTCAACATCAGCAATCTTGGCTGTGTTGTCTGCTGTGATGAGGTTGAGCTGTGCTGTGCTGTTACTTCCAGCTTTGAACTGAGTGTCTAGCTCTTTGTAGAGGTTGAACAGCGTTTGAATGTCAGTTCTGTTGGAGAGCGTTTGCTTTTGGAGAGCTGCCATCTGGCTGGATAATTCAGTGACTCTCTTTTCCAGTGGAGCTTGGAGTTTTGAAATGATCTCAGGGACTCCCTTCTCTAGATGATGTGACTGATCAATGCGTTGAGAGACGGAAGATTGTTTGAGATCTCGACTGGTGCTTTCCTGTATATTCTGGGAAAAAGTGTGAACTTCATCAATGGACTGTCCATGACAATGGACTTGCCATTCTACATCTGTGATACGCAGAAGGATGTCAGCAATTGATTTGAATCTATCATGCCATAGGATTTTCTCAACTTGTTTCGCGATTTCGTCCTTCATTGTATCTGAAAGCATGGCATCAGGATCCGTCTGGATTCCGGATTCGACTTGGCTGGGTTTGTCTGCCTCGATCTCGACCAGTGAGCGAGTGTCATCGGCAATTGGACTCGGTGGGGCAGTTTCTGCGGGCTCAACTGTTGCAGTAGTTGGCTTGTCTTCAATCACCATTGCCTCAGCTGTGTCGGCAAGTACAGCTTCCTTGGCCGTCTCAACTGGAACAATCCAGCTGAGAGTTTGGAGGTAGGAGTTGGCGCTTGAGATTACCTCCTCAGATGGTGGTACTTCATCTTGCTTAGCCTTCTGGATGAGAGTTTGGATTAGCTCATCTTGATGTATGAAGGCATCCTGAAGACTTCCAAATCCAAAGATTTCTTGCAGAACAGCTTCTTCGGCTTTGAGCTTATTGAAGGAGTAAAACTCCACAAGTTCCTCATTTGCATACCAAGTAGTCATCTTGGTAGCAAGGTAAAATTTGAAGTCGCTGACGGCGACTAGTGCGGCGGGGAGTGAAGTAAGAGAAGGGTACTGTTGCAGTTCGCTCTTTACCCCTTGAAGCCTGAGGTTATCGAATCTCATGATAGTGGCAGCACGTGCAACGGCTCTGGGACTGAGGATTTCAAATTCCTCAGAAGGGCTTGTAGGTTCAGCTTGGTTTTCATCATCCAGCTGCAAAGGAGAGTCAGCTGGATGGGGTTCTTTGGGTGGAGAGCTAGGTGCTGAAATTTGGAGTTGAGCGGTTTCAGGGACTGAGCAAGTGGGTGAAGAATATGAGAGAGATACTTGAGGATGAAGAGGAATGAGAGGATAGTCTTGTTGAGTGGTTCCAGCTGATGTGGGATCAGCTGGAGCGGGTTGTGAAGATGCTTGAAGAAATTGACGAAGGGAAATAGCATCCTCTGGGTCAGAGTGAGAGACCACTATTTGTGGTTCTTCAGTTTCTCGTGATGCAATCACGAACTCCCTTTCCATTGTCTGAGCTGGAGGGGGATCCCTGAGCTGTCTCCTCAGTGACTGGTCTTCACTCAGTTTTCTTCTTTTGGATTGGGGATGCTGTGGGAGTGGACTCAGATTCAGCTGGCTCATCAACTGGTTTCGATGCTGCCTCCTCAGCTGGCTTGCTGGCTGCCTTGAATTTCAGCTTCTTTTTGGCAGGTGAAGATCCAGCTGGCTGTGTCTCCTCCGGTTGCTTCATTTTTCCTGCTTGAGAGGGAGAGACAGTCTGCTGCTTTGCCTCTTGCACCTTCTTATTACTAGTTTCCTTCTTCTCCTGGCTTCTTGTTCCTTGAATTTCGGCTTCTTTTGGCGGGTGAAGATCCACCGTGTCTCCTCCGTTGCTTCATTTTCACCTTGAGAGGAGAGACGGATCTGCTTTGCCTCTTGCACCTTCTTCTTCCCTTTAGGGGCTGCTTTCTTTAACAAGTCAGTGAGCTGACTTGGCTTCTCAAAAAGTATTCTGGACACAGGAAATTCTTCTGTGTCATGCCACTTGATTTGCCTTCCGGTAGTATAATTTTCTATTATGCACGCCACTTTGGTGCATAAGTAGATTGTTTCTCTACAGCTGTACCGAGTGAAGCTGTCATCCTCAAAATGAATCTTCTTCGATTCTTTCTCCAACTTTTCCATGAAGAAGGAGAACCAATCCACAGGGTCATTCCTGAAGATGGCTATCATTGACTTTAGTTTGGGAATGCTAATCTCTCCTTGAGATCCAGCAATACCAAGGATGCACTTCTGGGTGACATCCAGAAGTAATCTGAACTTGGGCTTGAGCAGGAGCTTGGACATGCTCGCCCTGTAAGGTTCCGGCTTGAACAATATCTTATCCAGTTCGGCCTGGATTTCTTCTCTGGTGTAGTTATCTGGGGAGCGGTCCCAAAGAGTCTTTAAGTTGAATAGCTTGTTCAACATCCGGTTGATGTTGATGTCGACATCCCATGGAGTTGTATGTCATGTCTTCTCCTTGAGTTGCAGAGAGACGTTGGAGCGGAGTCGATCATCTCGGTTAGTCATCTCTAGGAAGAACTCTGCGACTTCTCTGCGGAAGATGTTCTTCGGTCTTGCAGTCGCCCACTGTAAAAGTCCGGCTTTCTCGATGAGATCCAATACCTCATGGAATTCTGAGTTCTTGTAGTTCTTGAGAGTTAAACAACTCTCGAAATGAAGCTTTGACATCAAATTCTCAGTCTGGCTTGCTCCTGGTGTCATCTTCTTTAGGTCCATGATCTTCTTCTGTGGCAAGAGGTTAGAAAGACGAAGATACTAAGGGAGCGTGTTTGCAAAGAGATAATCAAGAATCTGAGATATAAATTTCAGAGATAAGAATGAGCGATAGAAAATATGTCGAAGATTTGCATATTTTAGATGTATATATCAACTGTCCATTTTGATGGAAGGTTGAGATCTTGGCAAAAGAATTGAAGATCTGCGGCTGAGAGAGATTTGCGCAACACGTCACATGACATGAGTATATAGAGTGTAGGTCACGCGCGCGTAAGGTAGTCGAACTGTTCTGACTTCTGCCTCATTTCTCCCGAGCTACAGTATTCTACATGCTTTTCATTAAATGCGATGGGATTCGATGAGATGGATGGCTTACTGACTAATCCATTTAAGGAATGTCTGGGTATTTGAGTTAAATTCAAATATTTTTATCTTTAAGTAGCATATTCTTCAGGGAAAAAGATAAAAAGTCTGCAAACCTGTCAGCTGATCATTGTAGTCAGCTGATACCACGGCTGTGTTTTCTTTATGTTGAATGAGCTTTTCTTCAATTTTATTATCCAGCTGAGCTTGATTCCCCCTCAGCTGGTTTCCCTTGTTAAACTGAGTTGAAAGATCCAGCTGGGTTTGAATTCTTCTACCCTGATGTTCCATTAGCTTTTCATTATCCAGCTGAGTCTTGTTCCCCCTCAGCTGGATGAGGTTTCTTCATCTGCATCCTACTTCCTTTTATCGAGCGAAATTTCTCAACATTGGCTCATTTCTTTGATAAGTTCAGTTGTCCCAAATCCAGCTGATTCTTCTGCTGCTTCTGAATTCTTTTCTTGAGACCAATGTACTCAGCAGGGAGACTGGCTGAGTTTTTAGTTTTGTATCCAGCTGTCTTTATTTCACAGCTGGTCCCAGTCGGCTAGCTGGGTTTCTTCATTTTGTTCATCGGTTGATTCAATAAGATGTTTGACATCTTAATTAGAGCAATCATCCTCATCGGAGTCGAAGAAGAAGATTTGAACCTTTTATCCTCTCTCCGGGAGGATGACTCAGCTGGGTTTCTCTTTGGGTAGAGTTGCTTGTCGTGATGAACCTTCACGATCTTCTTGTACCTTTCCTTGCTGTGTTCCAGCCTATTGATGTTCCGTACAAGCATAGCAACTTCTTCGTGCAATTCTTCTTTGCTCATATTTCTGTGCTCCTTGTTGGTCCTTCCAAGCTGAGCTGATTGAGCTGATCTTCTTGATTCTGCACTGAGAACTGTCTCCTTTGCTTTAGAGGTCAGCTCTGTTTGAGACATCTGGATGGATGATTCTCCGTTTGTGATCCCCAGATTAAATTCGTTGGCTTTCAGGATGGAGAACAATTTTTCCGTCTCCATGTTGCCAAGATCAGTTCTGCTTTGGTGAACCACTTTGTGTGTACACCATTCTAAAGAGAGAGCTGCAAGAACTTTCAAGTTCTTATCTCAAACTGTATATTTTCCAGTTCGGATCGTCTCAATCTCGATGACGAGATTGAAGAATTTGAGCTCCATTTGCTCGATGGACTCACAGGGGAGTTGCTTGAAATTGTCGAATTTCTGCCATGCAACTGAGAACTTGTTCTCTTGAATTTCCTCTGAGCCTTCACACAGCTTGGCTAGAGTGTCCCACATCCCCTTTGTTGTCTTGCAGTTGATGATCTTGCTGAGATAAGCGTCCGTCACCGTTGAGGAGATGACGTTGCTAGCGTAGCTGTCCAAACCAGCTTGTCTTCTTTCTTCTGAAGAGTACTCCCTTTTGGACTTCATAACTTGCCGAAGTACTGGTTCAGCTCCAGGTGTAGTTTCTGCTTCTCTTTCTGACTTCATGATGACGATGGGTCCGTTAGTGATAACATCCTACATCATGTCGTGACGCGCGCTCATAAAGCTTTTGAGTTCGAACTTCCAGATCTGATAATCATCGACAGAGAATGTCGGCAGATTCCTGCACAAGAAAGATTCCATGACAATATGCAATATAATGATTTTAAAAAGATTTTGAAACTTTAAAGGATCTGTTCAGGTGACCACTATCAGCAAAGAGCTGACTTGACACAGATACAGTGATCTTTTGAACCACGGCTCTGATACCAATTGTTGGTCCCAAAACGGATACCTTGGTGTAGAGGGAGGGGGGTGAATACACCAAGGTTTAAAAACTTTTCCAATTAAAAACTCTTTTGAGTGAGCTGGCTGAGTCCGATCCAGCTGGAAGGCAGCTTGATCGACACAGCTGGCTGTGTGCGGAATGTGGTGGATTTGGAAAGTCCGTCTGTTACTTCAAATATATTGCAAAGCTTTGTTTCTCTTTTCAGTTAGTCAGTTTATGCAGCTTGAAATGTATGCGTGAGAGGAGTTAGCAGAATGCATAAAACGAAGCAGTAATGAACAAAGCAATTTTAACGTGGTTCGGAGTAACACCTCCTACGTCCACGACCAGATTCACTGGTAATTCACTACCACTTGGTTTCCAAGTACCAAGCAACTTCACAACTCTAACCTGAGTTGTGTTCCAACAGTTTACGGGCACTGTCAAGCCTACACCTTTCAGTTTGCGGGTACTGAAAAAATCTGACTTACAGTTTCCGGGTACTGTAAAACCTAACCACTCGAATTACACGCTTCGAGCAGGCGTACCTTGACCTAACCTTTCTGGGTTTGGGTTTGGGTATGGGTTTTCCAACTGTGAACGAGTTCTTACAATGAAGAACAAGGAGTATGATGAACTCGTTCAAACTAGGCTTAAGATATTTCTATTCTAATCTATTCTGCCTATGACTGAATATGTGAACAACTAAGAACACAGCTGACTGGCTGGGTGTTCTTGAAAGATTTGGCTTTGAAGATCGTTGTTCATTTTTCTGTTTGCTCTTTTATTTCTTCAGTCGTCTAGCCAGCCTCCTTTCTTCAATGGTGGAGGAGATATATATAGGTGGAGATTCAAACTAGTCATTGGAAGAGAGCCGTTTGAATCTTACCTACTCTCATTGACTTCTGAACTTTAACCTGCGAAGTAGGTCTGCATCTGCAGAAGCTATTTCTTCTCTGATTTGACTGCGTCAGACAAGATCTTCTGACATCGGGATCTTGTCTTGGAGAAGGTCTTCGTCTTTGAGCTGCTAAGCGTCTCTACTGTGACTTCAGCGTCTTGGACTCTGCTGCGTCTTGACTCCGAGCTGTGTCTTAGGCCTGTGCTGTATCAGTAACCTGAGCTGTGTCTTCAACCTGAGCTGTGTCATTCACCTGAGCTGTCTTAGACCTGAGCTGTGTCATCGATACTAAGCTGGGTCTTTTACACTGAGCTGGGTCTTTTACACTGAGCTGGGTTTCCGTCACTGAGCTAGGTCTTGATACTGCTGGGTCTTTGACTCTGCTTGATCTGCTCTGCTGAGTCTGCTCTGCTGAATACCTCATCTGTGTCAGCTTAGCTGTGTCTTCTGCTATGTCTTCTGCTGTCTTCAGTGACTCTACCTGTAAACTTAGAAACTCTATAAGCTCAAACAGGTGAGCTGAAAAACGCTTAGGCTTGTGCAATCATCTACTCGGTTGGGGTCAGCTAGGTTTTGGTATCACTTCAAAACATGTTTATTATTTTCCCAACATAAGACGATCACACAATTAGCATTGACCTACTGTTGTAGCGCCTAGACCGTGGATTACATGCAAGAATTGTTGTGTCCAATCAATAACTAAACATGCAACTCCTAAAAGCTTCTTAGATCTATTGCCCTCACACAAATCTCAAGATCTTTTGACTATATTGAAGAGTATGTCATATATTCTAGATCAAGCATCAATTCTCATCTTTCGAATATTGAATTAACACATCAAATATGCACAATTGGTGATCAATCAATCAAGCCTGAGAAAGCACATGAATATAGAAAGCAAAAGAAGGTCTCAATTGATTAATTACAACCAAAATCGACTCCAAGTATGCACCTACTCTCTAACCCTAGGATAAAAGACAATTAGCTACTCATAGTCATAATAAACACAATCCAAATATTGAAAAACATAAAAAATCCTAAGATGAATCTTGGTCTTGATGCCTCCAATCTTCTTTTCCCGCGCGTCTTCAATCTTCAAGAATTCTCCCAATCAAAAAAGTGTATGAAAATAAAATCTAAAGTATGTAAAAGATGCAAAAAGTTCCCAAAACTAATCTAAGAGGACCTATTTATAGATGGGGAAACAAAACCTAGACCCAAAAGGTAACAAAATAGCACATTGAGCGCACTTTTAGACAAAATCGGCGACCCGGGCATTGGATCACCGGATTGGTTGCCATTTTTGAGACGTTTGAACCTATCCAGAGATTTCCGGTGACCCGGGCAACGATCGTTGTCCCAGTTGCCGGTTTTGTAAGGGATTTTTGTAGAAACGGCGACCGGGACATCCGGGTCGCCGGTTTCGTCTCTTTTGCGCAACTAACTTGTTTCGACCCGTTCTCCTTCGTTATAACTCCGAATTTGGATCCGCTTTCGTCTACGAACTTCCAACGAACTGAACTTCATTCCTGTCATGCTCATTTTGCATAAACTTTACTCCATTTTTCCTGAAAAAATCAAACAAACAACAAATGAGTATCATATTTCACAAAATAACAAAACTTAAGCACAAAACTCATTCCAAACATGATTTCCTACCATAAATTGACTCCAAATAAGCTTATGAAGATGAGAAAATCCATGTTTATCATTAACTATCTAGATACGAGAACCATCAAAGAGATTGAAAAAATATATTTCAGAATATTATTTTAATTTAATTAATCATTAAAAAAATATACGTATTTAGCATTTACTTCTCTAATGTTAGTATTTCAATATTTTTAAATATTTTATTGGTTAATTATAATTAAAAATATCAAATAAAGATATTAATCAAACTTAATTATAGGAAATTCATATCGGAGGATAATCTTAAGAGTTCTTTAGAGAACTCAAGATTAATTTTCTATGCAAAAATGGCAAAAATTCATTGCTAAAATGTGTTGATTTGATGTTAGCAACAAAGGTCTTAACATATGTGTTACTTGGATATTTTAAGAGCGATTTTTTCAATATGTGCATGATATATATGAAAATAGATGATATATATCATGCGTTTAAAAATAAAAAAGTAGTAATAATTATTCGGTCTGAGTATGAGATTTTTTCTTTGAAATGCGAGCGCAAGATGCCTACAAGATAAATTAAATTATTCAATAACGACAAAATATTCTCTTATTAGATCTTTTACTTAGGAAGAGCATATTGATGGTGTTGTTTGATAACTTAGGAAGAGAAATACAAGTGTTTACTATATATAATTGGAGCAATAGATTACAATTCACAAGACAACTTAATAAGTGAATCCTATAATGGCCTTCCATTACAGTAATGCCCTTCACTTTCGAAATACAAGTTATGTATAGAGAACTCTCCTTTTATATGATAACTATGGTTAAATGCAACATTCATAACAATTAGCTTTGTAAATTGTAATCTAGAATTATTTAAATTGAATTACTCAAACTATATCAAATGGGAGCAACTTTTCTACCTTATAATTTGAACTCCATAATATGTGTTATGTTTCTTAAAGTTCTAAGGTCGCTAATCAAATTAATAGATCATCTTTGATCATCTTTCCCACTGTCAAAACAATTATAGATAGATTTGCTCCTTCTAAGATCTATTCTTTACATGTACTTGCTAATAATTTGTTGGTTAATAGTTAAAATTATTAATATTACAACTTTTCTCCAAGTATATTAATAAATTTATTATCTTAAATAAGAGGTTATACATGCAACGCACTGTTTGCTAGTCTTAAAAAAAAATTTGAAAAAAAGAAAGAATCAATATATATAGAGCCATAGTCAAAAACGTTGGTCATTTTTCTTTAGTACGTATTGTTATTTCAAATCGATTAGTTTATTTCAAATGACCAAAACCAGGTATTATTAATATGCATGTGTGTCCATGTAATAAGTCCTTTTTTTCTTTTTTTTTCGATAATGGGGTCTGTAAATAATGGGATAATCTGGACACGAAGTTGAACAATAGTCTACAAATCATACAAGAGATATATATAAACCATACATGTTAGGATTTGTTAAGTTCCAATTAGAATTAATTAAAAACTAATTAATTAAAAATTAAAAAAAATGAAGAAAATAAAAAATAGTGCACCGTACACAACGTCTTCCTCTAATATAAAAAGGATTATTCCCTATATTCGATTTATAATTCGTATCATATTTCATTTTATGTACTTCACATTGGATATTGAAGAAAAAAAAACATTAAATACACATCGAACGTGAAGATTAATATGCTGCAAAATTAATTTTCTGCCATAGTACGTAGATGGTTATTAAATTAATACTACAAATCAAGATTTGACCAAGAAATTAATTGAGTGATGTCGTGTCACTATATAATGAAATGAGTATGTTTGTGCATGAATTTATGATGGACGTGTCGTCGCATTTCAAATTCTATAAACATCGAACTCAAATAACATTATTTGATAGATATAAAGGCAACTTATAGTTCATATCCTAAATTATTGACTTTTATCGGAACATCAATTGACTATAATAATTATGATTATTTGCATGACCTATCTATCGCAAGATTTACAAAAATGTCATGTGGGATAATTTCTGGTATCGGAAAGCTGACATGGCCCACCAAAAGCCAGCGTGGGATTTATATAAATTTTATTAAAAATGACCGTCAACGAAATGGTGTCGTTTCGATGCAAAAAAATGGAAATATATTCTTCCGTAGGTGAACTCCGTGGATCTTAAAATAAAATTGCATTAAAACGACGTTGGATCTATCACACTTCATTTTTCTTATAAATTTATTTATAATTCATGGAATCTTGCTAGCCACGTCAATTTTTGAAATTCAAAAATTAACATCTAAGATATTTTTGTGATAGTAGAAAAATCAAAATATGCTATAGTTTGGTAATTATTTTGACAAAAGAAGTCAAATAATCCAATTTACATTATTGCAATTGTACAAAAATAAATGGTCCAAACACAACTTATGAATATATATGATATCCTGAGTTAAAAAATTTTAGGGGTCACTAACTTAAGGTGACTTGCAAATATAGGCCATAATTTTTCGGGCTTGCAAGAAAAAGACAATAAGTTTTTTGAGTTGTAGAAACATGACACAAAATTTTGAAAATTGTAAATTAAAAGTCCGAAAACATAATACTCACTTGCTCTTGATCAAATATTCAAATACACATTTAAGATAAAATAAATTATAAATACTCAAGGTTATTTTTCTACTCTAGCATTCAGCTTAATGATCTACGCTTTCAAAATGGTATTAGAGCCTTAGGTTTATTAAGAAATTATATTTTATTTATTACTTTAAGTATTATCCTAACGGAGGAGACATCAAGAAAAACATGGATCCGGACGCATGTCCGAGATGCGAGTGTTACAGAAACTATCTCCATGATTTGGAGGTACAGGAAATAAGAACCCAGATTGCTCTTGCAATTTGGAAGAGAGAGTTCCACTCCACAGCAACAAGGGTGGATTGTGAATCTATCATCTCTTGCCACCAAGAGATGAGAAGGAGAGAAAACTTCATCGAGGAGTTGAAGTATCTCCATCTAAGGACGGAGAACGTGATGAGGAGAAACCATCAGAACAATCATATCTGATGGATCTAAAAGGATGTCCAAGGTGTGGACATTTCCAGGAACTTCTCCAAATCTTGGAGAAAAGAAGGATAAGATACCAGAGTGTTCTAACACACTGGAGAAATATGTTGAATTCCTTAATTCAACAGAACCAGGAGAAAGAGTTAATTGATTCCTGCCTCCAAGGAATCAAAAGAAAAGAAGATCTTCTCCATAGTTGTATCTGCCTTGAATGAGAGATAGAACATGCCATGAGAAGAGACCATTGGATCCATTTGGGAGTAAATTGGAATTAGCTTTGATGGAACCAAAGAAAGATAAAGGAGTATCATCTACTCTTTTATATCAAGAGATTACTACAGATTCGTCCAAGATATCGGAGGATCTGAGAGAAATACAGAAAACCGTACAACATTATGGTGATAGCCTGTATGGTGTACCACGCGATCTTTACAAGATTGCCATGAAACATGATGAAATTTTTAATATCCTGAAGGAGATCCAATTACGGATCGAAAAACTGGAGCAACAACCTCGTTCCAGTCAAAGGAGGAATCCTTTTGGTAATGAACTCACTTATCCATTTCCAGTGGGAGAAACCAAGAAGGATCCAAACGTGGAGGCCTTGAAAAGAATGATTCGAGAAAAGAAAAGATGAATAATCTCGAAAGAATCAATCTTGACGACCTCCAGGAGTTAGCAGAATCTTTTGCCAACATGACGATGGTTGATTTAAAAATGAACCAGAATGTGGTCCAAAACCCACAGCCGGTGAATCAACTTCCACAAGGAGCTATCATTGGAAATCCACAAGATTTTCAAAATGCACCCGGAGCCATCAATGTAGTCCAGGATTTTCAGACTGGAGCAAGGTATGATCAACATACCCCAAATAATGCATATATGGCGGCAAGAAGGACAAGGGCAAGAAGGCCACAACCAAAGGTGCAGGATACATCTTATGGTAAGAAGACCCTGGATCCAATCCATCCTTACAGAGTGATGCTCGATCTCGATGAAGTGAATTTCAAAGATCGAGAATCTGTAATTGATGAATGGACGTCAGCCTTGAGAATTGCGGCAGCAACTCTCGATTTAAACAAGGAAGGATTCATGTGAATCTTCGAAATGGGCCTTGCAGGAATTGCCAAGATAGCATGGGAATTATTTCCCTTGGATATCAAGAATGCATGTTTTGAAAGTAAAAACTTTACTGAACATGTTCAGAATATGGCAACTATATTTAAAAGCCATTTTCTGGGAGAAGGATATTTCGAAGGATTTGATCAAGAAAAGAGAAAGAAAAACTTGATGACATTGTATAATCTAAGACTTGCAGTCTTGAACCAACAATCGCTCAATAAGTTTCTACAGCTCTTTACTCTTTATCAACATCAATCTAAAGTTGATAATAGAGTTGCACTGGAAATTTTCTTTCTAAAATTTCCAAGCCCATGAAAAGAGATGCTGATTCGGGATTACGAACCAGGAGATCCTGAAAATGTTGCAAGGAGGATGTCTTATGTACATCGAAAGCTCTCAGAGTGGTGTCAACAAGCAACAACTCTGAGGAACATGAAGAAACTGAGGAGGATTAACAAATACACTCCTCTAAACTGTGATGAT
Source organism: Agastache rugosa (assembly GCA_031470985.1). Classification (NCBI taxonomy): domain Eukaryota; kingdom Viridiplantae; phylum Streptophyta; class Magnoliopsida; order Lamiales; family Lamiaceae; genus Agastache; species Agastache rugosa. Next base: position 30,807,268 of record CM062605.1, read on the forward strand.
AATGATCTACCAACGATCATTGGAGGAGAACCACCAAGGCTGAAAAGAAGCAAGAAAAATAGGTTTCAGCCCTATCATAAAGGTGGAGATCTAAAAAGAAATTCTTGGAAACCAAGAACCAGATGGTCAAGACAGAAGGCCAGATCTTACAAATCAGGCCAAAGAAGTGGACTATCAAGGAATAGGTATCCATTCCAAGGAGTTAATAAATCCCAAGGAAGGACACCTGCCAAGAAAACTTTCAGGAGAACTCACACTAGTGTTAATGAAAGTTTCAAGGATTGTAACTGCTGGACGTGCGGTGCGAAGGGGCATATTTCCACAAATTGCCCTGACAACGAGAAAATAGGTATCAACAAATTTGAATCCACTCCAGATATCGAAGATGCCATCTACTACCAAGAACTGATACAAGTATATCGGTTCGAAGATATACCCTCGAATGAGAGTATATATGAATAAGAAGAAGTCTTCAGCGAAGAAGATTCAGAATGGTCTGATGGAACTAGATCGGAGTCAGACTAATCCAGAAATTGTTCATCAGGAGAAAGAGGACATGACGAGATTCTCCAGTCACACAACTCTCTCTCAAAGTCTGATTGACAAAATTATGAAGAAGAGTCTAAATATACAAAAGTATCAAGGCTTTTCAGCAAGTAACATAGATCAAGTTCTGAGGAACTTTAATCTAAGGAGCAGGAAACAACAAATCGTCTATGGAATTACTAGACGAGAAATGTCGCTTCCTATAGAGCTTAAAGAGAATCAAGTAGAGATGCAGTTGATTCCAGCTAGTGACATCATGGAGGATCTATCAAAGATGAAGCCCGAAGTCGCTGAAAAGATGAACTGGATCCATATTGGAGCAATCCAGTTGATGTTAAAATCGGCTCTCTTTACCGGAGTTCACACGCCGATCGATATCGCTATATGCGATAAAAGAGTGAGAAATCTGAAAGATTCCGTATTGAGAATAATTGCAAGGGATCTTTGTGCAGGACAAGTGGTGAGAATCATCTATCCAAAGATTGCCTACAATCTTAATGATACCCATTTCAGCAAAGCTCTGACACTTTATCAGGACTTTAAGCGCAAGGATTTATTGGAGGAAGGAAATAGGCCTTACTCCATTACTTATCAGGTATCATATGCTCTTTTCAACTCACATCACACTGAGTTGTTTCCGGGAAAGAAGTTTATTGAGATACCAGATATCTTCAACAAGGTGACAACAGCTGTTTGTCCCGATAGAGTGGAAATTGCTCGGTTAAGAAACATTGATATTCAAATCCGAGATAGAGAAGTCATGAGACACGATCAAAGTCTCAGGATAACTTCAGGAAGATTATCTTTCCAAGGAGACAGAATTATGTCTTTACCATACGGGAGGAGTCGGAGTCTCATTCGAGAAGCTTGATGGTCCTTGAGCTGGGTCTTTGGTGTAGAGGGGGGGTGAATACACCAAAGATAGATTTTTAAAAACTTTTTCAAGTGTAAACAGAGTTTGTGAGCTCAGTTATGAATCCAGCTGAGGAAGGTCAGCTGGGCTAATAACTCAGCTGGAGGTGCGGAAAGTGGTGGTTTGAAAACTTAGCTCGATTGTTTAGAAAAACTCAGCTTGAAAATATTCTTTATGTTTTCGACTTAGTCAAGTCATGCAAGTTTATAGACAAAACACAACTGTCTTTGGAGAGCAGCTGAGTATGCAGATCTGATAAAGATGCAATATGCAAATGGAATTAGTACAATATCTGAAAATAACGAGAAAGAAAATAACACGAGATTTTACGTGGTTCGGAGTAACACCTCCTACGTCCACGACCAGATTCACTGGTAATTCACTACCACTTGGTTTCCAAGTACCAAGAAACTTCACAACTCTAACCTGAGTTGTGTTCCAACAGTTTACGGGCACTGTCAAGCCTAACCTTTCAGTTTACGGGTACTGAAAAAACCTTACAACCACTTGAATTTCGCGCTTCAAGCAAGCGTAACCTTGACCTAACCTTTCTGGATAAAGAGGGGTTTGGTTTGGGGTTCTAACTATGAACGAGTTCTTACAATGAAGAATTTAGAGTTAGATGAACTCGTTCGAAATCTAGGCTTAAGATATACAATGATTTCTGCCTAGGAATCAGACGAAAAACTGGGCAGTTTCTGGACTAGAAACACTTTAAGATAAAGTGTTCTTTGAACTATTTAGAACTGGTTGTAAGCTTTTGAAGGCTTGATGAATTTAGAAATTGAAAGCTTGTAGAAAGTTTTTCGTATCTGATCCTGAGGTTGAAGATGGGTTTATATAGGTAGAGATTCAAGACTAGCCGTTAGAAGAGCCGTTTGAATCTTACCTACTCTTCTTAAATTCGAAATCTGCCGTTGGGCGTTTCTGCACCTGTCTACATTAGTGTCATATCCTAGGTTCTGAAGTCTATGATGCTGATTTGGCAATCCAACATTGGTCAAGGTATATTGACTTCCTCTAACACCGGGATCTCTGCCTTTGGAGTTGATTTTTGAATTTAGAGCTGGATTGGGTAAACTGACTTGAAGTGACGTCTTCAGAGTTAGTTCCCTTTGTTCTGTACAGCTGGACCAGCTGTGTCTTGAACTCAGCTCGATTTATCTTCAGCTTGATCCTGCTCTGTTTTGAACTCAGCTCAGTTGGAATACTCAGCTGATAGTTGACTCCTGCTGTAAACACAGCTGGATCTTCTGCTGTCTTGAGCTTCTACTGTCTTCCGCTTCCTGAACCTGTAAACTTAGAAAATCTAGATCTCAAACAGGCGAGCTGGAAAACACTACTTAGGTTGATGCGATCATCTACTCGGTTGAAGAACAATTGGGTTTTGGTATAAAATCAAAACTTTATAATTTTCCCAACAAAGCTCAACCTCAAACATCTCAGAGTAACAAAATTCCAGTGAATCTGAAATGTCCCGAGAGATGGAGAGAAGTGATAGTGAAATTCGACACTACAAGGTGGGAAACCAACTTCCCTTGTAATGTTCTTTACTATCTGCAGTAGCCGGAGATTAATCATTACAAAGGTACCCTGGAGATTGGGGGAAAAGTGATGGAGATCAAATGTAGAGCAGGAAGAGAAGCAGTCTTGCTATTGGGTTTGGATTTTCTTGAGGATTACAAACCTTGGGCAAATAAAGAAGATGGAATGGAAATCACGATTAATGGAAGAAAACTATTAATCGAATGACAAGTTCATTCTCTATATACATCTCTATAGGGATGTTATATGAAAAATATAAGGCAGAATATTTTGCTGCTTATATTAATTCTGGTGCAGGAATTTGTACTGCAAAACGAGGAGTCTTTCCAGCAGAGGTAGAAGAAGGTCTACCCCGAATTGCAGGAAGAGATTTTTCAAAAAAGATTTTGCTCTTGGCTAAAGGAGTAAAAGAGACGGAAATTCTAATTGGCAGAGCCAGAAGTACACCTTGGTATAAGGTTAAAACTCCACCAATTTATTTCCATGATATAGGAACAGATATTCTGTTAGGAAACAATATTCTACAGATGTTCAAAAGATACATGCAGGATAATGAAAGAAGGCAATTGGTGTTCACAACTATTTGCGATCACAAAATCATTGTCCAGAGGCTAAAAGAGGCTTTTAATCGCCAGATACCATTGAGTTTTCGCAGCAAGCGTGGTGATGAAGGAAAACTTCGACACCCAAAGATGAAGGATCAAAGGAGATTCAGCGAAGCAGTGCTAAGCTGTATCAGGGAAGAGGATCTCAAAGATAAAGAGGTCAAGATCCTCAAAGTATCTTTAATATCTTATCAAGAGATTAAGGAAGAGATGCAGGTGTCCCTAGAAGATGTCAAAAGGAAGATTAAAAGGAATTACAATGAGAATCCTTTGGTATGGTGGGATAGAAACAAGCTCAAAGCTACCTTGAAGGTGAAGCCAGATAAGGAGTATGAGTTTGTTAGATACAGACCAATCCTGATGAACCTCAAAGATCAACAGGATATGAAGGAGATAATCAAGGAACACCTTGATTTAAAGTTGATCGAACCAGGGAACTCGCCTTACAGCAGTCCCGGATTTCTGGTAAGGAATCATGGTGAGATCAAATGAGGTAAACCCAGATTAGTTATTAATTACAAAGGAATTAATGATATTATGGAGTTTGATGGATATTTTATTCCTAGTAGGGAACACCTTATTAATTGCATTAGAAATGCTAAGGTATTCTCTAAGTTTGATTGCAAGTCAGGTTTTTTACCAGATTCGCATGGAGGAAGGTAGTAAGAAGTTTACAGCCTTCTCTACTCCACAAGGGCATTATGTTTGAAAAGTAATGCCAATGGGATTGGCTAATGCGTCTCAAATATTTCAGAGGAAGATGGATAATCTGTTCAAAGATTATTTTTCTTTTATGTTTGTCTACATTGATGACATTTTAATTGCATAAAAAAATATAGAGAAAAATATCAAACATCTTGAAATCTTTGCAGATGTTTGTTACAAAGAAGGATTAGTTCTGTCTGAAAAGAAGGCAGTAGTTGCAACTCGGAAAATGGAATTTCTGGGTATCGAGATCGATGAAGCAGGAATTATTCTACAGGATCATATTGTTCAGAAGGTCCAGAATTTTCCTGAAAATCTGAAAGAAAAGAAACAACTTCAGAGTTTTCCGGGAGTTGTTAATTTTACGGGACCATTCATTAAGAATCTCGCAAAACATAGAAAAGTATTCAGTACATTACTGAAAAAGGATGTTCCGTTCATCTGGACGGAAGAACATCAACAGGGAATGAAGGAGTTAAAAGAGTTTGTAGAAATCTTCCAAAACTCTCGATACCCCAGGACGAAGACGACTTGGTCCTGTATACAGATGCAAGTGATTATTGGTGGGCAGCAGTCTTAACCAAGATCACTCATAATGGAGAAGAACCCTGCAGATACTGTAGTGGTTTATTCTCAGAAGATGAGGCCGTACGATGACACATCAACGAGAAAGAATTTTTTGCAGTCCGAAAGGCGTTTAAAAAATGGCCTTTATTTTTATTAGCAAAGAAATTTACTTTGAAAGTCAATAACACGCAGGTTAAGGCTTTCTTAAGAAACAAGATGGAATCTAAGCCTGAAAAGGCTAGATTAATTAGATGGCAAGCTGAATGTCAATATTATATTTTTGATATTGTCATTGTGAAATCTCACGAAAATGTTCTTGCAGATTTCTTAACAAGAGATGGAGCAAACTGATGTGAACTCCATTCTACTGGCCCATAGGCATCTCAGAGAAAATCTGGAGATGTTAATGGAAGAGTGGGACGAGTGCGTTCTAAATACTGAACAAGCAAGAAGATTGCAGACTCTCAACAAGACGAAAGTCACCGAGAGAATACGAGCTTGTATACGGTCTCAGAGTCAACTCTGGGTTGCATGTCATACACCAATCCTTCGGGTGGCCAAAGATCCTTTGGCGAAAGAAGAGTTTCGAGTACAGGGCTTTAAACCTGTAGCAGAGGATTGCAATACCTCTTGCCCGAGTTCTAAGGTGGTGGTATCTCCGGAACCATTGCCCCAAGAAAAAGATGATATTCAGGGGTCACACTCTGGACCATCATGTCAACCCAGCACCTCTGGGGTAAAAGAGGGAGAGATTAATCTTAGGCCAATGACTGACACTCCTAAGATTAATACTGATAAGATTGAAGTTTCTTCTTCTTGGCAGATTTATCAAGCTAACTGGGAGAAGCTCAATACAAGGACGAGAATCAACCCAGAAAAAATAAGGGTTGATGTTTCGGGGAAACATACTTGGGTGTGGATGATGCCAAATTCAGATCCATACAAAGTCAAAAGATGGTATGAATTTGGAGCACTTGCTTCGGTTTATACCATATCCCCATCATTCGCCGAAATCAAGAATCTACCTAAATGGATTCAAGAAGCGGTGTATGATACCTGGGCTAACAATCCGCAGCTTAGCCGAGGTGATATTTTGGAGCTGTATTTTATTAGTGCCGTCCCAGAACCAGAGGGGAAAAGGAAACCATGAAGCCTTCCACTATATTAGGCTTCGAAGATCAGATGCACGCGCCCTCGAAAAAATCAAGGCGCCTACAGAGAAAGAGACTACTCTAGTCTCTACATTACCAGAAGACTTCATCTCTACTAGAAGAGCATGGGGATTATGGGTCTGTCTCACAGAGATGGACAAAGTCAAGTTTCCGTTTAAATTCTTCCAGAATTAAGTAAACGGATCCTTCTTGTTAAATACTATGACAGAAAAATCAACAAGATTTGCAGAGGAAGCTTTCGAAAGAAAGAGGACTTTTCTATGGGAAAACAAGATTGCGACGAGCAAAGAAACTCATCGCAAATACTGCAACATGGCTCATTTTGGAAACTGGTCTGAGCGCGTTTGTTCAGATTGCCAGAACCAGAAGGAACCAGAGTTCGGAAAAGGTTTCTTGCCCAGAAGGGGAAAAGAGAAGGCTCGGTCCAACGAGCATCTAGAGCACAAGACACTGCCAAAAGCAAGGACGTCCAGGGCCCCGGGAAAAAAGTAGATTCCCGACACAAGTGGGTGGACTCATGTGACTCTGAGCTGGAGAACCACCCACTAAAAAGAAAACGACAGTAGTGGGTGGATAAACAGTGATTACTCACTAGAAAACAGATGGGTAAAGCAACAAGTGAACCACTACCAATAGAAAAGTGGTCCATTAATCACAAGAAAGGGACCTCACACCGAAAGTTAGTTGTCTTCATTCAATAATGGAAGACAATGGAGGACCCCATTAACGTGGAAGCAAGCTGGCCAAGGATAAGAGCCTCCAAGGTAATAATGCAGGGGATGAGGCCTTTCACTGGAGACCTCTATATAAACCAGGATTGAAGAGAGCATTCGATATCAGAAATCCTCCACACCATCTTCTCTGCTCTCTTAAAAAGAAAATTTGGTATAGTTCTTATTCTAGTATAGTTTAGTTTATGTATTTCAATTCCGCTACCATAGGTAGCTAAACAAGTCTGTCTCCTCCCTAAAGGAGATATACTTATGTTGTAATAAATATTATATAATTCCTAAATAAAGTTCAGGCTTTTGCTCATCCTTTCCAGTGTTTTATTCTCTGTATACCAAAATAATTACCATACGCCTCGGGTAGGAAACGAACGAAGGCTGTGCTGAGTGTTGTTGAAGGAGTCTGCATCTGGAAATCATCGGTTACGATCGTGTGGTTGGACGGGGTCCCTAAAACTTCCGACGGAAATATCCGGCAGCATTACGGTCAGAAATGTACGAAGTTGGTATACTTAGAATTTTTATACGGAAGTATGATGGGCCTGATAGTTTTGCATGATTTATCTCCAAATTGAAAATTGATTAAAATGGGAAGAAATGATAAACTTGAGTATTTTCTATGGATTTTATTTCAAATGTGCCATTAATGGGCTTGCGAGTACTGTTCGGGCTGAAAAGTGGCCTATTAATGCAAATTTTAAGTCTTAATGTCCTACTTTTGCCAGCCCGCAAACATATTGGCCTATTTTCCAAAAAAAGGTAAAGTTGGTGGCTTAAAAGAATATTGTACTCATGATATCCTTGACACATGACATCCTTGACACATAAACATCAGCATTTGTCCAATTTGATATCCTTGACACATAAACATCAAAGCATTTGTCCAATTCACCGAAAATCAAAACCAACTATTAATTGTTTACTATGAATAGGGATGCAGAAAATTTCATTAGGAATTGGTTGATGAATTGTTATTTGAATTTCATATATAAATAAATACATGCAGGTAAAATATTCTTCTTCCCAAGTAAAATGACTAAAATAGCCCGCGTACAAAGATTGGCCCAAACAGATTATCCCGCAACTTGCCTTTTCAGGTCAAAATCTACGCTTCGGCACAACTACTTTTTTATTTTTTATTTTACTCTTTAAAAACTGTGTAACCTACTAGTATTTTTTTATCATTTTATTCTTATTTCTTAATAATTGTGCCGAAAAGTATGAGAACATTCTTAGCGGGACGGAGGGACTAACTAATTATGGTGATCGTAGTTGCGCTATTCTAAAATACGCAAGTCTTCACCTTCAAGCTTTTGTTTTGTTCTATGTATCATATACTCCCTCCGTCCACGATAAATTTGTCACAATTTCCTTTTTGGCCCGTTCACAAAAAATTTGTCACATCCATTTATGGTAATAGACCTCACACACCTCACTTACTTTTCCACTCACAACACAATTTAAAACTATATAAAAGTGGGACCCTTATTCCACTCACAATACAATCAACCAACAAATTATTAAAACTCGTGTCATCCACAATGTGGCAAATTTATTGTGGACGGAGGGAGTACATTTTAGTGAAGAATATGCATATGTGAGTTAATGTGTTGATTGCAGCTTGTGTGCTCTGTCATTCCTTGTTTGAACCAAAAATTGATACTAGGATATAAAAAAATTAAAATTTGACATTAGGATATAAAAGAAGTGGACGAAACAGATTATTGTTATTGATAACATGCAACATAACGTACAAAGAGCTGAGGTGATGGAGGGGGTTGAGTCGACCTAACCTCCAATACACCATTGCTTTGCTTTATTTCAGGATACAAAACAACAGAGCAACACATTATTTAACTCGACTATAGTCTTATAGATGTTACACCTAGTGATGCAACACATTATTTAACTCGACTATAGTCTTATTCATAGACAACCAAATACGAGCTAGGAAAAACACAGACCTGCAGTAATTAACAACCTGACCACTGCAGATGATTAGTCTTGATTATTTTCCACAAGTTTCTGATTTTTGTCTTTCTTAATCGACCAATGCGGGTGGAACCACGACGGTGGCTCCTTTTGGCTGTTGAGAAACTTAGCAAGCCATGCAGCAGAATTTTTGGGATATCTGGTTAGGTTATTCATGTAGTCTACATACACCAACCCGAACCTAACTGTGTAGCCGTCCCCCCATTCGAAGTTATCGCACCACGACCACACGAAATATCCCTTCAGTTTGTGATAGTCGTTTCTGTATTGCAAGTATACATCATCAATGCACGTCACGTGTATATATTAATTCATGCCACGGTATTGAAATCATAATAATAATATTGATAAATTAATAAAGATATATCTTACTTCATTGCCTTAAGCAAGTTGGCAAGATGGTCTTGGTGGTATTTAGTCCTATTTTTGTCGTCATCGCAAACCATCTTGGCTGTCTTCTTGGGATCATTCTTAGTAGAAAAACCTTTAGAGATTGAGATTGAGCGGTAGTTTTAGATACTTGTTCTTATTAAATAGATATATTTGGAAATTAATTAATTTGATCAAATTAATCTTAATTACCATTTTCAGTTATGTATATTTGTTCCAATTGTGGGTACTTGTTATTCAAATACATTAGTATGTCGTAAATCCCCTTTGGAACAGAGTGCAGCCACTTGGTCCCATCAGACTGTAACATTAGATTAAGAGGGAGGTTGTAATTAGAGGGAGATTAAGAGAGATCTAGAGAGAGAGAGAGGCGAATGAGCTAGGATGCTTACAGGTGTTCCGATGAATTTATTATCTCTCTCATCTGCAAAAAGAATTGGAAGGACACGCATGTAATTGTAATTGTATATATACATGATGAGAGGTGAGGTTGATTATAATATAGGTGAAGATGGAATTAGTTAATTACACTTAGTCTCGACCCTTTGATCTGCAAAGTAGCCCTCTCCATCTGCAGGGTTGGGAACATCAGAAGCATACTCCGATGTGTAGTAATTCAAACCGAGGAAATCGATGGAGCCTGCGAGCTTCTCCCTTTCCTGAGCTGAGAAAGACGGAAGATTGTCGGGTGGAACACACTCCTTCATGCTTTTTGGATATTCGCCCGAGAGTAGAGGTTCCAGAAACCTTCAATATATTAGTCCATGGAACAAATTAAAACCGTCAAGTTATACATGGTAGAGATCGAAAAAATGGAAATTAGAATGCATGAATGAATGTACAACCATCCAAGCATGAAGTCCACTGCTCTGCCAGCGGCATCTTTATCGTCTTGTGAATTTTCGTCAAAAGGCGTATACCAATGTGAGTTGAGCACTATGCCTATCTTGCCTCCTTGTGCTTCCTGATCATACATATATATATGTTAATTAATTATCTTAGTGAGCTGCCATGGAAGGCAGAGAGAGAGAGAGAGAGAGAGGGAGAGAACCTGAAACTTGGATCTGTAGAGATCAACTGCTTCAGCATGCGCGAGAAGCAGATTTCTTCCGACTGTATAAGCCTCGGATGGATGGGCGACGATGAATTTGTCGCCGGTGGGGGTCTCAAGGAGGGGAAGACCTCCGTCGGGGACGATGATGAATTTGTCGTCGGAAGCTGGAACTTTATGGCCCGGTGGAAACGAGCCTCTAACGTAGCCGTTCACAGCGTAGGTCCACGGCTCGTTAATGGTGGTCCAGTGTTTGACCCGATCTCCGAATTCCCAGAAGCATACCTCTGCAAACTCACGAATATCGTCTCTGCATGCATTTTAATTTGTTGGAAATTAATTAATAAGAATCATGCAATGCATGACTCAATTTGGAAAGGAAAGTAGGAATTTAATGAAGAGCATGCAATATAATGAATGAGATTTATTTGTTTAATTAATTAATTAGTTTAGTGTTTTTACTTCACTCTCTTGGATAAGAAGCCTCCATACTCTTTTTCAAAGCGTGCAGGAAGATCCCAGTGAAACAGTGTCACAAACGGCGTCATGCCTGCACATATATAACATTTTTATATTAATATTCATTATTGTCAATTTCTCATGAGAGAGTCTAGAGAGAGAGAGAGAGTCCAAATTAACTAACCATGGTGTATCACGGTGTTGATAACATCATTATAGTAATCGATTCCTTCTCTGTTGATTCCACCACTACTTCTTCCGCCTATTATATATATTCAGTTTACCACAAAGTCGATCATTAGTCCAAATACTAACTGTAATTCTCTTAATATATATAATTATGAAAACACACACACACACATATATATATATATATATATACCTGGCAATATTCTTGTCCATGAAATGGAAAACCGGTAGGAATCAAACCCCATTTGCTTCATCATCTCAATATCTTCCTGCAATCAATGCATGCATGGGAGGGTTGATATAGATATATTTTGTTAGATTCGAGCTGGTAGCTCAATTGAAGTTGGCAAGTTTAGGTAGAAATATAAATGACTGAAGTGTTTCTGAGTTGTGTGAAGACATAAATTGATTTCTGTGCTTCAGTCTGAGCTAGTTCAATGTGGAACAGATCTGAAAGATTCTTTCCATATTTATGCGGAAAAGATGTTATATTGGTGATATACTTATTTGTTCCACAAGGCATATCTTCAAAGGAAGTTTCCATGCATAAGGAAACTAGGGCAAAGGAGGTGGAGAGCATATCTAGGGTTTCTCAAGACCTATATATATTTACACCAAGATACATTGAAGATGGCTGCCGATGCTATTGTTCATTATCATAACATTATACTTTCATATTATTTTTATTGTATTCTTGAGAGCGTTTATTTTCACAGATAAACACTTGTAAGAGGGTTGAGTGTCAAGTTGCAGCTTGAACTTAGATTGTGAGTAGTGCACTTACAATCACCAATTCACGCTAGATCGGGAAGGGTGTGAGTGAATAGGCGTCATAAGGTTGGAGACCTGTATGAGTAAGTTCCTTTGTAACTGCAACTTTCGATAGTGAACTGGTTCTCTCTTGAGCGTGGCCCCCAGACGTAGGTTGATTAACCGAACTGGGTTACCATTCTGTGTGTCCTTTTATAGTTCAGTTTTTACTTTGTGTTTTACTTTTGGAGCTAAGTATGACAGTTTGTGTTAAAAGCAACGGATGCACGTTTACACGTAATTACATATTTACTTTCCATATCATATATTATAGTATTGATTAATTAATTTCCCATAATAAATAATAACCTTATATCTGTTGTACATGTCACATGCAAGACTTCCATTGCTTCCATCAGCTATTTTCCCTGCCACACACGCAACAATCATATCAGTTATCTTCTCTTCCACAATAGAGAGAGAAATCTAGAGAGAGAGAGAGACAAGGTTGCTCCATGGAGAACTCATCCCATATGCTGATGCCTTTGCCTCCTTTTGCAGCAGCTCCTTCAACCTGAACCCCCAAAATAAGAAGAAAATACGATGTGTATTAGTCCTCTATTGTTATCTAGAATTGAAGTTATATCATAATTAAATTGAAGAAGATGAAAAACCTGAAATGCTGCTGTTCCAGCTCCAAACACAAAATCATGAGGAAACCAGTTACGGGTAATGCCGCTGTTATCGTGATCATCAGGAACAGCTCCCTCGCTTTTCCACCAACTTGAATCTTCATCCCCATGGCCCCAAGGCCACCAACTTTTAACGGCGTGGACTCCCCCGTTAACTGCGTTAACATTGTTTCCAGTAACCACTGCTTCGTTCGCCATTGCACCAAAATATGCTCAGAAATATGCAGAGAGAGAAAGAGATAAACTAGTTGAGTGTGTGAAATTATCAAACCAACTTCACCTATTTATACTATTTTATAGCACTACACTGCAGTGCTGCTCCATATGCATGCCTTTCACGTTTCATATCACTAGTAAAAAAAAAACAAAAAAACACAACTTTTTTAAGTTGTTAAATTTTCTCATTAATTAGGCTTAGCATGAAACGACAACGAGTAAATTAAATGACGTGTTGTATGAAGGACAAAGTCTTAATTTTGGTTATATCCATAAGTGAGGTGAATAAATGAATGTTTCATCATGGTAAAGATAAATGTATGACGGTGGAAAGTGGTGTTGCCTTGATTATTATCATTTGTGTGAGAAAGTTAAAAAGTTAAGAAAGTAAAATAACGGTTGGATATAGATATGCACTTATATGTGGCGTAGATAATAGAATATTTAATACTCCATACGATCCGTAATAAGTAGCCACATGTTTTACTTTTTGTCTTACTTTTTATTTTACAAAAAGTAAAACATGTGGCTACTTATTGTGGCTACTTATTGTGGGACGGAGGTAGTACTAATTATTATTTAGTCTGTAGTAATAAAAATTGCTAATATATTATCTACACAATAAACATTTTTTTAGCTTTTTAATTTTTATTAATTTAATTAGTGTTAAATTATATTTAATTGGTAAAAAATATATCCTAATTGTATCTCAAAAAAGTAAAGGCTGATTAAATGTCAATAAATCTTAATTGGAGATTTTCAATTCTAATTGAGATTTTTAAAATCTAATTTGAATTAATAAATCCTAATTATAAATAAATAAACTCTAATGAGAATCCATCAATCTTAATTGAGTTCAATTAAATATTAATTAATTAAATATACAAAAAATGGAATGATTGTACGGTGCCCGTTATACTAAACTAGAGTCTTTGTGTTAATTAAAGGGAAATGTAGGAAAATAGCACTTAAAAAAAATACTAGCTAGTAGCACCTCTTGAAAAAATTATAAAAAATAGTATTTTTGAACATTTATACCCTTAATTCTTTTAGCAATGACCTCCATATCTTATTATAGATTAAAGATGACACTTTTGGGATTAAGGCATTTCACTCTCTCTAGCTCTCTCTCTTCTTTGGCTTTTTTTATGTAATTAATTAATAAATGTGTACAATTGGAATACTAAATCATTTACTGGACCAAGTTCGTCGGCGGGTAGTTTAAATAAAAAGAAGAAGAATTCCTTCAACAGACCACTAGCTAGATAGCTGGTTAGGTAAACGCTACTCATACTATATGCTATTTTTCTTTGAAGGAATAGTATTTGCAAATTAAAAAGAAGAAAATGGTGATAGCTATAATTAAATAATTAATATGCACGTGTACATGTTAGTCTTTTTGCGCTAACCTGTAGGGTAGGTTGAACAGTAATTTACAAACTATAAAAGAGAGATTAATTAAGTTCTTTCAAGAAGTATTAGTATTTTTTTTCTTCTCAAAAGTGATATCATCCCACCCCCTTAATTAAAAGTGTCTCCAACATAAAATTTTGGTAGCCTTGGCTGTAGGAAAGGGCATTCATTAAGTGGGACTAGTGTATGTATGACACTTTTCACTAACAATTCGAAAATATTGCGGATTTTGAGAGAATATCTGATGACGTTGGATTAACAGTAAACTCATCAAATAAATAAAATAAAATAAATCAAGCTAATAATAATAATAATAATAATAATCATTTTGCAATATTTGTATTTATTTATGTGAATTATCGCGTGAAACATGTGGACATTTTGTAAGTTAGTGATGGTGTGAGTTCATTATTTATATGTCGTTGTTTCACATTGAGTTCTAAATTGGCCAACAAAATACATTTAATAGTGTTCACATGGAGCTGTGTGAACATAGTGCGTAATTTGGGCTGCATAAACGAGTACCAATGAGTACCTTATTCGTATTTTCCGAATACCTGTACCCGAATAAGCTGAAAATGAATATCCGTACTCATCCGTTTTAGCTAACCGGGTATCCAATATCCGCTCGGGTATATCCGACTCGTATAACGGGTACCCGGTCTACCCGTTTAAAAAAAAAAAACAAAAGGACAATTGTGTTTTTTCAATTTAACACCTATTTTCAGCTCGATTTTTCGACAATTTCAACGACGCAGATAACTATCAACAATTAAACAACAACAACAAATCAATACCAAATACATAGTTCAAACACTTCAACTTCAATTAAAAATAAAGTACAAAATTTCAAATATTTCAATATTCAAAGCAAAGTAGCAAACAAATGAAATCCATACTAAATATAAAAATAATTAATAAAATAATAATTCTATACTATTCTATTTTATTTTTCTATATAAAAATAATTAAATATAATTAAACATACTAAATATTATATAATAATAAAATAGTTATTTGACCGGGTATAGACCGGGTACCCGATACCCGGAATTTTTGAAAAACTCATACTCGTATCCTACCCATACCTAAAAATTACAGGTATAGGGTACCCGTTACCCGGCCGGATACGGGTTACCCGAAAACCCGTTAACCGGATATGCATCCCTATGCATAATACAGATTTCTTTAAATCGGATATATCCAAGTACTTATTTTATTTTTTTACATCAATCTAAGAAAAAAAAATCGAGCTATCATGATATTTTCTGGAAGTTAAAAAAAAAAAAGAATCAATATATACCCATAGTCTTTTTTTTTAAGAGAATTACAAGGTAATCAAATCAAGTACTACATGCGGATTGAATCCAAGACCTCTCGCTAAAGAGAGTCTTGTGGTGCCTCAGTTAAGCACTTGAACTAGGCTTCATCGGCCAATATATACCCTTAGTCAAATAAATTAAAGTTGGCCATTTTAGTATAGTTTTTAAAAGGGTTAATGACCTGTAAATTCCTCAACTTTCAACAATTTCTGGTTTTGCTCTCCACCTAAATATTCTGCCTGTAAATTCCTCAACTTTCAGTAATTTCTGGTTTTGCTCTCCACCTAAAGATTTTGCCTGTAAATTCCTCAACTTTCAATTGTTTCTGATTTTGCTTCTAGCGATGGGATCCAGCAAGAATAGTTTTGGAAATTTATAGACGTGGCTTAAATTAATCTACGTGGCACTCTCGTGGCATATATATAAATTAAAAAAATATTTCATGTCATCATCCCCACCTCTCTCTCAGTCTCGTTCTCCCCTACTTTCTTTCATTCTCGCAGAGATAATTCAACCGAGAAAATACAGATCATGCGCAAGATTGTATGGGTGTGAGTAGGATTTAAAATTCTTGTGATTTTATAGGTGCCTTCTAGCGCATGATCTGTATTTTCTCGGTTGAATTATCTCTGCGAGAATGAAATAAAGCAGGGGAGAACGAGACTGAGAGAGGGGTGGGGATGATGACATGAAATATTTTTAATTTTTTTAATTTACATATATGCCACGAGAGTGCCACATAGATTAATTTAAGCCACGTCTATAAATTTCTAAAACTATTCTTGCCAGATCCCATCGCTAGAAGCAAAATCAGAAACAATTGAAAGTTGAGGAATTTACAGGCAAAATCTTTAGTTGGAGAGCAAAACCAGAAATTGTTGAAAGTTGAGGAATTTACAGGCAGAATCTTTAGATGGAGAGCAAAACTAGAAATTGCTGAAAGTTGAGGAATTTACAGGCCATTACCCATTTTTAATATTGATTACTTGGTATTCTAGCAATAAGGTAAATTAATGACCAAAACAAGGTAAGATTACTTTTGTGATCATTATGAAAATAAGTACAAGACTAGTAACCAGTGTTACAATTGAAAATTAGGTAACATTTTTTATGTTATTAATAAATATGTACATTTAGAAATCATACTTGACCAAGCTCATCAACGGGTACTTCAAATAAAAGGAAGAAGAATTCCTTCGACATGCCACTAGCTAGATATGTTCAAGTAAAGTCTAGAAGAATTGCACGTGTTCAGAAGAGAAAAACCCATGTTAGGAAAATCTGGTGTGTGAAGTTCGACCTACGAAGTTTTGATGAGGTTCGAACTCGAGATTTTTTTGTCTCAATATATGTCTTATACATATTTTTCAATATTATTCATGTCTTTGATATCAACTGATGTGGCGTGAATCGGCTATAATGAAATATAAAGATGTAACAGAATAATATATCTAGTATCCACACATTAATATAAAAGGTTTATTCCCTATATTCGATTTGTAATTCAATTCGTATCACATTTCATTTAATATATGTACTTATAATCCTACTTCATATTGGATATTGGAAAAAAATAAATAAATACATGTCGAATGTGAAGATATAGAGAGATTCGTTCGACATATCCAAATTAATTTGCTGCCACTGCAATATGGTTTTTAAATTAATAAAAAAATCAAGATTAATTTGGCCAAGAAATTAATGGTGATGTCTGTGTGTCTACGGAATGAAATGATGATGTTTGTGCTTGACTTTATGACGATGAATATAACGTGACGCATTTCAATTTCGATAAATATCGCACTTAAATAAAATTTGATAAACATAAGGGCAACTTAGTTTAGATCCTAGATTATTAACTTTATCGAAACATCATGGACCATATATGATAATTATGATAACATGCACGAACTATCGCAAAATTAGCAAATGTATCTAAGCGTGGATTTTATACAAATTTTAGTAAAAATAATTGTGTATGATAGAAATGGTGTCGGTTCGATGCAAAAAAGAGAGAGAGAGAGAGAGATTTATTTGCCGGTGAATTAGGTGGATCTTTAAAAAATTTGCATTGAAATGGCCTTATCTATTACAATTCATTTTTTTATAAAATTATTTGAAATTTCATGTTGCCATCTAGCTAGCCACGCCTACTTTCTAAATCCGAAAATTAATGCATGTGACATTTGTATTAGTTTTGTAATATCAACGATGACATTTTCATTAAAAGATTAATAGTTTAAGATTTTATTTTAGTTTTATTGAAAACTGAATACTGCACTGTGGTTATAAATGGAATAACCAATATTTTGTCGGGTGCCTGTTATCTCAAAATTATCCTAACTCATTAATTGGAAAAAAAGAAATCCAAATAATTAGTATTGTTCGGCAATTATTATATATGACCAAAGAAGCCAAGTAACCCAATCTACATTATTGCATTTGTCCAATTCACCCGATATCAAAACCGACTATTAAAGTACGTAGAAGATTTCATATGGGTAGGGTTGATGGACAGCTGTTCGAATTTCATATATAATTAAGTATATATAGAAAAAAATCTGATCAAGTATAGAGAAATATAAAATATAATTTGACAAAAGAAGCCAAGTTACCCAATTTACATTATTGCATTTTACAAAATTAAATGGTCCAGAGCCAAACTATGAGTATGATATCCTATAAAAAAACATGAAAGCATAATTTGTCCAATTCACTGAAAATCAAAACCAACTATTAATTGTTCACGTGATACGAGTGGGCAAAGTAGAATATTTCCTTTGGGTAGGGTTGATGGACAGTTGTTCGAATTTCATAGTATGTAAGCGTTGAAAAAAAAATCTGATCAAATATAGAGAAATATAAAATATAAAATGATTTTGGAGGAGGGGCAGACTCCCATCGAATGATCGAATGGTGAGTTCCGTAAATAATTTTTGGGTTAATTCCAAATTAATGCCCAACATTTATAATTTTTGAAAATTCAACATATCTCATTTTTTCCGACCGTCGGCAAGATAATTTGGTGCAAAATTTCATTATATATATATATATATATTAAAATTTTGAGGATTGAAAAATCCTAATTAATTTGTCAATTACTTCCCCCAAAATGTCATTTTTCAAAGATTTATGACAACATAATATATACATAATAAAATCATAATCCACATGGTTAATGAATGTTGAACCAATTTCTCGAAGAATGGAAGAAACATGATAGGTCGAATTTGCAAAATATATAAAGATTGTGCATTTATTTGCAACATTACAAAGATTACGTATAAATTTCAAAGACACCAATGATTGAATATTAATTTACAATTAATTCGTATTTTTTTAAAAACTTCATTATTATATAACTAAACTTTAAGTATACGTAAATAAATCCTAATTATAGATTTAATTAATCTCTCAATCTATGTGCGTGTGTAAAAATTGTAAAACATCATGAATTTTGAAAAACTACTTTACAACATAAATCTTAACAAAAATAAGTTATACTTTCATGGCAAAGATATGGAAGACTAAACTTCTACATGAAAAATTATAACTAAAACGAATAAATATTAAAAAATCTGAAGAAAATGAAGAAAATTAAGCTCACATAGTCATATTCATTAAAAATACGCGAAAATTCAATAAATTTAAATTAGCCTTTAAAATTTCTTGTAATGTTTGTTCAAAAAAAAAAAAATACTCCCAAATCAGGGCCCAAATATCTTTCAACAAATTTGAATTTTCTTTTTCCCGTGGACATATTACGAGTTAAATAATAATTAAGTATTCTTCTTCCCTAGGGTAAAATGACTAAAATAGCCCGCGTACTAAAATCTTTCATCACCAACTCGCTTTTCCAACCGCCGCCGCGCCTCCTTTACCCACCACCTTTCTACGCTCCGCCACAACCTTGAGCTCCGGCGGTATTGCTGCCGCCCCTTTAGACGCCGTTATAGAGGTGATATTTTTTTGCTGTTGAAGATATTTTCTTCAATTTCTGGTCTTATCAAGTTCTTGTCCGTATATTACTAGACTTTCTCGTTTTCTTGTTGAAAAACTGAATCTAGCAGAAGGCAAAATATAGAACGGAAATTTGCATAGAAAAATAGGAAGAGAGATGATGGAGAAATTTATGAATGTATATGGTTTTCTTCTGTGAATATAGTCCTGTTTCAAACTTACAAAAACTTGAGTTCGACGAATCCCAAGGAATCCCAATTACATTAGGATAATTAATCCTTCCGCACGGTCCGGTGCACCGTACGCAAGTCTTCTCCTTCAAGCTTTAGTTCTATGCATCATATTGTAGTGAAAAATATGTATATGTGAGTTAATGTGTTGGTTGCTGGTGTGCTCTCCCATTCCTTGCTTAAACCAAAAATTGATACTAAGATATAAAAAAATTAAAATTTGACACTAGGATATAAAAGAAGTAGAAAAACATATTATTGTCATTGATAACAACGTACATACAAAGAGCTTAGGTGATGGAGGGGGTTGAGACCTAACCTCCAATACACCATTGCTTTGCTTGATTTCAGAAATACAAACAACACAGCAGCACATTATTTAATTCGATGATTATAGTCTTATAGATGTTATACCTAATAATGCATAACACATTATTCAACTCGTCTATAATCTTATAGATGCAACATCTTAATTTTATACACAATCAAATACTCCCTCCGTCCCATTCATAACGGTTCATTACTGTTCGACAAGAGAATTAAAGAGAAGAGTAATTAAAGGAGAAAAAAGAGAGAGTGGTTGAACCCACAAAGTTTTGTGAGAGAAAGGGGTTTACTTATTTGGATTGAGCCATTATAGATGAGACAACCCAAAAAGAAAAGTGAGTCATTATGAATGAGACAAGGGAATACTAGCTACCTGAAAAAACACAGAGCACTAATTAACAACCTGACCACTGCAGATCATTAGTCTTGATTATTAATTTGCCCCAACTTTTTGCCTTGTGTCTGTCTCAGTCTCAATCTCCACATTCTCTTCATGCAATCTCTTCTCAACTAACTGTAGGCGCGACTTCAGCCAACATGGGTAGAACCACGATGGTGGCTCTTGGTGAGTTGAGAAACTCAGCAAACCATGCACAGGGCCGGCGCTAAGGGTGGGCGAGCCTGGACGATGGCCCAGGGCCCCAAAATTCTAGGGGCCCGAAAAAAATTAAGTTTTTAAAAAACATTTAAGTGTTTAATATATATATATATATAGGATGTGGATCTGGTGAGAACTCATTCTTATATGAGAAATACGAACCATCTACAACCATTGATTACTCATCCACCAACGGCTAGATTAGAACCATCATTAAACACTAAATTTTGCAACTAATCCGCAGGTTTTTGAGAAATCAACAAGTTAAGGGTAAAATAGTCAAAAAATTAAAAGCTACCAAATCAAAGAGATTTCGTCAGAAATTTTGAGGAGAATTCAATCATTCTTCTTCTTCTTCTTCGTTGTTGACTTCTTCTTCGCTACTTCTTGTCCTTTCTTTTGTGGGTTTTTGAATTTTTTTTTAATTTCATAAACTCTTGGTAATTTTGTACACATCGATCGGTCCTTTTTTTGATTGATTTGTCTACGAAATATAGCAGAGTTAATTTCATGTGAAAACGAGAAGAACAACGATTAAAATGCTAAAAGTATGTGTATTTTGTGCATTATTCCAACATTATTTTTAACAATAACACTAGTGTGAATGATCGTTCGATGCATCTCCAGATTTTAGGTTATTTTAGATAATAAGTCTTCTGTTTAGCGCTGAAATTTCTAATTAAACTGTTAATGCATTAGAGTGAGTTTGTTTGTGCATTATATAAAATGGAATTGTGCATCTAAACCTTAATATAATAACCATGATTTTAGATGTACCCAATTATTTAATTACATATCAATCTTCACATATTTTGTCATATTCACCAATTATTGGACGTATGGCTTTAAGCTAATTATGATTTGGTTTTATCTGTTAATAAATACTTTGATGTCAATTTTGTTAACAAGATGTACTAATACTAGCTGATAATGCATTTATCTAAGGTTTTTTTGTGCATTTAGTAAAGTATAATTGTGGATTGAATCCTATTTATACATTACACCCTTATTGATTAATAATTTATTTTAGTTTTGTCACATCTTCCAATATATGACGCTATGCTCGACTATTAAATGATGATAAGGTTATTACTTATTGCAGTTTTTCCCATATTCTTGGTATTGTACTTGTGCATAGCATGTACATGTTATCAAAGAGAATTATGTCTGAATATTTATACTAAGATCATTTTCTGATTATTTATGCATTTGTTTAACTGGTGCATTATTAGGCAGAAATCATTCTTTTAACTATTAGTGCATTACGTTGTTGCATTTTGTGCATTATATAAATAGTCATTGTGCATTGAATCCTACATGATATTACTAGTATTTTTTAGCTTAACATAATGTAATGCATCATTAATTGTGATATCATTTACAAATACGATATACGTATTGTATAAACGAATGATACTGCATGATAAAAAAATACACAATGTAATACATAAATATAAATAATATATAATGCCAAAAAAACGATATAATGAATAATATTACATGTAAAAAAAAAACACAATGTAATGCATAAAGTTAAACAATGTAATGCACAAATATCATATATGTAATGCATTAATTGTGGAAACGAGTGTTTCCCTATTATTTGCATTTAAAGTTTCATATTATGTGAATCATGTTAATGCATCAAAAAATTATGTCCAGAACATCAAGTAAAAAATACGAATACGATATACATAATATTTTAATTGTATAAGTACACACTCTACAAAACTTTTTTTTATTCTTTATAAACCGTGTAAAAATACTATTTGTTCCGTATTAATAAAAAAATAATTGATGCATCATAAATGTGATATTGATGCATCAGTTTACACTAATTAATGCATTACTTTACACTATTTTATGAATTTAATTTTTGCAACGGAAAAAATAGCGTAAACTACCATACTAACCTTACTTAAGTATAAAAATATGGAGTTGACCAGTTGACTATGAGATTAAATCATATCCATAGATTTTGTAGGATGGATGACTTGGATTGGTTCCTAATTCTCATATAAATAGGAGTTCCTATTTGATCATCTCCCTATATATATATAGCTCATTAGGTAAACTGGTTGAGTGCAAACTGTTTAATCCAGGTTCGATTCTCTCGTATGACATTTGAGAATGAAAGGGAAACAATATCATGGAATATGATAATTATGATTACCTGCATGAACTTTCGCAAAATTAACAAAAATATCTCGTGGGTTAATTCGTCATCGAAAGTTGACGTGGCCTACCAAAAGCTAGCATGTTTTTATATGAGAACCATTGTCGTTTCAATGCAAAAAATGGAGATTTTTCCGCATGCATGTGAATTACGTTACAGTAGCTAGCCACATCAACTTTCTTAACCCTAAAATTAACGATATTTTTGTCAATTTTGTAATAGTTAATGCATTTAATTGTAATATTAATAGTTCATTATATTTTCGTTAAAAGGTCAATAGTCGTTTAAGATTTTCTCTTAGTATATTATTGAAAATTAAAGATTGTACCTAATAATATGTGGTTATAAATGGAATCACCGATATTTTTTCGGTTACCCGTTTATCTCAAAATTATCCTAACTCGTTAATTTGTAAAAAGAAATCAAATAAAGTATTGTTCGGCAATTATTTTTCACAAAAGAAGCAAAATTACCCCAACTTACATTATTGCATCGTACAAAATTGTATATATGGACCAAAGACAAATTATGAATATGATATCTTTGACAAATAAACATCAAAGCATATTTGTCCAACTAACTGAAAGTCAAAACCAACTGTTAATTGTTCACGTGATATTGGGAACAGAAAATATTTCATTGGAGGAGGATCGATCGACTAATGTTGGAATTTCATGTATAGAGTATAGAATGAAAGAAAGAAAGAAAAAAATCTGATCAAGTATAGATAAAAATGGTTTTGGAGGAGGGGGCAGACTCCTATCGGGGAATCCCACGGTAAGATCCGCCAATAATTTGCATTAATTGCAAATCAAACGAGGCCCAAAATCTTTCATCAAATTCTAATTGAATTAATCTAGCTGGCCTAAGGCCAGCCATAATACCCTTAAAATTTTAAAAAATCGGTTAGGAGAATTTTTTTTTTACTAATATATCCTTGTATTATTTTTAGCATAGATTGTCTACTTAAATTTGAAAATATTTTCTTTTATATATTTGGTAACAAGATTATCCTACTTTAATTTGAAAATATTTTCTTTTATATATTTGATAACAAGATTATTAAATTGATATAAAAAATATTATAAAAATATAATCCAAGAAAAATTACGTATATTAATTGCATAACTTAAGAAAGATACAGTTGGAATCGCAATCATGAGATGTGATCGAATATGTGATTTTCGAATGAAAGAGATGGAGATTAATTGGATGCAGAGATATGTGATCTTTCTTCACTAACGTAATGCAAGCATGAAAAAAAATTAATTTTTTTCTCCATCAGATGAGAAAAGTTTTGAGAGTACTTTTAATGGAGAATATGAAAGAAAAATGGAAAAAAATTGAACAACAACGATGGAAACAATGAAAGATGGAGAATATGAAATAATCATTGGGAAAGATAACGGTTGAAAAAAAAAATTTGAAAGTATAAATTATATTTGGTTTGAATTGTTTAATTAATTAATGAAAAATATAATCTCTAATTGGTGTAATTAAAGATTTGATTTGGAATGTAATTTTAGAAATGATCTTGCATTGATTTTTTCTCTAAATAATATGAAGGGTACACATATAAATTAATAATTTAAATAAATTTTATTAAATTATAATTATTATGTAATTACTTATATAGCCTTGTATGGCCGGCCATAATATGGTCATTTAGCAAAGCCCTTCTAATTTTAATTTTTTTTCACGTGCGACATACTCTAGCCTTAAAACAATTAAATTCTTCATCCATCCGTCTAAAAAGGTTGTAGCTAGCTTTCCTTTTCTGTTCCTCCACGAAAATTGTAGTTAATTTTCCTTTTCTTCACTTTAGGAGATGAACCCACCACTATTCTTACTTTTTTATCATTTTCTCCTAGAGGTGGCCACGGTTCCTGTTCGGATCCGGAACCAGAACCGGAACCGAACCGGCGGTTCTCGATTCCATCCCAAGGGAACCGGAACCGAACCGTCAACCACTTTGGTTTCGGTTCCAAACCGGAACCGCAAGTTTCGGTTTGGTTGCGCGGTTCCAAATCGGAACCGCATATTTTGGGGTTCAAATTATGTATGTATTTTTTTTTTCGTTTTTTGCTACTTTTTCTTGTTTAATTGTAATTTTATGCACTCTAACTTAACATTTAGGTGAAATAAATATGAATTGTAACATAAATACCGATAAAAATATAAAAATAGGAGGAACCGGCGGTTCGGAACAAAAACCGGTGGTTCTCAGTTACGCAACTTTGGAACCGAAAAATCGAACCGCAGTCGATGCGATTCTCAGTTCCAAACCGGAACCTGCGGTTACGGTTCGGTTTCGACAGTTCCAATTCTTTTGGCCATCTCTACTTTCTCCACTTACAATAGTGGGTCATTTATTAAATCACTTAACGTCTACCACACTTTTATTGAACCCGTGCCACAGAAAATTAGCTACAATATTCGTGGAGGAAAAATGACTAAAATAGCTAGCACGCGCACTAAAAACTTTCATCAAGTCGCTTAATTACCAACCACCACAGCGCCTCCTTTACCTACCACCTTTTACGGTCTAAATATACGCTCCGCCACAGCGATGAGCTCCGGCTGTATCGCCGCCGCCCCTTTGTACACCATTTTTAAGCAGAAAAACGCGCTTCTTCGCTCCAGAGATAGGAAAGAACTCAAGTCGATGGACCCCACGCTCAGATCTCAACAAGGCAATAAATTCGTCCAAACACAAGTATCGATGCGTGTATATTTGGTTAATTTTCCTTCAATTTTTTGAGGTGATATAAGTGTTCTAATTTTTTGTTGTTGAAGATCATATCATGCTTTCAATTTCTGGTCTTATTAAGTTCTTATCCGTATATTTATAGACTTTCTCGCTTTCTTGTTTCGAGCATTTGATGCCTAATACTTCCTCCGACCCGCTAACAAGGTCCTCTTTCTTTTCTCGTCTATCTCGCCATTTCTACATGATTTTCTTCCATGAAAATTTAGAGGGTAATTAAATGGATTAAAGTAATTATAGTTTATTAATTCAGTTAAAATTTATTAATCCCTATTAGGGTTTGAATTAAGCTTCAACTAGAATTAATTCATCATCTTTAATTAGCATTAATTAAATATTAAAATAAAAAATGGGGCAACGAGTATGAGGTGCACCGTATGCGAGTCTTCCCTTCAAGCTTTTGTTCTATGTATCATATTTTAGTGAAAAATATGTATATGTGAGCTAATATGTTGATTGCTTGTGTGCTCTATCATTCCTTGTGTAAAGCAAAAACTAATACTAGGATATTAACACAAATTAAAATTTGACACTGGGATATAAAAGAAGTAGACGAGACAGATTAATTATTCATCTATGTATATACTTAAATTAAAACAATTTTGTTCTACGTATCATATTTAATTTAATTTAGTGAAAAATATGTGAGGACGTTAATTAATGCGTTGATTGCTTGTGTGCTTTTCTCATTCCTTGTTTAAACCAAAAACTGGTACTAGGATATAAAAAATAAATTAAAATTGACACTAGGATATAAAAGAAGTAGAAGAAACAGATTAATCGTTATTGATAACAACGTACATACAAAGAGCTTAGGTGATGGAGGCGGTTGAGACCTAACCCTCCAATACACCATTGCTTTGCTTTATTTCGGAAATACAAACAACAGAGCAGCACATTATTTAACTCGACGACTATAGTCTTATAGATGCTACACCTAGTGATGTACGCACCACATTATTTAACTCGACTATATAGTCTTCTTATAGATGCTACATCTTAATTTCATAGACAAGCAAATACTAGGTAGGAAAAAACACAGAGCTGGCAATATGAAGGTGAGCAGTGCAGATGATTAGTTTGGATTATTTCCCACAACTTTCTGCCTTTTGTCTGCCTGGATCCCCCCATTCTGTTCATGCGATCTCTTGTCAGTTAACTGGCGCTGCTTGGGCCAAGTCGGGTAGAACCACGACGGTGGATCCTCTTTGCTGTTGAGAAACTCAGCAAACCATGCAGCAGAATCTTTGGGATATCTTGTTAGGTCATTAATGTAGTCTATATAGACCAACCCGAACCTAATTGTGTAGCCGGCCGACCACTCATAGTTATCGCACCACGACCACACGAAATATCCCTTCACTTTGTAGTTGATACCGTCGTTTTTGTAAAAGATGTGTCTGCATTACGAGTATCATTCATATATGGACTACTTAATTTTTTTATGGTATTGAAATTACAATAATAGACTAATTAAGATCTTACTTCATTGCTTTAAGGATGTCGGCAAGATGATCCTGGTGGTGTTTAGTCCTAATTTTGTCATCATTGCAAACCATCTTGGCTGTCTTCTTGGGATCATTCTTAGTAGGATACCCTTATCAGAGACGATTAAGTAGTTTTTTAGATAATTTTTTTTTATTAAATATATATATAGATATATCTGAAAATTTAATCAAATTTTACCATTTTCAGTTATGTATATTTCTTTCAGATCTGGATAAGCCTCATCCAAATGCACCAGTAACTCATAAAGCCCCTTTGGGACAGAGAACAGCCAAACTAATGCAGACTGTAAAATTAGATAATTAATTGGTTAATTAGAAATATATATATGTGTGTGTGTGTGTGTGTGCAGCACGCATGCATGCACGTGCATTGATAAAGTGAAATAATACTAGGAGAGAGGAGAATGAAGATCCGTACTTCTGTTCCGATGGGAACGCCGTTTCTGTAAACTGCACAAAGTAGTGAGTGAGAGAACATTTAATTTATTTAATTATAAGCAAATTAATTAACATGCATGGTGTAGATGATGAAAAGGTTAGTTAATTAATAACGTACGTTCAAACTTGACCCTTTGATCTGCAAAGTAGCCCTCTGGTTCTGTGGTGTGGGGATCATTGGAAGCATACTGCGACGTGTAATAATTCAAACCTAGGAAATCGATGGAGCCTTTGAGCTTCTCGCTTTCCTCAGGGGTGAAAGATCGAAGATTGTCGGGTGGAACGCACTCCCTCATGCTTTTTGGATATTCGCCCGAGAGTAGAGGTTCCAGAAACCTTCAAGATTAATTAAACAGTTATATATGAAAGAGATGCATTCAAGAATTTGAATGAATGTACCATCCAAGCATGAAGTCCAGTGCCCTTCCACAAGCATCTTTGTCGCCTTGTGAATTTTCATCAAAAGGCATAAACCAATGTGAGTTGAGCACTATGCCTATCTTGCCTCCTTGTGATTTCTGGTCAAATATATTAATAAGGTTAAAGAAGAGAGACACACAGAGAGAGAGAGAGAGAGAGAGGGAGAACCTGAAACTTGGATCTGTAGAGATGAGCTGCTTCAGCATGTGCGAGCAGCAGATTTCTTCCGACTTCATATGCTTCGAATGGCTGGGCCATGATGAATTTGTCGCCGGAGGGAGTGACAAGCAGCGGAGGATCGGAACCAAGTGTTTGTTTGTCATCGGGAGATGGAAGCTTATGACCCGGTGGAAACGCGCCTCTAACGTAGCCGTACACTGCGTACGTGTACGGCTCGTTAATGGTGGTCCAGTGTTTCACCCGATCTCCGAATGCCCAGAAGCATACCTCTGCAAACTCCCGAAAATCATCCCTGCATGCATTTCCATTTTGTGTTGGAATAATTAATTTTGAATCATGTTCATCGCTCATTTTAATTAATTAATTAATGTGCTCAGAAATTAGATTAGTTTAGTCTTTTTAATTACTTTATTTTTTTGGATAAGAAGCCTCCATACTCCTTTTGAAAGCATATAGGAAGATCCCAGTGAAACAGTGTCACTAACGGCTCAACGCCTGCACATGATATTTGTATTATTAATTGTCATCGGTCTTGAGATCAGAGAGAGAGAGAGAGTGTGTGTATCCAAATTAACCAACCATGGCCTTTGCAAGTGTTGATAAGATCATTATAGTAATCAATTCCTTCTTGGTTCACTCCACCGCTACATCTTCCACCTATACTCAAATCACCACTAATTAATCAGTCTAATAACTAATAAAGTAATTCTCTAAAAATACTACTTTTATATATATGTAAATATATATGAATTAATAATACCTGGCAGTATTCTTGGCCATGAAATGGAAAACCTGTAGGAGTTAAACCCCATTTGCTTCATCATCAGAATGTCTTCCTGCAATTAATTAATTCATGCATGGAGGGTTCATATATCTCCAATTGACTTTCCATACATATATATATATATATATATATGTGTATATTATTATTATTATTTAATTTTCCCCTAGTATAATAAATAATAACCTTATATCTGGTGTACATATCACATGCAATATTCCCATTGCTCCCATCATCTATTTTCCCTGCCACACACAACAATCATATACATCAGTTATCTTCTCTTCCAATTGAGAGAGAGAGAGAGAGAGAGTCTCGAGAGAGAGAGAGAGAGACAAGGAAGCCTCCTGGAGAACTCATCCCATATGCTGATGCCCCTGCCTCCTTTGGCAGCAGCTCCTTCAACCTGACCCCAGAAACAACAAAAAAATATTAACTGTTTATAAAAAATTGAAGATTAAAATAACATAAATATCATAAGTTGAAGAAGAAAGAAAAACCTGAAAGGCGGCTGTTGCACTTCCAAACAAAAAATCCTGAGGAAACCAGTTACGGGTTATGCCGCTGTTATCGTGGTCATCAGGAACAGGTCCCTCACTTTCCCACCAAGACTGATCGTCATTGTTAACATTGTTTCCAATAACCACTGCTTCGGTCGCCATTGCTCCAAAAAGATGCTCAGAAATATGCAGAGAGAGCTAGATAGAATATTTATTGGCTGTTGAGTGTGTGAAATTATCAAAACCAACTTCACCTATTTATAGCACTACTACTGCACTACTGCTCCATGCATGCATTTCACGTTTCATTTCATTTGTAACACCAAAAAAAAAAAAATCGTTTTTTTTGAGTTGTTATATTTTCACATTAGGTTTAGCATGAAACGGCGAAATTATCTGTCGGTATTCGTTGTATGGAGGACAAAGTTTTAAACTTTGGTCATATCTAGAAGTGAGGTGAATGAATGGTATTGGTTTAATTTTAAATGAATGCTTCACATGGTAAAAATAAATGTATGACAGTGTAAAGTGGTTGCCTTGATTATTTATTCGTGTGAGAAAGTTAAAAGTTCAAAAAAATAAATAAATAAATAACTGCTAGATATAAATATGTACTTGTAGGGAGAGGATCACCTAGAAACTCATTTTTATATATAGGAACTTGGAACTAATCTGAATCATTGATCTTTAAATAAGTATTGCAGTTTGTGTATTAAAAGTGAATTAAATATTTGTGCACTAAATTACTGCAATTTGTGCATTAATATATGCATTTTGTGCATTATCCGATATGATAAAAATGCATAGTTCTACGGACCTATATAAAGATAAATTTTTACCAGATCTACACCTCGCACTTATATATTATGTAGATAATATATAGAATAAATTAATATTTATTATTTAGTTTGTAGTAGTAAATATCTTTGATATATTATTTATACACTAAACTTTTTTTAGTTTTTTTTAATTTTTTATTAATTTTAATTAATACTAAAATATCTCAAATAGGTAAACAATAATTAGAAATTAATAAATTTTAATTGGAGATCTCCAAACTAATGGAATTTAAAAACTGTTATTGAAATTAATAAATTCTAATTGAGAATCAATAAATTTTAATGGAGTTTAATTAAAATATTAATTAATTTAATATTAAAGAAAAGTGTGAAGACTGTACAATTCGTTCAACTAAACCGGAGTCTTTGTGTTAATTAAAAGAGTCTCTAACATAAAATTTTGGTTGCGTGTAGGAAGAAAGGGCATGCATTCATCGATTGGGACAATGTATGACACTTTTCACTGTTTATTTGCATTAAAAATATGTTTATATCTATATCATGTGCATTAGGATTCGGATTCATGAATCTCTCGTCCGTTCGAGGGAAAATCATTTCGCAATATATATTTTATAGGGAAAAGTAACATATACAATCCTAACGTGTCAATCTCGATCTCATTTACATGTTAAGAGAAGGGTTGGGGTTGCCAGAACCCCAACATTTAAAAAGTAGGGACAAATAACCCCAAGGTTTAAAAAATTAAGAGCCGTTAGACGGGAGAGGTTATTTGCCCCTACTTTTTAAATGTTGGGGTTCTGACAACCCCAACCCTTCTTTTAAGGGTGTAAATGAGATCGAGGTTGACACATTAAGATTGTATATGCTACTTTTCCCTATTTTATATTTATTTATGTGAATGGTCGCATGAAACATGTGGACATTTTGGAAGTTAGTGATGGTGAGAATTCATTATTTGTGGAGTATGTCTTTGTTTCACATTGAGTGCTAAATTGATGGCCAACAAACAATAGATATTTAACAGTGTTAACCACTTCGAGCTTTGTGTGAACATACTAATTCAATTGTGGACCTCCCATTTTTACATCAATCTTACAAAATTCTAGTTATAGGCAATGTTATTAATTTTCTGCAGAAACAAAAAAAAATATATCAATATAGAGCCCTTGTCAAATAAATAGAAGGTGGCCATTTTTCCTTAGTACATTTTGTTTCTTCAAAATTACTTATGGCATTCTAGCAATAAGTTATAAATGACCCAGACCGAGTAAAATTACTTTCGTGATCATTATGGAAATAAGCACAAGATTAATAACCAATGTTACAGTTAAAAATTAGGTAAATTCTAATCAGTTTTTTTATGTAATTAATTAATATATATGTACAATTAGAATATTAAATCATGTACTGGACCAAGTTCGACGACGGGTAGTTTAAATAAAAAGAAGAAGAATTCCTTCAACAGACCACTAGCTAGATAGCTGGTTAGGTAAACTCTACTCATTCTATATGCTATTTTTCTTTGAAGGAATAGTATGTGCAAATAAAAAGAAGAAAATGGTGATAGCTATAAATAATATACACGTGTACATGTTAGTCCTTTTGGAGTAGACTAGGTTGATAAACTATACAAGAGAGATTAAATTTAAACTATATGCTAAAAAAAATGTGTCACAAGCTTGACGTATAAAATAGTTATGAGTTCTGAACTTAATTGAAAATTTTTGGCCAAAGAAAAGATATCTGTGCCATTGAAGTTAGATAAGGTTTTCAACCAAATTGAGATTATATAAAAATTCAAATTCGATACCAGTTATTATTATTATTCTGATCAATATTTGAGAACTTCATTGCATATAATGAGGAATTCTAATTAACATTTTCCTTTTTGGCAAATAATCATAAAATTTAAAAGCTAATTCAGCAGATGATCCTACTCATGTTTGAAACAAAAAAAACGTATACTCCGTATTTCTCTATTTTACGTTTATGTTATATTTCAAGCTTTCCAATATAGAGGCAAATTGTGAGATAGCCATTTTGAGCATAAAAAAAAATAATATTTGATAACCAACTTAGAAATTATAAATTCTGGCAATATTCGAATTTTTGGACAAAATTGCCTTTAATGACTCCAGTACATATTTTGCGCGACGAATGGGACGAGTAGATCTAGTTCGTCTCGTTCGTGCTATCACAGTAATTTTATTATTTCATCATAATTAATGATTTTTTGATATTTAAGAATCTTTTTATGTTAACGAATTGTATTATTTTTACGGACAATCAGAATAAATAGTCTGATCAGTTAAAAAAATAGAGATTTTTTCACATGTGAATCACGTAAATCTTTAAAAAAAAATTGCATTCAAAACACATTGTATCTATTACAGTTTATTTTTTATAATTATTTTTTTTATAAGAGCACAAACATCAGTGGCGGAAGGGGGGTGGGCGACCGGGCGGGGGGTGGGCGACGCCGATGGCGCCCAAGGGAGGGCGGCATGGCGCCCGGGCGGGCTTGCTAGGCGGGAGGGTTGGAGGGCCACGTGGCGGCACCTTATTGGGCAACGGTTTTTAAAATAATAGGTGTGCCCACCAATGTGGGCAAAAATTTTGTGCCCATCTACCCCACCTATATCCCACAAATACTAATTAAATAAATTGTGCCCACCAATATGAGTGCTCTAATTCATGTTGGCATATATCCCGCTACGCTAGCCACATCAAATTTTGAAATCCAAAAATTAACGTCTGAGATATTTTTGTGAGAGTATGAGAAAGCCAAACAAGTTTGGTAATTATTTTGCCGGAAGACAAATAACCCAACTTACATTATTGCAGTTGTACAAAAATAAAATGGTCCTAAGACAACTATGAATATGATATCCTTGGCAAATTAACAGCAAAGCATTTATCCAATTCACCGAAAATCTAACAAACTATTAATGGTCCTAAGACAACTATGAATATGATATCCTTGGCAGATTCATTGCTCGAGCTTTCTCGTGACTTCTTGACTGTGGGTTCACTCAACCCCTTGTCATTTTTCAAAGTGATTTTGTTCACATTCTCCCTTGGATTAGCTTGAACTTGTGATGGCAAGCGGCCTTGATTCACTTTAAGCTCGTTTATCGAAGTCGAGAGTTGAGATATTTGACGAGCTAATCCATCAATGCACACCTTTTGCTCATTTTGAGTTTTTTGGAGTTGCTGCACATTGTTTTCAAAAATTGCTGGGAACCTATCAAATCCGCCATCATCTCCTCAAGAGACTTCCCTTGTTTTTCTTGTGGAGGTGGAGTAGGTGATGCTTGCTGAAATCCTCTTTGATGAGGTGGTCGGTAGTTTTGTTGCTGTTGCGGCTGTTGAGGCTGCTTCTGCCCTTGATCTCGCCAACGGAAATTAGGATGATCCCTCCAACCAGGATTATAAGTGTTCGAGTAGGGATCTCTCTTTGGTGGTGGATCTTTGCAGCCATAAAAGTTATGCGACGAGTTTACTTGAGTATGGAGATCTTCGTCGTTCCCATCGCATTGCAAGCTTGAGTGGCCAAAATTACCACATGCGCCACATAGTTTCTCCACTGGTCCCGCACTTGCAGACTTCTCGACCATAGTATTCAGCATCTTTTCTATTCGTCCCATTCTCTCTTCGAGCTTCTCTTCAAAATTGGAGGAATTTGCTTGTGCAGCTCTCTTAAGCAAACGAGGCTCCTCGTACTCCCTTGTTGCATCTACTAAGTGTTGAATCAGTTTCTTAGCTTCACTCACCCTGCAATGCGAAAATCCGCCTCCACTTGATGAGTTAACTAAATTCTTCATGCCAACGGTCATTCCTTGGTAGAAATACTGCAACAAGTCTCCATCAGTGTACTTATGATTTGGACAGCTATCCACCAATCTTTTGAATCTGGACCAGTAAGTACTCAATGACTCATCATAGTCTTGTTTTACTCTACTAATTTCCTTCTTCAACGCATTAGTCTTCGTTGGAGGAAAGAAATGCTCCAAAAATAACCTCTTCATGTCAGCCCATGTAGATATGGAGTTTGGCGGGAGGCTTGTGAACCAGGCGTTCGCCTCTGCCGTCTGAGTGAAAGGAAACGCCGCTAACTTGAATTGTTCCTCAGTAACTTCAGCTGGTCGTTTCTGCACCTTGCATATCTTGACGAACTCACTCAGGAAGTTGTACGGATCCTCTCATTTTTTACCATAGAATTTAGGTAAAACATTCAGCAACCCCAACTTGATCTCAATCGACGCCTCCAAGTCTGGTATATATATCAGTGTTGGAGGATCGTCTTCTAGATGGCTCGAAAGTTCACTCAATCTCGGATCTTCATCTGCCATGTCGCCTTCAGTAATCGCGACGAAGGTCGACTCTACTTCTCCCGCGGTTTCTGTTTCTGCTTCAGAGATATCTTTCGTTTAAGCAAACGGAACACTTTCAGCTTCTGGAACACTACTGTCAGACTCGTAAACAGCTTCCGTCTGGACGGACGGATCACCTTGCGGTTCCAACAGATTCTGCTGCTTCTTAAGCTTGGCCTCCTTCCTCAACCGTTTCGCGAACTTCTCAATTTCAGGATGATATAGAAGGTCCGGGTTAGAGGCCCTGCTCATAAACAACAGAAAAGTAACTAAAGATCAATAGGAAAAATAAATTAATAAACACCGTTCCCCGACAACGGTGCCAATTTGGTGGGCGTCGTATACCACCAAATAATTCACCGAAAATCTAACAAACTATTAATTGTTCGTTGCGCATGGGAAATGCAAAAAATTTCATTAAAAAAATGGTCGATGGACTATTATTCGATTTTCATATATATAAATATAGGAAAAATTTTGATCAACCATAGAAAATTATGAAATAAAATACAGTTTTGGAGGGAGGCCTGGACTCACATTGAGTGACCTCACGGAGTCACAGTGAAGTTTTTGGGTTAATTGCAAATCAGGACTCAATATTTGTTATCTTTTGCAAATGGATTCAAGTTATGAAATGTTGTAAATAAATATTCAAATTTTCGGTGTTTTGAAATTTATTCTGACCTATCTTATTATTTTCGGTCATCAACAAGCTAATTTGACGTATTCATTTCCATTTGGTATGTACTACATCATAATTAATCTTTTACAACAACAACGTTTTGTATCTAAATATTAAAACTTTGAGGATTGAAGAATCCTAATATGTCGATCACTTCTCTCGAAACGATAAAACAACATCGATTTTAAATATTTATAACAAATATATATAGTATATACAATATGGAATCCTAGTCGAAGTCGTTAATGAACGCGCCAAATTAAATCAATTTACCGGGGTACGAAAAAAATATGATAGGTTGAATTTATAAAAAAATTAAATGGTGGATATTTATTTGCAATATTTCAAAGGTTGGATATGAATTTGCAATTAATTCATAATTTTCTTAAAACTTAATTATTATATTTTTTAAACTTTAATTATATATAAATAAATTTTAATTGTAGAATAATAAATCTCTATATCTATCTATGTGTGTAAAATTTTAATATATCATGAATTTGGAAAAACTACATTACAATCTTAAAAAAATAAGTTAATACTTTGATCCCAAATATAGGAAAGATTGCACTTCTACATAAACGATTACAACTAAAATAAATAATTATTAAAAAATTCCTACAAATAATGATTAATAATACAATAATTATTATATTTTATACATACCCCCTATATATGTATCTTTTTTTACATAATATGTAATTATCTCAAAAAAACATAGACGCCCCTCTTTTGTCTGTGTAAACAAATCTGAAGAAAATTAAGCTCACATTTATTGATATGCGAAAAATTCAATAAATTTAATAAAAAAAATTAAAACCGTGCTTGTGTTACACAAAATATATTTCATCAAATCAGTTACCAAAAATCTTTCATCAAATTCTATAAATATGGAACTCAAATAATACAAATGCAACTTATAGTTTAGATCCTTAATTATTGACCTTTATCGAAACATCAAAGACTATGATAATTATGATTACATGTATGAACTATCAAAAAATAAGCAAACATGTCATGTGGCTTAACTTCCGGAGTCGGAAAGCTCAGTAGGCCATGCGATGCATTAAACGCAGCCTTTTGTGCACCGAACGCAATAGTAATTACTAATTAGTAGGGCACAATTTTGTTGTACTATAAAACACTATAATATCCGTTTTTACTTTATTTGTCAATCATTTTATTTTGACATAATTAGTGCTTAATAATATCTTTCATTTTTCAACGCAATAGTAATTAGTAGGGCACAATTTTGTTGTACTATAAAACACTATAATATCCGTTTTCACTTTATTGGTAATCATTTTATTTTGACATAATTAGTTGGTGGGCGTCGTATACCACCAAATAAATCCTGCAACCTGCTCAGAATTAAATTAGTATAGCAACAAGCAGGGTCGAACCACAGAGAACGGGAATTCACCTATTTTTCCTATAAATCAAGTTTTGGTGTAGCCACCACGCCTTAAATTGAGAAAATTTAATTATAACCTAAGAAAGCAGTAAATTAACTAAATAACAAACGGGAATGTAATCAAAAGAAAAGTATTCGGCTTTGAATATATCCACACTAGTCTAGGGCTCTGATCATTGACGCAAAGATAAATTAACTTCCAAGAACCAACCGGTTATAGGGTACCGTGAATGCAGCGGACATACCCAAATTCCTACGTACTTTATTGATATAGTTAGCTGTAGATGCCAGACCTAACTATTTCGCTTATTAAAACACAACCTAGCTGGAGACGCCAGAACTAGATTTAATGCTCTAATAGCTTTTAGATCTGAAGGAACCCAATTTAGACGAATTACCCAAGAACACAAGTAATAATCCGTCTACCAATTTATTCCTACTACGAACATGGTAGCTTTATCACTAATTATCCCTATTCCAACAATTACGGATTGGAGAAACTAATTGACTGTAATCCAATTAAATCTAAGTTGATCAGGCTTAAATAAAATCAGAATTAACTTTAAACACAAGGAATAAATCGAAACCCTAGGAAATTAATTATACGAACAATTAGATCTCACAGAAATTAAACCAGCGCTTCAATATTCTCGTCGAATTAAAGAATTGGCTACTCATAATATTAAATTCAAATAGAACGAAATTGAAATAGAAGGACATCATGATATCTCTAATAAAGTAACAAGAAAATAAACTAATGAATTCGGTGAATAAACGTATCTCAACAAACGAAAACAAGTTAAAGAATAAGAAAACAATACTATTAAATAATATAAATCCTAGCTAAACTTATCAATTCAATGAAGCCCCTCTTAGGTACAACAATTTTAGCATAAAAATACAGCAAAAACAACAAGTCATCTCCAATAATCTGCTCTATATTTACACAATAATAGAATATTCTAAAGATATTCTGCTTTTTTGTTGAATAATTTTTGTCAATTAATGAAAAATAATAACATGAAGTAATTATATTAACGTACGAAAAAATATTACAAATAAATAAATTTACAAATATAATAATCCTCATACAAACTAGATTCGATGAAAGAGCCTCATTAAAATTAACCCATGAAATGAGTAGGAAAAAAATACTTGTCCCACACTATTACAAAAAAAAAAAAAAGGTTAAAATCTCATATAATTAAAATCTCTTATTGATGTAAGGTGAGATTTTATATTTAAGTATTTTATATAATTAAAATCTCATATTTTTATCCCACATAATTGTTAAACATATTAATAAGAAAAAGGAATAGTGATAAAACAATGAACAGTGTTGCTCCAAACTTGGAGCAACACTATTCAAAATGATAGAACAAATAAATAGAGCAGGGCTGGAGAGCCTTTTTGCTCCACTTTTGCTTTTTTGCACAAGAATAGAGACGGGCTGGAAATGCCCTAATAAGTAATTATGGCGTTTGTAGTTGTGCCATATCTATATGGTTGTCTATGTAAGGGTATTCTTCCCGTTAGGGTTGGTTGTAAATTGGAATAATTAAGGAAATTATGGATGTATATAATTGGAAAGTAAGTAAGTATGGTTGTTCAAAAAAATTTCTAAATTCACCCCTTTAAATCTTTCATTTTTTATCTTTCATTTTCTATAGATTATAATTTTACCTTTCTTATTCCTCATTTTCACTCTAAGTAAGGAAAACATTATCACACCAAATACCTCATGATAATATTTCTCTGTGAAAAGAAGGAATAAGAAATGGTGAAATTATAATCTATAAAAAAAAAGAATAAAAAATGAGAGATTTAAACGGAGAAAATTTTATTTTCCTTCATTTTTCCTTACCATCAAAATAAACATAATATTTAAAAATCTGATGAAAATTAAACTCACATTTATTGATATGCAAAAAAACAATAAATTTAATTTAAAAATAAAACCCTGCCTGTTTGTGTGTAACAAAATATTCCATCAAATCAGGGACCAAAAATTTTTCATCAAATTCGGCCTATTTCTTATTACATATATTTATTTTTCCCACATACATACTAGCCTTATCTTTAGTATGTGTTAACCTGATGATAAAGTGGTTAATATCCAAAATTAAAGATCTCGGTTCAAATTTACTGTCTTTAAAATTTCTTTTATTTCTTAAAAAAAAAAAAAAAAAAAGCAACTCCGGATATAAATTAAATAATTCTGCTTCCCCAGGCTAAAATGACTAAAATAGCCCGCGGACAAAAATCTATCATCAACTCGTTTACCAACTCCGCCACCGCGCCTCCTTTATCCACCGCCGCAGCCATGACCCCCGGCGGTCTGGCCGTCGACGCTATTTTTAAGGAGAAAAGGCGCTTCGCTCCTCCAGTGTGAAAAAAGAACTCAAGTCAGTGGACCCCACGCTCAGATCTCAACAAAGCAATAAACTCGTTTGATGAGGTGATAAACGTTTTTTTTTTTTTTTCGCTGTTTGAAGATCATGCATGCCTTCAATTTCTCGTCCTTTTTTTTTGTTGAGCAATATGTTATTTTCTTTATATTTATAGACTTTCTTGTTTCGAGTATTTGCCCACTAAGGTCATCTCCAACAATTCGCACCAAAATACAATAATTTTAACACAAAAATACAGCAAGTCATGTCCAGTTTGCTCCACTTAATTTTGCCTTTCTACACAAGAATAGAGACGGGCTGGAGATGCCCTAATAAGTAATTTCGGCGTTTGTAGTTGCGCCATATCTATATGGTTGTCTAAGTAGGGTTTTCTTCTCGTTAGGGTTGGTTGTAAATTGGAATAGTTAAGGAAATTATGGATAATTGGAAAGTAAGTATGGTTGTTCAAAAAAAATTCTAAATTTCATTAATTACAAGTAAATAAAAATTTTAATTAGAATTTATTAAATGCTAACTAAATAAAAATAAAAAATAAAAAAATACGCAAGTCTTTCCCTTAACTTTTGGTCTACACAAAAATTCATGTGCAAACGGTTGTACAGGCGTAATCGCTAGCATCTCACGTGTAGAAAAAGACGATTTCAGATCGGCACGCACTGCAAATGACGGTCCGTCCGGCGGTAATTCAAAATTTGACAGGTCATAGGAGGGGGTACGTCTTTCTTCTATATATGTATCATATTTTAGTGAAAATATATGAGTTAATGTGTCGATTGCTTGTTGCTCTCTCATTCTTTGTTTGAACCAAAAATTGATACTAGAAGTAAGCGAAACACCTACCCGTTTATTGTTATTGAAAACAACATTCAAAGAGCTTAGGGCATGGAGGGGGTTGAGACCTAACCTCCAATACTCCATTGCTTTGCTTTAATTCAGAAATACAAACAACAGAGCAGCACATTATTTAACTCGACGACTATAGTCTTATAGATGCTACACCTAGTGATGCACCCACCACATTATTTAACTCGACTATATATAGTCTTATTCATAGACAACCAAATACTAGCTAGGAAAAACATAGAGCAGTATAACAATTCCTGACCACTGCAGATGATTAGTCTTGATTATTTTCCACAACGTTAACTTTGTGAGTTTTGTCTTTGTCGATGGACCAATGCGGGTGGAACCACGACGGTGGCTCCTTCTGGCTGTTGAGAAACTTAGCAAACCATGCAGCAGAATTCTTGGGATGTCTGGTTAGGTCATTCATGTAGTCTACATACACCAACCCGAACCTAACTGTGTAGCCGGCGGCCCATTCATAGTTATCGCACCACGACCACACGAAATATCCCTTCACTTTGTTGTGAGAGTCGTTTCTGCATCACATGTATTGATCATGGTATTCAAATCATAATATATATATATATATATATATAATGATGATTTAAAATAATAGAGTAATTAAGATATATCTTACTTCATTGCTTTAAGCAAGTTAGCAAGATGATCTTGGTGGTACTTAGTCCTATCTTTGTCGTCATCGCAAACCATCTTGGCTGTCTTCTTGGGATCATTCTTAGTAGGATACCCTTATCAGAGACGATTAAGTAGTTTCTTAGATAATTTTTTTTATTAAATATATAGATATACCTGGAAATTTAATCAAATCTTACCATTTTCAGTTATGTATATTTCTTTCAAATCTGGGTAAGCCTCATTCAAATGCGTCAGTAACTTATAAATCCCCTTTGGGACAGAGAACAGCCAATTTAATGCAGACTATAAAATTAGATTAAGAGGTTAGAAATATGTGGCGCATTAAAAAGTGAAATAATACTACGAGAGAGGAGAATGGATATCCTTACTTCTGTTCCGATGGGTTCGCCGTTTCTGTAAACTGCACAAAGTAGTGACAGAACATGATTTATTATAATTAAGCAAATTAACATATAGGTGTATACATGAAGAAAAGGTATATATATATAGAGTCTAGATCTGGCAGGAACTCATCCTATATGAGTCCACAGGAACCATGCCTTTTTATCACTTCGAAAATACACAAAATGCAGTACTTTAATGCACAAACATGACAAAAGACTAATTGCAGTAACTTAATGCACAAATATTTAATACATTTTAAATGCACAAAATGCAATAATTTAATGCACCAATTAAATCTCGACATGCATAAAAAAGTTCAACGGTTCAATTTTTTCATTAACATATATTTGTGCATTAAAATAATATAATTTGTGCATTAACCGATGTCATAAAAATTCATGTTTCTACGGACTCACATAAAAATTAGTTCCTATATGCACTGGCAGAGCCAGGGGGTGGGCAGTGGGGTCACTAGACCCCTTGGAAATTTGAAAAAAAAAATAGTGTTTATACATGTAATAGGGTTGGGATAATCGGAGAAGAGGAAGAAGGGTTGGGAATATGGAATAATGTGGAATTAGATTTGCAGAGAGAGAAATATGAAGGCGGCGCGTGGGATTGGGGGAAGAATTGCATTTCAAATCCTTTAATAGTGACATGGCCCACTTATGTATAACTACTACCTTCTTATCTTTTCCTTTTCGTTTCTTATTCTTTTTAGGGGATTCTCCTATTTATTTTGGCACAATTTGTACAAAATTTTCAATATTTTCATGTATATCAAATTATTTTCTTATAAAATTATTCACTAATACTTTTATTAATTCCAAAACGACATGTCTTAATTAAATGTATATCAAATGTGATTTAAATTATTTTCTTAGGTGTGAAATATGGTGTAAAAATCGACATTGCTTAACTAAAATGACAAAAAAAAAAAGTTTAGAAATATTGGTAACATAATGTTTTTTTTATTTTCAAGATTATTTATGTTTTACTATTTCTTTCAATAATATATATATATAAAATTCAAGAAGGTATATATAATCAATAGTTTTACTATGTAAAAAATGATTGGAAAGAAAATAAACACTCTTAGAATAAGAGAAAGTAGTTGTAAATTAGAAAACGAATAGCAATGTATAGCCACATATATACAAAACCTTCAGGAAGAAAAAAAAAAAAGAAGAAGAAGAAGAAGAAGGTTCTACCTTTGCCCCTGCTAATGCTATTACGTAGCGGTTTCATAACATAAAAATTAGAAGAAATGGGTTACTCCTATGAATTATGATGCATTCATGTTATATAATTTAAATGACATTATAATTGTGTTTAAAGATTACTCCCTCCGTCCCAATAACAATGTCTCACTTGCTTTGGGCACGGTTATTAAGAAACAAGAGTAAAAGGAAAAAAAGTGGAGAAAAAGTGTCGAAATTCTGGCTCCGCCCCTGCCTATATGATCCTCTCCCTATATATATATATATATATATATATATATATATATTAGTATTAATGTTGTAAAGGAGTAATTAGTTAATTACTTACGATCAAACTTGACCCTTTGATCTGCAAAGAAGCCCTCTCCCTCGGGGTTGGGATCATTGGAAGCATACTGCGTTGTGTAATAATTGAGACCGAGAAAATCGATGGAGCCTGCGAGCTTCTCCCTTTCCTGAGGTGAGAAAGATGGAAGATTGTCGGGTGGAACACACTCCTTCATGCTTTTTGGATATTCGCCCGAGAGTAGGGGTTCCAGAAACCTTCAATTTATTCATGGAACTAATTAAAGTCGTGAAGATGAAGCAGCTAGTGGGAGTACTTATGGAATGAATGAATGTAGCTACCATCCAAGCATGAAGTCAATTCCCCTTCCAACGGCATCTTTATCGTCTTGTGATTTTTCATCAAAAGGCATAAGCCAAGGTGCCACGTTCACTATGCCTATCTTGCCCCCTTGTGCTTCCTGTTCATATATATG
Source organism: Agastache rugosa (assembly GCA_031470985.1). NCBI lineage: Eukaryota > Viridiplantae > Streptophyta > Magnoliopsida > Lamiales > Lamiaceae > Agastache > Agastache rugosa. The sequence goes on from CM062605.1 coordinate 30,849,956, forward strand.
TCTTAATTAGTCTGCCATATGACCATATTGGAAAGCAGAGAGAGAGAGAGAGAACCTGAAACTTGGATCTGTAGAGATCAACTGCTTCAGCATGTGCGAGAAGCAGATTTCTTCCGACTCTATATGCCTCGGATGGATGGGCTACGATGAATTTGTAGCCGGCGGGAGTCTCAAGGAGTGGAAGACCTCCGTTGGGGTCGATGATGTATTTGTCGTCGGAAGCTGGGATTTTATGGCCCGGTGGAAACGAGCCTTTAATATAGCCGTTCACGGCGAAGGTCCACGGCTCGTTAATGGTGGTCCAGTGTTTGACCCGATCTCCGAATTCCCAGAAGCATACCTCTGCAAACTCCCGAAAATCGTCTCTGCATGCATTTTGTTGGATCAATAAGAATCTTCACTGAATTAATTTTGGAAAGGAAAAGGAAAAGGAATCGAGAGCATGAGATTAGTTTAGTGTTTTTACTTCACTCTTTTGGATAAGAAACCTCCATACTCTTTTTCAAAGCATACAGGAAGTTCCCAGTGAAACAGTGTCACAAGCGGCGTCATGCCTGCACATATATACCATTTTTATATTAATATTCATTATTGTCAATTTCTCATGAGAGAGAGAGAGACAGTCCAAATTAATTAACTAACCATGGTGTATCACGGTGTTGATAACATCATTATAGTAATCAATTCCTTCTCTGTTGATTCCACCACTACGTCTTCCGCCTTTACCCAGTTTCACCACAAATTAATTAATTAATTTTATTAATTCTCTAAAAATAGTAATATAAGTACGTACTACATAATTATGAATACACATATATGTACCAGGCAATATTCTTGGCCATGAAATGGAAAACCTGTAGGAGTTAAACCCCATTTGCTTCATCATCTTAATATCTTCCTGCAATTTATATATCACTAATTAACTTTCCATGTATCATATAGTATACTCCCTCTGTTTTATTCCAAGTGCCGCACTTTTCGTATTGAATTGTCCCATTCGAAATGTCTCAGTTCATTTCAGGAAACCAGTTTAGATGTGAAAAGGTGTGAGCCTTCACCATTTTTTTATCTTTTTATTCGTTATTCACCTTTCTTCTGAATATCCATACCCAGAAGAAGTGAGGGAGTATTAATTAACTGTAATTCTACTCAATAAATTAATAATAACCTTATATCTGTTGTACATATCACATGCAACACTTCCATTGCTTCCATCATCTATTTTCCCTGTCACACACACAACAATCATATATATCAGTTAATTATCTTCTCTAACGAGAGAGAGAGACAGAGAGAGAGAGAGAGAGAGAGAAAAGAGAGAGAGACAAGGTTGCTCCATGGAGAACTCGTCCCATATGCTGATGCCTCTGCCTCCTTTGGCAGCAGCTCCATCAACCTGAGCCCAAAAACAAGAAGAAAATATTGTTATCTAGAATTGAAGCTTAAAAAAAACATATATTTCATTGAAGAAGAAATTAAGAAAAAACCTGATAGGCTGCTGTTCCAGTTCCAAATAAAAAATCATGAGGAAACCAGTTACGGTTAATGCCGCTGTTATCGTGATCATCAGGAACAGCTCCCTCACTATCCCACCAACTTGAATCTTCATCCTTATGGCCCCAAGGCCACCAACTTTTAACGGCGTGGACTCCGCCGTTAACTGCGTTAACATTGTTTTGATCAATAACCACTGCTTCGTTCTCCATTTCTCCAAATATGCTCAGAAATATGCAGAGAGAAAGAGAGAGAGAAATAGATAGCTAGATAGAATATTGATTTCTTAGCTGTTGAGTGAATGAAATTATCAAAACCTACTTCACCTATTTATAGTACTACTGCTCCATGCATGCGTTTCACGTTTCGTTTCATTTTTTTTTTTTAAATTCATTTTTTTAGAGCTGTTATATTTTCTCATTAGGGTTTGCATGAAACGACAATGAGTTTGATTGATTTTTTGTATAAGCAAATTAAATGGTGTGTCGGTATACGATTGTATGGAGGACAAAGTTGTAGTTTTTGGTTCCATCTATAAGTGAGGTGAATTATATTGGTTTTAATTTGAATGAATGCTTCATCATGGTAAGTAAAGATAAATGTATCACAGTGCAAAGTGGTTGCCTTGATTGTTTTTATTTTTTGTGTGAAAGTTAACAGTTAAAAAAAAGAATACAGTTAGATAGATTTGCACTTATATGTCGCGTACATATATAATAGAATTAATTACTAGTTATTTATGTGAATTATCGCATGAAACATGTGGACATTTTGGAAGTTAGTGATGGTGAGAATTCATTATTTATGGGTGAATTCTAAATTGGCCAACAAAAAACATTTAATAGTGTTCACTTTGAGCTCTGTGTGAACATACTAATTCAGTCGATCGAGGGCCTTGAATTGATGCATGTGTGTATACAGAGATTTCTTTAAATCGGATGTATATCGAATTAGTAACCACTGATTTTATTTTTTAATTACATCAATCTTAAAAAAGTCTAGCTGTAATGTTATTTTCTTGAAAGAAAAAATAATCAATGTACCATAATCAAATAAATAAAAGTTGGCCATTTATCTTTACTATAGTTTTTCAAATGAAAAATGCATGTCCAAAAGTAACAAATTTGAAAAAGCAAAGATAAATTATAACCACTAATCTTTAAAAGATAAATAATGTTCACTCTTCCAATTTTGCACTTCTATACATGACTCCATACATGAATTTATACACGAATCCATACACGACATACATGAATCCATACACGGCATACACGAATACATATACGAATACATGTAAGTGTGTGTGTGTGTAAATGAATTCATACATGACATACATGAATTCATATACACGAATACATGAATGTGTGTGTGTGTGTGTGTGTGTTTTTTTTTTGTTTTTCATACACGAATCCATACACGAATTCATACACGACATACATGAATTCATACACGACATACAAGAATACACATACGAATACATGTAAGTGTGTGTGTGTGTGTAAATGAATCCATACATAACATACATGAATTCATACATGACATACATGAATACATACATGACGTACACGAATACATGTATGTGTGTGTGTGTGTATTTTTTTTTTCCTTTTGCATATGTGTTTTGCCGGAAAAAGTCGCCGGAAATTTTCTCTAGATTTTTTTTTTCAGAATCTGCGTTTTTCGCAGGAAAATATCGCTGGAATTTTTTCGCCGGAATTTTTTTTTCTGAAGCTGTTTTTCCGCCGGAAAAAGATGCCGGAAAATATCGCCGGAAAAAAGTAGCCGGAAAAATATTTGACTATCTTGTATGTATTCGTGTATGTATTCGTGTATGCGTTCGTGTATGTCATGTATACTTTCATGTATAAGGACAAGATAATAAAGATGTAAAAATTTTGGTTAGTATTTATCTTTTAAAGATTAATGGTTAGAATTTATCTTTGCTTTTTTAAAATGATTATTTTAACTTTCCTCCATTTTTCAAATAATTGATTACGTGTTGTATTCTAGCAATAAGTCAAATGATAGACAAAATAAAAGAGCAGACGAGTTCTTGAGTTCAAGTTTTTAAGTTCTGGCTTTCTGCGCGCAGATTCAATATAGAAAAGAAAGAGAGATGATAGAGAAAGTTGAGGTGGATACGTATCAAGGCGCGTCATTAACCATAACTTAGAACGAACGAATCTCATTTGTCTCAAGTGTACCACGTCGCTCTATTTCTCAGCTGTTCTCTAAAAGGGCAAGGGAGTGTTCACCCGAATAAGAAATCCTTATATGCCTCAACCAGTTCATCAGAGTCAGCCCTGCTATCATCAACCAAATACCTTGTTCTCTCCCTTGTTTCAAAGACGTAAATATACCCAGCAGAAGAAGGCGAAATGATCAATGCCATAACTTGGTACACTTGGTACGAACGGTTCTCATTAGTTCCAAATGTACCATGCACAACGCACCATCCATTTTATAGGGGCAATTTTGTCCAAAATCCTCAAAATTTGACAAAATTTATGAAAATAAAGTTGGTGGCCAACTATTAGTTTCCACTATCTATTTTGACTATTTCAAATTTTGCCTCTATATAATATATTATAATTAAAAAAAAACAATTCTAATTTCCCTCGAAATTTGCCACAATAAAATCTAACATGGAGCGAGGGCAAGAAATTTGCCATAAAGATACAACAAAAAAATAAAAATAAAAATGAAAATGGCGGAGATATTTTCTTAAGAGAATATTAGAGAAAGTGAAAGTGAATATATGCAATATTTAAAAATGTTGATATGGATTTCAACTTATTCTAATCATAATCCACTGAACATAAATTGCATAACGTATAATTCCCATATGCCACACACAAAGAGCACAACAAAACAAAAAGAATTAATCATCGCTCTCACCTTATTGCTTCCAAAAACCACCTCTCCCAGGGAAACCCAGAAGCTTGGCACAAATGAACAACTTTAGAGATCTTGGTGAAATGTTCAATTGTGATCGATCGCTTACGTGGTTCAATAAGAGGAAGGAGAGCGCTATTTTTGAACGCCTTGACAGATTCGTAGTCAATTCCAGATGGCAGCAAATGTTCCATAACTCAAGTACCGAAGCTCTTGATTTTTTTGGGTCTGATCATAGACCTCTTTTATGTCGGTTTGTAAGTAAAAATTATTGTGTGGCGTTTAAAGGGAAAGGCAGGTTCCATTTCGAGGAAAAATGGATTGTTGATAAAAATTTTGTCCCAGATTTCTTATGCGAGTGGGAAGAGTTGGGATCACGCATGGATTTGCAAGATAAATTGTTAAAGTGTAGTGATTTCTTTAAAGCTTGGGCAGGAAGTCGATTTGATGAGCTGGGAAAAAAGATTACAGAAATGAGGAAGCAACGACAACATTTATTACATGCGGAAGGGAGGAAGTTAGCTCCTAATAAAATTATAGAGCTGTCAAACAAAATAGAAGAAGCTGTCGAACAAGAAGCATCTCACTGGCAACAGCGAGCAAGAATGAATTGGCTGCGTGATGGGGATCGAAACACGAGTATATTTCATAGCCAAGCTTCTAGGAGGAGAAGGAGAAACTACATTCATGGACTTCTTGATAGTGGGGGAACGTGGATTAAGGATGAGAAGGAAAAAGCTTGCTTGATATCAGATTATTTTAATAGTCTTTTTACTTCATCAGAGCCTTCAGATGGTGAAATACGGGGGGTGGTAGATAGCATTTCGGCACAAATTTCAACGGAGGATAGGGATTTATTATGCCAGCCATATACAGAACTTGAGATTAAGCAAGCAATATTTGATATGCATCCGTCAAAATCTCCTGGGCCCGATGGTTTCACTGCACGGTTTTTTCAAAAATTCTGGCCGGTGATGGAGGATTATGTGACTAAAGAAGTTATGGCAGTGCTTAACGTAGACAAATCAGTTGAGAGTTGGAATGGTACCATTATTACTCTAATTCCAAAAATTGACAAGCCGGAAAAAGTACAAGACTTTAGACCTATTAGCATGTGTAACACGACTTACAAAATAGTCTCTAAAGTCTTGGTTGGGAGATTAAGGAAAATTCTTGGAAAGATTATTAATCAAGCACAGAGTGCTTTTATTCCGGGAAGGCTGATTTCAGATAATGTTCTCATTAGCTTTGAATGCCAGCACTGGCTCAAGAATCACAAAAAAAGGTAGAGATGTGTATGCTTCTCTCAAGCTTGATATGAGCAAGGCGTATGACAGAGTCGAGTAGTCCTTCTTGGAGGCTGTGCTGATAAAGATGGGCTTTCCGGATGCCTTTACAAATCTGATCATGTTGTGCTGAGATGGGATGTAGTGCTGTAAAAGAGATTTTGCATCGGTATGAGAAAGCTTCGGGGCAGTCTATTAATCTTGACAAATCAGCAATTATGCTTAGCCCGAATAGTCACGATCGAGATGTTGAGTTTGTTAAGCAATCTTTGGGAATTAAGGTCGTTAAGGAGCATGCTATTTATTTGGGCCTCCCAACCTTCACCACTCGACGAAAGCGCATCCAGTTTGGATATTTAAAGGAGAGAGTTCAGAAAAAGCTTCTTGGTTGGAAGAATAGAGCTTTTTCTGCCGGAGGGAAAGAAGTTCTAATAAAATCGGTTATCCAAGCTATACCCAAATATACTATGTCATGCTTTAAGATTCCAGAGTCAATTTGCACTGACATTCAAAAGATTTGCGCTGGATTTTGGTGGGGTGATGAAGATGACAAACGACACATGCATTGGGCTACTTGGGCTGATTTATGTAATCAGAAGGAGATGGGAGGGATGGGATTCAGAGATATTAAAAGCTTCAATAAGGCCTTATTAGCTAAGCAACTGTGGAGGATGATACAATACCCGGAGTCCTTGGTATCGAGGGTCTTTCATGGGCGGTATTGCCGAAATTCAGATTTTATGCATGCTAAGAAAGGTCAGGATGTTTCTTATATTTGGCGATCTCTAATCTGGAGCAGAGACCTTCTGGAAAAAGGGTTATATTGGAAAGTGGGAAATGGAGAACAAATTCAAGTTTTTAAAGATAAATGGGTGCTAGATCTACCAGTTGGCCACCCAACTGAGCATAATGTAACATTCTCGAATATGAGAGTTGCAGATTTGCGCAAGGCTGATGGATCATGGAATGAAGAGCTGATGGATGCGGCATTTGTGCCTTATGAACATATAGAAATCATGAATGTGGAACTCGGGAATTTGAGGAGTATGGATACTAGATTTTGGAAATTTGAGGAAGATGGAAGATATAAGGTGAAGAGTGGCTACCTTGCTGAGATAGGGTACTACAATACACATCCTTTCTCTAGCTCTCGTGATAAGAAATTCTGGAGCAAGTACGTTTGGGCGTTGTCTGTGCCGCCTAAAGTCAGGATTTTTCTATGGCGTGCATTTAGGGGTTTTGTGCCAACGGGGTTGAATTTGAGAAGACATCATGTGCCGGCTAATCCCAAATGCTCTCTTTGTCAGCGGGATTGGGCAACAATAGAGCATCAAGTATTCTACTGTGAGAAAACTCATCAAGTGTGGAAAACCAGCAGATTCTGGCAAATATTAAAAGGTTGCCGACAATGTCAAATTGATGAGATCGCAGTCCGTATCTACAATGACCTTTCGTCGGAGGAATATGAGTTGTGGGTGCTTCTTTGTTGGATGGTTTGGAGACACATCTGTAAGATAACGCATGGTGAAGATGCTTGTTCTGAAAATATAACAGAAATGGCGGGAGTGAATTGGTGGAATCTATATCAAAGTGTTAAACCAAGAGATTCCATTGAAACTCTCTTTGGGATGAAATTGGGAGGAATGAGCTGGAGAAGGCCGAAGAGAGGAGTTTTCAGGGTTGATGTTGATTGCATGTTTAATCCTCACGTAAACTGCTATGGAGTGGGGGTTATTGTTAGAGATTTGAATGGTGGCATCATTGTGGCCTTTTCTAAACGGCTCAAACGGCCAAAATCTATCATGATGGCAGAATTAATGGCTGTTATTAATGGTATTTTGGTTTGCATGGAGCATGACATCTTTCCAGTGGAAATCTTCACTGATTCATTATTGGTGGCGAGAATTCTTGCTGATCCGGACGAAGCGGGTGACCTTCTACCAGATGATGTGCATGATATTTTTGAGATGGCAAGGAAAGGTATTTTAATTGATGTTTTTCATGCTTATAGAACCGCTAATAGAGCGGCACATGCTCTCGCTCGATATGCGGTGCAGTGTTTAAGTCCTACTACTTGGACTAATTGTTTTCCAGCGTGGCTGGAGAAGATTGTACGTTCGGATTCTACGTAATTTGAATACAATTTTTCTTTCAAAAAAAAACACCACCTTTCCCATCTCTCTAGATACATGTGAAAATCCAACCAACAATAAATGGAAGACCACGTCAGCCCTAAAAATCTCGCAAACCAATAAAATTTCGCCACGTCAGCATGTAAGCCATCAACAAATTCTTGCACTTGTAAAATGGCTTACATATCTAGTAACCGCGACCAGCTTTTCCAATGTAGATAACATTGGGAAAAAAAAAAAAACATATGTATCAATATTATTTAATGTATATAGTTTACATCCATAGTTAATACATGCAACTCATGTTGATGGTATTAGAATAGTTAGAGGCAAAAATTTGATAAAACCATCACTACGGTAGGGTTGAGGGTAATTAATTAAGGGGGCGTTTACTTTGCGTGGATAGACTGATAAAACATATGATTGACTATACGAAGGATTAGATGATCAAACAAGTTCAAAAGTAATCAATCCATCAAAGTAAATGATGGATTGACCTATACCATTTTTATCTATCTATCCTATCACCCGAAATAAACGGCCCTTAGCTAGAGATAATTAAGGAGATTAGGGGTAATTAAGGAATAAATAAGGGATGATTAAGATTTATTAATCTCAATTAGAGTTTACGGTCTCAATTAAAATTTATTAATCTCAATTATATATAGTTTATTAATGCCCCATTAAAATTTAATCTCAAGTAAAATTTAATCTTAATTAAAATTTATTAATCTCCAATTAGGTAAATTAATCCCCAACTAAAATCAATTTAAATATTAATTAATTAAAAATAAATACTATATAAATAAATAAATAATAAATAAAAAATAGCGTATCACATTGTGTGGTGCACCGCATACAAGTGATTTCATAGTTAGAATAGTATGCATAATATAGCAATGCATTTGATTAAAGGTTCATTGTAGATTAATATCCAATGTTTGAGGTGATTTGTAGTCCGAACCCAATTACCTTTGTAACATAATTATTTAATACACAACCAACCTTAATGACTTTTTGTCATTCAGACCTACTTGATCATTTTATTTTTTTTTTGGAGTTGAGATTTAGATATTTACCATATAGGGGTGAGCAAAATAACCAAAATTCGAATATTCGAACCGAACCAATCCGAAATATGAATTTCGGTTTGGATTTTTTGGATTTTCGGATTGGATCGGATTTAATTTTCTTGAAATTTCAGATTTTCGGATCGGTCCGAATCGATGTTTTAAAAAATCGAATAAATCCAAAATCTGAATTATATACATTATTTATTTTTATTTATAATAATTTTAGGGATGAAAAAAAAGAATGAATATTATTTATATTTCGGGTTTTTTTCGGATTTTTTGGAAAATTTCAATTATTTCGGTTGGATCGAATTTAGGTCCAAAATTTCGATTTTTTCTGTTCGAATTTTCGGATTCGGAGCGGATTTAATTTTTTAAGAATTTTGGATTTTCTGATTGATTCGGATTTAGCAAAAATCCGAACCGAAATCCGAATACTCACCTCTATTTACCTATCATCGAAACTCAAATTTGATTGAGAGCTTTTAGAGCTCATTGTATGACTGCCCTCTTGCAATGTCAATTTCATCGTCAGACTTGCTGGAATTTGCCATATTAGATATGATTATGTCGGAAAACGAAATTATGTGAAATTTTCGTACTCCATTTTGAAACAGGTTTCTATGTTCATGTATCATACTGAAATGACTATATAGTATTTTAAAACCTATTAACCCTTAAAAATTAGGAAGTAGGAGTAATACTTAATACATATGTAAAATTAGAATATTAGTTGACCTTCATCAACGGGCACTTTAAAAAGAAGAAGAATTCCTTCAACAGGCCACTAGCTAGATAGGTTTAGTAAGGTGGTGTTTGGTTTGCTTGATAAGGAGTGATTGATAAAATAATTTCACTTAATCACATGTTTGGTTTGAATGATAAATTCCGTGATCAATAACTAAGCTTATGCTCCAATAATTCAAATGATGATAACTTATCATTCCAAATTTGGATTGATTATTAATCCTCGTCTAATTCATGATGCAAAATTCAAAAAATAACCACAGTCAAGCAATCCAAATACAAGACTAATAATCAAAATAATCGCATCCTACATTATCCTATCAAACACTATCTATCACATTCATCAAACCAAACACCCCTAAAAGTCTACTCATAGTACGTATATGCTAATTAAATAGAAGAAATTGCATTAGAAAACGGAAGAAGTTGTTGATAGCTAAGCAATATGCATGTGACATGTATTAGTCTTAAAAAAATGAAGACATAGATTAGAGATCGTTCAACATCGAAATTAATTTGCTGTCATGGTAGATGCATGCATGGTTTTTAAATTAATTTTAAAAATCAAGATTTGGCCAAGAAAATAATTGAGTGATGTAGGTGTCTATATAATATGAAATGATGATATATTTGTGCTTCACTTTATGATGGATATAACGTGACGGCACTTTTCTGATTCTATAAAATGTCGAAAAATAATAAATAAAGTACTTGATAAGTATAAGGTCAATTTATAATTTTTTTTAATTATAAGGTATATATATAATCAAATTAAGCACTACACCACCAAATAGGCGAGACCTCTACACCACTACGCAGGGTGGGACAACTACACCACACAAAGATGGGACCACTACACCACCAAACAAGGTTGGAAATATAATAACACCCGCACGCAGGCGGGATTGAACCCAAGAACTCATTAAAAAAAGTCTTGTAGTGCCTCAGCTAGCCACTTGAGCTAGTCCTTATTGGCAATATCAATTTATGTTGGGAAAATTAATAGAGTTTTGATTTGATACCAAAACCCAGCTGACCCCAACCGAGTAGATGATTGCACAAGCCTAAGTATTTTTCAGCTCACCTGTTTGAGCTTATAGAGTTTCTTAGTTTACAGGTAGAGTCGCAGAAGACAGCAGAAGACATAGCAGAATACACAGCTAAGCGGACACAGCTGAGGAATTCAACAGAGCAGACTGAGCAGAACAGACCAAGCAGAGTCAAAGACCCAGCAGTATCAAAGATCCAGCTCAGTGACGGAAACCCAGCTCAGTGTCAAAGACCCAGCTCAGTGTAAAAGACCCAACTTAGTGTCGATGACACAGCTCAGGTCTAAGACACAGCTCAGGTTAATGACACAACTCAGGTTGAAGACACAACTCAGGTTAATGATACAGCATAGGTCTAAGACACAGCTTAGAGTCGAGACGCAGCAGAGTCCAAAACGCTAAAGACACAGCAGAAATGCTTAGCAGCTCGAAGACGAAGACCTTCTCCAAGACAAGATCCCGATGTCAGAAGATCTTGTCTGACGCGGTCAAATCAGAGAAGAAATAGCTTCTGCAGATGCAGACCTACTTCGTAGGTTAAAGGTCAGAAGTCAATGAGAGTAGGTGAGATTCAAACAGCTCTCTTCCAACAGCTAGTTTGAATCTCCACCTATATATATATCTCCTCCACCATTGAAGAGAAAAGACTGGTGAAGGCTGGCAAGAAGACTGAAGAAATAAAAGAGCAAACAGAAAAATGAACAACGATCTTCAAAGCCAAATCTTTCAAGAACACCCAGCCAGTCAGCTGTGTTCTTAGTTGTTCTGTAGTACCCCGATTTTTCGCGTAATTAATTCTAAAATTCTTTAATTAATTAAAAAGGATTAAGAAGAAGAAAAATTCCCTTTTTAATAATTTTTCTTCGATAACCCTAATTTTTTGCCAAAAAAGTAGAATATAATTATTTTTGTTTCGTCTCGGATTATCCGAAACGAAGTAGAATTTATGTTTATCAATGTGCGCATTTATGCTTGATTTTTAATTGAGAAAAAATATGAATTTAATTTTCTTAATTTATTTTATTAGTGATTATTTTTAAAAATAATAATCTTAATTAATTCATAATTTATTCGTTTCTTAGCATTTTCTTCCGAGAATTTGCATTAGGATTTGAGATGCCCTAATTGATTTTTCTAGATCAAGAAATTCGAGATTAGAGTTACGATTAGCAAGATTAATAATTAATTGATTAATTAAGCAATTAATTAATTAATTTATTAATACCTATTTATGACATAAGCCATGACCTCATTGATGACATCATGGATGACTTATTAATGTTGACTAATTTGGGTGATTAAGTGTATTTAGGCAATATTTTCTTCTTTCTTCTTCAATGTTCCCGTAAGAAAGAAACAGAGCACACACATACACGCATATACACACACCTCAATCAACCTCAATTTTTGTTAGTTTTTGAGCTCAATTTCATGAACAAATCACCTCCAAATTATTTATAAAGGTAAGATATATGTTTATTTCAAGTATTTAGCTTTAATTCAAGCTTAAATCCTCTAGTTAATTATTTTAGAAAATTTCGAAAATAATGAAGAATATTAGTAGATGAGCTTGAATTTAATTTATGATGTTTAATTCATGTTTATGATGCATGATATGTTATTAATTCATGATTTATTCAAGCTTTATTTATATTTCCATAATTGCCGAGAAATGAGAAAAAATTTGAGAATTTGATTGTGATGTTGTATGATTAATTTGATTGATTATTTGAGCTTAGATAATTATTCTAAGCATGTTTGATGTTGGAAGTAATCAAAGAATCCAAGCCCTTATATTTTTTTCTAATTATGGCCGAAAATAATGCTTAAAAATAAGGTTTTGTGATTTGGATATTCTTTGATTAAATTGATGCTCAAATTGATCTTATATAATGATGTTTATGCATTGAGTTAATTGATTAAAGCATAATTATACCAATTATAGAATTTTCGAACAATTAGGGTTTTAAAATTAGAGTTTTTAGATTTTGATGTTGAATGATGAAATTGATGATAGAATTGAGCTCATGGTATTTAATTAAGCATGTGGGAATTTTGTTAGAATTTTTGGAGCTCAAATATATATATTTTTTGAATTTTCAGATTTTTAGTAAATAGGAAATAATTAAATTAAGGTCTAAATTGATTAATTGAGATTATAATTAATCTCTAGAATATTAGTGAAGCATGTTGTAATTTGAAAAATATAGAAATAAGTAAATGAGCTATATTGTAGAAAATTTCGATATATATAAATATATATATATATATATATTAGAAATTGGATTTCTATCCAATTTATTAAAGTAATTAAACTATAAAGATAGTTTATAAGTTAATTCAAGATGTTTGGAATTGGTTAGAATGAAATTGGATAATTATTTTCTAATTTCCAAAAATGCCGAAAATAATTAAAGGAAATAATAGTATTATTTGATTTTTAATCAAGAAAATAATGGCATATTTGAATTCTACACGAAAAATTAAGTATTGTAGAATTTTTCAGAAATTAATTGCCAAGTATTAAGAATTTTCTATTTTTCGGCTATTTTTCCAAGTCGAAGGTTTATACGTGTATGTGATCTGAATGTGTAATCTGATTTCGTAATTGTATTTATTATGCTAAATGATGTAAGTAGAATTAATTTCATAATTTTTGGATATCGTTTGATGAGTCGAAAATAATCTGAGTTGAATGCTTTGGATAAAGTGCAATGTTGATAATTTGTTTTAAATGTTTAAGTGTTTAAATATTTATATGTTTAATTTAGAAAGTTAATTAGAAGCTAAGTTAGAATTTTAGAAGTAATTAGAATGTTTAAGTGTTAGTATTAAGTTGAGCGTTAGAAAAGTCGAAGCGAATTAGGAATTTAATTGATAGAGATGTCGTGTCTCTTCGCCTGTCGTTTGTTTCTCGGTCTGATGGTTGGTAAACCAATTTCAAATGAAGGAACAAGCGGGAACTTAAAGCCGGGAAATCAGAATCCGGAAGGGTAATTAAAGCAGCGTACGACAGGTGGGCTTTCTAAACGAATAAAGTGGTGAATGCAGGAATATATTTATATATATATTTATGTGATGATTTAAATTAATTGACTTGCCAAATGTTTTAAGTTTTGTATTATACCGTCTACCAAAAGAAGACGAATTCAGTCCTACGCAAGGTGGGATTTGTGTACACTTATCTGTAATCGTGCGCCTTCCGAATGGTGGGCCGGTTATAAGTGTTTGAGATGGAGGCCTACTTCTCAACACTAATTTATTATTGTAGACTTGGTACATACTCTGATATATATATATATATATATATATATATATATATAGGGAGTGGATCTGGTAAGAACACATCTTATATAAGAACGTAAGAACAATGCATTTTTATTATATCGGAAATGCATAAAATGCATAAACTAAATGCATAAATATTTTAATGCATAAATTACAATAACTTAATGCATTGATATTTAAATGCATAAATTACAGTAACTAAATGCACGGTTAAATCTAGACCGTACATCAACAAAGATCAAGGGTCCAGATTTGTTCTTATTTCTCACCTAAGAAAGTGTTCTTATTTGATCCGCGCTCTATATATATATATATATATATATATATATATATATTGTCTGCGCAGACACTCATGCTTTTAAATAAAAGAAAATATTTGAGCATGCACATGTTTGATTTTTAAAACTTATACTTGTGCTTTGCTTTGAAAGGCAAGTTCAATTTATAGCTGTAATCAGCAAGATTTCAAATTATTTTGGCATATGTCCACTGAGTACGTAGTACTCAGCCCTGCATGTTGTTTTCTAAAATGTGCAGGTTAGCTGGTATGAGGATGAGGGTGTGCTTGGCGGACTTTTGTTGGTACCAATGTAATTAAAAGAAGTCAGTCTAGAATTATATGTCTGCATACATATAATTCCTTTTGTTATTCCGCTGCAACACTCTGAAGTGTGTTTAAATTCTAAAGTATGTTGTGAAGTATGGAATCTATTCCTATATTCTAAAGTCTTTGATGTTGATAAGTATCTTTTGAATGATATGTTAGCCTGTTTTATTTGAAACCGTTGTTGTTTCTATGTTAAGTATTTTAAGTCATGCGACCTCTTTATCGTGCTTTCTTGATATGATAAACTTCTTATTTGGCATCGATCTTTTGGTACCTTTGGTCGTATGATTATTCTGTTGATATCCAGTTGAGCATGATTCCTTGGAAATGTTGAATTGATATATTTTGATCAACTGATTCTATTGTTGAGATCGTTTGGTATCCATTGTGGATATTCAATTTTTGGTTGGAAATGTCGAGCATGATATTGATATTAAATTCTTGTTATGCATGCTCGATGAAAAGTTAATCAAATCTTTATTTAATTCCCGGTATTTCTAAATATTGAGAATGTTTGATGTATGATTGGTTTTGTTGGATAACTGGGTCGTTATCAGTTCTTTGGTTAATCATAAATTGTGTACGTCGTGGGACCCACCGGCTCGGTCATCTTAATTCTGAGTCGGGCTGCGACATGTTCACATATTCAGTCATAGGCAGAATAGATTAGAATAGAAATATCTAAAGCCTAGTTTGAACGAGTTTATCATACTCCTTGTTCTTCATTGTAAGAACTCGTTCATAGTTGGAAAGCCCTTACCCAAACCCAAACCCAGAAAGGTTAGGTCAAGGTTACGCCTGCTCGAAGCGTGTAATTCGAGTGGTCAGGTTTTACAGTACCCGAAAACTGTAAGTCAGGTTTCTTCAGTACCCGAAAACTGAAGGTGTAGGCTTGACAGTGCCCGTAAACTGTTGAAACACAGCTCGGGTTAGAGTTGTGAAGTTGCTTGGTACTTGGAAACCAAGTGGTAGTGAATTACCAGTGAATCTGGTCGTGGACGTAGGAGGTGTTACTCCGAACCACGTTAAAATTGCTTTGTTCTTTACTGCTTTGTTTTATGCATTCAGCTAACTCCTCATGAGCATTATTTCAAACTGCATAAACTGACTAATTGAAAAGTGAAACAGAGCTTTGCAATATAATTTGAAGCAACAGACGGACTTTCCAAACCCACCAACTTCCGCATACACACAGCCAGCTGTGTCGATCAAGCTGCCTTCCAGCTGGATCGAACACAGCCAACTCACTCAAAAGAGTTTTTAATTGGAAAAGTTTTTAACCTTGGTGTATTCACCCCCCTCTACACCAAGGTATCCGTCTTGGGACCAACAATTTATAATTTAGATCATAAGTTATTGACCTTTATCAAAATATCATATACTGTGATAATTATGATTACATGCACGAACTATCCCAAATTTAGCAAATTGTCTTGTGGGCTAATTTTTGGCATCAGAAAGTTGGCGTGGTCCACCAAAAGCCAATGCGGATTTCATATAAATTTTATTAAAAATGACTGCGATCGAAAGGTGTCGTTTAGATGCAAAAAAATGAAGATTTTTGCGCATGTGAATTACGTGGATCTTTATCGATTAAAGTTCATTCAAATATATATATATATATAGGGGAGAGTTCAAATAGAAACTAATTTTCCCGTAGAATATAGAAACTTTTTTTGTCCGTAAATACTAGTTGATCAATGGTTGTGTATTAACATAATTTTATATTTATTATTTTATATTATTTGGAGTTAAAAAGGGTGATTTTGTCTTTGATATTATTTTTGTAACCGCCCAATCTTTAATTGAAGGAATAGTGAATCTTTTCCATTTCCTAATTATTTCTTCTCCTCCATAGATGCTATGATCACGTTTTTTTGTTTCATTTTGTATTAATTCATCTTTTTTAAAAAGGTTTGTGTTTCATCTTTTACTCTTTCTCTTTGTCTGCCATGTCCATTTTTTTTCCTAAAGACTGCAGAAACAATCTCACATAAATATTGTTTTGAATTATGCATGATCATGTTTCTATATATGCATAATCAAAACACTATTCGTTATAAGAACTAAAAATTATTATTAAATATGCATTATCTCAATTATACACACGAAACAATAATAATATAAATCTATTTCAATAGTGCATAATTACGATCTTGTTAATGCATAATCCATAAGTATGAATTCAATAATGCATTACGATTCTGTTAATGCTTAATTCACAAGTATGAATCTCAAGAAGAATATAATAATCCATAATTATGAATTCAATAATGCATAATTATGGTCTTGTTAATGCATAATCCATAAGTATGAATTCAATAGTGCATAATTATGGTCATGTGTTAATGCATATTCCATAAGTATATGAATCTCCAGAAATAAAAAAACTGCAGTATAAGAGAAATAAAAGATAATAACTAAATCAAAAAGTAAAACAAGAATTAGCCCAAGTTATCGGCGGCCTCCATAGAAAAACCTCAAATTTGTACGGCAAAATTACAAAATTTACAATATTACTATATTGCTTTCAGTTTGTGCAGAAGATCTTATATTCGATAAACCACCCATATCTAATAGCTTTCCTTCTCCAAGCTCTTCGATTTTGGCATGATACTCGCCGATCGTGCACAGTGGGTTTTTTAGTATCTCCCAATTTTACTAATGTAACCCTACGGTCAATCAAAACTAATGAATTTTCTATTTATTAATGAAGTATATTGACACATATCACCTTGAATAAGTATCAATGGACGGTCTATATAAGTTTCTAGATTTCACTGTATAATAAGTTTTCACCTGAACCCTATATATATATATATATATATATATATATATATATATAAGATTTGATTCATATAATAACTAGTCATGTAAAAACTACAAACTAATCTCAACTATTGATCATGGTATGATCTATGGTTGTTAATACTCAAAACATGAAATAGTATGTAAAAAGCATGATTTTATAAAAGCATAATTTTTTATACAAAAAATATGAATCGAGAAAAGCACTATTAAACATCATTGTATTTATTAAAAAGCATGATTATATATTGAAAAAATATGGTTTGTAGTTTATACCGATTTTTTTCGATTGCCTATTATCAAAACTATCCTAACTCGTTAGTTTGAAAAGAAAAAAAAAAAAAGCCAAACAGTATAGATCGTTAATTATTTTGACAAAATTTAGAAGCCAAACAAGCCAATTTACATTATTGCATGGTACAAAACTAAATGGTCCAATTTACATTCAAAGCAATTTGTCCAATTCATAGAAAATCAAAACCAATTATTGATTATTCACGTGATACAATTTCAATGGGGATGATAGACTGACTGTAGCTCGAATTTTATGTATAAGTGTAGAAAAAGGTTGTAGTTATCATTAACCTTACAAATTAGGTTGTCGGAGGACGGAAAAAACATAATATGTCGAATTTATAAAAATTAATGTAATGAACATTTAATTAAACTAAAATTTTAATTGTAGATTAATAAATCTATCTATCTATATACGTGTGTAAAATTGTAAAACATCATGAATTTTAAAAAACTACATTACAACATAAATCTTAAAATAATAAGATATACATTTATCACAAATATATATAGCATTAAACTTCTACGCAAACAATTACAACTAAAATGGATAAATATTAAACACCCCTACAACAAAAACATTAATAATACAATAATTATTATACTGTATATATATTTTTACATAATATACAATCTAAATAATAGGCCCTTTTTTTGTCTGTACATGTCAAATCTGAGAAAATGAAGAAAATTAAGCTCACATTTAATGAGAAGATGCGTAAAATTCAAATTTAATTTAAATAAAACCAGGCCCATTTGTGTATAAAAAAATGTTTCATCAAATTTAGGCCCAAACAAACTTTCTTCAAATTCTGCCTATTTCTGAAATTCTTTTTTTTCCCGTGCGACGCACACTAGTAGTTATATAAATTAAATAAATTAAATATTCTTCTTCGCATGCAAAATGTCTAAAATAGCCCGCGTACAAAGATTGGCCAAGCAGATGATCCCGCAACTCGCTTTACCAACCGCCGCAGCGCCTCCTTTACCCACTGCCTTTTCCGGTCTAACTCTACGCTCCGCCACAACCATGAGCTCCGGCGGTATCGCCGCCTCCCCTTTGGACGCCATTTTTAAGGAGAAAAAAGCTCTTCGCTCCAGAGTGAGAAAAGAACTCAAGTCAATGGACCCCGCGCTCAGATCTCAACAAGGCAATGAACTCGTTCGAACCAAGTGTCAATGCGTCTATATTTGATTAATTTTCCTTCAAGTTTGTGTCTTTTTTGGAGGAATCTTGTGATGTTGACATGTGGGTTTGTGTGTTTTTGTTGGTGCAGATGATGCAATCCAGAGTATAGTTTTGGAGGCTCCTTGGTTCAAGTCTTGTAAAAGACTCTGTGCTTATATAAGTTGTGCTGCTTTAAGAGAAGTTGATACATCTAAAGTTTTGTCTGAAATCTTGAAGAACACAGGCCAAGGTACTGTCGCGCACATTTAAAATATGCCGTTTCTTGAGGTTTCCTGTGATGTTGATAAATATATATATATATATCTGTGTGTGTGTGTGTGTAGAAAATGTTTTAGTAGCATCCTCAGCTTGAGCTGGCTTATATGTGACAGTTTGATTGGCTAATTTGATTTCATTGGTATTTCAAATTGCATTTCGATTTTAGGAATTTTAAGGTATTAAAGCAGGAGACGTAATTTAAAAGATCAGTTTTTGATTTAAGAACAATGTGTGCAGTCTCTGATTCTATTGTAAAGCCTTTTTAGGGCAAGATCTGAAACATGGATCCTTTTTAGAAGTATGTATTAGCTTGAGATGTCTGCGAAATGATAAGGTGTTCTATTCGAGTTTTTATGCAATGATTGATAATGGGATTACTGTAATTTTGTTCATAAGATTGTATCTGACGAAATAAGTTCTAATGCTCCTGTTATGCAATAAGATGATCATTCACAGGTGAGAAAGAAGCTTTATGTTCCTAGGGTGGAGGACAAGAACAGTTTCATGAGGATGTTGAACATTATTAGAATGGATGATTTGATTGCGAACTCGATGGATATTCTGGAACCCGACTCTTGTGATGCTGAGGGGAATGAACGTGAAGATGGTATGTAATGTTCCTCGTTTTACTAACATGATTAGGCTGTTTTAACAGCATGCGTTTTTTGCTTCATCAGGTACATTCTTTTCTATTTCTTCCATGGACTTGAACAGTACTTGCTCTACAGCATTGAGAAACTTTGCATGATATATTCAATCTCGATATTGTCATGTAAAATTGGCTTAGAATGCAATGCATAGCTTTCTATTGTATGTTCTTTATGGAAGGAATGTAAGAAACGATGTGCTGATTTCAAACTGATTCAATATTGGGTATTTTTACTTGGTCATCGATTCTTGCCCTTCATTCCTGGGCTGCAGCTTTTTGCTTTCGCTTTCGTTCATGATATCGTGCATTTGGACAAGTTCATATTCAATTGGTAATATTGTTGTTGTAAATCTCACCAAAATGATCTCTGATCTGTATCCAGTCATGCTTGCAGACGAACCTGTTGACTTGTTTCTTTTACCTGGTAAGACTTCCAACCTTTTCAGCTATATTTCTTCTTGGCATCATATTTATAATGATTCAACTAGATACCCTTTGCAATCACATATTGTATATTCACACACGTTCTTTTATTTTATAGGACTTGCTTTTGACAAATCTGGTAGGCGCATGGGCCGTGGTGGAGGGTATGTTGCATATTCTTATTCTTGATATGTTCGATTTCCACGATTATGATATAATAAATCTATCTGTGAAAGCTCTTCAAAACTTCCTAAAACCTCAAAGCATCAAATTTCAGTTCAGAAAGAATAATTTTGCAGTAGTCTTGTCTTTTTCCCTTAATGTATGATGTATATTTGTTCAAGCCTGAAAGAGTAGTGCAAAAGGAAAATGGAAGACAGGGTTAAAAAATTAAATCGAAATTTGGGTGGGAATATGTTCGTGTCTGTATTAGGTACTGTAAATGTTGGCGAATGGCGAGTATGCATTAAGTGCCATTATTCTGTTTTCTTTCTTAGTTTTAGCATATAATGATTTTCATCTCCCTTTAATTTCTCCCATTCCATTTCATTACTGAAGTTATTATGACACCTTCCTCACAAAATATCAAGAGCTTGCAAAGGATCGTAAGTGGAAGAAACCTTTATTTGGTGCGTTCCTCTATTCCTTACACTTGGACATGTTCTAAGCTTTAGCTACTACATTTTCGCATTTCAGAGCGCAGTCTTCACATAATGACGCGTGTGCTTTCATGTATAGTCGCTCTTTCCTATTCGCTGCAAATATTGGAAGATGGTGTTATACCTGTCACTCCCAATGACGTACCCATTGATGCTCTCGTCTCACCCTCTGGAGTAATCCCCATTAGTCCAGCCGCCAATGAGATGTCTCTGTGATGAAGGTACAACTTTTCTGGTTTCAGCATCATCAACTTTGTTTGTTGAGTTGCAACAAACAACATATTAGAGGGAATATTAGATCTTCTTCCTTGGAAAACGGGCTTCCGGAGGAATTGATTCAGTTGCAAGCATTACTAGCAGGGGTGAAGAGGCTGGATAAAATGCCCTTTCCACAGTGTATCACATCATTATTTCATATTTCCTGATCTTTTACTGGAACCTATTTAGTTATATTAGATTTTGTTGTTAGTTAAAGATATTTTCTTGTTTGTTTTTCCTTATAATAAGATGATTTTTGGTTATATTACAGTGGATCTTAGAAATTTGGGCACTTTTATTCATCTCTCTTACATATTTACCCAGTGTGCAACGGAGGTAGCGACTGTGGGTTCTCATAAAATAAAATAAAATAATAAATTTGATGTAATAGAGATACTACATTGAATTTCTCGTTATTCGCTTATCTGCAGAGAGTTCCAACAAAATTGCTGCAAAACTCAAAATGTGCAGCACTATTATTTTTTGCAGATTTTTCGATGCAATTTTTCCATTCCCTTGTAGTAAATTTGTTAAAATTAATTTTATGTATCTTAATCAAATATTTATATGGAAAAAATATATTTAATTTACAAGGAAATTAAAGCGCATACAAATTCATTCTAAATAGATGTAATTTAATAGGGATTAGAAGGAAGAAAAAAAATGGTCCAAAAATAGTTGATGAATGAGTTGACTTGTGGCCACAATAGCAATTTGAGCTTACTGTAATCACACTTTATCCAAGGAAAAGGATAGTTTCACCGTGAAAACATGCATATGCTGAAATTTTGTTTTAAATTGGATATGATGGTTTATAAATCTGTAATCTAAATCTGTACAAATTGGATTTTTATTTATTATATATTAATTTGATACTGACTTTAATTTATGATATTCAATCTAAATTAATCGAAAAGTAGTAATATTGCAAACAAAGGAATTACACCACACGACCCTGATTGGATATTTTAGAAGGGACATTTTTAATTAATAAATACATTTATTAAAATTTCAGATATTATTTGACGTTACTCTTTCAGTCCACGAACTGTTTGCCACAATTTTCATATTGGCACGTCCATGAATTATTTGTCACTTTCATTTACAGTAATATGCCACACACATCCCACTTTGCTTTTAATCTTATTTCACTCATAATTACCTTAAAGGGTGACCTTTATTCTATTCACAATACATCCTACCGATTAACTCAATCAAAGATATTAAAACCCGATCAAGACGTGGCAAACAGTTTGGTGGAGGGAGGGAGTATACCCATTAATTAGTTTCTCGGATTTCAGGGTGAATGGCAAGCAAAGCAGGCCACCATCCACCAACAAATCATGCCCCGTCACGAAAGCCGCCTCATCCGAAGCCAGAAACGCCACCGCTTCCGCCATGTGCTCCGCCCTCAGCGCCACCCCTTTGTTGAGCACAAATTACAACGGGACAGAAAATAGAGGAAAAAGACTACACAAAATTGAACTAAATTAGATTACAAAAGAAATAAACGGAAATAGCGAATAACAAACTTGATTCGTCGAGTTGAGGTGGCCTCTATCCGCAGGACGAGATACGCCCCGGCTAGTGCTCACGGTATGGCGTATCGTCTTTCAAAGATAAAACGACGACGTCTTCTCGATATCAGCACCGAAAATCGAGATAGCTCCGGCGAACGAAACGAAGCTTGAGTACCGAGCTTTGACACTAATTTGCAACTATATGAGCAACGTGAATATGCAAAGTGAATAAGAGCAGATTGATTATGTACTAAACTCGAAAATGATGCTCCTATATATATCATTTCCTTGGGGAATTCAGCAGCCACAAATTGATGGCTTAACCATCAATACCAGCGGTTCCAAAAGTTGAAAAGCCAAAGGTTGGCAATTAACTTGATGGCATTTAATTGGAAAATGAAAAATGACGAGATTTTCCACTCCAAATTCCAAACAATTAAACATAGGAAGTTTAATTAGCTTTTATGTATTGAATAATCATTTGGGCCAAAAACTTCCAATTAGTAAAGTTAATTGGTTTAACAATCTACAAAATTGGACTGAGCTCAATTCCAAGTGAACTATAATTCAATGCCCACGGTCCGAGCCCGAGCCCGAGCTCGTTCCTTTAATGTGGAATAGCCACAATAATAAATTTGCCTACAACAAATTCATTTTCAATACATAACTCAAATATACCATTTCTCACTCACCAATTAATGGTTTTGAGAACATGAATATATTCCGATTATTTACTCAACGAGTAAAATAATCGCATATTATTTAATTCCTCAATTAAATAATTAACCGCCATAAATAATGATTTAAAACTATTATATCCAACAATCCCCCACATGAGTGGAAATGCCGTATGCATGTATGCAGACACTAGCTCAGTCCTCACGATACAATATTGCATTTGGAAAGGTAACTTGTGGTTTTGAACCTTCCATAGTTAACACTATCGGATATACCAGCGGACTAGTGGACGCGATGCCTTGAACTATTCCTCCTTAGCGCATACCGAGTCGATAGCACTAACACAATACCATATCAACTCCATTTGTTCTCACGTTCGTGTCCGTTTCGGCCATGGACAACATCCTTGAATTTTCATAAGTGTCTCACTCATTGAAGCGGCCTCACTTCTCACTTATATAGGTAATTCTTCTCGAGTATCCTGCCATACTCTACCTCCCCGAGGTATTTAAGAATCATTAAAAGTCACAGAGACTTAACCTCTACCACAAATGCAGGTAACTACACTCTTTTGCTCTCTAGGGCAATGAGAAAAGATAAAAGTCTTATGAGTGTCTCAACTCGGATTTTTGTAGCTTAGTTGTCCCATTGAACCAAGTTTTTGGGATCTCCAGTCATCATGGTTGGGTTACCACTACAATCATTATCATGTGGATTTCAATCTCATTCCCTCTAGCAATTTATACATTTGATCACGATTCAAACCTTTGGTTAACGGATCCGCCAAGTTATGTATTGACCTTACGTAGTCAACTGAGATAACACCACTCGTGATCAACTGTCTCACAGTATTATGTCGTCGACGAATATGTCGAGACTTACCATTGTAAAAACCGTTGTGTGCTCTGCATATAGCAGCTTGGCTATCGCAGTGTATTGTAACTGCGGGCACCGGTTTTCTCCAACATGGAATATCTTCTAGGAAATTACGAAGCCAGTCTGCTTCTTCCCCTGCTTTATCCAAAGCGATAAACTCGGATTCCATGGTGGAACGAGCAATACACGTCTGTTTTGTTGACTTCCACGAAATAGCACCACCCCCCACACAGAAAACATATCCGCTCGTTGAGAACGAATCTTTTGAATCAGAGATCCAATTAGCATCACAGTACCCTTCAAGTACTTGGGGATATCGCGTGTAGTGCAAACCATAGTTAAGAGTATACTTCAAGTATCTCAAAACTCGAGTCAAAGCAGTCCAATGTTCCCTGCTTGGATTACTCGTATAACGACTCAACTTGTTCACCGAACATGCTAAATCTGGCCTAGTACAGTTTGTTAAGTACATCAAACTGCCTATAACTTTAGCATACTCTTCTTGAGCAACAGGCTCACCCATATTCTTGCTCAAGTGAACACTAGGATCCAATGGGGTCTTTACAGGTAGGCTCTCAAAAGCATTAAACTTCTTGAGAATCTTTTCAATATAATGAGATTGTGTCAAGACAATCCCCTCGGATGTTCTTAGAATTCGGATTCCAAGAATCACATCCGCTAGCCCCAAATTCACCATGTCGAAATTTTGTTTTAACATGCGTTTTGTATCAACGATAACTTGATTATTACTTCCCATAATCAACATGTCGTCTACATAAAGGCACACAATAACAAAAGAGTCAGGTGTTCCTTTAATGTAAACGCATTTATCACACTCGTTGATTTTGAAACCATTTGATAACATTACTTCGTCAAATTTCAAGTGCCACTGCAAAGGCGCTTACTTCAACCCATACAACGACCGTTTTAGTTTGCATACCTTCTTCTCTTGACCAGGTACTACAAACCCTGGGGGTTGTTCCATATAGATCTCATCTTCCAATTCACCATTCAAGAATGCAGTCTTTACATCCATTTTATGAACCTCAAGATTGTGCAAAGCAGCAATCGCGAGTAGCATCCGAATAGATGTAATTCTCGTCACGGATGAATAGGTGTCGAAGAAATCATAACCTTCTCTTTATTTGAAGCCTTTGACTACAAGTATAGCTTTATACTTATCAATAGTGCCATCAGGTTTATACTTTCTTTTAAGGATCCATTTACATCCTAAGGCCTTGCAACCTTCTGGAAGATCGGTCAACTCCCATGTATAGTTTTCCATAAGAGAATCTAACTCACTAATGATAGCCTCTTTCCAGAGTTTAGCATCTGGACCAGATAACGCTTCTTCAATTGATATTGGTTCTCCATCCAATAACAAAGTGATGAAGTCAGGACCAAAGGTCTTAACCGTTCTGACCCTTTTACTACGTCTCGGCTCAACTTCACTAGGAAGATAACTAGTAGCATCTTCAACAGTTCTTTTTCCAGAACTTGTTTCTAATTTCTCAAAAACCTTCTCTTTTAGAGGATATACGTTCTCAAAGAATATTGCATTTCTAGATTCAATTGTTGTACCAACCGTAACATCTGGTACATCAAAACGATGAACAAAAAATCGATAAGCGCTACTGTTGAGTGCATAGCCAATAAAGATACAATCAACTATTTTAGGGCCAATTGTAACTTGTTTCAGCAGAGGCACTGCAACCTTAGCCAAACACCCCCACACTTTGAGGTATTTGTATGACGATTTTCGCCCTTTCCACAATTCGTATAGAGTTACATCCTTATTCTTAAGAGGAATCTTATTCAGGATATAGTTGGCTGTCAAAACAGCTTCTCCCCACATGTTCTGGGGTAACCCTGAACTGATGAGCAAAGCTTTCATCATTTCTTTCAAAGTCCGATTCTTACGCTCGGCAACTCCGTTCGACTGGGGTGAATAAGGCGCTGTCGTTTGGTGAATTATACCACTTACGTTGCATAATTCCTCAAACGGAGCAACATATTCGCCTCCACGGTCACTACGAACAATCTTGATCTTTCGACCAAGTTGATTCTCGGCTTCGGCTTTGAAGTTCTTAAAAGCTTCAATCGCCTCGTCTTTACTCCTTAAGAGATAGACATAACAATAACGTGTGCAATCGTCAATAAACGTAATAAAATACTTTTTTCCACCTCTAGTTTGCACAAATTTTAAATCACACACATCGGTGTGAATTAAACCTAGAGGTTCAGTGCTTCTTTCTACAGAGTGAAATGGTAACTTGGCCATTTTAGCTTCAACACAAATTTCACATTTGTCTTGTTAATTGAATTCACTTATACTTAGCAAATTTAAATTTACTAATCTTTTTATTGCATTTAGATTAACATGTCCCAATCTACAATGCCATAAATCAGAACACTCAAGCAAGTAAGCAGAAGAAGATTCATTATTATTATTGATAACTGGAGCACGGCGCACAACCATTACACTGAGCTTAAAAAGTCCATTGGAGAGGTAGCCCTTTCCAAGGAACTTTCCAAACTTGCTTAAAATAAACTTGTCATTCTCAATTACAAGCTAAAACCTTTACTAACAAGTAAATAACCAGAAATCAAATTCTTGCGGATGTCTGGGACATGCAGCACATCCTTAAGCTTCAGCTCTTGATCCGAAGTCATCTTGATCACAACATCACCCATACCGACAACTTTAGAAGTATCAGCATTTTCCATGTGGACCTTCTTTCCTTCTCCCACTTCCTGGTAGGTTGAAAACTGGCCTCGTTCCGAGCAAACATGGATGGAAGCACCGGTATCAACAAACCAAGCCTTCGGGCTATCAACGAGATTCACCTCGGAGATCACAGCAGTCAGATCATCTTGATCCCAATCGTCGAAATCCTTCTCGACATTGTGAGCAGCTGGCTTGTTCTTCTTCTTTTTGGCCTTGCGGCAGTCCTTCGCCATGTGGCCTGGTTTGTCACAATTGTAGCAATTGTCTTCAAACTTCTTGTAGTGCACCTTCCCTTTGCCTTTGTCATTGGCATTGGGACGAGCACGCTTCTTTGAGTTAGAGGATTCACCTCGCTCCATCAGATTGGCCTTTGCATCGACCACGATCCTAGACTTGGTATCTTGCTTCTTGTTGTCTTCCTCAATTTGGAGACGGATCACCAAATCTTCAAGAGTGATCTCCTTGCGTTTGTGCTTTAGATAACTCTTGAATTCATTCCAACAAGGAGGAAGCTTCTCGATCACAGCTGCAACAATGAAAGTAACAGGAAGAGACATACCTTCGGCTTCGACATCGTGTAATATGAGTTGCAGCTCTTGCACTTGTTCAACCACCGAACCAGTAACCACCATTTTGTAGTCCAAAAACTTGGCCACTATAAATTTCTTAGTTTCAGCATCATCAGCACGGTACTTCTTGTCAAGTGCATCCCACAGCTCTTTCGCCGTCTTGATGTTTGAATAAACGGAGAAGAGACTGTCCCCCAATCCGTTCAGCACATACCCTTTGCACAAGAAGTCTCCTTGACCCCACAGGTCGAAGGCAGTGCGGACATTAGCGTCCGTCTCATCTTCAGGAACGACGGGAGCGTCTTCCTTCAGAAAATTCGCCACACCCAACGTAGTTAGGTAAAATAGCATTTTTTGTTGCCAACGCTTGAAGTCAGCACCGGTAAACTTGTTGGGACACTCGGCATAAGGCGGCGGCCTTGAGATTGCAGCGAGTAGAGCCATCGAGGAATTGGTGGCGGCAATGGTGGATGACGTGGAAGAACTGTTGGAGCCGTTGGTGTTGCCTGAGGTCGACATCTCCAAGCAAAGGATTAAGTTTCGACAGTCTTAGATTCAATTTAAAGTCCAAACTCCTCCAACGTACGTAAAACGTACTATCTCGTCTTGCGATTGTTGAGCACAAATTACAACGGGACAGAAAATAAAGGAAAAAGACTACACAAAATTGAACTAAATTACAATACAAAAGAAATAAACGGAAATAGCGAATAACAAACTTGATTCGTCGAGTCGAGGTGGCCTCTATCCGCAAGACGAGATACGCCCCGGCTAGTGCTCACGGTATGGCGTATCGTCTTTCAAAGATAAAACGATGACGTCTTCTCGATATCAGCACCGAAAATCGAGATAGCTCCGGCGAACGAAACGAAGCTTGAGTACCGAGCTTTGACACTAATTTGCAACTATATGAGCAACGTGAATATGCAAAGTGAATAAGAGCAGATTGATTATGTATTAAACTCGACAATGATGCTCCTATATATATCATTTCCTTGGGGAATTCAGCAGCCACAAATTGATGGCTTAACCATCAATACCAGCGGTTCCAAAAGTTGAAAAGCCAAAGGTTGGCAATTAACTTGATGGCATTTAATTGGAAAATGAAAAGTGACAAGATTTTCCACTCCAAATTCCAAACAATTAAACATAGGAAGTTTAATTAGCTTTTATGTATTGAATAATCATTTGGGCCAAAAACTTCCAATTAGTAAAGTTAATTGGTTTAACAATCTACAAAATTGGACCGAGCTCAATTCCAAGTGAACTATAATTCAATGCCCACGGTCCGAGCCCGAACTCGTTCCTTCAATGTGGAGTAGCCACAATAATAAATTTGCCTACAACAAATTCATTTTCAATACATAACTCAAATATACCATTTCTCACTCACCAATTAATGGTTTTGAGAACATGAATATATTCCGATTATTTACTCAACGAATAGAATAATCGCATATTATTTAATTCCTCGATTAAATAATTAACCGCCATAAATAATGATTTAAAACCATTATATCCAACACCCTTTCAAGCTAGTGAACCGCCCAAAAGCACTCTCCACATCACCGGCCGTCCCAAGCCCCATCTTTCCGGCGACCGGCGTCGGCACCGCCGCCGGCGACACGCAGTTAACCCTAATCCCGTACGCCCCCAGCTGCATGCTCGCCGACCGCACCAGCCCCAACGCCGCGTGCTTCGACATCACATAGTCCGTCATGCTGTGTGCGCCCTTCGCCGCCATCGCGCTGGCGGTGCAGATGATAACGCCTCTCGTTCCCAGCTCCACCGCGCAGCCTGCTTCATGCACTCCGCCGCGCCGCGCGTGTGACACGCATGATGCGATCGAACTGCGAGAGGTCGAGGTCGATGACGGTTTGAGCGGATGCTGCTAACATCTTTATAGATAGTCTAGCGATATATAGAGTGGATGCTGCTAACATCTTTATAGATCGAAAGCTGTCATGTTTGTACTTGAAAAGTATGGCAGAAAAATCATTTCGATAATTTTTATGTGCTATAAGAGTCAACAATATCCATTTAATTTGTGTTAGTAAAGGCAAATTATATCCTTAATTAATAAAAATAAATGTCTCTGCTGCATGCGTGTCGTGAAGGGCAAATTCGTATCATAATTTTTTTTTTAAGTTTGTCAGTTTGTGTATTTGATTAGTGATTGAGATTCGAGTGTATCTCGTTTGACATTTCGCCTCTTTTTATAATTCTAACTAGAAAGTAGCCCGTCGAAATTCGACGGAAAATAACTTTATGTTTTAATTTTTATGTATATATTTTAAAAATAATTTTGTATCTTATTTAAAGTTGTGATATTGTTCGCGTTAATTATTAATAAAACTTAGAAAATTAAGTATTTCACGTATCAAAATTTATAATTATGAATGATAATGGATTGAGTATACTCATTCATTATGTATTTTTTTTTAAATCTAAATTTGTTTAGAATTTTTCTACATGTTCGTTCTAATCTGGGTTAAAATAGTGACTTTACTGTACATACTCGTCTAAAATCCGTTGAGTAATACTCGATTAAAATATGAACTCCAAGTAAAATTAATTAAAATTAGTAAAAATCATTCTTTCTATGTTATTTGAACCGTCACGTTGGTTTATGTTAAATTACTCGATAAAAATCTAAACAAAGTTAATATTAATTAAAATTAATGTTGAATCGATATCTCTAATCTTTGCCAAATTGTGGAATAAAAATATGTTTACATCTTCAAATTTTTTTTGTTCTTTTCTTTAGCTACCTATCCCACATTTGATTCAATGTATATATTTTCTAGAAAACACTAATCGAAGTCTTTAGAAAACATGAATGAAAAAATGAAAAGGATTCCATATAAACATGTTGATTAAATATATTTATTTAGTCTTCATAGAGAGATTTTTTTTTTATTTAAAAGTTGTGATATTGTTCTTGTTAATTATTAATCAAATTTAGAAAATTAATTTTATTTCACGTATCTAAATTTATAATTAGGAATGATATTGGATCGAGTATACTCATTTATTATGTTTTTTTAAATTTAAATTTGTTTAAAATTTTTCTACATGTTCGTCCTAATTTCGGTTAAAATAGTGACTTTATAGTACATACTCGTCTCAAATTCGGCCGTTAAGTAATATTCGATAAAAATATGAACACTCCAAGTAAAATTAGTAAAAATCCTTCTTTCTATGTTATTTGAACCGTCTCATTGGTTTATGCTAAATTACTCGATAAAAATCTAAACAAAATTAATACTAATTAAAATTTGTAAAAATTCTTCTTTTTAAATATATTTGAATCGTCTCGTTAGTTCATGTTAAATCGATATCTCTAATCTTTGCCAAAATGCGGAAAAAATATGTTTACATCTTCAAATTTTTTTGTTCTTTTCTTTAGTTACCTATCCCACATTTGATTCAATGTATATATTTTCTAGAAAACACTAATCGAAGTTTTTAGAAAAACATGGATGAAAAATGAAAAGGATTCCATATACACATGTTGATTAAATATATTTAATCAGTCTTCATAGGGATTTTCGTTTACATATTTTCTATAGATTATTATATATGAATTAAGAATGTATAAAATAATGATTTATAAGAATGCATTTCGAAATTATTATTATTTTAATATGCATGATAGATTTAATTAATTAAATAGATGGAAAGATAAATATGAGATGTGATTAATAGATAAACATGTGATATTTCAAGAATATCAAATTAATAAAATTTTAATTAATAAAAATAAAAATTAGAATATATATGAATTAAAATTAGACAAATTACCAGAATAAAAGAAAATCTGACCGAAGTACCGTGGAGGGGGCAGCTTTATTTTCGTATTAGTAATAGATTAAGAGTGAAAAACATACCTTCTGATTTAATTAACAAAAATAAATACATCCACGATTTTAGAAATATATGAAGACTAACATTAAGGATTATTTAATTCTCAAAAAAAAACATTAAGGATTATTTATATCTAAAAATATCTAAAGAAGTTTGTTGATTCTAGAGAAAAACATTGGAGTGGCAATCGTAGGGACAGTTGTATGTCAACAATTACGAATATTATTTAATGACTTATTTGTATCACAAAATATTTCGAAATGTTTGTTGATTATAGGAGAAAATACGGGGGGCGCATTTGAACATTCTGGGAAAAATAATAGAGAGAAAGATCGTCTACATATTATCTTATTAAGACACTTAAATAAGATTAAATTGATGAGGAAAAAAAATTATTTTATGATAGGAAATAATGAAATTGAATGGTTTGATCTTAACTCGAATTGGAATAGTATGCATCAATTGGCGGCGCAAAAAAAAATCCGAATGGTTTGCATTACATTTATTTTGCGGCCGGCGGCATTAATTCACGTGGCTACAAATTTTAAAGGATAATTTTCACTTAAATACTTAAACTATTCAACTTTTCACAATTATATTCCAAACTATTAAAAATATCATTTAAATGGCCAAATTATTGAAATTTTCACAATTATATTCCAAACTATTAAAAATATCAAATAATTGGCCAAACTATTAAAATTTTCACAATAATGTTCTAGATCAAACTTTCACGACGAAAATTCAAGGTATGACATCGAAAATTTATTTTGGTTGAGTTTTGAAGGATTTAGAATTTTGAAATTTAAAATATGTTTCCGGCGTGACACCTTGAATTTTCGTCGCCGAAAGTTTGACCTAGAATATAATATATTGTGAAAACTTCAATAGTTTGACCATTTAATTGATATTTTTAATAGTTTGGAATATAATTGTGAAAAATTGAATAGTTTGGCTATTTAAGTGAAAATATAGAAGGAACTTTAATATTTTGAAAATTTCCTAATATTACTATATAAAGTTTTAGGCGTTACTACTGACCTAAATTATTAATGATATTCAGTATTAGAAAATGACATAGAACATGCGAACTAATTAATTACAAATTATAGATTTACGCAAAATTACATAACCTACGTCGGGCGCACACATTATTAGCTCGTCCATTGAAATCTACACCAAAAAAATATAAAAAAATAAAATAAAATCCTATAGCATTTAAATTAAACATATAATAGGGATACAATTCCATAAAAAACGGGGGAGGGGGGTATAATAGGTAAACTAAAATTTATCTTTTACTCCTCTCCATTTTTATGAACCGGCGGTTCGGCTCCGGTCAAGAGTTTTTTAACCAGAACCGTGGTCAATGATTCCGATCGTAACCGAAACCGGCGGTAGAAGGGCCGGTTACGGTTCAAACAAATGGATAACCGGAACTGGCTATTAACCGGCGGGCCTATAAAACCGACGAACCGGCGGTTTATGTGATTAACCGACGGTTTTTGGCTTAAAATATTATTTTTATTTTATTTAAATACCTCATATAAATATCCATAAATATATATCCCTTTAAGAATTTATTTCTTCCACACCATTTCTCTACACTTTATCTTCTTGTCTTTATTAAAATTTTCATCATTTTCAAGCATTCATTGAAACTTATGCAAATGTAATTATAAATTATGTAATGTTCATTTTAAGTATTAATAAAAAATGAGTTAATTTTCTTCATTTGTTTTAATGTTCGTTTTGTACTTCATTTACATAATGTTATTTTCGTAATCAAAATAATACATTTATAATAGTATATTAATGTTAAAAAAAAAAAGGCGGGCCGAACCGTGAACCAGCGGTTTTAACCGGAACCAAAACCGCTAGTTTTTTGGCCCGGCCCGGAACCGAGAATAGTGTAGGCGGGCCGGTTACGGTTCATCCCCGGGGGAAATCGTAACCGGCGGTCCAAGGCTCGAAACCGGCGGGCCTTGAACTGTGGGCACGTCTATTCAAAAGTAGTGTGACCTACCTACTCCCTCCGTCCACCAATAGTGTGGTTTTTTGTGGTGGCACGAGTTTTTAAAAAAGTAAGGTAGAAAACACCATTCATTAAATAGTATACAAAATTGTGCAGGAGAAAAATGCAAATTCACGCTCGAGTGAATGCAATTAACATTCCTACAAATAGTAGCTAGTATCATAAAATCCACAAGTGAAGGGACAGTATATTTACGCAGCAACAAAAAAAAATACTGTGAAAGTTTCAACTAAAAAGGAAGCAATGATCAACATTTATCTGAATGTGACTCGTAGAACTCACTGAGGCATGGTGACATGACTTCTTGCTCCAAGAACTGCAGCACCTGCTGCATCGAGGGCCGCTCGTCTGGATTCGCATCCGTGCATCTCGCTGCTATCTCCACGAGCACCTCCACCGTCTCCACCTCTGCGTCTCTGCACCTCTTGTCGACTATCTCCTCAACTCGACTCTGGGTGTTCATCTGGATCATTGTGTTAGCACTTGTCAGCACCAAAGAGAGAGGGGGAGAAGACAACATTTTAGTGATCAATTTACATGCAGAAGACGTACCCATCCGACCACATTTAATCCCCTCTGCACAAATGTGGGATCAGTTGGTCTTTTACCGGTTACCAGTTCCAGCAGCAGCACGCCAAAGCTGTACACGTCCGACTTCTCTGTGGCTCTACCGCTCTGCAAGTACTCTGCATTGCAAGTGAAACATCTTAAGTTTGAGTTAACAAAAAGGATAATACTAAATCTAACAACGTAGAAATCTTGTTAACGTGCAGACTTGGAATGAACCTGGAGCAAGATAGCCGAATGTGCCAGCAACCACGGTTGTCACATGGGCATCCTCATCTACGAGTAGTTTAGCAAGGCCGAAGTCTGAAACATGAGGCTCGAGGTTTTCATCAAGGAGAATATTGCTCGACTTTATATCACGATGAACTATCTTTGGAGAGCAGTCATGGTGCAGGTATGCTACTCCTCTAGCAGAACCAATAGCTATTCTTAATCGAGCATTCCAGTTCAGCAAACGTTCTTCTGACATATTGTCTGATCACACATTTCAGTCACAAATTATAGTAAAACCAAATAAAAAACATCACATTTTCATCGGATTCAAAAGAAGAACTCTATACCATGCAAGAAATAGTCCAAGCTGCCCTTGGCTAAGTAGTCATATATAAGAAGCCTTGCTGTAGGAAGCCGACAGTAACCTCTTAGGTTTACTAGATTTATATGCTTGACGCTACCTAAGATCTCCAACTCTCTCTCGAATACTTGATCAGAACCTTCTCTTGTCCGATCAATCTTCTTGACAGCAAAAGTTCCGCAATCATTCATAACCATTCTATATACTGTACCAAACCCTCCAGCTCCTACAACATCTTCCTCATCAAGAGACTCAATTTTCTCTACAAGCTCGCACGAAGGGTATGGTAGATCACCATGGAAGGTGATGAGCTTGGCTCCTGTTATATAAAAACACATAACAAGTTAAGAAAATAAGAGATTGCAAGATTTAAGGATTATGCATAATTTAGAAGAGGCTTTGTTCTAACTTGCATCCTGATGGACTTGTTTCTTCACTTCTGTGTACTTTTTAGCAGCCCTCTCTTTCTTCGTCAGCAGCCAAATCCAGAGAAAACCAACAAGGAAGATAATCCCAAAGCCTAACATGGATACTGCACCAATCACGATGCCTTTGATATAGCGAGAGGATCGCTTATGCACTATAGAATAGAGAAATTAATACTTTGAATTATATAGGAAAGCCATAAACCAGTGTAGCACTTAAAATCTAAATAATTCTCAAAATGCAGTACCTGTTGCTTCATCACTTTCGGCATGAGGCAATACAGCAGGAAAACCAAGAGAAGTTCGACAAGGCTTGTTTACTTGTTGGCCACAAAGATCTAAATTACCAATAAACCTAAGCATAAGCATAGAACTTTAGAACAGTATCCAAATATTGACATAAACATGAGAAAGAAAGAGCAGATGTTAGTAGAAAACTACAA
The DNA here is from genome assembly GCA_031470985.1 of Agastache rugosa. Classification (NCBI taxonomy): domain Eukaryota; kingdom Viridiplantae; phylum Streptophyta; class Magnoliopsida; order Lamiales; family Lamiaceae; genus Agastache; species Agastache rugosa. The sequence continues at coordinate 30,885,347 of CM062605.1, forward strand.
ATGGTATACTAATTAAAGCTTTTTTAACTTTCAAGAACTGCTTGTGAAACTTTTCTTTCATCACATATTTCAGTTTCAGAATTATTTTCTGCTGAAAGCATCGCTCCAAATACGGACAGTCATGTAGAACATGCTAATGGATAGCACAAAACTGAATATCGGAAGGCAGGCAACATAACCATGAACATTCAGCCACCACCACAATATGAAATTATACTAGCACGTTAAGAATCAAACAAAAGTGACCAAAAATAATATTGGAAAACTAAAATAGTAAAAATTTGAGAGGGAGAGGAACTTACGATTTACTCCCAAACTTGCTTAGAACACCAACATCCGGGACTTCACCGGTCAAGAAATTTGATGACAAATTTCTAGAAAAATTGCATTGACAATTTCATGCATTAGAATGATAAATGCAACTGTACATAGTTGACTATAGAAAGAGTGGTATACTGGTAGGTATGGTAGAATGTAATTTAACTTACAGATAGGCTAGACGTGTTAAACGACCTAGAGAAGAAGGTATAGCTCCTTTCAATGTATTGCTTGATAAATCCCTATACATCAATATTAATATACATACATCACTAAAACAAATCATTCAATAAACAGACACTACAATCTTCAGAAAAATATGTATTGATCTTACAATATAGTCAACATAGAAAGGTTTCCAATAGTTGAAGGTACTCCTCCTTGAAAATAGTTAGCTCGAAGATACCTACACAAATTCACAAAGTATCTTATTACTTGTCCCTCATAAAATACCAAATTATTCCAAGAACGAATTAGGTAAACCACATAAAAGGGGTTCCACATTTCCACTTACAGAGCTCTGAGTTCAGAACACTGTGCAATCTCATTAGGAATGAAACCATGAAGACTATTCTGATGAAGAGCCCTAAATTAAAATAAAACGTCAAAACATTTAGCAAATTACACAAAGTATTAGGCATGTAAACTGAAATAATCAAGAGGACTAAACCCTGAACCCTAAACTGAAAATAAAACATGACAAGAAGAGGACTTACAGTCTTTGTAATTTATTGAGTTTACAAATGCTAGGGGGTATAATCCCTCCAAGCTGCATGTACGGCAGGTTTCTAAAGGCACAAAATTAAATTTTTATCAAAATTTGGTACGACCCAAAGTGGATTAATTGAAAACTAGATGAATAAAAAAAAATGTGAGAATAAAAATCAGAATAACACATACATAGATATCACTCTTTGGTCTTGTGGGCTGCAAAGAATACCAGTCCAATTACAGGGAGATTCATCAATATCTTTCCAGTTACTCAGAAAGTTCTTACTGTCATTCAAACTGGATTTCACTTCCAACAGTGCAACACCTAATGTGAGAGAGAGAGAGAGAGAGCATTCAAAACACCAAATTAAACAAGATTACATGGTCTTACTAGATAAATTGAGCAAAAAGACGATTTTTTTACTATGAGTTTTACTAAGATGTAGCAGAAACACCATACCATCTGGAGTGAGAGCGAGAGAGGAATCCTGCAAAAGGGATGTTGCCAAAGCTGCTAAGAACACCAAAATTAGAACACCCATTTTCATTTCTGGCCTCCAAGGGAATTTCTTTAGTATAAAGCTCCAAGAAAATATTTTTATTTTTCTTTTTTTCTACCACTACTTTCCGGTAAGAATTTGAATGTAAAGAGGAAAGAGGAAAAGTATTTTATGATGAAAAGGTGGAAGCTTGGTAACAATGGTAGGGTTGCGAGAGTGGGTACTAGTATTATTACAAATGTGCTTACTTCAAAAATCCATAATTATTACTTTTACATGAAGAACCTACTCATGCTCAAGCAGAGCACACTCACTCTCTCTCTCTGTCTCTACACAGTATCTGTTGGAGTAAAGGAGTAAGATTCACTTGAAAACGGTATGGGAATCTGTGAAGCGAGGCATAGCCGTTGGGCATGGAGTTTAAAAGAATGGGTAATAAGAATACTCTCAAACGGAGCGCGTGAAACACATAAATAAATCAGGAAAGTTTATTGACAAATGGATCATCCACGTGGACATAGAAACGTAGAGAGCGGCAAGTGGCATGATTGTTACACGGAAGGCGCGTGAGACTCCGGTTATCTGAAGACCACAAAGGTCCAATATTGCACTGCCCGAGTCTGAACTCATACAGACATTTTGAAAGAAATGGTTCGCGAATTTGCTGGCATTTTCACGCGGGCAAAAATATTTAAACACTTATAACTAGTACTGCAACCTTCGTCCATCAAATAGTATTAACATAACTTTAACCAAATGAATTTTAAGAAATGTTTAGTAGATAGTTTGACTTTAAATTATTATAAGTATAAAATATAAGAAATTGAATAAAATTAGAGCATCAACTTCCATTGCGCCTAGAAGGACAGATTAGCTACTTGGACCCATCACTAGGTCGTGTACTATATTAGAATGGGCATGATAGGATGCGTAATAGAATTAATTTTGAAAAAACTTAATTATCATTTAATTTCAAAATATGAAAATTACATTAATTGAAAATTATATTAATAAAAAAATATGAAAATAATATTAATTAAAATATAAAAAAAATCATTAATTATAAATAATAAAAATTACATAATTAAAAAAATGACATAATTTACTTTAATTTCCATCAAAAAACTAATTCCTTATTTATTAATCTAAAATAATTAATAATTCAAGCCCATAAGCCCACTTTAATTTGAAGCCCACAAACTTAAAAACATTAACCCTAAGTATGAACTATAGAGCGTCTTATTCCTCTTCAACTCTTCTTCCTTCTTCTCATCTTCTCCAAATTAACATAAACAAAACAAAGGTGTTTGCAAGGTATTTTTTCTTCTCTCTCCCCCAAATCCCCTACAGTTTCAAGTTCAATTTTTTCACCGATTGCGCCCGACGCTATAGAAAATGCCGCGGCAATTTCTTCCCAGAACGATATGGAGGCGGCTCAAGTCGCTCATCGTGCCCTGCGATGCTATGCTCTTATGTTAAAAAATGAACGTGTTAAATATTTCATGAACGAACGAAAATAACCTTAATGCTATATATTTCGTCAAGACGAGAGTGACGCAGCGGAATACATTTGATGCCATTTTAGAAATGGTGAGTTTGTAGAATTAGAGAGAACTTGAAGAGAAAAACGGAGAGAGATTTGGGAAATTTTCTTATAGAATTTACGTTTTGAAAAGATACAAAATACAAGGAAGACTACATTATTTATTCGCATTACAAAGGCGTTACTATAACATTTTTGCTTTTACATTTTAACATATTCCAAAAACAGACCAAACCAAATGCTTAAGGAAAATTTAAAGACATGTTTTAAAACAGATGAACCAAGAGTTTTTTGCTCCTTAAATTTGAGTGATATAGATGTCAACTTCATCATCTGGTTTGGGATAAGGAAGATACGTTATCCCCACATTAGGATTCACCAGTTCCCATCTGCAAAAACACGAATTCGAATTCGAATTCAAAACTCATTCTCTAACATGATCTCAACTATTCAACACAATTAACTTCAAGTTATTAATTAATTACCTGTACCCAACAACCAGATGATGAAGTATTATGCTAATTTGAAATCGAGCAAACATGTTTGATCCCGGTGTCGGTGCCCCCTGCTCGCAACAGAGAGTAATTATATTTCACTTCAACAATACACGAATGGAACCTTTTCATCTCATCTATTTCTGCTTACATTCCATCTATCCGGGTTGAAGCACATGGGATCCTTGAAATATTCTGGATTTGAGTGAAGGTAACGGAACCAACACGCGACCTTCCAACCTTTCGGGATCTTATATCCTGTTTCCAACAACAATCTTGTTAGATGGATACTGAATGACACCACATTTGATCAACAAGTCATTAGTTTTAATGTGCTCGACATCATTCATAGCACTCCGGAACGTAAATGCTGCTAAGTTGGCCACTCTTTGTACTTCATCCACCACCTCATAATCACACACACAGAGAACAAAAGAAAAACAGTTAGTTGGTATACAAAACTAATTAACATCGATCTTACTGCTTGTATAGTTTTCGCCTTTCAAGAGTATATATATACCTTACTCGTATACTTGCACGATGCTAACTCATCGTATGTAATCAAGTCTCCGTTTAGCTTCTTACTTATCGACATATGCTCTTCCTGCACGCCGGCCTCATAAAAACACCATATACATCTCAGTAATCGAAGTAACAACAAATTAAAGTTATGATCATGAGATGCATTAATGAATATTACACGACAGCCATACCCGGAGCTTGAGCAGAACATCAGGATACTTGGCAAGATAATATAAAGCCCACATGACTGCCATAGATGTCGACATATAACCTACTACAACAAGGCTGACTATATTATCAAGAATTTCCATATCAGTTAGTCCGGTGCCCTCGTCGTCCTTCATCTGCATCAGTGCTTCCATTAGGTCATTTTTGGGCTCTGAAGAAGCTTCGCACTTCTTCCTTTCCTCCAACTCTTCTCTTAGTATCGCCATTGCTTTCCTACGACACTGTCAAATGCACGAGGTAAAGCGTTACTTCTTCTTATTAGTAAGCATATTTAGCTATTTGACATATATAGATAAGGGGTATTTTAAAAACCGTTATGTATACCAAAAAGGCGCTACATAACAATGTTTAAAACGGCCTTATCTTTGCACTGTTATGTATGAGCATTTTCTATTAGTGGTAGAAATATAAGAGTAGTAACCTGAAGGGCATAGCGAAAAGCAGTTCCTGGGAAATTGAGAGGATAAGCTCGTAATCCATTAACAAGACCCACAAATAAACCATTAAGGGTGTCCAAAGCATGATCTGTCTCAATGCTTGCAACATACTTGCCAGTGTTTGCAAATACTAACTATAGAGAGAGAGAGAGAGAGATCAGAAAAGCAGCAGGGCAATATTTGTTTATAAGAGAATGAACTCAACTCAAGTGAGCACCATGCATGCATATTAATTACCTTCTGGGCTTCTTTAAAGAGTGTGATTCTACCTCTCTGAGACCATGATTTGAGGGTAGCCGTAACTCGAGGCTGCACCATGAGATTGATCTTACGGAGAGCACCGGGCTGGTTGATAGCCCTGATAACAAGGCCTCTCACCCGGGTATGAGCATCGCCTTCCACAGCTACGAGCGACGTCTCTCCAACGACTTCATCGGAGTTCCACGTCATCAGAAAACTCGGATTTGATTGCAACACGAACTTGTTGGCAGTTGGAGTGCAAGCTATTATGGTCGGTGATCCGAAGAGGTGTGTTCTACTCCATCACCGTACCTGAATAATTCATCATGCATGCACCAACATTGCAAAACACAGTATATATGTATATATATATATATATATATATAGTTAAGTGTTCAATCTTGCTAAGTGGCTCAAAACTTATAAAGTGCTAAAGTGGTATGACCAGTTGACCACAACTTTTAAACATATGATTACTTTCATTTTATGAAACGAGCCACTTATGATGGAACAGTCCAATATGAAATACAAACCACTTATTGTGAGACGGGACGGGAGTATATATACCTCATCTACAAATGAAATGGGGAAAAAAACGTACTTGCGACGCTTAGAATTGATAAAGTCGTCGGGGCGGCGAAGAACCATGAAGTACCAAAGGAACGCCAGCATCTCACCGAGAAAAGGTATCCCCATGCAGCCTGGAGGGAGCTTAGCGCCGCCGCTGCCACGGCGGAGGTGATACGGCAGAGCATACCTGTAGTCATTTCACCACCACCACAACAACCCAGCTCCCGCCACCATTGCTGCCCAAAAACCTGCAATCATGTCTATTTCCAATCGTCTAATTTGCACTTACTGGTTTAATTAGAATGGAGGAGGTCATGTCACCTTAGTAATTTATATAGGGGAGTTCCAATCGCGCGTCCAATTTAATTTTATTATGCTTTTTTAATTTTACCTTCTTTTTTTTTTATTCCACTAACTCACCCATGGTTCGACACTGTTATGGCGGAAGATATTTTAATTAATAAACCAGATTCTTGAAATCTTTTGGATTATTCTTATACTAATAATTTAATGCTTATTTGTTAATTAATTTGTACTTTCCAATTTATGATACAACTGCATTGGCGCATTTCGTCAAACAAGTTGTGCTCAATGCGACAGCAGCTCCCTCTCTCCCTCACCTAATAATAATTTTTTTTATTTTACGCATTCTAAATGACAGCTATATATGAATTTATATCAAATAATAATATAAATTTTTTATTTAATTATATATTTTGGTATACTTGTCAAAATAAAATCTATGTGATTGAACCTACACTAAAACATGTATAATCCATTTCACATGCTAATTTTCAAGTAATTTTGACTTTCAATTTTTGAAATAGAATTTAAATTGACAATGATGTGCCTAAAAATAACTAGAGGCATGTTCTAGGTCTTTACCGAAGGTCTCTCAGAAAGAGAGGTCTTCGAACTAGGGCTCGTGTGAGATAGGTGGAAAAAGAGACCTCGTCAGGTCTCCCGCATCTTCAGCACAACTGTCCGACAACATATGTGAGGTGCTCAAAAATAACTTAAGGTCTCCATTGTGGAATTAGAAAGAGGCCACCGCGTGGACCTGGGAAGAAAAGAGACCTCGGCAGGTCTCCCGCATCCTTCTTGACCAGACTGACCAAACTACCAGTAGCTACCTACCTTTTGTACTTTTGGCAGGATAGTTGTCAGCACAAAAGATTAGAAACAACCTATAATAATGCGCCATCTGTCATTGGAGTAATTAAATACATAAATATCCTGCTACTTTATACACAAGGGACACTCTATAATATAAATAAGGAAGTTACACCCATTTTGACGAACATTCTCACGCACCCAACACTTCTCTCTCTCTCTCTTTCTTTCTTTCTCTAGTTTTTATTCTTTAATGAATGAATTCTAACTTGGGCGTCGGAGGATTTACGCCGGGACCATCCCCGGCCTCCATTTTGCAGGTCTTCCGGCAAGATTCCAACGGAGAGAGTAGTAGATATTATGCCCAGCGGCGAGGAACGAACCCAGCTCGTCGTATAAAACTGTTCTTGATGATGAGATAATTTTGGTCTCATTAGACAATAATTCAGAATTTGCTTATTAAAAAACAATCCCACGTTGGGCAGTAATATACAACACTTAAATTTTAATCCTTGTGATTAATTGTCTTACTCAACATATATAATCCATTCAAGTAAGTTTGACTTTGAACTTTTGAAATAGATTTTGACAATGATTTAAAATTTCTTTATTAAAAAACATCCCACGCTGGACAGTAATTTACACAACTTAAATTTTAAATCGAAAGATGATGAAGATAGATTCGTTTAATATATTAGGTCTTTAATTAATTATTTATTTGTCTTGTGTGTCAAGTTATATATATTTTTTTAAACGTATAGGGTTTTAGTATATATATGACATTTTATTATGTTTTGAGAGAAGTTGAGTTTCATATAGAAATGTAGAGTCTGGGTTTGTTTCCCTTCTCATGTGTTCCTTCGGTATATTTATGTTTGAATCAACAGATTAACCCTTATCCTACGTTTTCCGGTATTTTGTGAATCAAAATCAACAAATTTTGTATATTTTATTGTTTTCGAATATATTTTGCGTTTCTCCATTCATCAAATTGGGGTATCAAAGAAGGGTGTGGGCTCGGTCCTCAAGGGTGGGTGGATGATGGAGAGGCCTAATTATTACTCCCTCCGTCTCATTATTCTTGTCTTGTATTTCTTTTTGGGCTGTCCCGTTATTCTTGTCTTGTTTCCATAAAAGGAAATATGCTTCTCTCACAAAAAGTTATGGGCTCCACCACTTTCTATCTTTTTATCTTTTAAACATCATTCTCCTTAATACTCATGCCCAAAAGAAATGAGACAATAATAATGGGACGGAAGTAGTACTAAATATGATATTCTCCGCCTATTTGCGGCTCAATTTCATTTTTGTTCGTAAAGGAATATCTTGTATTTTTTTATCAATAATCATAATAAAATATGATTATGAATGTAATACACTACATAAAACTGACTGAACAAAGAATATTTTTGGGTCGTTAATCTTATAAAAGCATCGTTTTTCGAGTAGAGAGTTATTTTAGGACTTTAACTTTTGCCATTTTGCAAAAGTAGGACACATTTTTTCGGGCTTCCAATTATAGGACAAAATTTAAAAAATTAATCATCATCAGGATAGATTTGGGCCCGATTTATGATGATCGGGCTAAGTTCCACATGTGCTCAATTAAAGGGCCCTATGTCCATGTGTCTGCCCATGTGAATGCTCATGTGTCAATTTCATAATAAAATCTAAAAATTAAAACTAATTAATTCAAAATTAAAATTAGTAAATTCAATATTAACTCCCATAAAAAGAAATCACGCTGCAGAAAAAAAAAAACCCAAATCATATCTCACCCCCAATTTGAAGAACCCTAGCCCCAAATCGATTGCCCAGACTAAATCAAAGTGATATAATCGACTCTGAAACAAGGTGAAAGCATGGCGCAAAAAATCGGGCCCTTTAATTGAGCACACGTGGGCATCCATATGGGCAGACACATTTTACTAATTTTACTAATTTTAATTTTGAATTAATTAGTTTTGATTTTTAAATTTTATTATGAAATTGACACATGGGCAGACACATGGGCATCGGGGCCTTTAATTGAGCACACGTGGAACTTAGCCCAACCATCATAAATCGGGCCCAAATCTGTCCTGATGATGATTAATTTTTTAAATTTTGTCCTATAATTGGAAGCCCGAAAAAATGTGTCCTACTTTTGCAAAATGACAAAAGTTAAAGTCCTAAAATAACTCTGTACTCTCGTTTTTCCGGTAGATTTTTTCGTTGTGATACTTTCTGAGCTGCAATGCTTATTTTGAGTATAGAACTATAAACACATTCAAGTTTATATATCCAGATCAAATAATACGACCAAAGCGAAATTATAATATTATGGCACAAGATTTGATGTATGGTAGGTCAAAGGATATTTTCACCAAATATATTACTCCATCCGTCCCGCAATAAGTGACCACATTCTTTTCGCCACGGGTATTAAAGAGAAGAGTGTTCAAAAAGTAAAAAGATAGAAAGTGGTGGAACCCATAACTTTTTGTGAGAGAAGCATACACCTATCCCGGGACAACCCAATAAGAAAATGTGGTCACTTATCCGGGACGGATGGAATACTAAATTAAATTTAAAATTTGCATTAAATTAATTAATATGGACGCAGATTGCATGACGACGTAACCTTATCTACCCAAACTAATTTGGGATGATTGGTACGACGGATTTAAGCAGAATCATCGTAGTGTATTTTATTCCATTTTAAAGTAAATATCTTGTATCCGAATATATAAACATTCCATTTCAAAGTTGAAGAGTGAAATAGTGCCAAATTTGTCATTATTATCGATGCAAATTCTTTACTAGATGGTACATGCGAATTCTGATGGAGTTATTAAGAGACGGATGGAATATTATGTAGAATAAGGTTCAACCATAATAGATCCGAACACATGTGCCAAAACAGATAGACCAAGAGTTTTTGCTCCTTAAATTTGAGTGATATAAATCTCAACTTCATCATCTGGTTTGGGATGAGGAAGATACGTCATCCCCACGTTAGGATTCACCAGTTCCCATCTGAAAAAAAAAAAAAAGCTAATTCAAAAAAACCTCATTCTCTAACATGGTCTCAACTGCTTAACATAATCTCTACTTCAAATGATTAATTACCTGTACCCAACGACCAGATGATGAAGTAGAATGCTAACTTGTAATCGAGCAAACATGTTTCCCGCGCAGATTCTTGGTCCTCCTCCAAACACCAAGTATGATCCCGGCGTTGGTGCCTCCTGCTCGAAACAAAGAGTTTCGTTAATATTTCACTTCAACAATACACGAAACGAGCCTTTTCATCTCATCTATCTCCGCTTACATTCCATCTATCCGGGTTGAAGCACATGGGATCCTCGAAATATTCTGGATTTGTGTGAAGGTAACGTAGCCAACACGCGACCTTCCAACCTTTCGGGATCTTATATCCTGTTTCCAACAACAATCTTGTTAGATGGATACTGAATGACACCACATTTGATCAACAAGTCATTAGTTTTAATGTGCACCTCTGTACTCGACATCTTTGGTAGCCGTCCGGAAGACAAACGCTGCTATGTTGGCCATTCTTATTACTTCTTCCACCACCTAATCACATTTACAGAAAAAGAGCTAATTAATTAGCGTAGAAAACTGCCATCTTACTAGTTGTATGTTTACCTTTTGCTTTTCAAGATTTTATATACCTTACTCGTATACTTGCACGATGCTATCTCTTCGTATGTAATCATGTCTCCATTTAGCTTCTTGCTTATCGGCATGTGCTCTTCCTGCACACCTCATAAAACACCGTATTTCAACAATCAAACAAACAACAAAGTTATTATATCATGAGATGCAAGATCACACGACAGCCATACCCGGAGCCTGAGCAGAACATGAGGATACTTGGCGAGATAATACAAAGCCCACATGATTGAAATAGATGTTGACATATAACCTGCTATAACAAGGCTGACTATATTATCAAGAACCTCCATATCAGTTAGTCCGGTGCCCTCTTCGTCCTTCATCTGCATCAGTGCTTCCATTAGGTCATTTTTGGGCTCTGAAGAAGCCTCACACTTGTTCCTTTTCTCCAACTCTTCTCTTAGTATTGCCATTGCTTTCCTACGACACTGTCAAATGCACGAGGCAACGCGTGATTTCTTCTTATTAGTAAGCATATTTAGCTATTTGATACAGACAAGGAGAAAGAATAGTAACCTGAAGGGCATTGTGAAAAGCAGTTCCCGGAATATTCAGAGGATAAGCTCTTAATCCACTAAGAACACCTTGAAATAAACCATCTAGGGTGTCCAAAACATGATCTTTCACAATGCTTACAAAATACTTGCCAGTGTTTGCAAATACTAACTGTAACAACAGAGAGAGAGAGAGACAGAGAGACAGAGAGAGATGAGATCAGAAAAGGCGCAGCAGGGGATTTGTTTATAAGAGATTTATATTACCTTCTTGGCTTCTTTCAAGACAATGATTCTACCTTTGTTGGACCATGATTTGAGGGAAGCCGTTACTCGAGGTTGCACCATTACATTGATCTTACGGAGTGCATCAGGCTGATTGACAGCCCTTAGAACAAGGCCTCTCACTCGGGTATGTGCATCGCCTTCCACTGCTACGAGAGACGTCTTTCCAATCAGTTCATTAGCGTGCCATTTCATTACAAAACTCAGATTTGATTGCAACACGAACTTGTTGGCAGATGGAGTGCAAGCTATTATGGTTGGTGATCCGAAGAGGTGTGTTCTATACAATCCTACTCCATCACCGTACCTGATAAATAATAATTAGTGAGCGAAATTGCAAAACAAGTATATATAAATGTTCGATCTTTGCTATTATATCTCGTTTACGAAAGGAAAAGAACGTACTTGCGACGTTTAGAATTGATGAAGTCATCGGGGCGCCGAAGAACCTTGAAGTACCAAAGAAACGCCATCATCTCACCAAGAAACGGTATCCCCATGTAGCCTGGAGGGAGCTTGGCGGCGGCGGCGCCGCCGCCACGGCGGAGGTGAGACGGAAGAGCATACCAGTAATCATTCCACCACCACAACAACGGCATGGCGGTCACCACCACTGCTACCCAAAAACCTTCAATCATGTCCATTTCCGATCGTCTAATTTGCGCTTACTGATTTAATTAGAATGGAGATCATGTCATGTCACATTATATATATAGCGGTAAAATTGATACCTGAGTGCTGATTCTGTGGCGTTGATGGAGCATCAAGACAAAACTTTGCTCTACCAATTCATAATACTTGTGCATTGGCATTTCGTCGAACAAGTTGTGCTCAATGTGACACCAGTATGCAGCTCCTAACCAATGAGGGAATTGCAGTGACAAAATGCTTCTTCTCGGATAATCACCCTTTTCTCAAATGGCATCTCTCTCTCACACAAAAAATCTCTTCTTTTTTGTCACTTCTCCAACTCTTCTTAGATATATACACTAATAGTAAGTCATAAATGCATAAAATAAAGTACTGTCATTTTTAATTTGTTCGATATTAATATATTAAATGCATGCAGATGCAGAGAATGAAAATGAGTAGTATTAATTAGAAAATAGGTATTCGATTTAGAAACACTTTTCTATGTTTATATGCATGCACATTAAACGTCCAAATGAGTAGTATTTTTATTTATTTTTTCTTGTTTTCTTTTTTACGATATGTCAACAAAATTTGATATTTTCAGAATACTTCAATAAATATCAGAAATAATTTCAGCCTCATTTTACTCTTATTCAATATGCGAAACTAAAACTCTATTAATATTGCATTAATTTGTCGTTATTATTATTATTATTTTTTTTGAAGATGATTGCGCGCATTATTATGCACCCTTATTGCTTATCAAATTGCATATTGATAAAATAATTTCCTTCTTCAATTCTTTCGTATTCGAGTTCTTCTTTTGAAACTTGTTTCAAGGCGACATTAAATTCTCACATTTCAAATTATTGCCTATATTTTTTTTTCAATTTTTCGTGCATCAACTAATTTTGTTTTTCATGCATGAGATTAAGTAAACTTGTTTAAGCTGAGGGCGGAGCCATGGATGTTTGCATAAAATGGGTCGGGCTAACCTAGTCCAGCCCGGATCAGGTCCGGCCCATGAAAAATAGATGGGCTACTTAAGCCTAGGGGTGTAAACGAATCGAATCAAATCGAATATCATTCTAATCGAATCGAATTTGTAATTACTATTCACGAATTCGAATCGAATTCGAATCGTGGTCGAATATTAAATTTGATTTGAATCCGAATACTTTAATAATTTCACGAATTCGAATCGAATACTCGAATCAATAGAGGAAGGAGATGAAGAATGACTCGTCGGAAATTTGTGAATGAATATGATGAAGAACGATAGTAAGAACGATGGAATAGAAAGACAATGTAAACTAGGTAGTGATAGAGAAAAAAAGTAAGATGTTGTGACTTACATCTGTACCACTCAAGATATTAGAGTTAATGCAATACATATCTATTAAGTAAAATGTTGACCTTATTTTGGAATGGCCTTGGAGATGGGCCAAATTAACCTCAACACATTTAACATATATTTAAAGATATAAGTATATAATCCCTAATCGACTTAAAAAAGTATATTATATAAATATATATTAAAATTATATTATTATTTAAATATCTAATCGAATCTTTACGAATATCGAATCGAATATCATAATTACTAATAAATATTTGAAAAGTAATCGAATAAAAAAAAATTTGAATTCAAATCATAAAATTTCGTATACAAATATCAAAATTTGAATACGAATCACGAATCGAATCAAAATATTTGATTTGATTGTGGGATAGAAGGGCTCGTATTGAACTATTTTTCAAAGCTCAAACCCAGCACGGGCCCAGAACCACTAGAGGCCCGGGCCCAACACGGTTTCAAGTTCCATATACATTTTTAAGAATTTACAAACTTCAAAAATTTAATTGAAATCTTATACGTATATATGAGGTGATTTATTATAAATCTATACGTCAAGTCTCGGAAAAAAAAAAGTTTATGGGCACCAATGTAGGTAAGGTGTACAAAGAGTAAAATACAATCTCGCATACACCTTGCCTACATGTACGTACACCATCGATTTCTAAATTAGCATATTTATTGACTCATTTTCGGTTCGATAATTTATTTTTAAAGGTCGAATGGTCGGTAAAATACTCAACTTTTAATAAATTCTGATTTTGCACACCAAATAAAAATTATGCGTGGTAAATATCAAACTTTTAATATCTTCTGATTTTGCAATCGGATCGATTCCCCCAAATTTGATGCTGATGTGATTGCCGGAAAGGTTTATGTGGCGAAATAAGACGATATAAAAAATGTGTCGCTTTAAACTTTCCAAAACAACATCGTTTTTATCCATACTTTAAATCATATATATCTAAACTTGAAATCATTAACCCTAAATTGCATCTGCTAGGTTACGGGCTAACAGAAGAGGGAAGAGAAGAGAGAAAAGTGCATTTGATTTTTGTCTAATAATTATAACGGCAACATTTAATGACATGTGTGTGCATTATTTTGCCAAGTAATCAAAATTCCTAATTAAAATTTGGTCGGAATACTTCGTCGGTTGCCAATTAAATCAGAAAAAATCGAAAGTTTGGTATTTATCACTCAGAATCTTTACCTGGTGAACAAAACCAGAATTTATTAAAAGTTATGTATTTTACAGGTCATTCGATCTTTTTTAGATATATTATTATAAAATCATCCACTACACCACCGCACAAAAATTCAAGAATACAAGCTATACTACTACACCATATAAAATGAAAAAAAACATTATACCACACGTAGGTATAATACTTTCTCAGCTGCAATACTTACTTTCGAATATTGAACTATAAAAACATACAAATTTATATATATAACACAGCAAAAACGATATTATTATTATGGCTCAAGATTTGATGCATGGTAGGTCAGAGGATATTTTCACCAAAATATATTCTAATTAAATTTTTAAATTGCATAAACTTAATTAATTTGGATGCGAGATTGCATACGTAACCTTATCTACCCAACCTAATCTGGGATGATTGGTATCATAGCTTAATCACTTGCCTAATCTGCAAAAGGGGAAACGGATTTAAGTAAAATCGTCTTAGTGTTGATTTTTGTCGTTCGAGATAATATTCTAAAAATTATATGGATGATGCAAGGAATTAGCTTGAGTAACTATTAAATTTTATCATTACATTCAATAATTTTTGGGACCACATGTCTAGCTCTGAGCAGTTTATTTTTCTTTATAATTAGATTAGCACATAATTAGATTAGCACCATGCATTGCACAGAAAAATGTATTATAAAATCTTTTAATGCATTTTTGATATGTTTAGATCAATCAAATTGGACGAATATGGGAAAGAAGAAGAATAAATAAAAGAGAGAAAAAAATATAAGAATCGGTTGGAACCCAATTTCAGGTAGAATCTACCGCACCCTCATTACACATCTAGATGTTTTGGCGGCAAAATGGCATAATTAATAAATATAGTTACAAACTCTCTTTTTTAGCACAGTATATATTTGCTAACTGCGATGTAACGAAATTTATAACAATTCCATTAACAAATCGAAACAAATTTTAAATTTCTCCACGTCATCCAAAAAACGAAAGCAATCTCTATACTCGGAAACATGATGATGGTGGCCTTAGCAATTGAAATAATTTAATCTTAAACTTAATGTTTCTCATCAACCATATTGTTTGTTTGGATTATTTTATTTGAAGCAATTTATAAAATGATACTAACAATCTTTTTAAAGAAAACTATGAACTCAATTAATTACGACATCAACTATAATGACGCGACAGCAGTGCAAATGTGAACATCCTACACTAATTTGATTGAAAATATGGAATTTTTATACGCATTCACATTAGCTATTTTATTTCCAGACATAATGGAAGCTTCTATTTTGTTTTCTCCGCCTAACTTTATTTTTCATAATTAAAATTGCATTGATTAACTACATAAAATATTATGATATTAATTTTTATAGGTATACAGCTTCTCCAGTCTCTATCAAAATATTTCGAAACAATGTATGTAGAGTGGGCTGGGATGATTAGGGAGTGTTTGCACAAAAATATATTTTCTAGAAAGTGATTATTCGCGGTATATATGTATTTATGTAATTATTCTTTAGTAGTAAAAAATGATAGCTTTTGCAATGAATACTACTTGCCGTCAATATTATTTGATTTGAAGTGATTAATATAAACACACATGCAACACTACAATAAAAGTGTCTGATAGTGACATAATTTTAGTGACACCAAGATAAGTATCATAAAATTATTACATTTATACGTGTAACAAAATTTAGTGACGTTCTATATATTTTTTCAACATATAAAAATATAACTAAATTTCGTGATGCTTTTATTTTTGTGATACATAATTGCTACTCATTAAAAGATGTTATATTTTTTATTTTAGTGACATATTTTTTGTAGAATTGTGAGACTTATAAATTAAAAGCCAATAATGGAACATTTCGTTGTAGTTCAAATTTGCTGTGTTACAATATAAACTGATCAAATTTTGCAGTTTTAAGAAATATGCATGCATTCTTACGTTTACTCGTATTAAACAGTATATTTATCGATATCGGACTTTGTACTTTTTATTTTACTTTTAAATTGGATCTTGGTAATTTTATTTCATTGAAACAAGTATGTGGGCCAAATTCCAATAAGTTTAAGTACATAAAAAAATCGTAAACTTTACTTTCTTTACTTTTTAAAAAAACAAATCCGAAGATTACGTACGCCATTTAAATGTTACCCAAAGAGGCCTTTTTTTCCAACTCTAGTTGAAAAGAATAAAAGATTGTATCTTATGTTTCTTCTCTTTCGAAATATCCTACCTACCCTTTTGTCAAATGATTATTCTCTCTCTCAAATATATGTGCATATATAAATAATTATAGAGATAAGTAAAAGACAATGGGGCAGATAGAGAATAGATGGAGCACCACATGAATCATAAATGGACAACTCAGTCGCGCAATTGGACCACCGCACTGCTCATCATACATATTATGATGATAAATCACATTTGAAAAATCATGGGTGACAAGACTCAGTTTATAAGATGATTGTGAAATTTAAAGTTGAGATTTCAGCCTTCTTGTCTCAAGAAAACCCACTTTTTTTCTTTTTTATTTTCTTCTCTTTTTTTCTAATGAATTTTACCGTTTCTTTTATTTTATATTTCTACAAAATTACGAGACATGCTATTATTTATATAAAAATGATAATCATGGATAGTTTGGTGGGGTGAATCCGTGAATGACTAAAATAACCCTTACAATTCCGTAATAGTAACGTCCATTATATTAATTAATACACTTGTCTTTGGCCCATGAGACCACGAATGTATTTTGCATATAAAATTTGTGGTTGGGTTTGTAATTTATTACTCCTATTCTTTTTAGATTTAAAAAAAAACTTTAATTTCTTTGAATTATTTAGAGTTCCCATGGCCATAGGCCCATGGATGATACAATACTAGAGAAACGAAGTAGTAATAAGTAATACTCCATCTGTCTCGTTATTCTTGTCTCATTTCTTTTGGGCACGGGTATCAAGGAGAATGGTGTTTAAAGTGGGGAGCCCACAACTTTTTGTGAGAGAAGCATATTTCCTTATATGGAAACAGAATAAAAATAATGGGACAGCCCAAAAATAATACAAGACAAGAATAACGGGACGGAGGGAGTACTAGAGAAATGAAGCCGTATTAATTTATTTTCTTTTTTTTTCCCTAAAAAAAGTAATTATGACCTGAGTAGTCAAATGAAGTAGTACACCAATTTTACTTAAATAATGACCGGAATAATTATACTATTATATTAGAAAAATTGGTGAAAGCATCTCAAATTAGATTGTTATAAATGTAGCCAACACAATTTATTTTTATAGAAATTTAGCAATATGTCAAATCTGACCGACATAATTTTAAAGCAATAGTAACAATTAGGGATTTCTTTTATTTTTATTTTTGTTTATTTTAAGAACAAGTAAGTGAATGTAAACATTTACTCCTTCATTCCCACCAAAAAATTCGCCATTTTTGGTGGCACAAATTTAAAAAAATGTTAGGTGAGTGTGTTGTGAGTGGTGAAGGGATCTCAGTTATGAGTGGAGAAATGATCCTAAACTGGAAAGTGAATATTTTTGTATAATGTATCAAATTAAATAGTAAATTGTGAATGTGTTTGTTGAGGGCAGACAGGATATGTTTCTTACTGATAATTGACAAAATTGATTTTCCCGATGACTTTTTAGTTTTTACATATTGAAATGACTCGGATAAACGTAGTCTGAATGGTCAACATATCGAATCGTCTATTTCCAACACGATATTTCATTTTATTTTACGAATGACATTTAAAAACATAATTCAACATCAATTAATAATTTTACAATCAGAAATGACAAAAATTGTTATGATAAACACATGTTTATAACCACATTTGCAACAAAATTTTGACCAAGTGCGATACGATTTCATAAAAGTAATATTATATGATAAAGTTTTGATTATATATCAATATACATGTTAGATACAATGAAATTTAGTAAATAAAATTACCCAATAAAATTTAGTAATAATATAATTTTTCCACATCTAACAAGGTGAATTTGGACACATTTATTATCTCGATGCTGATAAAATAAAAGGCATATTAGTATATTATATGCATACGTGTCTAGAATATCCAATCCTTTGTTGCACTAGCTCCCGTATTTTACAGTACACTGGTGAAATAAAACACGAGATGCGGATCTCTAATATCAAAACCAAAACTGCCTCTTTCCCCTAATTCATTTTTGTCTGAACACTGTAGATTAATCATGAATCGTCGTCATATCAAACCAAATCTCCGACCTCTGTCATTTTGTTCTATCGCTTGCAATTTTTGTCGCTCTTACAAAACTCCACAATTAAATTTTTGACAAAAACTCATGCGCTCCACCCATTTTCTCTCTGTAGGTTACTCAATTTTATCTTTTTTTGCTACAGAAAATGTGCCCTACCTAAGACAGAGACAACCATCAAAGGTTTTATTATATATATATATTCGAAACCAGACAGCACAACGTTAACAAATTAATTGCCCACGCATTTAAGCTACTGCTCTTCTCCTCTTCTCCCATCAATTTCTGCACACAGCTGCAGTGAAGAAATATGGCAGAGAATGAGAGAGAAAATAATATGGCGGAAAATCATGAGAGAGAAAATGGTGATGGATCTCAGATCAATCATAAAATTGATGACAAAATTATGGTGGCAGATGATGAGGAGGAGCCTCAGATTAATTACAGAGGAATCAGAGCTATGCCTTATATAATTGGTAATTTTTTTGGATCTTTTTTCATTTTTTTTATGTTAATTGGATCCAATTATTGTATGTTTTGATTTTGTTTTAATTTTTTCTGCAAAACTTTAAAAAACAAATATAGGAAATGAGACATTTGAGAAGCTTGGAGCCATAGGGACACTAGCAAATCTTCAGGTATACTTAACCACCGTTTTCAACATGAAGCGTGTTTCCGCAACCACGCTTCTTAGCATCTTCAACGGCACTACCAACTTCGCCACTCTACTCGGAGCTTTCTTCTCCGACGCTTATTTCGGTCGCTACAAGACCCTCGGGTTCGGCTCCGTCGCTTCCTTCTTGGTAACATTTCCATTTTTTTTTTAAATTATTTTCATATTTCACTCCATCAATACATGTTTACTTTTTTTATTTTTTATTTAATTGTTAAACTGGCTCCGCCTTGAGCAGGGCCTGTTAGTGATAACACTGACGGCCGTGTTCAAGAGGTTGCACCCGCCGCATTGCGCCGCGGAGGCAGACCACTGCATCGGCCCGACCCCGTGGCAGATGGCGTTCCTGCTGTCCGGGTTCGGGCTGATGATCGTGGGGGCCGGCGCAATCCGGCCGTGCAACCTGGCGTTCGGCGCCGACCAGTTCAACCCGAAGACGGAATCCGGGAAGAGGGGGATCGACAGCTTCTTCAACTGGTATTTCTTCACGCTGACGTTCGCGCAGATGGTGTCGGTGACGCTCGTTGTCTACGTGCAGTCCGACATCAGCTGGCCGATCGGACTCGCGATTCCGTCACTGTTCATGCTGATCTCTTGCTTCCTCTTCTTCGTGGGGACGAAGATTTATGTAATAGTGAAGCCGGAGGGGAGTTTCCTGACCAGCTTGGCGCAGGTGGTGGCGGTCGCCGCCAGGAAGCGGCGGCTGAAGCGGCCGCAGCAGCCGTGGCTCAGCCTCTTCAATTACATGCCGCCCAAGTCGATCAACTCTAAGCTGCCGTATACCGATCAGTTCAGGTGTGTATTTCTTTTTTATTTAGGTTACTTATTAATTTTTTCTTTCTTGAGATTAATCGGGTTAATAATTGGGGAATCTTGTATTAAGAAATTACTAAATCTGCCTCTAAACTTTTTCCATTTTTTTAAACATAAACAAATATCAAGTATACACGAGGATGGAGTATTTTTTTTATTATTATTTTTTTTTTGGTATTTTATTGCGGAACTGGCCCCACATGTACCACCCCCACATCACTGATTCTCCATCTCGGTCCACATGGGGTAGTAGTTAGACAAAATTTTCTCTTATCTTCTAGGTTTTGTTTTTCTTTTTGAGAGGGACTTATCTTCTAGTTAATAGAATGATACCTTTCTTTTTTTTTGAGAAAATAACAGAAAGATACCTTTAAAATTACATAATACATATAATTTATATCAATAAATTTTTTTGAGAATATAAATCAATAAATTTATACTTCCTTCGTCTCCAAATAAGTGTCCCGAGCCATTAAAATACGTATACTAATGTATTTTATCCCTAATTATTGCATAAGAAATCGAAAAAGTAAACTTTTAACTTTGAGTCAAAGGATAAATATGTAATTTGATATAATTTTTGCATATAAAAGTTTAATGGGACAATTATTTGGGGATAAAATTTTTGATAGTTTGGGGGACGGAGGACTGAGTATAGAAGGTAAATTACAATCACCAAATACCCAATTACATCAAAGTGTTGGCAAATCCTCCTATTTCTCCACTGAAAAGTGCGTTTGCTAACAACTTTTCAACTTTCCAACTGTCACATCTTTTGATAAATTCTACTCTCTCCATTCATAAATAAAGTTCCATTGCGTGCTAGATTCGGAAATTAAAAAAGTTGTTGGAGTTGTTGTTAGTAGAATAAAAGTACATTTTTGAAGAGTAGTGTTAAAAGTATAATTTGTGGAATAAAGATACAATTGGTAGAGATCCATCAATGACAAAAATAGATAAATATAAGAGAGAATAGAGGATGTAATAATACAAAAAATGGAGTAGAACTTTTTGTTGTGGACAAATATAAATGGATAAGTAGGACTTTATATCGTGGATGGATGGAGTAACCAATTTTTACACAATCATATTACTAGGCATATTACTCCTAGTAGAATATATAAATATATGTATGTATATATATCAAAATGATCAAATAAAAGTTTCCGTTTCAAATTCATCTATGAGACTATGATGTCATGAGATAATTCTTTTCCATGCAACCTAATGATGGTCAATTGAATAGGATAAACTTTAGTCTTATTTCCATCTTCGTTAGTGTACACTCGGAAAACGGAAAACAACTTATTCCACATTGTTTCCTCACTAACCCCACAAATAATAATAATAATAATAATAATAATAATAATAATAATAATAATAATAATAATAATAATAATAATAATAATAATAATTGCGACAATAACAATATCACGTTTTATAACGACTAACTTAACTAAAAAAGAAAACTTGTGAAGAAATCGAATGTGACAACAAATCCAATTCTAGCACTATATATCGTCTATCAAATATAATACTAATTCATGTTTATATATCCGCACATGCTACGAAAATTATCTGAGATCTTGTATCCCGCATTAAGTGTTTATCTGTATTCCACTATTAATATTTTTAGTTCCTTTTCGTTTTTCTTTAATTTTTACTTCGTGTATTCTTGTTTAATTTTTATAATTATTAATTACTGCTTATTAATTCAATTAGGATTTATTATTATTTTCATATATTCAATTTGTAGTAGTTTAGTTATTAATTAAATATAAAGGTTGATTATTCTATAAACAAGGTATATATTCTTTTTGAACGTCAATTTTAATAATAAATAGTATTAATTAGAGTTCATTATAATATAATAAATTTTATTCTTACAATATATATTATTAAAGTAATGGATTTAGTAGTAAGACACAATTGCAACACAAAAATATTGAGACACGAGTGTGCGTGAGTTAGCCTAGCGGTAGACTAGTTATTCCTTAAACTAAATGTCTCAGTTTAAGTCCACCGTGGTGCATTCATTAAATTTAATGTTATACAATTCAAAAAAAAAATATTCAGACCTAAAATTCGTACTGCCCGCATGAATAACACAAGCATATATACAGGTTTCTAGACAAGGCGGCGATCATAACTCCCGGCGACGAGATCAACCCCGACGGCTGCGCCGCGGACCAGTGGCGGCTGTGCAGCTTGCAGCAAGTGGAGGAGGCGAAATGCGTGCTGCGCGTGATCCCGATATGGGCCGCCGCCATCATCTACCACGTCGGCGAGAAGCAGCAGTACATAGTCTTCCAAGCCATGCAATCCGACCGCCACCTCGGCGGCGGCCGGTTCCAGATCCCGCCGGCGACCTACAACATCTTCTCCATGCTCACCCTCACCCTGTGGGTCCCCATCTACGACCGCGCCGTCGTCCCCTTCCTCCGCCGCCTCACCGGCAAGCCCGGCGGCATCACCGTCCTCCAGCGCATCGGCATCGGCATCTTCCTCACCATCGTCGAGTCCCTCGTGGCGGCATTCGTGGAGGAGCGGCGCCGCTCCCTCGCGATCACCCAGCCGGCGGCCCACTCGAACCGCGGCGCCGTGTCGTCGATGTCGGCGATGTGGCTGGTGCCGCAGCTGTTCCTCGCAGGCCTGGCCGAGTCGTTCTCGGCGATCGGGCAGGTGGAGTTCTTCTACAAGCAGTTCCCGGAGAATATGAGGAGCATCGCCGGATCTTTCTTCTTCCTGGGCTCCGCCGCCGCCAATTATCTCAACGGGTTGTTGATATCGGTGGTGCACCGGACGACGGAGCGGTCGCCGTCGGGAAACTGGCTGCCGGAGGATCTCAACAAGGGGAGATTGGATTACTTCTACTTCCTCGTCACGGGGCTTTGTGTTTTGAATTTTTGTTATTTTGTTGTGATTGCTAAGTGGTATAATTATAAAGGGAGTGTTGAGATGGAGGAGAGAGAGAAAATTGATATAGATTTGGATTCAAGAAGTGTGTGACACACACACCAAAAAAAAAAGGAAAAAAAAAACGACTTTTATATATATATATATATATATATATATAGGATTGAATTTGTAACGCAAGATTGTATTATGAAAATATGATTGATGTAGTAAGAACTTGTGCTATATATTTGGTAATTAATTAGAGTTTCATAGAGATGGTAAATTAAAGCGCTCGTTTATAAGACGTTTGTCCGGATACTTATGAATCTTTAAAATTTACATTTTACATGTAAATGAAATTTTTTGTCCCCACTTTGTGTCCATCCTCTGTGTTTCACTATTAATTTCATTATTTTAAAAACTAGTAAGTAGCCCGTCGAAATTCGACGGAAAATAATTTTTATATTTTAATTTATATGTATATATTTTAAAGATAAGTTTATATCATATTTAAAAGTTGTGATATTGTTCATATTAATTATTAATCAAACTTAGAAAATTAATTTTATTTCACGTATCTAAATTTATAATTAGGAATGATAATGGATCGAGTATACTCATTCATTATATTTTTTTAAATCTAAATTTGTTTATAATTTTTCTTCATGTTCGTCCCAATCTCGATTAAAATAGTGATTTTACTGTACATACTCGTCTCAAATCCGTTGAGTAATACTCAATAAAAATATGAACACTCCAAGTAAAATTAATTAAAATTAGTAAAAATCATTCGTTCTATGTTATTTGAACCGTCTCGTTGGTCTATGCTAAATTACTCGATAAAAATCTAAACAAAGTTAATATTAATTAAAATTAGTAAAAATCCTTTTTTTAAGTATATTTGAACCGTCTCGTTGGTTCATGTTAAATCGATATCTCTAATCTTTGCCAAAATAGCGAAAAAATATGTTTACATCTTCAAAGTAATATTAATTAAAATTAGAAAAAATTATTTTTTCTATGTTATTTGCACCGTCTCGTTGGTTTATGCTATATTACTTGATAAAAATCTAAACAAAGTTAATATTAATTAAAATTAGTAAAAATCCTTCTTTTTAAGTATATTTGAATCATCTCGTTAGTTTATGTTAAATTAATATCTATAATCTTTGCCAAAATGCGGAAAAAATTATGTTTACATCTTCACGTTTTTTTTGCTCTTTTCTTTAGCTATCTATCTCACATTTGATTCAATGTATATATTTTCTAGAAAGCACTAATCGAAGTTTTTAGAAAAACATGAATGAAAAATGAAAAGGATTCCATATAGACATGTTGATTAAATATATTTATTTAGTTTTCATAGGGATTTTCATTTACAAATTTTCTATAGATTATTATATATGAATTAAGAATGTATAAAATAAGGATTTATAAGAATGTATTCCGAAATTATTATTATTTTAATATGCATAATAGAAGAAATTAATTAAATAGAGGGATTGATAAATATGAGATGTGATTAATAGATAAACATGTGATATTTCAAGAATATGAAATTAATAAAAATAAAAATTAGAATATATTTGAATTAAAATTAGACAAATGACCAGAATAAAGAAAAATTATTATTAGAAATGATAATGGATCGGGTATACTCATGTATTATGTATTTTCTAAATTTAAATTTGTTAAGAATTTTTCTACATGTTCGTCCTAATCTCGGCTAAAATAGTGGCTTTACTGTACATACGCTTCTCAAATTCGTTGAGTAATACTCAATAAAAATATGAACACTCTAAGAAAAATTAGAAAAAATCCTTCTTTCTATGTTATATGAACCGTCTCGTTGGTTTATGCTAAATTACTCGATAAAAATCTAAACAAAGTTAATATTAATTAAAATTTATAAAAATTCTTCTTTTTAACCAAATCGATATCTCTAACCTTTGCCAAAATGAGGAAAAAAAATGTTTACATCTTCAAAGTAATATTATTTAAAATTAGTAAATTCAATGGGAAACAACTTTTATGTTTTAATTTATATGTATATATTTTAAAAATAAGTTTATATCTTATTTAAAAGTTGTGATATTGTTCGTGTTAATTATTAATCAAACTTAGAAAATTAATTTTATTTCATGTATCTAAATTTATAATTAGGAATGATAATGGATCGAATATACTCATTCATTATGTTTTTTTAAAATCTAAATTTGTTTAGAATTTTTCTACATGTTCGTCCTAATCTCAGTTAACATAGTGACTTTACTGTACATACTCGTCTCAAATCCGTTGAGTAATATTCGATAAAAATATGAACACTCCAAGTAAAATTAATTAAACTTAGTAAAAATCCTTCTTTTTATGTTATTTGAACCGTCTCGTTGCTTTATGGCAAATTACTCGATAAAAATCTAAACAAAGTTAATATTAATTAAAATTTGTAAAAATTCTTCTTTTTAAGTATATTTGATTCGTCTCGTTGTTAATATTAATTAAAATTTGTAAAAATTCTTCTTTTTAAGTATATTTGATTCGTCTCGTTGGTTCATGTTAAATCGATATCTCTAATCTTTGTTCCATATAAACATGTTGATTAAATATATTTATTTAGTCTTCATAGGGATTTTCATTTACAAATTTTCTATAGATTATTATATATGAATGTATAAAATAATGATTTATAAGAATATATTCCGAAATTGTTATTATTTTAATATGCATAATAGAAGAAATTAATTAAATAGAGGGAAAGATAAATTTGAGATGTGATTAATAGATAAACATGTTATATTTCAAGAATATGAAATTAATAAAAATAAAAATTAGAATATATATGAATTAAAATTAGACAAATTACCAGAATAAAGGAAAATCTGAACGGAGCACCGTGGACGGGGCATCTTTATTTTCGTATTAGTAATAGATATATATTTTAAAATAAAATTTTAGTAATATATAATTAACCTTAATAGTATTTATTATAAAAAAATTGGAATTTAAAAAAAATTATATATATTGGAATATTGTGGGGGAGAGCGTTTCTAATCTATATTTAGAGTACAGAGTTTTTTTAGGCCACTAAGTATAGCTAGGCATTTTGCGAAAATAGGACAACCTTTTGCGGGCTTGCAATTTTAGGACAAAGTTTCAAAAATTAAGCATTTGCAGGCCAAAAAAGCCCGATTGGGCTAAAACGCACGTGTTTTGCATGTGATGGTATTTTCTTCGGCCCATTGATGATGTGGCTGCCAACTAAGTGCCACATCATTGCCATCTCATTTTTCTCAATTAAAAGAAATTAAAACTAATTTCTCTCTCTTTGCCCACCCCTTCCGCCGCCTCAACCACCTCCGACCGCCACCACCACCATCACCACACAGCTCTCTATCTGCCCCTCCCTCTTTCTCGTTCCACCACCTACAACCACCACAACAGTCGTCCCTTTCTCTCTCTCTCTCTCTCTTCGCCTACATCTGCCACCCACCACCACCACTGCCCTACCGCCGCCGACGACCAACACCAGTCCGCAAGACACGCCGCCCGCCATCCACTGCATCTTCAAGATTTACAACACCCCCAAAATCGCCGCCCGCTTCGAGTCTTGTCTTGATCTGAATTTTTTTAGAGAGAGAGATACACAGAGAAGATAGAGAGGAGAGAGAACTTGTGAATAGCTGCCATTGTTGTTGGTTGAAAAGCTTAGTTCTAGCTTGTTTCTTGAGAGTCTTGTAACTGTGTTGGGGGTGATAATTCGTCACTAAGATTCATAGTAAAATCAGTCGGTTTCTTTGCCCGTGGACGTAGATCCGTTTCAGATCGAACCATGTTACACCGCCAATCTCTTCTCTCTTCTCCGTCGTCAATCTCCTTCTTCACAAATCCGACGATGAGACGGGGCAGCGGCAAGATCCCCTACAAGAAGGATCTCCAACGACGATAAGATGGGGCAGTCGGCAGTGGTGGTCAGCGGCGGAGGTGGGGCAGTGGTGGTGGTGGTTGGCTGGCGAGAGAGAGATAGAGAGGGAGAGGCAAGTGTGGAGAGAGAAAGAGAAGAGAGATGAATGGTGTTGCAAAAGCTTGTCTAGGAATGATAAGGAAGAGATGGTGATGGTGAGGAAGATAGCGTAGAAAGAAGAAAAATGGGGTAAGAGGTGGTCGCCGGCGGAGATGGGGTGGTGGTGGTGAAGGTTGGATGTTGGGAGAGAGAGAGGGAGATGTAGGTGGGGAGAGAGAAAGAGAGGAGAGAGGAATGACTTTTCATTTTTTTCTTTATTTTTTATTCATTTTTTTATGATTCATCAGCTTAGTGGATGCCAAATCATCAACGGGCCGAAGAAAATACCGTCACGTGCAAAACACGTGCGTTTTAGCCCAATCGGACTTTTTTTGGCCTGCAAATGCTTAATTTTTGAAACTTTATCCTAAAATTGCAAGCCCGCAAAAGGTTGTCCTATTTTCGCAAAACGCCTATACTTAGTGGCCTAAAAAAACTTTGTACTCTCTATATTTATGTATATAATAAAAGTTCTTATAAAATAAGTTACATGCAAAAATAAAACAGTAGATTGGATTTAAAATATAATATTCTTTTTTTTTGAGGTAATATTCTATAGGAATATTTGTTACTCCCATCACATCGAGTATTAGGTTTTTCTTATAATAACAAACCCTCCGTCCCCAAAAGTGTGGTGCATATTTGATTTGTTATGAAAAATAAAATATTAGTTGAACCACACTAACTAGGGACGGAAAATATAAATTCGATACAATTCAAGACAAATGATTCAGAGGAACTGAACTTTTGTCTTTCTCCAAATAATCTCCATTTGACTAACAATATATTATTATTATCCAGAAATTAGTGGAATGTTGGACGAAGAGATTACATGGATTATTTAAAAAAAATTATTGTATGATCACGTATTTTCCATTTTACATATATATATAATATACTCCATTTTTCCAGAAAGGGCGTGATTACATTTCTTTTTTTATCGTACACTAAGAGTGTGATTTTTCTATTTAAGGAACGACCTCATGCAGTACTCTC
Organism: Agastache rugosa; assembly: GCA_031470985.1. NCBI lineage: Eukaryota > Viridiplantae > Streptophyta > Magnoliopsida > Lamiales > Lamiaceae > Agastache > Agastache rugosa. The sequence goes on from CM062605.1 coordinate 30,913,395, forward strand.
ATATATTTTAATCTCACTTAAATTCAAAATGATGACCTCTTTCTCCACTCAAATATATATCTTACTTTTTCTTAAAACTATGTCACCCATCAAAAATCAGACTATTGATGGACGGAGGGAGTAAAAACAAATTTCGTATCTGATTCAAAAAGGAAATAGTCAGGACCATGAAGCCCGTATCGTCTGCCCCATCTTTTAAATTTAAATTTAAGTTCAAGCATTTATGTTTTTTTAAGCTTAATCTTGATCGAAGATGTTTAACAATTTTTTTAAGGGAATTACATGAGATATTATAATTTTTTTAAGCTTCCAATCACTAATCTAATGATCGAAGATGTTTAACAAAATTAACAATTGATTTATTCAATAATATATGCATCTTTCTTACTATCTGGAAACATATAAACCGTCTACCTAATCAAATATTATGTTAATTGGTATATATGAATTATGGTCAAACCAATCAACACAAGACTCCGATGAAATCAGATTTTCCGAGAAGTCAGAATACAGTGAACACGAGCCATATTTGAAAATTTTCTTCATACTTGAAATTCCTAATATCAGATTTTTTTAAATAAATTAAATTAAAGTCATGTCATTGTCGAAAATCATTCAAAAAATCAGACTATAAAATACTACTCTATAACTAATTACCCCCAAAAAATGACCCTCTTAAATCAAACATAAAATGTATCATAAAACTCTCTATATGTCAATATTTGTGACGGAACAATTATATATTAAACTTGTTATATTATACTTAAATTAATATGATATAGCTCGTTGTTCTTTTATTTATTTTCAGATTTTAATATATTGTACTAGATCGATGAAATATAATACAATTCTACACCTTAATATAGATGACGCAGTACTGCGTAATACGTGTCTTACTATAAAGTTTTGCATGAAAATTATTTCGTATACTATATATTATCAAAGCTGTAAGATGTGCAGGCACATCGCAAATGAAATTCTAGCTTGATCCCTAGACGTGACAAATGATTCTCATTAAAAAAATTAATTAATTAATACGAAATTGTCAAACATTAATGTAACACATACTCTCATTTCTAATGACAATAATTGAATTTTCCTAAAAAAAAATAATAATTGAATTCAGTTAGGTATTGCACATTATATGACATTTTATCGTAGGAAATTATATTAATGCGTTGTTAATTAAATTCTACCCAAAACAGCATAATTTAATTGACTAGGCTACTAATATCTAATCGCTACATATTTAGAACTCCAATTGCGAATATCCTTTTATTATTAGAAATTTGAAATTGACTTGATGAGTAACCAGTACGTGATCTCTTTTATGTAATAAATTTTAAACAGTTTTAATTTTTTTTAAAAACATAAAGACTACATAAGAAATTGGAGAAAGGAAAAGTCTCTGAATCATTTGTCTTGAATTGTATCGAGTTCACATTCTATTTTATCAATAGTAAATTATAGTATATAATACGATATATTATGAAGATTATTTTTTTTAGTAGCTCTCAATATTATATTATATATGTGTACGTATAATGGAAAATACGTGATCTTACAATAAATTTTTTTTTTTGGAAGAATCCAAGTAATCTCTTCCTCCAACATTCCACTAATTTCTGGATAATAATAATATATTGTTTGCCCAAAGGGAGATTATTTGATTGGACTAAGATTCTTAATTTCCACAATTAGTGCACCCGACATGATGGATCATATATAGCATTCTCTTTATTCATATTTCGAAAATTAAAAACTAAGGGACATCACATTTACAGATAACACACTTAATTAAATTTCGATATCCTTCACTAATTTTGAATTATTTTTTATAAGTAGTACTCCTTACAACCACATTTAAATATGTTTTTTTCTTTTTTTTTCATAATACACACACATGACTCAAATTCCGATCTATAAATTGGAAGGAAAACGTCTTACCAACTAAGTTGCGTTTCGTTGTCATATTTGAATATGTGTTGTTAAAAACCTTATTATGTAATAATTAATGATTTCAAAAGATTACAAACGTGTTCATCATGATATTAATTGAGAATGAGCTTAAATTATCGAACTTCAATTTTTAGTTTTTGCATTAATACACGTACAAGTTTGTATATCTCTAGTACATTGTGCATGAGATCAAGAGAGAGAGAGAAAGAGAGAGATTGGGATATCAAAACCCTTTATTATATAATCAATGCAAGTAACCCTTGATATTTAAAAAAAAAAATGCATGTAACCCTTTATTAGTGCCCCAATTAATCCATCCATTTTTTAATTCAATAGAACTATAAAATATAAATACACACCATGAACTCAAAATTAAGGATCATACCATCATTTAAATATAAATACTAATTATTTTTTTGATGTATGTATATATATACAAACATCCCATAATAACTAATAATACCGAAATAACAAGTCTCTCCTTAGTGACAGATCTTGGATTCAATCCCACCTAAGTGTGGTGTAGTTCCTATTTTGTTTGGTGGTGTGGTGGTCTCGCCTGCGTGCGGTGTAGTAGTCCCACCTTTGTGTAGTGTAGTTCTTTATTTGACATTATATATATATGCTTTTGTAATTCTCTAAAAGAAGAAGAAAAATAACTAATAATACCGAAATCAGTAATAACGGAGAAATATATATATATATATATATATATATATGGAAGAGATCATATGTAAAACCATTTTCCCGTAAGAAATAAGAAGCAATCTGGACCATTGATTTTTGTAGATCTACGGTTGTCATTGATCGGTGCATTACAATTGAACATGAAATGCATTATCGTAACAATGCATTGTAATAAATAAAAAATGTATTATTATGACAGTGTATTGTAAAAAGACATAAAATACATTATTTTAGTACATAAAATGCATTATTATTATTTTTTACGGGAAAAGTGTTTTGTACGTGAACCAACCCATATATATATATATATACCACTAATTAAATATATAATAATTCAACTTAGTTGACTAACAACAATTATTGATAAAATAACATTTCAGGTTCCAGCTACCAATGTTTTATACATATCATAAACAATCAAACAGTTGGTGGAAACAAACACCATTTATAGCAGCCCCATCTCAGTGTGTGTCTGTGTGTGTAAGAAAGAAATGGAGAAGAGAGAGAAAGAAACCAAAGAGGTGAAGGTGAAAACACCATCTCCAACAATCGAAGAAGATGACGAACCTCAGATTAACTACAGAGGCGTCAAGGTCATGCCTTTCATCATCGGTAATTAATTAAGCCAAACATTTCTTGCTCATTATATCCACATTTATTTCCATAAATTCTTGAAATTAATTAATCTCTTCTCGAATTAAATATATTATTACAGGAAACGAAACCTTCGAAAAACTGGGAGCAATCGGCACTCTCTCAAATCTTCAAATATATCTTACCACAGTCTTCAACATGAAACGCATTTCCGCAACTTCTCTTCTCAACGTCTTCAATGGCACCACCAACCTCGCCACCTTAGTCGGAGCTTACCTTAGCGACACCTACTTCGGCCGCTACAAGACGCTCGGATTTGGCTCCATCGCTTCCTTGCTCGTAAGTCGAGTAGCAGCTGCAGATTTCCTTCATCATTCAAATGAAATAAAATAAATACTTGACAAACTTGCATTAGGCTCACAGCTGTCAAAAATCTGAAGCCTGACAGGCTCGGGCCAGTCCGACTGTTTTTACATTAAAATCAGTATTTCAAATTGGATTGGACTGTCATTTTATGTCTCTATCCAGACTGGCTTGATTTGAGCCGGACCGGTCTGAGCAGTTTGACGGCTCTTTATTTTAGGACAAGTGGCCAACTAAAACTTTTTTTTTTTTTAGGGCTTGGTGGTGGTGAGTCTCACGGCGGTGTTCAAGAACCTCCACCCGCCGCACTGCCAGCAGCCGGGCGACGCACGCTGCGTAGGCCCGGATGTTGGGCAGATGGCCTTCTTGCTGCTTGGCTTCGGCCTAATGGTGGTCGGAGCCGGCGGCATTAGGCCGTGCAACTTGGCGTTTGGGGCCGATCAGTTCAATCCGAAGACGGACTCTGGGAAGAGGGGGATCGACAGTTTCTTCAACTGGTACTATTTAACGGTGACGGTCGCCGAGATCGTGTCGTTGACGGTCGTCGTCTACGTGCAGTCCAACGTCAGCTGGTCGATCGGGTTAGGCATTCCGGCCATCTTCATGTTTCTGTCGTGTTTCTTGTATTTCATCGCCTCGGGAATGTACGTGAAGGTGATGCCGGAGGGAAGCCCCATTACCGGATTCGTTCAGGTGGCGATGGCCGCCGCCAAGAAGAGGAAGCTGGAGTCGCCGGAGCGGCCGTGGCTTAGCTTGTTCAGCTATACGGCGTCCAAGTCTCTCAATTCTAAGCTGCCTTATACTGATCAGTTCAGGTAATTATTTTTCTTCCCTTTTGGTAAATGTTGTCTTTAATTAATTTGTGACAAAATTTAATTAATTATTTAGGAATTTGGTGAGAAATTTGTTGCTTGTGAAATTAAAATATAGGATGAAGTGTGCAATTTCGAGTTTAATTTCTTAAGTGGAGTTCAATATTTCCTATGAGGTCAATGAATTAGACCAATAAATTCCTTTCTTGTCTTCATTTCTAATTTTGTTTTACAGAGCTAATTAATACTCCCTCCATTCCACTATTTTAATCCTTCTTATATTTTTACACGAATTAAGAAAATACATTTAATTTTCTTGGAATCTGTATGATTTTTATTCAATTTTTCTATTTTGCCCATATATATTACCTCACACATCAATTTTCACAAATATTGAATAAGATTATATTAATTAGAAAAATAATGTTATAATTAAAAGGTGGGTTATAGTTTTGGAACATCCCGAAACTAGGGCTGGCAAATTTCCGGGCCGGCCCGCCCCGAGCCCGGCGGGCTTTTTGGAAAATCGGGCCGGCCCGGCCCGGCCCGAAAATTCACCGGGCCGGAAAATATGGAGCCCAGCCCGGCCCGAAAATCAGTTTATAGCATTTTTACCGGTCCGAGCCCACCGGGCTTTGCTTATTTCGGGCCGCCCCGGCCCGAAAATTCATCGGGCCAGAATTTGCTGAGCCCAGCCCGGCCCGAAAACAGGCTGGCCCGTCGGGCCGGGCCGGGCCTGTTTTGTCAGCACTACCCGAAACTAAAAAAAAAGGACGTACTAAAATGATGGGATGGAGGGGAGTATGATTATACTTTGTCGGCATTTCTATGTACTCCATCCATCTCTTATTAAATGTCCGATTTAATTTGAAATAAATTTTGTCTCCAAATAATTGTCTCATTCCAATATCTAGAGTAAAATGATGTCAAATTTTTATCATTACCCTTGTCATAAAATCAAATTCTTTAAATTTTTTTAACTTTATATACAATAATTAGAGATAAAAAGAGAAATTTATTATATCCTTGACGTATAAGTTCTGCCGACCAGGAATAGAAGACGGAGGGGGAGAGTATTTATTTGCATGGCCCATCAATTTTATCACTTCAAATAATAATAATAATAATAATAATAATAATAATAATAATCTATAGTAGTAGCATTAATGTAGGGAGAAGATCCCAATGCAGTTGGAATAAATAAATTCTTAAAAAAAGATAAATCAGTTGAATAAATCTTAAACAAGTAAAGTAAGACATAGGCATCGGGGATCACTTTGTAGTTAGAAAAATCGCAAAGTACCCACTATGTTTTAGGGGAATAATAAAACATGCAAGACCAACCATATAAATAATACATATATAAAACTTTATTTTATGCTCACCTACTATAACAACCATTTTTTATATTTTCTTTATTAGGTAGAGTTGTAAGTTTCTGTAACAATAATACTTTTTGGACATATATGTTCGGACATAAAAAGGTATATTAATAATTTTAACTTAAGATTTATTTAATAAAATCATTTTAATCAATCATTTTATCTAATATTTTCATAAATACCTTTTATCATCAATCATTTTATCTAATATTTTCATAAATACCTTTTATCATCAATCATTTTATCTAATATTTTCATAAATACCTTTTATCATCAATCATTTTACATTATTGCCGCTTCGTTTTCTACTCAAACGTATGCAACTTTTTACCTTATTTCACGATTAATCTTTTTTAATATTATTAATTTATTACCACTGATAAAATTCTCAAATATGCATCTACCCAATTTTCTTTTTCATATTACTTATTATTATTTTCTTTTTCATATTTTCTTTTAATTACAAAATTTATGTCCGGACATTTATGTCCGAATAGCATCACTCTTTTTGTAATAAGAGTTTGGAGAAGCTCCATTTGCATATAAAATAGATTTTCCCATATCTAAATACTATTTTTGTATGACCTATTCAAAGTTCAAACTTAACCCTATCATGCATTATTGCATATTAATTTGCAATTGACTTTGCTATGCAATTTGCTACACAAGATTCTTTCTATTATTTTGCTAATCATGACGTTTTTTCAAAAAGTTAATGTTGTATGCAAAAATCTAGATGATCATATACAGTCTTAACAAAAAAAATTATTTCTCTGAAGTACTTAAAAATTAAGAAATTGTAAAAAGACATGTTTTCTTTTCATTTATTTACTTCAATTTTTTCTCTCTGGTTCTTTTGCAACTAGAGATTTGGTCCTACTTAATTGAGAAGCCCACTCCCCAATAAGTCAATAACTAAGGAGGAAAATGCATATATATGCGCCACTAATATTTTATTTTTTTTTGCCCTTTCTAAGTGATCCCAATCATTGTTTCAAAGATGACGGCTTTTTATTTTTCATTTTATTGCATTATCATAAGAAATCTCTTATGTCAAAAGGCTCCATAGTCCATATTAGTCGCTGCCATCCCATCATTACTTCGAAAATTTTCGACTTATAAAATATGGTTTGCTAATTATCCAACATTGCAAATGTCACATTTTCTCAATTTAATTAACCAGAAAGAACACTCACCTATCCACTACTAACCTACCCACGACATATTTTTATTAAATTTCACGTGTTCACTATTGTCTAAAGTTATTTTTTACTTCAAACTTCTTGTCCGAATGATTGCATGAGGCAACCCGATTTAGGATCATCTATCTCACTTTTAGTGTCTCACCTATACATAAATATTTTTTTATTTCGTTTTTTCATGTTTCTCTTTAATTTCAATTTTTTTAATTTCGGTTTAATTTTACAACTTATAATTATGATTGATTATTCCATGATTAGAATAACAATTTTTCAATTTTTAGTTATAAATGGTAAATTGGTAATTGGAGGCAACCCATGTGGCAGCACTTGAGATCCTTACTAGTATTTCTTATTCAAATTTTTATATTTTAATTTAATTTTGCAAATATTTATTAGGATTTATTATTTGATAATTAGAGTATATAAATGATCAAATTTCTAATTATAAATGTTAGTTGGGAGTCCAATATACTACTTCAAAAATTTTTATTCCTATAAGAAACATTAATAAAATAACGAACCTAAAAGCACGTAACACGACTTGAACACAAAAATATTGAGACAGATTATCCGAACCGCCATCAATATCTAATGTAGCGCTTCAATTCCCAGTTTCCTTCAATCTCACTCATGCATGCTCTACTTCTCTCTCTCTCTCTCTAGATTCCTGGACAAAGCTGCAATCATAACTCCAGAAGACAAGATCAACCCAGAAGGCTCCGCCGCAGATCCATGGCAGCTCTGCAGCATGCAGCAAGTGGAAGAAGCCAAATGCGTCCTCCGCGTCATCCCCATCTCCCTCACCGCCATCATCTACCACATCGGCGCCCAGCAGCAGTACATCGTCTTCCAAGCCCTCCAATCCGACCGCCGCCTCGCCGGCACCAGCTTCCACATCCCGGCCGCCTCCTACGTCATCTTTGCCATGCTCACCATCACCCTGTGGGTCCCGCTCTACGACCGCCTCGTCGTCCCCCTCGCGCGCCGGATTAGGCGAGGCGGCAGCGAGAAGCAGGGCGGCATCACCGTCCTCCAGAGGATCGGCGTCGGCATCTTCCTCACCATCGTCGAGTCCGTTGTCGGGGCGCTGGTCGAGCAGCGGCGGAGGTCGGCCGCGCTGGGCGGCGGCGCCCCGATGTCGGCCATGTGGCTCGTGCCGCAGCTGGTGCTGGGCGGCCTCGCGGAGGCGTTCAATGCCATCGGGCAGCTGGAGTTCTACTACAAGCAGTTCCCGGAGAACATGCGGAGCATTGCCGGCGCGTTCTTCTTCTGCGGGAACGCGGTTTCGAACTACGCATACAGCTTCTTGATCAACACCGTGCACAGGATGACCGCGAAGGATTCGACCGGGAACTGGTTGCCGGAAGATCTGGACGAGGGGAGGCTGGATTACTTCTATTATCTGGTTGCAGTCTTGTGTGCTTTGAACTTCTGCTATTTTCTAGTCTGTGCTAGCTGGTATAGATACAAGGGGACTGCAGATTCCACCATTTCTTTCGACATGGAGGCCAAGAAAGTTGATCACCATTCTGCGTGATCAAGAAACAGAGAGAGAGAGAGGAGAGAGAGAATTGCTGCAACAAGCAATGTATTCAGTCTCAACTAGCAATATATATGTATATATATATTATATATATACATATAGTTCTAAATAAGGAAAGTGGCAGAATAAAAAGAAAGTCAAGAATGTCCCTACGCTGTTATTCCATGTACAAATGTTGAAGGTTTTGGAAACAGAAACAAACAAATGCTGCAAAATACTAAAACTTTTTCAAATTTATGAACATCGATCCACTTCCTAAAAAGTATTAACTGAAATATTACAGAGCAGAATACAATGATTCTGAAAATACACTTGTGCAGAATGCAATTGCATAACCGATCCTCAGCTTAATAAACCGCGATAATACCTCGACTCAAAGATTGCATCCATCATCAAAATATAGAGGGTATCGATCTTCTCAGACAGTATAGGCTTGCTGAATCGTGTCTATATCCAGACCCTTCAACCTCACGACTGATTCCACGTGACCTTTGAGCGTATGCAGCTCCCGTAACCTGCACACAACGTATTCATCGTAGGGGAAAACAGCATTTTGAAGCATAACAGTCTATCATTTGGCTTCTGCTTGAATCAAATAGTTGATTCTCAAGGCAATGATCCTCATAGAAAACAGAGATGGTTTGATTTGATAATAAAACCTCTTTGATTCCTACATTTGTTTCTGTTTTACTAATTCCTCTCATTTAGATAAGAACAAACACGAAAAATCATTACCTAGCAATCTCAGCCCTCCTCTTTGCTTCCTCAGCCAACTGATTGAGTTCGGAGAAATTATTGGTTTCACTAAACAATTTGGTGTCGGGTACTTGCAACCCGTGAAGGGTCCTTTGCGCGTGCGCCCATTTGAGCTCCCGTTGCTCTTTCCCGAAATCTTTCTTCCTGGTGAAAGCAATCTGCAATAGAGAAAACCCCATTAGAGAAAATGAAAGAGCAATCAAGACCTGTGGAGTTATAATGTTTACCCTTTGCTCAAGAACAAGATCCCAAGCCCTTCCACTAAGAGCATAACGGGTCAAGAATTTGATGATATCGAGAGGGATATAGAAAATGATGTTATAAAGCCAGATCACCCCTGCCCAACCCCATCCAATCCCTTCAATTGCTGCAAAGCTCCAGTTTGCATACACCGCGATCAAAGTGGCAACCTGTTCCCAATAAGTACAAAAATCAAGGTAAATATTCGAACGGGAAAATTCCATTAAATTGGCAGTAGATAAGTTTTCTAACCAGTTGTGCAACAATAAATGCTGCTACAAGCAACAAACCAGGGCGCTCAACATATGACCAGCTTCGGGATCTTGTAACGAATATCAAGGCCTGACTGATGGTGCTCACTTGAAGGTATATTGCTGAAGCAAGCTTTCTGAAGTCATCATGAGCAGTCTTCTCGAGGGTTGACACCCCAAATACTCTCTAGCAATTTAAAGTATGTGAACGATCAGTTAAATAAAATCACCATAAATTCTGTTGAGCAAGAGCACAATATATAGGCAAATAAGAACTTGCTTGATTAGGAATGAGAATTCCAAAGTACATTGTATCGTATTATTAGCTTGATTATCGTCATAAAATGCAAATAAGAACTTGCGAATTGAAGTGGCTATATATGAATTCACAAATATTTGTAGCTCGAGTAACAAAGGAATGGATGAAAGTCCAACAGTAAAAAATAAGTTAGAAGAATAGGTTGGAAGATCAACATACCGGAAAGAAATCTGTTTTATATGCTGCCCAAAAGAATATGACTGTCATCATAGCCAAGTAACCACCAAGAACGACTCCAGTTGCAAAAATCTCAGAAAGCTTCCAGCTGTCGGGAAGAGGAGATGGTTTCACTCTATCTTTCGATATGGTCATGATGGTACCTTCACCATAAGAGTTTTACAAGAAGTGTCAGGAGAAGCAGTAAATGGATATATATTTACATATGTATGCATTAATGGGGGGGGAGAGAGAGAGAGAGAGAGAGAGAGCAAACCATCATTGAGAATTGCAATGATAAGCACCATAAAAGGAGGAAAGTCAAATTCCCATATCAGGGCTAACAGCATGAAGCCAAGCTGATTCACATAATAAAAAAGGAGAGTGGCGAAAGACATCAGAATATAGTTTAAGATTATTTTAAAAAAAAAAGGAAAAAGAATGAACAATTCGTAACATACCACGATACGGATTGTTATAGAAACAGCATAAATCTGCCAAAATTAGGGAACATAGATGAGCTCAATGATCATGTAAGAATGCCAGAAAAAAAAAATGTAAGAATGCCAGAATAGCCCATAAACAGAACCTGTTTTTTTTAATGCCGAAGTCAAAGATAATAGGCAGTACCGTGTAATTTTTCATCCTTTGGAAGATCGCCCGACTAGTTAAAACAGCACTAATGATGACACTGAGGCCAGGTTCTGTAAGTACAATATCAGAAGCACTACGAGCTGCATCAGTCGCATCAGCAACAGCAATTCCTATATCAGCCTTCTTCAGAGCAGGAGCGTCATTTACTCCATCACCAGTCATTCCACAAATATGTTTCCTGGCTTGCAGCCGCTTAACTATTTCATATTTGTGCTCTGGCCAATATCCAAAATGAGCATAAGTAATTGATTCATATTTGTACACTGTTTAATATGATGAATAAATGCAAAAAAAAAATACCAGGGAAGACACCAGCAAATCCATCAGCTTTCTCTATGAGTTCATCGATTGGTAGAGAAGCAATTGATTCATCTTTGTTATGTCCCAACAAAGCGGACGAAGGATACATGTTAGTTCCCATCCCCAACCGTCGTCCTGTTTCCTTTCCTATTGCAAGCTGATCCCCTGTCAAACCGCATCATCAAGCCATTATTATTCAAGAATATACCATACTAAATGTTCAAAAGAGGGAACTTCGTGTAGAAAGATAGACATGGAACCAATGATCAAACAAGTGCAACTTGATAATAATTACTTTATTGGATCCTCAGCATCGTGAACCCAGACTCATGTCTAATATTAACTATTTAAAGAGTCCCTTACTGAAAGATTTAATACTGTATAGATAGAAATATGTTCTGATCCCTAATCTACGACCGGGGAATCTCTGAGAGAAGTGGGGAGCAGCTTCATTTTGATGGATATATTGCAAAATAGATGATCATAGATCCTGTAAGACGATAGATCAATCCAACCTAAAGCTTAGACTCAGGAATTCTAAGTAGCCGAGGAAACCCCGTTAGGAATAGACTCAAGTAATACATTATATGATGAGGTAACTTGCAATGTTGACAGTCTCAGTAAAACTAGGCACTGATCACAAATAAAACTTATAGTTTAACAAAAAAACAGTCTTTTCTAAAGTTGCAACAAGAGTTTTACCAGTTATCATTTTAACATTCACTCCAAGATCTAGTGCCCTTCTTATAGTTTCTGCACTGTCGTGCCTGGGTGGATCAAAAAGAGGCATGAGACCAATGAACTGCCATGGGCCTCCAGGACTCTCTTTTGTTTTTTCCGGAAGTTCCTGCAAGAACGAGCAGCGATTGCACCTCAAGCTACAGTAAAGGTATCATATTTCAATAAAATCTACTGATATGAGGCAAATCCATACACCTCTTCAATATGTGAAGATTAATGCACAGCATAATGCAAATGTATACCTGGTATGCCACTGCGAGCGATCTTAAACCTCGTTCAGCAAACTTGTCGATCACAGCATGAACCCTTCGATCTATCTCTGACTTGTTGTGTGCAAGGTGTAGAATCTGGAGGCATGTTGCAGACAATTAGCATTACCATCGTAGAAAAATGACAAAAAAAAAAGAAAAAGAAAAGGAAAAAAAAAAAAAACTAAGACTAAGGACTGTACCTGCTCCGGTGCACCTTTACTGACCCTGTGCCATTTTCCCTCACCATCTATGTAAGTCAATGCAGTCCGCTTGTCAGTGGGATTAAAAGGAAGGAAGTGTACTTCTCGAATTCCAGCACGTGCCTGTTCATAGTATTGTTTAAGTCAAACTGGAAAACTTGCAGCAACAGTGAAACCAGTATTTTGCATTACAAGGCATATAAAGAGTAAACAAACCTACCTCCTTCGGGTCAGCCAACATTCCAACTATAGCTGCATCTATCGCATCTTGATTTTCTGTTCGAGATGCTCGAGCAGCCATTAGAACAACAGTATCTGCATCAACGCCTTTGGCAAAAACCTATGCATAAGAGTTGACAGAGAACCAAAGTTTCAATCTCCATAATACGGTAACGAAGGCATAAACAATCATCAGAGAAGTATGAATCCCTGACCTCGATGATATTCTTGTCAACAGTAAGCTTATTCAATGTCAGAGTCCCAGTTTTATCACTGCAAAGAACATCCATACCAGCCATCTCCTCTATAGCAGTCATTCTCTTTGTGATAGCTCCCTACACGGACAAAAAAATCCCGTTACATACTGCGATCACCAGAGAAGCATTTAACCAACATTCTGATCAGAATAACCAGACCTGCTGAGCTAAACGATGGGAACCAATGGCCATCGTAACTGAAAGAACAGTCGGCATGGCAATTGGAATTCCACCAATGAGCAACACTAGAAGATTGTCAATCCCGGGACGATATTTCCTATGTTGAATAGGGTACATGACAATGATCTCTATAATCATCCCAATAGCAATAGAGCATATGCAAAAGTTTCCAATTGCAGTTAAAACCTGATCAGTACAAAAATAATTGAGACATTCATATTTTCCATAATATATAAGCTGAGGATTCGGAATAACAATCGGGTACTTAAGGAACTTGCCTTTTGGAAGTGCCCCACTTGATTAGTAGAATCAACAAGGTGTGCCGCCTTCCCAAAAAAGGTGTGGACCCCCGTTGCAATAACAATAGCCTCAAGCTCTCCCTGTTTGCAGGTGGAACCAGAGTAGATGCCGTCTCCTGGCCCCTTCGTCACAGGAAGGGACTCGCCCGTCAAAGCAGACTGCATAATAACATCATGATTCCAGTTAAACAACAAAAGTCAAACTTAGCATGAATGCACACAAAGAGAGGACACACACCTGATCGATTTTCAGTGGATCACCCTCCAGCAAACGAGCATCAGCAGGGACGATATCTCCTAGCTTAATGCTGATGATATCACCAGGCACTAATATGGATGCCTCCTCCTCGCGCCACCTTTCATCCCTAAGAACCTTCATACAACAACCACCATTGATCAAATATTCTCCAAAAATACACCAAATACTTATCAGAAAATCGAAAACAAAATGGTACTTTTGCTTTTGGAGCAAGACTGGCCATGAGAGCAGCTGCTGCATTTCCAGCATTGTTCTCCTCGATAAAACTGATTGTCGAGTTTATCACAAGCAAAGTGATAATACCCACAAAGTCCTGCCAATCCGGAGGCTTGCCCTGCCAAAATGCAATCAAGGATCAGTCTCTCTCCAGAAACAGAAACAAGGTAGAATAAACTATGTTGAGAAACATCGTCCTTACTCCTCCATTAGCAAGGGCTATTGCCATGATTGCAGCAGCTTCCATAACCCATGAAAGAGGGTTCCACATAAACCCCAAAAACTTGAGTAATTTACTTTCCTGAGACAATAATAAAGTAATGAATTTTACATAATGACACAAACAAACAAAAGAATCCATCAATTCATATTACGAGAGAGAAACACCAGCAGTCAAGATTCACACTTAATAAACATCACAATCTTCGAGAAAAAATACCTCATTTGGAGAAATATGGAGGCAGAGAAAAAGGATAAATAGATGAGTTAAGACAGAAAAGTGTTCGTGAACTACATTACTTCACAAACATTAAATACACAACAAGTTGCACATACAAAATAGAAACGAAAGATTGAATCTTTACATTAAAATCAGAATTGAAATTAAGGAAACAGAGAACAAAATTTGCAGTGAACAATCAAAAAAACCTTCTTCTCCTCAAGCTTGTTGTGTCCAAAAATGACCAATCTCTCTTCAGCAGCCTCGGTTGTGAGACCCGCTTTGGTGCATCTTAGATTCTCAAACACTTCCTCAATGGGAATGTTCTCCTACAAACACACACACACGCACACAAATCATCAGCCCATAACTCAAAACAAAAGAAGTTGGCACACCCCACAATCAAGAAAACTTTGAATTTCAGTTATCAGATCCATTACCAAATCCACAGTTTCCTTCAATACAGCATCAAGAACTTCAGGCTTCTCCTCCCCCATTTTTAAAAAATCTGAAAAGTTTTTTATCTTTTACCAAAATCCCTCTTCAAGATCAATAACTATTCAAGAACCACCATGAACAAGAGGGTGTTGATGCAGTAGGCGTAAATTTGTTGGAAGTTGTGAAGAAATTAAGAAGCAGCCCAGGTGAAAAAACAACTCAAACTTGAACAGAATAAGCAAATAAGATTACAAGAGAAACAATGGGGCTCACCCACCAACACTAAATCTATAAAAGAGT
This sequence comes from Agastache rugosa, assembly GCA_031470985.1. Lineage (NCBI taxonomy): Eukaryota > Viridiplantae > Streptophyta > Magnoliopsida > Lamiales > Lamiaceae > Agastache > Agastache rugosa. The sequence goes on from CM062605.1 coordinate 30,928,412, forward strand.
GAAACCGCTGTTAGCAGTTACAGTAGAAGCATAACCTTTGTCTTTTGCATTTCCCATTATTTATATGATGAGTATGTAAAAGAACAAGACTTTCTTTTAAAAAATAATTTATTTATTTTTTTCCACTTTCTTTGTTTGGGGGGTTAGCTTTTAGGTACTTGAACCATCAAGCATCAATATTTGTACCTTACTTATTTCAATACATAAAGTATTTGCAGGAAATAAAGATGAAATTTTGCGATGTGTTTTTTGATTGATTTATTTACTTTTCTGGTGAGAGATAGTTTTAGATTGTAAAGATTGAATCTTTTTCGAATTTATGATATTTTAGTAGAAAGATAAAAGCAGCAGCAGAGCCAAGAACCACAAAACTGCACATGGCCTATCACTCTCAACCCTACTCCTTAATTTCCTTTTTAGTATTTTTTATTTATTTTCGATTTCATATATATGATCTCATATAATATTCATGCTTCATCTAATTATAGAAACAATCTTTTCCACAATTCCTAGTCCAGATAAATCTTACACATAGTAGCAATACGAAGCGTGATTTTTTTTTTTTAAACAGCGTGATTAGTTCGTTAATTACACCATCATATGATAATAGAAAATTTCAAAAAAAAAATTATGATGTCACCTTACATCCTATACACATATTGCGCCTGCATCTATCATAATATATATTTATTATTGCAGCATATCATATCTAAGTTTTCAACAGCAGAAGAAATCAGTCATAAGCTGATGTATTTTTTTTTAATCTTATTAGAACCGCAATCTTAGACATAACAACTGTCTCAGACCCCCCCCCCCCCCCTCCTCTCTCTCTCTCTCTTTCTCTCCATTTTTTAAAATGATTACTCATAGTCTCATACCAATATTTTAAAGGGTTCCAATTTCCTGCTGAAAAAGATGCCTGATTTAAGGGAACCATGTTTTGGTGTGTGGTGTGCACAACTATTATTTTTCCCCACGAAAATTTGTCACTCAAGATACGTTTGGCTCCACCAAAATAGAGGAAAATCAAAGAGTTTGAGAAATAAAATTGTTATTTTTATAACATAGTTATATTAATACTAAATAAGAGAGTTGTAACTATATTAACAAGTTTGTCATTTTTCCTCGAAAACCAATTTAATGGATAATAGGTCTTGAACTTTAAGTTATTTCATATGAATAATATATGTTAGTTAATTCTATACATCTTCTTTCTTGGTTATCATGTTTGAGCTTTAAAAAAAATCAAATTATTTAATAAAATTGAATGATTATGAATTTTGGCTTATTTGGGATTATGTAATTCAATTTTCTACTTTTTATATTTATTATTTATATACTAAATATTCTAATTTAACACAACACTATTTTGACTAAGATATTTAATTTTGAAAAAAAAATTAGCACAATGAATGGTTGCCAAAATAATTTTATTATTTTCATTATATAGATTCGTAAATATTTAAAAAATATAATAGTGAAAATATTAAAAATTAAAAATATATTTCGAGATGTTTGGAAGTTGTCAAAAATGAAGAATTATTAAAAATGCCAAAATTGGTTGAAATTTTTATAATAATTGTTCATCTTTAATTCTAATAGCATTTTGAAATGGGTTTTAATCGAAATTGTATTTTCAAATATATAAAAAAATTGGTTGTTCAGATGGTAAGTGTTATGCTATTTAAAAAAATATTTCTTAAATTATTAATGTAATTAAATGTTTTGTGTTTTATATTTGGATTATTTATAATTTATAAATATTATTTAGATGGTTATATGTAATTATTTAATAATGTATTTAAATTTATGTACAAAGAAGTATATCATAATACAAAATTTAACATGTCATATTTATTAATGTTATTTGGATTGAATGTTTCTTTTTACAAAAATATTGATGTAATGTATGAATTTTATATTTTATTGTGTTATTCCATAATTAACATATTAGATGATTAATGCATTTTATTTGTGGCAGACAGTATTTCGACAACTTTATATGGATATTTCAAGAGTTACAAATTGAAAAGGTTTGAAGATATTGGTATGTGGTAATGAGGAACACTCTTAAAAAAAACTATTGTATAAAAAGAAAATTTTCATAATGTTTAAAATGTAATACTCCCTCCATCCACGAAATATATAGCACAACTTTAGTGACACGAGTTTTTATAATGTTTGTAGATTATATGTTAAGTGGAGAAAAGAGACTCATTACTTTTGAATTGTTGTGAAGCATAAAATATAAGAAAGTGAGTGGAATTATGTCCAAAAATGGACATGATATACATTTCGTGGACTATTTCGTGGACGGAGGAAATATGTTGTATTTGTTATTGTTATACTTAAAAATGTCATTTATTAATTTCTATACTGAAAAATTAATGTATTATTATTCTCTTTTGTTGTCTGAAATTTTATATTCCGTCCACGAAATATAGGTCACGTAGGGTGCGACAAGGGTTTTAATAAATGTTAGGTAGGTAGTGTTTTAGAGAGATTCATTTTATTGAATTGTTGTGAGGTATAAAATAATGAATGTGTGAGATATTATTCCAAAAAGAAAAGTGACATAAATATGGTGGACACTCAAAAAATGAAATTGTGTCTTAAATATCTTGGACGGATGAGAGTAATTAATACATTTTACTTATTATTTATGTGATTTGATAATTTATATATATGTTACATATTTTTAAAATGCATTCTACCGTACAACGCACGGGTGCAATCTAGTTTTGATAAATGTAAGACTTTCTCTTTTCCCTCGTTATTTGTTGAAACAATTAGAGATTTTGATCATCTAATTCCTTTTAAACCAATTCTTGACTTTTAATGTAGTTTTTCCTTAATACCCTCATATTGTGATTGATTGAATTGCAAGTATAATATAATAATTGCAAATCATATTTTTTCACGACGTGGCTAACTCGCAACTGCTACCACAAGTGATGTCAGGTGGGTCTTGAGCCCCCACCAACAATAAAAATCAAAAACTACACAAAATCAACTTATATTTTTAGTGAATCGTGGAAAAAGTAGGAGAAATTTGATGGGGCCATCACTACAATACTGTGAAACCCAGTTATAATATTTTGGCCAAAATGCATACAAATTCCTAACCTTTTCTTTAATTCTGGTTTAATTTCAAACCTTTTAATTTTTGCAAAATAAATCTCCACCTTTCAATTTTGCTTAATGTTCTCCCGACGACGAATTTGGGTGAAATTCAAAGTGACGTGGCGTTCAAAACGACGTCGTTTTGATTTTAAATTTAAAAAAAAAATTAATTAAATGACACATCTATAATTACTGTCACCTCATCATCTCCAACACCTTTCTCTCTCTCTAATCTCCAGAAAACGGCTGCAGCCGGAATCCCATCACCAAGGGTCGCCGGAAATGCGACTAGACAGCCCCGTCGTGAGCCTGAAAACGCGCTGCTCTCTCCGACCTCGGTTCCCGTCGTCCCCGCCGTCGATTGCGCTAAAGCCGCTGCAACGTATACCCGCTCAAGTCGCCGGAAAACGCGACCAATCAGCCACCCCGAACTGCTGCTGCTGCGCATCGATCCAGAGCTCCGGCGCCTCCATTCGCGCGCCACCGCAGCAGATCTGGTGCTGCACCGTGCGTCACCGGGAACGCGACAACGAAGAGCCACTGCCCTCCTTCGTCCTTGGTTGCCGTCGCCGGAAACGCGTTGCTCGCGCCACTGAGCGGATCTCCTCTTCAGCAGCAGCCATGGAAGTCGTTCGCCACCACCGGAATCTGCAGATCTGGCGCCTCCGCGCCTCCGCGCCTCTGCTCCGAACTGCTGCTGCTGTTCGCGACATTGCCGTCGCCGGAAATGGAGGAAGGCGAAGCTGCTGCTGCTGTGCAAAAAATGACAGCCACAGCCCCTTTCCTCCATCTACTCAGAGAGCTTGAGAGTCGGCAGGGAGAGAGATAGAGATATGAGAGAGAGACGAAGGGGAAGAAGATGATGATGTGGCATTAATTGTTGATGTGTAATTTAATTTGTTTTATTTTTTAATTCTTAAAATCAAAACGACGTCGTTTTGAACGCCACGTCACTTTGAATTTCACTCAAATTCTTCGTCGGGAGAACATTAAGCAAAATTGAAAGGTGGAGCTTTATTTTGCAAAAATTAAAAGGTTTGGAATTAAACCAGAATTTGAGAAAAGGACAGGAATTTATATGCATTTTGGCCTAATATTTTTGGAGTGAGAACATGTACTAATATTATTTTATGCGTCTGTTCCTAGCCGTTATCTCAAATATGCACGCTCTTATGCAATAGCTTACAAACTATATATATAGATAGAGAGTAATAAACTACATATAAAGAGTAATTAATTGGACCTAGAAAATATGATTTGACGGATTACACTCACAATTTGTTGGTAGGAATCACAAACTAGATTGTTTGGTTGCAACCTTGTTCTTGATTAGGCCCTATTTGTACTTTGGGGGGTAATTACTTAAAATATTCAACTTCAAACATCAATTAAGATTCATTTTGAAATTGGGAGAATTAAAAAACTATCGTAAATTAGAGCTTCGGAGCTCAGTTTATTAAAATAAAAATTCAAGTATCAAATTGAGATTCATTTTGATCTTTGACAGAATTTCGATTTTAATTTTAGAACTTGACGCAGAATAGGGTATTAAAATCATTAATTTGAGAAACCTACACGTCAAACCAAAAAATCAAGTAACTACCACTTATTTGGAAAGAAAAAAAAAAAAATCCATTCTGAAGTTTTCTATAAAATATTACTAATTTACTATGTTATTTTCATGATCTCGACATAATCTATATTATTTGTTCAATTAAATAAAATAATGTGCAGGTACGGTGGTTTAGAAAGTAACCTAATCAACTTCTCAAAGAAAAGAAAAAAAGTGACCTAATTTAATTCTAGATAGGTATAGCCTATAGGATAGGCATACGTGCTCACCATTTATAAAAGTCCCTGAATTTTTTATTTTTTTTATTTTTATTATTAATGGAAACGTGCTTTCAATTCAAATCGTAGTTGAATTTTACGTGCATTATCAATCTTGCAAAGTTTGTAGACTGTAGACAGCCGTTCAATTTCTGTAGTTTTGATTTTTTTTTATTTAAGTAATGAAATTTATGTTTATATTATTAAAAAAAGTATAAATCTGTTTTATCTAGTCATCTAAAAGCCAAATCCATTCCAACTTTTTTAAAGCCAAAAAGATTATTTTACAATAAAATGAACGCTATCACGTTTTGTGTGTTATGACCAGTTCATTCCTTTTATTAAAATATTAAATAACAGATGATGCAATGAAATTTAAAAAATAAAATATTCTTTATGCTTTTTAGCTACTCTTTTATTCCGCTGCTTTTTGAGATTCCATTTCGTGAAGAAGAAAAAAAAATGTTAATAAACCTTGTAATAAACTCAATCAACTTAAAAGTTAACATAAATTTAAGTAATAAAAGGTATAAAGTAAAAGTACATGCTATGATATGATGCATTATATTACAATCTTAGTTAATTAGCAAAAGTTATTTAGTGGGAGAAGTGTTACTTGTTTCAATTTACAAATGTTTCTTTCCTTATCAATCAACCCATTTTTGCTTTTAGGTGAAGACAAATCAACTATTACATCAGGTTCCTTTTAAAAGAAAGAAAGTAGTCCCAATGGGGATGACCTAGTGGTGGAGTGGTTGCGCATTGGCCAAATTCGAGGTTCGAGATTTCTACACAAAAAAAAAACCCTAGGTGGGGTGTGTGAGTATTAATATTTGTAATGATATTAAAAAAAAAAAGCATAGAAGATTAAATATTAGTATTAATATTGATGTATAAGTCTATGTGGTTTGCTAGCTTTAAGGTGAAAAAAAATTGTGCTTAAATTTGAAACAAATGATTATATATGTATGGAAAATCGTTCATATATATACCAACTAGTCATATTATAGGAACTAGAAATTAATTTGAACTATAAATTATATAGGAACTAGAAATTAATTTGAACTATTAATCTTTCTCACAATTACAATTGTCATAAAATAAGTATTATTATAGTATATAAAAGACGTCATATAAAAACAATATTATTGTATATATAAATAAGCAATACTTTTTATACTATTTTGTAATTGTGATTCTTTTTATGGTCGACTAGTTGAAGATAAGGTTGGGGAACAACAATTCATGTGCGCATGTAAACACAAAATTAATGGGGTGGGACACAATCATATATTGATATTTGCCAAAAAAAATTAAATAAATAATTGTCCCTTTTGAAAGTACGTCCGTACAAGGCCGTAACACCTTATGTTTTATGCCATCACTTCAAATTTCCGAAAAAGAAAAGGACTCGTAGAGTAGTCATAGTAAAAAATAAAAGAAGAAAAAAGAAAAATACCCAATTAGAAAAGATAGAGAAATTTATGGAATTTGGCATGTTACTTGCTGGTTTCAGATACATGGGATGAGATTCAATTTTATTAACTAATACTTTCTTTAGTAATTATATTTTTGAACATGATACAATATTTTCGATTTGGCGATAAAGTGTTATGTAAAGACAACCATGTTAATTTATTGGAATAAATTTATAACTAATATGATTTAATAATTAAATAAATTAAACTCGAAATGAATTAAATAATATTATCGTAAGCAACAAATATGCATGGAAAACAAGGCAAGGATGGATTTTTTTTTATGTGGTACTTCTATGAATTCTAAATATATTCAATAAAACCACATATCCAAATAGAAATAATAATAATAATAATAATAATAATAATAATAATAATAATAATAATAATACAATCTCGAGTTGTTTAATTTAATTATGTAAATTCCAAAAAAATGTTAAAAAATAAAAGATGAAAACAACTAAAACTTAATTTGCATATATACCGGCATAAATACATCTATAATTTAACAAAATAATACACCTTACCACCTATTCCTAAATGGTTTGGAAGCATAACCACACAAATAGCTTTAAATTGTGTGGACCATTTTATTCTTGCAAGGAGACTTTGTAATATCCTCATCATTAATCATATTAATTTTTTTCTAGGTTTTGTACCTACTTTAATAATTTCTTGGAATTCTTTTCCCAAAAAAATTTCTTGGAATTGAATTAATTAAACAATATCTACTTCTGTTTGGTACGTACAGTTGGGTACCTTAGTTGCTTCATTAATGTGTACAGTTATGGCACTTTACACTCTTGACAAACGTTTTCCGTTTTGTTGATATATATTTACATATTCGGAAGAAAATTTACTTTTTGGCCATTAATAAATGTCATTTTTTTTTTTTTGAAATCATGTCATTTTTTTTTTAGAATTACAAGATATATATATATATATATATATAATCAAATTAAGTACTACACCACCATATAAGCGGGACCTCTATACCACCACGCAGGATGGGACAACTACACCACACAAAGGTGGGACCACTACACCACCACGCAGGGCGGGACAACTACACCACCAAACAAGGTGTGAAATATAATAACACCTGTACGCAGGCGGGGTTGAACCCAAGACCTCTCACTAAGGAGAGTCTTGTGGTGCCTCAGCTAGCCACTTGAGCTAGACTTCATTGGCAATAAATAAATGTCAATTATCAAAAGTCGTATATTGTTTTCTAATATGATACTCCTTCCGTCCCAATAGCAAGGTCTCACTTCTTTAATTGATGAGAGTATTAATTAATAGAAGTGGGACCTTGCTATTGGGACGGGGGGAGTATGTTGTAAAAGTTCCACGATACATTACTGTTGGACTTGGCATTGTATTAAAATAAAATGAGTTAATTTGTGTCTCACATCGGTTTTGTGATCAAAGGGTATATGCCTAAATGTCTTTGATACAGGTGCACCAAGTTATACACTTTAGTCATGTGTTTGATTCTAGTTAAATTTCTTGTTTCGGGTTGTAAGAAAGGTGATAGATATTCAAAGACTTGTAATAGTGTAGGGTGTCGAGTTTATGTTGCTTTGGTGGGTCGTGATTTTTTCTCCGATTTTGAAGTTTTTACGTTAAATTTTGATGTTGGTGATTTTTTTTTATTTCTTATAACTGCTTAATAGAGTTTTTTAATTATATAGTGAAAATAAATATTAGTATTTTTTTTTTTTTGTGATGTAGCCTGCATAAATTAAGTAAGACACTAAGCAGATTCAAATTTCTATCGTAAGTATACTGTAAATAGCAAAAAAATAATGGGAAACAAAATTAAGTTCAATGTCAGAGAGAAAAATTAAATGAGCAAAACCGATCGACCATACGAATAATTTCTTTAAGTAAAATAAAATACTGTGGACAAAGAAAATTTTGGTATATGCCGTTAATTAAATAAGATCGAAACACGTAGATAATGGTTGTGATTTCCTCAAATCAATATGTTCAAAAATCAAAATATATGCAAAACATTCGTGATAAGGAAATGGGTTAACTTTCCTCTAGCGGAAAAAAGTTCAAAACATGATATAAAAATAAAAAAATTAAATAAGGAGCTTGATGAGATAACACAAAAAAGGGTATCTTTTTACGCAAAGGTCACTTTTATTTTCTCTTATTACACAAAAAAGATTTTTTTTATATTATATTTCAAACATCGATGATAATTATCAAAATCCAAAAAGTAGTGCGTAGGCTTTCGAAATTCGAAGAATTAGCAAAATGCAACGGCCACACATTTCTTTTATTGAAGTGATGGCGTGTTTGTTTGCCTAGTCCATCTCATTTCATGTCTCACACTTGTTCGGACTTTGTCCACCTAAAAAAATTTCTAATTTTATTTTGTTGGTGACGAGAACCCGTAGACATTACTCGATATATGCATTGAACAAAATTTTATTTATGTACAATAACTTGCATTATTATTGTAATAACTAGTCCATTCGTTTCGGGACCATTAAAACACGTATGAAAGATAAATCGTATTAAATGTGAAATTTAAAGGGGACCAAATAAACTTTTATGCAATATCATTTTTTAAGAGAAGTCGTGAAAATTCACGACGACAAGTTGACAGCTCATCTAAAATATAATGAGCATAACGTATATATAAAAATTTTCTCAAAAAAAAAGGAAGAATATATTAAATTAAAAAAAATTGACAAAGAAATTATAATACATTTTTTAAAGCATAAATTGTAACAGTAAAAAGAAAGAAAAACGGAACCAATTACCAAATCGCTAACAACTAGGGCTGAGCAAACAAGTCCGAAAAATCGAACCGACCGACTAACCGTACCGAAAAAATGGTTAACCAAACCGGTCGGTTCGGTTTTTTTTCTAATTTTTCAAGACCGAGGGTACCGGTTCGGTTTCGGTTTTTATATATTAGAAACCGGCGGTTAACCGACCGAACCGGTACCCATTAAATAAATAGTTTTTTATTAATTATATATTGTATATATAATAATATATATTATATTTAGTGATTTACATATTTGATTTACTGTTTTTAACCCTAACAAATAGACAAACTATCACAGTAATCACCGCTTGATAGTACCGACCTCACCCTGGGCCCGACCTAAGGCTAATTGGGCCTATATATTAAAGCTCGGCCCACAGAGTTCGACCCAAACAAAGTCAACGTCTGCCTTGAAGACCAAGTAACGAAACCCTACTTTGGGAGAAGATAGAATTCTACCACGAAGGGGAATCGGATATGCATGTATTAAGGAACTAGATATGTATAAGGAGTTCGATCCCTAGAAGGATTAGGGCTTAATTCAAGGCTTATAAATAGATGCAAGATTAGAGGTGTAGGACATTCAATACTCATTGTACTCTCAAGCATAATAAAAGCTCTCTATATTCTCTCCCGTGGACGTAGATCACATCGATCGAACCACGTAAATCCTTGTGTCATCGCGTTATTGTCTCTTTTAGCTACTTTCGCAAACCCTAGATCTATCATTGGCGCCGTCTGTGGGAACAGATCAACGGTTCGTTCGTAGCTGATTTATGATGGTAACACGATCACAGAGCGTGCGGGAGGCCCAAAGCCAAGAGAATCGCCAGAAAGGCAGTTCGGTTCCAAAGGAGAGGCACGCCAGGGACCCAATAGAAGGAAATCCCTCCGAAGGGATGCCCGCGCTAGAGTACATCCCTCAGAAAAACCCGACGCAAAATCGGTATCGGAGGACACATAACGGACAGTCCTTCAGAACGGGTGATACCCCAGAAGGGTACGTCGAAGAAATCAACGACGAGTCGGAGCCGAAAGAATCCGAGTTGAAGGAGGATGGTATCTCCAGAGACTTTGACCTTGCCACCACCTACGCCGCAGCCGAATTCGCTAAAGCGAACAAGGAGCGTTTCAAACGCTTTCTCGCGGCGACCCGGATGTCTCCCATACCCGAGGCTAGGGAGAGTTCCACGCAAAAATCTCTGCCTAAAGCTCCTCGCTACACCGAGAGGCAGGAACCGGAGCTAAAGGAGAGGCGCGATCCCCGGCGGGGTTCAGTTCGACGTCAGAGTCCAAGCTCGCAGAGTAGCCCCAGGCGATATCATATCCAAAGGCGACCTCGGAGCCCCAGAAGGTACCGAAGTCCGAGCTATAGCGAGAGTCGCAGTCCCCCGAGGAATCAACACCGATATGAAAAGAAACCAGCCCGACTTGTCAGTCCGTTCACCGACGAGCTGCTTGACACCAAACTCCCCCCGGTGTACAAGTTGCCAAACATTCCGGCCTACAATGGGCTGGATGACCCCCTTAACTTCCTAACGCGTTTCCGGTACAGCATGCACAACCAGGGTCTCAGGGAGGAACACATGTGCAAGCTATTCCCCGAGATGCTGATCGATTATGCCCGAGCTTGGTTTGACAGCCTCCCCACTGGCAGCGTGGGGTCCTGGACCTATTTGGAAAAAATCTTCAAGCAAAGATTCCATACAAAGGTTCAGGCTCGCCGGGACACAGCCTACCTCCTATCGGTAAAGCAAAAGGACAAAGAATCTATAAGGGAGTACGCTTCCAGATTCATGCAGGAAAGCTTGAAGGTCGATAAAATCGACGATGTCTTCCTCATCTCGGCCTTCCGAAATGGGGTTGCTCCCGGGTCCCTGAATCAAGAGCTCGCTAAACAGAAACCCGAGACAGCCCAGGAGATGTGGAGGATCGTATACCAGTTCGCTGATGGCCAAGATGCGGACCGATTGAAGCGAGAAGAGACCGAGAAAAGGAGAACTGAAGGGGATCGAGGACGGAATGATCGTGATCGGAGAAGTACTCATGAGCGCCTCCAAAGAGGGCCAATCCAGTCCCGGCTCGGATCAGGACCTATCCAGTCCCGGCTTGGACCTCGGGTGGGACCAGAACTGTCCCAACGATCTCCTTTTGTAAAAACGAATGCCGAGATTTTCGCACTCCACGAGGACTGGTTCACTAAACCACGTCCTATGTCAGGGTCTAAACCTCGGGACAGAAACAAGCACTGCTCCTTCCATGACGACCATGGGCACCGCACGGAGGATTGCCGCGACCTCGCGGAACAGATAGAGAGGTTGGCCCAGGAGGGAGCTCTGAAGAGATACGAAGCCGGGGGGAAGAAAAACAGGAAAGGAAAACGGAAAGGAGGACAGGGTCGCTGTGCCCCAAACAGTAAGCGAGCTAAAGTCGATCAAGACGAGGATGATGACGACCCTCAGTACGACGCACCACAGTACGACGGAGTGGTCTCCACCATCACCGGACTACCCCCAGGTATGACAAAGACTAAGTTAAAGGCAGAAGCTCGCAGACCTCCACTCCCATCGGGGGAGGAGCAAAGGAAGAAGAGGTTCAAGAAGGGAGCAACCGTCACATTCTCTGAGGACGATCCTGTACCTACAGCTACGCCACACAATGACGCCCTGGTGATACAGGTCGGAGTGGCCAACAAGATGGTCCATCGCGTATTCATCGATGGAGGGGCCAGCGTGAGTATCATCTTCCAACACTGCTTGGATAGGATGGGCCTCGACCCAGCTCGGGTGAACTCCACACCCCTGCCTCTCAAGAGCTTTACGCAGCAAGAGACGCAACCTGAAGGGACCATTGCGCTCGATGTTGCCATTGGCAGTCCGCCGACCAGCGTCAATAAACTGATCCAGTTCTATGTGGTTAAAGCGAACTCCCCCTACAACATCATACTAGGTCGGGATTGGCTAAATGCAGTCAGGGCCATCATTTCGCCCTACCACCTGCTGTTAAAGATTCCGACCTCGGCTGGAACCCTTACTGTCCGAGGTGACCAGATAAAGGCCAAGGAGTGCATGCAGGTTGCTCTCCGAGGTCAACCCCAGGCATAGCAATCAAAGTATCCCAGGGAGCCGGAAGAAACGACGTCGATCCCAGACACCTCGGCGGAACAGGTTCCCCTATCCGAAACAGATCCAGCGAAAGTCGTCAAGGTCGGCTTTGCAGGGGGACCTCAAACACGCACACAAGTAATCCAGCTCCTAAGGGAATATCAAGACGTCTTCGCCTGGTCTCCAACAGACATGACGGGGGTGTCGTCGGAAATCATTACACATAAGCTTAACATTAACCCGAACTCGACCCCGGTCAAGCAGAAACGGCGATCATTTGCTGCCGAACGAAATCAAGTTATCTACAACGAGGTGCAGCAATGGTTAAAAGCAGGGCTTCTGTTTGAAGTCAAGTACCCGATTTGGCTATCTAATCCAGTAGTGGTAAGGAAAGAGGAAGGAGAGTGGAGGATGTGTGTAGATTACACCGACCTCAATAAAGCTTGCCCGAAGGACTGCTATCCTCTCCCCAACATCGATGAAAAGATCGAATCCTTGGTGGGACACGAAGTATTCTGCTTTCTCGATCTCTACAAAGGATACTATCAGGTTTAATGGATGAGGGGGATGCAATCATGACAGCTTTCGCAACAAGCTTCGGGATCTTTGCATTCAAATACATGCCCTTCGGGTTAAAGAATGCCGGGGCGACATACCAGCAAATGGTTGATTTCATCTTTCGAGATCATATCGGCAAGATTGTCGAAGTATACGTAGACGACATTATCGTCAAGAGTAAAGAAGAGGCTTCGGCGGTGAGCGACCTACGAACTACGCTCAACATACTAAGGCAGGCGAACCTCAAGCTGAACCCAAAGAAGTGCACTTTCAACGTGCGATCTGGAAAATTCTTAGGGTGCTGGATCTCGCCAGAAGGTCTCAAAGCCAACCCGCTGAAGATTAGAGCCGTGCAGGAGATGAAGGTACCCCGGACTATCCGCGACGTGCATAGGTTGACAGGGTGCATAACCGCGCTAAGTCGTTTCCTCTCCAAGGCTGCCGAGAAACAGCTCACATTCTTCAAAATTCTCAAGAAGGCACCGGAATTTGGATGGGGACGAGAGCACGAGCTAGCCCTGGAGGAGCTCAAGCGCCATCTCGGGGACTTACCAACCTTGTCAGTCCCCCGAAAGGAAGAACCCCTCTCTCTGTACCTCGCGGCATCGAAGGAAGCAATAAGTGCAGTGTTGGTCCGAGACGAAGGAGATCGGCAGCTACCGGTGTACTTCGTCAGCCGAGTTCTCAAAGACCCAGAGACGAGGTATCAGCCTCTTGAGAAGTTCGCCCTAGCCCTGATAAACGCAGCTCGGCGTCTAAAACCCTACTTCCAAGCTCACCCAATACAAGTTTTGACTGATCTACCACTTCGGCAAGTTCTTACTAAACCGGAAGCTTCAGGAAGGATCGCGAAATAGACAATCGAGCTAGGAGAGCATTCTATATCGTTTGGTCCCCGTCGAGCTATAAAAGGGCAGGCTCTGGCAGACTTCCTTGTAGAAGCTCAGTATAAGGACCTCGAGGAACCAAAAGAAATCAAAGCCAAAACCGAACTCCAGGAAGTCCCAGAGAAGACACCCCCAGACTGCTGGGAGATGTACGTGGATGGAGCTTCAGGAAAGAAAGGAAGTGGAGCCGGCATACTCCTCATCAGCCCAGAGAAAAAGGAATTAACATATTCGCTGCGATTCGAGTTCCCCACTACGAATAACGAGGCAGAATATGAAGCTCTCATTGCAGGACTACGTCTTGCCCAAACCCTCCAGGCACGAGCTGTCCAAGCCCATTGTGATTCCCAAGTCGTGGTCAACCATGTGCTAGGGAAATACGAGGCGAAAAGTGAGAAGCTGAAGAAGTACCTGGAGAAGGTCAAGCTCCTTAAACGGTATTTCCGGTTCTTCAAAATAGTTCGCATTCCCAGAAGCCAAAATACCCGAGCTGACGAGCTAAGCAAGCTGGCGAACTCCCCGACCAGCTCGACGCTAGTGGAAGAAGTCCGAAACAGGAGTATAGAAGAGGCAGAAGTCAATGCGATCATAGAGGACGACCCAAATTGGATGACCCCCCTAATAAGATGCTTGGAGAACGGGGAAGTGCCCGAGGACAAGACGGAGGCTAGAAAAATTCTAGCTAGATCCACGCAGTACGTCCTCGAGGGAGGGGTCCTCTATCGAAAGTCATACTTACAGCCTCTCCTAAGATGTGTTGGACCAAAGGAAGCGGACTACATATTAAATGAAGTACACACAAGATCGTGCGGAAGCCACATTGGAGCTCGGGTGCTAGCTTAGAAAATCATGCGATGGGGGTACTATTGGCCAACAATGGCAAAAGTTCACCTCGGTCAATCGACCTCAAACTAATGGCCAGACCGAGGTCACCAACAGGACAATAGTGAACGGACTCAAGGCCCGCCTAGAGAAGGAGAAAACGGAGTGGATCCACAATCTCCAAAACGTCCTGTGGTCGTACCGGACTACACCCCGAACTCCAACGGGAGAAACCCCGTACCGTTTAGTATACGGGTCAGAAGCAGTCATACCTGTCGAGATCGGAGCACCTAGTCCCCGAACTATCAATTTCTCCGCCGAAGCTAACGAAGAGCAGCGCTGAACCGACCTAGACTTATTGGAGGAAAAAAGGGAACAAGCCAACATAAAAGAAGCTCGGTACAAACAGCAGATGGCTCGGTATTACAACCAAAGGGTTAAACCCCAACAGTTCCAGGTCGGTGATCTTGTGCTTCGAAACAATGAAATAAGCCTCTCAGAGAAGCTCGGCAAGCTCGAAGCTACGTGGGAAGGACCCTACAGAGTACACGAAGTCCTCGGCAAAGGAGCTTACAAAATCGCCTATCTTTCGGGCGAACTAATACCCAGAACGTGGCACATCGCCCATCTAAAGAGATTCTTCGTATAAGCAGCAAAATCTTGCATATAGAGTCTTAGGTTTTCTTTTTTGTCTTTTTTGTCTTTAATGTTTTGTTTTTAACGAGCTCGTCAAAACTCTTTTTACTTTGTTTTTGGTCCTTTTTAATAAAATTTCTTTTTTTGTCTTGCATCTTGAGTCTTTTGATTTGCTTATACGAAGTGTCCATAACATCAAAAATCCCCTCATAAGGTCGAACTACGGTTCCCTTGCGTGGTCAGTAATGACCCGACATGGGGTAATAATATCCTATAATGCGCAAAGGAAACCCTTTCCGAGGTCCGAGCTCGTCTCCCTCCAAAAAGGAAGATCCCACGAGGTCCGAGTCAAACTCCCTCCTAAGGATAATTAGTCCTCAACTGGGGTCGGAACCAGGTTCCCCCGGGAGGATAAAATACGAGGTCCGAACCATGGTTCCCTCGTCAACACAAAGAAGCCCGAGTTCAACTCACTAAAAGGTGCAACACGCAAATAAACCAAGGAAGCAATCTTCACGAAGAACAGGAAAGTTCAAAACCCAATATATACACTTTTATTTCTAACTCTTTGGAAAAGTTTGTGTGTACATAAATTACAGGCAGAATCGAGCTAATCTATGAGGGATGGTGTTTCTTGCTAAAGCTAAGTCAATCTTCCTCAAATGAGGAAGGCCCCAGGAGATCATCAATCGAGATTCGACCTCGTCCCTGACCTCGACTTCTTCCAGCAGGAAAACTTCGACCTCGCGGGGTAGTCGAACCGCGACCAACAGCTCGCCTACCTTGGCTCGGACCGACCTGATGTCCCCACGAAGCCGTTTTCACCTCGCGAGCAGGCATTGTCCGAACAGAAGAAGGAAGGTCTGCACCCGCACCACATGCCAGAAGCTCCCGTAACTTAGGTCGGCGGTCCAAAATACACTTATACCTGCCCGCACTTTCCTTCAGCATCTCAAAAGCACCCTGAAACCCAAAAGACTCGGACCCGAGTGCTTCCTTCAGCGCGAGATATTGTTCCAGGTCCTCTTTCGCCTTTAATTCCGCCTCGGATATGGTGATACCACCGCCGCGACGGATAATATCTTCATACTCAGCATGCTCCTCGGCAATCTTCTCGTAATCTTTGGGAACGCGGCCAGCTCGACCTCGGGCAACTTCCAGCTCCTCCTCAGCCTGAAGAAGCTTAGCCTGAAGCAAGTCGGTACTCTCTTGAAAAGTGAGCCGCTTGACTTCGACCTCCTCACAAAGTGCCTCGAACTTCATCTGCCATCCCGTCAGCTCGGCTTCTTGGGATTTCAGCAGAGTACACTTTTCGCTGAAAAGCTCCTCAGCTCGGCGGCATTTCTCCCTCCATTGCTGAGCAATGGACCGTTGGTCAACCAGATCTTGAGAAAGGAGAGCTATTTGTATGCGCAAAGTAGAAATACCGACAGAATCCAAGCTCTACACTCAAGAAGAAGAAAACAAATTCATTGATTCGAAGATGTTCAGTACAGATATACAATGAAAAAAAAAGAGGAAGAAAAAACAACAACTAAGCTAAACATCGCCGACCTCCTTGTCCTGAGAAGGTGGCTGCTCGGAGGGGGAACCATCCAAGTCCTTGTCAGCGGCCGGATCTTCACCAGCCCCAGCCTCCTGCTCCTCCTCCACTTCCTCTTCCGGGCCTTTGCCTTCTTCTTCCTCGTCGCGAAGGGAATCGAAAGCAGCATCCAGGTCGAGGTCCCGATCTACCGAGCAGTCAGCAATCTGCTCGACAGATAGAAGCGTGGACGAGCCGGCAAGATTTTCCAGGATGGGAAACTGGCCGAGGTGATCTCGGACCACTCTGGCGTACCGGGAAGGGAGGGCTTCATCCCCTAGCCGCTCGAAGCCATATTTGGAGGCATCCAGGTCGGGAAAGTCCTTGGCGGCCCTCTCCAAAGCAGCCACGGTGAAGTTCCCGTTGATAAGCATAGCCAAGTCATTGGCAAGCTCGGAGAAACTCTCCGACAATAGGAACCTCTTTGTATATGCCCGGAGGAGCTCACCTTGGCTAGCTGCGAGGCTGGCCTCCCGGTCCTTCGCCGCATGCAGCTCGGACTCAAGCTTCCGAGCTTTCTCGGACTCCGCCTCGGCCTTCGCAAGCTGAGCAGCCAGCTCGGATTTGACAACTTTCATGCCCTCTTCGGCCTTCATCAGCTCGGTCTCAGCCTTCTTGGCCCGGGCATTGGCCGACATCAGCTTTTCTGCGTATTGGCTTTTCTCGTCCTCGTGTTTCGAGGACATCTCCCCGACGCTGTTCTTCAGCCATCCCACGAACATATCGAGGCCCTGCAAGAAGGCATACAGTTAGCTACACATGCAACAATTAAGGGAAACTGTGTAATGAAAGGAATAAGTCTTCACCTCGGGAAAAGGCAGACCAGCCAGCTTGTTGGAGGGAGCTGCCGGGCTCGCGTCACTACCCGTGACATCGATGATGTCCACTTCGAGCTGGTCCAAGACCTTCAACCGTTTATGAGGTGGTTTGGGGGAAGGAGAGCGAACAGTTGCCGCAGCAGCCCCCACGAGCTGACCCTGATCGGAGGAGGATGCAGATCGTCCAGATAGCTTCGCTCTCTTAGCCCCGCAAGCTGTAGCCTTGGCACCGATCTCTTTTAGCTTCCCAAAGTTCTTCACTGCAAAACAAAAGAAAACAACAAAACTGTAAGAACGACGAATCAGCACACAAAACAACCCTAACAGCACTAGCGGGGCCTCACCCGTCGCCGGATCCACCATATTGTGAGGCTCATACGGGCTCAACCCCGCTTCAGCTAGGGAGTCTTCATTGTAGCTCCCCTCAAAAGGACCGCAATCCCTCATCGCCTTCACCGCAGTCTCCACATCCTTATCCGCCTCGTCTATCACCCATTCGTAAGGCTTTTCCAGCCGCCAAGCCAGGTCGACAAAACTATTGTGGCGACAAAAGGAAAATTTCTTGTGCCATTTGTCAACCTTATTTTGAGTTCGCCCCTTGAACTCAGTCCGGGCAGTAGCATAGTACCAGCCCCCCGCCTTTTTGAAAACAAATAGCTCGTGAATGAGCTCGACGGATATTTGGTGACCCTTATCAATTGCTGCCACACCCAAATCGGTGAACTGCCTAAACGAGTTCGGCATTATCTGCCCTAACGCTAAGCCCAGCTTCTTCTGGAGCTCAGAATAGGGCTCAGGGAGGGGTAATCGAAGACCAGCGTGCAGGCTGTCCTCATAAATAGTAACAAACCCCATTGGGGGAGAGCATGCCCTATCCTCGGGGCGAGGTTCTATTAATTCCGCGTCGATTGGAAAATTATACGTTTTGGCAAGAAATCTAATCCTAGTCTCATTTAAGGTCGAGGGGTACTCAGCCACTTTCCCCTTCACACGCGGGGGTACTGTTAAAGTTTCAACAGTCGGTACCAGGGATCCTAATGAAAAAATGGCAAATGCAACGCTTCTGTTGAAGCCGACTAACGGTGGAGAATCGCTACCACTACTACTACACTGAGAAAGGGAGGCCATACTTACTTGTTAAAAAAGAAGGTAAATGCTCCGGCGGGTGATTTGCAACTGTGCGCAGAGGAACCAACGGAGTGAACGCCGGCAGTACCGGAACAGCAGATTATGGATTTTGGGGAAGAAGAACACTTTTTTGGAGCAAGAGTTTCTTTTCTGCTAAGGGCGGCGGATGTGAAATAATGTGATAAAAAAAAAACATTTCAACTTCGGTGCATATACATTTGAATCCCGCTGTTGCATCCGACACGTGTGAACGTGGGCCCGTCCTTCTCGGAATATGTACCGTCCCTCAACACAGTTCAAATGGCCCATTACTTTTCCCGTCTCCTACATCGGGTATGGGCCGGGTAAATTGACCTACCGACCCAACTTCACAAGGACGCTGATATTCAGATTGCTCCTCCTGTTCCACCTGCTACTTCAGCTCGGCGCATAAGCTCGGTAATTCAGCTCGTACAGGTGATTTGCGCGATCAATCACCTCGAAAATCAGCCCTCATAGTCTGCGTCTACAAGCCCTCTTTCCTCTTTTTTTGGGGGGGGGATGTGATAGTACCGACCTCACCCTGGGCCCGACCTAAGGCTAATTGGGCCTATATATTAAAGCTCGGCCCACAGAGTTCGGCCCAAACAAAGTCAACGTCTGCCTTGAAGACCAAGTAACGAAACCCTACTTTGGGAGAAGATAGAATTCTACCACGAAGGGGAATCGGATATGCATGTATTAAGGAACTAGATATGTATAAGGAGTTCGATCCCTAGAAGGATTAGGGCTTAATTCAAGGCTTATAAATAGATGCAAGATTAGAGGTGTAGGACATTCAATACTCATTGTACTCTCAAGCATAATAAAAGCTCTCTATATTCTCTCCCGTGGACGTAGATCACATCGATCGAACCACGTAAATCCTTGTGTCATCGCGTTATTGTCTCTTTTAGCTACTTTCGCAAACCCTAGATCTATCACCGCTGTTTCTTCTTCAATTCTTCTCCATCTTTTTTTTCTCTTGAATTTCCGTCATTGACATCTGACGAGGTAAATTTCTTCCTTTCTATTTGGTTTGTTTATATTCTTATTTAATCCTCAAATTTGTCATTATGCCCAACTCTATATATATTATATAATAGCGATTGAATTCCAATGACATGGCAAAATGTAATAAACTACTTTCAAATAAAGAATCGAGTAATTTTTTAAATTGTCGGTTTTTTTGAGTTTATATTCTAAGCTATTAATTTTTTTATACTACGAATTATTAATAAAAATATAACTTTTTCTTACTATGGTTAACCGTTAAATAATAGGTTAACCGAACCGATTCTTAGGTTAACCATCATAACGGTTTTTTGTTTTTATTTTTTATTTTTTAATGGTTAACCGAACCGGTCAAAAACCGTGTGATCGGGTTTTTTGTTTACCAAATGGTCGATTAACCGAACTGCGCTCACCCCTACTAACAACGATGTTGCAAAAAATGTGACACTAATAGGGAATTCAACTGCCACGTCATTAAACGACAACCAAAGGCCTGTTCAAATCATGGCCTATTCTCTTACCAACTACTATTAAAATATATTCTTCTAATAGTTAGGATTGTCACATAAATATATTTGTGCAGGTGATAAAATTGAATTTTTTTTTATTATATATAATGTTAAAATCGATTTTTTTAATACAAAATAAAAGGATTAAAAAAAAACTATGTTGGGATGAATCCGCCACTGCCAATATGTATATTAAACATATATAAGAAAAATAAATAAATAAATAAAATGGCCTCATTCGGTCTCTATAAAGTTACTTGAAATTATAAATGTAAATGCATATATTCATAACATATTTTCGAAGACCCCAAAAGGCATTACAATATGAAAACACATATATTATTAAATTATAAATAGATCAACCTCAAAAGTAAATGTCGCAAATCTAACCTAAAGTTTAAGAAACCTTAAGTCCAAATACCTATGAAAGCTTAAAAAAAATTCACACGTTTAGTTAACCTATCCACCATATTTTCTAACCTACTACTTAAGAGGATTTGCTTTGACATTTTCAATAGGAAATTTAATGAATTGAAACCGGATTAAATAAATAGATGATACCCCATTTCACTTAAAAATAAAAATAAAAACTGACAGAATTTAATATGTAATGCAGCCGCTTATGATTTTATAAAAAGAGTAATTTTCGTCCAAGTATTTAAAAAGGTACTATATTAAAAATTTAGGCAGCGCCTAATTGCCTAGATGAAGCCTTAATTAGCTGCCTAACTTAACACACGAACACACATATATATTTAGTTATTTGATTTACAAATGAGATTTTCATCGTTTGGATGTCCCCGAACGGACATACTTCCTTTTTTAATTAATGAGGCACACTTGTATGCAGTGCACCGCATCATGCAGTGGTGTGGATGCGGTGAAACATGTTATTTTTATGTTTTTTTAGTTTTTTTATTTGAATTTATTAACGTTTTAAAAATTTGCCTTAATTAAGTTAAGTTGTATAATAAGTGGGCCTCTAAATCCCAAATATTTCACTTGAGAAAACGGCCCAGTACTAACTTGTTTTTAGGTGTGTGGGCCTCATATGACCCTCTCACGTGTTTTTGTGATACTCCTAAATATACATTTGTTGTTCAAATTTTATTATAATTAGTTTCTCTAATGTTCTATTGATTCGAATGAGTTTTGCAACTTTTATTGTGTTAATAATTGAGTTCGCAACTTACAAGCACACACTTTGTAATTGGGCCCTTTATAACAAAAAAATTGAAATACAAGATTTTAATTAGACTAAACAAAAAGTTTGATGATCCAAATAGATGAAAGTTTGCGGAAGAAAATACGAAGTCATGGAAATTCAAAATACTATATGTATGTTACTTTTTTTTTTTTTTGAACAGACTGTATGCATGGTACTTAAAAAAACTAATTTCCAATCCCAATTAACTGTAAAGTTCAGATAGACTTTCTCCATTATATAGCTAAAGAAGTGACCTTTAAGTTTATGCCATATAGTTAGTTCTAATAAATTATTATATCATGGTGCCTAGTGTAAATACTAAGTACTTAATTGATCAACAAATAGTTTATAGTTTTGTATGTTAATCAAATAAATTAATTCGACTAAGTTCTCTTAAATATGAAGAAGCATTCAACTAACTTGGGAAAACTTTAAGTTTGTTAGTCCAGAACATATATTAGAAAATAGACCTTTTAAGTTAAATAAGTTCTCATTTCACAAATGCATCTATATGTTTTAATTATTACTGTAATTATACCATACTTGAATGAAAATAAAGAGATCACTACAACAAAAATATTTGCAGGGAAAATCAATACTAACTTGTCACTTTAGATAATTAGTTGTCTCACAAAATTATGAAAAAGGATCAAATATTGAACTCAATTAAATCAAGAGGTGGTGCAACATAACCAAAAGATATTGAGAGTCAAATTTAGACATGCTAGTATACGATGATAACAAACAAACTGATTGCCCCTTATGTGAATAAGATTATAGCTGCATAAGTGAACCATGCTCAAAACACAATTGAAATAATACTTTCTCTAAAAGTGTGTACTTACATGAAATTATTGATTACATGTTACTAATTCTTAATTAAAGTATTTTGGACGTTAGTACATCTGTCTTCTTATAGGACCTTTCGAAGAGCTTTATCATGCATTCACTACAAAAAAACATGCATTATACCAACATACCTCATTTCACCGCCGTCTAATGAAGATTTAATGACGAAAATATTCAATCATTATTTAACAACAGACTTGTTGACGTCAATTTTTCAAGCGACAGTTTAATCGTCGATACGTCAGTGACGGATCTCCCCCCAATAAGTCTGTTGGTAATTTCGACGATAGAAAGTTCCATTGGTACAACTCTATCAATGATTGTTATCGCAACGACCTCTATCTGTAGGTAAAATAAGTTGTTATAGACATATCAATAGAAATATACGTATGTAAAACACATATTTTTTTGTACCGACTCATCTTTTATATGCGTTCCTAATGGAGCATCTGGTTCATCCTCAAGAACACTATTATTAATGTTTTTAATTGCACCTTCAAAGGCCTGCCATGTAAAGCTCCACAGCCCACACCCGAAATAATATAATCATAATGGTTGAATGTCACATTTATTTCTCCGGTAACTGTATGAATCACTCTACCTCTCTCATTACCATCCCCATCTGATCCTTCTAATTCTTGAATTGAATCGATCCCTACATATATGTAAAAATAATTAAATCGATCAGTTCGAACAATATATAAGAGCCAACAAGGCCAATTACCACTCCACGTATACGTGGACCTAAAGTTTTTGCAAAACTAGCTAATTCATGCATGTCTTTATCAATCAAATTTGTCAAAGCGCTCGAGGATATTCTCTATGCGTTTATTATTTATAGTTGATATTGTTTTCTTATCCTCAAATTTCTTGATGGTGCCATCCGATTATTCTCTGAGCATATTTTTACCCATCTTAGCAAATGCATCAGCAAATAGGTTCTTGCCTCTTGCAACATGTTCGACTCTTATAGGATTTTTGGATGCACACTCTTTAGAAGTAAGAGTCTCAACTATTGATTTTAGTAGTCGAGTTTTCACCACTTGATTTCTGATAGTTTCATCTGTCACATCTTCTTCCAATTCCCGAGTCCCTTGCTCCTCAAAGTTTCAATCTTTTCTACAACAATTTGGTTGTCACAATAAACCACCGTTATTTTGGTCTTGTCGGAGTAGAGATCGAGACCCAAAAACACCTATCGAGCTCTGGTTGGTAGGTGGCTTTATACTTTTTTCTATCTTCAAATGGAGTGCGGATTTTATTTTGTAAGTATTCTACAACAGCCTCCAATTCACAATAAAAAAAATTGTGATCAAGTTTCCCATACCCATTCACCTGTAGTTTATGTAACATATCACGTGTTCGGTCTACAACAGAACAATGTCTTTCAATCTCAGCTATCTCTTCCAGTAAACGATTCAATTCTGTTTCGATCTTTGGTCTCAATTTCTTAGAATGTGTCACATTAGTCATTTCATTCTTTTTTATCCTTTCTTGGAGGTCTTGGAGGTCTAACAAGATTGATCGAGATGTTTGAACAACTAACTCGTCTTCCTCAAGAACACTATAATTTATTTATTTTTAATTGAAGCCTTCAAAGACTTGACCTGCCATTCAAAGCTCCACAGCCCACACCCGAAACAATATAATCATAATGATTGAATGCGACTTTTATTTCTTTGGCATTCGTCTGAATCACTCTACCACTCCCATTACGATCCCTATCTGATCCTTCTGATTCTTGAATTGAATCGATTCCTACATATATGTAAAATTAGTAAACCGATCAATTCGAACAATATCTAAGACCCAAGAAGGCCAATTACCACACCACGTATACATGATCTAAAGTTTTTGCAAAACTAGTTAATTCAATCATGTCTTTATCGGTCAAATTTGTCAAAGCGCCCGAGGAGATTCTCTATGCATTTATTATTTATAGCCGATATCGCTTTCTTATCCTCAAATAACTTGATGGTGCCATCTGGTTATTTCATTAGCATATTTTTACCCATATTTACAAATACATCAGCAAATAGGTTATTGCCTCTCGCAACATGTTCGACTCTTATAGGATTTTTGGATGCATACTCTTTAGAAGCAAGAGTCTCAACAATAGACTTTAGAAGTCGAGTTTTCACCACCCGATTTCTAAGAGTTTTCATCCGTCACATCTTCTTCCAATTCCCGAGTCCCTTGCTCCTCAAGCTTTCAATTTTTTCTACAACAATTTGATTGTCACAGTAAACCACCGCTATTTTGGTCTCGTCGGAGTAGAGATCGAGATCCGAAAACACTCATCAAGCTTTGGTTGATAGGTGGCTTTATACTTTTTCCTATCTTCAAATTGAGTGCGAATTTTGTTTTGTAAGTCATCTACAACATCCTCTAATTCACAATAAAAAAATGTAATCAAGTTTCCCATACCCATTCACATGTAGTTTATGTAACATATCACGTGTTCGGTCTACAACAACAGAAGAATGTCTTTCAATCTCAGCTATCTCTTCTAGTAAACGATTCAATTATGTTTCGATCAGTGGCCTCAATTTCTTGGAATGTGTCACATTAGTCGTTTCATTATTTTTTTATCCTTTCTTGGAGGATTGATCGAGATGTTTGAAGAACTAACTCGTCTTCCTTAAGAACACTATTATATACTCCTTCCGTCCCTCATAAGTGTGGTGCGTATTTGATTATATATAATGTATAAAATATTAGTTGAACCACACTAACTTGGGACGGAGAGAGTATAACCTAACACTTCATGATATAGATCTTGCTTACTTCTCCACTATCACACAAAGAATACGTTCAACTAGAATATATAGTAGAATAATTAGAAAAGGTTAAATAGTTATCTTCAATCAAATGATCAATCAATGCACACCGTGTTGGGAAAATTAATAGAGTTTTGATTTGATACCAAAACCCAGCTGACCCCAACCGAGTAGATGATTGCGCAAGCCCAAGTGTTTTTTTTCAACTCACCTGTTTGAGCTTATAGAGTTTCTAAGTTTACAGGTAGAGTCGCTGAAGATAACAGAAGACATAGCAGAAGACACAGCTAAGCAGACACAGCTGAGAAATTCAGCAGAGCAGATCAAGTAGAGTCAAAGACCCAGCAGTATCAAGACCCAGCTCAGTGACGGAAACTCAGCTCAGTGTCGAAGACCCAGCTCAGTATAAAAGACCCAGCTTAGTGTCAATGACACAGCTCAGGTCTAAGACACAACTCGGGTTAATAACACAGCTCAGGTTGATAATACAGCTCAGGGCTAAGACAGCTCAGAGTCGAGATGCAGCAGAGTCGAAAACACTGAAGACACAGAAGAAATGCTTAGCAGCTCGAAGACGAAGACCTTCTTCAAAACAAGATCCCGATGTCAGAAGATCTTATCTGACGCGGTCAAATCAGAGAAGAAATAGCTTCTGCAGATGCAGACCTACTTCGTAGGTAAAAGGCCAGAAGTCAATGAGAATAGGTAAGATTCAAACGGCTCTCTTCCAACGGCTAGTTTGAATCTCCACCTATATATATCTCCCCTCCATTGAAGATGAGGAAGACTGAAAAAAAAAATTGACTGAAGAAATAAAAGAGACAACAGAAAAATGAACAACGATCTTCAAAGCCAAATCTCTCAAGAACATCTAGCCAGTCAGTTGTGTTCTTAGTTGTTCACATATTCAGTCATAGGCAGAATAGATTAGAATAGAAATATCATAAGCCTAGTTTGAACGAGTTCATCATACTCTGTGTTCTTCATTGTAAGAACTCGTTCATAGTTGGAAAATCCATACCCAAACCCAAACCCAGAAAAGGTTAGATAAAAGGTACGCCTGCTCGAAGCGTGTAATTTGAGTGGTTAGGTTTTTACAGTACCCGGAAACTGTAAGTCAGGTTCTTTAGTACCCGTAAACTGAAAAGGCTTCAGCTGTGCCTGTAAACAGTTGGTTACGTTTTGATAGAAATTTATATCCAGCTCGAGGAACTGAGCTGCAACGCTTGCTGACTGCGCGTAAAGTCAGTGGTATCCTTAGTGGATTACCAGATGGTTATACTGGTCGTGGACGTAGGAGGTGTTACTCCGGACCACGTTAAATAGCTTTGTTCTTTACTGTTTTATTTATGCATTCAGCTAACTCCTCATAAACATATTTCAAGTTGCATAAACTGACTAACTGAAAAGAGAAACAAAGCTTTGCAATATAATTGAAGTAACAGACGGACTTTCCAAACCCACCAACTTCCGCGCACACACACACATCCAGCTGTGTCGATCAAGCTGTCTTCCAGCTGGATCGAACACAACCAGCTCACTCAAAAGAGTTTTAATTGGAAAAAATTTTAAACCTTGGTGTATTCACCCCCCCTACACCAAGGTATCCGTCTTGGGACCAACACACCGTATTCAGTAAAAGTAAATGTAAGGCAATATTACATACATAGTCAAACAACATAGCCAAGACCATAGCCTTACCTAGTAATAGGGAATGAACCAAAGAGGTGCATGATCCACCATAGTGTCAGGTGGCGAAAGTGTTATTCGCATAACCGAAAATCCCATTGTCATGGCAGCCTTCTCCGAAGCGTCCTCGGTTGTCATCCGTAAAATAGATAGAGTCGGATTTGAGGTCCGGATAGCTATAAGAATATATCTTAGACCAATCCTGGTTGAGACCAAGGAACATGATGTGGCCCTCCAAACTCGACTTCATAAGCCTCAAAGTGGAGCCAACCTCAAAAGTGTAGACATAAACTCTACAGTCCTGTAAGGCTGGAGAAGATTCCACGTGCGCGTAGGAGGACAGATATGGCGCACCACCATATAAAATTGATCGAGGGCCAGCCTTCTCTGCAACATGTATTTGCTCCGCTAGCATCTCATTTTCCCCTCCAAATGCTCGCGAGACTGGGTAGGCCTACAGAAAGTCAGCTCGTCGAAATCGAACCATTTGGGCCCCCAAAATGGCGTGGGCACACGTAGTGCGTAGGCTTTCGAAATTCGAAGAATAAGCAAAATCCAACGGCCACACATTTCTTTTATTGAAGTGAGCGTGGTGAACCATGTTATTTAATTTATATTTTTAATTTTTTTTTAATCTATTAACATTTAAAAAAATTGCCTTAATTAAGTTAAGTTGTATATTAAGTGGGCCTCTAAATCCCAAATATTTTAGTTGAGAAAACGGCCCTGTACTAACTTGTTTTTAGGTTGTGGTCGGCGGTGGAATTGGTGGTTGAGAATGAGAACAGTGGTAGGTGGTCGCAGTGAGAGATGGTGGCGGTCCCTCTTCATTTCCAGGTGGGGAAGGTTCGTTTCTCTGTGAGAGATGAGATGGTGGTGGCCGGGTTGTGGTCGGCGGTGACTGTGGTGGTGTGGTCGGCGGTGGTAGAGAGAGAGAAAGATTAAGAGAAAGAAAGAGGAGGAACGGGTAAGGAAGAAGAGAAAAAGAGAGGGGGAACGGGTTGCAGTTGTGGTGGTGGTGGTAGGTGGGGGTGGTTGATCGGATGAGGGAGATGATAGATGAGAGAGAGATGACAATATAATTGTCAGAGAGATGAGATAGAGAGAGATGTGAGAGAAATAATTAATTATAATTAAGGGTAGAATTGTCATTTCTCATTTAATCTTGAATTTAAATTAGGGTACCAAACAACTAACCTATTATTCACTATATTTATCTTGACATTATCTTATCTACCAAATACAAAGATACACTAACAATCACCCCTTATTTACTATATTTATCTTGACTTTATCTATCTTACATTATCCTAACATACCTACCAAACCAGCCCTAAAAAGAAAATGGGGTAAGACATTTGGGCTTCGCCTAATGAAAACAGATGGACCTTTTTTAATTAAATCCGAGCCCAAACTGTGCTTTAAGGGTTTTAACCCGGCCCGGCCCGAGCCTGAGCCCATCGGAATTTTTGGAAAAATCGGGCCGGCCCGATCCGGCTCAAAAATTTTTCGGGCCTGAAAATATGGAGCCTAGTCCGGCTCGAAAACTATTTTGTAGTTTAATTTTTCCGGACCGAGCTGGGCCGAGCCCCCCGGATTTTTACGCATTTCGGGCCAGGCCGACCCGACCCGAAAAATTGCCGGGCCTGTAAATGTAGTGCCTAGCCCGGCCCGCCGGGCAGGGCCTTTTTTGACACCCCTAGTTTCAACGGAGGCGGAGGGAGTCTCAAGTAATCTGAACTATTCGACGATGGCCTCCTCCGTTCTCCACCGGATTTTTCAGAAACGATCCGCCGCCGGAATCATTATTATTTCTCGGTCTATGAGTAAATCTGGTAGGTTCGCAGATGAATCGTCATTTCGGATGATGAGCACCGCCAGCGCCAGCGATGAGTCAAAAATGATGTCTCCGTGGTTGATGCTACCACCAGTGGTGGTGCCTGAAGGAGAAGGAGGTGGCGTTGTTTACAAATTGTACAACCTGGCGGAGAAGAAAGTGGTGGCGAGCATCGACAGGAGAAGGCAAGGCCAATCGCCGGGCGTGGACGCGGAATTCGTGGGATCGTCGCACGGGTGGATAGGTCTGTTGGATCGGGGTGCAAACGCTCTGTTCCTATCGAATCCTCTTACCCATCGACACATTAAGCTCCCATCCCTTTACACTCTACCGGATCCTGTTATGAACGCAAAAAGGGGCCGCCCGAATGTATCGAAGCTGATACTTTCGTCATCTCCAGAAGATATAGGGTGCCGTGCCATGATGACCTTCGGCCCCACCAACAGACTGGCTTTCTGCTCTCCCGGCAACTCGAGTGAGAGTGATAGTGAGTGTGATAGTGAGAGTGAGTTTGAGTGGACCCCACTCGGCGACCAGTTCATCGATGATGTCAAGATGCCGGAGGAGGACATCGCCGGCAGGTGCGCACGTGTGACCGAGGACTTGGTTTATTGCGAGAGGCGGAAAGTGTTCAACACCGTGTGGCCTTGTGAGTTTGAGCAGCTCCATCCTGCTCGAATATCCTACTCGAGCCGATTGGATGTTTGGGATCCTTGGGCGTTCAAAAATTGACTTCTTGGTAGCCGTGATATTTTGTTGGAGGAGGAGAAGAAGAAAGATGGTAGCAATGGCAATGGCATGCTGTCTTGGGTTTGGGAAAAACTGGTGGGGGTGGGGGTTGATTGGGTGAGTAAGAACAAGGCTATCCTTGAAGAGCAATGCGTCCAGATACCGCACCTTGTGTATGCGGACGAGCTGTATATTGCTGTCCAATTTGTGATGCTCCTCAACTCCGACGGCACGCCGGTCGATCGAATCCCTCTGTGCCCGTTTAGGGGTCTGGCGGGTTATTTTTCCTCCAAGACAATTGGTTTTCTCCTTGTCAAGCTCAAGCTCAATGACGACGACATTGACCGTAAACCTGCAGCAGCTACTGCTACTGCTGAAATCGTGGATGACCTCAATGGTCTTGCCATGTTCGTTGGAATCAACCACTCGTTTGCCCTTCCTGCCTCGGATTTTCCTGAATTGAAACCCGATTCTATTTACTTCACCGATTCCAAGAGGATAAAAAGAATCTGTGGAAGAAATGATATTGGAATCTTCGATTATCGAAACAAGACCGTCACGGAGTTGGAGTTGGAGTTGGTGGATGATATTGGCAGCTGCATTTTCGATCCCTCTCCTCGTTCATCTTCATCGCCCATGTGGTTTACTCCTACTGTTGCTGATATTATGAATATGAAAACAAAATTAGATTAGATTAGATTAGAATTCTACGGATGGTAATCTACCAGTCTATTTATTACTCCCTCCGTCCCAATAGCAAATAGCAAGGTCTCGCTTTCCTTTTTTGTCTGTCCTAATAACAAGGTCTCATTCTATAAATAGAAATAATTAACTCTTCAAAAGCTATAGCACCTATCACTTTTACTCTTGTTTCTTAATAACCGTGCCCAAAGCAAGTGAGACCTTGCTATTGGGACGGAGGGAGTAGTATTTAGAATTCGCTGTGCTAGTTTATGGCATCATATATGTATTGTTAGTATGGATGTAATTTTGCTGCTGAATTTCCTTTGATGCCATCATGGCCTGCTACTGCACTAGCACTAGCACTTGAGAGTTTATTAATTATTTCAAAAATTGACAATGAGTTTTAAGAAAGCAGCTTACCGCAGAACAGAACTGATAGAGAGAGCATTTGAGTTACTAGCTAGTTTGTTGTATAAACATTAATTTATATGAACTGCAATGCAATGCAATGCAATGCAATGCAATACAATTAAAAAGGACAAACCTCTTGCAATCTGGTGAAGCATGGCCATCGAGAAGTAAATATCACGTAATTAATCTCTTCAATTCTCCGAGAGAAGAAACAATGACTTAAAATCTCCCCTTTTTGAATGCAGGGTTCTGTTGGGGAAGTCGAGGAAGTAGAGCAGTATCATATTCTGAAACACCGGAAGTCGAAGGAACCAATGGTGCAAATTATAAATCGATATCAGCAATGCCTCATTACAAAGACACAAGTCATCAAGAGTTGAGGTTAGAGGACACCGAGCTACACAAGGGTAAGATGTTTTCTCATTCTCCATTTATTTTTGTGTTACAGTGGCCTTTGACACGATAAATATTGTGGCGATGTCCGCTGGTCGGAGAGTTGGAGCCTTCCCAGTTGCCGCGGGGGAATATATGGTCCACGTGGCAGCTCGCTTCTATTTTGAACTTGTTGAATGTATGTGTGATCTTTAGAGAATGACAAAGTAATGAACTTTCTTTCATGTGAATTGTTGCTCTTCTTCAGCTGATTCTGTGACTTGCTGTGCTGTGGGGATGTAGGAGGTATTTAGGCATTTGCTGAACATTAAAGTGGAATTTTCGGCCGAGGAGTTTGAAACTGCTTTGATTAATCCATATAATACCTTATATGCGTTTGTTAAAGGTAAGTGCTGCCTTTTTTCCTTCCTTTTCAGTAAAGATCTATCCTTTTATGGGGAAATGAATGATTTGTATAAATATTTTTTGGCTGAGAGTAGTTGCTTTTGTTAATATAGCTTGGGCCTTAAGAAGTTTACATTCGCTCTGATTAATCCTTTTGTGTTACAGTGGCCTTTGACACGACAAACTGTGGATATATGCTGCTTATTTTTTGATACAATGCATTCTATCTATGTGGTTGAAAGGTACAGGTAAAGCTTTTTAATGAGAGAATTGAATACAACAATGACAATTGTCTTTCATGTTATTTGTTTGGGTGGTTCAAAGATTTATTTTCATGTGTAGGAGCACACAATTAATTATACATGTAGCTTATACTACTCTACTCAGACACTGATGTAGTCTTTTGCCTATTTATGGAATTTAAAGTACTAGGTATCAAGAATTCACTTATGACAAGAGCTTGAGAAACTTCACCAAGTATCAAGTTTAGACTAGAATAACAAGATATAAGATGGCAGTTGGCATATAACAGAGACTAGATATCCGAATATTCTCATAAGTGTAAATTTGTTTTGTTTTTTGTTTATCGACTGAAAGAAGCTGAACAAGTGGCATGATTTTACAGTTGCTTCAGGAGGTCAATTCTAATCCTATTCGATGCTCCTCACTCCGATCCCTACATTTAGCAAAAGGCCGGTCTTAAGAATGTCATTGAAATTTCTGTAAATTTGGTAGCAGGATAGGTTGTCTATCTTGTTCTTAATGTTTAACGTTTGGCTGCTGTTGCAATCTCATTGATCATAGTAATTAAGCGTCCTTACCTTTTTTTTTTTTTTTTTTTTTTTCATGGATAGTCTTACAGTTACTCCCTTATGTAAAATTTATCGAGGGAGCATAGTATCGTTGCTTCCTGTACTGTCTGAATGCGATTATGTATATGTTATCTTGCTCTTATCCTATATATTTGAAAATTTTGCATCATTATTTGGTCAAACTATTATCGTTTTCTTTATGCATGTATTTTTCTTTCTGTAGGCAAGGCAATTCCGAATGGCTTTCATTTTCATAGAGAAACTGGAGTGGTGGTATTGGGTAATTCAATGATATGATTCAACTTTGAACAGATAGATTATTTAATTTAAGATTGCGTATTGCCACATTGCATTGTGTGCTTATAAACGTGTATTGGAGACGGGACACAAGTTGTAGGAAAATGTGGGTTTGATCTTATTGTTTAGGGCTGAAGTTGAAGCATACAAGAAGGCAGTTGGTCCTGGGATTAGGGTGGTTATTCTCAAGGCATTATATATGTGATATTCGTGTTGAGGTACCAATGTTTAAATATAATATATTATTCTCTTAAATTCTCATAGCATTTGATTATGTTCTCATAAAGTCACTTTAAGATTGTATTTGTTAGCATAGCGTTATTATCTTCATTTAGTCCTGGATTTCTTATATATGCACTAGTAAATCATCATATATATAATCTCAGAATTTTGTTTATTAA
Source organism: Agastache rugosa (assembly GCA_031470985.1). Classification (NCBI taxonomy): domain Eukaryota; kingdom Viridiplantae; phylum Streptophyta; class Magnoliopsida; order Lamiales; family Lamiaceae; genus Agastache; species Agastache rugosa. The sequence goes on from CM062605.1 coordinate 30,961,183, forward strand.
TTTTCTTATCCCCTTCCTCTCCTTTGGGTCAAAGTTTTGTTCTTAATTCTCATCAACACTTGCCATTTGTTTTCATCATTTCAGGTCATACAATTCGCGCGTATCATGGTTTCAGTCCAGATCAGGCTACCGCATTCATTCTATTTCACTCTCATTTAAACCTGGGCAAATCTACTTACTATTTTGAATGACAAGAAGCTTCTACTTGCAAGCTGAGTGAGATGTTGTTTCAAAAATCCTTTCATTGTAATTGAATACTGCGGATCTAATTTATAAAAATCAAAATTCCTATTTCATGAAGCACTCAATCATAAATATAAAAGGACTATTAAAAGGCATGGCTAAATAAGTTTTGATAGTTGATTGTGTTCAATATTTCTGGTTAGGTGGAGTTTTCCCACTTTATTAATTAATGTGCTAAGTTGCTAACCCATCTTCTCTTCATGTGTTTCTTCACCGCTATTAGCGCTAACACCCGCTAATATTATCTCTTTCTGCGGCAAGAATATATATAGACGACAACTCAATAAAATATTGAGGAGGTCTAGGGTTTAAAAAAAACTACGTCTATTGTTGAATATCAATTCGGAATACTGATTCATCTTGCGCATGTACGTATGGATTGTCAATTCAAAACATAAAGAAACATAATCGCTTTAACTTGGATAGTATTTATAAAAAAATTAATTTAATTTAATAACCGATTCAAATTAAAACTAAAATTATTACACCTGATAATTTAGAATTATAAGGATGGACTAGCCCATTTAGATTTAATTATCCCTAATATTTTATCCAGCGACAAGTCTGTGTTGAAGATTGGCATTGATGTGTAATTAAGAAAGAAATGTATCTCGTTCGGTGTCTTAACCAATTATATATAGAGAGAGAATGATGCTGTCCAAGATCAAGTTATTTTGTGAATTGGATTTCACTTTGACAGTGTACGGTTACATTGCATGAAGTTCCATAAAATTGTATCGCCATGCTATTAGGTATTCTAATGTCCACATGAACTTGTCCAGAATCTACATGCAGATAGCAAGGTCTTCAACAACATTAATTACAAAAAACAAGTCTAGTGTACTCCCATACATCAATGCCCACATGAACAACTTGTCCAGAATCGGAGATGAAATTAAAGGATCACTCCAGCCAGCTCCATGAAATCTGTCTTCAAAATTCCCCAAATATTAATCACGATGGTGGTAGCTACTAGCTAGGCTGCAAAAAAAAATTGCATTTTAGTAAACAAGCTCATTCAATAACACAGGTGTTACTGCTGCTGCATTCAACCAGACACATAGTATAAACATGGGAAAATGTGAAGTAAAATTGAGTGTAGGGCTAAGGACTCGTTTATTTCCAATCCCATAGATATGCAGAATGAAGTAGTATGCTTAATGTAGGATAGAGTAATGACTTTCCAACTTGGCTGAGGGAGATTGTTATTTCTAATATTTCGTGTGATGAGATTCAGATAGTCCTAGTCCGTTTTCAAATCCAGAAGCTCAGTAATATTAAGAAATACTAAGTAAGAAGAGCAGGGTAGGGTGAGTTTTTACATTTATCAATAGCTCAATCAGTGATAAACATTAATTAACAACACAATCAATCAGTCGAACAGAGTTGTTTGAATTTTGTAACCAACAAGTCAAGTGAATAGTGAAGCAAATAAAGAAATGCATGCATACCATACCTGTTCCATAGAAGGCGAAGGAGTAAACCAGAGAGGTGGAGCTTCAATCCTCTTGATGTCATCGTAGTCGATGGGATTCAAAGGACAGGCGCGATGATGACAGCACGAAGAGAAGGTGTGGGTTCGGTAATCATAAATACCATTGTCGTGGCCTCCGAACTCATTCTGAAAAGAGGATCTGCTCTTGCGCATGAGACTCCTCTCATCACTAAAGTAGATGGAGTCGGGTTTCAACTCCGAATGGGATGATGATGCCAGCAGCGCAAAGAGCCAACGAACATGGACAGACCTTCCAAGGAACACTTCATGTACATGAGGTCGCCTCTGTTCTGCCAATCAACCTTGTACACATCGAAGTCGAAGGTTTTGTAGGGATGGCCCAATTCCCAGCCTCTATACTTGGAAATGTAGATGTGTTCGACGAGGGTACCGTCCTCGCCCAGTCGAGGATTGACATGAGGTCGTGGCCATACACTAGTAGATACTTGATGCGCCAGCACTCCTCTTTGAGCTTCGCATCATACCTGGACCGACATGGCCAAGGGTAGCTGGGGTAATAGGCTTCTTCGTACCCTACCCTCCTACACATCTTCGGACTCAGCGGCTCTCTAATATCCCAAACCTCCACCCCCGACGAGCAACTCATCGAACCCTCCAGCTCCGACAAGTAATTCGCCGGCATACAGAAGAAGCGCTTGTGTACGCTCGAGTACACAACATCCTCGTAATCCGTTTCCTGGAGGCCCACGCCGGTCCACTCCGTGCTATGATCATGGCGCGGCACTCTTCTTCTTCTTCGGGGGAAGGGGAAGGGGGAGAGGAGAGTGCCACCCGTGATACGCCGCCGCCGCCGCCTACGGACGGAAGATTGATGCGGCCACCGTTCGTGGGGTTCAACAGAAACAAATCATTCTTCACCCGATTGTGCACAGCTAGCCATCCATGGGACGATCCCGCCAACTCCAACTCCTCCAACTTTTCCTTTTCCCGCAGCATTGGACCGCTCTTCTCATAGATTGACTTGGTTTTCAGACTGTGGAATTTGAACATCGTCTCCATCTTGCCGCTGTCACCAAAGAGAGCCGGCAACATCAGCAACGGGGACGGACCGCTATTAATGCTCATAGCGGTGGTGCTCATCATGCGCCCACCACCTAATTTACAAAACCCTAATTTCCTCAATTCTTTTTCAACTGCCGCCCGCCTGAATAAGGAGGACAACAAACCCATCGTCGATCCCCAATTATCAATCGTTCTGTTCAACCCTAGCAACAACTCAATTTCTCAGAATTAATTCCTTAATATATAATGATTGATTTCCAGCCAGCCATTCCAACCATGTTATAGGAAAGCCTAAACCATTGAAAGCAAAGCACTTTTTCCTCAAGTGATACGAGTAATCAATTTTGTTACTTTTAGGCCAAATTCTTCACTAAGCCTAGATCATAGCACAAAAAGTAGGTCAGAGGTATTAATATTTGTAATGATATTCAAAAAAAAAAAAAAAAAAAAAGGTTCGAGTACTCTCGGCCACATAAAAACTAGGTGGGGTGTGTGAGTTTAATATTTGTAATGATATTAAAAAAAAAGATAAAAAGAGAGTCCCAGTGGGGATGACCTAGTGGTGGAGTGGTTGCCTGTTGACCAATAGGTCAGAGGTTCGGGGTGTGTGAGTATTAATATTTGTAATAATATTAAAAAAAAAAGATAAAAAGAGTGACTATTTTAATTATCAGTTCAAGTTCAAGTTCAAGTTGAAGCAAAATAAAAATATATATATATATATATATATATATACATATATATTCAGAAAGAATGGAGAGAATGTACATCTACCCTCCTAAGATAAAAAAATTGCTCCACTCATCTATCTATTACTAATACAAAAATAAAGTTGTCCCTCCACGGTGCTCCGTTCAGATTTTTATTTATTCTGGTAATTTGTCTAATTTTAATTCATATATATTCTAATTTTTTTTTATTAATTTCATATTCTTGAAATATCACATGTTTATCTATTAATCCCATCTCATATTTATATTTCCCTCTATTTAAAATAATAACAATTTCGGAATGCATTTTTATAAACCCTTATTTTATACATTCTTAATTCATATATAATAATCTATAGAAAATTTGTAAATGAAAATCCCTATGAAGACTAAATAAATATATTTAATCAATATGTCTATATGGAATCCTTTTTATTTTTCATTCATGTTTTTCTATAAAATATATACATTGCATAAAATGTGGGATAGGTAGCTAAAGAAAAGAACAAAAAACTTGAAGATGTAAATATATTTTTTTCCGCATTTTGGCAAAGATTAGACATATCGATATAACATGAACTAACGACACAGTTCAAATATACTTAAAAAGAAGGATTTTTACTAATTCTAATTAATATTAAATTTGTTTATATTTTTATCGAGTAATTTAGCATAAATCAACTAGACGGTTCAAATAACATAGAAATAATGATTTTTACTAATTTTAATTAATATTATTTTGAAGATGTAAACATTTTTTCCGCATTTCGGCAAAGATTAGATATATCGATTTAGCATAAACCAACGAGACGATTCAAATATACTTAAAAAGAATAATTTTTACAAATTTTAATTAATATTAACTTTGTTTAGATTTTTATCGAGTCAATTTAGCATAAACCAACGAGACGGTTCAAATATACTTAAAAAGAAAAAAATTTACAAATTTTAATTAATTTTAACTTTGTTTAGATTTTTATCGAGTAATTTAGCATAAACCAACGAGACGGTTCAAATAACATAGAAAGAAGGAATTTTACTTGAAGTGTTCATATTTTTATCGAGTATTACTCAACGGATTTGATACGCGTATGTACTATTTTAACCGAGATTAGGACGAACATGTAGAAAAATTCTTAACAAATTTAGATTTAGAAAATACATAATGAATGAATATACCCGATCCATTATCATTCTTAATTATAAATTTGGATACGTGAAATAAAATTAATTTTCTAAGTTTGATTAATAATTAACGCAAACAATATCACAACTTTTAAATTAGATATAAAATTATTTTTAAAATGTATACATATAAATTAAAATATGAAGTTATTTCCCGTCGAATTTCGACGGGCTACTTACTAGTGAGAATATATATTAAGTAATATAGTAGAAAAATGAGAAAAGGCTACAGTGCAACATATATACTTCTTCAACATAAACCTAGCTAAATCCATGACAGCCACCTCCAACCAACTTGATGAATCCCATCAAGCAAGCACCACCATGTGCAACTGAATGCATAAATAAATAAAATGATACGAGCGAGCAACCAACACATATTACACACAGTAAAAACTAGCTACCTAGCAACAGCACAATTGTTCACTAAGACTGTACAACCTGAGTCATCTTGAACCGTTCAGAAAACTACGTACAAGATCATTTTTGTTCGTTTCTTCCATCCTTCTCACAACAAGTTCAATAACACTGTAAAATTAACCATCGCTGAGCTGAGGATGAAGAAAAGAGATAACTGAATATATATTAATGTCAAGAGTTAACAATCTTCATGAGGGAATTTAACTAGCTAGGCCAGTGTTAATGTCATACTGTTTGACAGCTGTTACATGATGCAGATAACAAGGTCTTCAACAACATTAATTACAAACAACAAGTCTAGTGTACTCCCATGCATCATGTCCACATGAACAACTTGTCCAGAATCGGAGAGGAAATTAAAGGATTACTCCAGCCAGCTCCATGAAATCTGTCTTCAAAATTCCCCAAATATTAATCACGATGGTGGTAGCTACTAGCTAGGCTGCAAAAAAAAAATTGCATTTTAGTAAACAAGCTCATTCCATAACACAGGTGATACTGCTGCTGCATTCAACCGGACACATAGTATAAACATAGGAAAATAAGATGAACACGTAGCGTATTTTCATTGAGAAAAAACGATTAGTCGTGCTGTAATAAAAGAATATTAACACTTGGAGCAAACATAAGAAACACATGACAGAAAGATAAAGCTAGACAAAAGATACAGCAGCTCAGTCAGGGACGGAGCCAGGAATCTTATATAGGGAACTTTCTCAAAGCATTAATAATATTTTCGTACAATATATACATATTTTATATATGAACATTCAAAAAAAATTATAAAGATAAATTACCTAGTAATAATTAATTAGAACTAATTCCAAATTTGACCAATTACACAGAAACGATTGAGTAAACACATAAGGTTAATATTCTAGTTTAAGCTTCTGTAACTAATTTCAAATTTGACAATATAATTTTAGATAATAAACATGCATTTCCCACTTAATCAATTCAACACCGTTGCTGCACTCCGCCATATTCAATCACACAAAGTTCCAAACAGAATCACTTTTCCTCCTCCAAATTAAATCTCGTTGTTGATTCTATCTATCCAGAGATGTAGTATGTTATTTAATTATGTAAAGCTCAATCTATTTAAATTAAAAAAATTAAATCATTTGAGATTGAACTTGAATAATGAGCATAGAAATTTTTGTATAATTAGTCTTATATTATATATGTAAATATATATTTTTAACTACACAAATTTATAAATATTTATAATATATATATATATATAAGTAAATTCGAAAATTTGAGGGGCGGCTGCCGCCGCCAGTCACCCCTAGCTCCGTCTCTGAGCTCAGTGTAACAAGACTAATCTAAACTTGAAAGGTCCAGATTTTCCAGCCACTAAAGTTAACAGAATCCTTAAGCAGAGAACATCCACATATCACACTTTAGACCTGGTGCTAAGTTATCTTGAATCAAATGATCAATCAATACAATACACAACATAGTCATAGCCTTACCTAGTAATAGGGAAGGATCCAAAGCGGTGCACGATCCATCATAGTGTCAGGCGATCCAAAGGACAGTTGCCGCAGCAGGTGGTGAAGGTGTTGTTTGCGTAATCAAAAATTCCATTGTCGTGGCATCCTTCTCCGAAGCGTCCTCGGTTGTCATCGGTAAAATATATGGAGTCGGATTTGAGGTCCGGATTAGCATAAGAATAGCGCTTCGACCAACCCTGATTGAGTCCAAGGAACATGATGTGGCCCTCCAAACTCGACTTCATAACCCTCAACGTCGAGCCAACCTCAAAACTGTAGACATCAAAATCTACAGTTCTGTAAGGCCGGAGAAGATTCCCCGTGCGCGTCGGAGGACAGATATGGCGCACCACCACATAGAACTGGTCGGCGGGCAGCCTGCTCTGGACAATGTATTTGCTCCGCCAGCATCTCTTTTTCTGCTCCAAATGCTCGCGAGACTGGGACGGCCAGCAGAAAGACGGCTCGTCGAAATCGAGCCATTTGGGCCCCCAGAACGGCGTGGGCGCACTGGCTCTCCTGAGGTCCCAAACCTCCAGGTGGGAGGGGTTCCTCGTCAGGCAGTAGAGGAGCGATTGATGCCGAACGTACATAATATCCTCGTATTCCCTGCGGATAGGAATTTCTCTCTTGTCGTCGGAGATGACAGTCCAGCTTTTACTGAGGCCGGCGTCGCATAGGGCAATTCTCCTCGCCCCGCCGAATATAATCACGACGCGCACATCATCCTTGATGAAGGAGTCATTGGGGGAGTGGGAGAGGATCGCTCGCGATACGCTCTCGTCGTCGGGGGAGGGGCGGGAGCTTGATGGTCCGGCCGCTGATGGGGTCCAGCAGGTACATAACACGGCTCATCGGATTGTACAGAGTTAGCCACCCGTATGACGTCCCCACCACTTCCATATGCTTGATGTCGCAGTCTATATCGGTGCGCTTCTTCTTGAACCTCGTCTCTGCCTCGCCGCCGATTTTGTGAAGATTGTTTTCGACTCTTCCTTTATCGCTGAAGAGAGGCGGCACCATCAACAGAGGCGGAGGCGGCAGCCAATAAAAACGCCCGCCCGTCATGCTCATGCACCGCCGAAGACCGCCAACGACTTTACTGGATCTGACAACATGGCGGAATAAGGAGGAGAAAGCAGCCATCTCTGTAGCCCTTGTCGATCTCCCCAATTGTTTTTTCACCCACAAATTGTTAAACCCCAGCAACTAATAATAATAATAATATTAATAATAATAATAACGCAAATATTGGATGAGACATTGAGACCGGTCTTAAGACCCGATCTCACTCGTATTTGTATATATAATATGTATCCCAATTTTTTAACCAGTTGACATGTTAGCCTAATGGTCTTCAGTTCCGCCTACAATCATCAATGTAATAGGTTCGTTTCCTATGTAGTGCAAACCGTTTCTTTTGTGTTTTTTTTTTTTTGATCTATTAAGTGTCCTAATATAGCTGTGTGATAGGACATTTTATGTGTTCTATTATCTGTTTTGTTTATTTTTTCAGTTTTTTTTTTAAATTATTTCTTCCAATAATATTTGTTAGTCTTCAATTAGAATTTATTAATCCTCAAATATTACTATTCCTCTTGTTAATTATTACCTTTCACCTCATCAAATATTACTTTGTTTACATTACTATTCATCTTGTTAATTATTACATTTTACCTTGTCAAATATTACTTTGTTTACGACAATTGTTACATTGAAAAAATATTACTTTTTTTTCGTGAATTAGTATTTTTTATCCCAACAAATATTACTTTTGTTTATGACAACTGTTACATTGAAATAATTACTATTTTTGTTCTCGTAAATTATTATTTTTTATCCCGATAAATATTACTTTTGTTTACCGACAATTGTTACATTGAAAAAAATGTTATATTTTTTCGTGAATTATTACTTTTTATCACAACAAATATTACTTTTGTTTACGATAATAGTTAATTTGAAAGCATATCACTACTTTTTTTCTTGTGAATTATTACTTTTTATCCCGATAAATATTATTTTTTAAAAATATACTTTTGTTTACAACAATTGTTACTTTGAAAAAATATTAATTTTTTTCTCATGAATTATTACTTTTTATCCCGATAAATATTACTTTTGAAAAATATTACTTTTAGTTACGACAATTGTTATTTTTCATCACATCAAATGTTACTTTTTATATGAAAATTTGTTTTTAAATATTATAATTTAAAAAAATTAAAAAAAAAAATAATCAGGCTCATAATCAAATTTGGACCACACTTTTGGGGGACGGAGGGAGCATATAATAATAATAATAATAATAATAATAATAATAATAATACCATGCATAATTTTTTTTTGTGCAGTATCGCCGCTAAGGAAAGATCGACCCAGCGACCTCTGGGTTAATAGGCAAATGCCTTCACCGCTGAACCAACCACTGACATTGTTAATTCTAATAGTGCTTATATATATAAACGTTAAGTTCGGGTCGACCCGGATCCAGTCTCTTATTAGAGACCGGTCTCACAGGAGACCTACTCTAATAATAATAATAATAATATAGAAAAATTATTAGCAAGTTAGCAACATGATTTTTCAATAAAAAAGCATGTAGAAACATATTTCTTATTTTATTTTTAGATAAAAGTAACAACACGTATCGAGTATAACAACTATAATAATAATTCTATAAAAACATACAATATTCATATCAAATCATACAATAAAAAAACATGTGCCAACACGTTTCGAGCAAGGTTGATTTTGAATGGAATGATATATATGCCACCAAAACAAAACTCCTTGCAACACTTGTTCTAAAGATGAGGCATTTGTTCAACAAGAAGAAGCTAGAATGAATATATGGACCAAATATCAATAGTATTCAACAAAACTCCTTAATTGCAACAGTATTCATCCAGGATGGAATGAGCCATGTGGAAGCTCTCATATTTAAATTTGTTGCTTGAAAAACCATTTGTTTCAAGCTTGATGATGCTCGTACAGTCCTGCAGTAAAACATCATTAGCAGAGGGAAGTGATGGCAGGGTTTCCTCAAATAGTTTCAAACTATCAAATTCATTTTACCAAAATATATAGTCCTCTGTATGATTCTAGTGTTTTGAGATACTAATTTTTAGAGCATGATTGTATACTAAGGGCTCGTTTGGTAGGGGTGATTAGGGTGCATAATATGTCTATGACACTCTAATATCTTGTTTGGTATGAAGTATACGGCCATTTATAAAGTTCGGGCCCGTATGAATAATACTTATTTTTGTTGTTATGTATATTACCTATGAGGTGGTATAAATAATACTGCAACTAATTATAGCAATAAATTACAATAATTACTATGTGTTGCAAAGAATTTAATACATCATACCAAACGGAATATTAATTCTTTATATTAATAAGACATCTCAGTCAAACATATCAGGCCTTATCCCATACTTTGTACCAAACGAGCCCTAAAAGATTATACACATTCTCTAGAAATTTTCGGTTGCAATATGAGTTTTAACTCGATCATTTCAATTATTATTCTTAATAATACATTACTCACCAATGAAATTTCTAGTGGAAAGTTGTTGATGTTGCAAATACAGTCAACTATTAGAAAAGATATATAGTGTATTTAGTTTGTTGCATTCAATGAGTTTATGAAAATAAGAATATTTATAGATTACTTTCTCGTTTCACAAGAGCACCCAAATAAGGCAGATTTAAACTGACAGAATTTAGTATGCAATGCAGGCGCCTAGGATTCTATAAAAAGTTTCGTCCATGTATTTAAAATAGGGTAAATAGGTTTAAAATACACGAACTTTACACATATTTTGGTATTTCACATGACCTTTAAAAATTGTGTTAAAATACATCAACTTAACACTTATTTTGGTATTTCACATAATCTTTAAAAATTGTGTCAAAATACAACAACTTAACATCTTTTGGTAATTTCACATAATTTTTTTTCAGGCAAAAATTACTGCTTACACGACAGTCGGTTTCTTGACATGACAATGACTTTTCTTAACTAAATTATGTGTGTGCATGCATCTTGGCAAGAAACGATGTCGTTTGATTAACTAAATCAAGAAATTCAAACCTATTTGTATTTAACTCTTACTGATTTCAAATGTCGTTCCAATCAAAATACAAAATAAAATTAAACGGCGTCGTTTCTTGCCAAGGAGGATGCACGCATAATTTAATTAAGACAAGTTATTGCCACGTTAAGAAACTGACGGTCATGTCAGCAATGATTTTTTCCGGACAAAAAGAATTATGTTAAATTTTCTAAAGTTATTAAGTTGGTGTATTTTGACACAATTATTAAAGGTCATGTGAAATACCAAAATGAACGTTGAGTTGGTGTATTTTAATACAACTTTTAAAGGTCATGTGAAATTCCAAAATGCGTGTAAAGTTCGTGTATTTTAAACATATTTACCCTTTAAAATACTAGTAGTACATTAAAATCTAGATGAAGCCTTAATTGGCTGCCTAACACACCAACACATAGGTAAAATTAAACACAAGGCTGTCCCAGTGGGGATGGCCTAGTGGTGGAATGGTTGCCTGCTGATCAATAGGTCAGAGGTTCGAGTACTCTCGGCCACAAAAAAAACCATAGGTGGGGTGTGTGAGTATTAATATTTGTAATGATATTCAAAAAAAAATTAAACACAAGGCAATCCAATAAATGAATTTAATAAATAATCATGCCAAATAATGAGGCGGATCAAACTTTTATTACACCCATCCCATTTTTGGTATTTACACCCGACCCCGAATGCTGCTGCAGCAGCAGCAGCATCTGTCAGTACTAATAGTGTGGCTTCTAACGTTCTATGACTCGGGAGGGAGGGAGACGGCTCTCATCATGAATTTGCTCCCAAAACCCTCCTGAGTTCGTACTTTTGGGCTTCCGTCAGCCTTTTGGGGTACCTGACATCGATTTGAATCCTCAAAGTTCCCTTCTTCCTAGGATCCTTCGAAACAGGCATACCTTCATTAGAGACACAAATTTCATGTCCAGGTTTCACAATCTCTGTTAAAGGGACTGTTAAATTCCTGCCGTCTAGAGTGGTAAGCTCAAACGTCTTCCCAGTGAGGGACTCGAGGAGAGTTATCTCCTGCTTCACCACCAAGTCATTCCCTTCCCTCGTATAAACTGGGTGAGGCTTTTCATCTACCACAAAAATGAGATCTGCAGGAATCACACCAGCTTCTTCGTTGCCCTTCTCTGGAAATGTAATCTTTGTGCCCTTCTTCCAACCAGGCTTGATGTCAATAGTCAGGATCTCATCCAACACGCGAGTCCTACTACAAGAAGAAAGGAAAATAGAACAAAAATTATAAGTAGATCAACATTCATTTTCTCAGTGAGAGAGAGAAAGAGAGAAATTAGAGAGCAACATATTAGAATTGGAACAAACACAAAGATGACCAATGCTAGTGGCAAGCTTGGATTGTACAACATGAGTCTTGAACCACTCAAAAAATACAAGAGAACACTGTAAAATTAATCATTGCTGAGGATGAAGAGAGATATGATAGCGACATATAAATGTCAAGGGATAAGATCTTGATGCTATTTGGCAGCTAGCTGTTCCATGCAGATAGCAAGGACTAGGGGTGTGCAAGATGGAAACCGGGCCGGAAAAACTGACCGAACCGGTGTGTTTTGGTCGGTTCGGTTCGGTTTTATTTATAGAAAACCGATGCTTTTCGGTTCGGTCCTCGGTTGAGCAGTTTTGGATCGGTCGGGGACCGAACCGACCGAAACTTATTAATATATATTAATTAAATTATAAATATAATTTATTATTTTAGTTTTTATCTTTTAGCAATTAAAACTAAAACCCTCCTACTTTGAATGAAACTACCCCCGCCGCTCACCCTTTCACTTCACAGATTCTCTCATCTCATTTGTCCAAGTTCAACGTCGGCCTCCCTCCCCATCGACCAGCCTCCCTCCCGACCGATCAGAGCCCGGCGCCGTCAAGTCGACCAGTCAGAGCCTGTCGCGGACTCGCGGCGTTGCAGACTCGCGAACGACCCCCATTCGTTGCTTCACGTCGCCGCCTTGCCGGAGCCCATCGCGTCGCCGCTCCAGCCACCAGTTGCACCTCCTTTCGGTTTCCCTCTCCATTCGCCACCCTCCTCTGCTGCACATCCCCTCGCCGCCGGTAGTCGTGCTCTTAACTTTATATTCCAGCTTTTTTTATAAAAATGCTGCAATTCTTCACAATATGCAATTCCTGATCTTTGGACTTTGGGCGGTTGGGTGTGTTTAGGGCAATATGCAATTTGCTATGCAATTCTTTATGTTTGTTGGGTATCTTCACAAAATGCAATTCTTCACATGTACATTTCAAAAAAACCAGACAGGTACATTTTCCAAAAATAAAAAATAAAATAATACCCCTATTGTCGATTTTAGGAAAACCGACCGAAACCAACCGAAAAATTCGGTTCGGTTTCGGTTCGGTTCAGAATTTTGGGATCGGTTCGGTTTTCGGTTCTACTGATTTTGGTCGGTGGGCCGAACCGGCCGACCGATGCACAGCCCTAGCAAGGACTTCAGCAACAAATACAAAAAAACAAGCGTACTCCCATCAATGCCCAGATGCTAAAATCAAACATATACATTTTCTTGAATTAAGAGCTACTTACTAGAATATGATTATTTCAAGCTCAACAATTCCACTTTGAAGAACAAGTTTTAAGCTGCTTCATATTTTCCAAAATGTTTCCAATAAAAAATAACAGGATTCTAAAGAAAAATGTTAGGCCAAGCGATGTAACATAGGTAAAGTTAATTATGATGCAAACTGCACATGAAAAATTAGAAAGCCAATGCAAACGGCAAACCTAACTCAGCTTCCAATTAACTTAGGCTGTTGATTTTTTGAAAGGCAAATATTCAAGAGTGAATTATATAGTGCTAATTCATGCCCCTTCGCAATTCAAGAAACCTACTTGAGAAGAAAAAAAAAATGACTACCTAAAACGGGCAGATCAACATTCATTTTCTCAGAGAGGGAGAGAGATCAAATATCAACCCATCCACATTCAAATTATCTGTGCTACCTAAACGACTAACTAAAAGGGGCTGGAGAAGTTTTAGCTCAGTGGACCGAAACACAGTAGTCCCAAAAGAGAAAAATCTATTATAGATAAAAGACGTGTGCCATTAGATTGTAGAAACCAAGATGGGCAAGAATCAACATTCAATAACACAAGAGTCAGCTTATCTGGAGAATTTATACCTAAAGTCGGTTATATTTCGTACATTTGCATCAAATTTGGTTGAAATTATGTAAATGCCGAGCAATTAGAGTTTTGCTGTAATGATTTATTGAGGAAGATTTGATTATCAAACATTAGACATTCCGCCCAAATCACCATCTAATGAAAGAAATGAAAGAGAATTAGCAATGAACGGAAATGCACATACCCATGGGAATCAAGAACATTCCTAGAAATTTTCATCTTCCTCGTCGAACCAGTATACAGCTCCTCCAAGCTACACATCAGCGCATTCTCCACCGGCGATGCCTTCCTCGATCCTCCAGCGCCCGAAGTCTCCCTAGGCCCCCCACCATTCATCGTCGTGCTCCTAAAATACCCATCTCTCCTACCGGCACCACTAGTACTACCACCAGCACCACCGGCATTCCCATTACTATTCTCCCCAAAAATCTCCGCATAAATATCATCAGCATTCCTCGGGTTAAATCTGAAATTAGGGTTCGGGTGCTGCTGGTGGTTGAAGTGAAATCCCTGGTTGTTCGCCCTCGTACTACGCGGCGGAGGTGGGCATTGGCCCGATTTGAGGCCCTCCTCGCCGTATAGATCGTAGATCTGGCGCTTCTGCGGGTCGCTCAGCACATCGTACGCCTCGGAAATCTGCTTGAATTTGGCCTCGGCTTCCTGCTTGTTCGCATTCTTGTCGGGATGCCAAATCATCGCCAACCGGCGGTAGGCTCTCTTCAAATCTTCAACGCTGGCGTTGCGGTTTACTTTGAGGATGTTGTAGTAATCCACCCCCATTTTAGGGCTCCAATTTTACTTCCCCGCCCTGTATTATCCCTTGCACTGTGTGATTGCGGATGTGCGCCTGAGGCAATCGGAGGATTGCAAAGGAGGAGGTCGTGCTAGCTACGGCAAATGCGCGGCGGAGATCGACGGCGGTTGACGGCGGAAAGAGAATCGACGGTGGTGGGTTGAATTTTGGTGGAATTTATTTTCGTTGTGAGTTTTAATCTCTGTTGATGGAAAGGAAGGTGGTGACGTGAGATTTGGGGAGGTGGGGTATGCGTAGGATTTAGTGGGGCCCATTTTCTTTCGCAAATATATGGACTCCGGTAGGGCTATTTTTGTCATTTCAGTTATAATCAATCTCAATTGAGCTTTGCGAAATTTACCGGTTGGCCCTTGGATTCTTGAATATTGATGTAACGAATCCTCAAGTTTTTATTTTGTTGTATTGTTGTGCATCGAATTTTTATGTTTTTTTTATTTTTATTTTTATATGATTCTTTCAAAAAAAAAAAATGATTAACGAGTTAATATATGGGAAAGAAAAAAGAAAGATCCACTAAAAACGAGATAATGGGCTAATAAAAAGAATTAGAAATTTGAATTCTCGTTGTAGCACTTGAAAAAATTTGATGGCAAAACAAAATAATAATAACTGATAATGTTGGACCACAAATATTAATTTTTACTTTATTCACAAACAATATCTGAGCTTGATTTCAATATTAATTGTTTGAAAGTGATGGAATGGCATGATTACTATATTGAAGTATTAAAATAGATCTCTGTCAAGATTTTCTTAATTTAGATATAATCAGAAAATAATGTATCTGAATGATCTGTCCACATTCTCTATTTGAGAGTTCCATCGTGCGAATTAAAATTTCAGTAACAAATCATACTAACAGCAAAATTAAATTGACTCGATTTAAATTGGGGAATAATAATAATGGCAAGAAAATACAAAACTAACACAAAAATTGTGAGAAAAAAATTAGGAACCTTATTGTAAAATCCCATTTCCAATCAACAGAAATTCAACTATGGTGTTAACAACACAAACACATATACAACAAACAAGACCAAAATACACACGTCACGAAAAAATATACAAGATGTAACACGAAAACACAACATCTCTATATTAATTACATACCCTACCAACATAACAAAACTACGATACACCGCCTAGTAAGGCCAAAAGCCCGATGAATCATGAACCATGAATTGTAGCAAGAACCGAAGCTCCTTCACTTGAGAAGCTTCGGTTCTTGAATATTAAGTTGAGCTTGAACTCGAACTCGAGCTCGAGCTCAAGGCGGGGCCCACTTGGCTTGGGACCAAGTAAGAGAGTAGTAATGTAGTATGATAGAAAACCTTTTAAACTACAACAGTTTGGCCAGTGAACCCATCCTGCAGCAGCAGAGAGCCATCTTTCATCAGATTAAGACTCAAGCTCTTGAATCTCTCTCTCGAATACTGTCGCGATGCCTTCCTCCAGTCCGTCCCCGTCTTCATCATCGCAACAAACTCTTCGTAGCTGATCCGGCCGTCCTGCAAGAAGAGCGCGATTTTGAAGGTAAGTGAAAGCGACAGAGCCACAGACGATGAATCATATAGTGAGTTTGATTCTTCAAAGGTTAGGTTACCTTGTCAGTGTCAACTTCACGCATGATGTCGTTGAAGACATCGACATCGGTCTCTCCAGATTCATCGGCTAGAGCTTCTCGTAGTTCATCTAGTTCTATGTAACCGCTCCCGTCTTTGTCGAAGAACATAAACGCTCTGCGGAAATGCTCGTCGTTTTCCATCCTCTGCAAGTGGATGGTAACTGCAACGAACTCCCCGTAATCCAGTACTCCGTTTCCATCTACATCAGCCTATTGATACCATTCTATTAGGAATTGCTACGAAATTATATATACAACAGATGAAATAGCCTCGAAACGAGCAACTTGAGAGTCGTGATCGATCTTACCACATCCATGAGCAACTTCATCTCAGGCTCAGCAAGCTGAGAACCCACTTTCCTCAAACCAGTTTTTAGTTCATCAAACGTAACCTTCCCATCATTGTCGGTATCCATCAACGCAAACATATCTCTGATTACTTCTATCTCTTCAACGGATAGATGTTCTGCTATCACCTGAGGAGAATTAACCGTTAAAGACGAAATACAATAACATTAGAGTAAAAGTCTGCATTTGCAACGAGAACAAGATTATGAGTATATGCTATGCTTACCCGCAATGCTCTCTTCTTGAATCTATTCATGCAAGAGAATTGCTTCAGTCTTGCCCTTACTATATCTCCAAGTGGAACGTTCGAAGCTTTCTTCGCGTTCTGTATCCATGGATGATCTAACAAAGACAACAAAGGAGACAAGTATATAAACCAATATGCAGCAAAAAGATCATGTCTGTTCTCTCTCGTCTCCATTTCATGATATAATATTTTGTTAGATAACCACCAAAGTGTAATTTCTGATCATTAATTTCAGAAAAATTAGATAATAAATCACTATTTAGAGATACACTGAAAATGAAGGATCCAAATTGATGGCTCTTAAGAAGATGGAGAAAACAATAGTTCTGTTCTTGACAGTAACACAATAGAACCATTTCCTACGGATATGAACATACACCTATCAGCTATCGGATCGTCGAGAACATCAAGGATTTCATTGCTCCGATCTATAAATTTGAACTGTCCATCCTAAGACACCAGGATGCAAAGAAACTATCATTTGAAAACAACTTTCATTTCTTTATTGTTAATGCAAAAAAATATTGCTCCTACAGTAATAGCACTTGCTTTTTCACATTCTAGATCTAAAAAAAATATTAAAGTTCACAACTTTGCATGCTTGATGCATCTTTTCCTCTCTAAGCATGAAATGAAACCATCATCATTTATAAGAAAAGAGAATCACATGCCACCACCATTCTCTTACATTATCACTACTTTTTTCAAAACATATATGTTAAACAAACAAACTGTAATTAACACAATAAAACTTACCAAGAACTTGCTGGGATGTCAAACGCTTTTTCGGGTCGGGCTCCAACATCTGCCTAACAAGATTCTTTGCACTTTCAGAAACTTGAGGCCATGGCTCCCTCTTGAAATCAATCACTCCTCTCAGGATTGCCAGTGCCACACCTTGCTCAGTTTCTGAAGCACAGTTTTAGTATAAATAAACTCAGCAAAACAACGTGAAATCGCACGAGCTAAGACAGAGAAAGAACAAGTACCTGCCCAAAAAGGAGGAACTCCACATAACAAAATGTAGAGAATCACTCCAGCACTCCAGATATCGACTTCAGGCCCATAATTTCTCTTCAGAACCTCCGGTGCCATGTAGTATGGACTTCCGACGATCTCGGAGAACTTCTCACCTGATTCAACATCATTTCTTGATTAATGTACTGCCCAGAAAACACAGAGGAAGAAGGAGAGAAACAGTTTATGGTAGAGAGAGAAGCTCTCGCCAGATATAACATGATTGGATTCATGAGAGAGACTTTTGTAAGATGATATGAACTGTAGATTGAAGATAAACAATTCCATCATCAAGCAGCATAATTAATTAGCACAAGCACAATAGTAATGGAATATGAAAACAAAAATTTACAAGCACAAAAGGTTAATTCACAAATTACTGTAAACTCTTCTCCTGTACGGAAATAATAGAATTGTGGGATACAAAACATTATAAAAAAATAAAAATGCGATTTTTAAGAAGAAGAATAAAAATCCTGATGAAAAGCTTCAAGAATTCAAACACGTACAAAATTCAATCACAACTCCCCCGCCCTAACACCAAAAACCCCCCCAAAAAAGAGAGAAAAAAAAAACTAATTTCTCAAGATGAAAGGAGAGAGAGAGAGAGAGAGAGAGATTCTCTCACCAGGCTTGAAAAACACCGACAAGCCAAAATCAATCGCTTTGAGAGCAGAATTCTCTTTCTTATTCGCGAAGAGGAAATTCTCAGGCTTCAAATCCCGATGCATAACCCCATGCTGGTGGCACATCCTGACCACCTCCGCGATCGTCCTGGCCACGCCGGCCGCCGCCCTCTCGCTGTAGTGGCCGCGCGCCACTATCCGGTCAAACAGCTCCCCGCCCTCGCACAGCTCCATCACCAGATGCACCGCCTCGCTGTCCTCGTACGTGGCGCGCAGCTTCACCACGTTGAGGTGGTCCGGCAGGCTCGACATGATGGCCACCTCGCGGCGGACGTCCTCGACGTCGATGGCGGTGCGCAGCTTCTTCTTCGAGATCGACTTACAGGCTAGCGCCTCGCGCGTCTCGCGGTCGGTACAGAGGTAGGTCACGCCGAACTCGCCCCGGCCGAGCTCGCGGCCGAGGATGTACTTGTCGGAGATTTTGGTGCGGGGGATGAAGTCCTTCAGAACGCGGATCGGCGAGGGGGATTGAGCGTAGGGATTGGGATGGTGCTCGCGCGCTTTTCTCTTGGGTTTAGGGGTGGGGGCTTTGGGGGTGAGCGGGTCCGCTTCGGCGGCTCGGATGCAGGCGTTGCAGTTTCCCATGGTGGAAGAGGTTGTGGTGGAGGGGAAGTGGAGGCGCCGCCGTCAGCGGTGGTGGGAGGTGGTCGTGGAGGAACAGAGCATGGTGAAGAGAGAGAGAGAGGTCTTGAATGAGAAAACGCGGGTCAAATTGGAGAAAATATTGCCATTTGAATAATCAACATTATGTTTTTTTATCGATTTGATTTCGTACTCCTAAAATGAGCTTTTTCTTATTAATTTCATATATGAGTTTAAAAAAAAACAAAAACAAAAAAAAAATCCCCCCCCCCCCCCTAATTCTTTTTTTAATTCGTTCCGTTTTAAAAACTCAACTTGATTGTATCCGAAAAGGCAAAAACCAAAATAAATTAATGATGATATTGTTGTAATTGTTTTTTTTTTTTTTGAAAGGATATTGTTGTAATTGTTGATACCAAAGTAAAATAAAGGCTTTTTACAAATGTATTTATAAGTTATGATATCTTATTGGGTATCTACAGATTTGTGTACCTTTTCAAACTAGTATTTCCAATAGTGATTAGTATATGAAAAAATATAACGGTAGGTTTACATATTATATATCTTCAAAAAAAAGTTTAAATATTATATTATTATATTATCATCACATAAAACTCGATACATGAACTACTAGTGAAAAACAAATGTATAAACCAATTTGATATTATATGATAATAGATTATGACAATGAAATTTTCTAGTGTTGGAAGATAGATAGGATGGTGTAAGTCAACATTTGTTTTTTCACATTGATCCCACAAAGACAAACGGGAGTGAAAAAGGCAAATAATTAAATAAAGACTTAAGAAATTTTATGTAAATTAAACATGTTTGCTTGGTAGCTTCGATTACCAAGTCATCCCAATAATGACGCCAACCAACAACTTGCGCTATTGGTTCAAAAACCATCATCAACAAAAAAAATAGTATTTTCTTTTTTTCACTCTTTATATTTAGAAAATAAGTACAAGAATTTATTCAACTGTGAATATATGGTACACTTAATTGATAGAAAGAGTGAATTACTTAAAATGTGATGAATTTCTTTTCAAAAAAAAATGCGATGTATTTGAAATCCATCAAACTTTACACACAAAACTTACCTAATACTACAATTGACCTTTTTTTTTTTCTTTTCTTACTTTAGTTGCGTAAACAACCACTAAACATTACGTATCAACGGATGCTAAATAAAACATTTTACAGCTACTAAAGTATTATCCATTAAAAGAAAATAAAGACTAGTTTCACTAAATAGAAGTAAGATTACTTTATATTTTCAAATTCTGCTCAACTATCTGTGTTCTCTTTTGATGGGTTTTAATTAAAAAATTGTAGGAAATGGTTACTCGTTCAATATCATAGTGAAAGATATGAATTAATAAAATGGAATAATAGTTGTTGAATGAGGTTGTTAACCTATTACACTTTTTTTTCTGGCGAAAATTTGGTCTGTGTTACCTAACAATTGAAAATCCAATTTCTGGAATCTTTTTTTTATTACATAACACAACGTTCATATGCACATATTAATAATTATGAAGGAATTACATAGAAAAGTTAAAATGTGACATCTTCATAAAGTTTGCGCAATTCGAAGACAATAAATACGACAATGTCTTCGTCTTATACAATCGTCTCATTTTATTAAATAAAAATCTACAACTTGAGCTTTTTTTTATTGAAAAATGCCCAAAAAAATAAAAATAAAAAGAGGAAATGGCTAATTTTACTTTATTAATTCATGTGGATTTTGTGAAGAAATGGCCACGAGAAGTTGGATGAGTTAGCAGAAAATCATAAAAAAACGGAAAACAAAACATAAAGAAAACGAACTATTGTCCTTCTCTTCAATAATCAATGAAGGTTGACCCAATAAATGCAAAACAGAATAAAAAGGAATAACTTTGACATTTTAGTATACTATTTATAACTAGGTTTATCATATTCGTGCATGGGAGTCATGAAATTCACGGGAATTTAATTTTTTTCTGAAATAGAATTTGAAGTTGGTTAGTTATAGTAAATGTGCTTTGTTTGTTGTGATTTAAAAAGATTGGCTATTTTGTTAGTGTGGTCAAGGATGTACAACCAGTGCAAGTTCAGTAATACTCCCCAGTGCAGTATTCTCGATTGTAAGAGCAGAAACATCAGTGGGCGGAAGGGGGGTGGGCGCGGGGTGGGCGACCAGGCGGAGGGTGGGCGGCGCTGATGGCGCCCAGGGGAGGGCAGGTGGGGTGGGCGGCATGGTGCGTGGGCGGGCTTGCTGGGCGGGAGAATTGGAGGGCCACGTGGCGGTATGTTATTGGGCAACGATTATTTAACCGTTGCTCAACGGCATTATTTTTTTTTTTTTTAATTTTAATTTAATTTAATTCTAATTTTTACCTATAAATACTACATCTTATTTCATTCATTTTCACTCCATCCTCTATATTTCTCTCTCAATTTCTTCTAAATTCTCTCTTCCAATTTTCTTCTTCTCTCCATTGAGATCATGTCGGACGACGATCGTTTCCATAGAAAAATGGAGGAAAATAGGCGGCTCGCTCTCGAAGCAATAAAATTATATGCATAACTACTCGAAGCACGTGAGCGAGAAGAGGCCGAAGAAGAGAGACGACATAATCGCCCAAAGAGGGTGTACGTGGAAAGAAACCGGAAGGACGCTGAAGCCCGCCTCCACGCCGATTATTTTGCAGATCACCCAATGTACGGCCCAGATATTTTTCGCCATCGATTTCGTATGAGGAAAGATCTCTTCAGACAGATAGTCACTACGTTGGAGGCGCGAGAGCCATATTTTCAACAACGTCCTGATGCAACCGGAAGAATGGGACTATCCGCCATGCAAAAATGCACTGTTGTGCTCTGGCAACTTGCGAACGGCGGCGCATCGGATCAATACGACGAGTACCTACGTATTGGCGACACAACGGACAATAAATGCCTGAAGGAATTCTGCTCCGGCGTTATTGCAGCCTTCGGTACAGAGTATTTGAGGAAACCGACTGTAGCGGATTGTGACCGATTACTCCAAATGCATGAGGAGAAGCACGGTTTTCCCGGGATGCTCGGAAGCATCGATTACATGCATTGGCAATGGAAGAACTGCCCGATTGCTTGGAAAGGAGCTTTCACCAACCAGAAGAAAGGTCATCCGACCATTGTGCTCGAAGTCGTTGCTTCGCAGGATTTGTGGATATGGCATGCATTTTTTGGAGTGGCGGGTTCAAACAACGACATAAATGTGTTGAATCAGTCGGATGTATTCAACGATCTTCTGAATGGGAAAGCGCCTTCGGTGACTTTCAATGCCAACGGCAAACAATACAACATGGGTTATTACCTAGCCGACGACATCTACCCCGATTGGCCGACCTTCGTGAAGACTCTCTCATGCCCGACTGACCCGATGAAAGCTCTGTTTGCACAGAACCAAGAAGCTGCCCGAAAGGACGTCAAAAGGGCCTTCGGTGTTCTCCAAGCTCGTTGGGCAATTATAATAGGCCGGCACGCCTATTTTTTGAAGAAAATTTAGCGGAGATCATGTATGCTTGTATTATCTTGCATAATATGATTGTCCAATACGAAGGCGAGCATGTGAGTAATTGGGCCCCCGAAGGCGCATCGAGCTCGACAAACAACATGGGTGCGACTCGTGGAGCAACCGAAACATTTGAAGAATTTTTGAAAAGAAAGGCAGATCTTCGCAATGCGAGAGCCCACGCAACACTAGAGAATGATTTGATCGAAAAAATGTGGGCACGATTCGGTCGGGATTAATGTATTTTTTATGTAATATTTTTTTTCAATTAAATAAAATTTACATTTTAAAAATAATTATTATTTAAATTATGAAAATAAAAATAAAAGTGAAAAATAAAATCATTAAAATAATATAGGTATGCCCACCAATGTGGGCAAAAATTTTGTGCCCACCCTACCCCACCAATACCCCACAAATACTAATTAAATATTGGCGGACACAGCT
Source organism: Agastache rugosa (assembly GCA_031470985.1). Taxonomy (NCBI): domain Eukaryota; kingdom Viridiplantae; phylum Streptophyta; class Magnoliopsida; order Lamiales; family Lamiaceae; genus Agastache; species Agastache rugosa. The sequence continues at coordinate 30,984,345 of CM062605.1, forward strand.
TTTTTGTGCCCACCAATGTGAGTGCTCTAAATTTATATTTAACTCTATTAAATTTTGTTATGATCGTAATTTACTACTCCCTCAGTCCACGATATAAAGTTCTACTCCCTCCGTCTCAATAACAAGGTCCCACTTCTATTAATTAATATTCTCATCAATTAAAGAAGTGAGACCTTGCTATTGGGACGGAGGGAGTATTATGTACTGGACACGGAGATTAAAAAAGTTGTTAGAATTGTTGTGAGTCGAATAAAAGTACATTTTGAAGGACAATGTTAAAAGTACAATTTGAGGAATAAAGATTCAATTTGTAGGAATAAAGGTACAATAAAGTACAATTTATAGAGATCCATCAATGATAAAAATAGGTAAATATATGAGAGAATGGAGAGTGTGATAGTACAAAAAGTGGTGTATGACTTTTTCTGGACAAATATAAATGAGTGAGTAGGACTTTATACGTTGGCGGAGGGAGTAATTGTCATATTTTATATTATACGCTCGTTTGCAACGCATGATTAAATAAGACTTAATATGTTTGACTGAATTCGTTTGCTACGAGGTATGGAATAAGGCTTAATATGATTAGCTGAGATGTCTTAGTACGTATTAAAGAATTAATATTGTGTTTGGCATGACGTATTAAATTATCTGCAAAACATATTAGTTATGGTATAAGAGTGAAATTATAGTAATTTATTCTTATATTTAGTTGCAGTATTATTTATACCACCTTATAGATGGTATAACATAATAACAACAATAGATATAACTTACACGGGCCCGAATTTTATAAAGGATCGCATACTTTGTACCAAACAAGATATTAGGGTGTATAATATAAATTATACACCCTAATCACCCCTAGCAAACAAGCATGTGGGTTCGTTTGGTAGGGGTGATTAGTGTGTATAATATGTCTATCTGACATTGTAATATCTTGTTTGGTACGAAGTTATACGGTCCTTTATAAAGTTTAGGCCCATATGAATAATACTCCATCCGTCCCTGAAAATATATCATTAAGGCCATTTTCGTCCATCTCTGAAAAGTGTATCACATCTATTTTAAGCCATGATCCCATACAATTCCTTACAAACTACCACATACTTCCCCCATCCAGCTCATATTGTTATGCTACTGTTCGGCACGAAGATTAAGAATAAAGGCAAAAAGATAGAAAGTGGGTAGGTCCTATCACTTTTAAAGGGTTTTGAAGGGTTAATTATTTCCTTATTTGGAACAAGACAATTTGAGTGAGACAGCTCAATAAGGAAAGGAAGATAATATGAGCGGGACGGAGAAAATATTTTTTTAAATGATGGGTCTCCCTTCCACTCAACAAATATCTACCACACATTTTTTAAAATGATGGGTCCCTTTCTCCACTCAACAAACATCTACCAAACACTTTTTAAAACCCGTGCCACATATATTGTGATACATTTTTCAGGGACGGAGGAAGTATTGATTTTTGTTGTTATGGATACCACCTATGAAGTGGTATAAATAATACTGCAACTAATTATAATAATAAATTACTACATTCACCTTCCTACCATAATTATTATGTATTGCAAAGAATTTAATACATCATACAAACACGAAATATTAATTATATCAACAATACATGAAAGATCACACAATTCACCCACATGCACATACAACACAACTAACTACAAAGCTAATCATTAAAAAGAACCACGAGACAATAATTTCTCAAAAAAAATTGTATCTTGTCCATTCACGCTATTATATAAATACTCAAATTAAGGCCGGATTCATCTCTCTATATATATATGGAGTGATTATAGTGAAAAGAGCCCTTAACTCTCTCTCTCTATATATATAAGGAAGAGATCATATGTAAAATTATTTTTCCGTAAGAAATAAGAAGCAATCTGAACCATTGATTTTTGTAGATCTACGGTTGTCATTGATAGGTGCATTACAATTGAACATGAAATGCATTATCGTAACAATGCATTGTAACAAATAAAAAATGCATTATTATGACAGTGCATTGTAAAAAGACATAAAATACATTATTTTAGTACATAAAATGCATTATTATTATTTTTTACGGGAAAAGTGTTTTGTACGTGAACCAACCCCTATATATATATATATGGAGTGGTTATAGTGAAAAGATCCCTTAAAATAAAAAATAGGAATAAATCCCAACCCTTGATCCACAATAGATGGATGGCTAGATTTGAAGCGGGTCGGATCCGGGTCAAACCGAGAAATTTTTTTTTCGAATTTTTTTTTTCATTTTTTTTTAATAAAGTGTGGTGCATCTCAATACACTGTGTGGTGCATCTCATTTCATGTTGTGATGCATCTCATTACACATAGTATTGCATCTCAAAATGCATTGTGGTGCATCTCATAATACATGGAGATTTATCTCATACACTATGTGTGTGTATAGCTATATCAAAACGAGGGAAAATCTTGGGATGATTTGGTATGATGAAATCAAACTACTTTTCAAATCATTGTATTCATACCATATCAATAAGCAAGTGTTTGGGATTTTTTTTTTGTCTCAGCCTTCGGCTCTGATTTTAATTTATAGATAATGATTGTGGCAACATTATATATTTTTTAGCTCGCTCTGAGGCCTTCGGCTCCCCTAGCTCGACTCTTGAAAAAAAATAAAAAATAAAAAATAAAAAATAAAAAATAAAAAATAAAAATAGTGAAAAAGAATATTAAAAAATTAAAAAAATGGTGCATCCCAATGCACTTAGTGGTGCATCTCATTGCACAGTTTGGTGCATCTCATTGCACAGTGTGGTGCATATCATCTGACTCTTAAAAAAAATTCGAAAAAAATATATGAAAACTCAACGGGTTGACCGGGTCCGACCCGTTGATCCGGATCCGACCCGATATTACCCGGTTTGACCTCGGTCAAATCTGACCCTCCATCCTTTGTAGATCTTTGGTGGAGATCTATTCCTATTTCTTAGATTAAGATTCATTCTTATATGATCCTTTATATATATATATATGAAAGAGGGTGTATTGTCCCCTAGTCCTTATGTAGTAGGTCCACAAACAACTCTAATGGCCTGACTATTTAAACAAATGAAAGAATACGACATCAATAATTAAACTCCTATTATATAGTAGATACTATTTTGGACCTAAATAGAACTAATTCAATAAATATACGACTATAAAATTGCAGAAATAGAGAATCCCATGCACCCATGCCCAAAAAAAAAAACAACTTTGACTGCAACAGAAATGGGACCTAATCAAATAGAAAAAAAAGAACAGTGAAAAGGAAGAAATTGTGATGAAGAAGGTGCAAAAGGAAATAGATTGATTGAGAAATAGGAGATAATGATGAAAAATAATGTCTTTTTTCTAAAATTTCTTCACATAGACTCTTCTTTATACCCTGGCAAAATGGCAATGCCACAAAAGTTGATATGTAAAAAGCCATTGCCATCATGTTTGCTTGTGGGTGTTTGCCTTTCAAAAGCCTTTAAAATATTTTAAAAAATTGTGTTACTTTTGGCAAAACTTTAATGGGTGTATTAAACAAGGATAAAGAGAGTAAACTTTGTGGGACTTTACATACTTATGTTTGTAATGTGTCTCAAATGTAAGTTAGGCCAGTTGATAAAGGCAATAAATTGGCAGTTTGGCATGCATTTTATGCGGTGCTTAATAATTTTTTTATATATGTATATAAATGATAGTGTTGGCATTATATATCTAGCACGTATTGCTTAAAATAATTAAGGTGAATAATTAAATAAGTCAAAAATATTATAATCTAAAATAGAAAATACATAGAACCCATCCCTACCCAAATTTGGGTGGCAACAATTCACCTACCCAAATTGGGGTAAGGGTTTGGTAACAATAGGAGCAATTTGGATAAAAATGTACCCAAATTTGGGTATTTAGGTAACTATTGGGGTAGCCCCAAGTACCTTCAAATAAGTGCAAAAATTGTACTAGGTTTTGCACACATGTACAAATCGAATCCTAAGTAGCTTCAAATCAGTGCAAAGCCAGACAACACAACAATAATAATCCTGCAGAGGACTATGACAGTGAACAAATAGCACGATATATATATAGCTCGTGTCGTCCAAAGGAACAACTAATTGTGTGGTTATCTAAAAGACACATTCATAATAACAATCCTACGATCAAAATGTTCGACCAATTCCATCACACTTAATTCTGCTTCGAAGAGTGAAGGGAAAGTGTATAAAGTATTTAGTCAAGGTTCAACAATTTATTAATCCGCACAAGCCCGAAAACTGAAAGTTTTGCAAGTAGCCTCTAATTCATTTTCCCACAACCGCTCATGGGCAGTGAGAAGTTTCAAAAGAATATCTTTAAGGAAGTAATGAATTGTGAGAAAGGGCCAAGATACAGAACTGACCACTTTCTTCATGCATGCGCCAAAAGATCAATTCAGTTAAGTTTGATTAATTTTGTTGCAACCTTTGTACTACATCCTCAGCACTCGGTCCTTGCCGGCGAACTCTCAATCATCGACCACCATAAAGGGAAATCCCCTATTAAGAACAAGAAAGTTATACTAATATTCAACATGTATTAACTAGAATCGAGTATTACAGTAGGATACTTGAATAATAATGCAGATAAGGGGACAATCAGCACACGACAGCCTTTCAACTTCTAATACATAGATGCCTTGAGAGAGAGAGAGCTAGAGGTGAGCAAGAAATCATGAATTCTCAACTTTTCAATTTCCAGCTAGACTCATTTGCTAAAAGCTTTTTTAATCTGATTTGCAACTCTTCAATTTGCAAAAAAAAAAATAATAAATAATAAATAAATAAATTATATCTAAATCTGTATGTTTTCAGGTGAAGATCTCAAGGGATTTTTCATAATGCATATGAAAATAAAAGTAATACAAAACAATACTAGATATTGCACATGCAGTTTTATGCATTTCTGTGGGATCCCACCCCATCTCAACTTCAACATCAAAAACCCACCGAACCGAACTTCAAATTTTGCTTTAGGTTAGGTTCAGTTTCAAGGAAAAGGTCAAGTCGGTTGAGTGCTCAACTCACAAAATTCCGGTTCGGTTTTTTCTAATTCGGTTCGGTTATATGGTCACCCCTAGAGAGAGCTGCTAGAACTTTAAGCAAGTGCATACGCACACCCCCCTAGAATAATAGTGCACCTTGTGTACTAAATCATGATAATGAATGTCCAAAGCTTTATGGTAAAATCAGTATCTCACCAGCCTCCGTGCCTGGAGAAGTAGTCATTATCAAGTGAAACAGCCAAGGCAACGGCTACTGCTCTCTCAGACAGTGTCAACGAACGAGCTACTTTTAACTCTTCAACCTACGAAAGCAGAAACACGATTAAGAAATTCACCCATTAAATAAAAGGAATATGTGACTTATTTGGTGAATTACCTCCGCTGCAGGCCCAACACCAGAATCGGAGCTCCCAAATCGAATCACATACTGACCAGCATCTGTAAAAATCTGCACCACAATTACGAAAAGATGGTCGCTCTATTAATCCGAAGATAAGCACCTGTGGTGACTTATAGCACCACCAATTCTAATTTTCACTTGGTCAAACTTTCACCAACATAGACAATATAGATTCTATAACTTCACAAGCAAGACCAGATAACAAAGAACATAAAATTCTATACCTGATTAGTCAGTTGCACCATGACAACATAAGAAATAAATCTATTTTTTCGTTTTGTAATAAGAGAAAACAGATCTAGTATGTTCAGTGATAGCTGAAAGATGGAAAAGGATACTTTTCCCCTTGACTCTACATGAACTAAATAATAATTCAATAACCTCAAATCCAAAACCCCTCCAGTCACGGTCTATCTCAGCCAACACATTTCCATCAATGTCCTTCAAAGTGAAAGTCCAGTTCCATAAACCAGGGTTCTCAACAACTGCAAATTGCATATTCCTGAGAGAGAGAGAGAGCTGAGTCAGAATTGCGTGTTTGGGAGATTCCAAGAATTGTTTAGGCTTGGAACTATTGGGACCAAGCAGGATGCTAGAGTCCAACTGTAAGCACTAGCAGAGAAAGATTCATATATAAAACAGTAGTGCAAGTATGTACCAACAATATTGTCCAACAAACCCACATCATACAAGACAAATAGAGCGACTCTACTTCTAATGGCTTCTTCTGCACTTGATAGGAATAAGATTGTTTCCTTTTGTAAACCAAAGATGGGAAAGAAGATCAATCAAATTGGTTGATTGATTAATTTATTTATAGTTATGATTTAGTTAGCTTATTCCAAGGATTGATTATATTATTGTTTTATTATAAATAAAGTGGACTATAGATCAACGAGAAAATCTTTATGCTGGGCAGGCTATTTAGTTTGACGTTATTACTCTGCATTTCTATTGTTTCTTATTAATTCCTATCCAAACAATAACGAGCCTTCAGTTGCCCACGACTTTTTCAGACTCCATCAACCTCACACAATTGTACTGAAATTTTACACTGTAATGCCAAGATTTGAACAAATATATTATTTCCATCAGAACATTATTTACTATCACTATACCAACAGCAAATGTCATCAAATGGTAGAATAGCTTCTAAGAGAACATTACCCTAAATACAAGTCATAAATTCTCCTCCAGAGATGCCATCTTCTGTGAACAACACCAATTTCCTGGCAGAAAAAAAAAGGCAAATAATTAATTCCCTTTAGTCAAAGAAATCTCTGATATCAATCATTAGATTAAAGACCAAAGAATTAATAAAAACATGAAGAAAATCGTACTTGTCCATTTATCTCTGCGTAAATTGAACTGGTGACCCACCAAAAGGGCCTTCGAACCTAGTTGGAAGCAGTTTTACAAAAGAAAACAATTAGCACCAATTGTACATCCAAAAGAGGCTTCCAAATGCAGGTGGATAATGAGAACGTTAAAGTTCTTACCCTAAAGAGCTCATTACCAGATCCATCAGTAATGGACGCAACGAAAGGGCGTCTTAGGCGAAGCAACTGCAGGAAAAGTGTTGCTATCATCAACCCCAAAAAAAATATTGAAGCCCCACAAGGAATAAAGAAAGAGGAAAAAACAAAAACAGGAACCAATAAACACCATACTCAACAATGACAGTTTGGACATCATTTATCAAGTAAAACTGCAGGAAGGATAAAAAAGGGGAAACCAACTTCAAATATTTATCTTTATTTTATATTGTCAATTTATTTAAATGTCTGATAACAAGTAATCTAAATTCTACTAAGTTTTTACCAGAGGTTTGCAATCTTCATCATAACACAAACAAATCAAAGGAAGTAAGGAATTCAGTTTTGTTTTGCACTTAACCTCTAACAATGACTATTACCCTTTAACAGTGACAAAATTTCTGTTTCCATTTCCCATTTATGCACATCAGATATTTACTGGGGCAAGAAAAATATTTGGACAATGTTGCAAATGTAATTAAATCAAGTTGATGATGATGTTCAACCATTCAAACCACTCTAAATGAATATACTTTTTGGAGGCAAGTAAATAACATCAATATAAGAAGAAACGATAATCGGAATATTGTATTAAGCTAAGAAACTATGAATGTTAGAACACAGTGTCATTTATACCTGTCTCGCGATCACATTGCTCTGCTCGCGTATGAAACCTACAGGCTATAAGTAAAATGTTAAGAATAATTTACTACTACCGAGTGCAATACCGATCAGTTTCTTCAAACCACCACCAAATGAATGGTAAAACCAGAAAGGACTAAAACCAATAACAGACATACTGCTTGAGGGTAGCAGACATCAACTACTGCATATCGGTTTTCCTGCACAAAGACACGTCTCATCACAAAAGATAATCAGAGCAATATATTTGTACATAAATATACATATAATTATTAGAAAATCATCAAAGATCTATGGATTTGAAGAAGCTCTAGATATTTTAAATAGTGATTTTTACCAATTTATTTCAGTAACTATTGGAGGCTGCTTTTTTTTTCTTCCAATTAAAATGTCCAATTGAGTTATCAATGCTAACAGCATATGCTGATGGATAAGCTACTTTATCCACCAGCATCCAAAATATGATCAGCCTCACCAGGAGCAGATATATTGCTTACCCCCGATATCATATTTTAGGTTTAACAATACAAGCATCTTTTTGCTAAATGCTACAGGAGAAATTCTTAAACCTCAAAGCTTACCTGCTCAAAACCAAGAACCAAGTTGGCCCATTCGATATCCCTGGTTATCAGTAGATTGGATCTTGCAAGAAGAGGTGCAACCTTAGACTGAAATTAAGTTTTTGATCAAGTCAATTTACATAAAACCATCATAATGTTTGACCACAATAAATTACTAATACCAGAATTGCAGGGATATAAAGACTCAAGATTGCCACTTATGTCTGACAGATATCATTAAAAGATGATACAAAGAAATATTCAACAGATGTCAGTGATGCAATGATTTGCACAGTAATTAACATGTGTGAGCAGTAAACTCCAAAGAAGTTAACAGCTCCATTGTTTTTCAAGTGACTAAGTGTCATGTGCTCCAAAGGAGACAGGATAACATTACCTCTTCCAAAGACATTGGTTTTAATGTACCAGTGATGGATTGGCTGGTAGGTGGTTGCTTGAGACCTGACTTCAACTTGCCATAAGACTTCTCATCTAAATCAGATTTACCAGAAAACACTTTTTCAATAAGTCCCAGAAAAGATCGACCATCAACTAATGTTTCACCACTGCTACTGGATTTAAGAGCGTTGTGCCTTCGTTTAGCAGTAGGCTTTGACTTTTTTTTATCAACAAGCCAGAGTCGTACAAAAAAGTCCCTACTCAAGTCCGGATCATTTTGCATGCTATGCACATATCGTAGTGATGTATTTTTACTCCCAAACTCGGTGTCCACTAGAATACGTGACAGCTTGAACCTCCACAATGTCTTTCTTTCCCAAGGGTATCCTCCTCGTTCCTGTGAAGAATAAAACCTCTTTCCAACAAATAGACTTCCATTCTGATCCCTCACTGTATGACATAGCGGTCTGCTGCACCTAAAGTGCTGCTTAACAACACCCCACACCTTCGTCCAGTTCATCTGAACAGACTGGAAACATGAATTGTACGGTTAGAGTGCCTTCAAAAAATATGAATTTCATTTAACACCATACGTATTTACTCTAGATCCAAGCCTATATTCCTGTTTCAAAATCTTGACTGGAGGGCAAATCATTTTTCTACAGCATCCACTTTTATCCATTACGCGTGTAAGGGTAAATATTACTCTCATGATTCAAAGTACTAAAGTAATATAATCATATGTGCGTTGTCATGGACAGTTCTGGGCAAAACATATGTTCGATAGAATCAACATTCATTTCTGCATAACAGCATTCTGACAATGGAAGCAGAGTCTTGGATAATTTAGCTTGGTTTGGGCTTTATTTTTGGTTAAATGATTCTCAGTAAGAAAAGTATGTAATTGTTTAGGCAACTCTCATCCTCAATTGTAGATGTGCCTAAGATGATTAGTATGCATATTAAAAACTGTTGGATGGCATCAGAAATAGAAGTGACTGAGTGAAGATTATGACATTATAGTAGAGTATTGATATCCACATGCAACAATTTATTGAGGCTTCGTATCTGTATGAGGACAGGAAGCCATATTGATGCATGTTTTTGCATAACGTCAGGGTTGATTCCATCTCATTGTTATATAGAAACCCCAGGTCAGTTTCAAAATATTATTGACACATAATTCCAAGACTGATATGTATTCCTCCTATCATAATAAAAGTATCAACAAATTTGCCCAACACATAATCTTGTCTAGCATAATAACTTTTACTCTGAGCAGCTTAATGACTATCCCGGTTTATATTAAGTTAAAATATAGCAGCGGGAATTCAAATGTCCAATTATCAATCAACGATTCCTTTAAGCCATTGTCATCTTGAAATGGCCAATAACTGTTCTAGCCTTGGAAACATAGACGACAATGCTGAAAGGCGCACCTGGCAAATTATGATATGTAAGCAGCTAAGTAAAACTAAAAGAAATTAGACAAATACTGATTTAGCCATTTGTTCTTGGTGATGACCTTTGTTATTGCATTTCAAAATGATTCTTAGATTAAACAGACTTTACCTCGAAACCTAACCTCTGTAGTGTGCTACCTATTATTCCGCCAAAAATTAAGAAGAAACTAGGGATTCACTCACGTAGGGAATGTCATACCAAAATCTTCGTCGGAGAAAGGAGGAGCGCGCCCGAGACGATGGCGGCTCGCGGCGAGTGAACAGCAGCGCGGTCGTTCCTGCGCTAGTTTTCCTGGAACGAAATTGGGGAAATTTTGTTCCGGAATTAGAAGTTTAACGGCGATCCATCAGCAGCGGGCAATGGGAGTATGACGAATAAAATTGTATCCGCGGCGGAAGAAGCTAATGTATGTAACGTCGATCGGCGGCGGCGGAGGTGGAGGCGAGCGGTGGTGGAGTCTAGAAGCAGCGGCGACTGTGTTTGCAGTGTCCTGCGTCCATGACACGTCTTCTGAGGTTAGTTATTACTTGGTTATACTTAAAACCCCACATAATTGTCTATATTGTACTTTGACCTACAAAATAATTAATTTCTCGGTTTAGTCCTTCATTTTATGGTAAATTACGTGTGCGGATTGCATAATCAAAAAACATATGACTGCAGTCTCAGTGTGTAACTAACTGTACATCTCAAAAAAAAAAAAAAGTGTGTACATATAACTAAGGAAATTCTAGTGGCGACGCACGTAAAAAATTATCAATTTAAATAATATGTAGATAAATTTTATCACATAGCTCTATCTATCATGATAAATAAAATTTATTTATAATAAATTACTAAATCATCATTAGAAATTAAAATAAGCATGTTTAAGTACGTCAAAATTTGTATACATAATTTTATAATAGTGTATGTATATTAATATACGACAACATGTATCTTAAAATCAAAAGGAACATCACGCCACTATATATTACTCCCTCCGTCCCAATAACGAGATCACACTTGCTTTGGGTACAGGACCTACAGCTTTTGAAGAGTTAATAATTTCCATTTTTGGAATGGGACCTTGCTATTGGGACAACCAAAAAATGAAAGTGAGACTTTGCTATTAGGACGGTCACTAGTAATTGTTATTGTTGTATTTTTGTTTAGATGATGAAAATTGTAGTCAGTGCAATCCGTAATAGAAAAAATACAATCAATCTATAATTTGCTAGTGAGATTTATTCTCGATTTATAGGATATTGATACTTCCTTCATCCCATTGAACTTGTCTTCTTTTTCTTTTTGAGTTGTCCCACTGAACTTATCTAATTTTCATATAAAAATAATAATTAATTTTTCAAAAGTGACGGGACCTACCCATTTTCTAACTTTTCATTATTCTCCTTAATACCCGTGTCGAACAGTAACAAAGACATGTGTCAGTGGAACGGAGGGAGTACTTGAAAGGATTCAAACTTAAAATTTTATGGTCATTCCGACTAAGTTATTGTTGCGTTTTATCTATTACTATTGTACACAAATCGAACTTCATAATCATAGGGATAGGATTAGGTGAAAACCAATCCTTATGTAGAAACTAGAAACCACTCTATACCATTGATTTAGTGTGATCTATGGTCCAAATAATACTTTCTTTTTAAATAATTATTCTTTTAAATATTAGATTAATATTCAGCTGGGGGTATATTTGGGCTAGAAAATCTCCTAATTATATATCCTCCATGATTCACGCCTACCATATTTATTTCTATATTGTTTGAATTAATTAAAAAATTCATATTTATCAAACACAATGTCATTTTCTCATCCTCCCCACACGGTAAACCCAAAAATCCCCAAAACCCTTCCTCACCAAAATCTACAAATCAAACATTAATTACTATTCTTTGAAAAATTAATTAATTTTGATGTATCAATTCGTGCATTATATTACAGATACAACAACATTATGTTTTATTCATGAAAACATTATTTGTTAAATAAAATAACTCTATTGTAGTTACAGATTTGTATGGTATGAAAGTAAAAGCATTGTGATTTACACTTAAGAATATTAGTTTTACAGTAAAAAAGATGTAATTTTCAGTTATACTTTATTGAGATCGTTCAAATATAAGCATTATGCTTTAATATTTTCTTAATGTTATTTAATGTTTGTCAGCCTGTTATATAATGCTGTCTGTGTATAGTTATAATGCTTCGAAATTATTTTTGTAATACATTATACATACACCATATGAAATTGATTCAGAATACGAACCATTTAACAACACACACATTTTCATACATTAATTCAAATAAAAACGACTAACCTATTATTTAAGTATTAACCTACAAATGTGTATCATTCAAAAATCCTACTAAAAAAATGAAAAACAATAAATGTCAGCAGTAAAATTTGCCATACAAATAAAAATGAAAAAAGTAAATTATTAAATCATAGTATGAACTTGTGAAATCTCATGTAACCGTCCCCAATATTCTCAAATATACCAAACAAACCGCCAACTTGATATTATAAAGCCCACCAATTAAGGTAAAATCAGTTACTAAATAAATAAAAGGACTTAAAAATCCCTAAGCATGTACTCGTTTGAATGAATCAACAAAATGAGAAAATCAAATCTCAACCATTAGCTAGATTAAATCAAAGGTCCATAATGGTTTTTAGTTTCTACATAAAAACTGGTTTCTATTTGATCCATCCTCCATAATCATATATCTATCTAACTATAACATGAATATTAAAAATCATCGTATTTATAATTACTAATATCACCAAATACGATATCATCAATTATTGTTAACTAAACTATTAAATATATTTCACGTATGTTGTTTCAAACGAAAATAGTGACTCATTATAATATAAAAATCATAAATAGTACAAATTAATTATTTTATTTAGTATGAAGTAATGTATGCTATTGCGATTAACTTATATTATAGTTTTTTTTTTAATAAATACTAGTACGCCTACCCGAGCGATGCACGGGTACGTAACATATATAAAACATCGAAGTCCATCTAATAAAAATTTCATTAACAATCTCAAACATAATAGACATAAGGTACTCTAATCTAACAATAAGATACACCGGTTTCATTATCATCCAATTCATCAATTAGATTCACAACCTCAAAGCACAATTGAATAATATTTGACACGAAAAGATAAGACAAACTCATTAATTAGACAATGTGTCTTGACTATCTTATGTTAAAGTGTCCGCCTGAGAATTCAACATTTTTCTGAGAAAGTTCTCATCTTATTGAAATAAAACAGAGGCATTTATAGATTTATTAATCTCTTGATTGATTAGTTGTCTACATTTACCCTCATAATCTAAGAAACGATTAATTATTATCTTTTAAAACTGATTGATGAAGAGATGAAAAAAATAAAAATAAATAAAATAAACTGCTCTAAAAGTAACTGCTCCAAAACGCTGTTGTAGAACGTGGGAATAATCATGATCAGTTTTGTTGATAATGATGCATAAAGAACCTGCTTTACAAGATAAGATAAAATGACTAAAATTGGAAAGACAATAATTTTATTATTTTGGCGGTAAAATGTTGCCAATAATTTGTTGTATTTTGGCGGTAAAATATAGTTGTTACTACCTTGTTTTAATATATATATATATATATATATAGATTTATAGTTTATAAATGTATTTAAAACTAACTCCCAGAGGAATATCCAATTTCAAAATCAACTCCCAAGGTGTCGTAGGTACCTAAACATATGTAGACATCATAAATATGATCCTTTAAATCATGTGCTCAATATCTCATTAAACCCTGAGGTAAGAACAAATTATTATTATTAAATCATAATATCATAATACTATAAAGTTTGAATTAACGCATAAAATTAACATGCGGCTTCAGCATCAACAAATGGATGCAATTCATATCATGATAAGAGGGAATTCACAGATTTGTAGTTATTGCAGTTGTGAAAAATTCAAATTTATCATATCTACCCGACCATAGTTAGATTCTTTGTTTCAAATAGATGCTTACTAATGACTGGCTTTCTGCACTTGACTTCCAATTGGTTCTATTGAATTATGCATATATGCTCTATATCACTCTCTCAAGTGAAGACTGCTCATGATAGATCGACGCATCCAAACGTGGCTTTTTGTGGGTCTAATTTGAACCAAAGTAAATGCAGGCCACACGATTTTCGATCCCATTGTAACCACTCTGCTATTCCGTCGATCAGTCGCAGATTGATGCAGGTTATCTGGGCAGAGAGACGGGAAACATCCTGCATCTACTGTCATTTTATTCTTTTCCTGCAAAAAGAGACCCAAATTACTGATAAACAAAACAATACTTTATGTTGTCTTGCCTCAATAACCAATCTATTGATTCAGGTATTATGTCGAATATTGGGAGCAGCGTGTCAACGAAGTATAGTTAGATAAATGCAAGAATATCATGATATATAATTTCACATTAATGACAAGAGATTGTATCTTTTTGCCACCTATATATATTGATATAGAATTACTACACACTTTTTTTTCTTATTCACTCTTGCTTTGCCTCTCAATAAATCAAAGTTATTCATCGCAAGGGTTACAATCAAGACATACTTGTACAACACATCTACACAATTATTAGTGATGCATTTTGCAGAATTCAGTTATGGCTGCTCTTTGTCACGAACTCACCAACCCAAAGAGGTGGAGCAAGATACAAACACTTACCTTAATTTCAAACCATAATTCCATTTAATTAACATACAATTCAAATATCTTAAAGGAACTATGTATGGCAAAAAGATACATGGCTTTTTCGAGAATTCGAAGCATAAGCAATACACTCATTATATATATGTAGTTATCAATTGTCAAGGACCAGGAAAGAAAAAAGAAGTTTAAAATGAAATATAGAATTTTACCAAAAAGATTGTCAGAGTGAAAGCATATAATTGAACTGTATCATCAGATATTGAAGGATAATCTCTTTCTCCGTTGGCCGAAATCGATAAACCCGGAGGAAAATTCTTCAACTATTCAATGCACTTGCTTGCGATTGCGGGATAATTTGGCGGAGGAGTCATGGTGGTAGGATTTTGGGGGATGATTGGTTGCATGTGATTTTCAGCACTCCACTCTCTCCCTCATCGTGTCTATCAGAAAACTAATTTTATTGAAAAATTGATCCAAAGTGCTTGGTGCAACAGTTATTTCTTAAAGCGACCCAAATACCCTTTGCCTGTATTATAATAGATTTAATAAAAAAAATCGACCATGATTTTCTCAACTGCAATACAAATTTGCCGAAAATTATGAATTTAGATTGATTTTGGAAGTAAAATTGCTACTACCTTGTTTTAATATAAATATATATATATATATATATATATATATATATATATATATATATATATAGGGAAGAGATCAAATAGAAATGTTTTTATATGCGTTAACTAAAAATAAATCCGCAACGTCCATTTATTTAGATTGATGGCCTAGATTAATGGGATGATTAAAAGTTATATTTTGCCTAAACAAATATAATAAGGGTATACGAGTACTTTTAATTAAAGATATGTGAACGACTGCTTCCTAAATTATTGGGATTTATTATAATATGCAATAGAAATCTTCCTAAATGATTTTCTTTGGTGGGATATATGAACGACAACTGCTTTCTGTAAATTTTTTATTATTGTTGTTTTTGTTATAAAATAATGTTTGATAATATTTCTTATTGTTTTTTTATTTAAAGTGTTAATGCATATTAATATATTATTTATTGTTTTCTTTGTATAAATTATTGTTTGTTACTGTTAATTGTTGTTTTTTATTAATGGATTAAACTATGGTTGATGCACGTACGTATATATGGTATGCAATAACACTTTGATTAAAAAACAATAATAAAATGTTACCGTTATTTCTTATTGCTTTTTACTTAAAATGTTAATTCATATTAATATATTATTTATTGTTTTCTTTGTATAAATTATTGTTTGTTAGTATTTATTTTTATTTTTTTATTAATAGTTAACCCATGCATGAATTGACGCACTTACATAGTATGCAATAACACTATAATTAAAAAAAAACAATAATAAAATGTTACTGTTGTTTTTTAACCTATGGATTAATGCACATATGTATAATATGCAATAACACTTTAATTAAAAAGCAATAATAAAAATATTAACTAGTTCCCGATCATATGCAATAATGCCATATCAGTGGTGCCCTCATATTTATTCTCCTCCAGATTCATAAAAGCAATACGATTGGATTTTTTTACATATATGATTTTATTTGGGATGGTTTATCTCTCCTTCAGATTTTTGATGTAACAAACCCAATTTTTTTGTAAGGTCGGTAAATTAATATATATTACTTTAATGCCCCCTGCCCCTAGATTTCAGCATTTCAGAATTATTAAATCATGCAATCTAAACCGTACAAAGTTATATAATCAATGGTGTATAATGATTTTTAGTTAACACATGTGGAATCATTTCTATTATAACCATCCCCTATATATATATATATAGATTAGTTGGTTATTAAATTTTAGTTAGTGGAATTATTCCATCAAGTGTGAGAACATGTCCAAAATGCATGATCTATCTGAAAGAATAAAGTGTGCGAATATGTCAAGGATGGGATGAGAAAATTATTCATGATTGATAGTGAAACTATTTCTCCCCTAATAAAAGTGAAATTATTTCTAGAAATATTTTGAGTGGTATATACTACATACTTTATATTTAAGATGTTACGTCTATGAAAAGAAAGATGAATAAAAAGATTGAGTGAGATCGTATAGTTGACATTTACAAAACTTATAAATTTTGATTCCATTCAATTCATGATATAATGAGAGACATCAAATAATATATTCTCACTATACTATACTAGTTGATATTGTCAATTAGTCAAGAAACAGAATAAGATCCTTTGTCTTACTTTTTGTTTTGACCACAAAGTTGATACACCAATTTTAATTTATTTTTCAGGGTTAATTTGAGCATCCATCTAAATTTTGCAAGTTTGGGTACACTAATTTTTTGTTCTTATTTGTTGCCAAAGGAAATAAAGCCAAACTTGTTCAAGTTTGTTCTATTTCAGCCTTTTCTTTTCTTTTTTTTTTTTCAATTTAGCCATAGCTGTATTGATCGAGTAAGTTTGATTAAATTATTAATTTATTATTTTCATCAACATTAGATGACATAACAAGCACGCATGGATTTGATTAGTCTCCTTTCGAAGTCATGTTAGTTTAGCGTTTTGATCCAACGGCTATAAGGCGGCATGCTTAAAATATATATGTATAGAAAACTATAAATGTTTGATATAATGAAACACACAATAAAATTGATGCGATTTTATTATCATTAATTTACTAATTTAATAATTATAATAACTTCAATATTACATTTGAATGCGCATTGTGCAAAAGATAAACTGCAATATAGTATGTAAATCGCTTAAAGGTAGCACAATCAAATCGGACCGTTACGTTATAGTATGATCATTTTGTGTCAATGTTGGTTTTAGAGCTTATTCGATTTAAATTTGATGATACTAACCTTTTATCCAGCTGGTTCAGTGTTTTGTTTCAAACATTCCTGAACCCGATCTTATTGAAGTTTTTATATTATTCCAAAAAATTAAAGTTGGACTAGTTGGATTCGTGATTCCATTGGTATTTGATTAATTTGGTTTATCGTGTCTTTTATCTTGTTTTGATTTTATAATATTTAAAATACATTGCATAACTAAACTGCACCAAAAATAAAATAGAACTTCAAAATTCGATTCGATTTGAGAAATAACACAGTTCAGTGCGCCATTCATAAAAAATCAATTTTTAACATTATCCACATAATGCTCACCTATGATAACAATTAATAGATTTCTTAGTATAAATAATATTCTACATTTTTTCGTTGAAAATACTCCATAAATATTCATCTGTCGAAAAAAGAAAAAAAATTAGGGAAATCACACATTACTAAACGTAGCACTAATGTCGTATTCAAATAGCTATCACGAATCTATATATTACTAAAACGATTGTGGATTCGAGCCCTCCCCTTAATTCGAGGTCCTACGTGGCACTCTCTCATTTCATTATTCTTATTTATCTCTAATCCTCATTTTGAGTATTTTTATTCATTTATTATGTATATTTAATATAAATTTTTTCATCCTACATTGATTCTTAATAAATCTTCACTCTTGGAGAACCTATATTAATACTCACAATCCATGTGTATTTTTCCATTTCGCAAGTATTTTGCACAATCAATATAATTTGGTAAATTAATTTGTTGGCCAAATAAATAGTTTTATTTTTATTGACAATTTTAATTTGATCAATTATTAAGTTGTCAATATTAATTTTTTTAATTTAACAAATTTTAAAATTGACTTAAATAAAAAAAATCTCAAAAATACGCATTATCAATTATAATTCTTGATTTGTATATATATGCACGTAGGAATAATTTTTGAAATTTGATTTTGATACGAGATGATCAGACGTGCACAACAATTAACATCGTATATAATGAAATCTTTGACAGACTGTGAGAAAAAAAAATAGTTTGATTTCTAGCTATTGATTTCTTGCAAGTAAAGAAAGTGAAATAAAATCAAAGAAACACTCTTTTTGATCAATTATCGAAATATTATCACACCGAAATAATATTAAATTATTTTTAATGTTCATGCTTATATATTGCAAAATAATAATAAAAATAAAAATATTTGTTAAAGAAAATACCATAAAATCGAAGAAATAACCTTATTGATTTACTTTATTTTAATAATATATTTCGCCGTCGATTTTCGACGGGATACACACTAGTCATGCATTTATTCTGAAATAGTAAAAACTAATTTTACGATTAAGATTATTACTGTACATTGTTTTTTAGGTTGACGACAAACCCAAAATACTTTGGACCGTTTGGACGGGTCGAGAATTAGTACAACCCTAAATTCACTCCGTCCCACGTGCGCCTAAACCCTAATCCCCAAATTCTTAGCTGTCGGAATATATATATATAAAAATTAATATATCTGTAATATTGTATCGAAGAATCGGGGGTGCGAAGAGAATTAGGGATTTGAGCTGTTGTATGGAAGAAGAGAAGAGAAGAGAAGAGAAGAGAGAGCAGAATGGCGTAAGATAGACCGGTGGGGGGAAGAATCTTCGAATCACACAATTTGCTTTGGTTGCTCTTTTCTCTCTTCGCGTGCTTCATACGGTCTATTTCACGCTTATCTGCTTTCTCCCCTCTCTCTAACTCGCTCTTTCTCTCTCTAAAACTCTCTTCTCCCCCCTCAACTATTTTGCCATCTTTAATTTATCTAAGAAGTCGGAATAGTTGCCTGTTACTGTTTTGGACTATCAGCTTTAGTGGTTATTTCAGTGTTTATTCTGTTTAATTTCTGTGACTGTCTTTGATAGTGTGTGGTTTTAGTGAAGTTAAGGTTTTCTCTTCATAATTATCTGCTGTATTTCATATAAAAAAATAAAAAAGAATTAGCATAAGCTAGGAGTAATAGTACTACTTTTGTATTGGTTATAGTTGATTATTCAGTGAGTTATAAGCAGTTTGTTTGAAAGAATGGGAGAGGAGGCTGGGGGTCCAGTTATTGCTTGTAATCTTGATGCTGATGGCAGACCGTCGTACTGGTTAGATGCATGTGAGGACGTGTCGTGTGATGATTACTTCGTTGATTTTGGACCTGCCACGACCAATTCAGTTCCTGACCCTGAACCACAATCCCAGGAAGGCTGCAATGACCCTTGTTTCTTTGGCGGAATTGATCAGATTCTTGACAGCATAAAAAATGGTGGTGCGGAGAAGCCTAATCATACTTTTGCGAATGGCACCAGTAACGGAGTTCATAATTCCTCTGCCCAGCAAGCCTGTGCCCAAGATCAACACTCACCGTCTAAAAATGCTGTTATTAATTGCAATGCCCCAAGACTGGCAGTCTCTAGCAACAGCTACAAGAATGAAAAAACTAACCTTGGTAAAAGGCCTCACGAACTGTATGATACTGAGCAAAGACGTGATAAAAAAATTCGTGGTAGGGATCCAAAGGAGAGGAAAATTTGGGATAGGGCTCCCAGAAGGAAGAGGCAACGTGGTTGGGATGATATGGAGACTGATGGGCAGCCAAGAGATCAAGTGAGGAGAAGAGAACGCTATAGTACAGGTAACTGGAAGGACAGAGACTATAGGGAAGCAAGGGGTTTCTGGGAGCGGGAAAAGGAAACTAATGAACTGGTTTTCCGCATTGGTTCTTGGGAAGCTTGTAGAACTAGAGATGAGAAAGCTAATGCTCAGAAAAGCAACAAACATTCTGGGGGTTCAGAAGAGATAAAAACAGAGCTGCCGGTGGAGAAACTTCCTGAGGAGCAAGCTCGCCAATACCAGTTGGATGTTTTGGAGCAGGCAAAGAAGAGAAACACAATCGCTTTCCTTGAAACAGGTGCTGGAAAAACACTGATTGCTGTCCTCCTCATGAAAAGCATCAGCTCTGAATTGCAAAAACTAAATAAGAAAATGCTTGCTGTTTTTTTGGTGCCTAAAGTACCTCTTGTTTATCAGGTATTATCTTATAGGCAATCATTGGAGAATTTAAGCTATTTCTATTTGCTAATCTCGACAAGAATAAAATCTCTCTTCGATTAAAATGCAGCAAGCTGAGGTAATCCGTGAGCGTACTGGTTTTCAAGTTGGCCATTACTGTGGTGAAATGGGTCAAGATTTTTGGGATGCAAGAAGATGGCTGCGCGAATTCGAAAGCAAACAGGTATTTTTGAGTTTAAAAACCATTCTAAATGTAACTCAAACACATTATGATAATATTCATCTCAATGTCTTCCTTATAAAGTTATTTCAAATTTACTTGTAAGAATAATATTGGAAGGTATAGACTATATGGTGAAAGACTTATTTTTAGAATGGTGTTTGCTCCTCATGTCATTGCATTTGAAGTGAATATGGTAGAGGAATAACAGAGAAGGAACTCCTTGGGAAGGACTATAAAACTCATATTTTAGCGTTTTGCTATAAAAGTCTAATATCTCATCATGTGATATTGGGGTTTGTTTGTCAATTGTCATGGAAAAATTGAGTCAAATACCAGGTTATTGATTGTTCTGGAAGTCCCAAATTGTTTCTCTCAACTCTTTCTCTCTAAACCCTAAACCTTAAACCCTAAGAACGTATATCTTTATATATGTATACTCATGTATGTGTAAGTGTATTGCAACCTTTCTGATAAAACATGGTGACTTCTTCTAACTTATTTTCCCTACGTTTTTCCATGATTTAGAATAAAATATTGTAAAATTCATAAGGAGCAAGATCATTTGTTACTGTTAAAAATCTTTACATGATTGTCCATCTGTCTATGTATACTTTTGTGGTCCTTGCTGATTGCTTATGGGATGTAGAGTTTGTGTTTTACCTGTGATTATATATTGAGATGCACTGGCAAAGTTCAAGCAAAATAAGGGAATGCTTTTCAGATGATCCGCATCATGTGTTCTTGCATTGCCCTGTCTCTTGAAGTTGTGGTCCAGGTATTAAGGTGGCTGGGGGTTCTGGATTATGCTATACTTGGTTTGTTCTCCATAAGTTTGGATAACTTCTAGAGCAACTGTGATAATGTGTTTGGGGAACCATTGCCCCAATGCTTAGTTCGTTTGTTTGTTTAGACTTTAGAAAGGAATATGAGAGTTTTCAAAAACTTGCATTTCCCCTTGATGAGTTTTAGGAGAGGATCAAATTTAAGGTCACCTGGTTGTGTCAGGCCATAAAGATTTCTGTGGCCTTTCTCGTATTTGATGCTATTAGATAATGGAATTCCCCTTGATGTCCCTTTCAAATAAGTTTATGCGAGGAAAGACAGTAATCTTAACTTTTTTCCATGCTTGATATTGCTCAACACAGGTCTTAGTGATGACGGCTCAAATTCTTCTGAACATTCTAAGACACAGTATAGTGAAAATGGAAGCCATCAGTCTCCTTATTCTGGATGAGTGTCATCATGCTGTAAAGAAACATCCTTACTCTTTAGTGATGTCAGAGTTCTATCATACAACACAAAAGGAGAAGAGGCCATCAGTTTTTGGGATGACTGCATCTCCTGTAAACTTGAAGGGTAATTCTTTGATATGTTTATTATGATCGCTTATATTAGTTTCTTACTGCACTGTAAAGTGCAGAAATGGGCGTAGGTGGAGCTTACCGGACTGGCCTAGTCAGCCTTATTAGGTGCCAGGCAGGCCTTGGGGGCCCATTTTCATCTTTATTTTCTAGAAAATCATGACCATTTTCTCTGAATGAATTCTGGATTCTTGAATTTTTTTGGATATATTTGCTTTTTTTTAGGAGCTTTGGGCTTTATAATATGAAAAATAACTCAAAATAGCTTACACATAAATATTCGCAGTGAGGAAACATGGATCTCCAGCAAGCTCTGCACTTTGCTTGCAACTAGTGCCTAGCAAATTGTGCAACTCTGCTCTTCTGAAATAATAGTGTTGAGGGAAGCATGACATCATGACATGGCTTACTGCTCAAAGATATATGCACCTGGTTCCTTCTGTTTATGTGTAACTCAGCTTTTCTGCTGATGATATTTTTATAGCACTAAGTATAATGTATGTCCTATCTTTGGTATGTCCGTTGGGGTTTTCTCTTAAACCCTAAACTTATTATGTATATTTCAGGTGTTTCTAGCCAAGTTGATTGTGCAGTAAAGATTCGGAATCTGGAAACCAAACTAGATTCTGTTGTTTGTACTATTAAGGACCGTGAGGAGCTGGCAAAACATGTGCCAATGCCTTCAGAAGTGGTTGTGGAGTATGATAAGGCTGCCAGCTTGTGGTCACTCCATGAGCAAATAAAACAAATGGAACATACTGTTGAAGAAGCTGCTCGATCAAGCTCCAGAAGAAGTAAATGGCAGTTTATGGGAGCCAGAGATGCTGGAGCTAAGGAAGAGCTGCGCCAAGTCTATGGTGTCTCTGAAAGGACTGAAAGTGACGGTGCTGCTAATTTAATACAGAAGTTGAGGGCCGTCAACTATGCACTTAGTGAACTTGGACAGTGGTGTGCGTACAAGGTGAGATGACTCCTCGTATATGGACTCTTTTATTGCTTTTATATGTTACAAGTTCAGAAATGACCTTTGGCTCCAATGGTTTTCCCTGTTATTTTTATTAAAAATGACACCTACTAGTACCTTATACTCTTTTTTTTTTTCTTTTTAATTTTTTTTTTCTGTGAGATCTTATTCATGTTGTCTTCATGGTGGTTTGTTGAGATATTTAATCCTTTGGGTTTGAGGGATGAGGTGGCAGGAATGTTTGAAGGTGGTTTAGGATTTGTAGATTGCTTAGAACTCTGCAATATATATTAGTGATGCCCAGCCCTTTTGCAGGTTGCACAAGCATTTTTAACTGCTTTGCAGAATGATGAAAGGGCGAATTATCAACTTGATGTTAAGTTCCAAGAATTGTATCTACACAAAGTTGTTTCTCTTTTACAATGTCATTTGTCTGAAGGAGCCATTTTGGAGAGTGATACTGGAGAAGCTGACACAAACAATAGCCCTACAGATGAGAATGGACCTGAAGATCTTGAGGAAGGAGAACTCACCAACAGTCGTGGTAAGTGGTTCTACTTTGTGGTCATTCAAAGTTTCATGACATGTCTCACTGATGCTTCACTGTATTAAGCATAATCTTACATTACAAAGAAATGGCACTTATAATTGTGCACGGGGTACCAATACAGGCTACTTGATCTTTGAGTCTCAACTTAGTCCAAGATCCAATGCAAGACTGTGGCTTAGAGTAATGCTTACCATTGATGGCTTTATCATAGTTGTGTTACTGATAGACAGTTGTATATTGAAAAAAGATTCTTACATGCTTACCATCCCAAGTTTGCCAATGTTATTTCTTGTAAGTCGTATTTGATTAGGTTATTAATAAGGTCAACAATGAAGTTAGTAGTCCTACTTAAGTCCTTTTGGCCATGTTTGTCTCTATATCTTTTTAATCAAACCAGATCTTTCCTTTTTGGGTGTCTAGTGTCGCTGAATGAATTCTATACTAGTTAAACGACTAGTGAATAATGGTTGTTATTTGTTGATTTCTAGGACATTGAGTATCAGTCAGATTGTAGATAGCAATGTTGCTTCACTATATTATGCAGGAAGATGCATATAGTACTATTTTTATTGCCTCAAATCTGTTATCTTTATTCATGATCACGGCATATACATTTCAAGTGCAACACCCAAGTGTGAAGATTGCTTGTTTTCTCAGCTTTTGATGGTGCTGAGATATCATCAGAAGTACTGCTAGCTATGCTTGTTTTTGTTGGTTCAGATCATGTGATGCGTATATTTTCTAGCTCTCCTGAATTTTAGTTGGATGTAATGTCTAGTATGTGTACATGGTAGTTGTCTCTGGTGGAGAGCATGTTGATGCGATTATTGGAGCTGCTGTTGCTGATGGAAAAGTGACTCCGAAGGTGCAGTCACTGATCAAAATACTTCTGAAGTATCAGCATACAGAGGATTTTCGTGCTATAATCTTTGTTGAACGTGTTGTGACTGCCTTGGTTCTTCCTAAGGTAACCGAGTACAAAATCACTACTTTGGTTTTTGCTTGTAGTTGTCTTCATGTAACCATCAATCTTTTTTATGCATATAGGTTTTTGCAGAGCTTCCATCATTGAGTTTTGTCAAATCTGCAAGTTTGATTGGGCACAACAACAGTCAAGAAATGCGAACCAGCCAGATGCAAGATACTATTGCCCGATTCCGAGATGGCCGGGTATGTTGGGTTCATGTTATCCCTTTTAACACCTTCAGCCTATCTCATTGATTTGTCTGTATTTGAATTTTATTCAGGTGACTGTTCTAGTTGCCACTAGTGTTGCTGAAGAGGGTCTTGATATTCGGCAGTGCAATGTTGTCATTCGCTTTGATCTTGCCAAAACTGTACTGGCATATATTCAGTCTAGAGGTCGTGCCAGAAAACCTGGTTCTGACTATATCTTGATGGTGGAGAGGTAACATGGTTGATATGTGATTTTGATGCGTGCTGTTTCATAGTTTAAGAAACAATTTGAATTTGCTTAATTTATCTTTACTGATCCGTTTGTAGAGGAAATCTGTCCCATACGGCCTTTCTAAAGAATGCTAGGAATAGTGAGGAGACTTTGCGCAAAGAAGCCATTGAGAGGACCGATATCAGTCATCTCAAGGATAACAGCAGCATAAATTCTGCTGAAGATATAGCTGGTGCGGTGTACCAAGTGGAGTCCACTGGTGCTGTTGTGAGCTTAAATTCTGCTGTAGGACTCATCCACTTCTACTGCTCTCAGCTTCCGAGTGACAGGTCTCTCTCTCTCTCTCTGTGAATGTTCTGATGCATGCTTATCTTTGTTTTCTCCTTTTCTACCATGCTCTTTCAACTCTGCTCATAACTTTTATATAAGGGCAGGTATTCAATTCTCCATCCAGAATTTATCATGGAGCGCCATGAAAAACCTGGAAGCCCTACCGAGTACTCTTGCAAGCTTCAGCTGCCCTGTAATGCACCATTTGAGAAACTGGAGGGTCCTACATGCAAATCAATGCGCCTTGCACAGCAGGCATATTTCATGCGTCACTATCATCTTTAACTTTATGTTAAGTGTATCAGAAATATCTAAATCGTATCACGGAATTTGCAGGCTGTTTGTTTGTCTGCTTGCAAGAAACTCCATGAGATGGGAGCATTCACTGATATGCTATTGCCAGATAAGGGAATCAAGGGAGAAGTTGACAAAGTTGAACAAACTGATGATGGGGATCCTCTTCCTGGAACTGCTAGGCATAGAGAATTTTACCCTGAAGGAGTAGCTGACACACTCAGGGTCAGTTCCTTGATCATTCCTTCTTCTACATCTAACTGCTCTACGTTATTGACACTTAATATGGATTCAAGAGTCTTGTGAAATTTATACACACTTTGTATGTCTCATTGTATTAGAGTAAGAGATGACTAATGTTGGTAAAACTCTTTCCTTCTGGCTAAATGTGTAATCCCTACCTGGACACATTTGGCGGTCCTTTTCTTACTTAGATTAACACAGGTTCGTAAAACTCAAAAGTAGTGGAATTGCCATTTGTATTTTGTAGTATTCCGAGAGAATATTGGAACAGTTCAGTTGCTTTCCTATTGAGTATTATATAAAGTTGGGGTTTGCTATTAATGCTTGACGACTAGCTATAGGATCTTATGAGCACATGTCTACCCTTTTTCTCTGCAGGGAGAATGGGTATTAGCAGGGAGGAGCTGTGACGACTCCAAGTTGTTTCATCTCTACATGTATTCCGTCAAATGTGAAAATGTTGGCTTCTCCAAAGATCCACTTTTAACTCTGGTTTCTGAGTTTGCCATATTGTTCGGCAATGAATTGGATTCAGAGGTATCATACTTTCCTTTAAATCTTTGTTGAATTGCAAAATAAGGTTCTTAATATGTTTGCTTATTCTCAACAGGTATTATCAATGCCAATGGAATTATTTATAGCTCGGTCTCTAATAACAAAGGCTTCACTTGTTTCTAGAGGGCCTATAGATATCAGAGAAACTCAGGTGCAATTATCATTTCATTTTCAGTGCAACCTGTTTTTCATTTCGCTATGAAGTACAGCTTTTCAAAAACACTGATCTTTATTTCTATGTAGCTGGAAGCGCTTAAGAGTTTTCATGTAAGACTGATGAGCATTGTGTTGGATGTGGATGTTGATCCCTCAAATACTCCGTGGGACACTGCAAAGGCATATTTATTTGTTCCGTTGGCTGGAAGTAGATCTGCAGATGCAGTGAATGATATTGACTGGGATCTAGTGCAGAATGTTACAAAGACTGATGCCTGGAACAATCCCCTTCAGAGAGCTAGGCCAGATGTTTACCTTGGCACCAATGAACGAACTCTAGGTGGGGACCGAAGGGAATATGGATTTGGAAAATTAAGAAATGGCATGGCCTTTGAGCAGAAATGTCACCCAACCTATGGGATTAGAGGAGCTGTCGCCCAGTTTGATGTGGTAAAAGCGTCTGGATTAGCAGCTAAAAGAGAAACTACTGATTTGCCACACCAAGTTGACTTAGCAGAAGGCAAGTTGATGATGGCCGATTCCTATATCAAAGCAGAAGATCTAGTCGGAAAAATCGTGACTGCTGCTCACTCTGGAAAGAGGTTCTATGTGGATTCTGTACGCTTCGATATGACTGCAGAGAATTCATTCCCAAGGAAAGAAGGCTACCTTGGTCCTCTGGAGTACAGTTCTTATGCTGATTATTATAAGCAAAAGTATGTCCTCCTGCTGTTAGAAATTTGCTCGAATACATTCTTGTGTCCATACTAACCTCATAGTTCTCATTCTGGTGGGTCCTAGGTGGGAAAGATTGGATTGAGGGATGAAGAAGGGATTCTTTTCTCTCTTTCCAATAAGAATAGAAGAGTCCCTTTTCTTCATGTTAGTTTTTGTATTTCTACTGCTGAAGGTTCTATATTTCCTGTGTATTTTCTTACCTGCAGAAATACTAAATACATGAGTTACTATAATTATAAATACTAGTAATATCTGTAGAGTATGTGAATGCATTGGCAGTGTTCAGTGCTCTAACCTTGTTTTAAATGTACTCCGTCAGTCATTAGCGTTTCTGGATGGTCGCTTCTCCTCTGCACTTGCAATATGGTGCATTAGGTTATTAACACCAAATCAAATTGCAGGTATGGGGTGGATTTGATCTATAAGCAGCAACCTCTAGTAAGAGCCCGTGGTGTTTCCTATTGCAAAAATCTTTTATCTCCACGATTTGAACACTCAGAGGGTATGCAATTTGCAATTAAATTCTATCGTATCTTGTTTGGTGTGATCATTCTTTTATGATATCTGAATAACTGTTGAAGTTTGTGTTAAAGGTCCTGACGGTCAATCTGAAGATATCCATGAGAAAATATATTATGTTTTTCTCCCTCCTGAGCTCTGTTTTGTGCATCCACTTCCTGGATCACTAGTTAGGGGTGCTCAAAGATTGCCATCAATCATGAGAAGGATAGAAAGCATGCTGCTTGCAGTACAGCTTAAGGATGTGATTAATTATCCCGTTCCAGCTACAAAGGTTCTATCTATCATCTGAAAATATTTGTTAGCATTACTTTTGCATTATAGCTGATGTGTATGCTTTCCTTTTTCAGATCCTGGAGGCCTTGACTGCAGCATCATGTCAAGAGACTTTCTGTTATGAAAGAGCAGAGCTCTTGGGAGATGCTTATTTAAAATGGGTAGTTAGCAGGTTCCTTTTTTTAAAATATCCTCAGAAACACGAAGGTCAGCTTACTAGAATGAGGCAACAAATGGTAAGCAACATTGTGCTATATCAGTTTGCATTGGAGAAGGGGCTTCAGTCGTACATTCAGGCAGATCGCTTCGCTCCGTCTAGATGGGCTGCACCTGGAGTACTTCCTGTTTTTGACGAGGACATAAAGGAAGAAGCATCATCCTTTTTTGATGAAGAAATTAATTCTGATCAGAGTTTCAGAGGAAAGCATGGCGATGAGTATGAAGAAGATGAAATGGAAGATGGTGAGCTTGAGAGTGACTCTAGCTCATATCGTGTGCTATCTGGAAAAACACTGGCAGATGTTGTGGAAGCACTGATTGGTGTATATTATGTGGAAGGTGGGAAGAATGCCGCTAACCACCTTATGAGATGGACAGGGATTGATATTGATTTTGATTTGAAAGAGATAAATTACTCAATTGTGCCGAATTCTGTCCCGGACAATATACTGAGAACTGTTGATTTTGGTACACTGGAAAGGTCCTTGAATATTCAATTCAGTGATAAGGGCTTGTTGGTAGAAGCTATAACCCATGCATCACGTCCATCTTCGGGAGTCTCTTGTTACCAACGGTTAGAGTTTGTTGGTGATGCAGTGCTGGATCATCTCATCACAAAGCATCTTTTTTTCACTTACACAGATTTGCCTCCTGGACGCCTCACCGACTTGCGAGCTGCTGCTGTGAATAACGAGAATTTTGCTCGTGTGGCTGTTAAACATAACCTTCACCTACATCTTCGTCATGGATCAAGTGCACTTGAGAAACAGGTACTTAGTTAGCGTTCCCTATGCATTGCTGTTTACGGATTAAGTTATGCACATTGCATCCATTGAATCTATTTTGTGGCATTTTCAGATTCGAGATTTTGTGAAAGAGGTTCAGGTTGAACTTTCAAAACCTGGGTTCAACTCTTTTGGCTTAGGGGACTGCAAAGCTCCAAAAGTTCTTGGAGACATTGTAGAATCTATTGCTGGGGCTATCTTCCTTGATAGTGGATGTAATACTGCAAATGTCTGGAAGGTTAGATTTTTTATTTGTACATAAGATCTCCAGAAAAGGATGGCCTTTTTAACTCTCAAAATGAACTGCTAAGTAAAAGTTTAGTCATAATTTGTTTCGAGGTTCTCGTAAACTCTTACCAGTCTTAAAGTAGAAAATTGTAACTTGTAAACTTGAAGATCTTATTTTATCCTAGACTCTAACTCCTTACTATGAGATCATATACATGTATCTTATAACACACAGTGCTTTTAAGTTCACTCGAACACCCTCTGTGTGATTTCAGTATCATGGTTTTTTATCACCTATTTAGTATTTACCTTATTCGAGTACGTTATTTAACTTAAAATTACTTGGATTGGTGTAATAGGTTTTTCAACCCTTGTTGAACCCAATGGTTACCCCAGAAACGCTCCCCATGCATCCTGTTCGAGAATTACAAGAAAGATGCCAACAACAAGCTGAAGGTCTGGAATATAAAGCCACCCGAAGTGGGAACTTGGCTACTGTGGAAGTATACGTAGACGGTGTTCAGGTTGGGGTTGCTCACAACCCTCAAAAGAAAATGGCGCAGAAACTAGCTGCTCGAAATGCTCTTGAGGCATTGAAAGAGAAGGAGATGGCCGATGCCATAAAGAAGGAAGAGGATGATGGTAAAGAGAAGAAAAACGGGAGCCAAACTTTTACCAGACAAACCCTAAATGATATCTGTTTACGCAGAAATTGGCCAATGCCCCTATACAAGTAAAACTTTTTTTTTTATTACAACATATCACATACAGGAAAGTTGCCTAACCTAATTTCTTTTTTCATAGGTGTATCAACGAGGGTGGTCCTGCACATGCAAAAAGATTCACATTTTCTGTACGCGTTAATACATCTGATAAAGGATGGACCGATGAATGCATTGGTGATCCAATGCCAAGTGTCAAGAAGGCGAAGGACTCGGCTGCAGTTCTCCTTCTTGAACTATTGAATAAATGGTACGCATGACGATTCTTTTACACAATGGTAGATTCTTGCGTTAGAGGTCTTCGGATATATCATAAACTTTTCTCTGAGAACCATAGGAACTTCTATTATCATTTATTCTGACATGGCAGCAATTTATTTTGAACATTATTTGTGCTGCTGATTATTTTACTCAACATTATAGAGGTTAGAGAAACTCCGGCTAGATTTTTTATATGATGAGGAGAGGAGGAAATACACAAACATGTTACATTTACTTCTTTAGCTGTATTTTTATAATAAGTATACCTGCGATTTATTTTGTTTTCCAACACTACTAACATGCAATGTGTGTATACAATTATACAAGTAATATGCACATGTTGCGTGTTAGTGATGTTGGAATACGAGATGAAATATTATTTGTAATTTGTAATAAAATAATCTCGTGGAAGATGGCGGGAAATGTAAGGATTGCATTGTCGAGTTTAAGATAATGTCAAGACCAAATAAGGTAATTGACACCATTTAATGGAGTATATATTAGCTCCAAAATTATATATCATGTATGTAGTAAAAATTAATTATTAGTTTTGCAATTGTTTTCTAAAACCATTTTATATTTTCGTTGGCATATACTACTAAAAGACACTGTTGAGCGTCTCTAAAAAATTTGTGTGATTTTTAAGCTATGATATTAATATCAGATGTTTCTTGATGTTGTGCAGTCAACTTGAATATTTTATGTGGTCTTTGTGGGTCCACGATTATCCAGTCCTTTTTTGGCAAATGTAGAATTCACGTCTACATTCTAGAAACCTTTGGTCTGTAACGAAATTAAATTGAAAAATAAATAAAAAATAAATATCGAATTAAATATCTAAAATTTTAATGTTTTACTTGTGTGGATATTATATACTCCTCGTTTGTCAAATTTCTGTCGCCACGTCGCGTTTCTTTCTCTCTATCTGTAACCGGTTGGTTATTCGCCAAATTATTGTTTTTGGATTTAAGGTAGAAATTATATTATGCGGATATTATATAATCTTTTTGATGTGATATATTATTGAATATTGATAATCATTTTTCAGCAAAATTTGTTGGTTCATGAGAGGTACTAAATGTCTAATTGTAATAAAAGGAAATGCGGTTTTGTTACCTGTATTTATTAATTTTTTAGATTGGTATGTATACTCTATTTCATAACGGCAATTATTAACTTATCATCTATGATGGTTACGAAATACTAAGCTTTTTCAAAAGTTTTTTTGAGAGAGTTATAAGGTATATATATTATTAAATCAAGTGTTACACCTTTAACGAAATTTTCGTTAATGTCATATCTCCTTATAATGATTTTTGTTAAAATTAAGTCTTTATCAACAAAATTCGCGTAGTTCCTTCAATAAACGTAATACCTATGATAATAAAAAAATGTTGTGAAATAGAAAATGGAGGATGGGTAAACTTGTGGCCAAGTTAATAAGCTTAAATTTCATTATTAATCTCTTCTGAATTGAGTTTGTAGCATAGTCGCTTTATTTAAATTTTTAGAGCACAAGACCAAAACGAGATTTACTCCATTACAAAAAAATTATAGAGATCTCTTGAAAGCAAAGAGTTCTTGGTTACAGGGAAAAAAAATATATTTGGAAGTGGAAAACACAAATTTAATCTACATTTTGCAACTATGCCTATATATATATATATATATATATTATATATATAATTTAAATTATTTAATAATATTAGATGTGGCTAGCATGAACATTACATCTATTCCTTTCGTATATGGAGAGGACAACGGGGATAATTAAATTATCATAATTTAGAGAATATAGTTAGCAATTACTACCTAAAAAAACTCGGTTTTTAGACCCCTCGTGTAGATATAACTAGTATGTTGTCCGTCGAACATCGACGGAATTCTCATACTTTTTATATTATTTGTAGAAAAACTCGAATCA
The DNA here is from genome assembly GCA_031470985.1 of Agastache rugosa. Taxonomy (NCBI): domain Eukaryota; kingdom Viridiplantae; phylum Streptophyta; class Magnoliopsida; order Lamiales; family Lamiaceae; genus Agastache; species Agastache rugosa. Next base: position 31,016,775 of record CM062605.1, read on the forward strand.
ACATTCGTTTTAATAATATATAAATTATTACTTTTATTTACATGTTGGTAAATTAATTATAAGAATCAAATATATTTGTGGATATTTTATTTCTCGGATTTTAATAAGTGGATTGTCTCGCAAGAAATCTATGTATCTCAGTTTGACAAGAAATCTTAACAAATCACATAATTATGATTTAATTAGCATATTTACTAATTTAAACTAGAGCTGCAAATCCGAATCAAAGTTTGAATTCTTATTTCGGTCACCAAATATTAATATATCTTTGTGTAGCGCAGAAAAGAAAATAATGAATCTGAGTAAAATATTAATTCTAACACATAAATATGGTTAGTCGTATCTCACGCGCACTACACAGTCAATGCAGACGACCGCATTGTATAAATCCCTCTAGACTACAAAAGTCAAAATCCTAAAATTAAGCGCAAATAAATAAATAAATAAATAAAAAGTAGTATCAAATTCTTTCGAGGGAAAAGTTATTACCTCAAAAATTAAAAATGCTTCGGTTGTGACCAACACCGTGAAGGTGATGACGTGGCACCATATAAAATCATAGAACTCTTCTCAAACTTTTTAAAAATATCTTCCAAATCAAAACAGACAGAACTAAAAAGACATTAAAATAAGAGTAATGCTATTCGGACATAAATGTCCGGACATAATCTAGCTCGTTTAGGTAAATGAATCGGTTCGATTCGTTTAACTTATTTATTTAATTTTGTAATTTTTCCACATTCATTCAATTTATTATTTTTTGAGTAATCTAATTCAAGTGAATGCATAAATATCTATTAAGTAATAGTATTTCCAAAAGACTAGTGAAAATCACAAAATAACTTTATTAGTTTAATTTCGTATTTTTTATTTATATTTCTCTCTCTAAAAATGGCGGTTTAGATTAATTAAGTAAATACATTAGAGTACTAACCAACACCATTATTTTATTTGATAAATTATAAGTTAAAATTATTAATATATTCATTTTATGTCCGGACATATATGTCCAAAAAGTATTAGTGTTAAAATAAATTAATATATTTTAAAATCGTAAGAATGGACAAATATATATATATATAGATAGATATTATTTTTTTTTAAATCGTAAAAAGGGTGAAATAAAATTAAATAGAAAAATAAATAAAAAGGTGACAGTCACAGAACCTCCCAAGTTGCTCGGAAACTCAATAGGTCACAAAAACCACTGAGAAAAAACATCGAACAGCCGCCTTATTTAACCCTTCCTCTGTTTCATACTTTCTTTATTTATTCTTTTTTTCTTAATTAAAATGTTTGATTCTTGATTTATTCCTCTCCTCTGTTAGTGTTGAATGGTGGGTTGATTCTTCTGGACTGTAAAGAGCACTGTTTTAGGTAACTTTTTTTTCTCATTCTTTGACTTTTTTTGCTTTATTTGAATGTTAAAGTTTGCATCTTTGAGTTTGTGGTGGATGTGATGGTGAGTTGCACAGTCTGTGAGGTGTTTCTTGGTGCTTTTGTAATGCGGGTTTATGTTGGTTTTGATTCTTTTGTGTTATTTCAGTGATTGTATTTTTCTCATTGGTATATTTCTTTCGTATATCAATGTTTTGATTTTAGATTGTGTTAGTTTATTTGAAAGTTTCCTTTTTTTGGTGGTTTTTTTATTGTTGTGGGATGAGGGTTTTCTTTGTTTGATTAGAATTGGTAAAGATTGCAACTATTTATTTATTTATATTTTTTTTTTGAGAACATAAAGATTGTAACTTGATGTGATGAATATTTTGTTGTTTTTGAGGATTGGGATGTTGGTTTGTGTGAATGATGATTTTTTCTTCAATCATTTATAAAGCTAAATGATCTTCAAGTTGAGCTCTTTTGCTTTGTTTGTATTTTTGAAGTGCGATTTTCTAAAGCTTTCCCTTTGGCCTATTTGGTATTTTGTTTCTTGGGCTGGGAATGATTCAATTTATTTTCAGCTTTGTTTTTTTACATCAGTTTGTTAAGAACTGGAAATTAAACTGTAATTCTAGCATGAAATATGTGTTGTCACAGTTTTCCATAATGCTCTTATCTTCTTTTCTGTATTTTGTGGCTGTCTAATTGTGGTTTTGAGATTGGGTTAAAATAAAATGCAAGGGATTATCTTGCACTGCGCTGGTTGAATATTGGTAAATTTTCGTTATTTGAGCTGTTTTTTTTTTGGATACTCCTATTGCTAGGACATTCAAGGTTGTTATGCCTTTGTTATAAAATTTTGTTTCGTGTATGAATCCAACAAATATGGATGCTTTTTGCTACTCGCTCTCTCTATATATGCTTGATTTATGATTTTTGAATATAAATTAATCAGATAGGCAGCAAGACTGGCAGCTTCTAAATAGTTCTACTTTTTGACCAAAGAGTTGTATTTTATTGGTTTGTTAATCCAACTTATCAGTTCTTGATTATAGTTTTCCTCGTGTCCACCTATTGGTAGTAGATGTTTCCATTGTGTCATCGACGGGGCTGCTCCTTTAATTTTCATGGTTTTGGTAAACGTTTTGTTTCCCTTGATCTTCAGCAGTGTGGATGCATAGTAGAAATTTTGTAATTCTTCATTTTATGGAGGATTGTTATGCATTTTCATTTATATATTTTTCTTGTTAGGATTAATTGCACAACTTTTTCCCGTATGGATATCTATCTATATATATATATAGGGATGGGTTAGTATAAAAATCGGTCCTCCCTTACAAACTACAAAACATGAATTTTTTCAATATATAATCATGTTTTTTAATATATACAATGATGCTTAATACTGCTATTCTCGATTCATGCTTTTTGTATAAAAAATTATGCTTATATAAAATCATGCTTTTTACATACTATTTACATGCTTTGATTATTAACAACCGTAGATCATACCATGATCAATGGTTGAGATTAGTTTGTAGTTTTTACATGAGGACTAGTTTTTATATGAACCAAATCCTATATATATATATATATATATATATCCTATTTGTTCAGACAATATGAGTGTTGCATGATTTGACGGCTGTTGCTGCTCTCAAATACACTTCTATCGTCCTTGTTTTACACTACGATAATTCATTTTGAGATTCATGGTGTATTTGGCTCTCATTCTACAGACAATGATCCGAGCAAAGCATCTTGGTAACTTATCCCAGACTGCCAGATCCTTCTTCCTAGGTGGATCAAGATGTAGTGCGGCAGATGGAAGTTCATGCACTTGCTCGGAAGATGAGACATGTATGTCTAGAAGATCCCTGAGAGCAAATGTTCAACACTTGCAAGCACCGTTGTCGTTATTGTCAAAAGCTTCAGTAGCAGTAGGCTCACGGACTTCTGTCGATGCAGTAAAAGAAGCGAATACTAAAAAACAGGATAACGGCTCTCTGTCAATAGGAATAGCTGCATCCCACACATCAGAGAGAGCAAGCTCCGTTATTTATGCAGATGACGTCGATGCTCATTCATCATCTCCTATAGGAGACCAGTTTGTTAAGGTAGGTATGGCAGCAGTAGGTGTTCTATCCGACTTAGTAAACTATAGAATCCCGATGACAGATGGGAGTGCGTTGGTCGCCCCATCCTCAAACTCTGTGATTGAACGTACAAAGCAAGTTTCTATTATCAGACCTGCGAATATCAAGACTTCCAGAAAAGATAGAGTATGTGTAAAACCCTCTGCTGCACCGGTATACAGTTCGAACTTTGCAAGCGTCCCCGATGGTGCTAAAAGCAGAGTTGATAAATCAGTAGCAAAGGGGGTAGCGAATGAGTCAAATAATGAATCGAGAAATTTTGTAGAAAGTCGTGGATTCTCCTCAGAGCCCCGTGATAGAAGAAGGCCAATTCCTCAAAAATCAAGATCTTACTCGAGCCACGCCATGCCAAACACACAGTCGGAGGGGAAGTCTGGTGATAACAACAACATGGAAGGATTTGCAAAGGCAATGAGACAGACAAAAGTTACGAGCGGAGCAGCCACGATGGCTAGGCAGTTTTCTGTTGTTGAAAGTGCCTCTCACATTTTGCATCAGTTCAAATGGAGCCCTGCTTCAGAGGATGCTCTCGAGAAGCTCAATTGTGCACTTGATCCTTACCAGGCGAATCAAATACTTAAGCAGCTTCAAGATTATAAAGTGGCTCTCGGGTTTTTCTACTGGCTGAAACGGAAACCTGGATTCAAGCACGATGGACACACGTACACCACTATGGTTGGTATCCTTGGCCGTGCCAGAGAGTTTGGCGCCATCAACAAATTGCTCGGCCAGATGATCAGCGATGGATGCAAGCCAAATATTGTTACTTATAATCGTCTCATTCACAGTTACGGCAGAGCTAATTACTTGAACGAAGCCATGGGCGTTTTCAATCAGATGCAAAAGGTGGGCGTTGAACCTGATCGTGTGACTTATTGTACACTCATTGACATCCATGCAAAATCTGGGTATCTCGATGTTGCAATTGATATGTATCAAAGGATGCAAGAAGCTGGACTTTCTCCGGATACGTTTACTTACAGTGTAATCATTAATTGTCTGGGGAAAGCCGGCCATTTAACTGCGGCCCACAAACTGTTCTGTGAGATGGTTAATCAGGGCTGTGTCCCTAATCTCGTGACATATAACATCATGATTGCTCTACATGCGAAAGCTAGGAATTACCAGAGTTCGTTACAACTTTATCGTGACATGCAGAGTGCTGGCTTCGAGCCTGACAAAGTGACTTACAGTATCATTATGGAGGTTCTTGGCCACTGTGGCCATCTTGATGAAGCCGAGGCTGTTTTTGCCGAGATGAAAAGAAAGAACTGGATCCCTGATGAGCCTGTTTACGGCCTTCTTGTCGACTTGTGGGGAAAATCTGGCAACGTCGAGAAGGCTTGGGAGTGGTATCGAGCCATGCTTAGTGCAGGCTTATGCCCTAATGTCCCAACTTGCAATTCTCTGCTCAGTGCTTTCCTTAGGGTACACCGTCTCCGCGATGCGTATGACTTGCTCCAAAGCATGGTCAGTTTAGGTCTGAATCCTTCTCTACAGACCTACACTCTGCTCCTCAGTTGTTGTACGGAAGCCCAAACGCCGTATGACATGGCGTTTTGTTGTGAGCTCATGACTGCGTCTGGCCACCCAGCACATTCATTCTTGCTCTCGTTGCCGGCTCCGGGGCCGGACGGACAGAATGTCCGTGACCATGTCAGCAACTTCCTCGACATGATGCACAGCGAAGATAGGGAGAGTAAACGGGGACTTGTGGATGCTGTTATCGATTTCTTCCACAAGACGGGGCTGAAGGAAGAAGCTGGCTCTGTGTGGGAGGTTGCAGTGCAGAAGAATGTGTATCCAGATGCGGTGAGGCAGAAGAGTTCTTGTTATTGGCTCATAAATCTTCATGTGATGTCTGATGGAACTGCTGTGACTGCACTATCAAGAACCCTAGCTTGGTTCCGCAAGGAAATGCTCGTCTCTGGGGTCTGCCCTGGCCGTATTGATATTGTGACGGGTTGGGGGAGACGGAGTAGGGTCACGGGGACATCCATGGTGAGGCAGGCAGTTCAAGAACTGCTCAACATGTTCAGATTTCCCTTCTTTACTGAAAATGGTAACTCGGGCTGCTTTGTCGGGTGCGGAGAGCCTCTCAACCGATGGTTGCTCCAGTCTTATGTCGAGCGGATGCATCTGTTGTAGTGCAGCAGCAGCAAGACTTGGTGGGTTTTGCAAATTTTTTGTCGTCGGAGAGAGACGGGGTTGTCCTCGGACAGGTGTTAGCGGGTAAGGATCTTCAGTATGTGTAGCTAAATTTGAATGTTTTTTAGGCTAGTTATTATCTGAATCTTTGCCAACTTTGTGTTGATATTGTATTTATGTTGTAGTTTTTCTTCGTTTCTGTGTTGCTTTCTTGATTGAAATGCTGTCATCTTCAAGTTCTCAGATGAATTTTGAAGTTCTTGTAGTTTCCTTCTTCCTCATGTTCAAGTTTTGTCAATTGATTCACAGTTGGCAATTGTCCACTCTCTCTCCCTCTCTCTCTATATATATATAGGGGTGGTTCTACTAAAAAAATCCTTAAACTAAGAAATAATAATTAATTTGGACCACACATGTATAGGAGATCTTCTTCTCCTCTCTTTGATATATATATCTCTCTCTCTACAATTACTACCACCACTACCCACCATCACTGCCACCGTTACAACCGTTGTCTCTCTCTCTCTCTTTACAATCACCACCACTCATCGTCGAATATCACTGTAACGACCCGGCTTCCGGACTGACTCTGGCCCCACAAATCATCACTAGTCCTTTCTAGCGTGCTTTATCCTCACTCACACGCTTCCTGAGAAAACTTCCCAGAAGGTCACCTATCATAGAATTGCTCCAGGTCAAGCACGCTTAACCTTGGAGTTCTTCCACAATGAGCCCCAGAAAAGAAGATGCATTTTGATGGTATAAGTAGCCCAATCAATTCCTTTAAGCTCTCCTCGAATATGCCGTCCCATTCCGACATATTCTTGGAATCCCTCTCATTCGGGTGTGTTTCGGTTCGTTCCTGCCCCCTCCGCTTTGAAGTCTTATCGGAGCCGCTCCTTGTCCATGCCTCTGCACCGGCGATCACTCCGTACTTCTGCCCCGGGAGTCACAATCACCGTCATCATCACCTTCACCGGATTCTATCATCACCGCCGCTATTTTATTTTCTTCCTCAATCACCATCGCGCGGACATAAACGCTGATGCATCCATTGTTGCATCTCATTACACTGTATGATGCATCTAGTAACACAGTGTGATGCATCTGATTACATTGTGTGGTGCATCTCAGTACTTGTCTGATGCATCTAGCCTCACATTCGATCTATCTTTACACATCCACTACAAAAAAAATGCTATTTACCGACGGAAGTTTCCGTCGGTAAAAGTTCATATTCCGTCGGTAAACCAGTTACCGACGGAATTACCGACGGAACACAATTGTGGCGATTTTGATCGATGCTAAATATTTACCGACGGAACTATTCCGTCGGCGCAATATACCGACGGAATAATCCGTCGCTAACCCTTTCGACGTTGATTTCGTTGCCCAAGACTAGCGACGGAATTTCCGTCGCAATATACCGACGAAATAATTTCCGTCAGTAATTCCGTCGCAAGTAATTTTTGTTGGCGATTTCGTTCCCAAAATTTATTGACGGATATCCCTTCCATCAATGATATTCAATAATATGATTTAGAGCATCTATATTATAATGCGTCAGTTATTGAAGACAAGTTATTAATTTGATGGAAAAAATAATCGTTTAATGCTTTATATCTTGTGATTTAAAGACTTATAGATATGTAAGTGGTTTAGAAGAGCAAACATAGCTTATAAGTTAAGTACAAGTTTGCTAAAATTAAGATGATCAAATTTAAAATAATAATTTCGGGCTAAAACGGTTATTTTCTATTGAGTACGAGTATAATGTTGCAAAAGTGAGAGTATAAGGTACGGAGGAAAATTACAGTTTAATACTCAAATTATCGACTATCTAAAAAATTAATCTCAAAATGTCAAGTTACGGTGCCAGAAAGTTCACTTGGATCGTCAAATATTTGCACGAAATTTTGACTTTTTTTTTAAAAACTAGTATTGTACCCCGCGATGCTGGAGGATTGGAGGATTACTCTATATTTTTTTTATAAAAATAATAAAAATTCAATACTATAGAAAAAAAAGAGTAAAATTACAACAAAAATGTACATAAACTTGAAAATTTAAAGAAAATTCTAAAACTTCCTTACATACTATATTTTAAAACTATAAATATATTTGATCGAAAATTTCCCAATTTTTATTTATTCAACATTTCTATATCTATTTAGTATAATTTGAAAAGGAGTAATATATTCTCTTTATCTCTCTCAAGGTTGTGATATAAATTATCTCAAAGTAACTATGGGCATTTAAATCATTTGTTAATAAAATTTAAAAATTATTTAATTTAAGTAAAATGTATCATAATTATACAATATAATATAACTCATGAACATTGCCATAAAAATTCCCCTAATTTTTAAAAAATGTATTGACAATTTCTTACATGCATATATAAATACATTTATATCGTTTTTTGGTTGAATTATAAAATTTTCAACAGTTATTGTTTAATAAGTATTTATGTAAATTATCATACTCTTTCAAAATTTATATTTGTCAAATGCAAATTACCCAATTGGTAGACAAAGTTAGAAGAGAAATTGGTTGTCCACTTGAAAACAAACATTATTATAGTCAATAGATATTGAAAATGTTTTAATAACTCCCTTCAAAGAAATGTTTTTAACTTGAGAAATATATAAAATTTTGTTATTACCGCTTATATAATTAGCTGATAATTTTAGGTGATTTATAGATTACAAGTAAGAACTATATTCGTAAGCAAATAAATTTAAAAATTATCATTTACAACTCGCACAATGCATGCATCAAACATATTGTAGATAACTCGACCTATACTGGCTCTTCTTTTTCCTCCTTACTTGAGCTTTAATTTCACTGCAATAAATATGAGGGTTCAGAAAAAAAATATGCATCACTTCAAAATTAAAAATATAAATATTTCAATTTTTTATTTTAATATAACACAATTTTCTTCTTGTGGCTTATTATTTTCACTAATACAAAACAAAATTCTCTCAACAAAAACAATAAACAATTAAAAAGTGAATCGGTGGTAACTGAATCTATATCCATATATATTGTTGATAATCATATGAATAAATCTATGTAGCCACATTATGGCTAGCCATAATTTGATTCAATAACAAAAAAAAGTTGGTTTATTTTAATTTTTTGGTTCTAAATGACCTCTAATATTTAAAACATTTAATTTATACAAATTTATCTTGATATATTTGAATTTGGATGTAACATCAATCTCGATAGATATAATAAAAGTAATACAAAGATTTTTGTCGAAAAAAATAAGAAAGAAATATATTTGCACTAATTATGATAGAATTTAAGTCAAAAATATAAACACTAACATAAAATATATAATCATATTTTTTTATATAAATCAAATATCTAACAAAATTGGTCTATTTTTACTAAATCGAATAAATTATGGCCGAATAGCATCACTCCAATCATATTATGAAGGCCTCAAATTCTCTAAATGAGTCTTCCTAATTTGTCCAACCCCCGACTATTTCCTGCTTGTACCTGTAATCATATTGAAGAGCCATCAAGGTTCAACTTTTGTTTAATCACATGTTTTATAAACAATAATAAAAACAAAAAATAAAGAATCAAATTAACACATAAAAAATTTACAATTTTGAAACAAAACTCAAATAGAGCACAAGCTAGCATACAATATATTATTTGCAAACAATCTGATCATGATGAATTGAAGAGCCTATGAATACAAAAGTACATAAAAACACAAAAGAATTATGAAACCAAACTCTACATAGGCATATTAATCAAGAGTATTATTTAGGTATATCCAGTATGGTGATAGTGTATACCCCCCATAATCAGTTTTGAGGGCATGTATAACACATAACCACTAAAACTTTTTGACTTTCCTAATTATATCTATTGTGACATTTTCTAAAAAAGTGTCTTATTTGTGTAGAAATGGGGAAAAATTGACTAGTTAATCAAAATCATATAATATCATGTATTTACCCTCCTATTTTAGCTATTTAAAATGATAGCTACGTATTTCTTTATTACATATTTTGCTAATCGATCCTACGCTTTCAATATGGTATCAGAGCCTAAGGTTTATTAAGGAATTATATTGTATTTATTGCTTTAAGTATTATCCTAACGGAGGAGACATCAAGAAAAACATGGATCCGGACGATTGTCCGAGATGCGAGTGTTACAGGAATTATCTCCAAGATCTGGAGATAAAAAGAGAAAGAAACCAGAGGTTATTGACATTCTGGAGAGATTTGTTCGACTCTCGAGTCGTACGAGAAAGAAGGCTCGAATATATAGAGCCTTTCATCCAAGAGATTGAGGAAAAGAGGAGATGCGATGCAAATCTGAGCGCTCTCCAGTTCGAGGTGATAAACACCATGAGGAGAAACCATCAGAATAATCATATCTGATGGATCTTGAAGGATGTCCAAGGTGTGGACATTTCCAGGAACGTCTCCAAATCTTGGAGAAAAGAAGGATGAGACACCAGTGTGTTCTGACACACTGGAGGAATATGCTGAACCTCTTAGTTCAGCATAACCAGGAGAAAGAATTAATTGATTCCTGCCTCCAAGGAATCAAAAGAAAAGAAAATCTTCTCCATAGTTGTATCTGCCTTGAATGGGAGATAGAACATGCCATGAGAAGAGACCATTGGAGCCATTTGGGAGTTAATTGGAATTTATATACTACATCGCTCTGATGGAACCAAAGAAAGATAAAGGAGTATCATCTACTCTTTTATATCAAGAGATTACTCCAGATTCATCCAAAATATCGGAGGATCTGAGAGAAATACAGAAAACAGTACAACATTATGGCGATAGCCTGTATGGTGTACCACGTGATCTTTACAAGATCGCTATGAAACAGGATGAAATTTATAATATCCTGAAGGAGATCCAATCACGGATCGAAAAACTGGAGCAACAACCTCGTTCCAGTCAAAGGAGAAATCCTTTTGGTAATGAACCCACTTATCCATTTTCAGTAGGAGAAACCAAAAAGGATCCCAACATGGAGGCCTTGAAAAGAATGATTCGAGAAAGAAAAGGATGAATAATCTTGAAAGAATCAAGCTTGACGACCTCCAGGAGTTAGCAGAATCCTTTGCTAACATGACGATGGTTGATTTAAAAATGAACCAGAATGTGGTCCAAAATCCACAGCCGGTGAATCAACTTCCACCAGGAGCCATTATTGGAAATCAACAAGATTTTCAAAATGCACCCGGAGCCATTAATGTAGTGCAGGATTTTCAGACTGGAGCAAGGTATGATGCATACATGGCGGCAAGAAAGACAAGGGCTAGAAGGCCGCATCCAAAGGTGCAAGATACACCTTATGGAAAGACGACCCTGGATCATATCCATCCCCACAGAGTAATGCTCGACCTTGATGAAGTAAATTTCAGAGATCGAGAATCTGTAATTGACGAGTGGACGTCAGCTCTGAGAATTGCAGCAGCAACTCTCGATTTGAACAAGGAAGGATTCGTAATAATTCTCGAAATGAGTCTTGCAGGAATTATCTAGCATGGGAATTCTTTCCTGTGGACATCAAGAATTCATGTTTTGAGAGTGAAAACTTCACAGAACATGTCCAGAATATGGCAACGATTTTTAAAAACCATTTTCTGGGAGAAGGATATTTCGAAGGATTTGATCAAGAAAAGAGAAAGAAATACTTGATGGCATTGTATAATCTAAGACTTGCAGTCCTAGATCAACAATCGCTTAACAAGTTTCTACAGTTCTTTACTCTTTATCAACATCAATCTAAAGTTGATGATAGAGTTGCACTGGAAATTTTCTTTCTGAAATTTCCAAGTCCATGGAAAGAGATGCTGATTCGGGATTATGAACCAGGAGATCCTGAGAACGTCGCAAGAAGGATGTCATATGTACATCGAAAGCTCTCAGAGTGGTGTCAACAAACAACAGCTCTGAGGAACATGAAGAAACTGAGGAGGATTAACAAATACGCTCCTCTAAACTGTGATGACAATGATCTACCAACGATCATTGGAGGAGAACCACCGAGGCTGAAAAGAAGCAAGAAAAATAGGTTTCAGCCCTTTCATAAAGGTGGAGATCCAAAAAGAAATTCTTGGAAACAAAGAACCAGATGGTCAAGACAGAAGGCCAGATCTTACAAATCAGGCCAAAGAAGTGGACCATCAAGGAATAGGTATCCTTTCCAAGGAGATAATAAAACCCAAGGAAGGACACCCGCTAAGAAAACTTTCAAGAGAACTCATACTAGAGTCAATGAAAGTTTCAAGGATTGAAACTGCTGGACGTGCTGTGCGAAGGGGCATATTTCCACAAATTGCCCTGACAACGAGAGAAGAGGTATCAATAAATTCGAATCCACTCCGGATATCGAAGATGCCATCTACTACCAAGAACTGATACAAGTATATCAGTTCGAAGATATACCCTCAGATGAGAGTATATATGAACAAGAGGAAGTCTTCAGCGGAGAAGATTTAGAATGGTCTGATGGAACTAGATCGGAGTCAGACTGATCCAGAAATTGTTCATCAGGAGAAAGAGGACAGGACGGGATTCTCCAGTCGTACAACTCTCTCTCAAAATCTGATTGACAAAATCATGAAGAAGAGTCTGAATATACAAAAATATCAAGGCTTTTCAGCAAATAGCATAGATCATGTTCTGAGGAACTTTAATCTAAAGAACAGGAAACAACAAATCGTCTATGGAATTTCTAGACGAGAAATATCGCTTCCTGTAGAGCTTACAGGGAATCAAGTGGAAATGCAGTTGATTCCAGCTAGTGACATCAGGGAAGATCTATCAAAGATAAAGCCCAAAGTCGCTGAAAAGATAAACTGGATTCATATTGGAGCAATCCAGTTGATGTTAAAATCGGCTCTCTTTACCGGAGTCCATACGCCGATTGATATCGCTATATGCGATAAAAGAGTTAGAAATCTGAAGGATTCCGTATTGGGAACAATTGAGGGAGATCTTTGTGCAGGACAGGTAGTGGGAATCATCTATCCAAAGATTGCTTACAATCTTAATGATACCCATTTCAGCAAAGCCTTGACGCTTTATTAGGACTTTAAACGCAAGGATTTACTGGAGGTAGGAAATAGATCTTACTCCATTACTTATCAGGTATCATATGCTCTTTCCAACTCACATCACACTGAGTTATTTTTAGGAAAGAAGTTCATTGAGATACCAGATATCTTCAACAAAGTGACAACAACAGTTTGTCCCGATAGAGTGGAAATTGCTCGGTTAAGGAATGTTGATATTCAAATCCGAGATAGAGAAGTCATGAGACACGACCAAAGTCTCAGGATAACTTCAGGAAGATTATCATTCCAAGGAGACAGAGTTATGTCTTTGCCATATGGGAGGAGTCAGAGTCTCATTCGAGAAGCACACCCTCAAACATCTCAGAGTAACAAGGTTCCAGTAAATCTGAAATGTCCCGAGGAGTGGAGAGAAGTGATAGTAAAATTTGACACTACAAGGTGGGAAACTAACTTTCCTTGTAATGTTCTTTACTATCTACAACAGCCGGAGATCAATCATTACAAAGGTACCCTAGAAATTGGGGGACAAGTGATGGAGATCAAGGGTAGAGCTGGAAGAGAAGCAGTTTTGCAATTGGGTTTGGATTTTTTCGAGGATCACAAACCTTGGGGGAATAAAGAAGACGGAATGGAATTCACGATTAATGGGAGAAAACTATTGATCGAATGACAAGTCCATTCTCCATATACATCTCTATAGGGATGTTATATGAAAAATATAAGGCGGAATATTTTGCTGCTTATATTGATTCAGGTGCAGGAATTTGTACTGCAAAACGAGGAGTCTTCCCAGCAGAGGTAGAAGATGATCTACCCCGAATTGCAGGAAGCGATTTCTCAAAGAAAATTTTGCTCCTAGCTAAAGGAGTAAAAGAGACGGAAATTCTAATTGGCGGAGCCAGAGGTACACCTTGGTATAAGGTAAAAACTCCACCAATTTATTTCCATGATACAGGTGCAGACATTCTGTTAGGAAATAATTTCCTACAGATGTTCAAAAGATATATGCAGGATAATGAAAGAAGGCAATTGGTGTTTACAATCATTTGCGATCACAAAATCATTGTCCAGAGGCTGAATGGGGCTTTTAATCACCAGATACCATTAAGTTTTCGCAGCAAGCGTGGTGATGAAGGAAGACTTCGCCACCCAAAAAATGAAGGATCAAAGAAGATTCAGCGAAGCAGTGCTAAGCTGTATCAGAGATGAGGATCTTAGAGATGAAGAAGTCCAGATCCTCAAAGAATCCTTAATATCCCATCCAGATATTAGGGAGGAAATGAAGGTGTCCTTAGAAGATGTCAAAAGGAACATTAAAAGAAATTATAATGAGAATCCTTTGACATGGTGGGATAGAAACAAGCTCAAAGCAACCCTGAAAGTAAAACCCGATAGGGAATATGAGTTTGTTAGATATAGACCAATCCTGATGAATCTCAAAGATCAACAAGATATGAAGGAGATAATCAAGGAACACCTTGATTTAAAGCTGATCGAATCAGGGAACTCGCCTTACAACAGTCCTGGATTTCTGGTAAGAAATCATGGTGAAATCAAAAGAGGTAAACCCAGATTAGTTATTAATTACAATGGAATTAATGATATTCTGGAGTTTGATGGATATTTTATCCCTAATAGGGAACACCTTATTAACTGCATTAGAAATGCTAAGGTATTCTCTAAGTTTGATTGCAAGTCAGGTTTCTACCAGATTCGCATGGAGGAAAGTAGTAAGAGGGTTACAGTCTTCTCTACTCCACAGGGGCATTATGTTTGGAACGTAATGCCAATGGGGTTAGCTAATGCGCCTCAAATATTTCAGAGAAAGATGGATAATCTGTTTAAAGTTTTTCTTTTATGTTCGTCTATATTGATGATATTTTAATTGCATAAAAAAATATGGAAGAACATATCAAACATCTTGAGATCTTTGCAGATGTTTGTTATAAAGAAGGTTTAGTACTGTCTGAAAAGAAGGCAGTCGTGGCAACTCGGAAAATGAAATTTCTGGGTATAGAGATCGACGAAGCAGGAATTATTCTGCAGGACCATATTGTTCAGAAGGTCCAGAATTTTCCTAAAGATCTGAAAGAAAATGAACAACTTCAGAGCTTTTTGGAAGTTGTTAATTTTGCGGGATCATTCATTAAAGATCTCGCAAAACATAGAAAAGTTTTCAGTACATTACTGAAAAATGATGTTCTGTTCATTTGGACAGAAGAACATCGACATGGAATGAAAGAGTTAAACGAGGTTTGCAGAAATCTCCCAAAACTCTCGATACCTCAGGACGAAGACGACTTGGTCCTGTATACAGATGCAAGTGATTACTGGTGGGTAACAGTCTTAACCAAGATCACTCATAATGGAGAAGAACCCTGTAGATACTGTAGTGGTTTATTCTCAGAAGATGAGGCCGTGAGATGGCACATCAACGAGAAAGAATTCTTTGCAGTCCGAAAGGCGTTTAAAAAATGGCCTTTATTTTTACTTGCAAAGAAATTTACTTTGAAAGTCGATAACACACAGGTTAAGGCTTTCTTAAGAAACAAGATGGAATCTAAGCCTGAAAAGGCTAGATTAATTAGATGGCAAGCTGAATGCCAATATTATATTTTTGATATTGTCATTGTGAAATCTCACGAAAATGTTCTTGCAGATTTCCTAACGAGAGATGGAGTAAACTGATGTGAACTCCATTCTACTGGCCCATAGGCATCTCAGAGAAAATCTGGAGATGTTAACGGGAGAGTGGGACGAGTGCGTTCTGAATGCTGAACAAGCAGGAAGATTGCAGACTCTCGACAAGATGAAAGTCACCGAGAGAATACGAGCTTGCATACGGTCTCAGGGTCAACTCTGGGCTGCATGTCAAACACCAATCCTTCGGGTGGCCAAAGATCATTTGGTAAAAGAAGAGGTTCGAGTACAGGGCTCTAAACCTGTAGCAGAGGATTCAAATACCTCTTGCCCAAGTTCTAAGGTGGTGGTATCTTCGGAACCATTGCCCTAAGATAAAGATGATATTCAGGGGTCACACTCTGAACCATCATGTTAACCCAGCACCTCTGGGGAAAAAGAGGGAGAGATTAATCGTAGGCCAATGACTGGCATTTCTAAGATTAATACTGATAAGATTGAAGTTTCTTCTTCGTGGCAGGTTTATCAAGCTAACTGGGATAAGCTCAATACAAGGACGGGAATCAACCCAGAAAAAATAAGGGTTGATGTTTCAGGGAAATACCCTCGGGTGTGGATGATGCCAAATTCGGATCCACACGAAGTCAAAAGATGGTATGAATTTGGAGCACTTGCTTCGGTTTATACCACATCTCCATCATTCACCGAAATCAAGAATCTACCTAAATGGATTCAAGAAGCGATGTATGATACATGGGCTAACAATCCACAGCTTAGCCGAGGTGACATTTTGGAGCTGTATTTTATTAGTGCAGCCCCAGAACCAGCAGGGAAAGGAAACCATGAAGCCTTCCACTATATTAGGCTTCGAAGACCAGATGCACGCGCCCTCGAGAAGATCAAGGCGCCTACAGAGAAAGAGACTACTCTAGTCTCTACATTACCAGAAGATCTCATCTCTACCAGAAGAGCATGGAGATTATGGGTCTGTCTCACTGAGATGGACAAAGTCAAGTTCCCGTTCAAATTCTTTCAGAATTCAGTGAACGGATCATTCCTGTTAAACACTATGATAGGAAAATCTATAAGATTCGCAGAGGAAGCTTTCGAAAGAAAGAGGACCTTGCTCTGGGAAAACAAGATTGCAACGAGCAAAGAAACTCATCGCAAATACTGCAACATGGCTCATTTTGGAAACTGGTCTGAGCACGTTTGTTCAGATTATCAGAACCAGAAAGAACCAGAGTTCGGGAAGGGGTTCTTTCCCAGAAAGGGAAAAGAGAAGGCTCGGTCCAACTAGCATCTAGAGCACAAGGCGCTGCCAAAAGCAAGGACGCCCAGGGCCCCGGGAAAAAAGTAGATTCCCGACACAGGTTGTTGGAGTCATGTGACTCTGAGCTGGAGCACCCACTAAAAAGAAAACGACAGTAGTGGGCGGAGGAAAAGTGATTACCCACTAAATAACAGATGGGTAAAGCAATAGGAGAACCACTATCAATAAAAAAGTGGTCTATTAGTCACAAGATAGGGACCTCACACCGAAAGTTGGTTGTCTTCATTCAATAATGGAAGACAATGGAGGACCTCATTCACGTGGAATCAAGCTGGCCAAGGATAAGAGCATCCGAGACAATAATGCAGGGGGAGGCCTTTCACCCAGACCTCTATATAAACAAGGATTGAAGAGAACATTGATCATCGAAAATCCATCAGAAATCCTCAACACCATCTTCTCTGCTCTCTCCAAAATAAAATTTGTTATAGTTGCTCTTCTAGTATAGTTTAGTTTATGTATTTCAATTCCGCTACCATAGGTAGCTAAACAAGTCTGTCTTCTCCCTAAAGGAGATATACTTATGTTGTAATAAATATTATATAATTCCTAAATAAAAGTTTGGGCTTTTGTTCATCCCTTCCAGTATATTATTTTCTTTGTGTACCGACCGAAAACCCTACGCCCCGAGTAGGAAACGAACGAGGGTTGTGTTGTGTGTTGCTGAATGAGTCTGCGTCTGGAAACCATCAGTTACTATCGTGTGGTTGGACGAGGTCCCTAAAACTTCCGATGGAAATACCCGGCAGCATTACGGTAAAAAAGGTATGAAGTTGGTATACGTTGATTTTAGTTATACGGAAGTGTGATGGGCCTGATAGTTTTGCATGATTTATCTCCAAATTGAAAATTGAATTGATAAATCAAAATATGTAATGAAGAAATTCAGTAGAAGGGTAAAAGATCAAAGATTTTTACTCATTTTGTATGATTATAAGGTTGACTAGAATATATCAATATTTTTCCTTATTTTATACAATATTTTATACACAAAAAATGGATATAATAATCTTACTGGTGAATCAGTGGGTACTGCTTATACACACCATCAAAAGTGGTCGTAGGAGGTACACACTATCTCTATACTGGTTAGAATGAATTTACTCTCATTAATCAATGGTTGTTAATGTTTGAAATTTGGGTCCCCTAAACTAAACATATATGGACTCTAGAATTGAGCGTGTATTGGGAAAATGAACAGACAATGCAGTTAGATTTAGTCATTTAGATGTATAAATGACTAATACTAATTATCATATACAACTTTTAATTACTATGAGGAATATGTTGAATTAAGAAACTGAATAGTATTTCAAAAAAAAAAAAATTGAAAAGTTGCTTTGAAATAATAAGGCAACTTTAAAATAATAAAATGAATGAAAATTAATGGAGTAGAATTTAGGCGGGAAAACTTCTCAAAGCTCATTTGTTTTAGTATTAGTATATAGATGATGTGGACTAACAAGACGTGTTTTAACCCACGTCACAAAAAGAGTCATCGTCGGGTGATCCGCCTCAACTTTTTCGATGCTACTCCCTCCGTCCTTAAAAAATGTGGTTCAATTAATATTTTAAACCTCACATATAATCAAATTTGGACCACACTTTTGGGGGACGGAGGGAGTATAGATTAACCGTTTGAATATTTTTTTTAAACAGTTAATTCTTTTTCTTGAAGTCGTTCAATAGTTAATACTCTCTCCGTCCCACTCATATTGTCTTCGTTTCCTTATTAGGTTGTTTCACTCAAATTATTTTGTTCCAAATAAGGAAAAAATTAACTCTTCAAAACCCTTCAAAAGTGTTGTGACCTACCCATTTTCCATCTTTTTACCTTTATTCTTAATTTTTGTGTTGTATAATAACAGGACAATATGATTGGGACGGATGGGAGTACTTTTTAGTTTTTGAAGTGGACACTTTTTATTGTAATTATCGATAGTTCGTGACATTTTTATTAGATAGCCAATAATTTGAGTATAAACTATAGTTTCCCTCGAATATAAGAGGGTGCAAGTGATACACAGCCAAAGTAAGGGGTGAAGTGGAATATAATTTTAAACACGATTAATATATGGTAGGAAATATCATATAATACTCATATATCATCGATGTAAATTATTAGAAAGAAAAAGTTAAAAAAAAAGAAAAGAAAGGTTTCAAAATATATGTTGGGCTTAGTTTTGGGCTTAATGGATTAGGGTTGGGCCTGAATCAATGCTCGAGGAGGAAAATTGTGTTATTTTTTAATTAAATTAAATATTGTTAGTTAAGTTAGATTCTATGTAGGGTAATTTTCACTTAAATAGCTGAACTACTCAACTTTTTACAATTGTATTTAAAATTATTAAAAATATTAATTAAATGGCTAAACTATTGAAATTTTCACAATTGTATTCCAAACTATTAAAAATATCAATTAAATGACCAAACTATTACAATTTTCACAATTATATTCTAGGTTAAACTTTTGCGACGGAAATTCAAAGTGTCACGTCGGAAATTTATTTTGGTTGAGTTCTGAAGGATTTAGAATTTTGAAATTTTAAATATGTTTCCGGCGTGACACCTTGGATTTTCGTCGCTGAAAGTTTGACCTAGAATATTATTGTGAAAACTTCAATAGTTTGACCATTTAATTGATATTTTTAATAGTTTGGATTATAATTGTGAAAATTTTAAAATTTGACCATTTAATTGATATTTTTAATAGTTTGAAATATAATTGTGAAAAGTTGAATAGTTTGGCTATTAAAGTGAAAATTACCCTTCTGGGCACGTTTGATTGGCAAGGATTTTGCGCCGGAAAAGTAATCTGATTCCTACTTGTTAAATTCATGTGTTTGATAAAATAAGGAAAATAATCTGATTCCAAAATTTTAAATTCATGTGTTTGGTTTAATTTTTAAAAATTAGGGAAAGTAATCAAATTCCTAAAAACAAGGAAAGTAGCCTAATATTCTAGGATTCTTATTCCCCAATAAAACCAAGGTATTCTTTTTCCTTGATACGGGAATTTTAAAAATATCATAGCTCATTCGCTCATTCGCTCCAAGTTTGGTTCATCGTTGTTTCTAAGTCGCCGCACTGATTCTGTAAGTTTATCTATGCAAGTCGTTCTTCCATACAATCTCTCTCTATCATGGTACTCAACCACAAGAGTAAAAGACAAACGATGATGAATTGCGAATTAAGGTTTGGCCTTTGGACAAAAACAAGCAAATTCCAGAAGCAGAAGCATTCGATAATTCATAAAATGGCTGCTTACAAGTGTCCCTAATTCAATTTTTTTTCTTGTTTTTTAATTCTAATTGAAATGGCTGCTTCTTGTCAAATGAATAATCATAATAATAATTGTTTCCCTTTGTTTGGTTTTGGGCTGTTATAGTTTGTGAATAGAAGAGATCATGGGGAATGGAGAGAGGCAACCGCCCTTCCGAAATTCCCAAATTGAATCATTCGATCAATCCCTAATTCTTCACTCTCTCTTTTTTTTTTGACAAATCTCCCATACTGTTAAAAGTTAATTAATATTATTGACATTAAAAAATTGATAAAATATATTTATGATATAAGTTATTACTAAATTAATTTACATTAGTTGATAATTTAAAATAAAAAATAGAATTCATAACAGTTTTCTTGGTATTTTCCAAACACATTATAGTAATTGGTTGTGATTTACATTTCTTAGAATCAGATTTCGCAGACTCACATTGTCTTGGAAACTTTTTATTTTCCTCATAATCATATTCTACAGAATCACATTTCCTGCCAACTTTACTTTCCTGCCAACCAAACGGGCCCTCTATGTATTCTATAGGCATTGATGTTTTTTTTTTCCCTCTTAAAAGCCCGACGTAATATTGAAAATATTTTTAATAAAATTTTTCAGATAATATCTTTTTATTAATAATTGTCTTACAATATTTATTGAAATTTCATTTTGAAGTCATCAAATTTTAAATCTAACAAATTGTACTCCTTTGTGTTTTACCGAAGTTTGTGGGCTTATTTGACAATTAAGTAGAAGTTGTACCAAAGTTCATCATTCCCAACCCCAACTGGTTTGGTGTGTTCTTTTTTCACACACAACACACACTATCCATCTCTACTCACACACATCTCTCTCTCTATCTCTCTCTCATTACATATACTGATGATATACATATATCTACGTGTATATCTCCATGTATAACACGATAAATACCGCCTCCCCTTAAATCGTTCTGCTCCGAGATTTCTGTGTGTCTGTGTGTGTGCTGAATAGTTGTCTGCATTTACACAGTATACAGATAGATAGAGAAGATATATGTATCTATGGATTCAGTAGGGGCATGAATAGGATTTGATGCATGCAATTAAGTAGCCACCGGAAATTCTGATATGGGGCATAAGAAGCGGAACGCCGCTCCTCGCTCCAAACCTTCCCAGCCGCCGCCACCGGCGGCTGCGGCGGCGGATGCCACGTCTGCCACCGGCGCCGCGGCTATCGTCGATTATGGCGTTTCAGACATCGACCAATCCGCAGAATCCATCACCAAAACATCTGCGAGATCAGAGTCCGCGAGTTCGGAAATCAATAGCAATGGAGTTTCGTCTCCATCGTATGCTTCGATAAAGCTCGATTGTGAACGGGCGCTTACGGCGTTGCGGCGGGGGAACCATACAAAAGCCCTAAGGTTGATGAAGGATTTGTGCTCTAAACACGAGAATTCGCCGCACTCGGCCCTGACTCACCGCGTTCAGGGGACTGTGTGCGTGAAGGTGGCTGCGATTATCGACGACTCCAATGCGAAGCAGCGGCATTTGAAGAATGCGATCGAGAGTGCGAGGAGGGCGGTGAGCCTGTCCCCTAGTTCCGTCGAATTTTCCCATTTTTACGCGAATTTGCTGTATGAGGCGGCTAATGATGCGAAGGAGTACGAGGAGGTGGTGCAGGAGTGTGAGAGGGCTTTGGCAATTGAAAACCCTATCGACCCTGCTAAGGAGAATTTGCAGGAGGAGAGCCAGCAGAAACTTTCTACAGCCGAGGCTCGGGTTTCCCATGTGCAGAGCGAGCTCCGAGCACTGATACAGAAGTCGAATATTGCGTCTATATCGAGTTGGATGAAAAATCTGAACAATGGAGAGGAAAAGTTTCGGTTTATTCCAATCAGGAGGGCTCCTGAAGATCCAATGGAGTTGAGATTAGTTCAGGCAAGAAGGCCAAATGAAATTAAAAAGGTTGCCAAGACGCCCGAGGAGCGAAGGAAAGAAATCGAGGTGAGGGTGGCTGCAGCTCGGCTTATGCAGCAGAAGTCAGAGTCTCCCCATTTGGGAAATGATGGGGATAACAATACTAGTAATGGCAAGGATTCGGGTCCGGGATCAGGCCAGAGAATTGGGGAGAGGAGGAAAAGCGGGAATATGAGGAAAGCCGCATCTTCAGATGAGAGGATGGATTGGGTCAAATCGTATTGGAACACTCTGAGTTCAGATGGGAAGAAAGATTTTCTGTTTATTAATAAGTTGGATCTAAGGGCACATTTTAGTTCATTAAAAGATGGTGCATTGAGTGAAGTGCTTAATGAAGCTCTATCTTTTGGGGAAGCTTATGGATTATGGAAGTTTTGGAACTGCTGTCGCTGCAATGAGAAATTTGCAGACGCTACTTCATTCATGCAGCATGTTGTACAGGAGCACTTGGGAAGTTTATTGCCCAAAATGCAGTCAATTCTACCCGAAAATGTGGAGGATGAATGGGTTGAAATGCTTCTTAACTGTTCTTGGAAACCAGTGGAATTGAATGCAGCGATTAGAATTCTCGAAAAACAGTCAACATCTGATACGCATGATTTACTTGATGAATCAAGCTGTAGACACAATGCAGATGATTCAAAAGAATGTTTTCTTGACACGTACTGCAACGAATATGAATGGGACTCGTCATCTGGTAAGAAGAAATCTGGTGAGGATTGCAGTGGCAGTAAGGAGGATAGCAGGAAGTTTGAAGATATTGAGTGGATGGACTGTAATGATCTTCAAAGTGGTAAGGAAAGTTCAGTCTGTGACTGGCCTTTGTCTGATGACCCTGAGCGCACAAAGCTTCTCGAAAGAATCCACTCTCTTTTCCAGACACTTATTAAACACAAATGTTTAGCATCAAGTCATCTTAGCAAGGTCATACACTTTGCTCTGGAGGAGCTGCAGGGTATAGCTTGTGGTTCTCAACTTGACTTCAAAGTGAACCAAACACCTTTGTGCATCTGTTTTCTGGGTGCTCCCGAGCTTAAGAAAATCCTGAAATTTTTGCAGGAAATTTCTCAGTCTTGCGGATTAAATAGATATTCCGAGAAAACCAACATGGGAGATGATTCCAGTTGTCCAGTGCAGGGTATTGATGTCATGGAGAAAATATTACTTAGACAAGAGGCTTCACTTTTGGTGATTGACGAGCAATGTCTTCCCTGCAAGATCCCTTATTCATCCTCTAACAATGTTGTAGATGGTGTTTCTGGTGCACCTATTGTTAACTTTGAGAATGGTGTTATACTTGATTCGGATGGATTATTGTCCTGGATATTTTCAGGTGCCTCAGCCAGTGAACAGTTGGCACCCTGGAAACATGCGACAGCAGAAAAAGCTCAGCAAGGTCTGGAAATACTCCAGTTTCTGGAGAAGGAGTCTTATCATCTCCAGGGTTTGTGCGAGAGAAAATGTGAGCTTTTAAGTTATGAGGAGTCATTGCAGGCTTTGGAAGACCTGTGTTTGGAAGAGGGAAAGAAAAGAGAACATGCAGTGGGTTTTGTCTGTCAAAGTTATGAATATGTCCTTAAGAAAAGGCGTCAAGAACTCGAACAAAATGACAGCGAAATCAGCAATAAAATTGAGTTAGAGGCTATAGGAGATGTTCTCAAGGATGCAGACTCCCTAAATATGAACCATTATGGTTTTGAGGAAGCTTACAGTGGCATTACATCTTATCCCAACGACCTGGAATCTGGTGAAGATAATGATTGGAGAATGAAGGACCATCTTCATCAGGTGGACACCTGCATAGAAGCTTCAATACAGAGACAGAAAGAACACGTCTCTACTGAGGTTTGGTCCCTAATTTTGCTATTATAGCTGCTTTTCTATTTAGTATTTTCTTTGTAGATTTATCTCACATATATCAACGATCCAGATCAGCAAAATAGATGCAAGAATGCTGAGAATAGTTTCAGGGATGCAGCAACTGGAAGTTAAGCTTGAGTCTGCATCTTCCCATGATTTCAGATCAATCTTAGTACCTTTGATCAAATCTTTCGTGCGGGTCAGTATCCTTTAAAAGCCTTTTGGTAAAAAGTCATCCAACTATTTTAGTACCACTTGGATATGAATTCGAAGTTTATAATTTCTGTATTTTTGCAGGCACATTTGGAGGATCTGGCTGAGAAAGATGCTACAAAAAAATCTGATGCTGCAAGGGAGGCATTTTTAGCTGAACTTGCTCAGGATTCCAAAAAGGGTGGTGCAGTAGTTGATGGTTCAAAACACGTGCATGAGAGGACGAGGGATAGGAAAAAAAGTAGGGAGAACCCAAAAAATAAGGATCAAAAGGTCTGAAACTTGTGCTCAGATTAATAACCTTTTTCACCTTACATGAGGACAGTCAGAAGTATGTTGACTAATTTTATTATCCCTTATTTCTCCAGGCAACTAATAATGATAACTTGCTAGATCAGACTGACACGTATGTATCTCTTTCCCTCATAAAGTATATCAATGCACATGCAAGTTTGTCAGTGCAAATGCTCCACGTATTTCTGTTATGTACTTCAAGTATGATTCATTGCTTAATATGAGGTTCATGTTCATTGTGTTTTAGGTTATCTCCAAGTGCTCATGAAGAGGGAGACCCAGGTTTTGGAACTGCTCTTTCTAAATGTGATGATGTCTTACTACACAATGAAGAATATCAACGAAGAATTGAACTTGAAGCTGAAGAAAGAAAGCTTGAAGAAACTTTGGAATATCAAAGACGCATAGAAAATGAGGCCAAACAGAAACATCTTGCTGAGCAGCATAAAAGAACTTTGAACACAACCAATGGGAAGACAGAATCATTTGAGATGCAAGAGGCCTATTGGAAGCGTAGTGATGGTGACAAATATGCCAATGAGCAACAGACAAATATGAAGGTGAACTTACTATTATGCAGAGTTTCCTTGTTTGAAATCACCATGGGATTCTATTTGTTGATAATTCACTGGAATAAGAATGGCTGTTTTAAGTTCTTTAGAAAGTTCTATTTCTATAAGACAAAATTGTGACTTTTTTATGATATCTATTACATCATTTTTTACAGGGTCTTGTGATACAGGCGGGTGAATTGACCAATTATATGGAGGGTGCAACGAAGAATAATGTAAATGGACCTTTGTTGAGAAACGGTAACAATCTTTTTTGATGTTAGGGATTTATATTTTCATACGTGTTTTGGCTGACTTAATTTCATGCATGCTATCACTTTATCCTTTTTTCCAGGCTCACCAAATGAAGGTGTTCCACAGGATGGTGGCTTATATTTTGAACAGCGCTCGGGAAGGAGAGGTAGACGCCACAAGGGTCCAACAAACTCTGTAGATGGCAGATGTCTTCCTCTGAAGCCTGATGTGGAAAGTAATGGTGGTATGTAATTTGGTAGAGATAGTCTCTGCTGTGAGTTGATTACACTTTTGTTTTGTGCAGTTGAGTTGTTAATCAATCATATCTTTTTTTTGCGGGATCTAGAGTTTGATTTATAGGACTCACTAATTGCTATTGTTTTTCCTACATCCTCGAGTTATTTAAAATTAGTTCTTCTTAATAAAAAGTTGACCTAGGTCTTTTGCAACATAGAAGTGCTAAGAAGATGAAGTCTAGAAAAATAAGTACTTTTAAATTTATGTAAGTTCAATTAATTGTCGTTCGTGATATTACCCCTTCAGTAGAGAAAGTTCTAAACTAGTTAAAATTATTGATTATTCTCTTGCTTATGGTAAATAATATTCTAATTTTTTATATACTAATATTTACATGTAAATTGACATATTTGTGTATACTTATCAAGGCAATAATTTTTATTAATATACTTGTATTACTCTTATTATACTTGTAAAATGAAGATAATATAGTTAGTTTACCTCTGTTACTCTTATTATACTATTATGCTCATATCTATCTATAGTTATGAACATTCTTTAATTAAAATGTAATTTACTCGTATTATAAATATCATGCATCACTAGAAGTGTGGATTGAATAATATGCATATAATATCTCAATTTATGAATAGTTCTGGAAAGATAAACAAAAATGACTGTTGTGGACTTGTTCCTTCTTATTGTTATAGAAATCGAGCTGCAAATGTCTTAAGTATTTGCTATAGTGAGAAAGAACTGACTATTCCTGTACGGTTCAGTATATTGATTTTATTTCATCTTTATCTTGCATATTTTCTTCAAGGGAGAGCATTGTGATGCCATATGTTATTGGAAATGCTCTGTAGTTTAAGTATGATTTGTAATTTAAATATGTCCATCTCATTCGTGGTCAATTTAGATTGTCAAGCTTGCATTTATTAAAATATTCTTTCACTTGTCGTCTGCATTATAATTCTATGAACATATTATGGAGCAGTCATCTGTATTTTAATTTGCTCATAATTTGTATTATAACTGTCAATCCAAAACCCTCACGGTTGCTTTTTGATTTTTGTGAACTTGTCCAGAATATTATAAAATCTAATAACCGATAAGTTGGCAGTCAATGCACCAACAACTTTGCCGTCTTAATTATTTTCTGTTTAAGATTATATATATTCTGTAGATAATATATTTCTGCATTTAACGAGGTTGTTCATTTCTTACCATGGTTGAAATATTTAGATAATGGAGATACGTTGAGACAACATCTGGAAGAAGAGGATGATGAAGAAAGGTTTCAAGCTGACCTTAAGAAAGCTGTACGCCAAAGCCTTGGTATCTGCCCTATTTGCCCTTCTCCTGTTTTATGTTCATTTTATGTTTGTTTCTACCGTTCATAACAGTGCAATCTTTAATTCATATACACCTTTGGCCTCAAACCAATTGCTCCTATTCCTCTATGGTATGTTTGGAAATAAGTCCCCATTTCCTTAGATGAAAACATACTTTCCCTGTAATAGTTTTCCACACCAAGAACATTTTTCCTTGGAATTTAAACAAAGCTTACCCGGTCAGATTCTCTTGCCATAGAGTCCATAATTTTGAATCTGAGTATGCAGAGTGGGTATAATACTTTGTGCCATTTCCTATCAAGACTTTTACTCTACAGACATCAAATTGTCCTATTTTGGAGCGTAGTTACAAGTCTCACTGAGGATTTGTATCTACAGTGATTTTTTTTTTGCTAAATTTTTAGAGTGAAAATAACATTTAACACGCTTTATGTGCACTTTTTTCGAAAATATTCCACAAAATTGTTGGCTCATTTTAGTCAAAATGCACTAATGAGGTCTTCTGAGAATAAATGCACTAATGGCTCATTTTAGTCAAAATGCACTAATGAGATCTTACTTAAGCTCAGGTCCGTTGAGAATAAATGCAAAACTCTGAATTTGTTAGAGGAGGTGTGGGATGGAGTAATTCTTTTTATTTTTGGTTTTTGATATTGCTAGAGATTTGAGTTGTATCTTTAGTTAGGATGTCGTCACTATTTTGGGGATTACCGATCTCTTTTACAGGTACAACTCATCATTTTCTTAATAAAACTTTTTTTTTTGTTATTTAATAAAAAACCTAGAAGAGCTTAGTTATAATCACTAATTAGCAAAAAAAATGCACACCTATTTTTTAAAGCAAAAAATTATACATGGTTAGAATATGCATAATTATAAGATAAAACAAAAACTACACAATAATTCACTAACAAATATTGTACACTTTCTTTTAAAGCGAAAACAATACACCATTAGAATATGCATAATTACAAAATAAAACCAAAACTGCAATATTACACTAATAAGTGATACAAATTTTGAAATGACATATTTATAGTAAAATTACTTTAACATTGTCCTTTCGGGGACGCTTAATGGCTTAAGCGGTGGACCTCTCTTGTGTAAAAGGAAGAGGTATCGGGTTCAATCCCCACTGCTCTCCCCTCCCCCAACTGAAAATAAATATATTGATTATATTGTTTGCTTTAAAATAAAAGAGCATAAATATACAATAAATCTTTTAAACTGATCAAGTTTCATTTATAAACCTTTGAATAATAGATACTAAATGAAAATTTAGGGTATTAACATTTGGGATTATTCATACAAGTAACTTAAATGACAGTTTTATGGAGAATTCATTAAGATTCAAAACCAATTGAAACATTAAGATGAATTAAATGAAGACATGTAGTTAATGTTAAGATACTTAACAAAAATAAGAAAAATAATTAAAATTACAATTTTCTAATTATGTATTACTGGATATTACTTGAAATCTGGTTGATGTATGCATTGATATATTACCGATTTTGTCCGTTTAATTCCCAAATAAAACCCGAGTAAAAATATTATTTATAGTTCCAAATAACGCTCGTAACATGTTTGAGAGAAAATTAGATCGATGGTGTTCGTCTGTTTATTTCTATATCTTGCTCATAGAGCTATCTATATATCTATTTTGGTTTGAACTTTGAACCTTCCTATGCATCACACATTATTACATCTGATATTGAATCCAGCAATGCCAGATAGTGAGCTCTTGGAACCTAGTGCCTTGTGTTTAATGTGATGCATCCTTGACAGATGGTAACGGGAAGGAGACATATGGAACAGGGCTAAAGAATGAAGTTGGTGAATATAATTGTTTCCTCAATGTCATAATTCAGGTTGGTAAAGGAAGCATGCCACTATTTTGTTTCATTGATTAATTCTGCTTGCGCATTTGTTTTCAGCCTTCATAGTACTATTTTATCTGGGAAGATACTTATTCATTTTTATCATTCAGTCATTATGGCACCTAAGACGGTTTCGAGATGACTTTTTGGCGAAATCATCATCTGAACATGTTCATGTTGGCGATCCTTGTGTTATATGTGCATTGTATGATATCTTTATTGCTCTGAGCATGGCATCTACGGATAACAGGAGAGAAGCTGTTGCACCTA
The DNA here is from genome assembly GCA_031470985.1 of Agastache rugosa. NCBI lineage: Eukaryota > Viridiplantae > Streptophyta > Magnoliopsida > Lamiales > Lamiaceae > Agastache > Agastache rugosa. Next base: position 31,045,666 of record CM062605.1, read on the forward strand.
CCTCTTTGAGAGTTGCTCTCAGCAACTTGTATCCTGACAGTAATTTCTTCCAGGAGGTAACTCTAATTTACTTCTATTCTGGCTGGTTTCAGTTTATGGTTTTAGTACAATGTATACCTAATCTTTTCCTTAACATATCTATGAGGTCAAATACTCTTTCCAAATATGTGACCAAATTGTGCTGACCCTTCAGGGTCAGATGAATGATGCTTCAGAAGTGCTGGGGGTAATATTTAACTGTCTCCACCGATCATTTACTCATGCAAGTGATGTATCGGATTCGGAACCAGTGGATGGCAAGTGCAGAGGCCCCTGTATTGCACATTTAATTTTTGGAATGGACATATTAGAGAGAATGAATTGTTACAACTGCGGCCTGGAGTCCAGATGTTTGAAATACACATCTTTCTTTCATAATATAAATGCCAGTGCTCTGAGAACGATGAAGGTATGCCTTTTGATCGAAGTCTCCGTGCTAATGCTTAGATAGTCTACTGGTTGCTAAATTTAGAAATTTAGGAGATTCTTCTTTATTCATTGGTTAATTCAAGCAATTCCTTTCATTACTGTTCAGGTTATGTACCCAGAAAACACCTTTGATGAGCTTTTGAACCTGGTTGAAATGAATTACCAATTAGCTTGTGACGCTGAAGCTGGTGGCTGTGGGAAGCTTAACTATATCCACCACCTTCTTGCCAGTCCACCACATGTTTTCACAACAGGTGACTTTCTCATTATTAATACCACTTTTCTTATTCTTCGTTTCTTTTAGTGTTTTAGTGTTTCGTGTATTATTTATATTGTATACATGCAGCATGTAGCTATCTGTATAGATCTTAATACATTTTCCATGCCTTGTAGTCCTGGGATGGCAAAATACATGTGAGAGTGTTGAAGATATAAAGGCAACTTTAGTAGCTTTATCCACTGAAATTGATACCAGTGTCCTTTATCGAGGTCTTGATCCACAGAACAGACATCGCTTGGTTTCAGTGGTATGTTCTGCTAAATCTTTCTGTCATTTGTAGAATTATTACCATACTGCTCAATCTATTAACCTCGGTGGACCTATATATTGTGGAATCTTGGTATCTTGCAAAATGTCCATATAACTTGTCTCTTGAAATCAGATGTCAAAAAGAAGAAATCATGGGAATATATTCTGTTCTAGTAGCTAAACCAAAATGGTCATAGAAACTTGATTTGTAAGTCAGTCCTATGCTTCTTCCCTTGGGGACCTTCCTTTACCAATACTAACAAGAAGAAGGAGCTAACCCTGTAATTCCACTATGAGGGTTGGCTAATATGGGTCATATCTCACCATCATTTTCGGCCAAAACACTTGTCCTCATTTACGTTTAATTGCAACAGTTTTTTGCTAATAGTTTCTTCCAAGCTCCTTGGGTCTTCCCTTTCGCTTCTTACTTTGCGCCGATCATTTTTCTACTTTCTACACATTTACTAACTGTAGCATATGTTTAACATAATTGAATGGTGATAGTTGTTTGTCTTGCATTCCTGGTTCCTCCTTGTCTTCAGTTGAATAAAAAAGTAGACCTTTTAGATTATTTATATATTTACAGATTAACTGTTTATATTCTTTACTGATTGATTTAGTTGTATCTATATTTGAGCCTGGAAGCATGTGTCTTCGTGCATGTGATCTCATCTTTTATCCAACAATCTCATTTTTTTTGGGGGAAATCTTTTATCCAAACATCTTGCTTTAGTTGTTGTGGAGCCAGCATCCATGGACAATTGTGTATCAAACTCCTATCTTTTAGAGTGTACATCATATAATCCTCTATGCTGAGACAAATAGTGATGCACTAAACATTTTATTCCTTATCGATCTCTCTTTCAGTGAGTACATTGTTGACCCCCTATCTTCAACTATTTTCAACTTGTGTCACTATTAGGTTTGCTATTATGGGCAGCACTATCACTGTTTTGCCTACAATCGTGATCATGAACAGTGGATGATGTATGATGACAATACTGTGAAGGTACAATTTCATAACTGTTGCCCGGTTTCTGTATGCCCTTCTTCAGGGTGTATTTGATCTATCTTTCTTGACTAGGTTATTGGTCACTGGAATGATGTCATTGCAATGTGTGAAAGAGGACATCTACAACCCCAAGTCCTTTTATATGAAGCTGTAAACCAGTGATTCAGTATGCTAATTTAGACTCCGTGGAGCAAGGTCAGAAATTATTTTGTGGATCTGGTGATGTGGTGCATTCCAATGTCTATCCATGTCGGTCTTTAGCCTAACTTATGACAACCGGACCTGTGGAATCACAATGTTGGTACGAAGCCTGAACTGTATTATAAAGTGAAGAGATCTGTTATATGATGGCGAAAAAAGGGATCATTATTTTAAAAGTAGGAAGTCTCAGAAAAACGGTAACTTACCAATATGGAAATAAGTAGTAGTTTCTGTGCAAGTTGCTGATGAGTACACCATCTCCATTAAGTAGTTTCCAATTTTGATATATATATTTTCTTCTGGTTTGGGTTGAAACCAGAGTGTTATGAACCTCCTGATCTAGTACTTGAGCTCGTCGTGGTTGGTTCAGAATGGAAACTTTGACCACCCATTGATGTACAAAACTTTTACAAGAATCTCCTATACTTAGATTCACTAGTTGCTATCAATACAAGAAAGCTGTGTATAGATCAGATCCCGACTCCTAGGAAACTGGTATGTGGTGAATAGAAATTCTCCCTTATTCTTATTCTCCTGAGAAAATTTTGGTGCTGGTACACTGTTTATAATTCTTCTTTGCGATGACGACTAAGATCTAGGCAGAATTGAACCGTAAAGATCCTATGCTTTCGTTTCTTTCTTCTTACTCGTATGCTTAGTATTCACATATGTTCTTGCTTTGATGATTGCCACTTTATATCATAGCATGCTATTGTTATGTAGATTTTCTAGGAAGTCGAGAGTAAGGGGCGACTAACTCTTCACTTGCTCTTTCTCCTTTCTATTATTGTGTCTGCTCACTGCTGGCAATTTGTGGTGTAAATCCTTTCTATTTTGTCTGATAAATTGGGTTTCTTCTCCCTCTACGAACTAATTGGGTGAAATTATTGGAATAATCTATCGTAATTTGGTTGTTGTCTGCAAGAAAATTTTGTCGTAGTAGTATTTTCTGCAATTGTTGATAGAAATGCTAATATTTTTAGGTGAAGTTTCTTATGTGGTTGCGGAATATGGATATTAATTATTTCTTCCGTTCCACTCATTTTGTTCAGCACGGAAATTAAGGATAAGGGTAAAAAGATATAAAGTGGGTAGGTCTCACCATTTTTTAAGGGTTTTGAAGGATAAATTCTTTCCTTATTGGGAAGTAAACAAATTAAGTGGAACATCCATTTAATGAAATGTAGATAAAATGAGCAGGAGTATTTGATTGTAGGATGGGTCATTTGATTATTGTATTTTATTATTTGATTAAGTTTATTTTTCGATTTTACCGATCTAAATTATTTTCCTTTTCCCCCAAGTTGCTTCGTGTAATATACAGATGTATTTTAGATGAATTTTGTTAGGAATTTGTAGATAGATTTCCCATTGTACATACAAATACAATTTATATATATGTATGTAAATTTTCCCTACGTTGCTTCTCGCAACTTGCCCAAATTACACCGAAAATGGAATTAGTAATGTATGATATTGGATTTAATTACCAATTTCATCACATAATCATAATTGGAATTTTATTTTTTTTAACTATCAGCACAATATCCCTTCAGACATCTTTAACATAAATTCAATTTCTTCCAGTATTTTGTGACAGGTTTTCAAATTTATTAATAAAGAAAATTAGATATGAATTTTGTGTTTATAAAAATAGTTGCCACTGCACTAGAAAAAGGGAATCACAACACATGGTGTCTTAAAAGGACGATAGTTTCTTAAACGCAAAACTTAGTATGGTTGGACTTACAGTGCGGTCAGTCCAATAATGACGTTTTATTAGGTTATTTGGGGGATTAAGAGTAATTATAGGGATTATTAAGGTATAATTTAGTTTATTAATTTTAATTAGAATTTATTAATTTCTAATTTAAGATTTATTAAATATTAATTAAATTAATTAATGAAAACTAAAAATAAAATGAATTAAGGGGTGAATAGTACGATAAGGTTGGTCATCTGTAGGGGTGGGAATTTGGATACCGGTTATCGGATAATAACCGAAACCGACACTATCCGTCGGTTTTCGATTATCCGATAACCGGAAATTGTCGGTTCGGTTCGGTAGTCGGATACCAGTTCTACGAGATTTTCGGTTTCGGGTATTATCTGATAATCGGTATCCGAAACCGAAAACCGAAAAATTAAATAACAATATATATTTTTATAATTTATACAAAACAAAAAGCCCTAATCTCTCAAATCTCAATATGTGAATGAGAGCAGCAGAGCAACCACATTTTATTTTCACATTTCAATTTTCTCTCTTCACAAATGCTACTTGTCGATGCCGCCCAACCCATTCCTAATCAGAGACTTTGACTCTTTCATCTCCTCTCTCACTGGCCGGCGCCGTCCAAGACTCCAAGTCCAACTCAACCGCCGTCCACCGTCGCCGTCCAAAGGTCGACCAGCCCAGCCAGGTTCGCCACCACCGCCAGGTCCGTCCAAAGGTCGACCAGCCCAGCCAGGTCCGCCACCACGCAACTGTTGGAGAGTTTTTTTAATTTAGTTTTGAAGTTTGAACAGTGCAAAATCAGAAAAATAGGCTGAAATTTTCGATTTTTTGGTTAATATCGGTTAACCGGTCCGATTAACCGACCGGTTTTCGGTTATCTGACACCATGTTGGTTTCGGTTTCGGTTTCGGTTATCAGATTTCTCAGTTTTCGGTTTCGGTTAACCGATTTTTTGGGTTCGGTTAACCGCGGTTAACCGAATTCCCACCCCTAGTCGTCTGTGAGCCCACCGCCTTTTCTTAAATAAAAAAGGTGCACATACATTTACTTTCGATGCAAAAGTTTAAAGTTTAAATTGGTAAATTTAATTGGCATAATTGGGTGAGACAAAAATTCGAATATCCCCTATAAAAGACACTAATGAATTTAAATAGTAATTACCCCGATAACTGTTCTTTAATTTTGAATTTAAAAGTCAGCCAAAGGGTGTAATATGATTTTCCAATCTAACAAGATAAAAGACATGATAGTATCTCAATTAATCAGGTTATTATTATGCATGAAACTATTTGTTCATTCATCCCTATGTAAAAGCAAACGACTAGTCAATGTCCCCAGACATATTATAGACTAATTCATCCGAACTCCGAATGAACATTTTTTTCATAAATATCGTGAGAACCCTCTATCTTCGGTGCCAGATTGTCTCGGACAATTTATTTTTAAATTTGTATCGTTCACCCTACTACGTATACAATATAGTATTTAATTTAATTAGATTATAAAAGCCAGACTTGAAATATATAGTTACAGTTTGTATATATTGTTCGATAAAAGCGGGCACAGCCACTAGTAATTGTATGTCCCCTCAAAATTAGGAGATAAATAGGAGTCTCCTAATAAACCTCCACTTGTCCCCAACAATCATTCATTTCAAACTAACATTCCCTTCCTTTTCGCCTACAAATTTTACTCGGTCTTTTCCTCCAAAATCCCCACTCTCACAACAACACTTACACATCACTCTCTCCCTTTGCTCTTCTTTCTCTTCCCACACCTCTCTCTCTCAACACCAAAACACCATTAGGCACATATATCCCATCTCTCTCTCTCTCTCTCTCATTCTTGAACCATATTTGATGGTTGTGAAGGATGACTCTAAGGAGTGGGAGCGGGCAGGCGTGCGCAGCGTGCAAGTTCCAGAGGCGACGGTGCACGCCTCAATGCCTTCTTGCACCCTTCTTCCCAGCAGATCAACCACAGGTGTTCCACAATGTTCACAAACTCTTCGGAGTGAAACACATACAGAAGCTGCTCAAAGAGCTCCATCCTGATCACAGAGCCATGGCCATCAAGTCTGTCAAGTTCCACGCTGCAATGCGCGAGCGCAGCCCCGTCTACGGATGCTGGCTCGAAGTCCAGAATCTTGCTTACCAGATTCAGCTAGCTGAGGAGGAACTCCACGCCGTCCTGCAACAGTTACTTCATTATCGTCAACAACAACAACAACAAGACGCGTTGCCAGGTGATGATAATTACCTCTCCCAGCTGCAGCTAGGCATGGCGCCACCAGGAAACGCGCCCATGGCGCTCGTCCACCAAGAAGATCACAATCTTGTGACGACAGCACATGCATCTTCTTGCTCCAACAATATCAATGGGGATCATTACAATAAAGACTGCAATGATGTGGAATCACTGTGGATGCAACAGACATATAGCTATAGCAATAACAACGACAACAACAACGACAACGCCAATTCAATGGTCATGCAATCACAAATGACTACTACTTCACAAACTATGCCTGCACCACAGGAATCAGTTCAAGATTACAATGAGATGTATTCATTTTTCGACAACATTGATGACAGACAATCGTATATTGGCCCCAAGGAAGTGTATGAATCCAGGTACTTCATTCTCTCACTACAATAACATTGTTATCCAGATTACTCACTGCATCTATTCCATCACTAGAACTGAAGTTTCGACCTAACATGCAGTTTGGACTCGTCGGTTAGAGATTGCAGACAGTCTGATGAGCAAATAGCAGAGAATGAACTGAAGAATGCTGCAGCATGCTTTAGCCTTACAAGCTTCAACTAATAACATCAAAATGGAGGATATTCTAGGAAAGAGGCTTGGCCTACTACAGGGATGCCATGTTTAGTTTCTCAATCATACATAACTTTCATAAAGTAAGCATTACAATTTACAATATACTGTTTCTCTCTTCATCTAAAGTGTACATTGTTCATCTGCAATGAAGAAGTCACAATTTTTCTTTAGAAAACTAATTGCTTGATTCACTTAGCTTACCTCAATTGAATTTGAGACAGTAGTTTTATACATTCTCATCAGTCTCTGCCTCATGAATTACCTTATTCAGTCTGACAGCAAGACGAAACTAAGAATACATGTCAATCCCTTGTAAGTAGTTGAACAGGTTACTAATCTATGTGAAAAAACAAATATTGTATAAACTAGCTGCAGCACCTCATGTGTCTTCATAATTATGACTCACTGATTTAAAGGTAGTAGTGATCAAATCAGTCGAAGTGTTCTCACAAGACGAGATTTGCATAAATTTAATCATAAACACATAGTATATGTGTATGTTCTTAATTCTGATGATGGCAGAATTTTCTCTGAACAATCTAGAGGAGGAACTAATAGCTGAGAGAAATCAGACTATTAATGAATCTTTTTTTTTTTTTTTGGGTTAATTTGAGTTATACATATTATGCAATAGTTTCCATTATAAAGATAAGCATGAACATAATCATTATGAAATGAAATCAACCTATGTAGCGTAACCAATATGATACAGAACTTAAGAATAAGTTCATTTATGTGAATATATCGTAAAATTTACACATCAAACTATTCCACATAGCCACAAGTCTCACAGTATCTTTCACAAGACTTCAGAGAAACATATGCTGGAAAAGTAAAAATACCAGCATGTGATGTTCCTCTCTCATATAATATTACTTTCTGAAAGAATCAGAGTAATGCATCTGGAAATCATCATTTATTCACTGATTGAGCTTAAGTACAGACACCCTACAATGGGTCGTGTTACCAAAATCTCTCTACTAGAGGGAAAATGGTGATAGAGCAGTCTAAAATAATTCATCTACTGAAAATTGCAATTATTTCATATCAGTTGCATAAATCATAAAGGAGATATATCTACATCTAGTCAGGGGAACATACGAACTTTCCAGGATTTCAAGTCACAGAAGCCTAGTGTTGTACGAACCACAATATGGGCACTTGTGGTAAAGCCAATGAAAGGAGGCAGTTCCTCTTTTTTCACAGTCGTTGCATAATATAACCTGCATATCCATTGCACAAACATTTTGAATCATTTTAACTTAGTTATTTTTTGAAATCCAAGAATCACAAATTAGCATGCAGAATGCAATCTACCTGAATCCGGCCAGAATACTCTTCTGGCATTTTCTCTTCTGCTAACAGAGCATCTAACATCCCGAAATACACCTGTGTAGGAGAGAGATAAAGATTTTTATGAACATCACAAAGTAAAAATTTAAGCTGCAAACAAGAACAGGAACACTAAAACAACGCATTCATCTTGATTTAGTTTTGTTGAGAAATCACAGGTGCTTTTTTTTATGCAGATCAAAGGAGCGACACTAATATTTATAGTGTGAAAGAAATTTGAAACCCTTTCAACTCAAGACACATCACAGTTAATGAAGTCTATTAATACTGTTACTGACTATTAGGGGAGTGAAATGGCTGAAGCAAAAATTCTATTGACTATGCATTTGCAAGCACAAACATATAAAATGGCATGTACTTTCACAAAGTGACAGGAGCTGCAGGCATGATAAAAAGAAATATAAACTAACCTGCATGTCACCCAGTGACTTGCTACAGATCGGGCAAATATAGTGAGAGCAAGTGTAGTCCTACAGCAGGATAAAAGGGAAAAAGATGTCAGTTTTGAATTTTTTTGTGATTTCATACAAGATAAATTCTAGAAAACAGTGATACCTGAAAACAAGATGAGTGCATCAAATGGCCACATGGAAGTTGCTTGACCGGAGAGTTCGATGTAAAGATGTACTCGTGGCAAATTGGGCAGTTATCCTCAAGGCACTTCTCTCTACATACATGTACAAAGAGAGACTTCGCCATACAAGCATTGCATTTCATACAGTGGAAGTAATCAATGCCCAGCCCCTTCCCAACTCGACACAAATTGCAGTAAGGGCAATGGTATATTTGCCTGTCCAAAACATCTGTTAGGATTGTTCAGTAAGATATACCTATAAATTGAATTACAGTGATAGTACTTTATGCTGAAATTAGAGAAACATCGTTTTTAACTTAGGACCACTGTATTTATTCTCTAAGATGAATAAAGTGAAAAAGCAGTCAAGTTGATTCAAGAATTAATGCCAGCCAAAAAAAAAAAAAACTAAGCAGGTGTTTTTCCAACTCTAAGACGGTAAGGACCTTTTTGCCCATCACTTCCCAATTTTGAGGATGTATTAAGACAGGGAAGAGGACCATGAAGACCGGAAGCTGATAATTCAATGAAAATCAGATAGGCATACTCAACTAACCGCTCATCATCAAACAATTTGCAAATTCTGCAATAATATTTTCCCATGGAGAAGCCACCGCAAGATTGGCTCATACATTTCTGCCCAATTGGCTGAATTACCAGGCATTTCATGCACATCATTTTCGTTATAGCTTTTCTGCAGCAAGAAATAGTAAAAATGAGTTTACATGTTAGGAAAAAAAATAATTTGAGCAGCAACCTGATTCATGCTAGTCTAACCTGTCCACTGAATGGTCGGTTAGGTCATCATGGCAACGTATGCATGTGTAAAGCTTATTGCAACATGGAGCGAGAAGTTTACAATTTCTCCTATAGTGCTTGCAACCAAAAGTTGCTCCAAGAGGGTCTCGATAAGAAGGACTTTGACCTGGGATATCTTCCTCATGATTTTCCGCAGAAGCCTGATTGTGCATCTTTTGCATTATAATCCAACGGCTGTAATTAAAAAAACAAATCAAATCAATAAAGGCATTCATAACAGCAAAGTTAATAAAAAGTTAATGCATTGAGAGACTAAAATAAGCTGATTTTTTTAAGTTTGAAGATTCTTACAACAAGTCATAAAAATTTAATGCAATGAATGTACTGATGGCACCATGCAGAAGATAAAATCACTTGCGGAAGGATTTAGTACCTCATTAGCAAATTCTGCATTAAATATGTTTTCTTTTGAGAATCCAAATTAGGGTCACGAGACACCCTTCTTATTGCAGCTTCCAGCTCCTCCTGGTTCATGCTTAGAGGGTGCTCCTGGTGGCTCAATTTCTGACTTTCTGTATTAGTTATCTCTGCTACATCATGGCATATCTTATCCGCTTCCTTGAGTCTCTTTTTGTCAGTCTCGTTCCGATATAAGCTTAAATCTCGAGACTGGCATGCATACTTCCCTCCGCCAGTAAAACTTGATTTATGAACATCAGAAGATCCACAATGCTTACAATCTTCAATAGGAAATTCCATTTGTGTCTCTCTGTTCTGGCCTACTTTTAACATTTGAGTACTTTCTTTCAGCAAATACATTGAAACAACTTCCAGGGGGTCATCAGGAGGTCTCGATCCCTCTTGCACTGTGGATATGGTATATTCTGCCATACCTTCCCACCATTCTCGTAGCCATTCATCGAACTTTGTATGTTTAGCAACCTTGAGCCATAAAGACATCACGGCCTGCTGCTCATCAGAAGTTATATGTGCCATTAACCAAGGAATCATTTCCTGCAGAATTTCTGCTTTTGACCTTCCAAGCATATGTCCTATGATCTTCTCTTCTTCATCAATGGAGAAGCTTCCTCTAAACAAAGGAAAAATCTCAACTTCTTCACGGTATATATGATCAGATAGTACCTTACGCATAGACAAGCAAGTACGATGGAGATTTGAATACAATTTGTCTAGCCGTGCCCTAGTCTCGCTGCTTCCCGGTTGATCTTGCAATTCAGATATCTCTTCCAGTATTGTGGAAGTTTTTATGAAATGTTTGAACTCCAACTTATGGTCGATTTCGTAGGAGTGGCTTATGTTTTGAAGTGCTCCCTTTGATTCCAGAGCCGGAAAAACAATGTCATCCTCTGAGTTACTATGAATTTGATAGATGTTGCGCAAAATTTTGAAGCGGTTCTTAAACTCAGCAAGAAATCCAACATTTGCAGCCAGCTTAGCTGATGAGCTGACAAGATATTCCAGATCTTTTATCAGACCTCTATGGATATAAAAAACAAGATCCATTGGCCTAAATTCGAGAGTCAGCGAAGTAGCATGGTCCGATTCTACAAGATTTCTTTGAAGAGGTGGCATTCCTTTGAACTTCTGAGAAAAGAATATGCTAATATTCATCTCACTAGGAAAAAAGATATCGTGCTCTCCTGTTGTAGCAGTGGCAGAAGAAGATGGAAACTCAGCACTTATCTTCATCTTTGTTGTTGAGTTTTGTTTGAACATCCAATCAGAGAATATGATTTTCTGCCTCTTTTGCTCAGCCAAGTAAAAGCTTCTGCCATTGAACATTTCTTCCAGAGTTTTTCTAAACTTTTCAGCCGAGATTTTCCCTGAACAACCAATGCGGACCCATTCGCATAGTAGAGATGTAAAAGATTTACTTATTGCAGGACAGCCAAGCTCTACTTTCTTTAGAATAGATTTCAACTGGTTCTCAGTTAAATGAGACGAGAACCAAGTAATAGTACACCTTAGCAGCCCAAGTGGCATCATATAAAGGCATGCGTGGAGTAGCCACATCTGCATTTCAGCGGTGCAACTCTTGGTAATGGATGGGAAAACCTAGAACGAGCTGAAGAATAAAGTTACTGAAGCAACAAAACGAACTTCCAAACAATAAGCAACTAAAACACAAACCATTAAAACAGTTGATTGTGTGTGTGTTTATATAGACGAAATCCTGATCAACTTGCATGGTAGTTATACTCAAATTTATATTCTAGAAATGTGATAATCAAAAATATTATTGTCAATGGATTGAATAGGTAGGTTTGTCTGATTGCTGTCTTACTTTTGACTAAATAGACAGGTTTGTCTGATTGGTGGTGTTCTTTGGAGCCTTCGATCCACTGGAAGGGTAGGGACTCCAAGAAACACATAGTTAATATACTTTCCACATTCTAAATATGGTTTGATAATATTTATGAGTATCTGTGCTTTATTTTGATTTCACAGACTAAAATTCAAAAATACAAAAAAAATTAAATATAAATTTTACTTCACTTTTTATATTCACATTATGAACAAATACCATTTCAAGACACTTCACAGAAAATTTGTCTTGTTAATTTATAATTTACTTCAAATTATTTCAAGGCCTGAGTTGCATAAACTTATCAGCATCTCCTATAACAATATTCATGATGTACTAACTAGATTATGAAAAACTTTAAGATCATATCGGTGAAATACAGAAGCAATAGTCCAGACTATAGAATCAACCTTAGTGAACAACTGAGAATCAACATACTAGAAATTGTACCTCGGTTTCAAGAAGCATCAAGTTATTGCCCAGCCCTCTTACCAGGGATTCCAGTTCCTGATAAAGCATCTCCACAAAGCTTTCTTCTAGTTGTGCCAAATCTCGAGATTCATAGAGCAGCAACCTTTGAAGACCTTTAATCTGACATTCATCTATGAGTTGACTGCAGGGAGATATGTTATTCTCCGCCACAAGACTTGACAAATTACAGAATATTTTGTCCAAAGAATTGCTGCATTCAAATGAGAGAGGAAAAGTGTCAATAAGCATAAAAATATGTTGCTGCGCTGCATGAATAATCAACGGCTACATTCTATTAATGTCTATACGAATATGAATAAAAAACCAGCTTCACCCACCATTGCTTGATATGTATTTTTTTAAATGGTAAAATGTATATATATATATTTTTTTTCCTGAAAAACAGAAACAGGGATCGTCACTAAGGAAAGGCCATTATTGAGATGAGTACATCGCAATCCTTTTCAGTCTCAGTGGTGTATTTTTTTTTAGACGGCTTCACAATTTACTAAGAAAGGTCTAAGTTGTTGGGCTTAGAAGTGTGGGTGCATTATTATTTTAATAAAAATTGTCTCAACCTCAATCAAAATGGAAATGGTTACCTATAGAAGATCAAGACATCTGCAATAAATTTTAGCTGAACAATAACCGAAGACAAACTTGTGGAACAGTTTGAGCTTCTTATATGATGTAATTCCTCTATCATTTGATTGAGATCTCTTCTCAGAGCAGCATGCCAGATATGAATACCCTCGATCGGTTCCTCCACATAGTTCTTTTGGATCGAACATGCTTTGTTGAATTGCTGTTCTCGGTCACAGGAAATCTGAAGAGGATATAGCTTATGTATGTCCTTATTGGACAGTCCAGTTAAAAGTTGATTCCTTTTTCCATATATGCTGTTGGCACCAGAAGAAGAACTCTCGTGCTGAATCCAGGAAATGACTACCTGTGGAGGTCATTATCAATTCTAGATACTTATCGACATCACTCAAAAAGCTTAGGATCTACCTCTTGAAGTAGTCTTTCTTTGGGGACGATAAGCTTTACGCAGTGTAGGATATCTAGTTTCTCATCTGAAGTAAGATAGAGAATCATCCATGGAAAAAATTCCTCCAGTAGTATGGTGGGAACACAGCACATATACTGCCAGACTAGCTGACACTGTTCCTCGGGAGAGAATTTCTCCATCAGCAAAGGAAAAATCTGCATACACATGAGCGTATAATGGAATATCTTTGAAGGGTGGAGATAAAATTCGAACAAGTTATCTGACAGCAAGAGCAGCTGCCAATTATATATGGACTTGGTTTCTCATTCTACTGCAAACAAAGTTCTCCATGCTCGAACTTAACTAAAGTTTGAGCTGCATTTAAAGTCAGTTAAATATTACCAAAATGAGATATCTCATTGATGAGGTGAGAGTTATAAGCACTTTCGGATCATTTTGGCCTATTTTTACGTGCCAAATGAATATCTGATCCAGAAAGGTTACAGAATGATCTATAAATATCGGTGTCATCTTCTTGAGATACACCAGTTCTTTTGAACAAACATTACAAGAAATTTTAAGGCCGAGTGACGGTGGACTTGAACCCGTGACCTTTGGCCCGGGCATTAACCACTCTACCACTAGGCCAACACACGCACACACACCACCAGTTCTTTTGAGTGTAAAGATAAGTGTCACCAATTAATCCAACATTACTTCAGCCCCCAACTGCAGCTTATTTTGCCTCAATAATCTTTCTGGACTCGTTTTAGGTGATTAGAGGTCGATAATCCACAGCTCACTTGGTCATGTGATATTTTATTTCAGGCCAAGTTCTAGATTTTCTCAGTCGAACCAATTTTAAGTCTGTTGCCAAAGTTGTCAGTTTTGTTTAAGTGCTTTGTATGAATCACTTTTTTCTCAATAAAAATATATAATGTTCTCGCACCTTTGTAAATTCAACCTTTTGTTTGAGGTCTTAAGAAGTGTACAAATCTTCAGAGCTCTAAGATTGTATCATTCTTGCTCCAACATTAAGTCATCAAATAAATAATAAAAAATATGTCAAGTAATTTGAAGAACATATAAGCTACTAGAAGACTACACTTCTTACTATCTGGACTTAGAGAAAAAGGAAAAGTAGAATAATTCGATAGGTACCTGCTCCTCTTCTTTATGCATATGATGACAAATCATGGTCTGCACAGTACCAATCGAAGAAATAAGATCTTGAAACATCTGAGGGGCATCTTCGTCGTCTTTCTTCATCAAGAGATCCAAGTAGTGGAAGATGACACTGAAGCTATCATCAATAGAACTATGCTCAAGGGAATACGTGGATACTATATTCTTTACTTGAGCATCTAACGCCAGAAAGATAACCTGTTATTTAAGAATTAGATTTGCAATTTGAATCATTGACACACGCTGAAATCTGCAAAATTCAGCAGAATCATGATCAAAGCTGAAGTTTTTTAAGGCATATCACCAAAAACAAATTAAAAAAAAAGGAAGGGGGAGACAAAAACAACAACTGTATTAACGAGCATGTCTATTGTCGGACTACCTTGATGCCTCCCCTCGTCAACAGTATTACGGTGTACACTTTCAGAAAAAACATAAAATAGCTGATCAAATTTAAGCATGCCACAGTTCAGAGGGCCACACTAAGTGATCCTATTAGTTCTTTCTTTTGTATCTTTCACGTTATCCGTAGCCAAGTTCCCACAACAAAAGCTTCTCAGTTTTATTCATCTGAAGCAAATCTTCAAGTTTTGATTAGGTATAGTTTATAGTTAACATTAAACAAGTACGAAATCCTGTAAAATCTCGCAAAAGCAGCTATATGCTTGAAACTCGGGCTATCTTAACATCAAACAAGTACAAATTTGAAAGTTGAAGAATTTATGATTGCTTCATGATGTAACAAAAATGGAGAGATAAGAATTTAAAAAGAGAAACAAACTGTGCATTCATATAAATGGAATACAACTTCTCTCTAGTTTGTTAGTTGTATTCCATTTCTATGAATACACAGTTTGTTTCTCTTTCTAAATTCTTCTCTCTCCAGTTTGTTAAGATCAAACGAGTAAAATGTAGATTCTGCATTCAACATTCTAACATAGAGGCAAAATTTCTCCTAGAACTGTAATACTCCTCAAAGTCAACTCACTCCATTTTTGTGCATCAAATAAAAAACAAAACATAAAAATTCTTCTTCTTAATTCACAATTTGCATATTTACGAAAGTCAGTCTAACCTCGTCTTCGGCAACACTGTGGTAGTCATAGACAAGCTTCAAGAACTCCAGCCTCCGGCCGAGGTCAACGACAAGTTCGTCGGTCACAGTCCCAGTCTCGGCGGCCTCCGCCGCCACACGGCGGACAGAAGCGAGCTCCGCCCGAAAAGCCTTGTGAGTGACCACAAAGAAAAGAATGGGTGCATCAACAACTCCGGAAACCGAAGGCTCCGGCCAATCCTCCTCCTTCTCGGATTCCCCGCCGCCCATTTAACGACAAGCCACCGCCGCCGATACCGACACCTTTCATCAATGGCGAGAGGGACCAAAAGGGAAGTCTCAACGACGAGATTCGCCTGCAATTTAATGGAGTTGAAACAGGCCGGGCGTGTGCTGCTTCATCACAGATTCAAACTTCAGCCATGATTATTTTAATCATTAGTATTTAAATAAATTGCTCTTAAAAAATTCGAATGATTCCGACGTTTTAACAAACACCTTGTGGCCGTGGCGCGGGCTGCTTCTGTTTTGTTTGTTACCGTACATAAATATTTTTGGCGGGTCGGTAGGACCAACCGGTCGCTGCCACGTGTCGTGGGTGTGTTTTTTTTGTACGGGTCTTGTCGGAATGCGGACGTTGCTGCACCGGATCTTTCGCTGGTGTAGCTGATCACAGCCGTGTGAAGGAGCGTGGCCATCACGCTCTTCAATTGATTGGAATTTTTTCACCCACTCTCTGGTTTTTTGTTTTCTTTAACCATTTTGTGTTCAATTTATATTTTGGAATTTTCACCCACTCTTTCACTAAAACACTCTTTCTTACTCATATATATCACTTGCAGTTTTGAGTATTCACTCGAGAAAAAAATGTTAGTGTGTTAATTTGATGGGCATTTAATCGCCTGAAAGTTATGTATGCATATGTAAATCAACATCTTTACTATTTAGTACTCCCTCCGTCCATGAAAAATAGCCCTACTTACCACAAAAAATATGTCCACGAAATAAAGCCCCATTTACCTTTTCGTACAATTACACTCTCCTACTTTTCCCTTATTTACTACCCTTTGTCATTATGGACCCACCCCAATTAAATTAATTGAACCTATTAACCCACTAATTACCCTTTTCGTACGAAGGACTTAGTCATGGATATGAGGAAGAACCACTCACTGTCGGTGACCTCTTCGTCGACGGCGTCGTCCACGGCGGTCTGAGGGCCGAAAATCAGGGAATTGAGCTCGCGGAGGACCTTCTTGCGGTGGTCCTGCTCCGCCGGGCACGACGCCGTGTGGAGCTTCCCTTTGCTCTCCTCGCCTTTGTAGTAGCCGTCGCCCCACCCCAGAACCAACGGGTCGCCGTAGTCGACTACCGACGATTGCCAGAAAATGGCGTAGGTCCAACTCTCACGGGCGCCTTCGATCAGGGCGAGGAGGCGCTGCTGGAGAGTCTCCTGGTTGAGGAGCTGGGCGGCGGTGGTGGAAGTCTTGGAGTGGTCGGCGGCGGCGGCGGCGGGGTGACCGAAAGCAGGTGCGTAGGAGGGTTGTTGGGTGACGACAGAAGAGGGCCAGAGGAGGAAAGGTCCGAAGAGGTGGACATGAAGACATCAGCCATTGAAGCGTCGCCGTCCGCCGCAGTGGAGGCGGCGCTACTGGCGGACCGCAGATTCATGTGGTTGGCTCGGTGGAAGGTGTCGGCAGACGGTAATCAATCATTCCATAGGTTAACAGATTTCTGTGGCTATTGCTTGTGGGGTGGAAATTGGAAATTGAAAAATTGAAAAATGTTGGACGGCAGAGAGAGAAGAGGGGGGAGAGAGAGAGAGGAGCAGTAAAGAGCAATAAAGATTATCAAACTTAATGAAATCATTAACACTATCCCTACAATTTAACTTTTACCTACTAAAAACAACTTTACCAGCTTTTCTTAATCTCTGGGGCTCTTTTTCATGGAGGGAGGGAGTAGTTATTATTACTAATGAAAAAGAAGACAAATATATTAATTTGTTTTTAACTGTTTCTAATTTTTCGAAACTGTCTCGTGCTAGGATAACTACATACTTGAATTATGAATTTGTTATTTAAATCTAACTTTAATATAGTCTGTTATATACATATTGACTTGGCTAACAGAGTTTGATGTGAAAATTCTTTATAAACAACATTGTTTTGCTTTGGTGGTGGTGAGTCATTCTCATTTTCGTTGCATTTCTACGTCAGACTCTACCGATCGAGCCGATAATTATATAACATAAATATATACATATTTTTATATTTAAGTAACAATAGTAGTTTACTAATAATACGAGACATTTTTGTGAAAATCAAAGTAATTTGAAATACAGCAATATATTTTTTTCCATGAAGCAATCTAATACTCGGAAGGAAAAAGCTAAACTGATCATTTTATATAACAAAAAGAAATAATGAACGTGAAGATGAGAGAGAAGGGACTAAGAAAATTTAACATTTTTTTATTATAAAAATGGCTACTTTTATTTACCTTTTTTTAAATGAATGTCTCACTCGATTTATCTACTTTCAAATAAGTAAAAAAATTAACTTTTCAAAAGTGGTGTGACATACCAACTTTCTATTTTTTATCATTATTCTTAATATTCGTGTCGAACATTAAGTAGACAAATTAAGTGAAAAAGAAGATAAGTGATGGGACATACTCACTTTCTATTTTTCTTACCATTATCCTTAATTTTCATGCCAAATAATAAGTAAGTAGACAAAATTGAGTGAGACGGAAGGTGTACTAGATAGATGAATAAAATATGCTGGGAAGCAGGCGAGTACCCTCCCATTTCATACTCTCGAGAATGCTTGAGGCAGGTCCGCTTTGCTCAACGGACAAAAACGAGAGGGGAGGTCTAATTCATGCCGGGATCTAGAGATCTACGTCACGCGATCTATGGGAAGGTCACATTTCGTCGGGACACACGCGCGTGTGCTCGGCACGGGAATGGCACGTGCCCTCCTCGCGCTTACACGTTTCCCTCCGGTATTTGACCTTTGGCCCGTTGGGCTTTATTTGGGGCCCATTTAAAATGCCGTATTATAAATAAATAAATTTAATAATGATTATATATACTAAATTCACGTTATTAATTATTATGTGCAGACGTGTAGAAGATTTTTTATGGAATTAGTTCAGTCAAATGATTTTGACGTCTTCTCGAGAATTTTGCATTATTGAACAAATATAATTTGCCATGTGTATTAAAAATTAAGTTGACAGTATTAATGGTATTATTGCTTGTAAGGGTCAGAACCCAAACCAAGAAACCAGCATCTCACTCCATTCAAGATTTAAACAATTGTAGAAATAGAAATCAAAGGCGAACAAGATTTACGTGGTTCGGATTATAACAATCCTACATCCACGGGAGAGACACCAATTTCACTAAACAAACAAGAAAAGAATTACAACATCAACTGCGAAAACAAGAGAGAATTTGCAGCTCAACTCAACTATCCAAGCTCACTGCTTCTTCCATTTCTCTCTCTTCTCTATGTAGATTCTCACCAGAATGAATAAGCACACTCTTGAAAAAATACAACTGCAATTCCCAGCTAATAAACAACTAACAGATCTAATCCCAGCCATACAAAAACCAGCATACCTGATCCGCGCAACAGCTCAACAAGAAACTAACTCCATTCCTTACTTATTGCATATCAGTCCTCTGACTTTTGATGACCTTTAAAATAGACCCTTCCAAGTTGTAAAATTAGCTATGCAGTCACACACTACAATTCTCCACCTTGACTGGATAGCAAAAACTAGCATCTCTCCAAAACCACCACCTCTTTACTGACTTACTGATGTGCTCTCTGAAAGAGAACACAATCTGATCAAATCACAACAATGTCTGAATTTAGACACAGGCAAAGCTTTAGTCAACATGTCTGAAGCATTTTCTTCAGTTGCTACTTTCACCACCTCGACAACTCCTTTGTCAACTATGCTCCTCACAAAGTGCATCCTCACATCAATATGTTTGGACCTTTCATGAAAAACCTGGTGCTTCACAAGATGAATAGCACTTTGGCTATCACATAATATAGTAACAGTTTTCTGAACAAAACCAAGCTTCTGCAGCATCCCTTGAAGCCAGATTCCCTCTTTCACAGCTTCTGTAACCGCCATGTATTCAGCCTCCCTAGTAGAAAGAGCCACTACAGACTGAAGCATAGACTTCCAACTAACAGCTGCACCAAACAAGGTAAACACATAACCAGTTTGGGATTTTCTTGTATCCAAATTAGCTGCATAATCTGAATCAACAAATCCTAGAAGAAAATCATCTTCTTCTACTCCTTTATTTTCAAACAGAATCCCAGAATCTGAAGTGGTTTTTAAGTACCTCAAAATATATTTCAAAGCATCCCAATGAGCCTTACCCGGATTGGCCATAAACCTACTAGCAACACTGATAGAATGAGCTAGATCAGGCCTTGTGCATATCATGGAATACATGATGCTTCCCACCGCGTTAGAATATGGTATCCTGCTCATTTCCAACTTTTCTTTCTCAGATTCTGGCCGTTGAGCTTCAGACAGCTTAATATGTTGTGCTAACGGAATATTGGTACCTTTTGCTTCAAACATATTAAACTTTTTAAGAACTTTCTTGATATAATCTGATTGCAGAAGCATTAGCTGGCCTTGTTTCTTGTTTATGTGAATATCCATACCTAAAATTCTCCTAGCTTGTCCCAAGTCTTTCATATCAAATTCTGAGCTTAAAGACTCCTTAACCTTTTGAATTTCTGATATAGACTTGCTAGCTACCAGCATGTCGTCCACATATAACAACAGGTACACCAGACTATCATCAAAAGCTCTTTTCAAATACACACATCTATAATGCAAAGACCTGCTGAATCCAATGTGTAGCATAAACTCATCAAACCTCTTATTGCACTGTCTTGGACTTTGCTTAAGACCATACAAAGATCTTTTAAGCAAACATACCTTAGATTCAAAACCAGGAACCACGAAACCCTCGGGTTGACTCATATAAATTGTTTCTTCCAATTGTCCATTGAGGAACGCTGTTTTAACATCTAACTGATGTAATTCCAAGTCCAGATAAGCAACTATAGCAAGAAGTAACCTGATTGAACAATGTTTAACCACAGGAGAAAAAATCTCATTAAAATCAATTCCCTCCTTTTGTGTAAACCCTCTAGCCACAAGTCTGGCTTTATATCTCACAGTTTATCTTATACCAGAAATCTCCACCTTCTTTTTATAAATCCACTTACAGCTTACACATTTATGAGCTGTAGGTTTATCCACCAAAATCCAAGTCTTATTCTTCATTAAAGACTCAATTTCTTCTTCCATGGCCTTGATCCAATGCTTCTTTTCTGGTCCAGAAACAGTTTCTTTGTAGCTCTTGGGTTCCTGGTAAGTAATCTCCTCAGCCACTGTAAAAGCATAAGATATCATATCGGCATGTCCAAAACAATCTGGTGGTTTGATAGTTCTCCTAACTCTGTCTCTTGTCAAATGATACTCACTTAAATCATCTTCAGCAGCTGAAGTTCCATCCTCCATATGAACCAGAGATTCTTCACTTTCTGATTCATCTTCAGGATCATTCCTATCACTATTTTCTCCAGTAGTTTCATTCATGATAGAAGATTTCAGCTCAGTAAACTCCACCTGAAATTCAGCAATATCCTTATCTTTGTTCCTATGAACAGAAATATCCAAGAATGGCATTTGATATACCTTAAACACAACATCTCTACTAACAAGAGATTTGTTAATACCAGGTTCAAAACACCATAGTTTATAACCTTTTAACACCAGGTGGATAACCAAGCATGACACATTTAATGGCTCTTGGCTCAAGTTTATCCTGCCTTACATGAGAATAGGCTAAACAACCAAAACTTCTCAAGTAACTATACTCTGCTGGTTTTCCTGTCCACATTTCTTCAGGAGTCTTTAGCTTTATTGCAGTAGAAGGACACCTATTAACCAAATAGGCTGCAGTTGTAACAGCTTCACCCCAAAAATTCCTGGGCATTCCAGCAGCAAACAACATGCACCTTACTCTCTCTAGTAAGGTTCTATTCATCCTTTTCCACAACCCCATTTTGTTGTGGATGACCAGGAACTGTCCTGTGCCTTTTAACCCCTTTAGCTTTGCAATAATCACTAAACTCCTCAGAGATGAACTCTAGACCATTATCTGTCCTCAAACACTTCAGTTTACGCCCCTTTTCATTCTCAACCTCACTGCACCACTCTGTGAATTTCTTGAAAACATCAGACTTGTGCTTCAAAACATATACCCAAACTTTCCTTGAGTAGTCATATATTATTGACATAAAGAATCTTCCACCACCAACAGTTGTTGTCTTTGATGGAGCCCACAGATCGCAATGAACATAATCAAGAGAAGCAGCTGAAACATGCTTACCAACAGAATAGGGCAATCTTTTACTCTTTCCTAAGATGCATTCTTCACAGTTATCAATTTTGAACTTATGAGTATGCCTTATAATTCCTTGTTTCTGAAGAACATTTAACCCTTTTTCACTAACATGCCAAGTCTAGCATGCCACAACTTTGATTCATCTTCTTTACCTATATGAACCTCATTTACCACAGGTTTTGCATCCAAGTAATATAGACTCTGCTTTCTATAAGCCCTCAGAATCATATTATCTCCTTTCATAACATGCAATTGTCCTTTATGAGAATTAAAACTATATCCCTTAGCCTCAAGCATGCCTAGTGATATCAGATTTCTTTTCAAATCAGGGATGTATCTTACTTCTGTCAAAATCTTGATAGAATTATCATGCAATTTGAATTTAACACTACCAATTCCCTTAACAGAACATACATGATTATTGCCCTAGAGAACTGATCCACTATCCTCAAGCTTCAACTCACAAAACCAACTCAATCTTGGACACATATGGAAACTACACGCTGAATCAAGAATCCAAACTCCATCTGCAGATCCTTCCATAACATTCAGAACTTCTGCATCATTCATTTCCTTTGCAGTATCTGCTGAAATGGATGTGTGACCTTTTTCTTTCTGCTTCTTGATCCAACTGAAACAAGCCTTCTTCAAGTGACCTGGTTTCTTACAGTAATGACATTTTCTTGTTTCTTTATCATCACCCTCCTTTCCCTTGGGCTGGGTGAACTTCTTTTGATCATACTGAGGTTTCTTGTGCTTACCTTTAAACTTCTTAATATGGAGACTCTCTGAAACAGATTCATGTCTGCCTTCGCTTGATTTTTGTAGTTCTTCTGCCTTCAATGCGTTCTGAACTTCTTCAAGAGATATAATATTTTCTCTTCCGAAAATCATCTCATCCTTAAGATGCTCAAAACTCCTAGGCAACGCATTCAAAAGCATTATAGCTTTATCTTCGTCTCCAATCTGAACATCCACATTCTCTAGATCATCAATAGCTTTATTAA
The DNA here is from genome assembly GCA_031470985.1 of Agastache rugosa. Lineage (NCBI taxonomy): Eukaryota > Viridiplantae > Streptophyta > Magnoliopsida > Lamiales > Lamiaceae > Agastache > Agastache rugosa. The sequence goes on from CM062605.1 coordinate 31,068,638, forward strand.
ATTCATCCATCTGATCTTCTAGTTTCTGATCCTCAGAGAATTTATAGGAGTATACACGCTGCTTCAAATATAGCCTATTCGCGAGTGATTTCGTCATGTACAATGACTCCAACTTTGCCCACACATCGGCTGCGCTCTTTTCCTTTGAAACTTCGCGCAAAACTTTGTCGCTTAAGCACAAGATTATCGCACTGTGTGCTTTCTCCAACATCTCTTCTCTTCGAATCTTGGATGATGAATCACCTTCCTCCTTTCCTTTATCTGTTCCTTTCGATTCTGCAACCAATGCCTCGCCAAGACCTTGCTGAACTAGCAGTGCGCGCATCTTAATCTTCCATAGAGCGAAATCATTTTTACCGTTGAATTTCTCCATCTCAAACTTTGAAGAACTCATCGCGAAGAAATCAAGCCAATTTCTCCACCGCGATCGCCGATTGTCGCGAATCCGATTCTACCGCGATCTTCGATTGCTCGCTGTGAAATCAGTTCCCACAGACGGCGCCACTTATAAGGATCATAACCTAAACCACGAAACCAACAGCTCACTCAATTCAAGATTTAAACAATTGCAGAAATAGAAATCAAATGCGAACAAGATTTACGTGGTTCGGATTATAACAATCCTACATCCACGGGAGAGACACCAATTTCACTAAACAAACAATAAAAGAATTACAACATCAACTGCGAAAACAAGAGAGAATTTGCAGCTCAACTCAACTATCCAAGCTCACTGCTTCTTCCATTTCTCTCTCTTCTCTCTGGAGATTCTCACCAGAATGAATAAGCACACTCTTGAAAAAATACAATTGCAATTCCCAGCTAATAAACAACTAACAGATCTAATCCCAGCCATACAAAAACCAGCATACCCGATCCGTGCAACAGCTCAGCAAGAAACTAACTTCATTCCTTACTTATTGTATATCAGTCCTCTGACTTTTGATGACCTTTAAAATAGACCCTTCCAAGTTGTAAAATTAGCTATGCAGTCACACACTACATTGCTCAATTAGAGAGAAGTTAGAAAGATGCACCTGTGACGAGACATTTTCTTTTTGGCGAAAACGATAATCTACCATTAATTAATTAACAAGTCGGATGATGTAATCGTGTCATGTAAATTATAAACAATATATCATGCGATTATGGGTTACATAGTTATTTTATTATTATTACTCATTTTTTTAATTATTCTGTTATTCAAATTGTAGTTCTTGCGCCACTATTATATCACCAGCTAACACATTGTTATAATATATAGGTAATCATTATTTTTCTAATATATACAAAAGTCTGCAATATTGTGACAATCATTTGAAGTATTTTAATTCATCGTTTTAATAAATAGAGGCCTCATCATTAATTCTTTCCTCAAATTCCTAATATTAGTAGCCCAAAACTAAAAAAGACAGCGTTGCATGCATTTCACCATTCAAGTAACTTTTTCATATCGTAAATATTTTTGGGTGGAGTATGTTTTTCCTTTATCATGAAATAATTTTGCTCATACATTAAATATGCATTTTAAGAGTCGGGGCTGAGAGAACGTAGGTTCCATGTTGAATTTCAATTTCGAACTATTCATTCGTAGTTAAAAACATGAAAATTTTAGAAAACAGCATTAAATAATAGTGAGAGTTGAGAGTTGAGAGATCGATATGATTATTCCAAAGAAGAAAAAAGAAGAAAGAGAGAGAGAGACATTATTTTACTTATTTACTCGAATGCTTTCGGCTTTTTCTTCCTTCTAATTTGTAGGGTTGAGACCTGAGAGACAGGCGCTATTCAGAAAAACTTTGAAAAATAATAATTAAACACTACCTTCTGTGTCCCATTAGCAATGTTCTTTTTCATCTGTCCCAATAGCAAGATCTCATTCAAAAAATAGAAACAATTAACTTTTGAAAAGGCTTGGATCCACCACTTTTTATCTTTTTGCTTATGTTTCTTATTAACCGTACCCAAAACAAGGGGGGTTTTGCTATTAGGACGGAGAGTATATTTTTAGAGGGGAAAAAGGGGCCCCTTTGGGACCTTATTGTAGACCAAGCCAATTGGAAATGGTACCCAATTTGGATGCAAGCAGTGACGAAGTCAGGATTTCAACTGATGAAGGGAATAGTAAAAAAAAATCCAAAATAATTAAAATTAAATAACAATTTTTAATATAATAATAATGTCGTTTAAACTATATTATGATACTAAAACATAAGTAAACTCCAATGACCCCCTGTTCTGTGACTTACGGTCTGTGACTGTGAGTGTTAAACCCACAACCAAGTGGATTAAAACCATACACTCATCTTGACTCTACCAACTAAGTTGAGTCGATAATCGATAATTTCAAAAGTCTCAAAGAATATTTAATCCCTAAATCAAGAAAAAAAAAATTATATGGATCCAAATATTTTTTAGGGTCCTAATTTTGGAACACGGCCCAAAATCGGTCCAGATATCTCACAATGTATATATAGTATGTCTTACCATCGAGAATAATTTTAGCTAAACGTAAAACATACCGTGAAACTTTGAGCTTTATTTAAAAATTGAGATGTATTATTGTTTTGAACAAATTTTAAAATATAGTGGCACTGTACAAAGTTGAAATATTAAAAAATGCGGGACTTTAAAAATGCTAGGAGCTGCATGGTGTTGGACTGCTGGGAGTTTTGGATCTTGACAAAAAATATATAGGAAATGGGGGTTGTAACGGTAAATGAACACATGAGAGTTATTTAATTAAAAAAAATTGTTTCAAGCCATATAGTTATAAAAAAAAAAAAAAACGAAGTTTTATCATAGTCCACATTTTTATAAACATAGTACATCATCATTGTGGTCTTCAAACAAATGTATGAGGATAAAAAAAATATATCATACATACATGCTACATGTGATTAGCATGCTATTGCATAGAGAGGGGAGTTTATCAAGTACGTACCTAAGATAGTGACCACGGTTACCACCACATACAAAAAATAAAAAAATCATACAATACATACAAATGCACGAATTATTAATTAGTACGTGGAAGATCGAGGTAGTGAAGACGGAATAAATACTACTAAGATATCGGTTGTAAATTAGATATATATTTTTTATTTTTTTAGGGGAAAATAGATATAATTTTTTTAGGGGATTACAATGAGGTATATATATAATCAAATAAATCATTACACCACCATAGGGTTGCAAACGAACCGAATCGGAGCGAATATCAACATATTCGATTCGATACGAAAAAATTTCATAGTATTCGATTCGGTTTCGAATATTTTTTTTTATTCGTATTCGATTTGTTATATTATTCACGAATATTCGATTCGATTCGAATATTCGATTTAATTTTTTCCAAATTTATTTAATTCGGTTTGAATCGAATGTTCAATTCGAAATTTCCTATTTTTTGCAATATTCGATTCGATTCGAATTTTGAATAAAATTTGTAAAATAATATTTAAAATCAATATTTTACCTAATAAACACTTCAAAACTCAACTCAAACACTTAATAATTGATGCTAAAACGATGTATGTATTCAACTTCCAACTCACAAGTCACAATCCACAAATCATAATAAATTTCATCAAAACAACATCAAGTATATGAATATATATGTATTATTATATTATATCATATTTATGAATATTATTAAATATATTATATATAAATATATTAATATATATCAAATCGAATATTTTCGAATATCGAATCGAATATCATGATTTTGAATTCGTATTTGATAACTAATCGAATCGAAAAAAAATATTTGTATTTGTATTCGAATCACAAAATTTCGAATTCGAATCGAATATCGAACCGATCAAAATTATTCGATTCATTTACAACCCTACACCACCATATAGTGGGATATCTACACCAAACAAAGATGATACTACTATACCACCGTGGAAAATAAACTATACTGCATGCAGGCGTGATTGAATACATACATTTTCTCTAATTGAGTCCACAGACTCCACACATAAATGTACTGATAAATTCGCTTCATGTCACGTACGAGGAAAAGAGAGTGGAATTCGGTGACGGAGTACCAATTATAAAAACAAGGGATATTTTTTTAAAAGCGCCAAATTTTATTTATTTATTTAGTCATTGTGGCAATTTATATTAATAAAGTTAATTACTTACTCCCTCCGTCCACAATAAATTTGCCACATTGTGAATGACACGTGTTTTAATAATTTGTTGGTTGATTGTATTGTGAGTGGAATAAGGTTCCACTTTTATATAGTTTTAAATTGTATTGTAAGTGAAAAAGTAAGTAAGGTGTGTGGAGTCTATTACTATAAATGAATGTGGCAAATTTTTTTTGGACGGATCAAAAAGAAAATTGTGGCAAATTTATCGTGGACGGGGGAGTATAATTTTTTTCAATGACGAAATATAAAATCTCGATAACAAAATCATTATTGCTATCTATCCATTTTGTGATGTGTATTTAACATTTTTATCAAACAGTGATTTATAGTGACCCGATAACCCGCCCAATTACATTATTCCCAAATATCCAGAAATTAATTCACAGCGCGAGCCCTTCTCTGCCATCTCCAAATCGCAAAACCTTCTGCAGATTTTCTCGATTCTGAACGAGCAATTATCCATTTACAAACCCTAATTGAAGGGGCGAAGAGGAAGAAGTTATTTAATTGTTGATTTATTTATATTTTTTCTATCTAGAAGCCGTCACAATGGTGAAGACGACCAAGGGAGGCAAAACCATGAACCCTACCGATGCCTACCGCAAAGAGCTGCGCAAAAAGGAATTGAAGCGGGTAATTTTGATCATTGTATATTTTTTCGTGAAATTCGTATGCATTTGTTGAGTCCGAATATCTAGTGAAAATTTCGTGAGTAATGATTTTGGCTTTGGGCATGGAAAACATGTGGTGCTATTCTCGATGAGTACCAGATGATTAAGTAATATGTATGCTTCTAAGTTTGTGTTGACGTTACTGTGCAGAACAAGAAGGAGAGGAAGAAGGTGAGGGAAGTTGGAATCTTGAAGAAGGATCCAGACACTCTGAAAGACCAGATTCAGAAGCTGGAAGCAATGAGTAAGTTTATTTGAATCTATTGCTGCATTGTTTTGGGTGTCTCGTGATTCTATGTTGATGTATCTGTGTAACTTGTTTTGGTTGTGCTTTATGTTGATGATGAGAAAATGAAGTGTTAATGATAAAACGTTTTGTGCCCGACATTGGGTTTTATCCATCAGTCTTTAGTATGACAAAGAGGTTATGGTGGAAGCTAGTAGCATGCATTTGGATGGATTTCAATGAAACATTTAGTGCAAGTAGCGAGTCAGACTTATGACATCCTAAGAAGTGCATCCCCGATCCTTGTTCCATTGTTTCGTATGATTGCAACGCAGAAGTTATAGGTGACTCAGTTTTGATTTTAATATACTATGAAATTAGCTGTATTTTCTTTCCTTTTTTTTTGTCCCCTCCTCAGCTAGTGCTTAAATCTCCACTTTGCTTATTCAGCCGCCAATTATTTCTTGGATTTAAGCTAGCTTTATGCCTTACCCATCAGTTTTGAAATAGATTTGCAAAGCATTAAGTGCTGGGTGGTCCTTTTTGACGCATGGCCTTAGACTTGCAAAATATGAAGGAATTAATTGCTCAATTCTTTTGTATAAGCAATCATTTGGCTTGTTCTTTTATTGACAGAACGGGTTACTCTTTTAGTTTGTTTTAAGATAATGTTAAAGCTTAAAAAGCAGACAAGACTAAAAATATATTCGTGAAATGTCTAATATTTGCTAAGAATCAGGAAGAAGTATTTTTTCTTTTATTTGTTTCCAATTCCATTATCAGAAGTTGAAAAACCATACTTCTTGATCTTAAAAGTTCCTGGTCATTTTTAATTTATGAACTTAGCTTCATAGTCTTTGGTATGATTATGCTGACCATACTGTAATTATTCATTACATGTTGCAGTTTGTACTCTTTGTTATCTCATGATGTGGAAGATGAACCCGACCTTTTCCACAGAAATAATTTAATATGTGGAAGTTTTGGAGAAGTTTTCCAGAATGTATTTTATGTGTCCTTCACTTTGTCCCTTTGTTGTGCTAATTCATCCCAGTAAATCTGTTAGTGACTAAAAATTCTAATTTTTCCACTGTTCGTTTTTATTTCACTTTACTATTGTTTCCTCTAAGCTTGGCTGGTTCATGCACGATATCCCTTGACTGACATTTGATGTAGTCCTTCGCGACCAAAATGTTCTTTTTTCTTTTTCTTTCACTTTATATTTTGGGAGAAAAGTTAAACTTGCATCTTTTACTGGTATGTTAATCATATTTTATTACTTGTGCAGAGGCAGATGGTGCTCTGGACAAAGCTAGAAAACACAAAAAGAGACAACTCGAAGACACACTCAATCTTGTGATGAAAAAGAGGAAGGTAATTTCTTGTTTAGCTGTATAGTATGCTTTATTAACATGCTACCTGTAATACGGGATGGAAATATGGGATTTCCCATTCTTATGGTTAATGGGCTTGAGGCACTTGTAGCTGTAGCTGGCAAGATTGTATGAGAAACTGATCATGTTACTACCGTGAATTGAGTTGGAACATCAGAAGGCATTGCTAATATATTTTCTATGGTGAGGTCCATATGTGCTAAGATGGTATCTTTATATTCTCTTTAATCAGGCCTGTTGTTTCAACAATGAACATATGTAGATTCCTTTTGCTAGTAGTCTAATAAAGAAATGGACTGACATTTTTTTAATGGAAACATTGTGTTACCTGTTGAGGCAATTTTCGTTCTGTTGAGCAGTTTGGACAATCGAACTGTGGAGCTTTTGCATTCAGTCAAGGAAAAATATTTTGAAGGCAACCAACAAGAATTAATTTGAATGTGCAAATCTTATCTGAATTGAGGATAATACTACTATTTCTCTAGAAGTTTGAGTAGGGTGCATTTAATCTTATCTCCTCTGCCCATCTATGTGCAAATAAAACTTCCAAGAATACAGCTAATAACCTCAGTATGGGAAAAAAGCTGAAAATTGTGATAGCAAATGTGCATAAGGTGACTTGTGTAGAATATCATCAAGAGGACCTATTTTTGAGTGAAGATATGTCTGATAAACTAGAAAACAATAAAAATTAATCTATGGTTTCAATGGGTCAGGATGCCTGTACCATCTGGATGTGTTTCTTTTATGGTTTTAAAGTAATAGACACAAAGACAAGTGCACACGTAGAGTTTCAATCGTCACGAGCTATCAAATCCTTGCAAAGAGATAATGAAAAAAAAAAAAAAAGATTCTTTTGTTTCTTGTATGTCCTTTCCTTTTCTTTTCAAAGTAGACTGCCAGTAACAGTTTGTTTTCTTTTGATGTAAAGGAATATGAAGAAAAGATGAAGGAAAAAGGTGAAACACCAGTTATGTTCAGGTGATGAAGCCTAACCTATGTAACATTAAATTAATCAATTTTCCTTATCAGTATTGGATGTTCATGTGGAGTTTGTGCTTTATAAGATCTGTTGTGCAATTCCTTTTGCAGTCATTTGGGACCTGTTCGAAGGCGAGCTACTGCAGAAGAGGAAGAAAGAGTCAAACATCCCATACCTGAAGTAAGTTTATTTTAATTTTCATACTTCAGTTTTAATGAGCCCTTTTATTCTGATTTGCCGGCACATATTTAGCAAGTTGTTCATGCAGGACTCAGTTTATTATCACCCGACTCTGAATCCTTCTGGAGCCCCCCCACCCGGAAAACCTCCAATGTTTAAATCATCAATAGGTATGCTATAAGTCTCAGCTTCTCTAGAAACACAATCTCAATTTTCTTCTTAGTAACTGTTTTACTCTGTCGTTCTCTGCACACCCTTTACTTTCATACGTCACTTTGAAGATTTTGCTGCTTTATTGGGAATGCAGGACCAAGGATACCTTTACCAGAAAGCTCAGCGGGTAATGTGGCATCATCATCCCAGTCAGAAACAGAGGATACTACTTTACCTCTTCCTCCTCCACCACCACCTTTACCTGGTGCATGCTTAGATTCTGTAGAAGGTGTTACTTTGCCTTTGCCGCCTCCTCCCCCTATGCCTCCAAATCCAGCAGTCGGAGATATTACATCATCATTGTCTCCACCCCCTTTGCCTCCACCACCTCCTCCACCTGGCCCACCGCCTAAGGAGTTACTTGCTGTTCGTCCCCCACTTCCTTCACCTCCACCAATCCAGCCATCCACTCAACCACCTCCCCCTGGTACTGCCAGTGGCGAAAATGCAAAATCAGATGATTCAACTTCCAGGCATCCAGTTCAGGTATACGTTGCATTCAAATTTATGTGGAACTCTCCAAAATCTAGATGACAGGATATTCCTATATGTTTTTAATAAATTGTCTTAGTAAAATGGATCTCTTGTACTCAACTTTTAGCTGATGGCTTTTTCTTGATGATTTTTTGTCAGATGCCTACTAGTCTTCCACCACAGCCCCCACCGATTGGGATGCCCACGAAATTGGGTGATACACAGCCTGAAGGCTCATCTTCTGACTCCGAGGTAAAAACTCCTTTAGATCCCAAAGATCTCCTGAAAATGGCTCCTCCCCCACCACCATTAAGGCAACATCCACAGATGCCAGGAGCTGCCATAGGGTCAAGTTTGCATCCTGATGTACCTCCTCCAGGTATTTCCCGCTTTCCACATCCACCACCGCCTCCACCAGTTGATATGCGCCCCCCGTTGCCCCCTCCTGGATTACCTGGGCAGCCTATTCACCCCGGACTCATGGCCCCACTATTGCCAAGACCACCTTTTGGACCTCCTCTTGCACATCCATCAATGATGAGACCACCGCTTCCACCTGGCCCGCCTCCTTTTCCACAAGACGACTTTATTGCTAGACAAGCCCCTCCTCAGAAGCCATCATACATCAAATCAGCTGCATCCACTGTTGTAAAGAGGCCACTGGCACAGCATACCCCCGAGCTTACAGCCATGGTGAGTTTATCTGCTTCTGCAATGATGTTTTTTACCATATCTAAGTATAGATTTGAAAATGTTGATAAATGAATTTTGTCATGTTCTTTATTGCCCAAAAAAACGTTTTAGGAAGCATTTTCCCCCTTCACTTTAAGGTACCAGTGCCCTTTCTGTATTTCTTTAACAATATCCTTTTTCCTTCTCTGGCATTTTTGATGCAAATTGAAGGAAGTATTTCAGTTTCAATCCCAAACTTGATCTTTAACTAGGAAGCTCCTTTATCTGTTCTGAAAATTTCATTCTAACCTTTTTATCTGCAAAAGTGCGCAGAGAAATGTTTCTGGTTGTTCACTTAGATCACATTTTGATTACAACCTTGACCAAAACCAATCTGATTATCTGTCGTCTTATGAAATTTTGACCTCAAGATTTCTATTTTGCAGGTTCCTGCATCGGTACGAGTCAGGAGAGAGTCCGCCCTTCCAAAACCGAAGCCAAAGACATCTACCCTTCCAACTCCCAACCGGCCAATTGTGGCTCCACCAGTTGCAAAACAAGAATCCACGGGCTCGTCCTCTGCAACTAAACCACCAAGTATCGACGACTCATATATGGCGTTCCTGGAGGACATGAAAGCACTGGGTGCTCTTGATCGTTGATTTGATCGTTATGAATGCTTGCACTCGCCTAGGGGAGAGCTCAAACAGTAGGATTGTGTGATGAGAGGAAGCAGCGCGGTTACAAGGCTTTTGGTATGGCTCTGAGCTTTAAGTTAGACGAACTCTGTTCTCACATCCCATTGTGTTTAAAATTTTTTTGCACCTTGTGGGTAGCCATTCCATTCATTGCTATTGTTTGAGATAGGATGGAAGCATTTTCAGCCTAAACTGCTTTGTTTTATTCCTCTTATCATTATGAACCTTATTTCTTTGCATGGATTTCCAGCTGTTAGAAGGAAAGTAAACTGTACCTATAATTATAAACATCCATATGTTCAATTCTATATATTTACTCTCGCTCATTTATTTGTCTCATAAATGATCAATTAATGCATTTCGAAGTGTTTCAATATCTTTGATTTTTTAAATCGAGAAAGATAATCTTGAATCTTTTTAATCTAATGTGTTAACTAGATATTATAAGTTTAAAGAAATATAACTACATGTAATAAAAAAGAAAAACAAAAGAAAATATATAAAACAATGAATTGTGTAAGTATTCATTTCTCCATAATAGATATAGTAGTATTGGAGATCAATTCTACTCTATTATAAGGCTCATCATTATAAATATAGTAAGGGTGGGAGATGCCCTAAGCATTAAAGTAATGTTTGGGACTGTATTTGCAACGTGGGAAATAATTTTTGGGGTGTTTTGTGAATATTTTTCTTTTCGACATTTCCTTTATGGAAGTGGTATTCTCTACCATTAACACAAGATAATATATCTACCACTTTTAATAGTACATTTTTTTGAACTTATGATGAGAAACCGTAGCTACTAATGAATCCGTATTGAATAAAACATATTTTTCAATAGATGTTTATCATTTAAAGTACTCCATTTACGACTAGATTATTCAAACTTTCTATAAGTAAGCCGATCACATACATACATATATAGTGCACGCAAACTATGTACTCAACTGTACTTATGCAGTGAAATTTGAATTAATATATCGACAATGTCGCATTTACTCATGGTTCTAGATGAAATTATGTTTGAAGCTGTCTATTACTACAAAGTACAAACTAATTATATATGGTCAAACATTGTCGCAATCCCATTAAGAATACAAAAAATTAGCAGTCGCAATCAATAAAGATTTTTGAATTTTGAGGTTGAGACATAGTTGTTTTCATGATTTGATTTTTCTGCATAATCCCTTCGATTTTTTATTTTTTTAATTTTCTAACATGCAACCAACTATGATATACTTATCGTTCTTTCTTGAATCATACTCTTTCCATAAGTACTACATTTAATTAAACAATACTATAAATTCATCTTATATTTTATCTGTATAAATATACATATAATTCTGTGTGTGTATATAAATAAACATGAAATTTAGTAAATGACGTTTGAATAATAGAACCCTTGAATTTATTTCTGGGGGAGGGAAATGAATGAGGAAACAGTGTTACTGCATTTAACTAACCAAGATCCATCCCACCTGATATTCTCTCTCTCTCTCTCTCCCTCTCTCTCTCCCTCCCTCTCTCTCCTTCCTTTTTATTTAAGTCTAGATCATCTGTTTTCTTCTCAACTACCCAATAATTTTTTAATTTTTATTCCATTGAATAATGATCTGAAGTCAACTATGCAGACAGCAAGCTGCAAGTTGATGGACTTCCATCTTATTTCACAAGACAAAATGTCAAAACCCGCTTGTAAGAGAGAGAGAGAGAGAGAGAGAGAGAGACAGAAACTATATAGATATGTCGAGTTGGATAAATATAGGATTTTTGTATTTCTTCTTTCCAATTATCAGTTTTTGGTGAAAGACCAGAAAATCACGAGGTCAAAGGAATAATGCTTTTGCTTAGTGTTTGAAACCAAGAAAACTTTTTTTTGTGGGTTTCGGAACATAATCTTTGTCTTTTGTTTCTTCATTCAACTTTTCGTGGTTTGATTCTAGAAAAGTGGGGCTTTTTGGCTTGTCCCTCGTGAGTATCTTTCACATAGTGATGGAAAAATAGTTTCTTTTTTCTTTTTTTGCTGCTTATTTTGTTACTGGTCAGATTTTTGCTGAATTAGGAATAATGGGAAGCAACCATTTTGTTAGTATTATTATTATTGTTCAGTTCTTCTTGCTTCAGTTTCTTGATTCTTGTTTTGCTCTGCCCCTCTGCACCGATTCGAGTAAGTTTGTGTTTTCAAACTGTTTGATTGAAGTTCTAGAGAGAGAGAGAGAGAGAGAGAAGTTTATGTTGAGCTCATTTTGTGGTTCTATTATACTGCAGGAGCGCCCTTTATTCCAAATTCCACTCTGCAGTTCTGTCCCTACAATGGTACAGTGTGCTGCAATTCAGCTGATGATTTGCTTTTGAAGCAGCAGTTTAAATCAATGAATATCTCAGATCCTGGCTGCGCTTCTCTTGTCAAATCTATTCTTTGCGCGGTAAAACTATCTCAATTCGCACTCGTTTTAACGGCTTGTTTGATCGTCTAATTCTTCAAATACTCAATCGTATGTTTTATCAATTTAGTTCAAAGATTTCTCTACTTGGTATGCCTTGATTATAGATTTATCAATCCTCATAATTTTGTTTGCAGTTACTTTACTTGCTGCTTCTCTCTAGTTTCATAGTTCTGCCATCATCTGAAAGATTTATCCTTTGATATCCATTTGAAAAACCATTTTTAGACAGATAAAATCTTGCTTGCACAGTCTAATAACATATAATTATGCAGCAATTATGTGATCTTCTTCTTGTTTATCATTCAAACTTGCTTATCATTTGCATACAAGAGGATTGAAACACTAGATTGAGCATCATTGTATCTTCATATATCTACAGAGGTGTGATCAGTTCTCAGCTGAGCTTTTTCGAGTCGATTCTGTTCCTCGACAAGTTCCCGTGCTGTGCAACTCCACAGTTTCACCAAACTCAACACAATCCAACCAAGCTTCACTCAACTTCTGTTCACAAGCGTGGAGCGCTTGCCAGAACGTGTCGATCTTGCACTCACCATTCGCGGCTTCATTACAAGGCCGAGCTGGAGTTCCAACGGTCTCAAACTCCACCAAACTGGCTGATCTCTGGCAGTCTCAAGCAGATTTCTGCAGTGCTCTTGGTGGATCATCTGATGAAGGGCTCCCGTGCTTTGATGGCACGCCTGTCACCCTCAACGACACTGGGAGTCCTACCCCTCCAACCGGCCTCTGCCTTGAGAAAATCGGGAATGGTTCCTACCTCAACATGGTTGCTCACCCTGATGGCTCAAACCGCGCCTTTTTCTCAAACCAGCAAGGCAAGATTTGGTTGGCAAAAATCCCCGACCAGGGCTCGGGAGGGATATTGGAGTTTGATGAAGCTGCTCCATTCCTCGACCTAACGGATGAAGTTCATTTTGATACTGAGTTTGGATTGATGGGAATTGCGTTTCATCCGGAATTCAAAGACAACGGGAGGTTCTTTGCTTCGTTCAACTGTGACAAGGCGAAGTGGCCGGATTGTGCGGGGAGATGCGCATGTAACTCTGACGTGAAGTGTGATCCCTCAAAACTAAGTCCGGACAACGGTGCAAATCCTTGCCAATTTCAGTCTGTTATAGCAGAGTTCACTACTAATGGAACTGCATCACAACCTTCCTTGGTATTTTGATGAATGCTCTTGAATTTTAGCTTTGTTTCTTTCATCATCATCAAGAAAATGTGGTTTTGTGTTTTGATCAGGCGACGAGCGCTAACCCTTCAGAAGTGCGAAGAATATTCACCATGGGACTTCCATTTACATCGCACCATGCAGGGCAGATCCTCTTTGGACCTAAAGATGGCTATCTGTACTTCATGATGGGAGATGGTGGCGGGACGGGAGGCGATCCGTACAATTTTGCTCAGAACAAGAAATCTCTACTTGGGAAGATCATGAGGTTTGATGTGGATACTATACCGAGTGAGTTTGTGATTATGTGGTTTTATACTCGAGAATCGTATTTGCATTTCTATATGTTAATGAGCTGTGCATTTGGTTGAATTTCCTTGAAACTGTGGTTTTCTGATAATAAACACTCTCTCTCTCTCTCTCTCTCGATAGAGAGAGTCTTAGGTAGATAAATACTTGAATATTATGAATGTGATAATCTACTTCAAGTATCTATCTGCCTAAGACATCACCGATACAACATCCCTTCCCTCCCTCTCTCCCCTCTCTCTCTCTCTCTCTCTCATATTCGCGATATTCATGTCAGGTGCAACGGAAGCTAGTCTGCTCGGTCTGTGGGGAAACTATTCCATCCCCAAAGATAATCCCTACACTCAAGACAAAGAGCTGCAGAAAGAAATATGGGCTCTCGGACTAAGAAATCCTTGGCGCTGCAGCTTTGATTCTGCTAGGCCTTCGTATTTCATGTGTGCAGATGTCGGACAGGTACTGCATTCATCTCATATACCTCGTATAGGCATAAAAAGAGCCATAAAACATCCAACTTTGCCCTGAAAGCTTCTTTAACATATTGACAGGATCAGTACGAGGAAGTGGACTTGATCACCAAGAATGGAAACTATGGGTGGCGTGCCTATGAGGGCCCGTACAAGTTTAATTCTTCTCAGTCGCCCGTTGGAAACACTTCACTGGGCCCGATCAGTCCAATCTTCCCTGTCATGGGGTACAACCACTCTGATGTTAACACGAACGAGGGCTCAGCATCCATCACTGGTGGCTACTTTTACAGAGCCACGACTGATCCTTGTATGCATGGAAGGTAACTAACTCATTGTCCAACAATGTATAAACTCTCAAAGCCATGAATTCTATAAGGGGACATTTACTTTGGTTGATGGATGTGATTGATGATGCATAATTACATATGATCGCGTATTTGAAGGATTAGGCGATCAAACAAGCTCAAAATTGTTCAATCCATCAAATCAAAGAATTTAGAGGTGTCAAAATAGGCCTATTCCTGCCTATAGCCCCAAGAGCCGGCCTTTTGACTGGACGGCCCGAACTCTCAATTTGGCTGATGGGTTCGGGCCGGGCTCTCGACAGCTCTAGTGGTGGATTAACATATGATATTTTTATCTATCTAAGCTATCACTCGAAGTAAACATTACTGTTTCAAGATTCTGCAAGCTCGTTACTAAACTCGTGGCACTCCGTCTGTAGGTACTTGTTTGCAGATCTCTATGCAGGCGCTATATGGGCCGGCACAGAGAGCCCTGTCGACAGCGGGAAGTTCACGAGCAGAAAGATCTCTTTCAGCTGCGCGCGCAACTCGCCTCTGAGCTGCACGGTGACTCCCGGGAGCTCGCTTCCTGCTTTGAGCTACATCTTCTCGTTTGGTGAGGACAACAACAAGGACGTCTACATCCTCACAAACAGTGGCGTCTACCGGGTTGTTCGTGCTAGTCGTTGCAGCTACACGTGCGCCAAGGAAGACGCCTCAGCAGCCTCTGCATCTCCGCCTCCTGCAGCCTCACCCCG
Organism: Agastache rugosa; assembly: GCA_031470985.1. Classification (NCBI taxonomy): domain Eukaryota; kingdom Viridiplantae; phylum Streptophyta; class Magnoliopsida; order Lamiales; family Lamiaceae; genus Agastache; species Agastache rugosa. The sequence continues at coordinate 31,083,771 of CM062605.1, forward strand.
CCCTTCCCGAGCAGGCCTTTTGAGAGCTCCTTGTAAGATTTTGGTGGCGCTGCTCTCGTTTTTGTGGTTGGTTTGCATGAATTTTGTGTGAGCAAGTAAATGTAATGTAGATTGTTTTTCATTTTTGTTGAACATTTTTATGACTGCATATTTACATAGAAGAAATTTGTACACATTTTGTATTTGATTATGGAAAGGTGAGTGGTGGTGCATGTTTTTAGATTCTTTATGCCATTGCAGTTCAAATCTTGTGTGTGTGTGTGAGAGAGAGAGAGAGAGTGAGAGGTTAACCTGCTAAAATTGTTAACAACAATGATCACAAGAAATTGAATTAGTTGTTTTTTTTAGGGAAAGAAATTGAATTAGTTGTTAGCACTTTTTTATTGTCTTTTTTTTTTAAAGTTTTTATTGTCATTCTAATAATAATAATAATTGGCGTATGTCATTAATGATGAAGGTTTTGGAAATCTTCTTACATGATTTGCCATAAATGGATTTTATTTTATTTTTTACTCGTAAATTGTGAATAGTTAGATTTTAGGAGACTGATAATTGTCCTAATCCTTCCAAAACAAAAGAAGATAATTGTCCAAATAATAATTCTTTTAGGGTTATATCAGATTTAGAATATTTAAAACTCAATTCCTCATTTATGAACGAGATTTACAACTTAGTGAGAAAATGATATTAGATGTAGTAGTGTATTGATAAAAGAGAGAGAGAGAGAGGGAGAGAGGTGGGGAGAAATTAATCAAATTATAATAGTGTAAATTATGTACTCTCATATTAAGATTCGAAATAAAATGTATAAATTAACCTAAATAATGCAAAATCGAATTAAGATATTATTAAAAAAAGATCGGAAATAAATGAAAATAAGTACTTACAGATTCATTGCGTATATAAATCGATACATGTATTCAATGATGTAAACCATATGCTAAATCTTCTCTAGCAATGAAGCTACTCTACGACGCCGTATACCAGATGATTACGTTCAAGCAAGGATGGTTTCAGCGCTCTCTCTTTCTCTCTTCTCTGATTCGTTTCCTGCGAGCCTTGTCTTCTCTCTCTAAACATATTAAGTCTTTTTTAGGCTAAAATCAAACCGTCAAATCCCCCCAATTTTAACCAAATCTTTCACCCCGCAACCCAACTTTCTCCTCAAATTCCCATTTCCCACTCTCTCTCTCTCTCTCTCTCTCTGCAATTTCCGCTTCCGCAATTTCTCTCTCCGAAAACATAGGGACTTCGAAAAGTCACCACAAACTCCAAAACCCCATCTCTGCATTTCCCATATTTAGTGTGTTAATTCTTAATTATTGTTCTTTTGATAATCTGATTGCGCCCTTTTTACCTTTTTGCGGCTTCTCGGTGTTAAAAGATTATTTTGTCGCCATTTTTGTTGCTTTCTGCTAAAACCCTCAGTTAGTATTATTGATGCCCTTTCTTGTGCTGTAAAAGACAATTCTTGCTATACTTGATCTCCCACGTGACCATTCCACAAAACCTCCGGTACCCGATCCCTCCGCCATGCCGGGAAGCAGCTCTTCTCCGATCCAATCCCGGAACGGCCGCTCGTCGGAAAACCCTGAGAACGGCGAAGCCCATTTTGGAAAGAACTCCAAGAATGGGACTAGTGAGGAGAATGGTGTTAGGAATAGCAGTGTGAGTAAAAACAATGTTGAAGTTGTTAGGAGGGAGAGGCCGACGAGGGCGTGCACGCAGCGAGCTGCGGAGAGGATGCAAGCGGCAGCTGAGGCAGAGGCGGCAATGGCAGAGAAAGAGAGGAGGAGGAAGAAATCTAAGAAGAGGGAAAGGCTTGCGGCGAGGCTTCTGAGGGAGGATTCCGAGGAGGAGGAGATGGAAGAGGAAGGAGTGAAGGAGGAGGAGAATGGGGAGGAGGGTGGTGGGTCCCCTTCATCTTCCCGATTGCAATGCAGTAAATTGATCACGCCGCTGGTCGGAGAGTTGGAGCCTTCCCAGTTGCCGCGGGGGAATATACGGTCCATGTGGCAGCTGGCTTCTATTTTGAACTTCTTGAATGTATGTGTGACCTTTGGAGAATGATAAAGTTATGAACTTTCATGTGAACTGTTGCTCTTCTACTGCTAATTCTACGTGTTTCTGTGTTGTGGGGGTGTAGGTATTTAGGCATTTGCTGAACATTAAAGTGGAATTTTCGGCCGAGGAGTTTGAGACTGCTTTGATGAATCCAAATAATACTTTGGGGGATGTACATATGCCTTTGTTAAAGGTAAGTGCTGGTTTTTCCTATTTAGTAAAGGTCTACAATCTGTATCCTTTTATGGGGAAATGCATGATTTGTGTTGATTTGAGTATAAATATTTTTTGGGTGAGTGTAAACTGCATTTGTTAATCTAGCAGGGGTGTTAAGAAAGTTTACGTTCCCTTTTATAATCTTTTTGTGTTACAGTGGCCTTTGACACGATAAATTGTGGCGATGTCTGCTGCTTTATTTGATAATATGTAGTAGTCGGTTTTTGCCTACAATGCAAGCTATCTATGCAGTTGAAAGGTAGGGGTAATGCTTTTTAATAAACGAATTGAATACAAGACAACTTTTTTTAATTACATTGTCTTTCTTGTTATTTGTTTGGATGGTTTAAAGATTTCTTTTCATGTATACAAGCACACAATTTATACATGCAGCTTATACTACTCTACCCAGACACTGATGTAGTCTTTTGCCTATTTGTGGAATTTAAGGTACTAGGTTAATGGGATATAAGGAGTTCACTTATGACTCCTAGAGCTTGAGAAAATTGTTGTAACTTGAGAAACTTCACGAAATATCAACTTTAGACTTGAATAACAAGACATAAGATGGCAGTTGGCATGTGGTCTTTAGTTTATGGCAGAGACTAGATAGCCATTCTCATAAGTGAAAATTTGTTTTATTTTGTTTAATTATTGAATGAAGCTGGACACGTGAATTTTTAGAGTTGCTTCAGGAGTTTAATCATATTCATTCCTCCTCACTCCCTACATTTGGCAAAAGGGCGGTTTTAAAAATGTCAGCGAAAATTCTCTAAATTTGGTGGCAGGGTTCGACATCCTTGGCCGATCAATTTTATGGACTAGCTTTTAGTAGGTTGTTTATCTTTATTCTTAATGTTTAAAGTTTGACTGCCGTTGCAATCTCATATTCTCATTGATTATAACGAAGCGTCTCCTGAGCTTTTCATGGTTCGAGAATGTTGTAGAGTTTTACTCTCTTCTCTCATGTGAAATTTATTATGTGAGCACAGAATGGATGCTTCCAGTACTGTCTGTAGGCGACTATTTATATGCTATGCTGTGCTTTATCCTATATATTTATACTGACCCTGAAAACTTTTCATTATCATTTGGTTAAACTTCGCTTATTGACACTTTTACGGTTGCCTTATGGAAGTATTTTTCTTTTATCTTTTTCTGTAGGCAATTCCTCCTGTCACTCGAACGGCTCTGGGACATGGTACTTGGGTGACCGTTCTGTGCAGAAAATTGAGGGACTGGTGGCATTGGGTAATCCAATGTTTCAACTTTGAATAGATTATATATGATTTCATTCAATAGCCTCAAACCTTTGCTATAGGACTATTGGGTTTATTTGGTTTGGTGCTTACTTACAGGTTGCCGAAGGAGACCTGCCTATAGTTGCAGCACAAGGGTGAGTAAAAATTTATTTTAAGGAACAGATTGTGGGTTTATACATGGGTATTGGAGACACAAGTTGTACGTGTTTGTGAGTTTGATCTTGTTGTTTAGGGCTGAAGTTGAAGCATACAAGACGCTTGATCCTGGGATTAGAGTCGTTATTCTGAAGGCATTATGTGATATTCGTGTTGAGGTACCAATGATTTAAGTGTATTCTCTTGAACTCTCAAATGCTTGCTTGAAGGCTTGATAGCACTTGATTATGCTCTCATAGTCAAATAAGTCGCTTTAAGATGTACATGTTAAGTTTGTGTAGTGTTATAACTTATAGGCTTATAGCTGATGGTTCATTTCAGAAATTGTTTATCTTCATTTAGTCCTGGATTTCTTATGCAGTAAATCATCGTATAATCTCAGAATTTTGTTTATTTTTCAATCAATGTCAATAATTTTCTTTTCCACTTTGGGTCAATGTTTTGTTCTTCTCATCAACACTTGCCATTTATTTTCATCATTTGATGCCATACAGGGTTTGGGGCTAATAGTGCCAAGACCCTCTAATATTATCTCTTTCTGCAGCAAGAAGATATAAGAAGCTATATAGACAACTCAATAAAACATGGTATTCAACCTTCTGCATTCCGCAAAGAACGCATTGGTGGTGATTCTCATGGAGTCTCATATTGGTATAAGTCTTACCTTTGCAATTGATAAATCAAGTTCTATTTTTCAGCTAGCCGCATATTCTGGTCCTCTAAAACTACAGAGACCATCAATTTTCTTCATTTACCTTTAGTGAATCGTTTTTCCCGTGCCATATAGTTTATCTATTTATCATGTATTCTCCTTGAAGATTCCAATATGAATTGTCTGTTATTATAATGTGATTAAGGTATGAGGATGACTCGCTCATCGGCCATCGACTGTACAGAGAGATTAGGAAGGTTGAGGTGAAAAAAGGAAAGGGGAAGAATGTTCCACCAATTCCACATTCATCTTATCAATGGGAAGCTGTTGCAACTAATTTAGATGAATTTCTGAGTGTTTCTGTAAGTCTTTTCTTTTTGATACTTCACATGGCCTGACATTTCTTTAAGGAAATGCTAGATGCTCCTATTTTTCTTTCTATTGCCATGGAATAAGTCAATATGATTTACAACTTAACTACTGTAAGAATCTGAACATATGACATGCAAAACAAAAAACTCCTTAGTCACAAAAAGTGGGGGCAAGGGCTAGGATTGGAGCAGGAGCATGAGAGTGTCAAAGTTTCAAAATAATCATTATGAAAGCTACTTACAGCCTGGTAAACTGAAAGTGGCGTCTTCATTCTTTCTTTATGGGCCTAAAAATTCATACAGTAAGGAGATGGTTTATGTTCTGATCAAAACTTTATAATTTGTTTAGTTCAATGAAGAGGGAATTGTTAGAGACTATTTAAAATATTCTAGGTGTTGAAATCTCCTCTATATTCCTTTTCCTCCCTTCCAAACTCCATATTTTATTGGTTTGTTGCTTATCTGTGATATCTGTCTGTACATTTATGGACCTGAAAATATTTTCCAGTATTAAGGCTTGAAGTTAAGATATGCGATAAAAAATCAAAATGGGTGCCTTTTGTACACGATCTCATTTATCCATCATTTTGGTTGTAAATTTAGTTTCTAGTATTTAACATTTCCTTTCTGTGCCTCGCTCTAAGGAATTGCATGCCTTGTTGTTTGCAGGAGAAACTATTTTCAAGTAAAAATAGAACAGAGGTCTCTGTGGGGAAGAAACTGAAAAATGACATGATTCCGGAAATTGAGAAGGTCCACAAGGTGGTCTACTACTTGATTGTATTTAGATTATTTGCTTTTGATTTACACTTTTCCTGATCTTAGCTCTCAAGTTCGTGAATCCTTCTTCTCTCTGAACAAGTTGTAGGCTCTTTTTAACAATGTGGATGGGCTTTTTTTTTGCTTTTGGATTTTATTGGCACTAAGATGCACTTTTTGTACAGAGGAAGGAGAAACTATTGAGGAAACAGCACAGACAAGGTCTTATGCTTGATACCATGATGAATATGGATGGCTTTGCCACTGGACGTTCTCTTCGTGATAGGAAACCCGTCACTTATACTTTCGGTATGTATACTGTAGTTCTGTCATCACATTACTTCTCTTTATTGTCGTCTCTTCTATATATTTTGAAATCATTAGTCACATTACTTAGGCACCCAGCATACTATATGTTCCTCGTCTCTTAAGCTATCAATCACTCGTCTCTTAAGCTATCAATCATTTTTGCATTAGACCTTTTTCTGGCATTGAGGATGTTGGTGTGTTTTTCGTCCCAAGGCTAATTTGCAGATCGTTTATTCTTCTTTCTTGACAGATGATTACGACCGATCAATTAATGAGGCTCTAAAAGTCACCAAGTAAGCACTCAAGCACTCAGTAATTCTACGATACTTCCGTGCGATTGAAGCTGTATTTGTCTTGATTTTTTTATGCAGTGCATTTATATATTATTTTGTTTCTCCTTTTGTGCTCATCGTTTCCTTCAATTGCTCTTATATTAGGACGATACAGCACTCCGCAGAACCCATTGAAAGAAGAGACCCTCTTGTGAAACCTGAAGCTTCTATAAATGGTAGATGGGGTGGTCCTTCACAAGATTTTCGACAAGACTCGTTCGGTTCGGTGTCCCCAAATTCACTCGAAAATGATGATTATTATGCCAATCAAGAAACTGAGACGTTTGATCGCAGGTGCTTATTAGTCTATCCTCGGAGACGTACTCTTGTGTGTGTGTGTATGTGTGCGTTTTCCTTCTCCATGAATATGTGAAATAACTTGCTATCTGAATTCTAGTGACCGTCGAAGACTGAGGCCTCAGCGGTATTCTGTAAATGACTTCGTTGAAGCTGACTCGGATACTGAGGCAGATTTTGACAGTGATGATGATATAGTTGGTGAAGTAGTATATGATGAAGAGTACCTCAGGAGAAGGAAACAGAGAAGAAAGACGACGAGTAGCTCAGAAGGCGATGAAGAGTATCACTGGGATGATGAAGAAGAACCGGAAGAGGAGGAAGACGAGGAAGATGATAGCCCTGCAGGTACAAGTGACGAGAGTGATGATGAGCCCCGCAGATACAAACCATTGCCGGGGCGGACTAGGAGGGCGACTAAATCGAGGCAGGTTGATGAGCTCCAGTCAGGCCTTAGGCGCAGTAAAAGGTCAACCAGAAATCGTATAGATTACACGCAGTATGAGATGTCCGATACAGAAAACGAGCCCTTGAAACCTGAGAAACCACCTACTCCATTAGAGGAGCATTCTGATGCAAGCGACTATGCAGAGTTATCTACAGATCATCAAGATTCTGACGAAGACATGAATGAAGAGGAGACGGCACCTGCGGATCAGCCTCCAGAGGAACAACCTGAGATTGTTGATGAAAAGCATACAGACACTCCAGAACAACCAAATATTAGAGATGAAGAAGTTGATGGTATGAGAGAGAGACATTTTCTTGATCTAAATGAGCTCGCTCCGGGTTCTGGGTTTGATGATGGGGACACCTCGACGAGAGACGGAGACACGGATGACTTGTGAAACTGTCCCCCCCTCCTGCAGGATCACTGGCTCTCTCCTGGTATGTACAATAGATAAGATCTACTCTTTTTTTCCTAAAATAGTACTAGTGTTGGAAATTCGAGTAAAAATCGCTCACGCAGTGTAGTGATGTTTTGTTGCTGCGTGATTTTGTGTAGAATTAGTTGATTTTTTTTAGTAAGTTTTCATGATTAGGGAAAAGGAGGAAAATCAAAGATGAGATGGTAAGATTTTTTGTTACTCTTTTTGATCCTTTTTCATTGTACCATATTTGCTGGGATTAATATTTGTTGTGGAAAAAGGTTTCTAAGATTCCGTGTTTTTTGGTCATTTCGAGAGCCTAATTCATGACAATGATTAGTATTCGGAATATTGATGAAATGAGATACGAAATTGAAACACATTGCAATAATAGATGCGGGTCCAAATGCAATCAGCAAGAGGAATGTGCTGAAAGAACATGTGGTCCGACTGTATTTAAATTTTTCTATATCTCAATTTCACAACTTGATGGCTGGCAATTCATACAAGAAGCAATAAATGGTAGCTAAAACGTCAAATTCTGCCCAATCACTGTCCTTGCAACTCACATATGTGAAGAGAGAGAGAGAGAGAGAGAGAGATTAGGAACAGGATTACGTAAGTGCACTCTGAAACAAAATTGCTAATAGAAAACAAATCTATACAAATCTAAGAGTTCTACTGCCAAAGAGTCTAGTTAAGGTAGGCTACAGATGGAGTCTCCCCTCGTATATTCTCGTCATCCTCGGATGATATGATACCTAGTAAGAAAGTCAGAGTACAATGAACAAATTTAACGATTTCAGAGGCCACGAACAGCTCCAACCATCTCACCGGATTTACAGGATTCATGTTCCCTCTGCAAAATTTACAGGATTCATTTACCTTGCTGCTGCAAGTGTGCTCTTAAGATCGCTCGTTCCTATGTGTCATCTCATGTTGCAGCACAACGGCCTTCCTACCTGTCTGAGTTTGTTCCAAAGACAAATCATCTGCCTTGGGGATTGGTAATGCGCCGTTATGTAATCTTCTATGCACCCAAATTGGCAGAACTTCAAGCTGTGAACGTACTGTACTGGTCTCGAGCTATTGACTTTCTCCACCCACATCCCCATGCTAACATCTTCCATTTTAAACAGCTGCAGAACAAGGATGCTATTAAGTATTATTGCAAAAAGTAGGGTTTTGAATATGGGTTGGTTTGAGCAGTTCACATAACATGATGCTAAACCGGGCTGTCGGTTTAGAAAAGAACCAAACCAAAACCAAAACCAAAACCAAACCAACGATAGGTGAAACCAATAGTTTCGGGTTGGTTTGGCTTGGTTAAGACTACCCTGATTTTGGTTTCAACCAATTTAATCCGCCTATCTTAGTTGCTAGGAAAATAAGTACTTCATGGAAACTGTATTACATATCTAACCCATTCACAAGTGTGTGTTGAGTGTGTGGAGTAGTTTTTATTTTATTAAACAAGAATAAATAGATCTTTGATCAATTTGGAACTCTTTTGCGTACAACAAAAAGGTTATTCTACCATGGCATAGATGGACATGCATGAGTGTTACGAAGACCCTCACCCTTAATCTGCGTTTCTCAAAATCGGAAAGAATAAAGTTTGCAATGTCAGATGAGATAATGTATCCAGGTCCATTTGCATACGGTGGATAGTCTTCCTCTGGCCATTCCTGATTCAAAACAGAAGCAACTTTCCCATTACCAAGTGAATCTATGAATTATTAAGATTTCATAACTTGAGTCAAGCATCACAAAACTCATTTCAAACACTAAAGTATAAGTTAAAAAAAGTGGTAAGAATATCCAGGGGCATTTCCCAGCAATTGTCTACAGAAACTGGACTCAAGAGACTTGATGCAGCTACCATACCGCATAAGAACAAGAGCTCGTTTGGCTTAAAACAAACCAGAGAGTATGAAAGATAGGCATGTCTCAAGCCAGGATACATCGAATAATAGACCACCAGGAACAAAGGAAAGAAAGTAATAACCAATGATGAGATATAAAAGAGCAAAGGTTTGAGTAGTACCTCATATGTAACTGCCCATTTACCACTGCGGAGGGGCTTATGATAGTAATTTACATTTCCAATATACAAGCTCTTGTTCTCTAGAACTTTCTTTGCTTCGTTAATAATTGCGTCTACCCTCACAAAAGTGTCATCATCACCCTTCATGATATACTTAGCAGATACAGTCCTTACCTGCAATCACACCATACACACGTTTAATCCAGGCAGGAACGAGTAGAAATGGTCAACAGTAAATTCTTAAGCAAAAAAAAAAGTAATCCACAACTAACCCCATATTCACAGATGGCAACAGTTTTCAGAACAACAAGGTCATAATTGTCCATATATGGCACTATTACAATGTCCCCGAAAAACTCAGCTTCTCTTTTCACTTCTATATTTACTTCCTTTCTTCCATGCTGTTAAAAATCGGCTGGTAAGTTAGTTCCAACAGCCTAAGGATTATCAAGGCGTATGTACGTATTTCTTAAGAAACCAATCAATTATACTCACCAAAGCAACGAAGAAACGCACGACAACATTTGAAGTTTTAATAAGCTTGTGCTGCATCCAAGACCTCCTCACGGCCATCCGTTCAGCAAAGTGGTTGCCTGCTGAAAGAACGCCAATGAACAGTTCAACGGACCCATTTGGAAGAGGAGGAGCTTTCCATCTTTCGGAAAATTCCAGATGTCTTTGCGGAGCAAAACTGGGGTGAGTTGTGGGCAATGAAGCAGCAAAGATGGAATGGACATCGATATCCCCATTTAAAGTTAATCCAGTGGCATCCTCAAGGGCAAATCCCTACATATATCAAACTGAATTTAAGCATTTTCTGAGAAATAATTTAGACTAAGAAACAGCAGTAAGTTACTCACAGTTCGATAAGGAAAGGAGGTGACATGCTTCCCATCTACATTGACATGGTATCCTTCTAGACCAGCACTAAGAGTGAGCACAAACAATTTGTCTTCCACGAAAGGGAATGGCCAATCAACAGTCACTTTTTTGGTTCTTCCTATCAACCGGTTTAACCACCACGTAGCCTTTGACTCCTCTGACCCATTATCATCATCACGTATCCACTTTTCACATTTCAACAATCCATCAACTACAGAACAACAAATTAACATCCCCTTATTAACAGTATCACAACACAATTAGAAACGTATAACAATCAAAACGAACGAGCTCAATGCACATATATGTATTAACGAACAGGACAAATAATCTATGCAATGTACCTCCAACTCCAACAAAGCATAAATTTATGCAAACAAAATAATAATCTCCATTAGAGTAAATTCAAGATTCAAATATGCAAATTCCATTCAAACATCTAACTAATTTTTCGATCATCCTCAAACATATTTCATTCGAAACCATAACGAACATCATAAAGGCAAATCAATAAATCAAAAACAAGCAATCAAAAGGCAATGCCTTCGACTTTCGACTCACCCGTCTCCTCATCAGCGCGAGACTTCCAACCCTCGCACCTCTGCGACGTCCCCCACTGCATTCTATAACATGTGTTGTGCTCGATCACCGGCTTCCCACTCCAATCCCCTTTCAGCCGCGGATTGAAGTGCAGGATCCTCGGCGGATCCTCCCCTTCCACCGTCTTCAGCCCCTGCAACTCCATCATAAACTGAGAGACCATCAAATACTGCCCCTCCTTCAACAGAGAAATCTTCGGGTCCGTCTCCGCGTGCGCCACCCTCGGCTTCCCCACCACCGTGATATGCGACCCCAATGTCAGCCCACACGGCAGAATCATCAACCTCCTATTCTTCGAAAACTCATCCCCGGTCACAGACAATGAATGCGGGCACAAATCAGAGCTGCTGCTGCCGCCGCTGCTGCTACTACTCTTATTCAAACCAGCAAAACCAGTAAATCTCCTATTACTACTGCTGTTCTTGCCGATCAGTTCCAGCTCCCGCCATAGCTTCTGGCCGAGCTCGAGAGCGTCGTTCGCAGATTTCAAAATCGAGCCTTTGGAGCTCGAATTCGCAATGCCGGCGGTGAAATTCAAGCTCGAAAGCGGGAATTTGGCTAATTGTTGGATTTTCCTATCGGCTACTGATTGATACGGGAAATCTACCGGGCGGAGAGGGGCTTCCTTCTCCTCCAGATTCTCCTCGCTCTCGAGCAGGAAAGGCTTCGAATTGAAGAACCCATCGTTGCTGCTGCTGAACAATCTCTCTTGCGAAACTGAAGCGACCCCATTTTTGAAGACGAATGGGAATTCGCAGCACACAAACAGTATGTAGAAAAGCCCCAACAGAATCAACACGCGAATTGATCTCTTTCGGCTCACTGAAAACAACAGGTCTATATTCGCCCTTCTCATTTTTTGGAATTTCACGGTGTTTTCGGGAAAGAAAACTCGAAACATGTATGATTTCTAGCTCAACAACAGCTTGTGATCGCTATGGAAAAACACTCGCAAAAAAGGAATAAAAAAACAAACATTGGGTTCTTGTGTGTGTTTAGGAAACGGCAAATAGAACCCAACTAAGAAGTTAAAGAAGTGAAGAAAGAAACGTTAGGTCAGCAACACATTGCTGCAACCGCGTCACTTTAGAGAGAGAGAGAGAGAGAGAGGTGATATATACACGGCGTGTGTATGTATATCCACAGAGTTTTAGAGAGAGAGAGAGGCTTTCTGGGTCGGTCACTTTTAGTTTATTAGTGAAGGGAACTCCTTTACAATTCATTCAAATTTAAAAAAAGCTGCCATTTCTTTTTGAAATACTTTATTCAGAGGAATATTTACGTGACTAAATTATTAGACTATTTTAATATAATTAATGAATTCCCTTAAAAATTATAGTAATATATTAGCTGTTAATGACATTAAATCGAACAATAAAATAACACTTCTTTCACAAGTACAAGTTTTTAGACCGAATAATCATTTCATCAATAATTAAAGTAGGTTACAGAAAAAAATTCGAATTAAACGATAAGATAATTATATATATAAATAAAAAATATAAGCTCAAAAATACTTCAACGTGATGTCGCAAAACGGCAACTGGCAAATGGCAATGGCAGGATTCCGTCCGGCCGACGTAATGCACAAGTCCTGATGCACGATGTACAACTTAATTATTGTTTTGTTTTTGTTATTACTCCCTTTTTACAGAAAAGACATCACTAAACAAATTAAAATATTAATCAAGATTAATTATAAAAGTATTTTGGAGAAAATTGTGGGGATAGTGACGCCTGTTAGTTGGAAACGAATATTTTCTGCCGGGATATTGGAAAAGAAGTTTGATGTTGGTGTAATGGTGTTGGATTCTCTAATAAATAATAGTATTATTATACATATTGTGTATGTTTTCACAATATTTATACTATATACTACTGGAGCATTTATTCTGGAAATAAATAAAAAAATAAATTTAAAAAGTGATATTCAGTTACTTATCTCTCCAAAATATGTCGATTTCAATAATCAAATACCAGATTTTTTTTAGGAAAATCAAATATTTGAAATTATCGAGAAAAACATAGGGATAAATTTAGAAAGTAATCAAAAAAATTAAAAGAAAGTCAGTAATTTTGTATATATTAGTGCCAATGAAGCATAGCTCAAGTGGTTAGCTGAGGTCTTGGGTTCAATCCTGTCTGCGTGCAGTGTATTGTATTTCTCACCTTGTTTGGTGGTGTAGTGGTCTCACCTGTATGGTGGTGTAGTGCTTGATATATATATATGGGAAATAAGAACTAATCTTGACCACTCATTTACAAAAAATGTGTGGCTATAATTAAATCTAAAAACAAGGAGTGGAGGTTAAATTGGGAAATAAATTTTCAGCAACACTCTCTCTGCCTCTCCCTCTCATTCGATCACTCTCCCTCTCTCTTCCATCTTTTTCTTCACCACCACCACCCACCATAGCCGCCGCCGCCACCGCCAAATAACATCGTCGCTACTACCACCGCTGCACACCACCATCTTTCTCTTAATTGTTGGTGTTTCTCATTTGTGTGTGTTCGAGAAATCGTTTGGGTGGTGATATAATAATAATTATAACAAAAATTAATCAGATGAGCACCAGCTAACGTGGATAAGGAAATAATTATGGTGATGATAATGAAGAAGAATAAAAGGGCATGTTCATTGAGGAGGAGGCTGCGAACGATACAAAAGCTACAAAAATTTTTTGCTTATTAGATTAAACATCACTGGGCATAAACACACACACACACACACTAATAACTATGAAATGTGGAGATCAATGGGATTAAGTTTTGGGCGGAAATTCGAGAAAGATTTGTGAAATTGAGGCCCAAATATGTGGAGAAGGAGCTCGACAAAATCGAAATGAAATTTTTGTTGGTCATGGGTTTTTTTCGTGTTGTTCTTGGACAATCATTGCTCGTTTTTATTTCTTGTTTAGTCTATGGTTGGGAGGAGTGTATATGTATTTGGATTTATGGCGGAGGTGGTTCATTACGTGCACAAAGTTGATACAATATATTGCATAAATTTAAACAATGTAATGCATAAATACAATATACGTAATGCATTAATTGTGGTGATAAGTCTTTTGTGCATTTACAATGTCATATTAATGCATCACGTAAATCGTATTAATGCATCATAAAATTGTGACAAGAATATCAAGTAACAAATACGAATATGATATACGTAATGCATAATTAATTGTAATATCATATACGAATGCAAATACGATATACGTATTGCATAAATAAATGATACCGTCGACAAGAAAGTGCATAGTTCAATGTATAAATCTAAACAATATAATGCAAAATATCAATATAATTAATGACACTACGTGTAAAAAAACAAAATACTCAATGTAAATGCATAAATTTAAACAGTGCAATGCACAAACATTATATATGTAATGCATTAATTGTGGTAATTTGTCTTTCACTATTATGTGCATTTAAAGTTTCATATTAATGCATCACGTAAATCGTATTAATGCATCATAAAATTATACTCAAAATATCAATTAATAAATACGAATATGATATACATAATGTTTTAATTTTGTAAGTACACACTTTATAAAATGTGTTTTTTCTTTATAAACCGTGTAAAAAAATATTATTTGTTACACATTGATAAAAAATAATTGATGCATCAGTAATGTGATATTGATGCATTACTTTACACTAATTAATGCATCAATTTATACTATTTTATGCATTTCGTTTTATAAACTAGACAAAACAGCGAAAATTATCATAGTAGCCTTACTTAAGTAAAAAAAAAGGGGGATTGACCAACTAAAGCGGGTTTGACCAATTACTTATGAGATTAAATCATATCCATAGATCTTAGAGGATGGATGGCTTGGATTGGTTCCTAATTCTCATATAAATAGGAGTTCCTATTTGATCCTCTCCATATATATATATAGGGGTTGGTTCACGTATAAATCACTTTTTCCGTAAAAAATGAGAATAATGTATTTTATGTACTAAAATAATGCATTTTATATATTATTACAATGCATCGTCATAATAATGCATTTTTGGGTTACTATAATGCATTGTTATGATAATGCATTCTGTGTTCAATTATAATGCACCGATCAATGACAACCGTAGATCTACAAAAATCAATGGTCCAAATCGCTTCTCATTTCTTACAGAAAAGGTGTTTTGTATATGATCTCTCCCTTATATATATATATATGGTAAAAGCATTTTCCAATTTTTAGAATTATTACTATAACACACCAAGTTGAAGCATTAGGAATTCAATTCCTAGACTTTGCAGGAAATTTTAGTTCTAAATATGAATTACCACAGGTTATTATTAATCCAGAATCTGTAAATCAGAAGATTTTCTGTTAGGATTAAACTTTGTTACAAGTTTAAATGGATCAATTACAATAGCAAAAAACCATATTACTCTTAGTAAACAAGTTTAAAGTTTTCCTACAAATAGATATAGTCAGACATCAGAGTTTGCTCGAAAGCGTGGTGGAACTGGTGAATTAGACTTTTTCAAAAAATCTCAAAATAAAGAAAGTCACAGAATAAATAAAATAGAAAATGACTTGGAGTTTGAAAAGTCCAGGGACTCCATCTGGAAATTCTTGAGAATCAAAATAGTATGTTGATTTTTGTACTACTTTTACTCATTCGAAATGAATTTCTCCAAAAATAATTTTTACCAATTTCTTTTGGAGATTTTCAAAATCCTTTAATATTCCTTCCAAGGCCTTTGTTGAAATTATTTGTTCCAATTCAGGAACTCTGTCTAAAAGTGGTTTTAAGACCTCTTGGTAAGGGAGATCAAGAACTCTTGCCTTGAAATTTTCAAATTTTCTTTGGGGAATATAATCCCTTTTTATTTCAAAATCTTTGATCTCAGTGTTCAGGGAAAAAAAATTTTAATTAAGGTTTGAGATCCCTTTTTTCATTATAAAAATTGTTTTGTCCTTAAAATTTAGGGCCTCAACATTCTCTTGAATTTTTGAATTAGCTAGAGAAAGTTGACTTTGTAAATCAAAAATTTGTTTTTCAAAATTTTGAATTAGCTCGGATTGAGCTGAAATGACCCCACTTGGGTTTTCTTCTATAACTTGTACAAAACTTTTAACTTCTTCGGGTTCAATGAAAAAGTTTAACCCTAAAGAATCTCTAGCATTATCTAAAGCTTCTTTAAAGGTATAATATCCTTTAAAAATAGGGTTTTGACAAGTAATATGTTTTCTAACTGTATCAAAATTATTAAAAAGACCTACTTTTGTACCTCTGTAAATAACATAATGAGAAAATTTTCTTTTTGGGATTACATTCTTTTCTGCCTTTAAATCTGAAAAATAAAAACTAAGGGCATTAAGAATTTGAACTTTGAAAGAGGTGGCATTTGGAAGAGTTTGAATATGCCACAAATTATCTAACAAACACTGTTGTTGAGGATTAACCTCGATTCCAGTGTATGATTTGAATTTTTTATTTTGATCTGTGTGGGTAGAAAGCATAACAGACCCAAACTGAAAATGTGTTTTTAAATTCTTCTCTCCCTTTTTTGAAATTTTCGAAATAGGAGAAGTTTGAGAAAAATTTCCCATCTGTAAGAATTTTGAACTGGGAGAAAAATCTGGGAATCACTTTCCATCTGTGTCAATTTTGAACTCTGAGAATCACTTCCCTTCTGTGTAAATTTTGAACTGGGAGAACTAGTAGAAGTATGTCCCAATTTTAGAAATTTAGGGCTACTTTCTGCAC
This sequence comes from Agastache rugosa, assembly GCA_031470985.1. Classification (NCBI taxonomy): domain Eukaryota; kingdom Viridiplantae; phylum Streptophyta; class Magnoliopsida; order Lamiales; family Lamiaceae; genus Agastache; species Agastache rugosa. Next base: position 31,100,323 of record CM062605.1, read on the forward strand.
TAGATGTTATCATTGGAGAATTGTCTGTAGAAACTTTCTCTGTAGCAACTTTCTCCTTGCCTTTAGGTCTGATGACCTTTTTGTAATTCATGACCTGTATTTAAATATTTAAAAATGTTACGGGAAAGTAAATCAGCTAGATTATTATCTTTTCCTTTGATATGTTCAAAGTTTATTGTATAACCTTTTTCTTGAATTAGGTTTTGTAAATTTACCCATCTGGTTCTGTTTATTTTTCTACTATTATCATTTTTTTTAAAATTTTACTATTGTTTCACAGTCTGTTCTTACTGTAAATTAATTATTTAAATAAATTTTGAATTTTTCTAATGAATTTATTAATGCCTGTATTTCGAAATCTAAAGAAGTCCAGTTACTTCCAATTTTTCCAAAATTTTCACTGCTATATGCAGCAATTCTTTCTTCATTTTTTGGGCAATATTTATTTTTCTTGCATAGCATAACAGCTCCCCATCCTTCTTTGGAGCCATCACATTCTATAATAATATAATCTGTTACTAGAGGTAATTCTAGTGGGTTAATTATTTTGACTGTTTCTTTTATTTTCTTAACTAAAAGAATATCTTCTCTATTAAAATTTCTTTGCCCATTCTTAGTAGTTTTGCTATATAATGGTTCTGCAAGCTTACTAAGGTTTGGTATAAATTTTCTAGCATAATTGAGCAATCCTAAGAATGCTTGAATTTGCTTTAAACCTTCTATATTTATGATATGGTAAAAGCAAAAAACCATATTACTGTTTTGGATTAAACTAATTAATCCTATTAAACTTTTAGTACTTTCAGTATCAAGTGTGGCTGCTAATGGTATATAAGTATTTTTATCTAGCCAAACTCTGCAATGTAGAGTAATTAAATTGGAAATTCCTTTATTAATACTTTCAAAACTTTTATTATTTATTGAAATAACTTCCTGTTTTTCTTCAATCTGTTGTGACATTTTACTACACTCAATTTCATCATCTGTTATAAGTAGAAGAAAAAATTGATAAAAGAAAAAATATACTTATAACAGATGATGAAACCGAGTGTAGTAAAATGTCACAACAGATTGAAGAAAAACAGGAAGTTATTTCAATATATATATATATATATATACCTTGTAATTCTCTAAAAAAAATTGTATATATTTGTATGTAATCTATACAATTAGCCTATATTAATGAATTACTGTAAAAGATACTAATATACTAGTAGCATTTATGATATAAAATCTGAATTAATTTTCTAATTGAGAATTCAAAGATTGTTTAATTGAAAAACAGGCTGCCAAGGTTGTTCACATTATGATTTTGTGGTGCCATTAGCTTCCACTGTTGTACCTTTACAGAGTGAAAACAACAGATTTGATTTGTCTTTGTCCAAACCCATCCATATTATTATATATAGGTCTAAAATGTAGGCCAATTAATAAAATATGTCTCTTTCAAGAGAACCGTTGCCAATAAATTTATTTGATTTGATATTTGAACAAATTCTTTAAATTCAGGCTTTTAATCTTTCCTAGCAGCAAGCAAAATGGTGCGTGCATGAAAATATGGTAGTATTTTTATTTTTAAAAAAAGAACAGTTATTTTTTTATATTTTGTATGTCAATCATTTTGAATGTTATAAACTTTGTAATAAAATAATCACCACATGAATCATATTTACTAAAATTTTCAGAATTCTTTTAATATTAAAATTTAATATTAAGGCATTGTATTAAGTTTTTTTAGAGGTGTCTCTAGATATTGATATCTTAATTATAAAAGGTCGTAGTAGATAGATTGAATATTTTTTATTTTAACGGCAAGTTACAAAGATCATAATACTTGAGTTACAATGAGATATAGCCAAACAACTTGCAAGATAAACTTGATTATATTTTTATTTTTTTTAAATTATACAAGATATATCATATAAACCATACAAAGATCATAATACTTGAGTTACAGTTAGATATCTTACAAGATAAACTTGATCATATTTAACCCGTAAATCACATATAATTTATTAATTTTTTTAAAAAATTATTTTAAATAACCGCCGCAAATTTTCACAATATATACATAGAAAAAGTTCGATGATCAATCATACGATTCATATCTATTAATTGCACATACCTATATTACTCGAAAGTCGTTGCATCGATTTATGTATACTAAAGAATATAGTAATATACTAAATATAGAATAAGCAAAAAATCCTAATTTGGTGATCTTTGGCACTTATCCAACCCCAACTTCAAAACCCTTCTAGTCGATAAAAATTTGTGTGCAGCGTATGTACCATATATTCGGACCACATTCGACCCGATCCAATCCAATCCATGTTCCGACACGGTCAATGTTGACCGTTGACTTTTTGAATTTTTTTTCAAGAGTCGAGCGAGGGGAGTCGAAGGTCTCGGAGCAAGCTAAAAGACATTAATGTTGTCACAATCATTATTTATAAATTAAAATCGGAGCCGAACGCGAAGACAAAAAAATCAAAAAGTCAACGTTAACTGAATCGGGTCGCGGGTCGGATCCGGGTCGAGTCGACCCGGATGCACCGTGGAGACGCTCCACGAGAGTGTGACTCTTTCTTGTCATAATTAAATCTAAAGCCCTAAATCCATAAATATCAAAATCCTAAAGTTTTTAACTTTTGAATTTTACACGATCCCTAAATTACGCAAATCGGTTAACTTTGCCACACATGAACTGATAAAAGTAACCAATTTTCTTTAAGCAAATGAATTCCCACCTTATAACTAAATAGTAAAAAAAAGTTCAACATAAAAGAAACTTTCAAAATCTCTAAATATATGTACGTAGATAACGAAGTGCAGCTCAGTTGGTAAGACGCCTCCCATGTATGTAATATCTTATGCTCGGCAGTAATTAATCCTATTATTTAAATAATTTTAAATTCCTATCAAATCATAAATTTCTAATAAAAATTGAATAACTGCCTCAAAAAAAAAATCAAAGAGATATATAGTAGGCGTTCCCATTACACTTAAATAAAAACATTAATATGATAGTTATAATAATAGATCATAGTCCTAAAAATAATAATCATAGACATTAGTATATCAAACCCTGCTAGGCGGCGTGTAAATACTATTTTATGAATTTCAAAGTCGAAAATTATATTCTTCTGTACTCTATATTAATTTCAAATAAAATGCTATAATAAAAATCACAAGTACAACAGAATTATTATTGAATAATCCGAATAATATGTTATTGTGAAATTTCAAACAACAATTATAATAAAATTCAATTATTTGCTTTCAACTTTCCAGCTTTCGTACCTCGTGAGCTGTAAGCAGGAACATCTAGTTAGAATTTAACACTTTAGGGACTTTTATTTCTTTTGTCATTTTCAAAACGGTTTAAATTGCACCATGCAAAAAATATACTCCCACCGTCTCATTTATTTTGTCATGTTACTGTTCGGCACAGTTATTAAGGAGAAAGGTAAAAAGAAAGAAAATGGGTAAATCACATCACTTTTGAATGATTAAGTATTTCCTTTTTAGGAAGCAAGACAATTTAAATGGAATAGCCCAAAACGGAAAGGAAGACAATTTCAATGGGACAGATGGGGTAATATAGTTTTCTTTTTTTATATATTGATGCGACCGTTTTTTTATAATCATCACAACCCAATCTTACTTCAATATAACAAGAGCAATACCATATACTCCCTCCGTCCCAATAGCAAGGTCTCGCTTTTCTTTTTCGGCTGTCCTAATAGCAAGGTCTCAGTCCAAATAAGGAAATAATTAGTGTGTAATAAGGGGAAAATATTTGTTGGTTATGAGTATTACTTTTAATTAAAATACTCCTTAATAAAGTGGAACAAACCTACTTTATATACTAAACCTCTTATTCTTAATAATCGTGCCCAAAAGAAGTGAGACCATGCTATTGAGACAGAGGGAGTATATTATATTATTATAAAAGCTTTTTTTGAATAATTATAAAAGTTTTTCAATATATAGAAGCACAATTTCATCATTGCTTATGTGTGTTGTATACTAATATATTATTATATAAATTTAAAATACCATAAATTAATTAAGAACATAAAATTGTTGCAAGTTGCAACACGAATGTCATTTAATCTCCTCATGCATAAGTTGTGTTTTTTTTTTTTTTTGCTTGGCTTATAAATCTTTTTAATCCTTGTTTAGCATAACTACTCTTATCAAAGCAGAAATTAATCAGATTAAACTATGATGATCATTTCCTTTTCACTATAAATCATTCCAACTGTGAGAATTATGTACTAAACTTAGTTTGAATCTATACTTAACCAAATAACTCACCCAATTCAAACCTATTTCAAACGCTCTTTCCACCATTAAAACAACACAAAATTGCATGCCATGTTACAAATTTGTTTATTAATCACTTTTATATTAAAAAAAATATATATGAATAGAAGAAGCATGTAGTCATGCAAATACACCTCAAAATCCCTCACCCCCATGCTTTTCTTGCTTCTTTTCCAATCTTGTGTATTAAAAGGGCTCTTAAATTTATCATAATTCTTGTAAAACTTAAGGCCACATTCCTTTTATACCTTATTATACTAATTCTTCATTAATCTCGTCTCAGATGGTAAAAACTAGTACTGCAGATCTACAGAAGGCTGTTTGGAACGAGGAAGAAGATGAAAAATTGGTCCCCTATCCTTCAAAGCAACGCGGAACAGGTAACTGGTCCGCGTCTTTAAAGAGATCATCAGGTACGTAGATCGAATTCTAGAGAGAGAGACTAAACATTAATCATGTCACAAGATATTGCCCGATTTAATGACAGGACAGAGAAGAAGTGGGAAAAGCTCTAGAGAGAGATGGAGCACTACTAATCAGAAGACTGATCCAAAGCTAAAGAGCTTCACCCCTCAAGAAGAGGAGCTTGTCATCCAACTACATGCAGTATTAGGCAGCAGGTTAATTAATCATCTGCTCGAAAAAAATAAAATAAAATACGAGACTGAAACATCATCTGATCTTCTGCAGGTGGCCAATAATAGCTCTCCAAATCCCCGAAAAGACCGAGAACGACGTGAAATTCCTATGGAACAGCAAACTGAAGAAGAAGCTCTCTGCAATGGGGATAGATCCAGTCACTCACAAGCCATTCTCTCAGATCCTCGCAGACTACGGCAATATGGGCGCCTTCCCAAAGGCGAGGACGCGCCTCGCCTCTCTCTCCCGAGACTTGAAGAGCGCGTTCGTCTTCAAACACGAGCAGCCTCAGACAGCAGAAGTGAAGGCAGAGCTATACTCACAGCTTGAGGCAATAAACCTAGTGACAGAGGCCTCAAAGCAGCAACAACAGCAGCAGCATTATATGACTAATGAATGCTTGTCGTCGTCTCCACCGGAATCTGGTGCGACGAGCTTCAGCTGGAGTGATTTCTTTCTGGAGGAGGCCTTCACTGCGCAGGATCAGAATGGAGGGCAATTTGGGCAGTGTGATGATGAGATTTCACAAGTGAAGAATAATAATATTGATGGTGGTGGAAGTGATCGTGTGGTCATGGTTGATGCATCATCATCAATATCATCTTCTTCTTCAAACACTGCATTTGTGGAAGCCATGATTGGGAAACAAGATGAAATGTGCTCTCAGCTTCCTTGCTTCTATGAGGAACCATTTTACTATTGAAAGAGTTTGTGTTGGTTTTGTACAAACGCGCACACACAGAGTAATAAAAGGTCACAAGGTTTTTCAATAGTACTTCAATTTGCTATCAAATCCAACGTATTTATCTACTGAGGAAATACCATATTTTGCCACATCGATTGGTCGGCATATTTATTTTTCAACAATGTCAAGACTTTTTAATTTTTGATAAATCAATACACATCGTTTCAACATTTTTGAATAAATTCAAAATCCACCATAAGTAAATCGACATGGCATAATATTGTCAATTTTATTGTTCGACGTCCAAAATTACAACTCATATTGGCATGAAGCATTAATTCTGCCGCGCCATTCAATTACTCAATTATCGAATGTCGGACAATGAAATTGAAAATATGGTCTAATACAATGTTGATAATGGACTTCAGAAGCTATCAATCAGTTTTGAGTTTCGACGTCATATCAATGTCTAAATCTCAACTTCAATTTCGCGTATAATAGGTGGGTCTAAATTGTCAAAATAATTAATCAAATTGGATCTTTATTACAAAAGTTTCAAAAAATGGGGTCTAAATTACAAATAATCTAAAGGTTGGGTGAATAAACTACAAATAACTCTTTTTGTCCTTTTAGATTGTTTCCAATTATATCCCTAAGCGCGCGCACGTATACAAGAGATTGCATAGAGGATACTTTAGTCAATTCCATAAATATAATAAAAAGATCCAAAGCTATAAATAAGTAGAAAGAGAAACAGAAGGATAGGGGGAGAGAGAGAAATGGTGGCGATATCACTGTACAAAGGCAACCTCCACAAAGTGCCGGACGTGCCCCATCGATGGCCGCATCCCACCCCTAAGATTTCACTCAAAGACTTCAAAATCCTCCTCCGCCGTCGCGCTAAAGCCCTTTCCCGCATCCGGACCTCCGCCTCCGATGTCGCGGCCGATGTGGCAACGACTTCGAACCCTAATCCTGCCCCTGCCCCAAATTCCAATGCCATCTGTGGCAATTTTGATCCGAGCTCCGCGCGTAATGCAGCGAGTGAAGTTGGCGGTGTTAATCATGTCGACAATCTCTGGTCGGATTCTGGATTGATGGTAAAGGGGGATTCGAAAAAGGGAGGGGAAAAGGAGGTGTCCAGGGAGGAGGGAAAGGCGGCGGATGAGATTTCGGTCGAGGGAGAAGGGTGTTTGAAAAAATTGGTGGAGAAGGATGATGTGTTGGCGGTGGAGGGGGAGAAGAAGGCTGTGGAGACTGTCGGGAATGATGTTGTAGCAGAGGTTCCAGTGAATAAGGCGGTCGAGGTATCCTACAGTATTTTAGGGATTTATGCTATGTGTATATTTCTGACTTATATTTTTCATATTGATGTCGATGATTGTTCCATGCTTATATTTTAGGATATGATTGTCTAATTCTGGCTTTGTTTGCGGGTGTGTGCGTGTTTGCTGATGTTTAACGGTTGCATTCATGGTTACATTTCATGGTTTTTATGTTCACATAATCATTTTATTGTCTTACTTTTGATATGGTAACGAATGGAAAATTTTAAACTGTTTTACATAGCTTCCCCTATTAGCTGGATAACTAAGGGATTATCTATGGTTTCAATTCATTGTCCTTTTCCACTTTCTGTTTGTGTGGTTTTATGAATTTTAATTATGAGTAAAATTAGCTATATCTTTAAGGTGATGCATTAACCGTGAAAGCCGGCAGAATCCGTGTGTAATTTGTATGGCACTAAATTCACTTTGGTTTTCTCTTTCATTTGGCAACGACATTCCATCTTTAATTGATTGATGAATAGTTTTTTAGGGCATATAACCTTTAGCTCGGTGTGAAGCTTGTATATGAGATTTTCCAATTTCTTGCAGTCTGTGGTGTATTACCGCACTTGTCATAGTAATCTATGAAGCTAGATCATAGGTTTCGTCTCTCTAACGGTTGTCAAAAGGCAGTGCTTCTGCACCTTGTGCGTGCTTTGCTGCCCTTAATTGAAATAAAAACTGTGTTTTAGGAGAAATAGTGACTGAGTTTCTTCATGAGCTGGTCGCTCTACTTGTAGATCCTATTCATTAATCATAATGTGATTATAAAAATCTCGTCTAAATTAGAATTTACCATTACGTTAATTCTTCTTGGGTCAAAATGAAAATTGTTCCCAAAATGGTGCACCCTGCTTCGGTTAGGAACAACACAAGGACCTTTTAGTGTCATGCTTTTGACAATCATGCTTGCTCATATATTCATGTTTCCAAAATGGTGCACCCTACCTCGTTTGTAATACTTCCGACCCGTGCTTTTGCTTCTTCCCATTTGATATCCCTTGAAAGCATCACCCACTCGAGAGTCGAGACATTTGTCTTGTTTTTCAATTATTCCATATGTTTATTTAGGAGATACAAGTACAATTTCAAAAATCTTTATTTGGCTTAAACTTTATAAGACAAGTTGTTTGTTGGTGCAAGAATGAATGAATTAAAAGATGAATTTTGTGGACATATTGAGACCTGAGATGTTTGTGATATGATATGGCATTATCTTATAAGCTTTACTGTACTGACAAAGCCATTCTGGACTGTAAAATCCCTTACGCCTGCTCTTTTCTTGCTTCTTGCCAGTTGCCAGTCGACATATTGTGTTAAGTTTTAGTAAGCTAGCTGACGTGAGATGCAGCGTAATTGCTATTAGATCCTTGCAATTAGATGAACCCTATAATCAGTATCATTGATCTTATATATCTTCGCCTTTGAATTTCTGCGAAGATGAATATAAATAAAATACTGTCTCTTATATTTTCTTCTCATGTGGCATATACTTATTCAATTCTTTCTTTTTTTTACATTATAGAATATCAACATGGAAAATGCGACAAGTGATGTGGACAAAAGAAGAAAGGAGGTTAAGGATAAGTTGGAAATTTTGAATGAAAAAAAACATAGTTTAGTACAAGTACTTAAACAGGTAACATATCTCTTTTGAATTTTGGATTAATGGTGAACTTGATGGAAGGTTTAATATGGTGTATTTTCTGTTGTCAGATTCTGAGTGCAGAAGAGCACTTTAAGAGACAGAACAGTGTGCAAGGAATGCCAAGCCGCCCTCCTCTTCCACTACAAGTGGATACCACAACTGATTCAGGGTCAATGATTAGGGTCAATACCCCTAGAACGGGAAAAGACGGAAATCCTTGTGGTGATATGGAGGGAGGAGAAGCTGATGATGTTTCAAACCATAATACACAATCTCGTCATTTAGCCCGTACAAGCAGTTGTTCACCATCTTCTGACTCCCAACAGCGGAAGTCAGTCTCAATCACGGTAAAAATTCAAATCATTTCATTAGATTTTCCCTTTTCTTTTCACTCCTTAAGGATTGCCGAACTAGAAAGAGCCGTCTAATTCCAACTTGGCTGTGGCTCTTACTTTGTCAAAAAATATTTATGACCGTGGATATATGGCTCGTACTTTCCCAAAAGTTAATGACTCCGAAGCTTTGGTAATTTGCTTTAATGGTGGCAGGTACCCCACTCATATAGAACTACACTAGGAGTTGCAGGTAGTCCTTCGCGGTTCGCACCTGCTGCGCAAGGACCCCCATCAGTTTCTGTCTCAGGAGCAAGTTATATCGCCTCTTCTCCTTCTCCTGCAGCATCTGGCGGCACTTCAGTTTTTAGAGATGGCAGGCTCCCTAGTCCTTGGAACTAAAAGCGCTCTGCCCACATATTCCTTATCACTTCTAAGTCGGCTGTTATTATCTAAAATCTCTTAATACACAGTTTAAAAGAAAGCAGAAAACTACAATATGAAGCATAATCTGTCCTTGCATGATTTGCCTGTACGAATGAGTTTATCATGTGCAGTCAACCCAATCTTCGAAAAATGTATTTTCTGTGGATCAATATTTTCTATGTTGTACATCAACTAAGTTGGCCTCATTGTATATAACCCTTTTGCTGATATCATGTTGTGATCTATGACATTGAGATTCCTAGAGTAGCTAGTTTTTGTTCTTGGATCAATTGTAAGAATGCATAATCCTTAGTAGGTAACTCTTGATATCGCGCTGAAAAGAACATCTTTGGGTTTTTGTCTTCTCTCTCCTTTTTTTTTTGGGAGAATAGAGAAGAACATCTTTATGCTGTTGGATGTTGATGTTCCTGAAGTAGAGGTTTATGAGAGATTTGATTTGATTACGTTCTTTTGGATGTGATGTCATTGTAAATCATGTTTTATTTAGATCAAATTCTTGGAAAGTAAACATGTTTTTTAATTTATTAATATTTTGGGACAAATCTCACTCAGGATGTGGTAGGCCCTTATAAGCCCAGTATGTAATTGTAAATTTGTAATCCCATATCATCATATTGTAGGGAGACATAGTAATTTAATTTTGCAAAAATTATGCAATCCCTCACTTCAGCTCATTAATGATATTCCCTCCGTCCCGCCTTAAGTGGTTACATTTCTTTATTGGGCTGTCCCATCATAAGTGACCACTTTCCTAATATGGAAACACCCTCTCTCACACAAAAGATGTGGCTCCATCACTTTTTATCTTTTTATCCTTTAAACACTCTTCTCCTAAATACCCGTGCCCAAAAGAAAGTTGTCAGTTATCATGGGAGGGAGTAGTAGATTCCATTGTGTGTGTGTGTGTGTTTTTCTGTCACTTTTCTTACATTTCATTTGTTTAATGCCATGACTGATGTTCTCTTCCTTATCTGTCTCTTTGTTTCTTGATTAAAAAATATTGTGTTTAAGAATGATTCTGTTTGATTGTGTTTTCTGCACCACCATAATTATCATTTGATGCCATCCTTTTAGTAGTGCAGAAAAATACAAAGGCCAATAATATCCTATGTATTAAAAAGATCGAAAGAGAAAAAAGAGTACAAGAAACGGGAGGCCAAAAAATCCTATCAACCTTAGCGGATAATAGGAATTTCATATAGGGTCGGGTCTAGTTAAAGTCTCTTGGAAAAACTCACAGGGAAAAAGGAAATATTGAATTTCATTGATTTTTTGTTGTTAACAAATATGCCTTTAATTTCATAAGATGTAGTATAACGTAATATTGGTTAAAAAAAAAAGGGAAAAAAAGAAGTTCGAAATGTCATTCATTAAAGAAGACCCTTGAGTATACTAATGTAACAAATTTTCTTAATGAACCTATGTTGTACTAAGCTAACCTTTTATTTTCTCTCCTTTTTTTTTTTTTTTTTCAGATGGCTAACATTGGTAAATACACTTGTAAAATGTTATACTCCCTCCGTCCCATTTATATAGGCGGATTGAAATTTTTACAATGATTAAGAAAAATTATTGAAAAAGTAAATTATATAGTAAATTTTTTAATATGCCCCTATTTATTATTTGACTATGTATTTTTTATGAGTTAATCAAAGAATTGAATAGGAATATATTAGTATATGAGCTAAACGACATTACTTTTTATGGAAATAAGTCTATATATTTGGGACATCCGAAAAAGGAAAACAAGTCTATATAAATGGCACCGTGGGAGTATCCATCAAAAGAAATAGCAGTCTATAATGAAGATTAGCAACTTTAAATGATAAACGAATTATACTATATACTCTATATTCTATAATAAATTTTATTTTGGGACCATGCTAAAGAGTGAACAATAATGGAGACAGAAAGTCCATGATGGGCAGTTCCGTGTTCCTCTGAATAAACCAAAGAGTGGTCCATTTATGAAATAAATATTACTACTAGTATCGATTATGGAGCTTTTTGCCAAACTATGCAATTATCATTCATAATTTATTTGACAGAATTAGTACCACTTACTTGATAGTTGAACTTTATTGGTACGGCATTTGTCCTGCATTTTTTTTTATTTATCCATCTCTTTTTTACATAGATTAATAAAATATTTAATGTATTTGAAGAAGTGAAATGAAATACAAATCACTTGTTAAACACTTCAACTAATAAATTACTCATTTAAACTGAAAGATTGTTACTGTAGAAGATTTTGGTGCATGTATATTAAAGAAAAAAAAAATTAACAAATTAAAAGAATGCTATGATGTCACTTGAGAGTGAAAATATTTCTCTATCCACATTGATGCGATCGTATAAAAAAATGTGTCAATCCATAAAAATAGACACTTTGCTTTTGCAAAAATAGAAAATACACACCTAAAAGAGAACAAATGAAATTTGAACATGTTTGATGTGCATGGACGAATTTAACCCTTGTTTGTGACATGTTTCTTTCAATTATTAATAAAATCTTACACACCACTTACACATATGTAAGAGATGTGTAAGAAATATGTACTTGTTTCTTGAAATTAACTGTCGAAATATACTAATTCCTAAAAAGACGTCCCTATAAACTTAATGAAGATCCTACTCGAAAATTGAAGATCCCTCTCGAGAGGGATTTGAAAAATGAAGATCCCTCTCGGGAGGAATTTGAAAAATAAAGATCCCGCTTGGAAAATTGAAGATTCCTTTCGGAAAAATTAAAGATCACTCTCGGGAGGAATTTGAAAACTGAGGATCCCGCTCGGAAAATTGAAGATCCCTCTCGAGAGGGATCTGAAAAAATGAAGATCCCACTCGAAAAATTGAAGATCCCTCTCGGGAAGGATCTTCAATTTTCCGAGTGGGATCTTCATTTTTTGTATTTTTTTTTCATGTTGTGTCAACTCCTTTTCAAGTTGTGTCAGCTTTTTGTCATAAAGTGAGTCCTATTAATGAGATTATTGTACATTGTGTATAATAAATTTGTTTGAATTGGGTGTGTATTTTTTATTTTTATAAAAGTAAAGTGTGTATAATAAATTTTTTCCCAAAAAAATCAAGTGTTGTCTACCTCTCCTGTGTGATTATTGCACATGGACGAATGTTTATCCAGTGCGTATCGAAGGGAGCTGTTGCAAGTTCCACGACATTAAAAAAAAAAGATGTCATCTTCACGGTATTTATTTAATAGACACTAAAGTATGACAATTTTTATCCTTACTATGAGAAAACTAATTGTATGTAAATTACCAAGCAAAATGAATAGTATTTTAGGTAAAATTCAAGAAAATGATAAGAATTTGTATTTTAAATAGAATGGCTTTGATAATTCGTGAAATCCAAAATACTAGCAAGCTCTAAATTCATTGAACTATATCCAAGGTATTTGAATTCTCTCTCTATAGCAGATGGAGTATTTTTTTCTGGGATGCATAAAGCATTGGTTTTCTTCAGCAATACGACCTATAACTATCCCCCACCTCCTTCATTCTTCACCTGGCTTTACTTTTTGAATAAACATTACAAAAAATTTTAAAGGCTGCTTGACGGTGGATTTGAACCCGTAATCTTTGGCTCGGGTATTAACCACTCTACCATTAGACTAACATACGCACACACCTGCCTTCACTTTTTTTTTTTTTTTTTTTTATGAATATCATTACAAATATTAAACTCACACACCCCACCTAGGGTTTTTTTGTGGCCGAGAGTACTCGAACCTCTGACCTATTGGTCAATAGGCAACCACTCCACCACTAGGCCATCCCCACTGGGACCCTGCCTTCACTTTTTATTAGTATAATACTGCAATCTGAGGTTTCTGCTTTTCTATTTTTGTCTTTTCATTTCTCTCATAAATTAGAAAATTATATTATATTATTGATGATGCAAATGACGAAAATGACTATGAGATGATGAGCAGCTTGTTTGCAATAAAAGTTCCAAATTTTTTATTTTTTATTTTTTTTTACTTGATAAGATCCAAATTTTATTATATTTGTATTTCTCACATATTCATAGGACAATATATATATAGGGAAGAGATCAAATAGAAATGTTTTTATATGCATTAACTAAAAATAAATCCGCAACGTCCATTTATTTAGATTGATGACCTAGATTAATGGGATGATTAAAAGTTATATTTTGCCTAAACAAATATAATAAGGGTATACGAGTACTTTTAATTAAAGATATGTGAACGACTGCTTCCTAAATTATTGGGATTTATTATAATATGCAATAGAAATCTTCCTAAATGATTTTCTTTGGTGGGATTTATGAACGACAACTGCTTTCTGTAAATTTTTTATTATTGTTGTTTTTGTTATAAAATACTGTTTGATAATATTTCTTATTGTTTTTTATTTAAAGTGTTAATGCATATTAATATATTATTTATTGTTTTCTTTGTATAAATTATTGTTTGTTACTGTTAATTGTTGTTTTTTATTAATGGATTAAACTATGGTTGATGCACGTACGTATATATGGTATGCAATAACACTTTGATTAAAAACCAATAATAAAATGTTACCGTTATTTCTTATTGCTTTTTACTTAAAATGTTAATTCATATTAATATATTATTTATTGTTTTCTTTGTATAAATTATTGTTTGTTAGTATTTATTTTTATTTTTTTTATTAATAGTTAACCCATGCATGAATTGACGCACTTACATAGTATGCAATAACACTATAATTAAAAAACAATAATAAAATGTTACTGTTGTTTTTTAACCTATGGATTAATGCACATATGTATAATATGCAATAACACTTTAATTAAAAAGCAATAATAAAAATATTAACTAGTTCCCGATCATATGCAATAATGCCATATCAATGGTGCCCTCATATTTATTCTCCTCCAGATTCATAAAAGCAATACGATTGGATTTTTTTACATATTTGATTTTATTTGGGATGGTTTATCTCTCCTTCAGATTTTTGATGTAACAAACCCGATTTTTTTGTAAGGTCGGTAAATTAATATATATTACTTTAATGCCCCTGCCCCTAGATTTCAGCATTTCAGAATTATTAAATCATGCAATCTAAACCGTACAAATTTATATAATCAATGGTGTATAATGATTTTTAGTTAACACGTGTGGAATCATTTCTATTATAGTATTATATACTAATAAGAAAGTTGGCAAAATTGAAACCCTGGTCACCAACTGTTATACTCATTCTAATTAAATAATTAATTATTGTAATTTTTTTTAAAGATGGATACAAATTTATCATCAATCACAAATTTCATGATATTACAAATAGTTATATATAAAGTATAAACCACAATACTATCACAATTTTAACAAGCTAGTATAAACTAAACACAAATCCATAAAATAAGAAAGATAACTCGTACCTTAGTGATACTTGAATCATAGACCTCTTACTTAATACTTCCTCCGTCCCATTTATATAGGCTTGTTTTCCTTTTTCGGATGTCCCAAATATATAGGCTTGTTTCTATAAAAAGTAATGTTTTTTAAATCATTTACTAATTTATCCCTATTTAATTCTTTGATTGACTCATGAAATATGCATAGTCAAAGAATAAATATGGGCATATTTGAAAGTTTACTATATAATTTACATTTTCAATAATTTTTCTTAATCCTTGTGAAAAGTCCAATAAGCTTATATAAATGGGACGGAGGGAGTAAGAGTTTTATGGGAATTAAATATTGTAATTAGCATTAACTAAGAGGCGGATTAATTAGGGTTACTAGGTACAACCTGTAACATCTTCAAATTTCTAAATGCGCCCACTAATTTCGTTGACCAAAAAACCCTTTGCAACGGACATATTGTCATTATCATTAGAATTCTCATACTAATTTAATCAAATATTGGCATTATTTATTTATTCTAAGAGAATAGTTTGAAATTTATTTCAACAACAACAACAATAATAATAATAATAATAATAATAATAATAATAATAATAATATTGCCCAAAAGGCCCACAACATGCAATTCAGTCATGGTGGAGCGGCCGTTGTTGGCCTGCAAATTTCTGCATGATTGGAAGGGCACAAAAGTTAAATCCCATGATTTGTTAAAAATGGATTAATTATAAGAGAAACATATTCCGACTTGTGACTTTGTATTTTCTAAAATAAATATTACAAGATTCGGATTGTGTCATGACATCTAAAGCATACTGGATTTTATTTGTATTACATATAATTTTATTTTTTTAGAGAATTACAAAGGTATATATACAATGATAAATAAAGCACTATTTTATTAATATATAATCCACATGAAAATTGAATTTGTGATGTTTGCATGTTGGCAGCTTATTTTTTATTTACTTTTTTCAAAATATATTGAAGCACGAGAAGAAATATACCAAGTCACAAACGTCTAAAACAACAATTTCTTAATGAATCATAATTAGCTATTATTGCTAGAAATTGAATCTTAAAAAAATTATATACCGTAATTATAGAATAATCAATTATTAACTAAAAATAAATTATATTACTCTAATTAGATATAATCATCCCTTGTTTAAAAACCTATAAAATTAAGCTAAAATATAAAAAATTAAATTGAGAGAAAATTACAATACAAAAATGAGTGAAAAACTAAAAAAAATGACAGGTGGAACATGAAAAAATAGGATAGATAATTCCAAGTGCTTAAACATTGCTTTTATACTGAAAAATGTAGTTACCATTTTTACATTTCATAAAATTTTTGTCCCAGTCCTGGGATTCCAACAATATGTATAATAACTATCAAAATCAAGAAACAAGATTACATTAATTAATTCCAGGAGACAAATGAAGAGAATTTTAAGCATTTAAAGAAAAAAAAAAGTAATAAACGAATGAATGAGTTGTTAATTATACCTTCCGTAGCGAAACAGAAAATACTGTGTTAATATTTATTATTTTATCACATGAAAATCCAGGTACTGCTATTGATGCATTAAGTACCACATGGCTTTGCAAAAGATGAGATGCAGATCAGAGTCAACAGTCAACACAATGCCTCTTCTCTTCTCCTCCGCACCCAGCGCATTTTAGAACCAATCCCCAGCAAACAGATCTCATTTCAAGTCTAGTCCACATCCAAATGTACATCCCCCTCTTCCGGCCCCACTTTACCTTTCTTCTCTCTATCAAGACCACTACATTCTCTCTCTATCTCTCTCTCACACACAGACGCACAGGATACCCTATTCACGAATTAATCTTTCTTCCCCATTACCCTTTTTTTTTTTTTTTCATTTTATCCTTTATATGGCTCATCAGACCAGCGACAGGCGCATCTTAGCAGCTCCAGACTCCCAAATACTCATGGATCCCACATCACGAAAGCCCAAACCCAACCCTTCCGCCACCACCGCCGCCGCCAAGAACCACCACCGCTACCACCCACATCCCGTCCCAGATCCCACCGTCGCCGCCCCACCTTCCACCATCCAAACCATCTCCCACCGCTTCTCCAAACTCTACACAAATAACAAGAAACTCGTTTCTCACTCCTCCACAAAGCCCCACCCGCACCCACACCCACAACCCGACCCGAATCTCCGTAGCCAAAACCCTTCATTTTCGCCGTTCTTGGACACGTCATGCACCACCCTCACAAAATCAAGCAGTCAGCACGGCAGAAACGGCGCCGTTTTCTCGGTCGCCGAGAAAAAAATGGTGGAGAAAAATCCGTTGGTGAGCACGAAAATCAAGGTGAGAGAGAAAGATGATTTATTAGAGAAACCATCTTTCAAGAAAGACCCCAAAAGATCATCTTTTGATGAGATTGATGCGGAGAAGAAGGGATCCCAATTGATGGTGGATGAGGAAAAAATGAAGGGGCTTCACCAAGGAGGTAGAAATTCTCTCTCCCTCTCCTCAATCCCTCCAACGGTCAATAATGGAGGAGGTAGAAGAAGATCATTCTGCAGCTCACAGGTGGAGTTGGCCGATTTCTTTTCTTGCAGCGGTGTCAAAGTTGTGGCCGTTGATATGCCGCCATTCATGCAAATCCATGCTGTCAATTGTGCAAGAAAGGCGCATGATAGCCTCGAAAAGTTCACTTCCAAGACTCTAGCTTTGACACTCAAAAAGGTAACTAACTAAATCAATTTTCATGATTAACGATGATGAAACCTTTGATTTATTTTTTTTATTTAGTGTTTCAACTATCTATATAATTAAATTAAATTAACTTATGTTCATGCTAATAGTACTATACTAGGTGAAATATCTAGTGTTTAAAAAAAAACAAAATACACACACATGCCACGACGGCTAGCATATTTCATCGAGTGTAGCATGTGACGAACACTACGGCATTGATTGATTCGATAGTTAAGAGTTATTGGTTTGTACAGGAGTTTGATGGGGTATATGGACCTGCTTGGCACTGCATAGTAGGGACCAGTTTTGGATCATTTGTGACACATTCAGTAGGTGGATTTATGTATTTCTCCATGGATCAAAAGCTATATATTTTGCTCTTCAAGACTGCTGTACAAAGAGCAGAGTGAAATGAAATGAAATCCTACACAAATTAATTAGCACAAAAGGAAAAAAGATCAGCATTTTCTGGTGATTGTCTTCATCCCTTTTTTTAGCATAGGAAAAAAAGAGAGATTTTTGGGAAGAAATTGCTGTCTCCTCTGTAATTTTGTGTACATTATTAATGTTTCCGAGAAAAGAATATGGAAAGATGGTATTGTTCCTTGTGGGATCATTGAATTCAGAGATAATTTGAGGCAGCAGCCAGATTTTGTGATAACCTTAAAGAAGGGAATTAAAAGAATTGTGTGATAATGTGTGCGTGTGTGTGTTTCTGGGAAATTGAGGATGTGAGATGAGATTTGGGTGAGTTTAAGTTGGAAGATCACATTCTTTTTTATTTATTAGTTTGAGTAAATTATTGGAAATACAAGAATTGATTGGATGTGTCATTTCTCACTATGTTGACTGTCATGTGGCTTACTAGATTGCTATCATTATCTTGCTTGGCTTTTTGTATTTAAAAAAAAAAAATTATTTTTCATTTATGGCGAAGGAACATCTTTGCCTTTAATCTGGGTTTGTGGTGTGGTTTTTGGATGAATTGAGTGATTGTTGCAAACTTATTTTTTGTTTGTATTACTATATTTTATTGGTGTATATGTTGTCGATACAATAATATAATACTAATATGTGGAAAATGGTTATTAGGCGTGAATGAAAATAATAAATTTTAAATAAGATTTTAATTTCAGTCAAATGCCATTGGAACATTGTCACATTACTTGGGACATATTAATGGCCGTGACCAGGAAATGTATTCATATTATTGTATACTAAATTCCGACATAATAGTTGCATAATAACATGCCAAGTGAAAAAAAAAAAAAAAACAATTTCATACACCATAATCAAAACGTAACCTCGCCAAACTGACATATTAGATTGTTTTTCTTACAAATATTTTTTTTTCATATCGTAATAATAAATAAAATTAAAAAATACAATTGGAACTTTGAATTGAGTCTAAGACTCAACAAAAGAGTTCAAATATGACTTGTCATTTTCCTTCATCCAATTTAGCTCTTTTCTAATCGAAAAAGTCCCACTTAATAATGAAATAAAAAGCTAATTCATACCTTTTGACCCCCATGTCACATAAGACTAATTTGGCCTTGCTTGTAAGCTGTATGCCAAATCACATATTTTTTTTGTCACTATTTATATTTATTTACAAGATTTATCTCCATCTCATGACATATGGGGACCAAGAGGTAATGCAAATATCCATTTTGAGTTGAGGTTGAGTCAAATATAAGAAAACAAACTAACATGTACGCCCACCCTCAAATAAGAAACACCGATATTTCTCTCGTATGGTTTGCAGGCTATATTGCATAAGAGTGGAAGTTTATCCCGTGTGCATCGAAGATAGCTGCTGCAAGTTCTCACGACATCAAAAACAAATAAAAAACTAATTAGTTTTGATTAACAATTAAATTTTGTGTTTCATTGAAGAGTGCATGTTTTGTGTACGATGATAATGTCATACGTTACATAGAAATTAAATTAAAGTTAGGGTGTGACATGTAATAGTGAATTTAAATTGTTCACTTAGGGTCCCTTTCAAAAAATTTATTTCTTTTTGCCTCCTCAAGATGTTCTATATCCATAAATCAATGGGCTAGTATTTATATAAAACACAATTTAAAGCCCAAATCAGCCCATTACTTAATTAAACTGCAGTTTATTTTTAGCTGAAGCCCATTTATTTAGGAATAATGTATATCAGCTTAATGGGCTTTAATCAGTGGCCCAATTCCTATCCATTTGTTTTTTTCTACTCATTCGGTCCTACAAAATTAGTCACTTATTTCTTTTTGAGATGTTCCAACTCTTAGTCTACTTTCCTAATTGAAATTTAATTAAAATATTCTTTTACTAAAATGCCTCATTTAAAGAAATGTGAAAAATTATGCATGTAGTAGTAAATGGCAAAATAGAATAATTACATACAGATTATGTTCTTCAAAGCAAATTAAATGTATTTTTTTAATATGTGTGAAAATTGATAGAGGACTAATTTTGTGGGACGGGGGGACTATTATTTATGTTGTAATTTTTGTTGATATCATGAAAATCCATAAGGATAATATACTGAAATTCTTCACATGTTACTTTATTATTGCTTCTAAACTATGTAAATTTAAATTTTGTTATTTCTTATTGAGTTTTTCAAAATGATCATGAATAAATAGTAAATACTAGTACTATTTTACAACTATTATGAGCTTAATTTATTTGAAATTTAGTAGTCAATTCTAGAAATAGTGCATGATGCTCCTATTAAAATAGACTCCTCATAGATAAGACATCCAATGTCCAATATATATAAGTCCCAAACTTTAATTCATTAATAATGTGAAAAGCCCTTTCAATGATTTTGACATGTTACATTCCACCCATTAAAGGTTAATATGACCTATCTGACCTATCTCATCAAGAGAGAGGGGAAAAAAATTTCAAAAAAGTTGTTTCTTGCTTCAAGTACCTTCTTTGAATTTGGGTTTACAAAAATAATTGGTTTCGTCAAAATAGTATTTTTCAAGAATAAAATCATGAATTGAATCGATTATTGACTATAAACATGGACATGTGCTAGTTTTCTTTTCTCTTTAGTTCTAGGAGTTTTCTTATTTTAAACTCACAGAAGAAACAATGAAATTTAAATCCTAAATTCTATTTTGATATTTGTAAGATTGTTTATTTTAAATAATATCTCAAGCATCGATTATTAGTTTTGATAGAGTAATAAATATTGATAACATTTGTTCTAGAAAATAATTGCACCAAAGTTGAGCTTACGTGACCTTGGTTACACGCAGTTTGAATTCCACATTCTAATAATTCGTCAATTTCATTATCACCCAAATTAATGATCGACATTTTTGTATGGACCTTTAAAAAAAATCCTATATGGGTCTCAAAACTCATCATGGGCATTTTTTTTATAATAAATTTTGGCTATTTATTAGGGATATTTAATAATAATTGGGATTTCTCTTCAAAAAATAATACTAATAATAGTTGGGATTTAATTTTTTATTTCAACTTCTCTCACTACACAAGTTCACTTTCATCTTTCCCAGCAATGAATATTGTTAGTAGATATAGCGAGTTCTTAAAACAACGCCAAAAAGGGTAATCAATTTTACTTGATTATTATCGAAGATATCAAGGATGATGACTGTCTTATGAAATATCTTGTTACAATCGATTGGAGCTTAATCAGGCAGCAAACTATATTGTGTTCGCAATGCCCAAGTTGAGTGTTTTGTAATGTTGTTCCTTCTCATATTACTCGATATGTGTAAACTGTAATTAGTTGGTTTCCAACGAAAATTTCTTCGATCTCAAAAGAAAATTTATCGCTTGAAATCAAAGTACTATTAGTTATCAAGAAAAATATATAGGGAAAAAAAATGAAAAGGCATATTAGCTATGATTGGAATTTACAAACCACCAATCATATCTTGACATTTCTCAAGTAGAAAAAAAGAAAAGAAAAATCCACTCACCATCAATCGTTTCTTCTAGTGTTTGTCTTACACATTTCATATTCTCTCTTGCCATTTTGATGTAACAATGAAAAACTTGTGTGGGCTTATCATATTTCATGTGTCTTTAATTGGATGTAATGGACAAATGAGATGTGGTAGATAGATGTGAAAAGAATAGTCACAAAACCCTAGCTTTACCAAACCGATACCTTTAGGACATGTGCCTAATGCCGAACAAAGCAAACAACCTAATAATAAGGTGTTGGTCACTCTCATAGTAGACATCACTCGTTATATAGTGACTATACTAGTGGATTACCAAAAATTCAGACGTGTCAGTACACGCTGCGTGTATGTTATTTCGTAAACTTAATATTACAGTTTACTTCAAACGCACAATTATTTTCCAATGTACTTAGACAACTACTTCGAAAGCGAACATGCATAGCTCTCTTAGAAATTCTATATACATGAGGAGTATTCTAAAACACTTTTATCGATTGATGCTAAGGGCAAAGTTATATCTAATCATCTTTAATTAATTTCAACACATGGAATGGAATGTACTCAATAGGGTTAGCACAATTCGATTATCAAAACCGAACCGGTACCATCAATTTTTTAAAATTAGAAGAGAAAACCAATTCATCGTTTTCTTTAAATTATATTTTCAGGACGATTTTAGTATAGTTTCTCGGTGGATTCGTGTTTTCATACTTTTTTGCTCACCTCTACTACTTGATAAATTAGTGTTTGATTGGAATTTTGACGTTGTAAAGTAATTAAGATCCATTTATAAAACGAACTTCCCTATTAGGCGTGATTTAACGTAGACTTTATCTGATCACTTCAAATGTTTGATGAAAAATATGCTGCGAGAGGCAAACTGGCAAAGTTAGGCAGTATTATTTTGAGAATATATATTAAAGAGGATTAGGTTTTTATAAACGCAAAATTCTTCTCATTAATTTAATTTCCATTTAATAAAGCAAGCAAAGCATGTGGCTTGATCAAAAAGCGAGCATAAACAATTTGTTGTTGAATTTATCTTTATTTAGTATATAAATTTATTGAGTTATATTTCATAAGTAGTGCTCATATTCTATTTATGTAGGAGTATAATAATTACCTGTGTGTTTTTCACAATAAATTACCAACGCATTAAGACAAAAAAAAATAATGATTTTAATACTATTTTTTTTTTTGTTGTATATAGTATTTATATTAATTTTTTACAGTAATTAGATATTTTTATGTATTTCAAAAAGAAATTTTTATGTAATTTTCTGTTGCTGTAAATTATATTTAAACATCTAATATTATTGAAGATCCCTTTAACTCCCTCTGTCCAATAGCAAAGTCCCTATTTCCTTTTTCGTATGTCTCAAACTCCTAATAGTAAGGTCTCATTCCAAAAATAGAAACAATTAAATCTTCAAAAGGCTTGGGACCCACCACTTTTAATCTTTTTAACTCTTATTTCTTAATAACCGTACCCAAAATAAGAGGGATCTTGCTATTAGGACGGAGAAAGTATCATTTAATTAATATTATTAAAGACCCCTTTTATCACATATGATTGAATTATTATAACATTAATTTGTAATAAGAAATAAAAAAAATAAAACATAAAAATTGCTCCATTTTGGAGTAGTGATGCTTTATCAAATATTCCCTCCGTCTCAATAGCAAGACCTCCTTGTTTTGGGCACGGTTATTAAAGAAACAAGAGTAAAAAGATAAAAATGGTAGGTTCAAGTCTTTTGAAAAGTTAATTGTTTATATTTTTAAACGGGAATCTTGCTATTGAGACAGACGAAAATGAAAAGAAAACCTTGAGACAGACGAAAAAGAAAAGATGAATCTTACTATTGAAACAGAAGGAGTAGTAGTAAAACTCAATGCCCTATAAATTTATATGAAGTTCAATTAAATTTGATTTTAACTGATTACCAAAATAGGCAAAGAGTAAAAAGGGGTGAAAAAATAGACAAGAATGAAAACGAAAGCCGCTGCTATGCTAACATACGCATGAGGCGCAGTACGCAGTACGCAGTTCTTCTTCCAACTATCTCCTTCCTCAGCCTCACATCACTCTCTCTCTCTCTCTCTCAATTTCAGCATCACTATACTTTCACGCTCGGTAACCATTACTATCTTCTTTATATTAACCCCATCCCTCCACGCCCACTGCTCACACTTTCCACATTCATCCACACACTTCATCACACACACAACCGCTAAAAAGGAGAAAAACAAAACAATTGCACAAAATTGGTTGAATCTGTCCTTTTCTGGTGGGGGTGGAGCGGAAATAGAGAAATGGATCCACCGTTGGTAAACGAGGCGTCATTTACCGCCGCCGCAAACCCGAATTCGTATAGTTTGGCGGGGCTGCTGTCGTTTCCCGGCAGCGCCGGACTGGGCCTCAGAATGGGGAGCTTGGGCCGCAGCGGCGGAGGAGCCGCTGCGTCGCTTGAGGAATCGACGGTGACGGAGCAGAGCGGAAGCGGGAATGGCGGCGCGAAGCGGAGGAGGGATGTTGGGAGCTCATTTGATGATGACTCTTCTAAAATTGTCTCCACCAGCAGTGCTAATCAAGATGTGGTATGTCGTGCTTCCCGACCTTGACAATGGCTGTTCTAGAGAGAGAGAGAGTGTGAGAGTGTGTGTGTGTGTTCATCTTATCTCTGTGTGTTTTTTTTCTCTTTTCCTTACTTGTTTTTGCATTTATTCTTACTATTACTTCAGCTGCTTTAGTAATTTCTGGTCTTGAAATTTAGTCCTAAAAAACATTAATTTTCCATTGCTAAATGTAATTCTTGAAATTTTTGCTTTTTGAGTATATGATTGTGAAAGGTGTAAGCTTTTTTGTAAACTCTTCATCCATGCGATATATTTTTTTTTTCTTTTTTTTTCTGTATTTTGTTCCTAATACTCTTTAAGAATTCATCATCATATAATTTAGTTGAGTAAGAATGTTAGATTATTATATCTAGTCATTACAGAATTTGGATATAACCCTGATAATTTCATATGTTCCTTTTGTACATTTCATTGGTGATTTGCGTTTGTGTCAATTCATTCAATCAGATTGAAGAACATGATCATCATGAGATAATGTACTTCATCTTCTCGTTGACAGAGTGAGTCGAATGCTAAACGAACAAAGGCATCTGAATCTGGGGATCGAAATGGCTTGAAAACGGAAGCAGAAATGCTTTCGGGGAGCAGTGGCAAGCCGGTTCAGGAGAAAAGTAAACCTGAACCGCCTAAAGACTATATTCATGTTAGAGCAAGAAGGGGTCAAGCTACCGATAGCCATAGTTTAGCTGAAAGAGTCTGTTCTTGCTAGCCTCCTTTGAGATCTGATCACACGTTTGTTCATATTTTTCGTTAGTGATTTCTCTCGTTTTATCTCAGGCTCGGAGGGAAAAGATCAGCGAGAGGATGAAAATCCTGCAAGATTTGGTGCCAGGATGTAATAAGGTGCCTTAGCTTTTTTAATAGTGTCTAGTAAATAGAATGATAGTATTTTTAGGTTTCTTATGAGTATTCGGCTTGATCTTTTTGTGTAGTGTCGTGATTAGATTTGGAAGTTAAACCAGAAATTTCATGGCTAATGAAATATGTGTTTCTTCAGGTTATTGGAAAAGCTCTTGTTCTTGATGAAATAATTAATTACATACAGTCCTTACAGCGTCAAGTTGAGGTAGCTCGTTTTCAACTGCCGTTTGTTTTATTTTATCTTCCCTACCCTCATGCTTAAACTTTAACTTTGTTCTTTCGTGTTTGTAATTTCTGCCTCAGTTTTTGTCGATGAAGCTTGAAGCGGTTAACTCGAGGTTGAGTCCCACAATAGAAGGGTTTCCTTCCAAAGACGTATGTTCAAAAACATCTATAGGATATCTAAGTTTCCCTTCAAGAAATTTTCTGCCATTTTTTCATGTTGCTGAGATAAATATGAGGCATAAATTCACTTCTTATAAGTATAATATTGAACATTTTGTTGTAAGAAATTCTCATTTGGTTCTTTTACAATTGGTTCTGTGAACATAGGCAAAACAACGACGAACATTGTGCTTTGCTGTCCAAAATTTCTTCCAAAATCTGCCAAGTTCAATTTCAAGTAATCTGTAGAAAGTTAAAAATTATACCTTGGTTGAAATGAGTTTGGAGTTTGTTCTGTATTTACTGGTGCTACGTCTGCAGATATGAATGATGGAAGCACATTCTTTCTCGTATGCTTGTCTTCATGCTCGATGTCATGTTCTCGTACTTGTCCTGTTTGTCTGAAACACTTAGTGTCGATTACTTGCTAACTCTGCACTACTTTCTTTATGATCAAAAGACAGATTTCCTTGATTCTTGATTCTCTAACAATTTGCCTGATTCTGTCTTAACATCGATCTATTTTCACATGTCCATTGTGCATAAGGTGTTTTATATGTTAAAGTTGATCAGGAAACTCTTCAGATGCATCTATTAAGCTGTTCTCTCACTTGAATACTTGCTTGAAACCGCATTCCTTGAAAATGTGGTTTTTGGCAGCTAGCAGGACCTGCATTTGATGCCAACGGGATGATCTACGGGCCACAGACACCAACACCGGGAGTATACGCCAGAGGATCGCAGGCGGAGTGGCTTCACATGCAGATTGGAGGTGGTTTTGAAAGATCAACATGACAGGAGGCTTAGCAATTCTTGGATTGAACCAGCATTTTAGAATCTGTGTTCCTGTTCTCTCTCTCTCTCTCTCTCATGTACAAGTTAGTTATCAGATTGTAATCAGTGTATCTTAGCAAACATGTGTAAGTTATTTATAAGAATGTCTTAAACTTGTAATTCCTCCATTTATCTGTAAAATAGATATCTACCTTCTTACATTAAAATCTTTACATCTCATCCATCAAAGTAATAAAATCTCACATTTTTCAACAATTCCATCAGCTAAAAACTAACAGTTCCAGTACTTCATCTTTTAGAAGCCCGATCGCGCCACGAGCCTTTCTGCCTGGTTAAAACCTGCAGAGATCAAAGTTTTATCAGCACAAGCTGTATGGATCTATCTCGTCGAATTCTTCTCCCTATAACGTGCATTGAATTACCTCGTTGCTGAGAAGACTTGTGGTAGAAGCGGTTTCAACGTTTTCTTCTCCATGGTTCGCGCCCTCTGCCTCGTCGTCTGTTTCTGCAGGTGGTGGGTGTGAAGAAACTCCAAAGATGGCTTCATCGTGAAGAGCCTTCATTTCTTCCTCTTTCCTCGCCTTAAAAATTGAAGCAGCACATATGAAACTAGAGTTTTGAAAACATAAAGCAATGAACGAGACTTTGATTACCGCCACTGCAGAGAAACGAAAGCTTTGTCCCATGTTCTTGACCAACACAGCATCATCCTCCGCAGCTGCCAATAGGTGACACAACGAGCATTATTATTATGATTTGCACAACACAAAAAAAAAAAAAAGAGGGGCACCATTTATTCTAAAATTTGTTTTTAGAAGGAGCTCCCTTGATTTCCTACATGATCTAATTTACACTTTCTCCTTTACTATCTAAAAAAACCTCATTTTGAGCTTATATCATTTTCGAGGATTCTGTTGTAAGCATTAACAGCCATCATAATGTAGAAAATAACCAAAGAATGTTAACTTCAGCCGATCAAATAGACAGGTCAAAATGACAGAGAGGATAACCAGAAGCAATTCACCTTCTATCTCCTCCTCATCATCGAGAGGGGCATCTTTGTCGAACTCAAAACGCTCCCATCCAGAGCCTTTTCCAATTGTTTCATCATTTTCAGCTGTGGCAATGATTTCAATGTTACTACTGAAAAACACAGCTAAGGAAACAACACGAAAAACAATGTCATAGAGTTGATGCAGTAGTAGTAGTAGCACCCTGGAACATGGGGGAAATGCATCCTTTCCTTCCACTGTCAAATGAGATTATGAAATGATAGCAGCTACTAATCAACTTTCTTGAACGAGAAAAAGTTTCGGACAATTAAAAAATATCAGAACATCGAACAAACATAAACCACTTCTACTTTGATGCTTGGTCATGGCCTAATCTATCTGCAATTTCATCAGAAAAGTTGCTTTCATGCTAAGAAAAATATAACATTTGAGGATTATAACACTGATCACAAGATCATGCACTGCTATTGACATCTAATCAAGACCGAAAAGCTAACCAAATGATACTCTAAGTTCGTCTTATTGTATCCAAATGATAGCTGCCAAAACACATATAGTTACAGCTGTTTTTATCATTCTTCATAATATTTTATCAAAGAAAACACAACACCATAAAAAGAAATTGAATGAGGATATTTTACCAGTTTTTGAAAGCTGAAGCTTCATCTTGGCTTTGACTCTTTCAGCTGGTGTCTATTGAAATAAAGAAGATTACAAACATTATATTGAACGAACATTGCAAGAGATTGAAAATCGTGATTGAATTTGAACTCACCATACTATCATAACCATTGATAAGTTTAGCATAATCAATCCCACCACCACCAGCACGACGGACCACCTCCCGCTTCTTCCCTTTATCCAACCTCCGCTCTTCCGGCGATCCTTGCCTCTTACTTCTCTCTCTATTCTTCTGTCTACTCCTACTCCTAGACCGATATCTACGCCTCGAACCATCCTCCCGGCTCCTACTCCTCCGTTTCGACCGCCTATCGCGGCTCCGGCTCCTGGTCCGCCGCTTCGAATGCTTATCCCTAACTCTATCTCGGCTAGAACTCCGGCTCCGGCTACGACTCCTGCTCCGCCGCTTTGAATTTGTATCCCTAATCCTATCTCGGCTTGAGTTTCGGCTAGGGCTGCGGCTTCGGGGCTTATTAGGTTTTTTGCTGAGCTTGTTTTGGATTGATTGAATGTTTGCTTGCTTTTCCAAGTCGGAGGTTTTTGAAGGACTGGATGCTCTGACGAAGCTACTGAGGAACGATGAGGCGGCGGGGAGGGCGGAGCCTCTGGATGGAACGTCGTCGTTTGTGGACGAACTGTTAGAAGAGAAGCCGAGACCCTGCTTGAATCGGGCGGCACCTTCACCTCTACCCTTCAGGTCGTCGTAGTACGCGGCCAGCTTCTCGTCCTCCATTTCCGGCGCCGGCGGCGGAAAACCGCTTAAATAAACGGACTATTTTGGGAATGAATTTATCAGCTTGTGCTTGTCGCAGGATCCAAATATGGAAAGTGAAAAGGCAAAATTACATTTTCTTTACCCCAAAATTTTGGCACATTTTCAATACAATTTGTTTGCTGATTATAATAAATAAATTTATTAACAAAGGGGTTTTATTTCTTATATCTTGAATATCATACGTTGAAAAAACTGTCAAAAGATTGTTATTCTATGAGAGATTTAAAAATTCGAGAATCTCGTTGCAATTATGAGTATATTTTTTTGTGATACATGCTAAAAACAAGGGTAAAAATTATCATTTCTTAATGAGAAATTTCCAGTTTAATATTTAAACTATAGATTTTTCACTATGTCACAATCTAAAGATAATATTGATTAGATACACGAATTGTTCAATTATTTACAATTACATTATGAGATTTGATTTCTGTCGATGGAAAAAAAAAAGAGACTTGTTGGGAACTAAGCTAGAATCAAAACAATTTTAATTCGAAAAATTTTAAATATAAAATAAATAAAAAACCCACGTAGAACATTTCGGGCCTAAAAGGCTAAACTATAATAGATATTCTCAACAATGTAAAGAACTTCTCCTTCTATATTATTCTCAATGACACCTAAAAGGCTCAACTATAATTTGTAAAATTATAGAGGTGATAAATTTTTCCTAAAAGAATAAGTGAAAATTTACAAAATCGGGCCTGTAATAACATTTGGGTAGAACTTGTTCAGCCCGCTTCTTAACTGGGCCAGGCTACTATTTTTAACGATGGAAATTAACAAATCTATTAACTCTTTAAAAAATGTGAACCCTACCACTTTTCTATCTTTTACACCTTATTCTTAAAATCTGTGCCCATAAAGTATGAGCCGGAAATAGCGGAACGGAGGGAGCACTATATTAAAGCAGAATAATTGCAATTTCTTTTTCCGTTCATTCATGTACTTTTCCCTCCCACTCTGCATGCCCCATGCACACTCCCCTCCTAGCCCACTCAAAATTATCATTCATGTGCTCAAAAAACAAATAATCATTCATTGATACCGGCCAAAAATTAACTTTGTGATTTAAATGACAATATTTTGCAGTAAATTAGTTTATTACTATGTTACATTTTTTTTTGGTAAAATATATTATTTTGTGATACTTTATTTTTTAAATTTGTATGGATGAGTTTCTTAATTAAATCTTAATATTCAACATAAGTATTATATATATATATATATAATATAATTGTATTTATAATTAAGTAAAAAATAATTGTATTAATAATTCTAATGAACACAATTATATAATTTTGGAGAATCATTTAGAATATAAATATATATTGAAATATATTAATTTTTTTATTTTACTAATTAAAACACTAATTATCATACAGTGCAACGCAGCGCAACGTGTGCGGGTAAATCAGTATTAATTGTTACAGTAACATTTGGGCCAACTAATAATCTATTACTAATACGAAAATAAAGCTGCTCCTCCACGGTGCTCCGTTCAGATTTTCCTTTATTCTGGTAATTTGTCTAATTTTAATTCATATATATTCTAATTTTTATTAATTAAAATTTTATTAATTTCATATTCTTGAAATATCACATGTTTATCTATTAATCACATCTCATATTTATCTTTCCCTCTATTTAATTAATTTCTTCTATTACACATTAAAATAATGACAATTTCGGAATGCATTCTTATAAATCCTTATTTTATACATTCTTAATTCATATATAACAATATATATATATTTAATATTATAAAAAATTTTACGTTCCTATTATTTGGTAGTATATTCATTAAAGTTTCCTTTATTATATTATATACAATTATAAAATTATATCGTCAATTAGATTATGTATAGAATTGTAAGTGCTCGAAAAGTATTAATCAATCAATTTAATTAATTTATATATATATATATATATTCTAATTCGAATTTATCATTATGATTATTATTATATTTATTAGTATGTATTTAATTAATATTTGTAATACATTTGTATTTATCTTTCCGTGTGTAATGTCATTAACTTCTAATAAACTATTAAATGTTGTAGTATTGATCTATCCATGTTGTTATTGAATTCTAATAGACTTTTATGTGTCATGTTATGACACTATATTATGTATTAGAAGAATTATCATTCTGAATTATGTTTAGATATTAGAAATAAAATTATTTTTTAAGTTAGTCTCTAAGTAGCACTAATAATTAAATTTAAAGTAACAGACAAATTTAAAAAAATCAAATTAGCATTTTAAGAGGCCGATAGAAAATTTGTAAATGAAAATCCCTATGAAGACTAATTAAATATATTTTATCAACATGTCTACATAGAATCCTCTTCAATTTTTATTCATGTTTTTCTAAAACTTCGATTATTGTTTGTTAGAAAATATATACATAATCAAATGTGGGAAAGATAGCAAAAAAATGAACAAAAAAATTTGAAGATGTAAACATATTTTTTTCGGTATTTTGACAAAGATTAGATATATCAATTTAGCATGAACCAACGAGACGGTTTAAATATATTTAAAAACGAATGATTTTTACTAATTTTAATTAATATTAATTTTGTTTAGATTTTTATCGAGTAATTTTGTATAAAACAACTAGACGGTTCAAATAACACTAGAAAGAAGGATTTTTACTATTTTTAATTAATATTAACTTTGTTCATATTTTTATCGGGTAATTATGCATAAAACAACGAGACGGTTCAGATAACACTAGAAAGAATGGTTTTTTACTATCTTTAATTAATATTACTTGTAGTGTTCATATTTTTATCGAGTATTAAACATGACAACACCCTCAACGCACCAGGTTTGTGTATATCAGAGGTCAAGAGAGGAAGTATAATAGAGACGTCATTAACAGATAACGCCCACGGTTCGCTATTTGTATTTATCTTAAATTCTTTATATTGTGCAATATTAATTTACATATTTTATTTTTTTGGCCTTTTGGCTAAGATTAGGGATATTAATTTAGCATAAACCAACGAGACGATTCAAATAGACATAAAAAGAAGGATTTTTATTAATTTTAGTTAATATTAACTTTGTAGTATTCAGATATTTATCAAGTATTAGCCAACGGGTTTGAGACTGGTATGTACAATAAAGTTACTGTTTTAATTGAGATAATGAATACAATATGTAAAAAATTTATAAACAAATTTAAATTTGAAAAATACTTTATGAATGAATATGCGTTCTAATTCCTAATTATATGCGAACATCACAACTTTTAAATAAAATATAATTTTTTTTAAATGTATACACGTAAATCAAAACATAAGTTATTTCTCGTCGAATTTCGACGGGCTACTTACTAGTATTATTAAAATGATTACGGATTCGAGCCCTCTCCTTAATTCGAGGTCCTATGTGGCGCTCTCTTCATTCACTATTCTTATTTATCTTAAATCTTCATTTTAAGTATTTTTATTCATATATTTTATTAAAATCTTGAATCCCACATCGAATATTTAGTAATCATCACCTTGTATACAACCTATATAAAAGGAGTAGATATAATGTGTAGTTTTTCATCTCACAATTGCTCTGTATCATCAATTTAATTTGGCCAATAAATTAATCTGCCGAATAAATAGTTATATTTTTTTCTTTTGTAAATTTAATTTGGCTTTAGTTAGTAAATTTGTGTATGTATATTTAATTTTCGTATTAACAAATATGTGTATAAATAAGTATTTCAACTTTAAAAATCTTGTAGTATAGAATAACTAATGAATAGTATCGACAAATAATTAATAAGCATCTATCTCATATATCGTGTCTTAATTTATTTTTTCTTTTGTCATGTCATCTTTACAAATAGTTAAATTAATTTTTGTAAATAAAAACTTATTTGATTTTTATAATATTATTTCAATTTTTTTTAAAAAAAATCAATGATCAGACGTGCAAAACAATTAACATTGTATACGATGAAATTTTTGACACATTGTGAGATAACTACAAAGTTAATTTTTCATATTTTAAAGTATGCTTAGTTTGTAAAAAAAATTAATTTGATTTCTATTGATTTCTTGCGGCTAAAGAAAGAAACACCCTTTTTGAACAATTGTCGAATCACTCCGAAATAATATTAAATTATTTTTAATATTCATGCTTATATATTGTAAAATAATATGATTTTCCGTCGAATTTCGACGGGTAATACACTAGTATATAATAGTTTTGTCATATATTTTAAGTAAATGGATTTACTATATAATTATATAAGTCTTCAAATAATGTTGGACAATCGTAATATTTGTGATTTATAATGCCAAAGTACAAAATTATTCAATAGCTCTAATAAAATACTTTATAAAGTTTAATTAATTGCATTGATTATAATGGGTTTAATACGATTCGAGCAATTCAAGCTTCTTTTTTGTTTTTCAAAAACTCGGGTAACATCAACCCTAAGAGTAATTAAGGGATTAGAATTTATTAAATTTAATTAGGATTTATTAATTGATCATAGGGTTTATTAATTTTAATTAGGATTTATTAATCCTAAATCCCAATTAATATTTATTAGTTTCCAATTATAATTTATTAAGCCCCAATTAAAATTAATAAAGTATTAATTAATTTAAAAAAAATTACAAAACATGGTGCGCGCTGCATTGTACCTAAGAATGCCTCTCTTTTTCTTATCCCCCAACTTAAATCCAAAATCCAAACCTACATCAATTATTTGTTTATTTTTTTATTTATTACAACAAGGTAGTCCGTAGTGGTCATCCGAGGTACGTATTTGATAAATTTATCCTATTTTTGCAAAAACCTACACCTTGGAATGACAATGGATCGGGTACATACCCATTAAGCATATCCCAAACCCAAACCCATAAAAATTTCCTCAACCCATACCCGTCCCAAACCCGATTAAAAAATCATTTCAAAACCCGTACCCGACCCAAACCCGTTGGGTAATACCCACTAAAAACCCGCTAAAAACCCATATGTACTAGAACATAAACATCAATATTAAATTTAGTAAAAAAAAATATTATAAACATAATTTTAACATAAGTATAAATAGAAAATTTCATTAAATTAAAATATATGTGGGTTAAAAGAATAATATAAAATTATTAATATATATACTAATATAAATTATATATAAAATAAATATTTAATTACTAAAATTATTAATTCTTTGTATGCAGTTTAAAAATAGTAATATAAAATCCTAAAATTAATAATATTTACACTAATATTTATGATTATATTATAAATTATATATATAATATTTTGTATATATATATATATATATATATAAATGGGTTAGGGTAGCGGGTACCCGTAGGTAATTTCCCAAACCCGACCCAAATCCGTCACGGGTTTGAATGTTTCTATCCAAACTCGTACCAAAACCATTTAATGATTCCCAAACCCGTCCCATTAGGATTTGGGAGAGCCGGGTACCCGTAAAAACCCGACCCATTGCCATCCCTATCTACACCAGATTAACATTGGATGAGGTGGAGAGGCTTTAGCAACTCTACAATCATTTTTAGGGGAAAAAAAAATTGAGATAGTAATGATAATGTTTGAAATAGGAATTTAGTGGAATTTCGTACTAGTGGGAGAAAAAATATTAGAATTGTTTGAAATATTTTGCTATGAATGTTGCGATTTTTAAATTTTATATTGTCCTGCTATTTATCGGGAAGAAGGTCCATATTAGGTTGATCCATAAAACAATTATAATAAACCGGAATCAATCAAAAATTGTTGGACGATATTTTCAAATTATTCTGCATATCAAAGCAAATCTTAATAGGATTTTGGCCATACGAAAAATTAGAAAAAAATATGAGAGCTCTATTTATAATCTATACTAATTTCTTAATTTTTATGAAGCAGTATTTATAATAATTTATAATATTAATTTTAAATTATCTGGAATATATTTTCATTACCTTTAAATTTACTAGTAGTACTCTTCCCGTCTATGAAATATATAGCATTAGGCCATTTTCGTCCGTCCACAAAATATATAGCACGTTCATTTTTGAACATAACTCCACTCACTTTCTTATATTTTATATCTCATCTTGTTCTATTATACATATTTGAATAGTGTTGCTCCAAGTTTGGAGCAATACTATTCATTGCTCTACTCTTTTTATAATTGATTATCTTGTTATAATTATTATTCTTTGTTATATTTATTATTTTTTGTGTTCCAAAATATTATATTATAGTTATATTTCTAAATATTATACCAACATTAAAATTACATAAAATTATTTAAAAAACATAATTACATAAAATACAAGATAAACTAAAAAGAAATTCAAAAAAATACAATTACATAATAAAAGCATAAAAATAAAGTCGATACATTTAAATTTCTAATAATGGCCATCTCCGAAACGTCCTACTCCATCTGAAAATAAAATCCGAAACATAGCAAAAGTACTAGTGTTGTCTTCTTTGGCTTGTTTATGTTTTCGAATTATTTTATTGCTCTGATCGAAAGTAATCGCGTGTTTCAAGATCATCAACCGTGACTAAAAGTAGAATATTCTAGAAAAATCTATTTTTGTGTAAAAATATAGAGCAGACTTCTGTAGATGACTTGCTGATTTTGCTGTATTTTTGTACTGAAATTATTGTATTTTGGTGCGAACTGCTGAAAATGGCCTCACAATTCAAAAGCAATGGTTTCTTTCTCCATTCAACAAACAGTTTGAATTCGTGCATATATTTTACGGACAGAAAGAACAGAATTTATTTGTGAAACGACTTATCAAAAAATCGACCTAGCATGGACTTTTTCCTACATCGGTCTCTCCAGATTATTAAATGGGGCAAACAAGGTGCGATGTTGGAAGAGCGGATCTGTATGAATCAGAACCAAACAAAAAGCATAGAAATAAATATGGATACGACGTATAAGGCAGGCAAGAAAATATTTAATTAAGATTTTGTTTGGCTGGACCAGAAACATGGGAGATCATTACAATAAAAGCTGATTGCGATTTACCTTCTTTTTTTAATTTCAATTTCAATGTCAAAAGATTTAACCAGATTTGCCAGATATTCTCTCAGTGATCTGATCAATCACTTGCCTCTTGTCAAACCCTTTTCTTTTTATTTACTTTATCTTATTTATTGAAGTTCTATCATTTTTATACTGTATTTTTTTTAATAAAAAAATATTAAGCTGGATATCAAGGGATATGACTGTACTTTTTTAAGGAGTATCTTAATTTTTAATATTATAGTATATTTTATGTTTTATTTTTAACAATCTTAAACAAGTACATGTTCAATTTTTTTAAATTAAACAAAATAGGGAAAAGGTGCAAATACCCCCCTCATGTTGGCAGTGCTAGGCAAATACCCTCCTGAATTTTGTTTAGGTGCAAATTCACCATTCCCTAAAGTTTTCGGGTGCAATTACCCCCTCGCCGTGACGGAAACAACACTTCCATTGGCAAAAAAAATATTTTTGATTCATTTTTATTCTTGTGGGACCCTTACAATTCCCAAGAATTAATTGGTGCTATAAGCTCAAATTAGAAAAAATTTGTTTCGAACCCTAGCTCACAACTATCAAAACTCACGCGAAGTTCTCCAATAATTTGTAATCAAAGCCAACTATTTGTTGTTGATATTGATGATATCATCTTCTTCAAGTGGTTCTTCATCCTTTTTCGTGCAAATTATCGGAGAACCTCACCTGAATTTTGATAGTTATGAGCTAGGGTTCGAAATAATTTGTTTCATAATTTGAGCTTTTAGCACCAATTATGTAGTATATAACCGTTGGGAATTGCGAGGGTCCTACAAGAATAAAAATAAATCAAAAATATTTTTTTTGCTAACGGAAGTGTCGTTTCCATCACGACGAGGGGTTAATTGCACCTGAAAACTTTAGGGAAGAGTGAATTTGCACCTAAACTAATTTCAAGAGGATATTTGCCTAGCGCTGCCAACATGATGGGGGTATTTGCACATTTTCCCAACAAAATATAATATCATATAATCATCCGTTAACCACCACACAAAGATGGAGAACACAACCACACCAGAGGCAAGTGGGATCAATATATTTTATGTCATTTATATAATGTTGTATGAGATTGTATTACGAGTCAAACGTACAATAACTTTACAATTATCTTGGTGTTAGGATTTAAATACTGAGCGAAAATCAAATAAGAAATGATTGAAGTATAGTATGATAGAGCGAAAATCAAATAAAAGCACTCCCAACATAATTCTCAAAATTTTGCTCTTAAAGCTTCCCCTATATTATATACATATTTTATAAATACATACACCAGTTTCCAATTTTCCATTAATTATTTTATAAAAATACTACCTCCGTCCCATTATTCTTGTTTCATTTCTTTTGGGCACGGGTATTAAGGAGAAGGGTGTTTAAAGGGTAAAAAGATAGAAAGTGGTGGAGCCCATAACTTTTTGTGAGAGAATCATATTTTCTTTTATGGAAACAGGACAAGAATAACGGGACAGCCCAAAAAGGAATACAAGACAAGAATAATGAGACGGAGGGAATAATATTTTTATGGGTTCAACTCAATTTGAAAGATGAGAGTAATTTAGGGAAGTGTAAATTTGAGAGTATATTTAATTAGGTGTAAATATTTTTGTGGCCAACATAATTTGTGAGATTTGTTGGGTGAACTTTTTATCTCACATTTTCTTATTTTAGCTTAATTTAGAGTTAAGAATAATTTTGAGTGAACTGCTTGGCTCTAATACAGAAAAAGGAAACTCATAATTTAATTTCTTGACCATAAGGGATGTGCGTAGCTTTTCTCTCAATATCCTAATATTTCATTTAGTAGGGGAGTTGAATTCTCACTTTTCGAGTATTTATTGTCATTAAAACCAAAAAATTAGCCAGCGTACTCCTAGGAAAAAAAACGAAAAAAAATAAATAATAATACACAAATCTAACAAAATTACTAAAATTCAAATAGTAAGGGATACAACCATATATTTAGCACATTTAATTTGGGAATGAATAAGGGAGAGAGTACATATTTATATATAGGGCAAAGTATGCATGTTTTTTAAGAAGTGTACACTTTCGACAATAACATACTACTCCCTCCGTCCCACCGAATATGACATGTTTTTCATTTTGGGTCGCCCCACCGAATATGGCATGTTTCCTTTTTGGGAAAGAATTAGAGCTTACTTTAAGCTAAAAAAGCACTTTAGCCGTACATTGTTGACCAAAAAAACACTTTATTAACTAAAAAGTTTTTTTTATTAACACAAAGTTACACATAATTCTATTTTTCTTAATCTCCGTACCGAAAAGAAATGAGCCATATTCGGCGGGACGGAGGGAGTAATATTTAATAAATTGAATTTGTTTTCAAATACAGTGAAAAATCGTGATACTGAAAAATCACGTTAACAACTATAAATCTGCAGAAATGAAACTATCTATTGTTCCAGTACGATTTTCACACAGACTCTCGATTGTTAACACGATTTTTTCCTACTAAAAAAGTGCATCTGTCTAAAACTTGAAAACAAACCAATTTAATAGAGTAATAATTATCAAAAGTGAGTAAACTTTGGATTAGAAAATGATATTTGCCCTCATTTTTAACAAGTAGAGTCTCAAACTATTTTTTTCAAATGAGTGGGATTTTAAGCATTTCTTTACAAACAAAATAGGGGAATATATTTGGATTTTATCCTATTTACTTTTTAAGGAATTAATGGAGAAAGATGTAGTTGGAATTAAATAAGGAGAGAGATAGGATTGTGAGAATCTTTTGGGTGGGACTCAAATCTTTAATCTTTAGATATTGATGACGCCATGTTTGGCTACACAAACACAAATCGGACCAACACACACACACATAAATGTCTGTTTCGGTGGCCTTTCCTTTTCAAGCCGCCGGTTTTTACTTTTCCCTTGACTCGGTCTCCGGTTTTCTTTTTCTTTCTTTTTTTTTCCTACAAGATTTTGTCAATCTAAAAGATACACTAACAATATTTCTCGAATGAATCATGATCCTCTTTGGTCAACTAAATTCAGCTTATATTCACCCACGAGCTGCTTAAAATCATAGTATAGAAGTATATGATATAAAAGTAACGTGTTTAAAAAGTCCATGCTAAGTCAACCTCTGATAGGTCAATTCATAAAATAAATTATAATAAATCCAAAGTTTATAAAAAAAATATTTCAGACAATTCAAACCAATATTAGAAATCATTGGAAATATCACATCATATAAGAACCAAGAAATTAGTATTGCCATAAATTGAGAGCTCTTGTAATTTTTTAAAAATTTTGTTTCACCAAAATTATATTAAGATTTACTTTGATGTGTAGAATTATTTAAAAGCATGACTCGAAACTTTTTAATTGTTTCAATTATTAATTTAATTTGTAAATCGACCTATCAGAAGTCGGCCTATTATGGACTTTCTCAAA
The DNA here is from genome assembly GCA_031470985.1 of Agastache rugosa. Lineage (NCBI taxonomy): Eukaryota > Viridiplantae > Streptophyta > Magnoliopsida > Lamiales > Lamiaceae > Agastache > Agastache rugosa. The sequence goes on from CM062605.1 coordinate 31,139,448, forward strand.
GGTGTCCCTTGCTAGGAGATTGGATTGGTCAGACCATAGAGTCGGAAGCTATACATTTGTGATCAAATATTTGAAATTTAACTTTTACCGATATAATGTAAATTGAGTCGATGTAGTTTACAAGATAATATTCAGAAACTAAATTTATCTAATACTCATCTTGGATAACAATAACGGATTATCATGACTGTGTAGAAAAATCTTTAATTTGTCAATTACTAACCTTCGAATTCCTTTCTCTAGTGGAGCAAGCTTTGATGTTAAATTGAGCTTTATTTAACTCGAATTACATATATACACGTAAACGCTATTCTTACTTTCCTTTTCCCTGTTACCATAACTCACTTGCAAATTGCAATGATAGTCAAAGATAATGAAAGAGACGTAATAAACATTTCATACTACTATACTAGCATGCTTGTGTAAAACAAATATAATTTTTTTTTTTTATATTCAATTCATACTTTATCACCAAATCGGTCAATATGTTCCGACATATAATATACTCCCGCACGTATTATCATGTTACTGTTTGGTAAGGAGATTAACAATAAAGGTAAAAAGATAGAAAATGGGTAGGTCTCATGACTTTTGAAGTGTTAATTCTTTCCTTATTTGGAACAATACAATTTGAGTGGGATATCCTAATAAGGAAGGGAAGACAATATGAGCGGGATAAATGAAGTATTTAATTATTCCATGCAAAATATATTTCCACATTTTATAAAAAAATCTCTTAAGATAAAAAAAAAACCCTAAAACAACGCCATCATAAATTAGAATGCAAATTAAAAGAGGGACTCATATGTAATACGAGTAAAAAATCAGAATTTAAATTAACTCAAATCTAATGAAATACGTGCAAGGTTCAGATCCACATGGAATGGTAGAGTGCACTGATACAAAATAAAATATATATAATTTGGTTAAAATTTTTTGAATAAATGAGTGGCCAAAATTAATTCTAACCAAGGTCCCCTCAAAATTTAAAAGAAAAAAAAATTCTAACGCACCCATTACTATAGACTGTAGATCATATGAAAATCGACAATCCATATATATATATATATATATATATATATATATATATTCTGTTTCTCACTAGAAAGTTTATTTTTATTTGATGTTTTCCTCCAATAATATATATATGCAATTAAAGTATAATTTTAAATTCACATATTTTATTTGATGGGTCTCAACATGAGATAGTAGTATTTGATGGATCTCAACGTGAGATATACTCTCTCCGTTCCTTTTAGCTTGTCCTATTCCTATATCTTCTGAATATGTCGATTAGGTTGTAAATATATCTTTTAGATATATATAATAGGAGTGTTGATCAAACCCTAAAATCCTAGCTTTCTGTACCACTATAAATAGAGGCCTTTGGTCCTCATATTGAATACACAGAATTTTTATTCTCTCTATTTTACTCTCTCTTCTCTCTAGTTTATAATACGTTATCAGCACGATTGTTCTACCTCTTTTTCGATTTTTTCCTTCGATTATGCAAGAATTTTAAATGGAATCTTGTGATATTTGTCTTGCCTATAGTGCCACTACACACACCATTCTTTCAAATAAGAAGTATTTTCTTAAGTTAACATTAGTTGAGGATAATGTTAATACGATATCAGGTACATCAAATATCATTGAAGGTTCCGGAAGAGCTTGTATCATTTTACCAAATGATATTAAATTAACTATTGAGAATGCCCTGTATTCTAGTAAGTCCAGAAGAAACTTACTAAGTTTCAAAGATATCCGCTATAATGGATACCACATCGAGACAATAGCAGAAGGTACTAATGAATATCTTTGCATAAATTCTTTTGTATCTGGCCATCAGCTAACAAAAGAAAAACTATCAACACTACATTCTGGAATGTATTACACATTCATAAAGGCAATTGAGACAAACCATGTCATGAACCAGAAGTTCAATGACATAAAAAGTTTTATGTTTTGGCATGATAGGTTTGGACATCCTGGAGCAACTATGATGCGCCGAATAATTAATAATTCATATGGGCACAATATAAAGAACCAGAAGATTCTTTTAACAAATGAATTCCATGTGATGCTTGTGCGCAAGGCAAGTTAGTCATTTGACCTTCATATACGAAGGTTGATATTGAATCTCCATCTTTCTTAGAAAGAATTCAAGGAGATATTTGTGGACCTATACATCCACCATGTGGACCTTTTCGATACTTTATGATATTGATTGATGCTTCTTCTAGATGGTCACATGTATGCTTGCTAACTACTAGAAATGCAGCATTTGCTAGACTGCTTGCTCAAATTATAAAATTAAGAGCTCAATTTCCAGACAATTCGATCAAAAGAATTCGTCTTGATAATGCTAGTGAGTTTATATCTCAAGCATTCGAAAATTATTGTATGGCTATTGGAATTGAAATTGAACATTCAGTTGCTCATGTCCATACTCAAAATGGTTTAGCAGAATCATTTATTAAACGTCTTCAACTTATTGCTAGACCATTACTTATGAAGTCGAAACTCCCAACTACTGCTTGGGGTCATGCCATATTACATGCAACAATATTAGTTCGTATTAGGCCAACAGCCAACCATCAATACTCCTCAATGCAAATTATTTTTGGTCGAGAACCTGATGTTTCTCACTTACGAACTTTTGGTTGCGCGGTTCAAGTTCCAATTGCACCCCCACAACGAACAAAAATGGGTCCCCAACGAAGGCTTGGGATATATGTTGGATTTGATTCACCGTCGATTATAAAGTATCTTGAACCTTTAACCGGTGATTTATTTACTGCACGTTTTGCGGATTGTCATTTTGATTAAATGACATTTCCAACATTAGGTGAAACAAATCTACATCCAGAAAAGTACATGGAAATTTCTTGGAATGAAAAAAGTTTGTCACATTTTGATTCTCGAACTAATCAATGTGAACAAGAAGTTGAAAAGATAATTCACTTGCAAAAGATTACAAATCAACTTCCTAATGCTTTTGTAGATACAAGAAAAGTGACACAGTCTTATGTACATGCTGCAAATACTCCAGCTAAAATTGATGTTCCTGAAGGACAAATAGCTTTGGCAGCAAATGAATATAAAGTTCGTCAAAAACGTGGTCGACCAATTGGTTCCAAAGATTCTGTGCCTAGAAAAAAAAAGAGGCAAGATGGAAACCAAACAATGACGAAAATGATTCATCAATCCAATGAAAGTGATGTAATTCCTGAAGAATTACAAGTGTCTGAAAATCATGAGATCTCAATAAATTATTTATCTTCTAATCAGATACTGAAGAGAGAAAATATCATTGTGGATGATATATTCGCCTATAATATAGCACATCAAATTTTAAATGAGGATCCTGAACCACACTCTGTTACAGAATGTAAACAGAGAGATGATTGACCAATGTGGAATGGTGATATACAAAGGGAACTAAATTGCTTAGAAAACGGAAAAGTTTTTGGACCTATAATTCAAACTCAAGAAACTGATATCCCTGTAGGATACAGATGGGTCTTTGTTAGAAAGAGAAATGAGAAAAATGAAGTTACGAGATATAGAGCAAGACTCGTATCTCAAGGTTTCTCTCAAAGACCGAGAATTGTTTATGATGAAACATACTCTCCAGTAATGGACGCAATTACTTTCAGATTTTTGATTAGTCTTGCTGTGTCACAAAGGCTTGAAATGCGTCTTATGGATGTAGTAACTGCCTATCTATATGGGTCATTAGATAGTGACATATATATGAAAATTCCTGAAGGATTTAAAATGCCTGTAACATTTAAATCAAAACCCAAAATCATATTTTCGATTAAACTGTAAAAGTCGTTGTATGGGCTAAAACAGTCTGGTTGTATGTAGTATAATAGGCTGAGCGAGTATCTATTGAAATTAGGATACAAGAATGATGATATCTGCCCTTGTGTTTTCATAAAGAAAACCGAAAATGGATTTGCAATCATAGCAGTTTATGTTGATGATTTAAATTTAATTGGGACTCCTAAAGAGCTCAATAAAACTGTTGAATAATTTAAGAAAGAATTTGAGATGAAAGATTTGGGAAAAACAAAATTTTGTCTTGATTTGCAAATTGAACGTGTCCGTGAAGGAACGTTTATTCATCAATCGACATATACAGAAAAAGTGCTAAAACACTTTTACATGGATAATGCACATCCATTAGCATCACCAATGGTCGTTAGATCTCTTGATACAACTAAAGATCCATTTCGACCTATTGAAGATAGTGAAACGATACTTGGTCCTGAAGTACCATATCTTAGTGCAATTGAAGCATTGACTTATTTGACTAATAACACTAGACTAGATATAGCTTTTTCTGTAAATCTTCTCGCAAGATATAGCTTTACTCCCACTTTAAGACATTGGAATGGTGTAAAACACATTCTACGTTATCTAAAAGGTATTGTTGACCTTGGATTATATTATCCAGATAATTCTAATAATTCTCTAGTGTGATATGCGGATGCAGGATATTTATCCTATCCACATAAAGCCAAGTCACAAACTGGCTACGTTTTCGCATGTGGTTGAACTGTTATATCTTGGAAGTCTGTGAAGTAAACCTTGACTGCAACATCTTCAAATCATTCTGAAATTATTGCAATCCATGAAGCAAGTCGAGAGTGTGTATGGTTGAGAAATATGACAAGTCATATCCAAGAGTCATGCGGATTAGTTTCATCAAAGGTCAATCCAACTGTTTTATATGAAGACAATGCTTCTTACATCGCGTAACTCAAGGAAGGATACATCAAAGGTGATAAGACGAAGCATATCTCTCCCAAGTTTTTCTACACATACGATCTCCAAAAGAATGACGATATCAACATTAAATAGATTCGCTTAGTGACAATTTGGCGGACTTATTCACGAAGGCATTACCAACATCAACATTCAGAAAGTTGGTTCACAAGATCGGCATGCGTCGACTCAAAGATCTACAATGATCTCAAGTTCAGGGGGCGCAGTTGTACTCTTTTTCCTTCGACTAGGTAGGTTTTGTCCCATTGAGTTTTTCTAGCAAGGTTTTAATGAGGCAACATTTGTTTTAGGGATTGGTCAATCAAGGGGGAGTGTTGTAAATATATATCTTTTAGATATATATCATAGGAGTGTTGACCAAGTAAACCCTAAAACTCTAGCTCTCTGTACCACTATAAATAGAGGCCTTTGATCCTCATATTGAATACACAGGATTTTTATTCTCTCTATTTTACTCTCTCTTCTCTCTAATTTATAACATATTAAGAATAATAGTAAAAAGAAAATGAAAAAGGAAGTAAATCCCATCATTTTTAATAGGGGTGAGTATTCGGATTACGGATCGGATTTCTGCTAAATCCGATTCGAATCCGAAATCCGAAATTCTGAAAAAATTAATCCGATCCGATCCGAAAATCCGAACCGAAAAAATCCAAAATTTTAACCCTAAATCCGATCCGATCCGATCCGATCCGATCCGAAAAATCCAAAATCCTCCAAACAAATTCCAAAATATCCAAAAATTCGACTCTGACGGTGGCGGCCTTCTCGAACGATGGCCGTTAGGTTGATGCTGGAGGTGGCTTGTCGTCGGAATTTCGAGGGTGGGGATGAGTTTCGAATCTAGAGCATAGAGAGGGGAGAAACGAATTAGATGTTAGGGCTTGAAATTGAGGGATTTTGTATAATTAGACAAGAAATGGACAGATGAGAGAGTTGAGATTGAGAGGGCATGGCGCAACAGCAGCGACGTCGATAGCGGCCGACGGCGGAGGAGGGAAAACTGGCGGATTTTGGTTGGAGTTTAATTAGGGAAACAGAGGTGAGAGAGAGGGTTTTCGATTTGGGGATTCTTCAGTTCGTTGCAAGCAAGAGAAGAGAATTAGAGAGATGCGAGTTGAGAGGGAGAATGGCGATGGCGGGCGATCGAATTCCAACCGGCGAAGAAGACGAGAGGAGAGAGATGATGCTGCTGTTGTGTGAGAGAGGAAGAAGGGTTGTTGCCGCTGTTTAGTGTGCTAGTGTTTAGGGAATTGTTACTTTAGTTTCATATTATATATATATTATAATTATTTAAATAATATAAATATTATATATATATATATTTCGGATTTTCTGGTTTTGTTCGGATTTTAAAAAAATCTGATCCGATCCGAAAATTTGAATTTTGGATAAAATACAATCCGATCCGAACCGAAAATCCGAATTTAATATTTCAGTTTGGTTCGATTCGGATATTCGATTTTCGGATATTTTACTCACCCCTAATTTTGAAAGAGTTAAATATTTTTTTATTTGGAATGAGATATTATTAATGAAGCTGTAAAAAAGAAAATTGGATATGGTCGGTGGAACGGGTTGAGTAATAAATTTGTTACATGAGGTCGAGTCAATCAAAGCTCAAGATCCGAGGTAGTCAACCATCAGGCCCACTGCACCACATACAGAGATGAATGACCACTCACTTTTATTTACTGTTCTTTTTTTGCCTTGAAATTTTCTTTCCATTTTTTAACCAAGAAATTCACCCCAAGATATGAGGTGAAAATGTGAAATCAAGCATTCCGAATTTTACACGTTATTGCATTTGCACCCAACGATGTAAACCGTACGACGATTGTTGTCTGCTATCCCCCAAATCATTATTAAACTAACAAAATAAAATAATGGCAAATCTTGATTTTCCTTACCATTTTTTAATTGTGTTTCAGGAGTTGAAACTGTCAGATAAAGCGACAAGTCGGATATAATGCGAAGTAGATTTGCAAAGATTTCCCCTGTCTCTGCTTTTCGCCTTTTCGTTTCCCTAAAGTAGATCTCTTTCTCTCTCCTCCCGATTTCTCTCTCTCTGTGATCTTACAATCACCATTCAACCGAGGCCACCGCCCCATATATATACAAAAGTGGGGTTCGTTTTTCCGAATGTATATTCTCGCCTTCCATCCATATATTGTTGCATAGCTGAGAAGGATTTGAAGGATCGGAGCATTCATCATTTTTACATTACATTTGAACTCTGCAGCCAAGGTGTTTGTGGTAAAGCCAATATGAGGAAAATGGCTGTTGAGGATTTAGTGAGTGATTGTTCTTCAAGTGGTGCTCAAGAATTCCATGTTCTGGCTGTGGATGACAGTATTATTGATAGGAAGGTCATCGAACGGTTGCTCAAGATTTCTTGCTGCAAGGGTGTGTGTTTTTACAGGCTCTAGTTCTGTGTGTTTTTGTGTGTAGTGGTTGGTTGCTGAAATTACTGTAATTGTGATGTGCAGTGACTGCTGTTGAAAGTGGGAGTAGAGCTCTGCAGTATCTTGGCTTAGATGGAGAGAGAAGCTCTCTTGGATTTGATGTAAGAACTTATAACATTTTCTTCAATTTTCTTGTTTTTCTGCATTTCAATGTTTGGATCAACAGCTTAAAAATTGATTCTTTATGTAGATAGTGTTTTCTTTTAAATTTTGGGATTGGAAGAAATTTTGAATTTCTTTTTGGGATTTGAACTTGGATAATAGTGAAATAATGGAACTTTATACTTGTTGGTTGATCTCAAATCTGATAATTTTTGGTGTAACTATTTCAGGAATTGAAGGTGAATCTAATAATCACAGACTATTCCATGCCTGGAATGACTGGATATGAACTTCTCAAAAAGATTAAGGTTGGTATTGCTGGTTCATCTAGGATTAATTCAAAACTGAAACTGCATTTGAAAGCTTAATTGAAGAATGGATTATTGTTTCTCTGCATCTTTTAGATGATAACATGTTGTTTGCCTTCCTCTTTCTACAGGGCTCCACTAAGTTGAGGCAAATACCGGTGGTGATCATGTCGTCTGAGAACATCTTGGCTCGAATTGATAGGTATTGTTTCATGGATTCCATATATGAATTATTTGATCAATACTTTGCTCGAAATCTTATTTCAAGAATTGCATATATGAATTATTTGATCATGTTTTGCTCGAAATCTTATTTCAAGGATTGAATATATGAATTATTATGAAATATGAATTATTTGATCTTGTTTTTCTCGAAATCTTATTTCAAGAATTGCATATATGAATTATTTGATCATGTTTCATGAATAATTGTGTTAATTCATGAACCCCATTTGGACTGCTCGCCTCAACAATCATCTAAATATCGTTTGGATTTATGATCAGCCCAGCCAGGGCATTGGAATTATAGTAGTGCCTAGTTTTTGACTGTGTGACAATCTTTGTTAAATTTGGCTTAATAAATCACGAAGAATTCTGAAATATGAACAATATTTGAGGATTCGGTCTCATGTTTCCTTTGCGCATGGTCTAGGTGCCTCGAAGAAGGTGCAGAGGACTTCCTCATGAAGCCCGTTAAGCTCTCAGACGTCGAGAGGTTAAGGGCTTTCATGCTGAGAGGAGAGGACGTGAGCGAAAGGGAGGTAGGGCGCAAGAGGAAGACGCGTGACGATTCTTGCTCGTCAATCCTCAGCTGCGATCACCCATTGTCGCCTATATCAGTGTCCGCAATGCCACACTATCAGCCTCTCACTAAGCGTTCCAGACTGGTGAGCAGTGATTGACCGGATGGCTTGGATATGCCACACCACGCCACGATGTTTGTGTGTAACCTCGTTGGTTCTGTTTTTGAGCTTGCAAGAGCCTTGGATTGTACATGGATTGGTCGAGGGCATGACAGGAAATTCAAGAAAGATGTTTTGAAGGCAATGAGGATACAGATTTTTTGTTAATGGTTTAATGCTGCATCGGATTTCTTTTTAGGCTCTTAGAATATTTTGATTAGAAATAGAGATTGGATAATTTTGTGGTAAATAATGGAATTTGTATTAGCTGTGACTAATCGAAGCTTCACTCTCTTTTGTATATTTTGGCAGAACAAAAATTTTTGTAGCTCTCTCTAGAAATGGAATGTCTATTTGCAGAAGATAACTATTCCTTTGTCTATATACTTAGAAAATTTCCTTTAAATGATAGGATAAATTGATATAAAATATGATTGATTATACGAAAGATTAAATGATCAAACAAATTTAAAATTATTCAATCCACCAAATTAAATGATAGATTATTTTATACTATTTTTATCTATCATCAAAAGTAAACACTCACTTAAAGTTTTGTAATTTAGGGGTATTCTTCATGGGTGAAAAATCGGGCTCGATTCTCGACTTTCCTTTCTCAACTCTCAAAGATAACTATTCCTTAATTTATGCATGTAGTTTAGTGGTAGTTGAAAAATGGGGCTCAATTCTCGACTTTCCTTTCCCAAATCTCAGAAATAAAAAGGGAGCAGGGCAGGATGGGCTTTGGTTCTGCAATGGGCCTTAGGGCTTTGAATCAGTGAACTGGACCATAGTTTACTTCAGCTCATTAAAAGCCCAGTGAATTAGTGATAATTGTTTTACTTTTAATTTTTTTTCCAAAAATACAGTTACGAATTATGCGTTTTCTGCTATCAAAACTCGTATGCTTGAGAAGTTGAAAATTTTGCTTTTTCTACTATTAGTTATTGCATGGAAAATCAAATAATTATATAATTTGTGCTGTGGACAAAGGCAAAATAAAAAATTTAATATCGTTTTTCTATAGAATTTTAAAATCGGAGTTTTATTCTGAAACATGACATCATTTGGGGACGGAAAGAGGAACTATTAGATCAAAGATTAATGTGTAAATAATTACTAATTGGACATCTCCCCTAAAAAAAAAATGTACATCTGGGCTCTCTATCCACAATTCCACATTATGGGCCATCTACTTTCAATTGGGTTGTGATGTTTCATTATTTTTATTTTATAGAAATAACATACGATTGATTTGATTGAGACTTTTTCTTTTTTTTGGAAATATATTTATTTAAGTTTATATGTTTTTAGATGCATCCAGAAAGAGCAAAATCTATCAAAAAAAAAAAAAAAGAAAGAGCAAATGGGCCACACTACTACAAAAGTATCAAAGTAATAAACGAATTTACTTTAAATTTAAATTTCCTTTTTTTGCGCAAAGGAATAATCAGAACGTTAATGCAGGGATGAAATTTGTCTTTGCAAGCTAATATTGAGAGAGAGAGAGAGAGAGAGAGAGAGAGAGAGAGAGAGATAGAGGTTATTATTTCCAACGTTTGAGCTTGAGTTCTTTAATCTTTAACATCGAGTCAAATGCAAATTTAATTTGTTATATACTCCCTCCGTTCTTTTTTAAGTGTCCCATTTAGCTCAATTTTTTGTTTTCAAATAAGTGTCATATTTCAAAATTTGAGAGTAAAATAATAGCATTCTTCCTATTTTATCCTTATTTAATGCTTATCGTAATTTGTTAATTAGTTATATGTATACATTAATGATGGTAACTAATAAGGTTATATAGGTAAATTTCTTTATTTTCTTGGTATGTGTAATTTGACGGTGGGGGACACTTATAAAAGAACGGAGGGAGTACATTTAAAATTTACGAATTCACTCGAGTTTAATTGAACTTTATATATTTTTAAAAAGTATAAGATGTTTACTAAAATTGATGGTTTTCGTATAACAAATAAGATTAATCAAGTACTTTTATATTTATCTCTTCGAAGATATTCAAGCGGTAATAAATTTTGTTTGTAATCAGACACATCTCAGGTTCTATATTTACTGCTCTCATTTCATCAGGTTAAAAAAAATGTACTTTTACCTCTACCACAAAATAAAAGTATAAAAAAATGGATATGAAATGCTAAAAAACACATACTTAACTCATGAATTAAGAAGTCGAATATGCTATGTTTGAATTTAGTTCGTTGGTCTTAACCAACCCACTAAACAAGTTTAAACCAACTTCTATCTAATTGATCTTCAAACTTAAATTTAAATTTTCTCATGAGAGCATTAAATTTGTTTGGTCATATATTATTTACAAGTGGTCCTCTTTTACACTTTTCAAGAAATCATCAATTAAATGTACACCAATACGGAGTATTAGATTGTTGGTTCATTTATTGCCATCAAATCTCAATATTTATTTTCAATATGGTTGACGACACCAATATTTATTTTAAAGAATTTGGATACAAGTTTTACTGTAGATATCATAATAGACATGGGGGCACTTCTTTAAATACACTGACTATAAAGTATAAAATTATGAAAGAATTGACACAACATTTATATGAGTCACAGAAAAATAATTTCATAAAATTTAAGTGATACGGCATATATTTATTAATTGAGCGTCCCACTTAATTATCCCTATTATTTCTACCTAAGTACTTGAATATATATACTGCTGCAACCAAGAAAACTACTGAAAAATTGACTACAGAAATACTCTGTAGTCTGTACTTCAATCTTAATATCCAAAACCAAAATTAATTTGATTTACTTCTTAATTAAAATCTTGTCCCCATGTTACATCAACATTTGAAAAGGATGGATCACAAACAAAGTGTATCATCCACCACAATGCAGAGTTACTGCAATCTCAAATTATATTATTACTATGACGAGTATGACATGCAATGATGAATTAATACGAGATCGACGAGACAGTGTAATACAAATGCTACGACCAAAAATGTGTATGCCCTATTACACCATATCAAAACAAATGTCGTCGATACAATTAATAAAAGATAAGACAAAGTAGACATTCGGACCAACTGCCTGACCATATTCAATATTCTATAGAGCGTCAATCGCTTAAACTATGTGAAACTACATATATACCCCTCATAAACTTCCATCAGACTGCTGTAAAGAAAGGGCAAAATAGTCATTTCAGTTTCAGGAAAATTAAATTAAATCAACTTTGAAAATGTCAGCAGCTGAGCCAGCTTCGTAATACAGACAGCAACTCTCAAAGTTTCATTGTTCAAAACAAGTAAACAAAGCCACAATATTTCTCCAAACAAATCTCCAAATTTTCCTACAAAGAACCCAGAAAATATATGAAAAATCCGCAGAATCATCTTAATCGCGTTAAAATCATCTTTCTCTAGACCTAATGGCTGCACATAGCAGAACATTAGTCCAGACTGTGGTAATCACGGCCACGATCAGTCTGATCGTGGCCGGGATAGTTTTCTACCTCATCCACCGATTGAGGCTGGCCCGACAGGCCAAGAAAGGCGGGAAACTAGACACAGAGTCTAGTTTCCGCAGGGAGTTCCCCACCGCTGCACCACGGGTCGAGTTAAGACAGCGTGGTGCAGCGGTGAAAGGACTAATAGTCGACGAGGAAGGCTTGGACGTGTTGTACCTTAGAAAACTCGACGGCGGCCACTTGCCGGGATGCTTCTCCAAGGTTTGGTACAATCCGATGATGGAAGAGGTGAAGAGAATGAATAGCTTGTCCGAACCAATACAAGAAATTCCATTGCTTCAACAGCCAAAAAATCGTCGAGAATGTGACGTGAAAAAAGCATTGTCGTCAGAGAGGAGGAGTCCTCCATCACCGCCACCTACTCCCTTGCATCAAGCTCCACCTCCTCCTCCTCCTCCTCCGCCTCCTTTACCTACTAAGCCTGCACCACCACCGCCGCCGCCGCCAAAATTGAGGCCAGCGCCACCACCTCAGCCGGCAAAGAGACTAATTCCATCGCACAAGCCACCTATGGCTCCAAGAATTCAAGAAAACAGAGAGAGAAGAGCAGAGGATTCAGACAAGGAGAGAGTTCAGACAATGAAGCTGAAGCCGTTGCATTGGGACAAAGTTAGGGCTAATGCAGATCATTCAATGGTGTGGAACGAGATTAACGATGGCTCATTTAGGTACTTATTACATCTAAATTTCACAATCTTGATCCTAAACTAATTTCCTTCTATCCACATTCGTAATTCTGATATTCTCTATCCCACTTTTTGGGTCCATCATTGTCACATTTTCATTTTTGGAACCTTACAATTTCCAAGATTTAATTGGTGCTAAAAACTCAAATTAGGATAAAATTTGTTTCTAACCCTAGCTCACAACTATCAAAACTCAGGCGAAGCTCTCTAATAATTTGCAATCCAAACCAACTATTTGTTGTTGACATTGATGATCTCATATTCTTCAAGTGGTCCGTCATCATTTTTCGTGCAAATTATTGGAGAACCTCACCTGAATATTGATAGTTGTGAGCTAGGGTTCGAAATAATTTTTTTTCCTAATTTGAGCTTTTAGCACCAATTATGTAGTATATAACCGTTGGAAATTGTAAGGGTCCACAAGAATAAAAATGAATCAAAAATATTTTTTTTGTCAGCGAAAATATAGTTTCCGTTTCGACGAGGGTGTAATTGCACCCGAAAACTTTAGGGAATGATGAATTTGTACCTAAACAAAGTTCAGGGGTATTTGCCCGGCGCTGCCAACATGAGGGGGGTATTTGGACCTTTTCTCATTTTAATTTCTTGATTTTTTATTTAATTTTATAACTATGAATTAGGTTTTGATTATTTCTTAAATAGTTTTTAAGTTTTAATTTTCAATAATAAATGCGAATAATTTTTATTTTAACAGTAAATATTATTGAACTAATAAATTTAATAGTCAATTAAGGACGTAACTAGGATGCTAGGATTTGTTGAAGCAATTCCGAACTGAGATATTTTTCACTTATAAAATCTTAAATTTATATATTTTTCCAAATTTTTCGATAATAGCATCTCATGTCAATAATTTTTTTTTTAAATTTAATTTTAGCACTTTCACATATCTTTCTGCGTGTGTTGACTCGTGTAGCGGACCGCGAGACAAGAAAATATTGGGACAGATTATCCGAACCAAAATTGATGTCGTATTTTTTTGTATGATCATTAGGTTTGATGACGAACTAATGGAAACCCTCTTCGGCTACACAAGCGATCATAAAAAACAGATTAACAAAAACAAGAAATCATCACAATTAGGAAGCTCAAATGCAGCTCCATCGCCTCAAATATTCATTCTCGATCCAAGAAAATCTCAGAACACAGCCATCATCCTCAAATCTCTCGCAGTTTCACGCAGAGAAATCCTCGATTCAGTCATCGAGGGACGAAGCCTCAACGCCGACACTCTCGAGAAACTCACCAAAATGCGCCCCACGCAGGAGGAAACAACCAACATTCTCCGGTTTGACGGCGATCCGACGAAACTAGCCGACGCAGAATCCTTTCTCCACCATATTCTCAGAGCAGTTCCGTCGGCGTTCGTCCGTTTCGACGCTATGCTCTTCCGAGCAAATTACGAGCCGGAGATACTTCATCTCAAGGAGAATTTGCAGATTTTTGAATTAGGCTGCAATGAATTGAGGAGCGGCGGAATTTTCTTCAAATTGTTGGAAGCGATTCTGAAAGCCGGCAACAGATTGAACGCCGGCACGAATTGGGGAAACGCGCAGGGCTTCAATCTGACGGCGCTGCGGAGACTTTCCGACGTGAAGAGTACCGACGGGAGGACGACGCTGCTCCACTTCGTGGTGGAGCAGGTGGTCCGGTCGGAGGGGATCCGGCGTTGTGTGAAGGATGAGGAGAGAGAGTGTATGGTGCTAGGATTAGCGGCGTTGGAGAATCTGAGTACTGATTTTTGTAATGTGAAGAGAGCTGCAGGTATAGATTACGACAATTTGATCGGGACGTGCTCTGTTCTCACGGCTAGGGTTGATGAGATCAAGCGGCTGCTGAATCGGATCGGCGGCGGCGAGCGGGGGCGGTTTGCGGCGGAGATGAGGGGGTTTTTGGAGGGGTGTGAGGAGGAGATGGATTTAGTGAGAGAAGAGGAGAGAAGAGTGATTGAGGTTGTGAGGAAGACGACGGTTTATTTTCAGATGGATGTGAAAGGGGGGAATCCGCTGCAGCTGTTTGTTATAGTTAAGGATTTTTTGAACAGTGTGGATCGAGTTTGTGCGGAGATGGCGAAGAAGTTGCAGAAGAGGAGAGGTGGTGGGGGTGCGGCGTCGCCGCCATTGTCGCCGACTCCGAGGTCGCCGGTTAGGTTTCAGAATTTGCAGAATTATTTCATGACGATGCAGAGGGCCGGGACGAGTTGGAGTGAATCGGATGATGATTTTTGATTAATTCTGATTTAGTTTGGAAATGATCATCTACAATTGTTGTAGTTCTTGTTTTACTTGTTTATGTAATGTAATTAAGAGGATAATATATAGCATAGATATGATAGATTGATACATGTTTTGTGCAAGTGTAGCTAAATGATATTCCCTCCGTCCCAATAGCAAGGTCTCGTTTTTCTTTTTTGTCTGTCTTAATAGCAAGGTCTCATTCTAAAAATGGAAATAATTAACTCTTCAAAAGCTGTAGGACTTATCACTTTTTCCGCTTTTACTCTTGTTTCTTAATAACCGTGCCAAAAGTAAGTGAGACATTGTTATTGAGACGGAGGGAGTATATATATATATATATATATATATATATCTATATATATCGATCACGACGTTCTGAACCCAGTTCACGTCCCGCTTTAACGGGCTATTCGCCCAATCCGTATGGATATGATTATCGTTGTGTATCTTGATTAATTGGATCGTTTCTCTGTGAATTTCTATAAGAAACTTTTGGTGTTGACGATTTCTTAGAAGATCGCAACTCCAAATGTTGTAGTTCTTGATTTGCATGGTTATATAATGTAATTAAGAGGGTATATAGCACATATGATAGAACGATACGTACATGCATGTTTAATGTACGTACAGCATACTTAAAATGATATAGTATGTTGTGATAAGTTCTATTGTAATTCAAAATTTAGAACGATCTATATTAAAATTAAAATATGTATTTCATTTATGTATGAAGTAAAATTCTGACTTTACCTTGGTGTTAACTATCATGACACGATTTAATTTGTCCATCTTAAAGTTAAAGTTCCTTTTGAGGAAATTAAGATTGATTATTTTGAATGATCAAATAAGGAACCTTATTACCCACTCTTTAAAACGTTCAATTTAAATGAGTATATACAATACATATGTGAATCATATGACGGTGAATTTAATTTTCTATTTTGATTGTGGGTGAACATTATAAAAGATGGGAGTTTTGGTTAGAAACTGGTTTGTGGAGGATATATGGATTGGAAAAGCATAAAGATTTGGGTGCGGCCATCGCACCATGCAACCACGTCCCAAATCCAATTTATTTTAATTTTTATTATTCTTAATTATATGAATTAGTAGCAATATTATCATTTTGAAATAAATTATTAAATTATTTATTAAATTTTTACTTATAAATTATAATATAAAGTGATATCCGTCAAAACTCCATGGATACCCACTACTTAATTAATTCTAATTTGAATTTATATGTAAGCTTTCATAACCACTTAAAGTTAAAAGTTAAAACCTCTACTTTATTCTTTTAAAAAAATAAATTAAGTCCCTGAGAGTATGCGCATCAGTGGGCGCATGGGGTGGGTGGGGCGTGGGAGTTGCGCGAGGTGGGCGGACGAGGTGTGCGGCCTAGTGCCCGTTTGCGGGGTGGGCGAGGGCGGCGGGCTCAGGAACATTTGGGACACATGGCACGCTCCTATTGGTCAACGGAATTACCGTTTTTTGACTGTTTTTTTTTAAATTCATAGTTTTTATCTATATATACTACCCCTATTTCTCTTCATTCTTATACCTATCTACATATTTCTTCCACAATTTTATTTCATTGTTGCAATTTTCTTCATCTCTCCATTGAATCATGTCGGACGACGATTGTTTCCATAGAAAAATGGAAGAAAATAGGCGGCGCGGCTCGCTCTCGAAGCAACTAAATTATACGCAGAACTACTCGAAGCACGTGAGCGAGAAGAGGTCGAAGAAGAGAGACGACGTAATCGCCCAAAGAGGACGTACGTGGAAAAAAATCGGGAGGAGGCTGAAGCCCGCATTCACTCCGATTATTTTGTAGAGCAGCCAACGTACGGCGCAGATATCTTTCGCTGTCGATTTCGTATGAGGAGAGATCTTTTCAGACAAATATTCACTACGTTGGAGGCGCGAGAGCCATATTTTCAACGGCGTCCTGATGCAACCGGAAGAATGGGACTATCTGTCCTTCAGAAATGCACGGTTGCGCTCTGGCAACTTTCGAACGGCGGCGCGGCGGATCAATACGACGAGTACCTACGTATTGGCGACTCAACGGGCCGTAAATCCATGAAGGAATTCTGTTTCGGCATTATTGCGGCCTTCGATGGGGAGTATTTGAGGGCACCGACAGCAGCGGATTGCAACCGGCTACTCCAAATGCATGAGGAGAAGCACAATTTTCCCGGGATGCTCGGAAGCATCGATTGCATGCATTGACAATGGAAGAACTGTCCGACTGTTTGGAAAGGAGATTACACCAACCAAAAGAAAGGTTATCCGACAATTGTGCTCGAAGTCGTTGCTTCGCAGGATTTGTGGATTTCGCATGCATTTTTTGGAGTGGCGGGTTCAAACAACAACATAAATGTGTTGTATCAGACGGATGTATTCAACGATCTTCTGAAGGGAAAATCGCCTTCAGTGACTTTCAACGCCAACGACAAACAATACAAGATGGGTTATTACCTCGCCAACGGCATCTACCCCGATTGGCCGACCTTTGTGAAGACTCTCTCATGCCCGACTGACTCGAAGAGAGCTCTATTTGCACAGAAACAAGAAGTTGCCCGCAAGGACGTGGAAAGGGCCTTCGGCGTTCTCCAAGCTTGTTGGACAATTATAAATAGGTCGGCATGCCTATGGTTTGAAGAAAATTTAGTGAAGATCGTGTATGCTTGTATTATCTTATATAATATGATTGTCCAAGACGAAGACGAGCATGTGAGTAATTGGGCCCCCGGAGAGCCATCGAGCTCGACAAACAACGGGGGTGCGACTCGTGGAGCAACCGAAGCATTTGCACATTTTTTTTAAAAGAAAGGCAGACCTTCCCAATGCAAGAGCCCACGCAACACTAAAAAATGATTTGAAATGCGGGTACGCTTCGGTCATGATTAATGTATTTTTTTTAATTCATTTTTTTATGTAATATTTTTTTTTCAATTCAATAAATTTGCATTTTAAAAATAATTGTTATTAATTATGAAAATAAAAATAAAATTAAAAAAATAAAATCATTAAAAAAATAAGAGTGCCCACCAAATTTGATACCCACCAATGTAGGCAAAATTCTAATGCCCACACTACCCCACATAAACTAATACATAATATTGGTGGGCACAAGTTTTGAAAATTCTAATGCCTACCCTACCCCACCATTATCGATGCTATGAGAATTGCACTCAGATTTTGAGGACTTAATGACCCACTTTGATTTCTTTTGTCGGTAAATGTGAATTTCGATGATCAAATAATAAGCTCATTTTACACAAAATTAAATTTGAAAAAAAAAAGTTCAAAAATATTACTATTAGAAAATTAAGTACTTAAATTCAAAAAATAAAAAGTTCAAAAATAATAGCTCTAAAAATTTAAATTGTGATAACTTTACACATGTACTCCCTCCGTCCCGTTATTCTTGTCACATTTCTTTTGGACACGGGTATTTAGAAGAAAAGAATTAGGGATAGAAGGTGTATTAGTGGAGTTTTTAATTGAATATTTAATAGGGTATAAATAGTGAAATAAAATGAATTCAAATAGTAAAATGAAGTGGGTAGAGAGAGAATAAATAGTGAACGGCACAAAAATGAGGGAGAGAATAATAAAAGGTAGAATAGTTAGAGATAAGAGACACATTAGTAATTTAAATATGATCTTAATAATCTTTAATTTAGCCCAAAAAAAAAAGAAGACAAGAATAATGAGACTTCCCAAAAAGAAATACAGGACAAGAATAACGGAATGAAGGGAATAATATTTTTTTTAAAGAAAAAATATGGTGTGGTGAACTTTATGACAAACTCTTCACTCAGCACTTTCCTGGATATTTCCATGAAACACACACAATTCCAGTGACAAAGTTTTCCATCTTTTTGTCACTCTCAAAGTCAAGCAAGAATCCAAGTCGATGACTATCATCATCATCATTCACCTTCATCCTAGTATATTAAAGCCATGTATGTAAATCCCAGAAAATCTTGATGAATTGATTCTCAGCTTCTCTATAGTCCAAAAAGAATAAAAGAAAGATGATTGGAAATGGAGGGAGGCTAGGGGAGAATATAGGATTGAGAGAAGATGTGATCCAAAGAGCTTGCAAACTGTCCATGAAAGCTCATGATAAGGCCCCTGGGAAGTTATACATCCATGAAAAAACCCGGGGCTCGACCGATGTTTTTTTCGCCTTTCCTGGATCATGGTGTGTGGATGATTGGTACACCAGAGATCCCTTTGGGGAAATTAAGGTTGATGTGTCTATGTTTCCATCTATGAGGAGTGTTGGCAATGAAGAGATAGGTTTGGTCAATCAAGCTTTCTGCAGGAGGTTTGATGCCCTAATCACCAGATCATCATCACTTGCAGCAGAGGTACTTATTTTTTACAATCTTGAATTTGGACTTAAAATTTTACTCTTTTTGCAGAAATTTTGTTGTGGGCTTAGTTTGTTAGGTTTGGTTTTGATGATGATCTTGATTGCCAGAGTTTTCATGTGATTAGTTAATGTAAGGAAAGGGAGATTTTAAGTTTCAAGATAAATTTGGGCCATGAAGTGTTTGAGGATAAGGTTTGGTAAACACACACATACATGTTGCTGTGTGAAAATAAGTTGTGGACTGTACATTTAGTTCATTGGGTTAATTACAGATTCTGTCATAAATTTAGACCGCTGTTCACCTATGGCATGAGAGCAAATTTCCGACAACGGAAAATTGCTGTGGATTCACAATTAACAATTAACAATTAACAATTAACAATTAACAATTTCTATGTATGTAAATTAACAATTTCACATATATCACACAATCCACGTCAATTTTTCATTGCGACATATATGCTCTCATACCATAAAGTAAACGGGTTAAAATTCAGGCCGCAATTTATAATTAACACTAGTTTATTTTACTGTGTGTAGCATCTATAAGACGATGATTTTGTATATTTTACTAGGTGTAGAATTGTTTATCAAGAAATAAAATTGCTTGTGTAGTTAGCTGATGTATCACAACTCAAAGCAAACAATATGATGAATTGATGATGACAAGACTCCAACATAAACCTCGTACTTTTACTTTGAACTGTCTTTGAAGTGAGAAATGAAACTAAATGAGGTCAAAAATTCAATCTCAGGTGGAGAAAGCTATGTCTGAAAAGAAGCAAATAGTCTTCACAGGGCATTCCAATGGAGGTCCGACCGCCATTCTTGCAGCCATTTGGTGCTTTGAGAAATACATAAGATTCAATCATTCTCAAAAACTCCCTTTCTGTGTAACTTTTGGATCACCTCTAGCTGTAAATCATGTCTTCTCTCATGCTCTAAGGCGCGAGAATTGGGCTCGTTGCTTCTTCCATTTTGTAATGAGGCACGACGTCGTGCCAAGAATGATGCTAGCTCCTCTCTCACACGTCCAGCAATGGCTGCACATCATCCTAGACTCTCTCAATCCAAGATCACAGTTTCATCTGCCCGACTCCACTGTAGCCTCGGGTTTCCTGCTGTCTGTCATGAGAAACGCACTGTCCGTTGCAAGCCATGCCGCGTGCTACCTCAAGGAATGCACGAGTTTGCTGCTAGAAACTGTGGCAAGCATAGTTGAGCTTAGCCCTTACAGGCCTTTTGGGACATTCATCTTCTGTGCAGGGAATGGGAAGCTCGTCGTGCTTGATAATCCGGATGCTGTGCTGCAGTTGCTCTTCTTCTCTCTTCAGCTCAGCCCTGAAGAAGAAAACATGGAGTTCCTTCATGGCATGATAAGACAGCATTTCCTCTATGAAACTGAACTGCAAGAAAGTCTAAACATGCAAGATGTTACCTACTTACAGAACCTTCTAGACGTCCCTTTGTCTGGTCATGCCTCAACCCCTTATGCAGCTGCACTGAATGATCTTGGCCTTGTATGATCATGATACTCATTTCTTGAACAAATGCGCACACACACACACACACATTGAGAGATAGAGAGAGAGAGAGAGAGAAGCATAGTGTTAACTTGATGCTTTTGCGTAATTTACAGACAGCACAAGCAAGGTTGTGCCTTCGTGCTGCAGGAGAGTTGCAGAAGCGGAAGATGGAGAACCAGAGAAGGATAGATTCCAACAGAGACACCATTAGAGAAGGACTAAAGAAGATACAAGAATACAAGACCAGCTGTGAGATAAGGAAGATTGGCTACTACGACGCATTCAAGATCCAGAAAGATATAACAGATTTTAATGCAAATGTGAAGAGGCAGGAGCTGGCTGGGATTTGGGATGAGATTGTGGAGATGATCAAGAGGTACGAGCTGCCCGATGGATTCGAGGGGAGGAAGGAGTGGATAGAGCTAGGAACCTCGTTTAGGCGACTGTTGGAGCCTCTGGACATTGCAAACTATTACAGACACTTGATGAATGAGGACACGGGGCCTTACATGGTGAAGGCTAGGCCGAAGCGTTATAAGTTCACGCAGAAATGGCGGGAGCACGCGGAGAGGATGGTGGTCGGAGGGAGTTCGGAGACGACATTTTGGACTGAGGTGGAGGAGCTGAGGGTGAAGGAGTTTGCTGAAGTTAAGGATAAAGTTTTGAGGTTGGAGAAAGATGTGTTTGCATGGGTTAGTAATGAATGGATGGGGAAAGATATTTTCTTGGAAGGTTCTACTTTTACCAAGTGGTGGAAGACACTCCCTTTGGAGCATAGATCTGGATCTTGCATTGCACCTTTCATTAAAAATTGAGTCTCTCTTCATTGGTAGAAAGCTACCATTATCACTTTTTGAGAGAATATCATACATCACTGTTACCCTTTTAGCAGGAATACCTACAAAAAAATGAAACAGAAGAGAAATTGTTCTGTTGAAAAAGAGCTAGCACAAGTATATAATTCTTCTCTTCCCCATCCAAAAAACAAGAAAGAAATTAGATGCAGTTATACATGAAATGTTAAGTATATAGTCTCCTCCTTAGGCATATCAATTTGCATCCTTTCTAAACCCCACAATATGCTGCCAAAATCAGAATAATATTAGTTTGTACCACAACATATCAATCCTTATCAATAGATCACTTGTAAACTTTATAAGGAAAAAGACCTTCCTTGATTCTCCTCACTGACTCAGACTCGAGGACAGCATATGACGAGGAGAATTACCAGCATGTCTTTTCTCCTCCACGAACAACAGAACAAGAAGAAAGTGTGTGCATGAGAGAGAAATATTCTATGGAGTAAGATCAAAGATCCTTAACAAGCTGACATGAAAGTGCATCCATAGATACAAAAAAATTTCTGCACCCCAATAGCTAAGGCTATTCAGAAACAAATTGCTTTTTAATTTCCAGGTGCATCATACTACAAGCAGAACTCAAACACTCCCAGGCAGCCAATAATATCATGACTCGGATGCAAGTTTCAACATCATATTGGAAATTATGAACATTTCATAGAATTCTAATGACTGAATAATAGAATATATCATGGCAACACAAGGAGGGTTAAATGACACATATATAGTTCACTCTGCTCCAATGCCTGTAATTGAAACCTGTAAGCAGTATGCCCATACCTAAGGGGTAAGTCGTGTATCTATAGCATGCGTGTGTGGATCCATCCCGTACAACTAATGCCAATGTTATCTTCAGTTGTCATTCAATGGTAGATGCACTAGTTACTAACAACTCACATTCAACTATCAGTCAGAGTGTCGGAGGAAACTAGTCACTAACAACTTGCATATATGCACAAAACACAGCTGAAACTTTGATACTTGATAGATGCATGCGTTTTGATTTATATGGCATTTAAATGCATCATGCGCTCGATATGCTGCAATCTTGAATGGATCATATCTAGTCAGTCTCACGTGAGCATCACTACTGCATTTGAATTCCTAAGCTTCTAGCAGGAAGCCTTCTATATATAATTAGTTCAAAAAAGTTGCTGACACCTGTTTGGCATAAAAGAAGGCCTGCAAGCCTTGAGGAGTTCATGGTGGGAAAACTGGCAAGATGTAGTCAATCAGGAAAGCAAGGGAAACCTAAGAGGCTTTACCATTTAACAAGTAAATTCAATAGATAATTTATAGAGTCTGGTTGATTGCCAAAACATCCTGAAAACTAATTCAGAAAGCTAAAAGAAAACATCTGATGTTATAACCACAAAACTATAAGGGATGGCTTACTCATGAAAATACTAGTCATAACAAGAAAACTGAAGTAGACAGCTTACTCATGACAAAATCTAAAACAATCTTACAGTGACCAGTAGATTGCAAACTCTGTAACAGACTAACAGTTTATCTCAAAGAAATGTTCTAAATAATACAGTTTGAGTTCCCAGTGGAAGACTGGAAGTTGCTATTACTGGGAAATTTTTGCTGTCATTTCATTATATTAAGAGCCAAATCCACCAACTCGATGGTTACACAGTAGCCTGCGTAGCATCATAACATTGCACTAACAAAAGATGTTCAAAATTGTTGTAACTACTAACTACAATGATACTTATCCATCGTCCATTTATTGCAGATGCTTAGCATTTACAAATTCTCTAGAAATGACAGGACACCAAGTTTTCTCAGTTGTAATTCAGTCAAAGTGACTACTGGAAACAACATCAACTCTTAGAATACAATGAAACAAAGTTTTCTCAATTTGACACTCAATGAGAACAAAAAAGAAAGAAGATTTCATAGAGAAGAAGGCTTATAAATTGACAAATCATCAAAGCAAATAATTTATTCCAGAATGTTTGTGCATCTCATTACTATATCACCGTATCTACTCACACGATAACATACATATATATATATATAATATATTTAATAGCAACTAAAACCATAAGAGTACTAGATAGATTCCACTTTGCTCCA
The DNA here is from genome assembly GCA_031470985.1 of Agastache rugosa. Classification (NCBI taxonomy): domain Eukaryota; kingdom Viridiplantae; phylum Streptophyta; class Magnoliopsida; order Lamiales; family Lamiaceae; genus Agastache; species Agastache rugosa. The sequence continues at coordinate 31,163,347 of CM062605.1, forward strand.
AAATCAAGCTTCTATATCAATATCTAAGACTGCGAAGAACAGTTTTAAAGTAAGGACAAACGCAGCGCACATAAAAAAAAGAGAGACCTAACATACAAGATCAAGGAATCAGGACTCTTTCTAGAACCTTGTCATCATGCTACAAGAACGAGTAAGTCGAAAAGTCAAGCTCCCTCCATCCAATGTGGCCTCTCCCTCTACAGGAATGCAGTCATACTGCTTCCTGCAACCAGGACAACGCCCATCTTGCTCAAGAATTCTCTTGTGACAGAAAAGGCAGAGCCTGAATCCACAGAGACAAGGGGTAAAGCTTGAATCTGTGAAATCAAAATCCTCATAGCAAATTGGACACGATGTAGGGACTGGCCCAACATTCTTACATCCCCAAACAGAACCTCCTAGATCCAGATGCCGGTCTGAATTAAACCGAAAACAATATTGCTTCGACAAGTTGGGTAAACTCTGAGGCCGAAAAGTATCATCAGGCCTCCAAGCCTGGCCTTTTGCTTGAGATATCTGCACGGATGTCCCACCACTCCCTTGCTTTTCACTTGGAATATCATTCTCGCAAAAAGGCTGTTTACCCAAACTCAGCTCAGAACCAGTATTTCCATGCTTCTCCACAGGTAAACCATATTCTGAGCTGGGATTATGCTCCGGTTGCTTGTCCTCCGTGGCAGCCAAGGCATCAGCCATAGCCTCCCAATCATCCAAGCAACCATCATCACCACCATTCCCTTCATCTTCCTCACTCATGATACCTGAAAAGCAACCATTAGTACTACAGCTACTGCTTCGACCGCTGCTGCTGCCACTTCGGCTACTGGATGTAAAATTGACGCCAGAGTCATTGCTGCCTAATACGCTACTGGTGGGGCTGTTCGAGGGCGAGGATTCAAAATCACTAAAATGATGAACGGACAATCCATCTATATATATTCCCCCCTCGCCCCTCGGACTTATCTCCAGCTTCTCTATCGGCATGTTCTTATTTTCCAAGTCCACCAGGCTTCCACGTGTACCCCCTCCACCATTCACCTCCTCCTTACACCCACCCTTATTTTTCACTGGAGAGAATAAAAACACATTATAATTTAAACAACAAATGTTGCAAGGTAATCAAAAGAAAATAACTTTGAAGTAATCATATCAAAGAAATTAAGAACAAAAACACTTTATAAAAAGGAGAATAATGTATCCAAAAGGTTACCTTGAGAAAGCCACTGTTCCCGACGAGCATCAAGCTTGCACTGCTTTAACTTCGCCGAACGGTTGGCCTGAATTTCCAAATTTATTAAAATAATTCTCATACGAAATACCCACGGTAAAGAAAAATGGCAATTTTGGACCACAGAAAAAATGAAGAACTAAAATTCCTAAAAATTTGTTTGATGAAAATTCCTAAGAACATAACAGTGGAAAAATCCTCTCTTTCCATTCACGAAATAAGAACAACATACAAACACATGCAGCGCGCAATGCATGCATAAACTCATCAAGAGAATTCAACAGCAGAAAACGTACCCTTTTCTTCTTCGCAAAATCTTTGGGGTTAGATGAGGCGAGGGCGACGGATGCGTTGGGGATCGAATCGGAAATCATGGCTGAGTCGACTGAGTCACGAATCGGAAAAACCCTAAATCGATCGTTCCCGAGCGTGGAGAGAGAAAACGAGAGAGAGAGAGAGAGTAAAAATTGTGGATAACAGAAACTCTTCCCCTTCCAATTAACCCTTTTTTGCACTTTATTTTTTCTTCTTTCTTTCGACTGTACGAGAACTAAAATCGTGAGCGCAACAACTAGCCGCCTATATATAGGACTCTCAATTACTATTATGCCCTTACGTGTCGCTCGTGGCACGCAAACGTCACCGTAAAAATCGAGGGCAGTTATGAAATTAAACGACGGCATCAGGTGAAGGCGTGGGAGGGCAGAATCGTCAATTCCGACGCTGTCGTGTTAAAACATTCTAGAACAATTACATTAGCCACAAATATAAAAATATGTCAATTATCTAACCCCAACTCCATGTTACACTTTTTTTGGAAAATTGAGAGGTCAATTACAACGACATTAAATTTGATATTGATTAGGATGTTACGTTGTCATTTTCTAATGTAGATGGGAAATATAAATAATCACACCATATATTTTTAAGGCTCGTTACCCACGAAGTAGTAACTCAACATAGCAATGTAATTTTCAGGTCGGATAAAAAATTAATTGAAAAATTTAGTGTAGAAATAATTATGTCAATCGGGCCGGTCAAAGCCCAACGAACTTGAAATCATTTCAAATCAGATCGAGCCTTAATTTTTATAGTCTGCACCCGCCCAACTTTGAATCGGCCATTCAGACCAGACAGACAAGCTAGTTTTTCACAACTCTAGTGGTAAGTTTTCGACTATATTATGTATCACAAAAGTTGAGATGTGAGTTATAGAGTCAATTTTAGGTTTCAATTTTGAGTTAAACTAAAAAAACTCAGTCAAGTGTTTTGATTTTATTAAATAAAAGTCCAACTGAAAATTAATTGTGTTATATATATACTACTATATAACGCTTTCGATAGTATAAGACATTTTTGAATAAATAACGCATAATTCGAAATATCTTAAAAGATTTTTCCCTTTTCTAGTAAACTCATCATGTATTGTCACATCAGTTTTATCTCAATCAACATTATGTCATAAAATTAGATCAAAAACATTATATCATAAAACTTGGCTCATATGAGATTTGACTAAACATTTTATAGTTCATATATCGTTGATCTATTATCGATGGTATGAAGAATTTTTTAAACAAATGGTGTATAGTTTGAGAAATTTCAGAATAATTTTCAAATATTAAGTTATAGGTTGAAAAAAATATATAATATAGGTAAAAATTAATACCTTTTTTTAGTGGGAATAAAATTAAAGCCCAAATATAGTAAGGGCGCTTAAATCTATAATTTATTTTAATGAATTTATTATTTTTTAACTTGTTTGATCATCTAATTCATTATATAATCAATCACATATTTTATCGAACAAAATAAACGCCCCTCAAGTAAATTAAACAACGGGCTTATAACTCTGAAAATAAGCCCAAATTGTACATGAGCCCTAACTAGTAACTTGCATGAAATTCCCTGTGTCTTATCATATTTAATCGCAAAATTTGAGTTGACAGCACCGTACAATGAATTCAAGAAGAAAAAAATATTTAAAAAATTATTACTTAATTAATTAATTATAATTATCATTTATTATTCACTAATTATAATTTATTAATCCTCATTTAGATTTTTTAAATTTTACTAGTCCCTAATTAAATTTAATAAAATTATTTAAATAAAAAAAGGAATTAATAAATGGTGGACCACATTGTTAAGTCAACAGCAAAAAAGAGTCCCTTTATTTAAGTATGGTTTGCTGAAAGGATAATTTACAACAAAACCACCTTTCATGAAACAAAATGATTAAAAGCAACTTTTATATTTATTTAATCACAAACAATTAAAAACAACTTTTATAGTAATAATCAATTAAGAGAGATTTTTTTTAATCAACTAAGACAAGTTAATTTTAGGAAAAATAAAATATTTCATAAGAATCTCAACAATCTCTTAATTTGTACATATGTTTTTCCCCCACAACAATTTCCCCAAAATCTACTCTTTATTTTGCAAATTCTTGCACTACTTTTTGTACGTTACTCACATAAATTTTTTCATGCAAATCTTGTGATATATAAGATCGATACGATATTCATGAAAATTAGTTCAAAATTCTCCATATCTTCACCGATTTCAATCTCATAGTTTCACGTAAAGAAAGAAAACCCAAGTCGTTATCAATGACGGAGGCCGCCGCCCCTTCTCCACCGCCTAAACACTCAGCGCCGCCGCCGGATTCAACGGAAGGCGGGCGGTCAACAGCCGCCGGTCTCCGGAAGAAGGGCGCGTGGGTTCGGGCCTGGCTGGTGGTTGACTCAAAGGGCCAGGCCGAGGTGGTGGAGGCCGGCAAGCACGCCATCATGCAAAGAACGGGCCTCCCGGCCCGAGATCTCCGGATGCTGGACCCCGCTTTGTCGTATCTGTCGACTGTTTTGGGCCGAGAGCGGGCCATCGTGGTGAATTTGGAGCACATAAGGTCGATCATTACCTCTCAAGAAATGATTTTTCAGAATTCTAAAGACCCTTTGCTCACCTCTTTTGTTCAGAAGATCCAAGGAGTGTTTCGCCATCGCCAAGCTGTCGTCTTAGGCCAGGTTCCCCTCTCTCTCTCTCTCTCTCTCTCAACATTGGGCAGATGATGTACTGTGAAAAGAATAGGGAATTCAATGTTTCTTGAAATTCATTGTGTTGTACTCTTGCTCGATTGGTATCTTCAGACATATTAGATTATTGTATATTTGTATTGGTTTCTAGCAATTCATTGTGTTACAGATTTGTACTAGTGATTGAGTTTCTTTAGACATATTAGATGATTGTATTGGTGTGGTGAGTTTCTCTCTCATTGATTAGTTTGTTTAGACATATTAGTGATTGTATTGTAATTGTGTGGTGCGTTTCTCTCTCATTGATTAGTTTCTTTGGAGATATTAGATGATTATATTGGTGTGGTGAGTTTCTCTGTCATTGATTAGTTTGTTTAGACATATTAGTGATTGTATTTGTGTGGTGCGTTTCTCTCTCATTGATTAGTTTCTTTGGAGATATTAGATGATTGTATTGGTGTGGTGAGTTTCTCTCTCATTGATGGTGTGGAGTGATGGTATGTATTTAAGGAATCTGGAGAGAATGGGAAGAACAAAGATGTGTGGACAGATTTTTACAACTCCGAAGAGCCTCAATCAATGGCAGATAGAGATAGTGGTGATCGAATCTACACCGGTGGTTTCCAAGAAGAAAAAGAAGAGGGAAATGGAGAACAAGTTGGAGAGAAGGGGGGGCACGAATTGAGGATTCTCCCCTTCGAATTTGTTGCTCTTGAGGCATGTCTTGAGGCTACTTGCAGTAGTTTGGATGATGAAGTATGGCTTCTTGTAACACTTTCTATTAGTATAAATGCTTCTGTTCGCTAAATGTTGTTAACTGATTTGAATGTTTAGGCAAGAAGATTGGAGCAAGAAGCTCATCCAGCATTGGATAAGCTGACTTCGAAGATCAGCACTCTGAATTTAGACAGAGTACGACATATTAAAAGCCGTCTGGTTGCAATAACTGGTCGCGTGCAGAAGGTTTGAGCTTTTCTGTTTCTCATGCGATCCTTTCCTTTCCCAAGTGTTGCTGTAATTTTTCGACTTAGCTCAAGTTTGTGTGTTTCATTGGTAGATTTCCCATTAACCTTATATATTCTCAGATGAAACTGCAGATAATCTGAATACTAATAGTTGAGATTCGAGTTTTGTGGTAATTGTAAACTTTTCTTGTGCTGTTTTTTTTTTTTTTTTCAGAAATTTGGTGTAATTGGTATCAGGAACTCATGATCAATTAGTGTTTTGTCATACTGAATTTAAGACATAGTTGGATTCATGAGAGAGAGCATATTTTTCTCACTACAAATCACATACTTGAGCAGGTGAGGGATGAGTTAGAGCATTTGCTTGATGACGACGAAGATATGGCAGAAATGTATCTGACAGAGAAGTTAGAGGAGGAGCAACAGCAGCTTGAGAATTCTTCAACTTCTTCAATGATAGAGGTAGATGTCACAGACAACGAAGATGATAGGGCCGGTGTCGAGACCATGATGGGGCTTGATGCAGACAACCAGCATGCTACTAGTATGCGGAGTTCTATTACAAAGAATCTTGACGTGGAGGAGTTGGAGATGATTCTAGAAGCATACTTTGTTCAGATTGAAGGCACACTAAACAAACTATCTGCTGTAATGCTTCTCTTACTAGTATAAATACTAGTACTAATAATTATTTGGATGCATATGAATGGTAAGAAGTGATATATATATATGGATGGTTTTGGCAGCTGAGGGAATACGTAGACGACACGGAAGACTACATAAACATAATGCTGGATGACAAGCAGAACCATCTCCTGCAAATGGGAGTGATACTGACTACAGCAACTCTGGTGGTGGGTGCTTTTGTCGCGCTAACTGGGGTCTTCGGTATGAACATTACAATCGAGCTGTTCGATGAAAAGAAAGCCGGGATGCCTGAGTTCCTCTGGACTATTGGTGGAGGCGTCATGGCCTGCATTTTCTGTTTTGTAGCTGCAATGGCGTGGTGCAGATACAAAGGCCTCTTGTAAAGAGGATAAATTGCTTTGCTTTGCTTTGCTTTGGTTGTGTACAAGAATTAGGTATCTTGATTTGAGTAATGTATGTTGATCAATGATCATGGTTGTTATGATCTGTTTCTGTTGATCCTATTTGATTCTTATTCTTCTCATGACGAGACGAGGAAGTCCGATGGTGCGGCTATGTAAACCGCATTAGGGAAACTTTGTTCGACGAGTTAGGAGTCTTGGTTTGAGATATGTTTTGGTAGGGTTTTAGTGAAAGATTTAGGGAAAATGTGCAAATACCCCCTTATGTTGGCAGCGCTAGGCAAATACTCCCTTGAACTTTGTTTAAGTGCAAATTCATCATTATCTAAAGTTTTCAGGTGCAATTTGCCCCTCGCCGTGATAGAAACGACACTTCCGTTAGCAAAAAAAAATATTTTTGATTTATTTTTATTTTTGTGGGGCCCTCACAATTTCCAACGGTTATATACTACATAATTGGTGCTAAAAGTTCAAATTAGGAAAAAAATTATTTCGAACCCTAGCTCACAACTATCAAAATTCAAGCGAGGTTCTCCGATAATTTGCACGAAAAATGATGATGAACCACTTGAAGAATATGAGATCATTAATGTCAACAACAAATAGTTGGCTTGAATTGCAAATTATCGGAGAACTTCGCCTGAGTTTTGATAGTTGTTAGCTAAGGTTAGAAATAATTTTTTATTTCCTAATTTGAGCTTTTAGCACCAATTAATTCTTGGGAATTGTAAGGGTCCACAAGAATAAAAATAAATCAATTTTTTTTCTTTGCCAACGGAAGTATTGTTTCCGTCACGGCGAGGTGGTAATTGCACCTGAAAATTTTAAGGAATGGTGAATTTGCGCCTAAACAAAGTTCAGGAGGTATTTGCCTAGCGCTACCAACATGAAGGGTGTATTTACACATTTTCCTAAAGATTTATTAATACGTCAAAAGAGTGTTTTATAATGGTAGAGGTGTTCACGGGACGGTTCCGGTTCGAAACCGGCCCGAAACTGCCGATTCCAGTTCGGGAAAGTTGGAACCGGAACCGGCCCGCCATAGCCCACGGTTCTGGATCGGAACCTGCCTGTATTGGACGGTTCCGGTTTCAGGTCGGAACCGCAGGTTTAGGGTCCGAACCATCTATTTTTTTTTATATTTTTTTATCTTTGAAAATATAAATTATATTGTAATTCAAACTCATAAATCATCAATGTAATGTATAAAATCGATATAGAACAAAATATATCTTCATTCATAATAATATGTGATCAATTACAAATGAAAATATATAATTATTCAAAAACGGTTCCACGGTTCCGAACCGGAACCGCCGGTTCATGTTCGAACCTTATTATCATTATTTTTGGCTTTTTTCATTCAATTTAGCATTGTAATTATCATTTTAACTTTCTATGGGATATAATTAACATGGATTATCACAAAAATATAATTTAAAACTAAAAAAATAAAAAATTGTCGGAACCGCCGGTTCACGGTTCCTAGCCATTGAAACCGGAACCGGCCCGTCCTAAGCACAGTTTCGGGTCGGAACCGGCCCGTTGACCGCGGTTCCGGGCCGAAAACCGTTGACCATGGTTCCGGTTCCGGATCGGTTGAACTCCTCTATATAATGGGGGAAAAGTATATATATGCCAATGGTTCGCCTTTTGATCTTGTGTCACACCGTTTAACGGGTCGAATAGCCAATTTCAAAATTATCACTATATGTTTTTGTGATATATATGTGAATTTTTTGATACAGATTAAAGTGGGTTAGATAATATTTCTTTTCTTTTTTATTTTGGGTAAATTGATATCATCATGAAAATTAATTCAAGATTTTCCATATTTTAACTGATGTTATAAAATTGCGTTTATTTCGGTTGGAATGGGTCTTGATTTAGTGAAGTTACCTTCTCCCTTTTTTTTCATAATATAAAACAAATAGTGGATAATTTCGTATAATGGCCCTTGAAGCCCACAAGAAGGAAGGACCATAAAAATGCGTCAGGCCCAAAACATTAGATTGTTATATTGGCATCATAAAAACAAAACAAAATAAAATTTGTAATAAAATTTGATTTATATTGTATATAATATCTGAGTTTTACAAGAAATTATCTTCTTCATTGTAATTGGTTCGATTTTCAAATCGTTAAAAAAATAGAAAATTTAAAATAATAAAACAACTTAGATGTTTAAGCAGTATGTATAACTTTTTTTACTGTTCAAAAAATCATATATTCAAGTTGAGTGTATTTATTTTGATTTTCACGAATTGATATTCAGCAATTATTATCATTAAAGACCATTAATTATATTGGAGAGCGCGGCATGTTTCTGTTTTCTGAAAATGAGATATCAGCAGCCTGTCTGATATTAATATATTATATATATATTTCCTTTTTTCTTTCTTTAAAGGGAGCGAGCATTACAAGTTAATTACTCACTCCATTTTTTTTTTTTTAAAGCAATATTTCCCAATCCCAGTCATATATATTTATATAATTAAATCCGGGAAACATATATGGCTACGATAAATAAATAAATAAAAATGAAATTCGAAATTTTAATTGATGAGTCAAATATAAAAAGGGAAAAGCAGGTGGGCGAATCCATGTGTGATGTCCGCAGCTAGCCTGCTTATGATTGAAACAAAAGATGATTAATTAAGCTGTTGGATTATATTGTAAACACAAAATATTGTATTTAATTTAATAAACACAAAATTACATACAAATATAAGAATTTCGAATATATGCGGGTTCAATCTCTATTTGATCCTCTGATTCTTCTCTTCAAGTTGACCTTGAGATTTTAAGAGATTTAGTATCTCTTTGAACTTGGTCTTCAAGCTTTATAACGTTGATGCGGAGGACTTTCGCCTTGTTTCCGAAGTAAACGTTGAGCTTTGGGCTTTATAACGTTGACATGGAGGATTTTCGCCTTGTTTCCGGATCAAACGCCACTTTGAGATATTTCCGACAAAGAACGCGTTGCTTTCACGAAGAACGCCTTGAATCTCGCCGGACACCTTGAATATTGAGAGAAATCTTAGAGAATTTCTCTTCAATTCTTGAGCTCTTGAAGATAATTTTTTGGTGTGATTTTGAAGTGGTATGGAGACCTATTTATAGTTGTAGGGAGAGAGACTTGAGTGTGCTTTTGGGCTCCATCATGGGCTTTATGGGTAAGGTGACACGATTTCATTGGCTCTAAAAAAATTGATATATATCCTTAACTTGTTGCCAAAGAAATAGATATTTATCACCATATAGATATCTTTATTAATTAAATAACTTATTTAATATGGATTTCGTAAGAATCCATAATCAAATAAATATATAAAATTAATAAAAAAATTATATGAAATTTCGATATCTACATATACAAATTGCAACACCGAAATATATATATAATACTAACATGTAATGTCGGAATTGTGTCTAAAATTTATATAGTTTCAATCGTGTCTAATTTTAGAGAGAGAAAGATTAAAATGAGTCCAAAGACAGAAACATGATTATACACTTGCTTGCATGTGGAATTATGAGGGTTTTTATGATACTACAAGACTATAAAAATCCTCTAAAACTAGTAGGCCCTCTATTATTTGCAAGTAATAGGATTTTATTTCTTTTTTTCCCTTAATTTCTTTTTTCCTTTTTTCTTGCCAGTAAGGGTTTTTTTTTTGTTTTTTTTTGTTTTTCATATAAACGAGTTAGGTTTTTTAGGGCAGACTTCAAGAATAATTAATTTAATGGCGTACGCCAAAAATCACTTTGAATTTTACAAACTAGTAAGTAGCCCGTCGAGACTCGACGGAAAATAATTTTATGTTTTAATTTACGTGTATACATTTTAAAAATAATTTTATATCTTATTTAAAAGTTGTGATATTGTTCGCGTTAATTATTAATCAAACTTAGAAAATTAATTTTATTTCACGTATCTAAATTTATTATTAGGAATGACAATGGATCGGGTATACTCATTCATTATGTATTTTCTAAATCTAAATTTGTTTAGAATTTTTCTACACGTTCGTCCTAATCTCGGTTAAAATAATGACTTTACTGTACATACGCGTCTCAAATCCGTTGAGTAATACTCCAAAAATATATGAACGTTCCAAGTAAAATTAATTAAAATTAGTAAAAATCCTTCTTTCTATGTTATTTGAACCGTCTCGTTTGTTTATGCTAAATTACTCGATAAAAATCTAAACAAAGTTAATATTAATTAAAATTTATAAAAATTCTTCTTTTTAAGTATATTTGAACCGTCTTGTTGGTTCATGCTAAATCGATATCTCTAATCTTTGCCAAAATGCAGAAAAAAATATTTACATCTTCAAAGTAATATTAATTAAAATTGGTAAATTCGACGGGAAATAACTTTTATTTTTTAATTTATATGTATATATTTTAAAAATAAGTTTATATCTTATTTAAAAGTTGTGATATTGTTCGCGTTAATTATTAATCAAACTTAGAAAATTAATTATTGCATGTATCTAAATTTATAATTAGGAATGATAATGGATTGAGTATACTCACTCATTATGTATATTTTTTTTAAATCTAAATTTGTTTAGAATTTTTCTCCACGTTCGTTCTAATTTCGGTTAAAATAATGACTTTACTGTACATACTCGTCTCAAATTCGTTGAGTAATACTCGATAAAAATATGAATACTTAATTAAAATTAGTACAAATCATTCTTTCTATGTTATTTGAACCGTCCCGTTGGTTTATGCTAAATTACTCTATAAAAATATAAACAAAGTTAATATTAATTAAAATTAGTAAAAATCCTTCTTTTTAAGTATATTTGAACCGTCTCGTTAGTTCATATTAAATCGATATCTCTAATCTTTGTCAAAATGCAGAAAAAAAATATGTTTACATCTTCAAGTTTTTTTGTTTTTTTCTTTAGATACCTATCCCACATTTGATTCAATGTATATATAATCTAGAAAGTACTAATCGAAGTTTTTAGAAAAACATGAATGAAAAATGAAAATGATTCCATATAGACATATTGATTAAATATATTTATTTAGTCTTCATAGGGATTCTCATTTACAAATTTTCTATAGATTATTTTATATGAATTAAGAATGTATAATAATTTATAAAAATGCATTCCGAAATTGATATTATTTTAATATGCATAATAGAAGAAATTAATTAAATAGAGGGAAAGATAAATATGAGATGTGATTAATAGATAAACATGTGATATTTCAAGAATATGAAATTAATAAAAATAAAAATTAGAATATATATGAATTAAAATTAGACAAATTACCAGGATAAAGGAAAATCTGAACGAAGCATCGTGGATGTGACAACTTTATTTTCGTATTAGTAATAGATTTAAAAGACCCATCTCAATTTGGAAAAAATAAATACAGTAGAACCTCTCTATAATTATATTCTATATAAGAATAACCCCCTATAGTGATAAAAAGTCCCGGTCCCAACTCGGGACCAGTTATAAATTGGAATAACCCCTATACTGTAATATTTCGGGTTTTTTTAAGGTCCCGTATGTATAAAATTGCCCCTATATAGTAATAAAATGACAATAATGTAAATTTTAAAATATATTTATATATAAATATCAATCAAGATAATTGTTTACAACAAATTTAAGATGATATGAAGTATTTATCTAAAGTTACTTGTGGCAATGATTTAGTTTATTGGGTTACCACACCATCTTTTAACTTGCGTGTTCGTAGTACCTTCGTAGTACCTCGTCAATACAATCACCTTCTTGTTGAATCCAAAACATTTCTAATTTGATATTTTAAATACATATTTAAGTGAATCTTTTAAATATATACATAATATACCATATGCATGATGTATATACGTGAATTTATTATTATAGAACCAATGAATCTTAAATAACTTATTAAAAAAAATATAAGTCAAATTCTATATAAAAATAACCTCCCTATAAGAATATTTTCTTTTAGTCCAAGGATATTACTATAAAAGGTTCTACTGTAATTGGATATAGAATTTGGGCTAAAGATCACGTATTTAAGTAAATATATTGCCAACTTTAATTCGCAAAATAAAATTAACTTTCTCTCTTCTTAACCCCAAATAAAAATATATAAATATCTCTATATATACATACACACATTTCACACACACACATATATAGGACCACATGCATATATGCATGCATGCATGCCAATTTAAGAATGTCTGTATCACTGTATATATATGTATGTGTGTAAGGGATAAGAATCCCAAGTCTCAGAAACCCTAATCACTAGATTTTTGTCCCTTCATTTGTTTCAATTGTTTGAATCAAGAATTTTGTTCTTCTCTCTCTCCCTCTCCATGTTACCTGCCTGCTTCCATGCAACGAAACTGCACATGCATGCCCCATTCTTCAAATCTTGGACTCATATCCACATGTGTCTTGTAATCATATTGCCCTTCTATTATATATACTTACATTCAAAGATAAGTATATATATATATATATATATATATATATATATATATATATATACATATATACATGTGTGTTATTAATTACATATTTACCCGACCATTTCTATCGTGTCAATCGATGATGTGATAGTCAACTCGCTTATGTTAATTACTTGTAAATTATTGTAATTAAGATATTATGAATAAAAAAAATCAACGAATTTGATAATATAACTATATACTCCCTCCATCCCCAGATAAGTACTGTTATTTTTTAAAATAAAATTTATCCTCGAATAAGTACTATATATATATATATATATATAAATGAAGTCAAATTTTCCATCTTGCCCTTATATATCTTCAAAGCAGATTCTCTACTTGTTCAATTTTCCATGCAATAATTGTGAATAAAAAGTGTAAATTTGTTAACTTTCTTAATATAAGAATTCTGATGAGAGAGAACACTTATTCAAGGAGGGAAGGAGTTTATGATGTTAGTATAATATTATGGGAAGTATGTTTGTATGCCAACTTTTTGTGGCCCATATTATGTTTGGATGGATTGTGTCTTTGTACCAAGTACCAAATTAATTGTCACGTTGACCATTACCTTATTTTCATGGGACAGGGCTAGTGATTTTCTTGGACATAAATTGTCTATTTTCATGTATATAAATATAATGGAGAATTAATTTTGAATTTCACGTTGCTAAAATCGTCATTTCCTTAATGAGAATGAACACCTGAAACACTAAACATATATCGGATAGGGTAAATTCATGATATGCTAAATTTTGAAGTCATAATCAAGGAAGTGAAGTGAGTGAATTTGTAGCTAGAATTAGGACATTCATTTTCACCGATACGTACTTTTTAGATCAAATCAGTCAAATAAATTCGCTCTTTTGCGTAGTTTACCAATTATTGAAAAAAATTATTTATTCCCCAAATATTTAATCAGTTAGAGATACATATAGTTTGTCCCATGCAAAGACGAAAATGCCCCACAAACCATAAGACAATAATGTTTATCTAGATAATACGAATTAAGCTAATTAAGGGATGAAGATATGTCAGATTTCATACGGTCAAATTGGTCATTTTACATTTTTACTTGCTTCATTAATTTCAGCGAAGTACACAACATCATGCATATAGTATTATTTTATATATATCTTCTGAATCTGAAATGTTACACAAACATATTCCATATATTATTATTCTCCTTTTCAAATGAAAATGTGAAATTGAGGGGAGTAAATTCAACTTACTACTCGAGTTGAGGGCTAAATCGGTCATTTTCCATACTTAATTATGCTTCTCCCAAGTGCTAGGATTTGTATATTGGAAATGGCAAACACAAAAAGAAGGAAATGAATTGCATGTAACCTTTCCCATGAAGCTGCCGTCTTTAATTTAATGCATTTCTGTCACGCGTTTCAAATTTCAATCCATCATCCTCCCAATAAAGTTCGACATCGAAAATGAATGATCGTAAGATTACGAACAATATCATACGATCTCACATAAATTTTTGTATATATTATAATATTTGATATAAATTTTATACGTACCATAGTTTAAAGCTTTTTGAGTCTAGCCCACAATAATTAATAAGATCACTTAATTAAGCTTGTAGTATAAGTTCTAAAAATCTAGGATCTTTTGCATATACTTCTTAAAATTTCACAATGACTTCAAATATTATGATATTATCACGCGATCAACCAAATTGTCTATAACATTTTTTTCATGTCCTTTCTTTCTTTCTTTATTTTTTATCTATTTATTTATCTTAATTTAATATCTATGAACGATGAGACATGCCTTTCATATTTCTCTTATCCCATTTAATTACTTTTTTATCTTCAAACATGAAAAAACACTATATATCCTCCAACCACCCCCACATGTCATGCTTCATTTTTTTTTTACTATTATTTAATTTTTTCTTGTTGACCTGAATTTTTTTTATATATGAAAGGAGGATGTTGTAATCAAAGTAAACCATACATAAAAGCGATGAGGTTGGTAAATATGAGAGAGAGAGAGAGAGAGAGAGAGATGGTTCATCTGAATGACCTATATATCCCAACTATATATCTGTTTGGTTGAAACGACTATATCTACTACCAAAATTCAATAATCTCTACTCATTATATTCACAACGCTAAATTATACTCCCACGTGCAATTTCTAAATTCAATATAGGAATTAAATGATTTTTATTCATAGATAGTTATGACAAACTTTGTTACAGTTAGCAGTTCAATGACTTAATTAATATATATCTAACTAATTAATTTAATATATATATATATATATATATATTTTATTTTATTTTTACAGGAGGAAGGGGGTGCGGTAGAGCTTCAGTCCGAGACCTCTCTGTTCACAGATAAAATCTATTACCGGTTGGATGTCCCCGAAGAGACATTAATTTAATAAATTTATTATTCTCATTTTCGGTTTACAGCTTTCTTTAGTATGGAATTGCATCCGAGCAAGAAAATTTTATAGTGTATTTTTTATAGTATATAATTTATTATTTTCTCAATTCCTGTTGTTGTCCGTATGTTAAGAGGAGCTAAATTTATACATTTAGAAAAACGAAGAACACTCCCTAGAGATTTAGGTATATATTGTTCATGATTTTATTTAATTTCCACCCACATCTAATATAATTAGGTTGTATTTGGAATTAGATGCATCTTGGTATTCATATTTATTTCAAAATACGCCAATCATATTATATTTCAAATTTTATTTTGATTTTTTTAAATGAAATGAAATACAACTTTTATTTTTCCTCGAGGTTGAAACAAAATGAAAAAATAAAAAGTTTCGTAGGGATTGAATCGCATGACAATGTAATTAATAAGCTATGAAGAAATAAACTAACAACCATGATTGCTATTAAATTGTCTTAATTAGTGCCTACCATCCTAGCTTATAGGATAATTATCATGCTCAATTAACGGCTTTTAACTGCCCCTATATATCTATTATTTTCCACATTTAATTCCTTAAATTAGGACCACCATATCTCTTGTTACTGTCTTCAATTTATTTTTGGACCACTTTTAGATAAATAAAGGAATACCTGTCATATGAACAAAAACCACATATTTACCCAGATTGCAGTATCATGTAACGATTGAGAGCTTCTCTCGTTATAACATGGAGTGTGCGTATATATTGGGAAGAGTTCAAATAAACAGCATTATAAAATAAGCATTTATGTCATAAGTAAGCAATATCATAAAATAAGCGTTATTGTATATATAAATAAGCACTAATGTATGTATATGTAAATAAGCATAGTCGGAGTATAATTTTTAGGTTAATTCATGAGAATATATATAAGTTTGCATGTGATCCGTTCCCTACCTTATACATAGATTGTATGTATAATGAAATTAGACCTATAATGTAATTATGAATTAAAGTTGTATGATTATTAAATAAAAAAGATTTTCGATAAAAAATAAGAAAAATAATTAATGATAATTAATATAAGGATATATATACTATAGTTCTTTGATGCAAGCATTTTCAACTTCTGCGAGAAATTGCCATTGTAAATATAAATTTGTCTATTAAAAAAATCCATCTATTTACATAAAATCCCTACATATTATGACCGATTTTATTGAGTAACAAAATCTCATGTGTAGTCAAACTAATTACTCATGTCTTTATAATCATATAGTTCCACTCCCCTACCCACCGTGGGCACAATTAACACTTACCCACCGGTGATGTGGCAATGCCACATAAGATAGAAAATCAACCTAAAAACAACCATATTTAACTCTAATCTAAATTACTAATGATACTAACTCATTTTATTTAATTTTACTCGATACTAACTCGTTTCATAGAAATAGTGTTTGATAACAAATATAAAAAGTTTACCTTAATTCACACCTTTATCCGCCAAGAACAATTAATTGGTCACCTTCATCATATTTGCCTCTTTGCCAACAATCCCATAAGGATTAAGGTGTCACCATTTTCAGACCTCTCCTCACTTTATTTATTTTATTTTTATTTTTCTGTTTTTATAACTTTATCAAATAAGACTTGTAACTTGAATTAATTATAACGAATAATTATGAACTTTAATTCTTCATGATCAATTTTTTATACTGTAATTTTTTTAAAAAAAATTTGGATAAAAAATTATATCGTCCAAATCATGGATAAGTAAGTAATCTGAACTTCACATTTGATAGTTCTAATTTTTTTTTTTTTGAATATCATTACAAATATTAATACTCACACACCCCACCTAGGGTTTTTTTTGTGGCCAAGAGTACTCGAACCTCTGACCTATAGGTCAACAGGCAACTACTCCACCACTAGGCCATCCCCACTGGGACTGATAGTTCTAATTTTGTAGCTTCTTAGTCGTCCAAGGGGATGGATTAGCATAGTCTTTTAGTCATCAACTCTGTCTTTGGAGGTTTTTCTCAAAATCTGGAGAAACCCAAAAGTGATGCGAGCAAATTAATTCTTTAAATAAATTGTTGTTACAATTAATTTAAGTTATAAGTCTTATATTTGATAAAGTTATAAAAACAGGAAGAAGGAGAGAAAAAAAAAAGAGTGAGGAGACGGTCTGAAAATGGTGGACAAACACCTTAATTAATCCTTATGGGATTGTTGGCAAAGAGGAAAATGTGATGAAGGTGACCGATTAGTTGTTATTGGCGGATTAAGGTGTAAATTAAGGTAACTTTATCAAATATGAATTGTAACTTCAATTAATTTATTTTTTTCTATGTTTTTTGTTTTGACCTTATGTGGCATTGCCGCAATATCGGTGAACATATTAATTGTGGCCAATGTGGGTAGGGAAGCAGAACCAATAATCATATATCCAAAAGATTATTGATTTCAGAATAGCCCTTAATAATTATATTTATATGGGTGTATCAAATTATTTATGATGGCCGCAATTTTCCTAATTAAGTGAATCCAAATTATATAGGAGTAATATAAATCATCCTAGATTTTACCTTTTCTCCCACACAAGTGAACTAGAACTTAATGATGCTAACTTGAAATTTGACGCGACAAGATCTCAAGATTCGAACCTATTGTTGCCTACCTCCAATTTTTTGTCACGGATTAAATATTGAAAAATAAAATATAATAACAAATACTCCCTCTATCCCGAAAAGTTTGGTTTTAATTTTTTTTGGGCGGTTGTGGTTTTTTCATTTTGGAAATTAAATGACCTAATTAACTATTTAATATTTTAAATCTCACAACAAATCAAAATATAAGTGGATCATTTTCTTCACTCAAAATATATCTACCACATATTCTTAAAATCTGTGTCATTCTCTTCCGACCACACTTTTCATGGAAGGGGCGTGTTGGAAGTTCTTACTATAATTTATTTATTTTACATTTTTTTCTAAATAGGCTTACTGCAATTAAATTACACCTAAGTCGGGAAAAGGTTCACATGCATACTGCGTAGCTTTATTGTCACGTCCATTGGTATTAGCCTCCACTTCCATCCACACATCAAACTTTTTTTTTCCTTTGTATTTCATTTCTATAATCTATATGATGATATTACACTCACATAGTATATTTTTTGGAAAAAGGAAAAATTAAAGGAATATCTTTGTAGAGTAATACTATAAATTAAACATATTCATCATTTGCTTTATTTGTTTACAATTAATACTCATACATAGGGGTTGATTTTCATCAGAACCCTTTTCTTGTTTCTATATATATAGAGAGAGTTTTGATGAAATTAAACTAGAAAGTTTAGGGGAAAATATTTGTTTGTCCATACACCTGGGATTAGTGCTGTCAAAACAGGCCCGGCCCGACGGGCCAGCCTATTTTCGGGCCGGCTAGGCTCCGCAAATTCTAGTCCGCTGAATTTTCAGGCCGGCCCGGCCCGACCCTAAATAGGCAAAAGCCCGGTGGGTTCGGGCCGGCCCGGCCCGGTTAAATTATGCTATAAACTGAATTTTCGGGCCGGGCTGGGCTCCATATTTTCCGGCCCGATGAATTTTCGGGCCGGCCGGCCCGGAAATTTGCCAGCCCTACCTGGGATTGAGAGAGGAGTAGCAAATGGTTAAATACTCACTTGTTGTAGAATATTATTATTAATTCATAAAACAACAAAACATCCCACTCAGGAATGTCCAGCTAATTTTAATTTCTTAATACCTGCCAATTATCGCATAAAACAAAACTTCTCCATAATTAGTGTTTAATTAATTACTCCCTCCCCTGATAAGTGTAGTTCACTTTCCTTTTTCGTCCGTCCCCCATAAGTGTTGTCTTTCCTTAAATGGATATGATCCTACTTAAAAATTTTTTCTTTAACCCTTTAAAAATAACTAACACTACAACAAGGTGGATCACATTCTCCACTCATTACTCATTTACCTAACATCCTTCTTAAGATCCGTGCCCCTCCCTTCGGACCATACTTATCATGGATGGAGGGAGTACATATTATTCAAACATACATGTATAGATTTGTGAGCAGAAAAGCGAGCGAAAAGCATATGCATCTGGCGGGGAGACCAGCATAATACGACAATGTACGATTGCTTTATCCAAAGCCACGACGTCGTTTAGGCCGTCATTTTCATAATCTCATCCCACTATATAATCCCAACGTAATCCACCAGAAACTAGGAAGCTCCCCCAACCACCGCCCAACCATCACCGCGATGCTGCCGGAGACCCCGGCGGCGCCACCACCTCCTCCCTCCAACTCCAACACTCAACATATTAAAAATGTCGAGCAAGCAGGCGCAGGCGCAGGCGCAGGCACGTGACCTGAAGCACCGGGTGCTCACGTGCCTCCACAAGCTCTCCGACAGGGATACCCACGCCGCCGCAGCGTTGGAGCTCGAGTCCATCGCCCGGAATCTCTCCGCCGACGCCCTCCCCTCCTTCATTTCCTCCATCGCCGCCACCGACTCCTCCGACAAGTCCCCCGTCCGCCGCCAGTGCGTCCGCCTCGTCGCCGTCCTCTCCGACCACCACGGCAACTCCCTCTCCCCCCACCTCTCCAAAGTCCTTTCCGCTGTCGTCCGCCGCCTCCGCGACCCGGACTCCTCCGTCCGCGCCGCCTGCGTCGCCGCCTCCCTCTCCCTCGCCTCGCACCTCACCTCCCCGCCCTTCGCCTCCATCACCAAACCCTTCCTCGAGCCGCTCTTCGTCGAGCAGGAGCCCAACACCCAAAACGGCGTCGCATTGTGCCTTGCCGCCGTGATCGAGGGCTCCGCCAATCCCGACGTCGGCAGCCTGCGGAAGCTGCTGCCGCGGCTAGAGAAACTGGCGAAATGCGACAGCTTTAAGGCCAAAGCCGCCATCTTGGCGCTGGTCGGCAGCCTCGTCGCGGTGGAGGGAGTCTTGAGCGGCGGCGGGAAGAATGCGGTGAAGAATTTGATCGCGTGTCTGACGGAGTTCTTGAGTAGCGACGACTGGGCGGCGAGGAAGGCGGCGGCGGAGGCGCTGATGAAGATGGCGGCGGTTGAGAAAGACGCGCTGTCGGAATATAAAGCTTCTTGCTTGAAGACTTTTGAAGCTAAGCGATTCGACAAGGTTTGGATTTTATCTGATTTGGGAAAAACAGAGTTGATTTTTGTTGACATTTATATTTGGAAAATTTGATTCTGTTTTTAATGTGTGTGTGTGTGTGTGTGTGTGTGTGATTTGATCAGGTGAAGGCTGCGAGGGAGACTATGAATCAGATGGTAGAGGCTTGGAAGGAGATTCCTGATCTAACGGATGAGATTTCACCATCATCTAAAGGTATATCTTTATATATGGTTGATGATGTTGAGATTGTTCTATTTATTACCTTATTCATATATAGTTCCTCCAAATTCTCGATCCTTTCCACAAAAGAATATTAACTTGTTTCAATTAATGAAAGATTTGATCTTTGTTTTTTTGTTTTGTTTTTTGTAGCCTGCAATTTATACCTTACTCTATGATAATGTTTTGTTTGATCCACACTGTATCTTTCTCACTTCATATTGGGATATATCGTCCTTACAATTCTTGCATTCTGTTGAAATCTCGTTTTTCTTACTTTAATCCGCGATAAACAGGAATTGGTAGCGATGGACGTTGCCCTCCTGGCCATTCATCTCCACAAGTAAAGAAAATCAGCCCTCTAGACGAGCAATCTAGCAGGGCGTCTCTAGCCAACGTCTCTCCTGCTTCTGCAGCGAAGACAAGAAGTTCAGTCGGTGTTAATGGAAACAGAACTGGTCCTCCAATCTTTCGAAAATTGGACAGCAAGAAGCCCTCCAACATGAAACTAGACGTTGCTGGAAGTTCTTCTGTCACGTCAGTTTCTCAAGATAATAAGCCTTTTAGTGGGGATAGGAGATCTTCAAATGAGGGCAGAAATCCAGAGATCAAACGGGCTCTGTTCACTGACAACTACGAGAAGCAAGATCTCGTGCATGAGGGTGGTTGTCGGGTTGTTCAGGGTGGTGAGAGTAGTAATGAAACCGGGGACATATGTAGGAACGAGAGAGACTGTGAAGAGTTATCTCTGATCAGGAAGCAGCTTGTTCAGATCGAAAATCAGCAGTCGAATTTGCTAGACATTCTTCAGGTACTCTGTTGTATGCTAAGTGTACAACATTCCTTCATGTCTTCATAGATGATTTTAGATATGTACTGATATTTGATCATTGCTTCGTGATGCAGAGATTTATTGGGAGCTCACAAAGAGGCATTCATTCACTAGAGGCACGTGTCCACGGTTTAGAACTGGCTCTTGATGAGATCTCATTTGATTTAGCTGTCTCCACTGGAAGAATGTCGAGAAATGATGGTGCAGGAGCTACGTGCTGCTCGTTGCCCGGTGCAGAATTCCTCAACTCGAAGCTTCGGAGAAAGACAGAAGGTCGGCCTACTGCATCAGTTGCAGCTGGCAGGATTCTTGGAAAGAGCGAAGACGGTGAAGGGTTCCCGTTGCAGAACCGGAGGCGTGGTGGTGGCGGCCGTGGCCTTATAATGAACCCATTGGCTGAAATCACTCTTCCAAAAGTTTCATCAAATGGAGCTGCCAACACCATTGTTGTTTGAAGTCAGTTCACACAGATACATGCTACTTATAATAGTATACTTTGGATATAGATTTTATTCATGTTGGAAGTTTCTAATCTTAGTAAAGATGGCAAGAATCCTGAATGTGAACTTGATTGATTCTATTACCATGGCTGAAAAGTTGAAAGTTGCGGAACCATTATATGGGAATACTGATACGTGGCCTTTCAGCCGGAGTTGCTCCGACTGCGGTTTGCAGTTGGCCGGAAAAGTTGTAGAGTATATGGGATGATGACTAAACTACCCCGGCCTATATTAACTATATATGTTATGAGACAAAAATCAATTTACTTGTTAAATACTCCATTTATGTACCCCGGCCTATAATTTTTCACATAATCGATTGTCTCTAAACTACCAGATTCACAATTAACAAAGATAAATTAAGGACAATATGAATATGCACATAATTGTAAGTATAGATTGAGAAGAAGAGAAGTTTACTCTTTGGAAAGAACGAGAAAATCAACGGCAAGCAAAATACAAATAGGTAGAGAGTGTGTGAAACTACATAAGTAAATTTGTACAGTACTAGTGTCAAGATGAAGATGAAGATGAAAATGAAGTAGATTACATAGCAATAGCATCTAAGTCATGGTGAGTGGTGATCTTCGTTGAGTGCAAGTGCAAGATCCCAATAATGAGCAACGCCGTGATCTGAAAAGATTTTGCGCGCAGCTGCTTCAGTTGTGCATCCTTGAACCATAAATCTGCTAAAATTTGGTTTCCCAACGCTTCCCTGCCAAACAAGCTGCACACACCAAGGTTTCTCCCGATCATCATCCTCAGCAGTCCAATCGATGATCCTCTTAAGCATGAGCTTGTCGTATCTGTGGATTGATTTGTTACAACCCTCAACAACCACAACACTTGTAGCTTTATCTGAAATCATGGCGGCGCACCCAGTGAGCCTGTTCTGTTGGGCATTAATATCAAGCTTAAAACGGGCCTGGGGATGACGAGAAAGGTCGGCATTGATCTTGTAAACCGAAACAAGTGTAGTATTGCTGGAATGATGATCACCAAATAGGTTCGTGGCTTTCTTTTGAGAGCGTTCTGCTGGGGTGAGCTTACGAGCAATGTTCCTGTCGACGTGAGCCTGCTCACGCTCAGCTGCAGCTTTTCTTACTTCCATTTCAAGCTTGGTGGGATCCTCTGAGGCGAGACCTAATTTGATGAAGTTGTTCATTTTGAGTCTAGGCTTTGGTGGGTCCAACACACCCAGTCTAATCATCTGTTGTCTCTCTCCCTCCCTGGCCAGCCGTGTCTGTGTGCGAAGTTTCTTGCGCTCCTGCTTGGTTAACTTCAAGGGTTGAGGTGTAGGAGGAGGTGGTTCGGAAGCGGGCGGAGGTTGGATGGGGCGAGGGTGCTCCACATATATGGTAATGATGTTGTGAGAATTACGTAGAAAAGGCACATCCCACCACTCAACATCAACATCATCATCATCATCTTCCTTAGTAATGTCGATCAGATTTGGGTTTATATCTTTTGCCTTGGGTTTTGCTTGTAATTCTCCAAACAACATTAATGTTGGCCTCCTCCTCTTAGTCCTCGGATCAAAATTTGTTTGATGTTTGGGTTTGAGAGCAGCATCTAATTTTGCATCGAAACGAACAAGAGGAGGAAGATCTTTAGCATAATTATCCCTAGTTGTTGTCTCCCCTGCTGCATCCAGCTTCCTCTTCTTTCGCGAAACCAAGTGCCTCATCATTGCCTCTCGCTGTTCCCTCATAACCGATACCCACGATGCATCCATATTCACCGCACCCCTATCGACTTTCAGATCTATACATAGATTGATTTTTACTTTTTCATCAACCCAAACCTAACCTACTCTATTTATAACAATTCAAATCCTTTTCCCAATCACAATAGGAATAGGATATTTAATTAAGGGGAATCCGGTCTTTTCACCATCAAAATACTGCTATATCAAATCTATGCAATCTTTTCTTTTTTGGTAATCAAATCTATGCTAATTAGTATACGTATTTTAATTAACCTCCATGTATATATTTTACATCCAGCTCGATTTAATTTAGGGTTGTGAAAATAAGTTTATTTTATTGGAATACAAGAAATAACAATACCAAACGGAATTAAATCTCATCAACAGTAATTAATGTACTTACAGTATATAATTTCTCCATTAAATGTCAATAACAAATTCTACATGCTTTTAAAAGTGTGAAAATAAATAATACTTGTCGGCTTCTTATTCAATCATGTCCTAGTTTTCGAGTCAACTTTAGAAGACGTGATACTAATGTTCTTGCTCACAAGTTAGCTAAAATGTCTAAGGATTTTCCTTCTACGCGTATGATGTGGAGGGTTTTCTCCTTGTTCCATGCGTTTGTGATTATTAATAAAAAATCAGTGACTTTTTACCTCAAAAAAAAAGTGTGAAAATAAATAAGTATAAAATAAAAAGGTGAAAATGTTGGTAAATTTAATTAATTGATATTAAAATTCAATCAAATTATATATGATTTTTTTTTAATTCTCAAGTAACGTTCCTTAATATACCTGATTAAAATTTATTAATTTCAATTAGGATTTATTTCTTACCAATTAGATATACAATTTAACATTACTTTTATATTACAAAAAATTGAAAACACTGTTGAGGTGGTCAATATATATATATTTTTTTTCTAGTCCGTATAAATTAATATTATTTAAAAATTAAAAATAATACAATAGTCAATATACCCTTTACCGCATAATTAGATGCTAATCTTAAAAGTTAATTCAAATTTTGAATTTCAAGTTTCATAATTCGAATTTTTATTTACTTTTGGAAT
Source organism: Agastache rugosa (assembly GCA_031470985.1). Lineage (NCBI taxonomy): Eukaryota > Viridiplantae > Streptophyta > Magnoliopsida > Lamiales > Lamiaceae > Agastache > Agastache rugosa. The sequence goes on from CM062605.1 coordinate 31,188,005, forward strand.
TGATTTGTGATTGATTTTTATCCATAATTAATTAATTATTTTGTTTCCATAATTATACCTAATTTTCACTAAATTAGGAATTTGTCAATCGGTAAAAAATTTGAATTTATTAATTTCATTTCTTTTATTTTTTTTCTTTTAAATTGTATTCATAATTAAATAATAATTTTGTTTTCATTATTATACCCAATATCCACCAAATTAGCAATTTGCATATCAGTGAAAAGTTTGAATTTAGTAATTTCATATATATCTTTTATTTTTTTTTTCTTTTAAAATTCAACTAGTATTTCTTACCCCGTGCGATACACAGACATAAGATATGTTACTGCCGGCGAACTACCGTCTCTCTCTCTACCCTTAGTAAAGATTATAAAGCATAAAAACAGTAACTACACGATGGGAAAAAGAAAGGAAAAAAATCATTTCTCCAAATACATATACAAACGTACATACATACATACCTTAAAGAGCCGCTATGAAGCAAAATTAGTTATGAAATGTTGATTTGAAGCAAGATTATATAGCAAGAGTAATAAAAACTGAGTTCATATTTTAGTACACAATCATCACAACACCCAAAACTCAGCACAGTACTTGGAAACATTAGTATGCTATATTGTTCCGTTGATTCTATTAGCCAGCCTAAACAAATAAAGAATGATTTGTAATTTGCAATTTTGCCCCTGCTTTACCACGTACGTACTTCCTCACATTGCATTTACTCACACATGAAATGTTACAGAAGATCGATCAGAGATAGGAAAAGATGAACTTTCTGCCAATTTTTTGCGCCAACTGTATATCCATCAATCATCATCGAGGATTGGATTACCTTATCAGTCTAGCTGCCTACTAATCTAATCTCTGCAGCATAAGTTTCGATTCTCCAACAAAAACCAACCAAGATAAAGATAAGCATTGAGTTGTTTTTTCCTGGAATAAATTAAAACAGAAAAAGTTATTAAAACCAGCATAACCTAATGCTAATACATTGCCATGTAATGTATAGTGCATGATTATCATCTTATTTATCATTAGAGATAGTAGAAGATCTGCATATATACGTGGTAATTTTAAGCCTACGAATCATTAATTAGTACGTACCTCCATTGCCGTATTCTAATTAGCTCTGTAGTGCTGAGGGAATTGCCCAGTTTTCAGCCTCCTACAATATTTCCAAGAAACAGAGTAACTACACTAATTAAAAAAACAATCATGAAGAATTATCGTCTCTTATTCGACGAAAACTTCCTTTTCTAGAGAAAAGTCTTCTCTTTTTTCTCAATTTCGTGCATCAAGACATGTCAAAGCCAACCTGCCTAGGCCCCAGCCCCAATCTCTTCGTCAAAGCCATTTTTTTGTTTCTGCAATGCAAAGCAAATAATTCCTTGATTAATAAGTTAGACAAAAAAAAAATGGAAATTACGAAGACTTTCATGTTGAACAAATTAAAACTCACCGTAGAGTCGTCGCCCGCCTTCTCCCATGTCGAAATTCACGACGGAAACATCTACGAAGGAGTCACCGCCTCTGGGCCTCTGGCTGTCTCAGCCTAGCCGAACAGTCTCTAGAAGATCTGAATGAAGAGAAGAAAATCATTGTTTGGACTTTATCAGTTGACATCTATATTCAAATTTTTCATATATGTTAAGCAGTTCCAAGAAGTAAGGAGGTGATTGATATGATGTAATGTAATGAGGTAGGATAGGAATCGAATGGTAAATCTTGGTTGATTCCTTTGCTTGGTATGAACAACAATTAAAAAAAAGAATGTAATCATTATTTGTTTAGTATTTTATAACATTTTTCTTCTATCTGAAAATAATATTAGATAAAAAATGTTAGAAAGGGTAAATTTTTTAGAGAGAGAAAATTTTTAGATATAGAAAAATACTAGAGATGAAAAATGTTAGAGAGGGTAAATTTTTTAGAGAGAGAAAATTTTTAGAGATAGAAAAATTCTAGAGATAAGATAATAAAGAGAAAAATTTTAGAGAAAGAAACTTCTAGAGAGAGAAAATTTTTAAAGAGAGGATTTTTAGAGAGCAAATTTTTGAGAACGAAAATTTTAGAGAGAAAATTTTTAGAGAGAGAAAAAATCTAAAGATAGAAAATATCATAGAGAAAATTATTATAATTATTATCATTGTAATTTTTTCTTGATAGCACTTTTCCTCTCCAAAATTTTCTCTATATAATTTTTTGCTCTCTCTAAAAATTTTCTCTCTCTAGAATTTTCACTCTCTAAAATTTTCTCTCTCTAGAATCATCTCTCTAAAATTTTCCTCTCTAAATATTTTCTTTCTAGAATTTTTCTCTCTCTAAAATTTTCTCACTCTAGAATATTCTTCTCTCTAAAACTTTCTCTAAAATTTTTCTCTATCTAAAACTCTCTCTCTAAAACTCTCTCTCTAAAAAATTATCTCTCTAGAATTTTCCATCTCTAAAAATTTTCTTTCTCTAGAACGTGCTCTACCTAAGTTTCTCTCTCTAGAAATAATCTCTCTATAATTTCCTCTCTTTAAAACTTTTTCTCTCTAGAATTTTCTCTCTAAAAATTTTCTCTCTCTAGAATTTTTGTCTCTCTATAATTTTCTATCTCTAGAACTTGATCTACCTAATAGTTTCTCTCTCTAGAAATTTTCTCTTTCTAAAAATTTTCTCTCTCTAGAACGTGCTCTACCTAATAGTTTCTCTCTCTATAAATTTTCTCTCTAGAACTTTCTCTCTCTAGAAATTTTCTCTCTCTAGAATTTTTTCTCTCCAAAAATTTTCTCACACATTCTCTCTCTAAAATTGTATATATAAAATTATTTGTTGAAATAAAAGAATTTAAATGAATAATTTGATCAAATAATATATTAATATATTTGAGGATTAGGAATGGCTAATACCATGGGTTATGGATGAAATGGTTAATCCCAATGAGAAAGGAATGGTGATTGCTAATGGAATGTTGATTCCATTCTATATGGTTTACCAAGCAAGTGAATGAAATGGAGGTAAGAATGATCATTCCATTCCTTACCTCATTCCATCATACCAATCACCCTCCTAAGAGATTTGTACGGGTCAGTGGAGGTTTGAACTTTTGATAATGATGCAAAAAAAAAAAAGGCTCAAGAAATTGGTCAAAATTGATTAAAAGAGTCAAAATGGATTTCAAAATAGTTTTACTATTATGTTTTAATATATACTAGTATTGTCCTCCGTGCGATACACTGATAAGAGATATGTCATAAATTCGAATAATAATAATAATTTAAAGATAAAATGAGTTAATAGGTTAAAAATCTAAAGAGAATAACAAAATAATTCAATAAGAACCAAAATAATAATAATTCAAAACACACATATTCAAAATTATAAAATATTTTTGAATTTATTTCAAAAAATATACTCTATTTTAAATTGCCTCAGTTTTATTTTAATTATATGTTTTATATAGAATATTGTGTAGAATTTGTTACGTTCAACTTTATATAATTAACAAAATTGCCATCAAAATTGCATTGCAATTGATTTGCAATTCCACTATTTTGTTTTAATATATACATATATAGATTTTATTATTTTTGATATGTAATTAAATTTTACCCTATTAACTTTGGTAGTGGTGAATAGGTGTCAACAAAATAAATATTTTGTCAGTGATATTTTCGCAGAGAAAATGTGTGTTTTGCGGTTTCTAAAATGATGGATTAAATGAGATTGTTCTAAATTTGTGGAATAACTTCCTATGTAAAAAATAACATACAATCTAAAAATATAATTACAAAAGTGTCATAAAAATGGAGCCAAAATTAATATAAATGGAGCCAAAATTAATAACCTTTCCACTATTCTATTTTAATATATCTATAGATATAGATTTTACAGTGTCCATCAAGCCTCACTACAAAAAATACTGTATTTACCGAGGGAATTACCGACGGACACTATATCCCTCGGTAATTTCCGACGGATTGCCGACAGATAAAATACGGGTCGGCTGAAAATAAAATACCGACGCATTGCCGACAGAATACCGACGGCTGCTTCGCGGGTTTATTTACGCCAAAATTACCGAGGGAATACCGAGGGATCAATCCCTCGGTAATTTTACCGAGGGAAAAATCCCTCGGTAAATACTTTTAAATCAATAAAAAGATAAATATTTAATATACCGACGGAATTTATCCCTCGGTAAATATACCGAGGGCATTTTCCGTCGGTAAAATTTTTTAAACTAATTTTAAAAAAATTATTTCGATTACCGACGGAATGTATCCCTCGGTAAATATACCGAGGGCAATCTCCGTCAGTAAAATTGTTGCCCGCAATTTAAAAAATTTATTTGGAAAATACATATTATTTACCGAGGGAATCTTCCGTCGGTATTGTACCGAGGGATTACCGAGGAAATTTTCCCTCAGTAAACTTGTATTAGATCTAACATCTGCGCGATATTTTCTCATTTCTCTTCTCCGCCCTACTGTAAAAAATCCTCAATCCTTCCGCCGCCGCCCTCGCCGGATTCCATCGCCGTCCAGGTATTCTCTCCCTCTCTCTCCTATTCTCCTTCGATCTCTCTGTTTCTTTAAAATATAGGGTCTTAGTAGATGATGGCAAGATGACTAGTATTTGCACAAACATTTTCAAGAGAATTGAGAATCCTGGTGGCTTTAGCTGGAAGTTGACTCCTCAAGACGTCAAAGATAAGTACTTTGATGAATTTAAGGTAAATAGTATTTTAATATTTCGATGTTTTTAAGTTATTGATTTTAATTTAAAGAGTTAATAATTGTAGTAGTTAATAATTGTACAATTTATTCTACAGAAATATTACACTTGGCGAGAGGAGATGACTGCTATGGTGCACAAGCGATGGGAGTCGAAGGCACGTGCAAAATACAGTGGATATATCAATGAATTGAAGCAGAAGATGGAAAGAGGTGATGACAAACCAGTGTATATTAATTTGGAGATGTGGAATGGATTGAAAGATTATTGGAATACCCCTGAGGTCCTAGCTAGGAGTGAAAAAGCTAGAGCAAATCGCATGACTGAGGTAGATGGTCCAGGCTCCGGGATGAGTAAACACAAAGGAGGCTCAAGGTCTGTTTCTCGACTCGTCGACCAGCTGGTTAGTAATTTCACATTAACTTATTTATTTATTTGTTATTTGTATATTTACATTGTGTAATAAATTGATTAAGTCCCTAATATATATTATATGAATAGTCCCAAATCCAAGGGTTGCCTTGGGATGCATACTCATATGAGACTTTCCAGACCCTCCACTTGAAACCGGATGGAACTCCTTTGACTCCGAAAGATGCAAAAATTGAGGTAAGTTTTCTAAATATTTATTACTATATATATCATTACTTTATATATATATACATATATATGTATTAAACTGTTTATTTTCTAATATTTACACACTTTTAAATGTACAAATTAGGCAAGGGTGCAAGAGCTTGCTGCTGAGGAGGGAGAAGGGGCAGATAGGAACGCAATTTATAAGAAAATTGCTATTGAAATGAAACTAATTAAAAAGGGAAGGTTCTACGGTAGTGGTGACAATGCCGAGAGCCTTCTCACTGACGCCTCCAAAGGGTAGTGGTAGAGCGGCGGGTCTCGCTAGCATCACAAGCGGTTGGTTCAAACACGCATAATATCTTTGGAGCAACAATTAGAAGAGGAGCGGCGAGATGAGATTGAACAGGGCGCAACGGATCCAAGATGAGCGCCGGAGAGAGACGACTTGAGACACAATTTGCGGCTACACAGAGGATGGTCCAACAACTTATGGAGAGCCGTTTGAACCGCTCATCGGAAGGTTCTGAGTAGTTAGTTTATTTTATTTGGAATATTAAAAACAACTTTGTATGATTTACTTATTTGTAAACAATTACTATCTACTTACATTGTTGTCAAAAAACAAACTTTATTATTATATATGACGTATTATTGTATTAGTTGTCATGAAATGCTTGTTTGGGATGATTGAGCATGAAAATGGGTGGTAAATGGATACAACTAATAAAACAATTAATATTGCATAATTACAGTTGAATACCGAGGGAATACCGACGGATATTCCCTCGGCAAAATCTGTCAAATCCTTAATGAAAATACCGACGGAAATATTTCCCTCGGTACCACCGAGGGATTACCGAGGGAAATTCCCTCGGTAACTACCGAGGGAACGAAATCCGTCGGTAATTGTTGACAATGTTCACTGACAAGATTTACCGAGGGACAACTTCCCTCGGTATTTACCGACGGAAATTCCCTCGGTAATCCGTCGGTAAAGTAATCTGGTCAACGAAATTTGGGAACGGAAAATTACCGACGGACAGTAATCCGTAGGTATTTACCGACGGAATTTCCCTCGGTATTTCCCTCGGTAAAAGGATTCCCGACGAATTTTCCCGACAACAATTTGGTGACGGACAGTCCGTCGGTAAGCCCTCGGTAAAAATTACCGAGGGATAAATTCCTTCGGTAATCATTTACCTACAAGCCATTTGGTGACAGACCCTATCCGTCGTTATTTCCGTCGGTAAATCAGTTACCGACGGAATTTCATAGGATTACCGACGGATTTTTCCCTCGGTAAACGTAATGTTTTTTGTAGGGTTAAGTATAAAAAAGATATCTAAAATTTTCACCAAAACATTTGATTAATTAATTTTATTAAAGGAGGTAGGGTTAAGTATCAAAAAGAGTGAAAATGAGAAATAGTCATACAAGATAGTAAAAACTAAATTTTGTTTACCAACTTAATTTTTATAATTTTTGGCAATATTTTTAAATTTCTGACCATTTTGCCCTTACTAAAGGCGGGGAGTCAAATTTCACATTTTAATACATTTGACCGATCCCTCCCCCCATTTTCATTCATTCAATTTCTGAAAATTCTCCCTCTCCTCTCTTTTCTCTCTCTTTCGTGATTTTCTCTCTCTCGAGAAATCTTAGATCTTTGCCGTCACGCCTCTCAACTCCGTCGTGCAGCTCATCGTCGTCCATCATCGTCTCTTTGTCATTCTTCACTGGCCAAAGTTCAAATCAAATACCGTCCAGATCTGAAAAATTCGTACAAATCTGAAATCGACATTTTGTGAGTTTTTTTTTAATTTCTTGTTAATTTGTAGTTTTTCATTATGTTTCTTGTGATTTATGTGTTTTCATATTGTTTTTTATGGTATTTGGTGATTTGGGTTTAAATCCGGACGATTTGGGTGTATTATTGTTGATTTTTTGGTTTATTTGTGTTGATTCAGCATGTTTCTGTTTGCTGTCAAAATTCGTTGGTACGAAATTGATATATTCGTACCAGTAGTATGCAATTTATTATTGGCTTGTTTTTCGATTTGGTGTATTAATTTTTGTTGATTTATGGGTGCGTTGGTATAAATTGACACGTTGGTAATGCACCGTCGTGGTACGTTGGTACAAATTGGTGTGTTTGTCTCTCTTTTTTTATTTTATTTTTTATGTCACGACCACATCAAGGTGTGGTACGCCAGTACGAAGACACCATATTCGTACCAGAGTATCATGTTAGGTCATAGTAATCCGGTGCGAAAAATGTCATATTCATACCAGAGTACCATGCTAGGGCGTGGTACGCTAGTACGAAAATACGATATTCGGATCGAAGTACCAAATCTTTGAATTTATGACAACGTTAGGGCGTAGTACGTCGGTACAAAAATACCATATTCGTATCGGAGTATCACGTTAGGCCGTGGTAAGCTAGTGCGAAAATACCATATTCGTACCGCAATACCACGTTAGGATGTGGTATGCTAGTACGAAAAATACGATATTCGTACCGAAGTACTAAATCTTTGAATTCGTGACCACGCCCTAACGTGGTACTCCGGTACGAATATGGTATTTTCGTACCGGCTTACCACGACCTAACGGGATAATTCGGTAATATGGTATCTTCGTACTGGCGTACCACGTCCTAACGTGGTCATAAATTCAGAGATTCGGTACTTCAGTACAAATATCGTATTTTTGTACTAGCATACCACGCCGTAATGTGGTACTGCGGTACGAATATGATATATTCACACCAGATTATCACGACCAAACGTGATACTCCAGTACGAATATGATGAGTTCTTACCGGCGTACCATGACATCGCGACATCTAACCTTGGTACGTTAGTACGAATATTGTGTGTTCGTACCAGTTGTACCTGATATATTAGTACAAATGGTTTATATTAGTACCATATCCTAAACTGTTTTTTACCTTCTTTTTTTTCAAGGTACAATGGACCTACAAGAGGTATGAAAGAACTCAAGAAATCGGCCATAGTGTCCTACAAGAACTCGAGAAATCAATATTTTTGCTGAGAGCATATATTCTTTCAGTACGGATGAAAGAGTACTTACCGTAGGGATGAAGCTGGATTAAGGATTAGTGAATAAACAATTCTTATTTATAAATAATTTGCTACAATTTTTGATTTGTAAATATTTTTCTATACAATACTAGTATTATTAGTACGTATGCTCTAATTTATCATTTTGTCAAAATTGTATGTATTTTGTAATTTGTCTAATTTAGATTTGTAGTTTCTTGGTACAATTGGCATCAATGAACCTATTAGGCCAAAAAAAATTAATTTCACCGGAACATTCCAAAAATAAAAATAACAAACGTGTTATACAATTCAAAATAATTATCAAACAAATTTTTGTATATATTGTTATTTCATATTCCTCCATATGCAACAATAAAAAAAAAGATGGTCTCGGCTGCATGAAAATAATACAGGTAGTCTTGGTACGAACAACTCGATATAACATATTTTCGTACCACCGTACAGAGGCATGTAACATGGCATGTTGGTACGAATAAGCGTATATCATGTGTGTGGACATCCAATTTTGGTATAAAAACAAGAATTCAATGATTCGATTATTCAAAACTACTATATTCGTACCGGAGTACCACTCTCTTGCATGGTAATCCGGTGCGAATTCATTATATTCGTACTCATGTACAACCCAAGAAAGTGGTACACCGGTACGAAATTCCTATATTCGTACTGAAGTACCACTCTCTTGCATGATACACTATTACGAATAAGGTCTATTCGCACCCGAGTACTACTCTCTTAAATGGTACCCTAGTATGAAATTCCTATATTCGTACTGGATTACCATTCTCTGGCGTGATACACTAGTACGAATATGGTCTACTTGGACCAGAGTACTACTCTCTTAAATGGTACTCTGGTACGAAAATACCATATTCGTACTGGAGTACCACTCTCTTGCGTTGTATACCGGTACGAATTTGGAATTTTCACGCCGGAGTGCTACACCAAACATGTTAATAACACCAACGTAATATTCAAACCGAAAACTGAAACTGAAAATATATTCAAGTCAATTCACCGCAACAAAATCATAACACCACACATTATCACCGGAAATACTTTAAAGCTGCATTATTTCCATCGGAACACAAAAGACGAAACAGAAAATGCAGCAGAAGTAAGCCGTAGCAGAAATCACGAACTGAAAAATCGCAAAATAACACAACGTAGATTAAGCCACCAAGCGCTACAATCATTTTCTTCTTGTTAGAAAATGTGCCACCCCGAGCGAGTTACTCCGTACACAAAATATCATCTGGTAGACATGATTCTTCACATGGAAGAGAGGCATTGTACGCAGCACCAGCGACAACCCAATGTCGCCGAACTCCGTTATTATCTTCATTGGTCTCAATCGACTCATCCAACTGTGGCACAATGTTGCCATCTCTCACACTATAATCATGAGGGGTATCACCAATATTGGAACTGCCATCAACTTCATCAACGGAATTACTATCAGACATAAAATCGTCCCACCCAAAATCAAAACCTGCATCATCATCATCCTTGGCACCACCATCATCAAAATTCCGCTCCGACGCATTCTGACCAGTTAACATATTATTCATCATACTGTGTGGAGATTCGCAATTTCTATGACAAATATTAACGTGTATGATAGGTAATTCCAATAACTCCATCAAACAAGACAACTCAAAATCATCGGTTATCTTCATCCTCATAGTTTCACCAGTCGAAGACTTAACTAATGCATCTATATCAAACATGTACATGCTCTTATCCTTTCTCAATCGCAATTCAAGCTTCCTCAATAAATCTTCGTACCATATACCACTAACCGGTATAGGAATATACTCTTTTCGTCTACCCTCGTATATGTTGTTATTCCATACTCCACCATGAGCAACAATCAGAGAAGAATGCCTTGTCTGCATGAAAATAAAAAGAGACAGATAGGTCAAGTACTCACAGTACTAACGTAACGAACTGACATATTTCGTATCTATATCATTATGAATTCGTACTATTGTAACACTCTCTCAGTTGGTATTTCGGTGCGAATATCTTGTACTCTCACCCATGTACACACGTAAATAGTGTGGTACTCTGGTATGAAAATCATATATTCGTACAACCACTATCTTGCATTTGTACACCGGTACGAATATAAGATTTTCGTACTATCGTAGCAATCTCTTAGTTTGTACTCCGGTGCGAATATATGATTTTCGTACTATCGTAACACTCTCTTAGTTGGTACTCCGGTGCGAATATATGATTTTCGTACTATCGTAACACTCTCTTAGTTGGCACGGATCTGGTACTCTCACCCGTGTACACATGCAAATAGTGTGGTACTCTGGTACGAAAATCATATATTCGGATCACCACTATCTTGCATTTGTACACCGGTACGAAATGGGATTTTCACGACGGAGTGCCACACACCACATATCAATCACGCCATCATAATATTCCAGCCAAACACTGAATTATTCACTTTAAATCGCAGGCAAACAAAAATCGAAACAACAAAAATCGAAACAACAAAATGCAGCAGAAGTAATATCGATCAGAATTCGCAACATGAAAAAATGCAAAAAAATATACATCAATCTAAAATTATAACCTAAACCCTAAACGCAGCCTAAAAGCCAACGGAGAAGACGATCTCGACGACTATGAACGCAAAAACAATCGCCGACGATCTCGACGACTATGAACGGAAAAACAAACGCCGATTATCTCAACGATTATAAAAAAACACAGGAACAGTATTCTGGAAATAAAAATGCAAAATCTGTCGCCGCAGCATAACGTCGTAGATGATAAACGGAAAAAAAATGCCGGCGATCGAAAACCAAAAAAACCAGCTGAAAAAAAAGCTTGGAGGAGAGAGAAAGAAGCAACCGACCATGGAAAGTTAGCAGAGAGAGTCAAATCCGAAAAGTAGAGAGAGGGAGTGTTGTACTATGTTGGTGACTTTATCATAAAGTAAGGGCAATATGGGGAGTTTTTCCCAAACAATGACAAAATTTATAAAAATTAAGTTGGGTGACAAAATTTAGTTTTTACTATCTTGTTTGGCCATTTCACACTATTAAGTCTATAAAAAAAACCCTAACGTAGACACCCAAGTGCGGATTCACCCTTAACGTAACGTTAGGGATTGTCAGCACCCCAACGTAAGTATAAATGGTGCGTATCACCCTTTTGTACCCAAGTGCAGATTCACCCTTAACGTAACGTTAGGAGCTATCAGCACGCCAACGTACGCATAAATGGTGCGTATCACCCTTTTGTCTGACGGTAGGGTCAACACTGTTAGGACAAAATAGATTTTTCCATTTTCTTTTTTCTCATTTTCATTCTCTAATTTATTTTTTTCATTTGCATTCTTCAATTTAGATTGTTCCATTTTTCATTTTATTTTTTCCATACACTCATCTCTCTCGACATTTGATCCTGATCATCGTCATCTACATTCTCAGCACCTACTGCAGAAAATTGGATTTTTGCATTTCTTTTGTATTCTGTGGACTCCTAAACATTCTAATGGGATGGCCTTGTTCAGTTGTTTGCTGTGACCGTGCACGAACACTGCTCTATCCAAATCTCCGTCAGATTCTTCTTCCTTGACGAGCTTGTCGATCCCGACCTCCTTCCGCTATTGCAACCAGTGTTTTGTTGATGGCAAAGGCTTCCTTCACTTTGAAGTCGCGAGCGCGTAGGAACTTCAGCAGAATCACGTCGTTCCTCTCTCTTCGAGGAGCATCACGCCCCAGATGAATAATGCTTGACGATGGTTGCTTCAATGGCTTTGAGAGTTTTTCCACCGTCTTCTTTGAGCAGAATCTTGGCGATGGTCTACCGGGAAGTCTTCTGCTGATCATATAGTGGGAGAGACTTGTCTGGTTTGGGCGACGGCGGATGAGCGGAGATACCGAGCTGCTGGTTGTGGAGACATCTTGGAGGAGCTGCTTCAGCTACTGGGCTTTCTTCTCGTTCTCCAGCGGCGGCAGAGAGTTTGGTGGTGTCTTCCACCTCTGCGGCGGCAGCGGCGGCGAGAGAGGAGCATGTCAAATGCGACAAGTACAATGATTAGTGGCCACAGAATAAACTAAATTAGCAAAAATCAATTTTCGTTAACGGCGTTGGCATTTCAGTCAGATAGGAGGGGAATTCGCACCACTTATGCGTACGTTGGGGTGCATGCAATCAGTGGCGGAGCCAGGATTTCGATCCAGGGGAGTCCAATTTTTTTTTTCAATAAAAATATCTAATATAATTATAATATTATTTAAATTACATAACAAATCAAAGAAACAAAGTATAAATATGATTGCTTCAAGGTAACAATTTTCTATTACAGATAATGTCCCTTCGATTTTATTTATATATTTTGATATAAATAGTAAAAAAATTAATAATATTGAAAATGAAACGACATTATGTTACCGATATGTCTATTTTTTTATATGACATTTGATTAAGCAATATCGTTTTTTACACTATATTTCACACCTAACAAAATAATTTAAATCTCGATTCGGTATACATTTAGTTAAGCAATGTGGTTTTGGATTAATAAACATATTAATGAAAAACAAGTTATAAAAGAAAATTTGATATAACATGAATAAATTTAACTTAAAAAGTTCTCTATTTTCTATCAAAATTTAAAATTAAAAATAAAAACTAGTATGCATTCTTTTATGAGAAATATCTCTATATTCTGAACAAATAAATATAAAACATATCTCTATATAAAGATCTAATCTAAGTTTCATAATTAGTATTTCAGAAAATTTGATAATATAAATTATACATATGCATTTAAAGAATAAAAAAAAATATTGAAAGTCTTGCATAAATTATATTAAAATAAAATAAGTAGTGGAAACCTCCCAAGAAAAGAAAAGAAAAGATGAAAAGGTAAAATACAACCTTCATATAACGATAATAAATACTCCATATAAAAATACTAGCTCATAACTTTTAATGGTGATTGGATTTTTTTATGGCCAAACTTATTTTGCCCAAAACTTCAATCCAAGTTGCATTTTCAAACTATTATTGTCTATACAACCTATTTCAAATTATAAACACATGAAGCTCGGCTCCATCCGTAAAATTTACTTCTCACCTCTGCTCCCTTCTTCTTTTCCAAATGACATAATGCCTATTATATATATATAGCTAATTTTTTTGCAAAAGCCAGGGGGTCCAGTGGCCCGGCTCCGCCAGTACATGCAGTCTCTAACGTTACGTTAAGGGAACGTTATGTTAAGGGTGAATCCACATTTGGGTGTACACGTTAGTGGGTTTTTTTGATACTTAATCTAAGGAGGTAAAACAAGAAAAGGAATAAAAATAAAAATAAAATAAAATGAAAAAAATCTAAACCATCTTCGCATCCTCCCATGACCCCATCCTCTTCTCTCTCGTCTCTTTCTATCCTAAGCAGCCAAATACCACCGCCACTGCACACCTCTACCGCCGACCACCACCACCGCCGCCGTCGGAATCCCAAGAATTACACAACGATATCGACAAAACCTCCATCCTCCTTCCCTTTCCCCATCCGAAATCTGCATTCGACAAGTCGAATTTGGGCGACCACCTCCGCCGCCAACCCTCCCAATTCACAAATCTGGCGAGGCGCTCAAAACCGCCGCCTCCTTTCGCTTTCCCCTCTCTGAATCCTAGATCTCCCAATCTATACCCCTACATCAAGCGCCCTAATTTCCCCCAGATCGAGGCCTCTCTCTCTCTCCCCTGTTTCTCTAAAATCCGGTCACGAATGGCAGCGGCAGAGGAGCTACATCACCGCCGTCCACCCTCCCCTCTAGTCCTCCACAGCGCCACCGTCACTCCCTCGTTTCAACTTGGCGGGGCACTTTTATTTATGTCATTTGCTTACTCATGGGCGTCGGGCTCTAGTAAACCACCTCACATGACAAGTCCGTGACATTTAACCCAAAATTATGAAATCGGGCTGCGGGTGTTCAATTTTACAAAATGAATCCCGCAATTGAAAGCTCGAAAAAAAAAAAAGAAGTCATATTTTCGGAAATTGTTATAAGTTGTTGTCCTAAAAAACCTCCAACTTTCCCTAATTACGAACGGAGTCTTGTAAATAGAGAGGAGATGTCCTCTTGAGAGTCATCAGAACCTCCTGTGAAGCATATCAGAACCTTCCTTATTCACAACGGACTCATCAACCTTGGCCGTATCAATGATTCTCTATATCAATGTGAATCGGAATCTCTCCGTTTAACGCTCCAAGTTTCCTTTTCCATGGTTAGAGCATGAACATTGGTTGAGTCGATTAGTGACTCGATAACGACCTGAACCACGGATGAGCCAACTGCTGCATTGGTGTGGCTTGGGTTTCGAACCTTTGACATCAAAGATGATAGCTAACAACTCAACCATCAAGCCAAGTATTGCTACATTCAATAAGATTTTTTTTTTTTTTTTAGCATGTGTTTGCACGCGCCATCCAAAAAGAGGAATGAGTCAGGCTCATTCTATCGGGTCGAGGCTCATTCTGTACGGCTCGTTATCGGTGGGCTCGCTCTTTGGCCAGCTCTAGCCGGGGAACGAGCCCGTCGATGCTCATGCTCTTAGGGTTAATTCGACTGCACTAATTATGAATATTTAGCACTGCTCATTATAGTTACTTACGTATTTATATTGATTCTAACTAAATAATTGGCCAAAAAACAAAATTTGTAATTATAATTATAACTAGTAAGTAGCCCGTCGAAAATCTATGGGAAGTCATTTTTTTATATGAATACATTTAAAAAATAATTAAATTAAATATATTTAATAAAAAGTAAATTATATTTTATATTCTCGTCTGGAATGTATATATTCGTACATGTCCCAAAGCCGATTTAAAAGTAATTTCACAACTCGTTCTCGTCTCAAACTCGTATAGTAGTATCCGCTAATTACCCGAATCTATTTAAATTTATAAATATGAGTTGTTACTAATTTATTATTTATCTCAATAAAAACTCAAACATACTTAAATATACCAAGAACAAACATAGCAAAATGTAATTTGTTTAATATGGGGAAGTTTTAATTTTTTTTCCCTACAAGTCAAGCCACATCTTCCTTCATCGCACAATTTTTTAATCTTGATTTTCGGACAACACCTATAAATTTTCAGTCATAACACTTTTTTTTTTGTCAGTCAATTCAAATTAGCTGGTTGTTGATTCCAGTCTAATTAATCTCCCATAATCTTGGCCAAAATCTTTTCATTTTCAACTCAAAAAAGGAACCTATTGATTTTTCTTAGATATCTTATATAGTTACATCGTGCGCCAAATATATAATAGTGACGGTACTCGTTTCAACCCCAATTATAAAGTGATTTTATTACTCGTCACGTTCCAAACTCGTATGATAATACTCGTTAATTATCCGAATCCGTTTAAATTTATAAGATATAGAAATAATCAAATATAAGGTTACAATAATCGGTTATCCATCTCAATAAAAATCCAAATAAATCCAAATATTGCAAAGTATAAAAAATGGAGTAAATTCAACGTAGACATGTCGATTAACCTAGTGCTCTAAACCCATAATCTATATATTATACTAAAATAGAGTTGTATCTCCAGTTTTCCCTCCAAAAATAATAGCCTAAAAATGTCTCTTCATATCCACAATTATAGCTTCCTTGAAAACATAAAGTTGCCTTTTCAATTCTCTAAAAAAGATACATATTTTCTTAATTCCAATCCAAAGTTAATTTTCATTTTTCACTTCTCAATATATATGTTGCAATGAGCGGCTGTTCATTTTTCCAATGTCATTCCAAATTTTCAAATTCAAAACAATTTTTTTGTCACTATATAATGATGTCTCATCTTCATAATTTTGCACGGCTATGTTTTAGAAATTAGAATAGTTCAATGATTATTTTGCTTTCTTCAGCCTTATTTTTCTTGATGTTAATTTATTACTATAAGTCAACTAAACTTGTGCTTCAATCTTCATGTTTCATTGTTGTGTTGCGTGTTAAATATATATATATTTTTTTCTGACTTGCATATTCTTATTTAAACTTGAGTTGTAAGATATAGAATGTGGTCTTCCTTCAATCAACTAATTAACTGCAAAAATCAGGTAAGTACTTAACATAATATTAGAAGTAGCTAGCTCGAATGGGTAAAATTAACGTATTTACAGATATTTTCAAGAAGAAAAAATAGCTAGATGCTATAATTTCTGTTTGTGATGATTGATATCAATCATATAAATTACTCCCTCCGTCCCGCTATTTCCGGCTCATTTTCCTTTTTGGGCCGTCCCGCTATTAGTGGCTCGGACCCAAAATAGCAAAAATTAACCCTTTAAAAAGTGTGGACCCTACCACTTTTCTATCTTTTACACCTTTTTCTTAAAACCTGTGCCCATAAAGTATGAGCCGGAAATAGCGGGACGGAGGGAGTAATAATTTTCTTATACAGGTTAACATGCACGACATGAATAGTTGAAACGAAGAATGTGATCTTGATTTTCTTTAATAATGTTTTGCGTGTGTATAGCTGCTGGAATTGTGAAAGAGAGGAGAGAAGATGGGGACTGTAGTGGAAGAGACAATAAGTATAGAAGAAGCAGCTGCGCCAGAAAGATATCGATCGAGAATTTGCCTTTCTTTATTTCGTGTTGCATTTTTCATTTTACTTTTTTATCTTTTTACCCTTGTTTATCCTTTTACCCTTGTTTCGTGGCAAGTGAGTTTTGTGGATGAGAACAGTTAAAACTAAACCTAGATCCCAATTATTTTATCAATAAGTTTTGTATTTTAGAAAAAAGTTTGAATTTTATTCTATGCCATTAGTTTCACCCCTTCAATTAAATTTATATTTGTAAATATGTTTTAACTTTATTTAGTATGAAAGTATGGGCAATAAGAATTTCATGTATAGTAACTAGGGGTGTCAAAATTGGCCCGGCCCGGCCCGGCCCGGCCCGAAATGGATAAAAGCCCGCTGGGCCCGGGCCGGCCTGGACAAATTGCACTACAAATGTATTTTCGGGCCGGGCTGGGCCGCACATTTTCAGGCCCGAAAAATTTTCGGGCCGGCCCGACTTTTCTTGCAATTTTTTTGGCCCGGCCCCGCCCAATTATCCCAAAAAGCCCGACGGACTCGGGCCGGCCCGGCCCGGGAATTCGACAGCCCTAAGTATAACTAATGGGTCACGCATGTATGTTGTTCTTTTATTAATTAGTTAAAAACGAAAAATAAAAAAGAACAATGGAAAAAACGAAAAAATAAAAATCGAACAATGGAGTACTTGCTAATTATTTAATTTTAGAAATTAATCTATAAATATTTGAAAAAATTTGTGTAACCGGTGCAACGCCCGGGGACAATACTAGTATTATTACATATAAACCGGTTTAGAATTTTTTTACTTGTATCCATTCCAAACCCGATTAAAAAAGTCACTTTAATATTCGTACTCGTTCACTGCATAGTTATACCTGCTAATTATCTTAATCCGTTTAAATTTTTTAAATATCTAAATAATTAAATTTAATTTGTTAAAATTTTTAGTTTTTCGTCAAAAAGCTATTTATATATATTAGTGTTATGAACTCGGTGCACTACGTTAATCGATATGCTTACCTAATTTTTTCTATTATTCTTATTTTTCTAAAATTTTAGATTTGTGTACGTCATCTTAAAAATATCCCACGTCGAAACGTCAAAGCTAACAAACAACTGGAAATAAAAGTTACTCCCTCCATCCCGGAATAAATGACCACATTTTCTTATTGGATTGTCCCGGGATAAGTGACCACTTTTCTTATAAAGAAATATGTTTCTCTCACAAAAAGTTGTGGTTCCACCATATTCTATCTTTTTACCCTTTAAACACTCTTCTCCTTAATATTCGTGCCGAAAAGAATGTGGTCACTTATTGCGCGACGGGGGAGTATATAGTTATTTAATTTTAAAATATTGGATCACCCAAGAATACTTATTTAACATAGACACGTATTTGTTAGCGTAGACTTTTTTTTAGTGGCATTGTGTAACAATAAACTTGTATAATGAATTACGTTAAATTTATTTTATTATGTAAAATAGTATATAAATTGAAAGATGTGTATTTATGAGATCCTTAATGCAACAAAATATATATATATATATATATATATATATATATATATATTATAACAAAAAGTTACGTTTTCATAAAATATTGAAAACTATCTTAGTAGCATGAGAATCAATACGAGCCCGACCTCAGAAATATCTGTTTAACTACTAGATAGAGCAACAATTGCAACCCCATTGAGCGGCTGCTCGTCCTTCGCCCTCTTATTCACAGATTCCCTTCCAATCCCTACACCCTCGCCATCTTTACCATCCTCCTCGGCCCTAACATCCTCAAACCTATGCCTATCCTATTGTCGACATCATAACCCCTACTTCTCTTCTCGCGACGTACATCTCGATCCCTCTCCTCACTATTCCCTCGATCCTTCTTCTTTTTTCGCTCAAAGAGGATATAAATCTCTCTTTTTGTGGCCACACAAACTTGGGTGGCGGCGCCACATGATTCTTACTCGCCTCCGTCAGCTGCACAACGTACTTCATCATTGCCTCTCGGTCTTTCCTCATAACCTCCTTTTTGTGTTCGTCCCACGCCAAGCTCGCGCGCATAGACGTCGGATGATCCCTATTCATTGCTTATCGACTTACTTTATCAATCAATCCAGATTATTTATATTGATCTTTAGGGTTTCATGAACAAGGTAACATAGCCTATTTTTTTTTTAAAATCCTTTTCACAATCATAATACAATATCAAATCTATGGAAATTATATTTTATTTACTCTCTAAATATATATATATAGAGAATAATTAATATTTTTATCATGAGAATATCCCACTCGCATCTGGAGTTGTCCCATCTGGGAACATCATGAGATCTGTTAACATTAGCTCCCTTATTTACTTCGTTTTCTAGTACCAAGCTGAGACTGAAGCACACATCATAGAATTTACATATAAAAGCCTATTCTTTATCAGTAAAGGAAGTGACTAAAATTACGATTTAAAAAATCAATATTTTAAACTTTTTTTCAATGTTTTAACTACAAATATATAAAGTTTATAGCATAGAACTCGTTTGAAATGAAAAATCCGAAGTTAACTATGCTTGATTCTAGTTAAAAAATTGTAGCTATTATATAATGAGTATGTTGGATAATCATAGCCGTTGATGAAAGTTGGCGCTCTTTTATAAATTGACGTGTGATGTACATTTTCTAGATATAAGGGAAAATCAATTCTAAAATCTTTGGTAAGAACAGGGGCGGTTTTGTGCGTGTACGGATGGGCGACCGCACAGGGCTCCGATAAAATGAGCCCAAAAAGTGTGTGTATATATATATATATTTTCGGAAAAGAATCATATAGGAATTTATCTTTATATGAATTCGTAGGAATCATATATTTTTATCACATCGGTTAATGCACAACAAGTTGCATTATTTTAATGCACATATAAATGTTAATGAAAAAATTGAACTGTTGATCTTTTTTATGCATTGTCTAGATTTAATTGGTGCATTAAATTATTGCAGGTTGTGCATTAAAAATTTATTAAATATTTATGCATTAATTTATTTAAATTTGTCCTTTGCTATGTTTGTGCATTAAAGTACTGTATTTTTTGTATTTCTAAAATAATAAAAATGCACGTTCCTATATATTTAAAATTAAATAATTGGAAAAGTTATCATGTAGTGTACATATCTCAGCGGTATAGCCTATTCTGTTGAATTGGTAGTTGCGTATTCGATACTCTCTTGAAACATTTTTTTGCTCTTTCTCTGTTTTTATTTCCTCTCTCTTCATCTACTATCTCAAGTTGGTGGAGACTGTATGTATATATTACGACCTTGTTGGTGTGTTTTTGTTGTATTTTGATTATTGTAATTAATTATTTATAGGGAGGAAAGTTAAAATAACCATTTTGAAAAAGTAAAAATAAATTCTAACCATTAATGTTTAAAAGATAAATACTAATCAAAAATTTTACATCTTTACTGTCTTGCCCTTATACATGAAAGTATACATGACATGTATACGAACACATACACGAACATATACACGAATACATACATGATAGTCAAATCTTTTTCCGGCGACCTTTTTCGGCTATTTTTTCAGCCGACTTTTTTCCGGCGAAAATTTCCGACAACTTTAAATTGGTTACTTTTGCACATTGTTTCTTATTTTTATACCATTGAATGAGGGCTCTAAATAGTTAAATCATTCAAGTTTCAAAACATGAAGCTCATTCTTATAAATTTTTAATTACATTTTGTTTTTATTCAAAATTCAACTAGAGCAACACTTTTTAATTGATTGTTGATGTTCTAAACGTATTTTAATTTTTATAATTAACTATGTTATATAGTTGAAGGCCCCTAAACTGTTAAATCCTTCACATTATAAAAATGTAAAGCTCATTTCATAACTCTTATACATATTTAACTATATTTTATTTTTTTTAATAAAATGTTAACCGGAGCAACATTTTTTAAATGATTGTCTTAGATTTTTTATTTGGTCATCATGTAATTTTATACAAATGAGTTATAGTGATTTACTAAAATGTTTTTAACTATTTTTTATTTATAAATTTTTTATATTTTTTAACTATAAATAAATGGTCAAATTTCGATAAGGGTAGTGAACGAGTAAACCCTTTAATTCCAGAAATATGAATTTCATTTCTTAACCCTTATAAATTTTTAATTGTATTTTATTTTTTCAATAAAATTTCAAGTAGAACACATTTTTAAATGATTTTTTTGATTTTTTATTTGTTTATTATGTAATTTGGCAAAAACAAATTATACTTTACTAAAATATTATCAATTCATAATTTTTCTTCTATATTTTCTAACCGTAAATAAAGGGTCAAATTTTAAGAATTTGCATGGCCCCCACTGTCTTAGCCCCGCCCCTGAGCAAAAATAATGGAAAAAGTGCAGGCTATGAAATTGGTTTATTGGGATAATTTCACATAAGGTTACTGAACTTTATTTTACTTGTATTAAATTGAATATTAAACTTTAATTCATTTCAAAATTAGTACTCCCTCCGTCCCTCAAAAGTGTGTTGCATATTTGATGTTGGATTCGAGCTAGTAGCTCAATAGAAATTGACAAGTTTATGTAGAAGCAAATTGACTGAAGTGTTTTGAGCTGTGCGAGAACAGAAACTGGTATTATATTATGGAGGTTAAGGTGGCTAGTAATGCATCTTTTGTACGGAGATCTATTATGTGGGGACGTGAACTGTTATGTGCAAATTGGTGATGGAAAGGAGGTTAAGGTTTTTCAAGATGCATGGCTGCCAACCTTTCCAATAGGGTAAAATATTCAGAGTTTGTAGAGGCTTGGAGGAGATTCGTGTGAAGGATTTATTGGATGAGAATAATAATATTTGGGATCGAGGAAATTTTACTTCCTTTTGAAATTGATGAGGTGTTACGGGTGGAGAGACGAAAGGAAGGCACTGCTGATTATAGGTTCTGGAAGTTCGATGAGGGACAATATAGTGTTAAATCAGTAGAGCTTTATCTTGATTCGATATGTTCTTGAACAAGGGAAGGAAGTTGGAGTTTTATGCGATGATTTACTTGGATTTTTTGAAGATGTCAAGGCTTTGAATGTTTTGTCTTTTAATCATGTTCATCGTCATACTCATAGGGTGGCTCATGATCAACTAGCTAATTAGCCAAGAGTACTTTGGATTCGATTGCCTTGTGGCATGAAAATTGGCCTTTATGATTCTTGGATATTGTATCTTTTAATTCTTCTTGATTAATGCAATTTGATTCTTTCTCAACTTCAAAACCATAAAAAAATATCATTTAATCTTATGAAAGTGTTATTGTAGTTTGTTCTAGAGAACCATAATAATAATACTTAATCCAATTCGTTTTTGCCAATTTGGATACATATTAGACATGTCACACGTTAAAAATATGACTGGTAGTAAGTAAATTTTAGTATGTTTTCATACGTTATTTATTAATTCTTTTTGAGAGAATCATGTCACGCCCCAATTTTCAAAAACGAAGGATCGGGGAATGACTATGTTAAAGAAGCGACTGAACTTCTAATATTATTTGAAGACTAAAATTTATATAGGTAGAACATCAAATTCAACCATTGTATTTATTAGCATTCAACTCATAAGTCTACAGGATCGAAGTTATAGTTCGTATCCAAAAACAAAAGACTGATATAATTTACATACATCAAAAGTGATCAAGTCAATGATTCTCAAATAGAAAATTTAGAAGTCGACATAGTCGGCTAATCTCAAAAAGCTTCAACTAGCAGAAGCAATTCCAAATTAAATGTTGAATCCTACCTCAGTTTCACCAGCCCGCGCCTGCTCCACGACCTGAAAGCATCGCATTTCATAAAGCAATTTATGAAATCATAAACATAGCATATCCATAACTTACAGTGACACTTAGCACGCTGCTGTTTGTATCGCTCTTGTGTTACTCTTATAAGTTGGTGAATCTCAAGTCGAAACTTAGAGAATTCGCTGGTTGAACCTCGAGCCAAAGCTTAGAGAATTCACTATGTCAGTACACAATGTGGATCAAACATTGCATCAGATGACTCTGGGGTGTACACAACACTCGTCTTACGTGTTAGGTTATCAGAGTGTCTTGATCAATAACATAAGAGCTTTAAACACACAAAGCGTACATAAAACATTTCATCATGGATAGCATTATCATTTCTTAAATATGAGAGCTAAATAACTCAAACATAGACTTTGAAAAGTATAGCCCACCTGATAAATGAATGATGTAACCTGCTTTGGATCTCAAAGAACTTGCCCACTACTCTCCTTCCAACAGGCCTACAAAACGGACCTTAACTTAGACTTGGTTTCCAAACCTAGGGGTCAAACAAAAACTTAGTTATACTAAGCTTCTATTTTAACTAATTCCGAATTTTTAAACTCATAAGTTTCCATTTAAGAGGTCTACATTTGGCCTCGAGCACCAACATACCTTAGCTCAACACTTAGTAAACTTTATTTGGAAGGTGTATTCAAACACACAGACAAGTTTTTTATGAAACTCAACTCATTTATAACTTTACTAATTTCATAGCAGCATGCATATTCAACTCATGGTTATCAACACATAAGTTATATTTGCCAATTTTTCAGCAACATATAATTACACTTTGGATATGCTTTTTATTATCGGCAGCTCCTATATGCATATTTACTTAACCTCCATGCTTTACTGTTATTTAATCAAGCTTAACACACATCATATATATAAATCTTCTTATTCTTTACTCCCGCCGTCCCGCCATAAGTGTACATTTCCTTATTGGGCTGTCCCATCATAAGTGTTTACTTTCTTAATATGGAAACACCCTCTCTCACACAAAAGATGTGGGCTCCACCACTTTTTATCTTTTTACCCTTTAAACACTTCTCTCCTAAATACCCGTGCCCAAAAGAAAGTAGACACTTATCATGGGACGGAGGGAGTACAACATATCTGTAGTTTCATACATTTATTTATTCCATATAAGAACATGCATTTTTCTTTGAATTAATTTCACATTCACACAGAGGATGTCCGTAAAACCGTCAACTTAAAATAATAAACTGATTCAGTACACAATGAATCAGATGTCGTGCCATATGCCTCTGGAAAGCTACGAGTGTCTATTTTTCAGTAAAACTGACGGTTCGTAAAAAAAATAACCGAGTCAAAAGTTATGGGGTTTTGAGTGCAGCTGCCCAAAACTGGCAGATTGCTGCGAGAATTTCGAAAATCTTTCATTATCTTTTCTAAAGCTTCACCAATTACTTCTATAATTTTCATGATTTATCAACTCTAACATTGCACAACAAAACACTTAGTTGCACTTATCTATACTAAGATATACAGGTATATATATACATAAATTTCTGCACAAACTTTAAGCTAAGTGTTTTCTTTCTCTTTTGCACATTTTGTCATACAGTTGGCGGACGTGTTCCTAGAATCAGTTTTTCTCTTCATCTTCTTATCTAATTTGTTGGCAGTCTCATAATATAGATATATACACATCCACAAACGTTTATACTCATAAATTTGACATATATAAGTCATTTAAACCGATCAAGAATACTCCAACATTATTCCCTTATAAGTTTGACATATACTATTGAAAGAATTAAGAAGAAATTAACAACCTTTGAAGAAATCTCATTCTCGGCCTTCTCCTTCTTCCCACCAGTCGAGCCTCTCCTTTTCTCTTTCACTCTCAAGTGAAGCTCTGCTTATTTCCCTCTTTCTTCTTTTTTTTTTCTTTCTTCTTTTCTAACTTCTCTCGTTTTTTTCTTCCCCGTTCTCTCTCTCTCTCTAATTTTTCTTTTTGCTGTAACTCTCGTTTTTCTGCTATGTTCTTTTTTGTTCTCTCACTCGATTGTGTTGTTAATTAAGTGTGTTGACTGTTGAGGTAAAAAAAAAATGGCGTGGAAGGCTTAGAAGACATGGACTGTGGTTGAATCTATCTTAAAATTCTAAAGTAATACTAACATTAAAATATTGTTCACAAATCTTTAAAACATCACACACACACATACACATATTTATATCTAATATATCATTTTTTTATTCCCCTTTTCTTAATTAACTACATTTACTTCACATTTTATTATATCCTTAAACACAAATAATATAACCACATAAATCACATTATTGCTATTTAATTAAATCACATATAGTAAAATAATTAAATAGCCCTCTAGATTTTAAATAAATAAAATCACACTTAGTGAATTGAACCAATCACTTTTATAAGATCTTCTTTATATAAAAATAAATTGGTAAAATTTTTGATAGAATTAAAAGAATTTTTCTCTGGGATAGGAATTAACTTACTGGTAGTCCTAGAATAATACAATTATTTCTTAATTAATTATCGAGAAATCGAAATATCATAAATTTTAAGGTATATATATATATATATTATATATATATATATAGGGATTGGTTCCTATAGAAACTATTCCTAGTGTGAGAACTATGAACCAATCTGAACCATTGATCTTTGTATGATCTAAGGTTGTCATTATTCGAAGCATGAATATATATAAATTTAAGCATGATTTTATATAAGCATTATTGTTTATGCAAAAAAGCATGAATCTTATTAAGCATGACTATATATTGATTTAAGCATGAATATATATAGATTTAAACATGTTTTCAAGTTTTCACTGGAGGAATAATTTCTATAATAACCTATCCCTATATATATATATATATAGGCATGTCTCTGATTAATGCTTTCCTATCTTTGATTAGTAGACGGCGGACGGTGGAGACCCCGGTTTTTCCAATGGAAATTGGATTTGAAGGTTTTTGGCTATTACAATATATAAAATCTACTTAATTCAAAAGGTAAAAATGTGATATTGATGTATCACTTTACACTAATTAATGCATTATTTTATATTATTTTATGCATCTCATTTTTTGCATTAAATAAAACAGCGAAAATTATCATACTAACCTTGCTTAAGTAAAAAAAAGAAATGGGATTGACCAAAAAAGCGGTTTGACCGGTTGACTATAAGATTAAATCATATTCGTAGATCTTATAGGATGTATGACTTGGATTGGTTCTTATTTCTCATATAAAATGGAGTTCCTATATGATCATATATATATAGATATATATATATATATATATAGTGGTTGGTTTAAATACAAAATACTTTTCCCGAAAAAATAATAATAATGCATTTTATGTACCAAAATAATGTATTTTATGTATTATTACAATGCACTATCATAATAATGCATTTTTGATTTACTACAATGCATTGTTAAGATAATGCATTCCATGTTCAATTATAATGCATCGGTCAATGACAACCGTAGATCTTTTAAAGATCAATGGTCCAAATCGATTATTACTACCTCCGTCCCATTATTCTTGTCTTGTATTCCTTTTTGGGCTGTCCCGTTATTCTTGTCCTGTTTCCATAAAATGAAATATGCTTCTCTCACAAAAAGTTATGGGCTCCACCACTTTCTATCTTTTTACCCTTTAAACACCCTTCTTCTTAATACCCGTGTCCAAAAGAAATGAGACAAGAATAATGAGACGGAGGTAGTATTTCTTACGGGAAAAGACTTTTACATATGATCTCTTCCATATATATATATAGGGAAATGATCATATAGAAACTCATCTTTATATGAGTCAGTAGGAACCATATATTTTTATTACACCGGTTAATGCACAAATTGCATTATTTTAATGCACAAATATATGTTAATGAAAAATTTGAATCATTGATTTTTTTATGTATTGTCGAAATTTAATTGATGTATTAAATTATTGCAGGTTGTGCATTAAAAATTTATTAAATATTTGTGCATTAATTTACTGCAATTTATCATGTGTCATGTTTGTGCATTAAAGTACTGTATTTTGTGCATTTTCGAAGTGATAAAAATGTATGATTCCTATGGACTCATATAAGGATGAGTTCCTACCAGATCCACATCATATATATATATATATATATATATATATATATATATATATATATAAGATCAAATAGATACTAAATCCCCTGTGAAACCTATAAACTTTTTTGGACTCTAGATCTTAGATAATCAACGATTGTATGGATATTGAATTTTATATTATTTATTAATATTTTGTGGAGTAAAAGGTTAGCTTTGTCTTTATTTTTAATTGTAACCGTCTATTCCTTAAATTATGAAAGAATAAATCCTAACCATTAATTACTTCTTTACTTCAATGACGATAATTAATAAATGATTGGCTTCTATTTTTTATTTTCTTTCTATTGTTCCGTTTTTTCAATTGCTCCTTTATTGATATGATAAAAAGCTCATTTATTATTTTCGTTGTCTCCACTAAAATCGTGAGTTTAACTGTTGATAAAAATATGGCGCCAAAAAAAGAACTGTCTAAACTGAAAGCTGCAGAAGTAATATATCATCTGAAGACAAGGTAATGCCGTAAAGAATATCTCCTTAGCACTCTGTTCTCTCACTATTCACTTATGAATATATACATCTGCGCTTGCACAACAGCCACACATTTATGTTCACGAGTGTTTACTGTTTAGCACCCTGGATGTTGTTCCGAGCCAATGAACGACCTCTTCATTCATAAGAACATGCATTTAGTGTTTTTGTTCATATCTGACAGTTGGCTCTCTATATCTGCGTTAATCCATTGAAAAGTATATAACTTTTACATCCACATGCTAATTGCTTTATGACTTGCATTCCTCCTTCAAAATCGGGCAACTTACTCCAGTGGACAAAACTCTAAAAACCATGGAATACCATCATCTCCTCTTTCAACTGGTCTTCTCATTCGCTCCGTCGTTCCAGTTGATGGCCATAATTTTGCACTGCTCGTTCATGGCCATAAGTAGGGCCTCTTTCTTGTCCAGCTGAGCATTCAGTCTCTCAATCTTTTGCACGAGGTTCTGGATCTCAGCTTCCTTCTGCATATTCTCATTTTCTAAATGAGATAATTGTGCCTCAATCCTGGTTGTGTACAGAACCAAACAGTTATTTCCCAGATAACCAAAAAAAAAAAAGAACATAGCAAAATTTATGACTTGGCTGCAAAGTACTTTCATTTTCCCATTTTTGGCTTAACTTTCAGTAGTAGATAGTATCATTATATATATTGGTTAGCTTCTGCTAAAATGGAAGGGACTCAAATACAAAGTGAAATTTGAAGTACAAAAACAGATACAAGTTCTAAACAAAAGCAAGAAACTGAATACTGACCTCTCGATGTATACATCACTTTTCTGAATTTCCTCCTCTAGTATAACAAGTACTTCCCTTGTACTACGAAGCTCCTTCTCAGTCTCATAAGCTCTTTGCCTTTGTCTGGAGGTTTCTTTAGCCAAATCATCTACCCTCTGTCTCATCTCATCCAAAATAGCATTTGTGCTCGTTTCAAACTCCACCAATTTGAGCGACATGTTCTTTAATTCTTCCTGTACTACTCAGGAAATACAAATATTTTCTTTCCTCGGGAATTTTGTCATGTTCAAATAACAAGCTTACAGATCCAAACCACAAATCTAACCTGGCTGCATCTCTCGCGCATCACTGCATCTCTCATGACATTCCACCGGAGATCATTGTAAAGCTTAGCAGGGTCAAAAAGAGCCGAGAAAGGATAATAGTAGTATACCTGGAGAGGTAAAAAAATCAACATTAATTCACAGCTCTATGAATTATGAAGAAGAGACATATAAGATAATGAATCTCAGACTTCAGTACAGCAAACAAAATGGTTGGAAGATCTATCAGTTCGTACTTCATACTGGGGATATCGATGAAACGATCATCACTTATAAGTATGATTCTCAAGGTACTAGTATACAATATTTTTCAAATGTAAAGATATAGTAAGATACCTGGCCTCCAGTAGTTCTTGGAACAACAGAGAGAGAAGCAATATCTACATGTGTCTGAGTTGTGATAAACAAGTCAACAGAGACCTGAAATGTTAAGAAATAATAAATGCATAATAAGAACTAAAATTTAATTGGTTCCAAGCCAAACTGAATTTATGGTATGATTTGCAGACATCATTTTTGTTGTGGACGGATAATTTACCTGGTATTCTGCAAATTCATAGGCCATGGTTGTTAGAGATTTGTCCACTGGCTGGAGTAATTTGTGAGGTTCCTGATATTGAAGGAGGAATGAAAGTCATAAAGCAAATATCATGTGGATGTGTAAGTCATATACTTTTCAATGGATCAACGCAGATATATGAGCAAAAACACTAAATGCATGTTCTTACGAATAAAGAGGTCGCTCATTGGCTCGAAACAACATACAGGGTGCTAATACTCGTGAACATAAATGTGTGGCTGTGTTTGTGCAAGTGCAAATGTATATATTCATAAGCGAATAGTGAGAGAACAGAGTGCTAAGGAAATATTCTATACGGCATTACCTTGTCTCCAGATGATATATTACTTCTGCTTTCAGCTTCTCTCGCAGAAAGGGATCCAATACCAACTGAGGGAAAGACTGCAGCAAAATGAACAATTATATTTATTAAGTTAGAAAATTAGAGATCTATAACATATTGAAAAACCCTCAAATGAACCAAGGCTCAAAAAAATTGAAAAGAGAACTCCTAATACTATAATAAATATAAACAGTAACGCAATAAGATACAGGCAACATTATTTAAACAACAAACAACATGCTTAGAAATATAGAAGAATCTAATAGGATACAATCTATCTGTAAAATAGAAGGTATATAGAAAACAATGTCTAGCATGATAATTTTAGCACATGTTTGCTTTTACGAATGTGAACTTACTTGATTGGAAAACAAGAAGTTTTCCACCGGTATTTTTTATAGCCAGGAAAGCAGCCTATCGTAAGACAAAAGAATAAGGTTCAGATATTATGTATTGTGACCACTTTTGAATACAAATCATTTGCAACATTCTGAGTTAAAAGTCTAATTACCAGCGAAAATAGACTTAAGCACACAATATGTCACTGTCTCATACCTCCGCTGTGGCCCCAAATTCTGAATCTGTAATTCTACTGTTCTGAAACATTGTAGGTATGCTCTCCAACAACAACTCCAAATTTTGACGGCACTACATTTATCAATATATTGAGTATTTTGAAAATTATAAAACATCATTACTGATCACTTCACCTTCCCCAAAAACTAAATCGAGTAATAGAAAAAAATGAAAATTGGAAAGGTAAGAGAGAAAAAAGAGCTCAAAGCTGACATTCATTTTTCCCACATGTAATCCCACAAAATTGAAATTCGAAACAGAGCAAACCTCAGCAAGTTGAACAACAACATCACTTTCAAGAGGAGTATAGACATCTTGTATATCAGGAAATGGCTGCAAGGAAACATAATGAATTAATATTTATCATATTCAGAAGCAGCTTTTAATTGAATAGTGATAAAAATAGTAAGCCTTAGGAGTTTCGAAACCAGAGAAATAAAAACTACATTTCCAACTCGAAAAATAAGAATGATGATTATTTATAAAGCAAACCTCCAAAGTAAAAGAGCAAAACGGTTTTTACGAAAAAGATAATATAATCAAGTGATAACGGAAGGCCGACAACTCTAAAACAACCTGCTGTAGTGCACGTTTTAAGTTGCAAAAGTAGATACTGGAGTCAAATGTAGCAATGCCCACCATTGTTCGAGGACCCTCCTGCAAGAAACAAGACTAATTAATGCTAAACCATGCTCATCTTTTTCTTTCTTTGGGAAGCTGAAATCCAAGATAAGATATGGGAACTAGATTCAACAAATGCCAGCTGCCTGATAGAGAATGTTCAAGAATAAAAAAAACTGCATGAAGAATCCCAGGGTGAACTTACAGGAAGATGGGGTATAACTTGGCTAATTGCACTGCAAGCTGATTCAGTAGCACCAGTTTGTATGGCATGCATTGATACATCAATAAGGAAGAAAAACACTGCAGGCATTGTATCTCGCATCTGAATAAGCTGGACAGATGTAAATGACAAAAAACATGTGATTGACCGTATATAAAACGTGACAGATCAAATTTTAAAAGATGTGGTTTGTAGGATCCAGCAAAGCTAAATAGAAGGGGAAAGTAAAAAAGTTATGTGCATCATCACAAAACCAAGTAGATGGAACATTATTGGTTTGAAACTGAGTAGTCTACCACAAATTTTTGGTTGCAAGGAAAAAGGTGGCTGTACAATGTGAATTTCACCATTTTAATTAATCTATGCATATTCTTAAAATTTGTGCTTTACATAAGCAACATACAGTACATTCCCCCATTACATCTCATTATGAAAATATGGTAGCTAAAGATTCGACCCAAAATTAGTGCTTCGCTAGAACTTGAGAAAGATGTGTGAAAATTCAGGCCCATCCAAAGGAGCTTTTGGCTCAGATATTCATACAGACAACAAATAAATAGTTCTATTAAGTAGCAGGTATTGTAATGGAAAGACTCCTCCAAAATGCCCTCTACCAAAAGGACCTTCCAATTTTCCAAGTACTAAACCAAACTGATCTACCAACCAGCTCTGTTGCTGCTGCACTGGAAGCAAAGTCAAGAAACACTAAACACTAAACACTTGATTTAGAGGGCAACTTAAGAACAAAGTCAAGAAACACTAAACACGTGATTTAGAGGACAACTCAAGAAACACAAATCTTACAATGCAATGCATAAAAAAAATGGTTTGAGAATTTTGGAGTATTTGGAGTTATGAAATTGAGAGAATTTATTTTTGAAAGAAATGTGTTATTATGAAAATTAGTGTTTAGTTTAAAATTGTGGAACAGAATTTTGACTGTAGATGTCAAATAATGTCTAGAAAAGTTGTGGGAAGAATAATGTGAGAATCTTTTCCCCATAGATGCCAATTCATGTGCGGAAAGATAGATGTAGAATTGGTAGAACTGCACTCAAATTCTCCAAATAAAATGATGCTGAAACTGGAAATTCTTAAAATATGTTTTAAGATTTCAAACAAGCTCTTGATGATTTTATTAAGTCGTACCACCTATTGCTAAACAACCAAAGACAAAACAAAATGCTACCTTACATTTAACTTATGGCCCGGCTTCATTCAGTCCACTATAAATGTCGAAGCATCTAGATAAATTAATTAAATCAACTCCTTAAAATGAAGCAAGGTCATTCAGGTCAAACAACTCGGACCGGCTATCATTTATGGACTCATTACTAACAAGGGTTGAACCAAAAGGGTTGCATCAGCTATAAACCCTTATAACTTTCTTCTTTCTCTATCCACATGTGCCATAATCTACTACAACTTTTTCAATATGAAACTAAAAATTCTTATTAATTGTAAAAATAAAAAGTTCGAACAAGGTATAGAATTGACTTAGTAAAGAGCACTAGACATCCTAATAGTATAAAAAATAAAAGCAGTATGCAATCTTTTTGACTTGAACTACCAACCTACTGATTTTTATCCTCTCCCAAACCTCAGCAAGGGATTCCTCCAAGTTTTCAAAAACTGTATTGTTCCTTTCTAACCATTGGGACCAACACACCATTCACTTTGCCATCAAGTTTAAGATGTGATTGGTTCATTACAAAACCTAAAGTATTTTGAACAAAGAAAAAGATTATTCAGATAAAGAAGAAAAAAAAATATCATGTCTTAAAAGCGGTAGTTTTTGGCAAACATCATAAGTAGTTTTATAATTTGAAACAATTAAGGGTTGCTTTTACTAACAATTGTTTATCTCCTTTTTTGTTTTTAGAGAATAACAATTGCTTATCTTCACTATACAAATTAAGTTAATCATTTGTTGAAAAATTTTCTTCTGAATACCCAATTTTTGCATCAATCGTTTGATATTGATGATTGTTCTTATTCCAAATAATATTTTTTTTAATAATCAATGGTCAATGATAAAAGGCAACTGAGGTGATGAAGAACACTCACAAAATAGTCTAACCGTTATAAAGATGCAAAACACAGAGGGAACTGAATTCAACAAAAATGGACTGCAGAAACTTGTGTTCGAACACATAAAAGCGCACTAGTGTGCCTTGGTACATAGAAAATTCTAGTAACATACTTGTATATTGTAGATAGTACAATTTAGTTGCAATAAACAACCACGTTATATATGGTAAACCCGGCTTCAGTTTCACCCTACAATAACGTATTGGCTAGAAAATTAGTAACATATTGGTCACATTTTCATGTCGATAGCTTTAGTCAGGCACACAAGTGCTTCTGCAACACATTTAATCAGCATTATTTTAACTAAGTCTCTTCAGGCTATTATACATGAAAATGAAGAATCATAAAAGAGTGAGAAGTAATGAATATTCTTGAAAGACAACAGTATCACAGGCCGATAAATGTATAATTCAAAAAGTCACCTGCGGTGGTTGCTGCTGCCCCATCTCCATTCCATAAAAATGATCTGAAGATTGAACTGTTCCCTGCGGTGGAGGTGGAAATGGCAAAGAACCTGGAGGAGGTGGCATGTTATGGGATGGACCTGAAAACAGTGGCCCTTGTCGGATGGCTGAAAACGGGTGAGCTGGTTGACCTACAGAAGATGATACAGCAGCAGTTGGACTACTGAATCCAGGAGTTTGTAGAGGCTGAGAAGAAGCCCGAGATGACGACATAGTAGGAGATTTTGTTGGTCCAGCTGACGGCCTTGGTGCATTACCCATTGGAGGAGGAGGCCGTGACCCAGTTTGCATCACCCTAGGCACAAATGCAGGTGGTCCGTTACCAGCTGGTCCATTGGAGCTGATTTGGGGTGGAATTGGAGGACCTGATGGTCCGGGACGAGGACCAGTTCCAGAATAAGGGGGAGCAGAAGATCCTCCTCCAAAGGATGATGGTAACACCGCAGGTGGGGAAGATCTTGAAGCAAAGGGAGGAGGCTGAGATACTGGTGTAGGGCCAGTGGGTCTAACAGGCATCGCATCCGGAGGCAATGTGCTCTGTCCCGGAGCCACAGGAGGTGCCGGTGGCCCCCTCTCAAGCACACCAGGCGGGGGTGGGCGTGATTGGCCGGCAGGAAAAGACAGTGGCTGTTGACCAAAAGGTAAGGGGGCACCACTACCACCGGCATTACTCAATTACTGTTGATTAGGCTCATTAATTCTCAGGTTTTGCATGTTACTAGCAAGTGTATCGGGGTTATTGGGAGGGAAATATCCCGGTTTAGGTCCTCCCGGAGTCGCCATCAATTCAGCTTAACCAAAACCCGCAATATCCTAAACCCTGATCAGTAACAAAACCATACTCTCTCTCTTCCCCCTACATATATCTCACCCCAACTCAGTCCGAATCCAATTCAACTGTACACGCCAAAAAATAAATTCCAGAAATTAAACGCACATAAACCAAGAAATCAAGAAACAAATTCACAAGAAAATCATAGAATTACAATGTATAACGGAAATAAGCAAACCTGTGATGAACAGCGCATAATCCGGTAGTTACAAAGAGAACCAACCGCTTCACGTCAAAAAAATCAATCTGTCAAATGCACAAAACACAGAATGATGGAAATGACAGCATCAACTAACAATTTAACCGAAAAAAATAAAGTAACACCATCAAGTGGTGAGAGAGAGAGAGAGAGAGAGAATTGGTCGTACCGGAGTGCAGTAAAGCAGCTGTACCTTCGCCGGAGAAGGGTTTAGATTGATATTTATGGACCGCAGCGGTGTTACGGACAGAGAGCAGGAATGTAGAGCGGTAGTAGTATTTTTTTGAAATATGAAGCAAAATTCGCGTTATTTTGTTTATCTATTTGCTAAATAAATTTAATCGCATTCGTAACTACCCGGATTATGTGTCCGTACTGTGATTGGTGGAGGAAAGCCCTCTACCTAGGGTGTAGTCGAGTCGAGTCGAGCCGAATAGTGTCTTGCCCAGAATTGACTCGTTTAGTTAAATGACATTCTCATTTAATTATCGAACGAGCTCTTATCGAGTCGACTGTAGAGCCGAACCTAAACGAGCTTTTAAAATTTAGTCATTCATTAAAAATATGAGTTACTTTTTCAAAAATATAAGTTATTTTATTCACAATAATGTAATATATTTACTATTTTCTTGTAAATAAATAAAATTAACTAGATAGTTAATTCAAATATTACTAATTATTGTAAAAATATAAAATATCTGACTAATAATCTTGTATTTTTAAGATAAATCACTTAACGAGCTTGCTTATGAGCTACCGAGTCGAGTACAATCATGCTCAAGCTTGACTCGTTTAACTAAACGAGTTTCTCAATTAATTATCGAACGAGCTTTTATCGAGTCGATTGCCGAGTAGCTTACGAACGACTTGACTCGTTTACAGCCCTACCTCTACCTCGAAATAATATACTATAAAAGTAAATAAATTTGAATAATGTGAAATACTTGTGCATTAACTAAGTTCAAATATTTTCTTGTTCTAATTCTTCTTTTTTCTCTCGAAGTCAAATAATAATTTTTGCCTTAAATTTCAATAATCTGATTTGTACGACATGTTAAATTACAATGTTTTGACTTTTAATGATTTAAGAAAAAAGGGAAAAAAAAAAATTCTCCCTTTAAATCTCTCATTTCTTATCCTTCCTTTTCTATAGATTAGAATTTCACCCTTTCCTATTCCTTCTTTTTTACCCCAATAGGGAAAATATTATCATGAAGTATTTAGTGTGATAATATTTTACTTCTTTAGAGTGAAAAGAAGGAATAACAAAGGGTGAAATTATAATCTATAGAAAAGTAAGATAAGAAATGAGATATTTAAAGGGAGAAAAATTTATTTTCCCTCCTTATCCCTTACCATCAAAGTAAACACACCTTTAATAGTAGTAGATGTATGGTATGTGCATCGCACGTAGAAGTTATGAATTTAAATACTATATATGTATATGATAAAGATCAAATAAAAAGGAAATTTAAAGTAAGAAATATGAATAAATGTGGTCGTTGATCTTGTATGACCTATAGTATATCATATTACATATTAAATATATCTTAAAAATTAATACTTGAAGTGTTTGATGAGTGTGTATTTTGGTTGTTCAGAAGTTAAATTTTCTATGATTTTATATGGATATAATGCACGTTTAGGTGTGATTTTTATGCAGGAAATGCAGATTTCGGTTGTTGATATATTTGGATGAAAGAAGTCGAAAAGATGGATTTTGTGCCCAATTATAGAAGATCGAGATCGAAGATGGAAGAGAATTAAATGGGCAGGGCTTTATTATTTTGTAATCCTTAAACAATATATTTAGATACCTATTATATTTAGAATTCTATTATTTAATTATTTTCTTAGGTTACTTAAGTTAGGATTAACATATATATATATATATATTTAGATTAGCATCTATTAGTGGAGGCCTTTGATGGCATTCATTAGCTTTTACGTATTAGCCGCAAAATTAGTTACACTTTTCCATTTCATAGTTTAGTTTTTATTTTTCCCTTAGCTTTTAATTTCTAATAGCCGCAAACTTTAGAGGAGAATACAGGCGATACTTGAGGGCTGAATTTGGGAGCTTTGTTTTCTTTGATTTTCTTGGAATTTTCGATCAATATCTTGGAATTCGGGTGACAGCTTCTTGTTTTATTTTAATTACTTCGATTTATATTATGTTTTCTTTTTATTATTTGATTATGTTTAGTTTCATTATTATGCGTAGCTAATTCTTTAATTCGGCTAAAATATTGAAGCACTAGTCTAATAATCTGTGAGATCTAACTGTTCTTATAATTAATTTTCTAGGGTTTCGATTTATTCCTTGTGTTTAAAGTTAATTCCGATTTTATTTAAGTCTGATCAACTTAGATTAAATTGGATTACAGTCAATTAGTTCCCCCAATCCGTAATTGTTGGAATAGGGCTAATTAGTGATAAATCTACCATGTTCGTAGTAGGAATAAATTGGTAGACGGGTTATTACTTGCGTTTTTGGGTAATTCGTCTAAATTGGGTTCCTTCAGATCTAAAAGCTATTAGAGCATTTAATCTAGGTCTGGCGTCTCCAGCTAGGTTGTGTTTTAATAAGGGGAATAGTTAGGTCTGGCGTCTACAGCTAACTATCGATAAAGCACGTAGGAATTGGGGTATGTCCGCTGCGTTCACGGTACCCTATAACTGGTTGGTTCTTGGGAATTAATTAATCTTTGCATCGATGATCAGAGTCTAGACTAGTGTGGATTTATTCGAAGCCGGATTGCTTTTCTTTTGATTATATTCTCGTTTGCTATTTTAGTTAATTTCTTTGTCTTCTTAGTATTTAATTAATTTATCTCAATTTAAGGCGTGGTGGCTACACCAAAATTAGATTTATAGGAAAAATAGGTGAATTCCCGTTCTCTGTGGTTCGACCCTGCTTATTGTTATACTAACTTAATTCTGAGCGAATTGCAGGAATTATTTGGTGGTATACGACGTTCACAGTGTTCATATTATAGGGACCGATTCAATTAATAATCGGTCTACTAAAAATACTTAAAATTATTGTGACTATAGTACTCCAATGTTATTTTGGTTCCAAAATTTAGTGAAATTATGTTGTGAGATTTCCTTCATCATTTTCCTTACTCTTCTAATATTTTATTTATGAAAATTTCAAGATTTAGATCAAAAATATCCTAGCCATTAAACAAAAAAAATAAAATAATCAGTAAAACAAGTATTCCCTCTTTGCCTCTAAATCATTCAAAACCAAGCCAATACTTTTGTTTAGATAAATATTTTATTCAATGTTGTTCGTCTTAAGAAGAGATAATTATATTCTTTTAAAACATAGATATCTTATATTGATCATCGGATGCATTATAATTATATAAATGATTTTTTTAAAGAAGAACTTTGATTCGACCATGATTAATTAATATTTATTTGTAGATGAAATAATAAAAAACTTTTCATTATTTGAGGATTTGTGTATTATTTAAAGAATTTGATATTCACTTTATTGGAAAACAAATCTAAAATTATTGTGGAGAGGGAATATTTACAAATTCAAATTTGAAAGTAACAAAGTATATTCTCTTTAGAAAAAATGAGAAAGGGTAATTATGTAAAAATAATCCAGAATTAATTTAGAACTATTAATATATTAATTATATTTTTATTGTTCGTAATTGCGAGAATGTCACTGTGTAGTCGAATGAATAACTTTATTGTTATATGTAATACATATTTAATGTCAAATTCTATATTCTACTTAATTTTAGATATTACATGTAATGCTTAATTATTGTTTGATACCTAGAAATCAGTTTGGACAAAAACTTTAGTAGATTGACATTATGATTGATTAATTTTTTATTTTTTTGATCTTGATGGATGAAGATTAGTTTTGTAATTTTATAGTATCGTATGATATTTTTTTAATTATATCATTATTATTTTACACAATTGTTAGTATGAATATAAGTTATTAAAAAAATAAAAGGAGATTGTGATTGTTAACTTGTTAAGCGGCATAATATTTCTCATTTTTTTCTTATAAAAATCTAATTGTAGAGTTTGCTTTAGAATTATACTAAAGTTTTGCTTTATCTAACTTATTTTTGTGTATTCTAAGACACTCTAGACAAATTACATATAAAAAAAGTATGAATGTTAATAAGTGAATTTTATTATGTGTATTTTATATTTCATTTGATTCTTACTATAGTATCCTTTTTATTAGCAACACACTTTGAATTAATTAGAGGATAACTTTCTAAAAAATATAAAAATCTATTATAAAATCAAAATTAAATAAAATATTTTATTGTAAATAATACTCTATATGGATATCTTAACTTCTCTTAATATATTAACTATTATTTTTATTTTTATTACAAAATTTTTAATAAATATAAGTACACAAAAAGATAGTATTAGTAATCAAATCATTAAAGAAATGCTCATTAAGTTTTGCTCAACTTTAATTTGACTCCCTAATTATGATCTTATTGTCTTATTTATTCGTCCCTCAAAATTATGAAATTTTCTTTTGTACATGTCTCACCCACTTCCTTATATTTTAAACCTCACAACAAATTAAAAGTGGTGGGTCTTTTCTCCACTCAATAAACATCTATCAAATATTTATTAAAAATTGTGTCACGTAAATTGCATCATATCACAATTTTCATGGACAGATGAATTACTATTTAACTCATTATTTCGTTAATGACCTCTCGAGTTAATTGAAATATGTAAAAGTAATTCTTTATAGATTATAATTTTATATACTGTTGGGAAAATTATAAGGTTTCGATTTGATACCAAAACCCAACTGATTCTCCAACCGAATAGATGATCACGTCAACCTAAATAGTGTTTTCCAGCTCGCCTGTTTGAGCTTTAGATTTTCTAGGTTTACAGGTTAAGGAAGCGGAAGACAAGAATGACCCACTGTGTCTACGGCAGAGTCGGCTAGCGAAAGACAAGAAAAGGCCAACCTTCACTCGAGTCCTCCACAGAGCATGATCAAGGCCGAAGAGAATTCGAGCCGAGTTCAAAACACGGCTCGGTCCAGTACATGAGAACAAAGGGAACTAAGCGAAGACATCACTTCCAAGTCGGTCCGGCTGCGAGATTCAAAAGCCAGCTCCAAAGGCAGAAGATCCCGGCGTCAGAGGAAGTCAACATGCCTCGACCAATGAGGGATTGCCAAATCAGCATCCTAGACTTCAGGACCTAGGATGTGACACAAATGAAGACAGGTGCAGATTCGCCCAACGGCAGATCTTGAATTTAAAAAGAGTAGGTAAGATTCAAACGGCTCCTCCAACGGCTAGTCTTGAATCTCTACCTATATAAACCCGTCTTCAACCTCAGGATCAGATACGAAAAACTCTCTATAAGCTTTCATTCTTTGAAATCATCAATCATTCAAAAGCTCTCAAGCAGTTCTACATAGTTCAAAGAACACTTTATCTTAAAGTGTTTCTAGTTCAGAAACTGCTTAGTTTTTCGTCTGTTCCCTAGGCCAAAATCTTTGTATATCTTAAGCCTAGATTTCGAACGAGTTCATCATACTCTAAAGTTCTTAATTGTAAGAACTCGTTCACAGTTGGAACCCCAAACCAAACCCCTCTTACCCAGAAAGGTTAGGTCAAGGTTACGTTTGCTTGAAGCGGGAAATTCAAGTGTGTAAGGTTTTTTCAGTACCCGTAAACTGAAAGGTTAGGCTTGACCGTGCCCGCAAACTGCTGGAACACAGCTCGGGTTAGAGTTGTGAAGTTGATTGGTACTTGGAAACCAAGTGGTAGTGGATTACCAGTGAACCTGGTCGTGGACGTAGGAGGTGTTATTCCGAACCACGTAAAAACTCGCGTGCACTTTACTTTCTCTTTATATTCAGTTTTGTACTAACTCTTTCATAACATTGCATATTTGATCAAAACTGCATACACAGCTGCTCTCCAAAGACAGCTGTGTCTCTCTGAAAGTTGCACAACTTGACTAAGCTGAAAACATAAAGTTAATCTTTTCAAACTGAGTTTTTCTAAGTAACCGAGCTAAGTTTTCAAACCACCACTTTCCGCACCGCCAGCTGAGTTATTTACCCAGCTGACCCTCCCCAGCTGGATCAATAACTGAGCTCACCAACTCTGTGATTTAACTTGAAAAAGTTTCTAGAAATCTATTTGGTGTATTCACTCCCCCTCTACACCAAATACCTAGCTCAGGGACCATCAATTGGTATCAGAGCACTGGTTCAACAGACCACCGTTTCTGTATCAAGAGATCTCTCTTGATAATCTGTCAGTGGTCATCTGAACAGATCCTCTTTGTGAAAAACTCATATTATTACATACTGCATATTTCTATGGATTCTTATCTTAACAGGAATCTTCCCACCTTCTCGGTAGACGATTATCTTAACAGCTCGTGTATCACGATATGATGTGGGACATCATCACAGACAGACCCATCATCATCTACAAATCAGGGAACGAGCTTGTCCCAACTCAAGATGGCGAACAACCAAGATATCAGCTCATTCCCAAGCCCAAGAGTGAGCACACCTCAGAAGAAAGGAAGCAAGCTGGACTAGACAGCTTCGCGAGGAACACCATATCTTCAACGGCCTCCAATGCCTACCTCAGCAAAATCATCAACTGCGAAACCGCAAAGGAGATGTGGGAAACCCTAGCAAAGCTATGCGAAGGGTCGGAGGAGATAAAGGAGAATAAATTCACAATTGCATGCCAGAAGTTTGATAACTTCAAGCAGTTGGTCAACGAGTCCATCGAAGGGATGGAACTCAGATTCTCCAATATTGTGGTGGAAATAGAAACCATCAGAACTGGGAAATACACCCAGCGAGAAAAGAATCTAAAAGTTCTTTCGTGACTCACAAATTGAATGGAACACCTATAAGGTGGTACACCAAAGTCGAAGTGACTTAGGTGATCTTTCAACTGAAAGATTATACTCCATGCTCAAAGCCAACGAGTACAACTTGAAGATTATAATGAAAGAATCTTCAAGCAATCAGAATGATGGAGAGCTGACACCTGCAACAAAGGAAATTGCGTTCAGAGCCAACTCTGACAAATCCGCATACATGCAGTCAGCTGAGTCATCAAAGAAGGATAAGAAGGACATGAGCAAGGAAGAGCTACTTGAAGAAATAGCCATGCTGGTCAAAAACTACAACAGACTCAACACCAGCAAGGGCAAATACAAGAAGTTCGCAAGAACTTACAGAGACAAGTACGCAGCAGCTGGTGAGAAGTCAGCTGACAAACGAACAGAAGAAGGTTGCTTCAACTGCAAGGAACCAGGACACTACTGGCTAGATTGTCCAAAGCTGTCCAAGAAAGATAAGGACCAACTGAAAGCTAAGGCAGCTGACAGAAGGAGAGCTTATATCGCCGATGAAGAATCAGAGTGCAACAAAATTGATGACATGCCATTTTCAGACTCGGAAGAAGAAGCCCTGATGGCCCATGATGAACCTGATTGGGATACATGCTTCATGGGACAAACAGACGGCATCGATGAAGATGAGGTAATGTCTCGAACTCAAAATCTATCTAACATCTCACCATCACACGAACACTCTACACAGGTCTCAGAATCTGGACTACCTGATTGGAGTCTAGTAGAGAAAGTAATGAACGATTCCAAGGAGCTTCAAGAGATCCTTGACGTCATTATGTGTGAGAATGTCGAGTCAAGCGAACCGGAAAAGACAAAGGTATCGACGCGGTGATACAACACAAACAACGGGAAGTTGTTTCACTAAAAGACAAAATAGTGAAACAAGATCGGTGATGAAGGAATTTTACTATGAGAAGAAACGGTGATGGAAGATGTGGAAAAAGTCACGAACGAATGCGAAAAGAAGTCACCGAGATCATTGAAAAGCACCGAAGAGGTACTATCTAAGAAGATAGTAGCTCTCATCAAAGCCACGTCAACAATGGACGAGATCATTAGTGCTCAACGTCCAGCAGCACTCAAAGCGGGACTGGGATACAACGAATCAAAGGATGCCTCAAACATTGCCTCCACAAGTGGAACAAAGGTAATGTTTGTACGTGCAAACGAACCTCCAATCCCAGCAACTCAGCATCAACAGTAGAGGACACATCAGGCGTCAGGAAGACCAGCTGTGAAACATCCTCAAGCTCCGTCGAGAACACATCAGGCATCAAGAAGGTCAGCTGTGCGACAACCTCAAGCCCAACTCAGACAGCAACGTGCTCAACCTCAACGAAGACAACAGGCTGGATTTTACAGATACCAGCAACAACAACAGCACGTTGAACGATATCAACCGAGATATCAGAGATACCCAGCTGGATATCACTCATATGAGTACCAGCTGGATAATAATTTCCAGCCACAGCATCACATAAGACAGCAGAGACAAAGGAACGTCTCAGCTAGGCACACAGCTGGAAACCAAAAGAAATCAAGACATCAAAACGGGAAGACACTGAGATCAAGACCCCGCCAACAACAACCGAAGAACACAAAGAATTTGTATATCGACTCAGCTGGGAGAATTATCAGATCAAATGACCCAATTCGAGTCATCAAGCAGATCTGGGTCGTCAAAGGATCTCAATCTAACCCAAAAGGACCCAATTAAAACTGGGTACCTGAATTTTAATTTTTTATTTAGGTTGCAAGGAATCGACGCATCTCTGAGGAGTCGATGAGAACGCTATGGTACTTGGACAGTGGATGTTCCAAGCACATGACGCACCTAAAGCATCTACTCCAGGAGCATATCGAGC
This sequence comes from Agastache rugosa, assembly GCA_031470985.1. Lineage (NCBI taxonomy): Eukaryota > Viridiplantae > Streptophyta > Magnoliopsida > Lamiales > Lamiaceae > Agastache > Agastache rugosa. The sequence goes on from CM062605.1 coordinate 31,231,258, forward strand.
GTACAGGTCCACAAGTAACATTTGGTGACAACTCCAAAGGCCTAACCAAAGGTCATGGTACATTTAAAACTAGAAATGTTATAATCCCAAATGTTTCTTATGTACAAGGATTGCAACACAACTTGCTTTCCATTAGCCAATTCTGCGATAACGGTTTTTCTGTCAAGTTTGATGCATAGGGATGCACAGTGAAGCACAAGGAAACCAAGCAGATATTCCTAAGAGGGAAAAGAGAAGGAAATATGTATTTTGCTGACTGGAACAGCAGCCCTCCGGAGACTTGTCTTGTATCGAAAAGCAGCAATGAAGTCGGTAGGTATCAGCACGAACGGGCCGAATCATCTCAACTTCAAGACAATCAACAAGGCGGCTAGGAACCGGCTCGCTAATGGAATTCCGGATCAAGTATATGACAAAAGTCATATGTGCGGCGCGTGTCAACAAGGAAAGCGGACAAGAATTTCATTCTCTCTCGAAGCCGGTTCGGTCAGGCGATCGAGTACTTCAACTCCTTCACATGGATCTTTTTGGTCCAGTTACTCCAGCAAGCTTCAATGGTAGAAAATATACTCTGGTCGTAGTGGATGATTTCTCAAGATTCACATGGGTATCATTCTTGTACCAGAAGAGCAAAACCAGGACTAAGCTGCCTATCCTACTGGAATGATTATCAACACAGAAGGAGTGCAAGATAATGTCAATAAGATCAGATCGTGGAACGGAGTTTCTGAATGAAACTATTTATGATTACTGCGAGAAGAACAGAGTTCAACACCAAACATCTGCAGCACGCACACCTCAGCAGAATGGTGTAGTAGAAAGAAGAAACATAACTCTCAAGGAAGCTGCTACCTCAATGCTAGCTAGCTCTGCCATTCCAAAGAAGTTCTGGGCTGAAGCAATCAACACAGCTTGCTTCACTCAGAATCGCTCCCTACTCACATCAAGGCAAGGAAAGACACCGTATGAGCTATGGAACAACAGAATACCATACATAGGATATTTCAAGGTATTCGGATCCAAATGTCACATCCTTAACAATGGGAAGACACAGCTCAAGACGTTCGACGTGAAGACAGACCGAGGAGTATTCCTGGTTACTCCGCTGTGAGTAAAGCATACAGAGTTTTCAACAGAAGAACTCAAATAGTCAAAGTAACTCCACATGTTATCTTTGACGAATCCTCCTTCGAATATAGAGAGTCTATCAAACGAAGAAATGAAGGAGAATCTTCAAGACTGATTCAGACAAGAGCTCAAGAAAATAGAATCAGGAATTTGGCCGAACCATTAATTTGGGACGATGAGCCGGAGGAGGAACTTCAAATCAACCAGGAAGCTCCACCAGCTGGAAATCGAGAAGAACCTTCAACGTCAAATTAAGGGGGAACATCATCAGCTGGAAATCCAGACACAGCTGAATCCCCAGCTCCATCTCCAGCTGAGCCTCTACAGAAGTCTCCTCAAAATCTAAATCAAAGAGAACCAATCTCTCAAGACTTAACTCCAGAGCAACTCCAAGACAGACGAAATTTAGCCACGTCAAGCATCAATCACTTGGAAGGAGAAATTCGTAAGAGGAGAAGATGGATTGAAGATCATCCATCATCAGCAATCATTGGAGAACCATCTGACCAAGTCAAAACCAGAAGCTCAGCTGCTCAAGCCTCATCGGATCATCAAGAAGCAGCTGACACAGCTCAACTCTCAGTAGAGCTAGAACTGACGGTCTATGATGAAGACACAGTTCTAATGGCGTGTTACGTAGCTCAAGTGCCAGAGCCTCAATCAATTCTTGAAGCTTTGAAGAGCGTGCCTTGGACTAACGCCATGCAAGAAGAGCTGAACGAATTCCTCAGAAATTGTGTCTGGGAATTGGTCGCCAGACCTCAAGAAGTCAAAGTCATAGGACTCAAATGGATATTCAAGAACAAATTGGATACCCTGGGAGTCGTCATCAGAAACAAAGCTCGACTGGTTGCCAAGGGCTACACTCAGCAGGAAGGAATTGACTTTGAAGAATCATTTGCTCCAGTAGCACGATTGGAAGCAATCAGACTCTTTCTCGCCTATGCAGCACATCACAAATTCAAGGTCTATCAAATGGATGTGAATTCTTAAATGGAGAAATCAAAGAAGATGTCTACGTTGAACAACCTCCAGGATTTGAAGTAGAAGGAAATAAAGTCTACAAGCTAAAGAAGACTCTTTATGGATTGAAGCAAGCACCTCGAGCTTGGTAAGACACTCTGTCAAATTTTCTTGTATCCAAAGGATTCAAGAAGGGCTCAGTAGACAGAACTCTCTTCACCATCAAGTCAGGAGAAGAAATCCTGGTTGTTCAAATCTATGTAGACGACATCATCTTTGGATCAAGATCAAGCTTCTTATGCCAAAGATTTGGAGAGATGATGTCAGAGAAGTTCCAAATGTCCATGATGGGAGAAATGAGTTTCTTCCTAGGACTTCAAGTCAAGCAATCTTTAGAAGGGATTTTCATAAATCAATCCAAATACGTGAAAGACTTGATCGCCAAGTATGAAGTTCAATCCAGCAGAACTGTAAAGATTCCAATGAACACCAACTGGAAGATTGAACCAGGAACTGAAGGGAAGTCAGTTGATTCCAGCAAATACAGAGGGATAATAGGATCCCTGCTGTATCTAACAGCAAGTCGTCCAGACATCTCTTTCGCAGTCGGAGTGTATGCCAGATTTCAAGTTGATCCAAAAGAAGCACACATGCAAGCAGCCAAGAACATTCTCAAATATCTCAAAGGAACTCAGAATGTTGGGCTGTGGTACCCAGCTGAAGACAATCTACAGTTGACTGGATACTCAGACTCAGACTTCGCTGGAGATCGGTTGGACAGAAAATCAACTTCAGGAACTTGTCAGTTCTTAGGAAGTAAGTTGATTTCATGGTTTTCAAAGAAGCAAACGTGTGTCGCAACTTCCACGACAGAAGCAGAATATATGGCCGCTGGAAGCTGCTGCTCACAAATTCTCTGGCTGAAACATCAGCTGGATGACTATGAAGTGAAAACTGGATAGGTTCCAATTTTCTGTGATAGCTCAAGTGCGATTGCCATTTCAGAGAATCCAGTACTTCACACAAGATGCAAGCATGTAGACGTACGACATCATTTCATCAGAGATCACGTAGAAAAGAGGGATGTGATTGTTGAGAAAATTCACACAGACATACAGCGGGCTGATATTCTCACAAAACCGCTGATAGAAGCAAGATTCAAAATGCTGTGCGGATTACTTGGACTACTCAACCCAGACGATGCTTCACCCAGCTGAATGGAAGCAGACCCAGCTGAATGGAAGCAGACCCAGTTGAATGGACGGACCACCGAATGCAAACAGACAACTGTAATTCAGAATCAACGTCACTGATATCAGCTGAGAAAGAATCCAGCTAAACCAGATGCTGAAATTGAAGGATTATTCAGCTGAGGGGGAACCAGCTGGAACCACGATCACCCAGCACACCCACTCAACCGAGGTATCAGCTGACTACAATGATCAGCTGAGAGATTTGCAACAACATTAACTACACCATTCAATCTGTTTTCAGACAACTCATATCTTGTCATATCTAATCAAATTTAATTAAAAGTCTGCAAAGAATTGAATCTTGGGAGTTTCGAGGCAAAAGTCAAAACGCCTCAACCGTCCTCTCTCGCGCATTAACTCGCATCTTCTAATCAAGAAACTATCATGACGCGAGAATCACTCCTAGTCGTAGATCTTCTTATCAATAGATAAATCTTGATCGTCCATTCATCAAGAAAGCTCTTTAAATATGCTAGAAGATATACGTAAAGCATTGCATCAACCCTAAAAAGTTTCTCGGCATTCTTTCTTATTTCCATCAATTGGTATTATTTGTTTCTACTAACAAAAGTTGCAGAAGAAGAACATGAAATCCAGAAAGATATCTCCCGAAGCCGATCAAACTTGAAAAATCTGTCAAAGCTTCAAGATAAGAGTTGCTTAACTCTCAGGAACCTCAAAGAAGACGGAAGTCCAGAAGAGGTGAAGCCCATCGACAGATCCAGTCCAATACAGTGAGAGACTGCAAAGCTCAAGAACGTCATTCACCAGGAAGGTGCAGAAAACTTCCTGAGAATGTCAAAGGAAAAAGACCTCCTCAGCCCCACTGTTTCTCTCAACATAAAAGAGAGAACCGGACATACAACTCCATGGGATGCAAAAATCAACGTCAACAGACCTGGACCAGATGTTGATAAAGCCGGAGTCTTCAAGAGCAGTCATGTCAAAGCTCTTGCTCCACCACAGGAGGCACAGAAAAAGATGCAGGAGACAAAGCAGCATGCATCTATCTCCGTCCCAGCTGGGAATCGGAGACAACTTGAGGAGACAAAACATGCTGAAGCACCGTCTTCAAATAGAAGACTCAAGACAAAGGTGCTCAGTCAGTCAGCCGAGAAGCCAGCTGACATTATGAGAGAATTCGTAATTACTCTCCGAGGAGCAGAAGGCCCACAAGCGGTCGTTTCTTACGATGGAGGAGAAGTTCATTCGCCTGCGTGAACATCATCGTCATCAACACCGCAACGGAGTATTCCAGCTGGTCAACTAAGCTGAAACCCCATGAAATGGAATACTTCAAACTGGCCTCTCCTCAATTTTCTTCAGCTCCACAGGAACACTTGCTTCGAGATCTTCCGATGAAAGATGCTCAAGCCCCTGCACCAAGCTCAAATGAGAAACATCACCCAGCCAATGATCACCTGCAGCTGGATGATGATGATATGAGCTGAACCCAAGTCCCTCAAGTGCTGAATCAGACTTTCTCATTCAATCTAAGAAGTCTGAAGAAGCAAAATTTGCAAGGAATGAAGTTGTGCCCGACTCAGAAGATGCTATCTCTCGTGCCAACTCATCCCTCCAAGCACTCAGCTGGACCGCCCTAGCTGAATCAGGCCAAGGAAGCTGTGTCTGCAATCACAGCTGAGGCTAATGCTACTGAAGAAGAGCCAGCTAATACAACAGCTGAGCCACCTAGACTCCAAACCTCGCTGCTCAGAGCTGAAAACCACAGTTTCGCCAAACTAAAACATCGCATCAGCCGATGGTGTATCTCTCCCACCCTGTTTGATCATGCCAAAAAGGGGGAAGTAAGGGAGAAGAGACAAGTCAAAGAAGAGACAAACTGTTGAGCTAGAGGAACCAGCTGAATCAGAATCAGCTGAAGAAAAGACGAGTCAAAAGAAAGAAGCAACGGATGCAGAAGAGAAGACCCAGCCAACTGGGATTGAAAACTGAAGGATTGAAGACTGATGATTTGAAGATTTTTTTTCCTTCTTTCTTTTTCCTGTGTTATAATGTATATTCTTACATTAATAAAACGCAAGTTTTTCTGCGTCATAAGTTGTCTCAGTTAGATTTTGGCATCATCAAAAAGGGGAAAATTGTTGGGAAAATTATAAGGTTTCGATTTGATACCAAAACCCAACTGATTCTCCAACCGAATAGATGATCGCGTCAACCTAAATAGTGTTTTCCAGCTCGCCTGTTTGAGCTTTAGATATTCTAGGTTTACAGGTTAAAGAAGCGGAATACAGCAGTCGACCCAGCTGTGTCTACAGCAGGAGTCAGCTAGCGAAAGACAGCAAGCGTCAACCTTCAGCTGAGTCCTCCAGCAGAGCATGATCAAGCTGAAGAGAATTCGAGCTGAGTTCAAAACACAGCCGGTCCAGCTGTACAGAACAAATGGAACTAACTTAAGACATCACTTCAAGTCAGTCCAGCTCTGAATTCAAAAGCCAGCTCCAAAGGCAGAAGATCCTGGCTTCAGAGGAAGTCAACATGCCTCGACCAATGAGGGATTGTCAAATCAGCATCCTAGACTTCAAGACCTAGGATGTGACACAAATGAAGACAGGTGCAGCTTCACCCAACGGCAGATCTTGAATTTAAAAAGAGTAGGTAAGATTCAAACGGCTCCTCCAACGGCTAGTCTTGAATCTCTACCTATATAAACCCGTCTTCAACCTCAGGATCAGATACGAAAAACTCTCTACAAGCTTTCATTCTTTGAAATCATCAATCATTCAAAAGCTCTCAAGCAGTTCTACATAGTTCAAAGAACACTTTATCTTAAAGTGTTTCTAGTTCAGAAACTGCTTAGTTTTTTGTCTGTTCCCTAGGCCAAAATCTTTGTATATCTTAAGCCTAGATTTCGAACGAGTTCATCATACTCTAAAGTTCTTAATTGTAAGAACTCGTTCACAGTTGGAACCCCAAACCAAACCCCTCTTACCCAGAAAGGTTAGGTCAAGGTTACGCTTGCTTGAAGCGGGAAATTCAAGTGTGTAAGGTTTTTTCAGTACCCGTAAACTGAAAGGTTAGGCTTGACAGTGCCCGCAAACTGTTGGAACACAGCCCGGGTTAGAGTTGTGAAGTTACTTGGTACTTGAAAACCAAGTGGTAGTGGATTACCAGTGAACCTGGTCGTGGACGTAGGAGGTGTTACTCCGAACCACGTAAAAACTCGCGTGCACTTTACTTTCTCTTTATATTCAGTTTTGTACTAACTCTTTCATAACATTGCATATTTGATCAAAACTGCATACACAGCTGCTCTCCAAAGACAGCTGTGTCTCTCTGAAAGTTGCACAACTTGACTAAGCTGAAAACATAAAGTTAATCTTTTCAAACTCAGTTTTTCTAAGTAACCGAGCTAAGTTTTCAAACCACCACTTTCCGCACCGCCAGCTGAGTTATTTACCCAGCTGACCCTCCCCAGCTGGATCAATAACTGAGCTCACCAACTCTGTGATTTAACTTGAAAATGTTTCTAGAAATCTATTTGGTGTATTCACCCCCCCTCTACACCAAATACCTAGCTCAGGGACCATCATATACTTTTAATAATTAAAGATATATTAATTATCTACTTAACCTTATTTGTTGTGGGATTTTAGGATATATATTATTTCATCCGTTCATGAAAGAACTGCCACAATTTTCTTTTCAGTCCGTTCACAAAAGAATTGCCACGTCTATTTTTAGTAATAGTCACACATAATTCGCTTACTTATTAACCTCTCATACCTCATTATTTACAAAAATTATCATTGTTGGACCCACCATATTAACTTAAAATCATTAAAAGTGAGACCATTATTCCACTAACAACACATTTAGTCAATCTAATGTATTAAAAGTGAGACCCTTGTTCTACTCACAATACATTCAATTCAAACTTATTAAAACCCGTACCGGTTAAAACGTAACAAATCTTTGGTGGACGAAGGGAAGTAGTATATATTTAGAATAATATAATTTGTTTTAAAAAATAAATATTTAAATTGAAATATAATTTTTTTTAAAAATGAATATTTAAATTGAAATATATATTTAGAAATCTCATTTACGTGGGTTAAATTTGAATAGGGTAGCTAATAATTGGATTAAGTTTGAAGTTGATGGTATTCGTCTTAATTCGATTTGATTTAAAAAAAATATACTAATCAGTATAATAGTAATATATTCTCATAAAATAAATTAATTCATTAAAAGATTTTAAGCTAAGATTTTTTAAGATAGTTGAAAATATTATTAACGAATAAGAATTTAAAAGTATACAAAATTACATAAATAAATTACATGGTGATAATAGATTAGCGACAAAAATAAATTATTATGTTCAATGATTTTTCTATTTTTAATTACAAAGAGTAAAGAGAAAAAGTCAAAGCGATCAGTACAATTAGTGAATTAACGTTTAAACAACAAATTATAATTGTTTCTATAAAAAAAGAAATTCTTTATAAACAACAAATTAATGAAATACATAGTGTCTATATATATTGATATTGATTCATATTTACCATATATAAAATCTATATATAAGGTAAATTTAATTACTAATGAGTTATTATATTTTTAATAATATAATATATTATGCATGTTAAGCTATTACCCTTAAATTAAATTATATAGTAAGGATATAAAAGGCAATCCAAATTTTGTAAAACAAGACTTTTTTTATCTAGGCAATCCAAATTTTGTAAAACAAGGCTCTTTATATAAGTATATATAAGTAGGAAAAATGATCGGGATAAATTACAGTACAGTGTATATTGAGAGGTATGCTGCTGCGAGAAGCGAGGTTGCCTATCAAGATAGAGTGCTGTCTAAAGTGGGCAGATAGATCCGGTGTTGGGAAAATTATAAGGTTTCGATTTGATACCAAAACCCAACTGATTCTCCAACCGAATAAATGATCGCGTCAACCTAAATAGTGTTTTCCAGCTCGCCTGTTTGAGCTTTAGATTTTCTAGGTTTACAGGTTAAGGAAGCGGAAGACAGCAGTCGACCCAGCTGTGTCTACAGCAGGAGTCAGCTAGCGGAAGAAAGCAATCGACCCAGCTGTGTTTACAGCAGGAGTCAGCTAGCGAAAGACAGCATGCGTCAACCTTCAGCTGAGTCCTCCAGCAGAGCATGATCAAGCTGAAGAGAATTCGAGCTGAGTTCAAAATACAAATGTCCAAAGTACAAAACAAAGGGAACTAACTCTGAAGACATCACTTCAAGTCAGTCCAGCTCTGAATTCAAAAGCCAGCTCCAAAGGCAGAAGATCCCGGCGTCAGAGGAAGTCAACATGCCTCGACCAATGAGGGATTGCCAAATCAGCATCCTAGACTTCAGGACCTAGGATGTGACACAAATGAAGACAGGTGCAGATTCGCCCAACGGCAGATCTTGAATTTAAGAAGAGTAGGTAAGATTCAAACGGCTCCTCCAACGGCTACTCTTGAATCTCTACCTATATAAACCCGTCTTCAACCTCAGGATCAGATACGAAAAACTCTCTACAAGCTTTCATTCTCTGAAATCATCAATGTTTCAAAAGCTCTCAAGCAGTTCTACATAGTTCAAAGAACACCTTATCTTAAAGTGTTTCTAGTTCAGAAACTGCTTAGTTTTTCGTCTGTTCCCTAGGCCAAACTCATTGTATATCTTAAGCCTAGATTTCGAACGAGTTCATCATAGTCTAAAGTTCTTAATTGTAAGAACTCGTTCACAGTTGGAACCCCAAACCAAACCCCTCTTACCCAGAAAGGTTAGGTCAAGGTTACGCTTGCTTGAAGCGGGAAATTCAAGTATGTAAGGTTTTTTCAGTACCCGTAAACTGAAAGGTTAGGCTTGACAGTGCCCGCAAACTGTTGGAACACAGCTCGGGTTAGAGTTGTGAAGTTGTTTGGTACTTGGAAACCAAGTGGTAGTGGATTACCAGTGAACCTGGTCGTGGACGTAGGAGGTGTTACTCCGAACCACGTAAAAACTCGCGTGCTCTTTACTTTCTCTTTATATTCAGTTTTGTACTAACTCTTTCATATCTTTGCATATTTGTTCAAAACTGCATACGCAGCTGCTCTCCAAAGACAGCTGTGTCTCTCTGAAAGTTGCACAACTTGACTAAGCTGAAAACATAAAGTTAATCTTTTCAAACTGAGTTTTTCTAAGTAACCGAGCTAAGTTTTCAAACCACCACTTTCCGCACCGCCAGCTGAGTTATTTACCCAGCTGACCCTCCCCAGCTGGATCGATAACTGAGCTCACCAACTCTGTGATTTAACTTGAAAAAGTTTCTAAAAATCTATTTGGTGTATTCACCCCCCCATCTACACCAAATACCTAGTTCAGGGACCATCATCCGGCCCCTAAAATAGTAATAATAACTCATTTAACTGTAGTAAACCTCTGAAGAATTAGATGCACGATTTTTAGACTTGAGTTTGATCTTGACAATTAAAGTCTATAACCTTTCTTAGGTCGTTAGTATCCAATATATGGTTGAGTGATTTCATTGGTCGCATGTTCTAGCATAATTATAAACTTAGTCCATGGTGTAAAATTAAATTCAATCAAATATGATGTTAAATCATGTATACACAAAATATATATACATATAGGGAGAGGATCAAATATAAACTTCTATTTATATGAGATCTAGGAACCAATCCAAGTCATTCATCATATAAGATCTGTGGATATGATTTAATCTCATAGTTAATTGGTCAAATCCGCTTTAATTTGGTCAACCCGCTTTTTTTCACTTAAGTAAGGTTAGTATAGTAATTTTCGCTGTTTTATTCAATGCAAAAAACGAGATGCATAAAATACTGTAAAGTGATGCATTAATTAGTGTAAAGTGATGCATCAATATCACATTTTTGATGAATTAATTTTTGTTATTAATCTGGACAAGTAATATTTTTTACACCTTATTTATGGTTTATAAAGAATAAGTAAGATTTATAAAATTTTTATCTATACAATTTAAGCATCACATTTTTTGTATTTGTTATTTGACACAATTTTATGATGCATTAACACGATTTACGTGTGATGAGTGTGTATTTTGGTTGTTCAGAAGTTAAGTTTTCTATGATTTTATATGGATATAATGCACAATTAGGTGTGGTTTTTATGCAGGAAATGCAGATTTTGGTTGTTGATATATTTGGATGAAAGAAGTCGAAAAGGATGGATTTTATGTTCAAGTATAGAAGATCGAAGTCGAAGATGGAAGAGAATTAAATGGGTCGGGCTTTATTATTTTGTAATCCTTAAACAATATATTTAGATACCTATTATATTTAGAATTCTATTATTTAATTATTTTCTTAGGTTACTTAAGTTAGGATTAGCATATATATATTTAGATTAGCATCGATTAGTTCAGGCCTGGGGAGAGCATTCATTAGCTTTTACGTATTAGCCGCCATTAGAGAAGACACGCGCATAGATTTAGGGAGCAAATTACTTTTGGAGATTTTAGCTTAGCATTGTTTTATTTTAGTTAAATTAGAGATTCAAGCTTGGAGAATTTCGACTTTGGTTTGGTGGCGATTTCTTGTTTTTGTTTAATTTCATTCGATTACTTCATGCCTTCTTTATTTTATTTTATTCTGTTTAATCTTATTAATATGTGTAGCTAATTTCTGATTCGGCGAGAATATTGAAGCACTAGTCTAAAAATCTGTGAGATCTAGTTGTTCGTATAATTAATTTCCTAGGATTTCGATTTATTCCTTGTGTTTAAAGTTAATTCTGATTTTTTTAAGCCTGATCAACTTAGATTAAATTGGATTACAGTCAATTAGTTATGTTGGGAAAATTATAAAGTTTTGATTTAATACCAAAACCCAACTGTTCTCCAACCGAGTAGATGTCACGTCAACCTAAGTAGTGTTTTCCAGCTCGCCTGTTTGAGCTCAAGATTTTCTAAGTTTACAGGTTCAGGAAGCGGAAGACAACAGAAGCTCAAGACAGCAGAAGATCCAGCTGTGTTTACAGCTGGAGTCAACTATCAGCTGAGTTTTCCAGCTAAGCTGAGTTCAAAACAGAGCAGGATCAAGCTGAAGATAAATCGAGCTGAGTTCAAGATACAGCTGGTCCAGCTGTACAGAACAAAGGAAACTAACTCTGAAGACATCACTTCAAGTCAGTTTACCCAATCCAGCTATAAATTCAAAAACCAGCTCCAAGGTAGAGATCCCGGTGTCAGAGGAAGTCAATATACCTCGACCAATGAGGGATTGCCAGATCAGCATCCTAGACTTCAGAACCTAGGATGTGACACTAATGAAGACAGGTGCAGAAACGCCCAACGACAGATTTCAAATTTAAGAAGAGTAGGTAAGATTCAAACGGCTCCTTCAACGGCTAGTCTTGAATCTCTACCTATATAAACCCGTCTTCAACCTCAGAATCAGATACGAAAAACTTTCTACAAGCTTTCATTCTCTGAAATTATCAAGCCTTCAAAAGCTCATAAGCAGTTCTAAATAGTTCAAAGAACACTTTATCTTAAAGTGTTTCTAGTCCAGAAACTGCCCAGTTTTTCGTCTGATTCCTAGGCAGAAATCATTGTATATCTTAAGCCTAGATTTCGAACGAGTTCATCTAACTCTAAGTTCTTCATTGTGAGAACTCGTTCATAGTTGGAACCCCAAACCAAACCCCTCTTTACCCAGAAAGGTTAGGTCAAGGTTACACTTGCTTGAAGTGCGAAATTCAAGTGGTTGTAAGGTTTTTTCAGTACCCGTAAACTGGAAGGTTAGGCTTGACAGTGCCCGTAAACTATTGGAACGCAACTCAGGTTAGAGTTGTGAAGTTGCTTGGTACTTGGAAACCAAGTGGTAGTGAATTACCAGTGAATCTGGTCGTGGACGTATGAGGTGTTACTCCGAACCACGTAAAATCTCGTGTTATTTACTTTCTCGTTATTTTCAGATATTGTACTAATTCCACTTGCATATTGCATCTTTATCAAATCTGCATACTCAGCTTCTCCCCAAAGACAGTTGTGTTTTGTCTATAAACTTGCATAACTTGACTAAGTCGAAAACGTAAAGAATATTTTCAAGCTGAGTTTTTCTAAGCAATCGAGCTAAGTTTTCAAACCACCACTTTCCGCACCGCCAGCTGAGTTATTAGCCCAGCTGACCTTCCTCAGCTGGATTCATAACTGAGCTCACCAACTCTGTTTTAAACTTGAATTTTTTTTTAAAAATCTATCTTTGGTGTATTCACCCCCCTCTACACCAAAGACCTAGCTCAGGGACCATCAATTGGTATCAGAGCAGTGGTTCAAAAGACCGCTGTTTCTGAATCAAGAGATTTGTCTTGACAATCTGTCAGTGGTCAACTGAACAGATCCTCTTCTGGAAAAACTCATATTATTTCATACTGTGCATATCTCCATGGATTCTTATCTTAACAGGAACCTTCCCACCTTCTCGGTCGACGATTATGCAATCTGGAAGTTCAGATTAAAAAGCTTTCTTTGTGCGCATCATGACATGATGTGGGACGTCATCACAGACGGACCCATCATCATTTACAAACAAGGAAACGAGCTTGTTCCAGCTCAAGATGGTGGACAGCCAACGTATCAGCTCATTCCCAAGCCAAAGAATGAACATACCTCAGAAGAAAGGAAGCAAGCTGGATTAGACAGCTTCGCGAGGAACACCATCTCGTCAACAGTCTCCAACGCCTACCTCAGCAAGATCATCAACTGCAACACCGCAAAGGAGATGTGGGAAACCCTAGCCAAGCTATGCGAAGGGTCGGAGGAGATAAAAGAAAATAAATTCACAATCGTCTGCCAGAAGTTTGATAACTTCAAGCAGCTTGTCAACGAGTCCATCGAAGGGATGGAACTCAGATTCTCAAATATCGTGGTAGAAATTGAAACCATCAGAACTGGGAAATACACCCAGCGTGAAAAGAACCTAAAAGTCCTTTCAGCGCTCACAGCTGAATGGAACACATACAAGGTGGTACACCAAAGTCGAAGTGACTTGGGTGATCTTTCAACTGAAAGATTATTCTCCCTGCTCAAAGCCAACGAATACAACTTGAAGATTACCATGAAAGAATCTTCAAGCAATCAGAATGATGAAGAGCTGACACCTGCGCCAAAGGAGATTGCGTTCAGAGCTAACTCTGAAAAATCCACATACATGCAGTCAGCTGAGTCATCAAAGAAGGACAAGAAGGACATGAGCAAGGAAGAGCTACTTGAAGAAATAGCCATGCTGGTCAAAAACTACAACAGACTCAACACCAGCAAGGGCAAGAACAAGAAGTTCGCAAGAACTTACAGAGACAAGTACGCAGCAGCTGATGAGAAGTCAGCTGACAAACGAACAGACAAATGATGCTTCAATTGCAAGGAACCGGGACACTACAGGCTAGACTGTCCTAAGCTATCCAAGAAAGATAAAGACCAACTGAAAGCTAAGGCAGCTGACAGAAGGAGAGCCTACATCGCCGACGAGGAGTCGGAGTGCAACAAAATGGAGGATAACATGCCATTTTCAGACTCAGAAGAAGAAGCACTGATGGCTCATGATGAACCTGAATGGGATACATGCTTCATGGGATAGACAGACGGAATTGATGAAGATGAGGTGATGTCAAGAACTCAAAATTTATCTAACCTCTCACCATCACACGAACACTCTACACAGGTTTCAGAATCAGAGCTACCTGATTGGAGTTTAGTAGAGAAGGTTATGAACGATTTCAAGGAGCTTCAAGAGATCCTTAACATCATAATGTGTGAGATGCCGAGCTGAAGATGGAACTGGAAAAGAAAAAGGTATCAGAAGCAGCTGATACAACACAGCTCCAAGAGGAAGTTATTTCACTAAAAGACAAAATAGTGAAACAAGATCAGCTGATGAAAGACTTCTACTGCGAAAAGAAACAGCTGATGGAAGAATTGGAAAAGGCCACAGCTGAATCAGAAAAGAAGTCAGCTGAGATTATAGAGCTGAAAAGTTCCGAAGAGGTACTATCTAAGAAGATGGTAGCTCTCATCAAAGCTACAACAACAATGGACGAAATCATTAGTGCACAACGTCCAGCAGCACTCAAAGCAGGACTTGGTTACAATGAATCGAAGGATGCCACAAACATTTCTTCCACTAGTAGAACAAAGGTAATGTTTGTAAGAGCAAAAGAAAACCCAATTCCAGCAACTCAGCAACGACCGTTGAGGACACAACAGGCATCAAAAAGGCCAGCTGTGAGACAACCTCAAGCACAGATCAGACATCAACGTGCTCAAACTCAACAAAGACAGCAGGCTGGACAGTTCAGATACCAGCAACATCAACAACACGTCGAAAGATATCAACTGAGATATCAAAGGAGATACCCAGCTGGATATTACTCATATGATCACCAGCTGGAGTACCAATTCCAGTCGAGGTATCACAATAGACAACAGAGACAAAGAAACATCTCAGCTGGATACCGAAAAAGACCAGGACATCAACAAAGACATCAAGCTGGGAAGATACTTAAATCAAGACCCCACCAGCAACAACCGAAGAACACAAAGAATGTGTATATAGACTCAGCTGGAAGGATCATCAGATCAAATGACCCAATTCGAGTCATCAAGCAGATCTGGGTCGTAAAAGGATCTCTGTCTAACCCACAAGGACCCAATTAAAAAAGGGTACCTAAATTTTGATCTTTTTTATAGGTTGCAAGGGAACGACGCATCATTGAGGAGTCGATGAGAACGCTATGGTACTTGGACAGTGGATGTTCCAAGCACATGACGCACTTAAAGCATCTACTCCAGAAGTATATCGAGCGTCCAGGCCCATAAGTAACATTTGGTGACAACTCCAAAGGTCTAACCAAAGGTTATGGTACGTTTAAAACTAAAAATGTTATAATCCCCAATGTTTCTTATGTACAAGGACTGCAACATAACTTGCTTTCCATTAGCCAATTCTGCGACAACGGTTTTTCTGTCAAGTTTGATGCACAGGGATGCACAGTGAAGCACAGAGAAACCAAGCAGATACTACTAAGAGGAAAAAGAGAAGGAAATATGTATTTCGCTGACTGGAACAGCAGCCCTCCTGAGACCTGTCTTGTATCCAAAAGCAGCAATGAAGTCAGCTGGTTGTGGCACAGACGGCTGAATCATCTTAACTTCAAGACAATCAACAAACTGGCTAGGAACCAGCTCGCTAATGGAATTCTAGATCAAGTTTATGACAAGAGTCATATTTGCAGTGCTTGTCAACAAGGAAAACAGACAAAGATTTCATTTTCTCTCAAGCCGACGCCCTCAACTAATCGAGTTCTTCAACTCCTACACATGGATCTTTTTGATCTAGTTACTCCGAGCAAGCTTAAATGGCAGAAAATATACTCTGGTCGTAGTGGATGACTTCTCAAGATTCACATGAGTGTCATTCCTGTACCAGAAGAGCGAAACAAGGACTAAGCTGTCAATCCTGCTGGAAAGGTTGTCAACTCAGAAGGAGTGCAAGATAATGTCAATCAGATCAGATCAAGGAACGGAGTTTCTGAATGAAACTATTTATGAATACTGCGAGAAGAACGAAGTTCAACATCAAACCTCAGCAGCACGCACACCTCAGCAGAATGGTGTAGCAGAGAGAAGAAACAGAACACTCAAAGAAGCAGCTACCTCAATGCTAGCCAGCTCTGCCATTCCAAAGAAGTTCTGGGCCGAGGCAATCAACACAACATGCTTCACTCAGAATCGCTCTCTACTCACAACAAGGCAAGGAAAGACGCCATATGAGCTATGGAATAACAGAATACCATACATTGGATATTTCAAGGTCTTTGGATCCAAATGTCATATCCTAAACAATGAAAAAACACAGCTCAAGACGTTCGACGCGAAGACTGACCGAGAAGTATTCCTTGGTTACTCTGCTGTGAGTAAAGTATACAGAGTCTTCAACAGAAGAACTCAAACGGTCGAAGTAACTCCACATGTTACCTTTGACGAATCATCATTCGAATATAGAGATTCTATCAAACGAAGAAATGAAGGAGAATCTTCAAGGCAGATTCAGACAAGAGCTCAAGAGAATTGAATCAGGAATCTGGCCGAACCATAAATATGGGATGATGAGCTAGAGGAGGAACATCAAATCAATCGAGAAGCTCCACCAGCTGGAAATCAAGAGGAACCTCCAACGCCAAATCAAGGGGGAATGCCATCAGCTGGAAATCCAGACACAGATGAATCCCCAGCACTAACTCCAGCAGAGCTTCTACAGAAGTCACCTCAAAACTCAATCGAAGGAGAGTCTCTTTCTCAAGACTTAACTCCAGAGCAACTTCAAGCCAGACGAAATCTAGCTACTTCTAGCATCAATCAGCTGGAAGAAGAAATTCGTAAAAGAAGAAGATGGATTGAAGATCATCCATCATCAGCAATCATTGGAGAACCATCTGACCAAATCAAAACCAGAAGCTCAGCTGCTCAAGCTACATCGGATCATCAAGAAGCAGCTGACACAGCTCAACTCTCAATAGAGCTAGAATTGACTGTCTATGATGAAAACACAGCTCTAATGGCATGTTATGTAGCTCAAGTTTCAGAGCCTCAAACAATTCTAGAAGCCTTAAAAAGTGTACCCTGGACAAACGCCATGCAGGAAGAGCTAAATGAATTCATCAGAAATTGTGTCTGGGAATTGGTCGACAGACCTGAAGGAGTCAAAGTCATAGGACTCAAATGGATCTTCAAGAACAAACTGGATACCCTTGGAGTCATCATCAGAAACAAAGCTCGACTAGTTTCCAAGGGCTACACACAGCAAGAAGGAATTGACTTCGAAGAATCATTTGCTCCAGTAGCACGATTGGAAGCAATCAGACTTTTTCTCGCTTATGCAGCATATCACAAACTCAAGGTTTATCAAATGGATGTAAAGTGTGCATTTTTAAATGGAGAAATCAAAGAAGATGTCTATGTTGAACAACCTCCAGGATTTGAAGTAGAAGGAAATAAAGTCTACAAGCTAAAGAAGACGCTTTATGGATTGAAACAAGCACCTCGAGCTTGGTATGATACTCTATCAAGTTTCTTTGTATCCAAAGGATTCAAGAAGGGCTCAGTAGACAGAACACTCTTCACCATCAAGTTGGGAGAAGACATCCTGGTTGTTCAAATCTATGTAGACGACATCATCTTCGGATCAAGATCAACATTCTTATGCCAAAGATTTGGAGAGATAATGTCAAAACAGTTCCAAATGTCTATGATGGGAGAAATGAGCTTCTTCCTAGGACTTCAAGTCAAGCAATCAGCAGAAGGGATTTTCATAAATCAATCCAAGTACGTGAAAGACTTGATCGCCAAGTATGGAGTTCAATCCAGCATAACAGTAAAGATTCCGATGAACACCAACTGGAAGATTGAACCTGGAACTGAAGGGAAGTCAGTTGATTCCAGCAAATACAGATGGATAATAGGTTCCCTGCTGTATCTAACAGCTAGTCGTCCAGACATCTCTTTCGCAATGGAGTGCGCGATTTCAAGTTGAACCAATGGAAGCACACATGCAAGAAGCCAAGAACATTCTCAAATATCTCAAAGGAACTCAGAATGTTGGGCTGTGGTATCCAGCTGAAGACAATCTACAGCTGACTGGATATTCAGACACAGACTTCGCTGGAGATCGGTTGGACAGAAAATCAACTTCAGGAACATGTCAGTTCCTATGAAGCAAGTTGATCTCGTGGTTTTCAAAGAAGTAAACGTGCGTCGTAACCTCCACAACAGAAGCAGAATATATGGCAGCTGGAAGTTGCTGCTCATAAATTCTCTGGCTGAAACATCAGCTGGATGACTATGAAGTGAAAACTGGACAAGTTTCAATTTTCTGTGATAGCTCAAGTGCGATTGCTATATCAGAAAATCCAGTACATCACACAAGATGCAAACATGTGGACGTGCGCCATCACTTCATCAGAGATCACGTGGAAAAGAAGGATGTGATTGTTGAGAAAATTCACACAGACATACAATGGATCGATATACTCACAAAGCCGCTGATAGAAGCAAGATTCAAGATGCTGTGCGGATTACTTGGATTACTCAACCCAGACGAAGCTACATCCTGCTGAATGGAAGCAGACCCAGCTGGAATTTAGAACCAACCTCAAAGAACCTAGCTGAGAAAGAATCAAGCTCAGCCAGACGCCTAAGTTGAAGGATTATTCAGCTGAGGAGGAACCAGCTGGAAAAACGATCACTCAACACAGCTATTCATAACTGAGGTATCAGCTGACTACGATGATTAGCTGAGAGGTTTGCAACATCATTACATACACCTACTCATTCTGTTTTAGACAGACATCAGTCAAATCATATCTTGTCATATCTAATCAAATTTAATTAAAAGTCTGCAAAGAACTGAAACATGGGAGTTTCGAGGCAAAAGTCAAAACGCCTCAACCGCCCTCTCACGCGCATTAACTCGCATTTTCTAAACAAGAAACTGACATGACGCGAGAATCACTCCCAGTCGTAGATCTTCTTATCAAACTATAAATCTTGATCGTCCATTCATTAAGAAAGTTGATATAAATATGCTAGAAGAGATACGCAAACATTTTGCATTAACCCTAAAAAGTTTTTCGGCACTCTTTCTTCTTTCTCCCCTTTGATTATTTGTTCTACTAACAAAAGTTGCAGAAGAAGAACATAGAATCTTGAAAGATATCTCCAGAAGCCGATCAACATGAAGAGTCTGTCAAAGCTTCACTATGAGAGTTGTTTAACTCTCAGGAACCACAAGAACATGGAGTTCCAGGAGAAAATGAAGCTCATCGACAGATCCGGTCTAACGCAGTGGGTGACTGCAAAGCTAAAGAACATCATTCACCAGGAAGTTGCAGAATTCTTCCTAGGAATGTCAAAGAAAAAAGACCTCCTCCGCCTCACTGTTTCTCTCAAAATAAAAGAGAGAACGGGACACACAACTCCCTGGGATGCGGAAATCAACGTCAACAAGATTCTGACAAAGGAATTCAACCTGAGAGGAAGCTCAGTTAGAACTGGATGAGATATTGATAAAGCCGGAGTCTCTAAGAGCAGACATGTCAAAGCTCTTGCTCCGCCATAAGAGGCACAGAAAAAGATGCAGGAGACAAATCAGCATGCATCTACTTCCTTCCCAGCTGGGAAGAGAAAACAACTTGAGGAGACAAAACAATCTGAAGCACCGTCTTCAAAGAGAAGACTCAAGTTAAAGGTGCTCAGTCAGTCAGCCGAGAAGCCAGCTGACATTGAGAGAGAATTCGTAACTACTCTCCGAGGAGCAGAAGGTCCACAAGCGGTGGTTTCTTATGGTGGAGAAGAAGTTCATGTGCCAGCGTGAACATCATCATCGCCACCACCACAACGACGTATTCCAGCTGATCAACTAAGCTTAGACCCCAATCAATTAAGCTTAAACCTCACAGCAGATGGAATACTTCAACCGCCTTCTCCTCAATTTCCTTCAGCTCAACAGGGACACCAGTTTCAAAATCAACTTATGGAAGTTGGAGCTCAAGCCCCTGCACCAAGCTCAAGTGGAAAGCATCATCCAGCCGATGATCACTTGCAGCTAGATGATGAAAACATGAGCTGAACCTCATACCAACCACTTCAGAAGTCGAAGGGGAATACTTAAGTCCCTCAAGAGTTGCACGTGACGCCTCCATCTCAAGGTTTGAAGACCTCATGCTTAAAGGAGTCACAAGCGCAACTGAAGTGCTGAATCAGACTTTCTCATTCAATCTAATGAAGTCTGAAGAAGCCAAATTGCAAGGAATGAAGTTGTGTCCTACTCAGAAGATGTCATCTCCAGTGCCAACTCATACCTCCAAGCACTCAGCTGGACAAATTCGAAATGTGCTAAGGAAGCTGTGTCTGCAATCATAGCTGAGGCTAATGCTATTGAAGAAGAGCCAGCCAATGCAACAGCTGAGCCACCGAGACTCCAGACCTCGCTGCTCAGAGCTGACAACCGCAGTATAGCCGAACTAAACATCGTAACAGCTGATAATACAGTGAAGATCGCTGACGCAATTCAGGAAATTGCACAGCTCAATAAGACGATGGTGTGTCTCTCCCACCTTGTTGATCATGCCAAAAAGGGGGAAGATAATGAGACAAAGAAGAGGTAAACTGCTGAGCTAGAAGAACCAGCTGAATCAGCTGAAGGAGAAACGAGTCAAAAGAAAGAAGCAGCAGATGCAGAAGAGAAGACCCAGCCAGCTGGGATTGAAGATTGAAGAATTGAAGAATTTTTTTTCCTTTCTTTCTTTTTCTCTTTTTATGCTGTAATTTCTTACATTAATAAAACACAATTTTCTTTGTTGCTCAAAGCTCACCCTGATGACAATTACTTTTTGTCCAGTCTCTGAACTCTGAACTCTTTTCTGCTGATTTTTTTTACCCTCTTAAAACTTAGGGAGAAGCTAAGGGGAAGCTTCATAAGTTGTCTCCGTTAGGTTTTGGCATCATCAAAAAGGAGGAAATTGCTGGGAAAATTATAAAGTTTTGATTTAATACCAAAACCCAACTGTTCTCCAACCGAGTAGATGACCGCATCAACCTAAGTAGTGTTTTCCAGCTCGCATATTTAAGCTCTAGATTTTCTAAGTTTACAGGTTCAGGAAGCGAAAGACAGCAGAAGCTCAAGACAGCAGAAGATCCAGCTGTGTTTACAGCTGGAGTCAACTATCAGCTGAGTTTTCCAGCTGAGCTGAGTTCAAAACAGAGTAGGATCAAGCTGAAGATAAATCAAGCTGAGTTCAAGACACAACTGGTCCAGCTGTACAGAACAAAGGGAACTAACTCTGAAGACGTCACTTCAAGTCAGTTTACCCAATCCAGCTCTAAATTCAAAAACCAGCTCCAAAGGCAGAGATCCCGGTGTCAAAGGAAGTCAATATACCTCGACCAATGAGGGATTGCCAGATCAGCATCCTAGACTTCAGAACCTAGGATGTGACACTAATGAAGACAGGTGCAAAAATGCCCAACGGCAGATTTCGAATTTAAGAAGAGTAGGTAAGATTCAAACGGCTCCTTCAACGGCTAGTCTTGAATCTCTACCTATATAAACCCGTCTTCAACCTCAAGATCAGATACAAAAAACTTTCTACAAGCTTTCATTCTCTGAAATTATCAAGCCTTTAAAAGCTCATAAGCAGTTCTAAATAGTTCAAAGAACACTTTATCTTAAAGTATTTATAGTCCAGAAACTGCCCAGTTTTTCGTCTGATTCCTAGGCAGAAATCATTGTATATCTTAAGCCTAGATTTCGAACGAGTTCATCTAACTCTAAGTTCTTCATTGTAAGAACTCGTTCATAGTTGGAACCCCAAACCAACCCCTCTTTACCCAGAAAGGTTAGGTCAAGGTTACGCTTGCTTAAAGCGCAAAATTCAAGTGGTTGTAAGGTTTTTTCAGTACCCGTAAACTGGAAGGTTAGGCTTGACAGTATCCGTAAACTGTTGAAACGCAACTCAGGTTAGAGTTGTGAAGTTGCTTGGTACTTGTAAACCAAGTGGTAGTGAATTACCAGTGAATCTGGTCGTGGACGTAGGAGGTGTTACTCCGAACCACGTAAAATCTCGTGTTATTTACTTTCTCGTTATTTTCAGATATTGTACTAATTCCACTTGCATATTGCATCTTTATCAAATCTGCATACTCAGCTGCTCCCCAAAGACAGTTGTGTTTTGTCTATAAACTTGCATAACTTGACTAAGTCGAAAACGTAAAGAATATTTTCAAGCTGAGCTTTTCTAAGCAATCGAGCTAAGTTTTCAAACCACCACTTTCCGCACCGCCAGCTGAGTTATTAGCCCAGCTGACCTTCCTCAGCTAGATTCATAACTGAGCTCACCAACTCTGTTTTAAACTTGAAAAAGTTTTTAAAAATCTATCTTTGTTGTATTCACCCCCCCTCTACACCAAAGACCTAGCTCAGGGACCATCAAGTTCCCCCAATCTGTAATTGTTAGAATAGGGCTAATTAGTGATAAAGCTACCATGTTCGTAGTAGGAATAAATTGGTAGATGGATTATTACTTGCGTTCTTGGGTAATTCGTCTAAATTGGGTTCCTTCAATCTGAAAGCTATTAGAGCATTAAATCTAGGTCTGGCATCTCCAGCTAGGTTGTGTTTTAATAAGGGAAATAGTTAGGTCTGGCGTCTACCGCTAACTATCGATAAAGTACGTAGGAATTGGGGTATGTCCGCTGCGTTAACGGTACCCTATAACTGGTTGGTTCTTGGAAATTAATTAATCTTTGCATCGATGATCAGAGCCCTAGACTAGTGTGGATTTATTCGAAGCCAGAATGCTTTTCTTTTGATTAAATTCTCGTTTGTTAGTTCGTTAATTTATTGCTTTCTTAGTATTTAATTAATTTCTCTCAAATTAAGGCGTGGTGGCTACACCAAAACTAGATTTATAGGAAAAATAGGTGAATTCCCGTTCTCTATGGTTCGACCCTGCTTGTTGCTATACTAATTTAATCCCGAGCAGGTTGCAGGAATTATTTGGTGGTATACGACGTTCACCAAATCGGCGCCGTTGCCGGGGAACGGTGTTTATTAATTTATTTTTCCTATTGATCTTTGGTTACTTTTCTGTTGTTTATGAGCAGGGCCTCTAACCCGGACCTTCTATATCATCCTGAAATTGAGAAGTTCGCGAAACGGTTACGGAAAGAGACCAAGCTTAAGAAGCAGCAGAATCTGTTGGAACCGCAAGGTGATCCGTCTACCCAGACGGAAGCTGTTTACGAGTCTGACAATAGTGTTCCAGAAGCTGAAAGTGTTCCGTTTCTCTAAACGGAAGGTATTTCTGAAGCAGAAATAGAAACCGAGAAAGAAGTATAGTCGACTTTCGTCGCGATTACTGAAGACGACATGGCAGATGAAGATCCGAGATTGAGTGAACTTTCGAGCCATCTAGAAGACGATCCTCCAACACCGATACTCATACCAGATTTGGAGGCATCGATCGAGATCAAGTTGGGGTTGCTGAATGTTTTACCTAAGTTCTATGGTAAAAAAAGAGAGGATCCATACAACTTTCTGAGTGAGTTCGTCAAGATATGCAAGGTGCAGAAACGACCAGCTGGAGTTACTGAGGAACAATTCAAGTTAGCCGCGTTTCCTTTCACTCAGACGGCAGAGGCGAATGCCTGGTTCACAAGTCTACCACCAAACTCCATATCTACATGGGCTGAAATGAAGAAATTATTTTTGGAGCAATTCTTTCCTCCGACTAAGACTAACGCATTGAAGAAGGAGATTAGCGGAGTGAAGCAAGAATATGATGAATCGTTGAGCACTTACTGGATGAGATTTAAGAAGCTGGTGGATAGTTGCCCAAACCTTAAGTATTCTGAGGTTGACTTGTTGCAGTATTTCTACCAAGGAATGACCATTGATACAAAGAATCTTGTCAACTCATCAAGTGGAGGAGGATTTTCGCATTGCAGAGTGAGTGAAGCTAAGAAGTTGATTCAATACTTGGTAGAAGCGACAAGAGAATACGAGGAGCTTAACCCTCGTTTGCTTAAGAGAGCTGCACAAGCAAGTTCCTCCAATTTTGAAGAGAAGTTTGATGACAAAATGAGAAGGATGGAAAGAATGTTGAATACTGTGGTTGAGAAAGTTGCAAGTGTTGAACCGACGGAGAACCCATATGGTATGTGTGGTAATTTGGGCCACTTAACGGTGCAGTACAAATTGAACGAAGAGAATCACATTGCTCAAGCAAATTCATTTGAAAGTTGGTATGATCATCCACCACCAAAGAGAGATCGTTTCTCGAATACTTATAATCTAGGTTGGAGAGACCATCCTAATTTTCGTTGGAGCGATCAAAGCAATCAAGTGCAGCAACAACCTCAACAAGTGCAGCATCAACAGAACTACCGACCACCTCATCAAAGAAGATTTCAGCAACCACCACCTTATTCGCAAGAAAATAAAGAAAAGTCCCTTGAGGAGATAATGGCTGATTTGATTGGCTCGCAGCAATTTTTGCAAAACAATATGCAGCAACTCCAACAAACTCAAGCTGAGCAAAAAGTGTGTATGGATAGATTAGCTCGTCAAATTTCTCAACTCTCGGCTTCCATGAATGAACTCAAGGGGAATCAAGGTCGATTACCATCACAAGTTCAAGTGAACCCTCGAGAACATGTGAACTTTATCACGTTGAGAAGTGGCAAGGAGTTGGGTGAGCCACCAATCGAAAAGACGGATAAGAGTCCGAGAAACGGATCTGAAGAGAGAAGCAATTTGGCCAAATGGGACAATTCTGATGTTCCAGAAGATGAAGCTGAAAATACGTTCTGTTTCCCCAAACAGAACACTAATCCGACAGTTGTGCTGAAGGGAAAGGAAGCTTAAAAGGAAACCGAATTTGAGGAGCCAATTGAGGTACATAAGCCTTTGAGCGTATATGATACTAACATTGTGATTCTAGCACCTTATCCTCGAAGATTAGCGAAGAAGAAGCCGGAGGTAGATCCTATGGACTTTATGTCAATATTTGGAAAGTTAAAAATTAACCTTCCATTTCTACAAGCGATCAAGCTTCCTCTGTTGAGCAAATTCATGAAGGATTTCATTGCTGGAAAGTCAAAGGATTCTGGAAAGATTTTGATGAGTGGGAACGTCTCGGATGTGATGCAAAAGAAATTGCCGCCCAAATGCAAGGACCCAGGTATGTTTTCTTTGCCTTGCTACATTGGAGGTACAAAGCTTAAGCATGTCATGTGTGATTTAGGAGCATCTGTTAACGTCATGCCATTATCTATTTATAATAGCTTGACTGGTGTGGAGTTGGTAGATACTAAGGTTGTGATGAAGTTAGTTAATGGGTCATGTGTTTATCCTGAGGGTATTTTGGAGAATGTTCTTGTGAAAGTGCATGATTTTGTTTATCATGCCGATTTTATGTGGTTAAAATGAGTAATATGCAGTCGAATGATTCAGCTAGTGTTCTGTTAGGTCGTCCTTTCTTAAGGACTGCTAAGTTGGTCATTGATGTCTTTAATGGTACTATTTGCTTGGATTATCATGGAGAAAAATTCACTTTCAATATTGATGATACCATGAATAATCCTCTTGATGTTAAAGGTGCATATGCCATTGATGTGATTGACCCTCATGTCCAAGAATATCTTGAGACTGAATTCATGCAGGAAAAGCTAGATCTAACTTCGATGAAAGGGGCGACTGGTTTTGCTACTCAAGATTCTGGAAAAAGGTCCAGTTTGCCCAAACAGGACCCCTGCGACAGATCAGTGCCATTGGATGTGAAGCTACCCAAGTTGGAGCTTAAGCCACCTAAATGCAGAAGAAGACAACTTGGGTGATTTCTTTCCCTTTCTTATTTTTATTTTTATTTTTATTTTTATTTTTTTTCTTTTGTTATTATTTTAGTTTATCTTTCTTTTAGTTTTGTATCTGCGTCTTTGTGTTTATTCTCCTTGTTTATGCTTTTTCTTTGTTTGCTTGAGGGCAAGCAAAGCTTAAGTGTGAGGAGGTTGTCTTTGTGTGTTTATGTTAGTTCGTTTGTTATTTTTTTTATTTGAGTCAAGTTTTTGTGTCAAGTAAAGCCAAGTATTACCAGATTTGTTGATGTTTGTGGATATACTCTGCTCGTTGGAGTCTTGTAATTAACTTATTAATTCAATATGCTTTTAAATGGCGAAATGCGACTTAATTTTTTTTGATGAATTATTGAATGATACTTGGGATGACTAAAAAGGGCAATAATTGAATTTTAAACCCACACTAAATGAGATTTGAGCCTATGATAGTAGAGCACTCTCTACTTTGTTCTTTCTGAGAGAATTTTTATTCACAAGGTTGCAATATCGAGTGTGTCATTTTGTAATGCATGATAGAAGACATTAGGGTGAACCAATTTTGGCTTGAGTTTCATTGTCCAACCTTTACATTAATCTCTAGTGAGCCTCTTTGAAGCCTTGACTATTTCTTTGATTTGAGCTACTAAATATTTAACCAAGGCCTGTTTTTGACTTTCTCTTGGCCCTATTGTGCATGTTCCAAATTCTAAAATTCATCCATGTGTGATTTTAAGAGAAAAAGGTAATTTTTTGTACGTTCAGTCTGCCCAGACAGAACCCTATGCTGAAGTTTCTGTTCTGACGAAGTTGATATTTGGTTCTGTTTGGCCTAACAGAGACAACTGCTGTAACTCATGTTTTGTGTTGCTTATCATTGGGATGTATTATGAAGTTGTCAATTGTATGTTTGTTCAAAATTTGAGAAAAAAAGGTGCTGAAAAAAAAAAGAAAAAAAGGAAACAAAAAAATAGGAAAAAATAAGAAAGGAAAAAATCCACCTGAGTTGAGTTGACATACAGTTTGATGGTTAGTTTGTTGAGATGAGTTAGTTATTCTCCTTATGATGCCTATTTTGCATGGATGATGATTCGATTTGAATATGCATGATACTTGTTCTTATTTTCTGAAGCCTAGGAGTCCTATTAGATCCTTCCAAATTTTGAATGGTCCCTAGCCCGTTACGTCAAATGAGAAAAGTCATTCTTGAGTTACATGTTGGCCGCTTTATGATTGAGTTTGATTTTCACTACATACTTGAGGGCAAGTATGACTCAAGTGTGAGGAGATTTGATGAGTGTGTATTTTGGTTGTCCAGAAGTTAAGTTTTCAATGATTTTATATGGATATAATGCACAATTAGGTGTGGTTTTTATGTAGGAAATGCAGATTTTGGTTGTTGATATATTTGGATGAAAGAAGTCGAAAAGGATGGATTTTATGTCCAATTATAGAAGATCAGAATCGAAGATGGAAGAGAATTAAATGGGTCGGGCTTTATTATTTTGTAATCCTTAAACAATATATTTAGATACCTATTATATTTAGAATTCTATTATTTAATTATTTTCTTAGGTTACTTAAGTTAGGATTAGCATATATATATTTAGATTAGCATCGATTAGTTCAGGCCTGGGGAGGGCATTCATTAGCTTTTACGTATTAGCCGCCATTAGAGAAGACACGCGCATAGATTTAGGGAGCAAATTACTTTTGGAGATTTTAGCTTAGCATTGTTTTATTTTAGTTAAATTAGAGATTCAAGCTTGTGGAATTTCAACTTTGGTTCGGTGGCGATTTCTTGTTTTTGTTTAATTTCATTCGATTACTTCATGCCTTCATTATTTTATTTTATTCTGTTTAATCTTATTAATATGTGTAGCTAATTTCTGATTCGGCGAGAAATTGAAGCACTAGTCTAATAATCTGTGAGATCTAATTGTTCGTATAATTAATTTCCTAGGGTTTCGATTTATACCTTGTGTTTAAAGTTAATTCTGATTTTATTTAAGCCTGATCAACTTAGATTAAATTGGATTACAGTCAATTAGTTCCCCCAATCCGTAATTGTTGGAATAGGGCTAATTAGTGATAAAGCTACCATGTTCGTAGTAGGAATAAATTGGTAGATGGATTATTATTTGCGTTATTGGGTAATTCGTCTAAATTGGGTTTCTTCAATCTGAAAGCTATTAGAGCATTAAATCTAGGTCTGGCGTCTCCAGCTAGGTTGTGTTTTAATAAGGGAAATAGTTAGGTTTGGCGTCTACAGCTAACTATCGATAAAGTATGTAGGAATTGGGGTATGTCCGCTGCGTTCACGGTACCCTATAATTGGTTGGTTCTTGGAAAATAATTAATCTTTGCATCGATGATCAGAGCCCTAGACTAGTGTGGATTTATTCGAAGCCGGAATGTTTTTCTTTTGATTAAATTCTCGTTTGTTAGTTCGTTAATTTATTGCTTTCTTAGTATTTAATTAATTTCTCTCAAATTAAGGCGTGGTGGCTACACCAAAACTAGATTTATAGGAAAAATAGGTGAATTCCCGTTCTCTGTGGTTCGACCCTGCTTGTTGCTATACTAATTTAATCCTGAGCAGGTTGCAGGAATTATTTGGTGGTATACGACGTTTACCAACGTGATGCATCAATATGAAATTATAAATGCACATATTAGGGAAAGACCTATTACCATAATAAATGCATTACATATATGATATTTGGTATTACATTGTTTAGATTTAAGTATTAATGTGTTTCGCCACGGATTACTACACCAACAACAAAATCTTTATTTCTTTTGTTCTAATTTTTTCATCTAAAACATAATATTATATCGAAATCCTATTTGTTATTTGATATTTTGGATACAACTTTATAATGCATTAATATGATTTATGTGATGCATTAATATGATTTATGTGATGCATCAATATAAACTGTAAATGCACATAATAGAAAAAGACTCATTACCACAATTAATGCATTACGTATATGACATTTGTGTATTACATTGTTTAAATTTATGCATTAGTGCAATTGACCACGAATTACTACACCAACATTATCTCAAGAATTCTACAATGTATGATGTGCGCAAGTCGTCTCTTTCTTCCTTGATTAAGAAAATATCATAAGAATTCACAGTTTTAACTCGATTGATATCCCTATAGACTCCCTACTCGAATTGAATAATCACAAAAAAAAAGAACAAAAATTGAAAAGAAAATAATTAGAAAAAATTAACAAAATAGAAAAATTAATCAGAAAGAAGCCTAGCAAAAGATAACAATTGTTGATTAGATCAGGTTACGTTCACCATCACTCTTCAATTATGTTCATCACTTTCGTCATCTAGAACATAATCAAAATCAAAATGAATTTCAAAATAGAGAGAGAAAGAGAGAGAGGGGAGGGAGAAGAAAACTGCGATCTTTATCATTGTTGGGGTGTTGTTGCTGGAGATAAATTTTTAGAATGACCACTAGCTTTAACCTTGTGGCAAAATAAGGACACTTTTATTTCGGGCTTTCAAAAATAGGACACCAAATTTTAAGTTCATCAAGAAATGGCCAAAACCGTGTTTATTCGGGCTTTTTCTCACGTGATGCGCACGTGACGTACTGACTATAGCCCGAATCCTACCTGGCTCACACGTAACAGCCTAATCATCAATTTTTTGTATAAATATGTCATTTTCTTCAACATATACGTACAACTTTCTTTCCCCCAAATAATCTGTGAACCCTAAACTCCAAATAGAAGAACCCTAGCCCCAAAGTCGATCTAATTTCACTCCATGAGTGGGCTCGAAAATCATTTGGTCAAGTGTTGATGCGGAAGAAGGGCGTTGATTTGCACGTCATGATAATCCTGGGAGAGGGTTTGCAATTCGCCAAAAATACAAAGTAAGAAGTCTGAACTTATTTCTTCCCGATTCTAGGAACAAATGGTGTGGGTTTTAGCTTGAACTCAATGAAATTTGTCATTTTTATGATTTATGCAGAAGATTGACGGATGCTCATTTTGGGTTGGGAAGATCCTCCTATGTGTCATCGATCGAGATCAATAATTTTGGGCTTGCTAACGAGAATTAATGCTCAGCAAAAAGAGGTTGAGGAGCTAAAAAAAAGTCGGAAAAAAATGAAATTTTTATCTGTGTAATGTTGACCATGATATTGTAGGAACAAAAGGGTGCCTGCCAGCTGTTCGATCAAAGTTCAAACCCAAAGTCTGAAGTCAGGAGAAGAATTTATGCGCACACCACCTATTCGACAGAATTCCAGAGTGAAGAAAACCTGCACAAACAGAGAAAAAACGAACAAACAAAAGATAAACCGATGCGCCGTGGTATGGTGGCCACTGCCTTGAAAGCGAAATTCGGTCCACCACGGAGTAAATAAATAGAGAGTCAGAAACGTAATCTCGGAAAAGCCGGAAACAACCACCCACGTTTCTAATATGGGCCAGAAAGGAATAAGGAAAAAATGAGAGGAAATAAGAATGAAATATGTTGTGCATTTCCAACAAATATGTGTATTTTTTATCTGGAAAATTGTTGTTTGATGGTTGTTTTTATAATTTGTATCTTGTTATGTACCTTTGATCTTGGTAATGTACTGCACTTTCGAAATTTAAATCTAAGATATGGACTTTTAATTAATGGATTTCATTCAGTGCATATGATCTTTTAATTTTTATTTGTTCCTGCACATAAACCAGTCAAATAAAAGGTACGATAAATATGGGATCATTCCACAGAACAGGTACATGGAATCATTCTACCAAAAAAAGACATAAATGTAAGAAAGATAAACTTTATCAAATGAGGTAGAAAACCAAGAAAGTAATATGTTTTATAGATTCAATAGAGCTAGATCAAATAGGCCAGAAGCATATGGGATCATTATGCAACACATTACAGCTTCAATATTGTTATTGTTTCAATAGAGCTAGACAAAAAATCAACATCCTTAAGGCTAAAAATACCAAATGCTAGACAAATGTTAGACAAAAAAGCCATCATTCTTATTATACTTCACAAAAAAGGCTAGACAAAAAACATTCTTCATCATTCTTGAGGTTATTACTTCTTTCTTAACTGCTCTTGCAAAGTAGTCAAGCTCACAAACTTCTTCCCACTTTCCACTATCAAGAGCCCCTGTTTTTGAGATTTTCCCATCATGAGCTGGTTATGCATTGATGGACCAGGTTGATGTGCTGGTTTAGATTGAACTTGAGAGCCTTGGGTTGGAATTTCTGGTTCATAAATTTGTTGCTCCTCATCACACACTTCACTTTGAATAGGTGGTTGCAATGAAGTTCCAATTGAACTTGTTGCTTTGTTATTCCTTTTCACCTATCATTTATAGGAAATGAGTGTAATTGCATAAGTTCAAAATAACCAAAAAACACACCAAAAATGCAAAATATTACCTCTAACTTCTTTCTTGGCTGTTTTGTTTCCTGATCCTTACCACATGTAAGAGAGTTGTGACCTTCAATACGACAATCTCTGCATTTAACAGTGGATTGTCTTCTTCTTAATTGGGTCAGCTTCTTCTTTTTCTTCTGAGGTTCATCTGCCTCTTTTCTTCTTAGACTTGCAGGCCGATCTCTTCCTCTCCCCATTGTTGGGGGCAGTGGTGGAATGAATAAGCTTTCCCCCCATAATTGTTGTCCATTGATACCATATACAGTGGCTGCATAGATCTTCTTGAATGTATCCACTGTGAAACAGTCTGCCACATAATCATCTCTGTTCCTTTTACAGTGATTGATAGCACAAATTGCATGTTTGCAGGGAATACCACTTAACTCCCATAACCTGCAGCTGCAACTCTTAAGTTCCAGATCAACTAGAAATTGACCTCCATCATGGCATTTTATTTCATAGTGATGATTATCCCCTTTGATTGGAATACAATCAATCACCCTTTCAGCATGTTTCTCTAAAATCTTTTTTTTCTTTGGGCAGATCCTTCCCTTCCACTTCAAAGCAACGTCTCTATGCTTCTGAAATCTAATCATCATCCACTCTCTAATCCATTCTAACATGGTTAAAATAGGCATATCTCTGGCATCCAGAATTGTTGAATTGAAGGATTCACAAACATTGTTTAAAAGCATATCACACTTAGGGTATTCTCTAAAGTGTGATTTGCTCCATTGTTCAGCAGGTTTTGATGCCAACCATTCCCATGCAGCTTCATTGTAGTTTCTTAATTCCATCATCCTGTACTTCCATTCTCCCACAGTGCTGGCTTGCGCAGCATTCCACAATGCAGTTTTAAAAGCTAAACCTCTAAAACCAGCAGATTTGAAGTTACCATGCAGATGCCTTACACAAAACCTGTGCTCAGCATTTGGAAATAATTCATTCATGGCCTGGATAAGCCCTTTTTGCTTGTCTGACATAAAGGTATAATCAAAATCATGATACAAATTCAAATCTTGCCTTAAGACATTCAAAAACCACTCCCAAGTTTCCCTACACTCTCTATCTACCATAGCCCAAGCAATTGGGAAAAGATTGTTATTGGCATCCACTCCGACAGCAGTTAAAAGAATTCCCTTATGCGGCCCTTTCAAATGACAACCATCCACTCCAATGATAGGCCTGCAACCTGCCTCAAACCCTTTTTTGACAGCGTCAAGACATACATAAAAACACTTGAACCTTTGAATTCCATTTTCATCATCTTCACATCCTAGTATGACAGTTGAACCAGGATTTGTCTTTCTAAGTTCCTCACAATAATCCCAAAGCTTTGAGTATTGCATATCAGGATCTCCTTCAAGCTTTCTTAGTGCTAGCCTCTTAGCTCTGTAAGCTTGTTCTTTGGAGATATCACAATTAATTTCATCAATTGCATCTAGTCTAAAAACTCTAGAAGACCTCTTAGGGTCTGCCACAAACTTCTTCAAGAACCTGTCACATAACCATTTTGATTTCACATTTGTTACATGGAAAGAAGGGTCACAAGTGTCTATGTATGTGTCCACATATTTCCTAATCTGCCAACTTTCTTCATTCTGAACTCTGGTAAGATGAATTGTCCACTTACAGTTCTCACTTGAACAATTCACATACACTCTAGTAGGGGCAATCTTTGAAAACTTCAAAGATCTTTTGGTTCTTATGGCATATGACTGCACAGCAGACTTAAACTCATCCCTTGAACTAAACAACATTCCTTGTTGGGAAAATTATAAGGTTTCGATTTGATACCAAAATCCAACTGATTCTCCAACCGAATAGATGATCGCGTCAACCTAAATAGTGTTTTCCAGCTCGCCTGTTTGAGCTTTAGATTTTCTAGGTTTACAGGTTAAGGAAGCGGAAGACAGCAGTCGACCCAGCTATGTCTACAGTAGGAGTCAACTAGCGGAAGACAGCAGTCGACCCAGCTGTGTTTACAGCAGGAGTCAGCTAGCGAAAGACAGCATGCGTCAACCTTCAGCTGAGTCCTCCAGCAGAGCATGATCAAGCTGAAGAGAATTCGAGCTGAGTTCAAAACACAGCCGGTCCAGCTGTACAGAACAAAGGGAACTAACTGAAGACATCTCTTCAAGTCAGTCCAGCTCTGAATTCAAAAGCCAGCTCCAAAGGCAGAAGATCTCAGCGTCAGAGGAAGTCAACATACCTCGACCAATGAGGGATTGCCAAATCAGCATCCTAGACTTCAGGACCTAGGATGTGACACAAATGAAGACAGGTGCAGATTCGCCCAACGGCAGATCTTGAATTTAGGAAGAGTAGGTAAGATTCAAACGGCTCCTCCAACGGCTAGTCTTGAATCTCTACCTATATAAACCCGTCTTCAACCTCAGGATCAGATACGAAAAACTCTCTACAAGCTTTCATTCTCTGAAATCATCAATCTTTCAATAGCTCTCAAGCAGTTCTACATAGTTCAAAGAACACTTTATCTTAAAGTGTTTCGAGTTCAGAAACTGCTTAGTTTTTCGTCTGTTCCCTAGGCCAAACTCTTTGTATATCTTAAGCCTAGATTTCGAACGAGTTCATCATACTCTAAAGTTCTTAATTGTAAGAACTCGTTCACAGTTGGAACCCCAAACCAAACCCCTCTTACCCAGAAAGGTTAGGTCAAGGTTACGTTTGCTTGAAGCGGGAAATTCAAGTGTGTAAGGTTTTTTCAAAGCATCTGTAAACCGAAAGCGTTAGGCTTAAAGCCGGTGCCCACAACCGTTGGAACACAGCTCGGGTTAGAGTTGTGAAGTTGCTTGGTACTTGGAAACCAAGTGGTAGTGGATTACCAGTGAACCTGGTCGTGGACGTAGGAGGTGTTACTCCGAACCACGTAAAAACTCGCGTGCTCTTTACTTTCTCTTTATATTCAGTTTTGTACTAACTCTTTCATATCATTGCATATTTGTTCAAAACTGCATACACATGCTTCTCCAAAGACAAATGTGTCTCTCTCGAAAGTTGCACAACTTGACTAAGCCGAAAACATAAAGTTAATCTTTTCAAACCGAATTTTTCTAAGTAATCGAGCTAAGTTTTCAAACCACCACTTTCCGCACCGCCACCGAGTTATTTACCCACTCGACCCTCCCCAAATTGATCGATAACCGAGCTCACCAACTCGTGATTTAACTTGAAAAAGTTTCTAAAAATCTATTTGGTGTATTCACCCCCTCTACACCAAACACCTAGCTCGGGGACCATCAATTGGTATCGAGCGGGTTCAACAGACCACCGTTTCTGTATCAAGAGATCTCTCTTGACAATCTGTCAGTGGTCATCTGAACAGATCCTCTTTGTGAAAAACTCATATTATTATATACTGCATATTTCTATGGATTCTTATCTTAACAGAAATCTTCTCACCTTCTCGGTAGACATTTATGCAATATGGAAGTTCAGACTGAAGAGCTTTCTCTGTGCGCATCACGATATGATGTGGGACGTCATCACAGACGGACCCATCATCATTTACAAATCAGGGAACGAGCTTATCCTAACTCAAGATGGCGAACAACCAAGATATCAGCTCATTCCCAAGCCCAAGAATGAGCACACCTCAGAAGAAAGGAAGCAAGCTGGACTAGACAGCTTCGTGAGGAACACCATATCTTCAACGGTCTCCAATGCCTACCTCAGCAAAATCATCAACTGCGAAACCGCAAAGGAGATGTGGGAAACCCTAGCAAAGCTATGCGAAGGGTCGGAGGAGATAAAGGAGAATAAATTCACGATTGCATGCCAGAAGTTTGATAACTTCAAGCAGCTGGTCAACGAGTCCATCGAAGGGATGGAACTCAGATTCTCTAATATTGTGGTGGAAATAGAAACCATCAGAACTGGGAAATACACCCAGCGAGAAAAGAATCTAAAAGTTCTTTCAGCGCTCACAGCTGAATGGAACACCTATAAGGTGGTACACCAAAGTCGAAGTGACTTAGGTGATCTTTCAACTGAAAAATTATACTCCCTGCTCAAAGCCAACGAGTACAACTTGAAGATTACAATGAAATAATCTTCAAACAATCAGAATGATGGAGAGTCGACACTCCGCAACAAAAGCGAGATTGCGTTCGAGCCAACTCGACAAATCCGCATACATGCGATACCGAGTCATCGAAGAAGGATAAGAAGGACATGAAACGAGTGCGAAGAGCTACTTGAAGAAATAGCCATGCCGGTCAAAAACTACAACAGACTCAACACCAAGCGTGGCAAATACAAGAAGTTCGCAAGAACTTACAGAGACAAGTACGCAGTAGCTGATGAGAAGTCAGCTGACAAACGAACAGAAGAAGGTTGCTTCAACTGCAAGGAACCAGGACACTATCGGCTAGATTGTCCAAAGCTGTCCAAGAAAGACAAAGACCAACTGAAAGCTAAGGCAGCTGACAGAAGGAGAGCTTATATCACCGATGAAGAATCAGAGTGCAACAAAATGGATGACATGCCATTTTCAGACTTGGAAGAAGAAGCCCTGATGGCCCATGATGAACCTGATTGGGATACATGCTTCATGGGACAAACAGACGGCATCGATGAAGATGAGGTAATGTCTCGAACTCAAAATCTATCTAATATCTCACCATCACACGAACACTCTACACAGGTCTCAGAATCTGGACTACCTGATTGGAGTCTAGTAGAGAAAGTAATGAACGATTCCAAGGAGCTTCAAGAGATCATTGACGTCATTATGTGTGAGAATGCCGAGCTGAAGGCGAAACTGGAAAAGACAAAGGTATCAGACGCAGCTGATACAACACAGCTCCAACAAGAAGTTGTTTCACTAAAAAGACAAAATAGTGAAACAAGATCAGTTGATGAAGGAATTCTACTATGAGAAGAAACAGCTGATGGAAGATGTGGAAAAGGTCACAAATTTGACCGAAAAGAAGTCGGTGAGATTACGAAGGCCGAAAGCACCGAAGAGGTACTATCTAAGAAGATAGTAGCTCTCATCAAAGCCACGTCAACAATGGACGAGATCATTAGTGCCCAGCGTCCAGCAGCACTCAAAGCGGGACTGGGATACAACGAATCAAAGGATGCCTCAAACATTGCCTCCACAAGTGGAACAAAGGTAATGTTTGTACGTGCAAACGAACCTCCAATCCCAAGAAATTAAGATCAACAAATTGAGGACACAAAGAAAGGCCAGAAGACCAAATTGCTGAAACATCCTCAAGCTCCGTCGAAGACACAGCATGCATCAAGAAGGTCAGCTGTGCGACAACCCCAAGCCCAACTTAGACAGCAACGTGCTCAACCTCAACGAAGACAACAAAAGCCGGATTTCACGGATACCAAAGAATAAAGAATAAAGACGTTGAACGATATCAACCGGGATATCAGAGATACCCAGCTGGATACCACTCATATGAGTACCAGCTGGATAATCATTTCCAGCCACAGCAGCACATAAGACAGCAGAGACAAAGGAACGTCTCAGCTAGGCACACAGCTAGAAACCAAAAGAAATCAAGACATCAAAACGGGAAGACACAGAGATCAAGACCCCGCCAGCAACAACAGAAGAACACAAAGAATGTGTATATCGACTCAGCTGGGAGAATTATCAGATCAAATGACCCAATTCGAGTCATCAAGCAGATCTGGGTCATCAAAGGATCTCTGTCTAACCCACAAGGACTCAATTAAAACTGGGTACCTGAATTTTAATTTTTTGTTTAGGTTGCAAGGAATCGACGCATCTCTGAGGAGTCGATGAGAACGCTATGGTACTTGGACAGTGAATGTTCCAAGCACATGACACACCTAAAGCATCTACTCCAGGAGTATATTGAGCGTACAGGTCCACAAGTAACATTTGGTGACAACTCCAAAGGCCTAACCAAAGGTTATGGTACATTTAAAACTAGAAATGTTATAATCCCAAATGTTTCTTATGTACAAGGATTGCAACATAACTTGCTTTCCATTAGCCAATTCTGCGACAACGGTTTTTCTGTCAAGTTTGATGCACAGGGATGCACTGGAAACCAAGCAGATACTCCTAAGAGGGAAAAGAGAAGGAATATGTACTTTCTTGTTGGAACAGCAGCCCACTCTGAGACTTGTCTTGTATCGAAAATAGCAAATGAAGTCGGTAGGCACAGTGGTACGTACGGCTGAATCATCTCAACTTCAAGACAATCAACAACCGGCTAGGAACCACTCGCTAATGGAATTCTAGATCAAGTATATGACAAAAGTCATATGTGCGGCGCGTGTCAACAAGCGTTTGTGCGGACAAGAATTTCATTCTCTCTCAAGCCAAGCTCAACTAACCGATCGAGTACTTCAACTCCTTCACATGGATCTTTTTGGTCCAGTTACTCCAGCAAGCTTCAATGGCAGAAAATATACTCTGGTCATAGTGGATGATTTCTCAAGATTCACATTGGTATCATTCTTGTACCAGAAGAGCGAAACCAGGACTAAGCTGTCTATCCTGTTGGAAAGATTATCAACACAGAAGGAGTGCAAGATAATGTCAATAAGATCATATCGTGGAACGGAGTTTCTGAATGAAACTATTTATGATTACTGCGAGAAGAACGGAGTTCAACACCAAACATCTGCTATAAGACGCACACCTCGCAGAATGGTGTAGCGAGAAAGAAGAAACGTAACTCTCGAAGATGCCTCAATGCTAGCTAGCTGCGCCATTCCAAAGAAGTTCGGCCGAAGCAATCAACACAGCTTGCTTCACTCAGAATCGCTCCCTACTCACATCAAGGCAAGGAAAGACACCGTATGAGCTATGGAACAACAGAATACCATACATAGGGTATTTCAAGGTATTCGGATCCAAATGTCACATCCTCAACAATGAGAAGACACAGCTCAAGACGTTCGACGAGAAGACAGACCGAGGAGTATTCCTTGGTTACTCCGCTGTGAGTAAAGCATACAGAGTCTTCAACAGAAGAACTCAAATAGTCGAAGTAACTCCACATGTTACCTTTGACGAATCCTCCTTCGAATATAGAGAGTCTATCAAACGAAGAAATGAAGGAGAATCTTCAAGACTGATTCAGACAAGAGCTCAAGAAAATAGAATCAGGAATCTGGCCGAACCATTAATTTGGGACGATGAGCCAGAGGAGGAATTTCAAATCAACTAAGAAGCTCCACCAGCTGGAAATCGAGAAGAACCTTCAACGCCAAATCAAGGGGGAACATCATCAGCTGGAAATCCAAACACAGCTGAGTCCCCAGCTCCAGCTGAGCCTCTACAGAAGTCTCCTCAAAATCTAAATCAAAGAGAATCAATCTCTCAAAACTTAACTCCTGAGTAACTCCAAGTCAGACGAAACTTAGCCACGTCAAGCATCAATCAATTGGAAGAAGAAATTCGTAAGATGAGAAGATGGATTGAAGATCATCCATCATCAGCAATCATTGGAGAACCATCTGACCAAGTTAAAACCAGAAGCTCAGCTGCTCAAGCTTCATCGGATCATCAAGAAGCAGCTGACACAGCTCAACTCTCAGTAGAGCTAGAACTGACGGTCTATGATGAAGACACACACAATTTAATGGCGTGTTACGTAGCTCAAGTGCCAGAGCCTCAATCAATTCTAGAAGCTTTGAAGAGCGTGCCTTGGACTAACGCCATGCAAGAAGAGCTGAACGAATTCCTCAGAAATTGTGTCTGGGAATTGGTCGACAGACCTCAAGAAGTCAAAGTCATAGGACTCAAATGGATATTCAAGAACAAATTGGATACCCTGGGAGTCGTCATCAGAAACAAAGCTCGACTGGTTGCCAAGGGCTACACTCAGCAGGAAGGAATTGACTTCGAAGAATCATTTGCTCCAGTAGCACTATTGGAAGCAATCAGACTCTTTCTCGCCTATGCAGCACATCACAAATTCAAGGTCTATCAAATGGATGTGAAGTGTGCATTCTTAAATGGAGAAATCAAAGAAGATGTCTACGTTGAACAACCTCCAGGATTTGAAGTAGAAGGAAATAAAGTCTACAAGCTAAAGAATGCTCTTTATGGATTGAAGCAAGCACCTCGAGCTTGGTATGACACTCTGTCAAATTTTCTCGTATCCAAAGGATTCAAGAAGGGCTCAGTAGACAGAACTCTCTTCACCATCAAGTCAGGAGAAGATATCCTGGTTGTTCAAATATATGTAGACGACATCATCTTTGGATTAAGATCAAGCTTCTTATGCCAAAGATTTGGAGAGATGATGTCAGAGAAGTTCCAAATGTCCATGATGGGAGAAATGAGTTTCTTCCTAGGACTTCAAGTCAAGCAATCATCAGAAGGGATTTTCATAAATCAATCCAAATACGTGAAAGACTTGATCGCCAAGTATGGAGTTCAATCCAAATGAATCAGAAAGATTCCAATGAACACCAACTGGAAGATTGAACCAGAACTGAAGAGAAGTCGGTTGATTCCGGCAAATACAGAGGATAATAGGATCCTCACAGTATCCCAACGACAAGTCGTCCGGACATCTCTTTCGCAATCGGAGTGTGTGCCGGATTTCAAGTTGATCCAAAGGAAGCACACATGCAAGCAGCCAAGAACATTCTCAAATATCTCAAAGGAACTCGAATGTTGTCATGGTACCCACCGAAGACAATCTACAAATGATCGGATACTCGGACTCAAACTTCGCCGGAGATCGGTTGGATAGAAAATCAACTTCGTGAACTTGTCGATTCTTAGGAAGTAAGTTGATTTCATGGTTTTCAAAGAAGAACGTGCGTCGCAACTTCCACGACGAAGCGAGAATATATGGCCGGCGGAAGGCCTAAGCTGGCTCACAAATTCTCCGTCGAAACATCACCGGATGACTATGAAGTGAAAACCAGGACGGAGTTCCAATTTTCGTGATAGCTCGAAGTGCGATTGCCATTTCGTAGAATCCAAGATTTCACACAAGATGCAAGCATGTAGACATACGACATCATTTCATCAGAGATCACGTAGAAAAGAGGATGCGAGAGAAAATTCACACGTGAATAGAAGCCGAATTCTCACAAAAGCCGAATAGAAGCAAGATTCAAAATGCGGAACCCGGACCACTCAACCTAGACGAACCAAGTGAATGGAAGGGACCACCGAATGCAAGCAGACAACTGTAATTCAGAATCAACGTCACTGATATCAGCTGAGAAAGAATTCAGCTAAACCAGATGCTGAAAGTGAAGGATTATTCAGCTGAGGGGGAACCAGCTGGAACCACGATCACCCAGCACACCCACTCAACCGAGGTATCAGCTGACTACAATGATCAGCTGAGAGGTTTGCAACAACATTAATTACACATACTCAATCTGTTTTTCAGTCAAACTCACATCTTGTCATATCTAATCAATCTTAATTAAGAGTTTGCAAAGAATTGAATCATGGGAATTTCGAGGCAAAAGTCAAAACGCCTCAATCGTCCTGTCTCGCGCATTAACTCGCATCTTCTAATCTAGAAACTGACAAAACGCGAGAATCACTCCTAGTCGTAGATCTTCTTATCAATAGATAAATCTTGATCGTCCATTCATCAAGAAAGCTCTTTAAATATGCTAGAAGATATACGTAAAGC
The DNA here is from genome assembly GCA_031470985.1 of Agastache rugosa. NCBI lineage: Eukaryota > Viridiplantae > Streptophyta > Magnoliopsida > Lamiales > Lamiaceae > Agastache > Agastache rugosa. Next base: position 31,272,075 of record CM062605.1, read on the forward strand.
ATTGCATCAACCCTAAAAACTTTTTCGGCATTCTTTCTTATTTCCATCAATTGGTATTATTTGTTTCTACTAACAAAAGTTGCAGAAGAAGAACATGGAATCCAGAAAGATATCTCCCGAAGCCGATCAAATTTGAAGAATCTGTCAAAGCTTCAAGATAAGAGTTGTTTAACTCTCAGGAACCTCAAAGAAGACTGAAGTCCAGAAGAAGGTGAAGCCCATCGACAGATCCAGGCCAGCGCAGTGAGAGACTGCAAAGCTCAAGAACATCATTCACCAGAAAGGTGCAGAAAACTTCCTGGGAATGTCAAAGGAAAAAGACCTCCTCAGCCCCACTGTTTCTCTCAACATAAAAGAGAGAACGGGACATACAACTCCCTGGGATGCAAAAATCAACGTCAACAGACCTGGACCAGATGTTGATAAAGCCGGAGTCTTCAAGAGCAGTCATGTCAAAGCTCTTGCTCCACCACAGAAGGCACAGAAAAAGATGCAGGAGATAAAACATCATGCATCTATCTCCGTCCCAGCTGGGAATCGGAGACAACTTGAGGAGACAAAACATGCTGAAGCACCATCTTCAAACAGAAGACTCAAGTCAAAGGTGCTCAGTCAGTCAGCCGAGAAGCCAGCTGACATTATGAGAGAATTCGTAATTACTCTCCGAGGAGCAGAAGGCCCACAAGCGGTCGTTTCTTATGGTGGAGGAGAAGTTCATGTGCCTACGTGAACATCATCGTTACCAACACCGCAACGGAGTATTCCAGCTGATCAACCAAGCTTAAACCCCAAGACATATGGAATACTTCAACCGCCTTCTCCTCAGTTTCCTTCAGCTCCACAGGGACACCAGCTTCAAGATCTTCCGATGAAAGATGCTCAAAGTCCCTGCACCAAGCTCAAATAAGAAACATCACCCAGCCAATGATCACCTGCAGCTGGATGATGATGATATGAGCTTAACCCAAGACCCTCAAGTGCTGAATCAGACTTTCTCATTCAATCTAAGAAGTCTGAAGAAGCAAAATTTGCAAGGAATGAAGTTGTGCCCGACTCAGAAGATGCTATCTCCTGTGCCAACTCATCCCTCCAAGCACTCACCGATCGCCCCCAAATCAGAAGGGGACGCTCGTGTCCGCAATCACAAATTCGAGGCTAATGCTACTGAAGAAGAGCCAGCTAATACAACAGCTGAGCCACTTAGACTCTAAACCTCGCTGCTCAGAGCTGAAAACCACAGTTTCGCCAAACTAAAACATCGCAACAGCCGATGATGTATCTCTCCCACCCTATTTGATCATGCCAAAAAGGGGGAAGTAAGGGAGAAGAGACAAGTCAAAGAAGAGGCAAACTGTTGAGCTAGATGAACCAGCTGAATCAGAATCAACTGAAGAGACGAGTCAAAAGAAAGAAGCAACGGATGCAGAAGAGAAGACCCAGCCAACTGGGATTGAAGACTGAAGAATTGAAGACTGAAGATTTGAAGATTTTTTTCCTTCTTTCTTTTTCCTGTGTTATAATATATATTCTTACATTAATAAAACACAAGTTTTTCTGCGTCATAAGTTGTCTCAGTTAGGTTTTGGCATCATCAAAAAGGGGGAAATTGTTGGGAAAATTATAAGGTTTCGATTTGATACCAAAACCCAACTGATTCTCCAACCGAATAGATGATCGCGTCAACCTAAATAGTGTTTTCCAGCTCGCCTGTTTGAGCTTTAGATTTTCTAGGTTTACAGGTTAAGGAAGCGGAAGACGGCCAACCCAAACGTGTCTACGGCAGAGTCGGCCTAGCGGAAGACAATGACCGACTGTGTTTACAGCAGGAGTCAGCTAGCGAAAGACAGCAGGCGTCAACCTTCAGCTGAGTCCTCCAGCAGAGCATGATCAAGCTGAAGAGAATTCGAGCTGAGTTCAAAACACAGCCGGTCCAGCTGTACAGAACAAAGGGAACTAACTGAAGACATCACTTCAAGTCAGTCCAGCTCTGAATTCAAAAGCCAGCTCCAAAGGCAGAAGATCCCGGCGTCAGAGGAAGCCAACATACCTCGACCAATGAGGAATTGCCAAATCAGCATCCTAGACTTCAGGACCTAGGATGTGACACAAATGAAGACAGGTGCAGATTCGCCCAACGGCAGATCTTGAATTTAAGAAGAGTAGGTAAGATTCAAACGGCTCCTCCAACGGCTAGTCTTGAATCTCTACCTATATAAACCCGTCTTCAACCTCAGGATCAGATACGAAAAACTCTCTACAAGCTTTCATTCTCTGAAATCATCAATCTTTCAAAAGCTCTCAAGCAGTTCTTCATAGTTCAAAGAACACTTTATCTTAAAGTGTTTCTAGTTCAGAAACTGCTTAGTTTTTCGTCTGTTCCCTAGGCCAAACTCTTTGTATATCTTAAGCCTAGATTTCGAACGAGTTCATCATACTCTAAAGTTCTTAATTGTAAGAACTCGTTCACAGTTGAAACCCCAAACCAAACCCCTCTTACCCAGAAAGGTTAGGTCAAGGTTACGCTTGCTTGAAGCGGGAAATTCAAGTATGTAAGGTTTTTCAGTACCCGTAAACTGAAAGGTTAGGCTTGACAGTGCCCGCAAACTGTTGGAACACAGCTCAGGTTAGAGTTGTGAAGTTGCTTGGTACTTGGAAACCAAGTGGTAGTGGATTACCAGTGAACCTGGTCGTGGACGTAGGAGGTGTTACTCCGAACCACGTAAAAACTCGCGTGCTCTTTACTTTCTCTTTATATTCAGTTTTGTACTAACTCTTTCATATCATTGCATATTTGTTCAAAACTGCATACACAGCTGCTCTCCAAAGACAGCTGTGTCTCTCTGAAAGTTGCACAACTTGACTAAGCTGAAAACATAAAGTTAATCTTTTCAAACTGAGTTTTTCTAAGTAACCGAGCTAAGTTTTCAAACCACCACTTTCCGCACCGCCAGCTGAGTTATTTACCCAGCTGACCCTCCCCAGCTGGATCGATAACTGAGCTCACCAACTCTGTGATTTAACTTGAAAAAGTTTCTAAAAATCTATTTGGTGTATTCACCCCCCCTCTACACCAAATACCTAGCTCAGGGACCATCATTCCTAATTCGAAGTCTGGTTCAAAGATCACCTCCGGATTGAATATTGGACAATTAGGTTCTCCTTCTTCACCATCAGAATCTTTGTACTCATCAAAACCATGCCTATCCTCCTTTACAACATCAAGTTCATCTTCACTATCTTCATCAGATTCATCAATAACCTTATTCATCAAAACCAACATATCATCATCACTGTCAGTTTCTTCATCAAGATTAAAGTCACTATCCTCAAAAACCTCTGACTCTTCATCCTCACACTCATCAGTAATCTTATCCTTTTTAGAAGACCCCTCACCAGTCATATTCACCACATTCAAATCCTCTACATAAAATACAACCTCTCTAAAGCCCAAGCATTGTGTACAAATCTGTCGCACTTCTTCATCAGTCACCAACTGTTTAAAACTATCATTTAGTAAAACAAAAATTCTAACATCTTCATCACACAAAAACCACTGCTTAAGACTGTTTTTCAATGATTGTAAACTCATTTGTTTAGCAACCACATAATCAATTTTAAAAGTTAACCCCCCAACATATTTTACCACTGGAGATGAGACACATTTGCCTCCATGGTGGATCACAAGAGTTAAATATACACCAACAGGTTCTGCAGCAACCAAAAACATAAAGATTCAGACAATAATACACATTTTCTTATCCATTTAATAGAAATCTTTGAAAATCTGTAGTTCAGGCTATATTTTTGCAAATTTTTCACCGTAAGATAATCAAAAAATAATTCAAAACCAGTTTAACTGGAAATCACAGAGCCAAATTATGCAGACAACCAAAAAACAAGAAAAACAAAAACTATTGTAACCAAAAACATGTTGAAAACCCACATAAGCATGAACCCATCCTTTTTTGTTTAGTGAAGCATAAACTCATCCTAAATTCAAAAAAAAAAAGCCAGACAAGAGAGTTTCGGTGCCATCTTACTGTACATAGGTGGAGGACGATTGAGTTTTGTTTTTTCTCGAATAGTCGCCATCTTTTTCTCTTTCTCTTTCGATTTCTTCTGAAATTTCTCTTTCGCCATTCTCGAATAAGTGATTTCTGTAAATTGCAACAATAGATCGACTTTGGAGCTAGGGTACGGTTCTTCTATTTGGGGTTTAGGGTTCACAGATTATTTGGGAGAAAGTAAGTTGTGCGTATTTGTTGAAGAAAATGTCATATTTATGCAGAAGATTGATGATTAGGCTGTTACATGTGAGCCAGGTAGGATTCGGGCTATAGTCAGCACGTCACGTGCGCATCACGTGAGAAAAGGCCCGAATAAACATGTTTTTGGCCATTTCTTGATGAACTTAAAACTTAGTGTCCTACTTTTGAAAGCCCGAAATAAAAGTGTCCTTGTTTTGCCACAAGGGTAAAGTTAGTGGCCATTCTAAAAAATTATCTCGTTGTTGTTGTGGGATGATGATGATGATGAGCTCGTGTACTTTTCTCTTTATGTGAGTGTGTGTGTGTGTGTGTGTGTGAGAGAGAGAGAGAGAAACTATGGTGGGTGGTAGGGGTGTGCAAGATGGAAAGGACCGAAAAAACTGATCAAACCGATGAGTTTTGGTCGGTTCGGTTTGGTCCAAAATTGGGGTCGGTTTCGGTTCGGTTTCATATATTGAAAACCGATGGGTTTCGGTTCGGTCCCCGGTGATTTGGGTCGGTTGGGGACCGAACCGGCCGAAACTTATTATATAATAATTAAATTATATATATAATATATTATTTTAGTTTTTAACTTAAAACTAAAACCCTAAAACTTACCCCCGCCACTATCAATGTTTCACACTTCACAGAGTATCTCTCTCATCTCATCTCTCACAATGCCCCTCTCTTCCCTCCGAGGCTCCGCCGGACCGCCGCAAGTCACCGTCCGTTTCCCCCATCGACCAGCCTTCCATTCCCTCCGTCGCGGTGTCTGAACAACCCCGATTCACTGCTTCGCGTAGCCGCCTTCTTCCCATCCCGTCGCCGCTCGAGCCTCCAATTGCGCCTCCTTCCGACTTTCCTCTCCGTTCGCCACCCTCAGGCTCCTCAGCCCCTCGCCACCGGCAAGTCGTGCTCTTTTCTTTGAATTCCAGCTTGGTTTTTATTAAATAAAAACACTATAATTCTTCACAATATGCAATTCTTGATCGTTGGACTTTGGGCAGTTGGGTAAGCCCTTTGGGGGACATCAGAATTGGAGGCTTAGAAAATACTACTAATTGTTATTAGTAGTTTATGCTATTTTCAAAATATTGTATGTATTCTTGTATATGAAAAAAAGTTGTTTATTTGCCTAAAATTATATTAGTTGTCATTTGTGAAATATGATATTATATGAGTTTCTGGCAATCTTGGATAAAAACAGGTACATTTTCAAAAAAAAAAAAAGTAAAAAAAAACTCTTATTGCCGGTTTTGGAAAAACCGACCGAAACTGACCGAAAATTTCGGTTCGGTCCGAAATTTGAAATCGGTTCGGTTCGATTTATAATTTTGGGGGTCGCGTCGGTTTTTGGTTCTATTGATTTTGGTTGGTCTGTCGAACCGACCGACCGATGCACAGCGTGGGTGGTGGTGATAAAGAGAAACATGGAAGAGGGAGGAATATGACTGTATCTAACGAGAGGGGGAGAGAGAGTGTGTTGCTGAAAAATAATTTCCCAAAATAGCCCTACTTCCTTATTTTTGAATTCATGTTAAATGTTTAGTTTTAATTCTGGTCACACATTCTTCGTAAATGAGTGGTCAGAATTAGTTCCTATTTCTCACATAAGGGATGGTTCTCACCAGATCCACTCCCCATATATATATATATATATATATATATATATTCTCATATAGCTCAAAATAGTTCATGCACATTCTAAAACAAGGCTAAATATTGATTATAAAACTATTAAGAATTCCATAAACAGAAAGAGCGAGAGCGGGAATGAAGAAGAAAATCAGTTACCACCCTTGAAATCGCAATTATTTACCACCATAAATTCCCATTTCTCTTTTTACTCTTTCTCCTCCTCCTTCTCTCACATAAATTAACAAAATTTCTCAACAAATTAATTATTTGTTTTCAAGAAATTCAAGAAGAAAACTAAAAAAGAAAAGGAAAAAAAAAATGGTTTTCCCGGAGACTCCATCTCAGCAACCATGGATGCCCAATATCTATCCAGAGAAGGAAGATTCTATCTGCAGATTCATCGCATGCACCGCCGCCAACCGCCACGACGAGTCGACGAGGCCGAGCTTCATGATCCCTGCACCGAACGAGAGCAAGATAGCGATGTTCTCGCCCGCATACTATGCCGCATGCACCGCCGGAGGATTTTTCAGCTGCGGCCTCACTCACATGACCGTCACCCCGCATGCATTAATTACTATACCTCGTGTTTACACAATTAGCATTTCAAAGACTACTAATGCTAATGCTAATGCTAATGCTAACATGCATGTGAGAAAAACTATATGTATTTGTCTTAAGTTAACTTACATGATTTGTACTCAAATTAATTTTATGATATCATTATTTTTATAGCGATATAAATTTTATCCAACCATATGTGTAAGGTAATAGGGTACTATATATATACATATACACTACAAGTGTAGTGTTTTGTCTCTCCTTAAAAAGAAAAACATATACTAGCCAGTACCTATTAATTATTATAGGCAAACATGATTTATCGCTTTTCATTGTTAAACATTATTATATCCTTATGAGTATAAATAGAATTTATTAGATGAATTGTTTTAGGCACCAGAGAGGAAAAATTACTATGAAATTGTTTAGCTTGCCTATATATGTGCTAATGTACACATGTAAAATCATGACCTTGTAGTTTCATATTTTTCGTGTGATTCGCGAGATACGTATACAGCTAGCTAGCTAGTGTACGTCCACAATATATGTTTTTTTTAATAAATTAGCAATTAAATTTAAAGACCGCGCCACGGTGGACTCAAATCCAAGACCTTTGATCTCGGGCATTAAACACTCTACTATTAGATCAACACACGCACACACAATATATATGTGCTTTTGTTGGTACTTTGCTGCACAGAAAGATATATTGTTATTACGAAAGTTGTCACATAATATATGAGCGGCGAAATCGAAATCTTATGATTTCAGATGCTGACAATGTCGCGCGTGATCTCAAATATTCCTTCTAATTGGTGTTGGATTAGATTTACACGTGAAGAGATAGCTAAAAAGATTTCTCTCAATCTATTTTTTATTTTTTATTTTTATGAGATTGTCTCCTGTAAGACCGTCCTACAGGTCAGACCGGATTCTATTGATCCGGAACCTGACCAATAAATCCCGTTTCGCTCGATACGACTTAGACTACGCATAGACAAATTATTTAAGCCATAATTAATTAGGCATGCAAATGATCAGTAGTAGACGATGCATACGTATACTAATGTGTTTCCAAGTACTGTGCTGAGTTTTGGGTGTTGTGATGATTGTGTACTAAAATATGAACTCAGTTTTTATTACTCTTTCTATATAATCTTGCTTCAAATCAACATTTCATAACTAATTTTGCTTCATAGCGGCTCTTTAAGGTATGTATGTATGTACGTTTGTATATGTATTTGGAGAAATGGTTTTTTTCCTTTCTTTTTCCCATCGTGTATTTACTGTTTTTATGCTTTATAATCTTTACTAAGGGTAGAGAGAGACGGTAGTTCGCCGGCAGTAACATATCTTATGACTGTGTATCGCACGGGGTAAGAAATACTAGTTGAATTTTAAAAGAAAAAAATAAAAGATATATATGAAATTACTAAATTCAAACTTTTCACTGATATGCAAATTGCTAATTTGGTGGATATTGGATATAATAATGAAAACAAAATTATTATTTAATTATGAATACAATTTAAAAGAACAAAAATAAAAGAAATGAAATTAATAAATTCAAATTTTCTACCGATAGACAAATTCCTAATTTAGTGAAAATTAGGTATAATTATGGAAACAAAATAATTAATTAATTATGGATAAAAATCAATCACAAATCAATTCCAAAAGTAAATAAAAATTCGAATTATGAAATTTGAAATTCAAAATTTGAATTAACTTTTAAGATTAGCATCTAATTATGAGGTAAAGGGTATATTGACAATTGTATTATTTTTAATTTTTAAATAATATTAATTTATACGGACTAGAAAAAAAAAAATATATTGACCACCTCAACAGTGTTTTCAATTTTTTGTAATATAAAAGTAATGTGAAATTGTATATCTAATTGGTAAGAAATAAATCCTAATTGAAATTACTAAATTTTAATCAGGTATATTAAGGAACGTTACTTGAGAATTAAAAAAAATCATATATAATTTGATTGAATTTTAATATCAATTAATTAAATTTACCAACATTTTCACCTTTTTTATTTTATACTTATTTATTTTCACACTTTTCTTTTTTGAGGTAAAAAGTCACTGATTTTTTATTAATAATCACAAACGCATGGAACAAGGAGAAAACCCTCCACATCATACGCGTAGAAGGAAAATCCTTAGACATTTTAGCTAACTTGTGAGCAAGAACATTAGTATCACGTCTTCTAAAGTTGACTCGAAAACTAGGACATGATTGAATAAGAAGCCGACAAGTATTATTTATTTTCACACTTTTAAAAGCATGTAGAATTTGTTATTGACATTTAATGGAGAAATTATATACTGTAAGTACATTAATTACTGTTGATGAGATTTAATTCCGTTTGGTATTGTTATTTCTTGTATTCCAATAAAATAAACTTATTTTCACAACCCTAAATTAAATCGAGCTGGATGTAAAATATATACATGGAGGTTAATTAAAATACGTATACTAATTAGCATAGATTTGATTACCAAAAAAGAAAAGATTGCATAGATTTGATATAGCAGTATTTTGATGGTGAAAAGACCGGATTCCCCTTAATTAAATATCCTATTCCTATTGTGATTGGGAAAAGGATTTGAATTGTTATAAATAGAGTAGGTTAGGTTTGGGTTGATGAAAAAGTAAAAATCAATCTATGTATAGATCTGAAAGTCGATAGGGGTGCGGTGAATATGGATGCATCGTGGGTATCGGTTATGAGGGAACAGCGAGAGGCAATGATGAGGCACTTGGTTTCGCGAAAGAAGAGGAAGCTGGATGCAGCAGGGGAGACAACAACTAGGGATAATTATGCTAAAGATCTTCCTCCTCTTGTTCGTTTCGATGCAAAATTAGATGCTGCTCTCAAACCCAAACATCAAACAAATTTTGATCCGAGGACTAAGAGGAGGAGGCCAACATTAATGTTGTTTGGAGAATTACAAGCAAAACCCAAGGCAAAAGATATAAACCCAAATCTGATCGACATTACTAAGGAAGATGATGTTGAGTGGTGGGATGTGCCTTTTCTACGTAATTCTCACAACATCATTACCATATATGTGGAGCACCCTCGCCCCATCCAACCTCCGCCCGCTTCCGAACCACCTCCTCCTACACCTCAACCCTTGAAGTTAACCAAGCAGGAGCGCAAGAAACTTCGCACACAGACACGGCTGGCCAGGGAGGGAGAGAGACAACAGATGATTAGACTGGGTGTGTTGGACCCACCAAAGCCTAGACTCAAAATGAACAACTTCATCAAATTAGGTCTCGCCTCAGAGGATCCCACCAAGCTTGAAATGGAAGTAAGAAAAGCTGCAGCTGAGCGTGAGCAGGCTCACGTCGACAGGAACATTGCTCGTAAGCTCACCCCAGCAGAACGCTCTCAAAAGAAAGCCACGAACCTATTTGGTGATCATCATTCCAGCAATACTACACTTGTTTCGGTTTACAAGATCAATGCCGACCTTTCTCGTCATCCCCAGGCCCGTTTTAAGCTTGATATTAATGCCCAACAGAACAGGCTCACTGGGTGCGCCGCCATGATTTCAGATAAAGCTACAAGTGTTGTGGTTGTTGAGGGTTGTAACAAATCAATCCACAGATACGACAAGCTCATGCTTAAGAGGATCATCGATTGGACTGCTGAGGATGATGATCGGGAGAAACCTTGGTGTGTGCAGCTTGTTTGGCAGGGAAGCGTTGGGAAACCAAATTTTAGCAGATTTATGGTTCAAGGATGCACAACTGAAGCAGCTGCGCGCAAAATCTTTTCAGATCACGGCGTTGCTCATTATTGGGATCTTGCACTTGCACTCAACGAAGATCACCACTCACCATGACTTAGATGCTATTGCTATGTAATCTACTTCATTTTCATCTTCATCTTCATCTTGACACTAGTACTGTACAAATTTACTTATGTAGTTTCACACACTCTCTACCTATTTGTATTTTGCTTGCCGTTGATTTTCTCGTTCTTTCCAAAGAGTAAACTTCTCTTCTTCTCAATCTATACTTACAATTATGTGCATATTCATATTGTCCTTAATTTATCTTTGTTAATTGTGAATCTGGTAGTTTAGAGACAATCGATTATGTGAAAAATTATAGGCCGGGGTACATAAATGGAGTATTTAACAAGTAAATTGATTTTTGTCTCATAACATATATAGTTAATATAGGCCGGGGTAGTTTAGTCATCATCCCATATACTCTACAACTTTTCCGGCCAACTGCAAACCGCAGTCGGAGCAACTCCGGCTGAAAGGCCACGTATCAGTATTCCCATATAATGGTTCCGCAACTTTCAACTTTTCAGCCATGGTAATAGAATCAATCAAGTTCACATTCAGGATTCTTGCCATCTTTACTAAGATTAGAAACTTCCAACATGAATAAAATCTATATCCAAAGTATACTATTATAAGTAGCATGTATCTGTGTGAACTGACTTCAAACAACAATGGTGTTGGCAGCTCCATTTGATGAAACTTTTGGAAGAGTGATTTCAGCCAATGGGTTCATTATAAGGCCACGGCCGCCACCACCACGCCTCCGGTTCTGCAACGGGAACCCTTCACCGTCTTCGCTCTTTCCAAGAATCCTGCCAGCTGCAACTGATGCAGTAGGCCGACCTTCTGTCTTTCTCCGAAGCTTCGAGTTGAGGAATTCTGCACCGGGCAACGAGCAGCACGTAGCTCCTGCACCATCATTTCTCGACATTCTTCCAGTGGAGACAGCTAAATCAAATGAGATCTCATCAAGAGCCAGTTCTAAACCGTGGACACGTGCCTCTAGTGAATGAATGCCTCTTTGTGAGCTCCCAATAAATCTCTGCATCACGAAGCAATGATCAAATATCAGTACATATCTAAAATCATCTATGAAGACATGAAGGAATGTTGTACACTTAGCATACAACAGAGTACCTGAAGAATGTCTAGCAAATTCGACTGCTGATTTTCGATCTGAACAAGCTGCTTCCTGATCAGAGATAACTCTTCACAGTCTCTCTCGTTCCTACATATGTCCCCGGTTTCATTACTACTCTCACCACCCTGAACAACCCGACAACCACCCTCATGCACGAGATCTTGCTTCTCGTAGTTGTCAGTGAACAGAGCCCGTTTGATCTCTGGATTTCTGCCCTCATTTGAAGATCTCCTATCCCCACTAAAAGGCTTATTATCTTGAGAAACTGACGTGACAGAAGAACTTCCAGCAACGTCTAGTTTCATGTTGGAGGGCTTCTTGCTGTCCAATTTTCGAAAGATTGGAGGACCAGTTCTGTTTCCATTAACACCGACTGAACTTCTTGTCTTCGCTGCAGAAGCAGGAGAGACGTTGGCTAGAGACGCCCTGCTAGATTGCTCGTCTAGAGGGCTGATTTTCTTTACTTGTGGAGATGAATGGCCAGGAGGGCAACGTCCATCGCTACCAATTCCTGTTTATCGCGGATTAAAGTAAGAAAAACGAGATTTCAACAGAATGCAAGAATTGTAAGGACGATATATCCCAATATGAAGTGAGAAAGATACAGTGTGGATCAAACAAAACATTATCATAGAGTAAGGTATAAATTGCAGGCTACAAAAAACAAAACAAAAAAACAAAGATCAAATCTTTCATTAATTGAAACAAGTTAATATTCTTTTGTGGAAAGGATCGAGAATTTGGAGGAACTATATATGAATAAGGTAATAAATAGAACAATCTCAACATCATCAACCATATATAAAGATATACCTTTAGATGATGGTGAAATCTCATCCGTTAGATCAGGAATCTCCTTCCAAGCCTCTACCATCTGATTCATAGTCTCCCTCGCAGCCTTCACCTGATCAAATCACACACACACACACACACACATTAAAAACAGAATCAAATTTTCCAAATATAAATGTCAACAAAAATCAACTCTGTTTTTCCCAAATCAGATAAAATCCAAACCTTGTCGAATCGCTTAGCTTCAAAAGTCTTCAAGCAAGAAGCTTTATATTCCGACAGCGCGTCTTTCTCAACCGCCGCCATCTTCATCAGCGCCTCCGCCGCCGCCTTCCTCGCCGCCCAGTCGTCGCTACTCAAGAACTCCGTCAGACACGCGATCAAATTCTTCACCGCATTCTTCCCGCCGCCGCTCAAGACTCCCTCCACCGCGACGAGGCTGCCGACCAGCGCCAAGATGGCGGCTTTGGCCTTAAAGCTGTCGCATTTCGCCAGTTTCTCTAGCCGCGGCAGCAGCTTCCGCAGGCTGCCGACGTCGGGATTGGCGGAGCCCTCGATCACGGCGGCAAGGCACAATGCGACGCCGTTTTGGGTGTTGGGCTCCTGCTCGACGAAGAGCGGCTCGAGGAAGGGTTTGGTGATGGAGGCGAAGGGCGGGGAGGTGAGGTGCGAGGCGAGGGAGAGGGAGGCGGCGACGCAGGCGGCGCGGACGGAGGAGTCCGGGTCGCGGAGGCGGCGGACGACAGAGGAAAGGACTTTGGAGAGGTGGGGGGAGAGGGAGTTGCCGTGGTGGTCGGAGAGGACGGCGACGAGGCGGACGCACTGGCGGCGGACGGGGGACTTGTCGGAGGAGTCGGTGGCGGCGATGGAGGAAATGAAGGAGGGGAGGGCGTCGGCGGAGAGATTCCGGGCGATGGACTCGAGCTCCGACGCTGCGGCGGCGTGGGTATCCCTGTCGGAGAGCTTGTGGAGGCACGTGAGCACCCGGTGCTTCAGGTCACGTGCCTGCGCCTGCGCCTGCGCCTGCTTGCTCGACATTTTTAATATGTTGAGTGTTGGAGTTGGAGGGAGGAGGTGGTGGCGCCGCCGGGGTCTCCGGCAGCATCGCGGTGATGGTTGGGCGGTGGTTGGGGGAGCTTCCTAGTTTCTGGTGGATTACGTTGGGATTATATAGTGGGATGAGATTATGAAAATGACGGCCTAAACGACGTCGTGGCTTTGGATAAAGCAATCGTACATTGTCGTATTATGCTGGTCTCCCCGCCAGATGCATATGCTTTTCGCTCGCTTTTGTGCTCACAAATCTTTACATGTATATTTGAATAATATGTAATTAATTAAACACTAATTATGGAGAAGTTTTGTTTTATGCGATAATTGGCAGGTATTAAGAAATTAAAATTAGCTGGACATTCTTGAGTGGGATGTTTTGTCGTTTTATGAATTAATCAATTAATAATAATATTCTACAACAAGTGAGTATTTAACAATTTGCTACTCCTCTCTCAATCCCAGGTGTATGGACAAACAAATATTTTCCCCTAAACTTTTTAGTTTAATTTCATCAAAACTCTCTCTATATATATAGAAAGATGAAAAGGGTTATGATGAAAATCAACCCCTATGTATGAGTATTAATGGTAAACAATTAAAGCAAATGTGAATATATTTAATTTATAGTATTACTCTACAAAGATATTCCTTTAATTTTTCCTTTTTCCAAAAAATGTACTATATGAGTGTAATATCATCATATAGATTATAGAAATTAAATACACAGGAAAAAAATACTCCCTCCGTTCTTTTATAAGTGTCCCCCACCGTCAAATTACACATACCAAGAAAATAAAGAAATTTACCTATATAACCTTATTAATTACTATCATTAATGTATACATACAACTAATTAACAAATTACTAGAAGCATTAAATAAGGATAAAATTGGAAAAATGTCATTAATTTACTCTCAAATTTTGAAATAGGACACTTATAAGGAAACAAAAAATTGAGCTAAATATGACATTTAAAAAAGAACGGAGGGAGTAGTTTGATGTGTGGATAGAAGTGGAGGCTAATAACAATGGACGTGACAATAAAGCTACGCAGTATGCATGTGAACCTTTTCCCGACTTAGGTGTAATTTAATTGCAGTAAGCCTATTTAGAAAAAAATGTAAAATAAATAAATTATAGTAAGAACTTCCAACACGCCCCTTCCATGAAAAGTGTGGTCCGAAGATAGTGACACAGATTTTAAGAATATGTGGTAGATATATTTTGAGTGAAGAAAATGATCCACTTATATTTTGATTTGTTGTGAGATTTAAAATATTAAATAATTAATTAGGTCATTTAATTTCCAAAATGAAAAAACCACAACCGCCCAAAAAAAATTAAAACCAAACTTTTCGCGATAGGAGTATTTGTTATTATATTTTATTTTTCAATATTTAATCCGTGACAAAAAGTTGGAGGTAGGCAACAATAGGTTCGAATCTTGAGATCTTGTCGCGTCAAATTTCAATTTAGCATCATTAAGTTCTAGTTCACTTGTGTGGGAGAAAAGGTAAAATCTAGGATGATTTATATTACTCCTATATAATTTGGATTCACTTAATTAGGAAAATTGCGGCCATCATTAATAATTTGATACACCCAGATAAATATAATTATTAAGGGCTACAGTGAAATCAATAATCTTTTGGATATATGATTATTGGTTCTGCCCCCTATCCACAGTGGACACAATTAAAATGTCCACCGATGTTGTGGCAATGCCACATAAGATAGGAAGTCAAACCCAAAAAAATAGAAAAAATAAATTAATTCAAGTTACAAGTCATATTTGATAAAGTTACCTTAATTTACACCTTAATCCGCTAATAACAACTAATCGGTCACTTCATCACATTTTTTTCTTTGCCAACAATCCCATAAGGATTAATTAAGGTGTTTGTCCACCCGTCTCCTCACTCTTTTTTTTCTCCTTCCTGTTTTTATAACTTTATCAAATATAAGACTTAAAACTTAAATTAATTGTAACAACAATTTATTTAAAGAATTAATTTGCTCGCATCACTTTTGGCTTTCTCCAGATTTTGAGAAAAACCTCCAAAGACAGAGTTGATCACTAAAAGACTATGCTAATCCATCCCCTTGGACGACTAAGAAGCTACAAAATTAGAACTATCAAATGTGAAGTTCAGATTACTTTCTTATCCATGATTTGGACGATATAATTTTTTATCCAAATTTTTAAAGAAAAAATTATAGTATAAAAATTGATCATGAAGAATTAAAGTTCATAATTATTCGTTATAATTAATTCAAGTTACAAGTCTTGTTTGATAAAGTTATAAAAATAGAAAAAATAAAAATAAAATAAATAAAGTGAGGAGAGGTCTGAAATTGGTGACACCTTAATCCTTATGGGATTGTTGGCAAAGAGGCAAATATGATGAAGGTGACCAATTAATTGTTATTTGTTATCAAACACTATTTCTACAGGGGTGGGGTTAGGATAACGCGGGCCCTATGCATGTTAAAAAAATATCTCAAACAAAAGTATCACATTTTATCTCATATCATGTGGCGAATGAGCCCGTATAATAGTAAGTAAACTACACATGTGAAATTCGAACCTAAAACCTCCGACCTCAAAATACTGACTCCACCACAAGATCATTTCCAAATACGGAGTAAATTGCTGTTTGTGTGCGTGTTTGAGAGAGAGAGAGAGGAGAGAGACACTACACTAAGGCTGTGTTTGGTAGCCTAGATAAGACCCACATTGGATACATATCTAGGCTTAACTATCTGTTTGGTAAGATAGATACCTAATATGTAAAGCCCTTGATTAAACGGAGCCCGTTCTTAAAACACTCTAAACTACTGTTTCTCTTCAGCATACACAACTTGCACATACCCTCAGATAACAATTCTCACTTCAACAGTAACACTGATTAAAGAGTTCAAAGACAAAATTACCCTGTCAGTATTCATCTTCTCCACCCCTCTCCTCTCTCTGTGTTGCCTCTCTTTCTCTCTCCCATCTGCAAATCATTTTATTATCTCTTTTTTCTCACTCTGTCCTCCCTCCTTTCACTCTCTCTATTTTTCTTTTGAGTTGAAGAAAGTAGATCGAGATCCACAAATATCATGATTTGGTGTTGATGGAAACCCATATGAGATCTATCCGGATCCAAAACCCAATCGGCCTTCAAATAGGCAAAAAGGTGGAGGGAATGGAGATGCCATCGAGAACGACGGAGATGAAGAAGGCGGCGCTGCCGCCGAGGGATTCTGCCAGAAGAAAACTCCATTGAAATGCAGAGTTTAAGAAAGCAAACAAAAATGGGAAGGCCGCTTGGTGGCCTTTGCTTTGATTGCTGCTCGTATGGATTCTTTGAGATTTGATTTTGATGAAGGGCGGAACATAGTAATTGAATGACGGTGATTGCAAAAGGGTTTGATTTTGGGGAAAATTTAGGGTTTGATTTTAATTTTTAGAATTTGGCAGAACTAATATTTTTTAGGGGCCTCTGGCCCTCTGTTTCTTCATTCTATTTTCTCTTTTCTTCTTTTATTATGACAAAAATCTTAAAATTTATATATGTATTTAACTCGGCCCTATATACATAACAGTACTCAAGATTAAAATTCAGTTTTTTAAAATTTTATTTATCAATTATACATTAAATGTTGATTGGGGTTATAATTGTAATTTCAAATTTAATCTGGATTTTAAACTAGGATACCAAACATCTAATTTATGTTATCTACATTACATATCTTATCTACCAAACACAAACATACGATACCAATCTTACTTTATCTACGATACATATCTTACTTTAAATTATCTTATCATATCCTAACTTACCTACCAAACGTGCAGGTGTCCGTTTGTTATATAGTGTTTGTTGTGCTGTACAAATCAGCAAAATGTAGAGTGAAAAAGCGTAGAATTTTACCACGTCGGACGGGAAAGTGTGGGTGTAAATGAGAGTGCGTGTGTTAGATAAAAGTATGAACGGCGTACGGTCGTGGCGCTCGCATGGTGACTGCACTAAAATCAAGAAATAAATTTTAATAATAAATTTAATTTCGTTCCACTTAATTTGTGTCGCCTCAAGCCTCAATTTATGTTGGTCCGGTCTTGAATTAATCGATGGATACGTCGTCATTTTATGTTTTCTAGTCATTATCCCATATGAAAACAGATTACAAAATACTCTATAACTTTTCCGGGCAGGCCAACTGCAAACCGCAGTCGGAGCAACTCCAGCTGAAAGGCGACGAATCCATCAAAAAACCCCAGCTAAATCCAAGCACAAAATCCCTAATTTTCTATTTTCAGTTTTAATTTAAATTGTAAATATGATGCGACATATCTACATGTCAAGATATGTTTATGTCATTAAATGGTGATCGCCATGTGGACTCCAATGACCTAAAAAAAATTGGGGTGTTTAAATTACAACAAATACAAAGATGGTGTATTACTTGCAACAATTTAAAAGTCAGTGTTTAAAATTGCAAATAAAGCACTCCCTCTATTCCATTCATCTTAACACGTTACTGTTTGGCACGGTAATTAAAGAGAAGAGTAAAAAGATAAAAAAATGATAACTCCCACCACTTTTGAAAAGTTAATTGTTTTCATTTTTAGAATGTGTTAAGATAGATGTGACAACCAAATAAGGAAAACATGTCAAGATGGATGGAACGGAGGGAGTAAAACATGGTGTGCATTGTGTGCGTGTGTTAGCCTAGTAATAGAATGGTTAATACCAGAGGCCAAAGGTCTCGGATTCAAGTCTACCGGTAGGCGGCCTTTAAAACTTCTTGTAGAACAATTAAAAAAAAAAAAAGCCACGTTGTGCATTATTTCCAATTAACCATAAAGCAATGTTATTAAAAGAAAGAACAATCCAAGCGGTGCCGACATCAGCTCACTAGGTTCAGCTCTCCCTTCCCCAAGTAGGAAAAAAAAATCCCCTTCTGCTCTAAAAAATAAATACTCCGAGAATTATATCTACAAAGACATCAACCGAGAATTAATCAAATTCGTGCAAGGTAGAAAATACTAATTTCGAATAACTATGAAAAGATTCTCCTTCAGACAAGGGAGATTCAACTACAATTCTTGGGATACTAATGTTCATAACTTGTAAATCCAGATTATACATATCTTGTGTTTGTCAGAAATGCAACTTACCACTGTAAGATTACAAAACGATTGTCGTCCAATCTCTCTTCCAGTCATTTCGCCAAACCACCACGTCTCGTTTTGGATAGTAGAAAAATTCACATTCGTATCACGGCCCGCTCCCATCAGTTCCACCACTTCTTCTCAGACAAGGATATGAGCTGCCAAATTGAATACAAGTAATAAGCATGTAATAAGATTGATCCATCAAAAAGGAAACATAGTCATATGAACTTTGCAAGAATTCTACTTTTAGGAACAATCTTAATCTAGACAAAAGGAAATCATAGATGGCTATATTGTAATAACATATAATATGATAACTAGCTAGACAAAGTAATGCAATAACGACGACTGGAGTGGCCTTTCTTTTGCTCGTTGGAAACATCTTAAAAGTAAGCAACTGAGAAATTTACCGTCTATTGGATGCAAAAAACTAAACACTTCATGTAAGAAATAAGCTATTTTAAATTTACC
Source organism: Agastache rugosa (assembly GCA_031470985.1). Classification (NCBI taxonomy): domain Eukaryota; kingdom Viridiplantae; phylum Streptophyta; class Magnoliopsida; order Lamiales; family Lamiaceae; genus Agastache; species Agastache rugosa. The sequence goes on from CM062605.1 coordinate 31,290,966, forward strand.
TTATATTTCTTTTTACGACTTACTATATAGGACAAGGCTATTTTTAACCTATTTCTTCTTTCATTTCTTGAGAATTACTCTTTACTTTCTCATGCTAGAGTGATGTCTTCACAATTTTTAGCCATAATCTGATTCGATGACAGAACTTATACAAATATTATTTCATCTAAACAAAAAACTTAAGGACTTGTATCTAGCTTACAAGCTTGAAGCTATGAAGCAATAGCTTTACGCGATTAGGCTTCACGAGCAAAATTGATTCTTAAAAAGGAAAAATTACAAGTACAAAAATAACAATTTTAACTAATATGAAAAGGTGATAATTAGTCAAGGATAAATCTCAAATCAAAATAAAGTAAAAAACTTCTAGGAATATTTTATGAGAAAACCTACTCGTTCCATGCACATCCAGAGACAACTTAAATGATGCGATACCTCGTCAAATCCTAAGATGTTTTCAGGGCATAACAGACCATATTTTCACTAGTTATTTTGACTTAAGTCGATATTTTACCAAAGTCATCTTATTTCATCTGTTTACTTTAGATTCTCAACCATCACTGCTTAAACAAATCGAGAAACCCATATTAGAGGACTTTTACTCAATCCAGAGCACTAACTTGCTATGTAAAGATTGCTACATCCTAGGTAGGGTTGAATAGAACACGGCAGCAAGATTGACAGAAAAAAGGTACTCAAACTTGCAAAAAAGTTAAAATTGAAAAAATAGATTGAAGTTTGGTGTAAAAGATGATACTATGATTGAGGTTAAAAGTTAACTGCCTTTATTGTTAAAAAAAATAGAAAAACAACCCAAGTTAGAAAGGAAAATGTTATGCATGCTACATGAATTACAAAAGAAAAATTCATAACCAATATGGCAAACACAACATATGAAATATTCAGTGGAATATCAAATAATTGGACTCATTGCCTACCGTACATTTCCTTCGTAATCAGAAGTAGCATTCCTGTGAGTATAATACTTTTAAGAATCTTCTAATAGCACGCTCCATTAAATTTAAGAGATTTAGTCATTGAAACTTTTATCTAAAAATGGTGATCAAGTGCCATCAAAATAGAATTTTAATTTATGAAAGTAACGCAAACAGCACTCAGCCCATGAACAGGCAAGTGGATGCAAAAACAGGAAACAAGCAAGATTCATATGTAGAGTTTCTTGTTCACTAACCTGACGAGCAACTTGTGCCAACCGTCTACTGTCTCGGGATGACTCTGACAGCAAGCTAGCCTTGGATGGCTCCTGGTTTTTACGAGCATTTTTCTTATCTACATTTCTCTTTTCTATCTCAGGTGACACCGTCACTTCAGGCTCAATCGGAACTCCTCTCTTGCGCTTCCTTTGAAATGTGTATTTGATGATTCTTTCCCTTACGGATTGGCTAGTAAGTCCTTTAGATGTGTCAGAGAAAGTCCAGTCCAAACTGTTTGATGGCGTATTATCTTTTTCAACAGCCCCTTTACAAACAGGAGGCAACAAACTTTCTGCAAATCCAGTTTCCTCCCCTAACGGCACTATTTTTTCAGTCAATCCTTCATCCTTTTGTAGTACTCTCCCACCTGAAGATTCTTCACATTTCAGATGAATCCCTTTTTCAACGTCATCTGCGGATAGAATTGTGGAAGGACTCTCACTCAAGCGAGCATCGTCTTTCATTGAAACAGGAATGTGTCTCGTCGAAAGCTCTGGCAATTTCGCAGGTTTCTGGGGAAGATCAGTTAGCTTCGTAGTCAAACATGTTACAGTTCCTCTTTGTTTAGTAACTCGTTTTCTTTTCCGACGAAAAGGTTGGAAACTACTTAGCTTAATATCAGCCAACAATTTGTTCTCGAGTTCACTCCGAGTTTTAGCCCCAAATGATGGTGCTTTGCTGGTATATCCACCTTCTTCCTGCTCGTCGTTGTTGTTCTTGTCCTTTGGACCATCAGTTTTCCTAGGAAGACACAATTCCTTGTCCAACAGATTCCTCTCACATGCACGGATTCTTTGCGTACAGCCATTTCTATATAGTCCGGGCTCTTTGTAGTTGTCTCCCAATACTATGGAAGGCAAATCCCGATTTCTAATATGTGAACTACACATACAATCTTTATTGCTACAATAACACTGGGAACATCCATTTTGCTGGCTTGCATTCAACATTGTTACTTCAGAAGCTACAGCCATTCCACCTTGAGAGTTTGGATGAAGAAACTTACTAGATTCATATGAGTAAATTGTGGTAGGCACCTCTCCTGAACTATCATTATCGGGTTCGTTTACATTCTGCAAACTGTTTTTCTTCAACCTCTCCAATTCAGCCTGCACTTCTCCCAATTCTTCCCTGAGATCTCTGACAATATCTTCAGCCTCTTGAAGTTGAGCTTCTAGTTCTTCAATCTTCTTCTGCTGACTCAGCGCAGCAGCTTCTGCTTCACTAGTCTGAAAAAGGTGGCTGAAAATATAAGTTACACGATTGAAATTGTGTTTACTTTTTTTTGAGTATTATGTATTTAAGGGCTAGGTGATATTTGATAGCCAAACGAGAGCACACTATGTAAATGCATTGAGTTATGTCACAAGAGAAAGAGAAAACCATGTTAGTATTTCTTTAGCCTCGTGTGAATCAATAAAATCTAAGGAGAGAAAAGCATTCTACTCGTTACATTTCCACCATAGTCGAAACTTAAAAAGATAAAACACCAACCACTTTTAGATAATAAGGTCATCCTACAAACTTCGTCATATCAGGCATCATCATGCCAAAATGAATCCATATAGTTCAGCTGACAATAAATAGGTAGCATTAACATTAATACATTTGGAATGCGACACTCAATTCAAGAACTCCTCCGAAACATTTTAGCCACTAAGTTAACAAAGAAGATATCATCAGAAAAAACAAGCAAAATATAAGAAACAAACAAAAGCCACACATAATCACTTTCCCGATGGTAAACTCCAAACAACAACCAATGGAAGCTTACGAGAGAACAACATGAGGCAAACAATAGTTAAACATCACCAATAAACAATATCGGTGATCAAGCATAATCAATCAGAAGATCATTTCAAGAAACACAAATGGCAAACCCTAAACGAACATACCGATGTGGAGATATCCAGAAACACATCAAAAGCAAACAAAATCCACTAAAGATCAAGAATTTCAAACCAAATACTTCACCTTAGCATCCATCATTTGCTTGAGATGCAACAGCATCCGCAGCGCCTCATCCTTCGCCACTTTCAGCTCGTGCTGATACTGCACGGCCCTCCTCTCCGATGACATAACCCGAGCTGCTGCCTCCTTCGATATGTTCAATATTATATCAGCATACGCCTTCTTCAATGCTATCACTTTCTGCACTCAAATAACAACAAAAGAAGACAACTTTATAATTTATCCAGAAAAAAAATGCTCATTTCGACATATACACCATAAAGATACAATAAACCATTCCAAGATACCTACAGAAATCATCAAAACTCAAACCCCATTTTTGAAAATTTAGATTATAGTTTTTGAATTAAATCCATGGAAAAAAGACACAAACTTAATCAATTCTAGTGACGAATTAAGTATAACTTGTTCAAACCGTGAAACAGAACCAAAAAAAAAAGATAACCAAAACGGCACTGCATTTCCTAAAAATAAACTAGGAAACAGAAGAAATTCGTAACCAACAAACAAAATGAAAAATACGCCGAAATCGCCAAAAGCAAAAGCAGAAAGATCAAAGAAATAAGGAAACGGAAAGGATCGCGAACTTCAAAGCAATCAACAAACAAATGCTGGAGTGAAAAAAACGGTTAAGGGAATCAATTCGGTAGTTGGTGCGGCTGTTGAAAAAACAAAAAGGTGGTTGCGCCGCAGGGGAGACGGCGGTGGTTCGAGCCGGAATCGGCGGCAGAGATTACCTCTTTAGCGTCCATTTATCTCCGATTCCTCCGAAAAAATCGAAAAAATTATTCGTTTTTCCTGAGGTTTTTCGGTCCGAAGAGTATAATAATTCGTTTCCTAAGCAGAGAGCTGTCTTATGAACTGAATCTTCTACTCCGTACGAAATCTCCATTTTACCCCTAAGGAATCTGCTTTATTACGGAAGTGCCGATGGCGCTGATGATAATCGGGGGCGGTTTCAGTTTGGGGCTCTATGGGCGCGCGCAGAGGTCGAGTGGGCCCTACAGGCCTTGGCTCGTCCGACGTGGCGGTATCTGACGTTGCCAGGTGGAATTGGCACGTGGGATTCATGCGGGTATAATGGCTTTTGGAGGGAAAAAATAAAACCAAAATTGGATGTGATTTTTTCACATTGACTCGTGTCGTGTGTGAGGGTAAGCAAAAATTAGAATTGTACACGAGCCAAACAGTTCGTGAGCTATTCGGAGCTCGGCTTGAAAAAAGTTTGTTTATTAATCGAGTCAAGCTCGATAATTTTTCGAGTCGAGCTCTAGCTTACCTATATTAAGCTCGAAAAACTCGCAAACATGTTCGAGTGTGATACTAAACGAGTCAGTTCGCGAACATATTCGCGGGACTTTAAACGAACTTGTTCACGAATTTTTTTAATTATTATATATATTTTTTATTTTTAATATTTTTAACACCAATATTTAATTTATATATATATATATTGATAAATTAATATTTTTTTAACTATTATATATATATATTTAATGCTCATGATAATAAATAAAAATAATTTTATTTTTTAATGATCATGATAATAAATAAAAATAATTACTATATAATAAATAAAAATAATTTTATTTTTTAATTATTATATTTTTTATTTTTTTCGAGCCGAGCTCGAGCTCGGTCTAAATGAATATTTAGCGAGCCGAGCTCGAGCTTGGTTGTTATATGTCGAGCCGATCTCGAGCTCAAAACACAAAACTCGAGCCTTTGAATTTTCTAACGAGTCGGGATCGAGCAAGCTAGTATTCGGCTCGGCTCGGCTCGTGTACAACTCTAAGCAAAATCTGAAACGCTCTGCTTCAGAACATATTGATAATCTCGTTTATAGCATGAGAGAAGCTCATGTCTCTACGATCACGTAAGGAATAACCCAAGGGTTTACTAAGAAATCAGATGCAGTACCTCCTATTAATGAAAACAGCAAGCCCTTAAATAGGGAAAAGTTCAACAAATCCTAAAAGGAATAAATCTCTCGTAAGGAAAGTACGAGACCAAAAACAAAAAGGAAAACTAATAATTAACTAACTTAATAACTATTAACTTAATTAAGAAAATAATTAAAATAATAATTGAACTACTAATCTGTTGTTCTTCAGCACCATATTAAACATAGTCGGCCAAGTAAGAAGGCCGCGAGCAAACTCTTCGAGAACGCCGTTTCTCCCTTTCAACTGATCGACCCGTAGCTCGCTCATTTTCTTCCTCAGACTCCAGCTCGGCAGTATCAACCCCCCTCCTTTCGACCAACACCTTGTCCTCAAGGTGAAAAGCAGGATATGCTTTTTGAAAATCCTCCAAATCCTCCCAAGATGCTTCCTCAAGTGGTCGGCCTTCCCATTGAATGAGAATCTGCGGTTTACTGACGCCCTTATGAAGTATAGTGCGGAAAGAACATACAACTAACGGTTTCAATGTCGGCTGTCCGCGATCATCAATCGGAATTGGATGAATAGGCTGCAACGTGGAACCAATAAAAGGCTTAAGTAAGGAAACATGAAAAACTGGATGCACTCGACACCCTTCGGGCAACTCAAGTTTGTAGGCAACAACTCCTATTTTCTGACTAATGCGATACGGATCAAAATAACGCTTAGCCAACTTAGGAGACTCACGTCGAGCCACTGTAGACTGCCGGTATGGTTGCAGCTTGACCCACACCTAGTCACCCACTTCAAAGTTAACGTCTCGACGCTTGGCTTTGGCCTTCTGAGCCATACGATGTCGCACTCTGTCCAACGTCACTCGCAACTCGGACAAAACTCGATCACGGTCTAACAATAATGCTTCTAGCGCATCCACCGTGGTTGATCACGGAATATGGCGGGGAATAACAGAGGGAAGTCGCCCATACAAAGCTTGAAACAGACTCATTTTAAGGCTGGAATGATAACTAGTATTATAACAAAATTCTGCCCAACTCAAATAGTCTCGCCACTTTCCTGGCCGCTCTGACGTCATTGCTCGGAGGTATTGTTCGAGTTCTCGATTTACCACTTCAGATTGCCCATCAGTTTGAGGATGATACGCGGAGCTATGCTTTAATTTGGTACCACTAAGTTAGAATAAATCAGCCCAAAATTTACTCAAAAATACTGGATCACGATCTGAAATAATAATGGAAGGAAATCTATGTAGCTTAACAACCATCTCAGAAAATAACTGAGCCACCTTAGCTGTTGTAAACCCAGTAGGCAAGGCTCCAAAATGAGCAGCCTTTGTCAATCGATTCACGACGACCAAAATAACTGTGCATCCTTTTGACAACGGCAAATGAGTAATAAAATCCATGGTGACCTCGTTCCAAACTAAGGCCAGAATAGGCAATGGTTGCAACAACCCGGCAGGCGTAGTGGTTAAATACTTAGTTTGTTGGCAAGTCACACAACTTTTAACAAAATTCTCCACGTCGCGCCTCATCTTAGGCCAATAAAACATGGTCGACAACCCGACCAACGTCTTTTTAACTCCGCCATGGCCAGCAGTTGGTGAACAATGAAACTCCTGAAGCAATTTCTCCTTCAACGCTGAACTCTCAGATAAGTGATAACGGCCTTTGTAAGTTAACACTCCGTCGACTATATGATAATCATCACCTAAATTACCCTGAGAGCATTGTTGTTGGATTCTCATCATCTCTGAATCTTGCTTGTTCTCTTCACGAAGTTGTGCCAAAAAATCCGGTACTGGACAACTAGCAACAACCGTATAAATTCCACTTTGCTCTCGTGATTCTTCGCCTTCAGACACTCGAGACAAGGCATTGGCCACAATGTTCAATTTTCCAGGCTTGTAATCAATTGAAAAATCATAACCGATTAGTTTTCGAATATATTTCTGCTACTCAGGAGTATGAATGGTTTGTTGCAGAATTTCCTTTAAGCTGCGATGATCGGTTTTTATAAAAAAATGTCGCCCAATGAGATATTGTCGCCACTTGCCTACTGCTTCGAATATGGCATACAATTCTTTAATATAGACCGACTCTTCCTGCATTCTTGGTCCTAACTTTTTGCTAAAATATGCGATCGGTTGTCCCTCCTGCTGATCCCTCCTGCAAAAGCACAGCCCCTATACCCAACTTGGATGCATCTATCTCAATAGAAAATGGTCATTCAAAATTCGGCAAGCTCAATACAGGCGTGTTAGACATGATCTGCTTGAGGGCACGAAAAGCTTCTTCTGCTGTCTCACTCCATGAAAAATTATCCTTGCGCAATAGCTCCGTTAAAGGAGCAGCGACTGAGGCGTAACCCTTGACAAACTTACGGTAATATCCTGTGAGTCCCAAGAAACCACGGAGCTGTTTAGGTGTGCTCGGTCTTGGCCATGATACCATCGCCTCAATCTTCTTCAGATCTGCTCTTACTCCTTCTGCCAAGACAATATGCCCTAAATACTCAACAGACTGTTCACAGAAATTACACTTAGCGAACTTAACAAAATATTTATTAGCCAATAAACATGCTAGAACTTGTCGTAAGTGCTCCATATGTTCTTCCTCGTTGCGGCTATAGATCAAAATATCATCATAGAAACCCACAACAAAGTGACGAAGGTACGGTCGAAGGAGATGGGTCATTGCAGCCTGAAAAGTTGAAGGTGCGTTGGTGAGTCCAAAGGGCATGACCAAAAATTCATAACGTCCCTCATGTGTTCTGAATGTCGTCTTGTAAACATCTTCCTCATGAACTCGGATTTGGTGGTACCCGGCACGTAAATCCAGCTTCGAAAAAAATCGTGAACCTCCCAACTCATCTAACAACTCATCCACTGTCGGAATAGGAAATTTATCCTTAATTATGATCGCATTGAGGGCGCGATAATCCACACAAAAACGGTAGGTGTCATCTTTTTTTTTAACTAACAGTACTGGAGATGAAAATGAACTTTGACTTGGTTGTATTATCCCTTGCTCGAGCATTTCACTCACCAATTTCTCCATCTCACTCTTCTGAAGGTATGGATATCGATATGGTCTCACATTCACTAGCTGACTTCCTATCTGCAAATGAATACAGTGTTCAAACTTTCGACGAGGCGGAACCTCTGTGGGATTCGCAAACACTTCACGAAATTCCTCAAGTACACTCCTTACTGTTGTCGTCATTCCCTCAAATTCTGGTGGTTCATGCAATTGTTCTGGGGTCTGCTCACTTGATATCATGTACATTACAAACATCTCTTCCAACTCATCACGCTAAATCCTACTTTGCAGCATCTTAATAGTTACAGCTTTGGTCCCTAATGCGACATCACCTAGCAAAGTTATATTTTTTCGTCGCCACACAAACTCCATTCTAGACTTAGCGTAATCATGGGTTACTCTTCCTAATTGTTGAAGCCATTCCATCCCTAAAATAACATCTGGACCTTGTATGGGTAATACAAATAAATCCAGATGAAAAAGATTACCTTGTATCGTGACCGGTACTCCTAAACACTGATGCTGACATAGAAGAGAGTCGCTGTTTCCAATATATACGCGAAATCCGGCCGTGGACTGTACGTCCAATTTGAGTTGTTCTGCCAACTCTGGCTGAATAAAATTATGTGTGCTCCCATTATCTATTAAAATATGCAATAGATGTTTACCATGTTTGCCTTGCACACGAAGAGACCTTGGTTGTCCTTTTCCGGAGAGAGTATGGAGGCTGGATATGTCTCCGGACATCACTTCTGGTGTCCCTTCTGTTCCCTCACCCTCGAATTCTTCTCCGTCTTCGACATCTTCATCTAACTCCTCAGATCCCATGATCATTAGCCCTCTATTCCTACAATGATGAGATGGTGTCCATTTTTTATCACAACTGAAACAGATACCATTTTCTCTTTTCTCACGCACTTCAGCTGGAGTTAAGCGTCGGACCGGTAGTACATGATTAACTGTTTTTGTTGTGGGCAATATTGAACCTCCTGAACGAGCCGCGATTGGCGTCGAACCTTTCCCAGGTTTACTTACGGTTGAGGGGTACCGCAGCCCTGCTATTGTCATGGCATTTGAATTTGGCCCTTCCCGATTCCAACTGCGGCCCATTCTTCGCCCTTCTCTCTGGCTATCAACTATTTTTCCCTCAAATACCCTTGCCAAGGCAAAGGCTTCTTCTAATGTCGTCGACCGATTCAGCTGTAATTCGCGATGTATTCCCGACTTCAGTCCAGAAATAAAAAAATAGATTAGTAGGGCTTCAGACACTCCATGCACCTTATTTATTAAAGCCTCAAACTCTCCTTGAAATTCCTCTACGGTCCCTTGTTGAGAAAGTTTAGCTAACTCCCCTTCATGATCATCGAAGGGAGATGAGCCGAATCGTAATTTAATCTTCTGCAAAAATTGGGACCAAGACATTTTCTGTAGCATACCATTATTCCTTAGCCACTGAAACCACGCTGACGCCTTCCCATCTAGATGGAAAGCCACAATCTGTAGTCGTTGAGGTTCTGGAATATTATGAAACGAGAAATACTCATCGATCTGGAACATCCAACTGTATGGATCGTCTCCGTCAAATCGTGGCACATCTAATCGTAAAGAAGGTTCCCGAACCCCGTGAAGCAGATTTCGATCACCTCCATCCGGATCATCTTTACCAGGTGGAACCGTTTTCCACGACATCTTGGAATCGTGCACCCCGTCTTGAACCACATCCACCAGCGTTGCTATCTGTTGCTGCAATTTCTCATAGTTTAGCTTTGCCGTTTTGACGAAGTCATCTACTTGGGCGCTCAATGCACCGAATGGTTGTTTTCAATCCGCGAAGCTCTGTTCGTCCACCATGATGAGCTCTGGATGAAAGCACCAATGAAATGCTCTGCTTCAGAACGTATTGATAATCTCGTTTATAGCACGAGAGAAGCTCTTGTCCCTACGATCACGTAAGGAATAACCCAAGGGTTTATTAAGAAATAAGATGCAGTACCTCCTATTAATGAAAACAGCAAGCCCTTAAATAGGGAAAAGTTCAACAAATCCTAAAAGGAATAAAACTCTCGTAAGGAAAGTACGAGACCAAAAACAAAAAGGAAAACTAATAATTAACTAACTTAATAACTCTTAACTTAATTAAGAAAATAATTAAAATAATAATTGAACTACTAATCTGTTGTTCTTCAGCACCATATTAAACATAGTCGGCCAAGTAAGAAGGCCGCGAGCAAACTCTTCGAGAACGCCGTTTCTCCCTTTCAACTGATCGACCCGCAGCTCGATCATTTTCTTCCTCAGGCTCCAGCTCGGCCGTATCAAAATTGAATCAATATTAAAAATTTAATGCAAATTAATAGGTTTTAGTTATTTTTTTTAAGGGTTTAGTTAATTCGGGTATCAATTAGGGCAACTAAAAATCGAAAAAGTTTCAGTCAATTTTCAATTTTTTTATAAAATGAATCAATTTTTTTTACATGTTTTATTATGCTATCTTATTTGGCTTTGCATTTGTAAGTAATTTGTATTTAAGTTTGTATTAATTCTAATTTTTTACTACTCCAATTAATAATTTTATGATATGTTCTTTACAGAAAATAAAAAAAAATGAAACATATTCGGTCATGTCAAAACTAAAATCAAAATTTAATTCGATTGCGGTTTCATTGAAGTAAAATGAGTTGGTACGTTCAGTTAGAATTGATATAATTCGATAATCATCATGCTATAACTTCAAATCAATCAAAACTTGAGAATCTTTATAAACTATAATAGTAAGGTGGGATTGTCGCTTTTAGAAACTTTTATTTTAAGTTTTTTTTTTTAAATTTTTGACTTTCCGATTCTGGAAATCATAAGTAAAAATGGAACATTACAATTATTCATTAATAATTTACAATCATGCAATTAATAAAAGAAGTTACGAAATCAAAATTAATGGTACAAATTAATTTATTTCCTAATTTTATTGATTTTGTGCCTATATAATCTAGAAATCTACAAGCAAAAATACTCATACACACTTCATCTTCTTTGTATAGTTGGTCTCTTTTGCTACCAATTGATTTAGGTTGTGCAAGCATGATCAACAAGTTTCTAATTGTCTATCTTGCTTCTCAACTATTATAATTCTAATAACCTCCGTCATTCCGTCCACCTTCATTTCACATTTCAAGACGAAAGAAAGCATGATTGATATGAAAGAAGCTACCGTACAAGAGCATTACAATTGCTTTTCGTTCTTCCTGAAGAAGTTCATGATAAGAAAAAAAGTTTGGAGATCTATGATTTGGTCAAGAATGCATAGTTTTAAAAGTTGTACTAGATTATTCATTGATTATTATTTTTGTTACTGTTTTGTTTAATTTAGATTTAAAATATTTTGCCAATGAGAAAATTAGAAAATTTATATTTGAAATATTTTTCTACATTATATAAAAGTTGAACAGTCTTAATTGAATCGAATTCTATCTCTCTCTACAAGCTATTAATTTTTTCTCCGAATGATTATAATGGTATGTATGTATGTTTATATATTTTGCTGAAAGAATATACATTTGAGTCAATAAACTCCTTTACATTGTTATGCTTTTAACATCTTTATTGTTATAATAGCAAGGCCGACCTGCCATTTATAGTAACTTTTATTTTTCATTTTTTTTAATATTTTATTTATAGAATTTTTTTTTAAATGGTACTCCCTCCCATTTGAAATGTAGGTCGTTTTGGCTAATTGCACACAAATTAATAAATAAAATTTATGTCCAAAGTAACCTCAATTGGTGATAACTCTCATGGGCAAATAACTCTCATCAAAGTAACCTCAATTGATGATCGACGGTTACTCCTCTCTTGGTCTTCTTCATTCAGCGTGGGAGTTATCATGGTCAACTACTTCTTGTGATTTGGAGCAAAAACATTCGAATATGGAGGGAATTGACAAACTGAATTAGCTTCCCACAAAAAAAACAAACAAACTCAATTAGCAACGTCCATAATTTGAAATTTTTGCCACCACAATTTGAAAGCATGTCGTTCTATGTTCTACTGTCTACAAATATGTTGTGTGTAGAGTCAAATATTCACATCTCTATCGATGGCTTCAAAGTTTACAATCGAGTTGAACCAACCTCCTCCAATCATCGACCATGAATTTTATAACGAAGAAGAAATCCCAATTTCAGTCACGCCTTCTTCGGCGGGAAACATCATAATCGAACTAAACGACGACAATCATGAGGTTGAATATCCTATTGTAGAACTCGACGTACATGAATTTAGGGAAGACCATGATGGAGCGTCTTCGGATTCATCGGAGGAGGAGATAATTGTCGATCAAATAGGAAATAACTCTGCATCGACAACTACAAATGGGGAACAAGGTATAATGATCTCTTTCTTTTCAGTTAGTATGTTTTCATTTCATAAAAAAAAGGGTAATTTTTTTTAATTAACATGGTTTCAACCTTTCTACTCTACATGGATTTAGTTCACTTCTGATTTTTCAGTTGCTAAAATTTTCGCAACTCTGCATTTTTTAACTGGTTCTGTTCCGTTTTTCTTCTTATGTTTAAGAGCATGATGATCGATTTTATAAAAAGGAAGCGGGATTTGGATAAGTTGTTTTCTTTTGGTTTGATTATGATATTAGCATTCGATTTTATTTTTGAGTTGTTCCAGAGTTGCTACTTTACTTTAACTTTTAGATTAAAAAACTTTTGTAACTTACTTTAGTTTTGAGTTACAGATCATTGTTTGTAGGCAGAAAAAAAAAATCTTCTTATGTTAATAAAAATGGTTAAAATTAGGTTCTAAATAAAGATGATTAATTTATCTAGTTTTAGCTTCCTTTTTTTACTGGAGTTACAAACTAGTATGATTAGAATTGTGAGATTATATCAACCATTTTTAGCTTCCCTTTTCTACTGGAGTTACAAACTAGCATGATTAAAATTGAGAGATTATATCAACAATTTATCGACCTTTGCCTTTTTGGTGAGTATTAGGAGGTGGACTACTTTTTCATGGCTGATAAAAACTTGACATGTTTATCTATGCAATCATGCGATTTACAAAAAATCTTGTGTTACGATATTTGTATTTTACCTCGATGTTAATAGGTAATGTTCGAGAAAGGAAGAGAACATTCGTAACTGATGTCGAACGATGGGCGGTTTACCGCACATTGTTGGAGAAGAGCGTCAACGGTAAATTAAAGAAAAATACGACAAAAGAGGTGCAACATATGTTTAATATCAAGAGTTTGCGCACAATACAGAGAATATGGAAAATTCATAAGAGAACTCCACAAAACATAGATGTCGATGTTTCGTCAAAGAGGGCGAAAAATTGTGGTCGAAAACGAATCGAAGTTGATTTAAGTCAGATTCAAGAAATAGGGTTGCATCAACGGAAAACTCTAACGTCTCTTTCGGAGGCTTTAGGAGTTAGTTACTCAAGGTTGTATCGTCTTTTTAAACTAGGTGTCATCCGTCGTCACTCAAGTGCGATAAAACCACATTTAAAAGAGGAAAATAAAACATCACGACTAGAGTTCTGCTTGTCGATGCTTGACGAAAGCACCACATTGAATGACTAAGTTTAAGGGAATGTATAACTACGTGCATATCGATGAGAAATGGTTTTACATGACAAAAAAAGATCAAACATATTACTTACTCGAGAATGAAGGAGATCCTGACCGGTCATGTCAAAGTAAAAATTTCATTGCTAAAGTCATGTTCCTAGCAGCCACGGCTCGTCCCAGATTTGATGATGAAGGAAGAGTGATATTTAAAGATAAAATTGGATGTTGGCCATTTGTGACCGAACAACCGGCCCAGAGAAGTAGCAGAAATAGAGAAGCTGGCACTATGGAGATGAAGGCGATTACATCTGTAAAGATGGATACTATAAAAGCATTTTTAATTGAAAAGCTTATTCCGGCAATTCATGAGAAGTGGCCAAGATCAGAACATGGGGAAACTATTTTCATCCAACAAGATAATGCTAGAACACATGTTAAGCCTAATGATCCTGATTTTCTAGCTGCGACTGCACGTAGTGGGTTAGACATCCAATTAATTTGCCAGCCTCCAAACTCTCCTAATTTTAATATACTTGACCTTGGGTTTTTTAGTCTCCTCAAGGGAATCAAGTACAAGCAATTGCATATTTGGTTTTAATTCGTTATTTCCATTCGCATCCATTCTTTTGGATGGATTGTCACTCCTAAAATAGAAAATGTAAAGAATATGAAGGAGAAAAAAAATGAACGACATGCAGCATGAAATACAAATTAAATTGGGAATAGAACTCACCACGCAGACCAAATTCGATATAGCCGTCGATATTCTTTGAACTCCAGAATTTTGGAGAAGTTAGATTGAAAAGGTCAAGAATATAAAGGAAAAAAAATGAACGATTCATGAACATCTGAAGAGTTGAAATGAGATTAGATACAATTAATGGCATTATATACAATTAATGAGAGAGATGAATTAATATGGGCATTCATGGTATAAAATTCTAAAACGTCAAATGAAACATAAATATTCTAAAATGCCAAAACGACCTACATTTCAGATGGGAGGGAGTATATCATAATTGTATATTAATAGTTCTAATCATTAATCAATTAAATAATAAGTTACAAAAGCAATAATTATGTTAACTAATTAATTTATTCAATAATAGATGTTATTAATTTATTCAATAATAGACGTTATAAATTAATATAATGCATAATTCATGGCAACCAATTAATTTATTTTCTAAATTCATAAAAAAAATTGCTAATATAATTTAGAAATCCGCAACCATAATCATTCACACTTTTCTACTGCATTTTTGTTAATGTTCTATCATCAACAATAGAACGGAAACAAAATTTGCTCTCAATTCTTGCAAGTGTAGAACTTGCAAGAATGGAAAGTATGATCATCCATTGTTCAAATGAGACATCACCGATCAGACGAGCGTCGAATGAGAATCATGATTATAAATTTTAAAGAGAAAATTGGATGACCAATTTTCTTCTACAATCAATTTGAAAGAAGATAACGCCATGAAGATGAAGAAAGAGTGAATGATGGTGTCTCATGGTTTTCAATTTAATTTGTTGTTCTTTTCAGCTTTCTTCTTTTTCTTTAATATAATTTGTGTGTGTGTGTGTGTTTTTTGTTCAGTTTTTATATAAATAATATGTCATAGTTTTCAGATTTTGTTTTATAATAATGTGGTGTCGGAAATGGGTCATATCTTAGTAGTAAGTCTTCGAATTTAGTATGATAAGAGATGTTTAATTGGAATAATAGTACTAAATATTGGAGCATTTAGAATTATATTACATATATAAATTATACATATTAATATTCTTGCAATTCTCCTGGTCTTTTTAAATTGAGAATAATTTATGAAGAAAAATTGAATATCTATAGTTGATTTTTAAATAATTTATTTTAGAAGTTTTGGCATTTAGAGACGAAGTCAATCCAGAAAGATACTTTATTGAATTGAGATGAAATCCCAAAGAAATAAACGGAAGGAATAGGCGATGTAATTTTAATATTTGAGCTCAATACCATATCTCATCATGTTAAAAGAAATATCATATTTCAGAAGTCTAGAAAAAAAATTCAATTTTTTTCCTCTCAAGATATGCTGACTTTGACCCTACACGCACGTATATTGGATCATTTTCGAATTTTAATTTTAATTAATTCATTTCACAATTAATTAATACTTACAAAATTAGATGAATAATTTTAATTTTATGATGGTCTATCGAGAAGTAATAAATTGAAATGGATTAAATATTATGAGATGAGTTGAATTATGTAGTCATTAGACGCTAATTTTTCATCAATATAATGACGATAGTAATTTGTTTATTGTTTCACTAAAAATTTGATTAAGGGATGGAAGAAGTAAGAACCGTCGGTCGAATCTAAGTAATACTCATATTTATAGCAACTATGAATTGCCATTTATTAAAAAAAATGTTTTCTATTTTTATTTTATTTCATTAATAAAAATAATTACCGGCCGCAACAAAGGCTATATATCAATGGTATGAAAATATTTGGTCCGGTTGGTTGTCATCTCCATATAGTTGTAGACGTTGCAATATCAATGGTATGAAAATTTTATTTTATTTTTCTATTTCAATTGTTTCAAAATTTATCTACATTTGACATTTTTGTTAATTTTGTGTGATCGATTTTTTGCATGAGTTGTGTTTGCTTGAGATGAGCATTGGGATCCTTCTATGCAAAGAAAAAACAAAATTAAACTTAACCCGGTCATCATACGGGTGCAGATTTTCTACAACAAGGAAAATTAATCGGGAGGATTTTCTACATACATCCAGGAAATGGAGAGATGTACTATTTGAGATTGCTTCTCAATATTGTACGTGGACCGAAATTCTACGAAGATAAAGAGCGTAAATGGTGTACAATACACATCATTCCGTGACGTGTGCTATGCATTGGGTTTGTTAGACAGTGATAGAGAATACATTGACGGAATTATAGAGGCAAGTCACTAGAGTATTGCTCATTCTCTGAGACATGTTTGCAAATCTACTATTTGCTAATTCAATTAACAGACTGGAGATTAATTATTTGGGAAAAGTGTTAGAAGAATCTTTCAGAAGATATTCTATACATGGAATCATTTACAAAATTCAACGTCGTTGTATCGAGAGTACAAAGTCGAAGTGGTTTGAAGATCCTGATATGCAATAAAGATAATAAGAGTCGTGCATGTACAATGAACATTGTTTACTGGGAAAATTTTCAAAATTTAAAGATATATGAATTTTAAACAAAATTTAATTTTAATTTATATTGTTTGATACTTTTCTTTTCTTTTATATATTTTCCTTACTCATATTGTTTTATTTTTACAAAAAATATCAAAATTCAACTTACCCCGTGCATCGCACGAGTGTAGTACTAGTAAGGAGAATTTTTTTCTCACCACTTACACGAAAACTAATATTCCCTCCGTCCCTCTCAATTTGTTTACCTTTACTTAAATGGATGCCCCATTCAATTTGTCTACTTTCAATTAAGGAAAGAATTAACCATTCAAAACCCTTCAAAAATGGTGAGACCTATCAACTTTCTATCTTTTTACTTTTATCATTAATCTTCGTGCCGAACAGTAAGTAGACAAATTGAGTGGGATAGGGGGAGCCGAAAACAAAAAACACAAATTAGACTTGTCCACGAGCCTGGAAGTTGAAACCACCGGTTATGGTTTCCCTGGAGGTTGAACCGTAATCGGCCCGCCAATACTATTCCTGGTTCTGATTCCGGGCTTAGAACCGCCGGTTCCGGTTCGGCCCTCCAATTTTTGATTTTTTTTACTATTTTTTGTACTCTTATACTAGTATAAATATATTACTTTGATTACGATAAATATATTATGTAAATGAAGCATACAACGAACATTAATTATTAATATGATTGACAAAAATGAATTGATTCTTTAATAGTATGAAGAATGAAAATTTTAATAAAAACAAAAGATAGAAATGATTTGAAAGAGATGAATTCTTAAAGGGATATGTTTTTAGATATAAAATAGAAATAATAGATAATTAATATATATATATATATATAATTTTTGTCGAAAATCGCTGATTTAAGGCCGAAACTGCAGGTTTAAGACCGAAAACCGACGGTTTATTACATGTATATACTTATTTTTGTAATAGGGTCTATTAACTATAAATACATAACATTTTTTCAAATTTTGAAAGTGCACATGAACTTTTTTTTTTCTGCCTCAATATACATAACCTTTAATTTTTTTTTCTGATTTTATAACGGTCACCGATTTTCCCCAAATTAAATCCTATGTGAACGCCGGAATCGCCACAGTAAACATCGTATTGCCAACTCATATTTCTAAATAAAAAAAATTAAATTCAAATTCTCTTCCTTCCCACCCATCTCTCGTCTGTTCTCTCCCACCCCTCTTCTGCCGCCGCCACCACCACCACCCCTCATCTGCCACCACCACCACCCCTCGTCTCCGACCGCCGCCACCACCACCACTCCGACCGAGGCCAGCCACTCCATTATTGTTATCTCCCAGAGATATTCGGCCGCCCCGGTGCCGATTTGATAGAGCGGTGGCGCTGGTGGTGGCCGCTGAAGTTTCAGTCCTTATTCCATTTGAGATGCGGCAGCGTAAAATTGTGCAGCGACTGAGATTTTGCAGGAACATTTGAAGCCATAGTAGCAAATTCCTATCGCCTTTGAACGCTTTTGTCAGGGGCTAAACGTGAATGAAGCTTCAGATAATAGAATTGATGGTGTAGAGAGAGAGAGAGAAGGAGAGTGAGGTTGCAAAGAGGAGAAGATGAAAGGGAAATTAATTGAATTATTGTTTTGGTGGTTTGCATCTAAAATTTGGTTTTAGCCGTCCTCGGCCGGCCATTGTTGGATGCTTCAAGGCTTCTGAAAATCTGAATTTCTAAAGTGAAACTCTCAATCTTTAAATTCAAGACCATATGATACGATTATCAAAGAGGAAAAGGCTACTTCGAGTGAGTCGAACTCTAAAAAATAAAAGAGAGACGATAAAACAAAGATATTTTCATTCATTCATTGATAAACTTTCTCATACATTGCGATGCTATTTAACTACTGTGGTGCAAGACCTTCTTCTGCAATCTCTGATAATTCTAACAGAAAGTTGGGGACCACTAATATATTATTTATATCCTAACATTGCTAGGAAGCTTCGTTTCATGCCTGGGCCTTCTATTAATTAGGCCAATTCCTTTATTTTGTGTAGTTATAATCTCAGGCCCAATAATAAGTTATTTTGCTTCTGAGCTTGGCGTAACACTCCAACCCTCTTCGACAACCACCTTGTCCTCAAGGTGGTAAGGGTTAACGCTCATCGGCTGCTGGAAGAGGTGATGATACTGAAGCAGCAAAGCAAAGGCTGTAATTTGATTGGGCCCGTGTAGGCAGCTTGAAGAAAAAGACATGGGCCTCCATTTCTTATGGGATTGGGCTCCAAGCAATATGATAAGTTGGACATGTCCTCCTGAAAATTGGGCTAAATATAAACCTCTATTGGCCCATTAATTAAAACTTGGGATGTCAGATTTAATCGCATAAACGAGACAAGAGGAGTCTCCGGCGGCGGTTCACCGCACAGCTGGACATGATAACCGGCGACAACAAGCACGTCGATAGCAATCGGTAAAGTGTAAAAATTGAAAACGACACCCTCGGTAGCAACATCAAAGTGTGCCTCACCAACGCGAATGAACTCAAATTCCACCATGGGAGATGATGGTTTGAAAAATTTATGGGTACTGCCGTCGTCAATAAGCATGGCATAGGTGGGAACCGGCATGTTGCAACGAGCGAGGAGCACTCGAGCTGATCATCGTGCGAAGACTTGGAAACGATTGTGGAAGAGGACAAGATTTGGGATTAGAAAGTAGTTGTCGAGGTGGAGGCTGAGATTGTAAAACATAGGTGATATGACCAGGGGGGCGAGAAGAACTAGCAGTAAAAGAAAACTCGAAGGAATGATGAGATGTGTGCAGATCTCGATCGTGTTCCTTCTTGACTTCAGCCGGCCATAATAGGCGGTTCGGCAAATAGGGCGTGGGAAGGAACGAAGGGTTGGTTTGTGGTTTGAGAGCTGATGGGTTGAAGCCAGGTGAAATTGGTAGTGTTGAGGGTGGATTAGGTGGCGGCAGACTGGGTGGAGAGGGAATAGGCGGCGGAGGAGCAGTTTGCTGGACAGGTGGCGTAGGAGTAGTCGAAGATGTTGGTGGAGGCATCATCTTCTTTGAGCGGGTGAGAAAAGGTATATCTATGAAATTGGGTGGTGGATCTGTGGGTGTGGAAAGCGGCAGAGGATTTGGTGGAGGAGATATCAACGGTGGTGTTGCAGGTGGAGGCGGTAAATCTTGCGGGGGCCCTGTGGGTGGAGGTGGTATTGGCGGTGCAGGTGTTGGCGGCGGCGGTGGGTGGAGCTTCGGAGGGGGTGGTGGTGCAAGCGCTAGCGGAGGAAAGCTGAGGGCGGATAGAAACGGTGGATGAGTGATCGACGCTTCTGGTGGTAAGGCTGCCTCTGAAACATAGGTGATTGGAGAATGGGTGATTGGAGATGAAAACGAGCAGAGATGCGGCGAACGAATAGCAGCGGAGTCGGAGGGTGTCAGCGTATACGAATCAAATAATTTTGGTTCACTTCGGTATTCGATTCGAATTTTTGATATTCGAATTCGAAAATTTATGATTCGAATACAAATACAAATATTTTTTTTGATTCAATTAGTTATCAAATACGAATTCAAAATCATGGTATTCGATTCGGTATTCGAAAATATTCGAATATATATATATACACAAATATATATTTATATAAATATATATATATTCATAAATATATATTTGTGTGTGTATGTATATATATATATTAAAAACTAAATTAGAAAATTAAAATAAACAAAAGAAGGAAATTTGATACGAAATATTGTTTTATAAAAATTTCCTTCAAAATTGCAAATCGAATCGAATAGTCTAAAAAATAAGGAAATTTTGAATCGAATATTTGAATTGTATTGTTTATAAAACATTTAAAAAATCGAATCGAATATTCGAATATTCGCGAATAGCAATTCGAATCGAATACGAATAAAAAATAAGATTCGAAATCGAATCAAATACCAAATCGAATTTGCGAATATTTTTTCGTCGAATCGAATACAATGATATTCGTTTCGATTCGATTCGTATATATCCCTATTCAGCGGCGAAGGAAACGGAGGAGGGCTGACTGGAAGAAGAAAACCAGAAGAGTGAGGATGTTCAAGTTTGGCAGTGAAGAATTCCATGGAGGTCTGAAAATTGTAGAGGACAGTATTGATTGTGAGGAAATAGTTGTCAAAGTGAGTTTCTAGCTCGTTAATGGCGGCTAGGATTTCAGATTTAGCCATGAAAACAACGAAACGATGAAAAGAAGGGAAGGAAGAAGAGATCAATGAAATCACCAGTTGATACGATTATCAAAGAGAAAAGACTACTTCGAGTGAGTCGGAACTCCAGAAAATAAAAGAGAGACGATAAAACAAAGATATTTTCATTCGTTCATTAATAAACTTTCTCATACATTGCTATCCTATTTAACTACTGTGGGGCAAGACCTTCTTATGCAATCTCTGATAATTCCTAACAGAAAGGTGAGGATCACTAATATATTATATCTATCCTAACATTGCTATGAAGCTTCGTCTCAAGCCTGGGCTTTCCATTAATTGGGCCAATTCCTTTCTTTTGTGTAGTTATAATCTCAGGGCCAATAATAAGCTGCTTTGCTTATGAGCTTAGCGTAACACCATATGCCCTTGGAAGGTTTTGGATGAGAATTTCACGAATCGGTGCCGCCGTGTCATCGCCGTCGAACCAGAGGGATGGTGGAGGGGGTCGGAGAAGAGGGATGGGAGAGAGAAAATGTGAGAGAGAGTGGAGAAACATAAAAGAGAAAGTGAGATTTTCTTTAATTTTTTTATTTTCTAATTTCTTTTTTTTAAAAGATTTTCTAATTTCTTTATTGAATAATATGAGTTGGCAATATGATGTGCCTTTTTATTTTATTTTTAATTTTTTAATCAAAACGACGTCGTTTTGTAAATTTCGGTGTCCATTGTGGCGATTCCGGCTTCCACATAAGATTTAATTTGGGGAAAATCGGCGACCGTTGCAAAATAAGAAAAAAAAAAATTAAAGGCTATGTATACTGTGGCAGGAAAAAAAGCTCATGTGCAATTTCAGAATTTGAAAAAATGTTATGTATTTACAGGTAATAACCTCTTTGTAATATATATAATATTTATTAATTTTTTTTTAAATTTTATAAACTACCGGTTAACTTGCGGGCCTAACCGATGGTTCCGGTTACCCATCCGCTTGAACCGTAACCGGCCATTCTACCGCCGGTTCCGATTACGGTTCGAAATCGTTGACCACGGTTACGGTTAAAAAACCGTTGACCGGCGGTTCGGTCCCGATTCGAACTGCCGGTTCATGAAAAATGGGTAAGTCTAACACAAATACTCTATATTTTTTCCAAAAATCAAAAGGCTTCTTTGAAGCACATCAAAGTTCTTCAAAAATTCCACAAAAAAATACAAGAAAAGAAACATTCGAAACAAATTTATATGGTATATATGTTTTTCTAAAAATAATATTTATTCCAAACTAAAATTAAACTCGACGCGGTCCAAACTCTTAACGACTCTTGGACTCTTTCCCTACCTTCCTATGCCCGTCTTTTTCCCGCCGCCAATCGGCGTCTCCTCCTCCACGCGCCGCCGAGATCAGCCCATCGGCCCCCGACATTTGTAATCGTAGAAGTTGCCGCCGCTGAATCCAAGCCTAAATACGGTTGAAGGATACCCTCGCATTTTCAGGTTTTGAACGGATTAACTTTTTTCCCCATAATTAAGAGATTAAATGACGTAAATGAGAGGATTGGATGGATGCTTTTACTCTTGCTGTTATTTCATTATCAACCCTGCAAATAATTATAATTGTTTGGGTTTGAATGCATTTTTGTTCTATACAATATCAAACATAAAGCAGGAGAAACGTAATGATTATATTCCACAGCTGCATATATATTCTATATCCAGAGTAGGTTTATTTTGGATTGGGTTTCATCATGCATGAAAGAGCCTTTATCATCTTTAACTATTAGAACGCCAGTTTTCTGTCGAGCATCCGGGCATGCCGCCTTTGCTAAATTCTATATAAAATGGCTGCTTTTTGTTTCTTTCTGCGTGACTGGTAATCTGAGTGGAAAATTGGATATTTGGACAAATGCTCCAAGTCTATCACATGCTAATTTGATGTGAGCGTTATGAAGAGACGAGCGAAATTGCTTGCAGATTATGGTTGTTGTATCTTTTGCAGCATAATTATTGTGATGAAACTTGTGCTTTACTAATATAGAAGAACTGGTATTATGTTGACCTTATATCTGTTGCAAAGAATTATGCAGAGTAACGGGCAATCTCTACTGAGGGGCATCTATATTCTATATTAAGTTGATGAACTTTACTTGATATATTTGGCAAAGATAGACTGATAGAGGCATATGTAGGGATAAAAGAAGCCGTCATAGATTAAACAGGTCCTTTGGATATGAATATGAGGAGACATAGTTGAATTTGAAATATATGAAGTATTTGCATTCTGACATTTTGTCCATGTATGTGTGAGGTTATTTGAAATTATTTGCAATTCTTTCTTGTTGTAGAGCACCAAGCTTTTTCTCAGTTGATATGTTTGCCAAATTTGGCTTTAGATCTCAGGTAATCATAATTCCTGCAGGACAATATGCAACGGGCTCTATTCTAGTTTGCTGATGTGTTCTTCCTCACGTTCAAAATGGGATCCGATTTTCACATTTAATACCGTCTTTTCTTCTTTTATTTCTTTTTAGGAGGTGGTGAGTCTTGGATCCTTCTGGAAAGTTCTCTTGTTAATCCTTTTTTAAATCAATATTTCCTATGAATTGTTATCTCATTTCCTTTTCAGTATGCAATTTAGAAGGTTTATGTGCCTTGAAAAGTTACAAGTATTTTCATGGTTATTGGTGCAGAGTTTACTCTTACAGAAAGTATATCATGTATTTTCCTTGAAGCAGCTCCGTGTTGAGACACTGCAAAGATATTTTCTTCAAAGACCAAGCCTGCATTAATAAAAGATTATGGTTTGGGTCCAAGGAATTGGAAAGGATGCAGATCCCCAGTACAATGAGTCATCATAAACGCCAGAGTTACTTCAGTATCATGAGGGAATATACTCCTATTTCTGTTATCACTTATCAGCATCAATGACCCCTAAATTTTGACATTCCTGATGCCAAGCCTTTGTCTCTCCTCAAGTTAGCTGAGCAGTAGAAGCATGAAACAGTTGATCCCACCAATCTTAGGGCTATCTGTATGAAAATTTTTGACGGCCAATGTTGGAAGCCGTACATGAGATTGCCATTTACATTCATCGGTTTCACAACCTCGACTTGTTTCAGCAAGGGTAAGTAATCACCACATTTCATGTTCAATTTGTTATTTTTTTTTCTTTTCTCCAAGTTTTTTGGCTAAATTTGTTAATGATTTACATACCCTTTTTGTGTGTCCATGTGCTTCTTTTTGTCTCTCCTCCTGTTTATTTAGATGGTATCAAATCAAGGTCACAATGAGATGGGAAAATGAAGATTCTGGTTGTTTGGGTACTCCAGCAAGAGTTGTTCAATATGAAGGTGAAAGTACAAAGAACTTATTCAGTTAATTGAGTGATCTTGTTTCTGTCAATTTATCTTGTGCTGCAACAACCGATTTCCCTCCATCTCTTTAGCCTTTTTTTTTCCTTCTTCTCTGACATTATTCTTGTACACTGAATGAGAAAACCAATCTTGCATAACTTGTTTTCCTCTTTTGTTTATATGGCACTACATGCCATTTATGTGGAGTTGAACTTCAACCTCACATCTTATCAAAACTGAAGTTTCTGTGTAACATTTGAATAGTTTGGATAGAGTTTAAGTCTTTTCTCCTGTTTAAGTCTCTGCAGCAATACTCATGCTTGCAGTTTATTGCTGACCAAAGTAAGAGCAAGGAGAATGATGTAGTTTGTTTATCTGAACAGCTCCTGATTTGGATTCTGATTATGTGTATGGATTATGGAGAATTGATGACGTAGACCACAGCTTCTCGACACAACCTTTTCGAATCAAATATGCAAAGCAGGATATTCCTCTGTCAGTGATGGTCACTTTCAACATATCATCTAGTACATTTCAGGTATTATTTCTATTTTTTTGTGGGTGTTGTTTAGAATAGGCTTAATCTATCTGGGAGGAAGACTTATCAGAAAATAATAACATAAGCAAGTTCACTAACCTTATTTGTGGAAGCTGAAAACTTGAGTAAAATCACTTATCTAATAAAAGATGCCAGTAGTAATTGGGCTTGGAGAAAATTTAAAACCAGGTTTTTTGGACGTGAACACATTTGAGTCACAGCCCGTCTATGGAATAGCTTGAAGAATACTTGTGAAAGAAGTTTTCTTTTAATATTTTACTTGTTGATATGCAACATTATTTTTATTTAGGGTGCGTTTACTTTGATGGTAAGGGAAAAAGAGGGAAAAGAAAATTTTCTCCCTTTAAAATCTCTCATTTCTTATCCTTCATTTTCTATAGATTAGAATTTCACCCTTTTTTGTTCCTTCTTTTCACTCCAAGGAAGGAAAATATTATCACAGCAAATACCTCATGATAATATTTTCCCTCCTTGGAGTGAAAAGAAGGAATAAGAAAGAATGAAATTCTAATCTATAGAAATAGAAAAAGGATGAAAAATGAGAAATTTAAAGGGAGAAAATTTTATTTTCCCTCCTTTTCCCTTACCATCAAAGTAAGCGCATCCTTATTCTTATATAATCCATGTTTAAGTGACCAGGTTCCATTCAGATCAGCTGTTATTCTGACTTTTGAGCTGCTGTATACTCCTGTGATGGAGAGCAGGTCAGCAGACATAATTTGTGTTTCTAGTATTCTATGAAATGTGATAACACATGAAATCTGATTGTTCTCTTACATTTAGTGAACTCTACTATGGCTTTGATTTTCCATTTTTTTCTCAGTGTTTTAAAGGGCGATATTCAAGATTCTCTGGATAATACTGCTGCAGTGCACGAATTTAGGCTCCCCCCTAAAGCTCTTTTAGGGGCTCACGCTTATTGCCCAGTTCATTTTGATGCTTTTCATGCTGTGTTAGTTGATGTTACTGTACATGTGAGCCTGCTGACAATGGATTGCACTTCCTCACTGAAAGTACACAGGTTTGTTGCAATTTCCACTTTCTTAAATATGATGTTTTTTTATTGGTAAATACCATCTTGTTCTAGCAAAAGTGGTTGGTGTCAATGATACGTATCAGGCACCCAGGTGACCTTGGTGAACATGACATTAGGAATAATTGTCTGCAAATATCTTGATAGTTTCTCATAGGTTCTCCTTATTGGAGAAGTAGAATACACAAAATGCAGGAGGAAATAAGGCAATTCATCAGTTCTGATAATTCATTCTATCACTAAGGCTAATAAAGTCTCCAAATGAAAGCAATCAGGAAGAATAGAACACCAAGGAACCAATACTATCATTTAACCCTGTAAATGATCTCTGCAAAACTCAGTCAGGAAACGAAATTCTTGCTAATTGGTTCCTAATATAATTGCAACTTCACCAAGTCTTTTTTTTAATCTTTATATCTTCTCACAGTGTGCTATAAAATGTATTAGTTTTTTTATTTCTCTTAGTTATCTATTATTATTTTATTGTTATTATTATCATCATCATAACCATCATCGCATCACCCTCACCATTACAGTCATTATCTTTTTGGTCTAGGACCAAGATAAAATAAGGTAGCTTGCCGTGGTATTTAATTTACATAATTAAGTATGGAAAAACAAGGATGAATTGCACTCTGGCAACTGTAGTGGCATAATGATGAGAGTTTGTTTTTTTTATTTTTATGGATTCTTTGCATTTCAAATTGGAAAACTCTTTCTCATGCTTTTAGGTTTGGTCTTTTTAATGTTACTAAACAATCTTTAGAATTACCATTGTAATTTTCTTCTTTCAGTGATCCCACTGCTATGCAAGATGACATCAGGGAGTATGACACGTCAAAGCAAGTATGTTTTAAACTCTCCTTGATCCCATGATTTATGTTGGGTACTCTTTTACTCTCATCTACTCTTATTTTTTTGTTTCTTATCAATACAACTATAATGTAAGACTCCTTTTAAGCTAACGTTTTATAAATTTCTCCTGTCATTGTGAGAAGCAGTCTATCACTAGGTATACATATTGTGCTTTTCTTAGCATCAGGTCATATGTTAGTAGCAAACATCTTGGTTTCGTGGATTAACTATCCGGGTCTTTGAATATCAGCTCTGTACTCATTGTTTTGACATTAAATTTACCTTTATAATTTGTCCTATACAAGAATGCTTTTGATGATAGCTGGTGATACTATAATAGAACCTCCACCAAACAATTTGAGGTGCTAATATTTCCTGTTGATATACAACATTAACTCTATAGCCAATTAGCCATTTAATTTGCAGTTGCCTTTATATGCCAATGCATATCTACTGCATGTAATAGCGTGGCTAACGTTCTTGTTAGTTTTTGTTCTTTTTTTCTGAACAGGTGATGCTTGTACACGCACTATCAAGTTCTAGTTGCAAACTGTTGAAGGATTTACAAATGCTCGGCCAGGCCATCAATCAACCAATTGATATGGACGATATTGCTTCTCGCGAATTGTTTGGATCCACACCAAGATCTGATCAGGAAATTCCTGATGCTGAAGTTTCAGGACAATTTTCAAGCAAAAGCAGCAATTTTTCTGAGGTTTTTCAATAATTTAAGACTAACAAATATTTTTCTACACCTTCATTCTTCTGGTCCATCTGAAAGTTTTAGTTGCTATTTATTTACATTTGGAACCTTCATAACCAGTGTTCTATGCATTGAACAGAACCTAAATAGCGAAGATAATTTTTGCAATGATAACACTTTCCAGCTACCTGTGGTTAAACTACTTGAATTAATTGATCTATTAGGCGATCAAGTCTCATACTTATGGAGCATATTT
This sequence comes from Agastache rugosa, assembly GCA_031470985.1. Classification (NCBI taxonomy): domain Eukaryota; kingdom Viridiplantae; phylum Streptophyta; class Magnoliopsida; order Lamiales; family Lamiaceae; genus Agastache; species Agastache rugosa. The sequence goes on from CM062605.1 coordinate 31,318,810, forward strand.
TTGAAATTTCACAGGTTTGTTTTGCCATTTATTCCCACTCATTGAACAATATTGTTTCTGATTCTACGCTATGCAGCACTACTTTCTAATTCCATTTCCTTTTGCTGTTTTCTTCAAATTGGAAGGAAGGCGCAATCTCTTAGGTTTAATTTCATTGAACAGTAATTTAATTGGGAATTCACCTAGACTATCTAATGTATCCGGTTATTAATTCAGAAAGCTGACGCTCTTTACCTTTCCAGGGCTAACAAAAACAAGATTCTTGAGTTTCTTCGCGACCAGTGGGCTATTGACCGAAAATCTGAATGGTCAATATGGATGGTTCACACTAAGGTGAAGATGCCCGAGCAATATATAGGCTGTTGGGTCGATGAGTCTTCTTACCAGCCTGTGCATGGTAGACCTGCCATTCCACAGAAGATAACTGGCGACGTAATTGTGCCACCACTTTTTTCCATTGCATGCTCTCTTTTTTTCATAAGATAGAGAAGTCAGTTTTTCCCCCTTAAAACATACACACTTTTTTGTCTTGTTTTATATATATCTGTTTGTTCTGTGTGCAGCCTGCACAGACTGCTGCTAATCAAGCCGAGTTTCATAGGCAGAGTATTGCAAAGATGATGGTCGGTCCTGTTAAATAGTGTCATGTGGTGTCACTTTATTTTTTGGATATTGAACATCCATTGCTTCATTGCAGATCGATAATAGGTCTATTCAAGACATGTATATATATGGAGATCCGTTGCACATCCCTGTTGTAATTGTAGAAGAAGCTACGAGTGCACCTATACGTGCGATGAGTAGAAGCTGTTACATCAGCCGAGTGGACCAGAAAGATAAGAATAGTTTATTTCCTGGATTTGGCACTGACCCGGAAAACACATTATCTGGTGTCAGCACTCGCCCAAACGGTCGTGCCCTGAATATTGTAGTTTTTGTCCATGGATTCCAGGCACGTCCTATTCTAGCTATTAGAAAACTACTTAATTGGTTCGTGCATATCATAAATATTTTTTCATTGCAAACTCTTTATATGTACAGGGACACCATCTGGACTTGCGTCTTATTCGCAATCAATGGCTTTTGATAGACCCAAACGTGGAATGTCTTATGTCAGAAATTAATGAGGAGAAAACATCCGGAGATTTTAGAGAAATGGGACAGAGACTAGCAAAAGAAGTTGTATCATTTATGAAGAAGAAAATGGATAAAGTGACTAGGTCTGGTGTCTTGGGAAAAATCAAACTCAGCTTCGTTGGGCATTCCATTGGAAACATAATTTTGAGAACTGCACTAACAGGTTAACACTTTTAAGCTTACTATTATCTATCGTCTATTATTTCACATTCTTATTGTCATTGTACTCTAGCAGATAGCATCATGGAACCATATCTGAGATACTTGCACACATATCTCTCCGTCTCTGGCCCACATCTCGGTTATCTCTACTGCTCGAACTCTTTATTTAATGGAGGTTTGTGGCTCATGAAGAAACTCAAGGGTACACCATGTATCCACCAGCTCACTTTCACTGATGATCCTGATCTCGAAAACACGTTCTTGTACAAACTATGCAAGGTGCCGATTCAACTCTTACTTCCCGTTTGGTATATTCTTACACCTTTTTCATCAAAGGGAGATGAGGTGTTTGAAATTCTCGTCCCAGGACACGGGACGTTAATGCCTGTTCAATATAGGATGATGCTTAATTAGTCGAGTTTAGGTTGCCTTTAGCTAAGTAAGTTAAGAGTTGTCTGTCTTGCTTGTTGTGATAACAGAAAGAACTAATTTTATTCATTGAAATCTCATTCTTTCATGTTCTTGATTTCAGCAAAGGACTTTAGAGAATTTCAAAAATGTTATTCTGTTGTCTTCACCTCAGGTAGTTCTCCTACTCTGTAGATTTACAAATTAATTCCTACTTAACCCAAATCCTTTTAATATGATAAGATTCCTTCCATGTTTTGCAGGACGGCTACGTTCCGTATCATTCTGCTAGAATCGAGATGTGTCCCGCATCCTCGGGAGACCAGTCGAAAAGGGGGAAGGTTTTCTTGGAGATGCTAAACGAATGCTTAGACCAAATACGAGCGAGATCCTCGGAGCAGCCTCGAGTGTTCATGCGCTGCGACGTCAACTTCGACCTGTCCTCGCAAGGGAAGAGCATCGATACTATGATTGGGCGCGCTGCTCATATCGAGTTCCTCGATTCCGACATCTTTGCCAAGTTTATAATGTGGTCTTTCCCAGAACTATTTCGTTGATCACCAGGTTTACTTATTGTCTTGTTTCTATGTACAGAAGGAAGGAAATGTGCAGCAGCAGCAATGTAAATTGTTTTTTGTGTGAGCTGATTGATTCTGTTGGATTCTCTTCCTATACTAGGATTTGTATATGGGAATTATTAGGGGTGTAGTCGAGTCGAACTGAGTGGTAGCAAGCTCGAGCTCGATTAGAAAACTAACATCGTGTTTTAATTTATTTGGTTTTTTCATTTAATTATAGTATTTTTTTTAATATCGTGAAAATCTGCGGCCGTTACGTTGTGTTGGACTCCTTTGTCAACTTTTTAAATCGTTATTATGGTTGTAGAATGGTAGTTTGTATTATTTAAAAATTAAATTTAATAAATTCAGATAAGGTTGTAAATTGTATAGACAGACTTAGTAGTAGTTGATTGCTTTCAAAAGTTAGTTACTAGAGACTTAAGATATTTGTATGACTAAAGTTTATCTTCAAATACAAAAATTACAATTTAATCCATCTTCTTTCTCTTTCCCTCTCTACCCAAACCGCTAAAACCCCCAAAACTCCCATTTCTACTCTACAGTCTACACACAGACAGAGCTTCTCAAAGCTCTCTCGAAATGACGAAATTGGCCCTATCCTACCACCAAATTCTCTCCCCTATCCTCACCCCAACCTCCACCTCCCCCTCCTACCTCCAGTTCCCCGCCAAATTCCACCGCCGCCTCCACAGCCACCGCGTCCCCTTCCTCCGCCGCGGTCTCACCGTCGTCTCCAAAGCGAAGAGCAGAGAGCTCATACTCGGCAACCCCAGCGTCACTGTGGAGAAAGGCAAGTACAGCTACGACGTCGAAACCCTAATCAACAAGCTCTCCAGCCTCCCGCCGCGCGGCAGCATCGCGCGCTGTCTCGACACGTTCAAAAACAAGCTCTCGCTCTCCGATTTCTCCCACGTCTTCAAGGAATTCGCTCACCGGGGCGATTGGCAGCGCTCTCTCCGCCTCTTCAAGTATATGCAGCGCCAGATTTGGTGTAAGCCGAATGAACATATCTACTCTATCATTATCGGAATTCTCGGCCGCGAAGGACTTTTGGATAAGTCCGCCGACATTTTCGATGAAATGGTGGTGCATTCAGTTCCCAGGACTGTGCTTTCGTACACTGCCATTATCAACGCGTACGGTCGAAATGGACAGTATGAGGTTGCTCTGGAACTGCTGGATAGAATGAAGAAGGAGAGGATTGTGCCGAATATTCTGACCTATAATACTGTGATTAATTCGTGTGCTCGAGGAGGGTACTCGTGGGAGGGGTTGTTGAGCTTATTTGGAGAAATGCGGCATGAAGGAATTCAACCGGATTTGGTTACTTATAATACGTTGTTGAGTGCGTGTTCGAGTAGAAAATTAGGGGAAGAGGCGGAGATGGTGTTTAGGACGATGAATGAGAGTGGCGTTTTACCTGACATCACGACGTATAGTTATCTAGTCGAGACGTTTGGCAAGTTGGGGAAGTTGGAGAAGGTTTCCGAGCTGCTAAAAGAGATGGAGGTCGGGGGAAATCTGCCGGAGATAATGAGTTATAATGTGTTGTTGGAAGCTTATGCCCAATCGGGGAAGATAAAGGAGGCCATGGGGGTTTTTAGGCAAATGCAGGCTGCAGGGTGTATGCCGAATGCTGGGACGTATAGCATCTTGTTGAATTTGTTTGGGAAGCATGGGAGGTATGATGAGGTGAGAGACCTTTTTCTTGAAATGAAGGTAAGTAACACTGAACCGGATGCAGACACTTATAATATACTTATTGAGGTCTTTGGTGAAGGAGGATATTTTAAGGAGGTGGTGACATTGTCTCATGATATGATCGAAGAGAATGTAGAGCCGAATATGGAGACTTATGAAGGGTTGATTTATGCTTGTGGCAAGGGTGGGCTCCATCAAGATGCAACGAGGATTTTACATCATATGAATGAGAAAGGATTGGTACCGAGTGCCAAAGCATATACAGGGGTGATTGAGGCATATGGTCAGGCAGCTCTATATGAGGAGGCTCTTGTTGCCTTTAATACGATGAATGAGGTCGGGAGCACGCCCACTATTGAGACCTATAATGCTTTGATTCATAGCTTCTCAAAGGGGGGACTCTACAAGGAAACTGAAGCTATTTTGTCAAGAATGGGTGAGCTGGGTGTTACCCGTAATAGAGATTCGTTGAATGGTGTGATCGAAGCATATAGGCAGGGAGGCCAATTTGAAGATGCCATTAAGGCTTATGTTGACATGGAAAAGGTGAGATGTGATCCTGATGAATACACTCTTGAGGCAGTCTTGAGTGTTTATTGTTTTGCAGGCTTTGTTGACGAAAGTGAGGAGCAGTTTCAGCAAATTAAGGAGTTGGGTATACAACCGAGTGTGATGTGCTATTGTATGATGCTGGCAGTTTATGCAAAAACCGAGAGGTAGACCTCGATCCTGGCATTTTTCTAATTCGAAAAATGCATTTTTTTCACTGCTATTGATGCCTTTAAGACCGTTGTGCTATTATGGAAATTTTGTTTGTGTTCTAACTTAATTATAGAAAATTTGTTTTCGAAAAAAAAAAAGTATATCTGTCACTAGATTTTGATGGTACGGGTACTATATCATTATTTAAAATCCTGTGAAAAACTAAATGATGATAAGATTTTTGTGCAATCTCACCCCTTTTTTTTGTGTGCTGCTCTGCTTGATTGTTTGTATTAATGATGCCTGATTTAAGTCACAGAGAAAACTCTCCATCTTGTATGTTAATTATAGAAAATTGTGACGAGAAGGCAATTGATAATGATGGGATTTCAGGGTTTAGGCAAACTCCCTAGGAATATGGTTGCTAATCTGGAAATTTAGGGTGTTAATTCCTAGGAAATGCATCATAAGCAACAATCTCTCTCTTGATGAGAAGGTCCCTTCAACACCAAAAAAAGAAGACCTCTATTTGAATGATGTATTATGCTAAGCTGGTCATCTGTTTCTCATCACATTTGTCTTTTTGGTGCATGCATTAATTATGTTCTTATGATAATGGCTAGTATTCTTTAGTGTATATTTCTCAAGGTTCTATATTCTTCACAGGTGAACTTTGTTGCCATATATCCTTTGATATTGAAAACTTCTTCTGTATGTGTGCACCTCATGTGGGTATACGGAATTTTACTGGCTAGAATTGAGTTTCATGTTTGTTTTTCTGGATTGAGCAGATGATTACTGGAGATTACTGTACAGCTTTAATGTTTAGGCTGTTCCATGCATTCATTGATCATTATCGCGTGAATTTATTTGATTTCTTTGTGTGGGGACTTATATAACCAGATGAAGCTGTTCTTTTCAGGTGGGACAAGGCGGATGAATTGCTAAATGAGATGCACACAAATAGGGTGTCTAATATTCACCAGGTCATTGGACAAATGATCAAAGGAGATTTTGATGACTCCAGCAATTGGCAAATGGTAGAATATGCATTCGACAAACTCAATTCTGAGGGGTGTGGCTTTGGGATCAGGTTTTATAACACAATTTTAGAAGCGCTTTGGTGTTTGGGCCAAAAGGAAAGGGCTGCAAGAGTGCTTCATGAAGCAACCAAGAGGGGCATGTATCCAGAACTATATCGCAAAAACAAACTCATATGGTCTGTGGATGTTCACAGGTATCATCAGCCTCTCTCTTTGATATCCTTTCTCTATATTACGAGATTCAAGAACATAATTCATGTGGTGTTATTCATATCCTACGTTGTATCATTCAGGATGTGGCCTGGTGGTGCGTGCACAGCAGTATCAGTCTGGTTGAACAATATGCAAGAGCTGCTAACTAATGGCGAGGATCTTCCTCAACTGGCAACTACTGTTGTTGTGTAAGTGTTAGTAACTTACTGTGCAGATTTACTTTTACATTTAGACATTAGTAACCGTTGCCTCCAGCTCGAGATGAGCACTCTGAAGGTCTTATTTTTCACCAGTTGATGCTCGACTCTACTTCCACCTGTTCAACTTGCCCATTTTCGTGAAGAGACCTGTTTTAGATGTTACTTAGTGACACCTCACTTTATGGATCATAAGAAATAATTGGTGATGACTTTTCCTATATGGATTGTTCTTGATAACTAGTTTCGATTTTATGCAGGCGAGGGCATATGGAAAGGAGCTCAATAACGCGGGATTTTCCTGTGGCGAAGGCTGCTTATGCTTTGCTGAAAGATGTATCATCATCCTTCTGTTTCCCTGGGTGGAATAAAGGGCGAATAATCTGTCAAAAGGCTCAGCTCAAGCGCATCTTTTCTAAGACCGAACAATCTTCCGAGGACTCAGATAAGGGACACGTCGTTAGTTTATCAAATTCTCCTTTTCCTCTTTCTGGAACGAGCGCATCCACGAAGGATCTAAAGCAACATAAGAGTTCTGGCGCCAATGATCACAGTTTTAGGACAAATACAGAACTTATGGCAAGCGGTGTATGAACGTCAAACAGAACATCCTCGGATCCCGTCACCCCTCCCCACCCACGGGCCGGGAAACTCAAGAACCAGCAGCTACACTGACAGTGTACATTCCATAGCAGTGATGAAGTGCTGCCTCAACCAAAGAGTGCAATGTGGCCTAACACGTCTCTCGAGAGGCGATTTGATGCTGGTGAGTGGCTTTTCAATGTGAAGACTCGTTCGGGTCCACTTACGTTGTGTCTTAGAGTTAATGGCAGGAAACCTTAAACAAGACATGGAAATCTGTTGGGTCCATGAGGCCACATGGAGGCGCATATATCTCATGTATATTCAACTCATGTTTGGTCGACATATTGAAGTGAAAGATCATTAATGGATCATCTCTCTCTCTCTCTCTCTCTCTCTCTCTCTCTACATTGTGGTGTTTAGGTACATGATCTGATGCATTAGAGTCAATGGAGATATGGTAGAAGTTGACAGATTGATTCATCTTGTTGTGTGGATTGTGGAATTGCAGTATTCAATTGCTCCATATTATGGATCCACATCATGTCAAATAATCAGGACTCGTAAGGAATAATGTTTTTGTATTAGGATTTCGAAATATAAAAAATGTTTTTGTATTTAAATTGATGATGGCCTAACATCCATGTGATTTTGACAGCTAATCGCCAGGATATAAGACTTGCTTTTGGTTAAAAAATTCAACTCTTTCTAGTAAAAAGAAAAAAAGTAACCCTAACTCATTCCTATATTCTATCTCACGACTTACAATCACAAGATTCTTTATTTTGTTAATAATTTTATGTAACTATACACATTCCATGTGAATAATACACTATTTGATGGTTCAAATTAGTTGCGGTTAGTACTCAGGACTGAGTACCCGCACTATTTCAGTTGCACTAAATCATTCACAATTTAGTACGTATTGCAACACTAGATTTAGTGCAGGCGGAACCTTAGGATTCCATGAACTAGGCCGATTCAATAATTGTGACGATAAAATCAGATAGATCCAATGGTTAGAAATTCAAAATTACGAGTAGTGAAATACGTTAAAGAATGTAAGAAACTATTGGAGTTGAAAATGCTTCTCATACAAAAAAAAAAAAAAAGAAATATATCATTAATTTCTCATTATATAATGGAAGCCATTGGAGTTGGCTTTATCTAACAGATATATTACATTGAATGTAGCGTTGGAGGAGATATGATTCATTATCTAGCCTACTTTGTAAACTAGTGCAAGTTGAATATCTGAAAAAGAAAATAGGAAAGGCGTATTTACTGTTTTTTTTCCAGTGGTTGAGATTGGAGTTCAAAGGGAATATATGTATATAAAAATATTTTATGGTCAAAAAGATTAAATTTAATGTATGGTTGCACCAAAAGTATGGTGGCAGACAAAATGGTTCGTGGTAGAATCTGGGGATTGCATTTTTTATCTTTTAATAAAAAAATTAAACTTATCTTTTTATCTTCTATCGCCCATCTATTTATCAACTTAGCTTTACAACTTTGCAAGTTTGCAGCTTCCCTCCCACCTAGCTCTCTTCACGCACCACGATGACTCCACGAGAGAGAGAGAGAGGAGAGAGAGAGAGAGAGGAGAGAGAGGGGATCATATATACTATCCTCAACTCACCATTTTTTACTTTTTTTAATGATAAATTATTGGTTTTTTCACTTGATTGAATTAAAAAGTCAAAAAGGTTTCAAAGTCAAGAAGATAGGAAAATGGTGGGCTTTTTTTGGATCTTATGATTTATGAACTGTTTTTGGTTTCTCAAGCTTTTTTTTTTCTTTTTCTTTTTTATCTTGTGGAAGTAAAGGAAGCATAATTGGTAATTTATCAAGATAGGTTTAGGTCTCTCTCTCTCTCTCATAGACAGAGCATCTCATCTTCACCTTGATTAATTTCGGAAATAAATTGACGTCTTCCGTGATCTTTGTCAAACAAACATGAGCATTTATTCATTAATATCGTTTCAGATATTTTATGATCATACTGATACCATAATATATAATATTTCGTAAGATTGACATCTTACGAATTAGTACAAGTCATTGTCTGAATTTAATTCTTATCCCAAATTACCGTTAATTTCCAACTTTTCAATTTTTAGTTGTAATACAGACGTATACTTCAATTAAAATCGTATACTATTTGGTCGAACATATTTAAGCTTCTATTGAATTTTCGATATAATATTTTACTATATTTCATACGAGGCATCTATTACTAATACGAAAATAAAGTTGCCTCATCCACGGTGCTCCGTTCACATTTTCCTTTATTCTGGTAATTTGTCTAATTTTAATTCATATATATTCTAATTTTTATTTTTATTAATTTCATATTCTTGAAATATCACATATTTATCTATTAATCACATCTCATATTTATCTTTCCCTCTATTTAATTAAATTCTTCTATTATCCATATTAAAATACTAACAATTTCGGAATGCATTCTTATAAACCCTTATTTTATACATTCTTAATTCATATATAATAATCTATAGAAAATTTGTAAATGAAAAATCCCTATGAAGCCTAAATAAATATATTTAATTAACATGTCTATATGGAATCCTTTTTATTTTTCATTCATGTTTTTCTAAAAATTCGATTAGTGCTTTTTATAAAATATATACATTAAATCAAATGTGGGATAGGTAGCTAAAAAAAAGAATAAAAAAACTTGAAGATGTAAACATTTTTTTCCGTATTTTGATAAAGATTAGAGATATCGATTTAACATGAACTAACGAGACGGTTCAAATATACTTAAAAAGAAGGATTTTTACTAATTTTAATTAATATTAACTTTGTTTATATTTGTATCGAGTAATTTAGCATAAACCAACGAGACGGTTCAAATAACATAGAAAGAATGATTTTTACTAATTATAATTAATATTATTTTGAAGATGTAAACATTTTTTTCTTTCTAGAAAATATATACATTGAATCAAATGTTGGATAAATAGCTAAAGAAAAGAAAAACTTGAAGATGTAAACATATTTTTTTTCGCATTTTGGCAAAGATTAGAAATATCGTTTTAACATGAACTAACGAGACGGTTCAAATATACTTAAAAAGAAGGATTTTTACTAATTTTAATTAATATTAAATTGTTTAAATTTTTATCGAGTAATTTAGCATAAACCAACGTGACGGTTCAAATAATATAGAAAGAAGGATTTTTAATAATTTTCTATTACTTCGAAGATGTAAATATTTTTTTCCGCATTTTGGCAAAGATTAGAGATATCGATTTAACATGAACCAACGAGACGGTTCAAATATACTTAAAAAGAAGAATTTTTACAAATTTTAATTACTATTAACTTTGTTTAGATTTTTATCGAGTAATGTAGCTTAAACCAACGAGACGGTTCAAATAACATAGAAAGAATGATTTTAATTAATTTTACTTGGAGTGTTCATATTTTTATTGAGTATTACTCAACGGATTTGAAACGCGTATGTACAGTAAAATCACTATTTTAACCGAGATTAGGACGAACATGTAGAAAAATTCTAAACAAATTTAGATTTAAAAAATACATAATGAATGAGTATACCCGATCCATTGTCATTCCTAATAATAAATTTAGATACGTGAAATAAAATTAATTTTCTAAGTTTGATTAATAATTAACGCGAATAATATCACAACTTTTAAATAAGATATAAAATTATTTTTAAAATGTATACACGTAAATTAAAACATAAAGTTATTTCCCGTCGAGTTTCGACGGGCTACTTACACTACAACAAAAAAGGGTTTTCTGGACACCAAAAAGTGCCTCAATATATGCTCTATTGGGGCACTTTTAATCTTCGGGGCACTTATTACATGTGCCTCCAAGTATCGTGTCCCAATAGCGTTAGGGGCACTTTTTAAGTGCCTCTATACTTATAGCTTTCCAGACTTTTTAATATGCCCCGAGATTGATTTGTAGAGGTGTTGGTCCCAAGACGGATACCTTGGTGTAGAGGGGGGTGAATACACCAAGGTTTAAAAACTTTTCCAAGTTAAAACTCTTTTCAGAGAGCTGGCTGTGTTCGATCCAGCTGGATGACAGCTTGATCGACACAGCTGGTTGTGTGTGTGCGGAATGTGGTGGATATGGAAAGTCCGTCTGTTGCTTCAAAATTATATTACAAAGCTCTGTTTCACTTTTCAGTTAGTCAATTTATGCAGCTTGAAATAATGCTCATGAGGGGTTAGCAAAATGCATAAAACAGAACAGTAAAGAACAAAGCAATTTTAACGTGGTTCGGAGTAACACCTCCTACGTCCACGACCAGGTTCACTGGTAATTCACTACCACTTGGTTTCCAAGTACCAAGCAACTTCACAACTCTAACCCGAACTGTGTTCCAACAGTTTGCGGGCACTGTCAAGCCTACACCTTCAGTTTCCGGGTACTGAAGAACCTATCCACTCGAATTACACGCTTCGACCAAACGTACCTTTACCTAACCTTTCTGGATTTGGATTTGGGTTTGGGTATGGGTTTTCCAACTGTGAACGAGTTCTTACAATGAAGAACAAAGAGTATGATGAACTCGTTCAATCTAGGCTTAAGATGTTTCTATTCTGATCTATTCTGCCTAAGACTGAATGTGTGAACAACTAAGAACACAGCTGACTGGCTGGGTGTTCTTGAAAGATATGGCTTTGAAGTTTGTTGTTCATTTTTCTGTTTTGCTCTTTTATTGCTTCAGTCGTCTATTTCTTCACCAGTCCACTTTCTTCAATGGAGGAGGAGAGATATATATAGGTGGAGATCCAAACTAGCCGTTGGAAGAGAGCCGTTTGAATCTTACCTACTCTTGTTGACTTCTGGCCTTTACCTACGAAGTTAGTCTGCATCTGCAGAGGCTAATTCTTCTCTTATTTGACTGCGTCAGACAACATCTTTTGACATCCGGATCTTGTCTTGGAGAAGGTCTTCGTCTTCGAGCTGCTAAGCGTCTCTGCTGTATCTTCAGCATTTTGGACTCTACTATGTCTTGACTCTGAGCTGTGTCTTAGACCTGTGCTGTATCATCAACCTGAGCTGTGTCTTCAACCTGAGCTGTGTCACTGACCTGAGCTGTGTTTTAGACCAAAGCTGTGTCATCGACACTAAGCTGGGTCTTTTACACTGAGCTGGGTCTTTAACACTGAGCTGGGTTTCCGTCACTGAGCTGAGTCTTGATACTGCAGGATCTTTGACTCTGCTTGGTCTTGCTCTGCTGAGTCTGCTCTGCTGAGTTCTTAAGTTGTCTGCTTAGCTGTGTCTTCATCTGTCTTCAGCGATTCTACCTGTAAACTAAGAAACTCTATAAGCTCAAACAGGTGAGCTGAAAAACGCTTAGGTTTGTGCAATCATCTACTCGGTTGGGGTCAGCTGGGTTTTGGTATCCAATCAAAACTCTATTAATTTTCCCAACAATTTCTCCCTTTTTGATGATGCCAAAACCTAACTGAGAAAAACAATTTACTTCCCCCTTAACAAAAACAGGTTTTCAAAAGTTTAAACATACACAGCAGGTAAATCAAATTCAGAGTTCAGTGCCTGGACAAAGAGTTATTGTCATCAGGATGAGCTTGAGAGCAAAAACGAATATTTCATTAATAAAAGAATATTTTACAATTTCACAATTACAAAACTTTTAAAAGACAAAAATTCCCAGTTGGCTGGGTCTTCAACTAATCTGCTTCTTTTGTTCATCAATCTGATGGTCAGTCTTGAGACCATATCTGTTGAAGGTTAACTCTTCCAGTTCCTTCCATTCTGCTTGATTCTTCGTTTTGGAAATTCCTCTTTCGCCAGCCCAGTGATGAACTTCTTTGATAATCTGGGCTTTGTCAGGAAGGTTCGTTTCAGTTAGAGATGGAGGCTTCAATTGCTTGACTTTTGGAGCCTTCGGCTGGATGTTGTTTCTCTTAGCATATAGGGCAATTGATCTTGCCATCATTGGATCTGTCTCATAAAGTTCGAGGAGATAATCCTGGAACGCAGTTTCTGGATCCATGCCTTTGTACTGATTCAAGTAGTAGAATTCTTTGATGAATTCTGACTTGCATCGTTCCCAGTTTTCATTGATATCATCTGGGTTCTTCTTGTCAGTTGAGGCTGCTTGGACTTGATTCTTCCTAGCTTGCCTGTAGCTCTGTCTTTTCTTCTTTTGCTTTTTCTCAGCAGGCTTGAGCGAATCAGCTTTCTTCTTGATAATCTTATCCAGCTCTTGCATTTCTCTTCTTTGCTCGTTGTGGAAGTTACACAGCCAGTGATAGTCCTTGTATTCTTCTGGCTTATGTCCACAGGCTTTGGCAAGAGCAACCATCTTCTCTCTCCATGTCTCTTTGACTGCTTTGGCTAGAGTAGTTGGCTCTGGCTCTTCGTCATCCAGCTCTTTGGCGAAATCGTCGATTGCCGATTGAATTGGCTGCACAGGTTCCCCTTAACTGTAGCTTCCCTCTGCATTGTTTTTCCATCTTCATTCTTATCTTCCCCTTTTTGGTATTATCAACAAGGGAGACAGAGAGGTTGGCAACTGTTGCGTTGAGTTTAGCGAGAGCGGCTTCAACATCAACGATCTTGGCTGAGTTGTCAGCTGTGGCAATGTTCAACTGAGCAGTGCTGTTGTTTCCAGCTCTGAACTGAGCATCCAGATCTTTATATAAGTTGAAGAGTTGGCGGATGTCAGAGCTGTTGGAAAGAGTGGACTTTTTTAGAGCTTCCAGCTGGCTTGAAATATTTGTTATGTCGTCGACCAGTGGAGCTTGATGTCTGGTTACAATCTCAGGAACTCTCTTCTCTAGAAGGTGCGATTGATCAATGCTTTGAGAGACAAGAGATTGTTTGAGATCTAGACTTGTACTTTCTTGTAAATCTTGAGCAAACTTATGGACTTCATCGATTGTCTGCTGTTGCTCTTTAACTTGACAGTCTAGAGCTGTGAATCGCGTAATGACATCTACTTGAGACTTCAGTCTGTCCTGAAAAAGAATTTCTTCAACCTCTTTAGTTATTGTTTCCTTCATGTCGGTTGAAAGCTCGACAACTGAGTCCGTTTGAGTTGAAGAATCAACATGACTGAGTTTGTTTGCCTCTAACTCGACCAGCGATCGAGTGTCATTGGCAACTGGACTTGGTGGAACTGCTGTCATTGGTTCAGCTGATGCAACAGCTGGTTCTTCCAAGACTATTACCTCAGCTGTGTTAACTGGTTCAGCTTCCTTGGTAATCTCAGGTGTGACTTCTTTGGATATGACATCTCCAGAAGATGTCTCTCATCCCGCTGCTGTTAGAAGCTTGTTGGCTGATTCCCAGACGTCTGCTGGGTGCGGCTTGGGGTATTGTTGAGACACTTCGATAATTCCTCTGATGAGATCATTTTGATGTAAGTAAGCATCTTCCAGACTTCCAAAGCCAAACGTGTGCTGGAGGCATGCTTCATCCGTCTTCAATTTCTCATAGAGAAGGTCTCGATCAGCTGCTCATTCTGGTACCAGGTTGCCATCTTGGTGTCCAGGTAGAATTTAAGATCTCCAACTTTGACGAGGGCAATTGGCAGGTGCGCCAAGATGGGATACTGAGTTAGAACACTCTTGATCCATGCGATGCGTAGCTCCTCGTACATAACTTCTATGAAGGCTGAGCCAGAGGAGTTGAGTGATGAAGAAGCAGTAGAGTCACTTTCCTCTGATTCTGTGGAGATATGTGCTTTGGGAGAAGGCTGTTTGGGCGGAGAGATATGAGGCGGTGAGAGCTTGGGTGAGCTGGAAGAGTTGTCTAACTCTTTGAATTGTCCAGCTCGTCCTCTGAACTGGATGACGATTCATCATTCAATCCCATATCAGCCAGGATGTTTGATCCGCAAATATTGAAGGCTGATACTGGCTGTGGGGAGAGAATCACAATTGCTTGAATTGGAGTTTCTTCAGAGAAAGGTCTCGCCTCAGATGGTGGAATGACAACCGTTTTCTTTTTCTTGTCAGCTGGACCTCCAGCTGGTTTGGGGTCAGCTGTCTTCCTTTTTCTCTGATTCTTCTTAGCTGGAACATCTGCCTCTGTTTCTTCCAGCTGCTTCTTGCCTTTGCTCACAGCAGGCTGTTTTCTTAGGAGATCATTGATTTGACTCATTATCTGGAAGAGAATCTTCGTTTCTGGAAACGGATCTGATTCAGCCCACTTTACTGTGTATCCTTTCACAGCTTGTTCTATTAAGAACGAAATCTTGGAGCATAGATACAGTGGCTCTGAGGTTGAATACGTCGTCCTGGTGGAGTTGAACTTGATCTTCTCTGACTCCTTGACCAGTCGGTTGAGTAAGAAATCAAACCAGTTGACGTTTGCGCCTTTGATCATGGCAATCATCGGCTTAAGCTTTGGAATACTGATCTCTTCTTGAGATCCAGCTATCCCTAAGATGCACTTTTGTGTGATATCCAGCAGCAACCTGTACTTTGGCTTGAGAAGAAGCTTTGACATGCTCGCTCTGTACGGCTCTGGGGAGATGAGCATCTCTTTACTGAGGAATTCATCCACTTCTTCACGGCTGTAATCGTCTGGGATGAATCCTCCTTCGCTGGGTAGGTTGAACACCTTTCGTAGCATCTTGTTGAGTTTGATGTTGACGGTTGCTGAGTCAAATTTTCCGTCATCGCCCTCGACAGTCACATCGAATGAAGATGAGTAAAATCCTTCTTCGTCAATGATGTTGAGATAGAATAAAGCGGCTTCTCTCTTTAGCATAAGCTTGGGCATGGAGGTTGCCCACAGTAAGAGACCGGAGTCTATGACGAGATCTACCATCTCTTTGAGTTCTGAAACGGAAAGGTTGGCGGTGGAAAGACAACTTTCAAATGACAACTTTGTCATAAGAACTTCGAACTGGTTCATCCCTGCGGTTGATTTCTTGGGTGCCATTTCTGCAGTCTGTTGATTTTGATCGAGCGAGGAAGTTGCAGACAATGGACAGATGATTTGAAGATTTGAAATTCGCAGAGATAAAGATGGAAGAATTCTGCGTATCTTTTCCATGTATATCAACTGCCATAACGGATCATCGGTTGAGATTGAGACATCTGGTATTCTGATCAACGGCTGGGAGAGATTCATTCATCACGTTCTGACGTGTTTACGGCGAGTGTATTTCAACCGCGCGTGAGGCAGTTCAAACGCTTGACATTCTACCTCGATCCTACCGTGCTTCAGTACTCAGCAGTCTTTATAATTAATGCGATGGGAAAGGAAACTTATCAAGCAATTTAACTAAGGAACATATGTCCGCTTAAATTAGGAATTTGAGATAAATGGATTTAAATAGTATATTCCTTAGAGAAATAAATACAAGAGACACATTCCTGTCAGCTTGGACCAAAAAGTCAGCTGATGTCGCGGAGGTCTTTTGCTTGACTGAGTTTCTCCCTTCAGCTGAGTAAATCTTCTGCTTTTGGGATCCAGCTGAGTTTGTTCCCCCTCAGCTGGATGAACTTTCTTCATCCGGATTGAGCTGATACTAGATGATGGTGAATCCGCTCTGCGATTTAAGCTTGATCCAGCTTTGATGATTGATATCCTGAGGATGTCCTTTTGATGGATCAGCTGTATTTCTCTTTTGATTCTCCACTCGAATACTCTGCTGGATTGAGTTTGCCTTTGGCTGACGTCACAGCTGTGTCGATTTCCAGCTTGGTGGAGTTCTCACTGAATTTGATAGTGGGTGACTGACTTTTCTCAGCTGCTTCCTACTTGAGTTGATCGGATTTTCATCACTGGCTCATTTTCTTTGATGATGTCAGTAGGAAAACCGTTCACAATACTTGGTTGGGATCAGTACTCTTGACATATTCTTTGATGAGCTTTGAGGTGAGTCATGAGCGTTGATCACTGGCTGTCTTTCTTTCACAGCACGCTTGATGACTTCCTCAATTGCGTCTGTCCCTTGACCTGTTATCACTCAGATTTGACTTTTGTGAGTGATATAGCTGGTTGGTCCTTGAATGAGTCCGCTTCTTCTTTGAACCTTGTTGACTCCATTTTCTTCGATGAGGTTTATTTCGTGGCTGGAGTCCGTCAGCTTGATATCCCGTCTGCTGGAATCTTGAAGTGAAGCTCGGTTGATTTCCAGCTTTATAACCAGCTGAGATCCTTCTCAGCTGTCTTTTAAGTTGACCTTGATGTCTGTGCTGGATGACATTGCCGTCTTTAATTGATTCCAGTCAGTTGGATTTATCTGCCGTCTTTGAGCTTTGTGTCCAGCTGAGATCCGCTGCTTCTCTTGGTCTTTGAGTTACCGATCAGCTTTCTTTTCTGATCGGACTGAGCTTGGAGACCTGGCTTGATTATGTACGACCTCTTTGGTACATTGATAGCTAGGTTCCAGCTGTGTTTGCATTAGCTGGAGCTATTCTTTGATCTGATTTCAGCTTTGGCCATCTTCAAGCTTCTGGTCACTCATTCTTCTGCTTGACTTTCTGAGTTTATGATGATGGGTTCGTTAAAGATAACATCCCACATCATGTCGTGATGCGCACTCAGAAAGCTGTTGAGTTGGAACTTCCAGATCTGATAATAATCGACACAGAATGTCGGATGTTTCCTGCACAAGGAAGATTCCATGACAGTATGCAATATAATGATTTTAAAAAAATTTGAAGCATTGTTGGATCTGTTCAGGTGACCACTATCAGCAATGAAATGCTGACTTGACAGATACAGTAATCTTTTGAACCACTGCTCTGATACCAATTGTTGGTCCCAAGACGGATACCTTGGTGTAGAGGGGGGGTGAATACACCAAGGTTTAAAAACTTTTCCAAGTTAAAACTCTTTTCAGAGAGCTGGATGTGTTCGATCCAGCTGGATGACAGCTTGATCGACACAGCTGACTGTGTGTGTGTGCGGAATGTGGTGGATTTGGAAAGTCCGTCTGTTGCTTCAAATTATATTGCAAAGCTCTGTTTCACTTTTCAGTTAGTCAGTTTATGCAGCTTGAAATAATGCTCATGAGGGGTTAGCAAAATGCATAAAACAGAACAGTAAAGAACAAAGCAATTTTAACGTGGTTCGGAGTAACACCTCCTACGTCCACGACCAGGTTCACTGGTAATTCACTAGCACTTGGTTTCCAAGTACCAAGCAACTTCACAACTCTAACCCGAGCTGTGTTCCAACAGTTTGCGGGTACTGTCAAGCCTACACCTTCAGTTTCCGGGCACTGAAGAACCTATCCACTCGAATTACACGCTTCGAGCAAGCGTACCTTTACCTAACCTTTTTGGGTTTGGGTATGAGTTTTCCAACTGTGAACGAGTTCTTACAATGAAGAACAAGGAGTATGATGAACTCGTTCAATCTAGGCTTAAGATGTTTCTATTCTGATCTATTCTGCCTAAGACTGAATATGTGAACAACTAAGAACACAGCTGACTGGCTGAGTGTTCTTGAAAGATATGGCTTTGAAGATTGTTGTTCATTTTTATGTTTTGCTCTTTTATTGCTTCAGTCGTCTATTTCTTCACCAGTCCACTTTCTTCAATGGAGGAGGAGAGATACATATAGGTGGAGATCCAAACTAGCCGTTGGAAGAGAGCCGTTTGAATCTTACCTACTCTTGTTGACTTCTGGCCTTTACCTACGAAGTAGGTCTGCATCTGCAGAGGCTAGTTCTTCTCTTATTTGACTGCGTCAGACAAGATCTTTTGACATCGGGATCTTGTCTTGGAGAAGGTCTTCGTCTTCGAGCTGCTAAGCGTCTCTGCTGTATCTTCAGCATTTTGGACTCTACTGTGTCTTGACTCTGAGCTGTGTCTTAGACCTGTGCTGTATCATCAACCTGAGCTGTGTCTTCAACCTGAGCTGTGTCACTGACCTGAGCTGTGTTTTAGACCAGAGCTGTGTCATCGACACTAAGCTGGGTCTTTTACACTGAGCTGAGTCTTTGACACTGAGCTGGGTTTCCGTCACTGAGCTGGGTCTTGATACTGCAGGATCTTTAACTCTGCTTGGTCTTGCTCTGCTGAGTCTGCTCTACTGAGTTCTTAAGCTGTCTGCTTAGTTGTGTCTTCTGCTGTCTTCATCTGTCTTCAGCGATTCTACCTGTACACTAAGAAACTCTATAAGCTCAAACAGGTGAGCTGAAAAACGCTTAGGTTTGTGCAATCATCTACTCGGTTGGGGTCAGCTGGGTTTTGGTATCCAATCAAAACTCTATTAATTTTCCCAACAAGAGGTACATACTAATGCCCTTTAAAAGGTTTAAAAATGTATTAATAAGTTTATAGGGATATTTATTTGTGCCTCCAAATGAAATATCGGGACACTTATTAATTTGTGTCTTTTACATAAATATCGGGACACAAAATGTATAGCATGAAAATTCACTTTATGTCCCTAAATTAATATCTGGGAGCACTTATTTGTGCCCTACATTAAGCAAAAATACAATTTATTGGTATATCAATGAATAGTACCAATCATGTAACAAAAATGCATTTAAATTTACTTAAAATTTGTAATTGTCATCAATATTTCAATAACTAAACAATCCAAAATCCCACATAAATTTCATGTCCTATCTGTTAGGAAATAAACACACAATCACGAAATCAAAAGACACAAGAATTGTTTACCCAGTTCGATACGATGTGTATCTACGTCTGGGGGCGATGCCAAGCCAGGGATTTTACTATATTTTCGGATACAAATTACAATGAGAGAACAGCTATATATATAGCAAACAATTGAGCCCTAATCCTAGTAAAACTAGGAAACCGCGTAGAGCCCAAAATACACTTGTACGGAATCGTGGTATGATTCACTTCCTTTCAGGCTCCATACTCCAACAATCTCCCACTTGGAGACTGACACTCCCAAGTAAACATATCTTCTTCTTCTGCTCCCTGTATCCGCTTAGCATCGCCTAGCCTTCTCTTCAAGTTCCAAGGCTAATTGAAGCTATACATAGCTCCAATTTCTCTAAGGTCACTACCTTAGTAAACATGTCGGCTGGATTAGCACTTCCAAGTATCTTCTCAAGTTGCAAGATCTTCTTCTCTAATAGGTGTCGAATGTAGGATACTTCAACTCCACGTGCTTTGTCATTGAATGAAACGCCGGATTCTTTGCCAAGAATATAACACTTTGACTATCACTATAGAGAGTGCTATTCTTGTTCTCCTTCCCAAGTTCACCCAAGAAATTCTGCAACCACACCATCTCCTTGCTTGCCTCCGTCACGGCTACATACTCAGCCTCCGTAGTAGACAAAGCAACGACCTTCTGCAACTTAGAAGTCCAAGAAATAGCAGTACCACCATAAGTAAACACATACCCGGTTGTACTTCTTCTCCCATCAAGATCATTGGACGCCAAATCTGCATCAACATAACCTACCAGCTCAACACTCTTGCCATCGAAACATAAGGCCTTCTCCGTGGTACCTCTCAAGTATCGAAGAATCCACTTGACTGCTTCCCAATGTTGCTTGCCCGGATCACCCATGAACCGGCTCACTACTCTCACTGCATGCGCAATATCCGGCCTCGTACACACCATGGCATACATTATGCTGCCAATTGCTGAAGCATAGGGAACTTTATTCATTTCGGCATGTTCCTCCTTTGTACTCGGCGACTCCTTCTTCGACAGCTTAAAGTGACTACCCAAAGGTACACTCACCGGCTTTGAATCATCCATGTTGAATCTTTCCAGGACCTTCTGAATGTAAGTGACCTGCGAAAGATACAATTTCCTTGCCGCCTTGTCTCGCTCGATTCTCATGCCCAAAATCTGATTGGCCTCTCCAAGATCTTTCATGGAGAATTGTTCAGACAATTGCTTTTTCAACTTATCCATCTCTTTTGCATCAGCTCCTGCAATCAACATATCATCAACGTATAACAATAGGATAAGATAGTTTTTGTCGAACCTCTTGTAATAGCAACAATGGTCAGCGTGACATCTCTCATATCCAATTTCCAACATGAAACTGTCAAACTTCTTGTACCACTTCTTTGGAGCTTGCTTCAAGCCATACAAGCTCTTCTTCAACTTGCACACAAGATTTTCCTTTCCCTTCTCTACAAATCCCTCAGGTTGTGTCATGTACAAGTCCTCCTCCAAATCACCATGAAGGAACGCCGTCTTTACATCCATCTGATACAACAACAAGTTTTCTGCAACTATCATACTTAACACCAAACGAATAGTGGTCAGTTTCACAACAGGAGTAAACACATCAGTATAATCAATACCGTATCGTTGCTCAAACCCTTTAACAACCAGCCTAGCCTTATAGCGCTTACTACCATCAGCTTCAATCTTGATTCGATAGACCCACTTGCAGTGCAATGCCTTCTTGCCTTTTGAGAGCTCCACAAGTTCCCAAGTGCCATTTAGGAGAAGAGATGCTAGCTCATCATCCATAGCAACTCTCCACCTTCGTCTATTACTACCCGTTCCTGCCTCTGCATAGCATTCAGGTTCACCACCGTCAGTAAGTAACAAGTAAAAGTTAGAGGGCGAGTACCTATCTGGTGCACGTTGCTCTCTAGCCGGTCTTGGCAGCGGATTGTTCGGTGGTGGGGTGCTTGGCTCTTCTTCAAGCACCTCTTCAACATTCTGACTCTGCTTGCTCCCACTCGAGTTTGAGATGTCTAACTCGACCACTTAGGGCTCAGAATTATCAGAGATCGATGTCTTCACTCTGTTCTTGTACAAAACTTGTTCATTGAAAACCACATCTCTACTACGAATAACCTTTCGGTTCTGCTCATCCCAGAGCCTATAACCGAACTCATCACCTCCATAACCAATGAACGTACACTTAACAGATTTAGCATCCAACTTACTTCTATCAACAGAATTAATATGAGCATAAGCAACACATCCAAAGATACGCAGGAAAGATAGTTTTACCTCTTTTCCCGTTCATTCTTCCTCAGGTATCCGAAACTCCAACGGAACCGATGGACCTCTGTTGATTAGGAATGCAGCTGTATTGATTGCATCCGTCCAAAATGTCTTCGGTAACCCACTTTTCAACCTCATGCATCTTGCCCGCTCATTCAACGTCCTGTTCATGCGTTCTGCAACGCCATTCTGCTGTGGAGTTCCTTTCACGGTCTTCTCCATGCGAATCCCATTCTCAGCACAATAATCCTTGAACTTCGTAAGTTCATACTCTCCTCCATTATCGGACCGTAGACACTTCACCTTCAGCCCCGTTTCAGTTTCTACAAGGGCTTTCCACTTCCTGAAAGTATCAAACGCATCAGATTTATTCTTAAGAAAATAAACCCATACCTTTCTTGTGGAATCGTCGATGAAGGTCATATAGAACTCCGAGCCTCCTAGGGACTTCACAGGCGCCGGTCCCCATAGATCACTAAGGACCAACTCCAATTTTTGCGTCTTCAAGGTTCTGCCACCTCTCGAGAAACTCACCCTTTTTTGTTTCCCGAACACGCAATCCTTGCAAAAGCCAACTTCAACAGTTTTCAGGCCGGGCAGCTTACCCTTCGAACACATCACATTCATCCCTTTCTCGCTCATGTGGCCAAGCCGACAGTGCCACAAATCTGCATTGTTTGCTTCACCTGCAAGGTCAATGCAATCCTTGGAGTTAGTTGTCATGTACAACGTACCCTCCTTCTTTCCTCGAGCTACTACCATAGCTCCTTTGATTATCTTCCAATTGTTGCAGCCAAACGTCACAGTGTAGCCTTCTACATCAAGCTGCCCAATCGAAAGTAAGTTCCTCTTTAGTCCGGGAATGTGTCTGACTTCATTCAGCTTTAGCACGGATCCATTGGATGTCACTACTCGCACGTCTCCCTTTCCCACGATTTTCAAAGGCTCATCATCAGCAAGATGTACCTTTCCAAAATCACCAGAGACATAGTTCTCCATTATACCAACATTACTGCATGAATGGAACGACGCTCCAGAATCCAGCACCCATGACTCCATCGGACTGGTCACACTCAAGACTAACGCCTCACCATCATCTTCAGACGTGGTAGCGTTCGCTGTCTTCTTATCTTTCTGATCCTTATTCTTGTTCTTCTTTGGTGGTGCTTCACACTGATTTTTGAAGTGACCGTACTCGTCACAGTTCCAGCACTGGATTGAACTTTTATCCTTCCTGGATTGGCTCTTTCCTCTGGACTTTGATCTTCCCCGATTCTGCCTTCCCTTAGATCTGCCCCTAGTTTCCGTATTCAGTGCTGACCCCGAAGTAGAAGATCCTGATTCTCTCCGACGAATTTCTTCGCCAATCATCAGATCCCTTACTTTGTCAAACGTCAGTTTTGCCTCTGCGGCGCTAACTGCTGTCACTGTGCCGGCCCAACTTTCTGGCAGTGAAGATAGCAAAATTAGGGCACGAAGTTCGTCATCGAATTTGATCTCAACCGAGTTCAACTGCGCGGTGATCATGTTGAACTCGTTCAGATGTTGTTGCACCGGTGTACCCTCTGACATCTTCAGATTGAATAATCGTCTTATCAGATGTACCTTGTTTGCTGTTGATGGCTTCTGATACATCTCCTCCAGGATCTTCAGCATCTCCATCGTCGACTTTGCTGCAGCCGTGTGATAAGCCACGTCCTTGGACAACGACAAACGAATCGCGCTCATCGCCTTTCTGTCCAGCAGCTCCCACTCCTCCGGATCCATCTTCTCCGGTTTGGGTTTGAGGGGCTGATACAGATCTTTACCATAGAGATAATCCTCGATCTGCATCTTCCAGAAACCAAAATCAGATCCATCAAACTTCTCGACTGCAATCTTCCCGCGCTCATCGTGATTGCTCCCACTAAACCCGGAGCTCTGATACCAGTTGTTAGGAAATAAACACACAATCACGAAATCAAAAGATACAATAATTGTTTACCCAGTTCGATACGATGTGTATCTACATCTGGGGGCGATGCCAAGCCAGGAATTTTACTATATTTTCGGATACAAATTACAATGAGAGAACAGCTATATATATAGCAAACAATTGAGCCCTAATCCTAGTAAAACTAGGAAACCGCGTAGAGCCCAAAATACACTTGTACGGCAGCCCAAATCGCCGGAATCGTGGTATGATTCACTTCCTTTCAGGAATCGCCGGAATCGTGGTATGATTCACTTCCTTTCAGGCTCCATACTCCAACACTATCATTTATGTCCAACATACAAAAAAAAAACTAAATCAAGTCTTCAATAGAAGAATACAATATAAAAAACAACACCATCTAAATTACAAAGGATCCTTTGAGGTTGAGTGATCTTGTTCCAAAAAATTCTTGCATCAAATTTCATCTTCATCCAAGACAATCTGCATATTAGATAAAGAAGTTTTTACATTAATACAAAATAAACAAGTCACAATAACACCAAAGATTTCAAAATAAACAAGTCAAGAACTACTAAAGTTTATAATAGTTTTCATTATTAAGATAAAAGAATATATATATATACCATTACCAATGACGAATGTCAAGCAATCGGCGCTTATCCTTAATGTAAAGAGATGCAGAATTATTTGTTTTAATAGCAACAAGTTGAAAAATTGTTTACTCGTTTGCAACGTTTCAAAAGTGAAATCTAATTAAATATAAATAATAAAGCCAAATATTATGATTTAAAATATATTCATATCAAATATATGAGTAACTTCTAAGCCTAATAGCTACTTACAAAATCCAAACGCTTGCAGATTTTTGTATTTTATTCAACTGATCATTCAAAATTATTAGTTTAGGCATATATAATTTTCAGTTTAGTTAGTTTATTTAATTCCAATTTGTTATTAGCTAGATTGAGTAAATTATCATTATCCCACATAAGACACAAATACTTTACTAATTAAACCTATAAACATTTTCTAGGTAATTATCAACTTATGGTCTTAATGTCACGTTTGCAAAAATTATTGACCTTCGAAAAATAAAGTAAAAGAAAAGATAAATAAAAGTATTGTAGTAAGATAATTGACATGTCAAGTCACCAAACTCATCAATCACTAATTAATTATGCACTTTAATTGAAGCCAATAAAATCACCCCTTATGTCAATATCAAGGGAAAAATGATTGGAACCTTAAATTAAGTAGAGTGTGTCGCACATCTGAACTGCTTGTACACTACATTTTGGTGTCTTTAAGTCTCTACTCTTAAATTACTCTTCTTCTTCTTATATTAAGAGAAATTCTGGTATGAATTATTTCCATGATGGATAGTGAATTATTAGTACTATTTATTTATTTTATATGTCGACTAACCTAACAGTGAAATTATTCATTTTCCATCCTAATAATAATTGCTGATTTTATCATGTTGATGTGAATTGTGATTAATGTTAGTGTATGATTATCAAACATCAATCAAATAATTGTTCTAGTTGTTAGAATAATTCAAAAATATTTATTTCATACACATAGTTTCTAACAGTCTTGCAATCTGATAAAATATTAAGAATGAGAGTTAACTTTTTCTTTTTGAAGTAATTGCGAGTTTACTTTATTTGTATTATATTTGAATAAAGTATTCAAAGAATCCCTCAATCTCAAAGCAAATCAAATATGGATATAGTATATTTGTGTTGTGTAGAATAGTTTATTTGTTCTAAAAATGCAACATATTTAATATCTCACTATAATGAGTAAGCAATAAAAAAATTCGATATTAATTTCTCGTGTTTGGTAACATTTTCTTCATGACTAAGTAAGCCCTTTATATAATATGGCCATCTCATTATTCCTAAAAAGAAGTAATTAAATTAATTAACATAGATGGCATGCTAAAGTTGTGCAAATTTATTTAGAAACGTTTTAAGTCAACGTTTGCTGAATGAGTCCCACTTTCTACGGTTTAGCCTAATAGGCAATAAAATACGTATTAATATTAATTAAATTATTTATAATGTATTTTATAAATTGTGATTATATGTAGCTTCAAAGCATCTGCATCGCAAAATTTAAAGTGCATGCGGAAATATAATGAGAATGAAATTGCGATTTCCACGTGATTTCGTGGTTGGCATAATCTCATTTCGGTAATTATGGGATTAGTCATTTATGCAAGAGGAAATGTAGTGATATGACATTATTACTTTTAAAAACACAATAGTTATCACAAAGTTGAAAAAATACAAAATATGACATTTTTCAAATATTTTGGATTCTTTTGCCCTTACTTTCTACCAAAGTCCCCCTTTATTCTCTTTCCTCTCTCATCCACCAAATCATTAGCAATTAATTTTTCTCTCTCTTCCAACTTTTTTCTCTTTTTTATCTCTTCTATCTCCTTCTCCCTCAGCTCACGTTTTTGCGATTTTTTTTTCTTCTTTCTTCTTCGATCTTCTTCCCGCCGCGAACTCTCTCTCTATCTCGATCAATTTTTTTTCTTTCGATCTACAGTACGTGACAAATTCCGGCGCCGTTGGTGTAGTTTTTCCGGCAATATTGATGTGATTTTTTTTTCGACAAAGTTTGCTAATATTTCTTGTATCGATTGCGAGGTAATTGCCTTGTTTTTGTAGTTTATTATCTTTCTTTCATGATCTATAGGATGAATAACTGAATTGATGATACATTTAGATCTAGTTTTTCGTCTGAAATTTCTGATTGGTGTAATATACAGTTGGTACGAATTACAGTTGGTACGATCATACATTTTTTCGTACCGCGTACCAATTACGGCATACTCCAATATGAATATGTAATTTCTTACCTCTTATTGGTATGAATATGTATATTCGCACCGCGTAGCTGGTACGAATATACATTTTCATACCGCGTACCAATCAACCAATTATACCATACACGGGTACGAATATATATTTTCGTACCGAGTACCAGTATAACATGGCGTTTATGCGGGATGAATATGCATATTCGGACTGCTTATTGGTACGATTTTGATCATTTCATAACTCGATTGTCAATATTAATAAAGCTGACTGTCTCGTAATTGTATAATGCAGACTAGACCATCTTCTTTAGTTGTTGCCCATGGAGTAAGCTTGAAGTGCGATCGAAGAAGGATAAGAACATGGATATGATTGAAGAAGAATAAGAGCATGTATATGTTAGATCCATTTTTTCGTTTGAAATTTTTGTTGGTGTAATATACTGTTGCTACGAATTGCTGACTTTCGTACCAATGTTGTTTTATGTACTGGCTGGGTTATGCATCTGACTAGTACGAATATGTATATTCGTACCCGCGTACCAGTGCAACACGTCGCTATACATGGGTACGAATATGTATATTCGTACCGCTTGTAGGTACGAATTAGGTTATTTCGTACCTGGATTATCAATATTGTCAAACCCGACTGTCTCGTACTTATTTAATGCAGTCGAGACCATCTTCTCTAGTTGTTGTCAATGGAGGAGAATGAAATAACAACATATAGGAGATAACGTATGATTTTGTGAGCTATTTACTTTGAATTGATTTTGAATATTTACACTCGAACTTTGTATGAATATGATATATTGATCATTTATACCAGTTGTACAAACTATTGGTAATAATTTGACACATTGCATATCTAAATTAGACAAATTGCAAAATATAGACAAATTGGGCAAATCGATAAATTAGAACATACGTACTAATAATACTAATATTGTAACAAATTGTTTACAAACCAGAAACTGTAGCAAATTATTATAACTAAGAATTGTACATTCAATAATCTCTAATCCAACTCAATCCCTACAGTAAGTGTTATGTCATCCGTGCTAAAAGAATAGATGTTCAGCCAAAACATTGATTTCTTGAGTTCTTGTAGGACATTGTCATGACCGATTTCTTGAGTTCTTCCATACATCTTGTAGGTCCATTGTACCTTGAAAAAAAAAAGGCAAAAAACAGTTAGGATATGTTACTAATATAAACCATTTCCTACCAATATATATGGTACGACAGGTACGAACACATAATATTCGTACTAACGTACCAACGTACCAACGTTAGGACCCGCGGTGTCATGGTACGCTAAGAAAAACTTACTATATTCGTACTGGGTACCAGAATACGCGATGCGTCCGTATGGTACCATTTTCGTCCCAAGTTTGTGTGGTACTTTGGTACGAAGATGATATTTTCACACCAACTTACCACGGCCCAACGTGAAACTACGGTACGAATATGATGTCTTCGTACTGGCGTACCATGCCCTAACATGGTCAAGAATTCAAAGATTCGATACTTTGGTACGAATATTATGTTTTCATACTAGCGTACCATGCCCTAACGTGATACTCTGGTATGAATATTGTATTTTCGTACCAGCTTACCACGACCTAACTTGATACTCTCGTACGAATATGGTGTCTTCGTACCGGCGTACCACGCCTTAACAGGGATGCGACACTGAAAATAAAATAAAAAATAAAGAGATGAACACACCAATTCATATCACGACAACGTGCTACCAACATGTCAATTCGCACCGGAGCAACATGTTAGGGCGTGATACGCTGGTACGAATTCACCATATTCGTACCAGATTACCACGTAAGCGTGATACGCTCGCATGGTACACTAGTACCATCTCACCAGATTCGTAGCAACGTATCAAGTTTGTGCCCGTGCATGCATGGTACGTGGGTACGAATATACATATTCGTACCCACGTACAGAATACTGATACGGATTATCCCCGAACGAACACAACCAAAATTGGTACGAAGATACGAATTCAATAATTCATACCAATTGAATATTACATGAACAAAACTTTCAGATGAAAAATCAGATCTAAATGTACCATCAATTCAATTATTCATCCACCAGATCATGAAAAAACAGAATAAACTACAAAAAAGACCATTACCTCCATTGGAATCAAAAATTACATAAACATCATCGGATATATAAAAGTGGCACGAATATACATATTCGTACCCGCGTACAGTACCGTGTTGTACTGGTACGCGGTACGATTCATACCTACAAATGGGTACGAATATACATATTCGTACCCTTGTACAGCGCAGTGTTGCATTGGTACGCGGTACGAATATGTATATCCGTACCTACAAATGGGTACGAATATATATATATATATATATATTTGTACTCGTGTAAAGAGTCATGTTGCAGTGGTACGCAGTACGAGTTACTAGGGGTGTAAATCAAATCAAATATTTTGATTCGATTTGAGATTCGTATTCGAATTTTGATATTCGAATTCGAAATTTTACGATTCGAATTCGAATTCAAATCTTTTTTTCGATTCGATTAGTTTTCAAATCTTTATTAGTAATTACGATATTCGATTCGATATTCGTAAAGATTCGATTAGATATTTAAATAAATATATAATATACTCCCTCCGTCCCGTCATAAGTGGCCACATTTCCTTATTGGGTTGTCCCATCATAAGTGGCCACTTTCCTAATATGGAAACACCCTCTCTCACACAAAATATGTGGGCTCCACCACTTTTTATCTTTTTACCCTTTAAACACTCTTCTCCTAAATACCTGTGTCCAAAAGAAAGTAGCCACTTATCATGGGACGGAGGGAGTAATATTTATAATATATTATAGATGTAATATTAATTTTTTAAAGCAACCTAACTGTAACTGGTCCTAATATACCTTCTTAATAATATATGAATATATTTTTTTTTTTAAATCTAGGGTTTATCCTAGTGTATTCTACCTCCTTCTTTCTATCCGCCGTCGTCTGCCATTTTCATTTTTCACTCTCTCGGTCTCTCCCGCTTACACTCTCTCTTTCTCTAGTCTCTGACTCTCTCGTCTCTCATTTCTCAGTCGTCTCTCAGACTCGCCGGAGCCGTAACGCCGTGTTCTTTGCCCATGTCGCTCTAGTCTCTGACTCTCTCGTCTCTCGTTTCTCAGTCGTCTCTTGTCTCTCAGACTCGCCAGAGCCGCAACGCCGTGTTCTCTGTCCATGTCGCTTGGGTGTAAGAATTTTCTACTCATTGATTAAGCTTCGAATTCTTTTTAGTTCATATATGATTCGATTTTTTTTGTTTTTAGCTTATGGTGTATATGTTAATGTGTGAATGGTTGCGAATTCTTACAATTCCTCAATTAGAAGGTGAATTTAGTTTTCTTTCACATTGGTTTTAACTATACATCCGCAAATCATTTTAAAAACTTAGTTAAAAAAAGGTTTCACGAGCTAGCAGCTGGAAAATTGTTGAGTGACAAATAATATTGCAGTAGAATGGAATCAACAAGAAAATATGATTCTTCTGCACAAATCATAGTCTGAGACATGGATTTGATTGAGAGTGTGATTCTTTTATTTTTTTAAGAAATGCATATTCTCACCTGAAACACATTTCTTGCACCAACTATAGCCCCATTGAAGAATCTTGTGTTGTCACGTGTAATATTTGCTTGGAGAAAAGCCATACGATCAATTCCAGTCACTTGTGATATTTGACCTGGGTGTTTTTGCATGTTCTGTATTTCCCCTCTATTTATGTGTATTTAATTTATTTGTGGTTTTCTTGAAAACTTAATTAGAATATGGATGCTTCAAAGCCAATTGAGCAAACATCTCAAGAACATGAGATTAGAGTGGAAGAACACGATATTAGAGTGGAAGAACATCAGGAAAATGATGTTGGAGGTGGTGTTGATCTACAAACTGATGAAGTGATTATTGATGAGGAGAGAGATGATAAAGAAGAAGGTAAAGATGATAAAGATGAGGAAGATAAGGGCCATTTTGTTGAGAAAAAGAGGAAGAAGACTTCGGTTGCTCAAACTGAGTTTATCATAGTTACCTCAGATGATGGGAGTGAAAAGTTTCAATGCATTCATTGCAAATGTCTTTTTTCTAAGACAAAAAGTGGTACAACCAGTCATCTTATTAATCACTTGAAGCGGTGTTTGCAAAAGAAACTCCACACCAAGAGACAACAGACGTTGCAATTTCAGCCTAACAAATCAAAGTTTGAGATGAATCCTTTGTCAGATGGTAAATATGATCATATGAAGCAAAGAGAGGCTATTGCCCATTGGATTTTAATGAATGAGCAGCCGTTTACTGTTATGGAAAATCTTGGATTTACTTTCATGATGAGTATCAATCAACCACAATTTGAGAAGATTTCTCGTGTTATGGCAAAGAAAGATGTCAGCAATGTCTATGAGATTGAGAAGAAGAAGTTGTACTTGGAGTTGAAAGACATTAATATGATATCACCGACCACTGATATTTGGAAATCAAAGGTGCAAAAGATTTTCTATATGTGTGTCACCGGTCACTATGTGGATTCAAATTGGTAACTTCACAAGCGACTTCTTAGTTTCATACCTCTCCCTCCTCCACATACTGGTAATATTATTTTTTAAACACTTTAAAATTGTGTTGAATCATATTTATTGATAATAACTTTATATATTTATTGTCATTTCAGGTATTGATATATTTTATGGGCTTATGAAGTGTACAAAGGATTGGGGGATAGAGCATAAAGTCTTTTCGATCTCTGTGGACAATGCCTCAAATAATGATGTGGCAATTCAAATTGCTAAAGAAACATTCTCTAGAAGTCGCAAGCTGCCTTTGGGAGGTCAGTTATTTCGTGTTCGATGCACTGCACATATCTTGAATCTTGTTGTTCAAGATGGTCTTTCTGAGATTAAAAATATCATTGATGATGTCAAAAACTGTGTGCGATTCATAAACCAATCAGAGTCTAGGTTGAAAAAATTCTCTGATATTGTGCATCATTTAGGAATCCCAGTTAAAAGGTTAATCATTGCTTGAACAACTCGTTGGAATTCTACGTATGAGATGTTGGTTGAGGCATTTAGAGTTAAGGATGCATTCCCTATATTTGCACAAAGAGAGCCTTTATATCATTGTTGTCCTAGCCTTGATGATTGGAACAAAGTGCAGGATGTTATTGATATTTTAGGGATTTTTTATAAAGCTACTCATGTGATTTCTGGAGTTGATTATCCCACTTCTAATGTTTACCTTGCTGTTATTTGGAGAGTCAAGCATGTATTGAATGAAAATGAAAATCACGTTGATGAGTTCATTAGAGTGATGATTAAAAGGATGAAGGAAAAGTTTGACAAATATTGGGGAAGTTGTAATCTTTTGATGGCTATTGGAGCAATACTTGACCCTAGGTTCAAAATGAGATTGGTTGATTTTGCTTTCAACAAAATATATAATGACATTGATGCACGTACAAATGTGATGAAAGTTAGAGATGCATTATATAGTTTGTTCTTTGAGTATGTTGAAGTTGATCATGCAAGGTCTCGAAAGAGTAGCTCTTCAGAAAGATGTTCTTCTACATGTGCAAACTACACATCTAAAGGAAAATTAGTGTCTTCTGATTTATCAATGTTTGATGATTATCTGAACACTGTTGAGGTTCATGTCCCTTCAAAATCAGAGTTAGACATTTATTTAGATGAAGGGGTTTTTAGAAGTCCAGAAGGAGAAACGGGTGTATCTACTGAGTTTGATGCATTCAATTGGTGGAAATCTCAAGAACTGAAGTTCCCAATTTTATTTAAGTTAGCTCGTGATGTTTTAGCTATTCCTATTAGTACAGTTGCATCAGAGGCCATATTTAGTGCATGAACTCGAGTGTTGGATCCTTATCGTTCAAAATTAACTTATGATATGGTACAAATTTTGATTTGTGGGGCGGATTGGGTTCGCCAACTTCATGGGATCAAGAAGCCTATTATGACATATGTGAGTTTATCTATTTATTTAGTTCATTTGAGATTTATGTATTTTTTTTTCATATAAAAATCTGACATCTTATTAATGTTTTATTTTTATGAGTGATGCTATTCGGACATAAATGTCCGGACATAATCTAGCTCGTTTAGGTAAATGAATCGGTTCGATCCGTTTAACTTATTTATTTAATTTTGTAATTTCTCCACATTCATTCAATTTATTATTTTTTGAGTAATCTAATTCAAGTGAATGCATAAATATCTATTAAGTAATAGTATTTCCAAAAGATTAGTGAAAATCACAAAATAACTTTATTAGTTTAATTTCGTATTTTTTGTATTTATATTTCTCTCTCTAAAAATGGCAGTTTAGATTAATTAAGTAAATACATTAGAGTACTAACCAACACCATTATTTTATTTGATAAATTATAAGTTAAAATTATTAATATATTCATTTTATGTCCGGACATATATGTCCAAAAAGTATTAGTGTATTTTTATCTAGGAAAAAGAAGAGCCTGTTGAAGTCATATTGCAAACAACTTGATTTGCAAATTTGGTGAAAGATTAGACTTTTGTGGATTGTTTTATGCGACTGTTCTTTGAATGCATTTGACAATAAATGTTTTGTTATTTATGTATTTGATAATTATTTTTATGTTAGACAATATAATTTGTGATTTGTATTGAGAGTTTGAGACAGAGAATTGAATTTGGAGAATTAATTCGAATCGAATAGTTCAAATCGAATCGAATATTTCGAATCGAATCGAATAATTTTACGAATTAATTCGAATCGAATAATTTTACGAATTAATTCGAATCGAATATTCGAATAGAATCGAATAGTTCGAATTTAGACTTCGAATCGAATTTGAATCATATTTAGTATTCGAAATCGAATCGAATCTGAATTTGAATCAACGAATATTTTCACGAATCGGAATCGAATCCAGTGGTATTCGGTTCGTTTACACCTACGAGTTACTACTGGTACGAATACACTCATTTCGTACCAACGGGTTTGACAGCAAACAGCAACCTCCTGCAAAAATAGGAATGAACCAAAAATCATTAAAAATACACCTTAATCACCAAGAAATCAACCCAAATACACAAACAATGACCAGAAACTATATGAAAAATATATAAATCATCAAAAATAAGTGCGAAAAAATCATAAATTAACAAAAATTCAAAAAAAAAAATTAATCACAATTTCAGATATGTTTCATGGATCTCGAGCATGAAGATGCCATGAATTCCGGCGAGAAGATTGCGAACGGCGCGGTGGTTTGTACGGGGGTGGCGACGGCGATTTCCAAGTTAGTAGACGGCGGCAGTGTTTTCTGTAGAGAGATCAAGAAATCGAGAGAGAGAGAGAGAGATCTAAAGTTTCCGGCGGTGTTTTTAGTTGCAGACGGCGGCGAGGATAGGCTGAGATGGGCAGAGGTTCCGGTTCCAGCGGATGAAGGTATGGTGAGAGAGAAGAGTGAAGATGAGAGAGAAAATTTGCAAAAGCAGAAATTCAAAAATGGGTGAAAAATTGGTCAAATGTGATATATAGTGGAAATTGACTCCCCACCTTAATAAGGGTAGAAGGGTCCAAATTTTTGAAAAGTGTCATATTTTTTGTTTTTTCAACTTTGTGATAACTATTGTGTTTTTAAGAGTGCTAATGCCATATCATGAGTTGCATCTTTATGCAATCCCTAAGTATAGAAATGGCAATGGGTCGGGTACCAACCCATTAAATATTTCCCAAACCCAAACCCATTAAAATTTCTTCAACCCATACCCATCCCAAATCCGATTAAAAAATCATTTAAAAATCCGTACCCGACCCAAACCCGTTGGGTAATACCCATTAAAAACCCGCTAAAAACCCGAATATACTAGAACATAAATATTAATATTAAATTTAGTAGAAATAACAAAATATTATAAACATAATTTTAACAGAAGTATAAATAGAAAATTTCATTAAATTAAATTATATGTGGGTTAAAAGAATAATCAGAAATCCTAAAATTATTAATATTTATACTAATATAAATTATATATAAAACAAATATTTAATTACTGAAATTATTAATTCTTTGTATGCAGGTTAAAGAGAATAATATAAAATCTTAAAATTAATAATAGTTACACTAATCTATTACTAATACGAAAATAAAGTTGCCTCATCCACGGTGCTCCGTTCAGATTTTCCTTTATTCTGGTAATTTGTCTAATTTTAATTCATATATATTCTAATTTTTATTTTTATTAATTTCATATTCTTGAAATATCACATGTTTATCTATTAATCACATCTCATATTTATTTTTCCCTCTATTTAATTAATTTCTTCTATTATACATATTAAAATAATAACAATTTCATAATGCATTATTATAAATAATTATTTTATACATTCTTAATTCATATATAATAATCTATAGAAAATTTGTAAATGAAAATCCCTATGAAGACTAAATAAATATATTTAATCAATATGTCTATATAGAATCCTTTTCATTTTTCATTCATATTTATTTAAAAACTTCGATTAGTGCTTTCTAGAAAATATATACATTGAATCAAATGTGGGATATGTAGCCAAAGAAAAGAAAAACTTGAAGATGTAAACATATTTTTTTCGCATTTTGGCAAAGATTAGAGATATCGATTTAACATGAACTAACGAGACGGTTCAAATATACTTAAAAAGAAGGATTTTTACTAATTTTAATTCATATTAAATTGTTTAGATTTTTATCGAGTAATTTAGCATAAACCAACGAGACGGTTCAAATAACATAGAAAGAATGATTTTTACTAATTTTAATTAATATTACTTTGAAGATGTAATCATTTTTTTCTGCATTTTGGCAAAGACTAGAGATATCGATTTAGCATGAACCAACGAGACGGTTCAAATATACTTAAAAAGAAGAATTTTTACAAATTTTAATTAATATTAACTTTGTTTAGATTTTTATCGAGTAATTTAGCATAAACCAACGAGACGGTTCAAATAACATAGAAAGAAGTATTTTTACTAATTTTAATTAATTTTACTTGGAGTGTTCATATTTTTATCGAGTATTACTCAACGGATTTGAGACGCGTATGTACAGTAAAGTCACTATTTTAACCGAGATTAGGACGAACATGTAGACAAATTTTAAACAAATTTAGATTTAGAAAATACATAATGAATGAGTATACCCGATCTATTGTTATTTCTAATAATAAATTTAAATACGTGAAATAAAATTAATTTTCTAAGTTTGATTAATAATTAACGCGAACAATATCATAATTTTTAAATAAGATATAAAATTATTTATAAAATGTATACATGTAAATTAAAACATAAAGTTATTTCCCGTCGAGTCTCGACGGGCTACTTACTAGTCTATTATTAATACGAAAATAAAGTTGCCCCATCCACGGTGCTCCGTTCAGATTTTTCTTTATTCTGGTAATTTGTCTAATTTTAATTCATATATATTCTAATTTTTTTTATTAATTTCATATTCTTGAAATATCACATGTTTATCTATTAATCACATCTCATATTTATCTTTCCCTCTATTTAATTAAATTATTCTATTATACATATTAAAATAATAACAATTTCGGAATGCATTCTTATAAACCCTTATTTAATACATTCTTAATTCATATATAATAATCTATAGAAAATTTGTAAATGAAAATTCCGATGAAGACTAAATAAATATATTTAATCAACATGTCTATATGGAATCCTTTTTATTTTTCATTCATGTTTTCCTAACGGTACAAATAATATAGAAAGAAGGATTTTTACTAATTTTAATTAATTTTACTTGGGTGTTCATATTTTTATCGAGTATTACTCAACAGATTTGAGACGAGTATGTACAGTAAAATCACTATTTTAACCTATATTAGGACGAACATGTAGAAAAATTATTAACAAATTTAGATTTAGAAAATACATAATGATTGAGTATACCCGATCCATTATCATTCCTAATTATAAATTTAGATAACGTGGGATAGGTAGCTAAAGAAAATAACAAAAACACTTGAAGATGTAAACATATTTTTTTCCGCATTTTGGGAAAGATTAGAGATATCGATTTAACATAAACTAACGAGACGGTTCAAATATACTTAAAAAGAAGGATTTTTACTAATTTTAATTAATATAAATAAAGTTGTCCCCTCCACAGTGCTCCGTTCAGATTTTCCTTTATTATGGTAATTTGTCTAATTTTAATTCATATATATATATTCTAATTCTTATTTTTATTAATTAAAATTGTATTAATTTAATATTATTTAAATATCACATGTTTATCTATTAATCACATATCATATTTATCTATCCCTTTATTTAATTAATTTCTTCTATTATGCATATTAAAATAATAACAATTTCGGAATGCATTCTTATAAATTATTATTTTATACATTCTTAACTCATATATAATAATCTATAGAAAATTTGTAAATGACAATCTCTATATGAAGACTAAATAAATATATTTAATCAACATGTCTACATGGAATCCTTTTCATTTTTTCATTCATGTTTTTCTAAAAACTTCGATTAGTGTTTTCTATAAAATATATACATTGAATCAAATGTGGGATAGGTAGCTAAAGAAAAGAATATAAAAACTTGAAGATGTAAACATATTTTTTCCACATTTTGGCAAAAATTAGAGATATGGATTTAACATGAACTAACGAGAATGTTCAAATATACTTAAAAAGAATGATTTTTACTAATTTTAATTAATACTATTAACTTTGTTTAGATTTTTATCGAGTAATTTATCATAAATCAACAAGACGGTTCAAATAACATAGAAAAAATGATTTTTTCTAATTTTACTTGGAGTGTTCATATTTTTATCAAGTATTACTCAACAAATTTGAGACGAGTATGTACAGTAAAGTAACTATTTTAACCGAGATTAGAACGAACATGTAGAAAAATTCTAAACAAATTTAGATTAAAAAAATACATAATGAATGAGTATATCCGATCTATTGTCATTCCTAATTATAAATTTAGATACGTGAAATAAAATTACTTTTCTAAGTTTGATTAATAATTAACGCAAACAGAATAATAACTTTTAAATATGATACTCCCTCCATCCACGATAAATTTGCCACAATTTCCTTTTTGGTTCGTCCACAAAAAATTTGCCACATCTATTTATAGTAATAGACCCCACACACCTCACTTACTTTTTCACTCACAACACAATTTAAAACTATATAAAAGTGAGACCCTTATTCCGCTCACAATACAATCAACCAACAAATTATTAAAACCCGTGTCATCCACAATGTGGCAAATTTATTGTGGACGGAGGGAGTATAAAATTATTTTTAAAATATATACATATAAACAGGGATGTCAATGGGTCGGGTTTTTACGGGTACCCGGCTCTCCCAAACTCTAATGTGACGGGTTTGGGAATCATTAAATGGTTTTGGGACGGGTTTGGGTAGAAACATTCAAACCCGTGACGGGTTTGGGAAATTACCTACGGGTACCCGCTATCCAAACCCATTTATATATATTTATATATACAAAATATTATATATATAATTTATAATATAATCATAGATATTAGTGTAAATATTATTAATTTTAGGATTTCATATTATTCTTTTTAAACTGCATACAAAGAATTAATAATTTTAGTAATTAAATATTTATTTTATATATAATTTATATTAGTATAAATATTAATAATTTTAGGATTTTATATTATTCTTTTAACCCACATATATTTTAATTTAATGAAATTTTCTATTTATACTTATGTTAAAATTATGTTTATAATATTTTTTTTACTAAATTTAATATTGATGTTTATGTTCTAGTACATATGGGTTTTTAGCGGGTATTACCCAACGGGTTTGGGTCGGGTACGAGTTTTGAAATGATTTTTTAATCGGGTTTGGGACGGGTATGGGTTGAGAAAATTTTTATGGGTTTGGGTTTTGGATATGCTTAATGGGTGGGTACCCGACCCATTGCCATTCCTACATATAAATTAAAACATAAAGTTATTTCCCGTCGAATTTCGATGGGCTACCTACTAGTATCTATAATTATATTATAAATTATATAGAGAGGAAATTCATTCTATCCAGTATCAAGATAGTGTGTACCTCCTACGACCACTTTTGATAGCGGGTATAAGCAGTACCCACTGACCCACCAATAAGATTATTATATCTATTTTTTGTGTATAAAATATTGTATAAAATAAGGGGAAATATTGATATAACCTAGTCAACCTTATAATCATACAATACGCACAATTCTTTTACCCTTCTACTAAATTTCTTCATTACATACTCTGATTTATCAATTCATTTCTTCAATATGGAGATAAATCATGCATTATCAGGCCCATCACACTTCCGTATAAATAAATTCTACTTATACCAACTTCATACCTTTTTGACCGGAATGCTGCCGGGTATTTCCGCCGGAAGTTTTAGGGACCTCGTCCAACCACGCGATCGCAACCGATGGTTTCCAGACGCCGACTCCTTCAGCAGCACACAGCACAGCCCTCGTTCGTTTCCTACTCGGGGCGTAGGGTATTTAGTCGGTATTTATAGAAAAAAATATACACTGGAAGGGATGAGCAAAAGCCCGAACTTTTATATAGGAATTATATAAAACTTATTACAACATAAGTATATCTCCTTTAGGGAGGAGACAGACTTGTTTAGCTACCTATGGTAGCGGAATAGAAATACATATACTATACTATACTAAGCTAAGAACTATAACAAATTTTATTTTTGAGAGCAGAGGAGATGGTGTAGAAGAAAGCTTCTGTCGATTTCCGATCCCTTCTGCTCTCCAACTTCTTGAAATATATAGAGGTTGGAATTCTCAACCTCCTTCCTTCATTATTGCCTCGGATGCCTTTGTTCCGTGGCCAGCCTGTTTCTGACTCAGCGTAGGACCACTGCTGTCGTCCATTATTGAATAAGGACGCCAAACTTTCGGTGCTACTTGTCATTCCGCATTATCTTTATTCAATAATGCTTTTCCTGTGCTTTTACCCATTTGTTTTTTAGTGGGTAATCACTTTTCCCTCCCACCCACTACTGTCGTTTTCTTTTTAGTGGGTGCTCCAGCTCAAAGTCACATGACTCCACCAACCTGTGTCGGGAATCTACTCTTTTCCCGGGGCCCTTGGCGTCCTTGCTTTTGGCAACGCCTTCTGCTCGAGATGCTCGTGGGACCGAGCCTTCTCCTTTCCCTTTCTGGGCATGAACCCCTTCCCGAACTCTGGTTCTTTCTGGTTCTGACAATCCGAACAAACTCGCTCGGACCAGTTCCCAAAATGACCCATGTTACAATATTTACGATGAGTGTCTTTACTCGTCGTAATCTTGTTTTCCCAGAGCAAGGCTCTCTTTCTTTCGAAAGCTTCCTCTGCGAATCTTGTAGACTTTCCTGTCATGGTATTTAACAGGAATGATCCGTTCACTGAATTCTGAAAGAATTTGAACGGGAACTTGACTTTGTCCATCTCGGTGAGACAGACCCATAAACCCCATGCTCTTCTTGTGGAGATGAGATCTTCTGGCAATGTTGAGACTAGAGTAGTCTCTTTTTCTGCAGGCGCTTTAATCTTTTCCAGGGCGCGTGCATCAGGTCTTCGAAGCCTAATGTAGTGAAAGGCTTCATGATTTCCTTTCCCTGCTGGTTCTGGGGCTGCACTGATGAAATACAATTCCAAAACGTCACCTCGGCTAAGTTGCGGATTGTTAGCCCAGGTATCATAAACCGCTTCTTGAATCCACTTGGGTAGATTCTTGATTTCGGCGAATGATGGGGATGTGGTATAAACTGAAGCAAGTGCTCCGAATTCATACCATCTCTTGACTTCGTGTGGATCTGAATTTGGCATCATCCACACCCGAGGATATTTCCCCGAGACATCAACCCTTATTTTTTCTGGGTTGATTCCAGTCCTTGTGTTGAGCTTCTCCCAATTGGCTTGATAAACCTGCCACGAAGAAGAAACTTCAATCTTATCAGTATTAATCTTAGAAATGCCAGTCATTGGCCTAAGATTAATCTTTCCCTCTTTTTCCCCAGAGGTGCTGGGTTGACATGATAGTTCAGAGTGTGACCCCTGAATATCATCTTTTTCTTGGGGCAATGGTTCCGAAGATACCACCACCTTAGAACTCGGGCAAGAGGTATTTGAATCCTCTCAAGCATGTGTTTAGAGCCACGTACTCGAAACTCTTCTTTTACCAAAGGATCTTTGGCCACCCGAAGGATTGGTGTTTGACATGCAGTCCAGAGTTGATTCTGAGACCGTATGCAAGCTCGTATTCTCTCGGTGACTTTCGTCTTATCGAGAGTTTGCAATCTTCCTGCTTGTTCAGCATTTAGAATGCACTCGTCCCACTCGCCGGATAACATCTCCAGATTTTCTCTGAGATGTCTATGGGCTAGTAGAATGGAGTTCACGTCAGTTTGCTCCATCTCTTGTTAAGAAATCTGCAAGAATATTTTCATGAGATTTCAGAATGACAATATCAAAAATATAATATTGGCATTCAGCTTGCCATCTAATTAATCTAGCCTTTTCAGGTTTAGATTCCATCTTGTTTCTTAAGAAAGCTTTAACTTGTGTGTTATCAACTTTCAAAGTAAATTTCTTTGCAAGTAAAAATAAAGGCCATTTTTTAAACGCCTTTCTGACTGCAAAGAACTCTTTCTCGTTGATGTGCCATCTCACAGCCTCATCATCTGAGAATAAACCACTGCAGTATCTACAGGGTTCTTCTCCATTAGGAGTGATCTTGGTTAAGACGGCTGCCCACCAATAATCACTAGCATCTGTATACAGGACCAAGTCATCTTCGTCCTGAGGTATCGCGAGCTTTGGGAGATTTTTGCAAACCTCTTTTAACTCCCGCATCCCTTGTCGATGTTCTTCTGTCCAGATGAACGGAACATCCTTTTTCAGTAATGAACTGAAAACTTTTCTATGTTTTGCGAGATCTTTAATAAATGGTCCCGCAAAATTAACAACTCCCAAAAAACTCTGAAGTTGTTTCTTTTCTTTAAGATCTTCAGGAAAATTCTGGACCTTTTGAACAATATGGTCCTGCAGAATGATTCCTGCTTCATCGATCTCAATACCCAGAA
The DNA here is from genome assembly GCA_031470985.1 of Agastache rugosa. Classification (NCBI taxonomy): domain Eukaryota; kingdom Viridiplantae; phylum Streptophyta; class Magnoliopsida; order Lamiales; family Lamiaceae; genus Agastache; species Agastache rugosa. The sequence continues at coordinate 31,360,449 of CM062605.1, forward strand.
ATTCCATTTTCCGAGTTGCAACGACTGCCTTCTTTTCAGACAGTACTAAACCTTCTTTATAGCAAACATCTGCAAAGATCTCAAGATGTTTGATATGTTCTTCCATATTTTTTGATGCTATTAAAATATCATCAATATAGACGAACATAAAAGAAAAATAATCTTTGAATAGATTATCCATCTTTCTCTGAAATATTTGAGGCGCATTAGCTAACCCCATTGGCATCACGTTCCAAACATAATGCCCTTGTGGAGTAGAGAAGGCTGTAAACTTCTTACTCCCTTCCTCCATGCGAATCTGGTAAAAACCTGACTTGCAATCAAACTTAGAGAAAACCTTAGCATTCCTAATGCAGTTAATAAGGTGTTCCCTACTTGGGATAAAATATCCATCAAACTCTAGAATGTCATTAATTCCTTTGTAATTAATAACAAGTCTGGGTTTACCTCGTTTGATCTCACCATGATTTCTTACCAGAAATCCGGGACTGCTGTAAGGCGAGTTCCCTGATTCAATCAGCTTTAAATCAAGGTGTTCCTTGATTATCTCCTTCATATCCTGTTGATCTTTGAGGTTCATCAGGATTGGTCTGTATCTTACAAACTCATACTCCTTTTCTGGCTTCACCTTCAAGGTTGCATTGAGCTTGTTTTTATCCCACCATGCCAAAGGATTCTCACTGTAATTCCTTTTGATTTTCCTTTTGACATCTTCTAGGGATACCTTCACCTCTTCCCTAATATCTTGATAGGATATTAAAGAAGCTTTGAGGATATGAATCTCTTCATCTTCAAGATCCCAATCCCTGATACAGCTTAGCACTGCTTCGCTGAATCTCCTTTGATCTTTCATCTTTGGGTGTCGAAGTTTTCCTTCATCACCACGCTTGCTGCGAAAACTCAATGGTATCTGGCGATTAAAAGCCCCTTTGAGCCTCTGGACAATGATATTATGATCGCAAATGGTTGTGAACACCAATTGTCTTCTTTCATTATCCTGCATATATCTTTTAAACATCTGTAGGAAATTGTTTCCTAACAGAATGTCTGCACCTGTGTCATGGAAATAAATTGGTGGAGTTTTAACCTTGTACCAGGGTGTACCTCTGGCTCCTCCAATCAGAATTTCCGTCTCTTTTACTCCTTTAGCAAGGAGCAGAATCTTCTTTGAGAAATCTCTTCCTGCAATTCGGGGTAGATCATCTTCTACCTCTGCTGGGAAGACTCCTCGTTTTGCAGTACAAATTCCTGCACCTGAATCAATATAAGCAGCAAAATATTCTGCTTTATATTTTTCATATAACATCCCTATAGAGATGTATATGGAGAATGGACTTGTCATTCGATCAATAGTTTTCTTCCATTAATCGTGATTTCCATTCCGTCCTCTTTATTTCCCCAAGGTTTGTGATCCTCGAGAAAATCCAAACCCAAAAGCAAAGCTAACTTCTCTTCACTCTACCCTTGATCTCCATCACTTGTCCCCCAATTTCCAGGGTACCTTTGTAATGATTGATCTCTGGTTGCTGCAAATAGTAAAGAACATTACAAGGGAAGTTGGTTTCCCACCTTGTAGTGTCAAATTTTACTATCACTTCTCTCCATCCCTCGGGACATTTCAGATTCACTGGAACTTTGTTACTCTGAGATGTTTGAGGGTGTGCTGCCTCTCGAATGAGACTCCGACTCCTTCCATATGGTAAAGACATAATTCTGTCTCCTTGGAAGGATAATCTTCCTGAAGTTATCCTGAGACTTTGATCGTGTCTCATGACTTCTCTATCTCGGATTTGAATATCCACATTCCTTAACCGAGCAATTTCAACTCTATCGGGACAAACATTTGTCACCTTGTTGAAGATATCTGGTATCTCAATAAACTTCTTTCCCAGAAATAACTCAGTGTGATGTGAGTTGGAAAGAGCATATGATACCTGATAAGTAATGGAGTAAGGCCTGTTTCCTTCCTCCAGCAAATCCTTGCGTTTAAAGTCCTGATAAAGCGTCAGGGCTTTGCTGAAATGGGTATCATTAAGATTGTAAGCAATCTTAGGATAAATGATTCCCACTACTTGTCCTGCACAGAGATCTCCCGCTATTGTTCCCAATACGGAATCCTTCAGATTTCTGACTCTTTTATCGCATATAGCGATATCAATCGGCGTGTGAACTCCGGTAAAGAGAGCCGACTTTAACATCAACTGAATTGCTCCAATATGAATCCAGTTCATCTTTTCAGCGACTTCGGGCTTCATTTTTGATAAATCTTCCCGGATGTCACTGGCTGGAATCAACTGCATCTCCACTTGATTCCCTGTAAGCTCTATAGGAAGCGACATTTCTCGTCTAGAAATTCCATAGACGATTTGTTGTTTCCTGCTTCTTAGATTAAAGTTCCTTAGAACTTGATCTATATTACTTGCCGAAAAGCCTTGATACTTTTGTATATTCAGACTCTTCTTCATGATCTTGTCAATCAGGCTTTGAGAGAGAGTTGTGTGACTGGAAAATCCTGTCCTGTCCTCTTTCTCCTGATGAACAATCTCTGGATCAGTCTGACTCCGATCTAGTTCCATCAGACCATTCTGAATCTTCTCCGCTGAAGACTTCTTCTTGTTCATATATACTCTCATCCGAGGGTATATCTTCGAACTGATATACTTGTACCAGTTCCTGGTAGTAGACGGCATCCTCGATATCCGGAGTGGATTCGAATTTGTTGATACCTCTTCTCTCATTATCTGGGCAATTTGTTGAAATATGCCCCTTTGCACCGCACGTCCAGCAGTTGCAATCCTTGAAACTTTCATTAACTCTAGTATGAGTTCTTCTGAAAGTCTTCTTGGCAGGTGTCCTTCCTTGAGATTTATCCTCTCCTCGGAATGGATACCTATTCCTTGATGGTCCACTTCTTTGGCCTGATTTGTAAGATCTAGCCTTCTGTCTTGACCATCTGGTTCTTGGTTTCCAAGAACTTCTTTTTGGATCTCCACCTTTATGATAGGGCTGAAACCTATTTTTCTTGTATTTCATCAGCCTCGGTGGTTCTCCTCCAATGATCGTTGGCAGATCATTGTCTTCACAGTTTAGAGGAGCAAATTTATTAATTCTCCTCAGTTTCTTCAAGTTCTTCAGAGCTGTTGCTTGTTGACACCACTCTGAGAGCTTTCGATGTACATAAGACATCCTTCTTGCGACGTTTTCCGGATCACCTGGTTCGTAATCCCGAATCAGCATCTCTTTCCATGGGCTTGGAAATTTCAGAAAGAAAATTTCCAGTGCCACTCTATCATCAACTTTAGATTGATGTTGATAAAGAGTAAAGAGCTGTAGAAACTTGTTGAGCGATTGTTGATCCAAGACCGCAAGTCTTAGGTTATACAATGCCATCAAGTATTTCTTTCTCTTCTCCAGATCATATCCTTCGAAGTATCCTTCTCCCAGAAAATGGTTCTTAAAAAGAACGGCCATATTCTGGACATGTTCTGTATAGTTATCACTATCAAAACATGAATTCTTGATTCCCGCAGGAAAGAACTCCCATGCTGTCTTGACTACTCCTGCAAGACTCATTTCGAGAATTCTTACGAATCCTTCCTTGTTCAAATCGAGAGTTGCTGCTGCAATTCTCAGGGCAGACGTCCATTCGTCTATAACTGATTCTCGATCTCTGAAATTAACTTCATCGAGGTCGAGCATCACTCCGTAAGGATGGATGGGATCCAGGGTCGCCTTTCCATATGGTGTATCTTGCACCTTTGGATGCGGCCTTCTTGCCCTTGTCCTTCTTGCTGCCATGTATGCATCATTTGGGGTATGTTGATCATACCTTGCTCCAGTCTGAAAGTCCTGGACTGCATTAATGGCTCCTGGTGCATTTTGAAAATCTTGTTGATTTCCAATAATGGCTCCTTATTCTCGTTTCGCTGAATCAAAAGATTCAGCCTATCTCGCCAGTCTGTCAGAATCCTCTGATATCTGGTTCTTCTTTGCTCCAGAATTCGGAGACGTTCCTGGAAATGTCCACACCTTGGACATTCTTCTGGATTCATCATATATGATTATTATGATGGTTCCTTCTCATGGTATTTGTCACCTTGAACAGGAGATAGATCAGATCTGAATTATATCTCCTTCTGGCCTCGATTTCTTGAACCAAAGGTTCAAGGTATTCAAGCCTTCTTTCTCGTACGACTATGGAGTCGAACAATTCTCTCCAGACGATTCTTGTCATCTGGTTTCTTTCTCTTTTTATCTCCAAATCTTGGAGATAATTCCTGTAACATTCACATCTCGGACAATTGTCCGGATCCATGTTTTTCTTGATGTCTCATCCGTTAGGATAATACTTAAAGTAATAAATTAAATATAATTCCTTAATAAAACCAGGGCTCTGATACCATTTTAGAAGCGAAGGATCGATTAGCAAAATATGTAATAAAGAAATACGTAGCTATCATTTTAATAGCTAAAATAGGAGGGTAAATACATGATTTTATATGATTTTGGTTAACTAGTCCAATTTTCCCCATTTTTCACACAAATAAGACACTTTTTTAGGAAATGTCTCAATAGATATAATTAGAAAAGTCAAAAAGTCTTGGTGGTTATGTGTTATACATGCACTCAAAACTGGTTATGGGGGGTACACACTATCATCATACTGGATATATATAAATAATACTCAATTATATATATATATATATATATATATATAATTTTGTTATCTTACATATATATATATATATATATATATATATATATATATTTTGTTATCTTACATATATATATATATATATATATATATATATATATATAAATGGGTTTGGGTAGCGGGTTCCCGTAAGTAATTTCCCAAACCCGACCCAAACCCGTCACGGGTTTGAATGTTTCTACCCAAATCCGTCCCAAAACCATTTAATAATTCTCAAACCCGTCCCATTAGGGTTTGGGAGAGCCGGGTACCCGTAAAAACCCGACCCATTGCCATCCCTACCTAAGTATTATGTCTTGCTAATGATCCAAAATTATATTTTATGTTTTTTTGACAAAATTATATTTATTTGTTTTTATTTTAACAAATTATTTCTTTTATCATTCATAAATTAATTTATGAAAACATGTATTATCGTAAAATCAACATGATTAGGATGAATGAAAAACAAAAATGACAAAAAAATTGGTAAATTGATTAAAGGCCGTGATTTAGTTTACAATTATTCCCGATTAAAAGTTGGAGGACTTAATTACTACTATATCACAAAAAAATTGAAAAAAAAATAATCCTATAGCTATTGACGATTAATGTAATCTATATGATGTGATATTGACATTTGCGACGTATTTATTTATTAAATTATACCATAAAAATGGAAAAAGGACAAAAGACTTTACTAATTACACATGGTGGTGAGAATTTGCCATTATTTTTAAAATTAATAATGTCACGTCGCAGGATAAATCAACTATTGAAATTTTTAGGTAGTTCCTAAGAGCACCCACAATGGGAGACCTACCCAGCGACCCAATATTTTAATACTTTACGCACTTTCTCCAATCGGCCACAATGGGGTAGGTCTTTCACCCCGGTCTCTGACCTAGGTCTTTCATTATTTTAATTATATTTTAATATTATTTTTATGTTTTATATTTATTTAGAATAATAAAAATAATTATAATTAAAATATTACGAAATAATTAAGAAATAACTAAATTGTATTTGAAACATTGGAAAATTACAATACAATTTGGAATTTAAAAACGAAAAATTAAATACTACTCCCTCCGTCCACAATAAATTTGCCACATTGTGGATGACACGGGTTTTAATAATTTGTTGGTTGATTGTATTGTGAGTGGAATAAGGGTCCCACTTTTATATAGTTTTAAATTGTGTTGTGAGTGGAAAAGTAAGTGAAGTGTGTGGGGTCTATTACCATAAATGGATGTGGCAAATTTTTTGTGGACGGACCAAAAAGGAAATTGTGGCAAATTTATCGTGGACGGAGGGAGTACGAAATATCCTACTGACCAAAACCCCATTTCTTCTCGAGCATCATGCAAACTTTGCGGTGATTTTCCAATACATCCGGGTCCATATCTTTCGTTGGCCTCGTGTAGATATCGTAGGCGGTCCCTAATTCAGATGAGCGTTTGATCTCTCTAATTTCTTAAGTGATGCGCTCGAGTTTGTCGTCTTGGACGTCCACGGCCTTGCCCTTTCCCTTTCCTTTTTTGGCCGACTTCTGTCCCAGTGGTCGGGAAATCCTCGAAGACTCCTCGGTTGCAGATTCAGCGTTGCTCGGATTGCTCGGATTGCTCGGCCAGCTCGGATTGCTCGAATGGCTTGTGTAGCTCCCGTCCTCTCGATTCTTCGTTCTTTTCGCCGGTTGTGTCGGGACGTCTGGATTGATGAAGTTGGGCAGATCTTTCACTACCACCCACGGCTTATGTTTATTGAAATTCTTCTTCGTTTCCCTATAGAAGCCATCCTCAGCCAAGTGGATGAGATCGAGGTCGCTTTGCCCGCTTCCATGCGCCCTCTGTGCTTTTACGTATTCGGCATTGAATATTAAAATTTCCTTCTTTGCGCATTTCCACGCCTGCCGAAGATGTTCGGAATCCCTCGCCGGTGTGCCTTCAGGCCGTATGTCGTTGTAGCGCCTTCCAATTCGCCGCCAAAATTCACCTAGCTTCTGATTATTGGCGACGATGGGGTCAAGACCGATGTCCACGTAGCATCGGGCGAGGCACTTCAATTCGTCGTTGGAATAATTGACATATTTCCCCCTCGTTGTACCGGAGGTTGTTGTCGCCTTCTTTTTCCCCTTTCCCTTCCCCTTTGTTGGAGGCGGCGACGGTGGAGGAGAATTTTGCTCCTCTTCCTCTTCTTCTTGCTCATCATTGTCGTCGTCGTCGTTCAAGTTGAAAGATTGAAACTGACGATATGCACCGGGCGGCGTGGAGAAAGATTAAAAGCCGCCACCGGGCGGCGTGGAGAAAGGTTGAAAACAGCCACCGGGCGAGGAGGAGAAAGGTTGAAAACCGCCACCGGATGAAGAGGAGAAAGGTTGAAAACCGCCACCAGGCGAGGGCGATGAGGAGAATAGTTGACGTTGCGGGATAGAATTGGGGGATGACTCGTTGGATTGCGGAGAATTTTGCATATACGGGAACCCGCTCGGTTGTTGATACCCAAACCAATTATTGAATTGAGCATCTTTGTCACCCATTTTTTGATTAAGAAATGATAATTTGTGAAATAAAATGGAGGAAGATGGAAATGGAAGAAGATAGAGATTGTAGGTAGAAAATGTGTGATTTGAAGTGTAATAAGATGTGGTATTTATAGGTAGAAAATGTGGAAAAAAAAAAGTAGTCGTTTTTGATAAATTTAGCCGTTGTATTATTATTAATTTTTTTTTAATTGTAACAGAAAAAAAAATAATAAAATAATAATTACCCTGGTCGCAACCTCGGGCGCAAGCCCGACCTGGGGTGCGACCTGGTCGGTCGCCACAACGGGAGAGACCGGGGGGGCGGTCGATAGGGGCGGTCGCAGGGCCAGCGACCGGGCCCTTCGACCGCCGTTATGGGTGCTCTAAAGTGTTCATGAATGTTAGAATGTGAATATTTTAAACCAGAAATGTTAAATAGAGTGTTTGTCTTTTTATCTCAAATTAATCACGTTCCAATATTTCTATTTATACAATATAAAATTGTTTACTCGTCAAATTTACTATTAAAAATCAAATTGAATAAAAAAAATCCACAAGATTTATCTTGAGAAACCTTGCGGTTTTATTAAACTATTACTCCCTCCGTCCCAATAGCAAGGTCTCATTTGCTTTGGGCACGGTTATTAAGAAATAAGAGTAAAAGTAGAAAAAGTGCTAGGTCCTACAACTTTTGAAGAGTTAATTATTTCTATTTTTGGAATGTGACCTTGCTATTGGGACAACCAAAAAAGAAAAGTGAGACCTTGCTATTGGGACGGAGGGAGTATTACTTTATGGAAATTTAATTTAGTAGAATCAAATTAAGGGTTATGTTTTTAATTCTAATAGTAACATGTTTGCTTTTTCGTTATTGGTACTTTCTATTAGAAAAAAATTATCAATATATTGGAACCAAAAAATAAAAGTTATGGAAATAAAATATGGAAACGCTAAAATGATTTTTATAACCTTATCTTTATCTTATCCATTTACCCCATGTACCCCACTGACCCACCCCCACCACTCACCATCATGTATCGAAATTAACAAGTTAATATTTTTAACAAGTTATCTCAATGAAATTAAAAATTCAATTTTTGGTACAATGAAAAGAAAATGGTTATACTTGTTAGATTTTGAAGTCGTATTTTAATAATTGAGAGGTTATGAATTCTAATTCTACATAAAAAAAAAAACTTTTAAATCGACATTTTGAGCACATCTATAAGTAGTGACATCTATATATAAAAATCTCATTCAAATATGCCAACATATGACATTTAACGAAAGTACGTTAGATTAGAATAAAAAAAATCATAAAGATCATATTAGGACATTTTAGACTAAATACAAATAGTTTGAATATTTTAGAATAATATCACTATTTAAAAAAGTTTCAGTCAAATATCCTCAGAAAAGAAAAGCATCTTAGCAATCTTTATTAATTAAAGATTGCCTGGATATGGTTTTTAGAACATAATTAAAAACTTTTGATTACAATTTCCATATTTATAGATTATTAAAAAGATTAATGGACTTAAAATATACGAACTTTACCCTGTTTTTTGTTCTTTTTCATGATCTTTAAAAGTTGTTTGAAATACACGAACTTAAAATTTCTTTGCATTTTTTCCATGAATTGTAATTTCGATGATGTGATTTATGATATGTTTGCCTTTTTTTTAACGGGTATAGTTATGTAGCCATAGAGTTTGACATGTACATCCACTTAATCAATAAACGACGACTGAATTACATCGCCAGAATTACAACACATAAAAAAAAAGGCAAAGAAATTTTAAGTTCTTGTATTTAGAAACGGCTTTGAAAAAAAAATCAAAAACAAGAAAATTCGTATATTTTAATCCAATTAATTTTATTAAAAATGGTACAATGCATCATTTTAATAAGCTTAACCACATTACTTAGCATTTATAGTTATATTCTAGCCTCATTTTCTTATCCTTAAATAATAAAATTCTAAGATAACATGTCAAATAGGCCATCCAATTTTAGATGGAACTAATTTGGTGTTTCTTGCCAACTCATGTTTGAATTGATTCTTATCAAGAAGTTTTTGATTTGATTCCCACCAAAATATACCGATTTGATAAGCGTTTTATATAAAATTCTTTATATATCATTAAATTATGATATGATAATATATCTTGTTTCTCAAAAAATTGTCGATCATTTTTAAAAAAATTATATAAGTAATATAACTTTTCTCTCATTAAGAAGCCTATTAAACAAAAAAATTAGTAAAAGTTTTGTTTCTTCCAATCCACTCCACATGTAATTATATTCTCCAAACATACAAATCACGCTCAATTATTTAAATATTTATTCACATTTTGATTTTATTGCAAGATTTTTATTCGTGGATCCAAATCACTACTTAGTCAAAATCGTTAGATGAAAGATAAATTTCAGCATCTACAATAATAGAACGACCTAATTTATTCTTATCCCCGATTTAAGTAACGAAAAAAGTAACCAAAACCCTAATCATGTTCCAAAGTAAGCAAGCTTAGTTATTTAAATTATCTTTTGGACAAATCAGATCGATAATTTGTTGTCTTAAGCAGACAAGATTGTCAGTTAATTATTCATTAAACCCATTTGCTTTTCATGTGATAATCTTTTCTAAATTAATTGCGATTAGTTAAAGTAATTATTTTAGGATCATCGTACCGTATTGGCTGCAGCGCCGTGGAATCAATTCATGTAGACATGTTATAATCTCCCACTTGTCTTATATTAATCTCTAATTATCCATTAAATTATGATTATCTGTACGCTAATCTTGTTCAAATTACGTAATTACAGTTACGCCCCTGCGACCTTTCGTGAAAGTACGCGAACACCCTCCGCGTTACGAGGATTTACATTGATGCCCCTAGGCGGGACCCACCAGATCATCTAAACGTCTACTTTATATATAGTATTTTTTATCTTCATCTAAAAATTATTATTATTATAGCATATTAAGTTTAATAATTTACGTACTTCTACATCTAGGTTGGGGGGGGGGGGGGGGGGAAGGAAGGGCTTTAGCCCCCCACCAAACAAAATTTAATTTTTATTTTCTTTTCATAATATCATCAAGTTATCGATATTATAAGTGCATTACTGTACAATAGCTCCATTATCAATTTGAACTACAGAAAAATTGTGTTGTTATAATCTCGAACTCAAACTTTAAAAAACATAGCCTCCACATGAATATTTTTCTAAGTCCGCCTCTGCATGAAAATGAGCCTAATGGGGCCATATCTTATTAGGTTTCAAATATCAGATTCGTGTTACGTATCATAACAATTGGTAACATGTTGCGGCAATATATATAATTTATATTGTTATAATTCGTGATATTTGTCTTTTAATTATCATAAAATTATATGTATGTTACTAATTTTAGGTTAAGAAAAAAAAATCTAGTTTATAGGGTAGAAATATTAAGGAAAGGGGTGGACTTTAAAGCGAGAAACATAATTATCAAGAGATGATTAATTAACTCCATCTTAAACAAAAGAGACGATCAATGTCCTCATTAAAAAAAAAATTTAGCCACAAATAGCGACGATCGCAAACCCAATTCATAAAAACCAAATATCGTGAATATTGCTATTAATATATTAAACCACTACCCTAATTATCGTAAATAAAATAATATAAAATATATAGAGCAATGCCGACACAATTACTGGTAGAATTTTATTTTTAGTCCAACACTTTTATCAAATTAATTAAAAATAATATCGTACGAATTTTCTTGATCCACATGTGAGAGAGAGAGAGAGAAAATATCATTAAAACTTTAGTGTTTGTTCCGTAGCTTTAGCATGATAAGACTCGCGACCTTATCATCTTGTCGATTATGAAAATATGGATAGCACTAATCTAATTAGTTAATTATAACTATTTATTGATTCATTCAGAGACATTTGACTAAATTTAATCAGCCATTTTTCATTTATGTTTTGGGGACATTTGGACGTTCTACACAAATTTTCTTTATGGCTCAATGAACAAAAAATAGTAAGAATTATTTAATCAGGATAAATAAATAAATAAATAAATATATATATATATATATATATATATATATATATATATATATATGCACACTTGAGCCTAAAACTTAATTAGTGTTGTGGATATTGGACCATACCACATAGCTTGTTTGATGCAATTAACCTTTTACATGCAATATAATTTATCCTCACATAAAAAAAAAGTTAAATAAATTACACTAAGTCAAATGGAAGGTGTACATGTAACTCAGACATATTTGAATTTAATGACTTTTTCTTTTCTAATCTTGATTCCGCTCAAATTTTTAATTAAACTTGTATAAGACTTAGCTATTATGAAAAATATTTTTCTTTTAATTTGGATAAGAATACAGTTTTTCTAAAAATCTATGAATTATTATTAGTCAATGCCGAACCTAGAAAAGAATGCATCCTAATTAATTGTTTACTTATAAGATACAGTATATCTGGTGTAATAATTTGTAACAGTTTTTTATACTAAAATAAACACACACTTTGTCGTTTGAAAAAAATTATCTTACAGATTAACGTGCAACTCGACATCTATTATACTTTTATGGATAATAGTTCTTCGCTAAAAGTTAATATCAATTAAAATTGATAAAGAGGGAAGAAATTTAGAACATTCAAAATATATCTTAAAGGAATTTTATTTTATTTTCTTTTCTATTTATAACTATTCAGGTGAAAAGAAAGCACACAAGAATTAAGATAGGATATTCTCAAATGCCGTTCTCCACTCAACACGTCTCCAATTTCCCATCCATACAAACTAGACAAATATCAAATTTATACGTAAAAATTTTAAATGTCCTTTAGTTTAAATTTGAGTATTATTTTTTGACAAATATTTATGTATCGCTAGGGTACCGTGCAATTCATCGTAATCAAAATAATAATTAAGAGGATAAGTGATTAATGGAATATTTAAGGTCATAATTCAATTACAATTTATTAAATATCAATTAGTGTTTATTAATCTTAATTAAAATTTTATTAAATCACAATTAAGATTAATTGAATATTAATTAATTAAGAAATAGAATATAGAATATTAAAAAAAACATGATGGACCGCACCAAACCAAACGTACAGTGTCATCCAACGTACTATATACTCGTCCTCTCTTTTTATATTATTATTATAAGTTTAATATGGAGCTGTTATCAGATGTATATCTCATTCTAGTGTAATATTGTAAATCCCGCAAGAAAAAGAATAGTATAAGTACAATTTTATACGACAACTTCGACTTCTATAAAGTGTTGGTGTTATTCTAATTTGAAATATTTGTGCATTGCCAAGAAGACATGATATTTATTTGTTTGTTTTTAAGTAATAAAGGTTTCATTCTATCATATTTATTTTAGTTTACTATGTCCCTATCCGTATCCATGATGGACATAATGATTTGTACCAAATTACAAATCGATATAAACTATAGAGTGGCTTAACAACGGCGTCTCGTAGGGCACATAGTCCTAATTTCACCATTTTATGTATAATAGCATAAGCCTAATGTATAATAAATTATAAATAGGTATTCTAAATTATCGCACACGTATTAAATGTTAAAATTAAAATAGTACTACTCACTCCGTCCCAACAGCAAGGTCTCATTTCTTTTTAGCACGGTTAAAAAGAAAAAAGAGTAAAAAGATAAAAAGTGGTAGGAGTTAATTATTTTTATTTTTGAAATGAGATATTGTTATTGGGACAGACGAAAAAGGAAAGAGTGACATTAATTGCTATTAGGACAAAGGGAATATGAGATATTATACCATCTACAAAATTTTCTCGAGCAATTAGAGAAGATTTATCAATGAATTTTTTTCTCCTTTTGTTAAAAAAAAAGGCCTTTTTGCATGGGATTTTAATTTATAAAAAAAACTACTATTATACTTTTATAATTTTAAAAAATTAGGTACATACTCAAGATGACATCGAGCCCATAAGAACAGAAATATAATCTTAATTTAAATATACATATATATTCAGACAAAATATTACTCCAACACAACTTCTAAAAATAGAACAAGATTGACCTATTTTTTATATCTCCTTTACTAAAATTTACCGTATAAGAAATAATCCATGCAACAATTAAAATTTCATAATATCAAATCTCTCTCTCTTCAATTCAAATATTAAATGCGCCTTATCCCGAAACAAATGCAGAACTAATCCGTCCTCTGCCAAACAGCCCCTTATCCTCAACTTTTAATTCTGATATTTTATTATTGCCAAAAAAAAAAAATCAAAATTCCAGCATTACATTGTACGGCCATCACGTTTCACAAAGCCTTTTTTCATCGTCGTATATAATACGCGCTCTAATTCTTTCCACCAATTCATTCATTTCACTCAATCCAAATTCCGTTCCGTTTGAGAAAGAGAAAGAGAAAGAGAGAGAGATAGAGAGACAAAATGTCGCAGAGCAGCGAGGCGCCGTTCGCCGCCGCAAGCGGCGGCGAGATCATGCTGTTTGGTGTGAGAGTTAGAGTTGATCCGATGAGGAAGAGCGTCAGTATGAATAATCTATCTGAATACGAGCCTGTTGTTAACAACGGGAGCAAAAGCGACGAGATGCCGCCGAAGGATGCGGCGGACGCCGGCGCCGGCTATGCTTCCGCCGATGACGCCGTGCCTCAGCCGTCCGGCGGGAATCGCGAGCGTAAGCGAGGTTAGATCTCTGATCATCATGTGATTTTGAATCATTTGTGTTTTGGTTGACTCTGAGATTGTTTGTGATTACTGATGTTCTGATCATCGAAAATTCTCTCTCTCTCTCTCTCAAGACACGCGCGCACTCACGTTCACGCGTTTCGCTTCTGTGAAAATCCTCCAATCGTTTTGATAATCTGCTTATGGATTCATATGAGAATCAGATGTAAATTTTTTTGAATCGGCTGTACAACTTGAAATTCATAGTTAAAAATCTGTATTCACTGAAATTGACACGGTAGAAGATGATTAATGTGCTGAGAAGTGAGAGTATGTTCTTGATTTATGAATTGTTTTGGATTTGTTTTCAGGAGTTCCATGGACAGAGGAAGAACACAAGCTATTCCTTCTTGGATTGCAGAAGGTCGGAAGGGGAGATTGGAGAGGAATCTCGAGAAATTATGTCAAGACACGCACTCCAACGCAAGTTGCTAGTCACGCTCAGAAATACTTCCTCCGCCGAAGTAACATCAATCGCCGCCGCCGCCGCTCTAGCCTTTTCGACATCACTACCGACTCGGTAATTACTTTTCCAGCGCTATACTCCCTCCGTTCCCAAATAAGCGTTCCCAAATAAGTGTCACCCGTCAAAATTTTTGTCCCCGAATAAGTGTTCTATTTCAGATTTCTATGCAAAAGTTATGTCAAATTGTCATATTTACCCATTGTCTTATTCCAAAAAGTTTACTTTTTTATTTTTTCATGCAATAATTAGGGGAAAACAAGTCATTTTACCCACTATCTTGACTTTTTCATTTTTCCATGCAATAATTAGGGAAAAACAAGTCATTTTACCCACTATTTTGGTATACGCATTTTGACGGCGGGTACACTTAATTGGGGACGGAGGGAGTAGTACTATAGTTTTCTGTCTATTTATTCATAGTACTATTTGATGGATTGTATTTCTTTCTGAGCCGTAACGTGTTTCTTTTTTTTTTGCTAATTTAGAGCTTACTTATATTCTAATTAAAGCTTTATTGACTAAAAAAAGCACTTTATTAATTAAATGATTAAATATTAAAAAAAATTACACTAAACATGTGTTCATATATCTTTTTATCCCTAATTCTCTTTTCTTTAATACTTTCCTCCAAAAAAAATAAGCTATAAATATTGAGAATGAGAAGTAGGGAGTAATTATTAGAGGATCGGTTGGTGCGAGCATTTCTTGTTGGTTTATGAATTTAAGATGTGATTGCTGAAGTAAATCTTGTATGTATACGGCTGCCAGCGCGAATCTCTTGCTTTCCAGAGAGAGAGACACTCCTTTTGTGGTGAAAGTGAAAGGGAACTTTCTCAGTGCTAAGCAATGTGGATAGCAATTTCTTGCTATTGTCTGTTGAATTTGAAATATTTAGATAAATTACTGATTTCCTAGTAAGATGACATGATTATGTTTAATTATGGGAGAAGGTATAGCAATAACACTATTGGTTTCTTGCTGGTTTTTTCATTAGGTTACTGCAATGCCAATTGAAGAGGCCAAGAATCATCAAGAGAGCACAGTGCCTCTGCCTATGACCTCCAATGGCAATGGATTCTCAGTCGTGCCGTTCCCCGTGACAGTCGCCCCCGTCTTGTTCTCGATGCAAAGTGGGAATCATCCACTTGAGAACTCAACCATTGCTCAAACTGAAAGGAAGAACGGTTCATCACCAATGATTGTCCGCCCTGTTCGTGTTCCTCCGCCATCAACAATGGTGGATCTCAACTTAAGGCAACAAGTCGCAGTCGAGCCATCGCGTCTATCTTTGCGACTATCTCTTTCTTCAGGGCAGGATCAGCCATCAACGCAGGCCTCAGGTTTCCAGATGATGCAGGGTTTCAAAAATGGAGATAGCATCATAAGTGTTGCTTGAATTTAATTCTCGGCCTTGAGGAAATAAAACCAGCTGAAACACAGCATGAATGTTAATTAGAAGGAAATCCGTAAATGGAAATAGGAAAGCTTTAATTTAATCAAGAAAATAGAGAATAGGCAAATTAGCTCGGCTAGAAATTGATCTTTTTTTATTTTTATTTTTATTTTTATTTTTATTTTTTGCATTGTACAGACCGGAGAAATATCATGCTGTGTTGTGTTGTACTCCTTTGTTCTGTGCCTAATATTTTTAGATGCTTTGGTTCTTGTTTATTTTGTCAATTTTCTCTTAAGGTTGAAAATAAAATAGTTGCCATTAATAAGTGATCTTTCACTTGTTGCTTTCATCTGTCTATCTTGTGGTGTTTATGTCGTGTTCTATTTTCAGTTGTTTAGGCCATTAAATTCATTTTCTGAATATATGTGTGTGTGTATAGATATATGTAAATTGATGTAGTGAGGTTTTCTTGAAACAAAATCTTGAGGAAATCTTTGGTGTTGTATGACTGATGGAAAAATTAGGTATTAGACTATTTGTATGATTGATGGGAATGGTAGGGTGTGGACCTATGGTAGGGACATTTAGTTGCTTTGGGCGGTAATCAAATATTCATCATATCTTGTGTTATCCACATGTGTGGTTGGATTTAAAGGTATTGAAATTTTTGCTATTCACCAATATTTACTATTGTTGTCTTTTATGATTTCAAAAAAAAAAAAAAAACTATTGTTGTCTTTTATCAGATTTAGTAGTCTGACTATCACCATTTCTTCATTCTATCAACTCTTGATTTTAACTTATTATATCTCAAAGACTCAAACTACGAAAAATAATGTAAATCTATAGTAGAAAGTTGAGTAGAATCATCGGAAATGTGACATGAAATTTGGAACATACTTGACTATTTAACCCTACTATTATAATCCATCTATGCTAGTGTCACATTATATTATTGTTTGTAAAAATCTTGAAATTAGTTTTTTTGAAATTTGTATATATTTTTTTAGTAAAAAAAACTTTGTATCTATTTGAAAAGGTTCTATAAATAAAAAGAACATGAAGAAAAATAAAAAGAAAGCGTACCCGTTTTCTCAAAAAGAAAAAAGAAAAGAGTTCCCGTTTATTTTCCAACTTATGTACAGTAAGTGCATTGGGCTTCTTAACGCTCCAGCCCACTCGCTTGGCCCATAACACAATTATCAAATAATATCAATTTATTTGTTTTCCTTCGCCCAACTTATACCATTTAAAACAATTATTAAAATTCGTCTAAAAAAATTAAATTTGACAAAATCATAAAAATCTGAAGATCTTATCCGTCTGTATCATGAATTATGATGTCTAAATCACCACACATACTATATTATATTATACTATACATATGATAACTGAAAAATCTGAAGATCTTATGTGTGTTAATGGCTTCCAACATATAATTCAAGACTGATTGCTCTCATTTTTCAAATTTCTACGAGGCTACAAAGTTATGCAGAATCCTCAACCAACTAACATACATAAAAAAAAATAAAAAAATAAAAAAAACCCTCCAACATAAGATAAATTAGCTACTATAGCTATGGTGAAACAAGAATCACTTACAGGTTGATGCAATGCAACCAAGCATCCTTAGCATCGGCTCGAGTTGGTTCTTCATTCAGACGAGAGCCACGGATTAGGGGCGACGTAGGTATACCCTTGGAAATGCTCCCCGGCTGTTGGAGTAGATGCGGGGGAGTCATCAAGAGGCATTGCTGTCCAACATTTGTCGAAGTTAGCCGTGCAATCTTGGCCACTCACATCTGGCCTGAACTTTGGCTCGAGTTCTCTTTCCTCTATTTTCTTCCAGTTTATAGTGCGAAACCATTTGTGAGATTTGATCTCTTCCGCTCCCTTAGCCCCGCTTCCCAACCTTTTCGGCGCGTCCTTTTGAAGGAGCTGTCAACAGAAAGCAGATTAGCAGCATATTCAAGAAAGAAGAAAGAGATGTACAAATTTATAGATGAAAGCAGAGCATGAATCCTACTCCTTTTAGCAAAGAATGAGCTTCGCTGGTTAAACGAGGTGGAAGCTTCAGTTTCTCGTTGATGATCTTCTCCTGAAGCTTCTTTCTGTTAGCATGTGCGAATGGCGGCTGAAATAATAAACGAGCAATGCTTCAACAGAGAGAAACAGTAGGTTTCTGATCATCAATCATGAAAAATAAGCTTCTTTCATTCAATAACATATACCAGAACAGATCCAAGAAAATGCGTAGTTATGAAACTTCATTTGCTTTCAAGTCAGCAGATCATTTTCGCGTTGAGAGAGATTACGTACGAAAAATTAGATAGTTCTTGGTTCACTTTCAAGATATTACCTTGCCAGTAAGCATTTCATACAGAAGGATTCCAACACTCCACCAATCAGCATTTTTGTTATGACCTTTCGATTGCAAGATTTCTGGAGCCATATACTCGGTTGTCCCACACAGCGAGTTTGATCTGCTCGACTCGTTAATCTCCTTAGCCAGTCCAAAATCAGTAAGCATGACCTGGAGGGTAAGTAAGTACACAGATCAGTAAAGAAGCAAATTACTTTATCCACAGAAGCATAAGCAGTCGTGTAGCAAAGTCGTGCATGCTCCTGCAAATCTATCAGGTTAGATCATATGACCATACATGCCCATCAGCATCCATGAGAATGTTTTCGGGTTTTAGATCTCGATGCACAATCCCATTGTTGTGAAGATGTGAAACAGCAGATACAATCTCAGCGGTATATACCCTTGCCTGGTCCTCACTACCCACGAAATAGCCAAAAATAGGAATTTAGTACATGAACGAAGATCATATTTCATCGTTAAACAAAGTTTGAACATTACCTGAATATCCCTTGCCTGTAGAGATGATAAAATAGATGGCCTCCATTTATAAAGTCCAGGATCAGATACAGCTTAGACTTAGTCTGTGGATCACAAAAAGTAAAAAACGTAAGGCGACATCAAATTAGACGCATAATAACTAAAATAATTTAGCGTCAAAGGAAATACAGCTACTTTTCGACTCCATATACATTTTAGGCAACTCTGCCTCATTTTTCTCTACCCCCTTCGGGCATACAAATGTATATCAAAAAGCTAGCCATATTTTCTCCAGAAGGGTTTATAATTTACTTTAAGATTTCTTGCCAAAAAAAACACTCCCATATAGACAGGTTGAACTCTGCCCAAGAACAAATGGATGGAAATCGAGGGCAAGAATCAATGATCGAGCAACCATTAGTGTTTCTGATGATGCCAGTGATAACAGCAAAGCACAGTATAAGTGAATACAAAATCACTGCCCTAATTTCATGAGACATGCGATCAATTGTAAGATAAAAGATATCTCGATTGAAACTGTATGCTCCAAATTTCTCGCAAGGTAAAATATTATCATCTACGGCATGGAATTTGATCTTTGTGGACAACAGTTTGTAAAAAACCACAAAGATAAATGGTAATTCATCAATTTGCTAGACATTATATCATAATATCGAACCTAAAAGAAACTATCTTTTCTCGATCAACCATTCTTCATCAATTCCTTTATAAGGACACATTGATGAAGGTGAAAGATACAAGCTTGTTGAGAATATCTACTGGTTTTCGTTTTCATCTGTATTCTGCAGATTGCAATCTAGCTACCAAGATAAGGATGCTTTGAGACGAAGAGAAGACACACACACACACACATATATATATTTTCTCCCTCACATTCAAACCTATAACTGCAAACTTCCTTGTTTCTTCTGATCACATTAGCAACTACTAACAAATTCAGTTCATGAATGGAAAGAGAACAAATATGCATCTGAGATATCCAAATCAATCATTTAACCCTCAAAAGGCAACAGAAAGTTACAAATGAATGCTCAAATCTGATTCAAACTTTCTCTCTCTTCTACACAATAATCCAAACTAAACCAAGCATTTCATTCATCCCATCTATGCAAAAGCGAATGATAAAGAAAAGAAGATAACCTGAAACGAATACTGCAGCTGCACAATGAAAGGATGCACAACTTTAGTGAGAATATCTCTCTCAGCCCTCATATAGTCAACATGTTTGTTCTTGATTATCGTATCCTTCCTCATCACTTTCATGGCGAAAATCCCATCTCCACCACCACCGCCACTTTTCCCCTTCATCCTCACCTGAAAAACCTTCCCAAACGCGCCCTTCCCAATCACCCTCATAATCTCAAAATTTCCCGGCCCCATCTTCTCCACCGCCTCGCCCCCGCCGTCCTCCGCCACCCCGACGCTCCCACCGCCACCAAGTCCGTCGGCCCCGTCCCTCGCAGCGTCATCGCCGCCGGTATCGTCGGAGGAAGAATAGAAGAGCTCGTCGCGCTCGTCTTTATCGAAACTGGGGAGCGATTTGGAGAGGGTGCAACGGGGGGAGGGGCCCACGAAGGAGTGGGAGCGGTGGTGTATGACCTGCGGGTCCCCCAGGAAGAGCGGGGAGGCGGAGGTCGGAGAGGCGGCGGCGGCGGTGGGGCCGAAGAAGTCGGAGAAATCGAAATCTAGGGAGGAATCGTCGGCGGCGGAGGGGATGTGGAGCTGCGTCAGCCGCGAAGCTAAGAGCGAGTGCACGGCCTTTTTCTGGTAAGTAGAAGAAGAGGAAGAAGAAATCATGTTGTTACTGTTGCTGCTGTTGTTGTTCATGGTGAATCAGAAATATATCCGGTTCTTGATGCACTCGATCTGTTTGTGTATATGTCTCAATTAAATTTCTGAATCTTATGGATCTGAAGAAGCCAGCCAAGAGGGGCAGGCTGAAATCTTACATGGATTACATCTTTCTATGAGAGAGAGAGAGTTGCAGAAGCAAGCTTGAGAGATTGTTAGGACAAGTGGTTTTTGAGATATTTACCAAATTGTTACTGCTATATGTATAGGGCATCAATCATTTACGAATTATATTTTGAATATCTCAAATTCTTGAATTTCACATAATTAAAAAAGAAAAAGAAAAGGAGAAGTGGTTAGTTTGAGAGGTAGGTAGACCGTTATTTCAGGTAAATGGTCCTTCACCATTCTTATTTTTGGCAAACCTTTTAGTTATTCATCCTCCCACACTTCACACCCATCTAGAGAGAGAGAAACAAAGACAAGAGAGAGAAGAAAAGGGAGGGAGAGAGATCATGATCTTGGCTGTAATTCTTCTTGCATCCAAACGTTCTTGATTCTCTCCTCTCCAAACCCCCTTTCCCCATCCATCTTCAATATTATTCAATTAATTAATTAATTTCTCAAAGATTTCTCCTTTAATTTATCTGCAAAAACATGAACATGCTTCCCGCGGGAGAATTGAGGATCTCGATCGAGGAAAAATACGGAACTCTCCCCTATTTCTTGATCTACGCCCTCCTCGAATGGGTGGTTATAATCCTGCTCTTCGTCGATGGATTCCTCGCCTTCGTCTCCAACGAAATCGCCAGATTTTTCCAACTCAAAACTCCATGTCTGCTCTGCACCAGACTTGATCATCTTCTTGTCCGAAGAAGCTCCAATTTCTACTACAATGAATCCATATGTGAGGTCCACAAGAAGGATATCGCCACCCTCTCCTACTGCCACGTGCACAAGAGACTCTCTGACATCCGCAGCATGTGCCAAGCCTGCCTCCTCTCCTCCGACAAAGATTCCGATTACGATCATAAGCACAAGCCCCAGCAGCTGCTTGTTGAAGATGACAGAAGATTGCAGTTGAAACAGTTGAAGGTGGAGAGAGAGAGAGAGAGGTTTGGGATGTTGAGGTGGTGCTCTTGCTGTGGGGAGCCTACGAAATCCAAATCCTCCTCGAGATACGACAGGAGTTGTTCGAGTTTATCCATGGCCGCGTCTGCGTCTCCGCGAGAGAGAGAGGATTGGAACATGGATTTGCAGAGTAGCAGATACACAGAGCTTAAGTTGACAGCAGGAACTGATTCTGAGCTTCGTGATGTTGAAGAAGAACAAGTTGCACCTAGTCTTGGTGAGTTGTGTGCAGAATTTCTCATTCTGTTTACTTTAGTTCGAGCACTTTGACTTTTCACAGAATAAGTGTACTTTCATCAGCTTAAATAGTCTCGTATAATTGTATTTTACTCTCGTTTAAGTCTTGTTTTGACGAGGCTGTGCTTAAGCTAATTCTCTCTCTCTAGGTATAGCTGCAGTTAGAGATGAGATGATTGAAGATCCGCCGAGAACTCCAACATTCGCAAGTAGAAACAAATTCTTCGGAATCCCATTATCAGATGCAGCATCACCACTGCCACCAACGAGTCCTAGCAAGAAATTACTAGAAAAATCGGACCTCGTTGTGGAGGAAGCTATGGATGTGGTAGAGGGAGATCAAGGCGACATTGTGGCGCGTCTGAAGAGGCAGGTAACTCATGATCGGAGGTCTCTAATGGCGTTGTACATGGAGCTAGACGAGGAGAGGAGCGCGTCTGCAGTGGCAGCAAACAATGCAATGGCGATGATCACACGCCTCCAAGCAGAGAAGGCAGCAGTGCAGATGGAAGCGTCGCAGTACAAGAGGATGATGGAGGAGCAGGCGGAGTACGATCAAGAAGCAATGCAGATGATGAAGAACATGCTGTTGAAGAGAGAGGAAGAGATGCAGGATCTAGAGAGAGAACTCGAGGAGTACAAAGAGAGATTTGGGATCATCAAAAAATTTGGGAGTGAGGTTTGTGAAATGGATCTTGATGAGGATAATTATCAAGACATCATCAACTCCTCTCATGCCGTGTCATCGTCATCTGATCAAGACGAGATTAATGTGGAGTGTCGGGGCGACGAACTTGCAATGGACTACGAGAGGGAGAGAGATCATCTTGTAGGGCTGATGAGGGAGCTTGTAGAAGGCGGAGGCAGGGAGGAGGGAGACGAGGCGGGAGTGTCGTTGATAAGGAGAAGATTGAAGGCAGTTGAAGCAGAGAGTGGATTCTTGAAGCATGCAGCTATGACTCTGCAAAGAGGGGGAGAAGGGATGAAGATTTTGAGTGAGATAGCTCAGAATTTGAGAAAACTTAGGCAAAATAGGTTTGAGAATCTTGAATCTTGTTGCAGCTGATAATTGAGTTGGCATTTTTCTTTTTGTCTCTTGCTGTCGTTCCGACCATTGAAGGATGTGAAGTAGAAATTGTGGTTAGAGAATTAGAGTTTGATGGTATTGTAAGGATGAGTTTGTATTTTCATCTCTCATCTCATCAGGAGAGAAGGTGAAGCCAATGGGTTTGTATCTCTCTCTCTTTCTTGGTTTTTTACTCCACCAAGAGGCAACTGGTTTTATAATTAATCTCTCTCTCTCTCTCTCTCTCTCTCTCTCAATTTCACTATTTACATGTATGATTATTTGGATACAGATACACTTAAATTGACTAATAATGGTGCAGTAAAACTCTTGGGGTATTGATAGTGCTGGCCTCATCCTGGGCCCGACCTAAGGCTATTTGGGCCTGTATATTAACGCTCGGCCCACAGAGTTCGGCCCAAACAAAGTCCACATCTGCCTTGAAGACCAAGTAACGAAACCCTACTTTGGAAGAAGATAAGTCCCTACTACTAATGGGAATCGGATATGCATGTATCAAGCAACCGGATATGTATAAGGAGTCCGATCTCTAGAAGGATTAGGGCTTAACCCAATACTTATAAATAGATGTGAGATTAGAGGTAGAAGGGACATTCAATACTCATTGTACTCTCAAGTATAATAAAAGCTCTCTGCATTCTCTCCCGTGGACGTAGATCACCTCGATCGAACCACGTAAATTACTGTGTCATCGTGTTATTATTTCTTTTAGCTACTTTCGCAAACCCTAGATCTATCATTGGCGCCGTCTGTGGGAACCTCATCAACGGTTCTTACGTAGCTGATTTACGATGGTAACGCGATCACAAAGCATGCGGGAGGCCCAAAGCCAACGAGGAATCCTAACGAAGCGAAGTTGGCTGCCCCATAAGCCAAGAGAATCGCCGAAGGCTTGCCCGGTCCCAGCGAAGGACGCCAGTGGACCCACCGATAGAAGGAAATCCTCCGAAAGGACGCCCGCGCTGCAGATCAACGACGAGTCGGAGCCAGGGATCCGAGTTGAAGCGAAGATGATCTCTCCAGAGACTTTGATCTTGCCACCACCTACTCGCCGCGGCCGAATTCGCTAAAGCAAACAAGGAGCGTTTCAAACGCTTTCTTGCGACAACCCGGATGTCTCCCATACTTGAAGCCGGGGAGAGTTCCACGCAAAAATCTCGCTCAAAGCTCCTCGCTTACACCGAGAGACCGAACCGGAGCTAAAGGCGAGACGCGAGCCCCGCGGGGTTCGGATCGGCGTCGGAGTCCAAGCTCGCAGTAGCAGCCCCCCGGCGACATCATACCCTGACGGCGACCCCGAGCCCCAGAAGGTATCGAAGCCCGAGCTATAGCGAGAGTCGCAGGTCCCACGGCGGAATCGACACCGACATGAAAAGGAATCCGCCGGCCGGGTCAGCCCGTTCACCGACGAGCGCCGCTTGACACCAAACTCCCCACGGTGTACAAGTTGCCAAACATACCGGCCTACAATGGGCTGGACGACCCCCCTTAACTTCCTAACGCGTTATCGGTACGGCACAAAGATGCACAACCAGGTCTCGCGTGAGGAACACATGTGCAAGCTACTCCCCGAGATGCTTGATCGATTATGCCCGAGCTTGGTTTGACACCCTTCCAACCGGCGTGGGGTCCGGACCTATTTGGAAAAATATTCAAGCAAAGATTCCATACGAAGGTTCAGCCCCGCCGAGACACGGATACCTCCTATCGGTGAAGCAAAGGACAAAGAATCTATAAGGGAGTACGTCTGTGTTCATGCGAGCTTGAAGGTCGGATAAAAATCGACGACGTCTTCCTCATCTCGGCCTTCCGAAATGGAATTGCCCCCGGGTCCCCGAACCAAGAGCTTGCGGAAGCCCTCCGAGACACGGAAGATGTGGAAGATTGTATACTCGGGTGCCGCCGACGGCCGTGACGCGGACCGATTGAAGCGGGAGGAGACCGAGGAAGAAGAGAACTCAAGGGGATCGAGGTCGGAGCGATCGTGATCGGAGAAGTGCCCACGAACGCCTCCAAAGAGGACCTATCCAGCCCCGGCTCGGACCCGGACCAATCCGGGGCCCCGCTTGGACCTCGAGGTGGGACCGCAGCCGTCCCAACGACCTCCTTTTATGAAGACGAATGCCGAGATCTTCGCATTCCACGCAGGACTGGTTCGCTAAACCACGTCCCATGTCAAAATCTAAACCTCGGGACCAAAACAAGCACCGGCTCCTTCCATGACGATGACCATGGGCACCACACGGAGGATTGCGCGACCTCGCGGAACAGATAGAGAGGTTAGCCCAAGAGGGAGCTCAAGAGATACGAGCGGGGAAGAAAAACACAAGAGGAAAACGGAAAGGAGGTCAAGGTCGCCGTGCTCCCACAATAAGCCGAATCCTAAGGTCGATCACGACGAGGAGGATGACGACTCCTCCGTACGACGCACCACAGCACGAATTACGACGGAGTGGTCTCCACCATCACCGGGCTACCCCCGTGCAAGACAAAAACCAGTTGAAGGCATGAGCTCGTTGCACCACCGGTCCCATCGAGTGAGGAGCAAACGAAAAGAGATTCAAAGAAACCGTCACATTCTCCGAGGATGACCGCGTGCCTACTCGCTACACCACACAACGACGCCCGGTTATACTGCGTCGGGGTGGCCAACAAGATGGTCCATCGCGTGTTCATCGATGGTGGGGCCGCCGTGAGCATCATCTTCCAACACCGCTTGGATAGGACGGGCTCGACCCGCCTCGGGGCGAATTCCACACCCTCTGCTCTCAAGAGCTTTACGCAGACAAGAGACGCGACCCGAAGCGGACCATCGCGGCTCGACGCGTTGCGATTGGCAGCCCGCCGACCAGCCGTCAATAAGCTCGTTCAGGGCCCTATGTGGTTAAAGCGAACTCCCCCTACAACATCATACTAGGTCGGGATTGGCCGAATGCGTCCAGGCCCCGGGGCTATCATTTCACCTTACCACTCGTCATTGAAGATACCGACCTCACTGAACCCTTACGGTCCGAGGTGACCGCATAAAGGCCAAGGAGTGCATGTGCGAGTTGCTCTACGAGGTCAACCCCAAGCATAGCAATCAAAGTATCCAAGGAGCCGGATGAAATGACGTCAATCCCGGACACCCCGGCGGAACGGGTTACCTCCGTCCGGCAGATCCGGCCGAAGGTTGTCAAGGTCGGCTTCTGGGGACCTCAAACACGCATGCAAGTAATCCGGCTCCTAAGGAGTATCAAGACGTTCGCCTGGTCTCCAACGGACATGACGGGGGTGTCGTCGGAAATCATTACGCACAAGCTTAACATTAACCCGAATCCCGACTGCCCCGGCGCGTAACGGCGATCATTTCTAACCGCCGAACGAAATCAAGTTATCTACAACGAGGCGCAATGAATGGTTGAAAGCCGGGCTTCTGTTTGAAGTCAGGTACCCGATTTGGCTATCTAATCCGGTAGTGGTAAAGAAAGAAGAAGGAGAGTGGAGGATGTGTGTAGATTACACCGACCTCAACAAAGCTTCTTGCCGGGGCTATCCTCTCCCCAACATCGATGAAAAGATCGAATCCTTGGTAGGACACGAAGTATTCTGCTTTCTCGATCTCTACAAAGGATACTATCAAGTTCTAATGGATGAGAGGGATGCAATCATGACAGCTTTCGCAACAAGCTTCGGGATCTTTGCATTCAAGTATATGCCTTTCGGGTTAAAGAATGCCGGAGCGACCTACCGCCGAATGGTCGATTTCCCTTCCGAGATCACATCGGCAAGATTGTCGAAGTATACGTAGACGACATTGTCGTCAAGAGTAAAGAAGAGGCCTCGGCGAGCGACCCGCGAACCACGCTCCACATTCTAAGGCGGCGAACCTCAAGTCGAACCCGAAAAGCCGCACCTTCAACGTGCGATCCGGGAAAATTCTTAGGGTGCCGGATCTCGCCGAAGGTCTCAAAGCCAATCCACCGAAGATTGTAGCCGTGCAGCAGATGAAGGTACCTCGGACTATCCGCGATGTGCATGGGTTGACAGGTGCATAACCGCGCTAAGTCGTTTCCTCTCCAAGGCGCCGAGAGCAGGCTTCCCATTCTTCAAAAATTCTCGAGAAGGCCCGGAATTTGGATGGAGACGAGAGCACGAGCTAGGCTTTTGACGGAGGAGCTCAAGCGCCACCTCGAGGACTTACCAACCTTGTCGGTCCCCCGTGAAGAAGAACCTCTCTTTCTATACCTCGCTACATCCGAGGAGGCCAATAAGTGCGGTGTTGGTCCGAGACGGGCGAGATCGGCGCCACGGTGTACTTTGTCGTGACCGAGTTCTAAAAGACCTGCGGGAGACGAGGTATCAGCCTCTCGAGAAGGTCGCTCTAGCACTCATAAACGCAGCTCGGCGCCTAAAGCCTACTTCCAAGCTCACCCGATACAAGTTCGACCGATCTACCACTTCGACAAGTTCTCACTAAGCCGTGCTTCGCGAAGAATCGCGTGGGCGGATCGAGCTAGGAGAACATTCTATATCGTACGGTCCCCGTCGAGCTATAAAAGGACAGGTCTGCGGCGTACTTCCTTGTCAGAAGCTGGTGGTATAAGGACCTCGCGGAGCCAAAAGAAATCAAAGCCAAAAACCGGGCTCCAAGAAGTCCTGCAGAAGACACCCCCGGACCGCCGCTGAGATGTACGTGATTTGGAGAGCTTCGGAAAGAAAGGAAGTGGAGCCGGCATACTCCTCATCAGCCCGTAAAAGAAGGAACTAACATATTCGGCGCGATTCGAGTTCTCCACTACGAATAACGAGGCACGGAATATGAAGCTCTCATTGCCGGACCCCACGCCTCGCCCAAACCCTCCGGGTACGAGCACGTCCAAGCCCATTGTGATTCCCAAGTCGCGGTCAACCATGTGTTAGTGGAAATACGAAGTGAAAAGTGGTAAGTTTGAAGAAGTACCTAGAGAAGGTCAAGCTCCTTGAATGCTCTTTCCAATTCTTCAAAATAGTCCGCATTCCCGAAGCCAAAATACCCGAGCCGACGAGCTAAGTAGCCGGCGACCACCCTCCCATCCACTCGACGCTGGTAAGTCCGCAACAGGAGTATAGGAAGAGGCGGAAGTCAATGCAATCATAGAGGACGACCCAAATTGGACGACCCCCCTAATCAAATGTTTGGGAAACGGGAGGTGCCCGAAGACAAGACGGAGGCTAGAAAAATTCTAGCTGCATCCACGCAAGATGCCCTCGAGGAGGGGTCCTCTATCGAAAGTCTTACTTGCCATTACTCTTACTCGGGATGTGTTGGACTAAAGGGCGGACTACATATTAAATGAAGTGCACACGGGATCGTGCGGAAGCTCACATTGGAGCTCGGGTGCTAGCTCGTAAAATCATGCGGTGGGGGTACTATTGGCCAACAATGGCAAAAGATGCTAAGATTTCGTGAAGAAGTGCCTCAAATGCCACCGTACCGGAGTGACGAGACTACCCCAAACCGAGCCTCTACTATTCAAAGTCCGTGGCCATTTATGGAGTGGGGCATTGACATCGTAGGGCCTTTCTACCCGGCACCTAAGCAAAAACGGTTTCTAATAGTCGCCGTCGACTACTTCACCAGCCGTAGAAGCTCGAACCTTCCACAAAAGTCACAAGTGATAAAGCCGTTGACTTCGTCTGGAAAAACATCGTGTGCCGGTTCGGGGTACCAAGAGCACTCATCTCGGATAATGGAACGCAATTCACGAGCCAGGGGATTCAGAGAATTCCCGCTGAAGGACTCGATATCCAAGAAAGTTCACCTCGGTCAACCGACCTCAAACTAATGGCCGTACCGAAGTCACCAACGGGACACAGTGAACGGACTCCGAAGACCCGCCTGTGGAGAAGGAGAAAACGAGTGGATCCACAACTCCAAATGTCCCGTGGTCGTACCGGACTACGCCCCGAACTCCAACGGGAGAAACCCCGTACGCGTTTAGTATACGGGTCTGAAGCAGTCATACCTGTCGAGATCGGAGCACCCAGTCCCCGAACCATCAACTTCTCCGCCGAGGCTAAGGAAGAGCAGCGCCGAACCGACCTAGACTTATTGGAGGAAAAAGGGAACTAGCCTGTTAAAAGAAGCTCGGTACAAAAACAGCGGATGGCTCGGTATTACAACCAAAGTGGTCAAACCCCAACGGTTCCGTGTCGGTGATCTTGTGCTTCGAAACAATGAGATCAGCCCTCTCGGCAGCTCGGCAAGCTCGAAGCTACGCGGGAAGCGGCCCTACGCAGTACACGAAGTCTCGGCAAAGGAGCTTACAAAATCGCCTATCTTTCGGGCGAACTAATACCCGGTAACATGGCACATCGCCCATCTAAAGAGATTCTCTCGTATAAGCGACAAAATCTTGCGTATATGAGTCTTAGGTTTTCTTTTTTGTCTTTTTTGTCCTTAATGTTTTGTTTTTAACGAGCTCGTCAAAACTCTTTTTACTTTGTTTTTTGGTCATTTTTTTAATAAAATTTCATTTTTGTCTTGCATCTCGTGTCTTTTGATTTGCTTATACGAAGTATCCCTAATATCAAAATCCCCCTCATGCGTCGAATCCTACGGTTCGCTTGCGTGGTCGCAATGACCCGACATACGGGGGTAACAAATTCCCGTAATGCGCAAGCGAAACCCTTTCCGAGGTCCGAGCTCGCTCTCCCTCCACAGCGGAAGATCCCCCGAGGTCCGAGTCAAACTCCCTCCGAAGGATAATCGTTCTCAACCTGTCTTTCGGAACCAAGTTCCCCCGGGAGAATAAAATACAAGGTCCGAACCATGGTTCCCTTGTCAACACAAAAAGGTCTGAGTCCAACTCCTCCAAAAGATGCAACATGCAGAAAACCAAAGAAGCAATCTTCACGAAGAACAGGAAAGTTCAAAAACTCATTATATTTATTTTTATTTCTAACTATTTGGAACGGTTGGGTGTACATAATTACAGGCAGAAGCGAGCTAATCTAGGGGGAAGGATGTTTCGTCGGGTTAAGCCAATCTTCTCAATGGAAGGCCTAGGAGATCATCAATCGAGATACGACCGTCCCCGACCTCGACTTCTTCCGCGTAAAACTTCGACCTCGCGCAGCCGAACCGCGACAAACAGCTCGCCACGCCGGCTCGGACCGACTCCGATGTTCCCGCGAAGTCGTTTTCACCTCGCGATTAGGCATTGTCCGAACGTGCTGGGGTTAAAGATCTCGCTCGACCACGTGCCAAAAGGGCCCGTAACTTAGGTCGGCGGTCCAAAATGCACTTATACACCGCCCCCGCACTCTCCTTCAAGATTTCAAAAGCACCACGAAGCCCAAAAGACTCGGACCCGAGTGCTTCCTTTAGCGCGATATACCGTTCCAGTCCTCTTTTGCCTTTAATTCCGCCTCGGCTATGGTGATACCACCCCGCGACGGATAATATCTTCATACTCGGCATGCTCCTCGACGATCATCTCGTAGTCTTTGGGAACGCGGCCAGCTCGATCTCGGGCAACTTCCAACTCCTCCTCGCCCTCGGCGTGCTGAAGCTTGGCACCGAAGCAAGTCGGTACTCTGCGAAAGCCGATACGCTTAACTTCGACCTCCTCACAAAGTGCTCGAACTTCATCCGCCATCTCGACAGCTCGGCTTCGAGATTTCAGCGAGTACACTTATGGTGAAAAGCTCCTCGGCTCGGCGGCATTTGTCCTTCCATTGCTCCACAACGGACCGTTGGTCAACCGTGTCTTGTGAAAGGAGAGCTATTTGTATGCGCAAAGTAGAAACACCGACATGAATCCAAGCTCTACACTCAAGGAAAAAATCAAATTCATTCATTTGAAGATATTCCGTACGTATATACAATGAAAAAAGAAAAACCAACTACACTAGAATATCGCCGACCTCCTTGTCCCGAGAAGGTGGCTGCCGGAAGGGGAACCGCCCAAGTCCTTGTCGGCGGCCGGATCTTCACCACCGCCTCCCCTCGCTCCTCGCTCCTCCTCCACTTCTCTTCCGGGCCCTCGCCTTCTTCTTCCTCGTCGCGAAGAGAATTGAAAGCGGCGATCCGTGTCGGAGTCCCGGTCTACCGAGCAGCCGGCAATCCGTGCTCGGCCAGATAGAAGTGTGGACGAGCCAAGAAGATTCTCCGCAGCGAAACTCGGCCGAGGTGATCTCGGACCCACCCCGGCATACCGAGAAGGTAGGGCTTCATCCCCAGCGTTCGAAGCCGTACTTGGATACGTCCGGGCCTAGAAGTCCTTGGCGCCCGCTTCTGTGCGCCCACGGCGAAGTTTCCATTGACGAGCATGGCCGTGTCATTCGGCAAGCTCGAGAAACTCTCCGACAACGAGAACCTCTTCGCGAAGGCCCGGAAGAGCTCGCACCTGGCTAACCGCAAGGTTGACCTCCCCGGTCCTTCGCCGCACCGCCGCGGACTCAAGCCTCCGAGCTTTCTCGGCCTCCGCCCGGCCTCGCGAGCCGAGCAACCAATCCTCGGACTTGGCGGCACACGCCTTTTCGCTCTCTTCACTCCCTTCACGCGGCCTCGGCTTTCTTCGCCGGGCAACGGCCCGACATCGTTCTCGGAGTATCGGCTTTCTCTTCCGTGTTTCGAGGACATCTCCTCGACGTTGTTCTTCACCAACTCGACGAACATATCAAGGCCCCGGCAAGAAGAATACGTTAGCTGCACCGCAAGAATAATTAAGAAAAAACCGTGTAATAGAAAAATAATTATTCACCTCGGGAAAAGCCCGGCGGCACCCGGCCTTGTCGAGTGAGTCGCCGGCTCGTCACTTACCCGTGACATCAATGATGTCCACTTCGAGGCCGGGTCCCGACCTTCAACCGCTTCGAGGTGGTTCAAAGGAGAACGACCCCGCTTGCCGCGCAGCCCCGGCGAGCCGATCCCGATTCGAAGATCGGAAGAAGCGTCCGTCCGGATAGCTTCGCTCTCCTTAGCCCCGCGAGCCGTAGCCTTACCATCAGGCCCCTTGATCTTACCGAACTTCCTTACCGCACATACAAATCACAGCGAGTCGGGACGATAAATAAACACAAGACAACTATCCTAATAGCACTAGCGGGCCTCAAACCCGTCGCCGGATCCACCATATTTTGAGGCTCATACGGGCTCAACCCCGCTTCCAACAGGAGTCTTCATTGTAGCTCGCTTCAAAAGGGACCGTGGTCCCCATCGCCACACGGACTCCAAATCCTTATCGACCTCTTCAATCACCCACTCGCAGAGCTTTTCTAGCCTCCAAATCGGGTCGATGAACTACGCTGCGATGTAAAACAAAAATATTTCCGGTGCCACTTGTCCACCTTATTTTGAGTTCGCCCTCGAACTCAGCCCGGGCTGCGCGTAATACCAACCCCCCCGCCTTTTGAAGACAAAGAGCTCGTGAATGAGCTCGGCGGATATTTGGTGACCCCATCTACCGCCGCCACACCCCAAATCCGTAAACCGCCTAAACGAGTTCGGCATTATCCGCCCTAACGCTAAGCCCCAGCTTTTTGGAGTTGGGAATAGGGCTCGGGGGAGGGGTAATCGAAGACCCATGGCATCGTCGCTCATAATAAGTGACAAACCCCATCGGGGAGAGCACGCCCCATCCCTCGGGCGAGGTTCTACATTCCGCCTCGTTAGGAAAATTGTACATTTGGGCAAGAAACCTAATTCTAGCCTCTCATTTAAGGTCGAGGGTAATCAGCCACTCTCCCCTTCACACACCTGGGCACTATTAAAGACTCGACAGACGGAATAGCGGACAAGATCCTAATGAAAATGCTAAAAGCCGCAACACTTCTACTCGAGCCTGATCAGAGCCAAATCGGTATCACTACTACTAGACCGAGAAGGAGAGGCCATACTTACTTGTTAAAAAGGTAATGTTCCGGCGGATGATTTGAAACTCGGGCGCAGAAGAACAATGGAGTGAACACCGCGGTATAAGAACGATAGAATTGGGGAATTTTTGGGGAAGAAGAAACTTTCTCGCGAAGGAACTTTTCTCTAAATGACGGCGGATGTGAAATAGTGTGATATGGGCGTAACGTTTCCGACACGAGACTATACGTTTGAATCCCACCGTCAAGGCGTCTGCCACACGTGCGACGGGGCCCACCTTTCGAAACATGAACCGCCCCTCCAGCGGAATTCAAACGGCCCATTTCTTTCCCGCCCCCTTTAAATTTTACATGGGTCGCGCCTATTGATCAACCTAAAGAACATACCGCCACTTCAAACTCGGATTCTCGGTTGGGCCGGTAATTCAGTTCGTCAGTGATTTGGTGCAACGATCAATCACTCCCGGCAATTCGACCTCGCGTCTGCGCATCTACAACATGTCTTCTTCCTCTTTTTTGGGGGGGATGTGATACTGCTATCTGGCCCATCCCCCGACCTAAGGCTATTTTGGGCCTCGTATATTAACGCTCGGCCCACGAGTTCGGCCCAAACAAAGTCACATCTCGCCTTGAAGACCAAAACGAAACCCTACTTTGGAAGTTAAGATAGAATTCTACTACTAATGGGAATCGGATATGCATGTATCAAGCAACCGGATATGTATGCGAGTCCGATCTCTAGAAGGATTAGGGCTTAACCCAATACTTATAAATAGATGTGAGATTAAGTGGAGAAAGACATTCAATACTCATCGTACTCTCGCATAATAAAAACCTCGCATTCTCTCCCGTGGACGTAGATCACCTCGATCGAACCACGTAAATTACTGTGTCATCGTGTTATTATTTCTTTTAGCTACTTTCGCAAACCCTAGATCTATCAGGTATAAAATTTTGATCTTGGAAGTTAAAAAAAAGAATTGTGTACTATTTAATTACAAATAAAGTGACAGCATGAGTTTGTACATGTAGGTGACATAATTGTCAATATTAATAATTGTTCAATCAATGTATTTCAATTAATATTAATAATATAACATAAACATAAACATAAACATAAACATAAAAATAGAAATAGAAACTGAAAAATCATTTCAGATTTTTTTTTATGTTAAAAAATATCATTAACAGAAAGATGTCACCTTGATGATTATGTTCCATAAGTGCAAATTGTTTTACGTTTAATAGTCAGAAAATTATGGACCACCCATTTCTCCAAGTTACCGAAATGCCCATCACTTTTAACAGAATTACTGATAAGCCCAAACTATCCATTTTATTGCAGCAGACTCATCCTAGAGAGAGAAACTACAGAAACTAGATAATGTCTGCTGTCTCTGCCACTGGTGTGCCAATTTCATTGCCGTCTCAACTAAACAAACACACACATCTTCCTCAAAATCAAACCTTAATCTCATCAAAATCTTCTCATTTCTCATCCCACAAACTAATCCTCAAATCTCCTGTAAGAAGGAAGCCACCAACCTCAGTATGCAGAGCGCATTGTTCTTCAAGAATGTCAGATTCTCTCTCTAGCCACCACCTCTCCTCCTCATCCGCCGCTCTTTCCGGCGACCCTTTTACCGGAACTTCAGAGATTATGCATTCGACCGTGACGGGGAACCTGGTTCTGATCGATTTGGACCCTGCGACAGCCAAACTAGCAATAGCGTTTCTCGGGCCGTTCTTGTCTGCATTCGGATTTCTCTTCATTGCGAGGATTGTGATGTCGTGGTATCCGAAGCTGCCTGTGGGCAAGTTCCCGTACGTCCTTGCGTATGCCCCGACCGAGCCGTTGCTAGCTCAGACAAGGAAGATCATACCTCCTCTGGCTGGAGTTGATGTCACCCCTGTTGTCTGGTTTGGATTGCTCAGTTTTCTCAATGAAATCTTGGTTGGCCCACAGGGGCTCCTTGTTCTTCTCTCTCAGCAGCAAGTTTAAGATTTTATGCAAGTTTAGATGTATGCTATGCAAGAGAGAGAGAGAGAGAGAGCATTTTTTTTTTCTTGACTATTTTCACTGCAATGAACAGCAAATACAAGTAGGATTGCATTTGCTGAAGGTCCTTGTTTTTCTGCATCTATGCAAGTTTAAATGTATGCTATGCAACACAGAGAGAGAGAGAGAGAGAGAGAGAGAGAGAGCACTTCTCTTGAATACTTTCACTGCAATGAGCAGCAAATCAAGTAGGACTGCAATTTATGAAGCAGAGTTTCATTTTGCAGAATGATTCAAATTTCAATTGCTAATTCTAATAGCTGAATGGCATAAGTAATGACATTGATGAGAAATGTGTCTATATTGTAATAAAATGAACTTTTAGAAGCTACAAAAATTTCACATAAACATGATGCAGGAGAAGGCTACTGAATAAATCTATACTTGAACACAATAAATACACGAACGCCGTCACCTCATTGAAGTACTGGAAGTCCTCTGCTTCCTAATCCAAGCATCTTCTATCTTGAATTCGATTGCTTCAGGAATTGGAAGAAAGTTATGGCGGGAAGTGCTCGACATCCCTCGCGTATCTTATTCCGCGAAGAAGACTCTTGGCAGTTTCCTTCTCCTGCATAAAATGGCATGAGTGAGAATCATCAACATTTAAAACAATTTGCCAGAAAATGAGTTTTTCAAAATCAAAGAGGACTTACAGGGCCGGTGTAGTCGAGAAGACGCGTACAATAAACCTCGGCTTCATCAAATTTCTTCTGAGTTTTATAATGTTGGGCAAGGAACATCAATGCTTCAACCATGTTTGGTCCTTCTCTCTCTTCAGCTTCCATCCTTTCCAAATCTTTCTTGTAATAAAACGCAGCCTCGTCAGTCCGACCGAGTTCACAATGAAGCTTCGCCAGCTGGTGTAGGGCGATGGCTTCCCTGTCGTTACAATTCGCTGCACGTTCATAGCATTTGATGGCTTCCTCAAGCATATGAAGCTGTTCGGTCTCGTAGCATTGAGCCATTGCTATCCACAACCGAGAATCATTTGGCTGCAAGAATACCGACTTCTTGAAGTAATGAAGTGCATAATAGGGCATTCCCATCATCTCGTAAGCTTGCCCTAATCCATACCACGCTCGATAATCACACGAATTTATATCTACCGCGCGTCTGTAAGCATCGACTGCTGCAGAAGTGTTCTTCATCTCGACATACTCATGGCCCATAAGAGTCCATGCTGACAAATAGTTCTTGTTCAATTTAAGAGCCCTTCGGAAATACATTACAGACTTCTCGTGCTGTCCTTTCAAACTGTAGTAGTTGCCGATGATGCAACACGACTCCGGCCTATACTTATCGGTAAGAAACACCCTGTGCGCCAGATAACTCAGTGCAGAGAAACATTCCTTCGCGTAGAGCACATTGGAGTACATGTCCATGTCCTCAATCCTATAAGGATCGTTTCTTAGAAGTTCTTCGAATATAACTTCCACCTGCTCAAACTCCCTGAGATTATACTGAGCCTTAGCAATTTGAGCCTGGATGTAATTGCTAAAAATAAAAGTTCCTTGTAAATACTCGTATTTGGCCAAGGACTCGTTGTGCATCCGGAGTTCCTGGTAAGCGCTGGCAAGGAAAAAGTCCTTCATCCAATGATTATTGAGATTAAGACTGTTCAATGCCTCGATTGTGGTGCATAACGTCTGCAGCTCGGTCCAAGCACTCCAGTTCCAAGGATAGCTATTGACAGACTCCACAAATACGGACCTTGCCAGATTCTCACTCCCTTTCTCCTTAAGGACAAGGCCGTACACATAAAGACCAAAAGGGTCGATAGTTCCATTTTTGCGAAGGGTCGACAATTCTCTCTCAAGAGAAAGCAGTTCTCGGTTCACAGCATCGCTCTTTCCCATTGGACCCTCGAGCTCTATCATCTCTTCTTCTTTTCGCTTTTCTCCGGCCTTCAAGATTAATGAGGTTAAGAGAAATTATAAACAGAACTTTTGCTAATATAAAATGCTGATTTGCAGTTACATGATTTTGTACCAGGCTGATTAGAATGCACATTGAATCATGGGAAAAGAATAACCATACATGTAAAGTGGCAAATACATTGACTACCAAGTTGCAAAAGCTGGAAAACCGATGCCGTAATCAATATGTTTGAATCACAGAACCAAGACTGGCCTAATATGAAAGCCAAAAATATAGCTTGTTAAGTAGAAGTAACAAGCATGTAAAAAACAATGATAGACCTATTGTTTGTTATACAGTTATACTTCTTTCCATCTTAAACAAATGTAGTTTTTGATAGATAATTTCAAAGTGTGCTAGTCAAACCTCAAGAAAGTAAAGTTTTAAATATTCCACAAACTGGTGAATCTCAGTTCATCAATCACTGTGGCTGTTACCACAATGCTTCTCATATAAATAAAAAGATTTTGATGTGCCCATTCATAAAAACAGAGTGTGCCTGAGAAGAAGAGGAAGATAGACGTGTACATAGAGAGTAGTTTGAACCCTTCATCTATCTTAGAGATTATTTTGGTCACGACAAGAATTAATCGCTATCTAAACTTAATCTCGGTCTCATGAACCTGATTGTTTTCCCAAGGTCACAAACCCTTACCAGAAGCTCAAGTTACCATTCACACTGAACAGTATAAAAAGAGTGTGGCATGTAACTTCTCTATTAAAGAAAGAAAGGCTAGAAAAGAGTCGAGGTGTTTTACATTGAACAGTGTCATTTCAGCTCCTACGGCAATGAGTTAAACTGAAACTATGTTACTGTTCAATATTTTAGTTTCTTAAGATTCATAGTTATCCTTTTATTTGGACTCCAAGTAATTTACTTGGATTTTTAGGTTTTTAAATTGTTGTTAAGCAATTAAGGTTAGGTATCTTTGTATCATTATTGTTTAGGACAGCTTTGTTGTAGCAGAAGAATTCATGTGGCCTCGATTGAGGAGTGACCTCGTTTGAGGAGTTATTATTTCAGTTATTTAGTGTTTTCCTTCATCGCCTACCTTAAATCTTTCAATTTCTTTATCATTCCTAAATCACCTTAACTCTTATGATAATTGAGATATGCAACCCTAGCTTATGTCTTTTGACAATTAGCATTTCAAGTTACATCATCTAAATCCAAATAACC
Organism: Agastache rugosa; assembly: GCA_031470985.1. NCBI lineage: Eukaryota > Viridiplantae > Streptophyta > Magnoliopsida > Lamiales > Lamiaceae > Agastache > Agastache rugosa. The sequence goes on from CM062605.1 coordinate 31,398,418, forward strand.
TCCAACATCAAAAAATAAAAGGGTCAATCACCAAAATGCAAATGCTTCCATGCATGCTTGCAAGTATACAAAGGCCAGATAATTTATCAAGGAAATCTCACAACTACCATCTTATGACTCAACAGCTGCCATATATATGTGGCCAGTTCCTAATGACATATCAACGGTATCTTGGTGTAGGCTTACTATTGCCCTAACACTCACCTACTCGCATTCCCACAAGTACTTATTAACTCTAAATAAACTATTTCAGAACTAATCCCTTTTTGGCACAGCACTGTTGCTGAGCAAGATAGTGTAAACACATACCGTGCCACATCACGTTTCAAAGTTTTTTACTAACAATATACACTCGAGGGACCAGAAGCAAGTTGACCTAATTAGTAGGAAGAGTATGATCCACAATTCCACAGACAGAGAGAGCAACCAAGTAAAACACAGCAAAAAATCCATAATCATCAATACAGGACCACAAATCAATCTTCGACATAGCAATGCAGCAAATAACAAGTCGAGAAACGGACCAAATAAAGCGCATAGCAACGCAAGAACATGGCTTTCTTGCTGGTCTGATCCCTAAGCACATGGGCAGCCCTCCTATACTCCCTGCAGTCAAAATAAGACTTGGCCAGCAAATAAAAATCATTATCAATCAGATCGTAATCGTACTCCTCAGCCGCCACTAGCGACGGCGTCATGACATACGACACCCCGGCAGAAGGGGTGGCGGAGGACTCGGCGGGGGTGGCCGTGCGGAAGCGGCGGCGGATGCTGGAGCTGCCGCGCTGGAATCGAGTGTGGGACGGCGTGTGCTTCGAGGGGTCTTGCTCTATCCCCATCAACTGCTCCGCTGCCCTTAAGAAGCAAAGAAATCTCGAAATTCAGGATTCGTGACCATAAATTTCAGAAAAAAAAAAATTAAAAAAAAAAAGTTTGGATTTTGAGCTAATGGGAAGCTTCTGAAGCAAAATAGAAGATGGGTTTTTGAAGGGGCTGCGATTGCTACCATTTGGATGCGGTGTAGAGGCCGCGCTCGCTGAGGTGGCGCACGGCGGCGCGGAGCTCGGTTCTGCAGGTTTCTTTGGAAGCCATTGTTAGCTAATTCTCATATACTTCCCGTCGGTGAGATTGCTGACATTAACGTCTGCCGCTCTGAGGTATGTTGGATTTAAAATTTTAAGATGAATTTGCGGCGGCGGAGCACGGCGGAGGAGGCGTTGGGGTTTTGTATCGGCGACCGCGCCTTGGTGGTGATTTTTTGAACTTGCAACTTCAAATCAAATTGGAACCCGTCGCCCGGCAATTGGTTTTTCTTTTTTATTTTGTTTTTGTTTTATTTATATACATTTTTTTTTTGATAGATTTATTTATTCATTGTGAACAGTTGTTTTTCGAGCTGACTTAAAAAAATTATGTGGTTTCTAATTGAATTAATCCCTATGATTCATTAAGTTGGATCGTTAATTATTTCATGATATAAGGTTGTCAAATTATTATGAAGTGTTAATTGTTCGTAATACACAAATATAATTAATGTTTGGAATTTAGTAGAATTCAAATTTTTTGTGAAAATTGGATCTTACGTGGCATAATCATTCAATAGTATGAGTGGCACTAGAAAGCTATCGTTGAGAGTTTTCCAACTGTACCTTTAATCGGTTGATTTCCAAACCATCGAAATATTAGATATTGAAGTTGTGCCAATTATTATATCTATTCAATCTTAAAATGATTTTATATTTTTTTGTTATTATAATATGTATTGTAATTTTAAACATATAGTAATTTACATTTTATATGGCTATAAAATGCTATTAGCTACAACTTTTCAAAAAAAATTGCATATAAAACAGCATTTTGTAATTATTAATGAAATAAAAGATGAAAACAATAATAAAAAGGTCTAGAAATTGAAAGAAGTGTTGGTGCACGCCTCGATAAATGAAAGATTAGTCTAAAATAAATTAAAATAGAATAGTTTAAAATAAAAAAATATATAAAATTAATCACAATCACACGTAAAATTGATGATCTACAATGCTTAGTCTAAAGTCTAATACATTGTTACGATGATAAATAAAGCAAATAAATAATAAAAGCAAGACACATTGACCGGTAATTGTACTTGGCTCAAAAAATCACATGACACACATACATACTTATGTTATTCAACAATTTACCTTAAGAGCGCTCACAATGGGAGACCTATCTTAGCTAGGTCTCTCAATATTTTATTAATATTTTTAGTACTTTTTGTAGGGTTCCAATGATTGAGAGACCGGTCTCTAAATCGTCTCTAATGGTACCGATCTCTCACCTCCGGTCTCTTATTATTTAATTATATTTTATTTTTAATTTTATGTTTTATATTTTTTTAATAATAAAAATACCATATTGAAACATTGGAAAATTACAATACAATTTATTCTTTAAAAATGAAAAATTAAATACTACGAAATAATTAAGAACAAAAATCCCATTTCCTCTCGAGCATCTTGCAAACTTTGAGGTGATTTTCCAATACCCGGCTCCATATCTTTCGTTGGCCTCGTGTAGATATCGTAGGCAATCTTTAATCCAGCTTCCTATATCATCTCTCTAATTTATTGAGTGGGTAAGGTGGAAATTCGGGCCCGGGCGAAAGCGAGAATAGTTGACGTTGCGGTATAGAATTGAGGAATGGAGCGTTGGATTGCGGAGAATTTTGCATATACGGAAATTGAGGGTTGTTGATACTCAAACCAATAGTTGAATTGAGCATCATTGTCACCTATTTTTTGAATAACAAAACAATCTTGGTGATAGAAAATGGAAGAGGAATTAAGTGAGATTGAGTAGAAAATGTGTGATTTGAAGTGTAAATAAGATGTGATATTTATAGGTAGGAAATGTGGAAAAAAAAATAAAATAAGAGGTAGCCGTTGCTTTTTTTTTATTATTAATTACACACATCGAATAAAAAAAATACAGACGATACGCAACCCATGTCGCAACCAGGACCGAGCTTGCGCCCTACCCTCGGTCCCCAATGATGGAGCGATCGGCCCCTCCGGTCATAAGGTGGTCGATGGGGTGGCGACCATGCACATCGACCGGAGTTGTGACCGCGGCTGTGCATGCCCTAAGGCTATTATTATGTTGTTCAGCAGATAATATTCAAGAACCAACAAAGTACATGCATCACAAATTAAATCGAAAAACAATCTAATTTCCTACATTTATTGAATTAATAATGTTGATATTCAAGCACCAATAAATACATACAACATAAACTAAACCGAACATTTAAAAAAAAAAGCATATTATAAAATCACATGATGAAAAACAAGACAAGTATAGATGATGCAAATCGACTTTCATAATGTCGGAGCTTCCGATTTAATAGTTAGATGCTTTATTTTGTAACAACAATTATTCTACCAAGGTACTGGTCTTTATTTATCGCATTGAGTGCGGTTGATCTCGGCTCAGTACCTCAATTTGGGCCGTTATAATTCTCATTTCTGCGCCCGTACAAGGTATAGATATATGGTCTAATCACGCATTACATTGAACCCAAGATCTCTCGCTAAGGAGAGTCTCGTGGTGCCTCAACTAGCCAATTGAACTAGGCCTCATCAAATCAATTTAAGTTATTTTAGAAATTTAACATAATTTCATTTTCCGGCAAAATCGATTTTCACTGGACATATGAAGTTAATAATATCATAAAACTATTGCAATTAGTTCAAATTGTTCATTTTGTTTTGTTTCATATGATTTATTGAAATGCTTTTAAAATTACATTAAGCTAAAAATTAACTTATTGATTTGGAACACCACCTTAATTTAAAACCCCACTTGAAAATTTCTAGATTTTATATTCCTATTATCTATTACTAATAGGAAAATAAAGTTGCACCATCCACGGTGTTCCGTTCAGATTTTCCTTTATTCTGGTAATTTGTTTAATTTTAATTCATATATATTCTAATTTTTATTTATAAAGTTTCCCCATCCACGGTGCTCTGTTCAGATTTTCCTTTATTCTGGTAATTTGTCTAATTTTAATTCATATATATTCTAATTTTTATTTTTATTAATTAAAATTTTATTAATTTCATATTCTTGAAATATCACATGTTTATCTATTAATCACATCTCATATTTATCTATCCCTCTATTTAATTAATTTCTTATATTATACATATTAAAATAATAACAATTTCGTAATGCATTCTTATAAATCCTTATTTTATACATTATTAATTCATATATAATAATCTATAGAAAATTTGTAAATTAAAATCTCGCTATGAAGACTAAATAAATATATTTAATCAACATGTCTACATGGAATCCTTTTCATTTTTTCATTCATGTTTTTCCAAAAACTTCGATTAGTGCTTTCTAGAAAATATATACATTGAATCAAACATGGGATAGGTAGCTAAAGAAAAGAACTGAAAAACTTGAAGATGTAACATATTTTTTTCCACATTTTGGCAAAGATTAGAGATATCGATTTAACATTAACTAATGAAACGGTTCAAATATACTTAAAAAGAAAGATTTTTACTAATTTTAATTAATATTAACTTTGTTTAGATTTTTTTCGAATAATTTAGCATAACCAACGAGATGGTTCAAATAACATAGAAAAGAATTGTTGGGAAAATTCTAGAGTTTTGATTCGATTCCAAAAACCCAACTGTTCTCCAACCTAGTAGATGAATGTACAAACCTAAGTTAAGCTTACCAGCTCGCTTGTTTGAGCCTTAGATTTTCTAAGTTTACAAGTAAGGAAGCTGAAGACGAAAGAAGACCCAGCTGAGTAATCAGCTGGACCCAAAGTCAGCTGAAAGGTCTTAGCTGAACAGAGTTCAAAGACTGAGCTGAGTCAGACTGACTCTCAAGAAACGAAGAGTGGATCCAGCCAAGGAGATCCAACGGAGCAGAATAAATTGAGCTGACTCAAGTCTAAGAGAGTCAGCTGAGCAGACGGACCCATCCTCATTTATAAGTATGGAAATGAACTCGTACCGGCTCATGATGGAGGACAACCAGCATACCAGCCAATTCTCAAACCAAAGAAGGAATACTCTTTAGAAGAGCGAAAGCAAGCTGGATTGGACAGCTTCGCAAGGAACACCATCTCATCAACAGTCTCAAACGCCTACCTGAGTAAGATTATCAAGTGCGAGACAGCCAAAGAGATGTGGGAAACACTTGCCAAGCTATGTGAAGGGTCAGAAGAGATCAAAGAAAACAAATTCACAATAGCTTGCCAAAAATTCGACAACTTTAAGCAGCTAGCCAACGAGTCCATCGAAGCGATGGAGCTAAGGTTCTCAAACATAGTCGTCGAGATAGAGACAATCAGAACTGGGAAATACACCCAGCGGGAAAAGAATTTAAAGGTTCTTTCAGCTCTTTCAGCTGAATGGAACACTTACAAAGTAGTTCACCAAAGTCAAAGTGACTTGGGTGATCTATCTACAGAAAGGTTGTCCTCACTCTTAAAAGCCAACGAATACAACTTGAAGATCACCCAAGAAGAGTCTTCAAGTAGACAGAATAAAGGAGAACTCACCCCAGCTCCAAAAGAAATAGCGTTCAGAGCCAACTCTGAAAAGTCAGCTCATGTCAAGTCAGCTGAGTCCTCCAAGAAGAAGAAGGACAAAAAGGATATGAGCAAAGAGGAGCTACTCGAAAAAATTGCCATGTTGGTGAAAAATTACAACAGACTCAATACCAGCAAAGACAAATACAAAAAATTCGCCAAGACGTACAGAGACAAGTACGCTGCAGCTGATGAAAAGCCAGTTGACTCCTCAAAACGGACAGAGGAAGGCTGTTTCAATTGCAAAGAGCCGGGACACTACAAGCAGGACTGTCTCAAACTGTCAAAGAAGGAAAAAGATCTTCTGAAAGCTAAGGCAGCTGACAGAAGAAGAGGATATATAGCTGATGAAGAGTCCGAGTGTAACAAAATAAATGATGACATGCATTTCTCAGACTCAGAGGAAGATGCACTCATGGTCCGTGATGATCAAGATTGGGATACTTGCTTCATGGGACAGACAGACGGACTCGACGATGATGAGGTAACTTCTAAAACTCAGAACGTATCTAACCCATCACCATCACACGAACACTCTACGCAGGTCTCTGAATCAGAAGGACAACCTGATTGAAATCTGGTGGAGAAAGTCATGAATGACTTCAAGGATTTACAAGAAATTCTTGATGTCATAATGTGTGAAAATGCTGAGCTGAAGGTAGAACTGAAAAAGAAAGAAGCATCAGAAGCAGCTGATGCCACACAACTCAAAGAGGAAATAGTGTCGCTCAACGAAAAGATAGTCAAACAGGATCAGCTGATGAAGGAATTCTACTATGAGAAAAAGCAGCTGGTGGACAACTTGGAAAAATCCACAGCTGAGTCAGACAGAAAGTCAGCTGAGATCTTGGAACTAAAAAGGTCAGAAGACACACTAACCACAAAGCTGGTAGCACTTATCAAAGCTACATCAACGATGGATGAAATAATTAGTGTACAACGACCAGCATCATTAAAGACGGGATTGGGTTATGATGGGTCTAAGGATTTAACAAATGTTGCAACTACAAGTGGAACCAAGGTAACTTTTGTGAAAGCAAAAGAGAATCCAACTCCAGCTGCACAACAGACTGAGAAACAGAAGACACAGCAAGGTCCTAGAAGACAAGCTGTAAGGCAACCCCATGCACAAATTAAACAACATTGGATTCAACCACAACAAAGGAATGACGCTGGACAATATCGACACCAGCATCATCGACGGCAAGTGGCAAGATATCAACCAAGATATCGAAAAGATATCTAGTGGATATCGATCATATGATTACCGAGTGGATTATCAAGTCCACCGAGATACCAAGTTAGACGACAGAGACAGAGACAAAGAAATGTCTCACCAGACACTCACTGAAACCAAAGAAGAACCGAACAATCAAGAAATCAAGGCAGGAGACGACGGATATCAAGACCCGGCCAACGTAGTCAAACAAAGAACACAAAGAACGTGTTCATAGACACAGCTGGGAGAATTATCAGAACAAATGATCCAATCAGAGTCATCAAACAAATCTGGATCGTAAAGGGATCTCTAACTAACCCATAAGGACCCAATCACAACTGGGGACCTAAATTTTGATTTCTGTGACAGGCTGCAAGAGAAAGACGCATCATAGAGGAATCAATGAGAACACTGTGGTACATGGACAGCGGATGCTCAAAGCACATGACTCATCTGAAGCATCTACTCCAAGAATACGAAGAGCGTCCAGACCCTCAAGTAACGTTTGGTGACAACTCCAAAGGTTTAACCAAAGGTTACGGTACATTTGAAATCAACAATGTTAAAATATCTAACGTTTCATATGTATAAGGATTAAAACATAACTTGCTTTCCATTAGTCAATTCTACGACAATGGTTTTTCTGTCAAGTTTGATGCACAGGGATGTACAGTGAAAAACAGAAAAACCAAGCAGGTATAACTGAGAGGGAAAAGAGAAGCAAACATATACTTTGTTGACTGGAATAGCAGCCCTCCATACACATGTCTTGTATCAAAAAGCAGCAATGAAGTCAGCTGGCTGTGGCACAGACAGCTGAATCATCTCAACTTCAAGACAATCAACAAGCTGGCTAGAAATCAGCTCGATAATGGAATTCCAGATCAAGTTTATGACAAGAGTCATATTTGCAGTGCTTGTCAACAAGGAAAACAAACAAAGATTTCATTTTCTCTCAAGCCGACGCCCTCAACTGATCGAGTTCTTCAACTCCTTCACATGGATCTTTTTGGTCCAGTAACACCAGCGAGTTTCAACGGCAGGAAATACACTCTGGTCGTAGTGGATGACCTCTCCAGGTTCACATGGGTTTCATTCCTGTACCAGAAAAGTGAAACAAGATCCAAGCTGCCGGCCCTACTGGAAAGGTTGACGACTCAAAATGAATGCAAAATTATCTCGATTAGATCAGACCGAGAAACTGAGTTTCTGAATGAAACTATATATGAATATTGTGAGAAGAACAGAGTACAACATCAAACCTCAGCTGCACGTACACCTCAGCAGAATGGTGTAGCTGAGCGGAGGAACAGAACACTCAAAGAAGCAGCTACCTCAATGTTAGCAAGCTCAGACATTCCAAAGAAATTCTGGGCTGAAGCAATCAACACAGCTTGCTTCACTCAGAATAGATCGCTACTCACATCCAGACAAGGAAAGACTCCGTACGAGCTATGGAATAACAGGAAACCCTTCATCGGGTACTTCAAGGTTTTCGGTTCAAAATGCCATATCCTAAATAATGGGAAAACCCAGCTAAAGACGTTCGACGCCAAAACTGACCGAGGAGTATTCCTTGGTTACTCAGCTGTAAGTAAAGCTTACAGAGTCTTCAACAGGAGAACACAAACAGTCGAAGTGACCCCTCATGTCACCTTTGATAAAATATCTTTCGAATTCAGAGAGTCGATCAAACAAAGAAACACAGCTGGAACATCAAACACCGATCCAGCTCAAACAAGATCTCAAGAAATTCGAATCCGGAATCTAACCGAACCATTGATTTGGGATGATGAACCAGGAGAACCTCAAATCAATTCAGCAGAGGTAAATCAACCAGCTGAAAATCCAGAGGGATCCCCAGTATCAGACCAAGGGGGAATGCCGCCAGCTGGAAATCAAGACCCAGCTGACTCCCCAGCTCCATCTCCAGCTGAATTCACTCAGTCTACGCCTCAAGATCAATCTAATTCTAATCCAAATAAGAACGAGTCTCAGGATATGACTCCAGAACATCTCCAAGCAAGACGTGACTTAGCAACAACAAGCATCAATGAGCTAGAAGAAGAAATTAGAAGAAGACGAAGATGGATCGAAGATTATCCAGCTTCAGCAATCATTGGAGAACCATCAGACAGAGTTAGAACAAGAAATTCAATTGCTCAAAACCCGTCATCAAATTCTCAAGAAGCAGCTAATGAAGCTTAAGTCTCAGTAGAGCTAGAACTGACCATCTACGACGAAGACACAGCTCTCATGGCGTGTTATGTAGCTCAAGTTCCAGAGCCTCAAACAATACTCGAAGCCTTAAAGAGCGTGCCCTGGACAAATGTAATGCAAGAAGAGCCGAATGAATTTCTCAGAAACTGCGTCTGGGAACTGGTCGATAGACCAGAAGGAGTCAAAATAATAGGACTTAAATGGATATTCAAAAACAAGATGGATACTCTTGGAGTAATAATCAGAAATAAGGCTAGATTAGTCGCCAAGGGTTATACACAGCAAGAAGGAATAGACTTTGAAGAGTCATTTGCTCCAGTAGCAAGATTGGAAGCCATCAGATTATTCCTTGCATACGCTGCACATCACAAATTCAAAGTATACCAAATGGACGTGAAGTGTGCATTTCTGAATGGGGAAATCAAAGAAGATGTCTACGTAGAACAACCTCCAGGATTTGAAGTAGAAGGAAACAAAGTTTACAAGCTAAAGAAGGCGCTTTATGGTATGAAGCAAGCACCTCGAGCTTGGTATGACACTCTATCAGGATTTCTTGTATCCAAAGGATTCAAGAAAGGTTCAGTCGACAGAACCCTCTTCACCATCAAACTAGGTGAAGATATATTAGTTGTTCAAATTTATGTGGACGACATCATCTTCGGCTCAAGATCAACTGTCTTATGTGAAAAATTTGGAGAGATGATGTCAAAACAATTCCAAATGTCGATGATGGGAGAAATGAGTTTCTTCCTAGGACTTCAAGTCAAGCAATCAGCAGAAGGAATATTCATAAATCAATCCAAGTACGTGAAAGACTTGATCGCCAAATATGGAATTCAATCCAGCAAAACGGTGAAGATCCCTATGAATACCAACTGGAAGATTGAACCTGGAACCGAAGGAAAACCAGTTGATCCCAGCAAATACAGAGGGATAATTGGTTCCCTGTTGTATCTCACAGCTAGCCACCCAGATATAGCATTTGCAGTCGGAGTATGTGCCAGATTTCAAGTTGATCCTAAGGAGGCACATATGCAAGCAGTCAAGAATATTCTCAAATATCTAAAGGGTACTCAGAGCGTTGGGCTGTGGTATCCAGCTGAAGATAATTTACAGCTGACTGGATACTCAGACTCAGACTTTCCTGGAGATCGATTAGACAGAAAATCAACTTCAGGAACATGTCAGTTCCTAGGAAGCAAGTTGATATCATGGTTTTCAAATAAACAGACGTGTGTCGCTACATCTACAACTGAAGCGGAGTATATGGCAGCTGAAAGCTGCTGCTCTCAAATTCTCTGGCTGAAGCATCAGCTGGATGACTATGAAGTGAAAACTGGTCAAGTTCCAATCTTCTGTGATAGCTCAAGTGCTATTGCGATATCTGAAAATCCAGTCCTTCACACAAGGTGTAAGCATGTTGACGTTCGACATCACTTCATTAGAGATCACGTGGAAAAGAAAGACGTCATTGTTGAGAAAATTTACACAGATATCCAACGAACTGACATTTTAACAAAGCCTCTGATGGAAGCAAGATTCAAAATGCTGTGTGGATTGCTTGGATTGCTTAATCCAGATGAAGGAACTTCATCCAGCTGAGGGGGAATAAGACTCAGCCGGATACCTTTGGGTTATCAAGTTGGAAGAATCCAGACCTAGTCGGTTCGTGAACTCAATTCAAGAAGGAAAACCAGCTGAGGGGGAATCTAGCTCAGCTGGATAATAAAACTGAAGGAGAAACTCAACATAAAGAAACACAGCCGAGGTATCAGCTGACTACAAAGATCAGCTGACAGGTTTGCAGTCTTTCATTTATTTCCCTGAGGAATATGCTATTTAAGGATAAAATTATTTGAATTTAATTCAAATACCCAGACATTCCTTAGATGGATTAGTCAATAAGCCATCCATCCAATCGAATCCCATCGCATTTAATGAAAAGCATGCAGGGTACTGTAGCTCGGGAAAGTCGAGGCAGAAGTCAGAACGTTTTGACTACCTCACGTGCGCGTGACCTACACTCTATTTACGCACGTCACTTAACGTGTAGCGCAAATTTCTCCCATCCGCAGATCTTAAAGTCGGATGCCAAGATCTCAACCGTTCATCAAAATAGACGGTTGATATATATATATATATCAAAGATATGCAAATCGTCGCCATAGTTTCTTTCTTATCTCTGAAATTTTATATAACAAGTTCTTGCTTTTCTTTCTGCAAAACACATTTCCCTTGTATCTTCTAACTCTTTAATACAGAAAAATATCATGGCACCAAAGAAGATAACACCAGGAGCGAACAAGTCTGAGAATCTCATGTCAAGAATTACAAGAACTCAGAGTTCCAGGAGGTGCTGGATCTCATCGAGAAAGCCGGTCTACTGCAATGGGCGACTGCAAGACCGAAGAACATCTTCCGTCGGGAAGTGGCAGAATTCTTCATGGAGATGACAAACAGAGATGAATGTCTCCGCTCCAACATCACTCTACATCTCAAGGAAAAGACAGGGCATACAACTCCTTGGGATGTCGACATCAACATCAACCGGATGTTGAGCAAGCTGTTCGGCCTAAAGACTCTTGGGGACCGCTACCCAGACAACTACACCAAAGAAGAAATCCAGGCCGAACTGGACCAGATGCTGTTCAAACTGGAACCTTACAGGGCGAGCATGTCCAAGCTTCTGCTCAAGCCTAAGTTCAGACTACTTCTGGATGTCACCCAGAAGTGCATCCTCGGTATCGCTGGATATCAAGGAGAGATCAGCATACCCAAGCTGAAGCCAATGATAGCCATCCTCAGGAATGATCCTGTAGATTGGTTCTCCTTCTTCATGGGAAAGTTGGAGAAAGAGTCGAAAAAGATTCATTTTGAAGATGACAGCTTCACCCGGTACAGCTGTAGGGAGACAATCTATCTATGCACCAAGGTGGCGTGCATAATAGAACACTACACCACTGGACGGCAAATCAAGTGGCACGACACAGAAGAGTTTCCTGTGTCCAAAATTCTTTTTGAAAAGCAGAGTCAGCTCTCTGACTTGTTGAAGAAAGCAGCCCCTGAAGAGAAGAAGAAGATGCAGAAGACAAAGCAGCAGACTGCCTCTCCCTCTCAAGCAGGGAAAATGAAGAAGCCGGAGGAAACTCAGCCAGCTGTATCTCCTCCTGCCAAAAAGAAGCTCAAATTCAAGGCAGCCAGCTGAGGAGACAGCAGAGAAGCCAGCTGGATCTGAATCCACTCCCACAGCCTCTCCAGTCCAAAAGAAGAAAACTGAATGGAGATCAGTCGCTGAGGAGACAACTCAGGATTCCTTCTCCAGCTCAGATCAAGGAAGAGAGTTTGTGATTGCATCACGAGAAGCTGAAGAACCACATGTAGTGGTCCCCCACCCTGACCCGGAGGATGCTATTCCCCTTCGCTAAATTCTTCAAGCATCCTCACAACCCGCTCCAGCTGATCTCACATCAGCTGGAACTCCTCAACAACACTCTCTTCTCTTTCCTCCTCATCCTCAGGTACCTCACCCTGCGTCCTTTCCTACTTCTTCAGTACCTGAAACCATCCAACTCCCTCACACCCAATTCTCAGCACCCAGCTCACCTAAAGAGCCCCATCCAGCTGACGATCCTTTGCAGTTGGATGATGAAAACCAAGCTGAACCATCTAGCCCCACTTCCTCTGAGGAAATCGAAATCCTCAGTCCCAGAGCCGTTGCACGTGCTGCCACTATCATGAGGTTCGAGGACCTCAGGCTTCAAGGAATAAAGAGCGCACTGCAACAATTTCCTTCTCTTGCTTCTCTACCCGCCGCATTAGTCGCCGTCAGCGACTTCAAATTTTATCTAGCTACCAAGATGTCTACTTGGTACGTAAATGAAGAACTTGTGGAGTTCTACACTTTTGATAAGCTCAAAGCCGAAGAAGCAGCTCTGCAAGAGATATTTGGATTTGGAAGTCTTCAGGATGCTTTTGAGCATCAAGACGAGCTGATCCAAATCCTCATCCAAAAGGTTGAACAGGGTGAAGTACCACCTTCTGAGGAGGTCATCTCAAGAGCCACCTCTTACCTACACAATCTCAGCTGGATTGTTCCAGTTGAGACCGCTGGGCGAAGTTGTCCCCGCCGACACAAATTCGAGGCACAATGATTGACGAAGGGCCAACTAATGCAACAGTTGAGCCTACCGAAGCTACCCCACAATGTCCAGATGTCGATGACACTCGCTCACTGGTCGAGATCGAGGCAGTAAAACCCAGCCAAGTCGAATCCGGGACCCAGACGGATCTTAATGTGCTTTCTGATGCAATGAAGGACGAGATCGCCAAACAAGTTGAGGAAATACTATTCCAGGATAGACTCAAATCAGATGTTGACAACCTTCTGCGCATCACAGCTGTAGAATGGCAAGTCCATTGTAATGGACAGTCCATTGATGAAGTTCACAGATTTGCCCAGAATCTACAGGAAAGCACCAGTCAAGATCTCAAGCAATCTCTCGTTTCTCAACGAATTGATCAGACAAATCATCTAGAGAAGAGAGTCCCTAAGATCATCTCAAACCTCCAAGCTCCACTGAAAGCAGCGTCAACGACTTATCCAAATGCCCGAAAGCTCTCCAACAAATAGACTCTCTCCAAATGTAGAATCCGATATTCACCAGTTGTTCAATCTCTACAAGGAGCTGGACAATCAGTTCAAAGCTGGAAGCAACAGCACAACACAGCTCAATCTCGTCACAGCAGACAACTCAGCCAAGATTGCTGATATTGACAAAGCCCTGGCCCAGCTGAATGAGACAGTTGTCAACCTCTCCTCCGCTCTTGTTGATAATGCCAAAAAGGGGGAAGGTAATGACAAGAGAAAAACATCAAGGACGGGCAAAGGGAAAGTCAGGCGAAGTCGAAATCCAAGTGATGCGATCGAGATTGATGAAGTTGTTCTTGTTGGATGCAGAAGAACCAGCTGGACGGAAAGGAAAATGGAGCAAAATGAACATCCCTCTTGCCAAAGCTAGTGGAGCCACGCCAGAACAGTTCAATGATACTCAATGGCTCTGCAACTTTGTGAATCAACAAAAGCAAGAGATGAAAAGCTTTCAAGAACTGCAAAAGAAAAAAGAAAGTTTGCTCAATGCCGAAGAAAATAAGCAGAAGAAGAAAAGAGCAAACATAAGAGCAACAAAGAAAAAGTCTCAGATGCCGATGAACTGGAGAAGAATAGATGAATGGATCCCAGAAGAGTTAAACGACGACTGGGAACATACAAAATTTGAGTTCATTGAAGATTACTACTATCTGGGAGCTTACCTTAATACGCCCCCAGATGTTGCTTTCAAGATGCATCTCAATGAGCTTTTTCATCAAGATAGGATGACTGCGACAGCATTCTTCAATGCTGCAAGTACCGCAAAGATCCAATTCACTGCTCCCCAGCTGTATCATCTCCAGCCTCCGCTGATACCTGGAACTCATCTTCCTGACAAATCGAAAATTATCGCATAAGTAAATAGATGGGCAATCAGGAGAAAAATTTCCAAGGTAAACAACGAAGAAGAATACAGGAAGCTGGAACAGATGATATTCAACCGGTACAGGTTAAGAACAGATGAGCAGCTGGAAGAAGATAGACTGAAGAATCAAAGAAGAAGAAATAGAATGAAGACCCAGCCAACTGGGATTTAATTTAATTTTTTTTTTGTCTATTTTTCAGTTTGTTAATCCTGTAATTCATGTAATCATCTTTGTGGATTAATAAAACTGAAATGTTTTTGCTCTCAAGCTCACCCTGATGACAATAACTCTTTGTCCAGGCACTGAACTCTGAATTTAATCTTCTGCTGAAATTTTCTTATCTTTTTTAAACCCACTTTCTCATTTAGGGTGAAGTAGGTTGTTTTTCTCAGTTAGGTTTTGGCATCATCAAAAAGGGGGAAATTGTTGGGAAAATTCTAGAGTTTTGATTCGATTCCAAAAACCCAACTGTTCTCCAACCTAGTAGATGAATGTACAAACCTAAGTTAAGCTTACCAGCTCGCTTGTTTGAGCCTTAGATTTTCTAAGTTTACAGGTAAGGAAGCTGAAGACGAAAGAAGACCCAGCTGAGTAATCAGCTGGACCCAAAGTCACCGAAAGGTTTCTTAGGCGAACGAGTTCAAAGGCGAGCTGAGTCAGACTGACTCTCAAGAAAAGAAGAGTGGATCCAGCCAAGGAAATCCAACGAAGCAGAATAAATTGAGCTGACTCAAGTCTAAGAGAGTCAGCTGAGCAGACAAAAAGAGAACTAACTCTGAAGTCGTCACTTCAAGTCAGTTTACCCAATCCAGCTCTAAATTCAAAAACCAGCTCGAAAGACAGAAATTCCGGTGTCAGAGGAAGTCAATATACCTCGACCAATGAGGGATCGACATCTCAGCATCCTAGAAAGGCGAACCTAGGATCTGACACAGTGATGAAGGCAGGTGAAGATACCCTCAACGGCAGATCGACAGATCAGAGAGTAGGTAAGATTCAAACGACTCCTCCAACGGCTAGATTTGAATCTCTACCTATAAATACCAGTCTTCAACCTCAGAATCAGACACGAAAAACTCTCTACAAGCTTTCAACCTGTCTGAATCTCTTAAGTTTTAAAAAGCTCTCTAGCAGTTATCTAACTCTTTGAAGAACGCTTAAATTCTTAAGTGTTTACTTTCAGAAACTGCTTTAGTTTTTCGTCTGATCAATAGGCAGAATTCATAGTAAATCCAAAGCCTAGATCTGAACGAGTTCATCTTCCAAAGTTCTTCATTGTAAGAACTCGTTCAAAGTTGGAAACCAAAACACTCCTTTACCCAGAAAAGGTTAGGTCAAGGTTACGCCCTCTCGAAGCGCGAAATTCGACACTACAAAAAATAAGGGATTTACCCACACATGAATGTGTGGCTAAAAATATGCTTATGTGTGAGTATAGATGTTTACCCACACATAACGTAAATGTCAACATGTGTCGCTATAATTTTGTAGAGAAAGAGTTTTACCTACACATATATATTTGTGTGGATAAATCATCAATTATTCCCTACACATATATATATATATATCCCTAAATGTATTTGGGATGTGTGGATAAATATAATTCTGCTATAGTGTAATGACAAGGTGGAAATGACATGGATGATGATATGGCATCAATATTTTGACACGTAGAAATTTATATGTGTAGTTAAATACTATAACTTATGTGTAGGTATTAATTTTTTGGTATTTAAATTTTATAAATAAATTTTTGCGTGGATAATATTTTTTTTTCATATTGCTATTCGGTATATATAACACAAAAAAGTTAAATAAAATACGAATAACAAATGTAAATAAAATAAGATTTTGATAAATAAATGTTACTAAACATTATTCAATAAATTTAGAGTATACAATTAAATGACAACAAAAAATTACTCTAATTTTCTAAACAACTAAGGTCGCAATATCTTCATCATCTTCAATTTTTCCAGACACCTCCTCTTCCTCATTGTCTTTGTAGAAGCTCTATTCTGACACTGAGTTCTTCATCATCTACCTCTCTCCCCAACAGCTTCAAAATCCAAATCCATATTAATAACTTAATTGTTGGTCCCAAGACGGATACCTTGGTGTAGAGGGGGGGTGAATACACCAAGGTTTAAAAACTTTTCCAAGTTAAAACTCTTTTGAGTGAAGTGTGTTCGATCCGAATTTGGATGGCGGCTTGATCGACACGGTACCGGCGTGCGGAATGTGGTGGATTTGGAAAGTCCGTCCGTTGCTTCAAATTATATTGCAAAGCTCGTTTCACTTTTCGGTTAGTCGGTTATGCGAGATTGAAATGTATGCTTATGAGAGTTAGTAACATGCATAAAACAAAGCGATAAATAACAAGAGCATCTTTAACGTGGTTCGGAGTAACCCCTCCTACATCCACGACTCGGCATTCACTCGGTAATCCACTACCACTTGGTTTCCAAGTACCAAGCAACTTCACAACTCTAACCCGAGCTGTGTTCCAACAGTTTGCGGGCACTGTCAAGCCTACACCTTCAGTTTGCGGGTACTGAAGAACCTAACCACTCGAATTACACGTTTCGAGCAAGCGTACCTTTACCTAACCTTTCTGGGTTTGGGTTTGGGTTTGGGTATGGTTTTCCAACTATGAACGAGTTCTTACAATGAAGAACAAGGAGTATGATGAACTCGTTCAAACTAGGCTTAAGATATTTATTCTGATCTAATCTGCCTATGACTGAATATGTGAACAACTAAGAACACAGCTGACTGGCTGGGTGTTCTTGAAAGATTTGGCTTTGAAGATCGTTGTTCATTTTTCTGTTTTCTTCTATTTCTTCAGTCGTCTTGCCAGCCTCCTCACCAGCAATGGTGGAGGAGAGATATATATAGGTGAAGATTCAAATTAGCCGTTGGAAGAGAGCCGTTTAAATCTTACCTACTCTTGTTGACTTCTGGCCATTACCTACGAAGTAGGTCTGTATCTGCAGAAGCTATTCCTTCTCTGATTTGACTGCGTCAGACAAGATCTTCTGACATCGGGATCTTGTCTTGGAGAAGGTCTTCTTCTTCGAGCTGCTAAGCGTCTCTGCTGTATCTTCAGCGGCTTGGACTCTGCTGTGTCTCAACTCTGAGCTGTCTTAGACCTGAGCTGTATCATCAACCTGAGCTGTGTCTTCAACATGAGCTGTGTCGTTAACCTGAGCTGTCTTAGACCTGAGCTGTGTCATTGATACTAAGCTGGGTCTTTTTCACTGAGCTGGGTCTTTGACACTGAGCTG
This sequence comes from Agastache rugosa, assembly GCA_031470985.1. NCBI lineage: Eukaryota > Viridiplantae > Streptophyta > Magnoliopsida > Lamiales > Lamiaceae > Agastache > Agastache rugosa. Next base: position 31,416,260 of record CM062605.1, read on the forward strand.
GGTTTCCGTCACTGAGCTGGGTCTTGATACTGCTGGGTCTTTGACTCTGCTTGGTTTGCTCTGCTGAGTCTGCTCTGCTGAGTTCTTTAAGCTGTCTGCTTAGCTGTGTCTTCTGCTGTCTTCAGCTGTCTTCAGCGAATCTACCTGTAAACTAAGAAACTCTATAGGCTCAAACAGGTGAGCTGGAAACAACACATTTTGTACATTCATCTACTCGGTTGGGGTCAGCTGGGTTTTGGTATCCAATCAAAACTCTATTAATTTTCCCAACAATTTCCCCCTTTTTGATGATGCCAAAACCTTTACACTTTTACAGAAAAACACAAAACAAAAATCCTAACGAAACTCTTCCTGGCTGCTCCACATGCTAGGATGAGAGTTTGCACTCTTTCTCCAGTTGTCTTTCCAGCTCGCCATTTGCCTCTTTTAGATTCCATTTCTGTTCAATCCTTTCCCCCTTTTTATTTCTGTTTTTCTGTCCTAATCTTTTCTACTCTTTCCCCCTTTTTGGTTCATCAAAAAGATATTGGAAGGAAGGAGAGTCGAGGTCTGGTGGCGGCGTTCTGGCAAAATTTCTTCCCGTTCTTGGTAACTCCAGTCAGCTTGGAGTTGATACCAATTGATGCACTTTTGGCTCTTCTTTTTCAGCTGATACCAATTGATGGTCTTTCTCAGCTGTATGATTCAGTTTGGAATGAGTCATCTTGTCTTTCTTTCTCTGCTGAAAGACATCGTTTGCGAGGTTTCCCCTCAATTGGATGGTCCAATTGTGTTTTATCAGCTGGGTTTGATTCCCCCTGACTTGATAAATTCATTTTGAAATCCTTGGGGTTCTACGAGTTAGTCCAAATTGTGTCGATTCCTTCTTGATGACACACGGTGATCCGGTTGAGTATTTCTCGTGGATGCTCTTCTTGATGATTCCGTCGGACTATGATGAGATCAATTGTTGAAATCAATTGATGGTGAATCTATTTGACCGAGTTCCCCTCGCCTAGATTCCTCTTCTCGGATTCTCGCGATCCACGATTGATCCGCTTTTGTTTGATATCCGAAGATGACATTTGATAGTTCAGCTGGATTTTTCTCTTGATTCTCCACTTGACTCTTCTACTGGATTGACTTTACCCTCAGCTGATATCACAGCTGTGTCGATTTCCAGCTCGGTGGAGTTCCCCCTGAATTTGATAGTAGGTGGCTTTCTTTTCTCAGCTGCTTCCTACTTCACTTGAGCGAATTTTCGCATCACTGGCTCAATTCTTTGATGAGGTCACCGCTCCATGATTAGCGAGTTCATTGTTGCTTTGTGGGGTAGAATCTTCGATTTCTGTTCTTTGCATCGCATTCCTGCTCATTGAACTCACCAGGAAAACCGTTATCACAACAATTGGCTGATGGACAACAGATTATGCTAAAGTCCATCAATCATAAGAGACATTTGAAATTATTATTATATGTCTCAAATGAGTCAAATCCTTTGATGTATCCTTTCGAGATATCACCAAAGGTTACCTGAGACCAGTACGCTTGACATATTCTTTGAATAGCTTTGAGGTAAGTCATGAGCTTTGATCACAAGCTGTCTTTCTTTTACAACACGCTTGATGACATCCTCAATTGCGTCTGTCCCTCCTTGACCTGTTATCACTCATTCGACACCCAGTTGTGATTGGGTCCGGCTTTGTTGTTGAGGGTTCCATTGATAACCCAGATTTGTCCTTATCTTTTGTGAGTGATACTTCAGATTGGTCCTTGAAATGGTCCTTTCTTCTTTGGACCTTGTTGACTCCATTTTGATGAGGTCCAAATCATAGCTGGAGTCTGTCAGCTTGATATCTAGCTTGATATCCCGTCTGCTGGAATTTTGATTTGAAACTCGGTTGCTTTCCAACTTTCTAACCAGCTGAGATCCTTCTCAGCTGTCTTTTTAGTTGACCTTGATGTCTGTGCTGGATGACATTCTGTCTTTGATTTTGATTCCAGTCAGCTGGATTTATCTGCTGCCTTTGAGCTTTGTGTCCAGCTGGGAGCCGCTGCTTTTCTTGGGCTTGGAGTTGCCGAGCAGTTTTCTTCTTTGATAGGACTGAGCTTAGAGAGCTGGCTTGATTATGTACGACCTCTTTGGTACATCCTTGGCTTGGTTCCAGCTGTGTTTGTATTGGCTGGAGTCATTCTTTTATCTGATTCAGCTTTGGCCATCTTCAGCTTCTTGATCAGCTGTATTTTCTCATCTTCAAGCTCCTGATCATTCTTCTTCTTGAGCTCATTCCTTAGCTCTGAATTCTCAGCTGGCTAGATTTCAAGGAATTCTAGTAATCTCTTGAAGTCGCTGAGCACTTCTTCGATGAGGTCTCTTTAGCATGCAGCGTTCCATGTCCATCTGGGTGATCTGCTGCTTCTTCTTTCATCTCTTGAGACCATTTTACTCAGCTGTGTGTCCAGCTGTGTTTGCATTTCACAGTTATTCCCAGACAGCTAGCTGGGTAAGCTCAGTTTCTTCAACAACTGGGTTTGAGAATCCCATGAAGCAGGCATCTTCAATAAAATGCTTCATCTTCTGAGTCGGAAGAAAATACTTGATCTTCTTCTATCTTGCTCGACTTGAGCTCTTTATCTTTTCTTCGGGAGGATGACTCAGCTGGGTTTCTCTTTGGGTAAAGTTGCTTGTCGTGATGAACCTTCACGATTTTCTTGTACCTTTCCTTGCTGTGTTTCAGCCTATTAATATTCCGTACAAGCATGGCAACTTCTTCGTGCAATTCTTCTTTGCTCATATTTCCGCGCTCCTTGTTGGTCCTTCCAAGCTGAGCTGATTGAGCTAATCTTCTTGATTTTGCACTTAGAGCTGTCTCTTTTTCCTTGGGAGTCAGCTCCGTTTTATCCATCCGGCTGGATGATTCTCCGCTTGTGATCCTCAGATCAAATTCGTTGGCTTTCAAGATGGAGAACAATTTTTCCGTCTCCATGCTGCCAAGATCAGTTCTGCTTTGGTGAACCACCTTGTGTGTACACCATTTTGAGGAGAGAGCTGCAAGAACTTTCAAGTTCTTATCTCGAACTGTATATTTACCAGTTCGGATCGTCTCGATCTCGATGACGAGGTTGGAGAATCTGAGCTCCATTTGATCAATGGACTCGTAGGGGAGTTGCTTGAAGTTGTCGAACTTCTGGCATGCAACTGAGAATTTGTTCTCTTGAATTTTCTCTGAGCCTTCACACAGCTTGGCTAGAGTGTCCCACATCCCCTTAGCTGTCTCACAATTGATGATTTTGCTGAGATAAGCATTCGTCACTGTTGAGGAGATGACGTTGCGAGCGTAGCTGTCCAAACCAGCTTGTCTTCTTTCTTCTGGAGAGTACTCCATTTTGGGCTTCACAACTTGCCGGAGTACTGGTTCGGCTCCAGGTAAGGTTTCTGCTTGTCTTTCTGATTTCATGATGATGATGGGTCCGTCAGTGATAACATCCCACATCATGTCGTTTTGCGCGCACAGAAAGCTTTTGAGTCTGAACTTCCATATCTGATAATCATCGACAGAGAATGTCGGAAGATTCCTGCACAAGGAAGATTCCATAACAGTATGCAATATAATGATTTTTTTTTTAAAAAGATTTTGAAAAATTAAGGATCTGTTCAGGTGACCACTATCAGCAATGAAGCTGACTTGACAGATACAGTGATCTTTTGAACCACTGCTCTGATACCAATTGTTGGTCCCAAGACGGATACCTTGGTGTAGAGGAGGGGGTGAATACACCAAGGTTTAAAAACTTTTCCAAGTTAAAACTCTTTTGAGTGAACTGGCTGTGTTCGATCCAAATTTGATGGCAGCTTGATCGACACAAATTGGCCGTGCGCGGAATGTGGTGGATTTGGAAAGTCCGTCTCGTTGCTTCAAATTATATTGCAAAGCTCTGTTTCACTTTTCGCTAGTCGGTTTATGCAGATTGAAATGTATGCTTATGAGAGTTAGTAACATGCATAAAACAAAGCGATAAATAACAAGAGCATCTTTAACGTGGTTCGAGTAACCCCTCCTACATCCACGACCGCATTCACCGGTAATCCACTACCACTTGGTTTCCAAGTACCAAGCAACTTCACAACTCTAACCCGAGCTGTGTTCCAACGGTTGCGGGCACCGTCAAGCCTACACCTTCGGTTGCGGGTGCGAAGAACCTAACCACTCGAATTACACGCTTCGAGCAAGCGTACCTTTACCTAACCTTTCTGGGTTTGGGTTTGGGTATGGTTTTCCAACTATGAACGAGTTCTTACAATGAAGAACAAGGAGTATGATGAACTCGTTCAAACTAGGCTTAAGATATTTATTCTGATCTAATCGCCTATGACCGAATATGTGAACAACTAAGAACACAACTGACTGGCTGGGTGTTCTTGAAAGATTTGGCTTTGAAGATCGTTGTTCATTTTTCTGTTTTCTTCTATTTCTTCAGTCGTCTTGCCAGCCTCCTCACCAGCAATGGTGGAGGAGAGATATATATAGGTGAAGATTCAAATTAGCCGTTGGAAGAGAGCCGTTTGAATCTTACCTACTCTTGTTGACTTCTGGCCATTACCTACGAAGTAGGTCTGTATCTGCAGAAGCTATTCCTTCTCTGATTTGACTGCGTCAGACAAGATCTTCTGACATCGGGATCTTGTCTTGGAGAAGGTCTTCGTCTTCGAGCTGCTGCCGTCTCTCGCGTATCTTCGCCGGCTTGGACTCTGCTGTGTCTCAACTCTGAGCTGTCTTAGACCTGAGCTGTATCATCAACCTGAGCTGTGTCTTCAACCTGAGCTGTGTCGTTAACCTGAGCTGTCTTAGACCTGAGCTGTGTCATTGATACTAAGCTGGGTCTTTTTCACTGAGCTGGGTCTTTGACACTGAGCTGGGTTTCCGTCACTGAGCTGGGTCTTGATACTGCTGGGTCTTTGACTCTGCTTGGTTTGCTCTGCTGAGTCTGCTCTGCTGAGTTCTTTAAGCTGTCTGCTTAGCTGTGTCTTCTGCTGTCTTCAGCTGTCTTCAGCGAATCTACCTGTAAACTAAGAAACTCTATAGGCTCAAACAGGTGAGCTGGAAACAACACATTTTGTACATTCATCTACTCGGTTGGGGTCAGCTGGGTTTTGGTATCCAATCAAAACTCTATTAATTTTCCCAACATTAATTTAACAAGTGAAAGATAATATATAGTTCCAACCATTCTGAAATCCATACTTTAGTATTGGTGCTGTGATGCACATAATAATGTAATCAATTTCTTAGTATTTGGGAAGATAAAGAAATTGTCTACTGCAAGATATCAAATAAGAAACTAAAGCATAGCTCACTCAATTCTCAAGAATTTACACAACATTAAGAGCTCAGATAATGTACCATTTAAAGTTATCACAAAGTGTAACACAATATGAAGAGCTGTAAAATCAATAGTAAAATCAACACTCACAAATGTAAAATCAATAGTAAAATCAAAGGCATCAGTATCCCCTGCCCACACCCTGTTCAGAGATCCCCACAAATGTAAAATCAATAGTGCTTACATGTAGGAGTGGAAAGTTTGAGGGTACGGAAGCAAATATCATATAAAGCTTCGTTATTAAGAACCATACACTCATCTGCATTCTCAACTAGTTGATGCACAGACAAAGTAGCATTGTATGGCTCAACGACAGTGTCAGATACCTTTGGAGAAGGAAAGACCGAAAATGTCAACATCATACGATCAGAATACTCCTTCATGATCTTGGAAATGAGAAGGGTGCCCATACGGGATCCAGTTCCTCCGCCCAATGAGTGACATACTTGAAATCCTAATGATAAAAACTATGCAAAATAATCAAAACCCAATGGAAGAAAGGCATTACTCAAATATATACATATATATATATATATATAATCCAACAATAATTCACATTGCAGTAATTCTCTTCGCTAGCTAAAGATGGTTCGTCTATAATCATCATTCAAGATCAAAGAAACATGCACAAGGCTATTATATGATGCAGAACCACAACTTGGAATCATAGTATTTAGAAACCGAGTTAGATTACGAACATAAGGAACAATTACACCACATCAAGTTCACATGAATCCTACTACATGTTATAGGTCGAGGTTGAGATAATATGCCATCCAAGTTTAGCAGCAGAGATCAGAATGTTGAGAAAACTCTAACTTACAAAACTTACAAATACGAACACAAGAATCAGTTTTAGCATATTAATAAGCTCACATAAACTCTACCAAGACTTCCTAGATCGAGATATTGTAAGTTCACACAACATAATCGGATAATTATCTCAAAAATTTAAAAGAAAATGAAAAAAGACTAGCTCAAACAAATAATTAGCAGTGAATCATAGTATAATCAGATCGCTAAACATGTAATCAACCCTACATCACATAATAAAATACACAATGTGGAATACTGAAGGATGGAACTCAAATCAAAACTGCCTCCTTGAATTTAAAATAATTACAAAATTCAATCAAATTCACACAAAAATCGCACCATATATCTTTTTATCCAATCACAGATCCAACACAACGACAAAAAAGATCAATCCAAACAAAGAACGAAATCAACCTTGCAAGCAATTACAGTTTTCTGCTTCCTTACGAACAACATCGAGCACAAAATCGATCAATTCCGCGCCCTCCGTGTAATGCCCCTTCGCCCAATTATTCCCCGAGCCAGACTGACCGAACACGAAGTTTTCCGGTCGAAATATCTGTCCGAAGGGTCCGGATCGATCTGACCGAGTCCATCGTCCCCGGCTCCAGGTCCATGAGGTATACCTCGAAATGGAGACGAAATTTGTATTAAAAAACCGACGCCAATTTTCTTACTTCCTTTCTCTCATTTTTTCTGCAGCAAAATTCATCGACGTTAAAGATAGGAAAAACCGTTCAATTAGAGCATAAATAAAATAGTGATGATAAATAACTTAGCGACAAGAAGGAAGTTGCTAACCTAGCGGCTATGGAGGTCGCTCTCACTGTCTGCAAGCTTTCAGAGCCGATCGACTTCCGCTGCCACCGATACCTCTGCTTTCATCTCTTTTGCCGCGTGCCATGGATGTTGAGATGATGACAGAATCTTATTGGGAAAAAAAAATTGGGGAAGAAGATTAGAAGATCAGAACTATTAACATGAGACACAAGAGACGAATATGGCACGAACTATATCGGGCGTTGAGGTAAATAAAATAGCGGCATTAGTTCGTCTTTGAATTTTTGGTTTACGCGGTTGAATTTCGGAAGGATTATATTTGGAGGGAGGCGGTCAAATTGAAACATGCTTTTAAGTTTGGGTTTTTAGTTTTTAAATCTATTTATTTTGCTAGCAGATTTTTTAATTATATGTTATTATATTTAAAAATTAATTGTTATGCAGTAATTATATGATTAATTAACCACACATAAATAATCTGTACTTATGGGTGGCTAATAACTTGTACTATTAAATTTCAACGTCATTATATGTAAAAAGTTTGGCAACGACTTAATTCAATAAAAAAAAATAAACATATACATTAATGCTAAAATATAAATGTTACTAAATATGTTTAGTCACACATATTAAATGTCAATATAATAGTGACTATAAGAACAATTAACTACACACAACTAATTTATAATTATGTGTGGCTAATACTTTGTATCCATTTTCCACGTCAGTATGAATTAAAATGATGTAGTAAAATAAAATTAAAGTTAAAATAATAAAATAAAATGTTAAAATATAAATGTGACTAAATATGTTTAGTCACACATATTAAATGTCAATAACTAATAAAAAGTGTCAACTTATTTCACCTACACATATTTTAATTATGTGTGGCTAAACTACCACACATTACTATGTGTGGCAAAATATGTGTGGCTAAAAATTCAATTTCTTGTAGTGCGAATGTAAGGTTTTTCAGTTTTCGAAAACTGAAAAGATATAGGCTTCTACAGTGCCCGTAAACTGTTAGAACACAGCTCGAGGTAGAGCTGCGAAGTTGCTTGGTACTCGTAAACCAAGTGGTCATCCTTAGTGGATTTACCAGCTAAAACCTGGTCGTGGACGTAGGAGTTCTCTCTCCGAACCACGTTAAAATTCCGTGTTCTTTATTGCTTTATTCAGTCTTTGCATTTTATATATTTAAAGAACTAACTGCATTAGCACAACACAAGTTTTCAAAGCTTAAGTTCTCTGGCTGTGTGTCCAGCCAGCTGCATTTGTTTCAAACCTGCTTAACTGAAAACTGAAACTAAGTTTTTCTGAGATTTTGTAAAGGGAACGAGCTAAGTTTTTCTTGCCACCACTTTCCGCACAACCAAAGTCATCGACCCAAATTCGATCACCTTCTTTAGAAGTCAGCTGAACTCATAACTGAGCTCTCACTCAACTCTGTTTTAATTTGTCAATCGTTTTAAAAAATTACTCTTCGGTGTATTCACCCCCTACACCGAAGACCTCGTTCCGGGACCATCAAGAATGATTTTTACTAATTTTAATTAATTTACTTGGAGTGTTCATATTTTTATCGAGTATTACTCAACGGATTTGAGACGAGTATGTAAAGTAAAATCACTATTTTAACCGAGATTAGAACGAACATGTAGAAAAATTCTAAACAAATTTAAATTTAAAAAAAATACATAATGAATGAGTATACCCGATCCATTATCATTCATAATTATAAATTTAGATACGTGAAATAATTAATTTTCTAAGTTTGATTAATAATTAACGCGAACAATATCACAACGTTTAAATAAGATATAAAATTATTTTTAATATATGTATATATAAATTAAAACATAAGTCATTTCCATCGAATCTCGACGGGCTACTTACTAGTTATTCTAAAATATTAAAATTTAAATCGATTTTTTAATAGTATTCAATTACTAGAAAACCTAAATAAAAGGGCACTTAGATGTAATGTTTGTCATTAACTAAATTAGTAATTATGACTAATGCTCGTAATGTGTAAACGAACATGCATAATGTTTTGGTACATTTTAAAATGTTAGTTTTTTAAATAATTCTATAATATTCAATAATTTATACTCCCTCCGTCCCTTAAAAGTGTGGTTATTTTGCCATTTTGGGTTGTCCCCCATAAATGTGGTTCATCTATTTTAGTACATGATTTTTACCCTTATACCCTTAAAAACTTTTAATATTTACAATAGGCTTATTGAAAACTTCACTAACACTAACAATTGTGGGTCCCTTTCTCCACTAAAAATATCCCTACCAAACATTACTTACGTTTTATTAAACTAATGCGGGACGGAGGGAGTATTATATATCATATAATCTTAATAATGAGTACCACTTTGATTCAAGATTCTACATGAAATCAAAAGGACACTTAGATCCACATTGACTTTACTAAGGAAGAACCAAAATAAATATTGGAATATTTTGACATCTTGAGTAGGGTTTTTTTTTTTTTTTTGTCTCATTTTTCTTTTTAGTAATTAAAATTCGAGAGACATAAACATGATAAAATTATTTAACATTAAAGTATATCATAATGATTAATACTTAGAAAACTTAATTGTAGGGGATACTTAGAAAACTTAATTGTAGGGGTTATACTATAGGCATTCACATTTCACACCCGAATCTCGAATGAGTACGAGTTTTTTTTTCGAGTTGAGCTCCGATTAGTTCACGAACAGTGCGGCTCATGTATAATTCTAACTCTCATCACTGATGCATCGGTTATTGGAGACCCAAACTATTAACCAATTTAGGTAATAAGCTAAAAAATATAGAATACAAAAATATAAAGCCAAAATGGGTGGGAAACGAAATATTATTTATAACTGGAGGATTGTGTATATAAACATATAGATGGATGTAATAAATATACAATCTCTTCAACATAACATCAAATTATTGTATCATCAAATATAGTTAGTGTAATAATAAAGTCAAAAGATAATTATAAGAGTATCATATTTGCAGCTGTTGGTCTCGGATTATAGAGAAATAGATTGTGGTTATTTTAATCAATTCCATCAATTTTTGTTGGTTTACAAAAATCATGTTATATATACTAAACATACAAATAACAATATCAATTGCATTGGGAAAATGATATTGGAATTCTACATAGCAATCGAGATGTGGGTTTGGTGTTGTTGCACCATCAAACTAAGAATTTGAACTAAATTGCATCTAAATATTCCCTTCATAATATGCACTATACTTTTGGAGGACGGAATGAGTAATATTTTTATGAGAGAGTACAATTTAGTAATAAAAATGACTTACAAAAATTCCATTACCACATTTCCAATTTCAAATTATTATTAGGGTTATACTACTAATCTAAAAGCGGCCTCCTAAGTAATAAAAAAAAAAGTGACAAAATAAAATCCGGCCACGTGACTAGTAGTAGTACATCATCAGATTCCTGCAATTCTGTTCCGAAATTACGAATTCCCATTTCTAACCTCACACAAACTAACACCCACATGACACATCCCTCGTCCAAGGTCAGTCTCGTAATTTCACGGCCATAGGCGCGTCTCCCAATTTCACCGTTGATGGAGATTCAAACTCCCGCTTTATTTGCATGGCGGATTTTCAAACTTTCAAAATCCCTCTCAAATTCACAAACCCTCATGCCCGCCATCCCCAACAAGCCCCTTCTTAACGGTCTCTCCGCGCACACACCAAAGTCCAAACACGCAGATTTACCTTTCAGTGGGTGTGCTTTGGTGCTTACAATTTCTGTATCTCTCTCTCTAGCAGTTGTGGAGATTTAGTTGAAGGAAGAAATGGAGTTAGCCGCGTTACCTTCTACACAAGCCGTAGTAGCAGCTACGGAATCTGGATCTAAAGAAATTCCGTATTGTCGTAAACAGAAGTCACTCGGCCTTTTATGCTCCAAGTATGTGTGAGATTTGTGATGTGTGGACTTTCCCCCATCCGACGAATCTTCATTTCCCCCAATTTATGTTCAAGATTGTGTTCTGTGTTCTAATTCTGATGTGATTATGCAGTTTTCTGAGCTTGTACGATCATGATGGGGTTGAAACAATCGGGCTCGACGATGCCGCATCAAAATTAGGTATTCGATGTTACCTTTTGTTTTCCCCCTTTTAAGTTCAATTTTATTTTTTAAGTTATTCGAATAATTTTTGGGTGATTTTTGCTCGTAGGGGTTGAGAGGAGGCGGATCTATGATATCGTGAATGTTTTGGAGAGCGTTGGTGTAAGAGCTTCAAATTTTTTGAGGCATTTTTGGAATTATTAAAAAAATTGGACTGCACTGGATTCCATTTTTTGAGCTGAAATGGATTTAATTTTGTAATTACAGATTCTTATGAGGAAGCAGAAAAATCGATATACTTGGAAAGGATTTGGGGCGATCCCAAAGGCTTTGGAAGACCTAAAAGTATTAATCTTTTCTTTGTTTCTGAATTTTTGTTGCGCAATTGATTCATTCGAGTTTGTCTTTGTTACTAATTTCTGTTTTTACACTTTACAGAGAGAAGGCTTGAGAGAGAACGGACCTGCAGCTGATACGAGTTGCTCCGAGAAAGTATGTCATTTTTAGATTTTCATTTTTTCCCTTTCTTACCCCTGTTACTGGTTCTAAATAAGATGTTTTTTTTTGTCACATGATTGTCCCCCAGATTTCAGATGATGATGAAGATGAAATGTGCTCAGATATAAATAGCTTAAGCCAAAATGATAGATCGGATTCGAGTTCTGTTTTTAAACGTGAGTGCCGTTCCACTTTTGATTTGATTCGAATCAACTTCTAACCTAATTTTTCCAATCCTATTTATTCATTGATTGAAACTTTTTATCCTTGAAATATCTGCTATTGGACATTGACCATCTTAGGTTTATCTTTTTTTCATATGTAGGTGATAGTAGAAAGGAAAAATCTCTTGGGCTTCTTACACAGAATTTTATCAAGCTGTTCCTCTGCACTGATGTGAGTGCACCTTAGATTGCGACCTTTTGTTGTGAATATTAGCATTCAATTCTTATGCATACAGTTTTTCTTCCTTTTTTACAGATGGATATGCTTTCTCTTGATGATGCTGCAAAGCTATTGCTCGGTGATGGAAAACACACTTCGATGACTACTAGAAGTAATTTACCTGTACCTTTGGTTTCACTTACATGCCTAGATTGTTAAATGCAAATTACAAGAACACATTTGTTAACAATGTTTGTGCAATTCTGCAGCAAAAGTCAGAAGACTGTATGACATTGCCAATGTTCTGTCTTCCATGAAATTTATCGAGAAGGTAATATTTCTTACAGACTGCTATTCTGAATTGAGTACTATTCAATTATAATTCTGAGTAATGTGGAATAAATCCTCTCCGGGATGATATGCAGACTCATCACCCTGAGACGAGGAAGCCAGCTTTCAGATGGCTGGGGCTGAATGGAAAATCAAATAACAGATTGATTCTAAGTGACTCTAAAAAGAGGATATTTGGAACTGATCTCACTAATACTACTGCGAAGAGGCACAAGATGGATGAAGATACATTCCAAGTCCTTAAGCCACACAATCAAGTACGAGTTAAACACGAGAAAGAAAATGAGGATGATACGATAACTGCTGCAAAGAGTTACCAGTTTGGTCCCTTTGCACCTGCAAATGTACCCCAGGTTGGAGATTCTCACGATGGAAAAGGGAAACAGCCCTTTGATTGGGAAAGTCTAGCCTCTTCTTACAGACCTCAGTATCACAATCAAGGTACTTACTCCTAAGGCCAATTGTTGTTAAAACTGTTTCTTTAATCTTTGAAGTTCACATAGATTTATAAATGGTATGAAACACGTATCCTTCAGCTTATTTTCGAGAACTACAGCTGGTCATTGGAAAAATTAACATGATTCAGTCATTTTTTGAATATGGTCTATACTTGATTGGTGGAGTACTTCATTATACTACACAATCTTATATACTTGTCGAAAAATACGAATGTTCTCCCAGATTCTCTCATGCAACACAATCAGATGCTTGTTCTCCAATATTTGTTATGAGACTACATATAACTATGACATGGTGCTTTCACAACATATGTAACTGACTCATTGCATCAATGTCTACTTGGTTCCAATATTCTGGTAAACTCTGGCTAACGAGAAATATGTCTTGATGATTTTTTCAGCTCTGAAAGATCTGTTCTCGCACTTTGTTGATGCATGGAAATCATGGTACTCTGAGGTTGCTGGGAAAGGCCCTATACAACTGATGTCCTAAACTATTTGGTTCGATCTGCGTCTTATTATTTGAAGTTGATAGTAGAAACATGGAGGTACACTTGTAGACTAGGAGCACATAGCTTGATGGCGAATGCACTCTCTCAGTGCATCAATTCACATATCTCACAGAATCCATCATTTCGTAATGTTTGGTTAAACCCTTTTCCCCTTTTCTTGGGCTTCATGCAAATAATCTCACATATGATTTGACTAGGATGCACATTGGCATTACGGATCTGTTTTTCATTTTAGATTGATGAAATCAGGAGTTTTATTTTTATTTTTATTGTTTCTACATTTGTAAACTTTGTTATCATGCCATATAAATTCATATTTATGTTCTTGAATTGGTTGAAGCAAATCTATTATGCATTAAAACCTTGCTATTATTCATCAAGGGTCAACAGTACAAGGATGAATGCAGCCAGTACTACTAGATTTATAGCTTATATATTAGACTCAAGTGCTGTAAGTAAAGCTGTGAACAGACTACTGTATGATTCTCCACTCCATTTTCCCATCGATTTCTTGTACAAAATATCGAAGCCTGTTCAAGAAAACATAATATCTATCAATTTCAGTGAAAATGCAGAAGTCGAACTCTTTGAATTATGCTTGATCAAATGTAGCTTAACTGCATGGCTATTGGCTACAACAGAATATGAAGACGTGTGATTTCCATTTCTTTTATACATTTGAGTGGACAATTTTTATACCGAGTTTTGCAATGTTCTTGTAATATTATTTCTGCAAGAAAACCTTGTTTTGTTTGCCAGCAATCTCAGATCAAAAGGAATTACCTGAGGTGTACAGATGATTCATCGCCTTGCCAAAACTCGAACCTCTCGGGTATGAGTCTGTATCCTCCCCACTGTTGAGGCCTGGGAATCGTAGTACTGAACATGACACAAACGACAGGATTTTAGGGTCTGTTAGCATATTAAAGTCGACAAAGATAAATTAAATACTTTATATCATTAAAAATTATGGTAAATGAGTGGAGCTTCTTTAGATTATGTATCCTAGTTGTAGTATGATAAATTATATTACTGACCCCTCAGGGTACTTCTCCTCCAACTCTTTATACTGTTGGTTGACGACTTCCCATCCAGGAATTACAGTGCTCTGAAACAAACAAACGAGGAAATTAGTTAAATATATCAAGCTAAAAGAAACAAAATCAAGCTGAGTAACTGGATTAAAGAGCAAAACAAGAACCTGAATGCCAATAGCTGGAGCAATCTGAATGTCTCGTGCACGACTGTGGAAGTACTGCTCAGACTCCTCATTAGATACTTTCTGCACGAACCCCTCCACTCGTACCTGGACATTGCTTAAACATCTGAGTACAGTCTTATGTAGACGAAATGAGGTGAAATGCAGATAAATCGTCATCATCAAGCATTAAATAGAAGTTCATTAACTTATAAGTCTATAACATCACTCACCTGGCGATTTAAGGCACCCCAATAGAAAAGAAGTGATGCGCGAGGATTTTCTGATATCTCACGCCCTTTTCGACTTCTATAATTACTGCACCTGAATGTTTGTAACAGAAGAACATTAGGCATGCTGGGAAACATATTAATGCATTACATTATAAGATCATAGGGCACACTAAAAGTTTCCATGCATTTTGTTTACAATGATGGGGAATTTTGGCATCACCATTCTTATCGTCTCGACAAGAAAGGATTATGAAAAAGACTAAATAACTAACCAGACAAATCCTCCTCGGTCAACCTTCTTTAATTGGACCATCCGCGAAGAACTGCAGGGATATCATATATATTATATGTAACAAATAGATGTCATACGGTCCAGGTCCTGCGCTCAGTTATGAGTACTCAACAACGAGGCAATGATAGAATCTCGGAGCAATTATGAGCAAAATATGAGCTAAAACTTCCAGCATTTGTGTTTCAGCAATATGACTACAATATCATGTGGCCTTGGAGCATTAGTGTCTTCAAAATAAACAAAAACTCGTGTATATGCTAGTTGGGTGGATGCTAATACGATACCAGAAATCACTAGACGGCAGGTTAATTACTTCCCTGAGAAGAAAGAAAGCTAAATGGAAGAAGAAACATACGGTTTACCATCTCTGTCTGCAGTTGATAGAGCCATAGCATCTGGAACTTTCAAACCTGCTGCTATTGCATCGTCAAACCATTTCTGGAACTACAAATCAAATCATTTTATTATTGTACTACAACGACAACTACAACGAAACCACTCTATGCTTTTAACAGAACAATTCACAGAAAAATCTATCTGCAGCAAGCAAACCATGGCCATATGAATTGATTACATAAAAATCTAATGCAGCAAGCAAACCATGGCTTGACAGTTATGCTTGCTACCTGAACAAAAGGATCTGCCTCCACGCTCATCTCAACACGCTTAGGAGGATTTGCACCAGGTTCATCAATGTGAGTCTGCTCTCCAATTCGGACACACATGGAGGTACCGGGATATGCTGGAAGTTTTAGCTCATATTTGCTCATAATAGATGAAGGTACAAATCTTCCACCCAAAAAGTGGTGAGGGCCATTGAATCTTTTAGCACAAAGCTTTGGAGCCGTTAAAGAAACCTACACACAAGGTACTTAAGTCTTCATTCTGCTCAAACAGGATCGATATCTAGCAATAAATTCTGATAATACGAAGCAGGAGTGATATCAGAAAATTTTACCAGCATGTCAGGTTTAATGCCTTCACCGCTTATATCTCCATCTTCAACATGCCAACCAGAAGGAACATCCACAGAAACAATGACGGGAGATTTCTGAAGCCCCCGGCAGTTCTCTCTGAGAGACGCCATCCTACGGATAAGATCATCAAAAGGTGGCCTCGGATTTCCTATCAGAAAGGCACACATTTAGATAAAATACAATAACGGTTGCACACAACAATGTCAGATCAACTTGAACGACAGGTTACCCTGGAAAGAGAAGCCAAATATTGCATCCACTAAAATGTCAAAGTTTAGTAACTCTTCGGGCAGGCTTTCCAGGCTAAGGAAAGCAACTGACAAAAACTCAATCTACAAAAGTAACCATAAATGAGCATTTGTGGTAATATAAGTCGATTTATGAACCTCCGTTAACTAAGTACCTGAGTGACGAGACCCTCATAGAGGGGTTTAGGAGTACGTTTTGGATAACAAATGCATGGATTATATCCAAAACGATGCAAATGACGAGCAGCAACAAGACCATCACCCCCGTTATTTCCAGGACCACATATTACAAGCACCCGCTTGTATTTGCTTGGACCGTACACCTGTCATATGATTGCAAAATTTAGCCTGATAGTATACCAAAATTTGCATCTTCAAAAGCAATTATGCCAAACAGTAAATCGGGTGATAATCTTGTAGCTTTTCCATCAAAAAAAATAGTTTACTAGTCATTTACTTGATTACTCCTACTTTTAGTTTTATTTTTCATAGGCATCATTCACTGGCAATTTTCAGATTCAAAGCCTCATAAAATTCATGATAAGTACAAATTCAGGATGCTAAACAGGTCCCTTCACTATTTCTTGAAACAAATTCTACAAAAAGAAAGAGAAAAACCTAAGATAAGCAAAAAATTAGCAAGCTACAAAAGACAACCACCACCATCGACAAAAGTTAGTACACTAATTTCCAAAATTTATGTTTCATCAACTCCATTTAAAACATTTAAAGAAATAAATTCAAAGTACGTATATAATAAATAATACTATTATACAATTAAAAAAGCATACACTGACGGCTGACCTCAGCAACTGCGGATGCAACACTTAAACCAGACAGCTCCTGCAGTTCAATTCCACAAAAGCGATGATCAAACAGAGGTCTCAGATTGTTCCATCTTCAAGAAGAAGAAGAAAAAAGGATCAAATCCTTTAAAAATGGAAAATTGAAGTTAATAATATTAAGACAAACCATGAGCTGATGGATGGTAAAACCAATTTGGCCCATTAGCAACTGATCAATCTCAGCAGCTTCCTTCTGTGTCAAATAGGTGATGGGTTCTTGATCCTCCATTTCTTCTTCAGTTTCTTCTTCAAGTTATAGAGGATTTGATTATTAATTAGGACCAGCACCAGTTTGCTATTAGAGCAAATTCTATAACAAGGGTAAGTTTCAAATTCCAAAGAAGGAGAGAGACAGTCTCTCTCTCTTGTTTCATCTTTCCTTTTTTTGTCGTTACGTAAGATCGTGTTGAAACTTCTTACTTTTTGAGAGAAGATTGTGACTATCTCAAATTTTGCCTCAACAAAGATTGTGTTGACACTTGGATATACTTCCAATTTTCCTCTATCAAAAAAAGAGAGAGAAATAGAAAAAAGTAGGAGTGTCTACATACAAACAGAAAGAGATAGAGAGCCCTATTCGTAATTTGGTACAATTTGTTAAAAAAATTAGTATGTTATTTACAATAGAATTTTTTCAGAATATTGAATTAAGTAGGTTAAACCATATTTGTCAAGGGATTTTTCTTTTTGAAAAATTCAAGTTTATCTGAACAAAGGGACAAATAGTCGATCAAAGGGAACGTCTAAAGATTAAAGAGTATAAATTTTATAGCATTTCATTGATGTGTTGGAAAATTGATTTCGAAATTGAAGAGAATTTTCGAAATTGAAGAGATGCAAGCGTAGAAACATGATTTGTCTTTTATAAATTTAGATGATGTTCCAACCCACCTAAAATCGCGGCGTATGTTAATGATTGAATTTATTTATTAATATTAGTATTATTTTAATGAAATAATAATAACTGTATTTATTTATTTTTCATTTCTGGCAAACATTTTGCCTATACATAATATATTCATGCAACAGTGAGGTTTACAAATTGAATTCTATGCAGCTATATAGTAATAATGTATTTCAACAAGAAGCAAAAAAATAAAAAAATAAAAATGGAGAAACATATAAAGAAGTATGATTTTCATAAGGAGGATGCTTGAAATCCTAGTCATGGAGACAATCTCTCAATTTTCCACTCTCTCTTTCCATCTGGACTATACCGCAACCTGTCAATAAAAATAAAAATAAATAAATAAAAAAAGCCATTCATCAAAAGTGATGCTCAGATTCACAATTTTATAAACAAAGAAAAATGTTTTACAAAAATATATAGGGATTACCTATCATGCAGGCGAGATGGCTGTCCTTGCCAGAACTCAAAAACTTCTGGTTTCAGTCTATATCCTCCCCAGTATTTGGGTTTCGGAATCGAGCTTCTGCACGAGACAACGACTCGCGCAGTTAGGCTAAGAATAAATTTGAGAAAAATAAAACAAAAGGATGTACACAAAATGATTCAGTATCACTTGCAGCTTATACACACTCTAATTGCAGCATGTACTAATGAATCCAGGCTTTTAAATAAGCAGCACAAGTGAATTTCCAACAAATTTACAATATAATTCAAAAAGTAGTTAAATATTTTTGTATCCAGCAATAAATGGTTAAAATCTTCATATTGTAGCAACACAAACTCGTTTACTAAGTTGAATCATGCACGCCAGACTGCGAAACTAATCACAAATAGACACTCTGATAAATAATTGTTAGAATGCTATGTAGGTGACTAGGTGTAGTAGCTATTTTCAGTAGTCGACGTGAGCAACTAACCCATCAGAGTACTTAGCCTCCAGCTCAGCTTGTTGTTGGTAGAGAAACTGCCTTCCAGGGATTACGGTGCTCTAGGAAACAAGAAACGGATCTTGGTGAATTTTCACGAGCATATAAGAAGAAGAAAACGAGAGTCGCCCCCCCCCCTCTGCCACGCTACAAAAAATAAAAGAAAAGAAAAAAGAAACCTGTTTGCTGACAATTGCTCCAATCTGGCTTCCCCTAGGGCGGCTGTGGAAGTACTGTTCAGATTCTTCATCAGAAACCTTTTGCACATGCCCTTCAATCCTTACCTAAAGCCAAGGCAGATAGTGAAATTTTACTTCAGGGAGCTTGAAAAAAATGCATCATTGTCTGAGTTTTTGCTTTCTGGAAGGTCAAGTCCTATTATAAAGATTTTAATAAATTTGAAAAACAAGAATCAAGATATACAGGTGAATCCTAGTCTAGGAGTAAGCTGTTCACCAAAAGAAAATTGCTATTTGACTAGAGAATATTTTTCCTTTTCAAATAAACATCCCTTTAAGAGTGGTTGTCATGCCATGAATTGAAAACTCGTTAAACCAAAGTTCCTAATCTATATAAAGGAAACGGAGACAGAGGTTCCACATGGATCTATGGCTTCATGACTGGTGGAAAGAATTTGATAAAGTATAAGAGGTACCTGGCGATTTAAGGCATCCCAATAAAACAGGAGAGCAGCTCGAGGGTTTTCTGATATTTGATGAGCTTTTTGACTTTCATAATTTGTGTACCTAGCAGAAGATGACGAGGTTTAAGACTTCTGGAATGACTAATAGAATTCTGATTAGGCTTTGTGCACCTGCATCAGTGTAGAATAGCATAATTTACCAGACGAAACCCTCTTTGTCAAATCCTTTCAGCAACACCATTCTTGACGAGCTGTAGCAAAAGCAATAGGAAATAATATCATGATTGAGTTCATAATATGCATATCAAAATCTTTGCAGCAATTTACTCATGTAATCCATTTAACACACAAGTTGAAATAAAACTGGCAGAACAAAGAAAAAACTCGAACGCTCTAGAAGCTAAAAGAAAAACTTGTATAACAGAATAATAATACAAAAACAGTAAACACCCAGGTAATTGCCAGAGCAGCGTCACCAAGCAATCAAAATCAGATTAAAGGCACGAATCTTACGGTTTCCCATCTTTTCCAGTCGTGCAAAGGGCCATTGCATTTGGTTCCTTCAAGCTAGCTGCCAGGGCATCATCAAACCATTTCTGGAACTACAATATCATAAAATGACATAGATAAACGTTCTTGCAGAAAAGTTTTAAGACAAAATCATTAAAGTATACATGCAACTCAACATCAAGCTAGCCACTCTTTGACTGGAATTACACGGTTTGGTAAATAATTTCAGAGTTTTAAAGTTGATTATATAAAAACCAGCAGCTAAAAAATAAAGCCACTCTGTTTAAGGTGAAGAAATACCTGAATAAAGGGATCAGCTTCAACTTGGTCCTCAGATAACTCAGGAGAAATGTAATTCTCTCTAAGAGCTGATATATCAACTCGTGGAGGCTTACCAATTCGGACACACATAGAAGTTCCAGGATATTCTGGAAGGTTTAGCTTGAATTTTTCAGCAATGGCAGGGGGAACAAATCTGCCTCCAAGGAAATGGTGTGGGCCAGAGAATCTTTTGGCACATAACTTAGGAGCAGTCAAGGAAACCTATACACAATTTGCAGCATTTAACCTCCAGTCAAGAGCAAGAAGAGAAGAGAAATATTCGTAATGTTTGCAAACGAAAGGAAAATTTCTGAATCATAGATACATACCAGCAAGTCTGGTCTAATGCCTTCGCCAGTCAGATCACCTTCTTCAACATGCCACCCAGATGGAATATCAACTGAGACTATGACAGGTGATTTCTGATTCTTTTCATTGGGCTTTCCTAAAGCTACCAACCTTTGTACAATATCATCAAAGGGAGGCCTTGGGCTGCCTAGATAGTAGACGAGAATTTTCTATCAAAAATGATCAGACTAAATAGAAGCTAGAGCAACAACATACATCATTAATATCTCTAAGTGTTTCTTATCGTGAAATTATTGGTCATGTGCAATCTAGGATTCCAAAAGTGCATTTGGTCAAAATATGCGAGAAATATATACAGCAAAAAGTCCTTCGGCAGAGTATAATATGTTAAGCACAATATAAGTCCTACTGAGGAGCAATACTTGCGAAATACCTAGGACTTTAGGCAGGTAAAAGATTCATTTTAGAAAAGCACAATTCAAGTGGGTTTAGTTACACTAACATCCAAATGTAACTTGGACTTACAGGCTCATTCTTTTTGTATTGGGAAAGCTAATGAGTCACGGACAGAGAAGTAATACTAATCTATTCTGTCTGGGAATGGATTCATCACGTTGGTTCCTAGGGCATAAAGGGTATGATGAAGTTATGATTATGACGAAACAATTTAGTGCTGATCAGCTTGATCCACAAAAATAGTAGCAAAATAAGAATTTTTTTTCTCCTCCATGGCTTAACATCGAAGATAATCCACTTAACACCAATAAATACAAAAACTTTGAAACATATTGAGCTTTAGTTTGACTAACAACATTTAAAAAAAGAAAGTGTACCCTGGAATGAAAACCCAAATATTGCATCCACTACAATGTCAAAGCTTGTTGATAAGTCCACTGGTAGGTCTTCAACCGACAGGAAAGGAACGGACAGCGACTCCAACTAAAAAAAGTCAACCATCAGCATTGCTGCAAGATACTGTTATTTGATTTATGTTCTGGTAACCTTGAGATACGCCCCTATACCTGTGTAACCAGACCATTGTAAAGAGCCTTAGCAGTACGCTTTGGATAACAAATGATTGGTTTATATCCAAAGTGATGCAAATGACGAGCAGCTACAAGACCATCACCACCATTATTCCCCGGGCCACATATAGCAAGAATGCGGCTATATTCAGCTGGCTTGTAGACCTGCATCAGAAAAGTATCCGAAAATCAAAATTCTAAATCTTCTACAAGTAAAATACCTTCCTAGAAGCACTAATTAATTATGTTTAGCAAATCACAAGGCAAAATACAATTAGCAGAGAATGCCAACATTATCATATTGACTATATATGAATTAAGCTCTTTCCTTTTCGCGATTCCATGCAACTAAATACAGAAAGAAGAAAACTAGTACCTCCATTTACACAAATGTTACAGCTCTCCAACTCAATAGCATAAAATCAGCAGAGAAACCGAAATCAAATTAGCGATTAATCACAGAATGCCGCATAAAATAACTCACCTCAGCTATGGACGCAGCCACGCTCAAACCAGCCAATTCCTGCATTCGGAAATACACAGATTTCTCAACAACTCCAACCTAAAAATAAAGTTGAAAAAAACTGAACTTTTCAAAGAAACTAAAAATTACCATCAACTGATCAACGCTGAACCCAAGCGGCCCCATGAGAATCTCATCAATTTCCGCAGCATCTCGCTGATTCAAGTAGGATGTCGATTCCGGATTGCTCGCAATCTTCGCCGATGCCATTGATTTAACTCCAGTAATCGAGCTCGAACGATATTCCCGCGAAATCGTCCTCGAATTCGAACTCCAATAACCCTGAATCCAGAACCGAAAAAACTACACCAACTGAAATACAGTAACTGAAGTATCCATACACATATTATGTGTGTGATTGTGCGTCGTTAAATTTTCCATTTGGTGCAGCGTATTCTGTACCTGGCTTACAGATGGAGGAGAAAGAAAATGGGATTTCAGAATTTGATTAGGGCAATTAAAATTGGGGAAAATTGGGATGTTCAAGTGCGATGATTGGGTAAGGAGACATCTCATGGTCCTGCTTCTGCGCAGCAATGGCTGCAGCATTTTAATTTTGATAATTTTTTATATAATTAAATAATAAGAGAGAATAGCTTTTTATATTTCGAAGAAAATAAAAGAAAGGGTTAATTATCACTTATGGCCCGACCTTTCATTCCGTGGTGATTTTATGGCATGACCTTCCGAAATATTCAAAAATGGCCCGACCTTTACTCCGTTGTGACATTTATGGCCTGGGACAAAAAATCCGGCAACGGAAAAATGACTAGGACGGCCAAATGATGATGTGGATATTCATACCTTATTTTTTAAATAACGTGGAATTTACATATGCCATCTAGACAAAATAAATTGGATTAATTATCACTTATGGCCCGACCTTTCACCCCGTATTGATTTTATGGCCTGACCTTTCGAAATATTAAAAAATGGCCCGACCTTTACTCCGTTGTGACATTTATGGCCTGAGACCGAAAATTCGGTAACGGAAAAATGACTAGGACAGTCAAATGATGATGTGGATATTCATGTCTTATTTTTTAAATGACGTAGAATTTAGATATTTTAGATACGGAAGAAAGGTCTGAACCTTTTGTTTTAATTTTGGTCAAGTTTTTTTTTTAAATACAAATTTATTTTGTCTAGATGGCATATCTAAATTCTACGTCATTTAAAAAATAAGGCATGAATATTCACATCATCATTTGGCCGTCCTAGTCATTTTTCCGTTACCGAATTTTCGGTCTCAGGTCATAAATGTCACAGCGGAGTAAAGGTCGGGCCATTTTTGAATATTTCGAAAGGTCATGCCATAAAATCACCACGAGGTGAAAGATCGGGCCATAAGTGATAATTAATCCAATTTATTTTGTCTAGATGACATATGTAAATTCCACGTTATTTAAAAAATAAGGCATGAATATCCACATCATCATTTGGCCGTCCTAGTCATTTTTCCGTTACCGGATTTTTGGTCACAGGCCATAAATGTCACATCGGAGTAAAGGTCGGGCCATTTTTGAATATTTCGAAAGGTCATGCCATAAAATCACCACGGGGTGAAAGGTCGGGCCATAAGTGATAATTAACCCTAAAAGAAAATGTCAAAATTATACAGCCTTAAAAAAATAGAAAAATAGTTTTACTGTGTCTGTGAGGTTGGCGGTTTTTTATTTATTTATTATATTAGTTATTTTTTTAGGAATTTTGTGTGCTAATTGTCTATTATTCATCGTTAGTTGGTAATGTATGGATTTCGATATGGAATGGAGGTGGTCCGCATTTGCCTTGCAAATTTGTTTCTGGTTTTTCATTTGAATACATTTGTATCTTGTTATTTTTTAAATTATACTATAACGTTTGGAAATGGAGATAAGTATTTAAGTGGTGCACATGGAAGATGATAAAAATTGTTCTTATGATTCATCCTCATCGTGGTGACCATACGGAGAAACTTTTGGAATGCATAACACTTCGAATAGCACCTGAGGAAGACTATGCAATCTAATCCAAAGTTGAAGAAGAAGAAGAAGACAACTTGTATATTTTGAATTTTTGAGACTTTTTTTATTCTTTATTATTAGGTTAATATGTTTTGAGACTTAATCAGTAGGGTTGTTGGGTTACTTGTAAGTATGTTTAACGTTGATTGATATTGGGGCAATTCAGAATTGATCTCGTTGTGATAAGTGTGCTTAATTAAGTATGTTTTCTTTGTTTTAAGGTAGAGGGTGTAAATATCCAAAATTAATATGTGATTTTTTAATTAATTTTCATTTTTTCTTTAATTATTTTCAATTAAGATTTATTAACTCCTAATTAGGATTTATTAATCCTCAATTAAGGTTTATTCCCCAATTATGGTTTCTTAATGAAGATTTATTAATTAAATTATAATTTAATTTTATTAATATCCAATTATGATTTTTAAAAAAAATTCAAAAATGGAAATAAAAAATGAAAAATAATTTTTCTATAAAGCGTTGACCAGTTTTTATATATATGTAAATTTAAGACAATAAGTATGATAATATGTCTATAAAAATAAGCAAGATCCTCTATCTAGTACTTTGAAAGAAGATACATATATAAACAATAATACATATGCTACACAACACAATCTCAAATAATCATCTCAAATTAATTTTTCTATACGTTACGCATGTATAAAATCAAACCAAATAATTAACTACCATATATAATTAAATCGTTCTTAAATTCCAAGATTCTTCAATCATAAAACTCATAAATAATGGATTATAGATACATATTGTACACTCAGATTGGGTTGTTTAATGGAATTTTCTCATATATATCTTCTCTCCAAAAAAAAAAAATCTCCATAAATAACGAAACCGATTCCAGAAAAAAAAAACACAACCAAGAGGGAGAAAACATAACATCATGGCCACCTTCTTCTCTCTCTACACTCGCTCCTCACTCTCTCTCCTCCTCCTCCTTTCTCTCACTACCGGCGACCTCTTCCTCCGGGCAGACGCCGCCGCACTCGACAGCGTCTGCGGTAAAACTACACAACCGCCGCGCTGCAAAACTCTTTTAAAGTCCACTGATACACGCAGCCAGACGGCGACCCTACCGGTGCTGGGGCAAATAGCGATCGCCGCCGCGTCGGACTCCGCCGGCGACGTCAAAATCAAGGCGCACAATCTCGGTTTAACGGCGAGAGATCCAAAGCTGAAGAGCCTCTACAAGAATTGCGAGAATCTGTATCTTGCTGCTTTGGATCAGCTGTTGATCGCACGGGAGTACCTGCAGAAGCGCAGTTACAACAAGCTCGTGGCGGCGGCCGGAGTCGTAGGCCGCGATGCTAGTGGCTGTGCGGCGGCCGTCGTGAAGGATGGCGGGTTGAAGCAGAGGAATGAAGATACGAGGATTATGGCTGACGCCATTGCTGTTATTGCCAGAAATCTTGCATGATTGATATGAATATTTTGAAAGATATAAATATGTTATTCTCTAAAAAACATGATGAATAAATTATAAATGTTGATTCTTTAACCATAGACATATATTAGCATCCAAGAATGCAATTTTTAACCATTATTAATTATTATATCTTTTATTTTTTTTATTAATTGTATACTAAAAAACTCACATTTAGAAATATTATCGAAGGGTAAATCAATTAGAATATAATATAAGAAAATATAATATTTTCAACATCTATGACTTGTAATACTTCAATTTCTTAGACATAATCAACTAGGCTTCACCATGTAGAATACCATTTGGAAAAAATTATAATATAAAAGCAATGAATAAAATATATATGGCATAATGAATATAATATAAGAAAATATAATATATATATATATATATATAGAGTGGATCGGGTAAGAACACATATTATATAAGAACGTAAGAACAATGCATTTTTATTATATCGGAAATGCATAAAATGCAGAAACTAAATGCATAAATGCATAAAATGCAGAAACTAAATGCATAAATATTTAAATGCATAAATTACAGTAACTTAATGCATTAGCATTTAAATGTATAAATTACAGTAACTAAATGCACGATTAAATTTAGACCGTAGATCAACAAAGATCAATTGTCCAGATTTGTTCTTATTTCTCACAAAGTGTTCTTATTTGATCCGCGCTCTATATATATATATATATATATATATTTATATATGAGATGGATCATATAAGAATCAATCTTAACCTAAGAAATAAGAATAAATCTCCACTCTTCATCCCACAAAATGTATGGCTAAGATCTAATCTGAATCTAATAACTAATTACCGCATATATTAAGTTAGTAAGGTTAAAATAGTAATTTAGTAATTGTTTCTCTCTTAAATTCATTAACATTCATCTTCTGAAAATCATATTTTTTTTCATTGTTCTTCTTCTACTTCTTTCTCCTTCGTGATTCTTCAACAGAAATTGTTCATCACGATTCACCATCGATCATCGCGTTTATTTTTCTTCGATTCATTGCGATTATTCATCTCCTATGAGTCTTAATTTTCGCGAATTATTATTCAATTTTATTGTGAATCTGAATTGTGATTTTTTATTTTTCTTCTTCTACTTTTTGTCTCGTTTGATGCTTTCGGCGATGATTTTGGTGCTGGTTTGTTCGGGTATATAAACTATGGTGAATTTCACAGGTAATTTTCATTTTTTTTCTTATTTTTCAGATATTTATGTTATCTTTGAATTGTGGAATTACGTTTAATTGCTTATTAGAACTCCACATATTCACTGATCAATGATGATGAAATTTTTTAGGTATTTGACCGAACAAGTTAAGCTAGAATTTAAATCCTTTTGGGTGAGATTTTGAGATCCATTCGTCTATAGCTGCATCATTTTGTTTTCTAAATTGTGTGTGTGTATCTAGTGACTTTGTGCATACAATGTGTTTGTGATAGTGTCTGTGTTGCTGTAGTTGAGAATTCATCTAGAATTTTTTGTTACGTTTGTTGTTTTGATTTGCTTTTACACAAAATGATGGTGTTGAGGTAGAGGGGGAGATTTTGTTTACTCCAAAACCGAAGTCGCCACATACATCGGCTTCGAGAAATATTGTTATTGAAAATTTTGAATTGCTATATCATTCTTAATTTACAGTTTTATCTATGATTGTTGGCGACGAATTTTGACTTAACTATGTATTTTGATGGTTGGTGTTCACAAATGTTGATTGGTGTAATGTTTGGGAACCTTATATTTCTTTGTGTGTTGTTCTATGGTACTAGAAAACTTCTCAGTGCAATGACTAGGTTTCATGGGTAAATTATTAGCTCGTAGTTTTCATAGCCTTTGTTTTGGTGCTTTGCTTTAATGCAATCATCTACACCTCTTACATTTGTTCCTTGCTGCTTATTTGTCTAGTTGTTTTGAATCATGTTAGCTATTCTTCGCAAATCCAGCTAATGTTTGAATGAAATATTTATGAGCAAATATAACATTATCGCTCTTATTCAGATGTTATACAAATCAATGATACTCTGATGTATAAAAATAATTGAAACCATCTGAACAAGTGGGATAAAAATGATAAAATTATAGCTCTTACCTGATTTCTCATCTTTTTTATTATTTTAGTCTTATTCTTGCAAGAAATGAAGTACATGAACAAGTATATATCATGTGAACTGCATGTGGTCGAAGATCTTCCTAGAAGAAGCTATTTTGCTTATATGACTGTGAGGGACGAACATTTCAAGACCAAGCGGCATAGGAAGCGTGTGAAGATGATGATGGATCTTGCACTTCACACACAACTTGATGCTGATATGGTTGTTGGAATGAGCAAGCCAGACAACGAACCCAAGTTGATGTCAATGTAAAATTATTTATGTATTAGTTTGATGTTGAGTGGTACCTGCAAATATACTTACAAAATAGTTAAAAGCTTTTAACAGTTAGATTTCTAGACAAGATTTGTATCCTACACTTTTCCCTCAAATTCTGTGTAATTGTTTTACCTAGTTGTGGCTCAACTTGAATATTATTTTTCTCTCCTTTATTTTATTACAGTGTTACAAATAGTGGCAATGCCGTTGTGATTTGATGTCATAATTTTGGTGATGAAGTCCGTAATTTAAATTTAGTTAATTATTTCATATATTTAAGCTTATCTTTTTTTTTTACGAAAGTTGTAAGGAAATCATGAATCATGATTCAGAAAAAATTGTGATAGCAATTTCACAATTAATAGTGATGCATCACAGAGCATTATGAAATGCATCACATAACATTGGGAGATGCATCACATATGCACTACTAATTAAATGCATCACTAGTACATCACGAGATGCACCACAGATTATTACAAGATGCATTACAAATCATTACAAAATGCATCACAAAATGCTTATGATTTTTTCAATAATTATGTTTGGTAGAATTAATTGCACAATAAATAATATCACATCACCTGTATAACATTTAAATAATTGAAGTAGTCATTGATCATAAAATATAGGTGAGTAATGCAATGTAATTAGAAATCAAAATTATACAATTGTTCAATTCTTTCACACAATAACTAGCTCAAAACATACATTCAAGCAATCTTTTCTCGTATTTTTTTCAATTTCTATCATACATCACTTTCAAAATGTACATACAATTCTGCTCTAACCAATTATTCTCTAATAATCAAGAATTATTCTGCACTAAAACTATGATATTGACAATATTCATTACAGTAGAACTCTGCTTCTCTTTTCACTTTATCCTTCAACGTGTTGTTTTTCCAACTAAAAAGTAATGCACAGTACTTGACTCTCAGCATCTTTATCGGCCTTGGTGATTTCTTTGCGAGGCCAGTCTTCCAACTAGTGACTGGATCACCTATGAAATTCTTCATTTGTCTCATTACAAATATTCCACTGTCTGTTTGATTTTTCTCACCCCCATGTCATATTCACAATGCTAAACTTGGTCTTTTCCAACATCTTTGCCTTTTTTAAATTTGCGTTTCTACCGTTATTTTCTTTTACTTCTCTCTGATATGACAACACAATAAAAACATGTACTATTAGTTCAGATGCAACATACTGTACTTATCTGATGCATCACATTGACTATTTATATGAACCACAATGACTGCTCAGATGCACTATACTGACTAGTTAGATGCACCACAGACAAATACATGAACACATGTTGTACTATCTCAGATTCATCACAAATGACTACTTAGGTGCATTACAATAACTATATAGATGCATAATAGTGACTGATCAGATGCACCATACTGTATTTTCAGAATTAATTAACATTGTTCACATATAACATACTATCATTCCAAACCACAATGTACTACAAATATGAGACAAATTATTTAAGATGTTTAAATGTTATTTTTACATCCAAGACCAACACATCCAAGAACGAGGTTTTATATTTCCACAAATACTCCAGGTACATTAGCCAACTCTAAACATTCAAAATCATGTATTAGTTCAAATGCATCATACTTACTAATCAAATGCACCACACTGACTTATCAAATGCATCACAATTCAATCTACATTAAAAAACATGCATTGAAGATTATAATGATCTAAAAATCCCCAAATTATCATACACGAGACTCATACATCCACTGCAAAATCATAATCTTTAATTCTATTAGTTTTGACAATATCATAATTCATTTTTGCATTTTTCGAAATTAACACACCAAAGTCTAGATCATGAGTTGATAAAATAACCCAAATACAAGGGTTAACATCTAGGACATACAAGTTGATTTGCTGAAAGGCAGTAGACGCAGATAGAGGAGAATTAAGGAGAAATTTTGAATTTGTAATTAGATTGATTTAATCTCACGCAAAAGAGTTCAACAACAAATTAATACGATAAATTCAATATTTTACCGAAAAATAACTAACCTTCATTCGATTGTGAATTCTTCTATTTGTTCTTCAGTTGCACAAAAAAATCACGCCCTAACTTGATTTGATGCTCGAAAATTACTCCGTGGCTCGATTTGATGCTCGATTTTCCTTAGATTTAGCTTTTTTGTGTTTTCTATCGGATGGATCTTGTGATTTTGGAAAAAGAAATTCCTTTTTTGATTGTTTGGGTTTCGTTGGAGATTAATTTCTGAATTCTGGGTTGAAGAACTCCGTAAAAGATGAATGTAACTTTTTGACCTTTTTACTCCTATAAGTTAGAAAAGCATTTTTTCTATTTTTTTCTATTTGTTTGCTGGATTAAATCTGACCATAAATTTAGATGAGATCTATGGTTTAGGGTCATTCCTATTTCTTATTTTAAGGATTTTTTTTCACTAGAAGCTATCCATATATATATATGCACGTTTTGAAAGTAAAAGAACGAAATTAATGAATTATGTACCCACGTGTATGTATATATAATCATGACTTAATTAATGACTATATATTAGACCTTTCAAATTGAAAGATGAAACACATTTCGAAATCATTATTATTTATTTATTAAACGTATTTCATTGTATTTTGTCATTCCGGATTCTCTATTTCATCAAAACATTTCTCGATCGAGTACCATGACGACAAGATCATCAATGTCCACATGACGTGTATTGATAAAATGACACACTGCGCGGAAAATCCTTTCACATTTGAGAATGTGAAGACTTGTATAAAAATATATCATGTAGTAGAGTTAGTTACAATTACAATATGATTTCCTCTTGAACACTGAGATTGAGAGTCTTGTTTGGAAGTACAATGCAGTTTGTCACCGCCACTTCATCTTCAACTGTCACAGATTCTCCTGGTTCACACAACAAAGGAGGTGAGAGAGAGAGAGAGAGAGAAGTAGAACTTAAGATGCATAGAGAGAAGTCACTACAGAAGTACCTAGAATTGTAACCCCAAGTTTCGCGCTGTAATCTCCTGAGGCCTGAAACGCGTAAACAAATCTTAGACTGCGTTTACTCAGAACGTAAAGACACAAAAATGCTACATCGATCTCAACCATTCACTAAAACACCAGAAAGAATCAAGAAGCATGCATGTGATTTACAAAATCCCCTGTTTTGATTATGAGTTACCTGGACCCTAGACCACCTTCCAATGGAGGACTTCCATCCAACAATTGCATGGATAACGACGGCATTTTCCTAATAATTATAACGTTAAGGTGAGTATGAAGATCAGAATGACAGCATTAAAATTTTATAAATATTGATTGTGAGATAACTAATAAATTAGGTGATGAGCACCTGGATCTCCACATCATCAAGGATAATGCAGCTGACAAGCCTCGCCCCTGCTCCTATCCGAGCATTGGCTGCAATTGAAACATTCGGACCAATCTGTAACACACACACACACACATACAGAGCATAAGTAGGAGCGATAATAGACATGATACAAAGAATAGAAACAGAGAAGCCACATAAACAAAAGTACTCGTATTTTGTGTAGAAAAAGATACTGCACAGAATAAATTGTTAGCTTAAGTTACCTTAGCAGTTGGATGAACTTTTGCAGACGGATGAACAAATACATCGCCAGAGATAGTAGCATTCTTCGAACCATCTCCACTCGCCAAAAGATGGGGCGAAGTGAACCTAAACTGTGCAAGATAGAGCCCGGAACATCTGAGGGACATTCTACACACAAAAAATACAGTCAGATACGACTTATGATGGAGTAAGAGTTAGGGTGGGGAAGAAGCACATGCAATGCAACCATCTTTAAACTTACCCAGGAGTTTTAATTTGTTCCCAAAAATCGAGGGTTTCGTATACATAAAACTGCTTCTTCCCAGCAAGTGGCGATAGAATATCTTGATCCAATCTTACAAAATCTGTAGGAAGATTCCTGCCAAATAAACATGTATAAGAAACAGAAAAAAGGATGAAATGTGACAGATCTATTTGATCATTAACCATACTAAGAAGATAAATTTGTGGGGAAAAGTGTCGTTCAGCTGAATGAATGGAATTCATTTGGCTTAGATTGTTCCAGACTGTAACTTATTGGGAAATATTGAAATAATTTAAGAATGATGGCCACGGTCCTTTTTTATATAATCTTCTCAAAGACGAGGGCTCTACCTGTTCGCAGGTTGAAGTGCTTCAAAGCTGGTTACACGCCTTAGGGTAGCTGCAAATAAAAAAGAAGAAGATGATAACAACTAGATCTAATTAGCAGGGAAAATTTACAATGATTTTGGTTCTTGTTTATATGTATCTATAGATATATAGATTCAGGTTGACACTTTAAAAACTCAGAGCTAATAAACATAATTCATTTGTGAAGCAAGGATCTTTTGTTTTCCAAGCAAAGATATGGACTTGAATATCAAGTAAAATTGCTAAGTTTATGCAGTTTTCTCTAAAATATAAACTTTCTACAATATAATAGGTGCAGCAAGCTCGATAACACATGGATTACTGACCTCTTTCTTTTCGTTGTGTGTATACACCTTGAATAGCTGTAAAGATGCCCGGGCTAAAAACATAGACTCCACAATTAATACGATCACTAACCTGTGCCATGCAGAAAAGACAAGTCACAAAATCAATTTTAGACATCACAAAATAGCACATAACACGTATCTGACAAGTGTTACGTACAAAAGTTTCGGGCTTCTCAGTATAATGCAACAATTCATTTGTGTCGGGATCAGCCACAAGTTCCCCAAACTGGTATGCGGATTCAGGAGAAACCTGCAAAAGAGAAAGCGATATGTGAATAAGTAATAAGCAAATATTTTGAAGGAAAGATGAAGATAAACTCAAATGAACACAGGGTTACCAACCTTGTTTACCAAGATCGTCCCAATCCCACCGTATCTTCTGTGAGCCTCTGCAACGTAATCCACAAATCAAAACCATAGTATCGCGGAAGTAGATCTTTTAGCAACATGATTGAGCAAACATAAAAATTTACCTAGCATTTCTGGCAGTGGAAAACTGCAACAAACATCACAGTTCAGCAAAAAAATGTGCGACTGCCAGGGAAAAAAAGAAGATGAGACGTAAGTATATTCGGGAGAGAGAACTTTTCTTCTTCTACTTCACTAAGAAATCATTAGTATATGTAACGAGAGTAGATCAGAATAGGACCGGATTCTCTTCCATGATCAGATCCCTGAAGTTATACAGTCCACCAGCCGAACCATGTGGCTTATCCTCTTTCAAATATCTAGTAAAAAACAAGAAAATGAATCTAAGGGCGTATTTACAAGTTCTTAATGGCATATAGAAAGGCAGAAAAATGAAAACGTGCAGTTATTACCTCACAGGCACTCGAAGCTCATTAGAAATTGACGAAAGAAACAATGCAAATGCACGCTCTTCATAGAAGCCAATGAGGTAGATCTGCACCAGATTTGGGATCTAGAACAAGAATTCAATTGAAACCAGTTACTTTGTCAAACATCACAAATTTCCACTAACCAAGTTATGGATCATATAATTATTGATCAACAGCTCAAAAATTTCAATTATCAAATCATTTTAGACGCTCAATATCATCTAACTAACATGCACTTCCCAAATTTAGCAAGTTTTCGACTATCA
Organism: Agastache rugosa; assembly: GCA_031470985.1. Taxonomy (NCBI): domain Eukaryota; kingdom Viridiplantae; phylum Streptophyta; class Magnoliopsida; order Lamiales; family Lamiaceae; genus Agastache; species Agastache rugosa. The sequence continues at coordinate 31,450,015 of CM062605.1, forward strand.
TCACATGTATTGCATACCCGTTTACAAGCAGAAATAGGATGAAGAACCATCGGCTGTCCTGCCAGTGGAAAAAGCGGTTTCGGGATATTCAGTGACAATGGCCTAAATCTAGTTCCTGCATTCAACAATTCATAACAAAAAAAGCAAAACAACAATCAAAACATCAATACATAGGCTCGTTAATAACTAGAATCAAAGCTTTTCCACAAAAAAAAAACAGCAATAAACTCCTTTATCATCTCAAAGATTCAAACTTTCTTGTAAGAACTAGAGCCCACATTCAAGAATTACAGCCCAAGGCATGCAAAACATCAAACATTTTGTTCAAATTCCACCAACATCAAACATTTGGCAAAACTAAAATTGAACATTTGGAAAAAAGAAAAAAAAAAAGTAAAAGAAAAGTAACAATATCTTTAGTAGGTCCTCCCACCATGATCACGGCAACAACTCTTTCTTCCGAGCTCCCCATTGATGATATGATACCCACGCCACAGCCCAGATCCCAAAACCCCCTAAATTGTTAAGCGAACATTCAAACTATTGAAAATTTAATTCTAAAATATGCCAAGGTAGAGATCTTGAATTTATACAGTTGCTAAATTCTAACTTAATTTAGCAGAATATTGTAACTTGTAGATTTTTGTTGTTGAAAACAACTTGTAAGATTTAAGAAGGGAATATGCGAAGTGATTTAACTGGGTCCCGAATGCAAGGTGGGAGATGAGATTGTGAAAAAAAATGATGAATATGTCAGATGTACGGATTAAGATGGATTGACGAACAAATTCTGGCGGAAGATAAAGACAGTGAAAAAAGAGTACATTGTGTTCTTAAATGGTTTTTTCTTACGCAAAGACTTAGGTGAGACCGGTCTCTTGATCTCACCCGGATTACAATATATAAAATATCATACAGAAGATTTAATAAAAGGTGCGCTAGTTTAGTGGTTTGGAGCTCTGTGCTACCCCTTGATGATGCGGGTTCGGCTCCCATGTGTAACAATTTCAGTTTTGCATTTTTTTTACACTCTTTTTTCATTGTGAATTTAATGAGACACTTGATTTGATATTTTTAAGTGTCAATCTGTTTTATTTATTTTCAATTTGTTTCGATTATTTTGTATTTTAAAAAAATATTTATTTCAATAATATTTGTTAATCTCCAATTATAATTTATTAATTCCCAAATATTACTTTCTTCTTGTTAATTATTACTACCTTTTACCTTGTCAAATACTCCCTCCGTCCGCGATAAGTGTATCACTTTCCATTATTTTAAACCTCACAACAATTAGGAAATGTGTTACACTTTTCGCGGACGGAGGGAGTATTACTTTGTGTACGATAATTGTTACATTGAAAAAATATTACTTTTATTTACGACAATTGTTACATTGAAAAATATTACTTTCTTCTCGTTAATTATTATTTTTTATTCTGAAAAATATTACTTTGAAAAATATTACTTTTGTTTACGACAATTATTATTAAAAAAAATTACTTTCCCTTACGACAATTGTTACTTTTTATCCCGACAATTGTTACTTTAAAAAATATTACTTTTGTTTACGTCAATTGTTACATAGAAAAAATATCACTTTTCTTTTCGTGTATTATTTTTGTTTATGACAATTGTTCATTGAAAGATAATATTACTTTTCTTTTTGTGAATTATTACTTTTTATCCCGACAATTATTACTTTTGTTTACGACAAATATTACTTTGAAAAATATTACTTTTAATTACGATAATTTTTACATTGATAAAATATTACATTTCTTCTCGGGAATTATTACTTTTTATCCCGAAAAATATTACTTTGAAAAAATATTACTTTTGATTTCGACAATTGTTACATTGATAAAATATTACCTTTCTTCTCGGGAATTATTACTTTTTATCACGACAAATATTACTTTTGAAAAATATTATTTTTGTTTACGACAATTGTTACATTGAAAAATATTACTTTTCTTCTCGTTAATTACTAGTACTTTTTATCCCGAAAAATATTACTTTGAAAAATATTACTTTTGTTTAAGATAATTGTTACTTTGAAAAAATATTACTTTTCTTCTCGTTAATTACTACTTTTTATCCCGAAAAATATTACTTTGAAAAATATTACTTTTGTTTACGACAATTGTTACCTTTTAATCCCGAAAAATATTAGTTTTGAAAAATATTACTTTTGGTTTACGATAATTGTTACATTGAAAAAAATATTAATTTTCTCCTCGTGAATTATTACTTTCTATCCCGATAAATATTACTTGAAAAATATTACAACAATTGTTACATGTTAAAAATATTACTTTTCTTCTCGTGAATTATTACTTTTTATCCCGATAAATGTTACTTTTGTTTACGACAATTGTTACATTGAAAAAAATATTAATTTTCTCCTCGTGAATTATTACTTTCTATCCCGATAAATATTACTTGAAAAATATTACAACAATTGTTACATGTTAAAAATATTACTTTTCTTCTCGTGAATTATTACTTTTTATCCCGACAAATATTACTCTTTTTTATGACATTTGTTACATTGAAAAAATATTACTTTTATTTACGATAATTATTATTTTTTAACTCGACAAATGTTACTTTAAAAAATATTACTTTTGTTTACGATAATTGTTACATTGAAAATTTTTACTTTAATTTTATTAACCACAATTGTTACTTTTAGATGAATTATATTTTAAATAGTTTTTTCAAAAAAATAAAAAGTGAAAATTAAAAAAAGAAATAAAAGTAAAATAAAGGGAAGATGAATTATAATTTAATATTTCTACAGAATAAATAAATAAAAAGTGAAAATTAAAAAAGGAATAATAGGGAAAGAAAAGAAAAAAAAATTTAAGTACTTGCGCCTTGAATGGGACACGATCCCAGACCATTTAGGTGAACAAGTATGGGAGGCGCAATACCCGCCCACTAAGCTAGAATTATGATTTTGCAATTTCTCAAGTATTATTTATATATACTGTAACTATAGCCGGTTAACCCAGATCCGGCCTCTTATTAGAGATCGGTCTCACGGGAGACCCACTCTTTTTCTTATTGTTATATTTCATTTATGAATCTCAACATTCTTACAGAATTTGGAAGTTTATTTCTCAAGGATTATCTATTTAACAATTTCATCACAATAACAATAATAGCTAATGGTAATTTGACACCCAATAAACATAAATTCTTTTCGATTATATCTCGAGTTCGAATTCCAGCATTGGATATTACAATTTACAATCAGAGTAACTTGTAACGTTTTATATAGCTGAAATGTCGTCGTTTATTTCGTTGAAGGTGTTAAATGTTTTTGTTTATTTTTAAAAGAAAAATATGATGTGAAGTGAAAAATGATGCCGTTTTGGTCACATAAGACGCCACGCGTCGCTCCAATTGTCACGTGATTAAAATGAGTTTATATTTATTGAGTGTGAAATTATTACTCCCTCCGTCCCATTTATATAGGCTTGTTTTCATTTTTCGGATGTCCCAAATATATAGGCTTGTTTCCATAAAAAGTACTACCTCCGTCCCATTATTCTTGTCTCATTTCTTTTGGGCACGGGTATTAAGGAGATGGTGTTTAAAGGGTAAAAAGATAGAAAGTGGTGGAGCCCATAACTTTTTGTGAGAGAAACATATTTCCTTTTATGGAAACAGGACAAGAATAACGGGACAGCCCAAAAAGGAATACAAGACAAGAATAATGGGACGGAGGGAGTAATATTTTTTAGCTCATTTACTAATATATACCTATTTAATTATTTGATTAACTCAGAAAAAATACATAGTCAAATAACAAATAGGGGCATATTAAGAAATATACTATATAATTTACTTTTCCAATAATTTTTCTTAATCCTTGTGAAAATTTCAATCCGCCTATATAAATGGGACGGAGGGAGTATTATTCATCACCTATTTGATTTATATACTAATTCATCCGTCCCGAGTTAGTGTGGTGTAGAGAGTGCAGCACGTATTTTAAGAAAATGTAAGTAAATATTTATTGAGTGCAGAAAATAGTCCACATATTTAATTTGTTGTGAGGTATAAAATATTAAAAAGTTAGTAGGTCATTTCTATTTATGGAAACACCACACTTATAAAGGACATCCCAGAATAGCAAATTAATCACACTTTTCGAAGACGGATGTAGTATATTCTAGAGGAAATGTGGTGATATGGCATGATCACTTTAAAAAACACAAATGTTGTCACAAGTTTGAAAAAACACAAAATATGACACTTTTGACATTTTTTGGATCCTTTTATCCTTACTTTTCACCACAGCCGCAACTTTTGACTTTTCTCTCTCTCTCTCTCTTCTTTATTTCGTACCAAGTAACATGCCCCGGTACGAAACGTTAGTTATTTCGTACCAAGTTACAACTTCATAACCATGCCCCGGTACGAAATGTTAGTTATTTCATACCAAGTAACATATCCCGGTACGAAATGTTAGTTATTTCGTACCAAGTGGTACCAAGTTACAACTTCATAACATGCCACTTGGTACGAAATAACTAACATTTCGTACCAGTCCGGTACGAAATGTTAGTTATTTCGTATCAAGTTACAACTTCATAACCATCCCCGGTACGAAATATTAGTTATTTCACGTAGCTGGTACGAACTAACTAACATTTCGTACTGGAGCATGTTACTTGGTACGAAATAACTAACATTTCGTACCTTAGCTGGTACGAAATAACTAACAGTTCGTACCGGGGCATGTTACTTGATACGAAATAACTAACATTTCGTGCCGGGGCATGTTATGAAGTTGTAACTTGGTACGAAATAAATAACATTTAGTACCGGGACATGTTACTTGGTACGAAATAACTAATTTTTCGTACCGGGGGATGGTTATGAAGTTGTAACTTGATACGAAATAACTAACATTTCGCACCGGACATGTTATGAAGTTGTAAATTGGTACAAAATAACTAACATTTCGAGCCGGTGGCATGTTATGGTATTGTTACTTGGTACGAAATAACTAACATTTCATACCGGGGCATGTTACTTGGTACGAAATGACTAACATTTCGTACCAGTCCGGTACGAAATGATAGTTATTTCGTATCAAGTTACAACTTCATAACCATTCCCCGGTACGAAATATTAGTTATTTCGTACCAAGTTACAACTTCATAACATGCCGCTGGCTCGAAATGTTAGTTATTTCGTACCAATTTACAACTTCATAACATGTCCCGGTACGAAATGTTATCTATTTCGTACCAAGTTACAACTTCATAACATGCACCGGCACGAAATGTTAGTTATTTCGTACTAAGTAACATGCCCAGGTACGAAATGTTAGTTATTTCATACCGGCTAAGGTACAAAATGTTAGTTATTTCGTACCAGCTAAGGTACGAAATGTTAGTTATTTCGTACCAAGTAACATGCCCCGGTACGAAATGTTAGTTATTTCGTACCACCTACGCGAAAAGAAATGAAGAAAAAAATGTGTCAGCTAAGTGAGGGAGGAGAGAGAAAGGAGAAGAAAGACAGAAGAAAGGGGTGAGGAGAGAGAAAAAAGTGGCAGAAAAAATTTATTGCGCATGAGGTGGGTGGGAGGATAGAGGTGTTGGGAAAATTATAAAGTTTTGATTTAATACCAAAACCCAACTGATTCTCCAACCGAATAGATGATCGCATCTACCTAAGTAGTGTTTCCCAGCTCGCCTGTTTGAGCTCTAGATTTTCTAGGTTTACAGGTTCAGGAAGCGGAAGACAGCAGACAACCCAGCTGTGTTTACAGCAGAAGTCAGCTATCAGCTGAGTTTTCCAGCTGAGCTGAGTTCAAAACGGAGCAGGATCCAGCTGAAGATCAAGCTGAAGATAAATCGAGCTGAGTTCAAGACACAGCTGGTCCAGCTGTAAAGAACAAAGGGAACTAACTCTGAAGACATCACTTCAAGTCAGTTTACCCAATCCAGCTCTGAATTCAAAAGTCAGCTTCAAAGGCAGAGATCCCGGCGTCAGAGGAAGTCAACTTGCCTCGACCAATGAGAGATTGCCGAATCAGCATCCTAGACTTCAGAACCTAGGATGTGACACAAATGAAGACAAGTGCAGAATCGCCCAACGGTAGATATCGAATTTAAGAAAAGTAGGTAAGATTCAAACGGCTCCTCCAACGTCTAATATTGAATCTCTACCTATATAAACTCGTCTTCAACCTCAGGATCAAATACGAAAAACTCTTTACAAGCTTTCATTCTCTGAAAATCTCAAGCCTTCAAAATCTCTCAAGCAGTTCTACATAGTTCAAAGAACACTTTATCTTAAAGTGTTTCTAGTCCAGAAACTGCTTAGTTTTTCGTCTGATCCCTAGGCATAATTTATTGTATATCTTACGCCTAGACTTTGAACGAATTCATCTAACTCTAAAGTTCTTAATTGTAAGAACTCGTTCATAGTTGGAACCCCAAACTAAACCCCTCTTTATCCAGAAAGGTTAGGTCAAGATTACGCTTGCTCGAAGCGTGTAATTCGAGTGATTAGGTTCTTCAGTACCCGGAAATTGAAGGTGTAGGCTTGACAGTGCCCGAAAACTGTTGGAACACAGCTCGGGTTAGAGTTGTGAAGTTGCTTGGTACATGGAAACCAAGTGGTAGTGAATTACCAGTGAACCTGGTCGTGGACGTAGGAGGTGTTACTCCGAACCACGTAAAAATCTCGTGTTCTTTACTGTCTCTTACTGCATACACAGCTGCTCTCATAAGACAGCTGTGTCTTTCTGAAAGTAGCACAACTTGACTAAGCCGAAAACGTAAAGATAATCTTTTCAAGCTGAGTTTTTCTAACCAATCGAGCTAAGTTTTCAAACCACCACATTCCGCACCGCCAGCTGAGTTATTTGCCCAGCTGACTCTCCTCAGCTGGAATCATAACTGAGCTCACCAACTGTTTTAAACAACAAAAAGTTTTCATAAATTTATCTTTAGTGTATTCACCCCCCTCTACACCAAACACCCAGCTCAGGGACCATCAAGATGAGAGAGAAAAAGTGTCATATTTTGTGTTTTTTAAACTTTGTATGGGTAAAAGGGTTAAAAAAATATCAAAAGTGCTATATTTTGTGTTTTTTAAACTTTTGACAACATTTATATTTTTTAAAGTGATTGAATCATTCCATGAGTTGCCTCTATATTCTATGTAACCTTGAAGTCAGCACAGATCACAAAAGTTCCAACAAGTCGACTGGAGAAAATAGGCTAGGTAGAATATGTATAATTTTATCTGATAAAAATTATTAACTAAAAACAAAAATTACGATTCAAACAAAGAAGAAAAAACAGAAACAAAATACAATAAATTTATCACTAATCCGAATTAAAATGAAAATTACAGGTACAGGCAAGATCGGATGTTCCACAGATGCTCTACTTTCACAAGAAATACATAGACATTACAGGACACTGAAGCAAGCAGAATGTTCATGACTTTGTTGGAGGCTTGTACCATCCCCATGGATCGTCGGAGACATACTGCGTTACTTGCTTCACGTTCAAGTAGTTGTCGAGCCCCCTAACAATTAAAGAAGCAACGTGCAAGGTCGAATAAGCATGGTTGAAACTTGAAACCAACGTGTTTTGATGGAGTGAAACAAACACGACAGGAGTGAAAACACTTACCATTCTCCAAGCTCGCGTCCAAAGCCACTCCGTTTCTTGCCTCCCCAAGGAGCTTGTGAGAAGCAAGGCTGCGAGCAGTTGACCCATACGATGCCAGCTTGAAAGGCCTGCAATGATCAAAGAAGGGAACGTTCAAGTTCAAATAATACTATAATTCAAGATGTACTCTATTCTTTTTTTGACGTGTTAAATGCAAAAGATTGTCTCACCTTTGTCAACCGTTCACACCTTTCGAGGTCTTGTGATAATACGGCAGCACCCAAACCATAACTGTGAAGATCCATCCGATAAATAAGAGAAATCAAATTATAATGCGCAATGACATGTATAGTATGAGTTGAGAGTTAACTTACTGTGTGTCATTTGCCAGTTCAATGGCTTCTTCTTCCGTTGTGAATGTTTTGACACAAAGAACTGGTCCGAAAACTTCCTCTCTCCATATTTGCATGGAGGTTTTTACATCCGTTATTATGGCAGGTTCTAGGAAGAAGCCTTTCTTTATATGCTGCAAGTAAGGTGGTAAGGTTAGGAAAATTACGTTGTACAGCAAAAGGCTGTGGTAAGGTGAAAGATATACCTGAGGTCGTGTACCCCCACATAAGATGGTCGCACCTTCATCTTTAGCTGTCGATATGAACTTCAATACCTTTTCGTACTGTAATATTATCACCGTCAGATAATGAGTTATACCGTTGTCCGTCACTCTAGACATTGATGCATTGGAGTACACAGACCAGAAACGATGATTACTAAACACAGGAAAGCAGACCTTCTTATGTTAACCCATTTTATCCTTGACAAAAAGATTAAGCTGTTTTCCATAATATGGTACCCTTGTTTTTGACAGTTATTTTCCATAAAATGGTCTGAGAAAATGGAAGAAGCAATTTTACAGGACTGACCAAAAAAATGCTTAACAATTTTGCTCTCAACTCCAGTCATTCCTGTAGTTGTAACTTGTAAACTTCATATTGTAATTCAATGTTTTTGTTGAATGTAACGAACTGGGAAAAACAGACTATCTCACCTGTGAGCTGCTAACAATAGGGCCAAGCCTGCAACCTTCTTCTAATGGGTCTGAAATCTTAATGTTCTCACACCATTTTACCAGTTTTTCCAAGAATGTTTCTGCAATGCTCTCCTGTTACATTTGTACAAGGTCGAAACATTATTAACGTGTAAAGCATATAGTGCAAACAATAATAAAGATGAAAGATGTTTTAGTTACAAGACAAGCTTCTCTAGACGTGTTTCAACATATTTACTTGTTAATGGTATTCTATTTCTTTGTATAACACAGTGTTTCTGACTTTCTGTCAGCTATGAGAGTACAATAGGAAATTCATAAATAGTACAAACACCGGTTTTCTCACTTACGACTTACGACAAATCATTCCTAGACATTCTTTTGGTTCTAATATAATATACCGTGGTTTTTTTTTTTTTTGGTGGGGGGGGGGGGGGAGGGGGCTAAGAGCCTATAGTTAATACTTACATGGACTAGGAGTCGAGAAGTAGCACTGCATATTTGTCCATTCGTCCAAAAGCAACCGAAGAGAGTCCATTCAACAGCTGTATGCATAATAGACGTAAATGAATAAAATGAGAAAGATTGTCGCAAATCATATTTTGTCATGAAAATAATGTCACTAGATTTTGTGTAACCCTTATCCTCAAGAAGCGATTGGTCAAATGTGTCCTCACTTTATTCTAAAGTTTAAACTGAACCAAAAGGGAGAAAAAGTGCACTTCCTTTGAAATATGTAAGTACCACCCGAGATGATTTGTTACTTGAAAGGCCCATACCTTTGTCAAGGTCAACATCTTCAAACACGACTATTGGACTTTTTCCACCAAGTTCAAGTGTAACTGGCTGCAGTAATCAAGATTGTAAGTAAAACACTAGCAAACTTGAGCAGAGTAAACACTAGCATAATCAAGGCGATCACAAGCAGGTATCATGCCATAACATACTTTTACAAGTGATGCAGCAGAAGTCATAATTTTGCTTCCTGTAACGCTACTCCCTGTAAATGCTATCTGTTGATTCACCAGGGAGCGATGGTCATTGCAATGCAAATCATCCAACTCCAAAGAAAAAAAAAGAAAAATTTGAAAAGCAGAGTGGAAGGCCGTAACTGACCTTGTCAACATCAGGATGTGAAACCAAAGGAGCACCAGCTTCTGGACCAAAGCCTGTCAAAATATTCAGTACACCAGATGGAAGACCCACCTCTCGACACACTTCAGCCAACTCCAAACATGTGCTGAATTTACAAAGTAGGGGAAAACATTATATACAAAATATTAAAACAGGTGCTGAAGTAAGAATAATGATAACTTACATTGATGCTAATTCTGATGGTTTAAGTATCGCTGTACAGCCAGCTGCCAGAGCAGGGGCAACTTTCCATGTTGCCATTAACAGAGGGTAATTCCTATAAATGAGAAAAGACCAAATTAGGACAATCATTACTGATATCCAAGTTGCATTAGGAAAAGAATTTGTCACAATAATTTAGCAAGAAAGTGTTGAATTATTCCATTGTTTAGTTCACAACGTATATCTGCAGCAATAAATAACTTTCCTATAAGAGAAGGAAAATATCGACCAACAAAAGTTATTAGTAGCTTTCAGCATTTTTTGCAAATAAAATTAAGTCCCAGCAAGGAACCACTTGGATTGCCTTGGAGAAACAAAGTGCCTCGTCCGTTTCCATTTTTTTCAAGATCAATATATAATTCAACAAACCAAGTATCAGTACCCACCATGGTGTAATCAACCCAACCACCCCAATGGGTTCTTTCAAAACGTAACACTTGAATGTATCCATCGGAACAGAAACTGGAGTCTTTTTCTTTGAATCAAATGCCTCAGCCATATCAGCAAAATATTCAAAACATCCAGCAACATCATCCTGGATGAGACGGAATCAACTATGAAGTTAGTGTACTGTATGGCATAGAGAATACGTAAAGGCATCTGTGGGTACTAAAAACATACTATATCCCAAGCTGCTTCTTCCAATGGCTTCCCACAATCAATCGCTTCAAGATTTGCCAGATCTGATTTCTTCTCTGTTATCTACATGGAATTTGGAAAGGATAAGTAACCAAACAATTTACTGCATTTTTCTTTCAAAAAAATGTTTTTCCAAAAAGAAGCATCTCAGCATGTCTGTCTTAACTAAATGCAAAGAAAGCACAAATCTCAATTAATGCAGCAAAAGAAAAATAAGTAATAAATGATCCCAAAAAGGTATCAAAGTTACAAGTAAACTCCATTTGGATAAAACTAATATAATTTCAGGAACAGCAAGTGACAAGAAAGTAAACGTTTTTCCCAGTCTCGAAAATGAATGATAAGAGGCGAAGACTTAGGAACAATGTAGTTAAACGGACGTCAACAATGCATGCCAGTTGCCACAACACTATAACAATAGCAATACAATAGGCAAAATAGCAAGAACCTCCTCACTCAAACAATCCGATCATCATTGCTCTAGATCTGGAGATTCTCTACCATCTGTAAAAGGTTAAAAGCTCAGACCGATCCTAGCACTACTCAATAGCTTGCAAGAAGTTATTCTTGAAATCGAGACAGGCAGATTCCGTCCAAAGACTTCAAGATAGCAACAATCAGGGATCACCATGATTCTAGGCTATCCATAAAGGAGCTCGAGGTTTCACTAAAATTTAAGTGATCAAATTAAAAAAATTCACACCACAAAAGAACTGATACACCTTAGCAGCAATGGCTCGTAAATACTTGGCACGGTGTGCCCCAGTCGCATTGGCCCAATCTTTGCCCCCATTTCGAACAAGTGCTTTGCGAGCAGCCTCAACAGCAATCTTAACATCTTCAGCAGTAGCTGCTGGAATGTCACCTGAGAATCACAAATTTCAAAAGCTAAGGCCCTAAGCATCAAAATGAAGTCACACTAGATACTAACTCCACCCAAATCATGTTTTCCTTCATTGAGAAAAGTAAGAAATCCTAGACAGAGAGAGAGCATCTTCCTCATCAAGCACACACTCGATCTTTTTTACCATTAATCTATTCTACATGATTACTTCAATAAGCTGATCACTAGAAAACAATCATCAAATTCCCCCAAAAATGAACCAATACTATGAAAAAAAAAGGCACCGTAAGCAGAAATAAGAGGAAGTAATTTGAGACTTGATTTAACTGACCGATAGTCTCTTCAGTGGAGGGGTTGATGATGGGTATGCGATTCTTCAGAACGGGCTCTCTCCATTCTCCATCGATGAACAGTTGACGAATTGGTATAGGGAACGCCATTGTCACTCTGCTGACTGAGCTCTCACTGTGTGTACTGTGTGATAAAATGAGATTCAATATACATATTTATAGCTCTTTTCAAGTGTTGTGGATTGGTGCACAAATAAAATAGAGAGGAAAAAAAAAGGAGTGGGTGAGTTGGTGCCTCTCTTGTTTCAATTATTACTTTCAAAATAATAAAGTATTTCCATTTATTTTGGATTCTTTGGAGTGGTTTAAAATTTATACTCAAATTTTAAAACGTTGCAATTTAATATTCAATTTTTGTGATTTTTTGCAATTCAGATATAACTAATATTTTTATGCGAGATTAGAGTTGCGATTATATATATTGAATATTGAATTCAAAATTGATTGAAGACATTTGAACCCCATTCTCTAGACATGCATATTGTGTTGTCAATTTCATCATCAGATGTTCGACAATTGTGTAATTGAATCGGGACGAAGTCTTAAGACTGTCGCGCCGATTTCAGACTCAATTACTCAACTGTTGAATTTCCGAAGATGAAATTGACAACGTGAGAGGATAGTCCTAACAATTAGCCTTAAAAATTCTTAATCAATTTTGAGTTTCTATGTCAAATAGATATTTAAATCTCAACTCCAATTATGCACAAAAAATTGGATCAATATATTACAAAAAAAAATCGTAAAGATTGAATATTAAACCGTAACATTTTAAAAATTAGATTTAAATTACAAATCACCTCAAACGTTCTATATTAAACTGTAGTTAACCCTTTTTACATTTATCTTTTGGCTTTGGGCAAAGGAGAGCACACACTCTTTACACCTTATATTTCGTAAGGATACTCAAATAAATTTTAATATTAATATATTTTTATTGAAATAATTATTCTTTAGATAAAATTCTCATTTTTCCAAACAAATCTTCATTTATATATTTTCTACAATGCAAACAACCACACTAGTCACTATACAAACAAAGATCTCCGACTCTACATTCAGTAAAATTGATAATATAATAATAAAATATTATTGAACATAGATATAATAAATCCAAAAGTATAACGATTACATTCAAAGTTATTGATTTATGTGTAAATAGTCTCTCAATCTTTTTTTTTTCCACTAAAAAAAAAGGTCATATTATTTCGTAGACATATTCTACGCCCATGGGCCATGCCCTTTGTTTGTTGTTGTTGTGGATCGAATTCATATGGGCCTACGAATTTCAAGAAAGATAATTTGGCCCACCGTATTAAAATTAAATTAAAAATTATATAGAAATAGGTATGATTAATTAAGTTTGACTTGCGTGATAGAAATATCAAATATACTGTAAAAAATGAATTAGTCGAGTTAGAAATGTAAAAAATATTTTAATAAATGGAATTTAAGAACAAGTTATAAGAATTAAAAAAAGGATTAAATTTATTTTAATTGTGTACTAATTCAAACTCGATTAAAATATTCATCAAATAAACTGGCGATCATCCATTTATCGTTGGGATTAGCTATTTGATTGTGACAAAATTAACGATATAAATGTGGAGAAATCTTCAACATTCCTACTTCGGCCGAACCAATATTCTACACCAACACAGTCAATACCAGGACTAGAAAATAATAAATATTTCGCACCACAAGTTCAAAGAAAAAGAAAAGTAAAATTACAATCTAATGCAAGAACAAATATGCACCAAATTCATACAATAAATGAATTTTATTCCAGATAAAGTGCTATAATCAACATAACATGTTCATATTCATAACAAAAAACCACAGACTATAAAAAAAATAATAAAAAATCAACGTTTTGTGGTTTTCTGATACTTTTCTTTGATCCATTGAAAGCCCACAGATGTCCCTTCTTTAACCTTCTTGACGCCGGTGGCGGCCGCCGATTTCGTCTTCTCCCCCACTTTCTTCCCATATGCGGCGCCGCCGCCGCTCTTTTTCTTCTCCGGCAGAGGATCGGAGGCGGTGTCCCACTGATCAGCCCACGAGCCACCGTCCATGCTTTCTTGGCAAATTATAGAAATTAACCAAGTGAGTTAGAGAGAGAGAGAGAGAGAGAGAGAGTGAATATTGAGTTGTTGATATCTGCAAAAAGGAGTGAAATTTGGTAAATAAAGATTTAGCGGAGATTTAGTAGTAATATAGGGAGAATTAAGATTTGGTCTAATCGTGTAGTGTAGGGGGCGGCAATGTCTATGTGTATTATTCAGATAAGTATAATCCATGCATTGTGTGTTTAAGAGTCAATGCGAATTGCATTTAAAAGGACTAAACTACCCCTGTTTAATGGAGATTTGGATATAAATAATGTTGTTCCGTGTGATTTATCTATACTAATACTAAATAAAAAAGTTGTACTAGTTTTATTAACAAGTTTGTCATTTTCCCTCCAAAACTAATTTTGTGGTTAATAGTGCTAACTTTACATTATTTTTGGATTAATGCATATTATATTATGGTTAATCAATTTTCTATACTAAAACTAACTAATTTTGTGGTTAATAGTGCTAACTTTACATTATTTTTGGATTAATGCATATTATATTATGGTTAATCAATTTTCTATACTAAAACTAAATAAGAGAGTTGTAGCTTTATTAACAAGTTTGTCATTTTATTTCCAAAACAAATTTAGTGGTTAATAGTGCTAACTTTACATTATTTTTGGGTTAATGCAACTCAAAGAATATTGATTTGTTTCATTCCTTTGTTTTTGGAAAAAATATTAATGTAATGCACATATTTTTCTCTCTCTTTTAATCTTGTAATTTAATACTCTCTCCGTTTCCCTAAAGTGTGGTGTATATTTGATTTGTTGTGAGGTATAAAATATTAATTGAACCACACTAATCTGAGATGGAGGGAGTATTATATAATTTTATAATGTATTCCATTCAACACAAGATATTTGTTAATGTTATTATCGAAAATGTGCCCTTATTTTTGTACTAAAAATCTAAAATATAAACATTATTATTCTTCTTTGCTGAAATAAAATTTTATAATTAATACCGTGCAACGCACGGGTGCGATACTAGTAATGATAAATATTAGAATAACAAATGAATTTCTTTTATTTGAAATAGAGATATCACGATAATTTGTAATTGGAAAATTTCCCTATCCATCGAGTTTATCATAAATATAGGATTAATTAAATTTTCCAACTCAAAACTTTAGCATTAGTATAACAGATGACATGAACATTGAGTTTAGCCTCTCATTCATTTCGATGGGATCGGGACAATTCAACCTAATTGTATAAATGGTGCGGACTGAAATGGATCAATCCCTTGAAATGACTTATTTTCAAGTTCAAATTAGGTTTCTTCGAATTTGATTTATATGAGTCTCAATTGAGCCTTTTATCATGAAAAATCTCGTCACATGGTCGACCTGCTATATTCTTGGGCCTGGGCCGAGTCGAACCGTCCCATTTGACAACTCTAGGCTCAATTGAATAATTTACTATTTTGCTGTTAGAATCTCCAAATTTAAAATAAACGAGTGCTTAATTAATTTTTTCTTGTTTTTAATTTTTAATTAATTAATATTAAATTAAATTTTATTAAGAATTAATAAATATTTAATAAAAGTTAGTAAATTCTAATTGAGAATACATTATAATTAAATATTAATTAATTAAATTTAAAATATTAGTAACTGCACGTGCGTAAAATAAATAAATTATGTATATAATACTCAATAGTAATTGGGATAACTGGGATCCATCATGAATCCATACAAATTCACAAATTGCATCATATCTAAATGTTACAATCATCACCAATCATTAACATAAACAAAATAATCAAGAGTCCAAAAATAAAATCAATTTGTTTGTCATTTTTATATGATCATCTGAATTTAGTTAATTCAAACTCGTTCGCCATTAATGGTAGCTTCGAACTGAGATCTTAGCTTGCGCACCGCCTTGAATGTACACAAAACTGCATTCCGAACCAGGATTCAACACCTTGAGCCATTCTGGGAATTCATACATGTTCTTCTCTTTCGTCGGAGTCAGACCCCACAGCGATCCGGTCAGATTTTCGAAGTACAACTTCATTTCTGCTATCGGCTTCCCAGAAACATTCTTGATTATCACCTTATGCCGGTAATACGTTTCCTTTCCCACAGTCCATGTGTTTGTGATTGAGTGAAGAAATTCGATCGGAGTTTCTGCAACAATCGGAATAATTTGTTTTCAATTTTGTACAGTTGTACTATTTCAATCTCTTGCGAGTGTGTGTGTGTGAAAATCTGGAAAATTGAGGTTTTGTTTCAGTTTCTTCACCTGATTTAGGTTTAGTTGCTGGCGTGTATTTGGGAGATGAGCCTGTAAGCATCAGAGGTGTTAGATGATATTTTTTTCTGAAATGCATATAACATGTTTGTGAAAAGTCCCAAATGAGAAATTGTTGTTTTTCCACCTCCTAATTCAATGTTTATAATTGCATTTTTGTGTGTTTTTTCTTCAGACTGACACTCCTATGATTTATAGAAATCGAGAAAGCATAAATTCATTGTGTAATAACAGACCTTCTGGCTTGTGGTAAGGAGTGGAAGGCTTTGTTGGTTCTTGCTTATACGGACCTGCAAAACGAGGCGAATTGAGTCGAACATACTCCATTAAAGCCGCACAAAAGTTACCAACATTCCGCGAGAATCAAGAGGTCTAACTGTGTGTAGTTTACCTGCAGGATCTTGAGGCAGGCTGTGGAATTTGCAGAAGAGGCCTACAAGAGGGGCTGTGCCCGCTAACGTCGGCTCAGTCTGTTCATAATTAGACCTATCATCAATGAACTCGTCGTTGGCATTTGGACCTCCGACAAGGGCTCCGTGTATGATGTTAGGATTAGCCTCCTGGCGTTTGTACCACGTCTCAAATCCTTCAACACATCCCACTACCGAACGGAGAAGAGAAACAGGGGCAATAGACGCGCCTCTGTGATGAACATGGACCGGATAGTTCTCACCACAGCCAACTAGATAGCTCATGGACTTGGGATTTTTACCAAGAATGTAATCAGCCTGCCGAAGATTTAATACAGTACGCCGTTATCTAGCAAATTCAGCAGAAAACGAGGAAGAAGAGGATCGGATCAGATGAGATATATATATATATATACTTGTGATTTTGCAAAGACGAGGAGATCTTGAGGCTGGAGTTGAGCTTCTGGACATTTCACAACGCCTTTCGCCTTTGCAAGATATTCAGAGTAGACGGTGATGAGGAATGCAGCGGAGGCAGAGTACTGCAGATTGTTCCACTCATGTAGATAGAGAAGGCCGCCTAAAGAGCAGCAACATTTTTTTTAAGTATGGTTGTTTCTTGTAAGAATATGGTTGAAGATGAAGATAATCGAGTTGCTAGCTGCTACTAACCGGGAGTTGTGGGAACGTTGTAGCCATCGTTCTTTTGCATACAAGCGCAGGTGAAGTAATCAGCCTTGGCTTGATATTGTTGTAGTGTAGAAGTGTATGCTCCTCCACCTCCATCCGTCAACACCTTCATACATTTTGAGACCAAGAACGTAAGAATTAGGACTGATTTACCTTAAAAGTTGGAAAGTAGTAAGAGCCATTTACCTTTGAGAGAAGAATCTGAACTCCGGCATACTTGTTGTCCCAAGAGAACTCCTTCACAGCCCATCCAGTTCCACCCAAGGAGACACAGTTGTCGACGACGTATTTCAGATAATACTCGTCGTTCGTGGCGCGGTACAGCCACGTAGCAGCCCACAGCAGTTCATCCTAGGATACACAACTGTCGTCGTCAGTGCAAGAAACACGAAATGTATTGAGAGAATCTGCAAGATCGGAAAACTCGAAACACGTACTGAATAACTAGATGATGTGTAGAACTGCTTGGCAGATGGAACAGAATCATGGTAAAAGCCTCTGAATCTGTCTGCAAATGAGAAAAGCTGCCAAGAGAGAGAGAGAGAGAGAGAACACAAGTTAGGACATGAATTAGTTACATCAGTTAGCCTCAAATGTAAGAGAAATGTTAACCTGTTTAGCATGCACTAGCAGAAGATCAGAGTAGGAAGAATCATAAGGCTTGAAAGCAAGACAGGCGGCAGCCAGGGCGGCGGCAGTTTCTCCGGCAAGGTCTGATCCTGGATGCTCGGGATCCAGCTTGTACGCTGTCCTTGGCGTAGTCATATCCTCTGCTCGCTCCCAGCAGTAATGATCTGACACTCCATCTCCAACCTGATCATCAAAATCCACAAAAATAGTCGTAAACTTTTCCTGTAGACGGCCTAGTTGGTAAAGTGACAATTCTCATAAGTTTTTAACACGAGAGAAACTTGGAACATGAGACATAAGTTATAATGTGCTTAGGACAATATGAGTAGAGCTGTCAAAATCAGTCTGACCTAACCTAACAAAACAAAACAAAACAGGCTGGCCCGATTTTGGATTGGGTCACACATGAATAGTTTTTATACCCGACCTGATACTTTAACACCTCTAAAAACGTGCAAAAGTTATACCTGTCCCCAAAGAACATTTGGTTGAGGATGTGCTTTGATGAAGTAATCAGTGCCCCATTTGATGGCTTCCAAAGTGTGTCCCATTTGATTGGACTTCACCAACTCTGTCTTAAAGTCGACAGCGCCCCAAGATAGCATCGTCGCAGCGAACGCCATGGGCAGACCAAATTTGACATGGTCTCCCCCATCATAGTACCCTCCAACTAAGTTCACCTGTTCATTCAAAGAGAGCGCGTTTAACGAAAACGCAAATACTACTTTGTGCACTTACTCGTGTTTTTGTGTGAAGAAATGTCGAGAACAGAGTTATGAGGTACGAACCCCTTGGCCATAACCATCACCGAGGCCCGAATCACCGCGCCATTTTACACGTTGGGTGGCGGGTAGTTTACCCGACCGTTGTGCCTCGAAGAACAGCAAAGTCTTATCGAGGGCATCACCGTAATCAAATGCAGAGATGATGGTTGCTTGAAGAGCAAGTAAGCAAGCTAACAAGGGTAGAATGCAACGTGATGATGATGAATTCATCATCTTTTTTGGGGTTGAGATGAATTCTCTGAATAATAAAAATAATCTCGCTTTATATAGTTTGATAAGAGAATAAAATTTATTAATTAAATACGAAATATACGAGTTATGATCAGAAGATCAAATGGTCGTAGCAACCACGTTCATGGACAAAAGAGAGATGCAATTTTGAATTTAAGTTTGAGCTCTCCACGTTGTGTTGGACTTTATTATAATTATTAAGTTATATTATGTTTTGCAATTATTAAAATTGGTGCAAGTTCAATTAGCCAATTATGAACAGGATTTGGAAATTCTATGTATCGTGCATGCTTGTATATAACTATCCCTTTTCTTTATCTTTTATTTTGTTTTTTTTACTTTCTGTTTTAGGAAAGCTTGAGTTTATTTGTTTTTAAATTTTATAAACGGAATATAGCTTGAGTTTATTTGTTTTTTTAATTTTATAAACGGAATAGATTCGGAGAATCGGATTGACCCCTTGTGTCTGAGGACTGAGAAACACATAAATCTCCCCAATTTTTTTTTTATTATTATTGGTGTTCTGTCCTCAAAACCATTTTTCTTTATATTCTGGAACATATTAATTCCTCAATTTATTTGGTTTATCCAAACCCAAACCAAATGGCTGTCTTTCGTAATATAACGCAAATGCTGATTTATTTGGTTTATGTAGAATCAAGAGTTATACTATTTGTTATGAAGGAAAGAGTGTGACTGGAAGAAAAAAAATACTATAATAATAAATTTGAGGGTTTATGGTCTTCCCGAGTGTAAAATACTGGGTAAATTTGTAACTTTTTTCCCTCCCAAATAAAAATATAGTAGTATTAATTTGAGCCAGGAGCAGATTCCAAATTGGGCCCGTTATATCGGGCTCTAGATAATGTTATTTTGTTAGTCTCAAAACTTTATTTTTCTAAAGTTTCAATTATATATATATATATATATATATATAAATATAAATTAGAAACAAATATCTACAATTATGATAAGATGACAAAATTATAATAGTTTATTCTTATAATATTTAATATATTATTTACTTAGTTGCAACATTATATATCCCACCTCCTAGATGATATACATAACAACAAAAATGAATATAGTATATCAGACCTTCTTTAAGGAGCGTGTATTTTGAAGCAAATAAGATATTATGGTGTGTATATTATACATCCTATCACGAATCACCGCAAAAGAGTTATTAGAGTCAGAGGTATGAGTGTGTGGCTGTGTATTTTATAGTAAACAAACATCATTTAATGTAATCCTAATTAATGTCCAAGGGTCCAATGACATATCTAACGTAATGGTTGAACCTCAATAGGATAACAATTAATTGATTTGTGACTTATTTGATCTTAATTAATTTGTTGTTTATTTAACTAACTAAATCTTGAGGAAAATTCAAATCTCGTCCTTAGGAGCTATATCAAGATACAATCCAAAATTTATTTTTTTATTTTTCTCTTTAATAACTGTGTCAAAAAAATAAGATATTATTAATTGGATGGAGGGAGTATTACTTTTTAGTACTGAGGGAGTACGAATAATTTAGAGATTAAATCCCAAAATTTATCCACAACGATATTACCCAACCCACATCCACCTCGGCCCCACCGTTTCACACAAAAAGGCAAACCAGAAAATGCACAAGTTGATGCGAGATTAATAAATCTGTTTTTAGATTAACGAGTTTGACAAGATTGCTTGTAATAGTAATTATGGATAATGGAAATTAGGAATATGGAAATGATAACTAATTGTAGATTGCTTGTAATAGTAATTATGGATAATGGAAATTAGGAATATGGAAATGATAACTAATTGTAGGATAAGATGCATTAGGCCTAGAGGTCTACTTTCGGTGAGGATTGTTTGTAGGTCAATCCAAATATATATAGGCATTTTACAAGCTACAATGCCTTTAATTATTCACCTAAATAAGTAGCTATTTGGGTAAAGTTTCCAATAATTGATCTAAAATCAAGAATTAATATTTATACCAAGAATTCGACCAAATTGAGCGAGTATGGTATTAAATAAATATGGCTCGACAATTATTTAGTTCAATCTAATTCTAACTTTTTGACTTAGACATGTACCAACCAGCTGAATTCGAATTAAGTTTATGGCTGTTTAAATAAAATTATTGTTATAAAATTTTCACAATATTAGAATTATTTACAATCATGTTATCCTCCAATTATTCGTTTGACTTATAATAATAATAAATATAAGAAATTTTTCCTTCAATTACGTAGGTGAATCGTGATGTCACATAATATCTATTTTCTTATTAGAGGGCAGTGACTCAGCAGGCAGCAAATTTTAGGGAAGTTTAGTATAGTGTGGAGGCAATGGGATGTGGCACATATTAGATATTCAATTGTTACAATTTAGTCAAAATATTTATGAACATTAATGAAGACTAATAATTTATGTCACGGATTTTATCTTTCACATGAAGGATGATTGGACATATATAGTACAATTCAATTGTAGTGATATTTTCTTTTTCCCACTCAGAAATTGTAAAACAACGAGATTTGAATCCTAAACCGTAAATAGTGATGTCTGAGAGGCTAATATCCTATGAGGAATTATGGTATCATTTTTCTAGGTCTATATTGATCAATTTTGGTCTAATTGTAATTCAGTTTGAACTACTATGATTCCTTACTAGTTGGTGCAAATCGATTCTAAATTACAATTTATACAATATGAATAAATTAAATTGGAGCGCATATGGGAATTGGACTTCTTATTGAGATGTCACTCTATAATCATATTATTCAATTTTAGATGGTTTTTAATTTCTGAATTTAACATTATCAATTCATGTAGCGTTTTATAATATCAAGTGGTATGTATTGGTGCAGCTAGGATTAAAGGTGAAAAATAAACATATAATTGAAACATAAAAGGATAAAGACCACGAAATATAATAGCAAGACATACTCAACCTTATAAATCTCACAATCTTATAAATCGAATCGGACTCATCTAATTTTTCGAGCGCAGTTTCTTTATTTATTTTTTGTATGTGGTTTATATTCAATTGCATATGATCAAAATTAACCCAATGCGTACCAAATAGCGGCTATAGATTACCCTCGTCATAAAAAAAAAAAACATAGTCAGATAAGTGGGAAAGGCTATGTCTTCCACAATCAAACATGATATATGAGAGATAATTGCTATAACTTTTTTCTTGTCAATAAAAGTTAACATTGTTTATCCAACAAGGATGTACATTGTCCGTGTATATTTGTACAAACTTAGTGTAGGTACACTTTTAAGTGGAATTATCTATTAATTTTATTAGTTGTCTATCTATCACTATTTTAAGTATTTATTTACTTTTGGAGGGAAGAATTGTGGAGTTTAAATTTTAGAACTCACTCTTTATAAAGAGAATATCACACAATTTGAATCGAATGTATCGAAATGGATTGAAGTGAAACTTTCTGACGCTAGGTGATTGTGCCTAATCTGAAGGGAAAACGTCTTACCACAAAGGTCAAAGCTGCACTTCGTTGTCAGAAGAATACACATTTAATAATACTAATAATTACTATTTTCAAGCTTTTGGCCTCTTATGCGAGTAGCGACATCTAAGTTACAACACCAAACTATATACAAAAAATATGGAAATTGGATTGTTCATTCACATGTGATTTTTGCATTCAGAATCATACCATAGTATCTCAATTAATACCGAACTTTATATAGTAAGTTATTATGCACTTATATATTGAGCGAATATCATGGTTCATGACGGTTCAAACAACAAAATTTAAAACCACTAGAATATTTAGATTGAAATTACTATAAATAATATTTATTGAGAAGCTCAGATAAATTATTATGCTTGCACTATGTATATGACGTACGTTTGTAAAATTATATGTTTATGATATATATATACATCCTTCAAAACAAACCTACAAAACAAGTTCGGCCATTCTTTTCACCTCAAAATCAGCTCACTCCCATGCTTCTCTACCCCTCTCTCTCTCTCTCTACCTTTCTCTCTCTCATATATATATATATGAATGTAATCCCTCTCCATGTTTCTTAATCTTCCCAAAGAAAAATGTGGCCAGCTGATCACCAAAACTCTCACCCTACCTTCCCCTCCCTTCCTTCTGTTGCACCACCGCCGCCCCTCCACCACCACTGCGTGGCGACTCTCAAGGGCCAGAACTCCTACACATCAGCCCTAGTCCTTGCCGGAGAACACTTATTCACCGGCTCCTCCTCCTGCCAAATCCGCCGCAACGACATAACTTCCTTACCAGATCAGGAAAGCCTCTCCGATGAGACAATGATCGTGGCCGGAGAAGGCGCAGTGAAAGCCCTCGTAGCAACATCAGATAAGCTAATCACCGCTCATCAAGACCACAAAATCCGAGTATGGAAAGTCGACCACACGATCAACAGCCATCAACAGAGAATCACGCAGTTAGCCACACTCCCAACTCTGAGTGACAGAGCGATCAAGCTCCTGCTGCCCAAGAACCATGTCCGAATCAGAAGGCACAAGAAGTCCACGTGGGTTCACCACGTCGATGCCGTGTCAGCATTAGCACTGTCTGAGGATGAGTCACTGCTCTACTCAGTGTCATGGGACAGGACCCTCAAAATATGGAGGGCCACAGACTTCAAATGCCTCGAATCAGTAGCTAACGCACACGACGACGCTATAAACGCCGTCGCCGTCTCCGGCGACGGCGCCGTCTACACGGGATCCTCCGACAGGAAGATCAAAGTGTGGAAGAAGAAACAGGGAGAGAAAGCACACTCATTAGATGCTACACTGGTGAAGCACAAGGCCGGAATCAATACCTTGGCGATGAGCAAAGATGGCACGGTTTTGTACTCCGGCGCCTCGGACAGACTGATATGTGTCTGGATGGACAGCGGCGGCGGGATGATGGCGGTGGCAGTGATGAGGGGCCACGCTAAGTCTGTGTTGTGCTTGGCTACTGTAGCAGACATAGTTTGCAGTGGCTCTGCTGATCAAACAGTGAGGATATGGAGAGGGATCGGAAAATTATACTCGTGTCTAGGAGTTCTTGAAGGACACAGAGGGCCTATCAAATGCATCACAGCAGCATTTGATCGTAGTTCTAATCCATCGAACTGTCTTCTCTACAGTGCTAGTCTTGATTGTGATATTAAAGTTTGGAAATTATGTCTCTCTATATAAGATATAATTCAGTTTTTAGGAGTATAACATAACATTTAACCTGTAATGACAAGAAGAAGAAGAAGAAGTATTTTTTTTTTTTTCTTTTTGCACACTACTTTCTTTCAGAAAGGCTAATCATAAAGTGCAAAAAAGTGATTTCCTTTATAGTTTTATTCTTTTATATCCAGTCCCTAATTCCTCATCTTTTCTTCATGGTTTATGACATGGATTAGAACAACTTAAGGGGATCGTATATTGACAATTGTACCTAATCAAGAAGTATACTCCGTCTGTCCCCGAATAAGTGTCTCATGCTATCAGAACTCGTATACTAAAAAGACGGATAAGGCACTTATTCTAAAATAGGACACTTAATCGCGGACAAGTTTTATTTTCAAACAGAACACTTATTTGGAGACGAAGAGAGTATTCCCGATGTCAAAAAATAGATTTGACTAGTCTTTCTAGAAGACCGTGCATATTTATTAGTATTTTATTTCAATGTCCTCAAAGCAAACTCCAATATGGCAGAGCAAGGTGGCCAACCACCAGGGCTTTTTTGTAGAGCCTTAGCAAAATGGGGTAATAAAAATAATTGAAACCCAATATATGACTCCACTAATAATGAAATAACATTTAAAATTTGAAATAAATATTCTATTATTTTGATGGAAGGCCATTTGGCTATTTTAACAAGATAAAGTCCATCCCTTTTTACAGAATGTAAAGGTATGATTTGGCATGCCCAAAAAAGTAATAAATAATAGTGCAATAATTTTGCTAAAGAGGACATATATATGCAGAAGCGAGTTGTACCATTAGTGAATGTTAATATTTTATTATTAATCTTTTTTCAGCTTATAATAATGTCGATGCATTATATACAGATATACATACTCAAATACTTTGGTCATGCCATTTAATCTTTAGGATGTCAGAATGCAGAGGCACATATAAATAGTATTACTGCGCATGTGATCAAATCAGAACTGAATGCTAAAAATATGTATAAATACATATATTAAGGGAATCTATCCACCGGTAGCATATTAACATTGGCTACAATGACATGATAGTGTGGCACGAGTTGTGTGACACGAGTAGCTGAGTATTTAGCATGCTAGAAAAAACTAATGTAACGAACAATTTATGTGACACTCCTACATTATCAATAGACTTATTAACGTGCCTATTGTGAGCATGTGAGTATTTCAATATATAATAAAATAAGGATAGAGACTGAGTGCGTTACACTTTTTATGGTCTTCACTCGCTGGATGAAAGGCAATGGAAGGTAAAAAGTAAAAACTACCAAACCTAGTATATTTTAAGTAATTGCCAACATGCAATTGAGTAGCCTGTCGTTGTACCTAATTCACTACTAGGAAAAAAATAAAAATAATCTTTAAATTCTATATTCCAACACCAACCTTTTCATCGTTCAAGTAATTTAGGCAAACTACAACAATATCTCGTGATAGAACCTATAAAAAGAATGAGGGAAAGGGAAAGAGGCTCTACTGTAGCTAGCTAGCTAGCTTAATAACAATTTTAGAATGAATCCAAAAGGAACTTAAACCTTAAATGAGCTTAGTTGGAGGTTATTAATATTCGGCTAAATGCGATAACAACACACTGTTTGTCTTATAGGTACAAGATTAATGGGTTCGGAGTGTTCGCACTGATATGGACAAAGCCTAAGAAGGTGATTGGTACGTGGGAATGATGAGAGAATGAAATAACCATTTCTGCCTTCATTCTGATTCCTTTGATTTGTATATTTTACCATTGGGAATCATCATTCAGTTTGGAATTACTATTCCAAGAACTAGAGAGATGAGATTAGTCATTCTTTCTGAACTAATGGAACTACGCATTCCCGATCCTCTTAATTAAATCTTAATTACTTTCTTCTGTCTTTGTCATTCATCTCCCTTCATCATTCCTTTCATACGTTTATTTCATTCCAACCTAATTTCAATCATTCATACTAATCACCTCCTAATTGTAGGCAGAAAACATATAAAAACAAATCTTTGTGTTCAACACGAAGCAAGTAAGCAACCATTCACAACATTCCCAGTAGAGAGATAATCTCATAATGTCGCAGGTATTGATGTATAAGGGATGCAAATGAAATGCCAAAGAACCTAATGATTGGTATTAGAACAACAAACAAGTACATACTAGTGCACAAGAGGATTGACCAGAAGAAGAAAGAGAGAAAAATATATCCAAGATATGATGTACATCAGTGTGTTTCTCAGTTGAATGACAGAAGAATCTTGATTGTCCACAAAAAGGTACTAGATAATACAATAATACAGATAGCTAACTAAACCTTGATGGTCTAAATCTACTTCATAGTGGTAGCTTTGATGGGATACCTGGAGCGCGAGGATATTTTCTTGGTGTAGGACCATCTTTCACGCATATAATGGCCGTTCTTTGTCCATATTTACTATGAGATTCCACTGAATTAAAGCACAAGATTTTGTTAGCAGTTTACACAAGTTCAGCTTGATTTTGGACTTAACATCTGATGGCTCAGATTGACATGGAAAACACCAAGTCATGCTTAGGGCGATCATATTAGGATTACTATTGGGATTTATTGCATTAATCGAATGAAGATATTAGGACTGCAGTTATAGTGAATATACTTTGATGAATTCCCAGATTCCCTTGGCCTGTCAAAAATTTCCAGGAGCGAGATAAATTTGATATGGCTAAGAACCCAAGAGGGACTTAGTAGTGGTACATTAGGAATATATGGAAAGATAAAAGGTTAACACGACCTCTTTAAAAAGCTCTATACATTGATAATGATTAAAAGAGAGCTAAAAAACATAATTTTAATGGTCTCAATTGTTGTAACCACAAGTAAAGTAGAAAGAATAGGTTAATTAGACAAAGTAAAAAAGTAGATGCAATAACTATGGGCCATTCTACAACATGAATAAATGAAAGTTAAAACAAGAGATGCATACCAAAACATGTTTGCAAGAGAGAAGCGCCCATGAAATGAATAGCTTTTTCAGCATTTACAACTTCCTCCTGGATGGGATGGTTGTAACAGTTATATATTAGATCATAAGATACAAAAGTTTGATGCATATACCTCTAGATTTATGCATATGCCAACAAAAAACTATGTAAAGATGAACATGCACGTCTAAAATCTAAAAAACATCTATTAGTAAAACCATAGGAGGATAAACTAAACAAATACGGAACCTATAATTTTGTGTAAATGATAGGTAATAACAGAAAGGGCTTAAAACTTCCATTTGAAATAGCATACCTGTGGATCATGACCCTTTGCTGCCACAAACAAACCACCAACTCGGACTAGAGGAAGACAATATTCAGCTTCATGCCAGCAAAAAGAAAATGATTAGAGATTGATAGATGGCCCAAACCAAAGAATTAAAGCACATCAGTTACCAGTCTTTACCCAGAACTCTCATTTCTGCAACTGCTCTAGCAACTGAAATGTCAAATTTCTCTCTGTGGTCAAGGTTTTGTCCTACATTCTGTCCTATACAGAGATCAGATTATATATGAGAAGACACCCGAATCGAGAGAAATATCAAGAAACAGATTAGTTATGATACTTCATTAATACTAATGCTAACTAGTGAGCAATGCCACAAAAACAGCTACAATAGTAAAATTTACATGATACCGACACTCGTAAGTAATTTATCCCAGTTCAGAAATCCTAATCCTACAACACTCACAAAACGAAACAACCAAAAACAATATCAATCCTCAATGTTGACATGAAAACTCATACCTCAGCTCGATCTCGTACAATTTGAACATTCTGCAGGCCAATGAGGCCAACCACATGCTCCAAGAAGATGCAACGCTTATTCAAGGATTCCAACAGAGTCACCTTCCAACCTAAGCAACACAAAATCATCCGTAAGAATGAAAAATATACAACAAAACATTTTCCCTGAAAATAAATTAAGATCATGATCAATACTAGGGCATGCAATGGCCAGAATCAATCCAGGAAGCCCTGCTCCACTTCCAACATCAACAACACTCAAATTTTCAAAAGAACTCCCGCAACGCAACAAATACGAATCCCGAACCGGTTCGATAATCGCCAGGGAGTCCTCCACGTGCCTCTCCATCACCTCGTTTTCCTCTTTCACCGCCGTCAGATTCATTTTCTGCACATCCGAAACGATCACATCCAAATAATCAACAATTCAACATCATGTAAAATACCAACAACGATAATCGAACTACACTTTGGAAGCAACAATGTGTAACACCTGATTCCATTCGAGGAGGGAGTTAATGTAGAGACGAATTTGATGCTTTTGGTGTGAGGTCAAGGCTTCAAAATTGGGGTTACCAGCTGCGGCGGCGGCGGAGGTGAAGGCAGGGGAGGAGGCGCGTGAGATAACGGCTTCTCCGGCGGTAAAGTGGCGAAGTTTTAGCGTTGATGGTTTAATTGTTGGAAGGTGTTTGAAGAAAGTCCTCAGAGAAAGCAGAGAAGAAGCTGAATGGAAAGCGTGGACGCTTATAGAAATCAACATTTTTGGCGCCAGCCCTTCCGCCAAAATTGAATACGTTACCTTAAAATGGAATCACAAATGGGCCGGGCCTGCTTTCTTTTATACAATTATCCGGCCCATATTTATAAACTATAATAACAATGCCGGATTGCCGTTTTTAGAAACTTTTATTTTCATTTTTTTTTCAATTTTTGACTTTCCGATTCTGGAAATCATAATTAAAAATGGTACATTAATACAATTATTTATTAATAATTTACAATCATGCAATTAATAAAAGACGTTACAAAATCAAAATTAATGGTACAAATTAATTTATTTCCTAATTTTACTGATTTTGTGCCTATATAATCTAGAAATCTACAAGCAAAAATACTCACTCACTTTATCTTCTTTGTATAGTTGTTCTTTTTTGCTAGCAATTGATTTAGGTTGTGCAAACATTCAACAAGTTTCTAATTGTCGCTCATGCTTCTCAACTATTGTAATTATAATAACATTCGTGATTTCGTCCGCCTTCATTTCGCCTTTCAAGACGAAATAAAGCACGATTGATATGAAAGAAACTTCTTCGTCATTTTGTCCGCCTTCATTTCGCCTTTCAAGACCAAAAAAAGCATGATTGATATGAAACAAGCTACCACACAAGAGCATTGCAATTGCTTTTCGTGCTTCCTTACGAATTTCATGCTCACGAAAAAAGTTTAGAGATCTATGATTTGGTCAAGAATGTATAGTTTTTAAAGTTGTAATAGGTTATTCATTGATTATTATTTTTGTTACTACTTTGTTTTAGATTTAAAATATTTTTGCCAATGAGAAAATTAGAAAATTTATATATGAAATATTTTTCTTAATTATATAAAAGTTGAACAGTCTCAATTGAATTGAATTCTATCTCTCTCTACAAGCTATTATTTTCTCCTATTGATTGTAATGTGTATGTGTGTATAATTATATATATACATTGTTATGCTTTTAACATATATATATATATATATAAATGTATAACATTTGAATAATTTTCAACAACTAAAAAAGTGTACTAACATGTCAATGTTAAGATTCAATAGTTATAGCATATAACTTCGGGATTCAAGTAATAAAAAAATCAATATAAAAATCATTTTGCTAATTTCATGATTTTGTTACGTGTTATTTTATTTTGTAATTATATATGTATATAGGTTTAATATGAATTAATTAGCCTTTTCAATATTTTCAAATGCTATTTATTTATTAGTGGATAATTCACTATGATTTAATTTAACCTTAAAATTACATCAAATGTAGCTAGGATCGACATGCATAATATTTTTAAGGAGCATACAAACATTTTAATAGGAGAACTACTTAATAATAAAAAAAAATATTTATACTACAAATATAAAGAGTGGGTTGATAGATCTAAAATCCTTGAATACAATAATTAATACTACACATATAAACACGACGGGTGTTTACAGACGGCTTGATGAGTGGTCAGCGGTTTACGGATTTCCAAAAATATAACATTTATTTTTCCGTTTCATCACTATACTTTTCTATAAATCAAATGTATAAATGCTACTCCCTCCGTCCCATGATAAGTGGTTACTTTCTTTTGGGCACGGATATTTAGGAGAAGAGTGTTTAAAGTGTAAAAAGATAAAAAGTGGTGGAGCCCACATTTTTTATGTGAGAGAGGGTGTTTCCATATTAGGAAAGTGGCCACTTATGATGGACAGCCCAATAAGAAAATGTGGTCACTTATGACGGGACGAATGGAGTATAATTTTTGTGGATATTGTCATTTTTTCATGAGTTTCCTCCATCAATTAATAGCAAATTTTGATATAGCATAAATTACGATAAAAAAATTAATGGATATCATTAATCATGATAACAAATTTAATGCATAGCGTAAAAATCACGGCAACATAATGGAATTTATGGACTTGATTGGTCATTTCTCTCTCGATATTTATATAGTTTCATTTCCTATATATAGTGTTAGTATGTGAGTTCAACCCTACACCTTCAAGGCATATTTTTTGTTCATTCTTTGCTTTTCATTTTGTTCTATCTATAGGACTATATGTATTATTGGACATATTATAAATATATACACGTTATAAACAAATATAATCATGAAGACTAATGTTCTTCATGTTTTCAATCTACAGAAATTGTTCAAGATCTTCCAGAGAGGAGAAATGAATCAACAAGTAACGAACAAAATGATTTCATGAAAAGTATTGGGAATCAATCATGATTATCGTTTATATAACTACAACATCAAAGCTAGCTCAAAATCAAACGGCGCATCAAAGTTCGAACCACTCAATCTTATTTGATTTTTTAAGTAGTATTGTTGTAACATAGTTTTATTTATAAAAAAAATTGTACTCCCTCCGTCCTGAATTGGCATGGTGTGGGAGGGTGGCACGGTAAGTAAGTTTTTACATTTTTTATTGCATTTGCTAATGTTGATAATTTACAAGATTTCTTATAAATTTGAAGTCTCTTTATGTATTTTATGGAATTTTAGAAATAACATTTGATATACTCTTTTAATTATTGATTCTATCTAAAATGTATACATTGAGATTTAATTATTATCAATTGTAATAATTACGAGATATAAATTCATATTTAGAAGTTCAAAAATATAGTTAGTTCTAGACGCATGAAACTCTATATATATAATCAACTATATATCCTTAATTCGCTCAAAAAAACTATATATTCTTAATTATATTTTATTCTAACTGGTACTATTATATTTCAGTTTAATAAAAATTGTGCAGGCTGCAACAATAAATCTATTGTCAATAAAATTTTCCTAAAAATTGTATTTCAATCAATCCACATAGGTAGCTATCAACTATGATTAACATTACCAGAGATTATTTATTCTACGTCTCGGTGTTCCATCCGTTTCATATTTTAATTTTTCAATTTTTTCTCATTTTTTCTCATTTTTTCTTGATTTTCAAATGTTTAATTCATTAATTAGTATTAATTAGGATTGATTATACCCAATTAGGGTATATATTATTATACATATTTAATTCTCTAATTCTAAACCAAAAATTATATGAGAGAAATGTTGGAATTATTTGTGTATTGTGATTCTTTATAGTTAGCACAACCGTTTAAATAAACTGGGTATTTATATTTAGCATTTAATATATATATATATATATATATATATATATATATATATATATATATGTCAAATGTTAAAAAAAAATTTATAAATTTTATTAGATCTTGATTTCACTGAAGAACGGGAGAAAAAGCATGCATTGAGAATTTTGAAGTTCTACGAATCATGACAAACATAAGGAAAAAAAAGGGAAAACAGAGGGTCACTTCAAGTTCAACATAACAAAAAAAATTTGTATTATATTTTTTGTTTTTATTTATTATGGAAAGAAAATTCGAATTTTGGTATATTGTGTGGGCTTATAATAAAGTACCTAATTTTCAATAATCAAAGCGACACTGTTGTGATCATTCAACTCGCCAATTCGCATAACGTTCATGCCAGATCAACTTCGATTTTGTTGAAATTGAAATTGAGGATAAATCTTGAAATGCACAAAAATTATATATTTATACCACATTCTTTATTTGTTCGAGAAAAAATTGGAATTTGGCTATATTTTTAGACCAAATTAACCCATTAAGTAACTTTGTTTATACTATTGTCTAATATTAGTTCTGAAAATATGTAAAACTGGATACATTCATCAGATTAATTTACCAGTTTCATATAACATTATGTAGCAAGATCAATTTTTTCTATCAGAATCTCCTCATTATTGTAAGCACATAGATAACACTAATTCATTCACATACCATTAAAGTTTTTTAAATACAATCTTGAAGTTCATACCATTAAATTCTTTAAACTAAGGAATTTTTGTGCCACATTAAAAGGGACTTTGGAATTATTAATAATGAAATTTAATAAAATTTTAATGAAATTTGAATTAATAATTTTAATTTTTATTCTTGCCCGATCATGATTATCTTTTTTAACAATATATCAAAAAATATGAGGAAAATTACACAGTAAATTATTTGTATTTAGGTAAGTATTATGAAAATAATACTAAAGTATCAAATTGAGAATTTTGAAAATCATCAAAGTACTATATACTATTCCCTCTGTTCCATAAAAACATTTACAATTTACCATTTTGGTATGTCGTCCCATAAATTATTCACTTTTCATTTTTGGATTCCTTATCTACTCACAAAGTGGGACCTCTTCTCCATTCCCAACACACACTCACTTAATATTTCTTAAAATTTGTGCCACCAAAATTGCCGAATATTTTTGTGGAACGGAGGGAGTACATACTCAAATAAAAACAAATAATATATATTATATCCACAAGAAATTATTATTTTCAATTGTTAAAAACTTCATAAATTGAAGACAACACCCATTAATAGAATAAAAACTTTAAAAAATGATAAAATTCAGTTTACACTGTGCATCGCACGGAAATAGTAAAAAATATGCATGAGTTTGTTAGACGATGATATTGAATTCAACGACATTATAGAGCAATTAATTGGATTATCGCCCAATATTCCTTGATAAATCTGCTGTATTTACTAATTCAATGAATATAAATGAGATTGTTTGGGAAAAGTGTTGGAAGTATCTTTATGAAAATATTGTATATATGCAATAGAATCGTGTACAAAATTCAAGTATTTTTTTAAAATAGTGAAATTTCATATAAAAATTATTTAATAATTATAATACATTTCAATTCATGTCAGATCAACATTTGACTGAAGAACAACTAAAGAATCATATATTGATAGAAATCGAAAAGATTATGCACAAGTGTAGACACAATCTGCGATATTTTAATGAGATGCAATATCTCGACTCTGAGTATTTTTGTTAGTCGTGTAATAATTTGATAAATGACGAGTTACACTATAATCGATCAGATTTGGCAGCAGAACATGCTTCGTTGATGCGTGATATTACTGAAGAATGCCACATGTTTTAAATGATTATTGATAAAGTACAGTCAGAATCAAATCGTGTTTTTTTTGTTTGTATATGAATACGGTGGTACTGCAAAAACATTTATTTGGAGGATGTTATTTGCAATAGTAATATCAGAAGAATACATAGTACTCAGTGTAGCATTAAGTGGGATAATATTTTTGTTGCATGTGGAAGGGTTGCACATTCCCGATTTGTTATCCCGATAAATTCAAATGAAGATTCAATGTGCAACATCAAACAAAGAAGTTCGCAGACTTAACTCCATATCATATGTAAAGTAATAATATGACATGAAGCATCGATGATACATAAATATTGTTTTGAAGCTCTGGACAACTATATGTTGGTTACTCGGGAGTACAGAACCGAAGTGGTTTGAAGACCGTGTTATGTCATGACAAAGATAACATCAATAGTGCATGTACAATGAACGTTATTTATAACAATTTTTTTTAGAATTTATAAATATATGAATTTTGAATGAAACTCTAATTATTTGATCGATACTTACGTTTCTTATACTTCTTTACTCATACTTATACAATTTTTTAAAAGAATAACAAAATTCAACATATCCCGTGCATCGCACGGGTGCGGTACTAGTAATATATAAACATAGCCCCATTTTCTCTCTTTATAGCTCTATTTAAATTATTAATAATAATAATTTTAAATATACTATTATACCCTTATATACATTAATATATCATTTTAATTAAAAACTAATAGAATAAACCCTAAAAAATATCCATTGGTATAACCCCCACCAAAAACACGTCAGAAGAGGAAGAAAAAAATCACAAGGAAGTTCTCTTTGAATATCCAATATATCAAAAACGATGAAGTTGTGCGACGGCATGGGCGATCAACTCAGAGAGAGAGAGAGAGTACTGTGTGCAATAGTTGTGTGGGGGAGGAAGAAGTTATCGGTTGATCCATTAAAAGGGAAGAAATAGATCAAAGATTTCAATTGGTGAGTTTTGTCAGAAAAGAAAATATTTCATGTTGTGATGCACGGTTTTGCAGGCTTACGAACATCAAATAGTACATGAAATTGGATGTAGATGAAGGATGTAAACTAACTATGCTAAAATACCTAAATCATGGATCAAAGCTAATAAAATATTTTGCGAAATCAAACAAGAGAATAAGAAATTAAATTCTAAATTATAATTTGTTGTAAGGTTCAATGAATAAACCAATTTTTTGTATAAATTCTCCAATTCTTTCTTTAGCCCAGAGATTCATATATACCATTCATTTGCAAGAAAGAATTTAGCCAATTTCATAGTTCGATGATGAAGAGCGAGAGACAAATTGGTGTGTTGGGGGTTATGGAGTAAAATATTTATTTTTAATTAGAAATTTACATTAGGGACTATAATTAAGGATACAATAGTACATTTATTATTATTATTTTTATTAATTTAAATAAGGGACTACAGTGAGAAAAAAAGGGGCTATGTTTAAAATTACCCTTCAATGATTTTTCTTTAGTTTCTATTGAATTTGAAGTTACTATTTTCGGAATAGACAGCGATCGTCCAAAAAATTTCAAGTTCAAGAGTAAATTATGGAAGAGAACGTTTTTTTTTTTAATGAAGGAATTGATTTTTCATGTTAGATTTTTCAATAAAGCAAGCATGAAAAGTAAATTTCTTAAAATCTATTCATATACAACAAATTTAACGCATGTTTTTGTTTTAAAAATAAATAAACATTCCAAATCACTGATCTATATTTATAAACACATCATGAATTTAAACAAAAATGAGCAGGTACACCATAAAGCAGTAGAAACCCTCATCTTCAATGAATAAATATTACTATAAATTAAATAACTAAAGAATTGTTTTTAAAACTTATTTTTAAGTTAAGAAAAATATTTGAAAATGCTGAGAAAAGTAATTATCACTTTTTGCTAAAGTTCAACTTTTCCATCATCTCATTGTGTTTGGCCACAAAAAATTTACTCAAAGTTGAGATGAAAGTGGAATGAAAGCTGGTAAAGTATGGATGACTTTATCAGGGTCAAAACATAAACTCAGACCACCCTACAACTAATTTATTCTGCCAAAAGCAACTTTAATTTTATTATAACCCTTCATTTTTTAGCAGTAAAAGTGTTTATTTGATGTGTGCTGTTCTACGTTTCTAACGATAAAATAGTTAATGTTTGAGGCCAAAGGTCTCAAGTTCAAATTCATCGTGATAAAAGAAAAAAAGTGTTTATTTGCTTCTCATTTTTTTGGAAATAATGTAAAAAATGTTCTTTGAACTTCTGCGTTTTTTCCTAAGAGGAACACGGTGGACCGCACCATACGGTTGGTGTGGTCCTCGTATTTTTTTATATTAATTACTCTTTATTGAAGATTTAATAAACCTTAATACAGGTTTAATAATTAAATCATAATTACCTTCTGATTATGATCAATAGCACGGTACAGTTGATCGTACACAAGTTTTTTGCATTTTCCTAAATCCCACCCCCACCCTCGTTTTACATTTTTCCACTGTATTTTTTTTATCTTAACATAAAAGGAAGAGTCATATTATGTTGTATATATTTTCAGTTCTCAAAATCTATACTTATGTATTTTCCATTTTCTTTTTTGGGTAAATTATAATTCGAGTACTCCTAACGTTGTGTGATGTTTAGAAGATATTAATAGCTCAAATGATTAAATACAATAAAGTAAATAACGTTTCACATTTCTAAACAAAAAATCCTCAAAAAAATGTCAAATGTTAGCTTATTATAATTTTGTAAAGGTCGGGTTATTTCTATTAGTACATTGCATGATATATACTTTAAAATCAAAATCGTAATTTATCCTTTTTTATCTGAGCATGCAACTACCAGAGACAAGACTAGTGTCGAATGTTCCAACTAATTAATGTCGTTAACTTAATTAGATGTAATTAAAACTAAAACTTATAGGAGTACTATTATCTTTGAGAATGACTCGATTATATGATTATGATAAATTGCAATATTACCTCAAAAAAAATGATAAATTGCAATATAATTAGTTATTATATCTTCATTAAGCTAAGTATTGGCAGAAATATTTCGCCGATACATACTACTAGGCTGTATTACTTTTTTTTTTCTTTTATATTTAACACTATTTTGTTTTATATTTAACACTATTATGAACGTTATTAACTTAAGTTAAATTTGAGACAAAATACAATCACTTCATAATTCGGATAGATTCATATGATATACAAGAAATAATAATAATAATAATAATAATAATAATAATAATAATAATAATAATAATAATAATAATAATAATAATAATAAAACAAACAAACTGCTTACTACTTAGATATGGTTTCCTTCAACTCCAACATGTAATAGTTTTGCTGGTTGTTATGGAAACTCGAAACCCTAATTTCTAAAATATCAGAAGTAATCTAGATTTAGAGTTTTTTTTTTTTTTGAAGGAACATCTTGATTTAGAGTTAATTACGACAGTAGTAAGTGCTGTATTAATGCAAAACTCATAGAAATTAAAACGAGAGAGAGAGAGAGAGAAATAAAAAAATATACGAACAAGAGATTATTCATAGAAAGATCTAAAGTAAATAAGTATATATAGATATATAGATCTAAACAAACTGACTGTATATATCATTACATCTAAGACGTATTTCTGAGACAAGTCGATGGAAACAATTCAAAGACGACATGATTAATTTCTGCACCATAAATAAAAATAATTCAAACAAAGCTCGAGCTTATTCATACGAAAAATCATCAAGAAAAATTCCACGTGGTAGAATAAGGATTAATTAAAAAGCTGCAGCAAATTAACACAAACCCTATTAATAATCTATGCTAATAATAAATGGTGCAAAAAGATGAATTCGGACCGAGCGGCTTGATTCCCTGAGAGATCGATCGAAGAAGGATCTAAACCTTCTAAGAAGAATCTAGAAGTTTCTTCTTCCTTGAGCAACCATCTTCTCTGATCAGGCCAAGTTTACCATCATCAGTAAGCTGCAGGTTGTTTGTGTTCAAGAGAGAGAAAGATAGGAAAAGAGGCTATCTTTTGTTCTCTTGATCTCAGCTTATAGGTTGCTAGATATGTACATATTGGTGGTGGTGGGATGGTGGTGGTGGTGGTGGTGGGACGGTGGTGGATGCAATGATGGCGATGGTGGTGGTGGTGGTGGAGGAGGTGGTGAGGAGTCAGAATGGGGAAAGGTGAGAGCATGATGATTGATGTTTGAGAGAATGAAGAAAATTCCAAGGTTTTTGTATCAAATATTCCTTACAACTCTCTCTCTCTCTCTCCTCTATCTCTCTGTGTGTAGTATATATATCAATGATGTTTCCATTGCCCTAGTTGGACCCTATATGTCACATTTTGTCCATAAATTAAAGTACACCTATATAAAAACTCACTTTTTATTTTTAAACCACACTTTATTTTCAAACATGAAATTACAAGATTCTTGACCATGTGTACCTATTTCATAGGTTTTTTGCTGTGTATATACTGTTGATTAGGTTTTTGAGCTACAAGTATTTGACTGTATATTCTAGATTTTATATACGTCGACGACCGTGTGATGGATCGAGATTTGTCAGGCGGTTTGTATATTAGATCAAAAATCTTATCCAGTGGCAAATCAGTTATTTTTTTATACTATTTTTGTAGTTACTTCATTCCAGTCTACAGTTTAGTTGATCTTAATTGATACATTATATGGTCTGATACAAGACTCTCCTCAATATTAAAGCATGTACACTTATTAATTAACTTAGTTAATAGTTTTTCAGTTTTAAATTGATAAATTCTTGTTGAACATACTATGATATCAATCAATCATTTGATTTGGATGAGAAAAAAAAGGGTGGGCTAAATTAAGATTACATTTGAAGAATTTATTCGTGTATATGTAAGTATATATGTATATGATGAGTTGGTTCTTCTTTTGGCAACAGTAAAGGCTGTTTATGTCTGTATATGGGATAGGATGAATATGCTCATGATTTTGCTTTATTGGTTTTAGGTAAAGAAGACTTACACATAACCACATAAATAGTTAAAAATAATTAAACAAGTACAAAAGGAATCACACAATTCTAGAAATTTAAAAAATAGATTAAAATCTGAGCTGAGAGAATAATAGTACCTGAGAAAGAAGAGCTATTTATATATAGGTGTTTTCTTGAAATTTAGTTGTTAATTCTGTCTGTTCGCATATCTTCAAGATTTCAGTATTATAGAGAATAAGATACTTATAGTAGTATATACTTATAATAAAAAAATAGTAGTATTTGATTTTCTGTGAAAGTGTGATACATCAAATTGCGAGCTATTTCCAGTTTCTGCTCAAAAGAAACTTGAGAGAACAAATAATTGAACACATTTTATCAGCTTTTCTTTTTTTTCTTTTATCATTTTATAGAGACAAAAATATGCACAAATGCAGTCCTTTTATTCCATGAAAATGTCTTGACCTTTTATTTGTTCCTTTGTATTTATTGGGTTTCTCGTTTTGTATTATTGGCTTTATACTTTCTCATTTTCTCTCTTCTTCCTTATTTTCATTTGTATACGTTACTCCCTCCATCCCCGAATAAGTGTTCAGAACCGTCAAAAAATATATACCAAGATAGTGGATAAAATAACATATTTTACTCTTAATTATTGCATATAAAACTGAAAAACTGAACTTTTTGCATTCAGTCATCAAATAGTAAATGTGACAATTTAACATAAAATGTGCATTGAAAACTACGATAGGTCACTTATTCGGAGACAAAAATTTTGACAATTTGAAAACCAGTTATATATATATATATATATATATATATATATATATATATATAGATGAGTTACTATAGGAACTATTCTTCCTGTGAGAACATGCTTAAATCTATATATATTCATGCTTAAATCTACATATATTCATGCTTCGATTAATAATGACAATCATAGATCATACAAAGATCAACCGTTCAGATTGGTTCCTAATTCCCACAATAAGAATAGTTTCTATTAGAGCTGTCAAAATTCCGGGCCAAGCCCGCCGGGCTTTTTGGAAAAATCGGGCCGATCGGCCCGGCCCGAAAAATTCACCGGGCTTGAAATTCTGGAGCCCAGCCCGGCCCGGGAACCATTTTATAGTGGAATTTTACCAGACCGGGCTGGCCCGAGCCCACAGGGCTTTTATCCAATTCGGGCTGGGCCGACCCGGCCCGAAAATTCTCCGAGTCTGAAATTATGGGGTCCAGTCCGGCCGGAAATCGGGCCGACCGGACTTTTTATACAGCTCTAGTTTCTATATGAACCAATCTCTATAAATATATGAGTGTGTGTGTGTGTGTTTAAGTAAATTTAATTACTCCTATGCCCTTTACTTGGGAATGATGATTTTGCCAAGTTTTATGAGAATTTAATTTAAAATGATGGTCAATCTTGTATTCAGATGTGTTTGTTGAATTTTTGATAAAATGGACAAGTATAAGAACCAAACAATTTTATTTATCTTTGAAATACTCGGAGTTATAAATATAATATGTAAGGTGGAGTTTTTGGTTGGTCTCTAAAAATTTCATAATAAAAGACCAATAAATTAGCTGAAATATAACACAAGCAACGACATTTAATTGCAAATGCTGCTATGATCTCAAACTAGAGAGAGAGAGAAAAAAGAGTGATCTACATATAATCAAATATACAGCCAATAATTTTTCTGTTTTATTGCTTCTTCATTAATTAATATATTTGTTCAATAGTTTAATCTGTTTTTTCATTTATTCCACTGTCAGTTTTGCATTTTCACTTCAAGTAAGTATTTTTAATTCATGAAAAAACCCTATTCTCTCTACCACAAACAATAAAATTTTAGGTTCAATTCTAACTCATAATTTTTGAAAGAATTTTTTCCTTCTTTTCCCTAAATATAATGAGCCCAATCCAAAGTGGACCGGTTGAATAAAGGGCCGACTTTAACGCAACTTAAAATGGGCCTCGTAAGGACGATACAGCGATACGGCTCGGCCCAATTATACATTAATCGAGCCTAACTTTTGGGCTTTTCTTAATGAAAGTCTTTAGATGTATAAATATGATATAAATTTAACACAAAAACTCCCGTGTGAGCGATTACACAAGATCAGTCGCAGCTCCATGCACACGCCGGAAAAGAGAATTAATTTCGGCGCGTATATTACACGCGCTATATAATTTTTTTAAATAGGCAGGTGCGTGCATTATACATGTCCATTTTTTTTTTGTTTTTTTGTTTTTTTTATTTTTCTTTAATATTTTCCAATTAGGATTTATAATCTACAATTACAATTTATTAATCTTCAATTAGAATTTAATAATTTTCAAATAGAAATTAAAATGTATTAATCTCTAATTAAAATTTATTAATTTTTAATTAGAATTTATTTTAATTAATTAAAATTTTTAAAAATTCAACTCTGATATGCAACCGATGGCACCGGAGAGTGCATCTAAATTTAAACGATTTGGACGTATATTTGATTTGAAGTATCCATGTTCCGGTGGCACTTAATTTTTTTTGTCTTCCGAATAATCCAAAAATTATTTCGGAATTGTTCAATAATCTATGTGGCTTCTTCTAGCATAATATTGCTAAAGAATATGATCGATGTATATATTTATCACAAATGACTACTTATTTTTTCTCAAAAA
This sequence comes from Agastache rugosa, assembly GCA_031470985.1. Taxonomy (NCBI): domain Eukaryota; kingdom Viridiplantae; phylum Streptophyta; class Magnoliopsida; order Lamiales; family Lamiaceae; genus Agastache; species Agastache rugosa. Next base: position 31,491,465 of record CM062605.1, read on the forward strand.
AAATCACAAATAAACTACTAAAAGTCATAAAATCTCGTCATTATTTCGGAAAGATTAATAATAAATATTTTATCAAAAAAAACTTGCGACGAGTATCTATATTTGTTGGGCTCCCAAGCTTAAAGTTGTTAGAGTCCAAGATTTGCTTTGGTCTTCTCAAAAATAAATCATACTTGTAAAAAAATGTTCACACTTATATATTCACATTTGATTTATTTTTAGTATAAATGTGATTTGCACTTGTATTGTATGCCCAAATGTCATCCCATATTTTAATCACGCGTAACTTTTAGTATCTAACAATCAACAATATTAATCAAAGTTTTGTATATCTTAGCTAACCTCAGCAAATTAACCTGTATTTGCGCAAGAGATTTTAGTATTATTTTGAAATTGAAAGTTGAAGTAGATAGATACTCTTTGAACATGTTCTGTCTTAATTATGCCAGGTTAGTAAAAAAATAAAATCAAAGGGTGCCAGTATAAATTAATACTCTTTTCTTTTGGTAATTTATTTAGGAAAAAAAAATTGATAACATATAAGAATGATTCTTCTAAGCATGGCATTGCTCTGTCTACAAGAGAAACCAGAGTTACTCGCAAATAAGAATATTTTACCAACCCAAAAAGGCAATAAAAATAAAAAATAAATAAAAAATAGCGTGGATAATCATTATACTTCAAATTTATTATTAGAGAGACGGATAATTATCCTACATTGGAATTTCAAATCATTAATATGCATCATCGAATGATCAATATATATAGATACGGAAAAAAAATTGAAATCAAATTGGGGCGTTTTCCTTTCAATTTTCGAGGGAACATTATCTTCGGTTTTAGATATTGCTCTACTGTTTCCGACAAAATTGATAGATTCACATTTAACAAACTCAAAATTATTAAAAAAGAAAAAAAAAATGGACCAAAATAAACTCATGTCGTTGCTCAATATAGACCATGAATTTGGTCTCAATAGTAAAGATTGTTCTCATTTTCATTAAAACATTATGGAATACTCATCCGTCTCATTCAATTAGTCTACCTACTGTTCGGCACATAAATGAAGAATAAGTGTAAAAAGATAGAAAGTGAATAAATCCACTATTTTTGAAGGGTTAATTCTTTTTTTATTTGGAAATAGACAAATTGAATGGAATATCCATTAAGAAAAGACAAATAAATTGAATGGAAGGAAGGGAGTAGTGAAAATAATTGACAACGTATTTATTGTCATTCCCCGGCATTAAAAGAAGGTTAATGGCCAATAAAATTGACATTTTGACATATTTTGTGATTTGATTTTTTTTTTTTTAGTTTTAGCAATTAAAATTGGACATTTAAAGCCAAGTCCCTCCACAGTTGTGTGATGTGTCAATTTTATTATTTGTCGCATCTCGACTCTTCTACAGTCGATACTTCAATTTGAATGGACTTATATACTTCATTAAATCTAAATAACAAAATATTTCATTTTAAAAAGTATATGCATGTCGTAAATGTATAGTACCTAACATTATTGAAACCAACATGTTTTAAGAATGATTGGGAGTGTAAACTTCTGAACAATTATTTCAAATACAGTATAGTATTCATTAATTTTTCCCGAAACTTGATACTACTTCCTCCGTCCCAATCATATAGGCTTGTTTTCCTTTTTCGGATGTCCCAAATATATAGGCCGGTTTCTATAAAAAGTAATGTTTTTTTTAACTCATTTACTAATTTACCCTTATTTAATTATTGGATTGACTCATAGAAAAATGTAGAATCATTTTAGAATTTAGTGTTAATTTTTATGAGATTTGACTCATTAAATATTGATTAGAAATGTAATTATATATTGTTTCTTACCTTGATGTTTTTATGCACTTTTTTTTTTACAGTTCCATACGAGTATTAAAAAAAATTTAATGATTGTTGAATTCAAAAAGTTGATTGTTAGGTTGAATACTTGAATTCATGTATTTCTTTACTTTAACATTAATTCATAATCAAACAATAAATAAGGTCATAGTAGTAAGTTTGCTTGTATAATTTGTATTTCCAATAATTTCTTAATCCTAGTACAAACTCCAATTAGCCTATATGATTAAGACGGATGGAGTATTAATTTAAATAACTAAAAAGAAAACATACAAAAAGAGAGAACGAATGTTGAAAGTTGAAAGCTTATGACATCTTGTAATAAATTCCGCCATTCTAGAAAAAGCAGCCCACAATCTTCAACCATATATAAATAGCAATTATATATACATATAAATAACCAAAAGCTAAGTATCACAATCCTAAACTCATTGTCGAAACAATTATTTCTCCTAAAAGAAACAAAATATGTTAGGCCCTAATCCTTAAAAATAAAGATTATCAAAAAGACTTTTAAAGTGAATAAATTAAAAAAGGAACCATCAATACTGACATATTCCACCAAAATTAATTACCACTTTCTAAATTTTGATTAATTACACCATAAAATTATCAATGCCAATCCCAACTCAGAACTCAGTTGAGTTCCGCCCGTAACTCTTGCCAACTCGGTTCCTGGCCTGAGTCACACCGCCCTTCATCACTGCTTCCCAGTCAACCTCCCCGTCCTCCGCCACCTCCGGCCATCTCAACCCCTCAATAATCCGCCTCGCCTTCTCCCTCGCCCGCTCGCTATCCGCCTTTACGACGTCAAGCAACACCTCCACAGCCCCAGCATCCCTCGCCAGTCCTTTGAACCTTAAACTCCGATCGCTTAACGAGTGTAAAGCAGAGACACAGTTCTCCCGAGTCGACTCGGAGCTCAACTCAGCCCGGTTCCTCAACAACCCTACCAGGCAATCCACCGCATTGGCATCCAGCAGCGCCGCCCGCCCCTCGTCGCACGCCGCCAGGTTGCACACCACCAGCACCACACGCGCCGCCACGTCCTTGTCCTTCAGCAGCCCCAACAGCGCCCCGGCCGCTCCGAGCCTAATCACCTTCGCTCGATTGCTCTGCACCTGCGTCAGGTGGTACAGCGCCAGAGCCGCGTCGTGGCGGCTCCGCCGCGTGCCGGATCTCAGCTCGTGCAGCAGCGGCGGCAGAGCACCGAGCACGCCGATGGCGGTCTTGTTGTCGTCCTCGAGCGCGAGGCTGAAAATCGCGCCGGCGGCGTGCTCCCGCGACTCGTCGTAGCCGCTCTTCAAAATGTCGATCAGCAGCGGAACAACTCCGGCTCTCACGATCTTCACCTTATTCCCCTTCTCGAGCGAGAGATTCACCAGTGCCGCCGTGGAGTTCGTCTGCACGGCGGCGTACCGCGAATTCAGCAACTGCTTCAGCACGAGTAGCAGCCGCTCCGAGCAGAGCGCGGTGCGAGATTCCTCGCTCGTCCGCGTCGTCTTCCTCAACTGAATCACGGCTTGTTCCTGCTCGTAAACGTCCAAACTCCTCATCTTCGTGATAAAATTCTCATCTTCCGACGACGAACTGATCGATGCGACATTCGAAGATCCTTCGTCCGCCACAAATTCCGATGAAGTGGAAGGCGACGACGAGTACGAGAAGCACGACGGCCGCGTCGCGAAGGGCAGCAGCGGCGTCGTATTGGCGATCACGGATTCCTCCGAGCTCGAATACCAGTTAAGATCCCTCTGATTCAATTCCGTCGCGGAGTGGGAGAATAAAATCGGAGGTGTTCCAGCGACGCCTTTCAGCAATTCCCTCTCCGAAACCCTAACCTTCGGGCTTTCTGGGGTTTCGGTCGAGCCCGAAAGCGACCGTATGCTCGACTCAATTTCCGAATGTACGGGCGGGCTCGGGCGGCCCGACCCGGTCTTGGAGCACCAGCTAAGAATAGCAGTTTTCAGAGCTAAATTGGGGATGACCGTCGAGAAATCGGGCTTCGACCCGTCGGGAAGCGTGGGGGTGAAGCCTAAACCTCTGCAGACGTCGACGCACGCGCGCTCGAAGGTCTGGCCGGAGGAGACGATGGTGGGGTCGAACATCAATGAGTTGGAGATTGGGCAGAGGAATTCCTGCGGCGGCTCCTTCTGGGCAGCGGCGGCAGGAGATCTGTAGAAAGAGATTCTCCAGCGGCGGAGCTTTCCTTTTCCGCCCATTTTTGGTTCCGATTGTTTGAGGTGGTGAAGATTGGGGTTAGAGGAAAAAGGGATTAGGGCTGAAGAGATTCATGTGATGAGAGATAAAGGATTCGGAGCAGCTTTTTATTGATGGTGGAGGGTTTTGGTAAAGATTGGATTTTTATGGGGGAAGGAAGAATCTGGGTGGACTAAGTCTGTGTGTGTGTGCGTGCGGATGAGAGAGAGAGAGAGAGAAATCGGTAATGTTGTTAACGAAGATGATGCGAGAGGAGATGCCGTTGCGCGAGAGAGCAGCTCTCGGTTGGGATTTGTGACTTAATTAGGATATTACTGATTAACTTAATTATATCATTCTTGAAAAGGAAAAAAATAAAGAAAAATATAGAAAGTGTAGAAAATTTTGAGATAAGATAGTATGGGGCAATAATTCTTTTTTGGCTGGACTAATTGTCAAATCCGTTATGCTTAAGTTTTATTGGTCTAGATTTGATACAAATATTGACTCACGCAAACATTTATTGTAAAATAAAATGTATTTACTTAATTATCTTAAAGACTAATTGATTTTATACTTTTTAAAGCTGCAATAAATGTAATTAATTAAGTTAGTATATTTTTAATAGAAACTCGCCTCCTATGATAACACGTTAATCCCAAAAGACAAACAATTTTTTTTTATTGGTAAAAAAATTCTTAAATAAATAAGGAAAAGAGCACAACAAAGTTGAGCTCATACAAATGAACCAATTCAAAAAGATGGTGAGAGTTCGACCAATTAAAATAATTCAAAACAAATACCCTTAAACCTAATGTCGAGATGGTACCAACAATTTTTAGGTCATGAATCGAGTGTAGTGAATGTGCCTGCTAATATGCAAATGAACATTCTTGATCTCATTTGTTAACTTACCAACAATTCTACTTCTATGAATAAGGTGATCTAGTTGTTTTAATGATGAATTCTAGTAAAAAGATTAAGATCCGAATATAACTACTAACTTTTATTTTAAACAATATTATTGAGTTACTAACTATTAGTTCTTCAAATAGTATATTTTTTTTTGTGGGAAAAATAAATTAATTTCAATTAAATGAAGTAAGAGACAATATTTTCTTATCGATGGAAATAAAATAACATCGAATGTTTGATATAATTGTATGTCATCATCTGAAGAGCCATGTCATTTTTATAGTTTTACGACATTAGAATGTTGGTTCATCCATATATTTGTTTTTAGCTAAACAAAATCATATATTACATTGTAATTTTTTTTATAAATCATACTTATATATTTTTAAAATAATAATCATATGTAAGATAAAAAAGTACAATCAATCCCAAAAACAAAATTTTCCGTTAGTAATGACAAATATTACTTCGAGTCGGCTATAATCAAAGATAAAAGAAGAAGGTTGACTTTGTGTACTACATAATCTATTAAAAATCTCGTTAATATTATATGGAAAATAATATAGAAACAATATCAACTGAGCACTAATTGAAATTATGCCAAAATAAATTTAGAGGCAAAATTTGGGATAACCAATATAGATAGTGGAAATTAATAGTTGGCCACAAACTTTATTTGTAGAAATTCTGGCCAACTTTTGGAAATTTGGACCAATTCTTCAACCACTATTAACCATCCATCCACCCATTTCATTTTTCAGTTTTCAAATTTCAAATTCTCTCTCTAAAAATCCTATTTTCTCCATTTCTTCCGTCGTACTTTCATTTTGCCGTCGCCGCCGCCGTCGTACTTTCATTCCGCCGCCGCATCGTCGTACTTCCATCCGCCAGCGCGCGCGCTTCGTACTTCCGGTCCGATCAGCCGCGCCGCCTTGAACTTTCACATTACGCCGGCCATATTCCGGATCGGCACGTCGCATTCTTCTAGATATACCGCCGCGCGGATTCTTCCGGATCCCGTTGCCTTATTTCACGGCTTTCTCTCCGGAATCCATGGCGTCACATTCCGGATCTAATGTCACTGGATGGTGTTCGTCTTTGGTCAACCGCGTCTGGTATGCCTTGGCACACCTCAGTACGAATGCAACGTATTCGTACCGGGTGTGACAAGGCATCTGCCAACTTGCACGGGTACGAATGGTCTATATACATGCAGTGTGCCAAGTCTAGGCGCGGTATGCCTTGGCACACTGCAGTACGAAAACATATTCGTACCGGGTGTGCCAGTCGCGATGCGCCTGAACTTGGCACGCACAGTACGAATGGTGTGTATTCGTACCAGTGTTCCAAGTCTATGCGCGGTATGCCTTGGCGCACACAGTACGAATATGTTGTATTCGTACCGTGTGCCAATCGCGACGTTCGGTGACGTGAAAAATGCGGGAAGAACACATATGCACGAAGATGACGGCAAGATCGGAAAATACGACAAGAACATGACATACTAGATCTAGAAAACTCAATTAAAATTAATACACTAAATTCAAAGTTGATATCTTAGATTAAAAATCATCAATCTACAATACAACCATCAAACAAGCAAATTTCCAAAATACAAGATACATTATTACGATCAAAGCTAAATTACAACCATAAAACCAACAACCTACAATACACCATCAAAGAACAAATTTTCAGATGGAGATGATATGATGACCGGAGAAGAAAGCCGCAAAATAGAGGAAAGTTGCATCGACGCGGAGAGATTGGCCATCTTGATTTCTTAAGATCTAGAAATTTGTGACTAATAGAAGAGAGAGAAAGAAGAGAGTCGATAATACACAAATCGGAGAAGACGACCGCGCGCATGCGGAGAAACGAATGCGAAGTTGAGAGAGAGAATCGTGGAACTCGAGAGAGAGAGAGAGAGTTCACGGATCCGGATGCGGATGCGGATCTTAAACAAGAGAGAGAGAGGTGAAATTAAGGGTATTTTGGTCTCTTTACCTCAAAGTTGGCCAGAATTTCTACAAATAAAGTGGATGGACAACTATTATTATTCACTAACTTGAAATGACATTCCACACAATTAACTCATAAATTTACTTACCAATTGAATATATCATATATTACCTTTCCCTTTTAGTTTAATTTAAAAAGGCGAATAAAATCATATATATAAAAAGAAAAAAAGATAGAAGTGAAAATAAGTGTGAAGCCTATCTTCTCTCGGAGCCCAAAAGCTCTACTCCGATCCCAAAAACCATATATACTTGTAATTTTGAAGAGTAATTTCGAAGACCCTTTTGTTCAAATATTTTCTGGGCTTCTGATTTATGCGCGTAGGGAGAATCCATGTTGACTGGAAAGAGATTGGCATGGTTTCTGATATCTATCTTGATTTTTTCTACATTTTACATCGAATTATCTGTGTCAAAATTGGACCCTTATGCAGCTAAGAAGAAGCGGATGAGCGAGAAAGTTCGCCAGATGTAATGTTTCTCTCTGCCACCCTTTTTCTTGATTAGTGGGGAATTTACTTTGTTTAGTGTGATTAATCCAGCTGACTTATAAAGTGATTCATGTCTTGTTTTTGGGAGTTCTTAGATTTTGATCTTTGTCTTTATGTTCGTAATAATTTTTTTATTGGTATTGATACAGTCATGTGTATTTGGTTTTGGAGTGATCATTTGCTATATATATGCTGCATTGAGTAATTTGGTATTAATTTGCTCGATTTCGGGCGAAGGCACATGGAAGTAATAGATTTCCAGCTTGCTTTAGTGAGGGTTGATTGAGGAAGGGGAAATTTTGATGTTGTTGTCATGAATTTGTTAAGAACTTAAGACCCCTCAATTTATAGGCTGAGCATCAATGGGCTAGAAATGTGAGTGGAGAAATATTAATCAATAAATGTATCGCGTTTGCAGTGTATATGTTAGAGCTCCACTCCTACATGAGTATATGTTGATGAAAATTGAAAGGCACTCTAAAGAGATGGACCTGCACAGGCTGCACTTCTACAATTTTTAAGATAATTAAATTATCCCATATAGGCTGATATTCGGACTCTCGCTTAGTCACTAATTTTTTAGAATCGCACCTTTAGTCTGTCAATGCACGACAGCTAAAACTTTTGTAGTATGTAAGGTGTACTTTCAGGCCTTGTGAACTTTGATGCATTTATAAATCACATTCCACCTCGTTAGGGGGGATAAAACCAAAAGAATCAAAGGGGGTTATCCACCTAATTGGACAAAGTTGGATTTTAGTAATCAACCCGTCTCCACTTAAATACACGAGGCTTTAGTATATTCGAACATGGGTAGGGAACAAAATTAAGTTTTTGAGCCTGAAACTGTTCGAGAAAAGATAAACTAATCAAATTGACACTTAACTGAAATATCTTGTCTATACTCACTCATTTCATCTCCATGACAGGTTTTACCATGCCTATGACAACTATATGATGTATGCTTTCCCGGTCAGTGTTTAATTTATATATTTGCAATATCCTGTGAGGTTATTTTACCAATCAGCACGGCTAAAGTATCTAATTCAAATGACTTATTCTTCAGCATGATGAATTGAAGCCTCTGACAAAAAGATTCACGGATTCTCTAAGTGAGCTTGGAAATCTGAGGGTGAGTATTAGACCTGGAGAAGTTTCTAATAAGTAAAAGACCTATTAGATAACTCTATATTCTTCCGATTTTTAGCTCGAACATCTGCCACAAGAGTATAATGGTTCAGCACTCACCCTCATTGAATCACTGTCCAGGTTCGATGTGCAACTTTTAGCTTAATCTGGCTTTAAAGCAACCAAATCTGGTCATCTGTTTATACTATGAACTTTTTTCTAGCTTGAGGACTATCATTTTAGTGGTGGCATCATATTGCCCTCAGAATAGTTCTGACATCCTCTTTCACTCTCAGCCTTGTAATTATGGGAAACAATACCGAGTTTGAGAAGGGAGTTCTTTGGTTATCTGAGAATCTAACATTTGATGTCGATGCCAGGATAAATCTCTTTGAGGTAATGAATCAACTTTTTGGTTTTGCATTTTAAGATAATCTCAGTCTTATTGCTGGAAAACCTTTTCTGATGAGGCTAAGAGGCTTTTGTTGTTTTGTACAATTATTATTATCGACTTTAGTTGAATACATCTAATATGATTCTGGCATACTATAGAAACAATATTTTCCGTAATCGACCGTGCTTTTGGAGAGATTTAATCATATCCTTTGCCTTTGCCTGATATTCTGTAGTGCAACATAAGAGTACTTGGAGGACTTGTGTCTGCTCATATTCTTGCAACTGATTCTACAAACAGGTTAACAAAAGGAACTTATAAAAATCAACTTCTTTTCCTGGCTGAGGAGTTGGGGCAGCGCTTTTTACCTGCATTTGGTACCCCTACAGGACTGCCTTACGCATGGATCAATTTGAAGGTACTGCTTGAATTATGCATTAAATAGCTGAGTACTACCTTTTGTTAATGTAACCTGTTCTGATTGAAATTGCCACTGCACAGTTCTAATAAAGTGGTTAATAGAATCACCAAACTTTTAGCTGGCTTCTGCCCCTGTCATGTTCTAAGATTTAAATATGATTGCTGGATGTTCTGGAAGTTGAATAATTGCACAGTCCACTGTACAGTCTATGAAACTTGTAACATGCTGAAGCCGGTAAGCGTTTGATAATGGCATGGGACTTTACAGTCTCTGTTCGCTTTTGTAGAGTTCTTTTTCCCATTTGTATCATTCTGCCTATATCAAGGTAAAGACAATAATTCAGTTGAGTTTCTGTTGCTTTCTGTAACAAAAACTCACCAAAAAAATCCTTATCCACATGTTTTTTGATTTAGGAACTTCATCGACACCTACTCCTTTTTTTTTTTCAATAGATAACTTCTTCAAAGAGATGAATTAGATGTTCGATGTACCTAATATCCCCAACTGTTATTCTCAGCTGGATGAAATCATGTCTACACAACATTTACAGATTTACTCTCTAGTTTGTTCTAGTTTCAAGGATCTTTCAGCAGGGATATGGATGAGGAAAAATTACTATGAAGAATTGCTTTTGTGAACCTTAATCTCAAGACAATAACTTTGACTTTAGAAGTGCATAAACATGATTCATGAAAATGGTTGTAATCTGCTTGATTTTGAACCTAAGAAGGTTCTTCTCTAGTTTAGTTTTGATTTTACTTTTAGCATGCTTAGTATATATCTTGCACAGTTGCACTTTTATTGTTTCTCATGTTGTATACCAACAAAATTCTATGTGCAGTACGGTGTGATGGAGAACGAAATAACAGAAACAAGCACATCTGGTTGTGGTATGAACTCTCTCTCTCTCTCTATCACACGCACAGAAAAATCCTTACAATTTTGTGCTTTCATATATCATGTTAGATGCTAATTTCCCGTGTTTGGTTCTAGGTTCTCTAATTCTTGAAATGGGAGCACTGTCACATTTAACCGGTGACTCAAGATTCGTGTCTGCTGCTTTACGTGCTCTGCGCAAGTTATGGAGCATGAGGAGCTCTTTAAATCTGTTGGGAACAACACTTGATGTAGAAACTGGGGAATGGATAGAGTTTTCTTCTGGCATTGGAGCTGGTTTGTTTCTTTGCCAGATTTTCTGCTAATTTTTGAACACACGCATTACCTTTTATCTGACGCAGTCATATTATGTTAATTAATCAAAAGATCCTTTCTTTGCTCATCTCTAAACCACTTTCTTATCCTTCCAGGAGTTGATTCGTTCTATGAGTATCTACTTAAAGCCCACATTTTATTTGGAAGGGAAGAACTGTGGAGGATGTTTCAGCCTGCTTATACTGCTGTGCAAAAATATTTTCGACACGGTCCTTGGTAAAGTCTTCGGTCCAAGTGTTTTTTCTACATGTGTCTTCTTCACATTGCTTCATTGTTTGAGGTTTGAGATATCCCCTTTCTCTGATCTGCAATCACCTGAATAAATAAAGTCTTGAAGGGTTTAATTCCTACTTATTCCATTTCCATTTTATTTCTGGATGCTATTTTCTCTTTATTCTTCAGCTATTTTACCCTTTAACCTATTTTTTATACCATTATCTTACTTTTATGGTTGGTATGAGTCGTATGACAGTTATCTTGCTATCATTTCTGTCCCCGACATTCTTAGGCAAAGATTTTTTTTTGCTACATTATGCTTTGCACTATTTGAGTTGGAGTTCAATGGGAAGTTATACAAAGTATTTAACTATCACTAGGTACCATGAAGCTGACATGAGGACAGGAAGAGCAACGTATTGGCAACTTACAAGCCTACAAGCATTTTGGCCTGGCCTTCAGGTATATATTGGCAACTCGTAGCATTTCCTCACCAATTTGAATGTGGATGTTTATTCTTGATTTTTGCTGTGGTAGTCAGGTTCTTGTTGGGGACGTCGCTGCTGCTAACTCGTCACATCGTGAATTTTTCTATGTATGGCAGAAATTTGGAGTATTACCGGAGAGGTATCATGTTTGTTCTATTTCTATACTGTCTTCTTGTTCATATATACAATTACAATATACTAGTTTAATTGTTTTTTTCCCCCCTTGTTTTGTTAATTTGTAATTGTTGATCGATATCATTTCCAGTCCTTTCACTCTGCTGACGTGGATAACGTAGTGATTATTTTGTATGATTTAGGTATCTCCTGGATCATCAAATGCTGCATCCTACTGAGAAATACTATCCGTTACGCCCCGAGTTGGCAGAATCTACGTTTTACCTATATCAAGCAACCAAAGGTGCATTGTTGTGTTATGTTATATATCAAGTTTACGTTTTACAGATAATTACTTAACGTATTGTTATTTATATATTTATTTATCATAAGTAAAAGTATAAAAATTATGCTAAATGTCAAGCTAATGTATTTATAATATACTGGCTAGCTAACAAGCTCTCTCACGAGTGAATCAATCGATCATATGATTATGAACCACGTGCGCCAATATTTTCAGATCCGTGGTATCTACAAGTCGGGGAGTCAATTGTGGATTCTCTCAATTTGCACACACGAGTTGAAGGTGGCTTTGCTAGCATTAGAGATGTGACAACTATGGAGTTGGAAGATCATCAGCATAGTTTCTTCCTTGCTGAGACGTAAGTTTACTAGTATTCCGCTAGTCCAGTGTTCATTTATTCTGCATAATGTTATTTGGCAACAGATACGCTGTCGCTGTGTTATAGCCTATTTTTCAGCATTTCGCTTGTAGTTGTAGAATTTTGATAAAAGTTTCTCTTTATAACGCAGTTATAAGCCATTTGTCATCAGTTACCTGAGGTGCCACTCATCTTTGGTCTTTCTGTAGGTGCAAATACCTGTATCTTCTGTTCGACGATTCATTTTTGGTCAACCGAAATTACATATTTACTACTGAAGGCCACCCACTGCCTATTTTAAGCTCTTGGCATGAGAGACTTCCTGAGGCATATATTCCCAGTAATTGGACATCAGTTAAGGTATGCTTATTTTCTATGCATTTGGATTACTGATTTATTTAAAAAAAAAATAAAAATCCATTTTTCATGTTTGCTTATTTCTTAACAGTCATCTAACTGCAATTTGCTGTCTAGTTGTTAGTACTTGAAAGTAGGAGATGTTTTATCCAAAAAGTCACTGGCCTTCTATCTGCAAGATCTGAAACTCGATTCACGACTTATTTGCAGAGTGATGAGCGACCAAAACGAGCTAGTGCAATGTCACAGCGAATATGTCCAGCGACAGCGCCAAACTGCAGGCACGACCACGAGCAGCAGCTCGAAAGCGTGTGTCATGTCCCAGATGCTCGTGCTGATTACCGATGTCTCACTGATGAGGATTGCGGGATTGATTCTACATCGTGCAAACGAAGATCGTGCAGCATGGCTGGCTACTGCGGTCTGTGGCTGTCTTCGTGAGACCGCGCACCGCGCTTTCTTCTTGCAGAAAATTCTTTTTGTGACAGGAAAAATAACTAATGCCCGTTTCTGGGAACCTCAGACTCACACACACACACACACACACACACATACCATTTGTAGGGAAAATGATACGAGGTTATTCATATAAATCACACAAATCTTGTAGCACAACTGTATCATATGTGTTTGTAGATGACTCATCAATGTGAGAGAGAAATTCAGATCAAAAGAATGTTGTGTACTATGAAGAGCTTACCATTTTAGATTTGTTAAAATATTGAGGCTTTCTTACTTCTTTTCTTTTCGGCGCATTTGTTTTGGATGATAGATTAGATTGACAGTTCATATGATTGAATATTCGAAAGATTACATGATCTGATAAGTTCAAAATTATTCAATCCATCAAAGTATGTGTTTGATTAACATGTGATTGCAGATTATTGTATATGTAATATGAATATGATAATAACAGTTTATGCGGATAAGTTAGGTTGACATACAGCATGCTTCAACTAAAAAATAGGTCGATGTTTTTAATTGCAAAAGTAAGGAAAATTAGAGGATATATTTGTTATTTATAATTAAAAAAAAAAGGTATTACAATTGATAATTGCCTAAATCGTTGTTTTAAAGACAATCAACCATCAAATAGATTGTTTCGATCACCTGTGACCCTGTCTGTGTTCCAACCGTGTCTTACATTAATTTAATAATATTTATTATAAAAATGAAATATATAATCAGTCTCAATTAAAAAATTATTACTAAAAATTGTAGCTTAATAAGTATATACCATAATTATGGAACAATCTATCCTAATAATCAGTTATTTACTAAAAAAATAAAATTAACTCCTAAAACTAATTATATACCATATTTGGGTCGAGTTGGAGATATTATATTTATAGTAATCACACTTGATATAAGTTCTAATTTATTTTTAAAGTTGTAATAAGTTCTAATTAATAATTAGAAAATTAAACTAAAATATAATAAACTAGAATTAAAGAAAAATTATTGGAAAAAGAATTAAGAAAATTAAAAGTGGGACAAGTGAGATAGTAGGATAGAGGATCTCAAATGCAAATAGATTGTGACAATATGTCTTCATAAATTGACAGAATGATTTCGTACTTGATTAACACACTACAAAATCAATTAATTTTTGTTATTTATAACATTTAGAAGTGGTTATAGTACCACTAAGAGGCACTAGTAATAAAAGAATACAAGATTTAAATAGGCATGCAATAACGTGTTGCTTGTAAATTGACGTTACCAAAAAAAGGAAGATTAGTCGAGCATGGGCAAATGCTTAAAAGGTTTGGTAGCAACATATAAATGAAAGTAGTAGTAATTAATTACATGTGACATTATGGGAAATTATTTTATTTAATTTTGTTTGGGAGTTTAAAGGTCGAAGAACCATCATCGTCCCTATTTATAAGGTTGTAACAGTCGCTCTCTTTTGTTTCTGGTTTTAATGCAAAAAATAAAATAAAAAATCACCACACGTAGAGACAATTACGTTTCACCACTCCCCCTCTCCCCATCTCCCCTCAGCCGCCGTCTCTCTCTCTCTCTCTTTCTCATCCCCATGCACAACCGATCACCTCCTCCATAATCCGGAGGCGCGGTCCGCTGTGATCATGGCGGACATAGTGAAGCAGATCCTCGCGAAGCCGATCCAGTACGCCGACGAGATTATCAAGCTGGCGGATCAAGCCAGTTTCATGAAAACCGAATGCGCGGAGATTAAATCCAAAACGGAGAAGCTCGCCGCCCTCCTCCGGCAGGCGGCGCGCGCCAGCGGCGATCTCTACGAGCGGCCGACGCGGCGGATCATCGACGACACGGAGCAGGTCCTCGACAAAGCCCTAACTCTCGTCTTCAAATGCCGCTCCAATGGCCTCCGCCGCATCTTCACCATCGTCCCCTCCACAGCCCTGAAGAAGGTCGCCCAGCAGATCGAGAACTCCATCGGCGACGTGTCGTGGCTCCTCCGCGTCTCCGCCCCCGCCGACGACCGCGACGACGAGTACCTCGGCCTCCCCCCCATCGCTGCCAACGAGCCCATCCTCTGCCTCATCTGGGAGCAGATCGCCATCCTCTGCTCCGGCGGCGGCGTGGAGGAGCGCGCCGACGCCGCCGCTTCCCTCGTCTCCCTCGCCCGCGACAACGACCGCTACGGCAGCCTCATCATCGAGGAGGGTGGCGTCCCGCCCCTCCTGAAGCTCGCCAAGGAAGGCCGCCAGGAAGGCCAGGAAAACGCCGCCAGAGCCATCGGATTGCTCGGCCGCGATCCGGAGAGCGTCGAGCACATCGTCAACGCCGGCGTCTGCCAGGTGTTTGCAAAAATCCTCAAAGAAGGCCACATGAAGGTTCAGATCGTGGTGGCGTGGGCCCTGTCGGAGCTCGCCGCCAACCACCGCAAATGCCAAGACCCCTTCGCTCAGCACAACGTCATCCGCCTCCTCGTCAGCCACCTCGCCTTCGAAACCATCCCCGAACACAGCAAATACGCCATCGCCAGCAAAAACTCCATGGACATCCACTCCATCGTCATGGCGAATTCCACCTCCAAAACTGCCGACGACGGCGAAGAGAAGCACACCAGCGTCACCAACCACCCCATGGACAACCAAATGCCCAGCCAAATGCACAACGTAGTAACCAACACCATGGCCATGAAATCCACCATGCTCCCCAGCCGAGGCAGCACCAGCTCCCCATCTCCGGGGAGCCACTCCGACGCCGGCGGCGGCAGCGGAAAAGCCAAACAAAACCAACAGTTCATCAACAACCACCACCACAAGCACAAACACCACGGACTACCGGGGAGCAGCATCAAGCGCAGGGAGTTCGAAGATCCCACTACCAAATCAGAGATGAAAGCCATGGCAGCAAGAGCGCTACGTTACCTATGCGCGGGCAACGTAGCGGTCTGCAGAAGCATAACAGAGTCCCGTGCTCTGTTGTGCCTCGCCGTCCTATTAGAAAAGGGCGAGGACGAAGTCAAGTACAACTCAGCCATGGTGCTGATGGAGATCACCGCCGTGGCTGAGCAGGACTCCGATCTCAGGCGATCGGCGTTCAAGCCGACCGCCCCCGTGGCCAAGGCCGTAGTCGACCAGTTCCTCAGAATCGTGGAGAAGGCGGACTGCGAGCTCCTGATCCCGAGCATTAGGTCGATCGGAAACCTGGCGAGGACGTTCCGAGCGACGGAGACGAGATTCATACCGCCGTTGGTGAACCTGCTCGACGACAGGGAGCCGGAGGTGAGCTGCGAGGCGGCGCTGGCGCTGAACAAATTCGCGTGCCCGGATAATTTTTTGCACGACACGCACTGTAAGTCGATCATCAATAGCGGAGGGCACAAGCATCTGATGCCGTTGATCTACATCGGGGAGCAGATGGTGCAGATTCCGTCGTTCATACTGCTGTGCTATCTGGCGATGCACGTGCCGGACAGCGAGACGCTGGCGCAGGAGGATGTGTTGATAGCGTTGGAGTGGTGGACGAAGCAGCCGCATTTCATGCAGGATGAGGCCATTGTGACGCTGGTTTATGAGGCCAAGAAGAGATTCGAGCTCTATCAATCCAGAGTCTCCAAACAGTACCATTGATGAGTTGTTGTATAGCTGCCTCCTGCTTTGTGTTTCTTCAGTTTAGATGTACCGTAGGATTACACCTCTCTCTCTCTCTCTCTCTCTCTCTCTCTCTGTATAATGACTGCAACTTCTTCCTTCTTCCTTCTTCTTCATCAATCGAATATATATATATCACGTCTTTGCAATGTCGGTTCTGTCTCTTGTCAAATTTTTTTTGTTGCATTGGCTTTTAGTATGCAACTTCCAAACTATCAATGTTGATGGAAGTTCCATTGCCTTTACTGTGTTGTATCTCGTATTTCATTTCATGCAGTTTTAACTTTTAAACGCAAAGATATAAGTATATGCTAAAATCTGGCGATGAGATTGAGAGTGTGCTATGTTCCAAATTTTTCAATAGAGCTATCAAAAGCGATCCCGCCACCCCGGATTGTGTTACATACATTTTTTGGTAAAAAATGTTACTTTTGCTTAATAAAAGATTAATTTTGACCACAATTTAAAAAAAACGTTAATTTTAACAATTCTTATGAAATTGTCCCTAAAAGCATCGTGTCTTTGCGCATTCGCGTTATGTCTTCGTTATTCTATCTTATCGTACGATATCACATAAATAGGCACGAACGCGACAAAAAAAAAATGTATAATTAGAAGTTCACCAAAAAAATGACTAAAATTAATCTTGTAGGGGGTGTTTACTTTGGGTGATAGGTGAATAGCTAAAAATAGTATAGATCAATTCACCATTTACTTTGATGGATTGATTACTTTTGAAATTCTTTGATCATCTAATTCTTTCTATAATCAATCATGTGTTATATCAATCTATTATATCATTCAATGTAAACGTCCATTTATTAAACAAAAGTGATAATTTATTTTTGAATCTACATTTTTTATTAGAATTTTTTTTGGCTCGGCCCGAAGTTCCCATTTGGCCCTAAAAATTGGGCCAGACCGGATTTCTTGAGGATAAAAGTGTTTCTAGGGCTGAGCTGGGCTAGAAGAATTGTAGCCCAATTTTTTTCTTCGAGTAGCCCGATTAATTCGGCTCGAAAATTGTTCGGCCCAATTACAGAAATTTTGCCCAAGCCTAATGCATATTGTTTTGGGCTAGCCCAAGCATTACTGCAGCATGATTAAGACTAGTGATTGTGAAATTCCCGAATGTCCCAAATTATAGTGTCATCCACAAATAAATGCTCAACGTTTTTTTGTACATAGTAAATGCTCGAAGGTGTCTTTTTTTTTTTTAATAAATGCTCAAAGTTAAAGCAATATACAGATAGTGACATTTTAAATATACAATATAGAAATTCAATGCGATTAGGCCCAATTCCACAAGCTATTTTTGACTGGGTTTGCAAAAAAAAAAAAAAAAATATTTTAGCCCGCATTCAAACAAAGTCATTTTTAGAAGGAGTAATTGAAGTGCTAGTAAAATAGATATTCAATACATAGTGTTCGTACAGAAATAATTACTAATCTTTTTATTTAGCAGACTCTTTATTGTTACAGTTTAATTCGGAGGTTTCTGCATAAAAAATAGTACATTTTGTGTAACGATAAATTGCACCAAATGTTTATGTTGATGTGACTTTTAGCATTCTCAAAAACATCACTTGCTCGACTATTCGCGACAATGCTGATTTCTATCAGTGACGAGGAAACAACTTAAATTGCATTTTTCCTTTTATTTAATTCAAATAATGAGTTGAATGGAATATAAACTTACTTCCTAATCAACAAGTACAAATTCATTTAATTATTATCGCTTTATTATTTATTTTAATATTAACTAATATATATATATATATATATATACATGGACTGACCCATGAAAAAATATTAGGGGAGTTTGGACGAAACGGAGACTTGTAAAGCTAATGATTCGTCAAAACTCCTTCGAACTAGGCGTGTGTCCGCCACTGACAAAATGATATTATCATAAAAACGTGTTTCTTTTGCTACAACCCGAAAATGATGTTATCATAAAAACAATTTTTTAAAGTATATTTAAAAATCAAAATCGAGTGATTTTTTTAAAATGAAATTTATGATGACAACAAAATTCAATATATTTGCTTCTCTATCTAAATATGTTCAACGCAACTAAACCCAGTTTTCTTGGCGTTTACGCGCTTACTGGTAGCCCCCACGCGTTTTTATGGAACATCTCAACCTTCCTTCTCTCTCTACCACGCCATTCTCTCTCTCCTCTTCCAACTCCTGCCATGGCAAATCAACGAGCCACACCCTCCGCCGGCCATCCATGAAGCCAAAGATTGAACCTAGGAAAGCTTTAATCAGAGCTCGCAATTGAACCCTCTTTTCCACACCTCGTAACGGCTAAAGAGAATCCAAGAAAGCCACAAATCCCATATTGCTTTTGGACTTTACTGAATAGTGTAAAAAAGATTCAATCTTTCATCAGTTTTGTACCCATTATTCAATCCCTTCTCATCTTCTCCTCACTCCCGAACAAAATAAACCCATGTTGCCTCAACAGAATATAAATTGCAGTTTAATTCAATAATCATGGTGGTTTTGTTTTCTTGTTATTAATTTTTCATAGGACCGTTTGCATGTTGGTCGTTTTGTTCCCTCAGTGAACAATCTTTTTAGTGATTCTCTCATCCAGCACCCCACGATGGTTTCGCTATTCGTGGCTCGCTATTTGTGGGTTTGAAATGTACAACGATCGAAGCGCAGAAGGGTTGTACCGTGCTTGTTGATTTTGCCTTTTGAAAATGTCGCAGAAGCGGCAACAGCGGGAGGAGGGCACATCTTTTGACGAGAGGCGTCCCAGGAAGTCAAAATCTTTTAAAAGGTTGAATTTTGTACTTAAATAAATCATGTCTTTTGATTTCTCTCCTGCTGTTAATGTTATTATGTTAGTTTTCCTTATTTGAATTTGAATGTTTATGGGAATTTATGAATTTGAATTGAACATTAAAATTTCCGGTTTTCCTTGACCTTATAAGGGTGATGTATATTTTTATGTTTCTGTAGCTATTGTTTGAATAAACTGGTTTTTATGCTAAATTGAGTTCTACCTCCACATTTATGGCATCTTCTTAATCTTGTAAGAAAAGCTCAGATAGAGTTATCCTGAATTTATTTACGTATGTAGTAAGTTGGATAGAGTTGTTATTGTTTTATTTCTACTTTTATTATTATTATTATTATTATTATTATTTTGGAGGGAAAATGGAGTTGTTGTTAATTGATGCTTTAGTATGAACTTGTACCTTGATTGACCCAGTATTTGAAAATGTGTGTGGGTAGTTTTTTGAAAGGTTTTAAGGTGGTCGTTTTTCTGATTATTTGTGAATTTTGTAGCGTGGTGCTGGAGGTAATGAATCTCTGCAAATTACAACATCTCATGGAGCCAGTTCTGGAGCCTCTGATTCGCAGAGTTGTAAGTCGAGGGCCTAAGATACTTGCTTTGGAATTAATTTTGTAATTGGTTGTGATGGATATGATTTTCAGTTATAGGTGCATTTTCCATTTCTGTAACTATGGATTGGGTAACTTGAACTTTGCTGAACGAATAACCATGCACGCTGTTCTTCCACAGTTTATTTGGGTTTAACACCTAAGTGTAAAATATACCTATAGAAATGCTAGAACCTCAATTCTCCTGCTTGCTATTATATTGAATGGAGAAGTCTTGCATATTATTAACTCTGTTCTATAGTTTTTAGGTACGGAGTTCTGCTGAATTTCATTGGTTAGATGTTTCCTGGACCAATCTATGATTGTCAATATTCACTAGTTTATTTTAATGAGAGATCACAGGTGAAGGAGGAAGTGGACTCCGCGTTAAGAAAATACATAATCAATACGAAAAGGTATGACGTAAGTATCTTTAGTGAATTTAACGAGATTGCTAATTTGGGTCACGGGGTCCGTCAGAATTTGCTAATTATTTTCCTGGTGATCTTTTGGTGAAAAAAATTGTAGGAACTGTGGGAAAGACGCACATCCTTCTGAATCGAGGAATTTATGTTTACAGTTTTCCAATGCCATCTCTCTTCCAGTGTTTACTGGAACTCGTATTGAAGGAGAAGGGTGCACCAGACTAGAAGTTGCTTTAATGGATTCCATTAGTGGGGAAGTTGTTTCCAGTGGTCATGGTTCCTCCGAAAACATAGAGATTGTAGTTCTTGAAGGAGATTTTGATGGAGATGAGAGAGGGAATTGGACACTTGTAGAGTTCCAAAACAATACTGTGCGAGAGAGGAATGGCAAGAAGCCCCTCCTAACTGGGGATCTTATCACGGCCCTGCAAGATGGCAAGGGTTTCGTTGGTAACATTATGTTTACAGATAATTCAAGCTGGACAAGAAGCCGCAAGTTTAGGCTGGGGGCTAGACTCTTAGACAGCATCGGTGGCATCAGAATAAGAGAGGCTAGATCAGAACCCTTTGTTGTTAGAGATCATCGTGGAGAACGTGAGTTATTTCTATTAATTACATTGTGCAGTCATTTTCTTCATTGTGTGTAATGTGATGAAATGTCGTTAATTTGAGTTTCTTTAAATGATAATATGCCGTTGTCTATACTATCGGTTTACATGTACAAGAAGTATCCCATTTATGATTATTCAAATGGATCTTTTGTTCAATGTTTCTGATTGTCTCTGCTAATTTTGATTCAGTTATTTTTTTTTGTTAAATGGCCAAATTCCCAATTATTCCCTCCGTCCATGATTATATCGTCCATAAGTTCTATATGTGGAGTGAGAACTTCGAAAAAGCTAAAGATACATACAACTAAACATCCTAAAATGTCCTTATTTAATAGGTATTAGGTATAGCATAATGGGCAAATTTGATGTTTACCATATTCCAAGAATATTGGTTGAAATTTATGTTCTCCAGATAGTTGGTATTTTTGCTGTTTCTAAGGTGTCTTTCCATCCATTTGCTGATGAAACTGGGAAAGATAGAATCACTTAGAAGACACGACTTTTCTTAAATCTGAAACAGTACAAAAGTCATCAGCACAAAATTGCTTGTAATACCTCTTCTCATTTTCCTTCTGGAAGTGTACAAGAAGCACCACCCTCCATCACTTTTTGATGAAGTATGGCGGCTGGAAAAAATTGGTAAAGATGGAGCTTTTCACAAACGTTTGAGGAAGGAAAGAGTCAATACCGTGGAGGATTTTCTGGTGTCATTCTTCTTACACCCTACAAGACTTCGAAACGTAAGATTTGTTTTATATCTGAAGAATACATACCATATTATCTTGCTATTGCATAACCCCCCCCCCCCCCCCTTATGCGTGCGCGCACATAAATTTTACAACACTGTGAAAGCATTTCAGACACATTTGCTTATTAGGCGACTTCATAAAAAGCCTCTTGGTTCCATTGCTTCTTTTAAAATTTTGATGTTTAATTTTTTTTCTTCCTGTTATTTTGTTTGTTCAAATCTATTCGAATCATGCAGATGTTTCCAATGATCATTTTGAGTTAGTCTAACTTATTTCTAAATTGAAAATCCTGCAGATCCTTGGGGCCGGTATGTCTGCTAAAATGTGGGAAGTCGTGGTAGAGCATGCTCGGACGTGTGTTCTTGACCAGAAACTGCAATTTTATGGTGCCTCTCAAGATAATGGTGTTGTTTTCAACATTGTTGGGAAACTGATGGGGATTATCTCGAATGGCCAGTACTTTCAAGCTGATAAACTGTCTGAAGCAGAAAAGGCATGCTCCTTTTAATTATAGCGTTTTTATGTCCTGAATTTTCAATTTCCTGAATAAGTAGCTACCGACAGCTGACTGTATTCCATCTTCGTTTCAGACTGAGGCCCATGAGTTAGTTGTATCTGCATTTGCAGATCGTGAGAAAATTGTCAGTTTTGGTGATGACTCCTCTCCAAAATTTCCCACCTCATTAAGCTTATCCACTGTTCAATCTTCTTCAAACTTTCCGTCTGAGACTAGTTTCCACGATGATTTGAGTTCTGAGAAGATTGGTGGATCCTCTTACTTGCAACAAAATGCTTCTTCCCCCGACTACATGGACTCAGTATATTCTGTCGGAGGCTTGAGCACCTTTGAAGATTGCCTGCACCATGCTGGAGTCAGTTACCCTGGCCAAGTTGCAGACGGCTTAATCTGCAACACTGACACCTTTAATCGAGCATTCTGTGCAGACGAACTGCAATACTTTGAGACAGATCATGCAATCCAGGGTTCCCATTTGGAACTATCAGATGATATACAGGGTACCATCAGTGCTTACATGCCATATTCTGATGTTCCTACTGGTAAAGCTCAGAGGGGGTGGAACATCTTAGTCTTTGTGCTGAGATGGTGGTTCTCGATAAGAAGAATCATGGCTAGAAAAACCCGTGTTTGAGAAATATCAAGATTTTATGATTGAAGACACTCGGGCAATAGCAGCAGTGCTCTGTCCGTTTGTTGCTCTACATGGAAAGAGATCAAGAAGTTGTTATACATACATGCATATGCAGATTGTAGCTGAATTTTTGTGAAAAGTTGTACAATAAGCAAGGCTGTAAGTGCAACAGTGAAAGCATCGATATGAAATTGTATATTGTAGTGTTTTAGAGGTGGTCTAGTTTTCAATATAAGGACTACCTTTTTTGTACATATTCAATATGTGAATAATAGACCCTTATTTCCATATAAAGCCACAGAGTCGATTGCTAAATTGTATTTGAAAATGTGAATGGTATCTGATCACCATTTCTTGATTCATTTTACTTTTGAGGGACCTCTATCATTGCATCAGAACAGGGAAGTTGATAAAGCTCGAAAACAAGTCTCAGATGAAGATACATTCAGAAGGTCAATGTGATGAGGCAAAAGAATATCTTGATCTGAATCTTTATTGTAATTATATTATTTGAGAATATTTTCTTTTGAAAAAATGTGTTCTGATAAAGGCTTCTTTACCAACTTACAGGTTGACTTTGGAACCAGCTTTGCTGCAGATGCTGAATTAAAATTTCCAGGTATGTTAGTCTTGCATGTGCAACTGCTTTTAGACGAGGCGTTGTTGCATTTTCTTCATCATTTCTGTCATTACTTAAATTTTCCTAACTAGATGATTGGGACTTGGTCACTTGAGAGAGAAAAGGGCAGTTTTCAGGTTGACATTTTCCTCTTCACCAGTCATGACAATATATACTTTCTTGGATACTCAGAAGTTGTCAGACGTCATTCTTGATTTTCTTGTAGGGACATGAGGCAGTTTCCTAGCTATTTCTGGGAAAGAGTAATCTATGTTAGCAATGATGACTTTATCTTGCCAATTTTTTTAAGATAATGTAGTTTAGATATTCCAAAATATCTGATGTTCACATGAGTTGATACCAACCAATGATGACTAACTCATTATCTGATGCAGATGATAGACAACAGAAAGAACAAAAACAAGGAAAAGACAACTGAAAGAACAAAAACAAAGAAAACACGCACACCACAACACAACGGAGATTGTCAAGTTTTGCCACATGTGGGATGAAGTCGGTGGGTAGTGCTGTTATATTTCAATTGTTACCTTAGTAGCCCACACGCTTCATCTCGGGCCCATGACAAAATCCTAGAATCTTCCAACGAAGAAAACAATAGATTTGGACATTAAGCCCACCCCCACCAACCTATACATATGTGTGTGAATTTTCTTTAATGGTGATCATGCTTTAAAAAGTACATTCTCTCTTTTTTTTTTTTGCAGGATGTTCTGATCTTGTTGTGGTAATTGTTCGTGCAGAAAGAAGGTGAGGACACTTGTTTCAATTTTGCTGATTTCTATAGTTTGTATTACTATTATTTTAAACACAACTAATGAGTTCTTCAGAATGCTGTTTAAGAGTTTCAGTTGATGAGATAAAGAATGATCAGCAGTAGCTGGATTGATTTAGTGCTGTTCCAGGATTTAATTGCTCATAGAGAATTCTTGTAGTTTGGTCTGATTTGTAGCAGAATTTGCTATCGTAGTCGTAGAAGGAAGAAATTTTTGTCTTTGGTGAATTTTTTTAGTATATCTCTGTTTTAAGGCTTTAAGCTTCATTTCTACTTTGATGTTCAGTTTCCAGACAGGGATCAATCAACAAGAAACGAGAGTTTCTAGGAGCTAACTAATGCCATGGATAGGTTGAAGCAAATTGTAAGTAATACACATGTAAATGCTAAACAGTCTGAATTATGATTTTTTATTTTTTTATTTTTTTAAAATCAGTAACTGGGCTTATCCTTTTCAGGTCGAAAAAGAATTTGAATCAAAGAAAATGAGGATTTTTGCTAAGGTTGGTGAAGAAATTGAATCCTTGAAAAGGAGCGTGCTAACCAAAATCGAGAGGTGAGAAGAAACTTTTTTTTCTGGATCAAGAACCTGACCAAATATCCATGACTGAATATCCTCGTTTTTTCAGCTATATGAAAGATGAGAATCAAACCTCAATAGAGACCAACATGAAACTGGAGTTCAGGAACGGGATTTCTCGAACAATCTTGACCGGTGAGGACATAAAAGGAGAAGAAGGTGTTCCTATTGAGGTGGCCCTTGTTGATTATCTGGCGGGAGATGTTGTAGATGATGAACCAGAAGCCTCTGTAAACGTCGAAATTGTTCTTCTGAAAGCCAGGTCAAATGCTTCTGATTGGACAGCTGATGAATTCAACATGAACATTGTCTCTGAAGTGGAAGGAAAGCAGCCTATTCTTGCTGGAAATATAACCCTGCAGCTACAAAGAGGCGTTGGCATTGTGGAGAAAATCAAGATCAGAAATCACGCGAGCGTAATCAAGCCACCACAGTTCATGTTAGGCGCAAGAGTTGTTGGTGCTTCTCATATAAAGGAAGCCAAGACAGAGCCCTTTATTCTCAAGAATTACCGTGTCAAATGTAAGTCACCTTCTTATTTACCTGATTCATAGGTTATTCAATGATGACGATTCGTGTTGTTTATAACTTATAAGCTGCTTAATGAGAAGTTTTTGTGCACTTCTTCTTCTTGATCTTCAGATTACAAGAAACATAAGAATCCATCTCTATTGGATGAAGTATCGCGATTGGTTCATATTCGCAGAGGTGGTAATATCGAAAAACGTCTTCAACATAACAAAATCTATAGAGTGGAGGATTTCCTAATTCAACTCCTGATAAATCCTGAAGGCCTCAAGAGTGTAACTTTTTTCTCTTTTCTTAATCTGTATTATAACTCTAATCCTGATAATGTTGCACTATTTTATCTGATATAATTAGATTAGTTGCAATTTCTTATTTGATTTATATAGCTCTTGCCATCTTAAGTTGTGAATGATTTCTTCAAATATTTGAAGGCTATTATCTTGTAATATCCAAATCCATAAGCCTCTGCCTCCTCAAAGCGCCTGTCCTCGACCAAATTATCGTCTCTAACTAATAACTCCTCCTAATATTCTAAGGTATGTAACGAATTAGAGTCGAGAATCAGGTAATCAGGGCTGATCTTGATGCATCACTTTATAGCATATTAGCCTTGTAACTTGCCGGTAGAGCATTTCCAAAATTTCGACTGAAATCCTCTGTTTCTGAAGTTAGAAAAATATGTATGAATTAGCTGCTTGTTGGCTTATTACAGATTGTGACGTCCCAATCGAAGAAGTGGAAGGCCATAGTCAACAACGCTCAAGCATGCCTAAGTAGCGAAAGGATGTACTGTTACATAGATCCGAAGCAGGAGAGAGGCGTCGTCTTCAGTATTCTAGGACATGTCCTAGGTCTACTATGTTCCGGAAGCTACTATTCTCAGACAAGCACGCTGCAGTCAGAAAAACATAAGGCATAAGCCGAACTTGTCCTTTCTATTTACTTTTCGACTTGATAGCATATTCATTCTTACTAAATCGAGATTCACTTCCAATTAATGACAGGCTGATGCAGAGAAACTGTTAAAATCTGCTTGCAGAAACTGGAGGGAGGTAAAGGCCTTCGATGATCAGGATTCTCTTCTGCAGCACCTAGCTGACTCTTGTGAAATGGTGGGAGAATCGAGTAGTAGACGTTGGTGCCCTTCAACGAACATGTTTGGAGAAACTGATTTTGGATCATTGGCTACTTTCAGTGATCAAGATATAGACGTTATGTATGATGCTTTGATGCAATGTAATAACGCGTGGCCTTGCAGTCCGAGCCTCGTTGGAAGTTTGATGATGGAGTCGAATGGTGATGAAGAAAGAGCTGGTGATGAGCCTCAGATTGTTGATAGGAGAAATCCATGGAAGAAACTGTTGTGCGTATCGAGATGGTTCTCGGTGAGGAGAAGGGTGGCGTTAGGTGTTGGTCATAACCGAAAGAAGCAGAAAGTTGGTTAACGAGGCTAAATAGCTACGCGAGCTGGCCGGTGAAAATTGTGAGCAGGAAGAGTAGCATTTCTTACATTTGTTGATTTGGTGAATGTATAGATTGTTGAAGTTGTTTTATGTTATAGTTGTCACTGGATAAAGAGCATCTCCAATGGTTGAACACCGAAAGGGTTCTTCCACTGCCGCCATCACGCAAGTAACGATTTCAAAAAACACTTGCACTGGTTCTTCATTGGTCATGGTCATGGATCCCACAGCCTCACATACCTCACATACCTCCTAATTATTAAATACATCCTATTATTTAATATTTTATTTTATTAAGTACATAGAGATATATTTAATTAAATTAATTATTAAAATATGAAAATTGAAAGAAAACAAATCAAATAAAGAAAATGTAGAAATTAAAAGAAGAGAAATTAAGAAAAAAAAAAAAAACCAATAAGGACTTGGTCCTTATCAAGGACCAAAATTCTTGTCCCTAGATTCCCTAATGGTGACAAAATAAGTACCACTCAAAATTTTGTCACGGATGCTCTTAGAAAAACTTCCCAATATACAACATTAATTAATTTCAACATCATATTACCAGATTGCCTGCGATGCAATAATCTCGAGAAAGGCAAATGATACGGGGATGGACATCTATGCTTTGTTCTTCAAAATAGAGTATGACGTTGCAACCAGCATTGAAAATCAAGTACGTGAGATGTGAACTTAACGACATTGCTTATAGATTAACGAAAGTTGCTAGAGATTAATATACTTCATATTTGGAATGAACTCTCGCTTTTTGTGAAGAATTTTCTCCATATCCCATGTTCATGTTCTTAATAAAATCTCTTACTCTAACATGAGAGAATTTGATTAAAAAAAAAATCAATATGGGACTGGGAATATTTATTTAATACCAAAAAGTGTAAAGGGCCTAAAAAGCCTAACATATACTTATATATTTCAGTAGGAGAAAATAAATTTGACAACTGAAATATCTTCCGCTTATTTTTTAAGCTAAGCTGTGAAATTTCTAGGCAAGCTCCCATCCTAACAAGAGGGTTCCCTCGATAATAAAATTAAAAAATAAAAAGTGAGACAGTAGCCGACAAAAAAATAAAATAAAAAATAAAAATCAGATAATATAAAATGGAAATAATTAATTAATTAATGATTAAAAGATAATTCAGTTATGGTAGTTGATGTCGGTACTTGAAGAAGCCAAATCACAAGTCATTATCACAGGGAAAGAGTTACGAAACTGCTGCGAATCATCCTATAACTATTTTTTGCTATTTTAGTATTTTTACAGATACAACCAAATTAAAACAACGTTGTACTTATGCCCATGTGTTGAATTTGCGTGTTATATTATTTTTCATTTTATTAAAATGTAGGAGTATAATTTATTTCAAAATTTTTAAATTATGGATTCTTATTTTCTAATTTTTTGAGAATATGTGATCAGGGACTACCTCTATTTTAATAACTTCGCCAAAGCTTTCCCGATTGTGAGTATATATGTTTATATCCCATTATTTTCTCCGCATGTAAGGAAGATATTCATAATCTCATCATGCCTTCTACGCATGTCAACAGCTCTATATATGCCATAATTTATAATTGATTTTTCATTTTTTCTTAAATCTTCTTTTTTTCTTTTTTTTTTTTTTGATCTTTTCTTAAGACAAGGTTGATATTGGGCGCTGATGGGAGTATTCTAACACTACTAACTATCCTAATTAATAATAATAATAATAATAATAATAATAATAATAACATAGAAAACATAGTAAGTCTCATTTTCGTTCTCATTCAAATGTCATTTCATAGAAAATCATGCTATTTATGAAAGATTTAATAATGTTCGATAAAATAATTTAATGGATCGAATTCATTATATAATTAATCTAATTACATACATACTATCAAACAAATATCTACGCGCATCTAGGATACGAAATTGATTGATATATATTGTATGTGAATGATAGTCTATGATCGTATCCGATCATTTCTAGTTCAAAACTCGGTGACAAATTAAATTATTTGAACCCAAAATTTAGAGGCGATGCTTCCGTGACTCAGTCACTCAACAAATATAATGTTTCGAAGCCTTTATAGGTTTCTTGATAATTTATTTAACGACTTTTGAACATAACAGTCTAATTTTTTTTTTTTTTTTTAAACTTTGGGTTAGGAGGCTTTGTTTGTGCTGAAATCGTCAAATTTTTCTGCGTTGTGCGATTTTTCTAATAAATTCCCGATCAAGTAACTAGGAATATACGTGAGTTTTCTTTAACTTTTTTATTTTTATTTTTTTATATACTATGAATTGCGGTTGGAATTTGTAAATTATTTTGATGTGAACTTAACGGCATTGCTTATAGATTAACGAAAGTTGCTAGAGATTAATATACTTCATATTTGGAATGAACTCCCGCTCTTTGTGGAGAGCTTTCTCCATATCCCATGTTCTTATTCTTAATAAAATCTCTTACTCCAACATGAGAGTATTTGATTAAAAAAAAAAAATCAATATGGGACTGGGAATTTTTATTTAATACCATAAAGTGTAAAGGGCCTAAAAAGCCTAACATATACTTTCTCCGTCTCATAATAAGTGGCCACATTCTTTTCAGCACGGGTATTAAGGCGAATGATGTTTAAAGGATAAAAAGATAGAAAGTGGTAAAACACACAACTTTTTGTGAGAGACATATTTCTTTATAAGTAAAGTGGTCACTTATCCCAAGACAACCCAAAAAGAAAATATGGTCACTTATTATGAGACGGAGGGAATACTTGTATATTTCAATAGGAGAAAATAAATTTGACAACTGAAATATCTTCCGCTTATTTTTTAAGCTAAGCTGTGTGAAAATTTCTAGGCAAGCTCCCCGGGAGTGAGATAGTAGCCGACAAAAAAAATAAAATAAAAAATCAGAGCTGTTAATATAAAATGGGAATAATTAATTAATTAATGATTAAAAGTAGGGATGTCAATCGGGCCAACCCTTTCGATTTCGGGTCAATCCTATCGGATTATCGGACTATTCGGTCAAGGTTAAATCGGGTTGATTTTTTTTCGGGTTGAAAAAACTCAACCCTAATCCAAACCCTTCGGTTTTCGGGCTGGCCCGTCGGGTCACAAAGTTTGTAAATAAAATTAAAATGTATATATTTTCTTGACTATTCAATATTTGTCGCAAAAAAACTACACACAAAAAATTAAAAAGTAACAAAACAAGAATACGAGTGGCCCAAAAAATAGAAACTTGATTAAATCCAAAAAATAGCATCCAACAAAACAAGTCTAGTAGAACTACACGACATGAAAAATAACAATAATATTCAACATTAATTCATTATCTCACAAATGAAACTAAACACTTGAATGACATTCATCTTCTATGATTTCTGTGTAGAGCAAAAGAGGGATCGACATACAACTACTACAAGTAATTAGTATGATGTATTATTTATTTTATTTTTTTAAAAATACATCAGGGTTATTCGGATTGACCCTAACCCTGATAGGGCTAGCCCGGATAACCCTTCAACCCTAGCGGGCCAGCCCAAATAGCTCGGTTATGTATTCGGGTTATAAAAAATCAACCATAACCCTTTATTTTGTTCGATTTATTCGGATCGATCCGTCAGGTTCGGGCTCAATTCACATCCCTAATTAAAAGACAGTTTAGTTATGGTAGTTGGTGTCGGCACTTGAAGAAGCCAATCACATCAGTCATTATCACAGGGAAAGATAACGAAACTGCTGAGATCATCCTATAACTATTTTTTGCTATTTTAGTAGTATTATTATAGATACAACCAAATTAAGACAACGTTGTACTTATGCCCACGTGTTGAATTTGCGTGTCATATTATTTTTCATTTTATTAAAATATACAAGTATAATTTATTTTGAAAATTTTAAATTATGGAGTCTTATTTTCTAATTCTTTGAGAATACGTGAGGGACTACCACTATTTTAGTTTCTTCTCCAACTCTTTCCCAATTGTGAGCATATATGTTTATATCCCATTATTTTTTTTCAAATGTTAAAAAAATATTCATAACCTCATCGTACCTTACACGCATGTCAGCCGCTTTATATATGCCACAATTTATAATTTGAGTTTTCAATTTTTCTCAAAACTTCTTGACTTTGACCTCCGGCATCATTTCATAATTATGAAAATGTTAGAAGGATAACTGTTCCGTATTATATTTAAAAAATGAATGTTTATGTTATTTTCTAATCGGGAGCTAATGTGCTATTTAAATATATAAAATAACTAATATTGAAGTACTGCACACATTCACGTGGGAAACAAAATATGAATATGGCGGGTAATTATCTACGTCCATGTCAGCAAAAAAAAAAAATCCAACTTATTATGTTTATTAAGTTAAATTCCTGATCTGAATTGAAAATAAATAAACAAATATTATTTGATGCATTTTTTTAGTTGGATTTATATGTTGTTTAAACTTGTTTAATGACTTTTTTTTTAGGAAATAACTAGATGGCTATTAGTTGATTCCAAGGTTAATTTAGAATTTTTTTATTCAATGCATGTTAATTAAATTAAATTCTAATAAAAAAATTCTCATCCATTCAATACAAATATGTTTGATTGGGTTGAATTTATTATTACTCAATCATATCGGTTTAAATGTGCTAGATTCTTTTTGCATGGCTTAAATCTATTTCGCATTTATTAACACTTTATTTATAGGTAGAGTATGATTGACTAAGTGCAGTACATTATGCCCATTTAGAAGCATTAGTATTAGTTATGTAGTTATGTTATATACTTGTATGTACATACATCTTCATAAGGTGAGTTTGATTGTATTTAGAAGAAATATGTATTATTAATTTATTCGAGAAAAGAAGATGCATTTTTATTAGATAATACTCTAAAGTCTAAACTCATAAGTGGGCTTTGCGTTGATGAGTATAAATTAGGGCTGCCAAAGTGGCTAAGCATATAGAAACTATTAGCTCAAGTAGGAGAAAAATTGATGTACAAAAAATTCAAATTGGAAATGGGATGATCCAAACCAAAATCATCAGACCGTAAGTCCACGTGGAATTAATAATCATAAATCTCTTTGTTTACTGAATAAATCATTTGTCCAAGTGGAGAACTGAAGAGTTTAAATTATTAAATTATTAATAAATAGTTTAAGATAATGAAGAGTATAAAATATTAAATTATTAATAATACTTCAAGATAATGAAGAGTTTAAGATGTTTGAAGAGTTTAAATTAATGAAGGATCCTTCCCCAAATTGCCGTGACATGGATTAGTGTACATGACTTTGATAACAATTTCTTGTTTAAATATAAGTGTAATGCGTTTTAATTTTTTTTTATCTAGAATATGTTCATTCCTCTTCTTCTTACTCAACACTTAATAAAAAAATTATGTGAAAACTAAAATAAAAATAATCATTTAAGAGAGAATGTTTGTTCAATCCTTACTTCTATGGAGTTATTCATTAGATGAGAAAAAGCAAACTATTTTCGTTACAAGAATATGGTTATCAATAAAATTTTTACATGCTAAAATTTTTTATTCAAGAACTTCTTGGCTGAAGGACTAGTCTAAAAATCAAAGGGTCGAAAATCTTTAGCCCAATTAGCCCGAACCGAAAATTTGAGTGGACTAATCGATTGACATCTCTAATGACTGTATGTTATATATTTTATGACAAAAAAATATAAAATAAAAGTTCAAGTTTCAAAATCTAAAACTTATAAAAATAAATAAATGAAAAGAAAGGAATTGTTTTGTATTCTATGAAATAAAATAGGAGAGAATAAATGAGAAGAAAGATTTTATGAATTTAATGACAAAAAATAATTTGAATTAAAGTTTCAAAATCTGAAAACTATAGAAAAAGATAAGAAGAGAAAACGAAACCGCGTTGCAATAGGAACAGCAGCCGTCATGTCATGACAAATATTTTCTTGTTGGGGGACATGAAGTTTCCTAGCTATTTCTCGGTAATCTATATCAGCCAGGATCGGATCCAGGATTTATTAATGGGATGGGCTGATAAGTAAACATTTCAATATTTTTTTTTTGTTATGAGATGACACATTTTGGTGCATTAAAGCAATAGGAACAGATTTTAGTTGAGCAGAGTAGACCTACATAATATGGGTCATGAGATGAAATATATTGAGTGAAAAAATTAAATATATTTATTATTTTTTGTTTTTTCCTATAACAAAACTAACGATCTAGAATGAGAATAGTCGATTATCGCATTGAAAAATAGATCTCATTGTATATATTTATAAAATATTTGAAAAAATTGGGTACTAAAGTACTATTACGAAAGATTATGACATTCTTTTTTTATAAAAATACTGATAGTCAGGACAAAAGTTATAATTAACTTTGATTAAGTTTCTACTAACACCTTAAATTTTCCGAATAAATCAAGTTTCTAATATATTTTTTTTAAATATTAGATAAATTTCAAGATTAAAATATATTTAATATTTTTTATTTAAGTTTTTGAAATATCTATATATAGTGAAAATTATTTTAGTGAGAAGTTGTTCAAGCCTTTTAATTCTAACTAGGCCCATAGGGTAAATTTTTTGAAATTTTAAAGAAAATGCCATTGCTAGCAGCCAAAAAGAATGAGAATTTTAAAAGGAAGACTCTCATTTATTGCTAGTGGGCATTGAGAATCGATCACAGGTTCTTCAAGAAATGGTATAAATTTTTAACCACTAGGCTAACTCAACATTTAATACAAAAAACATACACATGTATACATAACTATTTCAAATTTGCATTGGGCTGGAGCCCAGCCCAAGCCTAATGTAGACCCGCCTCTCATATCAGCAATGATTGGCTTGACTTGATTGCCAATTAATTGTTGAGTGATGTTATTCGATCATAATATGGCTAGTCATAATTTGGTCGATTAAGCAAAAATAAATCATTTTTGTTAGATACTTGATTGTATTAGAGGTAAAATTTGACATAGTCAAAATATATTGTGGAAACTAATAGTTGGTCACTAACTTTATTTTCATAAATTCTGTCAAGCTTTGAGGATTTTGGACAAAATTGCCCCTAGAAATTGATAGTGCGCTGCGCGTGGTACACTTGTAACGAATGAAATTCGTTCTTACCAGTGTACCAAGTTATAGCGTTGCGACGTGGTACACTTGAGACTAATGAGATTCATTCGTACCAAGTTATGGTGTTGCACAACTGGTACACTTGGAATGAATCCATACCAGTTGTGCCACACTTGGCAAACTTTGTAAAGATGGTCCCGGAACGAGTTTTTCGGTGTAGAAAGGGGGGTGAATACACAGAAGATAAAAACTTTTTAAACTTTTTGACAAGTTAAAACTTTGAGTGTGAGCTCAGTTATAAATCCTGATGACTTCTTTATGAAGATGGTCAGCTGGACTGATAACTCAGCTGACTGTGCGGAATGTGGTGGTTTTAAAAACTGAACTCGTTGGGTTAGAAAAACTCAGCTGGAATTATTTAACTTTCAGTTTGCAGCTTAATCAAGTTATGCAGATTTGAAAACACAGCTGGCTGGGTCACTCAGCCAGTAAACTTAACTTGAAAAATGTCGTGCTTTATGAGTGGTTAGTTCTTTAAGAAATAATGCAGAATTAAAATAAAGCAATAAAGAACACAAGGTTTTAACGTGGTTCGGAGAAACTACTCCTACGTCCACGACCAGAATCCTCTGGTAAAATCCACTAGGGATAACCACTTGTTTTCAAGAAGTAACAAGCAAATTCTCAGCTCAAACCAGAGCTGTGTTCTTACAGTTTGCGGTCCAGAAGCCTAAACCTTTCAGTTTGTGGGTACTGAAATAACCTGAACACTCAAATTGCGCGCTTCGTGCTGGCGTGCCTTAACCTAACATTTTTTGGATAGAAGGGTTTGAGTTTGGGGTTTCCAACTATGAACGTGTTCTTACAATGAAGAACAAGAGTTTGATGAACTCGTTCGATCTATGCTTTGGATATGAATGATAATCTGCCTAGATTATAGAAGAAAAACTATAGGAGTCAAGCTAGGAACACTTAGAGAATCGTGTTCTTGAATGAATTTTGGACTGCTTAAAGCTTGAGAATTTCAGAGCGAATTGAGAGCTTGTAGAGAGTTTTTCTTGTTGTAATCTGTTGAAGAAGACTGGTATTTATAGGTGGAGATTCAAAACTAGCCGTTGGAAGAGCCGTTTGAATCTCACCTACTTCCAGACAATACGATCTGCCGTCTGCGGATCTTCACCTGCA
The DNA here is from genome assembly GCA_031470985.1 of Agastache rugosa. Lineage (NCBI taxonomy): Eukaryota > Viridiplantae > Streptophyta > Magnoliopsida > Lamiales > Lamiaceae > Agastache > Agastache rugosa. The sequence goes on from CM062605.1 coordinate 31,526,637, forward strand.
TTCTTCAGTGTGTCAGATCCTAGGTTCGCTTTTCTAGGATGATGAGATGTCGATCCCTCATTGGTCGAGGTTTATTGACATCCTCTGACACCGGAATCTCGTCTTGGAGCTGTCTTTTGACTTTGAGCTGAGACTTCAGACTTGACTGATCTGATGTCTGCTGGAGGCCTTGAGGGGTCAACTCCGTTTGCTCTGCTCAGCTGGATTTACTCTGCTGGATCCTCTAAGCTTGAGTCAGCTCAGTTTCCTTAGCTCCGTCGGATTTACTTGGCTGAGTTCATTCTGCTTGACACTCTTAGCTGGAGTCAGCTCTGCTGGGTTTTTTGGCTGGCTTAGCTTAGTTGATCTCTATGCAGCTATTGACTCCTCAGCTGATCTTCACTCAACTGGGTCTTCGACTGTCTTCAGCGTCTTCTTCTGTAAACTTAGAAAATTTATAAGCTCAAACAGGCGAGCTGGAAAAACAACTTAGGCTTGCGCAATCATCTACTAGGTTGGGGTTTGTTGGGTTTTGGTATCAAATCAAAACTTAGAATTTCCCAACACGTACCAGTTGTGCCAAGTTAATGTAAGGGCATTTAAGTCTATTCAGCTCAAAGTTGGCCACAATTTATTAGAATAAGGTGGGTGGACAACATTTATTTTTCACTAACTTAATATGTTATTTCGCACCATTACCACTATTATTATTTGATTAATTCATATAAAAAGTAGAAACAATGTGCAAAAGTAACCGATTTGAAAAAGCAAAAACAAATTCTAACCACTAATCTTTGAAAGATAAATAATGTCCACTCTTCCAATTTTGCCCCTCTATACACAAATCCATACCCGACATACATGAATCCATATATGACATACACGAATACATATAAGTGTGTGTGTGTGTAAATGAATCCATACATGACATACATGAATTCATACATGACATGCACGAATACATGTATGTGTGTGTGTGTGTTTTTTTTTCCTTTCTGCATATGTGTTTCGCCGGAAAAAGTCATAGAATTTTTTTTTCTGAATCTATTTTTCTCTGGAAAAGTACACGGAAATTTTCGCCGGAAAAGTTGCCGGAAATTTTTCGCTGGAAAAAAAGTCGCCGGAAAAAGATTTGACTATCATGTATGTATTCGCGTATGTGTTCGTGTATGTCATGTATACTTTCATGTATAAGGGCAAGATAGTAAAGATGTAAAAATTTTGGTTAGTATTTATCTTTTAAAGATTATTGATTAGAATTTATTTTTATTTTTTCAAAATGGTTATTTTAACTTTCCTCCCTAAAAAGTATGATTATATATTTCATGTTAGCATTTATATTTTTGGCTTAAGTAAATATATTTCCTTCTTATTTTTTCGAAAAAAATCTTTGTATTACCTTTATTATATCTATCGATATTTATGTTACATTCAAATCTAAATATATCAAGATAAATTTGTACAAAATAAATATTTTAAATATTAGAAGTCATTTAAAACTAAAAAATTTAAATAAATTGATTTTTTTTATTATTCAATCAAATTATGACTAGTCATAATGTAGCTACGATTATTCTTTCGGGAGTTGACTTTGACAACAACCGATGATAGCTGATAGCGGACGGCGGACGACAGCCAACAGAAAGAACAAAAACAAAGAAAATACGTACAGTCGTACACCAAAATTGGGATGAAGTCGGTGGATACTGCCGTTATATTCCAAATGTTACCTTAGTTAGTACCCAAGAATCCAAGAATCTTCCAACCACAAAATCCAAGAATCTTCCAAGAAAAACGATAGATTTTGACAACCCCCACCAACCTTTATAAATTATTCATGTTCTGATCTCGTTGTGCTAATTGTTCGTGCAAAAACAAGGTAAGGACACTTAATTGTTTCAATTTTACTGATTTCTATAGTTTGTATTACTATTATTTTAAACGCAACTAATGAGTTATTTAGAATATTGCTGTTAAGAGCTTCAGTTGATGAGATAAAGAATGATCTCAAAGAGAATTCTTCTACTTTGGTCTGATTTCGTAGTCGCAGAAAGAAGAAAATATTTGTCTTAGGTGAATTTTTTCAATGCATCTCTGTTTTAATTATGCTTCATTTCTACTTTGATGTTCAGTTCGATCAACAAGAAACGTCGAGAATAATCACAGAATATTCAAGTTTCTAGGAGCTAACTAATGCCCGTGGATAGGTTGATGAAGCAAATTGTAAGTATACACGCGTAGATGCTAAACAACTGAATTATATGTGCTATTATTTTTTCTTTAAATCAGTAAGTGGAGCTCAGCTTTTTCAGGTCAAAAAAGAATTTGAATCAATGAAAATGAAGTTTGATGAAGAATTCGAATCATTTAAAAGGAGCGTGCTAACCAAAATCCAGAGGTGAGAGGAAACTTTTTTTTTTTCTTGATCAAGAACCTGACCAAATAGGGTTGAGCAAAATATTCGAAAACCGAATCAAACTGAAACTCAAAATTTAGTTATGATTTTCGGATTGAATTGGATTTTTTTTCCCTTAAAATTTCGGATTTTCGGATCAGATCAGATCGGTACCTTGAAAACCTGAATAAATCCGAAATCAGAATTATATATATTTATATTACTTATTTTATTTAAAATAATTTTTAAGTTTCTAAATTTTTCCTACCCTAATTTTTTCACTTCTGCTTCTCAGTTTTTTAAACTTTTTTTTTTAATAATTTTGGCAGTAAATGATTGAATGATGCTAGTACTTTGTTGATGATTTGTGAACATTATCAAATATTTATTTTGGTTGATTGTAATGAGCAATGCATGATTGGTACTTAAGTTTTATGAATATCGAGATTGCTATATTCTTTAGTTGCATGTTAATGGATGAAAAAAAAAACAACAAAAAAACTATATTTCTTTCTAATTTTTCAGATTTTTCGAATTTTATTGGAGAATTTCGGACAATTCGGATCAGATCGGATTTAGGTCTCAAATTTCGGATTTTTTCGGTTCGGATATTCGGACAATTTGGATCGGATCAGATTTTTTATCAAAGAATTTTGGATCGGTTCGGATTGATCATTTAGCAAAAATTCGAATGCTCACCCCAGACCAAATATTCATGCATAATATGAATCTCAGTTGATGACTGAATATCCTTGTTTTTTTAGCTCTGCGAAAGATGAGAATCAAACCTCAATAGAGACCAACATGAAAGTGGAGTTCAGGAACGGGATTTCTCGGTGAGTACATAAAAGGAGGAGGTGTTCCTATTGAGGTGGCCCTTGTTGATGATCTTACAGGAGATGTTGTAGATGATCTGTAAACGTCGAAATTGTTCTTCTGAAAGCCAGGTCAAATGCTTCTGATTGGAACATTGTCTCTGAAGTGGAAGGAAAGCTGCCTATTCTTGCTGCAAAGGTACCCCTGAAGCTACAAAGAGGCGTTGGCGTTGTGGAGAACATCAAGATCAGAAATCACGCGAGTAAAATCAAGCCACTGCAGTTCATGTTAGGCGCGAGAGTTGTTGGTGCTTCTCATATAAAGGAAGCCAAGACTGGGACCTTTATCCTCAGGAATTACCGCGGCAAATGTAAGTCGCCTTCTTATTTACCTGTTTCATAGGTTATTCAATGATAACGATTCGTATTGTTTTTATCTTATAAGTTGCATAATGATAAGTTTTTGTGTTCTTCTTCTTCTTCTTCTTCTTCTTCTTCTTCTTCTCTTGATCTTCAGATTACCAGAAACATGAGAATCCATCTCTATTGGATGAAGTATCGCGATTGATTCATATTCGCAGAGGTGGTAATATTGAAAAACGCCTTCAACATAACGAAATCTATAGAGTGGAGGATTTCCTAATTCAACTCCTGATAAATCCTCAAGGCCTCAAGAGTGTAACTTTTTCTCTATTCTTAATCTGTATTATACCTGTAATCCTGATAATAATGTTGCACTATTTATCTGATAAAATTAGATTAGTTGCAATTTCTTATTTGATTTAGGTAGCTCTTGCCATCTTAAGTTGTGAATGATTTCTTATTTGATTTACACAGCTCTTGCAATTTCTTATTTGATTAGTTGTGAATGATTTCTTCAAATATTTGAAGGCCTATTATATTGTAATATCCAAATCCATAAGCTTCTGCCTCCTCAGAGCGCCTCTTGCAAACGAGTCTCTAACTAATAACTCCTCCTAATATGCTAAGGTATGTAACGAATTAGAGTCGAGAATCAGGTAATTAGGGCTGATCTTGATGAATCACTTTATAGCATATTAGCCTCGTAACTTACCGGTAGAGCATTTCCAAAATTTCGACTGAAATCCTCTGTTTCTGAAGTAAGAAATATGTATGAATTAGCTGCTTGTTGGCTTATTGCAGATTGTGACGTCCCAAGTGAAGAAGTGGAAGGCCATTGTCAACAACGCTCAAGCATGCTCAAGTGGCGAAAGGATGTACTGTTACATAGATTTGAAGCAGAAGAGAGGCGTCGTCTTCAGTATTCTAGGACATGTCCTAGGACTACTATGTTCCGGAAGCTACTATTCTCAGACAAGCACGCTGCAGTCAGAAAAACATAAGGCATAAGCCGAACTTGTCCTTTCTATTTACTTTTCGACTTGATACTGAATCAAGATTCACTTCGAATTAATGACAGGTTGATGCAGAGAAACTGTTAGAATCTGCTTGCAGAAACTGGGGGGAGGTAAAGGCCTTTGATGATCAGAATTCTCTTATGCTGCACCTAGCTGACTCTGGTGAAATGGTGGGAGAATCGAGTAGTAGACGTTGGTGCCCTTCAATTAACATGTTTGGAGAAACTGATTTTGGATCCTTGGCTAGTGTCAGTGATCATGATATTAATATAGACGTTATGTATGATGCTTTGATGCAATGTAATCACGCCTGGCCTTGCAGTCCGAGCCTCGTTGAAGGTTTGATGATGGAGTGGAATGGTGATGAAGAAGGAGCTGCTGGTGAGCCTCGGATTGTTGATAGGAGAAATCCATGGAAGAAGTTGTTGTGCGTATCGAGATGGTTCTCGGTGAGGAGAAGGTGGCGTTAGGTGCTCGTCATAACCGAAAGAAGCAGAAAGTTGGTTAACGATAACGTGCACTTGCGTTCATGCTGAATAGCTACTACGCGATCTGCCCGGTGAAAATTGAGAGCGGGAAGAGTAGCATTTCGTACATTTGTATTTTTTTTTTAGTTTCAATACACACGCACACATGACTCGAACTTTCAACCTTCCTACATTTGTTGATTTGGTGAATGTATAGATTGTTCTATTCATGGTCATGGTATTTCAAAAACCTCCCAATTATTAAATACTGTGCATCTTATTATTTAATATTTTACTTTGTTAAGTACATAGAAATATATTTAATTAAATTAATTATTAAATATGAAAATTGAAAGAAAAGAAAAAAAATCGAATAAAGAAAAAGTAGAAATTAAAAGAAAGGAAATTGTGCTAAGGAAGAAAAAAAGAAATCAAAAGATTTTTTTTAAACAAAAGAAAAAAGAGGCAAAGATAGAAAAATCTAAAGTTTAAGAAATGAAAAGATGGTAATTAAAAGAAAGCAAACTGAAAAAATAAAGCTTGAAGATCGAGAGAGGCATGAAATAAAAGATAGGTAAGGAAATGAAAAATACAAAAGAAAGGAAAGAATTAAAAATAAAAAAAGATAATAATAAAGAAAGCAACAAAAGTGTTGGGAAAATTATAAGGTTTTGATTTGATACCAAAACTCAACTGATTCTCCAACCAAATAGATGATCGCTTCAACCTAAGTAGTGTTTTCCAGCTCACCTGTTTGAGCTTTAGATTTTCTAGGTTTACAGGTTAAGGAAGTGGAAGACAGAAGTCGACCCAGCTGTGTCTACAGCAGGAGTCAGCTAGCGGAAAACAGCAGGAGTCAACCTTCAGCTGAGTCCTCCAGCAGAGCATGATCAAGCTGAAGAGAATTCGAGCCGAGTTCAAAACACAGCCGGTCCAGCTGTACAGAACAAAGGGAACTAACTCTGAAGACATCACTTCAAGTCAGTTTGCCCAATCCAGCTCAGAATTCAGAAGCCAGCTCCAAAGGCAGAAGATCCCGGCGTCAGAGAAAGTCAACATGCCTCGACCAATGAGGGATTGCCGAATCAACATCCTAGACTTCAGAACCTAGGATGTGACACAAATGAAGACAGGTGCAGATTCGCCCAACGGCAGATCTCGAATTTAAGAAGAGTAGGTAAGATTCAAACGGCTCCTCCAACGGCTAGTCTTGAATCTCTACCTATATAAACCCGTCTTCAACCTCAGGATCAAATACGAAAAACTCTCTACAAGCTTTCATTCTCTGAAATCATCAATCTTTCAAAAGCTCTCAAACAGTTCTACATAGTTCAAAGAACACTTTATCTTAAAGTGTTTCTAGTTCAGAAACTGCTTAGTTTTTCGTCTGATCCCTAGGCCAAAATCTTTTGTATATCTTAAGCCTAGATTTCGAACGAGTTCATCATACTCGAAAGTTCTTAATTGTAAGAACTCGTTCACAGTTGGAACCCCAAACCAAACTCCTCTTTACCCAGAAAGGTTAGGTCAAGGTAACGCTTGCTTGAAGCGGGAAATTCAAGTGTGTAAGGTTTTTTCAGTACCCGTAAACTGAAAGGTTAGGCTTGACAGTGCCCGCAAATTGTTGGAACACAGCTCGAGTTAGAGTTGTGAAGTTGCTTGGTACTTGGAAATCAAGTGGTAGTGAATTACCAGTGAACCTGGTCGTGGACGTAGGAGGTGTTACTCCGAACCACGTAAAAATTCGTGTGCTCTTTACTTTCTTTGTAAATTCAGTTTTGTACTAACTCTTTCATAACATTGCATATTTGATCAAAACTGCATACGCAGCTGCTCTCCAAAACCAGCTGTGTCTCTCTGAAAGTTGCACAACTTGACTAACTGAAAAAATAAAGTTAATCTTTTCAAGCTGAGTTTTTCTAAATAACCGAGCTAAGTTTTCAAACCACCACATTCCGCACCGCCAGCTGAGTTATTTACCCAGCTGACCCTCCTCAGCTGGATCAATATCTGAGCTCACAAACTCTGTGATTTAACTTGAAAAAGTTTTCAGAAATCTATTTGGTGTATTCACCCCCCCTCTACACCAAATACCTAGCTCAGGGACCATAAAAAAGAAGTGACGAAAAATAATAATAATAATAATAATAATTAAGGACTTGTCCCTAGGTTCCCTAATGGTGACAAAAATTAAGTACCACTCCATATTTTGCCACCTTATTTAAGGATCTACCATTGGAATGCTCTTAGAAAACTTCCCAATATACAATATTAATTAATTTCAACATAAGGCGATGTGGAAAACCCTAGCAAAGCTATGCGAAGGGTCGGAGGAGATAAAGAAAAATAAATTCACGATTGCATGCCAGAAGTTTGATAACTTCAAGCAGCTGGTCAACGAGTCCATCGAAGGGATGGAACTCAGATTCTCCAATATGGTGATGGAAATAGAAACCATCAGAACTGGGAAATACACCCAGCGAGAAAAGAATCTAAAAGTTCTTTCAGCGCTCTCAGCTGAATGTAACACCTATAAGGTGGTACACCAAAGTCGAAGTGACTTAGGTGATCTTTCAACTGAAAGATTATACTCCCTGCTCAAAGCCAACGAATACAACTTGAAGATTACCATGAAAGAATCTTCAAGCAATCAGAATGATGGAGAGCTGACACCTGCAACAAAGGAGATTGCGTTCAGAGCCAACTCTGAAAAATCCGCATACATACAGTCAGCTGAGTCATCGAAGAAGGATAAGAAGGATATGAGCAAGGAAGAGCTACTTGAAGAAATAGCCATGCTGGTCAAAACCTACAACAGACTCAACACCAGCAAGGGCAAATACAAGAAGTTCGCAAGAACTTACAGAGACAAGTACGCAGCAGCTGATGAGAAGTCAGCTGACAAACGAACAAAAGAAGGTTGCTTCAACTGCAAGGAACCAGGACACTACCGGCTAGATTGTCCAAAGCTGTCCAAGAAAGACAAAGACCAACTGAAAGCTAAGGCAGCTGACAGAAGGAGAGCTTACATCGCCGATGAGGAATCAGAGTGCAACAAAATGGATGATAACATGCCATTTTCAGACTCGGAAGAAGAAGCACTGATGACCCATGATGAAACTGATTGGGATACATGCTTTATGGGACAAACAGACGACATCGACGAAGATGAGGTAATGTCTCGAACTCAAAATCTATCTAACCTCTCACCATCACACGAACACTCTACACAGGTTTCAGAATCAGGGCTACCTGATTGGAGTCTAGTAGAGAAAGTAATGAACGATTCCAAGGAGCTTTAAGAGATCCTTGACGTCATTATGTGTAAGAATGCCGAGCGTAAAGCGGAACTGGAAAAGACAAAGGTATCAGAAACAACTGATACAACACAGCTCCAACAGGAAGTTGTTTCACTAAAAGACAAAGTAGTGAAACAAGATCAGCTGATAAAGGAATTCTACTATGAGAAGAAACAGCTGATGGAAGATTTGGAAAAGGTCACAGCTGAATCGGAAAAGAAGTCAGCTGAGATCATTGAGCTGAAAAGCACCGAAGAGGTACTATCTAAGAAAATAGTAGCTCTCATCAAAGTCACTTCAGCAATGGACGAGATCATTAGTGCTCAACGACCAGCAGCACTCAAAGCGGGACTGGGATACAATGAATAAAAGGATGCCTCAAATATTGCCTCCACAAGTGGAACAAAGGTAATGTTTGTACGAGCAAAAGGACATCCAATCCCAGCTACTCAGCATCAACAGTTGAGGACACAGCAGGCGTCAGGAAGACCAGCTGTGAAACATTCTCAAGCTCCATCAAGGACACAGCAGACATCAAGATGGCCAGCTGTGCGACAACCTCAAGCCCAACTCAGACATCAACGTGCTCAACCTCAATAAAGACAACATGCTGGATTTTACAGATACCAGCAACATCAACAGCACGTTGAACGATATCAACCGAGATATCAGAGATACCCAGCTGGATATCACTCATATGAGTATTAGCTGGATAATCATTTCCAGCCACAGCATCACATGAGACATCAGAGACAAAGGAACGTCTCAGCTAGGTACACAGCTGGAAACCAAAAGAAATCAAGACATCAAGACAAGAAGACACTGAGATCAAGACTCCGCCAGCAACAACCGAAGAACACAAAGAATGTGTATATCGACTCAGGTGGGAGAATTATCAGATCAAATAACCCAATTCGAGTCATCAAGCAGATCTGGGTCGTGAAAGGATCTCTGTCTAACCCACAAGGACCCAATTAAAACTGGGTACCTAAATTTTGATCTTTTTTTTAGGTTGCAAGGAATCGACGCATCACTGAGGAGTCGATGAGAACGCTATGGTACTTGGACAGTGGATGCTCCAAGCACATGACACACCTAAAACATCTACTCCATGAGTATATCGAGCGTCCAGGTCCACAAGTAACATTTGGTGACAACTCCAAAGGCCTAACCAAAGGTTATGGTACATTTAAAACTAAAAATGTCTTAATTCCAAATGTTTCTTATGTACAAGGATTGCAACATAACTTGCTTTCCATTAGCCAATTCTGCGACAACGGTTTTTCTATCAAGTTTGATGCACATGGATGCACAGTGAAGAACAGGGAAACCAAGCAGATACTCCTAAGAGGGAAAAGAGAAGGAAATATGTATTTTGCTGACTGGAACAGCAGCCCTCCGGAGACTTGTCTTGTATCGAAAAGCGGAATGAAGTCGGTGGCACGTACGGCTGAATCATCTCAACTTCAAGACAATCAACAAACTGGCTAGGAACCAGCTCGCTAATGGAATTCCAGATCAAGTATATGACAAAAGTCATATGTGCAGCGCGTGTCAACAAGGAAAGCAGACAAGAATTTCATTCTCTCTCAAGCCAGTTCAGTCAACTGATCGAGTACTTCAACTCCTTCACATGGATCTTTTTGGTCCAGTTACTCCAGCAAGCTTCAATGGCAGAAAATATACTCTGGTCGTAGTGGATGATTTCTCAAAATTCACATGGGTATCATTCATGTACCAGAAGAGCGAAACCAGGACTAAGCTACCTATCCTGCTGGAAACATTATCAACACAGAAGGAGTGCAAGATATTGTCAATTAGATCAGATCGAGGAACGGAGTTTCTGAATGAAACTATTTATGATTACTGCGAGAAGAACGGAGTTCAACATCAAACATCTGCAGCACGCACACCTCAGCAGAATGGTGTAGCAGAGAGAAGAAACAGAACACTCAAAGAAGCAGCTACCTCAATGCTAGCCAGCTCTGCCATTCCAAAGAAGTTCTGGGCCGAAGCAATCAACACAACATGCTTCACTCAGAATCGCTCCCTACTCACAACAAGGCAAGGAAAGACACCGTATGAGCTATGGAACAACATAATACCATACATTGGATATTTCAAGGTATTCGGATCCAAATGTCATATCCTAAACAATAGAAAGACACAGCTCAAGACGTTCGATGAGAAGACAGACCGAGGAGTATTCCTTGGTTATTCTGCTGTGAGTAAAGCATATAGAGTCTTCAACAGAAGAACTCAAACAGTTGAAGTAACTCCACATGTTACCTTTGACGAATCATCTTTCGAATATAGAGATTCTATCAACCGAAGACACGAAGGAGAATCTTCAAGACAGATTCAGACAAGAGCTCAAGAAAATCGAATCAGGAATCTGGCCGAACCATTAATTTGGGATGATGAGCCAGAGGAGGAACTTCAAATCAACCGGGAAGCTCCACCAGCTGGAAATCGAGAAGAACCTTCAACGCCAAATCAAGGGAGAACACCATCAACTGGAAATCCAGACACAGCTGAATCCCCAGCTCCATCTCCAGCAGAGCCTCTAAAGAAGTCACCTCAAAATCCAAATCAAGGAGAATCAATCTCTCGAGACTTAACTCCTGAGCAACTCCAAGACAGACGAAATTTAGCCACTTCAAGAATCAATCAATTGGAAGAAGAAATTCGTAAAATGAGAAGATGGATTGAAGATCATTCATCATCAGCAATCATTGGAGAACCATTTGACCAAGTCAAAACCAGAAGCTCAGCTGCTCAAGCTTCATCGGATCATCAAGAAGCAGCTGACACAGCTCAACTCTCAGTAGAGCTAGAACTAACAGTCTATGATGAAGATACAGCTTTAATGGCATGTTACGTAGCTCAAGTGCCAGAGCCTCAATCAATTCTCGAAGCTTTGAAGAGCGTGCCTTGGACTAACGCCATGCAAGAAGAGCTGAACGAATTCCTCAGAAATTGTGTCTAGGAATTGGTAGACATACCTCAAGAAGTCAAAGTCATAGGACTCAAATGGATATTCAAGAACAAATTGGATACCCTGGGAGTCATCATCAGAAACAAAGCTCGACTGGTTGCCAAGGGCTACACTCAGCAGGAAGGAATTGACTTCGAAGAATCATTTGCTCCAGTAGCGCGATTGGAAGCAATTAGACTCTTTCTCGCCTATGCAGCACATCACAAATTCAAGGTCTATCAAATGGATGTGAAGTGTGCATTCTTAAATGGAGAAATCAAAGAAGATGTCTACGTTGAACAGCCTCCAGGATTTGAAGTAGAAGGAAATAAAGTCTACAAGCTAAATAAGGCGCTTTATGGATTGAAGCAAGCACCTCGAGCTTGGTATGACACTCTGTCAAATTTCCTTGTATCCAAAGGACTCAAGAAGGGCTCAGTAGACAGAACTCTCTTCACCATCAAGTCAGGAGAAGACATCCTGGTTGTTCAAATTTATGTAGACGACATCAACTTTGGATCAAGATCAAACTTCTTATGCCAAAGATGTGGAGAAATGATGTCAGAACAGTTCCAAATGTCCATGATGGGAGAAATGAGTTTCTTCCTAGGACTTCAAGTCAAGCAATCAGCAGAAGGGATTTTCATAAATCAATCCAAATACGTGAAAGACTTGATCGCCAAGTATGGAGTTCAATCCAGCAGAACTGTAAAGATTCCGATGAACACCAACTGGAAGATTGAACCAGGAACTGAAGGGAAGTCAGTTGATTCCAGCAAATACAGAGGGATAATAGGTTCCCTGCTGTATCTAACCGCAAGTCGTCCAGACATCTCTTTCGCAGTCGGAGTGTGTGCCAGATTTCAAGTTGATCCAAAGGAAGCACACATGCAAGCAGCCAAGAACATTCTCAAATATCTCAAAGGAACTCAGAATGTTGGGCTGTGGTACCCAGCTGAAGACAATCTACAGCTGACTGGATATTTAGACTCAGACTTCGCTGGAGATCGGTTGGACAGAAAATCAACTTCAGGAACTTGTCAATTCTTAGGAAGTAAGTTGATTTCATGGTTTTCAAAGAAGCAAACGTGCGTTGCAACCTCCACAATAGAAGCAGAATATATGGCCGCTGGAAGCTGCTGCTCACAAATTCTCTGGCTGAAACATCAGCTGGATGACTGAAAACTGAACAAGTTCCAATTTTCTGTGATAGCTCAAGTGCGATTGCTATTTCAGAGAATCCAGTACTTCACTCAAGATGCAAGCATGTGGACGTACGCCATCATTTCATCAGAGATCACGTGGAAAAAAAGGATGTGATTGTTGAGAAAATTCACACAGACATACAGCGGGCTGATATACTCACAAAGCCGCTGATAGAAGCAAGATTCAAAATGCTGTGCGGATTACTTGGATTACTCAACCCAGACGATGCTTCACCCAGCTGAATGGAAGTAGACCCAGCTGAATGGAAGCAGACAGCTGGAATTCAGAATCGACGTCACTGGTATCAGCTGAGAAAGAATCCAGCTAAACCAGATACTGAAATTGAAGGATTATTCAGCTGAGGGGGAACCAGCTGGAACAACGATCACCCAGCACACCCACTCAACCGAGGTATCAGCTGACTACAATGATCAGCTGAGAGGTTTGCTGTCGCAGCCCGACTTAGAGTGAAGATGACTAAGTCGGTGGGTCCCACGACTTACACAATTTATGATTAACCAAAGGATAAGATAACGACCCAAGTTATCAAATAAGAACCAAAATATACCAAATCATACTTTTCGATCATCAAAACATGCTATCCAATCAAAAAGAATCAATCATAGATCGAACAACGACATCATTATTCAAGAACGACAATTCATGTATTCAAGTTCGATCAACGATCAATGATCAACGATAAACGAGTATGGTCAAGAAACTACACCATCTCGTTGTAGAATTAAGCATACTGAAATATAAGGATTTAACAAACTGAAGTCTAAGGTTTAACAAACTGAACCAAGATTTAGAGAATCTATAACATAAGCAACATAACAAAATAACAGAAGTGAAACAATTTCAGAGAGTGTTGCAGCGGAAAACATAAGTTTTGGTTACATGTATGAAGACATATAACCGTGCTCTAACTTAGAATGATAACTTGAGATGTCAACAACAACAAAGCCTGCCCAGCACACTCCATCTCCATCCGAGCTAACCTGCACATTTTAGAAATAACATGCAGGGCTGAGTACTTTCGCACTCAGTGAACACATGCCAAAATAATTTAAAAGTTGCTACTTAGAGCTATAGATTGAATACTTGCCATAAAGCATAACACAAGCAAACTTAAAAAAATGAACTCCGTGCATGCCAAAACATTTACTTTCATTATACGAGACCGGTCAAAATACTATTCATGTATGTACCAAATCTACTATCACTTAATAGTGTTGAGAAGTAGGCCTCCTTCTCAAACACCTGTAATCGGCCTACCAAAAGGAAGGCGCACGATTACTAATCGTGCACACGTATCCCACCTTGCGTAGGACCGAATTCGTCTTTCCTTGGTAGATGGTAACATACAAAAACACTTTAAACATTGGCAAGTCAATCAATTTAAAAACATCACATAATCATAATCATATAGTCACATTCGACATTTCTTTAGTTTAGAAAGCCCACATTTTATTTGTATAATAGAAAAGCCCACCTGTTTCGAAGTTGCTGAACTAAACTTTACTTCTCGATTTCCCTTCACTTAATGGTCCCGCTCGGTCCTTCAATTTAAAATTAGGTTTAAACATAAGAGCGAGAAAAGTAAAAATCGAGGAATGAGAGATGCTGCTTCGATACTATGATCTTTCTCGGCTTTCTAGGGTTTTCACTCTACCACTAACACTTAAACTTTTCTATCTTAAATCTTAGCTCTTAATCATTCACTACTCAAAAAAAACTTCTAAAGACATAAGCAAACATATACTTTACTTCTAACCCTTTCATCTTTTCATTAATATTTATTGACTTATAACTTATACTATTTTCAACATTAATCATATCATAAAGAATATTTCATTTCTTCGTATAAGTATCTCATTAACCATTAAGCTCTTTCTTTATTTATTTTAGCACATCAAAAATGCTTAAGTTCTTTGATAACATTTAAGCTTAATATTAAAACTTTTGAGTTTACGAAAGAAATAATCGAAAACAAGTTGATCAAAGATCAATTTGGATAAATCAAGTCCGTCTGGAAAATCAAACTAGCCGGAAAACCGAGTTATCGAAAACCGAGCCGGCCGGAAAACCGAGCCGGCCGGAAAAATAGAGGAAAACAGTAGCCGGGCCGGAAAACCGAGCCGGCCGGAAAACAGAGCCGGGCCGGAAAACCGAGCCGGCCGACCTACTGAGTTAATCAATCACCGGGTCCAAATTTGGGTAAATCCAACTCGGGTCCAACAGATTCCAATCATTGAGTTAATCCAAATTGACGGTCCAATTGGTGATTCCAAATTGATCGAGTCACTGAGTTAATCCAAATTGACGGTCCAACAAGGTGATTCCAAATTGACCGAGTTCAAATTCGAGTTAAACCAGGAATTAAACTCTAGAAACTCTCAATTTCAAAACTTTGTATTAAAATTCTGAAAAATTCTACGTCACTTAATTTTTAACGTAGATTCCATTTCTTTCATTATTTTCTTCATTAAAAATCAAATACATGGCTTTATTGTACATATATATTTCGATCCTTTTGATAAATTAAGAATTAAATTCCAATTTCAATCTAATCACTTCCAATCATATTAATTTAAATTGAAATTTCTCAAATCTTAATAAATCAAACCATCAAACATGTTTATAATCATCATATGAGCTCATAGAAATCATCAATTTGATCATAGGATCAAAGGATCAAAAACCCCTAATTTTATTCATTAATTTCGAAAAAAAATAGAAAATTAGGTTTAAGTTGGATTCTTCTTAAACTGATGCTAAAAATGGGATTTAGAACACAGATCTAACATAATATTCAAAGATCAAAACATTCATCCTTCTTCATGAAAAATTCGAAAGTTTTGGAAGGAAGAAAGATGGATTTTTCTTGCTAATCTTTGGCTAAGCTCTTGATCAAGTATAGATCTAACCTTCTTGAATGAAATAGATGCTTGATCTTTTAAATTCTTGATCTTGAATCCTTGATCTTCAATGAAGGTTGTGTGTGTGTGTGATATGCGTGTGTGTTTTGAGAGAGAGTGTGCCGGGAGAGTGAGTAATGAGATATGAATGAATGATGTTAGATAATTACTATCTTCATTCGTGCATTAGACAAAAATTACTATTTGCAATAATTACATGTTGGGATAAGATCAAATTAAGGATCTTATCATTAGATTTTATTAGATTTTATTAGATTTTATTAGATTTTATCATTTAATTTAATTAATACTTAGCATCTAACATGGGATTCCTTTGTACCATCAAATATTCCATGTAGATATTATTAGATTTAAATAAAGATTAAATCAAAGTTTATTAGATAAGCTTAATTTAAAATATCTAGCAATAGTATCTTATTTAAGTAATTAATTAATAAATTCTCTAATTAATCACTTAAATATCATTAAATCGTTAATCAAAATCATCCCAGCTTTAAATAATAAATTCTCGAGCTCTATAAATTTTATTAGGGTTTCTTTAACCCTAATTTAAGCTTTCTCGAGAAAAATTCCGGAAATAAAAATCCGGACTAAAAATATCATTACCGAAGAAATTCTACGATCTCCGGAGAAATCAAATCTTCGAATTAAACACACACTTTTCAAATAAAATCCAAACATATAAGCACATAATCCTAAACACATTCATAATCTTTCTCGGATCATCCGAGACGAGATTAACATCTTAAATTATTTAATTTACTTAATTTCTTTACTTTCGGCAAATTAGGACTGCCGAGATATTTTTATTGTCGGAACTTAATTTCTTTCTAAATTCTCACGGCGCAATTATCTCAGCGATTTTCTAAGTAACCTTAAGTCCGATTATGAAAAAGCGGGGTATTACATCCTTCCCCCCTAAAAATAAATTTCGTCCCGAAATTTGCTTACCTTGAAGAAAAAAAAAACTCGGGATACTTATCTCTCATCTTATCTTCGAGTTCCCATGTCGCTTCCTCTGGCCCGTGATGTCTCCATTTGATCTTGACCGACGCGATCGATTTATTCCTTAGCTGTTGGACCTTTCGATCCAATATCGCTTCCGGTTTCTCCTCATAACTGAGGTCTGGTTTTAAGGCCACTTCTTCTTGACGAATGACATGCTTGGGATCAAACATGTATCGGCGCAACTGGGATACATGAAAAACATTATGCGAGTTCCCAAAGCTTGGCGGTAAGGCCAACTTATACGCAACTTGACCTATTCTCTCCAAAACTTCGTACGGTCCTATGTAGCGAGGCTTTAGCTTTCCTTTCACGCCAAATCTGTGAACTCCTCTTGACGGCGAAACCTTTAAGAAAACTTTATCTCCGACTTCGAACTCAAGTTCTGATCTTCGAGTATCCGCATAAGACTTTTGGCGATCTTGCGCTTCTTTAATCCGTTGCTTGATCTGGCGAACGATCTCAATCATCTCTTCAACTGCATCGGGCCCTAATACTTTTCTTTCACCTACTTCGTCCCAAAAGAGCGGGGAACGACATTTTCTTCCATAAAGAGCTTCATAGGGCGCCATGCCGATTGTCATCTGGTAACTGTTGTTGTATGCAAACTCAATGAGAGGCAAAACTTGCTCCCACTGGTCACCTCGATCCAACACAACAGTTCTGAGCATATCTTCTAGAATTTGAATCGTCCTCTCAGATTGACCATCCGTCTGAGGATGAAAAGCGGTGCTGAAATTTAGGTTGGTGCCCAGCTCTCTTTGCAGACTTCTCCAGAAACGGGAGGTAAACTTAGAATCTCGATCTGACGTAATCGATTTGGGCACACCGTGCAGACGCACGATCTCTCTAACATACAGCTGAGCTAACTTGTCTGATCCATACGTTATCGGAATTGGTATGAAATGAGCAGATTTTGTCAATCTGTCCACGATCACCCAAATAGCTGTATTTCCTCTTTTGGATTTAGGTAACTGAGTTACAAAATCCATTGTGATATCATCCCATTTCCACTCCGGGATGTCTAAGGGCTGAAGCTTTCCATAAGGCCGCTGATGTAAAGCTTTGACTTGCTGACAAGCTAAACATCGCTCTACAAATGAAGCTATATCTCGCTTCATTCCTTCCCACCGAATTTCGCTTTAAATCTTGATACATCTTGGTGCTACCGGGATGAGCGGTGTACGGCGTTTCATGAGCTTCTCTCATGACTTCGGCTCTCAATTCTTCTTCATCCGGAACACAAAGTCTTTCTCTCGAACAAAAGAGCATTATCTCCGCCTTCACAAAACTCTTCGATCTTTCCTTCACGAATTCGAGTCGCAACTTTTCTAATTTCTCGTCCTTCCTCCGAGCATTTGAAATTCTTGTTCTCAAGTCTCGGAGTTATTTCTAGAGCCGCAATTTGTTGCTCTACAGCATTGTGGTGGTAAAACCACTTCTATTCTCAACTCTCCAAGACTCTTGATTAGCTCTTCTTCGAGTGAGCGAAAATCCTAACTCGGATCTCGCTCTTCCCTGCTTAAAGCATCGGCTACTACGTTCGCTTTTCCTGGATGATAGGAAATCTTGCAATCGTAGTCCTTTACTAGCTCGAGCCATCTTCTTTGCCTCATATTTAGCTCTTTCTGTTCGAAAAAGTATTTGAGGCTCTTGTGATCTGTGAAGATCTCACACTTGGCTCCAAAAAGGTGATGTCTCCGCATCTTCGCAGCATGCACGACTGCTGCTAACTCTAAATCATGAGTTGGATAATTTTCCTCATGAGGTCTGAGCTGTCGTGACGCATAGGCTATGACTCTTCCATCTTGCATCAGGACACAACCTAGTCCATTCTTCGATGCATCTGTATACACGACATAGTCCTTGCCTGCTTCTGGTACTGCCAAGACTGGAGCAGTGGTCAACTTCTTCTTTAGCTCTTGAAAACCTTCTTCGCATTCGGGAGACCACTTAAACTTTGATTCTTTCTTGAGAAGTTGGGTCATCGGCCTTGCTATCTTGGAGAATCCTTCGATGAATCTCCGATAGTAACCTGCTAGACCCAAGAAACTACGAATCTCATGGGGCGACGCTGGCGACTTCCACTCTTGAACTGCCTGCACCTTTGAATTGTCAACTTTAATTCCTTCGGACGAAACAACATGTCCGAGAAAATTCACTTCTTTTAGCCAGAACTCACACTTGCTGAATTTGGCATATAACCTTTCGGATCTTAGCTTTTCTAGGACAATTTTGAGATGCTCTTCATGCTCCGATTCGCTCTTTGAATAAACAAGAATGTCGTCAATGAAGACTATGACAAATCTATCCAGAAATTCATGGAAAACTCGATTCATGAGATCCATGAATACTGCTGGAGCATTTGTTAATCCGAACGGCATTACTACAAACTCGTAGTGGCCATATCTTGTTCGGAATGCAGTTTTCGGAATATCTTCTTGCCGAATCTTCAGCTGATGATAGCCAGATTTTAGATCAATCTTTGAGAAAACACTGGCTCCTCTGAGCTGATCAAACAGATCATCTATCCTTGGCAAAGGATACTTGTTCTTCAACGTCAGCTTGTTTAGCTCTCGGTAGTCTATACACATTCTTAGACTACCGTCTTTCTTCTTAACAAACAAGATCGGTGCTCCCCACGGGGAAACACTAGGTCGGATAAAACCAAGGTCGAGCAATTCTTGCAACTGAACCTTCAATTCTTGTAACTCCTTCTGGGCCATTCTATACGGCACTTTAGATGTTGGAGCTGAACCAGGCTCTAGGTCGATGGTGAACTCCAATTGCCTGTCTGGGGGTAATCCTGGCAAAACTTCTGGAAACACATCCTTGAAATCTTGAACAACAGCTACATCATCAATATTCTTTTCTTGATTTTCATCTTTGTTGAGATAAACCAGATATGCTTGCGCATCTTTTCTTCTCAACAGCCTTCTTGCTTGAATTGCCGAAATAATCGGCATTCTTCTATTGCTTTTCTCTATTCCGAAGAATAGGGTCGGCTCTTTTCCAGGTGGCTGGAAAGAGATCTGTCTTTGCTTGCACCGAATGGTGGCAAAGTTCTCGGTTAACCAATCCATTCCCAAAATGATGTCTACGTCCCACATTCGAATTAGATTTAGGATGTTGGTTGACATCTTAAGGGATCCAAACTCAAATTCCAAATTAGGGCAAACATGCGTAACTGTGGTAGATTTACCTACCGGGGTCGATACTCTTAGGTTCTGGCTAGATTGCTCTACCTTAAGGCCAAGAGTATCTACGCATGTACTTGATATGAAAGAATGCGATGCACCAGTATCAAAAAGAATTATCACAGGTACACCATTTAACTGACCCATACCTGCCAGATTGCCCTGATCCTTGACGTATGGTTTCTGATCGAGAGCGAAAACTCGCTGATACTGCTGCTGCGGTTGCGGCTCTTGCTGCGGTGGCTGCTGCTGCCGCCTTGCCTGCTGCTGCTGCTGAGGGTGGGGCGCTTGGCGCTGGCGCGGATGCAATTGCGGGACTCCTTCAATAGCCTTCAACTGCTGAGGTTGATACTGGCCAGGTCTTCCACCATTAGTCCCTTGCTGCTTGTTTGGACACTGATAAGAGAAATGCCCAACTTGCCCACATGCATAGCAGCTGTTACTTCCTGCTCTGCAAATTCCCTGATGCATTTTGCCGCATTTCGGGCATGCAGAAATTCCTTGCTGCCTCTGAAACGAGCTACTCTGACCAACAAAAGGTGGTCTGGGTTTTCCTGGAGTCGAAAGCTGCTGACTCTGCCCTTGCCAGGTCTTCTTGCTGGGTTGGCTTCCAGCATTCCATTTCCTTTTTCCCCTCTGCTGCTGGCCATGGTGCGAAGATTGCGGTCTGACGGCCGCTGGGGCTTGAATCTGATATTGGGGAGGTGCTGGAGTTTGAACTGGCTTCTCTGGCTGCATAGCCAACTCCATATCCAAGGCTCGATTTAAAGCTTCGGCATAGGTCAAAGCACTCTGACTTGCTAAGACCACTCTTATATCCTGCCTAAGTCCGGCACGGAAAAGCTCGGACATCTTCTCATCGGAATCAACTTTATCGGGGGCAAAACGAGCTAGATCACAAAATTCACGGTCATACTCGGCAACCGTTTTCTTTCCTTGCTTCAGATTGGCGAACTCATTTTCTTTCTGCTTGCGGTAACTTCTTGGTACGTACTTCTCAAAAAGAGCTTCCTTAAACTGCTCCCATGTAAGATTTTCGAGCTGCTCGGGAGTATACGTCTTCTGGCGAGCTTCCCACCAGAAGTCTGCAGATCCTTTCAACTGATAGGACATACATGTGAGACGCTCATGGTCATCACATCGAAGGAACCTAAAGATTCGCTCGAGAGCGCGAATCCATTCTTCTGCTTCTGACGGATTTCCTCTTCCGTCAAAGGTCGGGGGATTTTGTCTAAGAAAGAGTTCTTCGATTCTCCTCTCAGGCGGAGGAGGTGGGGTAGGTTCTCGGTGCTCTTCCTCTTCTACCCTATTTCTTCTTCTAGGAGGCATTCTTAATTTAAGAAAAAGAAGGAATCAACAAAAGTAACTTTATTCTTATCGAACATTTCTCTCTGAGCACTTCTTAATTTATTTATTCTTTCGCTTTAAAACATACGTTCATAAGAAATTTCTTAAATCATATTATACCATAATCACTTTTATAACTTTAATTTAGAATCACGCAACAACGGCACAACTTAACTTTACAAAATTTCTTCAACCATTCAATCAACTTCATTCAAAACATAACATCATTACTTTTACAATTTAACCTAATAATTATGCAATAATAAATCATCTTATCTCGCAGCTTACTTATTTAGCAAATACAGAATTAACTAAACTTCCTTCATTACCTTAATTTAACCTTAAACTTTTGGCAAAGCAACTTACCTTTTACACTTTAATTTATTTTCCGAAATTTCTTATTCTTTACTTTCTAACTTCATCTCATTGATACACTTTTGCTATTCTTTAATATTCTCAAGGCATTATCTCTTTATACTTAAGCATATTATGAAAGCATCAACTTAATTTAAATGACCGCTTTGGCCATTCTTTTTCATATATATACTTGGAAAATTGCCTTTTACAGGTCTTTTCAAAATATGGGATCTTATCTACAACAAAAGATATCCCTACGTCATCCGTGATGTCCTAACATCACGCAAAAGATAACTACGGTACGGTCTACTATCCGTCACCGAGCTACTAAACCATATTATGCATCATAATCCTTAGTCATATTTACATTATACACATATAAACATAAAGCAACAACAACACAAGAACGACTCTCTCTACTCGTCGTCCTCTGACGGGTCCTCCTCCTCTGACTCGTCCTCCTTACTCGAACTCTCTGGAACAACCTCGCCCTCGGCCCTCACGTCTCCGTTCAGCAAGAGCGGAATCTCCTTGTCTACATCAGTGTCTGCCATCGGCGGAAAACTAGGCTCAAAACCTAGGTGACTGAACGGAATTCGGCGGAGATCGGACCAACCAACTGTGACCTCGGCTGCGGGGTCGTCTCCGTCACTGCCGTCACTGTCATCTCGACGGGGCCTCGACGAGCTGCCCTTGTCTAAGCGCTGAGGCTCAGGGTGGTAAGAACGGTATAGAGCCTCATGGTCAAAAGAGTCGAAAACTCGAGGGATCTCACTGGGAGGAGAGAAATGAGCTACCTCCAGCGGAGGTGCTGGGTACAACTCTGAGATAGGAGGAACTGGAACTAGAGCTAAAGTATCTGTCGGTGGTGGGGGTGAAGCAAAACCATCCGACGGTACAGTGGGCTGAGTGGCAAAAGCACTCGGGTCAAAACCAAAATAGGTCGACTGGGGATCAAAGTATACTGACTCGGGTTCAACCTGCGGAATCATAAACGGAATAGAGTCATCCTGAGGTAAAAACTCAGTCAACTGACCCTCTGCAGGGTAGCGAGAGGGTGGAGGGTACGGTCCTGGCGGCGGTGCTGAGTAACACATGTATCGGGAGCTGATCTCGGCGATAAAACCTCGACAGTCGCCGTAGAGGTTCTGATCCCAGTACTGCTCAGTCACAAAACGAGAAACGAGTGAAGCTGCCCACTCCTGCCATTCCTCTGGAAGAAGAGGAACTAGACGTATGATGCCCTGAACACCTGAAATCTCTGTCTCGCAGATATCCATCCAGACACGATGGAAACGTGCCAAGAACTCGGCTAAAGTCTCACGGTAACTCATCCTGATATGTTGAAACTCTCTCATCGCATCGTCACGACGAGGCGCTGCCATCCTAATATCGCTTCCCATTGATGGTACCAAGCTCACGTTACTTCCCAAAGACAAACAACTCACTTGCTTGCACAATTGTTCCATCATCACGCTTACGAATGCCATCACAAAACAATCTCATCAGAACCTCAGGCTCGTCACACAAGCCACAAATAAAAAGATATAAACATGTACATAAACACATCTCAAGATTCCACTCAAACATAAAACTTTTAAACGTTAGAAAACTTCTAAATACGTACCTGACTTGCCGGATGAGATGAGGTGCTGGACTTTTGTTGTTTAAGACTTAACTAGTCTAGGGATTCAAGTCTAGACTAGACTCAAAAGAAAATTTTAGACTTAGAGCAGACAAGCTGCTCTGATACCACTCTGTCGCAGCCCGACTTAGAGTGAAGATGACTAAGTCGGTGGGTCCCACGACTTACACAATTTATGATTAACCAAAGGATAAGATAACGACCCAAGTTATCAAATAAGAACCAAAATATACCAAATCATACTTTTCGATCATCAAAACATGCTATCCAATCAAAAAGAATCAATCATAGATCGAACAACGACATCATTATTCAAGAACGACAATTCATGTATTCAAGTTCGATCAACGATCAATGATCAACGATAAACGAGTATGGTCAAGAAACTACACCATCTCGTTGTAGAATTAAGCATACTGAAATATAAGGATTTAACAAACTGAAGTCTAAGGTTTAACAAACTGAACCAAGATTTAGAGAATCTATAACATAAGCAACATAACAAAATAACAGAAGTGAAACAATTTCAGAGAGTGTTGCAGCGGAAAACATAAGTTTTGGTTACATGTATGAAGACATATAACCGTGCTCTAACTTAGAATGATAACTTGAGATGTCAACAACAACAAAGCCTGCCCAGCACACTCCATCTCCATCCGAGCTAACCTGCACATTTTAGAAATAACATGCAGGGCTGAGTACTTTCGCACTCAGTGAACACATGCCAAAATAATTTAAAAGTTGCTACTTAGAGCTATAGATTGAATACTTGCCATAAAGCATAACACAAGCAAACTTAAAAAAAATGAACCTGTGCATGCCAAAACATTTACTTTCATTATACGAGACTGCAGTCAAAATACTATTCATGTATGTACCAAATCTACTATCACTTAATAGTGTTGAGAAGTAGGCCTCCTTCTCAAACACCTGTAATCGGCCTACCAAAAGGAAGGCGCACGATTACTAACTGTGCACACAGATCCCACCTTGCGTAGGACCGAATTCGTCTTTCCTTGGTAGATGGTAACATACAAAAACACTTTAAACATTGGCAAGTCAATCAATTTAAAAACATCACATAATCATAATCATATAGTCACATTCGACATTTCTTTAGTTTAGAAAGCCCACATTTTATTTGTATAATAGAAAAGCCCACCTGTTTCGAAGTTGCTGAACTAAACTTTACTTCTCGATTTCCCTTCACTTAATGGTCCCGCTCGGTCCTTCAATTTAAAATTAGGTTTAAACATAAGAGCGAGAAAAGTAAAAATCGAGGAATGAGAGATGCTGCTTCGATACTATGATCTTTCTCGGCTTTCTAGGGTTTTCACTCTACCACTAACACTTAAACTTTTCTATCTTAAATCTTAGCTCTTAATCATTCACTACTCAAAAAAAACTTCTAAAGACATAAGCAAACATATACTTTACTTCTAACC
Source organism: Agastache rugosa (assembly GCA_031470985.1). Classification (NCBI taxonomy): domain Eukaryota; kingdom Viridiplantae; phylum Streptophyta; class Magnoliopsida; order Lamiales; family Lamiaceae; genus Agastache; species Agastache rugosa. The sequence continues at coordinate 31,551,092 of CM062605.1, forward strand.
CTTTCATCTTTTCATTAATATTTATTGACTTATAACTTATACTATTTTCAACATTAATCATATCATAAAGAATATTTCATTTCTTCGTATAAGTATCTCATTAACCATTAAGCTCTTTCTTTATTTATTTTAGCACATCAAAAATGCTTAAGTTCTTTGATAACATTTAAGCTTAATATTAAAACTTTTGAGTTTACGAAAGAAATAACTGAAAACAAGTTGATCAAAGATCAGCTGGATAAATCAAGCTGTCTGGAAAATCAAACTAGCTGGAAAAACTGAGTTATCTGAAAAACTGAGCTGGCTGGAAAACTGAAAGCCCGGAAAAATAAGCTGGCTGGAAAACAATGAGTGGCCAAACTAAGCCGGAAAACAGAGCCGGAAAAAGCCGGCTGGACCAGTGAGTTAATTCAATTGATCGGGTCCAAATTGGTAAATCCAATTGACCGAGTCCAAATTGGGTAAATCCAAATTGACTAGGTCCAAAGGTGATTCCATTGGCCAAGTCAGTGAGTTAATCCAAATTGACCGGGTCCAACATGATTCCAAATTGGATCGAGTCAATGAGTTAATCCAATTGATCAGTCCATTTAGGTGATTCCAATTGACCGAGTTCAATTTGAGTTAAACCAGGAATTAAACTCTAGAAACTCTCAATTTCAAAACTTTGTATTAAAATTCTGAAAAATTCTACGTCACTTAATTTTTAACGTAGATTCCATTTCTTTCATTATTTTCTTCATTAAAAATCAAATACATGGCTTTATTGTACATATATATTTCGATCCTTTTGATAAATTAAGAATTAAATTCCAATTTCAATCTAATCACTTCCAATCATATTAATTTAAATTGAAATTTCTCAAATCTTAATAAATCAAACCATCAAACATGTTTATAATCATCATATGAGCTCATAGAAATCATCAATTTGATCATAGGATCAAAGGATCAAAAACCCCTAATTTTATTCATTAATTTCGAAAAAAAATAGAAAATTAGGTTTAAGTTGGATTCTTCTTAAACTGATGCTAAAAATGGGATTTAGAACACAGATCTAACATAATATTCAAAGATCAAAACATTCATCCTTCTTCATGAAAAATTCGAAAGTTTTGGAAGGAAGAAAGATGGATTTTTCTTGCTAATCTTTGGCTAAGCTCTTGATCAAGTATAGATCTAACCTTCTTGAATGAAATAGATGCTTGATCTTTTAAATTCTTGATCTTGAATCCTTGATCTTCAATGAAGGTTGTGTGTGTGTGTGATATGCGTGTGTGTTTTGAGAGAGAGTGTGCCGGGAGAGTGAGTAATGAGATATGAATGAATGATGTTAGATAATTACTATCTTCATTCGTGCATTAGACAAAAATTACTATTTGCAATAATTACATGTTGGGATAAGATCAAATTAAGGATCTTATCATTAGATTTTATTAGATTTTATTAGATTTTATTAGATTTTATCATTTAATTTAATTAATACTTAGCATCTAACATGGGATTCCTTTGTACCATCAAATATTCCATGTAGATATTATTAGATTTAAATAAAGATTAAATCAAAGTTTATTAGATAAGCTTAATTTAAAATATCTAGCAATAGTATCTTATTTAAGTAATTAATTAATAAATTCTCTAATTAATCACTTAAATATCATTAAATCGTTAATCAAAATCATCCCGGCTTTAAATAATAAATTCTCGAGCTCTATAAATTTTATTAGGGTTTCTTTAACCCTAATTTAAGCTTTCTCGAGAAAAATTCCGGAAATAAAAATCCGGACTAAAAATATCATTACCGAAGAAATTCTACGATCTCCGGAGAAATCAAATCTTCGAATTAAACACACACTTTTCAAATAAAATCCAAACATATAAGCACATAATCCTAAACACATTCATAATCTTTCTCGGATCATCCGAGACGAGATTAACATCTTAAATTATTTAATTTACTTAATTTCTTTACTTTCGGCAAATTAGGACTGCCGAGATATTTTTATTGTCGGAACTTAATTTCTTTCTAAATTCTCACGGCGCAATTATCTCAGCGATTTTCTAAGTAACCTTAAGTCCGATTATGAAAAAGCGGGGTATTACATTTGCAATACACCTACTCAATCTGTTTTCAGTCAAATCATATCTTGTCATATCTAATCAAATTTAATTTAAAAGTCTGAAAAGAACTGAATCATGGGAGTTTCGAGGCAAAAGTCAAAATACCCCAACCGTCCCCTCTCACGCATTAACTCGTAATGTATGAACAAGAAATTAACATGACGCGAGAATCACTCCCAGTCGTAGATCTTCTTATCAATAGATAAATCTTGATCGTCCATTCATCAAGAAAGCTATATAAATATGCTAAAAGAGATACGTAAATCATTGCATCAACCCTAAAAAGTTTTTCGGCATTCTTTCTTATTTTCATCAATTGGAATTCTTTATTTCTACTAACAAAAGTTGCAGAAGAAGAACATGGAATCTAGAAAGTTATCTCCCGAAGCCGATCAAACTTGAAGAATCTGTCAAAGCTTCAAGATAAGAGTTGCTTAACTCTCAGGAACCTCAAGAAGATGGAGTTCCAGGAGAAGGTGAAGCCCATCGACAGATCCGGTCCAACGCAGTGAGAGACTGTAAAGCTCAAGAACGTCATTCACCAGGAAGGTGCAGAAAACTTCATGGGAATGTTAAAGGAAAAAGACCTCCTCCGTCCCACTGTTTCTCTCAAAATAAAAGAGAGAACGGGACATACAACTCCCTGGGATGCAAAAATCAACGTCAACAGACCTGGACCAGATGTTGATAAAGCCGGAGTCTTCAAGAGCAGTTGAGTCAAAGCTCTTGCTTCACCACAGGAGGCACAGAAAAAGATGCAGGAGACAAAGCAGAATGCATCTATTTTCGTCCCAGCTGGGAATCGGAAACAACTTGAGGAGACAAAACATGCTGAAGCACCGTCTTCAAACAGAAGACTCAAGTCAAAGGTGCTCAGACAGTCAGCCGAGAAGTCAGCTGACATTATGAGAGAATTCGTAATTACTCTCCGAGGAGCAGAAGGCCCACAAGCGGTCGTTTCTTACGGTGGAGAAGAAGTTCATGCGCCTGCGTGAACATCATCATCATCAACGCCGCAACAAAGTATTCCAGCTGGTCAACTAAGCTTAAACCCCACGACATGGAATACTTCAACCTGGCCTCTCCTCAATTTCCTTCAGCTCAACAGGGACACCTGCTTCGAGATCTTCCGATGAAAGATGCTCAAGCCCCTGCACCAAGCTCAAATGAAAGACATCACCCAGACAATGATCACTTGCGGCTGGATGATGATGATATGAGCTGAACCCAATACCCACCACTTCGAAGTGGAAGGGGAATACTCAAGTCCCTCAAGTGCTGAATCAGACTTTCTCACTCAATCTAAGAAGTCTGAAGAAGCAAAATTGCAAGGAATGAAGTTGTGCCCGACTCAGAAGATGTTATCTCCAGTGCCAACTCATCCCTCCAAGCACTCAGCTGGATCGCCCCAGCTGAATCAGGCCAAGGACGTTGTGTCTGCAATCACAGCTGAGGCTAATGCTACTGAAGAAGAGCCAGCTAATACAACAGCTGAGCCACCTAGACTCCAGACCTCGCTGCTCAGCCACAGTTTCGCCAAACTAAAACATCGCAACACCCGATGGTGTATCTCTCCCACCCTGTTTGATCATGCCAAAAAAGGGAAAGTAAGGGAGAAGAGACGAGTCAAAGAAGAGGCAAACTGTTGAGCTAGAAGAACCAGCTGAATCAGAATCAGCTGGAGAAGAGGCGAGTCAAAAGAAAGAAGCAACGGATGCAGAAGAGAAGACCCAGCCAACTGGGATTAAAGACTGAAGATTTGAAGATTTTTTTTCTTTCTTTCTTTTCCTGTGTTATAATGTATTATCTTACATTAATAAAACACAAGTTTTTCTGCGTCATAAGTTGTCTCAGTTAGGTTTTGGCATCATCAAAAAGGGGGAAATTGTTGGGAAAATTATAAGGTTTTGATTTGAAACCAAAACCCAACTGATTCTCCAACCGAATAGATGATTGCTTCAACCTAAGTAGTGTTTTCCAGCTCACCTGTTTGAGCTTTAGATTTTCTAGGTTTACAGGTTAAGGAAACGGAAGACAGAAGTCAACCCAGCTGTGTCTACAGCAGGAGTCAGCTAGCGGAAGACAGCAAGAGTCAACCTTCAGCTGAGTCCTCCAGCAGAGCATGATCAAGCTGAAGAGAATTCGAGCTGAGTTCAAAACACAGCCGGTCCAGCTGTACAGAACAAAGGGAACTAACTCTGAAGACATCACTTCAAGTCAGTTTGCCCAATCCAGCTCAGAATTCAGAAGCCAGCTCCAAAGGCAGAAGATCCCGGCGTCAGAGGAAGTCAACATGCCTCGACCAATGAGGGATTGCCGAATCAGCATCCTAGACTTCAGAACCTAGGATGTGATACAAATGAAGACAGGTGCAGATTCGCCCAACGGCAGATCTCGAATTTAAGAAGAGTAGGTAAGATTCAAACGGCTCCTCCAACGGCTAGTCTTGAATCTCTACCTATATAAACCCGTCTTCAACCTCAGGATCAAATACGAAAAACTCTCTACAAGCTTTCATTCTCTGAAATCATCAATCTTTCAAAAGCTCTCAAGCAGTTCTACATAGTTCAAAGAACACTTTATCTTAAAGTGTTTCTAGTTCAGAAATTGCTTAGTTTTTCGTCTGATCCCTAGGCCAAAATCTTTTGTATATCTTAAGCCTAGATTTCGAACGAGTTCATCATACTCGAAAGTTCTTAATTGTAAGAACTCGTTCACAGTTGGAACCCCAAACCAAACCCCTCTTTACCCAGAAAGGTTAGGTCAAGGTAACGCTTGCTTGAAGCGGGAAATTCAAGTGTGTAAGGTTTTTTCAGTACCCGTAAACTGAAAGGTTAGGCTTGATAGTGCCCGCAAACTGTTGGAACACAGCTCGGGTTAGAGTTGTGAAGTTGCTTGGTACTTGGAAACCAAGTGGTAGTGAATTACCAGTGAACCTGGTCGTGGACGTAGGAGGTGTTACTCCGAACCACGTAAAAATTCGTGTGCTCTTTACTTTCTTTTTAAATTCAGTTTTGTACTAACTATTTCATAACATTGCATATTTGATCAAAACTGCATTCGCAGATGCTCTCCAAAGACAGTTGTGTCTCTCTGAAAGTTGCACAACTTGACTAAGCTGAAAACATAAAGTTAATCTTTTCAAGCTGAGTTTTTCTAAATAACCGAGCTAAGTTTTCAAACCACCACATTTCGCACCGCCAGCTGAGTTATTTACCCAGCTGACCCTCCTCAGCTGGATCAATATCTGAGCTCACCAACTCTGTGATTTAACTTGAAAAAGTTTTCAGAAATTATTTGGTGTATTCACCCCCACTCTACACCAAATACCTAGCTCAGGGACTATAAAAAAGAAGTGACGAAAAAAAAAATAATAATAATAATAATTAAGGACTTGTCCCTGGGTTCCCTAATGGTGACATAAATTAAGTACCACTCCATATTTTGCCACCTTATTTAAGGATCTACCATTGGAATGATCTTAGAAAACTTCCCAATATACAATATTAATTAATTTCAACAGCAGGCGAATGATACGGAGTTTAGAGTTAGACATCTATGCTTTGTCCTGCAAAAGAGAGATGACGTTGCAACAAAGATTGAAAATCAAGTACGTAAGCTGTGAACTTAATGGCATTGCTCATAGATTAATGAAAAACGAAAGTTGCTGGAGGTTAATGCACTTCATATTTGGAATGAACCCCGCTCTTTATGGAAGGTCTTCTCCATATCTCTTCGTATTCATAATACAATTTCTTATTCTAATATGGGAGTATTTGATAAAAAAAAATTCTGTGTGGGACTGAAAATTTTTATTTGATACTAAGAACCCGGCCCGGCCCGACTGGCTGACCCGGCCCGGCCCGACTGGCTGACCCGGCCCGAAACCGGGCTGGGCTGTCAATTTTACGGCCCGAAGTATTTTCGGACCGGCCCGGGCCATACAATGTTAGCTCCGAAATTTTTTCGGGCCGGCCCGAAATGGGTAAAAGCCCGCTGGGCCCGGGCCGGCCCGGACAAATTGCACTATAAATGTATTTTCGGACCGGGCTGGGCCGTATATATTCAGGCCCGAAAAATTTTCGGGCCGGCCCGGCCCGACTTTTCTTGCAATTTTTTTGGCCCGGCCCGGCCCGGGAATTTGACACCCCTACTTCTAACAAGAAGAGAGTGAACAGTATAGCCGACAAAAAAAAATCAGAGCTTTCATTTAATATAAAATGGGAATAATTAATTAATTAATGATTAAAAGACAGTTCAGTTATGATAGTTGGTGTCGGTTGAAGCCAAATAATAGCCAATCACATAAGTACTTATCTCGGAAAGATAACGAAACTGCTGCGAATCATCCTATAACTATTTTTTTGCTATTTTAGTATTTTTATAGATACAACCAAATTAAAACAACGTTGTACTTTATGCCCACGTGTTGAATTTGCGTGTCATATTATTTTCATTTTATTAAAAGAGTTTATCATGTGAAATAGCCATTATGGATAGTGGAAAATAAAAGTTGTCAAAAACTTAGTTTATTAGGGTTCCTCCAATGGTGGGTTCCAAAATTTGGAACCCAAAAATTACACCATTGTAGAATTGTGAAACTAGTTTCCAAAAATGAAACTAGAAACTGGGTACAAAGTTGGAGCTGGGTTCGAAGCTTGCAAGTTGGGCGGCCGCAGCACGTGACCCACGGCGCATGCACGACACATGCGCGCTGATTGGTGCGTGCAGTCCACACGCGCGTGGGGCGGCTGATAGGTTTGACCCAATTTTTTTTGTCTGTTTTTTATTTTTTTCATTTCGAGTTTTTTTATAATTTTTCATAAATACGGAATTATTAGCTCGTCTAAAACATATCGAACATATATCTTATATTAAAGATCATGACGAGAGCTTTTATTCGACATAAAAATCGTAAAAATCCGATTTTAAACGAGCAAATGATGATATTTTAAAGTTCAAAGCTAATAATTTATAAATTATATAATAAATATTTATAATTCATATATTATATTAAAAATATTTATAATAAGGCCAAAAATTGTAATAAAAATTTTGTTATAAATTTTGTAATAAATAATAAAATTGTAATAAATTTTCCAATGTCAATTTCCCAATGGTAATAAAAATTAAAACGGTTATTTTTCCAAAATCCTCTATATATATCTATTCTCCAACCTTACCATTTCACTCATCTCTCCAACACTCCAATTTTCTTGCATTCTTCTTCACTTCATTTTCACTACAATCAAATGGCGGATTCAAGTTCTCAAAACTCTGATTCTAGTAATTCAAGCTCCCAAAATTTTCAAGGTTCCTATTTTCCAAGTTCACAATTTCATCAAATGTCGTACTCTCAACAACCATTTCCATACAACTTTTAAAATGCAGGCAATTTTCCTACTCAACAAAATGCAGGTAATTTTTCTACTCAACAAAATGTAGGTAATTTTCCTACTCAACAAAATTTTGGCAATTTTCTACTCAACAAAATGCAGGCAATTTTTCTACTCAACAAATCTCATCCAACTATCCTACTGGTGGTTCGAATTTTCCTCAACAATTTGCTTTCAACTCTCCTGGTAGTTCGAATTTTCCTCAACAATTTTCATTCAACTCTCCTACTGGATCAAATTTTTCTCCACAATTTGCATCCAACATTCCTTCCAACTATTTCATGTCGCCACCAAAGCAATTTCCAAAAAATAGCTACCATTTTCCGCAGCATTCTTCACAAATTCCACTAGAATATATCCATCTTGCTGATGATGATGATGACTTGGATGTTGGCGAGGAAGTTGCTAAACCCACTAGAAAGGCAAACTCAACAAAGCCGATTTGGACATATGATGAAGACGTTCTTCTTGTAAAAGCTTCGTACAACACCAGCACCGACTCCATAATTGGCAATCAACAAATAAGAAGAGATTTTTGGGAGTAAATTGATGCGCACTACAACGAGTGGAAGCCGGAGGGCACTATTGAGCGAAGTTACCAGCAGGTTAAAAATCATTACTATAAATTCAATCCAGACATTAATAAGTAGGCAGGTCTCTACAATAATTTCTGGAGCAATCGAGCGAGCGGACAAAGCGATGATGATGTACTGGAGGCTGCAAATAAAGCATGGATAAATGATCATCCAAAGAACAAGGCCTTTAGGTACATGCACATATGAAAGATCATTCAAACTTGTGAGAAATGGGCTCCTCAACAAATGCCACAGAATCCTAAGAAAAAAACAAAAAATTCTGAAATAGATAGCCCATCTTCTGATAGTGGACCTCGAATGTGTCCGATGGGACAACAGAGAGCTAAACGACAAGCGAAACAAAAGACCAAAATGACAGCTACAGCTGACCAAGACTACAACAAATGGAAGCATCTACAGGAAACCATGGATAGACAATTAAGCCTTCAAGAGTCCAAACTTAAGCTCGAACATGCAGAGTTTTGCAGTAAAGATACTAGTCGCATGTCGGAGGCAGAACTATACAATTTTAACCAAATGGTAGCTGAGATCAAAGCTAAATACGGATGGATGTAATACTTTTAAGTGTCGTTTATCTATTTATGTATTTTTAAGTGTGCTTTATCTATTTATTTATTTTTAAGTTTGCTTTATTTATTTATGTATTTTGAAGTTAATGTATTTGTAATATTAGTTATATGTAATTTGAATTATGTTTATTTTGTTATTATCTTATAAATTCCACTTGTACTTATTATTGTCAGCAACGGTCACAAATAAAATAAATATACCTTTATTGTCCAACGACTATATTTGAAAATTGTCGGCAACGGTCACAAATGTAATAAATGTAAATTTATTGTCCAACAACTATATTTGAAAAATATCGGCAACGGCCATACACGTAATAAATATAACTTTATTGTCCAACATCTATATTTCAAAATTGTCGGCAACGACCATAAATATAATAAATATAGTTGTTGAGTCCAACAACTACAATATACCAATTCAACGGTCATAAATATAGTTGTTGATGTTTTGGTTATATATACTAGTGTTTCATTTATCATTCAAGCACAAAAATCTTAACCTTTATTTCATCGGAATACAAAACTTTCTTCAAAATGTCTGATATTCCTAGTTCAAATGAAATGTGGAAGCAATTCATTCGAAATTCGGCTACAGATCCGATTATGCGAGAGATAATTGTTATGACCGATGCAGAAGACACAACAAGAGGTCAAACTTCACGAAGGAGCAGTAGTCCTAGAATATATAGGGATCGGGAGCGTGAAATCGGCCATGATCGTCTCGTTCGTGATTATTTATGTGAAGAACCCATCTTCGATGGAGATCTTTTTCATCGTCGATTTCGAATGCGGAGAGAGTTATTTCTCCAGATCATTGATGCTGTAGGCAACTACACACCATATTTCACATGCAACAGGGAGGAATGGTCTATCACCACTTCAAAAGTGCACTGCAGCTATCCGACAATTGACATATGCGGCTGTTGGTGACTCACTGGATGAGTATATGCGAATGGGTGAGACTACTGCGTTGCAATGTCTACATAAATTTTGCTAGAGTATCATTGCTGTTTATGGTGCGCGATATTTGAGGAGTCCAAATGCAGCATATACTCAACACTTGCTACAAATGCATGAAGAAAGACATGGCTTCTCCGGAATGTTGGGGAGCCTCGATTGTATGCATTGGGAGTGGAGGAATTGTCCATTCGCTTACAAAAGATTGTATACAAGAGGCGATTATGGAGTTCCTACAATAGTTCTTGAAGCGGTGGCATCAACAAATTTGTGGATATGGCATGTTTTTTTTGGTGTCACTGGATCAAGCAATGATATCAATGTTCTTCATGGGTCTCCATTATTTAATCAATTCCTTCAGGGAAATACTCCACCAGTTCAATTCTGTCACGCCCCAATTTCTGAAGAAAGGCTCGTAAATCGAGGTGTGACGAGGGGGAGTAAAGAGGCGGGAAAGAAAGGGGCATATTTTATTATTTTATATTAATAACAATTGATATAAATAGTAAAGTGAGGCGACCAAACCGCGCTACACCATTTAAAATAAAAGATGGGGTAAATCCGTGTCTAGCATAATAAAAGGAGTCGAGCATCCACTTCTCCAAATGGAGTTACCATGAGTGAGTGGGAATTCGAGCGTCCAAGAGAAGCTGATCACAAGGCACTCTCCATCGAAAGCAATAAATGATACAAGAGAGTCGCAATAAATAATATATTTCTATAATATAGTTAAATCAAAAGACATAGTAGTATATATATTTATATAATTCAAAAGGGATCTTAGCGATCAATGTTTTAACACATATGTTTAGAACATTTATTCAGAGTGGCATATTTATAGCGAAAGCATATAAACAACTACAATCCCCTCATCAGTCCTGCGCCTCACCACCTGCCTCCAACCCTGAAAACATTTGAAAACATTTGGGCTGAGTACAAAAGGTACTCAGTGGGTGATGCCATGACATTTCATAAACTAGCAATTTATCCATATAATTAGTGTAACAGATGGTTTTAGAAATCGAAGTCTCATCTGAATACACAAAACATGATTTTCTTGGGTATGTGTAGTTCCGACTGATTACTCAAGATCCCGTGCCGCATGTCACCGACGGATCTAAACTAGTACTCGGGACATAATCCCTGAAGTAACATAGTTAACTTTAACATAGGTCAGGAGCCTTGGCTCAAGACCGCTAGCTACAACATAATGGAGATCAACCCATTATATTGCAACATGGTGCGCACAATACTCAGTTAGTACCTGGGTACTCACTAAGTATCTCGATCGATTAACTGGAGTAATAAATATGGAACACACATAAAACATTTTATGGATAATTGCATTTTATAACATAAAGAGTCTAGCACTCAAATATTTACTTTAAAAATTTTAACCCACCTGAATCTTGAAATAACGTAAGCGATTGGGAACTGCTCTCAACTAGGACACTATTTTCTTTCTTATAGATTTTCGGTAGAAAAGAACTAATGGTTGCTAAACACTAATGAAGCAAAGATGAATGGAAAAGAAGCCGAATATTGGTATTTATAGGAAAAATTATAGCATAGGTTTCGTTAGTCATCACTTATAGACTAACTTACCCATTAGTTATAGGTTAGCCATGTCATGCTTTCATTTTTTTTAATAAATAATTAAATCAAGAAGATAAACATAAAAGAATGCATGTACATATTATATATGTATGTTATACGTATATATTTAACTATATGACCAATATATATATACAATTATCTTATTAACAATATAATATATTAAAATAAATATACTAATCACTTCATTATAATATTATATATTAAATTATGAAATTCACTATTACGTATATTATATATATATATATATACTTATTCTCTAATTTTTTTTAAACCATTTCATATTTTTATAAGTATAACCTGCACACACACACACATATATACATATACATATATATATATATTAAATAGATTAAATTTTAATTATAAATAATCAGAATATATAATTTTTGTTGGAATTAAAAAGAATTTCTTAGAGTACGATTATTTATATAATATCATAGGAGAGTCTTAAAATATCTAAAATTAGTTAAGGGCTGTCGAGAAAATTCGGAATATTACATTCCTCCCTCCTTAAAAAAAAAATTTCGCCCTCGAAATTTACATACCTTGGAATTGAAGTTCTGGGTATTGGGCTTTTATTTTCTCTTCTAGTTCCCATGTTGCTTCTTCATGTTCGTGGTGATTCCACAGGATTTTTACTATTGGAATTTGTTTATTTCTCAAAACTTGGACCTTCTGGTCAAGAATATGGACAGGTCTTTCATCATAACTTTGGTCTTGGGCTAAGACAACTTCATCATGTCTAATAATGTGTTTGGGGTCAAACACATATTTCCTAAGTTGTGAGACATGAAAGATATCGTGCACATCTCCAATACTGGGCGGTAAAGCCAACCTGTAGGCTACAGGACCTATTTTATCTAGAATTTCAAAAGGTCCTATATACCTAGGGCGTAGTTTATCTCGCTTGCCGAAACGTATAATTCCTTTGGTAGGAGAAACTTTGAGAAAAACATGATTTCCAACATCAAACTCTAAATCTGATCGACGTTTATCGGCATATGACTTTTGTCTATCTTGAGCCTCTTTAATTCTTCGTTTAGTAAGGTTGACTTTCTCGACCATCTGCTGCACTAATTCTGGGCCTAACAATTTTCGTTCACCCACTTCGTCCCAATAAAGTGGTGATCTACACTTACGGCCATAAAGAGCTTCATAGGGTGGCATTCCGATGGAGGCTTGGTAACTATTATTATAAGCAAATTCAACTAGGGGTAAAAAGTCCTCCCATTTCCACCATGATCTGAGATCACTGCCCTTAGCATATCCTCTGGAGTTTGTATTGTTCGTTTTGATTGTCCATCGGCCTGTGGATGAAACGCAGTACTAAAATTTAGCTGCTTACCCATAGCTTCTTGTAAGCTTTTCCAAAATCGCGACGTAAAACGTGTATCTCGGTCTGATGTGATTGAAACGGGCACACCATGCAGACGTACGATCTTCTTTACATATAGCTTCGCTAATTTGTCTAATCCTAGTGTCATCCAAACTGATAGAAAATGTGATGTTTTAGTCAAGCTATCTACAATAACCCATATGGCAGTGTTTCCATGTACTGTTTTGGGTAAACTGACCAAAAAGTCCATCATGACTCGTTCCCATTTCCATTCAGGGATTGGGAGTGGTTGCAAAGTTCCATACAGCCTCTGGTGTAAGGCCTTCACTTGCTGACAAGCTAGACATCGTTCCACAAACGATGTTATATCTCGTTTCATTCCTTTCCACCAGAAGTTACTCCTCAAATCTCGATATATCTTTGTATTTCCTGGATGAGCTGTATAAGGCGTATCATGAGCTTCACTCATGATATCATTCTTCAGCTCTTCATTGTGGGGCACACACAAGCGTCCGTTAAATATGAGTCCATTATCCTTAGCTTCGGTGAATCCCTTAGGTTCATCCGACCTGGTGGCAAGACGCATCTTTTCTAAAAAGTCGTCTATTTTTTGTGCCTCCACAATTATTTTTCTTAGATCAGGTATAGCTACAAGAGTAGCAATGTAACCTGACACAGTTTCAGGTGGATGTAATACCTCTAATCTGAGTGTGGTAAAGTCACGAATCAGATCATCCTCTTGGGTAATCAGATAACCTAACTTAGCCTTAGTTTTTCGACTTAGGGCGTCTGCTACTACATTAGCTTTTCCAGGATGGTAATTGATGGTACAGTCGTAGTTCTTTACTAATTCGAGCCATCTCCTTTGTCTCATGTTTAAGTCTTTTTGTTCGAAAAAGTATTTCAAACTTTTATGATCAGTAAAGATTTCACACTTAACTCCATAGAGATAGTGCCTCCAAATCTTTAAAGCGTGTACGACTGCAACCAATTCTAAGTCATGAGTAGGATAATTCAACTCATGGGGCTTCAATTGTCGAGATGCGTATGCGATGACTTTTGAATTTTGCATCAATACACATCCAAATCCAAATTTTGAGGCATCAGTGTAAATGACAAATCCTACGTTTTCATCCGGAATGGTTAATACCGGAGTCGTAGTTAGCCTCGTTTTAAGTTCTTGAAAACTTTTTTCACAATCTTCAGACCAAATAAACTTGACCTCCTTTCGCAATAACTGCGTCATGGGTCTCGCCAATTTTGAAAAATCTTTCACGAAACGACGATAATATCCTGCCAATCCAAGAAAACTTCTTATCTCATTCACATTGGTTGGAGTTTTTCATCCACTCACTGCTTCTATCTTTGCAGGATCAACCTTAATTCCTTCGGCGGATATAATATGTCCAAGGAACATTACTTCTTTTAGCCAAAATTCACACTTGTTGAATTTGGCGTATAACTTTTCTACGCGTAATGTTTCCAGTATTATGCGCAAATGTTCAACGTGTTGATCCTCGCTTTTTGAGTAAACAAGAATGTCATCTATGAAGACTAGGACAAAATTGTCTAAGTACTGGTGTAAAGTCCGATTCATCAGATCCATAAAGACAGTCGGGGCGTTGGTCAATCCAAATGGCATTACTGTAAATTCGTAATGTCCATAACGTGTTCGAAACACTGTCTTTGGAACATCTTCTCTCTTTATCTTGAGTTGATGGTATCCAGATCTCAAGTCTAACTTCGAAAATACTTTTGCTCATCTAAGCTGATCAAACAGGTCATCTATTCTTGGAAGATGATATTTAATTTTTATTGTGAGCTTGTTTAATTCCCTATAATCGATACACATTCTTAGTGTACCGTCCTTTTTATTAACGAATAGAACTGGGGCTCCCCATGGTGATACACTAGGTTGTATGAAACCTAGGTCTAGGAGTTCTTGTAACTGCACTTTCAATTCTTGCAATTCCTTGGGGCCCATTCTATATGGTGCTTTTGATACGGGTGCTGCTCCTGGCACTAGATCAATGGTAAACTCAATCTGTCTGTCCGGGGGCAATCCGGGTAAATCTTTTGGGAATACATCGGGGTATTCTCTAACTACTGGTACATCATTTAGATTTACTTCTCCTTCCAAGTTCTTGGTCAAACTAACAAGAAAAGTTTGACATTTTGGTTTTCTCATTAATTTGACAGCCTTCATTGCTGAAATGATAGGTATTGGTGTACCCATCTTTTTTCCTCGAAAACCAACTACTTCACTTTCAGAAGTTTGAAACTTGACTTCTCTTTCTTTGCAACAAATAGTTGCGTCATTCTTTTCTAACCAATCCATGCCCAGAATGACATCAAATTCCATCTTATCAATCACATATAAATCTGCCTTAAGAGATAGATTTCCAATATTAAGTCTTTGATTTAAGACGACCTCTTCAGAGATCATGGAATCTCCTGAAGCTACTCTAATCTTAAGGACATGGTCGGATGGCTCAGTTCTAATTTGTAAACTTTCACATGCAAACCTAGTAATGAATGAATGCGAAGCTCCTGTATCAAACAAAGCTAAAACAGGTAGATTATCCAAAGAAATCATACCTGCTAGGTTTCCAGGCGCATGTGATGCCTGTAGCTGGTTTAAGGCATAAGCTCTTGCCGGTTGGGGTGGTCTCTGGTTTGATGATGGATTCCTAACTGGTATTTGTCTTAGGGGTTGCGGGACGGGATTGACTGGTGGTCTCATGCCATTGGTACCTCTCTCCGGGTAGGACAATTATTAGCATAATGTCCCGAACGACCACATTTATAGCATACATCTAGTCGGCATTCTCCAGAATGAGGCCTTTGGCATCTCGGCCATACATGTTGGTTTTTGCCCATAGTCCATGGTAGATACTGCGGCTGATTCCCATTCCATGGTTTCTTTCCAACGTTGTTGTTGTTGCCACCTCGGCTTTCCCACTTACGTTTTCCTAGAGATTGCGTTTGTGCGGGTCCCTTTTCTTTCTCCGTAGGAAACATAGATTCGATAGTAAGAGCCCTACTTAATGTTTGTGCATATGTGAGTGGGCCTACACTTGCCAGAGAAACTGCAATCTCTGGGCGAAGCCCTGCTCTGAACTTCTGGGCTCGTTCAGCATCAGTGCTTACAAGGTGTGGCGCATAACGAGAAAGTTGATTGAACAATCGATCATATTCTGTAACAGTTCCCTTTCTCTGTTTAAGATTCCAAAACTCATTAACTTTCTTTTGTCGATAGCAATCAGGAATGTATTTCTCGTACAACTTATTCTTAAAATCCTCCCATGTAAACTCTTTCCATTCCTCATCAGAAATTGTATGTCTAACGGCTTCCCACCAAAAATCAGCTTCTTCCACTAACTGGTATGTGGCACATGCTACCTTCTCATCTTCCGGACACCTAATGTATCCAAAAACACGTTCAATACTACGGATCCATCGTTCTGCGTCTGATGGATCGCCTAGTCCATTAAAAGTAGGTGGTTTTTCCTTCCTAAATTTTTCGCCAGCTACTCGTAGGCATATGGGATCTTCTTCTGGTTCAAGAGATCGATGACCTCTCAATCGTCTAGCCATACTGTAATAATTGGTTTACATAAATTAGTTAAACACATATTTTCTCTCTCAACATTCCTTGGTTCTAATTGGTATACTCATTCTGCAGAAGAATTTTCTATGTGAGTACTATTCTCATATAAAATATTTCTAAGTGAATACTTAACGTAAAATACCAGTTCTAGGTTCAAGTAAGTCTACTTAAACCATATTCATCTTAAGGGTTATTGTAACTAAGTCAAAAGTATGGTCATTTTCTCCCTACATGACTTGTTTGTAGATCCTCAAGTTTTACTAGAGAATCATATCCTTAAGTTCCACTGGTAGTATTAACATTTAACAAGATATCATACGTCATTTTCTTAGCAAAAACAATAACTCATGCGTTTGCAACATAACATACTTAATTCATAATTCATGCTGATAATACGTATACTTTGGTAATAATCTTTACCAAATCAAGTATACCTTTGTTGAAGGCGGTGTGACGGCGAGCTGAAGGGGATTGTTGTACAAATATTAGTCCAAACATACTAATTTTAGACTAAACATATAGACTGTTGGTCTCAGAGTCTTTGCTCTGATACCACTCTGTCACGCCCCAATTTCCGAAGAAAGGCTCGTAAATCGAAGTGTGACGAGGGGGAGTAAAGAGGCGGGAAAGAAAGGGGCATATTTTATTATTTTATATTAATAACAATTGATATAAATAGCAAAGTGAGGCGACCAAACCGCGCTACACCATTTAAAATA
Organism: Agastache rugosa; assembly: GCA_031470985.1. NCBI lineage: Eukaryota > Viridiplantae > Streptophyta > Magnoliopsida > Lamiales > Lamiaceae > Agastache > Agastache rugosa. Next base: position 31,568,016 of record CM062605.1, read on the forward strand.
AAAGATGGGGTAAATCCGTGTCTAGCATAATAAAAGGAGTCGAGCATCCACTTCTCCAAATGGAGTTACCATGAGTGAGTGGGAATTCGAGCGTCCAAGAGAAGCTGATCACAAGGCACTCTCCATCGAAAGCAATAAATAATGCAAGAGAGTCGCAATAAATAATGTATTTCTATAATATAGTTAAATCAAAAGACATAGTAGTATATATATTTATATAATTCAAAAGGGATCTTAGCGATCAATGTTTTAACACATATGTTTAGAACATTTATTCAGAGTGGCATATTTATAGCGAAAGCATATAAACAACTACAATCCCCTCCTCAGTCCTGCGCCTCACCACCTGCCTCCAACCCTGAAAACATTTGAAAACATTTGGGCTGAGTACAAAAGGTACTCAGTGGGTGATGCCATGACATTTCATAAACTAGCAATTTATCCATATAATTAGTGTAACAGATGGTTTTAGAAATCAAAGTCTCATCTGAATACACAAAACATGATTTTCTTGGGTATGTGTAGTTCCGACTGATTACTCAAGATCCCGTGCCGCATGTCACCGACGGATCTAAACTAGTACTCGGGACATAATCCCTGAAGTAACATAGTTAACTTTAACATAGGTCAGGAGCCTTGGCTCAAGACCGCTAGCTACAACATAATGGAGATCAACCCATTATATTGCAACATGGTGCGCACAATACTCAGTTAGTATCTGGGTACTCACTAAGTATCTCGATCGATTAACTGGAGTAATAAATATGGAACACACATAAAACATTTTATGGATAATTGCATTTTATAACATAAAGAGTCTAGCACTCAAATATTTACTTTAAAAATTTTAACCCACCTGAATCTTGAAATAACGTAAGCGACTGGAAACTGCTCTCAACTAGGACACTATTTTCTTTCTTATAGATTTTCGGTAGAAAAGAACTAATGGTTGCTAAACACTAATGAAGCAAAGATGAATGGAAAAGAAGCCGAATGTTGGTATTTATAGGAAAAATTATAGCATAGGTTTCGTTAGTCATCACTTATAGGCTAACTTACCCATTAGTTATAGGTTAGCCATGTCATGCTTTCATTTTTTTTAATAAATAATTAAATCAAGAAGATAAACATAAAAGAATGCATGTACATATTATATATGTATGTTATACGTATATATTTAACTATATGACCAATATATATATACAATTATCTTATTAACAATATAATATATTAAAATAAATATACTAATCACTTCATTATAATATTATATATTAAATTATGAAATTCACTATTACGTATATTATATATATATACTTATTCTCTAATTTTTTTTTAAACCATTTCATATTTTTATAAGTATAACCTGCACACACACATATATACATATATATATATATATATATTAAATAGATTAAATTTTAACTATAAATAATCAGAATATATAATTTTTGTTGGAATTAAAAAGAATTTCTTAGAGTACGATTATTTATATAATATCATAGGAGAGTCTTAAAATATCTAAAATTAGTTAAGGGTTGTCGAGAAAATTCGGGATATTACAAATTCACGGTGAATGGTCGGACGTATAACCATGGATACTATCTGACAGATAGAATCTATCCGACAAGGGCTGCATTCGTCAAGAGTTACCCAGCCCAGGGAGATCCTTGTAGAAAAAAATTTGCGCAGAGACAAGAGGCTGCAAGAAAAGACATTGAACGAGCGTTTGGAGTGCTACAAGCTCGTTGGACAGTAGTTCGAAATTCCACGCAATCTTATTACAAGGAGGATATCAACAATATAATGCTCACATGTATTAATTTGCACAACATGATCATTGAGGATGAGGGTAAAGAAGCGGTCAACTGGTCTGAAGAAGCTGCAACTCCTCAACAACCAATACCAATGGGTACTAATAACCTCGAAGCATTTGAAAATTATCTCAATAATCACAATGATTTAACAAATAAAGAAGCACATCTCCAACTTCAACACGATTTGATACAACATATTTGGGCACAATCCAATGTCGATAAAGGTAGTGTGTATTATAGTGTGACCCTTTAAATAGCAGAAACTGGTTTCATTGTTGGAGAATGTGTTAGATAAAAAAGTAGGTGGGTTACAAAAGCTGATGTGGCGGTTTGGAAGCTGAAACTAGTTTCCAACCATTGTGTGCACCCTTATAAATTTTGTCCAACTTTAGTATGAATGGACTAAAATAACCTTTAAGTAAAAAAAAAAACCTTTACTACAACCACCACCCCACTCTCATTTTTTTCTCTCTCTTCTCTCTCGTACTCGCTCTTTCTGCCATCTTCTTCTTCTTCTTTCCGCCATCGCCACTGCCACTGCCACCGTCATCGCCATCGCCACCGCCTCCGGTCGTCTTCTTCGGCAGACTTTCATCTCCATAGTGTGTTGTTTCTCTCTCTCTCTCTCTCTCTCTCTCTCTCTCTCTCTCTCTCTCTCTCTCTCTCCTGCTCTCTTGATCTCTATCTATTTTCCATCGCCACCACCGATTTTTTCCTTTGCTTTCTGTCACCGCCACCGCCATCGCCGCCTCCACCTTCACACATCGTCATTTTCTCAGTCGTAATTTCTCTATTTTTAGATCTACTGTCATATCTATTCCGATCGAGATCTGCTCTGCTACTTCAGATCTAAAGAATCCAACGATGATGCTTCACAAATAGAGTCTTTCAGATAAGTTTTTCGTGCAAATTTTTATCCAGATCTGTTATCTGGTTGCCTCCGATCATCTTCTCCGGCGTGACTTTTTTTTTCATCTTCACAGCAACTGTGGTACGAACGAATCTCCTTCGTCCTGTTCGTACCAACTAGTTGTGATCCATAACTTGGTACGATTGGTACGAATGAACTCATTCGTCCCATTCGTGCCAACTACTGGCGCACCATAACTTGGTACGAGTGGTACGAATGAAATTATTCGTCCCCTTCGTGCCACCTAGTGGCGCACCATAACTTGGTACGAATGAGCTCATTCGTATTGTTCGTACCATAACTTGGTACGAGTGGTACGAATGAATTCATTTTCGTATCCAGATCTCGACTATCTGTTTGTGAATCGTCGACTTTTGAATCTATAATTTTGTGGCTGAGATTCGGCGTTTGTTGTCGGTTTGTGAGGCGGCACCGTCGCCGAAATTTATGAATTTGATTTCCGATTTTCTGTTTATGAATTAACGACGCTGTGATTGGATGGAACAACGGCGGCGGCGGCGGCGATTGGACAACAGTGGCGCGGTGGATGGCAGAGGTGTTTCGGGTGAGAGAGGACGGAGAGTGGAGAGGGAGAGAGAAATAGAGTGAAATGAGGGGTAAGGGCAAATTTGTCCAAAATCTCAAAATCTGATAAAATTTATTATAAATTAAATTTTGGACAACTATTAATTTTGACTATCCATAATGACTATTTCACATTTTTACTCTTATTAAAATGTAGCAGTATAATTTATTTTGAAATTTTTAAATTACGGATTCTTATTTTCTAATTCTTTGAGAATATGTGAGGGATTACCTCTATTTTAGTATCTTCTCCAAAGCTTTCCCGATTGTGATTATATATATGTTTATATCCCATTATTTTTTTCAGATGTCAAAAAGATATTCATAATTTCATCGTAGCTTCTACGCATGCCAGCCATTCTATATATGCCACAATTTATAATTTGAGTTTCCATTTTTTCTTAAAACTTTATTTTATTTTTTTTATCCTTTTTTAAGACAGCGTTGACATTGGGCGCTGATGGGAGTATTCTAACACTACTAACTATCCTAATTAATTCAATAATAATAATATTCTTTCTCTTGCAAAAAAAGTTATATTACATAGAAAACATAGTAAGTCTCATTTTCGTTCTCATCCAAATGCCATTTCATAGAAAATCATGCTAATCAATTTTATGAAAGATTTAATAATGTTCAATAAAATATTTTAATGCATCGAATTCATTAATTATCTAGTTACATATAGACTATCAAATAAATCTACGCGCATCTAGGATATGAAATTGATTGATATAGTATTGTGTGGGAATGATAGTCTATGATCGCATCTAGGCATATTTGTAATTCTTTTCAGCTTTACTGCAGGTCTTCCGAGACCTGCAGGTATTTGTGGTTGTATTAAGACAATTATCCTTATTTTATCCAAATAGTTGGTCAATCTTGATAGAACATCAGAATATGATAAATATAAAGTGATGAGCTGGATTTCAAGTATCTAGAAATTAATTTGAATTTTATCAATCGCATATTAGTCAATTGAACATGTCAGCAACAAAAAAAAAATCCAACTTATTATGTTTATCAAGTTAAAATCCTGATCTGAATGCAAAATAAATAAACAAATATTATTTGATGCAATTTTTTGTTTGTTTTAGTTGGATCTCTATGTTGTTTAAACTTGCTTAATGACTTTTTTTAGGAAATAATTAGATGGCTATTAGTTGATTCCAAGGTTAATTTAGATTTTTTTTTATTCAAGGCATGTTAATTAAATTAAATTATCATCCATTCAATACAAATATGTTTGATTGGGTTGAATTTATTATTACTCAATCGATTTAAATGTGCTAGATTCTTTTTGCATGGCTCTATTTCACATTTATTAACTCTGATGGTCCCAGAACGAATTTTTCGGTGTAAAGGAAGGGTGAATATACCGAAGATAATTTTTTTTTTAAACTTTTTCGATAAGTTAAGACTGAGAGTGTGAGCTCAGTTATAAATCCTGTTGACTTCTTTAAGAAGATGGCCAGCTGGATTAATAACTCAGCTGGCTGTGCGGAATGTGGTGGTTCTCGTTCACTTAGAAAAACTCAGCTGGAAAACTTTATCTTTTAGTTTTTAGATTAATGAAGTTATGCAGGTTTTGAAAAACACAGCTGGCTGGGTCACTTAACCAGGTAACTTGACTTGAAAATTATGTCGTGCTTGATGAGTTGTTAGTTCTTTAACAAATAATGCAGAATAAATTAAAGCGATAAAGAACACGAGGATTTTAACGTGGTTCGGAGAAACTACTCCTACGTCCACGACCAGAATTCTCTGGTAAATCCACTAAGGATATCCATTTGTTTTAACGAGTAACAAGCAACTTTGCAGCTCAAATTGAAGCTGTGTTCTAACAATTTACGGGCATTGTAGAAGCCTTGATATTTCAGTTTACGGGTACTGAAACAACCTAACCACTCGAATTACGCGCTTCGAGCTAGCGTACCTTAACCAAACCTTTTCTGGGTAGAAGGGTTTGGGTTTGGAGTTTCCAACTATGAACGAATTCTTACAATGAGAAAAAGAGTTAGATGAACTCGTTCAAACTAGGCTTGAGATATGAAAGGTAAGCTGCCTAGATTACAAACGAAAAACTGCAGCAGTCTAACTAGGAACACTTAAAGATTAAGTGTTCTTGAAAAGATTGCGGACTGCTTAAAGCTTGAAGAAAGCTTGAGAGTTTCAGAGTATTGAGAGTTTTCGCGTATAGTATTTTGTTACAGAGTTTCGTATCTGAATCTATTGTTGAAGACTGGTATTTATAGGTGGAGATTCAAAACTAGCCGTTGGAAGAGAAATTTAAATCTCACCTACTTTCTGACTTTGTGATCTACCGTCTGCAAATCTTTACCTGTCTTCTTCATTGTGTCAGATCCTAGGTTCGTCTTTCTAGGATGTTGATTTGTTGATTCCTCATTGGTCGAGGTTTACTGAATCTTCTGATACCGGGATTGATAGATCTAGGGTTTGCGAAAGCAGCTAAAAGAGATAATAACACGATGACACAGTAATTTACGTGGTTCGATCGATGTGATCTACGTCCACGGGAGAGAATATAGAGAGCTTTTATTATACTTGAGAGTACAATGAGTGTTGAATGTCCCTTACACCTCTAATCTTGCATCTATTTATAAGCATTGGGTTAAACCCTAATCCTTCTAGAGATCGGACTCCTTATACATATCTGGTTGCTTGATACATGTATATCCGATTCTCATTCGTAGTAGAATTCTATCTTCTTCCAAAGTAGGGTTTCGTTACTTGGTCTTCAAGGCAGATGTGGACTTTGTTTGGGCCGAACTCTGTGAGCCGAGCTTTAATATATAGGCCCAAATAGCCTTAGGTCGAGCCCAGGATGAGGCCGGTACTATCACATCCCCCCCCAAAAAAAAAAGAGGAAAGAAGACTTGTAGACGCAGACTATGAGAGCTTATTTTCGAGGTGATTGATCGCGCAAATCACCTGTACGAGCTTCTCTTACCGATCTGATGTGCCGAGCTGAAGTATCAGGGGCCTGGTTAAGTTGGGTCGTTAAGTCGATTTACCCGGCCCATACCCGATGCAGGAGGCGGGAAAAGTAATGGGCTATTTAAACTGTGTTGAGGGACGGTACATATTCCGAGAAGGACGGGCCCACGTTCACACGTGTCGGATGCAACAACGGGATTCAAATGTATATGCACCGAGGTTGGAACGTTTGTTTTTCACATTATTTCACATCCGCCGCCCTGAGCAGAAAAGAAACTCTCGCTCCAAAAAAGGTGTCCTTCTTCCCCAAAATCCCTAATCTGCTGTTCCGGTACTGCCGACGTTTACTCCATTGGTTCCTCTGCGCACAGTTGCAAATCACCCGCCGGAGCATTTACCTTCTGTTTGAACAAGTAAGTATGGCCTCCCTTTCTCAGTGTAGTAGTAGTGACATCGAATTGCCTCCGTCAGTCGACTCGAGTAGAAGTGTTGCTTTTAGCATTTTTTCATTAGGATCTGCTATTCCTTCTGTCGAATCTTTAATAGTGCCCCCGTGTGTGAAGGGGAAAGTGGCTGATTACCCCTCGACCTTAAATGAGGCTAGAATTAGGTTTCTTGCCCAAACGTATAATTTTCCAATCGACGCGGAATTAATAGAACCTCGCCCCGAGGATAGGGCATGCTCTCCCCCAATGGGGTTTGTTACTATTTATGAGGACAGCCTGCACGCTGGTCTTCGATTACCCCTCCCTGAGCCCTATTCTGAGCTCCAGAAGAAGTTGGGCTTAGCGTTAGGGCAGATAATGCCGAACTCGTTTAGGCAGTTTACGGATTTGGGTGTGGCAGCGGTAGATAGGGGTTACCAAATATCCGCCGAGCTCATTCACGAGCTCTTTGTCTTCAAAAAGGCGGGGGGCTGGTATTACGCTGCAGCTCGGACTGAGTTCAAGGGGCGAACTCAAAATAAGGTGGACAAGTGGCACCAGAAATTTTTCTTTTGCCGCCACAGTAGTTTCATCGACCTGATTTGGAGGCTAGAAAAGCCTTGCGAGTGGGTAATAGAAGAGGTCGATAAGGATTTGGAGTCCGCTGTAAAAGCGATGAGGGACCACGGTCCTTTTGAGGCGAGCTACAATGAAGACTCCCTAGCTGAAGCGGGGTTGAGCCCGTATGAGCCTCAAAATATGGTGGATCCGGCGACGGGTGAGGCCCCGCTAGTGCTATTAGGATAGTTGTGCTGTGTTTATTTATCGTCCTGACTCCTTTCGTGATTTGTATGTGCAGTGAAGTTCGGTAAGATCAAGGGGGCTGATGGCAAGGCTACAGCTCGCGGGGCTAAGAGAGCGAAGCTATCTGGGCGATCTGCCTCCTCCTCCGATCAGGGTCAGCTCGCTGGGGCTGCTGCGGCAACTGTTCGCTCTCCTTCCCCCAAACCACCCCAGAAACGGTTGAAGGTCGGGGACCAGCTCGAAGTGGACATCATTGATGTCACGGGTAGTGATGCGAGCCCGGCAGCTCCCTCCAACAAGCTGGCTGGTCTGCCTTTTTCCGAGGTGAAAAATTACTTTTTAGTAATACAGTTTCCCTTGATTGTTGCCGGTGTAGCTAACTGTATTCCTTCTTGCAGGGCCTTGATATGTTCGTGGGATGGCTGAAGAACAGCGTCGGGGAGATGTCCTCGAATCACGAGGACGAGAAGAGCCGATACGCAGAAAAGCTGATGTCGGCCAATGCCCGAGCGAAGAAGGCTGAGGCCGAGCTGATCAAGGCCGGCGAGGATATGAAAGCTGTCCGATCCGAGCTGGCCGCTCAGCTCGAGAAGGCCGAGGTGGAGTCCGAGAGAGCTCGGAAGCTTGAGTCCGAGCTGAACGCGGCGAAGAACCGGGATGGTCGCCTTGCCGCTAGCCAAGGCGAACTTCTGCGGGCATTTACAAGGAGGTTCCTGTTGTCGGAGAGCTTCTCCGAGCTCGCTAATGACTTGGCCATGCTTATCAACGGGAACTTCGCCGTGGCTGCCTTGGAGAGGGCCGCCAAGGACTTCCCCGGCCTGGATGCCTCCAAGTACGGCTTCGAGCGGCTAGGGGATGAAGCCCTCCCTTCCCGGTACGCCAGAGTGGTCCGAGATCACCTCGATCATTTTCCTATCCTGGAAACTCTGGCCAGCTCGTCCACTTTGCTGTCCGTCGAGCAAATTGCTGACTGCTCGGTAGACCGGGACCTCGACCTGGACTCTGCTTTCGATGCCCTTCGCGACGAGGAAGAAGAAGGCGCGGGCCCGGAAGAGGAAGTGGAGGAGGAGCAGGAGGCTGGGGCGGGTGAAGATCCGGCCGCTGACAAGGACTTTGACGGTTCCCCCTCCGAACAGCCACCTTCTCAGGACAAGGAGGTCGGCGATATTTTAGTGTAGTTGGTTTTTTTCTCTTCTTTTCATTGTATATCTGTACGGAATATCTTCAAATGAATGAATTTGATTTTTTTTTTCTTGAGTGTAGAGCTTGGATTCTGTCGGTGTTTCTACTTTGCGCATACAAATAGCTCTCCTTTCACAAGACCTGGTTGACCAACGGTCCGTTGTTGAGCAATGGAAGGACAAATGCCGCCGAGCCGAGGAGCTTTTCAGCCATAAGTGTACTCTGCTGAAATCTCAAGAAGCCGAGCTGACGAGATGGCAGATGAAGTTCGAGGCACTTTGTGAGGAGGTCGAAGTCAAGCGTCTCGCTTTTCAAGAGAGTACCGACTTGCTTCAGGCCAAGCTTCTTCAGGCTGAGGAGGAGTTGGAAGTTGCCCGAGATCGAGCAGGCCGCATTCCCAAAGATTACGAGATGATCGTCGAGGAGCATGCCGAGTATGAAGATATTATCCGTCGCGGGGGTGGTATCACCATCTCCGAGGCGGAATTAAAGGCAAAAGAGGACTTGGAACAGTATATCGCGCTAAAGGAAGCACTCGGGTCCGAGTCTTTTGGGCTTCAGGGTGCTTTTGAAATGCTGAAGGAGAGTGCGGGCAGGTATAAGTGTATTTTGGACCGCCGACCTAAGTTACGGGCCCTTTTGGCACGTGGTCCGGGGGCAGACCTTTCTTCTTCTGTTCGGACAATGCCTGCTCGCGAGGTGAAAACGGCTTCGCGGGGACATCAGGTCGGTCCGAGCCAGGGTAGGCGAGCTGTTTGTCGCGGTTCGGCTACCCCGCGAGGTCGAAGTTTTCCTGCTGGAAGAAGTCGAGGTCGGGGACGAGGTCGAATCTCAATTGATGATCTCCTAGGGCCTTCCTCCTTTGAGGAAGATTGGCTTAGCTTCAGCAAGAAACATCATTCCCCCTAGATTAGCTCGCTTCTGCCTGTAATTATGTACACCCAACTGTTCCAAATAGTTAGAAGTAAATATATATATTGAGTTTTTGAACTTTCCTGTTCTTCGTGAAGATTGCTTCCTTGGTTTTTTTGCATGTTGCATCTTTGAGGGAGTTGGACTCAGACCTCTTTGTGTTGACAATGGAACCATGGTTCGGACCTTGTATTTCATCCTCCCGGGGGAACTTGGTTCCGACCCCAGTTGAGAACTACTTATCCTTAGGAGGGAGTTTGACTCGGACCTCGTGGGATCTTCCTTTTTGGAGGGAGATGAGCTCGGACCTCGGAAAGGGTTTCCTTTGCGCATTATAGGAATTTGTTACCCCATGTCGGGTCATTACTGACCACGCAAGGGAACCGTAGTTCGACCTTATGAGGGGATTTTGATATGATGGATACTTCGTATAAGCAAATCAAAAGACACGAGATGCAAGACAAAAAGGAAATTTTATTAAAAATGACCAAAAACAAAGTAAAAAGAGTTTTGACGAGCTCGTTAAAAACAAAACATTAAGGACAAAAAAGACAAAAAAGAAAACCTAAGACTCTATATGCAAGATTTTGTTGCTTATACGAAGAATCTCTTTAGATGGGCGATGTGCCATGTTCTGGGTATTAGTTCGCCCGAAAGATAGGCGATTTTGTAAGCTCCTTTGCTGAGGACTTCGTGTACTCTGTAGGGCCCTTCCCACGTAGCTTCGAGCTTGCCGAGCTTCTCTGAGAGGCTGATCTCATTGTTTCGAAGCACAAGATCACCGACCTGGAACTGTTGGGGTTTGACCCTTTGGTTGTAATACCGAGCCATCTGCTGTTTGTACCGAGCTTCTTTTATGCTGGCTAGTTCCCTTTTTTCCTCCAATAAGTCTAGGTCGGTTCGGCGCTGCTCTTTGTTAGCTTCGGCGGAGAAATTGATAGTTCGGGAACTGGGTGCTCCGATCTCGACAGGTATGACTGCTTCTGACCCGTATACTAAACGGTACGGGGTTTCTCCCGTTGGAGTTCGGGGCGTAGTCCGGTACGACCACAGGACATTTTGGAGATTGTGGATCCACTCTGTTTTCTCCTTCTCTAGGCGGGCCTTGAGTCCGTTCACTATCGTCCTGTTGGTGACTTCAGTCTGGCCATTAGTTTGAGGTCAGTTGACCGAGGTGAACTTTTGCTGGATATTGAGTCCTTCACAGAATTCTCTGAATTCCCTGCTCGTAAATTGCGTTCCATTATCCGAGATGAGGACTCTTGGTACCCCGAACCGGCACACGATGTTTTTCCAGACGAAGTCAACGGCTTTATCACTTGTGACTTTTGTGGAAGGTTCAGCTTCTACCCACTTGGTGAAGTAGTCGACGGCGACTATTAGAAACCGTTTTTGCTTAGGTGCCGGGTAGAAATGCCCTACGATGTCAATCCCAGACACCCCGGCGGAACAGGTTCCCCTGTCCGAAGCAGATCCAGCGAAGGTTGTCAAGGTCGGCTTTGCCGGGGGACCTCAAACACGCATGCAAGTAATCCAGCTCCTAAGGGAATATCAAGACGTCTTCGCCTGGTCTCCAACGGACATGACGGGGGTGTCGTCGGAAATCATTACGCACAAGCTTAACATTAACCCGAACTCGACCCCGGTCACGGCGATCATTTGCTGCCGAACGAAATCAAGTTATCTACAACGAGGTGCAGCAATGGTTGAGGGCAGGGCTTCTGTTTGAAGTCAGGTACCCGATTTGGCTATCTAATCCGGTAGTGGTAAAGAAAGAAGAAGGAGAGTGGAGGATGTGTGTAGATTACACCGACCTCAACAAAGCTTGCCCGAAGGACTGCTATCCTCTTCCCAACATCGATGAAAAGATCGAATCCTTGGTGGGACACGAAGTATTCTGCTTTCTCGATCTCTACAAAGGATACTATCAGGTTCTAATGGATGAGGGGGATGCAATCATGACAGCTTTCGCAACAAGCTTCGGGATCTTTGCATTCAAGTATATGCCTTTCGGGTTAAAGAATGCCGGGGCGACCTACCAGCGAATGGTCGATTTCCTCTTCCGAGATCACATCGGCAAGATTGTCGAAGTATACGTAGACGACATTGTCGTCAAGAGTAAAGAAGAGGCCTCGGCGGTGAGCCGACTGCGAACCACGCTCCACATACTAAGGCAGGCGAACCTCAAGCTGAACCCGAAGAAGTGCACTTTCAACGTGCGATCTGGAAAATTCTTAGGGTGCTGGATCTCGCCAGAAGGTCTCAAAGCCAATCCACTGAAGATTAGAGCCGTGCAGGAGATGAAGGTACCTCGGACTATCCGCGACGTGCATAGGTTGACAGGGTGCATAACCGCGCTAAGTCGTTTCCTCTCCAAGGCTGCCGAGAGGCAGCTCCCATTCTTCAAAATTCTCAAGAAGGCCCCGGAATTTGGGTGGGGACGAGAGCACGAGCTAGCTTTTGAGGAGCTCAAGCGCCACCTCGAGGACTTACCAACCTTGTCAGTCCCCCAGAAGGAAGAACCTCTCTCTCTATACCTCGCAACATCTGAGGAGGCAATAAGTGCAGTGTTGGTCCGAGACGAAGGAGATCGGCAGCTACCGGTGTACTTTGTCAGCCGAGTTCTAAAAGGCCCAGAGACGAGGTATCAGCCTCTCGAGAAGGTTGCTCTAGCCCTCATAAACGCAGCTCGGCGCCTAAAGCCCTACTTCCAAGCTCACCCGATACAAATTCTGACCGATCTACCACTTCGGCAAGTTCTCACTAAGCCAGAAGCTTCAGGAAGGATCGCGAAATGGGCAATCGAGCTAGGAGAACATTCTATATCGTACGGTCCCCGTCGAGCTATAAAAGGACAGGCTCTGGCAGACTTCCTTGTAGAAGCTACGTATAAGGACCTCGTGGAGCCAAAAGAAATCAAAGCCAAAACCAGGCTCCATGAAGTCCCAGAGAAGACACCCCCGGACTGCTGGGAGATGTACGTGGATGGAGCTTCAGGAAAGAAAGGAAGTGGAGCCGGCATACTCCTCATCAGCCCAGAGAAAAAGGAACTAACATATTCGCTGCGATTCGAGTTCTCCACTACGAATAACGAGGCGGAATATGAAGCTCTCATTGCTGGACTGCGTCTCGCCCAAACCCTCCAGGTACGAGCTGTCCAAGCCCATTGTGATTCCCAAGTCGTGGTCAACCATGTGTTAGGGAAATACGAAGTGAAAAGTGAGAAGCTGAAGAAGTACCTAGAGAAGGTCAAGCTCCTTGGACAGTCTTTCCAATTCTTCAAAATAGTCCGCATTCCCAGAAGCCAAAATACCCGAGCTGATGAGCTAAGTAAGCTGGCGACCTCCCCATCCAGCTCGACGCTAGTGGAAGAAGTCCGCAACAGGAGTATAGAAGAGGCGGAAGTCAATGCAATCATAGAGGACGACCCAAATTGGATGACCCCCCTAATCAGATGTTTGGGAAACGGGGAAGTGCCCGAGGACAAGACGGAGGCTAGAAAAATTCTAGCTAGATCCACGCAGTATGCCCTCGAGGGAGGGGTCCTCTATCGAAAGTCTTACTTACAGCCTCTCCTCAGATGTGTTGGACCAAAGGAAGCGGACTACATATTAAATGAAGTGCACACAGGATCGTGCGGAAGCCACATTGGAGCTCGGATGCTAGCTCAGAAAATCATGCGGTGGGGGTACTATTGGCCAACAATGGCAAAAGATGCGGAAGAGTTCGTGAAGAAGTGCCTAAAATGCCAGCTGCAAGCCAGAGTGACGAGACTACCCCAAACCGACCTCTCTACTATTCAAAGTCCGTGGCCATTTATGGAGTGGGGCATTGACATCGTAGGGCCTTTCTACCCGGCACCTAAGCAAAAACGGTTTCTAATAGTCGCCGTCGACTACTTCACCAAGTGGGTAGAAGCTGAACCTTCCACAAAAGTCACAAGTGATAAAGCCGTTGACTTCGTCTGGAAAAACATCGTGTGCCGGTTCGGGGTACCAAGAGTCCTCATCTCGGATAATGGAACGTAATTTACGAGCAGGGAATTCAGAGAATTCTGTGAAGGACTCAATATCCAGCAAAAGTTCACCTCGGCGCCATTGATAGATCTAGGGTTTGCGAAAGCAGCTAAAAGAGATAATAACACGATGACACAGTAATTTACGTGGTTCGATCGATGTGATCTACGTCCACGGGAGAGAATATAGAGAGCTTTTATTATACTTGAGAGTACAATGAGTGTTGAATGTCCCTTACACCTCTAATCTTGCATCTATTTATAAGCATTGGGTTAAACCCTAATCCTTCTAGAGATCGGACTCCTTATACATATCTGGTTGCTTGATACATGTATATCCGATTCCCATTCGTAGTAGAATTCTATCTTCTTCCAAAGTAGGGTTTCGTTACTTGGTCTTCAAGGCAGATGTGGACTTTGTTTGGGCCGAACTCTGTGGGCCGAGCTTTAATATATAGGCCCAAATAGCCTTAGGTCGAGCCCAGGATGAGGCCGGTACTATCAGGGATCTTGTCTCTGGAGTTGTCTTTTGACTTTGAGGTGTGACTTCAGACTTGGCTGATCTGATATCTGCTGGAGGTCTTGAGAGGTCAACTCTGTTTACTCTGCTCAGCTGGATCTATTCTGCTGGATCCTATAAGCTTTGGTCAGCTCAGTTTCCTTAGCTCCGTTGGAACTTCTGGGTTGTGTCCATTCTGCTTTGACATTCTTCTTGGCTTGAGTCAGCTAAGCTTCATTCTTCAGCTGGCTCTGCTCAGTTGGTAACATCTCAGCTGTTCTTTACTCCAGCTGATCATTCAGCTGGGTCTTCTTCTGTCTTCAGCGTTTTCTCCTGTAAACTTAGAAAATTTATAAGCTCAAACAGACGAGCTAGAAAAGCAACTTAGGCTTGATCATTCATTTACTAAATTGGAGTCAGTTGGGTTTTGATATCAAATCAAAACTTAGAATTTTCCTAACAAACTCTTTATTTAGAGTATGATTGACTAAGTGCAGTACATAGTATGTCCATTTAGAAGCATTAGTATTAGTTATGTAGTTATGTTATATACTTATACGTACATATATCTGCATAAGGTGAGTTTGCAATTTGCATCTATATAGATAACAAATAATATAATGATTGTATTTAGAAGAAATATATATGTATTATTAATTTATTCGAGAAAAGAAGATGCATTTTATTTTTATTTGAAGGTAGAAGATGCATTTTTATTAGATAGTAATACTCTAAACTCATATGTGGCTTTTGTGTTGATGAGTATAAAGGGGTGTTTGGCTAAGCTTATTTTAAAGAGCTTATAAGATATTTTGCCTCAAGAACTTATTAGCTATCAAAATATTTGGATAATTGTACTAATAAGCTCCACTCCATCTCCAATTTTGACCATAATAAAATTTTATTTCGAACCATTCTTTTTACACATTTGTGCAAAATCGACAAATCTCAGTGGCATAAACATACCAGATAATTTACATATCACATGCGTTGTTGCAACTTAAGGGAGGGTAGAGAGAGAAAGATAACAGAGAGAAATATATTAGTGAGAAACAGATAGAAGAAGAAAACCAAGAGAGAAAAAACAAAATTAGAAAGGAGAGAGGAGAGAAAGAGAGAGAAGACGAAGAGAGGGAGAGAGAGAAAAAAAAATTAGAGAGAAGACGAAAAGAGAGAGAGAGTAATTAGAGAGCAGAGAGAAAGGACATAAAGGGTGAGAGAGGAGAGAAAGAGACAGTGAAAAAAATTAGAGCAGAGAAAAAGAGAGGACAAAAGAGAAAAATTTACAAAAAGAGAGAGAGGAGAGAAAAAAATTATAGGTATAATTCAGAAAAAAAATTTGATTTATTTATTTATTTTAGATTATAAATTAAAAAATAAAATAAAATGAAAAATGGTTAAAATAAGTAAATTGAGTATTGTTCATTACATCTTTACAAAAAAAAGTTGGGGTAGATGTACTTTTTTTTAGGAGCTTATAAACTCTTAGAGCTTTTTCTTGGAGCTTATAAGCTCTTGAATATCTTATTTTGTCAAACACTTTGCAAAAGCTTATAAGCTGTTTTAAGGAGCTTATAAACTCAACTAAACACCCTCTAAATTAGAGCAGCCAAAGTGGCTAGGCATATAGAAACTATTAGCTCAAGTCGGAGAAAAATTGATGTACAAAAAATTTAAATTGGGATGATCCAAATCAAAATTTTAGTGGCCGACCTAAAATCAGATCAAGTCGACCTGAAGTAAACTCTAACATAAACATAACAATACTACAACGACAAAAACAATAAATTAAAAAATTCTTTTTTATTTACAATAACAAAATGACGTGATAAATATCATATAATTAAATCACACATAATTATTGTTTAATTCCTCCTTAAAATTTATTAGTTGGATCACATAAACATCGTGATTTTAATTTTTACATGATTATCATATCATATAGGAGGGAGTATTCATTATATTATATGCACACATGCGAACATCACACATGCGAACATCACGAAGACGTCCCTTTGGATCTAAGCTCAATTAGGCATATAAAACTGAAACATGTTTATCTACTTTTCATTGATTATATTTAACTCGTTGAAAATCGACGGGACCTACATTATTAAAATAAAATACATCAATAAGGTTGTTTCTTCGATTTTATTGTACTTCCTTTAATAAATATTTTTATTTTTATTATTATTTTGCAATATATAAGCATGAACATTAAAAATAATTTAATATTATTTCGGAGTGATAATATTTCGATAATTGATCAAAAATAGTGTTTCTTTGATTTTATTTATCAAAGATTTCATTATATACGATGTTAATTGTTGTGTACATCTGATCATCTCGTCATAAAGTCAAATTTCGAGAATTATCCCTACGTATATCTATATATATATATATAGGGCGCGGATCAAATAAGAACACTTTCTTATGTGAGAAATAAGAACAAATCTGGACCCTTGATCTTTGATGATCTATGGTCCAGATTTAACCGTGCATTTAATTACTCTAATTTATGCATTTCAATGCTAATGCATTAAGTTATTGTAGTTTATGCATTAAAATATTTATGCATTTAGTTTCTGTATTTTATGCATCTCAGATGTAATAAAAATGCATTGTTCTTACGTTCTTATATAAGATGTGTTCTTACCAGATCCGCTCTATATATATATATATACAAATCCAAGAATTATAATTGAGAATACTTATTTTTGAGATGTTTCTTTTATATATTTACGTCAATTTAAAAATTTGTTAAATTAAAAAAATTAATATTGACAATTTAATAATTGATCAAATTAAAAGAATCAATAAAAATAAAACTATTTATTTGACCAACAAATTATTAATTTGCCAAATTATATTGGTTGTGCAAAATAATTGCGTAATGGAAAAATACACATGGATTGTAAGTATTTATATATGTTCTCCAAGAGTGAAGTTTTATTGAGAATCAATGTGGAATGAGAAAATTTATATTAAATATACATAGAATAAATGAATAAAAATGCTCAAAATGAGGATTAAAGATAAATAAGAATACTGAAAGAAGAGAACGTCACGTAAGATTTCGAATTAAGGAGAGGGCTCGAATCCGTAATATTTTAATAATATACTGATTAAAAGCAAATATGCTATAATCTAGGCCGCTACCACAGGTATAATGTAGCAGAGTGTATATTGGTTTACTTTACACGCGGCTGTTTTGGGCCCACTATTTGAACTTTCCGACAAATAAATACTTTGCAGAGTATCGACGATTTCACTCAGTTCGGAAACAACTATAATAACTACTCCATAATATTTACAGTTAGAATATTCTTGAATAATTTTGGGGTTGCTGGGGAGAGATTTAGCTGAATATGCAGATCGAGCACGATGAAAATGGTGGCTCAGATGTTGAGCAAACTGCTCCTGATTTAAGACAGTAAGTCCACGTGGAATTAATAATTATAAATCTCTTTGTTTGCTGATTTCTTGGAATAAATCATTTGCTTAGCTCAATTATTCGGATTAGAAAGTGGAGAACTGAAATGGGTTGAGTTTTTTGCTTAATTTAGTGGTTGACTTACCTTTTGATCAACTCGGAATATTCTTACACATTTTAGTTTTTGGTTATTGATCTTGATTTAGTAGCAGAGCACATTTTTATTTTTTCTTGAATTGTTTGTAGATTTGGCATGCAAGAAATTGAAGATATATGGGCTCTTCTTATTTACTATGAATTGTTTTATTATCAGTTTTTAAACTTATTTTTCTTGTTTTTTTTCCTCCTTTAAAGATGGTCAAAAGGGAAATTGAGGTGATAATGATTTGAGCAAGTAAAAGAGGCGACAGTAAGAAAATGGTGGATTCAGATTGGTTTTAAGAAAGTTAGTCTTTTGTGTGTGTCATTTATGATTTGTTAAAATTATTTGATTAGATCTTCAAGTTCATTTGGATTTCTTTCTTTTATGAATATGTAGAATATATTAGGTTGAAATTGCCATAATTGGGAATGTTTCATTTGTTAATTCTCGATCTTATTATCATGCGTGGTGATTTTCCTTATTGCTGCTTATTTATGTTGACATGGCTGTAAGTTTCCTTATTCCCCTTTATGAAGGATTGTGAGAGAAGAATTTGAAACAATGGTGTTTAATATTGTTCGGAGATTAGAGGAAATTCAAAAGCTTTTGACTGGAGGGACTCAATGAGAATTTATATTACTTGCTTTCTTTTATTTCGTGCTTGATAACAAATCATAGTCTTGTTTGTAATGTGTTCATAGGAATGTCTTGTCAAAGGAAAGGAGTTTACAGCTGAAATTCATGGATGAAGAAGTATGTGGTCCTGTTCAGACAGGCAATGACCTTACTGGAAAAAACAATGAATGCCTGAAGTTGGGTCTTTATGATGCAAACGAGGATATCGTGACCTGTGGCCGTGAATCTTCTGCAGAGGCGGAGATTGTACTTCTTGACGCCAGTGGTAATGATGATGAAAATAACACGTCTCGTGAAAATTTTGAGAGAAGAATCATTAGAGCGGGAGAAAAAAAGAAGCCTCACTTTGCTAAACGTGTCTTTATAAATCTCGAGAAAGGTGTAGCCAGTTTGATCGGTCTCAAGTTGGGACATGACGAAAAGTGGACCAAGTCGTGCAACTGCAGGCTAGGGGCAAGGATTCTGCAGAATTTAGATGGAACTATAGTGCAAGAAGCATGGACGGAACCATTTAAGGTCATAGATAAGCGTAGTAAACGTAAGTCGTTCTGACTCTGTGTTTGCTGTGTTTTTCTGCTCTTATAAAAAATCTGAAGGGCATCAGATGCACAACTTAACTACTTGACATTGCAATATTTGATTATATATTGTTCTGTTTCCTGTTTTTGTTCCTTTTGTGTTTGTCCCTTTGCTATTTGTATCGTCCTATATATCTATCACGAAGTGCTTCTGTTCTTTCCAGATAGTCCTCAAGGTTTTTATTAGATTTCAAAGAGGATGAGGAAACTCCCATATATAACTGCTGGTTTCCTTTTGCAGAGTATGAGAAACATTACCCTCCATTTCCTTCTGATGAAGTTTGGAGATTGGAGGGAATTAGCAGAGTCGGTAAGCCACGTAATCGCCTGAAAGAGAAAAACATCGAGACTCTGGAAGATTTTCGGTTTTGGTTGTCCGTCAATTATGAGGGGCTCCAAAAAGAAGTAATTTTTGTTCATTACCTTACACCCTAGGATAACGCTTAATTAGTGTTCACTCATTTGATTTATCTTATCTAGAGTTTGCTTAGTTAACAACATTGAGAAATATCTCTGATTTCTGTTCAAGTTTTGGCACGAGAAATTTATATAATTCTTTGTAATATGAATTTATACAGATATTAGGTGCTGGTAAAAAAAAGTGGAACACTATAATCACTCATGCTAAGGAGTGCATTATTGATGATAAAATGATGTACTACCACGGAACTTCCACCGAACCTCTAATGGGTGTTATTTACAATGATGTGGGAAAACTGAAGGGGGTAATCGACGAGTCCCACTTCGTTCCGGTTGCTAATCTGTCTGCTGATAAAAAGGTCTGGTTTGTTCATGAATGGATATACAACATATGTGACAATTTTATTTCCCTGACCATCTTGTATTGATGAATGATTCTTTCCTAATATGTAGGTTCATGCAAAAAAGTTACTCATGTCTGTGTTAGAACCGTCTGCATTTCTACAACGGTTCGAAACCTCCTTCAAAGGCGAAGATGACCTTCTCCAGCGGTTTCCGAGCAGACTATCTGACAGTACTGATCCTTCCCCAAATGGCAGTGAGAATATCCATGGATATCCGACAACGGGGCCGAGTTTGTCATCTCCGAGCATGGTTCCCGAGCTTGAGATCTGTGATGTTACTAGGCCTTCCGGCTCTCTTGGATTAAGAAACACGGGCGAGCTACGTGACACCGGCCCATGCCTCTTTCCCGAGGCTGGAGACACTCCTACAGATCCAGGTACGTACGTACCTTAGGTTATAAGATGCTTAATGATCGAAGTTCCTGAACTATTCTTCGTTATTATTCTTTACCTGTTTTTTAATGTTGTTGGAGATGTTCTAGGACTGTGTTTTGAGAAGCATTGTTTTCCAACAAGATTGCAGCCTGAAAACCACGAGGTACGTATTCTTCGGATAAGCTCGACTTGTCCTCCTCTCAACACATATAATGTTTTTCACAAATCAAGAGCTGTTAGCATTATCTGCTTGTAAAAACTGGTGGAATTTGAAGCCCTTTAATGATATGAATCATCTTCAGCAGCTCGTAACTGGAACGGTAGGAGGATCGAGCAGCATACTTCCGGACACTTCATTGTTCAGCGCAAGCTCAACAATGAACCCGTTTGGAGAAAATGGGGCCGCGCATGAAGATTTTGGATCCTCAAGGAGTGCCACTCATCATATGGCGATTGCGTGTGGTGATTCTGATGCACGACACAATATTGGCGCGCTGCAATGTAGCCCGGACTTCTCTAAAGACTTTGAGGAGTTCTTAAAGCATTTATCATCCGACACTGATCTCACCTTTTCTGAAAATGTCCACGAATATCAGACACCGGGGCCGTGTTTGTCCCCTCAGAGCATCATTCCCGAGCTTGAGATCTCCATCGGTGCCACTGATGATACGGAGATTATCATGCAATGTAATCGCGCCTGGCCTTGCAGTCCGAGCTTCAACGAAAGTTGGATGATGGAGTCGAATGGTGATGAAGAAAGTGCTGCTGATGAGCCTCAGATTGTTAATAGGAGAACTAATCCACCAAAGAGGTGGAAGAAGCTATTGTCCGTATCAAAATGGTTCTCGGTGAGGAGAAGGGTGGCGTCAGGTGTTCGTCATAAGCAAAAGAAGCAGAAAGTTGGTTAACGATAACGTGCACTTGCGTTCATGCTGAATAGTTGAGGTAGCTAGCTGCCCAATGAAGATTGTGAGCAGGAAGAGTAACATTTCCTACATTTCTTGATTTAGTGATGTGCATAGAGTGTTGAAGTTGTTTTATGCTGTATATAGTTGTCAATCACGGGATATTCTGTGCTGTAATTGATTATTTCGTTATATGTTTGTTGATTGGGACCTCAGTTGTCAGTTGGTGCCACTGATCATATGGAGACTGTGATGTATGATGCTGACGCGTGGCAAAGCAGTCCGGACATCTTTGATGGCCTTGAGGACTTGTTGGAGCAACAATACTTTGGTGCATATGTTGAGCTTCAGTCTGAGCTACTTAGTACGAGGTCGAGGTGTGTGCCAAACGGTTGGAATTTCTTGCTTTGTGTTCTAAAATGGTGGTTCTCCCCCAGTAGAAGGGTGCCTCATGTGACTCGTAAACGAAAACGGCAATGCTAACTCGCGGTCGTGTAACGGTTCAATATATAGCTGAGCTGCCCCTCAAAGAAGATTGTGAGCAGGTAGATAGCACTTGCCCCTTAGAGTAGAGAGTGGCCTAATAGTCGTAGCGACAAGATAGTGTGAGACCGTCTAGCAGGTTAAGATCCGTAAGTCGGTAATTAACCATATTGGATTCAAACTCATATCCGATGATGCATTTGTAGCTTTGTAATTTGTTGGTGTTTGGGTTGGAGTATGTATATATCGTTTTACGGATCTCGACCCATGATACGATCTGATGCAAACCCCAATGTTGTTGTTTTTGAAGCCCTTTTGATTTTGTTTATATATATACAGTTCTGTGGTGTGTGTGCGTTTCATGAGAAATGGTTTTATTTGTGTGATCTTGCATGATGTTGTAGAGTTTCTAGGAACTAATGCCATGGATAGGTTGAAGCAAATTGTAAGTATACACATGCACATATAAAGCACTATATTCGTCAATGAGGCCTAGCTCAAGTGGCTAGCTGAGGCACCACAAGACTTTCCTTAGTGAGATGTCTTGGATTCAATCCCACCTGCGTATAGTGTATTATATTTCTCACCTTGTTTGGTGGTGTAATTGTCCCACCCTACGTGTGGTGTAGAGGTCTCTCCTATATGGTGGTGTAGTGCTTGATTTGATTATATTTATATACCTTGTAATTTTCTCTAAAAAAAGCACTATATTCATTTACATGATGTTGGATGATTGGTTTAAGTCGATATTATGTGTTGTAATTGATAACGCATATTTAAGTCGATATTATGTGTTATAATTGATAACGTTATATATTTATTGATTGTGTTACCGTTCTATATATGAAGTATAAAGTTAGGAAATAGTAGTATATGATAAGAAGTTTAGATTCAAATATCACTTCTCAATCGTGTAATCTATTAGAAAATTATTCCAATATGCAGCATTAATTAACTTCAACATGGGACTGGCAATTTTTATTTAGGGTAAATTGCTGCAAAATCCCCCAACTTTTTTTAAATTCTCGTTTTACATACCAATTAAAGATTCTGCGTGAGAAATCCCAACCTTTGTTACTTATCTGATTTTGCATCCCGGCGATGCTTTCCGGCCAAGTTAGTGCTGATATGGCATATATGTGGCAAAATTTGCATACATGTTCCCAACGTGGCAATTGCATGGCTAAAATAACAAAACGACACCGTTTTGCTTAATTTTGGACGACGCCGTTTTGGATTTCTCAAGAAAGGTCAGCGGGAAAAATCCCTATCTCACCCAACATTCTCATTTTCTTCCACACAAATCCCCTAATTGAGGTTCCAGCCGTCATTAACGAGGTGAGATTCCATATTTGTTCTTCGATTCGTCAGAGAATATTGTCGAAATTAGCCCTATTGTTTATCGATTCATCGATTTCTCCAAATTGAATATTTCTCAACAAAGCGACATTGTGGTCCCAGTGGTCCCAACTTGTCCCGGTGGTGGACGATAGCTGCTGTAGGAATGGGTAAAAGGTAGGTCCCTTTATTTGTAATTTTTAATGCGTTAGTGGTTTATCTTTGGTGGTTTTGGACGATAGCTGTTGTTGCTTTATTGTTTTGGTTTAGATGTTTTGGTTTTAGGGTTTAAATGGTTTAGGGTTTTCTCATATTAGGGTTTTAATTGAAAAAATTGAAAAAATCGGTCTTCTTGCAGAAATTGATACATTTTCCTATTTTGCAGTGATTTATTTACTCTGTATTTGAATCATGGTGGCTATTTTTCAAATGTAGAGGGTGTTGATCAGTATATTGGGGGTCATCTTACAAATAAATGGGGTTTTGATCGTGATAGATTTGGATACTTTGATTTAGTGGATGAGTTTGAGCAGCTGGGGTATGTTAAATGGAGTAGGTTTTGGTATAAAATTCCCAAAACTCAAGAATTTAAGCCTATTAAAGATGATAATGCTGTTATGGAAATGTTATCATTGATAGGAGGCCAGTGCAGAATCATCAATGTTTACATTGAGGGTGGGAAAAAATTAGATGAGATTGAGGGTGAACAATTAAACAATTTGGATGAGATAAATGTGAGTGATCTTGTGGAGAATGTAGTTAACACTAAGGAGGGTTCTAAGGTAGCTGACAAGGGGAAAAACCAGGTAGATGATGTAGATTCATGTGATAGTGATGACTCTGAATTTATCCCTTTTGAAGATGACTTATCTGATGTCAGTCTAGGAGATCTTGATTTTATTTCTGATGATGAATATGCACAGTCTAAAGAGAATCTGAAAAAAGCTAAGCATCCAAATGTTTTTGACTTAGTTGATCAGTTTGATGGTTGTGATGAAATTGATTTGGGTGGGCCACATATTTCTGATTACGAAGATTCTGATGGTGATGTTCAGTCTTCTGAAACAGATGAGGATGGTGATGGAATGAAATTTAGGAAAGATAGAATAGTCTATGATCCTAAATGTAATCACAGAGACATGCATGTATTGCTAGGAATGCACTTTCAGGATGGTTTAGAGTGTAGAAAGGCTTTGAGAACTTGGGCTATTGAAAATGGTAGGCATATACGGTTTAGGAAAGTGACCAAGGCAAAGCTGCAAGCTCACTGCACCCCACCTTGCCCCTGGAAAGTGTATGCTAGTGAAGTTAAGGCAACTGGAAAGTTTATTATCAAAACCATTGGGGGTGATCATCAGTGTCCTTTGGCAATGACTAACAAGTCGTTGAGCTCTAAATGGATAGCAGAGAGATACCTGAATGTATTCAGAGTTAGATACAACATGAAGATTGCAGATTTGAGGGAAGACATTCTTACAAGGTTTAACTCTTCTGTGCCAAAGGATAGACTTTATAAAGCAAAGAACATTGCACAAGCAATGGTCAGGGGTACTGTAGAAGCCCATTATGGGTCACTTAGAAGGTATCTTGCTGAATTGAGGAGAGTTGACAGAGAAGGAAGATTTGAACTTCTTCTAGTTGATGGCCATGTGTTCAAGGGGCTGTATGTTGGGTTTAGTGCACTTAGGAAGTGTTTTCTTGCAAGCTGCAGGCCATTCCTTGGTCTTGATGGTTGTCACCTGAATACTTACATGAAAGGGATACTCCTGTGTGTTGTGGCAAAAGATGGAAACAGTCAGATGTTCCCTGTTGCATGGGTTGCAGTAGAGGTAGAAAATGAAAACTGTTGGGAATGGTTCTTAAAATGCCTTGTTGCTAATATGGGAATCACTGGTGGAAATGGTTGGATATTTATGAGTGACCAACAAAAAGTAAAAATTTGTCTTTTAATTTTGTTTTCTAATTTCTGCTCCTTTATAAGCTTTTAACCCATTTTTTGTTTTGATGTTAGGGACTTGAAAATGCTCTCAGGAAATTGGTCCCTCATGCAGAACATAGGAATTGTGCAAGGCATATCTATGCCAACTTCAAGAAACATTTCAAAGGTCAAACATTAAAGAATATGTTTTGGAGGGCTTGCAGAAGCACATATGTGCAAGCTTACAGATTTGCCATTCAGATGTTGAGAGATGAGAATCCAGAAGCATTTCAGAATTTCATGAGCAGAGACACATCCAAATTTTGTCAAGCCTTCATCTCTACTACTGCACACTGTGATATGATAGAGAACAACATTGCAGAGACCTTCAATGGGTATATTCTCAATGCTAGAGGTAAGCATATGATCCAGATGCTAGAGGATATTAGAAGTTCCTTGATGGTTAGGCAGGTAACTAGGTTTAAGGAATTGAGTGCTGTGAATGATAGGATTTGCCCTAGGATAAGGAAAAAATTAGAAGATTTGAGGAAGGAGAGTGTACACTGTCATGCTTCTGCTGCAATGTTTAATAAGTTTGAAGTTAATGCTGGTGGTGACAAATTTTCTGTGGACATAAATGATAGAACATGTTCATGTAGAGGTTGGGAATTGAGTGGTATCCCATGTGTGCACGGCATATCTGCTATACATTACACCAATCAAGATCCTGCATAGTTTGTAGATGATTACTTTACTGTAAGAAAGGTTTTAGAAGCATTCAACTTTGCATTGGAGCCTATAAATGGAAAGCAAATGTGGCCAGAAGTGGAAGGCTTCACTGTGCAGCCTCCTAATGTGAGAGTCCAGCCTGGTAGGCCTAGGAAGGTCAGCAGAAGAGCACCTGAGGAAAAGAGAAATGGCAAGCTAAGTAGGCATGGTATTGTTATGACATGTAGCAGATGTCAACAACAAGGTCACAACAAAGCTAAGTGCAAGAATCCACAAGTTGAGAAGCCAACAACAGAAAAGGTATGGACTTTCAACTTACATGAACTCTCAAAGTTAATTACTGCCCTACTTGCTAACTTGTTTCTATGGATTTGAATTTGATTAGAGAAAGAGGGGAAGACCTGTAACAGATAAGGGAAAACAACTAACAGCTGATAAGGGAAAAAACAAAAAGCAACCAAGTGCTAAGAATACAACAACAAGAGAGAGATATAGGGCAAGGAGAGAGGCTAGAATTTACATCAACGAGAACAATGGGAATATGAACTTGCATGTAAGTCTTTCTATAACTTCATAATGTTTTAAGTTTTGTGTGCTCTTGTATAATTTTCATGTATACTTGTCTCCATTGATTGCAGCGAACACCTTCAACTAGGGGAATGGCACAATTCAACAGCTTCAGAAGCCCTAGAACCATTCATGTTGCATCATCTTCTAGTGCTCAGCAAAGTAGTGTGACTCAAGAATTGCCAAAGTTTCTGAATTGATGTAGCCATTGCTGTTTTTTGTAGTCTATTTTGAACTAATTCATGTCTTTTGTGAAGTTTACTGATGACTGGTGTAATTAGCTTGGCATGAATCATAAGCAATGTTGCTACAAACAATATCATGTTCTTTATTTTGTGAAAGATGAATGCTATATCATCTTATCTATTTTGTGGGAACATTTGGGTATTCACCATTAGTAATGCAGTGTTATGTTATTTACATTGATTTTTTTGGTAAACTTCTTTACAAGTGACTACTACTGCATATTACATAGCAATTATCGTAGCAAAAGATCATTTCATTCATTACAAAATTATATGCATTACAAAAGATTAGTACATGACAAATGAATAATGATAACAAAAGATCTGCATTATAACAAAAGATCAGTGCATTACAGCCACCAAATTACATAAAGTAAATCCTAATCTTAGTTCAATCAGCTTCATACCCACCAAATTACATAAATTAAACCCTAATGTTAGTTGAATCATCTTCATTGCTCGCATCTCTTCTTCATTACCCAGCTCACCAGAACTTCCAGAATGCCAGCACCAAAGCTACAAAAACACATCCAAAATGCAGCATCCTAATTTTCCAATTTTTGTTCTTAATTTCCATCTCCAGAACTCCAATAGACGCACGAGCTTTTTCAATTTTTCTCTTCAATGCTTCGCACTCATTCACCTTGAGAATCAATCTCTCATTGTGCAAATTATCCATCAACATTCTGTGGTTAAGCTGCTCAACGACCCTATCTTTTTCGAGCTTCAATCGCCAAAATGCAAGCTTATAGTACTCGGATAGCTCAGGATCTATCCACTCCCATAAACCACAATCATCAAACTGTAAAAAAAAATACAAATTAATACACATTGCTTATGTCCAAGAATGAAAAAAATATACTTCTCCGTAAATAGATGACTGACCTCTCTACGACGACAACAATGGAATCTTCTAGCCGGGTTCCTCTCAGTCTGCGAAGTCCTCACCGTCGTCGGGATATCGTGCCCGCACAGTTTAATGGGCACTCCTTCATTCGCCATGTTCTAACTTGAAGAGCTGAAAATGAGGGAAAAATGCCCTAATTTTGGAACGATTACCATATATATGAAATTAAATATTGGGGGTAGGCAAAACGACGACGTTTAAGTAAGTTAGATGCGTCATCGTTTGGTTCATCGGAAAATTAAGCCACATTAGCAGTTCCGGTAGCCACATCGGATGCGATTTGGGGATCTGCCGAACGGGGATACAAAATCAGATAAGTAACAAAGGTTGGGATTTCTCACGCAGAATCTTTAATTGGTATGCAAAACGAAAATTTGAAAAAAATTGGGGGATTTTGCGGCAATTTGCCCTTTTATTTAATATGCCAAAAGCCAAAAAGGGCCTAAAAAGCCTAAATCTCATTATAAACACTTGAATAAAACGCTTTTTTGATACTAGAAAAAGGAAAATTCTATTAGGGGTATACATGTAGGGGTGTAAATTATATTAATAATTTATACTAATATAAATTAATACTCACTCCGTCCCGCCATAAGTGACCACATTTCCTTATTGGTTTGTCCCATCATAAGTGGCCACTTTCCTAATATGGAAACACCCTCCCTCACACAAAAGATGTGGGCTCCACCACTTTTTATCTTTTTACCCTTTAAACACTCTTCTCCTAAATACCCGTGCCCAAAAGAAAGTAGCCACTTATCATGGGACGGAGGGAGTATAATTTATATTAATTTATTAATATGAGTAGGGGTGTACTACATGTACACCCATAATAGAATTTCCCAGAAAGAGGTATGATTTTCTCAGCACTAGCAAATATTTAATTATTTTGAATTAAAAATCTAACATAAAGTTTAATTATTGCCTTGTTTTCATCCTAATATTATAACGCGCATAGGCTAACTTTATATTCAGTACGAGAAAATAAATTTGACCATTGAAATATCTTCCGCTTATTTTTCTAGAGTAGGTGTTGACCCGTTTTATTAACTGTATATATAAATAGTACTTGAAAAATTGTAAAAACATGATCCTAGCCTAGTGGTTGGCTACTGCGCCTGCCAGCCTTGCTTCAGCTTAATGGTCTGGGATCGAATCCCATTAAAGTCGTTCAACTTTTTTTTTTCTTTTTCTTTCCCTATTTTTTTTTATTTTCACTTTTTATTTATTTTTTTGTAGAAATATTAAATTAGAATTCATCTCCCCTTTCTTTTAATATTATTTCGTTTTTTAGTTTTCACTTTTTATTTTATTTTATTTTAAAAAATCTTTAAAATATAATTCATCTAAAAGTAACAATCGTGGTTAACAAAAGTAATAATTTTCAATGTTGCAATTATCGTAAACAAAAGTAATATTTTTTAAAGCAATATTTGTCGAGTTAAAAAATAATAACTATCGTAAATAAAAGTAATATTTTTTCAATGTAACAATTATCATAAAAAAGAGTAATATTTGTCGGGATAAAAAGTAATAATTCAAGAGAAGAAAAGTAATATTTTTTCAATGTAACAATTGTCGTAAATAAAAGTACTCTTTTTCAAAAATAATATTTGTCGGGATAATAGGTAAAAATTATCGTAAAGAAAAGTAACATTTTTTCAAAGTAACAGTTGTCGTAAACAAAAGTAATATTTTTCAAAAGTAATATTTGTCGGGATAAAAGGTAACAATTTTGGTAAAGAAAAATAACATATTTTTAAAGTAACAATTGTCGTAAACCATAAGTAATATTTTTCAAAAGTAACATTTGTCGGGATAAAATGTAACAATTGTCGTAAAGAGAAGTAATATTTTTTCAAAGTAATAATTATCGTAAACAAAAGTAATATTTTTCATAGTAACAATTGTCAGGATAAAATGTAACAATTCTGGTGAAGAAAAGTAATATTTTTTCAATGTAACAATTATCGTCAACAAAAGTAATATTTTCAAAGTAACAATTATCGGGATAAAAAGTAACAATTATCGTAAAGAAAAGTAATATTTTTTCGAGTAACAATTATCGTAAATAAAAGTAATAATTGTCGGGATAAAAAGTAACAATTGTCATAAAGAAGAGTAATATTTTTTCAAAGTAACAATCGTCGTAAACAAAGTAATATTTTTCAAAGTAATATTTGTCGGGATAAAAATTAATAATTAACAAAAAGAAAAGTAATATTTTTTCAATTTAACAATTGTCGTTAACAAAAGTAATATTTGTCGAAAAAAGTAATAATTCACGAGAAGAAAGGTAATATTTTATCAATGTAACAATTGTCGAAAACAAAAGTAATATTTTTGAAAGTAATATTTTTTCGGGATAAAAAGTAATGATTCACGAGAAGAAATGTAATAATTTTTCAATGTAACAATTATCGTAAATAAAAGTAATATTTGTTGGGATAAAAAGTAATAATTTATGAGAAGAGTGGTAATATTTTATCAATGTAACAATTGTCGTAAACAAAATGAATATAATATTTGTTGGGAATGAAAGGTAATAATTCACGAGAAGAAAGATAATATTTTATCAATATAACAATTATCGTAAATAAAAGGATTATTTTTCACAGTAATATTTGTCGTAAACAAAAGTAATAATTGTCGGGATAAAAAGTAATAATTCACAAGATGAAAAGTAATATTATTTTTCAATGAACAATTGTCGTAAACAAAAGTAATATTTGTCGGGATGAAGAGTAGTAATTTGCGAGAAGAAAAGTAATAATTTATTTCAATGTAACAAATATCATAAACAAAAGCAATATTTTTTAAAAGTAATATTTATCGGGATAAAAAGTAATAATTTACGAGAAGAAAAGTAATATTTTTTAATGTAATAATTGTGTTAAACAAAAGTAATATTTGTCAGAAATTAATATTTATTGGGAGTAATAATTACGAGAAAAAAAGTAATATTTTTTCAATGTAACAATTGTCGTAAACAAAGTAACATTTGACGAGGTAAAAGATAATAATTAACAAGAGGAATAATAATATTTGGGGATTAATAAATTTTAATTGGAGGTTAACAAATATTATTGGAATAAATAATTATAAAAAAATGAAAAAACTTAAAAGTGTCTTAATAGATCAAACAATGCAAAAAAAAACAAAACAAAAGAAAAGGTTGCACCAGATGGGATTCGAACCCATTACCTTGATAATGGTAAGCGGAGCGCAAGACCACTAGACTAGCGGATCAACATGTTAAATCATCGGATATATGTTATATATACAATCCGGGTGAGATCCGGTCTCAAGCATGAGACCGGTCTCACCCAAGTTTTTGCCTATTTTCTAAAGCTATGCGATTGGCTTCTTCAAAAGTGCCGAAACCAACTACCATAACCGAACTATTTTTTTTAATCATTAATTAATTAATTATTTCCATTTTATATTACTCTCTCTCTCTCTGGGGGAGCTTCTTAGAAATTTTCGCATAGCTATCACAGGAAAAGATAACGAACTAATTAAAACAACGTTGTACTTATTATGTCCGTGCTCAATTTTTCCCACGTGTTGATTTACGTGTCATATTATTTTTCATTTTATTTAATTTGAAATTTTTAAATTATGGATTCTTAAATTCTAATTACTAGTATTTGAGAATATGTGAGTGACTATTTAGTACTTCCTCTATTTAAGTATCTTCTCCAAAGCTTTCCTGATTGTGAGTATTTATGCTTATATCCCACTGTATTCTCCATATATAAAAGATTATTCATAACCTCTCTCGTACTTTCCATCAAGCTTATTCAATTTATTTTTTTGTCATTTTTGAAGACATGCAGGGTTGATTATGATGTTTTTTCTTTCAAAAAAAGTTATTCCCTCAATTCCATATAAGATGGTCACGGTTCCTTTTTGGGACGCCCCATATAAGATGACCAGTTCTAAAAATGAAAATAATGATCTTTTAAAAAGTTTTGGACCCTACCACTTTATACATTAGTCCTTCATATCTGTGCCGAAAAGAAAGTGGTCATCTTATATGGGACGAAGGAAATACAATATAATATAGAAAACATAATAGATGTCATTTTCGTTGCCATCCAAATGTCATTTCATAGAAAACCATGCAAAAAGGGATAATTTATAATGTCACTTAATATATAGTAAAAGCAAAAATTCAAAAAAAAAAAGCAAAAATAATAGCCACTATTACGAATATACCTTTGACTGTTCGTGCAGTCGCCTCGTTCGCTTCATTTAGTGCATGCCCGTTCATTCCCAACCCATTAAATTAATGGGTAAGCGGCGAATAGCAATTAGGGGTATTTTTTATTTTTAATTATATTAGTCACTTTGGACAAAAAATGACTAGAATTTATGGCTACTAGTTTGTTTGTGTTATATTGAGTGGCTATTTTCTACCATTACCACATTAATCTAATTACATACTATTAAACCAATCTACACGCATCTAGGATACAAAATTGATTGATATAATATTGTATGTAAATGATGGTCTAAATATGTTCGTATCCTATCAAACTAGGTACCTCTAATAGTCGATCATCTCTAGTTCAAAACTTTGTGACAAATTAAATTATTTGATCCCAAAATTTTGAGGCACACTCACGTCCATGATCCGTCGCTCAAATACTACATGTTTCATTATCTCAAAAAAAAAAACCTATATGTTTCAAAGCCTTTAGGTTTCTCGATAATTTATTTAATGACTTTTGAATATTAAAGTCTAGAAATTAAATTATATTTGACTTTGGGGCCTTGTTTGTGCTGAAATTGTCAAACTTGTCTGCGCTATCATTTTTCAAATAAAAAATTATACGATCAAGTATACGTGTATTAGGAATAATCTTGTAAAATATCTTACTATGAGTTGTGGTTAGAATTGGTAAACTATTTCGATTTTATTTAAATTTGGCTGTGACTTATTATATATATTGCACCCATACGGGCGGGAAAATACAAAATATGAAAATGTCAAGTAACTAACTATCTACGTCCATGTCAGCAAAAAAAAAAATCCAACTTATTATGTGTATTAAGTTAAATTCTGATCTGAATGCAAAATAGATAAATATGATCTGATGCAAATTTTCTATTTTAGTTGGATTTCTATGTTGTTTAAACTTGCTTAATGAATTTTTTTAGGATAAACTTGATGGCTAGTTGATTCTAAGGTTAATTTAGATTTTTTTTTTGTTCAAGACATGTTAATTAAATTAAATGTTTATCCATTCAATACAAATACTATGTTTGATTGGGTTGAATTTATTATAACTCAATCGGTGTAAATGTGCTAGATTCTTTTTGCATGGCTTAAATCTATTTCGCATTTATTAAACTTTATTTGTAAGTAGAATATGATTGAATAAGTGCATTTCATAGGCATTAAATGGGGTACGTAGATTACTTATGTTATATACTTATATGTACATCTACATAAGGTGACTTTGCAATTTGCATAGACGACAATTAATAATTTAATGATTATATTTAAAAAAAAATTGTATTATTAATTTATTTGAGAAAAGACGATCATCATCGTTATCAAATAATACTACCTCCGTCTCGGAGTAGTATGAAATATTTCCAGTTTTAGCCTTTCCAATTTAGTATGATGTTTCTTTTTAGGACATATTTTTTTTTATCCTTTTTGCCCTTAAAAGTTCCACATATTTACCCCTAAAATAAGTGTATATTATTAACTTTTAATTACTCTTCATACCCAAATAAGCGTCTTATCTTAAATAAAATTTATCTTTTAAAATTTTATAGAAAAATGATGTCAAGCCTCTCGTTTTGTCTTTGATTTGTCCTTGATACAAATTCTTTAATCGTTCAGTTGTTTGTGGAACAATAACTGATAAAAGATTAAATTTGTCAATTTCCTTAATATAAGAACTTTAATGTAATAATTAGAAGAAAATAAATGTTTGCTCTTTTAATATAAGAATTTTGACAGCATGTACACTTATTCGGGCAAGAGATTATGCCTACATGCCACAGTTCTAATGTTGGAGAGTGTATTGCTCTGTGTACACGCCGATAACGCGGTCGTTTGACCCCATAACTGAATTCCCGACAATATAAATACTTGCAGCAGTTCGGAAAAAAACTATAATTACCATTACAGTTAGACATTATTCAATAATTGTTTGAGCTTACTGAGATTCAGCTGAATATGCAGATCGAGCACGACGAAAATGGTGGGTCAGAACAGCCCAGCTGTTCAGATGTTGGGCAAATTCTTGCTATAAGAAAGTAAGTCCACGTGGAACCAAAGTCTCTTTGATTTGGGTTTTTGTTTACTGATTTCTGGAATAAATAATTTGCTTAGCTCAATTATTGGGATTAGAAAGTGGAGAACTGAAATGGGTTGTGTTTTTTGCATAATGTATTCTAATATTGGTTGAATTTACCTTTTGATTAACTCGGAATCTTACACTTTTATGGGTTCTTGATCTTGATTTGGAAGTATTGTTTTTTTTTTTTTTTGAACTCTTGCTTTTTTGTAGAATTGTCTGTGAGTTGGCATGCTAGAAAAGATATGGGTTTATTTTATTCACTATATGAATTATTGTTATGAAAGATGGTCAAAAAGGAAATTGAGGTGATAGAAAGGAAATGGTGGATCCGGATGCTGGGTAATTTTTGGCTTTAAGAAAGTTAGTCTTTTTTTTTTTAATTGGTAAATAATTTAGTTAGCTCTTTAAGTTCGTTTGGATTTCTTTCTTTGATTTATATATATAGAATATAGTAAGTTGAAATTGGCATAATTGGAATGTTTCATTTGTTAATTCTTGATCTTATGATGTGTGGTAATTTTCCTTATTGCTGCTTTTTATCTTGACATGGCTTTAAGTTTCTTTGTTCCCCTTATGAAGGATACTGGAAAAAGAAATTGAACCGATGGTGTTGAATATTGTTCGGCGAGTAATGAAGCCAATGGTCATCACTACTGTCCAGCAAGTAATGGAGCCCGTTGCTGAGGATTTATTCCGTCGAGTGGTGAGTGGTATACGAGCTTTTCTTCTAAACTGCATGCTTTGTTCTTTTGTGTTTGTTGAGTGCTATATTTCCATTTTGCAAATGGATTGATTGTAGTTAGAGAAATGGAGATTTGATCATTTGGATTCATGCTTAGTTCACATGCAGTTGGTATTCTTGTTTGTGACTTTGCTAAAAAAGATATTACTTCATGAGAGCCGGCCTAATTTAACTCTAGCCAAGCTTGAGTCGGCTGAAGCTTCGTTGATTGTTTAATCTCAGAGTCGTCTTTCCATAAGATTGCGACAGTTTCATACTTCATAAAATAGAGTCTTTTGTATCTCATTATTAGACTTGTATTTCCTAGAGGCAATTCAATATCAAGGTATAGCTTTCTTGAAATCTTAAGTAGTTATGGAGGTCAGTGTTTTCTGTCTTGAGAATTTATATGAACTAATAGATTAAATTTATACCTTTAAAAGTGAGATCAAGAAATTTATCATGGTTAATCTGTGAATCAGGAATTTTTGGATATGGTCTTATAGCCATAAATTCAATATTCTTGTTTTAGGTGAAAGAGGAAATTCAATCAGTTGAAGAGAAGCTTTTGGCTGCAGGGACGACTCGGTGAGAATTTATATCATTGGCTACTCGTTTTCTTTTATTTTCCTATCAGCAGTGTGGACAAGCTCAAGAAAAAGGCCCACGTGTTCACAAATGCATGATGCTTGATAATGAATTATTGACTCGTTTCTAATGTGTTCATAGGAATGTCTTGCCAAAGGAAAGGAATTTACATCTGAAGTTCTTAGATGAAGTGTGTGATACTGTTCAGACAGGTAAGGAGCTTAAAGGAACAAACGATGAATGCGTGAAGTTGGCTCTTCTTGATGCAAACGAGCATATCGTGACCTGCGGCTCTGAATCTTCTGCAAAGGTGGAGATACTACTTCTTGACGACAGTGTTAATGATGACGGAAATAGCTTGACTCTTGAAAATTTTGAAACAAGAATCATTACAGCAGGAGACAAGGAAAAGCCTCACTTTGCTAAAAGTGTCTATATAAATCTCAAGAACGGCATTGGAAATTTGATCGGTCTCAAGTTGGGACATGGCGAAAAGTGGACCAAACTGTGGAACTGCAGGTTAGGGGCCAGGATTGCTCAGAATTTACCCGGAACTATAGTGCAAGAAGCATGGACGGCACCATTGAAGGTCGAAGATAAGCGAGGCAAACGTAAGTTGTTCTCTCGGTGTTTGTAATGTTTTTTCTGCTCTTAGAAAAAGTTTAAAGTGAAACAGATGCAGAGCTTAACTACCTCACTTTGCAGTTGCGTCTGTTGCAGGAGTGATATGAAAAAAGTAACTTAGAAGTTTCAGTTCTTAGTCTTCTGTTCTTTTCAGATAGTCCTGTTGAGAGAGAAATAATATTCGGTGAAGAGGATGAAGAAACTTCCATATAACTGCTGGTTTTCTTTTGCAGATTATAAAAAACATCGCCCTCCAAAACTTTCTTCTGAAGTTTGGAGACTGGATCAAATTGCCAGAAAAGGAGAGCCATGTAATCGTCTGGAAAACGAAAACATCAAGACTCTGCAAGATTTTCTGTTTTGGTTCTATGTCAATCCTAAGGGGCTCCAAGAAGTAATTTTTCTTTCCACTATTTACACTCGTTCGATTTGCCAAGTATGAAGACCAGCTTTTGCTTGTTTTGTTTGCCATGATAAGTATAAATCTTTGTAATATGCGTACAGATATTACATGTTGGTGATAGCATGTGGAAGACTATAGTCACTCATGCCAAGACCTGCATTATTGATGATAAAAGGATGTTCTCTCACAAATCCTCCACCGAACCTCAAATGCGTATTATTTATGATGCTGTGGGAAAACTGAAGGGGTTAATCAACGAGTCTCACTTTGTTCGAAATGATAATCTGTCTGCTGAAGAAAAGGTGTGTCCTTTTGTGAATAAATTTTGTTATGAAATAGTGATTGTTCTGATGAATAATTGTACTCTAATAGGATCATGCACGCACGTTACTCAGCTCCGTATTGAAAAGTCCTGCATTTGGAGAACGATACAACACCGATGTTGAAGCTTCCCTTCTGTATGAGATTCCATACAGATCATCTGACATTAGTACTTCCACAAACTCCTCATTGCAGCACTGTCCAAACTCCTCGTTGCAGCACTGTTCGAGTGGCAGTGGTCTCACTCTTTCTGAAAATATCAGTGGGTATCAGACAACAGAGCAAGGCTCCTCATCTCAGTGCATCGATCCAAGTAACTTCTATGATTCTGTCCCTTCTGACTTTCTTGGATCAAAAGAAATGGGAGAGCTATGCAACCCCGCCTCCGGCCCGTTTCCTGATCCTAAAATTATTGATGGAGGCATCCCTACAGTTCTATGTACCTTAGGTCAGAGCATCATTACATTCTATTTTCATAAATAACTAACATCTGTGGTTTTGGCTATCATGAAAAGCTCCCAACTTTCTTGTTCTGAAGTTTTTGAGAACCTCTGGTGATGATTAGAGCCCGATAACGCTTGCTAGTTACATCATGTGCATTATATACCTAGCATGAAATTTCACCGTTAAATTTACTCTACAGCTGCTTAGATTTTCTGAGCTTTTCCTTTTCGCCATAATGCTGTATGCTTAATGTGAAGTTCCTAAATTCTTTTTTTTTCTTTTTTTGGTTGTGGGTGCCTCCAGATTATGAGAAGCATGAAACTCCATCTCTATTTGACGAAGTATCCCGGCTAGTTAATATATGCAAAGATGGTGATATCTACAAAAATCTTCGGGACAGTAAAATAAATTCTGTGGAGGATTTCCTGATTCAGCTCCTGATAGATCATGAAGGACTCAGAAAAGTAAGTTTCTCTTGTTATTTGCTCCTTTTTATATATCTGGTTTTTGTACATTCACCTAGTCAACTTTTGGTAAAAATGATGGTCGACCTTTGGTAGAAACGATCATAACTTTTGACAAAGATTGTTGGAGTCGAGATAGGAGAGTTTAGAAACTGGTAGAATGGGTTCCTTTAGCAAGATTGGCCATTTTTACGAAGTTAGGACGAACGTGAAGTAGTTATTTACCAATGTCTTTCTATGTGAACGGCTCGGAATTAGAATCAAGAATTCAAATGACTAATAGGCTAATCTTGTTGCGATTTTTTCATCCTACCTTTCTAGAACACCCAAACATTTTGTCAGTGAGATAACACGGGTCTAATTAATTTCTTAGACCGAAAGTTTGCTGAGTATCAATACCTTGCTGTCTTGTTATAGATTGTGAATTTGGAGAGAGAGGAATGGGAGGCTACAGTCAGTAATGCCCGGGCATGCTCCATTAACAGTAGGATGTACTGTTACACGAGTCTCGGACAGAAGAAAGGCGTGCTTTTCAATGTTCTTGGAGATATCCTAGGACTATGTTTCAATAACTATTGTTATCCAACAAGTATGCTGTCAGAAAGAGACAAGGTATGTGATTCGGATAAGCTCGACTCGTCCTCCTTTCGACTTGTTATGATCATACTGTTTTTGACAAATCAAGATTGTCATATGATGACAGGCTGATGCTCAGGAGTTGCTAGCATCTGCCTGTAAAAACTGGACGAACGTGAAGCCCTTCAACGATATGAACCATCTCCAGCAGCAGTTGACTGGTGGAGCCTCGGAAATGGTTGAAGAATCGAGCAGCAGACGTTCAAACGCCTCGTTTCACAGCGTGAGCTCAACAATGGAGAACGGGTGCTATGATGATGATATGTGGGGTTTGAATGAGTGGCATCCTGGCCCTCCCAGTCCGAACCCCATGCTCCATTATGCTGACGACACCTATAGTTACAACACTCAGATATATGGCCATCAAGACGAGCCGGGTGCTGATGAAGGGAGTGGTGCAGCATCTGCTGAGCCTCAGAATGTTGATCCACCAAACAGGTTGTGCAAACTGTTCAGACGATGGTTCTCACTGAAGGAAAAGGAAAAGGAAAAGATAGATGCCACTTGTAGTGACCACAAGAAGAGGAAAGTCGGTTAACGATAGCGTGCGCTTGCGTTCATCGGTAGGGTAACATGTAGATAGCAACTCCCACATTCATTGATTTGGTTCAGATGGTTGAAGATCAAATGAGTGAGACCGTCTCACAGGTTAAGATCTGTAAGTAACTATATCGGATACAAACTCATATCCGGTGATGTATTTGTAGTTATGTTGGTGTTTAGGTTGGGGTATGTTCGTGTGTCGTTATACGGATCTCGACCCATGAGACGGTCTGATGCAAAACTACCCCA
Organism: Agastache rugosa; assembly: GCA_031470985.1. Taxonomy (NCBI): domain Eukaryota; kingdom Viridiplantae; phylum Streptophyta; class Magnoliopsida; order Lamiales; family Lamiaceae; genus Agastache; species Agastache rugosa. The sequence goes on from CM062605.1 coordinate 31,606,516, forward strand.
ATCTCCTTTTTTTGCCTTGGCTTGTCAATTCAAGCTTTATCTTTTTTGTCAATTATCTCGTTACATTCCACAGATGATTTGCATATATGGGCCTGAATTTAGCAAAACGCCCATTAAGCCCATATCTCATCGTGCGTGAGTTATGAATGATACCCCACTTATTCGGTCCAATTTTGTCACTTTTTTTTTTCTTTTTTGCATGCAATTTTGTCACTTAAACCTACGGTTATCAAACTAACCAGGTTGGGTCGGGCCAACCCATTTTGCCGGAGGCACAAAGGTTCCGGGTCGGCTCGTAAATCTAATTAGGTGGGCTGAAAAAATGTCAGGCAAATCCAACCTAAAATACCACTTAAGTAAAATGGTCGGATGAGACCGGACTTGGCCGACTCATCGGGCTTGAGGTTATTTCGAATTGGCGTGAAATTTATGCAGACCTCTATCTCTACGGTAAAACAATTTCTCTTTTCACGCGATCTCTATTTTTGATAGCTCTATGTGGATTGTGGACTAATAAAAAGCTAGATAAATTATAGTTTTGTATTTTTTTTTTTTGTAATTAAGTCAAAACGGCTACATTTCCCTATTGTTGTGAATAAATTTTTGAGTTGGTAGCTAATTAATTATTCCTAATAATTTGTATGTTGATATATAGATCATGTGGAATAATAATTTGAAAACAGCACCTGTCAATCAAAATGAGAAAATAAAAGAAAAGATATGATTACCTAAAAAAATTTCTTAAACTAAAGACATCAATCATCAACAAAATGCTCTTAATTTTTAAAAATAAAAGAAAAATCATTATAAATAGATAAACTAAACAAACAAAATTCCAGCACTAAATGCCGCCGCACCTTCTCTATAACAGAAAAGCTTTCCGTGTGGACAGCCAAATTTAATTTCAACAATTTGTCAAAAGCCTTCCACACACTCCTCTACTACTTCTCTAACTAGCTGACCTGTAAATGTATTTATTCACACACACACACATATATAGGCACGTACATAAGTTTCTATATATAATTCAAAGGAAACAGAGCAAGGTAGACTGGGAATTTTGAAGCATTCATTTCTGTGAATTCTGGTGTTATTTTTTTATTTTTATTTTTTTTTGTGGGGTGCTACAGAATCAAGATCCAAGAATTTGGAGAAAATAAGGCAGTGAGATACTGAGATTCAATCAAGATTTATGGCAAGTTTTGGAGGGACACAACAAAAATGCAAAGTGTGTGAAAAGACTGTGTATTTGGTGGAACAGCTCAGTGCTGATAACAAGGCCTATCACAAGGCCTGTTTTAGATGCCATCATTGCAAAGGAACCCTCAAGGTCTTTTTTTTTTCTTTTTTTGATCTTGTTGACTTACAAGAAAATTGGTGTTTTTGTAGCCCTTTTGATTGTGTTTATATATACAGTTCTGTTGTGTGTGTATCTTTCAAGAGAAATAGTCTTCTTTGTTGGATCTTGCATGGTGTTGTAGAAATATGATGAAATTTCTTGATAGAGTTCTTGTTTTGAAAGTTCGGATTTTTTCATCAATGTTAAACTATTGGAAGATCATGAAATTCTTGATATAGTTCTGTTTCTAGCCGTAAAATTTCAGTTTTTTATTCATATTTGATGTGAAGTTTGATGTTTAATTTCATCGTATTTCTCAAGAACTTATTTGTTATCACACCTATTAGTTCTGCATGAATTCGCAGGAATTGATTTGACAATTTTTTTCTATGTATTTTTTCTATGGCATCGCATTTGTACTAATATTTCTCCAGCTATGCAAATTACTGGTCATTAAATGAAGCACACCTAAATCAAATATTATGGTTAAATGCCAAAGATAAGAAACTTTAATGAGATTTATTTTTTTGAGTAGGTGATCATGTGCTGGATTAATCATAATTAAGATTTAAGACACTTATAAAAGTTTAGCAGATAGAATATTCATATGGGCCATGTGAATGATCTGTTCTCCTTCAGATTCTTTCTTCTTTGGTTTCTCATGATCTCTCTCTCTCTCTCTCTTGCAGCTGAGTAACTACTCTTCCTATGAAGGCGTTCTGTACTGTAAACCTCATTTTGATCAACTACTCAAGATGACTGGCAGCTTGAATAAGAGCTTTGAAGGTGGTACCAAACTTTAACTTAAAACTCTTTATCCAAAAAATTATTTACATTATACTCCCTCCGTCCCATTATTTATGGCTCAAAACTTTTGGGCATGGGTATTTAGGAGAAAAGAATTAAGGATAAAAGGTGTGTGACTCATATGTTTAGTGTAGTTTTTATTCAATATTTAATTCTTGTTAATTTAGTCAAACATCATAACATCACATAGTAAAAACAAGTGGTTGTGATTAAGCTTTTTAATTAAGGCCTAAGTAAGCCATAAATTAGCCAAAATAGGAAACAGACCATGTTACATGGGACGGCCCAAAAAGGAATACAGGCCATAAATATTGGAACGGAGGGAGTATATACTTAACATCGTTTAATTTTCTTCTTAAGGGGCTCCAAGAACTGCTAGAATCGACAGATCAATCGAGCCGGCCCCTACGAACAGCAAAATTTCAAATTTATTCTCAGGAACTCAAGATAAATGCATTTCTTGCAAGAAAAAAGCGTACCCTATCGAAAAGGTAGTAACATTTTACAAGAGTTTGTCAAGAAAAGCAAATTTGTTGTCATCTAACATATGGTTGATGGCTCTGTTATAAAGGTAGCAGTTGATGGGAACTCGTATCATAAGGCTTGTTTCAAGTGCAGCCATGGCGGGTGCATGATAAGCCCTTCGAGCTACATTGCACACGAGCATCGCCTCTACTGCAGGCACCACCATACGCAGCTCTTCAAGCAGAAGGGCAACTTCAGCAAGCTAGACAGATACCAACAGCCTACGAGGATAAATGGGACGAAGGCCTAAGAGTATCGCTACTGTGAAAACACGACATCGGGCTTAAGCTGAGATCAAGAAATGCTTCTAGGCATTGGATTTGGAGGGGAAGTTCCATTTTGGTGATTTTATTTTGTGTTGTGCTTTGATTAAGTTTTGATATCATAGAATTATGTGGGAGTGTTTTCCATGTGAGAAATACCTTGTTGGAGTTTTTACCTTTGTAAGAGTTGGTTTCTTGTGTGTGATCCTCATAGACATGCATTGTTGATTGAGGAGTAAATTGTAATGCAACCGGCTCGGCCACCTCGAATTCGTTCTTTTATTGAAGACGGTCGTTCAGTATCGAGGAATTGAAGGAGATATGTAGCTTTGAAATTAAATACGAGATTAAATATGGATAATTGATCTCCTTTTGATATAAAATGAATTACGAGATTAAATATGAATTATGAACTTGTTTAAATATAGTTTTGGAGAAAAGATAAGTTTAACGGTTCGAATTCAATTGAAATTAAGAACTTCGATAGGATCACTTCCTCAACACCTCTACTAAAATTCATACATATATAATTTATATTATAATTCTTAGAAATGAAACAAACATATATCCTCAAAAAATAGAAATTGAAACAAATATAAATAAATACTTCATTTGTTCCGTTATTCTTGTCTCATTTGTTTTGGGCACGAGTATTAAGGATAAAGGAATTAGAGATAGAATGTGTGTTAGTGAAGTTTTTAATTGAATATTTAATAGGGTACAAATAGTGAAATAAAGTGAATCGATAAAGAGTGAATAGTGAAGGACAGAGAGAGAGTGAATAGTAAATCACACAGAAAATGAAGGGAAAAATAGTGAAAGGTGGAGTAGTTAGGAGAAATAAGGGTCACGTTAGCAATTTAAATAGAACGTCAATAACCTTTAATTTAGTCCAAAAAAAAGAAACATGACAAGAATAATTGGACAGTCCAAAAAAGAATACAACACAAGAATAACAGGACGGATATCAACGTATTGGGCTCAATTCTATTTGTAACAAATTCCATTCTTATAGACTTATAGTACATTCCTGCTCTTAAAACCCTAATCCTCTATAGATTTTCCCGCCATTTCGAAAATCAATTAGATGCAACCCCTTCCTTTCTCTCAGATCTCCGCAAGATCCATCTCTCACCTACTCAATAAACGCCCCCCGATCAATCAAATTAAGCAAATTCACGCTCAGATTATCACTCGATCACTCGCATCATCGTGCCTTTCTTTGATTGATTCGCTCATTCACTGCTATCTTCACTCCAAGAACCTCAGCTTTGGGAGAATCTTGTTCGATAACTATCAGTCGCCGCCACCGCCGGCTCTGCTATGGAACCTCGTGATTCGCGCTTACTCAAAGCTGCAACGTTCTTCAGAGCCCATCAAGCTTTTTCGTCAGATGATCACAGCTCGAGCGAAACCCGATAAGTATACGTTTACATTCGTGATCACTTCTTGTGCTCACCAAGATTCGGTAGTATGTGGGCAGGTTGTTCATGGGATGGCGGTAAAAAATGGGACTTTCTTGAATTTATACGTGGCTAACTCTTTGATTGGTATGTATGCTTCTTTTGCGAGGGTGGATGATGCATATGGGGTGTTTGACGAAATGTCTGAGCGGGATGTGTTTTCATGGACTAGTTTAGTGTCTGCGTATGCTAAGAATGGGGATATGTGGAGAGCAGGTGAGGTTTTTGGTAAAATGCCGGTGAGAAATGATGTTTCTTGGGCTGTAATGGTTTCGGGTTTCGTTAGCTGTGGAAGGTACACTGAGGCCCTTAGATATTTTCATGATATGTTTTGTGAATTTAAGCCTAACGAAGCTGTTCTTGTCTGTGCTCTCTCTGCCTGTGCTAATCTCGGGTCTTTAGATCAAGGAAAGTGGATTCATGATTATGTTGATAATAATTGTGCTTTAGGAAGTCCTAATGTTATGACTGCACTCATTGATATGTATGCCAAGTGTGGTCGGATAGATTGTGCTTATCGAGTTTTTGACAAGATCCCGAGACGGGACATTCACAATTATACTAGTATGATATCGGGGTTATCCATCCATGGGCTTGGGAAGGAAGCTATTTGCGTGTTTGAGCAAATGTTAGCTGAAAAGTTGAACCCTAATGATATTACTATTCTTGGGGTTCTCAACGGGTGCAGCCATTCAGGTCTTGTGCAGCAGGGCTCGTCCATCTTTTATAGCATGGAGTATACGTGGGGAATCATGCCTAAGATTGAGCATTATGGTTGTTATATCGATTTGCTTGGCCGTGCTGGCTATTTGGCGAAGGCATTTGGAATAGCCAAGAGCATGCCTATTAATCCAGATGTCGTCGTATGGAGGGCTTTACTTAGTGCCTGCAGGATTCATGGTAATGTTACCTTTGGAGAGCGCGTAGTAAAGTATCTAGAGCAGCTTGACTGTCGTAGTTGTTCTGGAACTAACGTACTACTTTCCAACTTGTATGCTTCTCTAGGAAAATGGGGAAAAGTATCTCATGTGCGAAAGGTAATGGGAAAGCAGAAGAATACAGCAGATATTGGATGTAGTTGGATAGAGGTAAACAGTGCTGTTCATGAGTTCCGAGTTGCTGATGTGCTTCATCCTCAGATAGCAGAGATTCGAGAGAAGTTAAGTGAAATATTGAAAAGAGTAGGGCTAGTTGGTTATGCTGCTGATGCCACACACGTGTCGTTTGATTTGAGTGAGGAGGATAGAGAGCAAGCAGTAGCTTGGCATAGTGAAAAGCTAGCAATTGCTTTTGGGCTGATGAATACTGCTCCTGGAGCTTCGATCAGAATAATGAAAAATCTAAGGACTTGTGATGACTGCCATGCAGTTCTGAAGGCCATCTCCAAAGTTTATGATAGAGAAATCATAGTTAGAGATCGCTCTCGTTTCCACACTTTTAAAGAAGGGAAGTGTTCATGTAAGGACTACTGGTAGTAAGGTAGTCAAATTTACTTCATTCTGATGATTTTTTTTACACTCAATGTCTTAGATGATCTGTGCTTAACAATTTACCTTGTCTGCAGAGTTAGTAAAGCTAAACCTCGCGGCATCAAAGCTTTAATCCTGCTCAATAGGATTAATCATCGCCAGTCCACAAATATTAAAGAGAATTTTCTGGGATCAACTTCAGCAAGGTGAATGACTTGCAAACTTTTCCTAATAGGTGAATAGTTATAGAAAATTTCCTCTGTTTTGACATTTATGCCTCGAACATGATCACGTAAAACCCTGCTAGAGTTTCCAATTTTATCAACCTCTTTTGCACATTTAGCTGATTTTCAATATTCATCTTGTGGGCAGACGAACATTGTTCATAATCGTAGGACTCAAACCAGTACAACAATGTTGAGCCAATCCAGAAAATGGTATCATGTGCAGTTCCTAAAGGTTGGTTCAAAACTTTATCTCCACACTAAGTTGGCTCTTGAGAGTTTGTGCTCGTTCATTGAAGGACAAAATATGGAAAGCCAAAATCTTTCTAGAAAGAAAAGCACAAAATAAGTAACGAGTGCTCATTATTAGCGAATGCAACTCAGTTACTCCACCAACTAAGGTATGATGGAGGGTTAAGCTGAAAATTAACAAGGTGGCAATGGCCAGATTAGCAGCAATGCGATGGTATCATCTCAATAAATTGTAGCAATCAGAGAGATCTTTACAACTTGGCCTCTTCCGCTTGAGGTGCGGGCTCAGGACCCTTCAGTTCTGACACCGGGTCGTATGGAGGTGGTGACAGAGAGTGGCAATGTTTATGAAGAAGATTGGAAAAGGCCTTATAAGGTGGTGGCGAAGAAGATAGTATGAAACTCTCTTGTTCCGCATCATTCTTAAAAAGAATATTCATTTCTTGTTATCAGTAAAAAGAATTAGAGACAATGTCATTTCAACTAAAATGAAAAAAAAAACATACTTACACCCATATGCAGCTTTGACTTGAACTTGAGATGAAGAGAAAATAGTACTCAGTGATAATTTATCCCTCATCTCAAGTTCAAGTCAAAGTCGCATGGTTGTGTACCTAAGGTTTTTTTTCCATTTTAGCTTCAATGTGATCGTCTCTGGTTCTTATTTTAATAATAACTCCAAATGAATGTTCTTTTTTTTCAATTGATGCTGAATAAGAGAGTTTCATCTATCTTCTTCATAAACGTCGGCACCCTCCGGAGGATCTCCTGCACCCGCACCTCAATCGGAAGAGGCTCCTCTAGCTCCCTCTCCTATTTAGATTGTGCTAATCTGGCACCTTATGAAATAAACTCCTTTTATGTACCATCATCAATCCATGAACTTAATGTTCTTAGATTAATATTATCATATGACTCAGATTTTATTTTATTTTTGGAAATCTTGCATTATATACGACAATGACAACATTTTGCTCTTGTCGATGAACTCAATGTACATTAGTTGTTCATATCCTTAGACTATGACAGGCAGATATGTTATACTTCAGATTTTTTCTTCCTTCTTCTTTATCTTCTCTCATAATTTAATTATTTTGATAATGATATCATATCAATATGGTGAATAGTGTAACGATCAGATGTAGTATAATAATCACGAGTCCTTTCTAGCGTGCTTTGTCCTCACTCACACGCTTCTTTATCTTCTCTCATAATTTAATTATTTTGATAATGATATCATATCAATATGGTGAATAGTGTAACGATCCCTTCACGCTTGAGTCCTTTCAGCGTCTTTGTCGCCACGCTTCGAGAAAACGAGGTCACCCATCATAGAATTGCTCCAGGTCAAGCACGCTTAACCTTGGAGTTCTTCCACAATGAGCCCCAGAAAAGAAGATGCATCTTGATGGTATAAGTAGTCCAATCAATTCCTTTAAGCTCTCCTCGAATATGCCGTCCCATTCCGACATATTCTCAGAATCCCTCTCATTCGGGTGTGTTTCGGTTCGTTCTTGCCCCCTCCGCTTTGAAGTTTTATCGGAGCCGTTCCTTGTCCGTGCCTCTGCACCGGCGATCACTCCGTACTTCTGCCCCGGGCGTCACAGGCCCACCAGCTTCCGCTTGGTTCGTCCCCGAACCACACCGTACTGGGAGAGGTTCGGCTCTGATACCATTTGCGGGGACATCCGATAAAATTGTAACGATACAGAAAAGATTAGCATGGCCCCTGCGTAAGGATGACACGTATAAATTGAGAAATGGTATCAGAGCAGAACCTCTCCCAGTACGGTGTGGTTCGGGGACGAACCAAGCGGAAGCTGGTGGGCCTGTGACGCCCGGGGCAGAAGTACGGAGTGATCGCCGGTGCAGAGGCACGGACAAGGAGCGGCTCCGATAAGACTTCAAAGCGGAGGGGCGAGAACGAACCGAAACACACCCGAATGAGAGGATTCGAGAATATGTCGGAATGGGACGGCATATTCGAGGAGAGCTTAAAGGAATTGATTGGGCTACTTATACCATCAAGATGCATCTTCTTTTTCTCGTGTAGAAGAACTCCAAGGTTAAGCGTGCTTGACCTGAAGCAATTCTATGATGGGTGACCTCCTGGGAAGTTTTCTCAGGAAGCGTGTGAGTGAGGACAAAGCACGCTAGAAAGGACTCGTGATGATTTGTGGGGTCAACCGTCAGTCCGGAAGCCGGGTCGTTACAAATAGTGTTGTTGATATTTTCTAAGAACTGAGAATGACCATTATTTTCAATTGTATGAAAAAGCCATCATTTTCTCTGTTAAATCATCAGATTTGAAGCATTTTAACTATGTTGGTAACGCTGCTCTGTTATGTCAGTTTATTTATCTTGTAAAATGGAGTAGTTTATTTGTTTTAAGTATTTTATATTTAGGTAAAACATACTGTATAAAATAAAACGATGTTGTATTTTTTGCTATTTATTTATAAATGGGTCTAACAGGTCATGTTGTTCTGGCAAACTGTTGTTTTCACCTTCTGCCTTCCCAATGAATCTTGCTCTTCTTAACAACCAAAGGTTGCATGATTGATGTATTCTTCTTTTTTTTTCTGAAAATTTAATTTAAATGTATCTCATAAAAAATTATTTGAGATGTTAAGATAAAAATATACTCTACTTGTAGTTTCATAATTCGGATTAATGTGCTTTGTTTATTGTCTGATTCACGTGTTTCAGATGCAAGTATTAGCCAATAATCAGATGCAAGTATTAGCCAATAATCACGTTATGCTTCTTGATTCCCAGAAAGAGCTGCAATTTCAATATACTTTAATTAATGTTTTTTTTAGGGAATAATTAATAACCAGCCTATTTTTGCTCAAAAAAAAATTTATTTACCAACCTAAATAATTCGTTGCCGACCCATTTTATTATTACGAGTATTTCCGCATTTCACGTATTTAGAAGACGTTATTCTTCTTTGTTGTTTACGTTATTAATTTGTTTGTTACGTAAGTCGATGTGTATATTACTGCTATAATATAGTAGTAGTATATTATATTATATATTTTGTCAGTGAGGGATCATACCAACACGCAGGTTGTCCCTTCGGCTCCTCAAAAAATTTCCACAATTTATTAGTTAAGAAGAATAAATAATTATCAAATAAAAAAGAATTACTTGCACCAAAGTTTGCTAACGTTAATTTATTTCTGCTGGAAATCTAATTCTTCAAGTTAAAATATGAAGAAAAATTGCAAAACAGAAAAAGAAAATTTAAGAGAGAGAGAGAGAGCTATATACAAGAAATACATATTTTCCGAAACATGATCTGCTATTCATCGATAACATTACCTTTAAATAAACCCTCTTCAATTTGCCTGATTTGAACTACTTTTAAATATTCAATCCAACAAAAGGCCAAGAAAAAGAAAAAAAAATAATAAAAAGTAATTCAGCTCGCAGCTTCAGAAATTGCTTTTAATGATGGTTGCCAGCCTCTTGATTTTGATACCCCAGAATTTACTGCTGTATTATTTCTTGATCTATGCTTTTCATGCTTCACCTGAATTACATCATTAAAAGAAATATTAAAATTATTGGAAACATTAGCTGTATTATCAAATATAAATTTGATGGCCAGTTAATGCTAGTGCTTTTTTGTCATGTTAATTATCACTTTGTTGAACTGTATGTGTACTAATTTTCTCTTTCTTTAATCATGTAATAATAATTGAATTATTAATTAATTCAAGATCTACGGATTCTTAATCAAACTCATTAATTATGATATCACTTCAAGTAGTATTTCTCAGCAGAAATAATTTTTTTTTATAATTACAAGTATTTCCCAAGAAGTTCAATTTTTTTTTTATCAGAGGTACTTCGGCATCAGAAATTATTATTTTTAAATCTTTCAATTAATTTACCACATAAACTTCAAGAACTATTACCTGTTTAGTCTTCTCCATTTCAGTTTTCCTAATTTCTGCTTCAAAATCTGGACTTATTTTCTCTGTCATGATTTTTCCATATTTATCAGCACCCTCTAGTTGTTGCTGCTTCAACTTAGCTTGTTTCTTTGCCCACAATCCTTTCATCACTTCTGCAAGAAAATAAATAAAAAACAATTTAAATAAAATATCCAAAAAACCAAAAATAATAAGAATTAAGAACAAAATATTAAGTAACAAACCTTTAGATGAAACAAGTCTGTAGACATGGCCAAGAGCAAGAGTCTCAGTTGGCCTAAGAAGTTTAATCCTCGTTATTCGAAGAGGGGTGTTTTTGTTATCTACGCTACTGCTTTTTTTCGCCGCCGCCGCCGCCGCCGCCGCTGCGGCGGTGGAGGAATATAAGGTGGTGGTGAGGAGGAGGGCCACATAATGGCCGGGATTCATCTTCATGATTTCACTTGCAGCAACAGGCCAATAAAGCTTATCTACTCTTCCATTTGGATGTTGTATCACAAGAGTTGCACTATCAATGGCTTGACAATTTCCCATTTTTTGACAAGAATATTTATTTGATAAATTTCTTTTGAAGGTTTTTTTTTTTGGTTGTTGTGTGAGTTGAGGAAGAAAAAAGAATTGAGCAAGAATGGAGGGAGATGTGAATTTTCAGCAAGGCTCTTTATAGCCACAACCCACTAATAATCTTGAGCATGACTTCACCTCTCTATATATTTATATACCCCCAACCCCCCCCCCCACCCCACCCACATTGGGTCTTGAATTCTTGACTCCATCTTATCTTATTTTGAGTATTGTTAGTTGGCTTCATATGTGTATTGTCACGGGCGGACGCATAATTTTCTTTTTATTGAAATTAGACTGCATCTTCTAAATTTCGAGTTTGAAATTTTGAGAAGTCAATTTTTTTTATGAGTTTTTTCACGCATAAAATATCGATACTTTGACAGTATTGTAAAAAAAAAATTGCTAGGTAGGACTGAAGCCCCCTTACCTCTTCATCGGTTTGCCACAGAATACAACTACTATTAGACTCGATACGAGCCATTAGAGTAAACGTACACGGTAAATTTGGATCATCGCGTTACATCACATCGTAGATCTACATTTACCTAGCCAATACGTCGGGGAGAGGTTATTTTTTCACAAGGTTGGTCATATTTGGATTATTTTTTTGGTTTTTAAATTAACAAAACTGCAAAAGGAAACAAAAAACATGTAAGAAATGATGATTTAGCGTCTGTTCATTAAGTCAATGAAATGGTGCTTTGCTTAGGACCACTTAGTACTAAATGATGAATCTGCAAACCTTTTCCTTTCACATGTGAATTCTTTTTTAACGTTAGAAATCATGCGAGAGCCGTAATACTGGATGTTACTTTATTTTACACTATTACTTTTCTAGTTAGAATCTTTTATCTTTTCTATGCAACGTAACAATACAAATATTTACGAATAAAGTGGGATTTTCTATTTCAAGTTAAACGATAAGTAACTTTTTACAAACAGCTGGTGTGCATTTCTATCGGTAATGAATAGGGATGGCAATTTTCCCCACTAGTTCGGGTCCCCACGGGTACCCGCCCCTAATGGGCCGGGTTCGGGTGAAGTTTTTCGGGGTCGGGGTCGGGGACGGGTTTGAATTATAATACCCGAATCGGGTTCGGGTCGGGTACGGGGATATAGATCCCCGCCCCGAACCCGACCCGATTATTTTTTTTTAATTTTTTGTAAGTAGATATTTTATTACCAAATGGTATGGAAAACAACTTCATAAGTATTAAATATAAATTATTAACAAATTTTTAATAAGTATTAAAAATAAATTATTAATAAATTACTAATAAATTATTTTTTTTGTTATAATAAATTATTAAAAATAAAATAAATTATCTAACGGGTAACCGATGGGGATCCATTTTCCGACGGGTAATCCCCACCCCGCCCCCGCCCCGATTTAAACGGGGATGGGGACGGCCCCGCCCAAACCCGTTTACATCCCTAGTAATGAATCACTCACTTGTCACATTAGTAAATAATAAATATCTGATTATTGATTAAAGCCTGATTTTTCTATTTTCCCATTAATTACCTGATTTTAGTAGACCATTATATCTCATATTCTACTTAAATGAGTTGATTCGTCTTTAGTGACGACTTCTGACTGACTACTTTGATCAATTCGATTAATTTCATAGCCCTAAATTTGAGATATATTGTTATTTAAACATTATTAAAAAAATTAAGCTTCATTATTTAAAATTAGAGTTGTTCTAAATTGACTGCATTGGCACATGAGTTTGATGATATGATCCAATTGGAGTGCGAGCGTGGTTGAGCGCCCCAAGGGCCAACCACGACTGCGAGAGGGACACTTCTCATTGCTCACCAAACTCCGGCGCATCGTTCCACGAAATTCAATCTCAGAGTACATCTCGAATATCGGATGTGATTTTTGCTCGACTCTCGAATAAGAAATTTCTAGATAGATAGATTCGTTTTCCATGAAAATGCACAACATAAGGTTAACAAATGTTATGTTTAATCTTTAATAACCTTGTTCACTCAATTTCTTGCACTTGGAATATATAAATATTAGTATAAGGAGTATATAATAGTCTCTATTATATATATGGTGTACTTTAGTTTTGTTTTTTTCTCTCTCTCTTTCTCGAGGAGATTATAAATATTACTCCCTCCGTCCTCCAAAAGTGTGGTATATATTTGATTTGTTGTAAGGTATAAAATATTAGTTGAACCACACTAACCTGGGACGGAGTGAGTATATTATATGCAAATAAATTATTTATATTATTTAAAGTTTGGAGCGTCGTTTTCGAGATTACATGGGAGTAATTTGGCAGATGATGTAATGATATGATATGTAGCACCAAAGTAAGTTGAACAATCGGAACATTCAAAAAAGATAAATCAATAATAGTTTTGGACGGAGAATTATATAGAAAACATCTCTCTCTCTCTCCTCTCTCTCTCTCTCGCATGCAATAGATCCCACGAAGAAAGCAATAAGTGGATGTCGCATGTGAAGTTTTTGGTTTTATCTTTGTGGGATTACATTACAGCATGATGCCTCACCAACAACATTAAAAATTAGAAAATTGTGCAGGTTTTGTCCATCTCCACGTCCAACTTTATCAAACATTTCCTGCATTTTTCAGGATTACCATTTCCAAAATATTACTAACAAACCCTCTTCATTTTCTGACTTTCATCTTAATCTTGTTTCCCAAACATGGAACACAAACTAACCCCACTTTCTCTTTATTTTTTATTTTATTTTATTTTTAACTAGAAAGAATGCCCTTTTTCATCTTCAATATACCCTTTTCTTCCCTTAAATTTTTTATTAAAAAAAAAATCAAGAATTTAAATCTTGAATACATTATGTTTCTAGATTTTACATTTTTACGATCACCCTAGCAAGACACTAATTATTACTCATGCACAATGTAGCACTCCTTGCTTCTAATAATGATTGCATGGGCTACATATATATGTTTGACTAGATTTGAGGTTCAAATTAATTTTAAAGATAATTATTTATTTTTATTTTTAGGAATACTATTATGATCAATTTTGAGGGTGACATGATCTTAATCATACCCCATCAATATTCATTCGTACACATTTCTTTATTTTTGGACAAGTGTATCAAGAATTCTAGTTGTTAGTCAACAGCAATGAAGATGCAATAAATTGGAAGACCTAAAAGAATTAAATGGTTCTATCATCAATAGCTACTCCGCATAGATAGATATTTATTATATATAGGAATTGAATTATTGAGAATACGACCGATGAATCGATACTAGTCATGCTTATATTCAAAATTCAAAGTATTAGTCCACTTTCATCAAAAAATAATTTGTTTTTTTCTCGCAAGTCATTATAACTTTATAGTCATCCCATAGTTTGATTGAATTAATGATTTATAGTTGAACCGTCTCCATAATAATAATAATAATAATAATAATAATAATAATAATAATAATAATAATAATAATAATAATAATAATAATAATAATAATAATAATAATAATAATAATAATAATAATAATAATAATAATAATAATAATAATAATAATAATAATAATAATAATAATAATAATAATAATAATAATAATAATAATAATAATAATAATAAAGATTATCATTTCACGACATATGTTAGTATGATATTAAATAATGTGTCTTAAATTCCAAGTTTTCATACATGTCGAAATATAAATCTTTCATAATATCACGAATCACGATATTAATATCGAATTCATCCTAAATTAAAATGTTATAATCAAAATTAAATCTTTTGGTAGAATGGCCCAAATCCGGATCTACCCTAAGCAGTACAAATTTATTGTAAGGCGGATTTAAACCAAGTCCATCTCTTTAAACCAAAATTCTGAAAATTATAGGTCACAATTATTTTAGAATAAAAATATGCATGTGTTAGAGATCCATTTCTAGAAGAAGAAAAAAAATATATCAAAACAATGTCATATCCAATAATTCTTTTAATTAGTTATGGTACGGTTCAGTACTTTTGTTTTCTAGTGAGAAGAAAGAAGCGAAGATGTCAAGTCGTTTGGTGTAAAGAATCTTATTTTGGTGAAGAAAGTTCGTTGCTCTTGATAGTTAATATAATTAATACATGTTATATTTATATATTTATAAAGGTATACATATGTTGTGCACCTACTTCAATTCTCTACATTAATTTGATGCTTATTACACGAATCTGGTCCGATTATATATTTATACTATTAGCTTCATGTCATACACCTGAATCATTTAATATTTTTCAACAAAAACTTTAAATTGCTTTTGCTTCATTACTTTTAATGCTATCTTGTTTTTCTTTCTCTCTCTCTCTCTGGTTTGGTGGGGGATGATAGATATATAGAACCTAATCTCTCAACCTTATAGAGTAAATAATACCACAAGTTGACTACAAAGTACAGTTCAGTTGATAAGACGTTTTCCCTCTAATTTTGAAGTTGGGGGTTCGAACCATTTGTGTGTGTGTTAAAACTAAAAAGGAATACCGCTAAGTTACAACTTAATGTGTAACACAAGTTATTATACAAATAAGATACTTTTAAATAATAAATATTTCGTCATATGTAACATTTCAAACTATAGATCAAAATGTAATTAGAAAAAAAAAATCCAATAAGCTATTACTATTATAAAAGTGTACATCCTTACAAATATTGATCTACTATTCTTACTCACTTTAATTTCTAAGGCTAGTTTAATAATTTAATATATATATATATATATATATATATATATTAGCTTTTATTTATTTAGGGGACAAGAATCCTTTTTTATCTACAAATCTAAAAAATTATGATCAAATTATATATATTATTTCAATTTATATTATTTACATGCATATATTGCAATTTTCACGTACCTAGTTAATGTGAATTAGCATGTTAGACTTGCAAAGTGATATTATTGGTGGTTGGGAGCTTGGAAACAAACAAAGAGGAGTAGATCAAGTGGTTTCCTTCCAAATGAGAACAAAGAAAATCGTAATAATTTTTAGCTCAATTAATCTGTAAGGTTTTTCTGTCTTCAGATCAGACGAATGACAATGCATAGTGGTCCACATTTTTTTAAATAAAAATTCAATTTTATATAAGTATAATTTGGTCACGCAATCTTCTGAAATATTTAAAAATTAGATCATAGTGGTGATTTTGAAAGCAAAAAAATCTTGAATCAGTACATGCACCACTTTTCGCTTTAATGGTTCTGATTTCTGAGACAAAGCTGCAAAACTTCTTCACTGTGTTCTTATTTGGTAAGGGGGAAATTAATGTAACTAATAATAATTAGTATAATATTACGATAACAAGGATAATTATAATTTTTTTTTCCCACTTGATTACCTAAAACTTTGTTTGTTTTGGTTGCAGATAAGGAGATAAATTATATTGATTAAATTAAAACAAGGTCCGCCTAATTAAGGATTTGTTTTTATTTTGTTTTGGATTATAAGTGTGGAAATAATTCTTCGTTCTTTTACATGGATAATATTGAAAAATTAATATATTTAACTTCAAAGAAGTCAACATGAAAAAAAAAAACCATTTTAATAAAAAACTAATTATATATACTATGCACGGTACATCGGATAAAAATATCCTTTTTGATGAGACATCATCAATGTATGAAAAACATGCCGCTCAAAGATGGTCTAACGATAGAATTTCCGAAAGGTTATGAATTTGAATCCTTCCAACATCATTAGACCGAGACATCATGTGCAGTCATATGTAGCAGCTGTTGTTATCATGTATATATATATAAGTGCTATTGGGGTAAAATACACACTATTCATTTTACAAAATGAAAATTACACACCATCACCAAAACAAATGAAATATACACAAGATGACTATTATACCCCTCTGTTTAAACTATTGACAGTCCAGATTTGCTATGGACAGAAAATAGCTATGTATTTCTTTATTATACGAACCATTTATCGTAGATTCTGCTGTTCTTAACTCACGCTTCAAAAATGGTATCAGAGCATGTAACAAAACCCTGAGCCTCTCGCACGTGACTGCGTGCACGAAGCGTGACTCTCCGTAAGGGATGACCTAGGCTCTGATACTGGGTGGCGCCGTAAAAAGCCTAATGTGGATATCGCCACGGGGTTCCCGCGCTTTTGTGGGTTGGAAGTGCGGCAGTATCGGGTCTAGGTTTGCAAACTGATAGGTATCATTTGTTGTGCTACCCCTTAACTGGGCCGGAGGGACAAAATGGTATCAGAGCCCTGGTTTTATTAAGGAATTATATTTTATTTATTGCTTTAAGTATTATCCTAACGGAGGAGACATCAAGAAAAACATGAATCCGGACAATTGTCCGAGATGTAATGGTTACAGGAATTATCTCCAAGATTTGGAGATAAAAAGAGAAAGAAACCAGATGACAAGAATCGTTTGGAGAGAATTGTTCGACTCCATAGTCGTACGAGAAAGAAGGCTTGAATACCTTGAGCCTTTGGTTCAAGAAATTGAGTCAAGAAGGAGATATAATTCAGATCTGAACGTTCTCCTGTTCGAGGTGACAAATACCATGAGACGGAACCATCATAATAATCATATATGATGACTCCAGAAGAATGTCCAAGGTGTGGACATTTCCAGGAACGTCTCCGAATTCTGGAGCAAAGAAGAACCAGATATCAGAGGATTCTGACGGAGGCGGCGAGATAAATTTGAATCTTTTGATTCAGCGAAACGAGAATAAGGAACTGATTGATGCCTTCATCCGAGGAATCAACAGAAAAGAAGATCTTCTACATGAGTGTATCCTCCTTGAAATGGAGTTAGAACATGATATGAGAAGAAGACATTGGAGCCATGCGGGAGTAAATTGGAATTTATATATTACTCCATAGCTCGGATGGAACAAAAGAAGGATAAAGGAGTATCATCTACTCTTTTATATCAAGAGATTTCTCCAGATTCCTCCAAAATTTCGGCGGATCTAAGAGAAATACAGAAGACAGTACAACATTATGGCGATAGCCTGTATGGTGTACCACGCGATCTATACAAGATTGCTATAAAACAGGATGAAATCTACAACATCCTGAAGGAGATCCAATCACGGATCGAGAGATTGGAGCAACAACCACGTTCCGATCGAGGGAGAAATCCTTTTGGTAATGAACCCGCATATCCAAAGCCGATTGGGAGAAATCAAGGATCCCTACTCGGAGGCCTTGATGAGAATGATTCGTGAAAGGAAGAAATGAGCAATGCGGAACGAATCGGGCTTGACGACCTCCGTGAGTTAGCGAGAATCTTTTGCTAACATGACAATGGTGGACTTGAAGATGAACGAGAATGTGGTCCAAAACCCACGTAGGTGAATCAACTACCACTGTGAGCCATTATTGGAAATCAACAAGATTTTCAAAATGCACCAGAGCCATTAATGCGATCCAGGACTTTCGGACGGAGCAAGGTATGATCAACATACCCCGAATGATGCATACATGGCGGCAAGAAGGACGAGGGCAAGAAGGCCGCGTCCGAAGGTGCAAGATACACATGGAAAGGCGACCACTGGATCCCGTCCATCCTTACGGAGTGATGCTCGACCTCGATGAAGTTAATTTCGGAGATCGAGAATCGATTATAGACGAATGGACGTACGCACGAGAATTGCGGCGAGAACTCTCGATTTGAACAAGGAAGGATTCGTAAGAATTCTCGAAATGAGTCTTGCAGGAGTAGTCAAGACAGCATGGGAGTTCTTTCCTGCGGGAATCAAGAATTCATGTTTTGATAGTGATAACTATACAGAACATGTCCAGAATATGGCCGTTCTTTTTAAGAACCATTTTCTGGGAGAAGGATACTTCGAAGGATATGATCTGGAGAAGAGAAAGAAATACTTGATGGCATTGTATAACCTAAGACTTGCGGTCTTGGATCAACAATCGCTCAACAAGTTTCTACAGCTCTTTACTCTTTATCAACATCAATCTAAAGTTGATGATAGAGTGGCGGAAATTTTCTTTACGAAATTTCCAAGCCCGTGGAAAGAGATGCGGTCGGGATTACGAACCGGGTGATCCGGAAAACGTCGCAAGAAGGATGTCTTATGTACATCGAAAGCTCTCGAGTGGTGTCAACAAGCAACGGCTACGAAGAACTTGAAGGCGAGGAGAATTAATAAATTTGCTCCTCTATGCGAAGACAATGATCTCGCAACGATCATTGGAGGAGAACCACCGAGTGAAGAAATACAAGAAAAATAGGTTTCGGCCTATCATAAAGGTGGAGATCCAAAAGAAGTTCTTGGAAACCAAGAACCGGATGGTCAAGACGAAGGCTAGATCTTACAAATCGAGCCAAAGAAGTGGACCATCGAGGAATGAGGTATCCATTCCGAGGAGAGGATAAATCTCGAGGAAGGACACGCAAGAAGACTTTCAGAAGAACTCATACTAGAGTTAATGAAAGTTTCAAGGATTGCAACTGCTGGACGTGCGGTGCAAAGGGGCATATTTCAACAAATTGCCCAGATAATGAGAGAAGAGGTATCAACAAATTCGAATCCACTCCGGATATCGATGATGCCATCTACTACCAGGAACTGGTACAAGTATATCAGTTCGAAGATATACCCTCGGATGAGAGTATATATGAACAAGAAGAAGTCTTCAGCGGAGAAGATTCAGAATGGTCTGATGGAACTAGATCGGAGTCAGACTGATCCAGAGATTGTTCATCAGGAGAAAGAGGACAGGACAGGATTTTCCAGTCACACAACTCTCTCTCAAAGCCTGATTGACAAGATCATGAAGAAAAGTCTGAATATACAAAAGTATCAAGGCTTTTCGGCAAGTAATATAGATCAAGTTCTAAGGAACTTTAATCTAAAAAGCAGGAAACAACAAATCGTCTATGGAATTTCTAGGCGAGAAATGTCGCTTCCTATAGAGCTTACAGGGAATCAAGTGGAGATGCAGTTGATTCCAGCCAGTGACATCCGGGAAGATTTATCAAAAAATGAAGCCCGAAGTCGCTGAAAAGATGAACTGGATTCATATTGGAGCAATCCAGTTGATGTTAAAGTCGGCTCTCTTTACCGGAGTTCACACGCCGATTGATATCGCTATATGCGATAAAAGAGTCAGAAATCTGAAGGATTCCGTATTGGGAACAATAGCGGGAGATCTCTGTGCAGGACAAGTTGTGGGAATCATTTATCCTAAGATTGCTTACAATCTTAATGATACCCATTTCAGCAAAGCCCTGACGCTTTATCAGGACTTTAAACGAAAGGATTTGCTGGAGGAAGGAAACAGGCCTTACTCCATTACTTATCAGGTATCATATGCTCTTTCCAACTCACATCACACTGAGTTATTTCTGGGAAAAAAGTTTATTGAGATACCAGATATCTTCAACAAGGTGACAACAGCGGTTTGTCCCGATAGAGTTGAAATTGCTCGGTTAAGGAATGTGGATATTCAAATCCGAGATAGAGAAGTCATGAGACACGATCAAAGTCTCAGGATAACTTCAGGAAGATTATCCTTCCAAGGAGACAGAATTATGTCTTTACCATATGGAAGGAGTCGGAGTCTCATTCGAGGCGGCGCGCTCAAACATCTCGGAAGTAACAAAGTTCCGGTAAATGCGAAATGTCCGAGGGATGGAGAGAAGTGATAGTAAAATTTGACACTACAAGGTGGGATACCAACTTCCCTTGTAATGTTCTTTACTATTTGCAACAACCGGAGATCAATCATTACAAAGGTACCCTGGAAATTGGGGGACGAGTGATGGAGATCAAGGGTAGAGCTGGAAGAGAAGCAGTTCTGCTTTTGGGTTTGGATTTTCTCGAGGATCACAAACCATGGGGAAATAAAGAGGACGGAATGGAAATCACGATTAATGGAAGAAAACTATTGATCGAATGACAAGTCCATTCTCCATATACATCTCTATAGGGATGTTATATGAAAAATATAAAGCGAGAATATTTTTCTTATATTGATTCAGTGCGAGAATTTGTCTTGCAAAACGAGGAGTCTTCCGAGAGGTAGAAGATGATCTACCCCGAATTGCGGGAAGAGATTTCTCAAAGAAGATTTTGCTCCTTGCTAAAGGAGTAAAAGAGACGGAAATTCGATTGGAGGAGCCGGTATGCCTTGGTACAAGGTTAAAACTCCACCAATTTATTTCCATGACACAGGTGCAGACATTCTGTTAGGAAACAATTTCCTACAGATGTTCAAAAGATATATGCAGGATAATGAAAGAAGACAATTGGTGTTCACAACCATTTGCGATCACAAGATCATTGTCCGGAGGCTCGAAGGGGCTTTTAATCGCCGGATACCATTGAGTTTTCGCAGCAAGCGTGGTGATGAAGAAGGAAAACTTCGACACCCAAAGATGAAAGATCAAAGGAGATTCGGCGAAGCGATGCTAAAGTTGTATCGAGATTGGGATCTTGGAGATGAAGAGATTCATATCCTCAAAGCTTCTTTAATATCCTATCAAGATATTAGGGAAGAGGTGAAGGTATCCCTAGAAGATGTCAAAAGGAAAATCAAAAGGAATTACAGTGAGAATCCTTTGGCATGGTGGGATAAAAACAAGCTCAATGCAACCTTGAAGGTGAAGCCAGAAAAGGAGTATGAGTTTGTAAGATACGGAACCAATCGATGAACCTCAAAGATCAACGGGATATGAAGGAGATAATCAAGGAACACCTTGATTTAAAGGCGATCGAATCGGGGAACTCGCGCTGACAAGATCCGGATTTCTGGTAAGAAATCATGGTGAGATCAAACGAGGTAAACCTAGACTTGTTATTAATTACAAAGGAGTTAATGACATTCTAGAGTTTGATGGATATTTTATCCCAAATAGGGAACACCTTATTAACTGCATTAGGAATGCTAAGGTTTTCTCTAAGTTTGATTGCAAGTCAGGTTTTTACCAGATTCGCATGGAGGAAGGGAGTAAGAAGTTTACAGCCTTCTCTACTCCACAAGGGCATTATGTTTGGAACGTGATGCCAATGGGGTTAGCTAATGCGCCTCAAATTTTTCAGAGAAAGATGGATAATCTATTCAAAGATTATTTTTCTTTTATGTTCGTCTATATTGATGATATTTTAATAGCATCAAAAAATATGGAAGAACATATAAAACATCTTGAGATCTTTGCAGATGTTTGCTATAAAGAAGGTTTAATCTTGTCCGAAAAGAAGGCGGTCGTTGCAACTCGGAAAATGGAATTTACGGGTATTGAGATCGATGAAGCGGGAATCATTACGGGACCATATTGTTCAAAAGGTCCGTAATTTTCTGAAGATCTTAAAGAAAAGAAACAACTTCAGAGTTTTTTGGGAGTTGTTAATTTTGCGGGACCATTTATTAACGATCTCGCAAAACATAAAAAAGTTTTCGATTCATTGCGAAAAGGATGTTCCGTTCATCTGGACAGAAGAACATCGACAAGGGATGCGTGAGTTAAAAGAGGTTTGCAAAAATCTCCCAAAGCTCGCGATACCTCAGGACGAAGATGACTTGGTCCTATATACAGATGCTAGTGATTATTGGTGGGCAGCCGTCTTAACCAAGATCACTCCTAATGGAGAAGAACCACGTGATATCTGCAGTGGTTTATTCTCAGATGATGAGGCTGTGAGATGGCACATCAACGAGAAAGAGTTCTTTGCAGTCAGAAAGGCGTTTAAAAAATGGCCTTTATTTTTACTTGCAAAGAAATTTACTTTGAAAGTTGATAACACACAAGTTAAAGCTTTCTTAAGAAACAAGATGGAATCTAAGCCTGAAAAGGCTAGATTAATTAGATGGCAAGTTGAATGCCAATATTATATTTTTGATATTGTCATTACGAAATCTCATGAAAATATTCTTGCAGATTTCTTAACAAGAGATGGAGCAAGCGACGTGAACTCCATTCTACTAGCCCATAGACATCTCGGAAAATGCGGAGATGTTATCCGGCGAGTGGGACGAGTGCATTCTAAATGCCAACAAGCGGGAAGATTGCAAACTCTCGATAAGACGAAAGTCACCGAGAGAATACGAGCTTGCATACGGTCTCAGAGTCAACTCTGGACTGCATGTCAAACACCAATCCTTCGGGTGGCCAAAGATCCTTTGGTAAAAGAAGAGTTTCGAGTACAGGGCTCTAAACCTGTAGCAGAGGATTCAAATACCTCTTGCCCAAGTTCTAAGGTGGTGGTATCTTCGGAACCATTGCCCCAAGAAAAAGATGATATTCAGGGGTCACACTCTGAACCATCATGTCAACCTAGCACCTCTGGGGAAAAAGAGGGAGAGATTAATCTTAGGCCAATGACTGGTATTTCTAGGATTAATACTGATAAGATTGAAGTTTCTTCTTCATGGCAGGTTTATCAAGCCAATTGGGAGAAGCTCAACACAAGGACTGGTATCAACCCCGAAAAAATAAGGGTTGATGTCTCGGGAAATATCCTCGGGTGTGGATGATGCCAAATTCGGATCCACACGAAGTCGAGATGGTATGAATTCGGAGCACGGCTTCGGTTTATACCACATCCCCATCATTCGCCGAAATCAAGAATCTACCCAAGTGGATTCGAAGCGGTGTATGATACCAGGCTAACAATCCGCGGCTTAGCCGAGGTGACGTTTTGGAGTTGTATTTCATCGGTGCGGCCCGAGCCGGCAGGGAAAGGAAATCATGAAGCCTTTCACTACATTAGGCTTCGAAGACCTGATGCACGCGCCCTGGAAAAGATAAAAGCGCCTGCAGAGAAAGAGACTACTCTAGTCTCTACATTGCCAGAAGATCTCATCTCCACAAGAAGAGCATGGGGTTTATGGGTCATCTCACCGAGATGGACAAAGTCAAGTTCCCGTTCAAATTCTTTCGGGGAATTCAGTGAATGGGTCATTCCTGTTGAACACCATGACAGGAAAATCTACAAGATTCGCAGAGGAAGCTTTCGAAAGAAAGAGAACCTTGCTCTGGGAAAACAAGATTACGACGAGTAAAGACACTCATCGTAAATATTGCAACATGGGTCATTTTGGGAACTGGTCCGAGCGAGTTTGTTCGGATTGTCAGAACCAGAAAGAACCAGAGTTCGGGAAGGGGTTCATGCCCAGAAAGGGAAAGGAGAAGGCTCGGTCCCACGAGCATCTCGAGCAGAAGGCGTTGCCAAAAGCAAGAGCGCCAAGGGCCCCGGGAAAAAAGTAGATTCCCGACACAGGTTGGTGGAGTCATGTGACTCTGAGCTGGAGCACCCACTAAAAAGAAAACGACAGTAGTGGGTGGAGGGGAAAGTTTTACCCACTAAAAATCAAATGGGTAAAAGCACAGCAGGAGCATTATCAAACAAAGATAGTGCGGTTGGATTAAAGTAGCACCGAAAGTTGGGCGTCCTTATTCAATAATGGACGACAGCAGTGGTCCTACGCTGAGTCAGAAACAGGCTGGCCACGGAACAAAGGCATCCGAGGCAATAATGAAGGTTGGAGGTTGAGAATTCCAACCTCTATATATCTCAAGAGTTTGGAGAGCAGAAGGGCATCAGAAATCGACACCAGCTTTCTCCTACACCATCTCCTCTGCTCTCAAAAATAAAATTTGTTATAGTTCTTAGCTTAGTATAGTATAGTTTATGTATTTTAATTCCGCTACCATAGGTAGCTAAACAAGTCTGTCTCCTCCCTAAAGGAGATATACTTATGTTGTAATAAGTTTTATATAATTCCTATATAAAGTTCGGGCTTTTGCTCAATCCTTCCAGTGTCTATTTATTTTATTTATACCGACTAAATACCCTACGCCCCGAGTAGGAAACGAACGAGGGCTGTGCTGTGTGCTGCTGAAGGAGTCTGCGTCTGGAAACCATCGGTTGCGATCGTGTGGTTGGACGAGGTCCCTAAAACTTCCGGCGGAAATACCCGGCAGCATTCCGGTCAAAAAGGTATGAAGTTGGTATATGTAGAATTTATTTATACGGAAGTGTGATGGGCCTGATAGTGTTACATGAATTATCTCCATAATTGGAAAATGAGATTGGAATAAGTAGAATAAAATGAAGAAATTCAGCAGAAAAGGTATAATGGTTATAGTGTGTATTTTTCATTGATTTCAAAAGAAGTGTGTATTTTTCATTTTTTGTTTTTCAAAGTGTGTAAAAAGAATTTTATCCCTATATATAATACTCCCTTCATTCCATATGACATGATATGTTTTTTTTATGTGTTGTCCCATTTGAAATGGCTTGTTTCCAAAAAAGAAAACTCTTTATCTCACAAAAAGATATGGGCTCAACCATTTTCTATTTTTCTTATCCTTTTAATTACTTTTCTCTTAAATATCCGTGTAAAAAAGAAACAAATCGTTTCAAATGGGACGAGGGAATAAAATATAGCAATATAAATGTAACTCTATCGCATATAACTGGACTACGGTCTATAGCCCTCGTGCAATAATACAAGTGGTTAGCCACCCAAAAATAAAATATATATTAGGACAAACAAAAACCTGCATGTTTCATTTCACATAATAATTCATTCTTGGTTTTGGACTTTGGTACAATATACATGGGATCTTGAAACAATACTAATACTGGAAATATATCAGCTATTTCTTAGGTCTGTTAACTGAATTATAAGTTTCTTTTATTTATTTATTTATTTATTTATTTATTTTATCTTGTTGCTCACTTTTGGCATAAATCAGCTTGTGTGTGAGAATGGAACTTCTTTTCTTTTTTTTCCCCAACTGTTTATTGGAATTTACTAAATTAAATATATTTTGTCCTCTCTATATATATGTAGCCAAATCCTCTTTTCTTTTTCATGAATTTAAGTGGTTGAAGACAATATTTTGTGGTCCTCATATCACATCAACATTCTAACCTACCCCCTAATAGACAATTATTGCATATAGGATTTTTTGATTTTGTATTTTCTTTCATTACTATATTTTAGTGTGAAAAATATCCACACATAATTAGGTGCGACTTGTAGTACTAAATATGCGTCTGTTAAAACTTAAAAGTGTGATTTTTTTTTAAATAATCTATTTAAGATTTGCATGTAATTTTGCTTATTTATTATATATATATATATAAAATATTTGTTATATAATTTTGAAAAAAAGTTGTTAATTATTTTGTATATATTTGTTATAATATTGAGAGCGTGGATTCAATTTCTTTTTCCGACGAAAGAAGGCCGTAATCGCTACCCGATAATTTATTATTTGGATATGGAGAGGCCCAATCTTTCTACATCATCTCCATTTCCCCAATCTCACACCACAATGGGTTCCTTGTTCTGGAAATTTCTTTAAAACTTTGGGCCAATGTCACTCAAATTAATTTTCAATTAGTTTCAAAATATCATACATAATACTATCAGGAATTCATTCTTGGCTTCTTACAAGCCCAAGAAACATTTCAAGCACTAGCTATTGTCTTCTTCCCCATGTGCCACACAACCTCCTAATTTTCAACAGGGTGTAAATGAATCGAGCCGAACATCCGCTTCAAAACTCGTGTTTGGTGATGCAATTATTAAATTAAAATCAAGCTCGAATGAGCTCTAATCGAGCATAGT
The DNA here is from genome assembly GCA_031470985.1 of Agastache rugosa. NCBI lineage: Eukaryota > Viridiplantae > Streptophyta > Magnoliopsida > Lamiales > Lamiaceae > Agastache > Agastache rugosa. The sequence goes on from CM062605.1 coordinate 31,632,967, forward strand.
TTACATAAACTTGTCTGATCCAATAGCAGCAATCTTGCCTCAGTGCTGCTACATTTATACAAATGAACAAAAGTATTCATACCTCTATTCCACACATCAAAATGAACAAGAAATTAAAACAAACAATGGTACAAAAGTTTCTCAATGAGATGGGAAATATTTGTTGAGATTGAAAGGAAGGGAATAGAACTCCTCACTCCTTTGATCAGTGTTGAAGTTCTTGAACTTATCCCACCAGTGCCTGCCTCTGTCTTTCCTTATCTGAGGATCTTTCTTGTCTAACGTGGTGTCGAAGAGGAACGCCAGCACGCCCGCCACGAAGGCCTTAGAAGCGAAGGGCACGTTCACCATGTCGTTGAACTGCCAAGAAGAAATTAACAACCAAAAATCAGTCAAGAAAGATGAAAAGGCATCATTTTTAGAGTAGTGGCTGCGCGTACCCATCTTGCCGACGTGTGTGTGGGCCCGTATCCTTTGATAGCAGTGTACTCATTGAAGTATTGAGCCACAGACAAGCCCAGAAAAGTGGGAACAGCTAGTATGAATTTGTTTCTGAAACTGTTGAGCTGGCAGAATTGGAGGAAAGCTAGACCACCTACACCTGTTTGAGTTTTAACAATGTTGTTCACGTCATATGATGTTAGAGATTTAGAGGGCTAATTTAGGCAATTTCTTCAAGTAGTGAATACATACCAAAATAGCCAAAGAAGACACAGTAGAAAGCAGCCACAATAGGCATTGGAATTGAAGCAAAAACTGCTCCAAATTTGCCTGTCAAGATACATATGTTGCTGTCATTGAGAGAGAGAGAGAGAGAGAGAGAGTCTTCATCTGGCTAGAAAGAATGTTACCAAGAACAGAGAAGAAAAGCATGAATCCAGCAGATATCTGCACCACCCTTCGACTGCCAACGCGAGTCATTGCTATTAGGCCAGCATTCTCTCTACATCAAAGCCAAGAGAAGTGAAGTAGTATCACAAGAATATGTTTTGTTTATAAAAGAGAGAATTTTTCAGTTGGTGTTCTTACATAGATACTGATGATCCATTTCCTGTTCCAAATAAACCGGACAGCAAGGTGGCGACGCCCTGCCAGCCTATGCCTCGACTGAGAATGGATGGTGGCAACGGGGTTGCACTAGCATATCTAGAAAGACCAATGAATCCACCAGTTGCCTACGCTTACCATAAAAAGATAAAAACACAAACTGAATAAATTTTGAAAGTTTAGTACAATTTCAAGAAATAAGATATGTAATCACAAAACAGACCTCCACAATAGCAACAAAAGCAGCCATCATCATGGCAAAAGCTTCACCAGCATCAAACGAAGGCGCTCCCCATTGAAAGGGATACGGGACTCTTATCCTGCTCGTTTTACAGATTATTTGAATCATAGAGGTCGATATGATGGCAATCAATAAGCAGAAATCTGAACTAACTAACCATGGAGCAGCCTCGATAAGTCCAGAACGATCAGTTCTACAGCTTGCTTGAGTCCTTGGTGATGCTCCATTGTAGGCACCACCAATGGTAAGAATATGAGCATAAATCCACACAATTGACACAGTTATAAGAACTGCAAAGCGTTCGAATATATTCTTTCCTGGTTTAATTATTTGTGGTAGATACTGCAGTAAATACATTACAATATCAGTTTTGCTAGAAACACATTAAAAATTAAACAGCTACTGCAATAACAAATGATGATAATAAAAAACCAATTTAGATTTTAGACTATACCTGACCACAGAAAACGAGAAGAACGAGCTCAGGCAACCCGATTTCAACACATTTGGCTACCTGTAATAATTAGAAGTAGTTTTTTAGAGGTAGGTGATCAAATCCACTGAAAAAGTGAAAAGGGAGTCGAGTAAACTTGCACGTACCCCAGGAAAACCGAGTTCATAGAGCCCAAAACCAGAAAGAGCAACCAAAGGAACAATCGAAATTGGACTTAAAAACCTGTCATTGCAATAAAACATAGTGTACATGAGAATATAATAGCTAATATCAAAACAATTAAAAAAAAAGTTCTCTGATAATTAGATTATTCTATGTTACCTTACAACATTACGCCAAAGACCACTGAAACCTATTACTATCTGAATGGTCGAGGCAACAATAAGCGCGCCTTGGGTGGCCCTCATTATTTTCTTGAACCTCTGCGCGGTTATTTGCAGTTAAACATGTATGAAAACACAAGTTTGTAATTTTTATGTGATTATTCTTTATGCTAATTCCATACACCAAGTAAAATCAAGAGATGTTAATGCGTTGCCTACTGCTAGTACAAGAAAATCAAAGTTAAGAAAGGAATAGGATCAAGATCACAAACCAAGATAGGATCTGGATCATCCCATCTTCCAGAAAGTATGATTGAAATTGTGGGCGCGACGAAGGTGTATGATCCTCCGATCACAGCAGGTAATCTAGTTCCAAACCATGTTTGCAGCAGGGTGTTTAGCCCTGCAACAAACAGAAGTGTTTGAATAACTTTTGCTTTCTCCTCCTGCAGAAATTCAAGCATATAGTAAAGAACAAGGAATCATATAAAACCAAAATTCAGATACAAAACTGCATTTCAAATTATCAACACTTTAAATTAAGGCCTTACATTTCCTCCTCCCATTTGAGGAACCAAGGCAGTGGGAATAAGGACAGTCGTGCCGAGCACCACCAGATAATGTTGAAAACCAAGAAGGATGGCCTCAGCTGCAAAAACCAAATGTGCAACAGATTATTCATGGATCTGAAGAAGTTGAGCAGACGCAGAATCAATATTCAAAAGCGTCTAATGCTAATGACCTCAAATGAAGAAGCAGAATGAAGATATATCTTTTGTGCATTGGTAATGACTTGGAACTATGTTTAGATATTTGCAAGTTTAAAAATGTGTTGCATGTTATAAACAGAATCCGAATTAGGAATTTGATGAATACATAGAAATAAGCAAAAATTTGAGTGATCCCACAATAAGCCACTTCTAGAAACATTAAATCCCCTCAAAAGAAAACACAGAAAAAAAATATGATATTGACAAAACAGTATGCAGAGAGCAAGTACAAGAGTTTAAAGATTAAAAAAGATCAAAACTCAACTAAAAAAAAGATCAAAACTTGGTGAAAAGGCAGAAAAGAAACAGAACACATAGGCAACAGAAAATTTTCAATTCTTAAACTTTTTAGAGAGAGAGAGAGAGAGGGAGGGAGGATTCATGAAATACTGACGCCATGGAGGAGGGCTGGTGATGCAGTATGCAACATTTGGAAGTTGATCTTTGGGCGGGTGTGGCGCTGGTTCGTCTAGTTTTGCTGCCATTTCTTACTTGTTTTTATCTTCCTTCACTATCTGCAAACATCAAATTAACCACAAATGTAAGAAACAATGCCGGATCATTCATGAAACGTCGAAAAAGCAGCAAAAATGAGAAAATGATTGAAACTTTACGACACCCCAGAAGCATAAGAATCAAGAAAACTGTTAATATGTTGAATGCAAATTGAGAAAAGCAAAAACAGCTCACATGAAAATTTGCAGCATACTCTGTTTTCTCTTCTAACAGTGCAAAAGATTGAAGAGAGTTGTAATAGTTTGTCTGAAACTATATAAACAGAATCCCATAAAATAAAATTTAAAAAATCAAAGACCCCACATCAAAAAATAAAGATTCAGCACGGAAAGGAGAGAACTTTGTAATGCTAAGAGAACATTTCTTGCGCAAAGGTAAGAAAAAACAAGTCATGAAAAAGAGTGAGCAAAATGTGAAGATAAAAAGATGAAAAACTGGTCCCAATTTTATACTCTCTCTCTACAAGTTCTGGGCTACTCTCTCTCTCTCTCTCTGCAAAGTGTAGGAAAAAGAACTGGAAACATATACTGACTGAAAGAGAATCTCTAACAATGTATCATAATTTAATGATTTATTTAATGTTCTGTTTCTGCAACTCGTCAACACTTATGTTATGTGTTCTTGGTAAGATAATAAAATTAGGTTCGTTTCCTAGGTTGTATGAGATAAGACTTTATATTTTTTACTGGGATATATTATAGGTGTAAAAAATTAATATTTTGTTTGGTATAATATATTAAATTCTCTGCAATACATAGTAATTATGATAACTATAGTCGGGAAGTAAAATTATAATAATTTATTTGTATAATTACATATCAAAAGTAAAATAAATTGTGATTAATCAATTATAAATTAAAGTTTAGACACATTGAGAAAAGAATATTGGGATGCCAAAAAAGTGGGTGCGACTTTGGGATAGCAAACAAAATTCACCGACACGTTATTTTCATCTTAATTTACAGCTTGTAGTAGATCAAAGAAACTGAACTTTATAATTACCCTAGTCCCAAGTAAAAATATAAGCATCAAAATATAACTAATATTCAACTTTTAATTGACTATAAATATGGTCTCCCTTTATTATACATTTTACAGCTTTATGGTCAATTATAATTTCTCAAAATTAACAAGTAATGGATTTAGTTACTTTGTAAATTAAATAACGAATGTCGTCATGCATGCCTAGCATTTGTGTCTATGCAAATTTTGTTTTACCTTTCATTTCTTATTATTTGTTATACTCGACCATTACAATAGATATTACTATAAGATATTCCGACCTAAAAGATATTAATTACTAAAATTCAAATTTATTGTAACCTTTCAAAAAGTATATATGTTGTCTAGCTTGCACATATGTGCAAGATGTGACTGTAATTTAATGGACGTTTGCATGAGAGCAAATATTTACTTGGTTCAACTAATTAAGTGTCATTAAATCTAAAATTTTATTTCCATTTGTGTTATATACATGAATATTAGTTTAAAGTTTAGTAGGTCAGTGAAGGGGTTGTGGTTTGTATTTTATAGCTAGTCTTATTGTGCAGCCAGTAATTAAATTTGGTAGCTGAAATTTTCATGGATATTTATATTAATTATATCCCACTCCAATTGTAGCTGTTTCATTGTCCTACTCCTACCCACAATTACTTATTAGGACAATAATGGCAAATATTATTTACTTACCTTTTTTGTTTAGTGTTAAATGTCAACTATATTTGTGTCCGAAGTACTTTTAGTTAAAAATATAGCCTGAATTATATATTGTTTTATTTGTCACGTAAAAAATCCTCCTAAGCCTAATATGCACGTATTAGTATTTTCGGTTGCAGATTGTGTGTGTATATATAGAGCTAATGAATAGTGTTTATCGAATGCACACATTGGATAACGGATACGGGTTATATATACTCGAAATAAAGAATTTGAGAAATGAAGATGAATGACAAAGACACAGTACAAAAAATATATATAATTATACATTAATGCTGGTATTCTCAATAGAACATGATGAATTATCAAATAATTCACATTTCCCAAATAAACTTTTTGAGTATCTTCAGGCTTGATTCTAGGAAATTTTAATTTTTCTATGTGCTACTTTTAAATTAGTCATTTTATATTTTCTTCCCTCGAATATTGTATTGACCGACTTGTGCATATATACTAATTATATCGTATAAGTGAATATATGCACTAATAAAAGCATTACGATGTATGTTATATATTGTTGTGTAGTAAAGACTTGATATGCATAAATCTAAGATCCAAATAATGAATTTTCTTTAGTAAATCTGCACTAATTAATGAAAAAAGTACAGTATGCATGCGAGGGCTAAGAAAATAGTCACGACTCCAAGATCAATTAGAGCAAACAAAATTAAAAGTCAAATTTTGTTTGGATATATTTCGAAATTATTACATCACTTGATTTCTTCTCCCGTTAATAATGTAGAACACATGTACCAATCATGATAATTAGATCAATTTTTTTCCTATATTTTATTTTATTTATGTATATATATGGAATTTTACATTTGATGAAACATGTCGACATGAGAGAAAGAGAGACGTAACGCAACATGGGGAGTTGCTTTGTATCTCCTTTGATTCTATATATTCTAAACAGGCCCCCACTCCCTCCCTTTTTTCATGTATAATATCTAAAAAATATATTTAAAGAGAATACTCATCTCCTTTTTCACTTTCCCTCAAAGTATATACAATGACAAAAGGAATTTTAGGCTTATCCTAACTTTTAATTTAGAAAAATTTCTACTAGAAATATGAAAAAAAAAATAAAAATTGGAAGAAATAGAAGAGGAACAAGAAACCACCTTCATATGGGCCAATCTACCCATCTAGGTTTCAAGTTCCACCTTTCTTCAATTATTTAAATGATAAGGAAAATATATATTTTTTACTATTAAACTATGACATATTTAAATTGGATCCATTTTGTATTCATTTCATTATTTGGGCCAATTTGTTCCCCTCCTCAGAGATGAAGATATTAAAAAACTAGGCCCAAAGGTTTTTAGCCCCAAATCATGTTGGGCTGAGGTATTTTTTACGTTTGGGCTTGTTTACGTTTCTAAAATTTGTCCACCTTATTTATTGGAAAATACTATTGGCTCTCTTTTTCCTACTCAACGACGTCGTTCTGTTTTACTTCCAAACATCGTATCCACATGAGTTCGATGTGTCGAATCAGCTTTCAGCCATCGAAAAGATTACAAATGGCATGGCATGTTTGAACAAATATCGGTAATACAATTACCGCGCTATAAAAGTATGTTCTCTTTCATTCAAATCAAATTTGTAATATGCGACGAACTAGAAACTACAAAATAAGTTATTGCACAGATGGAACATAAAAGTGATTAAAAAGCAATTTTTTTGTTCATATGTGATTCCATTGTGTAAATATCATAATATGTTTGGTTCTTTTTTGTGCTATAGTGATAATATTATGAACTGACATACTGTTCTATGATAAGTTTAGAATAATAATGATAATAATTAATATTGCTATACTGTTGTTCGTGGTAAGGTAAGAATACTAAAACATTAATATGGATGCAGTATTCATTAATGCACTCCTAACATCTAACATCTAATTTAGAACATGTAAATTTAATGCGAGGAACCAATGGATAGACTATGGAAAATTATTTTTTGTAATGTAGATTATATAATAACTATATTGAATACTCCTTCAAAAAAAATCCAGCGTTCAATTGATACCTTTATAGACAAAATTTACATATTACCATATGTTTATAATAATAAAAGTTGCTTAAAAAAAATCCAATATAAATTAATAATTTTATAAAAAAACGAGACAAATGGTTATATTACTTATTAGCTTCAAGAATTTAATTTATTAATAAACACGTTTGCAACAATTATTGATGCCTTTGAAGTTCCTCTGTATTTTATCTAATTTGATATTTTGTATCCTATCTATATAATATAAAATACTATAGTTTTTGAATTATCAACATGTAAAAGATTTCAAGTGATTAATGAAAGTGATTTTTTCTCAAAAAAAAAAAACAAATTGCGTCAAAAAATATCTTAGCAATATATATATATATATATATATATAGGGAGCGGATACGAGTAAAACACATCTTATATAAGAACGTAAGAACAATGCATTTTTATTACATCGGAGATGCATAAAATGCAGAAACTAAATGCATAAATATTTTAATGCATAAACTACAATAACTTAATGCATTAGCATTGAAATGCATAAATTAGAGTAATTAAATGCATGGTTAAATCTGGACCATAGATCATCAAAGATCAAGGGTCCAGATTTGTTCTTATTTCTCACATAAGAAAGTGTTCTTATTTGATCCGCGCCCTATATATATATATATATATATATATAACATTAGATAGGTGTCTATATACATATATTAACAGCAACTATAGTCTACATATAATGACGCGATATATTAATAATTCATAGACATAATCATTAATGGGCGAAATACAGTAGTATAACAAAAGTTGGTTTTAAAATTTTTATTTTCAAAAATTAACAAGTTTATGTCAATTAATTACAAAATTATCTTTACTAGTATTTTTTTAATGGGGGATCTCGTGTCATATTATCCAGATTTGCATTCAAATACTAACAAAATTATACATGTCATCCGATATGAATTTAAATTCAAAATAATAATTTTGACTTGACAAACATAAGTTTTTTGTGTATTTTAACTATTATATCGTCCTAATACATAGCTTATGAATATTACAGTATCCATTTAATGTAGCGTATAAATAGGAACAATTATTATTAAATTTAGTCTAAAATTACAAGTAAATGAATACGAGGTCAACAAATAGTTTATGACTTTATGGAGATTGCAACTGCAGAGGGGTGATAAATGTGATTTTCGAAATCCAAAGGAGTACATTCGTAATTATCCCCAAATTCCGTGCGCCCAATGAGAAAATAAAAACTGCGTCGTTTCCCTTTGTCAGTCTGTTCATTTCTCGAAAAAAATTCTCTCTATCATCAGATTCATCAAATCCTAAAGTTTTGCCCTTTAACCCATCTGTAGATTCGCCAAATCCCGCAAAATTGCTCGTTAATTCACTCGATTAAGGTTTATGTATATGGTATGTTCGACTGGATCGGAAGGATAAATGAGTTTGTGCTTTCTGTGTTTTACAGATCGCGGAATTGAAGCCGATGCTAATTTCAGATGTTGATGCTGTTTGTGATCAATAAATTTCGGATGGTTTAGGGTTTTTCGACCGGCAATTAGGGATTCAGCGGGTTTTCGTGAAGACGTTGAATAAGCGAGATATTTAGGGTTTTGGAATTGTGAGAAGCGGAAAGGGTGAAAATTCAGGGCAGTTGATTTGAATTGATGTTTGAAAGCAGTTTCTGTGGTTGTGTTGAATCTCGGAAAAATGCAAAGAAGGAATTTTTATTATGCATGGGAGGTTTCGGAGGGAAGGTGAAGGGAGTTGCAAAAGTCTACAACGCAGTATCAGTTGGCATATGCAACCAACTGTAATTGTTGCGGATTCAAATTCGTTTTCTAAGGTGCTGACTTTTTTTTTTGTAATTTCCTTCTCAAACTTTTGCTTTCTGCCTAGTATGAGTGGATCATTTTGATTGAATATAGTAAGAATCGTTCAATTAGTTGGTTTGTTTCATGAGTTTGGTGATGCAATCGTTGCTGCAATTGCCAATTGCAAACGAATGATGATTTTACCGGGTGGCAGGTGTTGTTTTGTAGATATATGTATGCGAGTATATACGCCTTTACAATTGTATGACAGGAATGCTTGATTTAGTTACCTTTTTCGTCGCTCAGCTGGTTTTGCTATTGGTTCTATTGTGAATGTCTCAACTGTTGATGTTTTATGCACATTCTACCCAATAACGTGTAAGTTTTACCTTGAAAACTTTTCTTATTGGCCTTCTCTGATTTAGGCATAGAATTTGTCAATGCTAAACAAATTGATGTTAAAACTGGCTGCAGATATGAAAATAATCCATCTGCTTTGTGCACATTGGTTTTTGTGCGATTCATACCCTGCTCCAGAGTTTTTGCATTTCTATGTCAGCATTGGACCAATGAACTTGCCAGAATTTCAGAGATGGATCGCCAAGGCAGTAGAACCAACTTAATTGACTTCAATAGAAAATAATCCCCAACCTTCACTACACCTCATGAGAAATGATACCAACTATATATAACCCTTAAAACTGAGAAAATCATATTCATAAGAGTGAAGGATTGCTTAAGAAACTACAGATTATTAACATTTATAGAGGTTGTCTAAAACTGCATAACAAATACTATGATTAGGAAAGAATTAAGGTACACTCTAAAAGATGAAGGGTCTATTAGGTGCTCATATTTTGTCTAGGCTGTCTTTTTATGCAATCTAAAAATATTGTTAAAAGACTGCTGTGGATGTTGGTTATTCACTGTTTTTTGAATTAGATTAGGATCCTCCTTAGTCCTTACTGTATCTGGATTCGGGTCCTTCTGGAATAAGGGAGTTTGTCTAACAAGTTCTCAACTATTTGTACCTCCCAGAGGTATGCAAAAAGTTGGTTCTCTACACCTTATGATATCTATATTGTTTTTGTGATATGGTAATCTTGTCGATTACCTTTCGCTCATCATGTTTTTGATTCTTTTGACATTTTGCTTGAAGAAAATGGAATACTATGTGACCAAGTGAAACATGGAATAATCTTCTGAAGTATACATCCAAAGAAACTCACCGCATCTTTTTCAGTGAACCTATGCTTGTCAACCATTGAGGGATTTTTTAAGAAACGTACTTGACTTGACCAATATATCTGTAATCATCTTGCAGGATGGTCGCAGAATCAGTGTTGGTGATTGTGCTCTTTTCAAACCTCCGCAGGATTCTCCGCCTTTCATTGGTTTAATTCGTCGATTGACATTTAGTGAAGATAATTCCTTGCGGGTGGGAGTTAATTGGCTTTATCGACCTGCTGAGCTAAAGCTTGGAAAAGGCTCTCTCTTAGACGGTGCACCAAACGAAATCTTTTATTCATTTCACCAAGACGAGATTCCTGCTGTCTCTTTACTTCATCCTTGTAAAGTTGCATTTCTTCCTAGAGGTTCTGAACTTCCCACAGGGACATCCTCTTTTGTTTGTCGGCGCGTCTATGACATTGAAAACAAGTGTTTATGGTGGCTAACAGATCAAGATTACATTAATGTTAGTTGTCATTGTCAATAAATTTTTTTCATCTGCTAGTTGTATGTTTTCTAATTCTAATAAGGGAACGGTTGGGGTAGGGTTGTCATGTTGATTCTTTCTTTCTCTCAGATTCTTTTTCTAAATGCTCATTTATTTGTATGAATTGCAGGAGCGTCAAGAAGAAGTAGACCAGCTTTTACAAAAAACTAGGACAGAAATGCATGGAACATTGCAGCCTGGTGGCCGCTCTCCCAAACAAGCTAATGGCCTGACACCTGGGTCACAATTGAAACCTAGTTCAGAGAATGCCCAGAGTAGTGGGAATTCTTTTCCATCTCAAACCAAGGGTAAGAAAAGGGAACGAGGGGATCATTCGACTGATCCTGTCAAACGGGAACGTTCTTCAAGGACAGATGATAGTGGTTCTGGTCAGCACAAAATTGAAAATAATGTGAAATCTGATATTGCTAAGATAACAGAGAAAGGCGGAGTTGTAGATTTTGAAGGGGTTGAGAAGCTCTTACAACTAATGCAACCAGATAGAGTGGAGAAGAAAATGGACTTAACTTGTCGTGCCATGCTTTCTGGTGTAGTGGCTGCAACCGAGAAGGTTGAGTGCCTCAATCAGTTTATGCAGTTAAAGGGTTTATCTGTATTTGATGAGTGGCTCCAGGAGATCCATAAGGGGAAGGTTGGTGGTGGTACTAGTTCGAAGGATGGTGACAAATCTGTGGAGGAATTTCTTTTGGTTTTACTTCGCGCACTGGATAAACTTCCTGTTAACCTCCCTGCGCTACAAACATGCAACATCGGTAGATCTGTGAATCATTTGCGATCACATAAAAATGTAGATATTCAGAGAAAGGCTCGAAGTTTAGTTGATACATGGAAGAAACGTGTTCAAGCAGAAATGACTAGTATTGATACAGAGACTGGTTCTGCTCAAGGTGGACCTGTGTGGTCTTCCAAATCACGTCTTCCAGAGGCTACCCATGCCGGGAGCAGAACACCGAGTGGGTCTGATGTTGCCATGAAAAGCTCTATAACTCAACATTCTGCATCGAAAACTACTTCAGTGAAGTCCTCACATGGGGAAAATAACACAAAGTCTGCATCTTCATCTCCTGGTCCTGTTAAACCATCTTCGCCACTGTCATCTGTTAAGGAGAGCCAACTTGGAACTTCTGTTAGTGGCAGTGGCACTCCTGACGCCCCTTTGATTAGGGAAGATAGGAGCAGTAGTTCCAATCAGTCTCATAGTTACAGTCTGTCAATTTCAACCAAGGAGGAGGCGAAGAGTTCGACTGCAGTTTCAGCAGCTGCTAGTAAGATATCAAGCAGTAGTTCTCGAAATCGAAAAGGTGGTGGTTTTCCAGGTGTTAGTGGAGTTCATAAAGACAGCAGTTCTAGCAGAAGTATTTCGGTTATAAGAAGTTCTACTGCAGAGAAAGTATCTCCATCTGGTTTTGCTAGTGATAGGGTTCTTGAGGGACCCGTGCTTGAAGCAGGCAATGCTAAGCTAATTGTTAAGATATCAAACCGGTCACGGAGTCCAACTCAAGGTGTTGGTGGAGTATCTCCTGAAGATCCTTCTGCTACGAGTAGCCAAACATCTCCACCAGTAATTTCAAACAAGCTCGATCAGTTTGACAATAATTCAATGGAGAAGAGTGATGCTCTTCGATGCAATGCTAGTCCTGACGTGAATGTGGATTCTCTTCAAGTCAATGATAGGAGAGATATCCTGACTGGATCTGGTGATGGAGCTGGGGCTGGTCTTCTCGATGATGAGAAAAGTATGTCAACTGAAGATTCTAGACGATCAATTGAAGGCCCAAAAAAGAACCAAATAAAGTGTGGAAAGTTGCTTGAAACTTCTTTCAGCCCCATGAATGCTTTGATTGAGAGCTGTGTTAAATATTCTGAAGCACACTCCTCATTGTCCCCTGAGGATGATGTTGGGATGAATTTACTTGCTAGTGTGGCAACTGGGGAAATATCAAGATCAGAAATGATTTCACCCACTGATTCAACAGAAAGAAGCACACCTGCAACGGAGGAAGTTTGCTTTAGTGATGATGCAAAATCGAAGTCTTCCCCTGAAGATCAAATTCGAGAAACTGAAACTCAGAGGCTTTGCAATGACAGAGAAGGTGGTTACAAGAAAAAGGCTTTGTTAAATGGTTCCTGGTCGGAAGATGGATTACATGTGCCTAAACAGGCATCATTCTCTCCCGACATGAATTGTTGTCCATCCCATACTTCTGCAGACATACATGCTGGAGAGAGAAACAAACCCCATGGCCTTGCTAGCGCAGATTCTAGAAGCCCAGCTGACCCTAAGCGGGACGTTTGTAAGAATTTGATTCAGAAGACTGATGCCAATGAGAAGATGGGAGATGGTGAAATATATAAAGAATTTCAGGAGGAAACGGCCCAATCAAGTAATGCTTGTGTCAATAACATTGTTGATTGTAAAAAAGATGGAACTGATGATTCAAGGACTGAGGTCAAGTCTGGTGATGATCACTTAGACACTGCTAAGGGGACAATAATGGTTGAAGCTGCACATCCGAATCAATTGTGTAATATCGACTGCAAGAGTGATGTGAATGGTGGATTGATGGTGGGTACCAACTCGATTAAGAAAATCACTGCTATTGTTGTGAAGTCTGAACTTGAGGATAGAGCTAGAAATGAGAAGCCACAACAAACTTCACCTCAACAGATATTTTCTGAGGCAGGTAATGTAGTCAAAGTTAGAGAAAGGGATGAAAAGGATATCAAAATTTTTGTTAGTGAGGTTGAAAGGGACAACATCAATAGAACAATGGACAGAAACACAGCTCTTGATGGCCGCAGCATTGCTGGTTCATGTTCCACTGTGGACAGTCTCAAGAGTCATCAAGTGGATAGCAATATAGAAAAGAAAGAGATTGATGGTCTTGTTTCACTCCCTGAGACAGGACTTCCTGCTTCTGTTGCCCACGCGGGGCATAAAAATGACGATGTGAGAGGATCAAAACCTGCTGGAATTAAAGTGGATGACGTAGAATCTGCTTCCAACGTTGTAGAAGCATCTTCTGCTGCAGCGGGACCAGATCCAGATGGAAAAGTAAGGTTTGACTTGAATGAAGGGTTTACTGTTGATGATGGGAAATATGGGGAGCCAGTCAGTTTTGTGGCCTCTGTTTCAACAACTGTTCAGATGTCGAACTGTCTGCAATTTTCTCTAAATCCTATTCAAACTCTTCAGCCTGCTTCCATCACAGTGGCTGCTGCTGCCAAAGGCCCCTTTGTTCCTCCAGAGGACTTATTGAGAAGTAAAGGGGAATTGGGATGGAAGGGATCTGCTGCCACGAGTGCATTTCGGCCAGCTGAACCTAGAAAAGTTATTGAAGTCCCTTTGGCTCCAACAAATTTCTCATGCGATGCTTCTACCAGTAAGAATGGTCGTGCTATGTTGGATATCGATCTTAATATAGATCTGAATGAGCCTGATGAAAAAGTTCTTGAGGAGACGGCTTCTCGAGATTTTAATTTGGTTAATGATAGTTCTATAATACTTAATAAAAGGTCAGGTTCCATACCAGTTCTTGGTTCAGATGGGCTGGATTTTGATCTGAATAGAGTTGATGAATCCAATGAGAATGGACAGTGTTCCACTAGCCGGAGTCATTATGAAGAGAGTTCTGTTGTGCATGTTAAACCATCGGGAGGCTTACCTTTTGCTGATGTTCAAAGGGGTTTTGATCTCAATGATGGGCCTGGGTTTGATGATGGTAGTGCAGAGCACTTAACAATCAATCAACAAGTCAAAGTTGCTATCCCACCCCAGTTGCCCTGTACTGGTCCTAGAACAAATAACCCTGGACTAGGTAGTTTTTCATCTTGGTTCTCACCAGCAAGTACTTATTCAACTGTGGCAATTCCATCAGTTTTACCTGATCGAACTGAACAGTCCTTTCCAGTGGTTCCACCTGCAGCATCCCAGAGAGGGTTTGGCCCGGCTGGCATATCTCCATTTATGCCTGATGTTTATCGTGGATCAGTATTGTCATCATCTCCTGCCGTATCATTCCCATCTAGTCCTTTCCAGTTTCCAGTGTTTCCTTATGGGCACTCTTTTCCTCTTCCATCTGCCAGTTTCCCTATCGGTGGAACCTCGTATGCTGATGCCTCATCTGGTACTAGGCTTTTTGGACCTCCTGTAAATTCTCAGTTGTTGGGACCAGTTGGTGCAATTTCATCCCAATTTCAGAGACCGTTTATGGTCGGCCTTCCAGATAATAGCAGTAACAGTGGGCTGGAGAACAGCCGAAAGTGGGGCAGACAAGGTCTAGACCTAAATGCTGGCCCTGGAGCTGTTGAAGGTGATGTCAGGGAAGACAATTTGCCTCGTTCATCAAGTCAACACTCTGTTGCCAATTCACAAGTGCAAGCAGAGGAGCAAGCTAGGCTCTATCCAGTTTCAGGTAATATTTTGAAGAGGTCGGAACCCGACGGTGGGTGGGATAAAGAAAGCTTCAGATACAAGCAGCAGTCATCATGGCAGTAGGAACTGTAAACTTCTGGGCTACATGCTCATTATAAGTCCTGTGAGTTAGCTTCTCTTTGCAGCCCTTTATTTGATGGTGGTTAGTATTACTCCTGTGAATAAAAATTACTTTTTTTTTTATGCCGACTGTTTGGTTTGATTGACTTACAAATGTTAAAGTTTTGTGGATACTTGTTTGCTTTCTAGTTGAATCTATAATTTACTGAATAACAAAGGTATTCTTTCAACCCAAGAGGTATTGATAGCTATTCCAAAGCAGGAAACTGTCTGCATTCCATATTTCACTGAACCTGGGATAGGGTATGGATGTCTCAATTACAAATGCCTCGTTATCATTTTTGTATTTCTTCTTTTTTCTGTGAGGAATTTAATTGTAACAGTATGCCAAATATGCTTTTTTGCCACTTGAATTAGCATGCCTCTTACTCTTTATGCATAAAGCAGAGTTTTCACATCAGCCTTTCCATTTAGGTCTGGAACCCACTCTCTGTTTACTTGAAATGAGAATAATAAACTCACTAGACTTACATTTTGTAAGTAACCTTACCGGCTCTAAAACGCCCTTGAACTTTTTAAATGCTGATAACTTCATCACTATGTTCTTACATCCACACACCCTATTGATTCTCTGTACATAAAATTGTAGTCTCTCAAAGATGTTAAAATTGATAATGGCTCTCCAGTTGTTCTAATTTTGTTTACAAGACTGAATGTGGTGAAAATCTAACCCATGATTTTGCTGTTTATCTCTGCATCCATGTCGATCTCTAACAGTAGATGTGTGCTTATGTCAGATGTTTGGTTGCATTCTGGTATAGAAAGTATACTTATTTTTAATGGACAGTTTATTGTAGATCTAATTTAAGTATCTTGATTGTTGTAGCCCTGGAGCAGATTCTGAACCCTCATCCTGCTGGGGTACTCTTCAAACCACGAGTGGTTTGCAAAACTCCGTTTCTATCTATCCGGTTTCTGAAGCCCACCTCTTCGGAACATCAGTGATATCCTCTCCGAACGCTACTGGGAGGATGGAGAGGTCCTTATCCACCTGTACATAGTTTGACTGTTGGAGAAGCATGAGCTTGTGGCGCCAAGATATACCGAAGATTAATGTGCATATTCATTTCATGCAACGTTTCTGGCTAACCGTTCTGAGGAGCTGGATCTTGGATTTATACAAGCCCTTGTGAATTTGAGCTTTTACTGTTCATTGCCCTTTTTCTCTTTTATACTTTTATTCTTATTTTTTTTGCCTACATATTTATAAGTAGATTTCTGTCGAATTTTGATGCTGATGGTTTTCGTCTCAAGGTATAGTTGTTAATGGTCTTTGCTGTACTTCATGTTGGGTTACTCTCCTAACCTAGTTGCAAGTCAGCATTTCCAGGATGCTATATCCCCAGCTCAATTTTAGAGATTTACATAACAAACATGTGTTGTGTATTTCTGTCCTTCCATGTGTGTACGATACTGATCCTGATGCACGATTTTGGCAATCGTGAGACGAACAAGATTCTGCATGACGGGATTCTGACTAAGGTCATGCTATAGCATTGTTGGAGGAGAAAAGTAGAAAGGATCTGAAACTCAAATGTTAATGGTTCTTATTGTGGTTTTCTTTTTTGTCATTTTGGTTTCAATTTTTGGAATCGAAATGGTATTTTATACCATAACTAAGTTTAAGATATTGGATCTATGGTAGAGGACTCCCTTAATGGATGAATACAGCAACCAATACTATATCAAGGAATAAAACATAATTTTATGCATGTTTGCTTTGCATTAGTGGAACGATGTCTTTGTTTTTGACGTAATTTGTTTATTTACAATTGTTGTGTTACAGTACCACATTTCCATTAATTTTTTTTGGCAATAAGAGAAATTGGCAACTGTTATCCAAATGTGTGATTTTTTTTATTTTTTTGAAGGAAAATGTGTGATATGGATGGTAGACCATCTATTGATACAATTTCTATATAATTCGACATAAAAGATACTCGTGACCTCAATTTATCTATGTACCAATATACAATCTTTATCTTTATAAACTATAATAGCAAGTCCGGGCTGTCATTTTTAGAAAGTTTTATTTTCTATTTTTTATTCAATATTCTATTTTTAGAAATATTTTTTATTAATGTTATATCATAATTATTCTTATAATATTTTTTCAATCAATCAATTAATTTCAACCGTTACAAAAGCATAATTAATGGCAAAATATTAATTATAATAATAACTTTTCTATTTTTATACTATTTTTCTACCTATAAATTCCAAAATTTTGCAACCAATTTCATCAGCACACTCCACTTGTTTTGTGTTCTTTCATTTCGAGTTTTCCGACTAAAGAAAGCACGATTGATGACTACCTTCGACCTTGAAGAAATTGTATAGTCCGATGAGAGAGATTAAAGTGCAGAAGCTTGGGTTCAACATCTCCGTCAAAGAGAGCAGAGGAGATTGTCTCACCGGAGCTGTTAAGGTGTTAAAGCAACTCAATGCCAAGTTCATGTACTTTCTTGAAGACAAATTAAAATATGAGATGGTCAATTGAGATCTTACTAGATTTTTCGATGAATTTATATATTTGTCACTTTTAGTTCTACTTTTTCCTGATTTAGATGATTGAGTGTTAACATTCATTGGAGACATACAATTTCATTATTCAAATCATATAAAAGGATTTTCTATGTATTCTTTATTTACAATTTATCTATCATGTTTAGTTGTATTTCATTGTTTAGATGATTGAGAATTAATAGTAATTTAATTTTTTTAAATCATGTAGAAGGATTTTTAATGTATTTTTCTTACAAATTATCTATCATTAGTTCTATTTCACTTTTTTAGATGATTGAAAAATAATAGTAATGTATATGTTCTCTCATTTTGTTTAACTTTTTATATCGTATTTATTCATGCCGTACTTCCGTTTTGTTGTTCCATATAAAACATGTGTAATAACAAATTTAATTCAAATTAGTTTCATGTCACTATTTTATATGTTCCCCTTGATTGTATATTGACAAAAATAATGTCCAAAAAGTATTCATTCGAACAAACTACAATAGGATTTATGTGATAAAAGAATGCAAAAGAGATAGGAAAAAAAAACCCCCCAAAATAAAAAGGTTGCATCCCTTTATGTATTCAGTGATGAAGCCATAATTTTGAACTAGGGGGTCTAAATTCACTCCATTACATCCATAATAATATATTCAAAATCTAAATATAATTTCAACTTTTGTAGAAGCTAGATAAATAATTTACACATGAAAAAAAAATCAAAACAAACTACTTATAAAAATAAAAATTCATATATATGAAGAATTTTTGAAATAATGTCCAGAATATAAAAATTATTAAAGACTAATAAAAAATTAATATACAATGAGTATAATATGCAATTTTTTGATAAGATTATCTCAAAATCCTGTACTCTTTATATTAATATTTTGAAAATGATATATGTAATCATTCATAATTGTTCATTAATAAATATGAATCAACTAATAAATATTGGATATTACAAAACGGCGATGTTTTGATCTCACATGGCATTTCAATGACTCAAATGACATTCCAACCCGAAAATTAAGTCATCTGGCATTATTAAAAAAATATTAAAATATTGTATATCAATTTGTTAAAAATTAAAAAATTCATACATTAAAAAAATTAAACATTATTTAGTTAAATTCTTACATTATGAATTAATGTATAGTGCTTATCTGGAATTTCTTTAATATTATGATTCCCACGCATCGTGTGGGTGTAAAACTAGTTATATATAGAAAAAAGAAACACGGTTTCATGTTCAATTCGTTGAATAAGATATCATATCAGGGATGACAATCGGGTACAGCGGGCACGGATAGTGGATATCCATGCCCGTACCCGCGAGCAAAATCCATACCCGCCACCCGACCCGTCACCCGTGACGGGTTCTTTCTCCACCCATACCCGCCACCCGCGGATACTCGCCACCCGCGAATCAGAATTTAATCAAATAAACGATAATTTAACACAAAATAAAAAATTAACCACCAAACACAATGTTCAAATCCACATATTCTATCAAATTTCAAATCCATAAAACATAAAATTCAAATCCACAAAGTTCAAATCCATACCCGATATCCAAATACATCAACTAAAATTCAAAGTTCAAATTTAAAAATAATAAAGTTACAAATATATATACTTATATTAAATAATATTTGGGCCAAATATATATTACATACATTAAATAATAGTCGGGTAGTAATTGGGTATTTCGTGGATATTTTGCGGGTAAACGGGTTTCGCGGGTACGGATAGTAACTATCCATACCCGTACCCGCGAACTAAATGGATAGTATTTTCTAACCATCTATCCATGGATATCAAATACCCCTCAAACCCGCACCTATTAGGGTCAAGTAACCGCGGGTATCGGGTACGCGCGGGTAAATTGCCATCCATCATATCGTCTTTAATTCCTTACTTAACCATATAATAAGTAATTACTTTATACACACACACACACACACATATATATATATATATATATATATTCCAATTTTTCTCGACTATTTTGTATACTTCGTAATACTAGCAACTATATATACTTTTTCTTTATATTTATTTTTTTTATATAAATACTTCTAATTTTTTTTTTCTTTAAGATTACAAGTGCTAGTTTATTTCCAAACCCAAAAATATTAATAATTTATAAGCAGAGGGGTCATAATGTTATTTTCCAAGAAGAAAGGAGTCGATCATAATTTTCACATAGCTTCCAATAATATTAGTATTTCTCAATTTCCTTTTTTTGGTAAAACAAGCCAAAAATATTACTAGTATTATATTTTTCAATGCATATTCCTTATTGATGCCTCATACTTTCCAATGTATCACATCATATTTTCTCTCTCGAAAAACCTCAAAAGCTTCAGTGCATCAACTGTTTTTGTCTTCTGCAATTAAAAATAATCTCAAATTGACAAGAACAAGCCAATAGAGATTCATCAATGAAGGAAAGATGAAATTGTGTAGGAAGATTCGGTTAAGGATTGAGGATTTCAGACAACAATTTTATCACAACTTGTATAATAATAATAATAATAATAATAATAATAATAATAATAATAATAATAATAATAATAATAATAATAACTATTGTAAAAGTGTCTTGTTTACAAAATTTAATTTGCCTATTATACCCTTATTTTAGTATTTTATTATTAGTATCTAATATCATACGATTATTTTATGTTTGACATATATATATTATTAAAATATATCAATATTACGTGCATAGCACGTATCACTCTACTAGTATTTTACAAATATAATCAGCTAGCTATACTAATTTTTACAGAAAATTATGAGATGAAGGATAACAAAAACACGATACCATAACATTATGCGATAAATTGATGAAAATCTAAAACCCCAAGGAAATCACAAACGAAGACTCAGGAGGTCGGGCCTCATTAAAACCTCTAAGGTAAAACCCCAAGTAAGAAAAAGAGTACCCGTCTGTTACAATCATTTAAGTATAGCACCCACAAGATCTATCTCACGACCTAGCTCGACTCCTCCTCCTCCTCGAACCAAACATGGCCCAGTGCAGACTCCGCCGTAATCCTCTTACTCGGATCCCAATTCAATAGCCTACTCAACAGATCAAACCCAACTCCGATAACCAATGTAGCCGGAAAAAACTTGCTCCGGAGCTGCTCATAGGCCTTTTCACTACCCTCACCATCTTCAACAATCCTACCTATCTTCTCAAGCCGGTGCCTAGCCTCCGCATCGCCGCCGCCCGACCTCAGAAACATCTCCGCCATTATGCAGCCGACGCCCCACATATCCACCACCTCCGAGTACGCCTTCGCCCCCCTCAGCACCTCCGGCGTACCACCCCGTCCCGACGTAAGGCTCGTACAGCCCCGCCGCCGCGTCCATCCGCCGCGACAGCCCGAAATCGCAGATCTTCAGCTCCCCCTCACTGCTGACGAGGATGTTAGAAGGCTTGAGATCCCTATGCATCACGTTGTTGTCGTGCAAGAACTTCACCCCCTGCAACAACTGCCGCATGATGAACTTGATGTCGGCGGCGCTCAGCACCCACGCCTCCATGTAGCGGTGGAGGTCGTACTCCACGTGCTCCATGACTACGTAGACGCCGTCGGAGTCGTCCGCCACCACCTCCTTGAACTCGACGACGTTCGGGTGCGGTGGTAGCGACCCGAGGATGTCGATCTCCCGCCGCGTCGCCACGCTCATACCGTCGAACTGCTCCTTCATCGCCACCATCTCGTCGGTTCTCGTGTGGCGAGCTACGTAGACGGTGCCGTAGGTGCCGAGGCCGATTTCCTCCAGCTTCTCGTAATCGTCGAATCTCCCGCAGTCGCAAATACGCGCGAGGCTCTCTTCGATCCCCTGCTTCTTGTCGGAGTAATCCGACGCGCTCTCGAAGTTCAAAACCCTAGAATCGGACTCCGAATCTTCTAGAAGAAGATACGGTGATTCGCGCTCTCTTTTTCTAAGGATGAAACGGAGACCGACATCAACTAATTTTGGCTTCTTGACAGTAATATCGCCGGCGACAACCTGGGATTTGCAGGCTCTTTTCCTCTTCCGACAGTAGTTCGAGAATCGAAAACTGTCTTTCATCAGTTTCTTGACAATAATTCCTTGAACTCCCTTGCTTTTGATGGCTCTTTTCCTGCCGCGGTAGATCTCCATTATTCCAGAACAGTCACGATCATCATCCTTCAAGCAGAAATCCACCTTCTCCATTGATAATAATTTTTTTTTTTGGGAATGAATGTAGAGTAAGAGACGAATTAATCATATATTTATATGTAGCTTAGTTAGAATGCATATATATGGTATGTTTTAGTTTTACTCCTAATCCTCTTCGAACTCCATCTTCTAACCCTAGAAATATTCTATTTTTGACCTTCTAACCTAACTTAATTACTGCGTGATTACTACGTAAAAGGTAATTTTATATATATTATGGATATTCTATCAATTCTTATATGTATATTGTTGGAATCAGAATCTAAAACATACAAGTCAATTTATTCAAAAGATTATAATACTAATAAATAAGATACGCAACAACTAAATTCAGTCTTTTGAGAGTATACGTGTAATTAAATAAATTTAAGTTGTTTTCTTGAAGAAAAAAAAAAAGAGATTTGTGAATAAAATTATATAAAAAAAGAGTTTCAATTCCCCCTTTCAGCGTCGAACGCAATGCGGTAACAATAGTCGGGAAAAACAGACACACACACACACACATATATATATATAGGCGGAGCTAGGAATTTAAAATTGGATAGACAAGATTACATTTATGTACTCGCACATAAGTTTGAACAAACAAAATTACCTATATAAAAGTTAGAAAAAAAATACAGAAATTCAGTGTAAATACAGATCAATTAAAGAAAAATAAATAAATACCCGGGCGATCGTCAGGGTCTCCCGAACCTTAAATTCGCCACTGACTACACCAATGTATTAAATGTGCGATATGTGGCAGTTGGATCCACAATTTAATTTCCCTATTTATGTGGAAGAACAAGAGGGTTATGTTTTTGTTTCAGGCCATTTCTCTTTCTTTTTTATTCGTTTTATTTTTTTTCGATTTGTTAATTGCTTTGATTGATGATGTGGAATTTTTCTATGTAAGAAAATTCTATGGTCTTTTTATTTGAACTTTTATTTTATTTATTATTATTTATCTTTAAAACGATGTGATTTTAATGCCACCTCATACAACATATGACACACCACTCATTTCAGCCGGTGCCAAGTCTGATTTAACGTGACCGAAATGTTGACTTAAGGTAAATTTCAAACAATTACAAAGTCCATCAATTTATAAGCTAAATTAGTGTAAAATCGAATTTCGACTGAAGCTTGTGAATTTAGGGACAAATTCGCCTTATTATATACATTATTTTTAAATAATTTTCTTTTCCCTCAGACGCTATATTTCGGAGAGTATTTATTAAATTAGAAAATTTTTCCAACCACAAAAATGATAGTTCGGTCTACACGAAAATTCAATTATAATATAAAATTAATTTAGTATGACCGACCCGAGCACGCCAGGTCAAAAGTCATTTTGGGTTGGATTGGGGTCTTGAAATTTGATCAGGCCAAAATTCTTGATTTGGTTTGGCCCGTTTTAATAGCTCTCTTAAAAACATAACTAGCATTTAAATTCTCAAATTGTTGTGGAATTCTCATAATTTTCAAATTCATATGAAATTCATTTTTTTTAAATTATCTGATGATTGATTTTGTAATTTAACATATCTTTAACTTTTTTTTAATTCAAACACAATTTTTATTTACATGTGTAAAAAGAAGGTAAAAATTATTGAAAAAAAATATAAAATGTGGGTGAAACAGCTGTTGCAAGCAACATATATTCTAGTCGGAAATGCAGCAGCAACAGTCAAAAATTGGCCGCCAACGGTCATATGCATTTTCAATTTTCTTATTAATGGCGCATGACAACGGTGGGGTGATATTCTAGTCTCAAGACACCAATCACATCCGCTGTTGTGAGTGATCTAACTAAATTTCACTTCGTACTCCCATCTCATTTATATAGTCTTATTTTTTTTTTCTGACGTCCGAAATATATAAGCTTGTTTCTTTAAAAGGTACTTCCTCAATCCATCATATTTGTATCACGATTTCATTTTTGAGCCTTGCAAATGTATACCTACACACATTCATTATTTATCCAAATGAAAAAAAAAACACGACGTCGTTCTGGAGCTGCAAATGTTTATAAACCCTTGTTCCAAATGCCCGTCTTCACCGTTTCCCTCTAAATCGAATCCCCTCTCTTCAAAATCAATTCAACCAATGTGCAGCGAAACCAAACGCAAGCGGAAGCGCGGCGCTGGCCGGCCCAAAAAAGTAAGGTCGCCGGAAACCAGCAAGCTCGATAACAGCAACAGCAGCAATAACACCGCCTCCTCGCCCTCCACCAGCGCCGCAGAGGATGAGGCGGTCTTCTCCGTCAATAACGTCGAGCTCATCAACACCAATGCTCCGTCCTCTTCTGACCGCCGTCCTCGCCGCCCCCGCAAAGCCGCCCCCGAGCCTGGCCGTCCTGGCCGTCCCCGCAAAGCCGCCCCAGAGCCTGAACCACCCGTCGCCGCTGCCAAGGCCAAAACCCTAGCTTTGCCTATTACCAATGGTGCCGTGTCGAGTAAGGCGGAGAATTCGGTGGCTAGGGCTGTCCCAGCGATGGACGCGGTGGTGAAGGTTTTCTGTGTTCATACTGAGCCGAACTTCTCGCTACCATGGCAGAGAAAGCGGCAGTATAGTTCGAGTAGTAGCGGGTTTGTTATCAAGGGAAGGAGGGTTTTGACGAATGCACATTCGGTGGAGCATTATACACAGGTTAAATTGAAGAAGAGGGGATCAGATACGAAATATGTAGCTACAGTACTTGCAATTGGGACAGAATGCGATATCGGTTAGCCATGCTCTTAAATATTCTTGAAATTAAGGACTAGAACTTATGAAGTACTTGTTTTTTGTGTTAGTATCCAAGTTTTAGTTTCTATAACTATTCTTTGTTGTTTCTGTGGAAACTATAGAAAGATTTGCTTATACTATATCCAAGTTTTAGTTTCTATACACTGTTGAGATTTATTTGGTTTATATGTTGCTGCAGCATTGCTTACAGTAGAAGATGATGAGTTCTGGGATGAGGTTTCTCCTGTAGAATTTGGTGATCTTCCTGCACTACAAGATGCTGTTACTGTTGTAGGCTATCCAATTGGGGGTGATACAATCTCTGTAACAAGTGGGGTTGTTTCACGAATAGAAATTCTTTCATATGTTCATGGATCAACTGAACTTCTGGGGTTGCAGGTATATAAGCCATTTGAGCTCCTTTAATTGAGTTTCCAAATGAAGTTTCACTCTGATTTTTGAATTTTTTTTGTCTTTTCTGCAGATAGATGCTGCTATTAATTCTGGGAATTCTGGGGGACCTGCTTTCAATGATAAGGGAAATTGCGTTGGAATCGCGTTCCAATCACTCAAGCACGAGGATGTTGAGAATATTGGTTATGTCATACCAACACCCGTCATTATGCACTTCATCCAAGATTATGAGAAGAATGGAGGATATACTGGTATGATTCTGGGCCTTCTCTTATTTTTCTGGTTCTCCCTTTAGTTGGAAAAGCAATTGGGGGAGGTAATCTGTGCTTGGGGTGTTTTACTCTGTATGCCCACTTTTGGTTTGTTAATCTGATCTGGTACATGGTAAGTCTTCAAAGAGGTCCATTTTTTTTGTTGTAGCTCATCATACAAAATGGGCTATAGCTTTGATGACATCAATGCAAAGATGTTCTCCTGCTTTTGCTTTGCCTTACATAGCTAGCCTCATCTTTTTTCTAACTTTATTATCTCATTAGATAAGGACGGAGAGGGTTCCATGCTCTCTTTACGCCCATAGTCTATAGCTTCTTCAGATGCAGGATTTTCCTCCTTCATTGTGAGGACTGCTTTTACAGTTCTAGTGGTTATAATTACGTATTAATTTCTCATGATTCTAGACGAGTCTTCATTTATAAGTTTTAAGGATGACATTGGTCGATATTTTTTAGTTTGATAATCTCAATCTCTGGTCTCTGGCCTCTAGCTCTGGTACTCGATCTACGATCTCAGTCTCTGTTTCTTGATTGACTTGATAATAATGATAATGGCCCTCTTGATTGTAGTTGCAATAGATTAGTATGAAAGTGAATTGTTGTGTATCATGCCTTTTGTTTCTTATTTTGTTACTTTATGATCCTGAAGCAAAGTATTCATTGCCTGCCAGGATTCCCAATTCTTGGGGTTGAGTGGCAAAAGATGGAAAATCCAGACTTACGTTTGTCCATGGGGATGAAACCAGATCAGAAGGGCGTGCGTATAAGAAGAATAGATCCCACATCGCCAGAGCACTCCGTTTTGAAACCATCAGATATTATACTTAGCTTTGATGGGATTGATATTGCTAATGATGGAACAGGTATGATGCAGATAAAGGTTCCCTCGTCACTCTGATGAATATATTTACAACTTTTATTTCCTTTATCAGCCTCTTCCCTCAAATAACTTTGCAATTTTGGGGCTCATAATTCATCATTGGTCGCATGCAGTTCCATTTAGGCATGGAGAGCGCATAGGTTTTAGCTACCTGGTGACCCAAAAGTATACTGGGGATACCGCTGCAATAAAAGTTCTGCGTAATTCAGAAATTCTGAAGTTCAAAGTCAAACTTGGCACGCATAGAAGGCTTGTTCCGTCTCACAATAAGGGACGACCTCCTTCATACTATATTATTGCTGGATTTGTTTTTTCAACCGTTTCCGTTCCATACCTACGTTCCGAGGTTAGATTTCTGCTCCCAACAGCATTAACATCCTAGAGATGCCAACTCATTCCTGTATAGGTGTAAGTCTATTTTCAAATATTTTCATATTTCGCATGTATTAACGAAAGGGAAGTTACGACTTACGAGTTTGCATATTACTTGTGTATAGTTTTGCCAAATTATTGTTATTATATATTTTCTTGGCAGAATAAAAAAGGAAGTGCTCTATGTGAGCTGTATTCTTGATAGGAAATATTAATGATGTGAAATTCTTAGATATGTATGTAAATGTTGCAAAGAATTCTTAAGTTTGTGATTGTTGTCAATGAGGTATTCTATCCTCTTCCAATAACACATTCAATCTAAGAGAGACTTTTATAACTACTTGTCAAGTGTTGAAGTTCAATTATATAAGTATATATGCAATTATGTATGTCATATATGATATACCTTCTCCTTTTGCTCATAATTATGTGAACTGCATAGATGCCATACTTTTCAATCAATATAAACACATACAACAATCTTGTTACATGGTTGTGGATGTGTGTGTTTTTCCTAGTTGGTGTCCTTACATGATTAGCTTTTGAATTGCTTTCCCCCAAGCCATGCTTTTATGAAGGAAAAAGGATGCGATTTATTTATGTTGTTATATGTGACCTTCATGAATTTACCGTTATGTGTTTATTAGCCTTTATGCCATATGCCTTCTCATTTTACAAAAAGCTTGTTGTGGTCTGTTAGTATTATTTTCTGTTAACTTAATTTGCTATCTTATCTTAATCCAAGAACAAGGATATTTTAAAAGGAAATACTGTGTTCTTAACAGTTAGTGCAGTTAGTTTTATTATTACTTTTCCCTCTTCCTGTGTCTCCAGTACGGAAAAGATTACGATTTTGAAGCTCCGGTCAAGTTGTTGGACAAACTATTGCATGAAATGCCCCAGTCAGTGGATGAACAAATCGTTGTTGTTTCTCAGGTTAATCTTGAAAGCAGCATGATACTAATGGTTTATGTTAAATTAAAGAGCGATCATTATGTGACTAACACTTGTTTGCTCGTGAAACTTATTAAAGGTTCTTGTGGCGGACATCAATATTGGATATGAGGAGATTGTCAACACCCAGGTTAGTGATAAATACTAGTTCTTTGATCTGAGGGTTAATTAAAGAAACCAGCAATAATGTTTGAACTATGCTTTCTTCTGGTGGATGCATCTAGGTTCATGCCTTCAATGGTCAGCCTGTGAAGAATCTGAAGGGTTTGGCGAGCATGGTTGAGAGCTGCAATGATGAATATTTGAAATTCGATCTGGAATATCAGCAGGTGACCTTTCTGTCGTTGGTGCTTGCCTTTTCTTATCTTGACAAGTCATAAGTACGTTTTAAAATTTTAATCTTGTCCTTTATTCAGATTGTGGTCCTCCAGACGAAGACTGCTAAAGCCGCAACCTTGGACATTCTTTCGACCCATTGTATACCATCAGCCATGTCTGATGATCTAAAGTGAGATTTTCAAAATTTCTAACCCTAAATGGTGAGACAATAACTTTGGATTTGCAGGCTCCTTCCCTTCGAGAATCGAAAACCCTCCTGCTTACTTTTGCATATTCTTTTCCTATGCTGGTTGTAGTAGTAATTTGTAGGTTGAAAACAGCCACTATAGTTGTGCATCTCCGTCGCCATTGTTGTGATCACGGTTTCTTGATTTTCTCTCTTTCTTACAAGTCTTTTTAGCTCCAACAATCAATTTTTTATTTCTGCACTATATATGTTGTTATAAACTCAAATGTTTTTGAAGATTATAATCAAAAATCAAAAGCTATAAAGTGAGATTTTCAAAATTTCAAAACAATTTTGCCCAAAGTTATATTTATTTTCTGATTTCATCAACTTTAACTAAAGCCACCCAAAAAGACTGGAAATGCAGGGAGACTCCTCATAGGGATATTATGTTATATTCTCGTCATATAAGATCAATGAATTAGCTCCATTTATCTTGTATACTTGACACGACACTAATCGACATGTTTACATGGAATTTCTCCATTTTTGAATCTTTTGTTATTCGTGGAGACGGATAACAAATTATTATGATAATTTATATTTAATTTAGATAATTTAAAAGTTAAAACGATGTGAACGAGTAGTAAAATCACTTTTACTTTAGTTTAGGATAAATATGGATATATAAAGAATAAGCAGATTTTGTAGATTGTATAATTTTCAAATTTATACTCGGAATCTAATTTTGAATCTTTTTTTTTTTTTTACTTATACTATATGATTAGTGTTTACTATACGGTTTTATAATATCGTTATGCGTTATTTATAATATTTATTTACTATATGGACTAGCCATGAAGCTTCTTGTTAATTTTAGCAAATACTATCAATATGCATTCACACACCAAAGATTTCATATATTTCTTACTATTATAATTTTATAACCTTTTACTTTGAATAATTTGACTTCTATATATGTTTTCGATTCTAATTAATTCCAACAATATATATTATAAGAACTGATAGAATATGCATAACATATATATATAAAAAAAAATAGATTATTGAGACAGCTCTAGGGTACTTAGAATTAGAGTTCGAAAAGGATTAGAAGTAAAACATACCATATATATACATTCTAACTAAGCTATATATATTTTTAAATATATCATTAGTTCGTCTTTTTCCTTGACAACATATAACATTGGAAGATAGCTAGAAAGCTTTAATTTGAAGAAAGAGAGAAAAAGATAAAAATGATGATGGAGAAGGACGATGATGGTGCAGTTGAAGGGATTATTGTGCAGAAACTGAGAGACAATAATACATACTACTCGGACTACTGTGTGAAGAAGAAAAGAGCGTCGAAGAAGCAGGAGATGAAAGACTACGAGAGGCTGGAAGAGATCAGACGCGGCGCGTTCGGCGCCGTCTACAGAGCTCGGAACAAGAGAACCAACGAGATAGTGGCGGTGAAGGCCCCGTTCCACGTCGGAACGAACGCATCGATGATGAGGGAGATCGATATCCTCAGGTCGCTACGAGGCCACCCCAACATCGTCGACTTCAAGGAGGCCATGGTGGCGCCGGATGGCCGCATCTACATAATGATGGAGTACGCCGAGAACGATCTCCACGGCTGCATCTACACGGCGGCGGCGGATCACTCATTGAGCGCCGCCACGATCAAGTCCATGATGCGGCAGCTGTTGGTAGGGGTGAAGTTCCTGCACGACAACAGGGTGATGCATAGGGATCTCAAGCCTTCTAACATCCTCCTCAACAGTAAGGGGGTGTTGAAGATTTGCGATTTCGGGATGTCGCGCCGGATGAAATATTCGGCGCGGGACTCGCATCTTGTCGGGACGGGGTCGTACAGAGCGCCGGAGCTGCAGATGGGGGAGGAGGCGTACTCGGAGGCCGTCGATATGTGGGCCGTCGGCTGCATAATGGCGGAGATGTTGCTCAGGCTGGGCGGCGATGCGGAGCCTGGGGAGCTGCTCCAGACTATTTTTTGGATTGTCGGTAGTGGCGAGGAAGGCTGCAAATTGCTTCGAAGAGATTTTTTTCCGGCTACGGTGGTTACCGGAGCCGGTTTCGATCTTCTGATGAGGCTTCTGAGTTGGGAACCGATCAACCGAATCACGGCCGAGTCTGCATTGGCTCACCGTTGGTTCGAGGAGGAGGAGGAGGAGCGAATTAATTAAATGTAAAGACCGTGTTACGGTGAACTTGAATCTGATACTTTTAGCCTCAAACATTAACCACTCTACTCCTAGGCCAACACACGTTGCAAATGGATGAGCCGAGTTGATATGATATATATAGCTAGGTTAATTAATTAACTTTTCATAGCTCTTAAAAATTTAATTAAAACCATGCATGACTTTAGATTAATTTCTTGTTATTTGAATTAGTTTATCTCTGACTCAAACCGGATCCTCTATTGCATTTCTATGTGACATTTCCTATTGTCTTAGGATGACACGTGGCATGACTAAAGGGTTCAGGGTAACCCTTAATTATATCACATGTCATTTTCTCATTAAATTAATATGAGACGTCACATAAAAATACAATAGAGGATCCAATCTCATAGCTGGTGCGAAGGCTACTGACTGGTTGGGGGTTCCTCCTATTTGTGAGTTGCCGGATCATATACATCGAAATCTGATGGTGTGTGGCACTTAGAGTAGTTTGGGTGACTGGATAATAAGGTGACGAGCTCGGTTATCATATTTTATGAGGTCTGGATAAATAATAAGGTTCAGACCTTGAAGGGTTGACTTGTGATTTTTTGGGTTTTAACTTTTCGTTTCTTAATAAAATCTCATTAAAATTAAATAAAAAAATTGTATCTTTTTTCTTGTATCTTGTTTATAGAATATCGTGTAGGAAATGCGATCTCAATCCTTCAATCTTCATTAACATTAGTTAGCTAATTATATCTGTAAAAAATATTGAAGTTGTGATAAAACTTTGCTTCGACAAGACACGTATAATGCTAGTTTTGGACAGAATAACTACCTACATAATTACAACGGTAAAAAACAGTTCAAAAAAAAAAAATTACAACGGTAAAAAAATGATGAAACAGTTTCGCAATATTCAAGGCTACTGCACCTTGATATATGATGTAATAGTTGAATATTATATTGAACTCCAACAGTTAAATTAAATTATTATCAAGTGTAATTTACAATCTTATACTCCCTCCGTCCCGCCGAATATGGTCTATTTGTTTTCGGCACGGAGATTAAGAAAAAAAGGAATTAGGTGTAATAAAGTGTTAATAAAGTAACTTTTTAATTAATAAAGTGTTTTTTTGGTCAACAATGTACGGCTAAAGTGTTTTTTTAGTTTAAAGTATGCTATAATTCTTTCCCAAAAAGGAAACAGACCATATTCGGTGGGACGACCCAAAATGAAAAACATGCCATATTCGGTGGGACGGAGGGAGTATATATGTTGGGGATATTGTAAAGTATATATGTGTGTGTGTGTGTGTGATCGAACAATAAAAGAGTTTTTAACATAACTGAAAAAAATGCGCGCATTTTGTTGGAAGGATTGAAGTTCATGCACGACAACAAGGTGATGCATAGGGATCTCAAGCCTTCTAACTAGGGCTGGTAATCTGGATATCGGTTATCGGTTTTTAACCATAACCGATAATACCCGAGTCGGTTCGGTTAACTGATAAACGAGAATAACGAATTCGGTTCGGAAAACGGGTATTGAAATTTTGAAAATTCGGTTTCGGGTATTATACGATTACCCGATGGATAACCGAGAATCCGATGCCTATTTTACTTATTTTCTATTTTTAATTAATAACTAAAATCTAACCTGAACTCAAAAATCCAAATCGCAGACGCAGAACATGAAGTGTCATTCTCTCTCCCTCAAAAATCCAAATCGTTGGCAGATTCGCCGACTCGCCGCCGCTCATCCTCCAGTCCTCCTCGCTCGCTCCGTCGACCGTCGCGCTCGTCTCCTCCTCCTCCCCGTCGACTGTCGCTCCCGGCCATCATATCGCAGCTCCTTCTCCTCGTCTGTTTCGGTGCTCCGAAACTCGCCCTCATTGCTATTCGCTGCCCTCTGCCGCTGCTCCGAGTCGGGAATAACAAAGGTTAGTTGTAATTTGTAAATGATTGTTGAAAATTTATGAATTGGGAATTTAGAAAATTTGGGAATTTAGTGTTAAAAATTGAAATTTATGAATTGGGTCTTTGAAATGTGCTGCGAAGCTTTAAAAGTAAAGCTTTGAAATTTGTTGTGAAACTTTGAAAATGGCTCAACCAATATCGAGCTACAACATTTGCTAACCGAAGAAATGAGTGTGGATTTTTTAATTTTTTTCTATAGCTCGGTTACATAGTTAACTGATATACATAACCGACTCGGTTATCGGTTAACCGATTAACCGAGTCGGTTCGGTTTCGATTAGTAAATTTGAGGATTTTCGGTTCGGTTAACCACGGTTAACCGAATTACCAGCCCTACTTCTAACATCCTCCTCTAAAGCTAGGGCCGGAGTTGCCGAAGATTTGCGATTTCGGGATTTCATGGCGGGGCAGAGCCGGGGAAGTACACACATCTTGTTGGGACAGAGTGTTAGAGATAGTGGTCGAGCCAGAATTTTTGATGAGGGAAACATCTAATAAAAATATAAAAACAAAAATAATGTAAGTAAATTCAAAAATAAATATAATTAAGTGATTTACGATTTTGATGAAGTTGATGTATCTTAACACAATTATAATTTAAAATAAAAAAATAAAAAAATATAATTAGGGTACCTTATAACATTTTACTTTTTTTAGTTGGGGATAATGAATATTTGTACTGAATTCCTCATCTTACAAAGAAAAGGCCAAAACGGATACCAATTGAACTGCATGCTAGCAGCAATTATGACATTTTACTTATTATAAAGTCAAACTTAATTCTGATAAGGAAAAAGAAAAGAATTGTTAAAGTAATTCTATCATAAATTTCAACATAATTTTGATAAAAAAACATTTTTCAAACTTATTATAAAGTAGCCTATTACTATAATATTGCTCTATTTACTTTTTTAAATTATTTTTTATTCTCATATATTATATTAAAATCATTAATTTTACAAATTACATAAAAATGAACTTCAATTTATACTTTTTTTTTCTCTTAATTTCAACAAAATGAATAAAAGTACAAATCAAGCTTTGATTTTTATCTAATTTGCAAAAATTGACTATTTCGATAAAATTGATAATAATTATGCAATTTGTATACTAGAAATTCTATCCAACATCGGGCTCGAATCATATTCCACATCTTCCATATATAAAATTCAAATATTTTATATAAAGATATATGTATATTATAGTTTGAATTTTGAATGAGAAATTGGACGAAAAAATACCAAAACTTAATAAGCATAAGTTTTTTAACCTCATTCATAAAACTATAAGTTTTCTATACCAAAATCATTTAAAAGACTAAAGTGCCCTCCCTTTTACAAAAACTAATAAATAAATAATACACCTATGAATTAAAAAAAAATAATCTGAAAAAACAACCTCAATCTCTCTCAATTCTCTCCCGTCGTCGGCCAGATTTCTTCTGGACACGATGGGAGGACACGATGGGGCAACTGGACACGATGGCTGGGCACGATGGGTGGACACAATGGATGGACACGATGGTGCTATTGGACACGATGGAAAGTAATATTTAATGCAGATTCTGTCGCGTTTCATTTATTGAACCCTACCAAATCCGATTCTCTGAAGATTTTCGGATGAAACTAGGGTTTCATTTATTGAACCCTACCAAATCCGATTCTCTGAAGATTTTCGGATGAAACTAGGATTTAATGAAGGTAGTTCATTAAAGTTTGCGTAAGAGAGGTTGTTGACAAGGTTTAGAACTCCTAGTTAGGTTCGAATTAATCACAACACTACAATTGAAAACACCAAAAACCACAAAACCCTAAAAAGAAAGAAGAAGAAAAAGAAGAGAAAAAAGCTACTCCAATCTATCGAAACGTGAATTCAAAGAAGAAAAAGATATCAAGAAAAGCCGGCATCGCGTTTCTGGCTTCATAAAGAAGGTATACACCCGAAATCTCCGTCCGAAAAGCATATACTAGTGCGTGTTATTTAACTCACGATGGCAAGGCACGATCGTGACCAAGTAAACACGATCGTGCCTTGACCATCGTGTCCCAAAATTGTCTTCGATTTGCATGGAATATGTAGATGTTAAGTGATATTTGTTTAAATTCGAATATAACTTGAAGTTTAGTAATATGTTTAGGAGAAAAAATAGTTGAAATAACTCGCCTTGTGTGATTTGTAAGGGGTTGGAAACTATGAATTTTTTTTCTGTCGGGGGCGAAGGGTTTCTCCCCACGATGGCACGATGTAGAAGGCACGATCGTGCCACGATCGTGCCACGATCGTGCCCATGATCGTGCCCACGATCGTGCCCACGATAGACACGATGGGCACGATGGGCACGATGGCCAACTCGATGACCATCGTGCCCTGGCAGTTTGTGATGTAAATTTCTGTTTTTCGTATTGTAACCCTAATCTCTCTTCTTTCTTTGATTTTTAGATGGGGCGGCGGCGTGTTATTGTACGTTTTGGAGGTCAGTGGGAGGGATTGGCTTACTTAGGCGGGAGTACTGTTGTTGTGCACATGGACGATACGAATGATGATCGAGATCATCTCATGAATCTGATTAAAGATGCTTTGTGTGGTCGAAGAGATTCCGAGTATGTGCTATCCTATTTAACTGTTTTGAGGGATGGGAGCAGATGTAGAGTTTTATTAAATAGTGATACAGATTTACTTCGATTGCTAGTGCAAGAGAAAAGGTCGGATCCGATGGTTTATGTCTTTGAAAGAGACAGTATTTTTGCCCCCCGAGGTGTACGTGGAAGGCGGTGGACGACGGGATCTATTTAAGGATGATGATGATAGAATGCCACTGTAAGCAGAGGTGCTCACATCTCCGACGACGAAGAAGATGAACGCCGTAAGAATATAATTGAATCCGTGACTGCGAGTTTCTTGCTTGGATTAGACGGCGAACAAGTAAACGTGATCTTCGGGCACCGAATTTCACATCCGAGCATCGCATTGGTCGTGATGATGATGAACTACGCACAGCCTAGGCAATTGGAGCATTCCATCGGTCGAGTGTGACAGCGCGCGCCTGCCACTGGGTGGGTTGAGCAGCCCGGACCGTTCACTAGTCAACTTGTAGTGGGGGCTACGTTTCAGTCCAAGTATGAATTGAAGATGGCTGTGGGAATGTATCACCTGGAGCACATGCTAGAGTATGTCATTGATCGTTCCGCCAGAAATCGTATAGTCTTTCTCTGCAAGCACGGTAGGAATAATTGCACGTTTAGGTTGTGTGCTCAGGGGCCAAAAGATGAGGGCGACTCGATTTGGTACATTACGAAGTTGACTTTGGATCACAGCTGCCACTTGAACGTGATCCGTACTGCCGAGCGGACGGTGACCGCTAAGGTTGCAGCCGTGTACTTTGCTCGTAGGTTGGTTTGCGAGGGTGTGTATTTGAAGCCGAGAGAGATGATGGAAGAGATGCGCAGAGAGTTTGGTGTTCACATGTTGTACAGCCTCGCTCTAGAAACGAGGAATATAGCGATAGAGAAGACATACGGTGACTTTGACAAGTCGTATCAGATGGTCCCGTCGTATCTACATTTTTTGAGGCAGCGTAATCCCGTGCGAGTACAACATGCAGATCAAAAGTGAGGGAGTATTTTGTCACATG
Organism: Agastache rugosa; assembly: GCA_031470985.1. NCBI lineage: Eukaryota > Viridiplantae > Streptophyta > Magnoliopsida > Lamiales > Lamiaceae > Agastache > Agastache rugosa. The sequence goes on from CM062605.1 coordinate 31,668,810, forward strand.
TTTCTCGCCTTAGGACAGTGTATTCGTGCCTTCGAGCGCTATCTGAGGCCAGTGATTGTGTTGGACGGGACCCACCTTAAGGGAAGGAACAAGGGAGTTCTTTTTGTCGCTGTTAGCAAAGATGGGAATGAGCAGCTCTTTCCTATAGCTATTGGAATTGGTCCGATAGAGAACGATGAGTCGTGGACTTGGTTTCTTTCAAATCTGCGCAGGTGTTTCGACCCTCCGGATGAGTTGTTGATCGTCTCTGACCAACATAAGAGCATTGCAAATGCCGTGAAAGCCATCTATCCGACTGCAGCGCACGGATTGTGCTTTCACCACATGCAGAAGAATCTGACGCGATACGGCCGTCGAGCTCTTGCCATCTTCCAAAATGCAGCGTATGCTTATCGTGTTGAAGAGTTCGAGAAGAATTTTTCTGCCTTGAAAGCTTCATGTGAGGGTGCTCACACACGACTTTCCGAAATTGGTGTTCATAGGTGGTCTAGGTCGCATTGCCCGCCCGACGGTACAGTTTCATGACCTCCAATGCCGCCGAAAGCTTGAACTCTAGGCTACTGTGGGCTAGACGTTTACCTATTTGCTCGTTACTTGAGGTGTATCGTTGCATTGTCGAGAAATGGTTCGACGAGAAGAGGGCATTAGCTAGGGAGAGAGAGCATGAGATTACACTCGAGGCCTTCAACAAGCTTGCTGTGACAGTGGAAGCAAGTCATCAGCTCGTTGCTCAACCTACCACTGACAATGTTTATAAAGTGAAAGACAAGAAGATGGTCTTCGAGGTGGACCTTGGGAATTGGACATGTGAGTGTCGTGAGTTCGATCAGGATAAGATGCCATGTCGTCATGCAGCTGCCGCCCTCAGGTATGTACAAGCGTAAATTTGTTTGATTTCGTAAGTCGGTATTACAAGCAACACGACTTGCGCGAGACTTACAGAGAATCCATTAGGCCGGTACCACATCCCGAGGAGTGGAATGTCCCGCCTGATATTGCAAGAATCGTTTGCTTGCCACCGGTGGGAGTTCGTCAAGCCGGCCGTCCGAGGACACAGCGTGTTCGTTCAGCAGTTGAAGGTGCGCCCACAACACGCCGTAGCCAAAAATGCTCTAAGTGTAAGGGGACCGGCCACAATAGAAAGAATTGCACCGAACCACTCGCTTTAGATGTCGATATAAATATTCTCCCGGAGGGAGAACCATCGAGTCAGAGACGGCGACGAAAGAAAAAATGCAGCAATTGTGGTAGTGAAGAACACACAATCAGAAAATGTCCGATGCACTTGTGATTTATGATTTTTTGCACGATTGACAATGCCACTCTTATTTATAATATGTGGTTCATTTGTCCTAATTTTATTTATTTGTTGAGCTTCTGTTGTGTTTAGAAATTGGAAAATGTAAAAAACAGGGCCGAAGCGGGTTTCCTTTGTAAAGCGGGTGCACCCGCTTCGGCGGCTCACCCGCCTCGGCGGGGTACACGAGCCTGCCCATCGCGCCCATCGCCCACGATTGGGAGACCCCATCGCCCCCATCACCCCCATCGTGCCCATCGCACCCATCGCCCCCATCGTGCCCATCGCCCCCGTCGCCCCCATCGCCCCCTCACCCCATCGCCCCATCGTTCCCATCGTGGCCATCGCCCTCACGATGCATGTCCCATCGCCCCCTCAAGAAATTTTGATTTTATAGACATTTTTGGACTTTATGTTGATGTGGTGCTGATATATTGATTTGTAATTGCTTATTTAAGAATTTCATAAGTAAAAACGAACATTTGAAATAATTTAAATGTAGTCTTTAATATGATTATGAATCATATCATATCTTAAGAATGAAAAGGATCTCAATGAATATTTACTTCAAATTCTCAAATTATATGTTGTATATGATCGATGTTGCAAAAAACATTCAGATTGATCATAAGTATGTATGTAAGGTATAAAAAAGTATTTATATGATATAAAAAATACTATGGAATAACATTAAGGTATTAAAAATACTTATCGATGCCTGTTCTTCTGGGGACGATGGGGACTTCATCGTGAGCACGATGGGGCGATGGGCACGATGGGGGCGATGGGCGCGATGGGCACGATGGGCACGATGGGGGCGATGGGCACGATGGGCACGATGGGGGCGATGGGCACGATGGGGGCGATGGGGGCGATGGGCACGATGGGGGTGATGGGGGCGATGGGGTCTCCCAATCGTGGGCGATGGGCGCGATGGGCAGGCTCGTGTACCCCGCCGAGGCGGGTGTGCCGCCGAAGCGGGTGCACCCGCTTTACAAAGGAAACCCGCTTCGGCCCTGTTTTTTACATTTTCCAATTTCTAAACACAACAGAAGCTCAACAAATAAATAAAATTAGGACAAATGAGCCACATATTATAAATAAGAGTGGCATGGTCAATCGTACAAAAAATCACAAATCAAAAGACAAGCTAAATATCCTAGCACCTATCTCTTTACGATAGCTCCTAATGTATCTCACATCAATATTCCTTGTATGCCTTTTTGTTGGATGTTTGGACACCATACGATCTAGATACATGCAACAAAAAGGACCGCAACTGACCCCATCGGTCTGGGCGAACTGCTCACTAGGTGGCATTATGATCAATGGCATGAAGTCTTCTCTTCTTGTCTTGCGGGGGTTATTCATCCAAGAATTCCCGCAGTTAGTAGCCTAGGAACGAGACAAGTGAGGGGCCTCATCTCGCTTTATCCGAGGAGATTTATTGGCGTCATGTTGGTGTGACAATGAGTCATACAATTCGATGCACCAATCATCTATTTTGATCTTCGCAGTGACCCAATGCTCATCAAGACAACAAAAGGCAATAATCTATTCAAATAACAAATATTAGTAGAACTGCAAATCAAGAATACTGACAATTTGAAAGAAAAAGCAACTTATAATCAATTTAACATCACTTACTGTGTTGCAGTTTAACCACGGGATCCCGTTCGGTGTGTCCATGCCATGAAAGAGATCCAAGATAGGTTGTGGCAATCTCCATGTGTTTCCCTTCACTTGGTTGCCCTTCGGACTTAGCTCGTGGAACTCTTTAAGCATCAGTGCCTAAAAAAAGTAAAACAAGTTAAAAATATTTTTTTGTAAACCAACTAATACAACAAATAAAAGTCAAACAAAAACTTACAAAAAACGTAGACCCTTGAACAATAGTGGTCACTGCACCAACTCCTGCAACCCCCCTTCGCTGCTTACACCTAGTGAAGAGCACGTACAAATCCATGACTCCGTATTCAAAAAATTTACATTACATGACGATATATAAATCAATGTAAATAATTTAAATATGTGAAGACGTTAAATTGCAAGAAATGTTACCTCTCGCAAAGTGAAGCACTCGTCCACATTCTCCACAAGGTCGAAAAATGCCTCGCGTCACCGTGTGGTCAATCTCTTTTATCACGCGAGACGGTGTTGTCGCCCATATGTCCGAAGGCGCCGTCTCGACCGATCCGTGCACGAGAGCCGGGCGTCTCACCAACATATGGCGTACGTAGTGCGGCCAGACGGCCTAGGGTGTCTCGGAGGAGGACTACTCTCACCAAACTCACCATGCTCCCCTCTTCTCTCTCGAAGCCGGCCAACTCGAAAGCGCCGCCGCAAACCGCCGGGGTGAGGTCTCGTGGTGCGGAGGCCGCCGGAAGGGTTGGTGGTGTAGCGGATCTCCCGCACAATCACGATCCACCTCGAAGTCGTGGTAGCTAGTAGTAGCCAGCCGGAGTGGCGTGGCCGGTCACGCCGAGACCTCGTGGCTAGCCGCAGAGTGGTGACTAGGCCTGCAGCAGCCGGAGTGGCGGGCCGGTCACGCCGAGACCCGTGGCTAGCCGCAGAGTGGTGACTAGGGCCCGCAGCGGCGGAGTGGCGGGCCGGTCACGCCGCGACCCGTTGCTAGTCGCGAGTGCCGCCGATAACTCCCGCTCCGTCTAGGACCGAAGTAGTCCACGATCTTAGTGAAGACCCTATCGCCTACTCGAGCAAGGAAACTCCGTGCTTGAGTCGTCGTGCAAGATCGCCTTCAACCGGCGATCGACGACGTCGTCGATCGTCGACTTCGTGTTCCGGACAAGGCCGTCCGTGCAAACAACACACCCCGTCCTCCGCCTCTCCCGGTACACTCGCTCGCTCGTCCGAGGACGGGGCGAGAGGACTACTCTCTCGGCGACGCTTCGACACCTTTCCAAAGGTCGCCTTCATCTTCTCCATTGTCGTAACTTTGATCTTGCCCTTGTTCTTGATGGGCCCCGCAAACACAACCTCTCGCCCTACCCCGACCAAGAATTCGGACCGGCTTCGGGTACACCACATCAAACGGATCCCCGTTCTCAAAGCTAAGGAAGTAGTACTCGGCTTCCTCTTCCTCCATCGGGACCAACGGGACATCATTCATTTCGAGCTGTAATGAAATACGTATAAAATAACAATTATATATCGATAAAATTTTGAAATTTTAAAAAATTCATAAAAAATAAAGTGATTTACGTACCGGTTGGTCAAAAAAGGTAGTGAAGTCCGCCTTCACGGTGCCGTCTCCCACATCAAGCATCGGGGCAGCCTGATCACTTCATCTCTCGTTCCGCAGTAGCGTCCCAAACGAGAAAATGCCTCGTACATCCAAAGCTGCAGGACCCAGACTGGACCGTAGAAGTGGTAGTCAATCTCTTCCCCGTCCGGGGAGTAAGAGCCACGGTGTCGATGTAGTGAGTCAACACCCGGTACGTGTAAGCACCCTGTGGAAACCCGTCCCATCGCTCAAAGTCCTCTACTGCTGCCCATGCCCAGCTCTCGACCGACATCTTGTCCCGGCACAAGAGAAAGTAGTAGTAAACCAACAAGTTCGCGGCCTTCAAATAATCTTCCATTTCATCTCCTAACTTGCGTTCCTTGAACTTGTTGCGCAGCCTCGCTCACCTTTGTTTCTTTGGCATGAAAATGCCGGTGAAATAAACCGTCGGGACGGATCGCGAGTCTCGGCAGTGTCGAACTCCGTGTTTCCAAAGTGAAGTCCCGTGATTAGGGCATAATCACGGGGTGTAAAACGGACGGTCCGACCCCCGAGCTGAAACCACGACTCATGCGGGGGTATGTGGTCGCCCTGCAGCTGTCGGGCTATAAGGTGGTGAAGGGCACCAGTAGCACTGCCCGTCCGCCTAACTCTAATCAGTCTGCCCACGACCCCGGAGGTAAAGTGCTCTATCGCACGCTCTCCGTGTCTAGGCCCGCCAATGCGACGCAGCGTGGAAAGTATCTCTTTAAACACATCACAACGCATATACAAATTGATTCCACGTGTCACAGCCCGTAACGTGGGCCTTTTCCATACACAACCCTCCTACAATAACAAAACGGGCAACCATAAGCAATAAATTCACGAGCAAATTCAAAAAAACAAGACAAAACACAAAAAAAAAATACCGGCCTGTCTGGGCACGATGGCAAAGTCACGATGGACTGCCATCGCCCCCAGCCATCGTGTCCAGCCCCATCGCCCCCAGCCATCGCCCCCAGCTATCGACCCCAACCCTCATCGCCCCCAAACCTCCTTCGTGCCACCCATCGCCCCCAGCCATCGACCCCAACCCCATCGCCCCCAACCCCATCGTGCCCCCGTCGTGCCCACCCCATCGACCCCAACACCATCGCCCCCAATCCCATCGTGCACCCATCGTGCCCATATAAATTCAGCCCAAATTCACACCAAAAATCAACATTTAAACGCATAGAACATGTATATTTCTTCGCAACTTAACTTTAGCATGAATACCCATGAATTAAACATCGAAATTTGCCAAAAAATTTCAATTTATTTCGAAAATTAGGGCGCACTAACCGGCGGCTCGTTTAGGAACTCTTCCTCTTCGTGATGCGCCGGCGACGACGACGCCTCTCCATCGTGGTTAGATTGTGTCTCGGACGAACTCATCGTGCCCGCAAGTCTTCCGTCGAGAGCGTGCTTCTTCTTCTTCGTGGTTTCGGTCGAGAGAGATAAGAGAGAGAATGTGGGTTTGTGGTGGGGGACCGATAGATGGAGAGAGAAACAAAATTTAAAATAGTAAAGGGTATTTTAGTCTTTTAATCAATTTTGGTATAGAAAACTTGTAGTTTTAAGTTTAGGGTTAAAATTCTTATCCTCTTTAAATTTTGGTACCAAATTATTTGGACCTCATTTTGAATTAGGGCTTAACCCCAAAACCCAAATCAGGTTGTAGTTGTACATGGCGGAGTCGTCGGAGGGGGAGGAGGACGGGAAGCTGACCGGCGGCAACCCGCAGCTGGTGGTGGACGACGACCTCCGCGACATGGCCAAGAAGGCCGCCTGGAGCATCAGCTCCTGCAAGCCCGGAAACGGCGTCGCTTCCCTCCGCGACGACAATCTCGATACCTACTGGCAGTTATTATCCTTTCATTCTTCCCATCTTAGACTAAATTATTAGCTTTCTTATGAAATTGGGGCTTATTTGTACCTGTAGTTTGTGATTCCTTCTGATGTTATTAGTTTGATGAGTGCATGATGATGTTGTTTAAGGTGTGCGGAGAAATGCTTAAAGTTTCATCTTTTTTGGTGAATTTTTAGGTCGGATGGTGCTCAGCCTCATCTTGTGAACATCCAGTTCCAGAAGAAAGTTAAACTTCAATTAGTTGTTTTGTATGTTGATTTCAAGCTCGATGAGAGCTACACTCCTAGTAAGATCTCGATTCGAGCCGGTGATGGTTTCCACAACTTGAAGGTGATTGTGTATTGAATGATGTATATTTTCTGTCTTGTTATTTTAGTTTATCATTTATGGTTCAAAAACTCTGCCAAAGATTGCATAAGTTCTGATTTGATGTGTGATTCAATAATTTTTTCAGGAGATTAAAACTGTGGAACTTGTTAAACCAACTGGTTGGGTGTATATATCACTGTCCGGCAGTGATCCGAGGTGAACGACATATCCTTCTCTTAATTCTCGACTCTATTCATTGTTCGTTGTTGTTTAAACTTGTAGCATTAGCCTTTAGATGCTAAGTTCAAAATCTTGAATTTTGTTGTATCTCGTATAGTATTTCTTTTGGAGCTTAGGAAGAGCTTCTATGTGCTTACTCTTAACAAACTAAAGAAGATCTTGTTGATGACAATAATCAGCTAAAGCTGTCTAATTAATATTTTTTCTTCACGTTCTAAAACATATATCAGTGTAGCAGTAGCTATCAAATGCTAATTTCAATTTCTCTAAATTTTTCCTCTCATTTCAACTGAAAATAAGCTTATGTTTTGGGCTGCCCTCTCGACTCACACGCACACTTGAGGACTTCCTTTTTAGACTGATTAAACATCCTTGAAAGATTTTAGGTCCTATATGAAACTGCAAGTTGTCTGCTTGAACTATTCTTTTTCACACTTTTGTGAAGACAAATCATCTAATTGTCTCCCAATTGTATCTCATGTATTTCTTTTCGAGCTTAGGAAAATGATCTTTGTGCTTGCTATTAACAAACTAAAGAAGATTCTTTATGATAAATATTTCAGGGAAACTTTTGTGAATACTTTCATGTTGCAAATTGCTGTTCTGTCTAATCATCTAAACGGAAGGGACACCCACCTGCGCCAGATCAAAGTTTATGGACCTCGACCGTGAGTCAAAACTTCTATTTTTGATTGCTATTTTCAAAATTGTTTTTTTCCCCTGTACAAATACTGACATTATTGTCTTACATATTTTGCAGGAATCCCATCCCCCATCAACCTTTTCACTTCACTTCAACTGAGTTCATTACCTACTCAATTTTGAGATGAAGTGGATTTGCCTCGGCTGGAATTAGAGAACTAGAAAAGTTTCAATGGTTTTTTTAGTAACTAGGCAAAATTGACCATATAATTTATCACGGTCTTTGCTTTTGGAACGCACTCTCTGTATGTAGCTTCTCCAATTTGTTTCATAATATGTAGGTTTATTTTCAGTCATTACCATCTTGTGGTCGGGATATGAATGATATTATGTATTGATCACTCAAATGTATTACAATTGATAAGTTATTGACAATTGAATTATAAAAAAAGGGAACACTCACAGAGCTCTGCTGCAGATTGAGTGTGCGCATTTCTTGATTTTTCCGGTTGTTTCATAGTTTGTAGTTCATAGTTCATTTTCGTCTGTTGACTGGTGTAATTGATTCATAAAATAGAATGCAAAAAAAAAAAAAAAAAAAAAAACAGCATTGTCTGACCAATTCTTGAGATTAATTCAGGCATTGTTTTTCAAGCAGCCGGCTTATGTTTTTTTTGGCTTTTCTTCTGTCAGTGATATTTTTTGTTTAGCCACAAAATTTCTTCGTGAACTCAGAAAATTGGTATTATGTAGCAGTTTCTGCCACCATTTTCAGTTCTTCTTTCAGATGGAACTCCTTTACTTCAGCTGAGCAGAAAGAAGAAGCAAAACATAACATCATCTCAGCTGATGGATATGAATCGCTTTCGCGTGAATATATCATTAATCTTCATCATATTCTTTCTTCTGTTATCAGTGACAAATGCAGAAGCAACAGAGGCAAGGGATGCTCTTGTCCAGTTCATGGCAAAACTTTCTCCGGGAGACAATCAGAGAGAGGCGAACTGGGGCTGGAACTCGACTTCAGATCCATGCAAAGACGGCTGGAAAGGCGTGACATGTAAGAGAAACTCTATCAAGAGAGTAGATCTTGATAACCTCAAACTTACTGGTGAATTGGATGCAGCCTCTCTCTGCTCGACTAAGGCTCTTTCTGTTCTTAACCTCAGCTCCAATAGTCTCGTTGGAGCGTTCCCTGAAGAGATATCAAAATGCAGAAGCTTGACACATTTAGATTTGCATGAGAATATATTCTCAGGCAATCTCCCTACCTCCCTCTTGCGGCTGGGCAATTTGAGGCGGCTAGATGTATCAGACAACGGCTTCTCTGGTAAGATCCCAGATTTGTCCCTTATCTCAGGTTTGTTGACTTTTTTTGCTCAAGATAATCAGTTAAGCGGAGGCATACCATCTTTTGATTTTTCCAATCTTGAATATTTCAATGTCTCTTACAATAATCTTAGTGGTTCGATTCCTGATGTTGGGGGGAAGTTTGAAGAGTCATGTTTTTCGGGCAATCTTGGACTATGTGGGAAGCCACTGTCTGAAGCTTGTCCTCCCCCTCCACCACCTAGAAACAAAATCTCTATCAAGAAAGAACATTTCGTTTATGGTGGATACACGTTGATTGGTGTTATCATAGCTTGCTTACTTGCCTACAAACTGATGAAGAAACGAAAGACGAAGGTGATGAAAAATGCTGCAAAAATAGGCCCTACTGACATTAGAAATGATAAGGTTGGTGAAAAGATATCAGAATTTTCTATAGCATCAGTTGAGAGTGGAAAGGGATCGACATCACTGGTGATTCTCTCGAGTCCAGTGGGAAATCAGCTGAGCTTCGAGGATTTGCTACAAGCTCCAGCTGAATTGGTCGGGAGAGGCAGGCGTGGAACCCTGTACAAGGTTTTCCTAAACGAGGTAATGACTCTGTCTGTGAAGAGGATCAGAGACTGGGACATTCCTGTACACGATTTTAAGACGAGGATGCAACGTATAGACCTAGTGAAGCATCCAAATGTGATGCCTGTTCTAGCCTTCTACAGCTCCAGCCAAGAGAAACTCCTTGTTTACGAGTTCCAAAACAATGGCAGCCTCTTCAGCCTTCTCCATGGTAAGTTTCTTACGCGTTGAGTTATTTATCAGAAACGCCTAAATAGGATTTCATCTTTAATCACATTCTTGTCTATTTTCAGGAATCCAAAGAGGCGAATAATCCCTAGACTGGCCAAGGCGATTAAGCATTGCAGAGAAAATCTCCGAGGCAGTAGCATTCATGCACGAAGGGCTGCAAGCCGATGGAATAGCTCATGGAAACATAAAAACGTCGAACATACTACTCAACAATGAAATGCAGCCCTGTATAAGTGAATATGGTCTAGCAGAGGTAGAGCTTCAAGGCATATCATTTCTTGATCAAACTGAGAGCTTCCAAGCAAGCAACTCGCCTGCAGCTATCGCCCAGAATAAGGCGTTCAAGACGGATACTTATAGCTTCGGTCTAGTCCTCCTTGAGCTGCTCACAGGAGAGCCGGTTCACAACAATGGATATGATCTAGCAAGATTGGTGAATTCCACAACCCAACAAGACTTAACAGCTCAAGTTTTCGACAGATCACTCGTTTCAGACGGCGCGAACGAGGAGCAGATGATGAGGTTGCTGCAGTTGGGCTTGAAATGCATCAGCTCCTCATCAGAAGCAAGGCCAAGAATGAGAGAGGTTGCTGAGAAGATAAAGTTTATATAGAGAGAGAGATTGTAAGGGAAATTTGTTAAGCTCTAAACACAGATGAAGACTAGTTATTATGGCATGATTTTCTGAAAAATTGATCCATTTTTGGGCATAGAGCTTTGCTTAGGTTGTTTTGTCTTAACTTTTCTATTTTTTCTGTTGTATGATTGTTTGATGTTTTACGACAATATAATGATTGATGGCCGTCCTAAGTCGACAGCGCTATAGTGTTTTGTTCTTGTTATCACGGCAAAGCATCACTTCATATTTGACCTTGAACTTCAAGCAACTCAATTCTCTCTCTCTATCTCTCTCTCCGACAGGCGACACCCCCCTCCCCCAACACACACAATTTGTACTATCAATCAAGAAAATCATTAACAGAATTTTAAACAGAGAAAAAAATATAGTCCACGCACCGCCCAAATCAAATTCATTCAATAATTTATGCCAATAAGAAATTAAGAACAAATATTTAAAGAACACGAGCCAATTTTTAAGACAAACTTTGTTTCAACTTCAACGTAGACTAGTGTATGACCAGTCGAAATTCGACGGTAATTAAATATTATTATAAATTTATGAAATTATTTTGCATCATTTTTCATTCATCAAATGCATCAGATTAAAGACATGTATATGTATATATATACTATTTATCATCAATTGTACGAACGATGGTGGGATCTAACGAAGAGATTCATATAAAGAATAGATCAATGAGAGGTAACGCTTCTCTGATGGTTGTACCTACCTTGTTTCAATCACCAGTTGTTTAGATTATCTCGTCCGTTCTATTAAAATAATCATATTTTGCTTTTATTTGAGAAAAATAATGAATTAATTAATTTTATAAAATTTCCCACTTTAGGATGTGAATTTTATTCCATTTTATTTACCTCATTGTATATGATGTTAATTGTTTTGTACGTCTGATCATCTCGTCACAAATTAAAATTTTGAGATCTCTTTCGCTAGTGTACTCATGAGATTGCAACGTATTATTGACCATGTTTAGCTTTTATCATATCGTCCCACATTAATTATTGTAATACTTATGAAAAAATTATTTATTTGTTCAAAATTAATTTTTATTTGGTCAAATTAAATAAGAATCTATTTTGATTGGTAAATGAAATCTTTTTATATATGTTCTCCAAGAATTGAAGATCACTACAAATTTAATGTGGAATTCAAGAATATTAAATATTAAATACCAAATAATAGAATTCAAATATATAATACTTTATAAATATATAGATAATATAGTTGCAACTTAATAATTGGCCAAATTGTATTTTTAATAAAAATAAGACTATTTATTTTGACAACTAATTGATTGTTCAAATTAAATTGCTGGTGCAAAATAATTGCAAAATGAGAAAATATACATTGAATTTTAGTATTTATATAGATTTCCATCCATTGTTTATGAAAATATGGAAAATACTAAATATATTAAATATAATAATAAAATATATGAATAAAAAAATATTCAAAATAAGAGAGACCAAGATTAATAAATATTATTCTTTTGTTATATTAGTTTATAGAGATACCAAAGTAATAACTATTACTATATTAATTTATTTATTTCCGTGAAGATTATGTTTATTATATAGATATAATCATTATTATTTATCAATTTCTTAATTATATTTCTTAATAATTCATCAAATTTAAACAAATTACTATAGACAACTTAATAATTGCTCAAAATTATTTTTTTAATAAAAATAAAATTATTTATTTGACCAACTAATTAATTGGTCAAATGTCAAATAAAATTGATTATGCAAAATAATCTTGGGATGAGCTCAAATTTTTTTTTTAATAAAAACAAAACTATTTATTTGGCCAACTAATTAATCGGTCAAATAAAATTGATTATGCAAAATAATCTTGGGATGAGAAAATAGATATGAATTTTGAGTATTTATATAGGCTCTCCAAGAGTAGAGTCTTATCAAAAAGCAACGTGGGATAGAAAATTTTATATTAAATATAATAAATATATAAATAAAAATACTTAAAATGAGAATTTAAGATAAATAAGAATAATGAATGGAGGTTGCGCCACGTAGGACCTAAAATTAAGGGAAGGCCTCGAATACGTAATCGTTTTAATAATATATGGATTCTAACAATATACATTACATGGACTCCTTTCGTCACTAAGTGTCACATTTCTAAATCCTATAGAAGAATATATCAAACCTCTCATTATCTTTGTCCTCAATACAAGCTATTTAATTGTTCGTTTTTCTGTGTGATAATTAAGTTTTGATGATAGGGTATGTTTATTTAAGGCCGGAGAGAGTAAACAACGCGGAGCGTAAGTAAAGATATATTCTATACTTAAACTATAAAACAAAAAAAAGAACAATCTTTTACAAAAGGGGTGGTGGCTTCTCAGTAACTCAGTTAATAACAGTTGGAGAAAAAAACATGAAAAAAAGTGCAAAATTATGATTAGTCATAATCACCCGCTTGAATAGGGAATTAGTTGGCATGCGTGCAAGGCAAAATTAGCAGTGTTTTTTTCTATTGAAATGGACCCTCCAAAAAGTTTTGTCCAAATTCATGTTTACTTTATTATAATTATATCATCATCAAATTTATTTATTTATTCCTTCCTTATATATGTTACTAATTGTAATGCTTTCATATGCATTAATCATGCCCTTCTCAATAGTAATATCGTTGACCCAAACCATTTAAAACAAATATATATCTTATTATGAGATTAAACCTCAATTTATAACATGAGCAAATTAAGTGTTCCTTTTCATGCTAAATTGGGTGTTAATATATTTATTTCCGAATATTATTAATTTGTAAATAATTATATGACCGTTTTACGTTCATAAACTATCAACTATTCCCTCCAAAAAATATATATAAAATGCAAAAAATGTTTTCTTGTGTACATATGGGCATATCATAACCAAAATTAGAATGTGAAGTCAGCATGAGGAATATTGAGAGAATGACAAGACTAAAAAATTTAAAAAAAAGAAGATTGCCCAAAATCTATATAAAGAAAAGAAAATTAAATAAATAGGTCCCAAAAATTAGATAAAGACACTAAATTGTAACCATAAGGTTGGTGAAAGTGACAAATGAGGTTAACAAAAGACAGAAACCATAGTTTCAAATTTGCCTTTACATCAAAATGTGTCTCCTCTAAAATTTTGTTGCAAATTTCAGTCCAGACTCTCTCAACTCCATCCTTCTTTATTTCTCCAGTTCACACACACAACACACACTATGTTAGTAGTTTTTTCTATATTTTTTTTCCTTTTGCCAATCTTGTTTTGACATATTTTCTGTGGCACAGCCTTGATTTTCTCAAAAAGTAGTTCCATTTATTACCAACCCAATAAAGCTCTCTGTGTGTAAATTGTTCATCTTTTCTGTCAGCTTAATTCAGTTTCTCAGAAAGAGGTAGGTTGCCTGCTATTTCAGATTTTATTCCCTTCTCTCTCTCTCTCTCTCACACACACACTGTTACATTTCTTGCATCTCCTTATCAGTTTTCTTTTTTTACATGATATATATAGTTATGTATCCAATTTTGGAGTTTAATCCTGTCTGAATTCCAGATAGGAGCAAAACATGAATCTTTGGAAGTTCTTCAAGATTTTTTAAATCCCTTGTTGTGCACAAGATTCTTGAATTCCAAAGACAAAATCTTGATTTCTTTCAGTCTTGAGAATAGCCCTTGATTTCATTTGTTCTCATCAATGGGCAGAATCAGCCCAATAATTCTCTTGGTGATTGTGATTCTTGCAATTGGCTTCTTTCTACTTGGATTAGTACAACTTGTGATCAGATGTGTGATGAAAAGGCCATCATTTTCATCAATCTCACAATCCAACGGCGAAGCTGCTGCAGCTGCTTCCCACACATTCCAGAGGCAGCTGCAGCAGCTTTTCCGGCTGCATGACTCGGGCCTCGATCAGTCATTAATCGATGCCCTGCCACTTTTTTACTACAAGGACATCATAGGATTGAAGGAGCCCTTCGATTGTGCTGTTTGTCTCTCTGAATTCTCATTTCTTGACAAGCTCAAGATCCTGCCTAATTGCACTCATGCCTTCCACATCCACTGCATCGAAACATGGCTGCTGTCGAACTCCACGTGCCCTTTATGTCGGAGCCTCATTGGATTGGGGAATTCCGTGGAAAACCCCTTGTTCAGTTATGGTGTCATGGACGAATGGAGCTTATCCTGCCCTAATGGGGCTAATGGCTCGTCTCTGGCCCACAACAACGGGCCAGAGACGAGCCTGCAGGACAATGCAGCCCCGGGCAGGATATACTCCGTTCGCCTTGGGAAGCTCAGAAGCCCGAATGAGGGAGTAGATAGTGGAACTAGCAGCAGCATTGATGCTAGGAGATGTTATTCCATGGGTGCATTTCAATATGTTGTTGGCGACGCTAATCTTCAAGTGGCGTTGCCTCGTGGACGTGGCGTTGCAACGAGGGGTAGAGCGCGATTTGGTAGTGAGAATGTGGAAGCAGATGGGAAAAAGATTGGTGTTAGGAGTAGAGGAGATAGCTTCTCTGTGTCCAAGATTTGGCTATGGTCCAAGAAAGGAAAGTTTGCTACTTCTTCAGAAGCAAATGAAAATATAGTGTTGTCTATGCCTAAAAGAAGTGATTTAGTATGAAAAAAAAATTAGTGTATTGCTTGTTTTCAACATAAAGAAAAGCATTAGTCTTTTACCTTAGCAGAAAAGATGACTAATTTTACTATAAAGTAGTTTTGTTATATGTATTTTGCAAGTTTTTGCACACAGATGAAGGTGACCAAGTATGTGCCAGCAAGCTTCATTTTTTCTTAGTGCAGCAGCAGCAGAACAACAACATGAATTCTTACATTAATTTTGCAGTAGAAGTGTAATTGAGATTGGTTTTAGTAGTTTCACGTCCTAGATTGTTAGTGAGATATTCTATCCGTCCCTGAATAAGCGTCATATTTCGGGGAATTCTTTAGAAAAATGATTTCACACTTTTAATTTTGCTTGCAATGCAATTTTTTAATTAATAGGGTTCTATGCGATAATTAGAGGTAAAAAGAATAAATTTGCTCACTTCACTGAAATACGACTTTTGACGGCTAGAGATACTTAGTGAAGGATAGAGAGAGTATAATCTTGAATTTGTAGGTGTTTTTCTACTGTTTGTTGATGATACTCTCTTTTAAAAGAAAACTTTAGTGGGTTTCATGTGTAAGGATTTGCTTAGGCTTAGGCTTTTTTTTTTCTGAGGTGCAATTGAGTGATTTTATGTTCATTTTGAAGCACCATTATTTTAAATTTGAAAACGTTTTTTGACTCAATTTAAAAACAGAGAGAGAGAGAGTAATGAATCATCTTAATGATTTCTTATTAAAATTACCACTAATTAAAAATGTTTAGATAGTACCAGTGGTGGATAGTGAACTGTATCGTAATTTCAATATCCTATTGTGCAATTTGTATGATATTTTCTATTGTCTTCTTTGGATTAATAATATGTGTCCATCTAAAAATAATACTCCCTCCGTTCCAGGTTAGTGTGGTTCAATTAATATTTTATATCTCACAACAAATTAAATATGCACCACACTTTTGGGGGACGGAGGGAGTATAATTTTTGTTAATTATGAAATTAAACATGACACTTTATGAAAGAACAACAAATATAAAAATAAACATGAAATGATCATAAGTATTAGTTTCCTCGCCACTCTTCCAAAATTTTTAGTCTGAAAAAAGGTAAAATGCTTAAAGAATAAGATTTTCCTTTTCGACCTTTAGGGGGAAAAGGGAAGTCTAGAAAGTAAGGCATGTCGAGAGCTTTATTGCTTCATAATCGGACTTTTGGAATTGGATTCTCACTTGCAAATTGTTATTCTATGATTTCTATCTAGTAAATGGATAGATATATATTTTCTAAAAAAGAATGTGATTTAATTGTCTACATTCCCTCAACAAAAAATTGTTTAGAGTAACACTTGGGTACAGCCGGCTGTATGGTACAGCCGGCCTGACTCGACCCGACCCGCCTCTGTTAGCGTTGATCGGTCAACGGTCAACGTCTGATCGTTGACTTTTTCGTTTTTTTATCCGCATTCGGCTCCGATTTTAATTTATAGATAATGATTGTGGTAATATTAATATTTTTTAGCTCGCTCCGAGGCCTTCGGCTCCCTCGCTCGACTCTTGAAAAAAATTAAAAAAAATAAATAAATAAAATAAAAGTCAACGCGGTCAACATTGACTATTGACCGGGGCGGGTCAGGCGGGTCTGGTCGGGCGCGGGTCAGACCTGATGTATGGTGCAGCTGTTGCACCCAAGTTTTTGCCAATTGTTTATAGAGTATCAATTGATTGAAAATATCTCAATCTTCACTATTGGTGGTATTTGCATTCTTTTTCTTTGAAGAAGATATAGAACACCGTTTAACCGAACAATATTAATTTATAATCAAATTAAAATGTGCAACGACGACTATAGTTCATAGGTTTCAAAATAATTTATGGTAATCTATTCATGTTCAATACAAACATTGAATAATGGATTATCTCCCCATTTAGGATGGCCGCAACGGTAAGGTTTTGCTCCCCCCAAAACTTGTTTTTCCACTTTTGCTTTATTGGAGACCGATTTCAAATGGGTTAAGTAGCAAATATACCTCTGACGAAACATTAGGCGCTGCCAGCACCCCAACGTATCCATAAGTGGTGCGGATCCCCCTCCAGTCAAATGGGAGTGCTCACACCATTAAGGAAATTCAATTTTTCAAACAAAAAATTCTTTGTCCCTACAGTTGTCTGAAATTATGTATCTCTACCGCTCCATCTCTTGGTCTCTCTCTCTCATTTCTCCATTTTCTGTTGATAGACTTACCATCATGCACTTCCGTTCACCGACCTCGACTCCAACCTACCGATTCCATGGCATCCACCCTACACTTTGAATATCATTTTTGCCCTGAAAACACATACTATAACTTAATTTTTTATACAAATTGACTTGCGAGTTGTCGAGGTCGTCGGATTTCTTGTCTGAACTGTTTCCTATCTCGACATGAATTCTTGGTATACGTTGTTCTGTTTATGTTTGAAACATTTTTGTTGATTTCTTCATTTGAAGAGCTTCCCATCTGAGAAGAAATTAATTCAGGAAAGGAGTAGCAATCTCATCGATCAACATGAAATCAGTTCTCATCAAACATAAGGATCAACTTGTTTTAAAAAGTCAACTTCCAACACACACGTGAATATATATATACACCAAATCCTGATACCAAATAATATTAATCCTACTAGGGGTGAGTAAAATATCCGAAATCCGAATATCCAAATCGAAATATTAAATTCGGATCGGATTTTCGGTTCGGATTGGATTGTATTTTACCAAAAATTCGAATTTTCGGATCGGATCGGATCGGATTTTTTTAACCCGAACAAATCCGAAATCCGAAATATATATATATATAATTTATATTATTTAAATAATTAAACATATAAAATTAATAACTGTGAATTAAACATGCAAGAGCTGGGTTAAAGCTCTCGCAGCAAAATCAGAATTGATCTTCTCCACTATCGGAATCACATCGGAAGCCTGCAAAACAGAAACCGGGGAGGCCCCCGGGGTAGACACTCCGACGCCCAAGTCAGTATTTTAGAGAGAGAGAAACGAAAAGGGTGTAAATGATAGAGAAGAAGATACCTCAATTTAGGGTAAATGGGGTATTTATAAGCTTACCATAGTGAGGGGCATTTTAGTCTTTCCAACTATGAGGGGTCTAATGATACTAACTTTCGGAGTTGAGCTCCATCAAGTCTAGAATGTCAGGTCCGAAGAATGTCAGACCTGAAAGCGTCAAGGCTCAAATGTCAGCTCTGAAGCATGTCACGTTTGAAATGTCAAGGCTCAAATGTTAGAGCTCAGATGACGATCTTCTTCAGCTCTGAGATGATCAGGGCTGAATTCTTCACCATTGCTTCTTATGCGACTCTAGTT
Organism: Agastache rugosa; assembly: GCA_031470985.1. Classification (NCBI taxonomy): domain Eukaryota; kingdom Viridiplantae; phylum Streptophyta; class Magnoliopsida; order Lamiales; family Lamiaceae; genus Agastache; species Agastache rugosa. Next base: position 31,687,189 of record CM062605.1, read on the forward strand.
CTTAAGTGGGCCTGTTGAATCTCATATTTGACTCTTTCAGATTTGGGCTTGCTCAAATCTTGGGCCGTTATAATCCGTACCTGCAATGTATGAGACTCTAATTTCGGCCCTGTATAAATAATACCATATCAACCACCCTCCCCTACTCCGAGTGATGGTCAGTTCTGAATAATCACTTGGAGTAGAGAAGATTATGTACTTAAACAAGAAATTATTCATTTCTCCAACTAGCATGCGCCTTCAAAATTAAGAAGGATAACCTACAACCATTTAGTAATGCAGATTATCTAGATTTGGATCAAATACTCCTAGGTGATTGGATCATCGAACATTACTTCAAAATGCTATTTTGAGACATCAAAAACAATAGTTTTCTATATAATATAATAAGGAATAAGGTCACAGTAATTGAAAAAACATAGATCAGGTGAATCTGGGAATGAGATTAACAACAAGATCTGATACAGATACAGACTCAAGATCACGCAGAAGTGCACGTCAACATAAAAATAATCAATCCGGTGAAAAACAAATACTAGCGTTTAAAGGTTCATAATTTATTTCCATCAAAGATCAAGAAAAGAAGAAATGCGACCACATCACAAAAATAATATTGTCCGGATTACATCGAGCAACTAACTTTAGTTCTGTCAGAGATCACGATCCAAAGCTTAAAATTCTCCAAACATTGAGCTCTCAAAAATTAAAAAGGTGAATCAGTTCCTTCGTTATGCAAATTCTGCTAAGAAAGGGAGAGAGCATTTTATGCCTCTTTGTAACAGAAGTGGCAAAAATCACCATCCGTAAAAATTCTATCAGTGTTCCAATGCAGACCTCTAAGAAACATTCTTCCCATACATCTCAACAAAAAGGTTATGAAATACTCTTAACAAAAAAGGTCAATCCGTTTATGCTTTTCTTTGCGCTCATAAGGGATAGCTCAACAACTTGTTAATATGCCATATCTACATAAGAGCAGACGTGAATGATAATTACAGTTGAGACCTGTGATGTTTTAACAAGGGCAAGAAAAAGATCTATGACGACTCAATCATTATGCGGTTATTCCTTAACTTTGAGAATGCATCAAATCTAATATATGAGAGTTCAACTTCAAGAGAAAGGAAACAAAACCCAATCAAATTTGATTATTTATCATGCAATTCCGACATATTTTAGGAGTGAAACTTTGTTTTGGAGCTTCTAAAGTCTGAGCTTTGATTTTCAGCTCTGGGTTCTGAGTCGTGAGCTCTGATTTCTCATTTCAGCTCTTCTATCTGTTTCTTTACTCTATCTCTGAACTATGATAACAAGCTCAATTTGAGTTCGAGGTGTGAGTTCTAAATCACGAGTACTGATTTCCAGCGCAAGCTCCGAGTTCATCTTCGGTACTGAGCTCTGACTTTGTAAATGAATAAGTAAACAAGAAAAAAGGTACAAAGGACATAATCGAGATAGGGAAAAAGGCTTCAATTAAAAAACGCAGTTTCTATCTCACTCTAATACACTCTAAAATTCAACTATAATGCGTAAACTAGTTCACAATCCATCAACAACAACATCAAAATCCCAAAATCAAGAAAATAAAAAATTACTACCCGCGTCGAAAACAACCATGCAATAACATTTATGAAGTTTAAAGTTACTCTGCGCATTGGTTTTGATTTTACGCTATAAATTCCAGTTCTGATACTCAGCTTTGGAACTTTTAATTACTCCTCAGACCTTAGCATCTTAAGCTCATTTCCCTTACTTCTGCACCAGGTTAGGTCTCACACTTCTAATAAAATCTTGTTAACAGAGCACTCACACTTCAAATACTCATTCAATTATCCATGGCAGAACCTTAATTAAATCAGGTCCTCAAGAGATAAAAATTTATCGAGGCAGATAATTTGACTCATATAATTTCAACAATAATTTGAACAAGTCAATAAGGAACAATTAATTATTTGATGCTTCAGGGCTCATGATTGAGTTTTATCTTTTGGGCTCACAAGTTCCGAACTTGGATTCATATCATCTTGATTAGAAAGCAAAACAAACTCTATGAGGAATTCACTGTCGTAACGTATTTCCGCTCTTATTTCTTATTTCAGTTCTGCTTCATAACTCTTGTGCTAAGCTTATGATTTGCAGCTATTCTTTCAGCTCTGCCTTTTTTAACTCTCTTATGGTTATAAATTCCAAATTTTGAGCCATTATTTCAGTCTTTCAATTGGAGTTTGAGATGCCAGTTATGTATCTTGAGTAATGATTTTCAATGCACACAATAATAGGTTTCATTCCATCAAATCTCATCCTCATAGTTCAACTAATAAATATTAAATACACATGAGAAATCATATATCTTCTTCAAATTCGTACAACTTCCTACAGAGTCCCGTGTGATTAACAAATCTAAACGTACTCATCTAATAAAGCACCTGACACAGTTTATCATAATTGTCATTTACTCAATGCTCCATATTCAATTCTCAACACTTAGTACTCAATGTTTAATTCTTCACACTTATTTTATTTTACTAAAATTTCTATCAGAAAACAAATAGAATTTATCTCTTTTATCATTATAGCAAAATTTATTACTTCGTCATTATTCGGTGCTTCTATCATTCTCTCTCTTTCTTAGGTCTCGTTCTTAGCTTTCATTTTACTTCTGCTTCTTTCTACCTCTTAACTCCGGTTCTGAGTTATGACTTTCAGCTCTCATTTTGAAATTCTAAATTCTTCAATATTTTTTATATTGCGCTCTTAAAACATTTCTAAGCCTTCCAGATACTCGTAAGTGTAAGTAATATAAATAGTTCAACACATAAACTTGCTCAATTCATCAAATGTGTTGAAGTATTCAGCTCTGGTTATTTTTTCTTCTCGTTCATCACCAACGAACACATAACAAGGCATTTCGCCAATTACTCAAAGTAATTAACCCAACATAACTCCAAAATATATTGAGAATATCGGGGTATGCACCCGACTTCCCCTACTCTGGTTGAACTCGGCTACTGAAGTTCAATCAGAGGGAAATAACACTCGCACTCCATTTAAGCAAATTTCACATCTAATTTTTAATTTCAAGGAAAATTTTTCAAATCTTGAGCTCCGAATATTGAGCTAGGATACCAAGCTCTAATTCCCGAGATCTGAATACTTTGAGTTTCGGCTGAGATCTGACTTAGATTTTTGACATCCTTCAGACATTTGAGCCTGAAACTTCAAATCTTGCCTCAAATGAGCAGTCTTAGATGGGCAAGTTTTAGTTCTATCAGAAGTACAGCAGAGTAGCGAGAGAGTTCTTTTCGTTTTTGTTCACGTCTTGTGTTGCCGAGTCAGTATTGTCTTCTTTGTATGTACATTTGATACTTTATGGATTTACAATGAAAAATATATTTCTTCTTTTTCTCAATTCATCTTCGGACGTGTAAATGTCTTTTCTAATTTTGAGCTTTGAACTCTAATTCTGGGGCTTAAACTTTGAGCCCTGCCTTTAGATTCTCGATCTGAGCCACTCATTTCAGCTCTGCTGACCGTGGTTCTCACTTCAAACTACTTCGTATCTCATTTCAGATCTTACTTCAGCTCTCAATTCAAGCTCTTACTTCAGCTCTTACATCAGCACTCATTTCAAGCTACTTTATCTCATTTCAGATCTTCCTTTAGCTCTTAGTCCAAGCTCTTACTTCAGCTCTTACATCAGCTCTCATTTCAAGCTACTTCATATCTCATTTCAGATCTTGCTTTAGCTTTCATATCTCATTTCAGATCTTACTTTAGCTTTCATATCTCATTTCAACTCTTACTTTCATCTTTAACTTTCAACTCTTATTTCATCTCTCAATTCAGTTATGTTTTACTTCACCTCTGCCACAATTCTAACCCATGATTTCCAGCTCTGCATTTTTGTACTATGATTTCAAGCACAATTTTTCAGTTCTGCCAAGCTAAAATTTCGAACTCTGTTTCCAAACTCCATTTGTCAACTCTACGTTTTACTTACTTTGCCTTATTAAACCTTTAAAAAGAGGTTTTGACAGTCCAGGGGTATGCACCCTATTCTGGTTGAATTCAGGTACTGAAATTTAATCATAGGAAAGTAAGACTCGAGTTCTTCTTTGACAGATTTCATTTCAATCGTATTTGCATGTGTACATTAGTTCATTTATTTTCCATCATTCATAGCATATCAGATGTAAGACTCAACCGAACAGATCATCATTATTATCAGAGCCAAAATGGAGAGACGTTCAAATCATCCACAGTCCTGGAACTGGGCCGGCAAAGCTACTAGCACCACTTGCGTCGATTCGATACGACCAGACCTTCTAACCATTGCTTCTATCAATCTTTTGGATGCCTTATATAACAAACTGATTGGTTGATTTCTTTTTCCAAATTTTAATACGATCGTGTAATCGAATACAAATTTTGGACTTCTAGATTTGCAATCGTGAGCTGCAGCAATCAGCCCTCATTGTTGGGTTCGGTTATGTTTAACAAACATTGAATTTCAAGGGTGAGAGCTTTGATTTTTGGGTTTGCCATTCAGCTCCGACTAAACTTCTTTATCCACTTACAATTGATACGTCTATAGTTAAGAAAAGCGTAGATGGTCTAGTTCTTTCAGAGTCTTGACTTTTGTCTAATCTTTTTGGACAAACACATCTTTTACAACCAATTAGTTGGTTTTTATTTTTTATTTTCCTTCTGTTTAAGACCTCTATTTGCTTATTTCATCTCTGATCTTAACTCTTGTTCGGTGAGTGCTACTTTTCAGCTCTGCTTTAGCTCGAATTTTCAAGCTTGATGCTCACTGCTCAGCTCTCTAATTTTTGGGTTATTTATTCTCAGCTCTACTTTACCTTTGCGTGGTATGCATCTCTTTAAGCACTCATGATTCATTATACAAAATTGCTTATGGACAACACTAGTTTTAATATAATATCGAATTTTGACTTACAGATTTCGTCCAACACTCGGGGCGCACAAGCAAATTTCATCAAATCTCATTCAAATAAAGTTCAATTAACGATTACACACGAGAAATCTTATATTGACATTTTCAAATTCATACCACTATCAACAGCCTCATGTGCATCTCACCAATCTAGACGTGCTTAAGTAATGAAGTACGTAGCATAAATTATCATAACCATAATTTATTTAATGCTCAGTGCATGCTCGATGCTCAGTTCTTAATGCTAAATGCATAACACTTGCCGATCATCAGAACTCCAACACCATTCCACTACTTTTATTCCAGGGCACTGAAGTCCACTTTTCAGAGCTGGGGAGAGAAGATGCCCGGATCACTCTCAACCGTTCTCGTTGGAGCCCGGCAGAGCTTCCACTTCAATCATCAACTTTCAATTCTGGAGCGCTAAGTCGAAGCCGCAATTCCCCTTTTCAGAGCTGGGGAGAGAAGATGCCCGGATCACTCTCAACCATTCTCGTTGGAGCCCAGCAGAGCTTCCGCTCCAATCCTCAGCTTTCAATTCTGGGGCGCTAAGTCAAAGTCGCAATTTCTTTTTTCAGAGCTGGGGAGAGAAGATGCCCGGATCACTCTCAACCGTTCTCGTTGGATCCCGACAAAGCTTCCACTCCTGGGGCGCTAAGTCGAAGCCGCAATTCCCCTTTTCAGAGCTGGGGAGAGAAGATGCTCGGATCACTCTCAATCATTCACGTTGGAGCCCGGCAGAGCTTCCACTCCAATCCTCAGCTTTCAATTCTAGGGCGCTAAGTCAAAGCCGCAATTCCCCTTTTCAGAGCTGGGGAGAGAAGATGCCCGTATCACTCTCAACCGTTCTCGTTGGAGCCCGGCAGAGCTTCCGCTCCAATCCTCAGCTTTCAATTCTGGAGCGCTAAGTCGAAGCCGCAATTCCCCTTTTCAGAGCTGGGGAGAGAAGATGCCCGGATCACTCTCAACCGTTCTCGTTGGAGCCCGGCAGAGCTTCCACTCCAATCCTCAGCTTTCAATTCTGGGGCGCTAAGTCAAAGTCGCAATTCTCTTTTTCAGAGCTGGGGAGAGAAGATGCCCGGATCACTCTCAACCGTTCTCGTTGGAGCCCGACAGAGCTTCCACTCCAATCCTCACCTTTCAATTCTGGGGCGCTAAGTCGAAGCCGCAATTCCCATTTTCAGAGCTGGAGAGAGAAGATGCTCGGATCACTCTCAATCATTCACGTTGGAGCCCGGCAGAGCTTCCGCTCCAATCCTGAGCTTTCAATTCTGGGGCACTAAGTCGAAGCCGCAATTCCCTTTTTCATTCATCAAATCGTGGACACGCAACTAATATAAAGACAGAGATGTTCACAAACCATTACGTTATTCAACAAGATACAAAGACAACTGACTTTTCCCAATATAGAATTAATTGAACAAGGCCTCACAGTTCCAAGAAGAGACCAAAATCATTAGAATTACAAATTCAATGCCTCATAAACAAACTCATACATCACAGACTTACTCTCAAAATTATATGCAGAAAATTAAATAACATAGATTTATAACTCTTCAAATCACAAATTTTTTCATAAAATTACATTATTTTTGTTAGACTCAACCACTAATTTCAAACTCGATTTATCAGTTCTGTCATGTCAGGATTCACAAATAAAAATACTTCCATTTCAGGCACGAAACATATCTTCTCACCAAAACGATACATCAAATAATAATCATCAATGCCAGATTATACTATATCTATCTTTCATAAATGCAAACAAAAATTAGAGAAATCCTGACTTTGCCCAGACAATAAGATACAAAATCCTTCAAACTAGCATCAGCAAGATCCTATAATAATAAATTTCACATCTATAATATACCTGTTCCACGGGTCATTGTTTACACGCTTTAGACATCTGCATGTTCACCTATTCCGTATCACAGTCGTTCCGCGTGTCTGCTGCTTCCTTATATATCCTTGTATATCTCCACCTATCTTCATTTCTACTCCTTTTTAATGGAGAAATCATTTTGTTGTAAGGATTCTCAAGCACACAGATTAGTAAAAAGGAGAACCCTTGGAGGCAGGCTATAAACCATTTATGCAGAAAATTAACAATTTATCATCTCATAGATAAGCAATTCCAAAATCATAAATCATAGCTATTTTGCTTTATATGACTCACGCCTGGCGATTGTGCAGAGTTAAGCATATCATTTAGCAACACACGCCTCATGCGAATATGGGAAACAATAACAGAGTACTCAAAAATCAGGAATGAACAACTACACATGCATTTTGGTCAGATCAACCTGATCAGCAAACTAAAATCTACAACTTTCATTCTGAAATTCCTACTCTATATTAATTATTACATCTAAGAATCGAACATGCAAGAAAAACAGACCAGAAAATCAAGATAATGCTTGTCTTTATCTATATCACGCTATCCTCATCAACAATACCTCAAGAATATGAATCAACAAATAAAACAAGACTGAAATCCAGTGTGCTTACTTCGATGCCTTCATTTCAACAGAAACATGGGTCAAATAACAGTCCACCTCCAAATTTCTTATCCTAATCCCGACTCCAGCATATTCACGATTAGTTCTATAAGGAAAATCGACAAACAAACGAAAAAATATAAAATTTCAAGAGCAACAGTAACAACAATTAAGATTCACTTTTTTACCTCTGAAAAATCATTGAAGCAAAGTATGTCTTTCAAACAAATGAAAACCAAAATTAAACCAATAATTTCTTGAACCCGAAACTAATCTATAAAAGCTTGATTTAACGTCTCTAGTCAAATAGCACTAACAATTACCAACAAAGGCTCAACTAAAACACAATAGCAAACTGGATAAAAACACTATAATTCTCATCTTTCCTTATCTGATAAAAAAACCAACTAAAGTTTACTGCTAATAAAAATAACTCAAACCCCCAATTAAAAATTAAATTTGTCAACAATTCACACTAATTTACAATTATACCAGACATGTTTTTCATAACCCAACCTTCAACTTGTTCACAAATTTTTCAGTTTCACTGATAAGAATATCAATTTCACCGTGAAACATATTTTCTCACGAAACATCAAACAATAATCACTATACTATATCTATCATTCATAAATGCAGCCACATATAGAGAAATCCTAATTTTATCAAGACAATATGATGCAGCGCTTCCTCAAACACATATAAGCAGAATCGTGTAATAATAACCTTCATATGCACAACATATTGGAATCACTAAAATTTAGTGTTTTATCGTTCTCGGATTTACGGTATTTGTAATATCATTTTTCCTTTGTCACCAATCTTTTAATACGCGTGCCGCTTCCTTGACAAATCATATTTCATTTTCCATTCATCTTCATTTCTGTTCATCAGGAAGAGACTGTTCTGTACTACAAAAATTCTCAGGGACAGATTAGTAGAGAATGACAGCCCTTAGAGGTAGGGTTGTAAACCACTTAATGTCATAAGATCAAAACAAAGAATACATGCTTATTCAAGCAAATCATAGAAAACCGACAAATTTTCCTTAGTTGATTCAATCAAAATACCCTTAACATGATCCATTTTATAAGAGTAAAACTCACATTTATATAAGTACACCGAACATAGTCCTTCATTTTCCACCGTAAACCATTGAGGTACAAATCAATTAATTTTCTCCCTATGTTGATATTCAACATAATTCCTCGAAAGTTGAACTCTAAATCTTTACAATAATATGTCATCTCATATATACCTATATCAGAGCATACAAGGCATGCTAATTGTAAGATCAGGACAACCGCAGGCTACACCAATCATATACAATTCTTTAATCTTAATCAACAAGATGAACCTTACCATGCTAAACTGACGAGTCCACAAAATTCCTATTTGATATTGGAAGATCAATATGAATAACATTTCTATCAGCAATTAATTCAAATAATAGAAATCATCTATATTGGCAGCAAATTGAGTAATTCTCACATATCAGTCATCAATCACTTCAACAATGATCTGTTATTGTAGAAATGAAAGAACAGAGGATATAGCTTTTCAACTAAGGTTCGGCATAACAGCTGGAAATTAAATTCTATGTGACTTCACAAACAGTTAGAGTGAAGTTTAGCTTGAAATTGACTTGTAGGAAGGGGATTACTCAAGTCAAGTCAAACAAAACAATTATATCAACACAATATCAATAATCCCATCAGCAGTGCAGCAGTGCCAAAAAATCGCAATTAGAATAGTATTACAAGAGAGAGATGGAAGGTTTCCACCTACATTTCAAGAAATTAAAACTTTGTAGCTTTTCGACAAACAGTTGGTGTGTCATTTTGGTTAAATTCAATTCATAGCAGAGAAATAATCGATCCATACCAACCATTTTAATTTCTAATCCAATAATTCACATGTATCAGCAACATATTGACAATTTCAACGCAACAATAGTAAACCATCCATTGTAAAATCACGATTAAAGTTGGATAAAAGGTAGAAGACCAGAAACTCAAATCAGAATTCCGTGTAACAGCTCGCGTGGTGGAGAAGATCAATTATCTGCAGCTGTATAGCTCGCGAATCAGAGAATGAATGTTGAGACCAAATAGAGTTACACCACCTCTGGATCTAGCTTTGGGATTCTCCGGTTTAGCGGAAACAGAGCTCGGCCTCACCGCCATCGAAAGATTCGGCGAAGGTAGGGTATTTAGAGAAACGACAGTACGGTATCAGTGACGAAAATTCACTCGAAAAATCACTTTTAATTCCAGATTTGATGGTTTACATCCATTTGCACAGAAAAAACGAGATAAGATTGAAAAGCTCAAAATATAAACAAGGCTCGAGTTCTTAGGAGCTTCAGAAAATAAAAAATGACAAAAATCTCCAATGTTTTTGTGTTTTCGGAAATAGATCTGAGTTTCGAGGTTTCTTTTCATAGATTCTTAATAAAATAATGAATGATTAAAACACATCTTTCAAACGACGAAACTAAAATTGTAATTGAACACTTTAGGATAGGGTAGCAATCATTGCTGAAGAGCAAGAAGCATTTTCCCTTGATCCTGTCTGGTTCTCCGAGCATGAAAAATGTAGAAAATTTTACGGAAACTAAAACTCCAGAATGAATAAAATCACGCCAAAGCCCAAGCTTCCCACAGACGGCGCCAGTTGCAAGAGCTGGGTTAAAGCTCTCGCAGCAAAATCAGAATTGATCTTCTCCACTATCGGAATCACATCGGAAATCTGCAAAACAGAAATCAGGGAGGCCCCCGGCGTAGACACTCCGACGCCCAAGTCAGTATTTTAGAGAGAGAGAAACGAAAAGGGTGTAAATGATAGAGAAGAAGATACCTCAATTTAGGGTAAATGGGGTATTTATAAGCTTACCATAGTGAGGCATTTTAGTCTTTCCAACTATGAGGGATCTAATGATACTAACTTTCGGAGTTGAGCTCCATCAAGTCTAGAATGTCAGGTCCGAAGAATGTCAGACCTGAAAGCATCAAGGCTCAAATGTCAGCTCTGAAGCATGTCACGTTTGAAACGTCAAGGCTCAAATGTTAGAGCTCAGATGACGATCTTCTTCAGCTCTGAGATGATCAGGGCTGAATTCTTCACCATTGCTTCTCATGTGAGTCTAGTTCTTAAGTGGACCTGTTGAATCTCATATTTGACTCTTTCAGATTTGGGCTTGCTCAAATCTTGGGCCGTTATAATCCGTACCTGCAATGTATGAGACTCTAATTTCGGCCCTGCATAAATAATACCATATCAAAACATATGGTGATTAATAATCTGTGTGTGTGTTTGTGTCTATTTTAATTTTTTTTTTCTTTTGTGAGTTTACAATGACTGTTCTGTTTACATATAAGGAATAATATTTTGATAGTGCCTTTGAATTTTTTGGATTAGAAATTGTGATTTGCATTTTTTTTGGAGTAGTAATATCTGAAGTGAGGAATTCACATTGTTTTTTAGAATAAGTAATTGAAGAGTCTTAAATTAGACCGATGAGATTATAAATATAATTTTTTTTGAAGGATATATTATCAAAATTAAAATAAAATATATATATATATATATATATATATATATATATATATATATATCAAAAAGGAATTGTGATTTACTTTATAGATACTCCCTTCAACGGAAGTCCAATTAAAATCAGAGCAGAGACCGTCGAGTCAAAAGCCCTCTCTCTCTCCACTCCACTCCACTCCACTCCACTCTCCATCACCATGATCATCCCCGCTCTCACAGAGGCTAGACCCACTCTCTCTGTAAAGGTAACCAACATTCCCCCGATAGCCATTGCCACAGACCTCCAAACATATCTTGAATCCGTGCTCGGAGAAGACTCAGTTTTCGCCGTCGAAATCTTCACAGAGCGTGAGAACTGGAAGTCGAGAGGCCATGGCCGCGTCCAATTCGAGAGCCCAGAAGCCAAGATCGAAGCTTTCTCACTTTCCCAGAACAGAAAGCTCCTTTTCAAAGGGTATTACCTCTCAATCACCCACTCATTGGAAGAAATCATCATCCGACCCGTGGATCCCAAATACCGGGTCGGAGACGGTGGCGGTTTGGCCCTGTTCGCCGGGAGTATGCTTAGGGCTAATTGCATGGGGATTTTGGAATCTTGGGATGGAGTTAAGCTCTGGTTTATGCCTGAGAGGAAAAAAATCCATTTCTTCGTGAACCATGAGAGAGAAAGTTATAAATTGGAGGTGCAATTTGGGGATGTTTTGGAGAGTAGAGGGTGTTACTTGGGTGGTGGTGATAAGAAAGTTGACGCCATTCTTTTGAAGGTATGGTTGTTGCATTTTGAATTGTCTGGATTCTGTTCTTTAAGGTTTAGTGATTTCTGTACTGTTCTGTTTGCTGATCACTCTGTTAGGGTTTCTGTGCTGATCACTCTGCTAGATTGTGAACAATTGGGGTATTTATTCGAGTTTACTGCGATGATTCGACTTTGTTAATGCAGTGATAGTAAGAGTTGCCTTCTAGTTACTGTTTTATGTTGCCTTCTAGTTACTGTTTTATTGGTGTGGTGATCAAGTTCTGTTGCCTTAAAATTATTCCACGGTAGGAGTTTTCTTGACGAATGGTGTTTCGTGTTTATTGAATTCAAGTTTGGTCAGAATGATGAATCAATGGACGCATGAACTTGTTGGTGTCTAATACATTTGCTTCTTGAAGTTTGGTTTCTATTGAGTTATATGTGTTTGATTTATTTGGTTGTATCACCCACCTCATGTAGAGGCTTGTTCTCATAGGTAGTTTGTGTAAGGTTTGCTGCAGTTTTCCCTAATAGATGTATGGACATACGAGACACGTGTTTGGAGAGCTTATATCTGATGTAAGATGTGAACAAACAGATCAAGTACTTCTTGAGAGGGTAGTATTCTAAATTTAAAGTATGCTATATGTGCACACGTTGACAATTTATAATACTAGTTTATTTGAGTTCGAACATGAAATAAGCAAATGGCCTTTGTTTCCACTTACTGGCAAAGAAGGTTTATTAATTGAAAACTTTTTCCTTCCCACTCTTCGAAGAGAGCTAGTTGTTTGTTTTGACAAATGTTTTAACAAAACTAAGGCTTTAACAAACAACAAGCAATATTAAAAATGTATGCTCTATAAAGGCTGTGTGTAGTTTTTCGCTTTGTTATTTATGTTCATATGTGTGCCATTTCTATGTTTTCATTTCGTACCAGCTTCATTATTGACTAATGATCTGCAATTTGAAGTCTTTTTTACTCTAGGACTATACTTTGCCTTTTGATATTTTTCTGTTTGGTTTGTTTTATTAGAATTTGTTTTCTGGATGCAGTCTTTCTTATTCTTTCCTTTTAATTCCCCCCAGCTTAAACATGCACCGAAAATATTCAAAAAGCTTTCTGGGCCAAAGATTGCATCAAGATTCGCTACTGACCGGTATCACATATGCAAAGAAGATTTTGACTTTATTTGGGTTCGAACAACTGATTTTTCGAGTATGAAGTCAATTGGATTATTGTCTGCACTCTGTTGGAAGATTGAAGAAGGATCCTCAAATGTAGATCTATACACTTCGTTGCCATACTATACAAAAGATGTGACTGAACTAGTGTTTGAGGAAGTACAGTTTGACCATGCCTCCAATTTAGTTCCGATTATAAAAAACAACTCAGATTTTCAAGTAGCTTATGAGGTCCTCTTTCAGCTCAATTCACTGGTGCATTGTCAAAAGTTGAGCCTTGCAGCGGTCAACACCGATCTTTTTCAGATCCTTAGCAGATTAGACATGGACACTGCTCTGTTAATTCTTAAGGAAATGCACAAGTTGCACTCTACTTGTTACGAACCTAAGTCATTTGTTGAGAACCAACCTTCCATTACCACTCACAAGTGCAAGAATCTTCCTTCAGCAGCCTCTAAGAGACTAATCGAGCATAACATAATGAGCTGTCATAGAGTTCTCGTAACTCCAACTAAGATATTCTGCTTGGGTCCTGAACTTGAATCCTCCAACTACATTGTGAAGAATTTTGCTTCTTACGCTTCAGACTTCATGAGAGTCACGTTTGTTGATGAAGATTGGGGTAGGCTTTCTCCCGGTGCTGTTTTTATGAGTATAATGAAGGGCATCTTTGCAAAGCCCTATAGAACAGATATCTATCATAGAATAGTTTCTGTTCTCCGGGACGGGATTGTTATTGGAGACAAGAAATTTGAATTCTTGGCCTTTTCTGCCAGTCAATTACGTTCAAACTCAGTTTGGATGTTTGCTTCGAACGATCATGTCAAAGCAGAAGATATCAGAGAGTGGATGGGCTGTTTCAGCAAGATCAGAAGCATCTCAAAATGTGCAGCAAGGATGGGTCAGTTGTTCAGCTCATCGACGCAAACTCTGCTGGTCAACCCACGTGATGTTGAGCTTATTCCCGACATTGAAGTAGTTTCCGATGGCGTCAAACATTGTTTCTCCGATGGAATTGGAAAGATTTCCTTTGCATTTGCTAGAGATGTTGTCAGGAAGTTGGGTTTGTCTCATATCCCATCAGCTTTCCAGATCCGTTACGGTGGCTATAAAGGGGTGATAGCTGTCGACCGACATTCCTTCCGGAAGCTCTCACTGAGAAGCAGCATGCTCAAGTTTGAGTCCACCAACTGTATGCTTAACATCACAAAGTGGAGCGAGTCCCAGCCTTGCTACTTGAACAGGGAAATCATTACTTTGTTATCGACTTTGGGAGTCGAGGATAGTGCGTTCTTGGCAATGCAAGAAGAACAACTTCAGCTGCTGGGAACAATGCTGACAAACGCCAAGGCAGCACTTAATGTGTTGGAGAGCACCGGTGGAGGTGATATGAAAAGCTTGATGGCCAGGATGTTGCTCCAAGGCTATGAACCGAAAAACGAGCCGTATCTTTTGACAATGCTACAATCACATCTTGAGAACCAGATCTCTGATCTAAGAGGCAGGTGCCGCATCTTCGTCCCAAAGGGCCGCGTTTTAGTTGGATGTCTGGACGAGTCGGGGACTTTGGAGTATGGCCAGGTTTTTGCTCGAATAACCATGACTAAGGCTGAGTTGGAGTGTCCGAATCAGCCGTTTTTCCAGAGGGTGGATGAGACTACTTGTATCCTTAGAGGCAAAGTTGTGGTCACAAAGAACCCATGTCTCCATCCAGGTGATGTCAGGGTACTTGAAGCTGTATTCGACGTGAGATTGCAAGAGGATAATCTTGTCGACTGCCTCGTTTTCCCTCAGAAAGGAGATCGGTATACTTTTCTTTCTTTCTTTGGTTCTTCTTATCTATATGAGTTTCAGTTTATGATTTGAAGTGATGTTTTGTAGGCCTCATCCAAATGAATGCTCTGGTGGAGATCTTGATGGTGATTTATATTTCATAAGCTGGGACGAAAGTCTCATCCCGCCTCGAACTGTGACCCCGATGGACTACACTGGACGACGACCACGCATCATGAACCATGAAGTGACCTTAGAGGTAATCCGAAACTTCTTGCCTCCATTTAGGTGGCGTTTACTTTAGGTGATAGATTAGATTGGCCATATGATTGAGTATTTGAATGATATGATCAAACATGCTCATGAGCTGTTCGATCTATTAAATTATATGATTGAGTATTTGAACGATATGATCAAACATGCTCACGAGCTGTTCGATCTATTAAATTATATGCTAGATTACATTATTTTATTTTTATCTATTTTTCTGCAAATCTATCAGGAAATCCAAACGTTCTTCGCTGATTACATGATCAGCGACACTCTGGGCGCGATCTCTAACGCTCATTTGGTCTATGCCGACTGTGAACCCGAGAAAGCTCTGAGTCACAAATGCCTCGAATTAGCAAACCTTCATTCTATGGCAGTCGACTTCGCCAAGACAGGAGCTCCAGCTGAGATGCCTAGATATCTAAAGCCCAGAGAGTTTCCAGATTTCATGGAGAGGTGGGAGAAGCCCACGTACGTCTCACATGGCGCGCTAGGCAAGCTTTATCGTGCCACCGTTCAGTTCATTCAGCAAACAAACCCGAACCCTGATTTCCCAAGTGAGATACCACCAGATGCATTCGATCCTGATCTGATCGTAAATGGCTACGAGTCCTTCGTTGAAGCTGCTGAGAGCCACAAAGAGCAGTATCTGGAGAGAATGATCGCGCTTTTCCATTACTACGGAGCAGAGAGTGAAGTCGAGATACTGACGGGCAACCTGCATAGGAAGTCGTCGTACTTGCAGTACGATAACCGGAGATACGGAGAGGTGAAGGAGCGGATTTTGGTATCGGTGAAGAGCTTGATGAAGGAGGTGAAGGGGTGGTTCAAGAGTAGCTGCAGCAGCGACGACGAGCAGCAGAAGGTGGCGTCAGCGTGGTACTACGTGACGTACCACCGGAGCTACTCACACGCAAGCCGGAACTGCCTCGGATTTCCATGGTCTGTGGGTCATATCTTGATGGATATAAAGGCAGCTAAAATTAAGATGATGATTGAGTACCCAGTTGAATGACATGCATGCATGAGTGAGAAATGCCAACATGTAACGAGATGATTGATATGATGGAATGGAATTAGGTATGAAATATCAATTTGTATTGTTATGATAGATCTCGCCAATCAATTCACAGTCGTGTTTCTGTTTGCGTGGAATGTGTACAATTGATGTTCTCCGTACATATTTCAGTTGACGTAGCATCTATAGACGGCTGACTAATGGGTGGTTGCTTAACCTTACATCCTCTAAATGAGATGGTATTATATAGCTTGTATGTATATTTCAGGTTTTCTTTTTCTTTCCAAGTAATCATAATACTATATAATACTATGCTAATGATGATAATTTTTTTAGTAATGGTAAATTAGTTAAGAAATAAGAGCAATTTATATTTTGATTGGGTTTTCCTATGTTTTAAATTTTTTTTGAATTGTATATCAATGATAAAATTTCATTTATAGGAATTTTAGTTGTATTATTATTCTTTATCGTGAGAATTCGAAACGGATAAATTACTGTGAAATATACCAATCCTTGAGGCTTTCCAACCTTCATAATTCGATATTTTTTGTCACTATCATTAACTTATTCCGAAGAAAATTTATTTTTTTATTTTTTATTTTTATTTTTATTTTTCTCTTCTTTAAACTAGCAATTAATCATATATCTCGCATACACGAATCTTTGGCTTGAAAGTTTGAGAATTAAAATATTCAATCTTTTTAGATCATGAATAATAAAGAAGAACCACTCACACCAAAAGAGATAATGCTAAAAATTCATTCATAAACAAAAAAGAAACAAAGCATCAAACTTCCAAATTGACTAATCTTACAAACTTTCCACATCAAAACATTATCGCTCCAACAAATAACAATCATAATTAAATCCAGGAATCACACAAGAATAAAAAATAAAAATTACTTCCTTAAAGCTTGCACGCATAGACATATATACAAATATTAAAACAATACTAATATTGATCATATATTATTATGAATGAAGATATATTTTGTTCTATATCGATTTTATACATTACATTAATGATTTATGAATTTAAATGACAATATAATTTATATTTTCAAAAATAAAACATATTTAGACGGTTCGGGCCCTAAACCGGCGGTTCCGACCCGAAACCAGAACCGTCCAATACGGGCCGGTTCCGACCCGGAACCGTGGACTGTGGCTGCCGGTTCCGGTTCAAACTTTCCCGAACCGGAACTGGCCCGTGAACACCTCTAGCTGTAATGAACTATAATCGCACAAAAAAAAATGAGATACTGATTGAATACAATTAACTAGATATATCATCAAACAATAAACGATTGAAAAAAAAAAATCACGCATTCGTATTTTTACAAATCAATAAAAAATATTGCAATCTATATGATAAAATTTAGTAGTAAAATAAAAGCAAGTGTAGCGTCTACAGCTAAACAAAAGTGGGCCCGTCGTTGCCGAGGTCCATTGAGCCCTTGG
Source organism: Agastache rugosa (assembly GCA_031470985.1). Taxonomy (NCBI): domain Eukaryota; kingdom Viridiplantae; phylum Streptophyta; class Magnoliopsida; order Lamiales; family Lamiaceae; genus Agastache; species Agastache rugosa. Next base: position 31,704,642 of record CM062605.1, read on the forward strand.
CGTACCTGGACGAGAAATTCCGCGATGCGTAATAGTAGCCGTCGTCGTCCCCTTCAGGGGTGAATTCCCCGCTATGCCCCGGCCCCTCGTCGAAATTCATGGCGTAACTCAGGGGATCGTATTGGAAATTTGCGTGCTTGCCGCTGCTGCTGCGGTTCCGGTTGAACCGGCGGATGAACGTCTTCCACCTGGGGCCGGCGACCAGCTCCGACCACTCGCGGATCTTCATCACCGCGCCGAAACCCCGCGACCAGAGGGAATTGCCGCTGCCACCGGTCTCCGCCGGGCGTATCCTCTGCCACCACGTCAGTCCGACGGATGGGGAGGCGGAGGGGCTCTGGTGCCGATCGAAACACGGTAAGCTGAAGCAGCCGCGGCGGCGGCTGCGGACGAGCGCATCCGACGATTCGTCGATTGATTCCGTGGTTTGGATCGGAGATTCACGAGCCTCCATGTCTTATTATCTCATATATACGTATATATATGTGTATGTATAGGCGGAGAGTGTTACGATTACGAACAATTCCACACTCCTCACTCTCTCTCTCTCTCTCTGTGAATATGTATGTGTTGCTGAGCTCTGGATTGGCAGCAAATAACGGCTGAATTATTGATTCCTCTAAAAAAAACTATTGATTAGAAAATTATTTTCTGAAAATCGCCTTTAGCGCAACTGTGTGTAGCGGTAGTTTGGGTGGGTAAAAAGGTCATTTCGATAGAACAAACTGGGACCGGATTCCTGGCCAACCGGGCTCGGTGTAAATGGGCTAGGTGATTACGTGGCAAGGGATAAGGTTGAGCCTTCACTACACTTTCCTCGCAACAATTTTTATTATTTTAAAATAAATCATAATTTTTTTTTCATAAATTATAAAATAGTTTTCAAGAAAAATATTTTATAATTTATGATATTTTTAGAGGAATATAATTTATGATTTCTTTGACAACTCGCAGCAATATTTATTACTATAGATTATGATTTTTTAGATGATGATTTCTTGGATAACATTTGAAGCGTCCTTGTAATGAAAGTATACGATTAAATAAAGTTGTTTTCCAAACACAATCATCTAACTGATTTAAATTATTCCGTAATCCAAATTTTCCTCATATGCAAAGTTTGAGTAAGTTAGTATACAACATTAATTTGGAGTTTGTTTATACTGAGTGTAGGAGTTTAGATGAGGTGAAGAATCAAAGTTATATTTAAAAGAGACGATTACAAATATTCATCAAAATTTATAATGTATGAACGTTTCCGAACTTAATTTAATGTGCAAAAAACATAGAATGTGATGATTAAATTCGGCAAAAAGAAAAAAAAATAGTAAGAAATGCTTAAACCACCGGAATATTCCGCTGGCGCATATGTGGCAAAATGTAAAAATCAATGCCAAAAGGCCTTAGATTTAAAAAAAATAACCTTAATAATAAAATGCAAACTCATTAAGTCCAACTGGATCTTTGTATTTACCCCAATTTAAAATTTCAATAATTAGTAGTTAGGGTAGGAAGAAGGCTTCGATTAATTAGAATAAATCTTGCTGGGTCAACAGTTAGACGGCTAAAAGAGCCTTCAAGAAATATTTCAAATTAGGAATCGTCTTTAATTAAGTAATTATTCCTGCAATATATTATTAAAAAATAGCAATGAAATCTGATTTAACTGGTTATATAATTATTGTTGGACCCCTCCAAAAAAAAACAAAAGGAATTGCTGTTGGAAGACAGCCACCAACCTTGCCAAAAATAAAAGGTAAAAAGACAACAGTATTCTTCTAATATAAAAAGAGGATATGCTCAAATAGGATAATTTAATTATTTTCGGATTATTTGAAGAAGCTTGATGACATATAAATGTTTTATAAAATTATTCCAATAACTAAACATTTATATGTTACAATTACATCATATAAGTTTAATATGTTTTCAATTTTCAATACATGGAACTTCTAGTATCAATATCTACACACACACACACACAATTCATACTTTTAAAGACAAACATACATATAGAACCGTGTGTGTGTGACTGTGTGTGTGTGTGTGTGAACATGTTACATCGTAGTATCAATCTCCCAAATACTGAAAACTGCAGAATGTCAATTTCAACTAAAGGGGCCAACATGAATGATAAGGATATGCAACTAAAATGCCATCAAATATCAGAAATTCTTTGTTAAGACAGTTCTATTTCACTAAGTAACCTCTTCAAAATGTCCACAAGTACATTTTAGTATCGCAATCATGGCAGATCGGATAGAATATCCCAAACGAGAAACCTATCGTATCCAACAAGTTTACACGATTCTACATAAGTCATTCTCATAGAAAATCAACATAAAGATACACATTAAAGTGTAGACATGAATAAGCAACAAGAAGACATGATTTCTTAAATATGCATCTAGTTATGGATAATTTACCCTAGTCTTGCACCTGTAAGATGAGATGTAACATGATACATACGATTTAATAAAATTCGAAACAGAGAATCCAAAGAGACCTAAACCCCCTTTCCTTGCCCAATGAAACGAGACATGGATGCTACCTACATACGAACTGCTCTTTGTAAAACAAATATTTGTGAATATCCAATCAGGCATTTCTCTTGCAATATCCTATTGCCTTTCATAAGGTTAAGAACCCAACTTAGAGCCATCTATAAGACAATTGCCAAGCCAACGAAACTAGCCCGTCAAACAAAGCTACACACATCAATTTCACCATGAAATACTTAAATCACACATTCAAGTAAAATACTAACAACCAACATACCAAATTCAAATACGTAACATTAAACACAAATCACAACTGTCAGAACTACTAAGTGCATACATGCTTTACTAATATCAAACAGGTTTAAAACATACATACTAAAATTCACAGTCTGTACTAACAACCATTCAACTAAAATACTAACAACCAACATACTAAATTCAAATACGTAACATTAAACACAAATCATAACTCTCAGAACTATCAAGTCAAGTGCATACACTGCTGATATCAAACATGTTTCAAACACACATACTAATATATTCACAGTCCGTACCTACATTGTCATCACACTCCTACCTCCACCACGAGTTCTCACATAGACCTCCCCAGCCTCATCTGAACTCCCAGCATCCACTGCAATTGCCCCAAAAAGTGCACGGAATGCACCACAAACCACAGAAGGAGCTGTGGCATTGGTATTGCGCGCGACTCTCACAATATTCTGCAAACTGAGGCGGACTCCCTCAGCATTACACGAACCCTCCACCTTAGATGCCTCAGAAATCAGAAGGTTCAAATCCTTTGCAGAAATATCCATATCTTTTATTAGTACTTGCAGAGAGAGAGAGGTCTCAATGACACTCTCACCCAATATGCTCAGAGCCTTGTTGTTCTCCTCTGAGTAGGAGGAGTGCGTCATTGCGCGTCGCAGCAATCCAACTCTCTTAAATGTATAGCTAATACAGAATAGTTCAAGAAAACAAAGAGAAATTGTTGAATAAGTATTCCTTAATCTTGGTAGCATAACATAACCACACATAACCATAGAGCAAAATTTCAACTTTTTAATGCCGCAGGTACATTATTATATAAGCAGAGGAATCTCACAAAACTGCATAAGAATAAAATACACATACATGTGTGTGGGTGAGCGTGTGTGAAAATCATTGAATAAACACTCAAATTAAAAAAGAAGTGCGCAGATTACTTGATCTCTTTCTGCAGATTGGCTAGTGCGTTCGAGAAAGGCGTCGACACTCTTGATGAAAACTTAAACAGAGATGATTTTTCCCTGGAAAATGCCTATTAGCCAAAACAAGAAAATCATTAAAAGAAAACGAACACACACACAGACACACAGATGAAAACATATAAGTAGTTAAATGATGTGGGTTCTGAAAATGATGACTGAAAAGGCAAGGTTTTCGAGTGATCGTGCTTCTGCAACTTTACATAGCATTACTAATTTCATATTTTTATTTTTTAGAGAGAGAGAGAGAGAGATTACCTGCGCAGAGGAGGAAAGGAGGGTAAAGAAGAGAAAGATTAGGGAAATTGAAACCCTAAAACCCATGTTCTTTCTCGGTAATCTTGCTACGACGATGGAAAATCAGTGAGAGTTGAGAGTGACGGTGTTTACGGTTTACCTTACCTTTTTTCTGCAAATTCAAGTCAACAAATACACTTTTTATCTATTCCATAGTAATTTTGCATAGTGGTAATAGAATATGTTACTATGATTGTTGGGCTTTGCCTATTGGGAAGTGGGCTTTAATTTATTGGCCCAATATAAATGGCCCACCGTTTATCATTTAAACACCAATTTTATTTATTTACGTATTTATTTATTTATGTTCGGAATGAACCTTGAAAACAATTGAAATAGTGTTGTTATACTTTTTTTCAATCAACAAAATGTGTAATGTTTTGTGAGAAGTGATAGGCTACACATCTGTCGTGAGCATCACTTTTATTTTGTCGGTATTAGTTTTATTTTATTTTAATTTTTACATTGTATTTTATTCTAATACATTAGGGCTTGTTTGCTAGGGGTGATTAGGGTGTATAATATATATTATACACCCTAATATCTCGTTTGGTACAAAGTATGGAGCCCTTTATAAAATTCGGGCCGTATGATTTATACTTATTGTTGTTATTATGTTATACCATCTATGAGGTGGTATAAATAATACTGCAACTAAATATAAGAATAAATTACTATAATTTCACCCTCTTACCATAATTAATATGTTTTGCAGAGAATTTAATACATCATACCAACCACAATATTAATTCTTTATACATATTAAAACATCCCATCTAATCATATTAAGCCTTATCCCATCTTCATAGCAAACGAGAATTGAGATCGTTAAATTTATAAATTATATAAAAATCAAAGCTCTATTTATTTTTTTCCCTTTGACTTCAAATAAATGAATAAATAGAAAAATAAACTGAGCTTTGATTTTTATAAATTTAATTAATAATCTCAATAACCATTTATAATGTATTATAATAAAACACAATATAAAAAATTAAATAGAATATTGCTAATGCTGATGAAACATGAATGTTGCTCGAGGAATGATTTATAGCACATCACCCCTCTATGTTTTGTTTATAGCTCAAAATATTCACGATATATATAGACAAAATGAGGGTACATTATAATTGACATTATGATTCAGTCAATCATAAAAGCTAAAAATATAGGAATATCGAGGTAGCAAAATGATACTCCTATCAAATAAAGGGTTAATGTCCTGTAAATTACTCAACTTTCAACAATTTCTGGTTTTGCTCTCCACTTAAAGATTCTGCCTGTAAATTCCTCAACTTTCAGCAATTTATGGTTTGCTCTCCACCTAAAGATTTTGCCTGTAAATTCCTCAACTTTCAATTGTTTCTGATTTTGCTTCCAGCGATGGGATCCGGCAAGAATAGTTTTGGAAATTTATAGACGTGGTTTAAATTAATCTATATGGCACACTCGTGGCATATATGTAAATTAAAAAAAAAAAAATATTTCATGTCATCATCCCCACCCCTCTCTCAGTCTCATTCTCCCCTGCTTTCTTTCATTCTCGCAGAGATAATTCAACCGAGAAAATACAGATCATGCGCTAGAGGGCACCCATAAAATCACAAGAATTTTAAATCATACTCATACCCATACAATCTTGCGCATGATCTGTATTTTCTCGGTTGAATTATCTCTACGAGAATGAAAGAAAGCAGGGGAGAACGAGACTGAGAGAGGGGTGGGGATGATGACATGAAATATTTTTTATTTTTTTAATTTACATATATGCCACGAGAGTGCCACATAGATTAATTTAAGCCACTTCTATAAATTTCCAAAACTTTTCTTGTCGGATCCCATCGCTGGAAGCAAAATCAGAAACAATTGAAAGTTGAGGAATTTACAGACAAAATCTTTAGTTGGAGAGCAAAACCAGAAATTGTTGAAAGTTGAGGAATTTACAGGTAGAATCTTTAGGTGGAGAGCAAAACCAGAAATTGCTGAAAGTTGAGAAATTTATAGGTCATTACCCCTCAAATAAATGATCGATGAAAGGTTCTTACATTGTGAGAATTTCTATAATGTAAAATTGTAAATACGTAACACTGTCCATATAAGACATCCTATATATTACACTTATATATAACACATTTTGTTGATTAAAAAAAATATTTAACACATTTTGTTTTCCCTCTCTCTCTCTTCTCCTACATCTTTCTATTAAGGGAAAAGTAGCATATACAACCCTAACGTGTCAACCTCGATCTCATTTACACCCTTAAGGGAAAGGTTGGGGCTGCCAGAACTCCAACGTTTAAAAAGTATAGAGCCGTTAGATTGGAGGGGTTATTTGCCCCTACTTTTTAAACGTTGGGGTTCTGGCAGCCCCAACCCTTCCCTTAAGGGTGTAAATGAGATCGAGGTTGACACGTTAGGATTGTATATGCTACTTTTCCCAAAAATCAATTATGTCCAAGACATTATATTAAAAAATTATTTTCCTTTATTTAATAATCTAATTTGATGGAATCCAATTAATTATTTAATAACCAATCTTTAGAATATCCAATTATGATGGAAATTGATGTACATATAAGATCCAAAATCAATAGAATATCTATTATTATTGTATTTTAATATTATGGAAAGAATTATATATTTATTTAATAATCCTATTGATCCATCCTTAATTATATCAAATTAAATAATAATCCTATCGATCCATCCTTAATTATATTTATTCAACTTGCAATTGTTTGCACCACCAATTTAATTTGGCCAATTAATTACTTGGTTAAATTAAATTAATAGTTTCATTTTATATAAAATTTGATTTGATAATTTATTAAGTTGTCAATATTAATTTGTTTAATTTGACAAATTATAAAGTTGGTGTAAATAGAAGAAAATTTATACATTTTGGCATGTATAGTAAAAAATATATTTATCTATATATTATTAATAAAAATGTATGTCTATCTATTTAATATAAAAAAGGGAAAAGTAGCATATACAACCCTACGTGTCAACCTCGATCTCATTTACACCCTTAAGGGAAGGGTTGGAGCTGCTAGAACTCCAACGTTTAAAAAGTAGGGGCAAATGACCCCTCCCGTCTAACGGCGTTAGAGAGCCGTTAGATTGTAGGGGTTATTTGCCCCTACTTTTTAAACGTTAAGGTTCTGGCAGCTCCAACTCTTCCCTTAAGGGTGTAAATGAAATCGAGGTTGACACGTTAGGGTTGTATATGCTACTTTTCCCTTTTATTAATTAATAGTTGGGTGTCTTGATCATGAATTAAATTTCATATCTTATATTGATAATTTCGTATCTTTTTGTTGCAAGATTTCTTTTGTCATTCTTCTGCACCAAGTAAACTGTTCGTATTAATTACCACCTATAATTTCTTGTTCTTTTAATTTCTTTTCTTGAGCAATAACACCTTTCATTATGCTAATTAAAGTTCAATAGTAACATATTACGTAAATACTATAGTTAATTAAAAAGGAAAATATACACACATGGTTGAAAACAGATGATCTCTTCCGCAAGAAAACCAAAATTATTACACCAAATTCTTAGCAATTAGAATTATCGAGAGTCCTAATTTCGCGAGATCCATGCCACTATAAATATTACCTCCATTTACCCATTCTTCCATCCATTAAATTTCGAATCCGGTCACCTTAGCTAAACACCCTCACACTTTTTGCTATCGACTATCCTCATGGATACTGTCTTAAGCTCAATCGACTCGTGCAAGCCGGGAGGGTCCCACCACGGCCCCACCACCGCCCCCGACGCCACCCTGGGCCGCCACGTCGCGAGGCGTCTGGTCCAGATCGGCGTCGAGGACGTCTTCTCGGTCCCCGGCGACTTCAACCTCACCCTCCTCGACCACCTAATCGCCGAGCCGGGCCTCAACAACATCGGCTGTTGCAACGAGCTGAATGCCGGATACGCGGCCGACGGCTACGCCCGTGCCCGTGGCGTCGGCTCGTGCGTCGTCACCTTCACTGTCGGCGGCCTCAGCGTGCTCAATGCCATTGCTGGCGCCTACAGCGAGAATCTCCCGGTGATCTGCATCGTCGGTGGGCCCAACACTAACGACTACGGCACGAACAGGATTCTCCACCACACGATCGGATTGGCGGATTTCAGCCAAGAGCTTAAATGTTTCAAGCCGGTAACATGTTATCAGGTAAATTAAATCATTCAATCGTAGATCTTGGTGAAATTAATGATGCATGCCGTGGCGTAGCCAGAAAAAACCTTAGACGAGACAAATTTTTCTACGTTTTCAAAATTTTAAAATTTTTCATGCCAATCGGTTTGATGTTGGCACTGTTGCACAACAATTCACACAAAATGTTGATAATTTGACGATTTAATAAAGTACAAAAAAAATTGTTTGGCAGGGCTTAAGCTCGACTCGACTCTCGATTTTATCCTCGATTTGATTGTTGATTAAGAAGAACAAAAAAGTTGTTGTAATTTGATGATTTTATCTTGATTTATGCTCAACTCGACTCGATTCATTTATATTGCAGGCTGTAGTGAATAACTTGGATGATGCACATGAACAAATTGATAAAGCAATCTCCACAGCTCTAATGGAGAGCAAACCTGTCTACATCAGCATCAGCTGCAATTTGCCTGGTTTGCCTCATCCCACATTTGCTAGAGAGCCTATTCCTTTCTCTCTCTCCCCAAGGTATATATATATGTTAATTACTAATTATGATTGATTAATTAAATCTCAATCGATCAATATATAAACATATTTTCAAATTATGGCACAGATCAAGCAACAAACAAGGGCTAGAGGCGGCGGTGGCCGCAGCGGCGGAGTTCCTGAACAAGGCGGTGAAGCCGGTGCTGATAGGGGGGCCGAAGCTCCGTCTGGCCAAGGCCGGCTCCGCATTCGTTGAACTGGCCGATGCCTCCGGCTACGCGGTGGGGGTGATGCCCTCAGCCAAGGGGCTCGTGCCGGAGCACCACCCCCGCTTCATCGGGACGTACTGGGGGGCGGTGGGGACCCCATTCTGCGGCGAGATAGTGGAGTCCGCCGACGCCTACCTCTTCGCGGGGCCCATCTTCAACGACTACAGCTCCGTGGGGTACTCCCTCCTCCTCAAGAGGGAGAAGGCCATCATCGTGCAGCCCGACCGCGTGGTCGTTGGCAACGGCCCCGCGTTCGGGTGCGTACTGATGAAGGACTTTTTGCAGGAATTGGCCAAGAAAGTGAACAAAAATACTACGGCCTTCGATAATTATAAGAGGATCTACGTGCCCGAAGGCCACCCTCCGAAGAGCGAGCCGAAGGAGCCATTGAGGGTGAATGTGTTGTTCCAGCATATACAGAAGATGCTGACGGCGGAGACCGCGGTCATCGCCGAGACGGGGGACTCTTGGTTCAATTGCCAGAAGCTCAAACTGCCGGAAGGATGCGGGTAAACCCTATCGTTATTAACAGTGTATTTACAGGCTATTAACCCGAGTATTAATTTTTTTTTTAATTTACATTAACTCGAGGGGGAAAAGTTGGTATTCTAGGTATGAATTCCAGATGCAGTATGGATCGATCGGGTGGTCCGTCGGAGCTACGTTAGGGTACGCGCAGTCCGTTCCGAAGAAACGGGTGATCTCGTGCATCGGAGACGGGAGTTTTCAGGTCGATTTTTAAAAAAAAATCTTGTGCGAACCCTAACCCTAATTTTTTATTTGATTGCACATTGTGCTGAGATTTTTCTTGGTGTTTTTTCCAGGTGACGTGTCAGGATGTTTCGACTATGATCCGTTACGGGCAGAAGAGCATCATTTTCTTGATCAACAATGGCGGATACACCATTGAAGTGGAGATCCACGACGGGCCTTACAACGTGATCAAGAACTGGAACTACACTGGTTTGATTGATGCGATGTGGAACGGCGAGGGCAGCTGTTGGACTACTAAGGTACGTCTGCAAAACTTCTTGAGAATCTAGAGAGAGAAGGAGGAGAGAGAGAGAGATGAAAATAAATGAATTGTACGTTGTTGCATGCAGGTGCAGTGCGAGGAGGAGCTGGTGGCAGCCATAGAAACAGCAATGGGGGAGAAGAAGGAGAGCCTGTGCTTTATTGAGGTGATTTGCCATAAGGATGATACCAGCAAAGAGTTGCTGGAGTGGGGATCGAGGGTCTCCGCCGCCAACAGCCGCCTTCCCAACCCGCAGTAGGGTTTTTCCGGCGGCGGAGGATTAGTGTTGTTAATGAGAGACGACCGAGTGAATGAATAATTAATATCTATATCTTTAACTAATCTACTATTTTGTGAGGAATGTTTGTTTTCATGTAGTTTCATGATTTATATATCTCATTCCATTCCAACTTGAATTTGGTGCTAAACAGAAATCACTTTGGATCCTTTGTCTTAATTTTGGTATGCTCTTTATCTTTGTTATCACATTTTTTAAAGTTTTCTCTTTTTCAATTTGTGTGTTAGTTTGATTTTGCGAAGTTAATAATTGATTATTAGAGTTGATAATTCCAAAAAGAGGTATATAATTTTTTTTTAAATTCGATTTTTAGCAATAAGTATCAATTATGGTTCTTTATATAATTCTAAAATTTTATTTTATTATAAATATTATGAATATGATAAAATTATTATTAGAACAGGAGTGATGAGACATATTTGTTAGACATAAATAAGATATTATCTAAATCGAAATTAACGTTTCCAAATCCAAGTATAATATTTTTAATTTGCAATACTTTACGTAGGAAGTACAGTAAAATATTACGAATATATCTATACATTAACATATACTTGCATGTTTATAAATTAACATGATACTATCACACACACACATATATTGTCATCCAATTAAAATTTATATGTATTTAGTTATTTTATTTTTATATACTACATTATAACCATCAATGCACACAACACCAAAAAAAAGACTATCAATGCACACATTAATGATTAATGTTGGATCAATATTCATTATTACAACCACCTTATAATAAAACCAATAAAGTCTTCTTTCATCAACTTTTTTTTTTGAGAATTCTTCTTTCATCAACTTTACTTATAATTTGAATGTAATTGAATTCTTAAAATCTTGATAGTCGACTTTACATAGGAAACTAATTAGTCACTTCATACGACTGGTCTCCAACAATAAGAGTCGGCTTAGACTTTACTCTCTCTCTCTCTCTCTCTCTCTAATCTCCAACACCAAAATTCGCCTAAAAGCTTCACACTCGCAACATGCCGGGCCCGGGCCCACACATGATTTACGCCATCGGGTCGGGCCAAGGACTGATGCATGTATCGAACGGCAGGTTCGGCCCGCACCACTGTGTTACCTACGCCATCAACGCCTTCTTCGGGCCGGACATAGGATCCTTCTGCGAGTGGCTGAGCTCAATTATGGGTTCGGGCCGGGTCTTCGGCTCCTCTGTCGAGCAATGGATCCACGACCCGTTTTACTATGCTTTGATTCTGGGCTTCCCTCTCTCTCTTCTCTGCAGCTGGGTTTCCCGATTTCTCCTGCAAAAGGGCCTTCTTGATTCTTTTTCTGGGGTCAGTATGAAAAGCAAGTGCTGAATTATGACGACTTTTTTAATTTTTTTAAACGTTTCTCAAATTTTTAACTTTTTTTTAATTCAATGCAAGATATTTTCCATTGGGAAGTTCGGAAGTGAATCAAATTGAAAGAATCAAAAAGTCGATCCTAAATTTTATATCTTTTTTTTTATCCTTGAAGCAGTTGAATCTCTGAGTTTGATGAAAATTACGTCATGACCCCTTTTTTCCACTAAATTTCGCTGAGGTTTATGGAATTTAGTGACTTTATTGGCTGCAGTGATTTGGCTGAGCATTCTGGGATGGTGAATTTTCTGTTGTGATGTTTAGTTAGATTCTTAAAAAAATAAAAATAAATAAATAAATAAAACAGGGGTTTTTCTAATAATTTTGCCTTGCAAATTAGTTATTTTAGGTGCTTTTGCTTCTACCAATGTATCATGTATGTATTTATGTATGCACAAGCTATTCTAAAGTTTTGTTTGTGTTAATTTTAAGGTTATATTTGTGTAATGAAATAGGAAAACTACGAACTAGACTTGCTATGAAAACAATCAATTATATGTTGAATTAGGCTCAAGTTGATATATTCTGGATCATTTCGTGATTTAGAAAAAGATTGTGAAATTCAAACTGTTGTATGTATTCTGATTTCTGAATGTAGTAGTGGTGGAAGATTTAGGATACATGTATCAAGATCTCTTTGGCCAGATCTAACTTTAGTTCATAATCGAGGATCGTTTTGTTATTAGTTCGAGTTGCTTGCTTCTCACCGAGAGTTTTCTTGTTCAGGTGCCCCTAACCGCGAGACAGTGCTTCTTGCTCATCTTTGCAGGATCTTTGTCACATTTTTTCTTAGATCATCTGTTTGAGGTAATGCTGGCCTTTTTAAATAATCGAGGTCAATATTAGAGGCTATTTATCTCTAAATGTGAACATTACTGTGCTACTGATCAGTTTTTGAAGTTTGCTCTTAAGTTGGGAGGGGACAGTGTTGTTGTCTTGAGCACGTGCTTGTTGTTATGAGCGGTGGTTTGAAGTTTCTTGAATGCGATTTCATGCATAGCACACTCAACTGTTGTGTTTGGATTTACAGGAGAACGGACATTCCTCCATGTATACTTGGATATTGAGCACGGGGTGGTGGAAAACACGAGCACCAATCAATCCTGATGCCGTTGTTGTTATTGGCCTTCTGTGTGCAACCTTGATTGGAGGTTTTATATATATCTACAGGTTTCTTGGAGGTGTTTGTGAGTAAATTCCTTAGCATTGTTGAGATCTAGCAATGGTTATCGTGATGTTCTTCACCCTGTCGTTGCTAACTCCTCTTGCAGAGTGAAGCCCTTGAAGTCGGGGAGAAGACATGACCACAAATCGTTGAGGTTGACTTTGGTAGTGGCGGTTGCATACTGCCTGTGGTGTGCGAGCCAGATTTATTTGGTTAGTCCTCGTCGTCCAGCAGTAGGCGAAGAGGCTGACTTGGGAGTTCTCGTGTTTCTTGGCATCTTCTTCTTCTTCCCTCACTGGCTGTGTGTTCTGTCTATGAACACAAGGGAGATTGTTGACTCTGCTGATCAACTCCCTCTTTGAAACTGTTGGGGAAATTTGAAGATGATTGTGCTTGCTTAAAGCTCTGTTTCTTCATCAATGGCTGCCTGATATTAAGTAGAACCACCAACGTGATCTCTCTCTCTCTCTCTCTCTCTCTCTCTCTCTCTCTCAAGAGGTTGCTGAGTTGGTATCGTCGTGGTCAGAGAATGAGGAATGTTATAGGGTAGTAATACAATTCGCTTCAATTTCGAATCATGTTTGTAAAATGGCGTGCAATTGATCCGCATGAGTTGATTCTTTTTCATGTTCTTATGTTGGCAAGAACTTATATATATTGTGCGGTTGGCCATAATTAGGGAGTAATTAAGGAGATTTGGAGGTAATCAGGGGTAATTAAAATGTACTAATTTCAATTAGGACTTCTTAATCTTAAGTTAGGGTTTACTGTAAACCTCGTACAAATTCAAAATGGTGGTCTATTTCTCTACTCAAATAATATCTACCTTATATTTCTTAAAATTTGTGACACCCACCAAAAGTCACACTCGTGATGGACGGAGGTAGTATGATTTGTGTAGTCACTTGTGGGATGAATGGACGGAAATATCCTTTATTTGAAAAGGAAGAATGAGAAAACACTAATTTTCCAAGCCATTGCAATGTCAGTATTAAATTTGTAATTTTTCGTTAATAATTTATTATTACAATTGATTATTTCATAATTAGGAAATATAATTTGTTTAAAGTTCAATTTATATTAATAAATATTTATTAAGATTTATTTTATAAATATAAAATTTACTAAACTAATTGTATATTAATTGAGAGGCTAGGATGATGGGACGTAATTGTGAGACAGGGAACCGTTCAAAACTGTACATTATTAGTGCATCACCATTGGCTGGTGCATGTCCATTATATAGTGAGTTGCACTTGGGTACATCATGATGTACTCATACATCCGGTTCAACCCGCCCCGCCCCGACCGATCCGATCAAGGTTGACCGGTCAACGTCTGACCGTTGACTTTTTTGTTTTTTTTTCTCCTCTTCGCCTTCGACTTCGATTTTTTATTTATAGATAATGATTGTGGTAACATTAATATTTTTTAGCTCGCTCCGAGGCCATCGACTCCCCTCGCTCGACTCTTGAATTTTTTTTAAAAAAAATAAAAATAAAAATAAAAAGTCAACGCGGTCAACGTTGACCATTGATCGGTCAACGTTAACCGGTGCGGGTCAGGCGGCTCGGGTCGGGTCGCGGGTTGGATTGAACCGAATATATGGTACATCATAATGTACAAGAGTTTTTGCCTTATATAGTTGGGCTACAAGCCCAATAAACTACGGCAAAAAAACTTAAATTGGGCTTTGACCCCTCAAAAAGACAAAAAACTTAAATTGGGTTTTGGTATAAATCAACAAATTATTATTCTTTCCGTTCCAATAGTAAGATCTCACTTCTTTAATTGATGAGAGTATTAATTAATAGAAGTGAGACCTTGCTATTGGGACGGAGGGAGTATATAGTACTATACAATATACTAATTATACTCTATGGTAATGGATTGAGCAATAACAAGACCCATTATCCAATCATTATCCGTTTGAAATTTAAACAAAAACAAAAAACAAAAAAAAACAAAAAAAACAATATCCGTTTGTTGAAAGATTAATATTTTCTGAAAAAATCGAAGTCATTCATACCCACTTTGAAGAATCGGATGTAATTAATTTTCCCGGAAATTTCACAATAAATTTTTATTTATTTATTTTTTGTGGCATGCCAACAAGAATTTGAAAAAGTCCCAAGGGCTGGACCGCAACAAATAAGGCTGGTTTATGTGGACAAAATTGCTTCCCTAAGATTTTATCTTATTTTGGATTAGCTTTCTAAAAATTAAATGCCAAGCGGCGTTAACATCTAATAATGGGAAAATGATTCTATTGGTTTTGAATATGACGAATATTTCCAAAACAGTGGTTACAATTTTCTACTTCAGCCTTTTTGTCTTATTAATAATATGATTCGTTAGTGTGAGTGTGTTGGCCTAGCAGTAGAGTGGTTAATGCCCGATGCTAAAGGTCTCGGGTTCGAGTCCACCATGACGCGGTCTTTAAATTTAATTGCTAATTTATAAAAAATATATATATATAATATGATTTGTATGTGGTGGTATAGTATTACAATAGTCAATAAAGTATATGGGGAGCAAGAAATGCCTAAATTATTAATAAGGTTAATTCACTCTAAATAAAACTATTGGCCAATTTTGAATTCTTAACCCAATCTATTTTTTTGGCAAGAAATATATAAATTTTGTTAGGGTTTAGTTTTTAATCTAAATTCATTTTTTGGTGAAATTATGTTCTACGTGCACCAATTTTTTTATCTGCGTGATACTTATTCAATATATATTGGATCTGATGTAACTTCAAATTATCTACATGACGTGTTACATAATTTCGAAAAATTGGTGCCATGTAGGACATAATTTCAACGGAAAATGGATTTAGACTAAAAACAAAACCCTAACAAAGTTTATATATTTTCTCGCCAAAAAATAAATTGAATTAAAAATAAAAAAATTGCTAATAGTCTATGTATTTACAGTCAATTAACTCATTAATCCAAATTACATAAAGATTGCGAGGTGACATGCTATCATTTTTCACCGAAACAAAAATAAATTAATTTGTATTTGCGTTAGGTAAGTTTTAGTCGGTCCATAATGTGTGTGCGAATCAATCTGCAGGAATTTTCTCAATTTAATCACAACTTTTAAGTTGTTGTGGGTCACGATTTTGTTTTGAATTAGGTAGTTATGCATCACTTTATCAACTTTTAAAATTTTAAAATACTTGCTACCACTACATGTAGAATTGTTTAGAATATATATTACTTCCTCCGTTCCGTAATAAATGGCCACATTTCTTTTTTGGGTTGTCACGGGATAAGTGGCCACTTTCCTTATAAGGAAATATACCCCTCTCACAAAAGTTATGGGCCCACCACTTTCTATTTTTTTACCCTTTAAACATCATTCTCCTTAATTCCCGTGTCGAAAAGAATGTAGCCACTTATGGTGGGACGGAGGGAGTATTTTTAAAGAGTTGATACTTTATAGCTAATTAAATCAAAATATTTCGGTTGCAAATCAGATCCAACTTTTAAAACGTGTTTAAATCCCATTCCATCTTTTCTAATTTTTTTCGGTGATCTAAAAAATGATATGGCGCAAAAATGACATCATTTTGATGCGGTGAAAATATTTTCCTTTTGCCACATCATTTTTCAAATCGTAGAAAAAATTGATGGAGACGAAATTTACTGAAAAATGAAGAATTGCGATTTAATTAGTACAGTGCATTTTAAAAATTGAGTCTAATTAATTTAAATTTTATATTGTTAAATAAGCAAGTTGAGTTAGGACATAAAGTTTTTCATTTGTATGTCATTAAATGTGGGTTTGTGTTATAGAGTCTTTGTCCAAAATTTGTGACAATAATATTCATCCCCATCAAATTTGGTATGATGTAGATATTTACGTTTTTTAAATTAAGGAATGTACATATTTACGTTAATACCCCCACTTTGCATTTTAGTTACAACTATATTTTTCAAATTTACGCTAATACCCCAATTTACATTTTAGTTACAACTATATTCTTATTTGAAGGTGAAATATTTCTAGGAATAATAATTAGAAAGAAAACGACAGGTGGAAAGTAGCTATGGAGATAATTATTTATTTATTTTTTATGAAAGAAAACAGACATTCAGGAAAAGATAAGCGATCAGAGTGGATTATTGAGAAAAATAAGGCTTTGTTTGGTTTATTTCTCTGAGTTGGGATTTACTGTGTATGTATACTACACATAATTAATTCATTGAAGACAAAATTTATTTATGTTTATATGTTTATATTATATGGATGGATGGATTTAGACGTCATAGCCATATATGATATAAAAGGTGGTAAAACCTTGAAGTATTTCCCTAAAATGCTATTCTTTCAATCATTTTCACTTTTTAGGAGTTTGAAAATTAATACTGGAATATACTTTTCGCAATATAATTATTTTAAGGATACCAAACAGGCCGCTTAAAGAAGCTCAGCGCATATCTGTGCTGGACTGGAGTGTGTGTGTGTGTGTGACAAATATATAAAAACCATTCTCATTATCTTCGATTCTTCAAAAGGTTGCATCAAGAAATAGGAGAAGTTGATAAAGGGTGGAATAAGAATCATGGCAGCTCGCAGAATTTCCACCATGCTCTCTCGCTCTCTCTCTCTCTCCTCTGCTGCTACTTCTCTTGGTGACTGAACAATCCATCCTCACCTCCAGTGTGTGTTTCTCTGTGTGTGAATGTGGAGATAATAAAAAAATATGTGTTTTTTGCTGGTGATTCAAGTGTTTTAGGACTTTGAGATTGAAGGGTGTGAATAATCTTTGATGATACTAGTCAAAGTTCTGATCTTTTCTTTTTTCTTTTTCTTTTTTTTTTACTGCCCTTTTATTGGTTTTAGTTTTTTGATTATTATTACATGGTGATGGAGATGATTGAGTTTGTATGTTGTCTATGCTTAGTAAATTTCCCTTTTCTGATTTTTCTTGCAATCAATTAAATTTCGGAGCATCCTAGGAATTGGTAAACACTAAATAATTTTATTACATGATTAATGCAAAGATCTTGTCTTTGTACCAGTTTTGATAATTGATTGTAATATTTCTAGGCAGAAAATATGGATTGGGAAGAGGAATTATCCCAAGATTTAGTACTGCTGCAGTTCTTGAAGAACCAATAACCCCTCATGTTCAAATTAATTACACCAAACTTCTGATCAATGGGCAATTTGTGGATTCAGCATCTGGTAAAATCTTGAAATTCACCTTATTCTTGCGTACTAAAATTTATGCAAGAATTAGTTTATCTGCAGATTCTTTAATCAGTAATTGTATCTGTTCAGGCAAAACATTCCCTACCTTGGATCCTCGGACGGGAGAAGTTATCGCCCACGTTGCTGAGGGAGATAAAGAAGACATAAACCGCGCAGTCTCAGCTGCACGTAAGGCGTTTGATGAAGGGCCGTGGCCTAAAATGAGTGCTTATGTAAGGATGCATTTCCTTCATAATCTTGTTATGTCTTTCTTGATTAGCATTTGGATAGATAAGTCGATTTGAGGCTGCATTTGTTAAGTTTTTCTGTTATGGTGATTTAGGAAAGGTCACGGATAATGTTGCGTTTTGCTGATTTAGTCGAAAAGAACATGCAAGAGATTGCTCAACTCGAGACATGGGACAATGGCAAGCCTTATCAGCAAGCTTTGACAGCTGAACTTCCTATGTTTGTCCGATTATTCCATTATTATGCTGGTAATACTATCTGTTCAATGTTTGAGTTTGCCTCAAAGAGGCGGAATTCGTCTGAATCTGTTTGTTTTTGAGTATGCAGGATGGGCAGATAAAATCCATGGATTGACAGTGCCTGCTGATGGACCTCACCATGTTCAAGTTCTGCACGAGCCAATCGGAGTTGCAGGCCAAATTATTCCGTGGAATTTCCCTCTTCTCATGTTTGCTTGGAAAGTTGGTCCTGCTCTTGCTTGTGGAAACACTATTGTCCTCAAAACTGCCGAGCAGACGCCCTTGACTGCTTTGTATGTTGCCAAATTGTTCCACGAGGTAGTTACAGCAGCCCTTCTTTGTTTGATCCAATCTACAAAATGCATTAACAATTCTCCTCATTGTATCTGCATTCTTAAAATGGTTGAGATCAACAATGTTATTCATGATATCTTGTTAGTTAGTCCTAATTTGGAATTTGTTTCGACTTTGGATTAGGCCGGTCTTCCTGATGGAGTTCTTAACATCGTGTCTGGATTCGGCCCTACTGCCGGTGCAGCTCTTGCCAGTCATATGGATGTAGACAAGGTATTTAAGCTGCTCTGGCAACAAATACTCTCATACCTATGTATAAAATACGATCTCGGAGATTACGTTACATGCTTCTTGCTGCTCGTATTACTGATTCTGATGAATGAATTTAGTCTATATAGATAGTTCTTAACTACATTAATATTCAAACTGCTCGAGCTGCAAATTCCCATACTTTGAAAACTCTGCTGCTCTTGTGCAGCTTGCTTTCACCGGATCAACCGAGACTGGTAAAACCGTGCTTGAGTTAGCAGCACAAAGCAATCTGAAGCCAGTAACACTCGAACTTGGAGGGAAATCTCCGTTTATCATATGTGAGGATGCTGATATTGATAGAGCAGTGGAGCTAGCACACTTTGCTCTCTTCTTTAACCAGGTTAACTAACTTCCTTAACTTGATCACATTTCAATTTTCATGAAAAATATCACCACTCAAATTCAGATCCACATCCACCACCATCAATCTGTAGGGCCAATGTTGCTGTGCTGGTTCGCGCACATTTGTCCATGAAAACATACACGACGAGTTCATTGCAAAGGCTAAGGCGCGTGCTCTTAGGCGCACAGTTGGCGACCCCTTCAAGAAAGAAATCGAGCAAGGTCCACAGGTAGTTTTGTTGTTTTCTTCGATCCAAGAATCTCCACTAATACATTCATCAAAGAATGTGCTTAATCGAAGAAATCATATCAGATCGATGCAGAACAGTTCCAGAAGGTTCTTGGCTACATAAAATCTGGCATTGATAGCAATGCCACTCTGGAATGTGGAGGGGAACAGATCGGGTCTAAAGGCTTCTTCATTCAGCCAACTGTGTTTTCCAACGTCCAGGTATACTTTGTAGGCAATTTTTACACCGTATGCAAGGCGTATATACGATCCTAATTGATGCGTATGAATCAGGACGATATGCTGATAGCACAGGACGAGATATTCGGCCCTGTCCAATCCATCTTGAAGTTCAAGTAAGTGTTTCATTACTCTACTTTGGTGCAAGGTGATCTTGAGGGTGCTGGGATAGGCTGAAGCCCGACGAAAAGTTCGAACAATAGTAGGAATTTGAACAAATAGATGAAATTTTCTGTGTCCGCTACTGCATGCAGGGACATAGATGAGGTGATCAAACGAGCAAATGCAACGCGTTATGGCCTAGCAGCCGGCGTGTTCACATCGAGCGTCGAGACAGCCAACACGGTGTCGAGGGCGTTGAAGGCTGGCACGGTTTGGGTGAACTGCTTCGATGTGTTCGACGCCGGGATCCCGTTCGGAGGGTACAAGATGAGCGGCATCGGGCGGGAGAAGGGGATCTACAGCCTCAACAACTATCTGCAGGTTAAAGCTGTGGTTTCTCCTTTGAAGAACCCTGCGTGGTTGTAAAAACTGTTTTGCTTCAGACATGGATGTATGTATCAATCAAGACTTTAATAAGGTCTGATGTTATATGTCAACTCTTGTTATTTCTTATTCAACTTGTGGAGAGTCTTGTATCGGATCGTCTGACGGGTCGAGGCCTAACATCCAAACAGAACCAAAATAGTAATAATATTACAAATATGCCATCACATATGAGTTGGGATTGGGAAATAAGTAAGTTTATCTAACTCTCAAGTTTTTGTGTTGAACTTGTATTTTAATTTCACCAAATTTGGATTTTCTAATTTGATTGGTCCTGAGCCCACAAATGATAAAATAGAACATTTTTAGATGAAGTTTAGCTAAAAAATTATCTATATTAAATTGTGTCTATATTTAGGCACAAAACATCTTATATGGCCTACACGTTTATTTACTTTTAATTTTTTTCAGAAAAAAAAATTAAATTATTTTAAGATGTATAGTGTTGTAGAAAAGTTTAAAAAGGATTTTGAAAATGAAGCACAAATAATAAATTCCACTTTTAGATCATCTATGTGAATGTTGGAAGCTTTTTATTAGACCATGAGATTTAGGGCATTTCCAACCCAACACAAAAAAGTCACATATCTTTAAATTTGAAGCAATTTCTTTTCCAATCCAACACAAAAATCTTGTTCTATTATGCATATATGAATAGTGTCGCTCCAAACTTGGAGCAACACTATTTATTGCTCTACTCTTTTTGCAATTGATTTTCTTGTTATAATTATTATTCTTTGTTATATTTATTATTTTTTGTGTTCTTTAATTATTTTGTTCCAAAATATTATATTGTATATTTCTAAATATATTACACCAACATTAAAATTACATAAAATTATTTAAAAAACACAATTACATAAATACAAGATAAACTAAAGAAATTTAAAAAAACACAATTACATAATATAAGCATAAAAATAAAGTCGATACATTTAAATTTCTAATAAAGACCATCTTCAGAACGCCCCACCCATTTGAAAATAAATTCCGAAACATAATAAAAGTACTAGTGTTGGCTTTTTTGACTTGTTTCCGCTTTCGAATAATATCTTGTTGCTATGGTCGGAAGTAATCATGTGTTTCGGGATCATCAATTGTGGCTAAAAGTAGAATATTCTAGAATATTCTATTTTTGTGTAAAAATATAGAGTAGACTGTTGGAGATGACTTTATGTTTTTGTTGTATTTTTGTGCTGAAATTATTGTATTTTGGTGCGAACTGCTGGAGATGACCTTATGAAATTACTTCCTCCGTCTCCAATTAAGTGTCCCCAGCCGTCAAAATGCGTATACCAAGGTAGTGGATAAAATGACTTATTTTACCCCTAATTATTGCATGGAAAAATGAAAAAGTAAACTTTTTGGAATAAGACAAGTGGTAAATATGACAATTTGACATAACTTTTGCATAAAAATCTGAAATATGACACTTATTCGGGGAACAAAAATTTTGACGGTTCGAGACACTTATTTGGGGACGTAGGGAGTAGTGAGTTTGAGCTACACTTATTGAAGTCCAGAATATTTTTATTTTATTTTTCTCATACTGTATTTTAGTACAAGTTAAAAAATAGAATATAGAAAAACATCATAGCATAGGTGGTTAAAATAATTAATTTGGAATTTGGCATCTTCATTACTTACTCAAGCTCCATTTCTGTTACTATTTCTATATTTAGTAATGAATATAATCTTGAATATGCTTATTTAATTTGTTATTTCTAATATGTTACTACGATTATGAATCTTTGACGTAGTTGCAACATGTAATAATAATAATAATAATAATAACTAGTAGTAGTAGTAGTAGTAGTAGTAGCTTACATCATGCCCGATTGGTTAAGACACGGAACGAGATACATTAATTCATTTTCTTATTACACATCAATGCCAACCTTCAACGCAGATTTTTCTTTGCTTTATGTATCGACACATATTAGTTTGAAGATAAGATAAAATATTAATAATAATATGCCACGTCACTGTTGACCAATTGTTCGAGATGTCAATTTTGAACACCAAAAGATATCCGACTCATCACATTTCCACCTGTACATCCTGATTACATAAGGGATTGATTAATTTATGATTTAAACCTAATTATACACGCGAAATTACAAAAATTATTTCAAATAAGATGGCGATTAATAGCGCGTGAACTCGTCACTATTTTGTTCGTCCACGTATATTTTATTGCGTGGATGTTTTGGGTATAACTCAACAAATTAAATATCTCAGTCGTATTTTTTATGGCACAACACATTTTTTCCTTTAATTTTTTTTTTATATTTTTTTTCTTTCTTAAGTTGCTTTGTTTGGTTCTTAAGTTGCTTTGTTTTCACTTTAACGTAAGAGTATTATTGAAATGTTTAAATTATGTTTGATAGTTTCCCGCACAAAATAATTGAAGTTTGTCAGGGGTAGCTCTAGGATTGTTGCATTTTAGATATATTTATCTATTATTAATAGATAATCTTTTGATTTGTCGCTAATTTGAGATTTTCTTGTAATGAAATAACATTGTTCTCTTTATCAATTATGACCGTGGACGATTTAATTTCTCTACTATTAATGTTCCTTTTCGGCCAGGCTTTGGCTATATTAAGAAGTTGATTATATTTTTGGGACATTTCAAAAAGAATAAGGAACTATTTTCGTGAGAAAAGAGATATTTTCAACTATTTTATTACTGCATCAAACCTAAAATATATTTCACTTGATGGAAAACTCAGATGACTTTAATTGTTTACGGGATTCACTTTAATGTCAAAGTACCTGTCCACTCTTATGCCCTCAAATAATCCAACAAACTGTGTCCAAAATTAATATTAATTTTTAATTAAAAAAAAGAATAAAAAATTCTTAGTCAGCGTGTGCATGAATCCATGAAACAAGATTTAAATAATATTCTTAGACTTGTATGATCAAGTGAAGATTTAAATGAGGATTAAGACCAACCACGTCTAAAGAAACCACAATACATGAAAATTTAACTTAGTATGTGAAAAAAAATCAGTCAGATGTCTCTTTCGGCAGTAATGAGTAATCTTAATTGCCCCAAAAAAGTATCTTCCATCAAAGACAGCCGCTAATGTGTGTTCAGTTACCACGCGTACACGGTGTCGGTCGTGTAATCTTTAGTTACCGACGTCCACTTAACAGTGCAGTGTACAGTTTATAGTGCTGGAGGGCGTGTTTGGAGAGAGGGAAAATGAATAATCATGCATAGTGGAAGTTGCAAAAACAATCCCTAATATTTAGACCTTCTCACAATTACTTTATTCGTCCCAAAAATCAGTCTCATATTCAATATGAAAATTATAATTTCTCAACATATAATAAAGAGACTATGTCATGCAAAAAAGTTGAATGCTCTCTCCTTCTCCTCGTAATTTA
Source organism: Agastache rugosa (assembly GCA_031470985.1). Taxonomy (NCBI): domain Eukaryota; kingdom Viridiplantae; phylum Streptophyta; class Magnoliopsida; order Lamiales; family Lamiaceae; genus Agastache; species Agastache rugosa. Next base: position 31,728,534 of record CM062605.1, read on the forward strand.
ACAGAAATACCCCCAAAAAAATTATTTGTTCTTTTCATTTTTATTATGAATAACTTATATCATAACATTCGTGTCAGGATTTCTGAGACTACATTGTTGGGATGGAGAGAGTAGTACTATTTTTAAGTATGTTTTGGTGTGAACATATTTGAAACTCTCAATTAATTTTACAGACACACCCCTCAAATTTGACATGAAATAGTCGTCCGATTCAGTCGACTTTTTTTTTGTATAGTGGGTTCCACACTCATTCAATAGCTGGTTTGTAATTTTGGTCTCACAACTTCAATTTTTTTGTAACAATTGCACATATATTTTTATGAGAAATATAGAAAACTCGATAACAATTCAATAAAAATTTCACTATTTCACATTATCGAGTTTCGTAAAAAATTGTTTGATCTTACATCAAAACTCGTAAATTAATACTGAATTAGGATATTGCCTTATAAAATTGAAAAATAAAATTGATATAAAACTCTAGAAAGCCAACAACAACATATATGTATCTTAAACTATAGAGACTTACAAAAAATAAACAAAATATTAAAAGAAGCCAATGCCCGTATGTAAAAAAGAAAAATATGAGAAAGATAAAATACTAAAAAAAAATGCAGTCTTAAATGAAACAACAATAATGAATATGTGTTTCTCCTCAAAAAAAAAATATGTATTTGAATTTAAATTTTTGATCAGTTACTGTGTGACCGACTCACACAAAATTTTTCTACAAAAATATAGAAAAAGCAAGAAAATACTGATTGGCTCATCAGATCTTCTGAAGTCGCTAATGTCTACTTGATTTTCACTAACCAAACACAGCTTAAGAAGTCTCCATCTCAACTAGAATCCAAGAAACATCCTCACCCACCCGATTTCAGCCACGTGTCCACAAAACGTGTCTAGTATCTTCCCCACCCAGGTTTCAATCCCTTCACCGATAGATTCCCGCCACGTGCCCCCAAAAAATCTAGCGGTTAAACCCTCCATATATATTTCCCAACTAAATTTCAAATCCTTTAATTTTATTCAGTCGTAAGAAGTAAGAACTGAGAAACATAAACAAAGAACCATAGATTAATCAATCAAAACAGGTTTTTCGTTTCCAAATGATTCGGAAATTCGATGGTAACCATCGCCGGATATTGAAATTTCCGGCGGTCCATCCCTGCGAGGGCATATCGCCGGCGACCCTCCTGCAGTCTCTGATCACTCTCTCACACAACATATGCGATTTCCAGTTCAAGTCCTTCGCCTCCCAACGCAAAAACGCGCGCGAAACGATCCGACAGATTTCGATCCTTTCGATATTCCTCGAGGAAATCCGCGACCACGTGCCGAGCATGTCGGACTCCATCGTCCTCTGCCTGTCGGAGCTGCACATCACGTTTCAGAAGATCCAGTTCCTGCTGGAGGACTGCGCTCGCGACGGCGCGAAACTGCTGATCCTGATGAAATCTCACTCCGTCGCGACACAGTTCCGGTCGCTCATCAGGACCGTAGCGACCGCTCTCGACGTCCTGCCGTTGGATTCGATCGAAGTCTCCGGCGAGATCAGTGAGGTGGTCGAGATGCTGCGGAATCAGGCGCGGAAGGCGAGGATGGAGGTCGACGCCGGCGACGACAGCGCGATGAAGAGAGTGCTGTTAGTGTTAAACCAGTTCGAGAACCGGTTCGAACCCGACCCGTTCATGATCCGCCGGATCCTCGGAACCCTAGATATCAAGACGTGGGGAGAGTGCCATAAAGAGATCAGATTTTTAGACGAGGAGATTCGCTCCGGATTTTCCGACGGCGATGAGAGAGACGCGCCGCTGCTAAGCAGCCTCATCGGATTGTTGAGTTATTGCAGGGGAGTTCTGTTCGAGGACTACGATGTCGAACTGATCGAACAGTCGGACGGAAGAGGTAATAATCTGGAGGTGCTTAATTGCTTGAATCCTGAGGATTTCCGCTGCCCGATCTCACTCGAATTGATGACCGATCCGGTGACGGTAGCCACCGGGCAGACCTACGATCGTGTCTCGATTGAGAAATGGCTGAAATCTGGGAATTTCGTCTGTCCGAAAACAGGGGAGAAACTGAAAAGCGCAGAACTCGTGCCTAATACTTCTCTTAAGAAGCTTATTCAACAGTTTTGCGCAGAGTACGGCGTTTCGATGGCGAAATCGAGCAAGAACAATCGAGACATTTCTAGAACTATTCTTCCCGGTAGTCCTACAAATGCATCAGCCATCAAATTTCTCTCCGAATTTCTCGCATTAAGCCTAGGTTACGGAACTGATCAGCAGAAGAACAAGGCGGCCTACGAAATCCGCCTCCTTGCAAAGTCGAATTTGTTCAACCGATGCAGCTTGATCGAATCCGGTTCGATTCCACCTCTCGTAGAATTGCTGGAATCAACCGATCCCACAATGCAGGAAAACGCAGTTTCTGCTTTATTAAAGCTGTCGAAGCAGCCACGTGGCCAGAAATCGATCATCGAAAACGGCGGCCTAATTCCGGTTCTTGCAGTGCTCAAGCACGGCAAGAAGCAGGAATCAAGACAAACTGCAGCTGCAACGATTTTCTACCTCTCCTCGATCCACGAGCAACGCAAGAAGATCGGAGAAAACAAGGAAACAATCCCTGCATTGCTCAACTTGATCAAAGAGGGCAGCCCGTGTGGGAAGAAGAACGCGGTGGTGGCCCTCTTCGCGCTCCTCTTCCACCACAGAAATCGCGATCGAGCCATAGCAGCAGGCGCGGTGGCAGTACTGTTGAACCTATTAGAGTCTTCGGACAGAGCAGAGCTTAAGACAGACACATTAGCCGTTGTGTCCACGCTGGCAGACAGTTTTGATGGCTCCGTACAGATTCTTCAGGCTTCGGCACTGCCCTTAGTCTTGAAACTGGTGCATGCAATGGAGACACGTGCTGGGAAAGAATACTGCGTTTCGATCCTGCATTCCCTCTGCCTCAACTGTGGAGCTGAGGTCGTGTCCGTTTTGGCAAAGGACGCGTCTCTGATGACCGCGCTCTACTCACTTGTGACTGAGGGCACGTCGCATGCTGGGAAGAAAGCGCGGTCACTCATCAAAATCCTGCACAGGTTCTGTGAGACGAGGAGCGCTGATCAGAAGAGGGAGCTCAGGGAAGAACATTATGTTGTTTGGTGAAGTTATGTCGATTCGATTCTAGTGTAAATAAGGTAGATAATTTTGATTTTATATAGGTTGGTCACGCGGTATTAGCTCGATTTTTTGGGAGCTGAATTGCCTGCAAGGTCCATTCATTTGAGATATTCATACAGAAATAGCAAGATGCTGTCCATTCTTTGTTGTACTAATATGTTTTGCTATTCAGAAATAGCAAATCTGTGATAGTTTATGTAATAAAATTTGTAAAGTAATAGTTGTTGGATAATGTTATTTCAGTTTTCTGCCTAGAGAAAACTTACAACCAAATTTGTTACATAACAAGTTTATGTGTAATGCAGATTTTTTTAATGATGCTACTAAATAATACAACCAGATGTACAAAAAGATATAATGCAAAACCTGAATTGTTATTGATATAATAGTTTTCTTAATTGGCTCTAATAAAATTGGTACTGTTAAGCACAGATGGCACACAGTAGGTAGCAACATTCAATTTTCATGCTGTGTTAGAAAAATTGAGTTATTTTTTGGGTCCTGTGGTTCAACTTGTCAATAAATTTCCAAAGTTGGGGAGTGAAATCCTATTTATATTTTCATGGGGAGTATAGTGTAATTATTTACATATTGCTGACACATCTTTCTACGACGTCGTATATATATGCGCTTTTGAAGATATAGTATAAACTTGTTCCAGAATAATCCGAGCCCGCGATCAATCTATGAACTTTCATTAAATAATTCGAAATCTAATTCTGTCAGCAATCTCTGTAAGTTGCTATTTTCCAATTCAATTTCTGTATCTATATACATTTAATTCGCCGGTGCGCTCTCAATGTCGGTTATGAGCTTGGGTTTTGGGATTTCTGTTATTTTTTTTCGTGATTTTTGTTTCTTAGGCATTTATTTTGGTGGTTGTTTTCTGCTTGCAGATTGGAATGGCGACCGATCAACAGAAACCAGCTACTGAGGAAGTAAAGACCGATCTGTTTGAAGATGATGACGAGTTTGAGGAGTTCGAAATTGATCAAGGTGTGTGTGTGTGTGTGTGTTTGTGTGCATAAAGGAATTACCTTTTTATTTTTTGTTGTGATTTTAGTTTTAAATTTTACTTGTGTGATGGGACTGTGCTGCATTGATTTTCTTTAATCAGTAAAAATGCAAATTATATAAATTGAGGAAAATTCTGTATTATATATTTATACTTTGCATCTTGTTTCTGGGTGATATCAATGTTACATTCTGTTATACATGTTTACAGCTTCTTGTTATATATGTATTCTGGATACTGCATTTATATATGTATACAGTTTCTTGTTATATATGCATTCTGGATACTGCATTTATATATGTATACAGCTTCTTGTTATCATTTTGTTGCCAAGAGAAGAGATTCTCGTTTGACATGATAAATTAGCTGTTGGTGATTTATCTATACAAGAACTAATGCATTTTGTGATTTGATTTATCCATATGAACTCTCTCTACATGTCTGTAACCAACATTTGTCGTCGTAAACAACTGATTGTTAATGAGTGTACATCTTAAAAGCTTTTCTGAATTTCTTGCTGCTTTCTTGTTTGTGATAGAGCCCTTATAGCTGATAAGTTCATTTAGAAGCTTAGACAAAGGTCGTTCCTCTGTTTGCTTTTTATCGGTGTGTGAATTTGGCAGAGTGGGATGACAAGAAAGAAGGCGAAAACATAACTCAGCAATGGGAAGATGACTGGGACGATGATGATGTGATCGATGATTTCTCCGTGCAGCTCAGAAGGGAATTGGATAGCAACCCCGAGAAGAACGAGGCTAAGTCCACATAACCCTTTCTGTTATCACTTGTCTTTACACTTGATTATTTCTTAGGTCAGATGCTGTGAATTTTGATTCTGGTTACTGAACTATTCAACGTAGTCGTTTTACTGCATTTAGCTACAATAAGCGCGCTTTCATATTCTTGTTATACGCTCCTCAAATGCCTCAGATATGGATATTAGGTGTGTTGTTGCATTTAGTTTGGGGCTAACTAGAGATGCATGCTATTTCCTCGAATGCCTCAGATATGGATCTTCGCTTCATTTAGTTCAGAAGCCGATACGGTGTAACAGTTAGCTGAAGGTAGCTTAAGGCAACTTGATGAGTGATGGACTTAACTGTTAGGATCATTTAGAGAGAAGAGGAGATTCATACATAGGAATTTATCTTCTATAAAAGGGATAATATAGAGAGAGTTAATTTTGTAAAGTTATGCTCATTTATAATAGTAATATATAGTATACGTGCTACAGGCGCTATACTCTTTAAAATATATCAGATATAGTATATAATACATAATGTATGAAAGCGCAAACATTATAATTTATTTCACCTATAGAATGATATAGTATTATATTTTCTACTGATATTAAATACATATTCTTCTTTCTGGAATAAAAGGCCCATTTGTAATGGCATCTCCATTCCTGCTTCATTTTGGTGCAAATCTCCAAATATGGAGCAAAATCCTCCTCCAGCCCTGCTCTATTAATTGCTCTATTTTTGTGTGTTTGAACAGTATTGCTTCAAGTTTGGAGCAATACTGTTCATTGCTCTATTTTTTCTTCTTTGTTATATTTATTCTTTTCTTATTTTTTAGCTATTTTATCTCAAAATATTTTATTTTAGTTATGTTTCTAAATATATAACATCAACATTAAAATTATTAAAAAAATCTAATTACATAATATATAAGGAAAATTTTAAAAAAATTAAAAATAAAAATAATTACACAAAAGAAGCATGAAAATTAAAATCGATACAATGATTTTCCTACTCGTTTGAGGTGTTTTAAAATGAGGCTTAGTTTTAGACCCTTCTCATTTTTCATCGATTCTTGAATTTGTAATTTTATTTATTTATAATATAATCTTATTTTATATACTAATGTAATGAATTTAGGTTATTATTTTTCATTAATATAATTACTTCGTGTTATTAATTATTCTTTATTAATTGACAAAAATTATTCATATTTTTAAGATTAAACAAAAAAGAATATTCTTAAAATATTATGTTTTTGTGTGAAATATAGAGCAGACTGCTGGAGATGATTTGTTGTTTTTGCTTGTTTAAACTGCTGTATTTTTGTGCTAACTGCTGGAGATGGCCTATATTTTTAAGAGGCCACATTTCACGTGGATGGACCCATCTTGGCATCTTGCTTTCGGTCTGGCCTGTAGTCATTCTGAAATATCTACACGTAAAAAATGGGTAATTCTAAATGTAACCCCATTTTATTCTTTATAGCTCTCTTAATTAAAAAAAATAAATTTATAATAAATGTACAATTTTACCCCATAGCCCCCAATAATTATAATTAATTAATAACTACAAAATAAACCTAAGATAATAATTAATCGGTATATTATAGCCCCCAACTCAACATAAAAATCTTAGTTACACACGTAGGTACGCTCCTATGCAGTTGAACATGGAAGACCAACTTTTCTGATGGATTTAAACTTCTTGAATGGTGTTGCAAAGAATCGTGCCTGAAATCGATGACAATAGGCAAACTTGTGATGGTGCTGCAAAATAGAATTCTTAAATTAGATTTTCATATTGCCCAAGCATGCGGAATAGTGAATAAAAATTAGATAATATAGATTCCCTTTTCTTGGATCAAATTACACAAGCTTCTCAGTAGCAATTTTGGCTAAAACATGAAATATGCCTCTTCTCTCCCTCTTTCTCAGTTGTCGGCTGCAGAGAAGAACTTTAATTAATTTGAATTTCAATAAGTGGAGTAGAATTGAGAATTGCAAGAATTCATAACAGAGATGCAAACGCTGCCCTATTACTCATCGCCGGTGACGCACGCGCTTCCAACGCAAGTATCCATTTTTTTTTTCCTCAAAGTTTTGGATTGGGGATTTTTGGGGTTATTTTATGAAAATTGCAAAAATCGTGTCCTAATTGGGGGCTATGTAATTCATTCAATCTTCTTTTATCTTAATTATTTAGAATTTTAGTTATTAGTTAATTATAATTATTGGGGGTATAGGGATAATATTGTACACTTACTATTATTTTAATTAAAGGGGCTATATGGGTAAATGGGGGCTATGTTTAGAATCACCCGTAAAAAATAGAGCATGTCATTTTATGTTCTAAAATTATTTTCATTACATCGCATTTTAGTTTAAAATCATATTTTCTGTTAATAGTGATTACAATTTCATGATTGAATAAAAAATTAAATATTATTTTTTATGAAATACCTTATCCCAACAAAGACTTAATTTGCAACCATTTAAATATTCAACCGTTTAAAATGTCTTCATTTTGTAGAGGTTATCTAAAATATGGGTAGTGATATTCGGCCACCCGGTGGCCAGCCACCATCCGGTTTTTTTGCCAAAAACCGGTCGGCTTATTTGTTATTTTTGGTCGGTTTTTTTAGTATTTTTTTTGTGTCAATTATGTCCCCAATCTAATTTCCTTCCTTAATCTTTCATTTAGGCGCCAAATCTATCTACATTATTTCTCCCTCTATTTTTTCCCCTCCAAAATGGCCGAAATTTATTTATAAAATTATTAAATATTTATTTTAGAAAAACTATTTTTTATGTCAATTAATATATATAATACTATTAAAATGATATTAAATCGATTTCATAATATTCCTACCGCTATAAATAATTAAAAAAAATTATAATACATTTTATATTTAATTAGATTTAATATAGCAACATATATTTTTTTCTAATTAATATTTATCGAGCAAATGAAATTTCATTAATTCAATTTCATTATATTCCGACTACAAGTTGAATATTAAAGAAAATAAATTAAATTAAATCAAATAATTTTTTTCTCAATTAATATATATAACACAATATTAAAGTAGATTAATTCGATTTCAAAGTATAGTATTTAATTTAGATTAAATTTAATTTAATTTCGACTACTATAATGAATTTAAAATTTAAAAAAATAATATTCCTTGGAAATACTATACAAAATATCTATCGCCTAAGTAATTATTTCCCTCCCATGTATTAGTTCCTAAATTAGTGGGATTATATTAGGATAATATTTTTTCCCTCCCACGAATTAGGTCCTAAATTAGTGCGATTATATTAGGATTATATTTCCCTCCACAAAACACAAAATAATTTCAAAAATAAACTAAAATTCGAAATATGATTTAATTTTGAAGAATCCCTAATTTGGTGAAAATTAGGTATAATAATGGAAACAAAATCGAAAATTAATTATGGATAAAAATCAATCACAAAATAATATCCAAAATAAAATAAATTCGAAATATGGATTTAATTAATTTGGTGGAAATTAGGTATAATAATGGAAACAAAATCAAAAATTAATTATGGATAAAAATCAATCACAAAATAATATCCAAAATAAAATAAAATTCGAAATATGATTTAATTTTGAAGAATCCCTAAATTAGTGGAAATTAGGTATAATAATGAAAATAAAATCAATAATTAATTATGGATAAAAATCAATCACAAAATAATATCCAAAATAAAATAAAATTCGAATTTTGAAATTTGAAATTCAAAATTTGAATTAATCTCCTAGATTATAGCGGTAAAGGGTAAATTAGACAATCCATAATATAGCATAATTTTTTATTTTTATTAAATTAATTAACAAGTCCAAATATTTACAAAAATGTCATGGGTGGCCAACCATCTAGTGTCCAAAAATCTTTTCTCAAATAAAAAATATATAAAAAACCTTGTCTATTTAGAGAAAATACTCAAAATAGACGAGGGGATTCAGGGGAAGGAGGTCAGCACTTGTCCATAGATATGGAGAATGCGAATTTTTCGGAATTTAGATTAATAATAATATCTGTTAGGGGGTGTGTGGGGCCCGGGCTAAAGATGAATTATTGTCTATTCCACAAAATCAAGTCTCAACTCACAAGCCTAATTTAAAGGCATGAGGAATACGACTAGAAACTGGAAGAGAGTGATGCTACTACTACGCAATACATTATTTTTCAAAAAGTTTATTTCTTAATGTTAGGTAACTTTTCTTTTTTTAGAATTTAGAAGAGTTCTAAAATATTTTAAGACAGATAATCAAAATAACAGATTGTTAGATTAGGCATAATATTACATATTAATTTGGGGTTATTTATTTATTTATTTATTATTATCTGAGATACATCCCACGATATCTTATTCATGAATTTCTGACCATCAGAGATGAGATTTCATTATTGAAGATAATGGAGATAAATAAATGTAAAAAAAAAAATATAAAGTCATTAGAGTATTATTTATGTATATCCAGTATAATGATAGTGTGTACCCCCATAACCAGTTTTGAAGACATGTATAACACATAACCACCAAGACTTTTTGACTTTTCTAATTATATCTTTTGTGACATTTTCCAAAAAAGTGTCATTTTGTGTGAAAAATGGGGAAAAATTGGACTAGTTAACCAAAATCATATAAAATCATGTATTTACCCTCCTATTTTAGCTATTAAAATGATAGCTACATATTTCTTTATTACATATTTTGCTAATCGATCCTTCGCTTCTAAAATGGTATCAGAGCTCTGGTTTTATTAAGGAATTATATAAAATTTATTACATTAAGTATTATCCTAACGGAGGAGACATCAAGAAAAACATAGATCCGGACAATTGTCCGAGATGTGAATGTTACAGGAATTATCTCCACGATTTGGAGATAAAAAGAGAAAGAAACCAGATGACAAGAATCGTCTGGAGAGAATTGTTCGACTCCATAGTCGTACGAGAAAGAAGGCTTGAATACCTTGAACCTTTGGTTCAAGAAATCGAGGCCAGAAGGAGATATAATTCAGATCTGATCTATCTCCTGTTCGAGGTGACAAATACTATGAGAAGGAACCATCATAATAATCATATATGATGACTCCAGAAGAATGTCCAAGGTGTGGACATTTCCAGGAACGTCTCCGAATTCTGGAGCAAAGAAGAACCAGATATCAGAGGATTCTGACAGACTGGCGAGATAGGCTGAATCTTTTGATTCAGCGAAACGAGAATAAGGAACTGATTGATGCCTTCATCCGAGGAATCAACAGAAAAGAAGATCTTCTACATGAGTGTATCCTCCTTGAAATGGAGTTAGAACACGATATGAGAAGAAGACATTGGAGCCATGTGGGAGTAAATTGGAATTTATATATTACTCCATAGTTCTGATGGAACAAAAGAAGGATAAAGGAGTATCTTCTACTCTTTTATATCAAGAGATTTCTCCAGATTCCTCCAAAATTTCGGCGGATCTAAGAGAAATACAGAAGACAGTACAACATTATGGCGATAGCCTGTATGGTGTACCACGCGATCTATACAAGATTGCTACAAAACAGGATGAAATCTACAACATCCTGAAGGAGATCCAATCACGGATCGAGAGATTGGAACAACAACCAAGTTCCAGTCGAGGGAGAAATCCTTTTGGTAATGAACCCACTTATCCGAAGCCAGTGGGAGAAACCAAAAAGGATCCCAACATAGAAACCTTGAAAAGAATGATTCGTGAAAAGAAGAAATGAGTAATCTTGAACGAATCAAGCTTGACGACCTCCAGGAGTTAGCAGAATCTTTTGCTAACATGACGATGGTGGACTTAAAGATGAACCAGAATGTGGTCCAAAACCCGCGGCCGGTGAATCAACTACCACTGTGAGCCATTATTGGAAATCAACAAGATTTTCAAAATGCACCAGGAGCCATTAATGCAGTCCAGGACTTTCAGACTGGAGCAAGGTATGATCAACATACCCCAAATGATGCATACATGGCAGCAAGAAGGACAAGGGCAAGAAGGCCGCATCCAAAGGTGCAAGATACACCCTATGGAAAGGCGACCCTAGATCCCATCCATCCTTACGGAGTAATGCTTGATCTCGATGAAGTTAATTTCAGAGATCGAGAATCAGTCATTGACGAGTGGACGTCAGCCCTGAGAATTGCAGCAGCAACTCTCGATTTGAACAAAGAAGGATTCGTAAGAATTCTCGAAATGAGTCTTGCCGGAGTTGTCAAGACAGCATGGGAATTCTTTCCCGTTGAAATCAAGAATTCATGTTTTAATAGTGAAAACTATACAGAACATGTCCAGAATATGGCCGTTCTTTTTAAGAACCATTTTCTGGGAGAATGATATTTCGAAGGATATGATATAGAGAAGAGAAAGAAATACTTGATGGCATTGTATAATCTAAGACTTGCGGTCTTGGATCAACAATCGCTCAACAAGTTTCTACAGCTCTTTACTCTTTATCAACATCAATCTAAAGTTGATGATAGAGTGACACTGGAAATCTTCTTTCTAAAATTTCCAAGCCCATGGAAAGAGATGCTGATCCGGGATTACGAACCAGGTGATCCTGAAAACGTTGCAAGAAGGATGTCTTATGTACATCGAAAGCTCTCGGAGTGGTGTCAACAAGCAACAGCTCTGAAGAACTTGAAAAAACTGAGGAGGATTAATAAATTTGCTCCTCTAGACTGTGAAGACAATGATCTACCAACGATCATTGGAGGAGAACCACCGAGGCTGAAGAAATACAAGAAAAATAGATTTCAGCCCTATCAGAAAGGTGGAGATCCAAAAAGAAATTCTTGGAAACCAAGAACCAGATGGTCAAGACAGAAGGCCAGATCTTACAAATCAGGCCAAAGAAGTGGACCATCAAGGAATAGATATCCATTCCGAGGAGATGATAAAACTCAAGGAAGGACACCTGCCAAGAAGACTTTCAGAAGAACTCACACTAGAGTTAATGAAAGTTTCAAAGATTGCAACTGCTGGACGTGCGGTGCAAAGGGGCATATTTCCACAAATTGCCCAGACAACGAGAGAAGAGGTATCAACAAATTCGAATCCACTCCGGATATCGAAGATGCCGTCTACTACCAAGAACTGGTACAAGTATATCAGTTCGAAGATATACCCTCAGATGAGAGTATATATGAACAAGAAGAAGTCTTCAGCGGAGAAGATTCAGAATGGTCTGATGGAACTAGATCGGAGTCGGAGCCGATCCGCAGATTGTTCATCGGGAGAAGAGGACAGGACAGATTTTCCAAATACACAACTCTCTCTCAAAGCCTGATTGACAAGATCATGAAGAAGAGTCTGAATATACAAAAGTATCAAGGCTTTTCGGCAAGTAATATAGATCAAGTTCTAAGGAACTTTAATCTAAGGAGTAGGAAACAACAAATCGTCTATGGAATTTCTAGGCGAGAAATGTCGCTTCCTATAGAGCTTACGGGGAATCAAGTGGAGATGCAGTTGATTCCAGCCAGTGACATCCGGGAAGATTTATCAAAAATGAAGCCCGAAGTCGCTGAAAAGATGAACTGGATTCATATTGGAGCAATCCAGTTGATGTTAAAGTCGGCTCTCTTTACCGGAGTTCATACGCCAATTGATATCGCTATATGCGATAAAAGAGTCAGAAATCTGAAGGATTCCGTATTGGGAACAATAGCGGGAGATCTCTGTGCAGGACAAGTAGTGGGAATCATTTATCCTAAGATTGCTTACAATCTTAATGACACCCATTTCAAAGAAAGCCCCGACGCTTTATCGTGGACTTTAAACGCAAAGGATTTCTTTGGAGGAAGGAAATAGGCCTTACTCCATTACTTATCGAATATCATATGCTCTTTCCAACTCACATCACACTGAGTTATTTCTGGGAAAGAAGTTTATTGAGATATCAGATATCTTCAACAAGGTGACAACGGTACATTTGTCCCGATAGAGTTGAAATTGCTCGGTTAAGGAATGTGGATATTCAAATGCGAGATAGAGAAGTCATGAGACACGATCAAAGTCTCGGGATAACTTCAGAAGATTATCCTTCCAAGGAGATTTAATTATGTCTTTACCATAATGGAAGGAGTCGGGGTCTCATTAGAGAGGCAGCACACCCTCAAACATCTCAGAGTAACAAAGTTCCAGTAAATCTGAAATGTCCCGAGGGATGGAGAGAAGTGATAGTAAAATTTGACACTACAAGGTGGGAAACCAACTTCCCTTGTAATGTTCTTTACTATTTGCAGCAACCGGAGATCAATCATTACAAAGGTACCCTGAAAATTGGGGGACAAGTGATGGAGATCAAGGGTAGAGTCAAGAGAAGTTAGCTTTTGCTTTTGGGTTTGGATTTTCTCGAGGATCACAAACCTTGGGGAAATAAAGAGGACGGAATGGAAATCACGATTAAAGGAAGAAAACTATTGATCGAATGACAAGTCCATTCTCCATATACATCTCTATAGGGATGTTATATGAAAAATATAAAGCAGAATATTTTGCTGCTTATATTGATTCAGTGTGAATTTGTACCGCAAAACGAGGAGTCTTCCCGGCGAGAGGTAGAAGATGATCTACCCCGAATCGTTATGAAGAGATTTCTCAAAGAAGATTTTGCTCCTTGCTAAAGGAGTAAAAGAGACGGAAATTCTGATTGGAGGAGCCAGAGGTACACCTTGGTACAAGGTTAAAACTCCACCAATTTATTTCCATGACACAGGTGCAGACATTCTGTTAGGAAACAATTTCCTACAGATGTTCAAAAGATATATGCAGGATAATGAAAGAAGACAATTGGTGTTCACAACCATTTGCGATCACAAGATCATTGTCCAGAGGCTCAAAGGGGCTTTTAATCGCCAGATACCATTGAGTTTTCGCAGCAAGCGTGGTGATGAAGGAAAACTTCGACACCCAAAGATGAAAGATCAAAGGAGATTCAGCGAAGCAGTGCTAAGCTGTATCAGGGATTGGGATCTTGGAGATGAAGAGATTCATATCCTCAAAGCTTCTTTAATATCCTATCAAGATATTAGGGAAGAGGTGAAGGTATCCCTAGAAGATGTCAAAAGGAAAATCAAAAGGAATTACAGTGAGAATCCTTTGGCATGGTGGGATAAAAACAAGCTCAATGCAACCTTGAAGGTGAAGCCAGAAAAGGAGTATGAGTTTGTAAGATACAGACCAATCCTGATGAACCTCAAAGATCAACAGGATATGAAGGAAATAATCAAGGAACACCTTGATTTAAAGCTGATCGAATCAGGGAACTCGCCTTACAGCAGTCCCGGATTTCTGGTAAGAAATCATGGTGAGATCAAACGAGGTAAACCTAGACTTGTTATTAATTACAAAGGAATTAATGACATTCTAGAGTTTGATGGATATTTTATCCCAAGTAGGGAACACCTTATTAACTGCATTAGGAATGCTAAGGTTTTCTCTAAGTTTGATTGCAAGTCAGGTTTTTACCAGATTCGCATGGAAGAAGGGAGTAAGAAGTTTACAGCCTTCTCTACTCCACAAGGGCATTATGTTTGGAACGTGATGCCAATGGGGTTAGCTAATGCGCCTCAAATATTTCAGAGAAAGATGGATAATCTATTCAAAGATTATTTTTCTTTTATGTTCGTCTATATTGATGATATTTTAATAGCATCAAAAAATATGGAAGAACATATCAAACATCTTGAGATCTTTGCAGATGTTTGCTATAAAGAAGGTTTAGTACTGTCTGAAAAGAAGGCAGTCGTTGCAACTCGGAAAATGGAATTTCTGGGTATTGAGATCGATGAAGCAGGAATCATTCTGCAGGACCATATTGTTCAAAAGGTCCAGAATTTTCCTGAAGATCTTAAAGAAAAGAAACAACTTCAGAGTTTTTTGGGAGTTGTTAATTTTGCGGGACCATTTATTAAAGATCTCGCAAAACATAGAAAAGTTTTCGCCCATTACCGAAAAGGATGTTCCGTTCATCTGGACAGAAGAACATCGACAAGGGATGCGGGAGTTAAAAGAGGTTTGCAAAAATCTCCCAAAGCTCGCGATACCTCAGGACGAAGATGACTTGGTCCTGTATACAGATGCTAGTGATTATTGGTGGGCAGCCGTCTTAACCAAGATCACTCCTGGGGAGAAGAACCCCGTAGATACCCGGTGGTTTATTCTCGATGATGAGGTCGTGAGATGGCACATCAACGAGAAAGAGTTCTTTGCAGTCAGAAAGGCGTTTAAAAAATGGCCTTTATTTTTACTTGCAAAGAAATTTACTTTGAAAGTTGATAACACACAAGTGAAAGCTTTCTTAAGAAACAAGATGGAATCTAAGCCTGAAAAGGCTAGATTAATTAGATGGTAAGCTGAATGCCAATATTATATTTTTGATATTGTCATTCTGAAATCTCATGAAAATATTCTTGCAGATTTCTTAACAAGAGATGGAGCAACCGACGTGAACTCCATTCTACTAGCCCATAGACATCTCGGAAAATCTGGAGATGTTATCCGGCGAGTGGGACGAGTGCATTCTAAATGCTGAACAAGCAGGAAGATTGCAAACTCTCGATAAGACGAAAGTCACCGAGAGAATACGAGCTTGCATACGGTCTCAGAGTCAACTCTGGACTGCATGTCAAACACCAATCCTTCGGGTGGCCAAAGATCCTTTGGTAAAAGAAGAGTTTCGAGTACAGGGCTCTAAACCTGTAGCAGAGGATTCAAATACCTCTTGCCCAAGTTCTAAGGTGGTGGTATCTTCGGAACCATTGCCCAAAGAAAAAGATGATATTCAGGGGTCACACTCTGAACCATCATGTCAACCCAGCACCTCTGGGGAAAAAGAGGGAGAGATTAGTCTTAGGCCAATGACTGGCAATTCTAAGATTAATACTGACAAGATTGAAGTTTCTTCTTCATGGCAGGTTTATCAAGCCAATTGGGAGAAGCTCAACACAAGGACTGGTATCAACCCAGAAAAAATAAGGGTTGATGTCTCGGGGAAATATCCTCGGGTGTGGATGATGCCAAATTCAGATCCACACGAAGTCAAGAGATGGTATGAATTCGGAGCCCTTGCTTCAGTTTATACCACATCCCCATCATTCGCCGAAATCAAGAATCTACCCAAGTGGATTCAAGAAGCGGTATATGATACCTGGGCTAACAATCCGCAGCTTAGCCGAGGTGACGTTTTGGAGTTGTATTTCATCAGTGCAGCCCCAGAACCAGCAGGGAAAGGAAATCATGAAGCCTTTCACTACATTAGGATTCGAAGACCTGATGCACGCGCCCTGGAAAAGATAAAAGCGCCTGCAGAGAAAGAGACTACTCTAGTCTCTACATTGCCAGAAGATCTCATCTCCACAAGAAGAGCATGGGGTTTATGGGTCTGTCTCACTGAGATGGACAAAGTCAAGTTCCCGTTCAAATTCTTTCAGAATTCAGTGAATGGGTCATTCCTGTTGAACACTATGACAGGAAAATCTACAAGATTCGCAGAGGAAGCTTTCGAAAGAAAGAGAACCTTGCTCTGGGAAAACAAGATTACGACGAGTAAAGACACTCATCGTAAATATTGCAACATGGGTCATTTTGGGAACTGGTCCGAGCGAGTTTGTTCGGATTGTCAGAACCAGAAAGAACCAGAGTTTGGGAAGGGGTTCATGCCCAGAAAGGGAAAAGAGAAGGCTCGGTCCCACGAGCATCTCGAGCAGAAGGCGTTGCCGAAAGCAAGAGCGCCAAGGGCCCCGGGAAAAAAGTAGATTCCCGACACAGGTTGGTGGAGTCATGTGACTCTGAGCTGGAGCACCCACTAAAAAGAAAACGACAGTAGTGGGTGGAGGGAAAAGTAATTACCCACTAAATAACAAATGGGTAAAAATACAGGAAAAACATTATTGAACAAAGATAATGCGGTTTGATTAAAGTAGCACCGAAAGTTGGGCGTCCTTATTCAATTATGGACGACAGAGGCGGTCCTACGCTGAGTCAGACACAGGCTGGCCACGGATAAAGGCATCCGAGGCAATAATGAAGGAAGGAGGTTGAGAATTCCAACCTCTATATATTTCAAGAGTTTGGAGAGCAGAAGGCATCAGAAATCAACACCAGCTTTATTCTACAAAATCTTCTCTGCTCTCAAAAATAAAAATTTGTTATAGTTCTTAGCTTAGGATTGTATAGTTTATGTATTTTAATTCCGCTACCATAGGTAGCTAAACAAGTCTGTCTCCTCCCTAAAGGAGATATACTTATGTTGTAATAAATTTTATATAATTCCTATATAAAAGTTCGGGCTTTTGCTCATCCCTTCCAGTGTCTATTTATTCTATAAATACCAACTAAATACCCTACGCCCCGAGTAGGAAACGAACGAGGGCTGTGCTGTGTGCTGCTGAAGGAGTCTGCGTCTGGAAACCATCGGTTGCGATCGTGTGGTTGGACGAGGTCCCTAAAACTTCCGGTGGAAATACCCGGCAGCATTCCGGTCAAAAAGGTATGAAGTTGGTATACGTGGAATTTATTTATACGGAAGTGTGATGGGCCTGATAATGCATGATTTATCTCCATATTGAAGAAATGAATTGATAAATCAGAGTATGTAATGAAGAAATTTAGTAGAAGGGTAAAAGAATTGTGCGTATTGTATGATTATAAGGTTGACTAGGTTATATCAATATTTCCCCTTATTTTATACAATATTTTATACACAAAAAATGGATATAATAATCTTATTGGTGGGTCAGTGGGTACTGCTTATACCCGCTATCAAAAATGGTCGTAGGAGGTACACACTATCTTGACAGTGGATAGTATGAATTTCCTTTCAAGTCATTAGGCTCGATTTTCGTATATTTATAATATTCTATATGTATGTCAAGGAATTAAAGTGAGAGCATGCAAGAAACAATTTTAGAGTCAAAGTTTTACTTTAGGGGTTCATCCTTCACATTGATGCAAGCTGACATCCTAATTAATGCTATTGAGATAAAGCAAAGTCAACAGTCTCAATTATAATAACAAATTGGATTTTGAAAGGCCAAGAAAAAATTTATTAAAGAAGTCAACAGTCTCAATTTTTTTTGTTTTTTTTTTTTGGAAAGGTCAAGAAAAATTTTACACCATTAAAGAAGTGAGTACCAGGGGTACTCAAAATCCATAATCCATACAAAACCAGATTCACAAACAGAAATACAGAGATAAAAAGAACCATCTCCACAAGCTAACTAGATTATAGAAGGGAAATAACAAATTGGATCTAAAAACCAATCGTGAGCAGAGTAGCAGAAATTAATGGAAAAAACCACCTTAGCCCTACTCCACATGCAAATAATGATTCCGCCAATAATTTTCGCAACATCCGAAAACACCCCTTTGAAAATTCTCTCATTTCTTACTTTCCAAATGATGTACATAATTTGCCATTCCATTTACCATAATACTTTTTGGACATATATGTCCGGACATAAACGGGTATATTAATAATTTTAACTTAAGATTTATCTAATAAGATCATTTTAATCAATCATTTTATCTAATATTTTCATAAATTCCTTTTATCATCAATCATTTTATCTAATATTTTCATAAATACCTTTTATCATCAATCATTTTACATTATTGCTGCTTCATTTTCTACTCAAAAGTATACAACTTTTGACCTTATTTCACGATTAATCTTTTTTAATATTATTAATTTATTACCACTGACAAAATTCTCTAATATGCATCTACCCAATTTTCTTTTTCATATTACTTATTATTATTAATATTATTATTTTCTTTTTCATATTTTTTTTAAATTACAAAATTTATGTCCGGACATTTATGTCCGAATAACATCAGTCTTCCATTTATTGCATTATCACGTGAGAGATTTGTTTTATGTACAGAATTTTCAAAGACAGTAATTGCCAGCAAGCTGCAAGTGGGCTATTCATTTTTTGTTTTTGGATCCCGAGACTCGAGTAATTTATGTGAACCCACTGGAAACAATTTGAGAGTCAAAGTTCTACTTTTAAAATAGATTTTCAAGATTGTTCAAATTGTTTCCTTATTTTGTGTTAAATATATTGAATGTAGATGTCACTTAACTGGACTGGGCGAGAATTATTACATATGCGAATTATTGTGACTTGTGACTGGATGAGCAGAGTTGGGTAAATCAATTGAACCAAAAACAAATTTTAAACATATAAATTTTATGAAATTAAATTTCAGCAATATAAAAAACTCATATTTTGGTGTTTATGATTTCTTTAAATTATGATATACTAATACTTAATGCTTTGTTTTATATCGCTGTTTTTTCATTTCGTTTCTTTTCTCTTTTTATTTGAAAAATAATTATAATATCCAGGTTTAATTAACCAATTATTTTGATTAGAAGATGTCTTTCGAGTTTATCCTCTAATTAGACTCAAATCTTGTTTTTTGTTTTAGAGATAGTTAGACTCAAATCATAATCAAAGAGTTCTTAGACGGAATCACAATTGGAAAGTACCTAATATGTAAATGATGTTATGTGTTTTTTTTTAACTAAAAATGGTATTCTCATTCAATAGTACCAGAAGTACTCAAAAACAACAAAAGACAATACAATCTGAGAGTAGCACATAAAAGAGACAAAGGAAGAGAACAATTAAAGTTTTGGAGGAATACTATCGTAAGAGTGCGAACTCCAATAGTATAGAGAGACAAAAAGATGATGGATAGTGTGACTTCAACCATTTTCAAGAGCAATACTTAATTAATATTCTCCAAAGTCTTCCCGGTGTTTGGTGTTATGTCTTTGAAGATCATTTCATTTCTCGTCTTCCAGATCCTCCACAACATATACATTGCCAAATGAGACCTTAAGATTTTATTTTTCAATTTACCATTCACAAAATCCTCAGTGTTCTTTTAAACCTGCTGCATAAATTAAATATTGACGGTCTAACCAATCACATACCTTCCTCCATATATAGTACAGTGATTCAAAAAGAAAATGGTATTTAATGAAAATATAACAACACATTATAGGTTTTATAGCATATTTATTCATAATAATTAACCTACTACTTAGGACAGAGAGAGAAAAGATCTTGTTTTCTCCCACTCATCTCATCAATCAGCAAATCCAACGTCCGCATCGACGAACCGCCTTCCTTCATGGCGTCGCTCGCCGCACCACCACACTCCGCCATCTTCCGCCGCGCTTCCGCCCCTTTCTCACCGCACATCAGCTCCCTCACCATTCTCTCCACCTCTTCCGCCGCCACAAATCCCCGGACCGATCCGCCGCTCGGCATGATCCTCAACCCCACGCCGAGTTCCTCCACCACGAATCTCGCATTGAGATGCTGCTCCGCCATGAACGGCAGCGCAAGAATCGGCACGCCGCCGGAGATACTCTCTAGCACCGAGTTCCACCCGCAGTGACTCAGAAACCCTCTCACGCCCTCATGCTTCAGTATCTCAACCTGATCAACCCACTCTCTCACTACAATTCCTCTTTTTTCAACTCTCTCTTCAAAATCACAAATTAATTCAATCATTTCCGGCTTCGAAACCCACAAAAAACTCACCTCCGATCGCTCTAAACCCTTAGCAATTTCGCGAAATTGCTCCGGCGAAACCTCTGCCTGCGTTCCAAACGCCACATACAAAACATGCTTCCCCTCAGCCAATTTCTCATCCAAGAAACGGACGTAAAATGGCTTCTCCACTGTGCATGGCGGCGGCGGCGCCGCCGCGCAGAGCGGACCGATACAGTAACTTTTCGGGCCAATTTTTTTGTCCCAAAAATCGACATAGCGCTGTTCCATCTCGTAAAAGGTGTTGACGATCATGCCGTGGCTCATCGCCATTGCCATGCCCTGCTCCTCCATGAACTCGACATACGGCCCCGACGGCGCCACCTCATTATAGGGCGGATCAAAATGATTCCTCGTCAATTCCAGCGCGGGAATTCCGGCGACGGTGAAGGATTCATCTGCAGATTTAGTGGCTGCATGCGGCTTTTCGCGGACCAAAGTTTGATACATACTACAAGAAAAGGCTCCCATTCCAAAGAAAGCGAGCCTCGGAACACCAAATTTGTTAGCAGATTGAAGAGTAAATCCAAGAAATCCGTCGGAAATGATGCATGAAACGGGCGGATTTACGTTTTCGAGGGCGTTTTCGAAGCTTTTCTGCATGAGTTTGATGGATTTGGCGAAGGGGAGAAAGGAAGAATGTGATGGGAGTTTATGGGTGTTTTCTACGCCGGGAGGGACGCCTTGTATGTTCTGCGGGAAAGGGAGTTCGACGACGGAGACATCGGTGCCGACTAGGGCGGCACGGATGGGAGGGGAGTTGGCGGCGGTGGTGAAGATGGTGACGGCGGCTGAGCGGCGGTGGAGGAGGCGGGAGAGGTGGAGGAGAGGGATGATGTGGCCTTGGGAGAGGAATGGGAAGATGGCGAAGTGTGGGGAGGGGAGAGAACCCATGGTTGGCTTTGGTGGTTGGAGGGGCAATAGGGTTAATGGTTTTGTCTACATTTTATAGGTACATGTAATAAAGTACTAGAGCAGTGTCCTCCGGCTTGGCAAGTGCGGAGCTAGGATTTTAAAAGTTATTGGGTGAAATTATAATTATGTATTTAAGTTAAATATAGTTAAAAAAAATTTTTGATCGGATGATCGATCGCTAGAATTGCTTGGCCTTTGGATCCACCACTGCCGGTTGGAATCATCTGTTTCACCATTATGTCTCGTCACTTATGTCGCGCACTGATTTTATTATTTTAATAACATTTATTATAAAGGGTAAATTGCCTGTAAATTTCTGAACTTTTCACAAATTCTGGTTTTGTTTTCCACAAAAAAATTTCGCGTGACAATTTTCAAACTTTATATTTTGTCTGATTTTGCATCCAAGGTCGGTTTTTCCCAAATTGTGTGCCGACTTGGCAGCCGAAAATCCTACGTGTCCTAGTCGGCCAACGGGTAAATAATTGTTCAAACAACGAATTGCCTATAAATTCCTGAACTTTTGTGAAATTCTGTTTTTGCTCTCCAAAAAAATTAATTTGTGCAACAAATTCCCAAACTTTTTAATTTGTCTGATTTTACATCCAAGATCGGTTTCCCCCAAATTGATGACACAAATTAGAGGCTGCAAAAGAATGCCAAAAATTACAAAAAAAGATGAGTACAAGATGCAAAAGACTGTAAAAAGTATCAAAACAAACTTTCATCACTTCCATTCATTACAAAATACTGCCTCTGTCCCAATAGCAAAGTCCCTCTTTCCTTTTTCGTCTGTTCCAATACAAGGTATCATTCCAAAAATGAAAATAATTAACTCTTCAAAAGACTTGACACCTATCACTTTTTATCCTTTTACTCTTGTTTCTTAATAACCGTGCCCAAAAGAAATGAGACCTTGCTATTGGGACGGAGGGACTATGTTGCAAGGTGCATACGATCATATAGTTTCTGTTCACATCACTAAGCCAAAAGTAAAAATGACATGCGAAATAGGATTTCGGTTCATGTGTGCTATCCTTCAAACAATTTGTGGGAAACCGACCTTGGATGCAAAATCGGACAAATTAAAAAGTTTGGGAATTTGTTGCACAAATTAATTTTTTTTGGAGAGCAAAAACAGAATTTCATAAAAGTTTAGGAATTTATAGGCAATTCGTTGTTTGGATAATTATTTATTCGTTGGCCGACTAGGACACTTAGGATTTCCGGTTGCCAAGTCCGCATACAATTTGGGGAAAACCGACCTTGGATGCAAAATCAGACAAAATATAATGTTTGAGAATTGTCACGCAGAATCTTTTTGTGGGGAGCAAAACTAAAATTTATGAAAAGTTCAAGAATTTACTGGCAATTTACCCTATTATAAAATTAAATTTTAGCATTACGCAATGAACCACAATTGAATTTCACCTGCTCGTTTCTTGAATTTGAGGTAAATTTCCGATTAAGGAAGTGTTGTAAGCTGATTATTTTGTTCTAGACTCGATCTGTTTAGTTGATTGTTTATGTTTCAGACGGATACTTTTTTTCTTATCGGGGATTTTTTACTAGTCGGATTTATCTTGAATTTTTTAATGAGGTCTAACTTCTTTGTGCTTCGTTTGTTATTTTGTGGGGACTGTAGTCTTTTCAGTCCTTTTTTGACCGTATCTATCATTCGTTCAAATCTGACTAATTAATTTATTTTTTCTTGTATGGCTGTTTAAGCTTCGCCTTAGTTTGGTAAAATTGTAATTATGATTACTAAAGCTCTGCCCTAGTTTAAGGACTGAGATTTCGCCTTATGATTTATTATTACGTTAATATTTTGTCAGTTATTATTAATGTTAATTAGTTACGTTTTCCAAAATTCAACCTTTTGGTTTGTTGCAATTAAAATCACCTAGAATATCCCCACGATCACCGAAAATCCGACCCAACATGAACTTTTTTTTTTAAATTTCCACGTGAAATATATTTCCTGCTGTGGCATTTTGTTTTAAGAAAAAACCGTGGTGATTTTTCAAGTACATTTCATTTTCATTTCTGGTTATATATATATATGGGTGGATAATCCAAATTTCATGTGTGTCAAGATAAAATTATTATACTCCACTTAAAGAAGTAAATATTATTTTTCAATCTCCCTTAGCACATAAAAAATGTACTGTTACATACTCCCTCCGTTCTTTTTTAAATGTCCTATTTAGCTCAATTTTTTGTTTCCATATAAGTGTCATATTTCAAAATTTGAGAGTAAATTAATGATATGTTTCCAATTTTATCCTTATTTAATGCTTCTAGTAATTTGTTAATTAGTTGTATGTATACATTAATGATAGTAATTAATAAGGTTATATAGGTAAATTTCTTTATTTTCTTGGTATGCGTAATTTGACGGTGGAGGACACTTATAAAAGAACGGAGGGAGTATTACTTATTAAATACTCCATAAATTTATGTTGGACTTTAAAATTGCAATAAATGATCTAGTATACTTTTTTCAGTAGGATCAGACTAGAGCTGAACTCTATCTGTAATAAGAATTAAATAAGATGTTGAATAATTATACAATATATATGTGCGGTCAAATATTTCATTTAACGACCCATTCTCAAAACGTATTATATTCTAGAAGTTTCTGGGACAAAAAGCCCATTTCTAATATTATGAAGGGCCCATAATTTAGTTGGGCAGGCCCATCGTTTTGGCCTACTAAACCAAAGCCCAGGACCCTTTACTTGATTAAGAGGGCTCGTAAAAAGTGGACGAGATTCTCTATTTCAAAATTATACTCCATTCGTCCCACAATAAATGTCACATTTCTTTTCGGCATGAAAATTAAGTAGAAGAGTGATGGTTTAAAGGATAAAGAGATAAAAAGTGATGAAGTCCATATCGTTTTCTGAGAAAATGTGATTTGCATAAATGAAAATGAGACATTTAGATGAGACAACCCAAAAAAATGATATAAAACACTTATTGTGGGATGTGGGGAGTATTTTATACTATGTCATTTCATCGTTAGATTTTTATCATGTTTGCAATTATAATATATATAGTATTCCCTTCGTCACAAGTTAATGTATATTTAACTAATATTTTATATCTCAAAACAAATTAAATATACATCACATTTTTGTGGGATGGAGGGAGTATTAAACTAATTTTGAGTTTTGAGTCTTGACAACAATTTTCATGATGATTTAAAAAAAAAAAAAAGACAGCAATTTCGGCGCGAAACTTTAAATTCCATTGCTAATTTCATGGTTGAATGAAAGATTGATTATTATTTTAGAATAAAAGTTCAATAATTTAAATATTCCATTTCTCAAAATTATTCTAACGCACGTGTTTTACTGTAATGATCATCAAAATATATTTTAATCTTTTTTTACAAAAATAAAAATAAAAAATTTCTGAATCTCTAGGCAACAGAAAGCCGGTATCTTTATCACAGATGAATATCACAAAGCGACGTAGTCAATTCTGATCGAAGTTTATTGGTCTTAGTTTCTGGAAAAGTAAAAGATATATTCAAAATTGTACTCTCAACTAATAAAGAATTAAATAACGGGTCACTATAATTAAACTATCGATCAATGTTTTAAGAAAATTTCCACAAAAACATATAAAATTATTAAGAATATCCAATTCCAAAATAAACACTGGGAAAATAACATTCTACTTCTGTGTTACAACACTAAATAAATTATATAAGTAGCAAAGGTATCACCTGCCCAAATTTAGGTCCGAGCTAATTATAGAGCTATTCCTTCTCGTATCTCATTTCATCAACGAACAACACAAGTATATATACACTTCTGATGACATATATATTTGTGACGTTCATAAGTGCATAAAAGCACGAGATAAAATACTAATTTTCTAATCCATGATCGAGTCTCCCTCAAAAAAATATAAAAGAAACTCCAAAAACCATTTCCAGAATCTAACAACAAATTCCATGTTTGTGCATACCAAATGAAGGAATCAAAATTAAATCCCAAAAAAAAAAAAAAGGAAAAAAGGTGAATTAAATCACTATACCAATTCTACTCCGTCATCTCTGCAATTATCATCTCCAAACTGTGATGAATTTGCAGCAGCTCTACAAATTGGACAAGCAGCAGTCATCAAAAGCCAAGAATCTATGCATTCAGCATGAAAACTGTGACTGCACTTTGGCAAAATCCTGCATTTCTCACCACCTCTAAAAATCTCCAAACAAACTGCACATTCCACATGAACAGCACTCTCTCTCTCTCTCTCCTCCACTATGTAATCAAAGCATGGCAGCTTCTTGATCTCCTCCGCCTTCATGCTCGGAATCCGCTCGATCGGAGGCGGCGCAGATGGCCTCCCGGCGTTCGGATCACCCCTAAAAGCCCTCCCAACAACACAAACATGAATGATTATCAGAACAGCTATTCCAACAATTAGTAGTGTCACAGATATGATTATTTCCATGACCATCGCCCTTTTTTTTCTCCCTTTTTGCTAGCTATTCGACATCGATTTTCGACTTTTTTTCAAGATCAAGAATTGCCATCCTTGATTACTGTTTGGTGTTATAAATGTGGATTCAGGTATGCAGGAAGGAGAAGGGCTGGATTGTTGTCAACAGGTAAGAAATGATGCATTTTGGCAGTTAATTTCATTGATTGAAAAAAGATGGATTTTGCATTTAAAGGAGCAGAAATGATTATGAAACATTTTTTTTTGGAGTAGGAATTTTGTCAAATAGGTGGTGGTGTATGAAGTTTGAGAAAGTTTGGTGACTGAAAATGGCGTTTAATCCTAAGTGGCCTCTTTTTTCAAATTTTGATTTCTTGTGGGATTTTATTAATTTATTATGTGAAAGCAGAGTCAGTTGAGGCTGGCAAAATACTATTAGCTGTGTCATAGAATTGAAATTAAATGAATTTAAAAAAAAATTATTAATCATGTTGATATGATATTAAATCATCATCACATGATTCAGCAATGATTTAAACATTGATGAGTGACTGACAAATTCAGAACTGGACGAGGGATCCATTTCAAATAGAGTGATGCTATTTAGCCATAATGTGGCTAGCCATAATTTGGTTGATTAAGTGAAAAGAAACTAATTTTGTTAGATATTTGATTCATATAAAAAGTATGATTATATATTTTATGTTAATGTTTATATTTTTGACTTAAATTCTATCATGATTAGTGTAAATATATTTTTTTCTTATTTTTTCGACAAAAATCTTTGTATTACCTTTATTATATTTATCGAGATTTATGTTACATCCAAATCCAAATATATCAAGATAAATTTGTATAAATTAAATATTTTAAATATTAGAAGTCATTTTGAACCCAAAAAATTAAATAAATCAATTTTTTTTGTTATTAAATAAAATTATATGTAGCCATAATGTGGCTGCATAGATTTATTCTTTCAAATATAGTAGTAATATTGGGTTTTTTTTTCATTTTTTTTTTCTGGGAAGGGTAAATGCCCAATATATAAAAATAAATGAATACCGAGAAAATTCTTGTTTAATACCTAAATTTGAACTGTTTTACAATTACATTCTGATTTAAAGAATCTATAAATCAAATGCACAAGCTATCTAATATTTTACGATTACATCATTGACTTAATTTTCGTTATCGGAATTAGATGTGGCTCATCCAGAAAATAACGAGAAATTTATAAAAATTGAAAAAAGTTCTGAAACTAAATACAACAAGACAAAAAAGCTCAACAAAAGAGTTGACTGTAGAGAGTTTTTTTTTTTTTTTGGAGGGAAACTGTAGAGAGTTGACGTGTGAGATACTATAATTATTACTTTTCTTTTCAAATTTAAATTGGTGACAAAAAAATTTGCTGAAAAAGTAAGAAAATATTTTGTTTATTCATGCTTTTTTTGACCAATGAGGACAGAAAAATATATCGCTGTGTATATGAGTATATGACCTACGTCAACAAAATAGCACAAAAAATTATCGAAGCTCGATTATTAAATTATGTTTATTTAGTACGATTATATAATTTTGTAGTATTACTTAAGAGAAACTTTTTTACACCAAAGAATGTTAATAAATTGAAGAAATTAAATAATGTGACTTTTAATATTAAGCCAATATATAGGTTATAACAATTCAGTAATTGTAATATGCAAATCTTAGCAAGAAAAGACTAATGCTTCAAAAAAACAATCAATTAATTATGAGATAAACTAATCCTAGTGGTTGCATGAGTAATAATGAGTAGATAAGGAATCACGTCATTAAAATATTATTCACAGATTGTCCTCATATGAAAGTCTTTATTAGTATATTTAATAATAATTGTCTAAATTCAATCATGTATTACGAGACATCTCTTAATTTATGTATAGTTTGATTAAGTAGGGAAGAATTAGTCCAATCTACTAATTTTTTTTATCGTATATATAAACTTTTAATATGGAGTTTTAATTAATGTGTGGAAAACAGACCACATGCACTATTTAACACTTTGGCCTAGCAAATTCTTGAAAAAAGTACTCTATGACATGACTGGGAAATAATTATTATTCCATCCGATCCGTTCCGTCATTGTATCTATATTTAATTTAATGGATATCCCACTCAATTTGTCTATTTCTCAATAAGGAAATAATTACCTTTCAAAACCTTGTAAAAGTGGTGGGACGTACCAACTTTCTATCTTTTTATTTTTATTCTTAATTTTCGTGCAAAACAGTAAGTAGACAAAATGAGGGAAATGAAGGGAGTAATATTTTATTTTGTGTATAAATCTGAAATTTTAGAATATAATAACAAAATAAATGACAGAAGTACTGCTATTTTTCAACGTCTTGGTCATTTGCACAAATATTTTATAATGCTTATTATTGTATGAAGAAAATACAGAATAAATTAATAAACTATACAGGACTTATCAGATGTCCCCTTTAAAGTCAAAATTCCATGCAAGACGATTTTGTCCCTACAAGTGATTTCATTTTTATAAAGACTTATTTAAATTAATTTAATATTTGAAAATTTTAATTAGTTTTTTTTTTTTTTGAAAGAAGTAGATTGATAAATTACGAACAAACGCATGGAACAAAAAGATGACCCTCCACAACATCCGGTGGTTCATCCCAAACATGCGCCAATGGAAAATCCTTAGAAATTCTAGCTAGTTTATGAGCTGCCATATTGGCCCCCCGACTAACATGTCTAATGCAAAAATCACGACTAGTATCCAAAATATGACGACAAGAAGACACCACACCCCCCAACTCCGAGTTATCATCCACGCGGGCGTTAATGGCATCATAAACAATTTTGCTGTCAATCACAAACTCCAATTTATTCAATCCTCTATGTTTAATCCAAGACAGAGCTTCACTCAAGCCCATTGCTTCTCCTTCATCCACTCTCATACAGCCTGGAAAACAAATCACCCTTGCCGCAACAAAATTTCCATTAGCATCCCAAACAATCATCCCCACTCCCGTTGCATTCAAACTTGCAAAAAATGCAGCGTCAACACCACACTTAAACCAACCTTCTGGTAAATTATGCCACCCATTACATTTCCTCTGACCTCCACTCCGATTAGAGGGAACCACAGATTTTTGTTGTGCTGACAACCATTCCTTCCTACATAAATCTGCTGCCACATAAGCTTGTTGAGGGGATATAAATCTATTATTCCAAACCACTTCATTCCTGCACTTCCAGACTTGCCAAATAAGCATTCCTACCTTAGCCGAAATCTCTGCGTCATGGTGATCGAAGATGAAGAAAAGAAAATCTTTAAAAGAGTTGCTACTGCCAATTCCACTACGAAGAACTTGACCAAGACTATTAGCATCCCAACAACCTTCTGCGAACCGACAAGCCACAAACGAGTGCCACACATTCTCAATAGCACCGTTGCAGCAACCGCATTCACCATTTAGTTGTATGCCCTTTCTCAACAGGTTATCTTTTGTAGGCAAACAATTATGAGCAGCTCTCCATAAGAAATTCTTAACTTTATGAGGAACCTGAAGTTTCCATATTTTCTTCCAATTCCCTGGAACGGCAAAGTTGTTGTTTATAGTCATGTTACACGCTAGATGATAAGCGGAACGAACAGAATACCCTTCTTTTCGATCATAGTGCCAGATTATCTTGTCCTCAGAGATGGATCAACGGAATACACAAAAATTTCCTTTGCCTCCTCCTCACTAAAAAGTTCTAAGATAAGTTCTGCATCCCACATCCGAGTTCCCGGAATCATCAACTCATTAACTCTCATATTATGTAGCTCAATAGAATGGTCCGAGGTGATAAAAAACCTCGCATCCCTCCGCAACCACGGATCTTGGAGCACTCGCACCAACTCTCCACCTCCTATTCTCCATCTTAATCCACTTTGCAATATATCTTGAGTCGAACAAATGCTCCTCCAAGTGAAACTTGGATTGTGCCCCACCATGGCATTTAAGAAACCCCCATCTGGGTAATATTTAGCCTTAAGACGTCCTTGCACGGCTCGGCTCGTTCTTCGAGCCCCTTCCCCCTATCCCCGTTTCTACCGTCTTTTTTTCTCCGAAAGTTTTCTTTTCTCTATCAATTGGTTCTGCAAAGTAAAGCATTTGGGTCGGTCAAGAGACGCCAACCTATCTTCCCAAGCATCGCCAAGTTGAAAAGATGGAGACTACGGAAACCCATCCCTCCAAGATCTTTCCTTGTGCACTGACGTTCCCAACGCATCCAGTTTAAAACTTTAAGAATAAAGGACATTTATTGTAAACGTGTTCCATGTTATGCAAGAAAAATGAAACATGATTATACAGACGAAGTCCAGATTAAACTAGCAATCATGCAAAATAAAAAATTATAAATACTATACATATATACACAGTTAAGAAATAAATTAAAAGTTCCATTAATGAAGAAAAAATGAAATACACAAAATTCTCAAATAATGAGTAGCTTAAATAGTTTTTTTTTTTTTTTGCAAGAATTATTTATTTACAATAAATTAATTTATTTCCCTAATGTTTAATAAATTAACGATTCACATAATGAAAATCAAGTAATTATGAATAGGCCCACCCGTACCCGGCCCGCTTCACCAGTGGCCCGGGTCGGACCATTTGAAAACTCTAGGCAATGAACGAAGTTTAATTAATAGTATTTCTAATGTTTATTTTATATAGTTTTATATGTGTCCAAAATAATTTATGTTAGTTAGGTACTTTAACGTAATATTAATTTTATTTTGGATAATAATAATCCATTTACGAATTTCGGATCATACCTACAAAGCATGGGGAAACTACTTGTTAGGAAGTTTCAAATATTTAAAAAAGTTGATCTAATTAAATAAAAAGTAGAACACAAACTTAGAAGATCGTAAGATCACAGCCACAAATTCTTCCGAAAAAACTTATTCACCCTACAAAAACAAACTGTTAACTCGTTAGTTAACATCTTAATTCTTAGTATAAATGTCTTAACTTTTCAACTCAAAACACAAACAAAAACAAACATACAGCACTCGTTCACACTTGAACTTTAATTTCTTGCAAAACATCTCACTTTACATATTCACAAAGCATCATTTATTTTTCTAATTTCACTGACACTTTTTTTTAATTCTCATTTATTAATTAAATTACTCTCTTCCTATAAACTCAGTTCCGAAATGGACCCAGAAACCGCGAGAACCATTGTGGGGATTATCGGTTTGTTATTTAACCTATTAATTTCTAGCTCTTTGATATCTTAAATTCGAACATTTACAATTATCAATTTTAAGAATGTATATCTATCGTGCAGTAATGAAGTGAAATATGCATGATTTAAAAAATAATTTTCAGTTATTAAATAACAAGTGAATACAAAGTCCCCTATTCCCCTAGCTAGTTTCTTGATTTTGATTTTTTTTTTTTTCATATTGATTTGATTTACTAAATATAATATTCAATTATCTGATTCTATTTGCAGGAAATGGGATCTCCCTCTGCCTATTTCTTTCTCCGGCGTAATGAATTTCTCCACCTAGCTCTTCTTAATTTATAGCAGTACATATAATTAATATAAATGAATTAATTATATATGATGAAATAAATAAATACATGCATGCAGTTTAACATTCCGCGAGATTTATAAAGGGAAATCGGTTAAGCATTACAAACCCCACCCGTATCTTGCAACGATTCTCAACTGTGTGATGTGGGTGTTCTACGGCATGCCCTTCGTCCATCCGGACAGCATCCTTGTCGCCACGATCAACGGCGGCGGATTCGTCATCCAATCGGTTTACATCACCATGTTCTTCATCTACTCCAACACATGGACCAAACGCGTAAGTGACCACATACATAAATTACTTACTACTAATTTTTAGTGTCACATTTATAATTAATGTTTTGTTTGTCGAATTATCAGCGCAAGATCTTGCTCTTTCTTCTCGGGGAACTCGTGTTCGTGGTCGTGGTCGTGGCTATCACCTTGTTCTGCCTCCATGGGACCAAGAATAGGTCGATGCTCATCGGATTGATCTGCATTGCTTTGAATATTGGGATGTACGTATCACCCCTAACGATCATGGTACGTGGCATGCATCAATCTATATTACCACTTATATTGTATTACTAAAAAAATAGAATTTTTCATTATTTTTCTCATTAAAAATTGTAGAAACGAGTTATCCAGACCAAGAGTGTCAAGTACATGCCCTTCCTTCTATCACTAACCAACTTTGCAAACGGCATCGTGTGGTCCATCTATGCTCTCCTCAAATTTGACGCTTACGTTTTGGTATAATCTTCAATCCCATTTATTATTTTATTAATATATGTCACAAGTATAAATAAAATATTTTATCCCCGTTTATCTAATTTTTTTTTCTTTTTTTTTTGTGTGGGGTAGATTCCAAATGGTTTGGGCAGTTTGTCTGGATTGGTGCAGTTAATTTTGTATGCATACTACTACAAGTCTACCAATTGGGACGAAGAAGATGATACCCACCAATCAGAAATGGAGCTTAAGGAAGGTCACAATAAGGCCTAATTCTTCCATAACGCGGCCAGTTAATCACAAGTCACTAGGGTTCTACACTGCAGACGGTGTTCTATCTTCTATTCCAGTATCGACTTTAAACAAGTTTTTTTTTATCGGAATATGAGATAAAGCACTACTGCAACAGAAGATTTGACGTGGCCGTCGTCCGATGTGCATTCTTATGCATACGAATAATCCTAGAGCTATGAGTTGCTCTTGGTTATCCTTATGAGCTATTTTCGAGCACGCGAAGTGTTTCGTGTGCTTTGCAATTCGAATCTTTTACCACATAATGTGTTTGTATTCTCTCCTGAAATAAGAATAATAAACATCAATATTTTTTACTATATGTTTTCTTTTTCTACGCCTAATTTTTTTGTTTTAATGTGCATTTTACATTAGATGGATGTTCCGCGTTCGTTCCTTTTCCAATTTAATCTTTCGACTAATAGGATGTGTTATATAATTGGAATTTTTCATTATTTTTCTCATTAAAAATTGTAGAAACGAGTTATCCAGACCAATAGTGTCAAGTGCATGCCCTTCCTTCTATCACTAGCCAACTTTGCAAATGGCATCGTGTGTGCCATCTATTCTCTCCTCAAATTTGACGCTTATGTTCTGGTATAACATTCAGTTTCGTTTACTATATATCTTATTAATACATGTCACGTGTATAAATAATAGTAATATTTTATTTAAATTTTTTTTTTTGTGGGATAGATTCCAAATGGTTTGGGCAGTTTGTCTGGATTGGTGCAGCTAATTTTGTATGCATACTTGATACTACTACAAGTCTACCAATTGGGACGAAGAAGATGATAGCTCCCACCAATCAGAAATGGAGCTTAAGGAAGGTCACAATAAGGCCTAATTCTTCCATAACGCGGCCAGTTAATCACAAGTCACTAGGGTTCTACACTGCAGACGATGTTCTACTATTCCAGCATCGACTTTAAACAAGTTTTTTTTTATCGGAATATGAGATAAAGCACTACTGCAACAGAAGATTTGACATGGCCGTCGTCCAATGTGCATTCTTATGCATACGAATAATCCTAGAGCTATGAGTTGCTCTTGGTTATCCTTTTGAGTTAGTTTCGAGCACGCAAAGTGTTTCGTGTGTTTTGTAATTTGAATCTTTTACCACATATGAGTTTGAGTTAGTTTCGAGCACGCGAAATGTTTCGTGTGTTTTGCAATTCGAATCTTTTATCACATATGATTCTTGTATTCTCTCCTGAAATCTATTACTATATTAAAGCAGAATAATTGCAATATCTTTTCCCTCCCATTCTGCATGTTCCATGCACACTTTCCGCTTAACCTAATAGTCTCAATGACTGCCCACTCAAAATGACCATTCATCTGCTAAAAAAAATGATCATTCATTGATGGTGCCCAAAAATTAATTATCTCATCCTTTTTTTTTACAGTTTTGTGATTTAGTTTCAAATTTAAATATATAATTATCATAAGCAATTTTAAGAAAAAAAGTCTCTTCGATTCTTACACCTAAAATTTTCAGCCTTTACCAATTATGAGGATGATGTATTTTGCAGTAAAGTTGTTTATTACTATGTCACAATTTTTTTCGGTAAAATATATTATTTGGTGATACTTTATTTTTTATATTTGTATGAATGAGTTTCTTAACTTGAAATCTTAAATCTTAATATTCAACATAAGTATTATATATATATATAGATAATATAATCTATTACTCCCTCCGTCCCGCAATAAGTAGCCACATTTCCTTTTTGGGTTGTCCCGGGATAAGTTGCCACTTTCCTTATAAGGAAATATGCTTCTCTCACAAAAAGTTGTGGGCTCCACCACTTTCTATCTTTTTACCCTTTAAACATCTTTCACCTTAATACTCGTGCCGAAAAGAATGTGGCCACTTATCATGGGATGTAGGTAGTACTATATTAAAGCTGAAAAACTGCAATGCATTTTCCCGCCCAATATTGCATGCGTCATGCATGCAAAATCTTCTCACTGCCTCATCACCATGACTAATATTTTTTCTCGAAAAACCGCTTGACTTTCTGCTTTCTCAAAGACAATTGTACAATGTAACTCCTCATTTGTTTTTTTTTATAAACTTTCCGTCTTCCCTAAAACCTTCTGTTATTTCCAATGTACATTTACTGTTTTAATAATCATCCCACGCGCAAATTGG
Source organism: Agastache rugosa (assembly GCA_031470985.1). NCBI lineage: Eukaryota > Viridiplantae > Streptophyta > Magnoliopsida > Lamiales > Lamiaceae > Agastache > Agastache rugosa. Next base: position 31,763,230 of record CM062605.1, read on the forward strand.
ATTAGCATTATATTCTTATCTATTTTATTTTTCTTCATAATTAAGAAAGCTTAAGAAAGCAAATTCACATTTCACAAGCAATTTCGACACTTGCAAATTCGAGAGCTTTGTGAAAGACAAATAGAAAAGCTTCAAAATATTGGGTAAGCATTAGATTTCTCGAGTGTCAATTTATAAATATCAAATCAAGAATTTTAGTAACTACATGAGTGTCAATTTATTGTATAGATTATCTCGCTGGTACAACCTAAAATATTTTTATAAATATCAATTAATAATCATAGTAACTACAAATGAAAATTAACATAAGAGAGGTTTTTTTCAAGAAAAAAAAAGAAAACTCTCCCCGTACATCGCACGGGTGACACTCTAGTAAGAATAATAAACATCAATATTTTTTACTATATGTTTTCTTTTTCTACGCCTAATTTTTTTTGTTTTAATGTGCATTTTACATTAGATGGATGTTCCGCGTTCGTTCCTTTTCCTATTTAATCTTTCGATCAATAGGACGTGTTATATAAATTATTGAATCGTAATGTAATTTTTTTCTTTTGTTTCCAGTCCCAAGACTCCCAACTCATATTTTGTCTATTATTATTATTATTATTATTATTATTATTATTATTATTATTATTATTAAAGTCGTAGTGATACAAAATTTGATGAATTATTAGACTATATTTATTTTAACATCAAATAAGAATCGTTTTCTAAAAATATTTCAAAATTGTAATAAAATATATCTATTTTTAATATATATATATATATATATATATAATTTAAATTAATAACTACTACTACGATTTTCCCACTTAAAATTTAGCTAGCACACAAGAAAATTGTCGATAAAAAAGAGAATAAAAAGAATTAATGTTGATAGAATATCGATGAAGAATACTTCTTAATCTTTACACCATGCAAAAGATATGCAGCAAAGCTTGTTAGCCCTATATCCACAACTACCAAACACATTTCAATCTCAGCCATTCCCAGTTCTCTATAAATTCTTTAAATTGTACGAGAAACCGAACCAACCGTATACGAGCTCCTCAAGGACCGCGTTTCGGACGGAAGCAGAGGCAGCCTTGTTGCTGGTCGACCGGAATCATTCCACCACCTTTCGATGTATCAATAGCCTCTATCATCGAAACTACCTCGTCCATTTCCGGCCTCTTGTCGGGATTCGCATCCCAGCATCGTTTCATCACGTTCGCAATGGAACTCGGGCAGCATCTAGGTATCTCCGGCCTCAAGTTCTGCAGACAACATCTTACCAGAATGATCAAACACGGATGGAGCAAACAAGAGGACGAGGAGGGCCGGACATTTTTACCTGCTGCACGACTGCTGATGTCACCTCGGAGAAACTAAGGTCGGGATACGGCATGTCACAACAGTATATCTCCCACAAACAGATGCCGAAACTGTAGACGTCGCATTTTCTGTTGTAAGGGTTGCCATTGAGAACCTGCAGTTTAATTCATTGTTTTTCAGACCTAGCTGCATATGTACTGCCTTTTCCTTTCATCTTTTCGAAATCGGGACGAAAATCGGGCTAAGATTATATGGAAATGACATACCTCTGGAGCCATGTATCCAAGTGTTCCAGTTTCCCCTGTCATGTCGTTTGGATTCGAGGCCTCAACACGAGCAACTCCAAAATCGGCTATCTTAACTGTTCGTGTCTTGTCTAACAACATATTCTCTGTTTTAACATCTCTGTGAACGATCTTCTGAGAGTGAAGGTAACTTAACCTAGGCAGCCAAAACGAAAGACGGTTTATTCATATGGTAAAGATAAAGGAGGCTAGACGATTCCCAAAATTTAAACGGAAGGTACCCTCTAGCGAGATCAAGTGCCATTTGCACGACAACTTTAAACGCTAGCTTCTTTCTCCTGTTCTTAATGAGGTAGGATTTCAATGCACCGCCCGGAAGATATTCCACTACGACACAACATATATTACTAGGCATGCCGATATGACCATTCTCCGTTTGAATGTTTAGTCCTGACGAGCCCATTGTCGCACCTATAAACTGCAAATTGATTTTAGAAAATGCTAGACGGTTAAGTTAGCAATTGAGAATGACTCTCCGATATCAACATCATAAACGTGGTGCATTAGTTTTCCAATATCGATAAATTAAGCTTAAAGAATTAGCAAAATAAATCAACCTTTGTTACATTAGGATGATCAAGTTTATGCCAAACAGCAACTTCTTGAGTAAAAGCTGCTCTTAGGGAAGCAATTTCAGCTTCTGTCCGGTGGCCCTCTTCGCCCCAGTCGAGCAGTTTAACTGAGGATCAAAGAAAGCTATCAAACAATAATAACTGTGCTTGATTACTCATTTCATTTCACTGATAAATTAAGGGGGAGAAGGAATTCCCTGCATATTCTTTCCAAATATGGCATCAATGTCAATATCACAATGTTTCGGTGACTTCTCATTTTTATTAAATATGATCCTCTTTTGTTCCCTAACATGCTAACATAAAAATATTATCATAGGTTAAATTCTTTTCACTGAGTTTTTCTTTCTTTCTTTTTTCTAGCTTCTTTAAAGTGCAATAATGGTCAATACCATCTACAAAATTGTTTTAGTTGAAACTAAACAATCGAAACTATTCAAAAAATATGTTAGATACAATCACCTAATAAAAAGGTCTATAGAAGGACTATTTAGTTGGTCCTAAACATAGAAAGCTCTAGTCTTGGTCCCCAACTTTCCTTTGACTCCTCGACTTCTCATTTTTTATAGTCCTTTTTTCTTTTCCATCCTCCATTTCTTCATTTGGGTCGAATCTCATCCAAACTCCACGTATTGTCATTCCAGTCATTAGTTAGAGCACTTTTCATCAGGATTAGAGTTCAAGTTTCCAAAAGCAATATTTTCATTTCTATCTTTGAGCAAATCAATGATCATGCATTACCAACACAACTAAACTACGACAAAGATGCCACAAAACAGCAAAAGCAAAAAAAACCCCGAGAACATAAACGTGGGGCCGCACAATGACAAACAAGATTTTACCAATTGATGTAGGTTTCTAGATCACTGTTTATTGAGGTTAACATCACTGGAAACTGGATCATGATCAATATAATATTAAAGCAGAAAGCCAAGAATCAAGATCCTACATTCTAGGTAGAAGCTAACATTAACTAATCTATCTTCATTTAATTATTTCAGTTAAAATAATAGCCACTACTAAACTACTAATTTTCTCTGTTGTCTTTGTTGAGATACACACAAGTCAAAACTTAATAAAAAAATGGTTGAATCACATGAAAGCTAAATTTAATAACCAGCCAAATTTATGGCAGTCACCTTCAACCTCACCCCCAATCCGAACCCGTGCCGTTAGTCACGGATTCCATTACAGAACACTCAATTTCTCAAATCCACACATACAAAAGTAGTAAAGAAAAGCAATTCCTCTTAAAAATATTACTGGAAAAAGATGAGGAATTAAAATATTTAAAGTTCTTGCAGCTACCCCACAAAGGGTACATGGAACATTGAACATTGACATATCATGAATTAATTTTTCGACCAAATTACAAATGTTGAGGGCCATGAACATTCAATCTTCTACTATTTATACATTATTACTTTAAATTATGTTGCACAGAATATTTGTTTCCTCATATGAATTGAATCAGATTTGCACATTTACAATGTTAATTATGAAAGGGTAATAATTTATCATAAATATTGAGGCCATTAAATGTTTAAGTGCAACTGAAATAATGAAATTTGCAAAGACAGTCAGAAAGAGACAAACGGGAAATCAAGAAAGGATAAAAAGTTTACAACTTTAACAAATTTGTAGAGAGAGAGAGAGGCGGTGACTGACCGGCGACATCTTGGCCGTCGTAAACGCCACGGTGGACAGTCCCAAAGGTGCCACGTGCAAGCACGGTCTTGATGATGAGCTTAGAAGGGTCAATCTCCCACTCCTGCCTCGGCCTCCTGACGACGGCGGCGGCGGCGGCGGCGGAGAAGGCGGGGAGGGCGGAGGAGTGGGAGAAGTCGTCTTGACTCTTCCTGTTCTTCTCCAGAGTTAAAGCCCTATTCAAATGCCTCTCGAGCTGCTCATCCAAGCTCTTCAAATCTATCTGATCTGCTCTCACGAACCCATTACTGCTCTTCTCCATTTCCACTGCGTGTTGTGCGTGTAATTAAACTCTCTCTTGGGCTGATTCTTGAAGGGGTGTTTGCCTTTTCTATTTACATAGATAGATAGATAGATAGATAGATAGATAGATAGTTGTGTAGGGAGTAGTTGTGTGTTTTTCTTGATTTTCTTGAGCGAGAGAATTTGAGGAAGAAGCGAATGCGGGAGGGAGGAGTAAATATGAGTGTGTGTGGTGTGTGTAGTGTGTGAATGATGAGAGAGAGAGAGAGAGAGAGAGAGAGAGAGAGGGCAGCGCCATGTGGGCACATGGAATTGCCTGAAGACAACGTGTGTATATGACCCACATACATACCCTTCTCTTTTCTCATTCAAATCCAACTTCTTCCTACAAACCATTTTTGTTCTTGGATTTTTTTTTCCCAAATAAAAAATTAATATTATTGTTCAACATTTAATTTGTTACTATCTCTTCTCAAATTTAGCACACGAGATCTTTAGTCACAAATGATATTGAATTTGGCAATGATATAGTCCTCCTTCCCAATTATATAAGCATGTTTGTATTTTTCGTATGCCATAAATATATAAATTTGTTTTCATAATAACTAATGTTCTTTTAATTCATTTATTAATATATCTCTATTCAATCATTTCATTGATTCATAAAAAATTTATAGTAAGAGAATAAATATGAACATATTAAGAAATTTACTGTATAATTTACTTTTTCAATGATTTTTTTTTTAATTCTTGTGAAAATTCCAATCAACCTATATAATTAGGTACTAAATTTTCTTTCTAAAAAATAACGATTTTTAAATACTTTCTAAAAAACAAATATTGGTACAAATTCGTGGTACTTTAAATTGGTACTACCACATGGCGGAACATTATCTACAATAAATGAGTACAATTACTAAAGTTGACATCATATCAATATTAAGTGGATATAATTGAATGAGATTTTCTTTTCTTAACTTGTATCACTCTTTCCTTCCGTGTCTCACTATTAATTTCACTATTTAAAAAAAATCAAAGTTTAGTAATATATAATGAACCTTTAACATTTATTATAAAAAAATTAGAATTTAAAAAAAATCATATCCTAATTTTGGAATAATGAACCCTAATAATCAATATTTTAAAAATGAAAAAAATGCAAATTAAATATAAAAAATATATATAAACCCTATTCGGATAGATGAATCCTAGTTAACAATTGTAAAAATATTATACTTACACAGTTACACGTTATAGATTGGAATTTAGGAAAATAAATGACAAAAAACCTAATTAAATATGGATTGCCGGATAATTCCAAATGATATTAAAAGTCATATTTTTTAACTATCTTTCCCACCTAATAAATTGAGATCCGAAAATATTGATTTATTCATTGGATAAGGTATATGGTTTTTGTTTTAGAGGATTTATTTTAGGATAAATTGCCTGTAAATTTCCCAACTTTTATTATTTTCTGATTTTGCACTCCAGCAAAAATATCTGCGTCAGAATATCTCAACTCTTAATTATGTCTGATTTTGCAACTCGCATCCGTTTTCGGTGAAATTTGATTTGGGAATTTGTGTATGTGGCAAATTAATAGCTGAAGTAGCATTAAACGATGTCGCTTTGATGACATGTAAATTATAAAAAAAGAAAGATATAAAAATAAAAATTCCATGTCATCCTCCCCAACCCTTTCTCTTGTCTCTCTCTCTCATCGGCTCCTCCATCTCTTCTGTTTCTCCACCCCAGCAAAAGATTCACCGTCCACCCCCTCCGCCGTCGCAGCCTCATCATCTTCTCGAAAATTTCCATCGCTTTCTCTTCCCTCTCTCCCTCTCTATCTTTCTCTCCCCATCTACGTTTGTAATTCCTCCAACATCTCCATCTCTTTCCACCGCCACCAATCTCATACACCGCCGCCGCCGGCAATCTCATACACCACTAACGCCATTCCCAATTCCAAATTTAACGGCGGTCCAAATTTGCAGAAACGACAGCCCAGATCTGGAAATGGTTGAGAATCGATAGGGAGCTGGAGTCGTCTTCTTCGTCGGGCCAGTTCTGGAAAGGGGGTGGATTTCGGGGTTGGCCAGTCCCATGGTGGAGGCGTCATCTTCTCTCTCTCTCTCTCACATGGCGGATGAACCTGTCGAACCCATCAACCAGAAGGTAACTTGCTCTCTACGGAGCAAATCGGTTCATCGTCCGCCGCCGAGATCCCACTGCTCTTCTCGAAGTCGGGCGGCCGCATGTGGGCCCTCTACCAGCTACCTGCTCTTTCGAAGCTGCGCTGAGGATCCGGTGCACGTTGATAATCCCTGCGCTTGTTAAAGCGGATTCATATCAGATTTACTTACACTGTATGTGAAAATTTTTGTTGAATTTTAGATATTTGTGTTATGAATTTTTACGATTGTTATGAATTTATGATGTTCATTTGGAATTGTGTGTGTGTGTCTGTGCGTGGCGGTGGTAGTGGTGGTGTGGAGTGGTGGTGGTGGTGGTATGGTCGGCGGTGGTGGTTAGTGTTGCACATAGTGGTGGTGGCGTTGGACGGCGTTGGTGGGGGTTGTTGTGAGAGAGATTACAGAGAGAAAAGATAATATTTTTTTTAATTATATGTAATTCCAAAACGACGTCGTTTCATGTAACGTGGAACGACATCGTTTTGTTGGCCGGCCGAAATTGCCACATAGGATTTTCAGGCTGCCATGTCATCATACATTTGGGGAAAATCGACGCGAGTTGCAAAATTAGATACAATTAAAAGTTGAGATATTCAGACGCAGATTTTTTTGGTGGATCGTAAAATCAGAAAATGACAAAAGTTTGGAAATTTAGAGCCATTTATTTTAAGCTGCGTGAACAACGACGACAAGGCTATAATTTCAAAGGACCAATGACGAGGGATGAAAATTTCATTATTTTCCAAATAATCGTTTATTTTTCTAGTACAAATTGACATAATCAAATTATTTTTGTGCGAAATAAGAGTGTAATTAAAAACAACAGAATATATTGCGCGTAAAATTGATATCTGGAGTATCTAAAAAAAAAATTTTAAAAATCTATCTCGAGATTCATAAAATGTTTTCATTAAAAGAATAAGAGTTTCATAAAATCTTGAATTAAATAAATCAAAGAATTTATATGGATTAGGAATCAAAGGTTCTCTAGAGTCAACAGATTAAAGTCTAAACTCCGAAGGGGTCAATTTCAAATGAGCTAAAATAATGCTTACGGTCAGCTCCATGATCCATCCACAGCTACAATGATAAATTAATTAATTATATGATGTAATTTCTCTACTTGTAAATTATAATTAATTGGTTCCATTTAATTTATCAAATTTTATATGTAACGCGAGATATTCTAAATAAAGACCTAATAAAAAAGTTCTTTTGATGTAGATAACGGCGACGTTCGATCAATTAAATACTACACGTTATTGCTTAAAATTATAGTAGAAATTTTTTAAGGTGGTTACTAATTCTGACACGTACGTCAAGAGAATGTGAAGGAAATCAATGAGAAACTAAGAATAAAATTAGTAAATATTGCTTTAAATTATGTCTATTATCAAAAGTCGAGGCCTCGTCTCATCTCATAAGTCAATAGTACTAGACAATATTGCATAAAATTATAGAATACGATTTTAAGGTGGTTAAGAAGTCTGACACGTCAAGAGAATGTGGAAGAAAAAAGGGTTAATTTGCTTGAAATACACTATATTTTTCGGATTTTGAAATTTGACATGACTTTTAAAAAATTTCTGTAAATACATCACCTTTATATTTGTTTGAATTTTGACATAATTCCGAAAATTCCCAAATTACACTTAACGTGGTTGTTAGAATTTTACACGTGAAATTTATTTTCAATGAAAATTTTACATGCGGAACTTTACACGTGGTCAAGTAAAAAACGACGTCGTTTCTCTCTCCAGAAAAAAATTTCACGTGCAAAATTTCGACAATCATATTTAGTGTAATTTGAGGATTTTCATAATTATGTCAAAATTCAAACAAATATAAATATGATGTATTTACAGAAATTTTTTAAAAGTCATGTCAAATTTCAAAATTCGAAAAAGATGATGTATTTTAGGCAAATTAACTAAAAAAAATAACATATTGATTAAATATTGCTAAAAACAGTCCCCTAATAATTACTCCCTCCGTCCCCAAATAAGTGTCCATAGCCGTCAAAATGCGTATACCAAAATAATGGGCAAAATGACTTATTTTACCCCTAATTATTGCATGAAAAAATGAGAAAGTAAACTTTTTGGTATAAGTTAAGGGGTAAATATGACAATTTGACATAACTTTTGCATAGAAATCTGAAATATGATACTTATTCGGGAACAAAAAATTTGACGGCTCAGAATATTTATTTGGGGACGGAGGGAGTATGGTTATTGTCAAAAGTCAAGGCCTAATCTCATACTTTAATATTTATTTCTAAGCTAACGCTAATTTCACACCGTCCTTAATTATTGAGCTCTCCTGATTGGCTGGACTTCTATACACTCATTACTTCAGCATTGCAGAAATAATTGCACAATTGCACTAGAAAAATATAAATAATAATCGTGACACCTTTTTTATTAATATTTTTCCAAATCTATAATAATTTCGAGTAAGAAAAGAGCCAATAATTGGAAACAGATTCTAAGGTATTATCAGTTTACGTGAAAAGTGATATATTATTGACCAAATTTCGAATTATTTATTTAGAATTGAGTTTTAAGAATTTGGGAATTGAGTTTCAAAAAAACAAAAACAAAGTGAATTTGGGCTTTTTGGAGCTCGTGCTTTATTATTTGGGCTTCCATTTGTGATTTCCTTCAAAATATTTTGTTAACTCTATATTTACTGTCTCTTACTTATTTCTCGATATTCATTTTCTTTAAGGTTAAACTTAAGGGGGGAATTGTGAAGGGAGTATTACTATCTCTTTTATTAAAAAAAAAAAATTGTGATTCTTAATTACAAATCATATTGTATTTAGATCTGATATAATAACAAAGGATACGGGAATAAAATGATTTTGTTTTCAGGGCATTTTACATCGATAATTTTTAAAATAAGGACATTAGTGAAGATCGCAAATTTTGGATACTAGACTTCAATATATTAAGTGGATTTTATATATTTAAAATTATACTAACTTTTATATGATAATTCAAAATTCGCAAATATTTGTGTATTGCTCTGGATAAAGAAGAATAAAATAAAATCATATGAGGATTGTGAAATACTTGAACCTGCATGTGAAGCCTATTATTCTTTTGACTTCTACTAGTTATTAGCCTTACGTGAAAATGACTATTTGCTGCGAAAAATTGAAATAGTTGGAATATAAAGATATTTACTAGTGTGTGTGTGTGTGAGAGAGAGAGAGCCCACAAATTTGGACAAGAACTTGGGCCTGATTTAATAGTGAGTGAATGCGATTCGTTAATAATTAGAATGAAAGCCCATTTCACCCATCTCTCCCTCCTCTTACACAGACAGTCCTTTTTGCGAAATTCCCAAATTTCGCAAAAGGCCATAATCTTGTAATCTTCTTCCCTTCTCAATCGACCGCTCGGATCTGTTGCCTTCAGGCACTCCTCTTGCCGCCGCGTGGTGGACCTTCCGCCTCCGGCGGCTGAGTCCGCCGCCATACAAGAAAAATACACACAGACTTTGGTGTGGATGATCGTATGGTGTGATCTTGAAGAAAGTGAAGATTATATTTTCACACTATAACTAGATAAATTAATGTTTGTTGAAACACTATTTAAAAATAAGTATGCGATTTTTTTTTTTTGGTAAAATAGAATTTATTTAACCAAAATTGAGACGTTACAGCTCGAAACTCAGAGTACACCGAAACAAGAAAACAACAAATTAGGAAGCCAAAACTCCCCAAGCCGTGAGATCTGTCCACACCTGCGCTAAGAAATCACACTCAAAGAATAAGTATGGTATGGTTTCATCACCTTTGTGGCACAGAATGCATTGTTTATCACAATTGCTCTGAAGGATTCTCGATGTGAAGGATTATAGTTGCATCTAATCTATGGCATTGTATATAACTTAATTATAATATTTGTCTTGAATAATACCTCTAAGTAATGCCACTATACCCTATATAATTAAAATAATGCAATTAATTATTTTGCCCGATAATTGTTTGTGCACGATTAATTTATGTTCACATGTTACAATTGTTGAAGTCGCACAATCCAATAATTATTCGCTACCATTAAAACATATTAAGACATACATGGTACACTAGTATATGGTTTGTTATTGAATATTTATTGAAATAAATGGTGAAAGCAATTAAATGATCATTGTATATATGACAACATTAAACTGTAATAAAAAAAAGGATAAACCTAAATGAAATATCACTACAATGTCAATGATAATAATGGCATAGGACATTAAGGATACTATAGTCTGGACTACAATTAATTATCATTATAATGTTAATAAATTAAAGATAAATAGTGATTTTGTTCAAGAGCTAAGTTAAAGAATTTGGCCCGTAATATATATTATTACTCCTACATTGTTTGTTTTTTTAAGGGAAACTTCTATATTGTGTTTGTCAACACTTTCTAAATTAAATTAATCTAAAGTAATATTTTTAAATAGTAACTGCGAATAGTTAAGAACAAAAATTCAATGATGGTTCGGTCAATTTATTGTACATTATTTGCGCAACATTTTCTATTGTATCTATCAAATATCACCACATTTCAATGAAAATTGAAAATTATCCCATTTTTGGCTAATAACTAATTTTGCAGAACAATAATTATTGATTTTCATAATTAGAAACTAATAAATTTTTAATATTTTTTACCGCGCACGACGACATCATCAAATACAATATAGTATATTGTAGAATGATACAATAGAGGATCAGACCCATATGGGCCATATTGAACATTTGCAAGACATGCCATGTTGTATTAGGTACCTGAAAATCATGAATATTATACATATGGTTAGTATTTATGTCCCTTTATAGACACAAAAGAATTTAAATTCAAATAATTGATTTTCTATTCTCATCTAGAGGACAAGTGAGACAGCAGGATTCCATTTCCAGAGAATAATATTACTTGTTTCTTTAAAAGAAAATGGAACAAAAGCTGCTATAAGAAAGAGACACTGTGATGAAACCTTGAAACATAAGTCAGTTTGATTATATGTAGATTATTTGCTGCAGAGAAAATGGTACCAAATAAGTTTTCCTTTAATCATCCAAAAAAGAAGCCCACTTTCACCAGAGGCAACAATAAAAGGCTGGCAATAATCATTTTCATACAATTTTATTATTCCAAAGTTTAACCATATACAATGAGGGCAATTAAGAGCTTATAATAAAATCAAATTTCGATAATTAATTAGTGATATACTACTTAAACCTCTCTTTTTAATTAATTCGATCAAGAGCATAACGGAGTAAATAATTCAAAACATGGTAAGAAAATGGAAAGAATAAGTATAGAATGATAAATTAGAATGAAAATGTCTGAATATAGATATTTAAGAAGGGATTTAGTATAGTTTTTTCCTTAATTTATGTCATGAAATTCGTACTAGGATCAATGCTTTTTTTCAGGCAAAATTATTATTCGGCGTTCCTTTTCTTTGGATGCACTCAAAGATAGGGCATCATTTTTATTTTTATTTTAATAATTAAAAGAATAATAACTTCTTTTATCTTTTATCTTTTGCTGCAAAATAGTAAGCAGAAACAACACGCGCAGTTTGGCATGAGATGATGAGACATGCATGTCTGAATAAAATACTATATATTCTTAACATTTGTAACGAGACTTCTAATACTAAATTTTTGAGACAGATGTAGAACTATTTTTTTCAGTACCACACAAATCAAGATTTTAGAACTAATTAATAAAATATTACTTCCACTAGTTTTTAATAAATGTCCTCAACAGTCAAAACTCACATATAAAAAAATTGACAAATTTACTCTTTGTATTACAATTAGTAAAAGCATATGTGCTCTCCAAACCATTTATTAATCCGAATTCACACTAGTTAAACGTATATACTATGTGGATAGATTAGTAATGAAACAAAATACAAGATGAAATATTACATTTCAGACTAAAATATCCAAAAATGTTATTATCAAGAAGCCCAAACACAATTATCCTCGAACAAACAAACCAAACACCCTCTCAACAACAATTCAAACACAAAAAATACACTAAATTAGTGGATCAATTAATGAGCACTAGTCCAACTCATATCGTTCTCATATATCCAATGGCAAACCTCGATCTCCCCCGGGGCGGACCCCAGCGCCACGAAAGCACCGTGACGTGGACTCCACGTGGACGTGTCCAAGTGACAGATGGCAGTTCCATGATTGATCCTTGTCTTTGTCTCCACTTCAAGAACGTCGGCACTATACACTCTCACTTTTGGCACTGAGTGGCAATAATAAAGCAAGTAAGGATACAAGGTTTGATGGCAAGACACTGATTTTGTCACCCTCCCACCATTCACTCCTTTCACCTCCCCAATCATCACATCTTGGCCCGACCCCTTCACGGTCTCGGTCGTCCGGACCACCACGTCCGGGCCCAGGACCGAGACCGCGAAGTCGATCATGTCCTCGATTGAGGCGACACATTTTTTGGTCTCGCCCGGGCTAGGGGTGCGCATGCACTCAGCCAGGGCGTTTGCCAGCACATGCTCCATAGTGGAGTTGTCACCAGCGCTAAAAGTTCGTTTGAGCTCGTTTAAGCTGTCTGACGTGAAGGGTAGTTTCGACAATATAGCCCGGGGTAAAAACGACCTTTTGGGCATCCAATCTTGAATGTTGGGCATTCTCATCACCTTCCCTTGCTTCAACATGCTTTCCCTAAAGAATTTACCTTCTTCCACCCCATTTTTCACACCATTTTTCGCTGTTTTCGTTACCCTTTTCGGATCATCATCTTGGGATGATTGTGGTTTTGTATAACCGGCAAATGTGATACCCTTTTTAGCATAATCTTTGAATGTGGTATTCACACCATAAATCTTGAATCCAACTGTTTGATCAACTGCCCCCTTTCCGTACTCCTTGAATAAATCGGTTCCGACGTTGAAAGATTTGCCATAGTTCAAGAAATTCGTCTTCTCCGTGCTCGAATCCCGGCCGTAGGACTGGAAGGAGTCGGCGCCGGCGTTGGCGGAGTCGCGGTAGCTGGTGAAGGCATCGGTTCCGCCATTGCCGCCGCCGCCGTAGCTCTTGAAATTGTTTGTGGGGTTGTTCGCATTGGTCGTGTACGCCTTGAATGAATCGTTGCCGGCGTTGGCTAGCTCGGAGTAGCCGGCGAACATCGATCCGACGACGTTTGACGTGTCGCCGTAGCTCGTGAAACCGACCGGCGCCGCGTTCCCGTTCTTGCCGTAGCTGGCGAACCCCTGGCTGCCGGAGTTTGTATCGTCGGCGTAGCTCGAGAACGTGAGTTCATGGCCGTTGGCGTCGGCGTCGTACGACGCGAAGCGGAGGTCGGGGACGTTGACACGTGGCATGTAGCTCTTGAAGTCGCCGCCGCCGCCGGTGGCGGTCGCGGCGTAGGAGGTGAAGTTGGAGGCGGCGACGTTTGCGTCGCCGGCGTAGCTGGCGAAGCCCTCGCGGTGGCCGGTCGAGGCGCGGCTGTAGCTCTTGAAGGAGCCGGTGGCGAAGTTGACGCCGTCGGAGTAGTTCTTGAACTGATCGGCGCCGCCGAGGCGGGCGCCGCCGTAGTTGGCGAACTGCTTGTTGGTGTAGAATGCGAAGTCGGCGTCGCTCCTGTGGTTCTCGCGTACCGGCGGCGCCGCCGCCTCCGAGTCGAGGAGGCAGAACAAGTCGGCGGCGGCGCAGAAGGCTGCGAGGTGGCCGGAGAGGGCGTTTTCGGCGGCGAGTTTGGCGAAGAAGGCCGATTCGACGGTTGATAATGGCGAGGCTTTAGAGAGAAGGAAGGGAGATTGAGGGGTATTTTTGGAAATGTGTGTGTTCCAATACCTAATGGCTGAAGCTTTGGCTGTGAATGGATTCTCCTTTGTTATTACATTGGCTTCCGACATTAATGAGTAGACCTGAGAGAAATAGAAACATAAGTAGAAATCAAGAAAACGGTTGAAAAAGACAAGAGAGAGAAACAAATTAAAGCAGGCTAAAAACAAGGAAGAAGAAGAAGACTAGAAAAAGAGTACAAATCTTACACTGGAACATGAGATCAGTAATAACACCAAGAAAATGTGGATAATAGTGTTCTTGAGCTTGTCCATTTCCATCTTTTAGAGAGAGAGAGAGAGAGAGAGAGATGGCTTGTTTGGTGATGGGAGAGGACATTATTATAGGGGGACATTTGTTTAGTGCTTGGAATCTCACTTTTTGACAAAGATCTCAGATTAAAGAAATCTGAGTAGGTTTAATTAATTATCTTAGGAGAAAGCAAATGGCAGAGTTTCTTATGGTTTAGTTTTAATTTTAATCTGTGTATATATAATATTAATGTTGTCTTATTCAAAAGGACATGAAGTAGATATCTCAGTCAGAGAGATCTAAATCTCGCTACCAACTCCAATAGTACAATAATGTTTGTGGTCTATCTTTAATTAATTATTTCATTAGTTTTCTGTTAATTTGATAAGACATACTTTGAACATGTCAGCTCATTTGTTGCACAAAAGATGTATACGTTGAATCTCTGACGTAAATTACCTAAATTTATTACATAGGGACTAGATCAAAATTATATCCTACTTAGATATTGTACAATAATGTATATTGCAATAAATATGCCGAGTACTAATAAAATCTACTAAGAATAATGAAAATTCAATTCGGAAATAAATTTGGAAGTAGCACATGTATTTATTGAGGGGGCCAAAATAATGGTAGATTGGTATAGCCAGTAGAAGTAGGGATAAACCTAATTTGGGGAAAGTGCCAACACTTGCCGTTCTTCATCTACAATTCAAATGTATTGTACACATCAAAACATCCCAACCTCAAATTAATCGACAAACACACTATACTCTATAGGACCATGATATACGAGCATTTGAGATCTTCTATCCTGTTTTTTGACGTTTCACTTATGCCCGACTATTATTTTTTTAATTTTAATTTGTTATGTTTATTTTTAACATTTAGAATAGATCATTAGGGGTCCAACTACACTTTCATTTTGATGAAGAGAAAAGGTGCTAAAGAGAGAAATCGAGATGAAGTTGATTATTTCATAATTATAGTATTACAGAGTATAAATTATACTTCATAATATTGCAATAATTTTTACTTTGAATATTATTAAATTATGAAAAATATGATTTTATTAATGTGACGGCACGAAAAGTGGGATAGAGAATCGGAACCGAGTCCTTCTTTTGGAACCGAGTCCTGCTTGGAAAAGAAGGGGCCCACGCTATGCTTGAAAGTAAAGAATAGATTCTGTGAAGCACCAAGTCTGAGCCATGCGTGGAAAACAAGGTCCCCTTCCTTCTCCCAATGTAACCTAAATGTTGAAGAAATGTGCCAAAAAGAGAAATTATGGGTGTTTTTTTGTCTTTATACAGCCAGTTTATATATAGCTATAATCAGAGAACAATCTCAGACATTCCCCAGCTTAATTAATCCCTTGGTATAGTAAAAATTAAAAGTGAGGATTCAATTTCAGATCCCACTAGCCAGCTATGTATGTTTGCAGAAACCAATGCTGCAAAAGGGGCACAAGTCCCACCCCCATAATCTACTACTATGTCCTCACACTTTTGAGATTAATATCACCACATAACAAGAGTCAAGAGACAAGAAATATAGAGATATATCCAGTTTTTGTATGATCATACATTTAGCAATTAGAATGAAATATTTCCAACCTAAATATATAGAAAAATTATATATCCTCAAAGACCTTCTACAAGAGGATTGCATTGCATTGCATTGACAAAAATCTTAATGTCGGAAGTGTTTAGTAAGTGTAAGAATCAAAATGCAGAATTTTCTAATACATTTCTGAAAGATTAATGTTCTGTTGTATGTTTCTGTTTTAACTACTTTTATGCATGCATTGCTGCATCTTAAGTTAGTATTATGCAAATATTCAATTATGAACACTATGGAAAATCACTCTTTCTTAGGGAAAACATAATTCATATTAGATCAAGAAATTCAGGCTTTAGTTCTTACAACGGATTGGGTCCTTTGAAATAACTAGGACAAGACGAATCAAAAGCAAGACATGCCAAACCACGGGCAAACATGTTTAATTTAATTTACTTCAACACAATCGAAATTGAGCAATGGCTTGAATTGTGAAAATGATGATTCCCAAGTATGGTTGTAGAGCTGGCAAAACAAGTCCGACGTATCCTGATTTTGGACCAAACTTGTCCTTAAGATTTTAGGCCAAATGAAATTTTGGACCAATTTAAACCTGTAAAAAAATGAGCCAAAATCCGGTGGACTTGATCAAAACCAATTTTTTGAACTATGAATGATATTTTGGGTTTGGTTGAATCTTAACTTTTCCAATTCAAGATAGAACCAAGATTGACTCAAGATATATGCTCAAAAAAAAAAGATTGACTCAAGATAGAACCAAGATTTGATGAACTTAGAAATGACAAAGAACACGAGCTTTTCCTAAGCAACAAAGAAAATTCCACAAGACCACCTCACTCGACTCCACATACCCACGTGCCATCACGTGCCTCGCACCAAAGATATTTTCCCGCATTCATCATATATAAACCAATCACACAGAATTTAAGGATTTTATTACAGCCAATGTTCAAAATCTTAACCGTTAACTAACACAATGCTTGCCATAACAAAACTCGTATCCTCCAACACAAATCCTCCTAATCCAGCCCAACACAATTCATCATCCATTTCTCCAATTTCTTCAGATTCTAAGCCATCCAACATTATCTCCATCAACCGCCGTAATCTTTTAGCTTCTCTCTCTATCACTCTCGCTCCATTTTCCACACTTGCTGCTGAATTCAACAATTATGCACAAGCCCGTGGCCTCTTCCAAATGCCCCCTGTTCGCCTCATAAACAGGTAAAACTCCCACCACTTGAGATTATTCTTGATTCTATAATTTCAATTTAGACCACAAATTCAAGAATTATCAGCAATCAAATTGGAAAAAAGAAAATAAAAAAATAAAAAAAAGGAGTCTTGGCTGTTTCGGCAGTGTTTCTGTACTTGTAGGTTTTAAAGTTGTGATTTTGTTAGTGGGTTTCGTTTGTTGAGGCACAAAAATTAAACAATAATCTTCAATTTGGGTAATAGGGCTAAGACAAGATTCTAGAATTTCGTTTGTTTTGGCTATGTTTTTTAAATATGTTTGAAAAATGTGATCTTGATATGTGGGTTGTGATTGTGAAGGTACTATTTGGTGAGAGCAGGGGAGTCTGAGTATGAGAGTTTGGGGATAATAAACACGAATCCGGTGGCGAAAACATCGGTCGACAACGGGCTGTCTGAGAGAGGGAAGAAGCAGACAGTGAGGGCTGCATTTGAGTTGAAATCAATGGGGGCATGTGAAAGCAATTGTTGGATTTGGCCTTCTATCACTCAGAGGGCTTATCAGGCTGCTGAGATTATTGCTGCTGTTAATGGGATTTCTAGAAGGTTCTAATCCCTCTATTGCACTTTATAAATCCCATTTGATTTGTTTAAGATTAATTAAGATCATGACACCAACATCTCTTAGTTGGTTGCATTGTGCATATGGTTTGTAAGAAATTTATCAAAGATTTATTCTTTTCCCCTTGATGAGTGTTGGTGTTGCCTGCTTAATTACGCGTTAATTACCCGTTTCTGGCCGCCTAAGAAAATGTCGAGAAGATATATATATCTACTTACAGAAGTTGAGATTAACTAAGAGGGAGCTGTGTTTGGTTTCATATTAGTGTTCTTGAGCATGGTTGAAATTCAATCTGAAAAAGATTTTTCCATGTTCTATCTTAAACTAGAAGATGGCTATTAATGAAAATTGTTTAATTCATAGGTAACAAAAGATGCTTTGAATTTAACAATGTTAATCCATATATACTCCTAAACTACTGTTTTTTTATTTGTTTTTTAGAAATTCTAATGAAGCCTCTAAACATATAGTATTGTTGCAGTTATATAGTCCCTGAATACAGCTTCTTGGATGCTCGTGGATTGGGTGCATATGAAGGAAAGAAACTGGATTCAGTTTCAGAGGTAAATCCTACTCAACAAATTGCTTGAAAATACAAATTAACCACATCAATTTTGATAATTTGTTGTATAAACATATATACTATTTCATCTTGAAAAATTTTACGATGAAAAATATTGTTGTTGTTCCTCTTGAAACCATTAGGTATATGCCTTGGATAGCCTCTCCCCGAACATTAAACCACCACCAGTAGACGACGGGACACCAAATGAGAGCGTTCAAGATGTCTTTGTTCGTGTGACACAACTCATGTCTATTCTTGAGACTCAATACTCTGGAAATACAGTTGTTATAGTATCTCCCGATTCAGACAACTTGTCCGTGCTGCAAGCTGGGATGATTGGCCTTGAACTAAGAAGGCTAGTGCTTCAACTTTCAACTTGTCAATACATTTTTTATTTGAAGGTGGATCTTACTCTGATCATCTTGTTAAAAATGTGGATGCAGGCATAGGGATCTTGCTTTTGGTCCGGGTGAAGTGAGATTTGTCGATGCAAGCAGCATACCGGCTTACAAACAGCCTAAATCTGCAGTTTACAAGTGCTTAAATCCTCCAAACTGCACTTGATCGAGTTTCTTGAATTCAGAGAAATTAAATACTGGTGAATACGAGTATTGTTTGACGAAATTAAATTATTGTACATGCTATACACTTGGTGAATACGAGTATTGTTTGATGCATGCTTTGTTTAGTTTGTAGATAGTCTCAAGCAAAATTTACATTATTCTCCTGTGAAAGATGAAACATGCAAGTAAATTTGTACAGTACTAGTGTCAAGATGAAGATGAAGATGAAGTAGATTACATAGCAATGGCATCTAAGTCATCGTGAGTGGTGATCTTCGTTGAGTGCAACAGCAAGATCCCAATAATGAGAAATCCCGTGATCTGAAAAGATTTTGCGCACAGCTGCTTCAGTTGTGCATCCTTGAACCATAAATCTGCTAAAATTTGGTTTCCCAACGCTTCCCTGCCAAACAAGCTGCACACTCCAAGGTTTCTCCGGATCATCATCATCCTCAGCAGTCCAATCGATGATCCTCTTAAGCATGAGCTTCCCGTATCTGTGGATTGATTTGTTACAACCCTCAACAACCACAACGCTTGTAGCTTTATCAGAAATCATGGCGGCGCACCCAGTGAGCCTGTTCTGTTGGGCATTAATATCAAGCTTAAAACGGGCCTGGGGATGATGAGAAAGGTCGGCATTGATCTTGTAAACCGAAACAAGTGTAGTATTGCTGGAATGATGATCACCAAATAGGTTCGTGGCTTTCTTTTGAGAGCGTTCTGCTGGGGTGAGCTTACGAGCAATGTTCCTGTCGACGTGAGCCTGCTCACGCTCAGCTGCAGCTTTTCTTACTTCCATTTCAAGCTTGGTGGGATCCTCTGAGGCGAGACCTAATTTGATGAAGTTGTTCATTTTGAGTCTAGGCTTTGGTGGGTCCAACACACCCAGTCTAATCATCTGTTGTCTGTCTCCCTCCCTGGCCAGCCGCGTCTGTGTGCGAAGTTTCTTGCGCTCCTGCTTGGTTAACTTCAACGGTTGAGGTGGAGGAGGAGGTGGTTCGGAAGCGGGCGGAGGTTGGATGGGGCGAGGGTGCTCCACATATATGGTAATGATGCTGTGAGAATTACGTAGAAAAGGCACATCCCACCACTCAACATCAACATCATCATCATCATCATCTTCCTTAGTAATGTCGATCAGATTTGGGTTTATATCTTTTGCCTTGGGTTTTGCTTGTAATTCTCCAAACAACATTAATGTTGGCCTCCTCCTCTTAGTCCTCGGATCAAAATTTGTTTGATGTTTGGGTTTGAGAGCAGCATCTAATTTTGCATCGAAACGAACAAGAGGAGGAAGATCTTTAGCATAATTATCCCTAGTTGTTGTCTCCCCTGCTGCATCCAGCTTCCTCTTCTTTCGCGAAACCAAGTGCCTCATCATTGCCTCTCGCTGTTTCCTCATAACCGACACCCACGATGCCCCTATCGACTTTCAGATCTATACATAGATTGATTTTTACTTTTTCATCAACCCAAACCTAACCTACTCTATTTATAACAATTCAAATCCTTTGTATTTCTCTTCTCAATCCAATTATTCACTTCAACGACGCTATGCAAATATAAAATTCGTACTATGCGTAATTTGAATGAAAACTACCTTAGAATATTCTTGAAGACCAAACTGAAACCCACGAATGTTATTCGTATGAGAAAATGTAGATTCTCTTCAGGATAGGACTTCAGACTCGAGTATCTTCAATATTATCTACTCCCTCCGTCCCAATATTTATGACATATTTCTTTTGGACAGCGGTATTAAGAAAAATGAAATTAGGAATCAAAAGGTGTGTGACGAACATGTTTATTATAGTTTTTGTTCATTATTTAATCCTCTATTAATAAAGTATTTGTTTAGTCAATAAAGTATTTTAGGACCTAAGTAAATTCTAAATTAGGACGGGGACGAGGGAGTAAGTATAACTTAAAATTTTTGCGATGAAGCATACAAAATAAAACAAAATTATATACAGAGAGAGAGAGAGAGATAGAAGTATTCAAATTGAATCAACATGATCTATTGATGGCCAACGCTTTTCAAGATTGCAAAGTTTCAGAGTCAGGGAATCCATAGCAGCATAATCAGTAATCCACCATAGAAAAGTTGAGAGGCGGCACAAAGATGGTCTTCAACGTTAATGTCGGCGACAACAGATTTATATTATTATATACACATAATTACATTTTTTTAAAGAAGCGGTTAGCGGAGGCGTCATTTCGGCTCAACAATCAACTGAATAAATTATTTGTATGGTTGTTTGTGAATAGAAAAATAAATAATTGTGCGTTTCAATGAACAAAATGGAATATATAGATTAATTGTTCCAATAAAAGTACATATTAATTTTTTAATACTTGTTTGCCAAGAAACACAATATTTGGTGGCAACCTTTCGTATAAGTAAAATAATACAATAATTGATAAAAAAAAAACATTTAAAATAAACGTTTTAGATAAGATCAAAAACTCTGTTTTAATATATAGATATAGATTAATAAACTAGTTAAAAATAGTAAATAAATATTAATATTATTTTATTTGATTTTTGATATTGTATTTTAATCTAAAACCTTATAAAATGTTCAATATATTTCCTTTAATTTCCCCAGCCTTAGACGGCGGAGATCGGTCAGCTGATACTCCCATCATCTCCGCCTTCAGCTGCTGCCGGACCATCTCCGCCTCTCTCGTCTTCTCCCAATATATGTATATTTTCTCAGCCACCAAAGAAAAATCCCTCATATTCTTCTTCATCAACTCCGCGCGCACCACCTCAGACACCCACGGCTCATCCATCTTCACCGCCTGTCGATTCTAATTTCAGACGAGATTGATTGATTTTTAGGTTTTGATGGAAGAACAAGGTATATTTATATATATATATAGTCTATTTAAATAGAAAAGGAGAAAAAAATAATAAAAATTAGACAGCCTACAGAAATAGTCTTTGCAGGTTCCTCATCATTTCTGCCATCATTAAATACCATGAAATTCCAATCTTCGACTCCAACAGAATCTGGAAAGCCTTTGCTTTACCTCACTAGATGATAGGGATAAAAGAGACAATTTCACAAGTTGAGACAGTCCTCTTCACAATTCAAAACATTATTCTGCATCTTTCCTGTAGTTAGCAAATTAATTTCTTGTTGGAACATGAGGAAGTTTCATGGCTATTTCTGGGAACATATAGTCAAGATCATCAATGTTCGACTTTATGCTGTCAAAATATCTTATGATTACAGCAGCTGACTAGGACTAATTGACGTGGCCCTTGTTGATGATCTGGCGAGAGATATTGCAGATGGTGAACCAGAAGCCTCTGCAAACATAGAATTTGTTCTTGTCAAAGCCAAGTCAGATGCATCTGATTGGACAGCTGAGGAATTCAGCACGAACATTAATGTCTCTCAAGTGGAAGGGAAGCAGCACGAACATTGGTTCATATCCTGAAGTTGGATTTAGTGAATGTTGAGACGGATTGCTGGAGGCTTGCGTGGACTTTTGACTCATTTTTGTAAGAAAGAAGTGGCTATTTTAGTCCACGTCACTAAAAAGTGAGTGTTTAGAAACTAAATTAGTCAATAATACCTTCACCATCTTTCTGTTAATGAAATACGAGTGTTGTTAAATACCCATAATTAATTAGTTGGCAAACATAAGAGAGCTAGAGACAAGTAATTTAGTGATCATACTTCTTGCACAAGATCAATCGAAATTTAAACACATCAAAATTACCCTTGAAATCAACATCACCAATAACGAAAGATTCGATTCCACAGCAAGACAACATGAAAAATTCCATACACGGTAAACATTACAGCTGCATATATATAATTTTTACTCAGAAAAGGTAGCTAATACAAAATCAGCAACCATGCATGGACCAATTTTACCCATCAAAATTTGGATGAGTTTATCCAGACTAGCAAGAAATATGATAACCGAGCTCCGTCACCTTATTTTCATTTTCATGTCATAAAGAGAAACCCCAACCAGTCAGTAGCCTTCGCACTTTCTAAGGGCAGCCTTTTCCGACCATGGCCTTATTTTTCTTTACTCAAAGGACGGCTTTCGCACTTGGTGTAAGGCAGCTCTTTCTGTGCCTCATCTTTTTTTTTTTTCCGGCCAATCAGCAGCTTCGCACTAACCTGAGGCAGCCCTCTCCCTTTGCCCATGACCATCACCGGCGGCTTAATTCACACCAAAGAATAGGCAGCTTTTTCTGTCAAAGGTTGTACCAAGTTTCCCTCCTCACATACTAGTCAAATAAAATTCTGGAGCTCGGAGATCATTTTTCATGATTAGTCGAGATAAACTAACTCAGATTATTAATTAGGCAAAACGAGTGATGCAGGGTTACCTGAGAGCCCGAGCTTTACAGAGCGGGCAGAAGTTTTGGCCTCGAACGAGCCACCTCCCTATGCAGTCGCCGTGAAACTCATGCCGGCACTCTAACGTTGCGACCGATCCTTTGTACAGATGTTCAAGACAAACGCTGCAAATTTCGGCCTCTTGTTCTTCTTCTTCTTCTTCATCTTTGTCGCAACTTCTTATCTTCAATTCAGATAGTAGACGACTTCTAGGGCTTGGACTTGCCTCGTCGTCCTCTTCCGTTTCCATTCCATCATCGTAATCTGACAAATCGGAATAATCTTCGTCGTCCGGCGGTACCGGTACCGGTACGGAATGTACTTCACTTGCGGCCGGCCACGAGCGGAGCAAAAACTGATAGTATCCGAGAAGAATATCGGAAAGCTGCTCCTGCCGCCGCGTCTCTCCTCGTAGTCGAAGATAGAGAAGTTCGTTGGCGATCTCGTCTTGGAGCGAGACGTGGCCGTTGGAGATTTTTCTGATGCGTGCCATCGTCCTCATCAGATCGTCTTCTTCCCAACTCCGTCCCAATACTGTCTCAAGTTGCAGCATGTACGACTGCATAGAAACATCCATCTCCTTCGTGATTGGATTACGGATTAATTTTTTAATCAAATTTTGTGTGCAACTCGTTTTTCTCAGATTGAATCCTCTATTTATTGTGTGTCGCCTAGCCCTAACCCTAACCCTAGTTTCCATACTTGTATTTTCATCCGATTTGCGTTTTCTTGTCGTGTTTTTGAAGTTATTTACTCATTAATTAGTAGCAAGAGAGAGAGAGAATTAATATTAGGGAAGAAATAGTTTGAGAAGGTAATTTTCATCAACTCACGTGGGCCCAAGTACAGAAAAAAGATGGAAGAAAGAAAATATAACGGCCCAAGTATTAAAAAAATATGGAACCGAATTGGGCCGACATATAACCTCATTTATTTTTTACTACAGTCCATTTTTAATATAATAATAAAAATAATAATAAATGTTTTATTTTATTCTTATAGCCCTTAATTTAAATTTTAATATAATAGTAAAAAGATGGGCCAGATGCCTAAATGGGCCGGCAGGGCCAAAAATTGGTTGTGCGTGAATTATTTTGAAAGGATTGTGTGTGTAAATTAATTATTGTTTTTTTCTTATATATCAATTAAGGTAATAGAATGTGTAAATTTAATGCAGCTAATCTCGATATTGAGATAGGAGTCGAATCGTGATTCTTATGTTCGTTCTCATTCTTATGATTGGTCGTATTGTATGTCTTGAAATCGGGAATCACTATTAATTTCTAATGGAATTATCCCTAAATATTAGACAATACCTGAGGGCATACATATATTGGGAAATCAAACCAGTAGCATATGAATTGATCTCCAATATTCTAACTTTAACGAGACGAAACTAAACAATAACAGATGAGAGGAGGACCAAAGGAATATTTACAGAATTCTAGTTAGATAAAACTTCTAAGTTGTGTCGGATTAGAAAATTTGTAATTATCCCTTTTTACATTCCAACGTTATATATATATAGGGAAGAGATCATATACAAAATCCTTTTTCCGTAAGAAATGAGAAGCGATATGGACCATTGATCTTCGTAGATCTACGGTTGTCATTGACTAATGCATTATCATAACAATGCATTATAGTAAACCAAAAATGCATTATTATGACGGTGCATTGTAATAATACATAAAATGCATTAGTTTAGTACATAAAATGTAATATTCTCATTTTTTACGGGAAAAGAGATTTATACGTGAACCCACCCCATATATATATACACCTCCGCCGCCGCCGCAACCAACTCCTTCTTCCTCAATCCGGCAACCTTCTCTTTTAAATCAATTTTCCAAATCGTAATAATAACTAAATTTATCTGAAAATAAGGACACTATGTCTCCGAAATTCTTTTGATCTCTAGCTAAAAGGCGCCGTTTGAGTTGTATCTTGACAAATAAAACGAACACACCCTGCAAGAGGCAGATGTTTTAGGCATAAATGGATTGTGTGCTTTTTGTTTGTTTGCTAGTCAATTAAGCATTGTGTGTTTTGATTTTGCAGATTTGATCTGGTTTCATTTCTAATCTTTTATTTGTTTATTAGTGTTTACTGCTTATAATTGGTTGTAGTATTCTGTAGTTGTCCAAATTCGTAAACTTTGTATACATTTTGTAGTTTAGTTTGTGAATGGGTGTTGTAAAATTCTTGCTATAATATTATTTATGGATTTTCCAAAAGAGAAAAGAGGTGAATGTATAATTGGGAATATATATATATATATTTTAACAAAACAGAATGACTGCTATTGCTGCAATATTGGGGGAAATTCTATTATGTATGTACATGTAGTATACCCATCTCTCACATAATAATATTTTATTAATATAATATTATCATTTGAGTAAGGGTGTACTACATGTACACCCCTAATAGATTTTCCCCAATATTGGTCAAATTTGTTTATCTAATACATCACATACATCTTAAAAGAATATACAATGTAATGCATTAATTAAACAATGTAATACACAAATACCATATATGTAATGCATTAATTCCGATAATGAGTCTCACCCTATTATGTGCATTTACAGTTTCATATTGATGCATCACATAAATCATATTAATACGTCATAAATTTATGCGCAGTACATCAAGTAGCAAATATGAATACAATATATGTAATGCATTAATTGTATAACACACTTTATAAATCTTATTTATTCTTTATAAATCATATTTGAGTGTAAAAATATTAGTTGAATTTAATAAATTATAATTATAATTTAAGTAAGGCTTTTCCAATTTTTTTTGTTCTTTGTGGCAAAGATAGTTTTGCCGCTACAATTTGTCCTTGAGTTTTCCATCTTTAAGTTATACTAATATTTAATTAAAGAAAAGAAATTACGTGAAATTTATTTAGTTTTTTTACGCAATTTTTGTTTTCCAGTTTTTTAATGTCTTCAGGTTGAAGTTCGTAATTTTTTGATTTGCAAATGAACGATTTTTTTTTTTTAATAGAAAACATGTACTGTCATAGAGTTTTGACATAAACATGCTTCGTTTTTTTTAATAAGATTTGCATTTTCAATTATCATACACGTAATGCATAAATCTATATAATGTAATGCACAAATATCATACACGTAATGCATTAACTGTAGTAATTAATGGATCTTTCTCTATTATGTGCATTTATAGTTTCATGTTGATGCATCACATAAATCGTGTTAATGCATCATAAAATTATGTTCAGAACATCAAGTAAAAAACACGAATACGATATACGTAATGTTTAATTGTATAAATACACACTTTATAAATCTTGTTTTTTTTTGTTTATAAACCATAAATGAGGTGTACAAAACATTACTTGTTCCATATTAATTAAAAAAAATTGATGCATCAGAAA
The DNA here is from genome assembly GCA_031470985.1 of Agastache rugosa. Classification (NCBI taxonomy): domain Eukaryota; kingdom Viridiplantae; phylum Streptophyta; class Magnoliopsida; order Lamiales; family Lamiaceae; genus Agastache; species Agastache rugosa. The sequence goes on from CM062605.1 coordinate 31,789,974, forward strand.
TGTAATATTGATGCATCACTTTACACTATTTTATGCATTGCATTTTGCACTGAATAAAACAGTGAAAATTACTATTCTAACCTTACTTAAGTAAAAAAAGTGGGTTGACCAAAATAAAGCGGGTTTGACCAATTAACTATGAGATTAAATCATGTTCATGGATGGCTTGGATTGGTTCCTAGTTTTCATATAAGTAGGAGTTCCTATATGATCATTTCCCTATATATATATATATATCTATATATATATATATATAATTTCCATGAAATCCTATTGTGATTCTGAAAAGGATTACTTTCTCTTCTCCTTTTTAAATTAAATCAACCCTATTAATCAATATAGAGATTCATCTAAACATCGTTAGGCGGCGAAGAAGATGGATGAGCCGGTGGCGAAGTTGGTGAAGAATATCGATGAGTCGCTGGCTAATATTCGGGCTTCGATGAAGAAGATCGATGAGGCGGTGGCTAAGTTTCAGGCGGCGGTGAAAAGGGATGATTTGCTCGCGGGGGAACAAAAATCCCCAAAGCTCGTGAGGTGCGAAAACGACGAAAGAATGTCACTACTCTCCCTCAGATGCCGCCGTTCTCTGGGCTGAGAGAGATGACCAACTGCATGCAGCATGCATTTTATCTTAAACCTTTTTTTTTCTTTTTCTTTTTTCTTTTTCTTATTTGTGTTTTAATCTTTTAATCTTATATTTTCCTTTTATTGGTAGCATATATTGTATTCCTAACCATATAGTATTTCATTTTTTTTTAAAAGAGGAGTGAGCTAGTTCAAAACTTAATAATTTGAATTAAGTATTGGTTAGACTTCGCTTATGATATTTAAGTCATCACTTCATGTATTCAACAATTATTAAAATGTTTTCCCCTTATTCAGTTATTCTAATAATGAACACTTTCCATTTTTATTATTCTAAGTACCAAACATATTCGGATCCATATTTCAGCATCAATTTATTTCTGTAACATGACGAGCCCAATTTCTATTCACATCTAATGATAAATTTTATTCTTTTTCCCATCTCTTAGCGGTAAGCCATATCTAAATAGAAAAGAGTGGCAATTTAAGATTTACACTATTTATTTATTTACCATAAAGCAAAAGGAATGTGAAAATGGTTATAGAAAGTTTCTTTATTTTCACGAAAATCTTTAGATGTGAATTCACAATCTTTATCTTAAACAGAGACGCTATTAGGATTAAAGGAAAAAAGATTAGTATATTATGATCAAAATAGGTTTGCCCGCACGTCACCTCAAGGTAAATATGAAAGAAAAATATATTTTGCTGAAGAGTGTATTTTTTTCAGCCTACCTATCATTAAATTCTAGACCCGCCCCTACATTTTACATTAGTATTTTCTCAAAAACTCTAATTAGCCCTGTGGTAAGACTCTTGTTAATGTTTTCATTGACGCTAAGTTTGATTCCACGTAACCTTAAGGTTAACATGAAAGAAAAATATAATTTGTCAAAGTGTGTACTTTTTCAGCCCACCCCATCATCAAATTGATCTAGATCCACTCCTCGATTTTTCATCACCATTCGACCACCGTAGAGGTCAGAATCATGCCAGAAAACTAGTCGGTGTTGTGACGCGAACAACATAATTTTGTTCATCTTTTTATATGAAAACATTTCCTTCCTTAACAACATATCTAAATCATAAATTAATTACACGAAACGTTATTGTATATTGAAGTCAATTTGCATGTAGAATTTTTTATCTATCAGTTGTTTGATCAACCTTCGATTCGACCACCAAACTACGTACTTTCTTAACAACATATTTAAATCATGAATTAATTACACGAAACGATATCGAAATCAATTTGCATGTAGAATTTTTTATCTATCAGTTGTTAGATCAACTTTCGATTTGACCACCAAACTACGTACTTCTTATTATGAGACTCATCTATCCCCTCTACGAATTGGTGAAAATGTGAAAATGGCCTGAAAACCCACACACTAAAATTTCACACTTGCCATAAATAGTGATTGGGCTCCAATTGCAAGAAAATAAACAGAATTAGTGTATTTAATTGTAAACTTTTAAAGTTAATGTTGTAATTGCAAAATGTTGGTGATTTATTTTGCAATTTTACCATTAGAACTTCTAAGTGAGGAAATTTTGCAATTTAATAATATTGATAGATACATCCCCTAATAAAAAAAAATAGATACATAAGCAAACATAAATATTAGTTGGGACAGAAAAAAGAGGAATTTTTTTTATTCTTTTAAGGTGTGATCATATCAACAAAAAGAAATGTGAACTAAAATTGAATATAGTAACATAAATATGATTTTGCACAGCATAACACCTTATATTTTTTAAGCCAAAAATATTACTGAAATATTGAATATTCGTTATATTACTCTTCGATTGCTTTAAAATTTGTATCACGATTGAATAATTGATATAACACATCGTATTAATCAGAACAATGTATTGGAAATTAAAGGAACGAACATTTATCAAATGTAAAATGCACATCAAAACATAAAATTGGGCGTACGTAGAAATTAAAACAGCATAATAATAAAAAAGTATTGATGTTTATTATTCTTATTTCAGGGGAGAATACAAACATCATCAGTTGTGTAAAATATCCGAATTGCAAAATACAAGAAACACTTTGCATGCCCGAAAATAACTCATAAGGATAACCAAGAGCAACTCAAAGCTCGAGGATTATTCGTATGCATAAAGAATGCATATCGGGTGAAGAAAGATCCTCAATTGCAGCAGTGCTTGAAACCCTAGTGGCTTGTGATTATGAAAGAATTAGGCCTTATTGTAACCTTCCCTAAGCTCCATTTCTGATTGGTGGGGGAATACGGCTCTGGGACTAGTTAGCAGGAAAGAGCAAGAGGCATCGAAATCGGGGGCTATCCTATCATCTTCTTCGTCCCAATTGGTAGACTTGTAGTAGTATCAAGTATGCATACAAAATTAGCTGCACCAATCCAGACAAACTGCCCAAACCATTTGGAATCTATCCCACAAAAATAAAAATAAAATTAAATAAAATATTACTATTATTTATACACGTGACATGTATTAATAAGATATATAGTAAACGAAACTGAATGTTATACCAGAACATAAGCGTCAAATTTGAGGAGAGAATAGATGGCACACACGATGCCATTTGCAAAGTTGGCTAGTGATAGAAGGAAGGGCATGCACTTGACACTATTGGTCTGGATAACTCGTTTCTACAATTTTTAATGAGAAAAATAATGAAAAATTCCAATTATATAACACATCCTATTAGTCGAAAGATTAAATTGGAAAAGGAACGAACGCGGAACATCCATCTAATGTAAAATGCACATTAAAACAAAAAAATTAGGCGTAGAAAAAGAAAACATATAGTAAAAAATATTGATGTTTATTATTCTTATTTTAGGAGAGAATACAAACATATTATGTGGTAAAAAATTCGAATTGCAAAGCACACGAAACACTTCGCGTGCTCGAAAATAGCTCATAAGGATAACCAAGAGCAACTCATAGCTCTAGGATTATTCGTATGCATAAGAATGCACATCGGACGACGGCCACGTCAAATCTTCTGTTGCAGTAGTGCTTTATCTCATATTCCGATAAAAAAAAACTTGTTTAAAGTCGATGCTGGAATAGAAGATAGAACACCGTCTGCAGTGTAGAACCCTAGTGACTTGTGATTAACTGGCCGCGTTATGGAAGAATTAGGCCTTATTGTGACCTTCCTTAAGCTCCATTTCTGATTGGTGGGTATCATCTTCTTCGTCCCAATTGGTAGACTTGTAGTAGTATGCATACAAAATTAACTGCACCAATCCAGACAAACTGCCCAAACCATTTGGAATCTACCCCACACAAAAAAAAAAGAAAAAAAAATTAGATAAACGGGGATAAAATATTTTATTTATACTTGTGACATATATTAATAAAATAATAAATGGGATTGAAGATTATACCAAAACGTAAGCGTCAAATTTGAGGAGAGCATAGATGGACCACACGATGCCGTTTGCAAAGTTGGTTAGTGATAGAAGGAAGGGCATGTACTTGACACTCTTGGTCTGGATAACTCGTTTCTACAATTTTTAATGAGAAAAATAATGAAAAATTCTATTTTTTTAGTAATACAATATAAGTGGTAATATAGATTGATGCATGCCACGTACCATGATCGTTAGGGGTGATACGTACATCCCAATATTCAAAGCAATGCAGATCAATCCGATGAGCATCGACCTATTCTTGGTCCCATGGAGGCAGAACAAGGTGATAGCCACGACCACGACCACGAACACGAGTTCCCCGAGAAGAAAGAGCAAGATCTTGCGCTGATAATTCGACAAACAAAACATTAATTATAAATGTGACACTAAAAATTAGTAGTAAGTAATTTATGTATGTGGTCACTTACGCGTTTGGTCCATGTGTTGGAGTAGATGAAGAACATGGTGATGTAAACCGATTGGATGACGAATCCGCCGCCGTTGATCGTGGCGACAAGGATGCTGTCCGGATGGACGAAGGGCATGCCGTAGAACACCCACATCACACAGTTGAGAATCGTTGCAAGATACGGGTGGGGTTTGTAATGCTTAACCGATTTCCCTTTATAAATCTCGCGGAATGTTAAACTGCATGCATGTATTTATTTATTTCATCATATATAATTAATTCATTTATATTAATTATATGTACTGCTATAAATTAAGAAGAGCTAGGTGGAGAAATTCATTACGCCGGAGAAAGAAATAGGCAGAGGGAGATCCCATTTCCTGCAAATAGAATCAGATAATTGAATATTATATTTAGTAAATCAAATCAATATGAAAAAAAAAAAAATCAAAATCAAGAAACTAGCTAGGGGAATAGGGGACTTTGTATTCACTTGTTATTTAATAACTGAAAATTATTTTTTAAATCATGCATATTTCACTTCATTACTGCACGATAGATATACATTCTTAAAATTGATAATTGTAAATGTTCGAATTTAAGATATCAAAGAGCTAGAAATTAATAGGTTAAATAACAAACCGATAATCCCCACAATGGTCCTCGCGGTTTCTGGGTCCATTTCGGAACTGAGTTTATAGGAAGAGAGTAATTTAATTAATAAATGAGAATTAAAAAAAAGTGTCAGTGAAATTAGAAAAATAAATGATGCTTTGTGAATATGTAAAGTGAGATGTTTTGCAAGAAATTAAAGTTCAAGTGTGAACGAGAGCTGTATGTTTGTTTTTGTTTGTGTTTTGAGTTGAAAAGTTAAGACATTTATACTAAGAATTAAGATGTCAACTAACGAGTTAACAGTTTGTTTTTGTAGGGTGAATAAGTTTTTTCGGAAGAATTTGTGGCTGTGATCTTACGATCTTCTAAGTTTGTGTTCTACTTTTTATTTAATTAGATCAACTTTTTTAAAATATTTGAAACTTCCTAACAAGTAGTTTCCCCATGCTTTGTAGGTATGATCCGAAATTCGTAAATGGATTATTATTATCCAAAATAAAATTAATATTACGTTAAAGTACCTAACTAACATAAATTATTTTGGACACATATAAAACTATATAAAATAAACATTAGAAATACTATTAATTAAACTTCGTTCATTGCCTAGAGTTTTCAAATGGTCCGACCCGGGCCACTGGTGAAGCGGGCCGGGTACGGGTGGGCCTATTCATAATTACTTGATTTTCATTATGTGAATCGTTAATTTATTAAACATTAGGGAAATAAATTAATTTATTGTAAATAAATAATTCTTGCAAAAAAAAAAAAAAAACTATTTAAGCTACTCATTATTTGAGAATTTTGTGCATTTCATTTTTTCTTCATTAATGGAACTTTTAATTTATTTCTTAACTGTGTATATATGTATAGTATTTATAATTTTTTATTTTGCATGATTGCTAGTTTAATCTGGACTTCGTCTGTATAATCATGTTTCATTTTTCTTGCATAACATGGAACACGTTTACAATAAATATCCTTTATTCTTAAAGTTTTATTATATTTTTATTATTATTAGTTGGGTCTCTCAGACATAAATTCATGGCATAGAAAAAGAAAACATATAGTAAAAAATATTGATGTTTATTATTCTTATTACAGGAGAGAATACAAGAATCATATGTGATAAAAGATTCGAATTGCAAAACACACGAAACACTTCGTGTGCTCGAAACTAACTCAAACTCATATGTGGTAAAAGATTCAAATTACAAAACACACGAAACACTTTGCGTGCTCGAAACTAACTCAAAAGGATAACCAAGAGCAACTCATAGCTCTAGGATTATTCGTATGCATAAGAATGCACATCGGACGACGGCCACGTCAAATCTTCTGTTGCAGTAGTGCTTTATCTCATATTCCGATAAAAAAAAACTTGTTTAAAGTCGATGCTGGAATAGAAGATAGAACACCGTCTGCAGTGTAGAACCCTAGTGACTTGTGATTAACTGGCCTCGTTATGGAAGAATTAGGCCTTATTGTGACCTTCCTTAAGCTCCATTTCTGATTGGTGGGAGCTATCATTTTCTTCGTCCCAATTGGTAGACTTGTAGTAGTGTGCATACAAAATTAGTTGCACCAATTCAGACAAACTGCCCAAATCATTTGGAATCTATCCCACACAAAAAAAAAGATAAACGGGGATTAAATTTTTTAATTTATACACGTGACATATATTAATAAAATAATAAGTGGGATTGAATGTTATACCAAAACGTAAGCGTCAAATTTGAGGAGACCATAGATGGCCCACATGTAGGAACTGCCAATTGATAGGCCGTCTCATAATTGCACACGGATCTATTTTGGTTATCTAACAAACACTTGTAAATCTCCCTACGCATGCTCCTATGAATTTAAATAACAATCATAGGATGTTTATTCGTTACACGATGCCATTTGCAAAGTTGGCTAGTGATAGAAGGAAGGGCATGTACTTGACATTCTTGGTCTGGATGACTTGTTTCTACAATTTTAATGATAAAAATAATGAAAAATTCCATTTTTTTTAGTAATACAATACAATGGTCCTCGCGGTTTCTGGGTCCATTTCGGAACTGAGTTTATACGAACAGAGTAATTTAATTAATAAATGAGAATAAAAAAAAAAGTGTCAGTGAAATTAGAAAAATAAATGATGCTTTGTGAATATGTAAAGTGAGATGTTTTGCAAGAAATTAAATTTCAAGTGTGAACGAGAGCTGTATGTTTGTTTTTATTTTTTTTGTGTTTTGAATCGAAAAGTTAAGACATTTATACTACGAATTAAGATGTTAAACTAACGAATTGACAGTTTGTTTTTGTAGGATGAATAAGTTTTTTGGGAAGAATTTGTGGCTGTGATCTTACGATCTTCTAAGTTTGTGTTCTACTTTTTATTTAACTAGTATTGTGCCCGTCCGATGCACGGAAAAAATATTTTAATATATTTTTATTTTTGTAAAAACAATAGTATTGTGCCCGTGCGATGCACAGGAAATACATTTTAATAGAAACTCAATAGTTTTATTAAATATTTATTTGTAAATTATTATATTTTAAATAAAATTTAATGTATTTGGTAAATAGTTATATCTGTTGGGCACTTTCCACTTGGCCTATTAGACCAATTTGAATCATCTATGGCCTTTAGTATTTCATCTTTTATTACATCCATCAGATTTATAACATATGTCGATTTATAATACTGGAGGTCTCCTGTGAGACCGTCACACATAAGTGACCGAATCCTGTTGACCCGACCCGGTCAAAACGGGTCAACCCGACCCGTCAATTTTTTTTAATTCGATTTTAATTTATAGATAATGATTGTGACAACATTAATATTTTTTACTACAAAATAAAACTTCATTATATTATACAAAAAATGTAATTATTTTGATCATAAATTCAAACAAATTTAGTAGATCTATATATATTCCTTACATAGCAAAACATTTAAAACATAAATGGGTTTTTATACTAAAAAAATAGGGGAAAAATGAAGTGCTAACTGATCATGAGCGACATCAGAAAGAAGGCACTAAAAGTCTAAAACCCATCTTATTCTTATAGTCATCTACTTCTTTCGTAGTAAGAAATCTTCTGGAAAACTTCATTAAGAGTCCCTTCATTCATAATTAATTTCATAAACTTGCATGACCAATTATCAGTGTGCTTTACTTTATTGAACATAACTACATCTGAAGAAGCAAAAACAATGTAATAAAAAAAATTAAAATCTGGCATTAAGACTTAACTGAACTGCAAGAATCCTTTGAACTTGATAATTGATTTCGCTACTGTGTTAAGGGAATTTTATTTATACTGTACTTACTTTTAGAATGCAACGTATGCTTTGCTTTCTAGTTTCAGTTGATTGAAATTTGCTAGTAATAAAAAGAGTTTCAAAGAGGATGTCAAGTTGGAAGGATGACGGTTCTAATCCTTCAAAAGTATTGGACCGTCAACTAATTATTTACGAAATGAAATCAAAGAAAATGATGTGCAAACTGCAAATTGAAACAAATTCCTAGTGTCCAAATCTGCAGATACTAAAAGTTATATACAGACATAAAATCGTAAAATGGCTCCAACTGAAATTTAATTTTAAATAGTTTTGAAATTCGAATTTTAGAAGCAGTCTCGATATTCATGTTTGGCACAAGAAACTAATTAGAGTTAAAATTAAATTTGCATAGAAATTGAAGGTAAAATATCCAAAATATCTGACAACTGTACACAAAGTTTTAGAAATAGGAGATGACTGTTGAAATACTCAATTTACGTAGCGGCACACATTTTGAGCGGACTATTCAATTTAGAAATACGAGATAACTTGTTTTTTGAAAAGCAGTAAATGAATCATTAAAATTCTGAAAAGTTTAGTGGGAAAAAGAAATAAAAAATTGTCAAAATTATTGGGTCAGTTTTGAGGGGGAAAAAACCATAACTCTGCCGCCTTCACTCTTTCTCTTTGCGTTTCTCATTCTCTCACTCAGTCTCACACTCAGTCTCACACTCTCACTCTCACCACTCACTTCAGCGGCGGCGGCGCTTCTCATCTCACCGTCCTTCTCCCACCGCCGTCCGACATCCTCACAAATCACATCCCATCGCATCGAGCATCGAGCATCTCTCTCTGTCTTTCATATTCTCTCCAGTCTCCACCATCCGGGAGTCCACCTCGAGCTCGACCTCGTCAACGCCCTTCTCCCACCGCCGGCAGCCTCTCTCTCGGCTCTCCCACCGGCCACCATCGAGCATCTGCTCCTTTTAGCCAATCATTCCTTATTCTCGAAATCCCTCCTTTTTCACGAGCAACAATGGAGAACGAGAGCGAACTTTTGCTGACAACCGAATCCGAAATAGAACTTACCGAGAGACCGTCGGATTACAGATCGGCGGCCGACCGGTTTAGCACCGATCCGCCGGTGAATCAGGATCCGGTGACGGTGTCCGGCACCCCTCAGGCGAGAGACCCCCTTGTACCGTATAATATCTTCTTGGCGCGGACATATATCGCCGACAATTGGTTCTTCATATTGCTTTGCTATGGAATTGGCCTCACCTCGATAATCTACTCGATGAAGTTCTTCCATTAACATGAAAAATTTCCCCCCTGGTAAATTCTATTTTTAGTATATTTTTTGTCTTGAAAATGGGTAGAAATCATTATTTACACTAATTAGTACTATTATTTGTTTTTTTGTTTTTTTTGAACAGGCGGCCTATTGTTTCTGCATTGGTATTTCTTGTGGTCTCTACCCCTTTGCTTTTATTTCGTCACACAGCAATACTTAGAACAAAACCCCCAAGGGTGATTTACTATATTTGTCTTTGTATTGGGGCCTTTATCTCGATTGTTCTGGGGGTCAGTTTTGAAGCTACAAATGATCATATTGTTGGTTTTACGCTTGTTGCGATTTCGGTCTTTTGTTTGTGTATGATTGCACAACCTACATTTGATCTTGGGTTGCTGGCGGTGTTTGCGTGCTTACCAGCGCAAGACATACCATTCAATTCGTAAGTGGTACATTTACATATCATTGGTACTGCTAGCGTGTTTCATGTTAGTGTGTCAAGCCCATTTTGCTGATTATTTTGATGAGAGGTTTAGAACACAAGAAGAGGAACGACGACAAGCAGAAGCAGCATTGGCATCGGCATCGGCATCGGCATCGGCATCGGGTCATGAAGCTGTTTAGTTTTCTAGCCTAGTACATTGCTTTTGCTTTAGAGTTGTAGTTTGAATTAGCTACATGTCCTTGTTGACCATTTATTGCTAGTAGTTGTTTATTTGTTTTGGAGTGATCTCTAGATTACTATATATGTAACCCTTGCTGTAAAGTTGACTATCCTTGAATATCAAAATCAATGAAATAGTAGCACTTTGTTTTATGCAACAATTACATTGACCAAGTGTTGTGGGACATATTCAATTTAAACGGAAGATATATGCATGCAGTGAAGAATAATTTTTCACATAATTTACATGCATCAAACGATTCTCGTATTTAGTATTCTCATGTACAATAATCTTAGGAAAACGTTCCAAAAATATGGTTCATCGAATTGGCCCGCAAGATTTTTTCATTTTCGAAAAGGGTCATTGGCATATCAGATTATACATATATCCGATTTGCTAGAATTTGTCATTGATATAACAAATCGGGTGTGTGTGATGGCTAAGTTTTATTACATAATAATAATAATATCAAAACAAAGTAGAAAAAACTTTCCTACACACCTATCTAGCACTAGCTATGTACAGATCATCCTTAAAACTGGCTGAGAAAATCAAAAGAAAACTGAAATGAATCACCATCAAGTTGAATCCCTGTTGCAGAGGTTGTAACCAGATATGAGAGAACTCGTGGCGAAGGCGATGAACGCCAAGAATGACATGGCAATTGATCCGCTCGCCATCATCGTGAACTCATCCTTCCCCCAGTTGGAAATCCAATCTGTAACCCTTGTCGCAGCCGATGAAGATGCTGACATTATAAGATATGCCAAAATCTGAAACAAGGCACATTAAACGACGATGTTTGTATCAGCAAAACCATTCAAAATCAGAAATAATGCAAATAATTTGAAAATCGAATAACATATGATAATAATGGAAACTGTTAAAACAGAGAGATACTGTTATCCTTCTTTTTTCTGGAAAAGTTTGGTCTTTTAGATATAAGTAACCTTATACAGCCTTTCATTATGAGCTCAATGCAGTTTTTCGTCTAAGATTGAGCATGTATAGAAAATTCAACGAGAAATTCAGCTGAGAATAACTAAACCTGATCCATTGAGAAATCAAAGTGGTAACGAAGATGGTGTGAGATAACATGCTTCTCCGTACCCAAATGGTATGCCAGATCGTAGGCTTGAAAACCAGAATATATGAACCCAATAATATTTACAACGAGACAAAATCTGCAAAGAAGAGAATAAACGCGTACAATTTTGCATTAGCATTCCCAAATAACATCACCAACATAATGCATACACGAGCAAACACTCAGTCCAGCTTTCCCATAAAGCATTGCACAATTATGTTGTAAGTTTTATAAGTTTATTACTTATAGATTTCAACTGCACATTACAAAAGTCATGAAGAGAAAATTCAAAAAATTCCACAAAATCTGAAAAATGGACTTGGCATTTGGCAAGCTTGAGAAATGGACATTTGGATTCAGCAATAGTACATAGACACGAAATAGAGAATAATACTATAGAAATTAGAAAGTAATATATTACAAGAACAGTTGAGATAGAAAATACACTATTTAATCAGTATGATGAAAACAAGAATAGCAAAGACTATCTCTGCAAGCTGAGTAAAATCTAACATTGCAAATACTCTTCTCTATAGAAAAGAACTCGAATTCGACTTCAAAATTTAGTTCATTTAAACAAGAAATGAGCATCAATAGCTAAATCTCCCTAAAAAGAACATCATGTAGTTTTTTGGAAGCAATCTGAAAAAACTTCTACTAATAAAAAATGGAAACTTCCACTGCATTTTGTGATCAACATATAGAACATTCTTGAATTTGATGATAGATCGGGGGGGGGGGGGGGGGGAGAGAGAGAGAGAGAGAGAGAGAGAGAGTTATACCTATACTCTCTGTATCGATCAAAGGAATCACCACTCCATCCTTTGGTCTTATCAGCAGCCATAACACTGAAGGAAATCAAACACGCGATCAATTCAAACACTCTAATCACCAACGCCCCCTTCCTCATCTCCGTGCTCTTCTCCGACCGCCGCAGTATATTCTCCACCGCCGCCCTCGACCGCCTATCTCCACCCACCCCATCCTCTCCTCCGCCGCCACCGCCACCGCCGTACCCTGCTTCCATCGCAGCACCACTACCAACCGCGCCCACCTTCTTCACTCCGCGCGGCACCTCCTCTTTAACCAACCTATTTAGCCCTAATATTACCGGTGAATTCCCCCTCCCCCCAAAATCCTGATTCTCCGGCACCGACCTCTCTCTCCTGCCGCCCTTCCCCGTCGGACTCGCAGGAATATCTCCATTTCCCGAAGTAGGCTTCTCCGAATGCGGCCACGGCCGCCACCCCTTCGCTCCGGCGGCCGGTGAGGTCGCCGTGATGTTCGATTTTCCCGGGGACGGCACCGGAGAGTAGTATTTCTCGGTCGGAACGAGTGATTTACTGCTTTTGTTGCCGAGATTGTCGTTTTCCGGCAGAAAAGACGGGTCGTCGGAGCGGAGGGGTGAGTCGAATCGGAGAGGCGAGTGCCAGGAATCGACCTGACTCGCTGTTGACTCGGTGTCCGACATTGATATGTGACTGTTGCTGCTCCGGCGCAGAGCTCGCCGATTATGATTACTCGAATCTTGATTTTCCATTAAACAGCAAAATCTTCGGAGATTTGTTGATTTTGTGTTTCGATTACGGAAAATTTTGAAATGAGCGTGTGATCGGAGAAACAAATGAAAAGGAAATTTGATGGAAACTTTTTTTCAAATTGGAAACTTTGGGAAATTAAAAGAAGAAATAGTTATGGGGGTAATGTTGCAAATAAAAAAAGATTGCGTTTTGAGGGAGGTTATTCTGTGCGGGGACGAATACAGTAAGGATTTGAGCCCTATAAAAATTTAAAGAACGTGGAAGGATTTTAATTATTTGATGATGTGGCGGATGATGATTTGCTGTTTACGGTTGTGTTGGTGGGGGGCTGTGTAGAGGAGTGAGGGTTTAGTTGAGATTCTCTACTAACTCTTCGCGGTAGCGGTGATTCTTTACTTGATTGGACGGCTGCATGGAGATTGGAGGCATCGTCGTAAATTTACTTTGTAAATAATATTACTCTATTATTGGAAATATAAATTGAATAACAAGTGGAGTATAACAAAGTTTTTTTTTGAGAGATGGAGTGTAACAAAGTTGAACCTCTATAAATTAATGCAATCGCTATTGAAGAAAATATCTAGAAATATTAATTATTTAGTATTAATTTAAAAAGTTTTACTGTAAATATAATATGTTTAATAAGTAAATTCACATAATAACTAATATTTCACAAAAATAATTAATCTTCTTCATTGTGTACGGATTTGGAAAGCATGCTTAATTAAAAGTAAAATAAATATACGAATTTCTGATCTATCATTATTTACTTTTACAAGATTGTTAATTTGAAGATGATTGATAGCTAGATGTCTATAAAGGGAAATAATCACCACAAATTTAATATTCACCCCATCTCGTTATTAATGGTTCACTTTTACTTTTGGGTTGACCCGCTATTAATGATTCAGACCCAAATGACAAAAATTAACCATAGAAATATTGTACATTCTACTACTTTTCTATCTTTTACACATTCTTCTTAATATGCGTGCCGAACAGTTACGAGTCATTAATAATGAGACGGAAAGAGTAATATAAATAAATAGGAATATGATGTTAGGTAAAAAAAGATTAAAAAACCATATTTTTAGAAGGGGTGTAATATTTTATAAAAATGTGTGTGCCTACTCGGGGTCGCAAGACAACCTAATAACCAAACTACTCGATAATTAAAAAACAAAATAGGTAGATAATATTTTCTAATAATAATTGACCATATTTTTCTTAGTCAGCTCTCTTCTAATAATTTCGCTATTAAAATTACAAGAACGTAAAAAGTTTTTTTCTTCTTCGAAGTTACAAGAACGTAAAAAGTATTCTTCTTTTCTTACTTAAAAGGTAAATGAGTTCAAATACATTCTAAGTTAATCCTGTTTCTTATATTCTCTATTTTCATCCTCATCGTTCACCGAATTACTATAATGAGTAGGAATAAGCCGTGTCGATTCCAATGTATATATATTTTTTAATTTACATTAATTCAAATATTGATAATTATGCTTCCACTTGATTGATAATTAATAGATTTAACTTAAATGAATTCGTGTTGGACCAGCAACTGACCAGCTTTGACCTTTTAATACCTATTCTTTTTTCCTTAAACTTTTTTACTTTTTTCCTTCATTTTAGTTTAATTTAATATTTTTAGGACACTGAGCTCAAATGAAGTTTCAATAATCAATGTCAAACGTCAAAAATCCAACCCCCACACACACACACACAACTTTATTGATTATACACATAACTCCAAATATCCTGATTGATATTTAGACGTGTGTAACAATAAATAATGTATCTCTTCTTGATTAAGTAATAATTGAGCATTTTGAATTTTTCTAAAAATGCAAATGAAAGAAAATAAAATAATACTACTACCTAACTTTAACTTTAGATTGTGGTGCTGAAATCCTGTCTTTTGAGATACACAAAAAGCAGTTTTCATGTTTAAATCTGCTTTTACTAACTTTCAGCCACACTCAAAGCATTTTTGACATGACATAGATTGCCCACTATGTTTTTCTTTCCCACATTTTATTTTATTAGTATTTGAAATGAATCTAAATATAGTGGACAGATTAATAGAATGAATAGTAGTATGAGATTTGATCCATGTAAAAGTTCTGAATGAGATTTAATATTAAATTTTAATGTATGTTTTGGTTTATTATCTTTTTAGGAAATTAATTGTGGGACCCTTCTTCTACTTGTTTCTTTTTATCAGTTTTTATTAAAATTCATGCTATTACATTTGGAGCAAACTTTTCATGATATAAAAATATCACGAAGAAACCAAACCAAGAGAAAAGTGATTCTTTCCATTCTTTCAACAACAATTGCATTCTCTTTAGAAAGAAGAACAATAATTGCTTCCTTAGTAGTTAATTCACTAATAATGAACAAATGTGTATAACCCTTTTCCACAAAGCAAAAAAGTGGAGAAACTTGTGAAAACACGTGGAAAGGACTAACAGTTAAAAGTAAGAAAAATCACTATTTTCTTTCAATAATCTCTTTTTGGATGTCATGCAAATTCCTTGCCCTTTTCCAGAAAAAAATAAAATTAATAATAAAAATACCCTTTTTATTCCTGGTTATAGGATCTCTGTCTTCCAATCATCTCCTCAGTCCTCATTTTATCAGCAGGATTCTTTTTGCTAATTCCACTCTCACTAAATTTCAACTCATGCATGAAGCAAAATAGCAAGTCTTTGGAGAAGCAGCTTGAGGAAATCAAGCAATTTCACTACATTTTATTAGCATAGCAGTAAGCGATTTCGATAATGATTCATAATAAATTAAACGAAGATATTATTTCATCTCATATTCCATTCGTTCCGAGTCATACTCTCCAATTAGTGGGGTCATGACGTCTTCCACTAACTTTCATAATCTCTGGATCAAAAATCCACAAACAAATATCTTTTAACAAATTCTATATATTTGTAACCAAGTTATCATTTCAACGACTACGATTCTATTTTATCTCAAAAAAAAAAAACTACTACTAATTCTATAGTTACTTTTTTCCATTCATATAATCACCACAACCACGAACCACGACCATGGTCATGCTCAGCCAATGATACCAACACTAATATTAATATATATACCCGTGATACGTATTGATCTATTCTCCAACAATGACATGGACTTTGGTACGATCTTTATCCGGACAAATTAAGGAACCAAAATATAAAGCTGCATCAATGCATACTTGAAACCTCAGCACTCAATAAGCAAACACAGTGTCATTCCGCCTGGGAGGTCTATGTCTATCAGGAACCGAACCAGGTTTAAACTTTGAAGCCTCGTGTCTCGCAAGCTCTGGGGGGACAGGACTGTTGCTCCGGATCAGCATTTGCTTGAGATCATAGAAGACATACGTGTCGTGCATTGTCAAGAAAGTCGTAGCTATACCGGTCTTTCCAGCACGACCTGTTCTTCCAATACGATGAGTGTAAGCTTCAATATTACCAGGCATGTCGTAGTTTATAACATGTGCAACATCAGGCACATCAATACCCCGTCCGGCCACGTCAGTTGCTACCAATACATTATATCTCTTACTCCTAAAACCTTCAAGGCTTACTTCTCTCTGCTCTTGAGACTTCCCACCATGCAGCGTGGTGACCCGGTAGCAGCCATCTTTATCTAAGTTTTTCGCGACATTATCAGCAACCTTCTTCGTGTTAACAAATACAATAGCTGTCTTCTTATCACCGAGCTCATCAAGTAATCTTCTCAGTCTATCCATTTTATTATTCTCCTTCGTCATCATCACATGTTGCGTGATAAGCTCGGTTGCCTTTCCTGCAGTGCCAACATTGACAACAACTGGATTTCTCAGGTACTTCCTCGCCAGCCGCTCCACAGCAGGTGGCATGGTAGCACTGAACATGTAAGTGGTTCTGTATATCTTTTTATCGTCAAGCTCTTCGTCCTCGTTCTCCGGTTTCATATTACTCGAAGGCATTGCATCCAGTACACCAACAACTTGTGGTTCGAAACCCATATCAATCATACGATCAGCCTCATCAAGGACAACATAATTACACCGGTTCAGGACTACATACCGCCTCTCCAAACAATCGAGAAGACGTCCTGGTGTAGCAATCACAACTTCACAACCCTGACTAGTCTTAAATCCCTGCTCTTCTATGGACTGACCACCAACAATAGAAACAACCTTAATTCCCAAATAACAAGCAAATTTCACAGTCTCGTCCTCAATTTGCTGCGCAAGCTCTCTAGTAGGTGCCATCACAACAGCATACGGTCCATTCTCAACATTTATTGGAGGAAGTCTAGTAATGTAAGTCAGCATAGGAAGAACAAAAGCAGCAGTTTTACCTGAACCAGTCTCAGCAATTCCAATAACGTCACGTTGCTGCAGGCCGAGTGGAATGGCAGCCATCTGAATGGGTGACGGGGTCTTGTATCCAGCCCTTTCGACTGCCTCGAGCAACTCGAGACCCAACTTGCTCTCCTCCCAGCTCCTCATAGGGCGAGGAATTCTAAAACCCTTGTAAGAAATGTTGAAATCTTCCCTGAAGATCCTCCAATCTCTCTCAGTCATTTCCTCGAGCATCTTCTCGGACCAATGGCGGTCCGACCTCATATCAAACGTATCATACATATCTGCAGCCTGCTCCTTCTTCTTATGCGCAGCAGCTTCCGCTCGAGTCTCCTCAATGCCGCCTTCTTTATTGCGAATCTCATCCCAGGTATCCTTGTCATTCTTGGCAGCCAGCTTCTTCTGCTCCCTCCGATCTATCCCAGCTCGAAAGCCGCGGCCGAATAGAAGGCGGGCCTCGTGAGGGTTCTGGTAAAGAGAATTCATATCTCGGGAAGTATCCTCGCTGCTCTCCCAATCGAAAGAAAACCGGAGCTTCTCACTAGGCTTAATCACCCTCTTTTTAGGTTTCTTAAACCCTAGATACTGTTCTCTGGTGGCGGAGGAAAACACGATCTCCTCGCGCTCCCTCTCACGGTTCCGCCGCTCAGAAAATCGCTCTATCTCCCTCTCGCAGTCGCGGTTCCGACGATCGCCGTCGCGGTCAGCGGAGGAGGCGTGTCCGTTGTTAGTTTGGAGAAGAAGCTCGGCGCGGCGGCGTTTCGTGAGAAAGACTGGCTTCTTCGTCCTGTCCAGGTTATCTCCGATGTCGTCGGCGGCGGCTCTCTTCATTTCTCGGAATCCGATTGAGATCGAATTGGGGATTTAGGGTTTCTGCAACGAATTGGGATCGGTTGCAGGAGGGATTCGAAATGCGCGAAATTTCGAATGGAAGGTGTTTATATAGTTATTACTTGTAATGGTCGGCCCAATAATAGGCCCATTTAGCAATTAATTAAGGCCTGATTAGAGAAAATACAATGAAAAAAATATTAATTAATTTTAAATTATAACTTTGGCTGTACTATCGAATTTTATAGGTAAGGCAATTTTAATCTTAAAATAACAATTTTTTTAGAGCTTCTTTCGTAGTGTTTTAGTAGAAAGGAAGAAGAAAATGTAAAATTAATTTTGGTTTTAACATTTAGGGTCGGGGTAATCAATGAATTAGGGAAAGTTTGAATGGAACTAGTATAAAAATATCATTCTCAGTGCAAAAGGATGCAAAGCTCTTCCAAGAATGGTATAAACGACGATGGGATGATCGATAAAACCCATGACCTTTTCAAAACTCAAAATTCAAATATATAATCTTTCAAACATCGAGGCGCTTGGAGGATTCTACCAAGGTTTGCATCGGTGGACAGCGACGTGCATTCTTTAAAGAGGACGAAGAATACGGCCGACGGTAGTTACACTACATTATAGGCCGAAAGAAGCGTCTCGACACGCCCAATTGGGCAAGAAGCGGCCAACTGCAAAGGGAAGAACACGGAGAGTAGCTCTGACATCGCCGAAAATGTTCCAGGAAGCCAACGCACGTCTCGACTCTCCGGCCATGTCGAGGCGCGACATAGTCGATATTAAGATTCTATCAGCCAAAACTTCGAAAATGACTCCTCTTCAATTGGAGATACATGCGAAGTTGTTGGAGGAGGTGAAGAAGCAATTTAGAGGATTGTAGTAATTTTGGATTTTCAATTAATAAAAAATTCAAATTCTTGATTAGTACAAGTAACTTTAGATTGCTTCCTAAAGCTACATGTTCTCTGTAGTGAGATTTAACTATTGATGCCCATTTCTTGTTTGAATGAACCTAATTTTGGAGTGGAATTCGAGTCTTTTCTATGGCAAAGAGCATTAGCAATGGTAGATTATAAAATGCATGTGATTATAACTGACATCGTATACAAAACTCCAATGATTGGAGCTTATTTCAAACATGTGTATTATATGTCAAAATTGCTCTGTAATTAGACAAAGATAAGATCACTCCAACAAAATCTAAAGTGTAGTGCATGTTGTGTTACTCTGGTAGCTTCAGGCGATTGAACAGCACGAGAAAACTTTGCTCCGGGACGATGTAGAGGAAACCGAGGTCTGCGCCTTTCACATACGGCACCAAGCCCTGTGTAGTGAAGTTGTAAATCCAGAATCAGACAAGCAACTCTTGACAAGATCAAATTTGTGTTGGTGAGAGTGACATAGGCTAGACGGATCTTACCTTGCCGTTCAGTTGAAGAAGCTCGCCCTCAACCCACTTTGGATTCCGGAATCCAAATTCCGCGATCCTTCCTTGGCCTTTGTAACTAGCAAGCTGGAAGAGAGCAACTTCATTGTAAGTTCACTTACTCTAATGCAATCATCATTGGTAAATAAATACTAGAAAAGTTTTGCTCAATCAAATTTCCTTTGCAGATTAGAAATAAGAGGCATTAGTAGAGAGAGAGAGAGAGAGAGAGAGGCAAATACCACTCCTAGTTCATGAGGGTACATTCCCCGGTTGGCACTACGATTAACCTTCCCTATTTTAGCACGAAATGTTACCTACACAGATGCAATGATACGATAACTCAATTAGGAGTTCAACATATAAACAACGAACAGTGAAATGAGCCCAGACAACAAACCTGGCCAGCAGGAACATTCAAATCCCCCGTCAGCTTGACTGCCTCGACATACTCAAAGAACTCAACATCAGAAGATTGTTTGTCATTACTTGTATTCCAATTACCATATTTGCGTCTTAACTGCACCACCTCAGTGCCATAAGGGCCAAAAGCACCAACGTATAAACCTGCATAGACAATCATGAATCGCAAGTAAATATGTCCATTTCTCCAAAATCCACATATAAGAGATAGGAGCAGAGGAGGGAACCTAGGTAAACTCACCCTCAAATGGATCTAAATCACCACTAGGAGCAGTAAGACGACTAAAATCTGTGTACTCGGACAGTTTATTCTGTTTCTGTGCCTGACCGACTGCAAGCTTTACTATTTCACGTACATCTTTGGCAATCTGTAGATAATCAATAGATAGCTTAGAAGATAAATATAAAATATATCATGTTATTGCTTAATTTAGGAAAGATTGTTAACTTCCTTTTGGCTTATACCTTAGGAGAAACTTTCGCAGAACTCCAGAAAGCCTTGGCAATGTCAGAAGGCATAAGATCAGAAACACCTTGGGCCGCTATTGCAGCCACGTTAACTTTAGACGAAACTTTTTCTTCGACGACATTATCGTGATATATCTTAGGAACATGCAACACAAAAGAATCCCGCTCCATATCGTTAATATCAGCTGGGACACGAACAAACTCATCCTTGCTCGGAATTTGTTCGTTATTATGTAAAACCCCACCAATGTAAAGCTTCATGTCTAAGTTGCTTTCATCTTCCATCGTGTCACTATCTCCTTGGGCAGCAACCCGATCCAGCTGATTACTATCGATTTCGGAAGCATCCTCTTCTGCATCCTTACTGGTTCTGCTTTCACTGTCTTCTTCCATAATCTGCTTCAAAGTATCCTCAGTTATATCCTCAGTAACGTCAACTCTCATTACTTTAACCTTCAGTTCGGGTATTTTTTCCTTAAGAAAATTTATGACACCCTTTATTCCCTCTTCAGCAGCCCCTTCCAAATCGATGCTCTTCCCTTCGCCTTTTTCTGCTTCACTCCCTTCCAGCTTAACATCAACTACAGAAGTATTCTCAGTTTCACCTGCTGATGGCCCCTTGGTGGATTTGTCGGATGAAGAAGCTGAATTTACCGAAATTCCTTTAGTTTGCTTTAGAAATGCAACCTGAATATGAAAAGATCATTCATCTCTTCAATCAAAAAGACAAACAGTGACAGGCTACTATAGGCATAGAGGTAGTGCAGAAGCTAGCTCTCCTGAATTTGGTGCATTGCTTATTGAGAAACCGAATAGGAAGATAATAAGGGGGCAAAAGCATGCATCAAACACATTGCTGAAAAGGGTATGCAATTGTTCCTGAAAAACTTCCTCATACAAGTTCGGATAAAGTTTAACAAAATCTAAAGGAAGATGTCTGAACACATCATACAGTATCCAGACAAAGTTTTTACAGGGAAACCGAGCTTTTAACTGGTGTTTTTTTTGTATTGTGGGATCCATATGGGTAGTTAAGAAGTTACAAATTCGAAGTGACTAAGAGAACATTTGCACCTAGACAATGGCCACAGCATTTTTTTACATATTTCTCAAACAGCAAGAAAATCTGAAGACATAAAAGTTCAGATTTGATTCCTATGCTAAATAGGTCCCAATGCATCTCAGAAGCTAGAAAAACAATTAAGATGAGATTTATAATAGAGAGAGAAAGAGAGAGGAAAAAAAAAAAAACTGGTTTTATGAGTAAGCAACAATGCAGAACTCTATAAAATTCACACCACCTGCATGCTATATCTTCCATCACCATCTTTAACCACAAATATTTCAAATAGTGGAGTTCCAGGAGATGATGTGACCAACTGCCTGCAATAAAAACCCAAAGTAGATATTTTACGCTCGAGTATTAAATATCAATGAAGATTAAAATCAATAAATAATTCTCTCTTCAATTCAGTGATTACTACCTTGGACTATAAGTTTTGCCTATAAATCTGCCAGTCCCTGGAGTAATCCGAATTATTCTTCCAAATGGATCGTCCAAATCCTTAGAATAGCCAACCCACCAACCAACCTGACGAAAATACATGAATTATAGACAACAGGAATTGCTTACTTCAGGCAAGAAACACTAATGACAACATTGAAGAACAAAGCAAGTTAAGGAATTTGGCAAGGATAAGAATCATGAAATCTTTAATTTATTTATGTTGGAAGAAATACTTAAGAAATAATAATATGTATCTATCTACTATGGTTTCTGATTAAATGGTCCTTCAGCCCAGCATTTATTCATAAAAAGGAAAATATCTTAATCTAAACAAAAAAGAAACTTTAACGATCAAAATTGAAGAACAGAATTGCTAACAAGTAACAAGTTACCAGGCCACTTGCCGTATTTCGGCATAATCCTGAAGCATCATGGTAGCGTTCTTCATCGATGGCACTCTAAAAGGAAAACAGAAAAAGATTATTATATGCAATATTACAAGTATGGGAAATCACATTGACAATTATTTTTACCTTCAGCTGCGACATTATTTCAGCGATACTATCTTTTGATGTTGCTTCTGCAATGGCTATTTTCAACTTAGCAGCTTCCTGAAAATCTTCATTCTCTATTGCATCTTCCAGTTGGAACTGCAAAGTAAAACAATATCTTATGATCCCAAATACGTACATATATATATTTATATTTTTTGTAGGCTTGTTTGCTACATATAACATTATTCCAAAAATCTTCAGGAACAATGATAGCGTTTCATTCTCCATTTTGTAACTATACCTTGATCTCTGTTTCTTGAGATATAATCCTACGCAATTGAACAAATAATCTACTAAATTTCAACAAAGTTCCACTTCAAAGTAACACACATTCTGAAATGCTCCAAATAGGACAGCAGCTCTTAAAAGATTTTGCCACCTTGTTTATGAATGTTTTTCTAATGCTCAAGCAAAACTAAGAAATGTGCTAAAACAGGTTTATTCATTGGATAACTAATTATTTGGCCAGTACATAAATTTCTTAAAAGATTTTCTAAATACAAGAAATCGAGCAATTTGAATCCAGATGCTCTCACATGACATATATGATGGTTATTAGTACTTCCTATAATAATATTATATTATGTGAAAAATAAGGAAGATGAGAGAAATAACACTACCTTCAGCACAAAGAAGCCTTTGAATTAAAAAAAAACACGTCTTTATACTAAAAGATACTGTTCGATAAAACTATGAGTACTGAAGACAACTTTGGGAGTTTATAAATATTTCTACATATCAGAAGTAACACCATGAATTAAATTTACTCTCTCAAACCTTTCTTTCTATTATTAACCTTTAAATACTTCACTTCAAAATTGGTAAGAACACTTAACTTCAGAAATTTTAGACTATAGTATCCTGGAAGTCGATTTCTCTAGAACCATTTACACCATAGACAGAAAAATCTACATTAAAGATAGCATATTCCAAAGATCCCAGCCTATATATAAACTCACTATCATGTCCCAGAACTTCTTATGCCTTCTATATAATATACAACATCTTCAATTCTCAATACAGATATTAGATATATAACCAAGCAGCTTGAGCCAAAAACATGTCTGAAAATAAAAAAATTCTACTAGATTAAATAAAAAAGAACCCCTTAGACATTTTAACTATCCTGATAATTCATCAGAAGCTCTTCCCACAAGATTTAAGGAATGTTCATAATTAAGGAAATTGCTACAAATTTGAATCTGGTCCATTGAAGCACCAAAACTAATCATTCACAACAATTTCCAAACCAATTATCGATCAAACGCAATAAAACAAGAACCAATTCATTTTTTCCCAACTCAAAACAATCTAAAAGTCCTTCAATTACATTCATAAACATCTCCGACATCATATTCTTGTTAAAAAAATAAAATAAAATTGAACCTTGAGAACAGAGGCGTAGTTCTCCGCCTGCTCAATTTCAGAAAAATGGCGAGTCCACCTATTCCAATCCCAATCCGCGGTTGACGGCGCCGACAACGACGACGAGCAACTCGAAGAAGAAGAATAACTTATATCACTGCTGCCACAATCACTGTAATTCTTATTGTATTCGAAATCGCTGCTGCAGCGGCAAAATAGCTTGGATTTCCTGCTCCTTCTGATGATAGAGTTATTGGGCAAATTAGCTGAGAACTTTTTCTTCAAAAATTGGCTCGGATTTTCGGAGGAAGCGGAGGAGGAGGGGCGGAGCTGCGGCGGAGGCACGACGGAGTGTCCCGTAGCCCAAGCGTTGGCGACCGCCATGATTACGCCGGCGCTCGGTTTGCGGGAATTGGAAATGAAGCGTTGAGAGTAACAGAGATTATTGTGGATAGAATGATGGAATCGGAGTGTGGATAATTCTTTCTTGTGTTTGTAGGAGACACGAATTTTGTTTTCTTTCTCTCTCTAAGATTTGAATTAGTTTTGCTAATGGTTTGGTGATGTGGCAGTGGAACTTTATTTGAAATTATTTTTGCATAATAATTGGATTGAATCAAATAGAGTCTTCCATTATTCATCAAAGTTATAATTTTATAATGAGTAATTATGTAAAATAGCCATTTAAGTTAATAAAAACAAAATAATAGCCACAAACTTAATGTTATATAAATATTAGCCACTATTTGTTTGAAAATACTTTTTTTACCCTTTAACTTATATTTCTACCATTTTAATTATGAAGTACAATGTTGCCGCCACGCAAACGGGGGTCTCGCTGTATTGGGCCCGAGTGAGATCTACTCGCTCTAGTCGCACCTTCGGGTGTCGAACATGGAGTGGTGCGAGTGAGGCACGAGCGGGGCGAGCGGCCCTCGCTCGTTCCGTTCGCGCCTCGTCCTGACTCTGGTAGACATGCGAGTGGGTGGTGCGAGTGACTCAAACAAGTGGTACGAGTGGTGCGAGTGAGTGTTGTGAGTGGTGTGAGCGAGGCGCGAGCGAGGCGAACGGCCCTCGCTCGCCCCGTTCGCGCCTTGTCCTGACTCTGGTGGACATGCAAGTGGGTGGTGCGAGTAGCTCGAACAAGTGGTGTGAGTGGTGATAGTGGTGCGAGTGAGGCGCGAGTGGGGCGAGCGGCCCTCGCTCGCCCCGTTCGCGCCTCGTCCTGACTCTGGTGGACATGTAAATGGGTGGTGCGATGGCTCGAACAAGTGGTGTGAGCGAGGCGCGAGCGGGGCGAGCGGCTCTCGCTCGCCCCATTCGAGCCTCGTCTGGACTCTAGTGGACATGCAAGTGGGTGGTGCGAGTGGCTCGAACAAGTGGTGCGAGTGATGATAGTGGTGCGAGTGAGGCGCGAGTGGGGCGAGCAGCCCTCTCTCGCCCCGTTCGCGCCTCGTCCTGACTCTGGTGGACAAGCGCGAGCAGCGTGCACGAGCCTCTCGCCCACGTACAAGCAAGGCGCGAGTAGATCCATTCGCATCCTACGTGGTGCGAGTCGATCTACTCGGAGTTGTTCGACATTTGGACGGCGGAGATACGACGGCGAAGATGCGACGGAGGCCGAGGCGGTGTAGCAGGGTAGCCCGAGGAGGTGGAGGTGGAGGATGAGATGTGTGAGGTTGGAGCGGTGAAGATGAATTCGCGGAGGTGGAGATGTGAGGTTGGAGATGGATTCATGATGGGTGGAGACGGTGAGCGGCGGAGACGGTAGACCAGCAAGACAAATGAAACGGTGGAGAGCTGGAGGAGAGGCGACAGAAGTGCGACGGAAGTAGAGGAAAAACGGCGGAGACAACGGCGGAGTCGGTGGAGGATGAGCGGTGGAGACGGGGTGGTGCGAAATTAATTATGAAGGGGTATTTTTGTAAAAGTGACCAGTATTTATATAATATTAACTTAGTGACTACTATTTTGTTTTCATTAACTTAAATGGCTATTATAATATTTCCCTCTTTTATAATTCCTCCATATAAACTAAAAATATTTTCTTCACATATATTATGAATAGCAGAGTGTTACGTGTGACGATTTCACGGTGAATTCTGGTCAAAGATTTGAATTAAAATTCATATTAAATGATTTATTATTTCATAAATTTAAATTTGAATATATGATCCGTCCCACTATAAGATCGTTTTATAGAAATTTTAGTGCTTTTAACATTCATGATTGCACAAATATGTTACAAAGATAAATGCTTGGATTCCTCTGTCTCACATAATACTCTCATCTAAAAAATATTAGAAAAGAATAGATTCACTTCCCTTCATTTCTTTAAAACTCTGTGAGTGGCAAATGGCAAGTAAGGGGGAGGCAAGGCAAGGCTGACTCAATTTTATTCTAATTAGTTTTATTTTTTTAGTCGAATTTTATTATAATTAATTAAAAACAACTTAATTAGTAGTAATTAAAAAACTCTTTGAATTATTTTTAAGTTTGGTTTTACCTTCAAAACAAAGAAAAGAGTTTTAAAGGTAAATATAAAGAAACTTTTTCCGAACATAAAATATCTTACCAATTCCAAATCATTGCTATTAAAAAGTAATTTGAGATAACCTCCAAGCATAATCAGATATTTATGGGTGGCCCAATCTATAAAACTATGGTAATTATGATAATGATAGAGTAAACTATATCTTAAATCGTATATACAGTGATCCCACATAAATAGTGGTGTAATAATTTATTTAATAATATATATACCTCGCATAATTTTCTCAAAAAAATATTTAATTCTAAAAAAAATAAATTGAAGAAGTCGGTACCGTATTTACAGTTTTACACGATGCAGATAACTCAGAAACTTTATCATGTCCCACTAATTAATTGATGAAAATAAAAATAAAAGAAAGAAGAAAAGAACAAAGAAAATGGATGGCTCCTAAATTAGTTTAACAGGAACCATACTTCGCACGGAACCACGTGTGTGCTTCATGTTTAATGCCTTTTTAAGTTTATCACCTAAGCTTTTTTAAACTATATATTTATTTGACTCAATTAAATTTTGGTCTTAAGCATGATTCAAACTTGAATATTTGGTTGCTGGCATATTATAAATTAGGGCAAAAAGCATATAAATTTCCGACTTTTTTTGAAATTCTATTTTATTTTCCGACCTTTTAATTTTTCGTCTAAAATCCCCACATTTTAATTTGTTTGATTTTTTTCCCGCGTTCAAATTTTTTCCAAATTGAAGCTGAGTTGGACGTCGGAAATACTTATATGCAAATCGCCCTGACTAAACAAACGTTGTAGTTTCAAGAACGTGTAAATGATGTCGTTTTTCATATCTAACATACATGAATATAATATTAGGGCACAAACAAACTTGCCACGAAAGCGAGTAATTTATGCCACATAAGAGCCACGCGTAATCCATTAGACCACGTAAGCAAATAAAATTAACAAGTCAGCTATATAATTGCACTGGAATACTTCGCCGGGAGAAAAATCAAACAAATTAAAAGGTGGAGATTTTATACAAAAAATTAAAGGTCGGGAAATAAAACAGAATTTCAAAAAAGGTCGGGAATTTATATGTTTTTTTCCCTATAAAATATACGAAACCGTAATTAAAAATTCATAAGTTTAGGTAGGTGTAAAGCCTGATCTCAGACCAAAGATTGAAATAAAACTAGTGTATATCCCGTTGAAAATCGACGGCGAATTATATTAGTAAAATAATATATATTAATAAGGTTGTTTCTTCGATTTTATTGTACTTTCTTTAACAAATATTTTTATTTTTATTATTATTTTGCAATATATAAGCATGAACATTAAAAATAATTTAATATTTTTCAGAGTAATAATATTTCGACAATTCATCAAAAAGAGTGTTTCTTTGATTTTATTTCACTTTCTTTAGTTGCAAGAAATCAAACTATTTTTTTTCATTATATACGATGTTAATTGTTGTGTACGTCTGATCATCTCGTCACAAAGTCAAATTTCGAGAATTATCCATACGTGTATATATATATACAAATCCAAAAATTATAATTGAGAATACGCATTTTTGAGAATTTTCTTTTATTTGCGTCAATTTAAAAATTTGTTAAATTAAACAAAATTAATATTGACAACTTAATAATTGATCAAATTAAAATTATCAATAAAAATAAAACTATTTATTTGGCCAACAACTTAATTTGCCAAATTAGATTGGTTGTGCAAAATAATTGTGGAATAAAAAAATACACATGGATTGTGAGTATTTATATAAGTTCTCCAAGAGTGAAGTTTTATTAAGAATGAATGTATGATGGAAAATTTATATTAAGTATACATAGAGTAAATGAATAAAAATGCTCAAAATGAGGATTAAAGATAAATAAGAATACTGAAAGGAGGGAGCGCCACATAGACCTCGAGAGCTCGAATCCGCAATCGTTTAATTAGGATAGATACCAAACATAAGAGATTATATATGTGTAACAAATTGCTAATCGTAACAAATTGTCTGAACATTTATTTGCTAATCGTAATAAATTGTCTATACTAAAATATATGTGTATAAAGCTCAAAATATGAGAGATCATATTTCATATTTAATTAAGGATAGATACCAAACATAAGAGATTATATGCCAAAATTTTATTTTCGCGTCTGAACATTTATTTGCTAATCGTAACAAATTGTCTATAATAAAATATGTGTATAAAGCTCAAAATATGAGAGATTATATTTGAGATTATATGCCATATGAATAAACGTGTTTGTTTTTTAATTATGGAAGTTTTAAGAATATAAATATTATGTAATAATATATGAATAAAAATTATTGAAAATGAGAATTTAAGATAAATAAAAATACTGAATGGAGGTTGCGCCACGTAGGAACCCGAATTAAATGAAGGGTTCGAATCCACATTCGTTTTAATAATATATAATATTCATTTTAATTTTCCTAAATTAGTAAATTTTATGGTAAATCCCAAATATATTTTGCCCATAATGTAGTTCACCAAGCGTAGCATCATGAAATCATAAGAAGAGTTGCAATTCAAGAATACACAAAATTCATCATTTTTCATCCATTAGTTGTGTACTTGTAAAAGTAAACAAGGGGTGCCGTTCAAAAAAAAAAAGTAACAAGGAATGCAGCAAAATTAACAATGGAGGTGGTGGTGAGGGTGAAGCCTCGTGGCGGCCGGAGCGGCTGTGAGGGGGGCTCGAGGCGGCCGGAGGCGACGGGCAAAAGTAAGGGCTCCAAGTAAGGTTCTTGAAATCTAGGTGGTTAGGCTAAGTAAGAAAGAACCCTAAAAAATAGCTCAAGGCCGAGGTGTAGGCTCTTCCACCACCACCCGCACATGCTCCGAACTATACAACGGCCCTCGGCTCGAGGGTGTTTCTGCAGCATCCACCTCACTGCCGGAGCCGGCATTCTCTGTGCGGACGGGGCGGAGCAAGCCCTGCAATCTCAACAGATAGCTCTGGCTAGGAGTCTGGTTTCTCACATATTGAGTCGCAGTGACAACATTGGTAGAGGACGACCTCTCCGTATCTGTATGAATATTCGACAATGCACTCAGGTCGAGGTTTGGGAAGACGGAGCAACGGCATCTGGGGCATTTCACATTCAGACGAAGCCATTCGTCAATGCACTCTACATGAAAATTGTGAGCACAAGGCAGACCTCGAACCTGCATCATGTTATGGCGAGAAGGAAAACGGATCAAGAATGAAGCTGGCTCTCATCTAGACGGAGCAACATACAAACATCGCTCTTTATTCAACCAAAATAGACGTACCTCATTTCCAACACGAAACTCCTCCAAACAAATAGGGCACTCGCTGCAATCAGTAGGAACTGCCTTCAACCTAAACTTTGGAAGTTCTTGAATAAGTGCCTCCACTGCTTCTCTCTGCATGTCAAGAAAGACGAAGAGCCTTATGTTTTTTAGCAGAGCATTCAAAGAAAAATGGCTTCTTGAACTTCCAGGGGCGAATTTAATTCAGTTAGATATCCATATCCCCAGCAATATAAATATATAAGCAATAAATATTATTTTGGACTACAGAATCAGTAGCTCGTCACCTGAGCAGGGGTCAAGTAAAGTCCTGGGTGGTATGTAGCTGCATCTTGGCCCATCCCTCTCATCTCTTGGCCAGCAGCTTCAATTGCCCAATCCGGCACTCTAACCATGTCGACTAGAACCTGCAGGAGAAAACATAGAAAAGTTTAAACGCAATGCGGGTTGCATAGTGAGCAACCACTAAGTAATAAATAGATGCAATTCCTCAATTAACATATGAATATGGTGATGTTCAAGGGAGAATAAATCAGTATCAAGATTGAAATTATAGAAACATCACTGAGAATGATAATCCCGACATGAATGTTTAATCTTTATTCATAGTAACATAACTGTCCTAAAGCTATAAATTCCACTTAGCGGTTTCAACATATGCAATCTTTCCCCATAAATACAAGAACATGTCAAGGATGTTTTGAGGAATCACCTTCCAATAAAGTACAAGCTCATAGTCCATCGTTAAAACTAGCAAACTCACTGTCATGGCTTATTGAGCATAACATTGCCCCAAAACCAATTCAACTAAGTATAGTGTAGTTGCACATATAAGTATAACTGTAAAACTATCGAATGAACAATCAGTCAATGAACTTACTCCATATTCTGAAACGGGGATCCCTTGTTGTGCACGCAATCGATGTACCTGTCTCCTTGATAACCACTGCAAGATATGGAAAATGAAAATCTTAAAATAAAAAGTTATTAAAATGAACAATCTGTTAAATGCATATAACATCAGAGCCATCTTAGAGGCCCATTCCCATGAGGTCAACACACCACTCATTTCGACTGAATATTCATGAGAATGCGAAAAAACATAAGGCAATAAAACTAGCACCAAGTCCAACTCTATCCAGGAAAAAATGATAATAAATCCATAAGTAGATCGACTGGAGTTTCAAGTAAAAGCACCACTAACCTTTCCCAGACAGATGCCAGCAATGCACACTAGTCCACAATAGCTGAAAAGCAGCCAAATAAGGAAACCCCATTTCTGGCCATCTTCTGGCAACTGAAAAACGGTTCAAAGCGTTATATCTATTCCAATATTTCAGCTATGATATACTATCTTGTATTCAGACAAGAGAAGGAAAAACTTACACAGTTTCTTGAACGGGTGAACCAGCGAGTACCAATGACCGTCCAAGCCAGAAGAAAGGGATAAAGTAGCAGAACAAGTATGGACAGTACAACAATCCTTCCATAAAAACGTTTATATCTCTGCTGCCAACCAAGATCCCTGAGTAAATATCGACAAGGTTAAGGTCATTACATAAAAAGGAAAGAAGCAAAGGAAACCTGAGTAAATGCATCTCCAGAATTTGAACTTTTTGGCCAATGAAATAAGGCTGTTATTATTCTTTATCTAAATGCACAGGTTACTTAGATGAACAGCTTAAATATTTGTTTGTTTTTTTTATTAAAGAAAAACTCATACAAACCCGAACTCTTGCTAATACTACTCATGAATTCTCCAATAGCGTTGTGACCAAGATTTACATCAATCCATTACATCCTAAATAAAGATTGTACAAAACTATAATATTAAACAGGTAAGACCGTAAGCAGATGCTAGTAGAATTGTTAATAAACCAAACCTCCTTGACTACTACTGCATTATAAACTATATAATATCGCAGAAATATAACCCTCAATGTCTGAAGAAGAAAGGTCCTTACAATCCCATTCCAGCAGCCAATCCGTTATCCACAAACATCAAGAGCCGGAAAATGAACACTGTCGTATAGTCAACCTAGCAATTTGGAGAGAAAAAACACATTCTGATTATTTACATGTTATAACCTCAAGATTTTTAGCAATAGATGAACATCCCATATTTCCTTCTTGAAAGCTTATAGCTAACTTACCACAATCCATATGTGCAACGGGTGTGTACACGAATGGTATCTCTTCCAATTGATTGCCACAATTATTCTAAAACAATAGTTAAGAAACTATACGATATCGATTATATCAATCATCATAAAATATTGAAAGATTTAACCTTCATCCCACAATTAAAATTAATAGAACCAAAGAGAAAAACTGAACATTAAATATATCAGCAATCAAGAAATGAATTCTACAATATCTATTCATTAAAAAGGATACATACTTGTAGCAAGCATAGACAAGAAGAACCCATCATACCTGCAAGAAATTAGAACCCAAATTCAAAATCACAACTTTAAACAATAAAATTTAAAAGCCTCGAGATATAACCCCCCCCCCCCCCCCCCACAAATCAAAAAATTGCAAGGCAAGAACACTGCCCATCAAAAAAATCAAACACAAAACACAAAAAACAAGATAAAAACAAAATTTCTGCTCCATTTACTTATCGGAATGGAACTTTTGAGAGTTGCATTGAAAGACCTACCACTTGAAATCGACCCCTTTTATCGCCATTTGTAATCTCAATCCTGAATCCAAGATTTGATGTTCATTTCACCAATCCAACTCCCAACTGAACTGGGCCCAATTGAAATTAAAACAAGAATTGCAAGCAGAGAAGTGAACTGAGTGTGTAGAGAGCGAATAGAGCAGGAAACTATATTTTCAGACCGAAAAGAGTAAAGATTTCAGAAACTAGTAGTATTTTGATTTGTAGAGAGAAGGGAAAACAGAGAAACAGTCGTTGCATTTGATTCTTTTTTTCGCTTTTTCTGAAGTTTCGGGAAATAGGGAGTCGAATCAACTATCTTATACTCTACTTCTCTTCTTCTTCTTTTTCTGAAATAATTTTCTTTTCCATTTTCTTATGTACATATCTACATAATAAATGATTTACCGAATTTTTTCCCACTCGTTTTCAGTATAAAAATTATACTCGCGTTAAAAAATAGGGAAAATCAAGCCATTGATTTATAACGCTAATTTTGTTGACATAAAGATTAAAAAAAAAAAACAGATTCGACATGCAATAATTTTCTTGAATGTTTTCATTGGAATCGTGCTGAATTTTAAGCAGAGTTTTTATATAAAAAAGAATTTACTTAAAACTTATTTGTTGGAAGAAATAGTAGTTACGAAAAAATAATTAAACATTCTTGTAAGTAAAGCTACATGGAATAAATACTATATTGAGAAGACATTATTATTTGACATATGCTAGGAAATAAAAGTGATAGATGTATATTTATTACACTCTTTCGGTGCTTTTTTAAATAGCGACGGAACAAATAAAAAAGTAAAAAGGATAATGTATCAAGAAAAAAAAAATTAACAGCAAATACATAATATATAATACTCAAATATTAAACAAGAGCCTCAACAATATAGTAATCGTTGAAGCTAACATGTCATTTTCTTTGGAATTGCATGCCAATGTTAATGTATATACATCTTCATATAAAACAATCATATTTTTAATCAATCGGATTTTTTTCTGGGTGGATATTAAACAGATATATTTTAATAATAAACGATTTATAAAAATAATAAAGAAATGTGAACAAGATTGAAAAAAAAAAAAAAAAGTTGCATATAAGTATATATTGGTAGGTTGGTTTAGGTCGGTCTGCAAAGAGGGTTACCCACCATCACATAATATTCAAATTTAATTTACATTAATGTACTGGTTGCATTTTTGTTAAAATGATGAAATAATAATAAATTATTAACAGTCATTTTCAAGAATGACGAAGAAAGCTAAAGGCCACATCAGGGGATGGAGTTATGGTCCACAACAAAAAAATGAAAAAATTTATAAACATTTTTTAGTTCGTTCTGGTTTGAAGAAGTCGTCACTCATCAATTATTAGTATGTTTTTAACACCAAATCTACAGATATGTATAATCAATGGGATTTCGATTTATGTCTTTACACATGTTTTAGGAGTCATCACACTCACAAACACACACACACACACAGATTTGATTGTTTTTAATATATAAAATATACTCCTATGATACATTGAAAAGAGTAATAAATAAAGACATACAATGTGACATGCTTGCATTAAATTGGGTTCTTTTCTTGGGTGTCATTAATCAACGTGATATATCTTAGGAACATGCAACACAAAAGAATCCCTGCAAAACAACAAATTAATGAATTATCAAACCAAATGAATGAACAGAAACCTCCAAAACTTGGAAAAAAAAAACTAACATTACATTACCTCTTGAGCTCCCATTACCAGTTACAGGATAGAGGAAATCAATGTCCGAATACCTCAGAAAGCAGGCATAAGCTGCCGACTCATTAGTGTACGGGCTTCCGCGTAGCAGAGTACGCGGCTGAGGAGAGAGAGGTCGCCGTAGCTAGGCATTGTGCTACACCAGCCGTAGTTGGTATCAAGTCCTGATCCTGTGATTGCTCTGCCGAAACCTGCAAAACTAAGTATAGTTGGACATATAACTGCAAAACTATCGAACGAACAATCAGTTAATCAATCTAACAATTTGAAGAGATGGAAAAACTGTGATTATTTACAACCTCAAGATTCTAAGCAGCAATAGACGAACATCCCATTTTCTTTCCTGAAAGCTTATATATATAGTAACTCACCACAATCCATACGTGCAACGGGTGTGTACACGAATGATATTGATTGCCACAATATATAATTCTAACAAAAAATGTTATAGCTCACCTGAACTCTTTCTAATACTAATCATGATTCTCCAGTAACGTTGTGACAAAGATTTACATCAATTCATTACATCCTAAGTAAGCAGATGCTAGTAGAATTGATGATAAACCAAGCCTCCTTGAGTATTACTGTATAAGAAACTTTATAATATCACAGAAATTAATATAACCCTCAATGTCTCAAGAAGAAAGGTCCTTATGATCGCATATCCAGCAGCCAACCTGATATCCACAAACAACAAGAGCCGGAAAATTAGCACGGTTGTATAGTCAACCCAACAATTTAAAGAGGAAAACACACACATTGTGATTATTTACAACCTCAAGATTCTTAGCAATAGATGAACATCCCATTTTTCCTTCCTGAGAGCTCATATATAGTAACTTACCAAAATTCATAAAAAGGAAGTCTTTCTAATGCCAACATCATATCTGCAATCGTAACCGTTATTGGAGATTCTGCTAGCAAACAAGGATCCAGAATTTCATATTCCAAAATATCATTAATATATGTAGGAAGCAAAAAAGAAAGAAAAAAAGAAGGGCCAAAAATCACAGGTCTTGTATATGAAACGGTCATCTTTTACGGAACTGAAACTTAGTAGTATCGTATCTTCCGATAAACTTGAAGAAATCCATCAAAACTAGAGTCTTTTCAGTGACTAAATCATGACTCCATTTCGACCTAGGAAATCATTCGAGAGAGAGTTTCTTCCGATTACCAATCTGATCTCTAGCATGCAATGGATTAACAAAACTCACATTATTCTCCACAATCATCTGATAATCAAAACAGATCAAACCTGTTGTCAAAAGCTTGATATCAATCTTCATAGCCATGTTGTTGCCAACATTTGATTGCTTTAAACAACTGGCCCCGTACAAATGCATTCATGAAATAAAACCCAACTGATTGTCGGAGACAGTGGCAGCCGCTACCTGACCAAGCCTAGTAACAATAACAATTTAGAAAGCACAATTGGGTGGCAAAGGAAAATCTCTCTTTCTTGTAAAGAAGAACAACTAAACCAGAATTAAGACCATGAGGCACAAGACTGCGCGTGTTGAAAAAATCATATTCAATAACATCAGAAGCAATAATATCCTTACAAGTCTGAAAAAAGGAAAATCCCCGTAAATCTAGAAGAATCCATGTCAAAGACAGTAACTTTGATCTCAGCCAGGTATACAAGCCAAGAAGCAAAGCAGCCTGCTGACTTGAAACAATATTCAGAACGAATCCAGGAGTAGCACGATGGTGATACTGCCATCTTCCCGAAACAACTGCTCGTTGATAGCATTGCGTTATCAAGAGAATTAGGGACAAGACGATCCTCTATTAACAGCTGCAAAATACTACTCTGATCCTATCTTTCTAAAAAAATACAAGGCTGTATTTCGATCGCCATCCTTAAGCCAGTTCATTCAAGATTGACATTTAAAGAAGGCTTGAATCTCAATCTCTTGATTAACATTAACCACCACATACACAGACACAGAGTCCATCCCATGATCCCAATGATTAACAAAATCCTCTCCTCTGACAACTCAATCTCAATTCTCTTGATCAAGAATATTGTCAACAATCCAAGAAAAAGGCATGCATTAATTAGTTATAAGGGTTGACAACTGGGACCCAATCCAAGATACGATTACGGATAGTCCCTGTCCCAATCAAAGACTACACTACATCAGCAAACAATTAGTAAAATTCTACAAATTAAATTTAAATCCACGTGCTAGTGCTAGCATTAAAACAATTAAAAGGAATACGTAGCAATCAAGAATCAGATAACCACCCGCCAGAAATTATAACCGTAATTCAAAATCAACAATATATAAAGCAAAATCTTGAGACCCAACGGTCCGATTCAAGAAAACTAAACACCAGAACCGCCACCCCTGCTTCATCTTCATTTATAAATCATATCATATCAAGTTGCATTGAAAGACCTACCACTTGAAATCATCGATCAATCCCCTTTCCTTTTATCGCCATTCCTCGCATTCTCTACTCTGAAAACAAGATTTCATATCCTTACTCTTTTCGCATCCAAGAATGGCTGCTGCAGAAAATTGGGAAAGATTTCTCATATTGCATCGTCTCTATCCACGCGAGACACAGGAATCCAAGTTTTATAAACTTCTCAAGGAGGTTTTTCGCATTGAATTCGTGCTTCAACTCATCAAGACGGTCTTCTACGGTTCTTCAAACTACATCAAGAACTGTGCTGCCAAAATGCTAGGACAATTCGTGGACGTTCATATTCTCTGTCTCGATGTCGAGAAGGAGTTCCATGATTACGGGAAGAAAGCAGCGCTTGCAATGTTAGAGTCGATGGAGAAAGAAGTCCAACTCTGTGGAATAGAGTTGACGAGAATTTTGGCAGGGATATGTTTGGTTAACGACGAAGAGTGGGTTGAGTTATCTTCTTGGTCTTGGATCCAAGACGCATTCTCGTCTTTCGATGAAGAAAAAATCGAAAATTTTGGGGAAGTAACTAGGGGGGAGCATTCGGATATTCGGTTCGATTATTATATAAAAGATAATTAAATTAAAATTTTGATTTTTTCAAATACATATCCAAACCGAATCCGAAATTATTTCGGTGACCGAATCGAAATAACCAAATTGATATTTCGGTTAATTCGGTTTTTCCACTTGTTTTTTTTTAAACAGTTTTCCTACATTTTTTATATTCATCCAAACCACCAACAACAAATAAAGTTTCAAATCTTCACAAACCACCAACAACAAAATGAAAATAATCCAACAAATAGTTAAATTAAAAATTAAGTACCAACAAAAACTAATACAAAGTTCAATAATCAATATCTTCCAATAAATACTAGAGCACAAGCATGTTAATAGCTTTCAATTTAGAGCAGTATTCAATATTTTAGTTTTAATAAATTAAATATAAATTTAAAAAAATATAAATAGTATATATATAATTCGGATTTCGCATGTTTCGGTTTTTTAAACAATATAACAGAACTGAAATCCAAAATCTGAAATATTAAAATTTTGAAATCCGAATTGACCGAAATATCCGAAATAACCGAACCGAAATTAATTTTCGGTTTCGGTTCGGTTCGGTTTTCGGAACAATTTGCTCACCCCTAGAAGTAATTGAACGGGTGCGTTTGATCGATCGATTCACAGTAACATTTGTGGGACCCACTCACTACGCATTTGGGCAACAATTTGTGCAAGCGATGGTTCTTGCTAGTGCTGGCAAAATAGGCGGGCCGGCCCGGCCCGGCCCATCGGGACAAAATCATTTTCTTGGGTCGGGCCGGGCCGGGCCAATTTTTTTCGAGCTGCCAAAACTGCAACCCAGCCCAGCCCCCCCCTTCGGGCCACCGGGCCAAACCGGCCCGATAGTACAAAAGAAAAAAAATGTACAAAAATGATTTTTCAGCGGCGGCGACGACCGTAAAAGACCGGCAACCACTGCCCGATTTTGAAAGAAGATGAAAGGGAATCAAAATTATAAACTAAAGCTAAAAGAAAATCTGAAATTAAAACAAATATGAATTGACCGGAAAAAAAAATGGAGGAAGCGGTGACGACCTTCCATGACTGACGTTGACGGAAAGGAGAAGGCGTGAACAGCAGTGACAGCAGCTCCTCATCCTTTGATGTTCGCTGCCGTTCAATCACGAAGGAGTTGTGGGTCGAGCGAACGACGGCGGGGCTGCCGGAATCTGGCACCTCGCCGAATCTCGAAAGGAGAGGAGTGAGTTTAAAATATGGTTTTCGATTTTGGGGATCTAGGATTAGAAATTGGGGCTTTTTGCTGAGGGTTGTCACCACTGTTGCAACAGTGGGATGGAGGTGTGTCCACGGCGGTGTCGATGATGGTGCTGGCGGCGGATTCGCCGGATTTCCAGCAGAGGGAGAAGAGAGAGCACCGAAGGGAGGAAGATGAGAGAGAAAGGTGGAGAAAGTGGTGTCGTTCGATAGAGACAAGGCAGCGACCAACGAGACTCGCCGGAGAAGCAGTAAGACGCCAGTGATGGTGCCTTGTTGCTGCTGCTCTGTTCGATGAGAGCAGAGAAAGAGACGGCGAGTGAGAGTGAGAGTGAGAGCGTGCGTTGTTGCTGCTAAGGTTTTGGCCTTTATGAAGAAGTCTAAAGTCAAAACACATATTAATTAAAAAAAAACTCATAATATTATTGGGAGGACTTTTTGGCCCGAAATCCCCTGATTTTTTTGGCCTGAAGCCCGGTCGGCCGGGGGGTTATCTGGGCGGGCTTTTTCGGCGCGAATTTTTCCGGGCCTCTAATTTCCTTACCCAGCCTAACCCAAATCCTGGGTACCTTGGGCCGGGCCAAATTTGCCAGCTCTAGTTCTTGCTATGAGGAGAGGTCATTGTCTATGGCCATTTTTGTTGATTAAGAGGATGGAATTCATGTCAAACGATCAAGAATGGCGTAGACTCACTTCAGCCGCGGTGATGACAACCTTTTTCAACAGACTTCACGAATCAGCTGTTAGGGTATAGTAATTTTTTGATTATTTAATTATATTATCTTTTCACCTTTACCTTTTCTGTTGTTTCATTTACTAGTATAGTAATATGCCTAAAAAAAAAATTAAGTATAGTAATAGTAATTTCTCTTTTCCCTTTTCTGTTCTTAATATTTATCATTTACTAGTATAGTATCTCTCATTTTGTTTCTTCTAAAAAAAATCTCTCTTTTTTAGTGTAATGTTGGAATTTCAATCCAAAGGATACGAAGAATAAGGATTTACGTAGGCCGATATTGAAGAGCATCCGAAATATCATACTAAATCTTTTGGAGGTAATTTTTTTATTGAAAAATGATATTTAAACATTTAATGTAATGTGTGTAGGAATGACAATGGGTCGGGTACCATCCATTAGGCATTTCCCAAACCCAAACTCATTAAAATTTTCTCAACCAATACCCGTCTCAAACCCGATTTAAAAATTATTTTAAAACCCATACCCGACCCAATCGCGTTGGGTAATACCCATTAAAAATCCGCTAAAAACTCGAATGTACTAGAACATAAACATCAATATTAAATAGTAGAAATAACAAAATATTATAAACATAATTTTAACATAAGTATAAATAGAAAATTTCATTAAATTAAATTATGTGAGTTAAAAGAATAATAAAAAATCCTAATATTTATACTAAT
Source organism: Agastache rugosa (assembly GCA_031470985.1). Lineage (NCBI taxonomy): Eukaryota > Viridiplantae > Streptophyta > Magnoliopsida > Lamiales > Lamiaceae > Agastache > Agastache rugosa. Next base: position 31,829,683 of record CM062605.1, read on the forward strand.
ATAAATTATATATAAAATAAATATTTAATTACTAAAATTATTAATTCTTTGTATGCGGGTTAAAAAGAATAATATAAAACCCTAAAATTATTAATATTTATACTAATATCTATAATTATATTATAAATTATATATATAATATTTTGTCATCTTACATATATATAAATGAGTTTGGATAGCGGGTACCCGTAGGTAATTTCCCAAACCCGACCCAAACCCGTCACGGGTTTGAATGTTTCTACCCAAATCCGTCCCAAAACCATTTAATAATTTCCAAACCTATCTCATTAAGGTTTGGTAGAGCCGGGTACCCGTAAAAATCCGAACCATTACCATCCCTAAATGTGTGCATGTATAAAGTTTCTACTTTATTATTAGTACTAGTTTAATTTTTAAAAAATGCATGTGATGTGAGTTTATTAATTAAGTTAATAAATGTTGTTCGTTCTTTCTTGTAGTCGGGTGAAGTGATGAACAAAGGGCAGCAGTGCTCTTATGTCAGGCTGTCCGCTGTTGTATCCACCGCCTTCAATTGAGATCGAGCAGAAATAGGCCATTTAGCAGAAATTTAGGATTTTGATGTGGTTGAGATTTTGCAGAAATAGGCCATTTAGAAATTTAATTAGGATTCGATATCACTGTAATCATGTTGTCGAAATGTATGTACACATGATATTTCTGATGCAATTAATTTCCCTAGCAATATTCCATCCGTTCTTTTTTAAGTGTCTCATTTAGCTTAATTTTTTATTTTTAAATAAGTGTTCAATTTCAAAATTTGAGAGTATAATAATGACATTCTTCCTATTTCATCCTTATTTAATGTTTATTGTAATTTGTTAATTAGTTATATATATATATATATTAATGATTGTAATTAATAAGGTTACATATGTAAATTTCTTTATTTATTTGGTATGTGTAATTTGATGGTGAGGGATAGGGGCGCATAAACGGGTACCCATGGATACCCTACCCGTTTTTTTCGGGTACCCGTACCCGGATAAGCTAAAATTGAATACCCGTACCCGTCCCGTTTTAGCAAACCGGGTATCCAATACCCACCCGGTCGGGTATACCCAACCCGGGTAACGGATACCCGATCTACCCGTTTAAAAAAAAAAAAAAGGCCAGCTTCATTTTTCAAATTTTCACCTATATTTTTAACTCGATTTTTCGACAATTATAACGACGCAAATTATCATCAACAATTAAAAACAACAAAAATTTAATACCAAATACATAGTTCAAATATTTCAACTTGAACAACAAATAAACTAATAAAATATAAAATTTAATTTGGACAAACATCACAGAGATGGATGGAAAGTTGGAAAATGGAAACTGTGGGTGGTGGACGGACAGGTGGAGTGTGGAAATGGAGTGGAGTCTCAAACCTATATTTTTTTTAAATAATATAATAATATTTTGACGGGGTATTGACCGGGTACCCGGAATTTTGGAAAAACTAATACCCGTACCCGGAAATTACGGGTATTGGATACCCGTTACCCGGCCGGGTACAGATCGGATACGGGTTACCCGAAAACCCGTTTTCCGTTTATTCATCCCTAGTGAGGGACACTTATAAAAGAAGTGAGGGGACACTTACACAATAACAAACTGAGTTGATTTAGTTTAAATGGCAATTTAATACTAACATTTTTTTAGGGTAATTTAATAGTACTCCCTCTATTCCGCTATTTCTGGTCCATTATTTGCCTTTTTATAGAGCAAACAATGGGCCAGAAATAGCGGCCAGAAATAGCGGGAAGGAGAGTACTAACTTTGAGTTGATACTATTCTGTTGATTCAGTTTAAATGGCAATTTACTGGACGATCAAACTCAATTAACTCACCTATTAGAATATGATCATTGACAAATTAATTAATGTGGTTAAACTGAACGGTATCAACTAATTAAAATATAAACGGTAAACAATAACGTTGCTAACAATATATATATATATATATATATATATACAAAAGCTTGGCTTTTGAAAACTGGCTTGGACCAAGATAACAACAGAAGAACTATATATATTATACTTAATGCGGATGGATTTAGAGAAGAAGAAGAAGAAGAAGAAGAAGAAGAATGCTTAGAAGATAAAAGCTCTTCCTCTTGTGGATCTAGGGATATAAGATTTGTAGCTCCTTCTTCATTTGGTCGTCTCTCAACAGCACCGGTGGAATCTCGATTTTCATCCTTTTGTACGGCCCCTTTAAAAGGGGCACAATCGCCTCGTAACTCCGCTTCAAATCATCCATCTTTTCCTTTTCCTCCGCCGTCAACGGCCGAGGCTCCACCTGCATCTTCTTCCTCTTCCGCTCCTCCTCCTCCTCGTCTCCCATCCGCATCAACGCCACCAGACGTAACCGCGACTGCCTCATCACCGCATATCGGGCTTTTTCCTCCGCCGCGTACAACTCAGGCGATAATTTATAAGGCAAAACAATCTTCTTCCCCTTCCCCTTCATCCACCCCGACTCATCCATTGATTTTGATTTTTCAGATCACTTGGTTTTTAGGATTTTGATTGATGAATTAATTGAACGAGGATATGATTTTACCCGAAGTTCGAATTCTTTTATAGAAGAGGAAGCAATCCTTTTCCCAATCACAATAGGATATATATCATCGAATATACTCCCCGTCCCATTTATATAGGCGGACTGAAATTTTTACAAGGATTAAGAAAAATTATTGGAAAAGTAAATTATATAGTAAATTTTCTAATATACCCCTATTTATTATTTGACTATGTAGTTTTTCATAAGTTAATTAAAGAATTAAATAGGGATATATTAGTAAATGAGCTAAAAAAATATTACTTTTTATAGAAACAAGCCTATATATTTAGGACATCCGAAAAAGAAAAATAAGCCTATATAAATAGGACGGAGGGAGTATATAATTTATTCCTTTTCACAATCCCAATAAGATATCATCGAATTTTTATTTATTTTTATTTGATGCTATGGAAATTATTAGTAGTATTTTTTTTAAAAGCATATATATATATAATTAATTAATTATCTATTACTAATACGAAAATAAAGATGCCCCCTCCACGGTGCTCCGTTCAGATTTTTCTTTATTCTGGTAATTTGTCTAATTCTAATTTTTATTTTTATTAATTTCATATTCTTGAAATATCACATGTTTATCTATTAATCACATCTCATATTTATCTTTCCCTCTATTTAATTAAATTATTCTATTATACATATTAAAATAATAACAATTTCGGAATGCATTCTTATAAACCCTTATTTATTTTTCATTCGTCTATATGGAATCTTTTTTATTTTTCATTCATGTTTTTCTAAAAATTCGATTAGTGCTTTCTATAAAATATATACATTGAATCAAATGTGAGATAGGTAGCTATATAATAATATATAGAAAATTTGTAAATGAAAATCCCTATAAAGACTAACTAAATATATTTAATCAACATGTCTATATGGAATCCTTTTTATTTTTCATTCATATTTTTCGAAAAATTCGGTTAGTGCTTTCTATAAAATATATACATTGAATCAAATGTGGGATAGGTAGTAAAAAAAAAGAACAAAAAACTTGAAAATGTAAACATATTTTTTTTCCGCATTTTGGCAAAGATTAGAGATATCGATTTAACATGAACTAATGAGACGGTTCAAATATACTTAAAAAGAAGAATTTTTACTAATTTTTATTAATATTAACTTTGTTTATATTTTTATCGAGTAATTTAGCATAAACCAACGAGACGGTTCAAATAACATAGAAAGAATGATTTTTACTAATTTTAATTAATATTATTTTGAAGATGTAAACATTTTTTTTCCGCATTTTGGCAAATATTATAGATATCGATTTAGCATAAACCAACTAGACGATTCAAATATACTTAAAAAGAATAATTTTTACAAATTTTAATTAATATTAACTTTGTTTAGATTTTTATCGAGTAATTTAGCATAAACCAACAAGACGGTTCAAATAATATAGAAAGAAGGATTTTTACTAATTTTAATTAATTTTACTTGGGGTGTTCATATTTTTATCGAGTATTACTCAACAGATTTGAGACGGGTATGTACAGTAAAGTCACTATTTTAACCGATATTAGGACGAACATGTAAAAAAATTCTTAACAAATTTAGATTTAGAAAATACATAATGATTGAGTATACCCGATCCATTATCATTCCTAATTATAAATTTAGATACGTGAAATAAATTAATTTTCTAAGTTTGATTAATAATTAACGCGAACAATATCACAACTTTTAAATAAGATATAAAATTATTTTTAAAATATATACATATAAATTAAAACATAAAATTATTTCCCGTCGAATACGAAACTAAAGCTGCTCCATCCACGCGGCTCCGTTCATATTTTTCTTTATTCTGGTAATTTGTCTAATTTTAATTCATATATATTCTAATTTTTATTAATTAAAATTTTATTAATTCATATTCTTGAAATATCACATGTTTATCTATTATCACATCTCATATTTATTTATCTTTCCCTCTATTTAATTAATTTCTTCTATTATACATATTAAAATAATAATAATTTCGTAATACATTCTTATAAATCCTTATTTTATACATTCTTAATTCATATATAATAATCTATATATATTTAATATTATAAAATTGGCAAAGATTAGATATATCGATAAATATCACATGTTTATCTATTATCACATCTCATATTTATCTTTCCCTCTATTTAATTAATTTCTTCTATTATGCATATTAAAATAATAATAATTTCATAGTACATTCTTATAAATCCTTATTTTATACATTCTTAATTGATATATAATAATCTCTATATATATATATATATATATATATATATTTAATATTATAAAATTGGCAAAGATTAGATATATCGATTTAATTAGCATGAACCAATGAGACGGTTCAAATATACTTAAAAGAAGAATTTCTACTAATTTTAATTAATATTAACTTTGTTTATATTTTTATAATATGAAAATAAAGTTGCTCCCTTCACGGTGCTCCGTTAAGATTTTCCTTTATTCTGGTAATTTGTCTAATTTTAATTAATATATATTCTAATTTTTATTAATTAAAATTTTATTAATTTCATATTCTTGAAATATCACATGTTTACTTGTTAATCGCAGAGTACAAAGTTATTTTAGGACTTTAACTTTTGCCATTTTGCAAAAGTAGGACACATCTTTTCGGGCTTCCAATTATAGGACAAAATTTAAAAAATTAATCATCATCAGGACAGATTTGGGCCCGATTTATGTTGATCGGACTAAGTTCCACGTGTGCTAAATTAAAGGGTCCGATGCCCATATGGATGCCCATGTGTCAATTAATTTCATAATAAAATCTAAAAATCAAAACTAATTAATTCAAAATTAAAATTAGTAAATTCAATATTAACTCCCATAAAAAGAAATCACGCTGTAGAAAAAAAAAACCCCCCAAATCATATCTCACCCTCAATTTGAAGAACCCTAGTCCCAAATCGATTGCCCAGACTAAATCAAAGTGATATAATCGACTCTGAAACAGGGTGAAAGCAAGGCGCGAAAAATCGGGCCCTTTAATTGAGCACACTTGGGCATCCACATGGGCAGGCACATTTTACTAATTTTAATTTTGAATTAATTAGTTTTGATTTTTAAATTTTATTATGAAATTGACACATGGGCATCCACATGGGTAGACACATGGGCATCCACATGGGTAGACACATGGGCATCGGGCCCTTTAATTGAGCACACGTGGAACTTAGCCCAACCATCATAAATCGGGCCCAAATATGTCCTGATGATGATTAATTTTTTTAAATTTTGTCCTATAATTGGAAGTCCAAAAAAATGTGTCCTACTTTTGCAAAATGACAAAAGTTAAAGTCCTAAAATAACTCTGTACTCTTAATCGCATCTCATATTTATCTTTCCCTCTATTTAATTGATTTCTTCTATTATACATATTAAAATAATAACAATTTCGTAATACATTCTTATAAATCCTTATTTTATACATTCTTAATTCATATATAATAATCTATATATATATATATTTAATATTATAAAATTGGCAAAGATTAGATATATCGATTTAATTAGCATAAACTAACGACACGGTTCAAATGTACTTAAAAAGAAAAATTTCTACTAATTTTAATTAATATTAACTTTGTTTAGATTTTTATTGAATAATTTAGCATAAACCAACGAGACGGTTCAAATAATATAGAAAGAAGGATTTTTACTAATTTTAATTAATATTACTTTGAAGATGTAAACATATTTTTTTTCGCATTTTGACAAAGATTAGAGATATCAATTTAACATGAACCAACGAGACTGTTCAAATATACTTAAAAAGGAAGGATTTTTACTAATTTTAATTCATATTAACTTTGTTTATATTTTTATCGAGTAATTTAGAATAAACCAACGAGACAGTTCAATTAACATAGAAAGAAGGATTTTTACTAATTTTAATTAATATTACTTAGAGTGTTCATATTTTTATCGAGTATTACTCAACTGATTTGAGACGAGTATGTACAATAAAATCACTATTTTAACCGAGATTAGGACGAACATGTAGAAAAATTCTAAATAAATTTAGATTTAGAAAATACATAATAAATGAGTATACTAGATTCATTGTCATTCATAATTATAAATTTAGATACGTGGAATAAAATTAATTTGTTAATTTTGATTAATAATTAACGCGAACAATATCACAACTTCTAAATTAGATATAAAATTATTTTTAAAATGTATACATATAAATTAAAACATAAAATTATTTTCCGTCGAGACGGACTACTCACTAGTAAATTCTAATCCCAATTCCCACACAACTTAATTACTCCACATGTTTTATCTAAATAAGATTATTTCCTAATAGTAATTGATACTCGTGCTCAAATAACAATAGAATAAAATAAAATAATTGATATTGCGGTATCCTCCTCTCCTTAATAGTGATTAACATTAGAAATTAATAGTGATTCCCGATTTCAAGACATACAATACGACCAATCATAAGAATGAGAATGAACATAAGAATCACGATTCGATTCGTATCTCAATATCGAGATTAGCTGCATTAAATTTACACATTTTATTACCTTAATTGATATATAAGAAAAAACAATAATTAATTTAGACACACAATCTTCCAAAATAATTCACACACAACCAATTTTTACTATTATATTAAATTTTAAATTAAGGGTTATAAGAATAAAATAGAACATTTATTATTATTTTTATTATTATATTAAAAATGGAATATAGTAAAAAAAGAAATATCGGCCCAATTCGGTTCCATATCTTTTTTAATACTTGGGCGGTTATATTTTCTTTCTTCCATCTTTTTTCTGTGCTTGCGCCCACGTGAGTTGATGAAAATTACCTTCTCAAACTATTTCTTCCCTAATATTAATTCTCTCTCTCTTGCTACTAATTAATGAGTAAATAACTTCAAAAACACGACAAGAAAACGCAAATCGGATGAAAATAAAAGTATGGAAACTAGGGTTAGGGTTAGGGTTAGGTCACACGCAATAAATAGAAGATTCAATGTGAAAAAACGAGTTGCACAAAAAATTTCATTCAAAAATTAATCCGTAATCCAATCACGAAGGAGATGGATGTTTCTATGCAGTCGTACATGCTGCAACTTGAGACAGTATTGGGACGGAGTTGGGAAGAAGACGATCTGATGAGGACGATGGCACGCATCAGAAAAATCTCCAACGGCCACGTCTCGCTCCAAGACGAGATCGCCAACGAACTTCTCTATCTTCGACTACGAGGAGAGACGCGGCGGCAGGAGCAGCTTTCCGATATTCTTCTCGGATACTATCAGTTTTTGCTCCGCTCGTGGCCGGCCGCAAGTGAAGTACATTCCGTACCGGTACCGGTACCGCCGGACGACGAAGATTATTCCGATTTGTCAGATTACGATGATGGAATGGAAACGGACGAGGACGACGAGGCAAGTCCAAGCCCTAGAAGTCGTCTACTATCTGAATTGAAGATAAGAAGTTGCGACAAAGATGAAGAAGAAGAAGAAGAACAAGAGGCCGAAATTTGCAGCGTTTGTCTTGAACATCTGTACAAAGGATCGGTCGCAACGTTAGAGTGCCGGCATGAGTTTCACGGCGACTGCATAGGGAGGTGGCTCGTTCGAGGCCAAAACTTCTGCCCGCTCTGTAAAGCTCGGGCTCTCAGGTAACCCTGCATGACTCGTTTTGCCTAATTAATAATCTGAGTTAGTTTATCTCGACTAATCATGAAAAATGATCTCCGAGCTCCAGAATTTTATTTGACTAGTATGTGAGGAGGGAAACTTGGTACAACCTTTGACAGAAAAAGCTGCCTATTCTTTGGTGTGAATTAAGCCGCCGGTGATGGTCATGGGCAAAGGGAGAGGGCTGCCTCAGGTTAGTGCGAAGCTGCTGATTGGCCGGAAAAAAAAAAAAAGATGAGGCACAGAAAGAGCTGCCTAACACCAAGTGCGAAAGCCGTCCTTTGAGTAAAAAAAATAAGGCCATGGTCGGAAAAGGCTGCCCTTAGAAAGTGCGAAGGCTACTGACTGGTTGGGGTTTCTCTTTATGACATGAAAATGAAAATAAGGTGACGGAGCTCGGTTATCATATTTCTTGCTAGTCTGGATAAACTTATCCAAATTTTGATGGGTAAAATTGGTCCATGCATGGTTGCTGATTTTGTATTAGCTACCTTTTCTGAGTAAAAATTATATATATGCAGCTGTAATGTTTACCGTGTATGGAATTTTTCATGTTGTCTTGCTGTGGAATCGAATCTTTCGTTATTGGTGATGTTGATTTCAAGGGTAATTTTGATGTGTTTAAATTTCGATTGATCTTGTGCAAGAAGTATGATCACTAAATTACTTGTCTCTAGCTCTCTTATGTTTGCCAACTAATTAATTATGGGTATTTAACAACACTCGTATTTCATTAACAGAAAGATGGTGAAGGTAATATTGACTAATTTAGTTTCTAAACACTCACTTTTTAGTGACGTGGACTAAAATAGCCACTTCTTTCTTACAAAAATGAGTCAAAAGTCCACGCAAGCCTCCAGCAATCCGTCTCAACATTCACTAAATCCAACTTCAGGATATGAACCAATGTTCTTGCTGCTTCCCTTCCACTTGAGAGACAATGTTCGTGCTGAATTCCTCAGCTGTCCAATCAGATGCATCTGACTTGGCTTTGACAAGAACAAATTCTATGTTTGCAGAGGCTTCTGGTTCACCATCTGCTATATCTCTTGCCAGATCATCAACAAGGGCCACGTCAATAGGTCCTAGTCAGCTGCTGCAATCATAGGATTTTTTGACAGCATAAAGTGGAACATCGATGATCTTGACTATATGTTCCCAGAAATAGCTAGCCATGAAACTTGCTCATGTTCCAACAAGAAATTTGCTAACTACAGGAAAGATGCAGAATAATGTTTTGAATTGTGAAGAGGACTGTCTCAACTTGTGAAATTGTCTCTTTTATCCCTATCATCTAGTGAGGTTAAGCAAAGGCTTTCCAGATTCTGTTGGAGTCGAAGATTGGAATTTCATGGTATTTAATGATGGCAGAAATGATGAGGAACCTGCAAAGACTATTTCCGTAGGCTGCCTAATTTTATGCCTTGTAGTAGTAACAAATTAATGGAGTTGTAAAGATACTTGGAAATTTCATCGTAGCATCTGCAGCAGACCTGGTCCAGGAAGCAACTGCAAGTTGGTAGAGTCTTAATCAAAACACAGTTTTTATTTATTTATTTATTTTTAAAAACCAATAAATATTACTACGCAGCACACAATATATAAGTAGGATAAAAGATGAGCACAGTTTTGAGCTCTTGATGCCCCAAAACAGCAAGGAGTCATACATTGGAAATGTGAGTCCTCAGCTAGCGGATAATTTGAACGACTCCAAGCATTGAAACCCCTCACACACTCTGTCATAGACGTCAAGGATAAAACAAAAAAACATCGATACCATCTGCATAGCTTAGCTTGAACAAATTGCAAACTCAAGGTTTTATTCTTGTTTGAATATGTATAAAAAGATATATTCTCCTTGGATGGAAAAGTACTAACTAGACCACCCAAAAAACTAGAATATACAATTTATACATACTGATGCTTTCATTGTTGCACACAATTAACAATACCAATACCAATACCAATACCAATACCAGTACCGTAATCAATCATCTAACAAATAATTTTGGACAAAGATGATAACAGAACTACATTTATTTAATACTGGAAATAGGTCTAGTTTGCAACAGATAATAAGAAATAGGTCTAGTTTGCAACATATAATAAGAGGAGAGGATGGATACATTGAGTTCAAATGCCACAAAATACTACAATATCATATTATATATGGCTTGTCAAGCAGTTGCTGAGCATCATCATCATCATCATCAGTTGGTCTGCTCCTGACCATGAATATAGTACTTGCTGTGCTCCTCATCATCAACTCCATCATCAATAGCCTATTCCTGTTCGCCCCGCACATGGGCTCCGCCTATGCGGCGGTTTCACAGTAGTTTTTGCGATAATATAATACATTAACAAATCAACGACATTCAATAAATCTGTGTTTCATATTTCATTTTTCTTCGGAAGCCCAAAATTAAGTTGCATACACAAATACATCTCCAGTAGTCTCTCGCCTAGCGTGCCGACGCAGATATCACCGGAATAAATCTGTTGTCGCCGACATTAACGTTGAAGACCATCTTTGTGCCGCCGCTCAACTTTTCTATGGTGGATTACTGATTATGTCGCAAAATTTTTAAGTAATACTTACTCCCTCCGTCCCGTCCTATGTAACATGGCATGTTTCCTTTTTTGGCAAATTTAGAATTATTTAGGTCCTAATTAAAACACTTCATTGACTAAAAAAACACTTTATTGATTACATTAAGGATTAAATAATAAATAAAAACTATACTAAACATGTAGGTCACACACCTTTTTATCCCTAATTTCATTTTTCTTAATACCCCTGCCCAAAAGAAATAGGTCATGAATATTAGAGCTAGAGGATTTTTTAGGACAGTAGCTTTTAGCATTTTGCAAAAGTAGGACAAATTTTTTCGGGTTTGCAAAAGTAGGACAATATCTTATTAGTTGTTGCGTCAGCAAGACATTTTTTGGCCCGATCGGGCTGAAGCTCACATGGGGCGCACGTGACGAGCCAGGTAGAACCCGAGAGCTTCTGTGGCGCACACATCATCACATAGTTAAATTTTTAGAATAAAAAACGGGATTTACTTTTCACACTCTTCCCAATTCTCTGAAGAACCCAAATCCCCCAAATCACAAGATGTATTCTTGTTATCTGCTCATTAAATAAACCTTCAATTCAAATAACACAATGCTTAAACTTCCAATACACTTCCATTAAAGAACATACCTTAAACTACCAGTTCTAGTTACACAACCAAATCATCAAATCAATAAATTACAGAAATAGGTCATGAATATTGGGAAGGAGGGAGTAGATGATATTGAAGATACTTGAGTCTGAAGTCCTATCCTGAACAGAATCTACACTTTCTCATACGAATAACATTCGTGGGTTTCAATTCGGTCTTCAAGAATCTAAGGTAGTTTTCATTCAAATTACGCATAGTACGAATTATTTCAATTCGTGGAGTATTTGCATAGCGTCGTTGAAGTGAATAATTGGATTGAGAAGAGAAATACAAAGGATGGATAACATTGCAGAGTATTTTATACAATATTTTTATTGATTTGTTTAGGATTATGTTCAATCGATGGTTGTTATTCTGAAGCAGTCATTAACGATCAATGTTACCTGATCTAATGCACGAAGTTTTCTGTACCGATGGAGATTTTCTTGTATTTCAGTCAATGAAAACTCTTTGCAAGGGTCAAGTGAGAATAGGGAACATAGATTGTTTTTAATACAAAATTCTTTATTATTTTCAGTCAATAATTTCTTCGAACATATGAGATGTGTTAATTAGCACTTGAAAATTGATTGAAAGGTGTATTGACTGTTTGTTAGGATTTTTCTGTACTTTTTTCTCACAATTTCAGGAGGGGGAGAGAGAAGGGAATTCCAAAAACCACATTCTATACTGTCTTTCACCTTCATTCTCCTGTGTAAAATCTTATGTTTATAAGAATAACTCAAAGATGAGTGATATATGATCTGTACAGGCAAAGATGGTAAACTATATTTCACTAATGAGTGATATAATGAGTCATATATTTCAAAGATGAGTAGTAAACCCTAGACAAGGACGAGAATAAGGATTATTTTCTATGGATTATTGAAGTTGTATAACTACTATATTTCACTAAATTGACATTAAAAATTTCACTAAATTAACATTAAAAAAATAAATAAAATGGATTACATAAAGTAGTTAACGAACTATTATTGATTAAGTTTTTAAGGTACATAAATTTTTTTTTTTTTTTTGAGGTAAAGGTATATAAATTTTTATGCTACAAACAATGTGAAACATAAATTAATTTCATAAATGTGAAACTAATTTATCATCATACTTATACGTTGTTCAAATAAAAATAACAATGAAACCAACAAAAGAATCTTAAATTCCGATCTCATACACGCAACACATTTTACCAACTTAACTTGTAATAAAAAAATTAAATTCATAAACTTTACAAATTTCATATATTGTAATTTATTTAATTAAAAATCTATTTACTCATTTAATTAATTAATTAACCCGAGCAAAGAAATGTAGTGATAAAGTCCCAATCATCTAGTTGGAAAAATTTAAGACTATGGAATTTGATGCTTCAGTAATAACACAAATGATGACGAAGCTGCAACGACGCCTCATCTAAAAAGCAGTGACACATGCAGTACTAACATACCTGGAAATTCAATTCAGCATCTGCAGCAAAATGGTTCCAAAATCAACCTGTAAGTAGGTAATTAAAAAGCCTTTATCAAAACACATCTAAAAAAATGATGAATACAATTACAATAAAGATTCAGATCAAGATATATATTCTTTTGTCTTCTCACATTGACCTTCTGAATGTATCTTCATCTGAGACTTGTGTTCGAGCTCTGCATCAACTTTCCTGTTCTGATGCAATGACAGAGGTCCCTCAAAATGAAAATGAATCAAGAAATGGCGATCAGACACCATTCGAACACAATTTAGTAATTGACTCCGTGGCTTTATATGGAAATAAGGGTCTATTATTCAAATATTGAATATATCTATATATACTTATATAAAAAGAGCTTTATTTTACAAAATTTGTTTCGCCTAAAATATCCTTATTCTATTTATCTAAATTAAGGCAATAGTGTAATATAATATAATTTAATATATTTTGGTTATAATAGATATATTATATATATTCATTTATGGGAATCAAATTTACCCTATAATAATTTATGGAAAATTCTAAACATAGCCCCCAATTTACTCTTTATAGCCCATTAATTAAATAAATAATAAAAATTATAACAAATGTACTATTATATTCTTATAGCCCCACATTTAATATTACAATTAAAATACTAATTACAAATTACAAATAATGTCAATAAATGTTTGCATAACCCCCAAATTCAGGAATGAGAAGAAAAACACGATTGAAGTAAGGAATTATATTTTTAGAATTATAACATACAGTGAGACAACATCAACAGTCAACACCAATCAAATCTGGTGATTTTCAAACTCAGAAATTCAAGTAATAGTATTACTAATTGCATAAATCTTAAACTCAGGTTTCTTTGTAGAAATCACAGTAGAAAGTGACTGTCTTTAATGAACCTAAATTATCAATGAAAACACCTAAATCCTTCCAAACTCCGTCTCTGGTGAAGTACCGATCAGCTCAAGCCCCAGATGTAAAAGAAACTTAAACGAAATTTAACAAATTAAAAAATACTAGTACTAGATTATTCGAGAAAAACAAAAGAATAAGAATTTATCATATAATTAGCGTGGGTTTGTAGATAAAACAGAAACTAAAGTTTTACGAAGGTAGCCAACCGATTTTGTCTATGAGATAGAGAGAGAGAGAGAGAGAGAGAGAGAGAGACTTAATGTAGCAAAGTATAATTTCTGGGTTGCAATCGTGTTTTTCATTGCATTCTGGGTTTCGGAGATTATACAAAGTTGCAAACTATATATTCACATTATTTGGGGCTATAATTATTATTCAATAAGAATATTTGGAGGTTATGGGGTAAAATAGTACAATTATTATATTTTTTATTATTTTTTTAAATATGAGGATATAAAGAGTAAAATGGGAGCTACGTTTAGAATTACCTATGATTTATTTGTTACCAAATCTAATTGACGTAATAGTGGCCCATCTATGGATGAATCTAATGGTAAATTATTTATTATAGTAATTATTTCAATGTTATACATTATGTTCGATCTAGGGTTCTTTTCCTTCGACCAGTTTGTTTCTCCTAAAGTAAGAATAATATCTCGATCGACCATCGACTTTCGATCAACGCGCTTGCATTATTCTTTGAGGAATGAACTCCCATAGGTTCTATTCTATCTTCTTATATTTGTCTATTACTAATTGAAAACAAACCTTGAATCAGTACGTTGTATGTTTTCTTTTATTTTAACACTGTTGGTCCCGAGACGGATACCTTGATGTAGAGGGGGGTGAATACACCAAGGTTTAAAAACTTTTCCAAGTTAAAACTCTTTTGAGTGAGCTGGCTGTGTTCGATCCAGCTGGAAGACAGCTTGATCGACACAGCTGGCTGTGTGTGCGGAATGTGGTGGGTATTGGAAAGTCCGTCTGTTACTTCAAATATATTGCTTAATAAATGTTTAATATTTTAATTTTATCATTAATTACAGATGTCCCTCTCCCTCTGTATACATATACAGTGAGGTTGTGCCTCGCTATGTTCTTGACAGCGTTGCGTTGAGATTAGCAGAATTTAGTAGTCATAGACATGGAGTATATTGTTTGCTGCAAATAGTGAAGTAAATTACTGACTGTAAATACAAACATATTTCTTTTTATTTACTTATTTTCTTAATAGTTAAACTATTTCTTTATATAAACAATCACATTGCATAAGAAAAGAAAATTAATAAGTCTTTTTGAGAAGAAATGACTATCAACTTTAGCTAAACTTAGCTTAAATAATGAATTTGTGTTTCATTCTTACATACTAAGTCATTGAAACTTAAATTGCTGGATGAATTTTTGTATATTAATAATTCTAGAAGCTAGGGTCGAATAGGGTAAAATCCCGGACTACGTCACAGTGTTGGTTAGAGGAGGAATACAATTAAGCAATAATACAATGTACATCTAAAACATTCTTAAAGCAAGAAGAATTCCTCATCTATTAACTAAATGGTCCATGTCTAGTGATTACAATAAAGAAAATAAACGGAAAATGGTTGCAAATTGTAGCTTAAATAATATTGTTAATTAGTTGTCGCGATTAAGTTAGTTTGTACGTATTTTTTGCCAATTTATGCAACTTCGAAAAGGAAAATATGTGTCTGTTGTCTATATCTATATATGCACACATGCTCCAATATATATATTATGTTGTATTCGTAATTTATAAATTCAGTTGGCAATCTTAAAAATATATTTTATGATCAACTTAAAGTTATAACACTACAAGGTATAGCACGAAGACAAAATCTTGAGACCCAAACAATTCCTACATTATTTTACATATAAATAGGAACACAGAGTTGGACTATTATTCAACCCTCGAGTTATGTATGTCAGTTAAGAGGAATTTAAGATGGGTAGGGGGAATCAGCTGCTTCAGGACCACCAAAATATTCATATCCATGAAATATAAAATAAAAATAAAATAGTAAAAAATGATAATAAAATTTAAAAAAAATAGATATATATATATATATATATATATGAAAACAAGGCATGTGATAGTCCATCATCAGCCATGTTCTTGCAGAGTACAAAAATGAAGTAGGTGACAAAAAATCCTCTTGAATTAAATAAAATCAATCTTGTTGTAGACCCAACCACCTCTTTCTTTTAGCCTTACATTTTCAGTTAATTTTGTTAGCATTGTTTGCATAATGTGGCTATGAGTCTAGGGCCTATATTATATGCCCCCACCTAACTTCTAGGGGAACAAATAATCAATTTAATACAATATTTTTTTTCTCTCTATGATAATGATGTAACAATTCCTAATTGTAAGAGTAATTCCAGCATAATTTTCAAAATTTTACTGTTAAATTTACTCTTAAAGTTTTTCATATACTATTTAGAGCATTCCCAGCAGAATTCTTAAAAATTTGCTTCGAAATTTGCATTTAAAGTTTTCCTATACTATTTCTAACTCCTATTTTACAAATGCATACATCAGTTATCATATTTCCTATTAATTATTTTGAGAAAATTGTGGCCCCAACTCAATTTGTGAGATAAGAGAAGGTTTAGGGATGTGTAAATTTGGAGAGAAATATAGGGAGGTGTAAATTTTTTTGTGGGGCCTTCCCAATTTAAGAGATCTGTTGGATGAACTTTTTAGCACAATTTTTATTATTTCAGCCTAAATTTAGAATTAAACTTGATTTTGAGTGAACGGTTGGGAGTGCTCTTATATCCCTTATTTTACAAATGTCGTTATCCTATTTACTACTAATTATTTTATTAAAATTGGTGGCACAACTCAATTTGTGAGATATGATAGATTTAGGAATGTGTAAATTTGAGAGAAGATTTACGGAGGTTTAAATATTTTTTTAGGCCCTACCCAATTTGAGATATCTGTTGGAATATCTTTTTTATCTAATTTTTTTATAATTTTAGCCTAAATTTAGAGTTAATATGATTTTGAGAGAACTGCTGGGAGTGCTCTAAGCCACCATTTTGAAGATCCATATCATTAGGCTATGCTTATGGGCATAAGTGGCTTAATTAATACTCCCTCCATCCACGAAAATTGTAATTAGTTTTTCTTTTCCGTCCGTCCACAAAGATTGTAGCTAATTAACTTTTTTTCAACTTTAAGACATGACCTCACCCACTATCTTACTTGAATTCAAACTCTACTAATCTCTTCTAACTAAATCTACTCCACGAAATTTTCCTAATATGATATGTTTCTCGTTTACGAATTATTTTATATGTTTAGCTACAACATGATGGTTGATTTATGAGTGGTAAATCATGTAAATTTGGTCTTCAATTCAGATCAAGTGCTGATGATGCCTCACCTAACTCAGACATGCTCATTTAATTTAACGCGTAGCAATGTCTAATAAATTAATCAACACGATTAACATCTAATTAATCAATATTAGCAAAAAGAAATATAATCAGTAGGTCCAAATTAGATGAGATATTCCTCCTTTGTCACTAACTACTAACCGACACATATTAAAGTTGGGCCGTACCTTACCGTATTGAAACCCATTTGCACATGGGGGCCTCCCCATTTGCACATGGGGGCCTCCCAATTATTTATTTTCCACCTATAAATAACATGCAAAATTACATAAATGCCCTCTATAATCAGTTGACAGTTGATAAACCTGAGTCATTAAATCAAGTATTAATTAATTAGTTAATCTCGAAATTGAATTTAAGGTAAATTAGACCGTGTGTCTATTGACTCTTGAGGGCAGTAATCTCGTATAAGGGCATGTAGACAAAATAGAATTAATGCGTCTTACGTGTAGTATAATAGAACTTCCTAATAAATACAAAAATTATTTCACTTTCATCGTTCACTTTCTTTTTATTAAATTCTGACACTATGCAAAATATCAAATCTACTTCGTATTTTGCAGAATATTATACAAGAATGAGGGTTTTACGGATAATGGCTGCGAATTTTAAAAAAAAAAGGATTTTATTAATTTTAAGTGTAATTATTATCGGTTTACTTTTTTACATATAATCAGCATGATGTCTTTATTTCCCTAAATAACAATGTATATCAATTATCATGACGTGATGTTATTTGGAAAAATATATGTGTAGCATCTAGGTTAATAAAGGCTCATATATACAACAGATCACACACAGAGTACAAAAATAATTGTATTTTCTCTTAAATGATTAGTTGATATGTGTATTCATCATATCTAACTCGTAGTAAATCAATTGGGCAACATCACGTACATACATTTACAAATATTCAACATTGTTAATACTACCAAAACGAGCGGACATATATATTTATAGGGAGGAAAGTTAAAATAATCATTTTGAAAAAGCAAAAATAAATTCTAATCATTAATCTTTAAAACATAAATACTAACTAAAAATTTTATATCTTTACTATTTTGCCCTTATACATGAAAGTATACATGACATGCATACATGACATACATGAACACATACATGATAGTCAAATATTTTTCCGGTGACTTTTTCCGGCGACTTTCCGGCGATATTTACCGGCAAAAATTTCCGGCAATTTTTTTCCAGCGAAAAATATTTTCAGAAAAAAAAATCCAGTGACTTTTTCCGGCGAAACACATGCATAAGGAAAAAAATACACACACACACATACATGTATTCGTGTATGTCATGTATGAATTCATGTATGTCAATGTATGGATTCATACATACATGAAGTATCATGCATAACTAGCTAACAATCCCTCCCAATGTCAGTACATACACGAAACATATTTAACGACGGAAATTTCCGTCACTGCTGCCATAAATTCCGTCGCCGATTTCACGTCCCGAAGGATTGGCGACGGATCAATTTCGACGTTGATTTCTTGGTCGCCGGTGAAATTAACGACGGATTTCGTGTCCGTCGGGAGATTTAACGACGGAAAATTCTGTCGTCAAGAACGGTCACTAGTTTGGTCATCCTGGAATCGGCGATGGATTGGCGACGGACTGGTCCGTCGTAAATCGACGACGGACAACATTCCGTCGGCGATTTAAAGGGAGTAACGACGGAATATCGGTCGGCGATTGACGACGGAATTTGTCCGTCGTTAGATTTGAGCTTGTTCGTATTGTTACTTTCCGTCGCCAGTCCGTCGGGAATTTTTATTTTTTAGGCCAATAATTTGTTTTATTTTATTTTCCACCACCTGTTCATATCAGACCCAATAAAAAACACATATATTATTTTCAAAATACAAATACGCAATGAAATAACGAAATTCATATATAATAACTAATGTTTGAATCTGACATTTTTCAATCAACCAACACAACAAAGTATATAATATTCAGTTTTCAAATAAAAACTGTATTTCTCTATCTAAACTTTCTAGCTGTATTTCTATACTAGATGTAAAGATTTGGTTTCTTGCCATAATCTACTACATATCTGGGGTACCGGGAGCCTACGTGTTATGACATTATAAATATCACATCGTTGCTCTCACAGCTCCCCTTGCAGCTTCGTGTTTCATCTCTGCTGTTTTCCCATCGTCTCGGAAGTACATATATACTTGCTGCAAATCCACACCCATTTTTCCCGTCAAGGTTAAGGTTAATTTTGTGAATGAATGAAGCAGAGTAAAATCATGCTGAGAAGGAGGAAACTTACGACAGAGATTTTCCTTTGAAAACAATAGGAGGTGCAATTGCAGCCAAGATACAAAATCCAATGTGAAGCTGTTGTAGCAGAAGATATCAGCAAGATCATATATTCAATTCAAAAGAGTGTCTTTATCAAGCCATATAAGGAACTTACCAAGTAAAACAGAGAGGAAATTTATAATTTTTAGAGCAAAGAATGATGTAACACTAATTAGAGAGAAATTGAAGAAATTTGAAAAAATAAAAATTAAACAAATGAGTGACGTGCTGAAATGAAACAAATGTATGTTTTGTTTATCCAACCTCGATCACAAACAAAATGCTACGACACACAGTGATAAGTGAAGATGAATTATGCCAAAGAAACTTACTGTATCATCATATGCTTGGCGGTTCAGTATCATGGACAAGTCTACTTGGCAGCGGACTGAACGGATAATATTGGCAAGGGAATTGATATTATGAATGTCCTTTTCCAGAACTTCGATGTCCACTCCAGAATCATCAGAAGACACTAGATCAACCTTATTAAGAATCACAACATCCTATAGAAGTAGAAAGAAACAGAAACAAACATTAGATTGAACTAGTGAAGCGGAGAACAGCGGCTGACGGCAGAGCTGCCGGCGGCACGACGGGGGGACTGACTGCGAGAGAGGGGGAGTTACAGAGAGAAAGAGAGAGAGAGACCGAGATAAAGAGAGAGTTTGGGGCGCTGACCTAGGGCGTGGCGGCAACGACAGCGGAGCGGCGCGGCGACGGCAACGGCAGAGGCGCGGCGACTCCAGAAAAGTAGCCTACATACACGGTGAGAGAGAGAAAGAACGTGAGAGAGAGAGATTGGAGATAGGACGGCGACTTACCGTGAAAGAGACGGAGAGAGACGGCCAGCGATGTAGGAAGGGAGACGGCAGCGGGGGCGGCGCGGTGAAAGAAGGGAGGATGCGGTGAGGAGGAAAAAATGAAATTAGGGCAATGGAAGGGAGACGGACGCGTCAGTCGGCGTTCCGTCGCCGGAACAGTAACGACGGAATATTTCCGTCGGGATTTAAAAAAAATTAATTTAATAAAATTAATTAACGACGGAACAATATCCGTCGCCAATATTCAGCAAATAATAAAAAAAATTCACGTTAATGACGGACTGTGTCCGTCGGCACCGGCGCCGAAAGTTTAACGACGGACTAATTCCGTCGTTATTTATAAAAAAAAATTAATTTCAGATTAACGACGGAATAATTCCGTCGTCGATATTAACGACGTCCAGTCCGTCATTAATTCCGTCGTCAATAATGGCGCAAGTTCCTCCCACGATTTTCCGTCACCAATCCGTCGTTAAATCCGTCGTCACAGCTGGTATATTTTTTCCGTCGTGGTTCCGTCGTGTGTCCGTCGTCGAGGGACGATGGAACTAATTCCGTCGCGAATTCTGTCGTTATTATGGTGTTTTTTTGTAGTGGATGGAGAATAACTTCCCTTCTCCGTCGGAACAGATGGCGGCGATGACCAACAAGGCGGATCTTCAAAATCGGGATCTCCATCCATATTTTGATGATTGTGAAGGCACGATACAACGGCGGTGATGGAGTTCAGCGGCGGCGATACAAATCTCGAAATTGCAGCGGTGTGACAGATCTGTTGCTATGGTGGCAGACAGATCTGCTCTGTTGAGACGATGACGACATCAGAGGAGGTAAGAGAGACGGGAAAGATGAGAAGAAAGGAAAGACCGGCGATGGCGACGACATCAGAGGAGCACAGATCTGCTCTGTTGAGATCTATCGCGACGGCGAGAGGTGATGCCGGAGTTGTGAAGGAGGACGGTGGATTAGAGTATATCAGCGACTGTAATGGAAGGCAATCGGAGGCCGGCGGCAGCGGTGGATGGCGACGACATCAGAGGAGCACAAATTTGCTCTGTTGAGATCTATCGCGACGATGAAAGGTGACGCCGGAGCTGTGAAGGAGGACGGTGGATTAGTATCAGCTACTGCAATTGAAGACAATCGGAGGCCGGCGGCAACGGTGGAGGACGATGGAAGACTGATGATGATAGTGGAAGAAGATGAAATGAGAGAGAGAGAGAAAGAAATAGATTAGAGAGTTTCTACCGTGTATGAGTATTTAATTTAGTTGCTTCAGTTTTTAATTCAAAAACAAGGTAAGGAATGGCATTTTGGTAAACTGAGTTATTATTTATCTTTTAAAGATTTATGGTTAGAATTTATCTTTGTCTTTTAAAAATGGTTATTTTCCCACATTATCTCTAAATATATTTTGAGTGCTAAAGTCGAATTTTTTTAACTATAGAAGTGCTAGAATTAAAAATTTCCGAGGAAATAAATATTTATACGTACATAGTATATGTGTGTGTGGAGAGAGAGAAAGATTGTGTTGGAGATATCATGTACTCCCTCCGTCCCTCAAAAATATAGTTAATTTATCTTTTTGGGACGTCCTACATATGTATGTTTTACTATTTTAGGACATGACTCCACTAACTTTCTAATATTTTAAACATCACAACAAATCAAATAGGTGAATCTTAATCCATTCAAAATACATTTACCCGACACTTTCTGAAAATCCATGCAGCCCTCCCCACAACATTCTTTTGGAGGACGGAGGGAGTAACTTCATTTATGGGGTAGATAAATTCAGCACCACAAGTTAATAAAATATAAGTCTCTACTCCTTTTGATATATGGAGATTAGATAGTATAGATATTAGAAAGTGCTTAACTCACGCCAAATTTTGGACAGCGTACACTATAATTGAAGATTGAGCTGTAAAGTGAGAAAATTTTTAGTTAATACTCCGTCCGTTTCAATAGCAAGGTCTCACTTGCTTTGGACACGGTTATTAAGAAACAAGAGTAAAAAGAGAAAAAGTGGTAGGTCCTACAACTTTTGAAGGGTTAATTATTTCCATTTTTTGAATGAGACCTTGCTATTGGGACAACCAAAAAAGGAAAGCGAGACCTTGCTATTGGGACGGAGGGAGTAGTATTTAATTATAATTGGTGATTACGATATGACTAATTAAATATTAATTGGAAACCGATAGAAGATAATCTAAATAAAATAATACTAGTATATAAATATGGCTGTTACGGCTATGTACGGGCTTAAATATTTAAATGTAAAAGGTAACATGGAGTCTAATTGTTAGCTTGCATGCTTCGTGAAAGTGATCGTATATTCGTATGTATCATGTAAATTTTAGGAAATATATTAGCTACTTGTCCATAATAAAATACTCCCTCCGTTTTTAATAATTGTCATTTTTAGCTCATTTTTTTGTTTCTCAATAAGTGTCATATTTCAAAATTCTAGAGAAAAATAATATAAAACTTCCCATTATATTCTTGTCATTAATGCAGATTATCAACTTGTTTATGTTTTCTATGCTATTAATTAAGGGTAAAGAGAGTAAATTATCAATTTTCTTAATATGTGTGTTTTGAAGGAGTAGGACACTTATTAATAGGGGTGAACATTCGGATATTCGGTTCGGTTATTACATAAAAAATAACCAAACTAAAATTTCGGTTTTTTCAAATCCATATCCGAACCGAATTCGAAATTATTTCGGTGACCGAACCGAAATATCCGAAATAACCAAATTGATATTTCGGTTATTTCGGTTTTTCCACTTTTTTTTTTGAAACAGTTTTCCTACATTTTTATATTCATCCAAACCATTGAAAACTAGAGAAATCGAGCATGTCAATAAACAATAACAATAAACATAAAAAACGGTCACCACCAACAACAAATAAAGTTTCAAATCTTCACAAAACACCAAACCACCAACAACAAAATGAAAATAATCCAACAAATAGTTAAATTAAAAATCCAAGTACCAACAAAAACTAATACAAAGTTCAATAATCAATATCTTCCAACAAATAATAGAGCACGAGCATGTTAATAGCTTTCAATTTAGAGTAGTACGTATTCAATATTTTAATTTTAATAAATTAAATATAAATTTTTAAAAAAATATAAATAGTATATGTATAATTCGGATTTCGGATATTTCGGTTTTTTAAACAATATAACCGAACCGAAATCCGAAATCCGAAATATTAAAATTTTGAAATCCGAATTGACCGAAATATCCGAAATAACCGAACCGAAATTAATTTTCGGTTTCGGTTCGGTTCGATTTTCGGTTTTCGGAACAATTTGCTCACCCCTACTTATTAAAGAACGGAGAGAGTATATTATAAGTCTAAGTTCTTCAGTTGATATTAAATTATTATTAATTGACAAGTTATAAGAAGGAACTAAATGCGATTTAGAAACACAAGCATTGTCAAATAGCGAGTAAGAATAAAAACATCTACTCCCTCCGTTCTTTTATAAGTGTCATCCACCGTCAAATTACACATACCAAGGAAGTAAAGAAATTTACTTATGTAACCTTATTAATTATCATCATTAATGTATACATACAACTAATTAACAAATTACGAGAAACATTAAATAAGGATAAAATAGGAAGAATACCATTATTTTACTCTCAAATTTTGAAATAGGACACTTATTTGAAAACAAAAAATTGAGCTAAATGAGATACTTAAAAAAGACCGGAGGGAGTATGTGTTATTATTGACGTTATATTTAAGCAAAAATAAATAGGGAATTGAAATTGAAAGTTTGCACATAAGATTTCCATAAATGGTTTACGAGATTTGCTGTTGTCATTGCCACGTACCAATGATATAATTAATTGTTTGGCAAATCCACTTTTAAATTTAATTTGGTGCTTAAGTCTTGTCTTATTCGTGATAGGCTGTTCTTTTAGGATAATAATGAAATAAGCAGTCAGGGTCATCATGTAAAACTAAAGATAGTTAATTTCCCTTTTGTTACGCACTTACTATGATTTATGCCAAGATCTTATCATACAAAATAGCCCAAATTTATGTCATATTCACGTGCGATTGTTTTTGTTGGATACTTGGATACATGAAAAACTGAGTATTGTGTGGGACGTACGATCTCACAATAACACGAAATCCAAATTTAATTATATACTGTATTATTAATGAATGTATCAAATATAAATTTGAATTTTTGATCCATGTCAATCGTGAGACCGTCTTACATAAATTTTTACAAGAAAAATATGAGCACATAAATTTCAGTAAGTGGCTGAATGGCATCAAGAATTTGGATATTACCGCAATTCCTAATTAAAAATCAGAAAAAGGAAAATATTCATAAATTAATTAACTAATTATTAGATAGACAATCGAAAAAGTAAATATTTAGCGTTGAATTAAAAGGTAAATATAATAATTTGACATAATTTTTATATAAAAATGTGTAATAAGACATTTATTTAAAGACAAAAAATTTTAACTGCTCTGACCATTTATTTGAGGACGGAGGGAGTTCAATTTACAAAAGACATGCTACTAATTATGTGCCACAATGCCACTGCTGTTAAATTCCACTGAGTTTTCTGAATTAAACCTTCAAGTTCGATCCCACTAAATTTAATACATTATTTTATGCAGTCATTATAGCATTAAAATTGATATAAGAATAATAAATATTTTTGAATTGAACAGTAATAAATATTGACGAACCTAAATAGGTTAAACAAGAGGCCCTCGGGCACAAAACATCTGGATAAGTTCAAAATTAATGCGACAGTTCCTTTTTTATCTTGTTACGAGTAAAAATTTGTCGTCACTAGGTGTATTTTAAATAAAGTTTATTTTTGAATAAAAAATAAATTATATGTAACAGTAGTTTCTAAATTACATAATAAAGATCTAGAATTAGAACCACAAATTATCAATCATAAAATCATTTACTCACTAACTAAATCACACCGCTCAAATTAATATACATAAATGAGACTAGTGGCAAAGCCACTAAGCCTCACCCAAACAAATTTTATTTGATTTTTTATCTTATAAAATCATCATATTATCAACAATTTATGTTAATCATGGTGCAAAATTCCCCACCACCAAATCAAATCGCATGAAAAGTTTATAAAACTAAAACAATTTAGACTCAATAACTTTTTAAATGCCTACGCCACTTAATATCAAATTTATGCTAATCAACTTGTACTCCTAACTTTAATATTTCAATTAGCAACGACAAAAAAATTCAACCCCCATATTTTAATTTTCATTGTTCATTGTTCATATTGTAATTTACTGTTCATATCATTTTTTTTCTTGGCGATGATAACCTATAACTACTATGTATGCATTGGATAAATTTCTACTATTTACAAATTCTCTAAATAAAATACAGTATACAAGTATATCATCACACATTATTTCATCTGTCTAATTGAAATTGTCATTTTTTTTTGGATTGTTCCATTTAAATTGTCCTCTTTTTCAAAAAGAAAATAATTAATTCTTCAATAATAATGAGACCTACCTATTTTCTCTCATTTTACTTTTTTCTTAATAATAGTACCGAACAGCAAGAGAACAATTTCAGCGGGACAGAGAGGGAGTACTATTTATCAGTACTAGATCTCGCGTTAATGGAAGGGCAAGGGATCCAAAATATTTAGTGGAGTGATTTAAAAGTAGACAAAAACTTTCCCATTTAATCTTGAGAGAAGATAAAGTGACCGTATACGGAAATAGCATACGGCACAGTACACATAGTGCCACGCACTGGAGGGGTTCTCTATGTGGGTCCCGGTAGGGGAGGGGAGGGGTGGGGTGGGGGTGCACCCCCTGTCCCTTCAATTGTGTTTCTGTTTCTCTTGTATCAAATTTAGTGGAATGCCATACCCCATGCACGTGGTGTTAAATGACCATTATATCCTTCTACCGTTTGTGTGGATATTACTAATTCTTTGAAATGTCTTACCTTTTTAGACCATATATTTTACATCTCAGCCTAGTATATTGATACTTTATTGTTAGAATTTTAAATGTCTATTTTTTTAAAAAAAATTAATGTGCTCTAACAAATAATATATGTACTTAAATTATAAAAATCTTTATCTTTTTTCTAAAAGTTAACAACAATCACTGTCTTTTATCTTTTAAGTTTACCTCAACAAAAAAAAAAAAAAACGGTTATGTTCAACTTAATTGTCCCTCTTAATTTTTTTTTCTTCCCGCGGAATTCATTTTGAAAGATTTTAACGAGGTTTAACTTTATAAATTTTCTTTCTTTTAAATTGGGGAATGAAAAAATTAGAGCTTGAATTATAGAACTTCTGTTAACACGGAATTTTTATCTCTTGGATATCCTCTAAAGAATGGCTCCATAAATCTTCTAATTGTGATTTTCCTTCGAATTTAGGAATTTTGAGTAGGTGCTTCTTCTCATTTCCATTTCCATTTCATTGTATACTAGACCTTAATTTGTAGTACTAATAACCAAAGTCATAGCTATAAGATCCCCCATTTGAAGAAGGATGCTCTAGCTTGACAGAATATGCTTCCATTTACATTGGAAGTAGGACGGGCAGTCCCTTGAGTCTGCTTTTGAAGCCAAGTACTCTGAATACACAGAGTTGACGAGGGAGTTCTAACTGCTCTAGTGCAAGAAAGCATAGATTACCTAATTGAGAAAGGGGCAGTGGATGGGATTGACAGCCTAATGCAGCAATTAGGTTGTAACCAAAGTGCAGAGGCTTAACTTTACAACTACAAGAATGCATAGGGTTTTTGTTTTTTGGTGTTATGCCTTAAAAACATGTGTGCAATTGTTTTTTATCATGTTTTAGGTGTAAACAAGCTCTATGAAGCTCTCATCACTGTAATTTTGTAAGTTTATGCATATGCAAGTGATTGAATGATGCTGTTTTGATATAGGGTTTCTGGTTGACATCTCATACAGATAACGGAATCATAGATGCAACATACAAGCCATCACCAACAAATAAGCACACAGTGAGCACAGATCTATCATTTCAGTACCGAATAAGGTAGCCATCATCACACTGTACTCCAACATGCAATTAAACATCACACAAAAAACTGGAAAGATCTCACCCCAAACAAGCGCGACAGCAAGATCCTGAGCATTGACAGATGAGAGAGGTCCACGGAGGGAGTATCAGCCACCAGCCCAGTGCTCAGAACATTTGAATCTCGGTATTTTTTGCTCTTCATCACGGCGGCGAGGGGGCGGCGATAGATCTGTCGCGGCATGACAGTGGCTTCGCAGCCCTGTACTCATCTTAGAGCTCCATCGCGCAGATCCAACCATCATCGACGACCTCCAATTGATCTTCAGTGTCGGGAACTACCGTCCCGCTCAGATTTAGGTCAACATCGGCCTCATATAAAAGGAACAGTGGTGATGGAGATGGGGTTTCGGGAACCACCGTATCGGTAAGAAATTGGGAATAATTCCAATAGATATTCGGAGGGGAGAGTGATTTATCGCAGTACGTTTTCATCACGGCAAAGACGGCGGCGATTAATCGGACGGAGGACCATAGAGCGGAGTCGGCGCGAAGAAGAGAGAGAGAATGAATAGTGACGGCGCAGAGATGAAATCTAGAGTGAACAGTGAAAGGGAGGGTAGTCTAGGGTTTAGAAGGAATGCGGCCAGATTAACAAATTTAATTAGAGACTAAGTAATCCCTAATTCGTCCCAAAAAAAAAACATGCCAATTTTTATGGGACGATCCAAAAAGGAATACATGCCAACAATAATGGAATGGAGGGAGTAGTAGAGATGACAAAATAGGAATTAGAATGAACGGGAAGGGCGTAAAAGAGAAAAAGGAAGGGAGTCATAATCATTAGACAGCCGCATGTCTCCTCAGAAGTGGATCTTCGCACGTTATGAATGTTTACTCATTATATGTACTACTCGGAATTTACTCTCTCTCTTTCTCTCCCCTCTTTTTCTCTCTCTTCATAACTCTATGCTAATCAGTAATCAGTCATCCAGTTCGACAGAACACACAGAGCCAACCGCCACCCTTTTCTCTCTCACACACAGCCTCAACACACACATTCAACTCCTCCACCAGATCTCTCTCTCTCTCTCTCATTCATAGCTTCCGTATCAAACTGTTGGAACCGGTGCTCCTCCGAAACTTCTACTAAAAGTTCTTGTTTTTCGGTAAAATCTTGCAATTCTTTGTTCTTACCATTTTCACCTCTCGCCAAAATCATATATCTGTCTCTCTCTCTCTCTCTCTCTCTCTCACACTCTCTTTAAATTTCTGGGATCAAGATTAAAGCTCCCTCCAAGTGCAGCTTTTTATATATTCATGTATATATAGTGCTGTAGCTATATACCTAACGATCGGTCAATAAAATGAAAGATCTTTTTCCTTTCGTTCAAGAACTCGAGGGCCCACATAAGAAGTTTTAATCTTTCTCTAGAATTCAGCAGAATCTTGAATTTTTTTGATGATTTTGCTCAAAACCCATGAAGAATTTCCACTGGCTGAAGCAAATAGCGAACACACAGAGCAAGCTGGAGAGGAGGCTGTCACTGGGAGAGTATAAGAGAGCGATTTCATGGTCGAAATACTTAGTTTCTTCAGGAGCAGAGATCAAATGTGGAGGAGAGGAAGAATGGAGTGCTGACATGTCGCAGCTCTACATAGGCAACAAATTTGCTTCTGGAAGGCACAGCAGAATTTACAGAGGTGTTTATAAGCAGAGAGAGGTTGCAATTAAGCTGATAAGTCAGCCTCAAGAAGATGGAGATTTGGCTGCATTTTTGGAGAAGCAGTTTTCTTCAGAAGTTGCTCTTTTGTTCAGGTTGAGACATCCCAACATCATCTCTGTAAGTCAGATCTTCATCATTTTCTTGTTTTTTGCCCCCTTTTTAGCTCTTTAGTTCATATAATTTTCTGTTTTGGGGCGTTTGGTGAGAGTTTGGTAGCTTTGTTTTTACAGCTTTCTACCTTTTGGGGGTGAATGCGGAACAGTTTTTATATGTTGTACTTCATGCATAAAATGTTGTACATTGCCTAGCAGGATTCATTGTTCGTTGGCATTATCAGTATTCTGAAATTTGTGTTTGTGTCTTTTGTTATCTTCAATTATTTGTTCTATGATTATTTTATGCTCGTGTAGATAGGACAAAGGAATTGATGTTGTTACCAACATGAATGAGATGTAAATTGTGTTAAATGTAGAAAGATTAGTGTGATTAACTTCCATCTGTAATTTCCCAGTTGCCTAATTAGGAATTTTAAGATCTCTAATTTCTTCATGACAGTTTAAGTTAGATGTCAGAACAAGAAATCGTTCTATGTAGTTGCATCCTTCCAGTTGTCAGGTGTTAGCTGTTTCTAGCTTGTGTCGGGATTGTAGATCCAATGTCTGATGAAATTGTCCGAATTATGACTTTGTTTAAGGATCTTTGCTGCCGCCTATGAGCATCCTGAATAGCTTCCTCATCGTTTAGTTAGTTCGAATTGACTGCTGTCTCGAAGAATCTCTTGTTTGTAGTCCATCACTTTAACTTACTCTGCAATCAGAAGAAACCAAGCTATGATTCGATTAGGACTGCGAGTTTTGCATTGACCATAAAATCGCGCTGTTGTTGATGTATATCTATAAGTTGATTGACTTTATAAATGCAGTTTATTGCAGCATGTAAGAAACCCCCAGTATTTTGTATTATCACAGAGTACTATCCAGGTGGTTCCCTCAGAAAATATCTCCACCAGCAAGGGCCGTATTCGCTCCCTCTCGACCTCGTTCTAAGATTGGCACTCGACATTGCTCATGGTATGCAGTATCTTCATGCCCGGGGGATTCTTCACAGAGATCTTAAATCTGAGAATCTTCTGCTCGATGAGGATATGTGTGTGAAGGTAGCGGATTTTGGGATCTCGTGTTTGGAAACCCAATGTGGTAGTGCCAAGGGATTCACGGGCACCTACCGTTGGATGGCTCCAGAAATGATCAAGGAGAAACACCACACCAAGAAAGTCGATGTTTACAGTTTTGGCATTGTCATGTGGGAGCTGCTAACCGCGTTGATACCGTTTGACGACATGACTCCGGAGCAAGCAGCATTTGCCGTATGCCAGAAGGTAAAGATTTAATCCTTCGTTTATTTAATTTACTCAGACATGCGTTATCTTTTGGATTAAGATTTTTTTGAAAAAATGGAACTTGCTGATTAAGAAGAAAGAAGGGTAATTTACTAATTTGTTGATATGCATACTACTATTGATAAATTCTTGATGATATTCTGTATGAGGGCTTGTGTATACATGTTTTGGATCTTTAGTTATTTGATAATGGAATATAAGAAGCATCTAAACGTCGTTGTGTCTTAAAAAGGACGATTATTGTTCCGGACTACATAATTGTTCGCCTTGATTTAGCTATAATGCTTACTAACTACATTGTGTAGTATTGCATATTGATTGTTCACTAAATGTTATAAAAATAATATAGGTTAATCCACCTCATACGTTGATGGATCGAACAATTTTGAGCTTGTCTGTTCATGTAATCCTTCAAATACTAAATCCTATGTACTGTAAATTCAATCAAACACTTTGTGTCCTTCGCAGAATGCAAGGCCGCCGCTGCCTTCTACATGTCCTAGAGCATTTAGCCGTCTCATTAACCGTTGTTGGTCGAGTAATCCAGATAAGCGGCCTCATTTTGATGAGATTGTGAGCATACTCGAGAGCTACTCGGAATCCCTAGGGCGAGACCCTGAATTCTTCTCTTCGGACGAGGCATCGGAGGGGTACGCCCTTGCAAGATGCATTCCGAAATGCATAGTTTCTAGTCGATCGTCGTCGCTAAGGACATGAGGACCTGTACGATCAGGTCTGATGCTAAATGCATCGTAGTTTCCTCATGTTAGGAATGAGTTTTATTTGTAATTTGTGGTGCAATTGATGCCCTACATTTTATTTTTGGTCTCCCTCTCTCTCTCTATCTCTGTGTGGAATGTTATGGAATTAAGATAGTTCTTGTTCTCTTTGATGATTACCCGAAATGGGGTCGATAATTCAAGAGAGGATTCTACTAGAAAAAGGTGTAGAAGCCAATTTTATTCAAGTGATAATTGCATATAATTATACGATTTTCAAATTGTTGCACTAAAAATGCAAATTGATTTTTTTTTTGGCAATTATTCCTACATGAATTCGAATTTAGGTAATATTGAAGCAATTATGGAGAGGGGAAAATTGGAAATGAGTAGAAAGTGTTATAAGAAATTGCTTGAGAGAGAGATGTCATCGGATTTTGGTTGAAATCGAGAGACAAAAGTTGTTAGATCGATTTATTTATAGATCGTGTTAAAAACCAAAACTCATGTATAATTATGTTATTGTATGCTAGTACAGTAAAACCTATTTTAATTTATACTCGATAAATTAATAATTTAAATAAGATAATAATTTTTATCGATTCATACAAGGTATCACTGTCTTTTAAATTAACACTCAATAAATTAATAATAACCTCTATAATATAACAATTTTTTTGGTTCGACTGTATTAATTTATAAAGGTTTTTCTCTGTATTAATCCATTAAGGGGCTGTTTGGTAGGGCAGATTAAGCAAGATTGCTTACCTATCTAGACTTATCATGCCGTTTGGTAGGCGAGATTACTATCACGGGCGGCCCGGTATTATACCCGGGCCGTGTTTATTTTACTGTTTCCCTTTAGAAGAGGTATCTCACCAAATTGGTGAGATACCTCTTATCTCGGTTGAACAGTGCCACTCGCTCTCTCTCTCTTTCACTCGCTCTCTCGCGCTCCTCTCTCTCTGTCTCTCACCTTCCGTCGCCTTCCTCTCTCTCTGTCTCTCACCCTCCGTCGCCCTCTCTCTCGCGCTCTCACCCTCTCTCCCGTCGCCCTCTCTCTCTCTATCTGGACGGAGATGACACGGTGGGAGTCGGAGACGAGGGGTGTGGTAGTGGTGGCGGCGGAAGGAGACGAGGGTGTGGCGGCGGAAGTAGATCTGGTGGTGGAGATGGGTGGTGGCGGCAGCGGCGGATGATGGTGGGTGAAAGACGAGGGGAGAGAGAGAAGAGTGGTGGTGGCGGGTGACGGTGGTGGAAGGGATGGGATGGTGTGGCGGCGGAAGTAGATCTGACGGTTGGTGGAGATTGGTGGTGGTGGCGGCGGCGGATGGTGGTGGTTGAAAGACGAGGGGAGAGAGAGAAGAGTGGTGGTGGTGGCGGGTGACGGTGGTGGAAGGGATGGGATGGTGTGGCGGCGGAAGTAGATCTGGCGATTTACCCGGTGGTGGAGATGGGTGGTGGCGGCGGCGGCGGATAGTGGTGGTTGAAAGACGAGGGGAGAGAGAGAAGAGTGGTGGTGGCGGGTGACGGTGGTGGAAGAGATGGGATGGTGGTGGTGGCAGACGAGAGGAGAGGGACGGTGGTGGTGGAAGGGTGGGATGGTGGTGGTGGCAGACGAGAGGAGAGGGACGGTGGTGGTGGTAGGTGGCGGCAGTGGTGGCGGTGGCGGGTTGTAGGTGGCGGTGATGGAGAGAGAGACGAGCGGCGGCGGTTGAGGGGCATGGTGAAAGAAGAGAGAGCGAGAGGGGCATGGTGGAGGTTATAGGAGTAGGCAGCGGCGGCGGCGGCGGCAGACGAGTGGAGAGAGAGGACCAGGAAATTAATTCAAAATTAAAAAATAATTAATTATGGGGATATAATTGTCATTTCACACCTAATCTTAAATTTAATCTAGGGTACCAAACAACCAACATGTTATTCACTATATTTATCTTGACCCTATCTTATCTACCAAACACAAAAGATACACAACAATCACCCCTTATTCACTATATTTATCTTGATCTTATCTATCTCACTCTATCCTAACCTACCTACCAAACGAGCCCTAAGGTTCTATTGTATTTCTTAGATTACCCTTTGATTAAATATTGTTATAAGAAATTAACTGAAATATTTAAACATATGTGACAGTTTGGCCGAGTGGTCTAAGGCGCCAGATTTAGGCTCTGGTCCGAAAGGGCGTGGGTTCAAATCCCACAGCTGTCAAATGTTTTTTTCCTAGTTTTCCATAAATAAAAAATGTTTTTATTTTTATTTTCCTATTGTTTGATTAATGATAACCGAATTTTTATTTTCCTATTGTTTTTTTCCTAGTTTTCCATAAATAAAAAATGTTTTTTATTTTTATTTTTATTTTCCTATTGTTTGATTAATGATAACCGAATTTTTATTTTCCTATTGTTTGATTAATGATAATCGAACTCTTCCATGAATATATCCATGACTCAAATTTGCCTAAGTACCTCCACACTATCAATTACTATGAACTGGTGTTTTCTAAACATACAATGTTTAATCTGTCAAAAAAAATTAAAAAATTACAATGTTAATTAAATATTACAACTATAGGTATTGCAAATGGTAATTCAAATCTAACCATAGTATATATAGCAAAAGAAGTGACTGACCCTAATATTAAAATGCTAACTAATAGTCTAATATCAGAAGTTCTAATAAGAAATTTGCAAACTAACTGTGTGGCAAATTAGATTTGAACTTAAAAAAGAAAATGGTCTACACCAAATTAAAAGTAAATTCAACAATAAAATTATTATTAGCTGTAGTTAGTGAATTATATTGTGGAATGTGGGGTACGTGGTGCATCACTATCTATACATGACATTTCGGACCTACTTATAAAATTTCAAATCATATATTAAATCAATCAATAATCACACCCTCCAGGTATGGCAGCATAATTACTTCCATTTATTTGATTCCAAATCAGTTAAATCCACAGATTGGACAGCAAATCAAGCCAATCCTAGTTCCCAACAAACAATCATATCTTTTATTAGTGGATGATTACAAGCTTTTAACTTTTTTCAATTTCCTCATCACTTTATATATTGATTTAGCATAATTCCCACTTAAATGTGACATATAATCCAGATTGGACAGCAAATCTCACCCTAATAAATAAGAATATCTTGTTTTAGATGAATAATTAGTGTTTTACACTTTTTCCCAATGTTATAATGCACTTTATAGATTGAACAAACAACATATTGCAATATATAACTCGTATGAATTTGAAGGTTAATGTTATCACTTGTTACTATATTGTACTTTTAGTAGTTTTTCTTTCAATTTCTACTCTATGTATAATGTTTTTGGACAGTTAGATTACGTAAATCCAAATTTTATCGTTAAATATTGATGATAGTAGGTAAGACAGATAAATCTCTATTTATTATTGTATCTCATCTTCGAAAAATACTGTATTATATCAATTCGTCATGCCACATGTTGCACAATCTAGATTTTGGTGCAGTAGTATAATTTTCCCTTGTTCCATTGTTAAAAAATTTATTTTAGCAACATTTATCAGTTTTATAGTTGAAGAAAATAAATCAAATAAAAATATAGCTCAACTAGATTTATATGTGCCTGATATTTATTTTAGCAACATTAATCAATTTTATAGTTGAAGAAAATAAATCAAATAAAAATATACGGTAGCTATAGTTAAATCTACAATATATGGACCGAAATTTAATTATTTAATCGAAATAAAATTAATTAAAGATACGAGTTGATTTTTTTAGAGAATTCTATTTTTTTTAAAATACCATGAATTTCAAATCTCATTGTTTTCGTCATTATTGTTTTCATTGACTATCATTGTTTGCGTTTGATTGGAACTTGGAAGAGACATTTGTGATATAGGAGTAATGATAATGTATAAGACATCTTGGATAATTAGTGAATATTTTCAAAATATTTTCCTTATATATTTAGAAAGCTTAATTTTTTTTATGGTGCTCTTTGTTTTTAGGCCTCTATTCCCAATCGCGACTTTAGTTTAAACCTAGCAAGCAATAACGAAAACCCCAAATTACCCCTCTTCTCTCCCGCGTTCGCATCGCATCCTCTCTTCCTCCCTTCGGCCGGCGCCACAGTGTCAAGAGCATATAGAGATAGAGAGAGAAGAGCTATACATACAAAAACTTCCTGTATCTATCTAATGGAGTCGAAGCCCTCAATTCCTTCTTCAAGCCTTATCGATCAACAAGTGGTAAGTGCGGCAAATTCTTTTTTTGTTCTTTCTGTGTATTTAACTAATTTTGACGAAATTTTGTTGCTGGTGAACTTCTTTTGCGATTTTTTTTTTCATTTTTATTTTTTTTACCGTTTGCTGTTTAGTTTCCAGGAGATGCGGTACTGGACCTCTCGAAGATTACGAGTCAAACCATCAAGCTTGGTGGCGGCCTCCGTCAGGTTTCCTACTTTTGTTTAGGGTTTAATTCGTTATTTATTTGTTTATTTTTGCAATTGGAATGTTGTTGTTCTGCTTTTACATTTTAAGCATAATGACTTGTTTGGGAGAAGAAAAAAAGGGAGGGAAAATTGGTTAAAGAAGGTTAATTCATTGGCTGATGTAGTTGGGACAATTTCTGGAGAAATGAGCTTATTATTTAGTTATAAATGTAAAAGAACGTGCTTTTTTGGTCTTAATGTATCACTGCTTGCCTTCTTTTTTGGTAATTACGTGAGAAATTTGGATCTTCAGATGTTTTTCTTCGTATGATTCCTGGTTTCCTACTTTTTGTTAGGGTTTAATTCGTTATGTATTTGTTTATTTTTTGCAATTGGAATGTTCTTGTTCTGCTTTTATATTATAAGCATAATGACTTGTTTGGGAGAAGCTAAAAAGGGAGGGAAAATTGGTTAAAGAAGGTTAATTCATTGGCTGCTGTAATTGGGACAATTTCTGGAGGAATGAGCTTATTATTTAGTTATAAATGTAAAAAGAATGTGCTTTTTCGGTCTTAATGTATATACACTGCTTGCCTTCTTTTTTGGTAATTACGTGAGAAATAGACGTGGATTTGGATCTCCAGATGTTTTTCTTCGTATGATTCCCTCTCCAAATATGGATGAAATATTTGGTGCTATTCTACATCTTGTAACTAGATTTATACTAGTGATGATGTTGGAGGGAGATGCTGATAATGTTTGTCCTGTTTTCGCAGGATGGTGATGTCATATCTGTTATGAAAGCCGGAGTTCTGAGGTTCTCAAAACCAAACAAGTACTGGGTTGAAAGCTCCCACAAACGCGTGAGTTAGATAGTAGTTGTTTGAAATTGTAATAAACACATCAATAACTGGTTTGCATTCAATTATTTTGTCTGTTTGTTTGTTTATGCCAGTAGTACCTTTTGGTCTTTATCAACTTTGCTGATGTCTATATAGAAGGTTTCATGTTCTAACTCATTTCATTCATTTCTTCAGTATGTCCCTAGTGCTGGGGATAATGTACTCGGAATAGTGGTTGATGCAAGGTCTGATGTAAGTACTCTTGATTTTCAATGTCTGGTATAAAAATAGGTGTTCTATTTAGATTTTCGTCACTACTTTATGATATGATGTTTAATATTATCTTTATATTGTGTTAATTTTGCTTCCATGTCACTCGATAGATACCTTGTGTGATAAAATTCAAATTGGTTCATATAGTAGGATGCAAGTTTTCCTATTATCTACTTTTCTGTTAGGCTGCTGATTGTGCCAATGTTACATATTGATCTGGGTTGATTGTGGTTGTCTCAAGTATAGCTATCTTCTATATGCTAAATCACTTTTGTTTGTTAATTAGATGTTCATAAGATAATTTATGTGTTTGCTATCTCTCATAATTGTTATGTGATGTAACAGAATTTTTTTGTGGATATAAAAGGTCCAGCATTGGCCTTTCTACCAGTGCTTGCTTTTGAAGGTGGAACCCGGAGAAATATTCCTAAGTTTGTGGTAAATACTTCACTCTGCATAAGTTTGCATGTACTCCTTGGATCTGATAGCATGCACGACAAGTGTACTTCAACCTTGTGAATAGGGAAGAAGGTGCCTTCGATGATTTGTATCCCATCTAATTCTGTATTATATCCATTACAAAATTAATCAAAATTTCTTAGAATCTAGCATGTTATTGTTGGATATGAGCATGTAAAGCAAGGTATTATACAAACATAGATTTTTGATAAATGGATCTATCCAATTTTTCTTCTCTCCCTTATTCTGGCTTTCGCCATCTGTCTGTTCCACAGACTCAAATATGATTACTATTGTGACGAACAAATGTTATCTGCATTCTGCATTCACAATGGTTATTAAGAATGTTCTCATTTTTGTTTCAAATCTGTAATTATGAGATATCTGATCTTTATTGATTGTGTGTTTCTTGCTATACTTGTCTGGATATCTTGGTACATTTCTGACTTATCAGACCTTCGGATTCATCTGCAGATGGGCACTTTGTTGTATGTCCGAGTTGTCAAGGCAGATACGGGCATGAACCCTGAGTTATCCTGCACTGATGGTTGGTCTATTGACTTTTCTTCTTCCATATATATCCTTTTCCCTTTTTTTCTTGTTTGTCTGTGGTGTATGCCTTCTCTTTGATTTCTTATTTGTTAAGAAGTTGCTTCTGCTCTATAGCCTCTGGGAAAGCTGCAGAGTACGGTCCCCTTAAAGATGGTTTCATGTTTGAAACGTCAACTGGGTTATCAAGAACGTACGAGACTACTCTCCATTAAAAAAAACCTACTTATTTTATTTTCAATTGAGTGCTTCACTGCACCCATCGATCTTACTAGCTTTGTGTTTACTTGCTTTATAGGTTGCTCAGCTCTCCAACATGCCCTGTTCTCGAGACACTTGGGAAAAAGATTGCTTTTGAGATTGCAGTTGGTTTGAATGGCAGGGTTTGGGTATGGTTTCAAGCCTTGTCTATTTATGTCGCTCATATAAAGTTTAGTACTTGATGCTGTATTGAAATTTCTTTAGGTGAATGCTCCCACTCCATCAATTATTGTACTAGTTGCAAACACAATCATACAAACGGAGTTGATGAGTCCTACGCAGCAAAAGATCAGAGTGGAAAGCTTGCTCCAGAAATTGCAATGAACAAATACACATCTCAAGTTTTTCTCTAAACGTACGATGCAGTAAGTTTTGTTCCTGATCATCGTACAAGTATCCATTTACGTAAGTAGTCTTAATTTTCACTTCGTGTCTGAGTAGACTGTAATATCTGATCTTAGTTCTGATAATTCTTGAATAGCCTCGATTAAACTGGACTATTTGAATTTTGAAAGCCTGCCCTCTGACTTCTAAGATCCTAGTTTCTCTGTGGATTTCTCGTTGCAAGCTACTATTTACGACGCGTTCGTATCTAAATTTATATCAGCCA
The DNA here is from genome assembly GCA_031470985.1 of Agastache rugosa. Taxonomy (NCBI): domain Eukaryota; kingdom Viridiplantae; phylum Streptophyta; class Magnoliopsida; order Lamiales; family Lamiaceae; genus Agastache; species Agastache rugosa. Next base: position 31,868,453 of record CM062605.1, read on the forward strand.
CAAACGTTCTTTTCAGGATGAGCATGATCAGCTCAGCTGCAACCTAGATGTGATTGAAGAAAGAGGACAAGCTCGGATATCCTTAATTTTATCTTCTCTTTTCTCACAACTCTTGTTACACATGAAAACAGCTTATTCATAAATCAAAAGGAGTTATATGATTTGCCTTAATATTATGACTTTGGAATATCTGCGTTGTCTTGAAGTTTGTTTTAGAGTAATCGCTGATAAAAAATTAAAGGATTTTTTTTATCCAAGTTGGGATGTGTCCAAGTCAACCATGTATAAATTTATAATGTATTGTTCAAATGTAAAAGATGTAAACCCAGTAATTTTCTTGTGAAACAAGTGCATAAAAAAGGATAAAATAGAAACAAGGGTCTCGAAAATAATAAACTTTTATTTCCATTTTGTCTATGTTCAAAATTATCTACTACGACAAGATGATAAATCCAGAACTTCTGGCCTCAATAAATCGAAATTTGAGGTCCCTCTCAAAAGTAAAATAAATAAATATTGAAGCATGCTTCATGGTATATATTAAAAAGTTGCACTCAATGACTCAATGTAGCACAAGAAATATTCAAAGATTTGACAAATTTTCTTGAAGGCTTTATTTATATATTTAAAAAACAAACTAATCTGATAGGAGAATCTCTAATGAATAGGTAAAACATTATTAACTTAATATTTGATACTCTATTCAAAGTGCTCAAAATCAGCCAATTAGAAAACAAATATAATGTTGTTTTTTTTTTTGTGATTGCATAAATAATGTTTTTAATCCTCCAAAATACCAATAAATCAATTATATATACAGCTTGATCCCTCGATCAACGAAAAATTTGCTTGGGAAAAAAAAAGAAAAAAAAATCTATATATTTTTACTGGTTTACTGAGATTTCTTCCCACATTTTAATCGAAATAAACACAGTAAGAGAGAGAGAGAGAGAGAGGTGAGGCTATATATATATTACTACTACACAGTACCTGCGTTGGGATGAGCAAAAACCAAACCGCAAAATCCAAAACCAACGATAATCTCCTCTTTTTCCATCCTCCAATCCATCTTTTCTGATAAAGATCTTTTTCTTTTGTTAAAAACCTATTCTTTTTGGTGTTGGTGTTATTTCCTTTTGCTCTGTTATGGCGTCTCCGTCTGACGGTCCGCCAAGTTCCGCAGCCGAAAAACCCCAAAACCCAGGTTTTAATTTATGTTCTCTTTTGTATTTCTAGCTCAAGTTCTTTGGTTTTTGGTCAGTTGTTTGTACTTTTCTTTTAATAGAGATTTAAGTTATGATTTGTTAGTTTAATTTACCAATTTGCTGTTTTATTTTGGTAAGGTGAAGTGAATCTTATTGTTTCTGTGAATTTTATCTAATTGGGTGTTTTTTTAAATAAAATTTTAAGGACCACGGGAAAAAAATGATCTTTTTGGGTTTATATAGCATGGCACTTTTAAAACTTTGAGTTGAAGAATAGGAAATCTAGCTAGAAAATAGTTGCAGTTGTGATCTCAAACACAAAACTGTTATGGGCTGAATTCATAAGCAGAATTTCTGTTTTAATCTTCAAAAGAAAAGATATGCGGCTGAGGTTGCTATTGTTTGAATTATTGAATCAGAGCTCATAACCTCCATCTCATAATTCTTCAATTGGGAAGTAATATTCTGTGCATTTGAGTCATAAAAGGCGCCTGTTTGGATTATGAGGATGATGCCAGATTCTGAATATGAATTGCGATGAACTGATATGTGTAAATGATAATGCTTTCCAGTTTTGAGATCTACCAATCGATAAGCAAGCATGAAATCCCGTCTACTCGCTTTGAACCAATTTTTCAAGTCAGTGGGGGATATCATGCTTGCTTATTGAATGTAGACGGTAGAGCTCCTCCACATTACCATTTATAGTCTATTCTATGATTATGTTGAAGCACTTTCAAGATATATCTTTTGCCTCCTAGATAGCATTAGTCTGAGTAACTATGCCTCTACTATTATTGGCTCACTTTTAATTGTTTAGAGCTATACTCTGCAATTCTAGACCCGATAATTGGAGTGTTTTAGGTGGGCTTAAAGATCTATTACTCAAATTGCAAACCAGTAGTTGCCCACTAATCAATTATTTGATGATTGGGAAAATAAACTTAACCAAAGATCTTGCTATCTCTGATATTTTGAAATTTCAACTACAGTTTCCGTAGAACCAACCAATGATGGTCTCCCAGATACTAAGGTAGAAACTGTGAAGGAGAGTTCTCCCACTTCCGTATTTGTGAACTCGGAACCAATTCGGGAAGATCAAGTACAAAATGCAATGAAGTTTCTCTCACATCCAAAAGTTAGGGGGTCACCTGTCATGTATAGAAGGTCATTTCTTGAGAGGAAGGGTCTCACGAAAGAGGAGATAGATGAAGCCTTTCGGCGTGTTCCTGTAAGTTAAAACTATCTCCAACTCAAGTAGAATAACCTTTTACTGTGTTCTTAATGCTTTATTGACAATATGAAATTGGTAAGTAGAAGCAAATTCTAACAATTTAAACCTTATAGGATACAATGACAGCTGTTTCAACAACGCAGCCGGCTGTGTCTAGTCAAGGTAATTCTGTAATATTATTTCAGATTTTCATGTCGAAACAATTCGAAAAGTTGACCTATATTTGTCATGAGATGAGAGTGGCACCAAACTTAATTTAATACTTCTTCTCTACTCTATATGAAGATGGGCAGATAAAACCTTCGTCAAATGTTCAACAGCAACCTGCAACACAAGTACTGCAGCCTGCAGCTGTTGTGCCAGTGGGCAGCACTTCGAAAATTGGGATGCTCTCCCAATTCCACTGGTATCATGCTGTACTTGCTGTTGGATTCCTAGCAGCATCAGGTGCCGGAACAGCAGTATTTTTCAAGGTTCAATTTATATTTGAGATACCTTTGGCGTTAGCCATTAGTTATTCTATGAATTTCTTTTTTGAACGCCTGAAAATTCAAGCAGTATATTATTAGTCTGGTGAAATCTTGCAGTTATAATTGGAGTAACTTGCATCCTTCTTCTTTTTTTTATATATCTCTAATTTTACATTTTTGTGGTATTCTGGTGTTAGAAATCTGTTGTCCCCAGGTTGAAGTCTTGGATTCGTACGGTTGCCTCGGAAGAAGATGATGAGGGCCTGACAAAGAAAGACAATGCAAAACCAAGTGCAGCAGAAGAAGCTGCAGCTGCTGCAAAAGCTGCAGCTGCTGCAGCTGCCGACGTAGCTCGAGCAAGCCAGGAGATGTTGACAACAAAAAGAGAAGGTAGATTTTAATACGTTACAGTCCTTTGCTATGCAGCTTAGTAAATTTGTGGTGTTTGTTGTTTACTTGTTTCTAAATTTTAGCTAATATTACTTCTGTTCTGATGGTTTTCATGTATTTATTGAATGGTATTTTTCTTGTTTTCCAGAGAAGAGATGCTTTGAAGAGCTTATCAGTATGTTAAATGCTCAAGTACTTGAGATGAAAACAATGAGCAATTCAATACAAAAGTTGGAAAATGGTGAGTAGCTTCCTGATGATTTATTTTGGATTTTCCTCTCCACATTTAGAAATTTTGCTGATTTCATTTTTTTTTTAACTTTACAACTTCGTGTGTGTTTCATGTCATATGCTCTATACTTGAGTTACAAGTTACATCTAGGCAGAAATGTATGGAGTAGATTCAGTGTCTGAATTATGTCATTATCTAATTGTAATTCTTCTTTAAGTGGGAGGCACAAAAGGTTTTTGTGATTTGCTATTGCTATTCAATAACACCAAATAATCTGGGATGTTAGTTTTCTAATATTGCTGAGAGAGAGTGAGGGAGAGAGGGGGGGGCATAGTGACAACAATGCAGTGAGCAGGTGGCTGTTAGGACCTTAAGCTTCTAATTCTTTGTTTCTGACTCATATGCAGACAGTCTGCCTGATATGTCAAACAAAATGAGCCAACTCGTACATAAGCACCAACTAATTGCATGTTTATGTGTGATTTAGACATTACTGCAATTTTTACCTTTCATTATTTACTAATGTGTGTCAATCATAAGGAATATCTCCAATATGGATTTGTGTGAAATTCTGTTTTTATTGTCAATTTTAGGACAAAGTGTTAATGGAAGAAATGCTTTGGAGGAACAATACAACCCAAGGTTCTCAGGAACCAGTTCAAGGGTGAGCTAATAATTATTATTCTATAACAATATGTAAAGCTCATTGATCCATTTTTGGTATTTCGTTTTTATTCTTTTACTTACATGCTTCTTGGCTTTTCAGCAACCTTATGCCAATGGAAAGACGGATACTGATGCACGTTCAGGTTAATTCATTTATCAAGTGATGGCTTTTTTGTCGATTGAATATCTATTTCCTTGATATTCTTTATTTTTTGGAACTGTCCAGTGAGATCTTCCTCACCACCTGCGTCTGTAGAACCTTCCGCTGCTCCTCCTCACCCTAAATCATATATGGAGGTACTTTTTGCTCTCTTAGTTCCGTGTAATGTCCTAAAAATAATACTCCCTTACTTTATGGGCACAGGTTTTAAGAAGAAGGTGTAAAAGATAAAAAAGTGGTAGGGTCCACACTTTTTAAAGGGTTAATTATTTCTATTTTGGGTTCGAGCCATTTATAAAGGGACGGCCCATAAAGGAAAATGAGCCGGAAATAGCGGGACGGAGGGAGTAGCTATTATTGCAAAATATTAATCAAAGGAAATCACTTGATACTCATTAGAGTTGCCCTGCATATCTAATGATCTTTACGTCGAAAGTCTGGCCCACTTTGCTATCATTTTTCTGAACAGCAAAGAAACCTTTCTCTTTTTTCTGTGTTGTTGTTGCCCCCCTAATATGCACGGCTGCTTTGCAGATAATGGATATGATACAGAGAGGGGAAAAACCGTCGAATATAAGGGTTAGTCCACTAGTACAAGGTGTTTTTGTTGATCTCTTACATATGTTTAGAGCTTTGTCCTAAGGTAAGAATTTTGCTTTTTTATTTTTATTTTCAGGATATCAATGATGCACCACCAAACCCCAATCAGCCACTGCCGAATTCCCGCTCAGCACCGAGGCCAAAGGTCTGGCATGAAAACTTTACTTGCATTTTTGTATCTATACCCAGTACATGATTATGAACACTATTACTTGCATTGAATCAGCCTTGGGAGATTAGTCAATCTCAGAACAGCTCTTCCAACACGTACCCGTCTCAAGAGAGCAACAACGGGACGAATTACAACTTCCAAGACAACCAGCCGAACGGAGATGATGCTGTGCCTTGGTGGCAGCGGAAAAACATCAGAATCACAGAAATCGAAGGTGGTGAGGAACAAAAATTTGGATCTTCCAACATGGCCGGTAATGAACGACCGCCAGCTCAGAGGTCGTCATGGGTGCCGCCTCAGCCACCTCCCGTCGTGATACCTGAAGCAGCTACAGCCATACGCCAACCAAAGAAGGCTCTAAATCAGACAGAGTTCATGAGTGATGACCAATTGTTAGCTCGTTCTGGAGATGCAGCTGACGAACTGCAAAAGATCACTAGATTCTCCGAGACGGGTGGGTCCATGGAGGCAAACACCGGGATTTCAGACCCGTTGCCTGCTGAGATACCAAGGGAGGAGAATGGCTCATATCTGGAGGCCTAAGAAGTAGCATCAGTTCAGGTTGGTTTGAAATGATCTATTTATATAATAAAATAAGGATGCCATGTTTGATCTGATCTCAAGAATAATGAATTCTGCTTTAGACTATACTACGCTAAATCTTAAATCTAGGTTATATACAGTTACATGTCTGGAGAAATTGGTTGCATATGGTTACAATGACAACCTCTTTTGCAATTAATTTATATTTTAGAAACGAACATATATTTGGGATCTCGTTTTTCTAAGGGCCTGAGGCGACCGTCTCAATTGCCTCATGAGCGAACCTACCCTGCTGTCATAACCGTTTCAATTGCCTCATGAAGCGAACCTACCCTGCATATCATAACCGACTCAACCGTCTCAATTGCCTCTGCGTATCATACCCGACTTTATGAAAGAATCATCACATAATTACTTGAACCGAAGAATATGTGATTTTGGTAATGGAAAACACATCCAAAACCTAAAGTTTCACCACTGTCTCCATATGTATGTGTCTGCTTTATTTTGTGCCCATTACCAAAATGGACCCACGTTAACAACCTAATGAAATTTGTTATTAGATGGGATTTAGGTGAGCATGTTTATAATTAACAGTTTTAAAACATTCATTTTCTCATTTTTCAATGTCGAAATATTAAGTTCATGCAGTATCTGTTATTTGAGCAGCTATTTTAGATGATTTTCGTCCTTTTTCTTTTTTTCTTTTTTCCCCCATTTTTTTGTGGTCTAGTGGATGTGCAACAATATTTGCAGCAATTTTGACATGAAATATTTTATTGTGGTCTGAAATATTTCCTAGGCCCACTTTTCTATAACCAGATTATTTTTATTTATTAATTAGTCATGCCTTTGCCCAGCCAAGTGCCAAACAGCCAAATAGGTAATGTGGTAGACTTGTAGTTGCTATCCGAGAGTGTATTTTCGGGATTTTTATTTTTATGTAATATTCTGTAAATCATAGAACAGACAAATCACTAAGAAATTGAATTTCACATATTCGGCCTAAGTGAAATTGGAGGACTTCGAACTAAAATATAGTACTACCTCCGTCCCATTATTATTGTCTCATTTTTTTTGGGCACGGGTATTAAGGAGAAGGGTGTTTAAAGGGTAAAAAGATAGAAAGTGGTGGAGCCCATAACTTTTTATGAGAAAAACATATTTCCTTTTATGGAAACAGGATAAGAATAACGGGACAGCCCAAAAGGGAATACAAGACAAGAATAATGGGACAGAGTGATAATAATTTTATTCTTGAACAATATAATTAATTTATTAGTGTGTGCGTGTGTGTTCCCAATCGTGTTACTTGTGTCAGTGGTTGCTTTTTGGCCGGCCATTTATCAATGCTTGAATGGTTTAACAACACGTAATAATCAATTTACTACATAACTACAACAATTTTGAGTGGGCTTTATTTCAACTTAATCATTGCTTCGGAAAATAAATAATCGGCATTTAGATTACTACTTTGCAATTTTGTTGCCTTATGGGGTGACGTGTAACAACGAGAGCTGATACCACGCGTTTTTAGAGTGACACAAATACAATAAACAACATATCCACTAATTAAATTGTTCTCTTCGAATGGCCTAATGGTAGAGTGAGCTCAGAACAAAAAATTATAGGTTCAGACCATGATAACCATCTTCAAAGTCGAGATTGTGGCATGTGACTTGCTCAATGTACAATTTATCTTTCTTAAGGTAATTAGTTAACTATTGCATAAGGGCGAAGTTTACTATGAAAACTAGCGGTGAATTTATTCTTAATTATCTAAAACAATATATGAAATGTAGTATGAAAATAAAACTTCCAAGACAAGAAATAACGGATGCTTTTATAGTGAGTATTAAATTTTGCATATATTTATGAAACCCATGTGATAAATGTATTTTATAGGTGTGTATCACGTTGTTAGGTTTACTAAAAGCAAGAATTTAGATATAAGATATTAGAAATCAATTGTTCTTCTCAACACAATAACATTTTGAGTGATAATTTGATAACAATGAATATTTACTCATTCTTGATTTATTAGAATAATTCTAACATATTTTGCTATATTATAAAATCTACATTCTAAGTTTAGCCTCTTTAATGAAAAGGAAAAATTAAACTGGAAATTAAGGTTATAAGCGTCCACGGTTCATATGAAATTTATATTTCAGTCCATTCAAAAAATAATTTCATTCTTCACACCAAGTTTGAATTGGACACTAGTTTATATTTGAATAATATTGAATTCAACACTTTGAGTGTCAAGTTTTGACCGTTTCATTTAACAAATTAAAAAACATTGTAGTTCTCAAAATTGAACTGCAACCCTTGACTTAATTGATGGTTGATGACTAGTTCGATCAAATCACGAGAGGAAAACAAAAATAAAACAAGAAAAATCTTGGTTTAATCGATTATAATTATATATTATATTTGATTTTATATACGTACAAGGTCTTATGAAATCAAAATTTTCTTCTATTTAAGTGAAAATGACTATATAAACTCAGACCTCTTTATATATTTTGTATTCATTTACTAATAAGTTAAGACCAATTTATATTGAAAATATTTTTTCCCTTCCATAAAGTCTCAACTGCGTTTAGATGCGGCAACCAATGTTTTCTTTTTTATTTTATACTATTATAAATTGATCAAGTCAACTTATTTGGTCTTACCAAGAGTTTTTTGCTGTCTAATTAATAATTATGTCATTATATGCCTAAATAGTACGTTACTATTAAATTAATCGCAAGATTAATTAACTCCGACAGTAATTTTCTTTTTCTTTTGCAATAACATTTTTTTCGCTTATTTAAATTCAGCGCCGAGTATTATATTAGACTGAAATTTAGGCCATGCTATGGCGGCTGTTTCTATAGGACTGCTAATACTTAAAATCATTTAATTTTAGCATACCTATCTACTAATTTTCTCCATTGACGATTTAATTATTAATTAGTGTTGCTAATGGTCTTTTAATGAGTCTCGGCTCTCAGTCATAAAATGAATAATAGATATAATAATAGGCGAGTCTTGTGTGAGACGATCTCACGGTGAGACTGGTCAAATATACATATCGAATCTCGTGTTCAATATGATATATTTGTAATTAAGACAGTCTCACGGAAGACGAGTCAAAGATCTGACTTCTGAGTCCAAACTCATATGCAATTACATCTATGGATATTCTATATTAATTAAATCCAAATTTTGGTAATAATAATAATAAATTATATGATGAAGATATATGTATATATTATTCTTCAAGCTGATCATTGACATTCTTAATTTGATAACATTATATCCAAATTTATATTGATGAAAAATAGTAGTAGTATTATTTTTGTAAGAAAAGTTTTTCGAAAAAGAAAAATAAAACAAAATTTAATTTTAATTCTTGACAGTTATGACTGTGTGAGTTTCGGTCATAAAAGCTCCAAGGAATTGGAATGATTAATAGAATTTGGCAAACCTAACCTAATGTAGGAATATGTGTATTTTGCATCAAATTTATTATCTTTCGGCAGGCAAGGACTATGTATAAATAATAGTCACAAATAATTATTATTATCTTGATATTCTCCACAATTTATTCCAAAAGATTTAAAAAACGAATCACTTTACTAAATAATATAATCTCTTCCAATAAATCTATTTAAATATAATACTTCTCGAGTAAGTACGATGAGTGAGTTGGAAGTATAATATTAATATTATCAAGTTATCATTAAAATAATTTGACTCACGTAGTGTAGCAAATTTGACTTCTACGTATGCCAATACATGAGTATTGTTCCTCTAATCTTATCGTAGTTTGACTTTAAAATTATCTAATTTGGGCAATATACCATAAAATGGAGTTCATCGTTAAAAACAAGAATTGCAAAGAGAAGGCAGAAGAAAAAAGTAATAAAAAATAAAATAAAATATATCAACAGTACTCACGGTAATTGTTCACAAACAATCTGTAATATATCAGTTTGCCTATGTAATACAACCATATCATCAACAGTGTGGATTTGATAAATACTAATATAATAATAATTACAAAAATGTAATTTAATAATGAAATTTTGAGACTGCAAACTCGTGATTCACTTTGAAAGTAGCCGAAAAATCGTTGTCACTTATAGTGGGAAGAAAAATAAATTAAAGTATTTTTTGGACTTGGATTTCAACACAAGAGAATACTATTTTAAAAAAGTAAGGGATCAACTATGATCTTATTATTAAATGAATGAATTCTTCTAATTCTTGAAAACTTTATCTCGATTTTTTTAGAGGGATTATCTTAATTAATTAATAACAAAAATAGAAAAAAATCATTGTCTAATGTAAAAGGGTATATGAGGGAATAAAATGACCAATCGAAAATTAATATTAGCAAAAATAATCTCTAAAACTAAACACAATTAAATGCATTATTTTTTTCTTAAGAAAAATGGCATTTTAGGGAGGCATAAAACTTCAAATAATTCCACGGGTGTGCAAGATTCCTCAATTTGTCTCTTGCTTCATTTGTTTCTTACCCTTCACCAATTTTCAATTATCTTCTCCAAATATATTATTCAGTACTGAGATACAATTGATTTTTTATAAATAATCATGTTATCTAATTAACTAGTAATTATTCTTTCTATGTATATTGTATCTACTCACAAATAATAGATATTCACGTACTTGTAACATCTATTTACAAAGTATAAAAATTATTTTTTATTTAAAGAGTGACGACAGCGTCGACCATGTAACATCTTAGAAAATTACAACTCTATAACCTTTTTTTTAAGGAATGGATACAACTCTATAACTTTAGAAAAACCTGATTTTTTATTAAAAAAAAAAAGAAAACCTAATCTTTTGCCCCGATGATCCGAAAACTATTTGAGGCAATTTGCATTAAAATCTGGCATTAATGACATTTATGGTGAATATTACATACTAATTCTGCATGAAATAATTATACCCATAGAAATTGGTGTCATTTTCACTTAATTTTCACGGTCGAATCCTCGTAGGGGTGTTCATTTTGGGTGATAGGATAGATAGATAAAAATAGTATAGGTTAATCCATCGTTTACTTTGATAGATTGATTACTTTTGAACTTGTTTGATCATCTAATCCTTCATATAGTCAATCATATGTTTTATCACGTATCCTTCAAAGTAAACGCCCCTTATAATATAGAGCCGAACAGTTTTATTACTGCTCACTGCTCAGTCTCCCTCTCTCTCTCTCTCTCACACAGTCTCTCTCTCTCTCTAACCGTCGTTAATTTGTTTATAGTTTGCCATCCCTGACCAACTCGAAAAGTACAGTGTTGCTCGCTACTTATATTTTCAGGTTTCTTGAAATAAACGGAGGAGTGTAGAAAACAAAGCACCTTTTCATTCTTCACCCTTTCTCTACATTTGAATCATGGCTCTAAACATGATATCTCCAACTGAAATCAAGACGCTCTCCTTCTTGGATTCCTCCAAATCGAATTACAACCTTAATCCTCTCAAGTTCCAAGGTATAACCTCAAATTTTGGTTTTCTTTTGGTTTTGGGCTGGTGGGATTTCGAAATAGTGAGTTTTGTCCTTTCATGTTGATTATGAGGTTGTAATTTGTTTTGGATAAGAATGAATGGTGTAAAGCTGTGTATTGTTTCTCTCTTCACCTTTCTGATTTTTCTCTGGAGATGTTGCGTCAGCTGATTATTTTCATTTCTTGTACAAATATTCATCTTTAAGTATCCATGGTAAGAATTTTTTAATTTGATTCATTTTTCTTGTTTCCCATTTGTGGAGATTGATTTGTGTGTTGATGCTGATGTGTTATACCCGCTGAAGATTCCCTTTTCTTTCCCTGTTAAGATAACTTTTCAAGTATATGTTGTTAGTTTCTTACTATTTGATTCCGAATTATACAAGATTCTGTTAAATTTTTCCTCAGGTGGATTTGCTTTCAAGAGGAAGGATAGTAGATGCACTGCTGCAAAGAGAGTCCATTGCTCGGCACAGCCACCGCCTCCGGCTTGGCCCGGACGGGCTGTTCCCGAGCCCGGTCGTATGACTTGGGAGGGTCCAAAGCCTATTTCAGTTATTGGATCCACTGGCTCCATTGGAACTCAGGTTAAATATTTTATGTTATGTTGTTTGTGCTTGAGACTGTCTAGAGATTAATACTTCAACTGAGGTTATTTAAGTTGTTATACTTATTTCATGCCTATATTTGATGGTTATATTGTAATTGACTTTCATATTCATCACCTAAATCCAACTTATTTTGGTGCTCTACTTGTTAGTGGGCTTGTTCTTGCTTTTTGAGAAGGCATGTGATCTTTTATCATTTGCTTTGGTTGCTTATGAGCTGACTTTACACTTTGCAGACGCTCGACATAGTTGCTGAAAATCCAGATAAGTTCAGAATCGTTGCACTTGCTGCGGGTTCAAATGTCACCCTCCTTGCTGATCAGGTGATTTAATCGATAACTTGAATGCGCAGTATATACTCAGGAAAATCTAGGGCTAATCACTTTTTAGTTATTGACATGTATTCTGTTATCTAATACTCGTTACTTCATCTTGCAGGTGAAGGCTTTCAAACCTAAATTGGTATCAGTACGAGACGAGTCATTAATTAGTGAGCTCAAAGAGGCTTTGGCTGGTGTTGAAGACATGCCTGAAATCATCCCTGGAGAGCAGGGGATGATCGAGGTTAGTTTATATATGCTCGATAGCTGCTAGTGATGTTGGTACATATGATTTGTTTCCCAGCTCCTTGACAGTGATGGTCTATTTCAGGTTGCACGCCACCCGGATGCTGTTACTGTAGTCACAGGAATCGTTGGATGTGCCGGTTTGAAGGTACTCTTCAATGCCACTGTGTAAAATTTTATATGAACATCTTTTGGTATACTTTTCAGGATTATATCAAACATGCGTCTACCATAATCAGTACTGTTTCTAATTAATCTTTACGAAAGTTGCATACTTTAATATTACAATTCCATTTCTTTTGTTTGATTAATATGTAATCTGCATGAATGATGGTTTTCCCTTGGGAGCCACGAGCTTTTCTGGGTGTGCTTTGCACACGCAGCTTCACATATGAAATTTGATCCATGAGCTATTTTGACGAACCTTGATAAATTGAAGGGGAGGAAAGTTTTGCTCTTCTCAATCAAGTATATTTAAAAAATCTAGGAAAGGCTTTTAAAATTAGGTGCATTTGTGGGAAATATGTAGTCTGCATTTAAATAACGTCTTAACGAAAGCAGCATCAACATACTGTTCGTTCAAAAGCTTATGTTTTCACTTGTTTTAAATTGGGAGAAAAGGGAATGTTCCCTGCTTGCTCCATCTTTCTGAATTATAACGTGGAGAGAAAAAAGAGGAAAAAAAAAAAGAACTCACCGTATGTCAAAAAGTAAGAAAGCATGCTTGTGTAGAAGATATTGTAACTATTCGATGCCTGTACGTTGATGTTTTATCACAGACCCCTGAAAAATCGAAAGTTGCAATACTTTTTTTTTTCTTCTTTTCTTGCAAAAGGTTGTTGCAATGGAACAATATTCTCCAAAATCTGATCTGTTCGGTTTTTTCAGCCGACAGTGGCTGCCATAGAAGCTGGAAAAGACATCGCTTTGGCCAATAAGGAGACACTAATTGCTGGAGGACCTTTTGTCCTTCCTCTTGCAAAGAAGCATAACGTCAAGATTCTTCCTGCAGATTCCGAACATTCTGCTATATTTCAGGTACGTCTAAAAGGGGTCGAACAATGTCTAAATTTCTATGATGTTACTAGAATGATTGAGTAACTATCATATATCTGGAAGTGTAAAACTTATATTCATCAGTTAACTGCCCTTATAAACACGTGGCTGCCTTTACTGATTCTAACGGCTGAGATATGAACTGTTATCTTACAGTGTATCCAAGGCTTGCCCGAAGGTGCTTTGAGGCGCATAATTTTGACTGCATCCGGGGGTTCCTTTAGGTATGGCAATTCGTTACATGTAAAAGTTTGTTTGGAAATTCTTGCATCCTTAGATTTAGCTAATTTAAGTACAAGATGTAGTGAATAATAGTGTGGAAGTTTTATATAACCAAATCTCAACTTATGCATCCATAGCTTAGATTTACGGTATCTGGATTGATTGCCTATGAACCCTAATTTGCTCGTTTTTGGTGTCGTACTTATGATTCTAGATTGTTTTGCTAGTTCCATTATGCTAGTATCAGAGTATGAAACTGACAATGCTGTCAATGATAGGGATTGGCCGGTCGAGAAATTGAAAGAAGTGAAAGTAGCGGATGCTTTAAAGCATCCTAACTGGAATATGGGGAAAAAAATTACTGTGGACTCTGCAACCCTCTTTAACAAGGTAATTTCCGACGGTTTGTTCTGAACTTTGCTTACATGTCTAGTGTCCGTTGCTCGACTAAGTCTATGTACATCGATCAGAAGCTGCGTTTCGTGCTTTATCAAGACTAAGCAAGTGATTCATCTTGACAGGGTTTAGAAGTTATAGAAGCTCACTATCTGTTTGGGGCTGAATATGATGATATTGAGATTGTTATTCATCCCCAATCTATCATACATTCGATGGTCGAAACACAGGTATTTCATCTTTCTTCTTTGACTACTTTTTTATCTGCTCGTTGTTCTAACTATAGTCGAGGAATCTTTACATCTTTGTTTTATCTATTCAGGATTCATCCGTGCTAGCGCAACTGGGATGGCCCGATATGCGTTTGCCTATTCTATACACCTTATCATGGCCCGAGAGAATCTACTGCTCCGAGATTACATGGCCTCGCCTCGACCTCTGCAAGTAAATACAACACACCTATAAGTAGCGACTGTTGAAAATCCACTTTTGCTCGCTTAAGTAGAACTGATTTCCGATTGTGATGATGGTTCAGGGTCGATCTAACATTCAAGAAGCCCGACAATGTCAAGTACCCGTCAATGGATCTAGCGTATGCTGCTGGGCGAGCTGGAGGCACCATGACCGGAGTTCTTAGTGCAGCTAACGAGAAAGCAGTCGAAATGTTCATCGATGAGAAGTGAGTACTTTAATCCTTCACCTGAGATTCATAGGCTCAAAATACATTACTTTCATGAGTTATCATTTCTATCAAAAAAAATTAATATTAGCCTAATCTGCATGTACGTTGATGGATTGAATAAGGTCAATCGTTTAATCCTGCAAATACTCAATCATATGTATTGTCAGTCTAATCCCATAAGCTGATGCCACAAACATAAAACTACACGAAAGAGTAAGGAAGCAGCACGTTAGTGAGTGCGCTCGTCTAATAGCATACCATACGCGCTTTGCATCCTCGTTAGAAATGGCTAGCCGTAGATTTTCTTGCTCTTGATACAAAACTGCAGCTGATGATGACCTGTTTCTCTGTTACAGAATCGCTTACCTGGACATTTTCAAGGTTGTGGAGCTGACATGCGATAAGCATCGCGCAGAAATGGTGGTGTCGCCTTCGTTGGAGGAGATCGTCCACTACGACCAGTGGGCACGGGACTACGCGGCCGGCGTGCTGCGGTCGGGCAGCTTGAGTCCTGCTCTTGTTTGAGCAGAGGTTGATGAGTATGATCAACTCGAAAGTTTTTCATTTTTTTTTTCTTCTGGTTTTCCTTCTATGTTTTTTGGGAGGAAGTCATTTATTATGAAATGGAAAGAAATTATGTGATCTTTGTAACAGTCCCTCCTGAAATAGGAAAAAAAGAAAAAGAAAAAATCACATGATTTTGTGTTATGATATATGAATTAAGTGTAAATTTGTTTTCACAGGTTCCTTTTGTATTTATTTATGTATTACAGATAAAATACAATTGGGCTTCGGGTGCTCGAATTTGGGCCCAAATAATCTCCTAAAACGAGAAGTCTGATTATTGGGCTTTATTATTTTTTGAAGCAATTGGGCTTTAGAAAATTATGGTCTTTCATAAAAAAATCAGGCATTCAAGTGTAATTGGGCTTATAATTAAAAATAATTAAACTACGACAAAATAACTCAATTATAATTTGTGTTTTTAATTTAAGAAATACTGATTGGGTATGGGAATATTGGTAGACAAAAACTTTAGTATCATTACATGCGCTTTGGTGTGTAAATTATTTAAATGTAAAAGAATAAATTCAAATTTATTATTAAAAATTAAAATTACTAAAAATTAACATAACTCAATCATATATTCTCAATAGTTGTATAGAGCTAATTTTAGAATACATGTGTGGACTAAATAAAATATGAGATTCAAACACTCTTAAGAAAATATAGGTAATCCATTACACAAAATTGAAATTAAAGATCTAAAATATTCCCTAAGAAAATGTGATCCAAATAAATTTAACACATAAAACTAAAATCAACGACTCCAAATCCATCAATCCAAATACAATCTCTAGATTAACAATGGATTTCCATATATCAATTATTTATTTATTTATTTATTTTCTCAAAAAAAAATTACTACTTCCCATGTACATAATAACGACAATACAACATACTTCATACATTCTTGGTGCTGCAACATTATAATTGGCTGACTAAAATCTAAACGTCTTTGTCTAAATATATTGGCCTACTTCATAATTAGGCTTATTTTTCTCTTGAACTTATGGCCCATGAAAATGAAATTATCGTTGCTCGTATTAATATTTGATGTTTACGCATTTTAAGATTCTCTTATTCATTATTTAGAGTGTGACAAGAGACTGAAATGACAACCAACCAACCAATTCTTGTTTTCCAAAACGTACAAATTCAACAAAGCTCTAGATTTGGCATTAGAGAGACAACACATTAGGATAAAATACACCCAAATTATCCAAACGTTTACACAGAAACAACTCATATTATGGCTATTATATAGAAATAAATCAAACTATCAAACTTTTACACGAAAATGAAACATCGTGGTCAGGGGCCGATCCACTAAGGGGGTAGCAGGGGGCTAGCCCCCGCCAAAAAAAAAAAAAAATTTATAAATTCGTCAGATTGTTGATGTTTTGTACCAATTATCATGCAAAAGTCCCTATTAGTAAATTGAATTGCAGAAAAATTGTCTTTTTGAAATTGAACTCGAGAATTACTCTTACCCTTTTGAAATCATCAGCATTCTGAAAATCAATAAACAAAAATTAAAAATAAAATATGTAGTTGTAATATATGAAAGCAAAATAAGAGGAAAATGGAAAGTAAGTGGACATTACGACAACTAACATCAATTCATTTGGCTTCCACTCATCACAAAAGGCCATTTTACAAAGCCTATAAATTGTGTTACAAAGCTATTAATTTGGAAAAAAAATACTATGTCTTAATCCTATATGCCAAAATTAGTTATAAGAGAGAAGAAAATTCATGTTCAATTAAATGAACACTAATCCTATAATCCAAATAGATTTGATTGACACACAAATAGGGATAAGGAACAATCAAATATGTATATCAATCACAACATAAATAGTAGCATTACATTATTTAAATTGTTAAATTTCAATAATTTGGGCTATAAATTTTCTTGAACTAATAGCACTGTGCTTAAATGGGGCCGATTGCATTCTCGTTCCATCATTTTCTACTTTTTAAAGTTCTTTTTTTTCCATACCGAATATGTATATATCTTGTACATGTGGATATGAGCACAGTGACTTTAGTCTACATCAGTATTTTATTTTTTATTTTTAATATTATTTTTTATTCTAATACCTCATAAATTATTTTCGGAGTCATGAAAGTTACAAATGACATAAAAATTAAATTTTGATTTACATTTGTGTCCATTATTTCACACAAGATACCCATAAATAGTGCACGTCATATATATTTACATGCTTTATTATTAAATTGTTTGATTGATTTAATCTTTTATCTTATTCTTCTTATATATTCATATTTGTTCATAAGTCGGTACTTATAGATCACTAACTAGTCTAGCAAGAAAAGGATAAATTCTAGTTCTAGTGTAAAGCGAAAGTTGAATAGAATAGACCTTTACCAACTAGTTTGGTGTATTTTGAGGTATTTTAAGAGACCCTCTTAAATCAAGTGAATATTCTGTTAATTAGCATCAATAATACGTTTTCACATTATTTCAAGTATAATTTTTATAGGAGTACTTCAAGTATAATTTTTAATTTGACTTTTGACCTTGTATATCTGATTTAATAGGTTCATCGCAATATTAATGTTTGAATTACAAAAATATCCAAATTTTGCTCAAAGATGCATTATATATATTTACTACCTTATTGAATAAATATACACTCCATTATAGCATAACTTACTGGGTGTGATAAAATAATTGCAAATTAAAGAATAAAAATATCCAAGGATATTTTAATAAGTTAAATTTGATGCTTGGGGTAAACGTATGGTGCATCAAGAAACACCTAAACTATCAAGTCTGATAATTAAAGTTTCTATTGGAGACCAATTGAGGCCCCCCCCCCCCCCGCTCTCTATCCAAATTTGATACTCGCTCCGTAAGTGTTTCTTTTTCCTTTTGGATAGTCCCATTTAATTTGCTATGTTCCCAAAAAAAATTATTAGGCAAAAACTCTTGTACAGCCTGCTGACCCGACCCGCCCGACCCCCGGTCAATGGTCAACGTTGACCGTTGACTTTTTATTTTTTTTCAAGAATCGAGCGAGGGGAGCCGAAGGCCTCGAAGCAAGCTAAAACTCATTAATATTGTCACAATCATTATCTATAAATTAAAATCGGAGCCGAAGGCGAAGAAGAAAAAAAAAGTAAAAGTCAACGGTCAAACATTGACCGTTGACCGGGGCAGGGCGGGTCGGGTCGGATGTATGTACATCCAGCTGCACAAAAGTGCAATCCAAATTATTATTATTATTATTATTATTATTATACACTGCTGTTTAAGCATAATCATAAGAAAGGTGGTGATATTATCGTAAAAAAAAGGAATATCATATCCAATTATCCATCCATTTGATCAGTCTAAACGGTTTAGATGAATTTCTAGTTCTCATACCATGACATGGTGCATTATTAGATTATATTCTTATATTTATAAAAAAAAATCTTGAAAACCAAAGAAAATTCTTTTATTTGAAATAATATTGCAACAATGTAAGCTCAAAAGTTTAGTAATTCGACATCCGAACACAAAGACAATAATCTGAATATAGAGAAAAAAATCACGCAGAAACCTAATATACAATGATGGTGTTGAAATTATTAAAAGAGACAAATTTGAGTAAGAAGTCCCTAGCGATTTGGTTATACTTTCTAGATATTTGGACATGTATGTATATGCACTCTCTCTCTCTCACTCTCTGTGGGAACTTAACTGCTTTCTCTTTGCATACTACAAAAGAAGCAAAAAGGAGAAAACAAGTAGATGAAATACCATCTTAATTTCACATGCTGTTTCTGCTCAAAATCTTCTTCTTTTTTTGCTCTCTCGCTCACTTTATAGAATTCTGTGGCTTAATTTGCGAAAATTATGCCGTCTCTATTGCTTTTATTAATTGGAATTTGTTTGCAAACCTTTTCTGGTTGTTTATTCATACTTGGACATAGTTTAATTTTATTCAATTTTGGTTGTTTTTTGGAATTATCATCGTACTAGATTAATTGCTACTGTATTGCTTTAGTTTAATTTGCTTCTGCAACCAACGAAAAAATTAAGCAAATCCTCTTAGAAAAGTCGCGGACAGGTTACAAATGACTCGACTTAAAAGGCAATAGTAAGTTTGGAACTCGAACCTTTCTGTTCAATGCTCGATCACTAGATTAATAAGTTAGTGTTACGTTGGTATAAAAAATATATATTTTTCCATAATATTCTCATAGTATCTCAATTTTGATAGGATTAGTGAGATTAAAGTCTAATTATGTAATTAATGAAGAAGATATTATCAACTGGGGTAGTGGTTGTGATAGTAATAGTGATCGAAAAAGAGCAATAGATTCTTCTCCTTTTCCCATTTTCCAAGATTTCTTGAAAGCTTTTGCAGTGCGATTGACATTTGGAAAAATTGTTCCATTTAGACCATGACCATTATTGACCAAGACCCAAACATTATTCTTTTTCTATTTATTATTTAGATAAATGTAATTTTTGTTAAAAAAAATTAAGTATATGTTTTTTAAAACCTATATATATATATATATATATTAAAACAAAATAGTGGAATTACAAATCAATTATAATTCAATTTTTATGGCAATTTTGTTAATAATATAAAGTTGAAGGTAACAAATTCTACATAATATTCTGTATAAAATATATAATTAAAATAGAATTGAGGCAATTTAAAATAGAGTATATTTTTGAAATAAATCTAAAAATATTTTATAATTTTGAATATGTGTGTTTTGAATTATTATTATTTTGATTCTTATTGAATTTTTTTGTTATTCTCTTTAGATTTTAACCTATTAACTCATTTTATCTTTAAATAAAATATTTTTATTATTCGAATTCATGACATATCTATTATCCGTGCATCGCACGGAGGGCAATACTAGTTATTATAAGAGTCTATAAACTTTCTTCTTTTACAAAAATGTGCACCTAATTTTTTGCTAGTAAAATTAAGTTTATACTTTAGTTTAAGTACTAAAAATTAAGTCTGTTAAGTATGAACCAAAGTGCATACGACTTAATTTAGCATAAATAACAGCGTATTCACTTAAATGTTACATAAAGATCTTAATCATCTGATGTTAATTAGTACTTGCTCCGTCCCAAATTAGTGTGGTTCAACTAATATTTTATACTTCACAACAAATCAAATATGCACCACACTTATGGGGGATGGAGGGAGTAGTATTAAATAGATTACACAAACTCAATTCTAACAAATAAAGATACAGATTAGATTAAAAAAGAAAATTTGAAGGTAAATGACCTAAACATTCATTTTTCGTTTTAATTTCTAAAAAATTAAAATTCTTCATATTTTTGTGGGAGGTGGCTATCTGTTTGGCTTTTCGTCTAAAATTGTTACGCTTCGTTCTGAAAAGAATGACACATATATAGGGATGTCAATTGAGCCCGAACCTGACGGGTCGACCCGAATAAATCGAACAAAATAAAGGGTTAGGGTTGATTTTTTACAACCCGAATACATAACCGGGCTATTTGGGCTGGCCCGCTAGGGTTGAAGGGTTATCCGGGCTAGCCCGATCAGGGTTAGGGTCAACCCGAATAACCCTGATGTATTTTTTAAAAAATAAAATAAATAATACATAATACTAATTACTTGTAGTAGTTGTATATCGCACACTCTTTTGCTCTACACAGAAATCATAGAAGATGAATGTCATTCAAGTGTTTAGTTTCATTTGTGAGATAACTAATTAATGTTGAATATTATTGTTATTTTTCATGTCGTGTAGTGCTACTAGATTTGTTTTGTTGGATGCTATTTTTTTGGATTTAATCAAGTTTCTATTTTTTGGGCCACTCGTATTCTTGTTTTGTTACTTTTTAATTTTTTTGTGTGTAGTTTTTTTGCGACAAATATTGAATAGTCAAGAAAATATATACATTTTAAGTTTTATTTACAAACTTTAATTGTGACCCGACGGGCCAGCCCGAAAACCGAAAGGTTAGGGTTAGGGTTGAGTTTTTTCAACCCGAAAAAAAATTAACCCGATTTAACCCGGACCGAATAGCTCGATAACCCGATAGGGTTGCCCCGAAACCGAAAGGGTTGGCCCGATTGACATCTCTACACATATATGATGTTGAGAAATTCCATGATATAACTCAATTTGTGAAATTAGTAAAATCTGTTTTTTAATTTGATATTTTTTGTGATTTGATTTATTTATGCGCCTTAAATGACCTACAGAACTGATGAAATATATATCATGAAAATATTGACTAGCACAACCATTAATTTGCAATCTATAATATAAAGAGAGAGAAAACTTAAAAACAAAAAAAACAAATTGAAGAATAAAAGGTTGCACACATATCTTGAAAAGGACTACCATCTAACATGAACAAGAAAAATATGTCCTGAATTATTAAATTTGATGCAAGTGGGGGTAGTTCAGATAGTCCTGTTCCTAATCCAGATCTTTATTGACTTTGTAATTTTATTTTTTTAATTAAATTTTAAAAAATCACACAATTGCAGCTAATTGTGATATCCCAATAAACTTAAAGATTTCCCCTTTTTGTATGCATGGCATTGAATTTTTGTGTTTCTTATAGTTAATTAAGATTACAGGTGTACTTAACACAAGAAATTATAATTGTATTACTCGCTTTTTTCCACTTTATGGTAATGACGAGATCAATCAATGAAATATTATGATTTTGAAAATGTTATGAGGTGGGATAATTTAAATTACGGTGTGAAAACAAGATTTAGTCATAGCGTTAATTAGTCTTTTTGAATGCTTGAGAAGATGATTAGTGAACAATTCCAAGGTGATTAAAAATTCTGTGACAATATTGACACCTTTCTAACTTTCTAATTATGTCACGTCGTATAATTTTTTTTCACATGATTTTGTTAGTTTGCGGTGACAATCGCAATTTCAATTTTCTTTCTCTTTGAAATTCAGTTATGGAGGTTTAGTATTGTGGTTTCCATGGTTTTTAATTGCAAATATATTTTTGTATATATTTCTTTCCCAATGAAGTTTAGCATGCATTTTGTATTCCCCAATCAAATTCTGCAATTCCAAGAATATAATTTTATTTGTATTTTGTTTTCTACTACCGTGCATTGTATATTTCTGTCATGAATATTATGTTGAATGCTACAAAATGTGTAAATGCCACATTTTGCGATTCACGAGCAATGTGAAGTTTGAAAGTTAAATTCTCTCTTTAAAAAAAAAAGAATTTAAGTTCTCTTAAAATTAATGTTAAAAGGTTGAATTTCACAGAACACAAAAATGATATGAACACAAAAATGAATAAATTAAATAATATCCAAACAGTACGACGGTTTTGTTCTTGCATGCTACAGATTAGAACATTCCAACTGCGATATTCAGATTCACATGGAGTTTAGATTCCCAGAAAATTTCATTTTTTGTTGTTGTTGCGTGAAATGAGAAACAATTGACAGGTCCTGGTGAAATTAAGCCTTATTTTGGTTTCTCATATAAAAGAAGTCAATTAATTTTGAAATTAAATAATAGTATCTAGAGTTTTTTTTTTAACTTCATTCATATTGCTTGCTCCCCAACTTTTGTTAGAACAATTATCCTTTGGTGGTGTCCAAACTTGTTCAAATTCGACAATTAATTAAGTGGTTTGACTTTGGTGTACAAACTTGTGATAGAATTGAATGAATTTGCTATATCACACAAATTTAAATTTACGATTTATGGGAAATGAAATTATAGCATTGCAACTTATTAAAAATATGAAGAAATATCAATAAAAATATATTAATTAAATAATGCAAAGTAAATGAAATTTTAACAAAGAAATAGATAGTCCAAGAAACATATACTATAATTTTCGCGATATAACTAGGCTGAAATCAAAAGGGATGATCCGATTAATATTCTTATTTATATTTTATCAATTTATATATGCAATCATGTAATTGTAGTCTTATACTTATAATCTGGTAGAGCCACCGGTTTACCAACAATATTAGGTTTCTTGATTCTATTTTACCTTTGATTTTATCAATGAACATTATAGTATTTATGTATTATATATACACATCATATTCATACACACATATAGATGTACAATAATACTATAAGTTTTCTTAGCCAATTAATCTCTTTCTTTACTTAAATAATGCACATTACAATTTTCAATAGACATAACGTATAATAATAAAATATAAGCTTAAAAATATTTAAGTAATCCATACGCAATATCCTGTTTCTTATTTTGGTAATAAAAGAATTAAAACAAATAGTATAATAGGTTTTTCAACTTTTGCATTAATTGAATTCTCAAACTTCATTTTGGTTCAATTAAATCCTCACACTTTGCATTTTGTAGATCAAACTGCCATTTCATTTAATGGAATCTTCACATATTGTCATCAAAATCCTAAAGTAGTAATAAACATTGAAATAATTGTAATAAATGCAATTGGGAGTGCTAATTAAAATCAAAGAAAATTTGGTCAAGCAATAATACTGTTTTCTCACTTGCCAACTAAATAAAAAATAAATAAAAATTCATTAATTAAAATACGAAGAAAAAAATAAAAATAAAGTCATTTTTGCAATATTTATAGTATTTACAGGGGATGCCATGAGGCATGAACCATCTAAAACAAGTACATGTAATAGTATTTCATATAACTCCAAATTTCAAACCTCACTAATAAAAAAATAAATACGAAAATAGCTTAAAAATAAAATAGAAATCAAAACGGTTGCAAATTCTTACTCAGTCCATTTACATTCGCGAAAAACCCCACTAAATCCTGTCTATACGGCAAGTACGACCGCCGCTTCTCACCGCCGTCACGGCTGTACACCAGCGGAGGCGGAAGCGGTGGCGCCGCCGCGGACTTGACTTTCCCGGTACTCACTGGCGTCACTTTGCCTCTGTCTTCATTCTGTTTCTTTCTCCCGCTGTTGCTCGGACTTAAAATAACGAAATCGTCCTTGCTTCCGTCGCTCTGGCTCCTACGCAGCAGCTCCTTAACCTTAAACTTCCATCTCTTAGAATTCGAGCCGGTAGAGCTGCTCTTTTTGCACCGCTTCTCCTCCGCCGCCGCCACCTCCTCCTTCGGCCGCCACACGCAGTACGACTCCGCCGGAATTCCATCCAGATCGTCCGCATCCGACGAAGAGCACGACGACGTCGTTGCCATCGTCATCGTCGTTTCCCTTTCCTCATTAAACAATTTTCTCAACGGCAGCCGAATCGTCGGAACCTTCTCATGGTCGCCTTCTTCCTTTCGATTTTCGCGCGGAAATTCCATACTCTCCAGAAACAAATCTCTGTTGAAAACCGGGTAGACCGGTCGAATCTGGCCGTTGTGGAAGATCTCATCGGCGGAAATCGGAGAAGGCAACTCGGAATCTCTCGTCACGAAAGCGAACTCGAATTCCTCGTCGTCGTCGACGCGATTATCTCCTTCTCTCTCTACGCACTCACAATCTCCTTCTTCCTCAACGCGATTCTCTCTCTCTCTCTTCACATAATCAGAATCTACTCCTTCAAATCGTCGAGTCGCCGAGTTTTCCTCCCTCTCGAAGTAAAACTCGTCATCGTAGAGTTCCTGAGAGCCGAACTCTTCGACGACGCGCGCGGCGATTTCGGCTAGTTTAGTGTTCGAGTAGTTGTTGAAGCTGGGAGAGAGCGAGATTACAGAACTCGCCTGCATCTTCTCCGGCGAAAGTCTGTTCAAATTCTCTGCAAATTCACCTTCAAAAAGTGTAATCAGCTGTTAAATTTCGAAAGAAACACTATTTCATAGATATTTTTGTTACGAAAGGGTAGAAATTTGAGGGAGCAGAATGCAGGGGATGGTTGGTTGAAATGGCGGAAAGTGTGGGGATTTGCAATGTGGGAGTGTATATATTTGTGAATGGCTGTGAATAATAGAGAGAGAGAGAGAGAGAGAGAGAAGAGAGCTTTTTAAAATAAAAAGAGTAGAGAGAGGGAGAGATAATAAAGAGAAAGCAAATGAAAACCATACGCGCCACGGGAAGGCTGTGATCGGGTGGGATATGGTGCAGTGTAGCGTATAGTTTGCCACGTGTTTGGGAACAATTTTTTTTGGGCTTCTTTAAAATTTCAAAGTAAAAAAGAAAAAAAAAATCGATTTAGTTTACGAGTATAATGGATATTTAATTGGAGAAATATATATTCCACATAATAACTAGAGTTAATCATGTTGACTAGCAAATTAAGTTAGTGAAAATTAATAGTTGGCCACCAACTTTATTCTAATAAATCACTAACTTTCTAAAATGACTTAAATGCCCTCCATATCACTTTACAGATTTTTTCACTTTCACTTTCTCTCTCACCGTACTCTCTCTTTCACCCACTCCACTCTCACTTTCTCTCTCCTCTCATGTCTCTTTCTCTCTGTACTCCCTTCCTCCACCGCCACTCCCTCCCGTCTGCCTCCGCCGCCGCGTCTTCTTCCTTGGTCGTCTTTTCGATTTGATTTATTTGTACACTTTTTCGAACAGTTTATTATTTATCTTATAGTCTTTTTCCGGTCATCTTCTCCGTCGTAGCTTTCATCTCCATAGTGATTTATTTGAGGTATTTTTACTGTATTAGTTTTAATTGAGTTTTCTAGATCTAGTCTGTCATGTTCTAGATCTAGTCTGTCATGTTCTTGTCATATTTTTCAGATCTTGTTGTCCTCTCTGTGCATATGTGTTCTTCCTGCATTTTTCACGTCACTGAACGTCGCGACTTGGCACACCTGGTACGAATACAACATATTCGTACCAGGTGTGCCAAGGCATACCGCGCATAGACTTGGAATACCTGGTACGAATACACACCATTCGTACTGCGCGTGTGCCAAGTCTAGGCGCATCGCGACTTGGCACACCCGTACTAATACGTTTTCGTACAGTGCGCATCATACCGCGCTCGGACTTGGCACACACAGTACGTATATGGACCATTCGTACCAGGTGTGCTAAGGCATACCAGGATGCGGTTGACCAAAGACGAACACCATCCAGGACATTAGATCTGGAATTTGACGCCATGGATTCTGAGAGAAGTCGTGAAATAAGGCAACGGATCTCGGAAGAATCCGGTGCGGCGGTATATCTAGAAGAATGCGCGACGGCAGATCTGGAATATGGCTGGCAGAATGTGAAAGTTCAAGGCGGCGCGGCGGACTGGACTGGAAGTACGAAGGCGGTGCGGCGGAAGGGATGGAAGTACGACGATGCGGCGGCGGAATGAAAGTACGACGGCGGCGGCGACGGCAAAATGAAAGTACGACGGAAGAAATGGAGAAAATAGGATTTTTAGAGAGAGAAGAAACAGAGAATTTGAAATTTGAAAACTGAAAAATGAAATAGGTGGATGGATGGTTAATAGTGGTTCCAAGGGCAAATTGGTCCAAATTTCCAAAAGTTGGCCAGAATTTCTACAAATAAAGTTTGTGGCCAACTATTAATTTCCACTATCTATATTGGTTATCCCAAATTTTGCCTCAAAATATAATGTAGTTCCGTTGGTTGTTAAAACAATAAAAAAAAGACCTTTAGTGGAATTTTTAATTTAATTGCATAATTCTAAGGTATTACCAAAAATCACACTTAAAAATTACTTATTAATTATAATGCCTCTAGAATAGGATGTAGGAAATTCAAGGCAATTTTGACTTCTGACATTCTCTAGTGATTCCAAAGGAAAATAACGATTATATATATGACGTCCAAATGTCCAATATATATAATTTGTCATTGATTTGATTTTTTATGACCAGGTTGTAATGTGCAGACTCCTTATTTTACAGTTTCGAAAATAATTCATTTTTAGGGTGTCATGAAATAAATTAAAATTTAAAAAAATACTTATTAATATCATTAATGACTAAGCAATGGGATTCTGGAATTTAATTGTTAAACTTATACTGGTCAAGTTTTAATTAATTCGTAGTTATTTATTCATTGTGGATAGACACAATCTGGTCTACGTACGGTTAATTCAATAGATCCACTCTTGCCTAAAAAGAAGGTAGTTTGGAATAAAAAAATGGATGTGTTTATTATTTAATTTAAAAAAACACCATACGAAATGCCGTGTTATTTTTTTTCCTACACGCGAAAATTGGAAGTTTTCTTTTGTCAATTTTTCTAGAAGTAGAAAGAATTTTCGTCATTTTTGCTAATTTTCTCTCTATCTATAGGAACATAGGGTTATATCAAATGTCTGATTTAAGGATAACAAGGTCTTTTTAAGGTTATTAATTTTCGATTTTGCCCACTTTGGTCTGACTCTTTGATATTTGTCGGAATATTAAGAACTATATTGTTAGATTTGAGCGGGTGGATTTAATGGTGTTGGTATATTTATGTAGAAGCAAGATTGATTAAAGTGTGTTGAGTTGTGCGAAGACAAAAATTGGTGTATGTGCTTCAATCTGAGCTAGTTTGATGTGGAACAGAATGAAACAGATCTGAAAGATTCTGATACGATTCTCACCGGAGTTGCAGACACCGACGTGAATAGTATTCATCCCAGATCGAATCTGATGAATTGAACCAGATAAAGATGATATTGCTAACACCCCTGATACGGACCCCAAGAGAACCATAGGCAAGAATTAACCCCTACGACCTAAAGAGCAAGTCGTTCAACAACGATAGCCTATGGTAAAAGACGTCATAAACGGAGATGGAGAACCGTTTGATAAGTCGATAAGAACATCACGGTGGCATTCCGCCATTCCGCTAAGCTCGGTGACGAATTGAAAAAGAGATAAACTCACAAAATATTATTGATCAAATCGTAATTTTAATCCATGCCCTTCTAGACCTATATATATAGGGGTGGAATACAATAGAATTCTAATCTATGAAAGAGATAAGTTGATTTCTTCTAATGAACGTCTTCAAAAAGAACTTCAACACTTGAAGAAGATAGTGCGGATGATGAATCCAAGTACTATACGGTTAGATGAATTCTTGCCATTGGACAACATGGCATAATAGGCATAGGCTACTTTGGAGAAAATACCAATTGTTCATCTGATAGTAAGATCAGATTTTGCATAGCGGAAAAGAATAAAGACAAAACACAGTATGCAGCACAGAAGACATAGTCTGTTCCTGAACGTGAGTATCTCCAGGTCCGAAAGTTTCAATCCCATAGAACATCTGCTAGTACATGGCGTCCAATATGTCATTATTGTGACAAACCAGGTCATGTTAGACCAAATTACAGATCTTATCATAAGGATAAACGGGAGAAGAAAAGAAGAAAAATTCAGAAAAAGTGGGTACGAAAGCTAGTACCTGTTCTTGTACCTGTTCCTGATAATATTGGAACAGTTGGAGAAATGTCATCTCAGCATGATCTAGTCGCTGCTGATGCTGCTATTGCTACAAAGAAAATTATTTTTTTGTAGGTATTTCGAGATCCAAGCATGATTATTAAGCTTCTGAATTTTTGGATGAAGATGCCCCTGCCTCTAATGAATGTTCTTGCACATGTTTCAAGAGATGTTCATTCTTCAGATGTTTCTGTGTCAACAGTTGATCCAGTTTCTACTGTCAATGATCATGAATGTGTTCCTGCTGCTCCTGAAGAACATGTCTCAGTAATTGATCCAGAAGTCACTCCTCTTGTCGTTCGTAAGACACAACGTGATCCTGCCATCAAGGTATTACTCCAACGCATGTTCTTTAAGATGTTTTTAAACAAACACATCTTTTTCTTGTTAGAGATAGTTTTTTGTTGCCCCTTGACGAGTTGTGCAACAAAAAGGTGGGAAAGTTTATTTGGAGTAAAGGGAAGATTTATGTCGTTTTAAGGGGTAGTTATTTGTTCGTGATAATGATGTCTGGGCCAAGAAGACTAAACTTGTTAGGTTTAATGAGAAGTTGCAAATGAAAGTCCTTCTGATGTGAAGGCTACTGAGCCAGACACTGAGCATGTTGGTCCTGACTCAAAGTCTGAAGAAGATGAAACAGACATGGAGCTGAATGTTGAAGAGTTTGAGTCTGGATCTGATGCGATCTCTGAATACATGTTTGTGCGAACTGAAGCGTCATAAGAAGACTGGTTGTTTCCTGTCTTTTGTCATTTCTGTGAGACAAAAAGAGGAAGTAAAAGAGGTGAAATTATTTTGAAGTTTTTTTTTACATTGTTTTGTGATTCCGATGTGAATGAGTGTTATCTCTTATTGATAAATTTTGATGTGAAATTTCTCCTAATGTTTGGATTGAGGGGAAGTTCTGATCCAAGTTTGCTTATCCCATTGCGTAGTCGATGGAGAGTTGTGATCATATAAGCTATTGCTTAGTTCCCACTTCAGTTTAAGAGAGAGCTTCATCATTATCATTTTCATACATGCTGCCGTGATTGAAGTCAAGTATGAAGATATTCAATATTCTGATTTTGTTGAAAGCTTGGATGATAGTTTTATCTACATAAATGTCAAAGGGAGAGTTTGTTAGATTTGAGCTAGTGGCTTTAATGGTGTTGACATATTTATGTAGAATCAAGATTGACTAAAGTGTGTTGAGTTGTGCGAAGACAAAAATTGGTGTATGTGCTTCAGTCTGAGCTAGTTTGATGTGGAACAGAATGGAACAGATCTGAAAGATTCTTTTCATATTTATGCGGATTTTACAGAGATCTTTTCCTTATCCATATATAACACGGAAAAGATATTATATTACAAATGTCTACTTGTTCCACAAGGCATATACTCGAAGGAAGTTTCCTTAACATGGTGGATAACACATCTAGGGTTTTTCAAGACCTATATATATATCTACACCAAGACATATTGAAGATGGTTGTCGCTGCTATTTTTATTGTTTATAGCCTTATACTTTCATGAGAGTATTTTTCTTATTGTTCTTGAGAAAGTTTATTTCATATATAATTAAACACTTTTGTAAGGGGATTGTGTGCCGAGTTGCGACTCAAGCTTAGATTGTAGGTGGTGCACTTGCAATCATCAATTCACATAGATCGAGAAGGGTGTGAGTGAACGGGTAGCATAAATTGGAAGACTTGTATGCGTAAGATTCTCTGTAACTACAACTTTCGTTAGTGGATTGAACCTCTCTTGGGCGTGACCCCCCAGACGAACTGGGTTACCATTCTGTGTATCGTTTACTTAGCTCAGTTCTTATATTCTGTGTTATATTCCGTGCTAAGTTTTGATGTGACAGATTTGTACTTTATATGCATAAATTGCTCGGTTTAGAACTTTCATATATAATTGTATATTTATAAATTAAATCTAGTAAATGGCAGGTGTTATAACTATTTGAGCTATAAAAATAAATTAGTATCTTTAAGTTGGGGGAGGAGAATTTATGATGAACTTTAGTTGCTCACTTATAACTTATAAGGCATACCACAAATTACAAGGCACGTGATGTAAAGTTAAGTTTTATACTCATTTTTAATTCTTTAAATTACTCTAGTGTTTTAAATGTTAATTTTATTCCTCAGGAATTTATATTCTTAAAATGAATCAACCCTTTGATTTTGGACTCATATAAGCGTTATCCATCTGGAAAAGAAAAAAATAGAAAGAAAGAAAGAAAGAAATTTCCAAATGGGAGATAGAGATAAGGCAAGAGTCTATGTCTTGAATAAGTAATCGATAGTACAAAACAAGGCTATATATAGATGATACTCCTTCCGTCTTCAAAAATTGTATTACATATTTGATCGATATGGATTTTAAGAAATGTTTGGTTGAAAGTGTGTTGAGTAGAAAAATGGACCCACCACTTTAAGAAATATGTGGTAGATGTTTGTTGAGTGGAAAATTGAGACCCATTATTTTAAAAACATGTGATAGATGTTTGAAGGAGTCGTGTAGGGTCATGCTCCAAAATGAAAAGTAATACATTTTTCAGGGATGGACGGAAATGAAATTAGTGATACGGTTTCCAGGGACAGAGAGGAAGTATCTTTTATTATGAAATAATACCGTATATTCTCTTTCAATCGTGCATGCTTTGTTACGTGCATATTTGCTAGTCATCAGATTGTTCGACAGTTCTTGACCAGTTAGACGATCCCAACATCTAACGATCTTAACTCGTGATCTGTTTGAAAAGTATGACCGTCAAACCGTCCAAATGATCAGAACACAAATTTTAGTAAATGTACATTTCCCAAGTAGGTCGATGGGGTTAAATTAGGCGTTCGGTTTCGGTTCAATTAATCCTTTCTAAGTTGAGCCTTTTTATAGTTCACTTTACCTTCCCTTCGGGTTTGTTGCGATGGCCCAAATGTCGACTCAAGCTATATAATATATGTAATAAAAAAAAACGGAAATTCATATATTTTTATGTATAGTTTGCTTGACACAGTATTTAATAATATATAAAATATTAATTAGATTAAATATATTAAATTATCTACAACATATATTAATTATCATCGGTAACAAACAATACCGTTTAATTACCGTTTATTGTGTTCGCTTTGTTTGTGAGAGGTCAATACGTTGGCATTCCGATTAGCTTGGATTTCTCAAGATTTTCCTAATTCTCATGTTTAGGATGAACATTCTTCATTTTTGGAAGATCTTCTTCATGTACCATGTATTACTTGTTAAGAAATAAAAGTTCATTTGGCTTTAAAAAAAGTAGCGCATATCAATTAGTAATAGATTATTAGTTAATTTATGAAAAATCGGAAATCTATATGTAGTAATCGATATCGTGTCTCTAGTGAAAATAAATTAATTGATCTTTCTATACTTAAATTAATTTCAATATCAATTTATAATATATTAGAACAAAAAATATTAAAAGAATTAAAAAAATAATATTAACATGGATAAAATGTGAACGTTGTCCACAAAAAGTGCTAACGAATGATGACTAGCACATTATTTAATATACATGAGTATATATATGGAATGACAAATCGGAAATTATTAAGTCTTCTACATTACAAAATTTAGCGATGATTGTTATATATATATAGGGAGAGGATCAAATAGGAACTCATCTTTATATGAGTCCGTAGGAACCATGCATTTTTATCACACAAGTTAATGCATAAATTGCATTATTTAAATGCATAAACATATGTTTTGATTTAAGAGTCGAGCGAGGTTAGCCGAAGGCCTCGGAGCGAGCTAAAGAACATTAATGTTGCCACAATCATTATCTATATATTAAAATCGGAGACGAAGTCGGAGACGAAATTTTTTTTGCTTTGCTATATTTGTGCATTAAAGTACTGTATTTTGTGCATTTTCGAAGTCATAAAAATGCATGGTTCCTACCGACTCATGTAAGAATGAGTTCCTACCAGATCCACACCCTATATATATATATATATATATATATTTTTTTTCTGATCTATTGATCACGTCTTTTATTTTTGACAAAATTAGTTTTACAAATGATTTCGTAATTAGATGGCAGTTATTTAATTTGTAGTTATGTTTAGGAATTCCTAGTAAAGTTTGATTGATTAGTTAATTATATAATTTCTAAAAAAGGGAAATTGAGCATAGAAATACATTAATGCTTCAAGTTTTATTTAATAAAGGGTTAATTATCACTTATGGCTTGATCTTTTGCTCCATAGTGATTTTATGGTCTGACCTTTTGAAATATTCAAAAATGGCCCGACCTTTACTCCGTTGTGACACTTATGGCTTGAGACCGAAAATCCGGCGATGGAAAACTGAGTTGGGGGGCGGGTGATGACGTGGATATTCTTTAAAAAATGGGGCAAGAATATCCACATCATCATCCGGCCGCCCAACTCAGTTTTCCGTCGTCGGATTTTCGGTCTCAGACCATAAGTGTCACACGGGCCATTTTTGAATATTTCGAAAGGTCGGACTATAAAATCGCCACGAAGTGAAAGTTCATGCCATAAATGATAATTAACCCCTTCTTTCATCATAAATCATAATATAAAAAAAATAGTTTATTGAGTATAGAAATCCCAGAACCACCAACAGCTGAATTTCAGTACAAGAAGTTCTCAATTCATCATGATTTGATATTATTACCAAATTAATTTTCATAATATTTCTTGAATTCTGCACTTTGATGGCTGGATTGGAAGAGTTGAAGAAGAAGCTGGTGCCACTCTTTGATGCAGAGAAAGGATTCCCATCTGGGTCAACAATCGACCCTTCTGATTCTTACATGGTAGAAATAAATTAAAAATCAATTCTTGATTATCCAATTTCATTTCTTTGTTGTTTTTTTCATGATTTTCTACATGTCTTTGTCGATTCACATGCCAATTGCCACATTCGCTGCTTGAAATTTGTGTACTTGAATTTGTGGAGCAGTTATCAGATGGCGGAACAGTAAATTTACTGAGCAAATCATACAATATATACAATATCAATGAGCTGGGCCTGCAGAAATGTAGCTCATCTTCATCTTCTTCTTCTGCATTTTCTGCTGATGATGGGGAGAAAACGTACAGATGCGCTTCTCATGAGATGAGGGTTTTTGGGTCAATCGGCAGCGGCGCCAGCAGTGTTGTTCAGAGGGCAATTCATATCCCCAATCACCGGATTATTGCCCTAAAGAAGATTAATATTTTTGAGAAGGTGGAGTAGAAATTCGTTGATTTTCCTTGATTGTGGTGTAGCCTGGGATTTATGGAGACGGTTTTATGTAGGAATTTGCTTTGTCGTTTCTCAGTGATTTATCTGTTATTGTGGATGTGTTGTTGATTTCAGCATTGCATATGAATTAGGATTAAGATGTTCATTTTACATGAGTGTTGTAGTTAACATTTTGCCATCCTAGAGGCTGAGCTAATTTATTTGGAAGAACTTGGTATCGTCTAATGAACTGGATAAGATGTTGTGTTGATGGTCGTTCTTGTCGTTTTGTCAGTATCTCTAGAATATGGATGCAAGAAATCGATAGTTTTAGTAATTTGCAGGATATGTAATTTAAATGTGCTGCATATTCATTCATGTTGAACATTTGTGTGTTCATATCAGGAGAAAAGGCAACAGCTTCTTACTGAGATAAGAACATTGTGTGAGGCGCCATGCTATCAAGGCCTCGTCCAATTTTATGGTGCCTTCTATACTCCAGACTCTGGACAGATAAGTATAGCTTTGGAGTACATGGATGGTGGATCTTTGGCTGATATCCTTCGTATACGCAAGACTGTACCAGAACCAGTTCTTTCCATCATGGTGCAGAAACTCTTGCTTGTAAGTGGTTTCTTCAGTTTCAGTTTCACATTATGATCAGAGTACCGATTATCTTGATTTTCACAAATTTTTCTTTTTGTGTGAAGGGCCTGAGTTACTTGCATGGAGTTAGGCACTTGGTTCATAGAGATATCAAACCTGCAAATTTGCTTGTAAATCTCAAAGGGGAGCCAAAGATCACTGATTTTGGTATTAGTGCTGGCTTAGAGGATTCAATGGCCATGGTTTGTGATAGTAAATTAACCATTTGTAATAATTAGTATTGTTTTATCACAAAACTTGTAGCTATTTCTTGCTGCTAATTATATTTGCTACATTCCAGTGTGCAACTTTCGTAGGAACTGTAACATATATGTCTCCCGAGAGAATTCGAAATGAAAATTACTCATACCCTGCTGATATTTGGAGCCTTGGGCTTGCACTGTTTGAATGTGCTACTGGTGAATTTCCTTACAGCGCTAACGAAGGGCCTGTTAATCTTATGTTGCAGGTAAGTGGCTTTATTGGCAGCATACTCAGTGTTTAAACTTCCATTCTTTTTGTTGGCATCGTGCATGAGCTTATATTCAAATTCCCTTGTACTGAAATGAGGATAATGAGTATTGAATGTCTTTGAAATAGTGAGAATATTATGAAAAGAATAGTCTAAAACTGTTTTATAGCTATATAAGTCATGATGGATTAAGTCTTATAAAAAGTTAATTCCCAGTTTTTTACTGATATTTTATCGTGTTATGACTTTGTCTCCAATGTTGATTGGCATTTGAAGATTTTGGATGATCCATCACCTTCACTTTCGGATAAGAGCTTTTCACCAGAGTTTTGTTCATTTATTAATGATTGCCTCCAGAAAGATCCAGTTGCTAGGCCAACTGCTGAGAAGGTGAGCATTTGAAGGTTCTTTTTCTTTGTTGTATGAAGTAAAATTACTTAGTACTGGATTGAGTGTAACTGACGATGGTTCATGTGTACAAGCAAAATTATAGGGCTTTCCAATGTAAAAAAAAATATATATATATATATATATATATGTATGTATGTATGGTGATGCCACAATCACCATATTTCTGAAATCCAATAAAACAAAAAATTGGTATGAATTCCACTCTGACTATGCCTTTTCAAGTTAGCAAATGGAACGAAAAACATATGCAATGTAATTGGTTCCTGGACTAGTTTGATTGATATCACTATTTTTTTGGCTAGTCTCGTAGCTAACTTAAAATGCATGCATGATATAGCTGAGGTGTTTTGATGGATAAAATTAGATCACTTCATGATATAGTGAAGAATATGTTTCGAAAGGATAAGGTTAATTAGATTGCATAGTACATTTCTCTACGTCACCTGTTAGCAGCTCTTCCCTTGCATGAAATTTTAAAATTGTGAAAACATTTAAGTAGTAATATGAGGGAAGTAACGCTAATTAAGCAGAGCTAAATAACAAAACTCTAGAGTTTTTATTCTCTCATTTCGACTTTTTACATGTTATGCAGCTACTATCACATTCATTTGTCTCAAAGTATGAGGACGCTGGAGTCAACTTGGAGGCTTTCGTCCAAAGTATATTTGACCCAACACAGAGGATGAAGGATCTAGCAGATGTGAGTTAATACCTCCATTTTTTTATACTATTATTTTTTGTCTTAAAGAAGGCCAATATTTTTTTATCTTCTGCCTGACTACTATTTCTATATTATGAAAAATGAACCATAAAATTAAATTTGGAAAAGCTTTCTAACTGCGCCTGACATTTTCCTAACGACTTGTGTGCCTTAATCAGATGCTGGCAATACACTATTATTTACTTTTTGACGGATCTGATGATCTTTGGCATCACATGAAGACTTTATATGAAGGGCATTCAGTTTTCAGGTACTCTGATCGTTTTGGTTACTTTTTCCGAAATCTATGAAATATACATCAAATATTTGCTGAAACTAATAGAGTCAAGGGGGCAATGGAGTGACTTTTTTCTTTTTGGAGAATAACCTGAAATCTTAAGCCTTTGAGTCCAATAGGTCTGCCCAACGTAAAGCTGATTTTCATTGACAATCCCTTCTTCAACAATTACTCGTTTTCCTAAAACAAGAACTACTCTATTTATAATAACATAACAAGAATATATTATATCCCTAAAATGAGCTAATTGAATCATAACTATGAATCAATTATTTTTTCTGAACTTGGGAAACGAATTGTCTAGGTTATACAGATTGTAAAGGCTATAAGAAAATAGTTCACATCATCAAATATTCATATGCACATTGTGGTTTTTTTGTCATTCAACCTTTTAAACGAGATTCATGCCATCTCCAAGTTACTTATAACACCATGATTTGCAGTTTTATTGAGAAGGAATCTGTCGGCCCTGATGATATCTTTGCAACCTTGTCAAATATTCGAACTACACTGGTTGGAAAATGGCCACCTCAGAAGCTCGTTCATGTTGTGGAGAAACTCCAGTGCCGTGCTCATG
Source organism: Agastache rugosa (assembly GCA_031470985.1). Classification (NCBI taxonomy): domain Eukaryota; kingdom Viridiplantae; phylum Streptophyta; class Magnoliopsida; order Lamiales; family Lamiaceae; genus Agastache; species Agastache rugosa. The sequence goes on from CM062605.1 coordinate 31,905,446, forward strand.
GCCAAAACGGAATAGATATTCGTGTTTCAGGGTCATTTATTGTTGGGAACCAGTTCTTGATATGTGGAGATGGTTTGCAAGTAGAGGGCTTGCCAAATTTTAGAGACCTATCGATCGACATACACAGCAAGCGTATGGGGACATTCCGGGAGCAGTTCACTCTAGAAAGGTCGAGCTTCATAGGCCGCTATTTCATTGCCAAACAGGAGCTGCACATTGCTCAATAAATATGAAGCTGTTAACTGCAAATCTGGATTGCTCCTCAGCGATAACTGTCTTTTATCTATTTAGCAACACCAGGACGCCAGCTAACAGTGGAAGGGTATTTTGGTCTTATTGAATCTGATGGTTGTCGATACTGGACACCAACTTGTTTGTGTCGAGGATTTAGTATAAATATCACACCAAGCTGACAAACATGCACTGATCTTGAATGTTTATTTTTTGTTTTCCCTCTTGGAGAACTCTGTTGTATCAAAGTAGTTGTCACAGGTTAGAGTAATCATTTAGCAAAAGACCATTTTGTAATTTCCTTATTTTTGGTTACTTTCTTCATCATGGCAAAGGCCAACAATTTAGGATTGTATCACTCTCTTTTGTATATAATTCAAAACAGCCTTGCAGCAACTGTGAAGTTGCTAGTCAAAATTAATGGTATATTATCTCCTTTTTGTGCAAACTATATGATTCCTCCTTACATATAAATATAACCCTGATAAAGTGATGCTACATACATACGGTGAAAGGTGAAATTCTTGGATTTATGAAAGACGAAGAAATGCTTTCAATCCCGTTTGGTAGGCATGTTAGGATATAATAAGATAGTTTAAAGTAAGATATGTATCGTAGATAAAGTAAGATTGATATCTTATCTTTGTGCTTGGTAGATAAGATATGTAACGTAGATATAATAGATTGATTGTTTGGTACCCTAGTTTAAATTCAAGATTAAATGAGAAATGACTATTCTACCCCTAATTATATAATTATTTTTCCTCTCCACACTCATCTCTCTCCCCTCTCGTCTTCAACACCACAACCACATCTCTCTCTCTCGCCACCACTTGTCGCTGCCCTCATCTCTCTCTCATCTCGTCTTCTTTCTTCTCTCTCCTCTCGTCTTTCAACGCCGCCTGTTTCTTCCGCCTCCGCTGCCTCCTTCTTTCTCTCTCTCTCTACCACAGCCGCCGCCTCCTCCTTCTCGAAGAGCGACTGCCGCCTCATTCTTCCGCCGCCTCCTTCTCGAAGAGCGACCGCCGCCTCCTTCCGCCGCCTCTTCCTTCTTTTGTCGCCTCCTTCTTCTTTCTCACTCTTTCTCTCTCTCTCTACCACAGCTGCTGCCTCCTTCCGCCGCCGCCGCCTCCTTCTTCCGCCGCCTCCTCCTTCCGCAGCCGCCTTCTTCGGGGATAGAAGATGAAGTTTGGAAGGATAATATTGTCATTTTGTATCTAATCTTAGCTACTGTTGAAGCATAGCATACATATCCCACCAAATTAGGGGTGAATAAACGGAAAACGGGTTTTCGAGTAACCCGTACCCGACCCGTGTCCGGCCGGGTAACGGATATCCAATACCCGTAATTTCCGGGTACGGGTATTAGTTTTTCCAAAATTCCGGGTACCGGGTATACCCGTTAGGGTATCGGGTACCCGGTCAATACCCGGTCAAAAAAATATTATATTATTTTAAAAAAAAATAGGTTAGAGACTTCACTCCATTCTCACACTCCACATGTCCGTCCACCACCCACAGTTTCCATTTTCCAACTTTCCATCCATCCCTGTGATGTTTGTCCATCTGAAATTTTATACTTTATTAGTTTATTTGTTGTTCAAGTTAAAATATTTGAACTATGTATTTGGTATTAAATTTTTGTTGTTTTTAATTGTTGATGATTATTTGCGTCATTATAATTGTTGAAAAATCGAGTTAAAAATATAGGTGAAAATTTGAAAAATGAAGCTGGCCTTTTTTTTTTAAACGGGTAGACCAGGTATCCGTTATCAGGGTCGGGTATACCCGACCGGGTATTGGATACCCGGTTTGCTAAAACGGGACGGGTACGAGTATTCAATTTTAGCTTATCCAGGTACGGATACCCGAAAAAAACGGGTAGGGTATCCATGGGTACCCGTTTATGCACCCCTACACCAAATTGGTCGGATACCATTTCTAAAGAGTAAAAGTAAATTAGTGGCGGACCGGTATTAATAACAGGACTTCAGAGATTGTACAACAAGGCTACCAAACACAAGTTTATGGGAGATATGTAAGCTATCTAAGCCTTATCTAGGCTACCAAACGGCCCCTAATAGTAGTGCCAACATAGTCATTTCAGCATAATGTCAAAAAGGGGAAAGCCAAGAACAATTTGCAGATATATACTACAAGGTTTCCTACATCCTAAATTTGCTATCTACGTTACAACATAGAATCGTCATCAAACTTGATTAAGCATCTGCAAGGGGCATGTCATAATGTCGCCCCAAACGTTTAGCACTTCCATCTTCAAAGACTGAGCCGCCATCAAACTCGATCAAGCACCTGTAAGGGGCATATCATAGTGTCGACCCAAACGCTTAGCACTTCCATCATCAAAGACTGTCTGCAGCAGATCAAACTTCTTGCATTGTGCTTTTAATGTCTCACTTTGTTGGTTTGCAAGTTTTTCTTCCTGTGCTCGTTGTTGCTGCATTACCACAACAAAAAAATTTGCTCCATAATTTCCAAAAATCTGAATAAAAACACATCAAGATATTAAAGTGCTAGACCAATTAATTACCTCGAGCACTAGTAATGCTTCTGCAGCATGCTTCCTCACCGCATTCTTGACTTTCTTGGCTGCCTCAAACTCGGGATCTTTAGAATCCAACCAACGACATAGTATTTTCCGCCCAGGCTTTCTGGGACGATCATCAAACATCTCCAGTCGAGCAGCAGATGCTCTGACAGGCCTTGGCATCCCCAGAATCATGAAGGGGTAATTAGCCATCTCAGCTAGGATTTCTCTAGCCTGTTTGGGGGTTTCCATTTCCACGAGAGCAGCTTGTGGAGCGTTCTTCGCCTCAAAATAGACGGGGATGAACCGAACACTTTTCACATTGCCAAACTGATTAAAAGCAGTTCTCATCACGGGTTCAGTTACTAAGGGTGACAAGTTGTCGACATAAATTGTCCTTTTAACCTTTTCCAAGAATGCAGCATACTCTTCTTCAGATGAAGTGCCCATGAATCGAAGCTTTTTTTTTTTTTTTGCCTAAAACTGAAATCATTAACCAGAAGCATAAGAATTTTAGTAGAAGAACATAAAAAATTAAAATTAAAATAAAAAAACAGGGTAGCAGCTGCAAGTATCTAAAAAAAAGTACAATAAAAAATATAACTGTGCTGAAATTATGAGGAAACAATTCTGTTGCCCATTTTCAAAGAATCGAATCGAAGCAAGACTTTACACATTTTTCAATTTCAATAATAACATCATCAATAATAGAAACGATAAATGAAGACTGAACTTTTATCAACATGAAGATGATTGAATTTTGATTTCAGGAAGCAAACACATTATAGCAAACAGCTCAAATATCTCTTTGATTCAATATGCCAGTGTGAAACTCTAAGAACGATATGCAGGAACTACAATTCTTGAGCTCAAAACACACAGAAAAATTAAGTGCGCATAATTTTCTTCTCCAACCATCATTATTCAGTAATTTCGTTCCAAAATTTCCGGTCAAAAAAGGAAAAGGAAATTCCTGAATGAATCGAGAGAGATACCTGGTTTGATCAATTACGATGAACTGGTGACAGAGGTTGATTGATTACAGGGCTTGGAATCAATTTGCGGATTTTAGGGTTTCTCAGGAGTTAGTGAGCCAGCCGTCCGATCGATCTTGGGAATGGACACCATTTTTCTGTCATCTAGGATTTTGAACAATTTTTACCTAAGGAAAAAAAAATAATCTTTAGAGAAATTATATACTATCCCCGCCCAATTATTCTTTTCTCATTTTTTTTGGGCACTGATATTAAGGAGAATAGTGTTTAAAGGGTAAAAAGATAGAAAGTGGTGGAGCCCATAACTTTTTGTGAGAGAAACATATTTCCTTTTATGGAAACATGACAAGAATAACTGGACAACCCAAAAAGGAATACAAGACAAGAATAATGGGACGGAGGAAGTAGTTTTTTTTAGGGAAAAACTATAGGAAGAAACATTTAAGTGGAATTAATCATATGAACTATTTTAAAACTATTTCTAGACGTTAGAGATAGCTTAGGTATCCAATAAAAATCTGTATATGAAAAGAAGTTTATTTTATAAAATTTGATTTGCCTATTATATCATTATTATATATATTTAGTTAAAGATAATAGTATAATACAATATATTATGTTTATAATAAATATAATAATTCATAGGCAATTTAAGTTCTTTTTTATAATGAGTTTGCCTAAAATAATACTCATATTCTATTTAAGGTAAATCTATTACTATTATAAAGTATAATTAAATTAAATTATTTGTTAGAATGTACTATTTCTAATATTTCAATAGTATTGTACCACTAAATTTTTTAATTCATAAATTAGTATTGTAAACAAGTGAGAGAATGATTGATGGGAAACAAAGAAAAGTAATTAAGCTTATATATATTTCATAATTATGGAATCAACAACTCAATTCACGCAAAATTAGACATTAGACACGGGCATCTAATTTTTTGTGTGAGAATAATCAATATTACTATAACATATTTGTTATAAACCATCACTAACAAACATATACTTGTAAATTTCTTTTGTAATTTAATATGCATATGGAGATTGTAACTCAAAATATTTATTTGAAAGAAAAATTCTCATTATCTTTATGCATTCTTAATATTTTAAAACAAAATGAAAGAAAATCGATTAATATGATATCTTATATTTTATACTATATTTAGTAATATCTAAATTAAATCTCTATCAAACTTTATCTTTTTATAAAAGAAAAGTAAATATATTATATCATTGTAAATAAAAAAAAATTATATTTTTTTAAAAATAACTAATATTTTAAATGTAAGTCTAAATTTAGAAAACTCATTTAGGCTCGAATAAGTTTGTGAGCATCGACATACTCGGTAAATAATGCTCGACTTAAAAAAAAAAAAAAAAGAGTCAAACTTGAACAAGACAATATTCGGCTCGATTAGGCTAGATTACATCCCTAATCAAAACCATGAAAAAAGTGAAAAAATTATGGTGTTTATGTACAATGAACTACAAAATTTTTATCAAAATATGACAATAAGTGAAAAAGTTACGGTGTTTCTGTACAATGTACTACAAAATTGAGAGGTTTCTTTCATCACAACCACGCTGCCCATCCAGGAAACATATGGCACAGACGATCGGGATCGATGGCATCTTGTATAAGTTGTTGAACCTAGAGCAGCAAAAAGGAAGTGATTTGATGAGCTTAAAATCTTTATCATGATCAAAACTAAAGAAAAAGTAAACTACGAAAAAAGGAAAAAGAAAATAGAGCAATTTCACAATAAGTTAAGATGGCCTCTTAAGAAACCAAAACAATCTTACTTCAGCTCAGAAAGATGTAAAACTATGCTCGTGTCCAGTATAATGCTGATACTGAGTTAAGCAAGTAGTACCTGCCCATGAACACTTCTCATTTCACCGTCTTCGTATCCATCTAGCTTTTGTTTGACGCGCAACAAGGCTCTTGCAGCATCTTTGTTGCCTTCATATTCATCTTCTTCGGAATCTTCCAAGCTGGCATCTAAGTCGTCATCTATATCCTAGTAAGAGAAAACAGACCAACATGAGAAGCAAAATACATCCACGCAGAGCAGCCAGGTTTCCAACATCCAACAACCGGGGATTCAGAAGGTACATATTGAGAATACGACTCAAAAATATAAATGAGTAGGATATTTATGATGAAAATCAGTTGTAAGAACTTTCTGACCAAATAATATTAAAGGAAACAGCAGTACACAAGAGAAACTTGACCAGCTGTAACACGTTTCAACATTATAATTGACAGCAGTAGTTAAATCTGGGCACCAGATAATTCAGATCCTAGTGAAATACATAAATGCACTCAAGCCTGATTCTTCAATAAAATTTTCATAAACGGGGACTCCTTTCGCAGTGTTTGAGTTGTTATTTCTTTTAACGCTATTGTAGGATGTTACGATTGTTTTTTATTCATTATTTATTTTTTTATTTCATCTTTTTATAGTATGAATTCTTAAACCCTAACCCCATACCCCATACCCCAAACTTGGTAAAGCAAATCTACACTTTAACATTATCTTTCCTTATTCCGAATATAGAACGTTGGTTTGTAGTATATAACCCTGCAGTCATATACACCAGCTGTGTAGTTGCTTTGTAGTATATAACTCTGCAGTCATATACGTTAGAGGCATGCGACCGTGGGGTTATATACACTCACTTACCAATATCTCTAAGTAGTTTTAGGGTTGTGCCCAGCGGGTTATATACACAATCATTTTCTTTTCTTCTCAGTAAAATTTTTTTTCATCATTTTTCCTTTGCACATAGGACATTGCGACCGCGCGGTTATATGGGTTACTGATAAACAATTCTTGCCTCCGTCATCTCAATATGGCTTTCATAATATTGACATCCTACAACTTTTAATACATACGAAAATACGAAACCGAATAATAATTGTTACAGTATTTAATGTATATATGTATCTTACCTTATTTAGAGTGTAGCCCTAGCCCTAGTAGTTTAGTATATATATGTGTCTGTATCTTCTATTCTATACACTGAATAATACTCTCACTTTTCTCCCCAATATGTTGGATATCTCTTTTCTCTACATGGTATCAGAGCGGGAACGATTCCTGCTCTGACCCGCGTTTCTCTTTGCCACGATACCGCTGATCGAAAAAAAAAAAAAAATTAACCCTAATTTTTTGGGCGCCGCCACTCCTCTCCAGCCGCCACCGCTGCCGCGCCGCCTTCTCTCTCCTGCTGCTGTTCTCCAGCCGTTGCATTTCTTTCTAGGGTTTGATTCTCTACCCTAATTTGTGAGCCGCCACTCTCTTTGTGCGCCGCCACCCTCTGTTCTCCAGCCACAACTGCTGTTCTCCAGCCGCTACTACATATTATCTTCTCCTAGGGTTTGATTTTCAATCCTACTCTTTCTACATCATGGCTGATTCGAAGTCTGCTACTCTAGGAACCACCATCAAATTGAATGGTTCCAATTATCTTCTATGGTCTCGTGCCTTTCTACTGTTCTTAGGCTCTCAGAAGAAAAAGATACATGTCCTCAACGCTCCTATTGATTCTCAGGATGCCAAGTATGATGCCTGGTGTGCCGATGATTGTGCTGTCATGACATGGCTTTTGAATAGCCTTGAGGATTCTGTTAGTAAGAACATCATGTTCTTGGAAACCGCTAAAGAAATGTGGGATACATTGAAAGAGATGTATTCCAACGAAAAAAATGTCTCTCGTGTCTTCGAATTATATGAGAAACTTTTCTCTCATACTCAAGGTGGCAAATCAGTCAACGACTACTTCTCTACACTCAAAGGACTTGCTGATGAAATCCTCGTCTACCATCCACTATCCTGTTCTGCCACCGAGCGAGCAACTCAATGGGAAGAATTCATGGTTGCCAAGTTCTTGTCCGGTTTGGATAGTGATCTTCGATCAGTTCGTGACAGCCTATTATCTAGTGATAATGTTCCCTCATTATCCAATGCCCTATCTCGTGTGCTGCGTGTGTCAACTGGTCGTGCAGACGATGTTGTTCCTCCCAATTCTTCAGCCATGGCTGCTCGGGGACAAAATCTTAATGTTACTGGCTCGTTTCTACCTTCCAACACGGCTGTCCACGGTCAAAATTATGCTCACGGTCAGAATTTCAATGGTAGTCGTGGTCGTGGCCGAGGTGGAGGTGGACGTGGCCGTGGTGGACGAGGTCGCGGTTCTGATCGTCGTTGTGAATATTGCCATCGTACCAATCATACTTCTGAGAACTGTTGGGAAACTTTTGGCAAACCAGGTCAACCAGGTCGGGCGAATGCAGCTGTTCCTGAGCCCCAGTCCGTGTCTAATGATGTGGTCTCAATGTCACGCGCTCAATATGACAATCTGATCCAGTCAATCAATTTGTCATCCACTGTTGCATCTACTAGTGCTGCTCCATCTATCAGTGCAGCTCCATCTACTAGTGCACCTTCTCCTATCGTTGCTTCTGCAGGTGCGTTTGCAGTGTCTCATGGTAAGTCTAAGCCTCGTCGGTTGATTCGGTGCCTCTGTTCATATTACCGGCACTAAATCTCTTTTGACATCTTTTACGCCCGTTTCCTTACCTTCGTTCGTGTCGCCGATGGCACCTCTTCTCCGGTGACGGGGATTGGTGTTGCCCGCCCCACTTCTCAACTGACCCTTGAAAATGTCATGTTTGCTTCTAAGTTTCCCGTTAGCTTATTGTCTGTTAGTCAAATTACCAAAACTCACAATTGTTCTGTCTCGTTTTTTCCTACCTATGTTATCTTTCAGGATCTGCAGACGAAGAAGACGATTGGTGGAGGACATGAGCATGATGGTGTCTACTACTTGGATTTTTTTCCTCCAGCCCCTTCACGCGCTCTTTCTGCCACCGTGTCTCCATATCAGTGGCATTGTCGTCTTGGTCATCCATCTTCCTCTAGTCTTCAGCGTTTAGTTCCTGTTTCGTCTGTTGAATTTTACTGAGTCTTGTGAGTTGGGCAAGCACCATCGCACATCGTTTCCTTCTAGAGTAGATAAACGTAGTTCTTTTGCTTTTGAGCTTGTTCATTGTGATGTTTGGGGTCAGAGTCGAGTTGAGTCTAGGGGGGCTTCAGATATTTTCCGATTTTGGTTGATGATTATTCTCGTATGACATGGTTGTATTTGCTTATAAAGAGAACCGAAGTCCCTACTGTACTAAACACCTTTTATCAAGAAATAAAAACTCAATATTCTGTCGACTTACGTATTCTTCGCACTGATAATGCTCTTGAATTTACTCAAAAGTCTATTTCTTCTTTTTGTGATTCCCGAGGCATAATTCATCAAACTTCCTGCTCTCATACTTCCCAACAAAATGGTGTTGCTGAACACAAACACCGTCATATTTTGGATGTGGCTCGTACTCTTATGTCTCACATGCATGTTCCTAAGTGGTTATGGGGTGATGCTGTCCTTACTGCATGTTTCCTTATTAATAGAATGCCTTCTAGTGTTCTTCATGGCGATATACCTTTCTCGTGTCTTCATCCTGATAAACCCTTGTACCCTGTTCCTCCTCGCATCTTTGGATGTGTTTGTTTTGTTCATGATCTCACTCCTAGGTTGGATAAGTTGTCTCCTCGTTCCATTAAGTGTGTTTTTCTTGGGTATTCTCGCACACAGAAAGGATATCGATGTCTTGATCCACTTACCAAGCGACACTATGTTTGTGCTGATGTTACTTTCTTTGAGTCTCAACCATACTTCTCTCATTCTAGCACCCCTCTTCCTCCTGCTTCCAGCACCCCTACTCCGTTGCCTACTCCAGCACCAGTGTCTCCTCATGCTCGACCCCTACAGGTCTATACCCGTCGTCCTCGACCTGTGCCTCATGTCGAACTTGTCTCTGTACCGGCCTCATGTTCTCAGCCTGCGTCATCTTCTCCTGCAGATTCTGAAAATCCCCCACCTGCCAACACTGATGATTTACCTATCGCCTTGCGCAAAGGTACAAGTACTTGCACCACTAAACACTCAGTGTCTAATTATGTCTCTTTTGCATGTTTGAGTCTTTCTTTTCGTGCTTTTGCTCTTTGTCTTTAGTCAACAGTCATTCCAACTTCTTACCTTGAGGCACTCAAACATCCTCTTTGGCGGGCTGCTATGCATGAGGAGATGCGTGCTCTTTTATCCCGTGGCACTTGGGTCCTAACAACTGCTCCTGCTTCCGCTGTTGTTGTTGCTTGTCGTTGGGTATTCGCGATCAAGTTTCTTGCTGATGGTACCATTGACCGGTACAAAGCCCGTCTTGTGGCTAAAGGGTTTACCCAGACTTATGGAGTTGATTACTTTGAGACTTTCTCTCCCACTGCTCGTTTGAACTCTATTCGCATTTTGTTCTCCTTGGCTGTCAATCTTTCTTGGCCTATGTATCAGCTTGATGTGAAGAATGCTTTTCTCTATGGTGATTTGTCTCAGACTGTCTATATGGAGCAACCTCCGGGATTTGTTGCTCAAGGGGCGGATGCTACTAAAGTCTGTTGTCTTAAGAAGGCTATTTATGGCCTTAAGCAAAGTCCCAAGGCATGGTTCGACAAGTTCAGCAGTGTTCTCGGTCATATTGGGTTTAAGCAATACAAGTCTGACCACTCTGTTTTTGTACACCATCAAACATCTGGAATTGTCGTTCTCGTTGTATATGTTGATGACATTCTTATATCTGGCAGTGATGTACAGGGAGTTGAGGACACAAAGAAATACTTGCAAGAACAGTTTGTTATTAAAGATTTGGGACGTCCTAAGTATTTCTTAGGAATTGAAATTGCTCACAGCAAGTATGGAGTCTCTCTGTCTCAGCAGAAATATGCTACAGATTTACTTAAAGAAACTGGATTGCTTGGGACTAAGCCGGTTGATACTCCTATGGATGTTGATCCGAATGTCTGGGATGATAGTGAAGATTTCTTGGAGGATAAGGCTAAGTATAGACGACTTGTTGGAAAACTCATCTACTTGACAGTAACCCGACCTGACATTTCTTTTGCGGTTGGTCTGGTTAGCCGTTTCTTGGATAAGCCTAAACAAGTTCATTGGGATGCTGCTATTCGAATTCTTCGATATATCAAGAAATCTCCGGGGAAAGGATTGTTCTTTAAGAAGACTGATCACTTGAAGATTGAAGGATACTCTGATGCTGAATATGCTGGATCTAAAACTGACCGGAAATCTACCTCTGGGTACTGCACTTACTTGGGTGGAAATTTAGTAACATGGCGGAGTAAGAAACAACAAACTGTTGCTAGATCTTCTGCAGAGGCTGAGTATAGAGCTATGGCTCATACTGCCACTGAGATGATTGGTGTAAAGAATCGCCGGGAATTGGGGTTCACTTTCAACGAACCATTACCTATGCACCGTGACAACCAAGCGGCCTATTTACATTGCTAACAATCCAGTGTTCCATGAACGGACTAAACATATTGAGGTTGACTGCCATTTCATACGTGAGTGTGTATTGAATCGCACTATTTCTACTCCATTCACTACTTCAGCTAATCAGGTTGCGGATATCTTCACTAAACCGTTGGGAGGCAAGCGGTTCTCTGAGTTATGCACCAAGCTGGATATGATCAACATATATGCTCCACTATGAGTGTTACAGTATTTAATGTATATATGTATCTTACCTTATTTAGAGTGTAGCCCTAGCCCTAGTAGTTTAGTATATATATGTGTCTGTATCTTCTATTCTATACACTGAATAATACTCTCACTTTTCTCCCCAATATGTTGGATATCTCTTTTCTCTACAATAATATACCTTTTGACGCTGCATAGCCTTCAGAGGTGATAGAGCCCACTTGTATAAAGGATCGTGGATAAAAACCTGCATAGAATTTGGATAGATTTTAATAATAATAATATATATATATATATATCAAACATAAAATAATCATATGATAATAAAAATACTATAATAAGGGTATAATAGACAAATCAAATTTTGTAAACTATGCTCTTTTATAATAGGGGTAGATATAATACATATTTAGCTTTATCATAATTAAAAATAGCAATAACATCTATCCCGTGATCGCACCTCAATAATTGTCAGCAATGCTTCTTTGTTTGTTCGCATAACAGACAGAGTTTCCTCACAGCATCTTCTAAAAACTCCTTCCACCCCAGTTACACCCATGCCGTCTATGATATCCCTTGTCAACCTAAAAGGTACCTGAGTTCCAAATTAGTTAGGATAAAATACCGAGACATGAATAGAATAATAGTGGCAGAAATGTGGTCATTAAAAACCAACTCTTTCAGGTGTTTTCAGCATCAGGCCTTGCTCAAATGCAACTCCTAAATCAATATGAATAACTTCTGCTGTAGCTTGATCAATCAAGATATTTGAGGAATGCCGATCCCCTAAACCTACAATGTAACCCACCTGCACACAATAAACTAGACTTTTATTGCTATCAGATTTGTATCATACTACCATAAGTCAAAACAAAACAAGTTCATACTCGGTATTTTATCCAAGCAAGAAAGAACCTAACATTGTGACTTCCTTATGATATTACTGAAAGAATAGATCACAATAAAAGACAAACCATTGAACTAGCGGCCACACTTCTTGTGTATGCAAGTCTCTTCTCAAACCAATCAGCAGGATGTGAAAACCTTTCCAAGAAGAAGTAATGCATAACTGGCCTGCATTGCATGATAATAAAGCCCAAGTTAGTGCAAACATTTGAAAATTGGGTGGTTTAACAAAATTCCATGCACCTGAACTTATTGCAGACTTCTTGGAATGATTTGCGCTTGTTGGTTTCCTACAACAAATGAATTGATATTTAGTTGATTGCCAGCAATGGTACCTTGTTAACTGCAGCAACTTTTGACAGAGAATATCTCCGGAGACTATGAAGAGCAAGTAAATTCTGAGGTATTGTTTGTTTCATTTACATGGGTTTGGGGCATATGTTCTCTGGTGAGTTTGGAAGAAGATAATACACATAATATTTGGTTATGTTCTAATGAAGATTAAAATTTTCTATAAGTGACAAATCTTTTTTTTTTCAATGTAACAATTTTTTGACTCGAGCTTATTTTACACTGAAAATAAATAAGTGCAATTGGGAGGATAAAATTGAATGGGCTTGGATAGTGTGATGACGGTTACATTTAAACAATGTGTTGCGGATGGTAATATATTTATCTCAGACATGTCTTCTTTTGTTTCAGTGGCACAGACAAGTTGCAATAGATGTCAAATACAGTCTTTTAAGAGTTTTAGTGGGAACATAATTCTTTCTTAAATTTTTTTCGTTCTAAATGTAAGCGGGGGTACTGAAAAGAAATTAGGCAAGAGGGAGAAACAACTAAAGATATATAGACTGGTTTTTAGATTAAAAAAAATACAGAGTTCACGCAGAATGAACAAGTAAATACACAAACTTTCACACAATTTTGGTTTTAACCCAACCTATTTTTTGGTTAGAAAATACAAGAACTTTCTAAGTCATTTTCCGTTGAAATTATGTCCTACATGGCGCCGAATTTAAGGACGAAAGAGAAGACAAGAACGATGTCGTTTTAATTATCGGAACTTAATGCCACGCAGATAAAAACCGACGCCACGTAGGACACAATTTTGATGGAAAATGAATTCGGGCTAAAAACCAATCCCCTAGCAAAGTTAGTGTATTTTTCTCACAAAAAAAATAGATTGTGTTAAAAACCAAAATTGGGTGAAAGTTTAACCCTCATTAATAATAATAAGATCTCATCAGATAGGTAACGAAACGAAAAGTTCCCTCAATAGAAGATTTAAAATGATTAACAGATACAAACAGAAATGGAATGAAACAAAATTATAATGGAATCATACGGACACATACTGTAGTCATTCGCTGCCGGCATTCCATGAATGTCCAATCTCCTACTCCATAGCAACCATGAGCGCCTCCATTTCTGGTGCTGGATAGGGAACATCCAACATATTCAACATACAATAAATCTCTTTTTTGTACCGTTATTAACATGCAAATGGTAATTATTATACTAACCTTCCAACAAGATAATCACCAAGAGGAAAAGTTCCATCTACCCATTCTAGAACTCCAGCACTGGGAGTAAAAGATACAACCTGTCTTGCCAAAAGAAATGATCTTGGAGCTATAGTGTAGAAAAGAACAAAAAAAGTGCATAACAAGATCCATGATGCTTTTTAAAGCATAAAAGAGGGCCATAACACCGTATAAAGGGGCCTGTACATAATAAACTGAATGGAACATATTGTATGAACTACATACGGTGTACACTTCTCTGGGAAGCTAAGAGAGAAAAAGAAGAGAAGAAATCAAGTGTGCGGAATGGAATAAATACAATTTATTTGAGGACCAGAATCTAGAAGACTGATAAAGCTGCCACAGTATCTCTGCAGTTGGATGATAAAATTTCAAATTTATCTTCTTTTACAATATTAAGAAATTTTATCATTCAACTGCAAACCCAACCTCACACAACTAACCAAGCAATTCATTTGTTTGAGATGGGGAAACTACCTTGTAGGTACGTATTCTTAGTCTCCTCCTCCATGTGTCACGATTATTCTGCAAGAAAGTGTTTACTAAACCAAAAAACTGTTCCATCACCTACAAGATAGTGATGACAATTTTGTGAGGGGGATTAAATCAACTAGTTCTCAATCTAAGAATTCCAGATAAAGGCTGAAGGAAATTTAAAATAGAACTATTCAATTAGCTTCCATCTAAAGAAGCGAGGGATGAGTCCAAGCTGTTTCTTAGGGATGAATACCATATTATACTGCTCTTGTACTATGTATTATTTTAAAGGCAAATAGGATCTATAAGAGAAGGTGATCAGAATTCATACAGCATCTTGTCTCAGGTCATCATTGCCAGATTTTGCAAGTTGCCGGTATCTGTTCCCATCAGAACCTAAGCATTCCACCCTTTTAGGGGCATTTATACCATTCATTACGCTGCATGTTTCAATTAAAAAAACAAAAACATCAGCAAAAAAATAACAGATTATTGATAATGAGAAGCTCATGGCAGAAAGAGGTTAAGGGTTTAGGATTTCCTGCATGAAAGCCAACTAATTGTAATTTATAATTTCAACATTAGATGGAAACCATCACCCTCAACATTTTTCCACTTAGTCCAAGATCCCTAAAATTAAAAACTTACGTGACTGAATCCATCAACCCTCTGAAGTGGGGAAAAAACCCTTCGGGATATTGACAAGTCCGGTCAACAGGAATATTAGAAGTTACAACAGGAACCTGAAAAGCCAAACATGTATCCAGATATCTCGGTAAGACACCTGTGGTCGTGTTACTTACTGATGCTACCTATCAAACCAGTAAGAGACTCCAGCGCGGAGGTATCAATTATGTAATGGTTGTCTAGTAATTCAATATCTAAAACCAACCAAAAGAAGAAAAGGAAGACGAATCTTACGCGGACAAGTTCCCGGATGCTGCGTAGTTCTCTTGGTAAAGGCACTCTTTTGTTGGCATCCTGCTGAAGGGATTTGTTATTAATTCAAACAATTAAGACAATATCTCATATTTCAGAATTCCCTAGGTACAAGGAACAGATCCAAACAGTAGAACATGTCAAGACAAGATGTAACAAAAAGGCTGTAAGAAAAACTATGACAAAACAACCACTTAATTACCTCCCTCTTCGTTTCCATTTCTGCGAGTTTAATATATATCTCCACCATTTGCTTCATCTAAATAACAAAACATACTAAATAAATAAATAAAGACAGAATATCATCTAAATAACAAAACATACTAAATAAATAAATAAAGACAGAATATACGGTACGCATATATGGTAAAATAGAACAATGAGAGCTGTACTTGTATGATGGTAGCTCCATGGTAAGACGATAGCTCTTTCAAGAGATCTTCTGCAGCAATTTTCTTATCCACATCGACCACAAATGAGTTTCTACTACGCTGCTTGTCCTTGATGCGGTCGCCATTTGCCAAGGCTAGCAGCTAATAACAAAAGGAAGAAAAAGAAAGCATACAGTGAATTTTAATTTCGCAATGCATACCACTGGGGCATGGGCATAGCTATCATGGCTCCCAAGATCTCTGCAAACCGCACGTAACTAGTAACTCAAATGCATAACATATAGATAGAATAGTAAACTAATTACAAAGGGTAGAAATAATCTAAGGATTGGAAAAACGATTACCGAAACTTGGCCATTGCAAATGCAGACGGTCTTTATCAATACAGTATAAACTTAATACCTGAAATATTGTGTGATAAGGATGATCGATGGAAATTTTCTTCACAAGAGAAAGCAATGCAAACTGCAACAACCAACAATCATGAGCGATAAGGTAAAACCGAAGACTTTGAATAATGATACAGCTGAAATAAAGTAAATCATGGAGTAATAACCTGAAAGCTTGTAGGTCCAGGAGTGTCTTTTGTGCCACCTATCCTTGATGCAATTTGGTATACCAATAGTATGAACTTATAAGATTGCACCTAGATAAATATGCAGTACACATGGAGGACATCAATCAAATCTAAAATATGGGCAAACATAATTTTACTATTTGCCTCCAGAACTAGTGAACATTAAATGATAAAACAATATTTTATTATATATTGGTATGTAATTTACCTCCTTGATAGTGCTAAGCATGCTATCCACAACAATCTGCCTATTAGAAAGATTGAACCACAGGGAAACAAGTCGAAATACCTAAGAGTACACAAACAGGGATCAAATTTTATTTAACATAGGAAGTTGGAGAAACATATAGGGAAAAAAAAAATGCCATCAACAGTATCAAAGAGAGTGATTATACCGTTCTGCATTACATAACACATGAGATATTAGAAGAAGAGAAAAAATATCGACAAATGAGTTTCCATACCGCTCGGACATCATATTTCTCGCCAATGATTAAACAACGTTTGTATCCCTCTAGAGCTGTACACAGAAAATTGTCCCTGTCTTCCTGGGGGCCAAAGGTTAAACAGTCAAAAGAATAAGATAAAGCTCCGGCCCATAAACCACAATGAGCTTCACCTCAATCAAGTTGCAAAACATACTTGTTTCATAAATATAAGTTTTCCAGCACTACCAGATGCACGAACAATCAAACCAAAAAAAGGAAAGGTTTCTGACTTATACTGAAGACTCATTTATGTCTCTTAAAAAAACAATTATTCAAGACCTTAAACTGTAAACAAGTAATAAGCAAGATATGATGAAGGTAGAACCTACTTATAACAGCTTCAAGTAATCTGACGCTTAAAACTGATAAATCCCAATAGGATTCTCTAGACTTTGAATCCTAGACTTTTACTTCAATTACATAGCAAGTACATACCCTGAGACAGCTTAAAGGCCATGCCAAATTGATCATCAACGAGCATACCTGTAACTTTTCTTCTTCTTCTTTGTCCATGGCAAGTTGCTTTTGGAGCTCTTGTATTTTTAATGTATAATCCGTTTTGTCTCCCTAGCATCCACATAGAAAACCATATTAAGATAACTTATCCTTCCCTTTAGCTACCAGTGATTTTTTTTTGTGGGGGGGGGGGGGGGGGTGTGGTTGAGGGCGTGAGATTTCATCATTAAAAAGAAAAGAGATAGAACAAGTTATATGTAGTGAATGCAAGTACATATTGCATGTGAAGGTGTAGGCGAACAGTCTGAATGGAGAGAAAGTGAAAGTACTTGCCTTTGTCGCACTCCTAAACCGCTTAATTAATGCTTCCAGCTCCTTCTTCTGCACATTACAAATAAGTTTTAAGTTGCAATTTACCAATAATCTTTATGACTGCCACTCCTCCATAGACCACCATCTTTTATGAACTTTTTATTTCTCTTTTTGTAATCTATCATGTAAATAACATACCTTGTGTTTCCGCAATCGCATTGCCACTTGCCATTCATTAGAGCCAAGTCTTTCTTCATGACTACGAAAAAGAGCATCTGCATAATGTGCAAGATGGAAATGCATTTGGTTTCTTTTTTCAACAGACAATTTGTCTGCAGAATCATATTCTTCAGCAAGATTAACAGCATGCTTCAGGTACTTCTCTAACACAGTCCTTGAGCTGCATCACAGAGAGTCAAAGTAAAATACAAACACTGAGAACATGGAGGATATGTTCAGATGTTATATGCTAAAAGACTATCCCGAAAGTGATTACTTTTCACCAGAGTTTGAAGAGTGATACTAATTCAATTTGGCCAAACTAATCCAGTTTGTCCACAAATTATGGGACATCCAATACCAAAATCTCATACCAAATTTGGCAACAAGAAAATTTGATAAATCATAGATAAAGATTATTTCCGGTTTCCGCCTTAAACACTTCACATGAGTGCAAGCAAAGCCTCCTATTTCAGTTCAGGATATTAACTAACCATCAAACCAGGGGCCATATAGTGAGTAAAGATAAATGTCATTTTAGATCTGCTGATTGATCAGTCACCATGCATTAATGTCTCTAAAGATGGTTGATACATGAGTGCAAAAAAAAAAACCATGTTTTTTGTTTTGCTATTTCAAATCAATTTTGTCAAACTACTACTAATATATCCAATAGTAGTTTTTTCTTAACCAGTATATATAAAAACATTAAATCAAGTCTATACAAGCATAAGCCATAAATGCAGAGGCTCATCATCACATCATGCTGACAAATGTATAATGTACAACATATTGGCATAGTACTAACTTGCTTGACCGAGTTTCTGCCAGCCATTTTCCAACTAAACGAAATACATCAGCAGCTTCTTCCTTTAACTGGTGATTTTGTGAAATATAGTATGCAAGGTTGATCGCCAGCTCATGCTTCCCCTGTGCCCTGAGAAGCTTAGCTTCTTCTAGCTTTTAAAGCAAGGATCACATGTGTTAGGACCCAATTAAAGATGACAACTTAGAATTGGATAGAGAGTGGATCACATAGTTTCATGAGTATGAAAGTTTATACCCTGCCAAGCCAGTACAAGTTAGAATATTCTTCTCCCATTCCAGAGCAGAGGCACATAAACTCATGCGAGGATGCAGCAGCCTGAGAAATCCTAGAGCCCTGCAGATGAAAGAATGAGCTACTGGCTTAGCCGGTCTGCTCTGGTCTATTCTGACATAAATTTACAGCTTTCTAGAGTATACCTTACGAAGAATTGCAGCTGATTCCCGAAGATGATGAACTATACTATCCATAGAATTTAAAACCCGAAGCAAGACTGTTCTAAATGCAATGAACGGTTCCAACAAATTCATATGTAGGTCTGTCTGTTTCAAAATGCACTTCCAGTTTTTATGCAGCTCTTGCAACTGTATGTTCAAATTCAGAAGTTAGTGAATTATAGAAAAACTTAACTTTTTCACAAGTATGTCCTATGGATACTGATATACAGAAACTATAGCATCAGATGACTGATGGCAATTTAAACCACTGGATATATTTATTACTCCCTCCGTCCCATTCATAACGTCCCATTTTCCTTTTTCGTTTGTCCCATTGATAACGTCCCATTTCCAAATAAGGAAATAATTAACACTTCAAAAGTGGTGGGACCAACTACTTTTCTATCTTTTTACCCTTCTCCTTAATAACCGTGCCCAAAAGAAATGGGCCTTTATGAATGGGACGGAGGGAGTATATGCATACAGAATAGATTATCGTATCAGATATACTTTGTTTTAAGATGCAGAATCTGACAGATAGTGAAGACATGGAATTATATGCCAACCATGGACCAATCTGTGGAAGTGAATCCAGTACCTGGTCTCTGAAGGGGACTGTAGGTTCAGATAGCAATTTCACTTTGTCAGAAGAAGAATCAAAATTCCCAGATGATGATCCCCAACGTAAATCCCATGCCATACCAAGATGATAAAAGATCTGGGAAGAAAATCAGACCAGAAAAGGATGATACCTCTGAAATCTCAAAGTCTCACGCAATAAGTAGATGACATACACTTTTATTAGTTTCTGTGATTGAAAGGAATCATGCCAGCCCATCAATTCCAGAGACTAAATGGGGCTTCTCCCTAACAACCAAGAAAATTGAGATCCCTAAAACTTGCTAGGAACATTTGGTACCTGAAGCTTAACAATGTTTGAGTGAATATACTCAGTGCTCTCCTTGCTTGCATGGAAGACGGACATCAAAAGAGCCTGAGTAGATTGATAACCATGAATTCCAGCAGTTATGGAATAATAAAGGTATTACTACGAGGTAGTACAGTAGTACTTACTAACCTTCTTCGACTCTTTTAACCTTGTATGAAATTCATCAAATTCTCCTCCTTGTAGTGCTCCCAAACAGCTATACCACACCAAGTAGAATGTCAGCATTCAACTAATGGCTTGAGAAAAAGAACTGAAAGATAAAAGTTCCAGAAGACTTAAGACACCACGACCTACTTACACACAAGATACAAGCAAAATACCTGTGCAAGTTTTCATTGAAATGTTGTCCATCAGTGCAATTATATGAAACTGATGACCCGGCAAGAGAATAAAGTGGACAGAAGTCCCAGTTTCCTACACGCCAAGCAGCTTCATACTGAAAAAGATAGGGAATAAAGAAAAATAAGTCATGGACAAGTGAAAGAGTGATTGAGTGATTAATGAATAAATGAAATCAAACCTGCAGCTCGATAAATTCTAAATCATGCTGAAACCGACCTCTCTGAGAAGTCAACCCTTGGCAATACACATCTAACAAATGACTACAACCAACTTTCTGTAACGATCTAATTAGTCCTTTATAAGGTTTCTTCTGCATGAAGTCATTTTCTATTTTAGAGAAGGATGCATGTTCTGCCTGTCGAGAATTCTCCTTGGAAGAATATGAAGAACCACTTAATTGCAAAGTTGGCACAGAGCGTATTTGCAAATCGTAGTATTCAAGTGCTTTGCTCCAATTACCCTCATGTTCAAAAGTGATAATCTGAGAGGTCACCTGGAAATCAAGAGAGGAGAAAATGCTTGAATTATGTTAAGGAAATGTAAGGAGGGAGTGTCATATCTGTAAAATACTGTCATATTCTGAGTGCCATGTAAATCACATGCATTTTCATGGTAATAAGATTCTACCAGCAAACTATCATCCAACTTAACAAGTTTGGATGACAATTCCAAGGAAAAAATCATGAGTGCATGGGGATATAAATTCAAGTTTCATAATCTAAGGGCATTTAAATTTAAAATCATGCTATATAGGAAATGCATTAGCTTCTTTCCTTCATACACGTGTAAGAAAGGGGATCTAAAGGAATTAAGGATGCAGTGGTCAAGCGAGCGGAACTACATTCACAGCAATATCTTGACTAACGATGACATGCAAATAGAATAACAGGAAAAAGGATAGCATGACAACTACTTTAAGAAACCCCTATCTTCTCTACGGAGCATTTGACTTTCAATGTAACATAAAGATTTGGTCAAATAATTATAAGTCTAGAACATAATTTAGTCATATAACTGCAGCTAACCTTGTGCGATTGAATAATCCCATAGAGACTGTCAGGCTCATTGATTTGGGTAACCGCTGATAGAAGTATTTCGACATGGGGTGGCAGCTGACAGAAAAAGAGAAGTAAGGAAGTGCTGCACATTGTGTATACAGTGAACAGTGGAGAAGGACAATGTATAGTGCGCAGCAGGATCCAAAAAGCAAAGCTCAACAAATCACATCATATAATTATATAAGGTGCCAAGTGAAAATACCGTTTCGTGATGAGAAAAATCAGGTCTGCCCAATGTTAGGCCATTAAAGTGCTCCTCACACCAGTGTTCAACATAAAGAAAAGCCGTAAAGTAAGACCCACAATCCTGTAGCAACAGAAGGGAAAAATTGAAGATGGAAATTACAGGAACATAGATCTCAAATACTGGGACACACAAACATGGAAGAGAAAATATACTTACAATAGCAGATTTTGCAACTACAAGATAATCCACAGAGAGCCAATAAACCTGGAGAAAGATTAACCCATAAGAATATATAAACACTGACCAGTTTTAGAGAACAAGAGATACAGTGGGAGAGAAGAGGACATTTCAAAAATGTAGTCATTAATTTGGCGATGTTTATGTCCAAACATTGAATTTTCTGGAAAGCTCTAAAAGGATCTATTTTATTGTAGCTGTGTGATCCTGAAAATTGACAATGATGTTTGCACCACAAACCAGAAACTACCCAGAACAAGTTCTAACACAAAAGCTTTCACATAAAGGACGATCCCTGACTTGAAACTGGTGTAAATAATATATTACTATGAATGTCAGAATAGAAGACCAGTCAGCTTTAGCTAAAAGATACAATAGCAGAACCTTGCAAGTAGTGCAATCATAAGAACCACGTGACAGGCATCAGTTACATGACAATGATATCTGAGGAGAAGGAGGAAGGGGGAGGGAGGGGAGAAGGAAAAAAATAAATAAATAAATAAAACAGAGAATTTTTTATGATAAAGGCTTCGTTTGGCCATCGAGCAATTTCTTAAATTGGGGTGTGAGGCTGATAAAAATCATATAATTACGACGAAGGAAGATGAGTTTTTTTAACCGAATAGACACATGGTACATATGAAACATACTAAGCTGAAATCCAAACCTTTTCCCACAGTGATGTTGAAACTACTGATCCCGATGAAGATGCCTCAGGATCCTTGACTTTCAATGATGAAGAACGGGACTTCAACCCAGAGCCAGGAGCCCTATTATTCTGTGAAACAGTAAGCTAAAGTTTCTCAATTCCTTGAAACTATGTAGCACAATGAGAGATTAAGTGCTGAGTCAAATTACAGAAGTGCATAAGAGGAATTTTTTTTCCAAAGTACACATGAAAAGAACCGAAAGAAAGCCAGGAAGAATTTCCATCAGAAAAACTGCTCCCTGGACCCTGACCAAGATATTTGCCCAAAAACTTATAAAATGGATCTAATGACTAACTCGTAACTCCAACCTTAATACTCCCTCCGTCCCAGGTTAGTGTGGTTCAACTAATATTTTATACCTCACATATAATCAAATATGACCACACTTTTAGGGGACGGAGGGAGTACTTGTTTTACACTGTGTGCAGATATTTTACACTGTATGCTTTCATACTTCGTAAATTACAACCTTGTTTTTGTTATCCTTACATTTCCATCTTATATTGCCTATATATTTCTCAATGAGTTCACCAGAGAGGGATTTTCTTGAAGTTTGAGGAGGGAAACTGAAAAGGATTCACTATATGCAGATTAGCAATTAGAAAATTCATCTGATAAATTATGCAGTTGTATTTATAAATTATTAATAGAATGTTTATTTATTGAAATCAAACTTACTCTAGTGCTCACATTGCTAGTTACGCAATAATTTGACCAGTATTATAGCAGAATCTCACGTGGTGGATGAAATAGGAAAACTATAAAAGCATGCGGTAGGTGTAAGAATCAGTGGAAAAAATAGATGTTCCCCCAGTCAAGTAGGTATTTACATGGAAATATGGTAAAAATGTATCGCATAAATCACTCCTGGAAACAATCAATGACAGAATAAAAAGATCTTGTAGAAAGCCTCTACCTTTGAAGATTTTGGCTTTTGCAGTGATGATGACTTGGTTTTTTCCATTACATGACACAGTCGAAGCTCATTTAGAGCATGCAAGAACACCTGAATTGATTTGATCAATCCATTCGACTCAATAAAGATGTTTTCTCGTACCTAGAAAAAATGAAGGGAACTTTTAATCCTGATAGTATAAATCAAAATTTATGTCAGATGGAATCACAAACCATAGTCTGAATAAACCTAACACAAAATTAGAACTGGCCTAAATATTTCTCGATCCATAACCAAGAAGTCAAGTGTCGCATGATATGACAAGCAACAGTTTTTATTTATTATCCAACAGAAAGATACAAAGTGCATTATAGTAGTCCCCTTCTGTAACTCATAAAAAAAAAGTCAAACACTAGTATCAATGACTGATCAAATCACTAGTCAAGTACTCTATGCATGAAGTACAAACAACCTTTAACATAAGTTGAAAGCCAGCGGAAAAATATAAAGTCATTTAGCATAACAAAATTAACTATCAATGTAAACCAGCTGACCACTTCAGGAGATCTAGGGATATGGAACCCATTATTCACCAACTTTCATAACCCTATTTCTCAAAATTATGTAAGAAATGTCAAACGTGCAAAAGTTTCTTTCTTTCTTTCTATATTCATTTCTTTCTTTTTCTCTCTTTCTTTTCTTTTTTCCATCTTTTTTCCTTCTTTTCTTTTTCTTTGATAAGCTGCAGAAAACTTTTAAATGAGGGTAAACAGTTCAGAGGGCAGGGTCATCCCTAACATTCCCAAGACCAACTGCCTAATCTGACAATGCAATTCCTATCTCTAGCTAAATCTGGAAAAAATTAGCAAAAGGAAACCAAAAAATAGATGCATTAAACTCTTTATGATTCAGGGCCCAATAAGCAACCATAAACAACCAATTAGCTTTATGAAATTTGATCTAGCTTTATCTTCAATCATGATCTTCATCCTTATGAATGCAGTAAATAGAAAATAATTTCTTAAGCAAGACAGCATAAAACTGATCAGTTGGAGAAGCAGGAAAATTCATGCATTTCAGTAAATGATTTATGCAGGAAAGCAACCATATAGGAATCATACTAAATGTAGTTTCCTCATGCATCAAGTCATGAAACAAATGTTCCCAAACAGTTAAACGAGTACGTCAAAGCCAAGCAAAAGTAACCTTGAATGAGATTATTTTACAGAAATCTAATTCTGAATCCTTTCTTCCAGCTATATTAACAATGATATTTGAGAAAAGATGTTCTGAAACTTCAGATTTCACCAGCACAATATCTTGGCATAATCTGAAATAAATTAAAAAATCATCAACCAGGTAAATTATTAACAGAAGACAGCTCTAAAAAAAAGTAGGTATTAAAGCTGAGATCCTTCTCAAGGAAGATGGACAACCTAAGAATAAGGTCATCACAGTAACTTATCAGGGCATAGACAAGTGGACAAATCCATGCCTCGAATGTTTTGTCAGTTGTGGTCCACACAGATGGGTCCTCTACGGAAATAGATTTAGCTGAGACATATATACAAGAAGTTAGTTGTAAATAAATGGATGAACATACAGTCTATTCCAATAAGGACAAATGAAACATCTATTATTTCCCCGGCTCTTGAGAAATTGATTGGAACCCCAGTATGGAAAAAATTCACCGTCGGGGGACAGCTTTAGTTTTAAGATTGAAACAAAAACAGGATACCTGACAGCAACTACCATGCATAGCTAAAAGCAAAGCATTTAACCTGGAAATTGTTATTACATGGCAAGCTGATCAATAAAAGCAGCAGTATCCCACAAGATAATATCTTAGTGGAAATCTCAGACACTAACAAACAATCATGAAATATGGTATAACTTATCCACTTATAATTTTCCTTTAGTACATTTAGCTTCTTACATGTTGGAGATACCAACAAGATGCTACTCATTTGTGTATATAGATGACACATATGCTCTCAGAAATATATTTTATCAAATATTAGAGCTTTGAATACAAGCAGAAAATTTTTAACTAACAGTTTACCGTTGAATTTATGCTGTAGATCTGCAATTAAACTTTGTACAAGCTTCAAATTGACACCTTTTGAGTGGACCTACAAATTATGCAGAGATAATTGAAATACCATAGTATCCACAATTTCTTTTAAAACAATCGACAAGAAAATGAAAGACCCCAAATATATAAATAAAGCAATATTCCATGGCCCTCTGTAATAAATGTGGGGAACACACCAATGTGCAGCTATTAAGTAGCACATGAAATTGTGCTATCATCGTTAACAAAAAAACAGCATAAGCAACAAAATCTCATAGTGTAGCATCTACTTATTGTCTCAATTTATGACAAATAATGGAATAAGTATGACCACTGAATTTCAAAATTCAAATAACTATAATAAGAAACATTTTGATCCTAGTCTCAAGAGATTATTGCAAAAATAGTCTCTTAAAACCAACACATAAGAAATTGAACTGAATACTAGCTCTCAAGTCTCGATGTTATAAAATCAATATAGTATATTGGGTTCTTCATTTCCAAAAGGCCCATCCTAATTGTGGCAAACAGAGGTACCAATACAGTTTTCCATAATATTATGGAAACTAATTTAAGAAAATGGGTATACACAATCACATAACATGATAAGTGAGATATAACCGATCAAGAGTAGGATTTAAACCTCAACAAGAGACCTCTCATAGGAATCCAACTGTAGCAGAGATTGTTGACCCCTTTCAGTTGAAAGAATACCCTGTGCAGGTGCACATAAAAAAATGTCAAGAACATTAGCAACTTGAAACCAAACAACCATAAACTCCTCATGAAGATAGGATTATCCTGTTCAGTATATATTGACGTACTTAAGATCTACATCAAGGCTAATTCTAAATATATATTCGCACGCCCAGCACATTATTATTCATATCTAGTTTATTATTTATTATAAGCCTTCAGATTGTCAGGTAACTACCAAAACTCATTAGAAAAGATTACAAAAGACACTACATTAAAAGTTCTTGAGCAATGGCCAACTCAATTTAAATTTACTATTTGTAATGCCCTGGGTCAAAAGGGTGGTGGCCAATGGCGTTATAGCAGCTAGCGGCACAACGGGCCACCAACTACTTGACATTATCAAAATACAGGTTAACTCGAGTTGCTAAAATAAGTCTTTGAAACATCATTTGGTGTGAGACATGACAATCAGCCCCCTGTTGGGGATGGTGCATGCCCATCGCGCTTGGCTCTGTACTCATACCACTATTAACGCCCCAGTCCCACAGGACCGAATAGGAATACGGATGCACATCTGGCGAGTAACTACCTGGCATCCGTTCTCATTTACCAAAATAATTAGGCCAAGTTGCTAGAAGAGTCCATGGAACCCACTAATGAACTTTTGAAACATGAGGTCCATGTGATGTGGGACATGACACAAGTGAAGTGACACTGCAGTGCATAGCAATGTGGTAGGGGCGGGCGAGGGCAGGCACCAGTTTGTTTGTGGTACTAGTTGAAGCGTTTTGAGAAGTAAAGAGAGAAAGATATAGCTGTATAAAGGATATGCAGAATATGCTAACAATTTTTTTACTATATAATACCAACCTCGAACATTTCAAGAATTACGGAAACCTTTCTATCTTATTCAAGAAAAAAACATTTCAGCAAAATGCTACAATTGGAACAATATTGTGAAAACTATGCATTTACAGTATTTGCCATAGGAACTAAATACAGCATTTGGTTGTATTTTCAGTAGTGTTTGCTGAACTCATTTCAATATTTCCCCTTTTTTTCCACACCTGGATCAGGTGGTGAACATAAGCCTGCCTATGCTGTACAAAAGGTTGGTGCCATGTTTGCAAAAAGTAAAAAAAAAAAATGATACAAGGCTCGTTCATAAAATGCCAAATCTGAAAATGGGTTATCTTTGGCCAATTTGGCCTATTTAAGCAAGCAAACCATCAAAAGCAAGAAACAGGACAGGCATAAGACCTCAAAACACGTAGAAACTAATGGCACTTCAACAAACTAACCCGTAAAGCTTGTGAAGCCATGTCAATTATCTCGACAGAGTCATCCATCAGATACTTCTTTAAAAGCCTCATAAGTACAAGAAGAGCCTCGTTGGACATTCTTGTATCCATGTGAATACTGGAGTCCTTTGTATTAACCACATTAACTGTTCCAGATGCAGGCGCATGAGACTCCCCTGGAAGATGGAAAACCACACGATAGGGATCACCAATACCAACCTAGAATACAGTTAAATATTCAGAAAGAAAAGTTCAGTCAATCAGTCTCGAACGATATCTTAGAGGTATTAAAATAACAATGTAAAGATACAGCAATACCCTAGATATAAAGTCGGACACCATAGCTCCAAGATCAATTGTGTTATCTAAGCTGCATATAGGTACAAGATTCCAGAAAGCATGAACAATTTCACTGTCTGAATGCCAATATTCATCTTTGAGAAAATCCTCATCAAGTTCCTTCTGTAGATGCTTTCCTTGTGTAGACATATTCATATGCAATGCTTTCAGACTGCAAGAAAAATAATCATTAAATAAAATTTAACGTAATTATATATACCCTTAAAGAGGTAAGTACCTGCAAAGAAGTATTCTAGGCGGTACGTAGTGGGACTTCTTGACGAGCTAAAAAATGACAAAAATAGAAGCCATGTTAGAGTTGGAAAAGTAGAAAACACACTAGATATAAATGGTGAGTCGCCTAACTACAAACCAAGGAATCAAGCAAACATGAGGATGATACCACTTGCTTACATTAAGTAGATGAACTCTTGGTGAGTAGGTTTCACATATTTTCTGATGGAACTTTCGTACATCATTGAATGTATCAAGTTCAGGGAAGGGTTCTAGCTCCTGAAGTAGCATGTCAACAAATGATCACGAACAGTTAGAATCAAAATCCCTGAAAGTAAACATAGAACAAAAAAAAATAACAGAAACAATTTCTACAACTGTAACAAAGATGAGAATAATTGCAGCAAAGATATACCAAGCAATACCTTAATGTATTCATGGAGAGATGAATCAGAACTGATAGTAAGCTGATGAAGCAGTGATACCAGTTGAGAAGAAGCAGTCGCGGAGATCTTGCCATAAGAGTCACAGGGAACACAGCATGCAACCAACTTAGACACCAGAAACTGGAGTAAAGCAACTCCATTAGTGTCAAATATTATAGGCACTTAAAAAACAGAAAGATGTGATCTTACCTGAAGTTGTTCGCCCAGAACTCTTGTAGTCTGGCCTGTTGGGTTATCTCTTGATATCTTCAGTAATGTG
Organism: Agastache rugosa; assembly: GCA_031470985.1. Classification (NCBI taxonomy): domain Eukaryota; kingdom Viridiplantae; phylum Streptophyta; class Magnoliopsida; order Lamiales; family Lamiaceae; genus Agastache; species Agastache rugosa. Next base: position 31,934,140 of record CM062605.1, read on the forward strand.
GAGATAATGCGGCAACATTGATCCATTAAATAATGGGAACCAATGAATTGACCAGTCAAATTCAGAAGGTAACTACCCACCAAGATAAGAAAAGGTTAGAGTGCACTATGAGCAAAATCATACTGTTTTATTCCACAATGAGGACAAGATGGGCAAGGAGGCCAGATAGATAAAAGGTCCACTTAGCTTCTTAATTATGCCCAACAATCATTTTCAGTTGAAAAATTTTAATGGCTCGCATTGACAGAGAATTAGGGGGTGGGGGAGGGGGAATAAAGAAGAGGAAGAAGAAGAATGAACTGCATCAGTTTTTTTGCTTGAAAATAAGATAAGCACCACTATACTATAATTAATTACCTAGTCCTACATGCAAAGATGTAAAGCAAACACTCACTTGAAAGTACTAGGAATAGCAGCCCTAAACCCAAGCAAATTGACAAGCACTTCAATGCCAGCAAAATGGTTACATTTATGGCGGTGATGAGCTGCAGTAGTAACTTTATAATGCATATCAACAATAAACTGCACAAAAATGATGACAAACAATTAAGAAATAGAACAGCATTGATCAATATCAATGATGAACTGGATGAAACCACCTAAACAATAAACAGCATTCATCAATATTTGAATAAAATGTTAGAATCCTAAAAGGAAGTGACATAAGATCTAGTAAATCACCATAAAAACTCTGTCCGGCCTGAATATGTTGATCTTGTCAGCAAGGTTGTGATTTCTAGACTGATCCTCACTGAAAAAGAAAAGTAAGCAAACTGGGAATTGCAAAGTTTGCACAGAGGAGGAAAGTAACTTGAAGAACTAATAAATGGTACTGCACCTATCCAAGAATCCATCAACAACGGTTTGAACAGCATATGCAATTACATCTTTCGAGAAGAAAGGAAGTGGAGGGTCCAATACACTGGAAGCCAAAGACAAAGTGTGATTCACAATAGAAACCTGCGCATAATGAGAATAACAATGAGAACTCTCATATTTTTTAGAGAAAAATTCCGAGTTTCGCATAAGAACACTCTGATTGCATTCTCTGCGTGAAATATTAAGACTAATGATATTGACACTAAAGTCGTGGATCTTACCATACGCTTCTTAATTAGTTCGTCTCTTTCAAGCTCAGATATTTCAGCAATTTGTAGGATAGAAGTTCCCAGCACTCTAGATCCCTTATCTGAGCCAGCTTTCTTGCTGCAGTGCAAAGCCATACTGATAGAAAAGATGTGTACGAAGTGATGCTTAACTAAATCAGCACAAGGCTGGCAAGCAACCTGGTAAGCAGAAAATGTTCGCAAAATTCATAAGTTCCAAAATAGTTAACAAAAGGCGAAATAAGAATAATATAAAGATACAAAACGGATCAAGACAAGAAACCTGCTTTCTCAATTCCAATTTCATTAGACCAAGAACAAATGGTTGCTAACTAAAATAAAGTCAAGGTAATCCCTTTTTTTTAGGGTAAGTCAAGGTAATCTTAAATAAAATATGGCAAAGATGGTGCCAAAAGCATTTCTAGGGGAAGGGGAATGGACAATCAGAAATTTCTACCTTAGCAACCCATTTTACATTGGAAGTATCCTCTTGCACGATCAGGGCAGGCAGGAGCCACTGGCAACAATATTGCATGAAGTTCACTGGCTCCACATTCAAGACGTAAAGATCTCTCGTCTGTGAAATCAATTAATAATTGAAGTAGTAGATTGCTCTTAACTCTAAGAATAAATGTTAAGCTCAACTGGATGATATATCAGATATTACCTCAACAAGTGCAACTAAGCTGACTCCACAAGTAACCCAACAGAAAATGATTGACCCAATAAGCTCTTCCATGTACTGGAATCAATTTTAGAATACAAAATTATACGAAGATGAAATGGTAGGTGCTTTCTGCATAATACATTTTTTAACAGGAATGTACTTATCACCTTTGCCCTGCTTGTATAATGTAGTTCCTTCGATAAACTATCGAGCAAGGCAGACACCAATTCTCTGAATAAGGATCAAGATATCAGAAACCAAGGCAGGGTTGTTGGAATATGAAGAATTAGCTATTTTTGCTAATTTTTTACCTTTGACAGGGTTCAATGGCAGCAACAACACACATCATAAAAATAGCCTGCATGTGAAACTTATCACTCATAATAGTGATCGAGTCAACTTATTTCTCTCTACTAGGGAACTGATAACAACAAAAACACATGCTGAATCTTATTTATGGTCCATCATCATAGAATTCCCTCATAATTATCTAGTATTTCGGAAGAGCTAATGAGCAAATGACTCTTTATCTTGCTCAGGCAAAAGAAAATTGAGGAAGTAACAAAAACAACATAAACCATTAACTGTAGCAACAAACTTTTAAGCATGATTAAGATGATTTAATCAGCACAAATCAAGCTAACATTAGTTATCCTCACAATGTAAAATAACCTAATACAACAAAACTTCTTCAGGCTACATCGGTAGTTAACTTATAAAAGCATAACTAATCCATAAATATCAAGCAGGTCTCACTTTATACAGTTGATATCTCTTGATATTGTCATTGAAGGTTTACCTATAGATGATCCCACCATGATAGTAAAGCTGTGTCTAAGTTTGTCCATAATTGTTATGCTAAAGAAAACAAATGTAGTAATGACTAGCCAGCATTGCAATCAGTGCTATTTACTGAACCTGTAATGATATACTCCCTCCGTCCCATTCATAACGTCCCGTTTCCATTTTAGTCCGTCTCACTCATAATGTTCCCTTTCTAAATAAGGAAATAATTATAGCCTTAATCATCTAATATTAGTTTGGTTAAATAATTAGGAAACTAATACTAGATGATTAAGGCCCTAATTATTTCCTTATTTAGAAAGGGAACGTTATGAATGAGACAGACTAAAATGGAAACGGGACGTTATGGATGGGACGGAGGGAGTATTAGATTGAATCATTTTCAGAAAATTTAGGATGATATTAGGTACGTTTTTAGTTTCAGTTTCTGGAAAGCACATAAAACAGAAACTACCAGTCACGTGCATATTGCAGCTAAATTAGAGCAATACATAAAACTGTGCGAATAGATGTCTATTCCACTTCATCTCAGTGAGAACCTATGTTCAAGCCTTTCAACCAAATAATAGAAGAATAGGTGCATGTCAGCTGGAAGGAGGACTATAAGTACCTCTAACTCCACTTTTTCACTGTGCAGCACAAGGTGCATAAGAGTTATTAGAGTAGTTTCCATCATTGGAGCAGGCTGAGGACCCACAGGTAAAACTCTATCTGCCTTAATAACTCTTTCCTTTGACGCCATGACCAACTTCACACCAAAATTTGAACTGAAATAAGATATATTGACTTAGATATTTTAGAAGAGAACATAAATAAATAATAGATCAGCACAAAAGGAAGAGGAACTTCTACAAACTCAACCAGCCGATATGTAACAGAAGGTTGTCCCCTCTCTTATTAGCGGCTATGCACAATAAGTTATATCATGTCTTTGTTCTGTTCCATTCAGCACCTTTTCATGGTACTGATGTTTCTTATTTTCAAGCTTGATACAATTCTTGCAATTTGGTGAGTTCCACTCTTTTAAATTCTAATTGTTCGCTAGTGGGCATAATAAGCCTGTAGCAATAGCAAGATTCATTATTTCATTAATACCAAAATTCAGGGTTCATAACTATTCTAGTGAAATCTTGAGAACATGCCTCGCATATCTTCCAAACCAAACTTCTTCAGTTATTTCTCCGAAATTTGAACAACATTTTAAGCTAAAGGTGTACATAGACTGAGACCTGACTGAAATTAACATCATCAAATTTTGATGTCATGGTGCTTGTTACTTTGTACAATACACGGGCAATGCAGCAATCACTTGCATTATTTCATATAGCTCCATCAAATATTTTTATTACAGACAGACTAAATATATTGTCACTCCCCCTCCCCCCCCCCCCCACCAATTGGGGGCATGAGTGAAAATTTTAATCCATAAAGTTGTTCACTTCTTTCTAGCAACTTGAAAATTAATACACCGTGGTTATTAAGACTGAGATTATGTAATAAAATATTTCTGATTAACCTACCATAAATCTTGGAAGAGCTCAACATGACCGTCCCATGTCTCGAAAAGAACACCAATCCGACGTGCTAAGAAAAATCTAACTCGGTAATCAGGATCCCGGAGCAGCATAAACAGCTTATCAATCATTGACTGGTTACAAACATGACACAGAACAATTTTTAAACCATGTGAATTATAAATAAATAAAAGAGAAAGTAAATGAATGAATTTATTGTTGAATACTTGCAGTTTCCTCGGCGAGAAATGGTTTACTACCTGAGCAATTTGAGGTCTGAATGATACAAAATTGCATATGCAGTCAACAAGTTTAGTGCGATCATACCAATCCAGAAAACCATTTGCTGAGACTCTATTCACCAAATCTCCAAGAGAAATCAAGCACTGAATAGACCAATAAACTTAGTTAAAGAACAGTAATTATCTATCCTGGAAATGTTTATGAATAAGAAACAGAGTTGCAACAGAAAAAAAAATATTATGGTTCAGACAATTTCATTACAATACAAGGAGAAAAATGAGATATGCCAACCACGACATCAAAATTACTCTACCCAACTTTCAAGGAAAAAGTATAGAACGCCATTTGATTGGAATTTGGAAAAGCTAAAAAGTTACAAAAATCAATTTGGAATACATGAAGGTGTAAATGAGAAATCAAGTTTAATAACAAAATAGAATCAAAAACTCCTTTTACTTATAGGAAATTGTAGTTCCTTTTCTCACTATATACACCTTATTCTTGTTCTTGTCTAACGTCAATAAATTCTTCCAAGTTCCAAGTGAAGATCATGCCCACCTATTACTCAAGCCAGCATCCTGCCGTCAATGTAGCATCTTATGATATAACTTGATAGCTTGCCGTGAAAGTATTAAAAAGATTGTATCTTCCTTTTGTTTTTCATAAATCAAAGCTATCAGTCAGCATAAGTCATAGTAATCCTTGGAAAATAATAACTAATCTATATGGAGTATATTTCTTCATGTGTCCTCATCCAAATTGGCTAGGGGATGTACTATTGTTGAACCATACGCCTCTTAGCAAGATTTTCCCATTCCCTTTCTACCATTTAGCTTTATTTCTTTATAGTCTTCATAGTATGTAAAGGTAGACAGAAATAGTCATATAGGAGAACACCTAACTATATCATCATTGTAGGTAAAGGATAAAGACTCCCATAATAAAGACAAAAGAAGGATTATGTCTGCTCTATTTGTACTGAGAGCTCTAAGTTTAATTTTCTCAGGAAACAATACAAGTCAGACCATGATCTCAAACATTTCCCTCCTGTTTCATGCAACAAGACTTTGCCATCACATCAATGATCTCAGTCAAACTGATCCAAAAGCCTTCTTTAGTAGGAACTTGAAACAGATTGTTAATACCTAAGGCACCAGTTCAACAAGGCGTAAGGGGTATACCTCTTCAGACACACTTTCTCCTGAAGTATAGGTGATATTCTTATGTTTCCCAGAACCACCTGTAATAAGAAGGCTTCTAACCAAACTATAAATTCCGCCTAGGATATGTGAGCTGTGGAGTTTAAAATTCTCCCATATTTCTATAACATCTGTCATAGACTTAACCTGCAAAGAACAAAAATGATTTCAAACATAATTAATCAATGAAATCAAAATGATTTATCGGATAGCCAATATAAGCAGCATACCATATCTGACAGCTGTCTGGAGGAAGACCAGTGAGGATGCTCACAAAGAATGAATAGGAACTTTTCAGAAACCTGCTCCATCACCAAAAATTAATAAATAATTGCAAGTATAAACGACATGTGAGGGCTTTGGATGATGTACCTTTGAATCCCTCTCTTTCTCCTTAAGGTTAAACAAGATTTCCCAGGTAACTGATGGTAAAATTGAGAAAAAAATTGACATGATTAATAGTAAGTCCATTTTCTGAGTTGCTGATGAAGTGGAAACTGCAGAAGTCTGATCACCGTGAGCAGTTAAACTGTCTAAATCACCAGATTCACTATTCATATCCAATTCCATGTCCAAAATTAAGCTTTTGCTGCTATGTGAAGGCACGGGATCATGAGTTGGCACGATCTCAGATAAGTCAGGAAAGGTTAACTTTCCATTAGGGTTTTTTCTGCACCCCGAAAACATGTCATACAGTTTTGCCAAGCTTTTCAAAAATCTCTCAGCAGACTGAATGATTCTAGGATATAATTCCATAATGGTTTCACCTTTCTCTTGGCATATTCTAAGCAGAGGCGAGCGAATAAAGCTTCTAAGTGAAGCAACAGTCATTTCTGTGTGATCGAAAAAAGAGTTCGCGCCTGAACAACCAGATATAACATCATTGAACGTTTTTTCAACCACTAAAATAGATTGATCCAGCAATTCTATTATGACTTCGCCCAATTTGGAAAAGAAAGGGGAGATCGCCTCTCTGGTCCTGGTTATGATAATTATATAAAAATATGATGATTAGAATTTATCTTCCATATCAATCATTAATGAGTTATAAGTACTATCAAGAAAAAGAAAACACACACACACAAAGGAAACAAACTAATCATAAAGATGATGAACGAGATGCAACATACAATGTGTCATTACAATGTTATATACCTGACCCAACTGAAGAGTTGAGTTATTACTAAAAGTGTGTCAAGTGCTAGCACATGGAGACGAGATATAAAAACTTGGCCAAATATTAAGTTCTAAATTTCAAAAAAAATGTCATGTTAAAGGATTGTTGGATGAATGCATACACTTAATTCAATGCACTTGAAGCAGAGGTCAAAGATTTGTAACTAAATAATTATTGCTCAATATGAGAAACAAAAAGATCGATTGAAATGGAAAAGTTACCTTGTTGCATAAGAGCAATACATGAAATTTGATAGTAGAGCACATACACTGAGGAGTTCAGAGAGTAGCATATTTTCAATATCATTATCTATCATACATTCTAAAACATAATTTTCCATCTCATAAAGCAGCTGATCTCTTAGTTCCCGGGGTAGATGTATATGTTGGTAGTTCTCTGAAGAACGGACCTAAAATTATCAAAGGTAATCATCAGTGAGCATCAAGCAAAAATGCCACGGATTAATTCAGAAAGAAAAAGAAAATAAAAGAGAAAAGCAGAGAGATAAAGCACCCTTGGACCAGAATCATTATCAATCCTTGCAAGGACATCCACCGAGCATTCAAAAAACCCATGCAGATTTTCGAGTGAATGTTCCTCTTCCTACCACCGAATAGCATTTAATTTCTCAAAAAAATGTAACCGTAATGGCATAGATATATAAGAGTTCAGCGTTCAAGAATGAAATTGTAAGAACATACCTTAGCCCATTCCTCCATGGCTTCGAACACATAGAATAACGGTGAATCTCCTCGAGACTCATTTATTGGAGGAGCAGAACCAACACTAAGAGCAAATGAAGCAGCTGGTATCACAACTACCAACCGGTCATTCAATGACGCGCATTCCTATGTAAAAATACATCAATCTTAAATTATGAACCAATATCTGTCAGCCTTCACCAAACACACACCCACAGACACACACATGAAGGAGAATCAGGAGATATGATACCAAGAATTATTAGTCTTTATTATAAGGGTTAATTGCAGGAAATAACACAATTATTACACCGAATTTGTAATTTTCACACAACCTTTTAAAATGTTACAATTACAACATCTTTTATTTTTGTTGCACATACGACATCCCCAAATTTTTCAGCGAAGTTTGTCCAACATAAGCGTTGAGACGATGTCTTTGCACTGTTGTAATTGCAATTCTTTAAAAGTCATGTAAATATTACAAATTCGGGTATTGTTATGTTATTTCCAAAAATTAACCCTTATCAAGAAAATTTTTACAAATATTGAAAATTATAAGCAAAATTATTTTGAATTAACTTGAGAAATTAGATAATTGGTGTGACATTCAACTTGCTGTTAGTTAGATAATTGATTAAGCATCACTATAGTTCAACTTGATATCATACACACTGTAACACACAATTGTTTGCAACAAGAATCATTAACAAATAATATATATAGAGTTGGAAAATAAACAAAAAGATAAAGTAGAACTGTATGAGGAAGCATTATAGTGCATTTTCAAGAAGTATATAAATATATTGAGTAATATTGTAACATTGAAGAGATTACCTTCAAGTTGAAAGAAGCCAAAACTGTCCGTAACATGTTTTGTCTGAGATAGAAAGCATCTCGAGGATCACCCTACAAAGAGTGAGAAAGAACTTTGAAGTTAATTAAACTACTCTCCCAGTGAATAACACCATTATTTGTAAATTCTAATACCATTTTTGTCACATGACCTACAAGGACAACACCGGTCAGCAACTACACCATACTCACCTCGTTGGGAAATATTAATTTTTTTTATGATAGATTACACTCATATTTTACTCCAATTAAACTCTTTTACTCCCACGCTCAAAGAGGGATATCTTCTTTTTGAAGATAAAAATGAGTTACTTATAAAGAAAAATTTAAGGCAGCAAGACAAGGAATGCAGAGAAAGATTAAGAAAGTAAAGAATGCTACTCCAAAGTCTGATAGTATCGTATACAAAGAAAGCTTTAAATTTGCTTTGTGGTTTAAACCCCATATGCAACAATATTTCAAGGAGCGAGCAGCAATTGCATCGAAAAATTCCTGCATCATATCTTTGATAATGATTCATGCGCATGTATACACATTGCATTCAAGGCATCCTGCTTTATGTTGTATATAAAACAAGATGAAATGTAGAATATCAACAAGGTGGAAAACAGATTTTAAGATAGTTCTGTTTAAACAAGGAGTAGGATAGGCCTGAGGATCTTACTTGAGAAGCTTTGCTGGAAAAGTAGCATGAGATGAAGAACAAAACAGACCTGAATTTTATATCCAGAATTAGTGTCCAGAAAGAATAGTTCTAGGGATAATTCATGATACCAGATAGACATTCTAATGCATCAAGCTCATTGGCTTATTCAAATACAATCAGAATTATATTAAGAAAATCAATAACTTGAGAGATGAAAATTTACAAAAGCAATAAACAATCCACCTTCAACTATTAGCATCATGTAAAACAACAAGGATGATGAGATGTGAGGTAAATGCTAAAGTCAAATATGTCAATTCGTAAATGTGAATCACTCACATGGAAGGTGAGCGTTTAAATACACGAAGGTCCCATATCTCAGGAGAAACGATATATGAATCTTTTGTATCCTAGAAAAGGAAAAGAAAACTTGGACATTGAGAAGGAAATCAACAGATTAGACTATAATCCATTTATAGTAAATCAAGTGCTATGATCCAGGTAAAAATTAACAGAATAATCAATCGCTGTGGTCTTACACTCAACATAATGTTGCAAAGGAGCATCAAAGCAGCATCCACCTGCAGAATACATGCAAAAAGACTTGAGAACAGCTATTCAAGCATTTTAAGCGCTATGATAAAGCTTAAGTGTGGCATGTCCATTCGAACTTCTCAGAAACAAGAAAGTCTTATAATTGTCACTGGGAGAACATCTTGTGTCCTGTATGTAATTCTGCTAATTATGCTAGCCCTATTTAGTATAGAAGGTACATACCACAAAAGAAAAAGATGAGGGAGCATCAATGAAGCAAATCTAAGACTATCTTTTCATTTCAAGCTAGATTGTGAGTTATGAAATCAACCATAACAAATGTTCATTGTTATTCTCTTTCCTTTTTTAGTTCACATTCGAAGCTAAATAGCATCTGAGGCCTCAACGTATTTATAACTCTTTTAGTTAACTAAATATTCACCCGAAAGTAACTCTGTCATAAGTATATTTATCATGTTGATTGATAAAGAAGTTGTTACTACGGTCGGCAATTTGGACAATCAGCTTTTAGGGGCTGCTTTAATCCATGTTCTACATTTGAATAGACAAGTGCGTCTTATGACTCTTATCAGGACCTAGTGAACCAACCTCAGCTTTTTTTAATTGTTTTATGTTAGAAATATAGTGTTATTTATGGTATGAAAGAATAGGGTTTAAAACCTTGTTTAGCTTAGAATTTCTTGTATATATAGGTGCATTGTTGATCAGTTGAATAATACACAGAAAATCGTCCCAAACTATGTTTTACATTACGTTTGCACATGGTACCAGAGCAAACGATTTAGGGTTTGAGAATTAGAATTATATTTTTTGTTTAAGAGGGTGCCGCCACCCATCTCAATTCTAAGAATCGCCGGTCGACACCTCCGACAGAGGGAGAAGCGCCACCATCTGGCAAACCGCCACTAGAAATTTTGCAGTCGGAAACCGCACATGTGGCCCACACGCACCGCCGCCATCCGTTGCCGTCAGATCTTCCGATGGCACGTGAGCGCGCGGGGTTGCCGGAATTCTAGCCGGTCAAATCTGTTCAATTCGTCTCGACATATTCTTCTCGATCCATGCGCCTTCTTACCATATCAGTGTTAGATTTTGTTTCAATACACTTTTTGTTGGGAATTTCAAATTCTATTTGATGATTTGGTTTGTTGTAGTCCATTATATCTGAAAACGAGAATAGAATGATTGATATTGTCCCTATGATGACTAGAATCATAGAACACAAACTTAATCCTAAAAATTATATGGATTGGCGTCAGACTATTGAACTTTATCTCTTGAGTATGTCTATGGAATATGGATAAATTTACTTGGCTTCGAGAGAATGCTCGGGAGTTCTTGCAGATTCGTAATTCTATCAGTAGTGAGGTCGTTGGGATGATGACCCACTGCAAGACAGTCAAAACTCTCATGTCGTATCTTGACTTCTTGTAGTCGGGGAAAAGCAAATATTTCCCGAATCTATGATGTGTGTCACGCATTCTATAGGCCAGACAAAGGGGATAGATCGGTTAGTATTTCATGGAGTTCAAGAAAACATATGAAGAACTCAATGCACTGTCAGTACTGATATCAATGTCCAGCATGCCCAACGGGAGAAGATGGCTATGATGAGTTTTTTGGCAGGCCTTCCGATTGACTTTGAGACGGCTAAATCGCAGATTTTGTCCGACTCTCAAATTTCATCTTTGCAAGAGGCTTTTAGTGGGATTTTTCGGACTGAACGCCCAAACTCTGTCCCAGACTCTCACCTCGAGAGTGTTCTTGTCAGTCGTGCTCCTACATATGAGCCTGGAAAGACTCAGTACAAACACAGCGGGACCAAAGGACAAACTTCAACATCTCGGGGGCAGTTGGTCTGTAGAGTGTCATTATTGTCATGAATTTGGACATATCAAGAGGGACTGTCCGAAATTGCGCAATAAGAAGCCTCCTCCGTCCGCTCATGCGGCTGAAAGTGGCAATCATAGTGGCCCATCTAGTGACTCCATCACCATTTCAGCCAATGAGTATGCGAAGTTGTTGCAGCCCATTTTTTTGCCTTTTGTGCTAAAATTAAGACTCAATTTGGTGTGCATGTCAAAATTTTGCAAAGTGATAATGTTAAGGAATATCTATCTGATATTTTTCATAATTATATGATGCACAATGGTATTCTTCATCAAACTTCTTGTGTTGACATACCATCTCAAAATGGTGTTGCCGAAAGAAAAAATAGGCATCTTTTGAAACTGCTACAGCTTTGTTATTTACTCGACAATTTCTTAAATGTTTTTGGGCTGATTCTGTCTCTACCTCTACTGCTTGTTTTCTCATCAATCGCATGCCATCTTCTGTTCTTCGTGGTGAGTCTCCATTTCATGTTCTTTTTCCATCCCAACCTTCATTTCCGGTTGAGCCCAAAATATTTGGTAGCATATGCTTTGTTCAAGATGTTCGGCCTCAAGTTACAAAATTGGATCCTAAGTCTTTAAAGTGTATATTTTTGGACTATTCTAAGGTCAAAGGGGTTATCAGTGTTTTTGTCCTAGTCTCAACAAATATCTAGTTTTCATTGATATCTCATTTTCAGAACATATACCTTACTCTCCCGACTCCACTCCTCCTACTGAGGAGTACGATCCAGACTTTCTCAATTATATAGTTTCCTCTCCAGTTGTTCCACCATCCAAGTCTGCTAAGCCACTCATCATGCAAACATACTCCCGTCGTCCTTCTTCCGTGCCTACTACTATTGAGGTGGTTCCTGAATCCTCTACGTGTCCCAATGAGCCAATACCTTCATTGTTAAATCCGACTCCGAGTGATGGATTGCTCTTCACAAAGGTAAGCGCTCTTGTACCTATCCCATTGTTTCTATGGTCCCCTATGCTCATTTGCCTCCGGCCATTCATGCTCTTGTTGCTTCTCTTGTTCGTATTCCTAAAACTATTGTTGAAGCTTTGGCTCATTCTAGTTGGACTGCTGATATGGTTGAGGAGGAGATGAATGCTTTGATAGCTAATGTGACTTGGGTTCTTGTTAAACTTCTTCCTGGTAAACGATCCATTGGATGTAAGTGAGCGTTTACAATCAAAGTTAATCCTGATGGCTCCATTTCTCGTTTAAAAGATCATCTTGTAGCGAAAGGCTATGCTCAGATTCATGGTGTTGATTATTCTGAAACTTTATCTCCTATTGCTAAGTTGACTTCTATTCGGCTCTTGATTTTGTTGGTTGCCTCTAATCATTAGCCTTTGCATCAGTTAGATATCAAAAATGCATTTCTCCATGGTGATCTCCTTGATAACATCTATATGGAGCAACCACCTGGCTTTGTTGCTCATGGGGAGTCTCATAAGGTTTGTTATCTTTGTAAATCATTGGATAGTTTGAAACAGAGTCCTCGTGCATGATTTGGTACATTTACTCGTGCTCTTGAGAAGTTTGGTATGAAGTAGAGTAAATCTGATGATTCAGTTTTCTACAAACATTCTGATCGTGGCATTATACTGTTGGTAGTTTATGTTGATGATATTGTGATCACTGGTAGTGATTTTGAAGGCATTGCATCTCTAAAAGCATTTTTCGCTACTCAATTTGATACTAAGGATTTGGGAGAGCTTAAGTATTTTCTAGGTATTGAAGCGATTAGAAGCAAGAAAGGAAGAATTTTCTTGTCTCAAAGGAAGTATGTGCTTGATTTAGGAAAGTTGGAAGCTAAACCGTGCAGCACTTCAATGGCTCCTAACTTACAACTTATAAAGGATGGTGTTATTTATGGTGTGATAGAATAAGGTTTAATACCTTCCTTGTTTAGCTTAGAATCTCTTATGTATATAGGTGCATTGATTAGTTGAATAATATACAGAAAATCGTCACAAACTATGTTTTACATTACATTTGAACATTTTCATTCTGCAATTTATTGTGGCAACTCAATGTTCAAGTCCCAATTATCTCATGATACGTGTACAAAAACTTGAAGAGCTTTAACTTGGGTCTGGTAAATTGGGAAAAGTTTACGAAGAGATACACTTGATGCAATTACAAGTTTATTTTCTGCAACTCCTAGAGCCTCACTTGGTTAATTCAAGCATCCACCCAAATAAATATACCCAGGTCTGACCACAAAAATGGTGTCTTTTGCGAAGAACTTGCTATCTCTGCAAATAATTTTCTATGGCAAGCAAAAGTTTGTCTACCTATCCATCGATCTTTATAATATATATAGGGGCAAGTGGGTTAATAGCACTTTTGAGATAAAAAAAAATATTAATTATAACATCCCTTTTAAAAACTACAAAAAATAGCACTATTTGACTTTTTTGCCCATTCTTCCGGATTTTAACATCAACATAATATGTGAAATCACATCACTATAATATGTGAAAGCACAAATATGTACATGTGCTTTCACATAAAAAAATTTGTAAAATCACAATCATGTGAAAATCACACATAAAAATATGTTAAACAATACAAATGTTGATTTATACATGTGCTTTCACATAAAAAAATTGTGAAATCACAATGATGTGAAAATCACACGTATAAAAATATGTGAATTCACATTTTGGCAAATGTGAAATTGTACAAATGGTGGTTTATACATGCGCTTTCACATAAAAAAATTATGAAATCACAATTATATGAAAATCACACATAATAATATGTGAATTCACTTTTTTGCAAATGTGAAAACTATAGGATATGGAGGTCATTAAATAAAAGAATTAGGGGCAAAAAAGTCACAAAGTGCTATTTTTGTAGTTTTTAAAAAGGGTGCTATAATTAGTATTTTTGAACTCAAAAATGCTATTATCCTACAATTCCTCATATATTACTATAAAAAAGACTAATAATAGTAATAGCAAATTTTTCCCACCTAAATTCACGTTCTATAAGTAAAGCAGCCAAACTATAATCAGTTACAATGTCCAGGCAATACTTACAATTAAGGTGACATTTATGAATGCAGGCAAACTACGCATGACAGAACTCCATATGACATACCAACCTTTCTCAACCTGCAACAAAATTCGAAGAGCTTCAAAGAACGAAATCAAAATATTGAAGGCACAAGTAAAACAATTAACTAATAGTGTTGCCAAATTGAACAAAAATGTTCAATCATCCAAGGCATTACTTAAAAACTTATCTGTTAGTTCTCTAGATTTGAACTATGTAATAATTATAAAGGAAAAGGCATTCCTGTATTAGTGAAAGAATGTGTGTTATTGTAATCCTTGATTTTGTATGTTCTTAATCAATTACCACTTTGTATTTTAATAGTATTTTCATTTTCATTTTTATCCTTTCACGTAAGCTTGCCACTGTGAGTAGTATATCAAATTGTGCTATGAAATTAAAAGTAATTAAAAAGACACATGTAGTGTATCATCTTTTGTGAATTTTCCCATTTCATTGGCTTATTAAGATGACAGAAAGATCAGCATCTCATAGTCAAAAAATATTGATTTAACTGCATGAAGTTATACTGGTCCTCACCATGTAAGTAAAACAAATGATGGTCGCAGTTGCCACAACCATTTTTCTTCTTTTTTTATTTTTGATAAGAAATGAAGGAATTTCATTAATAAAGAAAATAACAGTACAATGGACGAGTCATTAATAATGAATTAGTCATCTCTTCTCATGCCTAGACTATATTTGCTAACATAAGAAGGGCACTGTAACAACGCCATAACTCATAAGTCAAATAATATATAGCTTCGTTTCTCAAATAATCCAACTTAATAAGCAGCTAAGTAGATGACTTCAACATGTATCATCATATGATGTTCGTGCTATCATAACCATCCCACAGAGACACCAAATAAAAAGTGAATTTAGAGTAGTAGTTCAATCAAATAATTGAGTATACCTCATTTCTGGCAGGAGAAGAAACCTTTGGTGACAATTCCACGTTTGGGGCGGCAAAAAGTAGCAAGGAGGAAAGTCTTAGCAGACTCCTTTAAATGCAATTAGTGAGGTTTCAGAAGTTGAAGAAAACAAACATAAAATACATTACAAGCTTTCATATATCAAAACAATAGAGTTTGAAATAAATAAATATGAAATTGTGTAAAAATCGTATTATAAGATTGCACATAAATCAAACCACACTCCATCAGCCCATAGTATTAGAAAGGGTGAGAATAATATGCAAATTGGTTGAATGCGTCTTACCTCAAAGTCCACAAAAGACCGTCATAAGAATGCTCAAAATTCACATGGTTAATTATTCTGCAAAAAGAGAAGACTATAATGAGTCTCATTATCATACCACAACAGTAATAGTCTTCATGAAGAGTTAGACAGATGTTACACCAGAGATACGAAAATTGTATAACAAAAAACAAAAAATTATCTCACAGCAAGATTACTATCTCCAGAGAAACAACCATGCATGAAAGCAAAGCTCAAGCGAAAGAAACCTGATGTAAACAATAATGAAGAGCACACGAAAGAGATTTGACAGAGGAAAACATGTAATAAGGTCTTCAAAAGACATAAAAAAAAAAATATATATATATATATATGGAATTGAAGGGTGTAACCCTCTCCTTCCAGTGGATACCATGCAGCCATAGCTTAAAGAAAAGACCTCAGACCTCTCTGTCAGACAGAAACATAGAATGTGATGATGAAAGAAGAATATATTTGGTTTTTTGTAACTCTACGGAAGGACAAATTATTTTTATGATGCCAGAAGAAACATCAGTCAGAAATCCATTTAACTTTTACTGTTTTACCTCTCAAAGTTCGCAGATATGCTTCCAAACCAATAAGTGAAAAGACTTCTCTTTACACGAGCTGAATATTTGTGGATAAGACAACAAAATGCAGCATGCCTGTTGAAAGGACAAAATTCAATTTGATCTAACACTGTCAATAAATATCTGCAATGCATATTTTTCAAAGAAAAATGAGAATATTCCCATCCCTCTACCTAAACCATTTTTTAATTCAACTAAATAACAAATAAAAGAATTATTTATTTATAAGAGTCAAATATACATGCAGACAACCGGAAATCTATTTTCATTTGATACAAATTAAAAATTAGAGTATGAATCAAGATCACATTATTCCCAGCTATTAGGCATCATATGTAACAAATTTGATATGTAGTTCCTGGTAAGCATGGCATATGCTTTAATCAATTTGCACATACCATTAGGGCTGTCTAAACGGGTCGGGTAGGGTACCCTACCCGAAAATGTCGGGTACCCGACCCCGATTTTTTCAAATTTATAATACCCGATCCCGACCCTATATTAAAAATCGGGTATCCAAATACCCGAAGCGGGTATCCCAATCGGGTATTAGGGTACCCGAATTACCCGATATTATTTAATTTATATTTTATATTATGCCTAAAATAAATTATTCAATATTATTCAATTTATGTCTTACACTATATATACACAATGTGTATAGGCTAAAATATATAGAAATAGAATACAACAACACTATATATTCACATTATATCAAATCTAAATTATAAACTATTAAACTCGTAGCAATAACCATAACAATTTGTAACCAAAAGAAACAAAAAATGTATAACAATTTAAAATTAAAAAATATCACCAACACCATTAATCTATAAACTAAAACCATAAACAACCTAACCAAACGAAACAAAATATGTATAGCAATTTAATATAAAGTAATATAATGTAGAATCAAATATATCTCATAGATTTGTTTGTATCCTAATTCCTAAAATAATATAATATAAAGTAATATAATATAATATAAATTAAAAACTCGGGTATACTCGGGTACCCAAATCGGGTGTCGGGTATACCCGATACCCGAAATTTCTAAAAATCTCAACCCGCATCCCGACCCGTTTACCCGAATATGCGGGTATCGGGTACCCAATACCCGTCGGGTATCGGGTCAGTACAATACTATCCGATTACCCGCCACCCATTTAGACAGCCCTACATACCATGACCATTTCCCCTCAACAAGCTTCTCTTTTATCTGGACCATAACATGCTCCCGCCTACCTCGTTTTTCAGCATTTGGTGTTTTTGATGCATTACTGCATGCCTGCAAAGGTAAAAACATCTTTGAGCTCACAGTTCCTCATCTTTTACCCATAACATTTTCTCTATGGCTCTATATGGTTTAGCTGTGATTGAGAGGTAGATTTGGATAAATAAATAAAAACTAACATAGTAATTTCCATACACTAGCTAGACAGGAGTCCAATGCATTCCTCAACAAACGAGATAAGTACTCCATTATGATTTAAAAGGACAAACAGCCACGTCATGTACCAAAGAGAGCCTTAGAGAAATGAGGTTTGAGTGGGAACAACAAAATAAGTTTCAACAGAATGTACCCGGCAAAAGACAAGGGCAGCAAGCTCCACTAGGTTGTGTTGTGAGTTTGTTAAGAGTCCACATTTTTCATCCCTAGTTGCATCACTCCTGAATCCAGCATTCACTCATCAGAATTCAGAACATAACTTATGGACCAGCTATAATCGATGTCACGTAGAACAGTTCTAACCTGGTAATACTGGCTCCACAAGTACTCATTTGGTCAAGCTCCTTGCTAACTACATCAAAAAGTTGGTCGAGTAAAGCCACCCCATCAACCACACCCCTTGTTAAAGTTATTTGCAACTTCCCATAGCAAACAAGTACATCCTACAAAAGCAATAAACTTAGAAGAAGAACAAAATATAATTTTAAATATTACAAAACTATGAATGCAATGTAGAGAGAAAGGCACCTTAAGACCCCGATCATGAGTCGCAAACCAGCAGCGAAATACAAACTGTTGTACAGCTTCATGAATTTCCAGGGTTTTGCAACCCAAATTTGGTCCATCCTTTAACAGATACGTATTGAGGCACTCAATGAGCTTTCTTGAGATTTTTCCTTCATCCCTATCAATGAGAGAACTAGCATGTCATGAATAAAATTTATAAATCTCTATTAGTTGTCAGAAGACTACGAGTAAGATGATCAAAACAGCCAATCAAGCAAAGTTAAATGACTATCTAACCTTACATGAGAAAAAATTCCAACAAAACCTTTAACCATATCTTTTCGAAGCTCGTCGGAAATGTCTCCAGGTGGGTTTTCAAGAAGTGACTGGAGTGTCAAGGTGAAGCGAAAAACCTCCTCCTTAGGGTTTAATTGGCCTATGTTTTCAGTACCCAAGCTTGCTTCCACCTTTTCCATGTATAGAAGTACAAGATCTATCCATTTTGAAAGATAAATACAAATTTTGGTAAGCACTTCATATTACTAATAGACACAATGACAAACTAAATCAGAAAAGTACTGACTAGAATAAACTCGTTTCCGAATGTGAAATCTATATTCCGTGACTGCCAAAAGATGACGGAGGAGAACACTATATTCAGATTGAAAGCTTGGAACATCTTTAAGAACATCCCACACATGGTTGAAAAGTACTCTAGCCACAGGTAAGAGTGGCAAATTGGTTCCTGCATATGGAGAGGGCAACACGAGATAGGGATAATTAGTGGGCACAGAACAAATATACAACTTGATTATTATATTGAAGGTAACCCTTTCATGCTTCCCTAGAGTTACAGTAGTGCAATCCAGACATGTTGCATATGCTAACAAACTAACATTCAGTAGTCTAGTTGTCATCGTTCTAGAAGATATAAATATACCCACTGATATTGATGAACCAGTGGTGATCAAATGAAAGTTTAAGATTAAACCTCAATCGGAGTCATTCCAACATGTTACAGATGTATAAATTGCAATGGCGGGACAACTTAGGTTACAGTGATCAATTCCCATTCATTAGATCATAATCTAAGAGAATAACACGAGATTTGTCTTGCTCAGTGGCACAACCTGAAATTCAACAGACGAGTTTGACTCTTTATGGTGTGGAAGCTTGCGATCAAGTCCGGTTTCAGGGCTAGGTAATGCTTTCAAATTTGACGAATGGAAAGCAACATGTCTTTAGAGAGAAGTCATGCATAGTATTCCTTGATTGGTTATAAAAGTTGATGTATCATTCCATAATTTCTTTAATTGACGCTTTAAGGTGAATTAGAAGAAATTATTTTTTCTTAATTCATTTATACCACTTAGCCAAATGTTTTACACACTCCATTTCATGTATTAAAGATTGTATAGCAACTCCGATGTTTGGCGGAGAACTTTTATCAAGCTCGATAAATTACAGGAAATCACATTGACCTCTTAGCAACTTCATGGTTCTTAGCAAATTATCTTTTTTTTTGGGGGGGTGGGGGGGGTGTTAAGAAACAGGAATGTATCATTAGAAGAAATGAAACAAGTTAGTCAAGTAAATTAATTGATTTGTTTTTTCATTCAAATTGAGAGATCAAATTCAGCCATGCAATTTAACCTCACCAATTAGTGTATTATTAATCTTCTGCGAGCAACACAATCGTAAAAAGGATAACATTAAAAATTATCCAACATCAACATAGCTAGCCTTATAACCTCATCAAAATCTTCAGATACTAACCAGAAAATCTATCATCTTCAGCTCGTTGCACGACAATCCTAAGAGTCTTCGCAAAATTCAACTTCGGCAATCTCTTCTTGCTTGAGGAGATCTCCAGTGACAAACATTGTATTAAAATTTTGACGAGAAAAGGCCAGCTCTCAGCTACATGAGAAACAAATATTGCACTTAAATATTATTTCAACAACTAATAGAGTAAGAATTAACATAGATATATACTTACAACGAGGCATTTCATTAGGTTTAAGCATTGGAGATCTCTCGGACAAAAATCTACAGAATCCGATAGACCTCTCACCCTCTAGCCACGTATTCAACAATTTTATCCCTTCCTAAAATACAAATTGAGAATATGTTAATGCCAAATATGGTAGAAGGAACAAAAATACGAAAGCATGCAATTACAATTGTAAAGTAAGTAAATAGTTGAAAACAACAATCAAAGAATTACAAATCTGTCTGGGAATTGAAACACGTTAGCATATGCAATGCCTTTTAACCTGCATGTTTCCCAATAACTCTAGAAGGAGAAAATCTCCAACAGTTTTCTACTTATTTTTCACTCTAACACTGAAGTACTAAACAATACACAATAATAAGTTATACTTTCATATTCATCTCAAATATGGAAAATTCAACAGAGTTTTGCTTCGTTTCTAAGTTCATAAATGAGAATACAATACTGCAGCAAAATGTAATAACATTATCAAAATCCTCCATGCAATTAGACTATGTAAACATCATGAACTGCAGCACAGTGAACCAGATTTCAATTTTCACCACTACTAAAGTTGTACAAATAATCAATCAAGTTCATACAACGGTCCTGTTATTGAATCAACAAAAAAAAGTAAAATCAGGATAAACTAAACATTTGGACCAGTTATACACTGCTTCCATTGAAATAAATTTCGGTATTTCGGAGATTAATTCCGCAACAACAACAAAAATGGCGCCAAGCTACATAATGGAATTGGGTTATGCATCATAGTTTACATCTCGAGCTTTGGCCTTATCGGATGTGAGCTTGGAGACGATCTCCTGGATGTCTCTGGAAGTAACTTTAGTATTCATTTTCTGTAATCCGAGTTTCTTTTTCTTTTTTTCGTCCTCTTCCTCGGCGTATACAAACGAAATATGCGTTTCACTGCAAATTAATGATCAAAGTGCGGAGAATGTTAGGGTTTCGCATTGAAATAATTGGCGAGAACTGAGACGTGGATGGTGGAGAGAGAAAGTGAGTGTGAGAGTGTTCCGCCGCGCCACTGTGAGGTTTTGGAAGCAGCTCAGGAGTTTTACAGCTTAAGTGATAGAGAGAGAGAGTGATGATGGGGGCATGGCTGCCGAGGTGGAAGAGCTTTTTTTATTTTTTCCCCTTCTGAAAAGCGCGAGGTGGAAGTTGCCTAAGCGTGTTTTCTGGATTTGGTTTTTTTACTTTTTAGTGCGTCAGTCCAAAATACAAGATTAATTTTTTTATTCTATGTTTTTGTAGACTTTTTTTTAGATAAATGTTTTTGTAGACTTAAGATTAGATGTTTTTTGGAAAGCAAAATATAAGACAATAAATTTTGGGAAAAATGGGATAATAGCACTTTTAAAATAAAATTTGATGATTTTATATTGAACTGAAATAAATTTTGTTTTTAATTTTTTAAACTAAACTAAATCGCACGACGCGCATGAAAAATAATTGTACTAAATCAAACTTAACCACCCGAATATACTTGCTTTTTTTTTTTGAACAAACATTACAATAAATTTTAAAGGACGTTTCCGGGCATTAAACCACTCTACCACTAGGCTAACACACACACACTAATATACTTGTTTTTTTTTTTGAACAAACATTACAAAAAATTTTAAAGGTCGCGTGACCTGTGAACTTGAACCCGAATATACTTGTTTTTAGTGTGTTTTACATGCCTTGCATTATGTTTGCATCTTGGGATGAATTAATCATATGGTGATGGATAATTCATTGTATTGAGCTATGATAATAGTAGGTTGTTTTTAGCTGGATGAATGTATAATACAATAAATTGGTTTTGCGACCATTTTATATTAATTTTAACAAGGTATTTGGCTAAGCTTATCTTAAAGTGCTTAATAAGCTCCAACATTTTATAAGATATTTTAAGAGTTTATGAGATGAAAAATAATATGGGGTGGAGCTTACTTTTTTTTTTTTTTGGAGCTTATTTTTTGAATTTATAGGGTTTTTTAAGATCTTATTTTGCCAAACACTTTTCAAGAGCTTATGTCGCAGCCCGGCTCATAAATTAGATGACAAAGCCGGTGGGTCTCACGACTTACACAATTTATGATTAACAAAATGATTAAGATAGCGACCCGGCTACCATTCAAGAACATTTAAATACAACTTAATCTCAACAATTAATCATCCTTAGAATATTCAAGAAACATATGACTCAAGATTTATGAAACGATCATTCGATTTCAATAACAACATGCAAATCAACGAATCAGCTCGGAAATCAATGATTTCATCAACTAAATCAAAGACAACAACATGAAAGCTATGAGCTGATGTTCAGGATCAAGAAAGCACGATAAGAAAAATAGTTTCAACTCAACGAAATTCTAAACAACGTGCAACTGATATATATATTTAGGTCGACCGGATTCAAAAAGAATTAACGAACAAAGTTCGAGATTTCAGAATTTAATCAACTTCATAAACTTGCAGCTGGAAAACGAGAAAATATATGTATGAAGATATATACTCTAGGTTCTAAATTCATCAAAATAACTCTCAAATAACAACAAGTCCACCCAGCACACGATCATCTTCATCCCAGCTAACCTGCACATTTTAGAAATAAAATGCAGGGCTGAGTACTTCGTACTCAGTGGGCACATACCAAAATAATTTGAAAACTTGTTGTTACAGCTATTGATTGAACTTGCCATAAAGCATAAGCACAAGTAAACTTTTGAAAAACAAATATGTGCATGCTCAAATATTTTCTGCGCAGTCATATAATTTAAGGTGTATGTACCAGATCTACAATCATAAATTAGTGCTGAGAAGTAGGTCTCCTTCTCAAACACTTGTAATCGTCAACTCCTTTCGGAAGGCTCCCAATTACAAAATAGTGTACACAAATCCTACCTTGCGTAGGACCGAATTCGTCTTGCTAAAGTAGATGGTAACATACAAACACTTAAATCATTTGGCAAGTTAATCGATTTAAAAACATCACAAATATATATAATCATATATATATCATTCATCATTTATTTGTTTAGAAAGCCCACCTGATAACTGAAGCTTTGGACTTAACCTTTATCGATTCTGAAACCTCGGATTCACACTTCCGCTCGATCCTTCATTCGAAATAGAATTCACGAATTCAGAACGAGATTTAACTATTATCGAAGAAATGACTTCAATTCTCTTACTTTACTTCGCTTCGGATTTCTACGGCTTAACCCGAGAAATACTAACTTAACTTTCTTAACATTTTCAAATCTAACTTACTTCCTAAATAAACCTCTAACTTCAAATCATAATACTTAACATAAAACATACTTCACAACTATTCACATTAATCGACTAAGTCGATTTTAACCCATCTCACGGGTTCAGAATATTCTCAAATTAAATCTATGAACATTTTCCAATATAATAAACACAATTGCACATTCAATTCACAAATTTGACTTGATTAAACATATACAACTTTGACTCGGAAAAATCAACCAAAATGGAAAAACTTTATTATTTTGAAATAAATTTCCGAAAAATCACACAACGTTTAATTTTTATCGAGAAGTTCATAAATGCAATTAGTTTCTTAATTAAATATCAACTAATAATTTATTTTTAATTAATTATTTTCGGCCATTTTTAAATTTAGGGTTTCTAAAATTATTTTCTCTTTGTTTTAATTTCTAATATACTTAATTAATTAACATAAGCTCATTTCTTCAATTAATTCCATTCAATTAATCATTAAACCATAAACCCTAATTTAAGAACCTTAATTTTGATTTTCTAGGGTTTTTAGGGTTAATCAAGCTCTCTTTTGATTAATTCTTGATTAATTAAACATCATTAACATCATATAAATCTAATTCAATCATCCATTTAATCATATAACATCAACATTCAAAACCCTAATTTTTAAATCCAAAATTTCGATTTTTTCACAAAAATTAGAAGGGTTGGGAATTCATGCTTAACTCCAACATCAAACATACTTAGAATAATTATAAACTTAATTATAACATCACATTAAGCATACAAGACATGCATCAATTATTCTCCATTTTCTCATAAATTTCGAAAATGGCAACTTATGAACTAGGGTTTCTCATGCTTCATTTAAGCTCATAAATGATCATACTATCATGAATTAAACATCATACTAAGAGATCAAGATCATCCCATCATTTCTTCAATTTCTTCCCAAAAATGTCGAAACATATATATTGAAGGAAGAAGATGATTCAACCATGAAAAGAAGCTAAGAACTTGAAATAATAGAGATATATCCTTACTTAATTGATTGGAGATGATTTGCTCTTGATTTTGAAGCTCAAAGCTTGTGTATCAATGGAAGAAACTTCAAAGTGTGTGAGTGTGTGTATGTATGTCGAGAGTTGAGAGGGTGAGGGAGAAGGAGATGGAGATCACATAATATATATAGATAAGGATAGGTTACTATTCATTCAAATATCTAAGATATTTCAATGAATAGTAATCTTAAGTTAATTAATTAAATTTTTAATTAATTCAATTAATTAACCACAAAATAATCCTCCATAAATTCTCTAATTTCTCAACATAGGAATTTAATTTAGGGTTTCACAAACCCTAGATAAAAATTTCACAGAAAGATTCGGACAACCGAAACATTTTCAAATCGACCGAAACTAAAAATTTAAGTGATAATTAAAGCAGAAAATCACTTAAATAAATTAAATTCAACTTTCAGTCAATTAATGACCAAACATTTATCACTCACTGATAAATGTAAAAACTTCTTCGTTTCGGATTAACCGAGACGATTAAAATTAATTAAAAGCTCTTTTTACGGCGAAATATACATGCCGGATAAAATTTTCTAAAACGAAAATTTTTCTTTTACTGAAAATTCTTATCTTAATCAATAAATTAATTAATTTAATTACGCAAGAACGACGGGGTATTACAACTTATAAGCTCCTAAACATCTTATAAGATATTTTAAGGAGATTATAAGCTTTGCCAAAAACTCCCTAACTCAAAAACATAATTGACAGCCGAATATGACGCTTACTTTAACGCAGTATTATTTTGTATCTTTCGTTCAAAATTTGACTTGAAAAAACGAAAGCCTCCAAATTAATCATCCCCATTCCCTTCATCTTAAAGGGAGCATTGAAACGAAATTTGTAATCATTTTCTTTCTCTAATCTTATAAGTCGTACATCCTCCTTCATTTGCTAACCCACGTTGTCTCAACGAGCTTGCCTTATGTCGGTGTAGTTACATCTCCTTCAATTGTCAAGCACAACATCGAGCTACTTTTTGTTGAAGTCCGAGAGGTGTTGCTCCACACAAACTTAGTTCATAGTCGCTACACGCCGTTTCTCGCTTGAAGTCGCTAAGGCTCTGCAGTATTCGACAATTATCCCATAATTCACCAATCTAATATTCCAAATTAACATTAAATTGTGAAAGTTGATCTTAGTTTCCTTTTTTTATATCGGACTATTTTTTGGCGTGATGAGGAAGTAAATTCACCAATATGGCCAACATATCGAAGAAGATAATGAAAGGGAAATGGAAGGGTAAGAAGGGACATGTGCATGTATTTTTGGCGCCAGATATAACTAAAGGTACAAAATGGACACGAAACTAATTATTGATCATGCGAATTATATTTTTGATTCACTAATTAAATAGACACAAATACCTATGATTAGGTTGAGGCAGTGTATTATCCCTTATTGAGAGAGTATTGTGTGAGCCGTTTTTAGGGTTAGGAAAATAAATTTTTTTTATCCAAATACATTCATGGATCACTCTCATCTTGGGACTCTATTATATAGTAAGTTTTTATTTCCCTTACCTATATTGCATTTTGATTATTAATGTGATTTACTCTATTCAATCACGCACGGTCATACATTGATGAACACTTATAAAATAATATTACATCGCGACTTATTTTTTATTTGAATCTAATGCTCAAGTGAATAGACTTATTAGCCCAAGTATAGTATAAATAAAAACAATTTGACCAACAAATGTCGAACGAACAAATCATTTATTGACCAGTAGTCACGCTAGTGTGAGTAACTTATAACATCATGGTGCTATATCAGTTGTCATAATGAAACTTGAGTATATTCATATGAACAAACTGGATGCAGAAATATACACCCAAATTCAAACGTGCGTGTTTTTAAATGTGAAAAAATAGAGAGTTTATAAATACACACAAAAATTTGGATGAGGTTAGTCTTACAGTACAATTGGATAGAAAGTGATAATTATCTTAAAAAAAGTGACAATTATTTCTGATTGACAAATCAAAACAAGTGACAATTCGAACTCAAATGCTAAAATCAATAGACTCAATCCCACCAAAGTTTACTCATAAATATAAATCATGCTTATCATAACGAGACTTAGTGCTTGTTTGGTTGGGCCTTTTTGGAGCCCGGAAAGGGATTCATTTAATTGATTCCATTACTCATTGTTTGGTTCGGATAGTGGGTTAACTATTACCCTTAGTTGAGGGTAACCCAATCCCCCATATTATTACCGTTCAAATTGCAGCAGAAACAAAATCGTTTCCGCTTGGGATTCATTTCACCATTTTTTTCTCTGTCAACTATTTCTCTCTTCTTCGCATTCTTTAACGGCGCTGAAGATCTCCATTATTTCCAGCGAGCTCAAGGAGATCAGATTTCGCTCTAGCTATTGCTCTGTTTTCTTAGGTAATTGTTAGGTAATTGTTAGAATTATCTCTCTTCAATTTCACCAACAATCTCTACTGTTAATTTCTTTTTATTAGGTTTTTTTTATCCAGATCTATTTGCTGTTTAATTTTTGATTTTTTTTCCTGGGTTGATTTATGTACACAGGGAAATATTGGCAGTGTCTTTGTGATTCGTGGGTCTTCTGTGGGAATAAGGAGGCTTGTGGGAAGAAATTTGGTGTGGTCAGTGGTTTGGAGTTCTCCTATTTCTTGTTTGCTAGTTCTAGTTAATGTCTTTTTTACTGCGTTTGTTCTTTGCTTTTTCCTCTGCTTATGATTGAATTAATTCTCTGATTCACTACCGTGTATGTGTGCATGTGTGTGTGTCTATGTGTTATGAAATTCTTCTTCTTCTTCTTCTTCTTCTTCTTCTTCTTCTTCTTCTTCTTCTTCATAAATCTGATTTGGCTTTAGTTAGGGATGCGTTTTGGATAGTTTCCCTTGTTGTGATGATTACTTTGGCTATTTAAGAACTCGGAGCAGTTTGGAACTTATTTTGCTTCTTGTTTGTTTACACAAGAGTAGTATGCAATTATCTATTTGAATTTGCTGTGTTTTGAGTAGAGAATTTTGTTTGCATATTTTTTTATGTTCATTGTGAATTTGTGATTACTTTTCTTATTAGGTTTTCAATATGGCTCATCTTGTGCGATCGATAGGGAGGACAAGAAGGCTAAAACAACTTCAATTAGTTATTATAATGGTTGTGGTAGTGCTGATGATGCATTGGATTTGGTATACGATAAGCATTGCTACAATTAAGGGTATTCGATTTGAATGGGTGAAGGTAATCTTTATTTCCTTTGTTGGCATCACCTTTGTTAGTTACATTATTTGTTGTTAGTTGCTCTAATATGAGTTCTTTGCTCTTTATATGACAGAATCATAAGAAAACAAATGGGATGTATGGGATTCCCTTTCCCCATTATGATACACTTGCTGAAATTTACGCTAAAGATAAAGCTATTGGAGACGCTAGTGAATCTTTTATAGGAGCTATCAACAACATGGATGTTGAGGTTGCTAATGAACCATTGATGATAGAGAGTGATGAAGAAGATGATGCAGATTCTGTAACTCATTCCAGGAAGCGTCCAATAAAAAAGGAGTTTAATGATCCAACTCCGTCAAAGAAAACAAAGTGCAAAGATTTTAAGGGAAAAGGAAAGGAACAAAGTAAAGTAAGTGATGTCGATGGATTAGTTAGTTCTATTCAAAGTGTTTCAACCAATTTTGGAAACATATTTGAGAACATTAATGCAAACTTGGAAACTATGGCTTGTGCTTGGTCGAAAGCGGAAGAAAGGGAGCAAAAGTTGGATGATAAGGCGAACAGAGTGCTAGAAGAAGTAATGAAATTAGATGGCATTTCTCCTTCCGAAGCTTTGGAAGTGGCTACGATTCTCATGGCGGAAGAACACAAGCTTCACATATTTTATCAAGCTCCAATGAACATGAAGAGGCAATATGTAATCGATCTTCTCAAGAAAAAATAGAGCTAGTATTGAGAAACTAAACTATATATAACTCCATATATGTTAGGATTCTGATAAATGTTTTAATGACCATGAATTTATTGTATGGGAGAATCATGAATTGAAATTGATGTTAGTTCATTTTGTCCAATTTGGCTGATGAAATTATGTTTGTTTATTTAAACATTTTTTTTTGCCGAGTTATAGTTGAAATATAGTTTCTTGAATTGGTGCCGCATATGTATGTTATATATATTAGCTAAACTAGAAAGTTTGATTCCTTGTTATCAAAATTGTGTACCAAACAAGAAGAAAGGGAATCCTTATAAGTGATTCATTTCCATTGTTGAACCAAACACACAATAATAGTAATAGTTATTGTTACCATTCCTCCAATCTACTTGATTCCATTCCCTTTCCATTCCTCTATTTGAACCAAACAAGCACTTAGCCTTAGCCATGCCCCTAAATTACTGTAATTAAAAATTACCGAAACCCTTATTTTATTTTTAATTTCTTTTTGCAAATCGAAACCCTTATTTTTATTTGATGAAGAACCACAAATCTTATCGCCCTATTTTATGTTTGGGAAATACATAAAAACAGAAAGCGCAAGAACTAGCATTCACCTTCTCTATCGCCTCCCCCGTTAGCGGGCGCCCTTCCTTCTGTTTTCAATCCCATTCATCCATTTTTGCGATTTTATTTAGGTATAATAATCCGTGTTGTTATTTTCTCCGAACTGAAGTATAAACAAAAGGTAAATATATAAGGTAACCATTTTTCCGTATTCGAAAAAAAAAAAATAATAAAAAAAGTTCTGGATTGGTGTCTCGTTATGCTCTCATATCGCGCCTGAATAGCTGCAGTAAGTGAGAACAACTGGGGGAATATAAAAGATCAATATTAGAGAATTATTGGTATCTGTTAATATTTTTGTTTTATTTGCCTGGTGGATTGTTAATTGCAATGTTTGGCGAAATGGGTCCTTTAATGCATTTGGATGCTACTTATTGCTTAGTTTAGGCGTGGATTGTGCTTTTTCTTATGGTAGTCCAGCTTTATTGATAATGTTTATTGTGTGTGTATGTGTGTTTTTAATTGTAAAGGAATGGATGCTTTAGCTTCCGGCATCTGTATTTGGCCAACAGAACTTCAGAAACGTATTCACGGTGAATGATTGGAATTTGCATATATACAGAAGTGATACTAATAGTTGGCTTATAAGATATTACACACACTACCTGCAAATTTCAGAAATAGTTTTTGCAGTTGAATAATAGATCTATGATCTTGGTTTGATTAGTTTCCTAGAAAAGGGAAGAAACGAAGCATCTGGGACTGACTATTTTAAATTATGTGATATAATTAATCGGGACTTAGTGAACTTATTTTCTGACAGGTCTGCGCTTTTCAGCGAACAAGTTCCGATGTATGCAAGGCAACTAAAGTGTAAGAACCAATGGAATTATGTGGTTCAACGCAGCAAATATTTTTGTAGCTCTAACTGTCGAGATTATTCTACTGGACAATATCTGAGGACTGCAACAGAAGCCAGTAGCTTGGCCGAGAGACATGTGTCCAATTCTTCGTTATTATCAGGGCTAACATCCAAGAGATGGCGTAGAAGATCAAGTTCGAGGCCTGATGTTGGTTGGATAAATTGTTCGCTAAGATTTTATAGTTCCGAAGGTGATGGAAGGAATGCAAGTGAGGATAAGCGTGCTCTTAGCAAAGATGTGGCGGATTGTGAGAAGGAAAAGACTTCCAAGGAAAATACAGCGGACAATGCCAGGCATTGTGATTCACATGCTCGCCTTGGGGAGCAAGATCAAAAGGAGTGGCTTAAAAATGAAAAGATTGCTATGGATAATAAAAAAAAGGAGTCACCCTTTCTAACTCGACGAGAAAGATTTAGAAATGAGTTCCTGCGAAGGATTACTCCATGGGAAAAGATAACAGTCTCGTGGGATAACTTCCCTTACTATGTCCAGTACGTGCAATCCCTGATTCTGTATTGATTTAACTGCATATGATAGTTAGTTGGCGGTACTTAAAAGTTACTATTATTCTTGCAGTGAGCGCACTAAAAACCTTCTCGTGGAATGTACGGCATCCCATCTGAAACATAAGAAGTTTACCACAGATTATGGCGGCCGTTTGACTTCTGCTAGTGGGAGAATTCTGCTTCAGAGCACTCCAGGTGAGTGATTGATCGGCTCTATTCAGATTTTCTCCTCTGAGCATATACTTCTGAGGATGCTGTTAACCAAGTTGCACTTTTATATCTATCCTTTATGATTAAGAATTATACTTGGTTTGAAGGTACGGAGCTATATCGGGAAAGATTGGTCAGAGCACTTGCTCGGGATTTACAAGTACCGGTATTGGTGCTCGATAGCAGCATTTTAGCTCCATATGTGAGTTTAGAATTTCATTTTTCTCCATGTTTTTTGGCCTGACAATTATATGTCTAAAAAAATTGCATCATCTCATTTGAAGAGTGAATTGAAGATCCATGGATTATAGTATGTGAAATTTAATACCCAATATATACATTCCCCTCTCTTTTGCATACAGTTCTTGATCTTTATCGTGTGTGCTCCTCCTGTTTTACTAATGAATCATGATAAGGCTGGTTAGCTAAAACAAAGTTTTCCTCCTTTTCAAAGGAATTCTTCCAATGCCCTTCTGTGGTTGATTTTCAGGATTTCAATGAAGATGAAAGTGAATCAGATGAGGAGAACTCCGAGTGTACGTCAGAGTCTGAGGGTGAGGATGAACATGATGCAAGCAATGAGGAAGATTATACCAGCAGTGGCGAGGCCAGAACTGATGGAAGTGATGATGAAGTTGATATTAATGTCACAGCTGAAAATTTAAGAAAGCTTCTCCCGTGCAATGTTGAAGAGTTTGAGAAGGTAACACTTTTTATGACGTTTTGAACTGTTATTAGGGCTCACAAGGGGAATGAGACTGGTCGGGGGATGAGAGAAAAGCACTGTCATGTTTTCTCCAGATGATAATCTTTAAAATTTAATAGCTGATCTTTCATTTATCACACATTAATGATGCGTGCCTGATTGAGGAACTTCTCGACTCCTATTGTATGTTATTGAATAAGCGATCCGATTGTTCACCTGGAATTGTTGGACACTAGTTTTCGCAAGTAAATATGTATACTTTGTATCTCCATGAGGGGCATGTGAATCTCTATAATTTAGATGTGTATTTTAATAGTTTGCAATCTTCAAATTGCAGAGTGTTTCTGGAGAATCTGAAATCTCCTCGTCAATGTCAAAACCAGAAACTTCAGAACCATCTAATATGGCCGGTCATACACTAAAGAAAGGTAACATACTTTATGGTGCTACCAAATTTAAATTTAAGCACAAATGTATGAAGTTATGCTACTGCTAAAGGTGTTGTAAAAGATCCTACTTGAGCGCACCATGTCTCAGACACAGTTAGCAGAAAATTTATAATCTGAATCATGTCTTTCTATACCATGGCATTCTTGAATGTGAGCCTGCATATTCAGGTGATAGCCTGGAAAATAGTTTTATATATTTTCAGTACAATCTTCATACTGAAGAGATTTTTTAATTGTTAATATTTCTTTGAACTACATCTCATTTTTCTTCTGTAAAGGAATTCTACTTGTCTAGCAATCTTCTTGTAGAAAACTAAATTCTTATAGGAGAAGTCAACAAATTAATGTGTCTATTTGAAATTTCTATCAAAAACTGAGTCTGACCCAAACCAATGATCTACAAGGCAAGTGACTTCACTTGCCAGCTATTGATGATTCATAAGGCAAGTCGAATTTTGACATGCATTTAGTTAGTTGGCCATTATGGATCTTAAAGTAATCCAATACAACTAAAAGTTTCAAAATTCTGAGATTACTTATTTTCCGTTCTTGTGAGTTAGCCATTCAATTCTTCCGGGTGATACATCATATTATTCTTTCACCAGGAGATCGAGTGAAGTACATTGGACCATCCATTTGCATTGAAGCAAAGAATAGGTAATTGTCTTCAATCTTCATGTGACATTTTTCAAGAAACTTTTCTTTGTCCTGTTTTTAGTGAAAGTCAGCATTGTTAACTTGATTACTTGTGAAATTTGTTGTTGGATGTGCTTACACAATGTTATTTCCTTTAGAAGGTTTTCTGTTTGTTTCTTTATTATTAATATTATTATTATTATTATTATTATTATTTTTTTGCATTTCCAATGTTCATTATTATTGAGGCTGTTTTCTTCCAATTTGTTCTTATTGAATTAACTCTTTTTCTCTCATTACGTTAAATGGCAACTCCATGCATCATGTATCATGTAGAAGCAATTGATGCAAATTTAATATGAAAATTTGAATGTTATTGTTGTTTCCCTTGTCATTGCATCTCTTGTTTGAGTTTTACTGGTGGTATTGCTCCCTCTTGTTTTCTGGAGATCCCCTTCCATCACTTTAGAGAATCAATTTTAGTCTTCAAAGGAACAAGTATATCATAAAAAATCTTCCATACTGCACTTAACAAGAAAAGAAATAGAATTACCATCCACCATCATTGATTTCCTATAATCGTCTATAAGAAGATTTTTTAGCTTTTCAAATGGCCACCACATTACCATCTTTCAGAAGTATGCCTTCCTCTCAAGTTGAGAAAAGACACTGGGAAGGTAAGAAAGAATGCTGATTTCTTCTCAAGTAATCATGAAAAGCATATTACAAGAATTGGATATAATAGATCATTAGAGGATGCAGCTGGGAAGAGGAAAAACCTCTATTTTCGCAAGAAAGCTAGATATAGATTTTGTGATTAAATCCAGTTGAATAAATTTAATGTTTCTCTAGCTCAGGTTATCAAGGCATGCTTTGGAATGATAGGATATAGAGATGCTACATATTTAAGCACATACGTTCTTCTATTAGGCTATTCCAAAATGATGGCCAATTTCTTGCTTCAAATTATTTTGTTCGTTCTCTTCATTTTCATACTGGATTAGGTCTCTTGTGTGGGAAGTTTGTCTCTATCAAATGCCTAGATTATGTAAATACTGAAGAGTCAGATTCAAGCTAATTTCGGCTAAAGAAATAGCATATATTTCCTTTCACCTTCCAAGTACTTTAGAATTTAAGATTCATTAATGCATAGAGGGAATCTGACTATGGAAATGGAATCTGAGAATTGAGGATCTTTGTTCAGCTTTATATATTTTCTCGCAGATCTCGCTCATTCTGGCTGTTAGAGCAGGGGTAGTAGTTGGGGGTAGGGGTGTAATCCACATTTACATTCGAGGCTCAGAAAAGCGCATTGGCGATAATCTTCTTATCTGCACCTTATCATTGACACATCCAATTCGTCACAGGATTGTATTGGGGAAGATACCAACATCGGATGGTCCAACAAATGCTTATACTATTATTCGTAGCAGGTAGGTTGGTAAGTTGTTGTAATGCATGTGGAGTAGCTACTAATCTTATGTCCTAAAACAGAATGTATGTTGAATCTCTGGAACAGCTTATTGATTAGCAGCCAACGATACCAATCTTGCTGTTTGGCATGCATCCTTTTGTTACCTCATCAGTGCCTTTGCTGATAGTTTAGAGTTTCTTCTATGCTTGTAGTTTCATATATCCTTGAATTGGTTGATTTTTCAAAGAACTATACCTTTCAGGACTCTGTCTAGCGGTCAACGAGGAGAGGTTTACGAAGTGAATGATGACCAAGTAGCTGTTGTTTTTGATATTAGTTGCAAGAGAACAGAGGAAGTGAAGGATGCAAAAAGCACGGAAGCTACTGCAAAACCTTCAGTGTGTTGGCTTCACGGTATATATTTACTCACTGAATACCACTATTAGAACCTTGAAAGAATCTGCATTAGTGCTGCTTTTGTGTATTTTATGTACACTTTCTGGATATTCTAAGTTATGATAAGTTGATACTTTAGTACACCTAGACAATGACAGACTTGCCTCCTAATATATATGAAGTCTGGCACTGGTTTCTTGTTGCTTTGGTATGACTTGGTGACGTAAAGGAACATAGAGGCTGGGCATTATGCTTGGTGGAAATTGGAAAAAATGGCGTGTTACTGATTAGCTAAAATTTGCTGTCCTTCTATGAGAAGACTATACACCACTAATTTAGCTTAAAAGATTTCTTCCTTGTTTCATTACTATATTTTTCGGTCACATTTAGGGCATGTTTTCTGAAATTCTGTTCAAAAGGGACATTCATTAGCCTCATTTCCTTTTTCTGGTACATACTTGGATGATGTCCAGTTATTTGGGGAATCCTAGAAGATTGGATTATGTCTATTGTCAGAATCAAGTATTCCATTCTCTTAAATGATTCCTGCACAATATGAAACAATGAAATCCTGACCCCCTCTCCCCCTTTCCATCATCTTCAAATTGCAGTGAAGGATATTGAACATGATCTCGATGCTCAAACACACGACAGCTATATTGCAATGGAAGTGCTTTGTGAGGTACAAGATTTAGCTGACCATAAAAATACTGTTTCTAATTTTTTTCATATATGGGGTCTTTTAGTTTCTGAAATTACATTTTTGCATGATGAATGCAGATTTTGGAGTCGCAACAGCCACTTGTGGTCTACTTTCCAGATTCTTCTCTGTGGCTATCGAGGGCAGTCTCGAAGTCGAATCGGAAAGAGTTTGTTAATAAGATGCAAGAGATGTTTGACAAATTATCAGGTCCTCTGGTCTTGATTTGTGGACAAAACAAAATGGAAACAGGATCGAACTCAAAAGAAAAGGAGAAATTTGTAAGTTCCAATTTTGCTATAAACTGATTTCCTTTGTGTCTTCTTATGCTCAGCAGGGCATGCTCATTTGTAGCTTTTATGAGCTCAACTAGGCAAAATCCTCTTGACCGTTCTTTTGGTTTTTGACAGACAATGATACTTCCAAACTTGGGTCGTCTTGCTAAGTTGGTAACTCCCACTATCTCTAGAACTCTTTTATATTCTTTCTCCTTTTTTCTTTAAAATCTTCCTTGGTCAAACAGTAATAAGAGCGACAGGACTATACTATTCTTGATGTAATCTCAGATATTTGGTGTTTCTTTCTCAGCCTCTTTTGAAGAGACTTGCAGAGGGATTAAGACCTTCTAAACGGTCTGGAGAGGATGACATATATAAGCTGTTCACTAACGTGATGTGTTTAGATCTGCCAAAGGTAATTCTTAATAATATCATTATCGTCTCGGAAGTTATTTAATCATGGACCCTATTTCTATTTTTCCTTTGGTAAAACTTTCTATTCAGTAACTATGGCACGTTACGGGGACCATATACTGGAAATACCTTCTTTTAGTATAATGCATTCCACCTGATTAGTCAAAAAGAGCTAATAGTGTCCTTGCCCGTTCTGACATCTTGATCTTTTGATTTTTCTCCACTGGGCCATCTATCTTAAGAGCAGCATCTGACATTTTTTTTTCAAGATTTGAAAGAATTCCTGTGTCAGAAAATTTTCTTCTCAAGTTTTTTTTTTTGATTTTTTTTTCTAAAATGATTTTTTATTTAATTCTAATTGCATCTATGCATTCTCTAGTATGAATTGAGTGTGTAACGTTGTTGCTTGATGATCACAGGAGGAAGATATCTTGAGGGTATTCAACAAACAGATTGAGGAAGACAAGAGAATAGTAATATCACGAAACAACTTGAGCGAATTGCATAAGGTATATTTGCAATTGTCTTGCAGTTTGCATACTTTATTTTGTTTGGTTTTCATTCTGCCAATAAGTCTGCTAGTTCTTAGTCACTTTAATTAAGACGTTGTGTTTGTTTATTTCAGGTTCTTGAGGAACACGACTTATCATGCTTGGACTTGTTACATGTAAACACTGATGGTGTTGTATTGACAAAACAGAGTAAGAAACTTATTTGCAGATCTATGTTATGTGCTAAATTTAAAACCTGCATGCTATAATACAGTTTGATCAAAAGATCTCGCTCAGTTCTTTTTGAATCTGCATCTTAGTTACAGGATCTATGTATTAGAATATTCTTGTATCAAAGTGGTTTGAGGAGTACAAGTTTCTTATGTAGAGTGATTCTTTTGCTGCCCCCACTCATCCTGGTGCATTACGAAATTATTGAACTGGTAGTTTATCTCTAGGATGTTTGTTGATAGGATTTGCTATTGTTTTAGCTGATCCAGACTTGGTTACCACCTCTAGATGGTAACAAGATACTATGGTGCAGTGGACGATGCATTATTCTTGTTAAAGTATTGATGAAGAAGATTAAATTTATCAAATTTACAATTCTCCTTTTATTAACTATTCTTATGACTACATGTTATCCTTTTTGTTTTAAATAAATTACAGAAGCAGAGAAAGTGGTGGGCTGGGCCAAAAGTCATCACCTTTCCTCATGTCTCCTTCCTTCAGTAAAGGGGGATCGGTTGCAGGTTCCTCGTGAGAGGTATTGTCTCTGTGCTTGTGGTTTTCTGAAAACCAGCTTTTATCTGCATCGTGTTGACTGCTTTAAGTTGTCTTGTGTAGCATCGAACTTGCAATTTTGAGATTAATGGAGCAGGAAACAGCTTCGAAGAAGCCGTCCCAAAATTTGAAGGTGTTTTTCTTACTTTTATCAAAATTAATTGATTTTGCATCCTTTTCTATTATATTGAAGCAATACTTATTGCAGAATCTTGCTACGGATGAGTATGAAAACAACTTCATTTCAGCAGTGGTTCCTCCAGGAGAGATTGGTGTGAAATTTGATGATGTGGGTGCACTTGAAGACGTGAAGAAGGCACTAAATGAACTTGTAATTCTGCCTATGCGGAGACCTGAGCTTTTCTCCCGTGGAAATTTGCTGCGGGTAAATTAATGTTACACATAATTGCAACTTTCAATTCTGTTGCTCCTTCACTATAAATGTTCTTTTCATGTCAGCCGTGCAAAGGGATATTACTTTTTGGCCCCCCTGGAACTGGAAAAACCCTTATGGCGAAGGCACTTGCAACAGAAGCCGGTGCCAATTTCATCAGCATTACTGGTTCAACACTTACATCTAAGGTATTCTGAAGGCCTTTGGAATTATCTATGTTTTTTGAACTTATCATCCTCACAAAAATAGTTTGTGAAGAAATATTGTGGTCTTCATAGTTCATGCATGGACATGCATCTCTGATATTTAATTTGACTTCTACTGATGCTTGGATGTAACTGGAAGTCCTTTGTGCAAGGTTGTTTTTAGTTTTGGGTATCCATTTGCTGCACCAAGAGAATATTAAAAGTGATGCTCCCATGGTTGTAAGTGAGTGTCACAGTTGTGCATTTCTAATGGCAGAGCTCTGTCAGCCATCTTTGATTGCCAAAGTCTTTCATGCTAGAACTTCATGACAAGGAATACACTATTATTATTCTTAATCCTATACAGCATACGGAAACAAGCAGCTAGTATTAACTTGTCTTGATTTTTAATTTGTTTTTCTAGTACTTTTTATGGAAAAGATAAATGGAAAATGGTGCTAGTGTCTGTAAGACAAAGAAAAGCAGAAATGGAGATGAATTCATATACTGCATATATCTGTTCATCCTTAAAGGTTAAAGCATCCACCTTGAATTCGTGTATTGGTTACCAACAGTTTTTGCTTGCCTTTTGATGCAGTGGTTTGGCGATGCTGAAAAACTTACTCGAGCACTTTTCTCCTTTGCCAGCAAGCTGGCTCCTGTAATTATTTTCGTTGATGAGGTGAGACCACTTGTGTCTTTTGTGCTTCCTTCTGGACTACATGCTAAGTAAATAGTTCAATAGCAACTGATAGAGTTCTGTAATTTTTGTTTCTTGTCTTGACAGTTCTGCTTTGGCTTCATTATTATCTTTCCATGTGTGCCGAGTGCAGGTTGACAGCTTACTTGGTGCTCGTGGCGGTGCTTTTGAGCATGAGGCAACTAGAAGAATGCGAAATGAATTTATGGCAGCCTGGGATGGCTTGAGGTCAAAAGACAGCCAGAGAATCCTTGTGCTTGGTGCTACAAATAGGCCATTTGACCTTGATGATGCTGTCATTCGCCGTTTACCAAGAAGGTAAATTTGTGCAGGGAGTAAATATTTCCCCTATGTTAATTACCAGATGTCAGTGTCATGTCTATTACACAAACGGCAAACTATGGATTCCAAGATGCATGAACTGCCACTCTGATATGATATATTTGCTTGGCATTAGGATCTACGTCGACCTGCCGGATGCTGACAATCGTCTTAAAATACTCAAGATAATTCTAGCTCGAGAAAATCTGGAAACTGGGTTTTCCTTGGAACAACTAGCAAATGCTACTGAAGGTTATTCAGGGAGCGATCTGAAGGTGATGATACAGTTTCATACTTTGCAAATAGAGTTGATTGCTACTTATTTCTTAACTAGTTTCAATTTTATATTGCAGAACCTCTGTATTGCTGCAGCTTATAGACCTGTCCAAGAGTTACTGGAAGTAGAAAGCAAGGTGAGCATACATAATCCTGTGATTTTTTTAGCTTCAACATTGCAGCCGATACTGATAATCCTTCAGTCTATTAGATGTAGTCCTGAAGTCTAAGTTTACGATCAACACGTTAAAGGGAACATCAATTCATTATAAACTACCTTCTCCTATTATAAGTTTTTTTTTTATCATGATCATTTATCTATGAACTCATTCTGAGCCCTAGGTTTTCCAACCTGCAACATCTTTACATTGTTGCTCATTCTTCATGGAAGGAGACAATGGTAGGAAGGTTAGGAAAATTTTAATGCAACACTGGATCCATTGATTCCGGAGACAAGAAATGCATGATGATAGATGTAATGACTGTCACGATATATGTTGCTCAAAAGTTATCTTGTAGGATAAAAACTCGAACTCATGAGTTCCTTCAGGAAAATAAAAGCGTCGTTTTTTTGCTCTTCTATCAGACCACGTGGCACATTGTCTTACAACTTGACTATACTTTTATTCTTAGCATCTGCAATGATCTCCTTGCAGGGTGATGAATTTGACGGAGTTCCAGCTTTAAGACTGCTTAAGTTGGATGACTTTACTCAATCTAAAACCAAGGTAAAATCCTTTCAAGTTATGCTAAAAGCTTTGCATGGCCTCATATTTTTCGTAGGATGATCTATAAATTGAATGTACTTTTCCAAAGCTTTTATGATTCTTCTCGGTGTAAGGAAATCTGGACTAACAATGTTTTGAAAATTTGTAACTGTTATTTAGGTGGGACCGTCAGTTGCCTTTGATGCAGCTAGTATGAATGAGTTGAGAAAATGGAACGAACAATATGGCGAAGGCGGAAGCAGGAAAAAGTCACCATTTGGTTTTTGATACTACCATCAAACAATACCTGGACAACCTTTTTTCCCCTGTAGGAAGTTAGAAGATGCAGAAAGTGGTACCTTTAAAGGTTAAATAAGCTTTTTTTCCCCTCCCAGAGAGAGAGAGAGAGAGAGAGAGAGAGAGAGAAGCTTTGGTACATAACTTTGTGGTAGGTCTCATAATAGGCATAGAGGCAGAAGGGGAACAGGTTAATTTGTCGTTGTATCTTTAGTAAATTCTAAAATAGGAATTTATTTTTCAATTATAAATGATTATAGTTTATAAATTCTTGACGTTGCAGTTGATTTTGAGCAGTCGTCCCTTTTATACAACCCCTTTATTTTCTACTCTTAAGTTGGGATTTAAATATTTGGCACATTGAGATTTTCTTCTGAACAGTGATGCAGAGAAACATACCCAAACAAAGTTCGTTATATTTAATGATTTTTTATTTGCTGCTTGTACTTATTATTATTATTATTATTGTTGTTGTTGTTGTTGTTGTTGGTGGTGGTGGTGGTGGTGGTGTTGTTGTTGTTGTTGTTGGTGGTGTTGTTGGTGGCGGTGGCGGCGGCGGCGGCGGCCTAAAAACTAATTTGGTTGTATTATTTGTCCATTTAGAACCATCGTTTGACTAAAATGTCTGAAGCTAATATGACAACAAATGAAATGCAACCAATACAACTTAAATAGAAAAATGTATTACGGATTAAAAGTCTAATTCTAGTATATTTTGAAAAAAGTAATAAAAATAATACTTCTGGATATTTTTGCCATTCCTCTCCGATTTTAATTTTTTTATGTGAAATCAATTGTCAATAATTAAATTTTCAAATGTGAAATCACATTAGATATTATAATATGTAAAAGCACAAATGCGTACATGTGCTCACATATTATACTACATATTATTATATGTGTGATTTTCACATAATTGTGATTTGACAATGATAATCGATTTCACAAAAAAAAAAATGTGAAATTTGGTAGAAAGGACAAAAATGTTCAAAAATGTTATTTTTATTAGTATTTTTTTTAAAATGTGGTAAAATTAGACTTTTTAATGCATAAAGTGCTATTTCCTACTTATCCCACTTAAATAAGCTGAAAGTACTATAAATGGAGATCTTATCTGTAACACAGGAATTTATTTTTCAATTATAAATGACCTCATAATTTTTTTTTTAAACAAAGGAAAGTATTAAGATGTCATGACGAAAAGTTATCTTATTTTGAATCACTAATTATTTCTGGTTTTGATTATCTTCTGGGCACAATAAAGAAAGAAAAATTGCTATAAATACTAGTCGTGTAGAATAAAAAAAGTAAAACAAATCACAAAAGGCAGTCTAATTCCAAAGTAGTCTGGGTAAGAGTAAAACCAAGGCTGCAGGGTGGAATGAAAAGGCCAGTTTAGATCTGGAGATAAATGAAACAAGTGGGATCGTAATCGAAAATGTGAGCACACTGGTTAATGGTTATCATCATCGAACCAAGTCCCACTCAAGTAGATGCAGTTGGGCTTATATTCAGGAAATTAAAACTTCACTGCAAACGAGCACTTCATCACGACAAACATGACTCAAAAAGCTTTCACAGTATACAAAATCAATATAACTACTATGGTGGGATCGGCAGAGGACGAGTGGGGACCACCTCTCGCTCTATCAAAGGACGATTGCTCGATCGGCGGCATCTTAAGCGGATTTGGATGTTAACAGACGCATATATATTTCGATTGTTTCTGTTGTTGAACAAAACTAGCCATCCGTGCCACCATCCCACCCGTTTATCTGATTCTTCTTCGCCGCCGCTGTTGTCCAAATCTACATCTACATCTACATCTACATCTTGCTTGTGTCTGTTGTCGAAACCACGCACTAGATCCTGCTTCAAAGGAGACAAACATGAGTAATCATACCCAAACCCTAACCCTCTGCTGCTGCTGCTGCTGCTGTTTTTCTTCAAAGGAGTGTAAAACCTATACTACTAACTCCTATTCCTCCTTTCTTCAACAAAAGAAGGTGCCAGCATCAGGCTTGGCCGCCCAACCAAGTCCGACGGGCAGAATTTTAAAGCCGGACTACTGGGGAGGATTGACATTGACGCCGACATCATCATCGCGATTTTTTTTTTGTGATCAACAAGATTAGGTTTTTATGAAGGAGATTGAGTAATTTATAGGGTAAGAATCGAAAACAAATTAAGGATGTAATATTGCACAAGAAAAGAGTTTACTTGGGCTCAATATATATTAAGGCCATCTCCAGCAGTTCGTACCGAAATATGATAATTTCAGCACAAAAATACAGCAAAATCAGCAAGTCATCTCTGCTCTATATTTTTACGCAAAATTAGAATATTCTACTTTTGGCCACGGTTGATGATCCCGAAACACGTGATTACTTCCGATCAGAGCAACAAGATATTATTCGAAAGCAGAAACAAGCCAAAGAAGCCAACACTAGTACTTTTGATATGTTTTGGAATTTATTTTCAGATGAGGTGAGGCGTTCCGGAGATGGCCTTTATCAGAAATTTATATGTATCGACTTTGTTTTATGCTTCTATTATGTAATTATATTTTTTTAAATTTCTTTTTAGTTTATCTTTTATTTTATGTAATTGTGTTTTTAAATAA
Source organism: Agastache rugosa (assembly GCA_031470985.1). NCBI lineage: Eukaryota > Viridiplantae > Streptophyta > Magnoliopsida > Lamiales > Lamiaceae > Agastache > Agastache rugosa. The sequence goes on from CM062605.1 coordinate 31,976,559, forward strand.
TTTTATGTAATTTTAGTGTTGGTATAATATATTTAGAAATATAACTATAATATAATATTTTGGAACAAAATAATTAAAGAACACAAAAAATAATATGAATATAAAAATAGATTATATGTCCATTTGGAACCATCGTTTGACTAAAATATTTGAGAAGCTATTTCCAACAATGATATGAGAACAAATGAAATGCAACCGATACAACTTAAATAAACATCTCGCTTGAAAAATAAGTGGTACAAATCTCACACACACACACACACACACATATATATATATATATATATATATATATATATATATTATAGAGGAATTTTAGGATTTCTGGATTAACAGATTTTGCAGTTTGAGGAATTTTAGGATTTCTGGATTTTGTGCTTCAATTCAATGGGATGACGAAGGAATTTTTTGTGTTTGGGATTTATGTTTGTTTTTTAATTTTTACCGTCAAACATTAAATTGGATAGATGAGGATTTGTTGGCATAAATTTAGGAGGTGAGATAAATAGGTTAAATGGGTTACAGATTTGCCCTCTATCGATTTTTGTTTGATTTATTTAAGAAAAAAACAGTTCATGTATTTAGTATCTGGGCCATTGATTAATAAATATCGATGGTGTAGATTAGTTTCTAGTTTTTAGTTTTTACATAAGGATTGGTTTCCACCTAATTAAAACTTCTATTAAAAGAAAGGAGGTCTAGGAAAACTCAATTGAAAAACCCACTCAGTTCTCAAGTTCAACATTTAAAAACTTAAGTACACAGATAAAACAGCTGAAGGCAGTCAGAGCATCCAGCTGAGAGGTCAACTGAACAAAGGCCAGCTGCGCAAAAAGACAGCTGAGCACAAGATAGCTAAGCAAAAGACAGTTGAGACAAAAAGACAGCTGAGCAAAAGACAGCTGAACAAAAGACAGTTGAGTTAAAGACAGTTGAGCAAGAGACAACTGAGCAAAAAGACAGCTGAGCAAGAGACAGTTGAGCAAGAGACAGTTGAGCAAAAAGACAATTGAGCAAAGTCAGCTGAGACTCAAGCTGAGTAGGATTACGCTGGGACTCCAGCTGAGCAAAGCCAGCCGAGCAAGGCTTGCTCCAAAATAAAAACCCAGGCCAGAGGATAAAAACAAAACGGAAAAAAAGACACAGAAGAAAACTACGCGAAGTCAAAAGTAGGTGAGATTCAAACGGCTAGTTTGAATCTCTCCTCATAAAAATAAGTTTTGGGCACATATTTGTCGAATAGTGCCTCCTTGAATTCCTCCCACGTAAATCGAGCTAGATGCTCTGCCGGAAAAAAATCTTCCTCCTAGCCTCCCACAAGAAGTTAGCAGGTCATGTGAGTTGAAAGGCTAGGCAAGAAAAACGCTCCTCATCAATACATCTGAGAAGCTGAAAGATTATCTCAATCGATCTTACCCAAAGCTCAGCATAGCTTGGGTTCCCAGATCTATTGAAGACGAGTGGATTTCTTTTGAGGAATAGGTCCTCGGGTTCCCAGATCTATTGAAGACGAGTGGATTTCTTTTGAGGAATAGGTCCTCATTACTATCACGATGTGGTGGCGGCGGGGGTTTCCTGACGTTCCTCATCTTCCTCTTGATCACGACGTAGTCTATCCTTACATCTTCCACATCCGCTTCTTCCACCTTCGTTTCTTGGCGGCATTCTGGAAATTTTTAAAAAGAAAGTTTTTCCCTTAGAACTTCACTCCCTTGAAACAACATACGTACTTTACCGGATTCACAGATAACAAATCCAGAACCAAAACTTCCAAGATCCGAACAGCTTAACTAAAGACAACCAACAATACAAAATATAAAAAGACTTAATAAGATCAAAGTCTATTCACGGGTTTATATATTCACACTGATGAGATCAAAATTTCCTCCAACGAGGTCTTTACAACTGATAGATCTAGACTGCATCTAGTCTAGGTTAGGCTATCTGCCTACCTATAATATGTATCTCGAGATTGAAAAGACAGGATGCTAAGACAAAAGCATTGTCATCAAAACGCGAAAGGGTACTAGACCCGGAATGATATCACCATATCATCCGTTTACCAAAACCAAAATAAGTCTAATACTTTCCAGATCTATGTACACAAACAGAAAACTAACTCCCTTTCGTGTAGTTTGTGATTGAATGTAACTGTTAAGATATTTTTTAGAATAAATCTTTCTTTCATGACTTTTGAAGCTTGCTTTGACAGGTCCGGACTCAGCTCCAAAATGACTTCCTCTCTTTCTAGTTTTCCCCGTCAAGTTTGTCAGGCTAGGGCGAGACTTCGACTTTAGTGTTAGCTTTAATTGTCCAAAGTGTGGAGTGTTTGACGTCTTCTATTTGGAAACGGCTGCTAATACCCCGGCCGTAGGCTGAGGAGCAAAAGGAGGAATCCGCCCGAGGAGGGGCTTGCGTCTGATTAGCTAGTTGGTGAGCCAATAACCACAAAAGGCCTTCAGGTCGATGCCCCAACCCCCATCAATCATTGGTGGTTTCTTGCCTTTCCAATCTTGGAAACAACCAACAACAAATAAACCACGTCCACCAACTTGGAAACCACAACCTAAAGGTCTTGGTTAACGAGAAAGGTAACTGGAAAGTATTATAGAAGCTGAGGTATTCATATTCTAGAAGTACGCCACCTATCCGTATGGAAGTAGAGAAAGTGAAGAGGGCACCCGAGTCCCTAACTGGAATCACGGAAAAGGCTCACGCATTGGTAGGTAAGGGTAAAGTCATCATAAATGGTTTACTAACGACCTTGGATAGGGCCCGTGAGCTTTTAAGGCAAATTTTGGTCCTAGACGGGTCTACACCTGACCTTTGGAGACGTTGTTGTGCTCTCCACACTGCCCTCAGCCGGCTCCATCCACCTCGGAAACTTCTCAGGGGTCCTCCTCCTCCTCCAGCTCTACGCCAATAGCTGCTCCCAAGGTTTCCTCAACCTCGGCGTAGGGCAGGTGCTGATCTAGTGCGGCCAGCTCTGCTACTCCCCCGTGTGGCTCAGCCGGTGCTAGTTGCTCGGGTGCCCAGTACAGCTTAGGTGCTGCCATCTCTTCTGCGAGACTAGTCCTTTTGACCATTGACGTTGGCTCACTCGTAAATATAGAATACGGAAACTCGTCACGGTCAACTGTGGTACAAGGCTGGGTCTAGTGTACAGGGTACGAGGACGTGATATTTTTTAAGAATCCAAAGTCAAGTAGGACCGTAGACGGTCCAGCTTCAAACTCATCAACCTGGCTGACCTTAAGCAAGGGTAGATCAGTAGTCGACCCTGCCTCCTCTGGACGGACCCCGGGAAGAAGGTCAGTCACCGGAACTAGGTCAGTCAGTCGGCAGTAACGAGTATGCTTCTCAAATTCAACCCTTGGACAATTACGGAATGTGATAAACTGTCTGACCAAGTGGAAGCGAACATGTGAAAGTCGTCCGTAAGCTCTGTGTCAGCTCTTACAAGAACAAGGAAAAACCAGGATTGTTGTTGTGCCCATCTTTTCCACCTTAGGGGAATCATATCGATACAATCTCTGATGGCTTACCTATCACTTACCCCATGTGGCTTGACTGCTTCCCAACAGCGCAGAAAATCCATAACATACTGCCCAAAGTCGTGGTCTGGGTTTGGACTGTATTCATGGTATAGTTGCAGTAGTACTTCAGGTCTGATCGGTGGCCTCATCCAGTTGCTAAAGTGGCTCGAAAAGCACTCCGCACTCACCCTATGGAAAAAATTTGCAAAACATAGATCAGCAACTGGTAGGATAAAAGTTAACGTAACTTAAGGGATTCTTAAAGCACTTAAAAATGAGCTAGATTTTTCCACCTGACTTTCCAGTCAGAACTTATCCAGCTGTAGAGTCTTTTCAGCTGAGTGTTTCATCCAGCTGAGTATTTCTCATCCAACTGAGTGCTTCATCCAGTTGTGTATTTCTCATCCAGCTGGTCGCGGAATCGCTTATTCACTCATTTTTTACGCAAGGAAAAGACAGATAAAACACCAACAAGAACCTATAGACTTTTGGTTTTCTACCCAAGAGTTACCACCTATGATCAAAGCAAGTCTAAGACGGTTCTCTATAAAATAAAACAAAGTCATTTTGGAGTTCCAATGAACTGAGCTCCAAATGAAGATGACTATGTTCTGTCACTTATACGCAACTGACATTCATTTTTGTTTCTTGTTTCACTTCTTGTGACCTCGTCACTTTTCTTTAACTTCTTGTTGCACGATTGCCAACTTTGTCACTTTGAACAACTTCTCTTTAGCTAGTCTAGGTTCTCGGTGCATTGGAAAAAGTCTTAGAACAACTTCTAAGCTCTTATTCCCACATGCTTTTGACAAAAGGAATTATAAAACAATCAATTCCCATATAATAGATTCAAACATTTCATGCTTTGAATGATTTTAAAACATTCTTTCAAGATGTTTCAAACACTTTTTACAGAATGAGAACCTTTTGTGAAATTCCTCACCCTTTTCCTTTGGTTGAGCCGACGTGACGGGATGTTGAGTTATTAACTGGTTTATTTAAGTCTGATTCAAACTAAACTTTTTCTTAGAAGGAAATTTCAGGTGCAGAGCAAGAAATGCTCTGATACCATTCTGTAACGATCCGACTTCTGGATTGACGGCTGGCCCCACAAACCATCACAAGTCCTTTCTATCATGCTTTGTCCTCACTTGTACACTTCCTGTGAAAACTTCCAGGAGGTCACCCATCATAGAATTGCTCCAGGCCAAGCACGCTTAACCTTGGAGTTCTTCCACAATGAGCCTCAGAAAAGAAGATGCATCTTGATGGTATAAGTAGCACCTATCAATTCCTTTAAGCTCTCCTAGAATATGTCGTATCATTCCAACATATTCTTGGAATCCCTCTCATTCGGGTGTGTTTTGGTTTGTTCCTACGTCTTCTGCTTTGAAGTCTTATCGGAGCTACTCATTGTTCGTGTCTCTGCACCGGCGATCACTCCGTACTTCTGCTCCGGGCATTACAGGCCCACTAGCTTTCGCTTGGTTCATCATCGAACCACACCATACTGGTAAAGGTTCGGCTCTAATACCACTCTGTCACAGTCCCAAATCCCGAAGAACGGTTAAGCCGGGGTGCGACTAGGGGTTGGAATTTAGAAGCGGAGAAGAAATGAGGATTAATGAATAAAAGAAGAATAAATATTAAATCATCGAAGAAGTACGTAGAAATGTACTATAATTATTTAAAATGAGACAATCTTAAAGCCAGTAGAGTCCCGACTTCACGTCTTCACACGTGAAGTCAAACTACGTCTTTTTCCGCTGCAAGACATTCTGACCTTTTTGTATAATATTTGATATGTAATGTGTACTTGAAACCCTAGAACAACTAAAACTTCTGTGATGAGAATCCTCTAAGATTGTCTCACTTTAAAAATTATAGTACATTTCTACGTACTTCTTTGGTGATTTAATATTTATTCTTCTTTTATTCATTAATCTCCCTTTCTTCCCCGCTTCTAAATTCCAACCCCTAGTTGCACCCCGGCTTAGCCGTCCCTCGGGATTTGGGGCTATGACAGAGGGTATCAGAGCCAAACCTCTCTCACTACGGTGTGGTTCAATGACGAACCAAGCGGAAGCTGGTAGGCCTGTGACGCTCGAGGCAGAAGTACGGAGTGATCGCTGGTGCAGAGGCACGGACAATGAGCAGCTCCGATAAGACTTCAAAGCAGATGAGGCAGGAACGAACCGAAACACACCAAAATGAGAGAGATTTCAAGAATATGTCGAAATGGGACGGCATATTCGAGGAGAGCTTAAAGGAATTGATAGGTGCTACTCATACCATCAAGATGCATCTTCTTTTATGAGGCTCATTGTGGAAGAATTCCAAGGTTAAGCGTGTTTGGCCTGGAGCAATTCTATGATGGTGACCTCCTGGAAAGTTTTCCCAAAAAGTGTGCAAGTGAGGATAAAGCATGCTAGAAAGGACTTGTGATGGTTTGTGGGGCTAGCCGTCAATCCGGAAGTCGAATCGTTACATTCTGTTCTTTTTTTCATTTTTTTTATTTTCATTTTTTTATTTATTTTCATAAATATGGTCCTTTAAACTCGTCTAAATCATATTGAACATATATCTTATATTAAAGATTACGAGGAGAGCTTTTATTTGACATAAAAATTGTAAAAATTCGATTTGAAACGAGCAAATGATGGTATTTTAAAGTTCAAAGCTAATAATTTATGAATTATATAATAAAGATTTATAATTTATATATTATATTAAAAAAATATAATTAATATTTTATTAATTAATTGTAATAAAAATTTTCTAACGACCATTTTTCCCAGCGACTATTTTTCCAACGTCCACTTTTATTAAAGCACAAACGGCCATTTTTCCAAAATCCTCTACATAAATCTATTCTTCAACCTTACAATTTTCTTCCTTTCTTCTTCACTTCATTTTCACTACAATCAAAATAGTAGATTCAAGCTCTCAAAATTCTAACTCTATTAATTTAAGCTCCCAAAATTTTCTAGATTCCTATTTGTCAAGTTCACAATATCATCAAATGTCTTACCCTCAACAACAATTTTCATACAACATTCAAAATGCAGGCAATTTTCCTACTCAACAAATTCCATTAAACTATCAAATGCCTTCGAGTTTTCCTCAATAATTTCCTTTCAACTCTCCTATCCTACTGGATCAAGTTTTCCTCCACAATTTGCATTCAACATTCCTTCCAACTATTTCATGTCTCCACCAAACCAATACAACAAGTGGAAGCATCTGCATGAGGTTATGGATAGACAATTGAGCCTTCAAGAGGAACAACTCAAGCTCCAAATGCTGAGTTTTGCAATAAGGATACTAGTGACATGTCGGAGGCATAACTATATAATTTTAACCAAATGATAGCCGAGATCAAAGCTAAATACGGGTAGATGTAATACTTTTAAGTATCGTTTATCTAGTTTTAAGTGTGCTTTATCTATTTTTATATTTTTAAATGTGTTTTATCTATTTATGTATTTTGAAGTTAATGTATTAGTAATATCGGTTATATGTAATTTGAATTATGTTACTTTTGTTATTATCATATAAATTCATGTTGTACTTATTATTCTCGGCAACGGTAAGAAATGTAATAAATATATAACTTTATTGTCAAACAACTACCTTTAAAAATTGTCGACAACGGTCACAAATGTAATAAATATAACTTTATTGTCCAACAACTACACTTAACCAATTCGACAGTCATAAATATAGTTGTTAATGTTTTGATTATATATACAAGTGCTTCGTTTCTCATTGAAGCACAAAAATCTTAAACTTCCTTTCATCTCATTCACAAAACTTTCTTTCATCCAAATACAAAACTTTCTTCAAAATGTCTGATATTCCTAGTTCATATGAAATTGATAAAATATGGAAGCAATTCATTTGAAATTGATAAAATGTGGAAGCAATTCATTTGAAATTCGGTAATAGATCCGATTATGCGAGACATGACTGCTATGGCTGATACAAAAGACGCAACAAGAGCTCAAAATTCACGAAGGAGAAGCGGTCATAGAAAATATAGGGATCAGAAGCGTGAAAGTGACCTTGATCGTCTCATTCGTGATTGTTTCTGTGATGAACCCATCGTCAATGGAGGTCTTTTTCGTTGTTGATTTCCAATGCGAAGAGAGTTATTTGTCCAGATCGTTGATGCTTTGAGCAACTACTCACCCTATTTCACATTAAGGAAAGATGCAACTGAGAGGAATGATCTATCACCACTTCAAAACTGCATTGCAGTTATCCGACAATTGGCATATGTGGGCCCCGGTGACTCACTCGATGAGTATATGCCAATGGGTGAGAATACTGCGTTGGAATGTCTACATCAATTTTGCAAGAGTATGCTTATTGTTTATGGTGCTCGATATTTGAGGACTCCAATTGCAGCAGATACTCAACGCTTGCTACAAATGCATGAAGAGAGACATGGCTTTCCCGGAATGTTGGGGAGCCTCGATTGTATGTATTGGGAGGGAAGGAATTGTCTTGTCGCTTACAAAGGGTTCTATACATGATGCGAATATGGAGTTCCTATAATAGTTCTTGAAGCGGTGGCATCGACAGATTTGTTGATATGGCATGCTTTTCTTGGTATCGCCGGAGCAAGCAATGATATCATTGTTCTTCATGGGTCTCCATTATTTAATCCATTCCTTCAAGGAAATGCTCCACCGGTTCAATTTACGGTGAATGGTCGGACGTATAATAAAGGATACTATCTGACAGATGGAATTTATCCGACATGAGCTTCATTCGTCAAGAGTTACCCGGCCCCGGGAGATCCGTGTAGACAAAAATTTGCACAGAGACAAGAGGCTGCAAGAAAGGATATCGAACTAGCGTTTGGAGTACAGTTGTTTGAAGTCCCGCGTGATCTTATTTCAAGGAAGATATCAACAATATAATTCTCACATGTATTATTTTGCACAACATGATCATTGAGTGAAGAAGCGGTCAACTGGTCTGAAGAAGTGCAACTCATCAGCAACCAATGGGTACAAATAATTGGGGAAGCATTTGAATATTATCTCAAAAACCACAACGATTTAACAAATAAAGAAGCTCATCTCCAACTTCAACACGATTTGACACAATATATTTGGGTACAATTCAATGTCAATGATCAGAATTAAGTAATATTTTAGTTTGAATTATTGATGTTTATGTACTTTCAATTATTGTAATTTCAATTTTAGTAGTGTAATTTAAATTATTATTTATAATTATAAAGCCATTTTATTTTATTATATTAAATTATTAAATATAAAATTTTAAATTAAATATATAAATATGTAAATAATATATAAATAATAATACAAATAAAATTAATTGGAGAAACATATGTATATATATATATAAAGGTAGTGTGTATTATAGTGGAGAACCCTTTAAAATGTAGAAATTGGTTTCATTGTTAGAGTATATGTTAGATAAAAAAAGTAAGTGAGTTCCAAAAGCTAATGTGGCGTTGATGTGGCGGCTTGGAAGCTGAAACCGATTCCTCACCATTGGACCCTAAGGTTTCAAAGTGTAATGTTAGAAATTGATTAAGGTTGTTGCTTCAACGAATTAACCAAGGCTTTGTGTTATGAACTTGGGAATGTTTGGTGAGAATAAAAGATTTTAGCGATTAAAGCGAAAGGTTTTAAAATTTGGTTCAATCTGAAGTAGTTATGATTTTTTTAGAGGGAAATAATGACGTCTTGTATAGGATGGCAACCCATAATTCCACGCTATTTAATAAATTGGGTGGAAGTATGCACACCAGCTATTAAACTTTGACTTTTTACCTTTTTAAAGCTCTTTCGATTTCAATATGTGATAGGAATTCATGTTTAGAACCAAATATTTGAGTTTGTTCTCGTTATATTAAAACTGTTATACTTGTTCTCTCTTGATTAATGTTTTTTGGAAAGTCTTGTCAAAATAATGATGAATGGTCGTAATAGATTTAAATTTTGGCTTGATAGGAGTTCATATAATAAAAAACAGATCGAAAATCTGAATTAAAACGATGGAGAACGTGTTATGAAATAAACACACAATCACGAAATCAAAAGACACAAGAATTGTTTACCCAATTCGATACGATGTGTATCTACATCTGGGGGCGATGTCAAGCCAGAGATTTCACCATATTTTCCGGATACAATTTACAAGGAGAGAACAACTATATATATATATATATATATAGCAAACAATTGAGCCCTAATCCTAGTAGAACCAGGAAACTGCATAGAGCCCAAAAAACACTTGTACGACAGCCCAAATCGTAGAATGATTCGCTTCCTTTCAAGCTCCATACTCCAACAGAACGAACGAAAACAAAAACATTGCACGCTGCACCCAGTGGCGCTCGGTTGAGGGCGCATCCACGCGACATTACTAATGTGTTTCGTCTCGCGCAGTTAAGCATGTAGTTGGCAGATTTTACGCCCGAAGATGTTCTAATCTTGTTTGAACTTGTTCTTTTACAATTTTTCTTAAACACCATCCCTAACTATAAGAGGATCTCTCAAGCAACACAATAGAAACTTTTTACCTTTATTATCTCTCAAGCAACACAATAGAAACATTTTACCTTTATTTTACATCTACGATCTTACTTTGAAATTTTTGAAAATCTGAATTCAACACGGGGGTTTGAATTTTTTGAAGATTTAAAATCAACACGGATGAAAGCGATCAAGACTCAGATTTTTCTACGATTTTTATTGCTCGTCTATGTTTCATTTCGAATCTTTGTATATGTTTATCATGATTGTGTGGCTAAACTCACTTATATCCTATGGTTAAGGAGTAGATGAATGCTTTGTTTTTGGATTCATTCTGATTAACTGACTACAACCTTCTTTTCCTTTCTATGTTCTTGTATTTTCGTGCTTAATTGCTTAGCTACCAATTGCACATATTTGTCGTGTTAATTTGAGATCGAAAGAAAATAATTAACATGTTAACTGAAACATAAGACACATACTTCAATAAAGTCCATAGACAAACAAAACAATCACATTATATAAGTTAAGTAAGTTGAGTTCATTACATAACTCCATTCAATTAGTGACATGTAAACATATGCATGCTATCAATCACATGTATACGCAGACATGTTACATCCTAATTAAGCCACATTATAGGAATCCTCTTGTGCCATATATTAGAATGCTATAATATGTCTGATCAAAAGTATGATAATGCAAAAGTATAGCAACAGACCTAAAATAGATAACCAAAAAAGCATGAGGTGTTCAAGGACAGAAATGTCCTCGAAATCTGTCACTCGCCTCCGACGAAGCATCGCATAATTCTAAGCTTCGCTTTTCTTCGACATAGCAATAACATTAAAGTTGACAGAATCAGGGTTATTCTGGATAAATTTTTGAATTACTTTGGCAGCATCCTGTAGTAAAATATATATAAATACATTAAAACAAGTGTCACCAAACATATCCAAGAGGCAGTAGCAATCACCAGCATGACAACGGATAGCGAAACAATGAGGAATATAAGCACATAATGAAAGAAGCATAAGTTGGTAAACCACAAGAGCTTATGGTAGTGGTTGGAAAGCTTAGACTACAAACGAAGCTGGTAGCAGTCTGGTTTCCGTTAACACATACAAAGCAATTAGTTTTCATCTAGTGCCAAAATAAAGGCGGATGACAGAGGCTTATATTGGCAAGGGACAGAGGGAAGGAACTCAAGGAAGAGAAGTGTTAGTAGAGGTAGAGAAACATCACCTGTAATATGGTGTCAGTCGAAGATGCACCGTGCAAAACAGGCCCAGCTCTCCTTCCATCTAGCTCATACAGTTGTCCTACAAAATTTTATGTTGAAGGCCATATAAAAAAAGGATGATAAGTTTTCACTAAGAAATGGTCTCACTCATCATTGCTGCCTTAAGTAGTTAAGTGACGATTTTGAGGTGGAAAAGCATAATCTAAATTTGCCGTTTAACCAGTCCAGGATTATTAGTTTAAGTAAAATTAGGTATCCACTACACAATGCTGGGAGACATTCAATATAACCACCACATAGCATGCAGACAGTGAGTGAACCTTGTCAATTGGCAATTCTGAAAGACATGAAAGTAACGAGTAGTTTTGTTCTGGGAATATTGTTATCAACTCAACGAAATTAATGAATACAAAATCAATATGCACACCAGACATTTCAAGTGAGACAGTAATTCAGTCTTCCCTAGATAAACTTGATGCTTGATTAACATTGTGTGAACAGAATTCTCATTCATTGAATTTATAATGCAAATGTGAGATTTCAGATATGATCACATACACGTGCACACGAAAACAGCGAGAGGCTTACCATTTACACATGTAAAGCAGATGAAATGTGTGTCCACATCATCTGTTGCCTGTCAATTACAAGGGATACAAAGATTCTGAGTTTCTTGATCCATATACTGATAAATCGATAATGATACACATTAACAAGAATAACCCAGTTTATGCACTACTTGCATGTTCTCCATATAGGACAAGATTATTACCCGATCGAAGTAGCGTTAAGCTCAAACTTGGCTTGTTTATTATTGAGTCAAGCTCCAGCTAATTTTGCCAAACACTTCAAAGCTCACGAGCTTATTCGAGTTTAATTCGAGCTTTCCAAATTTAGATTTGAAATTAAATACTATTAATTACTTTGAAAAAATAAATTAGTTATTCTAATACGGATAATACTTTTACTTAAAATTTAATTACATATAACAAATATTGTCATTTTCTTATAACAAATAAAATTTAATTACACATTTCATATACTTACTACTAATTAAAGTATAACAGAATAAGTTATACCAATTAAGTATTTTTATATATTTTCAAACTAGTTCACTTAACAAGCTTGCCTGCAAGCAAAAGAGCCGTGTAGTATCAAGCTCAAGTTTGACTCGTTTAGTTAAGAAGGTTCACTAAAAGAAGACATGTATATTTGAAAGACATTCCACTAAACGTGCATTACTAGATCATGCTAGCATGGAAACCACATTACCTTACCGACACTCAATGCATTATGGGTTAAGTATAGAAAAACTATTGAAGCCATCCTTCCAAATATAAAATTTTGGTTCCATCAATTCAATTAACAAGTCACATTGCGAACTTAAGGTGAAAATGTTGATTTGGAAAAGAAAGGAAACAGAAAGTTTCATGCAAATGTCCAAATCTAACCTCAGTTTCACCAGCAGTTGCTGCAACTGAATGAGCATCTTCCATTTCTCTATCATTTTCGAGGAATTTCGCACGCTGCAGAATCATTGAAATTTAAAAATATTAGATGGGAATAAAGACAAAGAAGACAGCAAGGCACATACACTAGAAAAACTTAGAAGCAGGAGTGACCTCTGACGGATCCATATTTGCAGTTGACTTGAAGAATTTGTCCAGGTAAGAATCCTCAACTAGAAAACAACACAACCAAAATAGACAATTGACAACATTGTCAACATAAACATGACGGATCATAGTCATTTAAGAAACTTAAGGCAAGCATGATTGTCAAATAATCTAATATATATCGTGAAGATATCATACATTCCTGAACCCTAATTTGATTAGAGAGAGAGAAAATGAAAGCAAAGCATGAAGAATCTTAATCTCATCATCCACTCAAAAGGTAATCACGATACTAGGGATGTCAATCGTGCCAACCCACTAGGTTTTAGGCTAGCTATATCAGGCTGCCAAGGCTATTCATATCGGTGTAATCGGGCTTGATTTTTTGGGTTAAAGATTTTGGACCAGCGTATCCTTTATTTTTTTAATACGTTTTCACACAAAATATGGAAAATAATATCTCTTCAAGAGTTGTTTGCAAACAGCTATGTATGTAGTCAAGGACACATCTGACAAAGAGGGATCACGGGACACTATAGCTACTCTAATTGAAGTCACTTTACTCCTAGAAACTTAAAAAGGGTATCCTGAGCAATCAATATTAGCGGATATGAATCTAAAAGTTCCACATTTCACTTTGTGCACTGGCTCTTTTAATGTCAAAAGCTCATTTAAAGTTGATGACTACTCATGCTGTCATGCAAAGCACACCAATATTAGGTTAGATACTACAAAGTACAAATAATCTACTGAAAGTACTGAAAACTCCACATAACATGAACATAATCATAAAGAAGGCTATCTGGAACCCAACAGCTTACCAAGTTTTATCTCAGAAGTTATATTACCGACAGCATGAAGAAGTCCAACAGTTCCACAGGCATTTCCTACAGTTTGCTTCATAAAGTAAGGTCCACCAATAGACTCCTGTAAGAGGTCACATAAATTGCAGATATCATTATTCAGAAAGTAACATAAGCAGGACATAAGCTCAACCAAAAGATCGGTAGTAGAGAAAATAGACAGCAGCATGAAGTCATGCGGGGACAGGGGGAATATCATTCTAATCCAGCCAAAATAGTACTTGATGCATAAGACTTTACTGAGATGTATATACATAATTCTATTGTAAGCTGATCAAAACAACAAAACCAAAATAACAGTAGCTACCAACACAATCAAAGAAACTCCGGAAACAAATTAGTGAATGTGTGTTTACAATTATAGACCCCAAGTTAAGTAAACTGGTCAAAACCTTGTGACTCATTCAGATCCGTAGTAACATCATTCATAATACTAAGTATCTTGTGTGGTGGAGTGACAAAAAGCAAGTAATGTTTGCAAGATAACCATTAGGATGCAGGCATTGATACTAGGACTGCTCTTCGAAGTCCTTAGAAATGCATCTCTAGAGTCTACAATGAGTTCCATCATTCAGTAAAGGTCCTCGACAGAAGTGGTAATAAAGTCAGATTCTGAGAGGATGGTTAAGTGGGTAACAAGTCCTTTTGCTCGGTTATTCCCTACCTTATACCGTATCTCTTCTCTCCATCATAAACTAGCTTTTTCCTTTGCATCCGTGACTGATAACCCCTCCCCTAGCCCTCTTGTTTCTTGGCATTTGTATCTGTTTCGCAATCTTCAAGTTTTTGAATTGCAAGATTTGTGCTCTTTAGTTAACCTTTTGTTAGGAGTTCATCTTCTAGAGGATCAGGATGATAGTAAGAGGTGGGTTTTGGATCCGTTGCATAAGTTCTCTTGCATATCCTTTTTGAATTCTTTCGACCCTCCAAATTCTTCTCTCCATCCCCCTTTTTATAAAGCTATCTGAAAGGTACTTGTGCCTCGAAAATTTCAGGACTTCTCTTGGTTATTGGCTTTAGGGAAGTTTCTCACTTGTGATGCAATACAGAGACATTTCCCACGCAATCTTCTATCCATAAACTGCTGGGAATCAGTCTGAAGATCTTGATCATGCTTCCTACATAGCTCCTACTTGGAGTTGTATTTGTAGTAAGGCTGATTTCACCCTTGTGGGATTTCTAAAACAAAACAAAAAAAGTTTCTTGAACCTGAAACCTAATCCCCCTAACTGGCTTTACAATATTTATACATTCAGCATCCGGCAAATGATATTTATAAGGTTTAATCTTTACATTCAATATTTCAGTCAGAGTTCTACAGACACAGATGCTTGGCACTTTTATGGTATAAAGTGTGAAAAGGCTAGGTAAACGAAAAAAGTTTCAAATAATATGGAAATAATTCCATGAGTACTGTCCAGGAATGGCCTTGAGCACTACAGACAACAAATGATAAACACAGAGCTTATGATTAAGAAACAGACAGATGAAACATAAGCGTCTTTAGGTGAAAAATCAGTAGATCATGAACTCGATATAGATATGACATTGGGATGATAATACTGACCTTTGTCGAAATATCTTGTTGAATCCTCTCTTCCTCACTCTGTAGAAACACATGATTGTCATATATATACAAACATATAGGAATACAAGCACTTCAATACTAGATACGCAAGAAATTGCACGGGCACTTTGTCATCGCATTTAGGCCAAAACAATGAATTTCAGCACTTCACTAGTGCTTCATTTCATTTAGAAATCAAGCTAAGATACCAGAAAAACAAACTTTGTAAGAAATTAAGGTCCATTCTTACCAACAAAAGAAAAAGTAGAATTTTGGGCAATGAAATTACCTTTGGCGTAATGGGGTAAAGGAACAAGACAGCGAGTACCGGCTTCGGAACCATTCCCAAGAGTTCTTCATCGAGTCCATAAACATCAAAGCACTCCACCTCATCCGGGGAAACACCAAGGCCCCATAGAAACTGCTCATTCAAAATTAACTTCCTTCAATAACTCATCATACAATCATAATCTCTCCATACCAATATTTCTCAAATTTATTTTCTATTTCTTTTCTAGTTTTTCATCTTTCTACAATTCATCCCTTCTTGTTTTGTTACTTTTAATGCTGTCAGAATATATGAAATTCTTAGGGGAAGAAATGCAAAAAAAAAAAAAACTCAAACTATATAACTTAGAGCGTACAATAAATTAAATTCAAAAATTAAAAAAAAAAAAAAAGGTGGGCAGGAAGAGTGCACGGGGACCTGGTTCATAATATCAGGGTTAGCTTCAAGAGGAAGCCATCTCTTCGCAGAAGTGCTGGTCGCCATATTTCTTTCTTCTCTCTTTTTTTCAGATTTTTTGTTTTGTTTTGGGATTTGGTGCGCGTTGAGTTTATATACATATACCTGCACCCAATCGCGTGGTGAATCATGTTAAACTAATGCTGGGAATTCGGTTAACCGAACCGAATTTTTGATTAACCCCAATCGAAATTCAAGAATTATTACTACTAAATCTGTACCGAATCGGTTTTCGGTTAATCGAAAACCGGCCAGTTTCGGTTTCGTTCAACCAAAACCGAAGCAAAAACCGAAATTAAAAAAAAAATTCAAAAATCACACTAGTCATTTGAGTGCGTTCAAGCAGCTCAAGTATCTCTTTATGTTGAGATAGAAAACGAATTCTTAATACCAAAATCAGAAGGAAAATAAGATGATAATAAGGAGCTGTGCAAGGGTTCGACGGCGACGTGACTGGAGACAGCGGCTGCTTCTTCTTCCTTGTGGATCCGACGGCGTGAATAGCTACTGCTACTGCTCAGTCGCGAGTCGGGATTGGTCGGCGGCGGAGGTGGACGGCAGGGGTGGGGGCGGATGGCGGATGCGCGGCTGAGAGTGACGGCGGGGGTGGTGGTCTGGTGTAGGGGCGGACGGCGGCGGCGGCGGCGGCGGGGGAGAGGAGGAGATGAGGAAGGCGGAGTAGAGAGAGAGAGAGAGGGTCATGGGTGGTGGGTGGGACTTGGTGGGTGGGTCATGGGTGGCTGTTGTGTTGATGAATCATGAAGTGATAAGGGTATAGGGATTAGGTAATGTCTAGAGATGGCATTCAATCGGATTTTTACAGTACCGGCTCTCCCAAACCCTAAGAGCATGCACAATGGCGGTCGCTCGGTCCGGTCGATTGGCCAGCGACCGCCACAAGAGACCTATCCCCGGTCCCTCCCTATCAGAACCGTAATGTCGCAATCCAAATCGGATTAGCGGCCAGAACGAACGATTCTTAATATTTTATTATTTTTTTATTTCATGTTTAATAAAAAAAATATATATATTTCATGTTTAATTTTTCATGTTTAATTTTCAGGTTTAATTTTCCAATATTTCAATACAATATGGTATTTTAATTATAATTATTTTTATTATTAAAAAAATATAAAACTTAAAATTAAAAAAAAATATTTCATGTTTAATTTTTAGGTTTAATTTTTAGGTTTAATTTTCCAATATTTCAATACAATATGGTATTTTAATTATAATTATTTTTATTATTAAAAAAATATAAAACTTAAAATTAAAAAAAATCATGTTTAATTTTTCAGGTTTAATTTTCCAATATTTCAATACAATATGGTATTTTAATTATAATTATTTTTATTATTTAAAATAAATTTAAAACATATAAATAATATTAAAATATAATTAAAATAATGAGAGATCTAGATTAGAGACCGGGGTGAGAGACCTGCCCCATTGTGACCGATTTAGAGACCGGTCTCTCAATCATTGAAGTCCCACAAAAAGTGCATAAAGTATGCTAAAATATTGGGAGACCTACCTTTGGTAGGTCTCCCATTGTGGGTGCTCTAATGAAACGGATTTGGGAAACATTAAATGGTTTTGGAACAGGTTTTGATAGAAACATTCAAACCCGTGGGGTTTGGGTCGGGTTTGGAAAATCACCTACGGGTACCCGTTACCCAAATCCATTTATATATATGTAGGATAACAAAATATTATATATATAATTTTTAATATAATCATAGATATTAGTGTAAATATTACTCCCTCCGTCCACAATAAATTTGTCACATTGTGGATGACACGGGTTTTAATAATTTGTTGGTTGATTGTATTGTGAGTGGAATAAGGGTTCCACTTTAATATAATTTTAAATTGTGTTGTGAGTGGAAAAGTAAGTGAGGTGTTGGGGTCTATTACTATAAATGGATGTGGCAAATTTTTTGTGGAAGGACCAAAAAGGAAATTGTGGCAAATTTATCGTGGACGGAGGGAGTATTAATTTTAGGATTTTATATTATTCTTTTTAAACCGCATACAAAGAATTGATAATTTTAGTAATTAAATATTTATTTTATATATAATTTATATTAATATAAATTAATAATTTTAGGATTTTATATTATTCTTTTAACCCACATGTATTTTAATTTAATGAAATTTTCTATTTATACTTATGTTAAAATTATGTTTATAATATTTTGTTATTTCCTACTAAATTTAATATTGATGTTTATGTTCTAGTACATATGAGTTTTTTAGCAGGTTTTTAGTGGGTATTACCCAACGGGTTTGGGTCGGGTACGGTTTTGAAATGATTTTTTAATCGGATTTGGAATGGGTATGGGTTGAGGAAATTTTAATGGGTTTGAATTTGAGAAATGCTTAATGGGTGGGTACCCAACCTATTGTCATTCATAGTAATGCCGCTTGGGGGTGGGTGGTGGGTAGTGAGTTAGGTATTTAAATTAATAATTAATATTATATAATATATATTATTAATAATTTATATAAAAAACTCGGTTAACCATTTACCGAAAATTATTTCAACTTACTTACCATATACCGTACCGAAATCGAAAAATACGGTAAACGGTTAACCGAAACGGGCGGTAAAATGGTTAACCGCCGGTAAAACCGAAACCGCGGTAAATTTTTCCAGCCCTATGTTAAACAATGTTCGAACACTTTTTTCCATAATATCACATACATATTGGTACACCACGTTTTAATATTTTATTTCAGTAATATCATAAGCTCCAGTTTATGGTGCCGAAATTTACATATGTATATGGCTTGTTGGAATTTCAAATGAGATCAAAACGACGTCGTTTTAATATGTATAAATTAAACAACAAATATATTAATTGAAAGCAAAGAAAATCTAAATCATAAATTAATAAAAGTAGAGTAGACGAATGGATGATTGTACATTATCTTCTCCATTCCCTCGTTTTCACCACCACTCGGACTACATTAACTCATTCATATTCTTCCCTTCCAACTCATGTCATCTCTATAATAGTCTTATGCTATAGAATATTCCTCACTAAAAATAGCTTTCAATCATGTAAATATAACAACATGCATGGTTGCTTCCACAAAAATAGTATGTTTGAATTACTCATTAATATATAAAAATATACATCTTAATATTATGTTGAACTTTATGCGAAAATATAGTTGCATTTAAAATATGAAAAGCTTTTTTGTTTTATTTTACTATGTCTAAATATGTAAAATTATACATCTAATTTAAGTGGATAAAAAATTGATCACAAACGTTTTATAAATAAATCTTGATAAGAAAAATTACTGATACAAAGTATTCATAATCAATATTTAAATTCCTTTCAAACAAAGTAAATAGATCGAGAGATGTTTCTTATTTATCTAAAATAAAAAAATATATAAAAAATTTATGTCACGAATTTCAAAAATTTGTATGATCAATAATTTTTATTTTCATATGCTCACAAATATTAGATCTCTTAGTGGCTTATTGATATGTCATGGAAGATTAAAACAACATCATTTTTATCCTAATATTGCTATCTAAACTTAACTAATAGCAAAAAAAAATCTAAACATAAAAAACCAAATAAAGTAGAAGAATCAACAATCGCATATCGTCTTCTCCACTCATGTCTTCTCCGTCATCATAAGCTAATCAGTCCCTTACAACTGTCGTCTTATCCATTATTGACGAATGCTTCACTTCAGCATCCACCACTCTCGCATGTATAATTAACACGAATAGTTATGATATAAATTTTCTAATTTCATCCGCATGTATACTTATCATTCACTAAACCAATTACAACAACATCAAAGTACATACAATTATTTTGATGCCCTTGCCAAAAAATTCACATCATAATCTCATATGATGGTCCATGAGCTGGGTCTTTGGTGTAGATGGGGGGTGAATACACCAAAGATAGACTTTTAAAACTTTTTGACAGGTTTAAAACAGAATGCGTGAGCTCAGTTATGAATCCAGCTGAGGAAGGTCAGCTGGGCTAATAACTCAGCTGGCGGTGCGGAAAGTGGTGGTTTAAAAACTTAGCTCGTTTGCTTAGAAAAACTCAGCTTGAAAATATTATCTTTACGTTTTCAGCTTAATCAAATTGTGCAATTTTCAGAAAGACACAACTGTCTTTGGAGAGCAGCTGAGTGTGCAGATTCGATAAAAATGCAATGTGTAAATGGAGTTAGTACAATAACTGAAAATAACGAGAAATAAAATAACACGAGATTTTACGTGGTTCGGAGTAACATCTCCTACGTCCACGACCAGATTCACTGGTAATTCACTACCACTTGCTTTTCAAGTACCAAGCAACTTCACAACTCTAACCCGAGCTGTGTTCCAACAGTTTACGGGCACTGTCAAGTCTAACCTTTCAGTTTGCGGGTACTGAAAAAACCTTACAACCAATTGAATTTAGCGCTTCAAGCAAGCGTAACCTTGACCTAACCTTTCTGGGTAAAGAGGGGTTTGGTTTGGGGTTCCAACTATGAACGAGTTCTTACAATGAAGAACAGAGAGTTAGATGAACTCGTTCAAAATCTAGGCTTAAGATATACAATGATTTCTACCTAGGAATCAGACAAAAAACTGAGCAGTTTCTGGACTAGAAACACTTTTGTTGGGAAAATTAATAGAGTTTTGATTGGATACCAAAACCCAGCTGATCCCAACCGAGTAGATGATCGCACAAGCCTAAGCGTTTTTTAGCTCACCTGTTTGAGCTTATAGAGTTTCTTAGTTTACAGGTAGATTCGCTGAAGACAGCTGAAGACAGCAGAAGACACAGCTAAGCAGACAGCTTAAGAACTCAGCAGAGCAAGACCAAGCAGAGTCAAAGATCCTGCAGTATCAAGACCCAGCTCAGTGACGGAAGCCCAGCTCAGTGTCGAAGACCCAGCTCAGTGTAAAAGACCCAGCTTAGTGTCGATGACACAGCTCAGGTCTGAGACACAGCTCAGGTTAATGACACAGCTCAGGTTGAAGACACAGCTCAGGTTGATGATACAGCACAGGTCTAAGACACAGCTCAGAGTCGAGAGGCAGCAGAGTCCAAGACGCTGAAGACACAGCAGAGACGCTTAGCAGCTCGAAGACGAAGACCTTCTCCAAAGACAAGATCCCGATGTCAGAAGATCTTGTCTGGCGCAGTCAAATCAGAGAAGGAATAGCCTCTGCAGATGCAGACCTACTTCGTAGGTAAAGGCCAGAAGTCAACAAGAGTAGGTAAGATTCAAACGGCTCTCTTCCAACGGCTAGTTTGAATCTTCACCTATATATATCTCTCCTCCAACATTGAAGAAGATACTGGCGAGGGGGCTGGCAAGACGACTGAAGAAATAGAAGAAAATAGAAAAATGAATAACGATCTACAAAGCCAAATCTTTCTAGAACACCCAGCCAGTCAGCTGTGTTCTTAGTTGTTCACATATTCAGTCATAGGCAGAATAGATCAGAATAAATATCTTAAGCCTAGTTTGAACGAGTTCATCATACTCCTTGTTCTTCATTGTAAGAACTCGTTTATAGTTGGAAAACCATACCCAAACCCAAACCCAGAAAGGTTAGGTAAAGGTACGCTTGCTCGAAGCGTGTAATTCGAGTGGTTAGGTTCTCCAGTACCCGGAAACTGAAGGTGTAGGCTTGACAGTGACCGCAAACTGTTGGAACACAGCTCGAGTTAGAGTTGTGAAGTTGCTTGGTACTTGGAAACCAAGTGGTAGTGAATTACCAGTGAATCTGGTCGTGGACGTAGGAGGGGTTACTCCGAACCACGTTAAAAATGCTCTTGTTATTTATCGCTTTGTTTTATGCATGTTACTAACCCTCATGAGCATACATTTCAAACTGCATAAACGGACTAACTGAAAAGTGAAACTGAGCTTTGCAATATATTTGAAGCAACAGACGGACTTTCCAAATCCACCACATTCCGCACACACACACAGCCAGCTGTGTCGATCAAGCTGTCATCATCCAAATTTGGATCGAACACAAATTCTACGAAAAGAGTTTTTACTTGGAAAAGTTTTTAAACCTTGGTGTATTCACCCCCCCTCTACACCAAGGTATCCGTCTTGGGACCAACAATTGGTATCAGAGCAGTGGTTCAAAAGATCACTGTATCTGTCAAGTCAGCATTTCAATGCTGATAATGGTCACCTGAACAGATCCTTCAAAGCTTCAATTTTTTTAAAAAAAATCATTATATTGCATACTGTCGTGGAATCTTCCTTGTGCAGGAAACATCCGACATTCTCTGTCGATGATTATCAGATCTGGAAGTTCCAACTCAACAGCTTTATGAGTGCTCTTCACGACATGATGTGGGATGTTACCTTTAATGGACCCATCATCATAAACTCAGAAAGTCAAGCAGAAGACTGAATGGTCAGGAGCTTGAAGATGGCCAAAGCTGAATCAGAACAAAGACTGGCTCCAGCCAATGCAAACACAGCTGGAACCTTGTCATCAATGTACCAAAGAGGTCGTACTCATTCAAGCCAGCTCTCCAAGCTCAGTCCGATCAGAAAAGAAAACTGATCGGCAACTCAAAGACCAAGAAAAGCAGCAACTCCCAGCTGATCACAGAGCTCAAAGGCAGCAGATAAATCCAGCTGACTGGAATCAGTTAAAGATAGCAATGTCATCCAGCACAGACATCAAGGTCAACTAAAAAGACAGCTGAGAAGGATCTCAGCTGGTTAGAAAGTTGGAAATCAACCGAGCTTCAAATCAAGATTCCAGCAGACGGGATATCAAGCTGGATATCAAGCTAACAGACTCCAGCTATGAAATGGACCTCATCAAAGAATTGAGCCAGTGATGAGAAAATTCGCTCAAGTGAAGTAGGAAGCAGCTGAGAAAAGACAGCCACCTACTATCAAATTCAGGGGGAACTCCACCGAGCTGGAAATCGACACAGCTGTGATATCAGCTGAGGGCAAAGTCAATCCAGTAGAAGATTCAAGTGGAGAATCAAGAGAAAAATCCAGCTGAACTATCAAATGTCATTCTCTGGATATCAAACAAAACTGGATCAAACGTGGATCGCAGAATCCAGAAGAGGAATCTAGCTGAGGGGAAACTCAGTTCAGTAGATTCACCAACAATTGGATTTCATCAATTGGTCTCATCATAGTCCAGCAGAATCATCAAGAAAAGCATCCAGCAGGAAATACTCAGCTGGATCCCCGTGTGTCATCAAGGAATCAGACACAGCTGGACTAACTCAGCAGGAACCCCAAGGAGTTCAAAATGAATTTATCAAGTCAGGGGGAATCGAACCCAGCTGGATCCCAATGCAGAAGATTTACTCAGCTGAAGGGAGAAACTCAGTCATGCAAAGGAAAAGACATCCGCGACATCATCTGACTTCTTGGTCCAAGCTGACAGGAATGTATCATGCATTTATTTTTCTAAGGAATATACTATTTAAGTCCAATTATTTTGAATTTCAATATTAAGCGGACATATGTTCCTTAGTTAAATTGCTTGATAAGTTTCCATTCCCATCGCATTAATTGTAAAGACTGCTAAGTACTGAAGCTCAGCAGAATCGAGGCAGAGCGTCAAACGTTTGAACTGCCTCATGCGCGGTTGTAATACACTCGCCGTAAACACGTCAGAACGTGATGAGTGAATCTCTCCCAGCCGTTGATCAGAATACCAGCTGTCTAAATCTCAACCGAATATCAATTATGGCAGTTGATATACATGGAAAAGATACGGAGAATTCTTCCATCTTTATCTCTGCGAATTTCAAATCTTCAAGTCATCTCTCTATCCTCTGCAAATTCCTCGCTCGATCAAAATCAACAGATTGCAGAGATGACACCCAAGAAATCAACAACAGGAATGAACCAGTTCGAAGTTCTGATGACAAAATTGTCATTTGAAAGTTGTCTTTCCACCGCCAACCTTCCAGTTTCAGAACTCAAAGAGATGGTAGACCTCGTCATAGACTCCGGTCTCTTGCTGTGGGCAACCTCCATGCCCAAGCTTTTGCTGAAGAGAGATGCCGCTCAATTCTACCTCAACATCATTAATGAAGACGGATTCTACTCATCTTCATTTGATATGATCGTCAAAGGCACAGACGGAAAGTTTGATACAGCAACCGTCAACATCAAGCTCAACAAGATGCTACGAAAGGTATTCAACCTACCCAGAGAAGGAGAATTCATCCCAGATGATTACAGCCGTGAAGAAGTGGATGAATTCCTTAGCCAAGAGATGCTTATCACCCCAGAGTCGTACAGAGCGAGCATGTCAAAGCTCCTTCTCAAGCCAAAGTACAGGCTGCTGCTGGATATCACGCAAAAATGCATCTTAGGGATAGCTGGATCTCAAGGAGAGATAAGTATTCCAAAGCTCAAGCCGATGATGGCCATGATCAAAGGCGCAAACGTCAACTGGTTTGATTTCTTACTCAACAGATTAGTCAAGGAGTCAGAGAAGATCAAGTTTAATTCCTCCAGGACGACGTATTCAACTTCAGAGCCACTGTATCTATGCTCTAAGATCTCTTTCTTGATAGAGCAAGCTGTGAAAGCGACACGTAAAGTGGGCCGATTCGAACCGTTTCCGAAACAAAGATTCTCTTCCGCAGAATAAGTCAAATTAATGATCTTCTCGAAGAAAACGGCGTGAGCAAAGGCAAAGCAAATTTGGAAGAAACAAAGACAGATGTCCTACGAAGAAGTTTCGAGAAAAGGAAGACTGATTTTAAACCAAATTTGGAGGTCCAAATTCGAGAAGAAAAGAAGACATTGTCATTCCACCATCTGAGGCGAAACCTTCCTCTGAAGAAACTCCAAGTCAAACAATGGTGATCCTCTCCCCACAGCCAATGTCAGCATTCAATCAATACGGGTCAAATGTCTTGGCTGATATGGGATTGAATGATGAATCATCATCTAGTTCAGAGGACGAGCTGGTCATTTCAAAAAGTAAGACAACTCTTCCCAGCTCACCCTAGCTGTCACCGCCTCACAATTCTTCGCCCAAACAGCCTTCTCCACCCAGCTCTCCAGCAAGAGATCTGTCTCTCGTAAACGTACAGGGAAATATTCAACTGGCTGAAGCTCTTTCACAGCCAGCTGATGACCAAGCTGAACCCTCTAATCCCAGCTCAACTCCAAAACAATCTCCATAAGAATCAGAAGAGAATGACTCCAGTGCTTCTACATCATTCAACTCTTCTGGCTCAGCCTTCATGGAAGCTATGTACGAGGAGCTACGCATCGTAGGGAATTAGAGTGTTCTAACTCAGTATCCCATCTTGGCGCACCTGCCAATTGCCATCGTCAAAGTTGCAGATTTCAAATTCTATCTGGCCACCAAGATGGCAACTTGGTACCAGAATGAGCAGCTGATCGAGACCTTCTCGTATGAGAAATTGAAGACAGATGAAGCATGCCTCCAGCACACGTTTGGCTTTGGAAGTCTGGAAGATGCTTACTTACATCAAAATGATCTCATCAGAGGAATTATTGAAGTATCTCAGCAATACCCCAAGCCGCACCCAGCAGACGTCTGGGAATCAGCTAACAAGCTTCTAACAGCAGCGGGATGGGAGACATCTTGTGAAGATGTTATGTCCAAAGAAGTCACAGCTGAGATTACCAAGGACGCTGTACCAGATGACACAAACCGAGGTAATGATCATTGAAGAAACTGATGCAATACTGAACCGTATAAGAAGCCCCCACCAAGTCCAATTGCCAATGACACTCGCTCACTGGTCGAGATCGAGGCAGTCAAACCCAGCCAAGTCAAATCCGGGACCCAAACGGATTCCAATGCCGTGCTTTCTGATGCAATAAAGAAGGAGATAGCCAAACAAGTTGAAGAAATCCTTTATCAGGATAGACTCAAATCAAACATCGACACCCTTCTGCGCATCTCAGCTGTAGAGTCACAAGTCCAATGCAATGGACAGTCCATTGATGACGCTCACAGATTTGCCCAGAATCTGCAAGAAAGCACCAGTCAAGATCTCAGGCAATCTCTCGTATCTCAGAGCATTGATCTGTCAAACCATCTAGAGAAGAGAGTTCCTGAGATAGTGACAAGACTTCAAGCTCCACTGGTCGACGACATCACAAATCTCACAAGCCAGCTGGAAGCTATCAAAAAGACCACTCTCTCCAACAGCGCTGACATCCGCCAACTCTTCAACCTATATAAAGATCTGGATGCTCAGTTCAGAGCTGGAAGCAGCAGCAATGCCCAGCTGAACCTCGTCATAGCTGACAACTCAGCCAAGATCGCTGATGTTGAAGATATTCTTTCCAAGCTCAGCGCAACAGTTGCCAACCTCTCTGCCTCCCTTGTTGATAATGCCAAAAAGGGGGAAGATAAGAGTGAAGCTGGAAAAACAATGGAGATGGAAGCTGCAGCTAAGGGGGAACCTGTGCAGCAAATTCAGAGGGAAATTGACGATTTTGCCAAAGAGCTGGATGAAGAAGAGCCAGAGCCAACTGCACCAGCCAAAGCAGTCAAAGAGACGTGGAGAGAGAAAATGATTGCTCTTGCCAAAGCCTGTGGACACAAGCCTGAAGAATACAAAGACTATCACTGGCTGTGTAACTTCCACAACGAGCAAAGAAAAGAAATGCAAGAGCTGGATAAAATTATCAAGAGGAAAGCTGATTTGCTCAAGCCTGCTGAGAAAAAACAAAAGAAGAAAAGGCAGAGCTACAGGCAAGCTAGAAAGAAACAAATCCAAGCAAATTTCGATCGATAAGAAGAACCCGGATGATATCAATGAAAACCGGAAAGATGCAAATCGAATTCATCAAAGAATTCTACTACTTGAATCGCTCAAAGACATGGATCCGAACCGGCTTCCAGGATTATTTCCTCGAACTTCATGAGACAGATCCAATGATGGCAAGATCAATTGCCATTTATGCCAAGAGAAATGACATCCAGCTTAAAGCTCCAAAAGTCAAGCAATTGAAGCCTCCAACTATAGCTGGAACGAATCTTCCTAACAAAGCCCAGATTATCAAAGAAATTCATCACTGGGCTGGCAAAAGAGGAATCTCCAAATCTAAAAATCAAGATGAATGGAGAAACTTGGAAGAATTCATCTTCAACAGATATGGTCTCAAGACTGACCATCAAATGGACGAGCAGAGGAAGCAGAGCTGAAGACCCAGCCATCTGGGAATTTTTGTCTTGAATTTTTGGAAAATGTAAAATTGTAATTTTATCTCTTTTTAATGAAAAATTCGTTTTTGCTCTCAAGCTCATCCTGATGACAATAACTCTTTGTCCAGGCACTGAACTCTGAATTTAATTTACCTGCTGTATATGTTTAAACTTTTGAAAACCCGTTTTCCTGTTAAGGGGGAAGTAAATTGTTTTTCTCAGTTAGGTTTTGGCATCATCAAAAAGGGGGAAATTGTTGGGAAAATTAATAGAGTTTTGATTGGATACCAAAACCCAGCTGACCCTAACCGAGTAGATGATCGCACAAGCCTAAGCATTTTTCAGCTCACCTGTTTGAGCTTATAGAGTTTCTTAGTTTACAGGTAGATTCGCTGAAGACAGCTGAAGACAGCAGAAGACACAGCTAAGCAAACAGCTTAAGAACTCAGCAGAGCAGACTCAGCAGAGCAAGACCAAGCAGAGTCAAAGATCCTGCAGTATCAAGACCCAGCTCAGTGACGGAAGCCCAGCTCAGTGTCGAAGACCCAACTTAGTGTAAAAGACCCAGCTTAGTGTCGATGACACAGCTCAGGTTAATGACACAGCTCAGGTTGAAGACACAGCTCAGGTTGATGATACAGCACAGGTCTAAGACACAGCTCAGAGTCGAGACGCAGCAGAGTCCAAGACGTTGAAGACACAACAGAGACGCTTAGCAGCTCGAAGACGAAGACCTTCTCTAAAGACAAGATCCCGATGTCAGAAGATCTTGTCTGGCGCAGTCAAATCAGAGAAGGAATAGCCTCTGCAGATGCAGACCTACTTCGTAGGTAAAGGCCAGAAGTCAACAAGAGTAGGTAAGATTCAAACGGCTCTCTTCCAACGGCTAGTTTGAATCTTCACCTATATATATCTCTCCTCCAACATTGAAGAAGATGCTGGCGAGGGGGCTGGCAAGACGACTGAAGAAATAGAAGAAAACAGAAAAATGAACAACGATCTACAAAGCCAAATCTTTCTAGAACACCCAGCCAGTCAGATGTGTTCTTAGTTGTTCACATATTCAGTCATAGGCAGAATAGATCAGAATAAATATCTTAAGCCTAGTTTGAACGAGTTCATCATACTCCTTGTTCTTCATTGTAAGAACTCGTTCATAGTTGGAAAACCATACCCAAACCCAAACCCAGAAAGGTTAGGTAAAGGTACGCTTGCTCGAAGCGTGTAATTCGAGTGGTTAGGTTCTTCGCACCCGAACCGAAGGTGTAGGTTTGACGAAGGCCCGCAACCGTTGGAACACAGCTCGGGTTAGAGTTGTGAAGTTGCTTGGTACTTGGAAACCAAGTGGTAGTGAATTACCAGTGAATCTGGTCGTGGACGTAGGAGGGGTTACTCCGAACCACGTTAAAAATGCTCTTGTTATTTATCGCTTTGTTTTATACATGTTACTAACCCTCATGAGCATACATTTCAAACTGCATAAACGGACTAACTGAAAAGTGAAACTGAGCTTTGCAATATATTTGAAGCAACAGACGGACTTTCCAAATCCACCACATTCCGCACACACACACAGCCAGCTGTGTCGATCAAGCTGCCATCCAGCTGGATCGAACACAACCAGCTTTCTGAAAAGAGTTTTTACTTGGAAAAGTTTTTAAACCTTGGTGTATTCACCCCCCCTCTACACCAAGGTATCCGTCTTGGGACCAACAATTGGGACCAACAACTTTAAGACAAAGTGTTCTTTGAACTATTTAGAACTGCTTAGGAGCTTTTTGAAGGCTTGATAAATTCAGAAAATGAAAGCTTGTAGATAGTTTTTCGTATCTGATCCTGAGGTTGAAGACGGATATATATAGGTAGAGATTCAAGACTAATCGTTGGAGGAGCCGTTTGAATCTTACATACTCTTCTTAAATTCATAATCTGCCGTTGGGCGTTTCTGCACCTGTCTTCATCAGTGTCACATCCTAGGTTCTGAAGTCTAGGATTCTGATTTTGCAATCCCTCATTGGTCGAGGTATATTGTCTTCCTCTTACACCGGGATCTTTGTCTTTTGAGCTGGTTTTTGAATTTAGAGCTGGATTGGGTAAACTGACTTGAGGTGACGACTTCAGAGTTAGTTCCATTTGTTCTGTACAGCTGGACCAGCTGTGTCTTGAACTTAGCTCGATTAATCTTCAGCTTGATCCTGCTCTGTTTTGAACTCAGGTCAGCTGGAGAACTCAGCTGATAGTTGACTCCTGCTGTGAACACAGCTGGATCTTCTGCTGTCTTCCGCTTCCTGAACCTGTAAACTTAGAAAATCTTGAGCTCAAACAAGCGAGCTGGAAAATACTACTTAGATTTATGCAATCATCTACTTGGTTGGAGTCAGTTGGGTTTTGGTATTAAATCAAAACTTTATAATTTTCCCAACAATTTCTCCCTTTTAATGATGTCAAAACCTAACTGAGACAAATTATGAAGCTTCCCCCTACATTTTAAAAGGAAAAAAAAACAGATTAAGAGTTCAGAGTTCAGAGCCTGGACAAAAAGTAATTGTCATCAGGGTGAGCTTTGAGCAACAAATAAAACTTTGTTTTATTAAAGTAAGAAATTACAGAAATTAAAGAGACAAATCGAAAAGAAAGAAAAAAAATCTTCAATCTTCAATCCCAGCTGGCTGGGTTTTCTCTTCTACATTCTCTGCTTCTTTATTGACTCCGTTTCTCCTTCAGCTGGTTCCTCTAGCTCAGCAGTTTTGCCCCTTTGCTTAATGAAGACATTTTTCTTAGTCTCATTATCTTCCCCCTTTTTGGCATTATCAACAAGGCGGGAGAGACAAACTATCTTCTTATTGAGCTGTGCAATTTTTCTGAATTGCGTCAACGATCTTCGCTGTGTTGTCAGCTGTGGCGATGTTTTAGTTCGGTTGTGCTACGGCTGTCAGTTCTGAACATCGAGGTCTGGAGTCTTGGTGGCTCAGCTGTTGCATTGGCTGGCTCTTATTTAATAGCATTAGCCTCAGCTGTGATTGCAGACACAGCTTCCTTGGCTGTTTCAGCTGGGGAGATCCAGCTGAGTGCTTGGAGGTATGAGTTGGCTCTAAAGATGACATATTCTGAGTAGGGCACAACTTCATTCCTTGCAATTTGGCTTCTTCAGACTTCATTAGATTGTATGAGAAAGTCTGAACAGCTCTTTAGGCTTCTTGCAGTGCGCTTGAGACTCCTTTAAGCAAGAGGTTTTCAAACCTTGAGATGGAGGCGTCACGTGCAATCTTTGAGGGACTAAAGCATTTCCCTTCCACTTCTGAAGTGTGGGTAAGGGGTTCAGCTCTTGTTTTCATCATCCAGCTGCAAGTGATCATCGGCTGGATGATGCTTTCGTCTTGTGCTTGGTGCAGGGGCTTGAGCTCCAACTTCCATGAGTTGATCTTGAAGTTGGTGTCCCTGTCGAGCTGAAAGAAATTGAGGAGAAGGCGGTTGAAGTATGTTGGTCCCAAGACGGATACCTTGGTGTAGAGAGGGGGTGAATACACCAAGGTTTAAAAACTTTTCCAAGTTAAAACTCTTTTCAGAGAGCTGGTTGTGTTCGATCCAGCTGGATGGAAGCTTGATCGACACAGCTGGCTGTGTGTGTGTGCGGAATGTGGTGGATTTGGAAAGTCCGTCTGTTGCTTCAAATATATTGCAAACCTCTGTTTCACTTTTCCGTTAATCAGTTTATGCAGCTTGAAATGTATGCTCATGAGGGTTAGTAACATGCATAAAACAAAGCGATAAATAACAAAGCATTTTTAACGTGGTTCGGAGTAACACCTCCTACGTCCACGACCAGGTTCACTGGTAATTCACTACCACTTGGTTTCCAAGTACCAAGCAACTTCACAACTCTAACCCGAGCTGTGTTCCAACAGTTTGCGGGTACTGTCAAGCCTACACCTTCAGTTTACGGGTACTGAAGAACCTAACCACTCGAATCACACGCTTCGAGCAAGCGTACCTTTACCTAACCTTTCTGGATTTGGGTTTGGGTTTGGGTATGGGTTTTTTCAACTATGAACGAGTTCTTACAATGAAGAACAAGGAGTATGATGAACTCGTTCAAACTAGGCTTAAGATATTTATATTCTGATATATTCTGCCTAAGACTGAATATGTGAACAACTAAGAACACAGCTGACTGGCTGGGTGTTCTTGAAAGATTTGGCTTTGAAGATCGTTGTTCATTTTTCTGTTTTATTTTATTTCTTCAGTCATCTCGCCAGCCTTCTATTTCTAATGTTGGAGGAGATATATATAGGTGGAGATTCAAACTAGCCGTTGGAAGAGAGCCGTTTGAATCTTACCTACTCTTGTTGACTTCTGGCCTTTAACCTACGAAGTAGGTCTGCATCTGCAGAGGCTAGTTCTTCTCTGATCCGACTGCGTCAGATAAGATCTTCTGACATCGGGATCTTGTCTTTGAGAAGGTCTTCGTCTTCGAGCTGCTAAGCGTTTCTGCTGTATCTTCAGCGGCTTGGACTCTGCTGTGTCTTGATTCTAAGCTGTGTCTTAGACCTGTGTTGTATCATCAACCTGAGCTGTGTTTTCAACCTGAGCTGTGTCACTGACCTGAGCTGTGTTTTAGACTTGAGCTGTGTCATCGATACTAAGCTGGGTCTTTTACACTGAGCTGGGTCATTGACACTGAGCTGGGTTTCCGTCACTGAGCTGGGTCTTGATACTGCAGGGTCTTTGACTCTGCTGAGTCTGCTCTACTGAGTTCTTAAGCTGTCTGCTTAGCTGTCTTCTGTTGTGTCTTCTGCTGACTTCAGCGATTCTACCTGTAAACTAAGAAACTCTATAAGCTCAAACAGGTGAGCTAAAACGCTTAGGCTTGTACGATCATCTACTCGGTTGGGGTCAGCTGGGTTTTGGTATCCAATCAAAACTCTATTAATTTTCCCAACAATTTCCCCCTTTTTGATGATGCTAAAACCTAACTGAGAAAAACAATTTACTTCCCCCTTAACAAGAAAATGGGTTTTCAAAAGTTTAAACATACACAGCAGGTAAATCAAATTCAGAGTTCAGTGCCTGGACAAAGAGTTATTGTCATCAGGGTGAGCTTGAGAGCAAAAACGAATTTTTCATTAATAAAAGAAAATATTATAATTTTACAATTTTACAAAAATTCAAAAGACAAAAATTCCCAGATGGCTGGGTCTTCAGCTCTGCTTCCTCTGCTGCTGATTCTTCAGTCTTTCTTCTTCAAGCTGTTCATCCGTTCTTAACCTGTACCGGTTGAAGATCATCCGTTCTAGCTTCCTATATTCTTCTTCATTACTTACCTTGGAAATTTTTCTCCTGATTGCCCATTTGTTTACTTCTGCGATTACTTGCGATTTGTCAGGGAAATCGGTTCCAGATATTAGTGGAGGCTGGAGATGATACAGCTGGGGAGCAGAAAATTGGATCTTTGCGGTCTCTGCAGCATTGAAGAATGCTTTCGCAGTCATCCTATCTTGATGGAAGAGCTTATTTAGATGCATCTTGAAAGCAACATCTGGAGGCGTATTTGGGTAGGCTCCCAGATAGTAGTAATCTTCAATGAACTCGAATTTTGTATGTTCCCAGTCGTCGTTTAATTCTTCTGGGATCCATTCATCTATTCTTCTCCAGTTCATTGGCATCTGAGTCTTTTTCTTCGATGCTCTGATGTTTGCTCTTTTCTTCTTCTGCTTCTTTTCTTCAGCATCGAGCAAGCTTTCCTTCTTCTTCTGCTGCTCTTGAAAGTTCCTCATCTCTTGCTTTTGTTTATTTACAAAGTTGCAGAGCCATTGAGTATCATTTATTTCTTCTGGCTTGGCTCCGCTAGCTTTGGCAAGAGGGATTATCATTTTGCTCCATTTTCCTCTTCGTCCAGCTGGTTCTTCTGCTTCCAGCTCAGCAACAACTTCATCAATCTCAGACTGTAGCACTTGGATTTCATCTTTAGCTACAGCTTTTCCTTTGCCTGCCCTTGATGTTTTTCCGTTGTCATTACCTTCCCCCTTTTTGGCATCATCAACAAGGGTAGAAGATAGGTTGACAATTGTCTCCTTTAGCTGGGCCAGGGCATTGTCAACATCAGCAAGCTTGGCTGTGTTGTCTGCTGTGATGAGGTTGAGCTGTGCTGTGCTGGTATTTCCAGCTTTGAACTGAGTGTCCAGCTCTTTGTAGATGTTGAACAGTTTTTGAATGTCAGTCCTGTTGGAGAGCGTTTGTTGTTGTAGAGCTTGTAGCTGGCTGGATAAGTCGATGTAGCTGCTTTCCAGTGGAGCTTGAAGGCTTGAAATGATCTCATGAACTCTCTTCTCTAGATGATGTGACTGATCAATGCGATGCGATACGAGAGATTGCTTGAGATCTTCACTGGTGCTTCTTTGTAAGTTCTGGGCAAAAGAGTAAACTTCATCAATGGACTGTCCATGACAATGGACTTGCCATTCTACAGCTGTGATGCGTAGAAGGGTGTCAACATCTGATTTGAGTTTATCCTGGAATAGGATTTTCTCAACTTGTTTGGCGATTTCGTCCTTCATTGTATCAGAAAGCACGGCATCGGAATCCGTTTGGGTCCCGAATTCGACTTGTCTGGGTTTGACTGCCTCGATCTCGACCAGTGAGCGAGTGTCATTGACAATTGGACTAGGTGGTGCAGCTTCTGCGGGCTCAACGGTTGCAAGAGTTGGCTCGTTTTCAGTCACCATTGCCTCAGCTGTGTCGGCATGTACAACTTCCTTGGCAGTCTCAACTGGAACAATCCAGCTGAGAGTGTGGAGGTAGGAGTTGGCTCTCACGATTACCTCATCAGATGGTGATACTTCATCTTACTTAGTCTTCTGGATGAGAGTTTGGATTAGCTCTTGATGCAAGAAGGCATCCTGAAGACTTCCAAATCCGAAGATCTCCTGTAGAGCAGCTTCTTCGGCTTTGAGCTTGCTGAAGGAGTAGAGCTCCACAAGTTCCTCATTTGCGTACCAAGTAGTCATCTTGGTAGCAAGGTAAAATTTGAAGTCGCTTACGGCGACTAATGCGGCGGGGAGCGAAACAAGAGACGGGTATTGTTGTAGTGCGCTCTTTACTTCTTGAAGCCTGAGGTCATCGAACCTCATGATGGTGGCAGCATGTACAACAGCTCTGGGACTGAGGATTTCAACTTCCTCAGAAGTAGTGGGGCTTGAAGGTTCAGCTTGGTTTTCATCATCCAGCTGTGAATGAGCATCAGCTGGATGGGGCTCTTTAGGTGAGCTGGAAAGAGAAGACAGTTCAGCTTGGGAATCAGCTGGCTGTGAAGACGCTTCAGCCAACTGAACATCTGTCTGCTCTCTTAAAGGAGATGGTTCTTTGGGAGGAGAGCTGGGTGCTGAATCTTGGGTGTATGGAAGCAAGGAGGTTCAGGTAC
This sequence comes from Agastache rugosa, assembly GCA_031470985.1. NCBI lineage: Eukaryota > Viridiplantae > Streptophyta > Magnoliopsida > Lamiales > Lamiaceae > Agastache > Agastache rugosa. Next base: position 32,011,252 of record CM062605.1, read on the forward strand.
TGAAGAATTGAAAGGGGAATCTGAGATGTGTACCCGAGGATGGGATGGAAGAAGAGATTGTTGAAGAGAAATTCCAGCTGATTTGTAGTCAGCTGGAGTGGGTTGTGAGAATGCTTGAAGAATTTGGCGAAGGGGAATAGCATCCTCTGGGTCTGGGTCAGTGACCACTATCTGTGATTCTTCAGCTTCTCGTGATGTTCTTATGAACTCCCTTCCATTGTCTGAGCTGGAGGAGGATCCCTGAGCTGTCTCCTCAATAACTAGTCTCCACTCAGTTTTTTTCTTTTGGACAGGGAAGGCTGTGGGAGTGGATTCCAATCCAGCTGGCTCAACAACTTATTTCTCTGCTGCCTCCTTAGCTGGTTTGATGGCTGCCTTGAATTTCAGCTTCTTCTTAGCAGGTGGAGATCCAGCTGGCTGTGTCTCCTCTGATTGCTTCCTTTTTCTTGCTTGAGAGGGAGAGACAGTCTGATGCTTTGCCTCTTGTGCCCTCTTCTTCCCATCAGGGGCTGCCTTCTTCAACAAGTCAGTGAGATGACTTGGCTTCTCAAACAGTATTCTGTACAAAGAAAATTCTTCTGCGTTATGCCACTTGATTTGTCTTCCGGTAGAGTAGCTTTCTATTATGCACGCTACTTTGGTGCACAGATAGATTGTCTCTTTACAGCTGTACCGGGTGAAGCTGTCATCTTCAAAATGAATCTTTTTAGATTCTTTTTCCAATTTTCCCATGAAGTATGAGAACCAATCCACAGGGTCATTTCTGAGGATGGCTATCATTGGTTTCAGTTTGGGTATGCTGATCTCTCCTTGAGATCCAGCGATACCGAGGATGCACTTCTGGGTGACATCCAGAAGTAATCTGTACTTGGGCTTGAGCAGGAGCTTGGACATGCTTGCCCTGTACGGTTCTGGCTTGAACAGCATCTTATCCAGTTCGATCTGGATTTCTTCTCTGGTGTAATTATCTGGGGAGCGGTCCCCAAGAGTCTTCAGGCCGAACAGCTTGTTCAACATCCGGTTGATGTTGATGTCAACGTCCCACGGAGTTGTATGTCCAGTCTTCTCCTTGATTTGCAGAGAGACGTTGGAACGGAGTCGGTCATCACGGTTAGACATCTCTAAGAAAAACTCTGCCACTTCCCGGCGGAAGATGTTCTTCGGTCTTGCAGTCGTCCACTGCAAAAGTCCGGCATTTTCGATGAGATCCAGAACTTCCTGGAACTCCGCGTTCTGGTAGTTCTTGAGAGTCAGACAACTCTCAAAATAAAGCTTTGACATCAAGTTCTCAGTCTGGCTTGCTCCTGGTGTAGTCTTCTTTGGTGCCATGATTTTCTTCTGTAGCAAGAGGTTGGAAAGACGAAGATACTCGGGGAGCGTATTAGCAAAAAGATAATCAAGAATCTGAGATATGAATTTCAGATAAGTATGAGCGATAGTAAATATGGCGAAGATTTGCAAATTTTTGATAAATATATCAATTGCCCATTTTGATTAATGGTTGAGATCTTGGCAATTGTATTGAAGATCTGCAGCTGAGAGAGATTTGCGCAACACGTCCTATGACGTGTGAATATTGAGTGTATGTCACGCGCGCGTGAGGAAGTCGAAACGTTCTGACTTCTGACTCAGTTCTCTTGAGCTACAGTATTCTGCATGTTTTTCATTAAATGCGATGGGATGTATAGCTTGCAGAATAATCCATTTAAAGAATGTTTAGATGTTTGAATTAAATTCAAATAACTTTATCCTTACATTGTATATTACAACAAGAAATATAATAAGCAAAATCTGCAAACCCGTCAGCTGATCATTGTAGTCAGCTGATACCACTGCTGTATTCTCTTCTGCTAGATTGAAGGTTCTCCTCAGCTGAGTATCTTGGTGATTAGCTTGAAGCTTCTTCAACTGAGTTCTCTTTAGCTCTTCGATTGTTGTCCAGCTGAGCTTTATTTCCTTTTAGCTGGATAATCCTTCTGATCTGAGCTTTTGGGATCCATCTGGGTTTGTTCCCCCTCAGTTGGATGAACTTTTCTTTCATTAGGATTGAGCCGTCAGCTTAATTCACACCTTCTTGACTTAGATTTCAGCAGGGGTGCTTCTGTGTGAATTTTTCCAACAATGGATTTCTTCAGAAGTTGATAAGACTCTTGGATGATGTCGGCTAGGTTAGAGAATCATTTTGATTACTCTGTTGGTTAAGTTTTCCCTCCAGTTGGTGACTCCAACTGAGTCTATCTTGGTGAATGCATCCTGCTGGGTATTCTACTTGATTTTGCTGATTCTTTCCAGCTATGTAGAGTTCCCCCTCGATTTGATAGTAGGTGGCTTCTTCTTCAGCTGCATCCTACTTCCTTTTAATGAGCGGATTTTCTCTCTATCGGCTCATTTCTTTGAAGAGGTCTCAGATTGTATAGCAGGTAGTCAGCTGTTCCAAATCCAGCTGATTCATCTGCTGCTTTTTTATTCTTTCCTTGAGACCAATGTGCTCAGCTGTATGACTGGCTGCATCTTCCGTTATGCATCCCGCTGTCTTTATTTCACAGCTGGTCGCAGTCAGCTAGCTGGATTTCTTCATCTTCTTTGCTCCTCGATGGTCCTTCCAGGTTGAGCTGATTGAGCTTCTTCTTCTTGTGACTCTCAGAACAATTTCATTGATTGAAGCTCTTTGGACATTCTTCAGAAAGTTCATCAGATATCGTGATGACTTTGATGGTTGTCTCTCATGGTGTCATATACTCTGAGAATGAGACGTTCCAAATCGTCAATCAGCCTTTCTGTTCTTCTCATCTCTTGGTGGCTTGAGACGATTGCATCACAATCCATCTGGTTTGCTGCTGAGTGAAATTCCTCTCTCCAGTACTCCAAGATATTTTGATATCTTGTTCTTCGTACCCCCAAGTCATGGAGATAATTCCTATAACATTCGCATCTCGGACAAATGTCTGGATTCATGATTTCTCAAGAGCTCCTCTATTGAGAGATTCCTGCACAAGGAAGATTTCACGACATTATGCAATATAATGATTAAAAAAAAATTTGAAGCTTTGAAGGATCTGTTCAGGTGACCACTATCAGCAATGAAATGCTGACTTGACAGATACAGTGATCTTTTGAACCACTGCTCTGATACCAATTGTTGGTCCCAAGACGGATACCTTGGTGTAGAGGGGGGGTGAATACACCAAGGTTTAAAAACTTTTCCAAGTTAAAACTCTTTTCAGAGAGCTGGCTGTGTTCGATCCAGCTGGATGGAAGCTTGATCGACACAGCTGGCTGTGTGTGTGTGCAGAATGTGGTGGATTTGGAAAGTCCGTCTGTTGCTTCAAATATATTGCAAACCTCTGTTTCACTTTTCCGTTAATCAGTTCATGCAGCTTGAAATGTATGCTCATGAGGGTTAGTAACATGTATAAAACAAAGCGATAAATAACAAAGCATTTTTAACGTGGTTCAGAGTAACACCTCCTACGTCCACGACCAGGTTCACTGGTAATTCACTACCACTTGGTTTTCAAGTACCAAGTAACTTCACAACTCTAACCCGAGCTATGTTCCAACAGTTTGCGGGCACTGTCAAGCCTACACCTTCAGTTTACAGGTACTGAAGAACCTAACCACTCGAATTACACGCTTCGAGCAAGCGTACCTTTACCTAACCTTTCTGGGTTTGGGTTTGGGTATGGGTTTTTCCAACTATGAATGAGTTCTTACAATGAAGAACAAGGAGTATGATGAACTCGTTCAAACTAGGCTTAAGATATTTATATTCTGATATATTCTGCCTAAGACTGAATATGTGAACAACTAAGAACACAGCTGACTGGCTGGGTGTTCTTGAAAGATTTGGCTTTGAAGATCGTTGTTCATTTTTCTGTTTTCTTCTATTTCTTCAGTCGTCTCGCCAGCCTTCTATTTCTAATGTTGGAGGAGATATATATAGGTGGAGATTCAAACTAGCCGTTGGAAGAGAGCCGTTTGAATCTTACCTACTCTTGTTGACTTCTGGCCTTTAACCTACGAAGTAGGTCTGCATCTGCAGAGGCTAGTTCTTCTCTGATCCGACTGCGTCAGATAAGATCTTCTGATATTGGGATCTTGTCTTTGAGAAGGTCTTCGTCTTCGAGCTGCTAAGCGTTTCTGCTGTATCTTCAGCGGCTTGGACTCTGCTGTGTCTTGATTCTGAGTTGTGTCTTAGACATGTGCTGTATCATCAACCTGAGTTGTGTCTTCAACCTGAGCTGTGTCACTGACCTAAGCTGTGTTTTTGACCTGAGCTGTGTCATCGACACTAAGCTAGGTCTTTTACACTGAGCTGGGTCTTTGACACTGAGCTGGGTTTCCGTCACTGAGCTGGGTCTTGATACTGCAGGGTCTTTGACTCTGCTGAGTCTGCTCTGCTGAGTTCTTAAGCTGTCTGCTTAGCTGTCTTCTGCTATGTCTTCTGCTGTGTCTTCTGCTGTCTTCAGCGATTCTACCTGTAAACTAAGAAACTCTATAAGCTCAAACAGGTGAGCTAAAACGCTTAGGCTTGTGCGATCATCTACTCGGTTGGGGTCAGCTGGGTTTTGGTATCCAATCAAAACTCTATTAATTTTCCCAACAAAGTATTCCATCTGCTGTGAGGTTTAAGCTTAGTTGATTGAGGTCTAAGCTTAGTTGATCAGCTGGAATACGTCGTTAAGGTAGTGGCGATGATGATGATGTTCACGCTGGCACATGAACTTCTTCTCGGCTGACTGACTGAGCACCTTTAACTTGAGTCTTCTCTTTGAAGACGGTGCTTCAGCTTGTTTTGTCTCCTCATGTTGTTTCCTCTTCCCAGCTGGGAAGGAAATAGATGCATGCTGCTTTGTCTCCTGCAACTTTTTTTGTGCCTCCTGTGGTGGAGCAAGAGCTTTGACATGTCTGCTCTTAAAGACTCCGACTTTATCAGCATCTCGTCCAGATCTGACTGGGCTTCCTCTCAGGTTGAATTCCATTGACAGGATCTTGTTGATGCTGATTTCCGTATCCCATGGAGTTGTGTGTCCCGTTCTCTCTTTTATTTTGAGTGAAACATTAGAGCGGAGGAGGTCTTTTTCCTTGGACATTTCCAGGAAGAATTCTGCAACTTCCTGGTGAATGATGTCCTTGAGCTTTGCAGTCACCCACTGCGTTAGATCGGATCTGTCGATGAGCTTTATTATCTCCTAGAACTTCATCTTCTTGTGGTTCCTGAAAGTTGAGCGACTCTCAAAGTGAAGCTTTGACAGACTCTTCATGTTGATCGGCTTCTGGAGATATCTTTCTGAATTCCATGTTCTTCTTCTGCAAATTTTGTTAGTAGAACAAACAATATCTATATATAGGGAAGGAAGAAGAAAGAGTGCCGAAAAACTTTTTAGGATTAAGGCAGAAATTTGCGTATCTCTTCTATCATATTTATATCAACATTCTTGATGAATGGACGATCAAGATTGGTAGTTTGATAAGAAGATCTACGACTGGGAGTGATTCTCGTGTCATGTCGGTTTCTTGTTCAGGAAATGCGATTTAATGCGCGAGTGAGGACGGTTGAGGCGTTTTGACTTCTGTCTTGAAACTCCCATGCTTCAGATCTTTGCAGACTTTTAATTAAATTTGATTGGATATGACATGATATGATTTGACTAAAGTCTGTTAAAAACATAATGAATAGGTATGAATTGATATTGCAAACCTCTCAGCTGATCATAGTAGTCAGCTGATACCTCGTTTATGAATAGCTGAGTTGAGTGGACATTTTTCCAGCTGGTTTCCCCCTCAGCTGAATAATCTTTTAACTTAGGCTTTAGGCTGAGCTTGGTTCTTTCTCAGCTAGGTTCTTCTTTGATGTTGATTCTGAATTCCAGCTGGGTCTGCTTCCATTCAGCTGGATGTCTCTTCGTCTGGATTGAGTAATCCAAGTAATCCGCACAACATCTTGAATCTTGCTTCTACCAGCAATTTTGTGAGTATATCAGCCCGCTGTATGTCTGTGTGAATTTTCTCAACAATCACAACCTTCTTTTCCACGTGATCTCTAATGAAGTGATGTCGCACGTCCACATGTTTGCCTCTTGTGTGATGTACTGGATTTTCTGATATAGCGATAGCACTTGAGCTATCACAGAAGATTGGAACTTGTCCAGTTTTCACTTCGTAGTCATTCAGCTGATGTTTCAGCCAGAGAATTTGTGAGCAGCAGCTTCCAGCTGCCATATATTCTGCTTCAGTTGTGGAGGTTCCAACGCACATTTGCTTATTTGAAAACCACTATATTAACTTGCTTCCTAGGAACTGGTTGATTTTCTGTCCAACCGATCTTCCATGAAGTCTGAGTCTGAATATCCAGTCAGCTTTAGATTGTCTTCAGCTGGGTACCACAGCCCAACATTCTGAGTTCCTTTGAGATATTTGAGAATGTTCTTGGCTGCTTGCATGTGTGCCTCCTTTGGATCAACTTGAAATTTGGCACACAGTCCGACTGCGAAAGAGATGTCTGGACAACTAGCTGTTAGATACAGCAGGGAACCTATTATTCCTCTGTATTTGCTGGAATCAACTGACTTTCCTTCAGTTCCGGGTTCAATCTTCCAGTTGGTATTCATCGGGATCTTCACCGTTCTGCTGGATTGAACTCCATATTTGGCGATCAAGTCTTTCACGTACTTGGATTGATTTATAAAAATCCCTTCTGCAGATTGCTTGACTTGAAGTCATAGGAAGAAACTCATTTCTCCCATCATAGACATTTGGAACTGTTTTGACATCATCTCTCCAAATTTTTGACATAAGAGTGTTGATCTTGACCCGAAGATGATGTCGTCTACATAGATTTGAACAACTAGAATGTCTTCTCCCAACTTGATGGTGAAGAGTGTTCTGTCTACTGAGCCCTTCTTGAATCCTTTGGATATAAGGAAATTTGATAGAGTATCATACCAGGCGCGAGGTGCTTGTTTCAATCCATAAAGCGCATTCTTTAACTTGTAGACTTTATTTCCTTCTACTTTAAATCCTGGAGGTTGTTCAACATAGACATCTTCTTTGATTTCTCCATATAAAAATGCACACTTCACATCCATTTGATAGACCTTGAATTTGTGATGTGCTGCATAAGCGAGAAATAGTCTGATTGTTTCCAATCGTGCTACTGGAGCAAATGATTCTTCGAAGTCAATTCCTTCTTGCTGTGTGTAACCCTTGGCAACGAGTCGAGCTTTGTTTCTGATGATGACTCCAAGAGTATCCAGCTTGTTCTTGAAGATCCATTTGAGTCCTATGACTTTGACTCCTTCAGGTCCGTCGACCAATTTCCAGACACAATTTCTGAGGAATTCATTTAGCTCTTCCTACATAGCGTTTGTCCAGGGTACACTTTTTAAGGCTTCTAGAAATGTTTGAGGCTCTGGAACTTGAGCTACATAACACGTCATTAAAGCTGAGTCTTCATCATAGACAGTCAATTCTAACTCTACTGAGAGTTGAGCTGTGTCAGCTGCTTCTTGATGATCCGATGTAGCTTGAGCAACTAAGCTTCTGGTTCTGACTTGGTCAGATGGTTCTCCAATGATTACTGATGATGGATGATCTTCGATCCATCTTCTCCTTCTACGAATTTCTTCTTCCATCTGATTGATGCTAGAAGTGGCTAGATTTCGTCTGGCTTGGAGTTGTTCTGGAGTTAAGTCTAGAGAATGAGACTCTACTTGTATAGAGTTTTGAGGTGACTTTTGTAGGAGCTCTGCTAGAGATAGAGCTGGGGATTCAGCTGTGTCTGGATTTCCAGCTGATGGCATTCCTCCTTGATTTGGCGTTGGAGGTTCCCCTTGATTTTCAGCTGGTGGAGCTTCCTAATTGATTTGAGGTTCCTCCTCTTGCTCATCATTCCATATTAATGGTTCGGCCAGATTCCTGATTCGATTCTCTTAAGCTCTTGTCTGTATCTGCCTTGAGGATTTTTCTTCATTTCTTCGTTTGATAGAATCTCTATATTCGAATGATGACTCGTCAAATGTAATATGTGGAGTTACTTCGACTGTTTGAGTTCTTCTGTTGAAGACTCTGTAAGCTTTACTCACATCAGAGTAACCAAGGAATACTCCCCGGTCAGTCTTTGCGTCAAACATCTTGAGCTGTATTTTTCCATTGTTTAGGATATGACATTTGGATCCAAAGACCTTGAAATATCCAATGTATGGTATTCTGTTATTCCATAGCTCATACGGCGTCTTTCCTTACCTTGATGTGAGTAGAGAGCGATTCTGAGTGAAGCATGTTGTGTTAATTGCCTCGGCCCAGAACTTCTTTGGAATGGCAGAGCTGGCTAGCATTGATGTAGCCGCTTCTTTGAGTGTTATGTTCCTCCTCTCTGCTACACCATTCTGCTGAGGTGTGCGTGCTGCTGAGGTTTGATGTTGAACTCCGTTCTTCTCGCAGTATTCATAAATAGTTTCATTCAGAAACTCCGTTCCTCGATCTGATCTGATTGACATTATTTTGCACTCCTTCTGAGTTGACAGTCTTTCCAACAGGATTGACAGCTTAGTTCTTGTTTCGCTCTTCTGGTACAGGAATGACACCCATGTGAATCTTGAGAAGTCATCCACTACGACCAGAGTATATTTTCTGCCATTTAAGCTTGCTGGAGTAACTGGACCAAAAAGATCCATGTGTAGGAGTTGAAGAACTCGATCAGTTGAGGGCGTCGGCTTGAGAGAAAATGAAATATTTGTCTGTTTTCCTTGTTGACAAGTGCTGCAAATATGACTCTTGTCATAAACTTGATCTAGAATTCCATTAGCGAGCTGGTTTCTAGTCAGTTTGTTGATTGTCTTGAAGTTGAGATGATTTAGCCGTCTGTGCCACAGCCAGCTGACTTCATTGCTGCTTTTAGATATAAGACAAGTCTCAGGAGGGCTGTTGTTCCAGTCAGCGAAATACATATTTCCTTCTCTTTTCCCTCTTAGTAGTATTTGCTTGGTTTCCATGTGCTTCACTGTGCATCCATGTGCATCAAAATTTTTAGTTTTAAATGTACCATAACCTTTGGTTAGACCTTTGGAGTTGTTACCAAATGTTACTTGTGGGCCTGGACGTTCGATGTACTCCTGGAGTAGATGCTTTAAGTGGGTCATGTGCTTGGAACATCCACTGTCCAAGTACCATAGCGTTCTCATCGACTCCTAAATGATGCGTCGTTCCCTTGCAACCTATGACAAAAATCAAAATTTAGGTACCCAATTTTAATTGGGTTCTTGTGGGTTAGACAGAGATCCTTTTACGACCCAGATCTGCTTGATGACTTGAATTGGGTCATTTGATCTGATGATCCTTCCAGCTGAGTCGATGTACACATTCTTTGTGTTCTTCGGTTGTTGCTGGTGGGGTCTTGATCTCAGTATTTTCCCAGCTTGATTTCTTTGTTGATGTCCGGGTCTTTTTCGGTATCCAGCTGAGTACCCAGCTGAGACGTTCCTTTGTCTCTGCTATCTCTTGTGATATCTGGGCTGGAACTGGTGCTTCAGCTGGAGATCAAATGAGTGATATCCAGTTGGGTAACTCCTTTAATATCTCGGTTGATATCTTTCGACGTGTTGTTGATGTCGCTGGTATCTGAACTGTCCAGCCTGTTATCTTTGTTGAGTTTGAGCACGTTACTGTCTGATCTATGCTTGAGGTTGTCTCACAGCTGGCCTTTTTTATGCATGTTGTGTCCTCAATTGTCGTTGCTGAGTAGCTGGAATTGAATTTTCTTTTGCTCTTACAAACATTACCTTTGTTCCACTTGTAAAAGCAATGTTTGTGGCATCCTTTGATCCATTGTAACCCAGTCCTGTTTTGAGTGCTGCTGGACGTTGTGCACTTATGATTTCGTCCATTGTTGTTATAGCTTTGATGAGAGCTACCATCTTCTTAGATAGTACCTCTTCGGAATTTTTCAGCTCTATAATCTCAGCTGACTTCTTTTCTGATTCAGCTGTGGCCTTTTCCAATTCTTCCATCAGCTGTTTCTTTTCGTAGTAGAAGTCTTTCATCAGCTGATCTTGTTTCACTATTTTGTCTTTTAGTGAGATGACCTCCTATTGGAGCTGTGTTGTATCAGCTGCTTCTGATACCTTTTTCTTTCCCAGTTCCACCTTCAGCTCGGCATTCTTACACATTATGATGTCAATAATCTCTTGAAGCTCCTTGAAATCGTTCATAACCTTCTCTACTAAACTCCAATCAGGTAGCCCTGATTCTGAAACCTGTGTAGAGTATTAATGTGATGGTGAGGGATTAGATAGATTTTGAGTTCTTTACATTACCTCATCTTCATCGATTTCGTCTGTCTGTCCCATAAAGTATGTATCCCATTCAGGTTCATCATGAGCCATCAGTGTTTCTTCTTCTGAATCTGAAAATGGCATGTTATCCTCTATTTTGTTGCACTCTGACTCCTCGTCGGTGATGTAAGCTCTCCTTCTGTCAGCTGCCTTAGCTTTCAGTTGGTCTTTCTTGGATAGTTTGGAACAGTCTAGCCTGTAGTGTCCAGGTTCCTTGCAGTTGAAGTAACCTTCGTCTGTTCGTTTGTCAGCTGACTTCTCATCAGCTGCTGCGTACTTGTCTCTGTAAGTTCTTGCGAACTTCTTGTACTTGCCCTTGCTGGTGTTGAGTCTGTTGTAGTTTTTGACCAGCATGGCTATCTCTTCAAGTAGCTCTTCCTTGCTCATGTCCTTCTTGTCCTGCTTTGAGGACTCAACTGACTGCGTGTATGTGGATTTTTCAGAATTAGCTCTGAACGCAATCTCCTTTGGTGCAGGTGTCAGCTCTCCATCATTTTGATTATTTGAAGATTCTTTCATGGTAATCTTCAACTTGTATTCGTGGGTTTTGAGCAGGGAAAATAATATTTCAGTTGAAAGATCACCCAAGTCACTTCGACTTTAGTGTACCACCTTGTATGTGTTCCATTCAGCTGTGAGCGCTGAAAGGACTTTTAGGTTCTTTTCACGCTGGGTATATTTCTCAGTTCTGATGGTTTCAATCTCTACCACGATATTTGAGAATCTGAGTTCCATCCCTTCGATGGACTCGTTGACAAGCTGCTTGAAGTTATCAAACTTCTGGCAGGCAATCGTGAATTTATTTTCTTTTATCTCCTCCGACCCTTCGCATAGCTTGGCTAGGGTTTCTCACATATCCTTTGCGGTGTTGCAGTTGATGATCTTGCTGAGGTAGGCGTTGGAGACTGTTGACGAGATGGTGTTCCTTGCGAAGCTATCTAATCCAGCTTGCTTCCTTTCTTCTGAGGTATGTTCATTCTTTGGCTTGAGAATGAGTTGATACATTGGTTGTCCACCATCTAGAGCTGGAACAAGCTCATTTCCTTGTTTGTAAATGAGGATAGGTCCATCTGTGATGACGTCCCACATCATGTCATGATGCGCACAAAGAAAGCTTTTTAATCTGAACTTCCAAATTGCATAATCATCGACTGAGAAGGTGAGAAGGTTCCTGTTAAGATAAGAATCCATGGAGATATGCACAGTATGAAATAATATGAGTTTTTCCAAAAGATGATCTGTTCAGTTGATCACTGATAGATATTCAAGACAAATCTCTTGATTCAGAAACAACGGTCTTTTGAACCACTGCTCTAATACCAATTGATAGTCCATGAGCTGGGTCTTTGGTGTAGATGGGGGGGTGAATACACCAAAGATAGACTTTTAAAACTTTTTGACAGGTTTAAAACATAGTGCGTGAGCTCAGTTATGAATCCAGCTGAGGAACGTCAGCTGGGCTAATACTCAGCTGGCGGTGCGAAAAGTGGTGGTTTGAAAACTTAGCTCGTTTGCTTAGAAAAACTCAGCTTGAAAATATTCTTTACATTTTCGACTTAGTCAAGTTATGCAAGTTTATAGACAAAACACAGCTGTCTTTGGGGAGCAGCTGAGTATGCAGATTTGATAAAGATGCAATATGGAAATGGAATTAGTACAATATCTTAAAATAACAAGAAAGAAAATAACACGAGATTTTACGTGGTTCGGAGTAACACCTCCTACGTCCACGACTAGATTCACTGGTAATTCACTACCACTTGGTTTCCAAGTACCAAGCAACTTCACAACTCTAACCCGAGCTGTGTTCCAACAGTTTACGGGCACTGTCAAGCCTAACCTTTCAGTTTACGGGTACTGAAAAAACCTTACAACCACTTAAATTTCGCGCTTCAAGCAAGCGTAACCTTGACCTAACCTTTCTGGGTAAAGAGGGGTTTGGTTTGGGGTTTCAACTATGAACGAGTTCTTACAATGAAGTACTTAGAGTTAGATGAACTTGTTCGAAATCTAGGCTTAAGATATACAATGATTTCTGCCTAGGAATCAAACGAAAAACTGAGCAGTTTCTGGACTAGAAACACTTTAAGATAAAGTGTTCTTTGAACTATTTAAAACTGCTTAGGAGCTTTTTGAAGGTTTGATGAATTCAGAAAATGAAAGCTTGTAGATAGTTTTTCGTATCTGATCCTGAGGTTGAAGACGGATATATATAGGTAGAGATTCAAGACTAACCGTTGGAGGAGCCGTTTGAATCTTACCTACTCTTCTTAAATTCACAATCTGCCGTTGGGCGTTTCTGCACCTGTCTTCATCAGTGTCACATCCTAGGTTCTGAAGTCTAGGATGCTGATTTGGCAATCCCTCATTGGTCGAGGTATATTGTCTTCCTCTGACACGGAGATCTTTATCTTTTGAGCTGGTTTTTGAATTTAGAGCTGGATTGGGTAAACTGACTTGAGGTGACGACTTCAGAGTTAGTTCACTTTGTTCTGTACAGCTGGACCAGCTGTGTCTTGAACTCAGCTCGATTAATCTTCAGCTTGATCCTGCTCTGTTTTGAACTCAGCTCAGCTGAAGAACTCAGCTGATAGTTGACTCATGTTGTGGACACAGCTGGATTTTCTGCTGTCTTGAGCTTTTGCTGTATTCCGCTTCCTGAACCTGTAAACTTAGAAAATCTAGAGCTCAAACAGGCGAGCTAGAAAATACTACTTAGATTTATGCGATCATCTACTTGGTTGGAGTCAGTTGGGTTTTGGTATTAAATCAAAACTTTATAATTTTTCCAACATCATATTTTCTCAAGCATGGAAGATGGAAAGGAAAATGAAAAAGATTAAATTCTCTAACTCATTTTTCACCAATTTAAAGATGATTTTTTAAGGAAACGGAGAATTAGAGAGATGAAGAAATGAATTTGAGTTTCGGGCTAGCTATTTGCAACAAATTAGCATAATAGGTGATTAATTGGAAAAATCATGGATGTGAATATGAAATATCAAGATTTGGATGGTGAACATAACCATTTTTTAAATTTCAATGGCAGATATTAAGCATAGATTTTGGCTAAAAATTATTAATGTAAAATTATATTATTCCATTTTTATATATTATATCTTGAAATAGTATAAAATTGGAAAATTTAATATTATTAATTAAAATTTTACCACTAATTGTACTTTTGTAACGTTCGACATTAATTAACTAATTGGTAAATATTAATGAAGAATTAAGATAATAACAATTAAATATATTATTTCCAAAGATAGAATAAAAAATAACTAAAAATGAAAGTTACAAAAAGTGGCAAGCCGGGCTTGCTTTTATATATTATAAAGATTTCATTACTTTTACATTTTTAAACAAATCTATTTGGATTCTCTTTATTTGGTATTTCTGGCATTTTTATTGTTAATTTACCTTTTCCAAATATATTTGATTTTGTATTTTTGGCATTTTTTTTTAATTTACCTTTTCGAGATGTATTTGGATTCTTTCTAATTCACCTTATGTAACACTCCACTTTCACTGTATTTCTTTGATTTTATTCCACTTTCTTTATTACAAAAAATCAATAGAAATCAAACTAATATTTTTTTGTACAAACTAAACATAATTTAAAATATGAAAAATTAAATTTGCAATTATCTCACAATCTATCAAAGATTTCATCGTATATGATATTAATTGTTGTGTAAGTTTGATCATCTCATCACAAATTAAAATTTTGAGATTTGTAACTAATAAAAATAGCTTGATAACTTAATAGTAATATAATTAAAATTTAACAATCTATAATTATACAATAATTAAATTTAAATTATTTTTCAAGTTAAATCGTATTTTTTTGGTTTGTTAATAACTTATCAAATTAAATAAATTAATATTGACAACTTAATAATTCACCAAATAAAAATTTTCAACATAAAAATAAAATTATTTATTTGGCCAACTAATTAATTGGCCAAATAAAATGTTTATGCAAAATAATTGTAGGATGAAAAAAATACACATTGATCTTCAGTATTTATAATAGTTCTTCAAGAGTGGAGTCTTATTGAAAATCGATATAGTGTTGGGAAAATTATAAGGTTTTGATTTGATACCATAACCCAACTGATTCTCCAACCGAATAGATGATCGCGTCAACCTAAATAGTGTTTTCCAGCTCGCCTGTTTGAGCTTTAGATTTTCTAGGTTTACAGGTTAAGGAAGCGGAAGACAGCAGTCGACCCAGCTGTGTCTACGGCAGAGTCGACTAGCGGAAGACAAGAATGACCCACCGTGTTTACAAGCAGAGTCAGCTAGCAAAAGACAGCAGGCGTCAACCTTCAGCTGAGTCCTCCAGGAGAGCTTGATCAAGCTGAAGAGAATTCGAGCTGAGTTCAAAACACAGCCGGTCCGGTACATGAACAAAGGGAACTATCTCTCGAAGACTTCACTTCAAGATACCCGGCTACGAATTCAAAAGCCAGCTCCAAAGGCAGAAGATCCCGGCGTCAGAGGAAGTCAACATACCTCGACCAATGAGGGATTGCCAAATCAGCATCCTAGACTTCAGGACCTAGGATGTGACACTTATGAAGACAGGTGCAGATTCGCCCAACGACAGATCTTGAATTTAAGAAGAGTAGGTAAGATTCAAACGGCTCCTCCAACGGCTAGTCTTGAATCTCTACCTATATAAACCCGTCTTCAACCTCAGGATCAGATACGAAAAACCCTCTACAAGCTTTCATTATCTGAAATCATCAATCCTTCAAAAGCTCTCAAGCAGTTCTACATAGATCAAAGAACACTTTATCTTAAAGTGTTTCTAGTTCAGAAACTGCTTAGTTTTTCGTCTGTTCCTTAGGCCAAACTCTTTGTACATCTTAAGCCTAGATTTCGAACGAGTTCATCATACTCTAAAGTTCTTAATTGTAAGAACTCGTTCACAGTTGGAACCCCAAACCAAACCCCTCTTACCCAGAAAGGTTAGGTCAAGGTTATGCTTGCTTGAAGCGGGAAATTCAAGTGTGTAAGGTTTTTTCAGTACCCGTAAACTGAAAGGTTAGGCTTGACAGTGCCCGCAAACTGTTGGAACACAGCTCGGGTTAGAGTTATGAAGTTGCTTGGTACTTGGAAACCAAGTGGTAGTGGATTACCAGTGAACCTGGTCGTGGACGTAGGAGGTGTTACTCCGAACCACGTAAAAACTCGCGTGCTCCTGACTTTCTCTTTATATTCAGTTTTGTACTAACTCTTTCATATCATTGCATATTTGTTCAAAACTGCACACGCAGCTGCTCTCCAAAGACAGCTGTGTCTCTCTGAAAGTTACACAACTTGACTAAGCTGAAAACATAAAGTTAATCTTTTCAAACTGAGTTTTTCTAAGTAACCGAGCTAAGTTTTCAAACCACCACTTTCCACACCGCCAGCTGAGTTATTTACCCAGCTGACCCTCCCCAGCTGGATCGATAACTGAGCTCACCAACTTCGTGATTTAACTTGAAAAATGTTTCTAAAAATCTATTTGGTGTATTCACCCCCCCTCTACACCAAATACCTAGCTCAGGGACCATCAATTGGTATCAGAGCAGTGGTTCAACAGACCACCGTTTCTGTATCAAGAGATCTCTCTTGACAATCTGTCAGTGATCATCTGAACAGATCCTCTTTGTGAAAAACTCATATTATTACATACTGCATATTTCTATAGATTCCTATCTTAACAGGAATCTTCCCACCTTCTCGGTAGACGATTATGCAATATGGAAGTTCAGACTGAAGAGCTTTCTCTGTGTGCATCTCGATATGATGTGGGACTTCATCACAGACGGACCCATCATCATCTACAAATCAGGGAACGAGCTTGTACCAACTCAAGATGGCGAACAACCAAGATATCAGCTCATTCCCAAGCCTAAGAATGAGCACACCTCAGAAGAAAGGAAATAGGCTGGACTAGACAGCTTTGCAAGGAACACCATATCTTCAACGGTCTCCAATGCCTACCTCAGCAAAATCATCAACTGTGAAACCGCAAAGGAGATGTGGGAAACCCTAGCAAAGCTATGCGAAGGGTCGGAGGAGATAAAGGAGAACAAATTCACGATTGCATGCCAGAAGTTTGATAACTTCAAGCAGCTGGTCAACGAGTCCATCGAAGGGATGGAACTCAGATTCTCCAACATTGTGGTGGAAATAGAAACCATCAGAACTGGGAAATACACCCAGCGAGAAAAGAATCTAAAAGTTCTTTCAGCGCTCACAGCTGAATGGAACACCTATAAGGTGGTACACCAAAGTCGAAGTGACTTAGGTGATCTTTCAACTGAAAGATTATACTCTCTGCTCAAAGCCAACGAGTACAACTTGAAGATTACAATGAAAGAATCTTCAAGCAATCAGAATGATGGAGAGCTGACACCTGCAACAAAGGAGATTGCGTTCAGAGCCAACTCTGACAAATCCGCATACATGCAGTCAGCTGAGTCATCGAAGAAGGATAAGAAGGACATGAGCAAGGAAGAGCTACTTGAAGAAATAGCCATGCTGGTCAAAAACTACAACAGACTCAACACCAGCAAGGGCAAATACAAGAAGTTCGCAAGAACTTACAGAGACAAGTACGCAAAGAATGACGATGAAGTCGACCGACAAACGAACAGAAGAAGGTTGCTTCAACTGCAAGGAACCAGGACACTACCGGCTATATTGTCCAAAGCTGTCCAAGAAAGACAAAGACCAACTGAAAGCTAAGGCAGCTGACAGAAGGAGAGCTTATATCGCCGATGAAGAATCAGAGTGCAACAAAATGGATGACATGCCATTTTCAGACTCGGAAGAAGAAGCCCTGATGGCCCATGATGAACCTGATTGGGATACATACTTCATGGGACAAACAGACGGCATCGATGAAGATGAGGTAATGTCTCGAACTCAAAATCTATCTAACATCTCACCATCACACGAACACTCTACACAGGTCTCAGAATCTGGACTACCTGATTGGAGTCTAGTAGAGAAAGTAATGAACGATTCCAAGGAACTTCAAGAGATCCTTGATGTCATTATGTGTGAAAATGCAGAGCTGAAGGCGGAACTGGAAAAGACAAAAGTATCAGACGCAGCTGATACATCTCAGCTCCAACAGGAAGTCGTTTCACTAAAAGACAAAATAGTGAAACAAGATCAGCTGATGAAGGAATTCTACTATGAGAAGAAACAGCTGATAGAAGATGTGGAAAAGGTCACAGCTGAATCGGAAAAGAAGTCAGCTGAGATCATTGAGTTGAAAAGCACCGAAGAGGTACTATCTAAGAAGATAGTAGCTCTCATCAAAGCCACGTCAACAATGGATGAGATCATTAGTGCTCAGCGTCCAGCGGCACTCAAAGCGGGACTGGGATACAACGAATCAAAGGATGCCTCAAACATTGCCTCCACAAGTGGAACAAAGGTAATGTTTGTACGTGCAAACGAACATCCAATCCCAGCAGCTCAGCATCAACAGTTGAGGACACAGCAGGCGTCAGGAAGACCAGCTGTGAAACATCCTCAAGCTCCGTCGAAGACACAGCAGGCATCAAGAAGGTCAGCTGTGCGACAACCTCAAGCCCAACTCAGACAGCAACGTGCTCAACCTCAACGAAGACAACAGGCTGGATTTCACAGATACCAGCAACAGAAACAGCACATTGAACGATATCAACCGGGATATCAGAGATACCCAGCTGGATACCACTCACATGAGTACCAGCTGGATAATCATTTCCAGCCACAGCATCACATGAGATAGCAGAGACAAAGGAACGTCTCAGCTATGCACACAGCTGGAAACCAAAAGAAATCAAGACATCAAAACGGGAAGACACGGAGATCAAGACCCCGCCAGCAACAACCGAAGAACACAAAGAATGTGTATATCGACTCAGCTGGGAGAATTATCAGATCAAATGACCCAATTCGAGTCATCAAGCAGATCTGGGTCATCAAAGGATCTCTGTCTAACCCACAAGGACCCAATTAAAACTGGGTACCTGAATTTTAATTTTTTATTTAGGTTGCAAGGAATCGACGCATCTCTGAGGAGTCGATGAGAACGCTATGGTACTTGGACAGTGGATGTTCCAAGCACATGACGCACCTAAAGCATCTACTCCAGGAGTATATCGAGCGTACAGGTCCACAAGTAACATTTGGTGACAACTCCAAAGGTCTAACCAAAGGTTATGGTACATTTAAAACTAGAAATGTTATAATCCCAAATGTTTCTTATGTACAAGGATTGCAACATAGCTTGCTTTCCATTAGCCAATTCTGCGACAACGATTTTTCTGTCAAGTTTGATGCACAGGGATGCACAGTGAAGCACAGGGAAACCAAGAAGATACTCCTAAGAGGGAAAAGAGAAGGAAATATGTACTTTGCTGACTGGAACAGCAGCCCTCCGGAGACTTGTCTTGTATCGAAAAGCAGCAATGAAGTCAGCTGGCTGTGGCACAGACGGCTGAATCATCTCAACTTCAAGACAATCAACAAACTGGCTAGGAACCAGCTTGCTAATGAAATTCCAGATCAAATATATGACAAAAGTCATATGTGCAGCGCATGTCAACAAGGAAAGCAGACAAGAATTTCATTCTCTCTCAAGCCATTTCAGTCAACTGATCGAGTACTTCAACTTCTTCACATGGATCTTTTTGGTCCAGTTACTCTAGCAAGTTTCAATGGCAGAAAATATACTCTGGTCGTTGTGGATGATTTCTCAAGATTCACATGGGTATCATTCTTGTACCAGAAGAGCGAAACCAGGACTAAGCTGCCTATCCTGCTGGAAAGATTATCAACACAAAAGGAGTGCAAGATAATGTCAATAAGATCAGATCGTGGAACGGAGTTTCTGAATGAAACTATTTATGATTATTGTGAGAAGAACGGAGTTCAACACTTAATATCTGCAGCACGCACACCTCAGCAGAATGGTGTAGCAGAAAGAAGAAACAGAACTCTCAAGGAAGCAGCTACCTCAATGCTAGCTAGCTCTGCCATTCCAAAGAAGTTCTGGGCTGAAGCAATCAACACAGCTTGCTTCACTCAGAATCGCTCCCTACTCACATCAAGGCAATGAAAGACACCGTATGAGCTATGGAACAACAGAATACCATACATAGGGTATTTCAAGGTATTCGGATCCAAATGTCACATCCTCAACAATGGGAAGACACAGCTCAAGACGTTCGACGAGAAGACAGACCGAGGAGTATTCCTTGGTTACTCCGCTGTGAGTAAAGCATACAGAGTCTTCAACAGAAGAACTCAAATAGTCGAAGTAACTCCACATGTTACCTTTGACGAATCCTCCTTCGAATATAGAGAGTCTATCAAACGAAGAAATGAAGGAGAATCTTCAAGACTGATTCAGGCAAGAGCTCAAGAAAATAGAATCAGGAATCTGGCCGAACCATTAATTTGGGACGATGAGCCAGAGGAAGAACTTCAAATCAACCAAGAAGCTCCACCAGCTGGAAATCGAGAAGAATCTTCCACGCCAAATCAAAGGGGAACATCATCAGCTGGAAATCCAAACACAGCTGAGTCCCCAGCTCCATCTCCAGCTGAGCCTCTACAGAAGTCTCCTCAAAATCTAAATCAAAGAGAACTAATCTCTCAAGACTTAACTCCTGAGCAACTACAAGTCAGACGAAATTTAGCCACGTCAAGCATCAATCAATTGGAAGAAGAAATTCGTAAGAGGAGAAGATGGATTGAAGATCATCCATCATCAGCAATCATTGGAGAACCAAATGAACAAGTCAAAACCAGAAGCTCAGCTGCTCAAGCTTCATCGGATCATCAAGAAGCAGCTGACACAGCTCAACTCTCAGTAGAGCTAGGACTGACGGTCTATGATGAAGACACAGCTCTAATGGCGTGTTACGTAGCTCAAGTGCCAGAGCCTCAATCAATTCTCGAAGCTTTGAAGAGCGTGCCTTGGACAAACGCCATGCAAGAAGAGCTGAACGAATTCCTCAGAAATTGTGTCTGGGAATTGGTCGACAGACCTCAAGAAGTCAAAGTCATAGGACTCAAATGGATATTCAAGAACAAATTAGATACCCTGGGAGTCGTCATCAGAAACAAAGCTTGACTGGTTGCCAAGGGCTACACTCAGCAGGAAGGAATTGACTTCGAAGAATCATTTGCTCCAGTAGCACGATTGGAAGCAATCAGACTCTTTCTCGCCTATGCAGCACATCACAAATTCAAGGTCTATCAAATGGATGTGAAGTGTGCATTCTTAAATGGAGAAATCAAAGAAGATGTCTACGTTGAACAACCTCCAGGATTTGAAGTAGAAGGAAATAAAGTCTACAAGCTAAAGAAGACTCTTTATGGATTGAAGCAAGCACCTCGAGCTTGGTATGACACTCTGTTAAATTTTCTCGTATCCAAAGGATTCAAGAAGGGCTCAGTAGACAGAACTCTCTTTACCATCAAGTCAGGAGAAGATATCCTGGTTGTTCAAATCTACGTAGACGACATCATCTTTGGATCAAGATCAAGCTTCTTATGCCAAAGATTTGGAGAGATGATGTCAGAGAAGTTCCAAATGTCCATGATGGATGAGTTTCTTCCTAGGACTTCAAGTCAAGCAATCATCAGAAGGGATTTTCATAAATCAATCCAAATACGTGAAAGACTTGATCGCCAAGTATGGAGTTCAATCCAGCAGAATTGTAAAGATTCCAATGAACACCAACTGGAAGATTGAACCAGGAACTGAAGGGAAGTCAGTTGATTCCAGCAAATACAGAGGGATAATAGGATCCCTGCTGTATCTAACAGCAAGTCGTCCAGACATCTCTTTCACAGTCGGAGTGTGTGCCAGATTTCAAGTTGATCCAAAGGAAGCACACATGCAAGCAGCCAAGAACATTCTCAAATATCTCAAAGGAACTCAGAATGTTGGGCTGTGGTACCCAGCTGAAGACAATCTACAGCTGACTGGATACTCAGACTCAGACTTCGCTGGAGATCGGTTGGACAGAAAATCAACTTCAGGAACTTGTCAGTTCTTAGAAAGTAAGTTGATTTCATAGTTTTCAAAGAAACAAACGTGCGTCGCAACTTCCACGACAGAAGCAGAATATATGGCCGCTGGAAGCTGCTGCTCACAAATTCTCTGGCTGAAACATCAGCTGGATGACTATGAAGTGAAAATTGGACAGGTTCCAATTTTCTGTGATAGCTCAAGTGCGATTGCCATTTCAGAGAATCCAGTACTTCACACAAGATGCGACGTACGACATCATTTCATCAGAGATCACGTAGAAAAGAAGGAGGTGATTGTTGAGAAAATTCACACAGACATACAGCGGGCTGATATTCTCACAAAACCACTGATAGAAGCAAGATTCAAAATGCTGTGCGGATTACTTGGACTACTCAACCTAGACGATACTTCACCCAGCTGAATGAAAGCAGACCCAGCTGAATGGAAGCAGACCCAGCTGAATGCAAGCAGACATCTGCAATTCAGAATCAACGTCACTGATATCAGCTGAGAAAGAATTCAGCTAAACCAGATGCTGAAAGTAAAGAATTATTCAGCTGAGGGGGAACCAGCTGGAACCACGATGACCCAGCACACCCACTCAACCGAGGTATCAGCTGACTACAATGATCAGCTGAGAGGTTCGCAACAACATTAATTACACCTACTCAATCTGTTTTTCTGTCAACTCATATCTTGTCATATCTAATCAATCTTAATTAAGAGTCTGCAAAGAATTGAATCATGGGAGTTTCGAGACAAAAGTCAAAACGCCTCAACCGTTCTCTCTCGCGCATTAACTCACATATTCTAATCAAGAAATTGACATGACGCGAGAATCACTCCTAGTCGTAGATCTTCTTATCAATAGACAAATCTTGATCGTCCATTCATCAAGAAAGCTCTTTAAATATGCTAGAAGATATACGTAAAGCATTGCATCTTCCCTAAAAAAAAGTTTTTCGGCATTCTTTCTTATTTCCATCAATTGGTATTATTTGTTTCTACTAACAAAAGATGCAGAAGAAGAACATGGAATCCAGAAAGATATCTCCCGAAGCCGATCAAACTTGAAGAATCTGTCAAAGCTTCAAGATAAGAGTTGCTTAACTCTCAAAGAAGACGGAAGTCCAGAAGAAGGTGAAGCCCTTCGACAGATCCAGGCCAGCGCAGTGAGAGACTGCAAAGCTCAAGAACGTCATTCACCAGGAAGGTGCAGAAAACTTTCTGGGAATATCAAAGGAAAAAGACCTCCTCAGCCCCACTGATTCTCTCAACATAAAAGAGAGAACATGACATACAACTCTCTGGGATGCAAAAATCAACTTCAACAGACTTAGACCAAATGTTGATAAAGTCGGAGTATTCAAGAGCAGTCATGACAAAGCTCTTGCTCCACCACAAGAGGCACAAAAAAAGATGCAGGAGACAAAGCAGCATGCATCTATCTCCGTCCCAGCTGGGAATCGGAGACAACTTGAGGAGACAAAACATGCTGAAGCACCATTCTCAAATAGAAGACTCAAGTCAAAGGTGCTCAGTCAGTCAGCCGAGAAGCCAGCTGACATTATGAGAGAATTCATAATTACTCTCCTAGGAGCAGAAGGCCCACAAGCGGTCGTTTCTTACGGTGGAGGAGAAGTTCATGCTCCTGCGTGAACATCATCGTCACCAACACCGCAACGGAGTATTCCAGCTGATCAACCAAGCTTAAATCCCAAGACAGATGGAATACTTCAACCGCCTTCTCCTCAGTTTCCTTCAGCTCCACAGGGACACCAGCTTCAAGATCTTCCGATGAAAGATGCTCAAGTCCCTGCACCAAGCTTAAATGAGAAACATCACCTAGCCAATGATCACCTGCAGCTGGATGATGATGATATGAGCTGAACACAAGTCCCTCAAGTGCTGAATCAGACTTTCTCATTCAATTTAAGAAGTCTGAAGAAGCAAAATTTGCAAGGAATGAAGTTGTGCCCGACTCAGAAGATGCTATCTCCCGTGCCAACTCATCCCTCCAAGCACTCAGCTGGACTGCCCCAGCTGAATCAGGCCAAGGACGTTGTGTCTGCAATCACAGCTGAGGCTAATGCTACTAAAGAAGAGCCAGCTAATACAACAGCTGAGCCACTTAGACTCCAAACCTCGCTGCTCAGAGCTGAAAACCACAGTTTCGCCAAACTAAAACATCGCAACAGCTGATGGTGTATCTCTCCCACCCTGTTTGATCATGCCAAAAAGGGGGAAGTAAGGGAGAAGAAAGACAAGTCAAAGAAGAGGCAAACTGTTGAGCTAGAGGAACCAACTGAATCAGAATCAGCTGAAGAGACGAGTCAAAAGAAAGAAGCAACGGATGCAGAAGAGAAGACCCAACCAACTGGGATTGAAGACTGAAGATTTGAAGATTTTTTTTCTTCTTTCTTTTGACTGTGTTATAATGTATATTCTTACATTAATAAAACACAAGTTTTTCTGCGTCATAAGTTGTCTCAGTTAGGTTTTGGCATCATCAAAAAGCGGGAAATTGTTGGGAAAATTATAAGGTTTTGATTTGATACCATAACCCAACTGATTCTCCAACCGAATAGATGATCGCGTCAACCTAAATAGTATTTTCCAACTCGCCTGTTTGAGCTTTAGATTTTCTAGGTTTACAGGTTAAGGAAGCGGAAGACAGCAGTCGACCCGAGTGTGTCTACGGCGGGGAGTCGGCTAGCGGAAGACGACGGTCGACCCGAGTTTGTGTTTACAGCAGGAGTCAGCTAGCAAAAGACAGCAGGCGTCAACCTTCAGCTGAGTCCTCCAGCAGAGCTTGATCAAGGCGAAGAGAATTCGAGGCGAGTTCAAAACACGGCCGGTCCAGCTGTACAGAACAAAGGGAACTATCTCTGAAGACTTCACTTCAAGACAGTCCAGCTCTGAATTCAAAAGCCAGCTCCAAAGGCAGAAGATCCCGGCGTCAGAGGAAGTCAACATACCTCGACCAATGAGGGATTGCCAAATCAGCATCCTAGACTTCAGGACCTAGGATGTGACACAAATGAAGACAGGTGCAGATTCGCCCAACGGCAGATCTTGAATTTAAGAAGAGTAGGTAAGATTCAAACGACTCCTCCAACGGCTAGTCTTGAATCTCTACCTATATAAACCCGTCTTCAACCTCAGGATCAGATACGAAAAACCCTCTACAAGCTTTCATTATCTGAAATCATCAATCCTTCAAAAGCTCTCAAGCAGTTCTACATAGATCAAAGAACACTTTATCTTAAAGTGTTTCTAGTTCAGAAACTGCTTAGTTTTTCGTCTGTTCCCTAGGCCAAACTCTTTGTACATCTTAAGCCTAGATTTCGAACGAGTTCATCATACTCTAAAGTTCTTAATTGTAAGAACTCGTTCACAGTTGGAACCCCAAACCAAACCCCTCTTACCCAGAAAGGTTAGGTCAAGGTTACGCTTGCTTGAAGCGGGAAATTCAAGTGTGTAAGGTTTTTTCAGTACCCGTAAACTGAAAGGTTAGGCTTGACAGTGCCCGTAAACTGTTGGAACACAGCTCGGGTTAGAGTTGTGAAGTTGCTTGGTACTTGGAAACCAAGTGGTAGTGGATTACCAGTGAACCTGGTCGTGGACGTAGGAGGTGTTACTCCGAACCACGTAAAAACTCGCGTGCTCCTGACTTTCTCTTTATATTCAGTTTTGTACTAACTCTTTCATATCATTGCATATTTGTTCAAAACTGCACACGCAGCTGCTCTCCAAAGACAGCTGTGTCTCTTTGAAAGTTGCACAACTTGACTAAGCTGAAAACATAAAGTTAATCTTTTCAAACTGAGTTTTTCTAAGTAACCGAGCTAAGTTTTCAAACCACCACTTTCTGCACCGCCAGCTGAGTTATTTACCCAGCTGACCCTCCCCAGCTGGATCGATAACTGAGCTCACCAACTCCGTGATTTAACTTGAAAAAAGTTTCTAAAAATCTATTTGGTGTATTCACCCCCCCTCTACACCAAATACCTAGCTCAGGGACCATCATATAGGATAAAAAGTTTCATAATAAATATAGAATATATGAAATTAAAAATACATAAAATTGAAATTTAAGATAATATCATACATGTAAATGTGTTTATGATACTAATATCAATGATTATTTGCGAGAAAATAATTGTTACTTTTGAAATATATATGTATATATTGGGTATTGTATTGTATTTGCTTTGACTGTAGAAAAGTTCTATTGATAGATTATAATTTAATGGTAGGTAGAAAAGTTAAACAAAATAATTTATAGATACGTAATCTTATTATTTAGTAACAAAATATAATGTTGCTATATTAAATTTATAAAATAAAATAAAATGATAATATATACTCCGTATTTATTTGATCAAAACCAATTATTATTTGGTTAAAATAAATAATAAACTATTTTGATTGAGAAAGTACATCCCACGTCTAATTCTTTTATAAAGAAAAAAAATAACGTTTAGGTTGAATTAAATTTAATAAAGGAAAAGATTAATGAAGAAAATATGGAAATATTAATTTTATACTCCAAGAGTGGCCAAATTAAATTTTCCAACATAAAAATAAAACTATTTATTTGACCCTAATTAATTGGCTAAATTAAATTGTTTATGCAAAATAATTTCATGATGAAAAAAATACACATTGATCTTGAGTATTTATAATGGTTCTCCAAGGGTGAAGTGTTATTGAAAATCGATGTGGGATAAAAAGTTTCATATTAAATATAGAATATAGGATTAAAAATACATAAAATGGAGATTTAAGATAAATAAGAATAATGAATAGAGAGCGCGCCACATAGGACCTAAAATTAAGGGGGTCGTATTAATAATATATATATATATATATATATATATCAGATAATAATTAAATTTAAATTATTTTTCAAGTTGAATCGTATTTTTTGGTTTGTTAATAATTTATCAAATTAAATAAATGAATACTGACAACTTAGTAATTGGTCAAATTAAATTTTTCAACATAAAAATAAAATTATTTATTTGGCCAACTAATTAATTGACAAAATCAAATTGTTTATGCAAAATAAATGCAAGATGAAAAAAATAC
Organism: Agastache rugosa; assembly: GCA_031470985.1. Lineage (NCBI taxonomy): Eukaryota > Viridiplantae > Streptophyta > Magnoliopsida > Lamiales > Lamiaceae > Agastache > Agastache rugosa. Next base: position 32,037,724 of record CM062605.1, read on the forward strand.
ATATTGATCTTTAGTATTTATAATGGTTGAGCTGAGTTTTATTAAAAATCGATGCGGGATATAAGGATTTAAGATAAATGAGAATAATGAATGGAGAGCGCGCCTGATTAGACTTAAAATTAAAGGGAGAGCTTGAATCCGTATTCGTATAATAGGTATATAGATATATAGATTATATATATATATATATATATATGTTATGAGATGTGTGATATGATTTAGAATATGGTTACAATTATTATATTAGTATATATAGAATATATCGATATAGAGGTGGAGATAAGAGAATAAATATAATTTGTATAGAATTTGATTTGATATATACATATGTGGCATGAAGTCGAGATGATACATTATTACTATAATAATAATAATAATAATAATAATAACAAGTGTGCGTGTGTTAGCCTAGTGGTAGAGTGGTTAATGCCCGGATCAAAGGTCACGGGTTCAGGTCCACCGTCATGTGGCCTTTAAAATTTCTTGTAATGTTTGTTTAAAATAATAATAATAATAATAACAATAATAATGTATAGTATATGAATTAATATTGACTACTTAATAACTGGCCAAATTACATTGTCCAACATAAAAATAAAATTATTTATTTGACCAACTAATTAATTGGCCAAATTAAATTATTTATGCAAAATATTTGTAGGATGAAAAAAATACATATTGATCGTGAATATTTATAATGGTTCTCCAAGAGTAGAATCTTATTGAAAATCGATGTGGGATAGAAAATTTCATAGTTAATTTATAGAATATATGGATTTAAAATACATTAAAAGAGGATTTAAGATAAATAAGAATAATGAATGGAGAGCGCGCCACGTAGGACCTAAAATTAAGGGGAGCGCTCGAATGCGTAATCGTTTTAATAATATATGGATTGTTATTTAAATTATGAAATAAATTAATTATAAAATTGAAACAAAAAAAAGGGGAGAATCCTCCAAATTTGGAGGACAACATTGTGGGTAGACAAGGAAAGCCCACTATGGCCCACAAAATAAGTAAATGGAGGACACCATTATGGATTCTCTTACTATTCAGCACGTAGATTAAGAATAAGGGTAAAAAGATAGAAAGTGAGTAGGTTGAAGAGTTAATTGTTTCTTTTTTAGGAAAGTGGTCAAGATAGATGGGACGTCCCAATATGAAAAGATACTCTAGAAAACAAAATTAAATGGTATATATTAAACGTGTCAAAAAACTTTTTTAAATACAATATTTTCAGTAATTGTGGAGCGATTTATCATCATTACACATTAAAATCGCCTTTGCTACTTGTAACTCTTGAAACCTCAACATATAGTTGATCATAACTAAAAACAAGATTCTTTTAGAAACAATCAACTTGTGAAAGAGAGTGGTATTGACTCTTGTTGATAGTCATTGTATAAGATACTATCGATGGAAATTGTCGGCGTTGAAACTTAAGTGACAATCAAATATCTAATGAAGATAAAGACAATCGAGGTATCAAAATAATATTTCATGCATTGTGCCCCCTCAAAAGTTTTCCTTCCAAAACATGAGAACCAAGCTTCGTAATAGTCAATTTAGTGTCATTACACATTAACTTGATCAATGTTTCTCAATAACATCACTGAAGTATCTACTTTATCTATTAACTCATGGTTAGGTGTAGCAAAACACTTCAATCCATTCAAAATTTTTGGTATATGCACCTCATCCAACAAATTGGAATTTGCATCTAGTTTCAAAGTACTATCAGAACTCAAGTATACTTAATCATCAGATGAGTTCAAAGAAACCATGTATTGATTTATTACATCAACTACATATCTAAAGTAGGAGTAAAGAGCAAGTATCACCCGATCTTCTAAATAAGAGACATTTGCAATATTATTTGCATGAGTATGTGCTTGAAATAATATTGTGCAACGGATCGCCAAAATTGGTTAACAAAATATCAAGAGGAATGTGAATGCTAGCAATACTTTTCTGAAGCTTCAAGCTTGAACTAAAATTCTGAAGTTTTTATGTTTTTCGTCAATCTCAAAACTTTGCAACCATTCCAAAGATAAGAAGAATTAATCGTAGCATGTATAACATCTTGTCGGCTACCTTTAGAGAATTACTTGTAATATTTGACGAAAATCACCACCAAAATTTAAAGTTTTTCTTGTAAAAGGTATCTGTTGAAACCAATGTACACGTTCTTGAAATACAAAGGAAAAATCGAGCAAATCTGGACTAGAAATGTAGAATAATGAGAATTACAATGAGATAACACAACTAGAAATAATAAAAACAAACACTTGATTTGGAAGTCGAGTCAAGGAAAACTCTTTATCCGCAAGACGAATAACGCCCCGATAGTGCTCTCGGAATTGACGCTTCATCCCCAAAGGTAAAGCGGCCCTCTATCGATTTTTGTTTGATTTATTTAAGAAAAAAACAGTTCATGTATTTAATATCTGGGCCATTGATTAATAAATATCGATGATGTAGATTAGTTTCTAGTTTCTACGTAAGGATTGGTTTCCACATAATACTATATATATTGCTTTAAACAAATGAAAGTTCATTTTATTTTGAATTGATCATCAATTATTTCTGGCTTCTCGACTCAATTTCCTTTATTGTCAATCAAGTTCTGTTTAGTCCACCTTCACGAACGTGTTGCATTTATTTCCTTCAAAAACAAAGAACGAGACTATTCTTTTACTTAATTTTTTTTAATTCCAAGAAATTATATTTAGTTTTCATTATTGCCTTTAAAAGACAGTACATTTGATAGGGAAAAAAGATCACTAAACTGAGCTTATTCTTCTTGTTTGCACATTATCAATTTCACAAAATTGTAAGACCAGACTAAATTACACATTAGGGCACATAAATAGTATAGTTTCACACTAAATTTCTGGATAAAATCAAATTCGAAAAAAGTTAGAAGGACTCATTCACCTCAGTAAAATCCTTTTTATCTTTAAGACAACACCAAAGTACAAAACCTCGTAGCCGCCGTTGCTTTCGGGCAAAATCCAATATGTCAATCCTACCCCTTGTCCGAACAGCATTTTTCACAATACTCCCCAAAACACGTTTGAAATTTACAGAAATCGCCCTCTCTCACTCTTCAGATCTCACCTTCAAAGCACAAACTCCCAAGTTAACAGTAACAGCCACAGCCCATCCACAGACGCTTCGCTCCACCGTCCTCAGATTTCAATTTGGATGGCTGTTTCTCGCAGAAAAGGCAAGTTTATCTTCGTGTTAACGGTTTCTTTGCTCCTAGCAGATTTCTTTTATTTCCCACGTTTTTGTTGCGTTGTTCTTGCATCAGAATCCGACCTGTCTGTAAATTCTAACTCAACAATCGAAACAGACAGCAAAAATGGCATCCCTTTTAAGGAAAACGACACCCCTTTTAGTGAAACTAACGTTGATTACGATTTGGTTAGCAAACAGCAGCTCCAATTGGAGAAACTTCAAGAATTAGTTCAAAACCTCACGCAGCTTGTTGATAGGTTAGAATCCCGGCTTTATGATGATTCTGGAAAAGAAAAGATGTCTTCTTTATTGTTGAATGATGATGAAATGAGAGGTTATGAGAAAATTAAGGAAGATGATAGTTTGTCTGGTAAAGGAGAGACGAGAGGAGGAGGTGGGATGAAGTCTGGGCCTATGTTAGTGACTAAATATAACACATTTTGGGCAGAGAGATTTCAGTTTGTGTCTGCGGTTAAGTTGAGATCGAGCCCTACTTGCGTTAATGTGTTGCCTAATAAGGATTTTGAGGGTTTGAGCAAGTATTTTGCTGTTGGGGATGATAAGGGGAAGTTGTATCTGTTTCTGAGGAGTGGGGAGGTAGCTTTGGAGTTCGAGACGTTCTCGGATATGGAGGAGGAGCCCTCACCGGTCTCTTCCATCGCGTCTTACTTGTCTGTTTACAAGAATGAGACCATGATTGTCACGGGGCATGGGAATGGCATGATTGTAATGCATCGGGTTTGGGAGACATTTAGTGGTGATGAATGGAGCTCGTTGCACGTGGAGAGAGTCGGGAGATTTGAGATGCCGGAGTTGGGGGGTTTGCAGATTGAGATGTTAGAAGTTCACAATGTTGGTAGGAAGAGGTACATTGTGGCAACGGATGATGGTGGGAAAATCATTGTCTTCAAGGAGGATGGGGCAGTTTATGGAACTGCAACTCCTAGTAAACGACCAATTGCGTTCTTGAAGCAAAGGCTTTTGTTTCTCACGGAGGCGGGGGCGGGCTCTTTGGATTTGAAAACCATGAAACTGAAGGAGACAGAATGTGAAGGTTTGAACAGTTCTCTTGCAAAGAGTTATGTTTTTGATGCCACAGACCGGTCCAAGGCGTATGGACTGACGTTGGATGGGGACTTGGTTCAGACGTTGTTGCTAGGCGATGTAATGAATTTTAAGTGTCGGGTTAGATCAAAACGGAGGCTGGACATGGATGAGCCTCTGGCCTTACAGGCAATCAAAGGCTACTTGCTGATTGCTAATAGGGAGAAGGTTTTTGTGTATAATGTCTCGTCTCAGCACTACGTTCGTGCAGCTGGCCTCAGACTCTTGTTCTCTGCCGGCCTAGATGAAATCATCGCGCCTTTCCTAAACCAGCAACTTAGTGATGTAAACACGGAGAAGAAAACCGGGATGCCCTTGATCACTAGTGATCACGAGAAGCTTGTGATCATAAGCCTTGGCAACGGATACGTTGCCATGTACCGTTCCAATCTCCCCGTCTTCAAGAATGAGTTCAACAGCATTCTGTGGACGAGCCCCGTTCTGTTCTTCATCCTTTTCCTCTTCGGAGCCTGGCAGTTTTTCGCCAACAAGAAGGAGGTACTCACCTCTTGGGGCACGGACGATCCGTTCAGTTCAGCATCTATCACGAGTGGAGCTCCGTTAGGTTCAGCCACGGGCGACAGATCTTTCACGGATTCTTCTAGAAACTCTGAAATCATGGAGCTAAGAGGCAGTGGCCTAAGAGGCTCCTCAAGGTACGTCTCCCCACCACGTTATTCTGGCGGAGCAGCCAATCCGTACAGACAAGGTGGTTCTGATACGGATTCTAGGCCTGCTCCGAATCATTACAGGCCTAATCCTGATACAGATTCTAGGCCTGCAACGAATCCTTACAGGCCAAATCCTGATACGGATTCTAGGCCTGCAACGAATCATTACAGGCCTAGTAATGATACGGATTCTAGATCCTCGCCCGTTGATCCTCGTTTCAGAACATCAGAACTGAAATATAGGGGAGCAAATGTGGAAGGTTCAGCTGTTCAAAGAGGAGAGAGAACCTCTTTGTAAATAGCCAAGTTATGGATCATACCAACTAACTATGCTATTTCCATAACTGTAAGTTTACCTTTGCATTTAGTCGTTTTGTAACATCATATTAAGAGAACAAATAATTGCTAAATTTAAAGCAATTGTTACCAAAAAAATGACAATTGGTTCCAATGTTGATTTCTTTTTAGATCATCAAACTGCTCTGCTCCATTTTCCAGTGCTGCATATTTTCTACTGCTGAGGCATACTTTTCCTTCCATTTTTTAGATTGCCCCCTTTATGATTTAGATTTTCGAACGGAATCGTAATAATTACTATAGTTTATGGTGTGACCATTGGGACGGGATTTGAAGATTCCCTGTTCTTCCAAATATTTGTAAAAAAAATTGACCTTTCGATAGTTTAAAATATGACACGCGAGGTATTTTCTTGGAACAGAAACTTGACTCTACCGGACGGTGACACGTGTGTCACAATCACTCATGTTGAAATGTGAACTTTTAATTTCCATGAGTTTAGTTTCTTCGTTCTGTTGAGTCAGATTTTTGCTAAGGGAAAATACATCCCTTAATATTTGAAACTTTGTCTATATATCATAATTTTTCAGAAAATACATCACTTGCAATACTATTTATGAAATTCGTGAAATTCGTTTGAAAGTTCAGATCATAAACTATAATTATCCATCTTTGTTTGCTATTTTTACCATTTCTGGTTTCTGTTCTTGGTAGTTCCTTGGGTTCAACAAAACACTTGAAAATGTGATCAATTCATGTTACGGATTATATGATTTAAAACCCATGGTGTTACAAGGTTATACAAAATTCTGTGTATTACAAAATATGTGTCATAAATCGTGTTTCATCTCTAGTTCCAAAAAATATCTAATACTCCATGTTAGGTGTAAATCATTCAATTATAGCCCAAATTTATTTTGTGGCTATCAGAATCTGAACAAAGCCCATTTCTTTTTGGGCTCTAAATGGTATTCCTTCCGTCCCCAAATAAGTGTTCCTAGACATCAAAATGCGTATACCAAGATAGTGGGCAAAATAACTTATTTTATCTTTAATTATTGGATGAAAAATGAAAAAGTAAATTTTTTGGCATAAGTTAATGGGTAAATATGACAATTTGACATAACTTTTGCATAGAAATCTGAAATAGGACACTTCTTCGGGGATAAAAATTTTGATGACTCGGGACACTTATTTGGGAACAGAGGGAGTATTTTATCTCGTATATAAAAATAATATTTACATGATTCCCAATGCACACATGCTTCATATTTAAAATATCAAATGATTTTTTTTTTTGAGAAACAAATAAACAAATTATTAGAGAAACTGATAGATTTTAGGTGGCTTAGTTAAAATGAGATTTTGACAAAAATAAAAAAATAAAAAAAATCATATACTGAAATATTGTTATTTTATACGGTAAATATAGCAAATCTACTTTGGGATTGTAGAATCCACCGTTATTATTTTCTTCAAATAATTTAGATTTAAATTATGGGTAGTGATATTCGGTCACCCGGTGGCCAGCCACCAACCGGTTTTTTTGCCAAAAACCGGTCGGTCCATTTATTTTTCTGGTCGGTTTTTGTAGTTTTTTTTTGTGTCAGTTATGTTCCTACTCTAATTTCCCTCCTTAATATTTCATTTAGGTGTCAAATCTATCTACATTATTTCTCCTTCTCTTTTTTCCCCTCCAAAATGGCCGAATTTTTTTTCTAAACTTATTACATATTTGTTTTAGAAAAAATCTTTTTTACGTCAATTAATATATATAATGCTATTAAAATGATATTAAATCGATTTCATAATATTCCTACCGTTATAAATAATTAAAAAAATTATAATACATTTTATATTTAATTATAGATTTAATATAGCAACATATATTTTTTTCTAATTAATACTTATAAAACAAATGAAATTTCATTAATTCAATTTCATAATATTCCAACTGCAAGTTGAATACTCCCTCCGTCCCATTCATCTTGACTTGTATTCCTTTTTGGGACGTCCCACTCATCTTGACTTGTTTCCTTTTTTGGACAAAATTAGAGCATACTTAGGACCCTAATTAATTCTGCATGAATGCAAAGTCAAATAAAAAGCACTTTATTGACTAAAAAGACACTTTATTAGCACTTTAATATTCCTAATTTCATTCTTCTTAATACCCGTGCAAAAAAAATAGGTCAAGATGAATGGGACAGAGGGAGTATTAAAGAACATAAATTAAATTAAAACAAATAATTTTTTTCTCAATTAATATATATAACACAATTTTAAAGTAGATTAATTCGATTTCAAAGTATAGTATCTAAATAATTAAATTTAATATAATTTCGAGTACTATAATGAATTTAAAATTTAAAAAAATAATATTCCTTGGAAATACTATAAAAAATATCTTTCACCTAAGTAATTATTTCCCTCCCATGTATTAGTTCCTAAATTAGTGGGATTATATTAGGTTAATATTTTTTCACTCCCACGAATTAGTTCCTAAATTAGTGGGATTATATTAGGATTATATTTCCCTCCCAAATCACAAAATAATTCCAAAAATAAACTAAAATTCGAAATATGAATTAATTTTGAAGAATCCCTAAATTAGTGGAAATCTATACTATATTAAAGCAGAATCTTCTGCATGGCAATTTCCCGCCCAAACTACTATTATCTCGCCTAAAATGCATGGGTTATTGCGCTATTAGTGTATATCTAATAAATCTTATATCATTAAACGAAATCTTTTTCAAATTTCTTACTCTTTATATATTGATATTCATTTATTAAAAAAATACATATTGATATTGATACATAAAATCTACTATATTGATATTTCAAAGTAATAATATTTATTAATCTCTTGATTTTGAATATTAGAATTACAATTAGAATGATTATTGGGTATATACTCTTATGTAATATATATATATATATAAGAGTATTCACAAAATCAAATTTTGACTCATATATCTCAAAATTATTGCTCCATACCTCTTCGAATAAGTGTCCGAGCTATCAAAATGTATATATCAAGATAGTGAGTAAAATGATTTTTAATTTTAACCCCTAATTATAGCATGAAAAATGAAAAATGCATTTTTTTTCTTTGAATAAAAGGATAAATTTGATAGTTTGACATAATTTTTGTAATCTATAGTAGTGGTTTTTTTATTAATCTTTTAATACAGGAATGAGATTAGATATACACTGATATATTGATATTGATTTATATTGACTCAAACGAAATCTTTTTCAAATCTCTTACTCTTTATATATTGATACTGATTTATTCAATAAAAAATACATATTGATATTGATACATAAAATCTATTACTATATTAAAGAAAAATAATTTGCAATGTATTTTCCCGTTCATTTTGCATCTACATGTAAATAATTGTACACTTTCCAATGAAAATTAATGACTGCACATTTTCTCATGTCATTTCAATTTTTCAAATTCAAAAATTAGGCTTTAAAGCCTAACAAATTTAGTTCACTATATAATGATGTGTATGTTGCATTTCAAATTTTAAAATTCAAATATTAAGCTTTGGAGTAGTAATTATTTTATTGTTTGTCACGTTAATTAATTTTTGTGTTTGCTAAATGTATTATTTTGTATAAGAAGATTCACAAAGATAAATTTTATTAATTTGAAATATTTAATTAGATTATATAGATATTATTGACATTTAAAAATGTAAAACTTGAAATATAATCGAATGGTGCAGCGCAACGCGCGCGGGTAAATCTAGTTAGGTATAATAATGGAAACAAAATCAATAATTAATTATGGATAAAAATCAATCACAAAAGAATTCCGAAAATAAACTCATTCGAATTTTGAAATTTGAAATTCAAAATTTGAATTAATTTCCTAGATTATAGCGGTAAAGGTAAATTAGACAATCAATAATATAGCCTAATTTTTGAATTTTATTAAATTAATTAACAAATCTAAATATTTACAAAAATGTCATGGGTGGCCAACCACCTAGTGTCCAAAAATTTTTTCCCTTAAATTATATCTCCATATGTCATCGGTAATTATTAAATAATCTAGAGAAGATTTGTCATCTTAGAAAATTTGGACAGAAGAAACAAACATTAAAATCACAAAATTTTGATCAGCCGCCATTAGTAAATAGAACCAACGCTTGTTCACGGCCGACAAAGAAATTGACAGCTGGGCGGGTTGTACTACGTGCATCATGATATGGACCCATCACCAACGTTTTTCGTTTTCTAACAAAAACTCCCATTTTCAATTAATCATTGTCTTCTTGCAAAAATTACCATAATCAATTAATCATTCGCGCCGCAAACAGAGAACGTAATTTGAGAGTAATTAGAAATATTTAATTAAACTCTCTAATTATTATTTCAGCTCTAATTATATGTTATTACGGGTACAGTACATTGTGGTCACCCGCACTAGAATGTACTCAATAAATTTTGGATTTGGGATCCAACATCTTCAATTCCTAATGTAAGATTATATTTCTTCACTATGACATGTATAATATGATCATGATCCTATCAAATTAGTCCGATATCAAATAAATCTTAACACGTTCATCCATGAAAAGACTTATAGATGATAGATGACGATTTTCTGACACCACAATCTTAATATGTGAACAAATAATTAGGTAGACAATAGATGACGGTTTTCCAACACCAAAAAAACTTAATTTGTGAACAGATAATTAGACAGACAATAGATGACGAGTTTTCGATGTCGCAATTGCACGCACAACATTTAGGAGTTGTAGGTAGAGTAGTGAGCGGATAAAAAGGATTGTGTCCACCGGCCTCTTAGATTTGGATACGTCAATAGTTTGATAGGAATTTATGTTTGTTTGTCGCTTCGCGCATGCCTATTCACAACTAACTATTTGTCTCCATTCTAGCATTACTATTCACTATCTACAGTTATTATTATTATTTACACTTTTTATTTAAATAGGAAAAAAATATGTAATTATAAAATCTATGCATGCATTAGTGTGTTGATATTGTGTATGTTACATAATTACTCTAACTTTGAGATCATGGATTAAGAGGGGAGGGGACATGATATGTTATTGATTTGTTGATTGACAAATTTACGCTTAACTTTGTTATGAATATAGACAAGTAAAACAACAAACTAAAAGAAAAACACACAAATTTACGTGAAAATTCAAAACGGGAGACAATCACGGGCATGTGAGAGAATTTCACCATGAGTTGAAAATAGAGTACAATTCGAGCAACAAGAACAACCACAAACCTAGACGAAAATCGCCTATTTATATACCCAATCATATTGTGAAAAAGTCCAAATCGCATCACGAGCATCTCGAGCTCAGTCCAAATATTTCGGGTCATTAATATCAACACTTTTAAATATAACTTGTGCCTTTTTTTTTTTCTGGCTGAGAAATTGAGTAAATACCTAATTGTCAAATACTATTAAAAATTAAATTGAAGGATCTCGGTGAGATTGAATCTCACAGTACTATTGTCCCTTTTGAATTATTTATGATTTGTAAACTTCTTTTATTCTTGTTACATCAACACGATTATCCAAATCATGATTTTTTTTAACAAACATTACAAGAAATTTTAAAGGCCGAGTGACGGTGGATTTAAATCCGTGACCTTTGGCCCGGGCATTAACTACTCTACTACTAGGCTAACACACGCACACCCAAATCAAGATTTGTTAGCTAGATTCATTAAACAAGTTATTACATGGGATTAATTAGGACATATAATTTGGGCATTTTAATATGATGTCGCAGCGAAATTTCTCGAACATTTCTTTTTTTCGTAGGTCTTATAAATAGGAAAGCGTGACGTCCCGACGTAATCAATCATTTTAATTGTGTGATTAACACGTAGGCATTCACATGCAGGCAAGACCAAAGATGGATTGGATACCACTAATCCAAAATCAGATCTTCATTAGTCTTAATTAATTCCGTTCACATTATAAAATAATTTGGTAATTATCTAATCGCTCGCGAGTCGCGACAGGTAGAGATCTCATTAGTCCTATGATTGAATCATTAACATTTGCAAATTGACGACAATATTTTTTCTCTCTCATGCATTTGGTCTACTTGGGGCCCACATCAGGAGAGAATGTACTTACGTCAGCATATCGTCAGTTTGACTGCACATCTTCCCAAGTTAGATTCATGTGGACTAATGATGATCTTAATTATCATTGCATAGAAAATAGTCTAAATTTAGAAATTAATTAATTTTTTTTGTTCTAACTTGATTTACGATTGTATCTTTATATTATGTCTCTTATTTCAACTAGAAAAAGAAGTTAGTTAAGTTTTTCAATTGCTGGAATCTATCTTGCTAATGGAGCTTTTGCGAAAATTCTTGATCCTCAAAAAAAGTAATTAAAATTTTAAATTATATATGAGAACATAGTAATTTTTTAAAGTTATGTGAAATTGGTATACCTATCTTTTTGAGATAATTATAAAAAATGGATAGAAGCTAAAAAAGCAATTCTAAGGCTGCTTTCAGATACTGCTTTTGTTTTGGTAGTGTACGTACATATTCCATTTTATCTTAAAACATTTTCGTTTCTTGAAATTCTGAAGTTTAACTTGTGATTTCAAAAAGATAAAAAAATAAAATAAAAATATTCTGAACTTGCCTACAAGAACACCAAAAATCGGCCTATAATTAAAATTAAAATAATTATTTAAACAACCATTACTTCATTAGAAGCTCTAGTACATTACAAGAAAATTATTAAAACTCTAAATTTTTCAAAAATCTTCTTTCTACGCACGGTACATCCAATCAAAACTCTGGATTAACAAAACTACTTTAAAGATCTTAAAAAGAAAGAAAATTAAATTTTTTTTCCCATGATCACCTTTAGCATCCATGGAGGGACCTCCGTAAAATTCAATGGTCCTTAGCGTTTTTAGCGCACAAGAGATACTCTCTCTCTCTCTCTCTCTCTCTCTCTCTCTCTCTCTCTCTCTCTCTCTATGTGTTATGTATATACATATGTATAAATATATCTATCTTCTTGGAGATAGTGCAATTGTTTTCTCTTTGTTTGGTTGCCTGAGATGCAAGGACAACCTTGCACGAGAAGAAAGGTAGCACAATTTATTTCCTCATTAAAGTTTTAAGGAAAATTAAACTTTTCAATGTCTTGTTATTTAAATCAATGAAAAAGAGGTTTTCAATTTAAAGGAATCATTAGCATAGCTTCATCCTCAAGATCTATATACATATTGTGTTTCACATTCCTTCGACATTAGGAATAAGGCATCTGTTTTATTTCAAAATTTTGAAAGTTTCTATTTTTTGAGGATGTGACATTTTCTTTTAAATAAAATAATCCATAAATATGTGTATGTACCTAATTCATTTTCTTTTAAACAAAATAAAAAGGTTAAATGTTGGTTTTGGCGGGTATTTAATCTACAATAGAAAACACACATGCAATATTCAGTTGAAAATCATAAATATTTTCTTTCTAAACATCTTTAGAAAATAATGTAAGAAAAATTAAAGACTAAACTGTGGTTATATATATGTATAATATTCAATTCCAAATAAGCAGCTTCATATTTTAGATAAAGAAAAAAGTTACGTATCTATGACTGAATCAGAGAGAGAAAAATGAGAGTGGAAAATATAATTGCCCTATGATTAAATTGTAGATAGAAATGATTGATATGAACTGATTTATGTCAGTGTACAATAAAATTTAAAGAAACACTGTATCAATCCCACTTTTTCAGCTACTTCATTATACTATAAAGCATTAGTCGCAATTAAATAAAATTACTTATGTATAAATAATTTATAAAATAAAATAAAATGATAGTAGTATCCTATGCAATAGGCTGCCATAGCTAGCTAGTATAAAAATGGGAAAAGGTGCAAATATCCCCTCATGTTGGCAGTGCCAGGCAAATACCCCCTAAACTTTGTTTATGTGCAAATTTACCATTCCCTAAAGTTTTCGGGTACAATTACCCCATCGCCGTGACGGAAACTACACTTTCGTTGGCAAAAAAAATATTTTTTATTCATTTTTATTCTTGTGGACCCTTACAATTTCCAAGAATTAATTGGTGCTAAAAACTCAAATTAGCATAAAATTTGTTTCGAACCCTAACTCACAACTATCAAAACTCAGGTGAAGCTCTCTAATAATTTGCAATCCAAACCAACTATTTGTTGTTGACATTGATGATCTCATATTCTTCAAGTGGTCCGTCATCCTTTTTCGTGCAAATTATTGGAGAACCTCACCTGAATTTTGATAGTTGTGAGCTAGGGTTCGAAATAATTTTTTTCCTAATTTGAGCTTTTAGCACCAATTATGTAGTATATAACCATTGGAAATTGTAAGGGTCCACAAGAATAAAAATGAATCAAAAATATTTTTTTTGTCAACGAAAGTGTAGTTTCCGTCACGACGAGGGGGTAATTGCACCCGAAAACTTTAGGGAAGGGTGAATTTGCACCTCAACAAAGTTCAGGGGGTATTTGCCCGGCGCTGCCAACATAAGGGGGGGTATTTGCACCTTTTCCCTATAAAAATCTATCTAAGCCAAATAGATCTAGCTAGCTCTTTGTGATCACTTTTAATTTTTATAAATTAATCTTTAGTCAGATAATTGTGTTTATCTAAGCCAAATAGATTAAATTTTGGATTCAGTTTGGCTCCATCAGGATATTTACATAAAACTTATAAATTGTTAAGCTGTATTAACTTTTACATTATGTTTTTACTAACTTTTACATTATTATGTAGTACTTTTTGATATCATCGGATAAATGTATATGATCTATAGACGATACAAAATAAAAGATTAAACATAATTTAAATTATCGAATCTGGGAGCTATTAAAATATTTATAAGCACTAGATAAAACTTAAATAATAAAAAAAAAGATCTCGAATAATAAAACGCAAATACTCTCTCGGATAGCACAAACACAAATAGTACTATTAGTGCAGATAGCACAAATACAAATCTCTCTCTCTCTATGGCCAATATGGTTAAACTTTTAGTTACGTAAATTCCAGACTAACGTGCTAAAATTTGTAAGGAGACAAGAAACACAATTCTCTGATTAATGCCAAGAATTTGTGAGTTGACTTAGATTCCTTAATGCATTCTACTTTTGTCGGTATTGTTTAGAGTAAACAACTCTACGATAAGTTTATATACTTCAGCTTAATTTCATGAATTTAGTCGATTGAGTACTAAATATAATACTCCTATTTGATTTTGTTTTATTGAATCGCAATCGATCGATTCTCTGTTATACTCAATCAAATTTGGTTAGTTAGACTTGCCTTATTATGATTTTTGAATCAAATTCAAATCAATTACCCCAGCCTCTATTCTCTCAACAATTTTTTTACCATAGCCTCTATTTTCTAAAATAAATAAAATTACCCTAGCCTCTAGTAATTAAAGTAAGAAACATAATTGAAAAGAATAGTATTTAAATAATTTAATAGCGGTGTAGTATCTATCGAAAATAGAAATGTGCTACACATTTAAGAAGCAAACGAGATTAACGTACGAACTGTAACACAAAACAAAAGCAACGTGGACAGAGTCACAACCATGATTAAATTTTACAGAGTCACAACCATGATTAAATTTTACTATTTCAGATAAAAACAAGCATATAATTTCCTTAAAATTCAATGATTATTTCAATTTCATTACAGTTAGGTCACATGTTTAATCATCTTATGAATTAAATTAAGATTTTAATGTAAACAGATAAATTGAATTTATTTTGACTAAATGGAATTTAACGAAACTTTTACCGCTGAACTCTCAAATTAAGACTTAGATCATCTTGATTTTTAACTCGTTTTTTATATACAATTGCTTAAAGGGGAAAAACATACTAACTTTTAAACAAAAATATTTAATGATAGTAGTACGTAAAGGACCAAATTCGCTTCGCGTCACTATAACATGTTTGGTGTTTTTGATTTGGAGTTATTTTGAATCCTATTTTGGCTCTGTAGAGTACCGAATTTATTTTCTGAAAATGAGTTTCAAATTCGAATGAAATTGAAAACGCTGTATAGTCATAATATTTGTTTTTTATAATAAGGCCAAAGATTATGGAGAATGAGACACGTGACAGAGAAGAGAATAAATCCTTTGCTTGCGAGGAGAGTGAGCTCGGGACCCGCCCGTGGACCCCGCTTTGGAGTGCGCTTTCGGTAGTTATGTAGTTCTTCTGTTCTCTCTCTCTCTTCCTTCTCTCTCTCTCTCCCCCTTCTATCTTTATCTTGGACCCAAAAATTCTCTTGTCACGTCAGACATAGACTTCTACGTAGCCGTGATTTCTGACGCCCCCAGAATCCATTCCATCTGCGGCCCAGATTCATTCACGCTAGGTTCCAACACACGATCGCAGCCGTTGATTCTCCAAGGTGGGCCCAGGTGCACCCATTTGGGCTTACCTGTGGGGGCCCAATTTAAGCTGTCTGCCGACGGGGGCGGAGAGAGAGAGAGGCAGTGACTTAGCAGCAGTGAGTGTGTGGGAGTCAGTCCCACCGGCCTTCACTTTTTCTTCCTTCTTATTCACAATCAACCCCCACTCCTCCATTTGCTATTCCATCCCACATCTCTCTCTCTCTCTCTCTCTCTCTCTTAGGTCATAACTAACTTTCACTTGTATCTACTATCATTTGGAAGTGGTGGAACAATTCTTGATAGTTTGTATTTGATGGGCATTACTTCTCTGCAAGTCTGCATGGATTCATCTGATCACTGGTTGCAGGTACTATATATATATATATATATATATTGTGTGATTAATGTATGCATTTAATCTAGCTTCATCGAAGTTAATTAAATTGAAATCTTATATATTGATCATAAGGTTTATTACAACTTCAATTAATCAATTCACCCACATTTGTATCTTCTTTCTTCTAAAACCACAATGCCAACCCTCCCCGTTCAGACCATGACATTTTTCCTACAGGAAACAATGTTTCATCTTCTAGTCCGATATTAATTATCGACATAAATCTGTTCGTTAAATAACGTTTCTATAAAACAAACGACAAAAATCAAATATACCATTCGCAAAATAGAAACCCCGGTTGATTTTAGCCTTCACAATGTGAGTTTGTGAAGATGGGATAAAATGCAGTATTTTTTTTTAATCCCTTTACTAAAATTAATGAGTGTAAAAAACAGTAAAACTTTCATATATGCATGGATTTTATTTATTTCTTTCATAAATATAACTTACACAAATTCCCCAAAAAGAAAATATATAGTAGTAGAAAGAAGAAACCGACAAACTTTCGAATGTTTTTCAAACATTTAGAGTCTTCCATTTTCTGACACATTAATTTCACTGATTAAAATGAAATTAATATATTTTTATTTTTGGAAATTAAAATAGGGCACAATTTCCGAGGACGGCACAGGCATGGAGTCTTCCCCAATCACGACCCCCACCGGCGACGAAATGCTGACGTGTAGCCGCCCCCTGATCGAGCGGCGCCTCCGCCCCCAGCACGAGCAATCCCTAAAATGCCCCCGCTGCGACTCCACCCACACCAAATTCTGCTACTACAACAACTACAGCCTCTCCCAGCCCCGCTACTTCTGCAAGACCTGCCGCCGCTACTGGACCAAAGGCGGCACCCTCCGCAACATCCCCGTCGGCGGCGGCTGCCGCAAAAACAAAAAAGTCTCCTCCAAAAAGTCCTCCTCCTCCTCCGCCGACAACCCCCACTCCCCCACCTCCGCCTCCCCCCTCGGCCTCGCCCACACCAACGTCGGCATGTCTTCGCCAATGTCGTACGCCCCCACCGACCTCCACCTCGCCTTCCCCGACCAGATGCACTTCGCCTCCCTCCATGCAGCGGCGGGCTTGTACGGTACAACCCCCGCCTACCTGCTCGATCATCCCGCTCCCATCGATTTCATGGAGAATAAGTACGAGGCGCTTCTCGGCGGCGGCGGCGGACATGATGTTGCTAATTTCATGAACGGCGAGGGTTACGGCGGAGTGATGGCGGCGCCGCCTAATTCCGGCGGCGGATTCCACGGCGCCTACTCCTCCCCGTTTGGAATTGATCATGGGAGTAATCAGACGGTTCTGGAGAGCTGCCAGAGGCTGATGCTGCCGTACGATAATCATCATCCGCAAAACGACGTCGTCGAGGCGAAGCCGAACGCGAAGATTTTGTCGCTGGAATGGCATGATCATCATCAGCAGCAGCAGGCTTGTAATTCTGATGCAGGGATTAATATTAAGGATTCGTTCGGGTACAGTTTCGGGTCGTGGACCGGGTTGATGAACGGATATGGGTCTTCCGCAACGAATCCTTTAGTTTAATTAATTTATCTTAATTAGTTTTTTAATTAGTTAATTATAAGAAGTAATGTCTGTAATCTCAGTGTTTGTTCTTGGTTTAGGGTTTCGCATATATATATATGAATCCGTTATCGACAAGGAATGGGAGGTAAACTAGGGTAGAATAGTAATTTTACTGAGTTTTCTTTTCTTTTTCCCTTTTTTTTGGTGGTTTTAATTAATATCTGTTTATGTATTTTCGCTATTTTAATTTAATTTGACTAGCTGAGTGTGAATGGGGAATGTGGAAGTCTTTGAGTATGATTACTTTATTTGGTGTGTGCATTAATTTTCGTATTAATATTACTATTATACGGAGTATGATTTTATGGATTAATTATGAATGGACGTACAAGAGAAAATTCAAAGATACATTTGGGATTTGGTGAAAGTTCGAGGAAGATAATGTTGTACTTTTAGATGTGTGTTTTTAAATATGTAAAAGAAAGTTTTTGGCTTACTTAAGAGTTAGGGTAGCTGTGGAAATTTGTGTACTTTGGTTTTTGAACATACTAGTCATTTTGAGTGCTTAGGGAACTGAGAAAGTAGCTCTTACTTTGGATTATTAAAGATTTTAATTCAAACACTTTGGCAATTAATTGAAATAAATGTATATATAGGTGTTTATTCAAAATGTTATAATTTCCTACTCCATTTAGATCTTATCATTCAGATACATTTTATAGTATTTAATAATTTCATATCAAGGTAAAAAAAAAATCATAAATATACAGTTTTTTTTTTAAATTACAATGATATATATATATATATATATATATAATCAAATAAATCACTACATGGTGGGACTACTACACCACCAAATAAGATGAAAAATAAACAACACTGGTAGGACCTCTACATTACACAAATATGGGATCACAACACCATCACACAGAGTAGGACCACTACACAACCAAATAATATAGGAAATAAACATACACCGCACGCATATGAATAAATATACAGTCAGTATGTATACATCGGTATTTAATTTTTTATAGTTTAGGGATGATGGGTATTTATCTATTTCTTATATCATTAGACTAGAATTTGGTAGTATTGTTTTAATTCCTAAGTTAATAAGCCATTTACCAATTCTAGATCCTATTTCAGCATTTTATAATAGAAATGTGATATCAAACTTTTCATTTTACCCTTATTATTAATACAAATTTCTTGGTTGTTCGATTTTCCATACAAAACAAAATAAAAAAAATAAAAATTGCCCATTTTCTTGATATATATACTACAGGGGACAAACGAAGTGAGTATACCTCGAACAAACATAGTTATACCGGGCATAACGGGCTCGGGCCATCCCTTCGGGCTTACTGCACACACACACACACTAATCTCTATATGTTGATGTCGATTTATGTCACGTCAAGTATGCATTTATGATCTACAATGTGCCATGCAAGTATGATCAAACTCTTCTCCTAGTCCTCGAAAAGAATATCATTCATCAAGAACAAGAATTTATCCTCCTAATATTTTAATGAAATTAATCACAGATTTTCAAGGGTTGACAATGGAGAGGGAACAGCAGCAAAACAACAAGTTCAAAAAATATTAGCAGTACAAAAAGCCTCCCTTCTCTCAACCCCCAAAAAAACATCTGTGGAAAATGGCTAGAGCCACAATAAGCATTATTTGATAATTCTACACTTACGAAGCGGAGCTGGGGGCCGTTGCGGAGCTGATCTTGTCGAGAAAAGCTTTGATCTCGTTCTCCAACTTCGCTCTCGTCTCTGGAGAAAGCTTATCACCTGCTTTCTCCAGAGTCGACTTCATCATTTCCACGTTCTGCTTGATGAAGGCCATGTCAGGCGGCGTCTCCCCAGCCTTGGTTCGGTTCTTGCATGCAGCCACGGCCACAGGCACGAATGTCTGCAGCTGAAAATTATTCTTCTTCTTGATCTTCGGAGGTTCTGGCATGCAGCAGTCAAGATTGAAATTGAGTAGTGATTCTCCAAATGTGTGGCTTTTCTCCAAACTTCGAAACGCAAATCTAGCATCGGAGCTTCTTTCATATACGATCTTGACACTATCATCGCTCAGAACCTCGAGTTCAGATTCCTTCAACAATCCAAATCTGGAAAATGTAGCTACCAAATTTTCTATGGAAGGAACACTTCCTGCAGCAAAGTTCAGAACAACACTCCCACCACCAGATTCACTGCTCTCGTATTTATTTCGCCTCTTTCTCTGCGTTTCACCTTCAGGCGGTGGGATATGACTTCCCTCGGGTGTAGTCGTTCCTAAGGGGCTCGTATCCAACACATTACCATTCAAATCTGGAATACCTGAAGCTACTTGACAAGTATTCTCCTTTCTCTTTCTTTTCTTAGCTACTGGTTTAAAAGCATTAAGAATATCTCCCATCTGTAGTGAGTGCTTAATAATCGAGCTAAGCCCTGTAGCAGGATCCATTGCTCGGGCTGCAACTTCTCCATTTACACATTGATAAGGGCCAGCCACCCCATTATTTGATACCGGAGTGTTTTGGAAGGTCAGTGGCACATCCTTGGATGATGAAACGGAGGCAGAGTCCATCTGGTGAACGCCATTTATGGTAGGAGAGACTAACCCTTCCGGCTTCTTCTGTTCTGGTAAAGAATCAACTAGATTTTTCGAAGCCCCTTCAGCCGGTATATGGTCAACGGGAAAGCCCGAATGGTTTCCATTCAAATCTGGTAATCGAGGAGTTGAGTTTGTCTCAACTAGCCCCGGAGTCGGAGTTACTCCCACACTCTTCTGGGGACTTTTGCTGCTTTTGAATAGACTCGAGCAAGCCTGCTGGAAGCTTATCATCCACGAGCTTTTTGGATAAATGTTTGTGCCTATACTGAAAGAATTCTGTACAGGCTCCAAACCTGCTGGTATGAATTTTTCTCTCTCTTTGTTCGTCTCCATACAGACGCCATTCTCTTTTGCTCGTGGATTTTCTGTTTCTGGGAGTTTTTGATTCACTTCATGGTTTTCTGATTCTTTCCCAACTCGAATACCTTCCGTCTGTTCTTTAGGATTCGTCCCTTGCTCTTTGTTTTTCTTCCTATACCTCCTTCGAATGACATTTTCTTTCGATTTATGATCTCCAGCTACTGAGGATTTGTCACCTACGACAGGCTCTACGCACTCTTTGGCAGATGCAATGTTCGTTCTCTGTTTTTTCGACTTTTTCTGCTCTTCAGCTTCGGAAGCAGCCTTAGTGGCTATGTCAGCAGCATCTGGAAACGAAAACGTTCTGAAACTACAATAGAATCTCTTCAGTGAATCAGAATACTTACTTCTACTGATATAAGAACAATCACGAGCTGAAGAACAGAGTTCTGCTAGCAATTCGACTGAACAAGCACTAATGTCGTCTGCTTTGCTAATTATATGATGTTCCTTGACAGATTTCTTATAAGGACCCCGTTTCCGTGAATCCATGCCACTGCAACTACCCTCTAGGCTTGAACTTTGCTTCAGATCCTCTTTTTCCTGACCCTTGATCACATCCACGTATGGATAGGTTAAATACCGGCTCTTCTTCCTTTCCCGTGATTCCACGCCTTTAGCTGATGAAGTTATATCATCATCAAGAATATGGCCAACATTCCTCTTCCTCTTCCTCATGGTTCTAGTAAGATTGCCATCATGGCCTTCCACATCTCTTAGGCCCGACTTCAGGTGCTCGTGAGTATTCTGTGCAGCATCACTACCGGACCTGATCAGCTGCAAAGGCAACTCAAAATGGCCGATGGAACGATAGAATGGAGACAAACGGTTCTTCATTACCATCAGCTCAACTTTACTAGGTACACGAATAGATCGGGCAAGATCTCTGATATCTGCAATAAACGTTGCAGGCTGAAACTGAGATAACGACAGAACATCTTTCTCCGTTGACATACAATTTTCTCCTTTATTTTTCAAGGACCATGGGGCATCAAGCGTTTGACTGTCCTTTGAAAAACACGGGCAAGTCATCTTTAACTGTACACGAAGGCCGATCTCACAAACAGCCCTCTCAACCGAACCACAAAAGTTTCTGGAGTCATTTTGCCCTGACATCTGTTCGAAGTACTGAACAAACGGCTTTAGGTCTGCATTGTCACACCAAACAAAATTTGCACTGCCATAGTATTTAACAAGATAGCAGCCCTTTTTTTCACACTTTGCCGTATCATCTGGAGCGCTGGAAGGATCAGATACCATCCCAGGCCACCACAACTGGTTTCGGGTTTTAATCCATACCAAATCACCAATATCAAATGTGCATTCTTGTTTATCAATAATGTCTGTGACACCGGAAGAGAGAGTTCCATTTTCTTCGAGTGATAATTCTTGCATAAAGTCATTCTCTCCCAACTTGCACTCCACAGAGCGATCCAAATCATCATCAGATATTCCATCCAAGGGTCCAAAAACTTCCACAAACAAATTTATGCTACTTCCAGAAACTTCTATCTTAGTTGGCGAACCAGGTTCATGAGGGTGCAACACATCATCGCTTTTCTCCATAGGCACGTCAATCTTCACATCGTGTATAAGATCATCACAATGCAAATTATCATCAAAGTTTCCCACAGATTCCTCAACCTTTGCAGTCTGATCCCCATCATTCCCACTACATTTCAACTCCCCTTTGAAAACTGGAAAATCAATATTGTGCATTGAGACCGACAACTTTTCATCGGGATAACCATTCATGAACCCTTCATTCATCCTATTATTTCCAGAAATACCATCAAACCTAAATTCCTCAACACCCCCATTACCAAATTTTCTTGCTAATTCAACACTGCTTAATTCATTTCGACTACTACAAGGATCAACCCCACTCTTCTCATTTGAATCACTTAAACAACTAAGGCTCCCATCTTCTCGGACTTTACTACAAAAGATTTCAAATTGATTCAATTTGGACTCCAAGAAACCCTCTTCTAGGGTTTCTGCGTCCTTCCCACTTTCCATTTCAAGAATGTGACACAAAGATTAAACCTTTTTCCCATAAAATCAAACGGCCATCAAATTCGAAGCTGTTATAAGAAAGAAAACTCGAGTCAAATACTTTCCCATTATTCTTTTTTTCTACTCAAAAGTCAAAGATCCCCAAAGCTTCACAGAAATATAAAAACAGAAGGACATGCTATTTTCAAGAAAATTAGACAAAATACAAATGAAGAGAAACCCACCAAATTAGATAAAAACACGCGACGAAAAGACAACAACTAGCAAATTAACAACATAAATGAAGAAGAAATAACAAAGAAAATGATAGTATGATGAAAAATGAAGGTCAAGCATAAGAACCTGAAGAAAGAAGTGGAGTGTCACTATTTTGCCGTAATCGGTAATGGGTTGAGAGAGAAGGAGCTCTAGTAGAGAGAGAGAGGGGCAAAAAAAAATAGAACGGCTATTTTGAGGGAGTATTAACTGGAAACATAGAAGATGACGGCAAAATTCTGGAACGTGAGGTATTCAAAAAAGTGTGTTGTGTCACTGTGTGTGTGTGTGTGAATTAAGTATACGTGTGTGTGTGTGAGTGCGCGCGCGCGCGTATGAATCTGGGATTGTGTAAATGTATGAAAGTATGAAACTATGAAATGAATACATTTTGCTTTTTCTTTTTATCTTTTTCTTTTTTGAAATCGTTAAGTATGCTGTTCTACTTACTTTCAAAGATTAATTACTAATTAAATACCAAATTTTTTCGACTCTATCGAAAATTAGACTCAACCTTTAATTATTAATTATATTCTAATATTTTCAATTTGATTTGATTGAAAATTAGACATAATTATTAAATTATTTAATAATATCACAATCATATGCTTATTCACATAATACTTCTTTTTTAAGGGTTATTTACACGAATTTTAAGGTATGTTCGGTTTTTAGAACGACTTTTCAATTTATCGTGTAAATACACGAACTTTAGGTTCCCCTTTGACGGGCCAAATATTGCCTTTGTATGCTGTCGAAGACCCGACTCGGTCCAAATTTCCCCTTCGGGCTAGCTATCTGCTCAGTCCAAATTTCCCCTTCGGGCTCTAGCTAGCCCGGCCCGACAATTTGACACCTCCGATAAGAATATGACTAAAATAGTCTCCAACAAGAATATGACTAAACGTCTGCTTTAACAAATTTGTAGTATTATAATAAGTGAGAAAACATCATTTATAATTATAACAGAGGAATCTGCTTTAACATTTGATCTAAGGGTCAATAGCAAAGCCTATGATTCATTTACAGGAGCTGAAAATTAAATCATCTTCACAGTTAGTGAGATTCAACAATCTATATGTATCATCGGCAGAAATCGATCATGCGGTGGCATACGATTACAACGTAAGATGTCGAGCTCATTGTTCGATCGAAGCAAGTCATGAATTTCAGCTAGCTGGTTCAAATCGACATACACAGTCATATATGTTTCCATTGATGAGCTTCGCAGCCAAACGCTGGTTCTTCACCATCGCCAGCTGCATACACGACGAGCAAATCTTTAGGCCGAATATGGACTTGTAGGTCGTTAAAGCTTCTAAAAAGAATCGATCTGTTTCAAGTAGATAGTATGATGTAGTGCTAGGAACTGACCTTGAGAGCGTCGCATTTGAACTTTGCATTGAAATTGGTGTGTAGAGCGCGTCCCATCCCTTCTAGAACAATCTGGAAGCAGGATCGAACATGAAGGGTATGTCGGATTTTGGACAAGAAATCCTATTTAGTTGGATGAAAGAGTGTAGTAGTTACCAGGTCAGCATCCTTGGCGGCAGCAGCCAAGTCGGAGCTCACTTGTCGTAGGTCTATGCAAGGACTTCCACACCCGTTTTCGACCACCATCAATGGTACTGACAACGAACTTTCTCTGGGGCTATCTTGGACGTTGATCATAGCATCCACGAGTAAGCCCCCAGCTTCAGCTGCCCCTCGGAGAATGTCGCAATGCTGTTGAAAAATGAAGTCAGTATTGTTCTGGATATCCATGCATTTTATTCTTAAAAGTGGTGGTTCCATTGCAGTGACGAACCTTAGCAGCCTCAGCGACGATTTCAGGTAGCTCCATTGCAGTGACGTCGTTAAGGGCAGGAAGGGAATTGGCAACCAGAACTACCTGCAAAACAACAAAAGTTGTGGGAATCCATTTTCTTCTGCAATATCTTCTTCTAAATTATTAAAAAAAAATGAAATGTATTTATCATCAGAAAAAGGGAGCATTGAGAAAAATAAGCTAAAATGCAGAGATATTTTCAGCAGAATCAAGTGTTTGGGGGTATTTTGGGGAGAAGTATTGATGAATGTGATGTATGGTTTTAGTTGAGGAATGTATTTATGTATTTTCACAATACTTGTGGAATGTAGAAAGGTATAACTTACTTCGGTCCCTCGTCGGAGAAGTTCCCTTGCAAGTGGAAGCATTCCTAAGACAACATCAGCGCCGGAGTTGTCTACGAAAAGCAATGCTCTTTTATATTTGTGAGGTTTCTTTTCTGCAGAACCAAACATTCTCTCTTTGAAAATATCAAAATCATCCACCTGAATATGCAGTAAAAAAACAAAAGGAATCCAATCAGAAATTTTTGTGCTTTGAAAGATAAACAAAACCAAAATACAGTTTTACACCAACCCGCCAAGGTCTTTGCATCTTGTCGCGACTCATTCTATATATTTCAATAATCGTGCCCTTATGGTAGAGATCAACGCAAGCGCGGGATCCCCAGTCAAAGATGTTTGCAGCAAGTACTCCTTCAATTAAGGTAAGCAATCTCGATTCCTGCAAAGAACAAAATGCTTCCAAATATAGCGAGAATGGAAGAAACTGAAATACCATCCAGAAAACATAAATTCCTTAACAAGAAAATGGCCTGTCAATTTATTGTAGGATGTAACTTCGATATGCAAGCCGATAAAGATAACGTGCAACCTCCATTAATAAGCGTGTATATACGCTCATATCCTGACTAATTTCCAAGTGAAATGGAATTCAAGCAAAGAGAAATGACACTAAACTCTCAACCTTCAAGCAGTGGGAAGCTATTCCAAAAGTATGCATACCTCATTCATACTGTCGAGTTCCATTAACAGATCAGACAGAACTGCAAGTGATGCTTCGTTTTCCCTGTTATGATAAGTTTTAGTCCCAAACAACTGAATTATCAATTTAAACATATGCTTATTTACATAATTAAGTCTTGCAGTTAAAGTTATCAAGTTACATGAATCAGATGCAGACAAGAATCTAAAATGTGGAAAGCTTTAAAGGAATTATTACCTCTGTTTAATGCTTCTGTAGGCGTCATGGAAGTGAAACTCCCTCAAGCACTCTTCTCGTAATTCCAAGAGGTTGGCCAGCCCTAACTTTCCATATGCTGCTGGCTCCTCCATCAATCTATAAAGCATCAAACGAGATAGTAAGAGGAGAAAATGTGCATAAAAGTTCCTATGGAATTAAATCATTAGATGCAAATAAAAACCGAAGTAATAGGATTATAGGAATATCAGCACCTTGCAAGGTGAGCAGAGAATGCACGAGCAAATGCATCACCCCTTCGCTTGGCGTCATCAGTGCCACCTTCACTAGCCACAGCCTGAACCATACCAAGCTCCCTTAAGTATTTTATTGAAACAAGGGTCATCAAGGACCATGATTTCATTATCAGCAGATTCAGCACATCGCAAAAGCATTTCTTCAGGATCAGCAACGGAATAAATTAAAATCATAGTGCCAACACTGGCTAGAAAATAACGATGTTGAAAGTAAAACCCTCCAAATTACTTGGACAGGATAACTAAGCTAAGTTCTGGGGTTTTATACATCAATATATAGTAGGATCATCACTATAAACAGGCATTACTTCTTTCCAGGATTTGAGGATGGGCAAGAAATTAAATAAGATTCTAAAAATCTGAAGTACCTTATCAACAAGATCGGGCATATGTTCGGACAGCACAGTAAACCAATACCTACACAACAGTGGACGAACATAAAAATTTTTGATGACTCAAAAATAATAGTTTAAGGAAATTACTTTGCTTGAATATGGGATATCTGAGAATATCACGAGCAAAACATAATCAAATTCATTATACTTAAGGCATCAAAGTAGGAGAGAAATAGAAATAATATGCATAAATTTATATGACACTTACTCCAGTTCCCCCTGATCTGAAAGATCTATAGTGTTGGGCTCATATCTGTAAATGAAGATGCAGTAAAAAAAAAGTAAGCATCATTGCCCGATGTACAAATATTCATAGAAATACACACACACACACACATATATACTGAGAATCTGTTCGAGTGTAGAAAAATCGAAGTAAGTACACCATTGACTGAGTTGATAGAATACACGAAAGAGGAGAGAAAGGAATTACTAACAGCAGAAATGGCAATATTACTGAGAGAAAGGAGATACAAAGTTGTGTCATGCAGCATCCTTCTAAAAAAAGATGAAGTAATTTTGTGCTGAGCAAGAGGAGCTAGTCAACCATATGCAGAGCTAACAAGAAAAGGGATGCAAAAGACATGCTTCGTATAGGAGATCTTGGTCAACAAAGTGACATGGCAGTAAATCAGGTTAATTCAATTTGAAACAATCATCAAAGAGTTCGAATAAGCAATAAAAATGCAGCAATCACAATATACGTGTACGACAAGGAGCTCATTTAGTTAACTCACATTTTTGGATCAGCCAACAAAGGAAACACCTCCAAACTTGGTACAAGATGGAGAACACCCACATTCAGTTTGCTAGCGTCAGGGCGTAAGCTATCTCCTCTGGATGATGGAACTTCAAAGCCTCCGAGGCCAGTAGTACCTGGAGACAACATCGGAACAGGAGCAGTGATTTCAGTTCCCTTCAGCACAAACTTCTCCATCCACGATATCTGCAATCATATGGTTTGTCACATGCTAATAGAGTTTCTCGAAATGTTATATGCAGATATAAATTTTTTACTGTATATTTGAGCCACTACATTGAATATAAAATCCTGAGAATATATGCCTGTTTCTTGAGGAATCTTTCACTTTAGGGCCCAAGTGTTTAAAGATAAAAAAAAAAGAAGTAAAGAATATATTATAATTATTATTAATAATCATTTACAAGTGGAGTTAACTAACTGACACCTTATTTTTCTTTCTTTGCTTTTAGCCATCAACATCCACAGGGCATTGGCATTACAACAACAAAAAAAGTGCTGGAAGGGTCCCACTAGTCAGTAATTAATGTCTCATTCAACTATTTCACAAATTTATGCACTAAAAAGGAATTTTTGAACAAAAACCTAGATGAAGCACGTCTAAATGTCAGAGAAAATCAGTCGTCAACATATAAATATGATAAATATTATAGATGGGTAACTGCTAATATGTGAATGTGTGTGTGTGTGAGATCAGAGTAGAACTCCACAGAGTAAGCAAAATGTAGGAAAAGTAATGAGAAAATATGTAGCAATATATGCTGCAGAATATCGGGAGCCTACCTTCTCATTCAGATCTCCTAAAGGTGGACCGTGAACATTCCCTCCAATATACGGTGCACCCATCGGGAACCTTTCTACAAACTGATGAACCAAAAGGTCATCCAACCCATGCTTTTCGTAGCTCAGAAATGCACCTAAAGCACCCAGAAACCCTTCATGCCTCAAAAACATTGCTTGGGCTTGTCCCTTAGACCTAAAGAGTGGTAAAACAATATAAGCCAAAAACGTTATTAAACAAATACAGCCATTAGATAACTGATCAAGAATAGAAGACTATTATCAGATGCAAAAATAATAATTCAACTTCAGATAAATATATTGGGAAAATATTTTAAAAATTACCAGAAGTGGACAGCAAATGAGATGGTGTCCATGGTGTAGGCATGGCCCCTGATGAAAAATCCTCCAAAGAAAATACGCTTAAGTCCAAAACGCAATGCATTTAAGTAAGATATCTGCATATATTAGGAATCAAATCAGATGCACTTGCATCTATCAATATCATCTACAAAATTATGAGTGGTGGCAGTTGTTGTGCAGCTTAGGCAGTCCATAAAAAAGAGCAAGTCATGATGAAGCTGGGTAAAGTTGGCAAACACAGACAATGAAAAATAACTCAAAACTTTCAAGAAATATAAGTTTTGCATAGTAAGACTTTTTTCCAAGACAATAAGGTTACAAAATGCAATAATAAAATAGTATAATAATGCATTACATACATTGACAAAGATGATACAATACCAGTACATGTAATGTTATTTTACATAATTAAACCTTTTGGCCTGTTTATTGGTTTATCGAATAGCGGACAATGATCAATCAAACAAAAGCTGTTGCTTTCCAATATAGAGTTCCCTTTTCTACCCACCCTGCAACCCCAAGATATGTAATTCTCTTAGCTGCCCCGTTTGATAGGCAACCAGTAACTGTAGATTTGCTTATTTAAAGGAGGAAAACAAGATTCACTAAAATATGTAGTTTGTATTAATAAGCTTTGCAACTGAACTTGCCTGGCCGATGTTATAGGAAATCATTCTTAAGAGGGACAGCGATATGTCTTCAGGTCTGTAGTCTTCAATCTCCTTATTTTCAGAAATAGCCTTGCCGAAACTAGAAGCAATAGTCGATGCAGAAAGACCAATCTGTGAAATTTTAATGTCAAATAAGTAAACAGGATAAACAAAATCTCGACTAAGATGGAAGCAACTGTCAGGAAAAAATTGCCTTTGAAGGTAATATATGTATATTTGTTACTAAACAGTAAACACAGAGGTTAAAGATAAAACATTCTTCTACAGTTGAAGTGTAATATGCTAATATATTAAACCACCACTGAGAGAATTTGATGGAGGTGCAGATTTCATGTCAGTTCAAAGTTCAAACATTGCTAATTGTTGGACCAAAATTGATATAGGGGACGAGACTTGCTTATGCATCAATATACATACCTTGGAGTAATCCATTCCCCCATATATATCCCCAACAAGCATATCAATAGTTCTGTTATCTCCCCGTTGGCTCAGCTCCAACAGTTCATCAAAACTAATCAGAGGACAGTAGAAAAAAGATTAACCATTAGAGTGCAAAGCAGGGAGTTCAGAAATGCAAAAAGTGAACCACAAGATCAAGAATACCTTTTACACTTGGTCAAAAGCTTTCCGAGACCCCAGTATGTTCCACCGCCAACATTTGTTCCACTGACACGCTCAAAAACTCCTTCACCATCAACCTGTAACCCAGTAGCTTGAATTACAGTAAATCAGTAGCAGTAGTAAAAACAAATAGAGTGGATAAAATAAAATAATACCTTGATTATACTGACACCAGATCCTATATTGACGAGAAGATATGGAAACAAGTCATTGGAGTCAAGCTGCACAAACTCTTTTCGGCCCTCCATATGTGTAAAAGCTTCATGTCGAATTGCCTGCATAAAGCACAATAGATTCAATACTTTCAGCAATAATAGGTAAAGAAACAGGAAAAATAAGACAATAAACAAAATCTGATCCGTTTTTTATACTTATTGATGTCAGACATACCAGGATACTTCTTCAGTTCACATATTTGACAGTTAACATACTCAAAACAGATAGGACAAAGTGTGGCAACTGCAATCTTCACATTCCCAAAAAAAAAAAAAAAGATTTGAAAAGCCTGATAGACTCAGAACAGAAAATACATGTAAAAGAGGAAAAATGATTTACATATTAGCCATTTATGAGAATCAATCAGAGTACAAAAGATAAGTCATACCTATTTTAATACAAGGTAAGTAAAGTAATGATGTTGCAACTTCAGGTCACATTGACAACTTCCCTACACAATCAATTAAGCAAAGGAACTGAAATCGCACCTTGAGCAGGAAATTTGCACCTGAAACTAGGCAATTCATTTCATCCTCTTTCTCTATGCTTATACCAAGCCTTTCCTTGAATAGATCAGCAAATTTGTAGGCCCCACCACCTGTTGCCTTCACCCAATATTTACAAGTTAATGGACATAAATGTCCTCTCCTTGCATAGCATCAAATTTTATGAGTACTCCTCATAAAAATAAGCCACGATTCTAATATGAGAACATACTCAACAGAACAGAAATTGATGTTGAAAAAATCGGCTGACTAAAAGAGTCTCTTCACCTGTAAGCCTTAGCATATTAGTCGTGTTTTTTGAGTTCCCAGAAATTCATCCAGGGTAGGGGAAGTAGAATTAGTCACATATAAGTAAGGTCAGTGCAATTTGGAAGTTAATATTAAAAGAATGAAGTAACCAAAGTTTCAGTTTTTTAAAGCCATACATCTGATTTTGCACATAGAAGGAAAGTCATGGTCGACCGGGCATAAATTTATACACAACTCAAGTACAAAAGCAAAGATACTAATGAGATTTTCTCCACATATTTCACTCTAATATACACAGTATACCATATTTTCAACTAAGACAACACCTTTAACAAACACATTAGGGGAGCTCCTGCTAGGACTGGTAAACAAATACCTTAATAACAGTGTTCTCGGTGTTTGGACCCTCACTTTGCCAAAGCCGTGAATCCATTCCTGTGATCAAACATCATAACTCAAAATGGCGATGGAATTTTGGCAATCAATGATTTGGCTAACAAATTGCAATAAAGAACACTTTCAAAAGTAGCGTCTGCTACATATTCATGAGATAAGTTAGATAGAACATACCACCGCGATGGAGCTGCTTAGAGTAGATGAAATCCAAGCACTCATTGATTTTAGACGTCTCAAATTTTACAAAGTGCAGCCTCCCACCAAGAATCGGGAAGCTCCTTCTGTTGAAATTGGTGATACCCAGTCTTGCCTTGATTATCTTTCTCCTCCTGTCATTGACTGTTTGATTCTCATGTCTTGAGAAATACACCAACTTAATGAGAGATCCTGCCAATGTCATTTAGATTCTGACTTAAGAATGGCAGTTGTAAGTTTTAATGACACTCTCAAAATCGAGTGGCAAATGATAATTTCTCAAATTAGGGTGGTTGCTACCGGGAATGCACGGAATCACATCCACTGTGAAACCAACTACATTCTTGAAGTGAAACCCGAATCTTCAAGGCAGTTGAACTCAAAAGACGAAATTTAGCTAACTTTCTAATAATGTCATAGCATTGAACCTTTTGAAAACAAATTTCAATAGAAATATAGAGCCTATCTTCCACAATGCAGTCACATAACGTGGAAGCTTAAAAACATGGACACATACAAAGCTGCAACTAGAAAACCATGCCATTCCCAATTTATAGATATAATTTAGCACACAGAACACATATTATTAAGGCTCACAAATTTACACGAACTTTACGATAAAGTACAACAGTCAACACTATATTCCCACACACCATACCAACTAAACAAACACACACACACACCAATCTTCTCCCACCAGTTAAAACCAATGACCACAATAAAGAGCTACCTCCAATATCCAAAGCCAAGTGCGATATATCATCAGACTGATTAGGCAGCAAAATGGTGGGATCCTTCTCCTCGAAATTCCCCTGTATGAGAGCACCACTGAGGTCCAGCTGCGGCCGTGACGACGACCGGTGAATCGAATTTCCGGCCATCGGCGCCATATCCTTGTCTCCAAACTGTTCTTCTCTCTCTAGAACAGTGCTGCTTCTGTCCTTCCCAGTATCAAAATTAAGTTTGGATAGGTCATCAGCAAGATTATCAATATTTAAATTGCCGTCAATCCCAATGTTGAGTTCTTGGTGGTCCTCTCTCTCTCTTAAATCATCCATTGTAATTACGCCAACCGGACTTCCTTCCTAACCTTCAGCTGTTCTCTTCTTACTCTAGTCAAAAAGTCCAATCTCTTTTGATTAGGTCAGTTGTCCTACATTCAAAGTCCATAAATGGATAATAAAATAATGCCAAATGAGAGAGAGATTCGCAATTATATTCAAATATCTAATGATACTTATCAAGATTCAAGAAAACGCAAAACCCATATGCCCCAGAATCAGAATATTCAAATTCTTGAATCTAAACACGAGGAAAAAACATTGCCAAAAAACAAAAAACACAATCTTTTACAAGAAAATTGAAAATACTGGTTATAAAATAGAGTAGGTTACTAGATAGCCGGTGGAGTAAAGGCAATAATGGAACCAATAATTGCAAAACCTACGATCCTCTAGAGAAGAAAAAAAGTTAAATTTATGAGGAAGGAGGCTTTAATTGATCTTTATATGCATAAAAATCCGGAACTTTTTGCAAGTGAAAAAATTGAAATGCGGAAATCAAAGAACTGGGACAGAAAAATCAAAGAAAGTTCGGAAATTTACGTAATGACAAAATTGCAGACGGTGAAGAAAAGGAGGAATTCAAGAAAGTGGACTGAAACCAAGTTGCAGTCAGCAGTTTGCGTTGGATTTTTTCTTGATTTTGATTAATTTTGGTTGGCGCAATAAATTACAAGTTGTAGATATATAGAGACAGGCCAGCGCTTGTAGTTAATCGAGTTCAAGTGCGAGTGATTAAAATGGATCATTTTGATTCAAACTTTTTTCGATTTTTTTTAAATAATTAAATTCTTCCTCTAAAACAAGGAAATAAGTAAATGATAAACTTTTTAGTAGAAGCATTTGACTCGATAATCAACACGTACATACCATGTTTCTTTAATACTTTAATTAATTAATATTTAATTAATTTCAATTGTGGCCTAATTAAGCTAATTGAGATTATAAATTCTAATTGTAACTTAATAAACCCTAATTACCCCTAATTATAACTTAATTTCATTAATTACTTTCTAATCTTCTTAATGATCCTTTAATTATGACCAACCGCAGGATGAAGTTGGTCGTACCCAAATTTTTGCCAATTTATAATTATATAGATTTGTGCCCTCAATTTATATATGATGAACAATTATTTACTTTTCAATTGTATTTGTACATTTTCATGCCATCAAAATAATATAAACTACGTATGTATGTGTTAGCCTAGTGATAGAGTGGTTAATGCTCGAGCCAAAGGTCACGGGTTCAAGTCCACCGTCACACGGCCTTTAAAATTTCTTGTAATGTTTGTTCAAAAAATAATAATAATATAAACTACACTTGTTTGTACCGAAATGATAATTGATACATACTATCACTATTGTACTGAAATAATTAAAATTATCGGACCGTTACTACTATAACCTATCATCCAATTAATTTTATTTTCAAAATTCAATTTGAGTTGTTTTGATATTTCAAGTATATGAAGAAATTTATAACTTCATTTAGTAAATAAAATGCAATAATCATAAGTTAATTGAAATCGAGAAGTCTTAAAAGGAACCCTGCTGCCCCCAGATAACAACTTTAAATATTAATTTGAAAATATTTTGTCATGACTGTAGATGCAAATATTCATAAATAAAATTATTATTATAATATTAAATAAAATATAATATTCATAATTGATCCAATTTAAACTAGTATTAGTCTTTCAACTTCAAATGTGGCATAATAATATTAATTTTATGTATTTTCATAATTGGAAGTGTATATAATATAATCAATGGATGTAATAACGACTTCTCCACTAAAATAAGACACCACACTCAAACTACCTACCATTTTAATTTTAAAATTGAAAATGCATAGTGACACTCTAGTAGGTGCATTTTTTGGAAATAGATTATTGATATCTTAAATAAATGAAAACACAATTAATAAAGAGCATAACACGTTTTGATTTCGTGGCAAAGGAAGATACAAAAAGAGTGGAATCAAAAGAGGGTCAGATTTCGTGTATGAATTCCACCATAAGTCATAAACTTAAGAAAGAAGTTGGACTGATGGAAATAAATAAAAAATAACAAATAAGTTTCTTTTTTTTTTTTTTTAAAAAAAAGCACTCATTCAACGCGGATTATACATTGATTCATTGACTCCACTAACTCTCCTTATATAATTTCATTCCAACGTTAGGAAATCAAGAAAACTGTCCGAACTCAAGAACAAGAGTAGAAAACATAAATCAAAAAACATGTCTTCTTGCACAGTTGCACTCTCAAATTCTCCCATCTTCTCTCCATCACCATCATCATCATCATCATCTTCTTCTTCTTCTTCTTCTTCTTCTTCTTCTCCTCGCCTTGCTTGGCTCAACAAGCCACGTGGCCGGATCCG
The DNA here is from genome assembly GCA_031470985.1 of Agastache rugosa. Classification (NCBI taxonomy): domain Eukaryota; kingdom Viridiplantae; phylum Streptophyta; class Magnoliopsida; order Lamiales; family Lamiaceae; genus Agastache; species Agastache rugosa. The sequence continues at coordinate 32,072,589 of CM062605.1, forward strand.
AGCGTTGGCCGGCGGCGAATCATCTCCGGCCTTGAAGAGGAAGAGGCCGGCGAGGCTGGATATTCCGGTGGTTGCCGTGGCGGTGGAGGTGGTGGTCCCGGAGGCGGCGGAGATGGAGGAGGTGGAGGGAGATGGTTATTCAGTTTGTTGCAAGAGAGGGAAGAAGGATGTGATGGAGGATCGATTCTCTGCTGTTCTTGGCCTTCAAGGCCATCAAAAGCAGGTATTTCTTGTTTTCTTGATTCTTGCTTGATGAAAATCTTGGAAATCATGGAATTTTTTTTATAATGTTTTTGCAATTTTGCAGGCATTTTTTGGTGTATTTGATGGGCATGGAGGGAGGAGTGCTGCAGAGTTTGCAGCTGAAAATTTGGACAAGAACATAGTAACTGAGCTGGAAAGAGGTGACAAAATTGAGCTGGCTGTGAAGAGTGGATACTTAGCCACAGATTCCGAATTTCTCAACAAAGATGTAAGAGGTGGAACATGTTGTGTGACAGCACTGATCAAGAAAGGCAATCTAGTGGTGTCCAACGCCGGCGACTGCCGCGCAGTTGTCAGCAGAGGCAGCGCCGCGGAGGCACTCACCTCCGATCACCGCCCCGGCCGCGAAGATGAAAGAGAGAGAATCGAGAAGAAGGTAATAACAGATGACCTAAGCTCCATGTAGCCTCTAGGCCTAATTCTGACATTTTTTGTATTCGACAGATGATCTAATCTTGATGTTCTGTGATGTTGTAGGGTGGTTTTGTGGAAAGCCGTAACGGTGTTGGGAGAGTCCTAGGATCTTTAGCTGTTTCTAGAAGCATCGGAGATCGATATCTCAAGCAATGGATTACAGCAGAACCAGAGACTAAAGTGATGAGACTTGAACCAGATTATGAGTTTCTTATCCTAGCTTCTGATGGATTGTGGGATAAGGTATTTTTTTTTTTTAAATCCTGTAATTTCTTTAGAATATTAGTATATATTATACGTGTGTGTATATATATATTCTGGTAATGACTGAATTCTTGATTTGATGCAGGTGAATAATCAAGAAGCTGTAGATATTGCTCGGCCTCTCTGCGTAGATGTCGAAAAGCCTCAGCCGTTGGTAGCTTGTAGGAAACTTGTTGATCTCTCTGTTTCCAGAGGATCTGCAGATGATATTAGTGTGATGATCATTCATCTAGGAAGATTTTGTTAACTTTTAGGCCTAACTTTCAATACTGTACAGATATCATATACTTAAAACGAAATACGAGATTGAAACATATAGTAGGAAAAGGTTGTGCAAATTTCCACATTATATATGTCCCTTTCCCCACAGTTAAATGCTGGTCCAACAGAGAAAATCAACACGTTTTTTTCCACATTGTCTGCTTTTTCTTCCATAATTCATCGAGAAGTTTTGGAGTATTTCAACATTTAATATTGACTGGAAAAGAAAGGGAGCCTTGGCATTAGGAAGTCAAAATTCATCCCAGACTATGGTAAAACAAAACGTTCCATTTCTGATCTATAAAACAAACAAGAATATCACAGAAACAGAAAACAACCACCACCCTACTGCAATAAAATGTTCACTTAAGACGAAAAATCTTCTATAGAACGAACAAGTGCAAGAATCATCCAGTAAGGAGAAAACCAGTAGCCTAAGAGCGGTAAAGCAAGATGAGATTTGAATACAACACGAGCATATGTTGCCAAACCAACTGTACATTCACACATATTCATCAGTAATATACTATTACATCAGACGCGGCATGGGATGATTTTACATACCTGTTTCTAGGTTGTAATAGGTACAACCATTATTTTGACATAGTCCGTAAGCGTATAGTTGATAATATCTGAGCAGAACCTCAAGCAGTAAGAGGCATCTCCAGAGGGGTAGCATCTATATCCTCTTTTTATTTTGCACGTTTTGCCTCGTAATCTTTCACAGCGGCCTTGATGGCATCCTCTGCAAGCATGCTGCAGTGGAGTTTCACAGGAGGCAGAGAAAGATGTTTGGCGATTTCCCTGCAATTCCATTGCCAGTGAGAGTGAGAGAAATTATATGGGATTGAAAACCAGAAAATAATTGAGAAACCAGGGAATAATTAGTTTTGAACCAAAATGAACTAGACCACCTAAAGGCTAATGCTATGCAAAGAAGGAATATTTTCAAATAAATGAATATGTTTGCTACATTCTTGATTTACCAGGAAGGGAATACAAGTACGACTTACGTATTCTTGATCGACACAACTTCTTCCATTGGTCTACCTTTCACCCATTCCGTGGCTGAAAATGAATAAGCCATCATCTTAGCAGCAGTTCATACACAAGAATTGTCATGACAACGAGGCAAGCAAAGAAAAAGATTGAAGAAAACAAATGAATTGGTCTCAACTAGTATGAATGATAAAAGAGCAAAATTTTAAAACCAAAAAAAATTTTAGCTCATCTAATCTCTGTGTAGAGGAAAAAACCTCCACAAAGAACTCACGCAGATAAAATCCTGACTTCCACAGCAATAAACCTATTTGTTGCAAACACTAAACAAAGTGGAACAGAAATAGGCAGGGTTGATAATAATAATAGGCCATTATCCAAAGAAAACTGCAAGGAGAATTCAATCGGACGCAGATCATATATATTGTGATGAGTAAACAACTAAGATACTCAAAATAGTCAAACCAAAACTATAGGAAAATAAAAATAATTTCTTCTGGGTAGAATATGTAAAAATCATTTAGAAATAGTAGCTTTAAATCAGACTTCAACAAATCGAACACCTAGAGCTAAACAGAATTTCACAGCTAGATAAAATCTACTTCTAAATCACTTTATTAACTCCATAACAACAAATTCAACCCCCAAACAACCAGTTTTATGAATAATACACCACTGAAATTCCAACTCCGAATCCAAATTCATCAATTCAGCTCAGTAACCTCATTCAAACGAAATCAGCCCAAATTGAAACCGATAAGCAATCATACTGTTCGAAAAATGCAAACCTAATTACTAAATTTAAACTGCGTACCAACAGAGGACGATGCAATGGCGGAACCACAGCCGAAGGTCTTAAAACAAGCATCAACGATTTTCCCGCTCTCCTCATCAACTTTAATCTGCAGCTTCATCACGTCGCCGCACGCCGGTGCTCCGACTAGTCCTGTTCCGACGTCGGAATCGTTTTTATCGAAGGTTCCGACATTCCGCGGGTTGTCGTAGTGGTCGACCACCCTCTCGTGGTACAACCTCAGCGGTGGCGCCGCCGGCGACAGCGGCCGGCCGAGAATCCTTCCTGTTACTTGCCTCAACATTTTGCAATTGATTGAAAAATGGAATCGAAGTTGGATTTATCGGTATGGAAAATTGAGACGTTTTGTGATTTTTCTCCCATTTTGCGGGAATCGGATTCCACTTTTATAGTTATGGGCCTTATGGCCCGGTGATAGAGTTACGTGCTTGTGACGGAACTTTGTGAACAGCTGGCGTTATCGCCTTATTTGGTTAGCACTCTCCGAGTGATTAAAGTTTTTAAAAGATAATTATTTTATTTTAAATATGCATCATATTAAATGGGACATCCATAAATTAAAAACATACTCCCTCCGTCCGGCATTAGTGTGGTTCAAGTGTGGTTCAAGGAGTGAGACACGAGTTTTAATAAAAGGTAATTAAATGTTTGGTATGAGTATTTTTAGTGGAGAAAGTGACCACAATTGTTAGTGTTAGTGGAGAAAAGCACTAGTTTTATTTTAAATATTCAAAGCTTTTAAGGGTATAAGGGTAAAAGTCATGTACTAAAATAGATGAACTACACTTATGGGGAGACGGCCCAAAATGACAAACTAACCACACTTTTAAGGGACGGAGGGAGTATTATTTTAAATGAGACGGGTGGAATAATATTTATTTATAAATTATAAGAGTGAGAGACAATAATAAGAATTTCATTCAATTTCTCAACCTCAAATTTAAGGAAATGAAGAAATATTGGTAAATATGGGATGAAACTAGATAAACTATATTTAATTGGATTTTGAAATTAATTGTTACTACTTTAACATTTTCTAGTAGATAAATACATGCAACTTATAGCCAACACGTCAATCTCAAAAGATTAGCTATAATTGTCACCAATTGATTTGTTGAATTTTAGGAGGTAGACTTGCTTGACCAATTTTGTAATATAAAAAGTAAAATCATTAAACAGACAATTATAGTTTTTTTTTTTTTTGAAGAATAAATTGTTTTTATCATCATATATCCTCATACAAACACGATGAAAACAAAACAAAATGAATTCTTGATTTGAATAGTGATCACTTAATAAAACAGACTAATGGACTTTAAATCCATAATTCTTTCCAAAACTCTAATTTTTAAGAACTATAGTGAAACAGCCATAAATTGAATATAAAATTTTCATAAATAAGTATATACTCAAGAATAAATAAGAGATAAAAAAATTGAATAGTGGTAACACTGGTAAGAGGGGTTGCATTTGAAAGTTGAAATGATGGGCTTTTTGGCTAAGAACTTGAAAAGTCTGGATCATAAATGGGCTGAATTATCACTATAAAATGGGCCTATTGACTATTTTAGGCTCAATATGTTTTCTTTACTATTATTTTTACCTTTTCTTTTCTTAGGAGAAGATAATGCATTTCATCATTAAAATTTGAAAAGTATTGTAAATATCTTATAGATATACATCATGTACGTGTTGATCAAGTAATTAACCTTAAAACCTAGCTCTCTATCATTATAAATGGAGGCTTTTGGTCCTCATATTGTACATACTTTGAATACATCTGAATATACAAAATTCTTATTCTCTACTATATTCTCTCTTTTCTCTCTAGTTTATAACATGTTATCAACACGAGTCTCTAACCTGAGTCTCTAACCAATTGATGAATTAGATTGGAGATATGCCCTAGGAAAGAATCGTGTCTTTCAAACGAGGTACATGTATATTGTTCATAAATTCAAATACCTTTTAGTTAGAATTTCTTCATGCATGTCATATTCTATTTATTATTTTTGAATCATTATGATACAATAAACGTTGTTTCCAAATAAACACAAATTTACATATAATCTTAAAGATTATATATTGATGTTATTGAAGTAGATCAAGTAATATTCTTAAAGAATATTACATGCTTTGAAAAGCAAATTAACATTTGGATATGATTATCCATGATTTTTGTGCGTATATATTGCACAAATGATAAATGGCTCCAAAAGAGCTTGTATCAATTTATGATACTAAATTAACAATAAAAAAGTTCAATACTTAACACTACAAAAAAACCTGTCGATCACCGACGAAATTTGAGACGGAAAAAATTCCGTCTCTATATTGAGACGGACTGTGGGCGGAGAAAATGACGACGGAAATAACGACGACTTTTCGCGGGATGCATTCGCGCCACAATTAACGACGGAATAGCGACGGAAAAATTAACGACGGACGCTATTCCGTCTCTAAATAAATATATTTTATTTTTTTAAAAAAAATTAATTTTAACGACGGAATGTTTCTGTTTCTAAACTAAGCGCCTTTTTTTTTAAATTTTTAGGATTAGAGACGGAATATTCCGTCTCTAATCTGTCTCTGATTTTGAATTAAACAAATATATACATCTTCTTTCTTTCATTCTTCCTCTTGTCGCGAGCCCTAAATCCCAAATCGTAGTCCGCCGCTCGTGCAGTCCGCAGGTGAGAAGATCAAGTACCGCTAGGTTGCCTCTGCCGCTCGGTCGCCTCTGTAGCTCAGGTATTCTTTTCCAAACCCTTCTCTGTCTCTCTCTCTCTCTCTCTCTCTCTCTCTCTGACGGCTGCCTTAATTGCACAGTCGTCGTCGCCCTCTCACCACCATCCTCGTCTCTCTTGTGCAGGTTTTCTGTTTCTCTCATTCTCCTTCTCTGTGGTAGTCGGCGCCGCCTCTAACAGCCGTTGCCGCCGGCGGAAGCCACTAACTGGAACTGTAGCCACCTCACTGTCATAGCCTACTTCACTAAAGCCTTAATTAAGGTTATGCTCTATTTCTTTATTTATTTTGCTGAAATTTGAGATTCTAATTAAGGTTTAGCTCTTGTATATGTTTGCTCTTGAAAGTTGATTGTTGGTTGTTGTACGTATAAATATGTTGAAATGCAGTTGTTGATAAAAAAAATTATGATTGCAGCAGCAAGTGTAATGTGAATTGTGTCTTAAATAATTGGATAGTGATTAGAGAGTATTAGGATTTATTAATTTTAGGATATTTGCAGCATAGGTTTAATTGTATATAATATTTGCATGTTACTTTAGTGATTATGACTTAATTATTATGTTTGTTATTTTTTTACTTGTTCTCTGTTCTCTTTATTGTACAAAGCAAAGCAGGAAAACAAACTAGTAATTTTACTGGTAAAAACTGTTATATGGCTGCTAGCATTTAGAAACTTGTTATTGTTACTGATAATCTTTTTAAGTTTTTTGAATTCATGAGTAGGAAATTTATTTAATGAAGATGTGGTGATCTACCTCGTTGCTGCCATAACGATGTTCTTAAGCTTCTTATTTTGGCTCTTCAGCACCCAACACCTGAAACTATTATGTGTTAGAAATTATGTATGTTTAACAGTGTTGCTAGATTGAAATGAAGCAAATCCACGCTGCGTGCCTGACTGAGCATGTACGATGTATGTCTCCAGTGGAATGCAAAGTAGCTGAGGATACATCTCTCGAATTCTTCCACCAGTTTGATGAAGAGAGAATCGCAATCAGGTTCAGTTGCAAAAAATGCATACATGTCTTCTTCACACCCTTCAGCTTTTTTAATGTATTCAGATGCCAACTTGCACAAATGTGGGCATTCTCTTCTGTCCTTGAATCCCATCTGCCTGTCTGCTCCCACACACACAACACACACACACAATATGTGAGAGTCAATAGACTCTATTGATGATATATTTCACACACACACACACACAGAGAATAGATTCTCCATTGATGATCTTGATCACATCTTGAATGGATTAGCATTAGATATGGCGGTATCAAAGATTGAAACGGCGCATGTCAGATACGTATGCAAATATGATGAAGGATTCAAGGGGGAGATGAAAGCGATTTAATTTTGCTGATCTTTTATCTAATTAATTTGCAGATCCTCTTAAAGGATTTGGAGAGTTGAACTCAGCACAACAAGTCGCCGTCACCTTCGCCGTCACCGACCTCAAGTCTCTTGAACCAAATGGCGTTTCAAAATAGAGGCTTTGAATATTTTAGAGACTTTGTTAGATATTTTGATGTTTAGTTTATTTGGAATAGAATATTTATGTTGTAACTTGTTTAATATTAGATCCTTTGATGTTTATAAGACAATTTAATTTGGCATATTTTGGAATTGAGCCAATTTTCGTCATTTGTGATGATTGTTTATTTCAGTTTAGTTGGTAATTGAATCAGGTAAATATCCAAAAAAAAAAAATTAAAAGCCTGTCAAATCAGCGACGGAATACAGTCCGTCTCTAAATAGCGACAGAAAAATAGTCACCGGTGCCCTGACAAAATAGCGACGGAATATAGTCCGTCTCTAATTAGCGACGAAAATTCCGTCTCTAATAGGCGGCGACGTGACACTAGCGACGGATTATTCCGTCGTTAGTCCGTCTCTAATTTAGAGATGGACCAATATCCCGTCGCTAATTTTTTTAGCGACGCTATTTTTGAAGACGGCTTGGGTCCGTCTCTATTCTGTCGCTAATTATAAATGGCGACAGAAATCACTGAATTAGAGACGGAATTTTCCGTCGCTAATCGGCCAGTTTTTTGTAGTGTAAGTAAGTCAAAAAGAAACTTACCAAGTTTTGTGATATCCGCTATAATCGATACCACATTGAGACCATTAATTAGTTCGTATATTGTTGGTTGAGAACTTGATTTCTCATCTACGAACTTTTGAATTCAAGTCTCAATTGCACACCTACAACACACAAAAGATGGGTTCGCAACAAAAGGTTGGAATATATGTTGGATTAAATATTCACGCACGCAGATGAACTTGAAGTTCAACAAGTTATTACTGCCAAACGAGTGATCAAATTTCATATACATATTGTATATACACCAAAAAGAATTGAAGTTACTCGTGAACTAAATACATTCGATGCTACTATTTAACGCCATAAGCGTGAGATATCTATTGGTGCTAAATATATAGATCCACAGAATACAAAATTGAATAGAGAAATTGTATCACTCCAACAATCTCCTAAACAGGATCGTCCTGACGATAAAAATCCCAGTACATAAGCAAGTGCACCAAATATCTAACTACTGGGATTACGGAACCACCAGAAAAGAAAATATCATGAGAAATGATGAAAATTTGGTTGATTGAAATTGTCATGAATTCAGTGAATTTAGGAGAAACGTGCAATAGAAAAGTATTATAATTGTCGACAATACTTTTGCCTCGACAAAATTGCTTATATCATTTTGAAATGATACTCTGGATCCAGAATCAAAGAAAATAGAAGTGCCAAAAAACCACTGAGTAAATTTGAAAGAAGCAATTGAGGCAGAGCTTAACTCGCTAAATATATAATCTTTTGCTCTGAAGTACATATATCAAAGAATGTTGACACAAATGAGTATTTGTACTAAGAGAAGAGAAATTGATGAGATGATGTGAAATAAAGTAATGCAAATAGCTAAAAGATTTAGGCAGAGATCCTAAATTGATGATTTTGATTATATATATTCTCCTAATATGACATCATGTTCCGTTATTTAATATCTTTGGCATCAATATATATCATTGATCCACATATTGATTGGCTCATTCTGCGTGAATATATATATGAAAGTCCATAACAGACTCAATATTTCTAAAAAAAATAAATATAAATTCACAAGAAGTGTGAATTAATCCTAATAAGGATACGTGAATAATGATATATATACTTGTATATATCATAAAAAATGTAGATTTTTATATTGATGAAAAAGTCAACTCGTACATAGAGGTAGAGTTCGGAATGGAAGACTTAGCTAAATCTAAGTATTGACTCGTTATGAAGATCGAGCATCTCCTAAAGGAGCATATTATTTTTACACCAGTTGACTTGGAAGGTGATGGAGAGCTTTGATTTTTATTATAAATCACATCTAGTAAGACCCCAAGAATTGTCTCTTCACTTGACTTGAAGTGAATATAGAAGATAACGATTATATTATGGGGCTATGAAGTTCCCTACTTTGAGTGCTGAAAGCATTATTCTATCATATCTAATATAACATTTAAAGTTAGCTTGTTAGCAAAATTTAATGCTCTCATAAGGAGGCACTGAAATTGAAATTGAAATTATATTAAGCATATTATTTGTTATCTTCAAAGGGTTAAAATGATCTTAGTCTATTTTATGAAAGAGATTGAAATTCACATTAGTGGCTACTAAGATGTTGGTTATTTATTTCATCCTCATAATTCAATATCTCAAATTGGTGTAATAATATGAGATATATCCTCCAGTAATCTCTAATAATTCAACTTGTGTTGCACAAATGAGCTTCATAAGAACTATGACCACTAAAGTTTGTTTAGTGATAAACTTATAGATTTATGCACCAAATCTCCTCCTAATCTATGAACGAAATTACGTTTATAGTAGTCAAATATGTTGACTTTGAAGATTATTATCTTCAGGGGGAGTGAGATCCTACAACATATTTATGAAGATTTTGCCATAAAGGTTAATTTTGAGATCCTAAAGATTATACTCTAAAAGCCAAATAGTTGTACTCGTATTTTTTTTTCCTTACTAAGTTTTTTTCTCCCGATGGATTTTCTTAATCAAGGTTTTTAACGAGTCAACTAATGCAACACATGAGTAAGTGTATATCATATAATCTTTTCCTCTATCGAGTTTTTTTCCCACAGGGGAGTTTTTAACGAGACATGCACATCACAACAATAATGTCAAATATGAAGCGTTATACTTGTATCATTGTTTCAATGGAGACTAACTCAAGTGATAATCTGGCGGGCTTATTCACAAAGGCATTGTCGACGTCAACATTAGAAAGTTGGTACATAAGATCTGCATGCAACGACAAAGACTACAATGATCAAGTTCAAGTGGAGCAGTTGTACTCTTTTTCATTCGATCAGGTTTTGTCCCACTGGGTTTTCCTGGCAAGATTTTAATGAGGCAACATTTGTTTTAGGGTTGGTCATTCAAGGGGGAGTGTTGTAAATAACTTATAGATATACATCATATTAGTGTTGACCAAGTAATTAATCCTAAAACCTAGCTCTCTATCATTATAAATAGAGACATTTGGTCCTCATATTGTACACACTTTGAATACAACTGAATATACATAATTCTTATTCTCTACTATATTCTCTCTAGTTTATAACAAAAAGAGATTTATGGGAAAAATACACATATTATCATAACGATTGCTCGATAAACATTGTAATTATTCATTATTTTCCAAAAAAATAATATATATTATTTTGATACATTAAGAGAAATAAACTATTGATACCTATTTTTTCTATATATTTCTTTTTTACTCCAATTAATAAATAAGGACATGACGAAAATGATTATAAATTGCTACGTTTTTTTGACAGGGCTTCAAATTATTAGTTTTCAAAAACTGTTGCTTTGCATTATTGAAGAATAAGAAATTTTCATATAATTTGTATTATTGTCGTACTTTCGTAAGAGTTGACCTCGAAATAGTTCTGCAGCATTTTGACAATTGATACATAATTATTTATTTTGGCTTATTTGATGTTTGAAGGATGCAATAATAAATTATTTTAAAAAAATTAACAACTCGCGAACCGACAAACAACATTAATACCAATTTTGACTTGATTAAAGTCGATCGATTCATTATAAATAACTTGTGATATAATTTTAAGAGTGATGCTATTCGGAATAAATGTCCGGACATAATCCGATCCGTTTAAGAAAATGGAGCGGGTCGATCCGTTTTACTTATTTATTTAATTTTATAATTAAAAGAAAATATGTAAAGTTACCATTTTACCCTTTACATTTTTTGGCTCTCAACAATATAATTGAAATGACTTTGTATTTATTTTATTAGCATGACAAAGAATTCTCCAGGCTAGTAACATTCAGCAACCATTTCATAACTAAGATTATAATAGAAATGCCTCGATTTTATTGACCGTTAAGTTGGAAAATTTGGCCTTTGAAAGGCAGTACAACACAACAACGTGAAAAAAAAAAAAGGAAATGCGAAACCGAAAACTAAACTTAGAAACTAATAATAATACTTTCGGTGTCACTCGAAAGAGTGATGACTGCAGTGGGTTTGGAGCTACCCGCCTCTTCATCCACAACATTCCCTCCAGCAGCTGGCACCTCCATCTCCAACAACAAATCATTTGAAACGGGTCGACTGGCTCCATTTTCTTAAACGGGCCGGATTATGTCCGGACATATATGTCCGAAAAGTAATATTGTAATTTTAACTATGTATGTATTTGATATAGGCAATCTTCATTATTTATGTTTTTATAATTTCTAAAAATAAGTTTCATCTTGTGCATTATCTTGTACAGTGCCTATAATAACCTTACAAATAGCAAAATGCAAGAAAAATGTACATCATTTATCGTTTCTACGATGAGTTTCTTTATAATAATAATAATCATTGTAATTATAATAATAATAACAATATTATTACTATTATTATTATTATTTCAGCTGGTTCTATGTGTTTGTATTGGTTTTTCAAGATGCTTTAATCATTCATTTTAAATTTTATTACCTATGGGTAATTTGCTTAAATATAAAGGAAAATATAACTATATTATCTTTGATACTTTTAGTACAGAAAAATCATATTGATATGGACTATCAATATAATGGATCTTGTAACATGTACCTTTTTAATTTAAAAACTTCAATTTTCTTTTTACATTAATTATTTGTATAAAGCTCCAACATGTGGCACCATTAACAACAACTGATAGACGACAAACCCATAAAATTATTTCAAAATCAAATATTGTCTTTTTCGAACAAGATTGCATATATTGTGAAAAAAGGTTGTTTAGTGATAATGCATGCATGAAGATATTATTTATGATAAGAACATGTAGGGGCCAAATCAAAGAGCTTTAAAATCATTAAAATCAAATTGTCCACGCATCATAGTCACCATAGGTGCAGATAATTTTTAATTGATTAAAAGTAATTATAGCTAGAGTTATTTGTTTTCTAATTTATTATTTCTTTGACCGAATTTTAGAAGCATACAGTTTCACCAAAACCAAAACGACGAATATAGGGTCCGCCTCTTTCTAAAACGGGCTAATATAGATGAAAATAAATCATGTGATTCTTAAATATATATGATGTAATATAAAAGTTCTGTAGTCAAATTATTTTTCTTTTTTCAAACTTTATTTTTTAAAATTTAATTTACCATTTTTTTTCACGTATCTTGAAATTTATTTTTATGTGTATGTTTTAGTAATCTCACTCTCGTATAATATATAGTTCACAAATCTTATAAAAGAGGTAAACTGTGTTTGGCTCATATTTTATTACTCCATAAATTTCTTTTATTCTATCAAAAAATAATAATATAAATTACTTTTATTTGATAATTTAAGAGTTGTAAAGGAATTGTGTTAGGTTGCACTTTTTCTGTTTTTCAAATGCATGATAAGTCCATTTATGAAAGGAGCTTTTTGAGAAATGTTTATGAGTAATTAACTTTTTACACCTTATTCAATAGAATAACGAGAATAGGGTTTTAGCAGAAGAGAAATCATTCTTTTTTCAAAAGCCATTATAAGCTTGCACTTTATGGATATGAACTTTAAAAATACATAATTTCTATGAATGGGAAATATTTAATTAAATAATCTTAGTTTACATGATTACATATCCAATTCCATATTTTAAGACATCTTTCAAACTGTATATATAGGTGTTAGAACAAGAAATAAAATTTTGAAAACATGATTTATTTACCATGATATCTTCATATAATACAATATGTGTTTATATTACAATATAAGTATATTATTTTACTATTATAATTAATATTATTACTTTATTAGTGCCGTAGAGATAAGTAAATTTTGAAGATAATAGTCAGCAATTTCAGTTGTGTGAAACATCAAATCTTTATCCTCAATTTCCCAAATGGGCAAATGTGGAATCCACAAACAAAACAACTTGCTCAGTCGCCCTATCCAATCACACAATTAAATAAAATAAAAGAAATAAACTACTTAAATTAATGTAGTTGCATCTATAATAAACTTTTCAAAAGTTAGTCAGGTGGCATATTTTTTCAGATCGCAAACCTAATTGACGTACACCCACCACTATAACCCAAGTTAAATTATTACCAAAATTATTATAGCCACGAAAATTAATACTCCCTCCGTCCCAAATTATGTAGAACTAATATTTTATACCTCACATATAATTAAATACACACCACACTTATGAGAGACAGAGGAAGTAATATTTTAGTTCCAATCTTTACCACCTCTAATAGAGTAACTAGAATCTAATACTCAATTTCTCTGCCTTAACATACCAAATTAATAACAACAATAATAAAAATAAAACAAAATAATAATAATAAATTATTAAAAAATAATCTTCTATATTACCACTGATTCAATGTTTTGACGTTATGGGCCTATGGCGACTAGCTAGGTTAGCCCTTATTAAGTTTATATATTGACAATTTAATAATTGGGTACATTTAGTACAGATTATGAGCTATAAAGTAATTAATAAATGTTGGTGCAAGTCAACGAGCAGGGGAGTTTTTTTTATGAAAAAAGATTTTCCATTAATTGGGTGTCTCCTAATAGATGTTATATTTTGTATCTTTGAAATACATGTGGATATATATTGTTCGATAATTATTTAATTAACAAATTCATAAAATCACGATTAATTTTACAAAAAGTTGAACTACAAGGGGAGTTTGAATGCTTCAAAATACATATTATTCAGTATTTAAAGGATTCATGATGCAACGAATTCAAAATTAGCCTGTATATTTATACTCCATCCGTCCCATTTATATAGGCTTGATTTCCTTTTTCGGATGTCCCAAATATATAGGCTTATTTCCATAAAAAGTAATGTGTTTTAGCTCATTTACTAATATATCCCTATTTAATTCTTTGATTAACTCATAACAAATACATAATCAAATAATAAATAGGGACATATTAGGAAATTTACTATATAATTTACTTTTCCAATAATTTTTCTTAATCCTTGTGAAAATTTCAATCAGCCTATATAAATGGGACGGATGGAGTATATGTCAAGGTACGTACGTATGATTAGAGGTGTTCACCCGACCCGGAACCGCCGGTTTCGGCCCGGAACCGGAACCGTGGTCAACGGTTTTCGGCCCAGAACCGCGGTCAATGGGCCGGTTCCGACCCGAACCGTATTTGGGACGGGCCGGTTCCGGTTCCAAGGGCTAGGAACCGTGAACCGGCGGTTCCACATTTTTTTTTTAAAATATGTTTTGTGTTATCCATGTTAATTATATCCTAAAACAAGCAATAATGACAATTAAAATGCTAAATGGAACGAAAAAATGTCAAAAAATAAAAAATAAAAAATAAGGTTCGAGGTTGAACCGGCGGTTCCGGTTCGGAACCGCCGAACCGTATGAACTGCCGGTTCAACCGCCTAGGATTTGGCACCCATTTGAAATTCAAAATGGATGGCTAGGATTTCATCTTGTGATCCAATGGCTATGATTCAAAGTTTTTCCCCCATTTCCTCCCACTTTCAACTATAAATACCCCCTACCCACAACCATTTCTTCACACCAATTACTCTCTTCTCTTCTCTTACTCTCTTCTCTTACTCTCTAAGTTATTCATTCTTTTCAGTTTTCATTGTTCTATTTTCTAGCTCTTACTCTCTTAGTCTCTTAGTAGTTATAGCAAAAATGTCTTCCTCCAACCCTCGTAAGGGTAAGGAAAAGGCAGTCGAAAATATTCGTGGTACTCGTGGTAGTGGTAACCCTCCTCGTCGTCCTCGTGGTGTTGTCATTCGAGAACGAGAAGCATTCCAGGATGACTACTACGAAGATGATGATACTTCTTCCACTCCCACTCCCACAAGCCAGAATCCTCAATACCGGAGAACCAGCAGATGGCCGAAGATGTTGCTGCCTTTGCTGCCCACCAGATTGAAGTGGATAGGCTACTTGCTGAAAGCCTATATGTTGCCGACCTCGAAGTGGAGATGAATCCGCCCCACCAAATGCATCCTCCCAGCACTATGCAGTCGTCCCCCTTTCACGAAGAGACAATCAACTTGGATGAGGATGACGAAATGGACGAGCAAGAGGACGGCGGAATGGCTGCCGACAAGGGTCGTCGTACCAGAAAGGCGAAGCTGCAGGCCAAAGGAAAGAAGGAAGGATCCGATGTGTTCTCAATATGGTTCAAAAAGGTAACACTACCTTGTGCCGAAGGAGAAACTCCAATTGTAATGGCGTGCTGCAATTTCTGCGACCAGCAGTACGAACATAAGAAAGGAAATGGGTATGTCACTAACTCACTTATAACCGCCATATACTCAAACACAAGCCGAAGGATCAAGAAAAAAGTACACAACAACAAACTCAAACTCAACTAAACTTCACGCAAGGTAATGAACTCACTTTATTTAAGTATAATGATATAATAGCTAGAGAAGTGATGGCTAAGTTTGTTGCTACTGAATCTCTTGCTTTCCAATTTGCCGATAGCATGCGTTTTGAAAATTCCATGAAAAAAGCATATAATCCGCAAGCTAAAAAAATCTCACGAAGTACCATGACTAGGACAATTGCCAAATTATCTATTAGATATAAAAAAGCATTAAGAGACATGTTTGCTAAGCTGCCATATAGAGTCTCTGTTTGTTCTGATATTTGGTCATGTGCTTGGCAACAAAATTCATATCTTGGAATGACTGTGCATTGGATTGATCCGAATTGGTGTAAGAACAAATGCGTACTTTGTTTTAGGAAGTTTAATTGTACTCATAATGCTGCAAACATTGCTCTTTGCATTATAAAATTGTTGAATCAATTTAGATTAACCTCTAAGATTTTTTCAATCGGTTTTGATACTGCATCTGCTAATACTACAAGTGTGCCTGCTCTAATTGCTGCATGTAATCCAACTCTAGGAGGAAAATATTTTCATACTAGATGCATATGTCACATACTAAATTTATGTGTGCAAGATGGATTAAAGCAATTAGAAGGTTCAATTACGCCTATTAGAAAATGTGTTTCCATATTAAGGAATAAAGCTAAGCTACACAGAAATTGGTTAAAATTTTGTAAGCAAAAAACTGGAAAAAGTAAGAGTTTTAACATTGATGTATGCACTAGATGGAACTCTACTTATGAAATGTTGGCAGCAACTTCTGAATATAAGGATTTATTATGTGATTTCTTTTCAATTGAGGTTAGCAACATGTTCTTATTGCCTTCTTATTGGGATGAATGCTCAGGTCTGATTGCACTCTTAAAAGTTTTTGAAACTGCAACTAAAGATTTATCTGGAGTTTATTATCCTACTTCATGTCGTGTACTATATCATTGTGTTGTTATCGTTCTTCAATTCTTAATATGCAGTACTAACCCAAGGTTGCAGGATTCTATAACTATGATGGTCATTAAATGGTTGAAATATTTTACTTATATTCCCGATGTCTTTTTTATTGCAAAATGTTTAGATCCCTCTATGAAATTGGAAGGGGTTTGTGGTCTATTAGACTTGTATTACAGTTATCTTCGTGAAATGACATTTGAAGGGGGGTGAGCGTGGTGAAGACTCTTTTGAATTGCCTAATATTGCATCTGTTAAAACTTCTCTAGATACAACATTGAGGGGTCTTTTTCAAGAATATGAATCTAAGTATTCGGATTGAGGGTCATCATCTAGGCCTAGTCAAAGACCAAGAAGCTCTTTTAATCTAGGAATAGATTCTAGTTCTGTAGCTGCACAAAGACTTCAAAGTTTCTTTCAAAATCAGGGCACGGGTAGTAATATAAGCAGTGAACTTGATATCTATCTTAGCGAACCCAAAAGTACAGATTTAGCAGGTGAAGGGCCAAATGATGTTGATGTTTTGCAATGGTGGTCGAGGAGGCAAAACCAATACCCGATTTTAGCAATGATGGCGATGGAGATCTTAGCCGTTCCGGCATCAACAGTCTCGGTGGAACAAGCTTTCAGTGTTGGAGGCTACGTGCTCGATGAAAGAAGATCGGTGATGACGCCAAGAAACCTAGAAGCTCAAGTTTTACTCAAAGATTATACATTGGCCGAAATGTGTGAACAAGAAAATAATTGGGATGAAATATTTGCGGAGTATCCCATAAGCACAACCGAGGCCGAAAGCACAGACACCGACTCTATAGCCACTACTGAAACCGATGAATTTGAAGATGATTGGGACTTTGACGCCGACATCAACGGGTAGTCCTAAATAATTTTAGACGAGTACTCTTTTTCCTTACTTGGTGTTTTTCCCATTGAGTTTTCGCCAAGAAGGTTTTAACGAGGCTCGGCCCTTTAGTTTTCAAACTTTGTGAATTCCAAGGGTTTTAGGATTTCGAGTTTTAAATAATAATATATTTCCATTTGTAATTGATTACACATTGTTATAAATGAAGACATATATTATTCTATTTCGATCTTATACATTACATTGATGATTTATGTGTTTCATTTCAATAAAAAAAAACGGTTCGGGCCCTAAACCGGCGGTTCCGACCCGGAACCGTGGTATGTGGCGGGCCGGTTCCGGTTCCAATTTCTCCGAACCGGAACCGACGGTTTCGGGCCCGGTTCCGAACCAGAATCGGCCAGTGAACACCTCTACATATGATCCAAATTAGTAACAAATATCGCTTAATTAAATAGCCTTGAAATGGATTAAATGCAAAACATAAGTAAGTACTCATCAAAGCCATATATATCTATACATGCATGCATTATCATATATATATATAATTAATGAACGCCTAAAATTATAGTATGAGATAATATTTCTCTTTAATTTTCTTTCAGGAAATAAGGATAAAATTAATAAAAACTGAGAAAATGTTTCAACTTTGGCCGTCTCTGTACAATAGAGAAAGTTATCTTATATTGGGAAGCATGTAATATGACAAGTTGTTTATCTGATCAGTTTCTTAAAGTTATCTTAAATACCATTCATATAAAAAAATGGAGAAACTTTATAAAGATATATTATTTACATATTCTTGAATATATATATATATATATATATATATATGTATCACAAAAAATTGTATGAGCTAGACGGGTCGAATATCAGGATCCAAACTCATATACAACTGTATATTTCAGATTTTTGACTCATCTCAATGTCTCTTCGTGAAATCATCTCAAGCAAAACACTTCATATATATAATACTCCCTCCGTCCCATTCAATATGGTCTAGTTTTTTTCGGCACGGAAATTAAGAAGAAGGGAATTATGTGTAATAAAGTGTTAATAAAGTAATTTTTTAGTCAATAAAGTATTTTTTTAGTCAATAATGTGCTACTAAAGTTTTTAGCCTAAAATAAGCACTAATTCTTTCCATAAAAGGAAACAAGCCATATTGAATGGGACGATCCAAAAAGAAAAACATGTCTTATTGAATGGGATGGACTATGTATTAGAAATGATGTAGCCAACCATGATTTGAATATGCAAAAGACGTTGGAAAGCCGGCATATTTTTACTTTCTATTTTCCTTTTAAAAACTCGAAAGCTTTTTCAGTTACACTGAAAAAGAAAAATCCTACTTTTTAGTTTTTCTTTTCACAAATAAAATAAAGAAATTAATGTACATAAACATATAAACACGCTTCATTTATGATAATTAATACTTTTTATAAGTATATCTATGCTTCGTTTATTATACTACTTTCTGATAAATTACAATGAGGCTTCCTTTAATGACAAAAGTAATTTATACAGTGTGCGTGTGTTAGTCTAGTGGTAGAGTGGTTAATGCTCGGGCCAAAGGTCACGCGTTCAAATCCACCGTCACACGGCCTTTAAAATTTCTTATAATATTTGTTTAAAAAAAATAATTTATACAGAGATTAATGATCCAAATTAACTCGATCTTAATTCGTACGCTAAAAAACGTTTGTATTTACCCACTCCCTCGTGCTATTATATTTATTCTAAAACACGGTGAAGATTTCCTATAACGTACATGTGACTTGATTGACGTGAGCTAGATAAAAATGTTAATTAATTATCAATTTTAGTTAAAATGGCAACATTTTATGCCACGTACGTGAGCATATTATCTTAAATTTGTTTAGTTAGCTAGAATTTAGAAGTTTGAAGGAATTTTGACTTTCGGTTAATATTTAAAATTTAACCAATCACACGGAGGCATTCACGAGTCGTCACGACTCACGAGCCATACATACATACCTAAATTTCTCATAATAAATTAACCAAATCTTAAATATTGGTTCTTCTTAACCCACAAACAAATTTAATAAATACACAATTTGCGCGCCAACAAGTCACAACGCAACATAAAATTCACAGTTAGAAATTAGTATACTATAAATAAAAAAATTGAAAACACGATCATATCCTACTAATTTCGTATTGGGCGCATGTCACATTCATAACCTCTAATATTTGAAATTTTTTACGGAATCAAATAATGTGACGAAACTAGAATTTTAAAAAATATAATAACTAGTTCTTTATTAATATATTTAATTTGATTGGCTTCATCTTTTGAAGACCTAAAAGCAATGGTGATTTGGCAAAGGTATCGAAAAAGACAGAAGGTTGTAAGCATACTATTGTGTAGACTTGTCATTTGCAGAGAACCAATAATTTAATTTAATTAATTTAGTTTATTAAATGTTGGAAAATAGGTTTATATATTTAATTTATTTTATAAATTAAGATGATATATTCCTAATCTACGTCGTTAGTAAATAAACGTGGTATACTTATGTTCTCAAAATCTATTTTCGGTGAGTGAGAAATAAGGTGCCAAAATTGGATGTTGGTGTAGGGGAGAACATTTTATTTTTAGAAGATGTTCTTGTCCCACATGAAAAAAACAACAATGTTGTGACTTGTATATATAGAGTTAAGCATATGGGCTTAATAACTTGTGTGCTAGGAGAGATGGCTTGCCCTCGCGCACACAAACACACACGACGACGACGATGCGGCGGCGGTCGGGTCGGGGCCGAGGACTTGGCAATTGGTGCTTTGGGTGGTGTTTGGGTCCAAACTATTCTCTTTGGGCCAAAGGGCTTGGTCGGTTTAAACCCTTAACAACCCAACCGTTTCGATTTGTGTGTGTATTCTGCACATGCAGAAATGTATCTGGACATATATATACTTGTAACTGTCACAACTATAACTTTTGAATTCAAGGCTGTGAATGCACTCTTGATGGTGCTTTATTTCCCACATGCTTGAGCTGCCTATAAATAGGAGCATATACAACATGTTTAGCCATCGGAAATAACTTTTGAATTCATGACTGTGAATGTACTCTTGATGGTGCTTTATTTCCCTCATGCTTGAGCTGCTTATAAATAGGGAATTCATGGCTGTGAATGCACTCTTGATGGTGCTTTATTTCCCACATGCTTGAGCTGCCTATAAATAGGAGCATATACAACATGTTTAGCCATCGGAAATAACTTTTGAATTCATGACTGTGAATGTACTCTTGATGGTGCTTTATTTCCCTCATGCTTGAGCTGCTTATAAATAGGGAATTCATGGCTGTGAATGCACTCTTGATGGTGTTTTATTTCCCACATGCTTGAGTTGCCTATAAATAGGAGCATATACAGCATGTTTAGCCATCGGAAAATTTGCTGCATTTTTCTCTCAAGCATTCTGCATCTTAGTTTATACATGCTCAGTCCTCATCTAAAATCCAGTTCGTCGGAGCTCGATTGTTGGCGGTGCTGCTACAATCGAGACGAAGCCGTTTTACCTTTGGGGAAGGAACGTCAAATCTGAGAGAGCACTACCCGGGGCGTTATCCTTCTTGCGGGAAGAGATTACCTCGACTCGGCTATTCACTGGTTTTGTTTACTTAATTACTAGTATATTCGTTTTCTATTTTATTATAATTTCTAATCTTCTTCTGTTCTAGTACAGATTTTGTTTTGTTTTCTTTCTTGTAAAAGTACAAACTCGTACCGGATGTCTAACAATCGCAAGAAGGATAAATACGTTACTTGTTCGTATTTCAAGGGAGACTCAGTTCTTGGACTTTATAATACTGACTTAATTTTTTCTAAACCTTAATACCGTTGCTTGGAAATGGTGTCAATTGTCCCTGCCACCGCCGCTACCACTTTTGGTTCCTCTGCCTCCGCCTCCATGGACTCAACTGTCTCTCCTACCATAGGCTCCACCACCTCTGCAACCGTTGGAGCTTCGGAGTCGGCCACCATTGGATCAACCATTTCCAACACGGTTGGTTCAACCACTTCGAATCCTAGTGGATTCACCGGAGGTCAATCTTCTGCTATGGCTTCTTTGCAGATGTCAAGGACGTTGAGGTTAGCCGAAAAGTCTCCAATCTTCTCGGGGAAGAACTTCAAGCATTGGCAACAAAATATGTTATTTTACCTCACTACCGTGGGGTTTGTCGGATTCTTAACGGAGGACAAACCGGCAATACCAAGTAAAGAAGAGACGAGCTTTGAAGTTCGTTCCAATTTTGCTAATTGGTGCCAAGGCAATTTTCTTTGTAAAAATACTATTTTAACATATTTAGACAATAGCCTGTATGGCGTGTATTGCAATGTAAAGACTTCTAAAGAATTGTGGGGGTCACTAGAGAAGAAATATTAGGTGGACGAGGCAAGCACGAAGAAATTTGTAGTAGCCAAGTGGTTGGACTACAAGATGGTCGATTCTCGACCGGTGATAGAATAAGTGGAGGAGTTTCAGACTCTGGCCCATGATGTTCAATCCGAAGAAATGGCCCTACCGGATGCGCTCTCTGTAGCGGTGATGATTGAAAAGTTGCCTCCTAGTTGGAGGGATTTTCAAAACTACTTGAAGTACAAGCGTACGGAAATGTCTGTTGAGAGCTTGGTGATGAAGCTTCAAGTGGAGGCTCATGTGAGAAGCCGTGATCAAAAGGCCAAAGCTCCAATGGAGGCTAAGGCTAACTTGACTGAGGGAACTACTTTCAACAAGCGTCCTAGGCCGAATGTTAAAAGCAAGGGAAAGCAAGTGGGATCGTCAAAGTTTGGTGGCAATTGCTTCAATTGTGAGAAACCGGGTCACATGGCTAAGGATTGCAAGAAGCCAAAGAAGAAGAAGGTCAAAAACTACGCTCACAATGTTGAGAATGATTTCGACAAGTGGGATCAAGATGATTTTTTGGCTGTGATCTTCGAGGTGAATCATGTTGAGAACCCGAAGGCTTGGTTTGTGGACACTGGTGCTATCGTCCATGTTTGTTCAAACCGTAGCTGTTTCTCAACGTACATGGAAGTTGGAGAAGAGAAGAAAGTCCACATGGGCAATTCAGACACCTCAAAGATTATTGGTAAAGGCAATGTGGTGTTGAAGATGACCTCTGGAGTGGAGATAACTTTACGCGACGTGCTGCATGTCCCAGACATCCGTAAGAATTTAGTGTCAGGCTCTATTCTAGTTAGAAATGGTTTCCACCTAGTGTTCCAGTCTAACAATGTTGTGATAAAAAAGAAAGATAAGCCCATTGATAGAGGTTTTGAAACCGATGGGCTTTTCAAGCTCAGTGTAATGACGGTGATCCGTCCACCAAAATCAAGTGCTAATGGAAATGCTTCTACTTCTTCTTACTTGGTTGATTGTTCTGATTTATGGCATTATAGACTTGGACATGTGAATCTAAATGCTATAAAAAGATTAGTAAAAATGGATTTACTAAAAATAAATGAGTTTAATTCACAAGATAAATGTGAAGTTTGTGTTGAAGCCAAAATGGCTAAGTTACCGTTTAAATCGGTAGAGCGAAGCACAAAACCTCTAGAGTTAATTCATACCGATGTATGTGATTTAAAGTTTGTGCAAACTAGATGTGGTAAAAAGTATTTTATTACTTTTATCGGTGATTGCACAAGATATTGTTATCTTTATTTGTTGAGAAGTAAAGATGAGACTATTGAAGCTTTTAAGAACTTCAAAAATGAACCTGAAAATCAACTAAGTTGTCAAATTAAGATGGTTCGAAGTGATAGAAGTGGAGAATATGTAGCTCCATTTGAAGAATTATGCAACGAAAGTGGTATAATTCATCAAACGACAGCTCCTTATTCACCACAATCAAATGGCATTGTTGAACGTAAAAATCGAACACTTAAGGAGATGATGAATGCTTTGTTGATTAGTTCAGGGTTATCCCAAAACATGTGGGGGGAAGCTGTTCTTACAGCTAACTATATCTTGAACAAAATTCCACTCAAAGGGAAAAACGTGACTCCCTATGAGCTATGGAAAGGTAAAAAACCTTCTTATAAATACCTTAAAGTGTGGGGGTGTTTAGCTAAGGTTGAAGTGTCATTTCCAAAACAAGCTGCAATTGGGCCTAAAACGGTTGATTGTATCTTTATTGGTTATGTACTTAATAGTAGTGCTTATCGTTTCCTAGTACATAGATCGGAGATATCCGATGTGCACGTTGGAACAACGATTGAGTCAAGGAATGCAATATTCTTTGAAAATATCTATCTGAATAAGGAAAAGATTGATCAAAGCTCTAAGAAGAGATTTGAAGAAGAAGCTACAAGTTCTGAACCTGTGAGTGAAGCCACGAGTTCTCTAATCCAATATTTTTTGGACCGCCTAATAGGAAAAGACCGAGATGTAACCGAGACGTTGTAATAGAGTTAGAAAGGTAAAAATATTTGGACCGAATTACGTTGTCTTAATGTTCGATGGCAAACCGGTGATGATCAAAGAGGCTTTGTCTGGTCCCGATGCAGCTCTTTGGAAAAAAGCTATCGATAGTGAAATTGATTCTATTATGCAGAATCACACTTGAGTGTTAGTAGATCTTCCACCTGGTTGTAAAGCTTTAGGATGCAAATGGATCCTAAAGAAAAAGTACAAAGCTGATGGTACTATCAATAAATACAAAGCCAGACTTATTGTACAGGGCTTTAGACAAAAATAAGGACTTGACTTCGTTGATACCTACTCGCCAGTGACGAGGATCACATCTATTAGGATGCTTCTCGTTATTGCTGCTTTGCACAATCTTCAGATTCATCAAATGAATGTGAAGACTGCGTTCTTTCTTGAATGGTGAGTTAGAAGATGAGATCTATATGAAACAACCCGAGGGTTTTGTGGTACCTGGACAAGAGCACAAGGTCTGCAAACTCAAACGGTCATTATATGGATTGAAGCAAGCGCCTCTTCAGTGGAACTTGAAATTTAACGAAGCTATGTTGTCAAATGATTTCAAGATCAACGAATGTGATAAATGTGTCTACATTAAGAATTCGGATAACGGATACGTTATAGTCTGTCTCTATGTAGATGACATGTTGATAATGGGTAGTAATTCACTTGTGATCAGAGAAACAAAGCACATGCTAAGTAGACATTTTAGCATGAAAGATATGGGTTTGGCTGATGTGATTCTTGGAATTAAAATTCTATTAACACCTGAAAGAATTACTTTGACACAATCTCATTATGTTGAGAAAGTGTTAAAGAAATTTAATGTTTTTGATAAGCCAATAGCAAAGACTCCTTGGGAGCTTAACGTTCACTTGAGTAAAAATAAGGGAGATCATGTTGCTCAAGAGGAGTATGCTAAGATCATTGGGAGTTTGATGTATATCACAAACTGCACCCGTCCTGATTTAGCATGTCCAGTGAACAAATTGAGTAGGTTCACGAGTAATCCAAATAAAGAACATTGGAAAGCTCTTGAACGAGTTCTGAGATACTTCAAATATACTCAGAATTTTGGAATTCACTATACTAGAGAACCCCCTGTACTTGAAGGCTACAACGATGCAAATTGGATATCTGACGTGAAGGACTCGTTTTCAACGAGTGGCTATGTATTTACTATTAGAGGTGGTGCTGTATCATGGAAATCTACGAAACAAATGTGTATAGCTAGATCCACCATGGAATCAGAATTCATAGCTTTGGATAAAGCTGGTGAAGAAGCCGAGTGGCTTAAAAATTTCCTCGAGGATATTCCATGTTGGGTGAAACATGTGTCTCCTCCAGTGATGATTCACTGCGATAGCCAAGCAGCTATTGGACGAGCACAGAATGGTTTGTATAACGATAAGTCTCGACATATTCGTCGCAGACACAATACTGTGAGACACTTGATCACGAGTGGGGTTATCTCGATTAATTATGTAAGATCAATAGATAATCTAGCGGATCCGTTAACTAAAGGATTACATCGAGATCAAATGTATAAGCTGTTAAAGGGAATGGGATTAAAATCCACATCTCAATGATGATTTTAGTATAAACCCAACCATGATGACTGGAGGATCCCAAGAACTTGGTTCAATTGGACAACAAAGCTATAAGAGTCAGTGTTAATGAAACACTCAAATTGACCTATTCCCTGAGTATAATGAGTGTTTGGGAACCTGATTGTGGCCAGGCTAAGTCTTTGACTTTTAATGATTCTTGGACACTTCAAGGAAGTGAAGTATAGCAGGATATTTGAGAAAGAATCACCTATGTAAGTGTGAAGTGTGGGCCGCTACGACGATGCACTTATGAATCCAAAGGGTGTTCCAGGGCCTTTAACAGACACAAACATGAGAACGAATGAGGGTTGAGACAATATTGTGTCAATATTGTTGACTCGGTATACACCAAGAATGACTAGTTCAAGGCATCACGTCCACTAGGCTGCCGGTATACTCGATGATGTTGACTATGGAAGGTTCAAGGTAATAAGCCACCTATCCAAATGCAATAGCGTCTCTTGAGGACTGAGTTAAGCGTCTGCATACATTTGCATACGATTGTCTCACTCATGTGGGGAATTGTTGGAAAATAGGTTAATATATTTAATTTATTTTATAAATTAAGATGATATATTCCTAATACATCTTTAGTAGATAAACGTGGTATACTTATGTTTTCAAAACCTATTTTCGGTGAGTGAGAAATAAGGTGCCAAAGTTGGATGTTGGTGTAGGGGAGAACAATTTATTTTTGAAGATGTTCTTGTCCCACATGGAAAAAACAACAATGTTGTGACTTGTATATATAGAGTTAAGCATATGGGCATAATAACTTGTGTGCTAGGAGAGAAGGCTTGCCCTCGCGCGCGCACACACACACGACGACGACGCTGCCGGGACGGCGGCGGCGGGCCGGGCTCGGGCCGAGGGCGAGGACTTGGATCTTGGCAATTGGTGCTTTGGGTCCAAACTATTCTTTTTGGGCCAAAAACCTAAGGCCGTAGGGCTTGTGTAGAATCCCAAAAATCCGGGCCTAAAAATTCGTTCTAAATAAAATAGAATCGAATAAAAATTTATACGAACAATAGTACGGTCACTTATTCCCGATAAGTTTTAAAAATAAATCTTTTTTTATTTAAGGTTTATAATACAAAGTTTATATCGATCATGCATTTGCATAAGCACGAGCATTCCTTATTATATGATCAATGTGAAATATTATTCATGTGACATGATTATTTTATATTTGTGATTATAAGGTATCGTGATTAATTTAAAATCATTAACCTTTAGAAGATTATAAATATATGATAAAGTAGATTATTTGATTTCCCGTTTAATTTTAGAGAGATACATCCAGAATGCAATATTCGATATTAGGCTCGTTAAGACCATAATATTTAACTCTATTGAATTACTCGATCAAAACTTTGATTCGATTAATAAATAACGCGGCACAACATGAAAGGTGAAGCGAGATAAAAAGGAATATAATTATATATTATATTATAGAGTATTATTTATGTATATCCAGTATGGTGATAGTGTATACCCCCCATAACCAGTTTTGAAGACATGTATAACACATAACCACCAAGACTTTTTGACTTTTCTAATTATATCTATTGTGACATTTTCTAAAAAAGTGTCATTTTGTGTGAAAAATGGGGAAAAATTGGACTAGTTAACCAAAATCATATAAAATCATGTATTTACCCTCCTATTTTAGCTATTAAAATGATAGCTACGTATTTCTTTATTACATATTTTGCTAATCGATCCTACGCTTTCAAATTGGTATCAGAGCCTTAGGTTTATCTGGGAATTATATTTTATTTATTGTTTTAAGTATTATCCTAACGGAGGAGATATCAAGAAAACATGGATCCGGACAATTGTCCGAGATGCGAAGGTTACAGGAATTATCTCCATGATTTGGAGGTACAGAAAACAAGAACCCAGACTGCACTAGCAATCTGGAAAAGAGAATTCCACTCTGCAGCACTAAGAGTGGATTGTGAATCTATTATCTCTTGCCACCAAGAGATGAGAAGAAGAGAGAACTTTCTCGAGGAGTTGAAGTATCTCCATCTTAGGACGGAGTACGTGATGAAAGAAAACCATCAGAACCATACTGACTGATGGACCTAGAAGGATGTCCAAGGTGTGGACATTTCCAGGAACGTCTCCAAATCTTGGAGAAAAGAAGGACAAGATACCAGAGTGTGCTAACACACTGGAGAAGGCAGTTGGATATCCTAATCTAACAAAACCAGAAGAAAGAATTAATTGATTCCTGTCTCCAAGGAATCAAAAGGAAAGAAGATCTTCTACATAGTTGTATACTCCTTGAAATAGAGATGGAACATGCTATGAGAAGAGATCATTGGATCCATCTGGGATTTAATTGGAATTAGCTTTTGTATGCTGTTTCGCCCTGATGGAACAAAAGAAAGATAAAGGAGTATCATCTACTCTTTTATATCAAGAGATTTCTCCAAATTCCTCCAAAATATCGGCGGATCTAAGAGAAATACAGAAGACAGTACAACATTATAGCGATAGCCTGTATGGTGTACCACGCGATCTTTACAAGATTGCTATAAAATATGATGAAATTTATAATATCCTGAAGGAGATCCAATCACGGATCGAAAAACTGGAGCAACAACCTCGTTCCAGTCAAAGGAGAAATCCTTTTGGTAATGAACCCACCTATCCATTGCCAGTGGGAGAAACCAAAAAGGATCCCAACATGGAGACCTTGAAGAGAATGATTCGTGAAAGGAAAAAATGAGTAATCTTGAACGAATCAAGCTTGACGACCTCCAGGAGTTAGCAGAATCTTTTGCTAACATGACGATGGTTGATTTAAAAATGAACCAGAATGTGGTCCAAAACCCACAGCCGGTGAATCAACTTCCACCAGGAGCCATCATTGGAAATCAACAAGATTTTCAAAATACACCCGGAGCCATTAATGCAGTCCAGGATTTTCAAACTGGAGCAAGGTATGATCAACATATCCCAAATGATGCATACATGGCAGCAAGAAGGACAAGGGCAAGGAGGCCGCATCCAAAGGTACAAGACACACCTTATGGAAAGGCAACTCTGGATCCTATTTATCCATACGGAGTGATGCTCGACCTCGATGAAGTAAATTTCAGAGATCGAGAATCCGTAATTGACGAGTGGACGTCAGCCCTGAGAATTGCAGCAGCAACTCTCGATTTGAACAAGGAAGGTTTCGTAAGAATACTCGAAATGAGTCTTGCGGGAATCGTCAAAATTGTATGGGAATTCTTTCCTGTGGATATCAAGAATTCATGTTTTGAGAGTGAAAACTATACAGAACATGTCCAGAATATGGCAGTACTATTTAAAAACCATTTTCTGGGAGAAGGATATTTCGAGGGATTTGATCAAGAGAAAAGGAAGAAATACTTGATGGCATTGTATAATCTAAGACTGCCTGTCTTGGATCAACAATCGCTTAACAAGTTTTTACAACTCTTTGCTCTTTATCAACATCAATCAAAAGTTGATGATAAAGTAGCGCTGGAAATTTTCTTTCTGAAATTTCCAAGCCCATGGAAAGAGATGCTGATTCGGGATTACGAACCTGGTGATCCTGAAAACGTCGCAAGAAGGATGTCTTATGTACATCGAAAGCTCTCAGAGTGGTGTCAACAAGCAACAACTCTGAAGAACATGAAGAAACTGAGGATGATTAATAAATTTGCTCCTCTAAACTGTGAAGACAATGATCTGCCAACGATCATTGGGGGAGAACCACCGAGGCTGAAGAAATACAAGAAAAATAGGTTTCAGCCCTATTATAAAGGTGGAGATCCAAAAAGAAATTCTTGGAAACCAAGAACCAGATGGTCAAGACAGAAAGCCAGATCTTACAAATCCGGCCAAAGAGGTGGACCATCAAGAAATAGGTATCCATTCCGAGGAGATGATAAATCACAAGGAAGGACACCTGCCAAGAAGACTTTCAGAAGAACTCACACTAGAGTTAATGAAAGTTTCAAAGATTGCAACTACTGGACGTGCGGTGCAAAAGGGCATATTTCCACAAATTGCCCTGACAACGAGAGAAGAGGTATCAACAAATTCGAATCCACTCCGGATATCGAAGATGCCGTCTACTACCAGGAATTGGTACAAATATATCAGTTCGAAGATATACCCTCGGATGAGAGTATATATGAACAAGAAGAAGTCTTCGGCGAAGAAGATTCCGAATGGTCTGATGGAACTAGATCGGAGTCAGACTGATCCAGAGATTGTTCATCAGGAGAAAGAGGACAGGACGGGATTCTCCAGTCACACAACTCTCTCTCAAAGTCTGATTGACAAAATCATGAAGAAGAGTCTGAATATACAAAAGTATCAAGGCTTTTCAGCAAACAACATAGATCAAGTTCTAAGGAACTTTAATCTAAGGAGCAGGAAACAACAAATCGTCTATGGAATTTCTAGACGAGAAATATCGCTTCCTATAGAGCTTACAGGGAATCAAGTGGAGATGCAGTTGATTCCAGCTAGTGACATCAGGGAAGATCTATCAAAGATGAAGCCTGAAGTCGCTGAAAAGATGAACTGGATCCATATTGGAGCAATCCAGTTAATGTTAAAATCGGCTCTCTTTACCGGAGTTCACACGCCGATCGATATCGCTATATGCGATAAAAGAGTTAGAAACCTGAGAGATTCCGTATTGGGAACAATTGCGGGAGATCTTTGTGCAGGACAAGTAGTGGGAATCATTTATCCAAATATTGCTTACAATCATAATGATACCCATTTCAGCAAAGCCCTGACGCTTTATCAGGACTTTAAACACAAAGATTTATTGGAGGAATGAAATATGCCTTACTCCATTACTTATCAGGTATCATATGCTCTTTCCAACTCACATCACACTGAGTTATTTCTGGGAAATAAGTTCATTGAGATACCAGATATATTCAACAAGGTGACAACGGCGGTTTGTCCCGATAGAGTGGAAATTGCTCGATTAAGGAATGTGGACATTCAAATCCGAGATAGAGAAGTCATGAGACACGACCAAAGTCTCAGGATAACTTCAGGGAGATTATCTTTCCAAGGAGACAGAATCATGTCTTTGCCATATGGGAGGAGTCGGAGTCTCATTCGAGAAGCACACCCTCAAACATCTCAGAGTAACAAAGTTCCAGTGAATCTGAAATGTCCCGAGGGATGGAGAGAAGTGATAGTAAAATTTGACACTACAAGGTGGGAAACCAACTTCCCTTGTAATGTTCTTTACTATCTACGAGGAGATCAATCTTTACAAAGGTACCCTGGAAATTGGGGGACAAGTGATGGAGATCAAGGGGAGAGCTGGAAGAGAAGCAGTTTTGCTTTTGGGTTTGGATTTTCTCGAGGATCACAAACCTTGGGGAAATAAAGAAGAAGGAATGGAAATCACGATTAATGAAAGAAAACTATTGATCGAATGACAAGTCCATTCTCCATATACATCTCTATAGGGATGTTATATGAAAAATATAAAGCAGAATATTTTGCTGCTTATATTGATTCAGGTGCAGGAATTTGTACTGCAAATCGAGGAGTCTTCCCAGCAGAGGTAGAAGATGATCTACCCCGAATTGCAGGAAGAGATTTCTCAAAGAAGATTTTGCTCCTTGCTAAAGGAGTAAAAGAGACGGAAATTCTGATTGGCGGAGCCAGAGGAACACCTTGGTATAAGGTTAAAACTCCACCAATTTATTTCCATGATACAGGTGCAGATATTCTGTTGGGAAACAATTTCCTACAGATGTTCAAGAGATATATGCAGGATAATGAAAAGAGGCAATTGGTGTTTACAACCATTTGCGATCACAAAATCATTGTCCAAAGGCTCAAAGGGGCTTTTAATCTCCAGATACCATTGAGTTTTCGCAGCAAGCGTGGTGATGAAGGAAAACTTCGGCACCCAAAAATGAAAGATCAAAGGAGATTCAACAAGATCTTGGCTAATGTAGTCAGACAGGATGCGGATCTCAATGATGAAGAGGTCCAGATTCTCAAAGCATCTTTAATATCTCATCAAGATATTAAAGAAGAGATGCAGGTATCCCTAGAAGATGTCAAAAGAAAGATTAAAATGAATTACAATGAGAATCCTTTGGCATGGTGGGACAGAAACAAGCTCAAAGCTACCTTGAAGGTGAAGCTAGAAAAGGAGTATGAGTTTGTTAAATACATACCAATCCTGATGAACCTCAAAGATCAACAGGATATGAAGGAAATAATCAAGGAACACCTTGATTTAAAATTGATCGAACCAGGGAACTCGCCTTACAGCAGTCCCGGATTTCTGGTAAGAAATCATGGGGAGATCAAACGAGGTAAACCCAGACTAGTTATTAATTACAAAGGAATTAATGATATTCTGGAGTTTGATGGATATTTTATCCCTAGTAGGGAACACCTTATTAACTGCATTAGAAATGCTAAGGTATTCTCTAAGTTTGATTGCAAGTCAGGTTTCTACCAGATTCGCATGGAGGAAGGGAGTAAGAAGTTTACAGTCTTCTCTACTCCACAAGGGCATTATGTTTGGAAAGTAATGCCAATGGGGTTAGCTAATGCGCCTCAAATATTTCAGAGAAAGATGGATAATCTGTTTAAAGATTATTTTTCTTTTATGTTCGTCTATATTGATGATATTTTAATAGCATCAAAAAATATGGAAGAACATATCAAACATCTTGAGATCTTTGCAGATGTTTGTTATAAAGAAGGTTTTGTATAGTCTGAAAAAAAGGCAGTCGTGGCAACTCGGAAAATGGAATTTCTGGGTATCGAGATTGATGAAGCAGGAATTATTCTGCAGGACCATATTGTTCAGAAGGTCCAGAGTTTTCCTGAAGATCTAAAGGAAAAGAAACAACTTCAGAGTTTCTTGGGAGTTGTTAATTTCGCGGGACCATTTATAAAAGATCTCGCGAAACATAGAAAGGTTTTCAGTACATTACTGAAGAAGGATGTTCCGTTCATCTGGACAGAAGAACATCGACAGGGTATGAGGGAGTTAAAAGAGGTTTGCAGAAATCTCCCAAAACTCTCGATACCACAGGACGAAGATGACTTGGTTCTGTACATAGACGCAAGTGACTATTGGTGGGCAGCAGTCTTAACCAAGATCACTCCTAATGGAGAAGAACTCTGTAGATACTGCAGTGGTTTGTTCTCAGATGATGAGGCTGTGAGATGGCACATCAACGAGAAAGAGTTCTTTGCAGTCAAAAAGGCGTTTAAAAAATGGCCTTTATTTTTACTTGCAAAGAAATTTACTTTGAAAGTTGATAACACACAAGTTAAAGCTTTCTTAAGAAACAAGATGGAATCTAAGCCTGAAAAGGCTAGATTAATTAGATGGCAAGCTGAATGCCAATATTATATTTTTGATATTGTCATTCGGAAATCTCACGAAAATATTCTTGCAGATTTCTTAACAAGAGATGGAGCAAACTGATGTGAACTCCATTCTACTAGCCCATAGACATCTCAGAGAAAATCTGGAGATGTTAACGGGAGAGTGGGACGAGTGCATTCTGAAGGCTGAGCAAGCAGGAAGATTGCAGACTCTCGATAAGATGAAAGTCACCGAGAGAATACGAGCTTGCATACGGTCTCAGGGTCAACTCTGGGCTGCATGTCAAACACCAATCCTTCTGGTGGCCAAAGATCCTTTGGTAAAAGAAGAGTTTCGAGTACAGGGCTCTAAACCTGTAGCAGAGGATTCAAATACCTCTTGCCCAAGTTCTAAGGTGGTGGTATCTTCGGAACCATTGCCCCAAGAAAAAGATGATATTCAGGGGTCACACTCTGAACCATCATGTCAACCCAGCACCTCTGGGGAAAAAGAGGGAGAGATTAATCTTAGGCCAATGACTGGCACATCTAAGATTAATACTGATAAAATTGAAGTTTCTTCTTCGTGGCAGGTTCATCAAGCCAATTGGGAGAAGCTCAACACAAGGACTGGAATCAACCCAGAAAAAATAAGGGTTGATGTCTCGGGGAAATATCTTCGGGTGTGGATGATGCCAAATTCAGATCCACACGAAGTCAAAAGATGGTATGAATTCGGAGCACTTGCTTCAGTTTATACCACATCTCCATCATTCGCCGAAATCAAGAATCTACCCAAGTGGATTCAAGAAGCGGTGTATGATACCTAGGCTAACAATCCGCAACTTAGCCGAGGTGACGTTTTGGAGCTGTATTTCATCAGTGCAGCCCCAGAACCAGCTGGGAAAGGAAACCATGAAGCCTTCCACTATATTAGGCTTCGAAGACCAGATGCACGCCCCCTCGAGAAGATCAAGGCGCCTACAGAAAAAGAGACTACTTTAGTCTCTACACTATCAGAAGATCTCATCTCCACAAGAAGAGCATGAGGTTTATGGGTCTGTCTCACTGAGATGGACAAAGTCAAGTTCCCGTTCAAATTCTTTCAGAATTCAGTGAACGGATCATTCCTGTTAAACACCATGACAGGAAAATCTACAAGATTCGCAGAGGAAGCTTTCGAAAGAAAGAGAACCTTGCTCTGGGAAAACAAGATTGCGACGAGTAAAGAAACTCATCGCAAATACTGCAACATGGCTCATTTTGGAAACTGGTCTGAGCGCGTTTGTTCAGATTGCCAGAACCAGAAAGAACCAGAGTTCGGGAAGGGGTTTATGCCTAGAAGAGGAAAAGAGAAGGCTCGGTCCAACGAGCATCTCGAGCAAAAGGCGTTGCCAAAAGCAAGGACGCCCAGGGCCCCGGGAAAAAAGTAGATTCCCGACACAGGTTGGTGGAGTCATGTGACTCTGAGCTGGAACACCCACTAAAGAGAAAGCGACAAGAGTGGGTGGAGGAAAAGTGATTACCCACTAAACAACAAATGGGTAAAAGCACAGGAGGAGCATTATCAACCAAAGATAATGCGGTATGATTCATAAAGTAGCACCGAAAGTTTGGCATCCTTATTCAATAATGGACGACAGCAGTGGTCCTACACTGAGTCAGACACAGGCTGGCCACGGAACAAAGGAATCCGATGCAATAATGAAGAAAGGAGGTTGAGAATTGGAACCTCTTTATAAACAAGGATTGAAGAAAGCAGAAGGGCATCGAAAAATCCATCAGAAATCTTCTACACCATCTCCTCTGCTCTCTCTAAAATAAAATAGTGATAGTATAGTTCCTAGTATAGTATAGTTTATGTATTTCAATTCCGCTACCATAGGTAGCTAAACAAGTCTGTCTCCTCCCTAAAGGAGATATACTTATGTTGTAATAAGTTTTATATAATTCCTAAATAAAGTTCGGGCTTTTGCTCATCCCTTCCAGTGTCTATTTATTCTATAAATACCGACTAAATACCCTACGCCCCGAGTAGGAAACGAACGAGGGTTGTGCTGTGTGCTGCTGAAGGAGTCTGCGTCTGGAAACCATCGGTTGCGATCGTGTGGTTGGACGGGGTCCCTAAAACTTCCGGCGGAAATATCCGGCAGCATTCCGGTCAAAAAGGTATGAAGTTGGTATACGTAGAATTTATTTATACGGAAGTGTGATGGGCCTGATAGTATTGCATGATTTATCTCCAAATTGAAAAGTGAATTGATAAATCAGAGTATGTAATGAAGAAATTCAATAGAAGGGTAAAAGAATTTATGCATATTGTATGATTATAAGGTTGACTAGAATATATCAATATTTCCCCTTATTTTATACAATATTTTATACACAAAAATGGATATAATAATCTTATTGGTGGGTCAGTGGGTACTGCTTATACACACCATCAAAAGTGGTCGTAGGAGGTACACACTATCTCGATACTGGCTAGAATGAATTTCCTCTCTATATTATATATATATATATATATATATATGTGCTAAGTGTGTGCCTGCGTGCGTTTATATATATATATGTATTATTACGTGTATGTGTGCGTATGTATTGGTGTGTGTGTATATCTTTTAAGTAATGGATAATGTGGTTTTTTTATTAATTAGTTGTTATTTAGATAAGACAAAAAAAAGAAAATGATAAAGAGGGGAAGAGAGTTTGGCGTGGGATAGGAGAGAGAGAGATACTATTATAGATTTTATTCTCTAGGCATATAAGTGCCTATTTTCAAACTGTCAGTATCACCACCCTTATTCCCCAATAAAAATTAATTAGGCGTAATTATAACACTGCAGCCTACCGTCTCTTCACTTCCCTTTTATCCCAGACATTAAACCCACACTTCTGCATCTTCTTCACTATTATTCTTCTTCCTCCAAAAGTCATCCAGAAACCCTAGCCCTAAAAGCCACATAACCTAACCACCGTCGGCCGCCACCTAGCCGCCGCCGACCACCGTTCGAGAGAGGAGAGGACGACGGGAACCAAGGAAAGGAGAGGGGGCAGCAATCAAGGAGAGGAGAGGCCAAGGAAGAGTGAGAACCGAGGGATGGAGAGAGAGGAGAGGAGGAAGAGGTATAAATGACTAACTTGAATCTTTTCTTGCATTTTTAATTTTAGAAGCATGAACTAGGGTTGTATTCTATATGCTTATGAATGTTATAATCAAGCTATGAGTAGATTTAGGGCTATAAATCTTGTATATGCTTAATTGCTTGAGTTTTGATTCGAAAATATGGTGGATAGTGTTGTTAGTGCTCAAAAACATTTTGTATCCTCAATCTGCTGCCTCTGCCCGACCCCTTCTTCACAACTTATACTTCGAGTTTTAATCTAATTTTTGGATATGTTGTGTGTCCAGATGTCTAGTACATATTCGAAAATCATAATTTTCCAGAAGATGTAGAATATTTGATAAATTTATTTCTGGAACTGCCCTGTTTGAAATCCTAATCTGCGCAACTTTTTGTTTTGGACTATAACTTCTTTTATGTTCAAGATATTCAAAATCCGCTTTTTGGAAAAACTAATAGACATCCTAAGCTTTCCAGATTGATAAGATACTCTAGTATTGGATAAATGTGTAATTTGTAGTGGAATTTACAATCTGACCAAATTTCCAGAAAATTCAAAAAGTGACAGATTCACTGTCCTATGTTAGGGGCTCGATTTTTCCTAGTAAATAAGAGTATTGTTGAAGTATGAAATATTCTAGAGATACTTTAATATGTTAAGATATCTCAGTTTAAATTTCAAACCAATCCGAATCCGTTTGCTATTTTTACCGAATTTTATTTGTTAAAATGCTAAGGAAGAAATTTTCAGAAAAATCATGCGCTATATAATTTGTGTGCTAATTTCGATTTTACGCATGAAAATAGATATATGTGGCCTATAGTAATATGTTATAATGTTTTATAAGTTAATATGTTGATTTATGAATTATTTGATAATTACATGGCTAGTATGTTATAATGGGCTTACTATAAAATTATCATTCAAATAAAATGTGTTGGGCCAAGGCAAATAATAATTTTGTAGTTGGACTAAGGTATGAATTGGGCTTTTATAAATAAGTAGGAATTGGTCTTTGGGCCAAATGGATTATGTGAACAAAATATGATGGGCTATATTCAGTAATGGGTCGAAATAAATAATATTACTATGTATTGGGCCTATTTTGAATATATAACGATGTATGGTGGACCCTAGTAATAAAAAGATATGAGCTCAGACCATTAAGTAATTAATTTGATTAAGGGTCCAATATGACTTGTTCATGTGTGATATGTTGTTGGACCCATGGGCTATAAGTACTAGTTGATTAATTTTGTTATGTCTAAGTTATAATGAACTCAATTAAAATAATTAACTAATTAAAAATTCTTTATTATTCTTTAATGATTAATTAATTAAATATTTTTCAAATATTCTTAATTAATTATTTCTAATTAAATAAATAACATTTATTTATTTATTAATGATTAATAATTAATTAATATTAATTAATTTAATTAATTAAATATTATTTAATGGTTAATTAATTAATTAAATATTCCTATTTAATTAATTAAATATTCTTTAATAATTAATTAATTCCTAATTAATTAATTATACGCCCTTTAATAATTAATTAATTCTTTAATTAATTAATCAAATGTCCTTTATTAATTAATAAATTCCTTATTAATTAATTAAAATGCTATAAGTCCAATTAAATAATTATCTTAGAATTATTTAATTGTTTATGCAAGGACTACATGTTTGAATGTCTTATGTGTTGGATTATAAATGTGATTTATAATTGTAAGAACCTTATAAGGTAACAAAATATGATGAACATGACATGACATGAAGTATGTGATCATTTATGTATGCATGTACCAATATGACGTGAAGTATGACATAACATGGATACATGTAGACATTAGATAGCATTCAAATGCATGACATGAACAATTGATCTCATTCCTTGTTAAAAATAAATCAAGAGGCGATGCCTCGATAAGAATGCATGACGCAAAAGACGGGAATAAGTTTGACCTAAGATGCTAAGGCCTTAGATAACTATGTGCTTGCAAACCTAAGTTTTTAAGATAACTCTTGTAGGACCAATCAATCACTAAGAGTACATCGAGGCCAGTACCAGAGTACCAGACTCGAGGTGGGTTTCCTATTTTTAACTGTGGGATTACAAATTCCCACGGAGGTAACTTTAGGGTTATTAAACCCAATGCTTTAAAAATGTGATATGCATGCTTAAATATTTTTATGCTCAATTGCTTGTGGTTTACCAAGTCAGAATATTATCTCTAAATTACGATCGGCCTTGGGCTCCGTACAAGCCAAGGTAGTGTACACATGAAGTTATGACGGTTCAATTGGAGGGAGTGGCTCCTCTCTAATTGAACCGGGCGGTAACCCAAGAACGTGAGTTGTTTTACGGTTCAAACCACTTGTTTCTTTTAACTGTTTTACTTATGGGAAGGGTAATTATTTTTACTAAAGTAACCCCCTTCCATAAGGAAAGATGCATGTCATATCTTTTCAAAACGGTTTTCAAAGAGGGGTATGGAACCACTGAGTGCTTTCGTACTCAGTCCCCTGCATTGTTTTCCCTAATGCAGGATGAACGACGAGGAAGAGAAGGATGGGGATGTCGCTTCTGTGTAGCATCTATTGGGTGACGGTCCTTCTTGAACGTCATCTATATCTCTCTATGTGTTTTGGTGGTCTTTACGACCCTTATTGTTATTCCAAGAAAATTTTAGACTTTGAACTCGAGTTACCTTTTTATGTCCCAATCATCTATTCGCTAGATGGTTATCTTTTGGAACGCTTCCGCAATGCGGGGCCGGTGTCTTCATACATCGACTCCAGTCATGTCAAGTTAGGGCAAAATATTGTTGTTTTTGTTAAGTACCCACCTCTACTATTTAAATTTCAACTTTTATCTTTCCATTAACATTTATGATTTTTCTTTTTCTGCTGTCATTTATGTTTACGATAAGTCTCCATGGTTACACCTGCGTGGCGACCCGCCCGATCCGCATAGGCCAGGGCGGCGGGGCGCCACAGCTTGTTCGGTTTAAACCCTTAACAACCCAGCCGTTTTGGTTTGTGTGTGTATTCAGCACATGCAGAAATGTATCTGGACATATATATACTTGTAACTGTCGAATTGATTGTGATCAATTCTGTAACA
Organism: Agastache rugosa; assembly: GCA_031470985.1. NCBI lineage: Eukaryota > Viridiplantae > Streptophyta > Magnoliopsida > Lamiales > Lamiaceae > Agastache > Agastache rugosa. The sequence goes on from CM062605.1 coordinate 32,111,762, forward strand.
TCCTCAACAACTATAACTTTTGAATTCATGGCTGTGAATGCACTCTTGATGGTGCTTTATTTCCCACATGCTTGAGCTGCCTATAAATAGGAGCATATACAGCATGTTTAGCCATGGGAAAATTTGCTGCATTTTCCTCTCAAGCATTCTGCATCTTAGTTTATACCTGCTCAGTCCTCATCTAAAATCCAGTTCGTCGGAGCTCGATTGTCGGCGGTGCTGCTACAACCGAGACAAAGCCGTTTTACCTTTGGGGAAGGAGCGTCAAATCCGAGAGAGCACTACTCGGGGCGTTATCCTTCTTGCGGGAAGAGATTACCTCGACTCGGCTATTCACTGGTTTTGTTTACTTAATTACTAGTATATTCGTTTTCTATTTTATTGTAATTTCTGATCTTCTTATGTTCTAGTACAGATTTTGTTTTGTTTTCTCTCTTGTAAAAGTACGAACTCGTACCGGGTGTCTAACATTAAATGCCTTGCAAAAAATGAGAAGACTCGAAGTCAAAAATAATTAAGCTCTATAAAATTATTACTCCCTCCGTCCCATTATTCTTGTCTTGTATTCCTTTTTGGGTTGTCCCGTTATTCTTGTCCTGTTTCCATAAAAGGAAATATGCTTCTCTCACAAAAAGTTATGGGCTCCACCACTTTCTATCTTTTTACCCTTTAAACACTCTTCTCCTTAATACCCGTGCTCAAAAGAAATTGGACAGAATAATAGGACGGAGGTTAGTATTATTTGTGAATCATACTAATTTTTGTTTCTCTCTCTCTCTGTAATTGAGCACGGGTGATACCGTGATAGCATCAAACTCCGACTTCAGTGTTTTTCAAGATTATTTAATGGAACGGTTAACCGTCAATCTTTTATTGGCTCTATCATTTTATGACATAATTATTTGATTGGCCATTCGACTAATCTTTTTTGTTTCAAAAAAGGAGCTGCTTAGAAAGATAGCATTTCACGGCAAATTAAAAATATTAAATTCGATTATTGACTGTACACTTTATAAGGTACTAAAAAAAGAGATTTCCCCAAATAAAAATTCCCATGTGAGATTTTCATAAAGTGAACAAATATTAAGATTAGTAAAACCCTTGCACGAAGGAGTATAAAAAAATGTATCGATTTGAGTTTAAAATATCAATTTTCAAGTTCCTTAGATAATTTCATCAAACCGTAATATTAATACTCGAACTTGTATATGGAGTATATTTTTATGAAACCAAATAAAGTTTAATTGTACCGAACTTTTTGCGATCATTAATTAAATCATCCTTTAATTAATTCAATTTTCTTTGGTATTCAAATGATCACCTCAATTCTCGTCATCTCTCCTACAAGATTATTCGAAGTATATTCTCTTCATTTGAATCATTTCCACGAAGCGATAAACTTTTTTTTAGTAGTTTTTAGCAATATCCTAAATCGAAAGGAACCAAAAGTTAAGCAAATGATTACGCCAAAAAAATTTATAGACCCCAACCCCTTTATTATTCGAACATATATAATACAAATTTTTTTTTAATTTGATAAGACGCATTTGAATTTTGAAATTTTGAGATAAAGAAATGATTGCAACAAAAAAATTAACAGAATATGGCCGATTAATTAGGCTCACCTTCTAGCATGTCTGCTTAACGCGTTTTTAGTTCAATTATTCGCATCATTCCAATTCCAATTATTATGAAATGCGACATTTCACTTGAAAGTCCATTTCCTCCTAATTCATCAAGTATTGGCTGCTTACAAATTAATGTACAATTTTGACTAATTTAAGTATAATTTATTTATTTATTTATTTATTTATTTATTTATTTCTATTATAATTGATACTATGAAGATTTTAAATATATATATATATATATATACATAGGGGTTGGTTCACATATAAAATATTTTTTCCGTAAAAAATAATAATAATAATGCATTTTATGTATTAAAATAATGTATTTTATGTATTATTACAATGCACTGTCATAATAATGCATTTTTGATTTATTACAATGCATTGTTACGATAATGCATTTCATGTTCAATTATAATGCACCGGTCAATGACAATCATAGATCTATAAAGATCAATGGTCCAGATCACTTCTTATTTCTTACGGAAAAAAGTTTTTACATATGATCTCTTCCATATATATATATAGAGGATGGTTATAATAGAAATATTTCTCCTTGTGTTAACTAGAAATGAATATAGACCATAGATTTGAAATATTTGGAGGGCTGTGATAAACTTAAGATTAATAACAAATTAGCGTATTTAATATTAGGAGGGGCATTATGGTAAGACGGTCAAACATATGCATTAATATATCTTTCCACCGATAATATTTGTAGGAAGCCTAATTTTCTTTTGATGCATACTACTTATTTTTATTACTTATTATGTTATTTTTTATTTATTTTCTACTACATCGGTATTTTTTTTAAGCATATTATTCTTGAAATTTTATTAAGTACTGCACATAATTTTTTTTTGTTTTGCTAGTATATATTATTGCTTAAAATTTTCTTCTTTTTTTGTATTAATTATTGCATTTTCATTCGTGTATTGATGCATATTGCTTATCATGTTATTGTTTTTTTTTGTATTAATTATTGCATTTTCATTAGTATATTGATGGATATTGCCTATCATGTTATTGCTTTTTTTGTATTAATTATTGCATTTTCATTAGTATATTGATGCATATTGCTAATCATGTTATTGTTTTTTTTATATTAATTATTGCATTTTAATTAATTATTGCAATTTAATTAATATATTGATGTATATTACGTAAATATAGTAAATATTATTTTATACTATTTTTTGTTTATTTGTAGCTAATTTTTTAATGCAATTTTCTTCTTTAAATTGATCATCGACTGAATAAGCGATGAAAATAAATTGAAGTGTGTAACAATGAAAAAAATCAAAAGGAATATGTGCTGAAGTGTGAACCGAAAAAAAAAACTGCGTGAAGAGATATACCATATAAAAATAGTTACTTCATATACCACAAATTAAGGAAACAAATAAATTATCGCATTTAGCCTTGATATATTAATTTAGGTATAAATAATTCTAAAAATCATCCCATTAATCTAGGCCATTAATATAACAAAATCAACGTCTAAAATTTATTTTTTGTTAACACGTATGGAAATATTTCTATTTGATCTCTTCCATATATATATATATATATAGTCTGAATTTGATTGATTGTGAATTTGTGCATTGTGATGCACAACAGCTGTAAGTTGTATAAAACTTAACAGATACATGTACGGAATTCACAATCTTATTATAAGAGTAGTTTTTAATATTAGATATAAAACTTTACTTATTTATTTATTTTTATTTTTTATTTTTATTTCACTCAGTTTAATACCACTGCTGCGCACTAGCAATCGTTCAGTAACACACTAATAAATATTTGAATTATTAAATGGCCGGTGAGAGTATGACCTAATTTAAACCATTGGTGATCAAATTTGCTTTCTTTAATTTTATTATTGTATAGGGTTTTGACGCTTGATCTACCATACTATATTTTTCTTATAAATGCGATAATGGCTGTTGCTTATTTTCTATATTTTAATATACATGTGTTATATATATTTATAATATAAAATACTTATGAAATTCAATTATTTTAAAGAATAAATATTGAAGATGGACGTCTTTATCACAAATTGATGAAACCCAAACAAAATAAAAGAAAGAAAGTAAGTAAGTAGTAAAGACAAATTTCATGAGGATTAGAGCTTACTAATGCTATATATCTATAACCGCCCTTTTTTTATTATGTCAACTTTATGTCAAATTGCAAACGACATAAAAGTTTGACATTTGGGCTTTTGCAATAATTCTTAATTTCTATTTGAAAAACAGTACTTTTAACTATATAAATATAATGCTAAATGGTGGTAAATTGATATATAAGATGAAAAGGGAGATAACTAATTTTTTAGGGGTGGCTGGTAGATATGAATGGAATTTAGTGGGAATGAAATGATCATTGTAATGGAATGAAGGTTGAAAAAGAATGAATTAGGAAATAATATTCTTATGGCTGGTATACATCAGGAATGAAATGACCATTCCTTAATTAACTAATTTTATTCTTACGATTGATAATCAAACCCGTGTCTCAATTCTTAATGCGAATTTTGGTGGACGGAGAGAGTACTTATTATAATTGGTTTATTATTAATAATTTTAATAATATTAATACTACTAATACTAATAATATATATTATTTTAGTCTTATTGATTTTATTATGCTTATTATAATTAGCTTAATAATAATAAGAATAATTATTTATTATTATTTTAATAATTATTATTTTTAATTTAATTATTATAATTAGCTTAATAATATTATTATTAATACTATTAATAATTATTAAGCTTAATAAAAATAGTAATAATAAATATATTATTAATATGAATACTAATAATAATAATGATTATTTATTATTATTTTAATATTATTATAATAATTTATTAGTAATTATTATTATGATTATGATTATTATTTCTTATTTTTTAATATTACTGTTATTATTATAATTATTTTTATAATAATTATTATAATGATATTGAAACTATTAATAATTAGAATAATAATCATTATTATACTAATTATAATATTAAAAATTATTATTATTATATCAATAATAATAATAATAAAATTCATTCCTGAAGATGAGGATTAGTCATTCCTTAAGGAATGAGCATTCCTAATGAAAAAATTACACCAACCGTGGGATTAAGAATGAAGACAGCAATGACCATTCCATTTCAGCATACCAGTCATCCCCTTAGTATAGTAAACAAACTAAAGTTTTACTCACGTTAGCAAATTGAGAATTTTAGTTCAAAATCTAATGGTTTTTGCAGTTTGAAGCTGAAACAATTTTCTAGTTCTAGAAATCTATAACTTTTTATGCTGAATCAACAATTATACTATCACGTCTCATTTCTATGTATTTCAATGAGTCACATTAAATGTAAGATAAATATATCAATTACATGAGCCCTAAATCCCAAAGGTTTGACAAGTCGAATCATGCTCTGAAGCAATGAGTTTCGACGTGTTATAATTTTTCTGCGTCTTATTGAGTTTGACCCAATAAAGTCTAAAATATTTTTATCTATATATATCACTTCGATTGCACTATATGATAGAGATTAAATAAAGGAAAAAGGTGCAAATACCCCCCTCATGTTGACAGCGCTGGGCAAATATCCCCTGAACTTTGTTTAGGTGCAAATTCACCCTTCCCTAAAGTTTTCGGGTGCAATTACCTCCTCGCCGTGACGGAAACTACACTTTCGTTGGCAAAAAAAATATTTTTGATTCATTTTTATTCTTGTGGACCCTTACAATTTCCAATAATTAATTGGTGCTAAAAACTCAAATTAGGATAAAATTTGTTTCGAACCCTAGCTCACAACTATCAAAACTCATGCGAAGTTCTCTAATAATTTGCAATCCAAGCCAACTATTTGTTGTTGACATTGATGATCTCATATTCTTCAAGTGGTCCGTCATCCTTTTTCATGCAAATTATTGGAGAACCTCACCTGAATTTTGATAGTTGTGAGCTAGGGTTCGAAATAATTTTTTTCCTAATTTGAGCTTTTAGCACCAATTATGTAGTATATAACCGTTGGGAATTGTAAGGATCCACAAGAATAAAAATGAATCAATTTTTTTTTTTGCCAACGAAAGTGTAGTTTCCGTTACGGTGAGGGGGTATATTGCACCCGAAAACTTTAGGGAAGGGTGAATTTGCACCTAAACAAAGTTCAGGGGGGTATTTGCCCGGCGCTGCCAACATGAGGGGGGTATTTGCACCTTTTCCCTTAAATAAAAGTCTAACACTCATTTTATTTATGATCCACACGAATGTTTAAATAAATGCCGTGCTCACGCGGAGTCGGGTGGAGTAGGTGAGTTCATAATCCAAATTACCGAGTTCAAATTCTCATCAATATCTTCTAAATTGAATTTGTTTTTTTGAGGGAAAAATGAAATTTCATTAATCAAGACGAATCGGAAGAAACAATATTTATGGGCCAAGAAGGTCAATTATCATGCCACAAAATCGGAAATCAGCTTGTCATTGTCTTATTTGTAATGTTTGAGAGTGAATTAATACATTGAATTAAAAGAGATACAAATAACTCAACTCTAACAGTAAAATCATAAATCAGGTTCAGGACTAATGTCCTCCAATTCTATCCTAATAATAATTGTAATTGGTTTCAATGAATTGTGTCTTGCTTAAGACAAATTGGTACGCAATTACGAATCATAATCAATACCTAACTTGTTTACAAAGTACTAATACATACCTAAAGATAGCGCTGCATGATTGAATTAATAATTGTAAAATCATAAAATTCATTTCGGGCTTACCAAAATTAAGATCCTTTTTAAAGCCAAAATAATCAAAATATTTCCTAATTTATGTGGACAATTTTTCCAAACTAGGGCAAAAATTGATATTTTTAGGGTTTAAAGTGCATCATCTAAAAATCGCTAGTGCACCAAATCTACCAAAAACCCTATCAATTTCGGTTGGAGAGAGAGAAAGAGAGGGGGCGGCGGTAGAATTGGAAATTTGGAATTCTAGGTCTTGGGGATTTGGGGATCGTATAGGTTTGGAAGGGCAAGAGTGTTTTAAGGGAAAGATTACATATTTTTTTTAGTCCGGAAAAGAGGAGCGGTGAGGTGTTATTTACAAGATAGATAATGATTCAATTTAAGTACATCGAATATATTGAAAAGTCTAATTTATTATTTCCTCCATTACGCTCATTTTGTCTATTTATTATTCGGCATGAAAATTAAGGATAAGAATAAAAAGATAAAAAGTAGGTAAGTTTCACTAATATTTTATTAATATTTTTGGTTTTTGGTGCTTTTGTGGGGTCCTAATGATTGAGAGACTGATCTCTAAATCGTTTCCAATGATAGTAGTCTATCACCCGGTCTCTCAAAACAAGTTGGAAGGACAAGAGAGCGACATGTGGCGGAGGGAAGAGAGAGAGCTCGGTCGTGACCCCGGGCACAAACGCGACCGAGGAAGAGACCGTTGCCCGGTCACCAATGGTAGAGACCAGCACGCGCCCGGGCGCTAGGGGGTGACCAGGGACAGCGACCGGGTGGGCGACCCTGAAGGGTAAATTCTTTCCTTATTGGGAAGTAGACAAATTAAATGGAACGTTCATTTAAGGGAATGTAGACAAAATGCGTGGAACGGAGGGAGTACTATAATCCTATCACAATTTATTTAAGTACTCCCTCCGTCTCCCTCTAAAAAAAAACAGTACTACTTCTATCCTTTTATAAGTGTCTTATTTTGATTTATTCTTATTCCCTAGTACTATCATATTTAAAAAAAGAGTAGTGCTATTTGGAGACATTGTGGCCAACTATATAAGATAAAAAAAAATATAAGTTCTAAAAAAGGAAATACACTTTAATTGGTGAATCATAAATCCCTAAGAGAAAATTTGATTATTTTTATTTTTACAATTTATTTTCCTTTCTTACGCGTGTGGCCGAATAATTTTATTGTTAAAAAATTATACTACTACCCATCATAACCTTATTTAATAATATTAAAAATGGAAAATTGTACCTAAACAAACAATAACTAAGGGTACAGAGGTAAAATAATATACTTTCTTGATTTGTATTTTTTGACGGGGAATACTTATAAAAAGATGAAGTGCTAAACAAACAATAATTAAAATAAATCAGGGTACAAAGGTCAAATAATATACTTTCTTGATTTGTATTTGTTGACAGCAGATAAACATTTATAAAAAAGATGTAGGGTGTAACGTACAAGTTCTTACTGCGGAATCTTGAAATCCTTTTTCAGCTTCACACCTTTATTTACGGCCTCATTTTTATTTTTTGAACCATTTACGGCCTCATTTATTTTTATTGCAAATTGGGTAAAAATTATTGTCACTTACCACATCAAATTCTGCGTCACAAGTAATATGTTATCTGCTACTTCAAAATGATTAATGCATGTCTAGCTAACTTCAAAATGATTAATGCATTTCTAGCTAAATTAAATGTCTTACCAAAAAAGGCAAAAATTAATTCGATAGCTTTCCTTTCTCCATCGCTGATTCTCTGCACCAAACATGTATATTCTGTGTCTTAGTCTTTGACAAATACGTTAATTTAATTTTTCCTTTTTTACAGGCATTTTTTTTTTCCTTCCATGAATATTAATTTTTCCATATTCAATTATATATTTTTGTTTTTTTTTTGTTTGCATGCTTCGTGCCCCAGCAGCAGTTATTTATGCTTACTCACCGCACACTATCTCTGCTCACAGAGTTGGTTTCTCTTAAAAGGACACTTTCTCTCTATCTCTCACTCTATCTTCGCTCATTTAAGCTTCATTGTGTTTGTTTCTTGGTACATTGTGAGAAACTTGTCGTGACTCTTTCCTGCTGCCCTTGTATCTCACTGCTAATTCAGGATTTGTCTTTACAAATATCTCACTCTCTCTGGCTGTCTCTCTCTCAGTCTCTCACTCTCTCTGTCTCTCACACTCCTTGAGAAACTGTCTGTGGAGACTTTTTCAGAATATTGTAACTGCACAAAAATAGGCGGTATTAGGCATAAATGTAAAATTTTGCTTCAATCTTTTTGCGCCCATTTAATTCCTGTTAGCTCCAAACCGAATTAGATAGCTCCTCCCCACTATATAAATCATGGGCTCCCGCTAATTTCATTAGATCACCTCTCTTTCTTTCAATCTTATTCATGCAATTTTGCTTTAACTTCTTTTAAGGGGCAAAATTCAGTTTTCCACAAATGGGGTCTCGCTAATTTGCTTGATTCTTGCTCTTTTCCCCCTTTTTGCTTGCAAAGTTTGAAATACTAGTATTCTGCAGTTCCGGGATGTAAATTGTACCATGTAATTGATCTCGGAGCTCCATTTTGCTTGTTGTTTTTGGCTTTGTGCATTTTGGTTTGAAGTAGTTGATGATTAGAAAAGATTCTGGTTTGATGTAAGTTAAGTTCTGATATGATGGATCTGAGCATTATTCCAGTCAACCGTTAGTTTAATTCACTGTTCTTGATCAGTAATGCATTCATTTCGTTAGAATTTGTTTCTGTTCTGACACAAACATGGAATACAAGTAGGCTTAGGAAAATTCTTGCAGAATTAGACCAGTTTTCTGGCTTTTGATCCACTTCATTCATCGCTGACTGATTCTTTTGTTCGTTTTAGTTGAACAATAGAAACTATTCTTTCCAAATTCTAATTAGGATGTAACTTTTTCGAATTCTTGACAGAGTTTAGTTGTTATGGACCTCTTGAAAGGTCTCAAAGTATACATAGGCTCAAAGATATGCCAACTTTTTACTATAATCAAGTAGTTGTTCTTCTGCCCACAGCCTTTTATATGTATATATAGTTGTAGTTATATTGGCCTCTCGAGTACCTTGTTCGAGTTCAGTGTTGTTTCAGCTTCTCGTTTCTTTGTTGAACTATACTGTGTGGGAAATTCGGGTATTTCTCATGGAGGAAACATTTGTTCCGTTTCGTGGGATTAAAAATGATCTCAAAGGAAGGCTTCTATGCTACAAGCAAGATTGGAGTGGCGGGATAGGCGCAGGTATCAGGTTCGTGTCTTTTTTATCATGCTTCAAAGTAATGCATATACATGATGCTATGTATTCTTGTGAAAAGATAAATAAAAAATATTGATTTATGGTTCTGATTGTCATTTTGAAGAGTTTGTGCTGTTAAATTCAAGAATTTACTTGAAAATGTAATTGCTATTATTTACATTATTTGAGTTGGAACATTCTTTTGTAGGATCTTGGCTCCAACAACATATATATTCTTTGCATCCGCGATTCCTGTTATATCTTTCGGTGTGCAGCTGGAAAGAAACACTAGTAAGGCAGATTCGTCTGAATATTCGAATTTTAGCGTCTGATTTGCTATGTTGCTAAGATCTTTAGTAAATCTTGGTTTTCTGCAGATGGAACTTTGACGGCAGTGCAAACACTTGCATCAACTGCACTTTGTGGTTTGATCCACTCTGTCATAGGTGGACAGCCACTGCTTATACTTGGTGTAGCTGAGCCCACAGTATTGATGTACACTTTCATGTTCGATTTTGCTAAAGATCGAAAAGATTTGGGGGAGAAGTTGTTCTTAGCCTGGGCAGCATGGTATGCGTTTTAGGTTCTTTATACATCAGACCACAAACTCGAGAAAAATTTGCTATTGAATGCTGAACTGTCTTGTGTAGGGTTTGTGTGTGGACATCCATTTTGCTTTTCTTGCTGGCTGTCTTAGGTGCTTGCTCTATTATCAATCGGTTTACGCGTATTGCTGGTGAATTGTTTGGTCTTTTAATCGCAATGCTCTTTATGCAGCAGGCTATTCGTGTGAGCATCACTGTACCCTTCCTTGACTTTCTTTTTCGTAGATGAGCTAGAATATTTTTTAGCAACACTCAATCCCTGCTTACATTCCCAGAAATTTTGTACTAAATCAGTGGTCAATGTTCTGAACACTTAATCATGCATTTTAGCAACCAATTAGTCGATCACTAGGCTATGGCTCATACAGTCTGAAAATTTATACTTTTATTCAATTAATTAGACTTTCTCTTTGCAATTTTTACCTACTTTGTGAGGATCTTTATTGCCTATCCAATGTTTTGATCAAGAGGATAAAATTTTTGAGTTATGTTTAGGGAGTTGTGGAGGAGTTTGGCATTCCTAAAAGAGGAAACGAAAGTGCAACTGCTCTTTTACCTTCTTGGCGCTTTGGAAACGGAATGTTTGCTTTGGTACTTTCGTTTGGCCTTCTTCTTACTGGTTTGAGGAGTCGTGAAGCTAGATCCTGGCGTTATGGTGCAGGTGTGCTAACTATCATAAATGCAATTAAGAAAGGAAAATTTGAATTAAATTTACATTTTTGGAATAATAAATTACCACTGCTCAAATTAAAATTTCATTGCATACCCTGAGTTTGCTAACTCATAACTGTAATTTAAAGGATGGCTTCGAGGATTTATCGCGGACTATGGTGTCCCGTTGATGGTGCTCGTGTGGACTGGTGTATCTTACATACCAGTTAATGATGTTCCAAAAGGGATACCAAGAAGACTTGTTAGCCCAAATCCATGGTCGCCCGGTGCTTACTCGAACTGGACAGTCATCAAGGTGCTTCTCCCCTTACCCTTTCTTTCTACGACGAATATCTTGTATAGTATCTCTCTCTGTTTTTCTTTTTTAATGTCTTATTTACGAACAGGACATGTGGGATTTGCCGCTACTTTATATTATTGGAGCATTTATTCCTGCCACAATGATAGCTGTGCTTTACTACTTCGATCATAGTGTTGCATCTCAACTTGCGCAGCAGAAAGAGTTCAATCTAAAGAAGCCGTCTTCTTATCACTATGACCTTCTTCTCTTGGGATTTTTGGTAAGTCATAGATCAAGATTGTTTTTTCAGCTAATTAGAAATGTTTTGTGAATTTGTATATTGTGGTTCGACTTTCCTTCTTGATTGTAACATAATATTTTACTGTAACTAGGTGATAATATGTGGTCTCATCGGCATTCCTCCTTCCAATGGAGTTATTCCGCAGTCACCAATGCACACGAAAAGTTTGGCCACTCTGAAACATCAGGTGAATTAAGAAATACTGAATTTGAAGGATTTTATAACTATTTACACTTTATCTCAATATCAGAATAATTGACTTCATTGTTGGATCTCTTTCGCCTTTTTTGTTTAAACAGCTTTTGAGGAATAAGCTTGTGTCAACCGCTCGAGATAGCATCAGTAAAAATGCCAATTTATCTCAGCTGTATAGAAGCATGCAAGAAGCATACACAGAGATGCAGACTCCACTTGTTTTCCAAACTCCAGCTGCTTTGGTATGCTCGATTCAAGATTTATGGTTTCGATTCCTTTGAAATAACTCCAGGCATTTTGATGTATATTCTTATCTACTGCTCTAAATAGGGACTAAAGGAGCTGAAAGATTCAACCATTCAACGAGCGTCCACTAGTGGCTACATGGACGCGCCAGTTGATGAAGCCATTTTTGATGTGGATAAGGATGTCGATGATCTTCTCCCTGTGGAAGTTAAAGAACAACGGCTCAGCAATCTGCTTCAGGCCTTGATGGTCGGAGGTTGTGTCGCTGCCTTGCCTCTTATAAAAAAGATTCCCACCTCAGTCCTCTGGGGCTACTTCGCCTTCATGGCAATCGAGAGCTTGCCAGGAAACCAGTTCTGGGAAAGAATCTTGCTGCTTTTCACAGCTCCAAGTCGAAGATACATGTAATGCTCGTTTCTCATTGCATTATCGCGCTCAAGAATGCCTCCTATCGTGTCTGCTTTGCTTTCTTTGAATCATTATCGTGTTTTTCCACTTTCTTTGACTCTGCAACTGATGTAGGGTGCTAGAGGAGTATCATGCAACCTTCGTGGAGACGGTGCCTTTCAAAACAATCGCGTTGTTCACATTGTTTCAGACATTTTACTTGCTTCTATGCTTTGGAATAACGTGGATCCCCATAGCCGGCGTCCTCTTCCCTTTGTTGATCATGCTTCTCGTCCCGGTGCGCCAGTATCTGCTTCCCAAGTTCTTCAAAGGAGCTCATCTGCAAGACTTGGATGCTGCAGAGTATGAAGAAGCCCCTGCTATAACCTACAACTTATCCTACGACGTAAGTCACATTGAACTTTCACTTCGTAATACTATCTTGGGTTAATTGTCGAATTTAACACCACTTTTACATGTTTTACAATTTTCACATGATTTCTCAGTCGTTGCAATTATTTTTTTGCAATTTTATTACTCTATATTATGGTTTAAGATGCATTAGGACCTCAGATTTTAGCAGTTAAAAGTTGTATAGAGCTACAAATGTCGGATTGGTCTAGCCGGAAAACTTAAAACGGCATGAAAATTGCAAAAAATTAAAAAGTGGTGTTTCAATTGCAATGATTGAAAAGTGATGTGAAAACTGCAAAACGGTGTAAAATGACAATGATTAACCCTACTATATCTATAATTAGGCATTTTTGTGATAGATTTTCATATTTAAGAGAGCAAAGCAATAACATGCATGGCTACTTTTTACTGCTTTTATGCATTCAGGAGCAAGGTAATACCATCAATCTTGACAGTAGTGAGGTCTTGGATGAGATTATTACAAGAAGTCGAGGTGAGATACGCCATGGTCGTAGCCCAAAGATCACAAGCTCGACTCAGTCGCCTTACAGTCCACGACTGTCTGAGAGGGTGCGCAGCCCACGTCTTAGTGAAATAAGGCGAACCCCGAGTCCTCGTCCGTCTCCACTCGGACAAACCAGTCATGGATCAACGTCTTCTTGATCGAGCTATATATCTTCTTTATATTAGTTCTCATTTTGGTGCTTGAGAGGTCTTATGCAGAAGGGACTTGAGTAATATTTAGATATTTGGGTTGAGAGGTCTAACATGTAAGTTTTTGTGTTTAGTCTTCTACATTGTAAAAACTTCACTCTCATGGGCAGAAGACAATTAATGATAAATTGAGAGATATTTATTTGAAACATAGGTCTTGTTTTTCTCTTAAATTTCCTGATTTAGCTTAAAATTTTGTGTAAATTTTGAATATCAAGGTGAGAATTATTCAACTTACACAATGCATCAGAATTTATTCTCCTCACAATAAATAAGATTTGAGTATTTGAAATTTTGAAGGTTTACCTTATTTTATATTACATTTATATATCCAGACTAATTATCCAAAGTAACACCTAAGTATTTGAAATTGTCAATCAAATGATTTGCATTAAAAAAAATATTGATCAAATATATTATACCTCATTAAACAGTCTAGATTGTGTTTATTGGGACGACAAATAGTTAGCTAACAATTTGATATATACATGGGTCAATTTCAGTTTTAGCCCTCAATAATAGAGGAAATATCATCAAATTGATTTCCTTATCTCTTGTATAATAACCTAAAATTGGGTAATCTTTTTCTCAAATTGCATAACAACATGTAATCCTCAACTTTATGCTTGTCTCTCCAATTTGATTATTTAATAAAAGTTGGTTGGAGCTTTTGATTTCACAAAAAATGTATAAGATACATGTAATAATAGCCATGACAAGCCCCCCCCCCCCCCCCCCCCCCCCTTTTTGAGAGAGCATGACAAGCCATTTTCAATAAAGCATAATTGCAACAATAATCTATTCCAATCTTTGGATGTCACTTAAAAAACAAATAAAATATTTATTATGACATTATATTTTAATCTTGTATTTTTTTTAATGTGTATAATATCTTTTATAAAGTAAAATATTAAAATAAATTGTAGTGAGAGAAGAAACATGAGTGATGAGAAGATACAAAAAAGAAAAGAAAGAGTTATAGAGTAGGATAGGGAACACAAGTTGGTGGAATGTGTATGCAAGAGCATAGTTGTCCATAACAAGGATTGATAACCCAACCATTATTGTCATTTTCTACTACTTCCCAAACATCTTCTCACCATGTTTCCATCAATTTAACAACCGACATGTATTCGAATTCCACCGACACTTTATAAATTAAATCTATTATTATTTTAAATTTCATTTTTATGAATTACTATATTTTCCATTTTTTTCGTTCGATATTTTCAAATAAAGTATCTTCCTTGTAGCTAGATCCAAATTTGGATTGATCAGATCCAATCCAACATTTCATTACAACTATTTATTCCAATTATTCTATCGCATCAAAATTTCCCAATATAATTTATTTTCTTTTTGTAATTTGTATGCAATTGCATGAAAATGCATTTATTGATATTTGATACACACTTCGAATAACGGTTACATATTAGCATCATAAATTGTGTGTCTTTGTATCCGTGATATCATAAAGTTAGGTATCTAGTGGATTATGAAAAAGAATTCCTAGTTGATTAATTAAGTGATATCCCTCCCTATCTTAAATAAATGAAAAAAGGTAAGCATGATTCGACATTTGATTGGTCATCACGCTCAAGGATATCTTAGCCTCTGTCGTCTTATATTGATATACCGAATCATACATGTGAAGCATATAAAATATTTATATCTGCCAATTATAAAATATTTAAAATATGGCATTATAGTTCGAAATATGTCAAGCAGAGGTTGGCCTATATAAGACCTAAAAATGGTTGGCGAAATTGTAATTCTTTTAAAAAAAAGTAACAATATTTTATTTCGATGTTTCGATAAATTAGTACTATTTTTGAAAATATGAAGAGGTGAAAAGGGTTAAAAATAATATTTCAGGCAACTCGATACAGACCTCATAAGCGAATTACATTTAAATAAATCAATAACTTAATATGCCAAAAAAAAAAAATCGCACACCAAGCACTACAAGAAAATCACAGGTTAACAAAATAAAAACGAAATAATGGTTAATCGTAAAAAACGCCAATTTTAAATATTTAAATAATTTTTGTCACCGTAGTTCGTTGGTTTGATTTGATAGTTATTTAATTTTAAAACAAAAACTGAACACAAATAAGTTAGAGTAATCTTAGATTAATGTATTAAATAATGAGGAGTTAGGACAACTACCCTGAAAAAATATAATCAGCTGTCACAATCAGTAGAGAATCGACAAAAAGGGATAATGTAAGATATCATATAATATTGGGTTTATTAGTTTAATCTCGTTGTTCAGTGCTTGTTTGTAATTGGGTTTCATTTTGGATCAGCCTCCACACAGCTTGCTTTTTCTACACTACAATAGTTAGGTTTACAATTTTAAACGCCAAAAAAAAAAAAAAATAGAGAGAGAGAGATTTAAATTTGTAAAATAGTAAAGGTGGAATTTAAATTCGAAGTTGCATTCACCATTGTACGTATCATAAAATATTTATTATTGTATTCTTGCGCATGATCGTCACTAGACACATGACACTCATTTTTCAAAAATCAATTCGTATAACTAATATTTAATTAAATGCTAAATAGAGATTAATAAATCTTAATTATGGCTTAATAAATTCTAGTTATGATTAATAAATCATAATTGAAATTATTAAATCCTAATTATGGATTAATAACTTCTAATGGATTAATTCTAATTAAAACCTTAATGGACAATAATTAATCGGCGGTTGCATGCAAGTATTTGTCATGCAATAGATGATCGGGCTTGATTAGTCAAAGTACACGGTTACTTCTAAACGACAAAATTATAAAAATACAATAATGGAAATAGCATATGATTAATGGGCTAACAAATAAAATACGATAAAATAATGAGTCTTCATGGATTTGGGCTTTGAAGATTCTCTTTAATGGACTGGAAATGTGGGCCCACTAATGAGAGTTATTGGACCAGATATTGGGCCATGCACAGTGATAACAAGACGGTAGAATATTCTTCTAGAATATGAGATATTCAATTTGGAATTACCAGCATTTTATTTCTATTTATGTATTTAATTTAATAAAGATCTACTGAATAGTTTAAAATTTTTAATAAATCGAAACTAAATTTTCGAAATTAGTGCAGATGTGTGCAACGACTTCTTCTTCTTCTTCCTTTTTTTTTGTCTTCTATTGCGAGGATTAAATCATATCTTAGAAAAAAAGAAATAAATCATAAAAATGGAAAATTTATAATAAAGTTTTTCCTTTTGTGTTGAAAAATATATATTAAAGTTAAACGATGTTAGATTCAAAATACTTAGAGAAAAAAAAATGAGGGGCTATCGATTAGTTATAAATTAGTTGGCTGTTCTCGTATTTTTGGAAAAATTACATAAATGTTTTGTGATTTTTTCTCTAAACAATATTTCTTTTTTTTTGGGAGATAAACAATTATCTAGTTGAAGGGAAAAAATGATAAGAGATTTGATAATAATACATACAAATACAAATTTTTTTTTAGATGAATTATCCAATGCTTTGTTGAACAAGGATAAATAATTTGACTGTAAATCATCACACGAGATTCTCATTGCAAAGAATGAAAGAAACAAATATACATGTAACCGATAATTTTTCACACGCGAATTTCATTTGCAAATAAAAAAAAAAGTTAAAAAATTGATTGATCGAGGAACTTGAACTGTCGCGTATAGCCGCAGTACAATTGACGTAGACGAGAAAGAAGGAATTAAGAGAGAGAGAGAGAGAGAGAGAGAGAGAGAGAGAGAGAGAGCCGTCGCATAACAGAACTAAGAATGAGGCCTCAAATAGTGTTGTTTGGAGACTCCATAACGCAGCAATCTTTCAGATCAGGAGGTTGGGGTGCTTCTGTTGCTGATAGATACTCAAGAAAGGTGTAATCTTTCGACTGTTCCTACGTTTATACTGTTCTGTTCCATATTTTCTATTTTTAGATGTGGGCGTGATGCATATGATAATTTGCCTATGTGCAGGTTGATGTAGTGCTTCGTGGGTATGGCGGTTACAACACTAGGTGGGCTCTGTTCTTGTTGCATCACATTTTCCCTCTGGTAAATTTTCATTCTTGATTAGCTTTTTCTGACAATATTTTTTTTTTGATTCATTTGTGTAGTCTGGATGTGTAGTTGTTTCGATCTGTTCTTGATTGCCTCTTAGCATCAGCTAATTCCTTTACTCTTCTCTTGTGATAAATCTGGATTGTTGTCGGCTTATATATATGTTTTTATGTTTAATTAGTTAGTTTTAATCAATTTCCCAGAAAGATTGCATCTTTGATCAACAAGAATGACAGTTGAGGTCTTGATATTGAGATTCGGTTTACTTTTCAATATTGAATTTACATTAATCCACCTCATACTTTGATGGATTGAACAAATTCGAGCTTGCTTGTTCGTCTAATCCTTCAAATGTTCAATCATATGTATTGGAGTTGTGGTTTGCTCCCAATTGTCTTGTATTTTGTTGATACAGTTTCTATACTATCTCATGCTTACACAAGATATTTGGTGCTTAGTTTATGAGAAGACTGTTATTTTTCATCAGTTATTACTGGACTTTATATGTTATATTCGATTTTATTTGGTATTCTTAAACTAAAACATGGAATTTTTTTTTCCTTATCTCAAGTAGGGATCTGAAGCACCTGCTCCAGCTGCTGTTACTATATTTTTCGGGGCTAATGACGCTGCTCTTTTAACGGGCACTGGCAAAAGGCAGCATGTACCTCTGGAAGAATACAAGGAAAACTTGAGAAAAATGGTTCAACATATTAAGGTATTTTTCCTACCTTTCGTGCTTCATATATGCGATCATTTTTTCATATAGAGGAATGTCTCAAAACGAATTCCTTTAGAAAGTATTTACTGGCAGATGTAGAGAACAGATTATGTTTTAAGAAGTGAGAACATTTCAAAAACAAAAAGTATTTTCCTAGTGAAACTTTTCAATGATTCTGCAAATGTCTGACCTCACTTTCCCACGAGTTACTGAAAGATTACAATCATGGATCATCAAGTCACTTCACTAGTCCAACCATCTTATGTTATAGCGTTTTAAATGGTTTTAGAGGACAATTGCAGAATCGTTCCCCCAAAACGCATGTCGTGCTCATAACTCCGCCTCCCATTGATCTGGAAGGGCGTCAAGAATTTGCCAGGTATAAGTATTCTTGGTTTTTAGTGTTTTTTGGTGTTAGGCAGTGCATTGCCTCTTTGTTAACCGACTTTTTTTCCAAGCTGCTTTAGAAAGGACTGCAGTTTTCCTTTATGCCTTTGAATATATCATAACGGGACGAAAAAGATAATGATACCCTGTTGATTGCACCTTCCAACCTTGTATATGAGCATATCATTAAGTGTGACAGATCCCCTTATAAATATCTTCGTTCTTTGTTATAGCATTAGTTTATGTTTGGATTTTTTGCAAAATTTAATTTCACCATCTCTAAATGCTATAGCTGCTCCATTACATGCTTCTACTCATTTCATCATCGACAAATTGCCTTCTTGGAATTAAGATGCAAAAAACTCGAGTAAACAATGCTGTTTCTCAATTTGGATTCTTACTGTTATGTTATACTTCAAACGTTTTTCTTATACTTGTAGCATACTTGAGTAGGTCTGTGTATGGTGATAAGGCCTCGAAAGTACCTGATAGGACAAACGAAGTTGCTGGGATATATGCCGAGCAGTGTGTTGCTCTTGCCAAAGAACTTGGTCTTCCTTCAATCAATCTATGGTCCAAGATGCAAGAAACCAATGGTTGGGAGAGAAGATTCTTGAGGTTAGTAATCAAATATCATTTAGAGACGGTGTATGGATTTTGTTATGTTTCTTACAACTAGCAGTTAGATTCTTAACCTTTTGAACATAGATGGTGTTTGATGTTAGTCTGAGGGAAAAGTTGAAGCTACCAAACGTCGTTGAATCACATCTAAGTCGACTTATTTCTGTACACAGTGACGGTCTCCACTTGACACCGGAAGGAAATGCAGTTGTTTTTGGGGAACTAGTCAAGATTCTTGATGAAGCAGGGTTCTCAAATCTGCCATTTGATTTCCCCCAACATTCCGAAATCGATGAAGAAAACCCTGCAAGTTCCTTCTCTCGGCAATGTGCTGCAGCGTGATAGATAATCTTGATCGTTACAGCAAATTTGAAAATGGTATTTGGAGTATAATGAATACTTAGATTTTGTGCCTTTTACCTTGCGTTTTAGGCTCTATTCATAGTTGCCTAAATTCTTTTGTGCCTTTTACCTGGCCTTATTATTATAATGAATACTTAGATCATGTCTTGTTTTCTTTACTGATACAAAATTTGATCCCAGTAAATTTCTTTGGCTTCCAGTTTTTTTGCAGAAGATCTCTCTCTCTCTCTCTCTCTCAAACACGCATATATGATTGAATTATCCGAATATCTCTAAATGAATTTTTGGCCCAAATGACAAACTTAATAAAGCCGAGACTTGCTAAGTTAAGGGCTTTTACTAATTTTCTTGAGAAACATTTCTTTAAAAATAAATGAATGTAAATAAAGTTTTTTTATCTGATAATTTTAGTATCCAATACTTTTCGAAACATATTTTTGTATTTCTACACCATATCTTAATAGCTTTCCCATTTCAGTCAAACAAAGTAAAAGGCAATTAACAAAAAAAATAAAAATAAATTGTAATTGCAATCAATTTTGTCATTAAATATTACCTTAAATAGCAGTAACTAACACTGGAATTAATGTAACCTAACATTAATACAGACACTGTAAAAAAAAAAAATTATATATATTGATACATAAACAACAAATATAAGTGTTTACAGTTACATGATATATGGTATTTCCGTGTGCTTGGGCAATTCCATAAGGATTTTATATGAGAACTTTATTAAGTTATAATAATGTACGTTATGTAAAAATTGCAATTATAATACTCCCTCCGTCCCATTCATTTATATAGGCGGATTGAAATTTTCACAGAGATTAAGAAAAATTATTGGAAAAGTAAATTTTATAGTAAATTTCTTAATATGCCCCTATTTATTATTTGACTATGTATTTTTTATGAGTTAATCAATGAATTAAATAGAGATATATTAGTAAATGAGCTAAAAATTATTACTTTTTATGTAAACAAGCCTATATATTTGGGACATCCGAAAAAGCAAAACAAGCCTATATAAATGGGACGGAGGGAGTATAATATTATTAATATATTAATATCATTTTTCATCAGAGGATCCAAATTGTTAAGTCTTACTAACAAATTAAGTGATTTAGTCGATAACCTACGTATTTAATCTTGTTAATTAAATTTGTTCCTTTGACTAAAAAATTGCTTGTCACATTAAATCTCCAACCATCAGATCAACCTACAAATCAACGGTCCGGATGAATTCCCATCACATTTAACGCCTTTTACTTCTGTAATAAATACAAATTTAACTGAAATATAGGAACGACTCAGACACAGATTTTACGCTGCAGCATTCTCTCTCTCTCTCTCTCTCTCTCTCTCACCTTTCTTCCTCATTCCTTCTGCTACTCCTCCAATGGAGTCCGACACCAAGCGTAGAAATGTCCATAATACCCCTCCTAGCAGTTTGAAATCTGAAGTAATAGATGATGATTTCTGCATAGACAACAACAACTTCTCATCATCTTCATCATCATCTCTGCAAGATTTCCATCACCTCGATCAGTTTCCCTTGATCAAAGCTTCGTCGTCGTTCAATACTGATATCGACGCGTTTGATCCCTTTTTCCACGGCTTCGATTTGTACGAGGATAGTAAACCTAGTTATTATGATCATGGAAATGGGAATATTGCCATGCATGGTGGTGGATTCTTGAATTTCGGCAACTATTATAGGAAAGATCTGTTGATGGAGATGGATACGGCCACGATCAATCATGATCCTAATCCTAAGCCGTTAAGCATCCTTGTTCATGATGAGAGCTCGCGCGTCGCGGCTGATCATTTTCACAGAGGAATTAACGGCGTTAAAAGAGGCAAATGTAGTAGTGCTAATGACAGTGGATTAGCATCGACTAAGAAGCTGTCTGTTGGCCGGAGGAAGGCGAAATCCGGCAAGGGGCAGTGGACTCCTGAAGAGGACAGGTTGATAAACATCTCTCTCTCTCCCTCACTCTCTTCATGAATTGATTTTTTGATGGATTTTCAGGCTGTTGATCAATCTGGTGGAGAAATATGGAGAGAAAAAGTGGTCGCGAATCGCGCAGTTGGTGAAGGGCAGGATTGGAAAACAGTGCAGAGAGAGATGGCATAATCATCTGAGGCCTGACATCAAAGTTGGAATTAAACCTAAGTTTCATGCATAATTAATATATTCCTATATAAACATATTTTGTTATTTCTAAGTTTGTGTTATATTAATATATATTTGTACCTAATTCACCAATCCTAGTTACATATTTTAAACATAATATAAATCAAAATTTCTCTAATTAATTCCAATCATATTCACGTTTATTTCTGACTTAACCTTAAGTCTTCAACATATCATTCATTACACATTTACACAAAATGAACAAAATTCTTGCATTATTTTGATGCAGAAAGCTATGTGGACAGAGGAAGAAGACAGGATTCTGATAGAGGCTCATGCAGAGATCGGCAATAAATGGGCAGAAATCGCGAAAAGGCTAGCCGGTAGGACTGAGAATTCGATCAAGAATCATTGGAACGCGACCAAGAGAAGGCAGCTTTCGCGAAGAAAATGCAGGACTAAATGGCCGAGGCCTAGTTGTCTTCTTCAGAATTATATCAAAAGCCTTCATTTTGAAAATGGCAGCAGCAGATTGAGGGATAGTACAGCTCCATGTTCAACTGCTGCAACTGATCATCATATTGATACATTTAATGATGCTGTTTCTGAGATGGATTTTAGCCCTTCTGACAACGTTGTACAAGATAATTATGAGATTGATGATGTCCCAGATTTCAGTTTCATGGATGACTTTCCCGGCCCCCCTCCACCGCCGTGTTTTGAAGTGGAGCTGCCGTTTGATATGCCGCCATTGATGCAGCATGGAGTGAAGGAAGATCTTGATTTTACCATGGGGTAGAGAGAGAGAGAGAGAGAGGGAGGGAGGGATCGAGAGAGAGAGAGAGAGATCATTATTGGTCAGGAAGAATATAAAAGCTAGCATATGGATTTTGGAATAATTTGGTTAATTATCTCTATAGTTTATTATTTAAGAATATATATAAAAATATGTCAATATAAATAACTGTATGCCTTCAAAAACACCAATAAAAGAAAGAAAAAAGAAAAAAGAATTTTTTTTTTGGGTAAAATGTTGAATAACACCATATCCTTGGAGTTGCACTATTTTTTGGACATGAATTAATATATATATATATTTTTCAATTAGATTTACAAATAGGTTTTGTGTTTGGGAATACTTACATGAAACCAGAGAGAATGAACTGTCAGTTGTTGATAGTAGAAAATTTTCTACAAGGCCTTTTGAACTTTTTGGCAGCAAATTAAACTTAATGTAATTCAATTCAACCAGTATTGATAGTCACACTGTCAAAATTAAATATTTGTACATAGTCTTAGCGTCTATATATACAACTCAACTTCACACTAAATTTTATAAATTTTCCGCACTAAACAAGATTCCTAACTATAATCCTGCTAAGTGGCAACGGACGAATTTGCCCTCGTCTGACCTAGTCGGTAGAGTGACGACATACGATGTGCGCTACACGGGCAGCATACATTAGAACCACACCATCTTGGATGTCCAAAGTAGTTTATCACACCACACTAATATCATCTCCAAATGTGGACAAAGCAAAGGGGGCAATAGCTACATTGAATGTTTGAGTTCCAACCTTATCTATATGCTTCATCTCATAGTCACCTTCCTGCAAACAAATAATCACAAATTCAACATTAAACAATGAACCTATTTTCAGACCAAAACCATAAACTTTAATTTCTTACACACATTTGCATTATTACAGCATAACAAAATCATATAAGTCCAGTTTTCAATCAATTGGACATCATACAAGTACAGAAAAAATTCCAATTTTTTTGACCATAATAATGAGAGCCAAATGTAGTAATAAATATTTCTAATTTACGCGTCTCACCATTCTGCCAGTCGACGTGCTTAACGGACAAGCAGATGAATACTCAAATCCTGTCTTAGGAAGTATAACTGGTTGTTCACCTATAACTCCAGTACCCCTGATCAAGAAGCATGCGATTTATAGTTCAAATAAGTTTTCGACTAAGCATAATATGTCGACAGAGAGGCACAAAATAGAGCCTAAGAAACTTAACTGGACTGTCTCAGTTCTCCCATTGGCATCAGTTATGATCCAATGCCGTCTAAGAAGTTGCACGGGGCGATCAGACAGGTTGGTAATTCTGATCCTATATGCATAAAAGTAAAGCCCTTTTGATGGCTGACTTCTACCTGCAATGTACACACTCCTCACTTGAACTCTAATTCCCTAAAAAAAATGCAAAAATAAGTACATGACAGATATTGATTCAACTTATAGAGAGAGGACATAAATTAGCCTCAAGAATCAAAGCATTTCAGCCTACTGTCATGACACGGGCCTTTTCCTGGCTGTAAGAGATATATGATTTCTCTACTTCGACAAAAGTTGTAGGTCACAAGAACGAGTAGTTTGACCATAAGGAAGGCCAGCAGAATCAAATCCAACTGTGACGACAAGACTTAGGTAAATAATGGTGCTTGTCTTACCAAGGTTGTTGCATCACTCGAGCACTTCAAAAGAGAGTACGGGGCAATTTCCTTTAACTCATCGCGGTAGGCAGCTGCATCCTAGAGTTGCATATAGACATACAACAAAATTAAAATTTCTGATATAGGAAGCAAACAGGGCCCCTTTTTCTTTCAAGAAGCTTACAGTTTCCATTGAGATCAAATTAATCTCATAATTGTTTCTCTATTTAAACAGTACAAAATTCTTTTCACAATTGGATTTAACTAGAAAAAATGTTTTACTAAATTATGGATTACACTTGAGCACATTTTGTCACCAACCACCATAAATTTCAAATGAACTTAGTATCAAACTCTTTGGTCATCCAATTTTATAAATCATCCTCCATAAAGTTTCGAAAGATTGAAAATCTCATCACGACCTTCATAAAAATCGAAGTGGAATAACAAAAAATGTGGATTAAGGCATGTATACCTCAAATCTTTCCTGTGCAATGGCCTCTTTCAACAATCTTTGAAGGCGCAAAGCCGGCTCCTCTTCCTCAAAAAGTTTCAGTGAATCGCGAAGCCTAGCCGCCTCCTTGTAATCCTAATGCAATCATCATTTTGGAACAATTCAAAGTTAAATCAATTTGCATACGAAAATTCTTGGCTTAAATGCACAAAATTAAAGACAAGCCTACATAACCACTATGTAATATCCAAAGCTTAATCCCCATTAATTCACTTCCACAACATTAGTTCAATTGTAAATTTGTAATTCGTTTCTTAAAACTAAACTTATATTCAAACTATAGATGAATTTACACGAACTGCCATAAGTTCAAACAATTCAAGAAAAAAAAAAAATCACACTTTAAATTTACAGAGGCATTCACCAACTTATTACTTATACACAAAATCATAACTAATTCATCATGAGAAAAGCTTCAAACTTTCCATCAAACTAGCTAAAGCATATATACAATTAAATGAAAACTGCAATAAATTTGAAGAATTTTTTTTTTAAAAAGCAAAAAAAAAAAACCAAAACACACACACACACCTCTGATTTTGCAGCAACTTCCAACTGCTGCTTCAATAGAGCGTATGTCTCCGTCCGTGATAGATTCGAACTATGGCTGGGATCTTGAACCGGACCCGAGCCCGAACCCGGATTGCTGCAAGCAACTATCCTGTTGACCCGCCAATTGTAGCCTTTTACGCTGCTTCTGACCCGACCTGTCAACAACAGCGCGTTGAAATCACTCACAGCCTTCAGATTCAGGCAATGCATTTTTGTAAAAACCACTTATTTTAATTTTTTTTGGTTTTTTTAATTTTTTTTGGAATTTCGAACTGTAGTTCATGAGTTCATGCCATTATACTTCTTTCATTGAGTGGACAGTGGAGGATAATTTGAGCGTGTAATTACCACAATGGGCATGGGGCGGGTCCTGCTTGAGCTTGGAGATTGGTGGCAATAAAGTGAATTCGCATGGGCCATGGATTTTTCGAATTTTCAGTGGTTTGGAGCCGTTTGAGAAGGGAGGAGATTTTTGCTGTTCAATGGGAGGAAATAGCGTTGACACGTGTTCAATTCGGTTATTTTCAGTTAAGTCAAGTGCAAATACGTAGGGCTAGACCTGCCCACGGGCCCTGAACCGGCGGTTCCGGGCCCGAGCCCGCCGGTTACGGTTTCACCGGAGAGTGAACCGTAACCGGCCCGTGTACACTGTACACGGTTACGGGCCGGCTTTTAACCGCGGTTCGCCCGTGTAAAACCCGCCGGTTCCGTTAAAAACCGGCCCGTTTTTAATTTTTTTTCTTATATATATATATATAGATATATATATAACATTGAAAATTAAGAAAATGAAACATAAATGAAAATGAACTAGTTTTTCATTAATACTTGAAAATTAAAATAAACATGACTAAATAGAAATTACAAGTACTTGAAAATTAAATTAAAGATTGTTTTTGTATTTTTGGAGCACTTTTTTCAACTTTTGTAATTTTTTTTTTGTAATTAATTGTTGTATATATATATCTTAAGACAATATAAGCAAAAAAATTAAATTTTACTTAGTAGTCATTGAATAAAAATATTAAATCATTTCTCATTAATATTGTTGAAATTACAACACTTGAAAGTTGAAATGAAAAAAAAGGGAAAAAAAGACTTGAGCTCAATTTTAATATTAAAATTGAGTTGCCTACGTATCCTCATAGAGGAATCAAAGTCCACGTAGTTCGATTACATTACATTACTCTCTACTCCCTAGTAGTTCTCGTCCACCGATCGATCACTCTCGGTGAACTCTTCGTTTGGGCTCTCGTCGCGATCATCCCAATCGAGCTCTTGAGCTCTAAGGTCGGCCCTCGACCAATCATCAAGCAACATTGTGGCTTCAATGTTTCTTGGTTTCATCGTTGATCTTCTTTGGTCCAACATGAGTCCGCCAATGCTAAAAGCTTGTTCGACCGAGACGGTGGATGCGGGGACGGCAAACAACTCTTTCGCCATGATAGAGAGTACGGGATACTCCGTTCTCTTTGACCACCACTTCATCACGTCGATTTGTGGAGCACTATCTTCAACACCAAAAACAAAATGACAACCCAAATACATATCTAATTCACTATTACCTTGGCCCCTAGGGAGTTCATAAGATCTATCTTGGTACATGCTACTTAATTGTTGAACTAAGGGATCTAAGGAGTTTAAATCAAGTGGTATAAATGAAGAGGTAGAAGTAGAAGAAATAGGTGCATTCATGTCAAGATCAATACCATGAGTCATCCTATATTCGGCAAAAAGAGATCTTAAAGTTCTTTCTAAATCATCTTTTATTTGAGTAACATTAGGAATATCAAAGAAAATTATTTCTCCATCAATTCGTACATTTAAAAAGTCCATTTGCTTAAAAGCATTATAATAAATATCTAACATTTGACAAACACCATCATATTTCCATTTAGGATCTAAGCACTTAGCTACTAGAAAAACATCCGGAATATTTCTAAAATATTTTAGCCATTTTTGAACCATAAAATAAATCACACCTTGCAAATTGGGTTTACTAAAACAATTTTTAAAGCTAAGTGCAATATACATGCAATGTTCCAACACACGAACGGAAGTACAATAATAAACACCCGATAATTGAACGGTGGCATTATTAAAAACCTTTAACAATTGATATAAATCCATGCATTGGTCCCAATAAGAAAGTAATAAAGTCAATTGAACCGTCGCAAATTCTTTTCTAAAAAATTCGCATAAATAATCTTTATACTCTAAAGTAGAATTAAGCATTTCATAAGTGGAATTCCAACGATGTGATACATCTCTAACAAAACTCCTATGTTGAATATTCTTATGACGACAATATTTTTGCCATTTTGTACCTAAAGTTATATTTGTATGCAAAAGGGCAACGGCTTTTCTAATTGGCATAACCGATTCATTAAAAATTTCAAGTCCATCTTGAACACATAAATTCAAAATATGACAAATGCATCTACTATGAAAATATTTTCCTTGGAAAGATGGATTACATGCTTCAATGAGTTCGGGAATACTAGCGGTGTTGGCGGATGCATTATCAAAACCAACCGAAAATACTTTATTAATCAATTGGTATTCATTTAAAACGGTTATAATTATTAAAGCAATATTAGTGGCCGTGTGTGGATCATCGAACTCCCTAAATGCAATTAAACGTTTTTGTAGTATCCATTTATCATCAACCCAATGACATGTTATTCCCATGTAATTATTTTGATGAAAACAATCCGTCCAAATATCGGCACAAATAGAAACTTTATGGTCTAAGTTTATCAAATATTTCATTAATTCCATTTTTTTATCAAAAGCTTGTCTTCTAATTCATCTAAGCATATTACTTCTACTAATTTTTTTAGCGGCGGGACAATATGCATCTTTTATACTTTCTTGATAGGTTATTTTATCGGCAAATGTAAAAGGTTGTTTTTCCATAGCACAATATCTAGCCATAACATCTTCGGCATGTGGATGATCATATTTAAATAAAGGGTGAGAAGACGTACCCGTCGCCGAGAAAGCGGTGCCACGAATTTGAGTTTGTGTTGATGCAATCCCGTATTCTCCCGGATGACACGTCTCCATGTGTCGCCTTAGTGTGCCATAGCCTCCTCCATGCGTCCATTTGTAGACGTTATTGCAATAGTTGCAATAGGCGTTGTATTTTGGAGGATCTCCGGGCTTGTCGCTAGGTGCCGGGGCTCTAGGCATTTTTTTAAAATGCTTAGTAAAGATATCCGACACAAGAGGTCGAGCCGTCGGTTTGTTTGGCGGCGCTTCGACTTCTTCTTCTTCTTCGTTGGATTGTTCTTGAGATTGCCGAAGCATTTCCTCCTCTTGACGATGAACTTGCTCGGCAAACTCTCGATCCTCTTGTTGTTGAAGTTGTTCCGCATACGCCCTTGATATTTCTTCGGCGGCCATTGCTCGAGCTTGCCGAGCCGATCTTCCTCCTCTTTTGGATCGAGGAGGAGCATCGTCTTGATTTTCGGCAACGCCTTTGCCCTTATCGACACGAGAGGAGGTCGACATTATGGAATATTGTTATGGATGGATTGGTGAAGTGTGTGGTGAGAGAAGTTGAGAACTTGAGCACAAAATTAACACAAAAATGAAGAATTTGAGCAACAAATAATAGATTGAATGCTTGAAATTAAATAGAGAGATATGAGAATTGGTGTGATTATTTGAGAGATTATAGTGTGGTATTTATAGGGTAAAATGGGGGGAAGGGAGGGGGGAGAGGGCAGCAGCAACGACTATTTTTCTAGCCGTTGAGCTGCTGCCATTGATGCAGCTGTTGTGCTGCTGTGTTTGCTGTCTTCTTCCCGTTGGAACCGGCGGTTCCGGTTCCGCCGGTTTTGACCGTTCGAACCGGCGCCACGTCACCTTTTTTTTTTTTTGTTAATAATTCCGGTTAACCGCCGGTTTTAACCGGCGGTCACGGTTTGAACGAAGGCAGGCCCGGAACCGGCCCTTGAGCTCACGGTTCCGGTTACGGTTCCGGCCCGTTGACTGCCGGGCCGGTTAAGAAACCGTTGACCGGCGGGCCGGTTCCGGTTAGGCCCGCCGGGCCCTCCAGTTTGGGCAGGTCTACGTAGGGCTGTCAAATTCCCGGGGCGGGCCGGCCCGGCCTGAGCCCGTCGGGCTTTTTGGGATAATCGGGCCGGGCCGGACAAAAAAAATTGCAAGAAAAGTCGGGCCGGGCCGCCTGGAAATTTTTCGGGACTGAAAATGTGCGGCCCAGCCCGGCCCGAAAATATATTTGTAGTGTAATTTGTCCGGGCTGGGCCGGCCCGAGCCCAGCGGGCCTTTACCCATTTCGGGCCGGGCCTAACATTGTGATGCCCGGCCCGGCCCGGCCCGAAAATGCTTCAAGCCTTAAAATTGGCAGCCCAACCCGGTTTCTGGCCAAGCCGGGCCGGGCCAATTTTGACACCCTTACAAATACGTAAAAGTCGTGTTTCAGAAAACGCTACTTACAACATCAAATGCAAAATGTATGTGACAAAATGGCTCTTAAAAAAAATGAATGTGGCAAAATGGTAATAAAATATAAGACTTGAATTATTAATATATGTTTAGGTATAATTAGTAGTTTTAAAAGGTATGAGATGTTAAGCACAATTTCAAACATTAAACACAAATATAGTTTACGAAAGACACTTTGTAAAAGATATCACATGCTTTTTTTTTTTTTGAAAAGAAAAGATATCACATGCTTAAATATGTTTACATATACATTTACATCCTAATTTATAATATATGCTATTTAAAAAAAAAGGATCAATATGAGAATTACATATAATGATAATAAACGCATACATATCATCTAAATGTAAAAACAATTAACTACTAATCTATACAACTAAAAAGAGCTACTAATGAGATGAATTTTGATTCAGATCTTTAGTCAATATTTGAGTGAGGCAGACTCACATAATTTTTTATAAAATATATAAGGTTATATTTTGATGACTCCTGTATAGAGTTGTCAAGTGGGTTAAATCAGTTCGGCATGTTGTTTTAGCAAATGGTGCAGCTTAAGTTAGGATAATCCTTGAATTGTGTCCCAATTGGACTCGTTTTGAAACTCGGAACTGCGTCTGCTTTAAATGTGTCTCTATTGAACCTATTTTTATGAAAAAGTTCGACCCAAACTCGATACTTGAACCAGGCAGAGCCTTTATACTGATCGATCGGACCCGTTTGACAACTCTACTCGCCTAGCAAATGATATAGTCAAAGTTTCTTTTCTCGTCCAAATCCCAATAAATATTTAGTAGTAGTTAAACATTAAATAAAGTTGGGCATACATCCTAATGAGGCAAGATGCAATCCTTATTGCACGGTGTTCCCTCACCAATTTATAATTAATGTTTGCCCACTACCACGAAGCTGAGCTGGCACGTGGGACCAACGGTTGGAAAATTGAAAACTTTGAAGAAGAGTGTGATGAAATTAAATAAGTACATGGATCGGCAGCTCAGCCGTCTCACGTGCCCCCGCATTATTAATTATGCCCTCGGCGCCCTCGTGATTCAATCACTCCACCACCACCACCACCACCAGTCCACCACCGCCGCACGAGGAGCAGCTCCCAACCAACATGCATGCTAAATTACTAAAATACCCCTCAGATGAGGTTCGATAAAATACAATTTTATACTCCCTCCGTCCCATGATAAGTGGCTATTTTCTTTTGGGCACGAGTATTTAGGAGAAGAGTGTTTAAAGAGTAAAAAGATAAAAAGTGGTGGAGCCCACATCTTTTGTGTGAGAGAGGGTGTTTCCATATTAGGAAAGTGACCACTTATGATGGGACAGCCCAATAAGAAAATGTGGCCACTTATGGCGGGACGGAGGGAGTAGATGCTACACCTCTTATAATGAGATAATACGAATATAGTGTTTGGGTATACACACAATTACATTTTTTTGGTGTTAATATTGGAAACTAAAATTGAAAATTGAGCAATATTGTAGGGGATATGAATCTATGTGTTGGCACAAAATAACTAAAAAGCTAGCTAGCAAACTAGATATATTGGACAATGTTGAACTGTTTATGCATTGAATAATTCGACAATAACATGTTTTTGTCACATTTTCTTGTCAACTATAATTATCATTTTATTTATTTATTTATGAAAAGCATTGGCATTTAGTTAATGCCTTCGATTAAAACGAGCCATCATCTTTTATAAAGCACGAGATCAGAAGGGAAAGGGAAAAAAAAATGATAGACAAACAAACAGCTCTGCAACTTCTCATTACATTGTATTTCACGACTTTTCCTTTTTCTCAATCTCATAAATCCAACCTAGCTATTTTATCTAAAAATAATAGATAAAGCACATTAACAAGACTACACATATTGCAACAACATGCACTTTTTTTTTTCATTTCAAAATGGAGTTTAACTGATATTGAAAAATACATGCATAAATAAATGATCTAATATTTTTCACGTGGGTGGAAAACAACGTCATATCACTTGAAATTTTAGGTGCCGGAAATATCACATTAAGACATAATTGTAAGAAAATTAAAAAACACTCGTAAAAATAAATTGATATTTACTTCAAAATAATAACAAGATGCCTAACTTGATAAATTCTTTATTTTGGCGATAAGAAATGCCAAAAGGTAATAAAAGTACATGAGGCGAAAGTCCAAAAGATAAATGATAAAGTACAAGAGAAAAAAAGTACAAAATCAAAATACAGAAGTAAAGATTAGAAAAAAGAATAGTGAAATTGCAGGGGCACAATTTGTTAATTATAATAAAATTAATACTGTTTAGATAATTACAGAATTACGAATATTATTATTTACATACCATTAAATTCATAAAACTCTAAAACAATCCAAACAAACACCGTACCCACTTAATCCTCCAACTTTAAAATATTGAATTTCACATAGATTATTCTAATATTACGTTTACAAAACAATACTAAAAAAAATATTACTCAACCTTTAATTTTCACCATTAAATAACATTTAACTTTAAATACCAAAATTAAATTTACAAAACTCCAATCATATTCGGCTGCTAATATTTGTAGCCATAGAAAGAGGGAAGGAGAGATCGACGCAGTCAAAAAAGAAGGTAAAAAGTAAAAGTTAACGGTAGCCAATACAGCAAGAAAAGGTAAAAGACAGAAGAATTCATTCAGTGGTTGGGGAAAACGAAAAGGAAGCTGCGGTACAGTCAGACAAACAAACAAACAGTGAAAATTGAATGAGTGAAAGAAAAGAGAAAAAAAGATGGGGAGAGAGAGAGAAGGAAGAGAGAGAGAGGGGGCAAAAGTTTAGCCCAAAATATGGAGAAGAGAAGAAGATTTCTTCAACAGCAATGCGAAGGAGTAGTCCTCTTCTTAATTTTCTCGCACCAACTACAATGCATCATCACCAATACCAATGAATGGAATCCTTCTTCCCCCCTTTATTATTTTTTCTTGTTTTCTTTCCTTACCAAAAACAACAATAACAACTACAGCTCCACCACCACCATCCACTTTCATTATTATGGCAATTATTATTCTTATTCCCGTTTCTTTTCTTTCTCACTTCTCCTTCTCTCTCTCTCTTTCATTATTATTGTTGCCTTGCACCATCCCTTCTGCCCATTTCCCTTCAACCAACACCAAAAATTGAACTAAACAACCCAACAATTTTTCTGGGGTTTTTTTCCTCCCTCGCCGATCAAGATTGTATTTTTTTTCCTGAATCGGAGCTGATTTTTGGTGAGTGATTGGTTCTTGATTTGTGGGTTGTATTCATTTGATTTGTGTGAATCTTGGTATTTCCTTTTCATTAGTTGGTTTTAGGTTGGGAGTTGATGATATTTGAAGGAATGCAGATTATCTTATTCTGTTTTTTCCCCCCTTTGTGACTATTTATCAATGATTAATCGATCAGTAGTATATATGTATAGATTACTGAAAAGAGGTTAAACAAGTAGTGGGAATTGATTGCAACACAGATTGGTGGGATGTTCTTTGGATCTTGATTTTGTAGTTCAATTATGTTCTTGCTGTAAATTTTGCTCTTTTTTTTTGGATTAAATTGAATTATATTTTTCCTGAGATTATAAAGATTTTCAAGATTAATTTAAGTTTATTATACCTGCTAAAATCTCACCCTTTTCGTTTTCTAAAGTCATACTGTTTGAATTTAGTAAATTGCTTGAACCGATAAATTTGTGTGTATTTTAGGAAAATGTTAGGAGGAGGAGGAGGAAGTAATGGAAATACGATGTTCCCTGGTTTTGTAGAGGAAAATCGAGTCCAATACAATAACAATACATTGCCTCAACTACAGCTATTTGCAAATGGTGAGTGTTTTTCTTGTTTGTGAATTGTAATAGAAATGTGCTTCTTTGACATAGTTCCTTATTACCTATGGTGCTTTTGTGATTGTTGGTAGAGCTTTTATTTTGATTTGTCATACATTTTGCAATCAACACAGGGTATATTTTAACCGAAGTAATAAAAAAAGAAAGATTATTGCTTTGGATTTTGAGTTCTTATGCAGCCCTCAACTCAGGGCTACTGAAATCAAAAGCCTTCTTCCAATCTTATCTCGTTTTACATGGAACGAGGAAAGATGTTAAAGTGTCCAATTTTGTTTATCAGCACGGTCAAATTAGTTCTGATTTTGAGTTCTTATGAAGTGGTCTGTGCCATTGTGACAAGGAGATAATTTGTTTATCATCTAGTGTTACTGGCTCAAATTGAAGATTATTGTTCGAGTTGCCAATATTTGTGTGGATTTAATTGAATTGTAGTCGTTTTTCTTTGAAGAGATTGCAAGAATGTGGACATGAAACAAGTACTTGGCTTTATTTGGACATTGGTATTGTTTGACTATGTTCTCTTTCAAACCAAGTTTTTATCGCGCTTATTTTATCGAGTTTACTGGATTCGTTTAATTGCCATTCCAAGCTGGTTTTCCATTAATATTAGCTACCTGCCATTGATTTATTTTAGCAAGATGCTTCCTTTATTCTTGAAAGATGTTTAGTATAGTGTGGCTTATTAATTTGCATGCTCTAATGTTTGATGGGTTTATGAGAATGCCTTAAATGTTCACTGTCGTCTCTCGGATATGCAACTTTGCCAAAGATCCTCTGCTATGTCATTTTTTGGTAAGATACAAAGAAAGGGGATAGAATTGGAAAACTAGCTCGCCAATTTTGGACTTCTTTTCGTATTTCCTTTATTCCTCTGATTATCTAAATGCACGTCACAATAATGATACTCTAAGGTTGAAAATGATCTTGTATGTTTCTTATACTTGTCCTAGAAATTATGTGAGATTCCAATTACAACTATTGTCCATGTCTTGAATTTGTTGTATTTATGCTTTTGATTTTGTCTTCTTGTTCTGATTAGCTCATCTCAGTTCAACCTTTTCTTTGCTTTTCTCTCTAGCCTTATCCCTTTTCTTGAACTTTTCTGCAGTTCCAATTCAGTGTGGTGCTGGCGTTGGGACCATACATCATGTCGGGAACAGGCATGCCCCCACTGAAAATCGCCCTATCAACAGATGTGGGGAAGGAGACACTCTGTCCATGCAGCAGAAGCTTCACATATCTTTGAATAACAACTTTTGTCAGGACGAAGCTGCCCGTATTGGAACTGTTTTGAACCCCAATCCTGTATCAACAGGTCTCAAACTGTCGTACGAGGAAGAAGAGCGCAACTCCTCTGTCACTTCTGCCTGTGAGAACATGAAAAGCAATGTCCCCGTCATGCTCTCCCTTGGCAACACCGTCAAAATGGAGATAGATCGACAGACAGAAGAATTCAGCCGATATATCAAACTTCAGGTTTGAGAATATGTCAAAAATGCATGGTTTGAGTTAGAAATCATTATACACTACCATATTTGTAATCTAAAATGTGAATTGCCATTTTTGGGTGAATAGGAAGATAATATCTTGAAGGGCGTACGAGAGATAAATCAGAGACACTCAGTCTCTCTGCTAAATGCCATAGAAAAAGGGGTGAACAGGAAACTTCAAGAGAAGGAGCTCGAGATTGAGAGCATGGACAGAAAGAACAAGGAGCTAGGCGATAAGATAAAGCAGGTCGCCATGGAAGCGCAGTCATGGCACTACAGAGCAAAATACAACGAGTCAGTTGTGAACGTGCTCAAGAGCAACATTCAGCAGCTAATGGAACAAGGCATGGCCCAAGCTCGTGAGGGCTCTGGGGACAGTGAGGTAGACGATGCGGTATCAAGCTCAAATCACCAGAGAATTGTAAGTGACTTGAAAAACAAATTACACCAAAACCAACCTCCTAGATGCAGAGCTTGCAACACTAGAGAAGTGGCGGTCTTGATACTGCCTTGCCGGCATCTGTGTCTGTGTACAGATTGTGAAGGATTCATCGACGTCTGCCCCGTATGCCAGGTGATCAAGACTGCTAGTGTTCATGTATACATGTAGCAAAGAAATGTATCAGAGTACTTGCAGTCATCACTGACATCTGTTGATGAAGTTGTACAAACTTGTTCATTTCAAGAATTGCTTATATTATATATGACTCATGTTTTTTCTTCCCATAAGGGAAAAAGAAATGGAATTATCACCATTTGATTTGTGTTTCTTCTCCTAGGGTTGTGTTTACTTTTGGTGGCGGTCTAATCTTTCAAATTGTCGATTATATGTATTGCCAATCTAATTTATGGCTTAACGTAGACGCCCCTTTTGAGATATTCTGTTGTGCATGAAGAATAGTACAAGTGCAACTTGCATCATGCATGAAGTCAAGCTCTTCTGAGGTCTTCTTTATGGGACATAAAATGGCCACAATTATTATATTCCCATATAATTCTTATAAAATATAATATTCTCTTTATTGAAGAAAATCGATTAGTATTTTTTTTACTTTTAAAATTCTAGTTTCTTTCACCTAACAAAAAAATCTTCATCTCCTTTTCATTGAGCACAAATCCTACTACAACTTCTCTACTTGCTATCTTTTCCTAGTCTTTCTTCTTTTCTAGCCCCTAACAACTCCAATCTCCACCCGGCTTGGGCCCGGACTCTTTTTTTTTTTAAATAATTTTATTAATTTATAATTACGGTTTAATAATATATAATTAGCTTATTCATTCATAATCATGATTCAATTAATGATCATCATCATGCATACTCCTCATGGGAGAATGTAACTAGGGAGAATAATTACGGATAATGAATTTTAATTAAAATTTATTAATCCTAATTTGATCGAAGTCGGTCCACAGCATAGTAGACTAGCCCAAAAACAAATAGGCAACAAAATGGTCATTATGTTCATAAATTGAAAACCTTGAAAAAAATGCGTGTTGAAAAAAAAAGGCAAAGTACGTGTTCTATTGGTTCATAATTTTCGACTTTTTGCAGTTATAATAACGTGAATGCGCATAAAATATATCCCAAAAAAAAAAAAAAATGCGTTGGTGGGATTATTAGTTCATTATTTCACTAATTATTATATTGTGGCAAGAAGTTGTCAAATTGTATTTTGACACTCATAGAATTATAGATAATCTAACAACTTGGTGGCCTGATTAGGATTCTAAAAGACGGACAAATATGAAGTATTTTAAGTTTCGTGCTTATTAATTATTATTATATACATCGGCCTTTATATGAATCGAACAAAAGATACTAGGACCACTTCTTTTTATTATCAACACACACGTTAGCATGTATTAAGGGGTGTTTGATCGAGCTTATAAGCTCTTTAAAAGAATTTAGAACACCCGCGTTAAGTTGGCTCATAGTTGGCTCGAGTCGCCTGATGCATGAGCCAGCCCGATAAACGAGGCAGGCAGATGAGCCTTGGCGCGATAGGATGAGCCCGACTCAAGAGGCAAAACGTGAGGCGCGTGCATTATATAAAAAAAATCGAATTTAAACAGCCCAACGACTATAATCGTCGGAATCCGTTGCAACGATTCGTTGGACGCTGGCAATGGATATTTTTTTTTTTTAAATTTCAATTATAAATACACCTATTTCCTTCACAATTTCTACACCATCTCTCTCAAATTCCTCTCCAATTTCCATCTTCATTCCTTCTCCAATTTTGTCGCCAAATGGATTCCAACGACCCTGATATCTTCACGTCTTCTTGGTTCCCCGACATGTCGGTGCCGTATTACCAACCGGGGGCTTGACCAAATCAACTTGAATGACGACGCTGATGGAGCCGCTAGCGTAGGATCTACACCAGAGCCGACGGCGGCGTGAGCAACCAAGGCGAAGGGAAAAAAGATGGTTAAAGTGGAGCCGATGGAGGAAAAAAAGAGCCATTCTTACACAGTCGAAGAAACTGACATCCTCGCTCAAATTTAGATCGAGGAAACAAACGATGCAATCCGTGGTTTCAACCAAAAGGGTGAAAAGTATTGGGAGAGGATGGTTGAACGGATCAATGCCATGATGCCAAAGCCGTTCACTCTCCGACAGATCAAAAGTCATTGGGAAAGGGTCACCGGCGAAGTGAAGATCCGGGAGAATTCGAGGACAGCAGTGTTTTCGAAGTGGCAAAGCGGCCATAGGACAACATGATCAAGGAGAAAGCGCAGACCTTGTTTATCCCCAAAAACAAGCGCATGTCTTATTTACCCCAAAAACAAGGGTGTTCCATTCAAGTGTTTCAATGCGTGGAAGATTCTATGTGTCAACCACAAGTTCAAATCATTATATTTTGAGGGCAACATTCATTCCGCCAAGAGGAGCAAGACATCGGCCGACGGCGGTTTCATGACATCCTTTGCCAAAGAAAATGTTACACTGACGGGGCCCAATATCGTTGGGCCAAAGGAAGTTGAGGTGCATGGGCCGCTTACAACAAATAATCCACCAAAGGAGAGCCCAATAGCGGAGGGAAAGCCCGTGCGCATCAGGAAGCCACCAGCTCGCTACAAGGATTATGATATGGAATAGGAATAGGAATAGAGTTTTGTCGCTACTGTTAGCTGGTCCCCTCCTTTTTTCCCTTGTTCCTCTCTCTCTTTTCTGTTAGGAGTATCTGTGAGTTGGCAGTAGTAACGGGTATGCCAGAATCATTTTGGCTATAAAGCAAAACCTCTTGTACAAGAAACAGTAGAACTTGAATGAAAATTTGCTTTTATCTTTCTTTTCTGTTTCATGTGGAGTAGGCTCGCTCGAAGTAGCCGCTACTAAGTTAAATCGTAATATTTTGGTGCTTTCATTGATTTCATGGCTGAATCCGAGGTTTTGGCTGTTGTTAAAGCTCTTCAACTTCAGTTGGAGAGCCATATCTCGGCTACCAGTGGTCAGTTCGCGGCAACCAATACCACCCTTCAACGCTTTATGACTTCTGTTGACAACCGTTTTCAGGATCTCTCTGGCTCATCGTTTTCTCCACCTCCGCTACCCGATTTGAATCTTCCGCCACCGTTTCGCTCCATGAAAATAGAGGTTCCTCGCTTCGATGGCTCCGATCCGTCTGGTTGGATCTTTCGCATCGAAGAGTTTTTTGATTTTCATCATACACCGGACGCGCAACGACTACGTATTGTTTCTTTTCATATGGAGGGTCGCGTTGCTGCTTGGTTCCAATGGATGAAATCGAACCATCTGCTTTCCACCTGGCCGGTGTTCATCCACAGTCTCCGTCATCGCTTCGGTGAATCCCTCTATGACGACCCCCAAGGAGCCCTCTCCAAACTCACTCAGAAATCGACGGTCGCAGAATTCCATGCTGAATTTGAAGCGCTCATGAACCGTGTGCAAGGGATCTCGGAGCAGTTGCTTATCAGCTTCTTTGTGTCTGGCCTGAAAGCAGACATTTGCCGTGAGCTCTCGTTCTCGAAGCCGACTACTATAATGGAAGCTTTTATGCTGGCTCGAGCTTATGAGGCTCGTTTGGAAGAAACCCGTCATGATCAGCAATGGTCCGCGCGGACACCGGTGAAGGCCACGCCAATATCCTCTGTTCCGCCGTCATCTTCTCCACTACCTGCTATGCCGGTGACATCTGCTCCTAAAATCACGGCACCAGTGCTTCTCACTGGTCCGATTCTACCTATTCGTCGTTTCTCACCTCAAGAACTACGAGAAAAATGGGAGAAAGGTATTTGTTACAACTGTGACCAGAAGTGGTCTTCCGGCCACCGACGACGACGATGACGAGCATGACAACCCACTTTTAGAGGACACCCCATCGCCGGAACAGCCACCAGACACCACCATATGCGGTGACATCTCGAGTTTGAATACTCTCTCTGGACTGGGTCGGCCGCGGTCGCTTCACCTTCGAGGTGCCATTCATCTTCACGTCATTTGGGTCCTCGTCGACAGCGGAAGTAAACATAACTTTATCCAACCGGCCGTTGCACGTTCCTTAAAGTTGGAAACTACAGAGATCCCTCCATTCCGCGTCTACGTCGGCAATGGAGACTACATCATTTGTTCCCACTTATGCCCGGCGGTACCGATTGAAATTCAAGGCCACTATATTTCTGTGGATCTTCATGTTCTCAAAATTGTTGGGCCGGCAGTAGTCCTGGGAATTCAGTGGCTGCAAACATTGGGGCCCGTCACACATGATTATGCGAGCCAAACCATGACGTTCTCTAAAGCCGGTGGCTCTATTACGTTGATCGGTGACCCCACTATTGATTTACAACCAATATCATTCTCCCAATTACAGGCGGCGGCCCATAAAGATGAAATTGATTTGCTCTATTATGTTTATATCAGGCCTAGTCCAGATGGTGATGGGCCAGCCATATTGGGCCAATTTTCACCACCAGAATCCACTCCAGAGGCCCTATCTTTGCTGTTACAGCAATATATACACTTGTTTACTCCACCGATAGGGCTTCCGCCGCACCGTACCATCGATCACCGTATCCACCTTCTTCCTAATACTTCCTCGGTCAACGTTCGTCCGTATCGTTATCCCCAGTTCCAGAAACAAGAAATGACGAAGTTGGTTACGGAGATGTTGGAACAGGGCACTATCCGGCCGAGTCAATCGTCGTTCTCATCCCCAGTGTTGTTGGTCCGCAAGAAGGATGGTACCTTCCGATTTTGCATGGATTATCGCGCTCTCAACGCTGTCACCGTAAAGGATAATTTTCTAATACCAACAATTGATGAATTGCTGGATGACTTAGGTAAGACGCGTATCTTCACAAAGCTGGACTTGCATTCTGGATATCACCAGATTCGTGTTCACCATAGGGACATCGCCAAAACAACATTTCAGACGACGGACGGGCATTACGAATTCCTCGTTATGCCGTTTGGTTT
Source organism: Agastache rugosa (assembly GCA_031470985.1). Lineage (NCBI taxonomy): Eukaryota > Viridiplantae > Streptophyta > Magnoliopsida > Lamiales > Lamiaceae > Agastache > Agastache rugosa. The sequence continues at coordinate 32,152,329 of CM062605.1, forward strand.
GTGTAACGCACCTTCAACTTTTCAAGCCACTATGAATCAATTGTTTGCTCCTTTCTTGCATCAATTTGTTGTGGTTTTTTCGATGACATTTTAGTTTACAAAACTAACTTGGAAGAACATGTATCTCATCTCCGGCAAGTTCTTGATTGCCTCAGTAAACATGAGTTTGTGCTCAAGGCCTCTAAGTGTGTTTTTGGTCAAAATCAGTCTCATATTTGGGCCACATCGTATCGGAAGGAGCAGTAACAGTTGATCCCGAGAAGATTGAGGCGATGTGCTCTTGGTCTACTCCCCAAACTGTGAAGCAACTCTGCGGCTTCCTTGGCTTAACCGAATATTATCGGCATTTTGTTCGTCATTACACCGGGATCGCTTCCCCCTTGACTGATCTCTTGTGTAAATGAGCTTTTCAATGGAACCCCGAAGCAGAGAACGCTTTCACGGAGCTCAAGAATGCTCTGTCCACTACACCGGTGTTTCGGCTGCCTGACTTTGCGGTCACTTTTGTTGACGAGACAGATGTTTTAGACACTGGCATTGAGGCCGTATTGATGCAGCAAGAGCAGCCCATAGCATACTTTAGTAAGAAACTATGCCCTTACATGCAGGCCGCCTCTACATGCACTAAAGAACTTCTTGCCATTGTGGAATAGGTACATAAATGGCGACAATATTTATTGGGGCGTTTCTTTGTTGTCCGAACAGACCATAAGAGCATCCGGGAGGTTCTCCAACAGACAATTCAAACCCCGGAGCAGCAGAAATACGTGAGAAAACTCTTGGGATTTCATTTTCGGGTCGACTACCGTACCGGTGCATCAAATAGGGCCGCCGATGCCTTATCCTGACGACCCGGTAAGGAGCCTTTGGTTGAGAAAGCATCAACAGAAAATACACACTCTTATGTTCTCCAGAGTTTCCCTGTAACGGAGCTGTTGGAGCTATTGAGCCAGGAAAAATGCTTCTTGTGCCGATCTCTTCGAGTTACACCGTCGGTTTTTGGCAGGCGAGCTTAGCCTGGATTACTCTCTCTCCAATGGACTCCTCAAGTTCCGCTAACGCTATTTCATCAGTGCAACTTTGAAACTTGTCCCCCGGCTCCTTCATGAGGCTCACTCCATGTTAATGGCCGGGCATGGTGGGGTAAAAAGAACCTTAGTCAGACTCGCTTCCACCTTCTATTGGCCGAAGATGCAAGCGGATGTGAAGGCATTTGTGGCGGCATGTTTAGTGTGTCAACAAACTAAATACTCAACGCAACCCCCGGCGGGATTACTTCAGCCGCTTCCCGTCCCAAATCAAGTATGGGAAGAGATTACCATGGACTTCATTACCGGCCTGCCGCCTAGCCGAGGATACACTGTGATATTAGTTGTTGTCGATCGCCTCACTAAATTCTCTCATTTTGGGATGCTGCCTACATCTTTCACAGCAACATCCACTGCAATTCTATTCCTTAACATGGTAGTTAAGCTGTATGGCTTCCCGAGCTTTATTACCTCCGATCGAGATCCTATCTTTTTAAGTGCTTTTTGGCAGCAACTTTTCAAGCCCAGTGGAACTTCGCTCCGCCATAGCACTGCGTTTCACCCGCAGACGGACGGCCAAACGGAAGTAGTAAATCGCTCGGTGGAACAATACCTTAGAGCTTTCACCATGTCTCATCCTACAACATGGGCAACTCACTTGGGATGGGCAGTACCCTCAATACCTCCTACTGCAGTAGTATACGGATGACGCCATTCGAGGCCCTTTATGGAAGACAACCTCAAATGATTCCTCAATACACCGCCGGGGCCTCTAAAATTGAAGCCTTAGACGAATTGCTGCTACAGAGAGATGCTCTGCTAACGCAACTCAAAGAAACACTCCAACGAGCTCAGTTTTGTATGGAACAACAAGCAAACTGGCACTGGCGGGATCTCGAATTTAAGATGGGTGATAAGGTTTTGGTCTGGCTGCAGCCCTATAGCCAAGTTTCTGTTCGAGGTCGCCGTTCTCCCAAGCTCGCACAAAGTTTCTATGGTCCATTCACCGTCACGGAGCGGATCGGCAAAGTAGCTTATCACTTGGAGCTCCCGACTTCCAGCCATATTCATCCAGTATTCCACATCTCCAAACTCAAACCTTATGTCGGCAACGGAGTGACTCCGGTGTGCTCTCTCCCTGATGACTCTCGAGATGCACGACCCGCACCACAACCTTTAGCAATATGTGGTGAGCGCACAATCATCACAACGGCAGGACCCCAGCATCAGGTGTTGGTGCAGTGGCGCGGCGAGCCGCCGAAATGCTCGACATGGGAGGAAGCAGCAGGAATTCAGCGTCAGTTCCCAAGTATCAACCTTGAGGACAAGGATATTTTGGAAGGATTGGGGAATGTTACACTGACGGGGCCCAATATCGTTGGGCCAAAGGAAGTTGAGGTGCATGGGCCGTTTACAGCAAATAATCCACCAAAGGAGAGCCCAATAGCGGAGGAAAATCTCGTGCGCATCAGGAAGCCACCAGCTCGCTACAAAGATTATGATATGGAATAGGAATAGAGTTTTGTCGCTACTGTTAGCTGGTCCCCTCCATTTTTCCCTTGTCCCTCTCTCTCTTTTCTGTTAGGAGTATCTGTGAGCTGGCAGTAGTAACGGGTATGCCGGAACCATTTTGGCTATAAAGCAAAACCTCTTGTACAAGAAGCAGCGGAGCTTGAATGAAAATTTGCTTTTATCTTTCTTTTCTATTTCATGTGGAGTAGGCTCGCTCGAAGTAGCCGTTACTAAGTTAAATTGTAACAGAAAGTATATCGACCCGGCCAACAGAAAGTATATCGACCTGGCCAATATGTAACAAGGCGGTGGCGAGGGCGGCCAAGGAAAAATGAAAGCAAGCGGCGACCCCTTTCTCCAAGGTCTTGAGCTTTATGGAATCAACGAACATCCAACCTTGCCTCTATCTCCGAGTAAAAGAAAGAGGCAATCTGGTTGAAATACGACGCTCTTGACATGAAAATTCTCTACATGGACACGTCGAGAATGACACCGGAACAACTCCTCATACACGAGCGAAACGTGGCTGAGGTACTCGCACGAAGAGGAATGTAATTTTCTTTTATTGAAATTATGTAATTTTCTTTTATTTAAATTATGTAATTTTCTTATTTTCAAGTAATGTAATTTTCTTATTTAAATTAAATGAAAATTCAATTTTTCAAAATTAATTCTGTTGAGCCACACCAATGCAGCAGGTGGCTCGTCAGTGAGTCCAGGTCGCAAGCCACTAACTAATTTAACTAATGTTGATGCTCTTATAAGATATTTTAGAACTAATAACTTTTGAAAAATGTTTGGTAAAAGAAGATCTCAAAAAACTTGCAAGATTTAAAAATAAGTTCCAACAACTTATAAGCTCCAAAAAAAATTAAGTTGATCTACCATATTTTATTTTTTCATCTAATAAGCTCATAAAATATTTTATAAGATATTGGAACTTATAAACTTTATAAAATAAGCTTACCCAAACATCTTTTGTGTGTCTACGGTCATAATTTTTCTTTTTTTTGGTCTCTTTACGTCAAATTTGATCAAATTATAATTTTGAAGTTGGTGGCAAAACTATTTTTAGTACCCAAATACATGACATAGTAATAAACACTTTAGATAATTAGTTATATTTTGAATATTCATTCAGATTTAGTTAATAGTTAATTTAATTTTCTCACCTCCGTGTACGTACCTGACCCACAATGTAGTCCAAATTAATCCATTTATAGAAAATTCACTTTCCTACCTAACTATAATTCGCATAATAGATCAGTGGCCCCACAAAATAACGCAGAATATCCCATTCCCCTCTCTCCTCTCTCTCTCTCTATATATATATAGACGCAGACATTCCGCGATTCCGACTCTGATACACCCTCACGTCACCATTTTTACGCTCTTACTTTCCGCCCACCTCGCTTCTCCACGGAGCCGCCGACCCCACCACCACTGCCATATTATACATACAACAATACAATCTCTCTCTCCCCCCCCCCCTCTCTGTGGGAAAAATGCAGGGCGTGGCTATAGCTTTCTGTCCTTCACTTTCTCTTCCCGCCACTCCTCGGAAGATCGCCGCCGCCGCCGCGCGATTCAATCCCATATATCTCACCTCGTCGGAGCAACTGCCCCTCAGAAATGATTCGTCTCTATCGCTTGCATCCGCTTCTTCTTCGGGACGGAGATTGAGTCCGATTGGATGTTCGCTGAAGCAGAGCGGGTTGATACCGAGCCCGAATTTTGGTAATTCGAAGGAAGAATCGGATGCCGTAGTGACCAGGGCAACGGTGGAGAGCTTCGTGCCGGAAGAGAGCCCGAAATCGAAGAGCTTCGCGGATACTTTGGTGCTCGGGACGCTTTTCGGGCTTTGGTTTATTTTCAATATCTACTTCAATATCTACAACAAGCAGGTAGTTTCTCTCTCTCTCTCTCTCTCTCTCTCTCTCTCTCTCTCTCTTCGTTCTTCGATTTTGATGTATTTGGATGTTGTTTGCTTGTTAGGTTCTCAAAGCTTTTCATTACCCGGTTACAGTAAGTCTAGGTCAATTTGCATTTGGGACTGTCATCGTTATTTTGATGTGGACATTCAATCTCTACAAACGGCCTAAAATCAGTGGAGCTCAGGTATTCGATATGGAATGCCTTTTAATAATTTTTTTTATATTTTAGTTACTAATCTAAACAATTGATTATGATAATATATTCAACATTGGCAGCTAGCTGCAATTTTTCCATTAGCAGTGGTGCATACCTTAGGAAACCTCTTCACAAATATGAGTCTCGGAAGAGTTTCCGTTTCATTCACTCACACAATTAAAGCTATGGAGCCTTTCTTCTCAGTTATCCTCTCTACTATGTTTCTTGAAGAGGTAATGATCTGTGAACTTTTATCATTCATTTCCAATAACTGTTTAAATAAAACTAAGTATTCTTGTAAATGGCTTGATTGTTGGGAATCCTCATTTGGAAAGAAAAAATCCAAATTGCTCGAGATTTGGTGCATTGACTTTTCTATTAAATACCGATATTTTTATTGGCGTGTTTATTATGGAGTCTCTGTTTTTGTTGGTAATTTGGTTAACAGTAAGCACAATAAAAGAATGTTAAAATAGATAGTTATTAATTTTAGCATGTTTGGAGAATTAAAGGGAACAATTAGTACAAAAATGTATTTGAAATTTAGAATATTCACTTTCGTACTCATAATGCCACAAACTGAAACCGAATAAAAACAGAATTATGGTAGAAATGAAAACTGGGTACTGATTGAGAAATCCGAACTTATTGATCTGATTCAATTGGCTCTATAGCTCAGTTGGAGATAAAGATTAACTGTATTATGTCCACTTGTAACATGTTCTGCATTTTGGTTCGATGCTTTTACTTTTTCATGCTTGGTTTTAATTGTGTAGTTTAGCAATGATTTTTTTAATTAAGCACTTGTTTTCTGTTTGCTCTTGTTTGAACAGTTCCCTACAATATGGGTAGTGTCCTCTCTTGTACCAGTCGTCGGTGGAGTTGCTTTGGCATCAATAACTGAGGCCTCATTTGATTGGTACGTATCCATGGCACACTGTTGTCAATCAATGGTTGTCGACATTGCCCTTGTCTTGCAATGTACTAACAAATTATTGATTTCAAATTTCTTCACAGAAGTTAAGCTATCTTTGTTTTTTAAGGGCGGGTTTTTGGAGTGCGATGGCTTCAAATGTAACAAATCAATCCCGCAATGTGCTCAGCAAAAAATTGATGGTTAAGAAAGAGGTATACTTGCGTTCATTGATACTATATGTGGAACTTCTTGATGTAAACTTTGTCCATATCTCGGTTAAATTCTAAATAAAAGAACAATTTATTAGCTCGAGTCCTCATAAGTTTTCTTGTAAGTCGTGCTTCAGCTTCGTGTTCTCTTCATGCAGGAAGCCCTAGATAATGTTACTCTGTTCTCAATAATTACTATTATGTCCTTCATCTTGATGATACCTGCGACGCTTTTCATGGAGGGTGTCAAGTTCACGCCTTCATACCTTCAGGCTGCTGTACGTAATTTATAGAAAATTTACTTTTCTTTTATTTGAATCAATTTAGTTTTCTTAGGGGTGTCTCTTTTATGTATTGGTTCAACACATTCTTGCTGATTATCATTCTTTATTATCTTCAGGGTTTGAATGTTAATGAATTTTACACTAAATCACTCTTGGCAGCCGTATGCTTCCATGCATATCAGCAGGTAATCATTATAAGATTTTATTTTATTTCATAACAAGACTTGCATGGTTTACATTGGATGGTATTTTAAACAGTAATCGTTCTTTATATTAATTTTCAATATCCAAGTAAACTTTCTGTTCACCCCCTGAAGTTGTTTTTAAGTTGGAGGTATTTAGACCCGACTGGCTACTCTTTTTTTATCTTTAGCTAATCGTTGTTCATGAATTCCTCCTTACGACCTATACATTAACGACTTCTTGAATTACCAATGCTGCTTACTTGCTCATATGATATTTATTTATATCTCTCATTAAGGCTCATTTGTTGCATAATGTAGGTTCACTTTCATCAAATTTATTTGGAAGTGTTTTCTGAGAATTTCATATTGAATAAAGTCATCAAGATTCAAGAAAGATAATGCGATGCTGCATCTTTTCCAATTATACGAAGTTCATCAGCATCTTAATATGCTATGCTATGGTTGATCAATATAAGTTTCTTGCCATAATCACTGGTGAGAGTTGTTTTTCCGCAGGTTTCTTACATGATATTGCAGCGCGTATCACCTGTGACCCACTCCGTAGGCAACTGTGTTAAGCGGGTGGTGGTTATTGTGTCCTCTGTACTCTTCTTCCGCACACCAGTTTCGCCCATTAACGCTCTAGGTATAACTGATTTACGACGTGAAAGTAAGATGATTGGTCAATCATAGTTCTAACCTTAGTGCTCTTCTTCTCGGTGTAGGTACTGGTATAGCTCTCGCTGGAGTTTTCCTTTACTCTAGAGTGAAGGGAATTAAGCCGAAGTCAAAGACTGCTTGAATTTCTACTGGTAAATTAATTCATAGATTACGATTAGAAGCATTGTTGCATAGTTTCAGCCATGTGTAGTCACGATATTTGGTTTTTTCTCAAAATTTTGTTGGCTTATTCTTTCAACGAAGTTGTAATTTATGGTAATGTAGTTTTGTTCCTTCATTGAACGAGAACAGAGCTCTTAAATACATGTATAAGTGTGTGTGTGTGTGTGTGAATGTTTTTTATACAAACTTACCATTTTTATAGTTCATTCTAGTATAGTTCCACAATTAAATAAAGCAAAATTGCAAAATTGTAAAAATTGTAAATAGAATAAAGAGGTTAATAATTGTATTTTCGGCAACTAGAAAGATAATGATATTACTCAACTAATATAAGAACCCTGAGAGATTCAAAAATCGACCAAAGACTTAAAAAATAAAAAGCATTGAAAAAAGAGAGCAAAGAAAACAAATCAAAATTCAAAGTAAACAAGGAATACGAAATTTGTACTCTATGGATCATGCTCAATTAATCCAGTACTATCGCGCACAGTAGCGCGACAATGGAAATATGTGTGTTATTATTACAAGTCGATTCTTTGCACGTTTCTTGGCTCACGTACTTTCTCGTATCACATAAAGAAAAGAAAAACGTGAAGGTGAGCTATTCAAAGAGCACGTGAATGAACTATTGTTCTTGCAAGGGTTGGTTGGAATGGCGTTTTTCATTCGGAACGACGTCCTGTTTTTAGTGCGACTTTATGGAAGAAGCGTGTTTCCTAAAGCATGTTCTCTATTTCAAATTGGTGGGGCACTAGAGTGTAAGTTGTTAGCTTTGGTCACACAGTTTTGGTTGTAACTGTCATGCAATTTTCGTTACTTGTTTCTTCTTTTCATTTATACTTCTCTATTTTTTTGGGATCGACGTTGGATGATCATACTGTGTTGACGAAGTTGCTCCTAATTTTAAGGTGCGCCTTCTAATTTTATTTTCCTTTTCATTATGATGTAATTTTGAAGTTATTTATTTGCTTTTTTGCTTCTCGTTTTTAAGATATATGTGATGAGGTTGTATTTCATTCTAGCACTGTCAATAGAAACCTTTTTAAATTTGTGTTCTTGTATTTCTTCATCGTTTACTTCCTTTCTTAATTCAGATCTTGATTTATTTAATGATGACATTATTGTATAGGGTAGTTCTTGTGGGATAAAATGCACACTTGCTTCTTTAGTATAGTCAAATAAAATTTGTAATGAAAAAAAAAAAGGATAATACTCCCTCCATTTCCCAAAAGTGTAATACATATTTGATTTGTTGTGAGGTATACGATATTAGTTGAACTACACTAATTTGGGACGGTGAAAGTATTATTTTGCAGTAGCTAGCTAGTCGAAATGGATATGGTATACCGTATACTGCTGAAATTTCATTATCATGTTTTCATTAATAAATTTAATAATTAAATTTTTAATTAAGATTTAGTAATTAATATATTGACCTATTTAAATGATATTTAGCGTCCGTAATTTTATTTTAAGTTTGACGAGAAAAGCTTAGAAAATAAAAGCTAGCTATGTTTTGAAGAAATGAGTAAGATGCACATAACTTATCTTTCTAAATTAATTAATAAAAAAAAAAGGTGTTGTGTGTATTTTTTTTTTAGTCTGCCTTCAACCTTCATGCAAGTTTGTAAGGATGTGGATGGACAGCGTGTCAATCAATTTATAAGTACTTCGATCCAAAAATTACCTCAATCAATCAAACCCCAAATTATTACAATAAAATTTGATTGAAACATCATTGCAGTTTCTTGTTTGCCTTTTCCACACAACATTTCTCTTCGTGTTAGATACGCCATTCCAAAGTCTATTTTGGATTTTATTTTCTCATGATATTCACACTTTTTCCAAAAGAAAAAAATAAAACAATACCAAACATAATATTAATATATTGTTGAACATACCTACTTGAACCCATTAGGTCAAGGGGAAAAGGCAGTCCGACCTCGCTCGAAAAACCATCAGGCTTAAAAGATGCATGATGGCCGAAGATCATTTCATAGAGTGAGTTTTCGGGTCGGACCCACGTGGCGGCGGGTGTAAAATATTACTCTCTGTGTCCCAAAAAGTTAGTTATAATTTTCTCATGATTTGATAAAAATATACTCTGAAATGCTATTTTATCATTTCTTAACATTCTTGTCGTGACCTTTAAAACTAATTGTTGAGACAGAAGGAGTATGATGCAACCTCATCCAAATTGAATCGGTCTGAAATGGATCCGACCAATTTTGATAGCTCTAATTAGTTTATAATTACTAATTTTTCCTACTCTTAACCTTTTCCAATTAAAAAATTAATATAAGAATATATATGTATATATGAATTATTTTTGTTTAAATTGCAAAATAGTGATGTGACCAGCTAATAATGCAATTGCGTTACTTGCGTACAAAGAAGCCTAAAGGGCTAGCTCCTTTACGTAGGGATCACGCCTCGACAAAATTGGATCATATTTTCTGTAGTACGTCGGTGTCGGTGCAATATTATTTCCAATAGAATTAATTAGTCATAGATTTTATTTTTGGCTCAACTTGAAAAATTATTGATAATTAAGGGAAGGAAGGGCATAAAATATCTTTTAAGTTTTTGTATTTTGACGAAAAATATCTTGTATGTATTTATCTTATATTTTCAAATAATTTGCTAAGCAAACTTGTTTAATATCAGAAAAATAATTTCTCAATTTCTTATGGACCAGCCACGCACATATTATAAAAAAGTGGATACATAATTATTTATTTGAAATTTATTCGGGAAGTATTACGCCGAATCGCAATATCTATGCGACCATACTATACTATTATGAGTGGTCCTAGTAATATATAGTATAATCTTTTATACTTTTCTTGTGAAAAGAGTTAATAAACGTGAAAAAATAATTTTCAGTGGAAATACAAAATAATTCCAAATACTAATGATACGAGATTAGATACTTGTGGAATATCAGTATATTTTTTGCCCCCAGAGTTTTATAATTCAAAGATTTATAATCACCATATTCAGACTAAATTTTCTATTTAATATCTGTTCATTTAAAAAAAAAAATCTAAACTTACAACAAGATGAAAATAAATGTCCAAAATTTTTTCAACCGAGGTGGACCACTTTTCCAATTTTGCATAAGAAAGAGGGCCAGTGTGTGAAAATGTGTTGAAAATTTGTTTTGACCACAATATTAAAAGTGGCCCCCAACTCCAAGACATACATGTTTTTACCCCAAATAGGTTTATGTATATTGGCGCCAAGCTTTATCGATATTTCCATTTTTCCCTTGCATAATTATTAACACTTCCTTATGAGGAAAATTTTCTTGTTTATCTAAATTATACAATTTAAGTCCCTAACATTTCACTATTTTCGCTTCAACTATTTACTTTTTCAATAGAAGAACTCCAAATGTTTACTTTTTCTTTTTGGTTTTTTTTTTCTTTTTTTTTTGGTTTTGGGGGGGGGGGAGGGGGGGAGTGGCATGGGGGTGGGGTACATGGTAACATGCTTTATTCTTAAAACTACCTAAAAAATTGAAGATTATGATCATTTATCAACAAGGATGCCTGAATTTAAACTAGGCAACATACCTTTTTACAGCTGCTTTATTCCTTCAATCTGAAACAGCATAAATTTACATGTTCAGAGAGAATCTAACAAACAATCCAACACAAAATCCACATAAGCAAACACTAGTAATAGACCCCCCCCCCCCCAAAAAAAATAAAAAAAATCCCAACATTCTTTTCTTCTCTTTAAACCTATAAAGACTCAAATCAAGGCTGCAACTGTACAATAAAAGTGACAATTCCTACATTTTAACTGTCTTTAAAAAATTATTAGTATATATTTGCATGGGAATATAAAAGATTGTGACAACAGATTTTGGACCAGTCCCTATTTGAGGATCTTATGGGGATAACAAAATTTAAAAAAGGCTGAAGCTTATGCTCAAAGCATCTCTTCCCTCTCTCTCTCCCCCTCTCCCTCTCTTTCTCTCTCTTGAATTTTTAAAAGTTGTTGAATGAAGCAAAGCATCTCCTCTTAGTCTTAGACACCTCCACATACAATTGGTTTCTCCTGTAAGCATTCCAAACCTTTCTTTGCTTACAATTAAGAGCCTCCCTTGTTCCATTCCTTTTCTCCAATCTTTCATTTAATAATATGTAGCATTTTCTTGTTCATATCTTTCTGTGCAAATATATAGCCCCTGAAAGTTTGGAATCTCTGATTACTTTCAGATTATAATCTTGGTCAAATTCATGCTAAAATTTCTCTGAACATCTTCTGTTTTTAAACTAATGTTTCTGCAGCAGCCATTTTTGTTATTGTTATAAAATATGGCTGCATTTATCCTTCCTCAATAACAGCCAGCAATATTCTGTAGTGGGAGCTCTGGCATTTCTTGGAATCATGCTTTCTTTCAAATCCTTACAGCGTTGCTTTTTCGACTCGAATTCGATCCTTTCTTTGAGCATTCATCTTTTTTAAGTACCATAACCTTAACAATTCCTTCTTCCAACTCAGTTTCTCATGTTGAATTTTTTTCATAAGTTTTAGATTCTTGTTCTTCCTCTTCAAGAAATAAGGACTAATTATACCTTCAATTCAATTCTTTGATACCTTGGTAGAATTTTTGTCAGAAAGTTTCTATCTTTGGCCAAAAAAACATTATTTTTCATCTGGGATTTTTCCTAAAACTCAGATTAAGACAGAAGTACTAAAGCAGTTAGGACAGAAGAGCATGAGTTTCTTGACATTTATCACTGGATCCACAAAATCATGGCAGCCAGCCATGACAGTTAACACAACAACTGCAGCTTATTGGCTGAACTGGAGGGTGCTGCTCTGCTCTTTATGGGTGCTAATGTCGATGGTCTTCGCCTCTGTTCTTATATCGAAGCATGAGTGTCGGAGAAATTCACAAGTAAATGCAGAAAACCAGCAGGAAGAAGAACCAGCAGGAATCTTGTATGAAGATGAAGTGTGGAGACCTTGCCTTCGAACCATTCATCCTCTTTGGCTCCTTGCCTTTAGAGTTTTCGCGTTTCTCATGCTTCTGTTGATGCTTATACTAAATGTTGCTGTTGATGGAGGAAGCATTTTTTACTTTTACACTCAGTAAGTCTTCAAATTTTCTTGCTTTTCATCCATCTAATAAAGTCATTATTTTGAATAAATAAGCTCTTTTAACATTCTTTTTTGCTAATTCAATTTCATTTTGATTCAATATTATGATGAACAGGTGGACTTTTACACTGATCACCATTTATTTTGGGGTAAATAAATGGCCTAATACACTATTTTCCAACATATACATTTTTCATGCCTTCAATTTTCTCAATTTTTTTTTTTAAATTTATTGTAGCTTGGATCCTTGCTGTCTATTCGTGGATGCTACGAATTCAAGAATAGAGGCTATGCCGATGAGCATTTTGACACGGAGCGTGGTAAAGGCAAGGGCCGGAATCAAGAACATCTTGTTCGCCAAGAGGCAGGATGCTTGGCCTATGTTTTTCAGATCATTTTTCAGGTGAATTTCACATAAATCTGCTGATATTTGGATCATAACATCCTTATCTTTTACGAAGTCTAAATTTTTCTGTCATCATTGTTTCTTACAGATGAATGCTGGAGCTGTAATGCTGACAGACTCAGTCTTTTGGTTCATACTAGTTCCCTTTCTTGTCATCAAAGATTACCATTTCAATTTTGTAAGTATCCTAATTAAATAGTTTCTTCAATTTTCATCTCATTTTTCCATCATTTTATTGTCTAATAATTTTCTGATCAAACTTTCTTGCAGTTGATCATAAACATGCACTCAATCAACGCGGTTTTCCTGCTAGGAGAGACTGCTTTAAACAGTCTGGTAAGCTAGAAGTGACATCTGCTACTTATACTATAACTAATAGTACTTGGTATAATACAAGCTAATTATCGCAATTCTTGAACTGCTGCAGAGGTTTCCGTGGTTCAGAATCGGATACTTCTTTCTCTGGACTGCTGTTTATGTTCTGTTTCAATGGATATTACATGCCTGTGATTGGATATGGTAAATATACTATATTCCCATTTCCCATCATGTTTAGTTAAATTAAAAAATATGTTCAGCAATAATAACATTAATTTCTTTCTGTGGAACAGGTGGCCTTATCCTTTTCTTGATCTCTCATCTTCCTATGCTCCATTATGGTAAGCAACAAGCAACATTTTCCTCATTACCATCTTATTCTAAGAAAAAAGAAGATTCTAGAAACCCTTCATAGGCTTCAACCTATGCCCACATTGTTGTGGCATGGACCGCGCTTGAGCTGGTCCTGCCACGAGCAATCACACACGCGTGCAACTGTAGTTATCGCGCCTTAGATCAAGATTTATTACATAAAAATGGTTATTTAGTATTCTTGATAGTTGCATAGGTAACAGAAATTCATAAAATGTCTGTTTTTTTTTTTTTTTTGTGTGTGTGTGTGTGCAGGTATTCGACAGTGGCATTGATGCACATACCATGTTATGGAATATTTGTACTAATAATGAAGGGGAAGCATTCTGCACTATCAAAATGGTTTCCCGAGACATATTGGTACGCTGCTCGGTAGACGACGCCGTTTCGACAGGAAAAACAACAGATTTCTTCCCTCTTGATTAGATTCACATATAAACAAGTGGCTTAGATTTTGAGAGATGTACATGTCATTACAGATTCCATCATAAATGTAACTACAAATAGATCACAGCAAAAACATAGTGATATTTTTTTTTTTTCTCAGTAGCCATTGCTTTCTTTCTTTTCCAGCTAATGCCAATCTCTAGGTTGACTCCATATATCGAAACTATCTGCATATGAAAAGATTGTTTACAATTAAGCATTGTATATACAGATTGGAAACTCCCTTTCCCTTTCTAAAACTGACTTTAACTCATCATAATCAAAAATTGAATTCAAAATTCCAAGGGTGCCCCTCCCTCCTCGTTGACTCGGCAGAAATTAGAACTGTTGAGATGCACTTTTTTAATTTAAAAAAATTAATACCACATGGTAGATAATCCCAGAAAATTCCGGCCATTCATCGCCGGTAACGAGACACAAACCCAATATTTTTGTTGTGAAATCTAACCCGCCCAATCCGTCGCCATTAAGTTGAAAAGTTCACAAAAAATTCAGCTAAAATTAACTGACGAAATACCCGTCCCCAAATAAGACAAAAAAAAAAAAAAAAAACAACCGTGGCAAATAATAAAATAAAAATTACTCATTTTGTCTTAATTGGTGTGGTTCAACTAATATTTTATAATTCACACCAAATTAAATAGACACCACACTTTTGAGGGACGAAGGGAGTATTATTTTATACTCTGTCGACAAATAATAAAAATAAATTTAAAAAAACTTAAATAAATAAATACTGAAAAAACCAATTTTCTGAGTCTCTCAATCTATGTTGCATGGGTGTGTGGGGGCGGGTGCGGGGGCGATACGATACGGGTGCACAGATACGGAAATTTGAAAATTATAGAGTGCGACTCGACAATGATACGTCTAGTATTAATATTTTATTATATTACGTAACACTCATAAAATAATTAGAATTTTAAATTTTCATAAATTATATGTATGTAATTCATTTTCATTAACCCAAAATTTAAGTATTTTTAATTATGTAATTTAATTAAAAATAAAATTTCAATTCAAATATCATTAGTCCAATAGAGAAGCCATAATTCAAATAAATTTATCAAAGTCAACCTCATACACTTACTTCACCCACGGGATTCGCGAATTTTACACACAAGATTCGCGAATCCAATTACTTTTTATTCTTTATTTGGAAGGATACGCCACATGGCGAATCAGGTGCGAATCCCACGGGAATCCGACGAGAATCGCACCTTAACAAGAATCCAATACGGCAATATGGTATTTTTAGAAGAATCCGTGCATCATAGCTCTCAATCCTTAATTTGTTGGACTTGTTTTCTTTGCAGAGTTATCACCTGTTATTACATCGATATATATAGAATAAGAATAATGACGATTAATTAATCCTATATAATGACAACTTAGTCCTGGCGAGGGAGAGCTATCAGCCACAATATATATACCATCTTTGTGACCTTATTTCTATTTGCAGTTCAAGAAATAGTGCTTGAAATTCCAGACTAAAATTGACGTACCATCAAAGTAAAATGCAAATTTCCAATATTTACATACCCTGTGGAGTTGAGACAACAATATTTTCCCATAACTCCACAAAAATGCAAGTCATAAATGCCAAAGATAGTTGTTACTTATATACACATTTCCATCTACTAACATAGAGGCTAGACAACATCATATGACTAGCAAAGGTGTCTACGTCGTGGTATGTAATCTATACCTATTATAAAAATGTCTTATTTATAAAAATTGATTTACCTATTATGTTTCTATTACAAAAATTGATTTGTCTATTATATTCCTATTATTGATTTAATTATAGAGATTATATATATTATTAGATTATACTTATAACATTCTTATTTATTTAAATTATTTAGGATAGTTTAATAAATTAATATAAATACATTTTATTTATTTGATATGAGATATGAATTCTTTTATATATTATAAGAATCCTCTTGCATTTAAATTTTCTCAAAATTGTGGTATGATTATCTATTTTTTACATATCTATATTTATTATTTAACTTTATTATGATATGATTATTTTATTTTTCATACATATATATTCTTATTATTAAAATCTATCAATAGTATTACTGTATGACACTACTAGTATGATTAAAAAGATGGTTAATTATTGTTTGATTATAAGAAAATAAGTAAAAGAAATATATTTGTATTTACCGTCAGTAATTTACTTTTTAGCTTGTATTCTAACATTCATTAAATCAAATTTGTCATATAAAAATCAAATGATAAGAGATAATATAACATAGGGTCAAACATAAGAAAGTTGCATTTTTTGTTGTTCATAAGAAAGTTGCATTTTGTATCAACTTGTTCACAAAATTTTGACTTAGCTAATCGTCGACTTTGCAAACTTTGGCAGTTTCGTTCCTTGTCTGGTAAAAAAAAAAACAAAAAAATTCACCTCCATTTTTTCTGCTCCAACAGAAATGTCTGCTTATGCGGCGTTGGTTTCTCTACTGCAAATTGATGCTGCCGGATTGCGGAATATTCAGTACAGAGCTCAAGTACTCCACTCTCTCTATGAAAAGGTCAATTTTTTACTTGATTTTTTTGACAACCCTTCTACTTATAAGGCTACCCAAATATCAGCGCTAGAAACAAGGATGAGAGAGGCAGCTTACAAAGCAGAAGATGTAATTGAATCCCAGATATCTGGGATTTTGGTTTCTGAGAGTAGAAGGTTTCGCGTTTTAATGACAATGACAATTATTAATTTCTTTTACTCCTTCCTCTTATTAAGTAATAGGATTGATGTGGGCTTCCCAGAAGCGATACCTGATTGGATCAAGAACTTCACAATTCGTATGTTGTTACCCGCCATTGCTGCTATTGCTATATGCACCATCTTAGCCGTTGCTTTAAATCTAGCCCTTGAAGCCAGCAATTTTTCGGAAATCAATGGTTCTTGGTCGCAGGAAACTCAAGACTTGCGCGTGGTGTTGTATGATTTGGATTTCATCGTCAAAGAGGTGATGAGAATCAAGGAGGCCCATGGTGATCTAGAAATGTCGGCTTATGCTGCGCTGCTTTCTCTTCGGAAGGTTCTAGATTCCATCCTTGAATCTGGTGGACTGCGGCTGTATCATAACAGACCCCAGCTCAAATCCCTCCATGAAACGGTAACTTTCTTGCTGGATTTTCTAGGAAATGCTTCTGCTAATTACATGGCAAACCAAAAACCAGAGCTTCAAATTCTGGAAGCAACGATGAGAGACGCAGGTTATAAGGCTCAACAGCTTATTGAATTTCAAATTCCTGCGCAGTTTATTCTGGATTCGGACAGGAGAAGGTTCAGTAGATTAGTGAAATTCATTTTGCTTGCTTTACTGTCTTCTGTCTCTGCCTCGGCCATCTTGACCAAAACCCCTGTTTCGACCCGACTTCTGGCTGGTTGGATTGTTGTAGTTGTCCTTGGCTTTCGTACCATTGCATTAGGCATGGCCACCACTGAGGTTTCAACAGCCAGAAATAATTCCCAGACGCGGGAAAATCAAGAGTTGTGTCTGGTTATAGATGATCTCAGTGTCATCGTGAAAGATGTGAATAAGATTAAGGATGCCTGTGGAAACCTGAGAACCTTGCCTGCTGCTGCTGCAGCAGCAGCATCTTCTTCGTCTAGAAGGGATTTGGGAGGCACGGGAAGAAATGTTGTAGTGGGACTTGAGAGGGACATGGAACAGATAAAGGCTCGTTTGATTCAAGAGTCATCCGAGCTTGATGTTATCTCGATTGTGGGAATGGGAGGCATTGGTAAAACTACCCTTGCTACTCAAGTCTACAATGATCCTGATATTGCTTACAGGTTTGATATTCGTGCTTGGGTAACAATTTCTCAAGAGTACTCTTTGCGCCATGTCCTGCTAGGCCTTTTAGATTCTGCAAAGATACTCACGGAAGAAAAGCATGAAGGCATTAATGACGAAAAATTGGCTCTGTATCTCCACAAATATCTCATGTACAGGAGGTATCTCATTGTAATAGATGATGTGTGGGACACCGAGATTTGGGATTTCTTGAGTAGATTTTTTCCTGAGAATGTTAATGGAAGCCGTGTCATTTTGACCTCTCGGTTATCACATGTGGCCTGTTATCCCGACTCTGATAGCCCTTTTCATCATATGCGATGCCTCAATGATAATGACAGTTGGGAGCTGCTCTGTACAAAGGTTTTTGGAGAAGAAGGTTGTCCATTGGAATTGGTATCCATTGGAAGAGAGATTGCTACGAGCTGTAGAGGACTCCCTCTTGCAATTCTTGTAATTGGAGGACTCTTGTATAAGGACAAACGAAGTGAGATCTGGAGAGAAGTAGCAGAAAATTTGAATTTAAAACTGAGGCAAATCGAAGAGCAGTGTTTGGAGATACTAGGTTTGAGCTATAACCACATGCCTCACCATTTGAGACCGTGCTTCTTGTATATGGGGGTTTTCTTGGGAGACAGTGAGATTCCTGTCTCCAGACTCATTAGCTTATGGGCTGCGGAGGGATTTTTGAAACCATGTTCGTCTAAAAGCTTGGAAGACGTGGCTGAGGACTATCTGAAAGATCTAGTTGACCGAAACTTGATTTTGGTTTGTAAGCGAAGTTGTAATGGCAAGATCAGAACATGTAGCATCCATGATCTATTAAGGGATGTTTGTGTGGAGAATGCTCGCAAGGAAAACTTTTTTCTTGTTATGGATGATGGAGAAAGGCCTGAACAGACTCCACGTAGACTAAGCATACGGCCTGATGCTCTACAAGCTAATTTCAGGCATGACTTGATAAGTTCTTATCACTATGTTCGTTCTTTCCTCTGTACTTCTAGTACACTTCTTGATAATCAATCTGGTCTCTACTTAGGTTTTCTATATCTCCGAGTTTTAGATGTACTTGTGGTTCACTTTGGTGAGTTTCCAGATCAAATTATTAAACTTGTTCATCTCAAATATTTTGCTTTCCACTATGATGGTCCACTTCCTCCATCCATGTCCAAACTCCGTAATCTTCAGACAATCGTTCATCATCACTGTTCACTCAACAAGTATCCCATACTTCCTAAGGTGATCTGGAGCATGCCAAATCTAAGGCATCTCTACGTGAAGCCAGGTTGCTACTTGTCCAATCCTCTTGGCTACCGATTTTCTTGGAAGAGCTCCATTCTTGAGCACTTACAGACGCTCATGGGAATTAGAAATTTTAAATGGACCAAAGGCATCATCAGAAGAATTCCAAATCTGAAGAAATTAGGAATTTTGTATGATGTCCACTCTTCTGTTGATTGGTCAACATACCAGCTTGATTCCCTTGTTGATCTGCACCAACTTGAGACTCTGAAGATCGTTATCAAGTACAATGATCTAGGATCTGCCATTTCTCACGACCCGCCAAAGCTTGCATTCCCTCTAAAGCTCAAGAAACTGAGTCTAAGTGGTTGTGGAATTCCTTGGGCAAGCATTGGTGCTTTGCCGAATCTTAAAGCGCTCAAACTGAGATGCAAAGCATGCTCTGGCTCGTCATGGGAGACAGTTGAAGGAGAATTTCCTGAACTCGTATTCCTGCTGCTTGAACAGTTATGTTTCACATGGTGGGAAACTGATGCAGCCCACTTCCCTCAACTTCAACGCCTTGTTATAATGTCGTGTGGCATGCTGGAAGAGATTCCTTCTGCTATTGGTGATATTCCAACACTTGAGGTGATCGAGTTGGATGATTGTCATCCTTCTGCAGTGGCTTCTGCAAAACAAATACAACAAGAACAAGAAAGCATGGGAAATGTGGATCTCAAAGTTTGCATCACCCTATCAACCCACATTCCATAGTCTGACTTTCTACCACTCTAAATTTTAAGGTAAAGATTACTATCCTCTGTTAAATAAATTTTTTATCCGGACTGGTAACTAAAATTTCCTCCATATTATGAGTTTAGTAGTTATAATATTGTTGGGAGGAAACCAACCTTTTCTTCTATCTTGACTATATATTGTTGAAATTGATCAGCACATCGATTGTATTTTCTCTTATATCTACTACTGCTGAAATCTTAATGGGATTTTAGCAGCATAGGAAAGGAAAGGAAAGAATGTTAAGTTCTGTTTTATTTGTTAATAAAAAGAAAGGAGAATACTGGCTGACTTGCTTGACTTTGGCTAAGCATGTCCATTCCTTTTATTTCTTCCTTACAATTAGATTCCTTCTCTCTCTCTCTCTACCCTCAGAGTTGGATCCATTTTGATTCGGTTAAGTTGGTGCAACTGAAATAAGCAGTAGGTGCTGCTTCAAGAAGAAATGTCGGCTTGCGCAGCGCTGGTTTCTCTCTGGCAAATTCTGGTGATCGTCCTTTATACTTGAACGCGGGTCATTCCTCCTTGGATTCTGACAGCAGAAAATCGTTTCATTCAATGGAAATCAAGAATACTGAAGATGATGATGATGGTGATGATAGGCGCAATTGACTGGAATGATCGAATTGCTGTTATTCTTTTTTGGAGACTTGGAAGAGATGACACGAGTGGCGCGAGTGGAAATAAGTTGGCGAAGAGTGACGTGGGCGGAGCTGTCGGAGTCTCCGACTCCGACCGCCGATAAAATGTGATTGTTAATGGTTTATTGTTTGATTATAAAACTAAGTAAAAGAGAAATATGTTTGTATTTACAGTCAGCAATTTACTTTAATTTTTTCTTTAACGAAAGGAAATATGCTTGTTTTCGAACATTCATTAAATTAAATTGGCGAAGAGTGACGTGGGCGGAGCTGTCGGAGTCTCCGACTCCGACCGTCTCCGACTCCGACCGCCGATAAAATGTGATTGTTAATGGTTTATTGTTTGATTATAAAACTAAGTAAAAGAGAAATATATTTGTATTTACAGTCAGCAATTTACTTTAATTTTTTCTTTAACGAAAGGAAATATGCTTGTTTTCGAACATTCATTAAATTAAATTTATCGTATAAATTCAAATCTTTATAAACTATAATAGCAAGTCCGGGCTGCCATTTTTAGAAAGTTTTATTTTCTATTTTTTATTCAATATTCTATTTTTAGAAATATTTTTTATTAATGTTATATCATAATTATTCTTATAATATTTTTTCAATCAATCAATTAATTTCAACCGTTACAAAAGCATAATTAATGGCAAAATATTAATTATAATAATAACTTTTCTATTTTTATACTATTTTTCTACCTATAAATTCCAAAATTTTGCAACCAATTTCATCAGCACACTCCACTTGCTTTGTGTTCTTTCATTTCGAGTTTTCCGACTAAAGAAAGCACATTGATGACTACCTTCGACCTTGAAGAAATTGTATAGTTCGATGAGAGAGATTAAAGTGCAGAAGCTCGGGTTCAACATCTCCGTCAAAGAGAGCAGAGGAGATTGTCTCACCGGAGCTATTAAGGTGTTAAAGCAACTCAATGCCAAGTTCATGTACTTTCTTGAAGACAAATTAAAATATGAGATGGTCAATTGAGATCTTACTAGATTTTTCGATGAATTTATATATTTGTCACTTTTAGTTCTACTTTTTCCTGCTTTAGATGATTGAGTGTTAACATTCATTGGAAACATACAATTTCATTATTCAAATCATATAAAAGGATTTTCTATGTATTCTTTATTTACAATTTATCTATCATGTTTAGTTGTATTTCATTGTTTAGGTGATTGAGAATTAATAGTAATTTAATTTTTTTAAATCATGTAGAAGGATTTTTAATGTATTTTTCTTACAAATTATCTATCATTAGTTCTATTTCACTTTTTTAGATGATTGAAAAATAATAGTAATGTATATGTTCTCTCATTTTGTTTAACTTTTTATATCGTATTTATTCATGCGTGCTTCCGTTTTGTTGTTCCATATAAAACATGTGTAATAACAAATTTAATTCAAATTAATTTCATGTCACTATTTTATATGTTCCCCTTGATTGTATATTGACAAAAATAATGTCCAAAAAGTATTCATTCGAACAAACTACAATAGGATTTATGTGATAAAAGAATGCAAAAGAGATAGGAAAAAAAAACCCCCCAAAATAAAAAGGTTGCATCCCTTATGTATTCAGTGATGAAGCCATAATTTTGAACTAGGGGGTCTAAATTCACTCCATTACATCCATAATAATATATTTAAAATCTAAATATAATTACAACTTTTGTAGAAGCTAGATAAATAATTTACACATGAAAAAAAATCAAAACAAACTACTTATAAAAATAAAAATTCATATATATGAAGAATTTTTGAAATAATGTCCAGAATATAAAAAGAGTTAATTGTATGGAATGTCATTTTAAGTTAGTGAATAATAATAGTTGTCCATCCACTTTATTTGTAGAAATTCTGGCCAACTTTGAGGTAAAGAGACCAAAATACCCTTAATTTCACCTCTCTATCTCTTGTTTAAGATCCAGATCCAGATCCAGATATGGATCTGTGAACTCTCTCTCTCTCTGTCTTGAGTTCCACGATTCTCTCTCTCAACTACAGATCTGTATTCTCCGGCATGGGCAGCTTTCTGCGGTCGTCTTCTCCGGCAGATTTGTGTATTATCGACTCTCTTCTTTCTCTCTCTTCTATCAGTCACAGCTCGGCAGATCTTAAGAAATTCAGCATGGCCAATCTCTCCGGCGTCGATGCAACTTTCCTCTATTTTGCGGCTTTCTTCTCCGGTCATCATATAATCTCCATCTGAAAATTTGTTCTTTGATGGTGTATTGTAGGTTGTTGGTTTTATGGTTGTAATTTAGCTTTGATCGTAATAATGTATCTTGTATTTTGGAAATTTGCTTGTTTGATGGTTGTATTGTAGATTGATGATTTTTAATCTAAGATATCAACTTTGAATTTAGTGTATTAATTTTAATTGAGTTTTCTAGATCTAGTATGTCATGTTCTTGTCGTATTTTCCAGATCTTGCCGTCATCTTCGTGCATATGTGTTCTTCCTGCATTTTTCACGTCACTGCGCGTCGCGACTTGGCACACCTGGTACGAATGCAACGTATTCGTACCAGATGTGCTAAGGCATACCACGCCTAGACTTGGAACACCTGGTACGAATACACACCATTCGTACCAGGTGTGCCAAGTCTAGGCGCGATATGCCTTGGCACACCTGAATGCAACGTATTCGTACCAGGTGTGCCAAGGCATACCGCGCCTAGACTTGGAACACCTGGTACGAATACACACCATTCGTACCAGGTGTGCCAAGTCTAGGTGCGATATGCCTTGGCACACCTGAATGCAACGTATTCATACCAGGTGTGCCAAGGCATACCACGCCTAGACTTGGTACACCTAGTACGGATACACACCATTCGTACCGGGTGTGCTAAGTTCAAACGCGGTATGCCTTGGCACACCTGGTACGAATACGTTGCATTCGTACCAGGTGTGCCAAGGCATACCGGGATGATGTTGACCAAAGACAAACACCATCCATGATATTAGATCTGGAATGTGACGCCATGGATTCCGGAGAGAAAGCTGTGAATATGGCCGGATCTGGTGCGGTGGCAGATCTGGAATATGGCCGGCAGAATGTGAAAGTTCAAGACGGCGCGGCGGACTGGACTGGAAGTACGAAGGCGGGGCGGCCGAAGGGAATGGAACTACGACGACGCGGCGGCGGAATGAAAGTACGACGGCGGCGACGGCAAAATGAAAGTACGACGGCGGTGACGGAAGAAATGAAGAAAAATAGAATTTCTAGAGAGATAATATTTTGCAGAACACAAAATCTGAAATTTGAAAAATGAAAAATGAAATGTGTAGATGGATGGTTAATAGTGGATCCAAGGGCAAATTGGTCCAAATTTCCAAAAGTTGGCCAGAATTTCTACAAATAAAGTTGGTGGCCAACTATTAATTTCCACTATCTATATTGGTTATCCCAAATTTTACCTCATATAAAAATTATTAAAGACTAATAAAAAATTAATATACAATGAGTATAATATGCAATTTTTTGATAAGGTTATCTCAAAATCCCGTACTCTTTATATTAATATTTTGAAAATGATATATGTAATCATTCATAATTGTTCATTAATAAATATGAATCAACTAATAAATATTGGATATTACAAAACGGCGATGTTTTGATCTCACATGGAATTTCAATGACTCAAATGACATTCCAACCCGAAAATTAAGTCATCTGGCATTATTAAAAAAATATTAAAATATTGTATATCAATTTGTTAAAAATTAAAAAATTCATACATTAAAAAAATTAAACATTATTTAGTTAAATTCTTACATTATGAATTAATGTATAGTGCTTATCTGGAATTTCTTTAATATTATGATTCCCACGCATCGTGTGGGTGTAAAACTAGTTATTAGAAATAGATACTCCACACAGGTAATCAGTCTCAATTTCTGTTTCGTTCCTTCTCTCTTTCTTTCAGCTCCATTTATTTTAAATGATAAATGTGTATTACATGAAGGATTACAGATTAAAATAAAAATAAAAAAATAAGTAGAATCTTGTAGGGAGAGGCCGGAAAATCTTTGCAGCCATCCCATAATTTACCACAAGCTTTGTTCAAATTTAGTAAACTTGTTGATTAATAAAAAAACAGAAAAACAAGCTACTGCATTAAAGCTGATCTTGACCTTTGAGAGTTTGAGTTGTATATAGATATCAAAGCTCATCTCATCTCCCATGAAAAGTTTCCTCCACAGCTGCATTAAAAACATAGTTGATATGAAGTCAAAAGAAGAGCAAAATCATGTGAACAAATTGTACAAATTTGTTTTGTATGCAAAAAGGAATTATTTACCTCTCAACGTAGGATGCGAGTACAAATTCGATCCTTGAAATGTGGCTTTAGGTCAGTATGGATTTTGAGGTCATCAATCCCCATGCTTTCTTGATTTTCTTGTATTTCCTGTGCAGACTTCACAGCAGAGGGAAGGCAGTCAACCAGCTCGATCATCTCAAGTGTCGGTATGTCCCCAATACCCGAAGGAATCTCCTCGAGCCGGTAGCACGACCTTATAATTAGGCGTTGAAGACGGGGGAAGTGAGTTTTATCAGTTATCCAAAACATGAGATCCATGTCCTCAAGTAGTAGGTAACTAAGTTGAGAGAACTCCTCTTCAACCGTCTCCCATTCTAGGCCGCAGCACGCGTTGCGCCTCAGTTTGAGCACTTGAAGATCTGGCATTTCACCAACAACCGTCATGCCTTCCCAAGGAATTCTGCAGCCGCTCAGTGTTAGTTCTCTAAGACTTCGAGGGAATGCAAGCCTTGGGGGGCTCACAATGTTTGATGTCGGATTAGGATTCTTCATCACAATCTTCAAAGCCTCGAGTTCGTGTAGATCAACGAAGGATTCAAGCTGATACTCCGACCAATCTACACGCGGGTAGACATCGTACACAACTCCCAGTGTCTTCACATTTGGAATTCTTCTAATAAGGCTTCTGGTAAATGTCAAGTTTCTTACATCCACGAGCGACTTCAAGTTTTCCAGAGGAGAAACCTGGTCGTCGAGAGGATCAGGCAAACAACTTGGCCTGATATAGAGATGCCTTAAACTTGGCATACTCCAGATCTCCTTAGGAAGGAAAGAATGTCTGCCAAATGTCCAATTTTGATGAACTATTGTCTGAAGATTCCTCAGTTCTGCTATGGATGGAGGAAGTGGCCCGTTATATTTGAAACCAAGGTATCTCAAATGAACAAGTCTAACAATTTCGTCTGGAAAAGCATGAAACTGAACCACCACTATATCTAGTACTCGAACAAGCAGGAAACGTAGGGAGAAATCCGATGGACAAGTAAGACTTTTACTGATACAAAGAAAAGAACGAACGAGGGAATAAGAAGTTAGCAAGTCACAGCTCGTCTTACTGTACAAGGTGTTGGGGTGGAGGCTTAATCTACGGTGAACTTTAGCTCCTTGCTGAGTTAAATATCCATCCGCGTTCACTACATGAACAAAACCTTCCTTGTTCCCATTTAGTAGACAAACTTGTCTTAACAGATCATGGATGTAGCATGTTTTCACCTTCCCATTACTACTATGCTTATGAACTAAAATTAGGTTCCTTTCAATGAGATCTTTCAGATGCTCCTCGGCCACGTCTTCCAAGCTTTTAGACGTACTTGGTTTCAGAAATCCCTCTGCAACCCATAAGCTGATGAGTTTGGAGACGGGGATCTCACAATCTTCCGGGAAAACCCCCATATATAAGAAACACGGCTTCAGGTGATGAGGCAGGTGGTTATAACTCAAACCTAGTATCTCCAAACACTTCTCATCATCTGTACTTACTATCAAATTCAAGTTTCCTGCTATGTTTCTCCAGTTTCTCTGCGTTCTGCTATCCTTTAATAGCAGACCGCCAATCACAACAATTGTTAAAGGGAGTCCTTTGCAATTCCGCGCAATCTCCCTCCCGATTCCTTCCAACTCCAAGGGACAACATGTGTTTCCAAAAACCTTTTGACAAAGTAGACTCCAACTTTCTTCATCAGTGAGGAATCTCATCTGATGAGGAGGATTATCAGAGTTGGCGTAAAGAGCCACATCTAATAGTCGAGTGGTCAAAAGGACGCGGCTCCCATTATAATCATCAGGGAATGATTTTCTCACAGAATCCCAAATTTCTGTATCCCACAGATCATCCATTACTATGAGATACCTTCTACCTCTGAGATTCTGGTACAGATACAATGCCAATCTTTCTTCAGGTGCTTCCTGCATTTCCTGTGTGAGTATCTTTGCAGAATCGAGAAGGCTTAGCAAAACATTGCGCAGAGAATATTCTTGAGAAACTGCTACCCAAGCACGGATATAAAAGTGCGAAGCTATATAGGAATCGTCATGAACTTGTCTTGCAAGCGTAGTTTTACCAATGCCCCCCATTCCTACAATCGAGACTACCTCCCGCTTGAGAGAGTTACTAGCTAGCTGTGCCCTAATCGAGGCCAAGTCATTTTCCAATCCCACCACCACATCATTTCCATCATATCGTAAAACAGGCAGCACATTCCTTTCTATTAAAGCTTCTTCACCTAAAATCTCAGTCACTTCTTCAACAATGGATTCAAATACTCGAATCACCAGACGCAAGATTGTACCGTGATATACAGCTACAAGATTATGCCTCAGCGGACCATATATGGAATTATGCACGATAGCAGATATCACGTTCTTGAGGAGTACAGGTAGCAAAATCCGGATCAAGGCGGGCCCCACAATTTCAACTCCCATGAAGATTACATTCTCAAACAGGAAGGTTACAGTTTCAACTATCAAATGTCCAACCAGCCAAGAAATCACATCAACTATAAATTTTGCAGCTTCAAGCATCAAGTACTCAACCATGCAATAAATCACATGAACTAGGTGTTTTGCAGCTTCGAACATCAGAGGTTCGATCACATACATGAGAGGATCAACCACCCAAGAAACCGCATCAACAAGGAACGTTGCAGCTTCAGACACCAGATGTTTAAGCACCCAAGAAATCACAAAAAAGGGCATTGTAGCAGCTTCAAACATCAGGTCTTCAGCTACCCAAGATTTAACACGTTTAACAGCAGGTATCAAGTTTTCAATCAGCACGCGTATCATATTGAGCAGGAGGGATTTTTCTCTGCTGGAAGCAGACAGCAACTGGGAAACTAAAACCTCATTTAGCTGAGGTTCTACAATCAGATCCTCTGCAGCAGAAGCTGCGTCTCGAATCCTCTTCCCCAAACTTTCCATCATTTCCTTGTTTGTATTTGTGGAAGAATTTTCAAGAAAATCTAGCAAGAAACTAACCTTTTCAATCAAAGATGGAATCTGACGTGTGCTGCCAAAACTGAAGAAGCGATCGTCGAGAGGTTGAAGGGCAGTCAGGATTTGCATCAGAGAAACCAGAGCACCATAAGAAGCCATCTCCTGCAGTTGCTCGTCAACGACTGCAAAAACCTTCTAATTGTCTGAAACTCAAATGGAAGACACAGAGAAGATGTCAACGGGTGGATGAAAGTCTCATGCTCTCATTTTCTCAATTTTCACAGCAAATTAAAATATACTATATTATTATTAGTTCGTGCTCTCATCTTCATACTTCAACCGTGCAAGTGCTCATTTGAATATCTGTTGCTATAACCAACATCCGCACCAACCGCCGAAACACTAATATAATAATGAGTGAGTGCAAGTGCTCATTTGAATATCTGTTGCTATAACCAACATCCGCACCAACCGCCGAAACACTAATATAATAATGAGTGACTCCGGTCAACGATCAACGTCTATAGTTGACTTTTTAAAAAAATATTATTATTTCCATTCCCCATCATCTTTAGTTAACTGCAAAAATATGTGCTGAGATATTGACATTATTTTCTTTTTGTGGAACAGGTAGCCATATCCCTTTCTTGATCTCTCATCTTCCTATGCTCCATTATGGTAACCTTTTCCCCACTATAAAATTATTCTATGACAAAGAAGATTCTAGAAACCTTTCAAGGCTTCAACCTATGCCCACATTGTGTGGCATGGACTGCGCTTGAGCTGGTCCTGCCACGAGCAATCACACATAAATGTAGTTTTCGCGCTTTAGATCAAGACTTATTACATAAACATGGTTATTTAGTATTCTTGATTTGAATAGGTAACATAAAATGTCTGTTTTGTGTGTGTGTGTGTCCGGTATTCAACAGTGGCATTGATGCATATACCATGTTTATGGAATATTTGTACTAATAGCGAAGGGGAAGCATTCTGCACTATCAAAATGGTTTCCTGAGACATATTGGTACGCTCAGACTCAGTAACGCTTACTGAAATGCTGCAACTAGTTTTGAGCCTTTTAAGGAAAAATAACACGGTGGTGCAGTTTCAACCGATTTCTTCACTTTAGATTCATATATAAACAAGTGGCTTAGATTTTGCCAACCAATTATGTGCAGTTTTATGGCCACTCTGTTAAATTATCTGTTTTTCTTCCATGGTTTCTTCTTTGCTCTTCTGTATCGTCTTCTTAGTTGTGAATTTGTGGTGTTGGAATTTCTTCTTTCGTAGTGTTACTATGTATAAAAAAAAAAAAAGCCACCAGCTTCTCTGTGTGTGCTTGGTTTTAGGTTTTATAAGGAAAAAACTAGACTATTGTTTGTGTATGTTTCTGTGGCCTAGAATGGGAGCCAGTTGAAGTGGAGTTCGGAGATGTATATTATGATCTGGTCAAGTGATGAAACTCACTTCCCCCCGTCTTCAACGCCTAATAATGAAGGAGATTCCTTCGGGTATTGGGGACATACCGACACTTGAGATGATCGAGCTGGTCGACTGCCTTCCCTCTGCCATGAAGTCTGCACAAGAAATACAAGAAAATCAAGAAGGCATGGGAAATGATGACCTCAAAATCCATACTGACTTAAAGCCACATTTCAAGGATCAAATTAGTACTCGCATCCTACGTTGAGAGGTAATAAATAATTCCTTCTGCATACAAAAACAAACTTGTTTCAGATGATTTTGCTCTTCTTTTGACTTCATATCAACTATCTTTTCAATGCAGTTGGGGAGGTCGGCAGTGTCGATGATGAGTTTAGTTGAGAAAGCGTCAACACAGCACCACCACCACCACCACCGTGGTTTATAAAAAAATCATTATCAAGTATGATGATCTTGAGTCAGCCATTTCTCGTGATCCTCCAAAGCTTGCATTCAATTGAGTCTAAGTGGTTGTAGAATTCCATGGGCAAGCATGACAGCCATTGGTGCATTGCCAAATCTTGAAGCGCTCAAACTGAGACACGAAGCATTCTCTGGCTCGTCATGGGAGACTGTGGAAGGGGAGTTCCCTAAACTTGTGTTTCTTCTTCTGGAAGAGATGAGTTTTACGAGGTGGGACACTGCTGACTCCCACTTCCCTGTTCTTAAACGCCTTATTATAAGGTCGTGTGTCATGATAGAGGAGATCCCTTCTAGAATCGGTGATATTCCAACACTCGAGAAGATCCAGTTGGATTACTGTCGTCCTTCTGCTGTGGCTTCTGCAAACGAAATTCAAGAAGAACAAGAAGGTATGGGGAATGAGGTCCTCAAATTTGATATTGAACAAGGGTAACATGACATAACTTTGAATTCTATTCTTTCCCTCTAGACATTTGCATCTTGTTAGTTTGCAACTGTTATTCCTCAATGCCATTCTTTTCTAAAATTCATGTTTTGTTCAGGAGGAGAGAGGTTGATGAAATGAATTTGGAGAATTTGGAGGTAGAAGGAGTGGGGCCAGGAGTATTTCAAGTTGTTAGAGATGCCATCCAAAGCGGTGGTTATGAAATCCTGATCCTAGTGTTGGGAGTGGGAGTCATTATAATTGGGGGCTATTTCTTATCAAGAGAGGTGGAAATTCGCCGTGGCTATTAATAATGCAGTAGGAATCGAATCACGATTCTTATGTTCGTTCTCATTCTTATGATTGGTCGTATGTGTGTCTTCAAATTGGGAATCACTATTTCTAATGGAATCGTTCCCAAGTATTAGAGTTCCTAATTACAAGTACTACGTTATAGATGATTCTGCAAATTGATGTAATTGCTTGAGACTTTGGCCATCCTTCAACTTGTCAAGAGTGCCATTCTTTGTAGTTTTAACCCGAAACACCCATTTATTACTAACAAACTTCATACTAGGTAAATTGGAAACCAGAAACCGCGTTTTGTTGTTCTGCAAAGCATCATATTCACCTTGCATTGCTGCAAGCATAATTTAAGGCTGCTGCGGCATCTTTAGGTTCAGCAGGCAGAGATGAAGACTGAGCAATGAATAATTTTGGTTTGAATATACAAATTCTTACTCCTGCTTATCATAGAGTGAACGTTCTTAGTAGTGAAGAGATAGTAGAAGTAGACTGAGAACTTACCTGACAAAGAGAGGAAGAGCTATTTGTATGGAAACACGGCCTCATTGTTGCCAAAGAGAGAGCTATTTGTATGGAAACACGGCCTCATTGTTGCCAAAGAGAGAGCTATTTGTATGGAAACACGGCCTCATTGTTGTTGCCAAAGAGTTCTTTGAATGGAAACACGGCCTCACTGAAGGCAACAATATGAACGACATATAGACGAGCAGATGGATTAAGACATCTGTACGTATCCTTTTATGAGCAGAACTGTGACCAAGAAAAAGACATTTGGTGGATCTGAATTGCAGCTTGGAACTGTTATGAGGACGGAGAGCAAGAAAAACGGAACACTTTTAAGAAAAGTGTAAGGATTCATCCTAATTTGAAGCCTCAAAAGCATCCATCCTACCACAATTGTACAAGCATCAGATTTAGTTCTCAGAGGATAAGTTATACGAGTGAAGTCATCAATGAAATGAATATAGCATCTAAACCCTAAGCCGAAGATGAAATATTTGCTGTATCAGAATGCACTAATTGAACATAATGTATAAGCTTCACAAAAACTGAGTTGGTTTAGTTTAAATGGCAATTTCATAACTGAACGGTAGAAAAAGTCCCAATAAAAAAGGAATTATTTCGCATAATTGTTGAGGGATGCACAAAAAAATTACTATAAACTACTAGCATATACTGGAATAATTGAATATCTTTCATAGAGTTAAATTTGAATACAATCAACTACTATAATATAAACAGTAAACAAATTGCAAACGTTATACCGAATCAATCAATGATTAAGCTTGGACAAGAATTCATCGAGACCGAAGAGATCGGCAATGGCATCCTCTTTCTCGAATTCGATCGGCCTCTCTCTCTCTCTCATCTTCATCATCATCGTCTTGACTTCATCTCCATCTCCATCGCCATGAACATAAGCATCCACCAAGCTACGATCAAACAGCAACTCCCCTTTCGCAGACGCAGCCAATCCACCGCCTTCTCTTCGACTCCTCTTCTTCTTCTCCTTCATCTCTTCTCCGCCGCCAGCCCTTCTCTTCTTTCTCTCTCTCTCTCTCTTCGCCCGCACTCGTCTCTGGCTATCCGCGCCAATCTCCGCAACTCCACGTCTCTCCTCTCCTTCTCTCTCATCTCCGTCTCCCTCCGTATCTTACTGCGCAAGCCAACTTCATATCGGCTTTTCTCCTCCGCCATGTACAGCGCGTGCGCCAGATCCGCCTTCCGATGGCTGATCTCCGCCTCCCATCCGACGGCGGAGTGCCGCTTGTCCAGAGGAATAGTGTAGCCCTTTGGATTCTTCCACAGAGACACGCACGGCAGAACCTTCCAATTTTGTATGTCCTCCGCCGTCAACTGGCGCGGCGGAGAATGCAGAACTACCGGCGGCGGGGAATCCCTGCCGGCCCTAGGGATTTTCCTGTACCTGAATTTGGGAGGTTGCAGGGGATCTTCCGCCGTCTTCACCACCTTAATCAGCCTTGAATTTGTACCTCTGCTTGGTCTATACTTGACGAACACAGAATCTCGGAGGAGCGCCGCCGTCGGGGCATCCATAATCTTATCGAACTCTGACATAATCGATTTTGTATTGAAAGATTTGGGAGGAAGGAAGAATGATGGATGGTATTTAAATAGTTTACGGAATATATCCTTTTCAAAATAGGAGTCCTTTTCAGAATACGAGAGGGAGGAGTGCACGTGTATTAATTAAATTAATTTAATTATATTGAAAATACGTTTTCCTAGTTGAGAATTGAGAATTTGAGATTTCTTCGGAACACATATTTTATTCCCAAATTAATTATGGAGATCTTTTATTTATTTATTTTAAGAACAAAACAAAATTCTAATTCAAAGCATAAGCCAAAATTCTAATTCAAAGCATAATTCAAAGCATAAGCCAAGTATTTATAATAAAAAATACTCCATATGTTCCATTATTAGTGACTAATTTTTCTTTTTGGGTTGTTATGCTATTAGTGACCCGAACTCAAAATATCAAAAATTAACTGTTTAAAAAGTATGGACCCTACCACTTTTCTATCTTTTAAACCTTATTCTTAATTCTCGTGCCCAAAAAATATGATTCTTAATTTTCGTGCCCAAAAAGTATAAACCACAAATAACGAGACCGAGGGCGTACAAAATTGATGATGGGAAACTTGGACCGGCAGGCTAAAGGGCGATTTTAAACATTGCTCTTATTTTTCTCACTATTAACACTATTTTTTTTTTGAAGGAATAACACTATTTTTATGAAAATAATAAATAATTATGAATGTTCTATTTCACCCCTATAGTCCTTAATTTAATTGTGTGTGTATTTTTGACTTCTTATATATTATTAAGGTAATTAAATGTGAAATTTTATATTTAGGTCAAAATTCGATTAGTTGCCGATATAAAAAATTCTATTAGGAAGCTATTGTACGAAAATTATCTGCAGAAAATTCAGTAAATAGGAAAATTATCGACTTTCAAGCTATTGTTGAATTTTGTCTATCTTATCTTTTACCAAGTTCAGAAAATTTCTGGCATAAAAAATTACCATATGAAACTCCACATGAAAAAAATGTTTACAATTAAGCATTGTATATACAAATTGGAGGAAACTGACTTTACAACAAGTACCAGATAATGTTAACAAAGAATACACTGTGTGTGCAAGAATAACAAATGAGAGGCTAAAATCAAGAGCACCTTCGCAAACTAGTATACAAAATAGCGAATTCCAATTATTTGATCGAACACCCAACTGAAAATCTTATGGACAAAACTCAGAGAGAGGTGCTGGGTAACGAACCCATCGAGATAACGTTACCCACACCTTCTGCTTCTTGTTTTCTGGGAATCTGAGACATAACTGGCATTACCTTAGAGAACAAGCTTGCAAGAATACCAGAACTAGGTTCAGCATTTCCAGCCAGTGAAATCAAATTGCTGTCGACACTAAGGATGCCCGCATCAGAACTTCTCTTCGTCTCCTCTTGCTTAAAACGAGCACCACAAGGGCAACTAGCTAGTTTCTTGAAGCAGTTCTTGTGGAAAACCAATCCACATGATCTACACTTTTCTACCTCTCCTTCCTGTTTATTCAATTTTAACAATAAGGAAATCGAGTAATATCCATAATGATAATCAAACCAGACGGAATTGTATTAGCAATCACATATATCACTTTCATTTTTCTCATTTATCTTTGAAAGGAAGAAAACGCTTGCCTGGAAAGGGAAAATGAGAGCAAGCGGATCTTGGCAGTCTTGACGAGCACCACAGGGAACTCCAACATCATAGCATATAAGGCACTGATCAGTTATATGTTTCTGAATTTTTCGAGAGACAGTTTCAACCATCACCGGTAATGCTGCAGTGAGACATGTTAAAACGTTACAATGCATCAAAACAAAGAAATTGTTGCATCTATTCTTAGTCGAGACAAGTCAACAGCCAGAGGAAAGACTAGAACAGATAGACAACCAGACAGCACTCGAACTCCAAAAACAGAGAAATACAATAGTACAAAATCGTATTACATCAGGAGCATTTAGAGAAGCCACTGCTTATCCAAGTGTGAATCCAATGATGCTTTTACTTGTTCGAAAGGGACTTAAACTATCAGTTTACGTCTCTATTATGTACCAGAATCAATTGGATAATAGAGAGCTCTGAGATTATTTAATCATAATAACACCCATACAAGACAACATGACATTAAACTAAAATTCAAAATATAATTTAGTTGCAAAAAAAAAAAAAGAGAGAAAACCAGCAGAGTGAGTGAGTTCCATATACAGTTTACAAGTTAGTGATCATACTTTTTTGCACATGAAAATTTAAACAAAGACTATATCCTTATGTGTATTAAAATGCACTTCGAGTAGATTCCAAGTCTTTTAAAGACAAAAGCACGAAGCATATACTTTCAACTTTCACCTGAGAAAACTCCCTTCGAGAGATCGATGAGGTCTTTTAGAGCGAAGAAATCATTGCTATCAAGAATATACCTCCGTGATCCAAGACCTTTATAGATGGATCCACGGAATGGACATCGAACATATGGCAACAATGCTCTTATTCTATTTCGGACATTCGCCACATGCTGCAATGTTGGAACTTTAGAAAATAGGAAGGGGTTCACAGCACTGACACATAGCATTGGCTGCACGAAAAGAAACAAAGTTAGAATGACGAAGAGAGAGGCTATGATTTATTAGATGCTAAAGCTCCTACCCTGTTCCAAGTTCCAGAACCCAGCTAAAAATATCAAAATTTTCCAATACATTTTCTTACTAATACATCAAATGATCAAATTTTTCTATAGACTCGTTTCCTAATTTTGTTCTCATTTCTCATAACACCCAAAGGCCATCCAAACATATTCCCAAACTGGAAAAATTTCTACCAAGAATTTCCTGTCTTAATGCAGTGTTAATGTATAAGCAAACTAATGTCGAGAAAATTCGGTAGGTGAAAGAGGCAAATCAATTGAACACGGAAACTAGTCCAGAACACAACATTTTATGAACACAACCTTTGATATTCTTGATTCCACATTCAAAGTCCCTCAACTTATCCAAAATTATCGCAAAATAAATCTTGATACCTGGTCATAAATAGAATCCAGAAATGATTTAGCCAGCTGAGATACAGGATACCGAGTAAAATCCCAATGATGAAGAACTCTAGCAGGCAATACAGCAGTATCATTGGCATGGCAGGAAGAGCAGAATAACTGGCCACTGTACTCACAAAGGCGAGGTTTACCCCAACCTAGTACCTGTACAAGTTCCTGCATCCTTGTTCTTCCATCATCAAAATTTCTGTGGCATCCTGCACATCTGTAGTGTTGCTCATCTAACATCCGTTTCATCGATTTCAAAGGGCGTATTTGAACAACAAGTGAAATGGTTTTTCCCAAGGTGGAAAAATCATCCTTCTGTGTGCCTCTGTTGGCTAGAGGTGATTGAGATATGCCAGTATCGGATGCAGGAGAACTAGGCACTGTCTCGGTCGGGGAAAGAAAACAAGTGAGAGAGTTGAGAGAACTTGAGGGTAATCTATGGTGGATAATGGATTGTAAACACTCCTGGATAAGAATGCTCCTCTCTGCAACGACATCTGGAGAAGCGTTACCGAAGAGCTTTCTAGATTCTCTTTCAACAGAAGACCAGGACGAAGGAAGAGTCCAGCCATTGTCAGCAAATAGTTTTTTCAGCCGATGATAGAGTGTGTGAAAGTCACGATAACGACGTTCTACCTCCCATTGATCTTCCCCACTCCACACTTTTATCTTATATACTGTGTATTTCTGCACCCCAACGAGTCGTTCACTGAATGAAACATCCCCCTTTCTTTGCCTTGCACCCACTACTTCAACCCTATCTATTTTAAGAGGTTGATGAATCCAATTATAGCCATAATCTGTGCCGGATGTAGAAGCACTAGAGCCACCATCTCTTGAAGGTCGAAAAAATTGGGGCTGACTTATCCTAGTGCTATAGGTCAATCTAGATGCAGGAGACTCAGCTGAATCAAGTAGTATATCTTCCATATCATTAACAATTTCATCATAGAATTCATTTAACTCGAAATCCCTTTTCTGCAAGACATTATACCAAAGCATATAAGAAAAAAATTAACTATTTACAACAGAGAAAATAACCATCCCCTAAAATATAAAGAATGGAAACTTG
Organism: Agastache rugosa; assembly: GCA_031470985.1. Taxonomy (NCBI): domain Eukaryota; kingdom Viridiplantae; phylum Streptophyta; class Magnoliopsida; order Lamiales; family Lamiaceae; genus Agastache; species Agastache rugosa. The sequence continues at coordinate 32,188,695 of CM062605.1, forward strand.
AGAAAAAATATACCTTAGCTGGAACAAAATGATCGTCGATTGGGTCAAACGCAGAAGACAAGTTATTCTTAGTTGCGGCACTCCCTCTGCTATCAGCCACCAATGGAAATGCAAATGAATTGCCATCTTCAGATAATCTGGTCTCCTTCTCTTCCTTAACTTTCACTGGCACCAGATCATTCTGATTGACCACAGAATCCAAAAGAGTCTTTTTTGATGTAATATCATGATGAATCAAGATGGTTTCATTTGTCCGGTTTTTCATTTCTGATTCAGTTATTAACTTCTCGATTGATGGGGCCTTTTGGAGTGGGTCTTTTTTAGTTTGAAATATATCATTAACAGAAGCAACACTTCCAAGATATTCACCTAATTCATCAATGTCACTGACTTCATTTCTTGAAGGAAGTACTCTTTTTGCATCTTCAGACCGAGAATCAAGTTTCCCAAGATCAGCTGAAACCGTGGATTGAGCATTCACATTAATCTCTGATATCTTGTCACCAGATTCAACTTGATTGTAAACTGCAGGAGTACCTCCAACACTGTCCTGCCGTACAGTGAGAATCATATTAGGATAAGTAACAGAACCGCCAGCAGTAAAACTCGAAGAGCCAGTACCATTTTTTGCAACAGCCTTGCTTTCAGCCTGAAATTCACCCCAAACCATGGAATCAATAGTACTTTCACTGCTTTCATGAACAAAATCATCCCAATCATCAGAACCGAAAGCCACTGCAGAATTCATAACCACCCGATTTTCCTTCATCCCACTTTCCTCACCACGAAAAGGCACATTCTTCCCGTAATACAAATCAGTCTTCCTCTCATCATCACTACCACATCCAAACATCGAATCCTCACCCTCCGAATGCTCATACCTCGATGAAGCATCACCTCCATCGATTTCCAGCCCTTCTCCATCATCACTCGCCTTCTCAACACTGTCACCGAACATTCTACCCTCTCCGATCTCAACAAACTCACCGGTAATTCGCACACTTCCATCAGCAATCCCATTCATCTCACTCTCAGTCACAACCCCATTCCCCCAATCACCATCCACATCAAAATTTCCCTTCAAATCAACACCACCAATAACTAAACCCTCGATTCCCTCATTCAAATTCAACGTGCCATCACCCTTCCCATCACGACACAATTCATTTCCACCACTCCCACACTCCGATTCGCGATAACCTAATAACACCCTCTCCGCCCCCATAATCTTATTATAATCAGAATTTTCACCGCCAAGTTTAAAGCTTTTCAACGAACCGAAATCGGAATCATGAATTGAACTACCTCGGAAGCTAGGGGTGCCCATGGCTGAGCTGGCACTGCAGTACCTCTCGAACTCCGATTCACCGCAAGATGAGTAGTGGGACAAGTCATCGCCGCCGTCCGATTCCCGATCGCCCGGAGTGGCCACCGCAGGGGATTGCTTCTCCTCAATCCCCTCGCCGTCTATCATCTCATTTATCCTCGCAACTCAAAAGGTGTCAGGATTGATTGCATCTATACAATCAATCAAAACATCCACAAATTCAGCTATTATAAAAGCGGAAACAATAGAGATTTTTTACTCAACTGACTGAGGAAAAATAGTAGAGAGGGGGGGAGAGAGGGATGTTCTTCAGATCTTGAAGTGAAATGCAGAGATTACGACTTCCTCTTAAACCCGACTTTTGTCTTTATTTTTTGTTTTCATAGGCTTAAAATCTGTTTTCACCAATGTTTTAAAAATCGAACCGGAGATCGAACCGGTGAGGCTTCCGGGTCATGGTTCAACCGGTTCAACTGCGTTTGAACCGTTTTAATCAAATAGTTCAATAAATAAATAAAAATAATAATTAAATAAATAATAAAATGTTAAAATATTCATGATTTTATAAGAAATACATATTAAAATCCATCATAAATATATTTATATTTTTCATGTGTAGATATTCTTAATAAATATATTCAAAATTTATGCATTTAAAATATATTTGGTATCTAAAATAATTGATGATCGAAAAAAAACTATAATTAAAATTTAGACATACTTTTATAGTATTCTGAATTAATAATAATAATAATAATAATAATAATAATAATAATAATAATAATAATAATAATAATAATAATAAATGTTGAATATTAAACAAGTGTGTGGGTTGGGAGAGTTGGTTGAAACCTTAGACTAATATCCTAGAGGTCCGATTTTGACCCACAAGCAGTTTTTAGAGGTTGATCGGACCGGCACCATGACCGGTTCCCGGTCCAACCGGCCGGTCCAGTCCGATTTTTAAAACATTGGTTTTCACATAATTTATATAATTGTTATTCTAATTACTTCTTATTTTCCTGAAAAATAAAAGGGTTTTTTTTTTTTTGCAGCTAAATTATAAGGGTGTTTTGATTACAAAACAAAATATATCAATTATCTTCGCATAGATAAAACATGTTTGACAACTGTTGGTAAATATTTTCTCTCAAAAAAACAAAAAAAAACTGTTGGTAAATATTTTATTATTACTATTATATTATTATTGAACGGTTCTAAAAAATATTTTGATTGTATATTTGAAATTTTGAACTTGTCATGCCTTTATTGTTGTGGTTTCATGGAATACTGTAAATAACAAAGAGTTGCACTTGGGTACATCATGATATACTCATACATCCGGTTCAACCCGACCCGTGATCGATCAATAATCAACGTCTGACCGTTGATTTTTTTTTCTCTCCGCCTTTGGCTCCGATTTTTAATTTATAGATAATGATTGTGGCAACATTAATATTTTTTAGCTCGCTCCGAGGCCTTCGGCTCCCCTGGCTCGACTCTTGAAAAAACAATTAAAAAAAATAAAAAGTCAACGTTGACCGGGCGGGTCGGGTTGAACCGGATGTATGGTACATCATGATGTACAAGAGTTTTTGCCAATAACAAATAATTGTACTTTATACATAGGGATGGCAGTGGATTTTGGACCCGGTCCAGATCCGTGGATCCGGATCCGTTTTTCCAGATCTGGATCTCAAAATTTTGGACCCGACAGATCCGGACCGGATCTGGATCCATATAAAAAATTCGGGTCGGATCTGGATCTTGAATTTTCAGATCCGGATCCGGCCCGGATCCGACCCGCGGATCCATACTATTAATATATATATATATAGTAGTAAAGTTAATATATATATATATATATATATATATATATTATTTACAGTATAGTTTTATATCTAACCCTAATCTAAAATTTCAGCCTCTCCGCTCTTGTTCTCTCGCCTCTGTGTCTGAGACTATTCTCAAATCTCACTCTCTCACAGTAATCAATTTCCTCTCCCATTCCCGCCGTCCATCGTCCAGCCTCTCCTCCGAACCACAACTATCCGTCTCTCACTCTCTCACAGTCATCTCCTCTCCCATTCCCGCCGTCCGCCGTCCACCGTCCAGACTCTCCTCCGAACCACAACCATCCGTCTCTCACTCTCTCACAGTCATCTCCTCTCCCATTCCCGTCGTCCCGCCGTCCACCGTCCAGCCTCTCCTGCGAACCACAATCATCCTCCTCTATCTCTATCGTCCATGGTTGCCTCTGCTTCAAAGGTTCGTGTTTACTTCCTCACCCATTCCTCTATTTTCAGTGTGTGTATGTGTTGGGAAAATTAATAGAGTTTTGATTGGATACCAAAATCCAGCTAACCCCAACCGAGTAGATGATCGCACAAGCCTAAGCGTTTTTCAGCTCACATGTTTGAGCGTATAGAGTTTCTTAGTTTACAGGTAGATTCGCTGAAGACAGCTGAAGACAGCAGAAGACACAGCTAAGCAGACAGCTTAAGAACTCAGCAGAGCAGACTCAGCAGAACAAGACCAAGCAGAGTCAAAGATCCTGCAGTATCAAGACCCAGCTCAGTGACGGAAACCCAGCTCAGTGTAAAAGACCCAGCTTAGTGTCGATGACACAGCTCAGGTCTAAAACACAGCTCAGGTCAGTGACACAGCTCAGGTTGAAGACACAGCTCAGGTTTGATGATACAGCACATGTCTAAGACACAGCTCAGAATCAAGACACAGCAGAGTCCAAGCCGTTGAAGATACAGCAGAGACGCTTAGCAGCTCGAAGACGAAGACCTTCTCAAAGACAAGATCCCGATGTCAGAAGATCTTATCTGACGCAGACAGATCAGAGAAGAACTAGCTTCTGCAGATGCAGACCTACTTCGTAGGTAAAGGCCAGAAGTCAACAAGAGTAGGTAAGATTCAAACGGCTCTCTTCCAATGGCTAGTTTGAATCTCCACCTATATATATCTCATCACCATTGAAGAACAGTGACTGGTGGTGAGGCTGGCAAGACGACTGAAGAAATAAAAGTGCAAACAGAAAAATGAACAACGATCTTCAAAGCCAAATCTTTCAATAACACCCAGCCAGTCAGCTGTGTTCTTAGTTGTTCACATATTCAGTCTTAGGCAGAATAGATCAGAATATAAACACCTTAAGCCTAGTTTGAACGAGTTCATCATACTCCTTGTTCTTCATTGTAAGAACTCGTTCACAGTTGGAAAATTCATACCCAAACCCAAACCCAGAAAGGTTAGGTAAAGGTACACTTGCTCGAAGCGTGTAATTCGAGTGGATAGGTTCTTCAGTACCCGGAAACTGAAGGTGTAGGCTTGACAGTGCCCGCAAACTGTTGGAACACAACTCGGGTTAGAGTTGTAAAGTTGCTTGGTACTTGGAAACCAAGTGGTAGTGAATTACCAGTGAACCTGGTCGTGGACGTAGGAGGTGTTACTCCGAACCACGTTAAAAATGCTTTGTTATTTATCGCTTTGTTTTATGCATATTACTAACCCTCATGAGCATACATTTCAAGCTGCATAAACTGACAAACTGAAAAATGTAACAGAGCTTTGCAATATGATTTGAAGCAACAGACGGACTTTCCAAATCCACCAACTTCCGCACACACACTCACACAGCCAGCTGTGTCGATCAAGCTGCCATCCAGCTGGATCGAACACAGCCAGCTCTCTGAAAAGAGTTTTAACTTGGAAAAGTTTTTAAACCTTGGTGTATTCACCCCCCCTCTCTACACCAAGGTATCCGTCTTGGGACCAACAGTATGTGTGTGTTTTCTTGAACGGTTGGTTTTTTTTTTCTGATTATTGTGTTCTATTTATGAGTTAAGAAGTTAATGGTCTAGTTTAATGATAAAGAGATGATGTTCATATTCTGACCATCCAATTTGGGTTTCCGTATCGTCTGCCTCGCCTATTTCATTCTAAAAATGTAACCATATTTGCCATATGAGATTGCCTATTGCCTATTGGTCATCAAACCATTTGATTAGATAATTAGCTAATAATTAAGGCTGTGTTACTCGTCTGTGTTAAGAATTACGCACGCTATAAATTACTAAAGCAAGAAAAACCGAATCATAGGTAGAACCGTAGAAAAGGATAATTTATTTATTTTTTTATTATTAGGTTCTAATTGAAAACTAATAAAGTATACAACACCATTAACTCTATAATATACTACATTTTTTTTTGTATATAGAATACTGTTTATTCCATGATACTGCATCTTTAAATATATGATAATGCTTATTTTATGGTACTGTTTTATTAATCAAAACAATTTTGGAATTTTCAGATAAAAGGGATATATGATGGTATATTATCTTTGTTTTTGTAGTAAAATGAAGAAATTGATGATCATTCTGTTGAAGAAGGTTTTGTTGAACAGCTTGAGATTGGGCTTGCAGATGATGAAATCACTGAGCCTTTGAAAGTAAAAGAAGAAGTTGGCAAACCGAATAAGAAACTCACTTCTAAAGCTTGGGACCATTTCAAGCTGATTGTGGTGAATGGTGTTACAAAGGCAAAGTGCAACTACTGCTCGGCTATTCTATCTTACAATGGTAACACCGGAACTTCACATCTTCTGGTTGAATATCAAATGAGGAATGATAGTGATAATAGTCAAGAACATTGGAAGGAAAAGATGGAGAAGAACAAATTGATATTATTGATATGGTAATTAATTTAGATCACTTTATACTTTTATTATTGAAATAAGTTTGTGTTACTAATGATCTTTCACACTTTTTAGGATGTCGATGATGTTGAAAGTAGTTGTAACATGGAATTCTAGCTGTAAGATGGAAGACTTGTTCTCAATTTCTCATGGTCTCAAGATTAGTTTATTGTAATAACTTATTTTGTGTTATTATTTTGGATAAATATGTTTATGTAATGTTTTATTTAAGATGAATATCGATGTTGTTGACTTGTGAGTCTGACTTGTTTTGGAAATTTGGATACTTATAATTGTGTTGTATTGATTTTATTTGTTTTTTTTTAAACGGATCCGGGTCCAGATCCGTGGACCCGTGGATCTGATGGATCTGGATCTGGATCTCAGATTTTCGGACCCGACGGATCCGGACCGGATATGAATCCAGGCAAAAAATTCGGATCTGGATCTGGATCCAATAGGATCCGGTCCAGATCCGGCCCGTTGCCATCCCTATTTATACATCTTCCAAAAAAAAAACTCTTACTATATGCCATTAATTACTCCAAAGGAATACACAAAAAATTGTCTACACAAGTTTGATAGATAAAATAGGTGAGACAAAGCAACTTTTGGTTTGTGTTCCATTTAGCAAGGATAAAAATCACATGATAAAATCAATCAAAGCACGGGCCTACTTTTGGTTTGTGTGTGTTAGTCTAGTGATAGAGTGGTTAAATGTCCGGGCCAAAGGTCACAGGTTCAAGTCCACCGTCACGTGGCCTTTAAAATTTCTTGTAATGTTTGTTCAAAACAAAATAAAATAAAATAAAATAAACCAAAGCACATTTTCCAAATTTCAAATCCTACTAGAGGTGTTCACCCGGCCCGGAACCGCCGGTTCCGACCCGGAACCGGAACCGTGGTCAACGGTTTCCGGCCCGGAACCGCAGTCAACGGGCCGGTTCCGACCCGGAACCGTGTTCGGGACGGGCCGATTCCGGTTCCAAGGGCTAGGAACCGTGAACCGGCGGTTCCACTTTTTTTTTTAAATATGTTTTGTGTTTTCCATGTTAATTATATCCTAAAACAATCAATAATGACAATTAGAATGCTAAATGGAACGAAAAAATGTCGAAAAAAAAAAGGTTCGAGGTTGAACCGGTGGTTCCGGTTCGGAACCGCCGAACCGCCGGTTCAACCGCCTAGGATTTTGCACCCATTTCAAATTCAAAATGGATGGCTAGGATTTCATCTTGTGATCCAATGGCTATGATTCAAAGTTTTCCCCCCCATTTCCTCCCACTTTCAACTATAAATACCCCCATACCCACAACCATTTCTTCACACCAATTACTCTCTTCTCTTCTCTTACTCTCTTCTCTTACTCTCTAAGTTATTCATTCTTTTCAGTTTTCATTGTTCAATTTTCTAGCTCTTACTCTCTTAGTCTCTTAGTAGTTATAGCAAAAATATCTTCCTCCAACCCTCGCAAGGGTAAGGAAAAGGCAGTCGAAAATATTCGTGGTACTCGTGGTAGTGGTAACCCTCCTCGTCGTCCTCGTGGTGTTGTCATTCGAGAACGAGCAGCGTTCCAAGATGACTACTACGAAGATGATTCTTCCACTCCCACTCCCACAAGCCAGAATCCTCAATACCGGAGGGTCCCCACTCGCCGCCAACGTGAAGAAATAGAAAACCAGCAGATGGCCGAAGATGCTGCTGTCTTTGTTGCCCACTAGATTGAAGCGGATAGGCTACTTGCTGAAAGCCTATATGTTGCCGACCTCGAAGTGGAGATGAATCCGCCCCACCAAATGCATCCTCCCAGCACTATGCAGTCGTCCCCCTTTCACGAAGAGGCAATCAACTTGGATGAGGATGACGCAATGGACGAGCAAGAGGATGGCGGAATGGCTGCCGAGAAGGGTCGTCGTACCAGAAAGGCGAAGCTGCAGGCCAAAGGAAAGAAGGAAGGATCCGAAGTGTTCTCAATATGGTTCAAAAAGGTAACACTACCTTGTGCCGAATGAGAAACTCCAATTGTAATGGCATGCTGCAATTTCTGCGACCAGTAGTACGAGCATAAGAAAGGAAATGAGTATGGCACTTATAACCGCCATATACTCAAACACAAGCCGAAGGATCAAGAAAAAGGTACACAACAAGAAACTCAAACTCAACTAAACTTCACGCAAGGTAATGAACTCACTTTATTTAAGTATAATGATATAGTAGCTAGAGAAGTGATGACTAAGTTTGTTGCTACTGAATATCTTGCTTTCCAATTTGCCAATAGCATGCGTTTTGAAAATTCCATGAAAAAAGCATATAATCCTCAAGCTAAAAAAATCTCACGAAGTACCATGACTAGGACAATTGCTAAATTATCAATTAGATATAAAAAAGCATTAAGAGACATGTTTGTAAGCTGCCATATAGAGTCTCTGTTTGTTATGATATTTGGTCATGTGCTTGGCAATAAAATTCATATCTTGGAATGACTGTGCATTGGATTGATCCGAATTGGTGTATGAACAAACGCGTACTTTGTTTTAGGAAGTTTAATTGTACTCATAATGCTGCAAACATTGCTCTTTGCATTATAAAAGTGTTGAATCAATTTAGATTAACCTCTAAGATTTTTTCAATCGGTTTTGATAATGCATCTGCTAATACTGCAAGTGTGCCTGCTCTAATTGCTGCATGTAATCCAACTCTAGGAGGAAAATATTTTCATACTAGATGCATATGTCACATACTAAATTTATGTGTGCAAGATGGATTAAAGCAATTAGAAGGTTCAATTACGCCTATTAGAAAATGTGTTGCCATGTTAAGGGATAAAGCTAAGCTACACAGAAATTGGGTAAAATTTTGTAAGCAAAAAACTGGAAAAAGTAAGAGTTTTAACATTGATGTATGCACTAGATGGAACTCTACTTATGAAATGTTGGCAGCAACTTCTGAATATAAGGATTTATTATGTGATTTCTTTTCAACTGAGGTTAGCAACATGTTCTTATTGCCTTCTTATTGGGATGAATGCTCAGGTCTGATTGCTCTCTTAAAAGTTTTTGAAACTGCAACTAAAGATTTATCTGGAGTTTATTATCCTACTTCATGTCGTGTACTATATCATTGTGTTGTTATCGTTCTTCAATTCTTAATATGCAGTACTAACCCAAGGTTGCAGGATTCTATAACTATGATGGTCATTAAATGGTTGAAATATTTTACTTATATTCCCGATGTCTTTTTGATTGCAAAATGTTTAGATCCCTCTATGAAATTGGAAGGGGTTTGTGGTCTATTAGACTTGTATTACAGTTATCTTCGTGAAATGACATTTGGAGGGGGGGTGAGCGTGGTGAAGACTCTTTTGAATTGCCTAATATTGCATATGTTAAAACTTCTCTAGATATGACATTGAGGGGTCTTTTTCAAGAATATGAATCTAAGTATTCGGATAGAGGGTCATCATCTAGGCCTAGTCAAAGACCAAGAAGCTCTTTTAATCTAGGAATAGATTCTAGTTCTGTAGCTGCACAAAGACTTCAAAGTTTCCTTCAAAATCAGGGCACGGGTAGTAATATAAGCAGTGAACTTGATATCTATCTTAGCGAAACCAAAAGTACAGATTTAGCAGGTGAAGGGCCAAATGATGTTGATGTTTTGCAATGGTGGTCGAGGAGGCAAAACCAATACCCGATATTAGCAATGATGGCGATGGAGATCTTAGCCGTTCCGGCATCAACAGTCTCGGTGGAACAAGCTTTCAGTGTTGGAGGCTACGTGCTCGATGAAAGAAGATCGGTGATGACGCCAAGAAACCTAGAAGCTCAAGTTTTACTCAAAGATTATACATTGGCCGAAATGCGTGAACAAGAAAATAATTGGGATGAAATATTTGCGGAGTATCTCATAAGCACAACCGAGGCCGAAAGCACAGACACCGACTCTATAGCCACTACTGAAACCGATGAATTTGAAGATGATTGGGACTTTGACGCCGACATCAACGGGTAGTCCTAAATAATTTTAGACGAGTACTCTTTTTCCTTACTTGGTGTTTTTCCCATTGGGTTTTCGTCAAGAAGGTTTTAACGAGGCTCGGCCCTTGAGTTTTCAAACTTTGTGAATTCCAAGGGTTTTAGGATTTCGAGTTTTAAATAATAATATATTTCCATTTGTAATTGATTACACATTGTTTTAAATGAAGACATATATTATTTTATTTCGATCTTATACATTACATTGATGATTTATGTGTTTCATTTCAATTAAAAAAAAAATGGTTTGGGCCCGTAAACCGGCGGTTCCGACCCGGAACCGTGGTATGTGGCGGGCCGGTTCCGGTTCTAATTTCTCCGAACCGGAACCGCCGGTTTCGGGTCCGGTTCCGAACCGGAACCGGCCCGTGAACACGTCTAAATCCTACCCACTTAAATTTTATTTTACCAGCGCCTATCATATATTGATATCTCATACCTTCTACTCCCTCAATACCAGATTAATATAGTTCAACTAATATTATATACCTTACAACAAATTAAAAGTACACTACAATTTTCAGAGACAGAGGGAATATTTAATAAATGAATATTACTACTATAAAGTGGTAAATATTAATGATTGGAAAATAGAATATGCAGTACCGTACCATATATTAATACCAAAAGATTTCATATGAATTCCAATTTCCCATAGCCAATGAAATAATTAAGGAAATAATATTTGCATTGTATCTATTTCCTGCTGCCACAAAAGAATATGCTCTACACAAAAAATAGGGAAATTCAGAACAACATAAGCAGCCAAAATAATATTTCATGTTAGATATACAAAAACTAGAGATATTGTTTGGTAAACTTGATCATCTCCTTAGGGCAGCACACAGCCAACCAAGACAGGTATTTATACTCAGCATCTGCATTCCACCAAAAACAAAACACAGTTAATTAATTACAAAATTTATATGTTGCACATAAATAAAATAATGATATAACAAGAAATCACTTCTTCTTCTCACTTGAATGCCTGCTCAATCTCCTTGTCATTAGGAGCCAATCTGGAGGCCTCTACGGATGCACGAGCTGCCATGTAATAGTTCTTCACAAACACAAACTATGTACACTGGCCACCACATCATTATCATCATCATCACAAGTCGAGTTTCGTTTTAATGGAGTTTTGATGGAGTTAAAGAAAATATGTATAATTATATACATTATAATAAGTATATATTGATAATGTTATTTACTACTATTATATATTCCATATTAAACTAGAAAATAATCCAAAAATAAAATAATATTGGTTGCTCCAATCGCGCGCAATTTTTTTGTTAGATATCAAAACTCAATTTGATTTTTCATATAATGAAATATCATGTTATATAATTAAATATTAATATATAAATTTTGAATTGTGCATAGATATAATATATCTTAGATGTAATGCATGGGTAATGCAATTTTGCCCATGTCTGTGTTGTGAGTTTTTTTTTGTTTCTTTTTTTTTATGGTTCTTTATTTTTAATTTATTTGCCAATTTTTGACATTTTACATAATATTGCGTTTTCAGCACTACTTTTTAGTTGGTTCTGCACTTACTTCTCTCTCATCAAATTGGTAGACCTCAGCGTTTAAACAGGAAGAAGCCTAGTTTGCTCGTTTTATTTTATTTTATTTATTTATTTATTATTTTTTTTTTTGAAAGGGAAGCGGTAGAGCTTGAACCAACATCTTTCTCTTAATTTAGAGACAAGATTTATTACCAAACTTAATTCATGACTACAGCAATACTTTCCTTATCTTAATTTATGTTTTATATTTAGTTTTATTTAATTCTTTATTAAGTTGGGCTAAGCCCGTAGCATTTAGAAATTCAGATTCCTTTATTACTTAGGATTTGTTTAGTTTATTTAAGTGTTGGGGGATATCGTTATTTGAATGTCAATCATAAATTTTAAGATAACCCTAGGGGTGTTCAAGGAGTTTTCACGTACTATAATACCTGTGTATTAGATTGCAAATTAGTAACATCGTCATCAATCAATAGAAACGTCGTCGTCATGTCGTCGTTACTCCGCCGTCTGTTTTCTCATAAAATAATCGGATCTCATCATCTCCTCTCTCCTCGGAAATTCTGCTCCGCCGCCATTGCCAAGCGAGAACTGGTTGCGCCGTCATCGCCATGGCTGATGCTGCCGCCTTGTTTTATAGCAGGAGGAGGAGGAGGCGACATGGTCTACAACTTCTACTCTCCTATCAAGGGCAGAGTAGTAAGTTTCAACAACAGAGGCGGCAAAGACGAAACCGATCTCATACGATCCAACGACACCGTTTTGGTGGGGTCCTCGCACGGATGGCTGGCTCTGTACGACTCCCGCAACCGCGGCATCTGTCTCTCGAATCCCCTCTCCGGCCGCCGCATAGACCTCCCGCCCTTGGCCGGAAAACCGTTCCGTGCCAAGGAAGAGTCGCTATGTCCGTGGAAGGTGATACTCTCGAGCTCTCCCCACGACGAAGACTGCCGCGCCCTCATGGTTCTCGGCGGGTGCGACCGGGCGGCCTTTTGCCGCCCGGGCCGCAGCACCGAGTGGTCCCCACTCGGCCGATGGTACGACGACCCCATCAGCGTTGCAACTTATAACGATCAGAGATTATATAGTGATTTTGTCTACTCGGCAGGAGACAAGAATTTCATGGGTTTTGTGTTGTCCTGGAACCGTGGCCTGCAGGAGCTGGAGGGTTGGGATGTTGCAGACCCGGTCCGTCCGAGAACGGTTCGGCTGGACCGGTTCAGTAAGTTCGACCTGAATTTGAAACCGGGCTTCCCGGCCTCATGGCTTGTATGCGGAGAGCAGTCCGATCAACTGTTTCTTGTGAGGCGGATGTATACAATCAATCAAGAAGCATCTGATATCAACCATCTTATCGATCAAGAAAAAATTGATGTTAATGTTTATAGGATTAAGGATGGAGAATTGGAACTGTGTTCGTCGTTAGATGATATGGTGATGTTCGTCGGGATCAACCACTCAATGGTCGTGAAGGTCTCCCAATTCCCTCAACTGAAGCCCAACTCCATCTACTTTAGTTACGCGAGGAAGTATATTGGACAATTTATTGGTATACTCGATTACCAAAATAAGACTTGCTCACCACTCTATCATCCCACCCTTCTCCCAAATGATCCAGCACCGCAGGCTTGGTTTACTCCAAACCTAGATTAGATCAGTTTACTAATTTGTTTGCTTTATGTTTCTTTTGAGATTGTGTCTATTTAGTATCTAATTAACTTTTATATTTATATTTTAATTATTCGGTTATGTTTTATAGACTTACTATTTTGAATTTGATTTGATGTTGATTTATTATGTATTATTCCCTCCGTCCCATTATTCTTGTCTTGTATTCCTTTTTGGACTGTCCCGTTATTCTTGTCATGTTTCCATAAAAGGAAATATGCTTCTCTCACAAAAAGTTATGGGCTCCACCACTTTCTATCTTTTTACCCTTTAAACAACATTCTCCTTAATACCCGTACCCAAAAGAAACGAGACAAGAATAATGGGACGAGGTAGTATTCAAGAAAAGGTATACATGACACTGATGACAACACTATGCAATTTGTGAATATTTTAACTTAGTAATTTATGGCTTGAGAAAGTCGACTTGGAAAGTGTTCATCGTTGGGTTATCTAATGATGTTAATTTGTTGGGCCATTAATCCATAATAGTTGTTTTGTCAAAAAATGATTCATAATAGTTGTTTTAGTACTTGTCCTGACACTAATATGTAATGGTTGTAAATATCTCTAAAAATAAAATAAAGGCCAGGCTAACAAAATACTGCCTCTGTCCCTGATAAGTATAGTTCACTTTCCTTTTTCGTCCGTCCCCCATAAGTGTGGTCATTCCTTAAATGGATATGACCCCACTTAAATGTTTGTCCTTTTACCCTTTAAAAGTAACTAACACTACACTAACACTACACTAACACTACAACAAAGTGTAACTCATTCTCCACTCACTATACATCTACCTAACATCTTTCTTAAAACTCGTGCCCCTCCCTCCGGACCACACTTATCAGGGACAGAGGGAGTAAGTGCTAAGAACATTCCCAACAGAATTCTTAAAAATTTGGAAAATATAGGTAAGTGTAAATATTTTTGTGGGGCTACCTAATTTGAAAGATCTGTTAGATGAATTTTTTTGCACATTTATCATTATTTTAGCCTAAATTTAGAGTTAAAATTCGTTTTAAGTGAACTGATGGGAGTGCTCTAAAATGGATAGAGAAGTGCTTTTGAAGGACAAATTCGTGAAAAGTACTGGTCAAATTGTAACATTTTTATCTAATTTCCCTTTATGCTATTTTTTTAATTTCCCTTTTATTCTATTATGAAATGCAATGTTTTTTTATTACTTTACTTTTCTTGTGAGGATTTCATGAAGATTGCAAAAATTATAAAATTTGTACTTTAATTCACAAAGCTTTAAAAGTGAGGTCAAAATTACAAAAAATATCTCACAATTGTAATTATTTTTGCCAGTACCCAAAAAGAAACGAAAAATATAATTACTACACAAGCCACATTATAAAAAGAAAATAAATAAATAAAGTTAATGCAAGATGTGCCACTGTAAAAGAAAATACAAGTCTTTACCTAATTATTATTATTATTATTATTATTATTATTATTATTATTATTATTATTATTATTATTATTATATCTGTATCTAAAAAGAAAATATGTTATTTTATACTTAATTAATATTGACTTGATAATTAATTAATATTGACTTAATCTAATTTTGATTTAATCTATTACTAATAGAAAAATAAACGTACCCCTCTTCAGTTCGTCATTCTGATTTTTCTTTATTTTGATAATTTATCTAATTTTAATTCATACATTGATAAATTCTAATCTAATAATTTTTATTTTATTATAAGTCTGCATTGGATATATCAACATCATATATATATATATATATATATATTCTATTTTATAATTAATCTAATTAACTCTTAATAAACGTACAATATCTTTTCCAATTCCTATTTTTATATATATTTCTAAATTCATCTCCATACTACGCATTAAAAATTGAGTGATTTATTTAGTACTTTTCATTTCGTTGATAGTTATTATTTGCCAACGTAAGATAAAAACCAAACAAAAATATACTTAATATATACTCCCTCCGTCCCAATAGCAAGGTCTCACTTGCTTTGGGCACGGTTATTAACAAACAAGAGTAAAAGGAGAAAAAGTGGTAGGTCCTACAGCTTTTGAAGAGTTAATTATTTCCATTTTTGGAATGAGACCTTGCTATTGGGACAGTCAAAAAAGGAAAGCGAGACCTTGCTATTGGGACGGAGGGAGTATTAATTAGTATAGATCTAATATGTGGTAATTTAATTTAGGTAATTGAGTTTTATTATATTCATATATTTGTCTTCTAGAAATTACAATACTAAAATTAATCAAAACATAAATTTTTATGATATCGGTTGTTCTGTTTGTTAATGTTTGGATTTTGTAATATTGTGTGTATTATTCATTCAGTATTATTTTTCCTTTTTGATTCTTGCTGCTTGAAGATATACTTTTCTGTATTTGATGTATCCTGCATATTTACAGGTTTTGATGCTTAAAATAGGAAAATGATTTAAAACACCCTTGATGTTTACACTAAGGATCAAATAAATCTCTAATATTATTTTAGGTACAATTAAGCCCTTAATGTTTGTAATTTTTAACATCCATGCCCCTCCCTATTAATGACACTCCAAATTAAATTAAATATATTTTCTATTTCATTTTAGTTTTTCTTTTCTTGTTCCATTTCTCGTCTTTTATGTTTTTAAGGATTTTGATGTCTTTTTCTTTTTCATTTTTCGCCCCTGATTATAATTTAGTTAATCGTCTTTTATGTTTTTCTGCTGACTAAATTGGACAAAAGGAGCCGGAACACAATTTTTTTTCTTCTTCTATTTATTTAGTTTTTAATTAAAGCATTAACAACTTGCTTATAATTGTTTCATCCAATTATTTAAAGTTCTATTTAATTGTTTTAATATTAAGTAACTAAATCAGGGAGTAAGAAAGGGAAAAAAATGAAAAAGATATCAAAATTAAAAAAAAATATTAAATATGAAAAATGGAAAACTAAAATGAAAGAAAAATAATAAAATAACAAAAGATGGGATATATTTGTTTGGAATTCATTTAATTTGAAGTGGTAATAATAGAGAGGGGCATGAATCTTAAGATCAATTACAAACATTAAGAGCTTAATTGTACTTAAAAGTATATAAGGTATTTATTTGATCCTTGGTGTAAACATTAAGGGTGTTTTTGACCCTTCCTCTTTGTTGTTACCGTTATGCACAACAGCAGGATTTTCTTCGCCAAACTGCACTTCTCTTCCAAATATTTAACAAATAATTCGCTTTGAAAATTATGTTATTTATTTAGTATAAATTATGTACTCCCTCCGTCCCATTATTGTTGGCCTGTATTCCTTTTTGGACCGTCCCACGAAAGTTGGCCTGTTTCCTTTTTGGGAAATATCCTTCTCTCACAAAAAGTTGTGGGCTCCACCACTTTCTATCCTTTTACCCTTTAAACACCCTTCTCCTTAATACCCGTGTCCAAAAGAAACGTGCCAACAATAATGGGACGGAGGGAGTATTTTTTTTAATATAAGGGCAACGCGTATGGATGTGATGCGGAAGAGACAAGGAAATTTGCAGAATTGATACTTAATATAGGTGACGGGATTGCCGGAAAAGCTGGAGAAGCTGATTTGACATTGTCAGATACGAAATGCAGTGATCTACGCTTTTTCTTCTTCTTGAGATTAGAAACGTAATACGCTACCATAAATAATCATGTGATAAACGTATCAATAAATTCTCTCTTAATTTTCCCTTAATTACAGCAAATTGTAGGGTAAATTGTCTGTAAATTTCTGAACTTTTCACAAATTCTGGTTTTGCTCCCCACAAAAAAATTTAGCGTGACAATTTCCGAACTTTCTATTTTGTCTAATTTTGCATCTAAGGTCAATTTTCTCCAAATTGTGTGCTGACTTGGCAGACGAAAATTCTTACGTGTCATAAATTCCTTATCTTTTTTCAAATTCTGTTTTTGTTGATCACAAAAAAATATTCTGCGCAACAATTCTCAAACTTTCTAATTTGTCTGATTTTGCATCCAATATCAGTTTCTCCCAAATTGTGTGTTAAATTGGAGCTAAAGCTCATATATTGAATTTCTACAAAATTCTTAAGATTTCATCTCAATTTTGGGAAGTCATTCAAAATATTGGATGCAAAATCAGACAAATTAGAAAGTTTGGTAATTATTGCGCAAAATATTTTTTTGTGATGAGCCAAAACAGAATTTGAAAAAAATTAAGAAATTTACGGGCAATTTATTGATTGGATAAATATTAACTCGTGTACCGATTACGACACGTAGGAATTTCCGTCTGCTAAATCAGCACACAATTTGGGGGAAATTGACCTTGGATGCAAAATCAGACAAAATAGAAAGTTCGGGAATTGTCACACTGAATTTTTTTGTGGGGAGCAAAACCAGAATTTGTGAAAAGTTCAGGAATTTACAGACAATTTATCCTAAATTGTAATTATTTTAAATAATATTAATTGCACATCAAAACCCTAATCGACGCTTTTTTCTTCTTGAGATTAGAACCGTGATAGACTCTGCCATAAATAATCATGTGATAAACGTATCAATAAATTCTCTCTTAATTCACTTGATTATTTTTTTAGGGAATTAATGTAATTATTTTAAATAATATTAATTGCACATCAAAAAACCTAATCGACGCTTTTTTCTTCTTGAGATTAAAACCGTAATAGACGCTACCATAAATAATCATGCCGTAGCCATATCAATAAATTCTCTCTTAATTTTTCTTTAATTACAGGCTTTACAGCAATCCGATATTATTATGAATCTATGATTGATTATATGTTCTTTAATATTGTAATTATTTTAAATAATATTGCACCTTAAAACCCTAATCGACGCTTTTTTTTTTTATTGAGATTTGAGATTACGACCGTAATAGACGCTAACATAATAATCATGTCATAATCGTATCAATAAATTCTCAAAAGTGGCTATAAAAAGCTTGCCAAGTTCTTTCTTCAGAATTTTATTCTTCATTAAGGGATTAGGGTTGATGTTTTCTTTAAGAGTTTTTTTTGTATCTATTTCTTCCAGATTATGAACATGTATTTCGGATAGATAAACTTCAGATTTTTTTTATTTGGGTGATCTTATTGAGATGTTGTTTCTCAAGTATTGTATTTGTTCAGATCTATTTTTTTTTTTTTTGACATTCCAATTAATGGAATTTCGAAATCTAGTTTCTTTTTGTATTTATTTATGTTTCGTATTGAAGATAGTTATTTAATTTTGAAGATTTTTTAATTGTTTTGTATGTTTTGTCTAATGCAACGAATATTCAATTTTTTTCTTTGTTCCTAGAATTTGACACTTCAATCGAATTCTGAAATATAGATTTTTCGTATATATTTTGTTTGTTTAGAAGATTTTCACTTATTTTTAGGGTATCAAAAAAGGCCCGGTTTTGGGTTGGGCTGGGCGTTGCATTTTTAGGCCCGAAAAATTTTTGGGCTGTGCCTACCGGCTCGAAATGGTAAAAGCCTGGTGGGCTCGGACCGACCCGACTTGAAAAATTATACTCCAAAACATCTTTTGTAACTGGCTGGGCGCCACATTTTCAGACGCGAAATTTTCGGGCCGGCCGGTGGGATTTATACACATTTTTACAAAAAGCCGCTGGGCCGGCTCTGCCCGGCCCGGCCCGGAATATTGACACCCCTACATATTTTTTTGTATGTTTCATGTTAATTTATGTATTTTTTGAAACCTTATAAGTTTCTTTGTAGCGTAGCTTTAGATTTAATTCGTATATATATTTCAGAAACTTTAATCATTGGCATTTTGAAGTCTATTATACATATTTAGGTAATGAAGATTTTATAATTTTTAATGTGTTTATCTCGAGCTCACTCTCTTTTCCCGGGTTCCTATTTAAAGAGAATTCATTTTACAAAATATGAATTTAGGCTATTTGGGTTCTCAATAACCCAATTTCGTTCATTCTTCATTTCCAGAACCAGAAATTGAACACTGAATCAGAGATCATGACCTCGATTGCGGTTGCACGCAAGGAGTACGCGCGATTCCTTCTTCGCTACCGCGCAGCAGCTAATCCGGCGACGTCGGCGAATTTTTTCCGTCCATCTGCAATCTTCTGCCGTCCGTTTTCGGCATTTTCCGCCACGGTAATCTTCTCTCTTTTTTATGAGGTTAATTCGTTGATCCTAATTGTATCTATAGATTAGAACCGATCCAATAATAATTTACACAATCATGAGTGTAGATGTTATTTATTGTACCGCTATATCAAACTTGCCTAAATTAAATAAAAAAATTATTTCTATGTGCGATAGCATGTATAATTTGGAATCCGGCGATAGCATCTATCAGTGTCTTGTAATCCGTCGAATCTTCTCCAGAATTTGCTGTTGTTTAGTTTTTAGGGTTCCTGCACTATATTAGGACATTGATGATTGCTGAATCATATTAGTATGTGAATGAACGCTCTCCTCCTGTTGCATAATCTTCACTCGCAGAATCATAGTGCGTTGATATGCCACATATGTCCGTACAGCCGCCTTCAATTGATGAGAACATATGTTATTTATATTTATTTGATCTGGCATTTCTATGCTCATATTTTTTAGATTAAGGAATGTTCAGTTATGGTACTCTGTTTTTATTGTTTCTTTTTTTGGTTGCAGGGTTGTCCTGTTTTACATGTATACCAGCCACAAAAATTCAGTATTGAATGTCATAGCTTAGCAAGAAAAATGAGAAAAATGATTACCATACCTGGAAATATGACTGGCTTTGCAAGAAAAATGTTCACCATACCTGGAAATATGACTGGAAACGGAAATATAACTGGAAGTGCTGGCTTTGCAAGAAAAATGTCGTCCACACCTGGAAATCTGTCTGGAAATGCTGCAGCGGATTTCTGCATTCAATTGATTTATATGGTAATAATGCTATCAAGTCATGTATAGTAGTCATGTATGGTTTGATTGGGTTTTGATGTTTATTATGTGTCTGTTATTTCAGGTTTATCTAATTCACGGTGCAGAAATGATCAAAGTGGGTCAGATCATATTGGAGCATTATGAAATATTAGAGAAGTTAGATGCATACCTTAAGGAGACAGTTGATGTGACCACTGGAGCCTTTGGTATCCTTTTCTTAATATTAATTTCAATGGTGAAGAATTTACCCCAAAAAACAGCGGACAAACTGTCTGATATTGTAAGTTTTTTCTTATGATAAGATGCCTATTATGCTTGTTTGGTTTATTGCATTGTACATAACGTGCATTGTACATAACGATTTGTTCATTCCTTAACAATAAGATGCCATAATATGCATGTTCTTTGACCAACTAGATATGAAACAGCTGTTGATGGCAAATAGTATTTAGATGTTATTTCCAAACGTAGCTAGTACTAAAACCAACTAAGGTAGTCATACTGAGGTCAGTATCTGTGGTCACTGAATATAGAGAGTGATGTTATGCTTCATGTTGCACATATTCTTAATTTTGTTGAATTTTAATATGCATGTTCTTTGACCAACTAGATATGAAACAGCAGTTGATTGTAAATAGTAATTAGATGTTATTTCCAAACGTAGCTAGTAGTAAAACCAATTAAGGTAGTCATACTGAGGTCAGTATCTGTGGTCACTGAATGTAGAGAGTGATGTTATGCCTCATGTTGCACATTCTTAATTTTGTTGAATTATTTGTCTGACTGTTTTGCATTTAGCATACCTTTGTTTTTGGTATCTTGTACCATTCTGTTTATTCCTAAGGCTATGATATGTATGTTAATGATTACGTTTGCTATTCCTAGTTGATTGCCAAAGGATTAACAAAGCTTTCTGAGTTTCTTGGTGTTAAGAAGATGAAGATTAGGGCTGCTAATTTTCATGTCGAGAATCTCAACATCAACTGCTCGACAGTAATGATCTTCATCAAATCAGAAGACAAGAAAGATGCTAAGAAATAACATGAAGAGGTTCTGACTGGTTGTGTTTGGTGAATTTTTGTTGGTAAATTTTTGTGAAGCATCACTCCTGATTTCTACTGATTTCTGTAATTCAGTCCTATCTTCTCACATTGTTTACTCGTGATTTCTGCGGATTTCTATAATTCAGTCCTATCCTACATTGTTTACAATTCAGTCCTATTGTATAGATCTTTTATATTTCTGTAATTCAGTCCTATCTTCCCACATTGTTTGCTCCTGAATTTATACCTATTAGAAGAGTTGAGTAAATAAAAAATAAGTCTTGTGTACCTGTTCATAAATAGAATCCAAAAATGATTTAGCCATCTGAGACACATGATATCGAGTAAAATCTCAATGATGAACTCTAGCAGTATCATTGGCATGGCAGGGAGAGCAGAATAACTGGCCACTGTACTCACAAAGGCAAGGTTTACCCCCAACCTAGTTGCTCATCTAACATCCGGTTCATTCATTTCAAAGGGTGCATTTGTACAATATGTGAAATGGTTTTTCCCAATGTGTGCCTCTGTATCAGATGCAGAAGAAGTAGGCAACGTCTCTGTTGGTAAAGGAAACAAGTGAGAGCGTTGAGAGAGCGTCGAGGGTAATCTATGGTTGATCCTCTCTGCAACGACATCTGGAGAGTTTTCTGGATTGTCTTTCAACAAAAGACCAGGACTGAGGAAGAATCAAGCCATTGTCAGCAAATAGTTTTTTCAGCCTCTGGTAGTGTGTGTGAAAGTCACGCTAACGACGTTCACTCTCAGTCGTTCATTGAATGAAACATCCCCCTTTCTTTGCCTGGCACCCACTACTTCAACCCTATCTATTTTAAGAGGTTGATGAATTCAATTATAGCCATATTCTGTACCGGATGTAGAAGAACTAGAGCCACCAAGGTTGAAAAAATTGGGGCTGACTTATCCTGGTGCTATAGGTCAACCTAGATGCAGGAGACTCAGCTGAATCACGTAGCATATCTTCCATATCATTAACAATTTCATCATAGAATTCATTTAACTCGAAATCCCTTTTCTGCAAGACATTACACCAAAGCATATAAGAAAAAAATTAACTATTTACAACAGAGAAAATAACCATCCCCTAAAATACCAAGAACAGACACTTGAGAAAAAATATACCTTAGCTGGAACAAAATGATCCTCGATTGGGTCAAACGCAGAAGACAAGTTATTATTAGTTGAGACACTCCCTCTGGTATCAGCCACCAATGGAAATGCAAATGAATTGCCATCATCAGACACTCCCTCTTCCTTAACTTTCACTGGCACCAGATCATTCTGATTGACCACAGAATCCAAAAGAGTCTTTTTTGATGTAATATCATGATGAATCGAGATGTTTTCACTTGTCCAGTTTATCACTTGCCTTCTCAACAAACTCACCGGCAATTCACACACTTCAATCATCAATCCCATTCCTCTCACTCTCAGTCACAACCCCCTTCCCCCAATCACAAACCATATCAAAATTCCCCCTCATTTCAACACCACCAACGACGAAACCCTTGATTCCCCCATTCAAATTCAGCGTGCCATCACCTTCCCCATCACAACACAATTCATTTCCCCCACTCCCACATTCCGATTCGCGATAACCTAATAACACCCACTCCGCCCCCACAATCTTGTTAAAATCAGAATTTTTACCGCCAAGTTTAAAGCTTTTCAATGAACCGAAATTGGAATCATGAATTGAACTACCTCGTAAGCTAGGGGTGCCCATGGCTGAGCTGGCACTGCAGTATCTCTCGAACTCCGATTCACCGCAGGATGAGTAGAGGGACAAGTCATTGCCGCCGTCCGATTCCTGATCGCCCGGAGTGGCCACCGTAGGGGATTGCTTCTCCTCTTCAATCCCCTCGCCGTCTATCAAAAAATGAGTCATACTACATATTTGTTTTCAATTCTACAACGATTATGAATTTGAGATTTCAAATGTGTATTTTAATAATGAGTGCAATTTTGTTATAAATGAGTGCATGCACATACTGAGGGTTTGTTGGAGAAATTGAGAAGGCGGAGAGAAGGATTTGATGAGGGAATCGAATTATGACTTGCTGGATTGGGGATCGGAGAAATGGGAGAAAAGAAAGTCAAAAAGAGAAATGAGAAAAAAAAAAAAACAGATGCGGAGTCAGGGAATATAATGGACATGTCAAGATCTGAAAGAGCTAGCAGAGTGACCTACCTGCTTTCACTAACTTGACCTTCTACCTTTAAATAGCTTATTTCCAGAAAATAACATTAAAAATTACATAATCTTCCAATTTGTCATGGGTTCTAAGTAACCAAAAGAAAAGGATAGTTGTTTCCAAACCTGCTCCAAACCAAAAAAGCCCAAGTCTATGAGCTAGATAAATTACTAGGTAAAAAGTTGTAATTTTTTTGAGGTCTTACTATTCGTGCTAAAAGATATCAGTTCACCAGGATCATGCATTCCTCATCTCAAAAAAAAAAAAAAAAAGGTTCATGCATTCTGTCATAACGAGCATGAATAAGCGTTGCAGGCATACAAGACCAACTTTTATCATAATGATTTTTTTTTTATCATCTTAGAAGGATTGGCTAGAGTTAGGCAAAGGGGGAGTTTTATTATCTCAGAAGGATTGGCTACAGACTACAGTGACTCAGTGAGGAAAAGGTACCAGCATAAAAGGTTGAAGAAAGGTTGAAGGTTGACACAGCATACCGAATAGCCTTGATATCTAGTTAGACCAGTTTTAAAAACACCGTAAAGTTAAAGACCATGTCCGGTATCATACAAAATAAAATCTTGACATAACAAAAATGTCCCTTGTGAAATTAAGCACCAACGCTGGCACTTGACGAGACATAAGAAATTAAGCAGATTCTACAGAGTTATGGGTTCACAAAGATAAAGATACCTCATAAACAAACTCATTTACAGCCTCATTCTCAGGCCCCTAACCACACCCTTGCATACCATCTAAAGAGAGAAAAACGAATTCATAGTTGAAGACTAACAAATTAAGGAGTAATTTACACAGCAAATAAAGATACAAGGAGGCTAATAAAGGAAATAACAAGCAAGAGTAGACTAATTATATTTCTTATAAATTCATGAGCTTACTGCTCATCTATTTTTGAAATTAGATATTAGAACAAGAATATCAATAAGCAGCAATACATTTACTCACCTTTCTAATTAAAACTCCATTAATGGACCACCTTATGATATCTGTAAAAACATAAAAAAACGAAAAATCAGCATTATATAGTATACTTGTACAATATTAGTCAGCATTCTAGACAGGAGAGGGCAACGAACAAAAGCCAAACAGAACGTTGATCAGCATCTTCTCATGAAATTGACCTCTCTACGAACTCTACATTTCAAAGCCGATGACTACATAGACATACATAGTCCAACAACAATAATACCAAACCACACGAACTAAATTCCATCCTTATTTGTAAAAAAAAAACATACAGCAAAAACAATAACAGACAATTCAAAAGGAGAAATACATTAGCTGAATGACCTTGATAGACTATAACTGCAGTGAAATATCATCCTTGGACAGAAATGATCTTTTCCTCTGTCAACGCGGATTTGATTACCCGCGTGAAGATTCCCCTCCCTCATCACAGCCGAATTACCTCACCACAACCGGAATCGTCCTTTGACAGCATATCGACCTTCAAATCAGACCAAAAGATGATCTTTTTCTCGAACTGATTGCCGGCATGAAGATTTCCCTCCGCCATCGCAGCTGAATTACATTCATTGATGATAATTGAGGTCAAATACCCATAGTAATCTGACTCCAAATCCATATATTCTTTATCAGACTACCACAAAACTGAAAAAATAAATTTAATCCACCTTCAATTTGACCAAAGTTACGATCTTTACCTCCGTCATCGTGGAATTGATTGCCGGCACGAAGATTTTAATTGAATCAGGTGGGATTTCCATTAAAAAAGGAAGCTATTCTGCGGTGGTGATGAATAAATGCGGAGAAGGTGAGAATTGAATTGGGGATCGGCATCTTCAAATGTGCTGTTGTTCTTTACATTTTTCTTTTATTTTCAGAATCTTTCCACACACTCCAAATAAAAATAAAAATAAAATTCAATTATTGAATTTTTTTTTATTTGTTGTGGGATGATGGGGACAAAAGGGTAGTATATACTCCCTCCGTACGCGAAAAAGAGTCCTATTGTGTGCTGGACACGAAGTTTAAGAAAGCTGATAAAGTTGTTGTGAGTGGAATAAAAGTACAATTTCAAGGGTAGTGCTAATGACATGTTTAGTGACTTAATCCTTGACTTGGTTGCTGCTATGATCACTGCGCATTTTAAGAAAGAAATTAAATGGGGTGCGAAAATTACAGACATATTTATTCTCATTCAATGGGAAATTAAAATAGAACTTGTCATTGAAATTAAATGGGATCACTGCTACTATGATCCCATTTAATCTGGTTCACTTTTCATATTTATTCTCATTCATTGCGCATATTTATTCTCATTAAAATAGAACTTGTCAGTGAAAATTTGGTGCCAAAAAACTTTTCATTAATTCAAACTTCCCACCAATGGAGTGCTTTGTTTGGAGGGAAATTACAAGTACACCTAACACACTAAAAACAGGAATAAATACACCATTCCCAGCTGCCAAAATTCATTATAGCCTTGGCAGATAAAAGAAGTTACAGGAGCATTAAAGTGCCATAAATACAAAGAAATTACAGGAGCATGGCAGATAAGGCAGATAAAAGAAGCAGGCCAAATCTGACAGATCAAGAAAGGAACAACGTGGCACAATGGCTCCTACAAAACAGCAACAACGGAGTTCTTCAATACGGAGCAAAAAAAGAAGCTGCATCAAGATTCCAAATTGATTTGAGGACTGTCTGGCGCATCTGGAAGGCTGCAGCTGCCCAACAAGCTTTGGGAAAACCTGTGCATGTAGTATCAATGAAGAAAGGATCAAAACACAAAGATAAGTGGGTAATTGATGAAGAAAAAGTCAGAAAATTATCAGTGCTAGAGAGATCAAGCATTAGAAAGATGTCATGTAAGCTTGGTGTTAGTAAAGGCTTGGTTCAGCGGTGGATCAAAGAGAAGAAGGTAAGGCCACATACAAATGCAATAAAACCATTTCTAACCCCTAAAAATATGCTTTGCAGACTGACTTGGAGCCTTAGTCAGCTAAGTTGCATTAGTGCAAATGGAAAAATACCTTTTCAGACCATGTATAACACACATACATATAGATGAAAAGTGGTTTTATTTAACCAAAATCACGAACGAGATGCTACGCTTTTGCAAGATGAGATTGAGCCACACAGGTCATGCAAATCAAAAAGATTCATTCCCAAAGTAATGTTCATGTGTGTTGTTTCTAGACCACAAACTGATATCGATGGGAAAGTGATCTTTGATGGGAAGTTTGGTATTTTTCCATTCACAACAGAGGAGCCAGCACAAAGAAGTTCTAAAAATAGATTGAAGGGCACCATGGAAACAAAACCAATTCAAGCAGTCACTAAAGCTGTCATCAAGGAATGCATTATCAATAAGGTCAGTTTTTTGCATCATTTGTATATCAGAATATAATCATTCATCATTTAGCAGCATACTTTCAGGTTATACCAACCATTAAAGCTAAGTGGCCTCTTGGTGCAAGCAAGCACATAATTATACAACAAGATAATGTCAAACCCCACATCAACAACAATGATCCAGATTTTCAGATTGCTGCCCACTCTGATGGATTTAACATCCAATTGGTTTGCCAACCAGCCAACTCACCTGATACTAATGTCAATGATCTTGGGTTTTTTAGAGCCATACAAACACTCAAAGATGAGAAGATGGCTAATAGTGTAGAAGATTTGCTCAATAATGTGACAGCTGCATTTGAAGAGTATCCAGCAAGTAAGTTACATAATGTGTTTCTAACTTTGCAAGGATGCTACCATGAAATTATCAAAGTGAGAGGCAACAACAACTACAAGATCCCACACATGAACAAGGAGAGACTTCTTAGGCTTGGCTTACTGCCAGAATGCATTCAAGTTGAGGAGCAGCTTGTAAGGGACAGTTTGGATTATTTAAAGTTGCAGGAAATTGAACAAGGATCAATCTACAACAGTGACATGCTAGTTCAGGGACTCCAACAGATTGTTTTAAGAGATTAGTTTCTATTTATTTCAGTTTTTTGTTTAGGGTTTACAGTGACAAACAATGCAAGGTTTTTTGCGTTCAGGGACAGTTTTTGCATTGTTTGGAATGTAAACTATCCATATTGTATCTGTTTTTGGAACCATTACAGTCTCAGCATAATCTTTTCTATAATTTTTTGCATCATTGACTTCTTATTTCAACCTCCAAAACCATCTTATTTCAACCTCCAAAACCAGGGAAATAATCACCTAGTGGTGGCATCAATAAGACAGCCCCCAGAATCAATAAGACAAATTTCAAAATGAAACAACATAATTAATGGCATCACCAAATTTCAACATAATTATCATAAATCGACAAATAAGAACAAAATCACCAAGATAATTAATGGCATCACCAGCCCCCATCATAATTATCATAAATCGACAAATAAGAACAAAATCACCTTGTTACAGTAGGGTCAAGACACTAGGGCACCAAATCCCTAGCATCTGCAGATACCAAATTTTCCGGTCATCGCTCCACTCCTTGCACAGAATTGGCCGGCATTCTTGATCGGCGATCAAGCCATCCATGGCCATGAAAGCTTCAAAGCCAGATTCTGGCAGTATGCTTTCAGAGCCATCCACAGCTGTGAATGGTGTTTCTTTCACCACCATATCAGATTCCATCTCAGATCTAGAGATTGGAATCTCATCTCCGTTGGTCGTCGACGCCAGGGATAGATCGAAGAGAGGATCGGCGGCCGCATCAGATCTAGAGATTGGAATCTCATCTCCGCCGGTCGTCGACGCCAAGGATAGATCGAAGAGAGGATCGGCGGCCGCATCAGAGAGTGACGAACCATCCACAGCCGTGAACGGTGTTTCCGGCACGATCTCGACCGAATCACTCTCCAACTCCCATGAAAAATTAGGAATCGATTCAGTGTGGGTTGCAATCATGATCGATAGATCATCGTAGTTCACAGGCGAGTTGAAGAGAAACAAATTTTCAGAGAGATCGGCCGATTCAAAGTTGGCCATCGGATAGAATGAGAGAAGAGGAAGTGAGTGAGCTAGGGTTTTAGATTTTGGGAGATAAAATGAGCAGATGAATTGGGCTAATAAAATGAGAGAGGAAATGACCAGACGGATTGGGCTATAATATGGGAAAATGGGTTGGGTTATTAGTGTTAGGATTAGTGAGTTAATTGTGTTGAGTTAATTGTTTGGGGTGGGTCCATCAATGGCAAAAATATGTAAATGTAGGAAAGTATGGAGGGTATTATAGTACAAAAAGTGGAGTAGGACTCTTTTTGTGTACAAAAAAAAAGGGGTAAGTAGGATTCTTTTTCGCGTACGGAGGGAGTATATATATATAGGGTATGGATCTGGTGAAAACCACTCCTTATATAAGAAATAGGAACTAATCCTGACCGCTAATTACTAAAAAATGTATGGCTATGATTAAATCTAAAATTGTAACATAAATTCAAAAAAAAAGTGATGGAGGCTATTTTAGGAAATTAATTATTAGCAACATACTCTCTTCTCTCCCTCTCCCTCTCGTTGGATCACAACTAGCTCTCTATCTCTTTTCCAATTTTTCTCTTCACTAGCACCATCACAAATCATCGCTGTCGTCGTCGCCGCCGCGACACCGCCATATAGTGTCGTACCACCACCGGGTGATTCAAGTGTGTATTACAGGGTGTTTCAGTATCTGGTTAAATCCGAGAAATCGTAACAGAATTGACCAAATCATTGCAAATCAATTGATGGAAAATTTTACTCTGTAACTCAAGTGCTTTTCTGGTGGCTTTATTGATTAATTTCACAAAATCTTGATCCTCTCATTCACGGCGGTCGATTTTCTTTCTTCGTGAGTTTTGATTGATTAATTTCACAAAATCTTTACCATCTTGTTCACAGCGGTCGATTTCCTTTCTTCATGGTTTTTGCTTAATTAATTAGTTCTTCAAGTGCTTTTGGTTTTGTTTGATTTTTCTTCGAAAGCGAGCTGATGATGTCGTCTGGGAAGAAGAAGACACCAGCTTAGATGGTGTGTATTTTGTGCATAATTTCAGCATTATATTTTCTGACAACAAGGGTGTGAATTCTTTTTCGACGCTTTTGTGCACAATTTGTAGAAGATTATTAAAAGAATATTGTGGGAATATTTTATGATGAGATTGAAATTTTTTGAATGTGTATCATGATGCATTATTGAGGATGAGATGTTTTCTTCGGATTGTTAATGCATTACCGTGTGATAGTTTGTGCATTTTATAAATTGCAATTGTGCATTCAAACTTATATATATAATGCACAAATATCATGTACGTAATGCCATTAATTATGGTACTGGGTCTTTTGCTCACTTGGGGACTTCTTACTCCAGCTATTCCAAGAGTCCAATTATGTGCATTTACAGTTTCATATTGATGCATCACGTAAATCGTGTTAATGCATTATAAAATTGTGCCCAGAATATCATGTAACAAATACAAATATGTTATACATAATATTAATTGTGATATCATATATGAATTACGAATATGATATATACATATTGCATAAATGAATGATATTGCATGACAAAAAAAAAACTACACAATGTAATGCATAAATCTAAACAATTTAATGCACATATACCGTATATGTAATGCATTAATGGTGGTAATGGTCCATCCCTTATTATGTGCATTTACAATTTCATATTGGCAATTTCATATTGGTGCATCATATAAATCGTATTAATGCATCACAAAATTTTGCCCAAAACATCAAGTAACAAATACGAATAAGGTATATGATATGTTTTAATTGTATAAGTACACACTTTATAAATCTTGTTTGTTTTTTTATAAACCATAAATGGGATGTAAAAGTTATTATTTGTTCCATATTAATAAAAAAAATAATTGATGCATCAGAAATGTGATATTGATGCATCACTTTACACTAATTAATGCATCTCATTTTTACACTGTAGAAAATAGCGAAAATTACCATTGTAACCTTACTTAAGTAAAAAAATACGGGGTTGACCAAAAAAGCGGGTTTGACTAGTTGAGTATGAGATTAAATCATATCCATAGATCTTGTAGGATAGATGGTTTGGATTGGTTCCTATTTCTCATATAAAGATGAGTTCCTATATGATCTTCTCCCTATATATATATATATATATATATATATATATATATATATATATATATGATTTGGTTAATATAAAAACTAGTGTCCATGTAAAAACTACAAACTAATTTCAACCGTTGATCATGATACGTATGATCTACAGTTGTTATTAATCAAAACATGAAAATAGTATGTAAAAAGCATGATTTTATATAAGCATCATTTTTTATACAAAAAGCATGAATCGAGAATAGCACTATTAAGCATCATTGTATATATTAAAAAGTATGATTATATATTGAAAAAAACATGGTTTGTAGTTTGTACGGAAGGACCGGTTTTATACTAACTCATCCTTATATATATATATATATATATATATATATATATATATATTAAAAAGCATGATTATATATTGAAAAAAAACATGGTTTGTAGTTTGTACGGACCGGTTTTTATACTAACCCATCCCTATATATATATATATATATATATATTTCTTTTTTTAGGGATGGTAGTATATAATATTACAGCTGCATAATTTAAGATGAATAATTTTTTATTTGAATAAGAAGATAGATATATTAGATATGTAAAATTAATGAAAGTTAAAATTTAAAATTTTGAGAGTTAGTCTAGTGTTGGGAAAATTAATAGAGTTTTGATTGGATACCAAAACCCATCTGACCCCAACCGAGTAGATGATCGCACAAGCCTAAGTGTTTTTCAGCTCACCTGTTTGAGCTTATAAAGTTTCTTAGTTTACAGGTAGATTCGCTGAAGACAGCAGAAGACACAGCTAAGCAGACAGCTTAAGAACTCAGCAGAGCAGACTCAGCAGAGCAAGACCAAGCAGAGTCAAAGATCCTGCAGTATCAAGACCCAGCTCAGTGACGGAAACCCAGCTTAGTGTCAAAAACCCAGCTCAGTGTAAAAGACCCAGCTTAGTGTCGATGACACAGCTCAGGTCTAAAACACAGCTCAGGTCGGTGACACAGTTCTGGTTGAAGACACAGCTCAGGTTGATGATACAGCACATGTCTAAGACACAGCTCAGAATCAAGACACAGCAGAGTCCAAGCCGCTGAAGATACAGCAGAAACGCTTAGCAGCTCGAAGACGAAGACCTTCTCAAAGACAAGATCCCGATGTCAGAAGATCTTATCTGACGCAGTCAGATCAGAGAAGAACTAGCCTCTGCAGATGCAGACCTACTTCGTAGGTAAAGGCCAGAAGTCAACAAGAGTAGGTAAGATTCAAACGGCTCTCTTCCAACGGCTAGTTTGAAATCTCCACCTATATATATCTCTCCTCCACCATTGAAGAGAAGAGGCTGGCAAGACGACTGAAGAAATAGAAGAAAACAGAAAAATAAACAACGATCTTCAAAGCCAAATCTTTCAAGAACACCCAGCCAGTCAGCTGTGTTCTTAGTTGTTCACATATTCAGTCTTAGACAGAATAGATCAGAATAAATATCTTAAGCCTAGTTTGAACGAGTTCATCATACTCCTTGTTATTCATTGTAAGAACTCGTTCATAGTTGGAAAACCATACCCAAACCCAAACCCAGAAAGGTTAGGTAAAGGTACGCTTGCTCGAACCGTGTAATTCGAGTGGTTAGGTTCTTCAGTACCCGGAAACTGAAGGTGTAGGCTTGACAGTGCCCGCAAACTGTTGGAACACAGCTCGGGTTAGAGTTGTGAAGTTGCTTGGTACTTGGAAACCAAGTGGTAGTGAATTACCAGTGAATCTGGTCGTGGACGTAGGAGGGGTTACTCCGAACTACGTTAAAAATGCTCTGTTATTTATCGCTTTGTTTTATGCATGTTAATAACCCTCATGAGCATACATTTCAATCTGCATAAACTGACTAACTGAAAAGTGAAACAGAGCTTTGCAATATAATTTGAAGCTACAGACGGACTTTCCAAATCCACCACATTCCGCACACACACACAGCCAGCTGTGTCGATCGAGCTGCCATCCAGCTGGATCGAACACATCCAGCTCTCTGAAAAGAGTTTTAACTTGGAAAAGTTTTTAAACCTTGGTGTATTCACCCCCCCTCTACACCAAGGTATCCGTTTTGGGACCAACAATTGGTATCAGAGCAGTGGTTCAAAAGATCACTGTATCTGTCAAGTCAGCATTTCATTGCTGATAGTGGTCACCTGAACAGATCCTTCAAAGCTTCAATTTTTTTTTAAAATCATTATATTGCATACTGTCGTAAAATCTTCCTTGTGCAGGAATCTCTCAATAGAGGAGCTCTTGAGAAATCATGAATCCAGACATTTGTCCGAGATGCGAATGTTATAGGAATTATCTTCATGACTTGGGGGTACGAAGAACAAGATAT
The DNA here is from genome assembly GCA_031470985.1 of Agastache rugosa. Taxonomy (NCBI): domain Eukaryota; kingdom Viridiplantae; phylum Streptophyta; class Magnoliopsida; order Lamiales; family Lamiaceae; genus Agastache; species Agastache rugosa. Next base: position 32,221,564 of record CM062605.1, read on the forward strand.
CAAAGTATCTTGGATCACTGGAGAGAGGAATTTAATTCAGCAGCAAACCGGATGGACTGCGATGCAATCATCTCAAGCCACCAGGAGATGAGAAGAACAGAAAGGCTGATTGACGAGGTGGAGCGTCTCATTCTCAGAGTATATGACACCATGAGAGACAACCACCAAAGTCATCACAACATCTGACGAAAGCTTAGAAGAAGATCAATCAGCTCAACCTGGAAGGACCATCGAGGAGAAAAGAAGATGAAGAAATCCAGCTAGCTGACTGCGACCAGCTGTGAAATAAAGACAGCGGGATGCATAACGGAAGATGCAGCCAGTCATACAGCTGAGCACATTGGTCTCAAGGAAAGAATAAAGAAGCGACGGATGAATCGATTTGGATTTGGAACAGCTGACTACCTGCTATACAATCAGAGACCTCTTCAAAGAAATGAGCCGATGGTGAGAAGATCCGTTCATTAGAAGGAAGTAGGATGCAACTGAAGAAAAAGCCACCTACTATCAACTGAGGGGGAACAAACCCAGATGGATCCCAAAAGCTCAGATCAGAAGGATTATCCAGCTAAGAGGAAATAAAGCTCAGCTGGACAACAATCGAAGAGCTAAATGGAACTCAGTTGAAGAAGCTTCAAGCTAAGATACTCAGCTGAGGAGAACCTTCAATCTAGCAGAAGATAATACAGCAGTGGTATCAGCTGACTACAATAATCAGCTGACTGGTTTGCAGATTTTGTTTATTATATTTCCTGTTGTAATACAATGTAAGGATAAAATTATTTGAATTTAATTCAAACATCCAAACATTCCTTAAATGGATTATTCTGCAAGCTATACATCCCATCACATTTAATGAAAAACATGCAGAATACTGTAGCTCAAGAGAACTGAGTCAGAAGTCAGAACGTTTCGACTTCCTCACGCGCGCGTGACATACACTCAATATTCACACGTCATAGGACGTGTTGCGCAAATCTCTCTCAGCCGCAGATCTTCAAATTGCCAAGATCTCAACCATTAATCAAAATGGGCAATTGATATATTTATCAAAATTTTGCAAATCTTCGCCATATTTACTATCGCTCATACTTATCTGAAATTCATATCTCAGATTCTTGATTATCTTTTTGCTAATACGCTCCCCGAGTATCTTCGTCTTTCTAACCTCTTACTACAGAAGAAAATCATGGCACCAAAGAAGACTACACCAGGAGCAAGCCAGACTGAGAACTTGATGTCAAAACTTCATTTTGAGAGTTGTCTGACTCTCAAGAACTACCAGAACGCGGAGTTCCAGGAAGTTCTGGATCTCATCGAAAATGCCGGACTTTTGCAGTGGGCGACTGCAAGACCGAAGAACATCATCTGCCGGGAAGTGGCAGAGTTCTTCTTAGAGATATCTAACCGAGATGATCGACTCCGTTCCAACGTCTCTCTACAAATCAAGGAGAAGACTGGATGTACAACTCCGTGGGACGTTGACATCAACATCAACCGGATGTTGAACAAGTTGTTCTGCCTGAAGATTCTTGGGGACCGCTCCCCAGATAATTACACCAGAGAAGAAATCCAGATCGAACTGGATAAGATGTTGTTCAAGCCAGAACCGTACAGGGCGAGCATGCCCAAGCTCCTGCTCAAGCCCAAATACAGATTACTTCTGGATGTCACCCAGAAGTGCATCCTCGGTATCGCTGGATCTCAAGGAGAGATTAGCATATCCAAACTGAAACCAATGATAGCCATCCTCAGAAATGACCCTGTGGATTGGTTCTCATACTTCATGGGAAAATTAGAAAAAGAATCTAAAAAGATTCATTTTGAAGATGACAGCTTCACCCGGTACAGCTGTAAAGAGACAATCTATCTGTGCACCAAAGTAGCGTGCATAATAGAAAGTTACTCTACCGGAAGGCAAATCAAGTGGCATAACGCAAAAGAATTTTCTGTGTCCAGAATACTCTTTGAAAAGCCAAGTCAGCTCACTGACTTGTTGAAGAAAGCAGCCCCTGAAGGGAAGAAGAGGGCGCAAGAAGCAAAGCATCAGACTGCCTCTCCCTCTCAAGCAAGAAAAAAGAAGCAATCAGAGGAGACACAGCCAGCTGGAGCTCCACCTGCCAAGAAGAAACTGAAATTCAAGGCAGCCATCAAACCAGCTAAGGAGGCAGCAGAGAAACCAGTTGTTGAGACAGCTGGATCGGAATCCACTCCTACAGTCTCCCCTGTCCAAAAGAAGAAAACTGAGTGGAGACCAGTTACTGAGGAGACAGCTCAGGGATATTCCTCCAGCTCAGACAATGGAAGGGAGTTCGTGAGAACATCACGAGAAGCTGAAGAATCACAAATAGTGGTCTCTGACCCGGACCCAGAGGATGCTATTCCCCTTCGCCAAATTCTTCAAGCATTCCCACACCCCACTCCAGCAGACTACAAATCAGCTGGAATGTCTCTTCAACAATCTCTTCTTCCATCCCATCCTCAGGTACACATCTCTGATTCCCCTTTCAATTCTTCAGTACCTGAAACCTCCTTGCTTCCACACACCCAAGTTTCAGCACCCAGCTCTCCTCCCAAAGAACCATCTCCTTTAAGAGAGCTGACAGACATTCAGTTGGCTGAAGCGTTTTCACAGCCAGCTGACTCCCAAGCTGAACTATCTTCTCTTCCCAGCTCACCTAAAGAGCCCCGTCCAGCTGATGTTCCTTCGCAGCTGAATGATGAAAACCAAGCTGAACCTTCATGTCCCACTACTTCTGAGGAAGTTGAAATCCTCAGTCCCAGAGCCGTTGCACGTGCTGCCACCATCATGAGGTTCGATGACCTCAGGCTTCAAGAAGTAAAGAGCGCACTGCAACAATACCCGTCTCTTGTTTCACTCTCCGCCGCATTAGTCGCTGTAAGCGACTTCAAATTTTACCTTGCTACCAAGATGACTACTTGGTACGCAAATGAGGAACTTGTGGAGCTCTACTCCTTCAACAAGCTCAAAGCCGAAGAAGCTGCTCTACAAGAGATCTTCAGATTTGGAAGTCTTCAGGATGCCTTCTTGTATCAAGACGAGCTAATCCAAACTCTCATCCAGAAGACTAAGCAAGATGAAGTATCACCATCTGATGAGGTAATCGCGAGAGCCAACTCCTACCTCCACACTCTCAGCTGGATTGTTCCAGTTGAGACTGCCAAGGAAGCTGTACATGCAGACACAGCTGAGACAATGGTGACTGAAAACGAGCCAACTTCTGCAACAGTTGAGCCCGCAGAAGCTGCATCACCTAGTCCAATTGCCAATGACACTCGCTCACTGGTCGAGAACGAGGCAGTCAAACCCAGCCAAGTCGAATCCGGAACCCAAACAGATTCCAATGCCGTGCTTTCTGATGCAATGAAGGAGGAGATAGCCAAACAAGTTGAGGAAATCCTATTCCAGGATAGACTCAAATCAGATATTGACACCCTTCTGCGCATCATAGCTGTAGAATGGCAAGTCCATTGTCATGGACAGTCCATTGATGAAGTTTACTCTTTTGCCCAGAACTTACAAAGAAGCTCCAGTGAAGATCTCAAGCAATCTCTCGTATCTCATCGCATTGATCAGTCACATCATCTAGAGAAGAGAGTTCCTGAGATCATTTCAAGCCTTCAAGCTCCACTGAAAGCAGCTTCAGCGACTTATCCAAACCACGCAAGCTCTACAACAACAAACCCTCTCCAACAGGACTGACATTCAAAAGCTGTTCAATCTCTACAAAGAGCTGGACACTCAGTTCAAAGTTGGAAGTACCAACACAGCACATCTCAACCTTGTCACAACAGACAACACAGCCAAGATTGCTGATGTTGACAAAGCCCTGGCCCAGCTAAATGAGACAAATGTCAACCTATCCTCCACCCTTGTTGATAATGCTAAAAAGGGGGAAGGAAATGACAAGAGAAAAACATCAAGGGCAGGCAAAGAAAAAGCTGTAGCTGAAGATGAAATCCAAGTGCTGCAGTCTGAGATTGATGAAGTTATTCTTGAAATTTAGACGAGAAGAACCAAATTTGGACGAAAAGGAAAATGGAGCAAAATAATCATCCCTCTTGCCAAAGCTAGTGGAGCCAAGTCAGAAGAAATAAATGATACTCAATGGCTCTGTAACTTTGTAAATAAACAAAAGCAAGAGATGAGGAACTTTCAAGAGCAGCAGAAGAAGAAGGAAAGCTTGCTCGATGCTGAGAAAAAGAAGCAGAAGAAGAAAAGAGCAAACATCAGAGCATCGAAGAAAAAGACTCAGATGCCAATGAACTGGAGAAGAATAGATGAATGGATCCCAGAAGAATTAAACGATGACTGGGAACATACAAAATTCGAGTTCATTGAAGATTACTACTATCTGGGAGCCTACCCAAATACGCCTCCAGATGTTGCTTTCAAGATGCATCTAAATGAGCTATTCCATCAAGATAGGATGACTGCGAAAGCATTCTTCAATGCTGCAGAGACCGCAAAGATCCAATTTTCTGCTCCCATTGTATCATCTCCAGCCTCCACTAATACCTGGAACCGATTTCCCTGACAAATCGCAAGTAATCGCAGAAGTAAACAAATGGGTAATTAGGAGAAAAATTTCCAAGGTAAGTAATGAAGAAGAATATAGGAAGCTGGAACGGATGATCTTCAACCGGTACAGGTTAAGAACGGATGAACAGCTTGAAGAAAAAAGACTGAAGAATCAGCAGCAGAGGAAGCAGAGTTGAAGACCCAGTCATCTGGGAATTTTTGTCTTTTGAATTTTTGTAAAATGTAAAATTGTAATATCTTCTTTTATTAATGAAAAATTCGTTTTTCCTCTCAAGCTCATCCTGATGACAATAACTCTTTGTCCAGGCACTGAACTCTGAATTTGATTTACCTGCTGTGAATGTTTAAACTTTTGAAAACCCGTTTTCTTGTTAAGGGGGAAGTAAATTGTTTTTCTCAGTTAGGTTTTGGCATCATCAAAAAGGGGGAAATTGTTGGGAAAATTAATAGAGTTTTGATTGGATACCAAAACCCAGCTGACCCCAACCGAGTAGATGATCGCACAAGCCTAAGCGTTTTTCAGCTCACCTGTTTGAGCTTATAAAGTTTCTTAGTTTACAGGTAGATTCGCTGAAGACATCAGAAGACACAGCTAAGCAGACAGCTTAAGAACTCAGCAGAGCAGACTCAGCAGAGCAAGACCAAGCAGAGTCAAAGATCCTGCAGTATCAAGACCCAGCTCAGTGACGGAAACCCAACTTAGTGTCAAAAACCCAGCTCAGTGTAAAAGACCCAGCTTAGTGTCGATGACACAGCTCAGGTCGGTGACACAGTTCTGGTTGAAGACACAGCTCAGGTTGATGATACAGCACAGGTCTAAGACACAGCTCAGAATCAAGACACAGCAGAGTCCAAGCCGCTGAAGATACAACAGAAACGCTTAGCAGCTCGAAGACGAAGACCTTCTCAAAGACAAGATCCCGATGTCAGAAGATCTTATCTGACGCAGTCAGATCAGAGAAGAACTAGTCTCTGCAGATGCAGACCTACTTCGTAGGTAAAGGCCAGAAGTCAACAAGAGTAGGTAAGATTCAAACGGCTCTCTTCCAACGGCTAGTTTGAATCTCCACCTATATATATATCTCTCCTCCACCATTGAAGAGAAGAGGCTGGCAAGACGACTGAAGAAATAGAAGAAAACATAAAAATGAACAACGATCTTCAAAGCCAAATCTTTCAAGAACACCCAGCCAGTCAGCTGTGTTCTTAGTTGTTCACATATTCAGTCTTAGGCAGAATAGATCAGAATAAATATCTTAAGCCTAGTTTGAACGAGTTCATCATACTTCTTGTTCTTCATTGTAAGAACTCGTTCATAGTTGGAAAACCATACCCAAACCCAAACCCAGAAAGGTTAGGTAAAGGTACGCTTGCTCGAAGCGTGTAATTCGAGTGGTTAGGTTCTTCAGTGCCGGAACCGAAGGTGTAGGCTTGACGGTGCCCATGGCTTGTTGGAACACAGCTCGGGTTAGAGTTGTGAAGTTGTTTGGTACTTGGAAACCAAGTGGTAGTGAATTACCAGTGAATCTGGTCGTGGACGTAGGAGGGGTTACTCCGAACCACGTTAAAAATGATCTGTTATTTATCGCTTTATTTTATGCATGTTACTAACCCTCATGAGCATACATTTCAATCTGTATAAACTGACTAACTGAAAAGTGAAACAGAGCTTTGCAATATAATTTGAAGCTACAGACGGACTTTCCAAATCCACCACATTCCGCACACACACACAGCCAGCTGTGTCGATCAAGCTGCCATCCAGCTGGATCGAACACAGCCAGCTCTCTGAAAAGAGTTTTAACTTGGAAAAGTTTTTAAACCTTGGTGTATTCACCCCCCCTCTACACCAAGGTATCCGTCTTGGGACCAATATCTAGGTTTGGTAGCCCATATACACGAATAAGACCCATATTAGTACATATCTAGGACTCATTTGGTGGGTATGTTAGGATAAGATAAGATAGATAATGTCAAAATAAATATAGTGAATAAGGGGTGATTGTAGGGGTGTGCATACCAACCGACCAAAATCTCATGAACCGAAAACCGAACCGATCAAAAAATTCAAAATCGAAACCAACCGACTAGACCCTTTGGACCGAACCAAAACCGAACCGAAAAATTCGGTCGGTTCGGTCGGTTTATGAAAAAAACTGACAGTTTTTTTTTAAAAAAAAACAAATTCCAATTTCCATAACATAAATATTCAATAAAAACATCACAAACTTCATCCTAATTTTAAAACATAGTCATTACAAATAACTAATAGAACACACAATTAACAAAATATTCCAATAACAACATATCAATATCCCATAAATATCAAATAAATAAATCTTGAGTACAACATCCTTCAAATCAAATAACATAAAATATATTGCTTGAATCCTTTAACTTCAAAACTCCGTCAATCCTTTAGCTTCAAGTCTCCATGACATCATCACTTGCATTCACATCTTCACCAATGCCAAGACTTTTCAAAGCTATAAAATAGAAAAGATCAAATGATAAAATAATTACAAATTAAACAAAGAGATAAAAAGAAATAAAGAAATAAATCACAAGTTAAAAAGACCTCTTCGTGCTTTTGAATGCCCTTCAAATCCTTTTCGATTGTAATAGAATGCTTTGATTTCCTTAGCCAATCTTGAGTACAAACGAGTGGACTCTTTTGCAGGAGGCGGTGGCATTTCATTTTGAGTTGAGGGAATGGACTTGTTTCCTTCCTTTTGATTTTCAGCTATGATAATCTACAACAAATTAACAATAAAAATCAACAATAAACACCAAGCTACTGACTGCCGAGCAGATTAACAATAAGTCAATAATCAACAAATTAACAATAATAATCTGCAACAAATCAACAATAAAATCAACAGACAACAATAAAAATCAACAGACAACAATAAACACCGAGCTACAGACTGTCGAGCCTATTAACAATAAGTCAATAATCAACAAATTAATAATAAAAATCAATAAATTAACAATAATAATTTGCAAGACTGCAACAAATCAACAATTAAAATCAACAGACAACAATAAACACCGACCGAAAGACTGTCGAGCCTATTAACAATAAGTCAATAATCAAAAAATTCACAATAAAAATCAACAACAATAATCAGCAGATTGCAACAAATCAACAACAATAATCTGCAGATTGCAACAAATCAACAATAATCACAAATTAACAATAACAATACTGAGTACAGACCGCCGAGCCGCCCGCAAATGGTGAGAGAAGAATTTCACCGCCGGTGGGAGAAGAGCGTCGACGTCGCGACGAGGTGAACTGATGGAGTGGTGGACGGTGGAGCTGGAGTTAGGGGAGACTGGAGAGGAGATGAGAGAGTAAGAGATGCAGCAGCCAGCAGATGCTCAATGGTGGCCGGTGGAAGAGCCGAGAGGGAGGCTGCCGGTGGTGGGAGAATGGCGTTGACAAGGTCGAGCTCGAGGTGGACTCCCGGATGGTGGAGACTGGAGAGAATATGAGTGACAGAGAGAGATGCTCGATGCGATTTATCCTTTGTTAGCCCCTTTGAGCTTAAAAATTTTCTTTTTGATTCACTTATAATAGCCTGGATTTTATGAGCCTTCCTGGTCAAGAACTCAGGTCTAGAAGTAAAGGGATGAAAGGAGAATGTAGGGGTATCAGGTGCTGGGGTAATCACACCCACGTTAGGTGATGTTGACCAGGACTTAGAAAAAAAAACTATCCGAGAAGAAAAAGAAGGAAAAAAATAGTCCTGACAAATAAGTGAGCAATGCCCGATGTGTGCTTGAGAGGAGTGATGGATCTAGGGCATCCTTATTGCCCAAGAACTGAGTTCTTCTTGACATAGCCAGTATCCAAATTTTCTTACATTTTGCCTTAAGCCACATTATAACCTAATAAAATTCTAAGGATAAGTAGTTTAACTTTGTTCAAAGAAGTAGAGATATAGAGGGCATGCAAGCCTATGGAAAAACGTTATAGATCTTGGTCAAGAGCGATACACTGAACCTTATACACTTGAGAGATGAGTGCTGGTGAGGATAACCTTCTTGCCTATTAACCCTATCTTGACCTATCTGATGGCAATACTTGATTACATTATTCATGCTCTGTTTTAACTAACATGTGGACTTGTTGATCAACTGTGTTTGAGTCTTGGGCAAGATCATATTTGCACACTTGAGAGCAAGTGTGGTTCAAGTGTGTGAGTGTGATGAACTAAATTTTGTATTCATATTTCTTGTATTTTGTCTTTTCTTTTTGTGTCTTTATCGAGTCAAAGTGTGTCTGGGAGGACACAAAGTAGAGAGAAGGTGTGCAGGGAATAACAGGTGGGATGCTGGGCAAATCCGGTAGAAAATCTGTTGTTGAGATGCTGAGATGGCGATACGATGCAAATGGCCAAAGGGCTGGAAGCTTGTAGCTGGGCAACAATGATAACAGCAAGTCTACAAGTCAAGAAGCACCTCCTCATATTCCTTAAGCTCATAGAGAGAGTACCCGGAGGAGTCAGGATCTTGGAAAACATAGGAGCAGAACAGGGTGCAGACAACGAAGACAAGATGTAGGTCGAGAAGCAGCTGCAGATTTATTTTTCTCCAAGGAAGAGGATAAGGATCGAAGATTTCTTTCCTTATCCTAGACGAGCCTTATCAACGAATATATCTACCAAGACGGAAAAGAGATCTGCGGTGAATCTTAAAAATGAAGGAGATACCATGGTTGGGAGGAGTCCTTGTTCTACAAGGATTCTAACTTAACCCTAATTCCATCGCCTATATATATGGCCGACTACACCTTGTATTGTGCGGATTTTGAGAGCTTAGTTCTGCAATTGATTTTTGAGAGAGTGCGAGGAAGAAAACAAGTCATACGGGCAAATTTACTTTGAAGTTTCATTTTTTATTTTCTGCATTTAGTACGTAGTTGTTGGTGAGACGCCAAAACCTTAGTTGCTGACTTACGTTTTTGAGCAGCAACCAATTTCAGTTTTATTCCAGTATGATTTTCTTTAATTATTTTGTGCTTTCATTTACGATTATGTCTAGCTAAATTTACTTGTTTTGATTGGAGAAGATGATGTGATCTTAGTTACTCGTTCTAACCTCGTGAGATCTAATTGTGTGAGTTCGTTGCTTGAATTTATTCTCGAAACACTTAGGATTAAATCTAGACTTAATTGAAATTGACATATGCTTGATCAGTATCTAAATATTGAGGTTAAGTCACTAACAGGATTTGGGGTTAAACTCGAGAGAGTCTCTCGTGCCCAAGAAGGTAGTAAGTGTTGGAGAGTAGTCGGTATCTAATACCTCTTGGCTATCTTGGATTCTTTTGTTTTTAATGCCTTTTGGGTAACATCGTTGCTGAAGTGTCTTCGTGACGTTGTTGATCAAGAGAAAAGATCTTGCCTTCTGGTCAAGATCTGTAAAATTGAATTGATATAGGCTTAGAGTATTTGAGTCGTGACTTCGTGAGCATAGAGCTTAAATTAATCTTTGCTTAAAACCAAGTGATAAAATCTTGTAATTGAATATTATTGCATCGATGAACGAGTAAGAGTAATTAGGATCATTGATTCAAACCCAATCCAAACATCTTTGTTATTTGATAGTTTCTTTGTTGAGTTACAGGTTAGTGAGATACATCTCGACCACAACCCCTATATTGAGTACCACCTGAAGAATAGACTACGCCGGTTCCCCGGGCAAGAGGAGAAATTTATTTGCGGAAAGTGTGAAACGATGCCTTCATCATCCGGCGAGACCTGGAACCTCGACTTCCAAAATGGTCCCACATTCACCAAAATCTGGGCCAGCACCAACTGCACCTTCAACTTCACCGGCTAAGACAGCTGCCTCACCAGCGGTTGCAGCGGCCAGCTCAACTGTACCACCTACGGCTCGTCGCCATTCACCAAGGTGGAGTACGGCCTCAACAGCTTCGGTCGCAAGGACTACTACGACAGCTCCGTCATGGATGGCTTCAATGTTCCGATCGAGATGAGGCCCACCACCAACAACTGAAGTCGCTCCATCAAGTGTGACGGACATCGTGAGACAGTGTCCTGACTGGTTGAAGGCGGGCACGGCTGCAACAACCTGTGCAAAGTGTACAAGACGGCGGAGTATTGCTGCCGCGACGGGCCGTGCCGGCCGACGGAGCTGTCGCGATTTTGCTGAATTTGCAGACGAGAAAGAAATGGAGGAGAGAGGAGAGAGAAGATGAAGGAGGAGAAATGAGGAAGGGTATTTTTGTCTTTTCATTTCTAATCTTATGCAACTGTTGAACTAAGGATAGCAATCCGAGGGGTAGGATGAGTTGTGTTTTATAAAGATGAACAGTAAAATAGCATCGGGCTTCCTCGTTTGCCTATCTTGACTACCAAATGGCCATATTAGCCAAGATATATTAGCCAAGATATATCAACAATCTTGGCCTAATATGGTCTATCAAACATGGCCCTAGAATGCTACGTGATAGTACCGGCCTCATCCTGGGCCCGACCTAAGGCTATTCAGGCCTATATATTAAAACTCGGCCCACGGAGTTCGGCCCAAACAAAGTCAACATCTGCCTTGAAGACCAAGTAACAAAGCCCTACTTTGGGGGAAGATAGAATTCTACTACGAACGGGAATCGGATATGCATGTATCAAGCAACTAGATATGTATAAGGAGTCCGATCTCTAGAAGGATTAGGGCTTAACCCAAGGCTTATAAATAGATGCAAGATTAGAGGTGTAAAAGGCGGATTCAATACTCATTGTACTCTCAAGTATAATAAAAGCTCTCTATATTCTCTCCCGTGGACGTAGATCACATCGATCGAACCACGTATATCTTTGTGTCATCGTGTTACTATTTCTTTTAGCTACTTTCGCAAACCCTAGATCTATCATTGGCGCCGTCTGTGGGAACCTCATCAACGGTTCTTACGTAGCTGATTTATGATGGTAACGCGATCACAAAGCGTGCGGGAGGCCCAAAGCCAACGCGGGAATCCTAACGAAGCAGAAAGCTGCCCCATAAGCCAAGAGAATCGCCAGAAAGGCAGTTCGGTCCCAAAGGAGAGGCACGCCAAGGACCCAATAGAAGGAAATCCCTCCGAAGGGATGCCCGCGCTAGAGTACATCCCTCAGAGAAACCCGATGCAAAATCGGCATCGGAGGACACATAACGGACAGTCCTTCGGAACGGGTGATACTCCAGAAGGGTACATCGAAGAAATCAACGACGAGTCGGAGCCGAAGGGATCCGAGCTGAAGGAGGATGATCTCTCCAGAGACTTTGACCTTGCCACCACCTACGCCGCGGCCGAATTCGCTAAAGCAAATAAGGAGCGTTTCAAACGCTTTCTTGCGACGACCCGGATGTCTCCCATACCCGAGGCCAGGGAGAGTTCCACGCAAAAATCCCTACCTAAAGCTCCTCGCTACGCCGAGAGGCAGAAACCAGAGCTAAGGGAGAGACACGATCCCCGGCGGGGTTCAGTTCGACGCCAGAGTCCAAGCTCGCAGCAGACTCCCAGGCGACATCATACACAAAGGCGATCTCGGAGTCCCAGAAGGTGCCGAAGTCCGAGCTACAGCGAGAGTCGCAGTCCCCCGAGGAACCGACACCGACATGAAAAGGAACCAGCTCGGCTTGTCAGCCCGTTCACCGACGAGCTGCTTGACACCAAACTCCCCACGGTGTACAAATTGCCAAACATTCCGGCCTACAATGGGCTAGATGATCCCCTTAACTTCTTAATGCGTTTCCGGTACAGCATGCACAACCAGGGTCTCAGGGAGGAACACATGTGCAAGCTATTCCCCGAAATGCTGATCGATTATGCCCGAGCTTGGTTTGACAGCCTCCCAACTGGCAGCGTAGGGTCCTGGACCTATTTGGAAAAAATATTCAAGCAAAGATTCCATACAAAGGTTCAGGCTCGCCGAGACACAGCTTACCTCCTATCGGTGAAGCAGAAAGACAAAGAATCTATAAGGGAGTACGCTTCCAGATTCATGCAGGAAAGCTTAAAAGTCGATAAAATCGACGATGTCTTCCTCATCTCGGCCTTCCGAAATGGAGTTGCTCCCGGGTCCCTGAACCAAGAGCTCGCTAAGCAGAAACCTGAGACAGCCCAGGAGATGTGGAAGATTGTATACCAGTTTGCCGATGGCCAGGATGCGGACCGATTGAAGCGGGAGGAGACCGAGAAGAAGAGAACTGAAGGGGATCGAGGTCGGAGTGATCGTGATCGGAGAAGTGCCCACGAGCGCCTCCAAAGAGGACCTATCCAGTCCCGGCTCGGATCAGGACCAATCCAGTCCCGGCTTGGACCTCGGGTGGGACCAGAGCCGTCCCAACGACCTCCTTTTATGAAAACGAATGCCGAGATCTTCGCACTCCACGAGGACTGGTTCGCTAAACCACGTCCCATGTCAAAGTCTAAACCTCGGGACAGAAACAAGCACTGCTCCTTCCATGATGACCATGGGCACCACACAGAGGATTGCCGCGACCTCGCGGAACAGATAGAGAGGTTAGCTCAAGAGGGAACTCTGAGAAAATACGAAGCCGTGGGGAAGAAAAACACAAAAGAAAAACGGAAAGGAGGACAAGGTCGATGTGCTCCCCACAATAAGCGAGCTAAGGTCGATCACGACGAGGAGGATGACGACCCTCCGTACGACGCACCACAGTACGACGGAGTGGTCTCCACCATCACCGGGCTACCCCCAGGCAAGACAAAAACTAAGTTGAAGGCAGAAGCTCGCAGACCACCAGTCCCATCGGGTGAGGAGCAAACGAAAAAGAGGTTCAAGAAGGAGAAAACCGTCACATTCTCTGAGGATGACCCTGTGCCTACAGCTACACCACACAATGACGCCCTGGTGATACAGGTCGGAGTGGCCAACAAGATGGTCCATCGCGTATTCATCGATGGTGGGGCCAGCGTGAGCATCATCTTCCAACACTGCTTGGATAGGATGAGCCTCGACCCAGCTCGGGTGAACTCCACACCCCTGCCTCTCAAGAGCTTTACGCAGCAAGAGACGCGACCTGAAGGGACCATTGCGCTCGACGTTGCCATTGGCAGCCCGCCGACCAGCGTCAATAAACTGGTTCAGTTCTATGTGGTTAAAGCGAACTCCCCCTACAACATCATACTAGGTCGGGATTGGCCGAATGCGCCGGGGCCATCATTTCGCCCTACCACCTCGCCGCTAAAGATTCCGACCTCGGCCGGAACCCCATCGTCCGAGGTGACCAGATAAAGGCCAAGGAGTGCATGCAGGTTGCTCTACGAGGTCAACCCCAGGCATAGCAATCAAAGTATCCCAAGGAGCCGGAAGAAATGACGTCGATCCCAGACACCTTGGCGGAGCAGGTTTCCCTGTCTGAAGCAGATCCAGCGAAGGTCGTCAAGGTCGGCTTTGCCGGGGGACCTCAAACACGCATGCAAGTAATCCAGCTCCTAAGGGAATATCAAGACGTCTTCGCCTGGTCTCCAACGGACATGACGGGGGTGTCGTCGGAAATCATCACGCATAAGCTTAACATTAACCCGAACTCGACCTCGGTCAAGCAGAAGCGGCGATCATTTGCCGCCGAACGAAATCAAGTTATCTACAACGAGGTGCAGCAATGGTTGAAGGCAGGGCTTCTGTTTGAAGTCAAGTACCCGATCTGGCTATCTAATCCGGTAGTGGTAAAGAAAGAAGAAGGAGAGTGGAGTTTCCGAGAAACTCACTATAAGGAAATCGACGGTACATATTCCGAGAAACTCACTATAAGGAAATCGACGGTACATATTCCGAGAAACTCACTATGATTTAACGTATCATTTAAAATTTTATGGTAACTCTGATGCGATCGATCAACATCAGAATTGACTTTTTTGTAAAAGCAAATTAATACATTCTAATTGAAAATTAATAAATTCTAATAGAGAAAAATTAAAGAAAATATAATTTAAATGCACACACCTGTCATTAAATAAAGTAATAAATAAAAAAGGCGGACATGTAAATTCTCAAACTTTCACAAATTTTGATTGTTAGTCTAATCTAAATTTTTGATGAAAAATACACAAACTTTATTAGAATTTAATTTTTAGCTCGAATTCAAATTTCGGCAAACTTAGGTCCTCCTTGGCACTGGAGAGTGTTAACCGACCTAATCCATATATTATGTAAACGAATACGGATTCGAGCCCTCTCCTTAATTCGGGGTCCTACGTGGCGCAACCTCCATTCAATATTCTTATTTATCTTAAATTCTCATTTAAAGTATTTTTTATTCATATATTATATTATTATTAACTATTTAATATGAATACATGGTAAGTTTCGAAAATTAATAAGGAGACGAGAAATTCAACATGGTATCTATCATAAATTAAATAAGGCAGATATTCTATTTTATTATATTTTTACATTACTAATCTCATTATAATCTTGATTGTCTTCACCTTTTCGCCATTAAATTTTCTGTTTCATAAAGGTTATTATTTTTTTTCGTTTTTCTGTTCCATCGTATATAATCATACGTATTTATTTATAGATTTCATATTTTGTACAAGATTAATCCATATATTTTTATTTTTATTTTTATTTAGTTAATATTATTGAAATTTCTATAGTTAAAGATTTTCATAATTTATCTCTAAAACTTACCATAATTTTTTTACCATAATTTTTTTTTAAACTTACCATAATTTTAATGTTGATTCTTCGCATTGTATTTAATGCTATAATTTTCAAATTTGATCACTTAATTAATATATGAGCACTCTATTATAAAATTTAATGTGAAATTTTTTATCCCACATCGCTTTTCAATAAAACTTCGCTATTGAAGAACCTACATAAATACTCAAAATCAATATGTACATTTTCATCCCGCAAATATTTTGCACAACCAATTTAATTTGGTCAATTAATTAGTTGGCCAAAGAAATAGTTTTATTTTTATTGAAAATTTTAATTTAGTCAATTATTAAATTGTCTATATTAATTTATTTAATTTCACACATTATTAAGTTGGTGTAAATAGTAGAAATATAAAATTGTATTTTTCAATTATAATATTTTAGCAAAATATACAATAGGGAGTATTATATATGAAAATTTTTTAGATACATCATAGTATTATATTAGAAAATTCATCACTGTGAATTTCGCCCAATATGTTCAAAACATGAAATACGAATCAACAATGGATCGCTTAGCTAGAGCCATTGAAGGAAGTGATCGTGATATCCAAGTTAGTGTTACAAATTTTGATGGACATCTTAATGCCGATGAATATTGTGACTGGAAGGCTTCTCTTGAAGCTTTCTTTGAATGGAAGCATTTCACCGTTGAGAGGAAGGTCCAGTTCGTTGCAACAAAATTAAAAGGTCACGCTCTCATTTGATGGCAGCAATTAGACTATAATTATTTTTAATTAAAAATGAATCGATCATTTTGTTTGTAAACTGTGGTTATTAAGGATTACAAAAAAAAATTGTAATTTATACATTTTGGCATGTATAATAAAAATATATTTATATATATTATTAATAAAAATGTATGTGTATCTATTTAATATAAAAAATTATTTTCCACATCATTTTTCAAATAAAACTCCACTATTGGGAAACCTATATAAATATTTAAGATCAATGTATATTTTCACATCCCATAATTATTTTTCTTAATTATTTTATAAATTATTTTTGGTGTCGTCATTTAAAATAATCGATGAAATTTTAATAAATGAAATTTCTTTGTTAATTGTAACAAATTGATACATTATACTCCAAATCGATCAATGTGTATTTTTATTTCATCACATCCTAAAGTACAAAATTATTTTTATTTTTATTGTGGGAAAATTTATAAAATTAATTAATTCATTATTTTTCTCAAATAAAAGCAAAAATATGATTATTTTAATAGAATGGACGAGATAATCCAAACAACGGGTGATTGAAATACGTAATAGGTACAACAATCAGATGAACATTACCTCTCATTGACCTATTCTTTATATAAATCTTTTCGTTAGATCCCACCATCGTTTGAGCAATTGACGATTGTAATATATATAAAATGGATATAAAAATCAAAGAAACACCATCCTTATTGATCTATTTTTTACATTCGCCACATACCTCTGTTTGGTGCAAAAAAGATCCTGTTTTAGGATACTATCGAATCACTTCAGGAGTACAACGTGTTATATATGAAAATTTTCATAAGGTAAATGGAGAACTAAAAGATAGCTACAAATATGCTAGACAATGAGTTTGTAAGACGACAAAGAGTATATAATATATGTCTTTAATATGATGCATTTGATGAATGAAAAATATGCAAACTAATTTCATAAATTTATAATAACATTTAACCACCGTCGAATTTCGACCGATCATACACTAGTAATAATTATATACGAATTTAGACTTTTCAAGTCCAAAATAAATAAATAATCTTAGGCTTCTATGGGCTAATGGAATATAGTATAGAGCTAGTTGGTTCACAAGTAACGTGCAATTGGGCTAAACATTTTGGCCCAATACTAATATACATATTATTAATACAATTATGAATTCAAATACTTTCCTTAATTCAACTTCTCCATTCAATATTTCTATTTATCTTAAATCCTCATTTTATATATTTTTATTCCTTTATTTTATTATTTAATATTTATATATTCTCAAAACCTCCATAATTGAATAAGGAATGATAATATTGTGACACCATATTTTGGGCAATAATTGCCGTGGTCCATATCGAAAATCTTACTCTATTTTATAGTAAAATTTTGATTATTTTTTTATTTAATTTCTATTCTTATTTATTTTAAATATTTTAATTAAGCATTTTTTATTCAAGCATTTATTATATCTGATGTATAAAATATTATATCTCACATCTCAAATAAATAGTTTTTATTTTATTGAAAATTTTAATTTGACCAATATTATTAAGTTGTCAATATTAATTTTTTGTAATTTATAAATTATTAGGAAACATGAATTTACAAGAAATACTAAAAGAATTCATTTTTATTCATATATTCTATTATTTAATATTTAATATTCTTGAATTCCACATCGAATTTATAGCAATATTCACCTATTAAAGGACATATATAAAAATCGGATACGATGTGTATTTTTCAAATACAACAAGCTAAACTTTTAATGCATAACATTTATCTTATATCATATGCGACAAGCTAAACTTTAATAATCATTTTTATTATATTTAGAAAACTCAAAACATATATAATATTAATAATTGGGTTAATTATACTTTATGAGCCGACCTTTCACTCCATAGTTATTTTATGGCCCGACCTTTCAAAAAGTACAAATATGACCTGACCTTTGTTCCTCTACGACTCTTATGGCACGGGAGCAAAATTCCGGCTAAGGAAAGATGAGTAGAATCGTCGGAGTGTGATGTGGATAGTACCATGTCCAGTTGGAAAATAAAAAAAATTAATTCCAACTTATAATGATTGTATATTATACAGTGATTTTGTCTACTCAACAACGAACAAGAATTTCTTGGGTTTCTTGTTTTCAGGAACCCTGATCTGTCTGAGAACTGTTTGGCAGGACCGGTTCAGTTTGTACAAACAAACTTTGGAACCGTGCTTCTTCTCGGGCATGAGCCTAGTATGCGGAGAGCAGCCCGACAGCTATTTCTTGTGAGGCAGATTTATTTACTCAATGACTTAAAATCTAATGCTAAGTTTTTCATCAATCTAGAAACATTTGATGTTAATGTTTATAGAATTAAGGATGGAGAATTGGAAATGTGTTTGTCGTTGAATGATCTGGTGATGTTTGTAAAGGTGAACCACTCAGTGGTCGTGAAGGCCTCCCAATTTCCTCAACCGATGCCCAACTCCATCTACTTTGGTCCCGTTTGATTTCTAAGATAAGATAATAGTGAGGGATTAAGACTGATTCATGGCTACAGGAAAATCTGTTTGGTCGGTATGTCCATTTTTATACATCGATCATGATTAATTTGATGTTGTTTTATTGATACACCCCTCTATCATCAAACACTCTTTTTCTCTCTCTAACCTAAAACCTCAAAATAAATGTGATCCATTAGCACACTTTATTTTTCTCTTACACCCACAAAACCACAGTGGCTATTCAATAGTACAGGTTTATGAAAATCAATTCACCATCTCTCCGGAACCTCAAATATAATCCCACAGTATTGTTCAATGAAATCAATTCACGTAACCCATCAAATATGTCTCTTCCCTTCCACCACGTACCCTTAATTGTCTCTAGCCACTATATCAATCCGCACCGCCATCGCCACCACCGCCCCCTCCTCTCCCGTGTGCGCCACCACCATCGCCGCCCTCTTTCCCTTTTTCTGATCTACAACCCGTCGTGCCGCCTCTATCGCACCATCTCACCCTCTGCCATCCCCATCTATCTCTCGTCTCTCATAGCAAACTGTTGATTCACAATTCTTCATGCCCTTTTGTGTAATTTTTGGGATTATCCATTTTTCTAGTTTAATTTTCAGTAATACAATTCTTGTGTTGATAACTTGACGTGGAGAGGGAGACGAGATACAGAGACAGAATTTCGATAGCAAATTTGGAAGGACAAAATGGAATATTGCTCAAGATAGATTTTATCGCAGGTGTAAGGGTCCGACTCAAACTCATAAGATTGTAGAAATATTAGTATCGGGCCAACTTTTTCATGGCATTGAGTAATGGGCCCTCATCTTGTCAACCAAACATAATAAAAAGTCATCTAGCTTGTAATCAAGTCTAATCCTAACAACCGAAATAAGACTTGCTCACCTCTCGAGAAAATTGTCAAAATAGGACACTATCTTTAGGCGGGTTGTGAAAGTAGGACACTTTTATATCGGGCTTTCAAAAGGAGGACAATATCTTTTAATTTCGACACGCGAAGGCCAAATTAGGCTTATTCGGGCTATTTCTCACGTGACTTGCACGTGAACTGCTGACTGTAGCCCGAATCCGACATGGATTATGTATATCAGCGGGTTCTCAAAGAAAAAACCCCCAAATGCATTCCCCCCAAAATTGAAGAACCCTAACTTCTTCAAGCCTAAATAGCAAATCATTGTCGTCAACAATCTTAGTCGCCGTCGAAAAGCACTCCCGATTTCACGCCATGAGCGAACTATCTTCAGCCTTTTGTCGATGCGGAACAAGACTCAGACTTCTTACATCTTGGACTGATAAAAATCCGGGAAGAAGGTATACAATCTGCCAAAATTATAAGGTAAATTAGCCTGAAAATTCTGGATAAATTCTCACATCTTGGACTGAAAATTGTTCTGATTTCATCTTTTAAAGATTATTAGTTGAGATTAGTTTGATTTTTGTTGTTGAGAGCAGAAGACGAATGGCTGCACACATTGGTTGTGGGAAGATCCTCCGATGTGCCATCGAGCTAAAATAATTATATTGGGCTTGTTGAGGAGAATGAATGCGCATGAGGCTGAGATTAAAAAGAAGAACAAAATTGTGGCTTTCTTGACAGTAGTCTGTGTCATTTGCATGTGGAAGCTATATCTTTGAATGTTGTAAATGAATTTATGGTGGTAGGTTGTTTATGTTGTGTCAAAGTTGGTTTATGTTTGTTGTTTGTGTAATTGTAGTTTTTAGTATGATGGTAGCAATGAAGTTATTGAGATTTAGGAGAATTAATGTACTTTTCAGTTTCAAATGCAATGAAATTGTTGAGAAGGATCTGTACTTTGAGAATGGTAATCTAGATTTGTTTTACATTAGCAAATTAGCAAATAGGCAAAAATAAAACGAAACTAAACCAAAAAATCTGATCTGTTTCACTTAAACAAAACTAAACCAAATCTAAAACAAAACTAAACATAACAGATTAAATATTGTCAACATAAAGAAGAAAGCTGCCACGTTTCACTGATACATAAGATCGATCAATAGTTTCGCAGAGTTACAAACTAAATCAAAAAAGCTGGGCAAATACCATCCAGTTGTTATAATGCAAGGCATTACAATCATCAATCAAATCATGAAAAAAAACTTCCAAATTAACATAAGGCAGCCACTACAAAATATGTCAAATTCCACCAAAAACAAGGAGTCAAATTACTTTTTCACAGACTTTTCTTGGATAGAAGCCAAACTCACAAACTTTTTCCCACTGTCAACTATCAGAGGACCCTGTTTCTGAGGCTTATCTTGCTGGAGCTGGTGGTACATTGAAGGACCAGGTTGTGGTACTGGTTTGGATTGTACATTTGATCCTTGAGTTGGGATTGGTTCATCATGTTGTTCTTCATCACACACTTCACTGTGCAGAGGTGGCTGCATGCATAGTTGGCTCTCAGCTTGTGTAACAACTTTCTTCTTCACCTATCATTAAGTAGTGATACATATATGTTAGGTAATACAGAGGTTTAAGAATATGTAAAAATGACAAAAAATTGTAGAAAATACTTTTTTCTTGGTTGTTTTGGAGCATTGTCCCTGCAACATGTAACTGTGTTGTGGCCTTCAACTCTACATTCACTACACTTCACAGTGCTTTGCTTCCTTTTTAACTTGGTGATTTTTTTCGTTGGTTCATCTACAACCTTCTTCTTTTGGATTTCAGGCCGGCCTCTGCCTCTCCCCATTGTTGGGGGCAGTGGTGGAATGAAGATGCTTTCACCCCACAACTCTTGTCCATTGATTCCCTTTATGGTGGCAGCATACATCTTCTTGAAGGTTTCTATTGTGTAACACTCATGTACATATTCATCTCTGTCTCCTTTTTGGTGGTTGATTGCACAAATTGCATGTTTGCAAGGGATTCCACTTAAATCCCACAACCTACAGCTACAACTTTTAACATCCAAGTCAACCACAAACTGTGAACCATCATGACATTTAACTTCATAATAAGTGTTATCCCCTTTAATGGAGATGCAATCTGCTACTCTCTCAGCATGTTTTTCCAAAAGTTTCTTTATCTTAGGGCAAATCCTCTCATTCCACCTACGAGCAGCAGTATCTCTCAACCTTTGAAAGCTAACCATTAACCACTCTCTTATCCACTCTAACATGGTCAGAATAGGCATCTCTCTAGCCTCTAGAATGGTGGAATTAAAAGATTCACATACATTGTTCAAGAGCATATCACACTTACAAGTTGGTCTAAAGTGTGATTTGCTCCACTGCTCAGCAGGTTTTGCAGCCAACCATTCCCATGCTGCTTCATTATAGTTCTTCAATTCTAACATCTTGGCCTTCCATTCTCCTACTGTGCCAGCTTGTGCAGCCTTTCACAAAAGCAGTCTTAAATGCCAACCCTCTAAAACCAGCTGACTTGAAATTTTCATGTAAATATCTTACACAGAACCTATGCTCAACATCTTCAAACACTTCACCCATGGCTTGTATAAGCCCTTTTTGCTTATCACTCATGAAAGTTAGCTCAGATTCAGTATATAAATTCAAATCTTGCTTTAAGACAGTTAAGAACCATTCCCATGTTTCTTTAGACTCTTTATCAACAACGCACCAAGCTAGCGGAAAAAGTGTGTTATTGGCATCAACACTCACAACAGTCAGAAGAATTCCCTGATGTGGGCCTTTCAAATGGCACCCATCCACTCCAATTATAGGTCTACATCCTGTATGAAACCCTTTTTTCACAGCATCAAGGCATACATAGAAATTTTTGAACTTCTGATTACCATTTTCATCTTCCTCACAGCCTAATATAACTGTTGAACCAGGATTTGTTCTTCTTAGTTCCTCACCATAATCCCAAAGCTTTGAATATTGGAGATCAGGATCTCCTTCAAGTTTCTGTAGAGCTAACCTCTTAGCTCTGTAAGCTTGTTCCTTAGTGACCTCAACCTCTAATTCATCAATAACATCATTTCTGAAAACCTTGGTCTTCCTACTACGGTCTGCCACAAACTTTTTCATAAATTTATCACACATCCATTTTGACTTTAGGTTTTTGACATGGTATACAGGCTCACAATTGCGTGAGTGTTTGTCTATGTATTGCCTTATCTGATAGCTCTCATCATCTTTAACTTTGTTAAGATGAATTTGCCACTTGCAGTTTGGATTTTCACATTTGACATACACTCTAGATGGGGAAATCTTAGAAAACTTGAGTGTTCTTTTAGTTCTTATGGCATGGGACTGCACAACACGCTTGAACTCATCTCTTGAAGTAAATAACATACCTAACTCAAAGTCTGGTTCAAATATGACATCAGGATTGAATACAGGGTACTGAGTTTCTTGTTTTTCTCTATCAGAATCTTTACCCTCTTCAAAATCCTGTCTATCTACACCAATCACATCAGCCTCTTCATCACTATCTTCACAAGATGACTCATTCAGTTTATTCACATTAGCATCAAACAACAAATCATCATCTTCACTTTTTTCACTTATACTAAGTCAATGTCTTCTAATTTAGATAATTCACACCCTTCATCATTATCATTTTCATACTCATTTACCCTATGCTTTCTAGAAGATCCCTCACCACTCTCCCCTAATGTCATAAAAACAGAACCATAAACAGATTGTTCTTCAACAGTCTTTGCTCTCTCAATACCCTTTGCCCTTTCCACCTTATCCCCTTCAACTATATAAAAAATTACTTCCCTAAGCCCTAAACATGTTGTACACATCTCCCTTACTTCTTCATTAGACACCAACTCCTTAAAATTGTGATTTTCTAAAGCATAAATCTTAACAGATTCATCACACAACAACCAATCCTTTAAACTATTTCTTAAGGATTTCAGAGTCATTTGTTTAGCAACCACATAATCCGATTTCATAGTTAAACCCCCAACATACTTTGCCTTTGGAGATGACACAAACTTGCCTCCATGATTGACAACAACAGTTAAATATACACCTACGGGTTCTGCAGAAAATAAATCAACCAAAACAATCATTATTACACACAAGAACATACTGACACACAAAATCAGCCATTAAAGCTTTCACTGAACCCTAAATTCTACCCATCAAATCACAAAATTAACGAAAATAGCTCATAAGCCTCACACTCCCCTCCTCTTTCAAAATCATGCTTCAATGGTCAAGATTAACGAGAACTTACTGTACATAGGCGGCGGACGTTTCAGCTTACTTGACTCTCGAACATACACTATACTTCTTACTCTTTATTTCGACCGACACCAATGAATGGTTTGGCGATAGTGAGTGCTCGACGACGGCGATGTGGAATGCAGCAGTTGTGTAAGGAAATTTTTTGTCAGAAAGATGGTTTGATTTGAGGAAATTACGATTAGGGTTCTTCAATTTTGGGGGGAATGCATTTGGGGATTTTTTCTTTGAGAACCCGCTGATATACATAATCCACGTCGGATTCGGGCTACAGTCAGCAGTTCACGTACAAGTCATGTGAGAAATAGCCCGAATAAGCCCAATTTGGCCTTCGCGTGTCAAAATTAAAAGATATTGTCCTCCTTTTGAAAGCCCGATATAAAAGTGTCCTACTTTCACAACCCGCCTAAAGATAGTGTCCTGTTTTGACAATTTTCTCCTCACCTCTCTATCATCCCTCTCTTCTCCAAACATATCCACCAGGGCAGGCTTGCTTTACTCCAATCTTGGATTGGTTTAGTTTACTTTGCTTTATGTTTTCTTTTGAGTTTGTTTGTGTCTATTTAGGGCTCGTTTGGTAGGTATGTTAGGATAAGTCAAGATAGATAATGTCAAGATAAATATAGTGAATAAGGGGTGATTTTAGTGTATTTTTTGTGTTTGGTAGATAAGATAATGTCAAGATAAATATAGTCAATGAAGAGTGACATACGGGGCAAACTAATGTTTGAGACAGTGACATACGGGCAAACCAATGTTTGAGAGTGTCAAGTTGCGATTAGTGTGAATTCTGCCTTTAATTTTCTTTTGAGAGAATTAAAGTGAAACTTAGTGAGGCAGGATCAATTTTGCACGATTTTGACTTGAATGAAGAGTGTTTGCATGGTTTTGAAACAAGAGAATGGTTGGTGGTTTGTGGATTGGTGCGTCGTTTTTCACCAAAAATAAATCTGACACTCGGTCAGTATGCCCACACTGCACAGAACAGTGACAAGCAAGATCGTCTCCCAAAGGACCGGTGAGAATTTTCCTAATTTTCAATCTGCAAATACTTAAACCAAACTACTAAGAACCTCGATAATTCTGAAACGGAAATTAAATAACAAGTATCTAAAAGTTTGATTTTAACAAAATAATTGAAGGATTCCGGTTTCCAATTAATTCTACCATGGCTTGATTATTTCGATCATCGACACAAATATAACTTTAATTCATACAAACAAACCGGTTATGACCACCGAAGACGCTTCTGGCGCGATCTTATCTCTCCTTAGCTTCTCGGTAATCAGGAAGACGCTTCACCAATTACTTCTCTAATTGACTGACAACCCTAGAGACGCTTTATGGATTTAATGAATCGATAGCATTAACAACTAGAGAGACCCGATTCAAAATTAATAAACTCTGACGCAGGATTATTGAATTAAAACTGTTTTTCCCTTGATTCTGAAGAATCAATTTACCACAAATCAAATCTAAACCAAAATTACGGATGATCGATTTAATTGGCTACTAATTAATTACGATCCACTAAATATTTGTAACTATCTAGCAGAATCGAAATAATTAACAACATTAAACACAGAGAATCACAGATGCTTGCATAAGAATTAAAGGAGAAAAACCAAATTAGATCTCACAGAATAAATCACGCTAGGGCTTCCTTAATCTTCGCCGGAATGAAAGTATTTAGCTTGAATTCATAGATAAATTCAAGCTAAAAGTCATGGAGAAAAGAGAAAAAACTATCGGTAAGAAGAAGAACGAAGAACATAAAAATAAGATCTATTTTCTGTCTGCTACTCTGCTCCTTAAGGGAGTCTATTTAATGCCTAATACTCCCTCCGTCCCATCGAATATGACCTGTTTTCCATTTTGGGCCGTCCCACCGAATATGACATGTTTCCTTTTTGGGAAAGAATTAAAGCTTACTTTAAGCTAAAAAAGCACTTTAGTAGTACATTGTTGACCAAAAAAGTACTTTATTAGCTAAAAAGTTACTTTATTAACACTTAATTACACATAATTCCATTTTTCTTAATCTCCGTGCCGAAAACAAATAGGCCATATTCGGTGGGACGGAGGGAGTAAGAATTATATTAATAAGGAAATAAAATCACTAATCCTAATCTAACTAGGAAAGCAATAAAATAAAGATAAAACCCTACAACAAAGAGTCCATGACCTAAAAATATCATATAATTTCGTGCACAATCAGCTTCCAAAACATTCCACACGCTGACAACTTTCAGCTCCAATACACAGCCGGCGGTATGCCCATACTGCCCGATATTCGCACATGCCAGAACTTTCTGTCAACAACTTGAAGGCTTCAAATATCCTCTAAAATCATGCTTATTCCTCAAATTAAGATCAAAACCTACAATACACCAAGAAATATGCAAATAACTCCATAAACGTGATTAAATAAATATTAAAAACAAAAATGATTCAAAATTACTCCAAAATATATAATCAAAATGCGCCCAATCATAGATGATTGTATCTTGGTCTCGACTTTGATTGTTGTCCATCGAAATGTTGTCAATAATTATCTTGTCGTTTTAAGTCTTTTTCTGTGAGAGCCCGAATTTTCGTCCCTAGAATATGTTGATTTAAGAATAAGATAATCTTGAGAAGGTCCCTATTTCCCGGAAAATTTCAAACGAAAAGAAATTTAAGTTTTGAGAAGATGAAAACTTTCATGTGAAAATAAAACCAGAAGAATTTAAATTTCATTTCTTTCATGTATTGCATAATTTCATATTTATATAATTATGTTATGGTTTCATTTAACTTCGATTTATGAAAATGTGATTATGTGATTGTGTGATTATGTGCTTACGTTATTTTGATTAATTAGAAAGAATTAATCTTATGTGAGGAAGACATTATTTATAAGTCTTCAAAGAAAATGATTTCGAAGCGTAGCAAGTAATTTTAAATCGTTTCGATTATCATATTTCTTCATTTAGTATGAGCATGGCACATTATATGTTTACATGTGAATTATATGGCACTTTATTATGTGATTTAACTGTGATTAAGTTTGGTGATGAGAATTATTCGATAAATCGAATAATTAAGTATTAACAGAATTGATTAAGGTTGTACAAGACCACCAAGCATAAATTAATTGAGTATGCTTTAGATGATTAAATGATATTCGATCATAGCATAATTTTGCTAGAACAATTATTTAAGCTCAATCAATTAGAATTTCTCTAATTAATTTACATAACGATCTAGAGGGCTCGTACCCGGATATAAAATACGAAACGAGATGAACTATACGTACACATATATATTAGAACCGTGTGTGTACATAAGTGTACCTATATATATATATGATGTGATATTTTTATAAGAACAAGATATCTAATTAAACTAGTACCTAATAAATAAATACATGTAACAAGTTTACTAGTATTATGAGATGAATAAAACAAAGAAAATACATGAAAGAGAGAGAGAGACAACAGAGAGAGATTGAGAGAGAGGGAGAGAGATCTCATTCAAACTCACATGCTAACACCATCATTGTTCAAACCCCATTTTTCCACCCAACCTCAAAATTGGACAATGCATGGCTAGCCTTCTCTTACACACCCATCACTCACACTCAAATCACCACCAACTCCCCCCTTACTCATTTTTGGCTGCTATAGCAGCAGCAACTCCCACACACACACAAGTCACTTTTACACTTCATTCTTCACACCATTTGCTCTCAAACTCCACCACCACCACCACCACACCTCTTGGCTGCCATCACCACCACTTTTCCACCTGTGAGAAGAGCCCTAGAAGGAGAGTAAGAGGCTGGGAAATGCTGGAGAAGAAGAAGCAAACCGTGAGAGAGAGAGAGAGAAGTCATGAGTGAGGAAGAAAGAAGCAAGAGTTTGGTATATGTTCTAACTCTAAATCTAAGATTTAACCTTCTAAGTTTTCTACTAGGTTTTGTTTATATGAGTGTTGCATATGTTATGAGCATGTTATTCATGAAGTTTCATGGTTCCTATGGTTTAAAATAAGTCTATGGTTAAATATAGAGTTCTATGGATATATATGCATTCTTGAGAAGCATGAAGGTTGTTAAAGTGAAAGCATGGTTAAATCTCACTTGTTATGCATAATAAACATGTTATATATGTTATATGTTTAGATCTAGGACATATATGTTGATTTGTGAAGCTTAGAGTTCGAATTTTGGAAAAAAAAATATATAAAAAGCCATATTTTTCAGATTTCTTTCTTATGATTTTCGAACCAAACGGGCCAGTCAAAACCATAGCAAATGAACTCCGTTTATCCTCAAATTTTAACATGTTATAGCCTTATATGTCTTCTGTAACATATCCAAAAATTAGCCAAATCCATTAAGAGAATCATTCTAGAAAAATTAAAGTATCCACTGACCTCCTGTTAAGAATCGTAGTTAGAGCAGTTTCAAACATCGTAGTATAACTCTCTGGATATTTCGAATTTGAAAATATTTTCTTCGGTGAAAATGTAGTAGACATCCTAAGCTTTCTATATCCATAAATAACTCAATTTTTCATTAAGTGATCAGTCGGTTATCGTACGTCAAAGATGGCTACTTGAATGAAAGTTACGCACACCAACAGTTTGACAAAATGCGTATATGGAGTTTCTGATTTCATGAGATGTAGAATGTGTGTGTGCTGACCTATCTTTCTTTGAGCATAATTTCCAAACTACTGCATATTTTTGCATGAGTCCATTGCATGTTAAAGTATGTCATATAATCTTTCCAGAATGATAAATCATGCTTATATATGTTCCTTGATCAGTTTGTTATTTCACGTCGAACATGGTTACTTGGAAGTACTTTAATGCACAGAAAGTGTCTGTAAAAATGCCTCAGTGAAGATTTTGAGAATTAATTCTCATCTTTGCAATTTTATGAATCCTATTATGTAAAATGACTTGAATGAGCAATACATATATTTTAAGTACATGTATGCATATGTGCTAATTATATATAAATATGAATGTGACTTTATTAATTATTTTAACCATTTTACTATGATATATGATTTAAAAATGATTAATTGAGCATGATTGCTTGATGAAATGTATATGTGAACTAGGTAAACTTCTTATGCGCACATGGCATGACATGGATTTCTAAAATCAATTTTAAAAGTTTTGGACCTTAATTTGGTCTGTAATTAAGAATCAAAAACACGAAAAGCCCGTCGTTGGTTTTCTTCAAGTTTAAAGGATAAATCGGGAATAAGTTGACCTAGGACTTAGTTGCTTGTGCTTTTGACTTTCCTTATGTTAAGAGCCTAAGTGTTGAGACGGTCTTGTAGGAGACATCGGACTTTAGATCGAGCTTGAGATCTTTTGCTTTTGGAGGAATCAAGGTGAGTTTCTATTTTCAAAACGTAGGTTAGAATCCTACGGAGGTAAATTTCAGGTTACTAAACCCTAAGCTTTTTCTTATGAAAATGATATGCATGCTTTATTGCTCATTGTTGTGTTTACCAAAGAACGAGTATTCCTTCCGTTATCGGTTTGCACCAAAGGGTGCCGACCACCATTAAACGATCGGTCCTTGGCTTTGATCGGGCAGAGGTGTATACACAGAAGACTGTTTATGGTTGAAATCAAAAGAGATTTCCCATGGCAGTAATTCGGTCCAATTGACGGGGCTAGCTATTTGTTGGGAAAATTATAAGGTTTTGATTTGATACCATAACCCAACTGATTCTCCAACCGAATAGATGATCGCTTCAACCTAAGTAGTGTTTTTCAGCTCGCCTGTTTGAGCTTTAGATTTTCTAGGTTTACAGGTTAAGGAAGTGGAAGACAGCAGTCGATCCAGCTGTGTCAGTCGACCCAGATGTGTCTACAGCAGAAGTCAGCTAGCGGAAGAAAGCAGACGTCAACCTTCGGCTGAGTCCTCCAGCAGAGCATGATCAAGCTGAAGAGAATTCGAGCTGAGTTCAAAATACAGCCGGTCCAGCTGTACAGAACAAAGGGAACTAACTCTGAAGACATCACTTCAAGTCAGTTTGCCCAATCCAGCTCTGAATTCAAAAGCCAGCTCCAAAGGCAGAAGATCCCGGCGTCAGAGGAAGTCAACATGCCTCGACCAATGAGGGATTGCCGAATCAGCATCCTAGACTTTAGGAACTAGGATGTGACACGAATGAAGACAGGTGCAGATTTGCACAACGGCAGATCTCGAATTTAAGAAGAGTAGATAAGATTAAAACGGCTCCTCCAACGGCTAGTCTTGAATCTCTACCTATATAAACCCGTCTTTAACCTCAGGATAAAACACGAAAAACTCTCTACAAGCTTTCATTCTCAGAAATCATCAATCTTTCAGAAAGCTCTCTCAAGCAGTTTTACATAGTTCAAAGAACACTTTATCTTAAAGTGTTTCTAGTTCAGAAACTGCTTAGTTTTTCGTCTGATCCCTAGGCCAAAATCTTTATATATCTTAAGCCTAGATTTCGAACGAGTTCATCATACTCTAAAGTTCTTAATTGCAAGAACTCGTTCACAGTTGGAACCCCAAACCAAACCCCTCTTTACCCAGAAAGGTTAGGTCAAGGTTACGCTTGCTCGAAGCGTGTAATTCGAGTGGATAGGTTCTTCAGTACCCGGAAACTGAAGGTGTAGGCTTGACAATACCCGCAAACTGTTGGAACACCGCTCGGGTTAGAGTTGTGAAGTTGCTTGGTACTTGGAAACCAAGTGGTAGTGAATTACCAGTGAACCTGGTCGTGGACGTAGGAGGTGTTACTCCGAACCACGTAAAAACTCGTGTGCTCTTTACTTTCCTTTTAAATTCAGTTTTGTACTAACTCTTTCATTACATTGCATATTTGATCAAAACTGCATACGCAGCTGCTCTCCAAAGACAGCTGTGTCTCTCAGAAAGTTGCACAACTTGACTAAGCTGAAAACATAAAGTTAATCTTTTCAAGCTGAGTTTTTCTAAGTAACCGAGCTAAGTTTTCAAACCACCACATTCCGCACCGCCAGCTGAGTTATTTACCCAGCTGACCCTCCTCAGCTGGATCAATAACTGAGCTCACCAACTCTGTTATTTAACTTGAAAAAGTTTTCAGAAATCTATTTGGTGTATTCACCCACCTCTACACCAAATACCTAGCTCAGGGACCATCAATTGGTATCAGAGCAGTGGTTCAACAGACCACCGTTTCTGTATCAAGAGATCTATCTTGACATCTGTTAGTGGTCATCTGAACAGATCATCTTTGTGAAAAACTCATAATATTACATACTGCATATTTCTATGGATTCTTATCTTAACATGAATCTTCCCACCTTCTCGGTAGACGATTATGCAATATGGAAGTTCAGACTGAAGAGCTTTCTCTGTACGCATCACGATATGATGTGGGACGTCATAACAGACTGACCCATCATCATCTACAAACTAGGAAACGAGCTTGTCCCAACTCAAGATGGCGAACAACCAAGATATCAGCTCATTCCCAAGCCAAAGGGTGAGCACACCTCAGAAGAAAGGAAGCAGGCTGGACTAGACAGCTTCGCGAGGAACACCATATCCTCAACGGTCTCCAACGCCTACCTCAGTAAAATCATCAACTGCGAAAAAACAAAGGAGATGTGGGAAACCCTAGCAAAGCTATGCGAATGATCGGAGGAGATTAAGGAAAATAAATTCACGATTGCATGCCAGAAGTTTGATAACTTCAAGCAGCTGGTCAACGAGTCCATCGAAGGGATGGAACTCAGATTCTCCAATATAGTGGTGGAAATAGAAACCATCAGAACTGGGAAATACACCCAGCGAGAAAAGAATCTAAAAGTTCTTTCACACATACTGAATGGAACACCTATAAGGTGGTACACCAAAGTCGAAGTGACTTAGGTGATCTTTCAACTGAAAGATTATACTCCCTGCTCAAAGCCAACGAATACAACTTGAAGATTACCATGAAAGAATCTTCAAACAATCAGAATGATTGAGAGCTGACACCTGCAACAAAGGAGATTGCGTTCAGAGCCAACTCTGAAAAATCCGCATACATACAGTCAGCTGAGTCATCGAAGAAAGATAAGAAGGACATGAGCAAGGAAGAGCTACTTGAAGAAATAGCTATGCTGGTCAAAAACTACAACAGACTCAACACCAGCAAGGGCAAATACAAGAAGTTCGCAAGAACTTACAGAGACAAGTACGCAGCAGCTGATGAGAAGTCAGCTGACAAACGAACAGAAGATGGTTGCTTCAACTGCAAGGAACCATGACATTACCGGCTAGATTGTCCAAAGCTGTCCAAGAAAGACAAAGACCAACTGAAAGCTAAGGCAGCTGACAGAAGGAGAGCCTACATCGCCGATGAGGAATCAGAGTGCAACAAAATGGATGACAACATGTCATTTTAAGACTCGGAAGAAGAAGCACTGATGGCCCATGACGAACCTGATTGGGATACATGCTTCATGGGACAAACCGACGGCATCGATGAAGATGAGGTAATGTCTCGAACTCAAAATCTATCTAACCTCTCACCATCACACGAACACTCTACACAGGTTTCAGAATCAAGGCTACCTGATTGGAGTCTAGTAGAGAAAGCAATGAACGATTCCAAGGAACTTCAAGAGATCCTTGACGTCATTATGTGTGAGAATGCCGAGCTGAAGCGGAACTGAAAAAGACAAAGGTATCAGAAACAGCTGATACAACACAGCTCCAACAGGAAGTTGTTTCACTAAAAGACAAAATAGTGAAATAAGATCAGCTGATGAAGGAATTCTACTATGAGAAGAAACAGCTGATGGAAGATTTGGAAAAGGTCACAGCTGAATCGGAAAAGAAGTCAGCTGAGATCATTGAGCTGAAGAGCACCGAAGAGGTACTATCTAAGAAGATAGTAGCTCTCATCAAAGCCACTTCAACAATGGACGAGATCATTTGTGCTCAACGTCCAGCAGCACTCAAAGCGGGACTGGGATACAACGAACCAAAAAACGCCTCAAACATTACCTCCACAAGTGGAACAAAGGTAATGTTTGTACGAGCAAAAGAACATCCAACCCCAGCAACTCAGCATCAACCATTGAGGACACAACAGGCTTCAGGAAGACCAGCTGTGAAACATTCTCAAGCTCCGTCAAGGACACAACAGGCATCAAGAAGGCCAGCTGTGCGACAACCTCAAGCCCAACTCAGACAGCAACGTGCTCAACCTCAACAAAGATAACAGGCTGGATTTTATAGATACCAGCAACAACAACAGCACGTTGAACGATATCAACCGAGATATCAGAGATACCCAGCTGGATATCACTCATATGAGTACCAGCTGGATAATCATTTCCAGCCACAGCATCACATGTGACAGCAGAGACAAAGGAACGTCTCAGCTAGGCACACAGCTGGAAACCGAAAGAAATCAAGACATCAAGATAAGAAGACACTGAGATCAAGACCCCGCCAGCAACAACCGAAGAACACAAAGAATGTGTATATCGACTCAGCTGGAAGAATTATCAGATCATATGACCCAATTCGAGTCATCAAGCAGATCTGGGTTGTCAAATGATCTCTGTCTAACCCTCAAGGACCCAATTAAAACTGGGTACCTAAATTTTGATCTTTTTTTTAGGTTGCAAAGAATCGACGCATCACTGAGGAATCGATGAGAACGCTATGGTACTTGGACAGTGGATGTTCCAAGCACATGACACACTTAAAGCATCTACTCCAGGAGTATATCGAGTGACCAGTCCCACAAGTAACATTTGGTGACAACTCAACCAAAGGTTATGGTACATTTACAACTAAAAATGTTATAATCTCAAATGTTTCTTATGTACAAGGATTGCAACACAACTTGCTTTTCATTAGCCAATTCTGCGACAACGGTTTTTCTGTCAAGTTTGATGCACAGGGATGCACAGTGAAGAACAGAGAAACCAAGCAGATACTCCTAAGAGGGAAAAGAAAAGGAAATATGTAGTTTGCTGACTGGAACAGCAGCCCTCCGGAGACTTGTCTTGTATCGAAAAGCAAGATCAAGTCACCTGGCCGTGGCATGATACGGCAGAATCATCTCAACTTCAAGACAATCAACAAACTGGCTAGGAACCAGCTCGCTAATGGAATTCCAGATCAAGTAAATGACAAAAGTCATATGTGCAGCGCGTGTCAACAAGGAAAGCAGACAAGAATTTCATTCTCTCTCAAGCCAGTTCAGTCAACTGATCGAGTACTTCAACTCCATGGATCTTTTTGGTCCAGTTACTCCAGCAAGCTTCAATGGCAGAAAATATACTCTGGTCGTAGTGGATGATTTCTCAAGATTTACATGGGTATCATTCATGTACCAGAAGAGCGAAACCAGGACTAAGCTGCCTATCCTGCTGGAAAGATTATCAACACAGAAGGAGTGCAAGATAATGTCAATAAGATCAGATCGAGGAACGGAGTTTCTGAATGAAACTATTTATGATTACTGCGAGAATAACGGAGTTCAACATCAAACATCTGCAACACACACACCTCAGCAGAATGGTGTAGCAGAGAGAAGGAACAGAACACTCAAAGAAGCAGCTACCTCAATGCTAGCCAGCTCTGCCATTCCAAAGAAGTTCTGGGCTGAAGCAATCAACACAGCATGCTTCACTCAGAATCGCTCCCTACTCACATCAAGGCAAGGAAAGACACCGTATGAGCTATGGAACAACAGAATACCATACATTGGATATTTCAAAGTATTCGGATCCAAATGTCATATCCTAAACCATGGAAAGGCACAGCTCAAGACGTTCGACGAGAAGACAGACTGAGGAGTATTCCTTGGTTATTCTGCTATGAGTAAAGCATACAGAGTCTTCAACAGAAGAACTCAAATAGTCGAAGTAACTCCACATGTTACCTTTGACGAAACATCTTTCGAATATAGAGACTATCAAACGAAGAAACGAAGGAGAATCTTCAAGACAGATTCAGACAAGAGCTCAAGAAAATCGAATCAGGAATCTGGCCGAACCATTAATTTGGGATGATGAGCCAGAGGAGGAACTTCAAATCAACCGGGAAGCTCCACCAGCTGGAAATCGAGAAGAACCTTCAACGCCAAATCAAGGGGGAACGCCATCAGCTGGAAATCCAGACACAGCTGAATCCCCAGCTCCATCTCCAGCAGAGCCTCTACAGAAGTCACCTCAAAATCCAAATCAAGGAGAATCAATCTCTCAAGACTTAACTCATGAGCAACTCCAAGACAGACGAAATTTAGCCACTTCAAGCATCAATCAATTGGAAGAAGAAATTCGTAAAAGAAGAAGATGGATTGAAGATCATCCATCATCAGCAATCATTGGAGAACCATCTGACCAAGTCAAAACCAAAAGCTCAGCTGCTCAAGCTTCATCGGATCATCAAGAAGCAGCTGACACAACTCAACTCTCAGTAGAGCTAGAACTGACGGTCTATGATGAAGATACAGCTCTAATGGCGTGTTACGTAGCTCAAATTCCAGAGCCTCAATCAATTCTCGAAGCTTTGAAGAGCGTGCCTTGGACTAACGCCATGCTAGAAGAGTTGAACGAATTCCTCAGAAATTGTGTATGAGAATTGGTCGACAGACCTGAAGAAGTCAAAGTCATAGGACTCAAATGGATATTCAAGAACAAATTGGATACCCTGGGAGTCATCATCAGAAACAAAGCTCGACTGGTTGCCAAGGGCTACACTCAGCAGGAATTAATTGACTTCGAAGAATCATTTGCTCCAGTAGCGCGATTGGAAGCAATCAGACTCTTTCTCGCCTATGCAGCACATCACAAATTCAAGGTCTATCAAATGGATGTGAAGTGTGCATTCTTAAATGGAGAAATCAAAGAAGATGTCTACGTTGAACAACCTCCAGGATTTGAAGTAGAAGGAAATAAAGTCTACAAGCTAAAAAAGACGCTTTATGGATTGAAGCAAGCACTTAGAGCTTGGTATGACACTCTGTCAAATTTCCTTGTATCCAAAGGATTCAAGAAGGGCTCAGTAGACAGAACCCTCTTCACCATCAAGTCAGGAGAAGACATCCTGGTTGTTCAAATTTATGTAGATGACATCATCTTTGGATCAAGATCAAACTTCTTATGCCAAAGATTTGGAGAGATAATGTCAGAGCAGTTCCAAATGTCCATGATGGGAGAAATGATGTTCTTTCTAGGACTTCAAGTCAAGCAATCAGCAGAAGGGATTTTCATAAATCAATCCAAATACGTGAAAGACTTGATCGCCAAGTATGGAGTTCAATCCAGCAGAACTGTAAAGATTCCGATGAACACCAACTGGAAAATTGAACCAGGAACTGAAGGGAAGTCAGTTGATTCCAGCAAATACAGAGGGATAATCGGTTCCCTGCTGTATCTAACAGCAAGTCGTCCAGACATCTCATTCGCAGTCGGAGTATGTGCCAGATTTCAAGTTGATTCAAAGGAAGCACACATGCAAGCAGCCAAGAACATTCTCAAATATCTCAAAGGAACTCAGAATGTTGGGCTGTGGTACCCAAATTGAAGACAATCTACAAATGATCGGATATTCGAACTCGACTTGGAGATCGGTTGGACAGAAAATCAACTTCAGGAACTTGTCAGTTCTTAGGAAGTAAGTTGATTTCATGGTTTTCAAAGAAGCAAACGTGCGTTGCAACCTCCACAACAGAAGCAGAATATATGGCCGTTGGAAGCTGCTGCTCACAAATTCTCTGGCTGAAACATCAGCTGGATGACTATGAAGTGAAAACTGGACAAGTTCCAATTTTATGTGATAGCTCAAGTGCGATTGCTATTTCAGAGAATCCAGTACTTCACACAAGATGCAAACATGTGGACGTACGCCATCATTTCATCAGAGATCACGTGGAAAAGAAGGATGTGATTGTTGAGAAAATTCACACAGACATACAGCGGGCTGATATACTCACAAAGCCGCTGATAGAAGCAAGATTCAAAATGCTGTGCGGATTACTTGGATTACTTAACCCAGACGATGCTTCACCCAAATTGAATGGAAGACCACTGAATGGAAGGCATCTAACTGAATGGAAGCAGACAGCTGGAATTCAGAATCAACGTCACCGGCATCAGCTGAGAAAGAATCCAGCTAAACCAGATGCTGAAATTGAAGGACTATTCAACTGAGGGGGAACCAGCTGGAACCACGATCACCCAGCACACCCACTCAACCGAGGTATCAGCTGACTACAATGATCAGCTGAGAGGTTTGCAACAACATTAACTACACCTACTCAATCTGTTTTCAGTCAAATCATATCTTGTCATGTCTAATCAAATTTATTTAAAAGTCTGAAAAGAACTGAATCATGGGAGTTTCAAGGCAAAAGTCAAAGTGCTCCAATCGTCCTCTCTCACGCATTAACTCGCAATTTCTAAATAAAAAAATTGACATGACGCGAGAATCTCTCCCAGTCGTAGATCTTCTTATCAATCGATAAATCTTGATCGTCCATTCATCATGAAAGCTATATAAATATGCTAGAAGAGATACGTAAAACATTGCATCAACCCTAAAAAGTCTTTCGACATTCTTTCTCATTTCCATCAATTGGTATTATTTGTTTCTACTAACAAAAGTTGCAGAAGAAGAACATGAAATCTAGAAAGATATCTGCCGAAGCCGATCAAACTTGAAGAATCTGTCAAAGCTTCAAGATAAGAGTTGCTTAACTCTCAGGAACCTCAAGAAGACGGAGTTCCAGGAGAAGGTGAAGCCCATCGACCGATCCAGTCCAACGCAGTGAGAGACTGTAAAGCTCAAGAACGTCACTCACCAGGAAGGTGCAAAAAACTTCATGGGAATGTCAAAGGAAAAAGACCTCCTCTGCCCCACTGTTTCTCTCAAAATAAAAGAGAGAACGGGACATACAACTCCCTGGGATGCAAAAATCAACGTCAACACACCTGGACCAGATGTTGATAAAGCCGCAGTCTTCAAGAGCAGTTGTGTCAAAGCTCTTGCTCCACCACAGGAGGCACAGAAAAAGATGCAGGAGACAAAGCAGCATGCATCTATTTCCGTCCCAGCTGAGAATCGGAAACAACTTGAGGAGACAAAACATGCTGAAGCACCGTCTTCAAACAGAAGACTCAAGTCAAAGGTGCTCAGTCAGTCAGCCGAGAAGCCAGCTGACATTATGAGAGAATTCGTAATTACTCTCCGAGAAGCAGAAGGTCCACAAGCAGTGGTTTTTTACGGTGGAGAAGAAGTTCATGCGCCTGCGTGAACATCATCATCATCAACTCCGCAACGAAGTATTCCAGCTGGTTAACTAAGCTTAAACCCCACGACATGGAATACTTCAACCTGGCCTCTCCTCAATTTCCTTCAGCTCAACAGGGACACCAGCTTCGAGATCTTCCGATGAAAGATGCTCAAGCCCCTGCACCAAGATCAAATGAAAGACATCACCCAGCCAATGATCACCTGCAGCTGGATGATGATGATATGAGCTGAACCCAATACCCACCACTTCGAAGTGAAAGGGGAATACTCAAGTCCCTCAAGTGCTGAATCAGACTTTCTCATTCAATCTAAGAAGTCTGAAGAAGCAAAATTGCAAGGAATGAAGTTGTGCCCGACTCAGAATATGTTATCTACAGTGCCAACTCATCCCTCCAAGCACTCAGCTGGACCGCCCCAGCTGAATCAGGCCAAGGACGCTGTGTCTGCAATCACACTCGATGCTAATGCTATCGAAGAAGAGCGCCTAATACAACAAACCGAGCCACCTAGACTCCAAACCTCACTGCTCAGAGCTGAAGACCACAGTTTCGCCAAACTAAAACATCGCAACAGCCGATGGTGTATCTCTCCCACCCTGTTTGATCATGCCAAAAAGGGAGAAGTAAGGAGGAAGAGAATGAGACAAAGGAGGCAAACTGTTGAGCTAGAGGAACCAGCTGAATCAGAATCAGAATCAGCTGGAGAAGAGACGAGTTAAAAGAAAGAAGCAACGGATGCAGAAGAGAAGACCTAGCCAACTGGGATTGAAGATTGAAGAATGAAGATTTTTTTTCTCTTTCTTTTTCATGTGTTATAATGTATTTTCTTACATTAATAAA
This sequence comes from Agastache rugosa, assembly GCA_031470985.1. NCBI lineage: Eukaryota > Viridiplantae > Streptophyta > Magnoliopsida > Lamiales > Lamiaceae > Agastache > Agastache rugosa. The sequence goes on from CM062605.1 coordinate 32,260,397, forward strand.
ACACAAGTTTTTCTGCGTCATTAGTTGTCTCAGTTAGGTTTTGGCATCATCAAAAAGGGGGAAATTGTTGGGAAAATTATAAGGTGTTGATTTGATACCATAACCCAACTGATTCTCCAACCGAATAGATGATCGCTTCAACCTAAGTAGTGTTTTCCAGCTCCCCTGTTTGAGCTTTAGATTTTCTAGGTTTACAGGTTAAGGAAGTGGAAGACAGCAGTCGATCCAACTGTGTCAATCGACCCAGCTATGTCTACAGCAGGAGTCAGCTAGCGGAAGACAACAAGCGTCAACCTTCAGCTGAGTCCTCCAGCAGAGCATGATCAAGCTGAAGAGATTTCGAGCTGAGTTCAAAACACAGCCGGTCCAGCTGTACAGAACAAAGGGAACTAACTCTGAAGACATCACTTCAAGTCAGTTTGCCCAATCCAGCTCTGAATTCAAAAGCCAGCTCCAAAGGCAGAAGATCCCGGCGTCAGAGGAAGTCAACATGCCTCGACCAATGAGGGATTGCCGAATCAGCATCCTAGACTTCAGGAACTAGGATGTGACACGAATGAAGACAGGTGCAGATTCGCCCAACGACAGATCTCGAATTTAAGAAGAGTAGGTAAGATTCAAATGGCTCCTCCAACGGCTAGTCTTGAATCTCTACCTATATAAACCCGTCTTTAACCTCAGGATAAAACATGAAAAACTCTCTACAAGCTTTCATTCTCTGAAATCATCAATCTTTCAGAAAGCTCTCTCAAGCAGTTCTACATAGTTCAAAAAACACTTTATCTTAAAGTGTTTCTAGTTCAGAAACTGCTTAGTTTTTCGTCTGATCTCTAGGCCAAAATCTTTGTATATCTTAAGCCTAGATTTCGAACGAGTTCATCATACTCTAAAGTTCTTAATTGCAAGACCTCGTTCACAGTTGGAACCCCAAACCAAACCCCTCTTTACCCAGAAAGGTTAGGTCAAGGTTACGCTTGCTCGAAGCGTGTAATTCGAATGGATAGGTTCTTCAGTACCCGGAAACTGAAGGTGTAGGCTTGACAGTGCCCGCAAACTGTTGGAACACAACTCGGGTTAGAGTTGTGAAGTTGCTTGGTACTTGGAAACCAAGTGGTAGTGAATTACCAGTGAACCTGGTCGTGGACGTAGGAGGTGTTACTCCGAACCACGTAAAAACTCGTGTGCTCTTTACTTTCCTTTTAAATTCAGTTTTGTACTAACTCTTGCATTACATTGCATATTTGATCAAAACTGCATACACATCTGCTCTCCAAAGACAGTTGTGACTCTCAGAAAGTTGCACAACTTGACTAAGCTGAAAACATAAAGTTAATCTTTTCAAGCTGAGTTTTTCTAAGTAACCGAGCTAAGTTTTCAAACCACCACATTCCGCACCGCCAGCTGAGTTATTTACCCAGCTGACCTTCCTCAGCTGGATCAATAACTGAGCTCACCAACTCTGTTATTTAACTTGAAAAAGTTTTCAGAAATCTATTTGGTGTATTCACCCCCCCTCTACACCAAATACCTAGCTCATGGACCATCAACTACCCCCTTGATTGTCCCTGCTTGTAACACGATGGAGTAAGTATTTAATTGCGCGCACTAGATGAGCTTTGCTCTAAGATAAAATGTTTTACGCTTATAAGAGATTCAAATGTTTTCTTTTTAAAGTATCATCCCATATATGTGAAGCAACATGCAATATCTTTACGAAATGATTTATATAAATGTTTGCCAAAGTGGGCAAGAACTCACTGAGTACGCTAGTACTCAGTCCAAAATCTTTTATTTTCAAATGCAGGATGAGCGATGGGATGGCAAGTGGTGCGACGGCTTCCGAAGTTATCTGGATGGCGATCATTTAGATCGTCATCGTTATTTTGCTTAAACGTATGGTGATACATGTTTCCACATTTGATATGTAATAATTTAAACAAACTCAAACTCAGTACTTATTTTCGTTTTCTTTTCTGCCGATTACCCGATTGCAGGTAATTGATGAAACTCAAGCCTAAATTACTTCTGCCGTACAGGGTTCGAAGTCCTCATACTTTGAATTTTGAATTTTTTTTTGTAAAACAATATAAAAATATAAGTAAGGAATATATATATATATTTATATAAAGAAAAGTATCAAACAATATAAATTAAAATTTCGTTCAAAGTTCATATATGTATAAAATTTGAAAATTTTCCTTGTAAACAATGTTCGTTGCACATGCACTGCTCTTATTCTCTTTATCGCATATCAGTATCTTCAAACCATTTCGACTCCGTACCCTCAATACAGAGATGTATAGTTGACCATATAAAAATAATACTTGAACTTTGTAAACGATTCCGCTGTATGTATAGAATATCATCTAAAAGATTCTTCCAACACTTTTCCCAAACAATCTCCGATATGTTCATTGAATTAGCAAATAGTAGATTTGCAAACATATGTCTCAAAGAATGTGTGGTACTCCAATGACTTGCCTCTATAATATCGTCGATGTATTGTCTATCATCGTCTAACAAACCCTCTTACTGTTTGCCAAATTTTTGTATAATAGTTTCATCCCATAACCATTTATACATAGCTTTTAATATATCTTCTCCCAAAAGCCATCAAATTCTTTATTAATTTTATTATGGAAAATTCAATGCATTCTCTAAAAATAATTATAGGTCTTTATAATATGGTCTAATAATATAGAGTAGTTAATGAATTGTGTGGTTTCATTTGTAATATAAAATTGAATAATTTCGGATACTATTAATCTTATTGCTGAAAATTGATTCATCTCTCTACATGTGATTATTTGTATTAATTTATTTTAATAATAAGGAGTAATTATTGGGTTGTGTTTATAAGCTAATAAGAGTGAGAAATACCAATACAATATGACAATCATCGTAAATCGAAGATATAAATAAAGTCTATTTTAGAATATGTTCATTAGTGTTTTGTTTTATGAAACAAATTACTTAAGTAGCACATTTTTTGGTAAGGTAGTTTTTTCATCGAGAATAATTTATTGAAAGATCAAACTTTTACTTTAAGAATTTTTTTGTTTATTGATTAATTATTTGTATAATTTTAAAGTGAAAACAATCTTTTTGTGAACTTTAGTTTCTCTTTTTTAAAATATTTGTTGTGTCTTGAGTTGCAAAAATTAATATTTTTTCTGCCAATGTAAGTAAGTCTTATGTAAACAATAAAGACTCTAATAAAAGAACTTACTTTCAAAAATTAAAAGAATTATTTTATCAAAATATAAAATAAAAAAAATAAAACTTGAGAATAACAAATTGATTGTAGATGAACAAACTCTAAGGTGCAAAAATGCTGAGAAAAACAAATCCTGCGTCATTTTCAATATAAACTCTAGTGGTAAAATATATTATTATGTATATAGGTTGATTGAATATGTGTATAACCTTTTGGAAATTAAAGTAAACATTATAGATATCTAATTGAAGCTCTCAAAGGCATTACTTATTTTAAAAGAAGAATCTTACTGTTTTACATTTTGTTGGACCATAACTTCAATTTGTATATTCTGATTTAAAAACACTGAATACACAATAATCCCGATGTAAAATCGATACAAACCAATGAAACAGCTATTATAGAGTGTGAATCTAAACTTCTTATATGTTTCATTTCCAAATTTTCCTATTTCCGATAATGGAGTTCTTTCTTGGCTGCAGAGAACTCCAGTTCTAATTGTTGAAAGTATTTTCATAATATTAATTAAAAATATGATTTATCATCTAGATATTTTTTAGAACGTTACTCATGAATCATGATAACTTTAATTTTTAATATTATTGCGAATTGAATGCGTTAGTTAGTAACACTGCATATTTGTATTGTAATTATAGTTATTGTATTATAATTCATTCTCTATGTGTCTATTTTCAATAGACATATATATTTTAAATCTATATGTATTTATATATACACATAAATCAATCGAATTGTTTTCTTTTTTTAGATAGCCGTACTGGATATAAAGACATGTTTTTAATCAGTAGGAAAATTGTGAATAGTTAGTTGGTTCCAAATTTTTTAATAGATCAGCAAATTAAAATTTGCAAAAAAATTAGAGTTAGCATCTAACAATATTATATAATACTTGTACATGTATACAACTCAAAACTTAAAATTCATATTATGTATATCAAATCCCATTATGAATGTGTGAAGTAAGAATAGTTTCACCCATTATGGTTCATTATCATTGATTAATTTTCCATCCGTTGGAGGGCACGGCAATCAAATGTTTATTAATGCAAATATCACACACAATTAAATGTAAATATTAGAAACATACTTTAATATAAATTTATTTAGCTCTCGAACATGTATATATAAAATGTAATTATATGTTTTTATAAAGTTGCTAATTAATAACACAAAACATGTTGAATTTTATTTTTTAGACACGAAAATGAAAATTTATTACCCTCATTTGTGTGTATGACAATACAGAAATTGTCATTTGGAATAAAAGAACATCATTTTGTGTTAAAAGTGTTATATATTGATACATTTAAATAGATAGCTATCAAAAGGAAAATAGTCAATTTTTACACGAACAATATAGCAAACACTTTAACCAATAACCTTAAATATAAGAAAAAGAAACCTATTATAAAATTAAAAAAAATAAACAGCCACATATTTCCACAGACATAATCTTTATAATATATATATACATTACAAATAAAAAATAAAGTAGTGCAACTCAGTGAAAGAAATGGTTGACAATCTAATAAGACTTAAATATATATATTTAGAGCGATTACATGATTACTTTTGCAAATAGAAAATTATGAAACAACATTCAATAAATTTCAATATTGTATAACAAATTTATGATTTTAATAAATTTAGAATCATACAAATACTAAAGTGTGAGTTGATCCAATTACATTGGTAGTAACATCGATCATATTACTCTCTAAAGAGACAAATACATGCTTATATATAATAGGGATAGATTTCTATGGATGTTACTGTAATTCTTAAAAAAAAATTTGATGAAGTTGTCGCTCCCAAATCTGATCATTGATGCTTAGGAGATATGATCTTTCTCCAAGATGGCGTTTCTGCAAAGAGTTGATGTGCGCGTTGTTTATTTAAAAATTTTACATCAAATGCTCTTTGTGCAGTAATCTCTTTCTTATCATTCATGCGTCCTCTAATCGGAAAAGTTGGAATGAAAGAGTACAAAGAATATGAATTGTGAATGAAATCGTTTGCAAAATTCTAGAATTTATAGGTAGAAAATAGTATAAAAATGGAAAATTTATTATTATAATTAAATTTTTTTCCCACAAATTATGCCTTTGTAACGTCCAAATATTAATTAGTTGATTGGTAAATAATAAACAATTAAGATAATAATAATTAAATAAATTATTTTCAAAAACGGAATAATTGTAATTGAAAATGAAAGTTACTATAAACGGCAAGCCGGGCTTGCTTTTATATATTATAAAGATTATTTAATCTATTATTTATAATGAACTAATTGAAAACGTATGATTTATATATATTATATAGATTATAGGAAGATTTGAGGGTTGAAATGAGCTTATTTTAATTTTTTTCGTACGAAATATATATACGTCTGAGTTGATAGACATATTTTGTATTAATCCTCTGGAAATCGATAAAGTTTTTAGTTAATATATAAAGATTTAATTATTATGATATTGCCAATTTTTCGGTTCAATCTATGCAATATTAATGCCAATATATTTGCCATTACATTTATGAGGAATGAATTCATCAATGATTGATGCAACATCTATCTTCAAAATTGAAATTAATTATTTAATCTATTATGTATAATGAACTAATTGAAAACGGATGATTTATATATATTATAGATTATAGGAAGATTTGAGGCTTGAAATGAGCTTTTTTTTTTTCGTACGAAATATATATACGTCTGAGTTGATATACATATTTTGTATTAATCCTCTGAAAATTGATAAAGTTTTTAGTTTATCTATAAAGATTTAAATATGATATTGCCAATTTAGGTGAGCGTAAATATATGTAAATCAGTAATTAATACCAATATTTAAAAAATATATTTTTTAGAATAGTACAGAAACAACACATATATATGACGTATCTGTCATTATTCAGTAAAATACGTTTAATGTACTGTCAAAAACTTAAAATATATTAAAAAGAGATCTAATTATACACATTGTCATACAAATTATAATTACGTGTATAACCACAACTAATATTATGCAAAAAATTAATTAGATATTGGAAATGTAAATGCACAATTATTATATAACATTTAATATCTAATTTCTAGAAATGGAATATTGAAAAAAAATTAAAAAAATACTGAAAAAAGAACTTTCTAAAAATAGCACGGGCTTGCTATTATAGTTTATATAGATTTTGGGATATTTTTTGTATATTTTTGGATGTTAATAGCATGTTAGATTATGTTTTACGGGGTTTGTTGCGTTTTGTGATAGATTATAGGTGGTAGTGCATAATTGGAAAAATGGACGTGGTTTTGGAGGTTTTGTAGCCGAGGTAGTTTAAAATTCCATGAAGGAAGTTGAGCAGTATGCCCATACCAACTGGCCGTGCGTGAGGAATTGATTTAAAGTTAAAAAGAAGTTCTTGGAAACTGACTTGGACGTGGATTTGGGTTGTTGCATGAAATTTAGTCATGTTTTTGGGCTTGGATTTTTAGTATTAGAGTTTTTGTTGTAAATATCTTATAGATATACATTATATGAGTGTTGACCAAGTCATCCACCATAAAACCCTAGCTCTGTACCATTATAAATAGAGGCATTTGGTCCTCATATTGTACACACTTTCAATACATCTGAATACACTTCAATATACTTGAATATACAGAATTTTTATTCTCTACTATATTCTCTCTTTTCTCTCTGGTTTATAACACGTTATCAGCACGAATCTCTAGCCCTGAGTCTATAACCAATCGAGTGAGTATTGAAGGTATGCCCTAGGAAAGAATCGTGTCTTTCCTGCTAGGTAATATTCTTAACAAAGTAATTGAGTAATTGTATTTGATGAATTGAGCAAGGCATCGCATGAATCTTCCGTGAATAAAAAAATGAATTGAAAAAATTATGATTATGTCATTAGAATATTATAGTTAATCTACTTTTCGTGATTAACTTCTACACAAATTAGAATTGTTACGTATTCTAGAGATCTACGTGCACTGTAAACTTGAATTTGTTTATATTTTTGAAATATGGTATACTGCATAAATATATTATGATTTATTATGTCTATATTTCTTATGATATAATAATCGTTGTTTCCGTAGAAACACAAATTTATGAATAATCTTAAAGATTATCAATTGATGCTATTGAAGTAGCACAAGTAATATTCCTAAAGAATATTACATGCCTTGATGAGCAATAAAATATTTGGATAATATATGATTATCCTTGATTTTTGTGCATAAATATTGCACAAGTAATACAAATAGCTCCGGAAGAGCTAGCTTGTATCATATTACAAATGATACTAAATTAACAATAGACAATGTTAGTAAGTCAAAAAGAAACTTACTAAGTTTTAATGATATCCCCTACAACGGTGACTATATTGAGACAGTAGCAGAAGATAATAATGAATATCTCTGCAAATATACATGCGACAACATTAGTTCGTATATTGTTGGTTGAGAACTTGATCATACATGCGACAACATCAATTCGTATATTGTTGGTTGAGAACTTGATGTCTCTCATCTACGAACTTTTGATTTCAAGTCTCAATTGCACACCCACAACATACAAAAGATGGGTTCCCAACAAAAGGTTGGAATATATGTTGGATTAAATATTCACGCAGATGAACTTGAAGTTCAACAAGTTATTACTGCCAAATGGTGATCAAATCTCGTATACATGTTGTATATGCACCATAAAGAATTGAAGTTCCTCGTGAACTAAATAAATTCGATGATACTATTTAACGCCATAAGTATGAGAGATCTATTGGTGCTAAATATAAAAATCCGAGGAATACAAAATTGAATAGAGAAATTATATCACTCTATCAATCTCCTAAAGAGGATCGTCTTGAAGATGAAAGTCTTAGTGCATATGCACGTGCACCAAAGATCAAAATACTGGGATTACGGAACAACCACTAAAGAAAATATCATTGAGAAATGATGAAAATCTGGTTGATTGAAATTGCCATGAATTCTGTGAATTCAGGAGAAACGAGCAATAGAAAAATATTATAATTATCGACAATACTTTTGCCTCGATAAAATTGCTTATATCATTTTGAAATGATAGTCTGGATCCAGAAGTGTCATAAGCTAGCACTTAGTAAATTTGAAAGAAGCAATTGAGGCAGAGCTTGACTCGCTAAATAAATATATAATCTTTTGCTCTGTAGTACATATGTCAAAGAATATTGACACAAATGAGTATTTGTACTAAGAGAAAAGAAATTGATGAGGAAAAGAAGAAATAAAGCGACAGCTCAAAGATTTAGGCAGAGATCCTAAATTGATTTTGATTTTATATATTCTCCTAATATTGCATCACGTTTCGTTATTTAATATCTATCGCATTAATGAATATCATGAATCCACATATTGGTTGGGTCATTGTGCGTGAATATATATGAAAGTCCATGATGGACTCAATATTTCTAAGAAAGAGAAATATAAATTTACAACAAGTGTGAATTAATCCTTCTAAAGTAAGGAAATGCGAATAATGATATATGTACTTGTGTATATATCCAAAAATCTTTGAATGACTTATATGATGAAAAACCAACTCGTACATAAAGGAAGAGTTTGGAATGGAAGACTTAGTTAAACCTAAGTATTTACTCGATATGAAGATCGAACATCCCGTAAAGGAGCATATTATTTTTACACCAATCGACCTATTTGAAAAGGTTGTTGAGAGAGATTTGATTTTTATTATAAATCACATCTAGTTAGACCCCAATGATTGTTTCTTCACTTAAGTTGAAGTGAATATAAATGATAACGATTATATTATGGGGCCATAAGTTCCCTATTTTGAGTGTTGAGAGCACCATTCTATCAGATCTGATTTAACATTTAATGTTAACTTGCTAGCAAGATTTAATGCTCTCATAAGGAGACATTGAAATGATATTAAGCATATCATGCGTTATCTTCAAGGTTAAAATGACCGTAGTCTATTTTATGAAAGAGATCGAGATTCACATCGATGGCTACTAGGATGTTGGTTATTTATCTCATCCCATAATACAATATCTCAAATTGGTGTGATGATATGAGATATATCCCACACTACTCTCTATGAGAACAATTCAACTTGTGTTGCACAAATGAGTTCCACAAGAACTATGGCCATAAAAGTTTGTTTAGTGATAAACTTGTAGATTTATTCACTAAATCTCCTCCTAATCTTTATACGAAATTACGTTTATAGTAGTAAAATATGTTGATTTTGAAGATTATTATCTTCAGGGAGAATGAGAAACTACTACATATTTATCAAGATTTGGCTATGAAGGTTAATTTTGAGTAATCATAAAAATTATACTCTAAAGGTCAAATGGTTGTACTCGTATTTTTCCCCTTACTAAGTTTTTCTCCCGATGGGTTTTCTTAATCAAGGTTTTTAGCGAGGCAACTAATGCAACACATGAGTAAGAGTATGTCATATATTTTTTCCTCTATCGAGTTTTTTTCCCATAGAGTTTTTTTGAAGAGGTTTTTAACGAGACATGCACATCAAAACAATAATGTCAAATGTGAAGTGTTATACTTGTATCATTGTTTTAACGGAGACTCGCTCAAGTGACAATTTGGCGGGCTTATTCACAAAGGCATTGTCGACGTCAATATTAAGAAAGTTGGTATACAAGATCGGCATGCAACAACTCAAAGACTACAATGATCAAGTTCAAGCGGAGCAGTTGTACTCTTTTTCCTTCGACCAGGTTTTGTCCCACTGGGTTTTCCTGGCAAGGTTTTAATGAGGCAACATTTATTTTAGGGTTGGTCACTCAAGGGGGAGTGTTGTAAATATCTTATAGATATACATTATATGAGTGTTGACCAAGTCATCCACCCTAAAACCCTAGCTCTGTACCATTATAAATAGAGGCCTTTGGTCCTCATATTGTACACACTTTCAATACATCTGAATACACTTCAATATACTTGAATATACAGAATTTTTATTCTCTACTATATTCTCTCTTTTCTCTCTGGTTTATAACAGTTTTATTATTATTAGACTTTGTTTTAATGTTTTCCTAATTAGCTTAAAAGTATGGTTTTTATTTCTTTGTTTATAGTTGACTTTTATTAGCTTATTTAAGAGACTCCAAAAAGGAGCAGACATATCATACAATTTATCCCAGAGACTTATTTTATTATTCACGATTTTCTTCTTCCTAATAGCAGCATCGTTCATTCATGTTCTTATTTTATTTCGTAGCTTGAATTCGATTATGAATTCGAGCTAAATTCTTTTATTCCGATGAAGATTAATGAAGCCCTAGCCTAATTATTCTGTGAGATCTAATTTGTTCTTATACTTTAATTCTATGCATGCATCTGCGATTCTTTATTTTTAGTATCGTTAATTGTTTCGGTTCTGCTAGGTAGTTCGAAATATTTAGTAGTCCGATATTAATTAGTAGCCAATTAAATCGGCCATCCGTAATTGTGGTTTAGGTTTAATTAGTGGTAAATTGATTCTTCAGAGTCAAGAGATAAGCAGTCTTAATTCGTAATCCTGCGTAATTGGTGAAGCGTCTTCCTGATTACCGAATAGTTAAGGAGAGATAAGATCACGTCAAAAGCGTCTTCGGTGATTATAACCGATTTGTTTGCTTGAATTGGAGTCATTTCTGTATCAATGATCGGATTAGTAGAGCTAGGGAGGAATTAATCGGAAATCGAAATGCTTTTACATCTCTGTTAAAATCTATTTTCTGGGTATTTGTTATTTAATTTTATTGTTGCTTCATAAACATTCATCGGTAAATTTGGGGTTACTTGCAGATTGAAGTGTTGGAAAAATTCTCGCCGGTTCTTTGGGAGACGATCTTGTTTACCGTTGTTCTGTGCAGCGTAGGCATACCGACTGCGTGTCGGATTACTTTTGGTGAAAAACGACGCACCATCCCCACAAAAAAATTCAGCGTGACAATTCCCAAACTTTCTATTTTGTCTGATTTTGCATCTAATGTCAATTTCTCCCAAATTGTGTGCTGACCTGACAGACGGAAATTCCTACGTGTCGTAATCGGTAGACGAATTAATATTTATCCATACAATTAATTGCCCTTAAATTCCTTAACTTTTTTTAAATTTTGTTTCTGCTCCTCACAAAAAAACATTCTGCGCAACAATTCTCAAACTTTCTAATTTATCTAATTGTTTGGTAATTGTTGAGCAAAATATTGGGAGGTCTATGCGGCGGCCGGAGAGGGGATTCGAGAGACACATGCCGTGGTTGCGGGAGTAGTACAGAGCCAGCCATCCGTGCGAGGACCCCACCAAAACAGTGTCGTTGGATCGCATGAGATCGGTTTCGTCTTTGCAGCCTCTGTTGTTGAAACTTACTACTCTGTCCTTGATAGGAGAGTAGAAGTTGTAGACCATGTCGCCTCCTCCTCCTCCTCCTGCTATAAAACAAGGCGGCAACATCAGCCATGGCGCAACTAGTTCTCGGTTGGCAATGGCGGCGGTGCAGAATTTTTGAGGTGACAGGAGGTGATGAGATCCGATAACTTTATGAGAAAAAAGACCGCGGAGTATCGACGACATGACCACGATGATGATGATGACGACCTTTCTATCTATGTTTTAATCAATTTATTCTTAATTATTAACCCTAGAATCGAAGACTCACCGTACGTTAACTACTAATTATCAAATAATATATATATATATATATATATATATAACCTATATATATGTATATAAAATAAGAATTAATGGGCTAGACTATTCTTACTTTTAATTAAGAAGAGCCCGTATGATAGTGTTACTATAATTCATAGAGTTCTATTTAATTAATTTAGTATATATACGAATATTTTTTGAGGAAATTTTTGAGTTATATCTAATCTAAGTATAATGAACGCATCCATGTTTAATTAGCCATCTATGGAACCCACTGCGAACATGAAATTTCCCATGGCCGTCAGTGCAATTCTTCAATAATTAGAGTATAAGATAAGAATATTTTTTGCATGTAAAATGCTTCCAATTTGTAACAAAAGTAGGCATATGGTGCAATTCTTACAAATTATGAGTTGGCGATTCCATTAAAATATCTTAGTTAAGGGTACAATTAATAATAATGTAAACATGATATATTTGATAATTTAATTTGATTTACATTCATACTGTTTTCTTAGTAATTTATTTGATCAAGCCTTTTATTCACCTGAACAAATTGGTGATAATCTTTTGCTAGTGCGAAACAATTCGTATATTAGTATAATAATATGCAGGGCCTTTTAAAATTAAAAGTTCGTTGAAATCTCTGGTATACTATCTATGAAAACTTTGTTATATTTGCATTTAGTATTCTTCTTCAATTTTGTTCCTTTATATATATATATATATATATATATATATATATATATAGGATTATTTATGTATATCCAGTATGGTGATAGTGTATACCCCCATAACCAGTTTTGAGGACATGTATAACACATAACCACTTTGACTTTTGACTTTTCTAATTATATCTATTGTGACACTTTCTAAAAATGTGTCTTATTTGTGAAGAAATGGGGAAAATTGACTAGTTAATCAAAATCATATAAAATCATGTATTTACCCTCCTATTTTAGCTATTTAAAATAATAGCTACGTATTTCTTTATTACATATTTTGCTAATCGATCCTACGCTTTCCAAATTGGTATCAGAGCATATAAAAAACCCTGAGCCTCTACTACGTGACTGCGTGCACGAAGCGTAGCTCTCCGTAAGGGATGACCAGGGCTCCGATACTTGGGTGGCGCCGTAAAAAGTCTAATGTGGATATCGCCACGGGGCTCCCACTCTTTTGTGGGTTGGAAGTGCGGCAAGGTCGGGTCTTGGTTTGCAAACTGATAGGTATCATTTGTTGTGCTACCCCTTAACTGGGCCGGGGGGACAAAATGGTATCAGAGCCTTAGGTTTATCTGGGAATTATATTTTATTTATTGCTTTAAGTATTATCCTAACGGATGAGACATCAAGAAAAATATGGATCCGGACAATTGTCCGAGATGCGAAGGTTACAGGAATTATCTCCATGATTTGGAGATACAGAAAACAAGAACCCAGACTGCACTAGCAATCTGGAAAAGAAAATTCCACTCTGCAGCACTAAGAGTGGATTGTGAATCTATTATCTCTTGCCACCAAGAGATGAGAAGAAGAGAAAACTTCCTCGAGGAGTTGAAGTATCTCCATCTAAGGACGGAGTACGTGATGAAAGAAAACCATCAGAACCATACTGACTGATGGACCTAGAAGGATGTCCAAGGTATGGACATTTCCAGGAACGTCTCCAAATCTTGGAGAAAATATGGATAAGATACCAGAGTGTGCTAACACACTGGAGAAGGCAGTTGGATATCCTAATCCAACAAAACCAGGAGAAAGAATTAATTGATTCATGCCTTCAAGGAATCAAAAGAAAAGAAGATATTCTCCATAGTTGAACATGCTATGAGAAGAGACCATTGGAGCCATTTGGAAGTAAATTGGAATTTATATGCTACACCGCTCTGATGGATTCAAAGAAAGATAAAGGAGTATCATCTACTCTTTTATATAAAGAGATTACTCCAGATTCATCCAAGATATCGGAAGATCTGAGAGAAATATAGAAGACAGTACAACATTATGGCGATAGCCTGTATGGTGTACCACGCGATCTTTACAAGATTGCTATGAAACAGGATGAAATTTACAACATCATGAAGGAGATCCAATCACGGATCGAAAAACTGGAGCAACAACCTCGTTCCAGTCAAGGGAGAAATCCTTTTGGTAATGAACCCACTTATCCTTTTCCAGTTGGAGAAACCAAAAAGGATCCCAACATGGAGGCCTTGAAAAGAATGATTCGAGAAAGAAAAAGATGAATAATCTTGAAAGAATCAAGCTTGACGACCTCCAGGAGTTAGCAGAATCTTTTGCTCACATGACGATGGTTGATTTAAAAATGAACCAGAATGTGGTCCAAAATCCACAGCCGGTGAATCAACTTCCACCAGGAGCCATTATTAGAAATCAACAAGATTTTCAAAATACACCCGGAGCCATTAATGTTGTCCAGGATTTTCAGACTGGAGCAAGGTATTATCAACATACCCCAAATGATGCATACATGGCGGCAAGAAGGACAAGGGCAAGAAGGCCGCATCTAAAGGTGCAAGATACACCTTATGGAAAGGCAACCCTGGATCCTATCCATCCCTACGGAGTAATGCTCGACCTTAATGAAGTAAATTTCAGAGATCGAGAATCCGTTATTGATGAGTGGATGTCAGCCCTGAGAATTGCAGCAGCAACTCTCGATTTAAACAAGGAAGGATTCGTAAGAATTCTCAAAATGAGTCTTGCAGGAATTGTCAAGATAGCATGTGAATTCTTTCCTGTGGACATCAAGAATTCATGTTTTGAGAGTGACAACTACACAGAACATGTCCAGAATATGGCAATGCTTTTTAAAAACCATTTTCTGGGAGAAGGATATTTCGAAGGATTTGATCAAGAAAAGAGGAAGAAATACTTGATGGCATTGTATAATCTAAGACTTGCAGTCCTAGATCAACAATCGCTTAACAAGTTTCTACAGCTCTTTACTCTTTATCAACATCAATCTAAAGTTGATGATAGAGTTGCACTGGAAATTTTCTTTCTAAAATTTCCAAGCCCATGGAAAGAGATGCTGATTCGGGATTATGAACCAGGAGATCCTGAGAACGTCGCAAGAAGGATGTCATATGTACATCGGAAGCTCTCAGAGTGGTGTCAACAAGCAACAGCTCTGAGGAACATGAAGAAACTGAGGAGAATTAACAAATTCGCTCCTCTAAACTGTGATGACAATGATCTGCCAACGATCATTGGAGGAGAACCACCGAGGCTGAAGAAAAACAAGAAAAATAGGTTTCAGCCCTATTATAAAGGTGGAGATCCAAAAAGAAATTCTTGGAAACCAAGAACCAGATGGTCAAGACAGAAGGCCAGATCTTACAAATCAGGCCAAAGAAGTGGACCATCAAGGAATAGGTATCCTTTTCGAGGAGATAATAAATCCCAAAGAAGGACACCCGCCAAGAAAACTTTCAGGAGAACTCACACTAGAGTTAATGAAAGTTTCAAGGATTGCAACTGCTGGACGTGCGGTGCGAAGGGGCATATTTCCACAAATTGCCCTGACAACGAGAAAAGAGGTATCAACAAATTCGAATCCACTCTGGATATCGAAGATGCCATCTACTACCAAGAACTGATACAAGTATATCAGTTCGAAGATATACACTCGGATGAGAGTATATATGAACAAGAAGAAGTCTTCAGCGAAGAAGATTCAGAATGGTATGATAGAACTAGATCGGAGTCAGACTGATCCAGAGATTGTTCATCAGGAGAAAGAGGACAGGACGGGATTCTCCAGTCACACAACTCTCTCTCAAAGTCTGATTGACAAAATCATGAAGAAGAGTCTGAATATACAAAAGTATCAAGGCTTTTCAGCAAACAACATAGATCAAGTTCTAAGGAACTTTAATCTAAGGAGCAGGAAACAACAAATCGTCTATGGAATTTCTAGACGAGAAATGTCGCTTCCTATAGAGCTTACAGGGAATCAAGTGGAGATGCAGTTGATTCCAGCTAGTGACATCAGGGAAGATCTATCAAAGATGAAGCCTGAAGTCGCTGAAAAGATAAACTGGATCCATATTGGAGCAATCCAGTTGATGTTAAAATCGGCTCTCTTTACCGGAGTTCACACGCCGATCGATATCGCTATATGCGATAAAAGAGTTATAAATCTGAAAGATTCCGTATTGGGAACAATTGCGGGAGATATTTGTGCATGACAAGTAGTGGGAATCATCTATCCAAAGATTGCTTACAATCTTAATGATACCCATTTCAGCAAAGCCCTAACGCTTTATCAGGACTTTAAACACAAGGATTTATTGGAGAAAGGAAATAGGTCTTACTCCATTACTTATCAGGTATCATATGCTCTTTCCAACTCATATCACACTGAGTTATTTCTGGGAAAGAAGTTCATTGAGATACCAGATATATTCAACAAGGTAACAATGGCGGTTTGTCCCGATAGAGTGGAAATTGCTCGGTTAAGGAATGTGGATATTCAAATCCGAGATAGAGAAGTCATGAGACACGACCAAAGTCTCAGGATAACTTCAGGGAGATTATCTTTCCAATGAGACAGAATCATGTCTTTGCCATATGGGAGGAGTCGGAGTCTCATCCGAGAAGATCAACCTCAAACATCTCAGAGTAACAAGGTTCCAGTGAATCTGAAATGTCCTGAGGGGTGGAGAGAAGTGATAGTAAAATTTGACACTACAAGGTGGGAAACCAACTTCCCTTGTAATGTTCTTTACTATCTGCAGCAGCCGGAGATCAATCATTACAAAGGTACCCTAGAAATTGGGGGACAAGTGATGGAGATCAAAGGCAGAGCCGGAAGAGAAGCAGTTCTGCTATTGGGTTTGGATTTTCTTGAGGATCACAAACCTTGGGCAAATAAAGAAGATGAAATGGAAATCACGATTAATGGAAGAAAATTATTAATCGAATGACAAGTCTATTCTCCATATACATCTCTATAGGGATGTTATATGAAAAATATAAAGCAGAATATTTTGATGCTTATATTGATTCAGGTGCAGGAATTTGTACTGCAAAACGAGGAGTCTTCCCAGCAGAGATAGAAGATGATCTACCCCGAATTGCAGGAAGAGATTTCTTAAAGAAAATTTTGCTCTTGGCTAAAGGAGTAAAAGAAACGGAAATTCTGATTGGCGGAGCCAGAGGTACACCTTGGTATAAGGTTAAAACTCCACCAATTTATTTCCATGATACATGTGCAGATATTCTGTTGGGAAACAATTTCCTACAAATGTTCAAAAGATACATGCAGGATAATGAAAAGAGGCAATTGGTGTTTACAACCATTTGCGATCACAAAATCATTGTCCAGAGGCTCAAAGGGGCTTTTAATCGCCAGATACCATTGAGTTTTCGCAGTAAGCGTGGTGATGAAGGAAAACTTCGACACCCAAAAATGAAGGATCAAAGGAGATTCAGCGAAGCAGTGCTAAGCTGTATTAGGGATAAGGATCTCAATGATGAAGAGGTCCAGATCCTCAAAGCATCTTTAATATCTCATCAATATATTAAAGAAGAAATGCAGGTGTCCCTAGAAGATGTCAAAAGAAAGATTAAAAGGAATTACAATGAGAATCATTTGGCATGGTGGGACAGAAACAAGCTCAAAGCTACCTTGAAGATGAAGCCAGAAAAGGAGTTTGAGTTTGTTAGATACAGACCAATCCTGATGAACCTCAAAGATCAACAGGATATGAAGGAGATAATCAAGGAACACCTTGATTTAAAATTGATCGAACCAGGGAACTCGTCTTACAGCAGTCCCGGATTTCTGGTAAGAAATCATGGTGAGATCAAACGAGGTAAACCCAGACTAGTTATTAATTACAAAGGAATTAATGATATTCTGGAGTTCGATGGATATTTTATCCATAGTAGGAAACACCTTATTAATTGCATTAGAAATGCTAAGGTATTCTCTAAGTTTGATTGCAAGTCAGATTTCTACCAGATTCGCACGGAAGAAGGGAGTAAGAAGTTTACAGCCTTCTCTACTCCACAAGGGCATTATATTTGGAAAGTAATGTCAATGGAGTTAGCTAATGCGCCTCAAATATTTCAGAGAAAGATGGATAATCTGTTTAAAGATTATTTTTCTTTTATGTTCGTCTATATTGATGATATTTTAATAGCATCAAAAAATATGGAAGAACATATCAAACATCTTGAGATCTTTGCAGATGTTTGTTATAAATAAGGTTTAGTACTGTCTAAAAAGAAGGCAGTCGTGGCAACTCGGAAAATGGAATTTCTGGGTATCGAGATTGATGAAGCAGGAATTATTCTGCAGGACCATATTGTTCAGAAGGTCCAGAATTTTCCTGAAGATCTAAAGAAAAAGAAACAACTTCAGAGTTTCTTGTGAGTTGTTAATTTCGCGGGACCATTCATTAAAGATCTCGCAAAACATAGAAAAGTTTTCAGTACATTACTGAAAAAGGATGTTCCGTTCATCTGGACAGAAGAACATCGACAGGGTATAAAGGAGTTAAAAGAGGTTTGCAGAAATCTCCCAAAACTCTCGATACCACAGGACGAAGACGACTTGGTCCTGTACACAGACGCAAGTGATTATTGGTGGGCAGCAGTCTTAACCAAGATCACTCCTAATGGAGAAGAACCCTGCAGATACTGTAGTGGTTTATTCTCAGATGATGAGGCCGTACGATGGCACATCAACAAAAAAGAATTCTTTGCAGTCCGAAAGGCTTTTAAAAAATGGCATTCATTTTTATTAGCAAAGAAATTTACTTTGAAAGTCGATAACACACAGGTTAAGGCTTTCTTAAGAAACAAGATTGAATCTAAGCCTGAAAAGGCTAGATTAATTAGATGGCAAGCTGAATGTCAATATTATATTTATGATATTGTCGTTTTGAAATCTCACGAAAATGTTCTTGCAGATTTCCTAACAAGAGATGGAGCAAACTGATGTGAACTCCATTCTACTAGCCCATAGGCATCTCAGAGAGAATCTGGAGATGTTAACGGGAGAGTGGGACGAGTGCGTTCTGAATGCTGAACAAGCAGGAAGATTGCAGACTCTCGATAAGACGAAAGTCACCGAGAGAATACGAGCTTGCATATGGTCTCAGGGGCAACTCTGGGCTGCATGCCAAACACCAATCCTTCGGGTGGCCAAAGATCCTTTGGTAAAAGAAGAGTTTCGAGTACAGGGCTCTAACCCTGTAGCAGAGGATTCAAATACCTCTTGCCCAAGTTCTAAGGTGGTGGTATCTTCGGAACCATTGCCCCAAGAAAAAGATGATATTTAGGGATCACACTCTGAACAATCATGTCAACCCAGCACCTCTGGGGAAAAAGAGGGAGAGATTAATCTTAGGCCAATGACTGGCACTTCTAAGATTAATACTGATAAGATTGAGGTTTCTTCTTCTTCTTCTTCTTGGCAGATATATCAAGCTAGCTGGGAGAAGCTCAATACGAAGACTGGAATCAACCCAGAAAAAAATAAGGGTTGATGTTTCGGGGAAATATCCTCGGGTGTGGATGATGCCAAATTCAGATCCACACGAAGTCAAAAGATGGTATGAATTCGGAGCACTTGCTTCAGTTTATACCACATCTCCATTATTCGCCGAAATCAAGAATCTACCTAAGTGGATTCAAGAAGCGGTTTATGATACCTGGGCTAACAATCCACAACTTAGCCGAGGTGACATTTTGGAGCTGTATTTTATTAGTGCAGCCCCAGAACCAGCGGGGAAAGGAAACCATGAAGCCTTCTACTATATTAGGCTTCGAAGACCAGATGCACGTGCCCTCGAAAAGATCAAAGCGCCTGCAGAGAAAGAGACTGCTTTAGTCTCTACATTACCAGAAGACCTCATCTCTACAAGAAGAGCATGGGGATTATGGGTCTGTCTCACAGAGATGGACAAAGTCAAGTTTCCGTTCAAATTCTTTCAGAATTCAGTGAACGGATCTTTCCTGTTAAACACGATGATAGGAAAATCGACAAGATTCGCAGAGGAAGCTTTCGAAAGAAAGAGAACCTTGCTCTGGGAAAACAAGATTGCGACGAGTAAAGACACTCATCGCAAATACTGCAACATGGCTCATTTTGGAAACTGGTCTGAGCGCTTTTGTTCGGATTGTCAGAACCAGAAGGAACCAGAGTTCGGGAAGGGGTTCATGCCCAGAAAGGGAAAAGAGAAGGCTCGGTCCAAAGAGCATCTTGAACAGAAGGCGCTGCCAAAAGCAAGAACGCCCAGGGCCCCGGGAAAAAAGTAGATTCCCGACACAGGTTGGTGGAGTCATGTGACTCTAAGCTGGAGCACCCACTAAAAAGAAAACGACAGAAGTGGGTGGATGAACAGAAATTACCCATAAAAATACAAATGGGTAAAGGCACAGGAAGAGCATTATCAATCAAAGATAATGCGGTATGATTCATAAAGTAGCACCAAAAGTTTAGCGTCCTTATTCAATAATGGACGACAGCAGTGGTCCTACGCTGAGTCAGATACAAGCGGGCCACGGAACAAAAGTATCCGAGGCAATAATGAAGGAAGGAGGTTGAGAATTGAAACCTCTATATAAACCAAGAAGCTGGAGAGCAGAAGGGCATCGAAAATCCATCAGAAATTCTCTACACCATCTCTGCTCTCTCCAAAATAAAATTATAGTATAGTTCTTATTCTAGTATAGTTTAGTTTATGTATTTCAATTTCGCTACCATAGGTAGCTAAACAAGTCTGTCTCCTCCCTAAAGGAGATATACTTATGTTGTAATAAATATTATATAATTCCTAAATAAAAGTTTGGGCTTTTGTTCATCCCTTCCAGTATATTATTTTCTTTGTGTACCGACCGAAAACCCTACGCCCCGAGTAGGAAACGAACGAGGGTTGTGATGTGTGCTGCTGAAGGAGTCTGCATCTGGAAACCATCGGTTGCGATCGTATGGTTGGACGAGGTCCCTAAAACTTCCGGCGGAAATACCCGGCAGCATTCCGGTCAAAAAGGTATGAAGTTGGTATACTTTGATTTTAGTTATACGGAAGTGTGATGGGCCTGATAGTATTGCATGATTTATCTTCAAATTGAAAAGTGAATTGATAAATGAGAGTATGTAATGAAGAAATTCAGTAGAAGGGTAAAATAATTTTACGCATATTGTATGATTATAAGGTTGACTAGTATATATCAATATTTCTCCTTATTTTAATACAATATTTTATACACAAAAATGGATATAATAATCTTTTGGTGGGTCAGTGGGTACTGCTTATACACACCATCAAAAGTGGTCGTAGAAGGTACACACTATCTTAATACTGGCTAGAATGAATCTCCCCTCACATATATATATATATATATATATATATATATATATATATAGGGAGTGGTTCATGTGAAAACTTTTTCTCATGAGTTAACTAGGAACCATTAAGAGCCACTAATTCAATTAAATCCTACGGCCTAGATTTAAAATAAGTATGGTATAAACTGTAAAAACGTATGTCATGCAATGTTTGGTACTCTATCCAGGATAAAAAAAGGGTAGAATAAATTTACTTTAAATAAGCAATGTCAGATGTCATGTTATTTAGAGTACAGAGTTTTTTTTAGGCCAGTAAGAATAGGAGTTTTGCGAATTTAAGACAATATTTTGCGGGCTTGCAATTTTAGGACAAAATTTCAAAAATTAAGCACTTGCAGGCCAAAAAAAGCCCGATCGAGCTAAATCGCATGTGTTTTGCACGTGATGGTATTTTTTTCGGCCCGATGATGATGTGGCTGCCAACTAAGTGCCACATCATTGCCATCTCATTTTTCTCAATTAAAAAAAATGAAAACAAAAATTAAAATCAAATCTCTCTCCAATATCCCAACCTTCTCGCTGCTGCCGCCACCTCCGACAGCCACCACCACCACCACCACCACCCAGCTCTCCATCTCCATCTCACTCTCCCTCTCCCTCTCCACTTCTCTCACTCTCTCTCTCTCTTTTCTCCGACAACATACCCCACACAACCATCTGTTTCACACCAGCCCCTCTTTCAATTTTCACCATTTCCCCACCATCTTCAACCACCCCCACAATACCCAAAATACAATTTTGCAGGTCTAATCGGGGACGGCGAGGGAGAAGAGAGAACACTCTTCTTGGCCGGCCGCCGCTACAGATCGACTGAAAGGAAGAGAGAGAGGGAGATAGTTGGTGGCGGCGATTTGGGGTTTCGTTCGATTTGGGGTTAATGTATTTCGTTTGGGGGTGGGTCGGCGGAGGCGGTCAGCGGCGGAGATATGCAGTGCTGGCGGTCGGCGGCAGAGGTGGGCGAAGAGAGATGTGATGGTGAGGAAGAGAGAATACAGAGAGGGAAGATGGGGGAAGGGAGATAGTTGAAAGAGGAAGTGAGAGATGGAGAGCTGTGTGGTGGTGGCGGTCAGAGGTGATGGTGGCGGCGGCGGCAGCGACGGCGAGAAGATGGTTGGGAGTCGAGAAGAGGATGGCGACGACGAGAAGATGGTTGGGAGTCGAGAAGAGGGTGGCAGCGACAAGAAGATGGATGGGGAAGATAGCATAGAGAGAGGGAAAATGGGGGTAGGAGGTGGTCGCCGGCAGAGGTGGGGAGGCGGCGGAGGTGGCTTGGCTGTTGGGCGAGAGAGAGGGGGAGAGGGAGAGGCAGGTGGGGTGGGGTGAGGTGGGGTTGAGGAGAGAGAAAGAGAGGAGAGATGAATGTTTTTTTAATTTTTTTTTTCATTTTCATTTTCATTTTGTTTATTGAGCAACATGAGATGGCAAATGATGTAGCACTTAGTTGGAAGCCACATTATCATCGGGCCAAGAAAAGTACGATCACGTGCAAAACACGTGCGATTTAGCCCAATCGGGCTTTTTTTGGCATGCGAATGCTTAATTTTTGAAACTTTGTCCTAAAATTGCAAGCCCGCAAAAGATTGTCCTAAATTCGCAAAACGCATATACTTACTGGCCTAGAAAAACTCTGTACTCTGTTATTTAAGCACAGATCATCAACCGATAAAAAAATTAATTTTTCTTCCAAATAAAATTCTTTTTGTGTATTTTTTTTTTATACCCGTTACATCTCTACCACAATAAAATTAATCGGATAAAAAAAAATATCATGCTTACATATGTATAATATGTTGCTTTTATATCATATTTTTTTTGCTTAAATTATGAGATATGCGTTAACAGAAAAAAATCAATAAATAAATCACCATCTACATATATCATAAGCAATGTGTATACTTAAATTAAGCATTATTTTATGTATAAATAAGCAATAATTTTCATCTCAAATAAATATGTTTATTATATATATGCAATATATATAAAGTAAATAAGCAATAATATTTATATAGAAAATAAGCAATAATTATAACATATTTATGCATTATTATTAATGTACATTGATGAGTGTGTATTTTAGTTGTTCAGAAGTTAAGTTTTCTATGATTTTATATGGATATAATGCACGTTTATGTGTGATTTTTATACAGGAAATGCATATTTCGGTTCACTACAACAAAATCAGGTTTTGAGGACGTTTATATGAGGACACATATAGGATAAGCGTCCTATCATCATTTTATAGGACGCTCGTTTATTAGTATGTCTTATTTAAGGTCTAAAGTGTAACAAATTAGAAACTACTCAAATTAGAGATATTTTTAGAGATAAAAATATTTAAAAAAAAAAACTAGAAAAAAAAACTCTCAAATTCTGTAAAATCTCTCCCGTTTTTCGTCTCCCCCCCCTCTCTGCCCCTCCACCGCCGTGCCTGCCCCTTGGCCGCCGTTCCTGCTGAAATCGAAGCTCAATAGTGGCGCAGAAAGCGGCGGTCGCCTCAGCTCCCATGTATCTCAATCGATACATCAAACGGACGAATTTTGACCTCATTGTTAGAGATTTCGACCTCACAGATCAAGGTATGCAAAATCAAATCACTCGTTTCCACTTAGAGATTTCGTATACAAACTCGACATTAGTCTTCATTTTATTTGGTAGATGTTTGGGAGTTTAGTTCTTCCGATTGCGCCGGGAGATGAGCATAATTTTCATTAGCTCAGCAATTTATTTAGCTACTTAATTTTAAGGTTTTTAATTTCCATTCATCTGCCAATTTAGTCCATTCAGATATGAGCCTATGGAATGCTTATATTGAATATTTGGATTGTATCGTAATTTGTTGTTCTTTTGTCGGCTGAGCAAGGTGTTTAAAAATGTCTTAACAATGCCGCATTTTGGGAGATTTATTAGCAGATTTCTTCTTTTATCTCAACAGAGTAAATTAGGATTAATTTGATTCTGGATAATTTGGGTTCTATGACAATGTGCGGTATGTTTGATATGAATAATGAGTATATTTTAGAATTTAGGTTTAAGCTTATTTTTTAGATAGTTTTGGTTATATGGGAATATGTTCACCAAGTGTTTGATATTAGTCCATTTGAATCTATTTCAACTCATTTGGACTAGTAGTTTCTTGTGCTGTTGGAGGTTGCTTTCTTGGAAAGTACTCATTTCTGCCTTCCTTTTTCTCAGAAAATACAAAGAAAATGTGTTTTACCATGACAGATTTAGTCGCATCCTGCTGCTCCATTTGGTGCGGCCCACTTTCAGAAGCACAACAGCTAGGTGCATGCAGTAAGTGCATAATTGCTTTGAACTTCGATACAGTTAATTACCTTATTACATAAATGCTTAGAATTGATCACTTTCTGTTGATGCTAAACTATTTTGTAGTCTTAGTGTTACGAGGGCTTTCTGGCAATTATACTTCTCCATTTACTTTGTTCTTTTTCTGAATTCATCTTTCATTACGTATGACTCTTTGCAGTCCATTGTTAGCTTGTCTTATAGTAGAAGAGGACATCTTAGTTCTCAAGAATGCTAACATCTACCTTTGACATTGAATTAGTAGAACTTAATTATATTCTGAGAATGAAAGCAAATAATTTCCCCTGCTATTAGAGAGACTAGAACCATATCAACAAAATTCAATATCACATACAACCATAGCGAAGATGAACCCAAATATTCTTGCTGCACCTCTATGACATTTCAAATCATTCATTGAAACAATTTCTTTGTACTCAGCTTTGTAGAATTAGAGATGGTGGGAATGCTGCAGCTCAGTCAGTTTATTGGCAAGCGAAGACGAGACTGTCCTTTATCTTAGCATTTGAATTGGAACGAAAAAGAAATCATGCTGGCAAGAGAAGACGAGAACGAGAAAGAAATAATACAAACTATATACAAATAGGTAAAACAAATTTCTTCTCGACTTCATTCCATTTGTGTTGAATCAAATGCGCCGACCAATGCTAATCCTTCTTGATAAATTAAGGACAGTCCGATTTTGTGTAGTTGAAATTTAATACTTTTGAAATTGGAGGATACAGTTTGTTATCTTTATTTACTATAGTTGTATGTGCATAGGCAAGAGTGATGCATATGTAAAGATATGGATTTATGTGTCTATTTTTTTTTATAGAGAATGATGGAAAAAGGAAAAGGTAATGAACACATCTTTTATTTGTAATATAGTTACATGAATAAGTAATCTATCAGGAGAACTTTTTTTTTTAATATTCTTTTTTTTCAAATCACTACGAGTCACCTGTATTTTGGCCTAGTAATTTTTTGTTTGCATACGGTACTGTGACGTTTTGTTATTTTTCTGGTTGCTTATTATATAGTTTGAGTATTTCTGATTACTAATGAATCATTTCTCTCATGTTGCAGGTATGATCAAGTAGAAGGCAGCAATGTTTATGATTCTGATAGCTCCTCAGCTTTTCTCAGCCATGAGGCATCTTTCCGAAAAATAAAACCACAGTTAACTAAGAGACTGATATAATTTCTAATGTCTCAACTGGTCCTGGTTTAATTTCTACTTTTTTCTAAATTCTCATGCAATTCATAATCTAACCTATTCTTTCTTTTATTAGGTGCGGAGAGATGGAACTTAGATTTACACAAAGCAAAAACCTTTCAGTCACACTAACTACTAATAATGCTCAGTGCGAGGACAGACAACTTCTGAGATCAGGTGCGGTCAGAGGAATTGAGGTGCAGTCAGAGTTTGATGATGAGGAAGAACAAGAATTAATTCTTCTTGTGCATGGTATGCCCGATTCTTACACTTGGATGTTATATAATGTCAATAGGATTTCATTTTAGTTAAAGTTATTGTCTCTATAGGATTTCATTATAGCTTTCTTCTGTTTAATTTCAGTTTATTGCTTATGTCCTATAGATTTCATTCAAGAGGTTAAAAACTCAGAAAGAGCAACAAATAAATCTAAATGCAACAAGATTGTCAGGATCCCTTTTGTCTAGGGTAATGTATCTTTGTTCGGTGCTCTGACTTCCTCACCTGGTTATTCTGTTTCATGATTTGTAATGAGTAAGTTGTCATCCGTGTGCAGATATCTGTGAATGATATGATCAAGCATGATTCAGTAGCACATTCAGCAGAAAACAGAAGGTCTCTTGCATTTCCAACTAGAAAAGAAACAATTTCAAGAGGATCTGGATTTTTTTATGTATATGCTTTACTATATACTAATGTTGCACTTCCCGTTTTGGAAGGCTGCTCATTTTTCTCTCCTACATTAGCTACAAATGATGTTGTGAAGTAAGCCTTCATATTAAATGGAATTGGCGGCTGCTTCATGTGTAGTTAATTTGAGTTGCGTTGGTCGTTGAAGAAATTGTAGTTTATTTTATGTAAATGAGTTCCTTTGTTTCTAATGTTATGCATTAACTTATTTCTTGTGTTACCTATTGATTTTGTGTAGCTGACCTGCAGTTAAGTGGCAGGGTAGGGCATATTTTTATTTTTTTTAACTAGTTACGCATAATAGGACGCTCCCACACGTCCTTTCAAGATTTTTTTTGTTTTTATGAGTTATATATAATGGGACGCTCGCAAGCGTCCTATAACTATGAGCGTCCTATTATGCATTTTGTGACGCGAGCATATAGGACGCACAAAGCAAGCGTCCTCGGTTAGAGAATGTCCTATTATATCACATAATAGGACGCTCACGAGCGTCCTAATATGGGAATTTTGTTGTAGTGGTTGTTGATATATTTGGATGAAAGATGTCGAAAAGATAGATTTTGTGTCCAATTATAGAAGATCGAAGTTAAAGATAGAAGAAAATTGGATGGGCCGGGCTTACTACTTTGTAATCCATAAACAATATATTTTGATACCTATTATATTTAGAATTCTATTATTTAATTATTTTCCTAAGTTATTTAAGTTAGGATTAGCATATATATATATATATATGGGATTTAGCCGCAAGTTATATACGCTTTTTTCCATTCCATATTTTTTACTTACTTTAGCCGCCAACTTCAGCCGCATAGACTTTGGCGGAAGAATTGGAGATACAATTTAATATTTTTAGTTTTACTTTAGCCGCAACTTTGAGAGGAGTAATACTTTTCATAGACTTAGTTTTTCTCATGCATGGTTGGACGAATTGAAGGCAGACGGAGTTGTGAATTTTCCCTTGATTTTGAATATTAATCTATTCTTCTGTTTAATTTGGCGATTCGATCCATCGTGTCAATTCGGTGATTATTCTTGCTTTCGTTTAGTTTAGTATATTATTTTATGTTTTCTTTTAATTATATGATTATGTTTAATTTTAATATTATGAGTAGCTAAATTTTTAATTCGGTGAGAATATTGAAGCACTAGTCTAATAAACTGTGAGATCTAATTGTTCGTATAATTAATTTCCTAGGGTTTCGATTTATTCCTTGTGTTTAAAGTTAATTCTGATTTTATTTAAGCCTGATCAACTTAGATTTAATTGGATTACAGTCAATTAGTTCCCCCAATCCGTAATTGTTGGAATAGGGCTAATTAGTGATAAAGCTACCATGTTCGTAGTAGGAATAAATTGGTAGACGGGTTATTACTTGCGTTCTTGGATAATTCGTCTAAATTGGGTTCCTTCAGATCTAAAAGCTATTAGAGCATTTAATCTAGGTCTGGCGTCTCCAGCTAGGTTGTGTTTTAATAAGGGAAATAGTTAATTTAATTGGATTACAGTCAATTAGTTCCCCCAATCCGTAATTGTTGGAATATGGCTAATTAGTGATAAAGCTACCATGTTCGTAGTAGGAATAAATTGGTAGACGGGTTATTACTTGCGTTCTTGGATAATTCGTCTAAATTGGGTTCCTTCAGATCTAAAAGCTATTAGAGCATTTAATCTAGGTCTGGCGTCTCCAGCTAGGTTAGGTTGTGTTTTAATAAGGGAAATAGTTAGGTCTGGCGTCTACAGCTAACTATCGATAAAGCACGTAGGAATTGGGGTATGTCCGCTGCGTTCACGGTACCCTATAACTGGTTGGTTCTTGGGAATTAATTAATCTTTGCATCGATGATCAGAGTCTAGACTAGTGTGGATCTATTCGAAGCCGGATTACTTTTCTTTTGATTATATTCTCGTTTGCTATTTTAGTTAATTTCTTTGTCTTCTCAGTATTTAATTAATTTATCTCAATTTAAGGCGTGGTGGCTACACCAAAATTAGATTTATAGGAAAAATAGGTGAATTCCCGTTCTCTGTGGTTCGACCCTGCTTATTGTTATACCAATTTAATTCTGAGCGAATTACAGGAATTATTTGGTGATAAACGACGTCCACCATACATTTGCAAAGAGGAATATAGATAATACGCTTGTATTAATATACATGATAATTTATCAATATTGCTTAAAAAGTGATGTGTGTTTGCGTATTATAACACAAATGTAAAAATTAATAAAAATATTAATTTAGGTAGTAAACCAAATGAAACAAGAAAAAGAATAAACGAATAAAAAATAATTTTGAATGAAAAGAAAATTAATCAAATTCGTTAGAAAATTATTGGTGAAATAAATACATACTATCATAAGAGCTATCCCGCAAATTATGGAAGAGAGAGGTTACATATCATAAGAAACTTACTAAAATAATTCAACATGCTATATTAATGGGGAAAACGCCCAAATAAGCATGATCAATCTTCACCGTCAATTAAAAAAACTGGACCATCCAGATGAGTTCCTAGTTAATTCATGGGAAATAGTTTTTAGGTGAGAAATAAGAACACTTTCTTAGGTGAGAAATAAGAACAAATCTGAACCCTTGATCTTTGTTGATCTACGGTCCAGATTTAACCGTGCATTTAGTTATTCTAATTTATGCATTTAAATGTGAATGCATTAAGTTACTGTAGTTTATGCATTAAGTTACTGTAGTTTATGCATTAAAATATTTATGCATTTAGTTTCTGCATTTTATGCATTTCCGATGTAATAAAAATGTATTGTTCTTACGTTCTTATATATATATATAGGGAAGAAATCATATGTAAAACAATTTTCCCGTAAGAAATAAGAATCGATCTGAACCATTGATCTTTGTAGATCTACGGTTCTCATTGACCTGTGCATTATAATTAAACATGAAATGTATTATCGTAACAATGCATTGTAATAAATCATAAATGCATTATTATGACACTGCATTGTAATAAGACATAAAATACATTATTTTGGTACATAAAGTGCATTATTATTATTTTTTACGGGAAAAATATTTTGTACGTGAACCAACCCCTATATATATATATATAATTCTAAACAATATAAAAATTATTTAAATTCAATCTATTTTATAATTTTTACGTATATCGCAGGTGCACATGCTATATTGTTAGGAATAATAAACTTATGCGGCAATCTTGCTAAAATTACAAAACAAATTTATATACCAAATTTCTTGATGATGGTAGTATGCGCATCAATAATTTCGTTTTATCGTTCAAACGTTCAAAGACTCTTTCGTTTTATTCCATGCTGAAGGTACAATTATACTCCATATAAACATGTTTTGGTCACGTCTACAGACATTTAGTTAGCATCGAGTACACTACAGAAATATGTACATGTATGAGAAAGATTATTATATCTATCATGTAATATGGAACAGTTATAAGTGTGAAAAAATATATTTTATCCTACATATTGCATTTCATAATAGAATGTATATTAATTAAATGACAGTATTGCGATTTAATTTGTACTTTTCAACTTGAACCATAAACCTCTTTCTTAAGGATTTCTTAAGGATAGGCTTATGAGCTTCAGCTTTACCACTTGGGCTAAGCTTCATCGAGCACAAATTTGTCCTTTGAAAACACCTTTCCATCCATTTTAGCACACACTTCTTAAGCCTTTTTTCTTCTTCTTTCTTTCTTTCTTTCTTTTCTTTCCTTTTTTTTTTTGAGTTGGATTAGCCTTTCTTATTTTACTTAGTGATATTTATAAGACATCTATTTCACCAACGCACCGAAGATAGCGGCCGTGAATTTTCATGACATAAAAAATATTATAAAAAAAAATCACACGTCTACTTCTATAGCTAAATGTTGTTCATCTCTACTCCAAACTTGGGCACCCAATCTTGAAACCGCTCCACCATTTCCATTCCTTCGAAACCAAGCACGCCATTCTTCAATCTCTGCTGCTCCATCATGATCCATGGGCGGCCATTCCTTCTGCTTCAGAACTTCAACAATCTCCTCTGTTTTCCCTAAAAGCACAAACGCTTTTCTCACACTCTTCTCCCTCTTCTCTGTCGCATTACCACTTTGACACATCCTCGTTACAACATGCGGCAAATTCGTCAAACACGCTGCCATTACATCTGCGATCATCACACACAGTTTCTCAAACACTCCTTCGTCTCCTTCCTCGTCATCCTCGTCCAACAACAGCAGAACAGTCCGACTGATTCTGTACATACAATTTGCAGCAATAACTCTACCTGGCCAATCAAGAGGATCTTCTACAAACGAACTCTTCAAATACTCAACAACGATCCTCTCGCCATTCTTCGCGAGCTCCTGCAGCATCTCCTTCGAGTTTTTGCTCTCAAGAGAGATTTTCCTGAGATCAAAATCCAACCATTTCATATAAAGCAGAACTCCAACCCAACACATATTTGTGGCTTCTCTGATATTGACCCGTCGATCATCTTTGATAAGAAGTTTCTCCACCAGCTTAGCTAGTGGGAGGCCTTCGCTCACACTGCAGAGAAGTTCTTTCCTGTTCTTCTCTGCAGTGTGAGGAACTGCAACTGCAAGGCTAGTCAATATAACTATCGGTAAACTCCAACAATTTGGAGGTTCTTGAGAATGTAGGCTTGAAATTTTGTCGCTATCAAATAGGCCTACTCCTTTAAAATCGACAGATTTGCATAGAAGATTGATAAGGAATTGAGGTTGCTTCGTTCTTCCAATCTGTATCATGTTGTCCGCCTCGCTGCATATATTCTCCACGACTGTTCTTGGCAGCTCCGCCTCGCCTTCAAGCAGAAGGACATAACAGTTGAGATTCAGCTCTTTGTCGCTGTCAGATCTATCTGAAAAACTCTTCTTCCAGAAAAAGAAGAATGGAGTCATGAGCAGTGCAGAGATGAACACAAACACTTTGCTGAGAAGAACAATCAATTTCTGAAGCCCTAAGCAGAAATTAATAACAAACCGTTTTGCATCATGCAGAAATTTCCTACACCTGCCTTTCCCTATCTGCAGAGATGAGAAGCTCTCTCTCTCATCCACCAGAGTTTGTATCCAATAACTCTCTATCTTGATCTCATCTTTCAATTTCAACCTGTTCATAGTCGAGAACTTGAAGCTGACAACAACGAACCATCTCAAGAACGGGGCTATAGTCCCAACAGCAACGCCCGCGGTCTGTGTATAAAGGATCCATTCAACGGATCCTTTATACACAGACGGGCCTTCGTGCTTTTGCCAGACGAAAATATAAGCTATTGGTAGAGTGATCAAAGCGATCAAGCATAGGAAAGCAGACGTCGTGCAAACGACAGAACGTGCCATCACGAACTGAGGATTGCTGGTTGCTGCCATTACCCAATACTTCATCATAAAACTTCTTCTCTCATCAATTCTCAAAGCCTCTTTCCTCAACAACAATGCTTCTTCTCTCAAAGCCACTCTATGCTTCTCGCGGTAGATCGTTTCGAGGCTCCTTTTCGTGGCCGGAACTGTGATCGCCAGAGAAACCACCGTAGCTAGAGAGAGAAACATCAAGATCATAGGAGCAATGTAGAAATTAACACCGGTCAGCACAATGAACCGGATCGTAACATCAGCGAGAACCGTGATCACGAGTATTGTTAAAGCGACGACGTTTGCGAGAAGATGTTTGCCATCTATGGATCCCAGAGAGGACATGAAATTGCCCATGGCCGTCGACATGAAGATTAAGGTGGTGAATTTGGCTATGCGGATGTTCTTCATGACGGCGGTGAGATCCATGGTGAGTTTCATGGCGACGCCGAGCAGAGTGAGAGAGGTAGGGTTGAGAGAGAAGTAGGTGCAGGGGAACCAGAGCTTCTTGAGGCGGAAGCCGTTGAAGGCGTCGGCGGCCATGGCGAGGGTGCAGACGGCGGAAGCGGCGGCGATGTAGGCGCCTACCCATGGCATTGCCTCGTCGAGTATGTGTTCTTCTTGAATATCATCCATGAATTAGGCTTGCCAAGAAACTCGATTTGAAATAATGGAAGTTGTATGTAGCTAGGGTTAGAGAGATGAAGAGAGAGAAGACTATGGTTTGATGATTGTTTGTGTATGCATGCAGAGGTGAGAATTTATAGTTGTACTGGTTTGTGCATGCCTCCTCTTCATTGCTATAGTACTCCCTCCATTCCACTACCTATGTTCCATTTCTTTTTGGCACACATATTTAGGAGTAGAGTGATTAAAAGATAAGATAAAATGTGATTGGGCACACACCTTTTTGTAAGAGAATGAGTTTTTTTTTTTTTTTTTGAATGGAACATTCGTAGTGGGACGCTCCGATTAGAAAAGTGAGACATGCGTAGTGGGACGGAGGAAGTATCTATTATCTACTGCATTGCGTCCCAAAAAATTAGTTTCAATTATCTTATATAGTTGTCCCAACAAATTAGTCTCATAATTAAAATAGAAACTATAATATTCTACACGAACAAATTGTTACTGATATTTTGCAAGACAGCAAGAGTGAAATACTTGGTACATATAGGACCTTTTAAAATAAAAGGTTTTTCGAAATGTCTGATAAATGATCTAAGCAAACTTTGTATATATTATATTTATTAATAATATTTACGCAAGTGGCTTGTACGATCTTGTTAAAAGCTACGAAAAAAAAAGGTATCTAATGATGAGAGTATATATATATGCGCTGCATGAATTTCGTTTCATCGTCTTTACTTCTTTTGCGACTGCGTGACATTCAATGAAGACTCTCGACTATAATCAATTACATTTTATAAAGTTAATGTTCAATGTTGATGGTACAATGATATACATTTAAACATGTTATGGTCACAATCCAAAAATTAAACATGTTATGGTCACGTCTATTTGACTTTAATTTAATTAGCATTTAGTCCACCGCATAAATATGCACATATTAAATGTGACACATGGAAAGACTTTCATCTTCACAAGAAAATTAAATTTAAGTCTAGAAACATATTTTATCCTACATATTGCATTTCATAATAGAATAAAGGGATAATTAAAAAAAATAGAATAAAGGGAAACTAGATAAAGATGATACAATTTGATCAGTACTTTTCACGAATTTGTCCTTCAAATGCACTTTCTTTATCCATTTTAGGACTTGTTTCTTTAGCCTCCTTATTTTATATTAGAGATATTTACAACGGCCGTTACATGTTAGTGTGGATATATATAAGATTATAGGTGTCCGAAATTGGTCTGGCAAAAATCGGCCTGAACTTGGGCGAGCTTCGGGTGTAAAAATAGAGATCCGATTGAATTTTGAATTTCGGATCGGCATGCTTTACCCCACATACCATTTAGTCAATGGATTTGAATTAGCTCGGTTCGACTTGGTCATTTTGTACTAAAATCACTATTAAGGATTGGACTGGACTGCTGCTTTATGTGGCCTGACTGATTTTTGGCCCGGCCCGATTCGGCTTGATTTTTACAAGTGGCTCGATAGTTACGGGGTGTGCCAAGTTGAACTGATAGGTACGGGGATCGGGTGTAATTATTTTAGGACTTGGCTCGATAGGTACGGGGTTGGCCTGATTTTTACTCAACTCGAATTGTTTGAGAGCTCTAGATAGGATATCTCAAAATAAGCAGATAATTCAAATTCATAATATTTCAATTATAAGACCGTTCATGCGTCATGTGTTCTATTCACCTTTTTTATTTACAGAGTTTTTTTTTTTTTTTCCTTTTCTTCTAAGCATCTCATTCGAGACAAAGCTGAGTGGCAAAAGAAATTGGATAAGATTATTCATGTGTTCATTATACTACTCCATAATAAGATTTGTCGGAGAAGTCAATATATCATTTGATGAGCGAATCTCTTGAAAATCAGACTTTGCCATCACAAAAAAGAAAGGAACAAAAAAATCTCATTCATTCAAACTGTAAAGAGCGAAGCTCTTAGTTCGCTCATAATAATATGAAGGGATATTAATTTCTTATGTTACATTCGTTCACTCCATCAACTAACCCGTCGTTTACCAAAAGGATCGCCAAAACACCATACACCACTCTTCGATAAGAGCTGCCTTAAAATGATCCAATGCTGACCATTCTTGGTGCTGCACAACCTCAACAACTTCTCCAACGTTTTCGATGAAAGATCTCGGGTCGTTCACTCCATCAACTAAGCCGTTTACCAAAAGGGTTACCCAAACACCATACATCACTCTTCGATAAGAGCTGCCTTAAAATGATCCGATGCTGACCATTCTTGGTGCTGCACAACCTCAACAGCTTCTCCAATGTTTTCGATTAAAGCTCTCAAGATAAATCAATCTCTTGGATGCCCTCCTTTTCCTTCAACATACAAACACATAATGTTAAAATTGTTGATACAAACATGCAAAATATATAAACAGTTAAAATTACAATGTTACTCACTTGAGATCTCTTATATTCACAACTGGCTTGCAACCAGTCTGCTCCACAAAGTAAAACTTGTGCTCTAACCACTCCCATAGAGGCATAATGTGGATCGATAACCCTACTTCCAGCATCAAAAGCTGATTCTGAAGTCACAATGGTTATTGGAATCGATAGCACATCACAAGCCATCCTTGACAGAATCTGAAACCGTGAATACACTGAATTATGCTCCCTCCACCATGAGAGTGCATCAAATTTGTTATCACCATCCTCAGTTTCTTCCTCTAAATACACATCTAATTCAGATTTCCTCGGCTTGTTTTTCATATATTCACGAAATCTATCATAGACAGAACCGCGACGTCTAGATCCGAAAACATCATTAGAACTTTTATCAGTTTCAGCTTTCTTAGCTTTGTTAGCTATGTCAGCCTCAACATACTCATTGTAAAGCAAACGCAGTGTCTCAAGAACCGCATTTCTACACTCAACGGCATCACCACTAGAATATATATCATCAAAACAAAAATCAATTAAGTCCATCTTATATCTTGGATCTAAGACAGCTGCTACACACATCAATAAATTGCAATCTCTCCAATATTTATCAAGTCTTGCCTTCATCTTCGTAACCATTTCTATCATGCAAGTACTTCACCTACATTTATTTTAATGAAAATCCTCTTCAAAGAAGCAAATTCCCGCAAGAAAATGTTCAAAGTTAAACATTTAGTACCTGAAACAAAATTTATGACATGAATAGAAAAACAAGAATTTAACAACATATGTTAAGTTGAGTCTTCAATACCTGGTTTGAGGTGATTGACTTGACTAAATGCTTTAAGAAACGAACAAACTACACAAACTTTCTCCCATTCTTCTTCACTTGGCAATAGAACATATGAAGCATCTAGTTGTAGATACTTTGAAAAAATACCTTGCAATCTAAAGCAGCTGACAACATAGAAAATGTTGCATTCCACCTTGTGCAGCGATCCAGAATGAGCTTCTTAGATGATAATTCCAATTGTTTTGCAATCTCACTAAACATTTTGATACGCATCTCTGAAGCTACTACATATTTCACACTTTCACGAACCTTGAAAATTACATCCTTAATTGCAGATAGTCCGTCTTGCGCCACAAGATTAAGCATTTGTGCATAACATCTCACATGAAATAATTTACCATTAAGAGGAAGATTTTTGTGATAGGAAAGATTCTCCCTTAAGATCCGAATGGCAACATCATTATGTGCTGCATTGTCAACAGTAACCGTCCAAACCTTTTTCTCAATTTTCCACTCAACCAAACATTTGTGCAGCACATCACAAAGCACAAGACCAGAATGTGGTGGAGGAACTTCACAAAAGTTCAGAATGCGCTTCTGCAAATTCAAATCGAAGTCCATAAACTGACACGTGACAACCATATACGAAACATCTCCACCTGACTTCCATAGATCTGTAATCACACTGACTCTATTCACATTATCCTGATGCAAATCATTCATCACTTCTTCCTTTTCCAATTCAAAAGCAGCTAGGCAATATTTTTTTGCCATGGCACGACTAGTTTTCTTATATTGACGAGTAACAGATTCCATCAAACAATTGAACACTTTAGATTCTGCAAAACGGAATGGCAACTCGTCCATAATAATCAAATGAGAGAGTTTCTGCCTAACTTCTTCATGATCATACTCGAAAGCAATAATAGGTTTTGGTTGAGGCATAGACACAGTGAGACTGTAATTCTCTTTCTCAACAACATTTTCGTGAGAGCAGCTGCAATGTCTATCTGAAGTAACCTCTTTGGAGTCGTCCGATACTTTTGATATGCATTTCTGTTTCTTTGTGGGACGGGAAATGCCCTTCCCGTCTTCATCAGTCTCAAGTTCAAGATCATCATTTTCATCACCTACTTCACTAGGACTTGCAGCTGATTCTTTACGCATTATTCTGAAAAATAAATAAATAAATATGTTCTCCTCTAGTAACAGAGATTATAAACAAATTTTGAAACACAAAAACTAGGTTTTGAAAAATAATCGGGCAAATGAGCATTAACAACAACGCAGCAACTAATTCTTTTTCCGCTTTATAAATCTATATCTATTACTAGGCTTCAAATTAGTCATTTTTAATGCAATTGAAATGCCATATTCAAAGGGGAAAGTTTGAAATTTTGGTACACGAACACGACAAGAAGGAATTGCAAACAAAATTATAGGATCAAGTTCCATTGTCTTCAAAGATTTAACAACCTAAAACAGAACACGTTAGAATGTTCTAGAGAATACATGTATTTCCCGGCAAAAATCCCAACTATTACAACTGAAACAAAGATTGAAAAGGAGGAAAAGAACGGACCTGGCTGAACTTGAGGTGAAGCGCGGCGGAGGTTGGCCGTTCGCTCGCGACGGAACTACGGCGGCGGAAGCGGAAAGGGGAGGGAAAATGGGGATTTAATTTTGCAATTTAAAAATTGGCGAGACAGCGAGTAGTGGAATGAATACTAAATATTTATTCTCTTTCAGTTTTCGGTTAAGAGATTTCGGTTTGGATCACAACCGACCGAAATTTTTAGGCTTTTAGTATTTCTTTTAGTTGTCTAAAACATCATAAATGTAATCTAATATACTTTGTCTCTTAGTAGTTTATGGAAGTGGAAAGTGCAAATGCTACTTCTCTTTCCTTCTTGTAATAGTATTTTTTTTTTCTTTAATTAAATTATTATTAGCTCAAGTTAAACGGTTTCGCTCCCCTACCCACCGTGGGCAGCATTAACATGCCCACCGTTGATGCCACGTAGAATGGGGAGTCAATCAATATAAATAAGTGATGGTCCCGAGACGGATACCTTGGTGTAGAGGGGGGGTGAATACACCAAGGTTTGAAAACTTTTCCAAGTTAAAAACTCTTTTGAGTGAGCTGGCTGTGTTCGATCCAGCTGGAAGACAGCTTGATCAACACAGCTGGCTGTGTGCGGAATGTGGTGGGTTTTGGAAAGTCTGTCTGTTACTTCAAATATATTGCAAAGCTTTGTTTCTCTTTTTAGTTAGTCAGTTTATGCAACTTGAAAATATGCTTATGAGGGGTCAGCTGGATGCATAAATAAAGCAATAAAGAGCAAGGCTATTTAACGTGGTTCGGAGAATGACTCCTACGTCCACGACCAGAAACCTCTGGTAATCCACTAAGGATACCATTGACTTTACGCGCAGTCAGCAAGCGTTGCAGCTTAGTTCCTCAAGCTGGATACAAGTTTACGCGTACTGTATCGAAACGTAACCAGTCTGTTTACAGGCACAGCTGAAGCCTAACCTGTAGTTTATGGGTACTACAGAACCAACACTCGAATTACGCATTTCGAGCAAGCGTACATTTACCTAACCTTTTATGGGTTTGGATTTGGGGTTTCCAACTATGAACGAGTTCTTACAATATAGAACAATGAGTATGATGAACTCGTTCAAACTAGGCTTAAGATGGGAAGGATTATATGCCTAGATACTAGTGGGAGAGAGCTTCAGCAGCCTAAGAACAAATAAGAGCTCATTAGGATGTAGACTGCTAGATCTTGAAGCTTTTCTGAGAGATCTCTTGATCTTTGGTTAGACTTCTTTCAATGTAGTATGTTGATCTCTCGTTTTGTATTTTCTCTCTCTTCACTTCTTCTTCTGATGATGAAGAAGACTCATATTTATGGGGAGAGATTAGAACTAGCCGTTGGAAAGAGCCGTTCTGAATCTCTACCTAACTTCTGACAAGTTGGTCTTGTCTTCTTCCTTGATTTCCTCGTAAAGCAATCCTAGGTCTGACTTCTAGGTGCTGAGGTGTCGAGTTCCTGATGGTTCAGGTCAGTTCTGACGTTATCTCAAGTTGACTTCGACTCTGTTGAGCTGGTGACTCTGAGCTGTCTTGAACTCTGTTGGATCTTTGACGCTGAGCTGAGTCTTGAACTCTGCTGGGTCTTGACGTTGAGCTGAGTTACCACACAAGCTGGGTCTTTCCTACAGCTGTGTCAGGATGAACTTGATCGTCTTGAATCTGGATGTCGTTGCTGATCGCTCGACTTGGCTTACCCTGCTGTCTTCAGCGACCACCTGTAAACTTAGAAACTCTATAAGCTCAAACAGGCGAGCTGGAAAAAAATACTTGGGCTTGTGCAATCATCTACTCAGTTGGGGTCAGCTGGGTTTTGGTATCACTTCAAAACTCTATTAATTTTCTCAACAATTTCCCCCTTTTTGATGATGCCAAAATCCCAAGTTGGAAAAACAAATTTACTTCCCCCTTAACAGGAAACAGGGTTTTAAAAGATTAAACAATTACAGCAGGTAAACATATTCAGAGCCTGGACAAAGAGAGATTGTCTTCAGGTTGATTTTGATAAAACGAACTTTTCATTAATAGGAAGAAATTTTACAATTTTCTAATTACAAAAGTTTAAAAGAAAGTTCCCAGTTGGCTGGGTCTTCAGCTTTGCTGCTTCCTTTGTTCGTCAATCTGATGGTCAGTCTTGAGACCATATCTGTTGAAGATGAACTCTTCCAGCTCCTTCCATTCTGCTTGATTCTTCGATTTGGAAATTCCTCTTTCACCAGCCCAGTGATGAATTTCTTTGATAATTTGGGCCTTGTCAGGAAGGTTCGTTCCAGCTAGAGATGGAGGCTTCAATTGCTTGACTTTTGGAGCCTTCAGCTGGATGTTGTTTCTTTTAGCATATAGGGCAATTGATCTTGCCATCATTGGATCTGTCTCATGAAGTTCGAGGAGATAATCCTGGAACGCAGTTTCTGGATCCATGCCTTTGTACCGATTCAAGTAGTAGAATTCTTTGATGAATTCTGATTTGCATCGTTCCCAATTTTCATTGATATCATCTGGGTTCTTCTTGTCAGTTGAGGCTGCTTGGACTTGATTCTTCCTAGCTTGCCTGTAGCTCTGCCTTTTCTTCTTTTGCTTTTTCTCAGCAGGCTTGAGCAAATCAGCTTTCCTCTTGATAATCTTATCCAGCTCTTGCATTTCTCTTCTTTGCTCGCTGTGGAAGTTACACAGCCAGTGATAGTCCTTGTATTCTTCTGGCTAATGTCCACAGGCTTTGGCAAGAGCAACCATCTTCTCTCTCCATGTCTCTTTGACTGCTTTGGCTGGAGTAGTTGGCTCTGGCTCTTCGTCATCCAGCTCTTTGGAGAAATCATCGATTTCCGATTGAATTGGCTGCACAGGTTCCCCCTTAGCTGCAGCTTCCCTCTCCATTGTTTTTCCAGTTTCATTCTGATCTTCCCCCCTTTTTGGCATTATCAACAAGAGAGGCAGAGAGGTTAATGACTGTTTCGTTGAGCTTGGCGAGAGCGGCTTCAACATCAGCAATCTTGGCTGAGTTGTCAGATGTGGTAATGTTCAGCTGAGCAATGCTGCTGCTTCCAGCTCTGAACTGAGCATCCAGATCTTTGTACAAGTTGAAGAGTTGGCGGATGTCAGAGCTGTTGGAGAGAGTGGACTTTTTGAGAGCTTCCAGCTGGCTTGAAATATTTGCTATGTCGTCGACCAGTGGAGCTTGATGTCTTGTTACAATCTCAGGAACTCTCTTTTCTAGAAGGTGCGATTGATCAATGCTTTGAGAGACAAGAGATTGCTTGAGATCTAGGCTTGTACTTTCTTGTAAATCTTGAGCAAATTTGTAGACTTCATCAATTGTCCGTTGTTGCTCTCTAACTTGACAGTCTAGAGCTGTGACCCGCATGATGATATCCACTTGAGACTTCAGTCTGTCCTGAAAAAGAATTTATTCAACCTCTTTAGAGATTGCTTCCTTCATGGCGGTTGAGAGCTCGGCAGCTGAGTCAGTTTGAGTTGCAGAATCAACAAGACTGGGTTTGTTTGCCTCGAACTCAACCAGTGCACGAGTGTCATCGGCAATTGGACTTGGTGAGGCTGTTGCCTCTGGTTCAGCTGTTGCATCAGCTGTTTCTTCAATGATCATTACCTCAGCTGTGTCATCTGGTACAGCTTCCTTGGTAATCTCAGCTGAGACTTCTTTGGAGTTGTCAGCTCCAGAAGGTGTTTCCCATCCCGCTGCTGTTAGAAGCTTGTTGGCTGACTCCCAGACGTCTGCTGGGTGCGGCTTGGGGTATAGCTGAGATACTTCGATGATACCTCTAATGAGATCATCTTGATGTAAGTATGCATCCTCCAGACTTCCAAAGCCAAAAATGTGTTGGAGGCATGCTTCATCCGTCTTCAATTTCTTATAAGAGAAGGTCTCGATTAACTGCTCATTCTGGTACCACGTTGCCATCTTGGTGGCCAGATAGAATTTGAGATCTCCAACTTTGACGAGGGCGATGGGCAGATGGGTTAGAATTGGATACTGTGTTAGAACATTCTTGATCCCTGTAATGCGTAAATCCTCGTACATAGCTTCCATGAAGGCTGAGCTAGTGGAGTTGAGTGATGGAGAGGCAGTAGAATCACTCTCCTCTGATTCTGTAGAGATTTGAGGAACAGGTTCAAATGGGTTCACAGTTGGCTGTGAAGAAGTATCAGCCAACTGCGTGGGAGATTGAACTTTGGGTGATGGCTGTTTCGGGGGTGAGCTGGGATTAGTGGAAGAGGGTTCAGCTTGGGTGTCAGCTGGCTGTGAAGGAGCTTCAGCCAGTTGAATATCTGCCTGCTCTTTTACAGAAGATGGCTTTTTGGTTGGAGAGCTGGAAGGAGAAGAAGGTTGTTTCGGCGGAGAGCTGTGAGGCGATGAGGGCTGGGGTGAGCCTTTTGGATTATCCAGCTCGTCTTCTGAGCTGGATGACGATCCATCATTCAATCCCATCTCAGCCAGGATGTTTGATCCGTATTGATTGAAGGCCGACACTGGCTGTGGGGAGAGAATCACCATTGCTTGACTTGGAGTTTCTTCAGAGGAAGGTCTCGCTGATGGTGGAATAACAGCGGTTTTCTTTTTCTTTTCGGCTGGGCCTCCAGCTGGTTTGGGGTCAGCTGTCTTCCTTTTTCTTTGTTTCTTCTCAGCTGGAACTTCTGCCTCTGTTCCTTCCAGCTGCTTCTTACCTTTGTTCACAGCAGGCTGTTTCTTCAGAAGATCACTGACTTGACTCATTCTCTGGAAGAGAATCTTTGTTTCTGGAAACGGATCTGATTCAGCCCACTTTACGGTGTATCCTTTCATAGCTTGT
This sequence comes from Agastache rugosa, assembly GCA_031470985.1. Classification (NCBI taxonomy): domain Eukaryota; kingdom Viridiplantae; phylum Streptophyta; class Magnoliopsida; order Lamiales; family Lamiaceae; genus Agastache; species Agastache rugosa. Next base: position 32,302,529 of record CM062605.1, read on the forward strand.
TCTATTAAGAACGAAATCTTGGAGCATAGATACAGGGGCTCTGAGGTTGAATACGTCGTCCTGGTGGAGTTGAACTTGATCTTCTCTGACTCCTTGACCAGTCGGTTGAGTAAGAAATCAAACCAGTTGACGTTTGCGCCTTTGATCATGGCAATCATCGGCTTGAGCTTTGGAATGCTGATCTCTCCTTGAGATCCAGCTATCCCTAAGATGCATTTTTGCGTGATATCCAGCAGCAGCCTGTACTTTGGCTTGAGTAGAAGCTTTGACATGCTTGCTCTGTACGGCTCTGGGGAGATAAGCATCTCTTTGCTGAGGAATTCATCCACTTCTTCATGGCTGTAATCGTCTGGGATGAATCCTCCTTCTCTGGGTAGGTTGAACACCTTTTGTAGCATCTTGTTGAGTTTGATATTGATGGTTGCTGAGTCAAATTTTCCGTCATCGCCCTCGATAGTCACATCGAATGAAGATGAGTAGAAGCCTTCTTCGTCAATGATGTTGAGGTAGAAGAGGGCAACATCCTTCTTCAGTATAAGCTTGGGCATGGAGGTTGCCCACAGCAAGAGACCGGAGTCTGCAACAAGGTCCACCATCTCTTTTAGTTCTGAGATATGAAGGTTGGAGGTGGACAGACAACTTTCAAATGACAACTTTGTCATAAGAGCTTCGAACTGGTTCATCCCTGCGATTGATTTCTTTGGTGCCATTTCTGCAATCTGTTGATTTTGAACATGCGAAGAACTTGCAGAAAATAGATAGAGGATTTGAAGATTTGAAATTCGCAGAGATAAAGATGTAATATGACAGAATCCGCGTATCTTTTCCATATATATCAACTGCCATAATGGATCAACGGTTGAGATTGAAACAGCTGATATTCTGATCAACGACTGGGAGGAATTCACTCATCACGTTTTGTTGACGTGCTTACAGCGAGTGTATTACAACCGCGCGTGAGGCAGTTCAAACGTTTGACATTTTGCCTCGATCCTACCGTGCTACAGTACTCTGCAGACTTTATAATTAATGCGATGGGAAAGGAAACTTATCAAGCAATTTTAACTAAGGAATATATGTCCGCTTGAAATAAGAATTCAAATAATTGGACTTAAATAGCATATTCCTCAAAGTAATAAATGCATGAGACGCAAACCGGTCAGCTTAGACATAGTATCCAGCTGATACCACGGCGGTCTTCTTCTTTGCTTGACTGAGTTTTCTCCTCAGCTGAGTAACTGGTCAATAGCTTGATTTTCCTTCAGCTGAGTTCCCTTTAGCTCTTCGACTGATGTCCAGTTGATCTTGATTCCCTTTTAGGCTGGGTAATCCTTCTGAACTGAGCTTTAGGATCCAGCTGAGTTTGTTCCCCCTCAGCTGAATGGTTTTTCTTCATCCGGATTTAGCAGTCCAAGTAGTCCACACATCATTTTGACTTAGATTTCAGCAGGTTGTGCTTCTGTGTAAATTTTCCCAACAATGGATTCCTTCAGATGTTGAGAAATCTCTTGGATGCTTTTATGGCGTTAGCTGGGTTAGAGAATCATCTTGATTGCTCCGCTGGATCGGGTTTCCCTTCAGCTGGTGATTCCAGCTTAGTCTATCTTGATGAGTGCATCCTGCTGGGTATTCTACTTGATTTTGCTGATTCTTTCCAGTTATGTAGAGTTCCCCCTTGATTTGATAGTAGGTGACTTTTTCTTCAGCTGCATCCTACTTCCTTTGATCGAACCGATTTTCTTACCATCAGCTCATTTCTTTGATGAGGTCCCAGTTTGTATAGCAAGTAGACAGCTGTCCCAAATCCAGCTGATTCATATGCTGCTTCTCTAATCTTCTCTTGAGACCAATGTACTTAGCTGTATGACTGGCTGAATCTTCAGTTTTGTATCAAGCTGTCTTTATTTCACAGCTGGTCCCAGTCAGCTAGCTGGGTTTCTTCATTTTCTTCGTTGGTTGAATCAATAAGATGTTTCAGACATCTTAATCAGAGCAATCATCCTCATCTGAGTTGGAGAAGGAGATTTGATCATCATCCATTTCGCTCGATTCTAACCTTTTATCCTCTCTCCGGGAGGATGACTCAGTTGGGTTTCTCTTTGGATAGAGTTGCTTGTCGTGATGAACCTTCACGATATTCTTGTACCTTTCCTTGCTTTGTTCCAGCTGATTAATGCTCCGTACAAGCATGGCAACTTCTTCGTTCAATTCTTCTTTGCTCATATTTCTATGCTCCTTGTTGGTCCTTCCAAGCTGAGCTGATTGAGCTTCTTTTCTTGGCTTGATCCTCAGCTCTGCTTCATTCATTCGGCTGGATGAATCTCTGCATGTGATCCCCAGATCAAATTCGTTGGCCTTCAAGATGGAGAACAATTTTTCCGTCTCCATGCTGCCAAGATCAGTTCTGCTTTGGTGAACCACCTTATGTGTATACCATTCTGAGGAGAGAGCTGAAAGAACTTTCAAGTTCTTATCTCGAACCGTATATTTCCCAGTTCGGATCGTCTCGATCTCGATGACGAGGTTGGAGAATCTGAGCTCCATTTGATCAATGGACTCACAGGGGAGTTGCTTGAAATTGTCGAATTTCTGGCATGCAACTGAGAACTTGTTCTCTTGAATTTCCTCTGAGCCTTCACACAGCTTCGCTAGAGAGTCCCACATCCCCTTAGTTGTCTCGCAGTTGATGATCTTGCTGAGATAAGCGTCCGTCACCGTTGAGGAGATGACGTTGCGAGCGTAGCTGTCCAAACCAGCTTGTCTTCTTTCTTCTGGAGAGTACTCCCTTTTGGGCTTCACAACTTGCCGAAGTACTGGTTCAGCTCCAGGTAAGGTTTCTGCTTGTCTTTCTGATTTCATGATGATGATGGGTCCATCAGTGATAACATCCCACATCATGTCGTGATGCGTACCCAGAAAACTTTTGAGTCGGAACTTCCAGATCTGATAATCATCGACAGAGAATGTCGGAAGATTCCTGCACAAGGAAGATTCCATGACAGTATGCAATATAATGTTTTAAAAAAAAATTTGAAACTTTGAAGGATCTGTTCAGGTGACCACTATCAGCAAAGAGGCTGACTTGACACAGATAAAGTGATCTTTTGAACCACTGCTCTGATACCAATTGATGGTCCCGAGACGGATACCTTGGTGTAGAGGGGGGGTGAATACACCAAGGTTTGAAAACTTTTCCAAGTTAAAAACTCTTTTGAGTGAGCTGGCTGTGTTCGATCCAGCTGGAAGACAGCTTGATCAACACAGCTGGCTGTGTGCGGAATGTGGTGGGTTTTTGGAAAGTCCGTCTGTTACTTCAAATATATTGCAAAGCTTTGTTTCTCTTTTTAGTTAGTCAGTTTATGCAACTTGAAAATATGCTTATGAGGGGTCAGCTGGATGCATAAATAAAGCAATAAAGAGCAAGACTATTTAACGTGGTTCGGAAAATGACTCCTACGTCCACGACCAGAAACCTCTGGTAATCCACTAAGGATACCACTGACTTTACGCGCAGTCAGCAAGCGTTGCAGCTTAGTTCCTCAAGCTGGATACAAGTTTACGCGTACTGTATCGAAACGTAACCAGTCTGTTTACGGGCACAGCTGAAGCCTAACCTATAGTTTATGGGTACTACAGAACCAACACTCGAATTACGCACTTCGAGCAAGCGTACCTTTACCTAACCTTTTATGGGTTTGGGTTTGGGGTTTCCAACTATGAACGAGTTCTTACAATGAAGAACAATGAGTATGATGAACTCGTTCAAACTAGGCTTAAGATGGGAAGGATTATATGCCTAGATACTAGTGGGAGAGAGCTTCAGCAGCCTAAGAACAAATAAGAGCTCATTAGGATGTAGACTGCTGGATCTTGAAGCTTTTCTGAGAGATCTCTTGATCTTTGGTTAGACTTCTTTCAATGTAGTATGTTGATCTCTCGTTTTGTATTTTCTCTCTCTTCACTTCTTCTTCTGATGATGAAGAAGACTCATATTTATGGGGAGAGATTAGAACTAGCCGTTGAAAAGAGCCGTTCTGAATCTCTACCTAACTTCTGACAAGTTGGTCTTGTCTTCTTCCTTGATTTCCTCGTAAAGCAATCCTAGGTCTGACTTCTAGGTGCTGAGGTGTCGAGTTCCTGATGGTTCAGGTCAGTTCTGACTTTATCTCAAGTTGACTTCGACTCTGCTGAGCTGGTGACTCTGAGCTGTCTTGAACTCTGCTGGATCTTTGACGCTGAGCTGAGTCTTGAACTCTGCTGGGTCTTGACGTTGAGCTGAGTTGCTACACAAGCTGGGTCTTTCCTACAGCTGTGTCAGGATGAACTTGATCGTCTTGAATCTGGATGTCGTTGCTGATCACTCGACTTGGCTTACCCTGCTGTCTTCAGCGACCACCTGTAAACTTAGAAACTCTATAAGCTCAAACAGGCGAGCTGGAAAAAAAATACTTGGGTTTGTGCAATCATCTACTCGGTTGGGGTCAGCTGGGTTTTGGTATCACTTCAAAACTCTATTAATTTTCCCAACAATAAGTTTATTTAAATTACCTATTTAATATCTCAACAATTTATGGAAATAATTTATGCTAAATTAAATTTCCGATCAAAGAATGCTAATTTTGATTTTACAAAAATATCGATAGTAACTATCGAATAGCTAGTTCCAACCTTAAACTATAATTAAATGCACGAATTATCTGACTAAGTAATAGTTGGATTCAAATTCCGATACTGGGAAACTGAGGTGGAACGTCTATACTTATGCAAAATTTTGATAAGAAAAACAACAATGTTGTTATCCACATCATTAAAAAATAAATGATATAATATTAATTAATACTATATATATTGAAAACCTCATCTTCTGCACTGAAAATCCCACCACTTTGTCAAATATGAGCTCTCTCTGCACCGCCACGTCGGAGTTGCTGCCCTCCCTGCTACTTGAAATAAAATTTAGTTACATTCTTATATTTAATAAAAGTATATAAATGCATGTCTAAATGTTATTAAATTTTATTACACATTATAAACATGTAATAAATTGTGTAACGTCGCACTTCTCGAAGTACCATTAAAATTATGTTACTATTAAATATTTTTGTTGTAGTGTAAATTTTGAACTAGATTGATTTGTCAGTCAAATAATTAATTGAATACCGGTTTGGGCATCGGAGGGTCTACGCCGGGGCATCCTCCCGATTTTTGTTTTGCAAGTTTTCCGACACAATTTCAATGAAAGAAAAAATTGATTGTTGTGATGATTTCAACCTAGTCATTACAATAATATAAATGTGTGATATTTTTTGTTGTGACTGTCAATGTATACTTCATAAATTTAGGATAAACCCTGGATATAATAAGGTGGCGATTCCCTCTTCAAATAATCATGAACCAAAAATTTCAACAAAATGTAGAATCATTCAAACAACAAATCACATCCATATAATTTAGTCGTGTAAATTTGCCGCAGGTCGAAAATGGCTGGCGCGTAACTAGCAACAGTTTAGTGACGGTGACAATGGGGTGAGTTGGGTGATTGATCAGAGCAAAGCGACCCCTCAATATCGGTAGTATGGTTGTAACATTAATTATAGTATGATGTAACGTGTTTATAAAATTATACACATATATAGTCATGGGTGGCGCTAGGAATTTAATATTGGACGCGCAAGATTACGTTCATGTACTTAGGTAAAAATTTGAATGGGCGAGATTACGTTAATATATATTCATATATATATATATGAAAATATATATAAAAAATTCAAAATAAATATAGTTAAAAAAAAATATCCGGGTGATCGCGGTGTCCTACACATAGTACATATTCATTTATTAGCATATAACAATATAAATATCAGGCTAAAATTTATTAATTTGTATATCAATCTACTTTCTAGTAATTTCGCGTAATAATATTTTCCTTGATTAATCTATTTAAGCACAATTCAGAATGCTTAATGTTCTAATATTGTATTTCACCAACTTTTCATATTTTTTTAATTAATTATAATTACGGCTTAATAAACTCTAAATGGGACTTACTAACTCAAAATGGATTAAAATGCCCTAATTGAAACTAATTAACTTTAATTAGAATAATTAATTCTAATCATCATTGATTAATTATCTTAACCCGGCCCCTTAATTAATTACGGCCAATCACACGGTGCGGTTGATATTACCCAAGTTTTTGCCTTATCAATTTTCATGTTAGATTAGTAGTATGCTGTTATTTTTTACATGATTTATTTATTATATTATAGTTATTGTTTACTGAAATTTGTAATTAAAAAACAAAACTTTCTGATCGCTCGCACTTTAAGATCTCTGGTTCTACCACTGCATTAGTTATGTGTTTATTTAAATAGAACACCAGGAAGAAGATAGCAATTTACTGACTCAAAAGTGAACATACAATTATTGATGGGAAAGGTAAATAAAACAATTATTTGAATCATACTTTGTCACATGTATCCAAATTAGGGAAGGATTAAAGGTAGTAGGGACACAACCTGAGTGATGGAAAATTAGTAGTACACGTGTGTCACGTGAGATTGTAATGAAATACAAGATCGACGGTCAAGAGTGTGCATGATTGGTCCCATGTAGAGCTGTAAACGAGTCAAGCCGTTCGTGAGCTACTTGGCGACTGACTCGATAAAAACTCGTTCGATAATTAATTAAGAAGCTCGTTTCGATAAACGAGTCAAGCTTGAGCATGACCATATTCGATTCGATAGCTCATGAGCAAGCTCGTTAAGTGATTTATCTTAAAAATACAAGGTTATTAGTCAGATATCTTATATTTTTTACAATAATTAGTAATATTTGAATTAACTATCTAGTTAACTTTATTTATTTACAAGAAAATAGTAAATATATTATATTATTGTGAATAAAATAAGTTCTATTTTTAAAAAAGTAACTAATATTTTCAATGAATGACTAAATTTTAAAAGCTCGTTTAGGCTCGACTCTACACTCGACTCGATAAGAGCTCGTTCAATAATTAAATGAGAAACTCGTTTAGTTAAACGAGTCAATCTTGAGCAAGATACTATTTGGCTCGACTCGGCTAGATTACACCCCTAATCCCATGAAAGCGTGCATGGAGTTGACCTCCGCGTCCATGGAAAATTATCGGAGCCGAGACAACTTCCTCGAATATTACCGCTTAATTCCTGATTGTGATTGGTACGTATGAATAGAGAGAATATATATATACCCTCCAAGAACTCCTACTCCTAAAATATAAATTAGCAACACTCTTTTACATTGCATGAAAAAACACTATCTTCAATTCCTTCTACAACAGCATCAATGGCGACGAACGTCGACGACCATTGGATCCAAGAAAAGCTAGACGCCCCGATGCCGTTGATCGGCATGTACGTCGCTCTGGCCTCCCTTGCTGTCTCCCTAACAATGGCCTCCGATCTCCTCCATGGATTCTGGCGCAAGAAGCTCTGGTTCCCTTCCAAATACTTCTCTCTCAACGCCACTTCCATAACTCTTCTGGCAGTAGCTCTAAAGCTGCCCATCGATCTCACCACCAACATGTGGGCGCTCACAGACAGACTCGCCAAGATAAGCAGCCTCGCTCTCATGTCAACCGCCATGGCCAATTTCGTGCCGTCGTTGGGAGCAATGAGCGACGGAGATATTCTGATCAACGTCACCGCATTAGCCATTCTCATACTCACCGTTGTCGCAGATGTCTGCATCCAAATCGTCGGGACGCGGTCGTTTCTCCACCACCGCGTCCTCTTCCCTGAAGAAATCCTCTCTGTGATCCTCATGCTGCTCCTCCTCCTCGTGCTAGGATCGACATCGATAATGGTGCTAGCTGCGAAGAAATGTCTCGAGACCAAGTACCAAGAGAAGCATAAATTGGATTCAGGTCAAGAATTCTCTGACATCGGAGTGGATAAGCTGAGAAATCTTGTGATGAAATATTGGGTGATGGCGGAAACCAGCAGCCCCCAGTTCGTCATTGCTCGTTCCTCCGCCTGCGCCGCCGCCGGCGTTATCTGCTTTGTGAACGCTCTGCTTCTGGCGCAGGCCATAGTTCGGACAGGGGCGGCGCATCGTAGCCTCAGCCTAACCGATTCGAGCTACGGCTGCACCACGGAATGGATTTTATCCGTGCAGACCGTTGGAGTGATTGTCGGCACGATCCCTACTTCATTCAGATGGTTCGCAGCCGTCCGATTCAGATGCTCCGGCGCAGACGACAGAACCTTAAGCCAAAAATTCAAAGTGGAGGAATGTTGGACTCTGAAGCTTCTGGAATGGCAAGGAAACTCAATTCCTCACATATTTCGTCACCATACGTGCAGAAAACTGATCTACAGCGCGAGACGGCGCGTTGTAGATCTCGTTCTCGGAGCTCAAATCAGCGTCGTTCTGTTTAACAAGCTACTATTTGTCATCTCGTGTTTCATAATATGTGGAGCGATCAAATTCATCCTCATTTTGAAAAAAATGACAAATTCTGAAGATTCCACACCAAGACAAGTTGGCCATGAGGTTCTGCAAAACGTTAGGCTTTATTCTCTCCGCGTCGACGGGGTGGCGGATCTGCCGGAATACATGCTTCTGAGCATTCCCAAACAAGTTAATGAAGTACTGCAAGCAGCTAGAAAGCATAAATCTTCCGGCCTAATTGAATTTCTGCGCGATTCCGACCTCAAATTCAAAGGTGTGATTGGATTTGATAGCGATCGAGTTCCAAGCATACACGGGAAAGAACCAAAAAACTGTTGGTCTCTACCTGTGGTTACACTCACAAGCATTGCAATCGCGCTTCCAAATGTTCGTAAAAGTAAGGTTGATCAGCTAGTGAAGGATGTAAGAGATGGACTCTTCTTTGTAAAGATCATCGAAAATAACTTCTACAATAACGAAGAATGGAAGAACATAAGGGAAGCTGCTGATTTATGGCTGAGAGTTGATCTTTTCCGCAAATGGCAACAAATCGATCTTGCTGAAATCTCTTCGACCAGTAGCGACTGCAAACATGCGCTGCAGAAGCTGGCGCACGATAGCAAAAGCATGGCGTCTGATTTGAAAACGGACGTACCAGATTGCCCCATGTTCAACCCTGCTAACTGGTCGCCTGGGATCATCGCGGCCAACTCAATGTACAGGATCAGCAGCACGATTTTGGACGGCTGTGATGAAGAGAAGGCGCTGACAGATGAGGAACTGTTCGAGCAAATAGCTAGATTGATAGCGGATATATTGGCAGCTTGTCTCACTAATTTAGCGCGCGTGATAGCAAAGAAGTGCTACCTCATAGCCATTGAGGAACGGGAGAAGAGCGTCCGTCAGGCCGTTCTTCTCCTGGGAAAAACTGAAGAAATTCTCGAATTTCTTCAGCTTCGCGATTTGCCTGCGCGGCTGAATCCTGATCATAATGCTGCGTATATTGAGGAATGGCGCAGCGCGATGTTGGTGGAAATCGAGATGAGTTCGGACGCGATCACACCGTCGGTCGGCAATGGTACGGCTTCTTCGGAAGGTGGAGGTAGCTGCTCGAGTGGGGCTGTCAAACTAATGGAGCATCTGCGGAGAAGTTTTCCGTGGCGGAATGTTCTTGTCATGTGAATGTAGTGTTAATTAATAATTGAAGGAGCCTTACGTCCTAGTCTTTTTGTGATGTAGTAATATGTAGAATTTGTTTATTGTTATTCTTTTTTTCGATTTATCATGGTTGCAGCTAGTTTGAATTATTATTCCTATACAGTGTCGTACTAGAAAAAAAATTTAATGACGCTACACTATCCTTTTAAATTTGTGAGAAGGAGTATTGCAAAAAAGAAAAAATAAAAAGAAAAAAATTTGGACAAGCCCTTACGAAATCAATAGAATCGACTTGAGCCCCACCCGGATCCCCTTCGTCCGCCACTGCATAATTGAAGGAATGATATTTAACTTTTATATTAGAAGGTGTCATTGTAATGGGCGGGGCAGACCCGAACCCATCGGATCAAATGTAAATTTTCATTAGACCGTTTAATGGATTAGGCTGACTCGAAAAACGGATTTTAAGTGCGAAACAATGGGATCGGCACATTGTACGAGCCATACTTGTTTTGACAACTCCAATTTATATAATCATAAAAGTCATGATCAATATGTCTTCAAATCTAAAGTCGATGTATTTGTATATTGAGAAACATTAGATCATATTTAAAGAGGAAAAAAAATAACATTCGGTCAATATGTTCCTACAAAGTTCAAATTAATACTCTCTCCGTCCCAGGTTAGTGTGGTTCACAAATATTTTATATCTCACAACAAAACAAATATACACCACACTTTTGGGGGACGGATGGAGTAATTAATAGTGCTCATAATAAAAAAACTAAGAAAAAGAAAATTTCAAAAATAGAAAATAAGAGATCAAGTCCACTTTATCAATTTCCAAAGTGTAATAATAATAGTAATCAGCAACGGCAATAAGAAAAATTACACAGCCTTAAGATTTGTATAAGAATTTTATTAGGACGAAATCGGAAAATTTAAAAGTACTAAGAGGCCACACAATTGAAAAGAGAGAATCAATGTTGGATGCTAATTAGTATTCAGACAGTCGCGTGTCTCTACTAACCAAGTCACTAATTTGCTTTATGCACCCGTGGGCCCGTGGCTAACGTAATTTCCAGAAACTTTATCCCCTTCAAACTGTACGATGAATAGCACTGTTAACTCAAAAGTGCATCTGATTCAACATCACATGTAAGAAAGAAAGAAAAAGAGTCTTTTTGCAAAACTTTACCTTGTCTGAACTATTACATCCGATCCAACAGCTGAAGCTAGGCTATGTAAATATGTCATTTCTATTAGTACTATAGAGCTAAGCCAAACGAATTCGATCATCACGATGAATCATTTCCGTCAGCGCTTAGAACCATTTCCTCCGCCTCAAAATTTCCATTCTGCCAAGAGGTAGAGGATAAATGTGTCGTTAGATGAGCAAAAATCGATCAGGAGAATATTCAAGGATTCTAAATTTTCGAGGAAACATACCTCTTCACTTCTGTTGCGTGGAGGGTTGGTTCCCAGAGGGGTTGTCTTAGATAGGTCCCTCAAAATTCCCTGAAACGTCGAAAGTTTTGGTGAAGCAAGGGAAGAATGACCCAAAATTAGTATGTTAGTATGTTTTAATTCAAAACATAAATATACTTTGTAACAACCTTCAGCAACAGATACTACACTTACTACCAAAACATTTGGTGTAATGTAATTCTAAGAGGAAAGCTCACAACCAACTCAAAATCAAGATTATTCCATGTCAAGTTTCAACCAATTGTTGAATTCCTTTTCTTATTTAAAGAGGAAGATAGCTCATGTGACAAAATATAATAGGAAGCCACTATTTAAATAAGATCATCATATAATTCCAGCATTTTTTTTTTCCTCACAGGACTCCAAAACCTCAGAAAATATACTGAAACTGCCAGAAACAATAACCAGTGCAATTAAGTAATCAAGATTTGGTAGATTGGAAATACAATGATACAAAGGCAAAGAAGAAAACATCTTCAAAAAGATTTGGATAAGCTTATTACAAGCCGCATCAGTCAAAATGTCAGCATAAGTTAACGGTAATATGGTCAACGTATGTATAATGTAATTTCTGAATCCCCCGACTTACCTTATTTGCCCACATGAGTCCGCAAGCATTGCAGAGGGTCCTTGGTCCCTCCGGGCCACGGCGCATCATTGGAGTAGACTTCTCACTGATACCACAGTGCCGGCAACTGACACATCAATATAGAAAAATGGGCTAGCTCAGAATGCAAGATAGATATGAGATTTATATCTTACAACCCAACTAGTTACTGTATACATTAAAGTGATCAAAGTGCAATGTTTGGTTCCAACCACAGCCGTGCCACATCTAATAGATGCTGCAATTGGGGCTCCAATTCTTATTTCCAACAAAGAAGACAATTTTCTCCAATAAAGAAAAAAGAAAAAATAACCCAGCAACTTTTGAACAATTTTCAAAATGTTTCTCTCTTTCAAAGTCAACATTTTGCTCACTTAGACATCAATCTCCACAGATAAGTCTCCCTTTTCTGCCTGTTTTCATGTTTTTGCATTTTAGCAAGTGTAGTAGCTACCATAATACAGCACTAAGATAAAACTAAAAAACTCAATAAATGGTCGCTATGTATCAATTTGGAAATAATCTGGAATAGAATTGACAATGACATCCCAATCTCCTGACTCTGTTTATCATTTGCCTTAGTGGAGATAATCTTATACAAGCTTTACAAATCGCCAACCGTCCCTCAAAAACCCCAAATAGTGGAAACAAAAGGCAACATGTCAAGATACAGGACAATGAAGTCAATAATAGCAATCAGCATTCAACAATACATCCTTAAAACAAAATGTACAAAGGAAAGTTGATCAGGAAGGAAAGCAGGGACAAAAACATGATTCGACATATTATCAGCACTAGTTAGCAGGTGAAGCACAAAACATAGTAAAATTCATGTCCAATTTAAACTCACGAAATATCTTGAACATGTGATCCATTGCCATCAGTTCCCCAGCTCTGATTTGAGTCCCAGCTCGACACTGCTGATGCACTATCATCATTCGGTTTTGATGATGTGAATTGGCCTTTGTTGCGTTGCATCCTTTAGAATTAAGCAGAATATCTAATTAAACAAGTCTATTGGAAAAGTTCCAATTTGGAGGTAAGAACTTGATCAATATATAGTGCAAGGGAATTCCCATACCTGAGAGCAACTTCCTTCCGAACTGTATAGCGTATTTTCTTGTCAAAATTTCGCTCTTTCCGCTTCTCACGGAATCTTATAAGTGAAGCCAATCTCTGAGGAACATTTAACTTCTGCGGAGTACTGGATAAACCCTATCAACAAGGAAAAGACCACAGATACCCAGTGAAAAGGACCCAAAAAATAGAAACGCACGACATAGTAATCTCAATCAGATATAACATACTCTGTTATTTGGAGAAGACACTGGAACAGTAGGAATGTTAGGAGGCACTTCACGCCCTCCCAGTAGAAGAAGTACAGCTTGAACCTGAAGGGAGATGTAAAAAAATTGATTTAACAGTGCAACGTGGGGGCAGAGAGGATAGTTAGAAACTGGAAAGGAACATATAACAATAAATATAACTAAAATCCTATAACAAAGCAGGGACCGGATAAAGCTCTATCAAAAATGACTTTTGGGTGGAATACTTGGAGGATTCTGTAAGAGATTTTGTGCAGACATCCTATAACAAACGGGAATTACAGCCCGTATGAGATTAACTATAAGGAATAACATATAAATAAGTTCTATAGACAAAACTGATAAATTTAAAGGTAATGAGTGTGTTATCAGGTGAACCATGTAAGATGAAATTTGTAACAGCACAGTACAGTCACAACGAGTTCAGACATATGGCACCTTAAAAAAAGTCGGCAGACACATTAACTTAGAAGAAATGGCATCAAAACCTAGAGGTGAGGGTGATGCCACTTTAATATTATTACATAAAGCTAGGACCATAAACTTGGACTCAATATAACATGAAGGCAAGCGCACTAATTTTATGGCACAGCCTGCACTTTAATATGTCCAATAAACATGTAATGCACTAAAGTTTAAAATACAACATTTATTTCAATTTTCAAGTACTTCAAAACACCTAAGACGTATAGGTGGATACCGACAATAGAACCTTTGTCCGGTTCATAACCACTAACATTGATAATAGATATCTTTATCTTTTGCATGTAATCAGCTTTCACTTAAAATGTGATAAGCTCCCCATGCACAAATATAGAAACGAATTTGATGAATATTGTACATGGAACTGCACGAGTCAACTGGCAGAGATAATATCACACCAATAAATACAGCAGAAAATAACAGAAATCTTTAATCTTATGCATGTAATTGCCTATCACTTATAAGCAAGCTCCCACGCAGAAATAGATACGAACTGGAACATTTAGTACATAAAAACACACACATCCACTGGCAGAGAAATATCACACCAAAATCGAGCAAAGTTTTTTACTTTATTAAAATGATCAAGTTATAAAAAGAAATCAGCATGACCAATTAATGTATATAAGAGATATAGCACCTTTTCAGGTGACACGGAATCGAACACATAAACTTGACCCTGGAAGGAAAGAGTGAGCTGATTACTATTCTCGCCTCCCCCAACATGCGGAATCAGTGCACCACTATCAGATTGGCTACCCATATTCGCTCCAACATCCCCATCTATTACTTCATTCAACCCTCCAGTTGTCACAATGTTGTCATCATCGCCATGCTCGTCTTGATCCATGGCGTTCCCGTTACTCATATGGTGATGGTGCAGTCCATGGTGATTTTGATCTTGCAAGTAATGCATCATCCCTGGTTCGCCTCCGTGAGTTCCGTCCATTTTCACACTGAAAATTTAGAAAAGTAATGAACTTCACTTTTCACACACTTGCAGTGTCCACAAGCTCAAACAATCTATCCTTCAAATTTTACATGAAAATAAAAGTAGAGAATCTCAGCAGCGATAACAAGCAGGAGTGCATTATATTTCACAAATATCTCACAATCAAAGTACTACTTCATAGCAATTAATTCAACAAAATTCGAGGGAATAGACAGCTAGACGTATCATCGAAAAACCATGAACTTTAAAATTTATAGCTCAATTGTGATAAGAAACAAAAGTGATTGATACTAGTCCAACTACCTCTATGCGTTAATAAGAAAAGGTAAAGCTTAAAAACAAGAAACGCAATTAAAAACAATTGAATTTTGGTAGAGCGAACCTTTTGTAAATCATGAGACCATTAATCCAGGAATCAGAGATAATTCAGTGAAGAAGGCACGGTGGCCGGAAAGGGAATCGCGGCGGAGACGGTGGATGGCGACGGAGATCAGGAATGCGGGAAAATGAACGGTGGAGATTTGGAGGAAGATTTGGGGGAATGTGATGATGGATGAAGATCTGTGGTGAGATGAAGCGGGCGTTTTTGTAATTCTAGGGTTTGTGAGGCGATAATTTTGTATTAATAACATATATTGGTCCCTAATTGGAAATTCGAGATTCGAATGTTTTGGTATGTTCAATAAATGAAATGAAATTCGTTTAATAAAAAAAATTGTAATTTGAAATAGTAATTGATTTTTTAAATTAGAAATCAGAGAAATATAATCAATATTCATTATGATTGTACACACCATGAATTTTTCAGATGAATTGTTTAATTTATAATAAATTTGCTAAATCAAATTCTATTACTAATACGAAAATAAAGCTGCCCCATCCACGATGCTCCGTTCAGATTTTCCTGGTAATTTGTCTAATTTGAATTCATATATATTCTAATTTTTATTTTTATTAATTTTATATTCGTGAAATATCACATCACATTTTATCTATTAATTACATCTCATATTTATCTTTCCCTATATTTAATTAAATTCTTCTATTATACATATTAAATTAATAACAATTTCGGAATGCATTCTTATAAACCCTTATTTTATACATTCTTAATTCATATATAATAATCTATAGAAAATTTGTAAATAAAAATCTCTATGAAGACTAAATAAATATATTTAATCAACATGTCTATATGGAATACTTTTTATTTTTCCACTAATACTTTTTGGACATATATGTCCGGACATAAAATGAATATATTAATAATCTTAACTTATAATTTATCAAATAAAATAATGGTGTTGGTTAGTACTTTAATGTATTTACTTAATTAATCTAAACCGCCATTTTTAAAGAGAGAAATATGAATACAAAAAATACGAAATTAAACTAATAAAGTTATTTTGTGATTTTCACTAATCTTTCGTAAATACTATTACTTAATAGATATTTATGCATTCACTTGAATTAAATTACTCAAAAAATAATAAATTGAATGAATGTGGAGAAATTACAAAATTAAATAAATTAGTTAAACGGATCGAACCGATTCATTTACCTAAACTAGCTAGATTATGTCCGGACATTTATGTCCGAATAGCATCACTCTTATTTTTCATTCATGTTCTTCTAAAAATTCGATTGGTGTTTTCTATAAAATATATACATTGAATCAAATGTGAGATATGTAGCTAAAGAAAATAACAAAAAAACTTGAAGATATAAACATATTTTTTCCGCATTTTGGCAAAGATTAGAGATATCGATTTAACATGAACTAACGAGACGGTTCAAATATACTTAAAAAGAAGGATTTTTACTAATTTTAATTAATATTAACTTTGTTTATATTTTTATCGAGTAATTTAATAACATAGAAAGAATGGTTTTTGATAATTTTAATTTATATTACTTTGAAGATGTAAACATTTTTTTTCAGCATTTTGGCATACATTAGAGATATCGATTTAGCATGAACCAACGAGATGGTTCAAATATACTTAACAAGAAGAATTTCTACAAATTTTAATTAATATTAACTTTGTTTATATTTTTATCGAGTAATTTAGCATAAACCAACGAGACGGTTCAAATAACATAGAAAGAAGGATTTTTACTAATTTTAATTATTTTTACTTGGAGTGTTCATATTTTTATCGAGTATTACTCAACGGATTTGAGACGAGTATGTAAAAAAATTGAGTTTGCCTAATATACCCCTATTATATATCTATTTTAAGGGCAATGTTGTAATTAAATAATAATTTACTAATTAATTTTAGAATCATAATTCAGTGGTATAATCCTATTACTACTCTTACAAAAAAAAATTAAATTATGTTAGAAGTTTTGTCTTATTTAATTAATATTAACTTTGTTTAGATTTTTATCGAGTAATTTAGCATAAACCAACGAGACAGTTCAAATAACATAGAAAGAATGATCTTTACTAATTTTAATTAATTTTACTTGGAGTGTTCATATTTTTATCGAGTATTACTCAACGGATTTGAGACGAGTATGTACAGTAAAATCACTATTTTAACCGAGATTAGGACGAACATGTAGAAAAATTCTAAATTAAATTTAGATTTAGAAAATACATAATGATTGAGTATACTCGATCCATTATCATTCCTAATTATAAATTTAGATACGTGAAATAAAATAATTTTCTAAATTTGATTAATAATTAACGCGAACAACATCACAACTTTTAAATAAGATATAAAATTATTTTTAAATATATACATATAAATTAAAACATAAAATTATTTTCCGTCGAATTCCGACGGGCTACTTACTAGTAAAATAACATTATATACTCACACCTCGTTTGGTTTTAGATGATTTGTTAGATAAAATAGATTTGATAGTATTTGAATTGATTAATTACTAGTAAGTAGCCCGTCAAAATTCGACGGGACATAACTTTATGTTTAAATTTATATGTATACATTTTAAAAATAATTTTATATCTTATTTAGAAGTTGTGATATTGTTCGAGTTAATTATTAATCAAACATAACAAATTAATTTTATTTCACGTATCTAAATTTATAATTAGGAATACCAATGAATCGAGTATACTCATTTATTATGTATTTTCTAAATCTAAATTTGTTTAGAATTTTTCTACATGTTTATCCTAATCTTGGTTAAAATAGTGACTTTACTGTACATATTCGTCTCAAATCCGTTGAGTAATACTCGATAAAAATATGAACACTCCAAGTATATTAATTAAAATTAGTAAAAATTCTTGTTTATATGATATTTAAACTGTCTCGTTGGTTTATTCTAAATTACTCGATAAAAATATAAACAAAGTTAATATTAATTAAAATTAGTAAAATCCTTCATTTTTAAGTATATTTGAACCGTCTCGTTGGTTCATGTTAAATCGAAATCTCTAATCTTTTCCAAAATGCGGAAAAAATAAATATGTTTACATCTTCAAAGTATATTAATTAAAATTAGTAAAAATCCTTCTTTCTATGTATTTGAACCGTCTCGTTGGTTTATGCTCAATAAAAATCTAAACAAAGTTAATATTAATTAAAATTAGTAGAAATTCTTCTTTTTAAGTATATTTGAACCGTCTCGTTGCTTCATGCTAATTAAATCGATATCTATAATCTTTGTCAATTTTATAATATTAATTATCCTTCTTTCTATGTTATTTGAACCGTCTCATTGATTTATTCTAAATTACTCGATAAAAATATAAACAAAGTTAATATTAATTAAAATTAGTATAAATCCCTCCTTTTTAAGTATATTTGAACCGTCTCGTTGGTTCATGTTAAATCGATATCACTAATCATTGCCAAAATGCGAAAAAAAATATGTTTACATATTCAAAGTAATATTAATTAAAATTAGTAAAAATCCTTCTTTCTATGTTATTTGAACCGTGTCGTTGGTTTATGCTAAATTATTTAATAAAAATATAAACAAAGTTAATATTAATTAAAATTAGTAGAAATTCTTCTTTTTAAGTATATTTGAACCGTCTCGTTGGTTCATGCTAATTAAATCGATATATCTAAACTTTGCCAATTTTATAATATTTAATATATATAGATTATTATATATGAATTAAGAATGTATAAAATAAGAATTTATAAGAATGTATTCCGAAATTGTTATTATTTTAATATGTGAAATAGAAGAAATTAATTAAATAGAGGGAAAGATAAATATGAGATGTGATCAATAGATAAACATGTGATATTTCAAGAATATGAAATTAATAAAAATTAGAATATATATGAATTAAAATTAGAAAAATTACCAGAATAAAGGAAAATCTGAACGGAGCACCGTGGAGGGGGCATCTTTATTTTCGTATTAGTAATAGACTAAGTAGCCCGTCGAAATTTGACGGAAAATAACTTTATATTATAATTTATATGTATATATTTTCAAAATAATTTTATATTTTATTTAGAAGTTGTGATATTGTTCGCGTTAATTATTAATCAAACTTAACAAATTAATTTTATTTCACGTATCTAAATTTATAATTAGGAATGACAATGAATTGAGTATACTCATTTATTATGTATTTTCTAAATCTAAATTTGTTTAGAATTTTTCTACATGTTCGTCCTAATCTCGGTTAAAATAGTGACTTTACTGTACATACCCGTCTCAAATCCGTTGAGTAATACTCGATAAAAATATGAACACTCCAAGTAATATTAATTAAAATTAGTAAAAATCATTATTTCTATGTTATTTGAACCGTCTCGTTAGTTTATTCTAAATTACTCGATAAAAATATAAACAAAGTTAATATTAATTAAAATTAGTAAAAATCCCTCCTTTTTAAGTATATTTGAACCGTCTTTTGGTTCATATGAAATCGATATCTCTAATCTTTGCCAAAATGCAAAAAAAATATGTTTACATCTTCAAAGTAATATTAATTAAATTAGTAAATATCCTTCTTTCTATGTTATTTGAACCGTCTCGTTGGTTTATGCTAAATTATTGAATAAAAATCTAAACAAAGTTAATATTAATTAAAATTAGTAGAAATTCTTCTTTTTAAGTATATTTGAACCGTCTCGTTAGTTCATGCTATTTAAATCGATATCTCTAATCTTTGTCAATTTTATAATATTAAATATATATATATATATATTATATGAATTAAGAATGTATAAAATAAGGATTTATAAGAATGTATTCCGAAATTATTATTATTTTAATATGTGTAATAGAATAAATTAATTAAATAGAGGAAAAGATAAATATGAGATGTGATTAATAGATAAACATGTGATATATATTATTTTAATATGTGTAATAGAAGAAATTAATTAAATAGAGGGAAAGATAAATATGAGATGTGATTAATAGATAAACATGTGATATTTCAAGAATATGAAATTAATAAAAATTAGAATATATATAAATTAAAATTAGACAATTTACCAGAATAAAGAAAAATCTAAAGGGAGCACCGTCGATGTGACAACTTTATTTTCGTATTAGTAATAGATATTAGAATTAGGATATTTTTGGAGGGATTACATGATTGATTAATAATAATAATTAACAAAATTGAGATATAAAATATCATTCAATTGATATATAAAAATATATGGACCGAATTATCCATCGTTGATTAAATTATTTAAATTAAAAATTTAATTAGACTTGAAATATTTTATCAATTGAACCTTATGGTTCAAACCAAACAAGAGATCTCTTAAATCAGTGAAACTCACCTACACTTTGGGGAAGTTTATGATTTTATTTTATAATCCTTAACTATATTTCTCACCGACCGCTTCAAGATTTTTATTGAGTTGCAAGTATATTATTTTTTAAACATTAATTAATAAATTTAATAAGATCACAAATAGGGATGGCAATCGGGTACGGCGGGCACGGATAGTGGATATCCATACCCGTACCCGAGAGAAAACCCGTACCCGCCACCCGACCCGCCACCCGTGATGGGTAATTTTCTCTGCCCATACTCGCCACCCGCGGATACCCGTCACCCGTCGGGTATCCGTCAACCCGCCACCCGCGGGTATCCACCAACCTACCACCCGTGAATCGGAATTTAATCAAATAAACGACAATTTAATACAAATAAAAAATTAACCAACGGTATCCACAAAGTCTATAAAACATAAAATTCAAATCCACAAAGTTCAAATCCATACCTTATATCCAAATAAATCAACTAAAATTCAAAGTTCAAATTTAAAAATAATAAAGTTACATTATTCCAACTCAACGGTTGAAATAGAGCAATCTTCCTTCAACTCTTCTTCTTCGTCTTCAAGACATGTCCAAAAACTTCCATTCTTTCCTTGACCTATGAAACAAACAATTATTTACATTACAAATTGAACATTACATAAAAATAAGATTAATAGTAATTATAAATTTACCTTCAAGTTGGTTTCGAAGCCAATCTTGACAACACATTAATGCTTCTAATAGAATTTGGTGTAAGACGGCTACGATGTTCACTTAGAACCCTCCCGCTAGTGCTAAAAGCTGATTCTGAGGCCACTGTGGTTATTGGGATAGCAAAGATATCACGAGCTATGAGGCGAAGTGTAGGATAATGTGTCCCAGTCACCTTCCACCAACCAAGTATATCAAAATTTTCATCAACACAAGGCAGATTTTCTGCTTCCAAATAACGATCTAACTTATTTTTTGATCTCATAGCACTATTACTCTTCTTTCTTCCAGTAAGTGTTTTGAATATTGTCAACACTTCAGAAGAGTTGCTCGAACTTCCACCAACACCAGATGAAGAGGTCACACTCATACACCCTTCTTCACTTTGAGATTGGTAACTAGCATCTTTTGACTCTCATTAACATGCGACTTAGCATTATCATGACCAAACAGACAAATATAACAAGCTTCCAAAAGATCAAGCTTGCCTCGGGGATCAAGAATAACAGCAATAGCCATCAAACCATGAATTTCATTCCAATATTTATCAAATTTAGTAATCATGGCAGCACACATCTCTTGAATTACGACCATCTCACTTTGACACCATGCATTCATTTTTTATTTCACCTCACATATTTTTGGAAAAAAAGTATTGGCTGTCACATACTTTGTCCCAGAAAATAGTTTAGTGACCTCATTAAACACACTTAATCTTTCACAAACATAAGAAGCAAAATTCCAATCTTCAATACTTGGGCAACAAACAAAGAGGCAACTCATGATATACGAAAGACATTTAGCAGCTGTTATTTGACATTATTTATACACCAAAATAATTTTCTTACAACTAAAATCCATTATAATATTTTTTTAACCTCTTCATACTGAATAACGCAAATAAAATAATTTCCCCAAAATAGAACCCAAAACAATGGTCTCTGTTTCGTCATCACGCATTTCATGCTATATATATCATTGTCTAATTTAATTTCAACATCTAGTACTCTTCCATCTCTTTTCTAAAACTCGAGATCTATCAATATATATTGGTAAATATCCATTTAATAACTTTTTTCATCTAAAAAACTACCATCGAAATAATTTTCAACTCCTGCGATTACGTGCTAACCAAGCCTACAAATCTACGAATGAACAATACTTATACTTGTACCTTTCCAGCTGTATAATTCAAAGTACAAGCAAGCAATTGGGATTTTCCATTACCAGAACAATCGCGTTAGGTAGTAGCTGGCGTCGTTCCACGTCACCGGTGAGAGGAGGCAGCAGAGCGGCGGCGATGCGGCGGGGGCGGTAACAAGCCCTGCGGCGACGACGGTGTGAGATGTGATGCACAGAAGAAAAGAATAAGAGAGGGGCGATGTGATGCGGTGAGAGGAGGCAACAGCGCGGCGGCGATGCGGCGGGGGCGGTAATAAGCCCTGCGGCGACGACGGTGAGAGAGAGAGAGAAAGGCGTGAGAGAGAGATGTGGGAGAGAAAGAATGAGAGATGCACAGAAGAAAATAAGAATATTACCGGCGGTGACGGTGGTCGATTCGATTGTGGAGAGGCCGGCGCACGCTGCTGCAAGCCTGCAATTGATGAGAAATTGATGGAAGAGGAGGCGCCTGCGGTGCAATAGCCGATTAGGTTAGAAATTAGGTGTATGTGTGTGTTTCAGACTTTATGGTTTTGAATTTTGAATAAATTGGTCTCGGTGGTGAACAAGCCCGCATGGGAGAAAGGCTAGAATGTTAGTGGGTTTTGGACTATGGTTTGGGTTGGGCTTTTTTGGGCCAAATATATCTATATATATTTATATTAAATAATATTTGGCAAAATATATATTACATATATTAATAATAGTCGGGTAATAATCGGGTATTTCGTGGATATTTCGCGGGTAAACGGGTTTCACCGGTACGGGTAGTAACTATCCATACCCGTACCCGCGAACTAAATGGATTGTATTTTTTAACCATAAAGCTACCCATGGATATCAAATGTCCCTCAAACCCGCACCTATTAGGGTCGGGTACCCGCAGATATGGGGTATCCGCGGGTAAATTGCCATCCCTAATCACAAATCCAATAAAACCCCGTACAAAGCCCTACCACCGTTGGCAAGGGGGAATTACGAAAAATGCGGCTGTTAAAATTAAGTAAACTCCGCCGCTTCCGGCCGCCGCCGCAGCTCCACCATTTCGTCAGCCATTATTCCTCCTCCTCTTCGCATTCACTATTGACTAGCTCAATCCAGCACCAGAACCACCACCGCAATCGGTGGCGCAATAACATCCATGGATGCTCGTGGGAGCTGCTCCACCACTCATCTCCCGATTGCTTATCCTTTTCTCGGCGGTTCTCCGCCGATCCCGGCGTCTCCGAACCGAACGAGCCGCTCCTCCCAGTCGAAGCCGCTGAACTTGACGAGCCGTTTCTCGCCGTGCAAGCTGCATGTTGTATCGATGCTCGATTATTACCACGATGTGTCCGGCTTTCCATGGTAGGCGTTATACCTATATTGCATTATTGCATTGTACAAGGAGTTTATTCGTGTTTTACGTATTCATTTGCTTGGATTACTGTTGCACGAATTTTAAATTTTGCTAATGTGTATATGGAATTACCTGATCGATTTCACTAGATACCCTGTGGATATGCGTTTGATTGTGCAAGTAAAATAGTGAAAAGTACGATTAATGTAGTTCATCACGTGGATTAAGTAAAACCGGAGCATGAAAAGCAGTGCATTTTCAGTTTAAGGTGCTGCTGCAAAACTCGGATACATTAATGAAAATTAAAGCCGGAGGATTGGAAATTTGGAATTTGAGATACTTTTCTGAATGCTTGAACGTATGTGTATATTTTAATAGTATTGTTTTCTTGCTTCCACCAAATTTGTTTTGGGAGGCTGATTGTCTGGGCATATTAGGAGATTTTCGTGCTACTACTGCATGACTTCTGGCTAGATTTTCTAAAACCAATCATATTTGTTTTCAACGTCTTCAAATCCCTATCACCTTTCGTAATTCATCTGAAATCAGAATTAAAAAGGGATTTGAAGAAGCTTAGTAGTAATTCATCTGAAATCACCTTTCGTAAAAGAAGAAAGAAATCATCTGCAAGCAGGAAATAGTTTACTATGTTTGACTTCTTGTTGGTCAATCTTGATTTTTCATTACATGTTGTTTCTGGCAAATAACTTGTCACAGTTTGCCAATGAATCGGGCTACTAGCACTGAAAATAGCAGTTGCAGGTTTGTCCAATAAAACAACAAACTAATAGAAGGTTCATTACTTGTCATCGGTTTGTGTATTATCAGTGTATAGTGCACTTGAATATATTCATTAGTGCAGTATTTACTGTGGGTTTGTCATCTATTTTGTGGATTTCGGATTAAGATATGTCAGACGATATTATATCCGAAAGAAAGTTTATACTAGTATAATCTTCATACCCCTCGTTATTTATGTAATGCTGTTGGATGTAATATGAAACTATGTTTAACTAATTAATAGCAGTTTTTTAAACTTGCTTATTATTGTTTAAGAAAGCTTTTTTTTTTGTATAAAAGAAATTAAAACAAGGTCTTGTATTTTCCTTTAAATTTCCTAAACAAGTCCTTAATCTCTAAAATAACATATTGAAAAAAAAAATATAAAATTCACGTTATGAAGCTAACTCCACATATATATAATCAATTTTTTGTATGTTAAGGATAATTCGCAGGGAGGAGTAAATAGTTGAGGCTTTGGGAATTCAAGTCCACTTCAAATAACACAAATAATAACTTGGGTAAAATTTTTGATGTGAAACTAAATGGTAGAGCTAAATAAAATTAAAACATTAAATTCTTAGAATAAAAAATACTTAGGGTCTGTTTGGTTGGCAGAGAATCTGGTTTGGGAAAGTAATCTGATTTCTAATTTGCATGGTTGGCAGGTAATCTGGTTTGGGAAAGTAATCTGATTTCTAATTTGCAGATTTCTCTGTTTGGTTTAATTTTAATAAATTTTGGAAAGTAAAAAGAATCCAAATACAAGGAAAGTTGTTACACTTTCTTGGATTCTTATTCCATAGAAAAACTTAAGTATTCTGATTCCATATCTTAGGATTCTTGCACTATTATTATTATTATTATTATTATTATTATTATTATTATTATTATTATTATTATTATTATTATTATTATTATTATTATTATTATTATTATTATTATTATTACTACTACAATATTTTGTAATAAAATTATTTTTATCACTAATATATTATTAGTATTATAATTATGATTATATTTTTATTATTTATTAATATTGTTTTTATTGTTGTTGTTATTATTATTATTATGATTATAATTATTTATTACTACCGTTGTTATTCATATTACCACCATATTATTATATTGCTACTACTATTATCATTTATATTTATTATAATAATAATAATAATAATAATAATTATTATTATTATTATTATAGAATGGGATCGCTATGTTTTGAAATGTTTTTATTGTATATCTATATATTATTAAATAAAATTTAATACTTATTTAATTATAAAAAATAAATATTAATATTTAAAAATGAAAAATGAAAAATATTGACAATATTATGAAAGTGTTGGGCATTCTTTAGGTATTATAGTTATAAATTAATTAACACATTAATTTAAATCAAATACGTAAAATTAGAATCCTGACTATTTTCCTAGGTATTTCCAAACACGTGTATTTATTTTCTCCAGAATCATATCCCTAGAAATCATATTTTCAGACAACATTATTTTCCTGCCAATCAAACGAGCCCTTAATTCTTGCTCAAGTAAACACTAATTAGTAAGCAAAACCCCTTCAAATCCTCCCACCCGACCCCGAGGTTTATGAACTCGACCATGACTAAATTCGGTCCGCCACTTCTCGTGCTGCTACTATTCTTCCTCTTATTCTTCGCGTTTACTGCTCATTAGCTCAGACCACCATCGCCGCCGCGACGGGCAGCGTAATTACAATCCTCGACGATCGTCGGAGCTCTACTGGCACTCATCTCCAGATTGCATTCCTTTTCTCGACGATTCCCAACTCAGCCCGGCGCCTCGGAATATGGCGAGCAGTTTCTTCCGATTCAAACTCTGATCTCCTTGCTCGATTCTTATCACTATGTCACTGGTTTGCCCTGGTAGGAACGATGACTTGGTGTTTATATGTATTCATTTGCGTGGATTGAAGTTTCATTTTGTTTGAATTTCTACCGAGAAGCATGCAGTTAAGGAGTCCGACCTTTTTATTCTAGATTCTTCCAGCTCCGAGTTTATGAACCTTTTGTTTGTTTTATTTGTCGAGCATACGGCGAAACTGATTTCTCAACTCTCCTGTTTTCAATGTTGATTACTGGTGCAATTCCTTTTCGATATTATTGGTTAAGTTTTTTCATAAATTTTGATTACTGATTACTTGCTTCAGGCTTTTGGGTGGGTTTAATTGACCAAGAGCTCTTCTTAGTGGTAGTTTTGTATTAGAAGCTAACTCAATAACCTTAATTTTGTAGGTGGATCATAATCTCTTCATCTACTGTGGCTATGAGACTTGTAATATTTCCTGTAGTTGTATTGCAACTTAAAAAAATGAGGAGGATAGGAGAGCTGCTGCCTCAATGTGAGTAATCATGCTATGTATTGGTTAAATGTGTCTCTATCAGGACGAAGTTTCAAAGACCAAATTGCCCTTTTCTGGAAGGAAAATTAAAGGAGGCAGCTGGGTGTCCTTCAGTGTTTTGGTTCATCTCTTCGGTTGCTGTTCAGGTTATATTCCTCGTATTATACTCACCTGTTTGTTCAGCCCCTAACCAAAAAATGATTCTTCTCGCAAAATGATGCAGCATAGTCAATAGTCATATGAGTTCTTTAAGAGATCAGTTGCATCATAACTTTTGAGTGGCGCCATCTGCAATTATTGTCATGAAGTAAATTTCCCTGTAACTGTTAGGTTAATCTTTATGTTGATATTGTTGGAGGGGGTACTTCTGCGTTAGAAAAGGAAAACTGCAAGAACTAATAAGCTAATGACTTCCTATAAATCATCGAATCCAGCTCTATGCTGATAGCAGGTTAATCTTGTTTATGTGTGTTCAGAATCATGGTTCACCTTACCATTATTTATGAATCCATTGTATTTTTTATTGTGAGTTCCAGTTGTTGGAATTTGTGTTTTGGATGTATTTGTATATTGAGAAACATTAGATCATATTTAAAGAGAGATAAAAAAAAAAACGTTCGGGCAATATGTTCCTACAAAGTTCAAATTAATACTCCTTCCGTCCCAGGTTAGTGTGGTTCACTAATATTTTATATCTCACAACAAATTAAATATACACCATATTTTGGGGCACTGAGGGAGTAATTAATAGTGCTCGTAATAAAAAAATTAAGAAAAAGAAAATTTCAAAAATAGAAAATAAGAGATCAAGTCCACTTTATCAATTTCCAAAGTGTAATAATAATAGTAATCAGCAACGGCAATAAGAAAAATTACACAGCCTTAAGATTTGTATAAGAATTTTATGATTGCCAGAAATACACAGAATTGTATATATTGATAACTTTTTCCCGTGGCTAGTTTTTGATGGGGATTTTCTTTCTGGGTAAAGAAATACTATCAAATTGGAGAGAATTAAATTGCATTCACAATCAACTTATGTGGAAAAATTGCAAAAGAAAGTTAAATTTATGTATTTAACGTAACAATACTTTTGATAAGGTTTTTTTTTTCTTGAGTAAATAAAGTTAATTTCTATTAACAATTATTGTCTCCTTCCATGATAAGTGTATTACATTGGGTTTGACACGAGTTTTAATAAATGGTTGGTAAATTACTTTTGAGTGGAGAAAGTGACCTACCATAATGAATTGTTGTGACGTTTAAAATAAGAAATGTGTCTGAGTATTGTCCCAAAAGGAAAAGTAATAATTCTTTGTGAACGTGCGCTAAAGGAAATTATGATACACTTATCATGGACGAAAGGAATACTAAATATTCTTACTTCGAAACTTGCACATACGAAATAACATTACATTTAATTTTCTAATTTGATGCTTTATCATTAGGAACCAATGTCATATACTTCCTCCGTCTCACACAATAAGTGGTAGCATTCTTTTTGGCACGGATATTAAGAAGGATGTTGTTTAAAGGGTAAAAAGATAGAAAGTGGTAGAACCCACTACTTTTTGTGAGAGAAGTGTATTTCCTTAAAAAAAAAGTGATCACTTATCCCGGAATAATTCAATAAGAAAATGTGATTACTTATCCCGGGACGGAGGAAGTATAATTCATAATACATAGAATAAACATTCAATAATATGGGCATCTGATTTTTTGTGTGTCTCTAAAGGTTAAAAATCTATGAAGATATCTCACTTTCTTTTTCTTTTTTCGTTTAGATATAGTATTATGATACTATTTCATACTAAAAACATATTTGCACTATCCAGGATAGTGGTGGTGAGATAGGTTTTTCTTTATCTTTTTCTTTTTCTTTTACCATGTGATCTAAGTTGACTCTCGTCAACATCTTTTCAAAATATTATTTTCTCTCTTGCATAAGTTTCAAAATATTTACATGTTGAATAAATTAATGGATGCGGACAAATTCTAGACACGTCATCCACCGAAACATAATTCGTGATTCATCCACACATAAATTGGACTTATTTCGCTCTCAAAAAAAAATGTTGGACTTGTTTCTTTTATAATTTTGAGTAATTTCGGAGTACTTCATGACCCTCAAGAAGTGTTCGGGATTTAAAAAGTTGGTTAAAAAAGGGGCCCGATTTTGGAAGTGGGAGTGATGAAACATTAGGACGAAATCGGAAAATTTAAAAGTAGCTAAAAGAAGTAGATCAAAAGGGCCAAAAACAAGACCACACAATTTTAAGGAGAGAATCAATGTTGGATGCTAAATAGTATTCAGACAGTCGTGTCTCTACTAACCACGCCACGAATTTGCTTTATGCACCCGTGGGCCCGTGGCTAACGCAATTTACAGAAACTTTATAGTTTATATCCCTTCAAACTTTGAAATATTAGAGAATCTCTAAAAGTAGGGCTAGTAATTCGTTAACCGAATCGAAAAATTGGTTAATCGAACCGAAATTACAGAAAATTTATTATTCATAACCGAACCGTCTCGATTAATCGGTTAACCGATAACTGAGTCAGTTATTAGGTTCGGTTAACTGAATAACCGTGCAAAATTTTAACTAAAAATGTATTTATCATTAATTACAAACCGAATGTTAGAATCAAAATGTTAAAATATTTAACATTTAATTTTAGAATTCAAAATTTATTTTATGGCATCAAAATAAAATACTTCAATGAGCAAAAATATATTTAATTGACTTTTTCAATTTCATCTCACTCCTTTAGTCCTTATTATAGAGCCAAACTCCCTCTCTTCTTCTTCTCCCAACCGATGTGGGATGGAAAAAATTCTTCATCCCACATCGGTTTTGAGAAGAAGAAGAAAGAGAGTTTGGCTCTATATATGGGAGACGAGGCTAATCTAAATGAGCTCATTCGTATTTGGGCTTGTTCGATATGAATGGGCCTTAGTTGAATTTATTTATTTATATATAAAATAACATTTAAATTTAATTAAAGTTTAAAGTAATATTTCGATTTACAATTGGTTTCGGTTATTACCTGAAACTGAATTTTTAAAATTTCTATAACCGTTTCCCGATCCGAATCCGATTTTATTGGTTATTGGTTAATCGAACCGGCTCGGTTTTTGTCGGTTACGGTTAAAAACCGATAATCGGTATCCAGATTACTAGCCCTATCTAAAAGAGCTCTATAATAGCTCTCATCTTTATTTTAGAGGCTCTTTTCTCTTTAACAATACTCAATTCATTTACTCTATGATAGAGAAATGAATAGTATCTCTCTACTAGTAGAGGAACACTATTCATTTCTCTATAATTTTCTTTTTGTTTTTCCTTTTCTTTTATTACATTTAGTTATAGTAGTACTTCATTAAACATATGACATTTAATTATGTTTTAGATATTAAATTATACTATATAGTATATTAAAAATATTTGGCATATAAAATATTTCACACTTCGAAATGCATTAATCGATCATTTGTGGGATCAATATTCTAATTCATAGTATTAGAATATTTTATTATTAGGTAGTATATGTTTGTCGCAATAATATTAGACGAGTACTCTTTTTCCTACTCAATGATTTCAATATGAGAGGTTTTAATGAGGCTCGTACATTGGGTTATATAGAAATATTGAAACTTTTAATTTTAAATAACTAAAAATATTATTTTAATTTTATTTGATTTTGTGCATTTATTTTTTTAATAATTTATACCTTATCATTAATATAAGATTAATACAGTGTGTACAATTAAAGAAACAATATGATTTTTTTGAAATAGAGTAGGAAGTAGAGTAATTGTTGGAGATGGTGTGTGTTCTTTTCTCTATAATAGAGAAAAAATTTCTCTATTATAGAGAAACTCTTGGAGATGCTGATAAGATTTTATATATAAGATTTTATTGATAAGAATTGGTGTGTGTATCTACAACGCTTCGTTTGGTTTGACCGACAAATGCTGATAATTTTATAGATAACATAATCCAATCTAATCAAATATTGGATTTGAATAATTTGTTCCTGATGGATAGCTCGGTTCTTGATCATATCCACCAACTGAATGATAATTTATAGTACTCCCTCTGTTTCAATAGCAAGATCTCGCTTTTATTTTTCATCTGTTTCAATAGCAAGGTCTCATTCTAAAATGGAAATAATTAACCCTTTAAAAGTTATGGGACCTACCATTTTTTATCTTTTTACTCTTGTTTCTTAATAACCGTGCCCAACGCAAGTGAGACCTTGCCATTGGGACGGAGGGAGTATATCCTTCCAAATTTGTTGTGATTATGAATAATCATACAATTCATCCATAAGTACCATAATCCTAATTTTAATCAATTAATTCCAACACAAAAGTAAAATATTTCAAATAATGCAATCAGATCCTATCATATCTTATCATAACCTATTTTACCAATCACATCCTCTAAACCTAACGAAACTTAAATATATTGTTTTCAAATTTAGTGTATGTTTGGTTCGGTATTTTTTGGGTATGGAAAGGGATTCAATTAATTAAATCCATTACTTCTTGTTTGGTTTGGGTATTGGGTTAACCTAATCCCTTACTTGAGGGTAATTCAATCCCCCAAAATGTTACCCTCCAAACTAGCTAGAGCGGTAATAAAATCCTTTTCTCTCCGGAATCATTTCACAAGGTGATTTCTTTCCATTGTTGAACCAAACATCCAATAAAAGTAACACTTATTGTTACCATTCCTCTCATTTACTTGATTTCATTCCCTTTCCATTCCACTACTCGAACCAAACGAGCACTTAGAGTGCATCGATTTTTTTAGTAACGGAGAGGGTTAAAGATCCTCTACAGTGCTCAACACCAACATTTGAAAAAAATTAAAATTAATTAAAATGCCAAAGAGGCATATTTTTGTGCACATCATTGCATGTGCCCTGTAGAGGATCGTTGCACTAACGAAAAGTTTTTGAATTCCACACAAATTTTGCAAGATATATAAAATAATTATGTGGATTTCTATATTAATTACAAGCCACGAGCTCGAAAGTGAATTATAATAACGGTACTGATATATCAAAGACTCAAAGTCGAAAGAGTTGTAAATTTTAATTGATCGAAATCTTGGGTGTAAAAGTGTAATTTTTTTAGCCGGATAATGTATCGATTTATGTTATACTTTGTTTTGATTTGTGTTTTTGTATTTCTTTTGTAAATGATTACCTCTAATTAGGGGTGTAATCGAGTCGAGTCGAGCCGAATAGTGTCTTGCTCAAGATTGACTCGTTTAGCTAAACGAGCTTCTCATTTAATTATCGAACGAGCTCTTATCGAGTCGAGTGTAGAGTCGAGCCTAAACGAGCTTTTAAAATTTAATCATTCATTAAAAATATTAGTTAATTTTTCAAAAATATAAGTTATTTTATTCACAATAATGTAATATATTTACTATTTTCTTGTAAATAAATAAAGTTAACTAGATAGTTAATTCAAATATTACTAATTATTGTAAAAAAAAAAGATATCTGACTAATAATCTTGTATTTTTTAGATAAATCACTTAACGAGCTTGCTGATGAGCTACTGAGTCGAGTATAGTCCTGCTCAAGCTTGACTCGTTTAACTAAACAAGCTTCTCAATTAATTATCGAACGGACTTTTATCGAGTCGGTCGCCGAATAGCTCACGAACGGCTTGACTCGTTTACAGCCCTACCTCTAATACATATTTTAATTTATATTATAATTATTTTGTGTTCAAATTTTATGTAATACAAGAATCTGATCAGTTTAGCATTGTGAACTTAAAAAGGAATGAATATTGAGAAAGAAAATGGTTTTGACAAATTAAAAAAAAAGAAAAGAAAAGATTATTATTATCCATATTGTATGGAAATTTCTTATTCTGAGTAGATTTTCTCCAGAAAAAATAAATATATATGAGTAGATTACCACACAACCCAACTTACATTATTCCGCGGATCCCGGCAGTATACGTGTGTTCTCCCTCTTTTTGTCGATAATATATTTAATTATTGTATGTGAACATGATTAATTAATATCTTAACTTTATGTTAAGCATTTATTAATAATTAAAGATTCCTATTCCTCTTCCTAATATCTATCGAATCTTGTCACCCAATCTTCAATACCTTGCCGAATTCATCTTCATTGCATCAAAATTTTGGATTCTTAAAAATTTTGTGGAACAATCACAGTTAATTAGAATATTCCATTAATAGCATTTATAAATTTATAATCGACAACTGACACAACTAAAAGCTGTAATTCATGAACATAAACTTGTATTGATTGATTATTGACAAATTTAACCATCAACTAAAATCATGGTTTAACGATGAAATTTTCCGTCGTTAAACGAAGGATTTTTTGTAGTGGATATAACATCACAAAAATACAATTTTACCTTAAAAATCTCCGTCTAATTAAATACTAAGTTTTTAGAGAGTTTGTCACACAAAACTCAAAAGAGATATAGCACCGTCTAAATAAGCTCTACATTGCAGTGTGTATTATAATTGAAAATTCCAAGTCCATAACAAAAAAAATTGTAGATATTTATAAACATATAGAAATTGGAGCCAAACGAAATTTCCCCATTTATTTTCCAGATTCAAAAGCAGAATTCACATGTTGTGTATCAGTACAATAATGATTCGCTTCGAACGTACAACTCAGTCAAACTTCTTCATATATATTTATGTTCCATTTCTTTATAAATATTTGCCTTTTTAGTTTTCGGATTGAAATGAATTTAGTGAAATTTTTAATTCGTGTGATCTATTAATTTAGTGGTGAGGATAGGAGTTTTCTATTTGAGTTTCACGTGAAACACTGGTTAGGTTTGATTTTGATGTCGCTGGCCTACGTGATCCCGCGGTATCAACAGTTGGATACTATGGCAAAATGTCATGTGGGTAGTGGAGTAAATTCTTTTTTCTTTTCTTTTTAAATGCAGGGAGTTAATTCTTAAGTCACCAAATTTAACTGCAAACTTAGTTACTTTCTTTTAGTTGTTGATAACTTAAGTTACAAGTAGTGTATCTTCATTTGAGAGTACAATATTTTTTTTGGACCATAACTTTTGTCGTTTTGCAAAAATAGAACAGCTAGATTTTTTCGGGTTTTCAATTATAGGACAAAAAATTAAAAATTGATCATTCCTAGTACAGATTTGGGCCCGATTTTTAAGTTTTGGGCTATTTTGTATTTATGCAGCCCGATGTATATGTGGCTGCCAACTAATACTTAGGTGGTTGCCACATAATACTTGAATAAGAAAAAAAAGTAAATTAAAATGATTTTAATAAAAAATTAATAAAAATAAAAAAAGAAATAAAATGAAGAGATGAATGGACGGCTTAGTTGGCAGGCATGTAGGAATGGGCCGACAAATCGACCTCACGTGATAGGCACGTATAACTTTTCCCGATCAAGCCGAAATCTGTTCTGGGAACGATCAATTATAAAACTTTTGTCCTTAAATTGGAAGCCCTAAAAAATCTGTCATATTTTTGCAAAACGTCAAAAGTTACGGTCCTAATAAAACGCTGAACTCTTCATTTGATACGAATTTCAATTTTCACTATCATTACCTTAAATAATTCTTCCATACATGACTAGAGCTGTCAAATTACCGGGCCGGGCTGGCCCCGCCCGAGCCCGCCGGGCTTTTTGGAAGAATCGGGCCGGGCCGGGCCGCCCGACCCGAAAAATCATCGGGCCTGAAATTGGGCAGCCCAACCCCGCCCGAAAACTAAATCGTAGTGTAATTTTTACGGGGCCACCGGCCGAAAATTCGTCGGGCCTGGAAATGGAGAGCCCAGCCAGGCCCGAAATCGGGCCGGGCCTAAATTGACAGCTCTACACATGACACATTAACCCGTTTCAATTATGGGTAAAGAAATTGTACACGCACAAGAGAACATGATTCAACTACTATTTGAGAGGATTAAAAAACTGAAGTTGTAAACATATATATTTATTGAAAAAATTAGGTAAATGTCAAAGAAAATTTCTAAATTTGCCACATCAGCATTAAGATGAATTACTCAATATCGTTCATCACCGGTGTAATTACTCCTCTCTCTAATTCGGATAACCTTGATGGTAATGGTCTTGTTATGAAAACATCTTTCATGTCAAAATCGTATTTTCTTTGATCAGAAAATGTGAAATGAAGAAGTAAAATGTATGTGAATTGTGAGTATTCATTGCTACATAATTCTAGTTTATATAGACACAAAACATGATAAAAAATTGGAAATAAATTAATTTTTGCCGTAACCGCTACTAATAATTGTTGATTGAAAATTATTAATGAATAATTACAATTAATTGTTATTGTAGTGTTAAAGATATATATATATATATATATATATATATATATATATATAAATATATATAAGTTGACATTTTAGATAATTTAAAAAGAAAAATTCTAAAAATGTCAAATTATCATGAAAAAGGATATGGTGGCTCTAATATGTTTTGCTATTAGGAATTGATATGATGTGTATGTATAAATTTATACATATAGTACAATTCATTTTCAGCAGATAATACATTTTAATTTATTAATTATATTGCGCTAAAATTTATTAATTTGTATATGGATCTACTTTCTCTAGTAATTTTGTGTAATAATATTTTTGTTGATTAATGTATTAATTTGAGCACAATTCAGAGTGCTTGATGTTTCTATTAATGTATTCACGAATTTGATCAATTTTCATGTTAGATGAGTATTCAGATATTTTTTAGGGGTAATGACCTGTAAATTCCTCAACTTTCAGCAATTTCTGGTTTTGCTCTCGACCTAAAGATTCTGCATGTAAATTCCTCAACTTTCAACAATTTCTGGTTTTGCTCTCCAACTAAAGATTTTGCCTGTAAATTCCTCAACTTTCAATTGTTTCTGGTTTTGCTTCCAGCGATGGGATCCGACAAGAATAGTTTTGAAAATTTATAGACGTGGCTTAAATTAATCTATGTGGCACTCTCGTGGCATATATGTAAATTAAAAAAATAAAAAATATTTCATGTCATCATCTCCACCCCTCTCTCAGTCTCGTTCTCCCCTGCTTTCTTGCATTCTCGCAGAGATAATTCAACCGAGAAAATACAGATCATGCGCTAGAAGACACCCATAAAATCACAAGAATTTTAAATCCTACTCACACCCATACAATCTTGCGCATGATCTGTATTTTCTCGGTTGAATTATCTCTGCGAGAATGAAAGAAAGTAGGGGAGAACGAGATTGAGTGAGGGGTGGGGATGATGACATGAAATATTTTTTATCTTTTTAATTTACATATATGCCACGAGAGTGCCATATAGATTAATTTAAGCCACGTCTATAAATTTCCAAAACTATTCTTGCCGGATTCCATCGCTGGAAGCAAAATCAGAAACAATTGAAAGTTGAGGAATTTACAGGCAAAATCTTTAGTTGGAGAGCAAAACCAGAAATTGTTGAAAGTTGAGGAATTTACAGGCAGAATCTTTAGGTGGGGAGCAAAACCAGAAATTGCTGAAAGTTAAGGAATTTACAGGCCATTACCCCTATTTTTTTACGTTATTTACTTATTGTATACTAACATTTTGTAATTGAATATCGATCCCTCACACTTCAAATTTTCTGGCTGGACCACGACACTAATTCTGTATTACCTCTATTTTAATAGAAACCTCGAGTAAGGCGGCGACATCCTGACTCAAAAGTGAACATAAAAATATTGATGACATTAAACAAGTATTGGAATCATGTTTTTGCTTATATACACAACACAACATACAGTAGGATTAAAGTAGTAGGATTAAAGTAGTAGAGACGCCACATGACTGACTAAATAGTACAAATTAAAAAAAAACATAAAAGTACAAAGACGTTAGTGAAAACACAGCTGGAACATATTTCCTCAATATGAGACAATGGTTTGTTAATTTTGGGAGTGGGTGCCCCAAAAAAAATTAATAATAAACTAATATTGGGAATGAGGATTGGAAAATAGCTAGCCACTTCGGATAGAGCAGCATACAATATAGGCTAGTCATAACTCATACATATATCGCGACGTTATAAATTATAATTAATATATTTGTGCATGAATGGTCCTGTCGATGGAAAATGTTCGACTTTTTTTTTGAAGCAAATAAAACTTGCAAGTGTACGGTGCTATTGTAATATTCGACAAGTAAGGTCGTATTCCACGAGGACTAGTTCGAAAATCTTATGATACTACTAATAAGCTATTTTAATTTATTTAGACTCACGAATAAAAAGAAGAGATTAAACTAAATTAAAGCAAATAAACTCTAATCAATAATAATTAAACTATAAACGGGAGGAGAATATGGAAACGAAGCTATCCTAGGGACTAGATTTCGATGGATAAGCAATTAGAAATCACTTTACTAATCAATTATTGATGTAATCCTAATTATCTAGGGTGATCTTTTTCACACTAGCCCCCTCTCGGGCGACTCGAGTTGTATATTACAAGCTAGTTATGTCGTCTCCGATCAATAAGCTAGCCTATTACTCCTAACGGCTCCTTGGATCAAATGCCCTCACAAAACCACTCACCCTCTCGGACTATTGCAATATTGTGCCTCGTGTTTGGTTCTAGTATCAATTCCTCCTCTCTCGAGCCTCAAATCGACACAACAAAAACATTCAAATGGTAGCTAAGCATTTAAATATTCAACCAAATCAACAAACACAAGAAAATAATAGAACACATCAACAATTAATTAAGATAAAGATCAATCTATGACAAACCCATCTAATCCTATCCCAAAATAGGAAAATTTAGCTAATTATAATGAAAAACAAATATCCACAACAAAGATAAACATGAAAGAAGAACAAGAAAACAAGAGATTTATAGACAAATCCATGGTGATCTTGTGTTCCAATCTTGAAATCCTTGTTGTCTTCTTCCCAATTCTCCCCAAGCACACTTTCTCTCTCTAGGTTGGTGGGTGGAAAATGAAAATGGTGGAGGTGTGTGTGAGAGAAAATGGAGGCTAAGAACTGGGGGTTGTGGCTTGGATGTAAGTTAGATCTAGGGTTTGAGTTTTGGAGGGGTATTTATAGTGTTGGAGATGTGAGTAAGAAGAAGTGTAAAAAATATAACAAAAAAGGGGATAAAATTGGAGAAACCCGCTTTTCTACTTTGCACCGCGGGCTAGACCCCGGTCGCGGCCCCGGCCGCAGGGCATAGGTGTGAAAAGCCTTGGCTAACTCTGGTAGCGCTGCTGGCCGCGGTCGTAACGACTAGTGGGCGTCGAATAATTTTTTCATTTTTGCTCGTTCTCTCTCGTGCGGACTCCAAATTGCCTCCCGTTTCTTTCTACGGCTCCGTATCGAGCTCTTCTTCATCATTCCAAGTTCCTTTCACTTTAATTTGGTCTTCATTTTCCTGGGATTTAATCAAAACTACTAAATAAGTGTGAAATCTTCACAAAACAACACTTTTTGCAATAAAGCTCAAATCAAACATGGTTTTCTTTGAATAAATGACATCAAATGCACCCTAAACAACGTGAAAACCCATGTTTGTCAGAAAATTATCGAAGCGACTTTGGATTAGTGCATACGATATCTTTTACTTTCTCCATTTACAAATTATTTGTCACATTTTGATTAGCAAGTATTTTAATATATTGGTTGAATGTGTTTTTAGTATAATAAGAGTCTCAATTTTTAGGTAGTTATAAATTGATTAATTGTGTTGTGAGTGGATTAGGGTTTCATTTTGATGTAGTTTTATATTAATAAAATGAGTTCAACAATGATGTTTTTGATAAACAACGAGGTCTATTACTAAAAATGGATGCGGCAAATCTTTTGATGGACGAACAAAAAAGAAAATTGTGACAAATAGGTAGTGGACAGATGGAGTATTTCTTATCTACTCACCTATGCAAGTCATGGATGATGTAGTATTATACACATGCCACGTGAGATTCGAATGAAATACGAGATCGACGGTCCAGAGTATGGATGAATGGTTTCACTTTAGGATTCTCTGTGCTAAGATGGTTGTCTCACTCATGTCCCATAATCTATATATTTAATTAATTTTTTATCAATTTTTTACTTCATTCCAATTTATAATGTTTTAATATAATTTTATCATTATTAACTAAGTTTCATCCATCCGAATAGAGTGTTTATATAATTTGTATATTTAATTTACAATTTTAAAATTTTTAATTGATTGTTAGGGTGGTTCATTATATCAAAATTAGGGTATTTAATTTTTTAAATTCTAATTTATTTGTAATAAATATTATTTAAGATTAAATATACATTACTAAATTTATTTTTAAATAAATATTTCTAAAATAATGAAATTTATAGTAAGACACAAAATGAGTTACAAGTTGCGATAGAGATCTCACCCGATCAAAGCATCCATGAATTGTCCCCCGCGGCGTTCATGGAAAATTACGGGAGTCTAGAAAACTTCCTCGAATATTACCAATTAATTCCTCGAACATTGGTATAGCTACGTATAAATAAAGAGAATATATCCTTACTCGAGTAAGTCGAACAACTCCTACTTTTGAAAATTAAAGCAACACAAACACTCTTTTACGTTCAATGGCGAGGGATTGGATCCAAGAAAAGCTAGACGCCCCGATGCCGTTGATTGGCACGTACGTCGCTCTGGCCTCCCTTGCTTGCTCCCTAACAATGGCCGCCGATCTCCTCCATGGATTCTGGCGCAAGAAGCTCTGGTTCCCTTCCAAATATTTCTCTCTCAACGCCACTTCCATAACTCTTCTGGCAGTAGCTCTGAAGCTGCCCATCGATCTCACCACCAACATGTGGGCGCTCACAGACAGACTCGCCAAGATAAGCAGCCTCGCTCTCATGTCAACCGCCATAGCCAATTTCGTGCCGTCGTTGGGAGCAATGAGCGACGGAGATATTCTGATCAACGTCACCGCATTAGCCATTCTCATTCTCACCGTTGTCGCAGATGTCTGCATCCAAATCGTCGGGACGCGGTCGTTTCTCCACCACCGCGTCCTCTTCCCGGAAGAAATCCTCGCTCTCATCTTCATGCTGCTACTTTTGCTCGTGTTAGGATCAACAGCGATAATGGTCCTAACCACCAAAAAATTTCTCGAGGCCAAGTACCGAGAGAAGCATAATTTGGCGTCGGCTCAAGAATTCTCCGACATGGGAGCGGCCATTGTCGACAAGCTGAGAAACCTCGTGAAGAAATATTGGGTGATGGCGGAAACCAGCAGCCCTCAGTTCGTCGTTGCTCGTTCCTCCGCCTGCGCCGCCGCCGGCGTTATCTGCTTTGTAAACGCTCTGCTCTTGGCGCAGGCTATAGTTCGGACGGGGGCGGCGCATCGTAGCCTCAGCCTAACCGATTCAAGCTACGGCTGCACCACGAAATGGATTTTATCCGTGCAGACCGTTGGGGTGATCATCGGCACCATCTCTGCTTCATTCAGATGGTTCACAGCCGTCCGATTCAGATGCTCCGGCGCGGATGACAGAACCTTAAGACACGAATTCAGAGTCGAGGATTATTGGACTCGGAAGCTTCTAGAATGGCAAGGAAATTCAATTCCTCACATAATTCGACACCACAAGTGCAGAAAACTGATCTACAACGCGAGACGACGCGTTGTAGATCTCGTTCTCGGAGCTCAAATCAGCATCGTTCTGTTTAACAAGCTACTATTTGTCATCTCATGTTTCATAACATGTGGAGCGATCAAATTCATCCAAATTTGGGAAAAAATTACAAATTTCGAAGATTCAACACAAAGACAAGTAGGCCACGAGGTTCTGCAAAACGTTAGGCTTTATTCTCTCCGCGTCGACGGGGTGGCGGATCTGCCGGACTACTTGCTGCAGAGCATTCCCAAACAAGTTGATGAAGTACTGCAAGCAGCTAGAAGGCAGAAACCTTCCGGCCTAATCGAATTTCTACGCGATTCTGACCTCAAATTCAAAGGTGTGGTTGGATTTGATAGCGATCAAGTTCCAAGCATACACAGGAAAGAACCAAAAAACTGCTGGTCTCTACCTATGGTTACACTCACAAGCATTGCAATCGCGCTTCCAAATGTCGGTAAAAGCAAGGTTGATCAGCTAGTGAAGGATGTAAGAGACGGACTCTTATTTGTAAAGATCATCGAAAAAAATTTCTACACTAGCGAAGAATGGAAGAACATAAGGGAAGCTGCTGATTTCTGGCTGAGAGTTGATCTTTTCCGAAAATGGCAACAAATCGATCTTGCTGAAATCTCTTCGACTAGTAGCGACTGCAAACATGCGCTGCAGAAGCTGGCGCACGATAGCAAAAGTATGGCGTCTGATTTGAAAACGGACATACCAGATTGCCCCATGTTCAACCCTGCTAACTGGTCGCCTGGGATCATCGCGGCCAACTCAATGTACAGGATCAGCAGCACGATTTTGGACGGCTGTGATGAAGAGAAGGCGCTGACAGATGAGGAACTGTTCGAGCAAATAGCTAGATTGATAGCGGATA
Source organism: Agastache rugosa (assembly GCA_031470985.1). NCBI lineage: Eukaryota > Viridiplantae > Streptophyta > Magnoliopsida > Lamiales > Lamiaceae > Agastache > Agastache rugosa. Next base: position 32,343,621 of record CM062605.1, read on the forward strand.
TATTGGCAGCTTGTCTCACTAATTTATCGCGCGTGATAGCGAAGAAGTGCCACCTCATAGCCATTGAGGAACGGGAGAAGAGCGTCCGTCACGCCGCTCTTCTCCTGGGAAAAACTGAAGAAATTCTTAAATTTCTTCAGCTTCGCGATTTGCCTGCTCGGCTGAATCCTGATCATAATGCTGCGTATATTGAGGAATGGCGCAGCGCGATGTTGGTGGAAATCGAGATGAGTTCGGACGCGATCACACCGTCGGTCGGCAATGGTACGGCTTCTTCGGAAGGTGGAGGTAGCTGCTCGAGTGGGGCTGTCAAACTAATGGACCATCTGAGGAGAAGTTTTCCGTGTCGGAATCTTGTCTTGTGAATGTAGGTAGTAGTGTTAATAATTAAAGGAGCCTTTTTTGTGATGTAGTAGTAATATGTAGAATTTGGTTATTGTTCTTTTTTTCGATTTATTATGGTTGCAGGTTTGTCCAATAAAACAACAAACAAATAGAAGGTTCGTTACTTGTCATCGGTTTGTGTATTATCAGTGTATAGTGCACTTGAATATATTCATTAGTTAGTGCAGTATTTACTGTGGGTTTGTCATCTATTTTGTGGATTTCGGGTTAAGATATGTCAGACGATATTATATCCGAAAGAAAGTTTATACTAGTATAATCTTCATACCCCTCGTTATTTATGTAATGCTGTTGGATGTAATATGAAACTATGTTTAACTAATTAATAGCAGTTTTTAAAACTTGCTTATTATTGTTTAAGAAAGTTTTTTTTTTTTGTATAAAAGAATTTAAACAAGGTCTTGTATTTTCCTTTAAATTTCCTAAACAAATCCTTAATCTCTAAAACAACGTCTTGAAAAAAAAAATATATAAAATTCACGTTATGAAGCTAACTCCACATATATATAATCAATTTTTTGTATGTTGAGGAGATAATTCGCAGGGAGGAGTAAATAGTTGAGGGCTTTGGAAATTCAAGTCCACTTCAAATAACACACATAATAACTTGGGTAAATTTTTTGATGTGAAACTAAATGGTAGAGCTAAATAAATTTAAAACATTAAATTCTTAGAGTAAAAAATACTTAATTCTTGCTCAAGTAAACACGAATTAGCAGTAAGCAAAACCCCTTCAAATCCTCCCACCCGACCCCGGGGTTTATGAACTCGACCATGACTAAATTCGGTCCGCCACTTCTCGTGCTGCTACTATTCTTCCTCTTATTCTTCGCGTTTACTGCTCATTAGCTCAGACCACCATCGCCGCCGCGACGGGCGGCGTAATTACAATCCTCGACGATCGTCGGAGCTCTACTGGCACTCATCTCCAGATTGCATTCCTTTTCTCGACGATTCCCAACTCAGCCCGGCGCCTCGGAATATGGCGAGCAGTTTCTTCCGATTCAAACTCTGATCTCCTTGCTCGATTCTTATCACTATGTCACTGGTTTGCCCTGGTAGGAACGATGACTTGGTGTTTATATGTGTTCATTTGCGTGGATTGAAGTTTCATTTTGTTTGAATTTCTACCGAGAAGCATGCAGTTAAGGAGTCCGACCTTTTTATTCTAGATTCTTCCAGCTCCGAGTTTATGAACCTTTTGTTTGTTTTATTTGTCGAGCATACGGCGAAACTGATTTCTCAACTCTCCTGTTTTCGATGTTGATTACTGGTGCAATTCCTTTTCGATATTATTGGTTAAGTTTTTTCATAAATTTTGATTACTGATTACTTGCTTCAGGCTTTTGGGTGGGTTTAATTGACCAAGAGCTCTTCTTAGTGGTAGTTTTGTATTAGAAGCTAACTCAATAACCTTAATTTTGTAGGTGGATCATAATCTCTTCATCTACTGTGGCTATGAGACTTGTAATATTTCCTGTAGTTGTATTGCAACTTAAAAAAATGAGGAGGATAGGAGAGCTGCTGCCTCAATGTGAGTAATCATGCTATATATGTATTGGTTAAATGTGTCTCTTAGGAATTCTTTATTCTTGTAGGAAATTGGGAAGAAAAGGAAAATAGAAATTGTAGCTTATTTGATTTGGGTTGATCTACATCGTCTCTTCTACAGGACAAAAAATTGGAAATGTGAAAAGGAAAACTGCAAGAACTAATAAGCTAATGAATTCCTATAAACCATCGAATCCAGCTCTATGCTGATAGCAGGTTAATCTTGTTTATGTGTGTTCACAATCATGGTTCACCTTACCATCATTTATGAATCCATTGTATTTTTTATTGTGAGTTCCAGTTGTTGGAATTTGTGTTTTGGATGTATTTGTATATTGAGAAACATTAGATCATATTTAAAGAGAGATAAAAAAAAACATTCGGTCAATATGTTCCTACAAAGTTCAAATTAATACTCATTCCGTCCCAGGTTAGTGTGGTTCACTAATATTTTATATCTCACAATAAATCAAATATACACCACACTTTTCTTTTTCTTTTTTCGTTTAGATATAGTATTATGATACTATTTCATACTAAAAACATATTTGCACTATCCAGGATAGTGGTGGTGAGATAGGTTTTTCTTTATCTTTTTCTTTTTCTTTTACCATGTGATCTAAGTTGACTCTCGTCAACATCTTTTCAAAATATTATTTTCTCTCTTGCATAAGTTTCAAAATATTTACATGTTGAATAAATTAATGGATGCGGACAAATTCTAGACACGTCATCCACCGAAACATAATTCGTGATTCATCCACACATAAATTGGACTTATTTCGCTCTCAAAAAAAAAATGTTGGACTTGTTTCTTTTATAATTTTGAGTAATTTCGGAGTACTTCATGACCCTCAAGAAGTGTTCGGGATTTAAAAAGTTGGTTAAAAAAGGGGCCCGATTTTGGAAGTGGGAGTGATGAAGCATTAGGACGAAATCGGAAAATTTAAAAGTAGCTAAAAGAAGTAGATCAAAAGGGGCCAAAAACAAGACAACACAATTTAAGGGCAAAATGCATTTAAATTCCCAATCTTTTTTGAAATTTTATTTTATTTCCTAACCTTTTAATTTTTTCACCTAAAATCTCCACCTTTCAATTTGTTTAATTTTTTCTCCCGGCAAGTATTCTGGTGCAATTAAACAGAAAATTCTCAAGTGTTTCCACAAATTAAATAAGTAATTTTTCAGTTATTTCTCAAGAGTTACGGGCGATGAAGGATGGAAGTAAAAGAAGGGAAAAGATGAGAAAATTCTGGGCTGAAATCGATATGTGCCCTAATTCTATAAATATATAAGTATTTGTTAGACATGAAAAACGACGACGTTTTGAAATTCTTGAAACTACGTCATTTGTTTAGTCGGGGCGATTTGCCATGTAAGCATTTTCAAAGTCCAACTCATCAGAAAAATCAAACAAATTGAAAGGTGGAGATTTTAGACGAAAAATTAAAAAATTATGAAATAAAACATAATTTCAAAAAAGGTGGGAAATTTAAAAACATTTTGCCCCACAATTTTAAGGAGAAAATCAATGTTGGATGCTAATTAGTATTCAGACAGTCGTGTCTCTGCTAACCACGCCACAAATTTGCTTTATGCACCCGTGGGCCCGTGGCTAACGTAATTTACAGAAACGTTGTATCCCTTCAAACTTGAAATATTAGAACATGTCCAAGAAAATTTTATAATAGCTCTCATCTTTATTTTAGAAGCTGTTTTCTCTCTAATAATACTCAATTCCTTTACTCTATGATAGAGAAATGACTAGTATCTCTCTACTAGTAAAGGAACACTATTCATTTCTCTATAATTTTCTTTTTGTTTTTCTTTTTCTTTTATTACATTTAGTTATAGTAGTACTTCATTAAACATATGACATTTAATTATATTTTAGATATTAAATTATACTATGTAGTATATTAAAAAATATTTGGCATATAAAATTTTTCACACTTCGAAATGCATTAATCGATCATTTGTGGGATCAATATTCTAATTCATAGAATTTGAATATTTTATTATTAGATAGTATATGTTTGTCGCAATAATATTAGACGATTACTCTTTTTCCTACTCAATGATTTTAATACGAGAGGTTTTAATGAGGCTCGTACATTGGGTTATATAGAAATATTGAAACTTTTAATTTTAAATAACTAAAACTATTATTTTAATTTAAGGGCCAACTCTTTTTAAATACCACACAATAAAAGACAGAAGTTATTCACACTCATTTATAAGAGTAGGAGTTTTTCATACCAAAATCAGTAAAAAGACTAAACTACCCTTATTAAACAAATAAAAAAACAACTAAAAAAAACTTGTCTCTCTTTCTCTCTCTTCAAACTCGTCTCTCTCTCTCTCAAACTCGTCTTTCTTTCTCTCAACCCGACGCCACCACCGTGTGAACCAACCCTCGACGGCACCATGAGTGGAAATCAATCGGAAGAGACCTAATTGTTCACACGGTAGCACCACACGATGGTAGCCACCGTTCACACGGTGGCTACCACCGTGTGGTGCGATCGTGTGAACAATCAAGAGGCGTAATTGTTCACACGGTGGACCACACGGTGGTTCACACGGTGGACCACACGATGGTTCACACGGTGGCTACCACCGTGTGAACCACCGTGTGGTGCGATCGTGTGAACAATCAAGAGGCTTAATTGTTCACACGGTCGCACCACACGGTTGTTCACACGGTGGTGGCCTGCACCGTGTGCACAAGAACATTTCATTTAGGCCTCTTATCTTTCCACGTGTTAATGATTTAGATGTTTAGCGATTCTCTAATAGCTTATTTCAACATTTATAACCACTTAACACCTCAATCGAACACGTACATATAACATTTGTGTAATTCACTAGTATAAGAGGTACTTTCTCAATAACAAGATGTCAAAGTATATTACAAATATCTTCCTAATCTAAGAATTATACACAATACATAATGGATTTCGTTCATGCAATCCTATAATGATACAAATAGACATATTTGTTCATAATAATCGTTCATACGCACTCAATAATATGTAAATTAGTGATTTGTCATGTATTTAATGAAAAATCAATTATGTTCTTGTGCACACGGTGCAGGCCACCACCGTGTGCACAGTGGTAGCCACCGTGTGAACTACCGTGTGAACCACCGTGTGGTCCACCGTGTGCATGACCGTGTGGTGTAGAACTCGCGAAAGAAAAAAATTTGCGGGCTAAATATAGCTTCATACCTTCTTTATGAACCCAGAAACACTTATCGGCAGTCCTATTTGCACTTCAACTCCTCTGTTTCGAATAATCTTGTGATTTTTACAAGGATTTTGAGAGACCCATTTGTAAAAAAAATCGCACGTTTTTTCTTCAATATTTTTTCTCTTCCTTCTTGTCCTAAATGTAATGTATTTAATTGTTGTTGTGATATTAATGAGAGTAAACAACCTCTCTTACAAAATATTGAATGAATGTTGTTGTAGGGGTTGTGATCGACGACGAATTGAATGTATTTTAGTTTTTAGTATTTTATTATTTATTTTTTTTATTTGTTGATGAAGATGATGACTAAAAAAAGAAAAAAAAGACAAAAAGGATAAGTTAGGGATATTTTAGTCTTTTTACTGATTTTGGTATGAAAAACTCCTACTCTTATGAATGAGTGTGAATAACTTCTATGTTTTATTCTTTGGTATTAAAACATGCATTCTCTCTTAATTTAATTTGATTTTGTGCATTTAATTTTTATTAATTTATACCTTATCATTAATATAAGATTAATATAGTGTGTAAAATTAAAGAAACAATATGATTTTTTTGAAATAGAGTAGGAAGTAGAGTAATTGTTGGAGATGGTGTGTGTTCTTTTCTCTATAATAGAGAAAAAATTTCTCTATTATAGAGAAACTCTTGGATATGCTGATAAGATTTTATAGATAAGATTTTATTGATAAGAACAACGCTTCGTTTGGTTTGACCGACAAATGCTGATAAGATTTTATAGATAACATAATCCAATCTAATCAAATATTGGATTTGAATAATTTGTTCCTGATGGATAGCTTGGCCCTTGATCCTATCCACCAACTGAATGATAATTTATAGTACTCCCTCTGTCTCAATAGCAAGGTCTCGTTTTTATTTTTTGTCTGTTTCAATAGCAAAGTCTCATTCTAAAAATGGAAATAATTAACCCTTTAAAAGTTATGGGACTTACCATTTTTTTATCTTTTTACTCTTGTTTCTTAATAACCGTGCCCAACGCAAGTGAGACCTTGCCATTGAGACGGAGGGAGTATATCCTTCCAAATTTGTTGTGATTATGAATAATCATACAATTCATCCATAAGTACCATAATCCTAATCTTAATCAATTAATTCCAACACAAAAGTAAAATATTTCAAATAATGCAATCAGATCCTATCATATCTTATCATAACCTATTTTACCAATCACATCTCTAAACGTAACGAAACTTAAATATATTGTTTTCAAAACTAGAGTGCATGGATTTTTCAGTAACGGAAAGAGTTAAAGATCCTCTACAGTGCTCAACAGCATGTCGTGCACTAAAATAAGAAGAAACTGAACATTTGAAAAAAATTAAAATTTAATTAAAATGCCAAAGAGGCATATTTTTGTGCACATCATTGCATGTGCTCTGTAGAGGATCGTTGCACTAACGAAAAGTTTTTAAATTCCACACAAATTTTGCAAGATATATAAACACTACAAAAAAACCAAGATTTACATACGAAATTACTGACGGATTCAAAATCCCTCAGTAAATACCGACGGATTCGTGACGGAAAAAAAGCGGGTCAGCTAAAAAATATTTACCGACGGATTTCTGACGGACATTTGGCGGGGTTATTCGCGCCGTAAATACTGACGGATTTACCGACGGATATTCTCTTGTTAAACTTACCAACGGAAATATCCGTTGATAAAGTTCATTATTTATTAAAAAATAAAAAAATAAATTTACCGACGGATTTCTATCCGTCAGTAAATGTTTTAATTTTTTTTCCGATTTAATTTTTTTTTATTTATGGATTTAGTGATGGATTTACCAACGGATCAGTGACGGAAATTTAGTGACGGATTATTTTCCGTCAGTAAATTTGTTAAAAAAAATTCAAAATAAAAAATAATTACTTTTACCAACGGATTCTGAATCCGTCGGTAAAATTCATTTAAATATTTTCGATTTAATTTTTCTTCTTGAGATAGTGACGGATTTACCAACGGATTTGTGAGGGAATATTTGTGACGGAAGCTAATCCGTCGGTAAAATTTAAAATTTATTTAAAATAAAACTTTACCAACGGATTATCCGTCGGTAATCCGTTGGTAAATAGGTTAATAGTGACGGTTTTCATATCCGTTGGTAAACCCTAAACCGTAAATCGAAATTCTATAGTTAACGACTCTAACAATGTTCCGTGTTGATCGAGGGAATCGATAAGATTACCAAGTAGTTGACTTTCTTGTACTCGATGTGCGCTAATTGTTTCTCGATTAATGGCGGTGATTAGTTAATAACGTCCGTGAAAGTCGAGGGAAACAAAGATCGATCGAGTTAGACAAATCTGAGTAATTAATCTTCACCCGATCAATATATAGGTTGCGAGCCTTGTTTCTAGAATTGTGATTTTGACTCGTTTCTCGAATAATGGTTGTGATTAGTAAACAATGTATGTGAGAATCGAGAGAAACGAGAAGATCGCGAGATACAATATCGATGTTGACTAATCTTGACTTGTGTATGCTCGACTCTCGAGCGGTGATTAGTTCACAAAGTCCGTGAAAATTGAGGGTGTCGTAGAGATCAAGTTAGATGGTGACTCGACTACAGGGTCGTTTCAGGCATAATTTTATCACTTATAAATTTAATTTTTTAAATTTATATTTAGTGACGGAAATTTCCGTCAGTAAATTTACACATAACGGGAAAAAAATTTACCGACGGATGTTTCCGTCGGTAAATACCAACGGATGTTGTATCCGTCGGTAAATTTAGGCGGGTCAAATATTACCGACGGATACAATCCGTCGGTAAAATTGAATTAGTACAGCGTACGCGTCCCTTCCCCCTCACTTCTCTCTTTGCTCTAATTCCCTCCCTCTCCTACTCCCGCCGCCGTCGTCGTGCTGTCGTCGTCCCGCCGCCGCCGTCGTCGTGCTCCCTGGTAAGTCCTCCCTCTATCTCTCTCTCTCTCGCGCGCGCTCTCTCTCTCTCTGACTCTTTCTCGTTGTCTCTATCCATAGTGCCGTCGCCGTTCCGCCGTCGTTCCGCCGCCGTTTTGCCTCCACTCCGCCGTCTCGTTGCCGTCTTCGGGTAAATCCTTTCGCGCGCTCTCTCTCTCTCTCTCTCTCGCTCTCTCTTTCTCTCTGACCGTTTCCTTATTGAACAGCGTCGCCACCGCTCCGCCGCCGGTCCTCCGCCGCCGGCCAGTAAGTCTCTCTTTCTTTTCATTCTCTCTTGCCCCTTTTGTTTCTCTCTCACTCACTCTATATTTTCCGGCCAATTTCCTCCTCCGCCACCACCTCAGTTGCCGCCACCGACCCTATTGTTGTCACCGGATTCCGCCGCCGGCCAATCTCACCCCTCCCCTGCCATCGCACCTCTGCTGCCCTCCCTCTCTTCCAAGTCAGTTTCTCAATTTAATTAGGTGCTGCAAATTAATTAGGATTTAGGATTATGAGTTTATTTGGAACAAATTAAATATTTTTTTGCTTTGTTAAGTGCCTATGTTATATGTTGTATGTTGTAGTATGTATATATATTTGTCCATGTTGAAGTATGTATATATTTGTAGTATGTTTTTTGTCCATGTTTGTAGTATGCATATCATTCAATACATGAATGAGTTGGTTATATGTTTTATATTTTTGTGATCGAAGCATAAGAGCATGAAATTTATGAGTTTATAAGTTATTGTGAAGTTTTGTATGTCTTTGGATATATATTATTGTGGAAAGATGTAATTAATTTCTTAAGGATCTACTCCTTTTGGGATAGAAATTAATTACATCTTAAGAACCAACAATGTGATGTTAAAGTTTATTTCAATATATTGATGTAATTATTTATCATTATATATTGGGGATGAACTTAGAACTTTATTGGTGAAATATGTAATTAATTTCTTAAGGATCTACTCCCTTTGGGATAGAAATTAATTACATCTAAATTAAAGACATTCACATTGGGGGTAGATATAGACGTTTAGAACCATTATGGTTAACATAGCTGGTAGAGTCGAGCACTTGGTAGTTAAGATAGAGGGGTTATGCTGCCCAATTTTTGTTTGAATTTTAAAATTACTGCATTTTTATAATATTCTTGTCTTCATCGCCTTACTTCATTTTATTGTTATAATTTATAAGAATGGGTGATGATCGTGAGTGGATGTATCGACGTAAGATTGATGGCTATGCTATTAATCCGAATTTTTTGAGTGGACTTGATATCTTCATTGAAAAAGCAACTACACAGACAGAGTGTAGGGATGGAGATAAAATTAGATGTCCGTGTAGGAAATGTAAGAATTTGTGGTACAGAGAAACAGATGAAGTAAGGTCTCACCTTGTGAAGAATGGGTTCATCTGGCACTATGAAAATTGGAGGTTTCACGGAGAGAGAGTAATAGATAGACCGAATGAGAACATGGACATTGAACAGCAGCAGTACAATAGTACGTACCATGAGATGGTTATAGATCATGCTGGTCCCAATTATAATACTAGAGACGCCGAGTACTGAAGAGCAGCCGAATGCTAAAGCTCAACAAATATATGACATGTTGTGCAAGACCTATCCACCCGAACCAAAATCAGGGGAAGACCAATTGAGAGAAATAGAAGGATTTGGTTTTCGCAAGGTAACAGAAGACTATGATGATATAAACACGAAAATATCTAAGGATCCCAATGTTGGGTGGAAGAAGAAAAACATATTTTGGGATCTCCCTTATTGGAAAAAACTTTTGATTCGACATAATCTGGATGTCATGCATATTGAGAAAAATGTGTTTGACAACGTGTTCAACACTGTTCTCAATGTCCAAGGGAAAACGAAAGATACAACAACATCTCGAGAAGAACTAAACACAATTTGCTCGAGACCAGAATTGATGCGTAATGAGACGACTGGAATGTATCCAAAAGCTTGTTACATGCTTGATAAAAATGAGAAGAAGGTCTTACTTCAATGGGTAACAAATCTTAGATTTCCTGATGGATATGCATCTAATATTACTAGATGTCCAGATATGCTCCAGCTAAAGATGACTAATATGAAAAGTCATGACTGTCACGTGTTCATGCAACTCTTGTTACCTATTGCATTTCGTGAACTTCTTCCTCAACCTGTTTGGAAGTCGATCATAGAGCTAAGTCTCTTCTTCAAGGACTTAACAGCCCGAGCAATTAAAGAAGAGGACATGCAAATTTTGCACAAAAAAATACCTGAAAATTCCGTCGGTAAATTGCGAGATTTTTGTAGTGAAAATAATGATGTGGATTTCTATATTAATTACAAGCCACGAGCTCGAAAGTGAATTATAATAACGGTACTGATATATCAAAGACTCAAAGTCGAAAGAGTTGTAAATTTTAATTGATCGAAATCTTGGGTGTAAAAGTGTAATTTTTTTAGCCGGATAATGTATCGATTTATGTTATACTTTGTTTTGATTTGTGTTTTTGTATTTCTTTTGTATATGATTACCTCTAATTAGGGGTGTAATCGAGTCGAGTCGAGCCGAATAGTGTCTTGCTCAAGATTGACTCGTTTAGCTAAACGAGCTTCTCATTTAATTATCGAACGAGCTCTTATCGAGTCGAGTGTAGAGTCGAGCCTAAACGAGCTTTTAAAATTTAGTCATTCATTAAAAATGTTAGTTAATTTTTCAAAAATATAAGTTATTTTATTCACAATAATGTAATATATTTACTATTTTCTTGTAAATAAATAAAGTTAACTAGATAGTTAATTCAAATATTACTAATTATTGTAAAAAAAATATAAGATATCTGACTAATAATCTTGTATTTTTAAGATAAATCACTTAATGAGCTTGCTCATGAGCTACCGAGTCAAGTACAGTCATGCTCAAGCTTGACTCGTTTAACTAAACGAGCTACTCAATTAATTATCGAACGGGCTTTTATCGAGTCGGTCGCCGAATAGCTCACGAACGGCTTGACTCGTTTACAGCTACCTCTAATACATATTTTAATTTATATTATAATTATTTTGTGTTCAAATTTTATGTAATACAAGAATCTGATCAGTTTAGCATTGTGAACTTAAAAAGGAATGAATATTGAGAAAGAAAATGGTTTTGACAAATTAAAAAAAAAAGAAAGAAAAGATTATTATTATCCATATTGTATGGAAATTTCTTATTCTGAGTAGATTTTCTCCAGAAAAAATAAATATATATGAGTAGATTACCACACAACCCAACTTACATTATTCCGCGGATCCCGGCAGTATACGTGTGTTCTCCCTCTTTTTGTCGATAATATATTTAATTATTGTATGTGAACATGATTAATTAATATCTTTACTTTATGTTAAGCATTTATTAATAATTAAAGATTCCTATTCCTATTCCTAATATCTATTGAATCTTGTCACCCAATCTTCAATACCTTGCCGAATTCATCTTCATTGCATCAAAATTTTGGATTCTTAAAAATTTTGTGGAACAATCACAGTTAATTAGAATATTCCATTAATAGCATTTATAAATTTATAATCGACAACTGACACAACTAAAAGCTGTAATTCATGAACATAAACTTGTATTGATTGATTATTGACAAATTTAACCATCAACTAAAATCATGGTTTAACGACTAAATTTTCCGTCGTTAAACGAAGGATTTTTTGTAGTGAATTCGATATAACATCACAAAAATACAATTTTGCCTTAAAAATCTCCGTCTAATTAAATACTAAGTTTTTAGAGAGTTTGTCACACAAAAGATATAGCACCGTCTAAATAAGCTCTACATTGCAGTGTGTATTATAATTGAAAATTCCAAGTCCATAACAAAAAAAATTGTAGATATTTATAAACATATAGAAATTGGAGCAAAACGAAATTTCCCCATTTATTTTCCAAATTCAAAAGTAGAATTCACATGTTGTGTACCAGTACAATAATGATTCGCTTCGAACGTACAACTCAGTCAAACTTCTTCATATATATTTATGTTCCATTTCTTTATAAATATTTGCCTTTTTTAGTTTTCGGATTGAAATGAATTTAGTGAAATTTTTAATTCGTGTGATCTATTAATTTAGTGGTGAGGATGGGAGTTTTCTATTTGAGTTTCACGTGAAACACTAGTTAGGTTTGATTTTGATTTCGCTGGCCTACGTGATCCCGCATGAACAGTTGGATGCTATGGCAAAATGTCATGTGGGTAGTGGAATCAATTCTTTTTTCTATTCTTTTTTAAAGAAGGGAGTTAATTCTTAAGTCACCAAATTTAAATGCAACTTAGAGGGCGGGTGTTTGGCTAACCTTATTTTAAAGAGCTTATAAGTTATTGAGCTTATAAGTTCCAAGAGCTTATAAGCTCTCTCAAAAGCTTATAAGATGTTATATCTCAAGAGCTTAAAAGTTGTCTAAGTGTTTGGATAATTGAGCTTATAAGCTCTTGAAATCTTATTAGATGATTGAATATTATTTGGTGTTATAAACTTGTTTTATTATGTAATTACATCATTCTCTCTCCCTTGTCTCTTTCTATCCACACTCTCTCTATTGGCTCTCTCCACACTCTTTCTGTCTCTCCTATCTTCACTGTATCTACTGTAATAATAATTATAATTTTTTTTTCAAAAAAAACCTATAAACTACTAAAAAATGTGCATTTTAAAAATTACTGGACATTTAATTGCATTTCATTTATGATATTATCAATATATTACACGTATTGAATAATATGACTAATATATAACATGTATTAATAGTGCTAGAGAAATACAATTTATAATTCAAAATCCAAATGTGGAGGAAAAAAAATCATTTTCAAACAAATATGAGAACAAATCGAGAGGAAAAGTGAGTACATACTACAGAGAGAGAGAGAGTTGAGATCGAGAGAGATTAGAGAGAGGGTAGAAAGAGAAAGTGGAGAGAGAGAAATGAGCGATAGAGAGAGTTGAGATCGAGAGAGATTAGAGAGAGGGTAGAGAGAGAAAGTGGAGAGAGAGAAATGAGCGATAGACAGAGCAGAGAGAGAGAAAGATATAGAGAGATTTTTTATATTTTCATAATTTTTATTTTCAGATTTTTTTTCCGTATTATTTTCATATTGTAGAATTCAAAAAAAATTACTTTATTTATTTATTTCAAATTATAAATTTAAAAAATAAAATAAAATGAAAAAGGGTGAAAATAAGTAAATAAAATGTTGCTTATAACATCTTGGCAAAAAAAAAAAGTTGGGGTAGATGAACTTTTTTTTAGGAACTTACAAGAGCTTATAAGCTCTTGTGGAGCTTATTTTGCCAAACAATTTGCAAGAGCTTATAAACTCTTAAATAGCTTATAAGTTGTTTTAAGGAGCTTGTAAGCTCAGCCAAACACTCTCTTAGTTACTTTCTTTTAGTTGTTGATAACTTAAGTTACAATTAGTGTATCTTCATTTGAGAGTACAACATTTTTTTTGGACAATAACTTTTGCCATGAATTATGCCTTTGTAACCGCTACTAATAATTGTTAATTGAAAATTATTAATGAATAATTACAATTAATTGCTATTGTAGTGTTAAAGGTATATATAAGTTGAGATTTTAGATAATTAAAAAGAAAAATTCTAAAAATGCCACATCATTATGAAAATGGATATGGTTGTTGTTGCTCTAATATGTTTTGCTATTAGTAATTGATATGATGTGTATGTATAAAATTATACATATAGTACAATTCATTTTCAGCAGATAATACATTTTCATTTATTAATTATATTGCGCTAAAATTTATTAATTTGTGTATGGATCTACTTTCTCTAGTAATTTTGTGTAATAATATTTTCCTTGATTAATGTATTTGAGCAGAATTCAGAGTACTTGATGGTTCGATTGATGTATTCACGAATTTGATCAATTTTCATGTTAGATGAGTATTCAGATATTTTTTACATTATTATTTACTTATTGTATACGTACTAACAATTTGTAATTGAATAAGTATAACTTTGTCGATCCCTCACACTTCAAATTTTCTGGCTCGACCACGACACTAGTTCTGTATTACCTCTATTTTAATAGAAACCTCGAGTAAGGCGGCATCCTGACTTAAAAGTGGACATAAAAATATTGATGACATTAAATAAGTATTGGAATCATGTTTTGGCTTATATACACAACATACATTAGGATTAAAGTAGTAGAGACGCGACATGACTGACTAAATAGTACAAATTAAAAAAAAAAAACATAAAAGTACAAAGACGTTACGTTAGTGAAAACACAGCTGGAACATATTTCCACAATATGTGACAATATATGGGTTGTTAATTTGGGAGTGCGTGCCCTAAAAAAATTAATAATAAAATAAAATTGGGGATGAGGATTGGAAAATAGCTAGCCACTTCGGATAGAGCAGCATACAATATAGGCTAGTCATACATATATCGCGACGTTATAATTAATATATTTTGTGCATGTATGGTCCTGTCGATGGAAAATTAACGAAGCGACTATGGATTAGTGCATACTATATCTTTTACTTTCTCCATTTACAAATTATTTGTCACATTTTGATTAGTAAGTATTTTAATATATTGGTTGAATATGTGTTTTTAGTATAATAAGAGTCTCATGTTTTATGTAATTTTAAATTGATTAATTGTGTTGTGAGTGGAATAAGGGTTTCATTTTGATGTAGTTTTAAATTAATAAAATGAGTCCAACAATGATGTTTTTGATAAATAATGGGGTCTATTACTAAAAATGAATACGACAAATTTTTTGATAGACGAACTAAAAAGAAAATTATAACAAATAGGTCGTGGACAAAATGAGTACATCTTATCTACTCACCTATGCAAGTCATGGATGATGTAGTATTATACACATGCCACGTGAGATTCGAATGAAATACGAGATAGATGGTCTAGAGTATGGATGAATGGTTTCACTTTAGGATTCTCTATGTCAAGATGGTTGTCTCACTCATATCCCATAATCTATATTTAATTAATTTTTTGTCAATTTTTTTCTTCAATTTCAATCTATAATGTTTTAGTATAATTTTATCATTATTAACTAAAGTTCATCCATCCGAATAGGATGTTTATATAATTTTTATATTTAATTTGCAATTTTTAAATTTTTAATTGATTGTTAGGATGGTTCATTATTTCAAAATTAGGGTATTTAAAATTTTAAATTCCATTTTTTTGTAATAAATATTAATTAAGATTAAATATATATCACTAAATTTATTTTTAAATAAATATTTTTAAAATACTGAAATTTATAGTAAGACACAAAATGAGTCAGATGTTGCGATAGAGTATCTCATCCGATCAAAGCATGCATGAATTGTCCCCCGCGGCGTTCATGGATAATTACGGGAGTCTAGAAAACTTCCTCGAATATTACCCGCTTAATTCCTCATTGGTATAGCTACGTATAAATAAAGAGAATATATCCTTACTCGACTAAGTCGAACAACTCCTACTTCTGAAAATTAAAGCAACACAAACACTAGCTACCTTCCTTCTACAGCAGCATCAATGGCGAGGAACGTCGACGACCATTGGATCCAAGAAAAGCTAGACGCCCCGATGCCGTTGATCGGTACGTACGTCGCTCTCGCCTCCCTTGCTTGCTCCCTAACAATGGCCGCCGATCTCCTCCATGGATTCTGGCGCAAGAAGCTCTGGTTTCCTTCCAAATATTTCTCTCTCAACGCCACTTCCATAACTCTTCTGGCAGTAGCTCTAAAGCTGCCCATCTATCTCACCACCAACATGTCGGCGCTCACAGACAGACTCACCAAGATAAGCAGCCTCGCTCTCATGTCAACCGCCATGGCCAATTTCATGCCGTCGTTGGGAGCAATGAACGACGGAGATATTCTGATCAACGTTACCGCATTAGCCATTCTCATTCTCACCGTTGTCGCAGATGTCTGCATCCAAATCGTCGGGACGCGGTCGTTTCTCCACCACCGCGTCCTCTTCCCGGAAGAAATCCTCGCTCTCATCTTCATGCTGCTACTCTTGCTGGTGTTAGGATCAACCGCGATAATGGTCCTAACCACCAAAAAATTTCTCCAGGCCAAGTACAGAGAGAAGCATAATTTGGCCTCGGCTCAAGAATTCTCCGACATGGGAGCGGCCATTGTCGACAAGCTGAGAAACCTCGTGAAGAAATATTGGGTGATGGCGGAAAGCAGCAGCCCTCAGTTCGTCGTTGCTCGTTCCTCCGCCTGCGCCGCCGCCGGCGTTATCTGCTTTGTAAACGCTCTGCTCCTGGCGCAGGCTATAGTTCGGACGGGGGCGGCGCATCGTAGCCTGAGCCTAACCGGTTCGAGCTACGGCTGCACCACGAAATGGATTTTAGCGGTGCAGACCGTTGGGGTGATCGTCGGCACCATTTCTGCTTCATTCAGATGGTTCGCAGCCGTACGAATCAGATGCTGCGGCGCAGATGACAGAACCTTAAGACACGAATTTAGAGTCGAGGATTATTGGACTCGGAAGCTTCTAGAATGGCAAGGAAATTCAATTCCTCACATAATTCAGCACCACAAGTGCAGAAAACAGATCTACCACGCGACACGACGCGTTGTAGATCTCGTCCTCGGAGCTCAAATCAGCATCGTTCTGTTTAACAAGCTACTATTTGTCATCTCATGTTTCATAACACGTGGAATTATCAAATTCATCCATATTTTGGAAAAATTTACAAATTCCGAAGATTCAACACAAAGACAAGTAGGCCACGAGGTTCTGCAAAACGTTAGGCTTTATTCTCTCCGCGTCGACGGGGTGGCGGATCTGCCGGACTACATGCTGCTGAGCATTCCCAAACAAGTTGATGAAGTACTGCAAGCAGCTAGAAGGCAGAAACCTTCCGGCCTAATCGAATTTCTGCGCGATTCCGACCTCAAATTCAAAGGTGTGGTTGGATTTGATAGCGATTGAGTTCCAAGCATACACAGGAAAGAACCAAAAAACTGCTGGTCTCTACCTGTGGTTACACTCACAAGCATTGCAATCGCGCTTCCAAATGTTGGTAAAAGCAAGGTTGATCAGCTAGTGAAGGATGTAAGAGACGGACTCTACTTTGTAAAGATCATCGAAAAAAACTTCTACGAGAGCGAAGAATGGAAGAACATAAGGGAAGCTTCTGATTTCTGGCTGAGAGTTGATCTTTTCCGAAAATGGCAACAAATCGATCTTGCTGAAATCTCTTCGACTAGTAGCGACTGCAAACATGCGCTGCAGAAGCTGGCGCACGATAGCAAAAGTATGGCGTCTGATTTGAAAACGGACATACCAGATTGCCCCATGTTCAACCCTGCTAACTGGTCGCCTGGGATCATCGCGGCCAACTCAATGTACAGGATCAGCAGCACGATTTTGGACGGCTGTGATGAAGAGAAGGCGCTGACAGATGAGGAACTGTTCGAGCAAATAGCTAGATTGATAGCGGATATATTGGCAGCTTGTCTCACTAATTTATCGCGCGTGATAGCGAAGAAGTGCCACCTCATAGCCATTGAGGAACGGGAGAAGAGCGTCCGTCACGCCGCTCTTCTCCTGGGAAAAACTGAAGAAATTCTTAAATTTCTTCAGCTTCGCGATTTGCCTGCTCGGCTGAATCCTGATCATAATGCTGCGTATATTGAGGAATGGCGCAGCGCGATGTTGGTGGAAATCGAGATGAGTTCGGACGCGATCACGCCGTCGGTCGGCAATGGTACGGCTTCTTCGGAAGGTGGAGGTAGCTGCTTGAGTGGGGCTGTCAAACTAATGGAGCATCTGCGGAGAAGTTTTCCGTGTCGGAATCTTGTATTGTGAATGTAGGTAGTGTTAATAATTGAAGGAGCCTTGCGTCCTAGGCTTTTTGTGATGTAGTAATATGTAGAATTTGGTTATTATTTTTTTTTTCGATTTATTATGGTTGCAGATAGTTTGAATTATTTGTGGATATGCATCATTCATGCACCCTATTATTCCGATATAGCGGCATACTGGAAAAAAAATCAGTGACGCTACACTATCTTTTTAAATTTGTGAGGACTATTGCAAAAAAAAAAAAAAAGTTGGACAAGCCTATTCGAAATTAATATAAATTGACTTGAGCCTACCCCGATCCCCTTCGTCCGCCCCGCCACTGCATGATTGAAGGAATGGGATTTTTTATATTTGAAGTTGTCATTAATGGGCAGGGCCGGGCCTACCCGAACTCATGGAGATCAAATGTAAATTTTCTTCATTTATACGAACACCTTATAAAGTATCAAATTAATAATAGAGCTCGTAATCAAAAAAGAAAAAAGAAAAATTCAAAAAAGGAAAATAAAGGTAAGTCCACTTTATCAATTTCCAAAGTCATGTAATAATAATAGGGGACCCTAATAATAGTAATCAGCAACGGCAATAAGAAAAATTACACAGCCCTTAATAATTGCATAAGAATTTTATGATTGCCAGAAAGTGATGTATAGCCAATAGATACACAGTATTGTATATATTGATAACCTTTTCCCGTGGCTAGGGTTTAAAAATTGGGAATTTTCTTTTTGGGTAAAGAAATATCAAATTGGAGAGAAATTGCGTTCACAATCGAATCATATGGAAAAATTGTTAAAGAAAGTTAGGTTTATGTATTTAACTTAACAATACTTTTGATCAAGTTTTTTTTTTCAAGTAAGAATGGTTAATTTCTATTAACAATTAGTAGTAATTATATTCTTCTTCGAGACACTTGCACATATACGAAATAACATTACATTTTTAATTGGATGCTTTATTGTTAGGAAACCAATGTCATAATTTAGCTAGTAATAAACATTCAATAATATCGGCAACTGATTTTTGTGTCTAAACTCTAAATGGTTAAAAATCTATGAAGATATCTCATTTTTTTTCGTTTAGATATATTATGATATTATTTCATACTAAAAACACATTTGCACTATCCAGTGGTGGTGAGATAGGTTTTTCTTTACCTTTTTCTTTTTCTTTTTGTTTTACCATGTGATCTAAGTTGACTCTAGTCAACATCTTTTCAAAATATTATTCCCTCCGTCCCTGATAAGTGTAGTCCACTTTCCTTTTTCGTCCGTCCCTCATAAGTGTGGTCCTTCCTTAAATGAATATGACCCACTTAAAATTTTACCCTTTTACCCTTTAAAAGTAAATAACATTACAACAAAGTGGGTCACATTCTCCACTCACTATATATCTACATAACATTCTTCTTAAAATCCGTGCCCCTCCCTCCGGACCACACTTATCAGGGACGGAGGGAGTACTATTTTCTTTCTTGCATAGAGGTTTCAAGAAATTAATGGATGCAGACAAATCCCAGACACGTCATCCACTGAAACATAATTCGTGATCTATCCACGAGTACAGAGTTTTTTTAGGCCACTAACTATGGGCGTTTTGCGAAAATAGGACAATCTTTTGCGGGCTTGCAATTTTAGGACAAAGTTTTCAAAATTAAGCATCTGCAGGCCAAAAAAAGCCCGATCGGGCTAAATCGCACGTGTTTTGCACGTGATCATACTTTTCTCGGTCCGGTGCTGATTTGGCTTCCAACCAAGTGCCACATCATGTGCCATCTCATTTTTCTCCAAAAAAAAATAATAATAAAATTAAAACGAAAACAGCTCACACAATTAACCCTCAAATCGCCGCCACCTCCGACAACCACCACCACCACACAGCCAACCACCACCATCGCCGCGACCTCCGACAACCACCACCTCTGCCTCTGGATGACTCTTCTAATCCTCCTCATCCTCCTCCTCGCCGCCGTCGCAGGCGGTGTATTTTACGTTATCTACCGCCCGCACCGGCCATCGTTCTCCGTCACCTCGCTCCAGCTCTCCAGATTTAACCTCACCGACACCGCCTTCAACGTCACGCTCATCGCGCGAAACCGCAACAGCGAAATCACGTTCTTCTACCATCAGACTTCGAAATTGGACTTGTTTCTTTTATAGTTTCGAGTAATTTCGGAGTAGTTCATGAGCCTCGAGAAGCGTCCAGTATTAAAAAGGTTGGTTAAAAAACGCGCCAGATCTGGAAGTGGGAGTGATGAAATATTAGGACAAAATCGGAAAAGTTAAAAGTTGTTAAAAAGAAGTTGATCAAAAGGGGCCAAAAACAAGACCATAATTGAAAAGAGAGAATCAATGTTGGATGCTAATTAATATTCAGACAGTCGTGTCTGCTAACCACGTCACTAATTTGGTTTATGCACCCGCGGCTAACGAAATTTCCAGAAATTTTATGCCCCTTCAAACTTTGAAATATTAGTACAGTATCAACAAGTTCTCGTTTGGTTTGATTGATAAGGATCAATAAAATTTAATGAATAAAATAATCTAATCTAATCAAATATTTGATTTTTGAATAATTTGTTCATGATGGATAACTTGGCACTTGATCCTATCACCAACTGAGTGATAATTTATCCTCCAAAATTTGTTGTGATCATACAATCCATCTAAAAGTACCATAATCCTAATCTTAACCAGTCAATTCAAACACAAAATTAAAATAACTCACAAAATGCAATCACATCCTATCATATTTTATCATATCCTATTTTATCAATCACATCCTCTAAACCTAATTAATAAAGCTTAAATGTATTTTGTTTTCAAATCTAGAGTACGGTTTAACGAAGTTTAAATGTATTTGTTTTCAAATCTAGAGTGCATCGATTTTTCAGTAACGAAAAGGGTTGAAGATCCTCTGCAGTGCTTAGCACCATGTCGTGCACTAAAATAAGAAGAAACTGAACATTTAAAAAAAATTAAAAATTAATTAAAATGTTTTTGTGCACATCATTGTATAATTTGTATTTGCACTGTAGAGGATCCTTGCACTAACGAAGAGTGTTTGAATTCCACCTAGATTTTGCAAAATATATAAAATAATGATGTGGTTTTTCATATTAATTACAAGCCACCAGCTCGAAAGTGAATTACAATAATTCGGTATTAATATATCAAAGTTGAAAAAATGTTGTAAATTTTAATTGATCGAAATTTTGGGTATCAAAGTGTAATTTTTTCAGCCGGATAATGTATCGATTTATGTTACACTTAGTTTTACTTTGTGTTTTTGTATTTCTTTTGTAAATCATTATCTTTAATATATATCTTCATTTATATTATATACTCTCCGTCCATTAAATACGTACATATCACAATTTTCTTTTTGAGTCGTCCACCAAATACATATCACTTTCTATTTTGGGACAATACCACACACTTCTTCATTATTTTAAATAGGGATGTCTAAACGGGTGGCGGGTAATCGGGTAGTGTTGTACCGACCCGATACCCGACGGGTATTGGATACCCGATACCCGCATATTCGGATAAACGGGTCGGGATACGGGTTGAGTTTTTTAAAAATTTACGGTATCGGGTATACCCGATTCGGGTACCCGAATATACCCGAGTTTTGAATTTATACAATATTATATTACTTTAAATTAAGTTAATTAACTTTTAGGATACAAATCTATGAGATATATTTATGGTTTTAGTTTATGATTAATAGTGTTGGTGACATTTTTTAATTTTAAATTGGTATACATTTCTTGTTTCTTTTGGTTACAGATTGTTATGGTCATTGCTACGAGTTTAGTATTTTATAATTTAAATTTGATATAATGTGATCCGACTTTATAAATCAATAATACCTCATGATGTATGAATATATCGTATTGTTCTTCTATATATATTAGACATTGCATATATATAGTGTAAGACATAAATTGAATAATGTTGAATAATTATTTTAGGCATAACATAGAACATAAATTAAATAATATCGGGTAATTCGGGTACCCTAATACCCGATTGGGATACCCGCTTTGGGTATTTGGGTACCCGATTTTTAATATAGGGTCGGGATAGGGTATAATAAATTTGGAAAAATCGGGGTCGGGTACCCGACATTTTCGGGTAGGGTACCCTACCCAACCCGTTTAGACACCCCTAATTTTAAACCTCACAACAATTCACTATCTACCTAACATTTATTAAAACTCGTAATATGTGATATCTATGTATTTCATGGACGGAAGGAGTATAACTTTGTTGATCGATCCAACTTCAAAATTTCTAGCTCGACCACTACAGTAGTTCTGTTACTTCTGTATTACCTCTATTTTAATAGAAACCTCGAGTAAGGTGGCAATTTCCTGACTGAAAAGTGAACATAAAAATGTTGATGGCATTACACAGAAGTATTTGAATCATGTTTTGGCTTATATCCAACATATAGTAGGATTAAAGTAGTCGGGACATTCCAAGTAAAAAAAAAAAAAGTAGTAGGGACACGTACGGCCTCATGACTGACTAACTAGTACAAGAAACACATTAAAAGTACAAATACTAGTGTGAAAACACAGCTGGAGCATATTTCCACAATATGACAAAATATGGGTTGTTAATTTTGGGGATGAGGAAAATAGCTAGCCACTTCAGATAGAGCATACAAGATATGCAACTCATACATAAATCGCGACGGTATAATATAGTTGTGCATGTATGCATGGTCCTGTCGATGGAAATTTATCGAAGCAACTTTGGATTAGCAGTACATAACTACAAGAAATTAAATTTTTAGCCACACATATTTTGCCACACATAGTAATGTGTGGTAGTTTAGCCACACATAATTAAAATATGTGTAGGTGAATTAAGTTGACACTTTTTATTAGTTATTGACATTTAATATGTGTGGGTAAACATATTTAGTCACATTTATATTTTAACATTTTATTTTATTATTTTAACTTTAATTTTGTTTAACAACATCATTTTAATTCATACTGACGTGGAAAATGGATACAAGCTATTAGCCACACATAATTATAAATTAGTTGTGCGTAGTTAATTGTTCATACAGTTACTATTATATTGACATTTAATATGTGTGACTAAACATATTTAGTAACATTTATATTTTAGCATTAATTTATATGTTTATTTTTTATTTTTATTGAACTAAGTTATTTCCAAACTTTTTATATATAGTGACGTGGAAATTTAATAGTATAAGTTATTAGCCACCCATAAGTATAAATTATTTATGTGTGGTTAATTAATCATATAATTACTGCATAACAATTAATTTTTAAATATAATAACATAAAAATTAAAATTTTTGCTAGCAAAATAAATAGATTTAAAAACTAAAAACTTAAAAGCTTGTTTCACTTTCACCGCCCCACTCCAAATATAATCCTTCCAAAATTCATAACCCGCGTAAACCAAAAATTCAAAGATGTACTAATGCCGTTATTTTATTTACCTCAATTTCTTAAATGGTTCGTGCCCTATTCGTCTCGTGTGTCTCATATTATTTGTTCTAATCTTCTTCCCCAATTTTCTTTTTCCCCAATAAGATTCCGTCTTCATCTCAACATCCATGGCGGCAATAGAGATAAAAGCAGAGGTATCGGTGGCAGCGGAAGTCGATCGGCTCTGAATGCTTGCAGACAGTGAGAGCGACCTCCATAGCTGATAGTACCGGCCTCATGATGTGATAGTACCGGCCTCATCCTGGGCCTGACCTAAGGCTAAATGGGCCTATATATCAAAGCTCGGCCCACAGAGTTCGGCCCAAACAAAGTCAACATCTGCCTTGAAGACCAAGTAACGAAACCCTACTTTGGAAGAAGATAGAATTCTACTATGAATGGGAATCGGATATGCATGTATTAAGAAACTAGATATGTATAAGGAGTCCGATCCCTAGAAGGATTAGGGCTTAATCCAAGGCTTATAAATAGATGCGAGATTAGAGGTGTAAGGACATTCAATACTCATTGTACTCTCAAGCATAATAAAAGCTCTCTATATTCTCTCCCGTGGACGTAGATCACATCGATCGAACCACGTAAATCCTTGTGCCATCGTGTTATTATCTCTTTTAGCTACTTTCGCAAACCCTAGATTTATCATTGGCGCCGTCTGTGGGAAAGATCGACGGTTCTTTCGTAGCTGATTTATGATGGTAACGCGATCACAAAGCGTGCGGGAGGCCCAAAGCCATTGCGGGAATCCTAACGAAGCAGAAAGCCGCCCCATAAGCAAGGAGAATCGCCAGAAAGGCAGTTCGGTTCCAAAGGAGAGGCACACCAGTGACCTAATAGAAGGAAATCCCTACGAAGGGATGCCCGCGCTAGAGTACATCCCTCAGAGAAACCCACCGCAAAATCGGCATCGGAGGACACATAACGGACAGTCCTTCAGAACGGGTGATACTCCAGAAGGGTACGTCGAAGAAATCAACGACGAGTCAGAGCCGAAGGAATCCGAGTCGAAGGAGGATGATCTCTCCAGAGACTTTGACCTTGCCACCACCTACACCGCCGCCGAATTCGCTAAAGCGAACAAGGAGCATTTCAAACGCTTTCTCGAGACGACCCGGATGTCTTCCATACCCGAGGCTAGGGAGAGTTCCATGCAAAAATCCCTACCTAAAACTCCTCACCACACCAGGAGGCAGGAGCCAGAACCGAGGGAAAAGCATGACACCCAACGGGCTCCAAACCAGCGTCAGAGTCCATGCCCGCAGCGGAGTCCCAGGAGACATCACATCCAAAGATGACATCGGAGCCCCAGAAGAAGCCGAAGTCCGAGCTATTGCGAGAGTCGCAGTCCCTTGAGGAACCGGCACCGACGTGAAAATGAACCAGCTCGACTTGTCAGCCCGTTCACCGATGAGCTGCTTGACGCCAAACTCCCCACGGTGTACAAATTGCCAAACATACCAGCCTACAATGGGCTAGATGATCCCCTTAACTTCTTAACGCGTTTCAGGTACAACATGCACAACCAGGGTCTCAGAGAGGAACACATGTGCAAGCTATTCCCCGAGATGCTGATCGATTATGCCCGAGCTTGGTTTGACAGCCTCCCAACTGGCAGCGTGGGGTCCTGGACCTATTTGGAAAAAATCTTTAAGCAAAGATTCCATATAAAGGTTCAGGCTCGCCGAGACACAGCCTACCTCCTATCGGTGAAGCAAAAGGACAAAGAATCTATAAGGGAGTACGCTTCCAGATTCATGCAGGAAAGCTTGAAAGTCGATAAAATCGACGATGTCTTCCTCATCTCGGCCTTCCGAAATGGGGTTGCTCCTGGGTCCCTGAACTAGGAGCTCGCTAAACAGAAACTTGAGACAGCTCAGGACATGTGGGGGGTTGTATACCAGTTCGCTGATGGCCAAGATGCGGACCGATTAAAGCGGGAAGAGACCGAGAAGAAGAGAACTGAAGGTGATCGAGGTCGGAATGATCGTGATCGGAGAAGTGCTCACGAGCGCCTTCAAAGAGGACCTATCCAGTCCCGGCTCGGATCATGACCTATCCAGTCCCGGCTTGGACCTCGGGTGGGATCAGAGCCGTCTCAACGGCCTCTATTTGTGAAAACGAATGCTGAGATTTTCGCACTCCACGAGGACTGGTTCACTAAGCCGCGTCCTATGTCGGGGTCTAAACCTCGGGACAGAAACAAACACTGCTCTTTCCATGATGACCATGGGCACCACACGGAGGACTGGCGCGACCTCGCGGAACAAATAGAGAGGTTAGCCCAAGAGGGAACTCTGAAGAAGTACAAAGCCGGGGGGAAGAAAAACATAAAAGGAAAACGGAAATGAGGACAGGGTCGCTGTACTCCAAACAATAAGCGAGCTAAGGTCGATCACGACGAGGAGGATGACGACCCTCAGTACGACGCACCACAATACGACGGAGTAGTCTCAACCATCACCGGACTACTCCCAAGCACGACGAAAACTAAGTTGAAGGCAGAAGCTCGCAGACCACCAGTCCCATCAGGTGAGAAGCAAACAAAAAAGAGGTTCAAAAGGGGAGAAACAGTCACATTCTCTGAGGATGATCCTGTGCCTACAGCTACACCACACAATGACGCCCTGGTGATACAGGTCGGAGTGGCCAACAAGATGGTCCATCGCGTATTCATCGATAGTGGGGCCAGTGTGAGCATCATCTTCCAACACTGCTTGGATAGGATGGGCCTCGATCCAGCTCGGGTGAACTTCACGCCCCTGCCCCTCAAAAGCTTTACACAGCACGAGACGCGACCTGAGGGGACCATCGCGCTCGATGTTGCCATTGGCAGCCCGCCAACCAGCATCAATAAACTGATTCAGTTCTACGTAGTTAAAGCGAACTCCCCCTACAACATCATACTGGGTCGATATTGGCTAAATGTAGTCAGAGCCATCATTTCGCCCTACCACTTGCTGTTGAAGATCCCGACCTCGGTAGGAATCCTTACTGTCCGAGGTGACCAGACGAAGGCCAAGAAATGCATGCAGGTTGCTCTCCGAGGCCAACCACAAGCATAGCAGTCAAAGTATCCCAAGGAGTTGGAAGAAACAACGTCGATCCCAGACACCTCGACGGAACAGGTTCCCTTATCCGGAACAAATCCAGCGAAAGTCGTCAAGGTCGGCTTTGCAGGGGGACCTCAAACTCGTATGCAGGTAATCCAGCTCCTTAGGGAATATCAAGACGTCTTCGCCTGGTCTCCAACAGACATGACGGGGGTGTCGTCGGAAATCATTACGCATAAGCTTAACATTAACCCGAACTCAACCCCGGTCAAGCAGAAACGGCGATCATTTGCTGCCGAACGAAATCAAGTTATCTACAACGAGGTGCAGCAATGGTTGAAAGCAGGGCTTTTGTTTGAAGTCAAGTACCCAATTTGGTTATCTAATCCGGTAGTGGTAAAGAAAGAAGAAGGAGAGTGGAGGATGTGTGTAGATTACACCGACCTCAATAAAGCTTGCCCAAAGGACTGCTATCCTCTCCCCAACATCGATGAAAAGATCGAATCCTTAGTGGGACACGAAGTATTCTGCTTTCTCGATCTCTACAAAGGATACTATCAGGTTCTAATGGATGAGAGAGATGCGATCATGACAGCTTTCGCAACAAGCTTCGGGGTCTTTGCATTCAAATATATGCCCTTCGGGTTAAAGAATGCCGGGGCAACATACCAGCGAATGGTCGATTTCCTCTTCCGAGATCATATCGGCAAGATTGTCGAAGTATACGTAGACGACATTGCCGTCAAGAGCAAAGAAGAGGCTTCGGCGGTGAGCGACCTACGAACTACGCTCAACATACTAAGGCAGGCGAACCTCAAGCTGAACCCAAAGAAGTGCACTTTCAACGTGCGATCTGGAAAATTCTTAGGGTGCTGGATCTCGCCAGAGGGTCTCAAAGCCAACCCGCTGAAGGTTAGAGCCGTGCAGGAGATGAAGGTACCCCGAACTATCCGCGACGTGCATAGATTGACAGAATGTATAACCGCGCTAAGTCGTTTCCTCTCCAAGGCTGCCGAGAAACAGCTCCCATTTTTCAAAATTCTCAAGAAGGCATCGGAATTTGGATGGGGACCAGAGCATGAGCTAGCCTTTGGGGAGCTCGAGCATCACCTCGGGGACTTACCAACCTTGTCAGTCCCCCAAAAGGAAGAACCCCTTTCTCTATACATCACAGCATCGGGGGAAGCAATAAGTGCAGTGTTGGTCCGAGACGAAGGAGATCGGCAGCTACCGGTGTACTTCATCAGCCGAGTTCTAAAAGACCCCTGAAACGAGGTATCAGCCTCTCGAGAAGGTCGCTCTAGCCCTGATAAACACAGCTCGACGCCTAAAACCCTACTTCCAAGCTCACCCAATACAAGTTTTGACCGATCTACCACTTCGGCAAGTTCTCACTAAGCCAGAAGCTTCAGGAAGGATCGCGAAATGGGCAATCGAGCTAGGAGAGCATTCTATATCGTTCGGTCCCCACCGAGCTATAAAAGGGCAGGCTTTGGCAGACTTCCTCGTAGAAGCTCAGTATAAGGACCTCGAGGAACCAAAAGAGATCAAAGCCAAAACCGAACTCCAAGAAATCCCAGAAAAAACACACCCGGACGGCTGGGAGATGTATGTAGATGGAGCTTCGGGAAAGAAGGGAAGTGGAGCTGGCATACTCCTTATCAGCCCGGAGAAAAAGGAATTGACATACTCACTGCGATTCGAGTTCCCCACTACGAACAACGAAGTGGAATATGAAGCCCTTATTGCCAGACTGCGTCTCGCCCAAACCCTCCAGGTACGAGCTGTCAAAGTCCACTGCGATTCCCGAGTTGTAGTCAACCACGTGCTGGGGAGGTACGAGGTGAAAAGTGAGAAGCTGAAGAAATACCTGGAGAAGGTAAAGCTCCTAGAACAAACCTTCCAGTTCTTTAAAATAGTTCGCATTCTCCGAAGCCAAAATACCCGAGCTGACGAGCTAAGCAAGCTGGCGAACTCCCTCACTAGCTCGACGCTAGTAGAAGAAGTCCGAAACAGGAGTATAGAGGAGGCAGAAGTCAATGCGATCATAGAGGACGACCCAAATTGGATGACCCCCCTAATAAGATGTTTGGAGAGCGGGGAAGTGCCCGAGGATAAGACGAAGGCTAGAAAAATTCTAGCCAGATCCACACAGTACGTCCTCGAGGGAGGGATCCTCTATCGAAAGTCATATTTACAGCCTCTCCTAAGATGTGTTGGACCAAGGGAGACAGACTACATATTAAATGAAGTACACACAGGATCGTGCGGAAGCCATATTGGAGCTCGGATGCTAGCTCAGAAGGTCATGCGATGGGGGTACTATTGGCCAACAATGGCAAAAGATGCGGAAGAATTCGTGAAAAAGTGCCTAAAATGCCAGCTGCATGCCAGAGTGACAAGACTACCCCAGACCGACCTCTCTACTATGCAAAGCCCGTGGCCATTTATGGAGTGGGGCATTGACATCGTAGGACCTTTCTACCCAGCACCTAAGCAAAAACGGTTTCTAATAGTTGCCGTCGACTACTTCACCAAATGGGTCGAAGCTGAACCTTCCACAAAAGTCACAAGTGAGAAAGCCGTTGACTTCGTCTGGAAAAACATCGTGTGCCGGTTCGGAGTACCGAGAGTCCTTATCTCGGATAATGGCACGCAATTTACGAGTAGAGAATTCCGAGAATTTTGTGAAGGACTCAATATCCAGCGAAATTTCACCTCGGTCAACCGACCTCAAACTAATGGCCACACCGAGGTCACCAACAGGACAATAATGAACGGACTCAAGGCCCGCCTAGAGAAGGACAAAACGGAGTGGATCTACAATCTCCAAAACGTCTTGTGGTCATATCGGACTACACCCCGAACTCCAACGGGAGAAACCCCGTATCGTTTAGTATACGGGTCAGAAGCAGTCATACCTGTCGAGATCGGAGCACCCAGCCCCCGCGCTATCAATTTCTCCGCCGAAGCTAACGAAGAACAGCGCCGAACCGACCTGGACTTATTGGAGGAAAAAAGGAAACAAGCCAGCATAAAAGAAGCTCGGTACAAACAGCAGATGGCTCGATATTACAACCAAAGGGTTAAACCCCAACAGTTCCAGGTCGGTGATCTTGTGCTTCGAAACAATGAGATAAGCCTTTCAGAGAAGCTCGGCAAACTCGAAGCCACGTGGGAAGGGCCCTACAGAGTATACGAAGTCCTCGGCAAAGGAGCTTACAAAATCGCCTATCTTTCGGGCGAGCTAATACCCAGAACGTGGCACATCGCCCATCTAAAGAGATTCTTCGTATAAGCAGCAAAGTCTTGCATATAGAGTCTTAGGTTTTCTTTTTGTCCTTAATGTTTTGTTTTTTTACGAGCTCGTCAAAACTCTTTTTTGTTTTGGTCTTTTTTAATAAAATTTCTTTTTCATCTTGCATCTTGTGTCTTTTGATTTGCTTATACGAAGTATCCATAATATAAAAAATCCCCTCATAAGGTCGAACTACGGTTCCCTTGCGTGGTCAGTGATGACCCGACATGGGGTAATAATATCCTATAATGCACAAAGGAAACCCTTTCCGAGGTCCGAGCTCGTCTCCCTCCAAAAAGGAAGATCCCACGAGGTCCGAGTCAAACTCCCTCATAAGGATAATTAGTTCTCAACTGGGGTCGGAACCAAGTTCTCCCGGAAGAATAAAATACGAAGTCCGAACCATGGTCCCCTTTTCAACACAAAGAGGTCCGAGTTCAACTCCCTCAAAGATGCAACGTCCAAATAAACCAAGGAAGCCATCTTCACAAAAGACAGGAAGTTCAAAAACCAAATATATATTTCTTTATTTCTAACTATTTGAAACAGTTTGTATGTACATAAATTACAGGCAGAATCGAGCTAATCTATGGGGGAGGATGTTTCTTGCTAAAGCTAAGCCAATCTTCCTCAAATGAGGAAGGCCCCAAGAGATCATCAATCGAAATTCGGCCCCGTCCCCGACCTCGACTTCTTCCAGCAGGAAAATTTCGACCTCGCGGGGTCGCCGAACCTCGGCTAACAGCTCGGCTACCTTGGCTCGGGCCGACTTGATGTCCCCGCGAAGCCGTTTTCACCTCGCGGGCAGGCATTGTCCGAGAGGAAGAATGAATGGCCGCGCCCGCGCCATTTGCCAGAAGCGCACGTAACTTAGGTCGGCGGTCCAATATACACTTATACCTACCCGCACTCTCTTTCAGCATGTCAAAAGCACCCTGAAGTCCAAATGACTCGGACCCGAGTGCTTCTTTCAGCTCGAGATATTGCTCCAAGTCTTCTTTCGTCTTCAATTCCGCCTCGGATATGGTGATACCACCGCCACGACGGATAATATCTTCATATTCGGCATGCTCCTCGGCGATCTTCTCATGATCCTTGGGAATGCGGCCAGCTCGACCTCGGGCAACTTCCAACTCTTCCTCAGCCTGAAGAAGCTTAGCCTGAAGCAAATCGGTACTTTCTTGAAAAGCAAGCCGCTTGACCTCAACCTCCTCACAAAGCGCCTCGAACTTCACCTGCCACTCCTTCAGCTCGGCTTCTTGGGATTTCAACAGAGTACACTTTGTGCTGAAAAGCTTCTCAGCTCGGCGGCATTTCTCCCTCCATTGATGAGCAATGGATCGTTGTTCAAGCAGATCTTGTGAAATGAGAGCTATTTGAATGCGTACAGAAGAGACACCGACATAATCCAAGGTCTACACGCAAGAAAAGAAAAGCAAATTCCATTGATTCGAGAATGCTAAGTACAAAAAAATACAATGTACAAATGCAAAAAAAAAAAATAACAAACTAAACATCGCCGACCTCCTTGTTTTGAGAAGGTGGCTGCTCGGAGGGGAAATCCTCCACATCCTTGACAGCGGTCGGATTTTCACCAGTCCCGGCCTCCCGCTCCTCCTCCACTTCCTCTTCCTGGTCCTCGCCTTCTTCTTCCTCGTCGCGAAGAGAATCAAAAGCAGCGTCCAGGTCGAGGTCCCGATCTACCGAGCAGTCAGCAATCTGCTCGACAGATAGCAGCGTGGACGAGCCGGCAAGATTTTCCAGGACGAAAAACTGACCGAGGTGATCTCGAACCACTCTGGCATACCGGGAAGGGAGAGCTTCATCCCCTAGCCGCTCGAAGCCATACTTGGAGACGTCCAGGTCGGGGAAGTCCTTGGCAGCCCTCTCCAAAGCAGCCACGGCAAAGTTCCCGTTGATAAGCGTGGCCAAGTCATTGGCAAGCTCGGAGAAACTCTCCGACAACAGGAACCTTTTTGTATAGGCCCGGAGGAGCTCACCTTGGCTAGCCGTAAGGTTGGCCTCCCGGTCCTTCGCCGCATTCAGCTCGGACTCAAGCTTCCGAGCTCTCTCGGCCTCCGCCTCGACCCTCGCGAGCTGAGCAACCAGCTCGGACTTGACAGCTTTCATGCCCTCTTCGGCCTTGATCAGCTCGGCCTCAGTCTTCTTCGCCCGGGCATTGGCCGACATCAGCTTTTCGAAGTATTGGCTTTTCTCGTCCTCGTGTTTCGAGGACATCTCCCCGACGCTGTTCTTCAGCCATCCCACGAACATATCGAGACCCTGCAGTAGGAATGCAGTTAGATACACAGGCAAGACTTAAGGAAAATTATGTCATGAAATCAATAAGTCTTCACCTCGGGAAAAGGCAGACCAGCCAGCTTGTTCGGAGGAGCTACCGGGCTCGCGTCACTTCCCGTGACGTCGATAATGTCCACCTCGACCTGGCCCCCGACCTTCGCTCGTTTCTGAGGTGGTTTGGGGGAAGGAGAGCGAACATCTGTCGCGGTAGGATCTGTAACCTCAGCTCGCTGAACCAGGTCAGACGAGGAAGCAGATCGGCCTGACGACCTCGGCCTCTTACCCCCTCGAGCTGCGGCCTTGACATCGGCTCCCTTTATCTTCCCGAACTTCACTGCAAATACAAAACAAGAGAGAGTTAGGACGATAGATAAACAAAGAACAACAATCCTAATAGCACTAGCGGGGCCTCACCCGTCGCCGGATCCACCATACTTTGGGGCTCATTCGGGCTCAACTCCGCTTTAGCTAGGGAATCTTCATTGTAGCTCTCCTCAAAAGGACCGTGATCCCTCATCGCTTTCACAGCGGTCTCCACATCCTTATCCACCTCTTCTATTACCCACTCGTAAGGCTTTTCTAGCCTCCAAACCAGGTCGACAAAACTATTGTGGCGGCAAAAGAAAAATTTCTTGTGCCATTTATCCACTTTATTTTGAGTTCGCCCCTTGAACTCAGTCCGGGCAGCGGCATAGTACCAGCCCCCCGCCTTTTTGAAGACAAAGAGCTCGTGAATGAGCTCGGCAGATATTAGGTGACCCTTATCTATCGCTGCCACACCCAAATCGGTGAATTGCCTGAACGAATTCGGCATTATCTGCCCTAACGCTAAGCCAAGCTTCTTCTGGAGCTCGGAATAGGACTCAGGGAGGGGTAGTCGAAGACCAGCGTGCAGGCTATCCTCATAAATAGTAACAAATCCCATCGGGGGAGAGCAAGCCCTATCCTCTGGGCGAGGCTCTATTAATTCAGCCTCGATAGGAAAATTATACGTTTGGGCAAGAAACCTAATCCTAGATTTGTTTAAGGTTGAGGGGTAATCAGCCACTTTCCCCTTCACACACGGGGGCACTATTAAAGTTTCGACAGAAGGAGTAGCAGATCCTAATGAAAAAATCCTAAAATCAACGCTTCTACTCAAGCCTACTGCCGGCGGAGATTCGCGACCACTACTACTAGACTGAGAATGAGAGGTCATACTTACTTGTGAAAATGAGCGGAAACATTCTGGCACGGTTGTCAACGGAAACCCCAACGGCGTGAGCACCGGCGGTACGGGAAGCAGTAAATCGGGGATTTTGGGGAAGAAGGTAAAATTTCTGAGCAAGAGATTTTTCTGCTAATGATGGCGGATGTGAAATAGTGTGATAGGGGCAGAAACGTTTCAACTTCTGTGGATATACATTTGAATCTCGTTGTTATATCTGACACACGTGTAAACGTGGGCCCGCCTTTCTCGGAAAATGAACCGTCCCTCAACAAAATTCAAACGGCCCACTACTTTCCCCGCCCTCTAAATTGGGTATGGGCCGTGTCTACTGACCTACCAACCCAACTTAACAAAGCCGTTGATACTCAGATCGCTCATCTTGTTCTATCTGCTACTTCAACTCGGAACATAAGCTCGGTAATTCAGCACATATAGGTGATTTGCGCGATCAATCACCTCGGCAATTAGACCTCATAGTCTGCGTCTACATGTCTTCTTTCCTCTTTCTTTTTTTGGGGGAGGGGATGTGATAGTACCGGCCTCATGATGTGATAGTACCGGCCTCATCCTGGGCCTGACCTAAGGCTAATTGGGCCTATATATCAAAGCTCGGCCCACAGAGTTCGGCCCAAACAAAGTCAACATCTGCCTTGAAGACCAAGTAACGAAACCCTACTTTGGAAGAAGATAGAATTCTACTATGAATGGGAATCGGATATGCATGTATTAAGAAACTAGATATGTATAAGGAATCCGATCCCTAGAAGGATTAGGGCTTAATCCAAGGCTTATAAATAGATGCGAGATTAGAGGTGTAAGGACATTCAATACTCATTGTACTCTCAAGCATAATAAAAGCTCTCTATATTCTCTTCCGTGGACGTAGATCACATTGATCGAACCACGTAAATCCTTGTGCCATCGTGTTATTATCTCTTTTAGCTACTTTCGCAAACCCTAGATTTATCAATAGCCGCTAGTTAGCAACTTCCTTCTTGTCGTAAATCCATTCCACCAATTCTCTCCTTATCCTTCCATCTAATCGATTTTACCATCACTATTTCATTTATGCTTTAATTTGAATAGTTATTTATCATCACTATTTTGTTTATGCTCTAATTGAACGGTTTTTCCTATCTTTAACAGCGATGAATTTTGCTGTAGAAAAAAGGAGAGAAAGGAAGGAAGAAAATTGGCGTCGGATATTTAATACTTCTAACTGAAGTTTTCCTCGGGTTCGAGATGTGATAATCTTCGTCTGGAAAGACGTTTAAATAACAATCAGGTTTGTACGTCACTATTTTTATGTGTGTTTGTGCAATTTTTTCCCTTGTGTTTGAGGACACCCTTTCTTAGTTCGTTCTTGTTTGATTGAACTTGATTGTGTTAAAATGGCCAACACAAGACCTACTCATAAGTGTGTATTTTGGTTGTTCAGAAGTTAAGTTTTCTATGATTTTATATGGATATAATGCACAATTAGGTGTGCTTTTATGCAGGAAATGCAGATTTCGGTTGTTGATATATTTGGATGAAATAAGTCGAAAATGATGGATTTTATGTCCAATTATAGAAGATCGAAGTCGAAGATGGAAGAGAATTAAATGGGCCGGGCTTTATTATTTTGTAATCCTTAAACAATATATTTAGATACCTATTATATTTAGAATTCTATTATTTAATTATTTCCTAGGTTATTTAGGATAGATTAGCTTTCAATTAAATACTTACTTTCAAATCTTATTAGCGGGGAGGAAAAAAGCAGACGTGAGATTGGAGAGCAATTAGTTTTGAGTTTTCAATTCCATAGTTTAGTTTGTATTTTTCCCTTACCTTTATTTTTCTATTAGCCGCCATTAGAGAAGACACGCGCATAGATTTAGGGAGCAAATTACTTTTGGAGATTTTAGCTTAGCATTGTTTTATTTTAGTTAAATTAGAGATTCAAGCTTGTGGAATTTCGACTTTGGTTCGGTGGCGATTTCTTGTTTTTGTTTAATTTCATTCGATTACTTCATGCCTTCTTTATTTTATTTTATTCTGTTTAATCTTATTAATATGTGTAGCTAATTTCTGATTCGGCGAGAATATTGAAGCACTAGTTTAATAATCTGTGAGATCTAATTGTTCGTATAATTAATTTCCTAGGGTTTCGATTTATTCCTTGTGTTTAAAGTTAATTCTGATTTTATTTAAGCCTGATCAACTTAGATTTAATTGGATTATAGTCAATTAGTTCCCCCAATCCGTAATTGTTGGAATAGGGCTAATTAGTGATAAAAGCTACCATGTTCGTAGTAGGAATAAATTGGTAGGCGGGTTATTACTTGCGTTCTTGGGTAATTCGTCTAAATTGGGTTCCTTCAGATCTAAAAGCTATTAGAGCATTAAATATAGGTCTGGTATCTCCAGCTAGGTTGTGTTTTAATAAGGGAAATAGTTAGGTCTGGCGTCTACAGCTAACTATCGATAAAGTACGTAGGAATTGGGGTATGTCTGCTGCATTCACGGTACCCTATAACTGATTGGTTCTTGGGAATTAATTAATCTTTGCATCGATCATCAGAGCTTAGACTAGTGTGAATTTATTTGAAGCCGGATTGCTTTTCTTTTGATTATATTCTCGTTTGCTATTTTAGTTCATTTCTTTGTCTTCTTAGTTTATAGTTAAAATCTCTCAATTTAAGGCATGGTGGCTACACCAAAACTCGATTTTTAGGAAAAATAGGTGAATTTCCGTTCTCTGTAGTTCGACCCTGCTTGTTGCTATACTAATTTAATTCTGAGCGAGTTGCAGGAATTATTTGGTGGCATACGATGACACCAAATTGGCGCCGTTGCCGGGGAACAGTGTTTATTAATTTATTTTTCCTATTGATCTTTGGTTACTTTTCTGTTGTTTATGAGCAGGGCCTCTAACCCGGACCTTCTATATCATCCTGAAATTGAGAAGTTCGCGAAACAGTTGAGGAAGGAGGCCAAGCTTAAGAAGCAGCAGAATCTGTTGGAACCGCAAGGTGATCCGTCTGCCCCAACGGAAGCTATTTACGAGTATGACAGTAGTGTTCCAGAAGCTGAAAGTGTTCCGTTTGCCTAAACGGAAGGTATTTCTGAAGCAGAATCAGAAACCGAGGAAGAAGTGAAGTCGACTTTCGTCGCGATTACTGAAGGCGACATGGCAGATGAATATCCAAGATTGAACGAAGTTTCGAGCCATCTGGAAGATGATCCTCCAACACCGATACACATACCGGATTTGGAGGCATCGATCGAGATCAAGTTGGGGCTGTTGAATGTTTTACCTAAGTTTTATGGTAAAAAAGGAGAGGATCCGTATAACTTTTTGAGTGAGTTCGTCAAGATATGCAAGGTGCAGAAACGGCCAGCTGGAGTTAGTGAGGAACAATTCAAGTTAACCGCGTTTCTTTTCACTTAGACGGCAGAGGCGAATGCTTGGTTGACAAGTCTACCGCCAAACTCCATATCTACATGGGCTGAAATGAAGAAACTATTTTTGGAGCACTTCTTTTCTCCGACTAAGACTAATGCATTGAAGAATGAGATTAGCGGAGTGAAGCAAGAATATGATGAATCGTTGTGCACTCACTGGACTAGATTTAAGAGATTGGTGGATAGTTGCCCGAACCATAGATATTCTGAGGGTGAATTGTTGCAGTATTTCTATCAAGGAATGACCGTTGACACAAAGAATCTTGTCAACTCATCAAGTGGAGGAGGATTTTCACATTGCAGAGTGAGCGAAGCTAAGAAGTTGATTCAATACTTGGTAGAAGCAACAAGAGAATATGAGGAGCCTAGCCCTCATTTGCTTAAGAGAGCGGCACAAGCAAGTTCCTCCAATTTTGAAGAGAAGTTCGATGAGAGGATGAGAAGAATGGAAAGAATGTTGAATACTGTGGTTGAGAAAGTTGCAAGTGCTGAATCGACGGAGAAACCATGTGGCATGTGTGGTAATTTGGGCTACTTAACGGTGCAGTGCAAATTGAACGAAGAGAATCACATTGTTCAAGCAAATTCATTTGAAAGTTGGTATGATCATCCACCACCAAAGAGAGATCCTTTCTCGAACACTTATAATCCAGGTTGGAGAGACCATCCTAATTTTCGTTGGAGCGATCAAAGCAATCAAGTACAGCAACAATCTCAACAAGTGCAGCAGCAACAGAACTACCGACCACCTTATCAAAGAAGATTTCAGCAACCACCACCTCCTTCGCAAGAAAAGAAAGGAAAGTCCCTTGAAGAGATGATGGCTGATTTGATTGGCTCGCAGCAATTTTTGCAAAATAATATGCAGCAACTCCAACAAACTCAAGCTGAGCAAAAAGTGTGTATGGATGGATTAGCTCGTCAAATTTCTCAACTCTCGGCTTCTATGAATGAACTCAAGGGGAACCAAGGCCGATTACCATCATAAGTTCAAGTGAACCCTCGAGAACATGTAAACTTTATCACATTGAGAAGTGGCAAGGAGTTAGGGGAGCTACCAATCGAGAAGTCGGAAAAGAATCCGAGAAACGGATCTGAAGAGAGAACCAGTTTGGCGGAACATGACGATTCTGAGGTTCCAGCAGAAAATGAAGCTGAAAATACGTTCTGTTTGTCCAAACAAAACACTGATCGACAGTTGTGCTGAATAAAAAGAAAAAGGAGATTGCATCGGAGGAGTCGACTAAGGTACATAAACCTTTAAGTTTATATGATCCTAATATTGTGATACCTGCTCCTTTTCCCAAAAGATTAGCAAAGAAGAAGCCGAAGGAAGATCCTATGGACTACATGTCGATATTCGGAAAGTTAGAGATTAATCTTCCATTCCTTCAAGCGATCAAGCTTCTTCCGTTGAGCAAATTCGTCAAGGACTTCATTGCTGGTAAGGCTAAGGATTCTGGAAAGATTGTGATGGGTGAAAACGTGTCAGCCGTGATACAGAAAAAGTTGCCACCCAAATGCAAGGATACATATATGTTTTCTTTACCTTGTTATATTGGAGGTACAAAGCTTAAGCATGCTATGTGTGATTTAGGAACATATGTTAACGTCATGCCATTATCTATTTATAATAGCTTAACTGGTGTGGAGTTAGTAGATACTAAAGTTGTGATGAAGTTGGCTAATGGATCATGTGTTTATCCTGAGGGTCTGTTGGAGAATGTCCTTGTGAAAGTTCATAACTTTGTTTATCCTGCTGATTTCTATATGGTGAAAATGAGTAATATGCAGTCGAATGATTCAGCTAGTGTTCTGTTAGGTCGTCCTTTCTTAAGGACTGCTAAGTCGGTCATTGATGTCTTTAATGGTACTATTTGCTTGGATTATCATGGAGAAAAATTCACTTTCAATATTGATGATACCATGAATAATCCTCTTGATGTTAAAGGTGCATATGCCATTGATGTGATTGACCCTCATGTCCAAGAATACCTTGAGACTGAATTAATGCAGGATAAGCTAGATCTAACTTTGATGAAAGAAGCGACTGATTTTGCTGCTCAAGATTCTGGAAAAAGGTCCAGTTTGCCCAAACAGGACCCCTGCGACAGATCAGTACCATTAGATGTGAAGCTACCCAAGTTGGAGCTTAAGCCACCTAAATTTCCAAGAAGAAGGCTTGGGTGATTTCTTTCCCTTTCTTTATTATTTTTTATTTTTATTTTTATTTTTTTTAATTTTGTTTTTTTTCTTTTGTTTTTATTTTATTTTATCTTCCTTTTAGTTTTGTGTCTACGTCTATGTGTTTATTCTCCTTGTTTATGCTTTTTCTTTGTTTGCTTGAGGGCAAGCAAAGCTTAAGTATGAGGAGGTTGTCTTTGTGTGTTTATGTTAGTTGGTTGTCTTTGTGTGTTTATGTTAGTTCGTTTGTTATTTTTTTTATTTAAGTCAAGTTTTTGTGTCAAGTAAAGCCAAGTATTACCGGATTTGTTGATGTTTGTGAATATACTCTGCCTGTTTGAGTCTTGCGATTAACTTGGCGATTCAATATGCTGTTAAATGGTGAGATGTGATTTAACTTTTGAAGAATTATTGAATGATACTTGGGATGACGAAAAAGGGCAATAATTGAATATTTTTAAACCCATACTTATATGAGATTTGAGCCTATGATAGTAGAGCACTCTCTACTTTATTTTTTTCTGAGAGAATTTTTATTCACAAGGTTGCAATATTGAGTGTGCCATTTTGTAATGCATGATAGAAGGCATTAGGGTAAACCAATTTTGGCCGGAGTTTCATTGCCTAACCTTTATATATTAACCCCTAGTGAGCCATTTTGAAGCCTTGACCATTTCTTTGACTTGAGCTACTAAATATTTAACCAAGGCTATTTTTGACTTTCTCTTGGCCTTATTGTGCATGTTTCAAATTCGAAAATTCATCCATGTGTGATTTTAGTGAAAAAGGCAATTTTTGTACGTTCAGTCTGCCCAGACAGAACCCTATGCTGAAGTTTCTGTTCTGACAAAGTTGATATTTGGTTCTTTTGGCCTAACGGTAACTCATGTTTTGTGTTGCTTATCATTGGGATGTATAACAAAGTTGTCAATTGTATGTTTGTTCGAAATTTGAGAAAAAAAGGTGCTGAAAAGAAAAAAAGGAAAAAAAGAAAAAAAAAGAAAAAAGAAGAAATAGAAAAAAATGCACCTAAGTTGAGTTGACATACAGTTTGATGGTTAGTTTGTTGAGATTAGTTAGCTTGTTCTCCTTATGATGCCTATTTTGCATGGATGATGATTCGGTTTGGATATGCATGATACTTGTTCTTATTTTCTGAAGCCTAGGAATCCTATTAGATCCTTCCAAATTTTGAATGGTCCCTAGTCCCGTTACACCAAATGAGAAAAGTCCTTCTTGAGTTACATGTTGGCTGCTTTATATCGCGATCGAGTGAAATTTGTTTATGAGTGGCTGTCCTGGAGCAGTGTAGGGAGTGAATGAGTGAATCCGTGAGATATATTTGA
Source organism: Agastache rugosa (assembly GCA_031470985.1). Classification (NCBI taxonomy): domain Eukaryota; kingdom Viridiplantae; phylum Streptophyta; class Magnoliopsida; order Lamiales; family Lamiaceae; genus Agastache; species Agastache rugosa. The sequence goes on from CM062605.1 coordinate 32,383,974, forward strand.
TTGTTGCCTGATTTTGACTAAGTTGATGATAATGAGGCATACTTGTGATTACATTCCGTTCATTTGATGGTTGAGAATCCTTTGTGAGTTGCTTGATTTTTACTTGGCAGTGGAAAGTTTGCGGACATAAATAATTTGGTATTTACTTGGCTATTGTGTGTCGAGTCAGTTCGTGTCTCATTTCTTATTTTTGCATCTTTTTTTCCTATTGAGTTCTTCATGTTGAGTCCTGGGAATTTAATGTTTCTGAACAACCATGTTTGATGATTGAGCTTGATTTTCACTTCATACTTGAAGGCAAGTATGACTCAAGTGTGAGGAGATTTGATAAGTGTGTATTTTGGTTGTTCAGAAGTTAAGTTTTCTATGATTTTATATGGATATAATGCACAATTAGGTGTGGTTTTTATGCAGGAAATGCAGATTTCGGTTGTTGATATATTTGGATGAAAGAAGTCGAAAAGGATGGATTTTATGTCCAATTATAGAAGATCGAAGTCGAAGATGGAAGAGAATTAAATGGGCTGGGCTTTATTATTTTGTAATCCTTAAACAATATATTTAGATACCTATTATATTTAGAATTATATTATTTAATTATTTCCTAGGTTATTTAGGATAGATTAGCTTTCAATTAAATACTTACTTTCAATTCTTATTAGCGGGGAGGAAAAAAACAGACGTGAGATGGGAGAGCAATTCGTTTTGAGTTTTCAATTCCATAGTTTAGTTTGTATTTTTCCCTTACCTTTATTTTTCTATTAGCCGCCATTAGAGAAGACACGCGCATAGATTTAGGGAGCAAATTACTTTTGGAGATTTTAGCTTAGCATTATTTTATTTTAGTTAAATTAGAGATTCAAGCTTGTGGAATTTCGACTTTGGTTCGGTGGCGATTTCTTGTTTTTGTTTAATTTCATTCGATTACTTCATGCCTTCTTTATTTTATTTTATTCTGTTTAATCTTATTAATATGTGTAGCTAATTTCTGATTCGGCGAGAATATTGAAGCACTAGTCTAATAATCTGTGAGATCTAATTGTTCGTATAATTAATTTCCTAGGGTTTCGATTTATTCCTTGTGTTTAAAGTTAATTCTGATTTTATTTAAGCCTGATCAACTTAGATTTAATTGGATTATAGTCAATTAGTTCCCCCAATCCGTAATTGTTGGAATAGGGCTAATTAGTGATAAAGCTACCATGTTCGTAGTAGGAATAAATTGGTAGGCGGGTTATTACTTGCGTTCTTGGGTAATTTATCTAAATTGGGTTCCTTCAGATCTAAAAGCTATTAGAGCATTAAATCTAGGTCTGGTGTCTCCAGCTAGGTTGTGTTTTAATAAGGGAAATAGTTAGGTCTGGCGTCTACAGCTAACTATCGATAAAGTACGTAGGAATTGGGGTATGTCCGCTGCATTCACGGTACCCTATAACTGATTGGTTCTTGGGAATTAATTAATCTTTGCATCGATCATCAGAGCTTAGACTAGTGTAGATTTATTCGAAGCCGGATTGCTTTTCTTTTGATTATATTCTCGTTTGCTATTTTAGTTAATTTCTTTGTCTTCTTAGTTTATAATTAAAATCTCTCAATTTAAGGCATGGTGGCTACACCAAAACTCGATTTATAGGAAAAATAGGTGAATTCCCGTTCTCTGTGGTTCGACCCTGCTTGTTGCTATACTAATTTAATTCTAAGCGAGTTGCAAGAATTATTTGGTAGCATACGACGACCACCACCTACACTAAACATAAATTTGAGATCTAGTTCTAGTGCAGTAGGTGGCATTTGAGATCCTTAAAGCTGTATTCATTAGTCAATTTCACTATTTATTGAACATTTTTCGAAAATTTGAACTCAAACATGGTAACATTATGAATCAATATATAGCTGGTTTTGGTTGTTTAATATTGAATGAAGTCACCCATCTCTTTATGTTGCTTGATGGATTTCTATTTATACAACCTTCTGGTCTGTTTTATTTATTTGAATTTTTAACATATACATCATTTCTTTTGCTTGATCTAGTTACGAAGAGTAGTCTTCACCCTACCTGTACTGTGAAGAGCTTGGCTACGGACATTGAGAAGCTTGTGTTCAGTTGGGATTAGGGCCTAAAATCTATGTTATTGGATTTTCCAGATATGGGTGGGCAGGTTGTCTAGAGCTCACAGCTATGATTCATTTGAATTACTGTATACAATTGACTTGTTCATATTTTTTTCCCTTTTCATAATTAAATAGTATTCCCTCCGTCCCAATAACAAGGTCTCACTTCTATTAATTAATACTCTCATCAATTAAAGAAGTGAGACCTTGCTATTGGGATGGAGGGAATATATTATTGTTCTGTACCAAGCACTGCAATATTAAATTTAAGGAATTTATGTTAGTTTTTATCCTAATGTTCTAGAGGTTGATAGCATTGATGTAGTTCAATTATAATTTATGCTAACTTATTGTTCTTTCAATTTGGGGGGAAATAGTTTAATTAATAAATTGTGTTTCTATTATCTTAGCAGGAATAAATGAAGCTATTATCGATATGAAGTTGACCAATGATTCTAATGTACGTGGAAACCGCTCGTGCTCAAGAAGCTCTAAAGTAAATCAGAAATGCTAGATTAAATGTATTTAGATGTTTAAACTTTTTTTTGTAGCCGTCATAGATATTGTGTACTTTAATTATATTGGTTATTATAATATAAAATTTCTATACTATAGTCTTATTATATTTTATGTGTGGTACAATATTATGTTCTATTTATGGTTCTCCAAATTAATTAAGATTGTATCATATTTGATTAATATAATTACATAATATACCAAATTGGATAATAAAATATTAAAAATTATTATCCGCACATTTTATATATTTTACCCACTCCTATATTCACAATAATAATTTTTTTCCTAATATCTAATTACCAGAAAAATATTACCCACACATCTAAAACACTATGTGTAAGTGTCGATATCATGTCATCTTCCACGTCATTTCCACATCATCATTATATTGTAGCAAAATCATGTTTATCCACACATAAAAGACGTCTTTAGTGACATACATATGTGTAGGTAAATGTTAAATGATATATCCACACATACATATACGTGTGGGTAAAACTCTTTCTCTACAGAAAAATAGCAACACATATTGACATTTGTATTTTGTGTGGGTAAACATCTATACCCACACACAAACATATTATTAGCCACATATTTATTTACATGTCACGTGTGAGAATGAAATACGAGATCAAAGGTCAAAAGTATGCATGAATTAATAGTCCCATCAAAGCTTGCATGGAATAAACAATTTAGGGAAGCCTAGATGACAACTTCCTCGAATATTACCGCTTCCTTCCTCATTGGTATAAATAAATAAAGAGAATCCTCGCAAAGAGAATCCTCGCTCTAGTAAGTCGAAGAACTCCTACTTCTAAAAATTAAAGCAACACTCTTTTACGTACATTGGAAAAACACTAGCTACCTTCCTTCTACAACGTAACAGCATCAATGGCGAGGAACGTCGACGACCATTGGATCCAAGAAAAGCTAGACGCCCCGATGCCGTTGATCGGCATGTACGTCGCTCTGGCCTCCCTTGCTGTCTCCCTAACAATGGCCGCCGATCTCCTCCATGGATTCTGGCGCAAGAAGCTCTGGTTCCCTTCCAAATACTTCTCTCTCAACGCCACTTCCTTAGCGCTTCTCTCAGTCTCTCTCAAGCTGCCGACCGATCTCACCACCAACATGTCGACGCTCACAGACAGACTAGCCAAGATAAGCAGCCTCGCTCTCATGTCAACCGCCATGGCCAATTTCGTGCCGTCGTTGGGAGCAATGAGCGACGGAGATATTCTGATCAACGTCACCGCATTAGCCATTCTCATTCTCACCGTTGTCGCAGATGTCTGCATCCAAATCGTCGGGACGCGGTCGTTTCTCCACCACCGCGTCCTCTTCCCGGAAGAAATCCTCGCTCTCATCTTCATGCTGCTACTCTTGCTCGTGTTAGATCAACCGCGATAATGGTCCTAACCACCAAAAAATTTCTCGAGGCCAAGTACCGAGAGAAGCATAATTTGGCCGCGGCTCAAGAATTCTCCGACATGGGAGCGGCCATTCTTGATAAGATGAGAAACCTCGTGAAGAAATATTGGGTGATGGCGGAAACCAGCAGCCCTCAGTTCGTCGTTGCTCGTTCCTCCGCCTGCGCCGCCGCCGGCGTTATCTGCTTTGCAAACGCTCTGCTCCGGCGCAGGCTATAGTTCGGACAGGGGCGGCGCATCGTAGCCTCAGCCTAACCGGTTCGAGCTACGGCTCCATCACGAAATGGATTTTATTCGTGCAGACCGTTGGGGTGATCGTCGGCACGATCTCTGCTTCATTCAGATGGTTCACAGCCGTCCGATTCAGATGCTCCGGCGCAGATGACAGAACGTTAAGACACGAATTTAAAGTCGAGGATTATTGGACTCGGAAGCTTCTAGAATGGCAAGGAAATTCAATTCCTCACATAATTCGGCACCACAAGTGCAGAAAACTGATCTACAACGCGAGACGACGCGTTGTAGATCTCGTCCTCGGAGCTCAAATCAGCATCGTTCTGTTTAACAAGCTAGTTCTTGTCATCTCATGTTTGGTAACAGTGCAGTCATCAACTCCATCCAAATTTTGAAAAAAAAGACGAATTCTGCGGAATCAACACCAAGACAAGTAGGCCATGAGGTTCTGCAAAACATTAGGCCTAATTCTCTCCGTCTCGAAGGGGAGGCGGATCTGCCGGACTACATGCTGCAGAGCATTCCCAAACAAGTTGATGAAGTTCTGCAAACAGCTAGAAGGCAGAAACCTTCCGGCCTAATCGAATTTCTGCACGATTCCGACCTCGAATTCAAAGGTGTGGCTGCATTTGATAGCGATCGAGTTCCAAGCATACACGGGAAAGAACCGAAAAACTGCTGGTCTCTACCTGTGGTTACACTCACAAGCATTGCAATCGCGCTTCCAAATGTTCGTAAAAGTAAGGTTGATCAGCTAGTGAAGGATGTAAGAGACGGACTCTTCTTCGTAAAGATCGTAGAGAAAAGCTTCTACAAAAACGAAGAATGGAAGAACATAAGGAAAGCTGCTGATTTCTGGCTGAGAGTTGATCTTTTCCGTAAATGGCAACAAATCGATCTTGCTGAAATCTCTTCAACCAGTAGCGACTGCAAACATGCGCTGCAGGGCGCACGATAGCCAAAGCATCGCGTCTGATTTGAAAACGGACGTACCAGTTTGTCCTATGTTCAACCCAGCTAACTGGTCGCCTAAGATCATCGCAGCAAACTCAATGTACAGGATCAGCAGCACGATTTTGGACGGCTGTGATGAAGAGAAGGCGCTGACAGATGAGGAACTGTTCGAGCAAATAGCTAGATTGATAGCGGATATATTGGCAGCTTGTCTCACTAATTTAGCGCGCGTGATAGCGAAGAAGTGCCACCTCATAGCCATTGAGGAACAGGAGAAGAGCGGCCTCCTGGGAAAAACTGAAGAAATTCTCGAATTTCTTCAGCTTCGTGATCTGCCCGCGAGGCTGAATCCTGATCATGCTGCGGCGTATATTGAGGAATGGCGCAGCGCGATGTTGGTGGAAATCGAGATGAGTTCGGATGCGATCACCCCGTCGTCCGGTACGGCTTCTTCGGAAGGTGGAGGTGGTTGTTCGAGTGGGGCTATCACACTTATGGAGCATCTGCAGAGAAAGTTTAATTCGATGTAGGAATATTGTATTGTGAATGTAGGTAGTGTTGCTAATTGAAGGATCCTTAGGAATCTGACTAATTGTGGTTTGATGTTCTTGGAGTTTTGTGATGTAGTAATATGTAGAATTTGGTTATTGTTATTTTGTTCGATTTGTTATGGCTGCAGTTAGCTTGAATTATTTGTGGATGTGCATCGTTCATAGAGCTAGTTCTACCGACATTATAAGGTTATGGTGGTAGAACTAGAAAAAAAATAATAAATAAATAAATAAAATAGTAGAAACCTGCACTGTTTTTCAAACTAGCCAGAGGAATATTGGCAAAAAAATTGGACAAGCCTATACAAATCAATAGAAATTTTATTGTTTTGTGAAGGAATGAGCCCACCTGACCCGAACCTTTAGTAATAAATAAAAATTTCGGGACATATTTCGACTAGGGATGGCAATTTACCCGTGGATACCCGATACCCGCGGATACCCGACCCTAATAGGTGCGGGTTTGAGGGGCATTTGATATCCATGGATAGTTTCATGGTTAGAAAATACTATTCATTTAGTTCGCGGGTACGGGTATGGATAGTAACTACCCGTTAAACCCGTTTACCCGCGAAAAATATCCGTGAAAAATACCCGCGAAATATCCACGAAATACCCGATTACTACCCGACTATTATTTAATAATGTAATATATATTTGGTCCAAATATTATTTAATGTGTACCTAACGGCTGCCCTCTCTCTCTCATCAATCTTTCATCAATTTCTCAATTCCTCTCTACTGCTGCTGCAGCGCTTGTTACCGGCGTACCTCCCCGCCGCGCTGCTGCCTCCTCTCACCGGTGACGGGTAATTCTCTTATTCTCTTCTGTGCCTCTCTCTCTCTCGCGCGCATCTCTCTCACGCCTCTCTCTCTTGCGCAGGGCTTGTTATCGCCCCCACCGCATCGCCGCCGCGCTGCTGCCTCCTCTCACCGGTGACGGGTAATTCTCTTCTTCTCTTCTGCGCCTCTCTCTCTCTCGCGCGTAGGGCTTGTTACCGCCCCCTCCGCGTCGCCGCCGCGCTGCTGCCTCCTCTCACCGGTGCTCTCTCTCTTTCGCGCAGGGCGCTGTTACCGCCAATATCCACTCCGAGAAGCAGTAGCAGCATCCCTAGGCCCCCTACCTCACAAGCTTCAGCTCCTACTCCAAGAAATGAGCCGGAAACTGAAGAAAGGAATGAAGGGGAGAGTGAGTATGTAGAAGGTGAAAATGAGGCGGATACCCGCGGGTGGCGGGTTGGCGGATACCCGACGGGTGGCGGGTATCCGCGGGTGGCGGGTATGGGTGGAGAAAAGAACCCGTCACGGGTAACGGGTCGGTGGCGGGTATGGGTTTTGCTCGCGGGTACGGGCATGGATATCCACTATCCGTGCCCGCCGTACCCGATTGCCATCCCTAATTTCGACCCTCAAATATAATGATTCAATTCGATCCAAATATTTTTAAAATTGGGAAGGGAAGTAGTGTGAAAGAATGAGACACAACGAGCTAGACTTGTTATGATAACTCTACTTTGAATAATTATAAAAGTTGAAATCAATATATTTTGAAATTTAAATTCCAATTTTGTGTCGAAAAACATTGGAACGAGATCTTTCTCAAGTAAGAAATTCTAACGGAATTTATGGTGTACAAAGCTCAATTTAAGAGAGCTCTCGTAATGGGAAAAAAAAGATACAAAACAAAATGGTTAACTTAGTTAAAATACACAAATTTTATCCCATTTTTTATTTTTTAACGATTTTTAAAAAGTTGTTTCCAAATACATGAACTTAAGATTTTTTGACCATTTTTCCATGGATTGTAATTCTTAGCGATGTAATTCTAGTGCCATTTCTTGATTAAGTGAATGTGCATGTGTATAACCACATCACTATATACGTAAAAAACGGACAATCTTGTCATAAATTACATCATCGGAATTACAGCACATGAAAAAATTACAAATAAATTTTAAATTTGTGTATTTAAAAATAATTTTTAAATGTCGTAAAAAATCTAAAATAAAGTAAAATTCGTGTATTATAACCGAATTAATCCAAAATAAAACAAGAGCTCAAGACCACTTTCTTAATTTCCCAAGTGTAATAATAATAATATTAGTAATCGGCAACGGCAATAAGAAAAATTTACACAGCCCTTACGAATTGAAGTGAAGTGAAGTGAAGTGAAGTGAACTATATTTGCATAAGAATTTTATGATTGCAAGAAAGTGACGTACAACGGTATAGCCAATAGATACACATAAATTGTAGATATCGATAACCTTTTCCGTTGGCTAGGTTTTTTTTAATCTTTTGAAATTGGGGATTTTCTTTATGGGTGAAGAAATTGGAGAGAAATTGCGTACGCAATCGACGGAGCGCGATGGAATCCGGCGAGACCTACGTGGAGACGGACGGACGGCGAGTGAAGAAGAGAGATACGGGTTATTAGCTTACTTCTATAAATTCTTGTGTTGTTACTTGTTTCATTCTCTCAATTCATATATTATCACTTTACAATCCCCTAATTATCTGAACGTATATAATTGGGGTTAAAATTTAGTAGTATTTATTTCATGCTGTAAACATATGCCTACATTGATTTGAATAGATAGTGATTATCGCGCTTAATATGATTGATGTATCATGTATCTGACCAAATCCAGCTAAATTTACATTTTGATCTTGCTTATGCATTAAAAATCTCCATTTCATGGCTGGAATAATGGAGAATGATGGGCCCTTTTGCTACCTGGCAGATTACTAAATTTGATGCTTTTAGTAATGGTTTCTGGAATCAGATTTAACTCGCTGAAGATATTGTTATCTCCTATTTAAGTCTTGCAACAGGAATGCAAATTGATACACTCATGATTAAAACAACAAAACTGAAGTTAAATATATTGATAATCATTAGTTGTATGTATAGTTAATCTTCTCTTAACTTAACCACAGGTCCACAGCTGTTATCACTCCTCCATGTTGATGGTTACATGATCCGTTGTGGGTTCATATGGATTATCCTTTTCTTCGAGGCCGATCAAAGCCCGCCACTCTTCGATGTGAGCTGCCTGATCAGGGGCCAAAACGGGAAGTTCGCGTTTCTGTAGTAGTGCGATGATCTCTTCAGTTTCACCCAGATATTTGGCTGCTTTGTGCACGCCTCTCTCTCTCTCCTCAATGGAATTGCGGTGACACTTGATGGTGATTGCATGCGGCAGATTTGTGAGACACGCGGCTAGTATATCTGCTATCATGATGGATAACTTCTCAAACAGTTGCTCGTCTGTTCTGTCGCTTTCATCTCCTCCGTGGTTGAGCAGGATTGTTTTGCTCACCCTGTACATTGAGTTTGCTGCAATGACCTCGGGGGGCCAGCAAACGCGGTTTTGCATGAGGCAGTATTTTGGATTTCTGTTGAACTCGAGGACTGTTCTTTCAGAATCTTGCTGGAGTTGTTGTAGTATTTCTTTCGCATTCTTTCCTTTAACTGAGATTTCATCAAGATCCTTGTTCTGCCACTTGCGGTTTAATTCAGCTTCTACACTGACAGCATCTGCTGCAGCTCTTGTTTTCGCTAATTGGCCTTTTCTGTCTAGAAGTTTGTCGATAAACTTCACATAGCGGAGCCCTTCAGTGACGCTATGCAGTAGGCATTCGGATTTCTCCTTTCCAACATTCGGAATCGCCTGTGCAATGCAAGCTAGTGTGACAACAGGTAGAGACCAGCAATAAGGAAGTTCTTGAGGATGCATAGTTGGAACTTGATGGCTATCGAATTCTGTCACCCCTTTGAAGTTGCAGGATTTTGACAAAAGTTTCAACAGGTTTTCGGGTTTTCTCTTCTTACCTTTCTTGATGATTTCATCCACCTCTTTGAAGATGTTCCTCAGAGTTTCTGCTGGCAGCTCCACCTCTCCTTCGAGCTGAATAACATAGCGCCTGATGTCCACCTCTTGGGAGTATAAGTAGCTCGAGCCAGAGTTAGAGCCAGAGTCGGATATTTGCTTCTGCCTCGACCTCCTGATGCAGTCGAGGCAGGATTTGATTGGTCTCGTTATGCAGATAGAGACAGCAAGGACTAATTTGCTGGACAGAACAATCAGATGCTGAACAAAAATACTGAGTTTTAGTATCAGTCCTCTCAAATCATGAAGAGCTTTCCGACTCCTTAGATGTTGGATTCCTACAGATAACGAGCTCTGTCGCCATTCAACCAGCTTCTGAGTCCAATAGTCTTCGACTTTGAATGCATTTTCGATGTTCTTTCTGCAGTCAGTCGAGGTTCTATGGTTAATGGCAACAAACCATCTCGATGTTGGAGCAATGGCACCCACAACCACGCCAATAGTCTGTGACAGCAGAATCCCTCTCGTCGACTGCTTGTAACTTGAATACGTCTGATCAAATATCCCCTCCTTCATTGCAATCCGTATCTCAGCTTCCACCAAAACAACGGCAATAATCAAGCTCATGATGCCAGACACGGTGCTCGTCACGGAACGAGCAAGCACAAACTGAGGGCTACTGGTTTCTGCCATCACCCAATATTTCTTGATCAACACCCTCAGTTTCTTGGTACTTGCCCTCCTTATATCCACCAACTGCTCTTCATTCAGAGCTGAATTATGCATATCATGATACCTCGTCTCCAGATACGGTTTAGTCGACAGAATCGTGAGAGCAGATGATATGAACATGACCAGCAACAAGAGCATCAAGCCCATGGCGACAGATTCTTCCCAGAACGCGCGCCTTGAGTCGAGATAAGACCGCATTTGGATGACCTGGATGCACACGTTTCCGGTGATGGTGATCACCAGAATGCCTAAAGCCACGACGTTCATCAACAGGCTCTTGTCATCCATGGATCCTAACGATGTCAAGAAATTGGCCATGGCGATTGTCATGAAGGCGATGCTGCTGACCTTTGCAAGGCGGTCTGTGGCAGAGTACATTTTAGTAGTGAGATCTACTGGGAGCTTCATTGCCACAGCTAGCAACGTCAAGGAGGTGGCATTGAGGGAGAAGTATTTAGACGGAAACCAGAATTTTCTGCCTCGGAATCCATGGAAGACGTCGGCAGCCATGGCAAGCGTGCAGATTGCTGATGCTATTGCAGCATAGATGCCTATCCACGGCATTGGCGCCTCCAGCTGTTTTAGCACGTTTGGATCGTGTTCAGGCATTGGCGAATATAGTAGAAAAACGGGTGAGTTATCAAGAAATGATCAAATTTTGACTTTATATGAGTGAAAATTTTATTCTTGATCAAGAACTGAGAATGAAATTTATGTCTGCGTTATATAGAGAGATCATAATTAAGGACAGTATTGTGGAAGGAATTGTCTGCATTTTCCACACCTAACTTGCTGAAATAGAGATCATAATTTGCCTTTTAGTGCATGTCGTTTTATTGGAAAGTATTTCTTATTCAAGTTACGGCCATTTATTTATTGAGTGGTGCTAATTGGACATAAATGTCCGGACATAATTTAGCTTGTTTGGATAAATGAATCGGTTCGATCCGTTTAACTTATTTATTTAATTTTGTAATTTCTCCACATTCATTCAGTTTATTATTTTTTGAGTAATTTAATTCAAGTGAATGCATAAATATCTATCAAGTAATAGTATTTCCGAAAGATTAGTGAAAATCACAAAATAACTTTATTAGTTTAATTTCGTATTTTTTGTATTCATATTTCTCTCTCTAAAAATGGCGGTTTGGATTAATTAAGTAAATACATTAGAGTACTAACCAACACCATTATTTTATTTGATAAATTATAAGTTAAGATTATTAATATGTTCATTTTATGTTCGGACATATATGTCCAAAAAGTATTAGTGTTATTTATTTCAGAAATTTGGTCTGAACAGAGGTTTATTTTAGTCAGTGACCTACCTACCATTTTGATTGTCTTTTACCATCGGAGTTTTTTTTTGTAATGTTATTAACTACTAGTATTTATATGATCAGCATGCATGTCACCACGATTGACTGGAGTCAACTCTCATAAGTTTTTGTTTGAATAAAAAATATTAGATAGTAATGTATTGACTGGAAATCATATCAACTTTCATCAACTAATCTTATGTTCCGATGATGGTCATGGTACCTTGACTTCCATATTGTCTCACGCAAAACCGTGTTCATGTTCTTATCCTTTCTCCATTATTATATTTCCTTTCTATATATGTTGCTTAAACTGTTCACTTTTGCCCTTTTTTGAGCTGAGTAATTACAGTCATTAGACTTGTTTTTTTATATAGACAAAAACATAACCGTGGGATGATAGGTTTTACATAATCTAGAAACAACAGAAATAGTGGTGTTTTAATATAGGCCAAAATGCATACAAATTCCTGACCTTTTCTCAAATTCTAGTTTAATTCCAAACCTTTTAATTTTTGCAAAATAAATCTCCACCTTTCAATTTTGCTTAATGTTCTCCCGACGACGAATATGGGTGAAATTCAAAGTGACGTGGCGTTCTTTTAAACCATCTATCGTCTCAGGTAATATCAGATCTTTTAATAGAAAATCTCCTTGACCGGGCATACTTACTCCTTTACGAATACTTTTCTTGAATTGGTACTTCTTTACCTCCTAAAAGCAAGGGCCTACGATGGTTATGAATTTTACTATCCTGCTTTTCTGGACTTTCGAGGTAGAAAACGACGTCGTTTTGAATAAAACGACGTCGTTTTGATTTTAAATTAAAAAAAATTTAATTAAATGACACATCTATAATTATTGTCACCTCATCATCTCTAACACCTTTCTCTCTCTCTAATCCCCCTCTCTCTGTAACACAATTGACACTCCATCACCGCCACCGCCCGAAGCTAACTCCGCACGTGGCACCGTGGCGACCGGAGTAGACCCAAATTTTGAGATGCGGTTTTTTGGAGGTAGAGAACAGAGATGATTTCCCCGTGAGCATGTCGAGATCGGATTTTGTGAGGTGGGCCGTCGCCACCGGAGTCTGTGAATTGGCGTCGGGGAAGTTGATGTTGTTCTCCGCCTGCTTCGAATCGAGATTGTCGCGGATCCCTCCGACGCCCAACCCTGAATCCAACGACTGCTGCGCCCTAGCTGATTGGGCGACGGCGCTCCTCCACGACCTCCGCCGCCGTGATGTTTGGAAATATGTTCTTAATTTGTTTGTATATTAGTGTTTTGCATCTTTTTTTTTTCCTTCTTCCCACAATCTATTGCATTGATTGAGCTATTTTTGGGATACACAAGTATTTCATCAACGTGAATGCATATATGACGGGCGTGGCTGTGGATGGGATGCAGTAGTGGTGGTGGGTCTGGAGCGGAGGTCACGACGACGGTTGGATCTAGAGCAGCGGTGACATTAATTGTTGATGGTGGGCCGACAGAAGAGATGGAAAAGAGAGAGAGCTTGAGACTCGACAGGGAGAGAGAGAGAGATGAGAGAGAGAGAAAGGGGAAGAAGATGATGATGTGGCATTAATTGTTGATATGTAATTTAATTTGTTTTATTTTTTAATTCTTAAAATCAAAACGACGTCGTTTTGAACGCCACATCACTTTGAATTTCACCCAAATTCGTCGTCGGGAGAACATTAAGCAAAATTGAAAGGTGGAGATTTATTTTGCAAAAATTAAAAGATTTGGAATTAAATTAGAATTTGGGAAAAGATCAGGAATTTGTATGAATTTTGGCCTTTAATATATTTATTTTAATAAAATTTATTGGGCCTTGAATGCTCCTGGTTGTAACACTATACGAAGTCATAAATGGGCCAAAATAGCCCATTATGAATTATGGGCCAATCTTGGACTGATATCTTGGGCCAAAATAAATACCTTTTGCTGATGATATTAATTTTTTTTTATTGGAGGGAAAAAGAATTGTTCAGCTCTTACCTTTAAAAAATAAAAATAAATAAATTGTTCATCTCTCTGAACCATTCACGCTTATTTTGGAATACTAATAGAGTGGCACGTGCGATGAACGTAATATTAATAGATTTTAATAATATGTATATATATATATGTCAAACATAAAATAATCATCTGATAATAGATACTAATAATAAAATACTATAATGAGGGTATAATAGGTAAATCAAATTTTGTAAACAATGTTTTTTTATAATAGGCATAGATTTTAAAACAAATTGATAGATAGTATATTGGATATAAAAATTAAAATAAACCTGTTAAAACAAAAATTGTTTGGACCAAAATAATAGAGAATTTGTCCGCGTGGCGCGTACTACCATTTTCAATATAAAACTGGAAATGAGTGAGAGACCTGTCCTGCCTCTCCCTCTCTCTCTCTCTCTCTCTCTCTCAAAGACTTGAAGACTGAAGTCCATGACGTTGATATCCGTTCCTCTCCCTCTCTCCCTCTCTCTCTCTCTCAAAGACTCGAAGTCCATGACGTTGATATCCGTTACTCTCCCACTCTCTCTAATACTTGAAGTCAATGGCGTTGATGACTTGATATCTATTCTACAAATTTTATTTTCCAGTCGAATTGTCGAAATATATCACATTGCATCATTGGTCGATTTCCATAGTTTCTAACTGAACCAGCACAAGTGAAAACTAGTAAAATCCCTCTCTTTCCACCAATAAACCGGTGACAAAAAATTTCATGGATTCATTTACCTGCAACATGGATTCATCCGCATGCCGCCTCGAAAGTTGCTACAGAGAACTCGAAAGTTGCAACAGAGAACTCTACCTCTACGGTTACGAAGTCTGGATACAAGACGAACTTGACAAACCAATGCCGTGGATAGGCATGTACATCGCAGCAGCTTCTGCAATCTGCTCGCTTGCTATGGCGGCTGATGTTTTCAGAGGCTTCAGAAGCAAGAAATTATGGTTCCCGTGTAAGTATTTCTCTCTCAATGCTACTTCCTTGACACTATTAACTGTCACAATGAAGCTGACCGTGGATCTCACGAATAGCATGATGGGAACCTACGACAAAATCGCGAGCGTAGGCAGTCTAGTACTCATGTCAACTGCTGTGGGAAATTTCATGACATCTGTGGCATCCATGGATGATAATGAGATTCTGTTGAACTTAACCGCTTTAGGCATTCTAGTGGTGACTATTGCAGCAAATGTTTCTATCCATAATTTCGAAACGCTATATGTTCGTGATGGTCATATTGTGTTGGCTGAAGAAATAGCAGCTGTTGTTTTCATGCTTGTTTTGGTAGTAATGCTATGTTTTTCTTCCATGGTTGTTCCGACCACCAAAAGATACATTGAGCTTAAGTATCGCGAGATGCACAGAATCGTGTTGAATGAGAGGAGGGAGGTGGCAAAATTTAGTGTTGATGAGCTGAGATTAACTGTGAGAAGGTATTGGGTGATGGCAGAAACCGGTAGCCCTCAGTTTGTGATGGCGCGTTCTGTTATCTCTGCTACTTCCGGTTAGATGTGTCTTCTGGTGGCTTTTACGTTGGTCGAAGCTTATGTCAGGGTGAGCTTGTGGTACAGTGATTTTGGCCATACAGGATCGAACTACAAGTGGTCGATCAATTGGATTTTGTACATTCAGTTTGTTGGAGTGGTGTTGGGTACTATTGCTCCTTTGTCGAGATGGTTTCTTGCTTCTTGGTTCAAAATGTCGGAGTTAGGCCAAAGGAGTTTGAGAGAGGAATTCAAGATTGACAAGTATTGGACTTCAAGGCTGATGGAGTGGAGAGAGAGGCCACTTCCTTTACAGATTCGACACCATAAGTGCAGAAAGCTACTACATGAAGCCAAGAAATTAGTTCTAAAATTTTGCAGTGGAGTTCTGGTTTTCTTTGTTCTAACTAGCAAAATGGTTATCTTCATTTCTGCTAAATTTGGAAGAGTAATTTTCTTGTGCTTCAACCACATTAAAAGTTTGCAGGGACCTGGTTCGGAACCAAGGGATGGAATAGAGCTTGATTTGAGGCCTTATGTTATGCTTCTCGAAGGCGAGGCAGAGTTACCTATGAGGATTCTAAGAAACATTTGTAATGAGTTGGATAAGTTGATAGAGAGAGGTGAGATGAAGAAACTCAAGAACCTAATGAGATTGCTGAACAAATGTGCCAACTTCAATGGGGTGAGAGAATTTGACAGAAATGAATTAGTTCCAAGCTTGTATTCTCAAGAACCTCCCAACTGCTGGTCTCTGCCACTAGTGACCTTGACAAGCATTGCAATGGCGCTTCCTAACATCGCGACTCATGAGGCTAATAAATTACTGAGTGGTGTTGGCGAAGGTTTGCCCCTTGTAAAGCTTGTCGAGAAAACTCTGGATAAGACCGGGGAAATGGAAGGCCTAAAGAATGCAGCAGACATGGTATGGGTCGGAGTGGAACTGTATAGAAAATGGCTGGATAAAGATCTGCAGAATGCAAGTCCCAGAGATGCTACTTGCAAAGAGACGCTGCAAAAGCTTTCCAATCTTGGAGAAAAGACAGTGAAAGATTTCACAACAAAGATAGACAACGTCTTGATGCAAAACCCTCTAAATTGGCCTAGTAAAGTCATAGCTGCAAACTCAATGTACAGAGTAACTCAAACTATTCTGCTAGCCAACAACAACATACAACAGACAGATGAAGAACTCTTTGAGATACTATCTGTCATGATTTCGGACATTCTTGCAGCTTGTCTCACCAACTTGGCGCATGTCATAATCTTCAAGTGTCACAACAGCGCGATCAAAGACAGGCAAGAAAGTGTGAAACAAGTTACCGTTCTTCTAGGTGAGAGTCGAGAAATTCTTGGACTTCTGCAGCACCATGATCTTCCAAGTTTGGATCCTGAGAAAGCAGCTGATATTGAGGAGTGGAGGGCATCAATGCTCTGAATGACAAGCCACCATCTAGTTGTTTTTACTAAGAATATTGAAGCATATATTATTTGAGATTTATGTTGTATGCATGTATTTATTAAGATTATTATAGTTTGCGTCAAGCATTTGTATTTCAAGTTGCCATAATCTATATATAATTGTGTGTTTCTTTCATTTTTGAAAATTTCTCTCGTTTTATCATATTCACGGTAGAGATTGAACCAGAGACCATTTTATTTACAGATAAGATCTATTGTTACTTGAATATCCACGAAAGAACATATGAACGTATTTAATTGTTATCGAAAATGTGGTGGTCATAACGACTTTTAATCAATAAACGTAAACGTTATTTCAAAATTAATATGTAGTCATAGAGTTCCACCAAATTGTTAATAAGACTTTTTCCTGGGAATATTAATTTTAGTAGTCCATTTATCCTGTTCAACGACGACTACATGTTTATGTACATATGTTGACATTCGAAAAGGACATTCATTCATAGTAGGGCAAATTATCAGAAATATTCCAAACTATCGATTGTTTTAAAAAAATATTCTATATTTTTAATATTGTCCTAAAATTTTTTTACTTTCAAAATTATTTTATCCTAATCTAATCTTCATTTTTTTTTTCACTATCGAAATCGTTAATGCATGTCTGCTCACTCTACACACACCTTCTACGTGTTATCCACATGGATTATGATGACGAGGATTTTTCATATTAAAATCAATCTTTGCACAGTCATGCATCATAAATTCACGGTTTTATTAGTAAAAATTAAGCAGGTGATAGACTAGAATAAAAATTTGAAAATAAAGGTAAAAATTATTGGAAGTATATATTTTAGACTGCAAGTCGATAGTTTAGGTTATATTGAATAATATGCCCTTGCTATTACAACAGGAATAAAGACAATAACGCTAGCAAGTGGCCTCTCTCTCTCTCTCTCTCTCTCTCATGTGCATTTTGTCAAACATATGATGTGTCTGGCTGGAACTCCTCGCAAAGCCAGTGCGCACGACACTTACGGGTCATTCTGCAAGTCACGCACCGTGAGGCACCCAGAAAGTATGGCACCACTCTTCCTTATTTACAAATATATACATGCACACCAAATGTTTGATGAAAGTTCACAATCTGCAATTCAACAATCTGATGCTTTCATAACCATGCTTCTTCGACAATAAACAATACATTACACGAATTAACATTTAATCCATGCAGTGATAGACAACGTCAAAAATATAAATAGTATTGATAATTGATCCCTATTTGTGTTCCTTTTCTGTTTCTCTTATTTCTCTTTCAATGCTTTCGGCTTCACAATGTTATCTGGGATAATGAAGCAGAAGCATCCAACAAAAACAATGGTGGGATATTATCATAAACTTCTTGCTTTTGCAACATAAAATTTTTCAGTTTTGCATAATTGATTTCACTAGATTAAGTATTTCGAATGAAAAAAGTTTGAGTTTATTCACATGATCAGCAGAGGATTTGAATTCAGAAAAATTGAAATCAGGAAAAAGGAGTATGCATGCACTCTTCATTACATAAACAATCTTACACATCTTAATTTTTATAAAATTATTGATGGATCTTGATACAGTGAAAACCACCTTAAGTTAGAGTAAACATCACTTTATGAGAAGTACTAAATCACATATAATGCCAGAATTTTCTTGAAAATAAATCTCATGCCCCTAAGATGATGCATAATTAGTCTTACTATATGAAACTCAACAATAAATGCATGCTATATATATAGGTTGCCAAACAAACCTAGAATTTCTGAGCTTTAGTTGAGTGTAATGCTAATTAGTCTGCATCACAAGAAAACGCTCCGACTTCTTTATCTTCTTGCGATAAACCCTTTGCTTCTGTATGTAAAGCAAGAATGAATATTGTTAGACAGCATGATGATGAGAAGAAATGTTTTTGATTAAGTTCAATACATACTAGCTATATCCCTTCTCTTCTCCTATATAACTTCAACTAGCCTTCCAGCTCAATGCACACATGCTCTCCATTTGATTGTTGGATTGGTGAATTCTCACTCGAAGATAACGAAGATTTCACAGAATTTTCATTGTTGTGCTCCATAAACGCCCTCCACTCGTCTATCTCAGATGCTTTTTCCGGACTCAACCTTGGGAGGTCGCGATGCTGCAGAATTTCAAGAATTTCTTGACACTCTCCTAGAAGAATAGCTGCTTGGCCGACGCATTCCTGTCTCTCCCTAACGACGTTTTTGACACACTTCATGGTTATGACACACACTAAATTGGTGAGGCAAGCAGCCAGTATGTCCGAGATGATGATAGATAATCTCTCAAAAAGAGCCTCATTCGTCTGGTTTTTGCCATCTTTGTGTGCTAGCAAGATAGTCTGACTTACCCTGTACATGGAGTTGGCAGCTGTGACTTTAGCAGGCCAATTCACAGGGTTCTGCATCAGAAAATCTTCAGTGCTCGCCATGAAATCGAGCACAGTCTTTTTAGCAGTCTCCGAAAGCTTCTGCAGCATCTCCTTCCCCGTCGTGACTTTGAGATTCGAAGTCTTTAGATGCTTATTCTCCCATTTTCCATAAAGTTCAATTCCTACCCACACCCTATCTGCTGCATTTCTGATGCTTTTTGGCTCTCGATTTCTGTTGAGAGTCTTCTCGATAAGCTCCACGAGGGATAGGCCTTCCCTAACACCTATTAGTAGCTTGTTAACCTTATGGTTCGTGACATTCGGAAGTGCAATTGCAATGCTTGTCAAAGTCACCACAGGCAGAGACCAGCAGTTTGGAGGTTCCAACGAATGCAGGCTTGGAACCTCGTTGCTGTCAAATTCTCGAACTCCATTGAAGTTTGTTGATTTTATCAAAAGCTCAATGAGGCTCTTGGGCTTCTTCTCTTCACCAATCTGGATAAGTATATCCAGTTCATCACAAATATTCTTCAAAATCTTCTTAGGTAGTTCTACCTCGCCTTCAAGTAGCAGGACATACCGGCTAAAGTCCATCCCCGTCTTATCCCTCGTTCCAGCCCTTGATTCGCACGCTCTAGCATCATCTGGTGAATCGGGGCGCTTCAAATTCCTCAAGCGATGGAAACACAAGAACATTGCAGCTCCAACTTTACAAGAAGTTAGCAAAATCAGTTTGCTGGTTAGAACGAAGAAGATCTGCGCCCGGATGCAGATATTTAGGACTAATCCCTTTGCATCATGAATAAGTTTTCTGCACTTAAAGTTGTGAATCTGCAAAGGGAGAGAGGTCTCTCTCCATTCCACCAGCTTCGAAGTCCAAAAACTCTCGACATAGAACTCGTCCCTCGCTCTCTTCTGACCTAATTCGGAGATCTTGAAACGCGCAGCAAACAACCATCTGAAAAAAGGAGCAATGCCACCGAATGCAACACCAAGACACTGAACGTACAAGATCCAGTTGATGGACCACGCGTAGTTCGTATAAGTCCAGCTCGGATCATTATGCCTCAAATGGAGACGAACATGAGCTTCGACTAGAGTCAGAACGAGCAACGGGCAAATCAAGCTCGCGGTGACAGAAATGGCAGCTCTTGCCATCACAAACTGGAGGGAGCCGGTCTCCGACATCACCCAATACCTCTTCACCACTATCCTAAGCTCATCAATGGTGTATTCCCCCCACTCAATCGGCTTACTGCAAACTATCTTCTGCATTTCGTTATACTCTGCCTCCAAATATCTCTTTGCGCTCGGCACCATCAAAGCCAGAGAAAACAGAGTCACGAGCAAGAACAACATGAGCATGATTGAAACTATCTCCTCCGCCATTATCGTCTCGACAACTGGAAATCCGCGCATCTGATAGATATGGATGGCCACATTTGTTGTGATGGTGATCACTAGAATGGCTAATGCTGCTAGGTTTACTACCATCTCGTTGTTGTCGACGGAGCCTAACGACGTCATGAAATTAGCCATGGCAATTGACATTAAGATGATGCTGCTGATGAGTGCGAGCTTATCGTTAACTCCTCTCATATCGCTGGTGAGATCTGCCGGCAGCTTCGTGGTGACGGCCAGCATGGTTAGAGAGATGGCGTTGAGAGAGAAGTACTTGCAGGGGAACCAGAATCTCTTGCTTTGGAAGCCGCTGAAGAGATCCGCCACCATGGATATAGAGCAGACGGCGGAGGCGGCGGCGATGTACATGCCGATCCATGGCATTGGCTTGTTGAGCTCGTCTTGGACTTTGTCCATGTAATCATTGTTGCAGTAGTAATTGCAGGTGTTGCAATCCATCAACTTTTGATTTGATGTGATAATTCCTTTTTATTTATTTTTTTGATCAAGGTGAGAGATTTTCGAGATCAGAGGGGGTGATCGGACGGCCGCCTGTTGTCGGAGAAGTGTGTTTCGGATTTTTTGAAGAACTGTAATCCATTAGCGTTTTCATCTCTCGCTTTCCAGCAACAGACGCGGCGGCTGATTCCGGTGAGAGAGAAGAAAGAATCGCCTCCTCTTTCTCTCTCCAGTTTAATCGCAGAGTACTCTCTCTTTCCTAAGGGATTGTGTTGGGGATTTGCGAGCATGTGAAGATCGGGAGAATGTGTGGCTGGAGGCGTAAGAAATTAAGAAGGATCGCAGATCTGATGCGGCGGCGGAAAAGGTTGGTGGGGCGGTGGTGGAGACGATGAAGAAACTGTTGATAAACCGAGAAGAAAATTGAGGGAAGGATTGATGGATGAAGACAGAGTGCATGTGCATGCAATGGTTTGCTTCTGTCGTAAAAAATTAATGTTTGAGTGAAATCTTAAATTTAGGTTTTTCTGTAATTCTGAGTTTAATCATAGATTTAGAAACGGTTAAAGTCCGGATGGGATTCGCAGTTCCCCAATTTGTGTCTCATCCCCAAGTCTTATTATTAATTTCACTATTTTAAAATTATTTATTTAATTAAAAATAAAATTTTAGAAATATATAATGAATCTTAATTAATATTTATTACAAAAAATTGGAATTAAAAACAAATATTATGCCCTAATCTTGGAATAATGAACTGTAATAATTAATTAAAAATTTTAAAAGTGCAAATTAAATAAAAAAATTATATAAATCATATTCGGATGGATGAATCATAATAAATAATTATAAATTATACTAAAATATTATAGATTGATTGAAGAACAAATGACAAAAAATTAATTAAATATAAATTAAATTAGATTATACTTATAATATTCTTACTTATTTAAATTATTTAGGGTAGTTTAATAAATTAATATAAATACGTTTTATTTATTTGATATGTGATAAGAATTCTTTGATATAAGATAAGAATCCTCTTGCATTAGAATTTCCTCAAAATTGTGGTATAACCTATCTATTTTTTACGTATCTATATTTATTATTTAAATTTATTATGATATGATTATTTTATTTTGCATATATATATATATATATATATATATATATATATATATATTCTTATTATTAAAATCTATCAATAGTAAACACTATAGATTGATTGAAGAACAAATGACAAAAAAATTAATTAAATATAAATTATAGAGCACAGATAGGACAATAATTTTGAGACAGATGATCTCAAGTAGTTAAAATCACGTGAAGCCACCTTGTTGGGAAAATTAATAAGAGTTTTGATTGGATACCAAAATCCAGCTGACCCCAACCGAGTAGATGATTGCACAAACCTAAGCGTTTTTCAGCTCACCTGTTTGAGCGTATAGAGTTTCTTAGTTTACAGGTAGAATCACTGAAGACAGATGAAGACAGCAGAAGACACAGCTAAGCAGACAACTTAAGAACTCAGCAGAGCAGACTCAGCAGAGCAAGACCAAGCAGAGTCAAAGATCCTGCAGTATCAAGATCCAGCTCAGTGACGGAAACCCAGCTCAGTGTCAAAGACCCAGCTCAGTGTAAAAGACCCAGCTTAGTGTCGATGACACAGCTCAGGTCAGTGACACAGCTCAGGTTGAAGACACAGCTCAGGTTGATGATACAGCACAGGTCTAAGACACAGCTCAGAGTCAAGACACAGCAGAGTCCAAAACGCTGAAGATACAGCAGAGACGCTTAGCAGCTCGAAGACGAAGACCTTCTCCAAGACAAGATCCCGATGTCAAAAGATCTTGTCTGATGCAGTCAAATAAGAGAAGAACTAGCCTCTGTAGATGCAGACCTACTTCGTAGGTAAAGGCCAGAAGTCAACAAGAGTAGGTAAGATTCAAACGGCTCTCTTCCAACGGCTAGTTTGGATCTCCACCTATATATATCTCTCCTCTTCCATTGAAGAAAGGGGACTGGTGAAGAAATAAACGACTGAAGCAAGAAAAGAGCAAAACAGAAAATGAACAACAATCTTCAAAGCCATATCTTTCAAGAACATCCAGCCAGTCAGCTGTGTTCTTAGTTGTTCACACATTCAATCTTAGGCAGAATAGATCAGAATATAAACATCTTAAGCCTAGATTAAACGAGTTCATCATACTCCTTGTTCTTCATTGTAAGAACTCGTTCACAGTTGGAAAACTCATACCCAAACCCAAACCCAAACCCAGAAAGGTTAGGTAAAGGTACTCTTGCTCGAAGCGTGTAATTCGAGTGGATAGGTTCTTCAGTACCCGGAAACTGAAGGTGTAGGCTTGACAGTGCCCGCAAACTGTTGGAACACAGCTCGGGTTAGAGTTGTGAAGTTGCTTGGTACTTGGAAACCAAGTGGTAGTGAATTACCAGTGCACCTGGTCGTGGACGTAGGAGGTGTTACTCCGAACCACGTTAAAATTGCTTTGTTCTTTACTGTTTTGTTTTATGCATTTTGCTAACTCCTCATGAGCATTATTTCAAGCTGCATAAACTGACTAACTGAAAAGTGAAACAGAGCTTTGCAATATAATTTGAAGCAACAGACGGACTTTCCAAATCCACCACATTCCGTACACACACACAGCCAGCTGTGTCGATCAAGCTGCCATCCAGCTGGATCGAACACAGCCAGCTCTCTGAAAAGAGTTTTAACTTGGAAAAGTTTTTAAACCTTGGTGTATTCACCCCCCCTCTACACCAAGGTATCCGTCTTGGGACCAACACACCTCGTATTTATAAGACAACTAGTGTGTAACCCGTCGAAATTCGACGGGATCACTTAATATTATAATTTATGAGTATTATTTAGAAAACATGATTAAATAATTTATTTAAAGTAATAGTACGACGACGAATAATTGAAAGAAGTGTTACATTACATATAAATGAAAATAATTAAATAGTTAAAAGAGGGGGTTTATTCAATTTCTCACAACTTTTTTTTATTTGCAAAAAACCAAAAGAAATCAAAGTAAACATATACTTAAAATAATAATAATAATAATAATAATCAATTTTTAAAATAATTAATTTTATAATTACATAGCTCACATTCTGTTGAAAATTTCATCGTAAACCACGTTAGTTGTTGTGTCATGTGCCTTACCATCATCGTCACAGATTAAAATCGATACATTTTTTGCTAGTGACATGCAATTGACCATGGCTAAACACATGTTTTGGTAGGTGTAGTTCTACATTCGAAAGAGATTGGCCATGACTCTTGTTTATGGGACTAGCAAAGCAAACAGTCAAGGAGAATTACCTCCTTTGGAATCAAATTGAAATTTTAGTAAAATCCGAAGGACTCATGATCATTCTTGCAATTGGAAACTTTTTGTTTGCATTCTTTCCTGAAATTAATTTGACTTTAATTACATGGTCCCCGAGTTTAGTTAATATCATCCTAGTGCTTTTGCAAAGCTCATTCGACGGATCGATATTCCTAATAAGCATGATGATTCACTCCTCCTTCAATTTAATATCTCGTGTGTAACCCATTGAAACTCGACGGGGAATCACTTCATATTTTTTATATATAAGTACACATTTAAATTATAATTAAATAATTTATTTCAGAATGATAGTATTTCTATAATTCATTAGTGATATAATTTATTTCAAAGTGATATAATTTGATAAATCATTTCAAATAAGTGTTATATGAAGGATCATCTCGTTGCGAATATGTGTTACGTGAAGGATCATATCGTGTAGTATTTATTGACGGGAATACTTTACGTTGTAACTTATGTTTTAATTTATGTGTATACATTTTAAAAATAATTTATATCTTATTTAGAAGTTGAGATGTTGTTAATTCTAAGTTAATTATAAATCAAACTTAGAAAATTAATTTGATTTCACGTAATATAAACTTATAATTAGGAATGACAATAGATCGGGTACTCATTCATTAAGTATTAATTTGTTTCCAATTTTTATCATATTTTGTGCCTATACAAAGTTAATACTCTCTCCTATTCAAAATGCAAGTCTTTTTAGGTTTTTATAACTTTTGCAAAATATATGTCATTCTAGCAAAATCCATAATTACCCCTAATTAACTCACCTCCAAACTTACATTTTCACTATTCACTAATTTCAATTCATAATTTATCAAGATTAAATTTGATAAAAATAAATTTCCTTAATTTATGCGCACAACTCTAAAAATACTTACATTTTTAATAGGAGGGAGTATTGACTAAAATTAGTAAAAATCCTTCTTTTTATATCTATTTATTACAAAAATATTTATGTTAGAAGTATAGGATTATTATAAATCTTGCTCCTACAAAAATATAGGCCTTATATGAAATTGTTATTTCGTAATTTAAAAGGTTTGATTAAATTGGACAGAAAATCATTCTATTATAAAGTTTATATTAATTAATTTAAAAAGTAATTAAATTAAACATATTCATTAAAAATTAAATTATAATTTATATTCCCATCTAAAATGTAAATATTCATACATGTCTCTAACCTAATTTAAGAGTGAATTCACAACTTGTTCTCGTTTTACCCACTAATTACCTTAATTCATTTAAATTTATGAACATAAATTGTTACAATAATTGTTTATCCATCTCAATAAAAATCCGAATATTACAAAATAAAAAAATGAAAAAAAAATTATATAGGCATGTCGATTAATGTTCTGACAACCCATTGATAATTTATATATTCATACATCTCAAACTAAATTTAAAAGTGATTTTACTACTCATTCCCGTTCTAGATCCATATAGTATACCTGCTAATTTGTGCAATATTAATTCAATATATTCTAATTTTTATATAGTTAATATTCTCAAAATTTATCATATATATTCTGTACTCACATCCCACATTATCTTTTGATAATTACATGCATGTCATGTTATATCTTTCCTTGTATTTATACTGTGAAACATATTAAAACAAAAAATCATGATAAAATCATAAAAAAAAAAAAAGTATTCGTCTTTTTCTTTAGCAAATAAA
This sequence comes from Agastache rugosa, assembly GCA_031470985.1. NCBI lineage: Eukaryota > Viridiplantae > Streptophyta > Magnoliopsida > Lamiales > Lamiaceae > Agastache > Agastache rugosa. The sequence continues at coordinate 32,409,951 of CM062605.1, forward strand.
ATCCTTATCATAAAATATAAAAACCTTAAAACATAAAAAAATTTCGAGATTTCAAGTACATGCTCTTAGGAATCTCTAGGGGTGCGGCACCGGCAATAACCCATCTTATAGATTCATTCTTTAAATTTTAAAATATAGTATTATTATTTCTTTAAATACTTATGATTTGAAAGAATAAATAGAGAACTTCCTCACCAGTTTGACATCCACAATAATCAAACATGAAAACATGTTTTCATTGAATTCTCTTCATTTTTCATTCATATTTTTCTAAAATTTTTGATTAGTGTCTGCTAAAATATATATCACATTGAATTAAATGTATGCATATATAGATAGCTAAAAAGAAAAAAAAAATGAAGACATAAATATATCTTTCTCGTCCATTGTTCTTCCTCGAAAAATGGGACACTTAAAGGGGTAAGTAATTTTTTTACCCAATAAATTCTCCTAAGCCATATACAGCAAAATTACCATAATATATAAATTACATTACTTAAAAAAAAATAAATAAATAAACACTACAATCCATTACTTCAAAAACAATAGAATCAATTTTCCCTATTGGTCAACGAATTGAGATATAGTAATGTCTTAATTATATATGTTGTTCCAATTTTGACCCATATTTATATAATTACAGATTGATAATTTTGATGTGTGATTATAGATTGTTTATATATATTTTTTTCTAATAAAACATATTTATTGTATTTTCTGAAATTAGAAAGATCATAGATTGATTATACACTAGTGTGTATCCCGTCGAAAATCGACGGCAAACTATATTATTAAAATAAAATATATTAATAAGGTTGTTTCTTCGATTTTATTGTACTTCCTTAACAAATATTTTTATTTTTATTATTATTTTGCAATATATAAGTATGAACATTAAAAATAATTTAATATTATTTCATAGTGATAATATTTCGATAATTGATCAAAAAGAGTGTTTCTTTGATTTTATTTCACTTTTTTTAGTTGCAAAAAAATCAATAGAAATCAAACTATTTTTTTTTACTTCACAATCTGTCAAATATTTTTTTATATGTACGTCTGATCATCTCGTCACAAAGTTAAATTTCGAAAATTATCCGTATATATATATATATATATATATATATATATACAAATCCAAGAATTATAATTGAGAATACGTATTTTTGAGATTTTTCTTTTATTTACGTCAATTTAAAAATTTGTTAAATTAAACAAATTAATATTGACAACTACATAATTGATCAAATTAAAATTGTCAATAAAAATAAAACTATTTATTTGGCCAATAAATTAATTTGCCAAATTATATTGGTTGTGCAAAATAATTGCGGAATGAAAAAATACACATGGATTGTGAGTATTTATATAGGTTCTCCAAGAATGAAGTTTTATTAAAAATCAATGTGGGATGAGAAAATCTATATTAAATATACATAGAATAAATGAATAAAAATGTTCAAAATAAGGATTAAAGATAAATAAAAATACTGAAAGGAGAGAGCGTCACGTAGGACCTTGAATTAAGGAGAGCTCCCGAATCCGTAATCGTTTTAATAATATATGGATGACTACGTGCATGCGCGTACCGCACATGCATGACGACGGCCGCTAATTATGACTAATTAGTATTAATTAAAATTTTAATTAAAGTTAAATAATAAATTCACTATTAATCCTGGTTTAAATAGTTTAAAATAAAAGGCACGAGTTACAAGTTACAGAACTCGGATCATGCTAGCTAGCTCTCTCTACTAGTATCCATCTCTTGCCTGATCTGACTTTCATTTCTACGCACTGTTCTTCACCAACGCTCTCCACTCTTCAATATTGGCTGCCTTCTTCGGATCCAATATTGGCACTTGACGCTGCTGCAGAGCCACTGAAATCTCCTCAGTTTCCCCTAAAAGAAGAGCTGCTTTACGCACATTTCTCTCTCTCTTCTCAATGGCCTTACTGCGACACTTCAAACTTATCACATATCCCAGATTTGTAAGGCACGCTGCAAGAATATCTGCAATCATGATCGATAATCTCTCAAAGAGCGCCTCATCTGCTTCGTCGTCCCCACAACCCGCTCCATGGCTCAACAAGATTGTTCTCGTCGCTCTATACATGGAGTCTGCAGCTATGACATTACTAGGCCAGTTGAGAGGATTTCTCATAACGCAGTTTCGTGATTCGCTCTGAAACTCAATCACTGCCTTCTCAGCTTTATTACAGAGCTCCCGTAGTATTTCCATTGCATTCAGACATTTCTCATGAAGATCCTCATCTTGCCACATGTGGTAAAGCTCAACTTTCACCCACACCACATCTGCTGCAGCTCGAATGTTTGCTAAGCTGCCTTTTCTATCAAGTGTCTTATCCACTAGCTTCGCGAGGCGAAGCCCTTCTGAAACGCTGCTCAGAAGGAGATCGGACTTGCTCTTCTCGACTTTGGGAAGAGCAAGCGCGATGCAAGCGAGCGTCACCACGGGGAGAGACCAACAATAAGGAAGTTCTTGAGAATGCAGGCTTGGAACTTGGTAGCTATCGAATTCTGCTACTCCTTTGAAGCTGCAGGATTTCGACAGAAGTTTTAACAAATCCTTAGGCTTCCTCATTTTACCTTTCTGAATAACTTTATCAACTTCTTCGCATATATTCTCTAAAGTTTCTGCTGGAAGCTCTGCTTCCCCTTCCAGCAGCATGACATAAGGCCTAATGTCGAGCTCCGACTGATCAGTTGTAGTCTCACATACGCGATTTTTCCTCTTCGACTTTCTTAAATAGTTGAAGCATGACAGAAGTGGAGCAGTGAAACAGATGGAGATGATTAAGAGAAGTTTGCTACCTAGAACAATCAAATACTGAACAGAAATGCAGAATTGCAAAAACTGTCCTCTCAAAGCATGAAGAAGTTTCCTGCTCTTGAGATTTCGAATTTGTAAGGATACAGAGCTCTGTCTCAACTCCACCATTTTCTGAGTCCAATAGCTCTCAACGATCACCGCAGCTCTGATGCTCCTTCTGCCTTCGCTTAAGGAACGATAATCGAGGATGACGAACCATCTGACTGCCGGAGCAATAGTGCCAACTATTACTCCGGCAGTCTGAATCAGTAGCACATACTTTGTCGACCATCCGTAGCTGGAATTTGCCTGATCTAGTATGCTGAGCTCCATCGCCATCCGAATCTCGGCTTCTAATAAGACGAGAGCGATGATGAAGCTCAGCACACCAGATGTGGTGCAGGTGATGGAACGAGCAATCACAAAATCAGGATTGCCGGTTTCTGCAATCATCCAACGTTTTTTGATCATGTCTTTAAGTTTATCAGTACTGTTGCCAACTTCGTCGTCTTCGTTCAAGGCCGATCTGTGCAGCTCGCGGTATTTTTTCGCCAGATAAAGTTTGGTTGATAAGAGCATCACAGCTGAGGAGATGAACATGAGAAGGAGAAGCAGCATCAACACGATGATGAGGATTTCTTCGGGAAACGCAAGCCTCGTCTGTAGATAGGAATGCATCTGGACAACCTGTATGAACACGTTCGCGACGACGGTGACCACCAGAATTGCTAACGCGGCGACGTTAGAGAAAACGTCCTTGTCAGCCATGGAGCCTAACGACGTCAGGAAATTGGCCATGGCGGCGGACAGGAAGGCGAGGCTGCTGATCTTCGCGAGGCGGTCGGTGACGGTGTACATGCGGGTGGTGAGATCCACCGGCAGCTTCACCGCCACCGCGAGCAGCGTCAGTGAGGTGGCGTTGAGGGAGAAGTATCTGGACGGGAACCAGTGCTTCTTCTTCCACAGTCCTTGGAGAGTGTCGGCCGCCATCGCCGCCGCGCAGAGGAGAGATGCGGCGGCGACGTACATGCCTATCCACGTCATCGGCGCCTCGAGCAGCCGCTCGATCGTCGCCGCCCTGTCCGCTGCCGGAGCGGTTGCGTCCATTTATAATTAACTATAAACTCACGCTGGAGAAAAAAATGAAATGATTGGAAATTAATTAAGAGGTTTAAGTTTATCAGAAATGATCTAATTTACAGAAAGGAAGTCTAGAGGTTGATGAAGAAAATGATTGCATTATGAGTCTCTATTTAACTTTGTGAGAATATTGGACAAAAAATAAAATTATTATTTTATGTAGAAATTCTTGTGAAATGGAATGAGGAGGGCAGGTAGAAAGAATTTTAATTTATGAATATAAAATAACATAATTTCTTATACTAAACAGTTATAATTAAGTGGTTTTTTTTTTTAAATATAGAGTAGTGTGTTGGTGTTTAGAGTTTGTCTCTTTGTGTGGGATCACAACTAATCTTAGAATTTACTGCAGTTCATATTGTTTTGATTCTTAAAAAAACATGCATACAGAGACACACACATTAGGGAGAAAGAGGCAAAGAAATTTATATTTATATTTAGGTCCTCATAACTATAATTTCATTTATTTTTAGAATTCGGTCTCAATATTTTTATTTGTTAAAATAAAATATCTCTACTTTACGACAAATATCTGTACCTATTATAAAATATCTTGTTTACAAACTTTGGTTTGCCTATTATATCCCTATTATAAATCTTTATAAAAAACCCTGTTTACAAAATTTGATTTGCCTATTATATATAAATCTACTTTAAGGGCGTTTACTTTTCAAATAAGAACATGTGTAAATTAACATAATTTTTCTTTTTCATATCTCAAGAATCTTACTATCGTTTTATGAGAATTGTCGATGACGTTGATAATATATCAATATGGCATGATTCATGTGAAATGTGTACAACATCATGTCCAAATAATTCTGAGATTATAATATGCAAAAAATGCAAGGTGAAAGTTACTCAACACACGCCGAGGTAATCATACAAATATATATAAATTCATACAGATTTTAACAGAGATACATGTATTAACTTTTATTTAGTATCATTACAGATATAGAATAATCCTAAATGTTATATATGCAAGATTGCAATGCACGTATTATAATATTTGATGAAGTTGCAGCTGTGTACGTGTTTGGTGGATGAATATATTTCGTCAAACAGTGAGGTGAGTTGAATGTTGAAATTGTATTGCCAATTGCATCAATTGAAGAACCCAAGACAACTCAAAGACAAGGAAGGAAAAAATAGTCAAAATTAAGGTCAAGCCAAATGAAATGGAAGAAAATAAACTACAAAATAAAAAGGGTGAATTTTAATAATAGCCTTTTTGATGTGTATGTTTTTGGTTGTTCAGAAGTTGGGATTTTCTATCATTTTATGCGAGTATAATGCACGTTTTAGTGTGTCTTGTGCAGGATTTTGGAGAAATTATGAGTGCAAGGATTTGGACGAGATAAATCGGAAAATAAGTATATTTTGCACTATTTTGCTGTGGATTAAGGATGCAAGGAAGATGGACTGTAATTAATTTCAGATAGTTATTTTGTTATTATTGGGCTAATTAAAAGTGTCCTAATTAAGCCCAAGTCCTTATTTTTGGTGGAACAGTTATTACCTATTTGATATAGGTTTAGGAGTTAGTTTATATATATATACTTTTTGACTTATTATTTCAGAGGGGGAGATGTTTAGGAGAGAGATTGCAGCCGCCAACTTTTGGGAAGAAACATTAGGGAGTTTTATTCTATTTTTTTCATATTTTAGTTTAAATCATACCTTTGATTGCACAGCTTTGGTTTTTCGCCGCCGAGAAGGACAAGTGCAGAAGATTTGGAAGTTGTAATTTATTTTCATATTTTAATAGATTAGATTTATGTTATCTTTTTATTATTTGATTATGTTTAGTTTAATTATTATGAGTAGCTAGTTCTTTAATTCGGCGAGAATATTGAAGCACTAGTCTAATAATCTGTGAGATCTAATTGTTCGTATAATTATTTCCTAGGGTTTCGATTTATTCCTTGTGTTTAAAGTTAATTCCGATTTTATTTAAGCCTGATCAACTTAGATTTAATTGGATTACAGTCAATTAGTTCCCCCAATCCGTAATTGTTGGAATAGGACTAATTAGTGATAAAGCTACCATGTTCGTAGTAGGAATAAATCGGTAGACGGGTTATTACTTGCGTTCTTGGGTAATTCGTCTAAATTGGGTTCCTTCAGATCTAAAAGCTATTAGGGCATTTAATCTAGGTCTGGCGTCTCCAGCTAGGTTGTGTTTTAATAAGGGAAATAGTTAGGTCTGGCGTCTACAGCTAACTATCGATAAAGCACGTAGGAATTGGGGTATGTTCGCTGCGTTTACGGTACCCTATAACTGGTTGGTTCTTGGGAATTAATTCATCTTTGCATTGATGATCAGAGTCTAGACTAGTGTGGATTTATTCGAAGCCGGATTACTTTTCTTTTGATTATATTCTCGTTTGCCATTTTAATTAATTTCTTTGTCTTCCTAGTATTTAATTAATTTATCTCAATTTAAGGCGTGGTGGCTACACCAAAATTAGATTTATAGGAAAAATAGGTGAATTCCCGTTCTCTGTGGTTCGACCCTGCTTATTGTTATACTAATTTAATTCTGAGCGAATTGCAGGAATTATTTGGTGGTATACGACGTCCACCAAATTGGCGCCGTTGCCGGGGAATGGTGTTTATTAATTTATTTTTCCTATTGATCTTGGGTTACTTTTCTGTTGTTTATGAGCAGGGCCTCTAACCCGGACCTTCTATATCATCCTGAAATTGAGAAGTTAGCGAAACGGTTGAGGAAGGAGGCCAAGCTTAAGAAGCAGCAGAATCTGTTGGAACCGCAAGAAGATCCGTCTGCTCAGACGGAAGCTGTTTACGAGTCTGACAGTAGTGTTCCAGAAGCTGAAAGTGTTCCGTTTGCCGAAACGGAAGGTATTTCTAAAGCAGAAACAGAAACCGAGGAAGAAGTTGAGTCCACTTTCGTCGCGATTATTGAAGGCGACATGGCAGATGAAGATCCAAGACTGAGTGAGCTTTCGAGCCATCTGGAAGATGATCCTCAGATTTGGAGGTGTCGATCGAGATCAAGTTGGGATTGCTGAATGTTTTACCTAAATTCTATGGTAAAAAAGGAGAGGATCCGTACAACTTTCTGAGTGAGTTTGTCAAGATATGCAAGGTACAGAAACGACCAGCTGGAGTTACTGAAGAACAATTCAAGTTAGCGGCGTTTCCTTTCACTTAGACGGCAGAGGCGAACGCCTGGTTCACAAGCCTCCCGCCAAACTCCATATCTACATGGGCTGACATGAAGAGGTTGTTTTTGGAGCATTTCTTTCCTCCGACTAAGACTAATGCATTGAAGAAGGAGATTAGCGGAGTGAAGCAAGAATATGATGAATCGTTGTGCACTTACTGGACGAGATTTAAGAGATTGGTGGATAGTTGCCCGAACCATAGATATTCTGAGGGTGAATTGTTGCAGTATTTCTATCAAGGAATGACCGTTGACACAAAGAATCTTGTCAACTCATCAAGTGGAGGAGGATTTTCACATTGCAGAGTGAGCGAAGCTAAGAAGTTGATTCAATACTTGGTAGAAGCGACAAGAGAATACGAGGAGCCTAACCCTCGTTTGCTTAAGAGAGCTACACAAGCAAGTTCCTCTAATTTTGAAGAGAAGTTTGATGAGAGAATGGGACGAATAGAAAAGATGCTTAATACTATGGTCGAGAAGTCTGCAAGTGCGGGACCAGCGGAGAAACCATGTGGTATGTGTGGTAATTTGGGCCACTTAACGGTGCAGTGCAAATTGAACGAAGAGAATCACATTGTTCAAGCAAATTCATTTGAAGATTGGTATGATCATCCACCACCAAAGAGAGATCCTTTCTCGAACACTTATAATCCAGGTTGGAGAGACCATCCTAATTTTCGTTGGAGCGATCAAAGCAATCAAGTGCAGCAACAACCTCAACAAGTGCAGCATCAACAGAACTACCGACCACCTCATCAAAGAGGATTTCAGCAACCACCGTCTCATTCGCAAGAAAAGAAAGAAAAGTCCCTTGAAGAGATGATGGCTGATTTGATTGGCTCGCAGCAATTTTTGCAAGATAATATGCAGCAACTCCAACAAACTCAAAATGAGCAAAAAGTGTGCATAGATGGCTTAGCTCGTCAAATGTCTCAACTCTCGACTTCCATGAATGAACTCAAGGGGAACCAAGGCCGATTACCATCACAAGTTCAAGTGAACCCTCGAGAACATGTGAACTTTATCACGTTGAGAAGTGGCAAGGAGTTGTGTGAGCTACCAATCGAGAAGTCAGAAAAGAGTCCGAGAAACGGATCTGGAGAAATAACCAGTTTCGCCAAACGGGACAATTCTGATGTTCTAGCAGAAGATGAAGCTGAAAATACGTTCGGTTTGCCCAAACAGAACACTGATCCGACAGTTGTGCTGAAGGGAAATGAAGCTGAAAAGGAAACCGAATTTGAGGAGCCAAGTAAGGTATATAAACCTTTGAGCTTATATGATCTTAACATTGTGATTCCAGCACCTTTTCCAAGAAGATTAGCGAAGAAGAGACCGGAGGTAGATCCCATGGACTTTATGTCAATATTTGGAAGGCTAGAAATTAACCTTCCATTCCTTCAAGCGATCAAGCTTCCTCCGTTGAGCAAATTCATGAAGGATTTAATTGCTGGAAAGTCAAAGGATTCTGGGAAGATTTTGATGAGTGGGAATGTATCAGCTGTGATACAAAAGAAATTGCCACCCAAATGCAAGGACCCAGGTATGTTCTCTTTGCCTTGTTACATTGGAGGTACAAAGCTTAAGCATGCTATGTGTGATTTAGGAGCATCTGTTAACGTCATGCCATTATCTATTTATAATAGCTTAACTGGAGTGGAGTTGGTATATACTAAGGTTGTGATGAAGTTAGCTAATGGGTCATGTGTTTATCCTGAGGGTATTTTGGAGAATGTTCTTGTGAAAGTGCATGATTTTGTTTATCCTGCTGATTTCTATGTGGTGAAAATAAGTAATATGCAGTCGAATGATTCAGCTAGTGTTCTATTAGGTCGTCCTTTCTTAAGGACTGCTAAGTCGGTCATTGATGTCTTTAATGGTACTATTTGCTTGGATTATCATGGAGAAAAATTCACTTTCAATATTGATGATACCATGAATAATCCTCTTGATGTTAAATGTGCATATGCCATTGATGTGATTGACTCTCATGTCCAAGAATACCTTGAGACTGAATTAATGCAGGATAAGCTAGATCTAACTTCGATGAAAGAGGCGACTGGTTTTGCTGCTCAAGATTCTGGAAAAAGGTCCAGTTTGCGCAAACAGGACCCCTGCGACAGATCAGTGCCATTGGATGTAAAGCTATCCAAGTTGGAGCTTAAGCCACCTAAATGCAGAAGAAGACAACATGGGTGATTTCTTTCCCTTTCTTATTTTTATTTTTATTTTTATTTTTATTTTTATTTTTATTTTTTCTTTTGTTTTTATTTTAGTTTATCTTTCTTTTAGTTTTGTATCTGCGTCTTTGTGTTTATTCTCCTTGTTTATGCTTTTTCTTTGTTTGCTTGAGGGCAAGCAAAGCTTAAGTGTGAGGAGGTTGTCTTTGTGTGTTTACGTTAGTTTGTTTGTTATGTTTTTTTTTAATTATTGAGTCGAGTTTTTGTGTCAAGTAAAGCCAAGTATTATCAGATTTATTTGACTTTGTAGACGTATTCTGCTCGTTTGAGTCTTGTGATTAACTTGGTGATTCAATATGCTTTTAAATGGTGATGTGATTTAATTTTGAAGAATTATTGAATGATACTTGGGATGATGAAAAAGGGCAATAATTGAATTTCTAAACCCACACTAAATGAGATTTGAGCCTATTATAGTAGAGCACTCTCTACTTTGTTCTTTCTGAGAGAATTTAATTCACAAGGTCGCAATATCGAGTGTGCCATTTTGTAATGCATGATAGAAGGCATTAGGGTGAACCAATTTTGGCCGGAGTTTCATTGCCTAACCTTTACATTAACCCCTAGTGAGCCATTTTGAAGCCTTGACTATTTCTTTGATTCAAGCTACTAAATATTTAACCAAGGCCTATTTTGACTTTCTCTTGGCCCTATTGTGCATGTTCAAATTCGGAAATTCATCCATGTGTGATTTTAGTGAAAAAGGCAATTTTTGTACGTTTAGTCTGCCCAGACAGAACTATGTGCTGAAGTTTCTGTTATGAAAAAGTTGATATTTGGTTCTGTTTGTCCAAACGGAGAGGAGCTGTAACTCATGTGCTGTAACTCATGTGCTGTGTTGCTTATCATTGGAATGTATTCTGAAGTGATGAATTGTATGTTTGTTCGAAATTTGAAGAAAAAAAAGAGGTGCTGAAAAAAGAAAAAAAAAACAGGAAAAAGAAGAAAAAAAGAGAAAAAATGAAAATATGCACCCAAGTTTAGTTGACGTACAGTTTGATGAGTCAGTTTGTTCTCCTTATGATGCCTGTTTTGCATGGATGATGATTCGGTTTGGATGTGCATGGTATTTGTTCTTATTTTCTGAAGCTTAGGAATCCCTGTTAGATCCTTCCAAATTTTGAATGGTCCCTAGCCCCATTACGCCAAATGAGAAAAGTCCTTCTTGAGTTACATGTTGGCTGCTTTATATCGCGATCGAGTGAAATTTGTTTATGAGTGACTGTCCTGGAGTAGTGTAGGGAGTGAATGAGTGAAATCTGTGAGCTATATTTGATTGTTGCCCAATTTTGACCAAGTTGATGATAATGATGCATTATTTGAGATTTCATTTCGTTCATTTGATGGTTGAGAATCTCTTGTTTGCTGCTTGACTCTTGCTTGCAGAAGTAGTTTGCAGTTGGACATGTTGGTATTTACTTGGCTGTTTTGTGTGTCTAGTTAGTTCGTTCTCGTCTCATCTCTTACCTTCCATTCTTCTTTTCTTTTTATTGAGTCGTTGTTTTGAGGCTTGAGGAGGTTTAATGTTTCTGAACAACCATGTTTGATGATTTAGTTTTATCTTCTCTTCATACTTGAGGGCAAGTATGATTCAAGTGTGAGAAGATTTGATGTGTATGTTTTTGGTTGTTTAGAATTTTTCTATTTTATAAGATTTGTTATTTAAATTATAGATTTCATGAAATTGTTGTGATTTTGCGTAGATCTGGTATCGTTGTTGTAGATTTGAGTTTCAATCACTAATTAAATTTCGTGAAATCGAGAAAAAAAATGTGTGAATTAGTGAGAATTCGGGCAATGTGTGAATTAGTGTGAATTAGGTATTAACGATTATATTTTCGTGATAGCACGAAATAAAATATGTGAATTAACATATTATAATTCTTTTATTATTTGAACACGTAAATTTTTTGGTTTATAAAGAATTGTTAGTAGTGCTTTCACTAAATACAATGTGTGAATTCAGATGTCCATCACCATCCGCGACGAACTGATCTGTCGACGTCCCCCTCATTCCGACGATCTCCTTTCTTCCGTCCCTCAAGAAACTGGCAAAGGTAATCTTCAAGATCCGGCGATCTACTCCCTCCATCATTGGCAAATTACTCTCTAACCACCGCTGATCTCTTCTCACTGCACAGCAAATTTATTTTCATGCCAACACCTCTTTCGTTGTGATTTTCATATATCTTTGATTTTCGTGAATGTCCATGAATTGTTATTGTTAGATTTTCAATCACTAATTTTTTTTTTATGAAATTGCGAAGAAAATTTCGTGAATTTACTATTTTAGAATCTTTATTCACGACTTTAAGCTAAAAGTTCTATCACTACTTAAAATGTGTGATTTAGGCTAAAATGTATTCATTTATTACTTGGTAATGACTAAAATAATTAATTATGAAATAAAAATAGATTAAGTAATTTCACACATTTCTTTTGTGTGCAACTACAAAAAAAAATTATGTGAATAAATATTAAATAAATCTAAAATTACTAAATTCATACTTTTTATTTAGTGAGATCACTGACTATTACAAAAAAACTATTACAAGTGCATTTACACTTTTTAATTAGTGATAGCTCTGATAAAATTTCGTGAGCAAGTATATTACTATACCATAATTAGTGTATTCACATATTTTTTTTGTACAATCACGTAGTAAAATTCGTGATCACACATTAAATAAAATTATTGCAAGTGCATTCATATATTTTTATTTAATGATAGGGCAAATAAAAATTCATGATCGCATATAACATGATTCTATAGTAAGTGAATTAACAATTTTTTTTGCATTCGATGACGTAGAAACATTTCTGATCACATGTATAATAAAATTAAATTATTGAATTTAGACTAGTGCATCAAAAGAATATATTACAGATGAATACACATTCACATTTCTAATAATTGACAACACTACTCCATCATTGTAGAAAAATTATCCAAAATTAAAGCTAAAAAAAGATCTTGTAAGCATTAAAGCACGTCTAAAATGTTGTAATTATTAAATCTTGTTAGTTCATTTGGCGACATTAAAAATAATCTTATCTCCCCTCTTAATAAGAGTCGTTATGTCCTCCGTAAGCTACAATGATAGATGTCGGACTCATCTGCACAAAAATCAGAAAATTTAATAATTCACAAATGAAGTCACCTTAAGAATTATTCTTAAGTGATGTCACGAAAATAAATGCATGAACATCATATTGTGAATTCATACAATCACACAAATATTCATGAATTTGCACGAATATGAATTCTTAGAATTTGTGTATTCACATAAAAATATTCATGAAAACACACATAAAAAATAGTGCAAGTCTGGAAATTTGTACAAGCTCCCAATTCACAAAATCACACAAATAAATTCGTGCGATCACACTTAAAATGTGTGAAAGTATGGAAATTGGAAGAACACCAAATTCGAAAACTATAAGATCACACAACAATGGAAAAATGAAAATGAACAATTGATATTCCCAGAACAATGAAGATTCAGCACGAGTAACCTCTTTCCTCAAAAATAAAAATAAAAACATGAGTAACCTTATACAAACTGGAGATGGAAAGAAAACAGTAATTTCCTAAGATTTCAGATTGACTTTTGCATACAAATAAAAACCTAAGATTTCATATTCAAAGCAAATGAGAAGAGCGCCATCAAAAATTTGTCGACGATTAAAGATCTGAAAAAATGGAGATGAAGAAGATTACGTATCTGAAAAAATGAAGACATGGCAGATCTTCAATGATAGGGGTATAGATCGCCAGAAAATGGAGGCTACCTTCACCAGGATAATTAAGGGTGGTGGTGGACGTCGTATACCACCAAATAATTCCTGCAACCTGCTCAGAATTAAATTAGTATAGCAACAAGTAGGGTCGAACTACAGAGAATGGGAATTTACCTATTTTTCCTATAAATCTAGTTTTGGTGTAGCCACCACGCCTTAAATTGAGATAATTAATTAAAACTAAGAAAAACAATAAATTAACAAAATAGTAATAAATGAAAATTCAATAAGAAGAAAAGTAATCCGACTTCGAATAAATCCACACTAGTCTAGGCTCTGATCATCGATGCAAAGATTAATTTATTCCCAAGAACCAACCAGTTATAGGGTACCGTGAACGCAGCGGACATACCCCAATTCCTACGTACTTTATCGATAGTTAATTGTAGACGCCAGACCTAACTATTTCCCTTATTAAAACACAATCTAGCTGGAGAAGCCAGACCTAGATTTAATGCTCTAATAGCTTTTTGTCGCAGCCCGCCCTAGAGTATAGATGACTAAGACGGTTGAACTACGACTATGTATACGAATAAAGGAATATATCACTATAATTCGAATACAAAGGACGGAAAACGAGAAATAAATTTTTCTTTCTTACTTTTAACTTTAAATCACAACTAATAAGATAAGTGTGATCTTCATTAATCAAATAGACAACATACGATTTCAACATGTTGCCTAGAATTGAAACAATCTCTTTCCTATACTCAACAGAATAGGAATATAAACCAAAATATATTCCAGAATAAGCGATCAAACAACATATTGAGCATTAGCGAGTTCAAGTGGACATTATTGAGTTTACATTGATTTATGATACAACTCACAAATCCAAAAAGTGAATGACATCAGTGTAGCAGCGGAAAATAACAGGACTGGATTATATGTATGCAGACATATAACCCTAGCATGAACCAACACTTATATACAAAACTCAACATCCGCTCAGCACATCTCCATCATCCATTCTGATTACCTGCACATTTTAGAAATAATACGCAGGGCTGAGTACAACGTACTCAGTGAACACATGCCAAATACTTAAACAATTGCCACATAGAGCTATAGATTGAAACCTTGCCTCAAAAGCATCACACAGGAGAGTCATTTATAAATAAACCTTGTGCATGCTAAATCATTTTTATTTTAGAATAAACATGAGTGACTGCAGTCATATATATATTTGAGAGTATGAACCATTTCTACTATCATAACTTAAATGTGTTGAGAAGTAGGCCTTCTTCTCAGACACTATGACCGGCCAACCAAAAGGACGGCACACAGTCACAATATGTATACATTAATCCCGCATCATGCAGGACCGAATTCGTCTTCCTTCAGTAGATGGTATCACACAAAAACTTATAAAGCATTAGGCAAGTCAATCATTCAAAATAATCATCATACATATAATCATATAATCAAACTCATTTTATTTTTGATAGAAAAGCCCACCTGACTCGCTTCCTCTTACTTACTCTTCTTCTTCTTACGATCTTTACTTCCTGACTCCACTCGGTCCTTTAGCAAAAGAAGGTTTCGAATGAAAACGATGAGAGAAAGCTTCGATAAAAATCAAAACAACGAAACGATGCTCTTAAACGATTGATCCTCTAATCCCCTTTACAACTAGGATTTCTTTCTCAAACTAAAACTTAACTCTTCTAAGAACTAATCTTCCTCTTAAAAAACTATACAAAAGAGCTATTTAATAAATATACTACAAATAACAAAATTATAGATAAATAAGAAACATTAAATCTTCACATATAATAATTTCATACATAAACTTAATAAACTCTAATTTATTTCTTTTAACAACAATTGAAAATAGCATAAAAATTCTCATTTAAATTCTACAAATTCACATCATGCTTTTATATATTTATTAACAACATATTCATCATCCTTTTTATCAAATTAAAATCATAATCAAGAAACTCAAATTTCACATATAAACTTAATTTTTAAATCTCATATCAATCAAACTCCAAAAATTCTCATCATTTAAAATCATGCTCACAATAATCATATAAGCATATATACATCACTAATTTCACCCAACTAAAATCAAAATCATCTTTTCCTATTTTTTTTCCAAAATTTCGGTCACTTCACCAAATTAGCATAGGTGATTAATTCCAATCCATCAATCCATAATCATGCTTATAACACACATTTATCCACGTATAATCCACCAATTTAATCAAGAACACAAGAATTTAAAAAACTCTAATTTTAATCCTAATTAAATCAAGAAATTAGGCTTAAAATTAAATTCTTTTCTTTAACATGCTCAAAATCATGCTATAAACTCATAATCACTTATCAATTTCATAAATAAAAATCAAGAATCAAAACTCTCAAATTCTTTATAAATTTCGAAATTTCTAAAATTAGGCTAAGGTTTGATTAATTCATTTTAATGATCAAACCTTGCTCTAGATAATAGATTATACAAAATACTTGAATATCAAAGAAATCTTCTATTTTTCTTAATAATTTTCGAAAATAGCAGATATAAATAGAAGGATTTCTTTACTTGATTTTGAGCTTAATAATTGATAAACTATCTAACCTTGATAGTTACTTAGAAAATACTTGAATCTTGAGCTGGTTCTTGAGCTTGGTGGAGCTTCAATGGAGTGTGTGTATGTGTGTGTTTTTCTCGCAAGAAAGAAAGATGGAGAGATGGAGAAGAAGAATTGAGGAAGAAGGTAATAAAGTGAGAGAGAGTGATACGGAAGAGAGAGATGAGAGATTGAGAGAGTAAATAGAGTGAGAGTTGAGAGAGTGAGATAAGACAACATTTATTACCGCAATTAATTTAGGATAGGTAGTAAGATTTAGATAGGATTTATACAAGTGGGAAAATATTACCTAGGTTTATATCTTTGGCTAGGTTAATAAACATCTCAAATACTTTAATAAATACCCACTTTATTAAATAATCCCATCTTATATTTCTATCATTTAAACCACGTAACATCTCGGGTTATTATCTCGACATAAAATTTTAATCCAGTTATATAGCATAGAATAATCATAAACATTTTCCAGACAATTTAATTTACCAACACAAGAATTAAATCACATATAATTCTCACAATACATCATTTCCAATTATCAACAAGTCATTCAAATAATTAAATTTAGAATCACGACTGATAATTTTATACTTCTTATTTGAGAAACAAAATTCCAATTATTCAAGGCAACTTAGATTTACCGGATATTATGCAGCTTATTAAATTAATTAATAAACTTATTAGAGAAAAATAATCATAAATTAATTGCTAAAGCAATATAATAATACGGGGAGAAATACGGGGTACTACACTTTTAGATCTGAAGGAACCCAATTTAGACGAATTACCCAAGAACGCAAGTAATAACCCGTATACCAATTTATTCCTACTACGAACATGGTAGCTTTATCACTAATTAGCCATATTCCAACAATTACGGATTGGGTGAACTAATTGACTGTAATCCAATTAAATCTAAGTTGATCAGGCTTAAATAAAATTAGAATTAACTTTAAACACAAGGAATAAATCGAAACCCTAGAAAATTAATTATATGAACAATTAGATCTCACATATTATAGACTAGTATTTCAATATTCTCGCCGAATTAAAGAATTAGCTAGTCATACTAATAAAATTAAAGACAAATAAGTAATAAAAAGCAAGAATAATAATTAATCTATTGCTTTAAAAGAAGTAAGAAATTGTCACCAGAAATCGAACTCCAAATACGATGCAAAGTTGAACTCCAAAACTAAGAAAAATAAATAAAATTAAACTAATCTCCCAAGTCTTGTGTTCTCGGTTCTCGACGGCTCTCAAACAAAATAAACAAAGTATGGAATGAAATTGAAAACCAATCTATCTAATACGGCGGCTTGAAAAATCTCTCCTAAACATCTACTATTGGCGGCTAAAGTCTAACAGATATATAAGGAATAGGAAATATTTAATTAGTCGCCAATTACTTAATTAAACCTAGCTAATTAATAATCAAATAATAAAACCTCTAAATAGTCCAACAATATTATTTAATAGATTAAATATACTAAGGCCCGACCCATCAATTCTCTTCCATCTTCGATTTCAATCTTCTATAATTGGACACAAAATCCATCTTTTCGACTTCTTTCATCCAAATATATTAACAACCGAAATCTGCAATTCCTGCATTAAAATCACACGTAAACGTGTATTATATCCATATAAAATCATAGAAAACTTAACTTCTGAACAACCAAAATATACACACATCAGGTGGATGTCGGGATGGGACAGAGGACGTCAGTGGCCGTGGGAGGAAGAAGAAGATGGTCGCTGGATCTTGGTTGTATGGATTAGGTACTAACTCCGCCATAGCCGTCGTCCAAGGAATGACCGTAGCAGAGAGTACCAAGCAGCCAGAGAGATGAAATGTGAAAAATAGATAAAAAAAAGTGTAAAAAAATATTAATTATTTGGATTTTATGTTTTAGTTTACATTAATATTAATTGATTTCGACAAATATTAAAATGAAATTCAGGAAAATAGGATGAAGGGGCAAAGAGGACCAAAAAAGTTGAAAATTGCTAGAATTTATCTTATTTATGCTGGGTGCTAGAATTTATTTTTTATATCTTAAAAAAGCTAAAATTATCAAATAGCTCAAATAAAAAGGCTAAGGCCTAACCAAACTGGAGCGGGAGAAAATAAAAAATCTGAGTTGTACTCTTAAGAAGTGCAAGGAAAAACAAAAAGATTGAATCACAAGAAAAAAGAGTGAACTATTATCTGGCGGCAAAAACTAAAAGAAGAAATGTTCACCCATCAAAATCAAGAAAAGATTTGATGTGAATATATAGATTCACAATTTCAACAATTTAGATGCATTAACAACGATATTTTATTCGTTATTAAAAAAAATGAAAAACGTGCAACTTGCGTTGACTCTGCTACAGTATAGAAAAGGGTGAATTTATTACTATAACAACTCAATACTATACGTACAAAAATCCATTTTTTAGGAATTTATCAGAGTGTAAAAATCTGAATATGCTTTATTAATATATATTACACATAATATACACACATAGATCGCCTAATCACTCTTATCTCGTTGGTTTCTTGAGCTTAGAAAATCAATCCTCCAATAAAAGGAAACTAAGTCTCGGAGTCTATTTGACGCATCGAAGCTTTACAGAAATAATTTGTTGATTCACAAAGAATACCGAATACTTCAAAGAGACCTACAAATAAATTAAACCCTAAATTGTTTCAATAGTTCTTCTCCCTAAAAATCAACAAAACATTTATATAAATACTAGTCTAGCCGTCCCTAACCAATATATCAAAAATATAAAAACTTAAATAGACATAAAAGTAAATATAATTAAATTTTATCTTGGGCTTTGCCACACGAATTGCATCAAACTTGTCTAAGAATAAATCGCGGCCTCATCTTCATCACTATTCTCAAATAAACATTATAAAAAAAAAAGGGGGGTCGTGGAGCATGTTGTTGGGCTTGGTTGTGAAAAGTATGAAAAATGGACTTAACTTTTTGGCCCAATAGGACGAGACATAGTAAGCCCAACTCATCTTATGAGTTGCAATTAATTATAATTTATATGTATTCCAATAATGTTCTTTTGTTGTTCGTTTGAGGTAAATTATGAGATGATGAAATGCTAAATAAACAGATAAGAAATTGAGCAAAGGATTATAAATATATATATATAAATATAAACGCCAAATTAACTGCACTATATGCTTCAAAAATAAAATATGAAATGCACTAAAATTATAACATTATCATCCTTTCTACATGCGAGCGTGTGTTTTATATTTATATGTAATACCACATATATATATATATAGAGCGCGGGATATATATATATATATATATATATATATATATATATATTAGGCATGTAATTCACGTGCTCTTTTTTTAGTCAATAATCATATAAGGGACAAGGAAATTGATGGTTGATGTGGACGATAGTATACTATTTTGGTCATTTTCACAAAATATATTGCAAGAATAATTTTACTTTACATTATCACATTTTTATTTGAATATTTGGATAAGAACTAAAGAAGAACACGCAATTGAGTAACCGACACACGCGATCAGGTGACTAAAAGAGTCTAAGAAAATATGGTTGGTAACTAAGTTTTCATATCATTGATACGTAGCAATTCATAGTTAAAAGTAAAATCAAGAAAAGGAGCAAAACATATTCCGATGAAAACGAATGCAAAAGAGTATAAATATTTGGATGAAAACGAATGTAACAAACAAGATTATCTTAGACTATATACCATAATTTTATTTTTAGCAAAAACTAGTATTATACATTTTTAAGAAATTAATCAAAATAATGTTTTTCTATTCCGAAATGAGCATGGCCATTTGCTCATTATAAAATACCCTAAATTCACTCGGGGTAAATTAATCATTTAACTGTACTAGACAGTGATAAAATACCAACCTAAATTAAATTATTATTCTAATAATGGCTACCTTTGACATAGTAACTTCCACTTAAAGTCAAACACAGATCTCTACTAAAAAAAAGCACTCTAATTAATTACAACCAGATTTCACGCTCTTTGTTGGTTGGTCTAATGAGTATAGTAACTTCCAATTAAAGTCAAACACAAATCCCTACTACTCTAATTAATTACAACCAGATTTTTACGTTCTTTGTTTATTGACATAAAAAATTGGTCACATATACTCGTGGGAACAAAAAAATAATCCGAACATTTCGCACGACACCAAAAAATAAATAAATAAATAAATAAATAAATAACCTCCTACTCGTTCAAATCTGAGCTGGATTGGAAGTTTAAAATATTTCTCCTTCACTTTCACCACAACTCTCAAAATATGTCAAATTTTACAAATAATGATGCTTGATCATTGATCAAGAATCATTTTTTTTCTACTTGTATGCTTCCCTCATAGTAAATTGAACCATTTTTTGAACACTCATTGTTTGGATCAGAAACCTCGAGCTACCGATGACGTTCGACGGAAGCTCAGAGGATCCAGAGAGGGCTTCGTCGATCGAGAAGCTTCTAGAGGGGCCGATGCCATGGATAGGCATGTACGTCGCCGCCGCGTCTCTCGCCTGCGCGGCGGCGATGGCGGCCGACACTCTCCACGGACTGTGGCGAAAGAAGCACTGGTTTCCGTCCAAATATTTCTCCATCAACGCAACTTCGTTGACGCTGCTCGCGGTGGCGATGAAGCTGCCGGTAGATCTGACGACTCGGATGTACTCCGTCACCGACCGCCTCGCGAAGATCAGCAGCCTCGTGTTCATGTCGACCGCCATGGCCAATCTCTTGACGTCGCTCGGCTCCATGACCGACAAGGATGTGCTGATGAATGTGACGGCGTTAGGCATTCTGATTATCACGGTGGTCGTGAATGTGTTCATACAGGTTGTCCAGATGCAATCTTTTCTCGGGCGCAGACTTGCGTTTCACGAAGAGCTTCTGGCGATTGTATCGATGCTTTCTCTGCTTCTCATGTTCATTTCAACGGCTGTGATGATTCCTTCCACGAAACGCTACCTCGAGACGAAGTATCACGAGATGCACAGATCGGCGTTGAATGAGGATGAATCCGATGCAGGGAGAGTGATTACCACCGATAAGCTTAGGGTTTTGATTAAGAAATATTGGGTGATGGCAGAGACCAGCAATCCCCAATTTGTGATTGCTCGCTCTGTTACCTGCACCGCTTCTGGCGTTTTAAGCTTGATGATTGCCCTAGTTTTGGCGGAAGCCGAGATTCGGATGGCGATGAAGTTCGGCATGCTGCATCATGCATTTTCCAGCTACGGATGGTCGACGAAGTTCATTCTTCTAGCTCAGAACGCCGGAGTAATCGTCGGTAATATTGCTCCGGCGGCCAGATGGTTGGTTGCTATAAACAACAGTTATTTGAATGAAGGCAGAAGGAGTATTACAACTGCAGTGACAGTTGAGGGGTATTGGACTCAGAAGATGGTGGAGTGGAGACAAGGCTCTTTATCTTTTCAAATCAGAAATCTCAGGAGCAGGAAATTTATTCATGATCTGAGAGGAATGTTGCTGAAATTCTGCATTTCTCTGCAGTTTCTGATTGTTCTTGCTAGCAAGCTAGTCCTCTTTGTCTCCATATGCTTCACTAGTCCAATCACGTCGTGCTTGGACTATCACAGAAGGGTGAGGAGGCAGAATCGTGTATCTCACTCTGTCTCCTCACGCGGTCCAGAAGTCTCGGAGACTGTTAAAGATGATTCGGAGCTGGATTTTAGCCACTATGTTATGCTACTAGAAGGCGAAGTCGAGCTTCCTGCAGAAACTCTGGAGAATATCTGCAGAGAAGTTGATCGAGTCATTCATAAAGGTAAAATGAGGAAGCCTAAGAATTTGCTAAAACTGCTATCAAAATCTTGCAGCTTCAAAGGAGTGGCAGAATTTGATAGCAAGCAAGTTCCAGGTCTGCATTCTCAAGACCTTCCTTATTGCTGGTCTCTGCCTGTGGTGACGTTGGCTTGCATCGCGCTTGCTCTTCCCAACGTCGAGAAGAGCAAGTCCGATCTCCTGCTGAGCAGCGTGACTGAAGGGCTTCGCCTCGTGAAGCTCGTGGACAAGACTCTTGATAGAAAAGGCGGCTTAGCTAACATAAGAACTGCAGCAAATGTGGTGTGGGTGAAAGTCGAGCTTTACCGTAAATGGCAAGATAAAGATCTTCGTGAGACGTCTCTCAAAGGGAAGAACGCTGCAGAAATACTACAAGAGCTCTTGTATAAAGCTGAGAGGAGTGTGCTCGAGTTCCAGAGAGACGCCCGCGATTTCCTCATGAAGAATCCTCTAAACTGGCCTGCTAATGTCATTGCTGCCAATTCAATGTATAGGGTTACCAGAACACTTTTGCTCAGCCATGGAGGTTGTGAAAACGACGAAACGGATGAGACGCTGTTTGAGACACTATCCGTGATGATTGCAGATATAATGGCGGCATGCCTTACAAATCTGGGACATGTAATAACTGTCAAGTGCCACCACAGTGCCATTGAGGAGAGAGAGAAGAGTGTGCGTAAAGCAGCTCTTCTTCTCGGGGAAACTGAGGAGATTCTGGCGCTTCTCCAGCAACGCGAAGTGCCAATACTTGCGCCTCAGAAAGCAACGGACATTGAGGAATGGCGAGCCTTTGTCAAGCAGGACGCCATGAATAATCAGAGCTTCCTTCCTAGGCCTAACTCGTGTCAAGATCTAGAGAAGATCGTGTAAATGTGAAAGTCGAGGCAAGATAGGAAAGTAGTGATGTTCAACAATATTGAAACTCATGCTTTTTGTTTGAAGTTGATAAATAACCATTATGTTGATAATCAGACAAATATGTGTGCAATCATTAATTTTTCAGAAAAATTATGACATCCAATCATTCATAAAGAAGAGTACAATCATTTCAGCCCAAAAATGGATCTTGATAAGTTTCCATTTTTGGATCAAGATCTGCTTAGATTGATCAATCTTGGACTTGACTGGTGAAAACTGTGTAAGAAGATCAAAATGGGAGGAGAATTTTGTTCTGACAGCAGCCAAAATTGAAGAACATAACTCTCCATGTGAACAGAAGCTTATGTTTTAATTCATTAGACCCCTCTAGAAAAGTTGTCTTTTCAAGATTGAAATGAGGATTGCTTTTGACTCTTGACTCAAATTGCAAATTAAATAAAGATTAGAAGAGATTAGGTGGGACTAAAGTCAGTAAAGGAATTCACTAAACGGGACAAAACAAGATTAGTTAACTAATTCAATCATTTTCAATTTTCAAAAGCCACGTCCTTGACATTATTAGCCTAATATTCTTGACTAATATATCCAAGTTGAAACTTAGAATAATATTCCAGTTTGCATTATTCATTCTTTTCCCCTATCTACTCCTTGTGGGACCAAAAAAATGTTCCCACAAAAAGAAAGAAAGATCCGAGAAACATCAAACTCTTGGATTCATAGTTCAGAAACTTCATAAACTGCTAAAAGGAAAGATCTCGTTACCTCAAGAAGATAGCCAACAATGGGGGAAGCATCAGATATCGAGAGGCGGCTGGAGGCCCCGATGCCATGGATAGGCATGTATGTTGCTGTGGCCTCCCTCATCTGTGCTCTTGCTATGGCAGCTGATGCTTTCCATGGATTCAGAAGCAAGAAACACTGGTTCCCGAGTAAATTCTTCTCTCTCAACGCCACTTCGTTGACATTGTTAGCCGTGGCTATGAAGCTGCCCGTGGATCTCACAACTCGGATGTTTGCTGCCACGGATCGTCTTGCAAAGATATGCAGCCTAGCTTTTATGTCAACTTCAATGGCAAATTTCATGACGAGTTTAGGATCAATGGATGATAAGGACATTCTGATGAATGTAACTGCTTTAGCTATTCTTGTAGTCACCGTGGTTGTGAATTTCATAGTGCAGGTCATCCAGATGAGAGAGTTTCTCGGTGGAAGAAAAATGTTTGCTGAAGAAATCACAGCAGCTGGTTTCATGCTCCTCTCTCTTCTGATGGTGATATCCTCAGCTGTAATGGTGCCTGCAACGAAAACATATCTGGAGTCGAAGTATCATGAGATGATGAAAATGGCTTCTGATGAACAGATATTGGAGTCGATGGAGGAGGGAGAGTTCGTGTTTGATAAACTGAGGAACATGATCAAGAAATATTGGGTTATGGCTGAGACAAGTAGCCCTCAGTTTGTGATTGCACGCTCCGTTACCTGCACTGCTTCGGGTATCATTTCTATGCTCACTGCTCTCCTTCTAGCACAAGCTGAGTTCAAATTAGTGATGGAGTATAAAGGATTCGACATAGCTGCTTCCACGTATGGATGGTCGACTAAATGGATTGTTCTTGCTCAGTCTTTTGGGGTGGCAGTGGGGACTATTGCACCTGCAATCAGATGTTTCAATGCGATCAAGTTCAAATGCTCGGAGAATGGGAAACGGAGCTTCAGAGACGAGTTCAAGATTGATGCTTACTGGACACAGATGATGGTGGAGTGGAGAGAGAGCTCTTTGCCTCTGCAGATTAGAGACAGAAAGTGGAGGAAATTTCTGCACAAAACCAAAGGCCTAATTCTGAGTTTTCTTGTAAGAATTCAGATTCTGATAGTTCTTTGTAGCACAGGAGTTCGATACGTGTTTTTCTTCGTTGCAAGTCCGTTCATCTCATGCCTCGAAAAATTGAACAGCATATTCAGTTCTAGCAAAGTACATGGGATTTCAGAATCAGAAACACAGCAAATTCAGACGGAGATAGACCTAAGCCGTTATGTTCTGCTGCTTGAAGGCGAGACGGAGCTTCCTCAGAAGATCCAAACAAACATCTGTAAAGAAGTGGACAAACTGGTTAGGACAGGGAAGAAGCAGCAACCTAGGAATCTTCTAAGCCTTCTGCACAAAGTAGGCAACTTCAAAGGGCTGAAAGAAGTCGACAAGAACCAAGTTCCAAGCCTGCATTCTCAAGAGCCTCATAAGTGCTGGTCTTTGCCTCTGGTGACATTGACAAGTATAGCTCTTGCACTTCCTAACATTCCAAAGAAAGAAGTTAGCTGGCTCCTACGGAGCGTGGACGAAGGCCTGTTCTACGTGAAGCTCATCGAGAAAACACTTGATAAAAAGGGAAATCTAGTGAACAGCAGAAATGCAGCAGATGTGATTTGGGTTGGAGTTGAACTGTACCGTAAATGGCAGGATAATGATCTCCATGAAACCTCTCTCAAAGGCAGAAACTCGAAGGAGACGCTGCAGGAGCTCTCGAACGAAGCAGAACGGGCCATTGTGGATTTCAAGAGAGAGGTGAAAGATTTTGTGCTGGAAAATCCCCTCAACTGGCCGGTTAAGGCTATTGCTGCTAACTCAATGTACAGAATCTGTCAGAGGCTTCTCAAAGCTTATGAAGGTGATCATCTTCAAGCGGATGAGAGATTGTTCGAGCAATTAACAAACATGATAGCGAATATAATGGCTGCTTGCCTTACCAATTTGATGCGCGTTATAATCATCAAGTGTCACCGGAGAGACATCAAGAAGAAGGAGAAGAACGTGCGTGAAGCAGCTCTGCTGTTGGGCGAAATCGAAGAAATGCTTCAGATTCTGCAGCAGCATAGAACAGCAACGAGATCCGATCCTGATGAATCGGAGTTCATTGAGAAATGGTGTAATTTGTTGATCAAGAGGAAAGTTTGAACATTCAAGAAAATGCCCTGTATCTTGGAATATATTGTTGTATCCTGTATCTCTCTATTACCGCAGCATTATTTTGAAATTAAGAAATGCAGCGTTCATTTCTCACAAAACTTGGCATCTTAAAGAAATAGATAATGACGCACACACGCACACACACAGAGATGTTTTACATAAGGTGAAATTTCATTCCATTTGATTCATTGAATATCTTGTGTGTAAAAATCCTGCTAACATCATGTCTAAAGCTAGCAATCCTCTCAAGTACAATACATTACAGTAAATCTCTATTATTCACTCTTCTCCACCAGATCAGCCAGAAAGGACGTGATGTCAAAGTCAGCCACTTCGTGTCTCGGAGAAAGAAAAAAAATCCACATGCGCACTAAGAGAACCACTGCTAGCTTTGGCCGTTGCACGTCCTTTGATGTGGAGAGTACATGTCCTGTTTGTTGCAGACAATCAAGCCCCCTTCTTTAAGTTTCCTTCAAGCCTCTCGACAGCAGCAGAAAGACCGCTTTTCGCTTCCTCAGGAGTAGTAGTCAATTTCCCTCCATTTGCTTTCTTTACAAGCTCCAAATGAAGCCAACCTGAAAAGGAGCACTTCTGTTAGTTCAATTCTTGATTTGCTTGAATTCGAGGTTCAAATGTATCTACGCAGTTGTTTGATCCCGTTAGAGTTTCCCTTTTGGAAATTTAGTTCAGTCTTCACAAAAAGCAGAGGAAAAAAATTATGATTGTAGACAAGAGGTCAGTAGATAAAGCCTCAATTGTAAGTTAAGTTTGCTTTTAGAAATACGATCTTCGATCACTGTTGTAACAATGAATAAAAGCTGTTAGTTGGATGCAAACATTACCAAGTGGGAAGCAGATTGCTGCACCCAAAACCGAACCCAACATTGCATTTCTTAAGCGCCAACGGAAGGAACCTGGCACTGTAACATCAAGGAAGGGCGATGGAAAATTATTATTTTACAAAGATGAAAAGAACATTTCTTGATTCCTAAATAAGTTGTGTTACTCACAGATTAAACCAAATGTAGAAGCAGTAGCAGAACCAGCTCCAACTACATTATAAACATCAATTACACCTCGTTTTTCTGCAAGGAGGTTTTGCAAACCATAGAAGCCAGCAGTAAACATCCCAAGTCGAATTCCACCGACTAAGGAACCACGAGCGACTCTGATAAATCTCTTCTCCATTGCATCCCTCATAAGTCGATGCTGTTCACGCTTATCTGGCGTGCTCCCAAGCTTCAACATTACTTCTGCATCCTTGCTCTGTATATAGATGCAAATATTTCTCCCTCAAACAAAGTCTTTCACAAACATTTA
The DNA here is from genome assembly GCA_031470985.1 of Agastache rugosa. Lineage (NCBI taxonomy): Eukaryota > Viridiplantae > Streptophyta > Magnoliopsida > Lamiales > Lamiaceae > Agastache > Agastache rugosa. The sequence continues at coordinate 32,436,756 of CM062605.1, forward strand.
AAATGATAAGAACATCAAGAAGATATCAAGTAGAGAGAAGTGTATCAAATAGCAAGTCAAAACTTGAGCTTAAATATAAACGAGATCAAGTGTTCCTCGTGAATATTCCCTCCATAAATTAGATATGCATGATCAATAAGACTATAAGAGACTTAAAAACCTTCTAAAAATCAAGAATCAGAAGTTCGAAAAAGACCAGCGCGTTCAATGATGCTGTATAACCAGAAGAGCCAAAGGAAGAAAATTAATACGGGCCTCCTATAATTCAATAATGATGTGCAATGTTCGATCGACTCAATGCAGTAACCCAAGCTCAGAAACTGAATATAAAACTATAATTGGCAAAATATTGAGAAATAGCATTTTCTCATATATTCAAACCCAAATATTGACAATAAGAAAAAAAAATTGAGATCACTGAATTTCTTTCCATCCTTCAGCCTGATTGCGAGTATTTAGACCGTATGAATAGAGAATATTGCACAGGCAATTCAACATTCCTTCAAGACATTTTACTAAAAAATCAGAAAAAATGGAAAGAAAGTACAACAGTTCCTAAAATTCACCCAGATATGCTTGTGAAATACTCCCCCATCTCAAGAATTTAGTCTCAGTCCCGACACGGATGTTAAGAAATGCTTACCACAGAAGCAGAGGCCTCTTTGCTACCTCCATACATCATGCCAGCAAATACTCCGACGACCGTGGCTGAACCCCAATTGACCATGCCAGCCAGTTTCTCGGTCCTCTGCCATTAAAAAGGATCTTAATCATCAACCACAGCAATATAATCTAGAATAAGCACGTCCGAGATTCATCAACTTTCGATCATCAAGATGTCAATTTAAGCTTTCTTAAATGCAAATGGAGCTCAAATTCAGTACTTCACATTGTACTCAAGATTGGATTTTTCGCGCTTTCAATCACATAACCAGGGCATCAGAATTGATCATACGGTCAATCAAGAACAGAATGTAGTAGAATCTAAACGACCCATTAAAACCTAAAATCTAGAGAAAATGAATGCATCCGATGTAATAATGAGCAAAATAAATACAGACTTACATCAGTGACGATCTCTTCTTGATTCTCAGGCGCTTCCATTGCCACTGAACGAATCGAAGTTAGAAAAACTAAAACCCTAATTAAAACCCTCGATTTGAAACAGTCCCCAAATACGACAGCCTTTCAGATGAAATTACTGAATTTTGTTTCCGGAAGATCATAAGAAGCTGTTCGTTTATTTTATTTTATTTTTGAAAGGAAGCTGTTCGTTTATTTAGAATCTTCGCTGCACAATATATAAATGAAAGTGAATTACCTTATTTTTAAAAATAAAATTTTAAATTATGGTGCGAGAAGTATATAAATCTATTACTAATACGAAAATAAAGTTGTCCCCTCCACGGTGCTCCCGTCTAGATTTTCCTTTATTCTGGTATTTTGTGTATTATTAATTCATATTCTAATTATATTATATATTTATTAATATTCATCCTTTATTCATATTTATCTTAACTTTAATATTTATCATCTATTCATATCTCTTAACTCCTTATTTTTTGCATTCTTAATTCTTAATTTATATATATATTCTAATCTATATTAATAATAATAATAATAATATATTATCTCAACTTCTCTCACCTGTATTTCTTAATCTATTATCTCTCTATATTTCAAACATATTAATATAAGTGGCAATATGCATAAGTTTTCATACTTTGACTTATTATCATCATTGTTTTCGAATTATAAAAAAAAAAAAACAGAAAATCAAGATCAGTTTGTAGCCTCCTCCAACTTCGTTGAAATTGATTTATTTTGCATTTTCCTTAAGATTTTTTTTATTTTTATTAATTAAAGTTTATTAATTTCATATTCTTGAAATATCACATGTTTATCTATTAATCGCATCTCATATTTATCTTTCCCTCTATTTAATTAATTTCTTCTATTATGCATATTAAAATAATAACATTTTCGGAATGCATTCTTATAAATCATTATTTTATATATAATAATCTATAGAAAATTTGTAAATGAAAATCCCTATGAAGACTAAATAAATATATTTAATCAACATGTCTATATGGAATCCTTTTCATTTTTCATTCATGTTTTTTAAAAAATTCTAGATTATATATACATTGAATCAAATGAGGGATAGGTAGCTAAAGAAAAGAACAAAAAAACTTGAAGATGTAAATATATTTTTTTTCGCATTTTGGCAAAGATTAGAGATATTAATTTAATATGAACTAACGAGACGGTTCAAATCGGTGGCGGAGCCAGGATTTAATATTTGGGGGTACGACTAATAATTGCATAAACATAAACGTAAAAAATATTAATATTAAAAGTAGTACATCCTTCAACAATGTTCAAGAGAGTCAGAGTCAGTAGTTCTGTTCAATATTTGCGTTTTCTATTTTCTGTTCTTGAATTTGAATTCTTATATTGTTGACAAAGTCAATAAGTAATGGTCTTGGGCCTAATTAATAAAAATCGGACACCACTTTCTTAATTCCAAAAACCAAGATGAATGGCCCAGGGAGTACATAAATAAAAATAGAGGTAATTTTTTATGGGGTACAACTGTACCCCCAATGCCCCCTACTAGATCCGCCGCTGGTTCAAATATACTTAAAAAAATGATTTTTACAAATTTTAATTAATATTAACTTTGTTTAGATTTTTATCAAGTAATTTAGCATAAACCAACGAGACGGTACAAATAACATATAAAGAATGATTTTTACTAATTTTAATTAATATTACTTTGAAGATGTAAACATTTTTTCGCATTTTGGCAAAGATTAGAGATATCAATTTAGCATGAACCAACGAGAATGGATCAAATACACTTAAAAAGAAGAATTTTTACAAATTTTAATTAATATTAACTTTGTTTATATTTTTATCGAGTAATTTAGCATAAACCAACGAGACGGTTCAAATAACATAGAAAGAAGGATTTTTACAAATTTTAATTAATTTTACTTGGAGTGTTCATATTTTTCGAGTATTACTCAACGGATTTGAGACGATTATGTACAGTAAAGTCACTATTTTAACCGATATTAGAACGAACATGTAGAAAAATTCTAAACAAATTTAGATTTAAAAAAAATACATAATGAATGAGTATACTCAATCCATTATCATTCATAATTATAAATTTAGATACGTGAAATAATTAATTTTCTAAGTTTGATTAATAATTAATGCGAACAATATCACAACTTTTAAATAAGATATAATCTTATTTTTAAAATATTTACATATAAATTAAAACATAAAAGTTATTTCCCGTCGAATTTACTAATTTTAATTAATATTACTTTGAAGATGTAAACATTTTTTTTTTCCGTATTTTGGCAAAGATTAGAGATATCGATTTAGAATTAACCAACGAGACGGTTCAAATAAACTTAAAAAGAAGAATTTTTACAAATTTAATTAATATTAATTTTGTAGCATTAACCAACGAGACGGTTCAAATATACTTAAAAAGAAGAATTTTTATAAATTTTAATTAATATTAATTTTGTTTAGATTTTTATCGAGTAATTTAGCATAAACCAACGAGACGGTTCAAATAACATAGAAAGAAGGATTTTTACTAATTTTAAATAATTTTACTAGGAGTGTTCATATTTTTTTCGAGTATCACTCAACGGATTTGAGACACGTATGTACAGTAAAGTCACTATTTTAACCGAGATTAGGACGAACATGTAGAAAAATTATAAACAAATTTAGATTTAGAAAATACATAATGAATGAGTATACCCGATCCATTGTCATTCCTAATAATAAATTTAGATACGTGAAATAAAATTAATTTTCTAAACAAGATATAATTAACGCATAACAATATCACAACTTTTAAATAAGATATAAAATTATTTTTAAAATGTATACACGTAAATTAAAACATAAAGTTATTTCCCGTTGAATCTCGATGGGCTACTTACTAGTTTACTTTATAATAAAAAAAATTAAATTATGCCGCAAATGAATGAATGAAATAAGCCTTGTTCGTCATCATTTTCAAATGATGTTAAATTTAAATTAAACATTAATTAATTCGTAACAAAAAATTTCATGGCCCCAGTAAACAATAAAGTCGCTCTGCCCGATACAGCCCGTCGGGCACAAATTCGGGCCATATCGAAAATTATTCGGGCTGAATATTCTCAAGCCCAACTCTGGAGGTCCAATTGATCGTTTTGACTTACACCGAAGCCCCACAGCAGAGGTGGGCTGGGAGCATCAGTTGTCAAAGCAAGTCAAACCATGCAAATATATATGGAATCCCTTTAAATGGGTACGGCATTTGTTTGTTTGTGTGTTCATATAAGCAAAGCAATCGGTATAAATTAGTAATTTATAATATCCCCATCCCTAATCCATGCATACCAAATTACCAATCACCAATTGCAAGCGGAAAAGAAGAGTTACGTTGTTATGTGCAAACTAAGTAATATTAATTCATTTTCAGTAGATCGAAAACATCCTCTATAATATGGATCGGATCGGATCGGTGAAATTTATTCAAGCAATGAGGGAAGGCCGTACAAGTAAACCTCGCGCGGAAGAGAATAGTGATCACAAACTTTCAATTAAAATAAGATACCTAGAGGATCAGAACTCATAATAAATTTTCTTTCAATTTTGTGCTATAAATTAAGATGTCTCGTCTCGCTCTAAATTAACTTGCTATTTGGCAATGTTGAGGTTCAATTGACCACGGAGATGTGTACTATATAAATTTTTGCTTACTTCCAACAATCTACAAATCACACCTGCAAAATTAGATGTCACAGTTGATGATTTAATATTCAGGCTTATTATCTACAATAGTTTATTTAGACTTATCCTGTGGTCCATGCGGACAATTAACGTAAAGTTGTACTGGTTTGGACGTTGAAACTTAGGGGTGGCAATCGGGTCGGGTTGGGTCGAGTTCGGGTCGGCCTGATTTCGACCTGATCTGTTAAGGCCCAATCCGAACCCGACCTATTAAGGATATGCTCAATTCGAATCCGAACCCAACCCGAAATGACTAAACTCGAAAACGACACGAACCCTATACGAACACGAAATTGACACGATAAAATTCGGGTTGATCCGACACGATAATGACCTGAACCCAAATTTAAAAGATTTAATAAGAGAAAAATATTTTAAAATAAAATTGAATAACAGAAAAATAAATAAATATTCAAAAATTAAATATCTTTTGATGACTTGAAAGAAAAAATAAATATGCCATCAATTAAAGCTTGATATGAATTAAATAAATATAATATTTAAAAAAATTTAATACCTTATCGGGTAACCCGAACCCAACCCGAAATTTTCTCGAACCCGATCCGAAATTTTTAGGTTCTTATCGGGTCAACCCGATAAGGACCCAAATCCAATAAGGCTTGACCCAAACCCAATAATTTCGTGTCGGATTATCGTGTCGTGTCGAAAATTGTCTGCCCTATTAAAACTGATGTATATTAATTTAGTTCATACCTTTTTAATTTCTTTCTAATAAATGAATTTTTTAAAGATAAGATTCTGAATTAAAATACTAATTTTCCAATTCATGAGTTAAGCATAACTACTTCCGTCCCAATAGCAAGGTCCTCCTTGTTTTGGGCATGGTTATTAAGAAATCAGGGTATAAAGATAAAAAGTGGTAGGTCCAAGCCTTTTGAAGAGTTAATTGTTTTCATTTTTTGACTCAGACCTTGCTATTGGGACAGACGAAAAAGAAAATAAGGATATTGCTATTGAGACAGAGGGAGTATAATTTTAAAAGCTTTAGTGATTTGCATTATAATTAGCTAGTGAGTGCTGCCCAAACAATCACATATAGTGCAGTTGACCGTACATTTCTCACATGCAATTTTCGGTGTGTGTATCTCACGCGTCCAAATGAAGGGTTAAGATTTACGCTTGTAGTGCACACGTCCCATACTACGCATTTGGCGGGCGTGTGATTGCCTAGTGGTAATGTGGTTAATGCTTGATAGTACCGACCTCACCCTGGGCCCGACCTAAGGCTAATTGGGCCTATATATTAAAGCTCGGCCCACAGAGTTCGGCCCAAACAAAGTCAACGTCTGCCTTGAAGACCAAGTAACGAAACCCTACTTTGGGAGAAGATAGAATTCTACCACGAACGGGAATCGGATATGCATGTATTAAGAGACTAGATATGTATAAGGAGTTCGATCCCTAGAAGGATTAGGGCTTAATTCAAGGCTTATAAATAGATGCAAGATTAGAGGTGTAGGACATTCAATACTCATTGTACTCTCAAGCATAATAAAAGCTCTCTATATTCTCTCCCGTGGACGTAGATCACATCGATCGAACCACGTAAATCCTTGTGTCATCGTGTCATTGTCTCTTTTAGCTACTTTCGCAAACCCTAGATCTATCATTGGCGCCGTCTGTGGGAACGAGATCAACGGTTCGTTCGTAGCTGATTTATGATGGTAACACGATCACAGAGCGTGCGGGAGGCCCAAAGCCAACGCGGAAATCCTAACGAAGCGGAAAGCTGCCCCATAAGCCAAGAGAATCGCCAGAAAGGCAACTCGGTTCCAAAGAAGAGGCACGCCAGGGACCCAATAGAAGGAAATCCCTCCGAAAGGATGCCCGCGCTAGAATACATCTCTCAGAGAAACCCATCGCAAAATCGGCATCGGAGGACACATAATGGACAGTCCTTTAAAACGGGTGATACCCCAGAAGGGTACGTCGAAGAATTCAACGACGAGTCGGAGCCGAAGGAATCCGAGTTGAAGGGGGATGATCTCTCCAGAGACTTTGACCTTGCCACCACCTACGCCGCAGCCGAATTCGCTAAAGCGAACAAGGAGCGTTTCAAATGCTTTCTCGCGACGACCCGGATGTCTCCCATACCCGAGGCTAGCCGAGACACAGCCTACCTCCTATCGGTGAAGCAAAAGGACAAAGAATCTATAAGGGAGTACACTTCCAGGTTCATGCAGGAGAGCTTGAAGGTCGATAAAATCGACGATGTCTTCCTCATCTCGGCCTTCCGAAATGGGGTTGCTCCCGGGTCCCTGAATCAAGAGCTCGCTAAGCAGAAACCCGAGACAGCCCAGGAGATGTGGAGGATTGTATACCAGTTCGCTGATGGCCAAGATGCGGACCGATTGAAGCGAGAAGAGACCGAGAAAAGGAGAACTGAAGGGGATCGAGGACGGAATGATCGTGATCGGAGAAGTGCTCATGAGCGCCTCCAAAGAGGGCCAATCCAGTCCCGGCTCGGATCAGGACCTATCCAGTCCCGGCTTGGACCTCGGGTGGGACCAGAACTGTCCCAACGACCTCCTTTTGTGAAAACAAATGCCGAGATTTTCGCACTCCACGAGGATTGGTTCACTAAACCACGTCCTATGTCAGGGTCTAAACCTCGGGACAGAAACAAGCACTGCTCCTTCCATGACGACCATGGGCACCGCACGGAGGATTGCCGCGACCTCGCGGAACAGATAGAGAGGTTGGCCCAGGAGGGAACTCTGAAGAGATACGAAGCCGGGGGGAAGAAAAACAGGAAAGGAAAACGGAAAGGAGGACAGGGTCGCTGCGCCCCAAACAGTAAGCGAGCTAAGGTCGATCAAGACGAGGATGAGGACAACCCTCAGTACGACGCACCACAGTACGACGGAGTGGTCTCCACCATCACCGGACTACCCCCAGGTATGACAAAGACTAAGTTAAAGGCAGAAGCTCGCAGACCACCAGTCCCATCGGGGGAGGAGCAAAGGAAGAAGAGGTTCAAGAAGGGAGAAACCGTCACATTCTCTGAGGATGATCATGTACCTACAGCTACGCCACACAATGACGCCCTGGTGATTCAGGTCGGAGTGGCCAACAAGATGGTCCATCGCGTATTCATCGATGGTGGGGCCAGCGTGAGTATCATCTTCCAACACTGCTTAGATAGGATGGGCCTCGACCCAGCTCGGGTGAACTCCACACCCCTGCCTCTCAAGAGCTTTACGCAGCAAGAGACGCGACCTGAAGTGACCATTGCGCTCGATGTTGCCATTGGCAGTCCGCCGACCAGCGTCAATAAACTGATCCAGTTCTATGTGGTTAAATCGAACACCCCCTACAACATCATACTAGGTCGGGATTGGCTGAATGCAGTCAGGGCCATCATTTCGCCCTACCACCTGTTGTTAAAGATTCCGACCTCGGCTGGAATCCTTACTGTCCGAGGTGACCAGATTAAGGCCAAGGAGTGCATGCAGGTTGCTCTCCGAGGTCAACCCCAGGCATAGCAATCAAAGTATCCCAAGAAGCTGGAAGAAACAACGTCGATCCCAGACACCTCGGCGGAACAGGTTCCCCTATCCGAAACAGATCCAGCGAAAGTCGTCAAGGTCGGCTTTGCAGGGAGACCTCAAACACGCACGCAAGTAATCCAGCTTCTAAAGGAATATCAAGACGTCTTCGCCTGGTCTCCAACAGACATGACGGGGGTGTCGTCGGAAATCATTACGCATAAGCTTAACATTAACCCGAACTTCACCCCGGTCAAGCAGAAACGGCAATCATTTGCTGCCGAACGAAATCAAGTTATCTACAACGAGGTGCAGCAATGGTTAAAAGCAGGGCTTCTGTTTGAAGTCAAATACCCGATTTGGCTGTCTAATCCGGTAGTGGTAAAGAAAGAAGAAGGAGAGTGGAGGATGTGTGTAGATTACACCGACCTCAACAAAGCTTGCCCAAAGGACTGCTATCCTCTCCCCAACATCGATGAAAAGATCGAATCCTTAGTGGGACACGAAGTATTCTACTTTCTCGATCTCTACAAAGGATACTATCAGGTTCTAATGGATGAGGGAGATGCGATCATGACAGCTTTCGCAACAAGCTTCGGGATCTTTGCATTCAAATATATGCCCTTCGGGTTAAAGAATGCCGGGGCGACATACCAGCGAATGGTCGATTTTCTCTTCCGAGATCATATCAGCAAGATTGTCGAAGTATACGTAGACGACATTGTCGTCAAGAGTAAAGAAGAGGCTTCGGCGGTGAGCGACCTACGAACTACGCTCAACATACTAAGGCAGGTGAACCTCAAGCTGAACCCAAAGAAGTGCACTTTCAACGTGCGATCTGGAAAATTCTTAGGGTGCTGGATCTCGCCAGAAGGTCTCAAAGCCAACCCGCTGAAGATTAGAGCCGTGCAGGAGATGAAGGTACCCCGGACTATCCGCGACGTACATAGGTTGACAGGGTGCATAACCGAGCTAAGTCGTTTCCTCTCCAAGGCTGCCGAGAAACAGCTCCCATTCTTCAAAATTCTCAAGAAGGCACCGGAATTTGGATGGGGACGAGAGCACGAGCTAGCCTTGGAGGAGCTCAAACACCATCTCGGGGACTTACCAACCTTGTCAGTCCCCTAAAAGGAAGAACCCCTCTCTCTATACCTCGCGGCATCGAAGGAAGCAATAAGTGCAGTGTTGGTCCGAGACGAAGGAGATCGGCAGCTACCGGTGTACTTCGTCAGCCAAGTTCTCAAAGACCCAGAGACGAGGTATCAGCCTCTTGAGAAGTTCGCCCTAGCCCTGATAAACGCAGCTCGGCGTCTGAAACCCTACTTCCAAGCTCACCCAATACAAGTTTTGACTGATCTACCACTTCGGCAAGTTCTTACTAAACCGGAAGCCTCAGGAAGGATCGCGAAATGGGCAATCGAGCTATGAGAGCATTCTATATCGTTCGGTCCCCGTCGAGCTATAAAAGGGCAGGCTCTGGCAGACTTCCTTGTAGAAGCTCAGTATAAGGACCTCGAGGAACCAAAAGAGATCAAAGCCAAAGCCAAACCCCAGGAAGTCCCAGAGAAGACACCCCCAGACTGCTGGGAGATGTACGTGGATGGAGCTTCAGGAAAGAAAGGAAGTGGAGCCGGCATACTCCTCATCAGCCCAGAGAAGAAGGAATTAACATATTCGCTGCGATTCGAGTTCTCCACTACGAATAACGAGGCGGAATATGAAGCTCTCATTGTTGGACTGCGTCTCGCCCAAACCCTCCAAGCCCGATCTGTCCAAGCCCATTGTGATTCCCAAGTCGTGATCAACCATGTGTTAGGGAAATACGAGGTGAAAAGTGAGAAGCTGAAGAAGTACCTGGAGAAGGTCAAGCTCCTTGAACGGTCTTTCCAGTTCTTCAAAATAGTTCGCATTCCCAGAAGCCAAAATACCCGAGCTGATGAGCTAAGCAAGCTAGCGAACTCCCCGACCAGCTCGACGCTAGTAGAAGAAGTCCGAAATAGGAGTATAGAAGAGGCAGAAGTCAATGCGATCATAGAGGACGACCCAAATTGGATGACCCCCCTAATAAGATGCTTGGAGAACGGGGAAGTGCCCGAGGACAAGACGGAGGCTAGAAAAATTTTAGCTAGATCCACGCAGTACGTCCTCGAGGGAGGGGTCATCTATCGAAAGTCATACTTACAGCCTCTCCAAAAATGTGTTGGACCAAAGGAAGCAGACTATATATTAAATGAAGTACACACAGGATCGTGCGGAAGCCACATTGGAGCTCGGGTGCTAGCTCAGAAAATCATGCGATGGGGGTACTATTGGCCAACAATGGCAAAAGATGCGGAAGAGTTCGTGAAGAAGTGCCTAAAATGCCAGCTGCATGCCAGAGTGACGAGACTACCCCAGACCGACCTCTCTACTATTCAAAGTCCGTGGCCATTTATGGAGTGGGGCATTGACATCGTAGGGCCTTTCTACCCGGCACCTAAGCAAAAGCGGTTTCTAGTAGTCGCCGTCGACTACTTCACCAAGTGGGTAGAAGCTGAACCTTCCACAAAAGTCACAAGTGAGAAAGCCGTTGACTTCGTCTGGAAAAACATCGTGTGCCGGTTCGGAGTACCAAGAGTCCTCATCTCGGATAATGGAACGCAATTTACGAGTAGAGAATTCCGAGAATTTTGTGAAGGACTCAATATCCAGCAAAAGTTCACCTCGGTAAACCGACCTCAAACTAATGGCCAGACCGAAGTCACCAACAGGACAATAGTGAACGGACTCAAGGCCCGCCTAGAGAAGGAGAAAACGGAGTGGATCCACAATCTCCAAAACGTCCTGTGGTCGTACCGGACTACACCCCGAACTCCAACGGGAGAAACCCCGTACCGTTTAGTATACGGGTCAGAAGCAGTCATACCTGTCGAGATCGGAGCACCCAGTCCCCGAACTATCAATTTCTCCGCCGAAGCTAACGAAGAGCAGCGCCGAACCGACCTAGACTTATTGGAGGAAAAAAGGGAACAAGCCAGCATAAAAGAAGCTCGGTACAAACAGCAGATGGCTCGGTATTACAACCAAAGGGTTAAACCCCAACAGTTCCAGATCGGTGATCTTGTGCTTTGAAACAATAAGATAAGCCTCTCAGAGAAGCTCGGCAAGCTCGAAGCTACGTGGGAAGGACCCTACAGAGTACACGAAGTCCTCGGCAAAGGAGCTTACAAAATCGCCTATCTTTCAGGCGAACTAATACCCAGAACGTGGCACATCGCCCATCTAAAGAGATTCTTCGTATAAGCAGCAAAATCTTGCATATAGAGTCTTAGGTTTTCTTTTTTATCTTTAATGTTTTGTTTTTAACGAGCTCGTCAAAACTCTTTTTACTTTGCTTTTGGTCCTTTTTAATAAAATTTCCTTTTTATCTTGCATCTTGAGTCTTTTGATTTGCTTATACGAAGTGTCCATAACATCAAAAATCCCCTCATAAGCTCGAACTACGGTTCCCTTTCGTGGTCAGTAATGACCGGACATGGGGTAATAATATCCTATAATGCGCAAAGGAAACCCTTTCCGAGGTCCGAGCTCGTCTCCATTCAAAAAGGAAGATCCCACGAGGTCCGAGTCAAACTCCCTCCTAAGGATAATTAGTTCTCAACTGGGGTCGGAACCAAGATCCCCCGGGAGGATAAAATACGAGGTCCGAACCATGGTTCTGATGGTCCCTGAGCTGGGTACTTGGTGTAGAGGGGGGGGTAAATACACCAAGTAGATTTTTCGAAACTTTTTCAAGTTAAAACACAGAGTTGGTGAGCTCAGTTATTGATCCAAATTTGGGGAGGGTCAATTTGGGTAAATAACTCGGTGGCGGTGCGGAAAGTGGTGGTTTGAAAACTTAGCTCAGTTACTTAGAAAAACTCAGTTTGAAAATATTAACTTAACGTTTTCAGCTTAGTCAGGTTGTGCAACTTTTCGAGAGACACAGCTGTCTTTGGAGAGCAGCTGTGTGTGCAGTTTTGAACAAGTATGCAATGATATGAAGGAGTTAGTACACATCTGAATATAAAGCAATAGTAAAGAGAGAGAGTTAGAAGCACGCGAGTTTTTACGTGGTTCGGAGTAACACCTCCTACGTCCACGACCAGGTTCACTGGTAATCCACTACCACTTGGTTTCCAAGTACCAAGCAACTTCACAACTCTAACCCGAGCTGTGTTCCAACAGTTTGCGGGCACTGTCAAGCCTATACACCTTCAGTTTCCGGGTACTGAAGAACCTAACCACTCGAATTACGCGATTCGAGCAAGCGTACCTTTACCTAACCTTTCTGGGTTTGGGTTTGGGTATGGGGTTCCAACTATGAACGAGTTCTTACAATTAAGAACTTCAAAGTATGATAAACTCGTTCGAAATCTAGGCTTAAGATATACAATGAGTTTGGCCTAGGGAACAGACGAAAAACTAAGCAGTTTCTTAACTAGAAACACTTTAAGATAAAGTGTTCTTTGATCTATGTAGAACTGCTTGAGAGCTTTTGAAAGAATAAAGATTTCAGATAATGAAAGCTTGTAGAGAGTTTTTCGTGTCTGATCCTGAGGTTGAAGACGGGTTTATATAGGTAGAGATTCAAGACTAGCCGTTGGAGGAGCCGTTTGAATCTTACCTACTCTTCTTAAATACAAGATCTGTCGTTGGGCGTATCTGCACATGTCTTCATTTGTGTCACATCCTAGGTTCTGAAGTCTAGGATGCTGATCACGGCAATCCTCATTGGTCGAGGTAGGTTGACTTCCTCTCGATTCGGGATTTTCTCGCCTTTAGAGCCGGCTTTTGAATTCGTAGCCGGACTCGTCTCGAAGTGGAGTCTTCGGAGATAGTTCATTTGTTCTGTCTGTTGACCAGTGTGTTTTGAACTCGGCTCGAATTCTCTTCGCCTTGATCGAGCTCTGCTGGATCACTCAGTGAAGGTTGACGCCTTTCTTTTGCTCGTGACTCATTGTGAACACGGCGGGTCGGCTCTTGTCTTCCATTGGCCGACTCTGCTTTTGTAGACACGGTAGGGTATTCTTGTCTTCCGCTTCGCTTACACCTTTGTAATCCTAGAACATCTAAGGCTCAAACGGGCGAGCTGGAAAACACTATTTAGGTTGACGCGATCATCTATTCGGTTGGAGAATCGGGTGGGTTTTGGTATCAAATCGAAACCTTATAATTTTCCCAACAATTTCCCCTTTTTGATGATGCCAAAACCTAACCGAGACAACTTATGACGCGAGAAAAACTTGTGTTTTATTAATGTAAGAAAATACATTATAACACAGAAAAAGAAAGAAGGAAAAAAATCTTCAAATCTTCGATCTTCAATCCTTGATCTTCGGTCCGATTGGTGGGTCTTATATACAATCCGTTGTTTCTTTCTTTTGACTCGTCTCTTCTTCACTGATTCGATTCAATTTGGTTCCTCTAGCTCAACGGTTGCCTCTTCATTGACTTGTCTCTCTTCTCCCTTACTTCCCCCTTTTTGGCATGATCAAAACGGGGTGGGAGATATACACCATCGGCTGTTGCGATGTTTTAGTTTGGCGAAACCGTGGTTTTCGGCTACGAGCGGCGAGGTTTAGAGTCTAAGTGGCTCACCGTTGTGTTGGCAGCTCTTCTTTGTTGCATTAGCCTCGAGCTGTGATTGCGGACACGGCGTCCTTGGCACGATTCAGTGGGGGCGATCCGGTGAGTGCTTGGAGGGATGAGTTAGCACGGGAGATAGCATCTTCTGAGTCGGGCATAACTTCATTCCTTGCAATTTTGCTTCTTCAGACTTCTTAGATTGAATGAGAAAGTCTGATTCAGCACTTGAGGGACTTGTATTCAGCTCATATCATCATCATCCAAATTGCAGTGTTCGTTGGCTGGGTGATGTTTCTCATTTGAGCTTGGTGCAGGGACTTGAGCATCTTTTATTGAAAGATCTCGAAGAAGGTGTCCCTGTGGAGCTGAAGGAAACTGAGGAGAAGGCGGTTGAAGTATCCCATCTGTCTTGGGGTTTAAGCTTGGTTGTTCTGCTGGAATACTCCGTTGCGGTGTTGGTGATGATTATGTTCACGCAGGGATGTGAAATTTTCTTCCACCGAAAGAAATGACCGCTTGTGGGCCTTCTGCTCCTCGGAGAGTGATTACGAATTCTCTCATAATGTCAGCTGGCTTCTCTGCTGACTGACTGAGCACCTTTGACTTGAGTCTTCGGTTTGAAGACAGTGCTTGATATTTTGTCTCCTCAAGTTGTCTCCGATTCCCAGCTGGGACGGAGTTAGATGCATGTTGCTTTGTCTCCTGCATCTTTTTCTGTGCCTCCTGTGGCGGAGCAAGAGCTTTGACATGACTGCTCTTGAATACTCCGGTTTTATCAACATCTGGTCCAGGTCTGTTGACGTTAATTTTTGCATCCCAGGGAGTTGTGTGTCCCGTTCTCTCTTTTATGTTGAGAGAAACAGTGGGGCTGAGGAGGTCTTTTTCCTTTGTCATTCCCAGAAAGTTTTCTGCACCTTCCTGGTGGATGACGTTCTTGAGCTTTGCAGTCTCCTACTGCGCTGGCCTAGTTCTGTCGATGGGCTTCACCTTCTTCTGGACTTCCGTCTTCTTTGATGTTCCTGAGAGTTAAGCAACTCTTATCTTGAAGCTTTGACAGATTCTTCAAGTTTGATCGGCTTCGGGAGATATCTTTCTGGATTCCATGTTCTTCTTCTGCATCTTTTGTTAGTAGAAACAAATAATACCAATTGATGGAAATAAGAAAGAATGCTGAAAAAACTTTCTAGGTTTGATGCGTATATCTTCTAGCATATTTAAAGAGTTTTCTTGATGAATGGACGATCAAGATTTGTCTATTGATAAGAAGATCTACGACTGGGAGTGATTCTCGCGTCATGTCAATTTAATGCGCGAGAGAGAACGGTTGAGGCGTTTTAACTTTTGCCTCGAAACTCCCATTATTCAATTCTTTGCAGACTTTTAATTAAGATTGATTAGAAATGACAAGATGTGAGTTGACAGAAAACAGATTGAGTAGGAGTAATTAATGTTGTTGCAAACCTCTCAGCTGATCATTGTAGTCAGCTGATACCTCGGTTGAGTGGGTGTGCTGTGGGTCATCGTGGTTCCAGCTAGTTCCTCACTCGAATAATCCTTTCCTTTCAAAGATCTGGTTTAGTTGAATTCTTTCTCACTGATATCGGTGACATTGATTCGAATTTCGGTTATTCTTGTATTCAATTTGGTCTTCGTTCAGTGGAGTCTGCTTCCGTTCATTGTCTGCTCCGTTCCATTGGGTTTGCTTCCATTCATTTGAGTCTTCCGTTCAGTGATCTGCTTCCATTCAGTGGTCGTTTCGTTCAGCGGGTCTTCGTTCAGCTGGGTGAAGCATCGTCTGGGTTGAGAAGTCCAAGTAATCCGCACAACATTTTGAATCTTGCTTCTATCAGCGGTTTTGTGAGAATATCAGCCCGCTGTATGTCTGTGTGAATTTTCTCAACAATCACATCCTTCTTTTCTACGTGATCTCTGATGAAATGATGTCGTACGTCTACATGCTTGCATCTTGTGTGAAGTCTTGGATTCTACGAAATGGCAATCGCACTAGAGCTATCACGAAAAATTGGAACCTGTCCAGTTTTTACTTCATAGTCATCCAGCTGATGTTTCGACGGAGAATTTGCGAGCAGCGGCTTCAATGGCCATATATTCTCGCTTCTGTCGTGGAAGTTGCGACGCACGTTTGTTTCTTTGAAAACCATGAAATCAACTTACTTCCTAAGAACTGACAAGTTCCTGAAGTTGATTTTCTGTCCAATCGATCTCCAGCGAAGTCTGAATCTGAGTATCCAACCAGCTGTAGATTGTCTTCAGCTGGGTACCACAGCCCAACATTCTGAGTTCCTTTGAGATATTTGAGAATGTTCTTGGCTGCTTGCATGTGTGCTTCCTTTGGATCAACTTGAAATCTGGCACACACTCCGACTGCAAAAGAGATGTCTGGACGACTTCTTTGTTAGATACAAGCAGGATCCTATTATCCCTCCGTATTTCTTTGGAATCAATCGACTTCCTTCGCTCCTGGTTCAATCTTCCAGTTGGTGTTCATTGGAATCTTTACAGTTCTGCTGGATTGAACTCCATACTTGGTGATCAAATCTTTCACGTATTTGGATTGATTTATGAAGATCCCTTCTGAAGATTGCTTGACTTGAAGTCCTAGGAAGGAACTCATTTCTCCCATCATGGACATTTGGAACTTCTCGGACATTATCTCTCCAAATCTTTGGCATAAGAAGCTTGATCTTGATCCAAAGATGATGTCGTCTACGTAGATTTGAACAACCAGGATATCTTCTCCTGACTTGATGGTGAAGAGAGTTCTGTCTACTG
Source organism: Agastache rugosa (assembly GCA_031470985.1). Lineage (NCBI taxonomy): Eukaryota > Viridiplantae > Streptophyta > Magnoliopsida > Lamiales > Lamiaceae > Agastache > Agastache rugosa. The sequence continues at coordinate 32,453,483 of CM062605.1, forward strand.
AGCCCTTCTTGAATCCTTTGGATATGAGAAAATTTGACAGAGTGTCATACCAAGCTCGAGGTGCTTGCTTTAATCCATAAAGAGCTTTCTTTAGTTTGTAGACTTTATTTCCTTCTACTTCGAATCCTGGAGGTTGTTCAACGTAGACATCTTCTTTGATTTCTCCATTTAGGAATGCACACTTCACATCCATTTGATAGACCTTGAATTTGTGATGTGCTGCAAAGGCGAGAAATAGTCTGATTGCTTCCAATCGTGCTACTGGAGCAAAAGATTCTTCGAAGTCAATTCCTTCCCCGCCGAGTGTAGCCCTTGGCAACGAGTCGAGCTTTGTTTCGATGACGACTCCTGTGGTATCCATTTTGTTCTTGAATATCCATTTGAGTCCTATGACTTTGACTTCTTGAGGTCTGTCGACTAATTCCCAGACACAATTTCTGAGGAATTCGTTCAGTTCTTCTTGCATGGCATTTGTCCAAGGCACGCTCTTCAAAGCTTCGAGAATTGATTGAGGCTCTGGCACTTGAGCTACGTAACACGCCATTAGAGCTGTGTCTTCATCATAGACCGTCAGTTCTAGCTCTACTGAGAGTTGAGGCCGTGTCACCGCTTCTTGATGATCCGATGAAGCTTGAGCACTGAGCTCCCGGTTTTTGACTTGGTCAGATGGTTCTCCAATGATTGCTGATGATGGATGATCTTCAATCCATCTTCTCCTCTTACGAATTTCTTCTTCCAGTTGATTGATGCTTGAAATGGCTAAATTTCGTCTGTCTTGGAGTTGCTCTGGAGTTAAGTCTTGAGAGATTGATTCTCCTTGATTTGAATTTTGAGGTGACTTCTGTAGAGGTTCAGCTGGAGATGGAGCTGGGGACTCAGCTGTGTTTGGATTCCCAGCTGATGATGTTCCCCCTTGATTTGGCGTTGAAGCTTCTTCTCGATTTCCAGCTGGTGGAGCTTCTTGGTTGATTTGAATTTCCTCCTCTGGCTCATTGTCCCAAATTAATGGTTCGGCCAGATTCCTGATTCTATTCTCTTGAGCCCTTGTCTGAATCAATCTTGAAGATTCTCCTTCGCTTCTTCGTTTGATAGAATCTCTATATTCGAAGGAGGATTCGTCAAAGGTAACATGTGGAGTTACTTCGACTATTTGAGTTCTTCTGTTGAAAACTCTATATGCTTTACTCACAGCGGAGTAACCAAGGAATACTCCTCGGTCTGTCTTTTCGTCAAACGTCTTGAGCTGTGTCTTCCCATTATTGAGAATGTGACATTTGGATTCGAATACCTTGAAATATCCAATGTATGGTATTCTGTTGTTCCATAGCTCATACGGTGTCTTTCCTTGCCTTGATGTGAGTAGGGAGCGATTCTGAGTGAAGCAAGCTGTGTTGATTGCTTCAGCCCAGAACTTCTTTGGAATGACAGAGCTAGCTAGCATTGAGGTAGCTGCTTCCTTGAGAGTTCTGTTTCTTCTTTCTGCTACACCATTCTGCTGAGGTGTGTGAGCTGCAGATGTTTGGTGTTGAACTCCGTTCTTCTCGCAAAAATCATAAATAGTTTCATTTAGAAACTCCGTTCCACGATCTGATCTTATTGCCATTATCTTGCACTCCTTCTGTGTTGATAATCTTTCCAGCAGGATAGGTAGCTTAGTTCTCGTTTCGCTCTTCTGGTACAAGAATGATACCCATGTGAATCTTGAGAAATCATCCACAACGACCGCAGTATATTTTCCGCCATTGAAGCTTCTTGGAGTAACGGACCAAAAAGATTCATGTGAAGAAGTTGAAGAACTCGATCGATTGATCGAGCCGGCTTGAGAGAGAATGAAATTCTTGTTTGCTTTCCTTGTTGACACGCGCCGCACATATGACTTTTGTCATATACTTGATCCGGAATTCCATTAGCGAGCCGGTTCCTAGCCGCTTGTTGATTGTCTTGAAGTTGAGATGATTCGGTTCGTGCTGATGTACCAGTGACTTCATTGTCGCTTTTTGATACAAGACAAGTCTCCGGAGGGCCGCTGTTCCGTCGCCGAAGTACATATTTCCTTCTCTTTTCCCTCTTAGGAGTATCTGCTTGGTTTCCCTGTGCTTCACTGTGCATCCCTGTGCATCAAACTTGACAGAAAAACCGTTGTCGCAGAATTGGCTAATGGAAAGCAAGTTATGTTGCAATCCTTGTACATAAGAAACATTTGGGATTATAACATTTCTAGTTTTAAATGTACCATAACCTTTGGTTAGGCCTTTAGAGTTGTCATCAAATATTACTTGTGGACCTGTACGCTCAATATACTCCTGGAGTAGATGCTTTAGGTGCGTCATGTGCTTGGAACATCCACTGTCCAAGTACCAAAGCGTTCTCATCGACTCCTCAGAGATGCGTCGATTTCTTGCAACCTAAACAAAAAGTTAAAATAGGTACCCAGTTTTAATTGGGTTCTTGTGGGTTAGACATAGATCCTTTGACGACCCAGATCTGCTTGATGACTCGAATTGTGTCATTTGATCTAATAATTCTCCCAGCTGAGTCGATATACACATTCTTTGTGTTCTTCTGTTGTTGCTGGCGGGGTCTTGATCTTCGTGTCTTCTTGTTTTGTTGTCTGGATTTCTTTTGGTTTCCAGCTGTGTGCCTAGCTGAGACGTTCCTTAGTCTCTGCTGTCTCATGTGATACTGTGGCTGGAAATGATTATCCAGCTGATACTCGTATGAGTGGTATCCAGCTGGGTATCTCTGATATCTTGGTTGATATCGATCAACGTCTTGGTCTTGTCATTTGGTATCTGTAAAATCCAGCCTGTGGTCTTCGTTGAGGTTGAGCACATTGCTGTCTGAGTTGGGCTTGAGGTTGTCGCACAGCTGACCTTCTTGATGTCTGTTGTGTTCTCGACGGAGTTTGAGACTGTTTCACAGCTGTTCTTCTTGACGTCTGCTGTGTCCTCGACGGAGCTTGAGAATGTTTCACAGCTGTTCTTCCCGACGCCTGCTGTGTCCTCAACTGTTGATGCTGAGCTGCTGGGATTGAAGGTTCATTTGCACGTACAAACATAACCTTTGTTCCACTTGTGGAGGCAATGTTTGAGGCATCCTTTGATTCGTTGTATCCCAGTCCCGCTTTGAGTGCTGCTGGACGCTGAGCACTAATGATCTCGTCCATTGTTGACGTGGCTTTGATGAGAGCTACTATCTTTTTAGATAGTACCTCTTCGGTACTTTTCAGCTCAATGATCTCAGCTGACTTCCTTTCCGATTCAGCTGTGACCTTTTCCACATCTTCCATCAGCTGTTTCTTCTCAGTGTTGAATTTCTTCATCAGCTGATCTTGTTTCACTATTTTGTCTTTTAGTGAAACGACTTCCTGTTGGAGCTGAGTTGTATCAGCTGTGTCTGATACTTTTGTCTTTTCCAGTTCCGCCTTCAGCTCGGCATTCTCATACATAATGACGTCAAGGATCTCTTGAAGCTCCTTGGAATCGTTCATTACTTTCTCTACTAGACTCCAATCAGGTAGTCCAGATTCTGAGTCCTGTGTAGAGTGATCGTGTGATGGTGAGATGTTAGATAGATTTAGAGTTCGAGACGTTACCTCATCTTCATCAATGCCGTCTGTTTGTCCCATGAAGCATGTATCCCAATCAGGTTCATGATGGGCCATCAGGGCTTCTTCTTCCGAGTCTGAAAATGGCATGTCATCCATTTTCTTGCACTCTGATTCTTCATCAGCGATATAAGCTCTCCTTTTGTCTCGTCGCCTTAGCTTTTAATTGGTCTTTGTCTTTCTTGGACAGCTTTGGACAATCTTGTCGGTAGTGTCCTGGTTCCTTGCAGTTGAAGCAACCTTCACCTGTTCGTTGGTCAGCTGACTTCTCATCAGCTGCTGCGTACTTATCTCTGTAAGTCCTAAAGAACTTCTTGTATTTGCCCTTGCTGGTGTTGAGTCTGTTATAATTTTTCACCATCATGGCAATTTCTTCGAGTAGCTCCTCTTTGCTCATATCCTTTTTGTCCTTCTTCATCTTGGAGGACTCAGCTGACTTGACATGAGCTGACTTTTCAGAGTTGGCTCTGAAAGCTATTTCTTTTGGAGCTGGGGTGAGTTCTCCGTCATTCTGTCTGCTTGAAGATTCTTCTTGAGTGATCTTCAAGTTGTATTCGTTGGCTTTTAAGAGTGAGAAAACCTTTCTGTTGATAGATCACCCAAGTCACTTCGACTTTGGTGAACTACCTTGTAAGTGTTCCATTCAGCTGAAAGAGCTGAAAGAACCTTTAGATTCTTTTCCCGCTGGGTATACTTCTCAGTTCTGATTGTCTCTATCTCAATGACTATGTTTGAGAACCTTAGCTCCATCGCTTCGATGGACTCGTTGGCTAGCTGCTTGAAGTTGTCGAATTTTTGGCAAGCTATTGTGAATTTGTTTTCTTTGATTTCTTCAGATCCTTCACATAGCTTGGCAAGTATTTTCCACATCTCTTTGGCTGTCTCGCACTTGATGATCTTACTCAGGTAGGCGTTTGAGACTGTTGATGAGATGGTGTTTCTTGCGAAGCTGTCCAGACCAGCTTGCTTTCGTTCTTCTGACGAGTAATCCTTCTTTGGCTTGAGAATTGGCCGGTATTCTGGTTGTCCTCCATCATGAGCAGGTACGAGTTCATTTCCTTGTTTATAGATAAGGATGGGTCCGTCTGTGATGACGTCCCACATCATGTCGTGATGTGCACAAAGGAAGCTTTTCAATCTGAATTTCCAGATTGCATAGTTGTCTACCGAGAAGGTGGGGAGATTCCTGTTAAGATAAGAATCCATAGACATGTGCAGTATGTAATAAGATGAGTTTTTCTGAAAAACGGATCTGTTCGATTGACCAACGACACGAGTGTCAAGAGAGATCTCTTGATACGAAACGGTGGTCTTTTGAACCACCGCTACGATACCAATTGATGGTCCCCGAGCCGGGTACTTGGTGTGTAGGTGAATACACCAAGTAGATTTTTCGAAACTTTTTCAAGTTAAAACACAGAGTTGGTGAGCTCAGTTATTGATCCAGCTGGGGAGGGTCAGCTGGGTAAATAACTCAGCTGGCGGTGCGGAAAGTGGTGGTTTGAAAACTTAGCTCAGTTACTTAGAAAAACTCAGTTTGAAAATATTAACTTAACGTTTTCAGCTTAGTCTTTAATGTTTTGTTTTTAACGAGCTCGTCAAAACTCTTTTTACTTTGCTTTTGGTCCTTTTTAATAAAATTTCCTTTTTATCTTGCATCTTGAGTCTTTTGATTTGCTTATACGAAGTGTCCATAACATCAAAAATCCCCTCATAAGGTCGAACTACGGTTCCCTTGCGTGGTCAGTAATGACCGGACATGGGGTAATAATATCCTATAATGCGCAAAGGAAACCCTTTCTGAGGTCCGAGCTCGTCTCCATTCAAAAAGGAAGATCCCACGAGGTCCGAGTCAAACTCCCTCCTAAGGATAATTAGTTCTCAACTGGGGTCGGAACCAAGATCCCCCGGGAGGATAAAATACGAGGTCCGAACCATGGTTCTGATGGTCCCTGAGCTGGGTACTTGGTGTAGAGGGGGGGTGAATACACCAAGTAGATTTTTTGAAACTTTTTCAAGTTAAAACACAGAGTTGGTGAGCTCAGTTATTGATCCAATTTGAGGGTCAGTAACTCGGTGGCGGTGCGGAAAGTGGTGGTTTGAAAACTTAGCTCAGTTACTTAGAAAAACTCAGTTTGAAAATATTAACTTAACGTTTTCAGCTTAGTCAGGTTGTGCAACTTTTCGAGAGACACAATTTGTCTTTGGAGAGTATGTGTGCGCTTTGAACAAGTATGCAATGATATGAAGGAGTTAGTACACAGCTGAATATAAAGCAATAGTAAAGAGAGAGAGTTAGAAGCACGCGAGTTTTTACGTGGTTTGGAGTAACACCTCCTACGTCCACGACCAGGTTCACTGGTAATCCACTACCACTTGGTTTCCAAGTACCAAGCAACTTCACAACTCTAACCCGAGCTGTGTTCCAACGCCATGCGGGCACTGTCAAGCCTATACACCTTCAGTTTCCGGGTACTGAAGAACCTAACCACTCGAATTACGCGATTCGAGCAAGCGTACCTTTACCTAACCTTTCTGGGTTTGGGTTTGGGTATGGGGTTCCAACTATGAACGAGTTCTTACAATTAAGAACTTCAGAGTATGATAAACTCGTTCGAAATCTAGGCTTAAGATATACAATGAGTTTGGCCTAGGGAACAGACGAAAAACTAAGCAGTTTCTTAACTAGAAACACTTTAAGATAAAGTGTTCTTTGATCTATGTAGAACTGCTTGAGAGCTTTTGAAAGAATAAAGATTTCAGATAATGAAAGCTTGTAGAGAGTTTTTCGTGTCTGATCCTGAGGTTGAAGACGGGTTTATATAGGTAGAGATTCAAGACTAGCCGTTGGAGGAGCCGTTTGAATCTTACCTACTCTTCTTAAATACAAGATCTGCCGTTGGGCGTATCTGCACATGTCTTCATTTGTGTCACATCCTAGGTTCTGAAGTCTAGGATGCTGATCTGGCAATCCCTCATTGGTCGAGGTAGGTTGACTTCCTCTGATTCTGGGATTTTCTGCCTTTAGAGCTGGCTTTTGAATTCAGAGCTGGACTGTCTCGAAGTGGAGTCTTCAGAGATAGTTCCTTTGTTCTACTGTTGGACCAGTTTGTGTTTTGAACTCGCTCGAATTCTCTTCGGCTTGATCGAGCTCTGTGGATCACTCAGTGAAGGTTGACGTCTCTTTCTTTTGCTACCGACTCACCGTGAACACACCGGGTCGACCGTCTTGTCTTCCGCTAGCTGACTCCTGCTGTAGACACAGCTGGGTCGACTGCTGTCTTCCGCTTCCTTAACCTGTAATCCTAGAACATCTAAGGCTCAAACAGGCGAGCTGGAAAACACTATTTAGGTTGACGCGATAATCTATTCGGTTGGAGAATCAGTTGGGTTTTGGTATCAAATCGAAACCTTATACTTTTCCCAACAATTCCCTCGTCAACACAAAGAAGCCCGAGTTCAACTCACTAAAAGGGTGCAACACGCAAATAAACCAAGGAACCAATCTTCACGAAAAACAGAAAAGTTCAAAACCCAATATATACACTTTTATTTCTAACTCTTTGGAAAAGTTTGTGTGTACATAAATTACAGGCAGAATCGAGCTAATCTATGAGGGAGGGTGTTTCTTGCTAAAGCTAAGCCAATCTTCCTCAAATGAGGAAGGCCCCAGGAGATCATCAATCGAGATTCGACCTCGTCCCCGACCTCGACTTCTTCCAGCAGGAAAACTTCGACCTCGCGGAGTAGCCGAACCGCGACCAACAGCTCGCCTACCTTGGCTCGGACAGGCCTGATGTCCCCACGATGCTGTTTTCACCTTGCGAGCAGGCATTGTCCGACCAGAAGAAGGAAGGTCTGCACCCGCACCACATGCCAAAAGCGCCCGTAACTTAGGTCGGCGGTCCAAAATGCACTTATACCTGTTCGCACTCTCCTTCAGCATCTCAAAAGCACCCTGAAGCCCAAAAGACTCGGACCCAAGTGCTTCGCCGGCGCGAGATATTGTTCCAGGTCCTCTTTCGCCTTTAATTCCGCCTCGGATATGGTGATACCACCGCCGCGACGGATAATATCTTCATACTCAGCATGCTCCTCGGCGATCTGCTCGTAATCTTTGGGAACGTGGCCAGCTCGATCTCGGGCAACTTCCAACTCCTCCTCAGCCTGAAGAAGCTTAGCCTGAAGCAAGTCGGTACTCTCTTGAAAAGCGAGCCGCTTGACTTCGACCTCCTCACAAAGTGCCTCGAACTTCATCTGCCATCCCGTCAGCTCGGCTTTTTGGGATTTCAGCAGAGTACACTTTTGGCTGAAAAGCTCCTCAGCTCGGCGGCATTTCTCCCTCCATTGCTGAGCAATGGACCGTTGGTCAACCAGGTCTTGAGAAAGGAGAGCTATTTGTATGCGCAAAGTAGAAATACCGATAAAATCCAAGCTCTACACTCAAGAAGAAGAAAACAAATTCATTGATTCGAAGATGTTCAGTACAGATATACAATGAAAAAAAAAGAAGAAAAAACAACAACTAAACTAAACATCGCCGACCTCCTTGTCCTGAGAAGGTGGCTGCTCGGAGGGGGAACCATCCAAGTCCTTGTCAGCGGCCGGATCTTCACCAGCCCCAGCCTCCTGCTCCTCCTTCACTTCCTCTTCCGGGCCCTCGCCTTCTTCTTTCTCGTCGCGAAGGGAATCGAAAGCAGCGTCCAGGTCGAGGTCCCGATCTACCGAGCAGTCAGCAATCTGCTTGACAGATAGAAGCGTGGACAAGCCGGCAAGATTTTCCAGGATGGGAAACTGGCTGAGGTGATCTCGGACCACTCTAGCGTACCGGGAAGGGAGGGCTTCATCCCCTAGCCGCTCGAAGCCATATTTGGAGGCATCCAGGTCGGGAAAGTCCTTGGCGGCCCTCTCCAAAGCAGCCACGGTGAAGTTCCCGTTGATAAGCATAGCCAAGTCGTTGGCAAGCTCGGAGAAACTCTCCGACAACATGAACCTCTTTGTATATGCCCGGAGGAGCTCACCTTTGCTAGCTGCGAGGCTGGCCTCCCGGTCCTTCGCCGCATTCAGCTCGGACTCAAGCTTCCGAGCTTTCTCAGACTCCGCATCGGCCTTCGCAAGCTGAGCAGCCAGCTCGGATTTGACAACTTTCATGCCCTCTTCGGCCTTCATCAGCTCGGTCTCAGCCTTCTTGACCCGGGCATTGGCCGACATCAGCTTTTCTGCGTATTGGCTTTTCTCGTCCTCGTGTTTCGAGGACATCTCCCCGACGCTGTTCTTCAGCCATCCCACAAACATATCGAGGCCCTGCAAGAAGGCATACAGTTAGCTACACAGGCAACAATTAAGGGAAACAAGTAATGAAATGAATAAGTCTTCACCTAGGGAAAAGGCAGACCAACCAGCTTGTTGAAGGGAGCTGTCGGGCTCGCGTCACTACCCGTGACATCGATGATGTCCACTTCGAGCTGGTCCCCGACCTTCAACCGTTTCTGAGGAGGTTTGGGGGAATGAGAGCGAACAGTTGCCGCAGCAACCCCCACGAGCTGACCCTGATCGGAGGAGGAGGCAGATCGTCCAGATAGCTTCGCTCTCTTAGCCCCGCGAGCTGTAGGCTTGGCACCAACCTCTTTTAGCTTCCCAAAGTTCTTCACTGCAAAACAAAAGAAAACAACAAAACTGTAAGGACGACGAATCAGCACACAAAACAACCCTAACAGCACTAGCGGGGCCCCGTCGCCGGATCCACCATATTGTGAGGCTCATACGGGCTCAACCCCGCTTCAGCTAGGGAGTCTTCGTTGTAGCTCCCCTCAAAAGGACCGCGATCCCTCATCGCCTTCACCGCAGTCTCCACATCCTTATCCACCTCGTCTATCACCCATTCGTACGGCTTTTCCAGCCGCCAAGCTAGGTCGACAAAACTATTGTGGCGACAAAAGAAAAACTTCTTGTGCCATTTGTCAACCTTATTTTGAGTTCGCCCCTTGAACTCAGTCCGGGCAGCGGCATAGTACCAGCCCCCCGCCTTTTTGAAAACAAATAGCTCGTGAATGAGCTCGACGGATATTTGATGACCCTTATCAATTGTTGCCATACCCAAATCGGTGAACTGCCTAAATGAGTTCGGCATTATCTGCCCTAACGCTAAGCCCAGCTTCTTCTGGAGCTCAGAATAGGGCTCAAGGAGGGGTAATCGAAGACCAGCGTGCAGACTGTCCTCATAAATAGTAACAAACCCCATTGGGGGAGAGCATGCCCTATCCTCGGGGCGAGGTTCTATTAATTCCGCGTCGATTGGAAAATTATACATTTTGGCAAGAAATCTAATCCTAGTCTCATTTAAGGTCGAGGGGTACTCAGCCACTTTCCCCTTCACACGCGGGGGTACTGTTAAAGTTTCAACAGTCGGTACCAGGGATCCTAATGAAAAAATGGCAAATGCAACGCTTCTGTTGAAGCCGACTAACGGTGGAGAATCGCTACCACTACTACTACACTGAGAAAGGGAGGCCATACTTACTTGTTAAAAAAGAAGGTAAATGCTCCGGCGGGTGATTTGCAACTGTGCGCAGAGGAACCAACGGAGTGAACGCCGGCAGTACCGGAACAGCAGATTAGGGATTTTGGGGAAGAAAAACACTTTTTTGGAGCAAGAGTTTCTTTTCTGCTAAGGGCGGCGGATGTGAAATAATGAAAAAAAAACGTTTCAACTTCGGTGAATATACATTTGAATCCCGCTGTTGCATCCGACACGTGTGAACGTGGGCCCGTCCTTCTCGGAATATGTACCGTCCCTCAACACAGTTTAAATGGCCCATTACTTTTCCCGCCTCCTACATCGGGTATGGGCCGGGTAAATTGACCTACCGACCCAACTTCACAAGGACGCTGATACTCAGATTGCTCCTCTTGTTCCCCCTGCTACTTCAGCTCGGCACATAAGCTCGGTAATTCAGCTCGTACAGGTGATTTGTGCGATCAATCACCTCGAAAATAAGCCCTCATAGTCTGCGTCTACAAGCCTTCTTTCCTCTTTTTTTTGGGGGGGGGGGATGTGATAGTACCGACCTCACCCTGGGCCCGACCTAAGGCTAATTGGGCCTATATATTAAAGCTCGGCCCAAACAAAGTCAACGTCTGCCTTGAAGACCAAGTAACGAAACCCTACTTTGGGAGAAGATAGAATTCTACCACGAACGGGAATCGGATATGCATGTATTAAGAGACTAGATATGTATAAGGAGTTCGATCCCTAGAAGGATTAGGGCTTAATTCAAGGCTTATAAATAGATGCAAGATTAGAGGTGTAGGACATTCAATACTCATTGTACTCTCAAGCATAATAAAAGCTCTCTATATTCTCTCCCGTGGACGTAGATCACATCGATCGAACCACGTAAATCCTTGTGTCATCGTGGCATTGTCTCTTTTAGCTACTTTCGCAAACCCTAGATCTATCAATGCTTGAAGCCTAAAAGTCTCAGGTTTGAGTCCACTGCGACGCGGTATTTAAATATAATGTTACAGTTATCAAAAGAAGAAGAAGAAGAAAGAGAAAAACATAAATACATAAATAAAAATCAGATTTATTTCTTACAGTTAAAAATAACTCTAACATGCCTGAAAATTTTATCATTTTGGAACTATAATTGAAAGGCTAAAGTCTTCATATTCTTATTGTTATCTAGGTGCAGTGTTTAATTTAATGATTTTTTTTTTTTATAAAATTACGATGCAGTACTTCTGTTTGTTGGAAAACTTAGAAGAAAACTAATAGTAATAAAAAATATATATATATATAAAATCAAGACATTATATATTTTTACCTCATATTACAAGAGATTGTAATATGAGGACATTATTATATTACTCTATTGTTGAACTATTCTGAGCCAATGGCTTGAAAAAAATCGTGGTGACGCCAAAAATTTAATGTGATTAATAATATACTACTCTCAGAGTCAGCGAATCCCTTCAAAAGAAATACTATCAGCGAAAGAGACTAAATTATTTTGAGCAACTAGTTGATAATATTTTAAGATCGACATAAATTCGTGATTAATAAATCATCTAATAATAATTTCCTCAAAAATAAAATCTAAAAATAATGACCTATCATGACATATTACGGACAACTACTTTTATGAACAATTAATAAAAAATACTAGGATTAGGATTAGATGTCATGTGATTAGGTGCACCAAAAAAATATTATAGAAACCTTTTTCCTCTTAAATATTATGCATCCCTAAATTAATATCATATCGAAACTCTATAAAAAAAATAATGCCATTCTTATTCTCAATGCAAATTCATTAATTATTTAATCTTTCTATATATAATTATGGTTAACAAAAATTAATTTATATCAACTTACTTAGTATATGAATTTGATGGCAGATGACACTTATTTGAAGATGAATGAAATATTTTAACCGCATGAAATTATGCTGGGGGTTGATGTCTTACAAGGCAATTTCAATTTTTTCCCTTCAAATAATTCATTTTCTAAATATTCTTATAAATTAATTTTTATTGAGAAATGTTCAACTTAAAGAGGATTTCGAGCTAGCGTTTACATTCTGCGAAGTGAAATCTGGATGAACTTTCGGATTGGATGTTAATTTGCAACAACGGAAATAAAATTTAATGTAACAGTTACGTCATTTTTACACTAATTTACTGGCTAGTATAAATAAGACCTTAAAAAAAGAATTGGATTCAGATTATAGTATAAACTAGGATTATTCTTTTTATTTTCTTGAAACAACCGAGATTATTAATTAAACAAATAAGGTTAATTGGATCAAAATACACGAACTTTACTCCATATTTTTATTTTTTTTCATGATATTTAAAAGTTGTTTCTAAATATAGGAATTTAAGATTTCTTTGCAATTTTTTCATAGATGTTAATTTACGTCATATCAAACTCTATGATCACATCATTGTACACATTAAAAAATAGAAAAATCATGTCATAATTTACATCGCCAGAATTATAAACCATGGAAAAATTTGAATATTTGCAAACAACTTTTAATGAAATTCAAAACGGAATATAGCTCGTGTATTTTTAACTCAAATCTATACCTATTATAAAAGTGCGGATTCTTACAAAATTAGGTTTACCTAATATATCCATATTGTTATATTTATTTTAAGGGCAACAGTGTAAATCTATAATAAATTTATATAATATTGATTAATTAATATTAATCTTACTTTCTAATATTCATATTAGATTTGGATTAGCCAAACAAAATATATAAACCTATTCGAATATCCTTCCTAATATTAATATCCATATATATATATATAATGTAAAATATGACTATATCAATGAAATATAAAATTATTAATACAAACAAATAGATATTATTTTATACGCATATATGTATCAATATGAAATTAATTATATTTATTGAACAAAATATATAAATCGATTCATCGTCTTCATATTTTGCATTCATCATGTGACACGTCAAGTCCACCTTGAGGTAATATTCTTCATTTAGTTTTTAGAATAATTAACTTAATCAAATCTTAATTTATTAGAATATTTTTGTAAGTTGTGGAAATTTCGAAAATCTCGAATAATCTGCAATAATGAAAAAAATTAAACTAACTCATAACATACTAAACTCTCATTGAACAAGTAGGCATATTCTTATGCTTTTTGTAAGTATGGAGTTTTTTCTATAGAAATAGATAGCTAAAGGCCTTGAAACTTATACTGGAAAAAAAAAGCCTTGAAATTATAATTGGAGAATAATCTCAAGAGTTGTTAGGGAACTCGAGATTATTTATGCAAAAATCAATACCTATTACAAAAGAGCGGATTCTTACAAAACTGGGTTTGCCTAATATATGCCTATTATTATGTTATTTTAAGGGCAATAGTATAAATCTATATTAAATTTATTATAAACTTAATAAATTAATAATAGTCTTACTTCTACTATAACTCAACTTAATGAATTAATAATATAGTCATACTCGTACTATAACTCAAAAGGGTGATAGAAAAGATAACATAAATTTTGAGAATAGTGCTAAGATTTATTAAGATATTAATATAGTTACGTTGTATATTAATTTTAGCAAAATTTATATTTTTATTAAGTTAACAATTTTAATAATTATTATCTTTAATAATTAGCATACCGTCTTTATTACTTAATTTCATACTTTATATTTCTATCTTTTCTATTTATCATTAATCTCTCTTAACAAAACTTTACTTATATTTTATTTATTTATTTTTATTTATGTGATTTATTATACTTTACAATTCTTATACTTTAAATTCAAGTTGCATTAAGTCGAGTACCATCAAGCTTAAGCTTAACTCATTTATTAAAGACTTTATTCAAGTTTAATTGTATAAAATAGTTTTCTAAATAAAAAATAAAAAGAAAATCAGGGAGAGAAATGAGGGGGCGGAGCTGGTAGCCGTGGCTGGTTATAGTGATGACCTGGCAGTGGTGATTGTGAGAGAGAGGGAGAGGGAAGAAAGGGCGGCGGGTGATGGTTCCAATTTCAAAAGTCATTCATAGAATATAGATAAATGTCACTTATTTTTTGATAATTAATCATATAAAATGTATAATATACATAATAGAATAATTTTAGGTTTTTAATGGTATATCAATTATCACTATATATATAATACTCCATCCGTCCATGATAAGTGTGGTCTTCTTTCCTTTTTCATAAGTGCGGTATTTCCTTAAATGGAAATGACTCCACTCACAATAAACATGAGTTTCATTATCCACTCACAATACATCTATCTAAATCATTCTCTCACTCTTAAAATCCGTGTCACTTCCTCCGCACCACACTTATCGTGAACGGAGGGAGTAGTAACAAGTGCCTATTAATAATGTTTCCATGGATATTAATTTAATTTAGAAGTAAAGACATATATATGTTATTTGTATTATTTAGAATTAATTTATCTCATATCATATAGTTGAAGCAGAAAGTATTCGGGTGACAATTTACAAGAGAATTAAGAAGTGAATTCTAAAAAGGTCTTTCCTGATAATGTTACTCCCCTTCACTTTCAAAGTACTCTTTTGATGATAACTATAGTAATTAAAGTCATCATAATAATTACCTTATTTAAAAATTGGGGAGATATAAGTTGATAACAATTTAATCACATTGTAACTGAAAATATGCAGTATGTACTTTTCCTTCTTCTAAGGTCACTTAATTAATTAGATGACACTCATTTTCTTTAATGGATTTTCCGGCTAGAATTTTCCTATTAAAGTTTTAATGGGTTCGGGTCTGAAGTATAAACTTGTTATACCAGAGTTTTTGGTTCTGGAACTCTTGACTTTTTTTATATGTACGATACTTTATTCGTAATTAGATTAAATATATTATATTAGACGATTATTATCATTACTATATAATTTTGATAATTGTACTAATATTTTGTTGAAATAATAATGAATAATTAATAATATTATAACTTAAAAAAATTTGTAATCGAATATATTTTATTTATAATAAATTAATTTTATTAAATGAGTGATTATAGTGTACAACGCACGTAATCCATTGCTAATAACCTAATTAAATATTTACATCCCTCTCTCCCTGTCAATAATCTTAAAATTAAGAACTCATCGTCAGCTGACCACAACCTCATCAATCCGATTCAGAAATTCTGCAAACCCTAATCAATTCGCTTATTTCCTGCCCCACGCCCCACCCAATCCGCATTTCAAACGTTTGGCATGATTTGCAGGTTGCATCACTATTTCAAGAAGATATAAACATTTATTGCTGCGTTGAACTGCAGAGCACTGACCCAACTGCGCTGCCTTCAATCAATCATTAATAGTGTTTCTGACGAAAGTCGCCGCAAACAATGTCTGTTTTATACCACGGCATTCCTTCTCTATCCCGTTTTCGATGTTTTTCAGCTGTTCATCACCGCTTTACGCCTCGATATGGAGTAAAGAATCCAAATTTTCACGCCCCTTTTGGTGTTGAGTGTTCGAATGTTTTGCCGGCTGCTCTGCCGATTTCGAGCAGCCATGCATCATCTCCTGTATCTTCTTTCAGTCAGGTAGAAAAATGGGTTCTTTTCATTCTATCTCTATCATCATGTTTTTTTAGAGAGAGAGAGAGAGAGGTATGTTAATGTGTTATCCGAATTTATTAATTTTTTTTTCTGTGGATTGTAGTTGATAGAGGCTTTAATAAGTGGGGTTGATTTGTCGGAAGCTGAAGCTGAGGCCTCTCTTGATTTCTTGTTGGATGGTGCTGATGAGGCTTTGATTAGTGCTTTTTTGGTGCTCTTGAGAGCCAAAGGAGAAACTTATGAAGAAGTGAGTGCTTCTTCCTTTTTTTCTCAATATTTTGACCAAATCTTGCTTGTTTGAGTTCTGCCCAAATCTTGTGATCAGTCTGAATCAGAATTTAATAGTTTAGATGAAAACATAATTGTGGTGTTCTTCACTTTGTTGATGAATCTGAACTTGTAATTGTGGTCGTGGCATGAAAAAGATAATGTCTTTACTGCTGGGTTGGCATTTTCTGCATGTTTGCACATTTACTATCACTTGCACCAAATTTAATAGTTAGTCAAATTCAAATCTGGAGATAGCAAGGGTGCAATAACTTGTTGTGACAGTGAAAAAATGTCTCTGTGGTGAGAAGCAGTGGAAATAAATACTGACTACAAACCATTAAATAGGTGGTTGGGCTAGCCAGAGCAATGATAAAGCACAGTCGAAAAGTGGAAGGTTTGATCGATGCCGTTGACATTGTTGGGACTGGTGGTGATGGTGCAAATACGGTTAACATCTCTACCGGTGCTTCGATTCTTGCTGCAGCTAGCGGCTCAAGAGTGGCTAAGGTGGGATCTCTCGTCCATGTTGTTTTTTACAGTAATGGTGTTTTTTGACGATTTGGTTGAACTCATTTCTTGATTTATGATTACTTTTACAGCAAGGGAATCGGTCTAGTTCGTCTGCTTGTGGGAGTGCTGATGTTCTTGAAGAATTGGGGATTGCAATTAGCTTGGAACCAGAGGTATTTGCAGAGAGATTATATTTGATTGATTTATATTGATTAATTACTGCTCCTTTTGCAATAAAAAACAGATCTTGCACAGATTCACATATTACATTCTGAAACATAAGGTTATGGAAAGAGATGCTGATCGATTTTTTGAACCATTTCATGTATGTTTATAATGCATACTTGTATGTCTAAATAAAAATAAAGACAATTAGGATTTCTTTTATGTAATTGATATGCGTAGGGCGAACGAAGAAACCTGCAAGCCTCCTTAGATATGACTGTAGGAATCCTAAATTGCTGTCTCCACAGCCACATAAAGATGTGAGTTTCTTTGTAATTTGAAGTTATTGTTACCTTTAGATAATTTGTCGATTACTTAGACAGGTCAACCAGACTCAGATAAATTACAGAACAATTACCTTCTTGTTACTCTGAAAGATAAAGAACATCCTCAAACAGAGTATCCCATGGATTCCTTTCTAATACATTCTCGATTTAGGGTGTTAGAAGGTGTGTAAATGAAGCAGGAATCGGTTTTATGATGGCTCCGATATATCATCCAGCCATGAAAATTGTTAGACCTGTCCGAAAGAAGCTGAAAGTAAAGACTGTGTTTAACATCTTAGGGCCTATGCTGAATCCAGCTCGAGTTCCTTTTGCTGTTGTTGGGGTCTACACAGAAGATCTGGTAAGTGCAGTATCGTAGGGTCGTGTTTACGTATTTGATAAAAGTTGAGTTTAAACGAAACAAAGTAGCATCGTTTTGTTGTGAGATAAGTTTTACTGTCTTCTGCAAGGTCCATAAAATGGCAAAAGCACTCCAAAGGTTCGGCATGAAAAGGGCGTTGATCGTTCACTCTGAGGGACTGGATGAGATGAGTCCCCTCGGTAAGATGCATGTCTCGTTGCAAATGTAGTACTTTGTAGACGCTTGCCCTTAGTTTTATAGAATTTGACCCAGAAATTCCTGAAAATCTGAACAGGGCCAGGACTAGTTCTTGATGTCACTGCAGATAAGATAGAGAAGTTTTCATTCGATCCACGTAAGAACAAACACTTTTTTTCTCGATCATCGATTCCTGCTTTGTTCTTAGTCGCTAACTCCGACGTTCAACTCTGTTTATGTTAGTTGACTTTGGAATCCCTCGTTGCACGGTGGAGGATTTGCGGGGTGGAGGGCCAGAGTACAATGCCGACGTGCTGAGGCGCGTTCTAGCCGGAGAAAAGGGGTCTATTGCTGATGCCTTGGTAGCATCCTCTTTCTCACCTTGAATTCATGAAAAATTAATCTAGATCTTGTGAACGAAACTTTACATTTAAAACTGAATTTCCACAGGTGCTAAACGCTGCGGCTGCTCTTCTTGTAAGCGGGAACGTAAAGAACCTAGCAGAAGGAGTGGATCGCGCTCGTCAAACACATGAATCGGGCAAAGCTCTCGAGACTCTCGACCTTTGGATCGAGACGTCGAACGTAAGAAGATGTAATGCAGTATGTGTGTGTTCGTCCTTCTCAAAAGAAGCTAATATATATTGTTTTCTAATGCAGAGAGTGAAAGAAGAAGCTGTTAGTGGTGCGGCGACGGTCGCCATGTAAATGCCAACAGAGAAGTGATGGCGACAGTCGCCACTTATGGCCCGATCTTTCACTCCGCAGTGATTTTATGGCCTGATCTTTCGAAATATTTAAAAATGACCTGACCTTTACTCCGTTGTGACACTTAGGCTTGAGACTGAAAATCCGGCGACGGAATTGAGTAGGGCGGCGGGATGATGATGTGAATAATCTTGCCCACATAAAGAATATCCACATTATCATCCGGCCGTGTCACTCAGTTTTTCGTCGCCGGAGTTTCGGTTTCAGGCCATAAGTGTTACAATGGAAAAAGGTCGGGCCATTTTTGAATATTTCAAAAGGTCAGGCCATAAAATCACTATGGAGTCGCCCATAAGTGATAATTAACCCTTTTGCAAAATGCAAGAAAACATTTCTATCAACCAAGGAATAAAGCAAGTTTTTTTAGGGTTGATGTAATTGTAATATCCTTCCTTTCCGAAACCACATGTGTGTACGTAAATTGATTGAATTTTTAATAAAATTTCGGAGTTGTATTCTTGTACACCATGGGAACCACCTTAAAAGATCATAAAAAAAATGTGTAATTATATTTGTCATTCAAAAATTTGTATCAACATTTGTGACACGAATTTTAAGAAAAACTAGAAAAAAGTAATGTAAATGGAGAAATAGTCACACAGACGAATTTTAAGAAAAACTAGAAAAAAGTAATGTAAATGGAGAAATAGTCACACAGTTAAGGGTTAACGTTATAAGTTTAATGGTACAAAATAAAATTAAATACAAACTTTTAAAGGAACGGAGAGAATAGTATCTATGTGCATTTCTCAATTGTTTTTCTCAATTCTATCCCGATCTTTAAAACTTACAACTTTATCCTTTTTAATGTGAATAATATCATTGACGAAGTCCGTGTGAAATTCAAAACTAATAGAGGGTTTTTGAAGCCATTTTCTGGGCGTTCTGCACGTTTCCAATGATAATTTTGTAGACGTCTGATGGCAAGAATAATTCCAAAAAAAAGGTTGCATCAATGCCCAACTCAATTTTCTGTTTTTCCCCAAGTGGTTTCAAACAGCTCCTTCTTCGGCTACTACATAATACTCGTTATATCGTGCCAAGAGTAGCTCGATACAATAAAAATTGAATCCAAGACCTCTCTGTTAAACAAATCTAATCTATTACCGCTTTAATATCCCCAAAAGAACGAGTAAGTATCATGTTAGGCAGCCACGCCATGAATATACTTGAAACAAAATATCACAGGAAATGCTGGTTAAAAACACAAGCTTGTTAAAAGAGCAAATTTCCCACAACAGCAAGTCTATTAACACAAACAGTTTCCAACTTTGTGATGCACAACTGTTCCATAATTAATGTCATCAGATTTTAATTTTTGGAGTAAAAACTTATTTCCATTCACTAAATGAAGTCTAGGACTTCATAGTTTGTTTTGGAATTGCACCAGCTTCAGCCAGCAAGGGAACAAGTTGCCCCTGCTGATGTTTCGCCATAACCACTGCAAACAGATCGAGAATTCAATCACACATCGAACCGGTTATAGTACAAAAACAGAGTAATCCCTTTGTCTACATTACTAAGTAGCGCCCAGAAACTCACCATCAGAGCCACCTATTTGCTTGCCGTTGATGAACACGTTTGGGGCGGTTCTCTGCCCCGTCCACTCGTGCAGCGCTGCCTGAATTTCATCACCATCACCTTAAGGAAACAAGGAAGGAAACTCGTTAGCTTCTGTGAAGAACGAAAAGCACAATGTAGAATCGGACTAACTGTTTTCTTCTTCAAACTCACCTTCCTCATCAAGTTCAATGACCTTGTGAGTTGCTTTTAACTCGGACAGCAGCTTCTTAATCTTAGAGCAATATCCGCAATACGTCTTACTGCACGAAACATAATATTGTATAATCAAGACGAGATCTAGAAGGTAGATCATTGACAAATTTATCCATAAGACGCATTCGAGCAATCAAGCTTCACCTCATTGAACAAAAGGAATGTTGAAACTACTAGAAAGACTGAAGCTCAACACTTTCCATCAAGTCTCAATGCGAAATTACTACGATAACAGCAAGAGTGCACAGATTATTCCTTGTTCAAACTCAATTAATGAAATATTACGACTTTAAATCCCACAAAAACCTTTCAAGTCGAGCTACGAGAGCATACACATGTGTAACTAGCCCAGAAAATGAAGAAATAAAGTCAAAAACATATTTTTTTTACAAGAACAATTAACCAGTAGTGAATTCTATCGTTAGATCATCCATGATGGTTTTAGCTAATTTAATCATAAAGCAACAAGAAATAACTTCACCATAAAAAACTTGAATTTACATCAAGAACCCTAAAAATCACATAGAACACAAAACAATTACTCCTCTGTGAAAAACAATCCATCAATTTCATCAATTCCACCTACACGACTCCCAATTCTATCCAACTGAAAATCCCTAAACCAAACCTCAATCATAAAAAAATCAAATCTTTATCAAATAAATAAATCAAGATCAAATAAATAAATCAAGAATTAAAGGAATTACCTGAAAACCACAACAGGATTTGAAGAAACAATCTGCTTCGCCTTGGCAAGAGCCATATCTATGTCTTCCCTTTTATGCGTTGAACTGAGAAGTGATCCCATTTTTCTGCTGTGTGATTTATGTATTTCTGCAAAATCGGAGAGAAGGAAACAGGTGGTGGAAGTATGGATCTGCTTAGTGTCCCTAATACAAGCCACAGGTGTCAATTTCTCAACCTGAAAATTGAAAATTGAAATCAGCGCAGGAGGAGCATTAACTTCTCTCTCCAGTTCTGTGGTTTTTTTTCTTTTTTCTTTTTTTTTTTTTTGGAAAAAGGTGCAAATACCCCTCGTATTGACAGCGTTAGGCAAATACCTCTGAACTTTGTTTAGGTGTAAATTCACCCTTCCCTAAAGTTTTCGAGTGCAATTACCCCCTCGCCTTGACGGTAACAACACTTACGTTGGCAAAAAAAATATTTTTGATTCATTTTTATTCTTGTGGGACCCTTACAATTCCCAAGAATTAATTGGTGCTAAAAGCTCAAATTAGGGAAAAAATTGTTTCGAACCCTAGCTCACAACTATCAAAACTCAGGCAAAGTTCTCTAATAATTTACAATCCAAGTCAACTATTTGTTGATGACATTGATGATCTCATATTCTTCAAATGGTTCATCATCATTTTACGTGCAAATTATCGGAGAACTTCAACTGAATTTTGATAGTTGTGAGCTAGGGTTTGAAATAATTTTTTTTCCTAGTTTGAGCTTTTAGCACCAATTATGTAGTATATAACCGTTGGGAATTGTGAGGGCCCCACAAGAATAAAAATAAATCAAAAATATTTTTTTTTTTGCTAACGGAAGCGTCGTTTCCTTCACAACGAGGGGTTAATTGCACCTAAAAACTTTAGGGAAGGGTGAATTTGCACCTAAACAAAGTTCAAGGGGTATTTGCCTAGAGCTGTCAACATGAGGGGGTATTTACACATTTTCCCTTTTTTTCAATAACTCTTTTTAATGGAGAATTTAATATTTAGATGTCACCATTTCCAATTTGGGAAATGATATTTTGCCATAATGGCTTAGCCATAATACCCTTGGACCGGGTTTAGAGAACCGATTTTTTAGATTTTTCGGTTTTCTACAATTATTTAATTTTCATGGTGACTAATTAGCCCCTAATCTATTTTTAGTTGTAGATAATTCCAAATCAATTTGTTCCTATAATCAAGGAATGTAATATGAAATTTATTTTCATCTATTCAAAGAACTATCCATTTTATGAGATAAAAAAAATTATTCATTTGGATTGCTGCTAACAGATATGAGATTAAAATGAATAATTTTTTTTCAAATGATTTTTTTTTCCAAATGATTCATTTGTTCACTCCCGTTGCTTAGTTTATTCTCATAAACTAATGGATATGATATTAAAAAAATATTATTTTCTAGAACAAACCTTTATTTTGATACAATTGTCATGTGAATAATGCGTGAATTTCGTGTTTCTTATTTTATGAGATGTTTCTCAATGGTTAGGAAATAATTTTTTTCTTTTCTCAGTAATTTTTTTTTTATCCAACATGCTAAGGGAATTCTATTATTTGATACAAACTAAGCAATGGGAGTGAAATATATTCGTAATGATTTTATATTTTTTAGCTAGAGCATATTGTTCCAGAAGTAAATAAAAAAAAACTGCACCGAAAAGAAAAAAAAGTTAAGGCTAAGGATACAAAAACAAAATTGAATTAAAGAAATACTCCTTCAATTTGTCACCGATTAACTATATTAAAATTGAATTAAAGAAATACTCATTCAATTTGTCACCGTTGGCTAATAAGAATAGAACCTCACATCATAGTGTTACAAAAAAGTTAAAAAAAAAAAACCTCGCATCATAGTTTTACAAAAAAGTTAAAAAAACGAAGCTCACATTAGTGGTGTTCACGGGCCGGTTCCGGTTCGGAACCGGGCCTGAAACCGCCGGTTCCGGTTCGGAGAAATTGGAACTGGAACCGGCCCGCCACATACCACGGTTCCGGGTCGGAACCGGCCCGTATTGGACGGTTCCGTTTCCGGGCCGGAACCGCCGGTTTAGGGCCCGAACCGTTTTTTTTTATTGAAATGAAACACATAAATCATCAATATCAATGTAATGTATAAGATCGAAATAGAATAATATAACTACTAAGAGACTAAGAGAGTAAGAGAGTAAGAGCTTGAAAATAGAACAATGAAAACTGAAAAGAATGAATAACTTAGAGAGTAAGAGAAAAGAGTAAGAGAAGAGAAGAGAGTAATTGGTGTGAAGAAATGGTTGTGGGTAGGGGGGTATTTATAGTTGAAAGTGGGAGGAAATGGGGTGCAAAATCCTAGGTGGTTGAATCGGCGGTTCACACGGTTCGGCGGTTCCGAACCGGAACCGCCGGTTCAACCTCGAACCTTTTTTTTTGACATTTTTTCGATTCATTTAGCATTCTAATTGTCATTATTGCTTGTTTTAGGATATAATTAACATGGATAACACAAAACATATTTAAAAAAAAAATTGGAACCGCCGGTTCACGGTTCCTAGCCCTTAGAACCGGAACCGGCCCGTCCCAAATACGGTTCCAGGTCGGAACCGGCCCGTTGACCACGGTTCCGGGCCGGAACCGGCGGTTCCGGGTCGGGTGAACACCTCTAGCTCACATCATAGTGTTACAAAAAAGAAAGTTAAAAAAACGAACCTCATATCATAATGTTACAAAAAAAGAAAGTTAAAAAAACAAACCTCACATCATAGTGTTAAGTTAACAAACAAACCTCACATCATAGTGTTACAAAAAAGAAAGTTAAAAAAACGAACATCATAGTGTTACAAAAAAGAAAGTTAAAAAAAACCTCACATCATAGCGTTTGTGGCCAAGGAGGATTGAACCTTAGGCATCTAGATTATTTTGAATGTAATTTGCCACTAAGGTAAGTAGCGGCTCGCGAAATATTTTGAGGTAAAAATTTATTTAACTATATTTCTTGTCACAAAATATTCTACACAAAAATATATTCTACTGCCAAGATTTACCCATTAAGTGACAAAAACTAAATTCCAATATACAAAAATAGGGACCAATTAAATTAGAGAAAATAAAAAAAGAATTCTGGAAAGAGTCGATAACCCAAACAGAATATAATTAAACCCCTCCATAATTTTAGCGGTGCCAAATTTCATGATATTATATTTTCTCTATTATTGATTGTGTAATTTATATAGTATAAAAACCAATTCCTTTTATTAAATATAGAGACTTTTTTTAATTTTGAGAATTAATATATATATATATATATTATAGAGACTTTTATTAAATTCGAATCCATTATTATATTTATTAGCTGCATTTGGATAACAATTTGGAACCAATTTTTATGCTTAATTATAGGGCATAATTAGTATGAATAATTTATGGTAATATAAATCTCAATTATTTATAGAATTGATATGATTAGATATTTGAATTTTGAAATCAAATATTTTCCTAATCTTTCTCCTAAAATTGTGTGGGGTAAATATGTATAAACATAATTAAGAAAAAATTTATTATTTTAATTAAAATTAAAAAATGGCCCAATTTTACTAAATTAGCCCAATTATGGCTAAGCCATTATGGCTTATTATCACGACTCTTCTAGTTTTCCACAGAAAAATCCTAACACTCGGAATGTTTTCAACAGTTTCTAGCACTTGGCTTGGGAGAGAAGTTAATTTTTTTTCTAATGTCGTGGGACCGGTCGCCCCATGCAAGGCTAACTTTGGTGTGCTTTGAAAAAATCCCTTGTGTGTAATAGACTACAAATAAAAGTGATAAACCCCATTTTTCAATTACAGGTTTGAACTTAGTAATAATATAAATTTTAATTTGTGACAATTTTAGTCTGGTGCCGGAAAGTCAAGTTGACAACCGGAATTGACACTAGTATGCCAACTTTGGACAAAACTACGTCGTTGGATGCTATATGCATATAATACACATATCAATTTCAATTGTCAATTCGACTTTCCGTCGCCGAAAATCACTAAATGGCTAAAATTATTTCAAATTGAATAGTTAAGACCTGAAATTTGTATTATGCTAAGTTCGAATTAAACTTGTTGAAACGGCGAATTTATCGTGCTAAAATCGTGTATTTTTCTATTTAAATAACAGATATAAAATAAGTTAATAAGATACTATTGACGATTTATTTAGATGCATGTATAGACAGACATAGATAGATTCATGAATCATGAGAGAAACCACGAACAATATGAGGCTCTCTGCATCATTCCTACGCAATACATGGCTTTCGATCGAATGATCATGAATCATCAAAAATGAAAAGAAAAATAATAATAATTCATCTGAAGAATCATCATGCTCATGCATGCAATGCAAAGGCAAGATAAATCTCTCATTTGGATGCAAAAATGTCTTCCAACTCTTTGTACAATCCCCTCGGTTTCGCCTTAAAATCCGTCGACGTCGATGCCGACGCCGGCGCCGACGAGCTCCCACTCCTCTTACTCTTACTCTTCCACAATCCACTCCATCCCGTCTTACTCGAAGAAGGATCAGTCGGAGTGGAAGGCTTGCTTTCTCTGCTGAAGCTAGACCTCGCCAGCTCCCTTATCTGCTTCAGCCACGGCTTCTCCCCGGAGCTCCGGCTGCCGGAGCTCCGGTTCCTGTAAGCTGAGGTAGGGTCCATCTCACTGGGACTGTTGATCGGAAACCTCTTGTGCAGATTCTTGATCAAGCAATGAGGCAAGATCAACAGAGCAAATCCGATAACTGCCGTTTTTAAGCCATGCAAAAATGAGTTTGTGATCGGATCTAACTGCTTCATCTGTCTGAACAATGCTTGCCATTGATTGATCATTTGGACTAGAAAAGCAAGCAAGAACACCACCACCATTGCTATGCCTAGCTTCCTCTCGTCTTGGGGCGAGAACTCTCGCCCCAAGAGGACGAGGCAGCAGGCGAAGACAACGAGCTCACAGGAGACGGAGATGATCTCCACGAGCTGCACCTTTTTCTTGATGAATGGTTTCTTGAGCACCATGAAGAAGAGCTGAAATGAAGTTATGCAGAGGAGAGTAATTGTGGGTGTTCGCGAAGACCATTTCTGCGCGTAGGCGCCTGCAACTATGCCAAGAGCTACTTTCCTCACACATTCTATTAAGGTATAGTAGATTCTGAGGATTCCAAACAGTTTCTGTATGAAGGGTGCCTCTGCATCCTCTGTTTCGTCGTCTGAAGCGATGATTCTGTCGCCTGGCTTGGTGAAACTGCTGCCGGAGATCTGTGACAGCATATACTTAGGAGGGCCTCTCAGATCCTCAAAGAGAGGGCCTAAAATGGTTAAGTAGATGGAACGACGTTCATTCTTCCACGTCCATTGCCCTCTCTTGCCGGGGCCTAGTGTGATCCGAACGAGCTCTTGGTACCAGTGGAATGTCTGGCCTTCTTGGTGCACTTCTTTGTACTGAAGCAGCTTTCCTAATGTGATGCCGAAGGAGAGGAAGACGAGGAGGCAGAGAAGCACGAATGCTACTAGGCTTAGTATGAGAACACCAACTATTGTTCCACAAGGCGTTGCTCCTTACAAATGTAGACAACGATGTTGCTTCAGAACAGATTTTTTTTGTGGAAAAAATTGTTGTCTGGATGAAGAAAAGTACCTTTGATTAGAGCTGCAGACGCTTCAGAGATGCAAGGCAATGCTAGAATTAGAAGAAAGATCTCAAATCTTGGGAAAATAAGTGCTCCATAGCTTTGTTTTTCTTTGTTTTGCTTCTTGAATTTGAGGATCATGAGGAGTAGAGCATGCAACAGTATCAAACCGCCTCCGATTACTGCTAGCCAGAACATGCTTCTGCTGAAATCTCTCCATCTGGAAGAAACAGCAGACATTAATCTAGCTGCAATGGCAGATTTGGTCTAGTTTTGTTTATTCTGAATGTGTCTGTACTAAATGTGCAACTAACTAGTTCGTTCTTTCTAAGAACGAACGTGCTTACCCGTGTGAATTCTGTGGATCCATAATGTATTCTGCTTCTGGTATTGTTGACTGGCTCTGTATTGGAAAACACCTTGATCAATATACCTAATTAGCAAGATATTAGATTGAAATTAGTAGTTACTATTTTACCTCAAAATATGATGCATACTCCATAGGATTTAAAGGCAACCCGAAAACCTTTGCTGAATCCACATTTGCAGCTTCCGGTTTAAGGCCCTCTAAAAATATTGAATCACGATCTTTTGGAGAACGAATCAGTCGATCCTTTGGAGAAGTTGAGCCCACCATGATTGAATTCAGGTCGCCCGTCTCCCATGGGAGATTGAAGTAAGGAATGCTCCATTGTAAGCCTCTTGTAAGTTCATAATATTCGACTGGTAATGTGACTGCTAACCATTTAGACAGTGCGTAAACTTGAATGTGGGACGCGACTCTCTGCACCAAGCAAAAGCAATTTTAAGTATTTAAGCTGCAGATCACAAAGATTAAGGTTGTTTCAAGATTTTAGTAAGAATAATGAGAGATTACAAAAAGATTTCTTGCAGGGTCGGAGCATAAGATAGCACTTGGTTTGGAGAATGCTCCAGCAGATAGCAAACTTGCAGTGGAAACAGTTAGAAAGCCGGCAACCAAAGCTGTCACACCAAAGGCAGCAGCGGCAAAATACGAAAGCACCAAAGATTCAACGGGTGCTGAATCTGAAGAGAGTAAAATTAGTGAACAAAATGGCAAATTAGGCAAAGAAGCTATTGATACTAAGAACAAAAAATGGAATCCTTACAATGCCTGACTTGCAGAGTATTAGATGCTCCATTTCCATTTCCTGAAACGTCGGATGTCACATTTTCAGGAACATAAACAGATATTACATCAGTTTCTGCTCGAATATGGGCAGTGTAGCTTCTCCTAGTCACCTCTTGGAAGCTGTAGGATGAATAAACACAGAAGTTTTTACCAGCTGTAAAAGAATGTGGGAAATGTCTAGTTGAAATTACCTCTGCAAATGCCCTCCAGAAATTGTTACATGAGATGAGTTGAAACCAAAAACTGGCTTCATAAATTTGATCATTATAAGAATACTCTTCTCTTTTGTCCTCATGTTACACGTCGTGCTCAGCCTAACTCTCGGTCTTTGAGAATCTAAAACCATGCATAGAAGCAAAAAATAATTGCAATTTCTGTGGAAAAACATTAGTTACTTCTATGTTCGGATTCTTTTGCATACCATAGAGGAACGTTATAGGAGACACAGGAGCAACGGGGGTCCCTTGTCTACTTAACACCAAGTTCGACTGCAGACTCACAGTAACAATAGCCATGTCCGATATATTAGTGAGCTGCAAAGGAAATCAAGAGGAAAGAAAGATGATGAATTTGGTTAGCATTCATTTTTCAGTACGAAAGTTCCCAAGTTTTTAAACAAAGTAGAGTTAATCTAGAGAGGTGAAAATGACAATGAACCTGATAGCCAAATCTTCGCTGGCCACGGCTACTACCACTAATGGGAACGAGCGATCCTTGATTTGTGTTGATGGAACTCAAGATTTCAGAAGACGAGTTCATGACAGGTTCGGTGAAATACAGATATATCTTCATGAATTTATCCTTGTTAGTTGCTAATATTGTTCTAGTTTCACTGCTTATCTGGAGCAGCCTTTCTGGTATATGAGTTCTCATGTTCACAAGCACGCTTCTTCTATCTGCAACGTAACGAGAATTTCACATTAATAATGCGAATAATAAAACATAAAAATACCAGAACTGTTTAGGATCAAACTCACCAAAATGTATAAACAAACTTGAATTATCTGTTCTTGTAAACTGGTTTCCTGCAGAGTCTGTACAGAAAGCTTTGTCCATGACCAGGATCAAGCGTCCATAACGAACTTTTTCAGACACGCTGACAACAAGAGAGTATTTCATGTCTGGCTGGATAACGGTAAGTGTATCGGGCAAGACCTCACCAGGACCATAAACAAGAAGCTGTTGGCAAGAATACAATCATGAATCAGAACTTTGTAATGATTAATGCTAAGAGCAAAACAAAAACTGCAAACGCGCTTAGTGCTATCAAATTCTAGCTGACCACGTACTCACGTTGCAGGCATTTACAGAAGAGCATGTGAAACCACCTCCACCATTACAGGGCTCACTGAAAGATATGTTCACTGGAACACGAGAAGCACTTGTGAAGTCTGTCGCTCCTGTGATGTTCGCTGTTGGTTCAACCGTATCTGCAAAACATAAGATTATGAGCACAAGCAAGCATGGTATAATGCTGTTTCATTCACAAATGTTATGACAAGAATGGTTTATTTCTTGAATAGGGATACACGATTGATTATAACCTGAGAGTTAAATAAACTTGTGAAATGAAATATTATCATGATTCAAGAGAATTAGGGAGGCTGCTGCTAACCAATAGTCCAGTTATAGCTCGCGCAGACGACTCCACGAGACCCTTTCGTGCACACCTCAAATGAATGATTCCCATCTAACAGTCTTGAATAGGAAATTTTTCCATTTTCACAAGCTGAAATTTTGCCATCATCCAGCTGCAATTTTTAGATATTTCAAAATTAGTAGGCAAATCCAAAGAGCAGAGCCAAGAATGCCAGAATATGCTAAGCAAGTGTCTTTTTTCTTGCAAAATCCTAAAAGAAAAATCAATTTTGGAGCATAATTGCCTAAAGTAATTAAACATGGCCTCAGTGACAATTCTAGTCTTCTAATATTGCTACAACAGAACAATAAAGAAACCAAATTATCTACCTTAAAAAAATCAACTTGTTTGCAGAGAGAAACAGACATACTGTTATTTATTACATCTGCACATGGTTTTTCAACAAAAATATATATTTCTATTGAACTCGAGCAAGAACTCATGCAAACAATCAACCTCTATGAATAAAAAAGAAACTTCAAATCTGGGAGGGGACCATTCTTATTATTTTCTGTTTTACGCTTTTCTTGTGCATGCATTGAACTAGAAGTGAATCTTTTTTTCAAGATTCTCAATCTTGAAATGTGGAAATGATGTATCTTAAGATCATATCTAGATTTGTTATATGTACAGAAAATCAGAAATTTCCCAGTTCCAAAAAGCTAAAAAGATGACATCTTTCACTCAGTGTGCGTGTGTGTGTGTGAAATTAGAATGGATTCAGAAGTGACCTTGCAAGTGGTGTAACAGTCGGAGCAAATGGCGTCATTGCCGTTGCCACCCACCAAAACTTGGAAAGAGAAAGTGGAATAATTTCTGTTGGAAAATGCATGAGGGCTCTCCAGTAATTTCACAGCCACCTCAGAACCATTGGAGCAGACTCCCAAACTCAAAATCAGAAAAACCCAGCAATGCAGAAGCAAGAATGAAGAAACTCTTGAGCCCATCTTGCCAAACAATTTTGAAAATGAAAAAAATGTGTTCTTTTCTACTTCATGCTACTACAAGATTTACATGAAGAAGGTGTTTTCGCATCAGATTGCTGAAATTCTTCAGCTGGTAAGCAGATTCAGCAGCCCATTTCTTTTAAAGCCTAGGACATACACTACAGCTGGTAATGCAGTGTGTGTGAGAGCGTGTGAGAAAGAGAGAGAGAGAGTAAAAATTAAACAAAAGAGTGAAATAGATAAAAGAGTACTAGTGGTGGATATAGCACATGAGACTGACAGAGCAGCTCAGACTAGTGTGTGTAATGCAGTGAAGATAAGAGAGAGAGAGAGAGAGAGAGAGAGAGAGAGAGAGAGAGGTTGTATTAAATGAAGACTGGAGGAAACAGTTCCATCAATCCTGATTCTCAGCCATGAATGAGAGGAAAGAAGAGAGAGACGTTACATTTTCAATGCATTTGACAAAATTGTTGCAAACAAGAAAGTGACATTCAACAAGACAAAGAATTGGAATACTTCTTTACCCTAGCTATTTAGGAGCCTCATTTACATGTCTTGATAAGCAAATAGGACATCGAATTTTCTAGCTAGCAACATTAATTTGTAAAAGAAAATTTATTACATTTATGAAACATGGATTTTTTCTTTTATTTTTAATCTCTTGTCATGGCATGTACATGCTAGACACGTTAACAACTTATCCCCCATTTACATGGATTGAATTTGGTCTTATTGGCCTAGAAACGATGGAGTTATTGGAATCTCATAAACGTCTTTTAAATTGAACTTGTTGAATGAAATCTTGTATTATTTTATATGACTACTTCGTTTGAAGTTCTTTTCATCACAAAAAAAAAATATCTAATTCAAAGTTTAAGTTAATTATAGTTAATCTGAATGCGGCTTTTTCACGGAAAAAAAAATTCACAATATTAACTTATCAATGATGTGATTAGAAAATTCAATCTCTCTTTTTTTAAATGCTGGACGAAATAATAAAACAAGAGTTTTGAACTAAAGAAACCGAAAAAAGGACAATACAAAGGAATTTAAGAAAAAAAAATCGATCGAACAAAACAAACAACCAAATTTGGATTATATATATAAATCAATTTTTGTTGTTTATTGATCCTACAAATTCATAGTACACGTCTGAAGCAAGGCTGAGGGCCAATCTTCTTTTTTTTCATTTTGTAATTAGGAAATAAAATATTACTGTATAACATAAAATAAAATACTAAATTAATTAAAAGTTACAACCATTAGGCCCCACCTATCTCGAAAATATATACTATAAATTCTGACATGTAATTAGGGAAAGAAAAAAAAAACTACCTTGACCCCAACTTGAAATGATTTGTTTGAATATATATCATTTTATCACCAAAATCTTCCCGAGTATCCATTCATTAAACTTCGACTCCATTACACTTTCATACTACGTTTCATATTATATTTTATCAATGTATGTCAATATATGGTTCGTAATTTCGTTTTTAAGACAATTTTAATTTTGTAGGACATGCAATGTTTGTTCATTGTAAAATTGGTTAGTTGATTTGTGTACACACAGTCATAGACAGTTGGAAAACAATTTAGTTGTTCATGAGGGTGAGACCCACAAATCCAGCTATTTTCATTTAGTTAGAGCAACTATAAATGGACATATTAAGGATAGAATTTCAGGTGAAAATTAGTTTATGTGATAAATATAGAAATTAATATTCATGGATATATGGGGTCTAAATTATTAAGAATATATTTAATTTATACTAATTCATCATATATTATAGAACTGTATTTGACCCATTGTATCACTTTTGAGAGGGTTATCAAAGTTAATCTCCAGCTATTGGAACAATCTTGTTAATGCTAATTAGTTTGTTACCATATGAATTTACAAAGAAAATGTAAAATAATTATTCAAAAAAGTAAGTTAAAAATCCACATAAAACACAACCAAGAGGACAATAAAAATTGCATGAATCTTCCTAATGAGACATAGGGATGCCATTTGGATAAGCCATTTGAGGCCATGTTAAATAAAACAATTTCCTTCCCCCCTTCTATTTTACACCACAAAAAAAATTGTCAATAATTCACCAAAACTATTGGATAATGAAAAGGACTGATTTATTTTTTTTAGATTCTATAAAAATTAATAATTGAGATGCGATAAATAGTTTGGTCGAGAGAAAACTCTTATACCTCATTTCTTCTCTGTTATCTCGAATATTAGAGTAGAAAATATACTCAGTAGATAAATAAATAAAATGTGAGAAAATTTGCATTAAATTCATGCAAAATTATTTGTTTTTCATTTTGCCTCACTTTTCGCTCTTCTAATTCTTCTTTTGCCTAGGAGATGCCTTATGGTGTTTGCACCAAAATCTCTCAAATTTGGGATTTTACTCAATGCATACCTTTGCCAAATTGGTTTATCCAAATCCTTCTGTGGTAAATATTAAATGAAAAATAGATTCATCTAATGGGCTTTTTTGTTGGAATGAAGCCCATGTAAGTATATGCCTATTAACGGTCTATTTTATTTTTGCATAATCATGTGATGTTTTTAGGACCAAGAGATTGCTCTAAAAAATTGGTCCTTCAAAGAGACGGCCTTTTCCAACAAAAGCCCAAATCTAAATTTTAGAAAATGATTTCGAAACATCCTTTTTTTTTAAAAAAAAAATACGATTCATATGACTGTTGCATTTAGATTTTTATTATTTCTTTACGTGAATATTTTTAATTTCAAAACAGGATTACTGTGTATACGCACAAAGGAATAAATCGAGAGAGCTTTTTTTTTACTATATTCTTTATTTACTTATCTTAATTGAGTGCGCCTTACATCATTTTACGTTATTTTTCACATTTCTTCTACTTTAAAATTTTGAAGAAGCGGCAAACTTTACCCTCAATTTTCATGAATTTAACACTAAAAATTGGCAAAACAATCCAAACTAAGTTGCCTAGATAGATTACTGAAGAAATCACTTAAAAATAATTAAGGAATAAAAAGAATACGGTTCTAATAGTTTAACCCGAAATTGAGTGTCATTTTTTGGTGTTCCATTGTGTATCACTTTCAGACTTTTTATTTTTTCTATCATTTTAGTGATCAATTTCTACCTCTTGTGTTTTTTGTACTTGTCAATTAATATTTATTATACCCAATTATATAATATATTATTATTATTATTATTTTAAGCACTTAATTAAGAACTTAGCTTTTTTTTTTGTTCTGGTTTTGAGTTTGGAGATGTTGGTTGTAATCTGCAGGCTTCTTGCCTTTTGGTTAATAAAAATTATTTACCAAAAAAATTATTCGGATGGATAAGTCATACTTAGGATACACATATTTTTTAAATTCATTTCTTATCGTGTTAAAAAAAATCATTGCTTATTAATAAATATTATTAAAATAATATATTTAATAATGTTCACAAGATCCAAACCTAAAAAAATGCTTAAAAGTTGAAACTTTCCCTCTAACTCCCTCAAAAAAAAATCACACACGCACATTTAATTTTTTAGAGAAAATGGCGGTGTAGCCTTTCCTTATCATACCAACAAGTTGAAGTCAAATTATACTAAAATTATTTAAATAAAAATAAAAAGATTACTATACTAAATTTCACACGCACGCAGAAGCTCGTATTACAACATTTCAACTGAAGAAAATTGATTTGAGTGGATAACGGAAACCCACAACACATACTCTCTCTCTCTTTCTCTCTCTCTCTTCTCTCTCCCTCTCTCCGCATAGATTATTGACAATTGACGTGCGCTTCTACTGCTGCTGCTGCTGCAGAATGTCGTTTTGAGCTGCCATTTCAATCATTATGAGTATGAGTTTTAGTTCGGACTCTTCTTCTTCCTCGCCGGCCGCTTTGGACTGGAAGTTCTCTCAGGTCTTCGGCGATAGACTACCTGGAGAAGATGTTCGAGACAGTAATTTCTTCTCCCTCCCACGAACTTTCATTTCTCCAATTTTACTCCTTTTTAATTTGTTGCTTTTCTCGCTTGCAGTTGATGTTATTTCCGCAATCGAGTTTGACAAGAATGGCGATCACTTGGCCGTAGGCGATCGAGGCGGCCGCGTCGTCATTTTTCAGGACTACGGCGGTAAACATGTGCGGATTTCTAGTTTTGGTTTTTTATAATTTTATTTGCTTTTACAAAAAAGTTTTAGCTAGAAATGACAGTGAGTTTTGGATGTTGCACAGCTGCGTTGTGCTTGTTTGTTTTTACACTCTTGGATACGTTAAAATGCTTGAAAAGTGGAAACTGATGATTGTGTATCGAAATAGTATGCTCGTATCTAAGATATTTACATTTTGAGAGTAGAATGAAAGATCCTTCATTTTTAGATGATTTTGGCATATTCGTGTTTTCGATTCTGTTCACAAGCTTAGTGCATTCTCATTGGCATTATAGGACTTAGTCCAATCCACTACACGGAATGAGTTGGAGAGACTTGATAGAGTTATTTCGAAGCATCCTAAATTTCAGTACAAAACGGAGTTCCAAAGTCACGAGCCAGAGGTACGTGCTCTAGCTTTTAGTTTCTTCTTCTTTTGAGATTTGGGATGAATAGTTATCTTCTGTTTGGTGGTTGTGGAGTTCGAGGGTCTTGTTTGCATACTTCCCGTAGCGTGCCTATCTTGATTAGCATTTTTCTTGCAGTTTGATTATTTGAGGAGTGTTGAGATTGAAGAAAAGATCAATAAAGTTAGGTGGTGTGCAGCATCAACTGGATCACTACACATTCTATCATCAAATGATAAGACTATCAAATTATGGAAGGTATCATACTCTTCTACCTCTTGCCCTAATAAAAAATGTTTACTAGGTTTCTGTGAACTTCTTGAAGAGGGATGTAAGAAGTTTTTGCGAATTTCTTGAAGCGGGATGTAAGAAAATTCGCATTATTGACTAGGAAGGGTTATATATAAGGTTGACAGAGTGGTAAATTTCTTTCTATTGGTGGATTTGTCCTAGTCCTTGATAGTCTAGCTATGAAGAAAGTGATAGCATTCACTGAAATCTTCCCTTGATTAAATAAAGTATAGAATGCTTAGAGTTGGTAAATGTATCTTCTTAGACCAACCTCATATGGAAAATCCCCTCACTTCAGTTCATCAAGATTAAGGAGATGATTCTCACTACATATGGATATAATTTCTTGTTTCCATCTGTCTAACAGTCTTTCGTTATTTTCCTATGATAATATTAATAAGTGCCTAAAGGCAGGTCAAGGACCGTCAAGTTAAGCGAGTCAAAGAAATGGACATGAGTCCACCAATATCTTCAGAGAATTCACTTTTGGGTGAAAAGAGTTTTATTAATGGGCAAAAGTCATATTTTGGTAATGGTCATTCTTTAGAATGGACAGAAAACGTGGGGAATGGTGTATCCTCATATAATGGAACACATGACATTGACAAGGTATGTGTTTCACAGTTTGAAATTTGTCATTTCTCTCAACAAGAGCATATATCTCCCTGTTGGCTTGGCCATGAAGTCAGGTTTGTTTTGTATCTAGATAGCATGTTTGGAAGATGCTAGTGTTTCAAGAAGTCGAAGGGTGTATGCGCATGCTCATGATTTCAGTATCAACTCTATCTCTGTTAATAGGTACGCCTTTTATAAAATAGTGGTTCTATTGTTATCTAAGTTGAGTGCATATTTAGCTTTGTAACTGTATATTTCATGTATTTGCAAATTGATGCAATCCTTCTCCTTTCCTAAACTGGAAGAGAGAATATTAAGTAGGACAGGCGATATTAAGATTCAGATACGAACTCAATATTTTATTATCTCCATATTAATTAGACAAATATTGTTTCTTCTCTATGATGGATTTGAATAACTGGTTTGCAGTGATTGGGAGACATTTCTTTCCGGAGATGACCTAAGAATAAATTTGTGGAATCTAGAAATCAGCAATCAGTGTTTTAATATCATTGACATGAAGCCTGTAAACATGGAAGATCTCATAGGTAATTTCGCACGCACACAATGGCGAATGCTTTGTTATCTTGCCATCATTTGACATTTCATAATTGTCCTATTCTTTTTTCCTTTTCATTCTTTAAAAGAAAAAGATAACTTAAGATGCAATCCCCATCGCATTTACATCCAAAACTATCTCATTACCATATTAGAGCACATTATGATCATTATACTCTAAACCGAATATCTGGCACAGACTCCAGTACATTTCAGCCACCATGGCCACTCATTTCCATTATCTGCATCTATATGTTACTCATTATTTTATGGGCATTAGCTAGGGAATACCTTTCATCCCTCACTCACACATACAAAAATCCTATCAAAGAGGAACTTGTAAAGGTGCACTGAGAATATAGTTGAGAGTATCTTGCACTTTAATTATGGTTTTCTGACATTTTGCACTTTTGTCTTTTTATGCAAGATAAGATGAATGATTAGATTTTCATAAAATATTGTTCAGAGGTGATCACAGCAGTTGAATTCCATCCATCTCACTGTAATCTGCTGGCTTACAGCAGTTCAAGAGGTTTTATTCGGCTAGTAGACATGAGAAAATCAGCACTATGTGATCACAGTGCAAAGATGTGAGTGTTAGTTTTACTACCTCTTAAGGTTCATGTGAATATCACTTTCATACTTTTTCATTTCCATGAACCTAAAATTTTGTATTGCTATAGATTGAAAGACGAGGAATTCCATGGGCAGAAATCTTTCTTCACTGAGATCATCACATCAATAACTGATATGAAGTTTGCAAATGATGGAAGACATATTTTGAGCCGTGATTTTATGAATCTGAAGGTCTTCAGCCTATCTTATTATTTTGAATACGTGTTGTTTCTGTTGCACATGTATTTCTAGATTGGAGTTGAAGGGAGGTTCTTTATTACGAAAATTCAGTAGGCCTTCAATTTCTCACTCCAGCCTAACCTTCCGATAAACCTTCCCTGTTTGATAAGACCTGAACAAATTTTCCAATATCTTGTGCAACTTATATGTCTCTCGTACATTTTCTATTGAAGTGCATGTGAATTCCAGTCTGTTTCCGGACTTCAGATTCTCCTGCCATATTAATTGCGGAAATCAGATTTCAGATGCACTCAGACAATACTAATGAAAAAGATATTCTGTGCTTTTGATTTTCTTATTAATTAAGCCTTCTGTTTTTATGTCAGCTATGGGATATGCATATGGACTCTGGTCCAGTTGCAACAATTAAGATTCACGAGACCCTGCGGCCTAAGGTGAGGGTTTCATATGTCACGATCCTAACTATTGTATTTCTAGCTTAATAATGTGGAATTCACATAGAATGTCCGCATGAAGATTTTAAAGTTCAAAGATTTTACCTAATTAAAAAACCATCCTTGAGTTGCAATTTTGATCCTCTTTGCACTGCAATAGCCTCTGGCTTCTGCATGTCGAAACTTTCCTACTCCGATATATCCACCACTCTGATTGTTCCAAATTTGCCTTTTATCTCATTATCTTTTCCTGAGGCTGAATAGCTACATTATATTGCACAGTTGGCAGACTTGTACAACAACGATGCAATTTTTGATAAGTTTGAATGCTGCGTTGCTAAAGACCACCTTAATTTTGCAACTGGATCTTACAGGTTAGTCATGGTTTCCAGCAATATTACTGGAAACTCTTCTTCTAGTAGTACTCTAAATTGATGGTTCGGTTTCTTGATTAGCAATACTCTGCGCGTGTTCTCTCATGGAAGTGGGACTGAAGGAGTAACCATTGAAGCCAGTAGAAACCCAACTAGGTAGATGCAATGAGTTATTCTTCAGAGTTTTCGCAATTCACTTTGCTGATTCGAACATCTTATTCTGGCCTATATGCTCTCTTACACCATCTGCTCTGTATCGATTGCAGAAAGCACCCTGGCCAAACCACATCAAGACCTCGCAGATCATCTTTAAGCAACTTAGCAAGGGGATTCTACCGACAAGGTGACCTTCTGTTCTATTTACGTGTTTCATATCTTCTTGTTAGCTTTACCACACCA
Organism: Agastache rugosa; assembly: GCA_031470985.1. Classification (NCBI taxonomy): domain Eukaryota; kingdom Viridiplantae; phylum Streptophyta; class Magnoliopsida; order Lamiales; family Lamiaceae; genus Agastache; species Agastache rugosa. Next base: position 32,491,730 of record CM062605.1, read on the forward strand.
TTTGATCTATGTTATGCTACCTTGGTTTGATCAAAACCTTTAGGTGACGGTCGCAGTGCAGAAGGTAACGAGTTTTCGTACGATTTCAATTCTAAGTTGCTGCATATGGCCTGGCATCCTACAGCTAATCTGATTGCCTGTGCTGCTGGAAGCAGCTTGCTTATGTATCATGCCTAAATGCGTATATAGCAATTGTACAGACTGGTCGTAGCAAGCGACCTTTAGATGGTTCGTGTTTTGTGTTCATACCTCATAACAACGTAATTTTAGCAGCAAAGACCAGAGCCAACAATGTCACTCTGCGTATATAGATATAGATTGATATGGGTTTTGGAGGATTCTTTTGTCCTTTTGGGTGTTGCATTCTCACCAATATTTTCATCATTGGATCGATGAACATGATGAGCGTTTTTTTACTCGTGCGAAATTGATAATATTGTCGATTTTCTATTGCATACAAAATTCAGTTAGATAACCACTTCTATCCCAGATGACGGGAATTTGTCGACTTTGAACTGAACCTGTTGCTTTCGAATTGTTCGTGGTGCTGCAGACTAAATGGCAATGGAAATTGCATTCGCAAAAAATGGAATTATCCCAACTCAAAAAAAGCGGTAACCAATGCCGAAAAAATAAATTAAGGATGCATTCAAAAATCATTGGAAATTAAATCGAATATAAAATTATAAATAGCATATGCTACCAATGGAACCAGATTACATCTTTATATACCCGGGAAATCACCAAAAAAATTGAACCAAAAGCAAACTTTTGAGCTATTGAGAACACACCAACTCAACCAAAAAGAGAAGGAATGAGTGCATTGAGCAGAAAATTGCATGAATAAAGAAGAAAGAAGAAATAAAATATGTACATTTACAAAATTGAAGTCTGCAAGCAAAAGATTAATCATGCAATTAACGAGATGCTCTTCTGTGATCCAAGATTCTGTGGCACAATTTCCCATGATTCATTCTCGTCGTTTTCCTCTAAGAAATGTAAAGATATTTCGCGGATCATCAAATCACCACAATATGGGCACTCACTAGCTATGGCATCATCCAACTGTGATCGGATCTGCAATAAAAATCAACCAAGGGAAGTTATTCAAGTTACTAATAAATGTAGCTTTTTGGCTAAAAGAATTTGAATTGTTGTGTACTTGGTTCACTTGAGGCAAAATCGAGTGGTAAGATGCAATCATGCAAAACTCCACAATCATATTTCACATCTCATGGAGATTAACTTCTAGATAAAAAGATTATAGACCAGTTTAGTCATGCAACAACTAGCCGACCAAGTCATTGATTGCCCTTAGACTCGTTAGCTAGCATGGGCTTTGAATAATGTCTGGGATTTGAAAAATTAAACTCAGACCTTATCCCCCGGAGTCATGCTTGCTATTGGCTCTTCGTCTGTTAAGCCTCCATTCATTTCCTTCCTAGGTTCATTACCCAGTAAAGTCAGCTGCTTTTGCAAATCCAATATGTATTCGGCCTGATGATCATTGAAACAAAAATATAGAGAAAAATGGGTTACAAATTCTTAAAAGCACTTATAATAGAATTGCAGATTTTAACTGTAGAAGATAAATGGATGAAGAGGAGCTTCTCCAAATCTTAGCTCATGGTACGGGTCAAGAATCTGGCCAGTGAAAGCGGTAATATCAATTTGCATTAATAGTAGGACTAGATGGTAGGTCAATAATCTAATTTTAGATCTCGGAAGTGACAATGAGGATGAGGATGAGGATGTAAAACACGTACTTTAAGACATCTATTAGTTGAAGCGTAAACTCTGACAAACATAGCCAGGTGATGGATGTGCTACACGACGGTTGATTAGATCTTCCCAAAATACTTTGGGATCATTAGATAGATTTTAGTAGTTCTTATCAAGATTATCAGCTTCAAATTTTTAAGGAACGTATCCAATTTAGCGAATCCAATATTTTTCGTTATCGTTCTAAAAACCAGGTAAAAGTTTGAAGTAGAGGTATTTAATTCAGCCAAAAGCAAAAGCATGCAAAAGGAGCGGAGTAGGTGTCCCTGAACTTACTTGAGCTTCGCTAGAGCATTTAGTCACATGTGCAATCAAGCAGTTCACATGAAAGGAATGCCCACATGGAAAGACATAGAAAGGAGCCAGCGATCCAACTGCAGTATAGGCCCTAGCCATCCGGTAATCATCAGCTGCATTTAATATTTTTCTCCGACAAACCTGTCAACATCAATTGAGGACGAGAATCTTAACATCGGAGGAAGTACCATTTCACACTTTACGAACTAAATGAGAAAATTGTAGCTGATGAATAGTCAAATACAGCACCATTTTGCCATCGAAGATTACAACAAAAGTAAATCAAGTATGACAATCATGTAAAGGGCCATTTAAATTATGCAAACATTAATTCAGAACTTCGATAGACAAACATCATGAAACCATTACCCCACATTCTTCATTCCTCTCAATGACAGCATATCGTTGTGCAAGGGCACTGATATCATTTCTTATATTGTCAGCTCCATGCGTAGCATCATTCATCTCATCTTTGAGTTTTTCGATTTGCTCATTGTAATCCTCCAGAGATGAGCAGATAGCTTCCTAAACTTGCAATTAAAAAGGTCAGGGAAGGAATGAGACGACCTTAATTATAGAAAGTGAACCATACAAGAACAAGTACTAATGGAAAGGCATATCTGGAATCAGTCGCTAGAACAAGTTAATATACCTTGAAATCATCTATCAATGCAAAATCTGGGAAAAAGGGTAAGATATCTTCTATTTTAAGAAGTCCGTCAGTTTCCTTGAGAAATGCTATAGCCTTCCTAATGTTCTCCCTCTTTGTTCCTTTTTCTTGTTCAATGACATGCTTGGCAACCATAAGCCAAAGTTTCTTCCTTAAGTCTTCATCATCTTCTACCTTATCAGCTTCAGCCATAGCAAGCTCCGGATCAACCTATTGATGTAATGGAACTTCATCAGTAAGACAACTTCTACGAAGTAATAATATCCAATTTAGTTTCACCGGGATTAGAAGAATTAGCCTAGAAAATATTTGATTGAGCATACAATATGATACAAACACTTCATCCTAAAGAACGAATCCTGAGATAAATCATAAAGAGTTTCAATCTTTAAAAACTTGAATCAAAATCTCGTCTTGGTCATCTTTAATAACTAAAAAATATTATATGTATAATTCCGATCAAGTACATGAACTACCTGCAGAGCAAGGGCAACTGCTTCTTCATGCATAGACATCATACTGTATATGTGGACACAGGCACGCATTCGTTTTTCCTTCAGACAAAGACGCAAAGCATATTTTGGATCATAGAAGAATTCAGGGCCATTTGGCTGCCCCTTCCCAAACTTGCATTGGAGGAAGCGCAAAAGACTGCTTTCATCATCCTAAAGCCAGTAACAGTAGCAATTATATTTATGAAAAATATGGAACAGTTCCATGCATTTTTTTTTTTTCAGGAATCCCCATCAAGCTAGCATACCTGCTTGGCATACAAAGATAGCAATAAATTGTGAATGCCAGGATCCTCATTCTGCAAACGATGAACACAGTGCTCCAAATATTTTATCACTTCATGCGTTTCATTCCTGCAGATAAAATATTAATAAATTGAGCACACACCTTCATCAACAGACCCACAAAATCTAATATTCACCACAACAGTAACCAGTTTTGCATAATGATGCACTTGTACTTTTATAAGAATGAATTGATGATCATGCATCCTAACTGATGATGTTACATGTGCAACTTTCACAACAAGATAAAAGTATAAAATTGGCTTTCAACCAGATTCAACTAATTCATCTGGATGAGCAGAGCATTAGTCTATTCTCATAATGTCGGAAACACATCTGGTCTAGCTATAGCACAAGAGTCTCATGTCAGCCTTATGGCAATCTTACCAATTTCCCTCTTCTTCAATGTAAAAATGTTTTCACTTTCTGCTAATCATCCTCCTATGAATTGACCTCAAAACGACTCAAGTTTATCATATTTTCGAGTTATCAAGTGCACCATAAAAATCTGTACTGTCAAATTTACTTGCTCTCAACCCAAAGATGCACCAATCAAACTTATCTTTAACCTCCATGTTCCACGTTTTTCTTCTATGTTTCATAAAAGAACCAGTAACCAACTAAACCCAAAGTAACCATTTCAAGATCTCATTAGATACATGTTCAATGAGTGTTATCAAACCAAAAGGACTGATGAATAAGGCTTATACCTGGCCCTACAATCACATCTAAGAAGAAACATGTTACATGTACAGTTAATGCCCCTAGATCTATATTAACAAGCAACCAGTGAAATATAGCAACTCTGAGAGTAAACATAATTATAACAATGAGACAGAAAACAATAAAAGTACAACAAAAAACAGAGAAGCATATTACTTAGCATGTGGTTCGCTTGAATAACGCATCATTGCAGGAATGAGCTTTCTCGGGTTCAGGTCTTTTGTGGTCATCCATGATTCAACAGTTTCATATGCATCAAGCATAATAAGTTCTGGCGCAAACTTGTACTGCATACAAGAAAAATTTTCAATAACATACGCATTACGCATAGAAGCCAGCATATGTGGTAGATCAGTTTGAGCAAAGAGAGGAAGAGATAGAAAGATGTTAAAGAACTCTTGATGAACACTAAAGAATTGGAGTCTAGATGAGCTCTTATTAAACATACCTGAAGTTCTGTAGGAACGTTAGGTTTCTGAAGAACTCGCAGTGCTTTCTTAGCCTCTCCTAGCTACACAAAAATCAAGTCCATTTTAAAATTGCAAGGCACGAAGTACCTTTTAGAATTCTTATATAGCACATCATGGAGATTAAGAAGATCAGGCTCAGATTCTTTTTTTCTTCCTTTTTTAAGCACAATAATACGTTCTCTAAAGTAAATTGGCAATTTTCAAGATATCTAGAAAGCAACAAGCGCATTGGCATGCAAAAATACCATGGAATTGCGATGCAAATAAGTTTAACTTCAAGCTTGAGATAAGACTTATGGGTTAACTTTAACCACAAATCAATGCTTTAGCTAGCCAAATAACTTCCACAACCATACAGAATTTTTCATATCTCGCGTGCGAAATTTCATGAGCAAACTAGTATACACCATGCTTCAATTACAACCAGTTCACAAGATGGCAGCAGTCACCTCACAGAATATCAAAGATGAAATAAAGAAGGGAGAAATAAACGACTGAGAGGGAATGACTCAGAAAAAGGAACAAATATCAGATATAATGAACTTAGCTCTTCAATAATTTGTACTGCACATGCTTATAACAGCTTAGCTTATTGAAGAGGTCAAATTAATAATGAACTAGGGACTGCTTGAAGGAAACAAGCATAAAATCAAACCAAAATTAGATTTCGTTACAGGTTAAAGGCATTAATTTAAACTGAAAAGCAGCTCACACCAAAAAAGTTGAAGCACCCATAAACGAACAATAGCATAGTAGTAAAGCACCTGGATATAATGATGAACCACAATTTCATGCTCCTCTTTAAGGCTAGCAAAGAATACCAATTCATCAACTCTACCGTAGCTGCAAGATTTCACAAAAGGCATGCTTTAAGGTGAAGATTAATGAATTAAAAGAAAAGATACCACCTCACCAGCGAAATCCAAAATATAACAGTGCGTAAACACAAGGTTTCATATTTAGTATAACTGATGTTAGCTGAAACAGATCAAAATGAACCCTCACTAGAATATTATTAAAATGAAAATACTATTAGTTATCAACTGCATAAGAAGCATTAGATGCTATAACAATTCATTTAAGAAAACCCAACACTTTTTTTTTCTTTTTATTAACAGGATTCAATAGAAACAAGTTTAATAAAAAGCACCTTTCTAGAAGTTTCATGGTAGTAGCCTCATCCAATACATCCTTGGAGTCGCTCAAAAAGGCGCGAAACTCAGTGATAATTGATTGATATTCTGAACTTGAATGGTCAGATACGGCATCATCTTCCAAAAGTAGTCGATTAATCTGATAACAAAAAACATACATTGGAATAAAATAAAGAACATCCACAAGGACCACAACTACAGTCGCTAAAAGTTCATATCTTCATGGTAAACAACAAATCTCTCATAACCATAAAGCTTGTGAATGAGCCTAACAAGATCCAACATCTTCATAAACAAATGTGTAGAGTGAAACAATTATGTACTCGCTACCAACTCAAAATCAAGCAACATAGTCAATCCATGGTCTGCCACATTAGTGTAAAGTCCTATTTGCGAACAACTTAGACATCCATAAGTTCCGCCGTACAAGAAAGGAGAAGAACACTAAGACATTTATTTGTCCAGGAATCCTCAAGCATCAGACAAACCTTATCCAAGTACAATTCAGTCACCCAGGTGGAAATCATGGTTATCTGGCATTTGTCATCCTTTGAAAAGCTATCAAGCTTCCGCAACAAAAATGTTCTTACAGCATCCTGCAAAGTGAAATAAGCTGCTAAATCAGCAAGCAGAAAAGCAACTCTTGACACTTTCTGTAAAGATGTGAAAGAGAAGTCTTTTACCTGCTCGCCTATGCTAATAAACTTTAAAGTGATCTCTTCAAATGACAAGGCAAAGTTAATCTGAAGCAAAATGCAGATTAGGGAGTTGTGAGAAACTCTGATTAACCAAAATTGAAAAACAAACAATAAATAGGTGCATAACCTTCCAGATGTCAGTGGATCCTACCCTAAGTGCAGTATACCAAATAGCAAGAGTAAGCTGAAGGAGCAATAGTATGGTGGACAAATGAAATTTTGCTTGGAAATGACTCGGGGGAATTATTTAATAAACTCATTACTAGCCTGAACTAGTTTCCTGTTTGACCAAAACTGAGTGCAAGTAAATATGTAGTACGTGATGATGGGTCTTGTGGCTAATGCCAGTTCAAGCAAACAAACATAAATTCTTGTTAACAAGCTACCTAAGGTGAATCCTTTAACGCATGAAAAGTTGCTGCTCCAACTAGTATTCAACCTCACCCTAGTAACTCTACCAGTTTCATATCTACTCCCCAACAAATCTTCAAATGGATGGAGCATTGTTCAGGTTATAGGAGAAAGATAGACTACCTTGGCATAAAAGGAAGCTGCCCTGAAGAAATCCTTTGCAATAAAAGCATCTTCAGCCTGCATCACGATATTTTTAATCACAAAGCTCTCAGTATATGCAAAATGTAGCGGTATCATTTTACAGTTATCAATGATGGAGTTACAAATAAAAATTTGAAACTCAGATTATTTACAACAAACACCAGACCTGCACCAGATAAACTTGATCTCTTTGGAGAGCATCACGGCAATTTTCCAAAGCTATAGCATATTTCTTTAAGTCTAAATACACTTTCCACATGTCTCGGCCTTCGTCATTCACGGATACCTATAGAAATTAACAGTTTTAGATTGGAAAATCAAGACAGAAGTCTGTTTGATGCTCGACAAACAATGTCAAAGACAGTTTCCAAAGTAGCACCTGAAAGATGGAATTCTGATCATATGCATAGAAAAGCCCAGCAGATGCGTCACTGCATAAAGCCAGAACACCTCTTGAAACTGCATCAGGTGTTTGATCAAACTGAAGCTCCTCAACAATCTGTTGATTGATCCTATTAACAACCTAGAAAATGATTCAAAAGTAATAGAAGAGTAAATCAATTTAGCCAGAAAAGTAAGCATTATAATGAAATAATAAGAACATTTTAGGAAATTGTAAATGAGCCTAAAGCCAATGAAAGAAGTTCTGTACTTACTTCACAGGGCAGACTAGTGAACAAAGAACCAATGTCAATTACACCAAAAAAGTACTAAGATATTCATATGATATATTATCAGCTCTAAAAGATTGAAATATACCTAACCTCAAGTTAATGATCTCTTTAATAGGTTGAAACAGCTGATAAATGTATAGTTTGGGAAACCGATGTACTAATAGACTTTTGTAGCATACAAACAGTGAGTGCCTCAGTCACTTTCGATTGAATGGCGAGATTCTTGGACTCTACTTTAAACAACCATACTTTGATGTTGTCAAGAATCTATAGATTCTTTAAAAATGGACATAAATGAAGAACAGCATTGCAGGTATGCACTGGGAAACAACAAATAAAGGTGGCATACATTTCTTGATATGTAAAGAACAAACTGCTGAACCAAGCTTCACAGTGTTACCCATGAATTAGTAGAGTAGAGTAGAGGATATTGGTATATTGTGTGTAAGGTGAAGAAATTTGGAAACAGAAATAAAAGATATAAATCTGCTAGATCACATTTGGCAATGGTGCTTTATGGGACATTGTAACAAAATGGTGACTGACAACAACTTAAACATACTACAACATCCAGAAAGTATCATCATCATCATCATCATCATCATCATCATCATCATCATTATTTCCCTAGATCTTTTATCTCTCAATTATTTGTATCTTACAAAAATTTTGGAAATTGTTGGCATGGCACACTGTGGTGCAAGATAGCCATAATTATGCACTTCATTCTACAAGGAATATTCTAATTTTTCAGATTACTAGGTAAGAACAGCTGCACCAATTAACATCTATAATGATGTACTATGGACGCACCTTAACCTTGTTCCCGGCCAGAAGAAGAAAATGGTATTCTGAGACTGCCATGGAGCTAGGTTTAACTATTGCACCTTCACCAATTTTAGAGTAATCCAAGAGAGCCTTGTTCTCCACAAAGTTTTGATCTCCATTTGGTGAACTAAAATCAAACTCCCAAAGTGTTAGTAATAGGGCACAATAATAACAAAATTGTTGCTTGCTAAATCACTTTGAAGGAATATAAATCAGGGTATAGGAGCAATAACTTGTTACTTATTAAATTACTTAAAGGAATAGAAGTAGGAAGTTCACTTGTCTACCTATAATGTAATCCAAAATTAAGGTCACCGTGATAGATTCCTGCTCCAGACAGCCATGCAAAATGTATTGCTCTTCTCTGCTTAATGAAAAAATGCAGCTCACTGCACGAAGGGAACATTAAATTCATCACTCACTTCTCAGAAAAGATACACTTGCTCATACATATTAATCAGAAGCTCATGATTATCCCTAAAAGAATTAATTTTTTAGTACTATGACAAATTATAAAAGTTTTTCGTAATATGTAATTTCCAAAAACTGTCAATAAACAAAGAAAGTCGGACTTTTTATCTTGAAAATTGAACCGAGACATTACCAAACTTGCCCGGGCAAAAAGCAAGCTTATATTATAAAACTTGGAAATTTGGCGTGCACATTAAGATAATGTGTTCATCTATATCCCCCAACTTGACGGAAGACCATTGTGACTTTTAACCTTGATAAGAACAAGAACTTCGAGTTTGATGTGATAGATTGATAGAACTAATCTTCACTTCTAATACTATTGTGACAAATAATCATTTGATCATCTTTAAGAAATATTTACTTTTTTCTTTTTCTTTTTTTGCTTTATAAATCATATTGATGTAGAAAAAATTTAGATGAATTTTCTAGTAACCATTTATGTCATTTTTCAAAACATATCAATAAAATTTAGGCTCCGTTCACTTGCCTGTTCGGGATTTCACCAGGAAGTTCCATGAAATGAACTGCACGGTCTGTGTAGCTAGCAAAAACAGACTGCACAAGGATGTAAAGAAAAGGCATGCTATTATTGTCAAACAGATAGGGAATAGATAGTAGTTGTGAGTTATGGCATAGTTTAACACTTCAAATGCAGAATGGTGGAAGCTCTATAGTTGAAGGAAGAAAGTCAATTTCAACTTACTTCCAATGAACCTATTCCTGTGAAAGAATAAAGCCGAGTGGGAGTAACAGCCATCACATAATATCTAATTCCATTATTTATGCCTGTTGTTTCCATCTGGAAATGAGAGGACAAAAAAGATTAAACAAATTGCATGAAAAGGATTAAAGATTGAGTGCAACAGAATTTCCAGCAGAAACTTGAGTATATTAAACAAAAAACGAAAAATTCTGATCTCATGAGTGACAATACCTATACATCAACATAGTACCAAAAGCAAGAGCAAATTTAACAAGGAGAGGGGAAAAAAAAAAAAAAGAGGAGGCAGAAACAAGCAATTTAAAATCCATAGCAGAAAATTTTCATTGTACACTGCTCAGAACCTGGAGTTCCAACTTGCGGTATCAATCTACATTCTAGCATTAATTTAATAAAATAAAATAATTTATCAATGACAATAATTTAATGGTGTCATAACATTATAGGCTACCAAGAACCCATGAGTTAAAAAGCAAGCAGAGAAACCGAGTTTTTCTATAAGAAGCAAAAGAATATATTAATAAAATTAGAAGGTACAATGGGGCGAGAGGCCCAAGAGAATATAAAGGCATAATTACAGCACAACATTCCAATGTATCAATGTCACGTACGAGGACGATTTCAAAATCTTAATATGTTAACTAAGAACAGTTTAAAAAAATAAAATCCTCACGAAAGGTTAACCTCGAAAAAAGAAAAAGAGATGGAAAAAGTATAACGAGGCTCAAAACCTGCAATCCCGTGAAAGCTTCAGGAAGTTCGCTTAGTTCAAATAAAAATTTGATGTACTTTTCCTTCTTGTCTTTCTCATCAACAGAAACTTCATGAAGTTGGCCATTTTCTGTACCGAGAACGATTTCTCTCGTGTAAGCTGCACAAGGGTGTCAGATACACAAGAGTTGGGTCCAACATCCAGAGAGGTAACATGACAAACAAAAAAAGATTTCTGCACAAAACTACGTTACCTTCAGTAATATGTTGCCGATTCCATGCAACAGTATTCACAATAAGGCCCTTCAATCTACTCAAAATACGAGGCTTTGACCACTTTGCATGTGTGTAAAATGTATCAGAAGTTCCACCGCCAACTACAGTAGCAATACAATGACTACCTCCAGGATCAACAAAAACCCTGTGAATTGACTGCTCACCAGGTCTTCCGACAGACAGATCAATATCTATCAAATGACCCCAAATATCAATAAATAACAAATGTTTTAAAAGTTCTGTTACCCAAGCAAAATTCAATTTTACAGGAAAGACCATAAACAAATAGTATTAGAGAGGAAGTCCCACCTCAAGTTTATCATTTGTCTAAAAGTTCAATTTAAAAAAAAAAAATGGACAGAGATAAATTAAAACTTCAGCTGAATCACTAGTGATCTAGATACTGCCAATGTTATCTATATTTACTACAACACTGCATTCCTACGCAGATAAATAACCTATACATAAACAAAACAGTAACCGCAACAAACAATTTCTTCTACTCAATTGCGATTATGAGGGTGTTTGGCTAAGCTTATTTCAAAAAGTTTATAAGCTCCAACATCTTATAAGATGTTTCAAGAGCTTATAAGATCGAAAAAATAAGATGGGTATATCACCTTTTTTTTTGGTGCTTATAAGCTCTTGAAGCTTATTTTTAGAACTTATAAATTGTTTTAGGATCTTATTTTGCCAAATACTTATCAAGACTCATAAGCTCCTAAACATCTTTTGCTAAGATTAGCCAAACACCCTGGATTGTACGAGTAATTACATGACACAGGCACAAATTAACTCACAATTCCTTCTAAATATCTCAAACAAGCAATGCAGCTTTGATTAAACCTCATAGAAAGAATTTGGCGATGATCGAAGCGTCCAAAGAGCAAAAATCGCAACACAATAGAAACAACGCAGTAATGAAACGCTCAATTGAAGTAAAAGAAGCCCCACCATATGAATCGCCAACACCGAAATCGTGGCGGATGACCCACCCCTTGCTGGTTCCGATCACAATGACGTCATTGCCGGCGGCCATACACGTAATTACTCCCCGCCCCTTGGCGGCGTACCTCTCCAGTAGGTCCACCGAGTATACCTGCCGCCGCGACTCCATTCCTTTTCTTCGGAAATTCAGGTATCTTTCAATCGACAGAAATAATCAGACCAAGATTGACCCTCAAATTCAGCTCACTGAATTGAAATTCCGCAGTCACGATCGTGGGGATTTTGACGATTTGATCTTCAACTCGTTAACTTTCTTGAATCAGTTATGAATTCTGACTCAACGCAAAATGCGTTTATCTTCACTTTCTCTCTCCTACAAACGCAAATTTACGTTTATCAGGCCATCTCCAATAGCCTACTCCAGCTGCGAAATGCAGTAAAAATCATCACCAATGTAACTGCAAACCCAACTCCATTTTTGAGTTTTATAAACTTTTTCTCTCTCCTACAAACGCACTGTAGCACAAACGCATTCCACTTTTCATCTTCTAATATTTGCGTATAAGTCCTCATGATTTGCCAAAATATAAAATACAGATGGTTAGAAGAAGAAGAACGCTGCACAAATAGAAAGAGAGTCAATTGGCTAGTTGAGGCACTACAAAACTCTCCTTAGTGAAAGACCACCTCTTGTTTGGTGGTGTAGTTGTCCCACCCTGGGTGATGGTGTCTCACCTTTGTGTGGTGGAGAGGTGTAGTTATCCCACTCTAAGTGGTGGTGTAGTGGTCTCGCCTCTTGTTTGGTGGTGTAGTTGTCCCACCCTGTGTGATGGTGTAGTGGTCTCACCTTATCTCACCATGTGTGGTGGTGTAGTTGTCCCACCTCTTATTTGGTGGTGTAGTTATCCCACCCTGTGTGATGGTGTAGTGGTCACACCTTTGTGTAGTGAAGATGTCCCGCTTATATGGTAGTATAGTACTTGATTTGATTATATATATATATATATATATATATATATATATACCTTGTAATTCTCTCAAAAAAAGAAAAAGAAAGAGAGAACATAACGATTAGTATTTAATTAGATAATTGATTATGGGTAGTAAGTATTTGTTTTGAGATTTATTTTAATAAAAATGTATATTGATATTTTAATTTAATTATAATTTTTTACTATTATTTTACTATTTAATGTTGATTTTATGGTATTCAGATTTTTAGCAAGTAATTAACGGGTATTACCCAACGGAGCTTGGGATAGGTTTTGGGCACTTTGGATAGTAAAATCAATTTTTGATAGGATTTAAGACGAGTATGGATAAAGAAAATCTAAACGGGTTCAGGTGTGATAATTGCTTGATGGGTAGGTACCCAACCCATTGACATTCCTATATTTGGGACATGTACAAATATAAAAATTGTGATTCGAGTTTGAGACAAGTACGAATTTGGTGATTTTAAATTAAAAAAACGGGTATATCACTCGAGAACGTTATCCCTTTTTTATATTATAATTTGATATAGTCGTGCAACACTCTTCCAATGAATTATTACAATACTGTCACTTCGATATAAAATACTTATAAAATTATTTTTATAATTTATACTTATAAATTATAATATTAAGTGATTTTCCGTCGATGTTCGACGGGCTACACACTAGTTTAACTAGTATCGCACCCGTGCGATGCACAGGTTGAGTTGAATTTTGATATTTTTTGTAAAACAATATAAGTATAAGTAAGAAAATATAAGAAACGAAAGTATAAATCAATATAAATTAAAATTTCATTCAAAGTTCATTTATCTATAAATTTTGAAAGATTTCCTTGTAAACAACGATCGTTGTACATACACTAATTTTATTATCTTTGTCGCATATTGTGATCTTCAAATCACTGCAGCTTTATATAAACTCTTGATACTACGATATATTCATGTGAGAACACTGATTTCTTGAAAAACGACGCCACTTGATAAAGTCAACCACCAGAGCAGCATTCGAGTGCTGCTTCCGGATGACTACATCATTATCTTAGAACATCCATAAAATATAGTAATTATTTAATAGAATATTAATTAATTATATTTATTTACATATACATAGCGATGAATAAATGGATATATAATATATATATATGCACACACTTTGATAAAATATATTCACTCCGTACCTCAAAAGTGTGGTGCATATTTGATTATATGTGAGGTATAAAATATTAGTTGAACCATACTAACTTAGGACGGATGGAGTATTTGTTATGTATAAAATCATATCGATCCAAACAATCTATGGTGTTAGCAAAGCATATTTTTGTATATTTGTATAAATTTGTGAACTGATTAAATAATATAAAAAAAGATATGACAATCCGAAAACTGTGAACAAACTGTGAACCAAAACCATATTAACTTTTTACTTTAACAATTTACACCCATTGGTATGGCACCAAAACAAATATTTTACAAATAATGCAATAAACTATATATAGTTTTTTTTTCTCAAATCAATCTCACTCACACAAAACCTCTTTATAACTCCCGGATTCAATGGTAAAATTAATAAAACAACATTTCTTACGACAATTCCAAAATAGATTATTTTTTACATGCTATAATTACATTAAAACATCAAAGTAAGTCGTCATTGTTGTATCCATCTTTGTCTTGGCCTTTTTGGCAGCATATAACGAAGTGGCCTTTCATTGAGATAACGTCCTTGGCTTCGGCTACCGTATGCCTTCAGTATTGTATAATCTTTTACTTATTCATTGTTGTATATAGCATGTCATATCCTTAACCTTGTCGTATTCATGTTTAACTAACATTTATACAAATTGAATTTCCAAAATTAAAATAGAATATTAAATAAAAAATAAAAATAGAAAACAAAATATTAATAAGGTTACATATGAAAATCTCTTTATTTTCTTGGTATTTGTAATTTGACGATGAAAGAACGGAGGGAGTATCATTTCCAAAACCAACATATTGATAAAAATGAAAAATAGAAGTTACTAAAAACTACAATCCATAATTGCCATAAATCAATTTATGTACAATTTTATTACTATTACATTAGAATCATACATAAACCGAGTCTAAGTACAATGGTAGTGCCATCAAATTGTCCTATATATATCAAAAGACAAATACATGTAAATATATTAAATATATATATTTCCATAGATGTCGTTGTCTTCCTTGAAGAAAGGACCAACAACATAAGACATTCCAATGGTGATCGGAAACTTGACATATGATCCACCATCACGCCGGCTTCTTCTTAACCACCTTCCACATGTAACTCTATATACACATGCACACACAAAAAAAAAATTTGACATTATGTCTAATATAAATGAGTTGATAAATATAATAACACCGATTTGCACTAAGGAAAAAAAAATAGAAGAAGCATTTGGTCGAAATGAGAGCTAGTATTCTAAACTTTGGACTTCAGGGCTCATGCATCTTAGTGTGGTTAAAACGATGACGTCAATCAATCTTTTTGATCAGTAAATCCTTTTACATAATTCGTGCTTTTTTGGACGGAATAACGAAACAAATGATCAAAAAGTTGTGGAAGAGTGTGAGTGTTTTTTATTGTGGAATTCTAAAATATATATAGGCATTAAACATGATAAAAATAGAAAGGAATTTAATTTAATTACATAATTTATGCTTTTGTAACGTCTGTGGTTAATTACTTGATTGAAAATAATAATTAGAGAATTGTGATATACCATTTATACATAAGATTTCCAGAAATGGCATATTTAAAAAACGGAAAATAAAAGTTTTTAAAAGTGGCATGCCGGGCTTGCTATTATAGTTTAAAAGATTAGATAATTGATTATTGTGATTTAATTAGCGTGTAGGTCGTTGAAAAATCTATAAACGAACTGAGTTATTCACGAACTATTTGGCGATAACACTCGAAAAAAGTTTGTGCAAAATTCGATTCGATAATAAATCAAGCCGAGCTCGAGCCTGAAATTGAGCTCGATAAGATTACCGAGCTAAGCTCGACTCGATAGACTTGCAACCATGTTCTGCTCATATTTAATCGAGCTTATTCACGAGCCTGTAAATCGAGCATGATCACGAGCATACACCCTACAAATCGAGCTTTGTACATGAAATAAAAAAAGTGGAGGTGTATACTGTAAAACAAACCTTTTTATGCTTCTATACATAATTTTTATTTACGTTATTTCTCTCATATCTGATTTGATTGTTCGTTGCATAATACTTTGTGTCCATTATCTCATGTTATAGATAAAATGGTGTGTTGTTGATCACATAAGATCATTTGATTGGTTTCTCATGCGATATTAATCAACAATTACAGCCAAGGTAACTTTGGACAAGTTATTAGTTTAGGATGTAGCATATAAAAGAAAGTAGTTTATATTGATTACTTGTTTATGCTAGTACATACATCTACATATTGAATGGATTGTAGTGAGACGTGTTCTTCTATTTTAATCGTTTCAGATGAACCAAGGTTTCGGTAACTCGATAGATCTAAATCCTAATAAGTTATTATGTGTGTTCAAGTGTCCGTTTGTCACTTTAACTTACAATGGGTGAGAGTTATGAGTTAGTTCAATATGCCTTGTATATTGGGTAAAAATAGTATTTGTCCGACACTTAAGTAACTGTATTAGATAAACTATGTCCAAGAGACCCAAGTTGATGACATTCCCTTAAGGAGCTCATTAAATTTATCGTATTAAATCTTACATGTGAATTTATCCGGTACGATAATAAGGTTGAATGGTACTACTTAAGAAATTTAGTATATTAATTAATTTAATTTATTTTAATTAATCAATGAATGTTCGACATCTTAATTATGGGATAATCGACGTTTAAATAGAAGTCATGATTCATTGGTGGGAAGGGCGACATTGCATCACTATTTCTCTAGTGAAATGAATTAGTAATTATATGATTGTAATGATTCTAAGTTTGAATAATATAATACAAGCATATAGGAGACTCAACTATAGTTTTGTAGTATATCCATATAATGGCTCAAATGTCTCTTCTATTCAAATTCAAACCACCATTAAGTCATAATGGGCTTTGGCCCATAGTTTGACCTATATAATTATAATCTTATCTCTTAGAAACCCTAATACACTCATTTCTAACACACACCACAAAGGGTTAGAGAGAGAAAGTAGTGAGTGAGAGCTCACAACTAAAGTGTGGGGTTTTGGAGTTATTTAAGGATCTTGGAAGATTGTTATCGAGACAGAATCGTTCTTCGAGCTCTGAATCCAAGAGAACGGTATTTCGAATATCTTGTATGGTTGTTCTAAATTCATAAAAGCATGTTATGATTGATTTTTGTATGTCGAATTAAATATCCGAAATAGATCTGTGAGGAAATTGATTTAGCTTTTCATCAGCCGTTACATCAAAAGTTCATAAATTAGAGCTTTAAATCGAGCTCGAATAGCATATTGACGAAGTAAAAACCAATCAAATCGGTAGCGTTTCAAATCTTCCATAAAACGTCTTGTTTAGGATAGTGATGGAATTATAGTGGTGAAAGTTTGTAATTATATTTAAAATGAGATTTTGAAAAAAAAATATATATATATATTATATTTATTTGATCGTTGTTGATCAACACGAGTTTTAATAATTTGATTGACTAATTGTTAGATGTATTATGGGTGGAATAAGATTTTACTTTTAATATGTTGTGTGATTGAAAATAAGTGAGTTGCACAAAACTTATTATTAAAATCAAACAAACAAATAGGGAATGCACGAACCAAAAAGAAAATAAAAGCAAATTCGTTACTATAATTACAGAACAATCAATTTTGATAATTAGTTATCTACTTAATTAAGAATTAATAGGTGTAAAATTAAATTAAAAATAATAATACGAGATCGAAATGATATAGCATTAGCAGGGTAGCTTTTTCATTGTTTCTCGCAGTTCTCTACACACAACAGTATTTTCAAACAATTCATCTGTTCCAAAAAAAAATTGGCGGCAGGGCCCTCTTCTCCAGCCGCTCGATTTTCACTCGACTTCTCGTAATCAATGTCTAATAAATATAAAAAAAGTTGAAATTTTTTCGCAATCGATCCCTTGATAAACCTAGAAAAGAAATTTCACAGAAGATTCCATTATTGGGGGTTTTCCTGATCGCTGGAGCTCCAAACTCCAGTTTCAGGCGCGGGAATTACGAGGAAGTTCTTGCATTATCTCCGAATTCAATCCATCTTCGTGCCCAAGCATTGCGGATTTGAGGTATGGCTACTGGGCCTCACTTAAGTGTGTATAATTGCTTCAATGATTTTTCTTCTCTTCTCATTTGTCGTGCTTTGAGCTGGGTTTTCGATTTTATCTCAGTTGATTTGTTGATAACATAGAAATGAAGCAGCGACTAATGCGCGCAGTATAGTGACTTTTTAGTATTATCCAGCTTTTTTTTTTCCTTCCGATTCCTTGAAAGATTTTGTTGGGCTTCGCCCTCTCTGGTCAGCTAACTTTCTTGGTAATTAACACTCTCTCTTAACAAGTAACTAGGCTCTAGGTAGCATTGAGTGACTTGGAACTAATAGTTAAGGTTGGAGAATCATTTAGTGGCATTATGGCCTATGGAGTAATGTTGGAGGATTTCATTTGGATGGAGGCTAGAGTAGGATTGAGCATGCAATGAGTTGGAATAACGGAAACAAAGTCGTATATATCTTAGAATCGAAATATAGGTACACACCGAATCAAACTGAATTGCAAATGATTGGTTTGGTTGGTTTGAATTTTTAATTAATCGGACGACAATCTACATGTTGGAGTGCTCTCATGTCTTCTACTTTCCCCTCATCGAGGAGAAGTAAAGACTGATTGAATCTGCCACAATTCTCTCTCTAGTCCTAAATTTAGTAGATGGTTGACTCATTATGATGACGACGAATCGTTGCTCATGATGAAATTCGTTGCGAAAATTAAATCTTGTTCCAAAATTTGTGAGAGATGAAGGAAGAAAAGATTGATGGGGGAGGGGAGAAGTTGGATGAGAGTATGTCCATGTATGATTTCATAAGGCATTTGAGGTGCATGCCTTGAGGAGGCCAAAAGGGGCTCAATAGGCGGCGGCGCGGCGCCTCTAGGATTGCGAATGAGAATTACGCCGCATGTTTGGGTGTTAATCGGGCCATTTTTATGTTTGTTATGTTTCTTTTTGGGATCTAGGCATTCGAAAGTTCATGGGCTATAATAATTGAGCCCTAATTTCAAGGGGGCTTTGAAGAAACAACCCTATTTAAGAAGAAAAGAATAAACCTTCTGAAATCAGCCCGCAGAAGTCTCGCTCTTGCTTGCCCTCTATTTCTCTGGCGGGCAGAGCTCTACGGATGGCAACAACAAGTTGGCAAGATGGAGATGGAGATCATTTTGACTTCTTGGACACTTGAGTTCGAACTAATCAGGGAGGATTATGGCTATTTGATTATTAGACTTTAATTATATCATTCTAGTCTTTGGGATTTTCAAGACTTATAGTTAGTTTATTAATGAATTTTATGGCTTAATTATGTATTTTTATGACCTTGTTATGAGCCTATGGTGCCACAGGAAAACTCCTTGAGGCTTAAACAAAAATGACCTCCAGAGTAGAAAGTAGAAAAAGCCAATCTACAAATGGTTTATCCAAACTCGTTTTAACGAAGTACACAGCACCATTATTTCTAACAACTATTGAAACACATCTCTATTCTACACTGACTCTCTTCCCAAATCATCTATCCAAAATATTGGAAAGGACTCCTGGACAATATTTTCATTTTCATCTTCATTACAAATTACTGTCTTGAGCAGTAGGGCGAAAGGTTGGATTTTCCCTGCAAGTTAGAAATTCATTTACATCATTTAAAAGGTTGATTCTGCGCACCATGTGTTCTCTAGCAATTCATAGAAATGTCTACCCCTAACTGTTTTATTTCCCAATTTTAAAGTTAGATTACAGAACATGTTTCTGTGTTCTACTTCTTGCTTCTATAATCTGGTCTTCAGTCTGATCCTTCAGTATTGGTTAAATTTTTTCATCTAATTTCCTGATCTATCTATGCCTTTTTAGTCTTGCTTTGCCTAAAACGACTTACATTTTCCCCGATAGTAAATCTACAATCTTTTCTTAAGATATTTGGTAACTGATTAGCTTGTGTTTCATTTTTCCAGTCCCTAAGATGAGTTCCACGAACTTAAATAGCAACCACGGTCTTGAAGAGCATGGCATGAAAGCTGTTAAGTTGGAGCAAGTTATCACTGGAAGATCTTTGCAAGAAAATGAGAAACCCAAACTTGATTTAATTTGTCCCGAAGAATCCAATTCACGTATTAGAAGGGCTGAAACTGAATATAATAGAAGATCAACCATTTTAAATGCACCAAATAGTGTCTCGGGTCTGGAGTGCTCTCCAATTGATGATTCTAGCTTTTGCTCGACATCATCAATATCTCCAGCCCCCCTTTGTCGACAGTTCTGGAAAGCTGGAAACTATGACGACAAGCTTATTTCTAAGCCAACATGTCAAAGTACTTTTCCATCAGATAATTTCAGTTGATCTTGATTTCAAGTGACCTTAACACTAAAATGTGAAGCGCAGCACCCAAAATGGTTTCAGACTTGTACAGTTGACTGCCTACTTTGGGTTTAATTTGCTTCATGAAATGCATTGAGGATAACGTAGTCTTTATATGACCTTTACTTAGTGATCAGGGTTTCTTATTTTGATTGGCAGATCGCACGGGCTATCTTCATATTCACCCCAAATTTCTTCACTCTAATGCTACTTCGCATAAGTGGGCCTTTGGTGGTATGCATCTTTGATGTAGTTCTCTATTGCAGCTCAGTTATATCATATTGATCATCTTATATATTTTCATCCCTCTTATATTTATCTCGTGTTAACAGCCGTGGCAGAGTTGCTTGATAATTCCGTTGATGAGGTAATCTTTTAGACATCTTTTTACTTTTCTTTTACATTTCTTATCTTAACATTTTCATCTTTTGTTTAGGGATGATCACTAGTAGCCTATAAGCTACATTATTGGTTGTCGTGTTTACTAGCAAAATTGGTTGTCATATTCATGTTGCTGCATGATTACGTTTTTGTTTTCCTTCGATACCAACATTGCTTCTGTCCATGACTCTCTGATCAGATAAATTAGCGCACTATTAGATTCCGCATCTCCTTTTTATTGGGAGATTAGGTTCATATTATGTGTCAACATAGTACACATTTAAGGAGATCACGTATGAAAACCTGCTAATCCCTCAATGCACTTGCCTGTATCCAGGAAGATGAAGAATCAGCTCAATGTAGGCTGTGAATTAATTTAATTTGCCATATAGAATATCTTGTGAGGCTGCTCTTTTAGTTAACCAGCAGGCATGATCACTGAAGGAATATGTTTCCTGTTTGCATAAGTGATATGTTGATTTATATTGATTTTGTATTCCATGTTTCAAATTACGGATAGAGACAAAATGGGGCCACATTCGTCTTCGTGGATAAGACCTCAAATCCCAGGGATGGAACGACAGCTTTGTTAATTCAAGGTACTTAATATCTCAGACTTATGATTCTAAAAGTTTTAACTGTTTAACAATGGTTTCTGTTTGCACCTTGCACTTAAAATAATTGAATGATGCAAAATTGAAATTTCACTTCTCTACTATTAGATGATGGTGGTGGAATGAACCCTGAAGAAATGCGGCGTTGCATTAGTTTTGGGTTTTCAGATAAGAATTCAAAAACTGCAATTGGACAGTGTGAGTAAGAAAATTTCTTTTTTATTTTCAGTATGAAATTCAGATATTGACTTAAAGCTTTTCAGATGGAAATGGGTTTAAGACCAGTTCTATGAGACTTGGGGCTGACGTTATTGTCTTCAGCCGCTCCATGAGGGACAGGTTTCTTTGCTTTCTTTTGTTTAAGATTTATTATTATTTCTATGTGGCCGCCGTTTTTTTGTCCAAAAACCTTCAGGTACACCTTCCTATATAGATTTGTATATACAAATATTTGCTTGTGTTCTACCCATGAAGCAGACATTATGTTCAAAGCTAGAGTTTTGCTATACACATCTTGAGTTGAGATTCTAGTTTTGCCGTCCGTTCCAATAACAAACAAGAAGTATTTATTATTAATATATTATTGAACAAGAAAAACTGACAAAGGTATACAGATCGATTCTGTGAACTCAATTAAAAAAAATTAAAAGATACAATTCCACTATATAATTAAACCAGAAAAATATTGTTTTGAAGACCCACCGAACCACCCTAAGTTTAACCCTATCCCACTCTTCTTCATGACATTCCTCTTGATCCTCATTGATTTCTATTTATTTTTATTGTGGAATGAAAAGTTTGTGGATTTATTTATTTATTTTCGTTTAATTTCCAATATTCAAATTGTTAAGCAAGAAATTATCTATAGAAGCTTGAATATGCTACATTGCTATGTCTCCCTGTATACTTGACTTTGTATTTGTTTGCTAATTTTTGACTATATGATTTGTTTATTACTTTTCTTTTCTCAACCAGGAAATTGACCCAAAGTGTAGGTCTGTTATCTTATACATTTTTAACGCAAACAGGCCAGGATAGAATAGTTGTTCCAATGGTGAGTGTTTAGTTCTGGTCTAAAGCTGTAATTTGATATGAAAGTTTGCAGAACATCTAGTTGTAGAGATTTTTTTGGCAGAAAATCCGAATGAAGTTAAATGTTTAGAAATCTGTTTTCATTTGTTGTAGAGCATCTTTTATGAAATTCATGCTAGAATTTTGGTCAGGAGTATCTCATTCAAGACCTTTTGAGGTTAAAGATAGAAATTTGACTGCATAATAGGATTAATAAATAGATGCTGAAGATTATCAAAAGATGTAGTTGACTGGATGGCAAATTTCTGCAATGGAACTGTTGGTGGTAAAATTTGAAAAATGATTTTGTTCTTCACTTCTCAGTTCAGGACACAATATCGAAGTAGTTAAGTGTTCTAAAACTCAACATTAAATAACTATAGAGGAAATATTTTAGTATCATTTCTACTCTTGCTGTCTTGCATGTTCTAAAAGAAAATTTTGTGGTGATGTTCATAGAAATGCGACATGTTTCTGCCATGTGTTCTTGTGCCTCGAAGATGATTCGTGCATCGATGATGCTGAATCTTTTACTTGCAAACTTGGAAATAGCTCATATGCATGATCTTGTTGTTGGCTTCAGATACTTTAGTTAAATCTTTAATACGTGCCACTATGATCACTTATGGAATTATAGCACAAGTATTTTTGAATTCATTTGGTGTTCTTGTTGTCCCGATCTCCTGCTTGGATGCACCATTGTAAAATTTGGTGTAGTAGCTATATTATTTACATTTAACTTCCGGCAAGTGATTGTTTTCTCTTATATTTAAACATTCTTTTTTCTCAAGACTTGGGTTGTTTTCTTTTTCTTATAGGTGCTTAATTTTCAGATTTAATATGTGCTAAACATGCTTTAAAGGTCAGGTTCTCTTTGCAATGCAGGTTGATTATGAGTTTGATTCACATACTAGCACATGGTACTCATTGCATGACGAACAACATCTAAATAACAATCTTTCTGTCCTCTTAGAGTGGTCACCATTTATGTCAGAAGCCGAACTTCTGAAGCAAGTACGTAGAACATCCTGGAAACTAATGCAATTTTACTTTTTGTGTTAACTTTTCTGTCTTGTTGTTTGTTCTTGTTATCATCTTTAATTTTAAACTTTTTAATGTCCTTTTGTTTCTATCTTGCAGTATGATGACATCGGCCCTCATGGTACCAAGATAATACTCTACAATTTATGGCATAATGATGATGGGAAAATGGAGCTCGATTTTGAGTCAGACCCAGAGGTTTGTCCTGACTGCTAGATTTCATGATAGGATTTATAGTAGTGAGTTGTGATGGGATTTATTGCAGTGAATCAGTTCCTTCTTTTCTTTAATAACTAGATAATATTTCATATAAAATTCATTATCGTCCTCATTTAAGTTTTATATATCAGGATATTTGTCTCCGTAGAAACAATAGCAATACTGCCAAAAGTACCTCCAGGATGAAGGCAACTGAAGAGCACCTTGCTAATCGTCTCAAGTTTTCACTTCGCGTAAGTTTGTGCCAGATATGTCTGTATTCACTTATTCACTTCGTGTGTGTATTTGCATAAATCTGTAAATACTAGCTGATGCTTGGTCTTCTTTTTCCTGCAGGCATATTTGTCTATTTTATACTTGCAATTTCCTGAGAACTTTTACATAGTATTGCGTGGACGAATTGTTGAATATCATAGCATAGGAAATGATCTCAAATTTCCGCAATTCATAAAATACAAACCTCAAAATGTTGAGGTATGGATTTATTTCTGCAAATTCTATGGTGATTCACGAGTTAGCTGTGCATATATTGAATATATTTGTAAACAGAGATATTAAATACATGTACGTGAATGCTTAGATATACTCAGCCAAGACTTCAGCAATTATGATTACTCAAAGAAATGGTTTTGCATTGGCATTTTAACACAATAATCATCTTTCTCTGGTTACTTTTAGCCTGTGATATGGTTGAATTATGGAGATATGTCATCCTTGCAGGGTACGGTTATCACAACAATTGGCTTCCTGAAGGAAGCTCCAGCTGTGAACGTACATGGTTTTAACGTCTACCACAAGAACAGACTGATACTGGTGACTGCTTTTACTAAATTCATGTCTTTAGATATTGTTGCTACCAGAAATACAATTATTATGAATTCAAGCAAGTATAGTCTGCGGGGTGCCCAAATTTTTCTTTCACCTACCCACATTTTAAATCTGTTTTTGTCTCTCTCTTCGCTGCAGCCATTTTGGCATGTCGTAACCTTTACTGACAGCAGAGGCAGAGGGGTTGTTGGTAAGAATTTCGTATATTGCCATGTATTTGTATCTTTGTTCTGAATTGCATATGCTGATGCTACATGACTTTCTATTCACACGGTAGGGCTTTTGGAAGCGAACTTTATTGAGCCTACTCACAACAAACAAGACTTCGAGAAAACTCCAGTTTTCCAAAGGCTTGAAACCAGATTGAAAGAAATGACACTAGAATACTGGTTAGTGATCAATTTCAGGAAAAATCTATGCCTATTATAAAAGTCTTATTTATAAACTTTGATTTACCTATTATACCTTTATTATATTACTAGCAGAGATATTACGTGCGTTTTACGTATAACCTCTTGTTTAAGATAATTAATTTATTATAAATAGTAATATTATTAATTTTGATTATTAACTTCAACAAATTATTAACAAGTAGGTGTAAATAGTAGACCTTAGAGGAATCAAATGTATCTATAATTAAATATATATTCAATTTTATGTACAATTTTAAAAAATTTATGACAATGGTAAAGATGATCTATTGTAATGTAAATAATTTGATTGGCGACCTTAGAACATGGAAGAAACATAAGGCACATTATGGTGTTTCAATTATAAGTTAGAAAAATTGTTCTCATCTGATATAGTTTGAGTAATTCAATAAAATAATTCTAAATTACAAGCAAATTGTTATGATAACTGGATTTAACCATAGTTATCATATAAAAAGAGGATTTTTTTATACATAACCCGTATTTCGGAAGTGGATGGGACTACTGTTATGAAAGACCATTTTAGGATTCACTTCTTAAGTTGCCTGTGGATTGTAATCAATTGCTACAACCATATATGTGTCTCTTCATATATTAACAAACAACACCATCAATGTTGTAGTAAAACATCTAATAAGGGAATATATCTTAGCCTTTTGAATATCTATTTTATCATGTAATCTTCTACACTCATCTTACATTCGCATTTCAAAGAAATAACCTCATACTCAGACCTAAGAATTATTACTTTATATTTTTAAACACATGATATTATCTTTTCTCATATCATGCATATATCGAGAATTCACCATTCATAAACCATGGATATAGACCTAAAAATACTTCATAATCAATTTTGGTAAGAAAAAAATAATAATAATTAGATTTCAGATGAAAGAAAAGAGTTCCATTTAAAATAATATATTTATCAAAGTCTAATATGTCAGTGATAATTTGTGAGCATCATTCATGTTTAGTCCACATCATGTTTTTCTTTTTAACTTTTAATATTATTTTATCTTAATACTTTCTCCGTCCCATGATAAGTGACCACATTCTTTTCGGCACGGATATTAAGGAGAATGATGTTTAAAGGGTAAAAAGATAGAAATTAGTGGAGCCCACAACTTTTTGTGAGAGAGGCATATTTCCTTATAAGGAAAGTGGCCACTTATCTCGGGACAACCCAAAAAGAAAATGTGGCCACTTATTGCGGGACGGAGGGAGTACTTGAGAAATTATAATGAGGATTGTCAATTTTACGATTATACAAAATCAAAGCCCTATTTTTGAAGCATAATGACACCAATAATGCTTGATTTCATTCAATTTTATCTTCTAATATGATATTATGATTTAAAGTTATGAAATTAATTTATCAACCACTAATTCCTCGACTTTTTTCATAATAATCATGGCTATAGGCCTAAAAGTACTCCATAGTCAAATCAAATAATAATTCTAAATTAAAAAATAAATTACACAAAAATACAAAATTCCGGTGCAATAAAGTAATCTCCAGCTATTAAAATTTATGTTGTCTTTATTTTTTCACTTTTGAGTAATAGAACATGTTGGACTATATTATTAATTTATTATGTTTATAATAAATTTAATATAAATTTATATTATTGCCCTTAAAATAAATATAATAATAGGGATATATTAGGCAAATTCAATTTTATAAGAATCCGCTCTTTTATAATAGGTATAGATTTTATTATTAGTATCTATTATCATATGATTATTTTATGTTTGAAATATATATATATATATATATATATATTATTATTATTAAAATCTATCAATATTACGTACATCGCACGTACCATTCTACTAGTAAAAGAAGAAGTTTAGACCCAAATCAAGGGATTTGAGCTTTCCAATTTACAGGTTTTTATACAATCTTCCATGAATATTTTGTCCTTGATGGCTCATGCCGATGATGCTATTTTATTTTGCTTTCGCAGGGATTTCCATTGTGGACTTATTGGCTATCAAATTAAGAAACAGCCTCGACCAATGGCACATCAAGTCGAACTTAATTCTAAGTCATATAGTAGACCTGGTATATATCAACCTGTGGTGCTCACTAAGGACTCCTCAGATGCTATCGGTGTAAAAGCATCATCTGCAGTTGGAGTTAGACGAGAAGCATCTGGAATATCTTCATCATCCTTCCATCAAAACACAGAAGGTAAAAACTCGGAATATGTTGATGTCCCAGCCTTCCCCATATCTATGAATCCTTTACTGAAGTACGCCTGAGGTAACAAATGATTTCAAAGCTCGTTCTGCACTGAAATTGCACAGGAGCTACTCTCAAAAGGAAAAGATATGAGCAAGTTGTGGAGCCTGAAAGGGTGAATAGGATGGGAAGCACAGGGTCAAGACCTGTTGATAGTGCTCACGGTGGGGAGATACTACAGGTGCTCTCATCATTTATGATCATTAACTTCCCCCGTAGTATATATCCAAGTTATCTCACTTCTTGGGTGACAACTTCTAGAAAGTAGAACCTATGTAGACGATAAAAATTTGGTCGTGGACGCGCCCACACGGACCACACATGCCCATCATATTTCTTGTTTACGCTAAAACTTGATGCTAATTGTTATTTCCTTGATGCAGCATGCTGCCAATCGTGCCAGACAGTCAAAAAATGAAGAAGCTGCTAACGAAATTCAAGAAAACCTAAAGCTCCGCTCTCAGTAAGTCTTGTATCAAAGATCTATTATATTTGTTAACTTTGACAAACAGCTTTATGTCAAAACCTATGAAAACAAACAAAATATGTCTAGGTGACTCCGTATTCTCTCCCACAGAGGATGAAAAATAATTTACATGATTGTTTGTTCAAAATGTATTTACCTACTCTTACACATTTGTGCATCTGTTGTATTTTAGATGCAAGGAGTACGAGGAGACAGATAAAGAACTGAATCTCAAGGTATCGATGTCTTGTTGTTATGATGTTTTCGATATTTGTTTGAAACCTCCTTCCTTGATAGATTACATGACCATAATATGCTATATACATTGAAAAAAATCTGTGGAACTAGTGCACAATCTGTGAGCTTTTGGGCCAAGATAGACTTTATTTCGAGTATTTTATTATTTTTATTCTAAAATTTATCTAAATATCCTCATGAGTTCGTTATCATATAAACTTTCTGGACATGAAATTACATTAAATTATTATGTATATCTATATATATATTTCTGTATTTCTCATTTTTTGTGCTTGTCTATGCAGATTACAAAACTGAGGGAAGAAGTACGAGAAACGCGTCGTGAGTACGCGCGCTTGCTGGTAGAATCGAACATTTTGGAGAAAATGAATAAGGAAAATAGGCAATTCAGACATGTCTGATCGTTTTGCTAATTTTTTTCTTTTTTTTGTTTGGAAATTATTTTAGTGTTCTTAGTTATTTTATTTTGCTTAGTATGTTTCTGTACTTTTGGTGCCAATTAAGACGAAAAAGTAAATATCTGATTCTCATTTTTCCCTTTTCTGACTCCTACCACAAAAATGATCCTAATCGATGATGGGAATTTTTCCAAATAAATTCCCAAAGTTCATTTAAGTAGCTATTTATAATTTGAATTTATCAACAGGATTATTGTATATTAGAAGAATAACAAAATAACTTCAAATTAATATTGCGTGAATTATTTTCAGTCCAAAGCTTATTAAATAAAAGTAACATATATAGCAGTGTGAAACTGTGAATCGTTTCAACACATGCTCAAGCTTGTTTTTCAGTTCTCCCTTAGCTGTGTTAATTGATTTTTTATTTTATTTTGATTATAGGTAGTGAATTGATTTTATATTTTAATTATGATTAAATTATTTGAATATTCAGTTCAATACATGGCTTAGTTGCATCTCCTTATTCAAAATATCAAAATACAGTCCACTACTCATTTTTTGTTCTCTATAATTAGCAATGCATTAAAATTTTATTTTTCTAATCTATATCCATTTGATATTCTTTGACATTTACAAACTTTTCTTTTCAATGTATAAATAAATTAGTGGTAATACGGTCCTTTGACCAAATAAGTTTATCAAAATTAAATGTTGTTCGGAAACTTTATTTTTATAAATTCTGGCCAACTTTGACTTGAAGTGACTTAAATGCCCTTCCTTTCACCTCAACCAATTTTACCTCCCTCTACCTTATCTTTCTCTTTCTCTCTCTATTAGCTATCAGAGCTGGAAGTCTGTTTCTCTCTCTTTCGTGAGCTGCTGAAATTTCTCTCTCTCCATACCTCATCTTCGTCGGCGTTTCTATAGCAATGACCTGGTTTCCTTCGTTCGATGATACTCTCGTAGCTCGTATTCTCCGGCAGCGGTGAATTTCTTGGTTTTCTCCGTTCGATGATACTCTCACTTCTCACAGCTCGTATTCTCCGTCGGCGGCTGAGAATTTTACCGGCGACGTTCTTCTGTGTTGGCGGCGTGGTTTCTTCAATATTATTGAGGTAATTTTCCAGATCTAGTCTGTCATGTTCTAGATCTAGTGTTCATGTTTTTGTCGTATTTTCCAGATCTGCCCGTCCTTTTCGTCCATTTGTTTCTTCCTGTATTTTCCAGATCTTGCCGTCCTCTTCGTGCATATGTTTTTTCCTGCATTTTCCACGTCATTGCGCGCCACGAATGGTACGAAGGTACGAATGGAGTATATTCGTACCATGTGTGCCAAAGCATACCGCTCCAAGACTTGGCACACCTGGTACGAATGTTGCATTCGTACCAGGTGTGCCAAGGCATACCGCGCCAAGACTTGGCACACCTGGTACGAATAAGTAGCATTCGTACCAGATGTTCCAAGTCTCGACGCGGTATGCCTTGGCACACCTGGTACGAATATACTCCATTCGTACCAGGTGTGCCAAGTCTATATTCGTACCAGATGCTATATCCGATTGAAATTTGATTATCCGATTGTGCCTGGCACTTGAAATTTGATTATCCGATTGTTTCTTGCAGATGAGGCCAGATACTATAATTATTGCGCATGGAGGTGTATGGAAGAATAATTTATACCATGGTGGACGAAGAGAGTATATTCCTATACCTCCTGGTGGTATAACATATGCAAATTTATTGAGTAAGATTGAATTGCGTTTAATGAAGGCCAAGAGTATATATTTGTATGAGATAGATGCATTAGTTCAGTCCCCCGCGCGTGAAACCCTGCGAATGAAAATAACAGATGATTTTGAGTTGTCATATTTGTTTGATTTGGAGGAGTTGCCTGTTTTATATGTGACTATTTCTCTTAAAAGTAATGAATCTCCACTTGTTATTTTAAATTTAAATCATCCTATATGTGAGCATGAGGGTTTCGTGAATTTGTTAAATGCTCAAAATAGTGAGAATGTGATAACTTCAAGGAATGTGAATGTGCAAAATGAGAATCATGATCAGAGGTCTGATGGTAATGGTATTGATGATGAACCAATTGATTTTGGTCGTGATGAGGGTCATAATAATTTTGATGACGAGGCTTTTGATAGTGATGATGCAGACAGTTTTGATGATTTGGATGATTGTTGTGGTAGAAATCGTTTTAATGTGCCATCATTAGATGGTTCGAATGACATTATAGAGGAAAATCATGAACCTGGTTGACAGTGGAGCATTTCGGGTGCTGCATATCAATCATCTCTTCCTTGCAAAGAACTAGGTATTGTTGATGAACCGATTACTGAAACACTTTGTCGTGGTGCTATGTTCTTTAAGAAGGAGAAAATGATTATGGCATGTGGACTGCATCATCTCTTGAATCATGTGGAATTTATTACCAAGCGTTCATCAAAGTTAAGATATCATGTGGTTTGCAAACATGAAGATAAATGTTTGTTCATCATGCGTGCGAGATCACTGGGAAATGCATGGAGAATTATAGATGGAGCCCTCACACGTGTGAATCTGATTTAAGATACCATGCTGCTCCAAAAGTGAGTTCGAAGGTACTAGCTTCATACTTTGTTTCTCATTTAATGGCCGAGGGTGTTGTTCTTAGGCCGAAGGATATTCAGGCACAACTACTAAGGCAATTTGGTGTTACTGTCAAATATCAAACTGCTTTGGCTGGAAGAAATCAAGCACTCACCATGACATACGGCGACGCGAGTAAATCTTTTCAACTGCTCCCCAAGTATCTTTTCATGTTGGAGCATTCAAATCCTGGTTCCATTGTTGGATTAAAGACAACTTCAGATGGTTCTTTTCAATATTGTTTCATGGCTATTGCTGCATGTGTTAGAGGATTTGGTGCATGTCGTCCCGTTATTGTAGTTGATGGTACACATTTGAAAGGAAAATACAAAGGTATCATGTTTGTTGCTGCTACAAAGGATGCTAATGAACAGATTTTCCCATTAGCTTTTGGGATTGGCGACGTAGAAAGTGATGCATCATGGATTTGGTTCTTTAGGGAGCTGAGACGGACATTTGGTTGCCCTGAGAACTTATTGTTTGTGTCTGATCAGCACCTCAGTATCAAGAAAGCAGTGGATTGTGTTTATCCGGGTACTCCGCGTGGACTTTGTACGTATCACTTGCAAGGAAACCTCAAGAAATGGGGCCAACATGCAATATCTGTCTTCAATGAAGCTGCAAAGAGTTATAAGAGACAAGATTTCGAGGAGCATATGAAAAATTTGTTATCGTTTGCACCTCGTGCACACGAGAAAGTGGTAAATATTGATCCAATTAGATGGGCTCGTTGCAAATGTCATGTGCGCCGTTATTGGTTTTTAACTTCTAACTGTGCCGAGTGCTTGAATGGCCGACTACGATGGGCTAGAAAGTTGCCAGTTTGCACTCTTTTGGAGTGTGTACGTAGTTTGATCGGGCAATGGTTTGTAGAACGGCGTGCTATTGCTGCTGAAAGAACTCACGAGTTAACGGACTTTGCCTCGACCAAATTAGGAAGATCAATGGAGTTGGCCCGGTCCATGAGTGTTGAAACCATTTCTTCAATGAAGTATAAGGTCACGTCTGGTATGAAAAATTACATTGTTGATCTTGACAGTAGGAAATGCACATGTTTTGTGTTTGATCTCGACCTGATACCCTGTTCTCATGCAGCAGCAGCAGCAATAAGGTTATTTTTTAAAGTTATTTTCTATTTTCTATGTTCTAGTACAACAGTTAGTTGGCACGACTTGTACGTGCCAAGGCTTGACACACCTGGTACGAACACAACTATTCGTACCATGTGTGCCAAGCTTACCGCGCCAAGGCTTGGCACTACTGGTACGAAACACCAATTCGTACCGGTAATAACACATAATACTATACTTTGTTTTTTTACTGCATTCTGTTTCTTTTTATGCAGTAAAAAGAAGCAAAATCCGACGTCATATGTGAGTGCTTATTATACAACTGAGACGTTGCGTGAAATTTATGCTGAAGAGGTGATGCCGATTCCAGATCCAGAAGAGTGGTGTGTTCCTCCAGAGATCGCTTCAAGGGTTGTTGGGACGCCTCCCAATCCTAGACAAGCTGGACGACCACGTCAAAATAGGTATGCATCTGGATCAAATTCAACAAGCAGTCGTGTGTGTTCTCGGTGCCATCAACGAGGTCATTATCAGAATACATGCACTGCGATTCTACAAATTACGCCGGAAGAAGTTAGTAGTAACGAACCCAGCGGTAGTAAACCTCGTAGATTTAAACGATGCGTGTTTGTGGTGTGGCCGGGCATACTCGTCTAACATGCAAGGAAAGAGACTTGGTTTCTTGATATTTTCGTTATGTGTATTTGGACTACGAACTGTTGTGGGTCTATTTATTTTGGATAATCAACTCGTTAAATTCTAAACTATTTACTTGTACTACATAAAATATTAAGGATTAGTACCAAATTCTTCACAAAAATATTAATATTAAGGATTAGTACCAAATTCAATTGTTCACAAAATATTACATGTCAATTGTTCACAAAAACTACTAAGGATTAGTACCAAATTCTTCACAAAAAACTACTGAATTGTACCAAATTGTTCACAAAAACTACTGAATTGTATCACAAAAATTACAAATCCAAATTACTAATACTAATCCAGGTCCATGCCAATGGCGAGGGTGCTTTCAGCAGTGTTGTAACGGTAGATTGTATCAGCAATGTGATACCGATAATCCTTGATTTACTTCTTTGTCATGTTCTTTTTTAAGGCAACACCAGTTAGTAAGAGTTCGGCGTACTTCAATGCACATGGACCACAACTCACACTGTCATGTTGCTTCAACACATTCTCCATTGGATACGAATATGAAAATGGAGCGTAATTGAAGCAGAGATATCCGATTTTCTTCAGGATCTGTGGGAATATGCGGGCAACCGGGGTGAAGATCTTTGCTCTTATTTCTTTGTGATGATCTTCGAACAAGTGTTGGTTGGAGTCGTATATCTCGAAATTCAATAATTCCAGGTCGAAGCAACATGTGGCCCAATGACCATTGAAGGGGCACACCATGATCACCTACAACAATAGTAAATTAATAACAACTACTGAATTCGTAACTGGTATCATAACAAGACTTGGCACACCTGGTACGAATACAACTTATTCGTACTGTGTGTGCCAAGCTTATCACAGAGACAGCACACCCGGTACGAATAAGTTGTATTCGTACTGTGCGTGCCAAGTCTTGAACCAACAGTTTAATCCATACTTCAACAATTTGAAGTTTTAGTTAGTTACCTTTTTGACATCAGTCCATTTCTTCAGTTTGGGCCCCCATTCCGGCAGAAGTCCATCGGCAAATAGGCACAGTCTATCCAGATCTTCATATGGAACAACCTCTTCTATTAAAGGATTATATATGGTATCTTCTGGATCATCTTTGTGCAAATTTTTCCAGACTTCTTCAATTCCCACCTATAATATATAGATTTACTGAGTTTAACATAATACAAAATTAATTTATTGAGTAATTAATATATATAGCAAATGTAATGAATTACCATCAGCGAGGTTCCAAGAATAACTCCCTCTATAACATTCGTCGATCCGCGTATTCTGGGGCTGTGGCTAGTACAACTAGGTAGGAATCTATGTGGCTTATCTCGAGTTGTGTGGTTACATCCTTAATGTAACCAAAGAACTCTCTGTCTACCGCCCATGGTAATCCCACATTACGCCTGTGCATACACAAGTAAGATCAATGTTCACAAAACTAACTCATTAATAAGAATAATAAATCACATTAACTTACTTGACATCATCTTTTGACTTCATGAACCTGTCAAAAGTGGTAACTGCACGAATGTCATTGGGGAGAAATGGACTCCTGCATGCAGCAGATGGAATCTTTCTTCGAACTGGTCTGACTTGTGCTGCTTCTGGTGCTGTCTTTGGTTCCGATGCTGCTGCTTCTGGAGCTGTTTTTGGTTCCGCTGCTTCTGGTGTTGTTTCTGGTCCTTGTGCTGGTGTTGCTGATGGGGTTGCTTCCTGAGAGTACGTCGACCATTGAGTACCCCCAATCCTTCTCGAACTGTACTATACCGTCCCATTGTTCGTTTAATTACGTGGCAGTTGGAGGAGTAGTCATAGGCTTCGAAATGAATAAATGAAGTTGAATACCAAGTGTCTGCACTTAAATACTTGGAACACCTGGTACGAATTGGAGAATTCGTACCAGGTGTGCCAAGTGTCTGCGCTAATATACTTGGAACACCTGGTACGAATTGGTGAATTCGTACTGTGTGTGCCAATGTGCGCGCTAATATGTACACCCTGGTACGAATTGGTAAATTCGTACCAGGTGTGCCAAGTATATTAGCGCAGACACTTGACACACCTGGTACGAATTCACCAATTCGTACCAGGTGTTCCAACTTTCAAACTTTTACGCACATACCAGATCAAGCTGTGCATCTCCAGTGGCTGTCATATTTGGATTTCCTGTCATCCGCGATGTTATGTAGTCCCCTACATCCTTCACTATCCTCTCACGTTCACGTTTGAGGTATTCTGCTACATCCTGCAACATTTTCACTCGTTCTCGTGATACAAGTTCTTGCATCTCCTTCATCATTTCTACCCGTTCACTGGATATTATCTCCTTCAACTCAATCCTAGCCCGTTTTGCAGACACTTTCCCGATGTCTTCAAGGAATGCTCCTCTTTGTGAATATCTCAGTGGGAATACAGGGTCTTCTGGTCCTAGGACAGGGAGTCTGTGAGCTTGTTGATCACGTCCATGTCCTTGACCTCCTGCATCACCTACTACTTCAGCTTCTGCAACTTCAGCTCCTGCAACTTCAGCTCCTGCATCACGTGCTTCAGCTTCAGCTCCTGCATCACGTGATTCTGCATCACCTGCTTCTTTAGGTGTCTGAATATCTGCTCCATGCATGTATACGAATTCAAATGGTTTCCCTTCCTCCTCGAGTGTGGTCTAATACCCCCTCTTCCTTTCATTTTCATCAGGTTCCATTTTGGCTGCAATCTATTATACGAAATCACATTAGATATGAATGCATTCGTACCAGATTTCACACTACCTTGGCGGGGTAAGTTTGGAACACCTGGTACGAATGCAACTTATTCGTACCAGGTGTGCCAAGAATATAAGAAACTGTTATATCATTTTGAAATTTACCTCGGAGTCCCCTGGTGTTTCCATATTTTTTTCATACGTAAACCTCAACATACGAGGTCTTCTGTGTTTCTTTATCCTACCGCCAACTGTGTCACCCACTTGTTTCGCAATACAAAATATCCAAGCTAAGAAGGCAACAGTGTTGCCTTTGATATGGTATCCTTCCCCCGATTTGTTTCCCGACAGAGTCGTTCTGACATGGTTGATGGAATCACAGAGTATCTGGTAAGAGATACTGCCCCATGGAAATTTATCCCATTCTTGATTGTCTTCAACCAACACCCACACCCATTCATGAATCCTGTACTTCGCACAATCAAATCCAAAAAGAAGATGAGTAGCAATCAGTACCTTTGCTACTTTTACATAGTCAGCCGCAACTGCTCCCTTAAAGGCCTTAGTTATAAATTTTCTGTACAGTTCATTGGGGGTAATCCTTTCGTTTTGTAGCAATCTCGTATACACAGAATCACCAGGAATTACATGTTCTCCGTATGGCTGGAACGTGCTCCCTCCAAACCTCAGTCCAGTAACTAGCGCAAATTCTATTCTGGAAAATCTTGTAATTTGTTCATCCAATTTGAACCATAATACCGTCTCATCTAGTTCTGGCCAGACGGTTACCTGATGCGATAACATGAAGTGAATAGTCTTTCCACTTCTTGTTATGCGATCTGGAAGCTCCATGAAGTGCTTGAACACAGACTTCTTCATTTGCTTCAGTGCATCTTCTCCGAAGCCGCTTAAAATTCTTTTTATATCACCAATTATTTGCTCTTTTCCCATCACTTGTACTTTGTGAGGTACACGTATTAAGTGTGGTCGTTTATAGGTCCATTGCACCTTCACAAAATCAGAAGATCAGTTAAGTTATTATCTGGTACACTTGGAACGAATACACGTTGTCGTACCAGGTGTGCCAAGCCTTACCCCGCCAAGTCTTGGAACACCTGGAACGAATACGTTGTATTCGTACCAGGTGTGCAAAGACTTACCCCGCCAAGTCTTGGCACACACGGTACGAATACGTTGCATTCGTACTGTGCGTGCCAAGCTATAGTAAGAACGATAACTCCAATATTTGGTACACCGCCAAATATAAACAACATTCACAGCATATGTTACCACCAAATATTGCACAAACTGGACGAATGGAACGAATTAGGTATATTCATCCCTTAAATAGTCGTCGGATTAGGAACGAACTGGACGAATGGAACGAATGGATCGAATTTAAAAAAAAACTAAATTACAAAAAAAATTAATTCATACCATCAATTCTGCGTAAGGATTTCGTGCTGAAGCTTGTCCTTCGTCCTCGGATCTACGTCTTTTACTGGTAGAGGCTTCACCTTGTTCCGAATTTTGACTTCTGGAACCGGAGTTCGATGCCATGAAAGCCGGATCTCTTTAGATCTACTCGACGAAGTTTGACGGAGATGAAGTTTGACGGCGAGATCTGGTCGGAACTGTGGAGATCTACTCGGATCTGTGCAGTCGATGGTGGCGGCGCGGCGGTAGAAGGGTGGCGGCGCGGCGGTAGAAGGGAAGGGGAGGGTTTTCAGAGAGAGACTGTTGAAGAGAGAGAAATTGTTGCGTGAAAATGAAAATGAGGGTGAAAATCTTAGTCAATGCGGTAAATACAAGTTTTGACCGCTGAAGGCAATTATATCCGGATTTCTCAAAGTTGGCCAGTATTTCTGCAAATAAAGTTGCTGGCCAACTTTTATTTTTTCCCATCTATTTTGGCTATCTCCAATTTTGCCTCAATAAATTAAATACATTATCTTAACATAATTTGAAAGAGGAAGATAACTATTTACTTTTTTTTGGAGGGGTAGATGGAAGGAATACAATCTTTTGAGTAGAATCACTTAAGTAAAAGATTAACTGCGATCACTTCAGCTAATTACATTTTTATCGAAATTGTTAACTCAAAACTAAATCCTACAGCGTCATGAGTCTCATGCAAGACCTTGACGTTAAAGCAAAATCAATATATCTATCTTTATCTATGTTAATATTAATATTAATTAATATATATGTATATATTTATACAAAGGCAATTTCCTCAAATCAAGAGGCGAAGAGATAAGCTCGAGCAAGAAATAAACATATTAAAATAGCAGTTAAATTATTTTAATAATTAATGTACGGGCAGGCCAAGTTGGGTGCCATGTCGGAAGAACTGGTTGCCCGCTTGCCCGTAAACTCTAGCAACAGTATTTTTAAATAGTATTTTGCAGCATATTCCGATGCATTTCTTTGCTATAAAAAGACCAAAATAAAACCCTACTTGGAATTCTCTCTCTCTCTCTCAGCCTCCTCTTCTCTCTCCACTTTTTTTTTTTTGCCCTTTTGGCATCTCATTTTCGTTCTTATTTCTCTCTTCTTCCTCCCCTCCATACATTATGTTAGTTTGTGTATCTACTTATATATAAAACACACACACACACAAACTATATATATATGTAACATGCATGTCTTTTTTTCTTTGAAGTTCTATATATTTCTCAAGTGTTGGATCTTATTTCTTTGATATTTGGTACATGTACATGAACCTGCAATAACAAGGTATCTGTAATCATGTAAGGTTTTTTTTTTTTTTAATTTAATTATTGAGGTGAGTGAAATTATGTGCAAAAAAACTTCCATCCGGTTGCAGAACTATAATTAGCAATACGGCCATCTTTTGCATATATTGAGTAGTGTTAATGGCACATTTAAATTTATTTATCTGTGCCATTAATATGCTGTTTTTCAAGGGTTGTTGTGGTAATTAATATGGTCACACACGACTTTTCTTGGATTTTGCAGCGAACATTTTCTATTGAATTTCCTATCTTTCCAATGCGGGTAATTAATTAATTTCTTTATTTATTAAAGGTAATTAATTGATTTTTTATTTATTAAAAGGGATTTTTAAATATAAATGAGTCCGGAATAAGATATTTTGGGCTATATGGACCAACTATTTGGTTCCAAAAAGGTTTCGTTTAAGGCCACATAAATCAAATTCTAACGGCATAAACAACGGCAGAAAAATTACTCTATTCATTCCATTTATATAGGCGGATTGAAATTTTCACAAGGATTAAGATAAGTTATTGGAAAAGTAAATTTATATAGTAAATTTCTTAATATGCCCTTATTTATTATTTGACCATGTATTTTTTATGAGTTAATCATAGAATTAAGTAAGGATATATTAGTAAATGAGCTAAAAAACATTACTTTTTATAGAAACAAGCCTATATATTTGTGACATTCGAAAAAGGAAAACAAGCTTATATAAATGGGATGAAGGGAGTATTAAGTAATCTATATGGCATATGTCCCAACATTTGATGTGTTCCATTTGTATCCCTTTATTAAATCTATTATTTTAAAAATATTTATTATAAAAATAAATATTATCATAATGTAATGAATACTAATCAAGATTTATTACTAATATTTGATATTTACAATTATGGATTCATCATTCCCAATAATCAAGTACTATTAATTACTATAAGATTGAAATGACATGTTATGAATAATTATATATCCTAATTAAGATTTATTACTAATATTTGATATTTACAATTATGGATTCATCAATCCTAATAATCAAGTACTGTTAATCAATATAAGATTGAAATGACATGTTATGAATAATTATATATCCTAATTGGGTATGATAAATCCTAATTAACTAGTATAAAATTAAACAGAAGATTAAAATTGAAATTGAAGAAAAGAAAATGGAAGAAAAATATTTTTTGTTTTGTTTTTGGGAGTGGTACATAATGAGATACTATAAAAAAGTGGGACGTTGAATTTATTTTTGGGTAAGTGGGACGCTGGATATAAAGTGAAATAGTTGTTGATGGCTAATTAGAATGTGACCTGAAGATTTTACATAATTATTTGAGCTATGGAATTCATTATTCAAGCAATATATACTTGGATTTGAAATCTATACGATATATTAATATTGTTTAATGTTTTGGGCCGACTAATTTATTGGGCGTTGAATGATCTCGCTTAGCCCAATCTAAAGTGAGCTACTGATATTTTGCTTGAATGTCAACCCTTACAATCCACTCATATTTAGATGGAATTTGAAGTCCATATATTCAAAATTCAAATGATGATTAGTTACGTATAGTAGGACCTCAAAATTAAACTTTCATGTCCGTAATAATTTAACTCTCTAACTAGTGGTTGTAATAATCTTGAACTTAGAACCGTCCCCCCAACTCACTCGATCATTATTAACTTTAAATTTAAGCTAACATAAAAAAAAAAAAGTTCATCCAACAGATTTTTCAAATTAGATTGAGTCACAAAAATATTTGTCTCTCTAAATCTAATCCCAAATATACACCTCCCTTAGAGTACTCTCAGCAGAATTCTCAAAATTTTGCTCATAAATTTCTCCTAAAGACTTCCCCTACATACTATTTCTAGCCTCTGTTTTACGAATGCATACAACACTTCTATTTTTTTAATTAATTATTTTTTAAAAATTGTGGGCACAACTCAATTTGTGAAATAGTATGACTAAATTTAGGGAGGTGTATATTTAAGGAGAAATTGTAGAATGTGTAAATATTTTTGTGGGGTCCAAAACCCAGTTTGGGAGATCTGTTGGATGTACTTTTTATCTCATTTTTTGTTACTTTAGCTTGAATTTAGAGTTAAAAGTGATTTTGGGTGAGCTGCTGAGAGTGCTTTAATTAAATTTACTCACATCTCCCAAATTGGGTTGTGCTCCACAAAAATATTATTTATAAAATAATTAATGGAAAATAGAAGAACTGTTATATATGCATTTATAAAATAAGAGCTAGAAATAATATAGAACAAGAGCATATTAAGGAGCAAAATTTTAAAAATTTTATTGGAATTGCTCTATTGAATATCTTGACCTAAATCAAATTTATCAAGAAAATATTTGATTGAATTCGAATCTACAAATAGAAGAGAGTCTTGCCAAATTCTTTATCTGGAAGCAAGAGGCTTTGATTGAAAATTACAAAATAAAAATGGCATCAATTTAATTAGTATTTGTGGTTCAACTGATTAAAAATTCTTCTTAATTTTGCTAATTTTTTTTAATCAAAATTCAAATAATATCACTACTAGAATCCACAATTTAGCAACGGAATTTAGCTACAGATGGGAACAGAAAGCAGGTTTTTCTAGACGGTTTTTTGGCGCCAAAAGATTGCAGGACATAGAGTCGGATTAGTGACATAATTAGCGTATTTAGTATCTTTTTTATTTTAATTTATTAGTAACCATTTTTCGTCTCTAATATTAATTTTTCTTATTTCTACGGTTGCTAAATTTAGAGACAAAAAATTGTTTTCGTCACTAAAAAATTAACGAACATGTCTAAGATGACAGATTAAGTTTGTCTGTTGTATCATTAATTTGTTCTAGAGATCGGCTTTTTATGTTTAGAGACAGAAATTTCCCTTACTTAATAATGTCTATAGTGCATATAATATGACGTAAACTTAATAAGAGGAAAACTACACTACACAATCGAACAAGGCATAAATTAATATTTCAAAACGAAGCATTTTATAATTCCATTATTAATTAGAACAAACTTTACTCGAATTTTGATTTTGCACCAAACTATTAATTTATGAACTTCGTACTTTTGTGGAATGAGCCCCGAGCAACTTTTCATCCAAATAAAATCGTGGTACCGAGAATGAATGACATGCAATAAAACCACAAAAAGCAACATAGTTTTGACTTTTAAAATTTTTAAAAAATTAAAAATTAAATTAAATTAAATAATGTGGCCTTTTCAGTTGCATTTTATTTTATATTTTTAAATTTTTTTGCTATCAAAACGATTTCATTTTGATGCCACTTCATACAATATATAACATGTCATTCATTTTCAGTGACCGTAAATCATTTCTGATGCCACATCACACGTGTGACAAAATTTAGTTGAAAAGTTTGATTCGATGCAATTTTAAAAATTTAAAAAAATACAAATTTATGAATTTATAGGCAAATTAATAATTTGAATGCAAAACTATAATTTGAGTAACGTTTGCGAATTTAAGGACAATGTGCCCTAAAATAAAAGGAAAAAAAATACAACCTAAATTATATCCGCCATGAAAGAACTATATACGCAGATGATCAAATTCACAATTCCTCTTTGTTACACATGCATGCTCAACGCCAAAAAGAATAATTACAGAACAAAAATAAACCCTAGATCTTCGAAAAAAATTGAATCGTGCAGACCAAAAAACTAGAAATTGAAATCCTTTCATCAAGAAAAAGAAGCAAAACCACTCAAATTTGTTCCTCACTTCTTAGCGGAAGTAAACTTGAACTGAAAAATGCACGTCGTATCAGAAATCTTCTTCGATTGCGACGACGGCACCAACGCCATGGAATTCGAGTTCCAAAATTGATGATCGCTGCTCTTAACGATCTCCTCTCCGTAAACCCAATCCTCCTCCTCTTTCTTCTGCTCGAATCCTCCCTTTTCGGAGCAAGAAATCGCCACCTTGCGCCAGTTCCACCATATCCGCAGCATGATATACATCAAGAACAGACAGATCAGAGTGGAGGTGAAGACGATCGCCACCACGATCCCGGCAACTTTGGATTCCGAAATCCATTTCCGCGCGTGCAGCGACGATTCTGAGCAGGAAACTAATGGTGGGCCGCACAAATCATCATTGCCGCGGAAAGAAGTTAGTGGGAATCCTGCAAAAGTTGAGGGGAGTTGGCCGTGAAGATGATTGCTCGAGAGATTCACTCTATGGAGACTGGATAATTTTCCTAATGAAGGTGGGATTTCGCCTTGTAATCGATTGAACGAGAGATTCAATCTCTCCAGCTTCATCAAATTCCCCAATGATGAAGGGATTTCGCCGTGTAACTGATTGAAGCTGAGATCCAACACGACTTGCAGCTCTCCGAGCGTGCCTATCTCCGGTGGAATTGGACCGGTGAGGCCGTTTTCCGACAACCTAAGCTCGTACAGCTTCCTGCATTGCTGGATTGTGGGAGGGATTTTGCTGGAAAGATTGTTTTTCTGAAGATTCAAGACGTTCAAGAAGTTTAGATTTCCGATTTCTGGTGGGATGGGACCTGATAGCATGTTGCTATGGAGAGAAAGTTTGAGCAATTTCGAACAGTTCCCAATTTCTGGTGGTATATTGCCACTGAAACTGTTTGATGAAAGGTCTAGCTCACCTAGCTCCGTTATGCTGCCGAGCCACGTCGGAATAGGCCCGGACAGCTGATTGTTGCTGAGGAGGAAGTGTTCGAGGCTCGTTGCGCCGGAAAGATCGGTCTGAAGGTGGCCAGTGAGATTGTTGAAGGATAAATCAAGAAGCTGGAGCTGTTTCAGCTGGCTAAACTGAGGAGGAATGGTGCCTGTGAGAGAATTCTGCGCGAGGCGAAGACGAATCAGGTTCGTGGATAGAGCTAATCTTGATGGAATACTGCTTGAGAAACTGTTATTGGTTAAGTCTAATTTGGTTAAAGAATTTGAACCAGTTAGAGGATCAATGCTGCCACTGAGCCTATTGTGTGAGAAGTTGACAATGCTGAGATTCTTAAGGTGGTGGAGAGATTCTGGGACTGGCCCTGATAATGAATTGTTGTATAGAGTGATGAGAAGCAGCTCGGAAAGGAATCCGAACGTCGGTGGGATTGATCCAGACAGCTTGTTATCAGCAAGAACCAAGCGCTGAAGCTTTCTGCAGTAGCCTAAACTGGATGGGATTGTCCCAGACAGTTCATTCTGCCTAAGTAGCAGATTGACTAGGTTCTTGAGCTTGCCTATCGTGGGAGGAATCGAGCCCGAAAAATGGTTGCCGAAGAAATCTATGTCTGCTAAGCTCGAGCAGTTTGTTAGCTCTCTTGGAATGGCGCCGGACATTTGGTTGTCGTAGAGGTATAGAGATGTGAGCTGCTGCAGTTTTCCGATTTCGGGTGGGATTTGGCCTGTGATCATGTTAGCAAAGAGAAATATAGTGTTCAAGTTGCTCATGTTGCCTATTTGAGGAGGGATAGTTCCTGTGAAGCTGTTGTTGTTGAGGAGAAGATCTGTGAGGCTCTGTAGTCTGTCGATGCCTGGTGGCAAAGCCCCGCCTATGTTGTTCCCGGATAGGTCTAGTTGGTGGAGTGACGAGCAGTTTAGTATCTCGACTGGGAAGTCTCCGGATATGTTGTTGTCAGCCAAGAAAAGTCGGTGCAAACTTGAGTTTCTGATGCAGATATTTGAAGGGATGGTGGTGATGAAGTTTTCAGACAGGACTAATTCTTCAAGATTCCTCAGATTTGTGTTGAGGAGGCTTATGTTGCCTGAAAGATTGTTTCTAGATAAAT
This sequence comes from Agastache rugosa, assembly GCA_031470985.1. NCBI lineage: Eukaryota > Viridiplantae > Streptophyta > Magnoliopsida > Lamiales > Lamiaceae > Agastache > Agastache rugosa. The sequence continues at coordinate 32,535,710 of CM062605.1, forward strand.
CTAGAATCTGCAGCTGAGCTAATCCGTTGAGTTCGACTGGGATTTCGCCTCCCAGCTCGTTTCCTTGCAGGTTCAAGTACTTCAGTTTCGACAGAAAGCCTAGCTCGAGAGGGATTGCTCCGGACAGGCTGTTGTTGGCTAAGTTCAAGATTTGCAGCGATGGAAGAAGGCCTATGGAGGAAGGGATTCTGCCTTCAATTCTGTTGTTCGATGCAGCAAAGTTTCGAAGCTCGTTGCATCCACCGATCTCTTGAGGAATCACTCCATCGAAACTGTTCTGCTGCAAGTTTAAGAACATCAGCTTCTTGAGATCGCCTATCTCTTTAGGTATGCTTCCATTGAACTGGCAATTGGCAAGGCCTAAAACTGTCAATTCAGACAAGTTACCGATGTTTTGCAAGACTTCGCCCGTGAGCAGATTGTCTCCGATTCTGAGAACTTGCAGCTTCTTCAGAAGGCCAATCTGTGGAGGAACTGTGCCACTGATCGAGTTCGAGAAGAGGCACAGTTCCCTCAGATTTTGGAGGTTTCCTATATCTGGAGGGATAGGGCCAGAGAGAGAGTTGAGAGATAAATCAAGTGTTTCAAGAAAGGTGAGTTTTGAGAAGTGTGGAGAGATGGCTCCATTTAGGCCAGAATCAGAAAGATTTAGTGATAGAATGTGACTTTTGTCATCTGTACATGTGATTCCATTCCATGTACACATGCTGGTTTCTTGCAACCAGTTGTTGAGAGCTCCGAAAGGATCGATGAATTCAGATTTTATCATCCGGAGCCAGTGTGAATCGGGTGTAGCATCTGCAAGACTGGGACGGTTGAGAAAAACTATGAGTATTGTGAGGGAAAGAAATAGATGGCAAAATTGAAGTGATGTCATTGGAAATTTTGAGGGTGCAAGAAGGGGAAGTAAGATTTTTTTAAGGTTTTGAAGGATGAAGATTGATTCAAGATAGAAGATGAGAAATGGTTACAATTATATAGTTTCACATGAAGTATTATATCATATGGAATTTGAAGAAGAATTGTTTAAGGTTGTATTCTTCACTTTTAAGCTTTTGGAGATTTTGCTAAAAGTTGGGATATTTTTATAGTGTGTCTTAAAACAATGATAGAAGTATGGATCATGTTTTTTAATTGCTTTAGAGGGTAAGAAACAAAAGAGGATAAGATGGTGTGATGGTCCTGATGGAACAAAGAAAAAAGGAAAGAAAAGAGCAATGGAAGAGACCCACCAGACCATGTTTAGAAAATTCAAAAATTAGGTGGGGGTGTCCTAAGTCTATTTGGATTCCTACAACATTCCATTATATATTGTTGTACTAAATCGTGAACTCTTTTCTGATATGGTACAGTAGTAAAATATAAATAGTTTGGATTAATGGTATGTCGACGAGGACATAATACAAAAATTATTTTCATATGTGTAGATTATGGTTGGATCTAATTTATTCGTTAATTTGGAAGATTTAATTAGTTTGAAAATATGGAATTAAATACATAAGGGCACAAAGCAACAACAGAGTTGTAAAGAATTTATAGAACATTTAATTAAAGTTGACTTTCAAAGTTTCAAGCGATGAGGTCAGATGAAATTCTGCAATTGTCAACTTAATTGGTGAAATCCACTATGTCCTTGTCTTGACGATATTATAATTTTTTTCATCATAAACAATACAAGGGATAAATCTATTTACTTAGAAAACAAATACAATTATAATATTTAATAAGAACATATAAAATAAATTCGAATGATAGGGAGGAAGCGTGTGTGCTCTTGTGACCCCTACTGACTCAACCCTTTTTTTTTTTAATTCATGATAGTCAAATATCATAAATTTTGTTCTAATTTTATTCCTTCTTCTTCATTTGGTATTTGACAGATAATCTTCTCGTCCCTAACCAAATCCCACCTAATATCAATTTTAATAACGGAAAAAAACAGAAAACAAAAACTGCCCCATTTTACTAATCAAGAAAACTTAAAGATAAGACCAAAACCAACCCCATGTGAAGTACTTTTATGCAATTAGAGAGGTACCCTTTGTCTAATTTCATCCCACCCCTCAACTAATTACAATCCAAGCCCTTCAACTTTCTTTTTAATTCCTATAAGTTGCCGACTCGTTGGAAAATTTGAACAATAGACCCCCTCACCTCCGAAGGCACGAAGAGGATGCAACAAACTTGAAATGACTGCGTGTAAATTAAAATAACAATGTAGCTTCCGATATTTTTTTCTGCGTCTGCCACTGATTACAAGATTGTGTGTGATTGTTACGGAGACGTAACATGTATATGAGGACAAAAGTTGTAAGTCCAAGAATGCAATAAGCTTTGACAGTGAAGTTACATGCATGCACTACTTGGTTTCTTTTCTTTTTTTTTTTAACTTTGTTGTATTTTTCAAGCTTTCATAGTTGAGGATTTGGGCAGAAGCAACCACTTGGGATTTGGAAAATATCCCATCACTTTAGCCTGGACCAATGTCACTATAATTACTTTATTTCTTTGCAGTTCACTATATTTTCAACTTATTGGACAAATGTCATAAGGGGTGAAAGCTGAATTAAAGCACTTAAAATTTATTTTATTTGAAGTTTTTTATTAGTTGTGAAGCACTTGATATTTGATGGAACATCAAGAACTAAACTTGAAAGTACTTGATATTTGTCTTGGTACACAAATTTTGCTTGTCCATTAGGACTAAGGTATCTATGAAATACTCTCTTCCCCTGAATAAAAGTGTCCTATTTTAAAATAAATTTTAATAAGTGTCATATTTCGGATGTCTATAGAAAGGGAAAAAAAAAATCCTACTTTGCCCTTATCTTCAACGCAAATTCTTCATTTGTTCGGTTTATCATGCAATAATCAGGAATAAAAATGATAAATTTGCCAACTTTCTTTAGGGCGTCCATAGCCCAGGATCGCTTGGGTGATCGTTGCTGCGATCGATCGCCGCAATGCTGGCGATCACCTAGTGATCGCTGGGCTACTCTCTTGAGCGAGCGCGGTGGAGGGGGAGATCGCTGCCACACGGCACTCCCCCATCCAACCTCTATAATTAAAAAAATAATAATAAAATAAAAAAGAAATATAATTAAATAATAGAGAGATCACCAATGAAAGATCTCTCCCATTGTGGGTGTTTTTTTGGGGTGATCTCTACACACCTAAATGGACCACTTATATTAGTAAAATAATGGGAGATCACCATTTTGGTAATCTCCCGTTGTGGATATCTTTATATACGAGTTTTTGATGGCTGAAGACACTTGTTCAAGAATGGAGGGATCATTTGTTTGTTACCTAAGTAAGAGGGTGAACAAAGTAATAAATCAAATGAATAAAAAATTAATCTCTGGTCCAACAAGTTAAGAGCACAAGTAACTTCATCTGAGAGAATTATTTCTTGTCTCCACCTAATCCTGTCTTGTTATCAAATGTTCCATCCTTAGTAAAACAAACAGAATGCAGACAGAGGAATAATACCAACTCTCAAAATTATAATTAAGAATGTAATGAAGAGAATAATTGAGATTGACTTATCACTACCAAATAAACAAAGGAATGATAAATAAGATATAAACCCAAAGGAGAAGGTACAATTATTGATGTATTGAGTATGGAATTTGGACGCGTAAAATAAAATTATATAGCTAAAGTATTATATGGGAAAAGAACAAACAAAAATGTCCGAAGCCCCAATAAATAATAATCCTTAACTTCCTTCATAATCTTGTTATTTATTACAAGTGTATTTCTTATTGGTTTGAAAAATTCCATATTTTCCTCATCAGAGGAAATTACTTTCTATAATAATAGTAATACAAAAGCTATCCTAAAAGATTGGAAGATCATGGGTTCGAATTTCACCAACAATTTCAAAATTGAGATATCATGTATGCACTCACTGAGTACCAATTGCATGCATTTCCACTAAAACTAGGTAGAAAAGAAAAAAAAAATAGTAAATTGCAAATAACAACTTAAGATGCATTTCTGATGAAGACAAGCGAAAAGCAACATTTTCATTCAGAAAATGTGTTCTGAAAAAATACCAAATCAATTTTCTATCTGAGTAGGAGTTGACTTGAAAACCTCAATAATATTAAATTTATATCAAAATTGCATATTTTGCAATAGATTTATCAAAAAGTTGGCATTATTTTATACACATGCAGTTGTGATAGTCAACACTAGTAAGGTACCATTCCATGCATATAGGTGGTCCACCTAATGCTCCTCAACTTGCTGCAACTACACTCGCGCTCGACTCGATTAAAGCTCGTTCAAATGTAAACATAGTGACATTGTGAGGTGATTAACGGAGAAGGTACGGTGCGGTGAAGTTTGAAGGGTTAGGTGGAACAACAAATTCACTAAGGCAGTAACACAAAATACGTATGTATTTGCAGAATGCAATAACCGACCTAACAATGGCCAAGGAAAGTACGATGAATGAAGTAAGTCGCTACTTATGGGTGTGCTCTAAATAGCTTGTTGCCAATGGAAACACTACTTTGAACCTATATCAACATAAGAAGGTCATAAAAAAACAGAATACTGGTATCTAACTTGGTCCTTTCATTAGGCAACGGATCTATAAGAGACGAGCAGTTTACAGCAGATAGCTTATAACTAAGTGTTAGTTATCGATTTACACTTGTTGAATATAATCGCGGACTAACTTCACGTGCCTGTATTCCAACCATAAGTAATGAAGTGACAAAGTATCAATATTACCGAGAGATGATGGCGTGGTGTGATGAAGTTCAGCTTTCCTCTGTCTTCCTCTCAAGCGTTGGCACATCAAAATATCTCATGATAAAACTCGAGAGCGACCAGATACAGATGATGCCAAGAAACTGAAGGACATTCAGAAGTGTACTCAACGAACTATTTATAGCCAGGTTGTGCGACGTCATCTCAGCGCCTTTCACAGTGAAGGAGAGAGCCGTCACCAGTTGTGCTGCCCTATTCAGTTGGTGTAACCTGTAAACCTTCATAGCGAAAGGAAAAGAACTCTGTGTTAATTTCAGTCATAATATAATGACGAGTCGACAGTTTTATTCATATGATACAGGTAATTTCAACGACTTAGCATTGTGATGTCTCGAACAGAAGGTACTAGAAAATGGTATAATTCTCAACATAACTCAATAAGTATTAGTTTAGAAAAGTAACCTGCTGAAATAACATAAGCATGCATCATGTTGGGAAACTATATTAATTCCACACCAAAACTCTACTTTATGCTAAAACCCAACAGCTTAATAAATTTACAAAAACATGAGTTCGATCTAATAATTTACATCAATAATGTGAAACAAACTCACAGAATTAAAGTTTAATGTGCTTTACTTGAAAGATTATGGGAATGGCAGCCCATGATGGTGAGCTGACATATCTTGCATATTGCTCAAATGCGAACTGAACTATGATCCCAACAAGGTATGGAGCCAAAGTAGCAGAAGCTGCAGGGCCCGTCCAGGGCCAGACGAAACCCATTGTTACAGTCGGGATTATAAGACTTAGAACCAATATGGCAACAGAAGAAATTTGGTCTCCAAAATGAGGAACGAGGATTTGGCTTGTTTCAGCATGTATTGGTTCCTTATGTCTCCTCAGACGGTCAATCAGGAAAAGGAAAGCAGCAGTTCCACAGTAGAAAATGGCTTCCGTAAAGAATAATATTAGAAAGTCTGCAAACAAATTAATGAATAATTTATAATTACTCCATAGAAATCAATATGAACCAAATCCCATTATATTGAAGCTATAAGAAGAGCTAATACTGAATAGACACAACCAACAAATCTCCATGACCGTGAAGTCTTAAAACAGTTTCCATGTTACCATTACCATCATACGAGATATTTTCATGTGACAAATAAATGTTCCATAGATAAGTAAATCACATTTGCACTTGAAACTACATATAGCAAAGTCTTACAATATGCTAACAATCATTGGCACAAAATGCAGACTCTGATTTAAACCGAGAATCTACAAACCGAGATTCATTCCAACAAATCTTTCTAGCAAGAAACTGATCCAACTCAAATATGTGGGTACGATTGTTGCCCCTCTCTTATTGCATTTAGGTTTTAAACTGACTAGCAGTCAATTCAAGTAATGACAGCAATTAGAAGGAAGAAAGAAAAGTAATAAGAAACAAGCAAGCATCGTGAGTTGCCCGACTAACATAAATTTTACTTACCAGTTATTAAGGAATCCTCAAATATCGCAGATATTATTCTGCGTAGGTAGAGTGAAGGAAAGACAAAAGATGCAACAAGGACAGTGGGACCAACAAGCCACAATAGATTATTCTGATCTTTTACGGGGCCAGAAACAATAACTCTGTCTTCTTTTCTCTGCACGAGTCCATGAAATGAAACAAATCCTGGTTTTCCAACAGCTCTTTCAATATGATTGTAGGAAATGTTTGAAGAGCCACTATCTTCAGGAGGAGAGCCCTCTCCTTCCTGCTCGAAATCATCTTCTTCAAGATCACTGACTGATTGTTGATCTTCGGAGGTGGCAAGGAGATTGTACCTCTTTGACAACGTTTGTTTTAGAGTTAGCTTTCCATGCATGAGCTGGCACGGCTTAACAACTTGCAAATAAGAGAAAAAAGAAAATCTGGGTTATAGAGCCTTCATGGCCCAACGAATACCGTCAGACATTAATGTTAACGAAAAATAGCCAATTCAATTCTTCAATGAATGAGCTCCAATGGAACTCACAGAGATACCTTCTAATATACCAACAATACTTTTCAGATATGTGGAAGTTTAATAAGTACTTAGCAAGCTAATTACGACAGTGATTCACACAGAATACGGAGAAAACTCTTAAGTTGATTACAACTTACATAATTAAAGTATATGAAAGCTACCTCTAATATTGCTCAAACATTGTACATCAAAATGCTGCCTTCCAAACAGTCCTTGCCTTGAGCTCAGCTGGAACCAACACAACTCGATCAGAATATGCAGTTTTAAAACGAGACAGTCCACAAAAGAACATCTTCAAGAGCTTATCGAGTAATCAAACAAGCAACAACATAACAGCTCAATAACTTAGTGAGTTGGAATATAACTAGAAAATAGATGGATTGGTACAAGATCACGCAAAACTTTCATGTAGGCATCGATAGGTCGAATCTTTGAGCCCAGGAAGTATTATCTACAATCAAAAGAATGTCTACTTTTCTAAACCGAGATTTAGCTTGATATGCATTAGCTCCACTTTAAAATCATATGAACTTCAAAATCAAATTTCGAAAGGTTGTAATATCTACAATCAAGAGAACGGTTCTACTCTTCAAAACCAACATTTAGCTTGATATAAGTTAGCTTCACTCCAAAATCATATGAACTCCAAAGTCAAATTCCGAAAGTTTGTTTACTCTCCGAAGTCAAATTAACACACCTCCAAGTAAAATAGTCCTAAAAACCAGTTATTTCATACTCGGATTACTGCATTGCGAAGCATGAACATTTTACAAATTAACTTCCAAACCAAACAAAAAAAACACATAAAAAAAATATAAATACTGAAATAATTCCTAAAACAATCCATAAAAGCACGCCGCATACCTTAAGCTGCTTTCCGCTTCTTTGATAAGGTGAAGAGAGGTACGCAGACACACAGGAGAATGAGGAATTAATTTTGAACGCCATTCTTTCTCAACAAGCAAAAAAAACAATGGTAATTACAGCCGCTGCCTGCTGTTACTCACTGAAAACTAAGAAAGACGCGATTTTTTTATAAATTAATAAAAACCCATTTCCTTCCGAGCTTAATTCAGGGTACCCATTTGAGAGTGGCTGCACAAATAGAGAGAATTCGGAGAATTTAAGGTGGGATTTTTTGGTTGGGAAAGCAGACAAACCGCTGCTTTATTCCTTCTGTGATTTTCTTTTGTGTCGCTATTACATTAGTTTTAAGTTTTAACGAATTTGGGGGAGAGAAGAAGGAAACCAAGTTAAAATCAGAATGAAATATGTTGTTTATTTTTTTTAAAAAAATTTGAGGATTCGACTGAAAATTATATCATGTTGAGCTTTCCAAATTTTAGAAAATATAGTTGAATACTTGAATGTATCTCATTATCAGCTAGATCATAGCTAATAAACTATATGAAGTATATAAAGTAAACTATATGAAGTAAACTCGAACAAACCATTCTATTTTCAATGACGAGGAAAACCCAATAATGAAAAATCTCACGCGTGTCTCAACTTAAAAGGCGTTGGCCGAAACTTAACTCACTAAACATGTTTGAACAATTGATTTCAAATGGATCTCTTATTTAACTAGTTTGATGCTAGCTTGAATTCCAACTCTCATTCCCACTTGAAATAAGTAGAAACTAAAGTTTGAAATATGGCAAAATTAAGCACAAAATTGATACAACTTTGGGCATTATCACATGAATAGCTGTGGATTCTAGTAAATTATTCTAGCTCAACCACAGTTTTGATGTAAAATGACAAAACAGTGTATCAAAATATGAAATTGTTGATGAATAATTGGATCATACTATAACTGCCGATAGAAAACTCAGTTACATTGGAAACAGATTCACATCATCAGATATGAGCTAATACAGAAAAACATTCCTATCAGCCACATCGATACTGCCACAAAACAGCCTAACCAAGAATGCACCAATTGATCGAGGGAAGAACCCCAATTCAAAAGGGGGCTCAACGAAGGGGCCTCAGTGGATATTTCACCTTCAACAAACGAACTAAACCACAAAAAACGAATATAATATTTCATGCCTTTTGGACGAATCTCTCGAGTAGAAGCTATATTAGATTGGCCCTCTTCAAAAACCTGATCGTTCTGCAGTAATAGGGCCATATAGATTCAACAAAATCCAGGTATTTCTCCAACAGCCACCCTTGGAAATCCTTCAATTTCCGCATGGCCACCTTCTTGTAGTCCATATTTTTAACATCAACCAGCGGTTGCCATAGATATTTATGCATGGCTTCTTTTAGCTTCCCACGGAAAAGGTACTCGTGTACCACCATGTAGTAGGCAGGCAGGTTCTTGACTATTCTGACAGTTTGCATGAAGCTGAAGACGTAGAGGCTGCATATTCCTCGGAGCATCTTAACATAGAGAGCCGCAACTAGTGGTCCAATAATCCATAGGGGAGTTAATTCTTTAGATACTTCTGATCCATAAACAAGGTTAACTGCCAAGTACAGTGGTGCGCTGCAAACACAATACAGAGCAAGTCATCATCAATATGCAGTTGGAGGCACGACATTTGTATCATAAAGGAGAAAATAGTAGGTTTCAAGAAATTGAGTGTGTTATTAAATGTTTCCAATATTTGACCTCATGCTTGCAACTAGAACAATCAATCATGCATCTTAAAGAGGAAGCCAATGCAGGCTGCAGGCAATAAACATGACAAAAATTAACTTTATAGAGTACATATTCAAACATCTTGGTTTTTGGGAAGCTCAAGAGATGCTATGTTTGCTTCTTTGAAGCCCACAAAACATAGTCAAACTAAGGGCGTAGACACAAAACATGTGGAAAAAACAATTCTAATCTCAAGTCTTCATATTAATTCTGAAAAGCATCTCTTGTTACATAACAATTATAAACCAAGACAAAACATTCATCCCTCAGAAGATTGATAAGCCAAGCCCCCTACTTCTAAGCACCAACATCAAAGCTCTGATTACAGCCATAAATATCCACAAACATAGATTATTGCATTTCTTTGCTAGCCAAAGAAAAAGGAAGTGCACGTGCAGCTACACAAGTACATACACTGAGGGCTGAGACCAGCCACACACCTGCAAGGCACCCACCACTCTACACCCAAATGAAGAGAGAGAGAGAGAGAGAGATGGGCAGACTTACAACATTAGCAATGGTATCTTTATTGTTGGATCCAAGGTCAGAAAGTAGGACCAAGCTGCTTTAAAAACTTCCCGTCTTTCACTATTTTGCACGACATTTGGCTTTTCTGAGGTTTCCTCAGAAGGTTCTTCGAGAGCTCTCTCCACTGGTTGCGTTCCTTGTGGGGTACGCAGTAACATCAACCAGTTCTTAAAGAGATTTTGTATAGCCAAAGATCTGGTTGTTCTCTCATCTTCTGCTGTATAAGGGGCAGGCACAACATTCTGTACCTTTGAAGATTCCACGATGGATTCTTCACTCTCATGTTGTAGATAAGATACTTTAAGAGGATTCTTTGGGGACTTTGATTCATTAGCTCTGCCACCCGAATCATCATGCCGACTGCCACCTTTGAAAGCTGATATTTTAGATATTTTTGACTTTGGTCCAAGAACAAAAGAAGCTCCTCCACTGTGCAAGATGTTTTATCAGTTTCATAATGACACAGGCGAAAATCAAATAAAAATGATCAAGCATCAAACTTCTCATAAACACCTATGCAATATCATTAGTTAATATCATAAACATAAGGTATGACTTCAAAATGAAAGTCCAGTAAAAATAGACTAGTATATAGTACAGAATAACACAAACACTAAAGCTTTCCTACTTTTTATCGATGAGCGTCCACCATATTAACATAATAGAAAAAAAAATCCAAGAATATATACATGACAGAGTAATCCTTCAGAGGTTTATAACACTGATCAGAGTCATTAAGTAACTTAGATCTATCACCATAGCGGCATAGCCAAGCTTTAAAAATCACAAGTTGAATCTACACAGTACGTACATCACAAGACTTGCTGATCATGCATGTGGCATGCCAAAACAGTATTGATGCAAGTAAAGACGAGCTCATTGAATCCCTCATGGTAAAAATAGAATAAACAATCCCTTCTTGAGAAACCCTTCCAAGATTTGATGCAATCAAAGGTCGCCCAAACGACATGTTCATCCATATGTTCTCATTTAAAGATTAAAAAACAATCATGCAAGTAATACATGAAAAGAAAAAAAAGATAGGAGTGCAACAACACGATGTTAATACAGCAATCCCTCCATATCCTGAGTTCAAGCAACCAACAGATTCTGGAACTCCCTCTACTCACAAGATCGAAATGGAAATCACGGCCAATAAAAATTGATTTGGTATAAAATTCTCAAATTGCATTGAAAATAGAGGTATATCTCACCTTGAGCATGATCTGCAGTTAAAAGAGATTAGTCTATCTTTTCTCCCAACTGGAGCGACAGAGGGAAAAAGGTATTTTAGTTGGCTCCCTCTGCACCGTGCTGAGGGCGAACAAGGGAAACTGCTACAAGAACCCTGATTAAAGTCATCAAGAAGAATTAATCAGGGAAAATGGATCTCAAAGAACTGATATTTCATAAATTATTGACATATGCAACAAAGTTGATAATGCATATGACAAGCAAAAGGTGCTAACTGGATGAACGATACTCAATCTTTATGAAGACCAAACACAGATGATTTCAAATACATTAAATATAGTCACTTGACAAACATTTGTTGATCTAGGACCATCTCAAACATTTAAATGTATCAGTTTCTACCAATTAATGCATCTTGGAATCATTCAGATACTAAATTATCCTTCCAGGAATAGTAAAAAAGTTTAGCTCTATTTCTATTAATCAATAAAAATATGGACGGTCACGAACCTGCAGCTGAATTGTAGCTAATGCCATCATTTACGCATTAAGCAAACAAGAATTTCCCACTAAACCCATGTTTGCACAAACAACAGCACGCCCTGAGAATAAAAGGCAAATATATAAATAAAAGTTTCGCTCGTATACTAAATGATATTAAACAATCAATACATTCATAAAATAACACAAAGTCTAACATTAGAAATCGTCCCCTTACCGATAAAAACTTCCAACTTCATAAACGTACAAAAAATTATTCAAAAGGAATGATTAATATAAATTGTCCACCCACCCGTTAATCAGCAAGCAATTTGAATTGAGGAAACAACTTTCGCCTAAATTCCCACAATTAACACCCCGAGATCATCATAAACAAATTTCTCAAAATACTTGCTACGCCTGTTCCCAACTTCTGATTTTTATACGTCAAACAGACAGACGCCGTCTAATTTGACCATATAGATTAAATCCACACGAATTACACACGCACACACAGAGAGAGAGAGAGAGAGAAAGCCTACAATAAACTCTGAGGCGGTGAGTTGAATTGGAGAGATTGTGTGAGAAGTCGGAAGAAAATGCTTGCGCAGAAGAGGTTTATCCTTGGGATAGAATTTGCAGAAAGAGGGGAGATTTGGATAGACTATAGAGTCAATAGAAAGGGCGAGGTCAAAATTGTGAAATTAGGGTTCTTCGGGGCCCTTTCTTTGTCTTCTAATTTATGCGCAAATTAGAGGGACGACTATATATATATGTATGTATATGTGTACGTATGTAGCACGTGTATAAGTATGAGCCTCGAGAACTGTATAACGATCGTTAATTAATAAAGGGTTATTTGTGCCCCAAACTTTCATCACTTTTCTTTTTGTAGCTTGAACTTTAAAAATTTTCAAAAAAATCCTGTATTTTATGATTTTATTTAAAAAATGTCCGCCTTTATTTTTTGGCTTTGGAATGATGAATCATTTGACCGACTATCTAATGTAAATATTAAAATAACAAATGTACCGAAACAACGTCATTTCAGTTTAAGCAAAATTAAAAATTGACAAGGTCATACGACGTATAGCTTGCACGATGGAACTCTAAATATCTTTCTATTCTCTCTCTAAACTCTTTTCTTCCCCAAAAGTCGACGTATAGTTTAGAAAAAGAATAGAAAGACTTTTAGGGTTCCATCGTGTAAGCTATAAATCGTATGACCTTGTCAATTTTTAAATTTGCTCAAACTGAAACGACGTTGTTTCGGTACATTTGCCATTTTAATATCCATATTAAATAGTCGGTTAGATGATTCATCATTCCAACGCCAAAAAATAAAGGCGGACATTTTTTAGATAAAATCATAAAGTACATGCCGGTTTTTTTGGAAAATTTTAAAGTTCAGGCCACAAACTATTAATAACCCATTAATAAATGTCGGAAATAGTATAAGGATAGTTAGGTAAGAGGTACTCCCCGTTTTCAAAAAGTAAAAGTGTATTATAGCATAAATGATCCTACTAACTCGGTAGGAAGAGAGTATTTAGTTTTCAATTTCCACTAAAATGTTGGGTATTTATTTTTTCATTTTATATGAATTTGTTTTAATACTAGTTTAATTAGTGTTTTAATTTATACTAATTTGAATAGGCTGCCATTACTATATTAAAAAAATTCGTCGTGCTCGATGGTTGTTGAATGTTGACACTAGTCATTCTAATTTCCAAACCAAAGACTATTGGTTTTTTAAGATGATCATAATTTTTTCAAGGTTTTTTAAGAAATCAAATTTGTTCTTCTTTTAGAAAAGATTTAATTTATTGTTGCCTTTCTTATCTATTTAAATTTAGGAAAAAAAAAGCCATTTCTTGTTTCGCCGATACGATTTGCAAGCAATCTAAATAATCTATGAGATTTGCTTGCACATATTCACTATATATATGCATATAAGTAGGCCATGAAGTTTCTAGTACAAATATTCATTTTATTAATTGAATTTAAGAGTAATTAAAGAGTGGTGAGAGTGAAACGGGAGCGATTGGAAACCTCTGAAGTTGACTGTAAGGTAATTTTTTTTTTTTAGTTTTATTCGCTCTTTTATATGATGAAAGTATGTGTTTTGGCAAATGGAGAGGAAGAAGTAGGAACTAAAGAACTACTTGTGTTTGATCTCACCTCATGTATTTTTGTGTAGGGTTCATCAAAAAATACATAATTTTTGTTTGTTTTTTATTTTTTCTACGAACCTTCAATTTTTTTTTGTCATGAATATGTATTCCCTCAATTCATAAATTTTACATCTCTAAATACATATCCTTTCGATTTTTCTCGAAAAAAATTTGTGCAAAAAATAGATCCCTAATAAAAGCGAAATTTTGAGAATTACTGAACGAGAAATGTTGTATGTCAACCAAATGACAACAACATCGTTTGTATTAGGGGATGGAGGGACATGTTTTAAACGACGCCGGGACATCTTAATATGTGGCCACATCAGTATAATTTCTCTAAGCAAAAATTAAGTTTGTGTAAATTTAGAGATAAAAATTGAAAATTCGTGGAAAAAATCAAAACGGGAATTTTATGCAAATTAACCATGCTCTTATTGTTGTTGATCTAATCTCATATATTTGTAGGTATTAGTTGATCGAATTAGCGTGCTTCCAAATGAAGTATTAGGGTTGATACTATCTTTCTTGACGCTTAAGGAAGCTACTGCGACTAGCATACTTTCTCGTCGATGGAAATGCTCGTGGACCTTGACACGTAAGCTAGATCTAGACGGCACATCATCATTATCGAAAAAGCTAGATCTCGACGTCACATCATCATTACGGGAACTGAAAAATGTCCATAGATTATAGAGAATCATTGCATGAGGAGAGATGTAAGTACGTTAGATGGGTTGATCGCCTAATCATAGGCTTGCATGGAATTCAAATTGTTGTTCGATCTAACTAACTTCCACAAACAATGGATCGATGATTGGCTTTGCTACGCCGTTAGTAGGAATGTCGAAAGCCTCGAGTTGAATTTGATCGACGTTCTGTGTTTTGATTATAATAGAGATAGTTTGTGCTACAATTTTCCATATAAAAATGGGAATTTCCCGAATAATTTGAGCGTGCTTAGGAAACTAAGCACGCATCTAGTGAACATCACGGGTGAAGCTGTACTGAGGAACTGTCCGATGCTCGAGCAAGTATCGGTGTCTCAATCGCAAGTGCTTACGTGTCTTGAGATTATCGGAACTTCCCCATCGTTTAAATGCCTGGAAATAAGCTACTGCCGGAACCTCCAATCTTTCGTGGTTCGTGATTCTGGTGTCGTCTGTATCAAGTACAGCGGCAACAGAATACGACGTCGTTTTGAGCTCATCGATGTTCCTCTCCTTACACAGCTTTGGGTTGGTGCTCTCTCTCCTAATCTCATCAAAGGTGTTTTGTTCATGTTTTGGTCCGTGTTTCGACAGCTAGAGATGTTCAAATTATATGTTACGTACAAGCTTTCTTGGGAGGTATATATATAACTACTTTTTTATTTTATTTTTACTTTCCATTAATGATATTTATTGAAATAATTAAGGTAGATGGTGATTTGTTTTTGTTTTTATTCTATATGTATAGGAATCTTTCAGGTGTTGAGATGCTTAACCTAAAGCAATTGGTGGTGAGTATTGGGGAAGGCTACGGTGACAATGATTCTCTCGTACCAGTAATTAATTTGATTGGTTTCTCACGTTGCTTGAAGAGATTTGTGCTAGAGGTAAAATTAATTAATTCATTAATCTTGTGTATTGAATTTATGTTTCTGTTACACCCATTATAAAGCCCAAATATGTATGTGAGATGTCAGATCTAGCATGATAATTTACCCAACAAAGCCCAAGTAAAATATTAGGATGACCCATTAGGTTTAAGAATTTCATAGTTGAGAAGGTAGCACTAAACCATATATATATGTGTATGAGCACTGTTCCATCATCATGAATTGAATGAATATTTCGTTGTTTCTTTAGCTTATCTCTGTTTTCTCTCTTGATTTCTGGAGTTTGTGCTCACTCGAAGAGCTCCATCATTGATATAGTCGTATCAGTTTCATAAGGGATGATAACTCTCATTGAACTTGTAGGCATCACATAAACAAATTGAGCATTGGAACTTGTTCGATGTTGCTCGTGCAACTAGAGAGTTTTCTAGAAATATCTTGTACGATAATCCTTATAGTACTAGAAGTATCTTCAATGGTGTTTATGCTGGTGGACAGATTCCTAGATACGACGACGGTCCTTATGCTACTAGAGAGATTCATAGAAATATCTATTTAGATCGTACTAGAGGACAAAGTCTTGCATATGACCGGTTAGTAACAGAGCGAGCAAGTCCTTATATATATATTTGTCATTTACACCATATAGGTTGGGCGCGTGTAACATGCTTTTTTTTAATTGCGGGCCCGACTTTTTTATTTTTAAATATTTTTGAATCTTTTTTAGAGTTTATTAATAACCAATTAGGATTTATATTGATTAAAAAAATATTTTTTTTTAAAAAATTGAATTTTCAATATAAAAAAAAAGATGTCAAAGACAATGCAGGTATTGTCTAGTTACTTGTTAATTAATGGTAGGTTGTATAGGAGTGTGCCTCTTTCAAAAGATATCTTCTTCAATGGTCCTTATGTTAATAGAGAGATTCCAAAGGCCTATTTTCAACTTAAAGAAGTCGAGATTGTTGACTATCGTGGTGTGATATTATGCAGTTGGTTGAGAATAATGCTACGCTAGAAAATATAATTATCGATCCACAGTGTTTCGAGATTTGTTTGCATCGCCCGTGGGATCACATTTATCGACACGGAATGAAGGATGAAATACTTGCAAGAGCTCATTAAAAGGAGCAACTTAAAAGGTACCTTCCTTCGAGAATAAATGTGAAGATCCTGAGTTTGTGATTTGCATATCTACTTTTCTTATTATTTTTTCTAATCTTTGCATATATGGACATTAAAATTATTAAATTTATATCTGGATTTTTGACGGGTTTCCTTTATGGTAAATGGATCTCTCTTCTTTTACATTCAAAGATTTTTTATTAATTTTAATTTTAAGATTTTCTAATCAAAGTTAAAATTTAGTAATCATTAATTAACTAAATAATATAAAATAAAATAAAACTTGGGTTGACGGTTGACCCCTCCTCTCGCAAAGACGCTTTTCAATTCAGCCTATCTAAATCTATAAAGATTTGTTTCCAAAAAATTGTAAAATCAAATTTATAAGCTGAGTAAATCTCACGCCGCTTTGCTCATATATGCCGTATATAAATAGGGCATGAAGTTTCTTCTACTATCAATCGTTTTTATTAAATTTACGAGTTAATAATGGTGAAAGTGAAACGGGAGCGATTGAAAGAAAATAACTCCAAGTTAATTTTTATTAATTTCTTGGCTGCCTTATGATGAGAATATGTGTTGTCTAATGGAGAGGAACAAGTAAAACTCAGGGAAAAAAAAACACACACACACACCGTTGCTACTTTTTGTACTTGATCTCATCTCTTGTATTTTTGGGTTGGATTAATTTGCCTAAAATGTATAGCAATTTTTTTATATAACAAATTTTCAATTTTTTTCTTAGTATATATTCTCTCGTTGGATCATCTTATTGTTGTTGATCTAAGCAAATTAACTATTTGATTACTTCTATTCTTGTTGATATATTCTCTCATCTTATTTTTAGGTTGATCGAATTAGCATGCTTCGAGGAGCTGCACTTGGGTACAGCCGGCTGACCTGAAGCGCCCGACCCGGTCAATGTTGACCGGTCAACGGTCAACGTCTGACCGTTGACTTTTTTTTTTCTTTCCGCTTTCGGCTCCGATTTTAATTTATAGATAATGATTGTGGCAACATTAATGTTTTTAAGCTCGCTCCGAGGCCTTTGGCTCCCCTTGCTCGACTCTTGAAAAAAAAAATTTAAAAAATAAAAAGTCAACACGGTCAACGATGAACGTTGACCGGGCGGGTCAGGCGGGTCGGGTCAGACCTGATGTATGGTGCAGCTGGATGCACCCAAGTTTTTGCCTACTTCCAGATGAAGTATTAGGGTTGATACTATCTTTTCTTGACGCTCAAGGAAGCTACTGCGACCAACAGACTTAGTCGTCTATGGCAACACACGTGGACCTTGACACGTAAGCTAGATCCCGACGGCTCATCAGCATTACGTAAATTCAAAGAGTCTCGAGATAAAGAGTATTTGCATGAGGACAGAGTTAAGTATGTTAGATGTGTGGATCACCTAATTAGTAGTTTGCATCATCACAAATCCTCCCATAATCTTGAGGAATTCAAATTGTTGTTTGATCTAACTCAATCTCATAAACAATGGATCGATGATTGGCTTAGCTACGCTGTTAGTAGGAAGGTCGAAAGCCTCGAGTTGAATTTGATTGACGCTGATTAAAATATTTTTTATAGTGCGCTTGTGCTACAATTTTCCATATAAAAATGGGAATTTCCCGAATAATTTGAGCGTGCTTAGGAAACTAAGCACGCATTTAGTGAACATGACGGGTGAAGCCGTGGAGATGTTTCTGAGGAACTGTCCGATGCTCGAGCAATCCGAAGTGCTTACGTCTCTTGAGATTATCGGAACTTCCCCATCGTTTAAATGCTTGGAAATAAGCTGCTGCCGGCCGAACCTCCAATCTTTCGTGGTTCGTGATTCCGGTGTCGTCTGTATCAAGTACAGTGGCGACAAAATACGACGTCGTTTTGAGCTCATCGATGTTCCTCTCCTTACACAGCTTTGGATACGTAATAACATCAAATCTGTTGTTAGAATGTTTGGGCCTGTGCTTCCACAGCTGGAAATGTTATATCCAGGCTTTCTTGGCAGGTACCTATTTTTTTTCTTATTTCCAATAATTAATCATTAATTATTGCAATAATATATATATACCATGCATGCATGCAGAAATCTACAAGTATTGTTTCAGGTGTTGAGATGCGAAAAGCTCAAGGAAATGGTGGTGAGTATTGGGAAAGATTACGAAGATTGGAATTCTCTCTTACCAGTAATTAATCTAATAAGTATGTCACCTCGCTTGGAGAGATTTGTGCTAGAGGTAAAATTAATTAATTAATTGATTTATTGTTCTTGCAATCTATATAATAATTGATCAGTTCAGCCATTTAGCTCTCAATTAATTTATCATTGTTTTTAATTATCTCTGGTGTTACGTACATATATATATATAGCACTTTAGAGATAAAAAAATACTCCATCCGTCCCATTATTCTTGTCTTGTATTCCTTTTTGGGCTGTCCCGTTATTCTTGTCATGTTTCCATATAAGGAAATATGATTCTCTCACAAAAAGTTGTGGACTCTACCACCTTCTATCTTTTTACCCTTTAAACACCCCTCTCCTTAATACACGTGCCCAAAAGAAATGAGACAAGAATAACGGGACAGAGGGAGTACTAATTATAGCATCTTTTTTAAAAACTACAAAAAATAGTACTTTGTGACTTTTTTGCCTCTAATTCTTTTATTTAATGACATCCATATCCTATAGTTTTCATATTTGCAAAAATGTGAATACACATATTAATATTATACGTGTGATCTTCACATAATTGTGATTTTACAAACTTTTTTTTATGTGAAAGCACATGTACAAATTTGTGCTTTCACATATTATAGTGATGTGATTCACATATTATACTGATGTAATTTCACATATTATACTGATGTTACAATCCGAAAGGAAGAGCGAAAAAGTCAAAAAGTGTTATTTTTTGTAGTTTTTAAAAGGGTGCTATAATTAGATTTTTTTTTTATTATCTCAAAAGTGCTATTAACCCACTTGCTATATATATATAGGAATCGTTTCATATATATAAAAACCAATCCTAGTGTTTTAATTGTTGTAGGCATCACATCAAGATAGCAAGCACCGGTGCTTGTTCAATGGTGCTCGTCGTGCTACTAAAGAGATTCCAAAGATTAATAATAATCTCGCTTATTTTCACCTTAAGGAGATTGAGTTTGTTGGTTATTGTGGTGCGATCACGCAATTAGAATTTATTATGCACTTTGTGGAGAATAATGTTGCACTTGAAACTATAATTATCGATCCACAGTGTTTCGAGATTAGTTGGGATCGTTCCTAGGATCGCGTTTCTCGACGCAAAATTAAGGATGAAACATCTGCAACTGCAAGGGCGCATGCAAAGGCTTAAAAACGATATTTTTTGCAATATAAATGTGAAGATCCTTTAGTTTTTGTTTGTGATTTGCATATTTAGTTCCTTCCAGAATAAATAACATAGTTTGTTTAGTTAGCTTGCTTTCTTAATTTGCATATGAATATGAATAAACAGTTTCTTTTTATTATTCAAATTCTCAAGCTATTCTTGCTTGACTTGCATGTGTAGTTCACACAGCATATCATCGTCTTCTATTTTTGAGTTTTTCAATTTGAGGTTTTTTTTTTTTATAGTTGAGAGAGGAGAGACGGCTGGGTTTAATCGAACTTTATAGGTGACTTATAATTTTGACATCGAATCGTGAAATTGATTTGGGAGATTTGGTTGTACAGTCCGAGGGGAGTCTAGCCATGGTCATGTCTCATCTTAATAAATTATAGACCCTTAAAAGTTTGTGTATTTTCTGCCAAATTATTTTGGTCGTGTTAAAATCCGAATTTGATAATAATTTATATTTTACATGAAATTAATCCATAAAACTATTTAATATATAATTTCTTATAGTATTAGGGCTCGTTTGGTAGGTATGTTAGAATAAGTCAAGATAAATAATGTTGAGATAAATAATGTGAATAAGGGGTGATTATTAGTATAGTTTTTGTGTTTGGTAGATAAGATAATATCAAGATAAATAGCAGTGAATAATAAGTTGGTTGTTTGGTACCACAGTTTAAATTCAAGATTAAATGGGAAATGACAATTCTACCCCTAATTATATAACCCTCATCTCTCTCTCCTCTCTCCTCTCACATGTTCCACCTTCCACCTTCCACCACCTGCTCTCTCTCCCCTCGTCTGCAACCACCACCACCACCACCGTCCCCACCCCATCCCTTCCACCACCATCCGCCACCACCACCACCATCCCATCCTCGACGCCGCCATCCCTCCCACCACCGTCACCCACCACCACCACAATCGACCACCACCGCCACAAAAATTCTTCCACCCTCGACGCCGCCGCCGCCGCTGCTGCCTTCATCGACGCCGCCGCCGCCGCTGCTGCCGCCTTCATCTCTCATCCACCACCTGCAAATTTTGGACGGGATAGAGAGAAAGAGAGGGGGGAGATTTGCACCACTCTTCTCTCTCTCCCCTCGTCTTTCACCTTCCAGTCCCGTCGCCGCGGCCTGCTTCCCGACCTGTCGCCGCCGCCTGCTTCCCGACCCGCCACCATGTCCCTCTCGCTCTCTCCTCTCTCACTCTCTCTTCTCTCACCCCTGTTCTTCTTCCGTCAATCAAGATCTTTTCTGGGGCTTCAGGTGCTTTCTCTCAGCTGGCCTATCTCTTTAATTTATGCGCTCTCTCTCTCTAGTTACTGATTCATCAGATTTTCCCCTAAATCGAGCAATATTTCTTTTTTGTCTTTACTTTGTTTTTCTCGCGTGTGTTTAGGGGTGGGAGGACTTTGCAATTTTACGGTTGAGGCAGTGATCGTGTGAGTTTTGATTGAGGATTAAGATTAAGCCAGACGATCATTTCTCTCTTTTGCATTTATTACATCTGCCCATAATATGCTGTCGGAATATTTTACCTATATAAAAAGTTGGAAGTAGTTTCATGTAGAATTTCTTCAGTTGTATTTCTACATATCAATTTCTCTCTCCTCTGTTCCACCACCATCCGCCGCCGTCGCAACCACCACCGCCACCATGTCCCTCTCGCTCTCTCTTCTCTCACTCCTCTCTCTCACTCTCTCTTCTCTCACCCCTCAATCTCTCTCTCCTCTGTTCCACCACGCAACCACCACCACCATCCGCCGCCGTCGCAACCACCACCGCCACCCGCCGCCGCCTACTCTGTCACTCCTCTCTGTCACTCTCTCTTCTCTCACGTAGCCTGGGGGCAATTTTGTCAATAAAAATTTAGTATGGGTTACACCCTCAATCAAGATAAATAATACCACCAATTTGGGCAGATTAATCATCTGGGTGAAACAGTAAAATAAGCTCGGGCCCTTCATTTATGCCGGGCTCCCAATCAAAAAATTTTAGCTACCAAATACTTAATAAACCCATATAAATAATATAGTAGGGGTTTATAACCCCTACCAAACACCCCCGTAAGGGGAAATTATTGTTTAGTACATTTGGACCGAGTTATAACTTACAAGCCCATATATAGTGTGTGTGGCCCAATGCTGTATGACAAATAAATTTGTAATATCAAATGACGATAAACAAAACATATAAATATGAATTTTATTTTTAATCGAAGGCAATGTGTGCGTGACACCGAGTTCCAAGGATGAGGCTTTTATTTTCCACCATTCATCAACGATAATAAAAATTAAAACCATTATATTGCAACCCCTCTTCTTTTCCTGCTTTTTTGCTCTCAAAACACACACACACACTCTCAGAGGCTGAAGAAGATAGCAGATAAACACACAGTACACACAATTTGAAATGGCACTAAGAATGTGGGCTTCTTCTACAGCAAATGCTCTGAGGCTCTCAACTTCTGCTTCTAAATCGCCTGCCTTTTCTCTCTCCAGAGCCTTTTCATCTGGTAAGAATTCTTTATCTATTACTCTTCTTTTCCCTTTTTGAATACTGATTTTATTAATAAATATATTTACTAAGAAAAGTCATGGATTTTGCAGTGTTGGAGGACTTGAAATATGCTTCTTCACACGAATGGGTGAAGCATGATGGCGGTGTCGCCACCATCGGAATCACAGACCACGCTCAGGTTCTCTCTCTCTCTCTCTCTCTCTCTCTCTCTTATATGTCGCGGGACCCGCAGCCGCCAGTCGGGAGATTAGATATTATAGAGTTCAATTTCGTAGGGAGATATAACATAATGTTTTTTTTTTTTTAGTAAGGAGCAATTTTGATTTTTAGTTTTGAGAAAATCATTAAAGGTCATACATAATGTACATTCTGAATTTAAATTTAGGATAAGGTTGTAATCATATGATATTTCCTATGGTCACGGTAGCAAGGACACTTTGCCCCTCAATAATGTCTATTTTCATTAATAAATTTTATATGACTAGATATTATTTTTCGAGTGGTATTAACAATAAAAATAAAATCGCAATTTTTTTGATGAAGTTATACAATCTTGTTCAGGACCACTTAGGAGAAGTTGTGTTTGTGGAGCTGCCGGAAGCCGGGAAGGAAGTGAAACAAGGCAGCGGATTTGGAGCCGTCGAGAGTGTCAAGGCCACCAGTGATGTCAACTCCCCGATCTCCGGTGAGGTCGTCGAGGTCAACACGAAGCTAACGGACTCGCCCGGATTGGTAATTAATTAATCCCCAAAAAATAACCAAAAAAACATTATTACATTCATATTTACATGTAGAGAGCTGGCAAACATGGTCCGACCCAACACGCCGAGTCAAGTTTTTGGGTAGATGGGCTATAATTTTTATCGGCCCTAAAAATGTCGGAACCGGCCACACGGCCCGATGGGTTGGGCCGGCCCAGATGCCCATTTGATGTAGCATTTTAATTTACTAATCAGATCCTATGTTCCCATCTCTGTTCAACCTCATGTTTCATCTAAACACTGCACGACACATTTCGTGCATTGATCAATGAAGCACGAGATTGAAACACGAGAGGGAACATGTGATCTCTCGTGCCGTTTTTTGTTGTTATTTCTAATGCTCGTGTATCTATTGAAGATTAATACGAGCCCATATGAAGACGGGTGGATGATCAAGGTGAAGCCAAGCAATCCTTCAGAACTTGGAAGCTTGATGGGATCGAAAGAGTACACCAAATTCTGTGAAGAAGAAGATGCTGCTCACTGATCATGTCTTGATATGAATTTTTTTCTTTTAATTTCTTTTTAAATCTTCTCTTTTCTTATTTTTTTTGGTGTCAAAAACTGAATTTCAATGTTTCATGCAGTATTATAATAATTAAGTTACGGTTAATTGATTATTAACCACTTGCGTATCTTACTTTTCATGTATTTACGGAAAGTTCTGTATTTTTATTTATTTAGTAAAATAAATGGTATGTGTGAATAACGTAAAAATTATATAAACACCAAGTTTGAAGAATTTTAAATGCAAAAAATTCTTGTCTTATAGTATCAAATATTTAAAACATATACACAGGATATAATATATTATAACTAAATTATACAAAAAATTAAAATAAGTAATGATCCATATCAAAATTTATAAGAATACATAATTTCATAATAGTAAAAACGTCAGTAAAAAAGAAAAACCAATATTAAAGTCCAGTGACTAGTGAGCTGAACTTTCCTAAAAATTGTCCACTTAAAAACAGAAAGTAGGAAAAACTTCACACTGCATCATATATATATATAGGGCTGTAAACAAGTCGAGTCGAGTCGAGTCGAGTATTGTCTGCTCAAACTCGACTCGATTAAATATTCGCTTGCTCGAGCTCGACTCGATCCAAAATTAGCAAGCTCGAGTTCGACGCGTCAAATACTTGATAACGTGGTATTCGAGCTCGAGCTCAGGCTAGACTCGTCAAGAACTCGATTATATTTAAATTCAGCTCGATACATGTTAATCGAGCTCGAGCTCGCTTAATGCTAATTTTTAATTTATGTACAAAACTCGATTATTAGACTCGCGAACAAGCTCGACTAAAACTCGATTTGTAGGCTCGCAAACATACTCGATTGTAGGCTCGCGAACATGCTCGATTAAATACGAGTCGAGCATGTTCGCGAGCCTGTTGAGTCAAGCAATATGATGCTCGAACTCGGCTCGATAAACTTATCGAGCTCGATTTCATGCTCGAACTCGTCTCGATTAGTTATCGAGTCGAGTGCCGAACGAGCTTTTTTCGAGTCGATCGCCGAGTAGCTCACGAACGGCTTGACTTATTTACAGCCCTATATATACTACTTTACATGCAAAATAAATTGATACCAGTGGCGGAGCTAGGCCCCGAAGCATAGGAGGGGCAAATTTCTTTGCCCCCTATTTTTTTTAATTTTTGGTGGGGCAAAACATATAAATTTGAAAATTTTATACATAATTTTTATAATTATATAGTTAATTATGAGTAATTGCAAAAATTTGAGGGGGGCAATTGCCCCACCTAAACTCTATGTAGCTCCGCCACTGATTGATACTACTTTTTTTAGTAATTTTTTGGGACAACACAAACAAGAATACAAGATACACCCTCCGTCCACGAAAATTGTGGTCAGTATTCCTTTTTCCTTCATCCACGAAAATTGTGATTTTTTTATTTTTGGACATGATCCTACAAACTCATTTACTTTTTAAATCTTATTTCATCTAATTATTTACAAAAAATCAGCCTTAGTGGGATCATTTATCCACTCAAAAAATATCTACCTAATTTTTATTAAAACTCGAATCAGTCTCCAAAACCCACAATTATCATGACGGAGGTAGTACTTTATTTCAAAAAAAGAAATAAAAGACTTCAAATTCAGTTCAATTTAATTTTTTATTAAATTTCAGTAAACCATTCATGTAAACATGTAAACCGAAAATTAATTAAAAAATGAAAAATAATTGAAATATAGAAAGGGTATGATGGCATTTCATGGCATTTCGTCAAACACCTGCGCCAAATAATTGAAAAACAACTGCAGCTGTCACTCACTACGCCCGCCTGCGCCAGATTACGGTGCAGATCTACAACCAGAAAGGGTACGATGGCATTTCGTCAAACACCTTCTGGTAATTTGCTTTTATCTTCATCGATGAATTGATTAGAAATCTGAAGGCGATTCAATCTCGGTTTTTTCTCTGGGTTTTCCGCGTCATCAGTTATGATCGTGGGTGATCAAATGCTGTCACCCCAGATTCCAATTGATGCTGCGATTTGTTCTGGGTTATATTTTGGAACAGAAACATATATCTTAGCAAATCAGTTAAAAATTGGGTCCGGTGTAGATAATTGAAGTTCTCAGATGGAGCCCAAGTCGCCTTCGAAATCGAAAGTCCAAATCGCGGGGTTCTCTAACAATCCCAGATCGCGGAAGCTCGTTCTAGTCTCTCTTCTGGTAATCTTGATTTTAGGTTCAGTTATGGGATACTTAATGTTTAAAGAGCGCATTTTTATGTCCGAGGAAATGAGCTCATTTTTCACTGTTGTATTGGACTGTGGAAGTACTGGCTCCAGAGTAAATGTGTTTGAATGGATGAATGGAAATCAAAGTAAATTTTATGGAAATTTACCAATTTTATTACATAGTTACCCAGATAATGTGAATAAGAGCAATGGCTGCCAGTATCACTGCTTTCAAACTGAGCCTGGTTTGCATAATTTTGTTAATGACGCAATTGGTGTGAGGGCCTCTTTGGAACCCTTGATTAGATATGCAGAGCAACGGGTGCCGCTGGAGAGGCGTGCAGCGACGCCTATATTCGTTTTGGCTACAGCCGGAATGAGGAGGTTGAAGGCTGAGGATGCAGGCCGGGTTTTGAGTGATGTCGAGAATGTAGTGAAAGAGCATGGTTTTTTGCATAGGAAGAGTTGGATCAGAATCTTGAGTGGGAAGGAAGAAGCATATTATGGTTGGGTTGCTTTGAATTATAAAATGGGGGTGTTTGGGAATTTTTCAAGATTTTCCACCTTGGGGCTTCTTGATTTAGGAGGCTCGTCGTTGCAGGTGGTGGCTGAAGTGTCCGTTCCAATGGAAGACGAGCATGCTATTAGATCAAAGATCGGTGTACTTGGACATGATCTTGCAGCTTATTCATTACCGGCTTTTGGTCTGAATGAAGCCTTTGAAAGGACAATTGTTATGCTGAGTCATACTGAGGCCCTTAGAGAGAGTGGTGGTGGCATGTTTGAAGTCAGACATCCATGTCTAGGTTCGGGTTTTGTCCGAAACTACACGTGTCGTGGCTGCTTTGGCGTAGATTCTAGAGCCTCGAGGAATTTAAGCAATCATTGGAAAGAGAACGGGTTGAATTCTGTGTTCCTCGTTGGAGAACCGGATTGGAAGAGGTGTGAAATAGTTGCAAGGGCAGCTGCCATCAATTCAAGCAGTTTGGAGTGGTCAGACCAGCAAGATAGATCAGAATGCCAAGGCTTGTTTACTTATGGAGGTCAGTTGAAATTATATATATTGAAAGTAATTCTACACGTGGTCATTTGCAATTCTTTGATATTCTTGGATTTTTGTTTACTTGGATGTGATAATGTTGTTACTTATTTCTTTATCATGTTACAGAATTTCACAATTTTTTTAAAATTTCCTAATCAGCTTATGTTAGGCAGCTCCCTTACCTATATGGAAAAATCATGTTTTAGAGGAAGCTATGAGAAACAAATTAATGAATAATAAGCATTGTTGATGGTGATGATTAGTTATGATTTACCCTTTCTTAATAGAGTAGTATAGTAGCATGTCCCGGATCAAGTGTGTAGTGTGCAGTATGCACGTGCGCTTGATATACCAGCTCCACAACCCAAATGTTGTTGCTAGTCTTTTGATTCTGACCATCTACTCCTCTGCAGGCACCACAAAGCTAAACCTAACCAAAACTTTGCACACCGTCTCAAGATACCATGCATTGTCTGGGTTCTTTGCTGTCTACAATGCCTTAAACTTGAGCCAAAGGGCAAACCTAACTATGATGTCGGAGATGGGCCGGAGGCTATGCTCCGGATCATGGTCTGATCAGGACAACATCAACGGACAAAACTGCTTTCGAGTTCCCTATTTGACATCACTTCTGGAAAACGCCCTTTGTCTTGGCGGTGTGGAAGTAATATTTGGACCTGCAGATGTTTCTTGGACACTAGGGGCTTCGCTGATTGAGGGAGATTTCATGTGGCATCGAGCTGAAAAGTCGCAAGATCGCATTTTTACATTGAAAGAGACGGTAACAAGACCTTCCACATTACTCATATTTGTGTTGCTTTCATCCCTTCTGGTTATTGTTTACTGCTGTCAAATTAGGCTGCCTATGCTAGGAAGGAATAAAGATGTTTCTTCTAGAACATTCCTGCCGTCTTATTTATGTCCGAAACGACAGCCTAATTAACTGTTAGATGCATTCTTGATTAGATTATAGAAAATTCGAACATTCTTGTATGTAACTTTGAATACCTCATTAATAGTACAGATTCATTTGAAAGTGATCTTCCTCCTTTTTTCTGCAATGTTAATTTTTGAGCTTCTGGTCATACTGGGATTTTCACTAGGCACGAGTAAAACTGTCTGGCCTGGGCTGGCCGGACCCGGGCCATATTGAGATGCAGTGAATATAGGTTATCCGAAATTCCGAATATAATGTATTATAAAGTTTGATAACACATAATTTACATGAAGGTATTTAGCAGAAACATGATCACAGAGTAGGTGAACGAACATCAGGACTGCCCCGACGTTTGGTAACATACTCAATATGCTGCAACGAGGCTCGATTTGCATCCATTCGACTCAGATCCACCAACATCCACCCAGACTTCATTGACACGTGAAAATATCTTAAATCGAGAATTATACTGTGCAATAGAGTAAGCATAGCCACTATGTGCAGAAGTTGAGATTGCCCACTCGGACTTGTTCAAACTCGAAGCCAGCTTCTCGGCCTCCTTGACAATGTTGTTATCCGTCGCGAACCCTGAGAATTTCCTCACAGCAATGCAGCGGCTGTCCCAGCAGTCGGGCTGGAGGTTGAGTTCAGGCAGGGGAAGTGGAGGGTCGGCTTGAAACTCCGTGGGGAGGTAGAGTTTCACAATGTATGCTGATGAGTGAAGGGGTCCGGCATCCGGGACTATGCTCGTTACGATCGGGTAAGTTATTGGTAACCTAGAGAAGTTCATGTTTGCACCTTCTGTGTATTGGAACAATCTGAATAAACACCAGAAAAATATTGTAATAAGCATATAGAAACAGTTGCAGCAGCAAAAAGACAAAATTCAGTTTCACAAAAATATGAATGTGTTTCATTCCCTTTCCAACTGATTAAACACAGACAAATATTGACTTATTGATTATATATAAATATGTAAAAATGCAAGAAAATCTGCATCGATCCAAGGTTTTGAAACAAGTCAAACAATACACTACTGTTTGAAGCTTGTTTAACTATATCAAGCTTTAAAGATCGAGTCTTAACTTTTAATCGTCAATTTCTACACCATTAGAAGTGATAATTTGGGTGCTAAACAATTCTTTATTAAATACATATAAAAACCTGATATCACAAGACTACACAAAATAAAATTTATGGGCAAGCCAAAAATGATCAAAAGAATATGCATTATGATTTTATGATGGAAAGAATAAATATTGCTAGAGAGAAACAAAAAGGGAAAAGGGCACCTGTGGAAGCCATTTTTGGTGGCTTTCTCGAAGGAAATATCATCAATTGAAGCAGTCATCCAAGCTGATTCTCTGTAAAATCTGACTTCAAAATCAGATTCTGTGTGGATCACGGTGTACTGTGGTGATTCTGATTCCTTCTTCTTGCATTCGACCCTTTCTGTAATAACTGTTGATATTGTTAATAATAGAATCAAGATTCTTGCACGACCCATTTCCTAGAAATTCGCCCAGTGAGAGAGAGAGGGAGATGATGGAGTGGATTTATGAGTTCTCTAAATTTTTCTTCAACTTCACAAATGGGAGAAACAGACGGGTTGTGGAATTTTGAGGTTAAAGTCGGAATAATTCGAGTTTTTGGTTTGTTAATGGAAAGCGACAATGGGTGTAATTGGAGAGAACCGTACAAATGGAAAAGAAGAGAAAGTTTTATAAACCCCACTGACGACTTTAATATGACTGTATGAAGCGCTACTTGATTATTACACGTTTTTCTTTTTTCATTGGTATATTTTTGTTTACGCAAGTATATTGGGATGGGATGGGATGGACCCATTGTCGTACGATCTAGTCCTTAATTAATTAATTAATTAATAACTTTTTAATAAATTTTAACGATGATTAATGAATTTAAATCAGAGATTTGTAAACTTTAATTAAAAAAATAATAAATCGTAATTAGAATTAATAAAATTTAATTACTTCCTAGTTACAGTTAATTCCTAATTAACTACCACCGAATATAAAACAGACCGCACCCAAATTTTTGTATAATATATAGTATCTGGTGAGATCCAAATTGCATCTTCAATTATAATGATTAGTTTCATCCATAACCTTATCGGTAACAAAACATCATCATCCAAAGTATAAAAAACTTTCACATTAGAGACAACAAAAAAAAAAGCCACAGTTTATGATTGTAAGCAACCAGAACTCTCGAGGCTTCACTACCTGAAGCTAGTTGGAACGGTGTCTGCCGTGAAGTACTCTTCTCTGACCTCCTTCGCCGAGCTAAATCTCACCTAGCAACGTTCAGATATATGTCAGAAACGCGACTTTATACAACAGAGCGACGAGCATGTACACGTGAATGATCACGCTCTTATAGTCACAAGAAACCGCAACAAAATCTTCATATTCATTTGAAACAGTATAAGAGTAGATACTCACCAGTGAGGCATAAGATTTTACTAGGGGCTTAACTAGCTGCCAGAATGGCTTGAATATAAACGGAGCATCTACGAAGAGGACTTGACCCAATCGCCTCGGATAGTAGTAGTAGAACGCGTCAAACTGCAAGTTGAAGAAAACGTAAAATGACTAGCATGCAACGTGAATGTATCCAGCCAAGGATTTCAACTTCCAGTAGAGCTCATGCAAAACATTATTATCATTAAATGACAAGTCGAATAGAGTCAGATTATCTACACCGACGTTCAGACCCAAAATATGGACGAGGAGCTTGTAAAAATATTGGAAAACAGAGTTATTAGGGATTTACCACAAATGTCAAGAACTTAAGATCAGAATTTTGTGCCTGAAACCCACGAAGATCAAGTATGACGAGCACTTCCTTCTTTCCTGCGGGGAGTTTGCTTAGTGCCTTCTCAATCAAGAAAACACACAGCCTCTCGTCTTCAAGAAGTTCATACTCCTGTTTTGATGGATAAGATGAATATCACCACAAAGTTAGCTTGAGTTTGAAGCAAAGCAATAATATTGATTACAGATAGAACTAACGTTTCATCAGAGAATCTGCATAAAGTCAAAATCTTTCTCCTAACAACAGTGCATGTAGTCAGAATTTAGTAACTCGTTAGTCATTTTTATTCCCTTTAACAAATCACCGCAGGAAAGATTCTGCTATCTGACTCTTTAGTAGGTTGTTTTTACTTTCCAAATCCACAATCAAATATCAGAGATAGTGGGCGGATACTAGAGAAAGATAGCCGATAGTTTAGTTGCATACATACCCCTGGAAAATGCTTGGATGCGTCCACTATCAGCACTGGTCTGTCGTGTACATCAAGATAGTTGTGCAGATAAGCTTTTCCAGTTTCTGCTACATGTTTTATTGATTCTTCCGACAATTCGGATACATGAAAATCCCTACGCCAACTCTGTTTTGGTAAAGGAGAAGAATAGATTATTGCTATGAATGTTGATTCTCTAATTTTTTTTTCAATATATAAACAATCATATTGCATAAACACTGATTAATCAAAGAACACTTATTCAGAAATTGTATCCTTTTATAAACTTTTCATCATAAGAAAAGAATTATAAACCGTCTATAAGCACAAGTTATTCAAGGAGAGAAAGAATGAAGAGAAACGAAGCAATGGAAATATAGTCCAACTACATGCATCAAGTAAAATTGGTAGGAAACTTTCCCTAGCAGAATAATTGACGACTACAAATTATACTTACGATGGCTTTAGTCAATTTGGAAACGGTCTCTTCGACGGAAAACTTCCGATCCTTCAGGAACCAAAGAATCATTTCTTCATCATCTCTTCCATATTTGCCCACTGGCAAACTGCTGTTTTGTTTTTCAAGCTTTTCTTTAACTTCTGCCACAAGCTGCAACATTAAAGAACCTAATCAGCCATATGATTTCATTGCATTATCAAAGACATAAAACAAATAATAATTCCCTGATGATGATTCATAAACACTCGTCAAAAGCAACTTTGGCAAATCATACTAAACCACTAATTGAAGGAGCTCTGTCCTTTGTCATCAGACGGGAACAAAATGATCGCCTTAATCGGACTATCACTCTATGTAGCTAAGATCAATCATGTAGTCGTAGATACATTATCGAATGAAGATAAGACTAGAAAGTTTTATTGAAGAATTCAAGAATCACTAAATACTAGTAAGCTTAAAATGTGATTAACATTCTGCAATTCTTCGATTACACGTTAACAAAGTCCCCAGAGGGAATGCTTCTTAACATACGCTAGAAAAACATTAGACGCAAATTAAATCACGTACTTTACCCCATTTTGCAATTACAACACGAAATTCCAAACTTTGCAATTTAAGTTCTTGATTTAATTTGCAGGTTTTCCAAATATAAAAGTTTATACTTTCCTTCAAAGCATCAAAAGTAGTACCATTCAATTCCAACAAAACCTGCTAATGAAAGTTGTACCATTCAATTCCAACAAAACAATAAACTCCATCATCAAACAAGAAAAAGCGAGAAATAGCAGAAAATCTCCAACAAACAAATATTTCGAAAAAAAGGTGCATTTCCTCCAAATTTTTACCAAGACAATCACTATCCACACAAACAAACAGCAGAACATCTCTATCCACTGGAAAACGGCTAATTTCACAAATCACACGACTTATTTATAATTATAATTCAATCAAGATTCAAATGAGCAAGAGGCAGCATAATTGAGTACTTTACGAGTATTTTCAGGAGCCACCGAGAAACCGCGAATGCTGAGTTTGAAAGCCTTCTGGTGACGAGCAGAAACGGTCGCGAGATGTTGAGGCAGAGAAGGCCGTAATCTCAAACACTGCGACATTTCATCGAACAGTTTGCAGTCGCTCTTTCTGGGTTTCACCTCTTCTCTCTCTACAACCAAATTGACTACATCTTCTGCCTCTCAAATTGTCAGTCAGATGAAAGTGTGGCTAAACTTAAGACGGCGCTGAACTAGAGTCGGCAATAAAGAAACACGCTTTTTTTTTTTGTTTATGCGATACTCGACTAAAAAGGCCGAGGCGAAATAACCGCACGATAATGTGACGTATAAAGTAAAGAAATTAGAGTGGAAATTGACATTTATAACTCTTCCAACTATCCTATGCCAAACTTATCATATTATTTCTATCATCAATACAAAAAAAAATATAAATTCTTTATTTTCAGATTTTCTACGCAATAATTAAAAGGTAAGGAGAGAGAATTATTAGAACATTTTTAGAAAAAAAAAAAATTCTAACTTGCTAATAAATCTTTTTTTTTTTCCTTTAACCGAATTTACCAATTTGTGCACTTCCTTGTATGTGAAGTTTGATGAATTGGAATATACTTATTAAAGCGTGGGTGGAATAGTAATTACAAACACTATCATCTACTTATATTTTAGCAATTATAACATCCTTAATTTTTTCAACAATAAAACTACGGGTAAGATGGTCTCTTGTGCAGTTTATTGTTTAATGCATCATACGGTTAGCGCAGTCCACCTTATAACTTTTTTATTTTTTTATTTTAATTAACATGACCAATTATGGCTTAATAAACTCTGATAGTAATTATAAATCTTAATTGAGATTAATAAACTCTAATTAAAATTATTACTCTAATTATAATTAATTAAATCTTAATTGAGATTAGTTAACTCTAATTAATCCTAGTTGCCCCTAATCCTCGTAAATACTCCTAATTATGACCAACCGCACCGTACACAAGTTTTTGCCAACTATGGCAGCACCATTTGCAGTAAAAAACATCATATATGAGTATGACTGCTGGATTTCTCAAGACATCTAATTAACTACACAACTCAGCACAAATAGTACAAACTGTTGAAAAACTATCAAACTTATAATTAACCACATGAATTCCTCATACAAAACAAGAGCTACACAGTGTCAAAGAATCTCCAAGAAGAGGCTTGCTTTTGAATTGAGCCCTGCATCTTTGAGAGTCATACTCATTTCATCAACACCATAAACTTTTCTAGGAAAGTTGGAAATCAGCCTATAATTTCCAGATGCAGTTAGGCCTAACGAATCGATGTATCTAAAAATGGCTTGAATCTTGTCAGTAGACAAGAAGCTGTGTTCCCTCCTCTCACCATTTGGAAAACGAATCAGAATCTGATGATCAAATCAAGCCAAGGATTAGTCTCGAACTCGAACATGATGATCTTGAAGAAAAAAAGGCAAACTATGCTGTTCTTACCTGTGTTACTTCACCTGCTTTTGTATCTGTTTTTGAAGAAGTTTCTGCACTAATACTTTTGTGAGGCTTTTTGTTAACAGATTTTGGAACTATAGCTGCTGAATTACTTGGCTTCTTCTGCTGTCTCTCTCTTCCTCTCTCTCTCTCCTACAAAAGCAATATTAAACATAGTTTTGATGTTTGTTTCTTTTTTTATATGTAATAACTAATGATATATGTGTTATCTGACCTGATCTATCTTGAGAGCTGCTAAATAGGCAGCATCTTGTTCTTCCTTCAGACGGCGCTCTGCTCGTCTCGTTTCTTCAAGATTAGCCCTCCCACTACTCCCAAATGCCTGCCCTTGTTCTTCCAATGTTCTTTGCAAGATTTCTACTAATTCAGCTGGTGAAACTGGACCTTCCATCTGCATAGAAATAAACATAAATCAAGATTAGTATTATAAAAAATCCATCTTTTTGAAGTACTAGAGCAAAACTAGATCAGATTTCTGCTTTTTTACCTGTTGTAGCACAGCTAGATTATCAGCAGAAGCTGGAGCAACAATGGCACAGAATGGAAAACTAGAGACCCTCAAAGTTGTAGCCATTTGTAGACCTTCTCCTCGACTCGAAAGCCCGCCCCAGCTAACAAAATTTGCATCAAGAAACTGCACTACTATCTCAGAACAAAGTGTTTCTCTGCAGAAATTGGGAGTGAAAGGGTGCTCTGGAGAATGGATGTACATGAACATGAACTTGTGCTCATCTTGAGCTATCTTTAGTGCATCCGTGAAACGGCACGCGTAGAAGAAGGGATGTGTGGTTCCATATTGCTGCTCAAAAGTAGACAGAAATGCCCATTCCTCTTGAATCAAAGGAGGTTCTTGAAATGGGAAGTTTAAGGGCTGTTGAGAGTGGAAGTTTTGGTTATGGTGGTTTGAATTTCTTCTTCCTCCAATTCCAAATCTGTCTATTCCTTGGTTCATGGCTCTTGAAAAGCCTCCTAGAAGGTTCCTAGGAAGGCTCACCATTCTACGAACAAGCCCGTTGCACGCCGCCTCTAGCTCCCCCATGGCTCTTGCACTCTCCCTCATGGATGATGACATTTTTTGCTCAAGATTAATGTTAGAGTTATCAGAATTAATCCTAGTCTGTTCTTTTTACTAGGAATTGAAAAGGAATCCTATGTTTGTGTAATGAGATAAATGTGGAAGTGGTTTAGCATTGTCAAACATTCTATACAAATGTCATAATCAACTTTAGAACTTGTCCCTTCCTTTATCAAAGTTGATTCAAAGAGAGGAGAGAATATAGGAACTCAGATATATAAATGTGCCCTTTTTTTCTTTTCTTTTTTCTTCCATTAATTTGGACCAAGATACCTTTCTTGAATAGATTGTTGCTATATGGTAGAATATTAATCAAATTTAATTATCAGTTATGCTGCTATATATATTAGGCCAGAATTTGCAGATAGAGAAATAGACATGCATGAAAGAGTTCTGTTGTCTGAAAAGAAAGGGTAGTTGTAATAAAACAAGTGGAGCTCTACTAATTTATGATGGCAACAAACTTTAATAATTGATTATGGACCTATATAATAATTATATGCCTAATTATCATTTTCTTAGCTTCAAAGCGAAGTAAGGTCTCATTTTTCGATTTGCAGTCTGCACGTAGCATTCGATTAAATATCAAATTCCCAAAATATGATCAAAGATTTGATGATGATCTAAGAAGTGTAGTGGTTGCATGTGGGAAAACAATAATTATATATGGTGCAAGAGAATGCCTTTCTTGAAAGGCAAGAACACTATAATTTGTGTAGCTCATGATTAGTAGCATAGACTAATTGATCACACAAACTCAATTAATACTCTTGCATCTTCATAATTTGAAGAAAAAAAATCTCCAATCTTGATCTTGATCTTGATCTTTCACTCCCAAGAAGATGATAAGCATCCTCTTGTTCTTGCACATTTTCCTATCCTTGAATTCGAACGGGGTATTCTCGTCTCACTGCATAACGACCACCTCGTCTAAAACTTTCCAACGATGCATGATGCTCCCGACCCAACAAGCCTCCATAGCTTGGACATACCACCCGCACAATGCAACTCTTGACCTAGCCTTCTTCGGGAGTTTCATCTCCCCCTCGGGGTGGGTCGGGTGGGGAATCAACCCAACCACCCCCGAGATGACGGGAACGCGAGCCCTGATCGCGTTCCCTGACCCCAATTCGGGCCAACTCGTCCTACTCCCCTACATCCTCGACCCGACCACAAAGCTCCAAAAATCCCCCCTCCTCTCCCGCCCCCTCGACCTCCACGTCCTCTCGTCCTCCGCTGCCCTCTACGGCGGCCGCATGGCCACCATCCACAACGGCGCCACCATCCAAATCTACGCCACCGTCAAACTATCACCAAACAAGACCAAACTCCACTTCACATGGAACCGCGGCCTCTACGTCCAAGGCTACTCCCCCACCATCCACCCCACCGCCATTAACGACCTCTCCTCCGTCACCACCATCGATATCCTCTCCGGCGCGACGGCGAAAACGCACAACAACTTAAGACCACTCAAGATCATCCACGGCGCCATCAACGCCATCTCGTGGGGCTTCCTCCTCCCCCTCGGCGCCGTCTCCGCCCGCTATCTCCGCCACATCCAAGCCGTCGGCGGAGCGTGGTTCTACGCGCACGCCGCCGTGCAAATCTCCGGCGTATTTTTAGGCACGGTGGGGTTCTCCATCGGCGTTAGGCTCGGCCAGCTGTCTCCCGGGAGGGTGTACGGCCTCCACCGGAAGCTCGCCTTCGCCGCCTTCTGCCTCGGGTGGCTGCAGACGCTGGCGCTGCTGTTTAGGCCGAAGACGACGCATAAATTTAGGAAATATTGGAAATCTTACCACCATTTTGTGGGGTATGCATGCATTGTTCTGGGAATCGTTAACTGCTTTCAAGGATTCGAGGTGATGGGAGAGAGCGGTTCTTACGCGAAATTAGCGTACTGTTTGTGTTTGTCGACGTTGATCGGAGTTTGCATTGCGTTGGAGGTCAATTCTTGGGTGATTTTCTGCCGGAAAGCGAAGGAGGAGAAGATCAAGAGAGAAGGATTGTTTGGAACTATTTCTGATAAGACGAGCGGATCCAGCCGCGGCTGAAATTAATTCATTAATCTTTTATTTTTTTTTTTTGCCGCTCGTCTTGTATGTATGTAAGAACAAGTTTTGAGACATGATGGTAAATCATATGACGAAATCGAAGTTTATTTACGTTTTCGGAAACTGCACATATGCATGCAGTATTCTTTGATTCCTATCCGGCCGATTCTGTGGGTGTTGAATAGGGGTGAGCAAAAAAAGTCCAAAAAATCGATCAAACCGATCGACTAACAGTATCTAAATCGGATATGAATTTTTTTCCATGCTATAAATTATAAAAAAATTAATACTTTCCTTTTTATATGTATTAATTATTGAATAATTGGTTAATAGGTCCGATGTTTAGGTTAATATTTATTACAATTTTTTATTTTTTATTTTTTACTTTTTAATGGTTAACCAATCCGATTAAAAACTGCAGTATCATCGATTTTTAATGTTGAAAAAGGGTTGAAATGTTGAACTGGATCTGTGTTATGTAAATGATTCAGCCCAATTTGGCTCTAATGGGCTCTACTAGTCCAGCAGATTATATCTCCACCGACTTTCATAAAATATACTAATACTACTATGTTGTCTATTTATACGACCACGTGTAAGAAACAATAAACTGTACTCCCTCCGTTCCCCAAAAGTGTGGTCCAAATTAGATTATATGTGAGGTATAAAATATTAATTGGACCACACTTTTGGGGCGGAGGGAGTTGTGATTTATCCCCATCGTTGTCGTCGTCCTTAAAAAAAATATTTAATAATATATATATTTTGTGTAATTTTCAAAAAAATAAATAGTAGGATACTCTATATATGCCCTAATAATATGGTTTTCAAATATGTCGGTAGTTACTAGTTATTGTTTTCCCCCTAAAATCACCGCGTTATTATAATCAATATAGCGTCAATTACTACTTTTCTAAAGTAGAAAAGGTATAAATTTCTTTAAAATTCTTTAATTGCAATGCTGTGTGGGGAGAAGATTGATATTGAATTATTGATAGCTACAAGATCAAGATAGGAAAGGATTGGGACCGTACGTAATCATTTGAAGACAACTTTATTTATTTATTTCAATATAAAAAAAAACTATTCTTTATTATTTCAAAGTTCAACTTTATTTACGAGAGCCATACACTTTGCAAGATCGCCAATTAAGTCGAAATTATTGAAGAGTTTATAATTAAAAACAACTGACCTTTTTGGACACGTAAGCATCAAATTATGCTATTTATTTATCATGCAACTAAATCTGAAAAAAATGACACAATTGTAATATAGTGGAACAAGGAAAAATGAAA
The DNA here is from genome assembly GCA_031470985.1 of Agastache rugosa. Classification (NCBI taxonomy): domain Eukaryota; kingdom Viridiplantae; phylum Streptophyta; class Magnoliopsida; order Lamiales; family Lamiaceae; genus Agastache; species Agastache rugosa. The sequence goes on from CM062605.1 coordinate 32,574,227, forward strand.
AGAAAACATAGAATTAATCCAAAACAGAAAAGAGGCATAAATAGCAATAAGCCTTGACAACTTTCAAGATTTAAATATGCACATGACTAGAAATTGTTCATTCCTATGCAAAATGCTTTTGGTATAAAAAAAAAAGTGAAAGCCCCATCAAGTACATTGCCCCCAAACCAAATTTCTTGCTTTTATTTCTTCCATGTCCAAACAAATAGAATTGAGCTTCCTTTGCAATTACACCTCATTTGATGAGTTGCTTTTAGACCAATCCTTTTTTATAAAGGCAACAACTAACATTGTCTTCTTTATTTTCTTGTATAGAGATGATGGGAATTAGGGTTCGTCGTGGGTACGGCATGAGGAGCGCTCATTCATTTTTATACGACCTACTGAAACTTCGTAAACTATTAGACAAATTTCAAAATCCTAATTGTTTATTGCTAAAACTATTCAATTTCATTATCTAGATTGGTTTATAACGTAATTCGTTTTCGTAGGGTCAATCTCACAAGTTCATATGGTGTAAATTCTATCGAATGCATGGAATATAGAGGGGGAAGAGGGACATGTCATTAACCACAAACATCCCATCACATGGTTTGATAATATATATTAGTTAAACCATCACAATCTTGAATTTCTTATAATAGACAACAAGTTGAATTTGTGCTTTTCCACTTGGTAACAAACACTCTTTTAAGATAGTGTAAATAGTGCTTGCATTACAACTCACTTTCTTGCAACATCTGCGCGTGCTATTCTACAATTTTATTTATTTGTTATCATGACCCATAATTGTACCTTTTTTCTTGTGGAAATAATAATTATTTGAATATAAGAAGTATTTTTTTTTTCCTTAAAAGATGTATTTTTTTTTCCTTTTGAGTTTGATTGGTTGTAGTTTTAATTGGAGTATGATGTACATGGTAGTGATTTGCAATTTTTTTCAAGAGTCGAGCGATGGGAGCTGAAGGCCTCGGAACGAGCTAAAAAACATTAATGTTGTCACAATCATTACTATAAATTAAAAATCAGAGCCGAAGGCGGAGAAGAAAAAAAATGAAAAGTCAACGGTCAAACGTTGACCTTTGACCGGTCAACGCTGACCAGATCGGGCGGGTCGGGTCGGGTTGGGTTGAACCGGATGTATGAGTACATCATGATGTACCCAAGTGCAACTCATAATTTAGGTGGTAGGGACATCTTCAACGGTACCACTAACTATATTTATCTAATTAATAAATGCTCTTTTAAAATGTACAGTACTGAGGATGTAAATAGGTGCAATCGAATTAAATATTAACTAATTTTAGATTGACCTGTTTATTATTATTATTATTTTTTTTATAGAGATTGACCTGTTTAATTAAAGTCGAGTTTAGTTGAATATTAGTAAGGTCGAGTATAAATTAAAAACTCGAATATATTTATTTAGTATATGCGTAATGAGTAATATTTAAAGAAAAGTTATAACACAATTGACAAAGAATATGTATATATAAATTAATTTTGAATTTTAAACTATATTTGTATAATATTCTACCTATTTTTTGGTCACAAACTGATCGTGCAAAAATTAATATTAATCAAATTAGATTTATTGAGCTTTTCTCGAATCGAAGTGCAGGGCAAAAATAATATTTAAATTTCAAAAAAGCCCTCATTATGGAGCTAAGTGAAGGCATATTATAATATCATGAGCATATAATTAAGAATCCAACTTGCTTTAAAATAGTAAAAGAACATTAGAATCCTTATCCTCAATTAATCTCCAAATTATAATATAATCATTAATTTACCCTACATTTATCCTATCGAATTAATGCCTAAGAATATATGTTAAAATCAAATCTTTCATGGATGAATATATCAGCTTGAAATCTGATTGAACATGAGAGGAAATCGAAATATAATTTTATTTTTCCACACTTAATTAGTTCAATCTTATTACTTTAGTAAATATAGAGCTCAAGCACAAGCCTTTAATATCCTGCTTGGTAGTTCGAGTCCGACCAATGCTTTTAACCAATAATATCAAATCTTAGTATTGAATAATTTTATTCGAACTCGATCTAAGAAGCTACATATATAAGCACTAAAATAGGGAAAATCAAGACACTAGTTTGAAAAATAAGACCCCCATGCTGATTCAATATGTTTGTACTGTACAACACTTTTCATTTTCATCCATTCTTTATAATATTCTATTATCCCAAACATGAAGCATAAGCTGGCAGTCTTTCCCACTTTTATCAAAAGGAATTTGTACCCAAATAAAATGTCATCAAAAGCAAAAAATTCACTACATTTATTCCTCACATGCCCTCCACACCATTTGATGGCACTAACACAAATTTTGAGAAGATTTTGCAGATTTACCAAATTTTAAAAATTCAAAAAAAATTAATTATTACATAATGTTTGCCATCTGGGATTGTTGAATATATGGGGAATCTCTTCTTTCTGGCCACCCAAAACTTTGCAGAAAGTTAATGTTTCCACTCAGAATGAAAAGAGAGAAATTTAAAAACTGAGAAAATTGTTGGGTGATGAGAGTGACACTTTATGGGCCTATTATTCCTTCAATAAACAGTTTCCTAATTCCTTTGCAGCATGAGAATGTGAGGAGGGGTCTGTCTGAAAAGAAGATATGTAATAATAAAATATAATATAATATAATTGTAATATATGTGTGTGTGTGTTTTAGCAGAATTGCTCCATAACCCTAAAAAGAGAACCTACTATTAAGGGTCTCCATACCTATCTGCTACTAAGTTACTAACACAAAACTAGTGCTAATCCACTTGCTAATTCTATCAATAATCCATAATGGGGCATCTTTACTTAGTTTTATTTATTTATTGCCATACTTTCTTGTTTTGTTTTTGTGCTAAACTAAAAGAGTGATGTTATTCAGCCATAATTTGTCGATTAAGTAAAAATTATCTAATTTTGTTAGATATTTGATTCATATAAAAAGTATGATTATATATTTTATGTTAGTGTTTATATTTTTGGCTTAAATTCTATCATGATTAGTGTAAATATATTTCTTTCTTATTTTTTTGACAAAAATCTTTGTATTACCTTTATTATATCTATCAAGATTTATGTTACATCCAAATCCAAATATATTAAGATAAATTTGTACAAACTAAATATTTTAAATATTATAAGTCATTTAAAACTTAAAAAAATTAAATAAATAATTTTTTTTTGTTATTCAATCACATTATGGCTAGCCATAGCCATAATGGGTTGCTTATTCGATTTACGTACGTATATTGAAATTACATCTCATCTCATATTTTTTTTATCAATGCACGTATCTATTAGTGAGATGTTTCTATCAAATTATTGTATGGAATTTGGACTATAATGGTATTTCCAGAAAGTTATATATTTCCAGTTAGTCGTCGCAAATATTATGGTGACCTTATTTGGAAAACTCTGAGCCATTTTATGATTTTATTTGGGTTTAAACCCAAAATTTGACAACAACTAAAATGGATAGACAATGATGATTATGTATTTATGTACATACTGGCTAGACCATAATTATTATTTAGATATATATTAATTTAGTCAAATGTACAAATTGAATTTGACGGATCGATCATAGTTGGGTCTTTGAATGTATATATTTATGGAAGAAAATAAGCATCTAACTAACCTGAAAATGACATCACATGAAATTGATCATGACGTCAGGCCCAGAATCGGGGACAAGAAATCATGAAATCTGGATCACCATCATTTTAATTTTTAAATATCTAGTACATTTTAAAAGTCGATTCGTGTATTTTTGAAAGAAAAAAAAACATTTTGTTGGTATATAGCCCAAAAGAAAACATCAGTTTACGATGGGAAATCATTTCTGCAAAATTACGAAAAACATAAATTTATTTGAAAAATGAGTGTATTTGTTTACGCTCGAATAATTTATTTCATTAAATTATATCAAAGGGTTTTTTTCAATATTAAACTAAGTAATCTTACTTTACTAGTGAAGATTAAACTTTAACTAGAACTGTTCCGGCAAATATATCTTAAGAGACAAGAATCTTATGCATTAAGACATGCATAGTAGAAAACTAATTAAATTAAGGTTAAAGTAAAGAGCTTATATTATTATTATAAGCAAATTCAAAAGGTCTATTTACAAATAAAAGCAAATTCAAAAGGTGGCAAAATTTTCTCGTTTATAATGCGAGGTCTAACATGCACTAATTACATGCTTTTGATTATAGTTAAGAAGGTCATAATTACCCTATCTGATTATAATGTTTTTATATGATGATTGCAATGTTATTCATTGATTATAATTTTTTACGAGGAGAATTACATCACTCCGTCCCACAAGAAGTGTTCATAGCCGTCAAAATTCGTATATTAAGAAAGTGAAAAATTTTACTGATTTTAGCCCTAATAATTGAATGAAAAAATAAACTAAAGGATTTTTCTTGAGTACAAAAATAAATTTGGTAGCTAGGCATCATTTTCGCATAGAATTTTGATATATGATTTTTATTCAAGGATACAAAATTTTTGAATCTAAACACTTATTAGGAGGCGGACTATCATATAATTAGAGTTCAATTTTCATATAAAAATATATAGCTCCTATATGATATAATTCTATTAGGAGTGTACATATATGTATTACACTCATCTCTCACATAATAATATTTTATTAATATTACACTTCACTCACATAATAATATTATATTAATAAAATATTATATGTAAGAAATGTGTGTACTACATGTACATTCTTAATAGAATTTCATATACTACATGTGAGTTATGAATTAATGAAAGTTAATGTGGTACTCTCAAGAATAATATTAATGTGTCTCATTATTTTTAATGCCTTTTATATTTTCTTATAAGAAAATACTAATTAGTTTGTGAATATAATTAATGAAATTACTAATCTACCCTTTTTATAATTCCAATTGGGTCCATCAGTACTACAGGAGGATCTTTCATTCAAACTTGCAATCACCCAATACAGAAGATGGTCCCACCATTGCAGCTGCATCATAAAACAACCTACATTTCTTTTTACTCTTCTATTTCAGCCCTCTCTTTTGCTTTTTTTTTCCTATTTAAAAAATATGTACTTGCAATTATCTTAATTAATTTTATACAGTAATTTTTAAAACATTTCTATTAACAAGGACTCAAACAACATAATAGGTAAAAAGACTAGAAATATATATCATTTGTACTTTCTTATTTCATTACTTAATTCATATAATATACGCGACGTATGATATGAAATACGAAAAAGAATCCGAAAAATCCGAATCTAGAATATGCAAAAAAGACAAGCTTTAAAGACATGAATGCTTTGTAGGCAAGCAAAGACAAACTCAAACAGTAAAGCAAGAACTGGTTCTTGCTATTGTGGTAAGTTTTACTGCTAAGATTTCACAGCAACAAAACTTACAGCAACAGATATATATGTCAACACTCAACAGGGCTCCCATAAATTCAACTAAAACACACAAAAGAGAGAGAGAGAGAGAGAGAGAGAGAAACACACACAGTGAGAGGAAAAAAAGAATCTGTTGAGCAGTGAATTGGGATCAAATATTTAGAGTGTCAGCTTATAAAACTCCCAAATCTTTAAAATAATAAAACCCTATTGACAATTATGCCTCTCAACCCAACTTGTTAAATGCCTATTTTAATAACCCTCATACACTGAAGGTTCTCCAATTCACTACTCAATACCAAGAAACCAGAATCTCACTCAGTGCGTGTCTGTGTGTGTGTGTGTGAGAGAGAGAGAGAGAGAGCTGTAGTTGCTCTCTTATCTGTCAAATGGGGTCATTTAGAAAATGCTTAGAAAATGGTGAGTGCAGAGAAGCCTGTTCCTTATTTTAACTTTTCCTTTGAATGATTCTGCCACTGGTATTTTCATTTGTGGGCTTTGTATGGATTTACAGATAGATGCAGAAGAGAGTTTCTATAGACAAAAATTTGGAATGAAACATGTTGTGATCTTACAACAAGACAACAACATAAATGCATACAAACACAACAACCTTGTTTAGCTCAACAACAAAACGTAGATTCTGCTCAAATGGCTTCTTCTTCTTCCACTTCTAAAATCCCAATCATTTTCACCCTTGTTGCTTTCCTCTTCATTCTTTCTTCCTCAACTAGCGCCGCGCCGCCGCACTCCGGCAACCGCAACCAGACTTTCCGGCCGCAGCAAGAACTCAACAAGTTGAAGAGAATAAGGGGTTATCTCAGAAAGATCAACAAACCTGCTGTCAAGACAATTCAGGTATTGTCTTGTTTTCTTGAAAAATTATACTACATTGTTTAATGCTTTTTCATATTCTGTTTTCTTGAATTTTTTTTGCTCAAATATATATTTTTTCAGAGTTCTGATGGAGATAAGATAGATTGTGTTCCAACTCATCTTCAACCAGCTTTTGATCATCCTCAGCTCAAAGGCCAGAAGCCATTGGTACTTAACTTAAGCTTAACATCCTTAAAAAAAGTGTCTTGAAATTTTGAAATATGTTCAAAAAAATAAATTCCTTGATTCCCACTTATGCAAGAATCAATCTGATGAATTGCAGGAGCCACCGGAGAGGCCTAAGGGGCACGGTGCAAACGAGTCGATTTCAGAGACTGTGCAGGCATGGATAGCAGCAGGAGAATCCTGCCCTGAAGGGACTATTCCAATAAGAAGAACTACTGAGAAAGATGTATTGAGGGCCAGCTCCATTCGTAGATTTGGTCGAAAGATTAAACGAGGCGTTCGTAGAGATACATTGAGCAGTGATCATGAGGTTTGTGTCAACAAAGTTATATCACATTAGTCCAAGAAAAACATCAAGTTTCTGTTCTGTTATGTTCTGTTCTGTTTCTAGTAGTTGTCTGTATATTATCTTAAATGAAACTCAGTTCTTTAACTATTAGTACATTAGTACATTCCTAAAAATGTACAAAAATGGTTTTGAAAAAAAAAATTGATCCAAGTATATTGATTGATCTTGAATTTGCAGCATGCTGTGGCATTTGTGAATGGTGATCAGTACTATGGGGCGAAGGCGAGCATAAACGTGTGGGCGCCCCGTGTGACGGACCAGTATGAATTCAGTCTGTCACAACTATGGGTCATTTCTGGCTCATTTGGAAATGATCTTAATACCATTGAAGCTGGCTGGCAGGTCTGAGTTGTTAACCTGATCACTAGTACAATGAAATTTATGACTTATATCTGTCGCCTGTCGCCTCAATTAATTGCGCGATTCTCTGAATATGAACGCTAGTGTTAGTGTTTTTGCTGATTGAATCTTGAGTCTCTGACTAGCTTGTGCATAAACTTCAGGTTAGTCCAGAGTTGTATGGAGACAACTACCCTAGATTCTTCACATATTGGACAGTAAGTATCTTGAGTTACTATGTGTAGTGTGATTATGTGTGTGTGTATAATAAGTGATGCATTGTTGTGCAACAGACGGATGCGTATCAAGCAACGGGATGCTACAACTTGCTGTGTTCGGGCTTCGTCCAAATAAACAACAAGATTGCTATTGGTGCAGCAATATCTCCAAGATCAAACTACAAGAACAGGCAGTTTGATATTGGCCTTATGGTTTGGAAGGTATGATTCTTCAATCTTTCTGTTGTCATATCGACTATTATTACACCAATCATGTTCGTGTTTGATTGAACGTACGAACAAACCATTTTTTTCTCTGCTGATTTCAATTAGGTGACTACAGAGTTTCTTAGGTGACCTTCCACATTAAAGAACAGCAGAAAACTTAGTTTCAAACCTCACCATCTTTAGTCAACAACGACAAAACGGATGCGTAGACTAAGACAATTTAGTTAATTAATCCAGTTATATCAATATTTAATTTAATTTCCTACACCTTGCTTTCCACTGTTCCAATAAAAAATGCAAGATTCCCCTCTTTGCAGCATGCTAATCTCATCAAGAATGTGAAAGCAAGTTTTTCTGTTCTGTTTACTGTTTATAGCTACCTATAAAATATTGTTTATTCAGAGATGAAACTAGTAAGATGCACGTGCTTTGCACGACTCAAAGTTTCTACAACATGACTAGAAAGCTTGTTCGTGCAGGATCCTAAGCACGGGCACTGGTGGCTAGAGTTCGGGTCAGGACTACTAGTAGGGTATTGGCCGTCATTCTTGTTCAGCCATCTACAGAGTCATGCTAGCATGATACAATTCGGAGGCGAGATAGTGAACAGCAGATCAATGGGATACCATACGTCGACACAGATGGGGAGTGGCCATTTTGCTGATGAAGGGTTCGGAAAAGCTTCCTATTTTAGAAACTTGCAAGTTGTGGATTGGGATAATAGTTTGATCCCTCTTAATAACCTGCATTTGCTAGCTGATCATCCCAACTGCTATGATATAAGAGCTGGGAAAAATAATGGTTGGGGAAATTATTTTTACTATGGAGGGCCAGGGAGGAATTCTAGATGTCCATAAATGGAAAAAATATATGATTATATAATAGCCATGTAGAGATAACCATCATTTTCATTTTGTCATTTTTTTTTTTTTTCATTTTTGGGTTTTTGGTTGATTCTTTGTTAGATTCTTTTTCAAGCAAGAAAAGTCTCTCATTCTGAGTTCTAACGTGTTCCATGTTCCCCCATTGAAAACTTCATGTAAATGTTTGAGTTAAGAGAGGTGATAATATAGCAGAGTTTGTATTTTCTTTTTCCTTTTTGTGGCATCTTATTCCCATGCATTTCATCTTATATCTTCTTCAAAAGCAAGTATCAAGGACGGAGCTAGAATGCTGCTAACATTTGGCAGACGAGATTACATTTATGTACTTGAAATGAGCGACGAAATACAAAATGAGACCTAAATATAGTGAAAGAAAAAAAAAAAACTGCCCGGGCGGTCGTCGGGGTTGCCTGGAGCTTTATTTTTTTTTAAAATAAATGGCTGTAAATATCAAGAAACACTTAAATTGACTAAATTGCCCTCGGAAACATGTCTTGATGAGTAAATGCAGTTGGGCCAACTATTTGTTCCCCATTGAAATGACTGGTCAGATCTGGATTGAAAAAAATGCATAAAAATAGAATTATATTGGCAAAAATAGAAGAAAAAGAAAAATAAGCATGTGTGAAACGCGTTGAATGCGCTATGGAAACCATTTCTGGCAGAACTCAAGATTTTGAAATTTTCTGCAAAGTATATAATATTTATTTGTGTGGAGATGACTCCGAAAACCAGCTTTCAGACATTAATTTTCCAACCAGACAAAGACAGAAGCAAATAAATACAACAAGTGTATCTTGGTTCGTTTGTTTGTATGTTTAGATTATTAAAACCATTAAATCTCAGTCAACTCAATAATCGATTAATTAAAACTGCTACAACCAAGAAACTGGGTTTTTTCGATAAATATAAAACAATGTCAATATTTTGTCATGTATTACAAGCAAGACTATGAAGATCTGTGTCCAGTTCTTGAAATTGAGGGTTGTCTTAATCTCAGTAGTGATTGGTATAGTGTTCAGTTTTTCTTCCCTTATTTATCTCCCCGGTGAAAATGAATTCAATTGATGGGTTCATTATGATAATTGGTACTCTGCAGTTACACCAACGGTTGTGATTGCATCATGTCGACACGATAACAATCATACACCATTCAACAATAAATATGTGGAATGCATCGGGAGCGGATTTTTCCTCCCTTTCACACGAGTGTGTGTGTAAATAGACAATAAATGTTGAACTCGTGCAAACAATCATGTTACATAAAATCTAGGGTATGACGGCACCGTGCGGTCTATTTAATTAGGAGGGTTAACTAAGGATTAAGTGTAATTCGAAAATATTTAAGAAGTAATTAAAATTTAATAATATCAATTAAAATTCATTAACTTCTAATTAAGATTTATTAAATATTAATTAATTAAAAATTAAAAAAAGTATTAAGAGATAGAGCATAAGATAATACCAGTCGTACAAGTGTCCACGACATCATCATGTAAAGGACCAAGAATTTTGATTAATAAAATGCCATCCCCATTATTAAGTCAAATACTGTTAATGCTACTGCAGTAGGCAATCAAGAATCTTCAGATGTTTGGAAAATGTGCTTTAACAGATAGTAAAAAATGATAACTACTAGTCAAATTTTGTACTTGAATTCCCAGCAGTTGAGCTGCCAATTATGATAGGCAGTGAAAAACTGCAGAAATTAAGATTCCAGCCAATTAACATAAATCTTTTTCATTAAAAAAAAAACATAAATCTTTTTCAGTGTGAAAAAAAAAATATACTCCCTCCGTCCCAATCATATAGGCTGATTGGAGTTTTGCACTAGGATTAAGAAATTATTGGAAATACAAATTATACAAGCAAACTTCCTTCTATGACCTTATTTATTGTTTGATTATGAGTCAATCCAAGAATTGAATAAGGATAAATTAGTAAATGAGTTAAAAAAACATTACTTTTTATAGAATCCATATATTTAGACATCCAAAAGAAATGAGACAACAATAATGGGACGGAGGGAGTAGTATTTAATAACATGCCAAGATTGAAAAGTGACAATTTTTACTACAAGCATAAATTTGGACAATCACAATGACACCATGAAACTACTTTTATTGGTCTTAAGGAGTCAGTAACATGTTGTTCAATTGTCACAAGCTGAATGAAAATTCACTACTTACCTTTCCTCTTATCTGCTAAATATTTTTAATTATATGATTGCTTCAAATAATATGTTGCAGCAAAAATAATATAAATAATGCCAACGAGGACAAAGGTGACAGTCCAAGAAATATTGTACATGCCTTACTACATTTCTCACCAGAATCTGCAGAACGTATTAGGAAATTTCGTACCTTAAACTGTGCCAGGACTCGTCTGGTGAGACCGTGAGAGAAAGGCGACAATGGCATTGATGCAGCTCTTGAAGTTTCTCGACCTAAGGCTCTCCCTCAAGAGCAATGGTTGGTATCAATATGGAGAAGTTACAGCAATGTATTCATCAACCTTTGGTTTCTATTAGTTTGAAGGCATAGTCTAGAAATGTAATTAGATCGTCAGGGTTACAGATGTGAGAACCGAAAGGGTAAAGAACACCGATCTGCTCGTGTTCTAGAAGAGTTTGACTTTGATTGAAATCGACTTCACTAAGGTTATACATCATGCTATAAGTTCTTCCTAAAGTATTGCAGAAGTCCGTGAATGAGTGATCTTCAAGAGTTTCTACGAGATCAATAGCAGCAATGCTGCAATTTTGCCATCCAGCTTCAGATTTCATCTTCAGGGTAATGCACTTGATGTTTTTAAGGTTGAAAAGTAAACACTGAGCCATTCCAGATGAGCTCCAATCGATGAATCCCTTAGAACTTATTAGTTGGTAGAGCAGGACAAAGTTGGCTAACGCAAAGCGAATCAAGAAGATGAAAAAATCTCTAAAATCCATGCCTACAAGAACAAAAAATGCCAACTTGAGATAAGAAAAACAATAATGAAACATCAGCCTTATTATTACCCACTTAAAGTTTAATTATCACTGAGATACATATCTCTCATAATGGTAGAAAATAAGGACACAAAGTCTGTCTTCTAGAGATTTTCCCTACTTTTCAGATTTATTTCATCAGACATATAACACGATACCACAAAATGTGTGCCAACTATAAAAAATGTGTATAGTTCACCAAAATATACCTGCATTAGCTGCGAGATTTCTTTGACAGAGCACCTCAAAATCATCACATATGTCCTTGAGGTCTTCAATATATCCAGCAGCCTCGTGATTTTCTCTCAAAAGCAAATCCCACTGGCAACGAAATATATCATAAAGAATAACCAACTTCATGCAATATATCAACCTTTTCACCAACATTGCTTTTATACAACATACTTACCACCCAAGAAATGTTGTAGGCATTGAACCAGTTGTGATTGATTGATATGGTGTCCTCCTGAAAATCATGGCCCATGTTGACGTTGCATATTTGCAATGTAACGAGGAAAAAAAAGAAATAAACAGCATATCAAAGCTTATTACCAGATTATGAACTTGATGATACCAACCACTCGGTACAAAGATTATTTCATTTCTTTCCTGCGTGCATTCCCACCAGATTGCCTGGACCCATACACATTATAGAAATAAAACATGCAATAAAGTAATGAAAACATTAAGGGAAGGTAAAAATGCAATTTGGTTTGCAACTTACCTCCTCAAATCCAGGGTATTTTGATTTGCAAACATCGTCAAAGATATTATAGACAGCAGATTTCATATATCTGAATAAAAAGCTATAATTTCAAAACACAGAAATGTTATAGATTCAGTGCAGATAACTAATGTGTCAAATATTTTCCTCGTGGTAGCACTTGAAAACATTTCTATATATATATATATATATATACATATAATTAAAATTGATTAATTATTAATTAAAATTAATTAAATATTAGTTAATTAAAAAACATATTCGCATCATACTTATTCAAACCAATAGAAGTAAATATTTGGTTGGCAACTAATGGTTCATGTTTGAAATAAATTATTAATTAATATATTAGAAAAAAAGGCATTAGATGAAAAATATCATGATTAAGAATTGGACCAGAAGATCTTTACTCTTACTCTTAATCAGATATAGTTCTAATGTTACATGGCAATCTTTTCCTTTCAGATATTAAACGAAAGCAAGTAAATTGTCATAATCCATCCATTCCCTTACTTTTGTTCTCGAACATTGCCATACTACCACTGAGTTATCATAACAAATTGACAACGAGTTGCTCCGCAACTAATAATAAATGAAACAGTGTTCATCCTCACCTGTCAAACACAAGGTGATGTTGACTTGGACGAAGAAAATACCACTGTTTCCTGCCACATACATTTGCTGACCAACTATATGATCTGAACACATCAGCATGAAGAGGAGTCCAAGTACCTGCATTTGGAATCAAAAGTTTCACTTTTTTCTCCGACGTAAAACATATGGCATAGATCGAAGACAGATCATATCATAATCCGAGAAACAATAAGAATTCTTGAGTTTATGATCAAACCTTTTGCTCCCATATACACAAATCGATAGTCAGAGCAATTAATTTCATTCCTTTCTTGGTAAATCTCAGGATCATCGTGCATATGATACTTATCAAGATACAAATTCAGCCAATCATCGAGGAAAAAAACTGGTGTGTTATAGGCAACATAATCTGGGTACTCCTGAAAACATCCAATTAGCAAGATTACAGAGGAATGATACGAGTAATGAAGTTTCTATAGATAGCAAAACAGCACCATGATTTCACTTCATAAACTTAAACATAAGTACCATGAGAGATAAATATCAAAGATTCCACGCATAGATGCCTTACCCTTAGAAGTAGGGACATTGGACCTGGAAAAAGGAAGAAGAATAAAAGAAAAACTTATACTTCTCCTTTTTCATCGGTTCCTATAATACTTGAAGTTTCACGAATCACAACTAAACAAAGAATAAACATTGACATTGATTAGCTACGACTAGAAAAGCTACCGGAAGACCAAAGTGTAAGAGTTCGAACATATAATAAAATAATGGATATCCAAAATATGAGCTTCTACCTACTATCGAGCATATTAATGAGAGCCAAAGAAAACAACATTTTTACATAAAAGAAACAAACATGCATGAAAATTGCAAGTTATGATAATAAAACCAAACAAAGGACCTCGAAACTTCCAGCATTTGGAAAAACTCGACTAAGGAACCTCAATTCCTCTATATAATAGCGAATTAAAAATTATGTTTACTGACTACCAGCATTTGGAAAAACTCGACTAAGGAACCTCGACTGCACTATATAATCGCGAAATAAGAATTATTTTTACTGACTACCAGCATTTTGAGAAACTCGACTAAGGAACCTCGATTGCACTATATAATCATGAATCAAGAATTATTTTTACTGACTACGAAAAACTCAGTCTATAGTGGTCACCGGAAAAGGCTTACGCATCAAATTCAATAGTATTTGAAGAATTAAATAAGTCGTATCGGGAAAAAAAGAAGAACAAAGTTGAGGAAAAAACACACCTTAAAAAAATGCCAATCCTTCAAATACAACAACGGCTTTCCATCAGCGCCGCCATTATCAGAGCTCGAGCTATCAATCCAATGTTCAATGAATTCGGAAACCGACATTTCCAACCTCTTATGATCAGTGAATTCCCTCGTAGCACAATCCGCAACCTGAATAAATTAGACGAGCAATCAGCAACACCATCCATCAATTTCCGAAGAGCAGCAACGATAGTGAGAGTTACCTGGACTCTGGAGCCGCCGAAGTGGTCGGAGACGAACCGGAGATTAGGCTTTCCGTCGCCGGAAACCCAGTCTTTGCTTGCCCGCCAATCGTCCGTGAGCCCGGTTAGGATTACGGGCAGGTTTTTCTCGAGATATTTTTCGACAAATTCGGCGTAGGTCAGCTCGTTTCCGTTCACCTTCTCCACTTTCCCTCCGATTTTCAGACCCATTCTCTCTCTCTCTCTCTCTCTTCCGTCGCCGGCGTAGGCAAACTTGTTCAGACTAAAGAGCTAAAAATCGTCCCAGTGGGGATGGCCTAGCGGTGGAGTGGTTGCCTGTTGTGGCCAAATGGGTCGAGATTTCTCTAGCGAAAAAAATCCTAGGTGGGGTGTGTGAGTATTAATATTTGTAATGATATTCAAAAAAAAAAAAAGAGCTAAAAATCGTGTTACGACTTTCGGACTTTTTTCTATTACATAAAACTTGAGTTTTATTTTACTTTCAAAATTTTAAAAATAAATCTTGATTTTTTTATTTTTTTTTTTAAACCAATAAATCTTGATTTTAAATCGTGAAATCTACCCAATATTTTCTAGAAGAGAAGAGCGTTGAATAATTTTCATTTACACGATTTATTAAAGAACTAGTATGTTTTATTCATAAGGTTCAAAAGCAAGAAAAAATGGCGGGCTAATCTCCTCTCTCTCTCTCTCTCACACACACGCACACCCAATCCTCACTCTCCAGATCAGCGATTTTCACTCAGTCAGATGCAGAGCTCCGGGGAGAGCATTGTGCTAACACAAATGGCCGAAAGGCGATTAGTGTGTGAACGGGAAATCCCGATTCAGCAGCGGAGAGTGGACACTGCGCTCGCCTCTCATCGCCAACTCTTCGATTCCGCTAAGTCTGAAGCCCAGAATACCATTCAGCTTCAAGGCAATCTCAATTTCTTCATGTTTGTGTGTGCATTTTTTGGACTTGGATGATAGGGTTTAATTTGCCGATCTATCTTCATCTTAGTTTAGAGTTATCTTTCGTTAGGGCAGATGAACAAATAATGATTTTTGTTAACTTATTATGAATTTTTGAGATTTGGGGTTAATTCTAGAATTTTGTGGTTTCTGAGAAGTCTTTGTTGGAGTTATTCTTGAATTTGGTGGTTCTGTTTTTTGTGGCAGAGAAATTAGGAAAGCTAAAAGGGGAATTGAGAGAAGCTGAGGATGCTATGGTGAAGGCGATTGCTGGTATCGCTCTCTTTCTCTGTTTTAATGCAGCAAATGTTTATTTTTCTTAAAACAGTATTCTTTCAACTGGTTTGTATTTTTTCGATATGATTTTCTGCAACGAGGTTGAAAAGATTCATTTTGTAATGCAGAAAACTGATTGTGGCCTTCAGTTTATTATTCCAAACTACATTCTGCTTCTATCTTCAAGTGCCTTAGTGATACAATAGAATTATGCAAAAAACTGTGTGATTGACCTGCTAGTCTCTCAATATGGATAGATAGTTATCATTGGGATTGATTGAACAAGGTAGAATTAGTTCTCTGCTAATACTGCATCATTCAATTGCTGAATTCAGTGAATAAACCATATTCTTTTCATTTAATTTACATACATCAAGTAGACTCGTGTCGTTAGAGTTTTGCCAGTCTATGTATTGATAGGGTGCTGTGTTCTCAAAATGATCGATAATTTTTGGAATGGATGTTCATCAAATACTTGGAGTGTCAATACACATTCACTGATGTCAAATTTCAAATATAGTTCTGTTTAAAATTACTAATCTCCACAGTAATTTGATTAGATCCATACCATCTCGAGGGACATCTTATCAGGAATTAAGTACAAAAGTGACATTCACAAATTTATCATGTGCATTTATGTTTGATCAACTTCACAATGTGTGCAATACCTTTTCCAGAATTTCATATAAAACAGGGATTATTTCTTTTGATGAACACATTTAACGACATCAGCTGAAGATGGTTCTAATTAATGTTGACAATAAAACATTTTTATCTGCTAATTTGTTTTAGTGGGTGTACTGATCTTCTTTTCATTACCACATTTGTAGTGAAGACTCGGAAAGAGGCAAAGCGGATGGCAATCATGGAGTCTGTGTCTGTTATGAAAGCTAGAGTTGAAGAATTAAAAGGAATTGTGAAAGATCAGCGGGAAAGAAAAGATGAATATGCTGCTATTATATCTCAGCAGTCTGAAGGTGTGTTTTCTAATATTCTGACAGCAATTGTTTGCTTCCATAAGTATGTATTACAACATTATGCTTGAAATTGGGCTTATTAGTTGAGTCGCTGACATTGTTTTAGGAAGTTTACATTTTGGTTTTTAATAGGCAATGAAGATATGAAATAGTAACCATAAATGAAAAATGTATTGATTCATACATAAGAATTTATTCCATCAAAATCTGAACATGCAGACATCCAGGAATACCAAAACAGTAGCTTTTACTCTTATTCAAGCTGACTTTTCATCTTCTTTTTTCTTTTGGAGAATAGCAATGACGGCATGCAAGGAAAAGTCTCATCAAAACAGAGAATACAAAGAACAAATAGAGGAGGCTATTTCTTGGTATAACAGGGTCCTTGGTTTTCGTATTGAATGTGGACTTGGTATAAAACTCTTGAGACTTGCTGAAACTCTTAGACATCATTTTCACCAAGATTATATTTCTTATCCATTATCTCTCTCCTAGGTGTAAAATTCATATTCACAAATATTAGTCCAGAGAACCCAAATGAAGAGTACTCCTTTGTCATTCGTCATGAGAATGAGACCTACAGCTGTAAGTAATCTGCTTTTGGTTGATTTTACTTCTTTGAGCAAAATCTTATCATTTTGTTATTGGAATTTCTGTTTAGTGCTCAAATGCAATCCACATCTGAGCGGGACAAAAGAGTTAGTTAATGAGTTAAATAAAAGCAATGGACTATTCAAATTTGTGAGAACCATGAGAGAGAGGTTTCAACAAGCTGCAGCACAGGGTACGTCCTTGTATCTTTATGTCATCTCTTGTATAGATATCTAATAAAGAATTGTCTAAAATATATCTCCTTGTTTTTAGCAGGTCAGTTTTCGAAGAAGACATATAATGACTATCCAGGGGTTTCCTCGCATAGCTCGTCTCTTGATCAAGATTCTTCAATGATTTCAATTTCTGCTCCAGTAGCTTCAGTTTCAACTGATCACAGGCATGAATCTACCCCAGAGAAAGGACTACTACAATATACTGATTCTAATAGAAAGTCGAGAAAAGTTGGCAAAGGAAATCAAGTTGAGTCTCCCAGATCTGCTTCTTCTGTTCGCCGTTCTGCACGTCTGAAGGTAACTTGTATTTACAAAACTAGGGCATGAAATGTTGGACAATACATCAGTTCTTGGACTTGTCTTTTAAATTGGAGATAGTTTTACAACCTGAAGCATTTTGACTAACCTATATCTGCAGCACGTGTAACACATGCAGTTCTAGTATGTTGGTTGCTAAATCCTAAGTATGTGATAATTAACTGGTTTTGCGTTGGTAGAAAATTAATATAAGGATAAAACAGCATATGAAATTGCCATTAGAAATGTTATGATAACATGTGGTCAGCGACTTCGTTCTTGGCCTCGTTGGCAAAAGATCATTAAATGCTAGCATATGTTGCAATTTTAACTGCACTTGTGGATCTTTTCCTACTTGAACTGGTGTCTTTACGCTTCCTGTTCTGTTTCTGAATGTATAAATCTGGATTTTTTGCAGAGTAAAAGTTGAAGATTGTCTCAGCTCGATCAAATCACAAATACTCACTCACCTTCTCAGTGGCCATTCTGGGATGTAAAATGCGTCTCTTCCTACCTATATTGCTGAAGGGTAGCTCTATCGTATGTTCTGTATAACCAATTAGTCGTGCAAGCTTCTTTGCAGGCAGTAGCTGACGAGTTAGTGATGCATGACGCCGAAGGCCACATTAGTGTGCTATAATAGCTGATGCAGTATGTTTTAATTTTCTGTCGAAACTGTTGGAATATGAGCATTTGCTACTTATATAGATGTAATTAAGTTATATATTTTTAATGAAGTGTACAATGTTTGAATGTTTCTGTAATGTACTAATACACAATTAAATTCGAGGTAGAAATTTGAAAATGCATTTTTTTCTTTCTGGTCACATTATGCTTGTTCAGTTTATGTGTTTCTTAATTCTGGTTGTGTTGATCTAGAAATGTATTAACCTTTTTCAAATATTTCATCTTCGAGGAATCTATGCAGAGTTGGTGTGATGTTTGTTATTTACATTATGCATTACAATTTCTTGTAATCTCGAATTTGGATTTCATATTAAGCTGAGTGGACAACTCGATTGAATTAATATTATTTACTTTCTATTCCAGAATAAGTGTCCCATACCGTTAAAGATCATATACCAAAAGGTGGGTAAATTTATGTTTTTACTGCCGAACTAAAGAATTTGTATTAAGTACAAAAGAAGTGATGCATTTTATTGTGCATGAACAAATAATTATCACCCACAAATTTGGAAATTCATCTAAGGCTGAACAGTGCCCCTGTGCCTTTGGATACAATGCTTGTATTATTTACATGCCTAAATGCCATCTAAGGTTCAATTTCTTCCACAATCTTCACCACCTTTACCCGTCGGCAGCAGAAATCGCCGGTGCAAGATGGCGCGCGTCTGCTTCCATAGGCGCCGTGCATTGCTCCCATCACTCGCGAGGGCGGAGCAGTGGTTCTCGTTGCAGTCTGCGAAATACTTGCCGCTTATGCCGCCGAGTCGAGGGCTCAATGCAACATAGCATGTTGTGGCTGCGCCCTGCACCAGAATGTCCCATATCGAGTGAGTAATGAAAGTTCGAGCAATTCACATATAGGTTCAATGGCTCTTCTAGCAATTTGGATTAACTATTTTGACATTATGAGGATTAAAGGTTTCGAAGCACCGGGCTGGCCTGGCCCGAGCCCACCAAAAATATTACGGCCCAGCCCAGCTCGAAATCGGACTAACATGTCGGGTTGGGCCTGGCCAAATTTTGATATCTCTAAAGTAGATGATTCTAAGAAATGGATTACAAAAGAATTGCTAGTGTTTAAGATTAGACTAACTATAATCAAGAAAATGATTTCAAGTTTGAATATGTTAAGATGAATATTAAGTAAATTTGATGAAAACAAGGATGTAAGGACAAACCTGTGATGTTGACTTGAGCAATTTGGATGCCACAAAATATAGAGAATCTGAGAAAATATTCCAATGATGAGTCAGGACAGTGAGTGGGATTCAGTTATGTTTGCTTGGATTATTACATGCAAAAAGATGGACAAATCAAATCACATTTAAAAAAAAAAAAAAGAGAGAGAATATTTGCATGCCTGTAATAAAGCCTCTGTAATCTCTGGTAATTCCAGTCTTGATAATCCCAGGATGGACAGCATTGATTGTCACATTTGCTTTTTTTGCCTGAAAAAATTCCAAGAAATATAAAAACAAAATAGGTCAGAACAAATCTATCATCATTTTTTCCTTTGTCTGATGTTGGCTTTTTATAACTTTTTTGTCAAAAATGTACTAATTTTTATTAATTTCTTGGTGAGGTTTGTACCTTGAGCTGTCTTGATAGTTCCTTGGCATGTAAAATGTTGGCTAGTTTTGATTGAGCATAAGCTCTGGTTCCATTGTAGCTGCAAGGTGCATAAATACTAAGCTCAATACGAAGTTTAGGCGAACAGTCTTGTAGATGTTACACGTAGTGACATATACGCATAAAGATATATATTTATAGTGTAGCATGGATAACGACGTCTTGAATTACCTTTTCGGGCTGATCAATTTACTGAAGCAAAAGTGTTTGCTGTTCACCCAATTGTGAATAACAGATGAAACATTCACTATTCTCCCCTCAATGCCAGATTCTGCTGCTGTCTCCACCATTTTCCCCACTAGCATTTCTGTCAGCAGAAAATGACCTTCCAAATACAAAATAAATTTCAATTTTTTTCTTCCTTTATTTTTATTTTTTTGCTTTTGCATGTTTCTTGATTAAACTAAAAAAAAAAAAAGGAGAGAGAGGGTGGGATAAGAGGAGACTATTACCTAAATAATTTGTGGCAAAAGTAAGCTCAATTTTGTCCTCAGAAAACTCTAGTTTTTGTGAATATTTGCCAGCATTGTTTCTGCAAGAAAATAAATATATGATATAATTGCCATGCACTAGAAAACCACTTTGAAGAAAAGACAACAACAAATGTACAAACAAACAATATACAAAACAAAAAAAAAAAAACACATACATGAGGATATGTAGAGGCAATCCTAAAGATAAGAACTCAGAGCAAAATCTTTGGATTGAAGCAAAAGAGCTCAAATCTATCTCCAATATGATAATCTCAGCTTCTGGGCTCTCTCTTTGTATATTTTCCTTCACTCTTTCTGCCTTCTTCAAATCCCTTGCTGGGATCACTACTCTCACACCTCTCCTTGCCAGCACTCTTGCTGTCTCTGCACCGATGCCCGACGTCGCGCCTAATCACCACACAACACATCATTCCATCATTTTAATGATCATAAAGTTTTTATTTTTATTATGAGAAGCAATATTTTTTCATGATGTGCAATATTTAGTGATCATGGCCTTATTAGCAGTACATCAAGAAAAAAAAACTATGTCAAACTATGAATCTTGGGATTTATTACATTCTTAAATTTACAAAAAGGCAGCCATTTGTAAGAATTAAGAGTTAATTAATTAAACCACTTTTCCGTAGCTTCTTGTGTAAGTGGAATACAGAATGTGAATAAGAACAGGTCCACACAGAAGTACCTTAACTCAATCAATCTTGTCCAAATGCATGCAGAGAGAGAGAGAGAGAGAGAGAGAGAGGCTGACCAGTGACAATTGCAGTGAGATGAGAAGAAGGCATTGAGCAGAAGCAATCATCAGCAACTTGTTCAGCAGTAGTTTTGGAGCCATAGCCACTTGGGCCAGCAATTCCAGCCAAATATTTCAAAGTAGCCTTCATTTTTGGACTAAGATTTTGTACCTTAAACTCCAAGACTCTAACAATTGTGGAAATCCAAATATATATAATAGACATCAACTTTGATGAGGCATCCCATGCACCCTCTCTAACACGTATTGTCGCGTGCTACTACTCGTGTCTCTATTTATCTCTCTCTCTCTCTCTCTAGATAATGAGCAAACGTGTGAC
Source organism: Agastache rugosa (assembly GCA_031470985.1). Classification (NCBI taxonomy): domain Eukaryota; kingdom Viridiplantae; phylum Streptophyta; class Magnoliopsida; order Lamiales; family Lamiaceae; genus Agastache; species Agastache rugosa. The sequence continues at coordinate 32,595,767 of CM062605.1, forward strand.
ATACGTTGCTCGTTGGAAGTAAAAAAAAGAGAGAAATTAACCAAAAATCACAATATAATTTTTTAAAATTTCTGTGGCATCCATACATATATAAGTAATTTGATGGGTAGAGAGATGAAAATTTTGTAGATTAATTGGAGCAGAGTTAGGTGGTCCATTGACTAGGTTGATGATTTATGGAGCATGTAATTGTGAAATTCCACTGTTGAGGCCAGTTTTTTCTAAGTCTATAATAATTGTTGTCTCCCTTTATTTGATGCCTTTATTCTTTTGGTGGGCTGTTGAGATTATTGTTTTGGGGCACATTTTACTGTTTCAGATGATGTTTTGTTCAAACCTTAATGCTGATTGCTAGGGTTTCATAATTCACAATATACATGGAGAGAGAGGATTAATTGTGTTCACTATCTATATTTGTACTATATATATGCTTCATCTTTCTAATTTTCTTTTTCTTTTTCTTTTTTTGTCGTTCCGGTGGGGATTGAATGTCCATTTCTCTCGGACGAAGCGTAAGCCACATATGCTTTATTAATAATGTTTTTATACACATAAAATGACTCGTTAATTCGTGAAATAAAAATATGAAAATAAATAGATAAACGTCTAAAAACTCTATATTGAGTTGTTTATAATTAAATTAAAATGAATTAAATTATTCTGACTCTCGATTTCGATTCGAGTTTGTGCAACCTACACCTCACCACAATGTCACCGTCGACGGACCATCCCGTCCTTTTCTTACGGTCCTTGGGTCGGACCACTGGATCCTTCGTGGCTAAAATATTTGTAGGCCATTTTTGAGATTGGGGATTTAAGTATAAATATTAATCAAATATTAAAACTTCAGAAATTGGGGAAAGGCGCTTTTAGAAATCTTCATACATCATATATGATATCCCATTGCCACCAAATTATATTGAAATATACGAAAATACCCTTAGGAGGTCAAAATCAAGAGTTTTTTTTTCATCTTTTTTGAACTAGACCTAAATATACTATGACTCACCAGCTACAATCAAATTTTAACCACATATTCTTTGGTACAATCAAGGATAATCAAGATTGATATTTTTTATATCATATACACATAGACCTTTTTCTCTTCTTTTTCTTAACATCTTTATTAGACGGATTTATGTATTTATGTAATACACTTAATACTTTTAAACTTGGCTTCAAAGCAAACTAAGTATGAACAAAGGAAAAAAAGGGAATAAATATGGTCTTCCATTATTATTATTATACTTTTTTATTCTTTTATCTTTCAACTTTTCACTCAAGTGGTTAATGAAAATGTCTCTAAATTGACAAAATTGATATGATAAAAAGGAAAGGGAGTGGGCTAGACAATTACCCCTCACACGTGTTCTTCTCCAAAAACCCATAATTGTAATTGGCCCTTAAGTCAAAATAAACCAATGGTGAAAATTAATCCATACAAAAGTTTTATGGTCACTCGTGAATTCTTTCTTTTTTGGAGTCAAGAAACCATGAGAGCGAAAATGAATAATTAAATTACAGTGCTTCTCTATCATTATTGAAAAGCTTCCCTTACACAATGCATTTGGAAAAATTTAATTTTCGCACGAAATCTTTTATATTTAAATTATGTATAAATTTATATTTTATTATATCGATATGTGTGTACAATATATTTCTATGCATTATGTATACTATAATGTTTATGATCAATGTACATTGACAAATTAAGGTAAAATATAATAAAATAATAAAGAACAAAGAATTTCGTTTGATCTGAAATAGACATCGTGAGAGAAAAGGGGAATTTGTAGAAGAAAGTAAGGTATGGGTCCTGGGATTTGTAGTTGGACTATTTCCATGCTTTTCTAAAGTAGGCAAATAAAGTTAATTAAGTTAGCTTATCAAGAAATTAACTTAAAAAAAATTAGTTGAAGAAATATACCTAATTGGTTGTTAATGGGGGGAGGGAAACACAAGAAATAATAGTAATAATTTGGATTTTCTTATTTCAAGTGATATTTTGTTAGATATTTTATCTTTTTAGACACATGCACGCCCTTAAACATAGAATTCAGACCACTTAAATTTTCAGCAATAAGAATAACTGGCGGCTCATATTTTTTTTATAATTGGGTATAAAAAACAAAAAATAAATAAAATTGGACGTATACAATTTTATTTAATTATGAAAAAGTAGTAATGATGTGGATAAACCAATACTAGATTTTAGTGGACAAAGTACTTTTGTTGCGTGCGTGCAAGAAGGAAAAGAGAAAAGAAAAGAGAATAAACCCATAAATATATATATATATATATAGATATATATATACTATTATAGATTTCAAAAAAATTTGTTTGAAATTAGTGTAGGAAAAATTAATGATGTCGAATGTTGGATGTTCGAAAAAGAACATTAATTGAAGTTGACTGCACAACAAAGGGTAATGCAAATTGGCCCCATTAGTTCCCCATTTACTACACATCTTTCATCAATATGTGTCTATATTTAGAGCCACCTCTCATCTATTTCTTTCACATGTCATCTTCTTGCTTCTTTCTATTTTTCATTTAATTTCTAATATCTAAAAAAAATAAAATATGATTACATATTTTTTATTTATGTGTTATTTTTTCTTCGTAATGCTATTTTCATGTGTAGGTTTACGACATATATATGCAGATTCAATGCATGCATGTCGAGGAGGATGTGATAATATAAACTTGTGGGATGATATGAATGGTAATTTGTACAAATTTTAAAGAGTATTTGTGAATAAATAGTTATGATTTTCTTTCGGTTACGCTCCCCTATCAATTGTGGACACAATTAACGTGCCCACTGGTGATGTGGAAATGCCACATAAGATAGAAAGTCAACCTTAAAAACAACCATTTTTAACTCTAATATAAATTACTAATAATACTAACTCATTTTATAGAAATATTGTTTCATACTAACATATATAAAAAGTTTACCCTAATTTATAAAAACAGAAAAAAAAAAAAAAAAGTGAGGAGACCGTCTGAAAATGGTGGACAAACACCTTAATTAATCCTTATGGGATTGTTGGCAAAGAGGAAAATGTGAAGAAGGTGACCAATTAGTTGTTCTTGGCGGATTAAGGCGTAAATTAAGATAAACTTTTTTATGAATTTTATGAAACAATAATTCTACAAAATGAGTTAGTATTATTAGTAATTTATATTAGAGTTAAAAATGATTGTTTTTAAGGTTGACTTTTTATCTTATGTGACATTGTCATATTACCGGTGGACACGTCAATTGTGCCCACGATAGGTAGGGGAGCGTAACCGGGTTTTCTTAAAGGTATAGGACTTGACATGTGATATTCAAGAAACAATGTGAAAAGGAATGACATTTTAATTAATGACATGAAAAGTTAAAATTTATCAAAACTTGTTAATTATCTACATAATTTTTTTTTTTGGGCAATGAGTACCTACTAAAAATATCACATAATTTGTTATGATTTTTTCAACTAAATTAATGTGTGAATCGGTTGGGAGTCACTTTTACAGTGGAAATCAGACCTTTTTTTTTTCTTTTTTCTTTTTTTTTTACTATAGATCGATTAACTTTTAAGTTTCAATTATAGCCCACTAATATGCCGACAAATCACATCAATTATTCAATTAAACGCAAAAATGACATAAAATTATGCCTTAAATTAGTCATAAACACTATCACAATCAGTTACCTAATTAATCAATCAAAGTAAACTTTTCTTCGTCCACTATACGGACAACTTGCTTGAAAACAAAAAGAAAACTAAAACAATTCAAACCTTAAATATTTTTTAAATTACTATATGCGTTTCATACATAGAAAAAAATCATATTCATGCACAGATATTTAGTACTACCTCCGTCCTATTATTGTTGTCTCATTTCTTTTGGGCACGGGTATTAAGGAGAATGGTGTTTAAAGGGTAAAAAGATAGAAAGTGGCGGAGCCCATAACTTTTTGTGAGAGAAGCATATTTCCTTTTATGGAAACAGGACAAGAATAACGGGACAGTCCAAAAAGGAATACAAGACAAGAATAATGGGACAGAGGGAGTAATACTTACCCACACCAAAAAAAAAAAAAAATCTTATCTGTTTATATATTAGATTCTGGACAAAGCAAGTGCTACCACCCATAATACCAATGGCAAAAACCAAAAAGTGACTGCATTTTATCATGCAACTTAAGACCAATAAATCCAATTATTATCGAAGCTTTAATTCGCTTAATAAATTAATTAGTGTACCTAGTAAAATTAGGTAGGCATGATTATATTATTAGGTAGCTTGACTTTTAGTATATATATATATATACAAAATATATTTAATCACTATTTCCAACCTGAATTGATGCCTATCAAAGTCCTAAAACCGATTAATTAACATTCAACACCCCCCCCCCCCCCGACAAAATATAACATTTTTCACATCAATCATTCCCTCCTACAGTTTCATACGCCTTCGCATAAGATTTTTTTTTTTTATTTGCAAAAATTATGTTGATATAGAAATCTTTTTTTTGAGAAAACACGGTTAAGTTAATTCGAGTACTGGATTAAAGTTATTGGTTGGTTGTATTCTCAAAAAACAAAAAGAAACAGCAGCTATTGATCTATGAAATGAATATGTCTACTTCTATAATCATTTAAACATTTAGTATAGTAATAGTTTTTGTAGCTTAATTGGTATATATAGTGAACATCATATTAAATAACGTTTTTCTAATCGAAATACTCAAATTGTACCATAAATATGTGGGCAGGTTGAAAGAGTTCCGAATAATAAGGCTATTAATTAGAAATATGTAACAAATAATGCAAAAAAAAAGAATTAAGAAATCACGTTCTTATGATAAGGTATGTATGAATATTTTTCCTAACGTTCTACTCCCTCCGTCCACAATAAATTTGTCATATTATGGATGACACGGGTTTTAATAATTTGTTGGTTGATTGTATTGTGAGTGGAATAAGGGTCTCACTTTTATATAGTTTAAAATTGTGTTGTGAGTGGAAAAGTAAGTGAGGTGTGTGGGGTCTATTACTATAAATATTTATAGTAATAGATGTGACAAATTTTTCGTGGACGGACAAAAAAAAAATTGTTGCAAATTTTTCGTGGACGGAGAGAATATAATATATGTTCAAATATGCATAATTAAATTTGAAGACTTACAACGATGGATTCGAACAATATATGCTCTACTACGTGATTGATTAAATTAATTATCAATAACTCACCGATTTGCATGTCACTTAAAATATTACTTGAAAAATTATTAGGGTCCTCCTATGCCCAATCATCAAGTCATGCGCTGACCAAATTAAAAATACATAAATTCTTAAACTCTGAGGTTATATATTACTTGAAAAAAACTTTTAATTATTTTTTTTAAAAGAAACTTTTAAAATTTTTGAACATATTTCTTCGATAGCTTTTACGTGGACGTGTATTAATATATATATATATGTGTGTGTGTGTGTGTGTGTGTGTGTGTGTGTGTGTGAGTGAGTATATGATGACTAGGGCAATAAAATCTTAATGCTCACACCATAAAAAAAAGTCAGCAATAATATAATCATATTAATGAGTGGTAGCCTCACGTGCTATGTGTCATCCGTGGGGTGACATATCAAAACACACATCCACCGATCCACTCACATACAACTCTTCATTTTAGTGTGTGTATCTGTGTGTGTTTATATATATATCTATATTATATAAATATAAATGTTTTTAAAAAATATTTTTTGGGGGTGTAATTATTATAGCAGTAGAGGTAGAGCCAATCAAGGAGAAATCTAAAGTTTTGATTCACTGTTAGCCCATCGATAGATGTGACATGAATTTATATAAAGGGAACTAGATGTTATTTATATAAGTAATTTAAATATATATATATATATATATATATATATATATATATATCAGTATTAGAATCTGAACTTAACGCTTGTGGAATTAAGTTAAAAGTTTACAGATTATAGAGACTGATGTTGGGTTATACAAATGCATTTGTGTTACATTACATGCACACAAAATAGTTTTTTTAATCTTATCTATTGTTGAAATTAACGGTCTAAAATTTTCAGCATTACCCAATCAAGGACAAAGACTCATGCACGGATATAATAGTTTATTTTAAAATTTTGTCCCTATATTAGAAGATAATTAGTATCCATTAATAATACGTTTTGTCTAATCTAGGACCTATCTATATATATAGATTCAATGTTTTGTCTCATTTCTCTTTCCCACAGACAAGATATAGTAGTCTCTTATAATCTTAAGTGACAAGCTGAAATGTTGGACCAATTAATTCAACTTTGTTCATAGCATATATAGCTTAAAATATTAGCAACAAAGTTTGAAATTTTTCTCAAGTTGTGCATTTGAGTACTACTTTATTTAGGGCATGGAGAAAAGGTTTCTTGTCTTCATCTTCCACAGTATCTCACCAAACAAAAAGTGCAAATTCTTTTTTTTTTAAAACACAAGGGCAAATTCTTTAATACTCAAATAAACATAAAGAAAACTGCAGTGCCCAAAGAAATATATTGGCACGGGAAAGTAGATGCTATCAAGATTTATATTTGTAGTTAGGGTATGCTACATACATGACATACCACCATCTTTCCCAACATTTTTTTCACTTTGAGTGTGTGTCTTGAAATGGGTAATTTATTAGCCCCCCCCCCCCTATTCTCTCTCTCACACACAGAGACACACACTTAAACAATTCCATCCAATATTGGAAGCGTTTAGAAAACCATTGTCTAATTCTACGGCACTAACTCCTGACTCCTGAGTCTTGACTCAAATACTTTATTATTGGATATCCTACGATAAAATTGACAATACATAAGGACGGTATAGACAATGAGCTTTAAAAGCTATCGATTAATTTTGAATTTCAACTTGAGATGTACGTCTAAATCTCTGCTCCAAACTTGCGCATAAAATGAATGACAATAATTTACATGTAAAAATATTGAGATATTATCGAAATGTTAAAAAAATTGAATCTAATTTACAACAAAGTCAAAATATATGGAATTTAATTAGCAATCAACCCTTTTATTTAAATTGTTCTTAGTTTTGTTTACTTTTTCGCACAAGGATTATGTAGTTTACCTCAAGAATTTAAAAAATGGTAATTTTAAACATAGCCCACATTTCTCTCACTATAGCCCCTTTTTAAAATAATTATAAAAATAAATATGAATGTGCTAATATACCCTCATAGCCACCAATTAAATCATCAAATAAAATATACACTCATAGCCGATTTTATTTTTTTCTTCCTTTTTTTTCTTCTTCTGCGCCTCTCTTTCACTGTAAAATTCTTTCTTTTTCTCTCATTCCTCTCATCCTCTTCCCTCACCTTCTGCCAATCTTGTAAAAATTTTAATTTTTCCCATCAAATTCTTACCTTAGCTTTTTCCACCAAACTGATATTTGATAGGTTCATACAATAATTTAGTCAATACAATTTACAATATATTTGTCCTCAATACAGATAGAGTTGTCAACTAGGCCGGGCCGGCCCAGGCCCGGGATGGGCTTTTTAGTGTGTAGCCCAGCTCGGCCCAGGCCCATTAATGGAACGGTCCGGGCCTGGGCCGGGCCTTCCTAAAAAATAAAGCCCACTTTAGGCCCATGAAGAACAAAGTCCGGAATGGGCCCGGGCCGGGCCCGGTTATGGGCTGGAAATTAGGCCCATATGCAGCCCATTTCAGTGGTTGGTCCAAGCCCAGGCCCGCACATTTATTGAACCGGGCCGGCCCATACGACATATAAATAAACGAGCTGTGTTTTCACGCGATCCCAATTTTTTCACCTCTCCAATTGGATTTGCGCTCAGCTAGGGTTTCAAATTTCAGTTCCTTCCCAATTTCGAATTCAAACTTCAATGGCGTCGCGCGACCATATCGACGATGTAATCTTCTAAACGCCCACCGTTTTCTTTCGATGCGATCCATTAATTGTTTTTGCATATTCTGTCCCCAAAAATAGATTTTTTTTTTCCAGTTTTTGGACCTAACCCTTGCAAATTGCAGGAGGATGATTTCGGGGGCGATTTTACGGGGGGAAACGCTGCAAGGCGTTCAGGTTATCTGAACTAAATGATTTAACTGAGTTGAATAGATTCAGTAATTGTCGTTGATATATGCTGTTGCTGAACGTGGTTCTGTTTGTTAGGTGTTAAGAGAAGCTTTGGAGATCTTGACGATGATGAAGACGACATTTTTGGGTCCAAAAAGGTTACTTTTACTTCTATTTTACTGTTTTGGTATCCCGAAATTTGTAAATATCTTCTTATTTGTTATAATGTTCTCTCTCGGTGATTTGTTTATCAGTATTGAATATCATTCTTGCTTGTTTGTTGGCAAATGATGATGACTTTTAAAAAAATAATTAAAAGCAGGTATTTTCATGAGGATATTAAGATAATTTCTATAAGAGTTGGGTTGAATTGGAATTTACGTGTTCTCTTTTTTCTTTGGTGAATTGTGGTTACAATTGTTTGGGATATTCACGGAGCATAAAGATAGTTTAGGACGCTCGATAAGACTTGTATAGACCATGAATAATTAACGTTTTGATGATGTCTTAATTCTTATAGCAATAAATTAAAGAAAAGCTTTGTAAATTTATACTAGCTAGTAGTACAGTGATATTCTTCTTATATCAGCGTGATTTGTGATTTTAGCTGTCAATTTTGTTATTTTGGCCGACTGGGATAGTCTTCATTTACTCTCATGATTCTTACTACAATTTCCCCGTAGTATATGCATGTTGAGATTTCCTTCTACCTTCCTCTTAAACGTATCAGAACTAAAAGAAGTCATGAATAATACATCGTTGAATATTAATTTGTTTGAGTCGTGTGCCTTACACATGCTTACATGTGCTGAGATAGTGAGATTTGCATTTGACTGTGGTTTGTTTGTTTACACTTGCAGAGTAACCTAAAGGTGGAGGAAACTGCACCTGGAGTGGCAACTGGGATGATTTTGTCTCTTCGTGAGAGGTATTACTTCTTATTAGATATGACATATTTTCCCTTCTCCTAACTAAAATGAATTCAATAAACTAGTGTATATTTAAATGGTTAGTACGCATAGTTATATAAACCATCAATTTTTCAGTATTATTACACCTCTACTGTATGGGGCTAATTAGTATATCCCTGTTTTTTCCTTGTAGTCTCAAGAACACTCAAGATGAACTCTCAAGATGCCAGGTATATAGTAGTAGAAAGCTAAGATTTTTTGCAACGATAAAAATATAGAATTCTTTGTTCATGATTTGCTCAATTAGTTTTCTCCGGTGGGGGTATTTTTTTAACTGGTAATCTTTCTTCGGTCTTGGACTTCAGACAAAACTTGAAGATACCAAGTCTGAGATTCAGCAGTGGCGCTCATCTTTCCAGAATGAGACTTTCATCCCCCAAGGCGCAACTCCTGGTTTGTTTCTAGAATGCTTTGTTTTTTTTTATCCTGTCACGGGTCTGTATATAGTTGATTTGCCATTATGTTATCTGTTTTAGTTAAACTGTTTCTTTGTTTCTTGATCAGAACCAAGATTCGTGGTCAACTACCTCCAGAGTCTGAGGTCCTCTGATGAGTCACTGAGAGAACAAGTATGTTCTTCATGCTTTTCTTTTTTTCTATGCCAGTTTGTGCTTGATTATATATTAAACTTTTCTCTATCTCCTTATTAGCTTGAGAAAGCAAAGAAAAAAGAAGCTGCATTTATTGTGACATTTGCCAAAAGGGAGCAGGAGATAGCTGAGTTGAAGGTGAGAAGTTGCTAAGCATACATGATCAGCTGCAGACATGCATGCATGTATTATATTTTGCCGCGTGTAATTAGCCATAATACATGCCTATTCTACATTTTCATTGTCTGTTGCTCTTTATCCCTGTTCTTACTGTTCTTCTTACTTTATACAGTCTGCTGTTAGAGATTTGAGAGCTCAGCTGAAACCACCATCAATGCAGGTATACTGGAAAATGCTTATTTCCTAAATGTCTTTCATATTGCTGCATGGCTATCACTTTTATCAAAAGAAAAATATGGTAGCATGAGGATCTTTCAAGTTTCCTTCTAATGATCCCAAAATCTTTCAAACTCTGGAAAGCTGGCTCTTAGTTCGATACAACAAAATAAATGTTTCTTGATTTTCATTTTTAAAACTGGAAAAGTAGTTTGTTAGCTAAGAACAGCGTTAAAAGGAATAACAAAACTTTTGAATGTTAACCATTAATGCATCATCTTGTATTTTTCTATTCATTTTCATCTTATTAAAGCACTAAATCTGGCAGGCAAGGAGACTTTTGCTAGACCCAGCTATCCATGATGAGTTCACAAGATTAAAGGTGCTTCTTCTGAATTATACTCAAAATTATTCAAATAGCTATTACTGTTCTGAATTATGTACTACCTTTCCACTTATTTTCACACTTTCTTTTTGCTCTTGACAGAATGCTTTATTGCTTTGTGCTCGATATAGTATAGAAGGCCACCCTCTGGAAAGAAATATTTATAATTGCCTATAGTACCACTAGACTAAGCAATAGTTCTGAACTGCTACGGCGCTACCTGATTAATGAAAAGGATCTACACTCGTTAATAATATTGCCATCGTGCTAGCCTAAATTTCTATTAATCAACTTCTGTGGTTGGGGTGAAGGACAAGCTGTGTACAAGTTGTTATATGTACTATTTGCACCAGTTCTTGTCAAAGGAAGATGGAATAACACAATTTTTCCTAGAGTAAGGCACTAGTTATCAATTGTGGATCGTAGAATGCTCATTATGTTAATGCTTATTAGTCCTAGTGCTAGTTCTGGTAGGTACAGATGAGGAACTAATTATTGAAATAGACACAAGTAGCAATTTGACCTCTAACCTTTGCACAAAAGGTCAATGTGGCCCCCCAATTCTTTTATCTGGGTCTGTCACACCCGTATCATGTCAATTTGAGTCCAATCTTGGTTTTACCCATTTTAGATTTGCTGTCTCCTTCTACCAATAAAATAAATATTGTACAGTCTCACTCTTAATTATTTATATATCTTCGGTCAACTATATGCTCATGTAGACTTGTATTCCTGTATATTTGATATTTCGGTAAAACTTATTCTTTGCCTTAACTATTCTTATGTCAGAATTTGGTGGAAGAGAAGGACAAGAAAATTAAAGAGTTGCAAGATAATATAGCTGCTGTCAGTTTCACCCCACAAAGTAAAATGGGGAAGATGTTGATGGCAAAATGTAGGACTCTGCAGGAAGAGAATGAGGAGATTGGTAATCAAGCTAATGAAGGAAAGGTATTGGATTTTTACCTATCAGATTATATTTTATCAACTTTACTATTTATAATACACTCAGTTATGCACTCATTTAGAAGCATTGGAATAACATGAATATTTTACTTCTTGTACTAAGGATGGATCTTAAATCTTCTACTTTTTAAAGGCATATATGTTCTTGTGAACGTGAACATGTTTTAAATTGGGCTTGTTGAATGATTAGATATCTCTAGTCTGGTTTTTCACATTTCTTGTATTGTTCCTGGCAGATTCATGAGCTGGCGATGAAACTTGCTTTACAAAAATCTCAAAATGTGGAAGTCAGAAGTCACGTTGAAGGTTTGTTTTTACGAGATCACTTGCTTGCTACTGTATTGATTCTTGCATAGCTAACTGGAATATAGTTTGTTAGCAGGATACATAATGTGCTTCTAAATTTACTTGCCTTTGTTTTCCACTACTATTAGTCTGATTAGTTATTCGAGATTATTGTAAAGATGTAGGTTGGATCAAATTCACTTTTATTGACTATAGATTTGAGCAGTTTAGCTTGCACTTCCTTTCAGTCTTGTTTCCAAGGATTTTTTTATCTGTGTGCCTTTACTTAACATTGTGCATTGTTTTCTGCAGGATTATGCAAACTAGTGGAGAAAGTGACAGGTGATGTCAATAGATCAAATGAGTTGGTAGGTTTCTGTTTGATATTTATGAACTCCTTAATCTGATGTATGAACAGTTTATATTCGAATATAGCAAATTGTATCTTTAGGAGAATTACTGCTCGACTCCTTTTCAGTTTAACGAAATGGCAGTTTAGAGTGTCGAAAACTAAGTGAGTCTTTTAATCCCCATAATATACAGATCTGGCATATTCACAACAGTGAAATCATCTTAATTTCTTAAGACTTATGTATTGAAACTTATGTTATACAGGAATTGTACTTATTTGCTTGTTAGAAACATTTGTATACAATAGTCGTGTAATAATGTGATGTCAATTATTGCAGGTGGTCATCTTGCAAGAGAAACTAGAAGAAAAAGACGACGAGATTCGACAATTGAAGCTTAGGCTGCAAGACAATCGCAAAGACAATGATGTCATAAAAGAGGAACAGGCAGGATTAGCCGTTAATGACAATGCTAACGATGAGGCGTTGCCTCCTGTTGAAATTACAACTGAAAGCTAGATTTTTTATTTAACTGCTGTAATCATTGCTGTTAGAACTTCATATTGGGTTCTCTCTTTATTCAATGAGATTAATTTTCACCATCTTCTCATAGTCACAAAGCTTTATTAGTGCACGAAACGAAATATGAAGTCAAAATCAATCAAATTTCATGTCTTAACTAACGGATTCCGTATCTGTTCTCATTCTTAAAACAGTAGAACCACCTAAATTTAGCAATGATCGATAGCCGTGGCTTTGTCTCCATGCAAGAGAATTTGATCCTTGTGCAATTTACTTTCTTCTCGGATCATCCCAACCTAAACCAGCAGTCCCTTTGTTTCCAGTTGCCTGAAGAGGTTCCGTCAGACCCTTTGTGCTATGACCGAGTGCCTCGCCCTATACAGCAGAATAAAGATCATTCGACAACAGAAACAAAAAAAACTAGAGTGTGTGTGTTGGCCTAGTGGTAGTAGTGTGATTAACAAGACTAAAAGGTTTCAAGTTCGAGTCCACCGTGACACGGTCTTTAAATTTAATGTTAAAGTTACCCCCCCAAAAAAAAACAATTCTCTGACAATTCACAAAATGTTGTCCCTGGGGATTTGCAGCCTTACTGCCAAAATTTATTAAAATGTTGTCCCTTGGGAGTATATCATATTCTAGGAGTTGTACCAAAGAGAACCAACTCCATCCCAATTTTATAATGGGTGAATATACTAATCTTTTTTAATAAAAGTTATAGCATGATAAAAAAAATTCATATTCCCCCCCCCAAAAAAAAAAAAAAAAACACGAAACCAAAAAGCTAGTTTGACAGAGCAAGCAAGTTGCAAGAAATCAAACTACACCCAATAATTTGTCATATCATCATGTTTATGCCAGAGGGGATTTAACAATTTTGAACTTGTTGATCCTTCAAATAATCAATCTTATGTAAATGTTTTATCCAATTTATCACCAACGTAAACATTGCCTTTACACTACAAGAACAGATAATTTTTTAGAAAACTCACAATCTCACATAGCTCTCCAGATTGAGAATAATTTACTGTGTTTAAAGAAGTACCTCTTTCCAGCCCATGCCTTCTAGAATTCTTCTAGCATAACTTCCTTCCCCAAATGACATGCTCAATGACTCGGCTGCTGCCTCTTCGGGAGGTAAGGTAGGAGATGATGGAGCTGAATCATGACTAAGATGTGAGTTCTTCTGTCCTGGACCCACACCAAACCCACCATGCAGGGCTCTTCTCTCAGCAGCTCGATCCCGATACATATGTTCCTAAAATTGCAAAACACAAGGATCAGAATAAGGGCAATGAGTAGTTTAACAAATATATACATCCTTCAACTTTTGAATTTAGCCCTAAAATTACAAAATTATATGCTCGGCAGGTATAGATTATTCAGAAATGTATATAAGAAGATATACAGTTGCGATACATGAGTTATTTATTTACCTTTTTAGATGAGCAAAGCTTCACGGATGACGAAGATTCATCTTCCCAAACACCAGGACATTCCACGCTTCTGGATTCAGATTGCAGATCAGATTTTTGCGATTTCTCTATGTGATTTTTGATGGACAGTTGTGGAAAGCCCCAATCTTTAGTTGGGTTGGAAGCATCATGAACTGACGAGGATGCCAAATACTTCAAACTGGGACTCCTCAATCTGTATATTCGACCTGTGAGAAGGAACAGAAACATGTTTAACTAACTCATAGCTTTGTTCGTAATCTCCACAAGCAAGCTAGAATACAGGTGAGCTAATTATGCAAGTTAGTTGCCATTCAAGACTAATCCGTTAAAATATCAGAAGTATGATGTGGATCTCTTACTATTTCAACATAGAATGTACACAAATGCTACAATTGTAAACTTCATCAGTCACTCCATAAGTTCATTTCGGCCAAAGATAAAATAGTGGCAAATAGCAGTGACATAAAGGGAGCAAGAAAATGACAAAAGAGATCGTTAGAAGTTATTTCCATAGATGGTTTTAAGAGTGCAATTCTAGCCAAAAACATATTCTAGAGCAATTCAAACCCGATGGTCGGTTCATCTAATAAAAGGTATGGAACAACAGGCAAACCTGATGTCACTCGTACCATATCAAGGTGCGCTTCACATACTGGTGCAGTTTTCAGTGTGCCACTACCTGAAGGCACTGATGGGTGAAGCTTGCTAGAGCACTTCCTCAATCTGCCAACGAGCCTGAAAACCTCTGTTTTTCCATCCTTTTTTGTCCCCCTAACCAAAGCCCAATCCCATAAATCCACCATTTCCACACCTGACATCGACTCTTCGTCTGATTTACTTACTTCTTCTGATCGACTTACTTGACCATATTGAGCACGCCAGTTTTCTTCTTCCTCAGATATACCTGACAGAAATGATTGCACCAATTTTCAACAGAAAAAAATATTTTGGAGAAGTTCAGAACTTAATATGCTTCTATTCAAATATCAAAAACATCAAATATTGCAAAGAAAGCATATCAAACTTTATATGCTTCTAGTCATAAATGGTTTATGTCACAGCATGATAGGTCTGATTGAGATGAGGCAGCAGCAGTGAGAACAGCAAACTTACAACGAACTAAGGTCTTATTATACTAGCACTATGAACAGCATGGACGTAAAATCAAACCATTGATCTCAAGTAGTACACACCTTCATCAACAATTTTATCACTAAAGTTCTTCCAAAAATCAGGATCGTCAGGGATCCACTCGCCTTCTTCGAGTTCTTCAATATCATCATACTCTGCATGTAGACAAAATAATAGCTCGTAAAGTACCCATGCAATGATTGCAATCAACTTACCCTAATCACCTACAAAAATATTCACTTCACCAACCATTAGTTTCCATGGGCATTGTAGTGTCTGAAGCAGCAACGTCAGTTGCTTGACTGGGATAGCCTGATAAATACAGCTCTATAAGAGTGTCTTCTAGCCTGCATACGAGCTTTGGCTTAGGCATCTACACTACTCAACCATATATCATGCATAGCGATAAAAGATGGATCAAGACTGAGCAGACCATTCTGATGGTGGTGGTGGATAGTCTGATTCATTGCTGCCATTACATGCCGAAGAGTCTGTCTAGATACAACCACAGAATAGAATATCATGGTTAGAATAACAAACAAGAAATTCTTGGATAAATAGAGCATTAGTACTAAAAAACAAGAATAATAACTATTAGAACATAAAGGGAAGACATACTAAACACAATCAAACCCCATAATATACTCAACACGCAACACGAATGCTTGATCGGTCAAACATTATTAATGACAAAAACAAAAGGAAAAAAGTAAAATAAACAATAATATATTACATAGATATACTATTTCACCTAGGGAAGTCTTGATTGGAACTTCTTTATCTTCCATTTGAGCCTCAGATGCTTCACCTCGGCTATTACTGTTATGCATTTCTTCTCCTGACTGAGATCAACACAGTAATGATTACTATTACTAAAAGTCAATCCATCTCTGCCAAGAAAAAGGAAAAAAAGAAGTGAAAAAAAATAAAATAAACAAGACCCTAAAAACTCAAATTCACACCTGATTGTAGTCAAGAAGCACATAATTCCCATCTTCAAATTTGTAATACATCCCATCACTGCTACTATAATACCATCCTGCTTGTGGGTCATGGTAAAACCCAGTGCTGCATCAAAATTCAAAAGCTAAAACCTTTTTCTTCCCAATAAAACTGTAAATCATCAAAGAATTACCAATACATACACAAAGATTTCATCTTAACCGACGTGTTCGGGAATAGAGTTTTAAATTTCGAGTGATAATTCGCATTTAACAATCGGAATAATTTGGTAATTCTAAAACATTGCACGTGAAATCTTGATTTTGAGTGATTGAAAAAACACCTGGCGTGATAATAAAGCTGTGAATTGTCATCCCACTGGAAACCACCGTCAGTTTCCGGCTGTTGGTCGTCTCCCGCCATGATTCAGCTCTCGTGTTTTCACCTCTTTTCTTCACTCTCACTTCTTTACAAGTAAAAGCTATACGATATATCAACACACATACTACACGTATATGTGTGTGTAAATCGGATTTGTTTATTTCTAAAAAGTACTATGATAAAAATAAATATTGCCCCAAACTTTTTTTTAATAAATATGCCCTAAAGTTTCGGATGTTTTGATATTGGGAAATTAGCTTTAATGTTTTTATTATTAATTTTAATTGAAGTAAAATATTATTACTACAAAAGCATCTACACAAGTAATTATAATTTGTCAATTTTTGTTGTTTTCAGTTGGTCAATTTTTGTAGGATTATATTTTTAATTTTTAATTTAATTAATTGTAATCATAGGTTTATAATAAATTTTAATTAAAAATAAATAAAATAACCTTCTCAAACAAAAAATAAAATAAAATGAAATTGGGCTGTCTTGGGATGGGCTAACTAATAATTTAAATTTAGCCCAAAATGCCATAAATGACTAACTTAGCCCACAATACTCATGGGTCAATCCATAATACTCATAAGCTGATATGAGTATCTAAGATATGCCGATTTATTTCATTAATATTTTTTTAGAAGAGTTATGGCGATTTATAGAAAATTAATGTAATAAAAATGAAGAGGTAACCCTACTAAAAAAAATAAAAAATTAAGAGGTAACCCTCCTAAAATAAATAAATAAATAAATAAATGAAGAGGTAACAATTATAATTAAATAATGTCTGATTGGCGCAGCTAGCCGCTAAATTACTTGTATTATAGAGGATCCAACTAGTAATATAATATCGCAGATAATATTCGTACCATTACAAATAAAAAAAAGTACAATACTTTTTTTTTCTTTCAATAAAGCCGTAATTACATCTCATGCACCATTCAAAAATCAATAGTAAAACATGACCGGAAGCCGTTAAATAACTACATCTCAAGCTGCCGGAGCATAATCATAACCTCCATCATCGTCGTCTCCATCACCTTCAGATATAACATAGTTGTAACCTTCATCGCAAAGTCTTGCTCGATTTGCAAAAATATTATTCTGCAGGTAAGATGTAAAGGAGTTCTTGCAGAATAAAGACATTTTTCTGAAATGAAATTGAAAATGGGATTTTAGGGTAGCTAAGTTTGTGAAGTTTGATGGTGAAAATGAAATATGGTTGGATTGATGAGTGAGAAATGAGAGAAGGCCATAGATTATGAATATATAGGCTTATGAAAAAGTTGATATTCTGCAACGCATTAATTTGGCACGTGGTGGCTGTGAAAATCGTGTGGAAGAGTATGCAAATTTGTCCACGTTGGAATTCCATTGTTTGATTTATTTGGAAATTAATTACACATGTTTGTAACTTTAATTTTTTAAGATCAACTTAGGCAAAACACTTATTTTTTTATCCAAATCAATTCGATCCGGCCGGATTTATTATTTTACACCATATTGTAATCTAATATATTCGAGTAAATCATGCAGACATATGCTATTTTATCATTATTAACCAAGTTAGGGAAATTTAAAATAAACTAGAGTATCAAATAAAAATATATATACATATGTTATTGATAGATCTAGGGTTTGCGAAAGTAGCTAAAAGAGACAATAACACGATGACACAAGGATTTACGTGGTTCGATCAATGCGATCTACGTCAACGGGAGAGAATATAGAGAGCTTTTATTATGCTTGAGAGTACAATGAGTATTGAATGTCCTACACCTCTAATCTTGCATCTATTTATAAGCCTTGAATTAAGCCCTAATCCTTCTAGGGATCGAACTCCTTATACATATCTAGTTCCTTAATACATGCATATTCGATTCCCGTTCGTGGTAGAATTCTATCTTCTCCCAAAGTAGGGTTTCGTTACTTGGTCTTCAAGGCAGACGTCGACTTTGTTTGGGCCGAACTCTGTGGGCCGAGCTTTAATATATAGGCCCAATTAGCCTTAGGTCGGGCCCAGGGTGAGGCCGGTACTATCACATCCCCCCCCCCAAAAAGAGGAAAGAAGGCTTGTAGACGCAGATTGTGAGGGCTTATTTTCGAGGTGATTGATCGCGCAGATCACCGGTACGAGCTGAATTACCGAGCTTATGTGCCGAGCTGAAGTAGCAGGGGGAACAGGAGGAGCGATCTGAGTATCAGCGACCTTGTTAAGTTGGGTCAGTAGGTCAATTTACACGGCCCATACCCGATGTAGAAGGCGGGAAAAGTAATGGGCTATTTGAATTTTGTTGAGGGACGGTACATATTCCGAGAAAGGCGGGCCCACGTTCACACGTGTCAGATGCAACAGCGGGATTCAAATGTATATTCACAGAAGTTGAAACGTTTCTTCCCCTATCACATTATTTCACGTCCGCCGTCGTTAGCAGAAAAAGCACCTGCACAGAAAAGTTTTCTTCTTCCACAAAAATCCTCAATTTACTGTTCCTGTACCGCTGGTGTTTTCTCCGTTGTTCCTCTACGCCCAGTTGTGAATCACCCGCCGGAGCATTTACCTTCTTTTTTAACAAGTAAGTATGGCTTCTTATTCTCAGTCTAGTAGTAGTGGTAGCGAATCGCCGCCAGCAGTAGTCTTGAGTAGAAGCGTAGATTTTAGGGTTTTCTCATTAGGGTCTGCTACTCCCTCTATGGAAACGTTAACAGTGCCCCCGTGTGTGAAGGGAAAAGTGGCTGATTACCCCTCAATCTTAAACGAATCTAGGATTAGGTTTCTTGCCAAAACGTATAATTTCCCTAGCGATGCTGAATTAATAGAGCCTCGCCCAGAGGATAGGGCTTGCTCTCCCCCGATGGGATTTGTGACTATTTATGAGGACAGCCTGCACGCTGGTCTGCGACTTCCCCTCCCTGAGTCTTACTCCGAGCTCCAGAAAAAACTTGGCTTAGCGTGAGGGCAGATAATGCCAAATTCGTTTAGGCAATTCACCGATTTGGGAGTGGCAGCGGTAGATAAGGGTTACCGAATATCCGCCGAGCTCATTCACGAGCTCTTTGTCTTCAAAAAGGCGGGGGGCTGGTATTACGCTGCAGCCCGGACTGAGTTCAAGGGGCGAACTCAAAATAAAGTGGACAAGTAGCACCAGAAATTTTTCTTTTGCCGCCACAGTAGTTTCATCGACCTGATTTGGAGGCTAGAAAAGCCTTGCGAGTGGGTAATAGAAGAGGTCGATAAGGATTTGGAGTCCGCTGTGAAAGCGATGAGGGATCACGGTTCCTTTGAGGCGAGCTATAATGAAGACTTCCTAGCTGAAGCGGGGTTGAGCCCGTATGAGCCTCAAAGTATGGTGGATCCGGCGACGGGTGAGGCCCCGCTAGTGCTATTAGGATTGTTGTTCTGTGTTTATTTATCGTCTTAACTCTTCTCTTGATTTGCATTTGCAGTGAAGTTCGGGAAGATCAAGGGAGCTGATGGCAAGGCCGTAGCTCGTGGGGGTAAGAGGCCGAGGTCGTCTGGCCGATCTGCTTCCTCGTCTGATCAGGTTCAGCGAGCTGAGGTGAGAGATCCTAGAGCGACAGACGTTCACTTTCCTTCCCTCACACCACCTCAGAAACGAGCGCGGGTCGGGGACCAAGTCGAGGTGGACATCATCGACGTTACGGGAAGTGACGCGAGTCCAGTAGCTCCTTCGAACAAGCTGGCTGGTCTGCCTTTCCCCGAGGTAAGAACTTAGTGATTTCATGACATAAGTTTCCTTAAGTCTTGCCTGTGTATCTAACTGCATTCCTTCTTTCAGGGCCTCGATATGTTCGTAAGTTGGCTGAAGAACAGCGTCGGGAAGATGTCCTCGAAGCACGAGGACGAGAAAAGCCGATACTCCGAAAAGCTGATGTCGGCTATGGCCCGGGCGAAGAAAGCTGAGGCCGAGCTGATGAAGGCTGAAGAGGGCAGAAAAGCTGTCAAGTCCGAGTTGGTTGCTCAGCTCGCGAGGGCCGAGACGGAGGCCGAGAAAGCTCGGAGGCTTGAGTCCGAGCTGATTGCAGCGAAGACGTCTTGATATTCCCTTAGGAGCTGGATTACTTGCGTGCGTGCTTGAGGTCCCCCTGCAAAGCCGACCTTGATGACTTTCGCTGGATCTGTTTCGGATAGGGGAACCTGTTCCGCCGAGGTGTCTGGGATCGACGTCGTTTCTTCCGGCTCCCTGGGATACTTTGATTGCTATGCCTGGGGTTGACCTCGGAGAGCAACCTGCATGCACTCATTGGCCTTTGTCTGGTCACCTCGGACAGTAAGGGTTCCAGCCGAGGTCAGAATCTTTAACAGCAGGTGGTAGGGTGAAATGATGGCCCTGACTGCATTCAGCCAATCCCGACCTAGTATGATGTTGTAGGGGGGTTCGCTTTAACCACATAGAACTGAATCAGTTTATTGACGCTGGTCGGCGGGCTGCCAATGGCAACATCGAGCGCAATGGTCCCTTCAGGTCGCGTCTCTTGCTGCGTAAAGCTCTTGAGAGGCAGGGGTGTGGAGTTCACCCGAGCTGGGTCGAGGCCCATCCTATCCAAGCAGTGTTGGAAGATGATACTCACGCTGGCCCCACCATCGATGAATACGCGATGGACCATCTTGTTAGCCACTCCGACCTGTATCACCAGGGCGTCATTGTGTGGCGTAGCTGTAGGTACAGGATCGTCCTCAGAGAATGTGACGGTTTCTCCCTTCTTGAACCTCTTCTTCTTTTGCTCCTCCCCCGATGGGACTGGTGGTCTGCGAGCTTCTGCCTTTAACTTAGTCTTTGTCATACGTGGGGGTAGTCCGGTGATGGTGGAGACCACTCCGTCGTACTGTGGTGCGTCGTACTGAGGGTCGTCATCATCCTCGTCTTGATCGACTTTAGCTCGCTTACTGTTTGGGGCACAGCGACCTTGTCCTCCTTTCCGTTTTCCTTTCCTGTTTTTCTTCCCCCCAGCTTCGTAACTCTTCAGAGCTCCCTCCTGGGCCAACCTCTCTATCTGTTCCGCGAGGTCGCGGCAATCCTCCGTGCGGTGCCCATGGTCGTCATGGAAGGAGCAGTGCTTGTTTCTGCCCCGAGGTTTAGACCCTGACATAGGACGTGGTTTGGTGAACCAATCCTCGTGGAGTGCGAAAATCTCGGCATTTGTTTTTACAAAAGGAGGTCGTTGGGACAGTTCTGGTCCCACCCGAGGTCCAAGCCGGGACTGGATAGGTCCTGATCCGAGCCGGGACTGGATTGGCCCTCTTTGGAGGCGCTCATGAGCACTTCTCCGATCACGATCATTCCGTCCTCGATCCCCTTCAGTTCTCCTTTTCTCGGTCTCTTCTCGCTTCAATCGGTCCGCATCTTGGCCATCAGCGAACTGGTATACGATCGTCCACATCTCCTGGGCTATCTCGGGTTTCTGTTTAGCGAGCTCTTGATTCAGGGACCCGGGAGCAACCCCATTCCGGAAGGCCGAGATGAGGAAGACATCGTCGATTTTATCGACCTTCAAGCTTTCCTGCATGAATCTGGAAGCGTACTCCCTTATAGATTCTTTGTCCTTTTACTTTACCGATAGGAGGTAGGCTGTGTCTCGGCGAGCCTGAACCTTTGTATGGAATCTTTGCTTGAAGATTTTTTCCAAATAGGTCCAGGACCCCACGCTGCCAGTGGGGAGGCTGTCAAACCAAGCTCGGGCATAATCGATCAGCATCTCGGGGAATAGCTTGCACATGTGTTCCTCCCTGAGACCCTGGTTGTGCATGCTGTACCGGAAACACGTTAGGAAGTTAAGGGGGTCATCCAGCCCATTGTAGGCCGGAATGTTTGGCAACTTATACACCGTGGGGAGTTTGGTGTCAAGCAGCTCGTCGGTGAACGGGCTGACAAGTCGGGCTGGTTCCTTTTCACGTCGGTGTTGATTCCTCGGGGGACTGCGACTCTCGCTATAGCTCGGACTTCGGTACCTTCTGGGGCTCCGAGGTCGCCTTTGGATATGATGTCGCCTGGGGCTACTCTGCGAGCTTGGACTCTGACGTCGAACTGAACCCCGCCGGGGATCGCGCCTCTCCTTTAGCTCCGGTTCCTGCCTCTCGGTGTAGCGAGGAGCTTTAGGCAGAGATTTTTGCGTGGAACTCTCCCTAGCCTCGGGTATGGGAGACATCCGGGTCGTCGCGAGAAAGCGTTTGAAACGCTCCTTGTTCGCTTTAGCGAATTCGGCTGCGGCGTAGGTGGTGGCAAGGTCAAAGTCTATGGAGAGACCATCCTTCTTCAACTCGGATTCTTTCGGCTCCGACTCGTCGTTGATTTCTTCGACGTACCCTTTAGGGGTATCACCCGTTCTGAAGGACTGTCCGTTATGTGTCCTCCGATGCCGATTTTGCGTCGGGTTTCTCTGAGGGATGTACTCTAGCGCGGGCATCCCTTCGGAGGGATTTCCTTCTATTGGGTCCCTGGCGTGCCTCTCCTTTGGAACCGAACTGCCTTTCTGGCGATTCTCTTGGTTTATGGGGCATCTTTCTGCTTCGTTAGGATTCCCGCGTTGGCTTTGGGCCTCCCGCACGCTCTGTGATCGTGTTACCATCATAAATCAGCTACGAACGAACCGTTGATCTGTTCCCACAGACGACGCCAATGATAGATCTAGGGTTTGCGAAAGTAGCTAAAAGAGACAATAACACGATGACACAAGGATTTACGTGGTTCGATCAATGCGATCTACGTCCACGGGAGAGAATATAGAGAGCTTTTATTATGCTTGAGAGTACAATGAGTATTGAATGTCCTACACCTCTAATCTTGCATCTATTTATAAGCCTTGAATTAAGCCCTAATCCTTCTAGGGATCGAACTCCTTATACATATCTAATTCCTTAATACATGCATATCCGATTCCCGTTCGTGGTAGAATTCTATCTTCTCCCAAAGTAGAGTTTCGTTACTTGGCCTTCAAGGCAGACGTCGACTTTATTTGGGCCGAACTCTGTGGGCCGAGCTTTAATATATAGGCCCAATTAGCCTTAGGTCGGGTCCAGGGTGAGGCCGGTACTATCGTATAATTGATGAGTATGCATGTGAAGTTTCAAACAAGTTTATTACGACGGCGGAAATTGTCGTTATTAGCTTACCGTCTTGAATAAAACAACATAAAATCAAGTCAAAGAAGCGAACGTGTACTTTCACAAATGAAGTTAGTTAAGATTTCATGCTACAATTTAAAAATTAAGGGAAAATATATAATTAAGTTGATTCCATACATATAATCACTCACTCGGATGTGTGGTCTTTTTTTTTTAATGGGCGCGAGTGTTCCTGCTGGCACGTACATTTAATTGAGCCTATTTTATTAGCGATTGCTTCTGTTCTTGATTTAGAAAACAAATACTCCTATTAATTAGAATCAAAATTCATAGATTTATATATATTAAGCATGGCGGTCAATACGTTCAACTGATTAGAATATGATCTTCTTCTTTAAAATTATAATTCCACCACATTTTTGAATTATACTTGTAGATGAGCGCTAGCTTTAGTTAGATTCATTTTTGCTAAAAGCGTATGGTATATGGATAATAATACTTGGGATCATCTTTCCTCAAATTTGATGTTCCACTGTGTCCCACAATCTATATTTAATTAATCTTTTGTCATTTTTTTCTTCAATTTCGATCTACAATATTTTAGAATAATTATACAATTATTGCCAATGGTTCATCCATCCGAATAGAGTTTATATATATATATATATATATATATATAATTTGCATTTTTTAAATTTTTAATTGATTATTAGGGTTCATTATTCCAAAATTAGGGTACATAACTTTTTTTATATTCCAATTTTTTTTATTATATATATTAATTAAGGTTCATTATATATTACTAAAATTTTACTTTTGAATAAATATTTTTAAAATAGTGAAATTAATAGTGGGACTCGAAGAATGAGACACAAGTTGGGAACAGAGCTAGGATCTCATCCGGGGTAATTATAATAATTCTAGTGTCAAATTGCAAATTGGATATTTACGATAATACCACCATATCTTTTATCTAATGTCAGTCCTAGATCGTCCAATTGAACGATTGAGATTAATTGGTAACTAATTTTAGAATTTGTTTATATACAAAATCTACCTATAAGATTTTTATTACTATATCGCGATTGTATTATTTGTCAATATATGTTGTACGTCTTGCAGAACTAATAATTTTTATTTCTAGAAGGATCTCGGAAACTATTTATTTAATTGGAATGGATGAGAAATAATTGAAGATTGAATCCCTAATCAAGCTATTATGGGCTACGAGATGTAATGCTACTAGGTATAAAAATATTACACGATAATTAGTATATTAAAGTTTTGCTTTTCTTTTAATAAAATTTCACTTTAACAATCTGAATAATATTGGAGCGCGATATGATCGTAGTTAGCTTGGATTTTTGGATTTGTAGAGCTTTATAAATCTTATTAACTCACAAAGGTTTAACATAACAAGAACTCTTAATTAGTGTAACTTTATATTATACGACCATCAGAATTATAACACAATATACAACGTATATTTTACATCACATGTCTAGACGTCATAACATTCTGCTAGGGTTTATCACTAATTAATAAACTACTTTCAAATACCAAAAATCATTATCTACTCAGAGTACCACTAAATTAACTTGCTTAAAGCAAGTTTAGTCCACCTTAATTTTCATATCATGCAGCAGGAGCGTAATCATACCCTCCATCATCGTCGTCATCGTCTCCATCACCTTCGATACACGTAACTGTGGAAGTGTATTTGAGTCCATCAACAATACTGTTCATATCGTTGAGGCTCTTCTTGCACCACGAGCATTCGGTTTCTACAGTGACGAGGGGCATTTTTGGTATATTGAGTTGATAGAAGGTGAGAAAAATGAAGAACAATAATATCCTTAATTAGCTATGGGTATTGAAGGGTGCGGATTACATTGGACGAGGGTAATCATGCATATATATATATATATATATATATATATATATATGTATGTATATAACCTAACCCTAAAAAAGGTTGCCATGAGAGTGCTAAAGGTTTGCGCGTGTGCAACTCAAAGAAAAAAGGTTTACACGTGTGAATGCGTGCATGACTTGAAAATAATTACGTTTGTAGCAATTGTGGTTTGTCCAGGTCAGATATTAGGTGCCATATCAGCATTAGTTGAATTTTAATATATTTTATTGTTATTATTAAGAACAAAAATGTATTTGGTTTATTATTTCCATAAAAAAAGTGGTGAGTATGTATAATATGCTTATCTTATTGGTCGGGAAAAGAATGTACGAGAATTCTTGTGGTGGGGTTTGCAATTATATCTAGTAAAGAATCATGAAAAAGTAGCACAAGATTTTATTCTACGACATTTTTTTTTATCATTGCATGTGACAACATGATAATTATAAACATTGAGGGATTTAATTTTGCAATTGTGTTGCCATTATGTCGTATTCTATTTTAATTGGTTATTGAAATTCCATGTGCTTTAATATATTTACAATTTTATATCATAGTATTTATTAATAAATAGAGAATACACGAGTGTACCTATATGTCGCTATAAAAAATTAATACTCTCTGTCCCACTCGAAGTGATACACTTTTTTTCTGCACGGTTATTTAGAAAAATAGTTATTAAAGAGTAAAGAGATAGAAAATAGTAGATCACACACCTTTTTATGTGAGAGAGAGATTTTCTTTTTTAAACTGTGTTACTTCGAGTGAAACGTCTCAATAAAAAATACGTGTCATTTCGAGTGGACGGATGGAGTACTACTACAACATATGTATGCAAGATATTGATTAATCACTTGAAGTGATTTCCTAGTTTTGTGCAATGTTCCATATATAATGAACTAAAACACTAGTGCATAATGTTCCATATATAATGAACTAAAACATTAGTGAGGATCTTAGAAAAGAATACAATATATATAGAAGTTTAAATCAGTAATCCCATTTAATTTGTCGGTCGTTTTGTATTTTTTTATTATAATTATCATTTTGGAAGAGAATACGCGCGAAGTTTTAATTTCTTCTTATTTCCACCAGATGATGCATGGTTGTCATCAACAATAAATTATTATCAATTAAGGTTAATTTGCATATAATTTTTAATTTTTTTTAAAGATGTGTGTAAAAACACAACCTACAAATGGAGTGAGAGTATTACATAATTATTTTTAGATTGCGAAAATAATGTCAAAATTACGCGTACTTATTTTGTCACGACACGTGCCATGCAACTAGGATAATTTCTTAGGTCATAAAGTAATTCAATGCGCAAAATATTTTGTTATATTTCCTGTCAACGTCCTTGATTCCTTTTGGCTTATCTTATGTTTAGAGGAATTGAAACGACGACGTCAGAAGCTGATGTCACCAAGATATCTCATTAGTCATTACGCGACAAACATTAGGATGTTATTCTTGGTTGACATTCATCATTGTTATTTACAAAATAAACGTCTTAAATTATACAGCATACTGGGAAACTTTAATTTATATGCTCCCTCCATCCCATAAGAATATGCATTGATTGGAATGTCACGAGTTTTAAGAAATCCTGTAAAGTGTAGTTTGAGTGGAGAAGGAATTGCATATTAGAAGAGTAATATATAAGTGAATGATTTATTATTATAAGGGGGCGTTTACTTTGGGTGATAAGATAGATAGATAAAAATAGTATATGTTAATCTACTGCTTATTTTGATGGATTGATTACTTTTGAGCTTGTTTGATCATCTAATCTTTCATATGGTCAATCCTATGTTTTATCAATCTATCCTATCACGCAAAGTAAATGCCCCTAAATGAAAAATACATGTTCTTTAAGAATAGGACGAAAAGGAAAAATAATTAATGCATGTTCTTCTGGGACAGAGGGAGTATATATATAATTATGCAACATCTTACGTGTGATTTATACGCCGTCAAATAGGATTAAAATATTGATACTTTAATAGTTTATGAAATTGGGTATGGTGGAGCTACAATAATAAAGTTACTACCATGAAATAAATTAATAAATCCAGGCACACAACCTGTTTCAACTAATAATAGAAAAATATAAATTTCTCCAAATGGAGATATTTCCCTTCAGCTAGGTTAGAAACTTAGAACCTTAAAAAAAATTAATTTTTTTGTTTTATTTTATAGTAGTCTTGATTTGCATCTGTATATTGTAGAAATATTAAGATTACGTAAAATACAATACAAAATGTATGTGATGATATAATTGATCAATTTAGAATAAATTAAGCACTTCCTTTTGCAAATTAGAACTGATGTTAATTTTCAACCAAAAACTTCCATTCAATATATATCATAACCAACAACTCGCGAAATTTGGAATTTTCTAAATTAAAATTACAAAGGTACTATAATCTATATATATATATATATATATATATATATATATATCATACTCTCTCCGTCCCGTCATAAGCCACATTTCCTTATTTGCGTCATCATAAGTGGCCACTTTCCTAATATGGAAATACCCTCTCTCACACAAAAGATGTGGGCTCCACCACTTTTTATCTTTTTACCCTTTAAACACTCTACTCCTAAATACCCGTGCCCAAAAGAAAGTAGCCACTTATCATGGGACGGAGGTAGTATAATTCTAGTTAATGCTGCTACAAAACTGAAATTGTAGATAAGTCTATCAAATTATTATGCAGCAGGAGCATAATCATAATCTCCATCATCGTCGTCGCCACCGCCTTCTGCATGCGCCACCGGCGCGTAGTAGTAACCGTCAACTCCGCCGTCGTGGGCGCCAAGCCTCTTCTTGCACCACGTAGGGATGAGGGATATTTTTGGAACTTCGAATTGGGAATTTAATCAAACAGTTGGTGGAGGGGGGAGAGAGAGAGAGAGAGGAGTGGGAGTTGTTTTAAGTGAGGAGATCATGACCCGTATTTAAGGTTTTGGAAAAGGGTGGCTGCGCGTGGCGGATTCGGTGGTTTGTGTGGAAGACCCGACGCCGATCTCATAGGTGGTGCCACGGTGGTGTCGCCACGTCGGAAAGTTGGTTTTATGAAGTTGGTTTTTGTGTGGGAAAAGTGTGGCAAATTTGTGTGGTGGGTTTGTGTTTGTGCGTTGTGGGTCTGCAAATCTTGAACTCCACGTGATAAAATAGATTTATTTCGAAGATTTATTTGTATGATTTTGTTCTACGGTTGGAGTGAGTCCATGTTGGGTGGCCCACAAAAAATTGAGGAAATGGAAAAGTGTTGAGAGGCATGCATCAAGTTTGCCACACCCTCCGTAAAGTTTATACTTACCCATTCAATTTAAAATGATACATTTTTTTTCGGCATGAGTATTAAATAGTTAAAGTAGGGTAGATAATTATTTCTATTTTGATATGTGTCATCTTAAATGCACATTCAAAATAGAAAACGTGTCATGTTAAATGGAACAGAGGGAATACTTTATATAGACTTTAGGTGAGGCTTGTTGTGACTAGGATTATAACAGATTAAATGTTTTTGATATAAATAGTTGTGTTTTCAACAATTGTATCCAAAAATTGATAATAATACTCCCTCCGTCATAAAAAAAATGTGGTTAATTTGTCATTTTGGAACGTTCCCCATAAGTTTGGTTCGCTATTTTAGTACATGACATCACTAACTTTCTAATATTTTAAATCTCACAACAAATCAAATAGATATCCCTTGGTCCACTCAAAATACATCTACCCACCACTTTCTTAAAACCTGTGCCGCCCTCCCCGCCACAACATAATTTTGGGGACGGAGGGAGTAACAGGTTTGGCAGATCCTCATACATAATTACATATCGTAACAAATTGGGCGATGAATTCTCGTGTGTTTTCTATTGCTTTTGTGCTTATTATTTGACAATATTATTATATATTTATTAATTTCAACCTAGTTCTAGTATAATACCCATGCAGCACAACCTAGTATTTCTGTATTGGCAAATTTATTAATTCCAACCTGATTCTATTATAATACACATGCAGCACAACCTATTATTTAATATATTTATTAATTAATTCCAGCCTAATTTTATATATTCCCTCCGTCCCCCAAAAGTGTAGTCCAATTAATATTTTATACCTTACATTTCACTACAAAAAACTCGCGCTTTAACGACGGAATTTACCGACGGAATGATTCCGTCAACCTTACCGACGGAATAACGACGGTTCACCGTCGGAATATCACTCCCAGACCTAACGCAGAATGTTCCGACGGAATGTTCGCGGCACTATTCGTGCTAGAATTAGCGACAGAATACTGACGCAATGTTTACCGACGGAATTGTTCTGTCGGTAAATGTTTAAATAAAAAATTTAATAAAATAAAATTAATTTACGACGGAAAAATACCGTCGGTATTGTTTTACTGAATAAAAATAAAAATTTAATACGATAATTGATTTCGCCGACGGAATATCAGAATTTACCGACGGAATATTCCGTCGGTAAATATTAAAAAAAATATTAAATTTAATTTAATTTTCGTTACCGACGGAATAATTCCGTCGGCAATATTTAGACTAAATAAAAATTTAAATTTAATAAAATAATTGAAATCGTTCCGTCGGTATTCCGTCGGTAATGTTCAATTTACCAACGGAATCGTTCCGTCGGTAATTACATATAACATTTTTTATGTTTATTATATGATTTATAGTGAAATTTAAACTAATTTGATTTAATTATCATGAACTTACTATATCTAGTATACATTATAGTATATATATATATAGCATAATACCATAATAGATAGATATATATAGCTAGTATACAGTATATATAGCATAATATCATTTACACTATAGTATAGTGCAATTGACACGATGATGTGTATAATATAGTACAAGTTTCACTATAGTATATATAGTTATATATGATGATCAATTGACACTATAGTATAATACCCGTTATATTATAGAATGATCCGTATAAATCTATCGTATATATAGTACCAGTTACACTATAATAGTTTAATTGACACTATAGTAGTACCAGTTACATTATAGTACAGTGAAATTGACACTAATTCGATTTAATGTGTACCAATTACATTATTGTATAGTTAGATTCAATCAAATTTAATTTAATTAATCACAAAATGAATATAGTACAGAAAAACTGATTAACTATAGCATAGTCAAATTAAATCAATTCGTCTGATGAATCACAAAGAGACCATATAATAGTGAAATTAACAGTAATTTGATTTAAATATCTTTAAATTAATAAAAAAATATGTATATATTATTATTTATAGTGAAAATAAAAAAAGTTAATCAATTATCGACGGAATACAGACGCAAATATCTTTTAATTAATACTATATATTATTTATAAAGGCATAAAAATTAAAAAAAATAATTATTTGCCGACGGAATACCGACGGAATATTCCGTCGGTAATATTGAACTATAGTTGCGCCAGATCCCTTTCTTCCTCATTTCGCTTTCTGCCCTGCTCTCTCATGTGCGACGCTGCCTCCGCCCATCTCCGGTAAGATTCTCTCCACCTCACCGACCATCTCTCTCTATCTCTCCATCCATTTCTCGCTATCTCAATTCACTTGCGGTGCCCTAATTTTCCCCAATTTTTCCGACTGGTCCGCCGCTGCTCCATCCCCGACCGTCATTGTTGCAGTGCTCGCTGGTATGGCTCTCTCTCTCTCCCTATTTCTTTCTCTCTTAATTTCTCTCATTCACTTACTCTCTTTCTCTCTCACCGTGACCTCCTTATTTCAGTCTTTGTGCCGTCGCCGTCACCTCCACCCCGTCCATCCATCGTGCCGTCTCAGGTCAGTATCTCTCTCGCTCTCTCTCCCTCTCTTTCTTTCTCATTTATCTCCGTCCTCTGAATGTCTCACCCCATTTGGATGTCATTCTCAACTGCAGCAGCAGCCGCCCCCACCGTGGCCGTCACCGCTGCTTTTTCCCGTCGCCGGTCAGTATCTCTATGCCTCTCCATCTTCCTCTATTACTCTTCTCAGCCATTGTCTCTCAACCCCCTCGGCCCTCTCTTACTCTTCTCGATCTTAATTTCAATTTCCAGCAAACAATTGGTGGTGGATCTTCCAAATTTACTTAGAAGAAAAACGGGAAACAACAGTTACAAATTTCAGTCGGTGTTCAATTAGTTGAGGTATTTAGCATCGATCTTTGCCGTTGTGTATGGTAGATTTGTGAAAACCATGATGTTTGTGTTATATGTTTATCCAATCTCAAAATATGAGGGAATGATTGTGGTAGTTTGAAAAGCATGATAGTTGAATTATTGTGGATATGGTATTGGTTCGAATATGAGTAGATATTAGAAGATGTTAGAGTGAATTGGTACGAATTGGCAGCTGAACATTTATAATATTTGTGTTATTTTTTGCAAAATTATGGTCGAATATTGTATATTTTGGTGTGCAAAATGGGTGTTTAATCGTTGCTAAATGAGGCTGAAAATGGGGCTGAATTGTTGCTAATTTTGTATGCAAATGTGGGTTGAATTGTTGCTAATTTTGTATGCAAATGTGGCTAATTTATTGTGCAAAATGAGGGTTCAAAGGTTGCTATGTTTTGGCTGCAAATTTATTTGAAATGTTGTTAAACATATGTTGGGATGTACTTAGAATTTATTTGTGGAAAGAGTAATTAATTTCTTAAGGATCTACTCCCTTTGGGATAGAAATTAATTACATCTTAATTAAGGACTTTCACATTGGGGGTAGATGTAGACGTTTAGAACCAATATGGTTACCATAGCTGGTAGAGTCTAGCACTTGGTAGTTAAGATAGAGGGGTTATAATGTCCGAATGATGTTTGATTTATATAATTAATGCATTTGTTATATCTCAGTTAGAATTTACAAGAATGAATGATAATCGCGAGTGGATGTATCGACGGTGGATTGATGGTAATCTGAATCCTGAATTTGAGAGAGGAGTTTTGGGTTTCATCGAATATGCAAGTACTCAGCCAGAATGCCTAGACGGTGATATGATCAGATGTCCGTGTAAGAAATGTGACAACCTTTACTACAAAACACCTTACGACGTTAGGTATGACATTACTAAGAATGGGTTTGTCCGAGATTACAAAATTTGGAGGTTTCACGGAGAAAGAGTTATATACAGGCCGACACCATTGACGAATATGGTTATTGATCAGGAGGCTCCCAGTAACTATCACACGATGGTGTTGGATCATGCTGGTCCTCATTATAATTTTGAGGAAACTCCGAATCCAGAAGAGCCGCCGAATCCTGAAGCTAAAAAATTTTATGATATGTTGAATGCTGCAGATAAGAAACTGTGGTCTCAATGTGATAGCCATTCACAATTGTCCTTTGTGGTTCGTACTATGAGCTTGAAGGCAGAGAACCGCATTTCGGAGAGAGCCTTCAATCAGTATAATGATTTGTTTAGAGAAGTACTCCCAAAAGATAGCTTGGTTCCTAAAAATTACTACAGCACGAAGAAATTATTGCGTGGCATGGGTTTACCTGTAGAAAAGATTGATTGTTGTCCTTTCAATTGCATGATTTATTGGGGGGCTGACATTGAATTAGAGCATTGTAAGTTTTGCAGAGCATCACGTTACAAAGAGACCCTCCGGGCATCTGGAAGTCGTAGAAAGAAAAAGGTAGCGGCCATGCAGATGTATTACTTTCCCTTAACTCCTCGCTTGCAAAGGTTGTATGCATCTAAAGCAACAACAGAAAACATGCGTTGGCATGCTACGTCTTGTTCAGATGATGGGGTAATGCGCCATCCTGCGGACTCTCCAGCATGGAAGCATGTTAACGTTGTGTTTCCTGATTTTGCCATAGAGATTCGGAATGTAAGATTGGGTCTTTCAACAGATGGTTTTGCCCCATTTCAGCAAACAGGACGGCAGTATTCCTCTTGGCCTGTGATTGTCACACCGTATAACTTGCCTCCATGGTTGTGCATGAAGGAACAATTCATGTTCCTCACCATCTTGGTGCCTGGGCCACGCAATCCGAAGATGAAACTTGATGTTTCTACAGCCGCTAATACAAGAATTGACAAATTTGTGGGAAGTGGGTGTGCCTACGTATGACATATCGATGAAACAAAACTTTCAGATGCGAGCTATCTTGATGTGGACAATTAGTGATTTTCCAGCGTACGCTATGTTGTCTGGTTGGAGTACTGCTGGAAGATTAGCTTGTCCATATTGCATGGAAGATACAGAAGCGTTCACTCTACCACGTAGTGGTAAGCAATCATGGTTTGACAACCATCGAAAGTTTTTACCGATGAATCACGTATTTCGAAGAAACAAAACTGCATTCAGAAGGAACAAATTGCGTAAAACGAAACCACCTGAACTGAGATCAGGTCGAGAGATCTTGAATCAGATCAAGGGATTGGGTCTGGTGAAGGTAACAGATGATTACAATGGCACGAACACTAGGATCTCCAAAGATCCTAACATTGGCTGGAAGAAAAAAAGCATCTTTTGGGATCTTTCTTATTGGAAAGAACTGTTGATTCGACATAATTTAGATGTGATGCACATTGAGAAAAATGTGTTTGACAACGTGTTCAACACTGTACTTAGTGTTCAAGGGAAAACAAAGGATACAATTAAGTCTAGAGATGAATTGAACCTAATCTGTAATAGACCGGGTTTGATGCGTAATGAGACGACGCAGATGTATCCAAAAGCTTGTTACATGCTTGATAAAAATGAGAAGAAAGTCTTACTTGAATGGATAACAAAGCTTAGATTTCCCGATGGATATGTCTCTAATATTAGTAGATGTCCGGATTTGAGACAACTAAAGATGACTGGGATGAAAAGTCACGACTGTCACGTGTTTATGCAGCTCTTGCTCCCTGTTGCATTTCATGAACTTCTTTCTCAAGATGTTTGGAAGGCGATCACAGAGTTGAGTATTTTCTTCAAGGAGTTGAGTGCCCGGACAATAAAAATAGAGGACATGTGTACGTTGCATGAAAAGATTCCAATTACTTTATGCAAGCTTGAGCGTATCTTTCCACCCAGTTTCTTTGATTCAATGGAGCACCTACCTGTTCATTTGGCTGATGAAGCTCGTATTGCTGGTCCAGTACAATATCGTTGGATGTATCCTTTTGAAAGGTATATGAAGACATTGAAAAATAATGTGAAGAACAAAGCTAAAGTTGAAGGGTCTATCAGCAATGCTTATCAGATGCAAGAATCATCCACTTTTTGTTCATATTATTTTGAGGATCATGTGAGCACGAAGATAAGAAATGTGCCTCGTAATGACGATGGGGGATTTGTTGGCAGTGATGATCCAGACTTGCTCTCAATTTTCA
This sequence comes from Agastache rugosa, assembly GCA_031470985.1. Classification (NCBI taxonomy): domain Eukaryota; kingdom Viridiplantae; phylum Streptophyta; class Magnoliopsida; order Lamiales; family Lamiaceae; genus Agastache; species Agastache rugosa. The sequence goes on from CM062605.1 coordinate 32,630,581, forward strand.
AGGTGCCTGTACGTCATTATGGAACAAATTCACAAAGATACTTTGATTTTAAGGAGTATAAGGCTGCACATATGTATGTTCTATCCAATTGTGCCGAGGTTACAGACACATATGTCAAGTAAGTATCAAATAAGTATGTTTATCACATTAATTTATATATATACATATATAAACGCGTCATTAACACATAATTATTTTCAATTTTTTGAAGAGTATTTGATGATGAAATGCGAGCAGCAAATCCTTATATCTCAGGACCAGAGTTAGATAATAAGTTCGATTCGGAGTTCGCTAGTTGGTTCAAAGAATATGTAAGATTATATATATTTTAATAAGATTCCAAAAACTAATTTACTTGATGAAATTGTGTGACAAATTTGTAAATTGTCTAACTATTACAGGTTCAACGTCCTTCTAGCAACATTGCGAATCAATATATTAAGAGTCTTGCAGAAGGGCCTTTATTTGGGGTTGAGACGTATTCTGCATGTTTTCTTAATGGGTACAGATTTCACACGGTAAACCATGGGGTAGACAAAGCCACTATGAATAGTGGAGTCTGTATAAAAGGCTCGCATTATGCAAATGATGAGCAAGACTTTTATGGACGTTTGTTGGAGGTTTGTGTGTTGGAATATCCTGGTTATCCCAGAAAAACGACTACGTTGTTCAATTGTGAATGGTTTGACTCTTCAAATGCGGGGACTTTTGTGCATCCAGAGTTCAAGTTAGTTTCAATTAATCACACCCGTAGATATAAGAAGTATGATCCGTTTGTCCTTGCCTCCCAAGCAACTCAGGTGTGCTATTGTCCATATCCTAGTATGAATCTATCTAGGAAGAATTGGTGGGAAGTGTGTAAGGTGAAAAATCGATCTAACGTAGAAGGGTGTGAAACATCTACATCAACAATGGATCAACCATTTCAAGAGGATGATGTGGTTATTACGATAACTGAAGATGATGACCTAAATCCAGTTGATCATGTCCGAGATGGGATGGTAGTAATCGATGAGGATGAAACTGATGATGATGAAGTACTCTCGTCAGATGATGAAAATAGTGATGAGGATGATGGTTATGACGATGATGAGTAGTGAGGTTTATTTGTAATATTATTTTCTGAAGATGATTGTGTAACAAGGATATTAGTATTTAATAGGTTTCGATTAATCTTTTTGTCTAAATTTACTTTATATTTAATATTATGAATTGATAATCTTTCTTCATAATGTTTATTGACTGACCATACAATATGTCTTATGTTATTTATAATGCAGATATGTCAGAGAACAACAGAGGTAATATTATTTTTAATGAATAAATAATCTATTTATCTTAGTTATCCTTATTTTATTAATGTATTAACTACATTATTCCTAATGTAGCTATATCTAGTTCAGTCAGATGTGGGCGTGTCAGAAGCACGACCAACCACCATACGCGTGCTGAGTCTAGTAGTGTTCCCGAGACGCCACCTACTGAGAGTTCACATGAGGAGGAGGAGGTGCCGATCGTAGAAATGGAGGTGATCGGATCTGATGCAGCATCAGGTACAAATCATGACGGAAGGCTTTCTTTTTACCGATACGTTGATGGGTATGTATTTACTGTTAGTACTTTAATTTATAATTATTAAATACAAAGCATTTTTAATCTTTCTTTTTACTCAAATGAATAGAAAATTAGATCATGAAAAGATTGTTAGTACATGTACTGTAATTTTCAAGAGAATTGCAAATCCGAAGGGGTTTAATTGGAAGTTGACACCAGATCACATCAAGACCAAGTACTTTGATGAATTTCGGGTAAATAGTTTTTAATTACTTACATTTTTAATATCATTGACTATGCATAATTGTTGATTAATTTGAATATGATTATGTTTGACAGAAATATTTTACTTGGCCTCATGCGATGGAGACTGAAGTGTACACTGCGTGGAAGGCTAGGGCACGTATTAGGTACTCCGGCTGGTTGAACGATATGAAGAAAAAGAGAATCAGGGACAAACCAGTGTGGCTAAGTTCGGAGATGTGGGAGGGCTTGTGCAACTATTGGGATACCCCTGAGGTGGTTGCAAGGTCAGAAAAGGCTAGGCAAAATAGATTATCGGAGCCAGATGGACCGGGAAGTGGGATAAGCAAGCACAGGTGCGGATCAAAGTCCGTTCGTCGACTCGTTCATGAGATGGTAAGTAATTTTTAATTGATAAATTGTTAATTACTTGTACATATTTATTCTCTAGTTATGGATATTGTTAATTGTTAATCACATTGCATTCTTATCTTGTCTAAATAGGCCACAGAGCAGGGGGTCCCACACACTCAGGTTGTTTATGAAACATTTCGTACAATCCACATGAATAAGGATTGAACATACCTCACTCCGAAGGATGCAAAAATTGATGTAAGTTTTGTTCAAACATTATAAATAAATATGTCTTGAAATGTTTATTTTCTAATTCTTATATATATTTACATGTATCATTTGCAATGTTTGTCTTCTCAGTCTATGGTGAATGAGCTAGTTGTGCAAGAAGGCGAGGGAGCAGATAAAAACAAGATCTTTGTGCAAGTTCAGAAAAGTATGCAGAAGGTCAAGAGACCGAGGGTGTACAGCATGGGCAGCATGGGAGGGAGCCTCCTCAATGAAGCTTCGAGTGGTAGTGGCTCGACTTCATCTCAATTCCAGTCACATGAACAATGTGACAGCCGCATCATGTCTTTGGAGGAGCAAGGAAGGGAGAACCGCGAGAGGATCCTTCGGTATGAGGCTCAGATGGAGGAGGATCGGCGGCAAAGAGAAGAACTTCAGGCTCAAATGTTGGCTACACAACAAATGATGAAGGAATTTATGGCTACACAACTGAGTCGTCGCCCAGATGATCATTCAGATTCACCCTCAAGTTAAACTTTTAATCTTTTTTATGTTTGTTTTTAGATATTGAAACTGAATACTTTAGTGTTGCTATTTTGTTACTATCAAGTTGAACGGCTAGTTGTTATTGTCATACTCTTTTATGGATTAAGAACTTTTAGAATTCAATATCGTGTTTAATTTCAATTCAATTTCATGCTATAATCTTGTTGTGGTTGGTTAATTGAGCAGGTAAATGGGTAAAACCAAAAATAAATAAAAATTGAAAAATTTCAGCTCAAACCGACGGAATACCGACGGAAGAAGGATGGAAAGCATAATTACACGTCAGCATTTTCCCGACGGAATTATTCCGTCGGTAATTCCAAGGTACGACAAAGTACATTACCGACGGAAATATTCCGTCGGTATTACTGACGGACATTCCGTCGTTAATCCGTCAACGAAGTTTGGGAACGAAATCGCCAACAAAAATTATGTGCGACGGAATTTCTGACGGAAAACATTCTGTCGGTATTACCGACGGAAATTCCGTCGGTAATCCGTTGCCAGTCTTCGGCAACGAAATCGACGTCGAAAGCATTCCCGACGGTTGATTCCGTCGGTATAGTTTGCCGACGGAATATTTCCGTCGGTAAATATTTAGCATCGATCCAGATCGCCACAGTATTGTTCCGTCGGTAACTGATTTAGCGACGGAATATGAGCTTTTACCGACGGAAATTTCCGTCGGTAAATAGCATTTTTTTTGTAGTGTAATCAAATTTGGACCACACTTTTGGGAATCGAAGGGAGTATTAAATTCTATTATGTGCTTATTTATTAGTTTTGGGCAATAATTGGTATCCCAAATATTAGGGCATTATATGCATGCATGCATAAGTGAGACCATCGGTCAAATTCTTGATAAGGGGACCACTTCAAAGTATATATATATATATATATATATATATATATATATATTCTACCTAGGTAATAAGTAAATATACATGCGATAAAGTAAAAGATGAAATTTAACGGTTATACGGACCATGGGCAACACACCAGAAAGAAAAGTACAACGTTCGTTTGCTTCCGAAGGAGCAAACTCTCGAAAACACTAAGTAAAACCTTAGTCTAAAAACTTTAAATAAAATCTGAATATCAAAAGGTATTTCTACCAACCACTCTCTTTTAATGTACATTAACACCCTCCAACTCCATTCAATCCAATAAAATCAACTCTCTCTCAGTGTCAAAACCAAGAAATATTTATAGTTTCTGATATAAAAATCGGCTAACGAATTATTTTTACATCTATTAGTGGCTTCTTTGCAAGATTCAAAATCAAAACTTTCTATTTTCGCGTTAGTTTTTTTTGTTTGCTGCGTTCTTTCTCTGTCACTAATTCATCCATACTCTTAACTCTCATTTCCTTTACAAATCACACCTCTATCTCTCTCTTTCACTTCAATTACAAAATCATCGATAAACCATAGAAATCAAATCATTCTCAACACCAGAATTTCATGATCTACGGCTTTGCCGAAAATATATAGCTTCTATCGCCACACCATATCTCTCTACAGAATCGGCTTGATATTGCGACTCTGTTGGTGGTGGTGGTGAACCCTCAAAGTCACGTGCAATATATCCCTTTTTTTTTTTTAATTACCATTACGACTTTGGACCGACTAAAAATAAATCCATAGTCCATAATTCCAACAATATGTCGATTTATAAAACGATTATAATTACATATATAATGTTTTTTATCGCCGCTAGTTATCGTAATAGAACAAAATTGCAGCGGCGGACCCTGAATTATATTTGGACGATCCAACTAGTAATAATATCGAAAATAATATTCATACCATTACAAATAAATTAAAAGAAAGTAACATTTTTTTCAATAAAGCAGTAATTACATCTCACCATGCAAAAATCAATAGCGAAACATAACCGAATTACAACCGTTAAATAACTACATCTCAAGCTGCCGGAGCATAATCATAACCTCCATCGTCGTCGTCGCCATCCCCTTGAGATATAACATAATTATGCAGGTAAGATGAAAAAGAGTTCTTGCAAGAGAAAGACATTTTTCTTTTCAATATTTTTTTTTTAAAATTGAAAATGGGGTTTTAGCGTAGCTAGTTTCTGAAATTTGATGGTAAAAATGAAATTGGTTGGATTGATGAGTGAGTGAGAAATGCGGGAAGGCTTTGTTAGAACCGGTGTACACGTCCTTTCTTGATTATAAAATGAAACAAGAAATGTAGGAGAATAAGATCACAAAATGAACTAAAATTGAAATTACAAAATAAAATAACAAACTCAAATTTGAAGTCGCCCGAAGGAACCCTTCTGCCCGCAAGACGAGTAACGCCCCGGTAGTGCTCACGGATTGGCGGCTCATCCCCAAAGGTAAACGACTTCACGTCTCGGAGGTAGTAGCACCACACACCTACGAGCTCCGACGAACTGGATGAGAGACGAGGAACAGAGCTTTAACACTAAAAAGATTATGCTATTTCATCATAGAAAATATGCCGATTTTCTTATGCCCTAAGCTAATGGAATGAACTCCTATAAATAGCTAATCTCACACATGGAGGATTAACAACACATTAAAGTGCATTAAACATCCACTAATGCAAATCTCATAATATGGTTGTTACAAAGGTTTCAAATTTGACCTCTTTAATAGGTCAGTTTCTAAATTGAATTGTATTCAATTTTCAGCACATGTGTAAATCATACTCACAATCAAGATGCATTAGTCTACTGGATCAAATCGGATTTTTCATGTGACTTTTAATTCTAAACCAATTAAACATTAAAATGTTTAATCTAATTTGTGTGTTTTACAAATGGGCCATTACTTAATTAGTTTGACAATTGAGTCGCTCAAATTCTATAGAAAGGAGTCAATTTACTTAGTAAAAGAATTAATCCAAATTCACGTACAAACTCAATTGTCAATCCAACGCCCAATATTCACAGTCCGAGTCCGAGCTCGTTTCTTTAATGTGAAATAAACACATTAACAAATTTGTCTATGACAAATTCATCTCCAAACACACAACTTTCCTTCACACACATCTAATAATTAATATCACATCATATCTCACTCACCAAAAATCGGTTTTGAGACTACGAATATACCACGTTCATCTACTTGACACGCAGATTAACATCCAATATTTATTTCCACAAAATAAATATTATCCAGTAATTGATTATTCAAAACCAATTTTCCAACGGGCTTTATATAGAATGTGAATATATAGGCATATGAAAAGGTTGATATCGCATTAATTTGGCACGTGGTGGCTGTGAAAATCGTGTGGAAAAGTATGCAATTTTGTCCACGTTGGAATTCCATTGTTTGATTTGAAAATTAGTTAGACTTGTTTGTAACTTTTAATTTAATTAGGATCAACTTAGGCAAAACACGTATTTTTTTATCCAAATCAATTCGATCCGCCCAGATTTATTATTTTACATCATCTTATAATATAATATATTTCATATTAAACCATGCAGACATATATATATGGAGTGAATATGTCAAATAGCCACTATGGATAGTCAAAATTAATAGTTGTCAAAAACTTAATTTATAATAAATTTTGTCAGATTTTTGGATTTTGGACAAATTTGCCCTTACCCCTCATTTCACTCTATTTCTCTCTTCTCTCTCCCCTCTCCCCTCTCTGTCTTCTCTCACCCGTACCACCTCTACCATCCACCGCGCCACTGTTGTCCAATCGCCGCCGCCACCGTTCCATCCAATCGCCGCCGCCGCCTCACAAAAAACCGATATCAGTCACAAAAACATAGATCTGGTCCCGATTCAGACGCCAAAACAGAGATCCGACGACCGCGCTTTTATAAAAAAGTAAAAATCTAGATCCAGTCACGGCGGCACAGATTTAAAAAATAGAAAGCTGAAATTGTGGTGAGATTGGTACGAAATGGATTCATTCGTACCACTCGTACCAATTTATGGTACGTCACTAGTTGGTACGAATGGGACGAATGATTTCATACGTATCACTCGTACCAAGTTATTGTGCGTCACTAGTTGGTACGAATGAGACGAATGATTTCATTCGTACCACTCGTACCAAGTTATTGTGTGCGACCAGTTGGTACGAACGGGACGAATGCATGCATTCTTACCAAGTAACAGATCAAAACTAGTTCGTACAAGCGGGACGAATGGATTCATACAACTAGTTGGTACGAACAGGACGATTGGGACAAATGAGATCCGTTCGTACCACAGTTTCTATGGAGATGAAAAAGAGTTACGCCGGAGAAGATGATCGGAGGCAACCACAAAACAGATCTGTATAAAAATTTGAACGAAAAACTTATCTGAACGACTCTTTGTTTGTGAAGCATCATCGTTGGATTCTTTAGATCTGAAGTAGCAGAGCAGATGGCGGTAGGAATAGATCTTAAAATAGATCTGGAAATAGAGAGGTAAACTAAGAAAAGAACGATAGTGGCGGCGGCGGTGGCAGAAAGCAGTGGAAAAATCAAGTTGGAGCTTGCAATGGTGGAGATTCTGACGGCGACGGCGACGACAAAGGCGGAGGCGGAGGCGGACGGCGGAGACACATCGGTGGTCAATCTGGTGGTGGTGGAGTTAAGACTTGGCGGGGGAGAGAGAGAAAGAGAATGAGAGAGAAAGAGAAAGAGAGTGTGTGTATGTGTGGAGATGGCGACGGGAATGAGAGTAGCAGGAGGGGAGAGAGGGGGATGAATGTGTGGGGTGGGGTGGGTATGTTAGTTTTTTATTTATTTTTATTTAAAGGTTATTTTAGTCCATTCATTCCAAAATCTGATAAAATTTATGTTAAATTAAGTTTTTGACAATTTTTATTTTTCACTATCTATAATGGCTATTTAACGTGATAAACTCTATATATGTGTATATAAGTTAGACGGGTTAGTAAAGATTTCATGCAACAATTTGAAAATTAAGAAACAAATATACGTCACTTAATTTGTGTGTTTGCGCGTGTACAACTCAGAGAAAAAAGGTTTACACGTGTGTGAATGCATGCATGGCTCTTGAAAATAATATAGAAGTATATATAAATAATTAAAGTGATCTCCAAGTTTTGTAGATTGTTTTGTATACTTTTTATTATAATTATCGTTTTGAGATGTTATATCTAAGTTGCCCTTATTTATTCCTCTCCATTCTGGAAAAGAAGATTGAAGAGTTTTTCTTCTTATCATCGAAGGTAAATTATTATTAATTAAGTCTATTTTGCATAATTTATTTTTATTAATTTGTGTGCAAAAACACAAAACGACCTAAATAGAATGGGAGAGCTAGGTGTTAGATAATTAAAATAATCTCAAAATTGCGAGTTTAATTACTTTTTTTGACACGACACACGTGCCATGCAACTTGGATGGCCATAAACTAATTAAATGCGCACATTGCAATTAATTAGCAATTAAAATTATTTTGTTAAATTTCCTCTCAACGTCCTTAATTTTTGGCTGATCTCATGTTAAAGCTAGGAATTGAAACGACGACGTCACAAGTTAATGTCACCAAGATCTCTCATTACGCTACAAAATTTTAGATGTTATTCTTGGTTGACGCAATTAAGCCATACATTCTTGTTTTTGACCTATGAGTGAATTAATATACGCCGACGTCAAATAGGAGAAAAATATTGATTCTTTAATTAAATACTACTAGTTTTTTTTTTTTAAGTAATACTACTAGTTTATGAAATTGGGAATGATGGAGCTACGTACGTACTATAATAAGTTATTAATATCACCATAAAATAAATTAATACATCCAGACAACCTTTTTCAACTGCTATAAATTTGTCCAATAGCAATCATATACAATTAATTAATAGCATTATGTAAGACAAAATAGATAAATTTCCCTTTAGACCATCCTTTAAAAAGTTTAAATTTTCAATAGTTAATTTTGATTTGCATCTGTGTATTGTAGAATATTACACTATTGGATTACGTAAAATACAATACAAAATATATACATGATGACTGATGAGTCTTAATTAAAATGTATCATGAATATTAAAATTTTAAGCAACTTAATTAGAACATAAATTTGATTAATTAGAATAAAGCACTTCTTTTTTCAAATGATCAGAACCAATGTTTAAAACCAAAAACTTCAATTTAATATATATCATAAGCCCACAACACAAAATTTGGAATTCTCTAAATTAAAATTACAAAGGTACCATAGTCTATAACTATATACTATCATAGCTGCACCTAATTAATTCTAATTAATGCTGCTACAAAACTGAAATTGTAGATATAAGATAGGTTTATCAAAATTATGCAGCCGGAGCATAATCATAATCCCCATCATCGTCGTCGCCACCGCCTTCCGCATGCGCCGCCGGCCCGTAGCAGTAAGCGTCGACTCCGCCGACGTTGCAGCCGAGCCACTTCTTGCACCACGTAGGGATGAGGGCCATTTTGGAACTTCGAGTTGGGAATTTAATCAAACAGTTGGTGGGGAGAGAGAGAGAGAGAGATAGCTGTGTGTTGTTAAGTTTGGGATTTGAAGTTGTTTTGAAGTGAGGAGAGACATGACCTGTATTTAAGGTTTTGGAAAAAGGTGGCTGAGCGTGGCGGATTCGGTGGTTTGTGTGGAAGACCCAACGCCGATCATAGGTGGTGCCACGGTGGCGCCGCCACGTCGGAAAGTTTGTTTTATAAAGTTGATCATTCTGTGGGAAAAGTGTGGCAAATTTGTGTGGTGGGTTTGTGTTTGTGCGTTGTGGGTCTGAAAATCTTGAAAAGTAGGACTAGATTTTACTACACTTGTTAAAATATTGATTTATTTGGAAGATTAAAATAGTGTAATCTTACAACTTCATGAGGAATATTTTAGGCCATTCTAATATTAAAATAACAAATTAGATTAAGAAAATTCTTAATATTACGTGGGTCGATTACTTAATTCATGATGATTATTATAATTTCTTCCCTTTCACAAAAAATATATTATTCCTACGGTCCTCCAAAAATATGTTGGAACCGATAACTCCAACAAAATATGCACAGTATTCCATTTTCGTTCATCCCCAAAAACATGTATTGTTAATTTATACTAGATATTATCCCACAAAAAAGCTCACTCACAAATGTGGAACGTTTCCTCTACTTACAAAACATTCAACACAAATTATTAAAAAACTCATGCTATTAAAGACTATGCATATTTTTGGGAGGACGGAAGGAGTATAATTTATCCTAATATTCGAATTGTCGTCTAAAATATCGTCTCATGTATAAATTAAATTTTTGATTTTTTTAATATACCGATGCCATGCAACAAAGAGATTTTTCAGCTCGTAACTTAAATAGCTACGCTCAGTGTAACTACTGCGCAGTAAATATTTTTCTTATATTTCCTCATGTGTCAACATCTTTAAGGCTTTTTCTTTAACTTATGTTAGAGGAAACGACGTCATAAGTTAATGTCACCAATAACTATGATATCTAGACGTACGAAATTAAGATATACTCATATTGATTTATTCTTGCCTGACGCAATTAAGACATGCATTCATTAATTAACATATACTCCCTCCGTCCCATTTATATAGGCGGATTGAAATTTTCACATGAATTAAGAAAATTTATTGGAAAAGTAAATTATATAGTAAATTTCTTAATATGCCCCTATTTATTATTTGACTATGTAGTTTTTATAAGTTAATCAAATAATTAAATAGAGATATATTAGTAAATGAGCTAAATAACATTACTTTTTATGGAAACAAGCCTATATATTTAGGACATCCGAAAAAAGGAAAACAAGCCATATAAATGGGATGGAGGGAGTATTAATTTATTAATTCCGACGGTCCTAATTCTATTATAATACCCATGCAGCACGACGCCTTCGAAACATCAGGTAGGAAAGTTTTTTTAATTAATTTGTCTGCTTATTTATTAGTCCAGGGCAATGATTGGAAGTAGACCTGCCCAAACTGGAGGGCCCGGCGGGCCTAACCGGAACCGGCCCGCCGGTCAACGGTTTTTTAACCGGCCCGGCAGTCAACGGGCCGGAACCGTAACCGGAACCGTGAGCTCAAGGGCCGGTTCCGGGCCTGCCTTCGTTCAAACCGTGACCGCCGGTTAACCGCCGGTTAAAACCGGCGGTTAACCGGAATTATTAAAAAAAAAAAAAAGGTGACGTGGCGCCGGTTCGAACGGTCAAAACCGGCGGTTAACCGTTGGAACCGCCGGTTAACCGGCGGAACCGGAACCGCCGGTTCCAACGGGAAGAAGACAGCAAGCACAGCAGCTGCATCAATGGCAGCAGCTCAACGGCTAGAAAAATAGCCGTTGTCTTCTCTCCCCCTCCCTTCCCCCCATTTTACCCTATAAATACCACACTATAATCTCTCAAATAATCACACCAATTCTCATATCTCTCTATTTAATTTCAAGCATTCAATCTATTATTTGTTGCTCAAATTCTTCATTTTTGTGTTAATTTTGTGCTCAAGTTCTCAACTTCTCTCACCACACACTTCACCAATCCATCCATAACAATATTCCATAATGTCGACCTCCTCTCGTGTCGATAAGGGCAAAGGCGTTGCCGAAAATCAAGATGATGCTCCTCGTCGATCCAAAAGAGGAGGAAGATCGGCTCGGCAAGCTCGAGCAATGGCCGCCGAAGAAATATCAAGGGCGTATGCGGAACAACTTCAACAACAAGAGGATCGAGAGTTTGCCGAGCAAGTTCATCGTCAAGAGGAGGAGATGCTTCGGCAATCTCAAGAACAATCCAACGAAGAAGAAGAAGAAGAAGTCGAAGCGCCGCCAAACAAACCGACGGCTCGACCTCTTGTGTCGGATATCTTTACTAAGCATTTTAAAAAAATGCCTAGAGCCCCGGCACCTAGCGACAAGCCCGGAGATCCTCCAAAATACAACGCCTATTGCAACTATTGCAATAACGTCTACAAATGGACGCATGGAGGAGGTTATGGCACACTAAGGCGACACATGGAAACGTGTCATCCGGGAGAATACGGGATTGCATCAACACAAACTCAAATTCGTGGCACCGCTTTCTCGGCGACGGGTACGTCTTCTCACCCTTTATTTAAATATGATCATCCACATGCCGAAGATGTTATGGCTAGATATTGTGCTATGGAAAAACAACCTTTTACATTTGCCGATAAAATAACCTATCAAGAAAGTATAAAAGATGCATATTGTCCCGCCGCTAAAAAAATTAGTAGAAGTAATATGCTTAGACGAATTAGAAGACAAGCTTTTGATAAAAAAATGGAATTAATGAAATATTTGATAAACTTAGACCATAAAGTTTCTATTTGTGCCGATATTTGGACGGATTGTTTTCATCAAAATAATTACATGGGAATAACATGTCATTGGGTTGATGATAAATGGATACTACAAAAACGTTTAATTGCATTTAGGGAGTTCGATGATCCACACACGGCCACTAATATTGCTTTAATAATTATAACCGTTTTAAATGAATACCAATTGATTAATAAAGTATTTTCGGTTGGTTTTGATAATGCATCCGCCAACACCGCTAGTATTCCCGAACTCATTGAAGCATGTAATCCATCTTTCCAAGGAAAATATTTTCATAGTAGATGCATTTGTCATATTTTGAATTTATGTGTTCAAGATGGACTTGAAATTTTTAATGAATCGGTTATGCCAATTAGAAAAGCCGTTGCCCTTTTGCATACAAATATAACTTTAGGTAAAAAATGGCAAAAATATTGTCGTCATAAGAATATTCAACATAGGAGTTTTGTTAGAGATGTATCACATCGTTGGAATTCCACTTATGAAATGCTTAATTCTACTTTAGAGTATAAAGATTATTTATGCGAATTTTTTAGAAAAGAATTTGCGACGGTTCAATTGACTTTATTACTTTCTTATTGGGACCAATGCATGGATTTATATCAATTGTTAAAGGTTTTTAATAATGCCACCGTTCAATTATCGGGTGTTTATTATTGTACTTCCGTTCGTGTGTTGGAACATTGCATGTATATTGCACTTAGCTTTAAAAATTGTTTTAGTAAACCCAATTTGCAAGGTGTGATTTATTTTATGGTTCAAAAATGGCTAAAATATTTTAGAAATATTCCGGATGTTTTTCTAGTAGCTAAGTGCTTAGATCCTAAATGGAAATATGATGGTGTTTGTCAAATGTTAGATATTTATTATAATGCTTTTAAGCAAATGGACTTTTTAAATGTACGAATTGATGGAGAAATAATTTTCTTTGATATTCCTAATGTTACTCAAATAAAAGATGATTTAGAAAGAACTTTAAGATCTCTTTTTGCCGAATATAGGATGACTCATGGTATTGATCTTGACATGAATGCACCTATTTCTTCTACTTCTACCTCTTCATTTATACCACTTGATTTAAACTCCTTAGATCCCTTAGTTCAACAATTAAGTAGCATGTACCAAGATAGATCTTATGAACTCCCTAGGGGCCAAGGTAATAGTGAATTAGATATGTATTTGGGTTGTCGTTTTGTTTTTGGTGTTGAAGATAGTGCTCCACAAATCGACGTGATGAAGTGGTGGTCAAAGAGAACGGAGTATCCCGTACTCTCTATCATGGCGAAAGAGTTGTTTGCCGTCCCCGCATCCACCGTCTCGGTCGAACAAGCTTTTAGCATTGGCGGACTCATGTTGGACCAAAGAAGATCAACGATGAAACCAAGAAACATTGAAGCCACAATGTTGCTTGATGATTGGTCGAGGGCCGACCTTAGAGCTCAAGAGCTCGATTGGGATGATCGCGACGAGAGCCCAAACGAAGAGTTCACCGAGAGTGATCGATCGGTGGACGAGAACTACTAGGGAGTAGAGAGTAATGTAATGTAATCGAACTACGTGGACTTTGATTCCTCTATGAGGATACGTAGGCAACTCAATTTTAATATTAAAATTGAGCTCAAGTCTTTTTTTCCCTTTTTTTCATTTCAACTTTCAAGTGTTGTAATTTCAACAATATTAATGAGAAATGATTTAATATTTTTATTCAATGACTACTAAGTAAAATTTAATTTTTTTTGCTTATATTGTCTTAAGATATATATATACAACAATTAATTACAAAAAAAAAATTACAAAAGTTGAAAAAAGTGCTCCAAAAATACAAAAACAATCTTTAATTTAATTTTCAAGTACTTGTAATTTCTATTTAGTCATGTTTATTTTAATTTTCAAGTATTAATGAAAAACTAGTTCATTTTCATTTATGTTTCATTTTCTTAATTTTCAATGTTATATATATATATATATATATATATATATAAGAAAAAAAAATTAAAAACCGGGCCGGTTTTTAACCGGAACCGGCGGATTTTACACGGGCCCGGAACCGCCGGTTAAAAAGCCCGGCCCGTAACCGTGTACAGTGTACACGGGCCGGTTACGGTTCACTCTCCGGTGAAACCGTAACCGGCGGGCTCGGGCCCGGAACCGCCGGTTCAGGGCCCGTGGGCAGGTCTAATTGGAAGTTTGGAACCCCAAAGATTGGGGCAATATTATAATAATTTTCTTATAAAAAATACGCATAAGTGAGATCATCGATTGGTGAAATTCTTAATAGGGGACCACTGCAAGTATGGAGCTATAAATTAAGTAACAAATATTTCCAGGTACAATCTTTTTGGACTTTTAAGTCAAAAGCCAAAATGAAAGAAAATATATACTCATCCGTCCCGTTAATTTCCTCTTTTAATTTTGCTAAAAAAAAAAAGTTTGAATTCTCCACTAATTTCATCTTCCTGAATATGGCTGGGCCAGCTAGCTAGCTAGACACCAATTAAAAAGGTAGCTAGGTCGTTTATATATATTTGTGTAATTTTATATAATATTAAGGTAAAACAAAATCGCGAAGAAAATAAATTGGAAGAATATAATATAGAACTCAAATGTCACGCAAAAATGAGTCTAAGTAGTATTCTCAAAATCAATTAAGTTACAAGAGGCGCACTAGCTATTACATAACGACGCTACAATTGTAAATAGGTTAATTTATCAAAATTATGCAGCCGGAGCATAATCATAATCGGCATCATCATCATCGTTGTCGCCACCGCCGCCTTCAACCGGAGGCACGCAGTCATAATTGTACTGCCGGCCGTCGTCGCCGCCAGTCCACTTCTTGCACAATGTAGGGATGAGAAGGGCCATTTGTTGGAGGTTGAGCATATTTAATGGAAACAGTTGAATTCTTGTTGAATTTTGGTTGTAATGAATTGACCACATACGACGCATATTTAAGGTTTTGGAAAAGGTTGTCGGCGCGTGGCGAAGATGGTGGTGAAATGTGGAAAACCGACGCCGATTACAGGTGGCGCCGCCACGTTGGAAATTCGGTTTTGTGGAAGTAGGTTTTTGTGTGTAAAAGGGTGGATTTCATGGTGAGGGAGTGTGGCGGAATTTGTGGTATATATATAGTGCTTTGTGGATCTGAAAAACCTTGAAAATAAAGTAGGGCCAGATTTTATTCCCTAATGATGGGATTAATTTTAGTTGGGAAAATTAATTATGTGTATGTTTTAATATGTGAGTTAACTTAATTAGTGGTAGTATTTTTTTGATGACACAAAAACACGAAACGGCTACGTATAAAACTAATGAATTATATAGTGGTTCAATCTTATTTTGTTTGTGTCTTTATTGAGTGGACATGATAAGAACACGATAATTTGATGTTGTGCTCGTGTCATATCCGTTTGGTGTTCGTATAAGAAAATATTTTCATGTTTTGTTTGTGTCGGATTCGTATCATTTTTACATAGCACAACATATATTTATGTATTATTATATTTATTCTTTCAATTATATTTAATTTCTAGTTAGGGTTTGGATTTATATATCATGTCGTCATATCAACACGAACAACTTCATGTTTGTGTTGTGTATGTATTTGTGTAATTCGTGTCGTGTTTGTGTATGTGTCCCTGAACTGATTGTTTCCGTATTTGACATTATCGTATCAACACAATATAATAATGATCCGCGCGACACGCACAGTTTGTTCCCAAAAAACACTTTAACCTCAAATTTTGTTGATATTTCCTAGATTAATTTATTGCAAAAATTGCACAGTACTCCATTTCCAGGACATGACTCTTGAGGCAATATTGCAAATAAGATCCCGCATTCACAATATTTATTGTAAATTCTAACACTCCCCTTTTTTTATTTATCGTTTGACATGTCTTCGTCACATATTTACATGTCAATATATATTCATGTCTATAAATGGAGATTGTCACGTCAAATTGTGATGATCGGAAATATTAATTAGTACTTTTTAATTTACCACAAATGCGACGAAGTTGTTAGTTTAATTTCAACAGTTCAAAATCATATCAAAATTATAAAGATAAATAGTGCCGTACATTATCTTGGAATTGATCCTTTCTAAAAGCCATCACCTATGCCATGAAATCTTGGAGTTGAATCAACTGTATATTGGTAATTTTGCTAAAAAAAATGTATATTGGTAAATTTAGTTTTTCCCCCCCTAGTTTTTTGCGCAACATATGTTTCACTGTATTAGCAGTTCGGATTTCTATTACTTTATTACTTTTGTTTCACATTTTACTTTTTAAGAAATATATCATGATCATGCATTAAAAATCTAATATAATTGAGGTTTCCTAAGGAGCCAAAAACTAAGCCGCCTCAAACTTCATTTTAAAAACATATAGCGAAAGTAAAAGAATGTTAATTTATGTTCTGATGTACACACCATGAAAATGGAAATGAAATGTAATGAAACTAATATTACTATATATCGAAGTTATTTAATTTGCATATTGTTTGATACTGTAATATATATTAAACTCAAACAGAGAGAAACGATTTGGAAAGACATATATATAAGTATAATATTGAAGCATGCATTAACCATTACTTAACACGACCGGCAAATTAAATATCATGCAAAAAGGGATACCAAGATATATAATTAGTAAAATATTAATCCAAAGTTAATACCAAGATCGTATAATTAAATTCTTGATCGGTATGAAATTTAGAATCTTGAATTCTCTATTGATGATAGATAGTGCGTTAATTTTGTATCATATAGTGTCAACTTAAAAAAATAATATAAGAATATAATATAGTACAATAAGAGAATTTAAAAGGTTAGCATAAACCTTGGGAAGTTGGGATATGCTCATAGCGAGGGATGCCGATGTATTATTAATCCACTCAATTTTCGGGTCAGTTCTATCGGATTCAAGCTATTTTCAATTAATACCAATCAGATTAAAAAATTTTCGGACTAGAAATTTTCAATCATGACCTTCCTTCTGTTCAATCTATCGACACTCAACATTAATATCGGGCTAAATTAACAATTCTACTCATACCAATGAAAAAACCATATTTGTGAATAGTCAATGGACTAAAGTAATACATCCATTTTAATTAACATCATCATAACTTACTCGTCACAAAAATTAGTAATCCTTCCCAAAATTGACGTTCTTACTAGAGAATTCTAGCTAACGTCAGCCGGTCGAACTATCCAGAACACACTCACATCGGAGTCTAATAAAAATTAATACAAAATTGGCAACGGCTACTTATAAAAGCTGCTACACATGTTTATGACACGAAAAACTAATGATAGCTAGGTTAATCTAAATCATGCAGCCGGAGCATAATCATAATCTCCATCATCGTCATCGCCTTCGGCAGATGCCGCCGGCGCATAGTCATAACCGTCATCCGAGTCATCATCGCCGCCCGCCGGCCGCTTCTTGAAACACGTGGACCCAATGGCGGTAGAGATGAGGGATATGTACATATTTAAAAGCTTGAGTTGAGAATTTAATCAAACAGTTGGTGGGGATGAAGGAGCTGCTGCGTTTTCTTGAATTTGACCCTTGGAAATGTGAAGTATGAGTTAGAGTTGAGGAGATTAATCGAGACACGACCCATATTTATAAGGTTTTGGAGCAGGTGGTTGGCGTAAGGCTGCGTGTGGCGAATCTGGTGGATTGGGGTACGGAAATGAGGAGGAGCGACGCCGATTACAGGTGGCGCCGCCACGTCTGAAATTAGAGTTTGGAAAAGTGGGGTTTTAGTGTGGGAAGAAGTGAATTTATGAGGGTGGCATGCTGAAGGAGTGTGGCAAATTTGTGTGGTGGAAGTTTTGTTTGTGAATGGTGGGTATGAGGATCTTTAAAAGTAGAACTTGATTGATTATATTCCAATTGGTGAGATATCAATGACATTTTATTTAAACACTAATACTTTTTGGACATATATGTCCAGACATAAAATGAATATATTAATAATCTTAACTTATAATTTATCAAATAAAATAATGGTATTGGTTAGTACTCTAATGTATTTACTTAATTAATCTAAACCGTCATTTTTAGAGAGAGAAATATGAATACAAAAAAATATGAAATTAAACTAATAAAGTTATTTTGTGATTTTCACTAATCTTTTGGAAATACTATTACTTAATAGATATTTATGCATTCACTTGAATTAGATTACTCAAAAAATAATAAATTGAATGAATGTGAAGAAATTACAAAATTAAATAAATAAGTTAAACGGATCGAACCGATTCATTTACCTAAACGAGTTAGATTATGTCCGGACATTTATATCCGAATAGCATCACTCTTATTTAAATTAGGGTATATTTTTTCTTCTAAACTTGCACATGAGACTATTTTATTTCACTTTTGGGTGTCCCACTTGTGTATCAATGGAATTCAGGTATTAATTAGTTTTTATTTCGATGATTTGGTTGCGGAAAAAATTATCTTTTGATGATTCATACCATGTCAGATCCAGAGATCAACATCCACACCATTTATATTGTTGACCGAAGAGAGGCATGAATGTACTATTGGATTTCATGACATTATTTGAATGTACTATTGGATTTCATGACATTATTACAACAATATTGAAACATTATATATATATATATATATATATATCAAATTTTAAACGTCATGACATTCTTGCGAAATCGGCTAAACGTTATGGTATTTGTCTTTATTTTATTTTACTTTACTGTGCATGTTTCACTTCAATAGATCATTTATAGATTTTGAATATGCCAAGTTCAACTTTCAAATGTATTTAGGAAATCAAAATCTTTACTACTATAATAGCAAGGCCGGTCTTCCGCTTATAGTAACTTTTATTTTTCAGTTTATTTTTTTAATATTCCATTTTTGGAAATAATATATTTTAAAGTTATTTCATAATTATACATTCATAATTTTCAATCAATTAGTTTAATACTAGACGTTACAAAAGCATAATTAATGGCAATAATTTTCAATCACGCAATTATTATCGGACATTATAAAAGCAAAATCATATCAATCAAGTAATGATTTTCATTTTCTTCAACTTTTTTTTTGCCTATAAATTATGTGATTTCTTGACAAAAACACAAATACTCATCTTGATTTGTGCCATTATCGATGAGAGTAAAAGTAATGGATGCACAAAGTAATGGCTTTGTATAGAAGATCAATCATTGCAGAAGCAGAATGATTATTGTAGATGCATAATTTCAAATCTCCACAAGGTGTTCGGCGGAAGTTAAAGATCAACTAATACAAACTCACAAAGTCAAGATCTGGGTGGGAGAGAGGAAAAGTCAAGCAAGGAGAAGGCGAAGACTGTCGTGAAGAATGCTACCACGGAGCCATCAACGAGAATCATGTGCCACGCAGAGTGTGATGATTGCAGCAAGAACATTGTAGATATAACAAAATTACGAACAATCTATGTATGTACGTAACTCAAAAGAATTATATAAATGCCTCTCTCTTTCTTTACATTGTTTCTTATAAATATTTATTTTCATCTATATATATATATACATGTTAATCTACAAAAACCTATGAGAAGTGTAGCACAAAAATAGGTCGTGAACTTAAAACAATTGATGGTTAATACACATCCATTAGAAAATTGATTGCTAGCATATTATGCTTAGGAAACCGAGATTTGGCATCTAGCTAGAATGGTTCTATATGTTTAAAGTAAATGTTATGGATGAAACAAACAATGCCTCTTTGTTGCTCGGGGTCGGATAGAAAGCGTGTTATTCTGCTGGGAAAGAAAGCCAGGAGTCATTGACAACTCCATGGTTCATGTTTCTGATTTAGCCTTTTCTGGAAGAGTGTAACTCTCTTGCACTGATCTAAATTATCATTTATTGATGATGTTGGAAAGGTACGTATACAACAATTAGCTTTCATTTTTCAATAATCATACAAAAATAGTTTTGGTGAATTCATCACATCGAAGGGATCAGAAATTTCAGTTGCAGCTAGCAGAAGATGAGTGGATCATGGAAGGACATGTGAAGAGGTGATTCGATAATGATTTTCAAGTTTGCAATGCGTATAAGAAACTAAAATGGTGGTCAAAGTGGATAGGACTGATAATTGGTGGAAGAAGTTATCATCTTTTGTAGTATTAAGTTGGTTGTGATCATATAGTCAAAACTATAAATTAGTTGTGACTTATCGGTAATTTTTACACACATAAAGTATTGAAATAAATATCTATAATATATTTTTACTGCTTATTAAGTACAGATATCTACAGACTGAATCAGTCTACATCTGTCTTTACCAATAAGGTTAATTTTGTACTATTGGTACAAGAGATTTCTACTTTGATAACCCGAGTTATTGCCCTAGAATCCTTATGCCGCTTTCAGTAATTCCTTCTATCAAAATCGTAGGATTATTTTATTATTTCTCCTAAATTATTTTGACGTTATAGACGTTGGGTGTTAACCGTGAGTTAGGACCCAAATAATCCTCCATAATTACCTATTTCAAGCCTTCATTGAATTAATATACTGCATCGCTGATTTGAAGCCTAAAAATCATTCTATTTAGCATGTATAAAGAAATTATAATTATATTCTTTATCTTTATACTACTTACTACTCCATATAATAGCAAGTCCGGATTGACGAAAATAGTAACATTCAATTTTCAATTTTTTTTTCAATATTCCTTTTCTGGAAATAATTTTTATTAATGGTATAATTCTAATTATTCATTAAATTTCCAATGAATTAATTAATTTCGAACGTTACAAAAGTATTATATATAGTAGTAAAGATTAATAAATTAATGGGCACCGAAGTGGTGGATGTTGGAGCAGCCGCTGATGATGGATAAGACGACGGTTGTACAAAAATTTTAAATAAGATCTTAATATTAATTAAAAGAAATAAAATGAAAGAGTACAAAAAAGTGAAAAAAAAAAACTTGGAGTTAGGCTACCACAAAAATTTTAGCTCCCCACACATCTAGAAATGTTATTTTTCTTTTTTTAATCCATAAACAAAAATTTGCAGGCCAACATATATCAATCATCCTGGCCAATTCTAACCTATAAACCAAGATTAGGAGGCCAACATATATCAAGCATCTGAGTTCTAGCATGAAAAATGAGGATTGATGCATTGGCTTCGGTCTCTTACAATTATTATTTTGACAACTTAGCATGAAACTATATCATATTTTCATTTATTTGAATCTTAATAAAAATAGTTTATAAATATTTTTTTCAAGTTAAGTTATTTAAAATAGATATTACTTCAATGTATTACTCCATTCGTTCCCGCTCATTTTGTCTACTTACAGTTTGGCATGGAGATTAAGAATAATGGTAAAAAGATAGAAAATGTTAAGTCTCACAACTTTTAAAAGGTTTGAAGGGTAAATTCTTTCCTCATTGGAAAGTAGACAAATTGAGTGGAACGTCCTTAGAATGTAGATAAAATGAGCGGAACGGATGAAGTACTTCAATTAGCTAGAACAATTCCTAACAATTTTTTATTATAAAATTAATATTTTGTTATTAGTTAATCAACTCATAAAGGATCATTATATTCACATTTATACATGATTTAAAATTTAAAAAAATACAAAAAAGTATAGCGTGCATCCCTTATTAGAATAAATGAATCATTAATCTATATAATGTAATATCAGTTACAAATTTCCATAAATAATACTCTCTCCGTCCCAAGTTAGTGTGATTCAACTAATATTTTATATCTCACATATAATCAAATATGTACCACATTTTTGGGGACGGAAGGAGTAACTTTCATTTTTATTTTTATTTTTATTTTCAGTATTCTATTTCTGCAAAATTATTTTTTTGCAAAAATTTCAAGAGCATGTTTTCTCCTTATATACCTCAATTCATAATTATTGCAAACATCTCTAAACAAATTTGATAACTCTTTGTAAATTCAAAAGAATCAAAAGAGAAAGAAAGTATCACATACATGGAGGTTGGAGTGGAGATTGGAGAGGCTGAGGTAGGGGCAGGGGGCGGCAGACACGATTGGAGCAATGACACCATGGAGGTAAGAGCGTCGACTACTAGGTTAAGTGTGTGATAGTTGTGTTATGTTTCTATTTTATTTGCTTCTCCAGTCACAGAAGGTGTCATTTGTTTGTAATTCCATTCTCATAACAATATACTAAAAATGTTAAAAAAATATAATTCAACTTATCCCGTGCGTTGCACGGATGGGGTACTAGTTATATATTATATATCCGGGCCTTTATGTCTCACTAATGCTAGCTGATGCATGTAAAATATGTAAAAGTATTATTTCAAATTGTAACATATTCCATGATATTTTAAATAGTGGATCAAATCGGTCACTTCAACTTGCTCAACTAGGAAAATAAGAAGCGAATGCCCAATTATATTAAATTATTTCCACACTAAAATAATCAGGAGTGAGCCATATAAGGTACTGAAAAAAATCAAAACATTCTTCGTTCTTTAACTTGTTCAACAACAGCAAAAAAAAGTGCTTCAAATATATTGAAGTTACACAATTTCATTACAGTTGGCCTACAAAACCTAACACTTGAAAAAAAATCAAGAATGCTTGAAGAGCTTCATTCCCAGCCAATGAAAATAAACTGCAACGACGACTATCGGAAGTGTCAAGGGCACCAAGAAGCTATAATACCTGCAAAATTGCGTTAAATTTTCATTTTCCACTTCATTTTCTAGATAAGTAGATGATGTTGGAACTATGCAATTGTTTAGTCCCAAGCAACACCTCTAGGCTTTAGGCTTAGTTGCTTAGGTGGCAAAACTCAATTTTATGTGAAGGAAGATGGCTGGATAAGCTCATGGGACGAGCCAGTACTTAGCTAACGACAATCATTCGTGACAGACAAGAACAAAGTTCGTATGACAGACATGTCCATGATAGAGAAAACTATGATTTCCTTAGATCAAACACACGACGTTTGGTGCCTATATACTAAAAAGGTTAAATCTCAGAAGTTGACAAATAAGTTACAATCACAAGCAAGCATCACTTGTTCAAAACATAGAGCTAAATATATTTTAAAAAAAAAGAAATACAAAAAATGAGCTCAAATTCTAACAGTTTAAAGTTTTAAGATCACATACAAGCTTACGATCATTGAGCTAATATATACGTACACAATTTCCAAACTCGTATTTCAATTCACAATAATTCCAGCACAGAGCATCAATTTGAGGTAGAAAATCACATATTTGCCAACTAAGTAACCAAACTACAGAAATCACAAGAAGAAGTATACAAGATACGCGATATATTTAAGGATGGATCAGTACTTCACTAAGACAGGCAACTACAGTCTACAAGTATCCAAGAGGTTTGAGATTCAAACTATAAAGATATACCGATCATTTTGAAGTCTCAATATCTACAGTCCTAGTTCGGAAGGCCAGATACAAGCTTAGGATCATTGAGCTAATACGTACACAATTGTCTAACTCGCATTCAAATTCACAAGATTCGGGGCATAGAGCATCAACTTGAGGTAGAATATCACATGTATTCCTACTAAGTAACACACACTAGAGAATTCACAACAAAAAGTATACAACAAAATACGCGATATGGATCAATATTTCGACAAAACTAAGAACAAGTAACAGCAAGTATATTGAAATTCAATGGGAAGATATACCTGTCATTTTGTATGGCAGAGACAAAGACATTGGCTGATGGAAGAAAAAGCTTTGATATCACAGCAGCATAGACAAAACCCACAAAAGAAAATGAACCAATCACAAGGAAAAACCAACCCCAAAATGCTCTGCCATTAGAGCATAAATTTAAGGGAAAATCAAACATTTTTCTTCCAACTCTTGAATTTCACTTCATCTGCGTAAAATAAGCATCTTTCAGAGAGATTACTCTTCAACTATAGACAATATGTATAATCATATTCAATAAAAAATAAATTTTCCTCCATAAATTTGATGGAAATGTCACACCTTTTAGCTCTATATATGGAAAACATAACCCAAACCTCACCACCATTTTAAGGTGAATTCTATCAATTAAAGGAAGGGATTTAATAATTTATCTTGTAATTAGTGCTAGCATATGTAAGAGAAAACATGGGAATTCATCTCTCCCTTAATTAGCTTAATATTTTCAAAAAAAAAAAAAAAGATCGAGAAAAGGAATTGTAATTCATCAAAGTGAAAGCAACAATGGCGGAAGATAACTAAACCTGCGGCGGCATAGGGTTGTTACGGCGATCGTAAATCTCGCCGGCGACGGCGGAGGCTGCCCGCGAGAAAGGAGAGAGGGGGGCCGTGTAATCGGTTGTTAAATCGAGACCATTGACATAGTCGAATCTAACGATCTCAAATGCTTGGGCGTCCGGATCCGGGTAAAGACCCATTTTTTTATCGGATCGGGGCAACCCAATTTGAGGTTAATGGGCTTCCTAGGTGGACCGTGGGCAATTGCTCCGATAAGGAAAAAATAGAGTTAAGCCCAATTGCTAAATTCAATTTTTCTCAAAATGATAATAATTTATCTATTAATTTTTTAAAGCAATACAGTTAAAATACTACAAATATTAGATTCACGTTATTTTACCGGATTTTCTAAAGGAAATATTAAGTCAATTGGTAAATAAGTTATCTATAGACTGCAACTGTAGAGCTGTCAAACATATCTGGCCGACTGGAGTCTATTGGGCCGGAACAAAATAATTATTGGATAATTTTAAATATAACTTCCAATTCTCTTATTATAACCTCCTAATTTAAATAATAATAAATTAAATAATAAAATTACTATTAAACCCTTATAATCCAACTTAAAATTCTAATTCTAATAAAATAATAACAAAAAAAAATCTTAATACTATAATCATTTCACCTGTGCTAAACAAAGAGAGATAAAATTTTCTCGAAAAGTAAATGTAGAATATAACTCCATGAAATCCAAATCCAAATCAAATCATTTTATATAATAAAATTTTCGGGTAGGGCTAATGCATTGTTCAAAGCAATTAATTATCTTTTTATAGGATTGAAAGAATACGAGTGCGTGGTACAAAATTAAAACTAATTTGGTAAGAAATTATATATCATGTGGTGGAATTGATTTGTAGCCATTAGTGTAAATATTATGGTCCAAAATAGGACATGGTGAAAAGGAGGTTCATTCTACTAATAGCAAAGAATGGAATTCATAAAGTTGTTTTCACACCAAATTTCCCCTTTCATATATACATTAATTAAACAATGTTAATATCTAGTTTGAACAGCCCTACTATTTTGGGGTGTCTTAATTAGGTATTTATACATTCCAATATCTAACTTGATGTTTTTGTCATTTTGTTCTTTAATTAACTTTCTCTTATTTCACATGTATTCCATAATATATAGTACTCGTACTAATATATATAATAGGGGTAATGAAAGTCTAAACAGTTTAATTTGCGACAAGCATTTAGCTAGTAATTATTTTTTTTAAAGAACATATCAAGTTTTAATTTACATTTAGTTAAAAGACTATAACATGTGATTTAGATTACTATTGAATAATGGGCAAGAAAATAAATTGAGGGTTTCTTCTCTTATGGCCGCGGGTAATCCGCAAGCTGTAGCCACTATACCAGATACATACTCGATATAATTTAATTTTATATAATAGTCTGCAAACCATATTAGTTTAAATTGAGGGCTTCATGCTTACGTTTCATCATTGAGTCGCAGTAGGGGGGACCTGCTAACCTAGTGACTGACAGAAGCCAACTTCAATACGAATAAAACCAATAAATGAGCAACTTGAATAGGTCCAATTTTTTCAATAATAGGGTTGCTAGGCTAAATCAATTTTGTGCACCCACAGAGGACCACTTTTAGATTTGGGGGAGATGCTCAAATTTAAATCAAAACCCCTTTAAATATTTTTTCGATTGAGACTTTGGCATTGCATTTAAGATGCACGTCTAATGTATACCAATAAATGTGAGATGTTATATGGAGTATATACTTAATCATGTGTTTTGGGTCCCATTGATTTGCATACAACCACAAACTATCTTTCTATCCTGAGAAGTGTTCTTTTTATAAATTAATTTCGTTTCTGAATAAGTAACTTATTTCAAAATTTTAGAGTAAAATTACGTTAAATTTTGTGCATTTTATCCTACCGTCAATACATTTTAGGTTTTATCCTATCATTAAGAGTTTTGATGGTTGGAGACACTTATTATACTTCATTCGTCACTCATTAAGTGTTCACAAATGTATACCAAGATAGTGAGCAAATGAACTCCTTTTACTCTTAGTTATTGCATGAAAAATCGAAAAAACATAATGAATTGGCATTGAGTACAAGAGTATATTTGGTAGTCTGGCATTATTTCTTAATATAATTCTGAAAATAAACGCTTCTTAGCAGACAAGTTTATTTTTCAAATCGTGATACTTATTAAGGGACGGAAGGAGTATATATAATTTAGTAATTGCTCACATATGATGAAACGCTGATGGATGGATATATATATATGCTCATATAATGTTGGATTAAAATTTAAATCGAGGATCAAGTTACAAATCCTCAACAATATTTGCCTCATGTTAATTTTAAATCGATGATCAAATTACAATTCCTATCGTGATAAGGAATTATCCAATAACATAAAGTAATGTAGTGTTCTCATATCAATACATATCACATTACAATGATAATGATCTCTTATCAACTCAAAATTAAAATAACTATAATATTATAGTTCGACTCGTTTACAGCCCCATAAATTAGGTTGAATGCATACCGAAAACATATTAGATTAGTATGACTGAGCTCTCATAAAGTACCCAAAGTGGTCCCTAAAAGAATGGCTAATATTCCATTTGTTTCTGTAGACATCTGATCTTGTAGACCCTTTTTATGCTTCCGACTTCCAAAGGATGCGGACACATTAGTAATGATAGCTCAGTCTCATTAGTCATTACCCTTAACTTAATTAATTTCTAATTACCTTAATTAATTTATTTCTTGCTCATCTGTATTCAAGTTCAAACTCTAACTACGAAATAAAATAAAAGAAGAAAAAATAAAGGTCTATAACATATAGTTTAGTGGTTGAAATACACCTTATAGATTGATTTGGTTATAGGTCCTCGACTTAATTAGTTAAAGGACGTAGTTCTTTTATCGGGTATAGATTTGTCACACATGAACCGATCTTCTATTGGACATGTTTTATACTCATGAAGAAATTTGGATCGGGCTAGCTTCGGCTTGATTGCATGCCTTGACACGACGGGGATCGGTCTAACTCAAAATTATAGAATAGGTTCACAGATGGCTCGAAAAAGACTCGTATTTTGTACAGACATGCATTTAATTTTGAAAAATCGGGTTGATAGAATTTCGGTCCAGGTCGATTTCTCCTATTGGCTCCATGGCTTGGCACATATTTCATGAGCTATGAGAAGTCCCTCAATATTGTTTTTTCTTAATAAAATATTCATGAATAAAATGAAATATAAAATTAAAAGCAATAAAAAATGGATAATCAAAACGAAATGAGGGATGTATAGTTGTATACTAGTCATTTGTCAAAGGAAAAATTGAAGATTCTGCAATTTGATTTCGGGACCTAGATATTAATTTGATTAGATATGTAGAAGGTGTGATGTAGCTAAATATATTTCGAATAATTGATTATTTCCTATTGATTCATGAGATCTTATATTTTAACAGATAATTGTGGCTTAGTTATTTATGAATATGAATTTATTGACTTGAATATACTTTACATAGTCACTAGACCATAACTATGAGGTTCATGTTTTATGATAAACTTCTCACTGATTTATATTTTATGAGGTTCAGTTTTTGGATACATAATTAGACTGCTTAAACCTTTAAAAATTGTTGGTCCCAAGATGGATACCTTTGTGTAGAGGGGGGTGAATACACCAAGGTTTAAAAAAAACTTTTCCAAGTTAAAACTCTTTTCAGAGAGCTGGCTGTGTTCGATCCAGCTTGATGGCAGCTTGATCGACACATTAATTTTCCCAACAAAAATATTTCTATCAAATGGGGACTTTAGTGATTTTTTTTTTTTTTTTTGAGATGGGGACTTTAGTGAAAGTTACACTTTTACTACTTATTATGTCAAAATTAAAAATAAATATATTAATAGCATTGGACCTGAAAAATGCGTTTTCCTATTTGATAAGCTATCAGTTGAATGTATTTTAATGCATTCAACCCAAATAAAACTAACTCAAGGAAAAATGTTACTACCTCGGTCCCCAAATAAGTATCGTATTTAAAAAAAAATTATTTCCAAATAAGTATTGTATTATAAATTTCTATGTAAAAATTATGCTAAATTTTCATGTTTACACATTGAGAGACGGAGGGAGTACTATAGAAGTTTTACCTAAAATATGAAAAATACAAAATTGTAAAAGGAGAATTAAAAGGCAAGTACAAAAAATCCAAAATTGGGATGTTATTTATAAAGAAAATGGAAAAATGAGTGGGCAGTTTATTTAAATTTAAAAGAAAAATGACAAAGGCAAACTGTAAATGCAAAAACACTGCGATTTTGCAGAGGTCTTTCCCTTTTGCCATCCCTAAACCAGCGAAGCCACTCAAATTTTTCATTCCAAACACGCACTAAGTATGTGAGAGAGAAAGAGAGGAGAGAGAGAGGGTGGGGGGAGGGAGTGGCGGTGAATCACTGAATCTACCTCTTAATAAATCTTTTTGTTGGGGCACTTAATTTTTTTATTTATTTTCTGCCTAAACTATAAATAAGCCTGCAACATGCCTCTTGGATTCTCGAAGTTTTAGTGCTTTTCAAACTGCAAATTCTGCAAAGTTTCTCATCGCACAAACTCACTCCATTTTACCCTATATATCTAATCTATATATATTTTGTTTTTTTTAGGTTTTTTAGTCTTTCCCCACTTGTCGTCTCTCTCACTCTCTCTCTCTAGAAAGCTTCCCATATAAATGCCAACGTGATTTGGCAAAATCTTTTCGGATTCTCAACTCTTCTTTTTCCTGTATGAGCTAGCTTTTCTCAAGTGGGATTCCTTTTCTGATTCAACAGGTACTTATTTATATTGAATGCATGATGAAGTTTATATTTTGTATTTGTATTTGTATTTGTATTTGCACACAACAAAAGAAAAAAAAACCATCATCTCTCCTTTATTCTCCAGTATCTATTCACCTCCTCACGTCGTAATCTCGGTCTCTTCTCAACTTTTTGCCTAAAAAAAGAACCTTTGGCTTCTTATATGTCGTATACATTATGTTTGTGTATATGTGTGTGAAAGAGAAAGAGAGAGAGAGAGAGAGAGCAGCTTTGGTTAGGGCATGCACCATTGGCTTCTTGTTTTACCCTTGGGATTTTCTCTAACTTTTGTGTGTAATCTGCTGTATTTTTTTCATCAGAGGTAAAAGAGGAGTCTTTGTGTAAAAAAGCTTGATGGTTATGGAGTTCAGAACAATGGTTTTGGGGCATTTTTTGGTGATTTCTCTGGCCTTGAACGCGGGATTGTTGTACAGAAACTACTGCAATGGCAAACACAAATCCCAGAATGTTTTCAGCTTCAACACTGAGTGCAAGAATTCATCTTTGCTCCCAAAAAGGGAGGCGTTTCTTGAAACTACATTTCAATCTTCAAAACCAGCTCTCAGTGAAGTTATTGATCTTGATCAGTAAGTACTTTTTTCACCCCTCTTTTTCACCTTTTACTTTTCTTTTCTTTTCTTTTTTTTGCCGCCCCAAATTTGAGTGGGGGAAAAAAGGGTCTTTGTAGTTTTACTCTTTTCTAATTTTTTAACTAGGTGAGATTTTTTTTATTTTTAAGTAGTGGGGTTTGACTCTGAGATTTTACTTCTAGTTCTTCATCATACGCATAAGTATTCGGACAACATCTTGTGCTTGAAGTGATGAGTAATTTCATTACAATTGAGTGCTACCTTTTTTCTTGCTCGAATAGCAATCTATGTAATAATGACTATCCTGCACTATGAAGTTAGTTTTCTGGTCTTCTTGACTAATCCATCATCAAAGATTCATTTTTTACTTTTTTCAGATTCACATAAGCAAATTAAAAATTCCCTTCTTTGAGGCTGTGGAATTCATGTTTTATTATAGTACTAATTAAGTTAAATATTTGGGGAATTGTTGGTTGTTTAAGTGAGTTGAATGGTGCACTGGCATGCTGGTGGGATTCCCTAACGTGCGCTTGGGGGTTCACGTTATGTCAGTTTAGAGACAGGGACAAGTCCTGCTGGCTTTGGAATTCCCACGGTGCATGTTAGAGAGATGCACAGTTTTTTTTTATTTTCTTGAATTTTATGCCTTTTTTTTTGTTGTCTCCAAAGTGATTGTTGTATTCCTAAGACAGTGGCATGCATGATGAGGGGGCAGAAATGGTGGTGGTCTTTCTTGATTCCCTCGTTGACCCATTTCATCATTCTCTTTCTTTTGTTTTTGCAATTAAAAATTTTAAAAAATGTCAATTATAAATAAAAAACTTTCACATTCCTCCATGTGTGATCCTTCTCGAGTTGAGCATTAGATTTTCTAGTTTATTGAAAAAAAGTAGTTGCACGTTTCATTCCATGGTTATGAGCTTTTAGTATGGTAAAGATTCTTGCAGAAAAAGATTATTTCTTTAAGATTCTTGAAAATATGTGAACCGCAGAACTTTAGGCCTTCTTTTACTTGGAAGTTGGAACTAACTGTATGCAAAAATGTGGTTAAGCAATTAAAATGTTGTTTCAATAGCCAGTTTTTAGGTCTTTGTCTATTTCATGTGAAGAATGATTGTGGACCTGATATTTACTTGTCATTTATCCAATCATTTGATTGTATGATAGCGGTTGACCCACAAGTTTGGTCCTTCCATACCTACCTCCCACCCATATTGAAACCTATGGGAGTGGCGAGGACCACCGTCCTCGATTCTGGACCATCCTTTGGGTATGGTGCTGTTATATCATGCTCGTGTACGTACGTTTCACTGCCCATCCGATGGTTAAGGTTAACCAACCCTACTGGACACCATCATCCGCCACGCGTCTTCACACACTGGCATATGTGTGAAGACGTGCAGTGGCATTGGTGTCCGTATTTCTTAGTCATAATGGAAAAAAGATGAGATTTTTTAAACTGTTTTTAGTTGAATTTCGGATGGTAATTGACTAATATTGACCTTGTTTTGGACTGTGTCTAGTGGTGACCCGACGATGTACGAGAGATATTGGCAACAAATGGGGGATAGGACTACGGTCGTGATCCCGGGTTGGAAATTCATCAGTTATTTTTCTGATATGAGAAGCCTTTGCTGGTTTCTCGAGCCAGAATTTGCAAGTGCAGTGGTCAGGCTGCACAAACTGGTGGGCAATGCTGTCACTGATGACCGTTATATTGTTGTTGGAACGGGCTCCACGCAGCTGTTCCAGGCTGTGCTCTACGCCGTCTCCCCACCTAATGCTTCGGAGCCACTCAGCGTGGTGTCTGCTGCCCCATTCTACTCGGTAAGCTACTCCCAACAAAGCTTGTTACAGTTTTTTCTGTATGGTTTCTTGACTTTTACTTGCTTAGTTTTTCGTGCATTTGTTGCATTGTATGTGTATAGCTGTCCTCTGTATCTTGCTGTTTGGTAGAGGAACAATTTGATTCTTGATTATTTTGTTTAACAGACAAAAAAAATCTGCCCATAAATTGCTCACCTGCAGATCTGTATTCTGTCCCCATTTAGTAATACTATTTGCAGGAGGAAACATTATTTTTTTAGCAATTATTTGAGTTTAAGATTAATGCTTGTTTCTCTTACATCTATCACGAGTTTTAGGATGCAAGGAAAACAATGCACATGCTAGATTCAGTGTAACTGTGGGGTTTGAGTGATTCTTACATTTTACCAAACTAAATGGACTGAAATATCATTTATTAAATATCATTTATTGTGCTGAGCTGGCAAGATCTTCTCTCATTCAAGTTCTTGAATTTGATCGCTAAAGATATCTTCAAGGTTTAGATACATTCTTGAATTGATGCTTAAGCTAATACAATACAATGCCATTATTGCTCGTTGAACTCATGGATGATGACCGTGTTGGTTGCAGTCGTACCCTCTGATCACCGGGTTTCTGAAGTCGGGGCTTTACAAATGGGGTGGCGACGCGCACAAGTTCAAGAAAGATGTGCCGTATATTGAACTTGTGACGTCGCCAAACAATCCGGATGGATTTACGAGAGAGGCTGTGGTGAATCGGAATCAAGGTGTACTAATTCATGATCTGGCTTACTACTGGCCTCAATATACTTCGATTTCGTCTCCTCCTGCAGATAATGACATCATGCTGTTTACGGTTTCCAAAAGCACGGGCCATGCTGGAACGCGCTTGGGGTAAGCCACACTTCTTGCTCGTGCTTTGATGAAACGAACAGATTGAACAATTTTGAGCTTTTTTGATCGTGTATTTTCAAATTCATGCAAACTTTGCAGGTGGGCTCTCGTTAAGGATCAAGAAATTGCCAAGAAAATGACTGAATTCATCGTGCTCAGCACCATTGGCGTCTCCAAAGAGTCACAGCTACGCGCAGCCAAGATTCTGCAGGTTCTATCCGATTCCCATGAGCAACGAGGGAATTTCATGGAAGGCGAAGCCTTCTTCGAACACAGCTACCATCTCATGAAGAAGAGGTGGAAACAGCTGAGAGAGGCAGTGAAGAAGAGCAAGCTCTTCAGTCTGCCTGAGTTTCCCTTTGGCAAATGCTCGTTCTCCGGCCGTACTTTCGCCTCACAGCCGGGTAACTTAATCGATTCCTCTTCGAAAACGACTGTTTTTTTTACTACGGAAACTCTTTTTCACCATTTCACCATCTTGCAGCTTTTGCTTGGCTCAAGTGTGAGGGCGAAACAGAGGACTGCGAGAGCTTCCTGCGCGACTACAAGATACTAACGCGTAGTGGGAAGCACTTTGGTGAGAGCGCGAAGTATGTTAGGATCAGCGTGTTGCCACGTGATGAAGTTTTCGACCAGTTCACAGAACGATTAGCTAGTATCACATCGTCCACATAACACTCGATGTTATTTCTATCGAACGGTCGTAGGTACAATGCGGTTGTACTCATCTTTTGCGTAATCTCTATAAGTTTCTATACAGAGTAAATATCTCCAGTTTTCATCTGCATGTATGCTTTCTAAAGAGGTGTTCATATAGAAAAAAATGCAAGATCTATTCATTCAATTCTTTTATTACACTAAACAAAAGGGAGCAAGAAAAATGAAACACGTTAAGATTCAGACAAGGTGTTAAGGATCATGTCATCAATCAAAACAAGTGTTCATAAAGATCAACTAAGCCTGAGTTCATAGTCTCCAGCAATGGTTATGTATCTCACCCATGGAAGCGCTTGATACCCACTTTTTTCGATGATTTTAAGATATCGAATCTGTTCAAAACCCGAAACGCAACATCTTATAAGCTCGAAAATCATCAATTCAAGAACAAGAAACAAACATAACTACTAAGTTTTTGAAGCATACCTGAATCCCAGAAACTGTGAAGTATGGAATCTCAAACTTGACACAGATTGGAGCTTTTCTGTCTATTGCATCTTCAGACAGTACAGAAGGGAGTTTGAACTCTGCCTTCAACATGAATTCCTACATCTTACTACGGTAAGAACACGAACAAACGCAAATCGTGTATACGAGATTTTCTTGCAGAAGCCTAACCTTGTTACCAGGAAAAGATTTGATCTTCCATAACAAGGCATCCTTCTCTGGAGCATACTTAGCAGACCCT
Source organism: Agastache rugosa (assembly GCA_031470985.1). NCBI lineage: Eukaryota > Viridiplantae > Streptophyta > Magnoliopsida > Lamiales > Lamiaceae > Agastache > Agastache rugosa. The sequence continues at coordinate 32,664,689 of CM062605.1, forward strand.
ACTGATGTCTTTATACTCGGGCTCGTTGCATCCGGGGGGACAGGAAGCTCGATTGTGACACTCGTTGCAGTGCTGTACGAGTAGTATAGTATTGCATTTACCTCATTTTAAGGCAGCATGAAATTTGAAGAGAAGAATCAGATAGAGGTGTACCTTCGTTCCTTGAACTGGCTACGAGCTTTTACCATCATTTCGACCCGACTCCTTGAGTATCTCTCGACATGAGCTTCCACCCAAACTAATGGTTTCACCTATGATCATGATGAATGTGAGTAAATTTACAAGAAAAACGCTAATAGGCAATGCTGAAACGCAAAGGCAAAGCTTGGACACCTGATTACTGAGTCTGTAAGTCATGAGATCGAATATTCCATCAGGCGGTATGAATGAAATCGTACGATCATTCTCAAATCGAGCCAAACGAACACATCTGAGAGAGAAAAGGCCACGAGACTAACATAATTTGAACTCAAAATGAAGTTTATTTACTATACTAAAGAAGGCTTACTGATGGAATTTGATGTCTTCCAAATCAATGGCTTTTACTCTTGATGATTGATTTTGAGACTCCATTAATACTCTATCATTAAGGCCAAGCTTACATTCAGGCATCCCACTGAAAAAAAAAAAAATCAAAATATTTTTTATAATCTCTGAAGCTCAGTGTAGCACAGGACAAGCTGAGTATAGTACCTCAGACGCGTCTGCATCTTCAACGCGCCATTCACCTCTGAACGGATTATCTGTCCGTTGCTGTTGACAAGAAGATTCACTTTCTCAACCACATCAAGAAAAACCTAATGGAATCATGAAAACAATGGTTTAGAAGGCGCGGATTTGATCATAAGACGAAGAATTAAAGGCCATACCTCATTAGTCCTATACAGTATCCCTTCACTACGCCATGAAACTGCATTCGTTACAGCCATTGGAGGCCGTTGTGCAGCTTCCATACGATATGCATCAGTCTTGATGAACTCACTCAGTATCTTAGCTTCTGTGTATTGAGGATAGCCGAAGTCCATGATTTCATCAAGCAATTCATACTGCAAGTTTTTGATCAATTTTCTTGAGTTTCTATGTTTAATTAGGCATTCAATTTGATATTCAAGAAAAGTTTGGCATTCACCACTACAACAAAGTTGTCTTTGAGAGATTCCTCTTCCAATTTCTCAAAATAATGCTTGAAAACCTACCAACAAAGATGGGATTTAACAAGAAAGTTTAAGAAACTACCAAGCATATATGATATATCAAATAACACAGCTTCTTACATCAACAACGCGGTGTAAGAAGAGGAGTAGGCTAGCAGCATTGCTGTTCTGTCTCGATGCTGTCATCAAATACACGTTGCTGTGTTGAATAAACACGTAGCTCACGCCGTTGTCATAGCATATAGGACCATGAGACTCCATATCTCCCTGTAATAGATACAAAATCGATCAAACAATTCTCTCTGCATAACAAGAATAAGGCTTTTTTGCTTTGTTACTTGCAATGTGGAATGTAATGAGCCTTGTCAAGGAATTATACATCATGAATTGAGCTAAGAAAGTAGAACTAATCAAAAGAGAAATTCATGATCTTTTTATATAGAACAGGACACAGTCTTGTCTCGAGAAACTCGAGGCATGCTCAACGTATAAGATGTTGATGGGAGTCGAACTTATAGTATTTTAGCAACGAGTTGACACATCCACCAACAAGGCCACCTAAGGGGTTTTGCAAGATCACTTATTTTTTCAGCAAGTGAAACTTATTTTCCCATTTTTCAATTAATATTAAACACACATTTTAGCAGATGCATAATCTCAAGATCTCTAAAACCCATCTTCAAGAACGTAAATTAAAATTTAGGTTAGTTTTCAATCAAGCACCATGACACACACACACCCCGCACGTGTGTGTATCAGAGAGAGAGAGAGAGAGAGAGAGAATTGACCTCCCTTTCAAGAAGCTTTGAGAAGAACCTCTCAACCTCGGCGGCGGAGACATTGCCGCGGTAGTCGCGGCTGATCAAGCAGCGCCCCTTTATGTCTAGAACAAAGAGAGCCGAGGTGGCCGCCATTGATGACTGATATCACTGCAAAAAACTATTCAACCATTTTTTCACATATATATATCCTTCCTTCTGCTGTGTGTGAACTGCGTGTAATTTACCCATACGAGAGATCTTGTATTCCAAATTCTCTTCATTTCATGTTTCCGTAATCAACATGTGTAATACACATGAAATGAAATCACATTTTCAATTTACACGTAAAACTTATTAAATGGACGAAAATAATATACTGAGAAATATCGAAATTGTTAACAACAATATTATGCATCACAGTCTAATTAATCAATCAACCAATAATGAGAATATTGGCACGAACGTAGCCAGGAATTTTATACAGGGGAGCGAACTTTTTCAAAATCCAAAGTATAAAAACTTGATATATATTTAATAATATATATTATTAGTACATATTTTATACATATTTTATACATGAATATTAATAATATTTTTCCCACAATATATGCATATTTTATACATGAACATTCAAAAAAAAATTATAAAGATGAATTACCTAGTAATAATTAATAAGAACTACTAATTCCAAATTTGACCAATTACACAGAAACGGCAGAGTAAACACATAAGGTTAATATTCTAGTTTAGACTTCTGCAACTAATTTAATTCAAATTTGACAATATAATTTTAGATAATAAACATGCATTTCTTACTTAATCAATTCAACATTGTTGCCGCCCTCCGCCGTATTCAATCACACAAAGTTCCAAACAAAATCACTTTTCCTCTTCTAAATTAAATCCCGTTGTTGATTTTATCTATCCAAAGATATAGTATGTTATTTAATTAAGTAAGGCTCAATCTATTTAAATTAGAAATTTTAAATCATTTGAGATTGAGCTTGAATAATGGGCTTAGAAATTTCTTTATAATTAATCTTAAAATATATATGTAAATATATATTTTTAACTACACAAATTTATAAATATTTATAATATGTACATATATATATAAATAAATCAGAAAATTTGAGGGGGGCGACCGCCACCACCTGCCACCCCTAGCTCCGTCTCTGAATACTGGCAAGATCTTCTCGTTTGTACTAATTAATTACTCCCACTTTCCACATAGAGTGTGGTCATATTTCATTTTTCGTCGTACACTAAGAGTGTGGTTTTTCCATTTAAGAAAATGACTACACACATTATCTTATATTTTACACCTCACATAAATTTAAAATAGTGGATCATTTGTCCACTCAAATAACATCTATCTTACCTTTCTTAAAATCCATGCAATACCAAAAACCACACTATTGATAGACGGATGGAGTATTTATTAAAAACATCGTAATTGCCTTAAAATATTTTAATTACTACTGCTGTAACCCTTTATATTAATAGAGCGATTAGATATAAAATCGTATAGGCAATATTTCATTAAATTGACCTCTCATTTATAAGAAAATATTTATAATACATATGTGCCAAGCTCAAATAACAAAAAAAAAAAACTCACAAACCATATGCCAATGCACAGATAAATCTCAAAGATAGAAAAGAAGAAGAAGCATATGTAAATGAGTTGAACACTTGAACTAGAGTCTTGAACTGGTCGGAGCTTGTCTTGATAAAATTTCGTTCGAAATTATTTGATGAAGTTTGTTATTTAATGAGCCAAGTTCAAATTTAGCAGTACACAACCCAATGAATGATTTAGTTTGAATGAGATGATTTATATTTAAAAAATAGAAATATAAATTTAGAAATTTTGGTAAAGCCTTCAAATATCAAATATTTGATAAATAAAATTGAACATTCGACTAGATAAGAGCTCCCACAATGGTGCCCTCCAAAATGGAGGGCACCAACTATTTTTGTGGGCCCAGGAGGGCTCTTTTCAAACCCCACAATTTGGAGGGCTCTCTCATTTTTTTTTAGTTTTATTTTATAATTACTTTTATTTGTTAATTTTAATATTAAATATTTTATAAATGTAAATTTTATTGAATAGAAATAAATAAATAAAACATTACATTAATTGTAAAACATTACATTAATTGTAAAAACATTACATTAATTTAAAAAAATTAATCCCGACCAGAGCGTGCCTACATTTCTTCGCTTTGCGTGGACTCTAGCATCATGAAGGTCTTCTTTTCTTTTCAAAAAATTCTAAAATGCATCGGTTGCTCCATAAGTCCCACCCTCATTGCTTGTCGAGCTCGATGGCTCTTCGGGGGCTCAATTACTCTCATGCTCGCTTTTGTCTTCAACAATCATATTATGCAAGATAATACAAGTATACATAACCTCAGTTAAATGATCTTCAAACTATAGGAGTGTTGGCCTATTTATGATTGCCCAACGAGCTTGGAGTACGTCGAATGCCCTTTCCACGTCCTTGCGTGCAGCTTCTTGCTCTGTGCAAACAAAGCTCTCTTCGAGTCAGTCGGGCATGAGAGAGTATTCACGAAGGTTGGCCAGTTGGGGTAGATGCCATCAGCGAGATAATAGCCCATTTTGTATTGTTTTTCGTTGGTTGCGAAAGTCACCGCTAGCGATCTGCCCCTTCGGAAGATCGCTGAACACATCTGACTGATTGAGGACATTTATGTCATTGTTTGAGGGCCAACGGCTATTCCGTTGGCCACTCCCGTGCCGCCACGTCGTCCATCCGCCTCTTGCACCCTTCTCCACCGCAACTTGCGGGGCGCCATCGCCTCCATCCTCCAATATAATAGTGTCTCGCAACAAGCGCCCCGTAAAATGACGCCACCGCGGGTGCTCTAATGAGCGAGCCACAACCCATAAGTGGGGGATACTGTATTCGGATTGTTCTCTCTTTAAACTAGTACTAGTAGGCATTTAAATCGTGATAATAAATAAATAAGAAAAATAACAAGATTGCTTACCCCCGACAAGACACTCTCGAGTCTCAATAAGATCCCTAGCAGACGCCGCCGCCGCAGCTCCGCCTCTTCTACAGTCATGGCGTGCTCTCAGTTCGCCACCTCCTGCTGGTTCGCATCAACTCTGCCAAAGCCGCGGCTCTTCACCGTCAGCTGCCGCTCCACTTCCGCCGAGAACGGTGCGTGTACTGTGTGTATCTAGCCTCACACTATCAGAATTCATGAATTTACTAACGTTGGTGGTTTTAGGGTTAGGGTTGGTTGAACGCCCTTGGAAGGTTGCAGACGCGAGGCTGGTGCTTGAGGACGGCTCCGTCTGGCCGGCTAAATCGTTCGGTGCCTCTGGAACTCAAATTGGGGAAGTCGTTTTTAATACATCTTTAACTGGGTGAGTTTTTCTTTTACTTTTTTTGATCAATTAGGTATGTGTGTAGCAATCAAATTTGGGGTGGCTGCTGTTTGTTCTGCCCATTACATTATACTATTAAACTAGTCATACCATGTTGATTAAAAAAAAATAGAGTTTCTGACAAGAGATCATAGTTTTGTAAGCTTTAAAAGTATTAAATAGGAGTTCTTGAACAAGTCGTGGTCAAAATTTATGTTATTTCAAAGTTTATTAGTATCCCTTTCCCTTTTTTGTTGTGAATTTCACACTTCCTGGTCATTATAATAGGTGTTTAGGTCACCTCAATCATGTGATATCATTATCTTAACAACAATCTCGAATTATTTTCTATTGATGATATATCATAACTGAGATCCAAAGGCCATGGCTGAGGCAAAGTAGTGTTTTTGGTTCGGTTGTGCTTGTGTCGATCTAGTAACGTATGCTTCGATACACTTTGAATCATGATATCACAGGTACCAGGAGATCCTTACAGATCCTAGTTATGCTGGCCAATTTGTCCTGATGACTAACCCACACATTGGCAATACCGGTGTTAATCATGGTAAGTGGATTGCTTGTTTTCTATATAGAGATGTTATAGTTTGAAAAAGGGATCTGATTTCGTATGTTTTCCTTGTCAGGTGATGAAGAATCAATGCAATGCTTTCTAGCAGGACTGGTTATCCGAAGTTTAAGTATTAGGTTGTCCCTCTTGACAATTGTTAAGGCTAATTTGTTGTCCTGTTTCGTTAATTTTAAGGACTTCTACCTTGCATTTTATAATCTTGCAAATTTACTGCAGTACCTCCAATTATAGATGCACAGAAACACTTGGAGACTATTTGGCTTCTAGGAACATTATGGGAATATGTATGTTGTGATTTCGTATCTCAATCTTGCTTCGAGTGCAACAGGAATCAAATGCTGGTTTACTCTAATTTTCTTGTTGTACTGTGCTGCAGATGACGTTGATACTCGTGCTATCACCCGTAGATTGAGACAAGATGGCAGCCTTATAGGTGTATTGAGCACAGAAGAATCTAAAACAGATGACGAACTGCTGAACATGTCTCGCACTTGGAATATAGTTGGTAATTTTCCTCTAGCTATTCAATGTTAAACTGGTATTTTTGGCCACGAAGCAGATAGATCACACAACTGGCTTATGTTACAGGCATAGACTTGATAAGCGGAGTCTCGTGTAAGGCTCCTTATGAATGGGTTGACAGAACTGGTTCAGAATGGGACTTTAATTCCGCCACAAGAAACGAAGAGACATTTCATGTTAGTATCTTCACATGCTATGCTTGATTTCTCTAGTGATTAATGCTTGCGGATTTGGAATAAATTGTTCTTATCTCTCCGTTTCTTTCTGTTTATTCTTTGGGTGAAGGTTGTTGCATATGATTTTGGCGTCAAAAGTAACATACTGCGGCGTCTGGCATCCTATGGCTGTAAAATCACTGTGGTTCCTTCGACATGGCCTGCATCTGAGACCCTAAAGATGAAGCCAGACGGTGTATTATTCAGCAATGGTCCTGGAGACCCCTCAGCAGTTCCTTATGCTGTTGAAACTGTCAAGGAAATAATCGGAAAAGTTCCTATTTTTGGCATCTGCATGGGCCATCAGTTGCTTGGTCAGGCATTAGGAGGTAAAACCTTCAAAATGAAGTTCGGTCACCATGGGGGAAACCATCCTGTTCGTAATATTAGAAACGGCCGTGTTGAAATCAGTGCTCAGGTTTGTTTCTTCACTAGATTTCTTATCTTTTTAAAATGGCGTGCTTTTAACTTCACTGATGGTGTACCTTCTGTAGAATCACAACTATGCTGTTGATCCTGAATCACTTCCTGAAGGAGTCGAGGTTACTCATGTCAATCTAAACGATGGAAGCTGTGCCGGGCTTGCATTTCCTCAGCAAAAGCTCATGTCACTACAGTATCATCCCGAGGCTTCCCCGGGACCCCATGATTCCGATCCGGGTATTTTTCTCACTCTCTTTTCTACTTTTTACTAATTCTACCATAAATTAGTAATTTAAAAAAAATTATATTTCTAAAGAAGAAACTTGACATCCAGTCTTCAAGATTGTAGACCCACATTACAGTTTAAAAATGTAGCTGTTATTTCTTACACTTCTATGACAATGATATAAGTTGAAAATTAGTTCTCTCATTTCTTATATCAATTCTAATAATGCTTATTGCTAATTGAACTATTCTGTCGCAGTATTTGGTGAATTTGTACAGCTCATGAAGCAAGAAAATGCCAGAGTATGATCAAATTAGGCATCATTATCTATCTGCAGTCGAGTCGAGCTCGTCGCTGCAATGACGAAGAACATCTGTTTTATTCAAAATTTCACTCACGAAATATATCTGGTGTTGTGGTTTAATTTCTGTGCTTATTTAGCCTTAAGATTAATGACTAGAAATTTTTGTTTTTAATTTTGTTTTTCTTGATTTTTGGCACATGTGATTGTTGTTTTCTTAACTCACCTGTATCACCTGGTCTTGTTTAGTCCACTATAAATCCTACTAATATATAATTTTTTTTTTGTTTTACTAGTAATTAGCAAGTTGTTTTGGGACCATTAGCAAGTCACTTTATTTGATACCTGAGTTAACTAGGGGTTATTCTTTTTTGGTGGCTAGGGTTTATCTAGAAGAAAAATGAGGTTTTTTCTATGTTTTCAGCATATAATATATGCATGTATGTATATATATATATATAGCTTTCACAAATATGTATAATATTTAGTTAACAAAATGAAATAGAAACGATGTTATTAATTTTTTTTTACAAAACAATCTAAAGAACACATTATTCAACAGAATGGGCCTCCAACGTTGTTCAGTTTTAAAGCCCATGTTCTTATCTTTTTTTTTTTTTTTTGAGAATATTCTTACCTTGTTTTATTTAAATTAAATGAGGAAAAGGATGAATTACTGGTAATAATCATGAGTGCCATCATCGTATTCTAGCGGACCAATTTGACATTATAAAATGTATCTTGAAAAAAACTCAATCATTAGATATAGTGCATCTAAAGTCGAACCAAAAAAAAGGAATGTGTTGCTACTTTATAAATGAGCCACTCAGATAGCGATTATATTTATATATATATATATATATATATATATATATATATATAGGGCGCGGATCAAATAAGAATACTTTCTTATGTGAGAAATAAGAACAAATTTGGACCCTTGATCTTTGATGATCTATGGTCCAGATTTAACCGTGCATTTAATTACTCTAATTTATGCATTTCAATGCTAATGCATTAAGTTATTGTAGTTTATGTATTAAAATATTTATGCATTTAGTTTCTGCATTTTATGCATATCCGATGTAATAAAAATGCATTGTTCTTACGTTCTTATATAAGAGGTGTTCTTACCAGATCCGCTCCCTATATATATATAGGAAGAGGATCAAATAGGAACTCATATTTATATGAGAACTAGGAACCAATCAAAGCCATCAATCCTCTAAGATCTATGGATATGATTTAATCTCATAACCAATTGGTCAAACCCGCTTTAGTTGGTCAATCCTGCATCTTTTCACTTAAGTAAGGTTATTATGATAATTTTTGCTGTTTTCTTCTGTGCAAAAGCGAGATGCACAAAATAGTGTAAAGTGATGCATTAATTAGTGTAAAGTGATGCATCAATAGCACATTTCTGATGCATCAATTATTTTTTATCAATGTGGAACAATTAATATTTTTTTACACGGAAAAAACACGTTTTATAAAGTGTATACTTGTACAATTAAAACATTATGTATATCACATTCGTATTTATTAATTGATATTTTGAGCACAAGTTTATGATGCATTAATATGAAACTTTAAATGCACATAATAGTGATAGACTAATTACCACAATTAATGCATTACGTATATAATATTTGTGCATTACACTGTTTAAATTTATGCATTTACATTGAGTATTATTTTTAGACGTAGTATCATTAATTATATTTTTATTTTGCATTATATTGTTTAGATGTATGCATTACACTATGCATTTTTTTGTCGGTAGTATAATTCATTTATGCAATATGTATACCGTATTTGCATTCGTGCATATATGATATCACAATTAATTATACATTACTTATGTCATATTCGTATTTATTACTTGATGTTCTTGTCACAATTTTATGATGCATTAATACGATTTACATGATGCATTAATATAAAACTGTAGATGCACAAAAGATCTATCACCACAATTAATGCATTACGTTTATGTTATTTGTGCATTACGTTATTTATATTTATGCATTACATTGTTTACTATTCTCATCTATGTTCTTAATTCGCAACCTCGTGTCGGGCACAAGATATTGGATCGAACTCGACAATCTTCATATATATTCAAAACCCAGCTCTTCAACTGCTTCTCTTTGTTTTCTATTCTCATCTATGTTCTTAATTTCCTTAAACAAACCATGAGAACTGTATATCATTCATTACTCGAGATAGTTCTCTTCAAGATCTCTCCTTATTTTGGCAGACATCATCTCATTTTCGCTTGAGGGCCTCCCACGCTCTTCTTCACTGCTTTACACTTCTTTGGTGGCATGTTGTCAACAAAGTCGTCATCCTTATCTTGGACATCATTTATACCGTTCTTATATTTAGTTATTTCTGTAGACAATACGAATAACAATGCAAAAACAAATACAAAATTAAAACATTTCCAATAGAAGTAATATTCTCAACATGTTAATGCATCAACTAGAAGAAACAAATGCATAAAATATTTTTTAACTATAGATTTGTTCTCTCTCGGCCATTCTTCTTTCTCCCTGACACCAACACTACAATAGATGCAACAAACCAGCAAATACTCAACAAATCGACTATCTATATGCAAAATCTAACAAATAAGAATTGATTAAGAATAAAAAAAAATTCAATCAAACCAGAACAGAACACACCAACAACTTTTTATGGATATAGTTTTGTTACTCAGCTCATTCACTGCTTTCCGGAACGCCTCAGTATTCAAAGTTTTTCCGTCGCCAACGCCCCCGAAATCCAAAATCGACGCGCTGTGAGCTCTGCAACTAATTGCTGAATACTCAAACGACTTTGAAATCCTTCCCTGCTTTCTGCATTCAACTCCACTTGCAAATATCAGCACCCCCACAACCACCACCATTACCTCCATTCGCTTCACACCAAAAACCAAACAACACTGATTAATTATGGTTACAGATATTTTTCATTAAGGAAAAGATTTTATAAGCGAAAATTTTGAGTTGGGCAATCAGTTTTTGCCCAGAAATGCATGCGAAAAAAGCATGGGAGTGGGAACAATAGTTAAAAAATCGAAGAGAAGGGGACAAGAAAGAATGAAGTGTATGTTACCTTTTATGTGTTGGAGAGCAGCTCTTCGACAAAGTGTTGAGGAGAAGAAATCACACAGTTGCTTAGTCGTCGGCGGAAACAGAATCAGTGAATCGCAGTGCGCAATCGTCACCGGAGAGTTGGAGAAGAAAAGAGTGGGAGATGGGTGTATGAAAATTAAAGATGGCTGCCGTAATTAATATTTTTTCTGACGCTTTTACTCTTTGGATGAGTAAATGGATAAAAGGTTGATAAATTAGTGAATTCGCGTGAAGAAAAGAAGGGATGATCTAGACCATAGATATAACTGTAATCAATGGACAGAAAAAGTTTCTATTTCTCATCTAAGAATGGGTTCTCACTAGATCCACACCTATATATACATATATATATATATATATATATATATATATATTAATGTAGTGAGAATTTGTATCTGTTATTTTTAGTGCCGCACTGAGCATATATTTGAATTTTTGCTAGAATTTTTAGTTGCTAAAAAGGACTTTTTCTTTTTTTTTATCATGTGAACAATAATAATAAATAAATGTGCCAATAGTAAGATTCCAATGGATCGATCGTTTAATTTGGACGAAAATAAAACATCGCTAAAAGTAAATTAAATTTAAATATTATAACTCCATTGGATTAGCACATTGTAAAGATATCACTGTGATTGCGTTTAGATTAATCATAATGCATTTTCAATATTTAATAAGAATATAAGCATACATTTTTTGGAGAAATCGATCATTGTGGAGCTCTAATTAAAATACCTATTTATACTAATTCCTTTTCTTTATTCTTTACGAAAAAGACACATTTAATTATTACTGGATACTGATTAATATTCGCAGCCGCTCAAATGCGATAAAGCCTGCATCCTTGAAAAAAAGTACTTTGCATTCTTTTCGGCGTATGATTTTTGCAAATCTTAAAAGCAATCGTATAATTTAAAAAAAAAAAAAAAAGTTTCTTATGGTGCAGTCGGGCCGGGAGGAAGCTCTAGAATTTAGAAATGGATATATAAGATTATACACATATAAGTCTTATTACTATATTCGTCCGTCCATAAAAATTGTAATTTTTCTTTTTTTGTACGTGACCTCACATAATTCTTATTTTTAAACACACATAAAATTCAAAGAATTGAGTCTTTTTTTCCATTCGACAAACATCTATCAGACGGTCTAAGAAGGGGAAGCAATGGATTTGCATGAGGCATTATAGTGGATTAAAAATAAAGGCCCGAACAATGTGATCTTTGCTATAGAGAGCAAGATCACTCATGATGCAGTTTCTAGTGCAATGGATATTTCGGAGCTGGCTCCATCATTGATAGTTGTCGAATGTTGCTTGGTGAGGGCAGACAATTCAAGGTGAAGAAAGTGAGGCGTGAAGCTAATATGTTTGCTATAATGTCTCTAGCTTTTATAATATGTATGTTTGGGATAAACCTCCGAATAATGTGGAGGGTCTTCTTCATTTAGCATGTTTGTGTTCGTAATAAAAAGTTCAAAAGAAAAAAAAACTCGTGATACACTCTCCACACTACACTTATCATGGACGGAGGGAGTAATATGTTTGATATGATGCGATCACATTTTCATCTCATTCTTTCAAATTCAAAAGTTTTCAAATTCATTTTCTGTATTTTAAAGTGGGGTGCAAATACAACATGCAATCTAAATACAGTTAAAAATAGTAAAAGTTAAGCAATGGATAGAGCATATGGGATTTCTCTATTTTAGATTATATTTCGCCATACACTTTTTGATGTATTATTTGGCTATATATACCACATATAAATGTTGGAATAAAAATACAAATACAATTAAAAATAACCCGATAAAGATAAGTGGGGCAGAAAGGAATTGGAAATGCAAAAACATCCGAAGCAGAAGAAACAAAAATTCAGAGGTCAGTTGGATAGCAATCCAGTGATGGAAAATATATATATTAAAAATATAAATAAGTAAAGAAAATCCAAAAATAAAAAGAGAAATAATTAAATTGTGGTGGGTGGGGGCATTTCAATAGTATTTTTCTTTGATATATTTCACTGCCAATTACTTTCTTCTGTGTGTGGTTTGCTTGTTTCGCACGTTTTGCAGTAAAGGAAAGATTGATTTGCTCTTTGGATTCTCATAAATCTCACTGTTGTGTCTGTTTTCTTGTTCTGTAAAAACCCAACACTTCACACCAATTTGCATATAGTTAAACACACACATACACATAGTAAGTATATACTTACATGTTTATATTCACATTTTACATTTGTGTTTTTAGATTTACGTTGTGTATATAGTGGATGACTACGAATACACGTAGAAAGTGACGTGTATTAATAAAGTGAAATACTATGAGATAATATATCCAAATATAGAGAAATCAGATCTAATTTTACGATCAAATAGTGGAGTATATTTTAGCTACTAATTAATTTAAAATTTATCACATGTGTGTGATCTTGTAGAAACTTTTTCTTCTATAAAAACATAGAAACTATACCTCTTCAGATATATAATAATGTTTCTTTCATGATGACATATATATTACAGATACAATTTTATGATAATTAATGCATATTATATGCTTCTTTTAAAGCAGATCGGATCTTCTATTGCCTAATGGTGTGACATCTTCTATTGCATCCATTATATTAATGACATGTGTCGATTTGGAGATAATTATATACCCTAATTGGGTGGAATAAACCCTAGTTACCAATCTTAAATTTAGGGATTGCCACATGTCGTTCATCCAACTTAAGCAATAGATGATGTTACACCAATTAGGAATAGAGGATCCCATGTGTTTTTAAAGACAATCGTATGTTATACAATGGCTTAAATTTAGTTTTAGTATCAAGGGAAAATTTCTATTTGATCCTATTCATATATGTCTAAAGTTAAAGCTTATGTAAACTTATCCAGTCATACAAAGAAATATGTTTGGAATTTTTTGAATACTACTTAAATAGTAAAGCAATTGAATTCAATAAATAATTAAAAAAAAAAAAAACTCATGTATGTATTTTGAGTGGAGCTTCATCTTTAATTATGATACACTTTTAATTTTCATCCTTCTCCTGAAAAATATTCATTTCAATTGAATATCGTTTTTCACATACCAACTAACCATATGTAACGTAGCTCACATAATAATTATAAACTATAGAATACTTCCGAAAATAAAATCTCTCTAAATTTACAAATTTCAAGAGAACAATACCATTTCACTCTGTATAATTTACATAATTACAAGCCTCTTTAAAAAAATTTGCAAGCCTAAAAAATACTTGAATTAATGGAATACATGTTCATACTAGAATTAATTAATATAGTTGTGTATATTTGAAATTGATGGAAGACATGTTTGAAAATCATATATAGGCAATGAATGAAATGAGTGGGGTGCATGCATATGTTCAGTAGTACAAGCAGCTTTTAGCTGTTACAGTGGAGTAACTTCTTTTGACAGCCCTACATTATTTAAAAAAATATATTTATATTCAAAAGAAATTGAAAAGCTTGATTTATACTGCTGTTGCACTATAAGTTGTTCCAACTATTTTGGCAGACACATAATTTTATTATTTAAATGCAAGCAGATAAATTCACATTTCTTTTCTTATGATCTTGGAAAAGACTAAGAATTGGAGGATGACAGACCAGAGAGAGAGATAAAATTAAAATATCTTGTTTTTAGGGAGAGCAGCTTTTTACAGTAGACAAACTCATTTGCATCAATAACCCGTGTGCCTGTATATCTATATAGACTTATTACAATTTTGGGAATTGAAGATCAGAATATATTGTGAGAATTAAAGAATGGACTCTCTCTCTCACACACACATGAAATGATTGGCAACTATTAATTATTATCCCCTCCGGCCCAATAAAAAGGGGCTTCTTTTGTACATGAGTATTAAGAAACACAAGAGTAAAATGATAAAAAAAAATAGTAGGTCTCAAGTCTTTTAAAAAGTTAATTATTTTCATTTTTGGAAGGTGACCTTGCTATTGGGACAAACGAAAAAGGAAAGAGAGACTTTGTTATTGTGACAGAGGGAGTATGAAACAAGTTCTTATTTCAAACAACAATTACTAATTTAAGCATTCACATCTTTGTTTTAGGATGTGCATATGGAATTGAAACCCTAACCCTAATCTTCCTTGCTTCTGCTTATTTTAACTTGATTTAAGGGAGAGAAAAAAAAAACACTCTTTTGCTTCATGAAAACTCCCAATCTTTATAAAGAGAACATCAAGAGGGACCGGGGGGAAATATCCCTGATAAATATTAAAAGAATAAGATCAAAGTTATCTCTAGTGATCTCTTAATTAATTAATTGGAACATAAACGAAATTAAACGAAATTAGTTTTTTCATTTAGTTTTGAGCAGAGCCACCTTAAACGAAATTAATGCTTATACTGTTAAATTCATTAACCTTTATTAGTGAAATGTATGCAGTTTAATCAGATAAGTATATTTAATTTTTTACACATGGGGGAGGTAATGGGATTTTTTTTGGGTGTGGGTGTGTGTGGGGCTTGGATTTGATATAGTACTATATGCTTATGGAATTGACATTTTTAACCAAACTAATAGAATAGAGTGGTACGTGTCATGCACATAATATTGATAAATTTTTAATAATATATATATATATATATATGCATAAAATAATCATATGATAATAGATACTATTAATAAAATACTATAATAGAGGTATAATAGACAAATCAAAAAATTTTGTAAACAAGACTCTTTTATAATAGGTATAAATATAGATATAGATATAGATTTGACTTGAGGTGGACTTATATAATCAAGATTAAATATATATATATTCTCTCTCTCTCTCCCAATTGCTATCAAAATCATTTTCTCTTTCATGACCCCAGTTATCGGTTTACCTTACTAGAAAAACTTTTGTCAAAAATAAATAAAATCTGTTTAATTAAATTCAATTTCACATCAGGCTACAGACGTATCCTTCGATTTTCAACTATATCACAGACTCCTGTCAAATCAAATTCTACTCAAATAAACTACTCATTTAAATTGTTGCTGCAGATAATAAACAATGTAAAGTGGTGCTCAACCGTTTTAAATACATTTATTAATACACGTTCGGAGTTAATTAATAAGATGAAATGAATGTTTTTAAATAAATAAAATATATTATCTCAAACTACAGACAGATAATGGTTAGTTTGCTAGGCAAAAAAAAATTGTCTTCAAAATGCACAACACAAACAAAAACAATCAACTCATTTTTATTCTCAATGCGCATACAATAAACAAAGACTCTTCACACATTGGCATTCTTATCAAAGTATGTATATTTATCATATAATATATGATAGTACACATAGTAACAGACTTAAATTATACCTTGATTTTGCAACGGAATATTTAGCAATAAGAATGCATGCATGTGACACTAATTATTACTACTCACATAAATTTTCATACAATAATTATTTAAATCCTCTTTTTTTCTTCTTCTGCAAGCACAAACCCTAGATATAGGTGATGATGAGACCCTTTGGAAATCTCTCTCTCTCTCTCTAGATATCTCTCTCTCAATTACTTCCACCCATTCCTCCTCCATGAGAGTTATAAATATCATTCCATGGCAGAGCATAAGAAATCGGCATGCTAGGTGTTTGATAAAATCTCCCACCGCCGCCTCCTCCTCCACCACCATTATAACCGCCAATTCTTCTGTTGATCTCCACCGGCCGCGGCTGTGCCGCCATGTGCGTATACCCAGCCACGGCCGGTGGGGCGTTCGCCTGCAACGGTATCTCGTTGTAGGCGAAATTAATCAAATCTGCATTGGCTGCATCGAGCTCCTTCTGCAGGCGATCGACCTGCCTCTGCAGGAACGAGATGGCGCCGACACAGCCGTATACGGGGTCGCGGACACGCGCCTCCGCCTCGTAGGCGAGGGAATTGACGGCGTCGTCGCGCTGGTGCGGCAGGAGCTCGTTTAGCAGTTTGGCAACGTTGCTCGCTCCGAAGATCTTGTGGACGTTGGCGAATTTCTGCGGCTCTTCGGGCGGGAAATAGGAGGAGAAAATGCATCCCGGCATGCATTTTCGCCGCAAGAATTTGCAGGCGGCGCAGGGAGGGTTGTAGGAGCTTGAGGAAGCCATGGATGTACCTTCAAAAAATTCGAAAAAAGTAGCCAAGTAAAGACTAAAGTCTATGATATTTTGGCTTTATTTTATTTTATTTTGTTTCTTGAAATGTGTGTGCTTAATTAATATCGCCCTCGATTCCAAAATAGTATTTCATCTCCTAGTCCGTATCCACCAACACGATGACGTCGCTGTTTCCGCGAACGTCATCCTGTTGGTGGTGGCTCAAATTAAGAGGTTGGAGCACTATCTGAAGTTTTTTTTTTTACAAGTTTTTGTCCTTTTGACTTTGAGTTACTGAACTCCTGATTTCATTGATTTCTGGTCTTGTACTAAAATGTGTCCTAATTTAGTGATTCTCTGTCTGAATTTTGCTTCTTTGTTTAAGTTGTAACTGTGGAACTTAATCTGCACAGGAGTACTTCAAAAGAATTAAAGACTCTCTCTCTCTCTCTAGCACAGTTCAGAAAACAAGTTCTGGCTATTTTCTGTGCCAACATAGATTCTTATATTTGAATTTGTGTATATATCTTTTAATTATGTGAGCTTAATTCGCATTTTTATCACAATAGTTCAACAGATTTTGCAGTAGAAACTATATATGAATTTTATACCTTAATTATCAAGCAACAATAGAAAGAAAGAAAATAATCTCAATTAGGAGAAAATATCACATTTTCTAGCTAAAGAATTAACATTTGAAGTGTTTTTAGCTTTCAGATCTAGCTACTAAGATCATAATCTAGAAAGTTCCAATCCCCACATTATAATTAATTAAACTATAAGTTACATAATATGATATGTGTGGCTAATTAATCACTCTAACAAGCTAGACCAAAAACCCTAGATCAAGAAATTCACTATCAGTTCAAGTATATATATATACAGATTCTTCTGTTCCAAACGAAATACACAAACACACACACACATATATATATATATATATATATATTTACATAAATCATCCAGAAAGAAAGAAGAAATAGAAATCAAAGCAACATTAAGTTTATAAAGAAAAACATGAACTACTTACCTGTGATGAGGTCTTACTGTTTTAACTTTCTCTCTCTTTTTTAAGCAAGAAGAAGCAAGAGAAGCTAGGAAAAAACCTTCCCAAGAAACTATTTTTTGCTTCTTCAAGAGCTAGAACAAAGATCAAATGGGGTGAAGAGGAGATTATATATCTATATATAACAATGATAAAACCCTAATTTTGATCAGATTTTTGGGAATTTCAATGGCTAATGGGAAGAAGGAGTGAGAGAGAAAGAATATAGTGAGATGAAGAAGGAAGGAATGAATGCAAAGGACAAAGATAATAAATGAGAGGTACACTAAAGAAAAGATGACTATGACACTGCATCTAATAATTTTATCATACTTGTGGAGGGGATGCCACCCCCATTTTTTCCTTACTATTACATGCCATATATATTTTCTATTTGCCTCACCTTTTCTCATGCAAATTCAAATAAAAAAAAAAATCTTCTTCTTACCTTTTTCTAAATATTTTTTTTTCTACATTCCCATTTGCAATAAGTAGAAATGCAGTACACATAGCCAACTCATATTCTTTTGTCCATAACCCTTATCATTGAGTGCTTTAATCGATATAGAATATTGCAAGTCCTATCGTCGCAAATGGAAGATGAAACACTATTTTAGAATTATTAATCTCTATATGGGAGGGATAGGTAAATAAAAAAGTGTAGCAAAAGTCAAAGAAAAATGCTAGTATTATGTAAGCAATATATTATGTGTATCATAAGTACCCCCTTTCTCATCTCAACAAATCTTAGGATTGTTCTTTTCCTAGAATTAATCCACAATTTTATATGTGTAATAATTATTCAATAATCATAATATTTGTGGTTTTATAGTCAAAAAGAGTAGGCTGCAAAGTGACAATATTTTTGATCCAGCTCCACTATAAAGAGATAATTAATGACAGACATTTAATTAAAAAATTTATACTATGATTGGTTTATTTTTGCTAATCTATTACATGCATGAAACTGGATATATACAAAATGGATTCATATGTTATTTTCTCTATGGGAATGAATCATTTCACAAAGGATTTTTTTATGCAGTAGTGGAGATAATCTCATGATTAGGTACATATTTTGTCAAATTTGGTAGTGTACTAGCACTATAAACATATGTCCATTTTTGGTTGTAATAAATATAATGATGTAACTGTATAGTTGATTGTTTTTTTAATTTAATATTTTATTTTAACGTTGCGTTTAAAACATGAAAATGAAACATACTGAGTACATATTAAACAAAGAGACTACAAAAATATAGAAACACAAAAGTGTGGAAGTAAAGAGAGAATAAATTAGTAGTACAAGAATTAATTACGTTAATATCTTTTATATATCTGGAAACTTGTTTAAATACAATAATTTGAATGTTTTGAGGAATTAAGGTGCATGCTTTCAAAAAGTTGAGTTTTTATCTGAAGCTTTAAGTCAAACTTATTTGTTGATTAATTAGAAAAAAGAAGGCTTGATTTTACTTTTTACTCTATATACGAAGAGATTAATTTTTAGGAATTTTCTGACAAACGAGCCAAGTTTTTATGCTCTCCAGAAGCAAACAAACAATAAGAACTTTGGAAAAAGAAATAGTTTCCTTAATTCCTTTTGTTTAATCATCGATAATGACAATTTGGCGCGGGATATAAAATGTTAATTAGTCCATAATTATTGGAGTGACACTCTTAATTATCCTGTAATCATTAGCGTAAGCTGGTATTTCTAGTCCTTTTTAATTGTATTTCTAATCCTAATCATTTTCCTATTTTCACCTAAAAATTCAATTTTGGACATTTATGGCGACGTGACGATGTATTGACTCCAACTAATTTCAATAAACTTTTCTATGCCCATATAAATAAATTTTAAAGTTAAATTATGCCAAAAAGATTAAAAATCGAATGATTTTGTAGTTTTTAATTAGGACTAAAATTAACACTATATACTTAATTACAGGACCAAAAATAGATATTACTCACAATTAATTACTCGTATAATTAGAAGATCATTTTTGGTGGCATATATTCCAAGATACGTTCTCTCCATTGGATCATTAATTAATATTAAGTTTGTGTGATATCTAATTGCATAATGTGCTTATGAACATTATGATTTGTTTATATGCAATCATGCTTCTTTATATAAATTTGATGTCTATTTAAGATCATACTTTTTATATATTATAATGATGTTTTTTTTTTCCATGACAATCATAATACAAAGATCATGGTCTAAAATAAGTTTTAGTTCCCAAACTCGGATATGTTTATAAACCATTTTCTAGGTATACAATAAATTAAGTTTATCATTTCCTATAGGAAATATTAATGATGATGATCAATGTGGTAAGCCAAGTGGTGAAACTTAATTACATGGAAGACAATATACCAAACTTTTTTTTTCCTAAGTTTAATTCCTCAAATAAGGAAACAAACAAAAGATTAAAGCAACAACACTAGTAATGTAATAAGTAATTACCACTTAGTAGTGACATTTCCTTAATTTCAAACCAATTTTTTTTTCCATTTATATTCATATGCATCGATGGATGTGCCGACATACACACACAAATTCATCGGACGACACAAAAAGACTTGAATTTCCAATGGGCTTTAATTTCTTACTTGAACTCGTGCCCATACACCATAAAAACTCGAATATTCCATTAATAATTAGATTGGAGAATTACGGAGAATAAAACATTGACTAATTGTAGCCTCACTTCAAGATACCCTAATAGATATGGTATATTTATCTACATGCAATCATCTTCAACTAGAAATGTTCTTGGTGTAATTTATTATTATTATTATTATTATTATTATTATTATTATTATTATTATTATTTGTGTGATTCTTAGAAATATGTGAAGAGTGGCAAAAAAACATAACCTGCATCTGGATTATAAATTTAATTTGAAGTGGTAAACCCTCTGCAGAAAAGTACCAAACATTTCTAGAGAGATTCTTGTGCCAAACTTTGTAGATGATCCTTTATCCATTAACATGCTATAATATATGCTTCCTTATATATTTTATTTCATAATGATATTATATTATCATTGGAAAATATGAATATGACCCAACTTTAACTGAGGTTCATATTGGAAAAATGTGCCAAAGAAAGTAGCTTAATAAATTGTTTCCATTTAAAGTGGAGCAATCAAATGTTGGCTAGCTAGCCATTCCCTCAAAAAAAAGAAAAAAGAAAAAAAAAAGTTGTCTAGAAATTATGTGAATTTTAAGTTAACAACACACAAAACATTAATTACCAAAAATAATATTCTATATACTTATCAGTTATTTTTTTGTTTTATGACAATTAGGCTGAAGACTCTTAAGACTTAAATGATAAAATTGCGTGATTTCTCTGATGAGAGATTCAACTAGTAAGTAGTAACTGCTATGAAACAAATAATTAGAATGTTATGCTTATATTCCAATATTACAAAAGTGCAACTGTTTGTATTAATCACAACATTACTAATATTAGATTGATTTCAAAGGTAAGGACAAACAGAGTGAAAATCACCTGTGTGTATTTGAGCATCTGCTTCTTGATAAATTTGAGTTGCAGATCATATTTGAGCAATATATTCGGCGTCATGGCAGATTCATCTGCCTCGAGAAACGCGACAAAATCCTGCCCTCAACTGATCAATGAAGATTCACCTTAAAAACATCAACACAGCACCAAAAAATTTCAAATCAGGTAGATGAAGATTCTGTTTTCAGCAGAACAAAAATTCATCTGTAAGTTTACATTAGTTTCCATTCTTAGCAAGACGTGGAGGCGTTCTAACGAGCATTTCTGCACTAGTTTTGACAGTTGGTTGATCTAAGAACTGATCCAGCTTCTTCCAGCCATTTTTCCTATGGCTCCTGCATTATCAACCCTCAGTTGCTCCACATTCTCCCACCTCCCAAGACGAGCGAATAAATTAGAAAGCATCACGTTGTAACTACTGTTTCTTGGTTCTTTTTCTAAGAGCTGCTTAGCTATGAAATCAAGCCACTCATAGTTTTTATAATACTCACAGCACGACAAAAGTGCACCCCAAACGCCAGAATTCACCGGTTCGTGCAAGGATTTGATGAGATCATAAGCGTCCTCCAACCTCCCATCCATGCCAAGAAGCTTCACCATGTAAACATAATGCTCGGTTTTAGCTTGCATACCGAATCCCTCTCTCATCATTCTGAAATACTCCTTTCCTTCGTCAACTAGTCCAGAATGACAACAAGCAGAGAGGAGGCCAGCAAAAGTAGTTTCATCAGGTCTCAGCTCCTCTTCAAGAATATCATCAAACATTCTCAATGCATCAGCAGCACGTCCGTACAAACCAAGACTCGAGATCACAGTATTGAAAGAGACAATATTTCTTCTAGGCATGTTCTTGAAAACTGTCATGCCCGTCTCCAAGAATCCACATTTCGCGTACATGTCAATAAGAGCAGACGAAACTGAAATGTTTGTGTCACATTCATGACGGACAGCATAAGCGTGGATCTCACAGCCCGTTGCAACAACTGCCGACTGAGCAGAAGCTGCTAATACAGTAGCAAGCAGAGGTGGATCAGCTCTCCGACCAGAAAAGAGAAACTCTCTGAAGAACATCAAGGCCTTAACATGATCTCCAGTTTGAGAAAAACCAGAAATTAGTGTGGACCAAGAAACTAAATCGGGCTGGATTAAATTTTCGAACACTTTAAATGCCAACTCCACACACTTACACCTTGAATACATACCAACAAGCACACTGCTTGCATGATCATTCAAATCCAAACCACATTTCACACAAAATGCATGAACCATTTCTCCCACAATCATCAAACTTGGATCAGTTAGTCCGATGATCAACCCGACCACCGTGTATCCATCCGGCCGGATTCCCATTCTCAGCATTGCCTTAAACAGTTCCACCCCCTTCATCCAATCTCCACAGCTCCCATAACATGAAACCATTGCATTACACAGCACCAAATCCGGCTCATCGATCCCACGAAACGTGTAACTCGCTTCGTCAACTAAGCCCAACTTGGAATAACCACTTACAAGTGCACTCTTGACAATAAAATCAAATTCCAAACCAAAAGCAACCACTTTCCCATGCACAACTCTCAATGCCTCCGCGTCGAAGCTATCCACGCAGGCGCGCGCAACGCACGCGAAGGTGTAGTTATCTGGGTGTGTTTCGGAGCGCAGCATGCGTTTGAAGAAACGAAACGCGTCGGAGAAGGCGTGAGCCTGAGCGTGGGCTCGGATGATGGAGTTCCATAGGTAGACACTTCGTTGGGGAGTTTCTTCGAACAGTTTTCGGGCAGAAACTATGTCGTTGTTAATGGCGTAGAACCTCAAGATCTTGGTTGCATAAAAAGGATCGACGGAGAGGCTGCTGTGGATTATAATGGCGTGCAGAATTCGAGTTGTTGAGATAGTTTGATTTGGTTTTGTGAGCTGCGAAAGAAGTAGTGATTGCATATGGGTTTTCATTTGCTGTGAACCGTCCTTTTTAACTTTTATAAAGATGACAAATACATATATGTCATGAAATTTGCCTAACTTTGCATTAGTATCTTTAATATTAAAAAATCAATAAATGTATACAACGTTTTAGATTTTATATATAGTCTAAATTTAGTTGATTTGGTTGCAAAAAAAATTGTCTATTTTAATAATCCATCCTTCATAAGCCTTAATACCGACTTTCACACCATAATTGTCGTCAATTCTAGAATGATAGGAATACATTTTTTTTCGTAGGAACCGCAGTCGTTATCTTCGATGTGCATGTCCACCATAATTGTCGTCAATTCTAGAATGATAGGAATACATTTTTTTTTTCGTAGGAACCGCAGTCGTTATCTTCGATGCACATTGGATAAATTCTTAACGGGATTTGAATCGAGATCTTTTGGTCTAAAACACTACCATTAGTCCATCTCCAAGAAATCTTTTTTTTTTTTTTGGGTTTTTCTTTCATGATATTGATATGATTGTAAAAATTAAGAAATATTTTATATAAATTTATCAAATTTTAAATATCACGCCATTTTTATGAAATCGGCCAAATATTGTGAAAATATTTAATATTTGTCCTTTTTTAATAGAGTGATGCTATTCGGACATAAATGTCCGGACATAATCTAGCAAGTTTAGTTAAATAAATCGTTTCGATCCATTTAACTTATTTATTTAATTTTGTAATTTCTCCACATTCATTCAATTTATTATTTTTTGAGTAATTTAATTCAAGTGAATGCATAAATATCCATTAAGTAATAGTATTTACGAAAGATTAGTGAAAATCACAAAATAACTTTATTAGTTTAATTTCGTATTTTTTGTATTTATATTTCTCTCTTTAAAAATGGTGGTTTAGATTAATTAAGTAAATACATTAGAGTACTAACCAACACTATTATTTTATTTGATAAATTATAAGTTAAGATTATTAATATATTCATTTTATGTCCGGACATATATGTCCAAAAAGTATTAGTGTTTTTAATATCGTAAATACAGTATTCACTTTCCAAATATCCTCTTATTTAAATGACACTATTATTAATAAAATAAAAAAGAAGGAACTTCACCCTTTTTTTTTGCCCTTATATATCCTAATTACAGCTAGAACACTATCTTATCAAATTATAAGCTAAATATCATCAAAAATACCCGAACAATTTATATTTATTACAAAAATTCTAACAACCATTAATCTGAAAAAAATTTACAAAATGCAGAAGTTTATAACCTTTAAAAACCTTAGCCAAATCACACATGCATTGAAAGCAGAAATAATGTGCTATTTTTTGTAATAATTCCATTTACACATAAGACTAGGCAAACCACAAGCTTAAAAAGCGACCTGTAAACAAAGTGCCAAGTAATATTTACAGGAAGCTGCTTGGTGTCAATAACAAACTGTGACTTTTAGTCAACATACAAGTTCATGGAAGCACAAGACCGTTTGTTCTAGTCTTCATCTTCGAGATAATTTGGCAAAGAAATATACAACGAAAAATATTAATAATGCAAAAAGAACAACGTGCATGACATGGTTCGATCCTTCCCAGATGATGCTCTTGTTCAGTCTCCTCATGTTGTTTTTTACCCCCGCCTGAGCTTTGATCAATGTCATTTGCTGAACGGTTCAAATAAACAGTGGAAGGTCATTTCTCTCCTTGCAATCAGTTCAACATCAAACTAAATCTAATTTAAGTAGCACATGAATTCATCTAAATCATAATAGGGTTACAGTTCCGATGGGAGGGGAATATAATGAGAAAATACTCATTTGAATGCAATGAAAAAACAGCATTTTAACAGGTCCCGTCATAATAAAGTTATAATTTATAAACACAAAACGAACATTTGACCTCCCCTTCCAATCCTTGCGATCAACTACTCTCATCCCAAGTGGTTAAAGCAGGTTCAACAAGTGGTTAAAACAGGTTCAACAAACTACTCCAACAAAGCTTCGATAACAACTAGTTATGGTCAATTGCACTATCACACTTTCAATTCAGCATATTTCCAAGATAAAACGCCATTGTTATCCAAATTAACAGTTGATTGCTCGTAAAGAAGACTATATGCATAAAAGAATAGAGCAATAATGGAACTATCAATTTCAATTCTGAGCCGCATTTATAGCATACCAGCTGATTAAGGAAATCATTTTGGAACTTAGCTTCCGTCTCAATGTCTTGTGCTACCTGCAATGTCAAGCCAATAAAATTCATAAATTCTAACAAGAATGATTGATGTTTAAGTAGGACAAGAAGGTAAATACAAGTAACAAACACTAGTTGATATAAATAGCTTCGTCTCACAGTATGAAATTCGGCACAGAAAGATAACTTAACAATCCTATTTTCCTCCTGTCACGATGCATACATAATGCATACACTAAAAGAAGTCTTTCCAACGTATACAAGCATATGAGGGTTCTTTATGCCAACCATATCAGATACACAACAAAATTAATGCTGGGAATGGAAAATACAAAAATGACATAACAATGGATAATACAAGAGCTGCACAAGCGCAAAATATCATAGGGACTTGAACACGATCGGCAAAATTCACAGGTTTGAAACATGTGAAGATGCATAATAGATAAACACAAATTACATGAGAATAAAAGGACAGCCGTACTGATGGAGGCGTAGCTGATTCTTATGAACTTTCAATTAAAGAAGATCAAATCCTAAATTTCAATTGAAAACTTAAACTTTCAAGAACAGTATTGATGGAGGAGTAGCTGATTCTTAAAAAAATTCAATTAAAGAAGATCAAATGCTCCTAAATTTCAATAAAAAAAAATTAACTTTCAAATGACGGAACGCTCTCATTTCCTTCAAACACCTCATAAATTTCAAATAGAAATCTTAAACATTCAAGTAAAAGAACGCTTTCATTTCCTTCAAATGCCTCCTAATCTAGTTAAATCCATAGAACCCTAATATTTAGCATTTCAATTTGAACATAGAAACCAGTAAACCAATACCCCCAATCTCAGAGCAAGTTTTAGGTAACAACGAAAATTCAAAATTACCGATCCATATTTAGGTATTTCAATCTCATATCACCTGATCCCAGAAACCCAAAAAGCGGAAAAAAGGAAGCCAGAAAGGAAAATTACGTTACGCAATCGTCGAACTTGGTTGCGAAGACCGGTGACCTCTTCGTCAAAATCGGGCTCGATTCGCACCTGAAATTCATCTGAATTGCCGCCAAACGCCGCCGATCTCGTACTTAATCCCTCTCTGCGATCAATTATCAAGAATCAAACCACATCCACAACACCGACGTATAAATAGAAAAATTAGAAGAAAAATAATAAAAAGTTGCGACGGATAAATTCGTGGAATACCTCGATCGATACGGGCCAGCCATTAGAGATGATGTTGAAAAAATCTAAGAATTCCAAAATTCAGGAAATGCTGACGGAAAGACGAAGAAAAAAAATCTTCCCCTGAATTATGGAATGCTCAGATGTGGAGGAAAATTCGATCTTCAATTTAAATAGGGTTCAACGTGCGACCAAAAGTCAAAATTATTTTCCCCTTCAAAAGAAAAAAAAAAGTCAAAATCCTTTTGACAGTGCATTTTATCCTAACATTTTATTTTCATACCAAAAGTTAATAACCAATGAACTTTCAAATTTAAGATTGAATTTTTTCCAATATTGAAAATTCGAGCTAGCAAGATTGATTTTTTCTAGCAAGAATTCCACGTTATATATCATTATATATACATATTACAAAATGTGTGGCATTCAAGTAGCCGATTAATTTTTTTGGCACCAAACATAGTAATTCATTCTGGGTTTGGAAATATAAATTGAAAATGTGTTCAATATCTCGAATTTGACCTCAACTTTGTGAGTAAAACTATTCCATAATAAAATATTATTCAGAAAATATATTCTATTTAAAAATGGCACGTATTTTTATCGCATCATATTTCGACTCTTTTATGAATAATGAATAATGGACACAAATAATACAAATTCTTAGCACAAAAGGGGTCCAATTTTTCCATTTTTTAAACCCTTCAACTGGGTTCCATTTTCAAACAAATTGGATTATTAAATTTAATTTAAAATATATTAACAGGAAAAAAAATCAGATAATTAGTTTAGTTTGTAAAGTTTTAAAAAAATTTGAACTATTTCGATAATAGTTAAACCCAAGGGGTTCTTTTGTAATTAACTAATTATCCAAAAAACAGCTGCCTCTGAAGCATAATATCGAACACCTGATATACTACACACATTCACACACTTCTTCTTCCATAAGGCTTCCACATATCAACGTAGAACTTCAATGGCCGCGGCAGCTTCTTCCTCCACTCATCGGAGTCCGGTAATCCGCCCGTCATCGCAACCGCGCTGTCGTCCTTCCGATTATCGAGGCTCAGTACGGAAACCTCGCCGGGAAACACCTTCTGCATCGCCTTCAAAGTCTCCTCCATTATCACGCTCCCGTCCTTCCGTATATCCTCCGGCTCCACGCAGCTCCCGCCCACATTTACCATCATTCTCCCGCCCTTCCTCAGATTATTCCGCAGCTTCTCCCACGTCGCCGCGTCCTGCAGCTCCGGAATCACGCAACCTTTGCTGAACAGATCGATCAGGATTCCCGCGAATTTCTCCTTCACGACTGCGTTCAGCGCGTTTCCCGTGTAGATCGTCAGCCGCTTCGCGTATTTCTTCTCGATTTTTTCGAGTACGAAATACTCTCTGGCGACGGCGAGGACGGAGGGATCGAGCTCCCAGCCGTGAATCTCGGCTTCGGGGTAGAGCTCGAGAATGATTCTGGCGGCGGATCCGGCTCCGAACCCGAGGATTCCAATGGGTCCGGGCGGGAGGATTGGGGGTAAAGTGGCGAAGACATCGTAGTAGGCGTTGGTTAGGGATTTGAAGATGTAGGAGATGCTGTGGATGTTGCCGGGGGCGTCGAGGAGAAGGAGGCGGGAGCCGGCGAGCGGGTGGTCCGCCGCCCTCGAGACTTGGATGACGCGGATGTAGTTGTGCCTCGACTTGAATTTCGCGAGGGTTTTGACGTGTTCGATTGGGATTCCGTCGTCATCGGCGGAGGTTTTGGTGGCTGGTTTTGGGGTGGAAGAGGGGGATTGGTGTGATTTGATGGGGAGAAGGCGGTTGTGGCGACGGAGCTTAACGGGGAAGATGCGGTGGGTGGCGGTGGAGGTGGCGGCGGCGACGGCGGACGGAGGGGGGAGTTTTGGGTGGTGGAGGTGTGTGATTTGGGGGAAAATATGTGCAGCGGCTAGTTTCATCGTTAAACTTTGTGCGCCAATTTGCAATTTTTCGTAATTTATGGGTAAAATTTCGATTTTTATTTTCGGACTTACCAAAAATTCATCATCCGAAATTCGAGATTCTTTTAATTTGGGTATGTTATTTTTCGAGAAAAAAGTATGTTTGCACAGCTTATAAATTTTAGAGGAAAAAAAAAATGACATATAATATCAAATTTTAAAAAATAGGCAAATTGACATGATTCTGATTTCTGACCTTTATTATAAACAACTATCCATTTTTGGGCCGAATTCAAGAATCCAATAATTGGCCTGCTTACGATTTTTTGTATATGGGCTTATTAAATAGATATTAATGGGACCTTGTAAAATTTACCCATGATCTTGCTAAGTCATCAAGATTGAAAATTAAGATAAATATGACCTAAAATCCCCTTAGTTTACATTCACATCACAGTTTATAAATAGGAATTAATCTAATCTTTCTTGACTTTAATATTATATTATTTTAAAGAAAACTTTATGGGTTTAATCCTGCCTGCGGTGTAGTATATTTCTCACTTTATTTGGTGGTATAGTGGTCTCACCCTGCGTGGTGGTGTAGTAGTCTCACCTTTGTAATGGTGTAGTGATTTATTTAATACTCCCTCCGTCCCATTCATAATGTCCCATTTTTTTTTTCGTTTGTCCATTTCATAACGTCTCATTTCCAAATAAGGAAATAATTAACACTTCAAAAGTGGTGGGACTAACTACTTTTCTATCTTTTTACCCTTCTCCTTAATAACCGTGCCCAAAAGAAATGGACCTTTATGAATGGAACGGAGGGAGTAATATATAAATACCTCGTATAATTCAATAAAAAAAATTATAGCAAAAACTGAATTTAATACTCTCCTAACAACAAAAACACTATCAGATTGTAAGTTAAATTTATTTTCTTTGTAAGTTTTCATTTGAAATGTGTACACCAAGACTTGCTAAGAAATGGAACCCGAATTTTTTCCAAAACCATTTGTGAAATGAAATAAGGATTCAATACCAGACAAGGGGGAACAAAAGTCAGATCTTTTAGTACGAAATAATATATTCTTTGACTAATATATACTAACTTTCAAAACGAAAAAAATATAGTCAGATGTTCCCACAATATAATTAATCTCAAATACAACAAAGAACATGCAAGCATAGATTAATTTTTCCTATATAAGTTATGCGCGGTGCTCTCAAGATTGCTTATTTGAGCTGCGAAAGTCATCAAGTCAGGCCGGCCCGAGCCCACTCGACCTAAGGTAAATCTCGGTTCGAGCCAGAGAGCTTCAGGTTGGCCTGACTCGAGTTGAAATTTGAATGGGTATAACTTTTTAGAGACCATCTTAGATCCGAACATGCATAATTTGTCAGCTCTAATAAACGGTCATTATATTTAAAGTATGAAAATAAAATTCCTTGAAGACAACCATATACTTTTAAAATGTTAATTAACCATTTAATAATCTATTAACTAATTATCGTCTCTTCAAGTAGAGGTGGCCAAAAAAATCGAAACCGCTGAACCGAACCGCCGGTTCCGGTTTGGAACCGAGAACCACATCAACGGCGGTTCGGTTTCGGTTCCAAAGTTGTGGAACCGAGAACCGCCGGTTTCGGTTCCGAACCGCCGGTTCCTCCTATTTTTTTATGTTTTTATCTATATTTATATTACAATTCATATTTATTTCACCTAAATGTTACGTTAGAATGCATAAAATTACAATTAAACAAGAAAAAGTAGCAAAAAATGAAGAAAAAAAATACAAAAATTGAACCCAAAAATATGCGGTTTCAATTTGGAACCGCGGAACCGAACCGAAACTTGCGGTTCCGATTTGAAACCGAAACCGAAGTGGTCGGCGGTTCGATTCCCGTTCCTTTGAGGTGGAACCGAGAACCGCCGGTTCGATTTCGATTCCGGAACCGAACAGAACCGTGGCCACCACTATATTCAAGTGTTTCAAAATAAATATGCACTCTGCTGCACAATAGCAAATCGCTTGAATAGACAGATTTCCTCTAATTAAAAAGTAGTGTCGGTATTTCCCAATGAAAAAGGCATAAACTTTTCCCAAAGTTTCAATTTAGCAACAATGATGCTTCTTTTATAAGTGATTATGATAGGATAATGATAATGTAGGGAGTTAATTTCTGTGAAACACTTTTTTCCTCGACTTCCTATTGCATCCTAATTGGTCAATGGTTTTATATAATTAATTTTACGTGACCATAATATAAAAATAAAACTAATGATAAGGAGAATTTGTTTAAAATAAATATTTCAGTTG
The DNA here is from genome assembly GCA_031470985.1 of Agastache rugosa. Lineage (NCBI taxonomy): Eukaryota > Viridiplantae > Streptophyta > Magnoliopsida > Lamiales > Lamiaceae > Agastache > Agastache rugosa. The sequence goes on from CM062605.1 coordinate 32,695,693, forward strand.
AATTTATATGGAGTTACTTAATATTGAGCATTATATTATTACAACGAATGGAAGTGTGAAAAAAATGTTATCTAAATTTGATATGTTGAATTTAAAATAATCAGTTTAAAAAAAATTCTGATCAGTTTTATTATTTTCAATAATTTAATTAAAACTAGTATGTACCCCACAATATTGCGGGGAGCACATCATATAGTTTTTTTTTTTATAAAAATATCATTTATTATCTCAATCAAATTAAAATAGAAAAAATAAACTGTTTTGTAACTTAATTTGTGGCCTTAAAGTTTATTATAAAAATAAAATTGTCATCCAAATTGAAAGTTAGCCCTTTTATATATTATATACATTTGACAGATTGGGTTCTTTTTCTTCTTTTTATGAAGGTGTATATTTTAGGTTGTCATAGATATATTATACACGTTAATCACTCTTACCAAACGGAATAAGTATTTTGAATATGAACCTTATATGAGGAGTTTCTTTAGCAACATTCCTAATTATTACACATATTACTCTTAATAATACTAAATGTGGGCATATTCATGCACCATTATAGTCTTGATATGATGATGCGTTCTTCTTTTCAAATTGGTTAGTTAGATTCATCTTGTCACATAATTGCTCTAATTAACTTCAATAGGGGGTTTATTATCTTTGTTAAAACCTACATAATTAGCTCATCCTTTCAAGATTCCATTGGCCACTCTATGAGTCTATTCCATATCGTAATTTCAAAAGTAATATCTACACTACACACGAATCCCTCGACATATACCAATTCAGATTATTTACATCTTACGAGATGTTAGATTTGATTGACTGGATTGTACTTAGTCTGATAAGAGGTGTTCGGTTGGATGGACTCGGGCCGGTACACAGTATCATACTATCGCCAGTCTTGTTTTTATGAGTCTTGGCCTTCCACTATGACAAAATTAATCTGGGTCAATCTTTATTTATCACATACTATATCTAGTTCTTGTAACCGAAATACCCTTTATATATATTTTAAATTTACATGTCTCGTATATAATGTTGCATTCACTATATAAACTCGAATATAATTTAAGCATCCAATGAATCGATTTTAAGTGCAAAGGGGGGAAAAACAAGTTCACTTGTACGTCAAATCATGAAACTATTGTGATAACAATAATTAAAGTTTGATGTATATATTGTTTCCTACTTGCTTGGATGGATTAGACATAAATGAAATCCACTATACGCCCATTGCTCAAAACTTGGCCCTAATGACTTTATGTTTTAAATAATATTGAAATGGTATTTTTTTCTTTTTATTTAGAGAAAGGAAAAAAAATGTTATTTATTTTGTCGAAGACAATATTTATAAATATTATTCTTATTAATCAGCAATAAGGACCAAGTTATGATAGTACATTACAGATTTCTTGACTAATTAACTTTCTAATATGAAGGTGGTCACGAAATTGAAGGGCCACATAAATTTAAAGTTAAATTGAATTATATTTATCTAGATTTTTTTTTTGATAAATCTAGACCGTTTTTTCAGAATACGTAAAACGTGTATTAGAATTGAAATTTCACTAATACTCCCCCCCCCCCCCCACCCACCCACCCACCCACCCAAAAAAAATAGCCTCCTCAATGATTCAGTATTGTGAACATTCAAAGAGAGATGTTACAATTTTTATTCATTATTATAAAGAAAATTGATTCAGCATAATCCGACCGAATATTTCGTTGAAATCAGTTAACTCATAAGTAAATTAAATTTTTGTGATTGGTTGTTGGGTATTTAGAGTTCGAAACCCCACAAACCAACTAGAAAGTCATGAAATGGGTCTCTCTTTTTTTAGCTCGATGTTTTCTAGAACTATAATAATTCTTAATATGAAACTAAGGTAAATATCGTCTTGCCTTTTAGATATTGTTAGTTTTGATTTGAGTTAGTAATAAAATATCTTTTTTCCTCAAAAAAAAAAAAAAGAAATAGCATATGGTATCTTCTATGGCTCTATCCCTCCCGTGTTTCATTATTTATATTTAATTAGAATTTTATCATTTTTTTCCTTCAATTTCAATCTCTTATGTTTTAATATAATTTTACAATTATTCACTAATGTTCATCAACCTAACTAGAAGTTATATTTATTTTTTATGTTTAATTTGCATTTTTTTAATTTTTAATTAATTATAAGGGTAAATTATTCTAAAATTAGGGTAATAATTTTTCCAAGTTCCAACTTTTGTAATATTAATTTGTTTATTAAGGTTCATTATATAATACCAAAATTTTAATTTTAAATAAATATTATTAAAATAGTGAAATTAATAGTGGGACACGGGAGATGAGACACTATTGTAGGACAGAGATCTCAACCGGGTAAATAGTAATTAGGGATACTTTACTCAATATAAGCTTGAATTATAAAATATTTTTATGCAACTTAGTATCCTTATCAATTTTGTGTCTTTCTAATAATTTAACGACCCAATTTTCGGCGAATTTGAAGTTGGAACTTATTCAAATTTTATCTAATAAGCTTCATTGAAATAAGCTAATTGAATTTGAACTTGGTTACATTCAACATATTAGCTTAGGATTTATTCAATCCATCTCCAAAAAAGTGTTATATTTTCAAAATAAAAATTTCTCCAAAAAAGTGTAATATTTCTGAAGTCTACAGAAAAATAAGACAAATCTCGCATTCTGTCATTGTCTTTAATACAAATATTTTAGTTGTTCATTTTTTCATGGAATAATGAGAAGAAAAGGAATAATTTTGCTCACTTTCTTGATATATGAATTTTGATAGTAAGAAACATACATTTAGATGGTATACGAGTTTTGAGGGTGTATATATATATATGGATGAGTTAGTATAAAAATCGGTCCTCCCGTACAAACTACAAACCATGCTTTTTTTTTCAATATATAATCATACTTTTTAATATATACAATGATGCTTAATACTGCTATTCTCGATTCATGTTTTTTGTATAAAAAATTATGCTTATATAAAATCATGCTTTTTACATATTATTTTTCATGCTTTGATTATTAACAACCGTAGATCATACCATGATCAACGGTTGAGATTAGTTTATAGTTTTTACATGGGGACTAATTTTTATATGAACCAAATCCTATATATATATATATATATATATATATATATATATTAGATAAGAGATCATATGTAAAATTATTTTTCCGTAAGAAATAAGAAGCGATCTGGACCATTGATCCTTGTAGATTTACGGTTATCATTAACTGATGCATTATAATTATACATGAAATGCATTATCGTAACAATGCATTGTAATAAATTAAAAATGCATTATTATGACAGTGCATTGTAATAAGACATAAAATATATTATTTTAGTACATAAAATGCATTATTATTATTTTTTACGGGAAATGTATTTTGTATATATATATATATATAGTAAAGTATAAAACTAAAAGTTTGGGAGATTTTTTACATATTATTTTCATGCTTTGATTATTAACAACTGTAGATCATACCATGATCAACGGTTGAGATTAGTTTGTAGTTTTTACATGGGGACTAATTTTTATATGAACCAAATCCTATATATATATATATATTAGATAAGAGATCATATGTAAAATTATTTTTCCGTAAGAAATAAGAAGCGATCTGGACCATTGATCCTTGTAGATCTACGGTTATCATTAATCGATGCATTATAATTATACATGAAATGCATTATCGTAACAATGCATTGTAATAAATCAAAAATGCATTATTATGACAGTGCATTGTAATAAGACATAAGAGCACCCACAATGGGAGACCTACCTTTGGGTAGGTCTCCCAATATTTTAGAATATTTTATGCACTTTTTGTGGGACCTCAATGATTGAGAGACAGGTCTCTAAATCGGCCACAATGGGGTAGGTCTCTCACCCCGGTCTCTGACCTAGGTCTTTCATTATTTTAATTATATTTTAATATTATTTTTATGTTTTATATTTATTTCGAATAATAAAAATAATTATAATTAAAATATTATGAAATAATTAAGAAATAACTAAATTGTATTTGAAACATTGGAAAATTACAATACAATTTGGAATTTAAAAACGAAAAATTAAATACTACGAAATATCCTACTGACCAAAACCCCATTTCTTCTCGAGCATCATGCAAACTTTGCGGTGATTTTCCAATACATCCGGGTCCATATCTTTCGTTGGCCTCGTGTAGATATCGTAGGCGGTCCCTAATTCAGATGAGCGTTTGATCTCTCTAATTTCTTGAGTGATGCGCTCGAGTTTGTCATTTTGGACGTCCACGGCCTTGCCCTTTCCCTTTCCTTTTTTGGCCGACTTCTGTCCCAGTGGTCGGGAAATCCTCGAAGACTCCTCGGTTGCAGATTCAGCGTTGCTCGGATTGCTCGGCCAGCTCGGATTGCTCGAATGGCTTGTGTAGCTCCCGTCCTCTCGATTCTTCGTTCTTTTCGCCGGTTGTGTCGGGACGTCTGGATTGATGAAGTTGGGCAGATCTTTCACTACCGCCCACGGCTTATGTTTATTGAAATTCTTCTTCGTTTCCCTGTAGAAGCCATCCTCAGCCAAGTGGATGAGATCGAGGTCGTTTTGCCCGCTTCCATGCGCCCTCTGTGCTTTTACGTATTCGGCATTGAATATTAAAATTTCCTTCTTTGCGCGTTTCCACGCCTGCCGAAGATGTTCGGAATCCCTCGCCGGTGTGCCTTCAGGCCGTATGTCGTTGTAGCGCCTTCCAATTCGCCGCCAAAATTCACCTAGCTTCTGATTATTGGCGACGATGGGGTCAAGACCGATGTCCACGTAGCACCGGGCGAGGCACTCCAATTCGTCGTTGGAATAATTGACATATTTCCCCCTCGTTGTACCGGAGGTTGTTGTCGCCTTCTTTTTCCCCTTTCCCTTCCCCTTTGTTGGAGGCGGCGACGGTGGAGGAGAATTTTGCTCCTCTTCCTCTTCTTCTTGCTCATCATTGTCGTCGTCGTCGTTCAAGTTGAAAGATTGAAACTGACGATATGCACCGGGCGGCGTGGAGAAATATTGAAAGCCGCCACCGGGCGGCGTGGAGAAAGGTTGAAAACAGCCACCGGGCGAGGAGAAGAAAGGTTGAAAACCGCCACCGGGCGAGGAGGAGAAAGGTTGAAAACCGCCACCAGGCGAGGGCAATGAGGAGAATAGTTGACGTTGTGGGATAGAATTGGGGGATGGCTCGTTGGATTGCGGAGAATTTTGCATGTACGGGAACCCGCTCGGTTGTTGATACCCAAACCAATTGTTGAATTGAGCATCTTTGTCACCCATTTTTTTATTAAGAAATGATAATTTGTGAAATAAAATGGAGGAAGATGGAAATGGAAGAAGATAGAGATTGTAGGTAGAAAATGTGTGATTTGAAGTATAATAAGATGTGGTATTTATAGGTAGAAAATGTGGAAAAAAAAGGTAGCCGTTTTTAGCCGTTGCATTATAATAAATTTTTTTTAATTGCAATAGAAAAAAAATTTAATAAAATAATACGTCCCAGGTCGCAACCTCGGGCGCAAGCCCGACCTGGGGTGCGACCGACCAGGTCGCTACAACGGGTGCGACCGGAGGGGGGGCGGTCGCAGGGCCAGCGACCGGGCCCTTCGACCGCCGTTGCAAATGCTCTAAAATATACTACCTCCGTCCCACAATAAGTGGCCACATATTTTGCTTTTTATCTCACAAAAAGCAAAACATGTGGCCACTTATGACGGGACGGAGGGAGTATTATTTTAGTACATAAAATGCATTATTATTATTTTTTACGGGAAATGTATTATATATATATATATATATATATATATATATATATATATATAGTAAAGTATAAAACTAATAGTTTGGGAGATTTAATTTAAGTCAATTCTTACACTTTTAAGTTTTAACTCGTGATGAATATAGAAAGGTGTAGTTACACTTATTCGTTAGAATAAATAAATTTCCGTAAATTTACGGCGACGTGTCGACACCAAGAGAGAAAAAAAACTAAAATAAACAAAGGTGATAGTCCTTTTTTCTTCTATTCGAAATTATTTTATTTAATAGTTTCAATGTCTAATAATTATGTGATTGAAGTTTAGGAATCAGACATACAATTGATCGGTAGGGTATAGTCGAGAAATCTTGACTATTTTTATCGGTTCAACTATACCACTAATAAATTTTTACTTCTTTTTTTATTTTTGATAGAAATATTTTGCTTCTTAATTTGTTAGAAAATGTAGTAAAACTTTAATTAGTTAATTTGTGCCTACACTTGAGTAGGAAAGAAATAAATAAATCTATTACTAATACGAAAATAAAGTTGCCCCTCAACGGTACTCCGTTCGGATTTTCCTTTATTCTTGTATTTTGTGCAATATTAATTCATATTCATATATTTACAATCTAATAATTATTAATTTAATACTTGAAAATATCACATGTTTATCTTATAATCACCTCTCATATTATCTTATAATCACATCTCATATATCTTTTCCTCTATTTAATTAATTTCTTCTATCACACATATAATAACAATTGCGACATGCGCTTTACACAATCAACATCCCAAAAAGTAATCTAATCTAAATATAATTTTTAATTCATATATATTCTAATTTTTATTAATAAAAATTTTATTAATTTCGTATTCTTGAAATATGACATGTTTATCTATTAATCGCATCTCATATTTATCTTTCCCTCTATCTAATTAATTTCTTCTATTACACATATTAAAATAATAACAATTTCGGAATGCATTCATATAAATCCTTATTTTATATATTCTTAATTCATATAATATATATATATATATATTTCATATTATAAAAAATTTTACGTTCCTATTATGTGGCAGTATATTCATTAAAGTTTCCTTTATTATATTATATACAATTATAAAATTATATTGTCAATTAGATTATGTATAAAATTGTAAGTGCTCGAAAAGTATTAGTCAATCAATTTAATTAATTAATTATATATATATATTCATATATTCTAATTCGAATATATCAGTATGATTATTATTATATTCATTATATATGTATTTAATTAATATTTGTAATTTATTTATATTTATCTTTCTGTGTGTAATGACATTAATAAACTATTAAATGTTGTAGTATTGATTTATCCATGTTGTTATTGAATTCTAATAGACTTTAATATCATATTATGACACTAAAATCTGAACGGAGCACCGTGGATGGGTCGTTCATACCTCGCCGCCGCCGCCGCCGATTGGGTTAGCCTCGCCGCCGCCGCCTGGGTTAGCCTCGCCGCCGTTCATACCTCTGAAGTCTTCGTCTCTGAAGTCGGCAGGAGAAGAAATTTGATGATTTAATATTGTGGAGCTATTTTGAATTGTAACTGGAAGTCTGTGGAGGGAGATTTGTCTTTTTAGTTATATTGTACTTTTAATTAAGTATTTGCATTATTTTGAAATGAATGTGCTTTATATGATTTTTCCTAATATTAATAATAAAATATATATAAAAACGTATTTTGAACGTATCGTATTTTGATTTTTGGCAAAATAACGTATTATCGTACTCGTATCGTATCGTATTTGTATTTCGTCCCCGTACTCGTGCTTCATAGATTCTTATAAACCCTTATTTTATACATTCTTAATTCATATATAATAATCTATAGAAAATTTGTAAATGAAAATCCCTATGAAGACTAAATAAATACATTTAATCAACATGTCTATATGGAATCCTTTTTATTTTTCATTCATGTTTTTTTAAAAATTCGATTAGTGCTTTCTATAAAATATATACATTGAATCAAATGTGGGATATGTAGCTAAATAAAAGAACAAAAAAACTTGAAGATATAAACATACTTAAAAGAAGATTAGAGATTAGAGATATCGATTAAACATGAACTAATGAGACGGTTCAAATATACTTAAAAAGAAGGATTTTTACTAATTTTAATTAATATTAACTTTGTTTATATTTTTATCGAGTAATTTAGCATAAACCAACGAGACGGTTCAAATAATATAGAAAGAATGATTTTTACTAATTTTAATTAATACTATTATTTTGAAGATATAAACATTTTTTTTCCGCATTTTGGCAAGGATTAGAGATATCGATTTAGCATAAACCAACAAGACGATTCAAATATACTCCTCCGTCCCAATAGTAAGGTCTCGCTTTCCTTTTTCGGTCATCCCAATAGCAAAGTTTCAATCCAAATAAGGAAATAATTAGTCATGTGTAATAAGGGGAAAATAGTTGTTGGTTAGGATATTACTTTTAATTAAAATACTTCTTAATAAAGTGGAACAAACTTACTTTATACACTAAACTCCTTCTTCTTAATAACCGTGCCCAAAAGAAGTGAGACCATGCTATTGGGACGGAGGAAGTACTTAAAAAGAATAATTTTTACAAATTTTAATTAATATTAACTTTGTTTAGATTTTTATCGAGTAATTTAGCATAAACCAACAAGACGGTTCAAATAATATAGAAAGAAGAATTTTTACTAATTTTATTTAATTTTATTCGGGGTGTTTATATGTTTATCGAGTATTACTCAAAAGATTTGAGACGAGTATGTACAGTAAGTCACTATTTTAACCGAGACTAAGACAAACATGTAGAAAAATTCTTAACAAATTTAGATTTAGAAAATACATAATGATTGAGTATACCCGATCAATTATCATTCTTAATTATAAATTTAGGTACGTGAAATAAATTATTTTTCTAAGTTTGATTAATAATTAATGCGAACAATATCACAACTTTTAAATAAGATATAAAATTATTTTTAAAATATATACATATAAATTAAAAGATAAAATTATTTCCCGTCGAAGTCCGACGGGCTACTTATTAGTATAAATATAATTGATCATGTGACCAAAAGACTGGGCCGGCCCAAGGCCATCGGGATTTGACTCCTTTTGGACTGATCAAGCCAGACCGAAATTTCATCGGGCTTATAATTTTAAAACCTAATCTGATTCAACATTGGGTTGGTCCGTAGGATCGGGTCTCATTTTACCACCTCTACATGTGGACTATGTGAGTAACGGGTAAGTTATTAGTTTTTTCAATTAAAATGAATTAAGAGTTTGTTATTTCTAACTCTTGAATAATTCGTGCTACTTGACAATAAATTTGATAAGAAATTTAACATATAAAATATTGGTATTTCAGAAAAATATAAAAATTAAGTTTAAAAAATATTTAATTTGGAGTCCAAAAAATATTTTTTTTAACGTAATACAGTTTTTATTTAAATTATTATCCAAATTGTGTTCGTTTCAAATAATTTTTACTATTTTAATTTTTCTATACATGTAACATAATGTGTCCAGTTTGGTCCTTTTTTTTTTTGCAGAAGATTGGTAATTCTTTTAAATCAAAAGATGAATTTCATTTTATCCAAATTGAAATGTTATATTTTACTAAATTCAGATAAAAAAAAATCAATGTCGTCACACTAAATGTTTGAGGGTCAAATTATTACTTTTGTTGTAACGACCCGGCTTCCGGACTGACGGCTGGCCCCACAAACCATCACTAGTCCTTTCTAGAGTGTTTTGTCCTCATTTACACGCTTCATGAGAAAACTTCACAGGAGGTCACCCATCATAGAATTGCTCCAAGTCAAGCACGCTTACCCTTGAAGTTCTTCCACAATGAGCCCCAGAAAAGAAGATGCATCTTGATGGTATAAGTAGCCATATCAATTCCTTTAAGCTCTCCTCGAATATGTCACCCATTCCAACATATTTTCAGAATTCCTCTCATTTGGGTATGTTTCGGTTCGTTCCTGCCCCCTCCGCTTTGAAGTCTTATCGGAGCTGCTCCTTGTCCGTAACTCTGCACCGGCGATCAGTCCGTACTTCTGCCCCGGGCGTCACATATGTCATGCACGAATTTAAGATATGAAACTTTTGTAAGTATGTATTGTGTTATTTTGAGAATTTCAAAATAGAAAACAATCAAATTAAGTAATATCGCAAATCCATATTATGCCAAACAGAATATAGTGATTAAAAGCATAATCGTCGGAATTACGATACTAATCACATCAAGAATAATCATCATATTGATTGGACTTGACCCTAGAATTTCATTCACGATTGTTTTTTTCTTCCTACTTGATTGATTATGTTCCACAAAATATTTGAAAAATCTCTTTGAGGGATATATATCTTTTTTTAGGCTAAAAATAATATTACACAGTAAATTTATACAAGTTTGAATTTGAGTTTCGAAGAGTTGCAAGTTCAATATTATTAAATAAAAGAATATTTGAAGGACAGCATGCTACGTCACAACTAAATTATGAACCCAACCAAAACAATCAATTTAAAAAATAATTTAATAAATCAACATGAATTCGAATTCCATGATGCTAATTATAAAGAATAATTAATAAACAAACAAATCCTATCTAGACTAACTCAATTGTTTATAATACTTTTATACCTTTCTAATTCATTCAGGACCTTCATCAAGAAAATGTTGAAACCATTTAATTGTATTGTTGTTTTTGTGCCAATGAGACCTATATTTATTAGCGTGATAAAAATTAATTAGTGAGATCGTTTGTATAAGTTTTTGTGAAAATTAATCACCTACCCAGGAAAAATAATATGCTTCCGTAATTTTATTTTATTATTGTTCTTTCTTGCCAGAGGTCATGAAACCGTATGTTATCATTTAATGAAATAAGCAAAATTGAAAAGAAAGAAAAAAACGCAAAATAAAAATCTGATAAAATGAAACTCATCAAGAATTGGCTGTCACTTTCAAGAATTGCCCTTTAAAACTGTACGACAAACGGACAAAGTATAGACAATTCGAAGGTGGCAATTGACAGCTATAAAACGACTATTGAAATAAATTCGCCCTTTAATTTAATCAAAATTCTGAATTTGCCACAAGATTTTGTATATTATTTGTGTTTTGATCGAGCAAGACTATCAAGTATTGTTGAATTAATAATAAATTTAATCAGTCAATGCAATTATTTGAATTGCGTTTGTATTACATTATTATCTCATACTAGTAAGTAGCCCGTCGAAACTCGACGAGAAATAACTTTATGTCTTAATTTATATGTATAAATTTTAAAAATAATTTTATATCTTATTTAAAAGTTGTGATATTGTTCGCGTTAATAATTAATCAAACTTTGCAAGTTAATTTTATTTCACGAATCTAAATTTATTATTAGGAATGACAATGGATCGGATATACTCATTCATTATGTATTTTCTAAATCTAAATTTATTTAGAATTTTTCTACATATTCGTCTTATTCTCAGTTAAAATAGTGACTTTACTGTACATATGCGTCTCAAATCCGTTGAGTAATACTCGATAAAAATATGAACACTCTAAGTAAAATTATTTAAAATTAGTAAAATTCCTTCTTTTTGAACCGTCTCGTTGGTTTATGCTAAATTACTCGATAAAAATCTAAACAAAGTTAATATTAATAAAAAAATTTAAAAATTCTTCTTTTTAAGTATATTTGAACCGTCTCGTTGGTTCATGCTAAATCGATATCTCTAATCTTTGCCAAAATGCGGGAAAAAAATATTTACATCTTCAAAGTAATATTAATTAAAATTAGTAAAAATCCTTCTTTCTATGTTATTTGAACCGTCTCGTTGGTTTATGATAAATTACTCTATAAAAATCTAAACAAAGTTACGATTAATTAAAATTAGTAAAAATCCTTCTTTTTAAGTATATTTGAACCGCCTTGTTAGTTTATGTTAAAGCGATATCTCTAATCTTTACCAAAATGCGGAAAAAATATGTTTACATATTCAAGTTTTTCTTTTATTTTCTTTAGCTACCTATCCCACATTTGATTCAATGTATTTTATGCTAAATTACTCGATAAAAATCTAAACAAAGTTAATATTAATTAAAATTTGTGAAAATTATTCTTTTTAAGTATATTTGAATCGTATCTCTGGTTTATACTAAATCGATATCTCTAATCTTTGTCAAAATACGGAAAAAAAAAATGTGCACCGTGAATGGGACAAAACTTTATTTTCCTATTAGTAATAGATAATTAGATATATAAATTAAAATTAGACAAATTATCAGAATAAATGAAAATCTGAATAGAACATCGTGGAGGGGGGAGTTCGACGGGAAATAACTTTATGTTTTAATTTACGTGTATATATTTTAAAAATAATTTTATATCTTATTTAAAAGTTGTGATATTGTTCGTGTTGATTATTAATCAAACTTAGAAAATTAATTTTATTTCACGTATCTAAATTTATAATTAGGAATGATAATGGATCGGGTATACTCATTCATTATGTATTTTCTAAATCCAAATTTGTTTAGAATTTTTCTACATGTTTGTCCTAATCTCGGTTAAAATAGTGACTTTACTGTACATACCCGTCTCAAATCCGTTGAGTAATACTCGATAAAATTATGAACACTACAAGTAAAATTAATTAAAATTAGTAAAAAAAAAATTCTATTTTATTTGAACCGTCTCGTTAGTTTATGCTAAATTACTCGATAAAAATATAAACAAAGTTAATAATAATTAAAATAAGTAAAAATCCTTCTTTTTAAGTATATTTGAACCGTCTCGTTGGTTCATGTTAAATCAATATCTCTAATATTTGTCAAAACGCGGAAAAACCTGTTTACATCTTCAAAGTAATATTAATTAAAATGAGTAAAAATCCTTTTTTTCTATGTTATTTGAACCGTTTCGTTGGTTTATGCTAAATTACTCGACAAAAATCTAAACAAAGTTAATATTAATTCAAATTAGTAAAAATCCTTTTTTTTAAGTATATTTAAACCGTCTCGTTAGTTCATGATATCTCTAATCTTTGCCAAAATGCGGAAAAAAGACGTTTATATCTTCAATTTTTTTGTTCTTTTCTTTAGCTACATATCCACATTTGATTCAATGTATATATTATCTAGAAATCACTAATCGAGGTTTTTAGAAAAATATGTATGAAAAATGAAAAGAATTTCATGTAGACATGTTGATTAAATATATTTATTTAGTCTTCATAGGGATTTTCATTTACAAATTTTCTATAGATTATTATATATGAATTAAGAATGTATAAAATAAGGATTTATAATAATACATTGTTATTATTTTAATATGTGTAATAGAATTAATTAATTAAATAGAGGAAAAGATAAATATGAGATGTGATTAATAGATAAACATATGATATTTGAAAAATATGAAATTAATAAAATTTTAATTAATAAAAATAAAAATTAGAATATATATGAATTAAATTAGACAAATTACCATAATAAAGGAAAATATAGATTATTATATATGAATTATGAATGTATAAAATAAGGATTTGTAATAATACATTCCGAAATTGTAATTATTTTAGTATGTGTAATAGATCAAATTAATTAAATAGAGGAAAAGATAAATATGAGATGTGATTAATAGATAAACATGTGATATTTCAAGAATATGAAATTAATAAAAAATTTTAATTAATAAGAATATATATGAATTAAAATTACCAGAATAAAGGAAAATCTGAACCGAGCACTATGGATGGAGCAACTTTATTTTCGTATTAGTAATAGATTTTCCTTTCATAACATCAGTTCAAAAAATGGACTTTTTCCTCTCTTTATTTTATTTTATATTTAATTTATTTAATTTTATTGCATCTATACTCGTAGGAACAAAGTCAGAAATGGAGTAGTGAGTAACTGCACAAAAGTGCAGAGAAAGGAACAGTAGAAGTCGACAAGACACGTCGAAGTGGATAACTGTGTAACTGTAGAGGAATGGACGTCTGCGGGAGTGATTGGGTGTGGTGCAGGTGCAGGTGCAGGTGCAGCGCAGTTTCCCAAGATTAGAATTTTGATTTTGTGTCGTCCGACGTGTTGCTGTCTCCAATCATTTAATTCAGAAGGTTTTTATGTTTCTTTTACTTTTATTTTCTACAAAAATTTTACCTCATAGAGGAAGATTAAAAGGGTTAATACATAAATAGTAGTACTACGCACAAGTTATGATTCTATGAAATCATTGAAATGAAATTAAATGAGTATTATTTCGTATTTTTTTATTTATTTTGAAGAGTTGTAATGGTGCAATGGTATTAACTACTCCCTCTGTCCCATTTATATAGGCGGATTGAAATTTTCATATGGATTAAGAAAATTTATTGGAAAAGTAAATTATATAATAAATTTCTTAATATGCCCCTATTTATTATTTGACTATGTATTTTTTATGAGTTAATCAAAGAATTAAATAGGGATATATTAGTAAATGAGCTAAAAAACATTTACTTTTTATGGAAACAAGCCTATATATTTGGGACATCCGAAAAAAAAAACAAGCCTATATAAATGGGACGGAGGGAGTATTAAGATACTAATTATTCTGGTTTCTTAGAACTTACTATATGACCAAATAATGTACTAATTATGCATAACATCATTTTCATTATCCCCATCGTCATCATATGTTTAAAAATGTCACAACCTTCATATATATGATCATTGAAAATAAAATTTATTTTCCCCCCAAAATGCACAACATATTTATGCCCTTTCCTACCAAATTCGATAATGATATTTCCAGTTACACATCAAGAAAATGATTTAACTAATTTTTCCGTTTTAAATACCAAACACTTGGAACGTTTTTAACTAATTTCTTTCTTTTTAATTATACTTAGCTTTTGATTCAATAAAGAATAATCCTCACATATTGCATGCAAACTTGTAGTCCGCATTCTTCTATTAATTTTCTTTATATTTCCTTTCAAATTTTGAAAATTTTCTTAAAAGACAATTTTGTTCCTGGATTATACGCTTTCTTTCTTTATTACATTTTCCGCTTTAACTTATAAATCCTTTTGCACTTGTGTGTGTGTGTGTTTAGAGAAAACAATTGGGACCATTTAATTGTTTTAATTGTAACATAAAACATAGTTGATGTACATTAAGAAATCACGTCCAAGCGATAAGACATCATGTGTTAAGAGTGAGGTGTAGGGTTCAAACTCGACTGCTCTCCTTCCTCAATTCAAAAAATAAAAATATAAAATTAAAACGTATTTATCTATTATTACTTATTTAATTATAATTTATATATTTGATCATTGATGATTTGCTATGGGGTTGCTTAGCTTACCTTTTTCATGATAAAAGTAATTAAAGAAAAAATTTCGAGCTACGATTTTTCGTAATCAATTATTACACATTTAAACTTACCATTGAAGATAGATAAGAAAATAATAGGCAACGTAAAAATTAATTAAGTTTCACAACTAGTCATTAAACAAGGAAATTATATAAAAGTATTCAATTTTAGCTGCGCGGCAAAATTGAACAACATCATGAAATACACTACAACCTCATCATTTTGTAAAGTAAGTACGCAAACCTCTCTCTCTCTATACTATATATATATATATATGATATCACTGAATGCGTATTTCGCAGTAATTATTTTTGTAGTTCTCCTTCAAGAAGAAAACTCATGCAGTCTAGATCTTCGTAGGGATCTTGGGCTTCTTCAAAATTTTCAATTTCTTTCATTTCAGTATCTGAGATATTTTTCTCTACTGAAGAAGAGGAGGAATTTGCTTTAGTAATTTCTGGATTGTCTTTTCCAAAAACTTCTTTCCACATATTATTAATGGAGTCTTTATCCATTTTCTGGAAAATTTCTTTAAGTAAGGAGTCTGTGCATTGAGACTTCTGTAAATCTGTTGAGATGGTTTGATAGCCAAAACTCCTCGTCTATCATAAGTTTTTCCTTCGCCAAAGAAATCTTCTTTGGGCCACCATTTGATAAGAATTCTCCTAACTAAAATTGTTGGAGTGAATTGAATTTCATTCTTTTCTCTTTTTTGCTCTTGCAAACCATAGTCTCATCTTAAAATCCATGGAACAGAGTAATAGTTTGCAAATTGCAAAACTGCATTAAGACTTTCAAGGTTGTCATTAACCTGTTGAAATTTTTTCCAAATCAATTTTATTTTCTTAGGAAATATACAAGGTGATACCCCCATGAAAAGAAAAATGTTGAAAACCAAATGGGGATGTATTGTGTAACATCATCAAGATCAAATTTAATCCACCACGAATGCTTTTTAGCATTATTTTCATAAATAAACAAATTATCCCAAGCTTTAATATAATAAAAAAAACTATAAAAATTTGGGAGTGCTTTATAATTTTCAAGTTGCCTGCTCTGATAAAGAGGCAATCCCCAAGGAAGAAATAATTTTCTTAATAATACATTTAGAATAAGCGTATTCTTTACCGCGATCCATATGTTGAATTTCAACAGATCCAGTTTCAGTAAGAATTGCTTCAAAATATTCTCGACTTTTCTTTCCAAAGATTGGTAGCATATCTTTATTAAGATAGCTTTGTGCCAATTGATTTGGAGAAAAACCTTTTAGATCTTTTTCAATTGGAAAACAAATATATATATATATATATATATATATATATATATATTTGTTACTAAAATTCATTTTCTTAGCCATTTATTATTTACAAATGCATGCTACTCATTATGAGTGTGCGTTATAAGTAGTTCGACAATTAAATATTAACAACATACGAACTTACGCTTAATTATTAGTATTACTTAAATTCAAGATAACATAAATGAGAGGTCCAGATTTGATGGGATACAACGTGTGTTTAATCCAATAATATTTATCACCAGGAAAATGATGCACGTATACAACTCCCTAAAAATCACTATCCTGTATAAATCTGTACAAAAAAAAATTGACAAATTAGTACAACATTATGTATTGTCAAATGTCACGTTTAATTAGACATAAATGTATGCAGTTATTCTCTTTCTTCGCTATTTATTTTCTTTATATAGATATCTTAAAATTTAATCCACTCCAATGCAAAAGCAGCACCAGAATTTGCTTAGAAACCACTTGATTACTTCACCCTCTCTCTCTCTCTCTCTCATATGACTTGAATTTAAAGTATGATTTCTGTTAAATCCCTTTAAATCATCAGAACATCTCAGTGACATAGTTCACTCAGACATGTTACTTCAACACATTTCTGAGACATAAAGCTTGCTGTCACTGTGAGAGTCTCGGCTCGATAAAAGCTCGTTCGGTTTCTTCCCCCGAAACAGCACTGAAGATGGGGCGCAATTCTTGTTGCGTGAAGCAGAAGCTGAGGAAAGGGTTATGGTCGCCGGAAGAAGATGAAAAACTATATAATTACATAACAAGATTCGGCGTCGGCTGCTGGAGCTCAGTCCCAAAATTAGCAGGTTATTTATTTATTTATTGAATCTTCTTCACATTTCAAGATTTTCTGTTTTTTGATATTAATAATGATTTATTCATGCAGGATTGCAAAGATGTGGGAAAAGCTGCAGATTAAGATGGATTAATTACTTGAGGCCTGATCTCAAAAGAGGAATGTTTTCACAACAAGAGGAAGATCTCATCATTAATCTCCACGAAGTTTTAGGCAACAGGTTATTTTTGTGTCTAATTTTACCATTTTTAATTTTAGATTTTTCCAAAATTCATTGATAAATAAAATGAATTTGTTGCAGATGGGCTCAAATTGCAGCACAATTGCCAGGAAGAACAGATAACGAGATCAAGAATTTTTGGAACTCGAGCCTAAAGAAGAAGCTCTTGAAACAAGGCGTTGATCCAAACACACACAAACCTATCGATGCACAAGTAGTGATCAAGGATGAGAGAGAGAGGGATGAGAGAGAGAGTTCATCGTCGTCACTGCAGATTTTGCAGCAAGATCAAATGTACAACCTGAGCAGCATGATGTGCAGCAATGGAGGAAAAATGGCGGCTTCAAGAGAGAATTTTTCAGACAAACAAGCCTATGATCCTATATTCTTGTCTGAATTCCAAGCAAGTGTTGATCCTGATGGTTTCCAATCCAGCTTTCTCTCTCATCCTTATGTGAGAGAGAATAATAATAATAATCTCATCAATCCCATTTGTGGATTCAACTCAATGCCGAATCTGACCAACTTCGATCGCCAAAACTTGGGCAAATTTGTGATGAATGAAGGCAAAGAAAGCTCGAGTTTGAACTTCCACCATTCAATGATGGCGCAGACGAACAACAACAACAGCAATGGTGGAGGGGCGTATTCTTGGGACGACGAAAGCAAGCTGGATTCTGTGTTTCAGTTCCAGTTCAGTGGGATTCAGATTGAAGAAAGGAATAATCAGAAGGTGCAAAATAATCAGATTATTTCAGATGATTTCGCTACTTATAATCCGTTGAATATGAGTGAGTTTGATCATAGTATATGATTATGAACTGTACATATATATATAAAACTACAAAATACAGAAACACAAGTAGTGTAGAAGAATTTGATTTTAAGGAATTAGATTCCGATGTTATTTGTTTGAGGATTGATTGGTAAAAAGTGATGTTTCAACAGTTTAAGGGAAAAAAAAAATGAAAAAAAAGGTGAATTTCTGTTGTGGTCCAAATCAATTATTACAAACAATGATGTTAACATCCAGCGGTTGTTGATCTGATTAAATCTGCTGTTATTCTAAGTAAAAGTCCCACAGAAATGCTTCTGCTTTCATATTTGGGCTGTATGGAGCTGCATGTCACTGCTTTAGTAAATGTTCTCTGTCGGCATCTCTCGTTCCACGTGTTTCAATCTCGTATTTTATTTCATCGTCTTGTGTTGTGTTTCTTGATTTCGATCTAGTTGTATAGAAGCGGAAATGCAATAGAAATCCTGAGCCAAGATTGTTCTAACTGAGAAAAAGATTTTGAATTTTTTTGTCACTTAGAAATATGAGGGGAAATAACTTAGGAGATTAATTTTTCTTTTGTTGTTATATTGGATCGATTTTCGTCATCTATAATTTTTAGGATTGCATTTTTGGAAAATTCAAATTTATGCCTATAATTTTTAACATTAAATATGACATGATAATACTAGTTGAAAAAAATGAAAAAATAAAAATTTCGTGTTCATAAAAGAGCCTTATTTCATGTAATTATAAATTTTAATCCAGCTCATGAAGGGGGGCTAGTTAGTCTTAATGATTGCATTAACTCAAAATTAACACTTAAATAGTAAAGATTTATGAGATTACCTTCGATCAATTTTCACATTACCGATTAAGTCAGAAGGGAAACGTGGGAAAATTTGAGTCTTAATTAATTAATTGGACTTTTGAGGTTATAAATATTTCGAAACGAAACTTGTTTGTGAAGACTAATAAATCTGATATACCCCACATTTGAAATAAATATATACTAATATATTTCACAGTGTTGTTTTAACTTTTAAGCTCGCCTTAACATTAAAAATAAAATTTGAATTTAAATAGAAAGACGTGGTTTTCTTTACGGAAGCATGTCTTTATGTTCTAAAGGTGCTAAATTTAAGTTCATTTATGTGCATGGCCATTATCACTTATTTCCTTGTAATTAATTGTTTAATTAGTAGTTGGTTGATGCTTGTATTTAATTAGACTATAACATCTCAATCTATTTAATTTAATTAGACTATAACATCTCAATCTATTTAGTTAAACATTTAGTAGAAGTATGATCGATGAGCCTTCAATATATGTTCACATTATTATTATATTTTCAAGTTTATCATAATATAAAGTGATTTGAGTATATACAAAAAAAAAAAAAAAAAAAAAAAAATTGAAGTGAACCATCCATAGAACAGGGATCGTCCCAAAATACACTACAAATAATGTCTATTTCAAAGTGTACGGATGATATATAACACAAGATGAGAAATATTAGAAAATAGAATTCTGCCAATTCGAATTTTCCCAAAACTAGTAAAATATAAAACCGAAGTAGAAAATCGAGCTAAGAATCTCGAAAACCAATTAATTGAGTGAATTTGACACTTGGCATTAGCCTATTGGCAATCAACACAGAACAGGACCATCGCTAGTTGCACTGGCACACGTTTGAATGGATTGAATTGAGCCCCCTTTGTCGATTATAGGAAATAAGAAAATCCATTTTGTCTAATTTAGGTATAATATATTTGGTCCTCACATCAAGAAAAAAAAAATCCTACTGAAAAAAACAAATCGCCAGAACCGAAAATTGGAGTGGGAAAAACAAAGGAGAAAGAGCCCTTTCAACTAATTTCTTTATCATTTGAAAGAAACACTACTTAGGACCAGTGGTCTCACCTAAGAGAGAGAGACTGAACACCAGTTTTATTTTAATTTTTTGTTTTTATATAGTTTTGTTTTTATCCAACAATATTAATTACTCGAATAGTTTTACTCTAAAATAAAATGTTTGGACGAAGTACAATCATAGAGCTAATAGCTGGCCATGCACGTGAGAATAGATAGCTATTCTAGCAACCATTCCAAATAAATGTCCGCTGCCATCAAATCTCAGACTGAGAAAATGAACATCTTTATTTTTAATTATTGCATGAGAAACTCATGTAGCGAAGCGTTATAATATAATAAGAATAATAAAATACGAGCTACCTTGATAATAAATTATACCAAAAATACGTAGAAAAAGAGTTAATCCGTTGATTCAAAGATGAATACAGAAAGAACACGAGAGAATGAAACAAAACCCTAATTTTCAATATCAAATTCAACTCCCTTTTTCCAAATCCAAAGCAACATATAAATACTAAGAAAACTAAAGATATCCTATTCGCATAAGAAGTCTTTTTTTTTCTAAATCTAAAAGATACTATAAAATACCAAATAAAATATACTCCCTCCTATTCTTTATAAATGACGTTTAAGGCTTTTTAACTTTTTGTTTTTAATGTTTAATATCTTGGTTCCCATCTTGACCTTAATTACTCTTATTCCATTAATTACCTTTTCATTTACCTTTTCTCTATTTTGATGAACCGTTTCTCATCATATAGAAGGCCAAAATCCCAAAAGGTGAGATTTAAAATTTTTATTTATTTCTCCCACCTGCTTTACTTTAATAAATAAGGTTAATTAGGGAAAAAGAAAACTTTCTTAATAGATGTGCCTAAGCTTAGAGTGACATATAATTTAAATAGAAGGGAGTATTAACTAAAAATAAATTATTCCTTCCTAAGCATGCCATAAATTTCTTTAAATATGCTAATTGGCTTCATCTTCATTAGAAACCGAAAAATTAAAAAATTTGCATTAAGAACAAGGTCAAAATAAATAGTTTTGACATTATTATTCTAAAGAATTTTGAAATAAGACAGACAATCTGGGGACGGAAGGAGTAGTTCACACTAAGTATTAATTAAACAAATATACACAACTTTATAACTCCGATAAATTCCAAACACCACGTAAAATCATACTTAGCTCGACTCAATTCATCTCCAAAAAGCTCACGAGAAAGAGAGAGAGAGTGAGAGAGAGATCCTCAGGCTCGGTTACATCAACTGCATTCATCAGTCAAAATCTGACTCGAGTAACAAGGACGTTGCCAGAAGCAATCCTCTCTCACCAATTTTGGAGGCACTTTAAAATGGCCACACAAATAAAGACAACTATCGCTATCTGCAATCTTAAGACTCCAAAAATATAGACATAACACAAGATCAAACCTAGAAAATTAGGCCCATGGTAAAAATCAAGGTCTCAAATCAAGTACAAAATGTCTTTACGCGGCTCGCTGTCGGCAGGACTTAACTAGACATCTCTAGCAAGTAAACACAAAATCAAATCCGAAAAAATAGAGCAATTCAGTTACCACAAAGAAGAGATCACTAGGAATATGCATATTTCATGTTGAAGCCACGAGTTTCGAGCTTTCACTCAAACTCTAGAGACTCATAACAGTCGAACAGCAAATACGATCAAGCAATACCGTCTCAAACAAACTAGCAACCGGTAGCAAAGCAAAGAACTGAGTTTACTAAACTGGAATGCATATATGTACAGGCACGACAGATTCATCACGGTTTCTTTCAGATCTTTGACATGAGAATTGGTGAGCTTGCCTTAGCAACGCTGTTGTCTTTTACATCATTCTCTTTTGGATCCATCTCCCAAGCACTGGGTGGCACATCCACTGCAGGAGAGCAGTTGAAGAATCCATGCGGCTGCACCAAAACGCGACACAAGTAATTATCCCAGCTTGTAAATAGAAATCATCAAACAGTTAAGTATACTAAATTTGGAATATACCACAAAAATGTCCGATGCTTTAACCAATGATTATACAACAATTATCTACTAGTCACTATTATAGTGATTGCTCAAGTTATATGATTGATGGGTACAACGAAACGTGAAGGAAGCTTTCTGTCAGCCTCATCAACAAAGGTTGAAGCAACTGAGCCAATTATATGACTTAACATCTAAGGCATTTTGAAGAATATTTTACAACTTTTTATCCTTTACTATAGATTAGGAAGAAAATTCACACTCACACACACACAGAGAACTCCATTTTTAACAAACTGGGGAAAATCTAAGGTTTTATAAAGACAAATGAATTGAAACTACAAAAAAACGTTCCAGAAGTGGATTTTTAGTAAACGATGAAGAAATCTTACAGAGCAATTGCTGAAAAATAAAGTACAGATTATACCAAACCATCAGATTTGCTATAAGAAAATACTATATTGGTATACAACAAGAAGTGCATTAGCAACGGATGAGAAAGTAAACATTCAGAAAACTTACTTGCAGCACAAAACCTATGTGTTCAACAGGCATAACAGGCCAGTCTTCCAGTCGAGGAACATGCGTAATGCCAAAAATGTACCTATATGAATAAAAATAAGCCAAAATGCAGTAAGAGATGAAATATTTCACTGCAAATGCTAAGAATAATTATATTTTTAAAAACTGCATGAAACAGACCAGAGAACAATATCATTTTCCTCCAAAGGCCGATTCTGCTTTACCCATGAAGCCAGTCCTTCACCAGCACGTGGATTTTGGTTAGGAAACTCTCCTCCGGGGAAATCCTCTCCACGTGCATATTGGGTAACCCAAAGATTATGCTTCAAAAATGCAGCTCTTCTCAAAAATTTAGCCTCAGGACCAGCCAATGGAAGACAATTTGAACCCGGCACCAGTTTGTAGCCTGTCAATTGTCCACTCCGATTCACAGTTCTCGTGTTCCTTATCTGGATGGAACAATAAACCCAATGACATAATCAGACAGAATTAAATCGATGTCATGTCTTGGAATACTCATGAGACGCTAAAGAATCTGAATCAAAAAAGAACAAACAAAAGAATCTTCCAGTCCTTGAGAATGAGAGAAGAACTATCAACAACCATAAAATGATTTTCTACCAATACAAAAAATTTCCCTCACTAAATATGCGTAAACACGCATAACTTATTTTGGTGGATAAGGTAAAGGTGTTTCAGATGTTCAAAACATGAAATGTGTAAGGACGCTTACAATCCAATGGCGGGCAGATAATGGATCACAATCACGCATTGCCTCTAGTTCGGATCTAAGGATAGTTTCCTCAGCATAAAATGCATTGTTGTGAACATTGTCCTTTCCAGGTTCTTCAACTCTGACATTCACTTCAACAACCTGAAGAGAATAGGAATAGTAGCACATCAAAAAAGTTAAAAGCTTGTTTATTTATCTTGGAAAGGAAGCACATCAATCCACAATGTTTCTATCGTGGATTCTCGCTGTAATTTATAACTGGAATACAGAAAAAATAACTAATTATGGATCAGATACCTGATTGTGTGCTTCTCCGGGTTTACAGTCGACAGCCATATCCATACGAGCAACGAAGAAGTGTTGATGAACTGGAGCATATAATCCGGGAGCAATGGTTGTTCCGTATTTTCTAAATTCACCAGGTTGCAAAGCCCCTAAACTGAGAATTCCAGTAAGTTTAACTTCAGCTTCAATCTTCCCATCCTGGCATGGAGAACATACTGCCGTAAGGCTACCATAGCTTATTTTCCAGCAAGCATGAAGTTTAGCATATACTACACTTTTCATCACATTTGACAAATTCTGGTCGACAGTGTGTTTCTTATTTTTCAACATTTGTAACATTCCAGAGAAATAATTAAATAAATAAAGACTCTAAAGTAGGCATATGGAACATCATGTTATTAGAGTCTATTCCTATTTCTATCTTCTATTATCCTATATGGAGGTATAGTACAGGCAAAATCCTGTTGGGAATGCATTCTACTTGCCTGATAAAAGTGCCAATAAAATCCATACTCGTAGTTAGCCACAGTGCAAAAAAAAGAAACAGTAAGACGCCTTGATCTTCGGACTTCAGCAATGCCAGTTCTCCAATCTTGATGCTTCCATAGGACTCCATGATCTTCTTCATGCAAGCATACACAGTTTTCAATAGTTTCAACTCCTCCGGTAAAGTTTGTAAAATGAGCATCAAAGTACTTTATATATCCCAAGCAATCACATCCCTGAAAAGGAAAGGTGATTTAGACTAAAGTTTCATATTGAAATGAAGTTTTTAATGAACTGAGCAAAAAGGATATAAGTTTCCAAAAAGGAGTAGAAACCTTCTTTAGAGAATGGGCATTCTTGCCCAGACCATCTTCCCCAGCATCAAATGCATTTTTCCTGTAATGAGGGTCATTAGGATCGCCATAGGGCACAACCATCTCCACAAAACTCAACCTATGCGCTATAGGTCTCCTTCCCCGGCTACCATCAATATAGGCAACAGAATGAATGACCAGACCCTCCCTCGGAGTGAAACCAATGCGAAAGTTCCACTGTTATCCAAAATTTCACCAGTGATTTTGACTAAACTCGGGCTGATTATGTGCATGTGTGAGTGTGTACAGTCAGTAATAAAGAGAGAAAAAACCTTCTGCCATTCTACATAGTGCCCGTTGATACGAAAACTTGGACCTTCAGGTTGAACAATTTGAAGAGGTTTCACATCACTTCTATCTACTCCTCCCCGTGTTTCACCAGGAGTATAATTTCTCAATGGATCAGCTGGTGGCAAAGGAACAAGCTTGCGATCTTCAAACTCAATTACCACCATATTTTGCATATCAACAAGCACATGAATTCCCTCAACAGGCCGCGCATAACCATTTTCCAGTGGACAGTCACTCTCTGTCCGGCAAAATACAAGTGGTTTTGCAAGTCTACGACTAGGAGCATCAGTCTCGCCGTGGTATCCAACACACCTGCAGTAGTAATTTGACACCAAAAAGACCATTAAATGAGTATAGTAACAAGGTTGTTCCCAGAGCATATTATCATCTGTATATACTAACCATGGATCAACCATGACAAGGTCCATATCATGAATGCCCCTCTTCTTCATTGCCTCTATAAAAGGAGGGTAATCTTTCACAACAGCTTCACATTCAGCATATTCTGTAGCATCCTACAGATGGAGCAAAAAAAAAGAAATTATGCTAATGAAATGGACTTGCATTGTGCCAAATAGAAGACAAAAGGCCAAAATATGATCCACATAGCACATGCATAGATGAATTAATCAGTGACTGGGCCAACTGGCATTACTCTTTTCATGAAAACACACGACATATACCATTTTTGCTCAACATAAAGAATGCTAGAATCCAAATTATGAAAAATAATATGTATGAAGTATTCCACGCATCTAAAAGATGATCATAAATGATATTGCTATGCCCACAAGGTCCAAAGCCATAAGATAAACCAAATACACTGAAAGAACATCAATTTAGTAAAATACCATTGGGGGCTGAACATCTGGGACAATCGAAGAGGAAATGACTTTTCCTCGATGGTGTCCCCCTCGAGTAGTTGCATGTACTTCTGTCAACTCAACGATCCACAAACTAGTCTCATTGGACTTCTTATTGTAGACAACTAGTCTGGCTCGCCTGGGTGGGAGCTTACTAGGAATTGCAGGTCCTCCTTTGGTTCTAACCAACAATGATGGTTGAAAAGGAGGAAAGAAATAAGCATCCGCCAGTGCAACTACATGCTTTTCTGGTTCCAACAGAACGACTTCAACAAACCTCATGCTATCTCTGACCTAAAAAACAAAGGAAAAGTCAGCAGAATACCAAAATTACAATTACAGTTATCAAGTAACATGAGATTATAATTGCATGGAAATCATATCAATGTAAAGTAATTATGGACCTCAGGGGTGGCCCCAGCTGCTCTGACAGTTGCCACAGCCACAGAGATTTCAGTAGCTGATAAAGAATCTAAAGGATGTTTGGTTTGAGCCCTTGTCATAACTTGGATCCCTGAATAAGCAAAGCATTGATAAATAACCAAGTCTTCCGAGAAAATTCTATTCATAACAATAGTAAACTAGGGATTTTACATCATCAATTTTTCTCCAATCAACAAAATGGAAAGATTAGCTCTGCGAAGTTCACAGAGATAACATATATTCTACACATATGCGGGTATACAAGAAATTACAGGTGATGAGTGGTGGAATAAGAGCATAAACAAGTAAATAACAGGATCAAAGTATTAATGCACAGGTAACTACTAACTACCCACTGATCCAACAAGAAAAAGGGGTCAACCCGCACTCCCTCAGGACAATCCTTGTTGACCATGTTAAACTTACCTCCAAGTTGGAAAATAAGACTAGAGGAAAAGAAACAGAGTAACTGGGCTGCAATAATAAAAACATATTTCTCCATCAAGTAATTTAGTGTGACTTCAAAACTTTCAGAATACACATTTTTGTTGAAGTCAACAAACCAATCAATGTGAATCGATAAAGTTGACAATATGACATTTATTCATAGTGATGAGTTTCATAGCAAGATTGTCTTGTATGCCCTTTACTTTATAATGAATATCAATATAAACCACATTATAGGGCGATACTAGACCTTAAATTAATCCACCAAAATGACAGACTCCCAAAACCGCCAAAGAAGACGGTCCACTTAATAAAATGTCATATAGAGTTGATATTTACTTCAATAAACAACCTTAGGAACCAGGAATTTGTAGTTCTCACTCAATCATTAACTCCAGATCACATAAAAACTTTACATTCGATGAATGAACTTTCTGCTCTCTAACTCTGTTCTTCCAATTATGAGTTTGTTTCTCCAAAGTTCACTGACTGTACGGAAAAAATCAGTTTTTAACACAGATCATCAACATCACAGAAAATCTCTTTAATATATTTTTTTTCACGAATCGTGAGACAAACATTATCAACGGACCAAGTCATCCACAGAAACCACGAACTTGAAAATAAAGCAGTAAAATTCAATAGCATGCCAGAGAGAGATAAATTCAGAGACACTAAACAGTCCGATCAAACGCTTAATAGAAACCACAATATAATTTCAAGACCAAGAAGAAAACTCAAGATCTCGATCAATGCACACCACATGCACATATTCTAACATAAACCAAAAGAACGCAAATTTATATCAGCGCTAGAACTGAAATATACAAAAAAAATCTCACATCTGAACGGGAAATGAAGAGGAAAAAGAGGCAAAACATATAATTCAAAATCGCATTTCGCAAACAAAAACGAGAACGGTTACGACCTTTAGCTGTGGCATTGGAAGAAGGCTCCGGTCTAATCAAGGTCGCCACGGTGGTGGCTGCCGCCTTCTTCTTCTGATCTTCGGCGGCGGGAGATACTTTCCAATCAGCAGCAGCTGTGGCGGATGCAGACTCACGCCGGACTACGGCGGCTGAATCGCCGGCGCCAGCTGGACCGCTGCAACAGGCGGCCGTCTTCGGAGCAGCAAGCGTCGCCTTTTTCGAAGTTGTGGCCATTGCAACTGGTTCGCAATCTCACCGAATCCACCGCAATGAGTGTCGCAATCTACTGACATACAGCAAGCACTCGAACTCCTTCACTCCACCGCCACCGCCAACACAATTTATAGATACAGATTATTGTAAGTAATAGGTTTTCTGTATTGTAAAAAACAGTGAACTGAAGGTGAAAGCTAGGGATTCTTTCTCCGATCAACAATTTTTGTGTATCTATCTGTATGTAGACAGTTTCCTATTAATGCAGGGGAGAGAGAAGAGAGAGAAAGAGAGAGGGCTGATGAAGGCGTGAAGCGATGATCCCTACAGAGACACACGTGATGGGGCTTTAAAAAGGTGAAATTTCGTAAAAAAGATTTTAGAGGAAAAATATTTGCATTTATTTTTAACCTTTATATTAGATAAGTGGGAAGGAAGAGTGATAGGCGCATTTGCTTTTAGATACCCCCAAATAGCTAGATTTTGCTTGATAAGGCCATCTTTATTGGATACTCCCTCCGTCCCATGATAAGTGGCTACTTTCTTTTGGGCAAAGAGTGTTTAAAGAGTAAAAAGATAAAAAGTGGTGGAGCCCACATCTTTTGTGTGAGAGAGGGTGTTTCCATATTAGGAAAGTGCCCACTTATGATGGGACAACCCAATAAGGAAATGTGGCCACTTATGGCGGGACGGAGGTAGTATTAACTTTCTTTCTTTTTTTTTTTTAATTTTTTCTTTTCTCTGTGAGTAATCCCCCTGCCTCCGATAAGGTGTTCTATTAAAAAATAAAATATATTTTTTTATAAAAGTATATCTTATAATTTTATTAATGTTAAATTTTTCATTTTATCTATCAAAAATAAATAAAAATTAGTTGTTCGATTTCCATGAGATGAAAATGATAAATTTACTCACTCCATCAGTAAATCGAACGAGTCTGTATGTATTAATCTGATCGGATAATTTAAGGATAAATGAATGACAAATGAGCAAGGAAGAGTTCGTACTCAATAAATGAATTGCTTTCCACATTTGACAGTGATGGATCATTGTATGAATACTTTTTTTTTTAATATTAATCTGACACTTGTTGGTGGAATAATTTAAACTAATGAAAATTGGGATATATAAATATTCATTGTCGTATACCACCTACCACTTAGGCAAAATAAAAATACTATCACAATTTATTCTCAAATATATATAGTGGTGATATGTTAATCACCTTCTCTGAGCACCGTTTGTGTGCACAATTCTCGACTTGTTCATATTAATATTATTTTATTTTATTTTGTATATTGTATTTTAATCTAATACCTCAAAAAATGTTATTGAAATCATCAAATTTAAAACTACATAAAAATCAATGCTTGGTTTGTTGTTTTTCCCTTTTAACTTCAAATAAATGAATAAATAAACAAATCGAGCATTGATTTTTATGAAATTTTAAAATTTAATGATTTTAATAATATTTCTAAGTTATTAGATTAAAACACAATACAAAAAATAAAATAAAATAATGTTAATATAGACAAATCGATAATGAAATTCAAGACCGTCTTTAAGCGACAATAGATATCCCCTCTCTCTCTCTCTATATATATATATATATATATATATATGTACTGGAACATTTAATTTAAGATTCACAAATTATATTAAAAAGGATAATGAAAAAAGTGATGATGAAAAAACATAAACAAATCATACATTAATGGCAAATATATATATATATATATATATATCACAATTTTGCTCAGTCCATATATAATGAATAGTAATTAAGAAAAAGAAAAATATCTTAATTGCAGCTGATGATTATCAAATCTATAAACTTCATTATGATTATTTTTAGAATTACAATCAAAACATATTATCAAATATGTCGTTTAATAAAATATTTTTGGTGTAGAAAGTCTCAAATTTCAAATCTTCCTTTTCACAAATTTCTGGCTTGTTCAGTGATTGTCTGATAAGATATATGATTATCAATATTATATAGATATTATCAAACTTGATTGAATAATATTCTACCGATTATTCCCATAATATTCTCGAATTCGTTAATCTCTCATTAAATATTAATCATGCTTTTTGGAGGGAATTATAATCATGCCATAATACATGGCTTAGTTGCTAAACACGACGGATGCGCGAAAAAAATTTATTCGACTTTTGCATTAATCAAATATAGTTAGCCTAATATTTAAATTACATTATTTTGCTAAGCTAAGCTGTCTCCTCGTCACGAAGCCATTGGTGACGAAAGGGAGATAACGATGTAGTGATTAACAATTTATCTATATTCTGATACCAGATTATATTTATTCAAAATAAATCATGGCTTAAAAAAATAAAATAAAATAAATCATCATAGATTTTGGTGTTACATGCATTAAATTATTATCAAGTTGCAAAGTACCAAAGTGGGGATGCTGTGTACTTCAATTTTTAAATTTAAAAAACAAGCCAAATGTGAAGGAGATTCAAATGGATGTAGCCCCACATATTCCAGATTCCACTACAATAATTGAGGTTGCTTTTTCCACCCAATATTAATTAATATTATTATCTATTTTAATAAAAAAAATATATATTCAGCTAGACCTTGCTTTCGTGGCCATGACTAATCTTTGTCAAGTTATTATCAAAATCAAATCTTGATTTCAACTTTTATTTATTTATTTATTTAATTTCAACTTTGATTTCGATAATAGTATCGTTGCTTATTCCTTTCACTAGCATGGCATGACGGGAAATTCTAATAATAGGATCAGAATTATCAGGTGGATCAGATCGGTCCAATTCAACAAATGGTACGGATTGGATTGAACTGTCTCCTTAAAATGGACTTGTTTTCAAGCTCATAACCATTCCCAGATCAAGTCAACTATAAATGAGTTCCAATTGGACTAGTTTTAATCACAAAATCGTTCATTTAACAAGCTAAATCACCATTTTCCTGGAAAATAAAAAGTTAAATCACCATAGAGAAACAATACATGTGAAATGTTCATATATCTAAAAATTCGTGTGAGACAGATCACAATCCGAATCTAAATTCATAGTTAAAAGTATGTAGTTGGATATGAGTTTGGATTCGATCTGTGACTCATCTCATTTGCAAGACAATCTCATACAAGTTTCCAATAAATGTTTCATATTCTTATGAATTTGAATACAAATTTTAACTCGACTATCCCGTAATGGTCTCACATAGAACTCTCCATGAATGTCTTAAGCTCATCCTTTTCAATTAAAGTTTATCATATTAAACGAGCCCTTATTATGGGAGACAACATCTATTTCCATCTAGAATATTCTTTTACATTAAAAAAAAAGTATTGTTTAACAAGAGATCAATAGGTGAATAGCCTTATGTAATCCACTTATAACAACCATGGCCATAGTAAGTCAACATATATAAAAGTGCCCATCCTTCTCACTTTTGCTTAGGTGAAAAGACATCTTTAGAATAGGCAACTTTAGATGCTCTCAAAATGTACACTTAACATCCCATTATCACTGGATTTTATTGCATGTAATTATCGTGCTTTTCTTGTCATTTTCTACTACAGAATTTTCAATATTTTCTAACCTATGAGGGTAAGTAGGTGTCACTTTTTATATGTGGACTAAATAAATTGACACCAACTTGGATTTATGATTGTTTTACACTTTATTCTCCAACCATCATGATATTTTTATGGTGTGTATTGGGTAAATTTCATTTCGTAATAGTCAATTGAGATAATTTATAACTGAAAATTTTGATATGATAGACTCGGCATACAAATATATTGGTGAGATTTATATAGTTATAGGAATTCATGGGATAATCTCCATTCCTGCATAAATAGGGGTTCTCCAAGTTTGAATATTTAAATAAAGGATTCTTATGACATTAGAATAAGTTCATAATACCAAATGAATTTTACAAAAATTTCTAAAACCTGTATCTTTAGAGCAACATTACTGGGGCACCAATCAGAATAAGTCAACATAAAAGAAGTAATCCTTCGCTATACAGAATTGTTTCATTATTAGATTTTAGAATGAATTATTAGATGGATTCATCAAATAATATTGTTGGACATTAGAATGAGTTCGTAATATCAAATGAATTTTACAAAATTTTCTGAAACCTATATCTTTAGAGCAACACTGCCACCAATCAGAATAAGTCAACATAAAAGAAGTAATCCTTAATTATAGAGAATTGTTTCATTATTAGATTTTAGAATGAATTATTAGTTGTATTCATCAAATAATATTGTTGGACATCAGAATGAGTTCATAATATTAAATGAATTTTAACAAATTTTCTAAAACCTATATCATTAGAGCAATTTTAAGTTCGATTGTTTGGACTACTGATTTTCCAACTTGATTAGGACATATTGTTTTTGTTGATTGTTTTTTACTAATGGAATTTTACTAAAAAAATTATCACTATTAAATAATACTACTATGGTGTTGGGCCATTTGAATCCAACTGAGCAATTCTAATGCCAAAGGGCGGGTTTGGGAGAAACCAACTTACATAATATTTTAAATTAGTAAATATTTCTTTTTATTTTTTCATTTCTTACTATTGTTTTGGTTTGAATTTTATGTACCGAAGTAGGAACAATTGCTGCCAGTATTTTTAAAAGAAAAATTGCTTGTTATTCAGATAAAGTAAGCTTTTTCAAAAATGATTTAGCATCACTAACAGAGAATCTCTCTCCAATTCTAATTCTAAAACAAACAAGAATTCTCACTATTATGCAATCTCCAGAAATTTAAAAATATTCCCAGCTAAAATCGGAGTATCTTTTTTTTTTTATTTGAGGGAAAACGAGGTACTTTTATCAAGAACAAGTACATGAAAAATGGAAAAGACTTTCCACAGAAGGGGGGGTTCATTACAAACATCCAGCCTAATAAAATCTTAAATGATACTAATTCCTCCCCCAATTGAAACAAATCACTTGCAAATTCCTATTATGTTTGGTTCTTTTCTACATGGCATAAAGAATTGTCTATCCATATCTAAAAGCTTCAAAGGGATCCAAGTATAATTTATAGTTGATACGAACATAATATTTGACATCTAAATACAAGATCGACATACCTTCTAACTTATACTCCAATTCATATTGATGCTAAGGAATCAAATCTAACTTATACTCGAATTTGACATCTAAATACAAGATCGACATACCTTCTAACTTATACTCGAATTCATACCGAGGCTAAGGAATCAAATATTGACAACTAAATACAAGATCGACATACCTTCTATCTAACTTATACTCGAATTCATACTGATGCTACGGAATCAAATATTGAAACCTAAATATACAAGATCGACATAACTTCTAACTTATAGAAAAGACTGGGCATCCAAATCTCATGTTGCATATTTGCAGCAAAAAAATTACCAACATTGATGTTTCAGATAATATTTCCAACTAAAAGAATCATGTTCATGAATTACAACTAACATTCTTATCAAACAACAGCATTTTGTAAATCTAACAACACAATCATCGATGAACACCCTCATCGAAGAACAGCATTTTATATAAACAAATTCGCACATACATGTAACTTGCAAATTATATAGCATATACATATCAAGTTATGAATGAAAGACATGTTTCCGTTGAAGAAAACAAATATGACAATCATGATCGGACTAGAGCAAAACCTATGAAAATATTAAAAATATCAACAAAATGCATTACTCTGGAATATCTCAAAATCATATAAATGCAGCTAAGAATAAAAAATCCATAACATAGAAACATCAATAACAGTATATAATGAGCAATTCATTCAAAATCCTTCAGCAATATCCGCCAGTCACGATTGCATAAAACTAAAACAGAAAAAAACAGTAAAATAAACAAAACCCTAAAATCAAGCGGTGAGCACGACGGCGCCGCCAGCCTCCTTTATCTTCTTCTCCGCATTCTTCGACACCAATTTGGCCTTCACGACGACAGGCTTGTCCGCCGGCAGCAGACCCTTGCCCAAAACCTTGAAGTAGCCGAACTGCGTAACGTCGACGACCGGCACGTTGTCCTTGGTCGCCTTGTCCTTCACCTCCTGCGGCACCAACGACCAGAGGTGGTCGATGTTGACGGTGGGGCAGTGGAACTTGTTGCGGAGCTTGTGGAAGTAGCGCATACCGACCTTGCCGAAGTATCCAGGATGATATTTGTCGAAGAGGATGCGGTGGTGGTGCATACCTCCGGCGTTTCCACGACCTCCGGGATGCTTGCGGTGCTTGCCGATACGACCGTGCCCGGCGCTCACGTGGCCGCGCTTCTTGCGGTTCTTCTTGAATCTGGTCGTCATTTTCTCCGGCGGGGGTGGGGATGAGTGGGAGAGGGGACGGCGGCGCTGGGAGAAGTCGAGAGAGAGTTAGGGTTTTGGGGATTTTATAAGGAAATGAATGTGTGTGTGAGGGTTCGGCAATATAAGGGGTAGTATTACGATAATGCCCTTATATGTGAAATTTTACGAAACCTAATTTTTTTTACTTTGCCGAGCTATTTATGT
Organism: Agastache rugosa; assembly: GCA_031470985.1. Taxonomy (NCBI): domain Eukaryota; kingdom Viridiplantae; phylum Streptophyta; class Magnoliopsida; order Lamiales; family Lamiaceae; genus Agastache; species Agastache rugosa. Next base: position 32,730,006 of record CM062605.1, read on the forward strand.
ATTCTTTTCGTGCGCTTGAATTGTTGAATTGTTGTAGTTATTTCTCATCTCATAGAAAAGAAGAAAATCTTTTAATTAAAATGGAAGAATTAAGAGGTATAATTAATGTTAGGATTAGAAGGGAAAATATCATCGATGCATAAAAGCATGGAAATTAATTACAATTAGGTCTCTAAAACTACGTAGTTTATAAAATAGGCCCAATGAAGAAGAACAATTTAAAAGGCCCATTAGCCTCAAGTGAAAAAATCACTAATTTGAACGATTTAATTAATTAATTCTTTCTAATAAGCTCAATAAAAATATTTAATTTATCTTGAAATATAGGAAAAGAGAGATACTTTTGAATTCAAATGATGTCCATCAACTTTATTTCCAGGCATTTATAATCAAATCTAGTCAAATTTATATGTGCATTAAATTTATATACAAACACACCTACATATAAAATGAACTCATTCAGAATTTTCGTAATTATAGATAAATATTATCAATTTACATAGATTCTATGAAATTTCCCATTCCAGAAATGAGAGAACCAAAAACGAGAAATCTCAACATCAGATTGCCTAAAATGTTCCCCAAATTAGAATCACAGCAAAAGTTATACTTCCATTTCAAACTATGGCACAAAACTAATAAGGCCTTCTTCCACCAATAGGTATTACGTTAGAGCCTGAACGGTTGCCAAAGCCGCCGCCTCCTCGGCCTCTAGATCGGAAGTTACGCCCGGACGCTGCAGAAAGATTGAGTCAGAACGAAAGATCGATCAATCATATACAATAGCACATTTTCAGATCAAGATATCAACAAGCATGTGCTAAATACATATTACTATTATCCAGCAAAAAAAAAAAAACACACACACACACACACTATGATAATCTAGCACTAAAAGGTAGTAGCAAATTCAGTAGTGCTTTACCCCCGAAGTCTGATCCACCGGTTCGGGTCAAAGCAGCAAGTTGAGGAGGCACAGCTTGCCCAGCTTGTTGCAGAATCTTGATAAGTTCTCTTGCATACTTCACGTTTGCGTGTGTGAAAAATGTGAAAGCAGTTCCCCTAGCTCCTGCACGACCAGTTCGGCCGATCCTGTGGACATAATCCTCCAAATTTGAAGGAAAATCATAGTTGACGACGACTTTAATGTCCTTCACATCTATACAAGCATAAAGAAAGAATAATGCATCAGATAAGAATTCAAGAAAGTGAATACGGCCACCTTATCCCTGCAGTCCTAAGATCCAAAGAGATCGTTTCAAGATATAACACATCTTTTAAATGTGACTACCTTACTTTGCAGGGATAAGAAGCAGCTCCTCCACAACTTTCAAAATCACGGTCCAATCAATGAATAAATCTCGCATGAGTCTACCGGCTGTCAAAACTATTAGCTCCCTAAGAGTGGATGGGCACTTTAGCTTCAATTATACCGCTCAGACACATGCCAGGAGCACACTGTAAACGGAACAGTCTATAAATCCGTGACAATCAACGAAAACTATCAAGATTCATTAACCTATGACATACTGGCCTATAAAAAGCTGCAGCATGCTCCTTGTGTCGGTACCAGTCAAGCTAATATAATACGATAGCATAGCACTAGGAGAAGAAATCACATGGTGCATTCTAGAGGATTTTGTCGATTCTATTCAGGACTTATGAGAAAAACAGAAAAGCAACAGCATCATCTCAATTATGTCTAGGTCATTACTAGGCCTAGGCACCATGCTCTTAACACCGAGATACCACAGTAGGAAGCCAACGTGCATAATAGAAAAAACTTCCGCACCCAAACCACAATATCATTAGGAACACGGAGAACAGCCGGGAGACAAGCTTATGTAGTTCAAAGACCATAATGAGACTCTAAACCTAAACTTTTAGACTAATCCTACCAAGGCCACGAGCAGCAACATCAGTGGCAATCATTATAGGAGTTCTGCTACTTTTAAACTCTGCCAGGACCCAATCCCTTTCGTCCTGGTTCTTGTCACCATGTATGGACAGAGCTGGCCATCCATCCATTCTTAGCTGTCTTGTGACTTGATCACATCCCTTTTTTGTCTCCACAAAAATTAAAATTTTACTTCCATCCATCACTTCATTTAGCAATCTGATCAACCTGCAGGGAATATATGGTTAGAAGCAAGAAACTTGTAATTGTGTGATGATTTTTATAAGCCGCGTCACCTATTATATTTCTCCATATCAGTCAAAACTTCAACAACTTGATGTATAGATTGATTTGCTTTCAGTTCTTGAGACCCAATGATAACCTGTAATACATTAAACATTTGCAAGGGTTCCTAGATCAATACACTCCCTGCACCATTTCAAGGACAAAGCACTGTGGCTGACCTTGACCATGTACTAGGAAAGTCAAGGGTTACAAATGTAGTACGAACCTTGTAAGCGTTGCGTAGAAACTGCCTTGCCAAAGTTTCCACCTCCCTAGGCCATGTGGCACTCCAGTACAGGGTCTGTCTATCTGGACGAATCTGGAAATTCCATTACATGTAAGTTTCTGAACGCGACTATAGCAAAAATAGAAACGGATGAAAAAGATAACCAAATAAATACCTGAGACACAATTTTCCTGATTTGGGGTTCAAATCCCATATCTAGCATGCGATCAGCCTCATCTAACACAAGGTAAGTCACTCTTCTCAAGTTGGTATGTTGAGCTTCCAACATATCAATCAATCTACCAGGTGTAGCTATGACAATTTCAACTCCTGAAAGAAGAACGAGTGAGCAAAAGTTGCCATAAAAAAACTAAAATGATTTTTCGGAAGAGAAAATAACAAAGTTGAATACCTCTTTTGAGATCACGAATTTGTGGCCCCTTCGGGGCACCGCCATATATACAAGTACTTCTTATGTTAGCAAGTGATCCAAACTTCACAGCTTCTTCTTGAATTTGAATAGCTAATTCTCTAGTAGGTGCTAGGACTAGTACGATGGGACCATCACCATGTGCTGGATTCATTTAATTTAATGTCAAAAAAAGTCCTCCAAAAATGCAAAAAAAGAGATAAGGTATCATCACCACAAACTTTTCAAAATGAAACTTACCCAACCTGGGCTGAGCACTAACATGAACAAAAGCAGGCAGCAAATACGCCAGAGTCTTTCCAGACCCAGTCTCAGCAATGCCTATAAGATCTCGACCTCTTAATGCCATTGGCCATCCTTGTGATTGAATAGCTGTCGGCTCAACAAAACCCAGCCTAGCAATTACCTCGAGGCAGTAACCTGTGAAGCAAGCTAATCAATGAGCCAACTACAACTACCAGTTAATAATTGAAACGAACAAAACAATGAAACCAGGACGATGTATGGCATATATGGACAAGAGAAAGCTTCTAGCTCTGGATAGGTTGGCAAGCATGCCATTATACTATGAAAAGTAAAAAGTTTTACACAAGTACCAGGGAAACTTGCTTCCTGAAACACCCGAATAGGCTTGGGGACATCGTGTCCTTCAACAGTAATCTCCCGACGTGCACGATACATCATAACCTCTTGCTCAGTCATTGCCCTCACTGATGGGCTCTCCACATAAAAATCCTTTTCAAAGGGAATCAACCCACTAAAATCTTGTTTAGGAAGAGAAATGTTATCCAAGTCATCCCCTTTCGGCCTACTTCCTCTTCCACCACGACCTCCACCAAAGCCACCACCACGACCATGATCGAAACCCCTTCCAGAGAAATGACCTCCTCTCCCACCATCACCTCTTCTATCTCCCACGCCATTACTGCTATATCCTCTACCGCCATACCATCCTCCACCTCCACCTCCACCTCTACCCCGGTCAACGAAACCGCTACTATGACCCGCCCCAAACCCTCTTCCAACACCATGCTCAATCTGATATCCACTCCTAGCACCACCCACCATATATGGGGGTGCCACCTGAGGACCTCCACGGCCATAGCTGGGCAGAGCACCACCTGGCACAGACGGCGGAATCATCATAGGTGGCGGGCCAACTAAATCACTACAGTATCAAACAGAATAAAATCACAAAATAGAAGCACAATAATACTCTTTAAACACTCTTTTAAATCTCTACATATATTTCAAGGCCAGTAATCATTCAAGAAAACCAAAATGGTAAAACAAACTACCGTAGATAGCCAATAAAAAAAATAAAAATCCACTATGCTTCCAAAAATTTGCTTCGAATCATACCACTACTTTTCATTGCTCCATAATTTCAGAAAACGGGCCCTAAAGAAAAATATTAGCATGAAAACATACACTCGGCGCTGTCGGTAAGAGCCGGCATCGTGAAGTCTGGAATCGTGGTTGCTGTACATGATGAGGCGGATTTGGAGAAACAATTAGGTTTAGGGTTTGTAGATTTGAGATGGAATCGGGAAGTTGCAAGGCTGAAACGAATTGAAAAGGGGAAAGAGAAGAACGAAATAGTATCAAATTTAGGGTTTAGCTTTGCAAGGGCAAGATAACTGGTTAGATCCGCTTCTATTTTGGGTGGTGGTTTTATCGTCGCACTGCTGTAACAGTTTCTAAAAGGAGATAACTATGTTATTTTTTTTAGAACAAGGAGATTGATAACTATGTTAAAATCATAAATAAATGAATATTTTTCTGAATAAATATTATGTTTATTTCTTGGGTTTTCTTATCAGTCCTCGCAAAACATACAAGGGGATTTCTAGATGTGTTTAATCTCTCAGCTCCTTTCATGTTTTGTTTGCATTTATAATTTAATACATACAAACAATAGCTATACTTATATAAAAATAGCATTATTTTATAAAATTTAATTTACAATATATTTCTTTTTTAAAGGTAATAGTGTAATACAATATATTTCATTTATACTCAGGGTCGGTTCTACCGTGAGGCAAGAGAGGAGGCTGCCTCAGGCCTCAAATATATCAATGTGTCTTATAATTTACATATATTATATATAATTTCTACCATTTTTTTTTTTGTTAGTCCAATGGTAAACTCACTTTATTTATAATAGTTGATCCTCGGATCAAGTATTCCGTGTTGCATTGTAGGCCTAATTTTTTTTATATGAGCCTAGTTTCTTTAATCGACATTTAATTAAGGAAAAATAATCTAATATATCTTTCTTATATACTTTTCTCCTTAAAAAGAAAATAGAATCTTATGTACATCAAATCCTAATTTAGCTGACAAATGTACATCCTAATTTTAATGAGTTTACCTTTTAAAAAATAAAAAATTATATATGTAATTAATGATTAATAACAATATTATCATACACATCAAATAAAAGTCACTCGTATAACATCCACTCAACTATAATTAAAATTAGATTAAAACAAATTAAGGAATGCGGAATTAGTTTTGTTTTTTCATATTAAATCCCTTTGGTGTATGTCCTTGCACAAAATAACCCTCATTCTACATTGTAAAAATATGTAATGCAGTTTGCCTCAGGCCCCATTTTATCTTTGTACGGCCCTGTTGGGAAAATTATAAGGTTTCGATTTGATACCAAAACCCAACTGATTCTCCAACCGAATAGATGATCGCGTCAACCTAAATAGTGTTTTCCAGCTCGCCTGTTTGAGCCTTAGATGTTCTAGGATTACAGGTTAAGGAAGCGGAAGACAGCAGTCGACCCAGCTGTGTCTACAGCAGGAGTCAGCTAGCGGAAGACAGCAGTAGACCCAGCTGTGTTCACAGCTGGAGTCAGCTAGCAAAAGAAAGCAGGCGTCAACCTTCAGCTGAGTGATCCAGCAGAGCCTGATCAAGCTGAAGAGAATTCGAGCTGAGTTCAAAACACAAATGTCCAAATTTGTACGAGAACAAAGAAACTATCTGCGAAGACTTCACTTCAAGACGGTCCGGCTACGAATTCAAAAGCCGGATCTAAAGGCGAAGATCCGGAATCAGAGGAAGTCAACCTACCTCGACCAATGAGGGATTGCCAGATCAGCATCCTAGACTTCAGAACCTAGGATGTGACACAAATGAAGACAGGTGCAGATACGCCCAACGGCAGATCTTGTATTTAAAAAGAGTAGGTAAGATTCAAACGGCTCCTCCAACGGCTAGTCTTGAATCTCTACCTATATAAACCCGTCTTCAACCTCAGGATCAGATGCGAAAAACTCTCTACAAGCTTTCATTATCTGAAATCATTATTCTTTCAAAAGCTCTCAAGCAGTTCTACATAGATCAAATAACACTTTATCTTAAAGTGTTTCTAGTTAAGAAACTGCTTAGTTTTTCGTCTGTTCCCTAGGCCAAACTCATTGTATATCTTAAGCCTAGATTTCGAACGAGTTTATCATACTCTGAAGTTCTTAATTGTAAGAACTCGTTCATAGTTGGAACCCCATACCCAAACCCAAACCCAGAAAGGTTAGGTAAAGGTACGCTTGCTCGAAGCGCGTAATTCGAGTGGTTAGGTTCTTCAGTACCCGGAAACTGAAGGTGTATAGGCTTGACAGTGCCCGCAAACTGTTGGAACACAGCTCGGGTTAGAGTTGTGAAGTTGCTTGGTACTTGGAAACCAAGTGGTAGTAGATTACCAGTGAACCTGGTCGTGGACGTAGGAGGTGTTACTCCGAACCACGTAAAAACTCGCGTGCTTCTTACTCTATCTCTTTACTATTGCTTTATATTCAGATGTGTACTAACTCCTTCATATCATTGCATACTTGTTCAAAACTGCACATACAGCTGCTCTCCAAAGACAGCTGTGTCTCTCAAAAAATTGCACAACCTGACTAAGCTGAAAACGATAAGTTAATATTTTCAAACTGAGTTTTTCTAAGTAACTGAGCTAAGTTTTCAAACCACCACTTTCCGCACCGCCAGCTGAGTTATTTACCCAGCTGACCCTCCCCAGCTGGATCAATAACTGAGCTCACCAACTCTGTGTTTTAACTTGAAAAAGTTTCGAAAAATCTACTTGGTGTATTCACCCCCCCTCTACACCAAGAAAGTTTCAAAAATTAATTCTTTTACTCCTAATTGAATGCATAGAAAATTAAAAATGTAAATAATTTGCATTGATGTAAGAGGTAAAATGGGAAGTTTCACACTATTTTTCTCTCAAATTTTGAAATGTGACAATTATTGGGGGATCAAGAAATGAGCTAAATGGGATTCTTAAAAAAGAACGGAAAGAGTATATTTTATATAAAGTAAATTTATTACTAATATAAAATATATTGAGTTAATTTGTTAGAATTTAAATTTATTTCTAATAATTATTTTAACAATACTATACCACTAAAAACTTTTATCTATAAATTAGTATTCGTCATACACAGATATCTAATTTTTTGGGTGAGAAAAATTAATATTACTATAACATTATTTGTTATCAACCACCACAAACAAATATATATATATATATATATATATATATATATTGTAACTTTATTTAGTAATTTAATATGCATACGAAGATATTAAATCAAAACATTAATTTGAAAGAAAAATTCTCATTATCCTTATGAATTCTTAATATCTTAAAGCAAAATAAATGAATATCGAGTAATATGATATTCGTTTATAAGAGTCGATACGATCGCAAAAAAATTATGATCACCTACTTGAGAACTCCTAACATGTAGTCTTTGTAATCATTTTTTTAATTATTATATCTCATAAATTGTGAACTCCTAACGTGTAGCCGGTATATCCGCCAAAAATTATGTTGGTAAATTTGACAAATTTGACATGACACCTTCTCGCTAGTGTCGTCGGCAAATCCTTCGGTACATTCTCGCTAGTTTTCTGTTAATAAATTTAACGATAAAATGTACATTTTATTAATGTTTTCTATCTTTAAAAATTAAGTATTAAGCTAGCAATTTGTCAAATTTGTAAAATTAATTATGGAATCAAGTGATAAAAAAAAAATTGGAATTCCAATTTAGATTATTATTATTATACTGAAACAATATTTCTAAATATATCCTATAATTCTATAGTTAGCTAATAGTTGTTGTTGGATCAAATATGTTTCAAAAAGATCTTAACCATTAATTGGAATATCACAAAGTATTAATAGGGATATATGTGACCTTGTTTTGAAATTCATTTGAAAAAATAAAAATTTAAATAATAGTTCATTTATATAATAGATACTTTTATAATTTTTATTTTCGCTCATCAAATACATTAAAGATAATAAATGCGAATAAAATTAAAGTAATATGTAATATACAATTAAAGAAAATATATTATTAAAATCATTACTTTTTATGTGCAGATACATTCATACACATATGTTTTGCTAGTATTCCATTGAGTGAGTAAAGTATACACACTTTTCTATTATAAAAAATCACTGTCTGGATTAGGTAGCTTAATGTGATTTATAGGTATATTAAAAATCCAAATTTCCAAATTCAAAACTTTTCATCAATGGCTATTTGCAAGAGCTTCAAAGCCACTGGAGCGTGTAGACATAGCGGCAAATGCCGCAGCACCCATCCATTTGACGACAGTAAAGTAGTGTTGGTGGAGAACAGTTTCGTGGATGAATTCATCAATATAAAATTGAAGAACCACATCAAGCTCATGACTCATATGGCATGTGAATTCGGGATGATAAAAAATATGGCGGTAGCCGTATCGCACATGAAAGGTAGCATCTATGCCAAGTTTTTTGACGAGGATGAAGCTGTTATGGCGACAACTTGACTTGACGGTCAAGTCCTTCCTGGTACTGATGAAAGGCTCATGGCACAACTACCGGAATGGAGAGCCTCTCTGCTGGTGCATGCACCAAACATGGGAAACTAATGAAAGGCTCATGGCACAACTACTGGAATTGAGAGCCTCTCTGCTGGTGCATGCACCACATATGAGAAGGCTAACTGCACAAAGGATACAACATGCAACTTGTTGCATTTGTATTGGGATGGCAGGGAGAAGCTTGGACGCCGCAAGCAAAAGGGGTGTGGCACAAAAGATTTTTTGTGGAAGCAAAGAAATTGTCTTTATATAAAAGATATACAAGGATATGCATGTTTAAAAATTCACTAGTTATAACAAATGGACTTTCAATATGCTAACTTTGGAAATGTTAGACTTTGTCAAATGAATTTGTTCAAGCAAAGTCAACTTACATGACATGTTGGAACATCTTCATCAAATAAAATACGTATCAGTTGGAATAAACACCCAGAAATTAGAACTGCTAATCTATTAACCGAAATAAAAAAAATTCTAGATTTTGATAATTGTAATCGAGATCGATCGGTTAATTGGTTAACCACTGACTGACATCGCGGTTAGTCGGTTCGATTAACCGATTAACCGGTCAACTGAAATTTAACAAAAAATGAATAATTTCAACCTCTATTTTCTTCGTTTTTTCACTTGTTTCGACTCAAATACCAAAATTCAACTTCAAATATTGAAATATTACCATATTAACCACACCAAACTCACTTACATGTCACAACATCAACCTCAAAGATTCAAACAAACAGTCAAACTGTCATCTAATTTAACATTGTTCAATCATTCAAATATCAAGTTCAAAGCCACAAGTTCACACGAGAAATGATTTATTAAATTTTGAGATAAATGAAATAATATTAGAGTTATACATAATTGTTAATTTTTTTATAATCGGTACCGGTTACTCAGTTATAACCGAAACCGATAATAAAAGATTTCAAAAAATTTGAACCGACAATCAAACCGAAACCGATCGGTTATCGATTATTTTGATTAATAACCGAAAAACCAAAACCATTTAAGAAGTCCTACCAGAAACTATGTAATGCCATAAATGAAAGCATTTTAAACGACTCTTAAATATTTTTATCATTAACTTGATATAATATAATATTTCCTCTAATGTTGAATATATTGTGATAAATGTGTTTTATTTAATGTGGTATAATAAAATTCGAGAAATAAGACAATATTATTCAAATTTACAACTTTTATACGATTTTTAAAATATCGAAATAACAAATCCACCAACATCCTCAGTTTTCTCAGCAATACATAAGTTACTTTATTGATAACGCAATATAGTTATTGTGGTACATATCATATAACAATGATCAAAATATAAGAGATATAATTGCAAAAAAATTAAAAAAAAAAAGAGAGAAAGAAATAAAGAAAAATGATGGCGTTGTTATTGTATGTTTTATTGTTTTAGAAGTCGTCGTTTGAAAATTATAAATTTTGCCAAACGTTGTACTATTTCTAATGATTAACCCTTAGATTTAGAATATATTATAATTTCATTTTATGTATTTCATAAAAAAACAATGAAAAAAAATGTTCCACAAATTGAAATAAATCTAATCGTAATCAGCCTCACAACCAATAGGCTACCATTAAGGAACTGAAATTACATCCGAATTTTCATAACATTCAAGATTTTGTTTAATATATTACTATAGTACTTCTTTATGTCCCAATAATTTAACAAATCTTGAAAATTTGGCTATGCGAAATATACAAAATTTCTCAATCAAATTTGGCTGAAAAGCACACACACTCAAAGAAGTGCCTTTCAGAATTTTTGGCTACTTGTGGTCTTTGATTAGATGCGTTCTTGGATTTGGATTCCTTTCTATTTTGTGGTTGTTGATCATTCATCTTTTTGCCATCATGTACCACACTAACTTCGCAATATTCCGGTGCATATTTCTTGACATATTCTCCCTTCCCTAGACCCTTCCTCGATAACCTAAAACGAGAACGATAAAGTTATCAACGGTACTCATGACGTGCACTGATGAAACGAGACCGAGTTACATTGTCCACTATTGTAATGAAAATGTTTTACCTTGAGAAGGGAGATTGTTTAGTTCCCATGACAAGATGTGTGACATTAGCAACTGCAATGAGTTCCAAAATGGCCTTTGCTGATCCATTGCTCTCTACTAGCATTGTGTCTACATTTATCTGCACAACAAATCCCACAAATAGTCGGAGCTGTCCTAAAATAATATTTTCTGCGTCTGCCCCTACTTGTTACTATTTCTATCTGTTTACACACACGCGCACTATATATATTGCTTCGAGAAATGTTATGCTACACACCTTCGACTCGTTGCAGAGTTGAATGTATTTGTCCAAGAGGTGTCTCCTCCTGTTGCTTTCCTCTCTTATGTATACCTGCAATTGATCTTTGCTCAACTGGCTTCTTGATAGCCTCCCCACTGCCACTCAAATTTCTTACATCAATTCTTAATTCTGTCAATTCTTACACTGATTATTGCAATAATTTGCATTTTCCTATCAAAGTTAAAATAAATACTTTAGTACTAAAATCTAGCTCTAAAGATGAATGAAATCTCAAAGTTGCTAAACAATAAACTAAAAAAAAGTGAAAGCTCAAACACACAGTGTAGGTGTTCTATTACATTAATTTGAACTGATGATCATCAAACATCAAGAACACACACACACACACAGAGTAACACAGATAACTGTAGGAACCGGACCTGGTGTAGGGATGTACGTGATCGGAGAGAAAACGTGCACTAAGAAAACACGACTTCCTGGCGAGACGACGTGATCAAGAGCCCATTTGAGCACGTGTAAATCGTGTTTACCAACAGCAACATATACATCACTAGCTCCGCCGTCTCTGCCGGCGGCCATGCTCCTGCTCTCGGCCTCCTCAATCTCTACTATCTCCGGCGACAACGTAGCTGGGAAATTACTGTACTGCCCCTCGTCTATGGCCAATGGATTTTCCACCTCCATACCTCACTATACTGCTTTTGCTTTAGACAACAGATTTACACACAAGAGGAAAAGAACAAATGTGATTGAGGTTGTAAGAAAAGGGTCGTTGCTTTCAAAGCCACCGAGGAGTAAAGAAAACAGAAAATGGAAAAAGTTGGGATTTTTTTTGTCTAATATTTTTTAAGGCCTTTCTGGACATATATGTCACGACCTCTCTGTGTGACTGTGTGTGTGATTGCATATACAGCAGAAACTTTGTGCTTTTTCCTTTTGGTCTATGAATTTTTACCATCTTGAGTTGACTTGGTGTGCAAGGATTAATTATTTTTGCTCTTGTGTTCTTCCACAAATGGAACTCTATGATGGTTAGTCACTTGTTTATGTTGGGATGGTTTACTTATAGATATTGATGTGGTATAGATGTGCACTCTCTCTTGGAATTTAGTAATTCTCTCCTTGTTTCCCAACATCCCCGTGTTTACTATTTTATTCATAATTATTGTATGAAAAAACAAAAAAGTAAAAAATCTACATTGTAAGTTTGACATTATTTTTATGTAGCATTTTGAAAATACGATACTTGTTCGGAGGTAAATTTATGTCACAATATGACACACATCACAAGCTAGATTCGAAAAACACCATATTTAAATCGATACTCAACTAATTAGAGATAAAACGATATTTATCGATCGATATGATACCGCTAGCAACCCTTAACTATTAATCCAACTTTTTCATGTGATTGAATTAAGAAAGAATCCTTGTTATATTCGTTTTACCATGTTGTCTCCTAAATGAATCAACTATTCTTTGTATTTTGGAAAGGCAAAAATTTTAGGTAGAACCAACCTCACCCTAGAATTGATTGTAATTAGATAATAATAATAATTAAAAAAATTAGGAAGTAATTAAAGAGATTATGGACAATTATGAATAATTAAAAGGTAATTAAAGAGTAATTAAGAATTTATGAATCTCCAATTAAAATTTATTAAACCTTCATGAAAATTATTTAAATATTTAATTAATTAAAAAAAATGGTGCGGCCTTCATGAAAATTATTTAAATATTTAATTAATTAAAAAAAATGGTGCACCGCACCATGCTCATTTTTGGACAAATAATTAAACTAGTCAAGATTTTAGTGCTCATCTTTGGAGAAATAATTAAACTAGTCAAGATTTTGAGGATCAAGCAAAAAGGTAACATGTTTTTATATTTATTGTTAGTTAACCGACCTATTATTCAATTCTTTGTACGTAATAAAATAATGTAAGACTCTTTTGGCTTTCTTCTTTTTAAACAAACAATTATACAAGAAATTTTAAAGGCCGCGTGATGGTGGAATTGAACCCGTGATCTTTAGCCCGGACATTAATCACTTTACCACTAAGCTAACACACGCACACGAACACGACTTTCTTCTTTTTGATAGTCTTACTGATGTCTGTTTCTCGACTTTTGCCACTATAATTAGCTTAGCAAAGATTTAATAGCATAACATTTTACGATCATATATGTGATTCAAATATGTTTCTTTTTCTACTTCCGCCACTGATTAAAGATGCACTAATGAACGTGGGCACACGTATATCGAGACAACCACACAAGGTCAGAAATTCACTATGATAGCCGGGGATTATTCTCAAAGAAGCAATTTGCATAAAGAAGTTCACTCCAAAACGACAAGGTTTTGAGATGGAGATGGGCAAAAAGTTGGCACCCTCTAGCACAACTTGTCCACTTCTTGCATAGTTGCATATATAACAAGCTTTTCAACTTCTTTTTCTTCATTTACAGACTTTTTCAAAGATTTGAGCTCATCATCAAGAATTTTTTAGGCCCATATTTGATCTCGTATTCCACTAGAGAAAAAGATTATGCAACATTCAATACATGTCTAAATGGAAAATTCTAGCTCTAACAAGAAAAAAGTCAAGACATAGTAATCCTCAGTTTCTCAGAAATGAAGTTTTTACCTTTCATTCTGCAGAGAGGAAAATGTGTATGATGCAATCTTCCAACAAAATCTTCAGACAACGAGAGAAAGGATTAGTGGAAAAGTGGACCATAAATGATAAATCCACTACAAAAATGTTGGACCAATGATCTGAAATTGACTCTGATTGAGGCTGATATATGATATATATCCAACTGCATAAATAAAATAAAAACGAAGCATATTAATAAATATATACATATGTCGTCATGCTCGTGTCACGGTTTGAAACAATACAGTGTGCTTTTCGCTTTTCAGTCGCCATGATCCATTATCTCCAGTCTTAGGTAAACCAGTCCAAATTAACATAATGTAAGAGATGAAACTAAAGGGAATGATAACGAACATCACAAATATCCCATCACATATTGGTGCTTCTCCATTTTCAAGCAGCTAGATTTTTTCTTACACAAGTACTATATAAGGCATTCTCTCTCTAGGATTGATCAATGTAAACTCGAAGCCTGGTTCTTGAAAAGTATAATAAGGTTTAAAATGACTAGGCTGTCTCTTTTGATACTCAAGCTACTGATGATCTTGATATTTGCTGGTTGGGTGTCGGTTTGGGTTCTTAAGCCGACTGAATTCTGGACGAGGAAATGGAAGGACGCGGAGGCGAAAGCATCAGCTACCGTGTTTGGCTATAATGGTACGTAAAAGCAACATTTTCAGGAGCCTAAGTCAAAATTACTATGTTTTTCTATGATCAAAGATGCTTAACAGTTCTGATATTGCATAGGTCTTGATTTTGTTGTCTTCGCCTTTCCTTTAATTGCTCTGTCTATAATCGGCTTCATCTACTTGGAACTGAAACGGGGCGAACCAAGAAACAGGTATAGGAGTTAGGACAGTTTTCAACTTTTTTGGATGTTAATTACATTTACATATCTTACTACTATGCTGCAGACTAAGAAGGAGTGCACTCACTTCTCTCTCTAGCCCACTTTTGGTGAATCCCTATATTGGTGTTCTATCCGGAGCACAGATTGTCACCTCGTCTCTCTTCATCATGCTTCTCGTCTGGACTTTCTACGTTCGTGTTTCTAATGACTTCAAGAAGATGACCCCACTCAAATCATTCAAACTTAGTCCGTAAGCATTCTTTAAATGAATCATCTTATCAATGATCACACACTAAAAAACAAGAAGCATGCGAGTTTCTGTATAAATTATAATCATCGGTACCTGATTTCAGGTGGCAATTCAAGCTGTTCCGGATGGCTACGCGTTGTGGCTTGTTATCAGAAGCTTGCCTAGCTTTGCTTCTTCTTCCTGTACTAAGAGGAATGTCGATATTTAGGTTTCTTGGTGTCCAGTTCGAAGCTTCTGTAAGGTACCACGTATGGCTCGGTTATGCAATGATATTTTTCGCCACTTTACACGGTGCAGGCACCTTCTTCATCTGGGGAATCAAACATAAAATCCAAGACGAGGTAACAAATTCAAAGCTCGATTTTTCTTACATGGATATGAAAGAAAGTACTTGACACGAAGCCGATGAAAACAGATGTGGAAGTGGCAGAAGAAAGGTCGAATATACCTTGCAGGAGAGATTGCTCTAGCAACAGCTCTGGTTATGGCAATCACAGCGCTTCCACAGATTCGGAGAAAATGGTTCCAACTCTTCTACTACACGCACCACCTTTACACTGTCTTCCTTCTTTTCTTCCTCTTCCACGGTGGTGACCGCCATTTCTACATGGTGTTACCCGGAGTTTTCCTCTTCGCCTTGGACAAACTCCTTCGCGTGATACAGTCGAGGCCAGAGACATGCATTCTCTCTGCTCGTGTCTTTCCATGCAAAGCCATAGAATTGACCTTGCCAAAGGATCCAAGTTAGTCACTTAAATCCTTTTCAAGAAAGCATATACATAATTTTATGTAATAATTTGCAGAAACCATACCTGATTGCAGAGTTGAAATATGAACCAACTAGTGTGATCTTTCTCAAGATACCGAGCATTTCCAAGTTTCAATGGCATCCATTCAGCATAACGTCTAGCTCAAGCGTAGACGAGCACAGTATCTCAGTCATCGTGAAGAGTGAGGGGCAATGGACTAGTTCCCTGCACAACAAGATCATTCATACACAACCAGATTCAGAAACAGATCAACACAAATGTATCCCAGTTTCAGTCGAAGGTCCTTATGGACCTGCATCAACGGAGTTTTTAAGGTATAGACGCGTTCAACTTTGCATGATTAGATAGGTACAACAGCAGAACTCTCAAGTTCTTAACCTTTGTAGGTACAATAACTTACTCATGGTAGCTGGAGGGATCGGGGTGACACCGTTTCTGAGCATCTTGCGCGAAATAAGCTGCAGCTCGAGAAACGGAAGAAACACATATCCAGATAGAATACATTTAATATACACTATAAAGAAGTCACAAGATGTATGCTTACTGGATCCAGTACTTCCACAGCTACTAGATATCGAACAATTTCATATAAAGCTCAAAGTGTTTATCACTAGAGAAAACCAAATCGGAGTGACACTAAGAGACATGCTCAACGACGTGCCTGAGGCCCAAACAACGAATTTCAGCACAGCAAACACCACTTATGCAGTTCATGGACCCGAAAGATTACTATCGATGGCTGCTGTTACAATAGTTGCTTCAGTCATATTTCTCCTCTCCCTCGTCGTTTTCAACCATTACATTATCCCGCCAGCCGAGAAACTAGCAGCACAGAAGAACCCCTCATCACATATTGATCTCCTCCTCGTCTGTTCTTTTGCCATAGCAATCATATCTGGGGCTATAACGGCTACAACCATAAGGTGGAAGAGGGTAACGAACGAGCTTCACTTATTTCCCGATAAACAAAGCAAAGCTGTGAAACGGAGGTCACTTGAAGCAAGTAGAGATCTTGATGAACATGAAATCCATTTTGGAGGAAGACCAATCTTTCAAGGTAGCATTTCTTTAACACCCTAAATTTTCTTTCACTATAGAGACGAACGTCGTACTCTGTTATCATACACGGCCTAACTCACTTGTGGCTTATCAGATATAATCTCAAGTTTCACAAGAGAATCTGGTGGATCTGATATAGGAGTTTTGGTCTGTGGGCCTCAAGGAATGAAAGACTCCGTCGCCTCAGAATGTAAACGAGCTCGTGTTTCACAGAATGCTAAGGAAAAGAGACCAAACTTCAGTTTTCACTCACTGAGTTTCACACTGTAGAATTCTCTTCAGACAAGGCAGAAGACAATTGCAATAAACAAATTTGAGGTCATGTAATAATGTAAGAAGAGTGTAAGGAAATGTAGCACTTTTTGTTCATAAAAGAAATCTATATGGTAATGTAAGTAGTATATGGTACAACAATGGCAAGAACCTCAAAAAATCTCCAAATCTCAACAAATCTATATATATACACATCAAATACAAAAAACCTACAAAATAGGGGGAAAAAACACACAACTGAAAGACAATACAGTTATAACAGTTATAGAAAGAAATAGACCTTCACACATGCTCTAATGGCAGGAACACCTTTTCTTGTTCATTTTCAACTTCTTCTTCATCAATGAAGCTCTGCACAGGAGTCAATCCAGACAGCATATCCTTCGGCTCCATCTCCACATGCTCGCCTAACAAAATTGCCGTCACCTCCTTCATAGTAGGCCTCCGGTTAGGATCAGGGTGGCAACACGACAGCCCAAGTTTCAACACGGCCCCCATCTCCTCAACCTCGTACTCCTCCTCAATCCTCTTGTCGGCAACCTCCAAGATCCTCCCCTCCACATACTTATGCCTCACCCAATCTATCAAAACCTCCTCATCCTCGTCCTCCACACCCGTCTCAATAGGCTTCCGCCCACACGCCACCTCCAACACCACCACACCAAAACTGTAAACATCACTAGCCGCGGTAGGTGAGGCCAATGTCACCACCTCAGGCGCCAAGTACCCCAACGTCCCCACAACACGAGTCGTGTTGGGAACCTGCCCGTGTGTGTAGAGCTTCGCCAAGCCAAAATCGCCTAACCTCCCACGCATATCACTGTCTAACAACACGTTGCTCGACTTAATGTCTCTATGAACGACCACTTGATCCCAACCGTGATGAAGGTAGCTCAAACCCTCGGCAACATCAGCAAGAACCCTCTTCCTCCCCTCCCAACTCAACACGTTTTTCGGCTTATCAAAGATCCATTTGTTGAGGCTTCCATTAGGCATGTAGTCATACACGAGCAATAATTCTTTCCCCTTTCTACACCACCCTTTCAACTGCACCAAATTCTTGTGCTGCAGCCTCCCGATGCTCGAAATCTCCGCCATGAACTCCTTCAGCCCCTGCTTCGAGTCATGGTTCACACATTTCACAGCCATCTCCATGTTGTTACCAAATGTAGCCCTGTAAACCTTCCCAAATCCACCCGATCCCAACATTTCTTCGTTCAAAAACGCCTTCGTAGCGACGCTGAGCTCCTCGTATGAATACTTATGAGGCCAATACTCCTTCTCCCAATCCTCAATGTCATCATCTTCATCCAAATCTCCCCTCTTCCTCCACCAAAACCAATACACCAAGAACAATGCAGCCACCACCGCCGCCACACAGCCCACCGCGATCCCTGCAACCGCCCCTTTCGACAGGGGAGACGACCCCGGATTCTCCGGCCGGAAAACCGGCAAACCGGTGGTGTTGATATCCCTAGCAACACCTTCATCACTGAAACTCCAAGCTAAGAGTCTCTGTACCTCAACCCATTGAGTTTTCGAAGCCGAAAATCCGACAAACATCTCCGCCGCGATATAGTTTGCGATCGCCGGATTCTTGTAACTCAACATATTCCTCGCCGGCCGGGGCATTCCGGCCGGTGCAATCGTGACATTGATTTCATTTTCCGGGCCGTTGAAGTCGATCCAAGCATGAATGTTCTGCCCATTTTTCATATTAACTTCAACAAATGTAGAATTAGAACCGTAATACCCAGCTATTGCGGTAGTCTCCGATAGAACGCTGTTCAGATCGATTCCGACATGATTCATGTCAACCTCGTTGAATTCGTCGTTGAGGCCAGTATCGAATTCGACGGCGAGCAGCGGCGCCACCGTCTGCCGGCCGGAGGGGAAGAGGCCGAAGTACTGGCCGGCGATGGCGCCCGGTGGGGAAGTGGTGTTGGAGAGGACGAAGGCGAGGCCGAAGCCGGGGCTGGTGGCGATCTCGGGAAGAATCGAGAAGACGAACTGGGTGGAAAACGACGTCGTCACGTTGGTGGAGTTGGAGCGCTTGAAAGGGATTCTGGAAGGGTGGAAGGCGCGGCCGATTGAATACTGTTCGGAGTCGTTGGTGAAGCGGATCACCGGCGGCTCGATGCGGGTGTGGTTTATGAGGGTGAGATTGGCGGTGGCGGCGGCGGTGAAGGAGTTGAAGATGAAATCGACGGCTGAAGATGGAGCTGCGAACTGTAGGAACAGGATGACAAGTACTGCAGGGAGCATTCTTCCAAGACTTTGTTGCAGAATAGTTTCAAGAATGGTTGGAATCTAGAGCTTTGGAGGTGTCAGAGCTCCGACA
The DNA here is from genome assembly GCA_031470985.1 of Agastache rugosa. NCBI lineage: Eukaryota > Viridiplantae > Streptophyta > Magnoliopsida > Lamiales > Lamiaceae > Agastache > Agastache rugosa. The sequence continues at coordinate 32,749,243 of CM062605.1, forward strand.
TGATGATGATGAGTTCCGTTTTCGGACAGAAAGTTTGAAGAATTCATAATTCGGACATAATTCTTGGAGTGAGATTTAATTTTTATTTCATTTTCTGTTACTATTTAGTTGTATATGAACGGACTTAAAGTCAACATATAATCCTGCATGGCTGTATTATTTGACTTTTTCAATCTTTGCACTATTGTTTTGGACCAAACCCTTTAAATGGCACTTTGGTTTGTATTAACGTGAATTAATTAAAACTATTCTAGTAATTGATATACGAGTTAGACAAAGTAGCAACAAATATTGAACGTGGACTAAGCTGAATTAATGAGGTTTGAATTTTGAAGTACTAATTTCCTAAGAGAGAATAGAAAAATTGAAGTACAAATGGATTAAGCCAAGTTAGACAGAGTGCTAGGCCAATTGTATGACACATGTTCCGAGCTGTGAAATGTAGAAAATTATTTTAAAATAATATACTCCATCAATTTCATGTTAGTGTGATTCAACTAATATTTTATACCTCACAACAAATCAAATATGCAACACACTTTTGAGGAACGGAGGGAGTACTATCTAAGATATCAATTTGGCAAACGATTTTTTTTAGCGAAAAATAACTTCGTTCATTACTTCAAATCTTCAAAAACAATATTCAAAAGGCATAATGGCCAAGAATCATGCCACACACAATTATCTAAGACACCAATTTGGCAAACGATCTTATTCTTAGTTAAAAAGTAAAGCACATCTCGAACAATAATTCTTAGTATAAAATATATAACAAACATAATTTCGTTTTCCAAACCTATAACTCTTAAGGGGTGGTTGGTAGACATGAATGTAATTTAGTGGGAATGGAATGACCCCTGTAATGAAATGAAGGTAGGAAATGAATGAATTAAGGAATAATATTCCTATGACTGGTATACATCAAGAATGGAATGATCATTCCTTGACTAATTTTATTCTTACGGTTAATAATAAAATTCGTGTCGCAATTCTTGATGCAAACTTTTGGTGGACGAATGGAGTACTTATTATAATTGGCTTATTATTAATAATTTTAATAATATTAATACTAATACTAATACTAATAATAAATATTATTTTAGTTTTATTATTTTTATTATACTTACTACAATTAGCTTAATAATAATATTTATTATTTATTATGATTTTACTAATTATTATTTTTAATTTAATTATTATAATTAGCTTAATAATTATTATTATAATAATATTAATACTAATAATTATTATAATATTAATCTAATAAAGAAATAATAATAATTAATAATTATTATTTATTATTATTTTAATTATTATTAATTACTCCCTCCGTCCCAATAGCAAGGTCTCACTTCTATTAAATAATACTCTCATCAACTAAAGAAGTGAGACCTTGCTATTGGAACGGAGGGAATATTATTATTTCTTATTATTTTAATATTATTATTTTTATTATAATTATTTTCATAATAATAATAATAATTATTATTAATTATTATACCATTAATAATAATAATAATAATAATAATAATAATAATAATAATAATAATCATTCCTGAAGATGGGGATTCGCTAATACCAGGGGGAAGGGAAGGAATGGCTAAACCCATGCTCATGGGATTAGTCATTCCTTCTGAAAAAAATAAAACAACCCGTAGAATTAGGAATGGAGACAGTAATGACATTCCATTCTCATTCCATTCCAGCATACAAGTCATCCCCAAAAGTATCAAATCATTCACCACACCAAAATGGGCCTCTACTCACTTGGAGTCCACAGTTTCAATCCAAAATGGTCGAATTATGATTTTTGTTAAATTTCAGGAATACGTTCGATTAATTTTTTCATTATTATATATATTTTTTTAAATCTGTAAAATTAATGGGGAATAGTAGGCAAGAATCTTTACTGTATTGGAATGATAATGCTTTTTGTTTGTCTGTTTCATGACATGCGGTGCAATGATATAATACAGTACCTTTTTTAAAAATGAATAAATAAATAATTACTACAAGAATCTTAATTATGCTGTTTGCAAATTAATGATCGATCATTTAGCATTACTACATTAGCATCAATAAAAGATCAGCATAAAAATATTGGAATAATGTCGTAAACCTGGCTTACATTCCACGTACGTGTTGCTCGAGGACTGCTAAGCTTTCCGATTAATTTGAATTAATTAATCTAAATTAATGCCAATTATTCTCTCTGATTGAATCCTAGCACATGGACTCATTTATTTCCATCATATTATAATCAGATTTTTGTAAGATGAAATCAATCTCTGCTAAGTGCTTTGGTTGGTCGGATCAATTATAGTTTTATGTCTAATTATTCTATGCATATATAGTACATAAATTGCAATATATAATACTATTGTTTAGTAGCTTATGAATTTATGATCTAACCTTTGCCGTGTCTTTTTAACTTTCAATGTTATTACAAATTAAAGCATCAATTAAAAAAATAGAGGATCTTATTCATTTATCTATTAAAATTAAATGGTTCATTTGAGTTCATGGTTTCCATACCTAGACATGAATATTTGAATAATAAGACAATTCACGAATCCTTTTTATGTAATTCATAATTGTATTTTTGATAATCTTACTATATTGTTCGGATGTTAGCCTGAATTTACAACTATATATATTGTGTGTGTATGTGTGGAGAGAGAGAGAGAGAGACCTTGAAGAAGAGTTTTGTGGATAAAATTGAGGCGATCAAACATCATATTATTTTTGTTGTATGGAATGGTGACAAAAAATTGATGACTGCATGCTTTGTTATCTACTCTTAGATAAGAACTTAAATTTGCAAAATGCCGACATGTTAATTCCTCAATAGATGTCATTGCCACATTCCACCATGTCACAGCCATATCAGATAATCGGATAGCCTTCACAAATAAATTTAGATATTGAAATTTATTTAATTAATTATTCAGAAAAACACAAAAATGGTCGTCTTGGGGTTAAAATAAAAATAGCGAACGAAAATGTAGAATGAGGCCAAATTTGTTTTAATAGAGATCTTATATTTAATTGGAAATTAAATTAATGATCGATGTACAATTCTTAATACTCCCACCGTTCTTTTTTAAGTGTCCCATTTAGCTCAATTTTTTGTTTTCAAATAAGTGTCCTATTTCAAAATTTGAGAGTAAATGACATTCTTCCTATTTTATCCTTATTTAATGCTTCTTGTAATTTGTTAATTAGTTGTATATATACATTAATGATGATAATTAATAAGGTTACATAGGTAAATTTATTTATTTTCTTGGTATGTGTAATTTGACGGTGGGGGACACTTATAAAAGAACGGAGGGAGTATGTATTTTGAATGTTCGAAATATTTTATTCTACCAACTGCACCAAATAATATGCCAATTAATTATCTTCTCAATTATTTTGTTTGCATTTAATTCAAACAATCATAACCTCTCATAATTAATCCTTTTCTATTTATTTATTTTTTAATTTGGAGAGGTTCCATCTCCTTGCTAAGGAATAATCTCATCCGTTGATGGTTTAATTTTATCTTTAATAACTGCATTCTAAATCTTAATGAATTTCGGTTGTCCTTAATTATTGGATTATTTAAATAAGCAACCGATTGCAGCTCCAAGTTTTATGCAATATTCACATTATTATTGTTATTGTTGTTAACACAAGAATTTGAAATAAAATATCACATATAGTACTATACTATCTTTTATAGAAAATAAAATTGGGTCATCTCATATTTTATTGGGCAAAAAGCATATAAATTCTCGACCTTTTTTAAAATTCTGTTTTATTTCCCGACCTTTTAATTTTTCGTCTAAAATCCCCACCTTTTAATTTGTTTGATTTTTCTCCCGCGTTCAAATTTTTTTCCAAATTGAAGCTGAGTTGGACGTCGGAAATACTTATATGACAAATCGCCATGACTAAACAAACGTTGTAGTTTCAAGAACGTGTAAACGAAGCCGTTTTTCATATCTAACATGAATATAAGATTAGGGCACAAACAAACTTGCCACGAAAGCGAGTAATTTATGCCACATGAGAGCCACGCTAATCCATTAGACCACATAAGCAAATAAAATTAACAATTCAGCTTTAATTGTATTGGGATACTTTCTCGGGAGAAAAATCAAACAAATTAAAAGGTGGAGATTTTAAATGAAAAATTAAAAGGTCGGGAAATAAAACGGAATTTCAAAAAAGGTTGGGAATTTATATGCTTTTTACCCTATTTTATTTTATTATTACTATTTTATTTATTGTATTTATTTTTTATATAAAAATTAAAATTAGTTAGTGACGATAGACGACAAACTAACGTTGGGCCCAAGATGGGGAAATCCCATAAAACGCTCACCTTAAAAAACGGAAAAGGGCAGTGATTCGAAGAGAGGCGGTTTTAGTTGTGTCGAAATATGAATGGGTTTGGCGTGAACCGGCAACAGACAATCATAACCCGGCGCCATACCCGCCAAACCTAACTCCACGTGGCGCTTAAATAGGGGTCGCGAATTTCCAAAGCTTTGTAACGGCTCCACCTCACTGCTGCCACTAATCTCACCCCCAATGGACCATATGTTTAGCAAAAATAATAATAATAAATAAAATAAAATAAAATAAAGGAATAAATAAATAAAGTTTGTGCTTTTATTTTCCTTTCTAATTTTGATTTAGAAAATAATAGTTTTTCAACTATGGACGTCGATTTTTTTTATCCGTGTATTTAAAAATATGTAATGATATATGGTTTCAATTTTTTATTTGAGAGATAATGTCAAACATATAATAATTTTTATTTTTTTGATAAGAATATATTTTTATTTTATATTTATTTTGGTAATTTATGGTCCTATTTTTTATTCAATAGAGTTACAATTATCAATTTTTTTTAAATCTTCCTAAGAAGTGTAAGTGAGATAAAAATTATTATCAATATTAATTACAGATTATTTAAACTAATTTTTAAAACTACCTATCTACATCACATGATAATATTATATTAATAAAATATTGTTATATAAGAGGTGGGTGCACTACATATACACACATAATAAAATTTCCCCTCAGTGTAGACACCTTTATCTCAATTAAAACTCCATGGAAATTTATGGGGTTGCCACCACCCGAACATATAAAAATAGTACAAATTACTCCTCCCTTCTAACGGTCTTCTAGCATCGTTCAAAAAATTTTATTCTATTTTTTTATTTCTTTCCGACATCATCTTTCAGACCAACTGAGAGACTTCTCATGAAAGCTTCGTGCAACCTCTTGACTGTTAGGCTACATTTCTAACGTACATAATCCATTGACAACATAATAAAGTTTTTAATATTTTTCTTTACTCATACTTATAATCTTATATTGTTTTACAAAAAATTATCAAAATTTAATTTACCCCGTGCATCGCACGGGTGTAGTACTAGTTGAAAGAAATAGGTAAACCCATAAGGATGATTCCAATCAAAATGGTAAATCTCGAATTTAAAACATATTAATGTAATAATTAATTTTGAGGACTTCCAAGCGGTAATATATATTGTTTGTGATCCAGTTCAATCTCCATCGTTCCCTCTTTTCCAAGACAAAAAAAAAATACCAGTGTAATAATTTAAAAAAGAACATAAATTACTACTCCCTCCGTCCCAATAGCAATGTCTCATTTGCTTTGGGCACGGTTATTAAGAAACAAGAGTAAAAAGAGAAAAAATGGTAGGTCCTACAACTTTTGAAGAGTTAATTATTTATATTTTTGAAATGAGACCTTGCTATTGGGACAAACAAAAAAAGAAAACGAGACCTTGCTATTGGAACAGATGGAATAGTATTCAATTTATATCTCGTCCCACCCTGTCAATCATCTATTCACATATGAAGCTAAATTCCATATTCAATGTCACACAGTTCGATCAAAATTGTATACATAAAGAATTACCTTAGATAATTAAAGGTATATTATTATCCCGTTCAAGTTTTTATATTCCATTAACTTTTATAAAATAGCCAAAAACGAATATTCGAATAATCTTATTGAGGGAAGGTCATATTTGACAATTCGACAAATCCTTCTCCGTGTTGAATTCAATTTTAGGAATATTTCAAAGTTTTTGGGGCTCTCAACAACTCTATAAATATGCCTCCCTCTCTCGTTCTATGTTTCTTGAAAGGTGCAAGCAAAGTCCTCTAGACTTCAGCAGCTTTCTCTCTCTACCAGATTCCAGCCGCTTTTTGTTTTCTCTCTCTAAAAACAAATTCTCACAAGCATGACACAAAAAGCAAACTCAAGCAAAACAGTCAAATTCCTCTACAGCTACGGCGGCAAAATGGTCCCCCGCCCTACCGACGGCAAGCTCCGCTACGCCGGCGGACTCACCCGCGTTCTCGCCGTCGATCGTTCCATTTCATGCGCAGGTAATTAATGTGATTACTTTTTCTTCTTTAATGATCTTGATTTCCGTTAATCGTTTAGTCCTCTTTATTCGTCAAATTTTGAATTTTTGCCCCATTTTTTTGTACAGAGCTATTAGTGAAATTTGTTGAATCGTGCGGATCTTCAATGATTTTGAAGTGCAAACTACCAACGGAGGATCTGGATGTGTTAGTTACAATCAAATCCGATGAAGAACTTCGTATCGTGATCGAAGAGTACGAGAGAGTTTCGCCTGAGTCGCAGATCAGAGCTGTTTTGTTCCCGGCGAAATCGGTGAAGAAAATCACGCCGCCATCGACACCTGCCGCTTTGTTCCCGACGAAATCGGTGAAGAAAATCACGCCGCCGTCGTCTCCTGTGTCGTGTTTCGATTTCCCCTCTATTTCAAAACCCTATGTGGCGGCTGCGAAAGTTCCACACTATCAGAAAGCCCCGCCGTGCCCGGCCGCGCCACGTTATACGTCTCCTGTCGTCGGAAACCCTGTCGTCGGATATCCAGTCGCCGCCGCCGCGAGAAACCACTACTATGAAGCGAGGAGTTCGAGGCATCTCTACAATGCGCCGCGCCGGATTTATACTCATTAGTTGTTGGAATCAAGAGAGGAAAAAAAGAAGTTGTTTCTATTTTTTCTTGATGTGCTTCTTTCTTTTCTTCTTAGTAAACATATACGATGACGAAAGAAACAGTGATTTACACATAAATATACAAACGATTTTTTTGGAGAAAAATATGTGGACTCAGAAAATTTGTGTTCAATTCTGATTCCCGGTGTGAAAATTTCAACTGTCGTTACAATCGGACGCCGTAATCGTTGTTCCGCCGTTGCCGTTAATTTCTGCGTCTCACCCTCGCGACGGCGCGTGGTGCGCCGTTGCATCCTTTCGTCGGGACCTGTCGCTCCGTGGTTTGCACGCGTTTGTTGTTTCTTCTGTTTGCAGGTATGCGCGTGAATTTCACGCTATGCTTTTTCCGCGAACCCAACGGCTAAAATTTGGGAATAAAGATCCCATTATTTATTACGTAAATCACTATTGACTGGTTATTTACATAATTTTATCATATTTCTTTATTTGCTTCATTGACTGGTTTCATTTATTAATTTCTATTTGCAGATTCTCTTTGGAAGGAAGCAAGGGGATTAAGTAAATTTGTTGGACTGATTACCGAAATCATCACCTTAACCTTAATTAATACTCACTACGTTCCGCTCATTTTGTCTACATTTTTTTAAATAGACGTTCCACTCAAATTTATCTATTTTTAATATGAAAAGAATTTATCCTTCAAAATACTTTAAAAGTGGTGGACCTATTCACTCTATTTTTTCTATTCTTATCCTTGATCTCCGTGTCAAACAGTAAGTAGACAAAATGAGCTGAACGAATGAAGTACCATGTTTAATTTTGAAGTTATAGCGACAATAAAATCTATGTTAATGGAACTACTAGTATTTGTTTATTTTTCTAAAAATGTGGTGGAGAAAAATCATTATAAGTAACTATGTGGCATAATTAATAGGATTGATTAAGAGGGACGTGAAGAGTTAGGCAACTTGGCCAACTAGAATTTTGAAAGAAAAGGCACAAGTGGCGGAGGACAGCATATATAATTGTGAGATTTCCGTGTTTATTACGTGTAGTATGACAGAAATATAGAAGGCGTTGGGTTGGAACCTAATAGGATAACATTAAGAATAAACTTTGTTGATACCTTAACAGGGTCGTGAAGGGACATTTTTCACGCTCCAATAATAAAACGAGTTAAAGATTTCGATCCAAACTCATATTCATACCATGAGATTAGTGAGAATATTGTTTTTGTGAATTTTTTTTTTTAAAATATGAATTTTTGACATATCTCTTCGAGTGTTCCACACAAAACTTTTTTTCCTAATTGTTATTATAAAATACAAAAATTTGCGTAGAAGATTTCAATGATGCGATGGATGAAATATCCGAGTCCAAATTTATATTTATCAATACATATTATAAAAGATCTTGTTCATAAAATTTGATTTGCCTATTATACCTTTATTATAGTATTTTATTATTATTATTATTATTATTATTATATGATTATTTTATGTTTGATTTATGAGTGATGCTATTCGGTCATAATGTGGCTAGCCATAATTTGGTCGATTAAGTAAAAATAGACCAATTTTGTTAGATATTTGATTCATATAAAATGTATGATTATATATTTTATGTTAGTGTTTATATTTTTGACTTAAATTCTATCATGATTGGTGTAAATATATTTCTTTCTTATATTTTTGACAAAGATATTTGTATTACATTTATTATGTCTATCGAGATTTATGTTACGTTTAAATTCAAATATATCAAGATAAATTTGTATAAATTAAATATTTTAGATATTAAAAATCATTTAGAACCAAAAAATTTAAATAAACCATTTTTTTTATTATTGAATTAAATTATGACTAGCCATGATGTCGTTGCATAGATTTATTCATTATTAAAATTTATCAATATTATTGCGTGCATCGCACGTACCACTCTACTAGTAATTATAAATATATCATTGAAGATGAGTTTCGATTCGAAACTTTGACATATGTCACCGTGAGTTTACTACATAAACATGTTTAATGGTTTACTAAAAAGGATTTTGGGAAAAAAAAAAAAGGTCAAATTTTGACTTACCTCTATGTTAAAAAACTTTCTTATAATTTTCCCAGTCCATGATAAGACGTTTCTGAGTTTAGGGAAAGTTCTAATAAATCTCTGAGAGCACCCACTATGGGAGACCTACCTTTGGGTAGGTCTTCCAATATTTTATTATACTTTATGCACTTTTTGTGGGACCTCAATATTGTAGAGACCAACCTCAAAATCGTCCGCTATGTGATAGGTCTCTCATCCCGGTCTCTTACCCCGGTCTCTCATTATTTAATTATTTTTTTTATTTTAATTTTAAGTTTTATATTTATTTTGAATAATAAAAATAATTATAATTAAAATATCATATTTTATTGAAACATTGGAAAATTACAATACAATAAAGAGAAAAATACATTAAATTTAAAATTAAGGTAGAACTAGTTGAGTGGACCGAAACGTGTCCAAATTTCCTCAATCAAATCGTTTTCAAGATGTTTATGGGCTCTCGTATCGCTAAGCCGCGCTTCTATCTGGACATATGCTCTAATAACAGGGGGTCCACCTTGGAATGCCGGTGCCCTATTAATATTTCGATCTCCCTCCGTGCTCTGTTCGGCTTCAAAGTGAGTTGAATGATCTCCTTCATCTTCAATGATCATGTTATGCATAATGATGCACGCATACATGATGTCGCATAAATGTTCTCGAAACCACAAGCGTGCAGGCCATTTTATAATTGCCCACGAGATTGGAGAATGCCGAAAGCCCTTTCAACGTCCTTGCGTGCAGCTTCTTGCATCCAAGCGAAAGTTGTCTTTCCGGCTCAGTTGGCTGTGGGAGTGTCTTCACGAATGTTGCCCAACGTGGATAGATGTCGTCGGTGAGATAGTATCCCATTCTGTGCTCGTTGCCATTTGCAATAAAATTGACCGCCGGCACCCTCCCAGAAAGGACGTCGTACTGATTAAGCACGTTGATGTCATTGTTGGAGCCGGCGACACCGAAAAAAGCATGCCAAATCCATAAATCTTGAGAGGCCACCGCTTCAATGATGAGTGTAGGATATCCCTTTCGTTGAGCTGTGTACGCACCTCTCCACTCGGTTGGACAATTTTTCCATGCCCAGTGCATACAGTCTATGCTACCAAGCATACCGGAGAACCCATGCTTCGTTTTGTGCATCGATACGAGTCTGGCCACGTCACTGCTTGTTGGCCTCCTTAAGTATTCCTCACCGAAAGCGGATCTGATGGCCGCACAGAAATTCTTCAGAATCGTTATGCCCGTTGTCTCGTCCACGTGCGTATACTCGTCATACTGATCTGCTGCTCTACCGTTTGCAAGCTGTCTCAAAGCGACAGTGAATTTAACAAATAGATGGTGCCCCAATCTACTCGTTGCATCTGGGCGTTGTTGAAAAAAAGGTTCCCGAGCCTGCAATGTCTCCGCTATGCGTATGAACAAATTCTTGCTCATGCAAAACCGGCGGTGAAATACGGCTTCGCCCCACCTTGGATTTTCTGCAAAATAATCTTGAATGAGGCGTTCGGTAGCCCTCTTACGATCTCGACTAACGTACACTCTCCTTGGAATGCTACTCGTTTCAGCTGCACGCTCTTGACGACGTTTGCATACTATTTCAACGGCTCGCTCGGCCAGCTCCAACACCCTCTCCACATGCTCCTTCTCTTCTTCACGATTGAACAAAGCTTCGGGCCAAGACATGATTGTAGACAAATTGAGAGATATAATGAATGTAGATATATGAGTGAATTGATTAGAAGATGAGTGAAATAGAATAAAAGATGAGTGAAATGAATTGAAATGAGATGTAGTATTTATAGGTAGGAAATATGAAAAAAAATAATTTAATTACCGTTGAAAAAGCTAGCCGATTAATTTTTTTATTTTGTTTTAATTAAACAAAAAAAATGATAATAATAAAATAATAGCAACTCAGGTCGGTTGCTCGGTCGCAAATCCGACTTTGGTTGCGAGTCTTGCGACCTATGCCGTCTTCACTATGGGGAGGGACCGGGGGTAGGTCGCATGTGGCGGTCGCTGGACAATCGATCGGGCCGAGCAACCGCCACAGTGGGTGCTCTGATAGGTACGTCGTGTGGAAAAAGTGTTACATAATCCGTGTTTGACATGTCACAACCAGATATTTAAATAAGTTTTTCAATTGCAAATGATGTGCTCATTTCTATTTATTTTATCGGTATTAATATGCATGTCAATTAAATGAAATTTAAAAAAAAGGCCAAAAAAAAGTTTTTCCAATAATCACCTGAATAGTATTTCGAATTCGCCATATTCCACACGAGAGTATGAGTATCAACTTAGAAGAAAATTATAAACGTCAGAATATTGAGTAATGTGAACAAATCTTCCCAGTATATAATTCTCAGAGCATAATTAAGATTAACAATATAATTTCACATTTAAAATGAAGAGGCAAAATTTGGGATAACCAATATAGATAGTGGAAATTAATAGTTGACCACCAACTTTATTTGTAAAAATTCTGGACAACTTTTGGAAATTTGGACCAATTTGCCCTTAGAACCACTATTAACCATCTATCTACTCATTTCATTTTTCATTTTTCAAATTACATATTCTCTATTTCTGCAAAATATTCTCTCTCTAGATTTCCTATTTTTCTCCATTTCTCCGTCGTCGTACTTTCATTTTGTCGTCGCCGCCGTCGTACTTTCATTCCGCCGCCGCGTCGTCGTACTTTCATTCCCTTCCGCCGCACCTCCTTCATACTTCCAGTCCAGTCCCCGCGCCGCCTTGAACTTTCACATTATGCCGGCCATATTCCAGATCTGCCGCCATACCAGATCCGGCCATATTGACAGCTTTCTATCCGGAATCCATGACGTCACATTCCAGATCTAATGTCATGGATGATGTTCGTCTTTGGTCAACCGCATCCCGGTATGCCTTGACACACCTGGTACGAATGGTGTATTCGTACCAGATGTGCCAAGTCTAAGCGCGGTATGCCCTGGCACACCTGGTACGAATACGTTGCATTCGTACCAGGTGTGCCAAGGCATACCTCGCCTAGACTTGAAATACCTGGTACGAATACACCATTCGTACCAGGTGTTCCAAGTCTAGGCGCGGTATGCCCTGGCACACCTGGTATGAATACGTTGCATTCGTACCAGGTGTGCCAAGGCATACCTCGCCTAGACTTGGAACACCTGGTACGAATACACCATTCGTACCAGGTGTTCCAAGTCTAGGCGCGGTATGCCTTGGCACACCTGGTACGAATATGTTGCATTCGCACTAAGTGTGCCAAGTCGCGACGCGCAGTGACGTGAAAAATGCAGAAAGAACACATATGCAAGAAGAGGACAGCAAGATCTGAAAAATACGACAAGAACATGACAGACTAAATCTAGAAAACTCAATTAAAATTAATACACTAAATTCAAAACTGATATCTTAGATTAAAAACCATCAACCTACAATACAACCATCAAACAAGCCAAATTCCAAAATACAATATACATTACAACCATAAAACCAACAACCTACAATACACCATCAAAGAACAAATTTTCAGATGACAGAAGCTGTAGATCTGAATTCCAAAATGACAGAAGCTGTAGATCTGAAAGGGTGAGACGAAGCAGATCCGAAAGTTGTAGACGACGCCACTTTGTACGGAAGACGACGACGGAAGATGTAGACGGCGCCGGAAGTTGTAGACGGCTCGACGGAAGGGAGAAGAATGATGGAGATGAAAGAGAAAATTTTTGAATCTGAAAATGAATTATGAAAGTGAGAGTACGGGGGAGGGGGAGAGAGAAAGTAAGAGTAAAGTGATATGAAGGGCATTTAAGTCACTTCATCCTAAAGTTGGCCACAATTTATTAGAATAAAGTTGATGGCCAACTATTAATTTCCACTAACTTAATTTGCTAGTCAACATGATTACCTCTAAAATGAATTTAGGAATCATTCACTTTTGCTTTTTCTTGAAAGAAATTTAAAGGTGGAACAAAACCAACGATAACGATGGAAAGGTTCAAGTTAATTATTAAAGGAAGATGAACTTCATTTTCCTTTTAGCTACAATGCATCATGATGTACGTATTTAAATTAATTGAATTTTGCGTCAACGATTAATTACTTCCAAAGAGAAAGTTTGCTATTTTGGGTTTGGATTATTTGAAATTATCAACAAAAGGTCTAGAAAATATCCTTTCAAATGTGTGGAACTCTTTTCAATATGGGGCATTGAATTTCTGAAATGATCAGTATATTTTGAGTCTTGTTTTCATAATCTCAAATAATTCAAATCTTGTATTGGTAGATTTAACATTTCTAAAATCATACATCGATATGAATAGACTCATGGAACTTCTTAAAAAACTACAAATTTCATTTTTTTTTAATTGAAACTAATTACAACAGGTATTTCTTAAAACTCTCTCTCTCTCTCTCTCGCGTGAACGTCAAAATTGAGAGAATTAAAGCAGCCATGGAAATCCAGTAATGTGAACGTTGGTAGAAGAATAAGGAAAAAAAGACTCCAAAAATTAAGGGATAAAAATCCGTATATAATGCTCAAAGGCCAAACCATAATTGAAACTACGTAATCACAACAATTACTGTACTACATAAAACTCTCTCTCTCTCTCGTGAACCAACCGATAAAACCAGCATAAATCCTATTTTCCAAGCATATAGAGAGATGCTAACATACGAAATTATTCATGCATGATGTAGAAAATAGGAGCTTCAAAGTGTGCTTCATTTAGCATACAGATAAGGTAGAAATTGCACCCAAAATAAAAAAGAATCAGAAAATTTGGGAAATTGATGCAGTTCGACTTCAACCGGTCTCCTGCTCAAATTCATCACCTTCAGACTCTTCTGCATTGTCAGCATCATCATCCTCTGCATCATTGTCGAAATCTTCTTTATCATTATCAACTGTAGTTTTCCCAATAATGATCAAGTTACTATTTGCCTTTCTGATTTCATTGCACTGCAAATTTGATGGAACAAGCATTAGATGTTTAGGATGAAATCCATGGAGCTTGAATACAAGAAAGAAGATAGATTTATCGTATTAGGATATCCAGTTGGAGATTGAGTTCATACGTGCAACACTTCTCGTTGCAATATAGTGTAATAAATCTCAAGTATGCCAATCAATCAAGCAGTCCAAATCTTCTCTAACCCCAACTCCAAGAATACTCTAACATCTATCATTTAGTTACAAATTCTAGAGCTACGGTAATGCTTCTTCTACGATTGTTACAACTTACAACTGATTCTGCAACTATCTCAAGCATAAATGTCAAAGGCTTCCAAACAACAATAAAGATTAAGCCAATAATACTCTAGCATCAACATTTTAGTCACAAATCCCGCTTCCTTTATGATTGCTACAGCTGATTCTGCAGCTACGGTAAAGATCTTAAAGCCAGAATACTCTAATCTACCATTTAGTTACAAATCCTAGAACTACTATAATGATTCTTCTACCGTTCTACGAGTATTACAGCTTATTCTGCAATTATTTGGAGCATAAGTGTCAAAAGCTTCCAAACTACTATAAAGATCTTAAGGCCAGAAAACTCTAATCTACCATTTAGTCACAAATTCTACAGCATTCTTCTACAATCATTACAACTTATTCTGCAACTATTTGTCTAAGGCTTCCAAATTACAATTAAGATCCTAAGGGAAAGGTATCAGGCAAAAAATCCATCACATTGTTGCAAGAGTTTAAGACATTTAGAAAATATTATTCTCAATTTATAAATTATCCCAAAATTCTTTAAGCAAACACATCCCAACTCTTCTGCCCCCTTCTCTTTCCAATGAAAATTTATTCTTTTTGGTTCAGAGTTCATCACTCATCCACTAGGAATCAGAGCCACAATTTTCCAATCTATTTTGAAATAATGGGTAAAATAATCAACACTAATTTATGGTAAAATTACCAAAATCAATTTACTCATGGGCCATAGCCAAAAATAAAATAAAATAAAAAGTGGATCAATTACACATTTTTCAACTCTCAAATACCCAATTTTTCTATAAAGAATTCGACTTTGGGAGGGAGCGGCACAAAATAAACAATCATCGAAGGTAGCGAAACCGATGAGGAAATTGTACATAATTATTAACTAGGGTTCATAAATTACCAAAAACAAAAAAAAAAAACAAAATCGAAAATCTGAGCTCATTAACTAGAAATTAGTTATGGGTGCAGAAGAATTAGTGAGTTAGTGAGAGAATGACCTTTTCTTCGTACTCGGATTCTTCCATGGCGAGAAGAAGCTCGTCGTTGTGGGGCTGCGGCCACTGCGCCGGCAGTAGATACGACGTCGGAATGACACGCGTCGACCATGGGTATTGATTCATGAACGCAGGATACTGCAGCATTTTTTTTAAAATTTTTCCTCTTCGGATTCAACAATTTGAAATTGGTGAATTTATTGCAAAACATTTTTTATTCAATATTTATTTTTAAGTATTTTATTTTTGTTGTATACTGTATTAAAGTTCTTCAACAAACCTTTAATTATATATACACATATGAGGTATCAGAGCCCAATTCTAGTGCAATTTGGGTCGATTTTTATTGGGCCCGTCTAATTTTAGTTACAGAAATAAACAATATTTCTAATAATATTGGTTGAAATGCTCAAAATATGAGGGCCTAACTGTACAAATTTTTAGCCTTTTCCAACGTTTTAAACTTTAAATTATCACTAATATTTTATTTTCAAAGTCGTTTTTTTTTTCTTTTCTTTTTTCTTTTCTTTTTCTGAAACGTGATTTTCCTAGTCGTTATATGTACCATTTTGTATAGTTTAATTAATGAAAGTGGAAGCTTGCAAACGAATGGAGCTAATTGGTAATATATGCTACCTTTATTTTTATTTTGGTATTTCACATAATTTTTAAAATTTATTTTAAATAAACTAATTTAACTTGTTTTTGGAAATTTCACAAAAAATTATCTTTTGTTGAAAATCAAGCATGACATGACATCCAGATTTCTGACGTGGCAGTGATTTTATCTTAAACTAAATGACGTGTAGCCACATCGATAAGAAACGACGCCGTTTTATTTAAGATTATATTTTTTTCTTTACGACACAGTATTTCTTAAGTAAAATGGCGTGTTTTTTTGTTGATGTGGCTGCACGAGTCATTTAGTTCAAAACAAGTCACTGCAGCGTAAAAAAAATCATTCAATATCAACAACAAGAAGATTGCATCAAACGGAAAAAACAAAATACAAAATAATAAGCATACTAAAAAATATCGTGAATTTAAAGTCCACTCATTTTGTGCTTGTCATCTTTGACCGAATAACAATTTTCTTTTGAATGAATTAAATAGTATGTTTAAGAACACAGCCACAACTCATATTGGACTAGAGAACAAAAGGTACAGTCGCATTTATTTGATGCTGAAGTATCAAAACTTTAATTCTAAAAAAAAAAATTTATCAACTCTTTAATAATACATTACATCATCCATAAAGTAGGAAAAAAAAAACACTTCCTATGCGGTGCTAGAGATCACCCCAACTTTTAAATAAAATATCATATCTAAATCTCATAGATCAATGTTTAGAAATATCCAGAAGTCTTTCTAGATTCCGCAATCACGTTTTGGATTCCATATTTAACATGGTAATAATTTTCTCCATGCTTATAATTACATAATATGAATTTTATATTTATTAGAATTAATTGTATCTAGATCTATAAATTAGGTAAATTCATGTATTTAATGACTAACTTCACAATTTATATGAAAAAAAAATCAAAATTCACGTAAAATTTATGAATTTGGAGCCAATTAACTGTATTTATTGAACTAAAACTAAGACACTGGTAGCATCCATCACACATACATTTTTTGTTGGAAAAGTAGTAAGTTATAACAAAAAATATGACACTATCATCGTGCGCACAAACATATCTATTATCTACACACATATAAATAATAATTCTCGACCCCTTTAAATATCATAATTTTATATAAATCGAGGGCCCATCGTTTCAAAGTCGAAAGTCAGTCGAATTCCACAACACCAATCACATTTCAGACTTTCAGTTGTATGTTTTTTTTTTGGTTAATTAAAACATATTACATACATATAAATACATATTTATTTACTCATAAAAAAAATTAAATTGATTCAAGATTAATTGAGAGTGAAATTGATCCAAAATTATTTTGTACATAAGGGAAGCCAAAACATTTAAAATTCAAAATTAATCCTACGTGACAGTACAATAAAACTCTATATCAGATCGAGTCCATCCAAGCAAATAGCTCTCGTGAAATTCAGTTAAGTCTAGTTGGACCAATCAAACGAGAATATTGAAATACGAGATAAGAAGATGACTCGCACTCGCACAGTTAGTATGTGGAATCGCTGTCTACAATAGAAAGAGAAAGCAAGGAAGAGAGAATCCAGTTTGAAGGAGCAGGCTTTCCAAGATTTCAACAAAATCGAAATTTCTGAAGAATTGAATTTTATGGGCCTAATCCAAAACGAAACCGCCTCTTTCCAAAGAAAAAGCAAAATTCCAGAATGCGACTATTTTCCGCTCAACATTCGTCGTGTCACTTTCTGCAAACATCCACGTGTTTTCCAACAATCTCACGCCGCTTCACCAACAACACGAATTTATTTCAAATTTCACGCCTTTTTCTTCCATGAGAAATGCTGCGGCTGCTGCTGCATTGAGCAATTAAATTAAAGAAGAAATTAAAGAGAACCGTACTGAAATGCGGCTGTACGTGAACTTGCTGGAGGGCAGAGGTATCGCGGCGAAGAACTCTTACGTGAAGCTGCAGGTCGGGAAGCACAAATCGAAGACGAGAATTTTGAGGAACACTGAAAACCCGCTTTGGAATGAAGAATTTGTTTTCACGGTGCGTGATTTGAACGACGAGCTCGTCGTTTCTCTCTACAGATGCGATGATCACGATCACGGATTCTTCCATGTTTCCGCCGGGGAGTTGGCGGGTAGGGTCAGGGTTCCGGTTTGGAGCGTGGCAGAGGAGGAGAATCAGAGCTTGCCGCCGACATGGTTTCCGGTGGACAAGGCTAAGAATGTCAAATCAGTTGAGAATGATTGTGGTCAGTTTTTTTTTTTTCTTTTTTTTGGCTGCTTGTAATTGTGTTTAAATGTGATTTAAAGTTATTTTGAATAGTTGGATGTTTGTGGATCATGGGATATATATGGTCTAGTTTGCTTTTTGGGTGATAGATTAGATTGACGATGTTATGCGATTGAGTATTTGAAGTATTAGACGATTAAACAAGCTGAAAATTGTTACGATGAGGTGGATTATGGGATTTATTTGAGTAGTGCAATAACTTAGGCGGTGTCGTTTACTTTGGGTGGTAGATTAGATTGACGATGTATACGATTGGGTATTTGAAGGATTAGACGATGAAATAAAGCTAAAAATTGTTCAATCTGTCAAAAGTATGAGGTGGATTGGCCTATATTGTTCTATACTATACTAGGATTTGTTTGCTTTGATGATCATTAAGTAGAAAGAGTTATCTTAGTTCTTGAAAGTAGCAAAAAGGATTGGTTTAATGATCTTGGTATTTTGAGATGTGAAGAGTATAATAATTTTTGCAAATATTTACTTCTTATAGAGGATGAGAAGTGATCTTAGGATTTTCTAAATCTTACATTAGTATGATGAAAGAGTAAAAACTAGTTATATCCATTTCTTGATTCATTTGTACATAGGTAAATTGTACTAAACCACATTACTTATGAACAAGTTTTTTTTTTTCTTGTACTGGAATCTTTGTATATTTCAAGTTTGAAAAGTTTCGATTTGGTTACCCTTTTATACTTTAATCGATGTAGGCGAACTTCTTCTCGCTCTGTCCCTGCACGGTAGATATCAGGACACGTCGATTGAGAGTAATAATCACGTACAATGGGAAGGTAGAATTTCCTCTACTCGTAATGGTGATGCATCTCCTCCTGCTCACAGAAAGTCGAATGAAGGGAAGCATTTGATGAAGGCGCTTGCTGGTCGTTTGGAGAAATTCTTCAATAACAAGGATGAGATGCCGCGAGATGAGAGTTCCTCTGAACTGTCTGTGCAGTCGGATAATGAAGATCACGTGATGGAGAATCCTGATGACTCTAGCTTTGAGGAATCTATTGAATTTCTGCAGTCGAGTAATGAGAATAGGGAAATGCCAGAAGATCTGAAGGGGGGCATCCTTCTCGATCAAACTTATAGGGTGGCGCCAAAGGGTCTCAACTCGGTTATCTTCTCTCCGAATTCTGAATTCCAAAAGAATTTGGCAGAGTTGCAAGGAACAACCGGTGTTCAAGAGGAGCCGTGGAGATGGAAATCAGAAAACGATAAATCATGTTTGAGAAGAGTTGTTACGTACACAAAAGCAGCGACTAAGTTAGTTAAGGCCGTTAAAGCCACTGAAGAGCAAACCTATATCAAGGCTGATTGTAATGAATTTGCTGTTCATGTTAGTGTGAGCACTCCAGATGTTCCGTATGGGAACACTTTCAAGATCGAATTACTGTATAAGATAAAGCCAGGTGTCGAGTCTACTTCAGAAACGGAATCTGCTCGTCTCGTTATATCTTGGGCTGTGAGATTCAGTCAAACTACGATGATGAAGGGGATGATTGAGAGTGGAGCAAGACAAGGTTTGAAGGACAGTTTCGAGCAATTCTCTACCTTACTGTCTCGGAAGTTCGAAGTAGAAAAAAGCGTAGATACGTTAGACAAAGATCGTGTTTTGGCAACTCTGGAGACTGAGCATCAAGGAGATTTAGATTTGGGAATTCAGTACTTCTGGAATTTCACAGTGGCCTCGACTATTTTTATGTTGTTACATGTCGTCGTTCACATTTTCCTCTGCAAACCGAGCATGCTGCAAGGATTAGAGTTTGAAGGACTTGATTTACCTGATAGCTTCGGAGAACTTATTACCAGTGGTATATTGGTAATTCAGCTGGAGAGAATTTATTACATGATTTCGCATTTTGTGGAAGCTAGGCTTCGAAGAGGTAACTAACGACTTAGGCAGATAAGATTGTCGTGCTAATGAAATTTAGTTAGATTATTTTAAGTTCTGCATTATACTTTCCTCATTTTGATGCATTGCAATATTGACAGGAAGTGATCATGGAGTTAAAGCACAAGGTGATGGATGGGTTCTTACAGTAGCATTAATCGAGGGGGCAAATTTAGCTTCGACAAGTGCAACAGAGGTTCCAGACCCTTACGTTGTGTTCACTTGTAATGGCAAAGCAAGAACTAGCTCCGTGAAGCTTCGAACTCTTGATCCTCAATGGAACGGTATACACTGGTCGATTTTTCTTATGCCGTTCCATAATTTGGACTTCATCTGGTAGAGAAATCATCTTTGCAATTTATACAGAGATACTTGAGTTTGATGCCATAGAAGAACCCCCTTCCGTGTTGGATGTCGAAGTTTTCAACTTTGAAGGTCCATTCGATCAATCTTACTCACTCGGGCATGCTGAGATCAATTTCTTGAAGCACTCAGCTTCGGAACTTGCTGATATTTGGGTCCCGCTGGAAGGCAAATTCGCTCAGTCTTCTCAATCAAAGCTGCACTTAAGAATTTTTTTGGACAACAATAATGGAGTCGAAACACTTAGAGATTATCTAGCAAGTTTGGAGAAGGAGGTTGGGAAAAAGGTATAATTTTTGTTTTGTGCTGAATTAACCAGATAAGTACCCGAGTTTAAGTATTTACGTGTATGTTGTTGCAGTTGAGCCTGCGATCACCTCACAGGAACTCGACTTTTCAAAAAATCTTTACTTTGCCTCCAGAAGAATTTCTTATAAGTGACTTCTCTTGCTCCTTGAAGAGGAAGTTGCCATTACAGGTAAAAGGAACAACACATTATCGTCTGGTCTAATACGTGAGGAAAATATCTTTTGATTTTGTTTGCTTTCTTGAATATGTGCGATAGAGTTTCTGCTGTAGTTGTTTGAAGTCTGAAGACGATCTAATCTTACAGGGCCGACTATTCCTTTCTGCCAGAATCGTTGGATTCTATGCAAACTTGTTTGGGCACAAAACAAGATTTTTCTTCCTGTGGGAGGACATTGAAGATATTCAGGTGCTACCGCCGTCTCTTGCAACAGTGGGAAGCCCAACACTCGTGATAATTTTGCACAAGGGTCGAGGTCTTGATTCCAGACACGGAGCCAGGATTTTAGACGAGCAAGGGAGGCTGCACTTTTACTTCCATTCTTTCGCTTCTTTTAATGTTGCAAGCAGGTAGGGATTTGATGCTTCGGTTTTTCTTACAGCAGTTCTGTGTAATGCATGACTATAACTAAAATGATGTTTCGTATGCTGCACGAACAGGACCATTATGGCCTTGTGGAGAACAAGAACACTGGAGCCTGATCAGAAAGCAAGAATCGTGGAGGAGCAGCTGCAGGATGATAATGAGAAGCCTTTCCTGCTTGAAGACACTGGATCCTATTTGGTTGTCCAAGATGTAAAGATGACCAAGGTTTATTCTATAGAACTGCCGATAAATGTAAGTACATTACCCGTTACTCGTTACCTGCAGATCACTTTCATATCCGTCTTGAACTGCAATTCAAAGCCTTAATCTGATTAAGCAAGCATAATAGGGATAGGGAAATACAAGCCGGATTCTCTATTGCGTGTTGGTGTGACATTTCCTAGTACGTCTATGATCGCCACTTGTCAAAAAAATATAAAAATCTATCGTATTTTGCTTGTGTACATTCTTAATTATTGTCTATACATGTGAAATATTACCATTTTTGTGAATTTTAAATTTGATTTCTGTGGATGCAATAGGTTAGTTCTTAACATAAGCTCTGCTATTCTAAATATCACACCATTCTTGAATTTTTCCACAGCCCCAATCACTAATGGAGATGTTTGATGGTGGAGACTTGGAACACAAAGTCATGAGCAAATCCGGCTGCCTCAACTATACGACAACCACATGGGAGCAAGCGACACCCGACGTGCAAGAAAGGCGCGTGAACTACAAGTTGAGCCGCCGTATCTCAAACTTTGGCGGGGAAGTCACCAGCACGCAGCAAAAATCGGCCTTGCCAGACAACAGCGGATGGGTAATAAACGAGATCATGACCCTCCACGACGTACCCTTGAGCGATCACTTCAGAGTAAGCAGCGATCAACGACACAACAAGAATAGTCGAACTCGTGTTCGTTCGACTAATAGCTCACCTTTCTTGCTCGTGCAGGTCCAGTTCAGGTACCACATTGAGAGATCTTCATTCACTCGCAACACCTGCAAATGTGATGTTTATATTGGGATAATGTGGCTGAGAAACACCATGTTTGAGCTGAGAATCACAAGGAATATTGTGGACAAGTTTACCCTTCGTTCAGAGGAAATATTGCAGTTGGTAGAGCGAGAGGTTTTGCTGACTAGTATGTAGCAATAGAGAATTCTTGTTTACTCATAAATTGGTATACATTCTACTGATCTTTACGGCCAAAAATAGGTAGTGATTCCCCGTCACGGATTACACACTAGTTTTAAATATACAATCTTATATGTTTTAAATGCGATTAATAAGTAAATTTCCTACATGTTTTTGTCGTGTATACTAATATCTGCCAATTATCTAAAGTTGTCCAAATGGACAATGATGAAGCAACTTGCAAGTGAAAAATAGTATTGCAAAGAACGGCCGTAGACAAGTCAACATGTTCAAATAGTATGACTACGGAGGAAGAAGCAGCAACAAGGTTACCAAATTTACCCAAATTAGCCTTGTTTTACTTCGTATATATTTATTACAGAGGAGCCTTATTGCAAAACTTGGTTTGCCTATTATATATTAATATATTGATTATTATTATTATTATTATGAAAAGCTCAAACCAAGAAGAACACAACGTACATCAAATATAGCATGGAACAATCAAATATGCAAAAATATTACATATATTTACATACATCAAATATAGCAGAATGAAGAATTAGAAAGTTAATTCAGACGGAAGAGAACACTAACTGGTCGCGCTTATGGACAATGCAACCTTGTCTTTATTCGAATTAGTCATCTCATTTTCCCTACTAATATGAGAATGTGATTTACAAAATATATATATATATATATATATATATATATATACATTATAAAAACTGTCCCCTTCTTTTCTTTATTATAATTCTTAGAATTTAGAAATTCTCAATTCCAAATATATGCTTATTGTTAGTGTAATTTTATTTAATATATTTTATTTCTCTCGTCTTAATGGTTTTAGTATTGCTACTACGTATCTTTAGTTGTTGGTTTCTCTTTGATAAAAGCCCGTAAAGATTCGCGTTCTTTTTAAAAAAAATATATTTTTAAAAATTCTCGACTTCTACATCAACGAGAATTTTGAGAGAATTGTTGAATTTTTTAAAGCACGAGATTTTCATGCGAGGGAGACAAAAATATAGCTTGACATCCACACACAAGAATGAGTTGGATAATAATTTCCATGACTTGTCTATAGTGAGAGTACAACTATACAAAATCTTAACAATTAAATACGTTTGCCAAAAATTCTATAATAATTAGTTCATGCAACCACGGACCACGGTGGATGTCATAGGTTTTTTTTTAAGAATCAAAACCATCCAAAAATGGTTGGATCATTTTCAAAAATTTATGCGAATTTTCCTCATTAGTATTTCCCCATAGAGAATTATATACTGTCGTCAACCTTTCAATTTAAATTCTAAGGAAATAAAATACACAGAAAGAAATATAATACTTAGAAAATACTGAATAAAAAGACATTATGCAACATCATTAAAGAACAAAACAATAGAACTATGAGAGAGTCAGAAATTCTAAATGACATGAATTTTATCTTCTACTAGTACTACACCCGTGCGATGCACGGGGTAAATTGAATTTTGATAATTTTTTGTAAAACAATATAAGTATGAGTAAAGAAAATATTAAAAACTTTAATATGTTGTCAATGGATTATGTACGTTAGAAATGTAGCCTAACAGTCATGAGGTTGCACGAAGCTTTTATGGAAAGTCTCTTAGCTGGTCTGAAAGATGATGTCGGAAAGAAATAAAAAAAATAGAATAAAAATTTTTGAACGACGCTAGAAGACCATTAGAAGGGAGGAGTAATTTGCACTATTTTTATATGTTCTGGTGGTGGCAACCCCATACATTTTCATGGAGTTTTAATTGAGATAAAGGTGTCTACATTGAGGGGAAATTTTATGATGTGTGTATATGTAGTGCACCCACTTCTCACATAATAATATTTTATTAATATATATTAATATAATATTATCATGTGAGTGGAGTGTGATATTAATAAAATATTGTAATTTTTACTACTTCTCCCTTTAATATTTTTTCAATATGTCACGAGCTTCAATTTCTAGCGTCGAAAATTATATATGGCTCATTGGAAAGGAATTTGAAATGTGATCAAGATAACAAATATCTAAATTCAATTGAAAGCAAAGAAAATCTAAAAAATAAAAAATAGAATTTAGTAATGGACCATCGTACGTCATCTTCTCCATCTTGTCTTCACCACCATCATTGGCTACCTCTCGCAGTTGTCGCATTCTCCATTAACGACTACTCCGACATCCGCCACTCTAAACACATTAACTTATTAACATTCTTCCATTCCTACCCATGTCATCTATATCAGAGTCTTCTGCTCAATAATATTCTTTACCAGAAATAGCTCTCCATCGCGTAACTCATTTTGGAAAATGACCCCACTCACTACCTTTATTTTAAATCTCACAACAATTCATTATGGTAGATTTCCTTTTCCACTCAAAACCAATCTACCAATCATTTCTTAAAATCCATACCAAATCCAAAGTGTTACATTTATGGTGGACGGAGAAAGTATTATTATTTAAATCTTGATTAAAAAATTACCCATGCAAAATATTGGTAATCAATATTCAAAATTTTATCCAACAAAGTAAATAAATTGAGAGATGTTTTTTAATTATTAAAAATAATAAGATGTGAAAAAATTATGTCACGATTTCAAAAATAAAAGCACTGTATGATTAATAATTTGTATTTTCATAGGCTCATAATATTAAATTTCAAATAAATTAAATGATATTTAATAATTTAGTGATTACAAACTCAAAATAAATATTGGGCTTTCATTGTATTTTGTATTATAAAAATTTTGAAGTAAAATTATGTAGTAAACAAATTATTATAGCAAAGTGATTAATTATGAATACAACACAACAATAAAAATATAAATTATTAATTATTTTAAACAAATAATTTTGTTATTATGTTATTTATTTATTAGCATAGTAAAATTGATTAAAAAATTATTGCACTAAAATTAAATATGAAATAAATAAGATACATTTATATAAATTTGACAATAAGATAATTTGATAAATGTGATACAACAATAAAAATGATCACATCATGTTGGTGTTATATAGATCTGTATGTGGCTCGTCGAAATTAACTTTTTAGGGGATATGGTCTTCAAGTCAAGTAGAAGAGAGAAAAAATATACCCATGTGGCATAATATTTTATTTATGAGTTACGTTGAGGATGTTATAATATTAGTGGAATATCAAACTTTCTATTTATAGTACAAACCAATTGAAACGTGACAAACAAATAACGCAACCATACCAATTGAAATGAGACGAAGGAAGTACTATGATATTACACAAAAGTTGGGATGATTTTCAAAAATCTTATTTTTGGACATAAACTTTGAAAAATTTACTATTATTAGTTACACATAAAAAAAATGCAAGTTTATATTTAGATTTTTTTAATAATTATTAGTATTAATTATTAATTACGCATATGTATTCTTGTATACAACAAATCAACCAATATATATTCCTACTGATAAATCATTATTTATTTACTCTAAGTACTTACACTTTAACTACGTATAAATAGATTAGTTATATATTGATCAAATCAGTCAATCAACATCATTTACACAATTAGCTCCAATTAGTCAATCAACATCATTTACTTAATTAGCTCCAATTAGTGAAATTAATTTATGCAAAATAAAATGTTCAAGTACATTAAATGTATAGCTCCAAATAGGTATATGGTTCAAATTCCACCATCTCTCTTACTAAACTCAAAACAAAGACTATAGAATGTGTATATACCAACACACATATTAAATTGTATGTTATATATATATATATATAATATATATAATATATATATATATATATTAATTAGTTAAATTTTGATTCAACTACTCAAATTCAATTTATTAGTTATTTAGCATCAAATTTAATTTATTTTATTTTTTATGAATAAATTAATTTATTAATGACTATATATATATATATATTGTTTATAGTCAAATATTAATTCAATTAATCAATTAGCAACAATTAATAAATCTAGTTAATTTATGAGTAACGTAATTACTTAATGAATTTTAATATATGTATTCAATTCACATTTCAATTGTCAACATGATTGAATCAAACTTAATTGTAAATAGAACACTCCTTAAGAAATTAATAGATTTTGTACAACTTAATCAGTGCAAATAAAATAAATGGGCGAAATAATAGTAATCTTCATTGATAACATAATTAATTATTAAAACATTATCCTCGTATGTGGCTGAAATAAATTATTTGTTGTTGTCCACATATTAATGATAGATTATTTTTTTTTACTCTCCATGACGTTAAGAACAAATTTCGCAACTCTATGCTTTTCATCACAAAATCAATAATACACCAAATATCGACATAAGCATACATACATAGATTGACATAAGCATACATGCATATACATTAATCCGGCCTTATTATATAAAGATAAAGATTGTTTGCAAGTTTGTTACATATATTATTTTTTCTTAGTATATAAAATTATCAATTTCAGATGTAACATTCTTTTATCTTTTTTCGAATAATAACATTCTTTTATCTAAAGCATAGTAATTAGATGGAAACGAATTTTATGAAGGTCTGTCTAAGACTTTCTACTCAAATATATTTTGAATAATATATGTACTCAAACAGGTAAATGTTTATTATCTATAGAAATAAAAATATTATATTATCATCAAAGAAGAACATGCATTTGCATATTATATTTTTGAAATTAACAACCAACATATATAGTGTTCCTATATATATACATATTCTGAATCAATCTACATAAATCGATTAATGAATTGACAATATAACAACAACTTAATTATAATTAATCCCATAATATTCTGATTATAATTACAATTAAACCTAATCACGGATCTTTTGCGACTAAAAATTATCAATTAAACTGACAAATTAATGAATAAAGAAATCAAAGAACCAGGATAAAAGAACGGCCAAAAAAAGATCACATAAATTTTATAGTATATATTTGAGAGTGGACATTGGACAATGATCTAAAACTACAAATATATTGAGCACATCGTGGCTCCTTCTCAAATCTTCAACACTGGCCTTGCGATCTTCAAATCGAAGAAACTGCTACAGGATGAAACAAATAAAAAGTAGAAATTATATCCGATGCAGGGTTTGCGCCAAGCATTCTTTAGCAATTTCGTCTTCGAGCCTATCTGAAATTTGATGAAGAAACCAATTCTAAAATAAAACAACGTTATTATGTTAATGCGGTGAGATAACTTTTTTCTTATCAATCGTGCTTCCTTTAGTCGGGAAAGCATGAGGACGAAGAATGTGTTGTGGATGAAATTGCTTGTAGAATTTTAGTATTTATAAGAGAAAAATAGTATGAGAAATGGAAAGTTTATTATTAAAATTAATATTTTATCATAAATTATGCCTTTGTAACATCAGACATTAAATAATTGATTGATAAATAATAATGAATAATTAGGATATAACATTAATAAGAATTATTTCCATAAATGAAATATTGCAAAAAACAAAAAAAAACTAAAAATTGAATGTTACTATAAATAACAGCTCGGGCTTGCTATTATAGTTTATAAAGATGATGCACAGTCCTATTTCTTGGAGAGTATACGAGAAATTTTAACAGCCCCTGCAACTGCTGCTACAGAAAATTCAGTAAAATAAGTATAGTTGTAAATGGATTCTTTTCAGTCGGCACACTAAGAAGTCGCTCCAACTGAAACATTCAAGAGCGTAAAGTTACATAAGGTCGATATATTTGAAATTGCAACGTGAAACGATCTAGTACATGTGGAAAGCATACAAAAAAAAAATTGAATTTTATTCTATAAAAAAAGTGACCACCAAGCAAAGAATTTGGAATGACAAAGCAATCAACTAATGACAGAAAAATCTTTACCTCAACAGGTTGTTTCCAGTTCTTCTGGATTCCTGCCAGCTACCACTGAGTTATGCTCGCGTGCAACTTCTAATATCTTGGCCGACATATATCTACGTACATCAAATATAGCATGAAAACAATCAAATATGCAAAAAAAGTTACAGGGATAAGAAGGCTAGAATAATAGCAGAATGAAGAATTAGAAAGTTAATTCAGGCGGATGAGAACACTAACTGGTCACGCTCAGGGAAAATGCGCTTCTCCTGAATTAGAGTTAACAAAACAACATTATTCATTTCCTTCAGTAGTGTTACATAATAATCAACATTAATTCCCATAACACACAAGAAAGAAAATTAAAGCTGACTTCTCCACATATAATACATGTCAGTTTTCAAGGTAAGTAATTGTACCAAATGGGCTGGAATTCTTTTTTTTTTTAAACTTAATGTAGTACTCTGATTTTAACAAGTCCCAATTGGAAACTTTGGCCGCCATTCTCTGAAATGTAATCTACAAAAATAGAAAAATTAGGAATTGAGAAAGCAAGTTGGGCTAAGCCTTAGCAAATATATGCACAGTATTATTAACTAAATAGATAACAATTAAAGCTTCGAAAAAAAAAAACTTCAAATTTTGTGTGTACGAATGATTATTATTATTATTTATTATTTATTATTTATTATTTATTATTTATTATTTTTTATCATTATTAAAAGCTCAAACCAAGGAGAACAGACAGTGGTAGAACTTACAGCCGGGTAAAATTTAAAATATTCCACACAATAAGTTCATGAGGATTGAGTTAGTTAAGATGATAATATCCCATACTTACATATTGTATGTCTTGGAAGATCAAAATAAATAGTAATAAACTGAGGGTGGTCTTTACAAATATATATTTTGGCCTTCCCTACTCTTCTTGGCTTATTAATGAACACATGAAATTACGAGAAATAGCATAACTGTTAAGAAAGATAAATATTAGTACTATAAAAATGAAATGAAGAGTTTATCAATATTTGCTAGGGCATAAAATCTCCGTTAGTAATAGTAAAAACGAATAGAAAACAAGCGTACTTTAATAGGTCGATCACCAAGTATAACCTTGGCACCATATTTCATTGCTTGGCTATACGCCACCACAAACTCTGACTCTGGACCGCTCGCAACTCTCATTTCTTCATCAATATTCGGCTGTAACAAGTTAAACTCAAAATGAGCAATGCAGGGTCGGTCAAGCAAGGAGTTCTAATTTCTCTCACCTCAATCTCAACCTCTACAGCTACCATTTCATGATTAATGATTATTTTTGAGTGATTAATAGCACTAAATTCAATTAAATCTACAGAGACTGAAAATAAATAATAATACAACCTTCTCATGCAGCGTACGAGCAGGCTCAACAGTAGGGCGACCATCAACCTCGCGCATAACAGTAACTCGACTAGGACACAATTCTAAAAATACAACCTGCAATAATACAATAAAATCACATAAAAATACAGTAATCAAACATATTAGAGAATGTGTGAACTTTAAAAAGATAAACACCTGCGGTTTCAGGAATTCAATCACATCCTTAACTTCACGCCTAGATTCCTGAATAATGAAGCACAATTAAATTCAATATCAATTCCTATCTGAACCATTCCTATTGAAAAAATCAGTTTCTTCAAAATATATTTATTTCAGTAAATTACCGGGTAAATATGACAGGTTCCGATCAAGTATACTTTGCAAATACCGCCGTCGGCGGAGGAATCGCACGTGAGCATCGCCACATTCTCCGATAGGAGCTCCGGCGGCAGCACTTTCCTCTCATTAATCGCGCCGTCTTTGCCGACGCAGGGGCGAGAGGAGTACAAAGATCCGAGCTGTGGATTGAAGCTAGCGGAGTAACCGTCTCGGATAAGGGGCGGCGGCGGCGAAGAGAGCGCGGAAGTGGTTGGCCGAAGTTAGGCGGTTTAATCCGTACATTTTGAGCTACTCTCAAATTCCGATTGCGGATTTCCCTAATCTGAAAAACTAAAATTAAGGAGAATAAATAGAAATATACATCCAATTTATTTGGAAGGATTCACTTTGAATACTTCTTATACTAATATTGGGCTCTTTCAAACCTGAAAACCGTTAAAAATTCTCTACATCTAATCAAGGTCATTTCTTTTTGCATAAGTTATGATAATTAATTAAGGATTTAACAGGAATAATATATATATGCAACATATATATATTTGATAGTTGTTTGTTAAGGACTTGTTTGTTATGCAATATAGAATTAATATAATGCTTAATACTTACGATTGAGATGTCTTTTACATATGGGCTCGTTTGGTAAGATTGATTAGGGTGTATAATATGTCTATGACACCCTAATATCTTGTTTTTTTTTTTTTAATATCATTACAAATATTAATACTCACACACCCCACCTAGGGTTTTTTTGTGGCCGAGAGTACTCGAACCTCTGACCTATTGATCAACAGGCAACCACTCCACCACTAGGCCATCCCCACTGGGACCCTAATATCTTATTTGGTATGAAGTATACGGCCCTTTATAAAGTTCGGGCCCGTATGAATAATACTTACTTTTTGATGGTCCCGGAACGAGGTCTTCGGTGTAGAGGGGGGGTGAATACATCGAAGAGGGATTTTTTAAAACTTTTATCAAGTTAAAACGGAGTTGAGTGAGAGCTCAGTTATGAGTTCAACTGACTTCTAAAGAAGATGGTCAGCTGGACTGATAACTTAGCTGGCTGTGCGGAATGTGGTGGAAAGAAAAACTTAGCTCGTTCCTTTTATAAAAACTCAGAAAAACTTAGTTTCAGTTTTCAGTTTAGGCAGGTTTGAGAAATATGCAGCTGGCTGGGTCACACAGCCAGAAAGATGAAGCTTTGAAAACTTGTGCTGTGTAAATGCAGTTAGTTCTTTAAATAAGAATAAAGCAAAGACTTAATTAACGCAATAAAGAACACAGAATTTTAACGTGGTTCGGAGAGAAAACTCCTACATCCACGACCAGGTTTTAGCTGGTAAATCCACTAAGGATGACCACTTGGTTTACGAGTACCAAGCAACTTCGCAGCTCTTCCTCGAGCTGTGTTCTAACGCTTACGGCACCGTGTAGGCTCGCACCTTTTCAGTTTTCGGGTACTGAATAACCTTACACTCGAATTTCACGCTTCGAGACGGCGTAACCTTGACCTAACCTTTTCTGGGTAAAGGAGGGTTTGGGTTTCCAACTTTGAACGAGTTCTTACAATGAAGAACTTTGAAAGATGAACTCGTTCAGATCTAGGCTTTGGATTTACAATTATTACAGCCTATTGATCAGACGAAAAACTAAAGCAGTTTCTGAAATTGAACACTTAAGAAGTTAAGTGCTCTTTTTAAAGAGTTAGATAACTGCTGGAGAGCTTTTAAATACTTGAGAGTTTCAGAAAAGTTGTAAGCTTGTGGGGAGTTTTTCGTATCTGATTCTGAGGTTGAAGACTGGTATTTATAGGTAGAGATTCCAACTAGCCGTTGGAGGACCCGTTTGAATCTTACCTACTCTCTGATCTGTCGATCTGCCGTTGAGTGTATCTTCACCTGTCTTCATCACTGTGTTAGATCCTAGGTTCGCCTTTCTAGGATGCTGAGTTGTCAATCCCTCATTGGTCGAGGTAAATTGACTTCCTCTGAAACCGGAATTTCTGTCTTTTGAGCTTGACTTTGAATTTAGAGCTGGATGTGTAAACTGACTTGAAGTGACGTCTTCAGAGTTAGTTTTCTTTTTGGTCAGCTCAGCTGTCTTTCTTAGACTTTGATGCAGCTCAATTTATTCTGCTCAGTTGGATCTCCTTGGCTGGATCCATTCTTCTTTTCTTGAGTCGGATCGACTCGGCTCGATTCTGGAGCTTTGTTCGCCCAAGAGATCTTTCACTGACTTTGGGTCCAAATTGATTACTCAGCTGGGTCTTCTTCTGTCTTCAGCTTCCAAACCTGTGAACTTAGAAAATCTAAGGCTCAAACAAGTGAGTTGGAAAACTTAACTTAGGTTTGTACAAACATCTACTAGGTTGGAGAACAGTTGGGTTTTGGAATCAAATCAAAACTTTAGAATTTTCCCAACAATTTCCCCCTTTTTGATGATGCCAAAACCTAACTGAGAAAAACAACCTGCTTCCCCCTAAATGAGAAAGTGGGTTTTTAAAAGATTTCAGCAGAAGATTAAATTCAAAGTTCAGTGCCTGGACAAAGAGTTATTGTCATCAGGGTGAGCTTGAGAGCAAAAAATTTCAGTTTTATTAATCCACAAGAGATGATTACAAGAGATACAGGATTAACGAACTGAAAACAAACAAAATTAAATCCCAGTAAGCTGGGTCTTCATCTCTGCTGCTTCTGCTGATTCTTCAGTCGATCTTCTTCCAGCTGCTCATCTGTTCTCAATCTATACCGGTTAAAAATCATCTGCTCCAGCTTCCTGTATTCTTCTTCGTTGTTTGCCTTGGAAATTTTCCTCCTGATCGCCCATCTGTTTACTTCAGCGATAATCTTTGATTTGTCAGGAAAATGAGTTCCAGGTATCAACGGAGGCTGGATATGATACAGCTGGGGAGCAGTGAGCTGGATCTTCGCGGTATTTGCAGCGTTGAAGAATGCTTTTGCCGTCATCCTGTCTTGATGAAAAAGCTCATTTAGATGCATCATGAAAGCAACATCTGGGGGCGTATTTGGGTAAGCTCCCAGATAATAGAAATCTTCGATGAACTCAAACTTTGTATGTTCCCAGTCGTCGTTTAGCTCTTCTGGGATCCATTCATCAACTCTTCTCCAGTTCATCGGCATCTGAGACTTTTTCTTTGCAGCTCTTATGTTTGCTCTTTTCTTCTGCTGCTTCTTCTCTTCGGCATTTAGCAGACTTTCTTTCTTCTTCTGCTCATCTTGGAGGCTTTTCATCTCTTGCTTTTGCTGAGTTACAAAGTTGCAGAGCCAATGAATATCATTGAGGTGTTCTGGCGTGGCTCCGCTAGTTTTGGCAAGAGGGATGATCATTCTGCTCCATTTCTCTTTCCGTCCAGCTGGTTCCTCTGCATCCAGCTCAGCAACAACTTTGTCAATCTCTGACTGCATCACTTGGACTTCAGCTACAGCTTTTCCTTTGCCCGTCTTTGATGTTTTTCTCTTGTCATTACCTTCCCCCTTTTTGGCATTATCAATAAGAGTGGAGGTAAGGTTGACTACTGTCTCATTCAGCTGGGCCAAGGCTTTGTCAATGTCAGCAATCTTTGCTGAGTTGTCTGCTGTAACGAGATTGAGCTGTGCTGTGCTGCTGCTTCCAGCTTTGAACTGATTGTCCAGCTCTTTGTAAAGATTGAACAGCTGGTGGATGTCAGTTCTGTGGGAGAGAGTCTGCTGTTGGAGAGCGTCCAGCTGGCTGGATAAATCGATGACGCGGCTTTCCAGCGGAGCTTGGAGGTTTGAGATGATCTCAGGGACTCTCTTCTCTAGATGATTTGAATTATCAATACATTGAGAAACGAGAGACTGTTTGAGATCTCTGCTGGTGCTTTCCTGCAGATTCAGAGCGAATCTGTGAACATCGTCAATGGACAGTCCATTGCTCTGGACTTGCGACTCTATAGCTGTGATGCGCAGAAGGGTATCAACATTTGATTTGAGTCTATCCTGAAAAAGGATTTCCTCGACTTGTTTGGCAATCTCGTCCTTCATTGCATCAGAAAGCTCAACAGGATCCGTCTGGGTCCCGGATTCGGCTTGGCTGGGTTTTACTGCCTCGATCTCGACCAGTGAGCGAGTGTCATCGGCAATTGGACTCTGTGGGGCAGCTTCGGTTGGCTCAACTGTTGTAGCAGTTGGCTCGACTTCAATCATCATTGCCTCAGCTGTGTCGGCAGGGACAGCTTCATTGGCAGTTTCAACTGGAACGATCCAGCTGAGATTGTGTAGGTAGGAGTTGGCTTGAGAAATGACTTCCTCAGAAGGTGGTACTTCATCCTGTTCAACCTTCTGAATGAAGATCTTGATCAGCTCGTCTTGATGCTCGAAAGCATCCTGAAGACTTCCAAAGCCAAATGTCTCATGCAGAGCTGCTTCTTCAGCTTTAAGCTTATCGAAAGTGAAGAACTCCACCATTTCTTCATTTGCGTACCAAGTGGCCATCTTGGTAGCCAAATAAAATTTGAAGTCGCTTACAGCGACTAAGGCAGCAGGGAGGGAGGCAAGAGAGGGATAATGTTGCAGTGCGCTCTTTATTCCTTGGAGTCTAAGGTCCTCGACCCTCATGACTGTGGCGGCACGTGCAACGGCTCTGGGACTGAGGATTTCGATTTCCTCAGAAGAAGCAGTAGGGCTTGAAGGTTCAGCTTGGTATTCATCATCCAGCTGCAAAGGAGCGTCAGCTGGATGGGGCTCTTTGGGTGAGCTGGGTGCTGAAAGATGGGTGGTTTCAGGTACTGAAGAGGTAGGGGATGATTCTTGGAGAGGTACCTGAGGAGGAGGAGGAAGGAGAAGAGAGTGTTGTTGAGGAGGAGATCCAGATGATGTGAGATCAACTGGAGCGGGTTGTGAGGATGCTTGCAGGATTTGGCGAAGTGGAATAGCATCCTCCGGGTCAGGGTGGGGGACCACTATCTGTGGTTCCTCAGCTTCTCGTGAAGCAATCACGAACTCCCTTCCTTGGTCTGTGCTGGAGGAGGAATCCTGAGCTGTCTCCTCAGCAACTGATCTCCATTCAGTTCCAGCTGGCTTGTCAGCTGGCTTCTCTGCTGTCTCCTCAGCTGGCTTGCTGGCTGCCTTAAATTTTAGCTTCTTTTTGGCAGGTGGAGATCCAGCTGGCTGAGTTTCCTCCGGCTGTTTCCTTTTCCCAGTTTGAGAGGGAGAGGCAGTCTGCTGTTTTGCCTCCTGCATCTTCTTCTTCCCTTCAGGGGCTGCTTTCTTCATCAAGTCAGAGAGCTGACTCTGCTTTTCAAAAAGAACTTTGGACACAGGGAACTCTTCTGAGTCTTTCCACTTGATTTGTCGTCCAGTTGTGTAGTGTTCTATTATGCACGCCACCTTGGTGCATAAATAGATGGTCTCCCTACAGCTGAACTTGGTGAAGCTGTCATCTTCGAAGTGAATCTTCTTCGACTCCTTCTCCAGCTTTCCCATAAAGTAGGAGAACCAATCCACAGGATCATTCCTGAGGATGGCTATCATGGGCTTCAACTTGGGTATGCTGATCTCTCCTTGAGATCCAGCAATACCTAGGATGCACTTTTGGATCACATCCAGAAGTAGTCTGAATTTGGGCTTGAGCAGTAGTTTGGACATACTCGCCCTGTAGGGTTCCGGCTTGAACAGCATCTTGTCCAGTTCGGCCTGGATCTCTTCTCTGGTGTAGTTGTCTGGGGAGAGGTCTCCAAGAGTTTTCAATCCGAATAGCTTGTTCAATATCCGGTTGATGTTGATGTCGACGTCCCAGGGAGTTGTATGCCCTGTCTTTTCTTTGAGTTGGAGGGTGATGTTGGAGCGGAGGCGTTCATCTCTGTTCGTCATCTCCATGAAGAACTCTGCTACTTCCCGGCGGAAGATGTTCTTCGGACGCGCCGTTGCCCATTGAAGTAGGCCTGCCTTGTCGATGAGATCCAGCACCTCCTGGAACTCTGAGTTCTTGTAGTTCTTGAGAGTTAAGCAACTCTCAAAGTGCAATTTTGACATGAGGTTCTCCGATTGGTTCGCTCCCGGGGTTATCTTCTTTGGTGCCATTGTTATTTTTGTATTGAAGAGTTAGAAGAATACAAGAGAAAAGAGTTTTGCAGAGAGAGCTTGATAAGCAAGAACTTGATTTGCAGAAAGATTTTAGAGAAAATAAGTAAAAATATGGCGACGATTTGCATATCTTTGATATATATATATATCAACCGTCTATCTTGATGAACGGTTGAGATCTTTAGATTTGAATTCAAGATCTGCGGCTGGGAGAGATTTGCGCAACACGTTAAGTGACGTGCGTATGTAGAGTGTAGGTCACGCGCGCGTGAGGTAGTCAAAACGTTCTGACTTCTGCCTCGACTTTCCCGAGCTACAGTACCCTGCATGCTTTTCATTAAATGCGATGGGATACGATTTGATGGATGGCTTATTGACGAATCCTTCTAAGGAATGTCTGTGAATTTTGAATTTAAATTCAAATAATTTTATCCTTAAATAGCATATTTCTCAGGGAAATAAATGATAGATCAAAACTCCGTCACTGAACTTTGTAGTCAGCTGATACCTCGGCTGTGTTTCTATGTGTTGAGATACTCCTTCAGTTTAACTGTCCAGCTGAGTTTGATTCCCCTCAGCTGGTTTCCCTTCTTGAACTGAATTCCCGAAACGACTGGGTCTGGATTCTTCCATCTTGATATCCCAAAAAGGTTTCCAGCTGAGTCTTATTCCCCCTCAGCTGGATGAAGTTTCTTCATCAGGATTAAGCAATCCAAGCAATCCACACAGCATTTTGAATCTTGCTTCCATCAGTGGCTTTGTTAATATGTCAGCTCGTTGAATATCTGTGTGAATTTTCTCAACAATGACGTCTTTCTTTTCCACGTGATCTCTGATGAAGTGATGTCGAATGTCAACGTGTTTACACCTTGTGTGAAGAACTGGATTTTCAGAAATTGCAATAGCACTTGAGCTATCACAGAAGATTGGAACTTGACCAGTTTTCACTTCATAGTCATCCAGCTGATGCTTCAGCCAGAGAATTTGAGAGCAGCAGCTTCCAGCTGCCATATACTCCGCTTCAGTTGTAGAGGTAGCGACACACGTCTGCTTCTTTGAAAACCATGATATCAACTTGCTTCCTAGGAACTGACATGTTCCTGAAGTTGATTTTCTGTCTAATCGATCTCCAGCATAGTCTGAGTCTGAGTATCCAGTCAGCTGCAAATTATCTTCAGCTGGATACCACAGCCCAACGCTTTGAGTGCCTTTTAGATATTTGAGAATATTCTTGACTGCTTGCATATGTGCTTCCTTATGATCAACTTGAAATCTGGCACATACTCCAACTGCGAAATGATATATCTGGCGGGCTAGCTGTGAGATACAGCAGGGAACCAATTATCCCTCTGTATTTGCTGGGATCCACTGATTTTCCTTCGGTTCCAGGTTCAATCTTTCAATTTGTATTCATAGGGATCTTCACCGTTTTCTTTGGATTGAATTCCATATTTGGTGATCAAGTCTTTCACGTACTTGGATTGATTTATGAATATTCCTTCGCCGATTGCTTGACTTGGAGTCCTAGGAAGAAACTCATTTCTCCCATCATTGACATTTGGAATTGTTTTGACATCATCTCTCCAAATCTTTCACATAAGAAAGTTGATCTTGAGCCGAAGATGATGTCGTCCACATAAATTTGAACAACTAAAATATCTTCACCTAGCTTGATGGTGAAGAGAGTTCTGTCAACTGAACCTTTCTTGAAACCTTTGGATACTAGAAATCCTGACAGAGTGTCATACCAAGCTCGAGGTGCTTGCTTCAGACCATAAAGCGCCTTCTTTAGCTTGTAAACTTTGTTTCCTTCTACTTCAAATCCTGGGGGTTGCTCTACATAGACATCTTCTCTGATTTCCCCATTCAAGAATGCACACTTCACGTCCATTTGATATACTTTGAATTTGTGATGTGCTGCGTATGCAAGGAATAATACGATGTCTTCCAATCTTGCTACTGGAGCAAATGACTCTTCAAAGTCTATTCCTTCTTGCTGTGTATATCCCTTGGCGACTAAGCGAGCCTTATTTCTGATTATTACTCCAAGAGTATCCAGCTTGTTTTTGAATATCCATTTCAGACCTATTATTTTGACTCCTTCTGGTTTATCGACCAGTTCCCAGACGCAATTTCTGAGAAATTCATTCAGTTCTTCTTGCATAGCATTTGTCCAGGGCACACTCTTTAAGGCTTCGAAAATTGTTTGAGGCTCTGGAACTTGAGCTACATAACATGCCATGAGAGTTGTGTCTTCGTTGTAGACGGTCAGATCTAGCTCTACTGCGACTTGAGCTTCATTATTTGCTTCTTGCGGATTTGATGTCAGGTTTTGAGCAATTGAATTTCTTGTTCTAACTCTGTCTGATGGTTCTCCAATGATTGCTGAAGCTGGATGATCTTCGATCCATCTTCGTCTTCTTCTAATTTCTTCTTCTAGCTCATTGATGCTTGAGGTTGCTAGGTCACGTCTTGCTTGGAGATGATCTGGAGTCGTATCCTGAGACTCGTTCTGATTTGGATTAGAGTTAGATTGATCTTGAGGCGTAGACTGAGTGAATTCAGCTGGAGAGGAAGCTGGGGAATCAGCTGGGTCTTGATTTCCAGCTGGCGGCATTCCCCCTTGATCTGATATTGGGGATTCCTCTGGATCATCAGCTGGTTGATTTGCTTCTGCTGAATTGATTTGAGGTTCTTCTGGTTCATCATCCCAAATCAATGGTTCAGCTAGATTCCGGATTCGAATTACTTGTGATCTTGTTTGAGCTGGATCGGAGCTTGATGTTCCAGCTGTGTTTCTTTGTTTGATCGACTCTCTGAATTCGAAGGATGTTTCATCAAAGGTGACATGAGGGGTCACTTCGACTGTTTGTGTTCTCCTGTTGAAGACTCTGTAGGCTTT
Source organism: Agastache rugosa (assembly GCA_031470985.1). Lineage (NCBI taxonomy): Eukaryota > Viridiplantae > Streptophyta > Magnoliopsida > Lamiales > Lamiaceae > Agastache > Agastache rugosa. The sequence continues at coordinate 32,788,337 of CM062605.1, forward strand.
ACTTACAGCTGAGTAACCAAGAAATACTCCTCAGTCAGTTTTGGCGTCGAACATCTTCAGCTGGGTTTTCCCATTATTTAGGATATGGCATTTAGACCCGAAAACCTTGAAATATCTGATGAGGGTTTCCTGTTATTCCATAGCTCGTACGGAGTCTTTCCTTGTCTGGATGTGAGTAGCGATCTATTTTGAGTGAAGCAAGCTGTGTTGATAGCTTCAGCCCAGAATTTCTTTGGAATGGCTGAGCTTGCTAACATTGAGGTAGCTGCTTCTTTGAGTGTTCTGTTCCTCCTCTCAGCTACACCATTCTGCTGAGGTGTGCGTGCAGCTGAGATTTGATGTTGTACTCCGTTCTTCTCACAATAATCATATATGGTTTCATTCAGAAACTCAGTTCCTCGGTCTGATCTGATTGAGATAATTTTGCACTCTTTTTGAGTCGTCAACCTTTCCAGCAGGGCCGGCAGCTTGGATCTTATTTCACTTTTCTGGTACAGGAATGAAACCCAAGTGAATCTGGAGAAGTCATCCACTACGACCAGAGTGTATTTCCTGCCGTTGAAACTTGCTGGTGTTACTGGACCAAAAAGATCCATGTGAAGGAGTTGAAGAACTCGATCAGTTGAGGGCGTTGGCTTGAGATAGAATGAAATCCTTGTCTGTTTTCCTTGTTGACAAGCACTGCAAATATGACTCTTGTCATAAACTTGATCTGGAATTCCATTAGCGAGCTGATTTCTAGCCAGCTTGTTGATTGTCTTGAAGTTGAGATGATTCAGCCGTACGTACCACGGCCAGTGACTTCATTCTTCTTTTGATACAAGACAAGTGTCTGGAGGGCTGCTGTTCCAGTCAGCAAAGTATATATTTGCTTCTCTTTTCCCTCTCAGTAATACCTGCTTGGTTTCTCTGTTTTTCACTGTACATCCCTGTGCATCGAACTTGACAGAAAAACTATTATTGCAGAATTGACTAATGAAAAGCAAGTTATGTTTTAATCCTTGTACATATGATACGTTAGATATTTTAACATTGTAGGTTTCAAATGTACCGTAACCTTTGGTTAAACCTTTGGAGTTGTCACCAAACGTTACTTGAGGACCTGGACGCTCTTCTTATTCTTGGAGTAGATGCTTTAGATGAGTCATGTGTTTTGAGCATCCGCTGTCCAAGTACCATAGTGTTCTCATCGATTCCTCTATGATGCATCTTTTTCTTGCAGCCTGTCACAGAAATCAAAATTTAGGTCCCCAGTTGTGATTGGGTCCTTATGGGTTAGTTAGAGATCCCTTTACGATCCATATTTGTTTGATGACTCTGATTGGATCGTTAGATCTGATAATTCTCCCAGCTGTGTCTATGAACACGTTCCTGGTGTTCTTAGTTTGACTCTTTTGGCTGGGTCTTGATCTCTGTCTTCTCCCAGTTTGATTTCTTGATAGTTCAGTTCTTCGTTGATTTCCAGCTGAGTGTACCGCTGAGACATTTCTTTGCTTCTGTCTCTGCTGTCTAACTTGGAATCTCGGCTGGACTTGATAATCCAGCTGGTAATCATAAGACTGATATCCAGCTGGGTATCTTTTCTGATATCTCGGTTGATATCTTGCCTCTTGCTGCTGATGATGCTGGTGTCGATGTTGTCCATCGTCATTCCTTCATTGTTGCTGAACCCAATGTGGTCTGATTTGAGCTTGGGGTTGCCTTACAGCTTGTCTTCTTGGACCTTCTTTGTGTTTTCTTTTCTCGATCTTTTCGTCCGGCTGGAATTGGATTCTCTTTTGCTTTCACAAAAGTTACCTTCGTTCCGCTTGTAGTTGCAACATTTGTTAGATCCTTAGATCCATCATAACCCAATCCCGTTTTTAATGCTGCGGGTCGTTGTACGCTGATTATTTCATCCATCGTTGATGTAGCTTTGATGAGTGCTACCAGCTTTGTGGATAGTGTTTCTTCTGACCTTTTTAACTCCAAGATCTCAGCTGTCTTTTTGTCTGACTCAGCTGTGGATTTTTCCAAATTGTCCATCAGCTGCTTTCTCTCATAGTAGAACTCCTTCATCAGCTGATCCTGTTTGACTAACTTTTCCTTGAGCAACACTATTTCCTCGTTGAGCTGTGTAGCATCAGCTGCTTCTGATGCTTCTTTCTTTTTCAGTTCTACCTTCAGCTCAGCATTTTCACACATTATGACATCAAGAATTTCTTGTAAATCCTTGAAGTCATTCATGACTTTCTCCACCAGATTCCAATCAGGTTGTCCTTCTGATTCAGAGACCTGCGTAGAGTGCATGTTCGTGTGATGGTGATGGGTTAGATATGTTCTGAATTTTAGAAGTTACCTCATCATCGTCGAGTCCTTCTGTCTGTCCCATGAAGCAAGCATCCCAGTCTTGATCATCACGGGCCATAAGTGCATCTTCCTCTGAATCTGAGAAGGGCATATCATCATCTATTTTGTTGCACTCGGACTCTTCATCAGCTATATATGCTCTTCTTCTGTCAGCTGCCTTAGCTTTCAGAAGATCTTTTTCTTTCTTAGACAGTTTGGGACGATCACCTTGTAGTGTCCGGCTCCTTGCAATTGAAGCGGCCTTCCTCTGTCCGTTTTGAGGTGTCGATGATTTTTCATCACCTTTGTGTATTTGTCTGTACGACTTGGCGAATTTCTTGTACTTGCCTTTGCTGGTGTTTAGTCTGTTATAATTTTTCACCAACATGGCAATCTCTTCGAGTAGCTCCTCTTTGCTCATATCCTTTTTGTCCTTGTTCTTCTTGGAGGACTCAGCTGACTTGACATGAGCTGACTTTTCAGAGTTGGCTCTGAAAGCTATTTCTTTTGGAGCTGGGATGAGTTCTCCGTCATTCTGTCTGCTTGAAGATTCTTCTTGTGTGATCTTCAAGTTGTATTCATTGGCTTTTAAGAGTGAGAACAACCTTTCTGTAGATAGATCACCCAAGTCACTTCGACTTTGGTGAACTACCTTGTAAGTGTTCCATTCAGCTGAAAGAGCTGAAAGAACCTTTAGATTCTTTTCACCGGGTATACTTCCCGATTCGATTGTCTCTATCTCGACGACTATGTTTGAGAACCTTAGCTCCATCGCTTCAATGGACTCTTTGGCTAGCTGCTTGAAGTTGTCGAATTTTTGGCACGCTATTGTGAATTTGTTTTCTTTGATCTCTTCTGATCCTTCACATAGCTTGGCGAGTGTTTCCCACATCTCTTTGGCTGTCTCGCACTTGATGATTTTACTTAGGTAGGCGTTTGAGACTGTTGATGAGATGGTGTTCCTTGCGAAGCTGTCTAGTCCAGCTTGTTTTCTCTCTTCTGAAGAGTATTATTTCTTTGGCTTGAGAGTTGGCCGGTATTCTGGTTGTCCTCCATCATGAGCAGGTACGAGTTCATTTTCTTGTTTATAAATAAGGATGGGTCCGTCTGAAATGACGTCCCACATCATGTCGTGATGCGCACACAGGAAGCTTTTCAATCTGAATTTCCAGATTGTATAGTCATCAACTGAGAAGGTGGGAAGATTCCTGTTAAGATAGGAATCCATGAAGAGATGTACAGAATGCACTAGAATGAGTTTTTCTGAAAAACGGATCTGTTCAGTTGACCACTGACGCAGAGTTTCAAGACAAATCTCTTGATTCAGAAACAGCGGTCGATTGAACCAACGCTCTGATACCAATTGATGGTCCCGGAACGAGGTCTTCGGTGTAGAGGGGGGGTGAATACACCGAAGAGGGATTTTTTAAAACTTTTATCAAGTTAAAACGGAGTTGAGTGAGAGCTCAGTTATGAGTTCAACTGACTTCTAAAGAAGATGGTCAGCTGGACTGATAACTTAGCTGGCTGTGCGGAATGTGGTGGAAAGAAAAACTTAGCTCGTTCCTTTTATAAAAACTCAGAAAAACTTAGTTTCAGTTTTCAGTTTAGGCAGGTTTGAGAAATATGCAGCTGGCTGGGTCACACAGCCAGAAAGATGAAGCTTTGAAAACTTGTGTTGTGTAAATGCAGTTAGTTCTTTAAATAAGAATAAAGCAAATACTTAATTAACGCAATAAAGAACACAGAATTTTAACGTGGTTCGGAGAGAAAACTCCTACGTCCACGACCAGGTTTTAGCTGGTAAATCCACTAAGGATGACCACTTGATTTACGAGTACCAAACAACTTCGCAGCTCTTTCTCGAGCTGTGTTCTAACAGTTTACGGGCACTGTAGAAGCCTGCACCTTTTCAGTTTTCGGGTACTGAATAACCTTACACTCGAATTTCGCGCTTCGAGACGGCGTAACCTTGACCTAACCTTTTCTGGGTAAAGGAGGGTTTGGGTTTCCAACTTTGAACGAGTTCTTACAATGAAGAACTTTGAAAGATGAACTCGTTCAGATCTAGGCTTTGGATTTACAATTATTACAGCCTATTGATCAGACGAAAAACTAAAGCAGTTTCTGAAATTGAACACTTAAGAAGTTAAGTGCTCTTTTTAAAGAGTTAGATAACTGCTGGAGAGCTTTTAAATACTTGAGAGTTTCAGAAAAGTTGTAAGCTTGTGGGGAGTTTTTCGTATCTGATTCTGAGGTTGAAGACTGGTATTTATAGGTAGAGATTCAAACTAGCCGTTGGAGGACCCGTTTGAATCTTACCTACTCTCTGATCTGTCGATCTGCCGTTGAGTGTATCTTCACCTATCTTCATCACTGTGTCAGATCCTAGGTTCGCCTTTCTAGGATGCTGAGTTGTCAATCCCTCATTGGTCGAGGTAAATTGACTTCTTCTGAAACCGAGATTTCTGTCTTTTGAGCTTGACTTTGAATTTAGAGCTGGATGTGTAAACTGACTTGAAGTGACGTCTTCAGAGTTAGTTTTCTTTTTGGTCAGCTTAGCTGTCTTTCTTAGACTTTGATGCAGCTCAATTTATTCTGCTCAGTTGGATCTCCTTGGCTGGATCCATTCTTCTTTTCTTGAGTCGATCGACTCGGCTCGGTCTGAGCTTTGTTCGGTAAGAGATCTTTCAGTGACTTTGGAGTCCAGTGATTACTCGTAAGGTCTTCTGTCTTCAGCTTCCAAACCTGTGAACTTAGAAAATCTAAGGCTCAAACAAGTGAGTTGGAAAAATTAACTTAGGTTTGTACAAACATCTACTAGGTTGGAGAACAGTTGGGTTTTGGAATCAAATCAAAACTTTAGAATTTTCCCAACACTTTTGTTGTTATGTATACTATCTATGAGGTAGTATAAGTAATACTGCAACTAATTATAGCAATAAATTACAATAATTACTATGTGTTGCAAAGAATTTAATACATCATACCAAACGGAATATTAATTATTTATATTTATAAGACATCTCAGTCAAACATTTCAAGTGTAAAATTATCACCAATGTTGCTTTGTTTTGGTTGAAGTAATAGTCAATTGCTATTTTTTGTGCAGAAATGTTAGAAAACATGAAATAAAATAGGTGCAAACGTGGTGAAAAATATACATTTAAAAGTGTGTAAAATATTTCGGTTAAAATCGAACCAAACCTTAAATTACGGTTTGAATTTGATTTAGTTACATATCTAATACGGTTCATTCTGATTTGAGAAAAACATACCATTTGATTTTCGATTAATTCTGATTCGGTTTGGGTTGGCCCGAACAGCCATAACGCTCAATCCGACCAACACATCCACTAAGAAGAGGTTATTCATAATTAATTATTTATTTGAACCCTATAAGCCGGCAGTAATAGAGTGACAGTCCGGCTATTAATATAGAGTTAATTATTAAGCAATAATTAAGAACTCCACTCTCTTATCTGATCACAGCTTACAAAAAATCAACTCTTCTCTCTCAAATCAGAAGTCAGAAAATCAACAATGGATCCAAACCCTAACAATTTCCCGATCCTCTCCTACGTGATGGAAAAGCTCCCCACATTCAAGCGCACCTCATCCGCCACCGCCGATTTCGACGTCGAGAACCCGCCGGTGCCGGACTTCTCCGCCGACGAACCTCACTTCGAGATCACCGAGCGGATGCCCTACCTGAGGAACAGAAAACTCATAGCCGCCATGGCCCAAACCGTCAGCGACGTCGCGCAGACCCGATCCGCGCTGCGGATCCTGGGGACCCGACCCGATCACGAGACCGTCGACCGGGCGCGATTGCGGCTGGCTGAGATCGAGGCTAATACCTCGACGAGTTCGGAGGCGAAGACCGAGGATCACGAGATTTATAAGGCGGTGATTGATTTGGACGCGATGCACGAGAAGTATGGGAGGGTGCTCAGTGACGCGGAGCGGAGGTTGGAGAAGATTTACGAGGCGGCGGTGGCGGGGGAGGAGCTGAGTGAGGAGGAAGGCGGCGGTGGGGAAGGGAGGGATTTGGGGGAGGTGGAATTGAATGAGGAAGTGGTGGAGATTTTGAAGGATGCGGAATCGGGGAAAGTGATTGAGAGTGTTGCGTTGCCTGTGAGAAAGTTGAGGATTTTTCCGGAGGCGTTTGGGAGGTTGAACTCGTTGGTTTCGCTGGATTTGTCGAGCAATCAGCTCGAGGTTAGGCATACTATTTTGGAATTTATGAATCTTAAGATGATATATTTGAATTATTTGATTTAGCTTGACTTTTTTGATTGACAGATTGTTATTGAATTTGTTTGTGTCTAATCTGGCTCTTTCTCGTTGCATTATAATTGTTTGAACTTGGTGAAAGAGATGGTGTATTGATCTGTTGCATTATAATTGTCTGAACTTGGTGAAAGAGATGGTGTATTGATCTATTAGCTAAAAATTAGGTGGTGTGTGTTGCTCAAAGTGTATGGTGGTGGAGGTAGATTTACTGTAGGATTGAAAGGGGAAAATAACTAGGATCGCCATTAATATCAACTGAGTTTAACTTAAACTGGAGATAACATAAAGTGATATTAATTGATGACACTTTTAAGAGTGTAGGAAGTTTTGAAGATAATGATTAGAATGCAAAGATTGTGGATACTTATGGTGCTATAGATTTTTTTTAATTCAGTATCAGAACTTTAAATATCGATCCTCTGTCGATTTTGTGTGCTCTGTGACTGGGATTCTAGTTGGGTGACTTTTGAGAGCAGAGCAAGTTACTGAGGCTTTGCAAATAGATATGAGTATAGTTATTGTGCTTTCTAATTAAAGATCCAATATTTAGGTAGAAATTTGTTATTGTATGCTTATTCCTTTTTAACAGAGAGCACCTGATCTGAAAAAGAAGGGAACTTTATGAGTTTAGATAGCAATAGAGGCAATAATAGAGGCAACAGAGGCAATAATTTGAGATGTTGACATTTGGCTTTATATTTTTTTTACCGAAACAGGCAATTTCTGATTCAATCGCTGGACTAGAGAATCTTCAAATGCTCAATCTTTCAGAAAATATTTTGGAGTTTTTGCCCGATTCCATTGGTTTGTTGTTTAAGTTGCGAATCTTGAATGTTTCTAGAAACAAGCTTCATGCGCTGCCCGACAGCATTTCTCACTGCAGGTAAGTCGAATAGCATAGAATTTCAAAACTTGCTTCCCATGATATGCTACTGAATTTCCATACTTTTACGGTTTTACCAGGTCGTTAGAGGAGTTGGACGCGAGTTTCAACAAACTCACCTACCTACCAACCAATATTGGTTTCGAATTGGTTAATCTTCGACGGCTGGCAGTAAACCTGAACAAGATCCGCTCTTTACCTACATCTATTGGTGAGATGAAGTCTCTGCAGTTTCTGGACATGCATTTCAACGAGCTTCGTGGTATTCCACATACAATCGGGAAATTGACAAATCTTGAGATTTTGAATCTCAGCAGCAACTTCAGCGACCTGACTGAACTTCCCGAGACAATTTCTGACCTTAGTAGCCTCAAAGAACTTGATCTGAGCAACAACCAGATTCAAGCCCTGCCCGATACCTTTGGCCGCCTCATGAATCTGACTAAGCTTAACACGGAGCATAACCCTCTTACGATACCTCCAAAGGAGGTTGTGGCTGGAGGAGTCGTAGCTGTCAAGACTTACATGGCCAGAAGGTATGCTGATATCCTGCTGGAGGAACAGCATAAGAGCATGAATCAAGTGCACGAGCAACCACAAGCCAGTTTATTGACCCGAAGCACCTCCTGGTTGAGTGATGTTGTTTCAAATGTTTCGGGATACTTTGGAAGCACAGGAAAATCGAACGAAGAGCCTAATTACCTGAATCAGCAACTGTAACCTCTTCTTCCACATTTTTGCTGTACGCTTCTTTTTTGCTTAAGAGCATAAGAGCATGAATCAAGTGCACGGGCAACCACAAGCCAGTTTATTGATCCGAAGCACCTCCTGGTTGAGTGGTGATGTCTCGAATGTTTCGGGATAATTTGGAAGCACAGGAAAATCGAATGAAGAGCCTAATTCCCTGAACCAGCAACTGTAACCTCTTCTTCCACATTTTCGTCGTACGCTTCTTATTTGCTTAGATCTGTGATCGAAGCATGAACACTTTGATTTCTTTCTTTTAGTTTTGTCTACTGTGAAGACATTGAGAATATATTTATTATGCTACCCTTAGACTCTGATCTGTTAACAATTATGCCTTTTCCAAGTGATTGTGGATTGTTTGTCCATTTCTCAGTTTCGATGTTTGCTTTATAGATTCTCAGAAGGTGTGGTTTTGTTAGGAATGCCAATCGGGCTAACCTGCTTCGATTTGGGCCAGCCCTATCAAGCTGTTGGCCCAAATCATGTTGAAATATTCGATCATAAATTCATAACCTCCTTTTCAGGTCAGCCCGTTGGTTTCCGGCTGGATTGACGTCCCTAGGTTTTGCTAGTATCTTAATTCTTAAGCTTTTGTTACAGATAATTTTTTCTGTAGTTCATTGCAGGTAAAGACTGCTTGTCTTTAAAGGAGATGCGCAGAAAATGTTTAATTTTTTTCAAGAAATTAAATACATGAGAGATAAGGGTTTGTTCTTAAGGTTGTAAGTCATAAATATTGGCAATCAATTATTCAGTCATTATGTGAGAATTATAATACATTATTATAGTAAGAATGTATAAATCTAATTATTAGGGTTGGTCTCTCTTATTGCCAGCCTTGCCATGTGCAGCAGCACTTGGCCTCACATTCCCTTTCATATCTCACATTGAAAATCAACTCATAATTCCACCACCGCCACCTCCCTCCTCCTCCACACCACCGCCGCCGCCACGGTGCCACCACCAAGCAGATGAAGCAAATCACCCAAACATCCAAGACCACCACATGTTTGTTTTTCTTCTTGATTTCCTACTACTTTTTTCTCTCAGCTGACAGAGCAACCTATTCGTCCGGATATTACACGTCGGTCTTGCCACTTCTCGTGGCGTTTCTCCTCATGGTTCTCGTCATTTTTGCCGTCCGGATCACCATTGTTGCGTGGATAACAGTGGTGGTGCTACTGGCTTTTGCCGGGAAGCGCCGCCGTGTTCTGGCCAAGAAGGGAAATGAAATCACATGGGAAGTTGCATTGTACTTTGTCAAGGTTGTTATCAAGGAGAGAGCCTTTTGGCTTTTCTTTTTGCTAATTTGTATTTTCTTCTTGTTTTATCTTAGTTTAGCATTTCTTTTAGATATAAATTGTTAAGATGCAGTTGTGGCAGAAGGTTTCTCTTCATCATTATAAATAAAAATTACAAACATTCAAATTTTACCCCAATCAGAAACTGACAAAGAACTGAATTCTTAACTGTAACAAATCAAGAACATATTGCAACCATATTTCATGCATCACCAGAAATCATGACATGAGCAAGATCCATCTTTGAAGTGGTGAAAGCGGCTTCCATCTCTAACAACAATCTCTCTGCTGAAAACTTTAGAGATAATTTTTGCAGCATTGTGGCAGTCATTACATATCCTAAGATTCTTCGATATCCTTATCGTAGCTCCGGGAGCTGTCCGAATAAGGCCGAAAGCAATAGCCAACTTCTCACTATGATGAGAAACAGAAGCTTCCTTATCATCATCTTCCTCTGCTTCAAGCCTTGCCTGCATTCTGTCGGGCTCGTACCCAGCCCTCTTGATCTGCTCCATCATGTTATCTACTGCTCTGTATATCTCACGCGTCTCTGGATGCCCGTTATCTTCAGCCAAAAACTCGTGCACGGTGCCATCCAACTCAATGTAGCTGCACCCTGGGCTCTTCTTGATTCCTAACCTTTTCATCTCGTCTCTCAACCTTCTAGCATCTTCTAATCTGCCTACTGATGCATATACACTCGACAGGAGTATGTAATCACCACTATGCGCGGGCTCTAATCTGACGACGTGCTTCATTGCTTCCTCTGCAATCTCGGGATGTTTGTGCAGTCTGCACGATGCAAGCAAACTTCTCCATATGATTGCATTTGGTTTGATGGGCATGTTCGTTATGAGCTCGTATGCATCCTCAACTAATCCTGCACGGCCAAGCATATCAACGACACAGCCATAATGCTCAATCTGTGGCTCGATGCAGAAGTCTCTGCTCATACTAACCAAGTAGCCCCGACCTTCATCAACCAAACCGGCATGATTGCAAGCACAAAGAACACCGATGAATGTGACATCAGTCGGCTTAACATTTTCTCGAAGCATCAAGTTGTAGTATTTAAGAGCTACTTCTCCTCTCCCATTACTAGCAAGACCTTGAATTAGTGCCGTCCATGTCCATGCGTTCTTACAAGGCGTCTCGTTGAATACTTCAAGCGCCATATCCGGACAGCCACATTTTGCATAGAAATCAATCAAGCTCGTTGAGAGATTGACAGTAAGCTTCAAATTCTTCTTCTTTACATAAGAATGGACCCATTTTCCCGTCTCTAGAGCTCCAAGAACAGCACAAGAAGGAAGAACACTAACCATTGTTACCTCATTCGGTGCAATGTTAGCATTTTGCATGTCGTGGAAGAGAGCGAGCGCCTCTTTGCATTGATCTGAGTGACCATAACCAGAGATTATGGCGCTCCAAGCAACGACATCTTTAGGAGACATGTTGTCGAACAGACGCCTCGCAGTTTCCAAACGACCGCACTTTGCATACATATCGACAAGAGAAGTAATCAAGGTACGACTTTTCATGAGACCATTAGCAACTACATACTCATTAATCCATTCTCCCAACTCCAAATCACCCAGCCTCCCACAAGCTTTCAAAACACTAACCAAAGTCACTTCATTTAAACGGATACCCATTTTCCTCATTCTTCTAAACAATTCCACAACCTCTTCCCAATGGCCGCACCTAACGTAACCGGAAATCATTGAGCTCCAGGAAATTGGGCTTCTCTCAGACATTTCATCAAACACTTTGCGAGCTGATTGAAGCCGATCGCAGCTAGCATACAAGTTAACCAAGGAATTCTCAACGATTTCCGAGAGCTCGAAATTTCTCGTTGATTTTATAATGTGGGCATGAATCTGTTCACCTTCCTTCAAAGCCCTGAGTTTCGAACACGCTTTTAGAATGCCGGAAAAAGTGAATCGATCCGGCTGCACCAACTGCTCGACCATTTGCCTGAACAGAAGAATGGATTTTTCAGGAGATTGCGCTTTAGTGAAACCTCTTATCATGATATTGTAAGCCGAGACATCGGGGTATTCAAGTTTGCGAAAAATCGAGAAAGCGTAGTCGATGTTGGAGTCGGGGAGGAGGAGGGCGGCCGCCTCGAGGAGGGGCTCCGCCGCCGCCGGGTAGTGGAGGAGGCGGGTTTTGATCAGGTTGGCGTGGACTTGGTTGAGGTCTTTTGTGGTCTTGCATTTTTCAAGAATTAAGGTTTTCGGATTTTCTGGGAATTTAGGAATGGCAGTTATTGTCGTTGAGAAATGGGAGGGAAAAGTTGAAAGGGTGAAGGCCATTTTCTTTTGGTGGTTATTTTAAACAAGTGTTTCCACCCGGAGCTATTTGTAGTTGGGGGAAAAGAATGCCGTACACATAGAACTGCCAAAATTGGTAAGGCCCTCCGGGTCGGTCCGATTTTGGGCCGGGTTCGGTCATAAATATTGTGGACTGATCGAATTTCGACTTGATCCGATCGTAAATGATATTCAATTTGGTAGGTTTTGCCCAATCCGATCATTTTCAAATCATAATTTTTTTCAAGTAGGATTTGATTTACATGTCTGCGATCCAATGAAATTTCGGCCCGTTTTTACCCTTGCCCAGCCCGACCCGATCACTTTGCTACCTCTATTGACAAATGCGAAAACTACCATTTTAACCTTTACGACAACCAAAACAAAATTTATAATACCGTTGCTATTCATGAGTACACTCTAAATATCTCGATATAACGTGTATTAATGAGATTCAAACTTACTACTTATCTTGAGGTTATTTCTTTCAAATGTGTTACACGAAGTGCCAACTCATGTGATCTCGACCTATAACATAACCAAGAATAAGATGCCTAAACAAGACTACCACCATCTCCCCCCCCTCCCAAAGTTCTTTGCTATTAATTGTTGAGGCGTGGTAACAAGTATATTATTTTCGTATCCAAAGATACCATAAACTTAATTAATGCTAACATCTCCTTTAGTGTCATTTGTCACACTATATCATCTCATGAAGAATTCTTGATTAAAAGCAAATATTTTGAAACTGACTTAAAGAGAAGCATCTGATGCATTACACACCAAACCAAATATATCCAAAGGGAATATATATACATACATACATACATCTTCAAATGGAATATATATATACATCTATAAAAATCAAGACTCGATCACAAGTGAGGCAAAAACATATCATGAGTAGTCTCCACGAGTACCATGAAGGTCCCTACAATGGAGGAAACTCCTTTTCCTCCATTGACGAGTACTTGGATCGTGTCAACAAGATGCACAGAGCTCCCACCATGATCCAAGACTTCTCAAGGGCGCCCCACACCCACCCCCCTCATCACAACAAGTCATCATCATATCCAGATAGATCATACAATGATCAACGCGTCAAAATTCACAACAATCACCAACCTAAGGTCCCTGAGGTAGTTCACAAGAAAGTTCACTTCACTGAGTATGAAGAGCGTGTTGAGATTGATAGTCGTGGCAAGAACGAAGTTCGTGAGGAAGGAACCATTGATATGGAAGCTGATGGATTCATCCAGAGGAGGCACAAGAACTTTGATTCCTGCAATACTTTTAAAGGCTACTAATTAAGTTGGAAAATATATAGCTAGCCAGCAGGTATATATAGTACTGGGATTTGAGTAATATTTGCTGCTATGTTAAGCTCTACATTAAATAAATTCTCCCTGTGTAGTATAGTATTTATTTTCTGCTTATTTAGGTGTGGTCACAAATTCCACTTTGTGTATTGCATTTCTTTCCAAAAGAAATAAACACCATATAAAGTCTATAGTATTTACTTTCTGCTTATTTAGGTGTGGTCACAAATTCCACTTTGTGTATTGCATTTCTTTCCAAAAGAAATTAACACCATATAAAGTCAATTTTTAAGTACTAATCATTTTTTGCCAATATACCAAGATTTTAAGTACTACTTTAATTAAGAACTAATGCAATGACATAGTTCTTGAATGAGTGAAACTAATCAAATGTACACTCAAATAAATTAGTGTTCTATTACCTAATCTTGTCTTAAAAAGCATGAGATTCCTCACAGAATAATGTGTTCTTATCTTCATGAGATGTTGTTTAATCAAATATTTTTTTTTAAATACAAGCTAGACACATTATCAGATCATAATTTGATGAAATTACAAAGATTTTTTATAAATCACAGACTAATCAAACTAGTATATACTAGAACATATCCATCTAAATGAGAAGACAACCCACATTTTGATGGGAATCGAACCAAAAGTCTCTCGTTAAGGATAAACTTTTGGTGCCTCAGTAGCATATGCTGGATAATATGCCTAAACCAAGTAGTACTTGCTCAGTGCTCATGTGAATCATGTGATAGTATCATCAAAGCTAATTATCCATATAAATATCATCAAAGAAATTAACACCATATAAAATCAATTTTTAAGTACTAATCTTGCATCATTTTTTGACAATATACCAAGATTTTAAGTACTACTTTAATTAATAACTAATGCTATGACAGAGTTCTTGAATGAGTGAAACTAATCAAATGTACACTTAAATAAATTAATGTTCTATTACCTAATCTTGTCTTAAAAAGCATGAGATTCCTCACAGAATAATGTGAATCATGTGATAGTATCATCAAAGCTAATTATCCATAAACTAAGAGGTAAAGTGACTCGTGTGTGTGTGAGAGAGACAGAGAGAGAGAGTATGCCTCAAATGAATCATCTATGAAACTTACAAAAAAGTATATATTATATCTGATAGAACTAATCTACTTCTTTAAATCTTCTTGATGACATCTTGTTGAACAAATTCCTCAAGCTATTCTTGCTCTCTTTTCGCCTACCGGCGGCGCCGCCGTGTTGCTCATCGGAAAATGGATGGTCCAACGCGAGCCCCCTCTCAAGCTTCTTCGAAACTGATATAATCTCATAAGAATCCCACAAAGACTGCCTAAAATCCCAACTCTTTCCACATTCATCTCTTTTTTTAGTTGCTTTGCTCATCGCTTCGAGCTTGAACCTACTCGGCTTCCCCTTGAAATACATCCTATGCGCGTCGAACTCCGACGTCGCCGCCGCATCCGCCGCCTTTGAGCTGCCGGAGTGGCCGTACCATGCCTGCGCCACTGCCTTGAGGATCTCGATATCATCATGCTTCTCATTCCTCTTCATCTTTTTCTGCTGTTTTATTGGATTACAGAGGATTGTTTATGGGCCATGCTTTATTTTTTTGGGGTAAATTTCAGCCTCATGTTAAATATGTGATGATGAAATCCAGAGATTTTGGGAGCTGTTTATCTTGTTTGAAAGTGTGTGTGTGTGTGTTTTTTTTTTTTTTGCAAAAATGTTGTGATTCAAGATGAGTGGTTCAGGGGTGGCAATCGGGTCGGGTTGGGTCGGGTTCGGGTCGACCTGATTTCGACCCGACCTGTTAAGGCCCAACCCGAATCTAACCTGTTAATGATATGCTGAATCCGAACCCGAACCCAACCCGAAATGACTAAACCCGAACACGACACGAATGCGATGGTTCATGCGATAAGGAGGGAATATGGAGAAATGGAAGGCTTTATTTGTCTCTTTCTTAATTTCTTTATTGAAATAATTTTTAATTACACACCGTGCAGTATTATATATAATGACTTAAAAATTTGTAAAAATACAAAAATATCATTAGTAATAAATGATAATTAATAGTATAATCTATACCACACTAACTTGTGATGGAGAGAGTAAATAAGGGTGAGTTTCATGAAAAAAAAAACTAAAGATATAGTGATAGGTGAATTATAGACTAGATTTTAATAATAGGTGTTTGGCATCTTTCTCAATGAAAAGACAAAATTACCCCCATCCTATAAAGAAATTATATATAGTTTTTTTTTAAAGGATATAGATATAATATATTATAATGTAATTATAGTAAAATTTGAACAGTTAAATTGAAGAAAAAACAAATTGAAGACATGCATTCTCAACAAAAAAATAAAAAAGTCTAGGGCATTAAACCCCCCAACTTTAGTTACTAGTTAAGTTGAAACTATTTGCACCCCATGTTTCTTTTAGCATATCTAAAATATTCGAAAACAATTTTTTTTTTACTAAAACTGTGTTATCTTTGGTTGTAAATTTATCATTTAAAATTAATGGATAAGAAAATTCTCTCAATTTAAATCCCTCATTATTTATCCTATTTTTAATAAAAATGATCTTCACCATGTCTTACTCCTCATTTTCACTAAGTAAAGAAAATATTATCATTCCACCAAATACCTCATGATAATAATTCCATATCAAGTATACCCATATAATTCCAAGTATATAAGAAAAAAGAAAGCACAAATTCCCATCCTCGATTTAAATCCAATTCTAAAAAATATGTTTAAAACGACATTATTTAAATATTTCGAAATGTTTATTTAAAAAAATATCGAAATGTGTTTCATCAAAAATCCAAACAAAAAGCGTAATTAATATAATCGGAATGTTTAACCTTATAACATGTAAAAGCGCTCCTATCTGACTGAGTTTTGACTGAATCTCCTTCTTCCCGCGCTCAATTTCAAACCAAAAAATCCCCAATCAATCTAGGGTTTGGGCAATCGATTTTTCTCCGATCAAATTCACCTATTCTGGTGATGTCTGCTACCGAAATGAGTGCTCCCATGGATATTTCCATGCCTAATCTCACCGAATGCAATGTCCCCGAGCATGAACCTGCCATTTTTGAGCCACCAGCTGAGGCGACTGCTCCATCACCACCGCCGCCGCCTTTAATCAACGAAGAGAAAGTCCTTGTTTCAGGTAAATGTATGGATATACGAGTTCCGAAAATGTCAAATTTCTTAATTTGTTTGTACAACTAGAGGCTGCTTTCTGGTAATGGAAGCTTAATTTCTTACTAAATTCGAGTGCGATGTTGTATTTTGTGTAATTTGATCCCAAATTATTTCCGCAGTTGAGGTTTTACTGAAACCATCTAGCACGGCACGGAGTGAGGATGTCCGTATGGCAGTGGAGAGGTAAAATTAAGATATCGCAAGTATGGTTTTTGTGTTTATTGCAGTGTTAATGCGGGAGAAGTGTGTGTATTTTTCTTCTGGTTTTGGTATATTGTTTTGCTGATTGATGAATATGTAATGTATTTGTGTTTACTAACATAGAATGCTGGAAAAGAGAAGCATGAGCTATGCAGATGGTCCTATCCCGGTCCCACTTGATGATACATTTCTTGTGGACAATGTACAGCGAATATGTATATGCGATTCAGGTGTTCTATGTTTCTGAGTCTGAATTTGGTTCATTTAGATCGAGCCATCAAGGCCTTGAAAAATTATTGTCTGATTAATGTAGAATTTAAATCTTTTTTGTATTATTCAATTCCTAATATACTGTACAGATGTTTGGGTGGAGAAGCATGATATTCTTTTATTCTGGCAAGTCAAGCCTGTTGTGCATGTTTACCAGGTCAGTTTTTTCTATTCACAGCGGTTGTCGTTTTTCTGCTTTCTGGTAACATTAAATCTTTATCTGGTGAGAGATGACATATTTTTTGTTGTTGAAAAAGTGAAACTTATTTAAGAATGGTATACTAATGTTTCTAGTGATGTATGGCGATGTGCATAGCTGAAGTTGAAAAAATTCAGCGATTATCTTTGTTTCTGATGTAAGGTAATTTTGTTTTTCCAGCTCAGTGAGGAAGGACCGTGCGAAGAATTAAGTGATGATGGTCAACTTGCTAGCTTTAATGAATGGATTCTTCCTGCAAAAGAATTTGATGGCATGTGGGAAAGGTTTGTTTAACTGACAATACCCAGTAAACCATGGATGAAAATAGAAACATAAAATCATGGTTGTTATTCTTCTCTGCAGCTTAATTTATGATTCGGGTCTCAAACAAAGGTTACTACGATATGCAGCAAGTGCTTTGCTTTTCACCGAGAAGGGTGTCAATCATGTCCTTGTTTCTTGGAACCGGTGAGTTTTGCTGAACCCAGAAGGGATACAAAGTACAGAAATTGTTTTTAGGCCAAAAGGGATACAAAGTACAGAAATTTTGTACTCTTTTATGCCTAAAGAATTGGCATACATTACATAAGTTTTCTGTTTATGGAATGACTTAACTTCATAATATGTATTGTGCTAAATCTTCAAGACCATTCTTTGATATCACACATGCTTTATTCAGTGATTCTGTATTGTATCTCAATGACTTGCTGATCCATCTATGAATATTTTGCAGCATTGTTCTTCTTCATGGACCCCCAGGTACTGGCAAGACGTCTTTATGCAAAGCATTGGCTCAAAAACTCTCAATTCGCTTCAGCTCAAGGTTGAGTCCAACTCTTTCTGTTTCTCCTTGTATATATGTGGTCTTCATTGCATGACATTTTTTGTACCCAAATCAGATACTCACAGAGCCAATTGATCGAGGTTAATGCCCATTCCTTGTTCAGTAAATGGTTTTCTGAAAGTGGCAAGCTGGTAAGTTTCCGAAATCCATGTTATGCAAGGAGATATATTTCCATGTTCCCCTCCATTAAATTCTTCAACTTAATTTCTACTTTCATAGGCCATCTTAAGTAGACATTACATTTATGCATACATCATTCAGATTGGATATTTGTGCATACATCATTCAGATCTTATTCTTTTTACATATATGCTTCGGTTCTCAAGTCAAATGTGCACTAGGACAACTACTATTTCATTTGCTTTCCTCACAACTAGTTGTATGCTTCTGCTCTTTTAACGTTCACATTCTTTATCGAGAACTTATTTTCCCCTAATCTTTGCTCCAAATCAACGTGATTTTGATTTGTACTTGCAATTTCAGGTTGCAAAGCTTTTCTCCAAAATACAAGAAATGGTAGAGGAAGAAAGCAATCTGGTTTTTGTCTTGATTGGTGAGAATTTTGATAGCAGATATTTTCAATCCGCATTCAAATAATTGGATACATTCAGCTTCTCAAACAAATTATGCAGATGAAGTTGAAAGCCTCGCTGCTGCCAGGAAGGCTGCTTTATCTGGATCTGAGCCTTCAGATTCTATAAGGGTATCTTTCTTGCTCTAAACCGAATAAACTAAAGTTATTGAATATTTCTGCATTTCCCTTGAGAGAAATCAAATGTGGTCTCCCAGGTTGTGAATGCCCTGCTGACCCAGATGGACAAGTTGAAATCGTCACCTAATGTAATAATTCTAACTACTTCAAATATAACCGCTGCCATTGGTAAGAAACGAGTTTCTGGCATTTTAAAGTTCGATTTCGTCCCAAAAACAGAATCTGATTCACTAATAAACTTTGACTACATCGAATGTAACTGCTGTCATTCTGTTTGCAGACATAGCATTTGTTGATCGAGCTGATATAAAGGCGTACGTGGGGCCTCCAACTCTCCAAGCACGCTATGAAATTCTAAGATCTTGCTTGGAAGAGCTTTTGAGGACTGGAATACTATCAAATTCTGAGTTTCAGGTATTTGTTCCAATTATTTTGTAGGCTACAAGATTAAAATAACTGAATATATTATCTGAATTTTGCTACTAACATGGAATTTTTACAGGATGATAATCAAATCTTTATCCCAAGTTTTACTAGTCTGAGAGAGCAACTTCTTTCAACTGTAAGCCCAGATGCTGCATCTCCATTTTCTCTTTCTAAGCAACTGCTTGCAGCTGCAGAAGCATGTGAGGTAAATTTGATGCTTGTTCTTTCAAATTCAGTGATAACCATCAATATATTCCACCGATTTAAATGCTTTTTTTTTTCACCCTCTTACATTCTAACCACAGCAAACACTGTTCCTCTCTCTTCATATTCAGGGATTGAGTGGCCGTTCGCTCAGAAAGCTTCCATTTTTGACACATGCAGCTCTTGCAAATCCCTTCTGTTGTGAACCTGCCAAATTCTTGCATAAGATGGTCGAAACTTCCAGAAGAGAACGTTCTGAGATGCCCGAGTGAACTGATCTTCATCTTTCTTCAATGATACGCAGTAGCAGCATTTCAGTTGAAATGCTTCATTTTGTGCAATGAGCATTAGAAATGCAATATTAGTAAAGAGGGATTTGCTCAATCCTCAACTTTGATCTCATACTTTTGTCACTGTACTTTTAAGCTTCAAAAATATAAAAAAGCATTCCAGAAACACAAGAAATGAAAACTATATTAGAAATTCAAAACAGAATTATAACTAATGTGTAAGAAATGACAAAAGAAACTTCTTCAAAGTGAAAGCATAGTACATCCAGAAACTATGTAGCAGAACCAAAAAGACTACAAATTGCAGGATGTTTACGAATATGATGAGGGCACTTAAACAGCAAATCTTTAGCCTCAGAATGTCTACCTGCATCAAAGAAGGATTTAAACACATGCTGGTAAGCAGAAACAGTTGGATGCTCTTTCACACTCAGCACCGTCAAGAACTCCCATGCATCCTCCACTGACCCGAATCTAGAAATATACTGAACGAACGGTTCTGGAAACGGAGGGTAATTGTGTTTCTTCATCATCCGAAGAAGCTCCATGGCTTCTTCGAGTTTACTCTCTGCTAGAAGCTTCTGAATCAGATTCTTGTACGTTGCTTGCCACGGCCTCAAACGCGCTCTCTGCACCAACTCCCTCACCAGCTTGTACGCACCTACTGCGTGTGACTGACCCATGAATCCACCTATCAAAACATCCAAGAGGTCGGCATCAGCATCAAAGCCCTTCTCAGTCATCTTTGTGAAACAAAGCAACGCCTTCTCAATCTCGTTGGCTGCACAATGCCCTTTGATTAGGATCGTCCATGTCTTGATATCAGGCCTACAACCTCGTTCTTCCATCACACGTAAGACCTCAGCAGCTTCATCAAATCTTCTTGCTTTACAATAACCAAACACCAATTGACTGTAGGTGATGTTATCGGGCTCATAACCGGCATTCCTCATCTTCTCCACGATTTCCTCAGCTTCATCAAACTTCCCTAGACTAGTGAGAGATCTATGAATCCCATCATACATATGTTTAGAATAAGAATGCCCTGATGCCTCGTATTTGTTCGCAACCCTATATACCAAATCAATATCTGGAGCATATGTTGCAATTGCCCGTAAAAGCAAGTTGCATTCGCTATCTGAGGGCTTAAACGAACTATCCATCATATGCTCGTAAAGTTTCACAGAATCCCTCAACATTTTGTTCTTCTGAAGCTGCCTCGAAACCTTTATATACGTATCAATATCCAACTCAAAACCCGCGTCCTTCATCTCCTCCAGCACGTCCCAGAACTTAGTAATCGTTTCTTCCCAACAAAGTACCCTAAGCATGCCATTATAAGTAACACCATTATGCTTGAAACCTAAACTCCTCTCAACCCACTTGAAAAACTCATAAGCTTTCAAAGGGTAACCTTTTCCTCTAAGTTCCTTAAACACCCTCAACGAGAAATTATCCGAAACTTTAATCTCCATCTCCTCCAATTTGCTCTCAACTTCCTCTCCCCATTCACTACTTTTGATCACACCAACTACTTCTTTCACCCTATCTTCCATAACATTTTCTTGAATCAACCTCTCATAGAAATGCTTCAAAGCAGTGGCCTCATTCTCCATTTTCAAGCCGCGAAACGTCGAACAAAGAGTCCTATAAGTTTCCTCATCAAGGTAATACCCCTTATTTTTCATTTCCGTAACAGCGACCCAAAACTCCTTCAAAAATTCTTTCTTCGCATAAATTCTTAAAATCAAACTATAAATCGACGAATTTGGCTCGAACCCTTTCTCCCCTAAAGCCCATTTCAAGAATATTGATGCCTTTTTCGGATCTTTACTCAGTTTCTTCAACACGTAGACTACATTTTCATGGGTTAGCGCTAAATTCGTACCCTTTAGCTCTTTTTCCAATTTCATAGGCCAATCATCGGAGGAAAACATCTCGAGAAATGATTGGGGTTTTGATGAAAAGAAGAGCCTTTGATTATAGGAGCTGAAAGTGATTAAAGAACGGATTTTTACCGGTAATGGAGTGGGGAAATGAGCGAGATGAGTCACCTGATTCTGAATGGAGCGAGTTGCGAAAGGCTGAGTTAAGCAGAGCGCGTTAGCGAGTCGGTGGTGAGTCAGGATTCTCTTAGCTCTATTCATCATGGCTGCTTGCTGCATTGGATTGCTGAGGTTTTGAGAGGGTTTTAGATTTGGGGAGTTTTTGAGTATTTCATTGATACGGGTGGGTCTGCGAGTTGATCCAGACCCGTACCCGTCTACCCGTTCCTGCCGTCTGCTTGATTTTCTTTTTATATTTATCTTTTTTCTTTTTGGTTAAATCGTTTATTTCGTAAATTTGCTACTTTTGATAAGTCAAATCAAGATGTACTATATTATATCCAAACCGATGTAAAATAAATTGTCCCATCTAAGTTGATCATGAAAATACCTAGCTATAACAAGTTTTATTTTTATTAAAACATAAACTATTTATTTAAAAAATCTTAAGAAAAAATATTTGACTAATTTTTTTTTGATTTAATGATATGGAGTATCTTTTATTCTAAATGCATCACTAGCTAACTATTTATTCTTTTGAAGGGAAATCAACTTTCATTTTCAAAAAAATCCGTGTACAATATCTAGAAGTCTAACTTTCAAATTATTACTCCTAAAATAAAAGTAGTGTAATTAGCTAAACTATGAATTTGAAACACATATAAGTAACTACTAATTACTAGTACTTTAATGCAATTTCATATTCGGTCCATAATTAGAATTGGATAATTAATTTTTAAAATTTGAATAGAAATAAAGTAACTTTAATTATTAGTGTTTTCTTGAAAGAACTTTATAAACTATCCAATGAAAACTAATAAATTCTAAATTACACAAAATTCTTTTTCAATTTCCAAATAAGAAGAAAAGAATAGTTTGGTGTGAGGTGGGGTGTGGCACTATATTTGATTGTCTTCCACGCGACGTCTCTCCCCTTTGTTTTTATTTTTATTTTTATTTTATATATAAGCTAATTGGTCCAGAGAGGGAGCACTTTATTAACAAAGGCGTGCGATGCAGGATTGCTTTTCCCCACCAAATGTGGCTTTCTACCTTGTAGAACAATATCTACTACAAACTACAAAGTGGAAAAGTGGGGATCCCATATTTCGGACGTACCGGTGTTACCATGGTCCCAACCTCAAGATGCGATGCACACTGACCGTCCGATTCATCGAGACTAATCCATGTCAATTCACTTCTTCTCATTGTACTAAAGATGGTACAACTTACTTCTCAAAAAAAAAAAAATAAGAAAAGAAAGAATGGTACAACTTGCAACAAATTGAGGACGATGAATTTTGTGTTTAAGTCTTATGAAAGTAATTTTGTTAAGGATAATTGATACAATCCCGACTCAAACTCGACTATGAGTCGGTAAATATTGCAATATCTGTTGATAATAATTATTTATCAACTGAACAATTAAATATAAATATCAGAAATAACAATAAATTAATATTTGCATAACAATATAGTTTTTGTATACAAAAAGAAAAAAAGAAAAAGGGAACACATGATCAACATTGATGATTAGCTGCATAAATATTTTTTTTTACAATATTATTATATTGTCACATGCAAATTCCATAGTGAAAGAGTAGAGTTCAAAACAAGATTGGCCTAGATAGGGTTGCTAGCTAGGTAAGAGGTCATTTCTTCACTCCCATGTGAGTATGCGACAAAATAGATTTTCTTTCATGGTACTATTAATTATTTTACAATCATAGCCATGTTAATATAGTAGTTAGTATACACTTAAATTTATTAAATTTAATTATTAAAATTTTGATGAGTTAGCTCTTTTAAAGCTCCCAACAGACACTACACGAATAAATATTCTACTTTTTTTTTTAGAGGCTAAATATTCTACTTGGAATATGCAACGACATGTCGTTGTACGTAGGCAAATATAATTAAGTCTCACCATTTACTAATTGATATAAGTATATAATTGTGTAAATTTAACTTGCAATATCAATATTATTAAAAACATATTGATCACTATATAATAGTAAAAGAACTTGAAGGTCATCATCAAATTCATTTGGATTGTTTATTGCAAGATAGTATTTTATTATCATTGAATCTTCATTCATTCTGTTCTAGATAAGCGGACTTCGGAAAGTTCAATTATACATTAAAATTTTCCAATGACTTCTGTAAATGTAAATTATAAAGGTTGATCTCGGGTTTCTATTGCTTAAATCTTTGCTAAAATGATAAGAAGGAATGATCAATTATGCAATAAGGGATTCAAATATTATATTATGTAAACAAAATTATGTAATTAATTCAAAGATCATGAAAAGGGTCAAATTAAAAGATTTGTTGAAATGTTTATAGATTGAAGGTCGAAAGATAGACAAAAGACATACATATATATATACATGGAGTAGAAGACAGATTTCCTTTGCAAGAATGCTTTACCAAAAAAGAAAACATAAAGATCCAAGAATTCAAACACAGCTAGAAAAAAAGACCCTTTTTGGAATTCATAATTGTTTTTAACTTTAAAAAAGAACCCTAGCTTTCGGACAACAAACCATATATATCAAACTTTTCACTTTCCTTCTTAATTGCCCCCTTTCTCTGTCTGTGGAAACGAGCCCTGTCCAAACCCTGCATGCGGATTACACACACACCACACACACTTATATACATATAATATATATATATATATATACATGTGTGTGTCAGTCAGTCAGTGTGTGTGTGAGAGAAGTTTAGGGCTTAGAAGTACTATATATACACCATTTACATTCATAAAAATCATAAGCTCGCACCACAAAACACACAATGTATGTGACTGTGTGTGCAAATATATATACAACGTAAACAGCCTTCTTAGCTTAGAACACAATCAAGATTTGCTATCGAAATTTAGCCAATCTGTAGTTTTCTGCATAATTGTGGTGATGGATAGAGAAGATTTAGAGCTTCAATGGCGTTACTCATCATCAAATTCGAGCCACAGTCAAGCTTCATTATTCAAATTTCGCGACGTGGGATGATTCATTGTTCGATCAAGATGATACTTAGAGAATGATCCCACGTCGCGTATATGCAAAGGGGAATCAAGCGCTCATGGTCCGATCCATTAATTACTACTTAATTAGTTTCTATCTTGATTTTGTGCTGATTTCTTAGTTTTTGTACTGTCGAATAGTTTTTGCATTTGTGTTGAATTTTTAGTTTTTATCATAATTTAAGTCTCGGTAGTGAAATTTAAGTTGTAGCTTAATCATATGAGGATGTAGAATTTTTTTTAATTTTGTTAAAGGTGTGGGGTTTGATTAATCTACTTTGGTTTGAGAATAGTTTCGTTCTTATATCATTAATTAATATTGGAATTCTATGCAGTATTTCTTTTTTTTTTCTTTTTTTGTAGTTGAACGCAGCATTAGTTTTGATATATAACAGTTTTTTTCATATCTTTTATCACACTAAGGATTTTTTTTTAATTTATTTTTGACAAATATAACGGATGAGATCCTCTGTCTCCAACTTATATCCCATTTTTTGTGTCCCACTATTATTTTCACTATTTTAAAATTATTTATTCAGAAATAAAATTTTAGTAATATATAATGAATCTAAATTAATATTATTATAAAAACTTGAAATTTAAAAAATATTATACACCCTAATTTGGAATAATGAACCATAATAATTAATTAATAATTTAAAAAATATAAATTAAATATAAAAATAATATATAAACCCTATTTGGATGGATGAACCCTAGCTAATAATTGTAAAATTATTCTAATATATTATAGATCAAAATTGAAGAAAAAAATGACAAAAAAGTAATTAGAAGGTGCAATATAATGTTATTGATTTAACTATTAACTTTAAAAATTAGTTAACGTCAAGCTAATTTTGTGGCTCACAAACTCGCGTATTTTTAAGGATTATCATAGTTCGTATGTTTGGGATGAACTTCCATTCGTTTGGGGATCTTCTCCTTTTTGCTATCCTTCTGTTCTTAATAAAGATGACCCGTCTTTTCTTAAAAAAAAAAAAAAAAAAAAAGTCATTTGTATATTTTTCTTGGGTTTTTATAATTGTTGGAAAATAGACAACTTGATTCTCCATTGTTCTGTGCTTTTCGGTTATGCAATATATCTCCACATTTATACTTATTTAAAACATTTTTCAGCTCATATATATATAGTTCTCCATTTTCTATTAAAAAAAGAAAAAAGAAAGAAAAAAAAAGAAGAATGAAGGAAATGGGGGTATATCTATAGTCCAAACAAAGAGGAAACATGCATGATTAATTTAGCGCTTACTAAAATGTGAAAAAAATAAAGTTATGATATGATATTTTATGCTTGGCTTGCTTGACTATCAATCATCATTATAGTTTTCTCATTACTTATTATATAGTGATCATCATTATTTTCACTAATCCTTGTTTGGCTCTCCTTTCCAAAGAATGATTAGACCAACCTCGTATCGTTTCATTGGTTTTTTGTGTACATAAAAAATTCGGATAAATGATCTTGAAATTTAAAATATTGAATATAAGGATATATATAGAGTATTTATTTATGTGTATCCAGTATGATGATAGTGTGTACCCTCATAACCAGTTTTGAGTGCATGTATAACACAAAACCACTTTGACTTTTGACTTTCCAAATTATATCTATTGTGACACTTTCTTAAAATGTGTCTTATTTGTGTGGAAATGGGGAAAAATTGACTAGTTAATCAAAATCATATAAAATCATGTATTTACCCTCCTATTTTAGCTATTTAAAATGATAGCTACGTATTTCTTTATTACATATTTTGCTAATCGATCCTACGCTTCAAAATTGGTATAAGAGCCTTAGGTTTATCTGGGAATTATATTTTATTTATTACTTTAAGTATTATCCTAACGGAGGAGACATCAAGAAAAACATGGATCCGGACAATTGTCCGAGATGCGAAGGTTACAGGAATTATCTCCATGATTTGGAGGTACAGAAAACAAGAACCTGCATCGCATTAGCAACTGAAAAGAGAATTCCACTCGCAAAGACTAAGAGTGGATTGTGAATCTATTATCTCTTGCCACCAAGAGATGAGAAGAAGAGAAAACTTCCTCGAGGAGTTGAAGTATCTCCATCTAAGGACGGAGTACGTGATGAAAGAAAACCATCAGAACCATACTGACTGATGGACCTAGAAGGATGTACAAGGTATGGACATTTCCAGAAATGTCTCCAAATCTTGGAGAAAAGAAGGACAAGATACCAGAGTGTGCTAACACACTGGAGAATGTAGTTGGATATCCTAATCCAACAAAACCAGGAGAAAGAATTAATTGATTCCTGCCTCCAAGGAATCAAAAGAAAAGAAGATCTTCTCCATAGTTGTATCCTCCTTGAATGAGAGATAGAACATGCTATGAGAAGAGATCATTGGATCCATCTGGAAATAAATTGGAATTAGCTCTGATGGAACCAAAGAAAGATAAAGGAGTATCATCTACTATTTTATATCAAGAGATTACTCCAGATTCATCCAAGATATCGGAAGATCTGAGAGAAATACAAAAGACAGTACAACATTATGGCGATAGCCTGTATGGTGTACCTCACGATCTTTATAAGATTGCTATGAAACGGGATGAAATTTACAACATCCTGAAGGAGATCCAATCACGGATCGAAAAACTGGAGCAACAACCTCGTTCCAGTCAAGGGAGAAATCCTTTTGGTAATGAACTCACTTATCCATTTCCAGTGGGAGAAACCAAAAAGGATCCCAACATGGAGGCCTTGAAAAGAATGATTCGAGAAAGAAAAGGATGAATAATCTTGAAAGAATCAAGCTTGACGACCTCCAAGAGTTAGCAGAATCTTTTGCTAACATGACGATGGTGGATTTAAAAATGAACCAGAATGTGGTCCAAAATCCACAGCCGGTGAATCAACTTCCACCAGGAGCCATTATTGGAAATCAACAAGATTTCAAAATGCACCCGGAGCCATTAATGCTGTCCAGGATTTTCAGACTGGAGCAAGGTATGATCAACATACCCCAAATGATGCATACATGGCAGCAAGAAGGACAAGGGCAAGAAGGCCGCATCCAAAGGTACAAGATACACCTTATGGAAAGGTAACCCTGGATCCTATCCATCCCTACGGAGTAATGCTCGACCTTGATGAAGTAAATTTCAGAGATCGAGAATCCGTTATTGATGAGTGGATGTCAGTCCTGAGAATTGCAGCAGCAACTCTCGATTTAAACAAGAAAGGATTCGTAAGAATTCTCGAAATGAGTCTTGCAGGAATTGTCAAGATAGCATGAGAATTCTTTCCTGTGGACATCAAGAATTCATGTTTTGAGAGTGACAACTATACAGAACATGTCCAGAATATGGCAATGCTTTTTAAAAACTATTTTCTGGGAGAAGGATATTTCGAAGGATTTGATCAAGAAAAGAGGAAGAAATACTTGATGGCATTGTATAATCTAAGACTTGCAGTCCTAGATCAACAATCGCTTAACAAGTTTCTACAGCTCTTTACTCTTTATCAACATCAATCTAAAGTTGATGATAGAGTTGCACTGGAAATTTTCTTTCTAAAATTTCCAAGCCCATAGAAAGAGATGCTGATTCGGGATTATGAACCAGGAGATCCTGAGAACGTCGCAAGAAGGATGTCATATGTACATCGGAAGCTCTCAGAGTGGTGTCAACAAGCAACAGCTCTGAGGAACATGAAGAAACTGAGGAGAATTAACAAATTCGCTCCTCTAAACTGTGATGACAATGATCTGCCAACGATTATTGGAGGAGAACCACCGAGGCTGAAGAAAAGCAAGAAAAATAGGTTTCAGCCCTATTATAAAGGTGGAGATCAAAAAAAAAATTCTTGGAAACCAAGAACCAGATGGTCAAGACAGAAGGTCAGATCTTACAAATCAGGCCAAAGAAGTGGACCATCAAGGAATAGGTATCCTTTCCGAGGAGATAATAAATCCCAAGGAAGGACACCCGCCAAGAAAACTTTCAGGAGAACTCACACTAGAGTTAATGAAAGTTTCAAGGATTGCAACTGCTGGACGTGCGGTGCGAAGAGAAGAGGTGCGAAGATGCCATCTACTACCAAGAACTGATACAAGTATATCAGTTCGAAGATATACCCTCAGATGAGAGTATATATGAACAGGAAGAAGTCTTTAGCGAAGGAGATTCAGAATGGTCTGATGGAACTAGATCGGAGTCAGACTGATCCAGAGATTGTTCATCAGGAAAAAAAGGACAGGACAGGATTCTCCAGTCACACAACTCTCTCTCAAAGTCTGATTGACAAAATCATGAAGAAGAGTCTGAATATACAAAAGTATCAAGGCTTTTCACCAAACAACATAGATCAAGTTCTAAGGAACTTTAATCTAAGGAGCAGAAAACAACAAATCGTCTATGGAATTTCTAGACGAGAAATGTCGCTTCCTATAGAGCTTACAGGGAATCAAGTGGAGATGCAGTTGATTCCAGCTAGTGACATCAGGGAAGATCTATCAAAGATGAAGCCTGAAGTCGCTGAAAAGATGAACTGGATCCATATTGGAGCAATCCAGTTAATGTTAAAATCGGCTCTCTTTATCGGAGTTCACACGCCGATCGATATCGCTATATGCGACAAAAGAGTTAGAAACCTGAAAGATTCCGTATTGGGAACAATTGCGGGAGACCTCTGTGCAGGACAAGTAGTGGGAATAATTTATCCAAAGATTGCTTACAATCTTAATGATACCCATTTCAGCAAAGCCCTGACGCTTTATCAGGACTTTAAACGCAAGGATTTACTGGAGGAAGGAAATAGGCCTTACTCCATTACTTATCAGGTATCATATGCTCTTTCCAACTCACATCACACTGAGTTATTTCTGGGAAAGAAGTTCATTGAGATACCAGATATCTTCAACAAGGTGACAACAGCTGTTTGTCCCGATAGAGTGGAAATTGCTCGGTTCAGGAATGTTGATATTCAAATCCGAGATAGAGAAGTCATGAGACACGACCAAAGTCTCAGGATAACTTCAGGAAGATTATCCTTCCAAGGAGACAGAATTATGTCTTTGCCATATGGGAGGAGTCGGAGCCTCATTCGAGAAGCACACCCTCAAACATCTCAGAGTAACAAAGTTCTAGTAAATCTGAAATGTCCCGAGGGATGGAGAGAAGTGATAGTAAAATTTGACACTACAAGGTGGGAAACCAACTTCCCTTGTAATGTTCTTTACTATCTACAGCAGTCGGAGATCAATCATTACAAAGGTACCTTGGAAATTGGGGGACAAGTGATGGAGATCAAAGGCAGAGCCGGAAGAGAAGCAGTTTTGCTTTTGGGTTTGGATTTTCTTGAGGATCACAAACCTTGGGCAAATAAATAAGATGGAATGGAAATCACGATTAATGGAAGAAAAATATTAATCGAATGACAAGTCAATTCTCCATATACATCTCTATAGGGATGATATATGAAAAATATAAAGCAGAATATTTTGCTGCTTATATTGATTCAGGTGCAGGAATTTGTACTGCAAAACGAAGAGTCTTCCCAGCAGAGGTAGAAGATGATTTACCCCAAATTGCAGGAAGAGATTTCTCCAAGAAAATTTTGCTCTTGGCTAAAGGAGTAAAAGAAACGGAAATTCTGATTGGCGGAGCCAGAGGAACACATTGGTATAAGGTTAAAACTCCACCAATTTATTTCCATGATACATGTGCAGATATTCTGTTGGGAAACAATTTCCTACAGATGTTCAAAAGATATATGCAGGATAATGAAAAGAGGCAATTGGTGTTTACAACCATTTGCGATCACAAAATCATTGTCCAGAGGCTCAAAGGAGCTTTTAATCGCCAGATACCATTGAGTTTTCGCAGCAAGCGTGGTGATGAAGGAAAACTTCGGCACCCAAAAATGAAGGATCAAAGGAGATTCAGCGAAGCAGTGCTAAGCTGTATTAGGGATAAGGATCTCAATGATGAAGAGGTCCAGATTCTCAAAGCATCTTTAATATCTCATCAAGATATTAAAGAAGAGATGCAGGTGTCCCTAGAAGATGTCAAAAGAAAGATTAAAAGGAATTACAATGAGAATCCTATGGCATGGTGGGACAGAAACAAGCTCAAAGCTACCTTGAAGGTAAAGCCAGAAAAGGAGTATGAGTTTGTTAGATACAGACCAATCCTGATGAACCTCAAAGATCAACAGGATATGGAGGAGATAATCAAGGAATACCTTGATTTAAAATTGATCGAACCAGGGAACTCGCCTTACAGCAGTCCCGGATTTCTGGTAAGGAATCATGAGGAGATCAAATGAGGTAAACCCAGACTAGTTATTAATTACAAATGAATTAATGATATTCTGGAATTTGATGGATATTTTATCCCTAGTAGGGAACACCTTATTAACTGCATTAGAAATGCTAAGGTATTCTCTAAGTTTGATTGCAAGTCAGGTTTCTACCAGATTCGCATGGAAGAAGGGAGTAAGAAGTTTATAGCCTTCTCTACTCCACAAGGGCATTATGTTTGGAAAGTAATGCCAATGGGGTTAGCTAATGCGCCTCAAATATTTCAGAGAAAGATGGATAATCTGTTTAAAGATTATTTTTCTATTATGTTCGTCTATATTGATGATATTTTAATAGCATAAAAAAATATGGAAGAACATATCAAACATCTTGAGATCTTTGCAGATGTTTGTTATAAAGAAGGTTTAGTACTGTCTGAAAAGAAGGCAGTCGTGGCAACTCGGAAAATGGAATTTCTGGGTATCGAGATTGATGAAGCAGGAATTATTCTGCAGGACCATATTGTTCAGAAGGTCCAGAATTTTCCTGAAGATCTAAAGGAAAATAAACAACTTCAGAGTTTCTTGAGAGTTGTTAATTTCGCAGGACCATTTATCAAAGATCTCGCAAAACATAGAAAAGTTTTCAGTACATTACTGAAAAATGATGTTCCGTTTATCTGGACAGAAGAACATCGACAGGGTATGAAGGAGTTAAAAGAGGTTTGCAGAAATCTCCCAAAACTCTCGATACCACAGGACAAAGATGACTTGGTCCTGTACACAGACGCAAGTGATTATTGGTGGGCAGCAGTCTTAACCAAGATTACTCCTAATGGAGAAGAACCCTGCAGATACTGTAGTGGTTTATTCTCAGATGATGAGGCCGTGCGATGGCACACCAACGAAAAAGAATTCTTTACAGTCCGAAAGGCTTTTAAAAAATGGCCTTTATTTTTATTAGCAAAGAAATTTACTTTGAAAGTTGATAACACACAGGTTAAGGCTTTCTTAAGAAACAAGATTGAATCTAAGCCTGAAAAGGCTAGATTAATTAGATGGCAAGTTGAATGCCAATATTATATTTATGATATTGTCGTTTTGAAATCTCACGAAAATGTTCTTGCAGATTTCCTAACAAGAGATTGAGCAAACTGATGTGAACTCCATTCTATTGGCCCATAGACATCTTAGAGAGAATTTGGAGATGTTAACGGGAGAGTGGGACGAGTGCATTCTGAACGCTGAACAAGCAGGAAGATTGCAGACTCTCGACAAGACGAAAGTCACCGAGAGAATACGAGCTTGCATATGGTCTCAGGGGCAACTCTGGGCTGCATGCCAAACACCAATCCTTCGGGTGGCCAAAGATCCTTTGGTAAAAGAAGAGTTTCGAGTACAGGGCTCTAAACCTGTAGCAGATGATTCAAATACCTCTTGCCCGCGTTCTAAGGTGGTGGTATCTTCGGAACCATTGCCCCAAGAAAAAGATGATACTCAGGGTCACACTCTGAACTATCATGTCAACCCAGCACCTCTGGGGAAAAAATAGGGAGAGATTAATCTTAGGCCGATGACTGGCATTTCCAAGATTAATACTGATAAAATTGAAGTTTCTTCTTTGTAGCAGATATATCAAGCTAGCAGGGAGAAACTCAATACGAGAACTGGAATCAACCCAAAAAAATAAGGGTTGATGTCTCGGGGAAATATCCTCGGGTGTGGATGATGCCAAATTCAGATCCACACGAAGTCAAAAGATGGTATGAATTCGGAGCACTAGCTTCAGTTTATACCACATCTCCATCATTCGCCGAAATCAAGAATCTATCCAAGTGGATTCAAGAAGCGGTGTATGATACCTGGGCTAACAATCCACAACTTTGTTAATCACAAGAAAGGGACCTCACCGCTCCGAAAGTTGGTTGTCTTCATACAATAATAGAAGACAATGGAGGACCCATTCACGTGGATGCAAGCTGGCCAAGGATAAGAGCATCCAAGGCAATAATGCAGGATGGAGGCCTTTCAGACCTCTATATAAACCAGGATTGAGGAGAGCAGAAGGCATCAGAAATCCTCTACACCATCTCTGCTCTCTCCAAAATAAAATTGTTATAGTTCCTAGTTTTATATAGTATAGTTTATGTATTTCAATTCCGCTACCATAGGTAGCTAAACAAGTCTGTCTCCTCCTTAAAGGAGATATACTTATGTTGTAATAAATATTATATAATTCCTAAATAAAAATTTGGGCTTTTGTTCATCCCTTCCATTATATTATTTTCTTTGTGTACCGACCGAAAACCCTACGCCCCCGGGTAGGAAACGAACGAGGGCTGTGTTGTGTGCTGCTGAAGGAGTCTGCGTCTGGAAACCATCGGTTGCGATCGTGTGGTTGGACGAGGTCCCTAAAACTTCCGGCGGAAATACCCGGCAGCATTCCGGTCAAAAAAGGTATGAAGTTGGTATACGTAGAATTTATTTATACGGAAGTGTGATGGGCCTGATAGTATTGCATGATTTATCTCCAAATTGAAAAGTTGAATTGATAAATCGGAGTATGTAATGAAGAAATTCAGTAGAAGGGTAAAAAAAAATAAAAAATAAAAAATTTGACGCATATTGTATGATTATAAGGTTGACTAGTTTATATCAATATTTTCCCTTATTTTATACAATATTTTATACACAAAAATGGATATAATAATAATTTTGGTGGGTCAATGGGTACTGCTTATACACACCATCAAAAGTGGTCGTAGGAGGTACACACTATCTCGATACTGGCTAGAATGAATTTCCTCTCATAAATATATATATATATATATATATATATATATATATATATATATACACTGATTAATCTCATACTTTTTTTTGTACTTCATATCGGGTGCATTTGAATTTATGATTATATACGAAAAACAATGGTGCCACCCAGTTGAAATTTAAAAGTGAATATATTTAGTGAACATTAATTTCTATATTGACATGACAAATTTTTAAAAAATTCCTTTAAAACGGGAGCAATATCCGATGCCACTTCTTTTAGCTGCCTCACCATTCATGATTTCTATTCGTTGATTTTTTAAAGTAATATTTAAGCATAATTTAAAAAGGTAAATGTTTTACTGATAATTTTATTAGTACACCTGTACACGCGTAAAATTAATATTTATTACTTTGGTGCATGAAGCATTAGATAAACATATTATATTGCAATATTATATCCAAATTATCTAACTCACAAAGTAATTTATTTATTTATTTATTTATATGTATATATGATTAATTTTTTCACTTGAGATATTTCAATTAATATATAATATTAAAAAATTAAAAATTCATAATCAAGTTGGCCGTCTCAGTCTCTTATACAATACAAAATTAATGAAGCTGCCAAACTTGTCCCTTCCAATTATTCAAATCGTCGGCGCTGTTTTTTCAGATGCTAAATTAAATGAAAGACTTTTTTAAACTCTAATTATCTACTTTATTTCTTTAAAAATAAATTAATCCTATATTTTTCTTTCAGCGAATTAATCATCAACGGAAATTTAAGGCCATGAAATTCAAAACCTTGATATCCCTTAATGGAAGTCAAGGATCGATTCTCATAGTAAAAATTTAGTTACGAAATAATTCTTGAAAATACATATATCAGAGATTTTGTACCTGTCTTTGTGAAGGTACTTGTATAGTTGTATTATGATTTTAATTTGAGAAAGATGAATAGTGTGAGGGCCGACATGGTACGAAATTCAAATTATATTTTTCTTCATTATGATAAAGGAACTATGGTAGGTATATTAAATTAAACTATAAATAGTAGTATTTTTTTTTTGAGGGAACTATAAATAGTACTCCCTCCGTCTTAGGTTAGTGTGGTTTAACTAATATTTTATACCTTACAATAAATCAAACATGCACCACACTTTTGGGGGACGGAGGGAGTAGTATTGTTTTTCCTATTTTAATTACAGAAAATGAATATTACTCCCTCCGTCCCAATAGCAAAGTCTCATTTCTTTTGGGCACGGTTATTAAGAAACAAGAGTAAAAAGATAAAAAGTAGTATGTCCCAAGCCTTTTGAAGAGTTAATTATTTCCATTTTTAGAATGTGACCTTGCTATTGGGACAGACGAAAAAGAAAATAGGAACATTACTATTGGGACAGAGGTTGTACATCTTATTTGTCTACCTGTTAGTATTAATTAATAAATAATACTAAACCTTTTGGGTCAAGCTACCTAGTTTATTTATGGATCTAAGAAGGTAAGCCCATTCTGTAACTTTTGACTACTATGTGGGCAAATTAGTCCTTTTATGTTTCCTGGCCCATTGCTACTGATGAAATTCTCAATTAGCTCTAGCTCTATGATAAAGCTCACCGGTGAAAGATATTCACTACAAAAATAAATATATAAATAAATATCTCCAACATTTTCCTTTGCTTTGTCATCTTTTAAAATACTGATAGTGATAGGTCTACCTAGGTCAGTATATTCTTTTCCAATACTATATTATATTGTATGATAAATACTAAATATTTATAAATTGTCTATCCCACTACGTTCAAAGGATGAAATTCTTATGAAAAATAGATGCTTGATCTCTTTAATAAAATATTAATAATATTCTCTCTTTACATATGCAAGTGTAGAGACCTAAGAAAATATTGATTATGTTATTTATTATTATTTTTTATAATGAGGAAATCCATAATAGCTATCCGAAATTTCTTCTGAATAATTTCTACTTTTATATAATAGTCTTCAAATCAAACACAAAAAACAAATGATATTAAGAAATCAACTCGACCCATAACGAGTCGACGATCAATGTAATTATTTTAACTCCACGAGTACTTCGTCCAGTCTTATACCTTTTCCCTCTTCATCTTAAAAAGAGAAGTCCCACCACGATCTTTCATATTTTGTTTTTTTGCCCTTTTTGTGCATGAATATTTTTTATTTGCTAAAATATAAAAAAATAATAATAAATGGCCCACGATATAATGCTTCATTAATATTTAATATTTATACAGTTGCCATCCTTGACAATAATATATAATTAAGTAGCTGGTCCAACGTGTTTGCTAGTGCCAGTGTCTTTGTTGGCTTGTCCAATTACTAAACTTTTTCTTATTACCAACTTAATTTAGGTATACAACATACTTTTAGCTTAATTTATTCATCAATTTTTTTTAATATACACTTGTCTAACCTTTTCCTTTATTTGTTTATTATATATATATACTATATGTATGTAATCAAACATCATTGATTTATTTTTTAACTATTCGTCTTAGCTAGATTGATGGTATTTGAATTTATGACCTATTAACTACGAAATTGTTTATTTCACTTGTTCAGACTACTTACAATTAAATAATACTAATAATTCTATGCATTAATATCATGAATATACTGTTGTAGATGTATTAAATGTAAGATGATTCTTGGCCACGATTTTTTTTTTTTTTGAGAATTTGGCTGAGACTTAATAATTATAGTGACACTTTTTGCATTAAAGTACCAAAGTTGTGTAGTCAATTATCTTTCATGTATGTTTGGATTATATAAAAGCGCGTAAGTTTGGTTATTTGTAAACCACATTTTATGTGATGTAACCATTTTTTCTATATTTAGAAACTTTAGATTGTGTGAGATCGATTTCTGAATAGAATGATTTCTTCTCCTGCGAAACTCAAATTCTTAAAGTAAAGCAAGAAATGACAATTAACTCAAATTAGAACATGGAAGACCAAATAGTGTGTATACACGTGTGTGTGTGTGTGACAATTAAATAATGCTTCAATTTTTACATTGACACGATTACATAATATTGGGTTCGGGCTCCACCAAATTACTCACGCCTACATCAATTCAAAGTTATAGTAAGTGTAAAAAAAATCAACTAATGTGACTTGGTTCCATATATATTTTTTACGACCATTCCCCTATAACTAGGCCTAGTAAAATCTCATTAAAAGTTGAGAAAAATCAATTTAGACAAGAACCAACATGGAATACTGTCCACACTAATAAATAAAAAATTGTGTAAAGAATTATGCTGAAAAGGAAAAAAAATTAATAAATTTGTCACCTTCTTTCAAGTACTAATAAAGTATAATAATTTTTTTAGAAGTTCCACGTGTCAGATAGCTATTTATTAGCTTTTGTGTGTCAAGAAAGCATTACTACGTCAAGCCAAAATGTATTGGTTTTCTTCAGACCACAAGACTAGATTTTACTGTTTAGTCTCTTAGTACACCCCTTCTCTCTACTCTGCCTTTTCTTCTCACTCTAACATTACAATCCTTAAATTCTGTCACAAAAATTATTGCTTGTTAGATTCTTGAGAGTTGAGGAAGTTACTGCTACTGCCTTTTCTTTTTCTAGTTTCCTCCCGTCTTTTTCATTATTGGGGGAGAATAACCAGACAAATAACAATCCCTTTTTCAAGAAAAGTAAGGTGGAAAATGGATGTGGATTTCTGGGCTGCAAGAATTCAGAGGCATATCCCTTCTGTCCAATCTTCTAGGCTTGGAACCTCTGGTAAATTATCTTGTGTCCTAAATTTAGTTTCTTGAATAGTGTCAGAAATTCTGATTTGTGTTTAGGATTTTTTTGTGGATTGGATGTTTTTGTCTGAAAAATAACATGTCTTTACTTCAATTAGTTCATCCTTTTTATGTTGTCCATTTTGGCTTTACATTACTGATCTATTTTCTATCTCAAAATCTGGGAGTTCTTCAGCAATGGACTTTTATGGATTAACTGCTAGTCATTTTGGCTTGATGCGGTGGAGTGGGGTGGGTGGGGGTAGGGGTAGGGGGTGGGGGTGGGGGGTTGTTCTTGTTCTCTACAATAATGCCATTGAAGAAGGTATCTTTGAGGAACAAAGAAAATCTAAAAAGGCCCTTTTAGGGGTTAACAGCTAATCAAAATTTTTATGTTGGAATGAAGTAGGACTAGTTTTGCTTGGCACGGTGAATCTATGTAATTATGTTCCTAATAATCGAATAATAATGATGATTGTTCGATTTTAAATTAGGTAATCATACACTGATTGAAGATGAAGGGGGTGATGAAGTGAGAGCTTGGTTCCCTTGCCCTTTCTGTTATGTTGAAATCGAGCTTCCTATGCTTTGCGTCCATCTTCAAGACGAGCACTGCTTTGCCCTGAAAAACGCGGTAATGGCTGCTCCTTTTACGCGTTTTTCTTGCTGTTTCTTGTGTCTAGGAGTTTTTACTGATTCATGTTCATTATATAAAATCAAAACCTTCTTTTAATCTATATACTTATGATTGAATAAATTCTCTTTTGCAGGTTTGTCCCATATGTGCAGCAAACTTGGGTAGAGATGCAATTAATCATTTTGCCGCACAGCATGCACATTCTATTAAGGTTAGATTTTGATTCTTTGATATTGTTTATGAACAA
This sequence comes from Agastache rugosa, assembly GCA_031470985.1. NCBI lineage: Eukaryota > Viridiplantae > Streptophyta > Magnoliopsida > Lamiales > Lamiaceae > Agastache > Agastache rugosa. The sequence continues at coordinate 32,826,726 of CM062605.1, forward strand.
TATGAAATGTGAAGAATGAGTAACAAGGTTGTATCTATATCTTCGTCTCAGAGGAGGAAAAAGTCCCAGAAGTCGGGATTCTGGAGCAATGCATCCTCGAATATCATCAAAGACTTGAGGGAATTGAGTTCGTTTCTTGGTTCTAATTCATCACTGAATGGTTTAGGCAGTGGGAATGAAGCTGCTCCTGATTCACTCGCGCCATTTCTATGTAACGTGCCTCTAGCAGTCCGTAAAGACAGTCAGAAAGACGAAGCTTGTGTTGCTGCTACGAGTGATGCAGAAGGGTAAGTCTTTTAGATCTCTTGTGACATTCTGCATCTCTCTTAGCAGCAACATGATATTGTCTTAATTTGTTGATTTTTCTAAAAAGCATGCTTAATTTGCATTGTTAACTTGAAACTGGGTTTCATGCAGCAGATTGAAATGTAAATTCTTGGATTATCAATTGAATTTTCTGGCAGAAGTAAAGCTAAAATCTTGTGATTATTAAATTAAAGTTGATCTTAAAAAGATGGCTCTGGATTCTGATTTTCAGTTGCAACTCATTTAGTTCAAGATATGGTCTCTTCATCTGTGGTTTCTACTCATAATCCCAACTGTCATTACGTTGAGTTTTAGACACGACTTATGAACGTTTCAATATGTTCTTGCAACAGCAGAACGTCGTGTATGGATGAAGACGAACAACACAACTACGAGGAGACGAGGCAACGCGTTGCATTCATTCAAGACCTTATTTTCTCCACCATTTTTTAAGCACTTGTGGAGCTGCTCCATGGAGAGAGAGAGAAGATCAGAAATGTTGCTTCAGGTTTTACAACTGGTGCATGGTTTCTGAATATCAAATTGCTGTAAGCTTATGATTATGCCTCAAAAATATCAAAATTTGTAATAGAATGTCCCCAGCCATTATAATTGTAATATTTACTCAGAATATGATGTAATATTAAGCTGTATCTCAGCTGCTGAGCTATTTAACAGATTTTCACCTTCTCTGCTTCACACACTTTATTTTTAATTTAGGCAAATTCCATGTCTATTATAGAAATCCCCAAAATTATCAAATTTCAAAAAGATTTAAGCAACAGAAAATCCTTAATACATGCATGATGCATATAACTTGTATGAAATTCAAGACATGAAGTACAATAATCTATCAATAACCTAAATTATCAAGGAGAAGAAATATGTCAGGCAACAAATACAGAAAATACGAACAACAAGAAACCAATCAAAAACATAAATTCAAGTTTTCAGAGAAACAGAAATGCAAGTAAAACAGCATCAAACTAATTCCATATTAAATCTAGATTAACTACAGCAATCCTACATAGAAATCTTTCAAATTGTCATATTTGAAAGATTTAAGCAACAGATAATCCTTATAACATGCATATAACCAAGTCATACAAATACCAAGAAAGCCATCACAAAAAAGATTAAACAACCAATAACCTATCCATAACCTAAATCATCAAGAACAAAAAATGCATAAACATGCGAGGCAACAACATTGCATTCAGCAGCCATCACAATAAAGATGAAACTGCCAAGCAGAAGCTCGAATTTATTTCAACAATCCCACGACGTACACGACTATTGCATACTGCATACAATCAAGATCATGATCATGAGATCATCAATTCAAGTTCTCAGAGAAATAGCAATGCAATTGAAACAGCATCAAACTAAGATCACATACTGCATACAAGAAGCTTCTTATAACCTCAATATTAGTGGCTAAACAAAAGTAAAACATTTTGATTGAATCATCACAGCAATGTTCTTGAGCTAAACTAAAATAATACACTAATGCATAAACAAAAGTAGCCCAAAACACCTCCATCCATATACCACAATTTGATCAAAACACATTCCAGAGCAGAGGCATAACCAAGAATTTCACAAAATTAGGCATACATTCTCAGCAAAAGCTCGCCTTCTTCTTCTTCTCCGTTCCATTACTCGAGGATTTGTTGAATGACACCGGCACCTACAGTCTTTCCGCCTTCCCTGATAGCAAATCTCATCCCCTGCTCACAGGCAATGGGAGTAATCAGCTCAACCTCCATCTTCACACGATCACCGGGCATCACCATCTTCGACTCCTCATCCTTGTCGTTCATGATCGAATTCACCTTCCCGGTCACATCCGTCGTCCTCATGTAGAACTGCGGCCTGTAACCTGCAAAGAAGGGAGAATGCCTCCCTCCCTCCTCCTTCTTCAGCACATAAACAACGGCCAAGAATTTATTATGGGGAGTAATCGTTCCTGGCTTTGCCAAAACCATCCCTCTCTGAATGTCAGCCTTCTGAATTCCTCTCAACAGCAACCCTACATTATCTCCGGCCATGGCGTCGTCCAAGGTTTTCTGAAACATCTCAACACCTGTAACGGTGGTGCTCCTAGTCTCCCTCAACCCTACAAGATCGACTGTGTCTCCGGTCTTAATAGCGCCTCTCTCGACTCTCCCAGTCGCCACCGTTCCTCTTCCGGTGATGGAGAAGACGTCCTCGACGGCCATTAGGAAGGGGAGATCAACTTGCCGTTGTGGGATGGGAATGTAGTTGTCGACTTCCTCCATTAGCTTATAAATCTTGTCGACCCACTCATTGTCCCCCTTCTTGATGCCGGGGGTCGACGTCAGCGCCTCCAGCGCGAGGAGGGCAGAGCCCGAGATGATCGGAATGTCGTCTCCGGGGAATTCGTGAGAGGAGAGAAGGTCTCTCACCTCCAATTCCACGAGCTGCAGAAGCTCCTCGTCGTCGACTTGGTCTTGCTTGTTCAGGAAAACGACCATGCTCGGGACTCCGACTTGCTTCGCGAGCAGAATGTGCTCTTTGGTCTGCGGCATCGGGCCGTCGGCGCCGGAGACGACGAGAATAGCGCCGTCCATCTGGGCGGCGCCGGTAATCATGTTCTTGACGTAGTCGGCGTGGCCGGGGCAGTCGACGTGGGCGTAGTGGCGATTCTCGGTCTCGTACTCGACGGTGGCGGTGTTAATTGTGATACCGCGGGCGCGCTCCTCAGGGGCGGCGTCGATTTCGTCGTATTTTTTGGGGGCGGAGCCTCCGACGGAGGCTAGGGCCATGGTGAGGGCGGCGGTGAGGGTGGTCTTGCCGTGGTCGACGTGGCCAATGGTGCCGATGTTGACGTGGGGCTTCTTGCGCTCGAATTTGCCGCGGGCGGCGCGGACGGAGAAGCGGCGGCGGGAGATGAGGGGAGTGTTGGTGGCGGCCGGGTGGAGGAAGAGGGTGGTGGTGGAGGGAGTGAAGGAGGAGGAGAGGACTATCTTGGTGGGATTTGAGGAAGTGAGAGAAGGGGTTGCGGGGAGGTATGCCAGCTTCGCGACGGCGGCGGTCGAGGCAGTGACGGAGGCCATCGTGGAGAAGAGGGTGTAGAGAGAGAGAGAGAGAGCAGAGGCGATAGATAGAGAGGGCGAGAAATGTAGAAGAAGATAGGGATTAGAGGAAGGATATAGTGAAGAGAGAGAGAGAGAGAGAGAGTGTGTGTGTGTGTTATCTGAGAGAGGAAGAAAAGAGGACCTCTCGTATAGTTCTATCCGTTTCTACCTCCTCCTCCTCTCGGATAACCCAACTGTAAACTCCAGTTGCTGGGGTATGGGGTTTCTGTGCTACTGGGCTCACATGATGACACGTGTATGGCTACGATGTAATTGAGAGTAATTACGCTATAATTGGTCAGATCGAACATCATCAACAAGCTTAATGTGATCTTTAGGGTTTTCAGATTTTTTGACTTTTAACAGTGCAAATCTATTTCATATTTACGTTGAAATGGTAATATTTCTATTTGATCTATTTATTTTTTTCCATATCAAGATCGACTGAACAATTTTTACGTTGCACTATTGTTTTATTAGTTGATATTTGGGAAAGGTTGTCGAGTATATAATTTTGCGTGAATATATTTTAGAAAATGTATATAATTTCACATATTTCAGCTGTAATAACTAATAAATCCTAGAATAAGCACTGAATTTTGCGAAAATTGTTGTGGTTTGCAAGAAGGAAAGAGATTGAAAGTGCGACCCAAAAAATTGAGTCTGCATTTGGGCCACGTTAACAAGTTGGGGACACTCTTTTCTACAAAATATTGTACATAAAAATAATAGGCCAAAAAAAAAGAGATCTAATTTATTTATTGACCAATAGAAATTTGTCAGATTCTAAATGGAATAATGATATTTCATACTATGAAATAGCATATGCTAAGAAACAAGAACAAATAGAAATGAGAAGGCAAAAGGAAAGACTCTCGGGCAAAAGGAAAGACTCTCGGCCACAAGGCAAATTTCCAGCAGATATAGCATGAAACATCAGAAACATATGCAGCGATTAATTCCTTAGAAGAAGCTGAGATTTTTAAAAATATATATATAATCAAATAATAATTATTCTGTGTACAAATGACTTCGTGTCCAAAATTCATCAGCAATCAAACATATGAGTTGATGAAGCATATACTAAACTAGCCTCCATGCATCATGAGGCACAAAAATAGCTTACAAAACCAAATAAAAACACAGGATTTCTGATCTGGAAAGTCCTCGTGTCGGATCAAAACGTGAATCTGTACAGGTATCGATGCAAGAAAAACGCATAGGGGGTTCAAACTTTTTACCAGATTAGATGGCGTGATTGTTAGGCAGCGTGACATCCAGTAATGTCCTTCACATTGTGAGCTTGTCAACGAGCTTCCTGCTGCAAGTCGAACGCATGCATATGGTTATGATACTGTAGAATCATACGCCCTTCAACAATTCGACAAGGATGTTAGAAGAGTAAGACTTCAAGACTCAAGTTATCAAGGAAGATTGATCCAACAATTCAGTTATCGAATGGCATCCCTCTATACTGAAAATTATGTTGAGATCTGTTCCCGTTGCAAATGCTAAGAACTCTGAGACGAATCTCCTCAGGGAGGTCGTTTAGAATATCTGAGATCGCTACTTCGTGTTTCTTCTTAAGTTCTTCTAGCTCCTTCTGCTGCTCATCCAGCAGATGCTCGAGCTTCTCAATTATATTCTTTACGTCGTCTGAATCATTCTCACTTGGAATCGTATTTTCATCCAAGGGTAGTGCCTCATCGTCTGATGCATCATGATCATGGTCGACATCAGCTTCCAGTTTTGCACAGCTGTCGTGATCAGAATAAGAATCACAATCCACATGCCGGAGAGGGGAACCTTCGTAAGAACTGCTATCTCTATGACCAGTAGGAGATTGATTATGTTCTTCAGACCAGCTGTCTCTAGAGACTACTGATTCTGTCAGCACCAAGTTGGAAGGGCCGGGTTTATGTGGAGAGTTTCCCGCGCTAGCTTTTGGGGAGTCAGACCAATACTTGCGCCCAGACGGCAGTCTTTCCATAACAATCGGATTGGAGAACTCGGTGGTGGTCGGAGAAGCAGGTCTAGAACCACCACCATCAAAAGGTGCTTTATTTCTGCCAGATGGTTCTCTAGGTGCCCAATCAGGAATGTGGGAATGAATTTCAGAATCAATCATTGCAGCGATAACCGAGACGTCGTGATCAGTCAAATCCAGCTCTTCAACCATTTCACTAGCGACATCAGTCGAGGTATCCATCTCAATATCAAATGGGAAGTGAATGTTCCGAATATGACCTGAGCTAATAAAGAAAACAAGATTGATTATACCCATGCCAGGACACTTTCTTGCTCTAAACAGGTATTGGATAAAGAAAGAAAAAACAAGAACCTGATGAATCTACTATGCGAAGTTTCAAGAATATAGTGTTGTGGTCTTTTCTTTGACCCTGCACCACAAAATCTCGACTTCCCTCAAACAGAGAGTCTTCATTGTGATTTTCAGCATCAAACTGGTTGGCATTATCATCTATACATATAGTGTCAGTAAAAGAGGAAGGGTGATCTCATTGCAGACAAGGAACAAAAAATGCAGACTTTACCTGCAGAGGACTGGTGTTGAGAGCGACATAGACCAAAATCATCATCTGATAGTAGAAATGGGTCCATCAATAGTTCTTTGGCTGACATTCGTTCCGAGACCTTTGCAGTGCATTTCTCTATAAATTTCCGGACTTCATGATCCTTTACTTTTCCTAATGACGCAGGCTTGACTCCCTTCAACAAGCAGAAAATTGATAAAAGGTCAGTTCTATGGGGCAAGAAATAAAAAGGTAAGATAAGCATTATTCAGCTTTCATCTATATACATCAGAAACTCCACGATTTAATTATATATCGAGAAAAACATAACCTGCTCTTTCAACAGTCAGATTTTCAGAGAGAATATTAGTAAATAAAGTTTGAAACAGCTAAAAAATAAATTGATAATTTGAAGAGGATATATTTCTAATAATGACCAGAATAAGAATAGAAAAATTACCTACATAATATGCAGAAATATGTTCTCACAGCCAAACAAACTCAAAGAGATTCCATCAATAATGCATCATTCAAGAGGATACAAGTATACTGGATCATTTGTAAATAAATGTAGGCTGTTAATTGAAGTGAAGAGTAACTTACTGCAGTCACTTTCTTATATATCTGAGCAGCATTGGCACATTCGATATATGGATACTCAAGAGTCACTAGCTCCAGCAAACACATGCCAAAGGCATATATATCAACGAGTTCATTATATTCCTCCTCATAAAGCTCTGGAGCCATGAATTCCGGTGTGCCTAAAATGAAATCAAGCTCCAATAAGAAAAAGTAATTACAAAAAATGAGAAATGATATAATCAAACCTTACCAATTACACTGTGTGCAGCACGAGCCTGCTCAAGAATAGCAGCCAACCCCAGATCGCCAATTTTCACCTCCCCTTGATTCCCATTGACAAAAATGTTATCGCACTTCAAGTCACGATGAATAACTGGTGGATCATGACTATGAAGATACAGAAGCCCCTCTAGGATTTGTCTGGACCATTTCTTCAAGGCCCTTACATCAACATGCTTATGTTTCTTCCTATACCTATACAAACAGCCAGATATATAAGCAAACTCAATCTAGAACTTCACAAGTGATCTCTAAATTTGTCTCTACAAATTAAATAAATGAATAACAAGTATTGACATACTGTCTTAGATTCCCGGATGTGAAAATTTCAGTGATGAAGTTGATATGCTCATTCTTGGTATCAACCCATGAGTTGTAGAATTTGATGATATTTTTATGCTTAAGGGTCTTAAGCAAGTGCACTTCAGAATACAATCGCTCCAAATCTACCGAGTTTCGCAAGAGATCAGAGACTTTAACCTGATTCCAAGCCACCTCAATTCCTTCCAGTTCATCAAATGCTCTATAACTATATTACAAGCATCAAAATTAAGGTTTCACACTAAACACCATTGTACTAAATTATACTACTATAAAATTCTAGCAAAAAACTGAAAAAGAAGCACATATTAATCAGAAAAGGATACACTTTTTTGCAAGCTCCTCTGCCAAGTACCTCCTTGTACTGCAAAAATATGCATCACAATTAACATCAACCAAACATAGTAATCCTAATCCAAAAACTTGCGGAATAATGCAAAACAACAAAATCAAGCACACATCATAAAACACAAAATGGAAAGTTCTTCACGAATCACAGCAGCGTTTCAGATAATAACAAATAAAATGCAACGTACACTACAAAAAACTCAAACAACTAACCAAAAGAATCAGATAAAGGTTAAAGAATTGTACGAACCCGACCGTAGCGACCGGATGGATCAACCTCAACGAATTCGGGTTCGGTGTCGCAGTCGTCCGGGTCAGCCTCCGACGCTGAATCTTGTAGCATTCTCCCACACAATCAAATAATAGGATTCCCCAAAATAACAGAGAAAACAAATTCACAAACAAAACCTACTCAGATTTCAGATCCGAGGATCGACATCTGCACAATTTCGTCGAATTCAACTAATCCTAATCCAATGGAATCAACACATGCAGCCCTTAATTGCGGCTGCGAATTTTGAATTAAAAAAAAAAATAGATAACAATATTATACTATCGTATCAATTATGAATATCAAATTTGATGAGAATTTGAATCGAAAATTGAAAAAATCTCCGCAGATTACACAATCGTTCGTCGTTCCTTCGTCGCAAGATTATATGATGTTTTCGGGATCGGTCGGAGAGTCAGTCAGCTTAATAACTGGTTCAAGCTGGAGACTGTTTCCTTTCATTTTGTTTTTATTTTTTATATATTTTTTTATTTCTTATTCAAGTTATTCTTTTATTTGACTGGCGAATTATTCTAAATAAACTTTTTATACTTTTATATTTATGGTGCCGACTCTTGGCATGCATATCGAATAATCAAATCAAATAATATAATATTGGACAAGCGTGTAAAATAACGTTCTTTTATCTTGTAGATATAATTTAATAGCAACTTATAAGATTGTATAAATCTGTTGCAAGATTTCTTCAAAAATCTCGTCCTTATATTAATTTCTTAAAAAATGGAACTTTTGTTTACACGCAAAGAAAAAGCTGGAATAATATAGTGAACGTTAGATATTTAAACAAATTAAAGTATTATTTCATGTTTTCTATTGATTGAAGTTTTTATTTATTATTAGTATATGCAAAGTTGATATTTGGATGTATGTACAAAGTCAACGATGTTCTTTCTGAGGAGTTTGACACAACTTATGGAGACATAACTAAGACAGCTAGCAGTTGATTTTTATCTAACTTTATTTCTTTTCTTTTTTTTCTTTCTGAAAGGATCTTACCTTATTTCTAAGAGCAAATTTACAAGAGAAAATGTCTTTTTCTTTTACTTCTACAAATATTTTTATTGGACTGCCACCAACGTTATATCTCTTCCTATTATTTTACTTCAATTCACAGTGTTAGTATTGATCATCGAAAAGTAATTTCTTGAGTGCTTTGCTGAAAAAGCAAAGCACATTATGGGAGATCCACTTTGTCAACCTAAAAAGTGTGTAAAATATTTTTGTATCATAAATTGTAATTTACACTTAATTGTCAGTCCCTTCAACCCCAAACAAGAACGAATAAATGTCAAAATTCAAAAAAATTATAAAAAAATAATATCTAACTTCTCATTTTACTTTTATTCACTTTTCTAGTGCTACACGAATAGACTCTTTATATTCTCCACAATAATTAACGATAAAAAGAATAAATCTAACCATTTCATTGGTATACGAATTTTTGACGTCTAAAGACAATTCATTCACAGATAGAGTACAAAAGGATTAATAATTATTATATTCATTTCCTTTTTTGCGTATGTAGAAAGAAATGATTTTCAGTTTTTTCCCGTGCTACCCCTTGAGATAAGAATATTTGACATTCCAGCATGAAAATATATTCCACAAAGAGAACAATCCAGAAATATACCAAATGCAAATTCTACAAACTGCGAAAATCTTTACGTGCATACTATTTAACTTTAGACCATGCAGTCAAAAAATCAACCTAACATCATCAAGAAATGCGTGTTCAAACATATCTTACATCAAGAATCAAACCAGACTCGTGAATCAAAAGTTTTTCAAGAATTTTTAAGCCATCAACACATTCACAGATCAAAGAAAAATGGCTCAAAAGAAGCATCATCAAGTAGGTGCAAGTATTTTTCAGATCATCGAAGCTAAAAGAACGTGCTATAAGTTGCTAACAAATTCATTGAGCAGGAAATCTCAAATCATTGACCTCTAGATAAGAACCAGTTGCTAAGAAAAATGCAGTAGTTTCTATTTCTAGCACTCCACTACAATCTCAGAACATTTCCATAAACGGAAGAAAAAGAACATGACAGCTCATGTGTGATGCAGCATATTTGAAACACTCAAGTGATGAACGACAAACTACACAAGTTTGGCACTTATGTTGTAGGAGATTCCATAAGCTTCATCTTTTGAGAATGATATCAAAATGACTATAGAACATTTTGCTGGCTAGCTAAGCATTCCACTTCTCTCTCTCTCTCTCCATAAACATTGGTTCCCCAAATGTTGACTACCATCAAAGAGTGTATATATAACTTTTATTAGTTTAAAATCCTTCTGCACAAAAGTGTGCCCACCATCAGCACATGGTCATGACCTATTCATATCCACTATCCAAAACAGCTTAATGCTTTTTAAGTGCGTTCATTTTATCTCTAAGATAATAAAGCTTGGCCCTCCTCACTTTCTTCTTGTCCAACACTTTTATCTCCTTTATATTTGGAGAATACCTGTCATTTCCAACTCAATTAGTAACAATCATTTTTTTCAAGTGGCGAGAAGAAATGGACAAGTTAACAATCACAAATGCTCGAGTTGAAAAGTCAGACTCAGTCATATCATGACAAGAAGAGCAGGCAACAATGTCAAGGTGGTGCAAACAGAGATCAAAGGCAGTTAGCTTGTTTGAGGATCTATTCCTAGATGGATTATGAAATTCAAAAGCATGTGAGCCACTATGGCTTCAATAATACCAATAAATGGAGTGGAGTGCATATCATTTAGACAAAGACAGCACACACAGACACAAAAAATCCAAGACCATATACAGTTTAAGGTCTAGTGAAAGTACAGTGCATTTTCGTTATAATAATGAGCTAGTATTGAGAATGATGGGCACATTAGAGAACACAATGACAGACTATTGAACAAACCAACAGACTAAGATTTGAGTTGAAAGGCAGTACAACATACCAACACACATACGACGAAAGAGGTATGGGTTTCAAGATACAATATAAGATTGCACTTAGTTGAATTACTCAATCTGGAAGGAATACTCACAGAGGGAAGAGATTTTCAATACCAACACCTCCTACGAGCCTTCTAATTCTGAAAGTAGTATTTAAACCAGCATTACGCCTAGCTATAACAATGCCCTTAATAATTGAAGCACGCCTCTTGTTCTCTGGTACTACCTGTCATAACAAGACATGATGGTTTGAATGAGCAAGAATCTTTGAAATTAAGATATTATAAAGTTGGCAAATATATAGCAACAGAAAACAATTCAACCAAATAATCATGACTTTTCAGAGAAAGAATCAGTACCACTTTTAGCTGGATGATGTAACCAGGTTTTATCTCTGGTATCTCTCTCTTTGCTTTAACTTCCTCAACTGCTTCTTTATCAATTATCTGCAGTCAGCTTAAAGGGAGCAAAACCATCGGAATTCAATGAGAATACCCAACTATAATATGAAGAGAATAGATGAAATGGGAAGGGGAAAAAATGTGCCTGCATTATATGCCTTGCAGTTTTATCGAGCCTCTTGAATTTAATGCGTGGAGGCACATCGGAAGCAGCAGAACCACTTTCAGGAGCAGATCCCGAATTTGAAAAATTCCTAGTTGGCAAATGAAATACCACAGAAGCTGACTGATTTCCAGAGGTTAGGCTTCTGTAAGATGGCAACACTGAAGCCATACTGCAACTTTCAGGGGATGCTGGCGAGACGATTTTAGCGCCAATTTCTTTATTCTGAACCAGGAGAACAGTGCCTTAGCAAGAACATAACAAGATAAATCCCAAACAAGTATAAAAAACCATGTCGACATCACCAATGGGTCGAGAAGAAGTACATAGTGCTAAGAAGAGACCATCATAAATCTTCCCTCAGGTAACAATCAGACAAGATAAAAGAACTAAATTACAAGCACAAAACCAATCTACACTAGAAAATATAGACAGATAATACTAATTCAGTAGAATTTCAAAGCTAAGCTCAAGAAATCCCACAAGGATATAACAAACAGTTAAATGGCCTTACAAAGCTCTAAACGATGATAAGAACTCCCCATCAAACACTATATATACCCTCATAATTATTTTGAGGCACACCAAGAACTCTTAAAATCCCTAACATTTGCTAATGTAGGCAAATATACATCAAATATCTCACACACTCACTCACAAGTGAAGCTTTGCGGCATTCAAAATTATTTATAGAGTTCTAGTCTGAAAAAAAACACATGAATATCCAACAAAATTAAAGCTTATACATTTCATAAGCTCATGAACTGAAGGTTTCATCAAGAAATAAGCATTATCAAATCAACCAATCAGCAAGCATCGGAAAATTTAAAAAATGACTATTACCAGAAGAAATGCTGCGCCGGAAAAAGAACGCTCAGAATTGAAACTGTTCCGATTCATAGAGCATCCCGAAAATCTCGATTCAAAAGGCGCGACGTTGCTCAGCTCAATGTTTTTCAGCGTGTTGATGGTTTTCGTAACCAGCCGAAATTTACCGTACAGCGATTGCATTTCCAGTTCTCCGATAAAAAACGTGGAATTAATGAGGAAGGAAGGGGGGGAAATGGATTCAAGAGCTGAATGCAAAACCCTAGTTAGCCAGTGTGATTGGGTGGTTTTTCATTTCAGAATGGGGATTTTACATAATGGTCCATCAGGTTTTCTTAACTTTCTAACTCACCCTAATATTTTTAAATTATTTATAGTTTGTGGCCTGAACTTTCAACATTTTTTTATTTGTAACCTGAACTTTAAAATTTTTTAAAAAAATCTTATACTTTAAGAATTTTTCTAAAAAAATGTCTGCTTCTAATTTTCGGTACCGAAATGATGAATCATCTCACCGGATATATGAGTTGGCGCTACCTCATACAAAACTACGTCGTTTTGTATCAAAAAAATGACATTCCACAAAATAACAGCTTCTTTACACTCGTTGACATCAACAAACTTCATCCCGAATTCAAATCTGAAATTTTTATCTTGATACAAAACAACGTAGTTTTGTGTAAGGTGGCGCCAACTCATATATCCGATGAGATGATTCATCATTCCAGTACCGAATGAGATGATTCATCATTCCAGTACCGAAAATTAGAGGTGTGCCTTTTTTAGAAAAATTCTTAAAGTACAGGATTTGTTTGAAAAATTTTAAAGTTCAGGTCACAAATAGAAATGTTGAAAGTTCAGGCCACAAACTATAAATAACTCTAATATTTTTAACTTTTTGCCTTTGAAGAAATTCTAATTTTCCTTCGCAAAGAAAAAAAATTCTATTGTTTTCGATATTTAGAATAATTTGGGGTTTATATAAAAAAATTCTTCATTTGAAATAACTTACAAAAATATACTTCCTCCTTCGTCTGCGAAAAATTTGTCACAGTTTTCTTTTCGATCAATCTAAAAAAAAATTGTCACGTCTATTTTTACTGTGGAACCATTTCTCCACTTACATAACTTTTCACTATTTTTTATTAAATCGCATGTCAACCACAATGTGACAATTTTTTTTATGGACGGAGGGAGTACATCAGAAGTGAATATTCCAAAATATTCTATTTCTTTTTGTTACTTTTAATTGGCAAATTACACAATTTAACCCGATAAATTCACAATGACGGTTTTAGTCCGACTTTAGCATAGTACCAATTTCAAGCCAATAAATTCATATTGTGACAGTTTAGGCCAACCTTAGCATAAAATCAATTTAGCCCAATAAATTCAATTTGAGACAATTTTAGCCAGTGATTAATATCGAGCACCGAAAAATCGCATCGGCATAATAATTGACACTCGACAACCACATCAGATGAAACAATGTCATTTTGTTATTGGACGTGTCTACCTCCCGGAGCATAGTATTTTGAGCAAATTGCCACTAAATCCCTCAATTTTTTCCAAATTCTCATTTTGCATACCAATTAATGATTTTGCATGAAAATTCCCAACATTTGGTATTAATCTTAATTTGCTCCCCGACGAACATCTTCGGCGAAAGCATTGCTGATATGGCATATATGTGGCAATCAAAATAATACTCCCTCCGTTCCAATAGCAATGTCTCAGTTCTTTAATTGATGAGAGTATTAATTAATAGACCTTGCTATTGGGACGGAGGGAGTAGATGGCAATCAAAACCATCAAAACGACATCGTTTTGATTGGAGGAAAAAAAAAACTCTTCAGCCACATCATCTTCCATCTCTCATCTCTCCCATTGCTACTGTTCTGCACCAACTCAGAGTTCAAACACCATTGTCAGATCTTCTCTGCCGACTCATTCCGATCAACTGCTACCTACCACCGTTCGACACCATCACTTCCACCACATTCAAGTATTAAACTACCACAAAACACGAAGCACTAAAACATTATCAAGAGAGAGGGAAAACAACAAAATTTGACTCTGTTTTGCATCCAATTCGTAAAGTTATAAATGACCAAACCAAGGCCGCCATCGAACATGATAATAGTAAAGTTCTAAACCAAAATCAAAGACGTACCCCAAATTCTCGATGGCTCTGCATAATTTTCTTGAATATTTTTCCTTGGTTTATTGATCCAACAAGGTGGCTGATTTGATTTGCCTTTGGCGCCATTAAAGGTAGGCCGGAGCTAGGATAGAAGAAATTAGACCCGCCATTTGATCGGAACATGCCATATTGCGAAATGAGCATATTAATAAATTGGACTCTAGAACGGCAGTGGCGCTATGGTTTCGGAGATGGTGCCGATTCAGACGGCGTCAAAGTCGCCGGAATCAAATGCCTCGCCGAATTTCAGAAAAGAGGAGAAGGCTTTCAGATCTAGAATTTGGGGCTTTGGGAGTTTATTCAGAGATGGAGAGAGAAGAGGGTAGATATGAGAAGCGAGAGAGACTGATAACAATGCTGAGGAAGCAATGGTGGAGATGTCGATGGCAACTGGTGAAGAAGACTTGGTTTGAGCTACCGTGGTGGAAGAGAGGATGGAGAGAGACGAGAGGTTTTTTGTTTAGAGAGAGAGTTTTTATTTTATTCTTTTAATTTTTTATTCATTTTCATTTTTATTTTTATTCATTTTGCATATACTTTTAAATTTAACAATAAATGAAACGGCGACGTTTTATTTGTCGGTCAATTTTGTCATGTCATCAATTCCGATTGCCAAGTCAGCTCCGATTTGGAAGTTTTGCGATTGGAGGAGCTAAATAAGAATTTGAAAAAAATTGGGAGATTAAGCGGCAATTTGCCCTAGTATTTAATACTACAAGATAATGAGTATTTAAGAGGCTTTTCCCTATGTATTATGAACAAGTACTTTAAAGAAATATTCTTATTGCTAATGCGTTTTTCTCGGGCTAAAAGTATCACGTTGTGAATTTATCGGGCTACACTTGTGTATTTTGCCATCTTAATATTATGTAAAATTTATCTCATTTAATGAACAATAAAAATTAAATTCATTACATTAATAGGCAAAATCAAATTATATCATAAATATGATAAATTAACGCAAGACTTTTTTTGATTACAAACAAAATCTATTTCTATTTGATATCCCCATATAATTTTGGATTGCAATATTGAAGTCACAATTTTTGGCGGTTAGCGCATATTTTGCTTCCTTTGGAGAAGGTCCAAGAGTCAAAGACCTCTGTTCTGTTCTGTTGTTGCCTGTGCGCTACTCCTTTGCTTTGCAGCACAAAGCTGCCACTACTGTGATCTACTCGTACTTTCTCTCTCTCTCTCTCTCTGGCGACTGCGTTCTACCTCAAGGCATGATGATGCTCTCCAACCTCGCGCGGCTGCCGGCGAAATCACTCGGCCGCTTCGGGCCGCGGTACAAGCTCGTCTCCAACCCCAATTTCGTCAAGATCCACTCCCATCAGTTTTGTCAACACCCCCAAAAACCCTCTGTCCAATCACATCCCCTAAAATGCCCTATTTTAGGAATCGATCCCAACAAGAAGATGCCCCTCAATCTTTTCGACATTTTCTTGGAGTCTTGCAACGGATTGGTTTGCATGGGGCGGCCTTCACTCGCCAAACAAATGGTTCTTTGGAACCCTGCTACGAATCTGTGGAAAAATCTTCCCCATTCCGAAGCAGATTTTGGGGCTGCGGAGATTGCCTCCCTCGGGCTCGGCTGCAGCGCCGAGGGCGACGATTTTAAGGTTGTTAGGATGTTGTCTGGGAATGGGAAGGATACGGGAGATAGGGCTGAGGTGTATTCTTCCAAGTTGGATACTTGGAGAAAAATCGAGGTGGGATTTGGTTTCAGATCGTTGTACCCCAGGAATGCTGCTGTAGTGAATGGAAATCCGTATTGGATGGTTCAGCTCGGTGATGGCGGTGTTGCTCTGTTGAAATTTGATGCAACATTGATGGCCTTCACCAAGCTCGTGCCTTTGCCCAGAATTCAGGATCTTGGGAAAGATCCGGAGTCGACATTCGTGAACTGGAAAGGCTCTCTTGCTGTGATCGTGTCTGATAAAAAATACGGTGATTGGTTGGAGTGGGTCGATGTCTGGGTGTACGATGATGCTGAGGAGAGATGGCGAATGGAGGCGAGGTTGGGGCCGATAAATCTGGAAGTTCATATGTTAATAGATTGTTCCAAGTCCGGGAAGATTATCGGTGGCTGCACGAATCAGAGACTGTTTTTGTATGATCCGGGAAAGGAAAATGGTTGTGTAGCTGTGAGTGAGCTCAAGAGGCCTAGTGGCTGTTCTGTTCTGATACTTCCCTATGATGAGAGTTTGGCGTTTGTTGAGGGAATGGTGCCTGCGGTGGCGAACAACAAGGTAAACTACGATGAATTCGAGGAGATTGATGGTTTCTTCGTGTCCACTTTCCACCATACGACTGGAGAGATTGGTTGTTACTACGCGTTGATGGGATCATCGTGTGGTAAGGATTGCTCGTCACTACGCGTTGAAGTTGATGATGATGATGATCTAGGCTTTTGTGGTTGAAGCTGGGATTGGTTTGTTTGGTAGAAGTGTTTCTTGATTTAGGATTATGATGACTGTTTAACTTGGACTACGAGGTTGTTTATTTTGGTGTTATGAAGTTTAGGATTTAATGCTAGGAGTAGGAGGAGTAACTAATCTTGATCATTCAACAACCTTGTTATTAGTAGTTTAGTATCGTTGGTGGATTGGTGGATCTGTTTATGTTTAGGAATGTTAATCGCATTTTGGTGCCTATTTATGTCAAACACTTCCTATTTTAAATGTCTTTACTATTTCATTTCATCCCCTCATCTCCAAATAGATACTTCATTATGTGTCTTTGTAGTTTAGAGAACCTTTTGATTACATAACAAGTACAAAGTAAAAATTTGTGAAAGTCAAAAAGTTCAGTGGATTAGTGAGATTGAGGCTGGAGATTTTGGTATGTATGTATAAAATGTACGCATAAATAGACCAAAATTGCTTATTGATTATGATCATTTTATTTTGTTAATTGACCATGATGATCCAAGTTCATCAAAATTCGAAGTCTATAAGTTGAATATATGTAAGAGCCAGGTTAGACTCCTACAGCAGAAGTTTAGAGATATTTGCTATACCTTTGATTGAATGTGAAGTCGTCCGATTTGGATGGAGGCTTTCCTGCAAAAAAAGCCCACTGAACCGGAGGAGGTCTCCGGTCAAGGCCCTCCGACGAGCAAGTTAGAATGTGAATGGAGAAAAAGATTTTATCTCTAAGACTAGATAAGAATTCGGAAAAAAGAAGACCCCTTTTAAAAGATATCTGTTACCTTATTTATACTAGTTGCTCAAGGGCAATTTAGCCTTTTCCCAAAATATCTGAGGAGAAATGGGTCTTTTCCAGAAAGCCCACGAATGTTAGAATGACACGAGGTCATAAAGGATCTTCTGACATGATATTCTGTTTCTTTAGATGACAGCGACGTCTTTTTTAACCCATTCATTACGATCGCGTATGCTTAACACAGCGGTACCTTCAGGCCTGTATGCCAAATCACCAGCTCTGTCAGAGCTGAGCTCCCTTCCTCTTCTGGGCTCCTTACCTGCTATAGTTCCTAAAACCCATCAGCTCTGTCAGATCTAGTCCAATTATCTTTTCCTTTTACTAACCCCTCCTTTTCTCGCTCTTCTCTCTACCTTCTTATTACACAATCTCTCTCTGATAAATATCCCACATCAACCACCATCCCCTACTCCGAGTAATGATTCAGCACTGGAACATTGGTTGGAGTAAAGAACAATTTTCCTCTCTCTCTCTCTTCCTGTTTTTCAAAGAATATTTGATTTTTTAGATTTGCGCGCCCTTTTCCTTGCCTTATACAGTTACACCCGTAGATTTCCAAGACCGCTCATCTCCCCTTATCACAACCGTTCGTTTCAACTTCTCCTAATAAAATACTTCTACCCTTTACACGTGGCTTCACCCTATCCTCTAACTTACAACAGACGCTTTATATACCTTTTTACCTTTCTCGCTGCCATTCTCTTCCCCTCTTTCTCTGCAATCCTTCAAATTTCTTTCTCCCAAAATTCATCCTTCCTTCATCTTCTCACTTTCCTCCGCCATTGATCTTCGTCGTTTCATTTCTCGATTCCTTCCTCGGGTACCTTCTCTTTTTCTTCTCTTTAATTTCAGCACTTTTCACCATGTCTGCTAGTTCTTCGTACTCTTCACATGAATCCACCAACAATTCCCCCAGACATATTCCTGGGGGTAAATCTCCAGTTAATATATCTTCCCCTTCGATTTCTGCAAATTCATCTTCCTCCTCCAAATATTCCAATCTCGAAGTGTTGAATAGCATTAATGAAGGCAAGGCCTTACTCCAGAGCCTACTAGATGTTCGTGCCAATAATTCTCTTACGAAAATAGGCGATAATTCCCTGCTTCTCGCAAATGAATTTAAATATGTGAAAAAACTTGTGAAATCTGAGGATTTCGTGTTTTCCATGGTGAGACCTTCCACTAGTGCTAATCAACTTCCTTATCCTGCCCTAGTTTTTTGGGTTAATCAGATTACAGCCGGTATTCGATTTCCCATCCACCCCTTTCTAGTTAGGGTTTGCAATCTGATAGAGATTATGCCCAATCAATTGACTCCTTCTGCTATTCGAACCATTTTCGGGTTCTACATTATTTTCTCCAATTACCGCTACCCTCCTAAAGCAGAGTTATTTGTTACCTGCTTCGATGTCCAAAAGACAGATCATTTCTACTGCTTTCGCACCAGGGCTGGGAGCCCTGCCCAATTTGCTATCTCCAAGGAGAGTATAGACAAAGACTGGGTTAAGTACTACTTTGCAGTACTTCCTTGCTCAGGCAGATGGAATTTTAGTTCTGAACACTGGAATCCCAATGCCAGATCTCCTCGAAGCCAACCCTCTGTTAAGCAGATCTCTCCTTTAGATATTCGCGTTATGCAAAGGTTGAGCCAACTTTTCATAGATACTACTAATGATAAAGTTAACCGCTTTAACATTAGTAAAATGTTGAGGTCTCCCTCTGTTCTGGATCATTTTGGCTTCTGGGATGATTCTCTAGGCCCCCTCCCCTTAGCTAAATCCGGTAGTTATTCACTTTTTATATTAATTGTCATTCTATGATCTATCTATTTTATTTTTAATCTAAATCTTTTTTCTCTATCCTTCGTATTGACAGCTATGGCGGATCAACAATGGGTTCATGAGTTTCAACTACACATTGACATCGACCAACTGATGTCTGACATCCCAGAGGTAACACAGCCTGCCGCCGAGATTCTTGCAGAGACGATCCTGCCCTTGGAGGGCCCACTAAATGCTGACCCTGTTACCACAGTTCTTCCCTCCCAGGCCTCCTCTGCTGATACCCCGGCAGCTCTTCCTCTGACCTCCATGAAGAATCAGTCTTCTGCGTCCTCTCCCAAGAAAAGGAAACTCTCCAAGAAGCGTTCTTCTACTTCTCCCGCAAAGAACCAAATATCCGAGAATCGTCATAAACCTCATCATGACTCTATCACTGAAAAGTCTCCCAAGAGACTTAGAATCGCCCTCCCTTCTTCTCATACATCGGTTCCTCCCATTGTCGGGAAGAAACTCACCCCTGCGGCTGACCTCCAGAGAATGGTTGAAATCCCTCCGGCTATCCCCCAAGCTGTTCCGCAAATTTCTGTTCCAAGGATACTCCCATCAGAACCAGAGGGCATAAAATACATGGAGCTTCCTCCCGCACAATGCCTAAAACTTCTGAGCAACTTTGGCACTTCTGAAGATAGAAAATATCTCCAGACTATGCCCACCAAAACACGTCACCTCGGCGTTGCTCATCACCTTGTTCAGGTAAACTTATTGATACTTCCCTCATTTCACTCACCACTATTATTATTATTTTATCTCCGCTTATCCATTCCTGCCTCCTTTGTCGTGCACCATCAAGGCCTTGACTCTGTTGAGCGAAGACCTATCTCCTCGCAAGGATAGCAATGCCTTGGAGCAAATGCTAATCCGCAAAGAACAGCAGATCTCAGATCTACAATCCAAAGCCCTGGAGTCTGGTAAACGCCACCTTGACCAGCTCCAAAAGTTGACCAGCAGTATCAGAGGTCTGGAGGACCAAAATGTTGTTTTGAAAGAATCCAACCATGCTTTTCTGAAGGAGAAAAACAATTTTGAGACTACCATCGGGAGCCTAACTACTCGTATCAGAGATCTGGAGAGCAGGCTACCCGAAGCCATGGCCAAGGGTTTTGTTGATGGGAAAGCTGCAGGGGTCAGGGAATGTTTTCGCCGTCTTTTCCTAATTGACCGCGGTCAGACCTTCCTTACAAAACTTCAGGAAGGACTGATTCAATCCTACCGCAACAGCTCCCAATACCTCAAGGACATGTTTCCTTTCACTCGCTACTTTACTCAGGATGGATACGCCCAAGGAGTGAAATACGCGCTTTCCCTGAGAGGAGCTCGGCCTGTCCTGAAAGATATGGTGGCCAAGACCCCCTGCAATCCTCCGGGTTGGGATGGACATACCTCTTCCGATCAGACATCCCCTTGGTGGATAGGCCCCATTGAGAAGGCTGTTGATGAATTCCTCAGCGATGAGGAATTTGACATCACACTGGCTCCATCTCTTAATCCCACCTTCCACGTGCAGGGGGAAATAGCTTCCAGCTCTGCCCCTACTCTTCCTGGAAAACCAGACTCAACTCCCCCAGAGCCTAAGGCTGCTTCACCATCACAGACAGCGGCTGCAGCATCGGATCTCCTTTCTTAAAAATTTTTTAGTTATAATTTTTCTTACTAGTCTATGAATGTTTTTACCTAATCCCATTAATATTCTTACTTCCCATTTGAATTCGTCTTCTTACTACATGCTTTTATCACAAGGATCTGACTTTCCTAACTTTAGACCTTTTCGCGTGCCTTTTGAGTTAATTTCAGCATATCAACAGATTAATTTGTCGAGAATAACAAGTTAAAAGAAATACCACAACTTCTTCATTCATCAGAAACCAAAAGATACATTGATTCATGTCTATAGACATTTGATTTGAAAGACTAAAGAAAAAAAACAGGGCTCTCAAGACGCAACCCCCTGTTCTGGCCCAAAAAAGACAAAAGACGCTTGATTTAATACCTGACATGACTACTGCTTTCCTTTCTATTCAGTCACCTCTCTATGCATAGTACTTCTTCAAATTGTTTACATTCCATGGTCGAAGTAACAATTTCCCCTTTTTGTCCTGAAGCTCATATGCTCCTCCATTCAAGACCTTAACTACCTTAAATGGGCCCTCCCAAGCTAAGTCCAGCTTCTTGTTAGCCTTCAGCGCATCAGCTCTGCGCAAAACCAAGTCCCCCACATCAAACCTTATTGCCTTCACTCTCCGGTTATACCCAGCCTTAATTTGCTCCTTATATGCATCAGATTGCATTTTCGCGGCCGCCCTTACCTCTTTTACAAGATCCAACTCCTCTCTCCCGAGACCCTCATTATCATCCTCCTTATACGCCAGGACTCTATACGAATTCGCCACTATCTCTACTGGAGCAACAGGCATGGCTCCGTACACCAGGTTGCACGGAGGCTCTCTCGTAGCTGACCGAACCCCAGTTCTGTAGGACCAGAGTACTGAATCTAATTCATCGACCCAATTTCCTGCACAACTTTCGAGTCGGGCTTTGATTCCCTTTACCAAGGTTCTATTTGTCACCTCTACTTGGCCATTGGTCTGCGGATGGTTCACCGCTGCGAAACGTTGGGTGATTTTCATTTCTTTACACCAGGCAACCATCTTTCTCCCGTTAAACTGAGATCCATTATCAGATACTAGCACTCGGGGGACTCCAAATCGACAACATATATTCTTCCAGACAAAACTCATGACCGATGTCTCTGTGATCCTCCCTACAGCATCTGCTTCTACCCATTTGCTAAAATAGTCAATGGCTACGATCAGGAACTTCTTACCCCTGGCCACTTTGGAAACGGTCCCACAATATCAATTCCCCATTTGTCAAAGGGACAAGAGGCATACATCGCACCCATAGTTTCTGCTGGAATATGGATTGTACTTGCGTTCTTCTGACACTTGTCACATTTCTTCACATAATCCCTGGTATCCCTTGCCAAAGTGGGCCAATAAAAACCAGCCCTAACGATTTTCCTCACCGTATCCCTGTACCCTGCATGACTGCCTGCGGATCCCTCATGCACTTCTCTCATCGCATATTTGGCTTCCTCTCTACTTAAACATTTTAGGTAAGGGTGCGTGAAAGATCTGAGGAAAAGGTGGTCCCCCACCATGCAATACCTGGCGTAGTTTATTTTTTCCCTGGACCCCTCTTGTTGCTGCTTTTTTCCCGTTTGCAGGAAATATATGATAGGCGCCCTCCAGTCCTGACTTTGTTCCACAACTCCCGCCTCAAGTATCTCTGACCTTCTTTCAGCTCTGAGCATCACAACATCCTTTTCACTTCCTGTTATAGAAACCGAAATAACCCGTCATCTTATATACTAGCTTGCATACTTTTCAATATGTATATATTTCTTTTATATGTGCATTTACGCGTTACCTTCTACACTATCAAGGGTGCCTGCTTGTTTCAGCTCGATAATTCCATCATCGATCCCTCCGAACTTTTTCTTCGCTCTCAACATCACAATTGCACTTCCTATTACAAGAATTTAATATAATTTATCATAATGCTTTTATTTTTACATTCAAAAGGATATTATTGACACGATTCTACCTTCTCCATCGTCAGCGATGCTTGCTAGTTTCGCCAGAGAGTCTGCCTTCATATTTTGATCTCTGGAAATGTGCTCTATTTTTAGGCTTGAACCACTCAATCTTAGGCTCTATTTTTAGCTCTGCAAACTTAGGCTTGAACCACTCAATCTGTTGAGCATATTTGGCCATCTTTTCATCTCTGATCTCGAACAACCCCAAAGTTTGCTGAGTGATCAACTGGAAATCAGACTTTATGATCACCTCTTGAGCTCCCATTTCCCAAAGCATCTTAAGTCCTCGAATCATGGCTTCATACTCTACTTCATTATTCGAAACCCTAAACTCCAGGGTGATAGCAAATTGCATTTCCTCCCCATCGGGCTTTGTGATGACAATGCCAACGCCACATCCGCCGATGTTAGCTGCTCCATCCACCTGTGCTACCCATATACCTGATGTTTCCATGCGAGTGGTTTCTTGAATAAAATCTGCTAATGCCTGCGCCTTAACGGTAGTTCTGGGCTCGAATTCCACGTCATACTCTCCTAATTCCACAGCCCACTTCACCATTCTTCCGGACAAATCAGGCCTGCTCAAGATTTTTCTGAATGGAAGATTGGTTCTGACTACGACCTTGTGTGCCAAAAAGTAACACCTGCACTTACAAACTCACTATTAACAACTATTGAATTCAATCTGCTTCTCTCTCGTTTTTTTTTTATTTACCTTAATCTTCGAGCTGACATCATCACCGCCAGTGCTGCTTTTTCCACCTCTGCATATCGAATTTCCGCTCCCTAAACGAAATGGAACTCATAAATATATTTTCTGAGAAAAGGAAAAACTTACAATTATGATATTCCGTTTTCCAATAACTAATACCTGCAATATTTTGCTCACATAATAAATGGGCATCTGTTTCGCGCCTTCTTCTCTTATCAGCACTGAGCTTAAGGAGTGCTCCCCCACCGCAAAATACAGGAACAATGTTTCCTTAGATTTCAGCTTGATCAAGAGAAGTAAGCTAGCTAAATGCTGTTTTAAACTCTCAAAAACTCCTTGGCATTCACTGGTCCATTCAAACCTACTTCCTTTCCTTAAGATCCGGAAAAAATGATAACTCCTTTCTGCTGACCGGGAAACGAACCGGCTCAGCGCTGCCATTTTCCCGTTCAAGCTTTGCACCTCCTTCATATTTCTCGGGGAGGACATTTCCAGGATTGCCTGCACCTTGGCCTCATTAACTTTTATTCCCTCAGAGGTAACTACATAACCCAAAAATTTTCCTGCCTTCACACCAAACGTGCACTTAGTAGGGTTCAGCTTTAGACGGTTAATCCTGGCTACTCTGAATACTTCTTCCAAGTCTGCCGCATGAGTCGATGACTTGACACTATGCACCAAAATATCATCGACATACACTTTTGTATGTTCTTCCAGTAGCCCGGCAAATATGGTATCCATCATTCTCTGGTACGTCGCCCCAGCATTCTTGAGTCCAAAAGGCATTCTTATGAACCCGAAAATCCCCACAGACGTGATAAAACAAACATTCACTACATCATCTGGGTCCATCTGGATCTGATAATATCCTTGATACGCATCCATCATAGACATCAGTTCTGATCCGGCAGTAGCATCTACCAATTGGTCAATTCTAGGCAACGGATAATGATCCTTGGGACAAACCTTATTTAAATCCCTGAAATCATTACACATCCTCCACTTCCCTCCTCCTTTCTTTATCATGACAGGGTTACACAACCATTTAGGAAACTGTATTCGAATTATATGTCCTGCTTTTAACAATTGCTCCACCTGCTCTCGAATAGCCCTGTCATTTTCCTCATCAAACGGCCTTAACTTCTGCTTTACAGGCCTGGCCCTAGGATCTATATTTAGCTTATGCATTGCTACCTGGGGATCTACTCCAAGAAGGTCTGAAGTATCAAAGGCAAATACGTCAGCATTGCGCCGCAAACATTCCACTATTTCTTTCCTTTCCTCCTCGCTCATCTGAGTACCTATCTTGGTAGTATAACCCTCATTCCCTTCAAAGAGTTCCACTGTCATGGTTTCATCCATTGGCCTCATAACAGGTGTAGAGCTCTCACCCATTTCAAAATCGGCCTCATTCAGCTCTTCTACCTTTACCTCCATCATAGGCGCGTCCCTCCTCCTCTTATTAGCACTTTCCTCTGCCTTTTCTACGGGCGAGAGGCCTGCTTACTTTGCTTCTGGAGATTCGCCGCACCTCATTCGCATAGCAAGATCTAGAGCTTTTCTGGTTACCTCTTACCTCCCCCACTTCCTTTCCCACCGGGAATTTTATTTTCATGTGGAAGGTTGATGCTATCGCCCGGAACGAATTCAGTGCAGGCTTATCCAAGATAGTATTATAAGCACTTACTGCATCCACTACTTGAAACTGGACCATACGCATTTTCCTCAGCGCTCCATCTCCTAATACCACAGGTAATTTGACTACTCCTTTTGGTGTTACTATTCCTCCTGAAAATCCTGCCAGGATAGTATCAACAGGCATTAATTTTTCATTAATATCCATTTGCTTAAAACAATCCCAAAAGATTATATCCGCTGAGCTCCCAGTGTCAATTAATACACGCGCCACATCATGCCCTGCTATCTCTGCTGTAATAACTAATGCGTCATCATGCGGGGCAACAACCTCATCCAAGTCAGTATTGCTGAAAACTAATTCTGGCTCCTCGTCTTGCGTCCTTATCAAGTTCACATTCCTCACATCTGGATCTCTGACCTCCCTTACATACCTTTTCTGTGCGTTATTCGTGTGATCCCGTGCTAAACCCCCTATGATCATATTAATAGATCTCTGTTTCTTTGGGAACTGCTCTTTTCCCTTTTCTGCCTCAGGCCTTTCGAGCGCTAACAGGTTTGAATTCTGATCTGGCCAGACGTGTCCTTCCCCCTGGTCAGCATTGATCTTTTGCTTATCATTTCTCTTCCATCCTCCAGTTCCATCACTCCTTCTTCGCACAAATTTAGCAAAATTTCCCTCACTTATGAATCTCTCTATGGCATCTTTCAAATGCCTGCAATCATCTGTGTCATGCCCATAATCTCTATGAAATCTGCAAAACAATTCAGACGGTGGGTTTTTGGGTCCTGTCTTTGCAGAGAAAGGAGGACGAAACATCTTAGGTGCTATATTTAATATTTCAGAAGGCGGCACCACTAAATCCGTGTACACAGGGGACACCTTGTTCCATGTCTTATTTGAATATCCTGCCTTGGATTCAGACTCTGGAGGAGCTGAGTACAAACCGAAACGAGGGATCTTTGATCCCCGCGTCGGTTGCTCATAAGATGTAACGGGTTTGCGGTCATAAGTTTCTCTTTTTGCTCTGTCCTCCTTCCTTTCCATATCTTTTTTCTCAATCCTTCCACCATCACTCCTGCCGTGATCTGCAACGTGCTTGGCCTCCCAAGCTTCCTCTCCCACAATCTGCTTGTCAATTCGTTCCAATAATTTGTCAAATCCCTCGCTGGTTTTTCTGTTGAGGGTCTGGAAAAGTTCCTTGCTCCTTAATCCATGTACCAGAGCATTAACCTTGATCTTCTCGGAAGCTGAAGGGACCTGCAGAACTGCCGCGTTGAAACGAGTTACGTAACTTCTTAGGCTCTCCCCTCTTTCTTGCTTAAAACTTAATAGTGTCATGACAGAATACGTTTGCCTTCTAGCACTAGCGAACTGATTTTCCAATTGCGAAGCGAAATCATCATAGGTCTCAATACTGTCCGGCTCCAATTGGTTAAACCATCGCTGCGCCATTCCTGTTAGTGTGGCCAACAATACCCTACATTTAACACCATCAGAATATCCCTGCAACAGAGCTAAATTTTCAAACCTGTCCAAGTGATCTTGGGGATCAGAAGTTCCATCATAAGTCAAGTCTAATTGCTTGAAATTACGGGGGAGCTAATCATTCATGATATTAGCACAAAACGGTGTTTTCCGGCCTCTGCAAGGGCCTACGCTCTTTCCCTCCATCTTCTCCCTCATGGCCGCTAGTTCCTTAACTATCGCTCTCTGTCATTTCTTATCATTCTCTCATCTCATCTCTGTTTCTACGTTCTCAGAGCTTTCGCTTCCCTCCTCCTCTCGACGTATATTTGCATTCCGTCCTTCAGATCTTCTCATTCCCTCCAATCGGGAGGTCTGACCGAATGCATCGGACTGTTCCTTCTCACTTTCTTTGACATTTCTCCCGGAATCAGCTTCCATTTCTTCCTCCAAATTCTTGGCAAGGTTTTTAGGTACCAGGATATGTGACTCTCCCATGGCTGCCATGGCCGCCTCCACAGCATCCTTGGCGGCCTTATTTAGTAAATCTTGCAACTGAAGGGCTGACAACTGCAACTTTGGCTCGCCCTCACTGTCAATGCTTTTTCCTTTTCCTTTATCTAGGATGGGAGTAATGCCTTCCACTTGCCCTCCCCTGTCATCACTTACTTCCAACTCCTCTTGAAACTCCCTTCTAGCATTACCGTCCATAACTATTCTCCTGCCATTGTTGAGGAGAAAAATGCTTCAGAAAAAGTGCTTTGATAAGTTATCACTATACGTTCATAACATTTTAATTATCAAAAAATTCACTACCAGACTTTGCCTTTCATATTTCTCATATCTCCTTATTATCAGATCTCAGAGAGAAGATGCTCGGATCACTCCTGTTTCACACAGGAGTCCGACAGGGCTTATGTTCCTGATTTTTTTATCCTTGGAGCGCTAAGTCGAAGCCGCAATTCCCCTTATCATCAGATCTTAGAGAGAAGATGCTCGGATCACCCCTGTTTCACACAGGAGTCCGGCAGGGCTTCATCTCCTGATTTTTTTTATCCTTGGGGCGCTAAGTCGAAGCCGCAATTCCCCTTATCATCAGATCTCAGAGAGAAGATGCTCGGATCACTTCTGTTTCACACAGGAGTCCGGCAGGGCTTCAGCTCCTGATTTTTTTTATCCTTGGGGCGCTAAGTCGAAGCCGCAATTCCCCTTATCATCAGATCTCAGAGAGAAGATGCTCGGATCACTCATGTTTCACACAGGAGTCCGGCAGGGCTTCAGCTCCTGATTTTTTTTTATCCTTGGGGCGCTAAGTCGAAGCCGCAATTCCCCTTATCATCAAATCTCAGAGAGAAGATGCTCGGATCACTCCTGTTTCACACAGGAGTCCGGCAGAGCTTCGTCTCCTGATTTTTTCATCCTTGGGGCGCTAAGTCGAAGCCGCAATTCCCCTTATCATCAGATCTCAGAGAGAAGATGCTCGGATCATTCCTGTTTCACACAGGAGTCCAGCAGAGCTTCAGCTCCTGATTTTTTCATCCTTGGGGCGCTAAGTCGAAGCCGCAATTCCCCTTATCATCAGATCTCAGAGAGAAGATGCTCGGATCACTCCTGTTTCACACAGGAGTCCGGCAGAGCTTCATCTCCTGATTTTTTTCGCAAGCCTTTTACCAATAATACCATTAACTCAGTTTTCTTTCTTCGCGGATGGTATCGTCAAGAATAAACTCTTACAGAAGCTACCTTAGAAAATAATTGAAAACCTCTCAAGGTATCCCACAGAGTGGCCTTTGTACCCGAAGGCTAATGGTCCTAACTCTTTAGGGGCGTGATTTTATTTCCTTTTCCTTGAAGATAATCATTAAAACAAAAAGAAAAGCTTCCCCTAACAGCGTTTTTCCTTGAAGAGGAAATGAAGACGGGTCAGCACTCATTACCGTTCGGTAAGAAACATTATCCCCATTACCTTTCATATTTCCTCTTCTCAAAATTACTGTCGCACCATAAAGACATTCAGATCCCAGAAATTTTATTACAAGATTTGTGATAATAAACAAAAATCACGTCATAGCTCAAATCTTCCCACAGACGGCGCCAGTTGTAAGAGCCAGGTTAGACTCCTACAGCAGAAGTTTAGAGATATTTGCTATACCTTTGATTAAATGTGAAGTCGTCCGATTTGGATGGAGGCTTTCCTGCAAAAAAGCCCACTGAACCGGAGGAGGTCTCCGGTCAAGGCCCTCCGACGAGCAAGTTAGAATGTGAATGGAGAAAAAGATTTTATCTCTAAGACTAGATAAGAATTCGGAAAAAAGAAGACCCCTTTTAAAAGATATCTGTTACCTTATTTATACTAGTTGCTCAAGGGCAATTTAACCTTTTCCCAAGATATCTGAGGAGAAATGGGTCTTTTCCAGAAAGCCCACGAATGTTAGAATGACACGTGGTCATAAAGGATCTTCTGACATGATATTCTGTTTCTTTAGATGACATCGACGTCTTTTTTTAACCCATTCATTACGATCGCGTATGCTTAACACAGCGGTACCTTCAGGCCTGTATGCCAAATCACCAGCTCTGTCAGAGCTGAGCTCCCTTCCTCTTCTGGGCTCCTTACCTGCTATAGTTCCTAAAACCCATCAGCTCTGTCAGATCTAGTCCAATTATCTTTTCCTTTTACTAACCCCTCCTTTTCTCGCTCTTCTCTCTACCTTCTTATTACACAATCTCTCTCTGATAAATATCCCACATCAATATACATGGTAAATTATTATTTCGTTGGTTGAAATTAGGGGATATGTGATATTTTCACATTATGCTGATATGATTTTCAAGTTTCTTATAGTTATATAGTGTCAGATTTGCTATTTTTTTTTTTTGGTCCTATTACGGTATATTTACCATAATTTTCTGTATAAATTGTCGTTTCAAATAAGAGACAGAAAGTAACTAAATAAAATAAATTATTTCTGAATTCTTTGCATTTTCATAAACTCATTTGAAATTGTCAATAAAATCATAACTCTCTCAGCTAGACAATTTGTATATAAATCCCTTGAAGGACCTATTAATATTAATTAAATCAGGTGTGTGAGCTTCCAATCAATTGGAAGATGAGACTTTAAAATAAGTGGCCACAATTTAAAAATTGTGACTAAACTGATTATTTAAAAAAGAAAAGGCTAAAATCTAGAATCATTCCTCCTCCTCTTTTTCTTCCATTTTCTTTTTATTTACGCGTTATTATTTATTTTGATTGGGCCAACGACCAATTTATCATCCTAAGACTGGGCTTCTACAGTATAATCCGGGAAATTTTAAACATAGCCTCCATTTTACTCCACATAGCCCCCATAAAAAATAATAATAAAATTAATTATAAATATACTATTATTCCCTTATAGCCCCCAATTAAATTTTTAAATAAAATAAATCTTAAACCCCTTATAGCCCCCACTTAAAATTTAAATAACATAAATTCTAAAGATATATTATCGGTTTATAGCCCTTAGCCATCAAACAGAAGAACTCGTACGAAGCCATGAAAGAAGAAAAAAACTATCGATATTTCAATTGTTACTTTCTTATTAATCTTTTTGTTCTTCTATAATTTGTTTAAGTTTGTCAGGATATTAAAGAAAAATATTGAATTGCGTGAAAAAATAATTGTTCGTGTGTTTAGCTTTCTCATGCGCCGCCTACTTTGGGTTATCTCAAGCATTCATAATTTGATAAATCCCTTGTCTCCTATCTCAATTTCTGACATGATTAATAGTTCTCATGTATTAGCAAAGACTTAATTGCAAACAAAAATAATGGATAAATGTAAAAATATGGGAAGAATTATCGAGCTAGAGTTTCGAACTTTAGTTGCTTATAAATATTATGTATGTGTAGTGCAACTTGTACGGTAAAAATAGTTATTAATTAGGATCAAAGAACAACTGTGAAACAACTATGTTTATAATTAATTTCATTATTATTTTTTATAGGGGGCTATGTGGAGTAAAATGAGGGCTACGTAATTAAATTATTTAAAATTTAATTGGGGGCTATAAGGGCATAATAGTATATTTGTAATTAATTTTATTATTATTTTTTATAGGGAGCTATGTGGAGTAAAATGGGGGCTACGTAATTAAATTATTTAAAAATTTAATTGAGAGCTATAAGGGCATAATAGTATATTTGTAATTAATTTTATTATTATTTTGTAAGGGGGCTAGTGGAGTAAAATGGGGCTATGTTTAAAATTTCCCATCCTTGAATACTTCGGCCCATTTATATCTCTTTGGGCCTTTTTGTGTGCACGAGTGATTCGCACAATCTATGGTGGAGGATAACATTTGAAGGGGGTATTTTTGTCAATTTCAAATAGCTAAGAATGCTCAAATGTTGTACATATTCTAATTTACATTGACAAGGGATGGAAATATATAAAAAATGTCACGATAAGATATTATAAGAAGTTTATTTACATAAGTAGGTAGAGTTGTAAGATCTTCAAGAAACACTGTAACATCTGATAGGTCTACATAGTTTCGTTGGACACGTTATATGGTTCCATGATAATATGGCAAAGTCACTCATTAATACTATGTACTACTTTATATTACAATGGCACATAATAAAATACACAATATAAGTGATTGAATAAATTATAATTATTATATTTAATGATATTCATAAGTCGTTGATGGTAATGGCAACTTCAAATGGGTCAACTAATTAGAGCACCCCCAGCAAGTCTCTCAAAATCGTCATTAACTCTAAATTTAGGCTAAAATAATAAAAAATGAGATAAAAAAGTCATCCATCAGATCTCTTAAATTAGGTAGGGCCCACAAAAATATTTACACCTTTCTAAATCTTCTCTCAAATTTACACTTCCCTAAAATTATTTTATCTCACAAATTGAGTTTGACCCACAATTTTTATTGTATAATTAGTAGAAAATATGAGAACTGTTGTATGCACTTGTAAAATATGATATAAATAGTATAGGAGAAACTTAAGGAACAAATTTAACAGCAAAATTTTGAGAATTCTGCTGGGATTGCTCTTAATCTATCAATCCTAAAACATAGCACGTGGACCCGTAGGGCAAAATAGCTCATAATTTATGAGTCATGACTTAATATTTCACATACATGGTGACAGGTTGAAAGGTGTTAAAAACGTATAGGATTCTATATGAGTGACAATTTCTTCATTTATAGCATACTATGCGTTGAAATTTCATTTCTAATTTCAGATTGATGAGAGCATAAGTCAAGAGTAGGTATATGTCAAATCATTATAACTTGAATTTTTTTGAAAATGTCAATATTCGTGTTTGCATATGGCAATTTCGAGTTTTGAACCCTACGTTTTCCATCAATTGTAATTAAGAGATAATTTAACTGTGTTTGATGCGAAGTTGAACTTTTTTTTCCTTTTGGTGTTAGTTTTGATTGATGCATAGATTTATTGTTTTTTAAATTCAATTTTTGTTTTGTTTTGCGCAATAATATCACTCATCACTTACGTCTCGTACTAATCAATACTATTAATTACATTAGTCTCAAAAGAGTAAGTACTTTTTCCTTCTAAAATGTCAAATGAACATGAATAATATTCTTGGAAATTGAGTATATTTGGGGATCATGTTATTTTTTTTATTACAATTAATTTAATTAAATATTTCTTTGTTAGTACTTTGAGGTCGAGTAAATTGATTAATTATTATGTCTTTAATCTATGCCATGCTTATTAATATGTGTCCAAAGTCCAAACACGTACGAAGAAGGAACAAATAATTTAGTCTAAGTTTGTGTTCAAATACAGACTTAATTTTAACACAATTGTATCACAAATAAAAATAAAAAATGGGTTGGATAAATTTAAGACTTAACTTTAATATAAATAAAAGTAAAAAAATTAAAATCGCCAAAATAAAAAAAGAAAAAAAGAATTTGAAAGTACAAGAACCTAAATATATATTGTATGTACAAAAGATGATAACAGAGTAATCAGATTAAATCGAGCTCGAACAAATTTGACCCTCATCGAGACTCACTTCCACAACAAAATTTAGTAGTTGCAATTTATTTGAATTCATTTCTCGTGGATCTTGTAGTAAAACTTTTATCTTAATCTGATGAAACCAAGATAATTAATTGAATTATTTCACTGTTTTCTTCTGCACTAATAAAATATTTTTTTAAAGAAAATAGAAAGAGGGGACCAACTTTACAGGATCATGCATTTTGCTGGTTCTACCCACGTTGAGGATGACCATTTTTAGTAGATTGGTGAAATGAATCAAACTCTCTCTATAAAAGATAATCACAAAATTGGTCCAACTATTTATGCAAAATGTGCATTGGAAATAGGGTTTTTGATAGCTTTGACACTGATTTTTCACCTTTTAATATGTTTAATAATAATTACCATTCATAATAAAACTTATTTAATGAATTTTTTGCTGTCACCGCCCATTTTTCTGACTATATATGAGTTGGAATAGTATTTAATTTCACCCAATTTGACTAAGTAGCAACAAATTAAGTAATACTCCATTAGATTTGCGTCCAATACTACAATTTTTTTTTTCATAAGTTAACAATAAAATTTAAAGATTGCACCACGGTGGACTTGAACCCGATACCTTTGACCACGGACAGTAACCACTTTACCGCTAGACCAATACATACATACATCTTATAAAATATATACCCCCTTGGTTTCAAATTTCAATACGATAGTCTCGTTTTTCTATTATTAGATAAGAAATATACTAATATAAATAGAGAAATAAAATTGCTACACACATTTTTCGTACTACACCCTTATTTTTACATATAAAAAAAATTAAATATTTTTTGTAAGTTGCAAAAATGAAGATTAAGATTTAATCCTACATCAAGAACAAAGGGAAATGTAGTGCACCTTTAACAAGGAATTAAACTACAATTTTGAAAGTTAAATGCCATAATCTTTATTAGTATGACGGGAGTATTAATTAATTAATATCTATTACTAATACGAAAATAAAGTTGCTCCCTCCAAGGTGCTCCGTTCAGATTTTCCTTTATTATTGTAATTTGTCTAATTTTAATTCATATATATTCTAATTTTTATTTTTATTAATTAAAATTTTATTAATTTCATATTCTTGAAATATGACATGTTTATCTATTAATCACATCTCATATTTATCTTTCCCTCTATTTAATTAATTCTTCTATTATGCATACTAAAATAATAATAATTTCGGAATGCATTCTTATAAATTATTATTTTATACATTCTTAATTCATATATAATAATCTATAGAAAATTTATAAATGAAAATCCCTATGAAGACTAAATAAATATATTTAATCAACATGTCCAATCATCTATAGAAAATTTGTAAATGAAAATTTCTATGAAGACTAAATAAATATATTTAATCAACATGTCTATATGGAATCCTTTTCATTTTTCATTCATGTTTTTTCTAAAAACTTCGATTAGTGCTTTCTAAAAAATATATACATTGATCAATCAAATGTGAGATAGGTAGCTAAAGAAAAGAACAAAAAAACTTGAAGATGTAAACATATTTTTTCCGCATTTTGGCAAAGATTAGAGATATCGATTTAACATGAACTAACGAGACGATTCAAATATACTTAAAAAAAATGATTTAATCAACATGTCTACATGAAATCCTATTCAATTTTCATTCATGTTTTTCTAAAAACTTCGATTAGTGCTTGCTAAAAAATATATACATTGGATCAAATATGGGATAGATAGCTAAAAAAAAGAACAAAAAACTAGATGTAAACATATTTTTTTCCGCATTTTGGCAAAGATTAGAGATATCGATTTAACTAGCATGAACCAACGAGACGGTTCAAATATACTTAAAAAGAAGAATTTCTACTAATTTTAATTAATATTAACTTTGTTTAGATTTTTATTGAATAATTTAACATAAACCAACGAGACGGTTCAAATAACATAGAAATAAGGATTTTTACTAATTTTAATTAATATTACTTTGAAGATGTAAACATATTTTTTTCCGCATTTTGGCAAAGATTAGAGATATCAATTTAACATGAACCAACGAGACGGTTCAAATATACTTAAAAGGGAAGGATTTTTACTAATTTTAATTAATATTAACTTTATTTATATTTTTATCGAGTAATTTATAATAAACCAACGAGACGATTCAAATAACATAGAAAGAATGTTTTTTTACTAATTTTAATTTATATTACTTGTAGTGATCATATTTTTATCGAGTATTACCCTACGGATTTGAGACGGGTAAGTACAGTAAAATCATCATTTCAATAGAGATTAGGACAAATATGTAGAAAAATTATAAACAAATTTAGATTTAGAAAATACATAATAAATGTGTATAATCGATTCATTTAGATTCCTAATTATAAATTTAGATACGTGAAATAAAATTAATTTGTTAAGTTTGATTAATAATTAACGCGAACAATATCACGACTTCTAAATAAGATATAAAATTATTTTTAAAATGTTTACATATAAATTAAAACATAAAGTTATTTCCCGTCGAATTTCGACGGGCTACCC
This sequence comes from Agastache rugosa, assembly GCA_031470985.1. Lineage (NCBI taxonomy): Eukaryota > Viridiplantae > Streptophyta > Magnoliopsida > Lamiales > Lamiaceae > Agastache > Agastache rugosa. The sequence goes on from CM062605.1 coordinate 32,862,084, forward strand.
TTTATTCTGGTAATTTGTCTAATTTTAATTCATATATATTCTAATTTTATTTTTAATAATTAAAATTTTATTAATTTCATATTCTTGAAATATCACATGTTTATCTATTAATCACATTTCATATTTGTTTATCCTTCTATTTAATTAATTTCTTCTATTGTACATATTAAAATATTAACAATTTCGGACTGCATTCTTATAAATCCTTATTTTATACATTCTTAATTCATATATAATAATCTATAGAAAATTTGTAAATGAAAATCTCTCTATGAAGACTAAATAAATATATTTAATCAACATGTCTACATGGAATCCTTTTTCATTTTTTCATTCATGTTTTTCTAAAAACTTCGATTAGTGTTTTCTAGCTAATATATACATTGAATCAAATGTGGATAGGTAGCTAAAGAAAAGAATAAAAAACTTGAAGATGTAAACATATATTTTTTTCCATATTTTGGCAAAGATTAGAGATATCGATTTAACATGAACTAACGAGACGGTTCAAATATACTTAAAAGGAATGATTTTTACTAATTTTAATTAATATTAACTTTGTTTAGATTTTTATCGAGTAATTTAGTATAAGCCAACGAAACTATTCAAATAACATATAAAGAATGATTTTTACTAATTTTAATTAATTTTACTTGGAGTGTTCATATTTTTATCGAGTATTACGGATTTGAGACGAGTATGTACAGTAAAGTCACTATTTTAACCGAAATTAGAACGAACATGTAGAAAAATTCTAAACAAATTTAGATTTAAAAAAAATACATAATGAATGAGTATACCCGATAAATTTAGATACGTGAAATAATTAATTTTCTAAGTTTGATTAATAATTAACACGAACAATATCACAACTTTTAAATAAGATATAAAATTATTTTTAAAATATATACATATAAATTAAAACATAAAATTATTTCCCATCGAATTTCGACGGACTACTTACTAGTTTATTATTAATACGAGATACTGATACAGAACAGAAAACATGAATAACAAAGGAGCATCGTTGGTTTGAATACATCATTAATTAACAAAACCTAGTTGAATGGCATTTAATGTTCAGTTTCTTGGATTCTTGTTAGAGAATAAGACCCTTATTATTTGCTAGCTAGTTATACTGTTACGACTTACGAAGCATGTGCAAATTTAAGGGTTTTTGAATCTTTACAATCCTCGATCAGACCTAAACAATGCACTATATGGAGTATACGATATTACCAAAGTTTGGTCGTTTCTTCAAAAATATCCCAAAAGTTTAATTAACTATACATTTATACCTAATGTTTAACAAAAATCACAAAAATATCCCAAAATACATTTCCATCATCTGAATTTTGACGTGTCACGCCGGAGTATAACAGAAAAATACACGTGGAATTTCCTCGTTCCACAAAAGCTCAAAATGATGTCGTTCTAAGTTTGAAAAATAAAAATAAATATAATAAAAATTCAACTGAAATCTAAAAAAAATTAAATATATATAAAAATGTAATTAGTTAAACGTTGGAACATGTTTTTTCAAAAAAATGAAGCGTTGGGACATAAAGTGATACTTGACAACCGAGACGGATATTGTGTAGTAATGAAACATACTAGAATAAAATATGATATGAGATAGAATAGAAAATATTTTTGGAAGATAGAAGATATGAATAAGGGGGCAGAAAAGATTGGATTTTTAGACCAGATCTGATCTGCCAAGTGCCAACTCTTAGTTAACAGAATTGTTCTGCATATGCCACAAGTACCCTAGATTCCCATCTTACTTCTCCATTTTTGTAGAGAATGTAAAGATCACATCTCCATATTTGCACATGCCAATCAACAATCTTTTTTAATTTTTCAATATTCAAACAGGTAGAAGAACAAATTATAAAAAAGAGAAAGTTCTTACCCAATTTAGAGTATATGATTCATCATCCTTGAGGAAAAAAAAAGTAATTTTATCCAATCAAGAAAGGTGGACTTTTTAGATAAACTAACATGGATTTAGTGGTTGAAAGATAAACTAACATGGATTTGCACTAAACAATAAGTAGTGACATACACTTGAATTTATCTTAAATTTCATAATAATTGAGTGTAGTTTGGATACACCATAAAGAAAGAAATTGAGAAAAAATAAACCCCACATTGAAAAGCCAACTCTCAGATAAAATTTTGACTGTCCTTTTTCCTCTCTCTCTCTCTCTCATGTGCAACTATAATCTTTTCTAGGAGTCAGATCAGTGAATTGTAGAAATCAATGCCACAAATCTGGGGAAGAAGAATAGCCTTCAGACTTTTTTTTAACCATGCATGGACTTCAAAGATTTTGTTATTTTTCTCTCTCAACAGAATCAAGCCAACCTTGGATTCAGAAAAGTTGGTCAGGTTAAACTCAATATAAAATTTGACATGAAACCTAGAGAAAACATTAAAAAACGATAAATAAATTGTTTTGCATAAAATTAAGCCAGGTTCTTGCATCCCCATAATTGAATTATTATATTATCTCTGTCTATATTATAAGACTGATTGAATCTTGATTCTTTACTCTCTGTCATTATTTTTCTGCCACTTCGATTGTATTTTCATCAATGCTGCCAAGAACTCTTCTGGCAGCATCTATGACTCATTCATTTTACATTTAGCCTCTCTCTCTCTCTCTTATGTATCCACTATAGAGCACACTCCCATCAATCCAATTGGATACATTCTTCTCTCATTCGCGGTCCTTTTCACGCCAAAAAAAATCAAGAAAAATCCAATCTTTTTTTCTTCTGAGATGATGCAGGAGCAAATAGGAATTCCAGCTTGTTTCTCATCAGTGAGCGACGATTCTGCAACTATTACAAGAACAGGGCAGAATGTTTTCATGTCGGTTTATCGTACAAAATTAGCGGATCAATGCCGTTTGATCACGGTGACATGGTGCAAGAATCTCCTCCTCCACGGCCTCTCAATCTCAGTCGAAGGCGCGGCGGGGGAGGGGCAGTATACCTGCAAAATCGAGCTCAAGCCATGGTATTTCTGGCGGAAGCAAGGCTCCAAACGCTTCGCCGTCGACGGCAAAGCCGTCGACGTTTTCTGGGATCTTAAGGTTGCAAGATTCAACGGCGAAACCGAGCCCAGTTCCGATTACTACGTCGCCGTCGTCTGCGACGACGAAGTCGTTTTGCTGCTCGGAAATCTGAGGAAGGAGGCGTTTAGGAAGACCGGCTGCCGGCCTTCTTTGATCGATCCGATTTTGATTTCGAGGAAAGAGCACATTTTTGGGAAGAGGAAGTTTATTACAAAGCTTAAGTTTCATGATAAGGGCGGTCTGCATGAGATATCGATCGAGTGTAAGAACCGAGGCGGCGGAGGCGGCGGCGGCGTGGAGCCGGAGATGGAGATTCGGATTGATGGGCATTTGGTGATACATGTGAAGCATCTGCAGTGGAAGTTTAGAGGGAACGAATCGATCCATCTTAATAAGGCAAGAATTGAGGTTTATTGGGATGTTCATGATTGGTTGTTTAATCCTGGTTTAAGGCATGCTCTGTTCATATTCAAGCCTACTATGATGTCTGCGTTGTCTTCGTCGTCGTCTTCGTCTCCGTTGTCGGGGAGTTCCGGCTCGATAGAGGCGGGCGGGTCGCCGGATTTTTGCCTCTTCCTCTATGCGTGGAAAGTGGAGTGAGAAAAGAGAAAAAGCAGCATTGGCCTAATGTGCATTTGGGCCAAGAATAGTCTGAAAATGATGTTATGGGCCAGATTGTTAGGAAGAAGATTGGATTGGGATAGGAGGAGAGGAGCAGAGAGAGAGAGAGAGAGAGAGAGAGGGAGAGAGGGACAAAGCACATGGGGAGAGAAGGGGCCCTCGCTCTAGTGAGGTTGGAAGTTAGTTTTACAGCTGGTTTCTTGAAAATTAGTGGCATGATTGAAGAAGACAGATTGGATAACATACATACCCAATAATCTCCACAACTAGAAGCATCCCATGTTTGGAATTTTTTTATTTTAAAAGATTTTTCCGAATTTTGTTTCTTGATCTGGTCTTGATAAGTGAGCAAAGTATATGTAATATTTAATTTTTACGAAATGCATATATTGAGAAAGGTGGCAGTTATTGTATATTGTACTGGTTGCCTGTGGTTGCCCCAACAATAAGCTATTTGTTACTTATTTTTAAATCAAAATCTGATGAAAAGTTAATATCATTGAAAGTTGGTCTGTTTTTTACTTGCAATTGAAGTCAACATATACAGAGCAACTAGCAAGGGTCTTGAGTTTCTTACTTTTCCAAATTAATCTGCAGTCACTAGTCATGAATTTGTTCGATGTAGCTCGACTTAGAAGGTGTTGACGAGCATATGCTCGATTAAGTCATGACTATTTAGTTGAATTAAACATACTTATACTAATTCTTGATGTTAGCTGAAGATCTGCAGTTATCTGCACCTTGTGATTGATGAACTTATCTGAAGAAGAAACAGCTGTTATAACGTTACATGTAGACAAGACATTTCTCAGATTATTGTTTGATACTAAACCAATAAAAAATATTCAGAACCCTCCAAATAAGTATGGAGGGTGGTTACTAGATCCAATCATAGAGCCTCGATGAAGTTACAACGCCGTTTCACAGATCAGAATGATGAGTCACAAGACATTATCCACATTCTTGGGACTACTTTGAGCCAAAGCCAAATAATTTAGCAAAAAAGTTTCTGTTCTTCCCACGATTGGCCTCGTTTGCCTTGACTGCTTCCTTGTTAGGATTCTGCAGAGGAGACGGCGTAGGTTTGCCTGAAATCAATGAACTAGAATCAGCCAACTTTCTTGATCCAAAATGAATCATAAAACTGTCTTAGTAGAAAACTTAGTCCCAAAAATTAGTCACAAAATTAGATATAAAGTAACTTGATTCACCTGAAATAGGTGAGTTTTTCTTTATTCTTGTCTCATTTGTTCCATCTTGTTTCTTATCATCATTTTGTGCAATTACTTTATCAGAAGAGATCTTCTCTGAATTCTCCCAATTAACTGCATTCATTTGCAAAAAACACACATCAGTTTTGGTTGTCTGAATGAGATTTAAATCTCATCCTATTTGCAGGAATCACTACCAACTTCCACTCTAATCACGACGTTTCACTTACTCTCACTTGTAGGCTTCCCATAAGTCCGACACATAACTTCATAGAAACCGGCTTCTTTGTGATCTTGCATCACTACAACAAGATAACATATGATATAATTCATCAAAATCTCTTAAATTTGATCAAATGACGATGAGGAAATGAGAAACATACACTGATCGAAAAGTGAATTCCTGTAGTTGAGGGCAGAGGCAACTGATAGCAGCTGAACTGCCTCTGCATCTCTAGTCATAGACAATTTAGGTGAAGGACTCAAATTTTGTGTGTCCAACAAAATACCTGCCATCTGAGGTATAATTTTGCATCACTTTCTTGCAAAAAAATCCAACAACAGAAGCTAATGTTGGGAAATTGCAAGAACTTTCTTACCAGAAGCTTCTTCAACATCGGTGTCTGAAGGAGATCATATGCATCCTCGCAGTAGTTATCGGTAAGAACAGTACACCCCGATCCCACCTACACACGCACAAAAATACGTGTTAAAAACCTTAAATTCTCCTCATAAGCTATGAATTCTCTTACATAAACTAACCTCTCCATTTGTTTTAAGGATGTCTTCTCCAACCACGAGCATGCTCAGCTGCTTCTCCATCATCAGTGTCTCCAAATCAACCTGATCATCAAATTTGATGCAAATGTAGAAATAAAGAGGCATTGAGAAACAAAAAAACGCGTTTTTTTCCACAAAAAAATGGCCTAATAGAGGAAGCAAGAACTACCTCATTGGAAAAGAGGAGAGAAGCAGCATCAAGTCCAGCATGGTGGAATAGCCAAGCCGCTTGACGCTGCTTCCACATTTTCCCTCTCCTTATGTTCATCACAGGTACTACAAACTCGACAAAGTTGTCATTTCGTGCTCCTTCCTTCTTATTAGCGCGATTTTTATTCTCCAATAGCCACGCGTAGCATGTTGCTGCAACCATTGAACTTGTACCTAGAGATCAATCAGAATAGATAGTAACAATTTTAGCTAACAATCACCAAAGTTTAAAGAAAATGACAGTTAAAAGTTTAAAACAATTAAAAAATGCTTAACTGTTTGAGGGTCCAGAAAGCACAATCTTGGCCCTGCCATTGATTTCTCCATTCATAAGCATCTCAATTTTGACTCTTTGCTCTTTCAAGAAGCTATTGAAATCTTGATCTTTTGAGAAGTTATTACTTTTTTCTTGATCCTTCAATTCTCCATTCTTCATCTGCCCATCATCCAAATGGACCATATTCTCCTTCTGAAAGATCCTGTCATTTCTGCACGTGGACGAGGATACGGATCTCCGGTGGGCCGATTCCACCAAGTTCCGGGGCGGTGAGAGGAGGCCGGGGTCCGGCATGGAGCACGTGCTCGATGATACCGATCTCCGGTGGGCCGACTCGACGAGGATTTTTGGCGGGGAGAGCAGTTGGTTGCCTGAGATTGCGTTGGTGTTGGAAGGGGTATTTTTGAAATTTCGTTTGGGAATGGAATTGGCGGGAGGGTTAGTTGGAGATGGTGTGGTGATCGGGTGCGACAGCGACGATCTGGGGTCTGTTTGGAACCGGGTTCGGCGGTGGAATGATTGGCGGGGAGGGAGGGGTGGGGCCCCCAGATTGCTGGTGGGGCTAGGTGGTGTGGGGTCCGGTGAGATGGTGGGGTCGGTGTGTTTGAGGTTGTTGGAGATCCATTTTTGAATTTCGGATCCAGGGGATGATGGCTCCGAATCCGATTGTGGAGGATCCAAATTGGATTCGGATCCATTCCGGGTGTGGCTTGCTGCTGTTCTTGATAGGATTTCCACGCTGATTCCTTGTACTGCCCTATGCCTGTTAATTTTATGTGTGACAAAATAAAAGGAAAGCTAATTAATCTGATTTACTCAGTCGTAAATTCAGAGATTTTTGTGTGAAACTGTCTCATTAATCAAATTAACACACAATTTTAATTTGTATTTTGACTCGTATTATGAATTTTTACTATGATCTCATATTCTTTTTTATGATTTATATTTTAACGTTCAACGGTCAAAAATTGTAATATTTGTAACTCAAATAGACAAACAATCAACTTTTACTATGCTATCATGACACCATGTACCATCAGAATGTTAATAACATAATTTAAAGAATTAACTTGTGGCATGTTCGATACGTTCAGTTAAAAATTAATTATAAGAAAAGATCTCGAATTCAAATTCCACCAATTACCTTCTAGCCGATCTAGAAAAGGGGTCTCTTCTATCAATAGATGAAGTTGAAAGTCTGCCTTGCGCTGACGCAAACCTCGGCGAGGAGACGAGTCGCGAAGGCGACTCACCTCCTCTCGAGGGGGAGGAGGCCACCATCCTCTTGGCCTCCTCCAACCACTCTTGAGTCTGCCTACTGCTCACACTCCTCGTACTCGAGTCAAAATCGTCGTTGCAACGGTCGCGCACGTCCCGCCCTCCGATGAAGTTGTAACCCTTCTTCTCATCGCCGTCGTTCATCGTTCCAAAAAACATGTCGTTCATAAAATCGGTTAAATCGGGCGTTTGATTCGTGGCATGCTTTGTTTCTGCCAGCTTCCTCTGCAGGCCAATCGACAGCCGGCCTTCGCTTGGCCGGAGTCGGTCGAACCTTCGGTCGGTGGCTTCCATTTTCATCATGGTTTACGGTGGGAGAGTGGGGGCTGAGAGTTCAAGGAAAAATTGGCATAATTTGTGGTGTTGTTGAAAGTTGATGAATATTAGTATATATTGATATTTATGCCGGCCTTAAGGTTTGTCTTTTAGTGTGTGTAAGTGTGTGTGCTCGGCCTTGTGGAGATGGCTATTGGCATCTTAAGCTGCAATTCTTATCTTAATCTGCAATGCTGAGTAAATGGGATGTTTTTAAATGAGGACTACACAGTCAATTTTGTTAAATTATCAGCATATCGTCCAATTAAATTTAGAACAAAACTTTAGTAGAGAAGTAATAAATATAAAGTAGAGAAAATTCACAAAATAATAAATAATTTTGTTTCTTATTAGTTACACTTTCAACATACAAATACAATCATAAATCAATATAATATGATTGAATTTTGTATACAATGCGTTGAAGTTGGCAATGTATAACTTCAGATTTCCTTTACAAATTACATATCTAAATCCCTCAAAAGAAAAAACATAACTTAAAAATTTATATTGACTGTGTAGTGCGCATGTGTGCACGAGCCAATTGTATCCTCAGTTTCACAAGTATGTATCCAATCATTCCTATATCAATAATAATTTGGCTATTTTTAGTAACTTAGATATAAAATAGGAGTAAAATTTATTTTTTCTATATAATGAATTGAAATTAACATTTATTACTTAAAAATCAAACATATCTGAACATTGCACAATTTAACTTGATGCTTCTCCGTTTTACAAAGGAGACGTCCCCCACTAAAATATCTCCAAAATAACATTCTTTTGTATTTCGACTTTTGATTAACTTAAAACAAAAGTATTAAAATGGAGCATATATGCAAACATGATATGTTATAATATAAGGCGCTTTTGTGATTCATTATGAAACATAAACCATTAATCCTGAAGAAAAACGTTTAATGAACAAACAAGCAGCTCAATATATTCGAAAAAATTATATTATCCCAAATAGTATGAAACGAAAAAAAAAGTTACATATATTTCAGTTTTGGAACGTGGTTTGGTAGATTCGGAAGAACGAGAACGGTGTAGAATTCGGTAGATTTCTAGATATGGGAGTAATATATATAATTTTTTGTTATATAGAGCACATACGTCCCTATTTACAAAACTCTGTTCTTAATTAGGCAACTGCCTATTTAGTTTTGTTTACTTTATCATTTATTTCCTTTTTCCCTATAAATAATTATGTTTATATTTTTCATTCATTGTTGCTTATATGTACCTTTCAAACAATGGTTTGACTTATTCAAAAATAAAATAGTTGAGAGTACTTGTTAGGATTTTCGAGATAGGAGAATTATAAGGAGCCATAATTATGGCTACCATGATACCCTTATACTAATTTGAATCGGTCGATTCAAGAATGAGCAAGTCTTCTGTGAGACCGTCACTTATGTGTGACCGCATCTTTTGATCCGACCCAGTCAAAACGGGTCGGGTCAAACCGCCAGTTTTTTTTTTCAATTTTTTAAATTTAATTTTCTTCTCTGCCTTCGGTTCTGATTTTAATTTATAGATAATGATTGTAACAATATTAATGTTTTTTAGCTTGCTCCGAGGCCTTCGGCTCCCCTCACTCGACTCTTTAAAAAAAATAAAATAAAAAAAATTGTAAAAAAATCGGATTTTTTTTTAAAAAAGTTCGGCTCGTTTGTTACACGCGCCAAATAAAAATAAAATAAAATTTCAGGTGCGTACACGCGCCTTGAGGGGCGCGTGTGATGCACACACCTGACTGACTGCCACTTATGTGATACTGCCTCACCCAAGTTTTTGCCTTCAAGAATTACCTGTTTTGTTTTAAAAACCGATCAAATTAAATTTAATTACATTCTTGTGGCCAATAAGATCCCTAATGCTTTGGAAAAAAATTAAATTGATAAAGGAAACATATCAGTTTACACAATCTATTAAAATCTCTCAATTCATCTAAAGATATTGTTCAAATAATATATGGATAATAATTCTATTGCTGTCATTATCCATCGATTCATTCATGAGCCATGATAATGGAGGAACTATAATTTTTTTGATATATAGAGTAAACACGCACATCATACTAGAGTCAATTGCTGTTATTAAAATATCCCAAATCAATAACACTCGCTTCTAGGCGAGTAAGCCCATACCTCCAAAACCGGCCCAATAGATTTTATGGTCTATGAAACGGCCCGATTCTATTGGTCTGATGGGCTAATAAATTGAAAAAATTTGATGGTCCCATTCGATCAGATATAAATCTTAGAGAAAATAGACCTTTATGGTCAAATCAAATAACAAAACACAATAGTTAGCCACACAACTTAATTTTTATAAATTATGGCAAACATTTGTCTTTTCGGACCAAAATACCCTTACTTTTTCTCTCTCTTTCTTTTTCTCTTTCCTTATTTGTCCCTTCTCTCTCTCTTCTCATTTTTTTCCTGCTGTGTTTTCTCCTCTCACTTTATCTCTCTTTCCATTCTCTTATTTCTCTCTCTGTGCCACCACCACCATCGCCTCTATTCGGCCACCGCCGCCGCCGTCTCCTCCATTCACGAGATTCATCCACCATGCCGTCCATCCTTCACCCTCTCTCCTACGATTTTCTCTCTCCCGAAACCTAGCTCTTCCATCGCATTTTGCTCGCTTCTGCGATTTTCTACCAATCGGAAGCTTCTCGTTGGCATCGTGCTCCAGATCTACAAATAGATCCATAGATCCAGGTTATTTCTCATTCCAATTCTCGCAATTCATGTTGATCTAGAGTTTTTTTGAATTTTTGTTGTATTATTCTTATTTTTGTTGAATTTTTCTTATTTTTTTGTTGATTTAGGGCTTTTACGTGTTTGTTTCTCGATGATTTATGACATTTTCATATTGTTTTGGTAATTTTTGGTGTATTTGGGTTAATTTCTGGATGATTTGGATGTATTTTCGCTGATTTCTGTTTCGTTTGTGTTGATTGAAGGAGGCTGCTGCTTGCTGTCAAAACTCATCGGTACGAAATAGGTGTATTCGTACCAGTAGTAACTCGTACCATGTAAGAATTTCATAATTCGTACCAATAACCAAGCACAACGAAATGGTACGCTGGTAAGAATTATGAAATTCTTACCAAGTACCATGTAAGAATTTCATAATTCGTACCAATAACCAAGTACAAAGAAATGGTACGCTGGTAAGAATTATGAAATTCTTACCAAGTAAGAATTTTTGAATTGTCGTAATTCAATTCTCGTAATTCATGTTGATCTAGAGTTTTTTTTTTTAATTTTTGTTGTATTTTTCTTATTTTTTGTTGATTTAGGGCTTTTACGTGTTTGTTTCTCGATGATTTATGAGGTTTTCATATTGTTTTGGTAATTTTTGGTGTATTTGGGTTAATTTCTGGATGATTTGAATGTATTTTCGCTTATTTCTGTTTCGTTTGTGTTGTTTGTTGGAGGCTGCTGCTTGCTGTCAAAACTCGTCGGTAAGAATTATGAAATTCTTACCACGTACCATGTAAGAATTTCATAATTCGTACCAATAACCAAGCACAAAGAAATGGTACGCAATTCGTACCAATAACAAAACACAAAGAAATGGTACGCTGGTAAGAATTTCATAAGAATTTCATAATTTTTACCAAGTACCATGTATGAATTTTATATTTCGTACCAATAACCAAGCACAAAGAAATGGTACGCTGGTAAGAATTATGAAATTCTTACCAAGAACCATGTAAGAATTCACACTTCGTACTAATAATCAAGCACAAAGAAATGATAGGTTGGTAAGAAATCTGAACTTCTTACCAAGTACCATGTAAGAATTCACACCATTTCGTACCTTGATATCGGTACAAAATTGAACCATTTCGATATTGTTTCTATTTCTCGATGATTTATGAGATTTTCATATTATTTTGGTAATTTTTTGTGTATTTGGGTTAATTTCTAGATGATTTGGATGTATTTTTGCTGATTTCTATTTCGTTTGTATTGATTGAAGGAACCTGCTGCTTGCTGTCAAAACTCGTCGGTACGAAATTCAATCATTTCGTACCAGTAGTATCTCGTACCATGTAAGAATTTCATAATTCGTACCAATAACCAAGCACAACGAAATGGTACGCTGGTAAGAATTATGAAATTCTTACGAAGTACCATGTAAGAATTTCATAATTCGTACCAATAACCAAGCACAAAGAAATGGTACGCTTATAAGAATTATGAAATTCTTAACAAGTACCATGTAAGAATTTCATAATTCGTACCAATAACCAAGCACAAATGAATGGTACGCTGGTAAGAATTATGAAATTCTTACCAAGTACCATGTAAGAATTTCATAATTCGTACCAATAACCAAGCACAAATGAATGGTACGCTGGTAAAAATATTATAATTCTTACCAAGTACCATGTATGAATTTCATATTTCGTACCAATAACCAAGCACAAAGAAATGGTATGCTGGTATACCAATCGGAAGCTTCTCATTGGCATCGTGCTCCAGACTATAGATCCAGGTTATTTCTCCTTCCAATTATCGCAATTCATGTTGATCTAGAATTTTTTTTCTTATTTTTGTTGTATTTTTCTTATTTTTGTTGCATTTTTCTTATTATTTTTGTTGAATTTTTCTTATTTCTGTTTCGTTTGTATTAATTGAAGGAGGCTGCTGCTTGCTGTCAAAATTCGTCGGTACGAAATAGGTGTATTCGTACCATGTAAGAATTTTGTACCAATAACCAAGCACAACGAAATTGTACGCTGGTAAGATTTATGAAATTCTTCCCAAGTACCATGTAAGAATTTCATAATTCGTATCAATAACCAAGCACAAAGAAATGGTACGCTGGTAAGAATTATGAAATTCTTACCATGTACCATGTAAGAATTTCATAATTCGTACAAATAACCAAGCACAAATAAATGGTACGCTGGTAAGAATTATGAATTTCTTGCCATGTACTATGTAAGAATTTTGATAATTCGTACCAATAACCAAGTACACAGAAATGGTACGCTAGTAAGAATTTCATAATTCTTACCAAGTTCCATGTATGAATTTCATATTTCGTACCAATAACCAAGCAAAAAGAAATGGTACGCTGGTAAGAATTTCATGAAATTCTTACCAAGTACCATGTAAGAATTTCATAATTCGTACCAATAACCAAGTACAAAGAAATGGTATGCTGGTAAGAATTATGAAATTCTTACCAAGTACCATGAAAGAATTTCATAATTCGTACCAATAACCAAGCACAAAGTAATGGTACACTGGTAAGAATTATGAAATTCTTACCAAGTAAGAATTTTTGAATTGTCGTAATTCAATTCTCGTAATTTATGTTGATCTAGAGTTTTTTTTTTTTAAATTTTTGTTGTAGTTTTCTTATTTTTGTTGATTTAGGGCTTTTACGTGTTTCTTTCTTGATGATTTATGAGGTTTCATATTATTTTGGTAATTTTCGGTGTATTTGGGTTAATTTCTGGATGATTTGGATGTATGTTCGCTGATTTATATTTCATTTGTGTTGATTGAAGGAGGCTGTTGCTTGCTGTCAAAACTCGTCGGTACGAAACAGGTGTATTCGTACCAGTAGTAACTCGTACCATGTAAGAATTTCATAATTCGTACCAATACCCAAGCACAACGAAATGCTACGCTGGTAAGAATTATGAAATTCTTACCAAGTACCATGTAAGAATTTCATAATTCTTACCAGCGTACTGTTTCGACTGAATTAACCCTAGTCGCTCGCAATTAAACGAGGTCACTATAGATTAAGCAAGCCAACCCAAGTATCGTCTCACAAGGAAAACTTAGCAGGAAAATTATTGTATTGCGAAAAGAAAATAACAGAAAGCAGTAAATCAATTGGATTGAGGAGTTATAACTAGACGGAAAGAATAATTAAACATAAAATAGCCTAGGCACGAACAAAAATGCATAAATTAAACCCTAGGCATTAATCGAAATTTAATCTAACAAAAGCATTAAGCATTCGATCATAATCTAAACATAAATTCAATTAAGAAAATGGACGAAACAACTATAAGCATGAATTAAGAATGGAAATCGAATTAACTCACAAACGTAATTAAAATCGACGAACACAATAAACTGGAATTGGAATTGAAGGTTGCAACTGTATCCTCGAATCCGGAGAGCAATTACAATAGTAAATCGCTAACTAGAAATATTCGAAAGCAACTAGGAGAAAAACCTAAAAATCAATCTCTGAAAATGAAAGAAAATAAAAATGGCGTCTGGGAAAAAACTGGAGAGAGCTCTGAAAAACCCTCGCTCGGTATTTATACACACCGCGAATTAATTGCGCTCAGCGACCGCTGAGCGCACTTTAGTAAACCCGCTAAACGCCCGAAGTCAGCGGTCGCGTAGGGTGAGCGACCGCTGACTTCTCGCCCTGTAATGGATAAGCGCTGGACTCAGCGGTCGCTCGGGATGAGAGACCGCTGACTTCTGGCCCTGTATTGGATAAGCGCTGGACTCAGCGGTCGCTCGGGATGAGAGACCGCTGACTTCTGGTCCTGTATTCGATGAACGCTGGACTCAGCGGTCTCCTAGAGTGAGAGACCGCTGAGTTCTCTGAAGATGTCCCGTTTGGCGAAACGATCAGCGGTCTCCTAAGGTGAGAGACCGCTGACTTCCTGAAGGTGCCCCGTTTGGCTAAACGGAACGTATTGCTGCAGCAGAAAACTCACAGCGGCGGCGGGAGCTGAGCGAACTGTGGTTGCCTTCATCATTCCAGGGCAAAATCTACATTTTCAGCACGATAGCTCGACACAACATCATTAGCGCATTTTAACTTTAAAATAATGCGAAACAAAACAAATGTCATCAAAAGCGCATGCAAAACATCCAGAAATGCAACAAAAAATGAACGCAACAAACCCTCCACACACAAAACCTTGCTTGTCCTCAAGCAAATCTTAATTAAAAACACAACAAGAAAGACATAGATCGAAAATGACAAATCATGCTTCAACTTCATATCCAGCACAAGAACATTCTCAACATTTTCTAACCAGATGCAATTCACCCCATAACTAACGAGTTGCCCTTCTGCATATAAACTCAATCGGATCAAAACCAAAATGCGAAGATAGGAGGCAAGACATGAAACGTGCTATCACACTTAATACTTCTAATTTCTTTTCTTTTCAAAATTCAACCAATTTTACACAATCTCCGGGGCAAAATTCACTAGGTAAATCCTCCGGAGTATTCCGGGTCTCCTAGAGTGGTTTCCCATACCCATCTCTCCTAAGCATTTCAACAAAGACGTGGAGAGAGTGGGGTAGAGCCCCTCGGATCATATATTAAGCCAAACAACATTTTTCTTTACACAAACGGCAAGAGAGTCGAGTTATAAGGTCAATATTCATGAGGTGGAAACATTTAGAGTTCATCTAAAGTATCCTCATGTGGTTTCCCATGCTCATGGTTCCCAGAAGAGCAGAGACCTCCCAACTCAACTTACACTTTAACAACAAAACATCATTCACAAATTTCACGCATAAAGAAAAACTTTCCACCTCCTTCTCTCATTCAAGAATTTCACCTCAATTATTCACATACAGAAAAATGCCCCACAGTCAACTATGAAGTAAACACAATGCTTAAAGAAAATGCTGAAAAATATCCTCAAACCATCAATTAAATCAAAGCATAATACATCATGTTCAATCCACATACTTCCACAGTTTGAATCAAATCAAGACTGACGAGGACAAGATAAGACAAACAAACGGTTCCTCCCCCCCACACAAGAAAATAAAACAATGCCCTCATTGTGACAATGAAATGAGAGAGAAAAGAAGCTTCACTGAGGGTACGACAGCTCCAAGCGAGAAATCATTCAAGCAGCATTATCCAGCAACCTGAAACAAAAATACAAAGACAAAACAAACAAAAGAAAACAAAACAAATACAACAAAGGGAAAGAATGAGAAACCAACTCATGGGTTGCCTCCCATGCAGCGCTTGTTTAACGTCATTAGCTTGACAGCGAAACCCTTAACCAAATTCTGACTGAAGCTTCAGCTGATTTCTCACCTGGATTATCACATCATCTAAGGTTGCAGCTGATGGTCTCACTTTCGGGTGCTTAACAACACCCATTGTACATGTTGCTCTTCTCTTATCCCATATTTGAA
Organism: Agastache rugosa; assembly: GCA_031470985.1. Classification (NCBI taxonomy): domain Eukaryota; kingdom Viridiplantae; phylum Streptophyta; class Magnoliopsida; order Lamiales; family Lamiaceae; genus Agastache; species Agastache rugosa. The sequence goes on from CM062605.1 coordinate 32,878,040, forward strand.
TGTCCAACTCGACTTCCTCCTCACTTTGCAGGTCAGACAGAAAATCATGCACTATGTCATCCTCATTTTCCAGATTAGCCAAGAATTCCTGAATGATATCATCCTCATTGTGCATATTAGCCAGGAATTCGTGCACAATTTCATCCTCATCCACCGAGTCAAACATCTTGACGTAGGAATAACTTTGCACCAAAGGTTCAGGAGCTATTGACTTCTTACTGAACACAGAGAAAGTCACTGATCGCCCTGATCCCGCCATACTCAAAGTTCCTGACCTGACGTCAATGCGAGTATTAGTTGTGGCCATAAAAGGCCTGCCTAGCAAAACAAGGTGACCATTCTCACTCCTTATCCCCTTACCGGTCTCCAGCACAACAAAATCCACCGGAACTCTAATACCACTCACAATTACCACAACATCCTCAACCATCCCACGAGGGTAACTAATAGAACCATCAGCTAATTCTATTTTCATGTCCGTATGCTTCAATTCACAATTACCCAATTTCTCAAAAATACTAAAAGGCATCAGGTTAATTGCTGCACCTAAATCTAGCATTCCTGAGACATCGTCGCTAATACCCAAGTCTATGCTTATGATAAAACTACCTGGATCATCCTGCTTAGGTAGTAGATGTTGTGGTTCAGCTGTATTTAGAGGTATAGGTTCATCTGGCAGCTGGGAAGCTTTGATTATACTCACGGTTTTACTTCTCCACTTCTCTGTGGTGTCCCTCGTATTAAGGGTGTGTACCGGTCCTTCTCTTAGTCTACTCGGTAAGGCAACGAATCGGTCAAATTGGTGCTCGCCCGTGTGAGGCTTGATTTCCTCCTCCTTAAATTTTGGAGCAACTTCTCTAATGATAGAAACAGCATGTGCCTCATGAGGTTGTTGTCCTTGACTCGGTATCTTCCCAGTCTGCTGTTGCTGCTGCATCTGATTCATAGTGCCAGATATCTGTCCCACAGTTGTTTCAAGACGCTTGATAGTGGCATCTTGAGCTTCTCTTGCTCGCTTGCTTTCCTGCATGAAAGCGCTCAAGCTGTGGAAGTCTTTTGAGGAGGCTGAAATTGTTGGGAAAACTGTTGTTGCTGAGGATACCACTGCTGCTGAGGGGGATACTGCTGAACAGGTTGTTGTTGTTGGGAAGGGTGAAATTGAAAATTTTGTCCTAAGCCTTGTCCTTGATTCTGGTTCCTCCACCCAAAACTAGACTGATTCTGCCATCCCGAGCTCTGCTGTCGTTGATTCTGATTGAAACTTTGGCCTTGATCCAACTGCTGACGTGGAGGATACCCCTGAGCAGCATAGACTTCTGCTCCTCCTTCATATGTCGGCTCTCCCATTCTTTGACACTCTTCAGGATTGTGCCCTTTCTCTCCACAAATGCCACATGGCTCAGTAAAAATCTCTTGTCTAGTAGGTGTCAGTCGAGGTGGAGAAAGAGCAGACTTGCTCATCTTCAATTCTTGCAGCTCTCTCATCATGTTGGCCAACTGCTTTTTCATGTCCGGACTTTCAACAATTGCACTCACTTCAACACGTCGAGTACGGGTAGATTTCTGTTGTGAACTAGCTGCAAGTGTTTCGAAAATCTCTTGCAGTTCATCAGCTGTTTTCACCGCAATGTTTCCTCCAGCGGTACTATCCACCATAAACTGAGCTGTCTGCACCAATCCATCATAGAAGAATTGCCACAACATTTCTGGTGCCATCTGGTGATGTGGACACTGCTGAAGTAACTCTCGAAACCTTTCCCAAGCCTCATGGAAGGGTTCATCTCCAGCTTGAGTGAAGTTCATAATTTTTGTACGAACTTCCTGAGTCTTATGATTAGGATAATACCTCAGCATGAACTTCTCACAAACTGCTGTCCATGTAGTGAGCGAGTTAGGTGGAAGAGATAGATACCACGATTTGGCCCTGTCCTTCAACGTGTAAGGAAAGCATTTCAGCTTTAATTGATCCTCAGTTAGAGCCAGCAAAGGGAATGATTGAACTACCGTGCAAAACTCTCGAACGAATTGCAGAGCATCTTCATTTGCCATCCCGTGATAAGAGGGTAGCAAATTCAGATGATTCTGCTTCAAATCATAATTCCTGACTTCTGTTGGTAGCACTATAGCAGAAGCAGTGGTTCCAAATGTAGGCCTGGCAAAATCCCCCATATATCTGGTATTGTTAGCCATTTCTTCCGGTAAAATAGGTTCGTCTGGTGGATCACACCCGGATTCTTCTGACTGAACAATAACTTCTTCTTCAAAACAAGGTTCGTCAACCTCGTTAAAGCTGGACTCGGCTTCTTCCTACAAATTTATCAAAATCCTGCGTGGTTGATTGATGTTGTCAAAATAAGGTGCCAAATTCATTTTCAAGCTTCTGCGACCTTGCATACACAACACTCAACAAACAGATTACACGCACCGGAGGAAAGAAAATAATCGAGTACCAAAAGAATAAAATAAATAAACATAAAATAAACTTAAATACAAAGCAACACAAAAATCGCCTAAAGTTTTCCCCGGCAACGGCGCCAAATTTGTTTCGACTAAATTAACCCTAGTCGCTCGCAATTAAACGAGGTCACTATAGATTAAGCAAGCCAACCCAAGTATCGTCTCACAAGGAAAACTTAGCAGGGAAATTATTGTATCGCGAAAAGAAAATAACAGAAAGCAGTAAATCAATTGGATTGAGGAGTTATAACTAGACGGAAAGAATAATTAAACATAAAATAGCCTAGGCACGAACAAAAATGCATAAATTAAACCCTAGGCATTAATCGAAATTTAATCTAACAAAAGCATTAAGCATTCGATCATAATCTAAACATAAATTCAATTAAGAAAATGGACGAAACAACTATAAGCATGAATTAAGAATGGAAATCGAATTAACTCACAAACGTAATTAAAATCGACGAACACAATAAACTGGAATTGGAATTGAAGGTTGCAACTGTATCCTCGAATCCGGAGAGCAATTACAATAGTAAATCGCTAACTAGAAATATTCGAAAGCAACTAGGAGAAAAACCTAAAAATCAATCTCTGAAAATGAAAGAAAAATAAAAATGGCGTCTGGGAAAAAACTGGAGAGAGCTCTGAAAAACCCTCGCTCGGTATTTATACATACCGCGAATTAATTGCGCTCAGCGGTCTCCTAGCCTCAGCGACCGCTGAGCGCACTTTAGTAAACCCGCTAAACGCCCGAAGTTAGCGGTCGCGTAGGGTGAGCGACCGCTGACTTCTCGCCCTGTAATGGATAAGCGCTGGACTCAGCGGTCGCTCGGGATGAGAGACCGCTGACTTCTGGCCCTGTATTGGATAAGCGCTGGACTCAGCGGTCGCTCGGGATGAGAGACCGCTGACTTCTGGCCCTGTATTCGATGAACGCTGGACTCAGCGGTCTCCTAGAGTGAGAGACCGTTGAGTTCTCTGAAGATGTCCCGTTTGGCGAAACGATCAGCGGTCTCCTAAGGTGAGAGACCGCTGACTTCCTGAAGGTGCCCCGTTTGGCTAAACGGAACGTATTCTTTGCGACGAGAAAACTCACAACGGCGGCAGAAGCTGAGCGAACTGTGGTTGCCTTCATCATTCCAGGGCAAAATCTACATTTTCAGCACGATAGCTCGACACAACATCATTAGCGCATTTTAACTTTAAAATAATGCGAAACAAAACAAATGTCATCAAAAGCGCGCATGCAAAACATCCAGAAATGCAACAAAAAATGAACGCAACACGTACCATTTCGTTGTGCTTGGTTATTGGTACGAATTATGAAATTCTTACCAAGTACCATGTAACAATTTCATATTTCGTACCAATAACCAAGCACAAAGAAATGGTACGCTGGTAAGAATTATGAAATTCTTACCAAGTACCATGTATGAATTCACACTTCGTACTAATAATCAAGCACAAAGAAATGGTATGTTGGTAAGAATTATATTAGTACCATATTATAATTTTTCTTGCTTTAGTTTTGAAGGTACAATAAACATCATAGATGATTATGTGCAAGATTTTGGATGAATTTGGTCATGATGTCCTACAAGATCTCAAGAAATCAATATTTTTTTTGGGAGCACCTATTTGTTTCAACACAGATGAAATAACACTTACCGTAGAGATTGAGTTGGTGAATCAACAATGCTTAGTGATTAGTGAATGAACAATTCTTATTTTGTAAATTATTTGCTACAATTTCTTGTTTGTAAACCCTTTGCTACAATATTAATAGTATTATTAGTGTTTTTGTTGATATATCGGTACGAAATGTTGATATTCGTATCGGTAGCAAAAAACAAAAATTGTACCTCGCCTTCGCGGTGATGGAGGTGGTGGCTGCGGATATAAAAGTTCTAACTTTGATAGCACGGTACGAAATTCAACCATTTCGTACCGTGATATAAAAGTTCTAACTTTGGTAGCACGATACGAAATTTAGACATTTCGTACCGCGATATATTAGTTCTAACTTTGGTAGCACGGTACGAAATCCAGACATTTCGTACCGCGATATAAAAGTTCTAACTTTTGTATCACGGTAAGAAATTCCACCATTTCGTACCGTGATATAAAAGTTCTAACTTTGATAGCACGGTACGAAATTCAAACATTTCGTACCGTGATATCAAAGTTCTAACTTTGGTTGCACGGTACGAAATTCAAACATTTCGTACCGCGATATAAAAGTCCTATCTTTGGTAACACGGTATGAAATTCAACATTTCGTACCACGATCTAAAAGTTCTAACTCTGGTAATTAACACGGTACGAAATTAAACCATTTCATACCACGATATAAAGGTTCTAACTTTGGTAACACGGTACGAAATTCAACCATTTCGTACCGCGATATAAAAGTTCTAACTTTGGTAGCATGGTACGAAATTCAACCATTTCATAGCACGATATCGGTACGAAATTCAATCATTTCGTACCATGATATCGGTACGAAATTGAATCATTTTGTACCGTGTTACCCAAGTTAGAACCTTTATATCACAGTACGAAATTCAACCATTTCGTATCACGATCTAAAAGTTCTAACTCTGGTAACACGGTACGAAATTCAACCATTTCGTACCACGATATAAAGGTTCTAACTTTGGTAATACGGTACGAAATTCAACATTTCGTACCGCGATATAAAAGTTCTAACTTTGGTAGCACAGTACGAAATTCAACCATTTCATACCACGATATCGGTACGAAATTGAACCATTTCGTACCGTGTTATCAAAGTTAGAACCTTTATATCATGGTATGAAATTCAACCATTTCTACCAGGATCTAAAAGTTCTAACTCTGGTAACACGGTACGAAATTCAACCATTTCGTACCACGATCTAAAATTTCTAACTCTGGTAACACGGTACGAAATCCAACCATTTCGTACCACGATATAAAGGTTCTAACTTTGGTAACATGGTACGAAATCCAACATTTCGTACCGCGATATAAAAGTTCTAACTTTGGTAGCATGGTACGTAATTCAACCATTTCGTTTCACGATATCGGTACGAAATTGAATCATTTTGTACCGTGTTACCAAAGTTAGAACATTTATATCACGGTACGAAATTCAACCATTTCGTATCACGATCTAAAAGTTCTAACTCTGGTAACACGGTACGAAATTCAACCATTTCGTACCACGATATAAAGGTTCTAACTTTGGTAATACGGTACGAAATTCAACATTTCGTACCGCGATATAAAAGTTCTAACTTTGGTAGCACAGTACGAAATTCAACCATTTCGTACCACGATATCGGTACGAAATTGAACCATTTCGTACCGTGTTACCAAAGTTAGAACCTTTATATCATGGTATGAAATTCAACCATTTCTACCAGGATCTAAAAGTTCTAACTCTGGTAACACGGTACAAAATTCAACCATTTCGTACCACGATCTAAAAGTTCTAACTCTGGTAACACGGTACAAAATCCAACCATTTCGTACCACGATATAAAGGTTCTAACTTTGGTAACACGGTACGAAATTCAACATTTCGTACCGCGATATAAAAGTTCTAACTTTGGTAGCACGGTACGAAATTCAACCATTTCGTACCACGATATCGGTACGAAATTGAACCATTTCGTACCGTGTTATCATTTCGTGCTAACTTTGGTAGCACGGTACGAAATTCACACATTTTGTACCGCGATACAAATTTGTGAAGTTGGACAGCAGTACGAACTTGATGTGAGAGGAGAGAGAATGTAAAGTTATGTGGAAAAAGTAAAAAGTAGGTTGATAATGATAGAGGAAAGAGAATGTAAAGTTAGGTGGAAAAAATCAAAAGTAAGGGTAAAAGGGTCCAAAAAGGCAAATGTTTGCCATAATTTGTGAAAATTAAACTTGTGGCCAACATTTGTGTTTTACTATGTGTTTTTGCTATTCTAAGTTTTGCCTCTAAATTTTATGATTCCCCTTAGAGATATTTATTGATTTTAGCTCTTTGAATATTGTAAAAATAAATTATAGTATTTCATTTTACAAAGATAAATTCTGACACTTTTCAAAAAAATTTGATTTATTTGCTCTTAATTCTTATTTTTTTAATTATCATTTTTTATTAATTCAAATAATTTTTTACGGATTTACACATTTTATCATGTGAATTCACACATTTATTTTACGAATTCATGAATTCTCACACATTTAATAGTAAATTCACACATTTTGTTGTGAATGCAAATATTTTTTTAACGGATTCACACATTTTATTATGTGAATTCACGTATTTAATTTCACAAATTCACAGATTTTATTACGTGAATTCACACATTTTGTAATGAATTCAAACATTTTTTTTATGAATTCACACATTTGTTTTCCTATTATATTTAGTAATAAGAAATAATTAATTTGTTTTTGGAAAATGAAAAATGAAAAATCTGAAAAATTAGAAAGAAGGGCAAAAAAGTCAAGAAATGCTAGAATTTATCTTTTAAATGTTGGATGCTAGAATTTATTTTTGTAATCTTGAAAAGGCTATTATTAAAATTCACCATTTACTTTTTACCTTCCTTTTATTGGCATGTTTTTATTCGAACTTTTAAGTATCCAAGTAGAGAACATTCAAACAATAATTAATAGATTTGATGTCTTTATTACTTTTATTCAGTTCTCCAAGTTGAATTTGGTCACTTATAACTTCAAAGATGTTTTTACAAATAATATAGAGTTAATGGTCCAAACTAGCACCTTTTCAAACTCAAAGATAAAAAATAGCCCATAAAACTTAAAAGATAAATTTTGTCCCCTTTTTACCTTTCTACCTTTCTACCCTTACACTCTCTTAATACCATTCTCTCTCTCTATCTTCTCTCTCATACCCGTCCCCCTTCCCCACCCATCTGCCACTCTCTCTTCTCTCTCTCTCTCTCTCTCTCTCTCTCTCTTTCTTTCTCACACCCTCCCCCAACCTGCAACTCTCTCTTCTCTATCTCCATCTAGCCGCCACCGCTGTCCACTCGCCCCCTATCTGCCACTTCTCTCTCTCCCATATCTCTCTCTTTCTTTCCCTCTCTTCTTCGCCGTCACCGCCTTCTTCTTCCCTTTCGCCGCCGCCTTCTTCTTCGCCTCCACTGCCGTCCACTCGAATACGTACGTACGTATATACATATTTATATATATATACATGAGTTTTTTGGATTGCGAGAGAGAGAGAGTAAGAGAGAGAGAAGAGAAAGTAGGAGAGAGAGAGAAAAGTAAGAGAGAGAGAGTGGCAGATGGGGGGTGGGCGGGAGGGAGAGAAGAGAGAGAGAGAGAGTTGGCACATGGGGAGGGGGGCAGGTGGTCGAGAGAGAGGGAGGGGGTAGGAAGGTAAAAAAAGTGGAAAAAAGGATAAAATTTGTGTTTTAAGTTTTCCGGGCAATTATTTATCTTTTAGTTTCGGAAAAGGGCTATTTTGAGTTTTCACTCAATAATATATCTAAAAATGTTTTTACAAGAGTTAATAGTCCTAAATAGCCCCTTTTGAAACATAAAGATAAAAAATGGCCCATGAAACTTAAAAAACAAATTTTGTCCCCTTTTTACCTTTCTACCCCCTACCCTATCTTTATACCATATTCTCTCTCTCATCTCTCATACCCGCCCTCCACCCCCATCTGCAACTTCTTTCTCTCTCTCTCCACCCCATGCCCGCCCCCCACCATTTGCAACTTCTTTTTCTTTCTTTTCTCTCTCTTTTATCTCTTCATCCTCCCGCCGCCCCCCGTCCCTATCCTCCCGTCACATTGGTCCGGTGCTGCCGCCGCCTTCTTCTCTCTCTCTTCTTCCTCGCCACCGCCGCTTTTTTCTTTCTCGCCACCGCCGCCTTCTTCTTCACTTCTGCCCTCACCTTCTTCCTCCTCGCTGCCACCGCCTTCTTCCTCGCCGCCACCGTCGTCCACTCGCCGCCACTCACCGACATCCCTCCAATCTGCAACTTCTCTCTCTCCCTCTCTCTTTCTCTCTTCTCTCTCTCTCTCTTCGTTTATTTTCATGTATGTATACATACATGAATGTTTATTTCATGTATGTATACATATATGAACGTGGTGTGTACGTGGTATTTTAGATATGTATACATACATGAAATAAAATATTCATGTATGTATACATAAGTAGACAAATTTCTTGTATTCGTGTGTATACATGAAGTGTACGTGTACGTGTTCGTGTATGTGTGCATGTTCTTCATGTATGCCAGAAACTTAGCACATGCCAGAAATTTTCATACATGAAAATTATTTTTTTTCATACATGGCCCTCATTTTACTCTTTGTAACCTCCTTCTTTTAAAAAATAATAAAATTAATTATAAATTTATTAATATACCCTATAACTTCTAATATTTAATTCTAAAAATCAAAATAGGAAAAACCCATAGCCCTTGATTAAAATAAGAAAAGAAAAACGTAGCCCCTTTGGCTAGTTATGTCGGCATGAGATTCATGATCTTCTCGAGCACAATTGATGGAGATGCGAAGTTGGTGTTTGATGAAATGTTTCAAAGGGGATGATTGCGAAGAAGGATTTGATTGGTTTTAGATCTTTGTTAGGAAGTTACTATGAAGGCAAAAATGAAGGTTTGGTCTTTTATTTCGTTGGAGATTTCTGCATAGTTTATAGCCTTCAATGCAAGTGCTATATTCAAATGCTTTTTGTTTTGCAGAATCTATTTCACAAAAATTTGAATTCCTCTTTGAAATTTTATTTGTTTGTATGTGAAAAGAATCTACAGTAGTTGGAGATTTCTTCTACCATTCTGCGTAGTTGGGGGCTATGGATTTTTTTTGAATTTGTTGAATTATTATTGGGGGTTATAGGGTATAATAGTATATTCATAATTATTTTTATTAATTTTTTAAAAAAGAGAAGGCTATATAGAGTAAAATGGAGGCTATATTTAGAATTACCCTTTTCGAAAATGCCTAATTTAAATATAATGACCAAACTGTTCGTGTAACATGTCGTTTTGTTAATGAAGCTCTATGATATTTCGTCTTTCCGGGAGAAATTATCTTCCCAAAGTAGTTTTTTTATAGATGAGAGTGACAGCGAAACTACCGAATTATGAACAGTTTGTCGTAATATGCTCAATGTTGGTTGACTTCGAGAGTTTGGTCTTCCTAAATGGTTATTTAAAAGAATAAATCTATGCAGCCACATTATGGCTACCCATAATTTCATTTAATAACAAAAAAAGTTGGTTTATTTAAATTTTTGGGTTCTAAATGACTTTTAATATTTAAAATATTTAATTTATACAAATTTATCTTGATATATTTGGATTTGGATGTAACATAAATCTCGATAGATATAATAAAAGTAATACAAAGATTTTTGTCGAAAAAAATAAGAAAAAAATATATTTACACTAATCATTATAGAATTTAAGTAAAAAATATAAACATTAACATAAAATATATGATCATACTTTTTATATGAATCAAATATCTAATAAAATTGGTCTATTTTCACTTAATTAACCAAATTATGGCTAGCCACATTATGGCTAAATAACATCACTCTATTTAAAAAGGTCTTCCCAAAAGCAGTTTTTTATTATTTTTAATTTTTTTTTGTTTTTTTGTTTATTTATTTATTTGTTTTTATTTTTTATTTTTTTTAAATGTATTATTATTATTAATTTTTTTTTAATGACGATAAAACTTCTGCTACCCAAGGTGCAATGTGTAATGAGAGTGACAACGAACCTACCGAATTATTGACTTGGAGAGTTCAGTCTTCTCTGTAAATGGTTATTTAAAAATGCACTAATCATTTAGTAAAGCCTCAGTCCAAGCTTTTATGCTGTAACTAAATTTCATGAATTTTCAGTTGCAAAGTTGACCGATTCAAAACATATGCTCTGTGACAATGCTCAACAAAATTTGAGCTTGTGTGAGAATTGGTGAGAGATGGCTTATGCTGCCCTTGTTTCTGTGGCGCAGATTTTAGATCAGCTGTTGAATACCGATCGGTATTCCGTCGATTATCCAAAGCCAGAAATCCAGTATCTGTATAGCAAGGTTTGTTCCTTGCAATCCTTACTTGATAAACTCTCTCCTGCTCCGATTAGCAAACGGAGTGAGGTAGAAAAGTTGGAATGTCGGATCAGAGATGTGATGTACAGAGCCCAAGACGCGATTGAATTGTTTATATCAAGGCAAATCTGCTCACCGGATTCAGATGGAGACGACGATTCCGCATCAGTTCTCGTGCGGAATTTGGGGGAAATTACTGCAGAGCTTGACCTAATCACTGAATCAGCAGAGGAGATTGGGGAAAACAAAGTAAATGGGGAAACAAGCAGTTTACTGCTTAAAAATGCTCCTCCTCCGAAGCCCAATCCTCTCCGAAAGAGCACGAGGATAGTAGGGTTGGAGAATGACAGTCAACAGCTGAAGGAGGAGCTGCTCAATTCAAGAGCAGAACTCCAAGTCTTCCCAATCACGGGGTCTCCTGGTACTGGTAAGACGACTCTGGCTAGAATTATTTATGACGATCCAGATATACTAAATTACTTTACTGTACGTGTCTGGGTCAAAGTATCTCAAGATTATAGCATTGGAAAGATCTTGTTTAGTATGTTAAGTTCCATGGATGAAAGCTATATGCCCGGGTCTCAAGGAAGTGATGAACAGTTAAGGGTTCGTCTCCATCATAATTTATTTAATAAGTTATACCTCATTGTGATGGATGATATTTGGGATACATCTGTTTTCGACCAAGTACGGAATCTGTTTCCAGATAACGTGAATGGAAGTCGAATTGTTATCACTTCCAGAGATGAAAAGGTTGCTGCCCACGCCAGATCTTCTTACTTTCATCATGTGATGCGGCCTTTAGACGAGGAAAATAGTTGGATCTTACTTTGCCAACATGCATTTGAAGGTGGGAACTGCCCTCCTCATTTGGAGGATGTTGGGAGAAAAATTGCAGCGAAATGCGGAGGCAATCCATTGTCAATTGTGGTGGTTGGGGGCCTACTCTTCCAGAAACCCAAGACTGAAATTTTTTGGGAAAGTGTTGAAGCAGATGTACATGGTGCTGCTGCCATTAGTGAAGATTCTTACATGGAAATCTTCACTCTTAGTTATGACAACCTTCCTGCTAGACTGAAACCATGCTTCCTTTACATGGCAGCTTTCCCAGAAGATAGTGAGATCCTTGTCTCGAAGCTCATTAACTTTTGGGTTGCTGAGGGTTTTTTAACAAAACCATCGCCATCATCACCGCACCAGAATTTGGAGCAGGTCGCAAAGCAGCATTTGGAAGATCTTATCTACAGAAATCTTATCTCCATTGGCAAGGTGAGTTCCGACGGCCGAATTAAGTCTTGTAAGTTACAAGGTAATCTGCGTCAGGTAGCTATGCAAGAATGTGACAAGGAGAAGTTTCTTCATGCCATAAAGAGGTACACTCAACAACTTCCAGAAGGTACAAAAACTCAGAGGCGCATATCGATTCATGATAATATTCTCTTGTGCTCTGAAGATGTTTATGAATGCATAAAAACAATTGAAGCTGCACGAACTCTAGTTTATGCTGGCCCGGATCATCACCATCCCTTACCTCTCTTTTTAACTTTTGAGCTCCTCAGGGTAGTAGATGCTCTTTCTGTCTATTTTATTGAGGTGCCAGATGCGTTATTTGAACTCATCCACTTAAGGTACCTTGGTTTCACCTGCGACGAGGATCTTCCCTCGTCCATTTCCAAACTCCAAAATCTGTTGACCCTCATTGTTCGCCAACATCACAAAATCATGTTCAGGCGCATATCAATCCTCCCTGTGGAAATCTGGAACATGCCACAGATTAGGCATCTCCTGATCAAAGATAGTATTTTGCCTGATCGTTCTGATGCACTGAACTCAGTTTTCTTTGAGAACCTTCAATCACTATCAAATGTTAATGCTGCTTGTTGTACGAGAGAGATTCTTCAAAACATGCCTAACTTGAAAAAGTTTTGCACTTGGATTGAAGGACCGGGTGTTGTACAATTTGATCTGGATCAGCTTCAACACCTTGAAATTTTCAAATTCGCTGTCTTGAAACCCATTCCGGGGTGCAAGATCGACTTCCATCCGAAACTCGCTTTCCCCTTCACGCTGAGGAAGTTGAGTTTAAGTGGTTGTGGACTTCCGTGGGAAGATATGGAAGTTATAGCAGACTTGCCGGATCTTCAAGTGCTCAAACTGCGAGAGTTCGCCTTTCATGGTAAAGAGTGGCACCAGTACTATGTATTTGAAAGACTAAAATTCTTGCTGCTTGAATCCCTGAATTTGGAGTTCTGGAGTACTATGGATTCCAATTTCCCAGTACTGGAGAGCCTTAAAATCAGGCATTGCTATCAATTGGAGGGAATTAGCTCAGATATTGGATTCATAGGAGGCCTTGAACTGATCGAATTGGTTGACTGTAGCCCATATGCTGTGGAATCAGTGGAGGATATTAGGCAAGAACAGGAAGCCTTCGACAATAGGCGCCTTCAAGTTCGTATTCTCTCTTCATGGGAATAGACTCTTCACCATTTCTCCTTTGGAAGAAGGTAGATGCATATACATAAGAGTATAAAATTAGCTCTTTACTAAGCAGTAGCTAAAGATATCGGGTTCATTAATTAGTTTTACAATTCTATGACCATGTCTCTATACATTTGTATTGCAGAATCCTTGCAAGGGGAAAACTGAATAGATTAGTAGTTTTTTTATCTCATACTTGTAGTTGAGCTGCGCTCCTACTTGTATTTGAGTTTAATCTTAGCCGTAGATCTTTTCCAGATGTATGGTATAGATAAGATAGCGTTTTTTGTGGGTTAGTTCTAGTAGTCGCATTTACGTTTTATCTTTTGATTTCTGGTTTGTAATTCCTATAAATGGCGGTTGAGCTAAGAAACTATGTACGTACATTTTGATATCTTACAGAAATACAAATGAAAATTTGCTCCCCATTTTTCTCTTTGATTCTCTTCAAAAACCTTATGTAATTCGTAACTTCGAGTTTTCATAGTTTATGCGTCTGCAATCAATCATCAACTTATATTCCCAATTTTGGTGGTATCTTTTATTTTCTTGCCCATTTTTTTCCTTCCCATTTTTCAGTTTTTGGGTGTCTAGATTGCGGAACTTGAACAATATTAGATTTGATATGTTATATGCTTGTATGGATGGGAATAATATGTACTCGCGATCGGTTCTTGTCTTTCAATTTGATAACATCCTCTTAAGTTATGATTTCAAATGTTTAGGAATGCTCGGTTAATTTGTGTACATCTTAAAAATAACGTATGCTAAGTCGAGCTACTTAAATTTACATCTTTTTGTGGTGCATGTTAAATGAAGTATGACAACAGAGCTAAGATTTTCGTTATAAAAGTAATATAAGAATAAAAAAAAGTTTATATACTCTTAAGACTAAAATTATGAGTTAATTATAATTTTGATAAAGTCCTTATATGTTAAGAAAATTATATTATAAGTACCAATTAACACTCAATAATTTACTAAATTATATGAAAATATGTTATTTATACTCTTCATGCGATGAGATGATGACTGACATTTATAAATTTTTTATTTCTCAAAGTAGTTAAGTAATAAATTGTCCACACACTAAAAATGAATATAAAATAAAATTAACTATTAGAATCATTAGGAAATACACGCTAATGTTTAGCAAACTCGCATAATCAAAACTCAAGTAATATTTGATAATTTTACGTGATTAAAAAACAAATTAAAGTTTGTAAGCCAATATTGTCTAAAATAAATCAATGCATAAAGTTTGTAAGCCAATAACGTATTTTTGATTTATTACAATGCATTGTTACGATAATGCATTTCACGTGTTCAATTATAATGCACAAGAAATTGAACATGAAATGCATTATCGTAACAATGCATTGTAATAAATAAAAAAGGAATTATTATAACAGTGCATGCATTGTAACAATACATAAAATACATTATTTTAGTACATATATAAAATGCATTATTATTATTATTTTTTACGAGAAAAAATATTTTGTACGTGAACCAACCCTTATATATATATATATATATATATATATATAGGAGAAGGATCATATAAGAATACATCTTAAACTAAGAAATAAGAATAGATCCCCACCCTTAATCCTATAACATGTATGGTTGAGATCTAATCTGCATCTAATAAGTAAGTACCGCATTTTTAAGGTAAAGTAGGGCAAAATAGTAATTTAGAAATTATTTTCCTCTTTTATTGTCATTGTTCTTTAAAAATTTAGTGATTGTCGTTGTTTTTCATTCTTCAGCTCATTTCTTCCAGTTCGTGATTCTTCAACACCGATCTTCTTCTTCACGATTTTTCATCTCGACTTGCAATCGATCATCGCGCTTATTCTTGTTTCTTTCATTACGATTATTCTTCTCCGGTGAGTCTTATGTTTCACGATTTATTATTCAATTTTATTGAAAGTTTTAATTGTGATTTTGATTTTTCTTCTTCTGTTTTTCTTTTTTGTTTCGTTTGATGATTTTGGCACTGGTTTGCTCGGGTGTAGAAACTATGTGACGAGCTCCCCGATTGTTGTTTTATCGGGCGGTCAAAATACATTTATAATTGTCCTATGCCCACAACTAGGATTAGCTAGCGGCAAGTATAGGGTCGATCCCACGATGAGTTGAGTGTAGCTTTCTCTTGGTCACTGGGTGTCACTAAAAATATTTATCTTGGGCAACAGACACATCTTGGTCAATAAAGAAAATAAAAACATAAACAAATAAAATATAAATCTAGATCAAGGTTCGAATCAATAAACATAAACTCGAAGCGGTCATAGGTTCAAAGATTTTCACTACATGAATGCATCAATCGGTTATAGACAGTAGAAAAGTAATAATGCCCCTACTGTCACGCGTCACGCACACTATTACCCCCACCCTTATCTGCCCATATGAATAAGAGCCACCCCTGAGACCCTCAGGCGTTCTCTCCTAGTCCTAGACAACCATCTACAAAGACACTTCAATAGAAACCTTGCCCAAGGAAGCATTACGAATTAGGCAGACATGAAACAGCCATTCCTCGTGCCCAAGAGCACGGACTACTCACCCACACCAGTCATACTTTCAGATGCAAGGGACACCCTATGCATTGACCCTGAAATTATTTGTGATCAATACACCCTAGTCAACTAGTGATCAATTAATTAACCAAGTTGCCCAAATCGTATTGGATTCAGACCTAGTGCTTCGGAAACACATGCATGCAGATCATCACGCCCATATTAGACCTCACGAATTCTTAGTTTATGTTCACGTCATCTTGCCCAGAATCAGATTTATAACTACCTAGACATAAAGTAAATAAAAAGACAAAAGAAATAAAATGAAAACTTACTTATTATTATGGGCATAACGCCGGAAATAAAATACAAAGATCGTTTGCCCCCGAAGGGGCAAACTTTCGGCAAAACTAAAATAAAACCCTAGTCTAATAAGTACTTGAAAGAAATTTGAATATGAAAAGGTATATGGAATAATGTATTACAATGGCTTGAAGTGAAGTAGTATATATAGAGGTACAAATCGTGGGCTAGAGGCCCAACCCATTGGTTAGCTGGTCTGGAGCTAGGGTTGGGCGCAACTGTCATGTTTATCTCTTCAGCAGAATCCGCGTGGCGCCCAAGAAACCTTCCTTATTTAGAATGGATTTGATTTAAACGAATCTTCATGGATAAGGAAGAAAATCAATCCTTCCTTATCTACTCCTTGGATAAGGCCAATCCATTCCTTGCTCCGCACTCTTTCACGACGAATTGCTGGATCATCATACGCACATTGTGCCCAAATCGAGCACTCTTTCTCTTCTCTATTCTGTCCTTCATGTTGCCCTCTGTACTTCATGTATTGTCCAAGATGGATGGAATTACGCGCGGTATATGAATTGGTCAGGACATCAAACGCAACAGCTTCACTCTTGATGTTTGCTACTGTGCCCAAGCTGCATGCTACTTTGCCCAAGATGAGAGCGATTTTGCCCAAAATATGAGCAACTGTCCTGTGACCATTTGCTTCAATTCTGCTTCAGAACCTCTTTCGCGGATGCACTCTTCTTATGCCCAAAATGATGCCTGTTTTGCCCAGAATGTCTTTGTCTTGCCCATAATGTACCTGCCTTCATAATGTGTCTTCCCAGACACAAAAACTCTCCACCTATAAATACCAGTCTTCATCAACGGATTCAGATACGAAAAACTCTCTACAAGCTCTCAACACTCTGAAATTCTCAAGCTTTACTCAAGCTCTAGTAGTCTGCAAATCTTTTCAAGAACACTATTCTTTAAGTGTTCCTAGTTCGACTACAGTACTTTTTCATCTGTAATCCTAGGCAGTTAATCATGCACATCCAAAGCCTAGTTTGAACGAGTTCATAAAACTCTTGTTCTTGATTGTAAGAACTTGTTCTAAGTTGGAAACCCCAAACCCAAACCCTTCTCCCAGAAAAGTTTAGGTTAAGGTACGCCAGCTCGAAGTGCGCAATTCGAGTGCTCAGGTCCATTCAGTACCCGCAAACTGAATCTTTAAGGCTTCTACAGTGCCCGCAAACTGTTAGAACACAACTCTAGTTTGAGCTGCGAAGTTGCTTGTTACTCGTTAAAACAAGTGGTTTTCCCTAGTGGATTTTACCAGAGAATTCTGGTCGTGGACGTAGGAGTAGTTTCTCCGAACCACGTTAAAACCTTGTGTTCTTTATTGCATAGTTTATTTTCTGCATTCTTTATTAATGAACTAACCACTCAAGTTAAGTTTCTAGAAGAGTGACCCAACCAGCTGTGTTTTCAAGCTGCATAACTTGATTAAACTAAAAACTGAGAGATAACCTTTTCAACTGAGTTTTTCTAAGTCAACGAGTTAATTTTTTAAAACCACCACATTCCGCAGAGGAATCCGCCGTTCCACCGAGTCCAACAGCCAATGACACTCGTGCACTGGTCGAATTTGAGGCTGCAAAACCCAGTCAGACTGAGTCCGGCAGCAACCGAAGACTGTTGTCCAGCGTGAGTGGTGCTGCTGTCCAGCGTGAGTGGTGCTGCTCGTGCACGCTGCTGCTGTGCGTGGATGCTGCTGCCGCTGCTGTTCTTCCTCGCGAGCTGCGGCTGCCGTTCTTCTCCAGCTGTGGTAGAGCTGCTGCTCTTTGCATGTTGCTGTTATGTTCTTCGCGTCGAGCTATTGCTGCTCTCTTGTTGCCGTCGTACCAGAGATGCTGTCCAAGAGCTGCTGTACCAGCCTCTCCGTTGCTGCTGTTGTTATTCTCCTCTCCATAAATAGCTCGAGAAACCCAAGCCGAGATAGCACGACCCAACGCCGGCAGAAAGAACAACAACCTCTGGTTTCTTCTTCCACATCCTTCACTTGCAGCTCATCATTGACTAAATACTCGATAACTAGCAACTAACGACATGCAACACCAAAGAGAACAAAATAAATCAAAATGCGAGAAATATAAACGAGAAACACAAAATTACGTACATAAAAACGACAAACAAAACATATAAAAATGACACAAATAATGACTAAACAAACCCTCCACACTTAAACCTTTGCTTGTCCTCAAACAAACACCAAACCAACAAAACAGAGGGAAAATTCATACAAGCCTATTATTGCAATTTTGACTAACTGACGAATTTTTCAACAATGTACAAAAGATAAACATCAGGACAAAGAGAAAAAATTGGATTGAACTGCAATATGTTTCCCGTCTATACAAATTATCAATCGGATCATACCTGACTCCCCATTAGAAGTGATTTAACTAATGTGACCGCTTTTACCAACAAGTTTCATTTTTCATTTTTTTCTTAGAACTGTGAAATTTGAAATGGAACTCCGAACAATATTCGTTAGGTATAATTTTGGAAAAATCCAAACTCCCTAACGTGGTTTCCCATGCTCATTTATCACTTTGTAATAAAGAGGAGCAGAATTCAAATTCCATCGAATTTTAACACACAAGTTCACTTTTGAGATTTTTTTTTATTTAGAAACGAGTATCTAAACAGTCACAATGTTAAAACTCCCTCAAACTTCAGTCAGACAAATCACCTCAATTTAATTTGCATAAACAAGTCTCATATTACAATTCAACCAATAAAACTAAGTCCCAAAGTATATCACTCCGACATTAGCAACAAAATTCAACCCAGTAAAGTCAAAATCACATAATTCAATTGCATAAAATTTAACCTCAGATAAGTCAAATTTGGTGCAACAAGAAGGACTCACAAATAGTCCAGAACAAGCAAACAAAATTCAAAATCCACAAAAACATGTATCCCACACAAGCAATATAAACATTTCCCCCTCCACACTTAAAACAAAACAATATCCTCATTGCACAGAAAACAAGAAAGGGAAAGAACTTGACTGCCCTGATTTCTCGGCTTGTGTGGTACTTGTAGTTCTTTTCATTTTGCTCGATGCGCCTCAATTCGGGGTTTGTCGGCCTCCTAAAATAAAATAGAAAAGAACAAAACAAAACAACTTAAACAAAACAGAAAATAATAAAAATAATAAAAATAATAAAAATAAAGCAATTAAAATCGTGGGTTGCCTCCCACGCAGCGCTAGGTTTTAAGTCACCAGCCCGACTAAGCCAATGTTATCCAAATTCCTTTTCAAGCTTGAGTCATTCCATCATTTGGATTAGCTCATCTTCATCATCCACGTCTGCCGGTCCTGAAATAATTAATAGGACAAAGGTTGTCCTATTTTCCCGTGTGGAATCTTCCTCCACACTTAAATTGGCAGCGTGGGCCGGTTTCACCTCTCCTCCACATATGTAATCCTGCCTTGAAACACGAAGGAAAGTATCCAAAGCAATAATATAATGGAAATACTGATCAACTGGAGGTAAGGGTTTAGAAATTTCACAAATCATGGCATCACAGAGTGTATTTATTGTAGCCATAGACAGCTCCTCAAACCACTCTATGACTTCCTCTTCATCTTCCTCCAAGATATCCATTCCACTACTCATTGCATCGTGCTTATGCTCATAATCATCATCCTCTGTAATTTGCTCTTCCTCTCTATTATGTTGCACGAGGTTGCCCACAATGTCAACCAACTCTCCAACACGAGTTTCAATACGTGCAATGGACGCATCAATCGACTCAAATCTTTGTGTGGTCGACTGGATGAAAGATTGGAGCGTATCTTCTAAAGAAGATTCTTGAGGTGGATGTTGTAGTGAATTCGGATACTGGGCACTTTCATTCCAACCAAAGTACGGGTTGGAAATCCAACCAAAATCTTGGCATGTGTTAGCTCCGTGCCCATGTCCTCCACTATACGCTACCTAACCCTCCGTGTAATCATAGCTCAGATGTCTCTCTATCTCAGGATAGGTGAAATCCCACATATCATCCTTCAGTTTCGCTAATCACTGCGCAAACAAAAACACAAAACCGATCAAGCGCACCTGGGGGAGGAATAAGAATAACAAAAATAAAATAAAAATAATTACAAAAATAAATACGGAAAATAAAATAATACAAGAAAACAATTCGCCTAAAGCCTTCCCCGGCAACGACGCCAAATTTTGTTTCAACTCAAAACACCTTCGAATTGACTTGCAAGAGAACGAGGTCAATGTAGGGCGATAAGCTGACCCAAGTCGTATTCTCAAGGAAGGCTCAACAGGGCTAATGCCACTTGTATTATTCACACAGAAAATAAATAAACAATCCTAAACATTCTAAACCAGAGAATTTGAAATGACGAGAACTAAACTAATAAAAGCAATAAATTAACAAATAAATAACAAGAAAAATAAGAGAAAGAAAAGTGTTAGGGATTAGATTATTCTCATCGATTTCTTACCAAGCTTATTACAGATTAATTCTATTAATTTATCACGCATAATCAACTTCAACATAGGGTTTAACATCAATAGCTTTCGTGTCAATCCGATAAACCCTAAAGACTAAATTACACGATCAAGATTAATAATTAGACATGCGTTTCCGGTCAATCTAATGTCGAAAGAATCACAATCGAGCAGTAGAATCATCCATCGATCTCATCCACTACTTAGAAATATCGAATAGTGATCAATTATCCAATATAATAAAAATCAATTCAATCAACAGAGAATTAATCATAGAACGAGCACGGATCGAAATAATTCGAATATCTAAACCCTAAACAAGAAATTAGCTAAGCATAGAATAAATCATTGAATAATAATCACAAGAATTAATCGATTAAATCACAAGAAATACAATGAAGAAATTCTTACAATAAAACGATTGCAATCCGGTGAGCATAATCCTCCTTGTTCTAGCCAAACCAAAAACAAAGAAACGAAAAGAAAATGAAAAAATGAAAGTTGAAGAGCTGCTGCTGCGTGTTGTTTGTTCCAGAAGAGTCGTCCCTTCTCCAACCCTAGCTGAAAGTATTTAAGTCGCGCAGAAATTAAGCGTTACAAGGCTCCGTCCAGCGCTCGCCGACTTCCACCGCTCGCTCAAGTCCACCGCTCGCTGAGGATGAATCCGCGAAGGTCACTCCAGCGCTCACTCAAGTTCAGCGGCCGCTGGCTGCTGTCGTTCCACCGCTCTCCCAAATCCAGCGGTCGCTGGGTTTGCTGCTCCAGCTGCTGTAATTCCAGAGCTGTGGCTATCGTTCTTCTCCAGCTATGGTCGAGCTGCTGTTACTGTGGTCGAGCTGCTGCTGTCCAGCGTGAGTGGTCAAGAAGCTGTATTGCTCGTGTGCTGCTCGTGAGCTGCTGCTGTCGACCAAGAGAGAGAGCTGCTGGGTTGCTTCTGTTCGTCGCATGTTGTTGTTCAGCTTCCAAACGTGAATGATAAGAATGAAAACCCTAGCTGCTGATGTTCGTGAAGTTGCTGTGTTCGAGCTTAACGTCTCCTCTTCCATCACTTTTCAACCAAAAACTCGACAACCTACACTAACCACAAGAAAAACCAAAAAGAATAAAATAAAGCCAAAATACGAGTAAAATACACGGGAAACATAAATGCAAGCACAAAAATACGGCGAACTAAACCCCTAAAAACGACACAAATAATGACTAAACAAACCCTCCACACTTAAACTTTTGCTTGTCCTCAAGCAAACACCAAACCAACAAAACAGAGGGAAAAAATCATGCAAGCTTATTATTGCAATTCAAACTGACTGGCGAATTTTTCAACAATGTACAAAAGATAAACATCAGGACAAAGATAAAAAATTGAATTGAACTGCAATATGTTTCCCGTCATTCATGTTTGGAAGCTGAACAACAACATGCGACGAACAAAAGCAACCCAGCAGCTCTCTCTCTTGGTCGACAAGAAGAAATTTCACGAGCAAAGACACGAGCAAGATGCCTTCTTGACCACTCATGCTGGACAGCAGCAGCTCTACCACAGCAATAACAGCTCGACCATAGCTGGAGAAGAACGATAGCCACAGCTCTGGAACGACAGCAGCTGGAGCAGCAAACCCAGCGACCGCTGGATTTGGGAGAGCGGTGGAACGACAGCAGCCAGCGGCCGCTGAACTTGAGTGAGCGCTGGAGTGACCTTCGCGGATTCATCCTCAGCGAGCGGTGGACTTGAGCGAGCGGTGGAAGTCGGCGAGCGCTGGACGGAGCCTTGTAACGCTTAATTCCTGCGCGACTTAAATACTTTCAGCTAGGGTTGGAGAAGGGACGACTCTTCTGGAACAAACAACACGCAGCAGCAGCTCTTCAACATTCATTTATTCATTTTCTTTTCGTTTCTTTGTTTTTGGTTTGGCTAGAACAAGGAGGATTATGCTCACCGGATTGCAATCGTTTTATTGTAAGAATTTCTTGGTTGTATTTCTTGTGATTTAATCGATTAATTCTTGTGATTATTATTCAATGATTTATTCTATGCTTAGCTAATTTCTTGTTTAGGGTTTAGATATTCGAATTGTTTCGATCCGTGCTCGTTCTATGATTAATTCTCCGTTGATTGAATTGATTTTCATTATATTGGATAATTGATCACTATTCGATATTTCTAAGTAGTGGATGAGATCGATGGATGATTCTACTGCTCGATTGTGATTCTTTCAACATTAGATTGACCGGAAACGCATGTCTAATTATTAATCTTGATCGTGTAATTTAGTCTTTAGGGTTTATCGGATTGACACGAAAGCTATTGATGTTAACCCTATGTTGAAGTTGATTATGTGTGATAAATTAATAGAATTAATCTGTAATAAGCTTGGTAAGAAATCGATGAGAATAATCTAATCCCTAACACTTTTCTTTCTCTTATTTTTCTTGTTATTTATTTGTTAATTTATTGCTTTTATTAGTTTAGTTCTCGTCATTTCAAATTCTCTGGTTTAGAATGTTTAGGATTGTTTATTTATTTTCTGTGTGAATAATACAAGTGGCATTAGCCCTGTTGAGCCTTCCTTGAGAATACGACTTGGGTCAGCTTGTCGCCCTACATTGACCTCGTTCTCTTGCGAGTCAATTCGAAGGTGTTTTGAGTTGAAACAACCAACTCTTTTTAAATACCACACAATAAAAGACAGAAGTTATTCACACTCATTTATAAGAGTAGGAGTTTTTCATACCAAAATCAGTAAAAAGACTAAACTACCCTTATTAAACAAATAAAAAAACAACTAAAAAAAAACTTGTCACTCTTTCTCTCTCTTCAAACTTGTCTCTCTCTCTCAAACTCGTCTCTCTTTCTCTCAACCCGACACCACCACCGTGTGAACCAACCCTCGACGGCACCATGAGCGGAAATCGATCGGAAGAGACCTAATTGTTCACACGGTAGCACCACACGGTGGCTATCACCGTGTGGTGCGATCGTGTGAACAATCAAGAGGCGTAATTGTTCACACGGTGGATCACACGGTGGCTACCACCGTGTGGTGCGATCGTGTGAACAATCAAGAGGCCTAATTGTTCACACGGTCGCACCACACGGTTGTTCACACGGTGGCTACCACCGTGCACACGGTGGCTACCACCGTGCACACGGTGGTGGCCTGCACCGTATGCACAAGAACATTTCATTTAGGCCTCTTATCTTTCCACGTGTTATCGATTTAGATGTTTAGCGATTCTCTAATAGCTTATTTCAACATTTATAACCACTTAACACCTCAATCGAACACGTACATATAACATTTGTGTAATTCACTAGTGTAAGAGTTACTTTCTCAATAACAAGATGTCAAAGTATATTACAAATATCTTCCTAATCTAAGAATTATACACAATACATAATAGATTTCGTTCATGCAATCCTATAATGATACAAATAGACATATTTGTTCATAATAATCGTTTATACGCACTCAATAATACGTAAATTAGTGATTTGTCATGCATTTAATGCAAAATTAATTGTGTTCTTGTGCACACGGTGCAGGCCACCACCGTGTGCACAGTGGTAGCCACCGTGTGAACCACCGTGTAGTCCACCGTGTGCATGACAGTGTGGTGTAGAACTCGCGAACAAAAACCTAAATATAGCTTCATACCTCCTTTATGAACCCAGAAACACTTATCGGCGGTCCTATTTGCACTTCAACTCCTCTTTTTCGAATAATTTTGTGATTTTTACAAGGATTTTGAGAGACCCATTTGTAAAAAAATTGCACGTTTTTTCTTCAATCTTTTTTCTCTTCCTTCTTGTCCTAAATGTAATGTATTTAGTTGTTGTTGTGATATTAATGAGAGTAAACAACCTCTCTTACAAAACATTGAATGAATGTTGTTGTAGGGGTTGTGATCGACGACGAATTGAATGTATTTTAGTTTTTAGTATTTTATTATTTATTTTTTTTATTTGTTGATGAAGATGATGACTAAAAAAAAGAAAAAAAAAGACAAAAAGGATAAGTTAGGGATATTTTAGTCTTTTTACTGATTTTGGTATGAAAAACTCCTACTCTTATGAATGAGTGTGAATAACTTTTATGTTTTATTTTTTGGTATTAAAATATGCATTCTCTCATTTTATTACCATCAGTTATTGCTTAATAACGCATGTAACTACTTTATAATTAATATTTAATTGCATATTGTTTATTTTTTTCAGTTAATCCTTTAATGCATATATTGTTTATTATGTCATTGTTTTTTTTTGTATTAACTATTGCATTTTAACTAATATTTGAATGCATATTGTTTATTATGTTATTGTTTTTTTTGTATTAACTATTGCATTTAATTAATATTTAAATGCAAATTGTTTATTATGTCATTGCATTTTAATTAATATTTAAATGCATATACTGCTTGTTGTTTTTCAATTAATCGTTTAATGCATACTCCCTCCGTCCCATTTATATAGGCTGATTGAAATTTTCACATGGATTAAGAAAATTTATTGGAAAAGTAAATTATATAGTAAATTTCTTAATATGCCCCTATTTATTATTTGACTATATATTTATTATGAGTTAATCAAAGAATTAAATAGAGATATATTAGTAAATGAGCTAAAAAACATTACTTTTTATGGAAAGAAGCCTATATATTTGGGACATCCGAAAAAGGAAAACAAGCCTATATATTTGGGACATCCGAAAAAGAAAAACAAGCCTATATAAATGAGACGGAGGGAGTATTATTTATTATGTCATTGTTTTTTTTATCAACTATTGCATTTTAATTAAAATGTTATTGCATATTTGGCATATATTATTTTAATGATAATGGAGCAAGAAATAAAGGGTGAATAGTACTCATGACTTGTTCTATAAAAAAATCATAAATTTTTTTTGAACTCTATTGCGCTAAAATAAATCATAAAGCTTTAAAGGATAACCAATAAAAAAAGGAGAAAATGTATGATTATAGCACTTTCAAGGAAAAAAACACTAATAATAGCATCACTTTTTAAAAATACAAAAAATAGTACTTCTTGACATTTTTACCCTCCATTTTTTTTATTAAATAATCTCAAATATCTTGCATGATAAATCCATTAAAATTCATTTTTAATTTGTAATTTCTAATAAATGTATATAGATAATTCATTTAATATTTTTACCTCATCCAAAACCTATTTTCTCACTTCTCACGTTCTTACCTACTCACTAATAACGCCACTGCCGACACCTCCGTCTCCACCACTGCCGGCGTCGTCATCACCATGATTATTTTCCATCATCGTCGTCGTCATCAACCTGTTCAACATCGTGGTTGCCACTGATTCCACCTCCGCCGCTTACGATATCTCCATCGTTGCTACCATTGTCTACCTATTTCAGTCACTATCGTCACTGTTCATATCACTACCTCTATAGATTTCGACGAAGACGAAGGAGCCAAACCCTAATCAATATTGAAACGGTAAATCACTATATTATCAGACCTTTCTCCTTGTCGCTTTTCGTAATTTCTGACAACGGTTTTAGGTTTTCAGTTCAGATCTGTAAAATCTGCCATTTTAATATTCAGTTTTAAGTCTGGGCTAGATCTATGTTTTTTTATAAATTGTTTCTTATTGTGTTTCTTATTTGTTTCTCATGAACTTTCTTTCAGTGAGTCGTTTACTGTTGCTTTGTATTTTTAGATGTAGGACAATTGCTTTGGTAGGGATGACTATGGTGGCGAACAAATTTTATTTGAATTTTTTCACATTTTCTGACATTTACATTCACAAATAATTATAAATGCAATCACATATGTGATTTTAGAAGAATTTTCTGTTTTCTCATAAATATTGTAATTAATTCACACAATTTTTAGTGTGGAATGACATGCTCTTTCTGGAAGTGGATATTTGTATGCATTTTTGTTTACTAATTATTGAATATTAAGGAATCACACATTATATTACTTGCAAACTTATAATATTTAATGTTTTACAAATTTTTACATGATCGATCACACAAAATGTGAATTCACATGTTATTATACGTGAAATCAAATTTGTGGTATTTTTAGGTTGTAACTAAATTCCACACAAATTTGTGCAATGAATTGAACCTGTAATTTACATTTCTTTTCACACATAACAATTGTTCATGAGAAACATTAAAGACGTACGTTTGGAATGGATTCACTTTTTTTTTTCGCATATTGTAACATGAGCAATCACAAAATAAATTGTACTCATGCAAATTTTACACATAATTTGAGATTTCATAGAAATATTGCAATGATTTCACAATCGTATTGCACTGAATTTTCAATGAACTCCCAAATTTTTATATATGAAAGCACATGTATATAAATGTGATTTCATAATCGTATTGCAATGAATTCCCAAAATTTTATATATGAAAGCACATGTATATACATACATATATATATATATATATATATATATATATATATGAATTCACACTGTATATTTATGTGAATTCACATGTGTAATTTTTTTTCATTCTCAATATTTCAACAAACTTAACGATTGATCAAACATACTGACAAATAAAACAGTAGAGTACCAACTACAATAATATTCACGTTTGAAAAAAAATACAAAAGATATCTTTCAAAATATTCTATCCAAAATATTGCATCTTCCAATTGTTTAGATATAATATACATTTCAAAATGCTCCAATGACTACGGAGAAGTTCTTCAAGCGGGGATGTTGTAGTCAAAAATAGAATTTGCAATTTGTTTCCTATAGGCAACCAGATCTTTATGTAGGAATCATGAGAAAGAAAATTTGTTTGAGATGATGGCCTCCACCATCTTTTGAACTTCCAACCTTTCTAATATTTTTTCAAAACGAAAAATAATTAGTATAAGAATTCTCAGATTACAGGTATTTCATATTTAGAAAAATACACTAGAAACAGACTAAAAGAAGAAAAGAAATTAATAAAACGAAAGGCCAGAATATCATCATTTCACATTTTTTTGCCATGTGAAATCACTTATACAGTCATGTGAATCACAAAAATAGTTTCATGCAAATACACAGATAAACAAATATGCATCATAAACATAATTACACGCGACTTCACATATATATACTAATTCAAAAAAATTTAAAAAATCATAACATATTTTTTGTGAATGCACATACATATGCATATGAAATTTTTCTAAACATCATATCAACAACCATATATTAACTTGTGTAAATAGCTATTTTATAACATTATTATATTTGTGAATTCACTAATTTAGTCACAGGAATATCTAAAAATGAGATTCACAGCTCAATACATGTAAAATAAAACACACATCACAAAAATCTATATTGGAATTCATATAGATAAACATGTTAATGTACTTGAGCATTCACATCTACATATTTGTGATAATATAAAACGAAGCACATTACATTTTATAAGAATTCACATATATATTCGTGTGCTTTTATAATTAGTTTTCCATTTGTTCTTTCACGAATATAGTCATGTGAAACTAGACAATTCATCATGTTGTATGACAATTAACATATACATATAGTAGGAAAACTATAAATATTGGCACAAATTTTAATTTGTAAATTCACAATATATTGATGTGATTGTAGAAAATAATATTATCATATTTTGTAAAAACAATTCACAGCTTCGGGCATGTGAAATAAATCACAAATCACAACATTTATGGGAATTCACATATATAAACATGTGAAATATACATTAGAACTCATCATTATTCTTGAGCATTCACATCTATATATTTGTGATAATATAAAACGAATCACATTACATTTTATGAGAATTCACAAACATGTTTGTGTGCTTTTATATTTAGTTTATATTTGTTTTTGGGTTCTTTCACAAACACATATGGATGGCAATAGGCCGGATCTGGACCGGATCCTATTGGATCCAGATCCAGATCCGAATTTTTTACTTAAATCCAGATCCGGTTCAGATCCGTCGGATCCGAAAATCTGAGATCCAGATCCATCAGATCCACGGGTCTACGGATCTGGACCCGGATCCGTATTTTTTTAACAAAATAAATGTAAAATGAGATCATTTCAATATTATAGTGTTTTTAAAAAAAATATATAAAAAATCCACATATTTTCTTGTTATTACTTATTAAAAATAGTGGATTGATTTTTTGTAATTATAAAATAGAATATTTGAATAATAAACTATTAAAAGTATAAATATAAAATATATAATATATATATATAATATGGATCCGCGGGTCGGATCTGGATCTGAAAATTCAAGATCCAGATCCGACCCGAATTTTTTTATATAGATCCAGATCCGGTCCGAATCCGTTGGGTCATAAATTTTGAGATCCAGATCAATTAAAACGGATCTGGATCCACGGATCTGGACCGGATCCAAGATCCATTGCTATCCCTACAAACACATACGTGTGAATTCAATTTGTGAATTCACATATACTTTCTTGCGAACAAACATATAAATAAACCCTAGGTCTACAATTTCTGAAATAAAAATTACCTACACGAGTTCAAATTTCATTTGAAAACCATAAATCTGTTAACATGATGGTAGATTGTTCGACTAAAATTTGCAATCGGAAAAAAATAGAAACAAATTAATACTAACCAAAGATGATTCTGCCATGGGTTATGTTTTCCAATATTTTCAAGCCAGATTATAGTGGTTGTGTGGTGGCTACCGCCAACGGCGGATATGGTGGCGGCGGCGATGGCCTGGTGGTGGCGGCGACAATGTTCTAGTTGTGGCGGCGTTGTGGGGAGCGAGAAATATGTAGGATAGAAAGTTAAAAATGTGAAAGTGAATTCTACGATTTTTCTTTTCTATTTTCCAATCTTTTCAATTCAATAATTAAGTAATAAATTAATTAAAATAAATCTGATAACTGATATGAAAAAAGGAGGGGTAAAAATGTACAAAAGTGCTAGAATTTGTATATTTTAAAAAATAGTGCTATTATTAGGATTTTCAATCTAAAAAGTGTTAAAATCCCATTTCTCCCTAAAAAAAGACTAAAATACGCATTATTTTTTTTTAATGCAGCGCGCACTAACCTTTATTAACTTCCATATCCCGCAAATTTAGGAATTTATCATTTATAATATGGGGTAAAATAGGCATTTAACCTTTAAATATTAATATAGGCAGAAATTATACTAAAAATTATCCCATTAATCTATGCCGTTAAGCTAACAAAATCGACGTCTGAGATTTATTATTAGTTAACACGTACAAATTTATTTCTATTTGAAAGGATCATATAAGAATGAATCTTAACCTAAGAAATAGGAATAGATCTCCACCATACATCTACAAGGGATGGAGGGCTGACCCAGGTCAAACCGGGTCGGATCCGGGTCAACGGATCGGACCCGATCAACCCGATGACTTTCGTTTTTTTTTTTCGAATTTTTTTTTTAATTTTTTGATTTTTTTAAGAGTCAGATGATATGCACCACACTGTGCAATGAGATGCACCACTAAGTGTATTGGGATACACCATTTTTAATTTTTTAATATTCTTTTTCACTATTTTTATTTTTTATTTTTTATTTTTTTTCAAGAGTCGAGCGAGGGGAGCCGAAGGCCTCGGAGCGAGCTAAAAAACATATAATATTGCCACAATCATTATCTGTAAATTAAAATCGGAGCCGAAGGCGGAGAAAAAAAAATCTCAAACACTTGCTTATTGATATGGTATGAATACAATGATTTGAAAAGTAGTTTGATTTTAGCATACCAAATCACCCCAAGATTTTCCCTCGTTTTGATATAGTTATACACACACACATAGTGTATGAGATAAATCTCCATGTATTATGAGATGCACCACAATTAAGGCTGTCAATTTAGGCCCGGCCCGGCCCGGCAAAAAATGCACTATAATTTATATTTCGGGGCGGGCTGGGCTGCCCAATTTCAGGCCCGGTCAATTTTCGGGTCGGGCCGGCCCGGCCCGGTAATTTGCCAGCTCTAACCACAATGCATTTTGAGATGCAACACTATGTGTACGAGATGCACCACCATGTATAATGAGATGCATCACAATGTGTAGATCCAACACACTGTGTAATGAGATGCATCACAACATGAAATGAGATGCACCACACTTTATTAAAAAAATGGAAAAAAAATTTCGAAAAAAAAATTTCGAAACATAAAAAAAAATAATAATTGAAAAGTCAACGGGTTGACCCGGGTCCGACCCGATTTGACCCGAATTTGACCCTCTTCAAATCTAGCCATCCATCTATTGTGGATCAAGGGTTGAGATTTCTTCATATTTCTTAGTTTAAGGGCTCTTTTCACTAAAACCACTATATATATATATATATATATATATAGGAGATGGATCATATTAGAATAGATGTTAAAGTGAGAAATAAGAATAGATCTTTTTTTTTACTTAAGTAGGGCTAATATGGTCCAAAAATCAGATGCACCAGACAACATAACGGGATTAGGGATGGCAATGGGTCAGGTTTTTACGGGTACCCGGCTCTACCAAATTCTAATGGGACGAGTTTGAGAATTATTAAATGGTTTTGGGACGGGTTTGGGTAGAAACATTCAAACTCGTGACGGGTTTGAGAAATTACATACGGATACCCGCTACCCAAACCCATTTATATATATGTAAGATAACAAAATATTATATATATAATTTCTAATATAATTATAGATATTAGTATAAATATTAATAATTTTAGGGTTTTATATTATTCTTTTTAACCCGCATACAAAGAATTAATAACTTTAGTAATTAAATATTTATTTTATATATAATTTATATTAGTATAAATATTAGGGTTTTATATTATTCTTTTAACCCACATATAATTTAATTTAATGAAATTTTCTATTTATAATTATGTTAAAATTATGTTTATAATATTTTATTATTTTTATATTTAATATTGATGGTTATATTATAGTACATTCTGGTTTTTAGCGGGTTTTTAATGGGTATTACCCAACGGGTTTGGGTCGGGTACGAGTTTTAAAATAATTTTTTAATTGGGTTTGGGATGGGTATGGGTTAAGGAAATTTTAATGGGTTTGGGTTTGGGAAATGTCTAATGGGTGGATACCCGATCCATTGTCATTCCTAAACGGAATGCACCAGACAGTGCATTGAGATGCACCAAATGACGTTTTTTTTTGTACTTTTTTTTAACTTTCGTGCTTGATAGTGCCGCGCAATAGCAATGGTCGCGACAATGATGGTGATGTCGAGTTAGTAGTGGTGGTGGTAACGAGATGAAAGACGAAAAAAAAATTGATTTTAGGGTTTTGAAATAAATAAAAATTGATTTCTGTGCTTAATTTCTTATTTTTAGGATAACGATTATTTGTACAAGAATCACTCCATATATATATATATAAAAGTCTTTTGCAGTAAGAAATAAGAAACGATCTGGACCATTGATCTTTGTAGATCTACGTTTGTTATTGATCGGTACATTATAATTGAACATAGAATGCATTATGCATTGTATTTGTAGTAAATCAAAAATACATTATTATGACAGTGCATTAATTGTTTTGTATATGAATCAACCCATATTAGGTTATGAAGTAGTAATATGGACTTAAATAGTAATCACGACATTAAATACAAATTATACTATACAGTATACAAACAATCCCAATTTTATGTTAATATTGAATTTATCAATAGCTGAGAGAGACGGCAAAATTATTGAAGTATATTATTCTCTATTGCAACATTTTCATTGACCTGAGTTGGAGATCTGATCTAGGTGTAAAAAAGTTCCTTCAGTTTCTTGTAAAGCCACAACCAGAGTTTGAGTTTGCGTGTGATTTAGAGAGAGAGAGAAAGAGATGGCTTATGGTGCTGTAGTTTGTCTCTCCCAAATTCTAGATCAGCTGTTGAATACCGATGGATATGCTGTTAAATATCCAAAGCCCCAAGTTGAAAATCTGTATAGCAAGGTTTGCTCCTTGCAATCCTCTCCTGACAAACTATCTCAGAAAACGATAAGCAAACGGGGTGAGGTAGAAAAGTTGGAGAGCCAAATCAGAGATGTAATGTACAGAGCTCAAGACAGCATCGAATTCTTCATATCCAGGCGAATCCGCTCATCCGATTCAGGAGGAATCGGTGAAGATGACAACTCCGCGTCACTTCTCTTGGAGGAAATAAGAGCGGATCTCGATCCAATCGCAGAAATGGCGAAGGAGATGTGTGGAAACATGATTTCTGGGGAAACAAGGAATTTCATGGTTGAGAATGCTCTGCCTTCCAAGTCCAGTTCCGTTGGAGAGAGTAGGAGGATGGTGGGATTGAAGGAAGATAGTCAACAGCTGAAGGATTGGCTGCTCGATTCAGAAAAGACACTCCAAATCATCTCAATCACTGGATCTCCCGGAATCGGTAAGACTGCTCTTGCTAGAAGTGTTTATGATGATAAACTTTCAATGACTCTGTTCAATTTTCGTGCCTGGGCAACAGTATCTCTGGATTATAACATACAAAACATCTTATTAAATATCTTGAGTTCCATGGAAAGTAGGAGCTATAGGCCCGGGCACTATACTTCTCAAGGAAGTTATAATGAGTTAAGGTCTCGTCTGCATCAAGAATTATACAATAATAGATACCTCATTGTTATAGATGATATTTGGGATTCATCTATTTTAGACCAAGTGCGAAATTGTCTTCCTGATAATCGAAATGGAAGTCGAATTATTATCACTTCCAGAGAGATAAAGGTTGCTGCCGACGCCTCTGATCACGTGATGCGTCCTCTAGATGGGGAAAATAGTTGGAGACTTCTTTACGAGCATGCATTTGGAGGTGAGAACTGCCCTCCTCATTTGGAGACTATTGGGAGGAATATTGCAGAGAAATGCAGAGGTATTCCCCTGTCAATTTTGGTTGTTGGAGGCCTCCTCTCGCAGGGACCAAAGACTGAAGAATATTGGAAAAGTATTGAAGAAGACGTACATGGTGCTGCTGCTTTTAGTAATGAGTCCTACTTGAAGATTTTGTATCTTAGTTACAACAACCTTCAAAGTAGATTGAAAGCATGTTTCCTTTACATGGCGGCTTTTCAAGAAGATAGTGAGATTCCTGTTTCCAAGCTCATCAACTTATGGGTTGCTGAGGGTTTTTTAGCACAACCACCGCTGTCACAACAACCTCAGACCTTGGAGCAGGTTGGAATGCGTTATTTGAAATATCTTATTGATACAAATATGTTTTCAGTTCGGAAGATGAGTTCTGATGGCCAACCTAAGACTTGTAGCCTACAAGCTAATCTGCGGCAAGTAGCTATGCAAGAATGTCAAAAAGAAAGCTTTTTCCATGCCATAAGGAAGTATACTCTGGAAGAACTCACACCAGGTACAAAAGCTCAAAGGCGTTTATCAATTCATAATAATATTCTCTTGTGCTCTGAAGATGTCTATAACTGCACCAAATCAATTGAATCCGCACGAACTCTTGTGTATGCTGGCCCCACTCTTCATCACCCCTTGCCTCAGTGTTTAACTTTTGAGCTCCTCAGGGTATTAGATGCCCTTTCTGTCTATTTTATTGAGTTGCCAAATGCATTATTTGAACTCATCCACTTGAGGTACCTTGCCTTCACCCACGACGAGGATCTTCCCCACTCAATAACCAAACTCCAAAATCTATTGATCCTTATAGTCCGCCAGCATCCCAAAATCATGTTCAAGCGCATATCAAACCTACCAGACGAAATCTGGAAGTTGCCACAAATAAGGCATCTTCTGTTCACAGAGTGTTTTTTGCCTGATCCTTGTGATGCACAGAAGCCAATTTTCTTTGAAAACCTTCAATCTCTATCAAATGTGAATGCTGCTTGTTGTACAAAAGAGATTCTTCAAAACATGCCCAACTTGAAAAAGTTATGCACTTGGGTTGAAGGGCCGATTGGTGTTGTACAATTTGATCTCGATCAGCTCCAACACCTTGAAACCTTCAAATTCAGTGTCTTGAAACCCATTCCCGGGATCAAGGTTGAGTTCCACCCCAAACTTGTCTTGCCCAGCACGCTGAGAAAGTTGAGTTTGAGTGGTTGTGGGATTCCTTGAGAAGATATGGCAGTTATAGAAGAATTGCCGCATCTTCAAGTGCTCAAACTACGAGAGTTAGCCTTCGAAGGTCCAGAATGGTGCCCAAATAGCTATAAATTTAAGCAACTAAAATTCTTGCTGCTTGAATCCCTGGATTTGAAATTCTGGGATGCTGATGACTCACATTTTCCAAGACTGGAACGCCTGATAATCAGGCATTGCTACAGATTGGAGGCAATTGACTCAAGCATTGGATTCATAGGAAGCCTTCAATTGATCGAATTGGTCGACTGTAGTCCTGATGCTGTGGCCTCAGTAGAGGATATTAAGTACGAACAAAAACGCTTTGAGAATACACACCTTCAAGTTCAAATCTACTCTTCATGGGAGTAGATTCTTCACCAAATGTCATTCAAGGTTCATGATGCTTTTGAAATGTATTATTACCAATTAAGTAGAAACTATTATATCAGTTTCACTGCTTTAATAACCTACTGACCTTATTTTTTTTGGTATTGCAGGGCCGCTTGGAGTTTGTCTTGCTGCTATCGTTGTTTGACATTCCATTTGAGTTGTACTCCCTCCGTCCCTGATAAGTGTAGTCCACTTTCCTTTTTCGTCTGTCTCCCATAAGTGTGGTCATTCCTTAAATGGATATGACCCCACTTAAAATTTTATCCTTTTACCCTTAAAAGTAACTAACATTACAACAAAGTGGGTTTCATTCGCCACTCAATACACATCTATCCATGGGTGGTCTTTGGGGAGTGCGGGGTGGGCGACCGCACAGGGCCCCAAAAAAACGAGGGCCCAAAAAATATGCAGGTTCATATATATAAATATATATATATATATATAATTAAATTATTGAAACAGTAACCAATTAGTCCACTAGTTTAGTGGTAACATGCATTGCTTCACTATTTGAGGTCTCATGTTCGAAACTTGCTCCATGCATTTTTACTATTTTCAAATCTTTTGTTCATTTCCCTCTTGTCTTGGCCTAATCTCTCCATATAATGGATATTACTTTTACTTTATTTTGAGTCCTTCCTAATGCATAGAAATCGTCCCTTAAATTTTTTATTTTTTAATTATAGTTAAAGGGCCAAAATTTAATGAGGGCCTCGTTATATTATTTTTACTTTTAATTTGTAAAATGCCACTTTTTAGTGTTCAACATCGTATTAAATTTATCTCGTGTTTTATGATGATATTTGCATTACATTAATGTCGTGTTGCCTACCAAGAATGGTATTGTGAGGTTACTTGAACGTTCTGTAAAATATTTTTAGGTCAAGATGGATGTGAAAAAGTATTGTAATGATTTGAAAGTGTGGAAAAAGTACATTCGTAAAAATGTTTTACAGAACATTCCAATCTGAGTTCAATTTAGACCGTTCTGTAAATCCAAATTGTAATAATGAAAAATTAATACAGAGAAAAAGAGGTCACCATTCAAACAGTCTGATCCCAATTAGTTATTGCAATTTCCCCAGAACTAAAAAATTACAATGGAGGAAAAAAATTACAACGGAGGAAGACAAGCAATAAGTACGTTCGACCCACACTTGGGAAACATTTTAAACTTGCAGAAAAGAAAAAAACTGATAAAAATACCATCTGAAACTGCAAGTAGCTGATAGTCAGTTTCCACATCCAGGACCTATGATGAGCTCGAAGTGAAACTGCCTTGTTCCTTCTAGCTTAATGGATTTAGCTGCTTGAATATTCTTGGCAGATTGAACCGCAGAGCTGCGAAGACGCTCTATTTCCAATCTCTGGAAGTATTCTACCTCGCACAAGCACTCTGGAATTTCTTCAAGATCTTCACAGTTCCTAAGCACAACACACCTGAGACTTGGAAAAGAATTAGGTGAGGCACTCCAAATAACTAGATTTGTGTTGGTAATGAGCAAAAGGTTGAGACTAGGAAGGCTATAACCAATAGCATCCCAAGATGATCCATCGAATGCATTGTCTTTCAACTTGAGGACCTCGAGTTTTTGAATCATTGCCAATGTGGACATATGCCTCCACTCTAGGAATGTATTTGCTAACGTCAGCCTCCTCAGATGCGGCGGAAAGAAGTTCCGCTGAGGAAGGCCCCGCACCATATCTTCAGCGTCACGTAAATCATTTACTAGTTTCAAGTTTTCAAGCAAATGCAATTTCTCTAGGTGTTTGGTAGAGAAAATAGAGGCTGATTTTCCAGAAATCCCCAATGTCTTGAGATTAGAAGCCCTTTTGGTTAGAGCTTCCGTGCAACATTCGGGGGACAATCTACTGATTGTTTGGAGGTTTTCACCGCCTTGGCCTTCCCATTCGTTGTCTAGGATGATGGCTGCTTTTGTTGTGAAATGCCTCAACCGGATCATCTTCCATATATTTGCTTTCATTGTAATCGAACGTGACTTTGTCTCGATTATGAGTGTTTGTAGGTTCCATAAGAGGGCGATGGGTTCGGGAAGTGCTGCAAGAATATCAATACACAGATTGACGTACCTCAAGTGGATTAGTTTGGCAACTCTTGCTGGAAATTGATGGAATTTGATGACCTTGGAATCCAGAACCCTCAACAATGGGAAGGCATTAGGAATAGCTGATATGTACGTCGGATCCAAGTTGAGAGGTTCCTTGTCAAAGCATAACAAGGAACGCACTTGTGGACTCTTTGGTCTTGTAGAGAAGAATTTAGGGATATTAGAATGCAGAGAAAGACGATGATACTTCTCTACCTTTGAAACTAACGGGTCAAATACTCCTTCCCTTGAGCATTTTATCTCTCGGAAAAGATTATGCTCCGCAGCTTTAGCTATACAGAAGTGACGTATCATGTCATGAACACGACATGTTTTAACTTCACCCATTGGATTAAGTTTATCAACCATGAGCAAGTTCCTGCTGATGAGACCATTCAAAATTTCCTCTGCAGTTTTCTCCAAACTCTTTTCTTTTATGGGTTGTATGAATCCTTCTGCAATCCATAAACGGGTTACTGTCCAAGTTGGGATTGCATCATCTTCAGGGAACACTCCCATATAAAGAAAACACTCTCTCAAGTCATAAGGTAGTCTGTTGTAACTGAATGCTATAGCATCCCATATGATCCGCTCCTTCTCTTCACCGTGCAAATGCAGTTTCATATTATTGGACACATTTTCCCACTCCATTTTCACCATACCAACTGCTTGTGTTTTCAGGAGTAGGTCGCTAAGAATTCCTCCCATCACCATTATCATCATTGGCAGTCCGTAACAGCTCCTGGCTATTTGTATGCCAATCTGTTGGAGCTCTGGAGGGCAAACTCCAAGATTCCCGAATACCTCTAACTGGAGTAGCTGCCAACTTTCATCTTCGTTTAGGAATCGGAGACAGTGAGGTTCTCTGGTATAATTAGCATACCTACCGACAGACATATGGCGACTGGTTAAGAGGACTTTACTCTTGCCACTACTTTGCGGGACGGCCTCCTTAATGGCATCCAAGTCCGAAACATTCCAGACATCATCCAACACTAACAAAAACCTTTGTTTCTCTAGTGATGAACGCACTGCCTCCATTAACTCCTCATCACCCAGGCCCGACTTGTCTTGGCTGGTAAAACTTTTCATAATGTCGAGATAGACATCCCTCCTGTTGAACGCCTGAGAAACGTAGACCCAGATGCGAGTTGGGAATTCATATAATGTTGTTTTGTGATTGAATATCTTCCAAGCCAATGTTGTCTTCCCCAGTCCAGGCATGCCAACGATGGAGATAACATCGAGTCCCTCCCTTTCCTCCATTAGAGCTTTCACGATCATCTCTAATTCATATTCGTTACCGACATCTTTGTCGTGCATGATTGACTGATCCTGGGCAAATTAAAGTAAACTACAGAATTAATCAGAAGACGATGATTGCATCTGCATGCGATGCTAATTAGTATATAATCAACAAATGGAAAAAGGATTCCAAGCGGTGGCATCAAATTAATGAGACTACGTACGTGCCATCATATCCAACTATAAACAAAAAGCAGCAAATATAGTAATTGCAACTTGAGCAGCAAATAATTGCAAATCAAATCACTACCTTTACACTCATTTACAATTACAACATCACTTTTAAAGTGATGCAAATTAAATCACAACCTTTCCAATATTTGCAATTAGTATCAAGCCTAATTTTTTCGACGACAAAAAATATGACGTGGACTATTTTTAATCCACATCACATTATTTAAATAAGATTAAATCAAATCACAACCTATTCCCTCATTGCAAGTTAAATCACAAGCCATTCACCAATTACAAGTTAAATCACAACCATTAATTATCAAATCACAACCATTATTTAATTGATCCCAAATAAATCATCATTAATAGTATATAATTGCATATGTGTGTAAAGGCTGTGATTTGAGACTATAAATTATCCAACTACAAACGAAAAGCAGCAAATAGTATATATATAATACTACTTGGTATATATGATGCATATATAATCGTGTGGATTTACCTTTTCCAATTTTAGCGGTGATTCTTGTATCATGGTTGGGGTAGGTTGATGGGCATTAATTATCTCCATCTGCGCAAAGACTCTCTTGGCGTCATCGAGCAGTGGTTTCACCATTTCTTCTCTAAGGATCTTGACCTCTTTTGCAAGACTCAGATTGTGCCGGCCGATGAAACTTGGCCGTATGGCAATCTTCTTGGCCTTCTCCTCAGCAGCTCGAAAGAGGCAGGAAGCAATGGAGTCCTCCACTTGATAAACAACTTCCTTGACCCGGTTCTCCAATTGGTCAATAATTAATAGGTTA
This sequence comes from Agastache rugosa, assembly GCA_031470985.1. Classification (NCBI taxonomy): domain Eukaryota; kingdom Viridiplantae; phylum Streptophyta; class Magnoliopsida; order Lamiales; family Lamiaceae; genus Agastache; species Agastache rugosa. Next base: position 32,917,331 of record CM062605.1, read on the forward strand.
TCCTCCTCCCTCCACTTCCTCATCCTGTGAACATCACCAATCAGCTCCTTCAATACCCCAACTTCCTTCTCCAGCTGCTGGAGCTCATATCCCGCACCACCTGTCACATCATTATACACTATCACTGCATCTTTCACCTCTTCCACCAGTCGCCTCAATGCACCCTCCGCCATTCAAATACGACACACACACACACACAGATTTAGAGAGAGAGTTTTCACTCGAGCCAATCCACGAGCTGTAAACTAGCTATACTTCTATCGACAAAAGAAAATTACAGCTTCTCTGGCTGGGTGACAATGGCATATTTAGTAATTTCAACTATTGATTTCAATCTCTAGCCGTACCTAATTTTTTTGTCCAATATACACTCATCATATATAGTTAAATATGAAAGAACAAACCCACAAGATTCCTAGCTACCAGCTCCATATTAATCAAATTAAAATAAGAGGCAAACTAATTAATTTTTACTAGATGAAAGGTCGACGACAGCTTTGCTTTCGAGATGGTTTGCTTGATTAGTCAGACCAAGGCGTCCATTGACTTAATTAAACAGATTAAAATAAGTGCAATAATTAAATTTGGTGAGGCTAACTAATTAATTATTTATACTAGTTGAAAAGTCGACAGCTTTGCTATCGAGATGTGATCGTAAGGACGCTTTATTTGATGAGACACACTTGGGTACAACCGGCTGACCTGACCCGTCCGACCAGACCTGCCTGACCCGGTTAACAGTCAACGTCTGGCCGTTGACTTTTTCGTTTTTTTTTCTCTTAGTCTTCGGCTCCGATTTTAATTTATAGATAATGATTGTGGCAACATTAATGTTTTTTAGTTTGCTCCGAGACCTTCGGCTCCACTCGCTCGACTCTTGAAAAAAAAATAAAAAATAAAAAAAAAGTCAACGCGGTTAACATTAACATTGACCGGTCAACTTTGACCTGGCGGGTCGGGTCTGGTCGGGTCGGCTCGGACTTGATGTGCAATACAGCCGGCTACACCCAAGTTTTTGCCTTATTTGATTAGTTGGCCCAAGGCGTCCATTGACTCCAAAAGTCTCACACAAAATCAACGTAAGATCCGATCGAATTGCAAAAGTCCAGCTATCTTTAAAGCATCTGTTTTTATTTTTTAGCAAGTATGGGAATTAATCAATCCGAACACTAAATTAAAATAATCTAAACAATTCAATCCTATCATATTTTATCAATCACATCCTCAAAATCGAGAAAGAGAAACAAATGTTTTTCAGCGCACAGATTTTGTTTCTCCGATCGAGAAGGTAAGAGGATCCCCCACCAACAAAAAAACAAGTTCGTATTTGAGTGTTTTGCAAAAATTATACTATCGATGATGACTGTGGCTCGACCGTTGGTGCGATAGGTGAGATATAAGCTTTGTCCCAAATTAAATTAACAGACATGATAATAATCTCAATATCGGAAAAGGAAAGTTCATTTTGAACCATAAAATCTCAGGTTTGCAAATTAAAACTGGTACGTGCTGTGAACTGATTAAGGTCATCTTTCAGTTTAAACTCCATGTTGCATACCCTACACGTGACTGTGAAGTTATCAGTGTATAACTAAGAGGGTGTTTTTAGCTTATAAGCTCTTGTAAAGTGTTTGGCAAAATAAGCTCTTCAATAGCTTATAAGCTAAAAAAAAAAAAAGAAGCTCTAACAGCTTATACGCTCCTAAAAAAAAAGTATCTTTACTCCAACTTTTTTTTGTAAAGATGTTATGAACAATGTTCAATTTACTTATTTTCATTATTTTTCTTTTTATTTTATTTTTTTAATTTATAATCTAAATTAAATAAATAAATCAACTTTTTTTTTCCTGAATTATACCTATAATTTTTTTCTCTCTCCTCTCTCTTTTTGTAATTTTTTTCTCTAGGTCCTCTCTTTTTCTCTGCTGTCTCTAATTTTTTTTTTCTCTCTCTCCTCTCTCTCTCTCTTCTCTCTCTCTGATCTCTATTTTTTTTTTCTCTTTTGTCTTCTCTCTCTTCCTCTTTTATCTAATTTTTCTCTCTCTCTCCCTCTCTTCGTCTTCTCTCTCGTTCTCTCCTCTCTCTCCTTTCTAATTTTGTTTTCTTTCTCTTGCCTTTCTTCTTCTATTTGTTTCTCACTCATATATTTCTCTCTCTACTCTCCCTTAAGTTGCAGCAACATATGTGTGACATATAAATTATCTGGTATATTTATGCCACTAAGGGTTTCCCTACAAAAAATACCATAATAACGACGGAATTAGCGACCGAAATAGATCCGTTGTCCCTCGACGACGGACACGCGACAGAACCACGACGAAAAAAAGATACCAGCTGTGACGACGGAATTAACGACGGATTGGCGACGGAAAATCGCGGGAGCGACTCGCACCATAATTGACGACGGAAGTAATGACGGATTGGACGTCGTTAATATCGACAACTCGTTAATCCGATTTTTTTTAATAAATAACGACGAAACATGTTCGTCGTTAAACTTCCGACGCCGACGCCGACGCCGACGGCCACTGTCCGTCGTTGACGTGATTTTTTTTTAATTTGCTGAATATTGGCGACGGAAAATGTTCCGTCGTTAATGGTTTTTATTAAATTAATTTTTTTTAATTCCCGACGGATAAATTCCGTCGTTAATATTCCGGCGACGTAACGCCGAAGGACGCGTCCGTCGCCGGTGGTAATATACCAGTCGCGCCCATTGCCCTATTTTCATTTCTTTCTCACCGCTTCCTCCCTCGCGCCGCCTCCTCCCCCGCGCTGCTTCCTCCTCCGCGCCGCCTCCTCTCTTCTTTCACCGCGCCGCCCCCGCTGCCGTCTCCCATCCTACATAGCCGGTCGTCTATCTCCGTTATCTCTCACGGTAATTCACCGCCCTCTCTCCATTCTCTCTCTCTCACAATGTGTGTGTCTCTCTCTCTCACGTTCTATCTCTGTCTCACCGTGTATGTAGGGTGCTTTTCTGGAGTCTTTGCGCCGCTGCCGTTGCCGTCGCCGTGCTGCTGCTGTCGCCGCGCCGTTGCCGTCGCCGTCGTCTTAGGTTAGCGCCCCAAACTCTCTTTTTCTCTCGGTCTCTCTTTCTCTCTCTCTCTCTGTAACTCCCCCTCTCTCGCAGTCCCCCCGTCGTGCCGCCGGCAGCTCTGCCCTCAGCCCTCCGTCCCCGGCAGCTCAGCCCTCCGTTCCCGCCCTCTGTCCCCGGCAGCTCTGCCCTCAGCCTGCAGCTCCTAAGGTATTGTTCTTATTTTCTTCTACCCAAAACTATCCGTTTCCGTTTGTTGAATATGTACGTTTGTTGAATATGTACGTGTATTGTGCAATTTAAAGACTTTGAGTTTCTTGCTATATTAGCCCTGCTCGATCTGTTTCTTTTGGGAGATTTGATTATATTAACCAATTTTGTGAATACAACACTATTTCTAGACGCTTCGATAACACATCAACCTTTTAATTTGTAGTGAATGCTCAAATTCTTCTTGTATTTGAGGAATAACATTGTTTTCATTTTACAAATCAAGCCTATTATGTCCCTATTATATATTTAATTTAATAATAATAATAATAATAATAATAATAATAATAATAATAATAATAATAATAATAATAATAATAATAATACGAAAGGAGAGGGTGTACCAACTTGCACACGAAAGGAGTGAGCTACAAGATTCTACTGAAGAGCAAGAGATCGATATGAACGCAATATACATCGAGGTGGCCAAGGAAAACAGCAGCAAGGGGAGAATGCTAGGTTTAGGAGATCGAGCATCAATGTACACAAGTTGTGGATCTCGCTCCTCTGGTGACTCAGTAGTGTCATCAGGCGTTGACACGGAGGCTATGACACAACAGTTTTCCTCGTTGCAGACTGAGCTGTAGGAAGAGAGAAGCGAGCGTGTCCGGATAATGGAGCAGATGCAAGCTGAGCGTGAAGAACGGATGCAGTTGGAGGAGCGAATGCAGAGACAGGCTGCTGAGACAGCTAGGATGAAGGAACAACTCGACATGATTATGCAGCAGTTCATGAGATCAGGACACCCACCATCTTGACTGTAGTTTTTATTTGAAAACTGAATATTAGATACTTTGTTGTGTTGGATGATTCAAACATTAGTCATTATATATGAAATAAGTTCGTTATTTCATTGCGTATTTGTATTGAAAATAATATGTGTTCTTGATTGGGTCTGATTTGAACAGGTAGTTGGAAATAAAATAAAACAAATTATTGTCGGAAAAAAAAATTCCCGACGGACTGCCGACGGAAATTAATAGTACGAACAAACTCAAAATCGCCGATGGATTTTATTCTGTCTTCGATTAACGACGGACTTTTCCGTCGTTAACGCCTTTAAATCGCCGACGGATCTTATTCCGTCGTCGAGTAACGACGGATTGTTCCGTCGCCGGTCCGTCATTAACGCTTTCAAATCGCCGACGGAATATCATCCGTCGTCAGTTAACGATGGACAGGTCCGTCGCCGGTACGGCTCCAGGACGACGAAATGGTGACCATTTTCGACGATGGAAAATTCCATCGTTAGTCTGTCGTCAAATCTCCCGACGGAATGAGTTCCGTCGTTAATTTCACCGGCGACCAAGAAATCGACGTCGAATTTGTTCCGTCGCCGATCCGTCGGGAGAGTAAATCGGCGATGGAAATTATGGCGGCGGTGACGGAAATTTCCGTCGTTAAATTGGTATTTTTTTGTAGTGTTTGTCGATTTTGCATAATTGTGTAAAAAGAATGGTTCAAAATAAAATTTTATTATGGTCAAAACTGAAGAGAGAGAGGTATGAGAGTGAGAGAGATGGAGTGGAGCTTATTAGTACAATTATCCAAACACTTTGATAGCTTATAAGCTCTTGATGCAAAATATCTTATAAGCTTCTTTAAAATAAGCTTACTCAAATACTCCTAAATAAAATGCGATAATTAAAATTCGAATAATCAACTTGACTGTATTATAATCACATAAATTATATCATTTCCACATTTAACACCTTAATTAAAAATCCAAAATAGCCTAACCACCGGCCCTACTAAGCCTACCCTAAAACAATATTAATTCTGTTCTTTTTATTGAATCCAAAATAGCCAACCTACCGGCCCTACGCCTACTATTTTTCATTTGTTATTGTCATTAATCGGCTGGTAGCGGGGGAAGCCCTTAATTCATCATTACTGCAAGAGTCGGGTTTTACTCTCACAGTAAAAGTTTTAGATTATTTTGTATACCTTCGGTTGAAAGTGTGATCGCTCAATTCCGACGAGTGAGCTTCCTGCAAAAAAGCCAGTAGAACCGGAGAGGGGCTACGACAATGGCCCTCCAACTAGCAAGTTAGAAGTGTGAATGAAAGATGACTTGTGCAGAAAGTAAAGATAAAGTTAATGTTCAAGAAGATACCCAGTATTGTTATTGTACCTGTATATATATTAGAGCGAAAATTCTTTATATTCTTTTAGCAATTCAAAAAATTAGTTATACGCCTTTCATTAGGATAAAATTAGTTATACTCAGAATGACCAATATACCCTTTCTGCTGAATTCCTTTATTTATTCTGCTTTTTCCAATCACATTTTCCAATTATGGAGATAATTCATGTAATACTATCAGGCCCATCACACTTCCGTATAAAAATTCTAAGCATACCAACTTCATACCTTTTTTACCGTAATGCTGCCGGGTATTTCCATCGGAAGTTTTAGGGACCTCGTCCAACCACACGATCGCAACCGATGGTTTCCAGACACAGACTCCTTCAGCAACACTCAGCACATCACTCGTTCGTTTCCTACTCGGGGCGTATGATATTTAGTCGGTATTTAGAGAATAATCAGACACTGGAAGGGATGAACAAAAGCCCAAACTTTATTTATGAATTATATAATATTTATTACAACATAAGTATATCTCCTTTAGGGAGGAGACAGACTTGTTTAGCTACCTATGGTAGCGGAATTGAAATACATAAACTAAACTATACTAGAATATGAACTATGACAAATTTTATTTTTGAGAGAGCAGAGAAGATGTGTGGAGGATTTCTCCAGACTCGTGGTTTAAATAGAGGTCTCAATTATCAACCTCCTTCTTCCATAATTGCCTCGGATCCCTTTGTTCCGCGGCCAGCCTGTATTTCACTAAGAGTAGGACCACTGCTGTCGTCCATTATTGAATAAGGACGCAAGACTTTCGGTGCAACCTCCTTTGTGAATCATACTGCATTATCTTTAGTTGATAATGCTCCTCCTGTGCCTTTACCCATTTGGATTCTTATGGGTAATTCATGTTCATCCACCCACTGCTGTCGTTTTCTTTTTAGTGGGTGGTTCTCCAGCTCAGAGTCACATGACTCCACCAACCTGTGTCGGGAATCTACTTTTTTCCCGGGGCCCTGAGTGTCCTTGCTTTTGGCAACGCCTTGTGCTCTGGATGCTCGTTGGACCGAGCCTTATCTTTTCCCCTTCTGGACAAGAAACCTTTCCCAAACTCTGGTTCCTTCTGGTTCTGGCAATCCGAACAAACGCGCTCAGACCAGTTTCCAAAATGAGCCATGTTGCAGTATTTGCGATGAGTTTCTTTACTTGTCGCAATCTTGTTTTCCCAGAGCAAGGTCCTCTTTCTTTCGAAAGCTTCCTCTACGAATCTTGTCGATTTTCCTGTCATAGTGTTTAACAGGAATGATCCGTTTCCAGAATTCTGAAAGAATTTAAACGGAAACTTTACTTTGTCCATCTCCGTGAGACAGACCCATAATTCCCATGCTCTTCTGGTGGAGATGAGGTATTCTGGTAATGTAGAGACTAGAGTAGTCTCTTTCTCTGTTGGAGCCTTGATCTTTTCGAGGGCGCGTGCATCTGGTCTTCGAAGCCTAATATAGTGGAAGGCTTCATGGTTTCCTTTCCCTGCTGGTTCTGGGGCTGCACTAATAAAATACAGCTCCAAAATGTCACCTCGGCTAAGCTATGGATTGTTAGCCCAGGTATCATACACCGCTTCTTGAATCCATTTAGGTAAATTATTGATTTCGGCGAATGATGGAGATGAGGTATAAACCGAAGCAAGTGCTCCAAATTCATACCATCTTTTAACTTCGTGTGGATCTGAATTTGGCATCATCCACACCCGAGGATATTTCCCCGAAACATCAACCCATATTTTTTCTGGATTGATTCCATTTCTTGTATTGAGCTTCTCCCAACTAGCTTGATGTATCTGCCAAGAAGAAGAAACCTCAATCTTATCAGTATTAATCTTAGAAGTGTCAATCATTGGCCTAAGATTAATCTCTCCCTCTTTTTCCCCAGAGGTGCTGGGTTGACATGATGGTTCAGAGTGTGACCCCTGAATATCATCTTTTTCTTGGGGCAATGGTTCCGAAGATACCACCACCTTAGAGCTTGGGCAAGAGGTATTTGAATCCTCTGCTACAGGTTTAGAGCCCTGTACTCGAAACTCTTCTTTCACCAAAGGATCTTTGGCCACCCGAAGGATTGGTGTTTGACATGCAGCCCAGAGTTGCCCCTGAGACCGTATGCAAGCTCGTATTCTCTCGGTGACTTTCGTCTTGTCGATAGTCTGCAATCTTCCTGCTTGTTCAGCATTCAGAACGCACTCGTCCCACTCTCCCGTTAACATCTCCAGATTTTCTCTGAGATGCCTATGGGCCAGTAGAATGGAGTTCACATCAGTTTGCTCCATCTCTTGTTAGGAAATCTGCAAGAACATTTTTCGTGAGATTTCACAATGACAATATCAAAAATATAATATTGGCATTCAGCTTGCCATCTAATTAATCTAGCCTTTTCAGACTTAGATTCCATCTTGTTCCTTAAGAAAGCCTTAACCTGTGTGTTATCGACTTTCAAAGTAAATTTCTTTGCTAACAAAAATAAAGGCCATTTTTTAAACGCCTTTCGGACTGCAAAGAATTCTTTTTCGTTGATGTGCCATCTCACGACCTCATCTTCTGAGAATAAACCACTACAGTATCTGCAGGGTTCTTCTCTATTAGGAGTGATCTTGGTTAAGACTGCTGCCCACTAATAATCACTTGCATCTGTATACAGGACTAAGTCGTCTTCGTCCTGCGGTATCGAGAGTTTTGGGAGATTTCTACAAACCTCTTTTAACTCTTTCATTCCCTGTCGTTGTTCTTCCGTCCAGATGAACGGAACATCCTTTTTCAGCAATGTACTGAAAACTTTTCTGTGTTTTGCGAGATTCTTAATGAATGGTCCCGCAAAATTAACAACTCCCAATAAGCTTTGAAGTTGTTTCTTTTCTTTCAGATCTTCAGAAAAATTCTGGACCTTCTGAACAATATGGTCATGTAGAATAATTCCTGCTTCATCGATCTCGATACCCAGAAATTCCATTTTCCGAGTTGCAACAACTGCCTTCTTTTCAGACAGTACTAAACCTTCTTTATAACAAACATCTGCAAAGATTTCAAGATGTTTGATATGTTCCTCTATATTTTTTGATGCAATTAAAATGTCATCAATATAGACAAACATAAACGAAAAATAATCTTTAAACAAATTATCCATCTTTCTCTGAAATATTTGGGGCGCATTAGCCAACCCCATTGGCATTACTTTCCAAAGATAATGCCCTTGTGGAGTAGAGAAGGCTGTAAACTTCTTACTTCCTTCCTCCATGCGAATCTGGTAGTAACCTGACTTGCAATCAAACTTAAAGAATACCTTAGCATTTCTAATGCAGTTAATAAGGTGTTCCCTACTAGGGATAAAATATCCATCAAACTCCAGAATATCATTAATTTCTTTGTAATTAATAACTAATCTGGGTTTACCTCGTTTGATCTCACCATGATTCCTTACCAGAAATCTAGGACTGCTGTAAGGCGAGTTCCCTGGTTCGATCAACTTTAAATCAAGGTGTTCCTTGATTATCTCATTCATCTCCTGTTGATCTTTGAGGGTCATCAGGATTTGTCTATATCTAACAAACTCATACTCCTTATCTGGCTTCACTTTCAATGTAGCTTTGAGCTTGTTTCTATCCCACCATGCCAAAGGATTTTCATTGTAATTCATTTTAATCTTTCTTTTGACATCTTCTACGGACACCTGCATCTCTTCCTTAATATCTTGATGAGATATTAAAGATGCTTTAAGGATCTGGACCTCTTCATCTTTGAGATCTTCTTCCCTAATACTGCTTAGCACTGTTTCGCTGAATCTCCTTTGATCCTTCATTTTTGGCTGTCGAAGTTTTCCTTCATCACCACGCTTGCTGCGAAAACTCAATGGTATCTGGTGATTAAAAGCCCCTTTGAGCCTCTGGACAATGATTTTGTTATCGCAAATGGTTGTGAACACCAATTGCCTTCTTTCATTATCCTGCATGTATCTTTTGAACATCTGTAGGAAATTGTTTCCTAACAGAATATCTGCACCTGTATCATGGAAATAAATTGGTGGAGTTTTAACCTTATACCAAGGTGTACCTCTGGCTCCGCCAATTAGAATTTCCGTCTCTTTTACTCCTTTAGCCAAGAGCAAAATTTTCTTTGAAAAATCTCTTCCTGCAATTCGAGGTAGATCATCTTCTACCTCTGCTGGGAAGACTCCTCATTTTGCAGTATAAATTCCTGCACCTGAATCAATATAAGTAGCAAAATATTTTGCGTTATATTTTTCATATAACATCCCTATAGAGATGTATATGGAGAATGGACTTGTCATTCGATCAATAATTTTCTCCCATTAATCGTGATTTCCATTCCATCTTCTTTATTTACCCAAGGTTTGTGATCCTCAAGAAAATCCAAACCCAAAAGCAAAACTGCTTCTCTTCCAGCTCTGCCCTTTATCTCCATCACTTTTCCCCCAATTTCCAGGGTACCTTTGTAATGATTGATCTCTGGCTGCTGTAGATAGTAAAGAACATTACAAGAGAAGTTGGTTTCCCACCTTGTAGTGTCAAATTTTACTATCACTTCTCTCCATCCTCGGGACATTTCAGATTCACTGGAACTTTGTTACTCTGAGATGTCTGAGGTTGAGCTTCTCGAATGAGACTCCGACTCCTCCCATATGGCAAAGACATAATTCTGTCTCCTTGGAAGGATAATCTTCCTGAAGTTATCCTGAGACTCTGATCGTGTCTCATGACTTCTCTATCTCGGATTTGAATATCAACATTTCTTAACCGAGCAATTTCCACTCTATCGGGACAAACAACTGTTGTCACCTTGTTGAAAATATCTGGTATCTCAATGAACTTCTTTCCCAGAAATAACTCAGTGTGATGTGAGTTGGAAAGAACATATGATACCTGATAAGTAATGGAGTAAGGCTTGTTTTCTTCCTCCAATAAATCCTTGCGTTTAAAGTCCTGATAAAGTGTCAGAGCTTTGCTGAAATGGGTATCATTAAGATTGTAGGCAATCTTTGGATAGATGATTCCCACTACTTGTCCTACACAAAGATCTCCCGCAATTGTTCCCAATACGGAATCTTTCAGATTTCTAACTCTTTTATCGCATATAGCGATATCGATCGGCGTGTGCACTCCGATGAAGAGAGCCGATTTTAACATCAACTGGATTGCTCCAATATGGATCCAGTTCATCTTCTCAGCGACTTCGGGCTTCATCTTTGATAGATCTTCCCTGATGTCACTAGCTGGAATCAACTGCATCTCCACTTGATTCCCTGTAAGCTCTATAGGAAGCGACATTTCTCGTCTAGAAATTCCATAGACGATTTGTTGTTTCCTGCTCCTTAGATTAAAGTTCCTCAGAACTTGATCTATGTTGTTTGCTGAAAAGCCTTGATACTTTTGTATATTCAGACTTTTCTTCATGATTTTGTCAATCAGATTTTGAGAGAGAGTTGTATGACTGGAGAATCCCCTCCTGTCCTCTTTCTCCTGATGAACAATTTCAAGATCAGTCTGACTCCGATCTAGTTCCATCAGACCATTCTGAATCTTCTTCGCTGAAGACTTCTTCCTGTTCATATATACTCTCATCCGAGGGTATATCTTCGAACTGATATACTTGTATCAGTTCTTGGTAGTAGATGGCATCTTCGATATCCGGAGTGGATTCGAATTTATTGATACCTCTTCTCTCGTTGTCAGGGCAATTTGTGGAAATATGCCCCTTCGCACCACACGTCCAGCAGTTGCAATCCTTGAAACTTTCATTAACTCTAGTGTGAGTTCTCCTGAAAGTTTTCTTGGCAGGTATCCTTCCTTGGGATTTATTATCTCCTCGGAAAGGATACCTATTCCTTGATGGTCCACTCCTTTGGCCTGATTATAAGATCTGGCCTTCTGTCTTGACCATCTGGTTCTTGGTTTCCAAGAATTTCTTTTTGGATCTCCACCTTTATGATAGGGCTGAAACCTATTTTTCTTGCTTCTTTTCAGCCTCGGTGGTTCTCCTCCAATGATCGTTGGCAGATCATTATCATCACAGTTTAGAGGAGCGTATTTGTTAATCCTCCTCAGTTTCTTCATGTTCCTCAGAGCTGTTGCTATAGCTTGTTGACACCACTCTGAGAGCTTTCGATGTACGTAAGACATCCTTCTTGCAACATTTTCAGGATCTCCTGGTTCGTAATCCCGAATCAGCATCTCCTTTCATGGGCTTGAAAATTTTAGAAAGAAAATTCCAGCGCAACTCTATCATCAACTTTAGATTGATGTTGATAAAGAGTAAAGAGCTGTAGAAACTTGTTAAGCGATTGTTGATCTAGGACTGCAAGTCTTAGATTATACAATGCCATCAAGTATTTCTTTATCTTTTCTTGATCAAATCTTTCGAAATATCCTTCTCCCAGAAAATGGCTTTTAAATATCGTTGCCATATTCTGAACATGTTTAGTGAAGTTTTCACTTTCAAAACATGAATTCTTGATATCCAGAGGAAAGAATTCCCAAGCAATCTTGGCAATCCCTGCAAGGCTCATTTCGAGGATTCTCACGAATCCTTCCTTGTTTAAATCGAGAGTTGCTGCCGCAATTCTTAAGGCTGACGTCCACTCATCAATTACAGATTCTCGATCTTTGAAATTTATTTTATCGAGATCAAGCATCACTCCGTAGGGATGAATTGGATCCAGGATCGCTTTACCATAAGGTGTATCCTACACCTTTGGTTGTGGCATTCTTGCCCTTGTCCTTCTTGCCGCCATATATGCATCATTTGGGGTATGTTGATCATACCTTACTCCAGTCTGAAAATCCTGGACAACATTAATGGCTCCGGGTGCATTCTGAAAATCTTGTTGATTTCCAATGATGGCTCCTTGTGGAAGTTGATTCACCGGCTGTGGGTTTTGGACCACATTCTGGTTCATTTTTAAATCAACCATCATCATGTTAGCAAAAGATTCTGCTAACTCCTGGAGGTTATCAAGACTGATTCTTTCGAGATTATTCATCTTTTCTTTTCTCGAATCATTCTTATCAAGGCCTTCATGTTTGGATCCTTCTTGGTTTCTCCCATTGGAAATGGATAAGTGGGTTCATTACCAAAAGGATTCATCTTTTGACTGGAATGAGGTTGTTGCTCCAGTTTTTCGATCCGTGATTGGATCTCCTTCAGGATATTATAAATTTCATCCTGTTTCATAGCAATCTTGTAAAGATCGCGTGGTACACCATACAGGCTATCGTCATAATGTTGTACTGTTTTCTGTATTTCTCTCAGATCCTCCGATATCTTGGATGAATCTGGAGTAATCTCTTGATATAAAAGAGTAGATGATACTCCTTTATCCTTCTTTGGTTCCATCAGAGATGATTTACTCCCAAATAGATCCAATGATCTCTTCTCATGGCATGTTCTATCTCTCATTCAAGGCAGATACAACTATGAAGAAGATCTTCTTTTCTTTTGATTCCTTGGAGGAAGGAATCAATTAATTCTTTCTCCTGGTTATGTTGAATCAAAAGATTCAACATATTTCTCCAGTGTGTTAGAACACTCTGGTACCTTATCCTTCTTTTCTCCAATATTTGGAGACGTTCCTGGAAATGTCCACACCTTGGACATCCTTCTAGATCCATCAGATATGATTGTTCTGATGGTTTCTCCTCATGGTGTTTATCACCTCGAACTGGAGAGTGCTCAGATTTGCATCACATCTCTCCCTTGCCTCAATTTCTTGAATAAAAGGCTCAATGTATTCAAGCCTTCTTTCACGTACGACTCGAGAGTCGAACAATTCTCTCCAGAATGTCCTTAACATCTGGTTTTTTTCTCTTTTTATCTCCAGATCTTGGAGATAATTCCTGTAACCCTCACATCTCGGACAATTGTCCGGATCCATGTTTTCGTGTTGTCTCCTCCGTTAGGATAATACTTAAAGTAATAAATAAAATATGATTCCATAATAAACCTAAGGCTCTGATACCATTTTGAAAGCGTGGATCAAAAATAGCAGAATACGCTCAATAAATGAAACCATAAAGAAATACATAACTATTTTCTGTCCATAGCAATTCTGGACTGTCAATAGTTTAAACAGAGGGTTATAATAATCATCTTGAGCATAATAAATTTGTTTTGGTGTTGACGTGTATTTTGAATTTTTCAAAAAGCAAAAGGAGTATTTTAATAGATTACTCTATATATTAACTGTTTGAATTGCGTTTGAGGGCAATTCAGCCTTTTCATGAAATATCAAAAGGGTATAAAGGTGTTTTTCAAAAAGCCCACGAGTACTATGATGACACATGTCCCCAAAACGGTTTCCAATCTTCTAACGCAATATTCTGTGCATTTAATGCTTTTGCGTGCGAAAGCGACATTACCCTTAATTCCTTGTGGATTAATGTGAATACGTGTTTACTTATTCCTGCGTCCATCCAGAACTCACTTACTACTCTAACAACGTTTATGCTCCTCAGCTCTGTTATCTTTAGTTCTGCCAGATAGGGATGTCAATCGGGCCAATTCTTTCGGTTTCGGGTCAGTTTTATCGGGCTATCGGGCTATTTGGTCCGGATTATATCGGGTTGATTTTTTTTCGAGTTGAAAAAACTCAACCCTAACCCTAACTCTTCGGTTTTTGGGCTGGCCCGTTGGGTCACAAAGTTTGTAAATAAAATTAAAATGTATATATTTTATTGACTATTCAATATTTGTCGCAAAAAAACTACACACAAAAAAATGAAAAAGTAACAAAATAAGAATACGAGTGGCCCAAAAAATAGAAACCTGATTAAATCCAAAAAATAACATCCAACAAAACAAGTCTAGTAGCACTACACGACATGAAAAATAACAATAATATTCAACATTAGTTCGTCATCTCACATATGAAACTAAACACTTGAATGACATTGGTCTTCTATGATTTATGTGTAGAGCAAAAGAGGGCGCGACATACAACTACTAGTCTACTACAAGTAATTAGTATTATGTATTATTTATTTTATTTTCTTAAAAATACATCGGGTTATTCGGGTTGACCCTAATCCTGATCGGGCTAGCCCGGATAACCCATCAACCCTAGCGGGCCAGCCCAAATAACCCGATTATGTATTCGGATAGTAAAAATTCAATCTTAACCCTTTATTTTGTTCGGTTTATTCGGGTCGACCCGTCAGATTCGAGCTCAACTAACATTCCTACTGCCAGATTCCTCAGATCTGCCGAATCTCTTTATTTTCTCCTATTCTTATCGCTTTCTTATTTCATTATCAGCTCCTCAGTTTTATTGTTTTATTTCACAACCTTCCTTTTACTAAAAACCTTCTATCAATAAATATCCCATATCAATTACAGTCAACGGAGTAGTTGAGTATCATCAAGTTATCTAAAATGGTTTTATTTTGGCAAAGCATACATGAGCGATCGCCTAAGAATAGAAATTAGAGAGAGAGAGAGAGAAAGAGAGAGTGAGAGTGAAACTAAAATGGCTGATGCAGCAGTGGAATTCCTTCTGAATAACCTCAAGGACCTACTGGTGTACCACTCGCATCTGATCACAGACACGAAGAGCCAGATCGAGAGTCTGGAGAGAGATCTGCGAGTGTTCAACGGGTTTCTCAAGGACTCGGTGAAGAAGCGGAGAAAAGATGAGCGCACGCAAGCGCTGGTTCGGAACATCCGTGATGTTGTTTACGAGGTTGAAGATATAATCGACGCCTTTGTCACCCAGGCCACCGGGATCAGGGCCCAGAATTACTTCATCAGAGCTTTTAAGTCTCCGGTCAATCTCCACAGCATCGGCAAAAAGGTGGAGGAGGTCACTAAGCAGATCGAGCAGAACAAGATTGACTTTGCTAGTCTCACCGTCGCTGATGAAGATAAATACGAAACAACTGAGGTCACCTTTCCCCCCTTAATTAATTTTCTCTCACATTTAATTGTACCTGCTGAAAATTTACTTGGATTTTTCATTTACAAACTGAATTCTTTTAATCATGCGCATGTTACATGGTTACAACTTAATTTAGAATTTTAATTAATGTACTATATGAAGAATTTTAATTTTAATGTTTAATATTTATCGAATTATATTATTTAATTTCCTCTTATATATACTAGTTATTATAAGATAAATTTCTGCCTTTTTCGAGCCCTAGAGGTTGGTTACATGGTTACAACTTAATTTAGAATGACATTACTCAATAATCAATATAATAGATGCAATTTTCGGCAAAATAACTTCTTGGGGAGAAAAAATTAGTGATTTTTCAGATCAAATGTGAAAAGGACTAATTTACCCCTTCATCTATAGCTTACGACCAATTTCCAATGTCCACTTAATTATTCTTTTAAAAAATCGATTTTTATTTTATTTTCAACTTGAATTTTACTTTAATTTGTTTTAGCCAAGATAAATGGCGATTTCATACATTTTGCTCTTCTTGCCCGCACTTCTTACACCACCCTATATATAACATTATAAAATCATGCCATACTATTTTAATTCGATCGATTCAGTTATGTTACCATTTAAATATGAAAAGATATGTCCTGAACATACTATATAGTATGTGTATATATAGTTGGAAGGAACACAAACATCTATGAAAACGACAATCCTTTAAAATAAACGAGCAATTCTTTTTACGTACTCTGGAAAATTAAACATTAATTGCTAAGCGAATAATTCATTGGATGCACCGAATATGGTATTTCAGTGTATATTAATATATTATATGCATGCTTAAATAAGTACTGTATGTATTTTTGTGTGCATAAATTAACTGTGTAGACATACATGTCCGAACAGACTCGGCCGCCAAGACTGAAGGATGTGGTAGGATTCGTAGAGGTGAGGGAAGACCTAAAAAAGCGTCTGAATAAAGAAACCGACTATCTAGATGTGATTTCTCTCACTGGTATGTTTGGACTTGGCAAGACGACGGTGGCATGGAAATTTTCCACAAGTTTCCTAAACGCATATGGCTTTCCATTTCTGAAGAGTTCTCAAACAAGGATATCTTTCTAGCCATACTCAAAGAGTTCACTGATCTAACCAAGGATCTACGTGAAAGGGAGGATGAGGAATTAGCCAGAATGGCTGCTGATTATCTCGAGAACACAAAATTCCTGATCGTCATGGATGATGTCTGGTATACAACAGATTGGGACAGGCTTAAACGTGCTCTGCCGGAAAACAAGATGGGTAAAGTCCTGATCACCAGCCGTGAAGAGGATGTGGGCAAGTATGCCAGTAGCCAGAGAGATATCCACAAGCTGCGTTTCTTTGATCAAAATGAAAGTTGGGAGCTGTTCCGGATGGAGGCACTCGGCAAGCTGGAGTGCCCTCCTGATTTGGAAGATGTTGGGCAAATAATTGCAAAAGATTGTAAAGGTCTGCCGCTTGCAATAGTAGTCATCGGAGGCATCCTCGCCACCAAGTTTTCAGCCTCAAATATAAGTGCAACGAGAAAAGCGTGGGAAAAGGTGTCCATACGTGTGAGCGAGCATTTCAGTGAGGACCCGGGAGATCGCATGAAGAAGTTCATCTCTTTTGAGTTATGACAAATTACCTTACCACTTGCGTGCATGCTTTCTTTATTTGGGTATGTTCCCTGAAGACTATGAGATTCCCGCGTCAAAATTGATTTGCATGTGGATTGGAGAAGGATTTGTACAACAAAACAGTGCTTATAGCAGCTTGGAGGAAACTGCAGAAAAGTATTTGGAGGAGCTTATCAACAGAAACTTGGTCAGAATTGAGAAGATGAAGCCTGATGGTAAGGTCAAAACTTGCCGAATTCATGATAGTTTACGTGATTTCTGCAGAACAGAAGCTGGAAATGAAAAGGAAAATTTCCTCCAAGAAATCAAGTCTAACGGAGGAGTTTTTACACCTCCAATTGCCGAATTGCATAACTATCGTCGTCTTTCTATTCATTCCAATTGCTTGAACTTCATATCTTCAAGGCCTTTTGGTCACCGTGTCCGCTCATTTGTTTATTTTTCCAAGGTTGAATTTCCCCTACCACAAGCATACAGTTCAGCCATCCCTGCAGCTTTCAAATTGCTCAGAGTTTTAGATGTCAAACCCATCAGGTTTACCAAAATTCACAATGACATGTACCAATTGATTCATTTGAGGTACATCGTTTTGTCCTTCAATTTGTCAATTCTTTCTCCAAACTTCAGCCAGCTTTGGAATATACAGACTCTGGTAGTTGACACGACATCTCGTACACTAGAAGTTAAAGCAGATCTGTGGAAAATGAATCAGTTGAGGCATTTTAAGACAAATGCATCGGCTATCTTGCCCAAGCCAAGTAAAAGTAGCAAACACGGGGCGGAGCTTCAATCACTTGGTACGATCTCGGCAGAAAGTTGCACGACCGAACTTTTTGAACGGGCTTGCAATTTGAAGAAACTGGGCATTCGTGGACGACTTGCCTTGCTTCTAGAAGGGAAGGTTGGATCTTTTGACAGTTTGGGAAAGTTGAGAAATCTCGAGAGGTTGAAACTAATAAACGATGTATATCCTAGCCCAGCTTCCGACGGCCAACTGCGTGGCCTTCCTCAACCTTATCAGTTCCCATCTAAACTTAGGACCCTTACACTATCTGCTACTTCCCTCAGTTGGAATTGTATGTCAAACCTTGGATTGCTGGAGAATCTGGAGGTGCTGAAGCTGAAAGAAGAGGCATTTGTGGGGAGGACTTGGGAGGCAGTTGATGGAGGTTTTCGCCGTCTTGAATTCTTGCACATTGAGAAAACGGATTTAGTAGTTTGGAAGGCTTCATCATCTCATCATTTCCCTAGACTTAGAGGCCTTGTGCTGAAGAATTGTGAGGAACTTCTTGGAATTCCTATTGAAATGGCTAACATACCAAGCCTCCAAATGTTGGAGTTGCATATCTGTAATTCTGCAGCTGCCTCTGCCAGGAATATTCAAGCGGTGAAGAAAAAGGAACAGGCTCTAGCCGGTACAGTATTCAACATCTCCATTTTCCCTCCAAATGAATGAGCACAACCACCTTGATTTATCTTGACAGGTAAGCTTTCATAAATACAGTCTTCATCTCATTTATAAATTTTGCAATTTATTAAAAAAGAAATGTTTATATATGCTGCAAATTAACATGTTTTTCATGTTTTTATATGTAGATGTTGCGAATTTAAACTTTATTTTTTCACCTCAAAGAATTCGATTTCGATGAGGACTAACGATCAACTGGTGATGTTTGCACTTTGCAGGCGTACCATGCAAATTAAAAGCTAGCTAGCTTGCTTTGCTTAACTCCTTCCGAAATTGTTGAAGCGAACTATTGTATGTCGCTATAATAAATGCTGCAGTATTTGATTCTGTTCATTGTGCTGAAGCTGAACTCGCAAAACATTGCACTGTTGTATTTTATAATCCTTTGTTTGTTCTGCCCTATTGTATCCCTCTTTGTCACGTTATGCTTGTATCAGATAATCAATTCTTCCAATATTTTGTCTTTCAAGTCTTAATATTTATCCATGCTATTTCGTACCTACTTATATTTATTCGAACTTCATGCCAGTTTGTCTTATATACTCTAAACTAGATTAACCCGCGCGCTTTATGCTGCACAATGACGAATAATTAATGTGTTGTTTTGAGGTGTCTGAAATTTACATATATAGAAAATTTATATGTTATTATTTATATTGGATATTAGAAAATTTTAGACCAACGCGAATTCAACTCGATATTTTGTTTTATATATAATTGGATATTTCCTTCAACTTATATGTAATTCAAAATAGATAAATGATCATTTCGGAAAAAAAAAGTGAAATGGTTTTAGTTCGTGTTAAAATACGTATACATTACAAATATCCAATTATTTAATTGAATTTCCATACAATTGTACTCAAGAATTATTATTTTAAAATATCTAAAATAAAAATTGTTAATCAGAAATCTAGAATGACATATTTAACGTGGATATGAAAGTATTTTTTTATGTAACTATACATATATTTGAACTCGTCAAATCATGTAATTGAATAAATCAACATGAACACATATTTGTAAATAATCGGTGAAAATTAAATATATATTATGTTACTTTTAGTTTGAAATATGAAAATATGTACAATTACCAATAAAAAAAAAGCTTAATTGGTAGCAGTGTCAGAAGCCTAATAGTCGGTGTGTTAAAATTTATAGAGGCGCATGAATTTATTAATAGGCTGAACATGCATGTATTTTAGGCGGCATAAATGGTAGTTGGGGAGGGAAAATGCATGCGGATTATTTTGCTTTAATATAGTACTAAACTAGCAAAAATTATCCTTCACTTCTCCTTTTATTTTATTTTCTTTCTTCATTTTTCTTTATGATTTTCGAATTGAGGAAATTGCGGTCTTGTAGTAGAGGTGTTCACCCGACCCGGAACCGGAACCGGAACCGTGGTGAACGGTTTTTGGCCCGGAACCGCGGTCAACGGGCCGGTTTCGACCCGAAACCGTGTTTGGGACGGACCGGTTCCGGTTCCAGTTCCAAGGGCTAGGAACCGTGAACCGGCGGTTCCACTTTTTTTTTTTAAAATATGTTTTGTGTTATCCATGTTAATTATATCCTAAAACAAGCAATAATGACAATTATAATGCTAAATGGAACGAAAAAATGTAAAAAAAAAGGTTCGAGATTGAACCGGCGGTTCCGGTTCGGAACCGCCGAACCGTGTGGGTAAGGGAAAATGTCTTCCTCCAACCCTCGTAAAGGTAAGGAAAAGACAGTCGAAAATATTCGTGGTACTCGTGGTAGAGGTAACCCTCCTCGTCGTCCTCGTGGTGTTGTCATTCGAGAACAAGAAGCGTTCCAGGATGACTACTACGAAGATGATGATACTTCCACTCCCACTCCCACAAGCCAGAATCCTCAATACCGGAGGGTCCCCACTCACCGCCAACGTGAAGAAATGGAGAACCAGCAGATGGCCGAAGATGTTGCTGCCTTTGCTGCCCACCAGATTGAAGCGGATAGGCTACTTGCTGAAAGCCTATATGTTGCCGACCTCGAAGTGGAGATGAATCCGCCCCACCAAATGCATCCTCCCAGCACTATGCAGTCGTCCCCCTTTCACGAAGAGGCAATCAACTTGGATGAGGATGATGAAATGGACGAGCAAGAGGACGGCAGAATGGCTGCCGATAAGGGTCGCCGTACCAGAAAGGCGAAGCTGCAGGCCAAAGGAAAGAAGGAAGGATCCGAAGTGTTCTCAATATGGTTCAAAAAGGTAACACTACCTTGTGCCGAAGGAGAAACTCCAATTGTAATGGCGTGCTGCAATTTCTGCGACCAGCAGTACGAGCATAAGAAGTAAATGGGTATGGCACTTATAACCGCCATATACTCAAACACAAGCCGAAGGATCAAGAAAAAGGTACACAACAAGAAACTCAAACTCAACTAAACTTCACGCAAGGTAATGACCTCACTTTATTTAAGTATAATGATATAGTAGCTAGAGAAGTGATGGCTAAGTTTGTTGCTACTGAATCTCTTGCTTTCCAATTTGCCGATAGCATGCGTTTTGAAAATTCTATGAAAAAAGCATATAATCCGCAAGCTAAAAAAATCTCACGAATTATCATGACTAGGACAATTGCTAAATTATCTATTAGATATAAAAAAGCATTAAGAGACATGTTTGCTAAGCTGCCATATAGAGTCTCTGTTTGTTCTGATATTTGGTCATGTGCTTGGCAACAAAATTCATATCTTGGAATGACTGTGCATTGGATTGATCCAAATTGGTGTATGAACAAACGCGTACATTATTTTAGGAAGTTTAATTGTACTCATAATGCTGCAAACATTGCTCTTTGCATTATAAAAGTGTTGAATCAATTTAGATTAACCTCTAAGATTTTTTTAATCGGTTTTGATAATGCATCTGCTAATACTGCAAGTGTGCCTGCTCTAATTGCTGCATGTAATCCAACTCTAGGAGGAAAATATTTTCATACTAGATGCATATGTCACATACTAAATTTATGTGTGCAAGATGGATTAAAGCAATTAGAAGGTTCAATTACGCCTATTAGAAAATGTGTTGCCATGTTAAGGGATAAAGCTAAGCTACACAGAAATTGGTTAAAATTTTGTAAGCAAAAAACTGGAAAAAGTAAGAGTTTTAACATTGATGTATGCACTAGATGGAACTCTACTTATGAAATGTTGGCAGCAACTTCTGAATATAAGGATTTATTATGTGATTTCTTTTCAACTGAGGTTAGCAACATGTTCTTATTGCCTTCTTATTGGGATGAATGCTCAGGTCTGATTGCACTCTTAAAAGTTTTTGAAACTGCAACTAAAGATTTATCTGGAGTTTATTATCCTACTTCATGTCGTGTACTATATCATTGTGTTGTTATCGTTCTTCAATTCTTAATATGCAGTACTAACCCAAGGTTGCAGGATTCTATAACTATGATGGTCATTAAATGGTTGAAATATTTTACTTATATTCCCGATGTCTTTTTGATTGCAAAATGTTTAGATCCCTCTATGAAATTGGAAGGAGTTTGTGGTCTATTAGACTTGTATTACAGTTATCTTCGTGAAATGACATTTGGAGGGGGGTGAGCGTGGTGAAGACTCTTTTGAATTGCCTAATATTGAATCTGTTAAAACTTCTCTAGACACGACATTGAGGGGTCTTTTTCAAGAATATGAATCTAAGTATTCGGATAGAGGGTCATCATCTAGGCCTAGTCAAAGACCAAGAAGCTCTTTTAATCTAGGAATAGATTCTAGTTCTGTAGCTGCACAAAGACTTCAAAGTTTCTTTCAAAATCAGGGCACGGGTAGTAATATAAGCAATGAACTTGATATCTATCTTAGCGAACCCAAAAGTACATATTTAGCAGGTGAAGGGCCAAATGATGTTGATGTTTTGCAATGGTGGTCGAGGAGGCAAAACCAATACCCGATTTTAGTAATGATGCGAGGGAGATCTTAGTCATTCCGGGATCAACAGTCTCGGTGGAACAAGCTTTCAGTGTTGGAGGCTACGTGCTCGATGAAAGAAGATCGATGATGACGCCAAAAAACCTAGAAGCTCAAGTTTTACTCAAAGATTATACATTGGCAGAAATGCGTGAACAAGAAAATAATTGGGATGAAATATTTGCGGAGTATCCCATAAGCACAACCGAGGCCGAAAGCACAGACACCGACTCTATAGCCACTACTGAAACTGATGAATTTGAAGATGATTGGGACTTTGACGCCGACATCAACGGGTAGTCCTAAATAATTTTAGACGAGTACTCTTTTTCCTTACTTGGTATTTTTCCCATTGAATTTTCGCCAAGAAGGTTTTAACGAGGCTCGGCCCTTGAGTTTTCAAACTTTGTGAATTCAAGGGTTTTAGGATTTCGAGTTTTAAATAATAATATATTTCCATTAGTAATTGATTACACATTGTTATAAATGAAGACATATATTATTCTATTTCGATCTTATACATTACATTGATGATTTATGTGTTTCATTTCAAGAAAAAAAAAACGGTTCGGGCCTTAAACCAGCGGTTCCGACCCGGAACCGAAACCGTCCAATACGGGCCTATTCCGACCCGGAACCGTGGTATGTGGCGGGCCGGTTCCGGTTCCAATTTCTCCGAACCGGAACCGACGGTTTCGGGCCCGGTTCCGAACCGGAACCGGTCCGTGAACACCTCTATCTTGTAGTCTTCTTTACCATTTTTTTTTCTTCCTTATTTGAAATCGCCTGCCACAAATTGTGGTTTTGAGTTGTGCTTGATGCCCGCATGTGACAATTGTCCACTTTCTGACATTTTTCCATTTTATTTTCTCTATTTTATCTTACCAATTTCCGTGATTATTGCACTGAATACACATCGACAATGTGCGCTTAGATTAATGCAGAGCCCATCTCTCAAATATATATATATATATATATATATATATATATATAGGGCGCGGATCAAATAAGAACATTTCCTTAGATAAGAAATAAGAATAAATCTAGACCCTTGATCCTTGTTGATCTACGGTCCAGATTTAACCGTGCATTTAATTACTCTAATTTATGTATTTAAATGCTAATGCATTAAGTTATTGTATTTTATGCATTAAAATATTTATGCATTTAGTTTCTGCATTTTATGCATCTCCGATGTAATAAAAATGAATTATTCTTACGTTCTCATATAAGATGTGTTCTTACCAGATCCACTCCATATATATATATATATATATATATATAGAGCCTAGCATGGAATTCAAATCACAAATTCTCAAGGAACTTTTAGTACGGGACAAATTAATTAAGAATGTATAAATTTTTATGATAGAAGTTGTTTAAAGACAGATCATTCTAAACGATTGAAAAATAGCAAATCAGATTAAATTAGTTAAACTTATGTCTCGATCGAAGGTAGATTTGATACTGAAGACCATAAAACTAGAGATTAGTAATTTGTTTAGCTAATAGAATCTTAATTAGAGCAATTCCAGCATAATTCTCAAAATTTTGCTGTTAAATTTGCTCCTAAAGTTTTTCCTATACTATTTATATCCCCTATTTTACAAATGCATACCACAATTCTCTTATTTTCTACTAATTATTCTATAAAAATTGTGGGCCCAACTCAATTTATGAGATAGACTAGATTTAGGGAGGTGTAAATTTGAGAGAAAATTTAAGAAGATGTAAATATTTTGTGGGCCTACCCAATTTGAGAGATATGCTGAATGATATTTTTATCTCATTTTTTTTTTATTATTTTAACCTAAATTTAAAGTTAATGATCATTTTGAGAGAACTGCTAGGAACTCTTAGCTAGACAGGCAAATAGAGGCATAGCGGGTAGTCGACGAATTTGATGGGCTGATGCCAAGGTGATATAGACTGATAGGTTAATATTACTCCCTCCGTCCCTGAAAGTGATAAGTGTAGTCCACTTTCCTTTTTCGTTCGTCCCCATAAGTATGGTCATTCCTTAAATGGATATGACCCCACTTAAAATTTTACCCTTTTACCCTTAAAAGTAACTAACATTACAACAAAGTGGGTCACATTCTCCATTCACTACACATCTACCTAACATCCTTCTTAAAACATGTGCCCCTCCCTCCGAACCACACTTATCAGGGACGGAGGGAGAATTATTTAAATATATTAATAATGGCTTTAAAAGGTAAACTATTATTTTTCTAAAAGTATACAATATTGTAATTCCATTATTTTCTTATGGAGTAACTAATTATGAGGTACTTTGATTAAATATCAATAATTATATATTTTACTAGCAAAAGAATCTAGTATTATTATGGCAAAAATTTGGGTGCAGCAGGCTTCACCGTACATCAGGTCTGACCCGACCCGTCGGTCAACGTTGAACGGTCAATGGTCAATGTTGACTGCGTTGACTTTTTATTTTTATTTTATTATTTTATTTTTATTTTAATTTTTTTCAAGAGTCGAGCGAGGGGAGGTGGAGCAAGCTAAAAAACATTAATGTTGCCACAGGCATTATCTATAAATTAAAATCGGAACAGAAGGCGGAGAGAAAAAAAACAAAAAAGTCAACGGTTAGACGTTGACCGGGTCAGGAGGGTTGGGTCAACCGGCTGTATGGGTACAGCCGGCTATACCCAAGTGCAGCTCTATTATTATTAAGCTCATACTCTTTCTTTAATGTAGTACGTATTTCTTTCTTTAGCTTGTATCAATAGATCTGGGTAAGCGATTTCAATATGTTTTTATGTAGTCCGCTCTACCAGTAATATTATAGGTGTCAAGCTTCATTGTATATTATTTTCAGTCTGGCGGATTATTATTGTTATTATTATTTAAAACAATATTATTGATAACTGATGATAAAGAAAGAAGCGGTAATTTTGTACCTAACTGAGAAATGAATGAGCCATCACTGAAGTTCGATTGTCAACAGAAAGATAAAATCTAGAGAGAGAGAGTAAGCTGCTGAAATTGTCGCAGCCCGGCCTAGAAATTAGATGACAAAGCCGGTGGGTCCCACGACTTACACAATTTATGATTAACAAAAGGATTAAGATAGCGACCCTGCTATCATTTAAGAGCAAACAAGGCAACTCATGCTCGACAAATCATCAAACTTAGGATAATTATGACATGCGTAACTCGAGATTAATGAAACGAACATTTAATCTCTTTTTTTTAAAATATGCATATCATCAAATACAATCTCAAATCAGCTCGGAAATCAATAATCTCATCAACCAGATTAATGGCAACAACCATGAAGGAAATGAGCTGATTTTCAGGATCAAGAAAGCACGATAAAATCAGTTGTAATAAGACTGAACTTCCAATATAACGAACAACTATTATATAGATAATTAGATTGGCTAGACGTCAAAATAAGATAACAAACATAGTTCGAGACTTCAGACTTCAACACTTCATCAACTTATACTAATCTCAATATCATAATCTTGCAGCGGAAAAACGAGAGAATATACGTGTGAAGACATATATTCTAGGTTCTAAGCTCATCAAAATGACTCTTAACATTAGTAAAATAATAACAACAACAACAAGTCCGCCAGCACACGATCATCTTCATCCCAGCTAACCTGCACATTTTAGAAATAATAGGCGGGGCTGAGTACTTCGTACTCAGTGGGCACATGCCAAAATATTTTGAAACTTACTTCTTAGAGTTAGAGATTAAACTTGCCATAAAGCATAAGCACAAGTAATTTTTGTCTCTCAAAAATAAACCTGTGCATGCTCAACTTCTTCTTTTCTGTAAATCATGTTTGTCTGGCCAGACATATACTTTAGGATGTATGTACCAGATCTATAATCACATAATGATAGTGTTGAGAAGGAGGCCTCCTTCTCAAACACTTGTAATCGTCCATTCCTTTCGGAAGGCTCCCGATTACAAAATAGTGTACACAAATCCTACCTTGCGTAGGACCGAATTCGTCTTGCTATAGTAGATGGTAACATACAAGAACTTAAACATTTGGCAAGTCAATCATTTTTAAAACATCTCATATATAATCATATAACTTCATTCGTCATTTCATTGGTTAGAAAGCCCACCTGATACACTTAAGCTTTTGTCTTAACTTTAACGCTCGCTAAATTTGTGCTTTACACTTCAGCTTCCACTTCCACTTGCTCCTTTAATCGAAATGGAAATACGAACTTCAAAACGAGAATAATTTCTATCGAATAAACAACTTCGATAATCTTAACTTAATTCGCTTCGGAATTCTACGTCGAAACTCGAGAATTTCTAACTTAACTTCTTAAACTCTCTTAACTAACTTAATTAACAGTTAAAATCATACTAATAACTTCATTAACCACTTAAGCTTGCCATCTATCATACTATCGTATCATTATCACATAAACATTTCCTTTACAAATAAACATCTCATTTAGTCATATAAGCATCTGATTAACACTTAAGCTTTTCATTTAATTATTTAAGCATAATATAAATGCTTAAGTTCTTTGGTAACATTTAAGCTTATCATTATAACTTTTGAGTTTACGAAAAAAACAACTGAAAACAAGTTGATCAAAGATCAGCTGGATAAACCAAACTGTCTGGAAAATCAAGCTAGCTGGAAAAACTGAGTTATCTGGAAAACTGAGCTGGCTGGAAAACTGAGCTGGCTGGAAAACCGAGCCGGCCGAAAAACAGCCGGGCCGGAAAACCGAGCCGGCCGGAAAACAGAATGGAAAAGCCGAGCCGGCCGAAAAAAACAGAGTCGGGCCGGAAAAACCAAAGCTGGACCAATTGAGTTAATCCAGTGACGAGGTTCACTGGTAAATCCACTGATCGGGTCCAAATTGTAAATCCACTGATCGGTCCAATGGTAAATCCACTGGCCCAATGGGTAAATCCAATGACGGGTCCACAGAATCCAATGATCGAGTTCACTGAGTAAATCCAAAATGAGTCCAATGGGTAATTCCAGCTGACTGAGTTCAGCTGAGCAAATCTAACTGACTTGGTCAACAGTAATTCCAGTGGATCGAGTTCAGCTGAGTAAATCCAACTGACTTGGTCCAGCTGGGTTATTCAAGGAATTAAACTCTAGAAACTCTTAACTTTGTATTAAAATTCTAAAAAATTCTACGTCACTTAATTTTTAACGTAGATTCCATTTCTATCATTATTTTCTTCATTAAAATCAAATACATGGCTTTATTGTACATATATATTTCGGTCCTTTTGATAAATTAAGAATTTAAAATCCAAATTTCATTCTAATCACTTCCAATCATGTTAATTTAAATTGAAATTTCTCAAATCTTAATAAATCAAACCATCAAACATGTTTATAATCATCATAGGGGCTCATAGAAATCATCAATTTGATCATAGGATCAAAGGATCAAAAACCCCTGATTTTAATTAATATTTTCGGCTATTTTGAAAATAATAGAAGGACTTTGATTCTTTGATTACTTCCAACATCAAACATGCTTAGAATAATTATCTAAGCTCAAATAATCAATTAATTTGATCATCCATCATCAAAATTTATAATCCCCTAATTCTTCCTTCATTTTCGAAAATTCAAATAATTAGGGTTAGGGTTTAATTAAGCTTGAATCAATGATCTATCATGCATCCCAAGCATGAATTAAACATCAAAAATCAAGATCATAATCATCTACTAATTAAATCCTTATTTTCGAAAAATCTGGAATTTAAAAATAAGATGATCAAAGCTTATTTTTAAGCTATAAACTTGAATTAAACTTATATCTTACCTTGATTAATAACTTGGAAATTGGTTTGGATGGAAACCTTGATCTTGGAGCTTGGATTATGAAGACTTAAATGAAGGATTTAAGTGTGTGAAAGTGTGTGAGTGTTCTGCCGTTTTGAGAGAGAAATGGCGAGAGAGAGATGAGAGGAATTGAGTGAAATGATGCATATATATATATATACATAGCATAGGTTAATTAATTATTTAATTAATTAGACTTTGAAAGTCAATTAGGAATATTCTTAAGAATAAACCTTATCTTAAAAATATCTAGATATTTAGGAAATAATTAGATTAGTTAATTAATTAAAATTCTAATCAATTCAATTAATTACTAACAACTAAATCCTCAATTAAACCTCTAATTTCTCAACATAGGAAAATCAATTAGGGTTTCACGAACCCTAGATAAAAATCTCACAGAAAGAATCGGAGATTTGAAACATTTTCAAATCGACCGAAACTAAAAATTTAAGTGATAAATTACGCAATAAATCACTTAAATAAATTAAATTCTTCTTTTAGTCAATTAATGACTAATCATTTATCACTTAATGATAAATGTAAAAACTTCTTCATTTCGGATTAACCGAGACGATAAAAATTAATTAAAACTCATTTTTACGGCAAAATATATCTAATTTGATAAAATTTTCTAACTTAAAATTTTTCTTTCACTGGAATCTTATCTTTCTTATTAAATTAATTAATTTTAGTACGCAAGAAAGACGGGATATTACAGAAATGGCGGACGCAGCAGTGGAATCCCTGATTGAATACCTTTATCAGGTTCAGACTCACCACGCTGATTTGATCATCTATGCCAAAGATCTCGTCGACATCGACAAGTTGGAGAACGATCTGCGCCTCTTCAGAGCCTTTCTGGCGGACTCTTCCGACAAGCGGAGTCGGGAGTTGGAGGGCGTGCGGCGGCAGATACGCAACGTCGTTTATGAGGTGGAGGACATCATCAACGCCTCCATGACGCAGGCAGCAGAAGCCGACACCAAATACTACTTCCTCAGAGCTTTCCAGACGCCGGAGAAGCTGAAGAGCATCCGCCGACAGCTCGACTCCATCTGCGCCGACATCAGAGAAAGCTACGGCTACACGACTAGGGTTGACTTTCCCTTTCTCAGCATCGGAGAGGAAGAGTCCAAATCATCCCAGGTAAAGTAATTTTTCTCCAACTCTTTCTTCATTTGTATATTATCCTGATCGATTTATTGTATATATGCTGTTAAATTTATTGGCATTCCTTATATGCGGTTTCAGGGCTCTTACCGATTAAATTAATTACACCGATTCATATATGTATTTGTTAGCTCCTTGATTGGAACTTTTACCGATAAAGGTATCTATGGATTTTTAGACCTCATCACATATTTTGGCTAAAAAAAATCTGATGGCATAATTAGTTCAGTAAGCATACCTACTAATACTCTTATGTATGGGAAAATACAGAGTGAGTGTTTGTATAATTTAGTAAGAACAGAACCATATATATGTATAGTAATCCATCACAACCCAAATTTGGAAATCTTGATTTTTATAAGATCCGATTAATCATATGAATTAGACTTTTTTGACAGTATATCAATTTGATATTACATATTGTTAGTTGTCACTGTGAATTTCCTTAAAATTTGGTATTCTGAATAAGCAAATTTCATTGTGAAATCCTTCTATTTCAAAATCATCACCATGTTAATTTGATGTTTCCTTCCAACATTTTCCTTGATTCTGGAACTTATTTTACCAGGCTCCGCCAGAAAAACTAGTCAATGTGGTGGGTATTGAAGATGAGGCAGAAAAACTAATAAAATATCTCACTGAAGAGACTCCACAGCTTGATATTTTGACTGTCATTGGTGTGGCTGGCCTGGGAAAGACAACACTGGCATGGAAGGTTTTTGGCGATTCAGCAATCAAATACGAATTTCCCACGCGCATATGGATTTATGTCTCCCAACAGTTCACTAAGAAGGATATATTCCTTTCCATTCTCAGAGAGTTCATGAGGCTCACTGAGGACGTATATGGAAAGAGTGATGAGGAGCTGGCGGCACTAGTTGCTGGTCATCTAGATACAAGAAAATTCTTGATAGTCATGGATGACGTGTGGAGACCCGAGGACTGGGAGAAGCTTCAAATTGCTATCCCAAAGAGTAACAAAATGGGTAAAGTATTGATAACTAGTCGGTTTGAGTATTGATAACAACTTGCTTTTGAAAGCATGAAATACCGAGGAACTATGATTCTGAGAAAAGAGAGATTTCCAGCATACGCGCGCGCACACACGCACAATATATTTATCTGTTGATCGACATCTAACTAGCACCAAACATTTAAAGAGTCGTGATTAAGAAAATCCCCTAGTTGATTATTGCAAAATAGGCTAGGAAAACAAATAATGTTTGTATTATAATGGATTGTAGGATGCATTTCATATTTAAGAAGAACATATATATGAGATGATTTACAAAGTCATGTATGTACTTCAAATAATTAATTATTGTTGTACAGTAAAACCTCTATAGATTAATAACCTTGGGACCATGAAATTTTATTAATTTAGAGAGATATTAATATATCGATAAATTAATAATTTATTAATTAAAAGAGTGATTTTTTAAATTCATCAAATTTATTATATGTAGTGTTCCTATGTTTTGAAAATAAATGAATTCATATATGTTTCATTGAATATATTCATGTATCACCCAATTCTTTATAACTAATTAAATATATTCATGTAGATTTCGATTCATTTTATCTAATTAAATATTATATGCATGTACGTATTTACCAATTCATTGAAATTAATTAAATATATTCATGTATCTATTAATTCATTGTAATTGATTAAATATTATAACTAATTAAATATATTTATGCATGATAAATGAAAAAATTACTCCCTCCGTCCACAATAAATTTGCCACATTGTGGATGGCACGGATTTTAATAATTTGTTAGTTGATTGTATTGTGAGTGGAATGAGGTCCCACTTTTATATAGTTTTAAATTGTGTTGTGAGTGGAAAAGTAAGTGAGGTGTGTGGGGTCTATTACTATAAATGAATGTGACAAATTTGTTGTGGACGGACAAAAAAAGAAATTTATACTTTTATATAGTTTTAAATTGTTTTGTGAGTGGAAAAGTAAGTGAGGTGTGTGGGGTCTATTACTATAAATGGATGTGGCAAATTTGTTGTGGACGGACCAAAAAAGAAAATTTTGGCAAAAAATCATACCCAACCATGGCTTCTCATCTAAAAAGTATCCCAAAATCATCCATGACTGATCAAATGCGTAAGGCATTATGTGAGTATAAGAGAGACCACCCGACAACTAGAGAGCTTATCACCGGAACTTTTGAGTTCAATTAGAAAAGTTAGAGATGAAATCCTAATTAGATTTAAATTTTAAGAAAAAACGGATAACAATAAATTCATATTTTAGCAAATTACCATAATATTCATAATTGTAATATTTAAGAATTATTAATTTATAGTATTGATGGGACTTATCTATTACTAATACGAAAATAAAGTTGTCCCCTTTACGGAACTTCGTTCAGATTTTCCTTTATTTTGGTAATTTGTCTAATTTTAATTCATATATATATTCTAATTTTTATTTTTATTAATTAAAATTTTATTAATTTCATATTCTTGAAATATCACATGTTTATATATTAATCACATCTCATATTTATCTTTCCCTCTATTTAATTAATTTCTTCTATTATACATATT
The DNA here is from genome assembly GCA_031470985.1 of Agastache rugosa. Classification (NCBI taxonomy): domain Eukaryota; kingdom Viridiplantae; phylum Streptophyta; class Magnoliopsida; order Lamiales; family Lamiaceae; genus Agastache; species Agastache rugosa. The sequence continues at coordinate 32,949,316 of CM062605.1, forward strand.
AAAATAATAACAATTTCGGAATGCATTAATTATATATTTTGATGGTCCCAAGACGGATACCTTGGTGTAGAGGGGGGGTGAATACACCAAGGTTTAAGAACTTTTCCAATTAAAACTCTTTTGAGTGAAATTTGCCGTGTTTGATCCAATTTGGAAGACGAGCTTGATCGACACAAATGGCCGTGCGGAATGTGGTGGGATTTTGGAAAGACCGTCTGTTGCTTCAAATATATTGCAAAGCTTAGTTTCTCTTTTCAGTTAATCAGTTTATGCAGCTTGAAAAATGCTTATGAATAGTTAGCTGGATGCATAAATAAACATGAAAGAACAAAGCAACTTAACGTGGTTCGGAGAAACTACTCCTACGTCCACGACCAGAAACCTCTGGTAACCCACTAAGGATACCACTGACTTTTCGCGCAGTCAGCAAGCGTTGCAGCTTAGTTCCTCAAGCTGGATACAAGTTTACGTGTACTGTATCGAAACGTAACCAGACTGTTTACGGCACACTGGAAGCCTAACCTGTAGTTTACAGGTACTACAGAACCAACACTCGAATTACGCGCTTCGAGCAGGCGTACCTTTACCTAACCTTTTCTGGGTTTGGGTTTGGGGGGTTTTCCAACTATGAACGAGTTCTTACAATGAAGAACTTTGAGTATGATGAACTCGTTCAAACTAGGCTTAAGATGGGAAGGATTATATGCCTAGATACTAGTGGGAGAGAGCTTCAGCAGCCTGAGAATAAATAATAACTCATAAGTATGAAGGCTGCTGGATCTTTGAAGCTTTTCTGAGAGATCTCTTGATCTTTGGATAGACTTCCTTCAATGAAGTATGTTGATCTCTCTTGAATATATTCTCTCGTCACTCATCTCTTTCTGATGATGAAGAAGACTTCTATTTATAGGGAGAGATTAGAACTAGCCGTTGGAAAGAGCCGTTCTGAATCTCTACCTAACTTCTGACAGGATTGACTTGTCTTCTTCCTTGATTTCCTCATAAAGCAATCCTAGGTTTGACTTCTAGGTGCTGAGGTGTCGAGTTCCTGATGGTCCAGATCAGATCTGACTTTATCTCAAGTTGACTTCGACTCTGCTATGCTGGTGAATCTGAGCTGTCTTGAACTCTGCTGGATCATTGACGCTGAGCTGAGTCTTGAACTCTGCTGGGTCTTGACGTAGAGCTGAGTTGTCACACGAGCTGGGTCTTTCCTACAGCTGTGTCTGGAAGAACTTTATCGTCTTGGATCTGGATAACGTTCCTTATTACTCGACTTGGCTTACCCTGCTGTGTACTCAGCTGGGTCTTCTGTTGTCTTCAGCGATTCCACCTGAACTTAGAAACTCTATAAGCTCAAACAGGTGAGCTGGAAAAACGCTTGGGTTTGAGCAAACATCTACTCGGTTGGGGTCAGCTGAGTTTTGGTATCACTTCAAAACTCTATTAATTTTCCCAACAATTTCCCCCTTTTTGATGATGCCAAAACCCCAAGTTGGAAAAACCAAAATTGCTTCCCCCTTAACAGGAAACGGGGATTCAACGAATTAAACATTCACAGCAGGTAAACATATTCAGAGCCTGGACAAAGAGAGATTGTCTTCAGGTTGATTCTGATAAAATGAACTTTTTATTAATAGGAAGAATTTTTACAATTATCTAAATACAAAAGTTCAAAAAGAAAATTCCCAGTTGGCTGGGTCTTCAGCTTTGCTGCTTCCTTTGTTCATCAATCTGATGGTCAGTCTTGAGACCATATCTATTGAAGATGAACTCTTCCAGCTCCTTCCATTCAGCTTGATTCTTCGATTTTGAAATTCCTCTTTCACCAGCCCAGTGATTAATTTCTTTGATGATTTGGGCCTTGTCAGGAAGGTTCGTTCCAGCTAGAAATGGAGGCTTTAACTGTTTGACTTTTAGAGCCTTCAGCTGGATGTTGTTACTCTTGGCATAGAGGGCAATTGATCTTGCCATCATTGGATCTGTCTCATGAAGTTCGAGGAAATAGTCCTGGAAGCGGTTCTGGATCCATGCCTTTGAATTGATTCAAGTAGTAGAATTCTTTGATGAATTCTGATTTGCATCTTTCCCAGTTTTCATTGATATCATCTGGGTTCTTCTTGTCAGCTGAGGCTGCTTGGATTTGTTTCTTCTTAGCTTGCCTGTAGCTCTGCCTTTTCTTCTTCTGCTTTTTCTCAGCAGGCTTGAGCGATTCAGCTTTCTTCTTAATAATCTTATCCAGCTCTTGCATTTCTTTTCTTTGCTCGTTGTGGAAGTTACACAGCCAATGATAGTCTTTGTATTCTTCAGGCTTGTGTCCACAGGCTTTGGCAAGAGCAACCATTTTCTCTCTCCATGTCTCTTTGACTGGTGCAGTTGGCTCTGTCTCTTCTTCATCCAGCTCTTTGGCAAAATCGTCGATTTCCCTCGAATTTGCCGCACAGTTCCCTTGGCTGCAGCTTCCCTCTCACTTGTTTTTCCAGCTTCATTCTGATCTTCCCCCTTTTTGGCATTATCAACAAGGAAGGCAGAGAGGTTGGCAACTGTTGCGTTGAGCTTGGAGAGAATACCTTCAACATCAGCGATCTTGACTGAGTTGTCAGCTGTGACGAGATTCAGCTGGGCATTCTTCGCTTCAGCTTCCGAACCGAGCATCCAGATCTTTATATAAGTTGAAGAGTTGGCGGATGTCAGAGCTGTTGGAGAGAGTGGTCTTTTTGAGAACTTCCAGCTGGCTTGAAAGATTTGCAATGTCGTCAACCAGTGGAGCTTGAAGGTTTGAGATGATCTCAGGGACTCTCTTCTCTAGATGAATTGACTGATCAATTTGTTGAGAAACAAGAGATTGCCTGAGATCTTGACTGGTGCTTTCTCGCATTCAGAGCGAATCAGTGAACGTCGTCAATGGACTGTCCATTGCTATGGACTTGCGACTCTATAGCTGTGATGCGCAGAAGGGTATCAACATTTGATTTGAGTCTATCCTGAAAAAGGATTTCCTCGACTTGTTTGGCAATCTCATCCTTCATTGCATCAGAGAGCTCAACAGGATACGTCTGGGTTCCGGATTCGGCTTGGCTGGATTTTACTGCCTCGATCTCGACCAGTGAGCGAGTGTCATCGGCAATTGGACTCTGTGGGGCAGCTTCCTCTGGTTCAGTTGATGCAACAGCTGGTTCTTCAATGATCATTACCTCAGCTGTTTCATCGAGCCTTCCTTGGTAATCTCAGCTGAGACTTCTTTAGAATTGTCAGCTCCAGAATGTGTCTCCCATCCCGCTGCTATAAGAAGCTTGTTGGTAGATTCCCAGACTTCAGCTGGGTGCGGCTTGGGGTATTGCTGAGACACTTCTATAATTCCTCTGATGAGATCATTCTGGTGTAAGTATGCATCCTCCAGGCTTCCAAAGCCAAAAGTGTGCTGGAGGCGTGATTCATCCGTCTTCAATTTCTCATACGAGAAAGTCTCTATCAGCTGCTCATTCTGGTACCAAGTTGCCATCTTGGTAGCCAGATAGAACTTGAGATCTCCAACTTTGACGAGGGCAATGGGCAGCTGCGCCAGAATCGGATGCTGAGTTAGAACACTCTTGATCCCTGCAATGCGCAAGTCCTCGTACATGGCTTCCATAAAGGCTGAGCCAGTGGAGTGGAGTGATGGACAGGCAGAAGAATCACTCTCCTCTGATTCTGTGGAGATTTGAAAAACAGGTTCAAATGGGTTCACAATTGGCTGTGAAGAAGTATCAGCCAACTGCGTGGGAATTTGAGCTTTGGGTGATGGCTGTTTTGGGGGTGAGCTGGGATTCATGGAAAAGGGTTCAGCATGGGTGTCAGCTGGCTGTGAAGGAGCTTCAGCCAGTTGAATATCTTCCTGCTCTCTTGCAGGAGATGGCTCTTTGGTTGGAGAGCTGGGTGGAGGGGAAGGTTGTTTCGGAGGAGAGCTGTGAGGATGTGAGGGCTGGGGTGAGCTTCTTGGATTATCCAGCTCGTCCTCTGAGCTGGATGACAATCCATCATTCAATCCCATCTCGGCCAGGATGTTTGATCCGTATTGATCGAAGGCCGACACTGGCTGTGGGGAGAGAATCACCATTGCTTGACTTGGAATGACAGCTGTTTTCTTTTTCTTCTCAGCTGGACCTCCAGCTGGTTTAGGGTCAGCTGCCTTCCTCTTTCTTTGTTTCTTCTCAGCTGGAACTTCGCCTCGTTCCTTCCAAATCGCTTCTTGCTTTTACTCACAGCAGGTTGCTTCTTCAGAAGATCATTGACTTGACTTATTCTTTGGAAAAGAATCTTCGTTTCTGGAAACGGTTCTGAATCAGCTCACGTTACTGTGTGCCCTTTCACTGCTTGCTCTATCAAGAAAGAAATTTTGGAGCAGAGATACAGTGGCTCTGAAGCTGAAAACGTCGTCCTGGTGGAGTTGAACTTTATCTTCTCTGACTCCTTGACCAGTCGGTTGAGTAAGAAATCAAACCAGTTGACGTTTGCGCCTTTGATCATGGCAATCATCGGCTTGAGTTTTGGAATGCTGATATCTCCTTGAGATCCAGCTATCCCTAAGATGCATTTTTGTGTAATATCCAAGAAGAAATTTCGTACTTTGGTTTGAGCAGGAGCTTTGACATGCTTGCTCTGTACGGCTCTGGGGAGATAAGCATCTCTCTGCTGAGGAATTTATCCACTTCTTCACGACTGTAATCATCTGGGATAAATCCTCCTTCTCTGGGTAGGTTGAACACCTTTGGTAGCATCTTATTGAGTTTGATGGTGATGGTTGCTGTATCAAACTTTCCGTCTTCGCCTTTGACGATCATGTCAAATGAAGATGAGTAGAAGCCGTCTTCGTCAATAATGTTGAGGTAGAAAAGTGCGGCATCTCTCTTTAGCAAAAGCTTGGGCATGGAGGTTGCCCACAGCAGGAGACCGGAGTCTGCAACTAGATCCACCATCTCTTTTAACTCTGAAATATGGAGGTTGGAGGTTGACAGAATACTCTCAAATGATAGCTTTGTCATTAGAGCTTCAAACTGGTTCATCCCTGCGGTTGATTTCTTGGGCGCCATTTCTGCAACTTGGTGAATTTGATTGTGCGAAGAACTTGCAGAGAATAGATGAAGATTTTGAATCTTTGAAATTTGCAGAGATAAAGATGAAGGAAGAAAGAATTCGCGTATCTTTTCCATATATATCAACTGCCATATAGGGTCAACGGTTGAGATTGAATTAGTTGATATTCTGATCAACGGCTGGGAGAGATTCACTCATCACGTTTTGCTGACGTGTTTTCGGCGAGTGTATTACAACCGCGCGTGTTGCATTTCAAACGTTTGATGTTCTGCCTCGATCCTGCCGTGCTACAGTACTATGCAGACTTTATAATTAATGCGATGGGAAAGAAAACTTATCAAACAATTTAACTAAGGAATGTCTGTCCGCTTAACATAAGAATTCAAAATAATTGGACTTTATATAGCATATTCCTCAGAGCAATTATTGCATGAGACGCAAACCGGTCAGCTTGGACACAGTATCCGAATTCGATATCACAAATGTCTTCTCCTTTGCTTGATTGACGCTTCTCCTCACTCGAGTATTTGAAGATTTTGCTTGATTTTTAGTCACCGAGTTCCCTTTAGCTCTTCGACTAATGTCCAGTGAGTTTGTTCCCCTCACTCGGATGGTTTTTCTTCACCCGGATTGAGCAGTCCAAATGATTCACACATCATCTTGACTTGGATTTCAGCAGTTTGTGCTTTTGTGTGAATTTTCCCAACAATGGATTCCTTCAGATCTTGAGAAATCTCTTGGATGCTTTCTAAGTTGTCAGCTGGATTAGAGAATTATCTTGATTTTACCACTTTGGATCGGGTTTCTTCTTGGTGAAGACTCAACGAATCTTCTTGATGAGTGCATCCTGCTTGGTATTCTACTTGAATTTGCACTCTTTCCAGCTACGTAGAGTTCCCCCTTGATTTGATAATAGGTGGCTTTTTCTTCAGCTGCATCCTACATCAGTTCATTTCTTTGATGAGATCTCAGTTTGTATAGCAAGTAGACAGCTGTCCCAAATTCAGCTGATTCATATGCTGCTTCTCTAATCATCTCTTGAGACCAATGTACTCAGCTGTATGACTGGCTGAATCTTCAGATAAGTATCCAGCTATCTTTATTTCACAGCTGGTCCCAGTCAGCTAGCTGGGTTTCTTTATTTTTTTTTTCATCGGTTGATTTAATAAGATGTTTCAGACATCTTAATCAGAGCAATCATCCTCATCTGAGTCGGAGAAAGAGATTTGATCATCATCCATTTCGCTCGATTCGATCCTTTTATCCTCTCTCCGGGAGGATGACTCAGCTGGGTTGCTCTTTGGGTAGAGTTGCTTGTCGTGATGAACCTTCACGATATTCTTGTACTTTTCCTTGCTTTGTTCCAGCTGATTAATGCTTCGTACAAGCATGGCAACTTCTTTGTTCAAATCTTCTTTGCTCATAAATCTGAGCTCTTTGTTGGTCCTTCCAAGCTGAGCTGATTGAGCTTCTTTTCTTGGCTTGATCCTCAGCTCTACTTCATTAATTCGGCTGGATGAATCTCTGCTTGAGATCCCCAGATCAAATTCGTTGGCCTTCAAGATGGAAAACAATTTTTCAGTCTCCATGCTGCCAAGATCAGTTCTGCTTTGGTGAACCACTTTGTGTGTACACCATTCCGAGGAGAGAGCTGAAAGAACTTTCAAGTTCTTGTCTCAAACTATATATTTTCCAGTTCGGATCGTCTCGATCTTGGTGACGAGGTTGGAGAATCTGAGCTCCATTTGATCGATGGACTCATAAGGGAGTTGCTTGAAATTGTCGAATTTCTGGCATGCAACTGAGAATTTGTTCTCTTGAATTTCCTCTGAGCCTTCACACAGCTTGGCTAGAGTGTCCCACATCCCCTTAGCTGTCTCGCAGTTGATGATCTTGCTGAGAAAAGCATTCGTCACCGTTGAGGAGATGACGTTGCGAGCGTAGCTGTCCAAACCAGCTTGTCTTCTTTCTTCTGGAGAGTACTCCCTTTTGGGCTTCACAACTTGCCGGAGTACTGGATCAGCTCCAGGTAAGGTTTCTGCTTGTCTTTCTGATTTCATGATGATGATGGGTCCGTCAGTGATAACATCCCACATCATGTCGTGATGCGCACTCAGAAAGCTTTTGAGTCGGAACTTCCAGATCTGATAATCATCGACAGAGAATGTCGGAAGATTCCTGCACAGGGAAGATTCCATGACAGTATGCAATGTAATGATTTAAAAAAAAATTGAAACTTTGAAGGATCTGTTCAGGTGACCACTATCAGCAAAGAGGCTGACTTGACACAGAAAAAGTGATCTTTTGAACCACTGCTCTGATACCAATTGATGGTCCCAAGACGGATACCTTGGTGTAGAGGAGGGGGTGAATACACCAAGGTTTAAAAACTTTTCCAATTAAAACTCTTTTGAGTGAAATTTGTTGTGTTTGATCCAGCTGGAAGACAGCTTGATCGACACAGCTGGCTGTGTGCGGAATGTGGTGGGATTTTGGAAAGACCGTCTGTTGCTTCAAATATATTGCAAAGCTTAGTTTCTCTTTTCAGTTAATCAGTTTATGCAGCTTGAAAAATGCTTATGAATAGTTAGCTGGATGCATAAATAAACATGAAAGAACAAAGCAACTTAACGTGGTTCGGAGAAACTACTCCTACGTCCACGACCAGAAACCTCTGGTAATCCACTAAGGATACCACTGACTTTTCGCGCAGTCAGCAAGCGTTGCAGCTTAGTTCCTCAAGCTGGATACAAGTTTACGCGTACTGTATCGAAACGTAACCAGACTGTTTACGGGCACAGCTGAAGCCTAACCTGTAGTTTACAGGTACTACAGAACCAACACTCGAATTACGCACTTCGAGCAGGCGTACCTTTACCTAACCTTTTCTGGATTTGGGTTTGGGGGGTTTTCCAACTATGAACGAGTTCTTACAATGAAGAACTTTGAGTATGATGAACTCGTTCAAACTAGGCTTAAGATGGGAAGGATTATATGCCTAGATACTAGTGGGAGAGAGCTTCAACAGCCTGAGAATAAATAATAACTCATAAGTATGAAGGCTGCTGGATCTTTGAAGCTTTTCTGAGAGATCTCTTGATCTTTGGATAGACTTCCTTCAATGAAGTATGTTGATCTCTCTTGAATATATTCTCTCGTCACTCCTCTCTTTCTGATGATGAAGAAGACTTCTATTTATAGGGAGAGATTAGAACTAGCCGTTGGAAAGAGCCGTTCTGAATCTCTACCTAACTTCTGACAGGATTGACTTGTCTTCTTCCTTGATTTCCTCATAAAGCAATCCTAGGTTTGACTTCTAGGTGCTGAGGTGTCGAGTTCCTGATGGTCCAGATCAGATCTGACTTTATCTCAAGTTGACTTCGACTCTGCTGTGCTGGTGACTCTGAGCTGTCTTGAACTCTGCTGGATCATTGACGCTGAGCTGAGTCTTGAACTCTGTTGGGTCTTGACGTAGAGCTGAGTTGTCACACGAGTTGGGTCTTTCCTACAGCTGTGTCTGGAAGAACTTTATCGTCTTGGATCTGGATAACGTTCCTTATTACTCGACTTGGCTTACCCTGCTGTGTACTCAGCTGGGTCTTCTGCTGTCTTCAGCGATTCCACCTGAACTTAGAAACTCTATAAGCTCAAACAGGTGAGCTGGAAAAACGCTTGGGTTTGAGCAAACATCTACTCGGTTGGGGTCAGCTGAGTTTTGGTATCACTTCAAAACTCTATTAATTTTCCCAACATATTTTTTTTTAGAAATTTAATCTGTCTAATATTAAATTGATCAGTAATTAAATTATCAAATGAATAGTTTAGTTTTAATATCAAAGTTGAGAATCTTTCTTTTTTTTTCTTCTAGAATTAAAATATTTGATTTTGTGAAACTTGAAGATGTAAACTTTTTTTTTCCGCATTTTGGCAAAGATTAGAAATATCGATTTAACATGAACTAACAAGACGGTTCAAATATACTTAAAAAGAAGGATTTTTACTAATTTTAATTAATATTAACTTTGTTTAGATTTTTATCGAGTAATTTAGCATAAATCAATAAGACAGTTCAAATAACATGAAAAGAATGATTTTTACTAATTTTAATTAATACTCCATTCGTCCCCCAAAAGTGTGGTTCAATTAATATTTTATACCTCACATATAATCAAATTTGGACCACACTTTTGGTGGACGGAGGGGGTATTATTTTGAAGAAGTAAACATTTTTTTCCGCATTTTGGCAAAGATTAGAGATATCGATTTAACATGAACTAACGAGACGATTCAAATATACTTAAAAAGAAGGATTTTTACTAATTTTAATTAATATTAATTTTGTTTAGATTTTTATCGAGTAATTTAGCATTAACCAACAAGACGGTTTAAATAACATAGAAAAAGAATGATTTTTACTAATTTTAATTAATTTTACTTGGAGTTTTCATATTTTTATCGAGTAATACTCAACGGATTTGAGACGAGTATGTACAGTAAAATCACTATTTTAATCGAGATTAGGACGAACATGTAGAAAAATTCTAAACAAATTTAGATTTAGAAAATACATAATGAATGAGTATACCCGATCCATTATCATTCCTAATTATAAATTGGGGCAACTCTTTTTATACCAAAATAAATAAAAAGACTAAAGTACCCTTACTCATCCACTAAAAGATAAAAGAAATAAAAAAAACAATAAAAAAACAAAAGAAACATAACCCTAAGAAATCGGTCCCCCCACCCCCAACCCCACACTCTCTCTCTCTCTTGGACCACTGAAACAAAAAAAAACACCCACACGAAGACGACAGCAGCAACCGTCGTGTTCCACCATCGACGGCCAATTATGAGTGGAAGCGAGACCGAATCCGACCATGCTGAGGAGTCACTGACGTCTTCATCGGCGTCCGAGCAAGAACCTTTCGTAAATGAACTGCCGGTGAGTGTCCTAACCTGCAATTTTTTTTTAGAATGAAATTGTTCATATACATGTTTAAGCATGCTTAATTGAAGATTAGGATGAATGTAAAGAGTTTTATGCGCTTGGGTAGTGTTAATTTAAATTTGAATGTTGAATTTTGGTGTATTTTTTTGCCCACGGTTGGTGCCCACGGTAGGTGTTTTTCTTTCCACGGTGGTGGCGAGAAGATAACACCACCGTGGGCACGGTGGTGAAAACGGGGTATGGGCACGGTTCTGAAAGGAGGAGACCATCGTGGGCACGGTTTTGAATGGGAGGACCACCTTGGGCACGGTGGTGGCGTCGCCTAATTTTTCCCACGGTGGTGAGCGATCGTGGGCTATCTGCGTGTCCACGGTCGTTGCACACGGTGGTCACTACTGTGTGCAGCCACTGTGTGCAGGCAAATGACCTCCAAACTCTTTTTTTCTTTTCTTTCATTTGTGCTTTTGATCATTATTCTTATGCTTTGTATGTTCATATTGCAGCCTGGTTGTGTATGGATGAGACCTACGTTGCATAACGTTACACGTCAAATCAATCTTTACATACGTGAGGTGGTGTTCAAAGAGATAACTGGCACATTACGGAAAGTTTGCGCCAATCCTAGACTCGGTGAGCAAACTATTACTAGATTTACCAACGGAAATATTGGTCGTTTGATTAATTTGAAGAGAAAGTCCAGCCCATCAAACAATGCTTACATCACCTTTTAGCCCGTCAATTGAAGGGTGATCACATACCCCCGGATGAGTCGTGGTTCCAGGTTGTCGGGCAGACCCTTCGTTTTACTGCACGGGATTATGCCTGCATCACTGGACTTCGTTTTGGAAATTCTGAATTCCAACCACACGACAGACACCCTTCGGTCTGACAGTCTTTTCCACAGATGTTTCAAAGGCCAAAAAACTATGGTTAGTGCACTGTGCAAGAAGTTTAATGAAAGAAAATTGGGCAAAGACACCGAAGATTATTTGAAGGTGGCTAATCTTTTGGTTTACTACTACTTATTACTATGTCGTGATGATATGACGGTTGAGACATGAGCATGGGCATTAGTTGAAGATTTGGAGGTTTGGGATGACTTTCCATGGGTGCTTATACTTATAGGGCGCTTTGTCACTACATTCAAAATATTGCAAAGAAGCCGAGACAGGAAGAGAAAGACTACCATTTTTACGGCCCGATTTGGGTTTTACAGTTTTGGTCTTATGAGGTTCTTCCTGAGTTGGGACGCATTTGTGGAAGCCGAGATAGCAGCGTCACAGTGCCCCAATGTTTCATGTGGCACACAAGGCCTATCAAGATTGATTTCAGCACCTTCTTCAACCTCAAAGTACGTATTTTTTTTAAAAATTTTATCTTTGTTTGATATATATTTACCTAAACCTAATGAATAAATAGCTAACAGTAACTTTCCATGATTTGTTATGCAGCAAGATGTACATACTACGATGTCATATTATGAAAAAGACACCTTTGAGGTTTATTGGCACAGTCTTGATTCGTCGTCCCATATGAGGTTTGAAAAACACGTGAAGATAGCAGAGAAGAAGATCGAAGAGCCTGCTCCGAAGCATAAAAAGAAGGGAATGGATAAGTTGAAGAAAGCTATGGCGAACTTGATTACACCTGGATCGGCACAAAAAGTGCTGAAGTGACGCTGGCAGAGTTCCCCACCAGTAGCTGCTTCAGATACATCAGAGTTGAGGTATCAAGAGACACAACCAGATAGAGTTTGTTATGTGCACGGAAGTCCTTGTCCGGATCACATCCAGGATCCGAGCAGGGATGACTACATCGATCGTCGACTGAAGACGGTCTCTTGTTTAACGAGTCTGAGAAGGGCTTCTTTGCTACCTTTTCTAGGAAGCTCTTTGCACAGGTCAAGGACTACTTCGGTCCGAGCTACAACAAATCTAGGAGTCCTCCACGTCAGTCTCACTCTCATGTTAGTAGCGGTAATAGGAGGATGGCTGACCCGCCTCGTCACTCTCACTCAGTTAGTAGCGGTCAAAGGAGGATCCGAGATCCGCCTCGTCACTCTGCAGCTACTGCTTCTCATCATGAGCCGAATGAGCCACAGTTTCAGCTCCTTGGTCAGACGTTTGAGCTCATTCCCCACCAGCACGAGCAGCAGATGTTTCAGTATGGGCAGCCGGCCTACCAGTTTCAGCATCCCATGTTTCAACAGGAACAACCCATGTTTTTTGGCCATAATATTATAGCGCAACATCAGTACGACCCGATGTTTCTCGGCCAAAGTAGGTGTGCTCAGTTTCAGCAGAAGCAGCCCATGTTTGAGGGGCAGCAGTTTCAGCAAGAGCAGGCAATATACGAGCACCAAATATTTGAGGGCCAGCAGTTTCAGCACGAGCAACCCATGTTTCACGGCCCAAGTAGTTTTGCACAAGTTCATTACTCATAAATAGAAGATTACGAGCTGAATGAGGAGCCTGGTGAGACTGGGGAGAGTTTTGTGCCATTGGAGAGTGGGGAGAAGAGTCTTCCACATCGAATGAGTAGACCGTCTGCTGCTCTTAGGGCGCCTTTTGTTGGACACACACCTAGAGATAGTATGACTTTGCCCAACCAATACATCCAATTCTTGGATATGCCCGCTGACAGCTACGTGATTGTTAAGAAGACCGGACACTTCATGAAGCAGCAGTTATTCAAGCTTATAGAGGATCGCAGACAAGACTTCACTGCAGAGGTAAATTGTATTTATATTTTTAACTATAAATATTTTTATATTTATATCATATTACCATTTAACATATATTTTATGTTTACTTAGGTAATAGACTTGTATGTGTTGGCCACACGCATGAGGATTTGAAAGAACTTGACTGCTGTTGGAAGAGTGGGCACGATGAGTGTCGGTTCTGTTTTTTACGTAAGTGCTATAAATTTTATATTTCTATTTTTAATATAATTGTTATGGAAATTATATTAGATTTGATGTTTGTGTGTTTTTGTAGGAACAAATGAAAAACGCCTTTGCCAAATTACATCCGGACGATCTAGATGGTATTCAAGTAACAGGAAAGCCCCTGTATCGTGGTTGGACACTGCCTAGAGCTATAGAGTACTTGGTTAGAGGGCTTGATACTCCAAATGCAGTCCCGTGATCAAATTATAAAGAAGTAAGTTTGAAAATTAATATTTTTTATAAATAATTATCTATGTTTGATGTCATAATCTGAATTTAAATAACATTCATTCAACAGATCATAGCAATTTGTTGTATCGGTGGCAAGCACCGTCAGGATGGATATTGTAACGTGGACCCTAGAGATGTACGACTCCATGTCACACAACCATCAGGGCGATATGGTTCGAGTCTACCAGATGAGACCCTTGACACGTCTCATGCCTCGTGTGCTTGCTCTTACTGGTTTTTTGGCACAATAACACGAGGTTGACAAAGCATGACAAGGAGATGACATTCAAGATTATGCCACCGGAGGTACAGTTTATACAAACGGACATTCATAGTTGTGGCTCCTTCGCTTGCATGTACCTGGATCGTCTCATATCTTCAAACCCCAGAGCAAGGCATCAAACAACAACTAATTCCCAATATAATACCAAATATCGACATTCTCTAGCTAGTAAGATCTTTTGGTTATACTTGGACATGTAGTATAATTATGTATTGATATATATAACTATCTATTTTAATGTTAATGAAGCGGTTGTGGCCTTGTGTATGTGTTGTATGGTTAAATCGGATAAACTGAAAAAAATAGGGTAAAACACGGTACTGACTTAAGCACACGATAGCTGCACACGGTCATGTGCCTATCGTGTGCAACGACCGTATGCGAGGCGTGGACACGACACGGTCGTGTGCCAATCGTGTTACACGACCGTGTACGAGGCGTGGCACGGTGAGAGGCACGATCGTGTACACCACCGTGCCCACGGTCGCCCACCGTGCCCACGGTCGTGGCCTGTACCGTGTGCATAAGAACAACCCATTATGGGTTCATTCTGGATGTTCGTGTTATCGATTTGTGTGTTGTTTGATTCTCGACTACCTTATTTTAACATTAATAACTACACAACACTTAATATATACGCAACCATATAACGTTCGTCTAATTCATTTGTGTACGAGACACTTCATATGTACTAGTACATGACTCAAATCTATGAAGATAACTTCCCACGTTATATTTTCAATTTCAAAACTTTTGTTAACTTATTTAACTTTGCAATAAGACTAATATTTTTCTCTCTTTCGTTGAAGATACATACAAGATGCAACTAATACTTCCAACAATTAGTACTACCTCCCTAACATCATCTAATTTCGATGAGGAAATCCCACCAAGCTTAAGTAAAATAGAGCAACTTGACACCGCACAAGAGGTAAGTATATTTTAATTTTTAAATTTTTAATTTTTTGACATTTAATAATCTATTGTACAACTCTATAAATTATAAAATTACTGATTATTTCTATTTTTTTAAGGGTGTCTCTTATTGGATTTATGGTACGATCATAGCCGTCGAGTGTAGGGGAGGATGGTATTATTTGAGTTGCAAAAATTGTCCTAAGTCGGTGAAAAAAATTGACAATAAGTTTTATTGTGCTAGATGCAACCGACACGATGGTTCGGCAAATATGAGGTTGGACTATTCGGTGGTCTTGGGTTTTTTCAATATTTTATGGCTGACTTTTCAATCTTCACTTATTTGAAGTATTCCCATTATTATAGGTTTAAACTGAAGGTGTTTGTCATTGATGAAACAAGTAATGCTCCATTTCTAATGTGGGATAGAGAATGCATGCAATTAATTGGGAAAAAAGCTGGTGATGTTATCACCGAAAGTGAGCATGTATAGTTTTAATCATTTTTAAAATCACATATAAATCTGATTTTATGATATCTTATTTTGGGAATTGTTCGTTTTTTTAGGCCGAGGACTTGGTTCCACATGAAATTGAGACAGCATTGGTAAATAAGAAATGTTTATTCAAAATCCAAAAAAAGCTAGACAAAGACAATGAGACAAAATTCACTGTGATTAAAGTCACCAATGACTCCAGCATGATTGAAGCACTTCCGAAAGACTTTCAAAGTCAGGTATAGTTAATTATTATTATTATTATTATTATTATTATTATTATTATTATTATTATTATTATTATTATTATTATTATTATTATTATATTTAAGTTCTTCACTTAATGGTTTTATTTTTAAATAAATTGTCACTTCAATTTTGTAGGAGACCGATAGCATTTGTAACCAAATATGTTATACTACTGTTGACGAATCGGTAGGTTATTATGAATTATAAACATTAAATTTTATCCAGTGGATTTTCTATATTTATATTAAGTTTTACATTTTTTTTAAATAGATCAATGAAGCAGCAGTTCAGGGTAACAACATTACTCCTAACGTGAAAGAGAACTCTCATAATTGTGGTGAATGGTTGGATGATGGTTCTGTTAAGAGGTCACTTGATGACCAATTTTCATCTTCCATCTCAGACAACAAAAGGAAGGTTTTTATCAAGCAGGAAAAAGTTTGAAGGACATGGCCGATCTAGGGATCCATTTTAGTTTTGAAGTATTTTGTCATTTTGTCATTTTCATCCAAGGGTTATGTAATGTAATGGATCTTTTGTAGTGGCTTCTTATGTCATGAATTTTGTTGTGCTAGCCTCATATTGGCTATCTTTTGTCATGTATTTTGTTTTGCTAGCCTCATATTAGCTTTTTTTTTATCATGTATTGGCTTTGTACCTTATTTTTTTGAAGTTGGATGAAAATTAAGGTTAATTATATTGGAAGTATGTATTTTTTTTATTAGGAATATCTACTTGAAAAATTAAAGTACAAACAAAGTACACAGATTTATAGTCACGCCATATCATCTCAATCAAAGTAGCACAATTTGGAAATCACACAGCTACCAGTTATAATACTTTTTTTTTAATAAAAGAATTAGACAACTACACTACTGATTTCAAAATAATACGAGCCAAAGAATTTTATAAAAAATTATAAATATACTACTGAATTTCTTTAAAAAAAAGTAATCAATACTTAGTAATTAACCAATTAGACAGTTGAATCAATTAGACACTTTAATCATCTAGACACAAAGTCAGTTAATATAATCAATTAAACACCTACAACACGATATTTAAGTCACTTGCAGTCTAGACTAAAATTTAAGAATACCTACATAGATGTCAGATTTTTAGGAGTAAACTATTTGGAAATTTATGCCAAATTTTATGTTTTCTTAAAGACCATTTTTTTATTTGGCTCTTAAGTTGGATGCAACCTTTTAAATAAACTCTCTAACAAAAGATCTCGGGAACCATGACAAGTTCTAAACTAATATGCCCCAAGTTTTAACATAGCACTAAGAGCTGTAGAAATTTCTGAAATAACATATTACAAAACACTAATACTTTTTGGACATATATGTCCGGACATAAAATGAATATATTAATAATCTTAACCTATAATTTATCAAATAAAATAATAGTGTTGGTTAGTACTCTAATGTATTTACTTAATTAATCTAAACCATCATTTTTAAAGAGAGAAATATGAATATAAAAAATACGAAATTAAACTAATAAAGTTATTTTGCAATTTTCACTAATCTTTCGGAAATACTATTACTTAATAGATATTTATGCATTCACTTGAATTAGATTACTCAAAAAATAATAAATTGAATGAATGCAGAGAAATTATAAAATTAAATAACTAAGTTAAATTGATCAAACCGAATCATTTACTTAAACTAGCTAGATTATGTCCGGACATTTATGTCCGAATAACATCACTCATTACAAAAATATAGACGAATCTAAATCAGGGAAATAAATGAATAAGGTTCCAAAAAGGAATCACATAACAGAAAAAATGACTCTTTGTATTCATTCAGTTATTTTTACACACTAAAATAATGTCTCTTAGTCTTCGGCTAAAACAAAAAGTACTGACACACATTATGCAATCATGTAAGTCTGCAAGATAGAGAAAACTAAAAATACTTTTCCTCTGTTACAATTATCGACCCCTCTTATAGCACTTACATTTGTGGGCACAAAAAAGTTGTGCCCACCAATATTTAATTAGTATTTGTAGGATATTAGTGGGATAGAGTGGGCACAAAATTTTCCCTCATATTGGTGGGCATAAATGGTGGTGAGCACACCTATTATTTTAATGATTTTATTTTTATTTTTATTTTCATAATTTAAATAATAATTATTTTTAAAATGCAAATTTTATTTAATTGAAAAAAAACATTACATAAAAAAAATACATTAATCCCGACCGAATCGTGCCCACATTTCTTCGATCAAATCATTCTGAAGTGTTGCGTGACCTCTCGCATTGCGAAGGTCTGTCTTTCTTTTAAAAAATTCTTCAAATGCTCCGGTTGCTCCACGAGTCGCACCCCCGTCTTCGTCTTCGTCACATGCTCCAATTACTCACATGCTCGCCTTCGTCTTGGACAATCATATTATGCAAGATAATACAAGCATACATGACCTCCGCCAAATTTTCTTCATAAAATAGGCGTGCCGGCCTATTTGTAATTGCCCAACGAGCTTGGAGAACACCGAAGGCCCTTTCCACGTCCTTCCAGGCAGCTTCTTGCTTCTGTGCAAACAGAGCTCTCATCGGGTCAGTCGGGCATGAAAGAGTCTTCACGAAGGTCGGCCAATCGGGATAGATGTCGTAGGCTAGGTAATAGCCCATGTTGTATTGTTTGCCGTTGGCGTTGAAAGTCACCGAAGGTGCTTTCCCATTCAGAAGATCGTTGAATACATCCGACTGATTCAACACATTTATGTCGTTGTTTGAACCCGTCATTCCAAAAAATGCATGCCATATCCACAAATCCTGCGAAACAACGGCTTCGAGCACAATGGTCGGATGACCTTTCTTCTGGTTGGTGAAAGCTCATTTCCAAGCAGTCGGGCATTTCTTCCATTGCCAATGCATGCAATTGATGCTTCCGAGCATCCCGGGAAAACCGTGCTTCTCTTCATGCATTTGAAGTAGTCGGTCGCAATCCGCTGCAGTCGGTTTCCTCAAATACTCTGCACCGAAGGCCTCAATAACGCCGGAGCAGAATTCTTTCAGGGAATTGCGGCCCGTTGTATCGCCAGTACGTAGGTACTCGTCGTATTGATCCGGGGCGCCGCCGTTCGCAAGTTGCCGGAGCGCAACAGTGCATTTCTGCATAGCGGATAGTCCCACTCTTCCGGTTGGATCAGGACGTTGTTGAAAATATGGCTCTCGCGCCTCCAATGTAGTGACTATCCGTCTGAAGAGATCTCTCCTCATACGAAATCAACGGTGAAAAATATCTGGGCCGTACGTTGGGTGATCTGCAAAATAATCGGCATGGAGACGGGCTTCAGCCGCCTCCCGGTTTCTTTCCATGTACGCCGGCCTCTTTGGGTGATTACGTCGTCTCTCTTCTTCTGCCTCTTCTCGCTCACGTGCTTCGAGTAGTTCTGCGTATAATTTTGTTGCTTGAGAGCGAGCCGTCTATTTTCCTCCATTTTTCTATGGAAACGATCGTCGCCCGACATGATTCAATTGAGAGACGAAGAAAATTGGAAGAGAGAATTTAGAAGAAATTGAGAGAAAAATGTAGAGAATTGAGTAAAAATGAATGGAATAAGGTGTAGTATTTATAGGTAAAAATTAGAATTAAATTAAATTAAAATTAAAAAAAATCAAACCGTTGCCCAATACCGTGCCGCCACGTGGCCATCCACGCCTCCCCGCCCAGCAAGCCCGCCCGGGCGCCAGGCCGCCCACCCCATCCGCCCTCCCATGGGCGCCATCAGCAGCGCCCACCCCCGCCCGGTCGCCCAGCCGCGCCCACCCCCACCCGCCCACCGTTGCAAGTGCTCTTACATTCTTTCACAAGTATTGATATGTACACAGCCTTCCATATTCTACATTTTTAGATCAAAAATTCAAATTGTTACATCTCAGTTCAAGCAAATCCATAGAATGGAAGAGGGGAAGATCACGACAGACATTTCCTAAAAAAATCACGAAGAACAAAGTCATATCGAAGGGCCAAACATTATGAAGAAACTTTCAGGAAAACTTCAAATAGGCAAGAAAAAAGAAAGAACGTATATCCCTAATTCAGGTAAGATTTCAATTCGCATATTGTGCTTTCTTTAATGTATTTTATACACATTTTTTTTATAGTACAGTGACATATCCGAATAGTAGAACTTCTTAGCTGTTTATATTTTTAATATTGATTCGGTTCATGCAACGGTTTGCTTATGTACACAATAACACAGTACCTTGATTTTCAGAAGATTAGCATCAATAATTTACCCTTTTCCTAACAAGTAACAAATTTGAAGTTTAGATTTGCCGGTTAGATTTGCCGCCGACTCTTACTCCTGCAACAACGAAAGATTATGTTAGATTCACTAGATATTTAAAAAATGCTACAGATTGAAATCGAAATACCATGAACCACAGAAATATAGCTTCACCTTGAACCATATAAGAAGTCTAGATAATCATATTTTCCAACAATTAGGAAAAGAAAAAACAGGGAAACCGTTTGGATACAATAGATATATTATTTTTTTTCATATTTTGTAGTGAAAAAAATATTCCACCAGAATATCATCAGGAGAGAAGGAAAAAATACACTCTGATGCATAAAAATTTCCTAAAACATGGATATGATGGAGGTTGAAAAATCATATGAATATTTAACGGAATAAATTTGGGATGGCGGTGGTCTTAATGGAGTGGAAGAAGATTGACGGAGATGGCGGTGATATTGAAGTACTGGATGAGAAGTCTGGAAGATTGAGATTCAACGGCGCACATGGTTTTCTTTTTTAGGTTTTAGTTATATATTGGGCTGACTTTTTAAGTTTATTAGTACAATTAGTACAATTGGTACTTATTAGTAATTAGTAATCCGCAACTTATTAAATAATTTTTTTTGTTAATAGATTTATTAAATAATTTTTTTTAATGATAATCTATTATTAATAATACAAGACTTATTTGGTGGACAATAAAAGAAGTCCAAAACATCATATATGAAGTAAGAGAAAATAGGATCATAATCTACATAATATGAATTTCTTGACATGGATATGTACTTGCCAGAGGCTTCTTAATTGCAACAAAACATCATATATGAAGGAAGAGAAAATAGGAAGAGTGGAAGAGAGAACCAATCCATCATAAAAGGTAGAGGAAGAGTCATTATAGAGTAATTAATAAAACATACATTAAATAAGGGTAAGATTGAACAAAATTCTCAAAACGTCAATGAAAAGGTAAAAAGTTGGAAAACATAAAATGTCAAAGATAAAAAATACTTTGGGAGTATTACCGGCATTCTGTTCCGCTCCCCTATCCACCATGGGCACTATTAATGTGCCCACCATTTATGTGGCAATGTCACGTGGGAACGAATAATCAACCATATAAATAGACATATTTTAAATTACCAATTAAATAATTTAGGAAAATAATCTCTCCTAATAATTATAAATTACTAATTATAACTAATTAACCACAGATCTCAAGAATAATCACAATTCACAATCTAATCTGCTAAACGAAATTCTAATCTGCTAAAACTTTCATCTTATATTTTCATTTTCTTTTTCTTTACATGTGCGTTGTATGTGATATATATTCTCCATATACATTGGGATAGTGTTTGTTTGCTTTGGGGATTTGCTATTTTATATTTTATTTATGCACACAGAATCAGAATCACATTGGGATAGTGTTTATTTACATAAATTATCGACTCTCTGTCTCACGTAGCATTGCCACATCAGCCGTGGGCACGTTAATGGTGCCCACGGTGGATAGGGAAGCGTAACCGTTATTACCTAATCAATCAGATTTCTAAAATTGAAAAAAAAATGTATTTATTTTTTCCATGCTAAGTCTTAGTTATATTATTAACGCAATATTTTTTTACAGAAAATTCAATAGTTCCTCCTCCCAAAATTCGACGCTTTCGTATGCTAAAGCCTTTCGATCATCCTATAGGCACACTATCATTGAACACCCGAATACCTCATTTATCATCCTCGCCTTTGAGTGATGTTACAAATGGTATGTTATCATTGTATACTTTGTTTTATCAGTTTTATTTATTAAATTGAGTTCAAGCCTGATTATATATATGTATTATTTATGTGTAGTTTTTGCATATGGTGGGAATAATCTGCAAAAGAATTTTACATTCAGCAACATACATGAGCCGCTATCAACGCAAATATCTTCTTCAAGCAAGAGAATGCCAACAATTATTGATCTCACGACCAATAATGATGTATCGAGCGACACATTGGCAGAACAACCTCCTGTTAACAACACAAATGAGTATGAGGCAGCACAAATTATTCAATCAGAAAATGTCTACACATCCAAAGGTAATAATCATACACACTCACACACACACACGTGTGTGTATGTTACGTGAGTCTCTTTACAATAATTTATATCAAAATATATTAAATTCCAATTGATTGTCTAGATAAAATTTTAATATCAAACATTTAATTACATTTTCCCTAATTTACAAATTCTTATACTGATATTCTTATTTATATTACAACCAATACTAATATATTAGACTTCACATTGGGAGAACAACCACCTGTTAACTACATGAGTGAATACGAGGGTTTAAATTATTTTTAATTATAGGGTTTAAAACTTCATGATTTTATATTTTATACTTCTTTTTATGATACAGAATATTGGGACATTGGTGATCCGGAACATAAATGTGAATTTTGTGGAGCATATTTTTGGTATGTAGAAAGATTGAAACGAGATCATCATACTACGAATCCAAAATATTCTTTGTGTTGTATAAATGGTAAAATAAAACTTCCCAAAATACCAAAACCCCCCAAAACATTGCATGAATTGATGTTTGGAAATGATGCCAAGAGTAAGCATTTTATCGAAAATATTCGGTCATATAATTCTATGTTCGGATTCACTTTCATGGGAGGGAGGATTGATCGAAGCTTGAATACTGGAGATTCGAAACCCGTGTTTCGTCTTCATGGACAAAATTACCATTTAATTGGTAGTTTGACGCCACCAGAAGGTTCTTCACCAAAATTTGCTCAACTTTACATTTACGACACTCAAAATGAGATCTCAAATAGATTGCAGTCTGTCAGGTAAATTATTTTTAATGATATGACATTCTTAGTTAAAATGATTTTAATACTTTCAAAATATTTAATTCATTTACACTTTAATTTTATATGATAGGCAAAAAGATGATAGAAATATGTTTCATGAGGAGATTGTTGTCGACATTAAGAGCATGCTGGATCAACACAATGTTTTGGCAAAGTCATTTAGAATGGCTAGAGACAAGATTGATGATGGTGGACAAAGAGATGTCAAGTTAAAGCTCATTGGCCGAAGGGGGAGTGATGCAAGAACATATAATCTACCTTCAGTGTCGGAAGTTACTGCGTTAATTGTTGGGGATTTTGATGATTCTTTGGGAGAGAGAGACATATTAGTAGAATCCTGAACATGACAACTAAAGCGTATTAGTGAATTGCATCCATCATATTTGGCTCTACAGTATCCACTTCTTTTTCCATTTGGTGAAGACGGTTATAGAGAAGACATATCCTTTGCAGCAAGATCTAGCTCTAATACGAGAAGTAGAGAGAGAGTCAGTCTGAGAGAATTCTTTGCGTATCGTATGCATGAAAGACAAGGGGAACCATCCACCATTCTCTATCATCTAGACGATTATATCAACAATTTGTTGTTGATGCATACACAATGGTAGAATCATCGCGATTGTTGTATATCCGAATGCATCAAAAGCAATTACGTTGTGAGATGTATAAAGGTTTAAATGATGCACTATTGAGGGGTGACACCAATCCATCGACGCAAGGGAAAAGAGTGATCTTGCCAGCAAGTTTCACTGGTGGTGCTCGATATATGATCCAAAACTACCAAGATGCAATGGCCATATGTCGATGGTGTGGTTATCCAAACTTATTCATTACCTTTACTTGCAATCCTAAATGGCCAGAAATCACGAGATTTGTTGAGAGCAGAGCTCTAAAAGCTGATGATCGGCCGGACATTATTTGTCAAGTGTTTAAAGTAAAGTTGGATCACTTAATAAAAGATCTCAAGCAAAATAAATTATTTGGAGCTGTGAAAGCAGGTACATTATTTCAACGTATTAATATCACACTCTTATAATTACAATTATTAGTTTTTTAAAATATTTATTTTTTTATTAATGAATGTGTAGTTGTCTACACTGTGGAATTTCAAAAACGTGGACTGCCCCATGCACATATTCTACTTTTTTTGTCGAAGAAAACTCATCTGCCACAACCAGAAGATATCGACAATATTATTTCAGCAGAAATTCCTAATGAGACAACAGATCCTTTATATTATGCAGCTGTTAAAGATTTTATGATACATGGACCGTGTGGTGTTGCAAAAAAGACATCTCCATGTATGTCGAATGGTCGATGCTCCAAATATTTTTCTAAGAGATTTGTGGAAGCCACCACCATTGATGAAGAAGGGTATCCTGTTTATAAACGACGGGATAACGGCAACATAGTTATGAAGAATGGTATTGCTTTAGACAATAGGTATGTGGTTCCCCACAATCGTTACCTTCTTATGAAATATGGAGCTCATATAAATGTGGAATGGTGCAATCAATCTCGATCTATCAAGTATTTATTCAAATACATAAATAAAGGTCATGATCGAGTAACTGCATCATTTTACGGAAGCAATGAGGATGATCAAAGTGAAATAAATGTGGATGAGATTAACATGTATTATGACTGCAGATATATCTCACCATGTGAGGCAGCATGGCGTATTTTTTGCTTTGAAATTCAACATAGATATCCTTCTGTTGAACGTCTAAGTTTTCATCTTCCAAATTAGCAGAATGTGATATTCTCTGACTCGGATCCAATTGAAGATGTGCTTGATCGCCCCACAATCAATCAAAGCATGTTTTTGGCTTGGATGAAAGTCAATAGGGAGTACGAAGAAGCAAGAGAACTTACATATGCTGAATTTCCATCTAAATTTGTTTGGAATAAAAAAAAGAGAGAGTGGATGCCAAGACAGAAGGGAAAATCTATTGGAAGATTATCTTATATATCTCCAGGTTCAGGTGAATTATATTATGAGAGATGTCTTCTCAATGTGATTCCTGGCGTCAAATGTTATGAAGATCTACGTTGCATCAATGGTGTTCACACTACAAAAAAACTCTATTTTACCGACGGATTTTTCCGTATGTAAAACAAAAGAATCCGTTGGTAAACAGATTACCGACGGATTTATGTCGTCCTTAAATACGTCGACTGTAAAGATTTACCGACGGATTTATTTCCATCGGTACATTTACCGACGGATTACCGACGGAAATTCCGTTGGTGACGTTCTGTTTTTTGTATTCCACTGGCTGGAAATAGCGACGAAATACCGACGGATTATCCGTCGGTAATTACCGACGGATTAATATCCGTCGGTAAGTTTCGAAGAATCGAAACACACATTACCGACGGATTTAGGTCCGTCGGTAATGGTTTTAACAATATTTTTTTTAAAATTGTATTATATATATATATATTTATTTATTTATTTATTTTTGCAATATTTTTGTCGAATTAAAATTTCCAACAAAAAACCAAACATCAGGCAAAATAATTAATTTGCATTAAAAGCGATTTGTCATATATAAAATAATATCATGTTCGACAGATATAAATGTAAAATGTAAAGTAGTTTAAATATTCTAAAATAATAAAAATACTAAATAATTAAAAAATATCCAACAAACAAGTTAATCATACATCAGGACCAGGGGGTGGAGGTGGACGAAAAAACTGCCCTGACGCCAGCATCTGCTGGAACTCGGCAAACTGCTGCTCCAGACGTGCACGTGCCTCGCGTTCCGCCTATTGCTCCTGCTCGATGCGGGCACGTGCCTCTCGCTCCTCCTGTAGCTACTCCTCTAAGCTGCCGATTCGTGTCTGAAACATCTCTTGTGTCAGAGCAGCCATAGAACCGGAGCTACCACTGGATGCAGTCTGTCTGAGCTAGCTGCTGCCGAAGTTTCCAGTGCCGTAGCGCCTCTACTTCGTGGGATGTGTGATCTCCAAATAGATCTCGTTCAAATAGGATCGTCCCTTCGCAGCAGCCCGGCGATGAACCTCGGCCTAATTCATAAATATAAATGTGTTAGAAAATATATTATCATCAATTAAAACAATTAGAAAAACTTAATTAAATACTTACATCAATTTTTTCATCCCTCAGCGTCAGTTAAGTTCTATCGGCGTTCACGTGCAGTCGGCAGAAACTCGCATAATTCAATGCATCCGGTGCGACCCCCTGCTCTGCTGCCTATTCATGCATTATTACAAAATATCATATATAAGTTTTAATTATAAATTAAAAAAATAATATATATATATATATTGGTCAACAAGTTAATTAAAAATTACGTACCAACGACTGAACGAGGAGACGAGTGGATCTTGATCCTCCCCTATGCTTGCTAATCCCTGTGCCGGGTCCATCGGGCTCAGCCAACCGATTTGCACGAGCTTTTTCTGATCTAGCAATCACATCTGGATTCGCCCAATACTCTTGCAAACCCGCCCAAAACTCATCAGTCAAGTAAGGGGGTTTTGTGTGAGGGTTTTTGATCCACAGTTTCTTCATATCGTTCACCCACCCACTGTATCTGACACGTGCCTTGGCCTCCCATATTTTATACGCATCTGTTTCCCACTCAGCTGGCCAACTAAAATATTTCTGTTGAACAAAATATTAATTAATAAGTTAATCACATTTTATTGATAATAGTAGTAACAAACTCCTGAAATTTTATTACCTTAAATTCTTCAAAGAATATAGCCTTGATGCTATCTGGAGTCAATTTACAACTAAACCCTCCAAGATTTTGAATACTCTTAAAAATCACTGTAGCAGTATGAGAGATCCCAGGTACCTCTAGTAGATAACTTTTCATTTGTAAAAAAACAAAAAAAATTAGACAATTAACACACATATATATATATAATATATCATATATTATAATAAAAATTTCAATATTTTTTATATATATTAAAATTTTCAATATTTTTAATATGAATTACGATAAATAAATACATACCCCTTGTCGTCTGTCTGAAAAACCACCCTCCCCGTACTGTCTCTCTGGAAAACAATAGGTGGCTTACTGGAGCTGGCAGGTGCTGTTTCCGGAGGGGTATCTGATACCTGCTGTGAAGAGGGGGAAGTAGCACCTAAACGTGTAGCTGAGGACTCCGACTCGGGCTGACTGCTCGAGCTAGAAGGAGCACGAAAACCTTTACGTACATCCATGATATCTGTTTCACAAAGAACATTGAGATGTACATATATATTATATTGCTTAATAACGACATATAAATTACTTAGCTATATTATATTACATTGATTGTAAACCATCTGAAGGCCAACTTCAAATTCAACCGACGTAAGGAAGCCTTGATTAGCACTCATTCTTGTAAAAAAAATTTGACAAAACCCACGTGATAAACCCCGATTTTGTAATTCAAGATGAACCCACGCCTAGAAGCGTGATCCCTAACTTCATCAATCCCCCGAAATGCCAAATGCTTACACTTCTTGCATGGACACCTGATTTTATCTCCATCCATGTACTCTTTCTGATTACTTGCATACTCAATAAAACTGTCAAGTCCCTTTTCAAATGCAGGACGATCATGATAACGATGATACATCCACTGAAGATTTTCACTCATTGTTGTAAATTCTAACAAAAATATAATAAATGCATTAATTACTTTAATCAAACAAAATTTCGGCAGCATAACCCTACTATCCTAACTACCAAGTGCTCGACTCTACCAGCAGCTATAGTAACCATAATGGTTCTAAACGTCACTACTAGAAAAACGCTCATAGATAACGGAGAATCTTCGTTATCTATGTG
Organism: Agastache rugosa; assembly: GCA_031470985.1. Lineage (NCBI taxonomy): Eukaryota > Viridiplantae > Streptophyta > Magnoliopsida > Lamiales > Lamiaceae > Agastache > Agastache rugosa. The sequence goes on from CM062605.1 coordinate 32,976,421, forward strand.
CCTAAAACTCCGTTATATATAGTGGTGTTATGTATGATGCGCTCATACATAACGGAGAAAAACCGTTATCTATAATGTTATACATAACAGTTTTATCTTAATACATAATACTGGTATCTCCGTTATCTATAGTTGTTATACATAACGTTACAAACCGTTATGAAATATACTTTCTACAGTTATGAAATATGATTTATATGTATTATACTTCACCATAAATAACGTTTATTTGTATTTTAAATAACGGTTTTTTCCATTATCTTTTTTCTTTTACATAATAGTTCTTTACCAGTTCTTTACCGTTATATTTTTTTAATTTACCTATTTTTAAATTCTTAAAAATCGATAAATAATATTTTTAAAATCATAAAATGATACATTTATTATCATCAAAACGTAGTCGTCTTACATATATTATCATCCAAATATAGTCAAAATACACGATAATGTTTCATAAAAAGTTCTATCTATGCGAGTATCATCCAAATAGAGTCAACACGATACATGATGTTTTACAAAAACTTCTATCTATGCAATATCATCAAACATAAATAAGTAACTAAATTTTGTTAGTTCAAAACCCATATTCATCCACTTCCTGACTCCACATCCTATTGAGAGCGCTTCGGTTTACATACCACTGCTCCTTAAACATGACAAATATTCTGAATATTCAAGATATCAACTGCACAAAATAGAAAAAAAGAATCGACTTTCATTAGAAACTATTACTTTGTAAAATGGATAATACGAAATTAACTCACCATTAGATGGAGAAAGTCGGGTTTAATTAACAGTTAAATGTCAATTAATACACTGCACAAAGTATAGTTCTACCGCTGGTTTATATCATATAAAAAATGTAGTAGTTAAATGTTCATTGAGAATTATACTAATGTCAGTACGTTCTGCAAGAAAAGAACTGTCTAAAATTGCTTATTGCATCATATATTGTTACTTGGTATTTAACCACCAAACTAGAGACACGTAACTTGTTAGAAAAGTGAATAATGTAACATAACCACCAAACATTAGCTTTCTCTCAAACAAACATGAAACTAACATAAAATAAACATATATGCAACTTTAAACACTCTCGCGTATTTGTCAGAAATAGAGTTAAAGTTCTTAAGAAAAGACACTAAATAATCAGAGTAAGCTCACAAGGTTTCACCTAAATGTACCTTACAGAACGTGGTAATACATTGACGAAGAGCAACATTATCTTTTGTCTGAGTCTGTTCCTGTTACGGGAAAAATAACGCAGACATATTGTATCAGTACAAATAAACACAAACCGAATCAAATGCTAACCAGTCACAACATCAATTGAATTATTAGACTTAATTATGAAAACATCAACTGGATTATCAGAACCCTTGCTTGCATCAATTTCAACATGGAAACACAACTAAGCTCCAAAAATAATCAACTGAACTAACTATGAATAACAACATTTAAAATGTAAGTAACCCTTATAATCTCACACCATATGATAGAAAGCTCCAGAAGATATTTTCAAATCTGTGCATCACTTATCATTAAAAATGGTATGAATCTTTACCAGATAATCTATTTCGATACACTTAAAGTACTTGCCTAGGATATGAAAACTAGAAAAGGATCTGCATCTAATAGATTAGCTAAAGCACCTTTCAAGAACACCAAATGATACCTGTCACATTCAAGTTTTATTTGATGAATATGAGTTTTCAAAAAATACAACTTAATCCTTGTATACTCATCTCGAGTAATGGAGAAAGAGAAAAATTATCTCCTCTACACAGGAGGTCTATTGTTGCCTAGCAATTGGCCAACTAAGTTAGTCACCTGCAATGAATAGACAATAAGTCCTCTGTCCTATTTTAAGATATTTAACTTATTGCTTGTTCTGTTACTCTCTCAACTGTAAAATGGACAAGAAAAATATACATTTTACTTCTAGTTGTCCAGGACACTGGTGTAAATTGAATTCCTAACATGACTTGAATGACCATGAATACCATCACTCTGCACATAATACATCCATCATATGGAAACATAGTTGCATTTTTCACTCGCAAAATAATACGTAGAATAATTAACAAATTAAAGACTTCAGCGGTTAGGTACTAATCTGATAAGCTCCGAGGAAAACTAGTACATATGTTATAGCAAATACTTCAGTGGTTGAGTATTTATCTAATAAGCTCCTAGGAAGACCAATTAAAACTTAACTGATCCAATATATATGCATAATGTAATTAGGAGTTAAAGTGACAATATGAGCTAAAACTAAAAGTCGAGAATAAAATTGGTGTTGACAACCTTGTTAGTTATTTTATCAACACACATGTACCGCATAACCTTGACCCATGCATTGATATGAAGAAAGAAGTTCCTCTTTCTAAAGAACACGAACATACACTGTTTAACAATCACAAGAAACATAGTAATCAGCAAATGAAATGTAAATTATGCAGGTGTGTTTGTATATAATGATAGATGGCACCAAAGGCGTAGTTTTTAGTATATTGCACATGAACAATGAATAGAGAGCGCAAGTACCAGTTTCAAGATGGTCGCCCTTATTGATATGTCTCCTGATATTGATATGTCAGTGAGGTAGAATTAAGGACACAAATGTTGCTGAAAAAGTAGTCATGTGAGATGAGTAGTGACTAGTGAATGTAAAAAATATATTAACTACCACTAGTTGATTGTGAGAAAGGATATTATCAACTAAACGATGACGAACACTTTCAATCAAGTCCTCAAGCGACTCGTCGTGAGGCCATATTTGGTTACAACAATCCTCTGTATGTATCTTTAATTTGTGAAAGCATATCAAATAATAACAATGTCAGTTGTTATGAAAAATTAATTACATAATTAAACAAACCATCATAATCTTACTTACATCATGATACTCAGAACACGAACGCGCCCCATAAATAACTTCAAGAAAAGAAGGATCCTCACCGTTTTCCAATCCTGACCGTCCCCATTATAGTATCCAAAATCATAATTTGAATCAAATAAAAAAGAAATTATCAAATATAAATCACAATTAAATCTAAAAAATATAATATAGATCAAATTAGAATATTACAGCACAAGCTATCAAATCCTGTTTTGATGATAATTGCTCTTAACTTTGAAATTTTAACAGCGCATCTGGGCACTATCAAACCCTTTAATTACCACATATTTAAGCACGTATATTATTAAGTTGATATAGTTTGACATCCAAACGAGCAGACAAACAATAGAGCAGAAAACAGTCAGTAACAATGGAAAGGTCGATATCAAAAGTTTTTCAACAAGTTTAAGCCCACACTTCCAAAGATAGACATTCTTTGCAATGACAATTCCTGTATAAAACTTCTTTGAAGAACCACCAAAATTACTTGTAATACCAAATATAATAAGCGATTATCACATCACATAAGGCACATTTGTTCAGAAGTATAAACTCCTAGCAATGCAGCACAGTAGTTGAATGAGTAAATATAGAAATCATGATAAGAATGAAAATAGAAGTATAGAACATCGAAGTCTGGACTCCATGACTGTAGTATTTACCTTCGCCTAATACTTAAGCAAAATACTATAAGCAAGGCACAAAAGAACCCCCTTCAAACCGATACCAACACCATATCAAGCTTAAGTTGTGCATCTATGTCAAAGAAATATTCGGCTCAGGCATTAAGCTTAATTCTCAATTTAATTAAGGGATTTATATACAAATTTGCAGAGTGACCAATCATGCAAGACCTTAGAATTCAAAAATTAATCAGCCTCTCGAAAATGAAATGATATATCAAAATCATACACCTTCACTATTGACATTGAAACTTTAATTAATTCTATCGCTGGGGAAGAATACCAATAAAATTTTGCTAATATTGAACCTTTTTTTTTATCTTTTTGCTAATCTTCTTTAGAAGCAAACAAAAACCTAATTCATAAGTCGAATACAAAGGGAAAATAAAGCCTTACCTCTGGACGAACTGCAGCGGCGACGGTGCTGGAGGTGAGGCAGAAGGTGGCGACGGTAGCGGCCCTCCATTTGCTTTCTGTAGTTGCCAACGGAAAGAGGAGGAGTGAACGGAGGTGGCGGCTCCAACACCGTCGTCGTTCGTTGCTTCCGCAGAGGCTAGGCGGCGGTGGTGCCGAGGTCGCCCGAAATGGAGGGATTCACCAAATTTCAGAGAGAGGACAAGGATTTTGATTGGGTATCTAGGGTTTTTGCTTGAATATTTTGATGTAATTACAAAGGGATACAGAGGTTGGCTGAAAGGGATAGTGAGCGGAGGCGACGGTGGTGAGGTCGGCGGCGTTGCTCTCGCCGGAGATGGAGAAGACAAAGTTACGAGACGGTGAATTGGGTAGGAAGCAGAATGAGTTCAGCGGTGAAGTTTTGTTTCCCAGTTAAAAAAATTTTTGGTTAATATATTGGAAATTAAAACATTAAAAAGTTAAAAAAAAAATTTAATGCTTATACATAACGGTCGGCTTAACGGTTCAAGTTACCGTTATATAAATGCCCTTATACATAACGTATCGCTTAACGGTTCCGTAACAACGTTATATATATGAGTAATAGATAACACTCATACATAACGTATGACTTGACACCGTTATATATGGACATAGACAACACAACATACATAACGGATATTTATAAAAGCATTATCTTTACGAAAAATGCGCTCATACATAATGCATTTTAAAAATGTCCGTTATGTATGCAATGTTATGTATGAGAGTTTTTCTAGTACTGCGTCTATATCTACCCCCAATGTGAATGTCCTTAATTAAGATGTAATTAATTTCTATCCCAAAGGGAGTAGATCCTTAAGAAATTAATTACATCTTTCACCAGAGAAAGTTTTAAGTTCATCCCCAACTTAAAAATCATAAATAACGCGATCTTCAACATAATATATTCACATAAATAAATAATATCACATTGTTGGGAGACGATCCTTAAGATGTAATTAATTTCTATCCCAATTGGAGTAGATCCTTAAGAAATTAATTACATCTATCCCAAATTTATACTTACACAATTGCTACAAACTTTAATATATACATCTTAAAACAATCTCATGCTATTAACATCATAGATCAAAGTTACACATATACAATTACCCGGCGGCGGCGAGGCAGTGGCGGGGCGGGGCGGGGCGAGAGAGGCGGAGACAGACAAGGTGGAGGCAGGGACGGGGCGGGGCACGGCAGGCGAGGCAGGGGCGGAGAGTGAGAGAGAGGCGGACGGGGCAGGAAGGGGCGGGGCGGTGGCGCTGCGGCGGGGCAGGGACAGGCGAGGCGGAGGCGGGACGAGACAGGGGCGGAGAGTGAGAGAGAGGCGGACGGTGCAGGGCGGGGCGGGACGGCGGTGGGAGACGGGCGGCGGAGGAGAGTGAGAGAGAGAGAGGTGGACCGGTGAATGAGGAAGAAATTAGGTCTGCTGGGTATATCGTAGATTTACCAACGGATTCAATCCGTCGGTAATCATATATAATTAATTTATTATTTCTTTCCAGATTATGATTACCGACGGATATATCCGTCGTTAATTACCGACGAAAGTTCATCCTTCGGTAATTAACGACAGATAAATCCGTCGGTAACTATATATAATTAATTTATTATTTTTTTTCCTGGGCTATGTTTAACGACGGATTTATCCGTCGTTAATTATTATTTTTCATTAAATATTATTTTTCGCCTGTTTACAAATACCGACGGAGATATCCGTCGTTAATTACCGACGGTAAACGTTCCGTCGGTAATTAACGACGGATATATCCATCGGAAGTTTGTTTTTTTTTATTTTTAATTAGATAAATTAAATATTACCGACGGATAATTCCGTCGGTAATATTACCGACGGCTAATCCGTCGTTAATTCTTCATATCTATGGCGCAACTGTAGAGTGCTACGATTGACTAAGAATATGAGACTTCAAAATATGGCATCCAATGAAGAGTCTGCAGAGTTAAAGGAGTTCTTAGAATGGATTGCAAGTATTGGTGATGGAACAAGTGGTGGAGATAATGATGGACATGCAATCATCCAACTTCCTGAGGACATAGACCATCCGACGATCCAATAAGAGATATCATTTTAAGCACATACCCATCTTACTCTGATAATATTGAGCATGCTTCTTATTTCAAAGAACGAGCAATACTTGCTCCGACTTTAGATGTGGTTGAGCTTATAAATCAATATATGGTGTCCCTTAATGCATCAGATGAGCGAGTATATCTAAGTTTGGATAGCATGTGCAAATTAGACTCAAATGTTGATCTTTTTCAAGATATCCACACTCCTGAGTTCTTGAATACTTTGAAGTGTTCTGGTATTCCAAATCATAAATTGGTTTTGAAAGTTGGCACTCCAGTCATGTTGATGAGAAATATATATCATTCTAATGGATTGTGTAATGGGACAAGATTAATTGTTACAAGACTCGGTACTCGTGTATTGGAAGGTAAGGTTCTTACAGGCCATAATGCAGGGTATAAAGTCCTACTACCGAGGATGTCGTTAACTCCAGCGGATCCAAGGCTACCTTTCAAGTTCCAAAGACGGCAATTTCCTCTTATTGTTTCTTATGCGATGACTATAAACAAAAGTCAAGGTCAATCACTCTCTCATGTAGGTTTGTTTTTGAAAAAACCCGTTTTTAGTCATGGTCAACTTTATGTAGCGTTTCTAGAGTTACAAGCCGTAGAAGTTTAAAAATCTTAATATGTAAGGAGGATGATGTAGACTGTACATCTACTGTAAATGTTGTGTATAAAGAAGTGTTCCGAAATTTGTAATGTGCAAAGAAGACGCATACTAAGGTAAGTTACACTTGAATTCCTAATTCATGTCTATAAGAAGAAGCAAGTATTTTGTTATAAGAATCTATTTGGTTTGGACTACCCACATGCAGGTTCAATTGCTGGAGTTTATGTTGGTGCAGTATGGAGTGGAACGAGCCCGTGGAGAAAAAAGATTGGGTAATTTCCTAACCAATACATATAATTGGACATTTGAAATATTAAATGATCAAACAAGCTCATTAGGAGCTTCTAAGTTCTTAGTCAGTTTATCTTTGGGGTATTTTTTTCTATATTTCGAAGGAGACCTATGAAGGGGATGCACGAAAGTCTATGATTGTTCCTTGATTTTGTGGATTGACTGTATGTATGGATATTGATCTTGATGAAATGTGTTGTTTATGCAGAAAAATGCGATGATTGTTGTTGCTTTCACTGGTGCAATTGTATCAAGTGCCAAGAAGAAGAACAACATGGACAAGATTATAATGGATGTTATAGCTAGAGGTGCTCTTGCCACTGCTGCAAATATCCTCAGCTTTTAACATGAAGTTATTAAGATGAGATTGTACGCCTGCAACCTCATCGTATTGTTATTTCTGGTATTGAATGAAAGTGGTTTTCTGATTGAGCAAGCGTGATTTTGGGTCATTCATCAGATTTTTTTTTTCACTTTTTTGTTGCGTTTGAATGGCGGTTGTTTGTAATGAGTCTTGTGAGTGTGATTCAAATTATTTTGGTTGTGATGAAACACAGTGATCGTATTAGTTCAAGTTGATTGGTTATCGTTTTCCCTTCCGCGTATAGATTTACCATCCGTGCTTGTCCTTGTCTTGCGCTCATCTCTGCATGTATTAGAAGTGAGATTTTAATTGGTGCATTAATGATAAGTAGTGATTTCATTTATCACATCTGAGGCTTTCTAAAAGGGAGAACTTTATGGGGAGCAATTTGATAATAGAATGTTGTATTATTGTTTGTAATGTTTTAAAAAAATTCTAATGCTCGAAAAGAGTCTATTACGAGAAGCTGAGACTGAAAATGTCGAATGTTTGGAGAAAAGAAGACTCTTTGGATTGTGTCATGGGAAAATAATCATATTCCATATTTTTGAAACTCTTTTGTTTGGAGTTTTAACAGAACAAGGGAAGTAATAATAATATGAAGCTTGAATAGAAGGAAAGTGTTACAATAGTCTGGGATTCTTAATATCTTATTCCCAAGCCCAACCTCATCTTATTTGGGTTATTCCTATGTCTGATTATCTTTTTTTACTGGAAAAGGGCGAGCGGTAGAACTTGAATCTAAGACCTTTCTGTTCACAGACAAAATCTATTATTGATTGGATGTCCCCGAAGAGACGGGTTATTTTATTTTACAATTACTTTTCATATATTAGATAAATTACTCAATAATGATATCCGTGCATCGCACGGGTAGAATACTAGTATATATAAAAGCAAAACCAAAAGTGATACTCATTTTCCCGCCTAAACTGTTAAAATGATTTTGATAATTTTAAGTTAATTTTTACAAAATGATTTATTTAAGCACTTTACTTACACATTGGGAAGTGTAACTGATTTTAGGCTAGAGAAAGTTGTAAAGGATTTCACCCAATTAAATATAAAAGTAATAGCAGGCTGATAGGGGTGGCAATCGGGTCGGGTTGGGTCGGGTTCGGGTCGACCTGATTTCGACCCGACCTGTTAAGGCCCAACCCGAATCCGACCTGTTAAGGATATGCTCAACCCGAACCCGAACCCAACCCGAAATGACTAAACCCGAACACGACACGAACCCGACACGAACCCGAAATTGACACGATAATATTCGGGTTGACCCGACACGATAATGACCCGAACCCAAATTTAAATGATTTAATAAGAGAAAAAATATTTTAAAATAAGATTTAATAAAAGAAAAAATATTTTAAGATAAAATTTAATAGAGAAAAATAAATAAATATTCAAAAATTTAATATCTTTTGATGACTTGGAAGGAAAAATATATATGTCATCAATTTAAAAGCTTGATTTGAATTAAATAAATATAATATTAAAAAATATAATTCCTTATCAGGTAACCCGAACCCAACCCGAACCCGACCCGAAATTTTCAGGTCCTTATCGGGTACCCGAACCCAATAAGGTTTGACCCAAACCCATTAATTTCGTGTCGGTTCGTGTCGGGTTATCGTATCGTGTCGAAAATTGCCAGCCCTAAGCAGGCATACTTGAATTTCGAGTTTGCAACCGTAGCCCAATTTTCAACATTCCTCTAATAAGTTTTAAGTTTTATTTTTATTCACATACATCATCGGTGACATAATTTCTTCATTCTTCGATATTTATTGGTGTACAGTAGTTTACTACTCTTTTCCAATATTAAGTATATTTATTTCTTTCCCTAGAAAAAAGTAAATTCATTTTCTTTCTTTTTTATTTTCTACTCTAATTAACGTTAATCTTTTACAATTTTATAAATTATCAAATGAAGAACTTGAATACAAGCTAAGAGTGATATTTTCGTGTGTTTTAGAAACTTTTGCCATGAATGGTTTCTCAAAGTCTGAAGATCTGGAATACCTATACATGGAAGAAAAATCGAAGTTGGCCAGCAAGGGTATGTGATTCTTTATGTATATACACACAATACAAGCACCGGTTGGCTAAGTACATATATACGCAGCAAACTTATTCATGCATGGTATTTTTCAAATTCAATCAAATTAGAATTTTAATAGGAAGACTAGACAATATCAAATCCTGCAATATATACTTTTAAGTAGTTTTAACGTACATTGGTACAACTCATGGCTCTTCTAGCATGTTTTTTCATCATAGACAGCATGACATAAAAAATGCCAATATTTCTTAAGTATTTGGCAATTTTTAAGCATGAAGTTCATTTTTGACGATGAAAGAGAGCAAGTGTACTTATTTGGGGGTAGCATGAGTAATGGATAAGAAAACCTACCTAGTATTCATGTTTCTTTCTTTAGCCTTAAATCAATTGTTGGGCTTCCAAATAAAAGTAAGCCAAAATAATTTTTAGTTGATCATATATAATTTAATTTAGTGTGATTCTCAACATCACTTAGTTGATCATATATAATTTAATTTGGTGTGATTCTCAACATCACCCCCGATTTTTTCTCAATAACCCTTTATTTAATAAATAGTAAAAAATATAAATAGATGTATTAATTTAGCCCTAAAGATTGATACGTGTTATTCGAAAATAAGCTACCTATGGCCAGTACTAGGCATGTCAATGGGTGGATAATACCCGGACCGACCCGGAACCGTTGACAGCCCATTGCCTTGCAAGGTTAAGGTTCCGGTTCCAGACCCGCTCAAACCCGGAACCGCACCAGTATGGACCCGGACCGACCCGCTCGCCCCGGTTCCGGTCCGACCCGATCTTTTTTTGCTTTCTTTCTCCAAAATAAATTTAATAGCTTAGGTAGATAATTAAATATTTTGTTAAAATATAGATAATTATTCAACCATCATGCTCTCAATCTATTTATTTATTTTTTAAAAATTTTCATGACAAGTGAAAACTATTATTTACACAAATGAATTTCGAACGCCTTCATTTAATTACAATTTATATTTGTTACACCTATAAATCAAATATTCGAAACTGCAAAATTAATTAATTATAAGCATCAATTGCAGCAAGATTTCATTTCAATTTTTTGATTATGATTCAATAATTATTACACCTTCTTCCAAGGCTCGATAAGTACACAGGGTTTTTGAATTAATATTAATATAAGTACTTTTGTCAATTCTGAATGTTGCTTATGAATATATATGGCTCTTAGCATGGAAGATTTAAAAAATTAAATCCTTTCAAAAACTCAAGTCTCTCTCTGAAAAACCCCAAAAAAGATTTTCATTGTTATTTTTCTATTCAGTTATCTCATTTATTCAGCAAAAAAGTTATTTTTCAAAGAGAGAGAGAGATCAGAGAGAGAGGAGGAACTGCAAGACTGCAACTCTGCAAGTACCTGCACACAAGCAATTAGGCCAAGATTTGCGGGCGGCGGCGAGCAATGGCGGGTGGCGACGAGCAACGGCAGCCGGCGGTGCCGATTTTTGTTTGGGCTGGGAATTTAGGAATTGGGATAGAGGGTTTTGTGTTTCTGCAATTTGCAAGAATCCCATAAATCATTCTTATTTCTTAATTTTGAATATTCAGTTGACCGGTTCTATCATTACCCATGGGTTTTGACCCGAACCGGACCCATTCTAATTATAAGTTAATGGTCCGGGTCCGATCCGGGTCCTGTGAGTAATGGGCGGTTCTGGATCCGGAACCATAACATTTCTACCAGTTCTGGTCCGGGTAATACCCACCCATTGACATGCCTAGCCAGTACTCATACAATCTCAAAATTTTGGTATGTAATAGATTGATTCAAGACTTCACTTAATTAGTAGTGGTTCCACAAAAAAAAAGACTTACACTTAGCAGTTGTATTTTATTTGTAACTTGAATATTTTTTTCTTTAACCTATAATTCTCTTACAAACACTATTTTCTACACAAATGTTTTATTAAATAATTATGTAGATTCCAATAAATTCAACCATGATGGTTATTTTTAATGCAATAGATCACAATACAGGTTTGCAAAATAATGATACCGTGCATCAGGCAGAGTACTAGTATGGACTTAAATAGTAATCATTACATTAAATACAAATTATATACAGTATACAAACAATCCAAATTTTATGTTAATATTGAATTTATCAATAGCTGAGAGAGACGACAAAATTATTGAAGTATATTATTCTCTATTGCAACATTTTCATTGACCTGAGTTGGAGATCTGATCTAGGTGTAAAAAAGTTCCTTCAGTTTCTTGTAAAGCCACAACCAGAGTTTGAGTTTGCGTGTGAATTAGAGAGAGAGAGAGAGATGGCTTATGGTGCTGTAGTTTGTCTCTCCCAAATTCTAGATCAGCTGTTGAATACCGATGGATATGCTGTTAAATATCCAAAGCCCCAAGTTGAAAATCTGTATAGCAAGGTTTGCTCCTTGCAATCCTCTCTTGTCAAACTATCTCATGTTCCGATAAGCAAACGGAGTGAGGTAGAAGAGTTGGAGAGCCAAATCAGAGATGTAATGTACAGAGCTCAAGACAGCATCGAATTCTTCATATCCAGGCGAATCCGCTCATCCGATTCAGGAGGAATCGGTGAAGATGACAACTCCGCGTCACTTCTCTTGGAGGAAATAAGAGCGGATCTCGATCCAATCACAGAAACGGCGAAGGAGATGTGTGGAAGCATGATTTCTGGGGAAACAAGGAATTTCATGGTTGAGAATGCTCTGCCTTCCAAGTCCAGTTCCGTTGGAGAGAGTAGGAGGATGGTGGGATTGAAGGAAGATAGTCAACAGCTGAAGGATTGGCTGCTCGATTCAGAAAAGACACTCCAAATAATCTCAATCACTGGATCTCCCGGAATCGGTAAGACTGCTCTTGCTAGAAGTGTTTATGATGATAAACTTTCAATGACTCTGTTCAATTTTCGTGCCTGGGCAACAGTATCTCAGGATTATAACATACAAAACATCTTATTAAATATCTTGAGTTCCATGGAAAGTAGGAGCTATAGGCCCGGGCACTATACTTCTCAAGGGAGTTATAATGAGTTAAGGTCTCGTCTGCATCAAGAATTATACAATAATAGATACCTCATTGTTATAGATGATATTTGGGATTCATCTATTTTAGACCAAGTGCGAAATTGTCTTCCTGATAATCGAAATGGAAGTCGAATTATTATCACTTCCAGAGAGAAAAAGGTTGCTGGCGACGCCTCTGATCACGTGATGCGTCCTCTAGATGAGGAAAATAGTTGGAGACTTCTTTACGAGCATGCATTTGGAGGTGAGAACTGCCCTCCTCATTTGGAGACTATTGGGAGGAATATTGCAGAGAAATGCAGAGGTATTCCCCTGTCAATTTTGGTTGTTGGAGGCCTCCTCTCGCAGGGACCAAAGACTGAAGAATATTGGAAAAGTATTGAAGAAGACGTACATGGTGCTGCTGCTTTTAGCAATGAGTCCTACTTGAAGATTTTGTATCTTAGTTACAACAACCTTCAAAGTAGATTGAAAGCATGTTTCCTTTACATGGCGGCTTTTCAAGAAGATAGTGAGATTCCTGTTTCCAAGCTCATCAACTTATGGGTTGCTGAGGGTTTTTTAGCACAACCACCGCTGTCACAACAACCTCAGACCTTGGAGCAGGTTGGAATGCGTTATTTGAAATATCTTATTGATACAAATATGTTTTCAGTTCGGAAGATGAGTTCTGATGGCCAACCTAAGACTTGTAGCCTACAAGCTAATCTGCGGCAAGTAGCTATGCAAGAATGTCAAAAAGAAAGCTTTTTCCATGCCATAAGGAAGTATACTCTGGAAGAACTCACACCAGGTACAAAAGCTCAAAGGCGTTTATCAATTCATAATAATATTCTCTTGTGCTCTGAAGATGTCTATAACTGCACCAAATCAATTGAATCCGCACGAACTCTTGTGTATGCTGGCCCCACTCTTCATCACCCCTTGCCTCAGTGTTTAACTTTTGAGCTCCTCAGGGTATTAGATGCCCTTTCTGTCTATTTTATTGAGTTGCCAAATGCATTATTTGAACTCATCCACTTGAGGTACCTTGCCTTCACCCACGACGAGGATCTTCCCCACTCAATATCCAAACTCCAAAATCTATTGATCCTTATAGTCCGCCAGCATCCCAAAATCATGTTCAAGCGCATATCAAACCTACCAGATGAAATCTGGAAGTTGCCACAAATAAGGCATCTTCTGTTCACAGAGTGTTTTTTGCCTGATCCTTGTGATGCACAGAAGCCAATTTTCTTTGAAAACCTTCAATCTCTATCAAATGTGAATGCTGCTTGTTGTACAAAAGAGATTCTTCAAAACATGCCCAACTTGAAAAAGTTATGCACTTGGGTTGAAGGGCCGGGTGGTGTTGTACAATTTGATCTCGATCAGCTCCAACACCTTGAAACCTTCAAATTCAGTGTCTTGAAACCCATTCCCGGGAAACAGGTTGAGTTCCACCCCAAACTTGTCTTGCCCAGCACGCTGAGAAAGTTGAGTTTGAGTGGTTGTGGGATTCCTTGGGAAGATATGGCAGTTATAGAAGAATTGCCGCATCTTCAAGTGCTCAAACTACGAGAGTTAGCCTTCGAAGGTCCAGAATGGTGCCCAAATAGCTATAAATTTAAGCAACTAAAATTCTTGCTGTTTGAATCCCTGGATTTGAAATTCTGGGATGCTGATGACTCACATTTTCCAAGACTGGAACGCCTGATAATCAGGCATTGCTACAAATTGGAGGCAATTGACTCAAACATTGGATTCATAGGAAGCCTTCAATTGATCGAATTGGTTGACTGTAGTCCTGATGCTGTGGCCTCAGTAGAGGATATTAAGTACGAACAAAAACGCTTTGAGAATACACACCTTCAAGTTCAAATCTACTCTTCATGGGAGTAGATTCGTCACCAAATGTCATTCAAGGTTCATGATGCTTTTGAAATGTATTATTACCAATTAAGTAGAAACTATTATATCAGTTTCACTGCTTTAATAACCTACTGACCTTATTTTTTTTGGTATTGCATGCAGGGCCGCTTGGAGTTTGTCTTGCTGCTATCGTTGTTTGACATTCCATTTGAGTTATATCTCTTTTCTTGAATTTAAAGTTTCATGTTGTCTTCCAGTTTAACTTCTATCATGGCACTTGATGTGATGATCCATTTCAAATTTGTAAAATGCCACTTTTTAGTGTTCAAGATCGTATTAAATTTCATCTTGAATTTTATGTTGATATTTGCATTACACTAATGTCGTGTCGCCTACCAAGAACGGTAATGTGAGGTTACTTGAATGTTCTGTAAAACATTTTTAGGTCAAGATGGATGTGAAAAAGTATTGTAATGATTTGAGAGTGTGGAAAAAGTACATTCGTAAAAATGTTTTACAGAACGTTCCAATCTGAGTTCAATTTAGACCCTTCTGTAAATTCAAATTGTAATAATGAAAAATTAATACAGAGAAAACGTAAGAGGAAAAAGAGGCCACCATTCAAACAGTCTGATCCCAATTAGTTATTACAATTTCCCCAGAACTAAAAAATTACAATGGAGGAAAAAAATTACAACGGAGAAAGACAAGCAATAAGTACGTTCGAACCACACTTAGGAAACATTTTAAACTTGCAGAAAAGAAAAAAGTTGATACAAAATACCATCTGAAACTGCAAGTAGCTGATAGTCAGTTTCCACATCCTGGACCTATGATGAGCTTGAAGTGAAACTGCCTTCCACGTTCTAGCTTAATGGATTTAGCTGCATGAATTTTCTTAGCAGATCGAACCGCAGAGCTGCGAAGACGCTCTATTTCCGATCTCTGGAAGTATTCTACCTCGCACAGGTACTCTGGAATTTCTTCAAGATCTTCACAGTTCCTAAGCACAACACACCTGAGACTTGGAAAAGAATTAGGTGAGGCACTCCAAATAACTAGATTTGTGTTGGTAATGAGCAAAAGGTTGAGACTAGGAAGGCTATAACCAATAGCATCCCAAGATGATCCATCGAATGCATTGTCTTTCAACTTGAGGACCTCTACAAGCTTTCAACATCTCTGAATCTCTCAAACATTAAAAAGCTCTCAAGCAGTTCTCAAATCCTTCTAAGAACACTTAATCTTCAAGTGTTTCCTTTCCAGAAACTGCTTTAGTTTTTCGTTTGATTCCTATACAGAAATTATAGTAAATCCAAAGCCTAGTTCTGAACGAGTTCATCTCCCAAAGTTCTTCATTGTAAGAACTCGTTCAAAGTTGAAAACCCAAACCCAAACCCTTCTTCACCCAGAAAAGGTTAGGTTAAGGTTACGCCGTCTCGAAGCGTGAAATTCGAGTGTTAAAGGTTTTTCAGTACCCGGAAATCGAAAGGATATAGGCTTCTACAGTGCCCGTAAACTGTTAGAACACAGCTCAAGTTAGAGCTGCAAAGTTGCTTGGTACTCGTAAACCAAGTGGAAATCCTTAGTGGATTTACCAGGTAAATCTGGTCGTGGACGTAGGAGTTGTTTCTCCGAACCACGTTAAATTTCGAGTTCTTTATTGCTTTCTTTATTCTCTGCATTTTATCTCTTTAAAGAACTAACTGCATTAACACAACACAAGTTTTCAATCTCAAAATTCTCTAGCTGAGTGACCCAGCCAGCTACATTATTTTTAAAGCTGCTCAACTGAACTTAACTGAAAACTGAAACTAAGTTTTTCTGAATTCTTGTAAAGGGATAAATACAATGGAGAGACAAGCAATAAATAATTTCGACACACTTGGAAAATACTTCAACCTTGCAGAAGAGTAAAAGAAAAAGCCAAAAAAAAAATAGTCAATAAAATGCCATCTGAAACCACTAGTAGCTGATAGTCAGTTTTGACATCCGGGACCTACGGTGAGTTTGAAAGGAAACTGGCATCCTCGTTTAGCTGCATGAATTTTCTTAGCAGATTGAACCGCAGAGCTGCGAAGACGTTCTATTTCCAATCTCTGGAAGTATTCTACCTCGCACAGGCACACTGGAATTTCTTCAAGATTTTCACAGTTCCTAAGCACAACACACCTGAGACTTGGAAAAGAATTAGGTGAGGCACTCCAAATAACTAGATTTGTGTTGGTAATGAGCAAAAGGTTGAGACTAGGAAGGCTATAACCAATAGCATCCCAAGATGATCCATCGAATGCATTGTCTTTCAACTTGAGGACCTCGAGTTTTTGAATCATTGCCAATGTTGACATATGCCTCCACTCTAGGAATGTATTTGCTAACGTCAGTCTCCTCAGATGCGGCGGAAAGAAGTTCCGCTGAGGAAGGCCCCGCACCATATCTTCAGCGTCACGTAAATCATTTACTAGTTTCAACTTTTCAAGGCAATGCAATTTCTCTAGGTGTTGGGTAGAGAAAATGGAGGCTGATTTTCCACAAATCCCCAATGTCTTGAGATTAGAAGCCCTTCTGGTTAGAGCTTGCGTGCAGCATTCGGGGGACAATCTACTGATTGTTTGGAGGTTTTCACCGCCTTGGCCTTCCCATTCGTTGTCTAGGATGATGGCTGCTTTTGTTTTGAAATGCCTCAACCGAATCATCTTCCATATATTTGCTTTCATTGTAATCGAACGTGACTTTGTCTCGATTACAAGTGTTTGTAGGTTCCATATGAGGGCGATGGGTTCGGGAAGTGCTGCAAGAATATCAATACACAAGGTGATGTACCTCAAGTGGAATAGTTTGGCAACTCTTGCTGGAAATTGATGGAATTTGATGACCTTGGAATCCAATACCCTCAACAATGGGAAAGCATTAGGAATAGCTGATATGTATGTTGGATCCAAGTTGAGAGGTTCCTTGTTAAAACATAACAAGGAACGCACTCGAGGACCCTCTGGTCTTGCAGAGAAGAATTCAGAGATATTGGAATGCAGAGAAAGACGATGATACCTCTCTACCTCTGAAACTGAAGGGTCAAATATTCCTGCCGTTTTGCTTTTTATCTCTCGGAAAAGATTATGCTCCGCAGCTTTAGTTATACAGAATTGACGTATCATGTCATGAACACGACATGTTTTAACTTCACCCATGGGATTAAGTTTATCAACCGTGAGCAAGTTCCTGCTGATGAGATCATACAAAATTTCGTCTGCGGTTTCCTCCAAACTGTTTCCATTCCGGGGTTGTATGAATCCTTCAGCAATCCACAAGCGCGTTACTGTCCAAGTTGGGATTGCATCATCTTCAGGGAACACTCCCATATAAAGAAAACACTCTCTCAAGTCATAAGGTAGTCTGTTGTAACTGAATGCTATAGCATCCCATATGATCCGCTCCTTCCCTTCACCGTGCAAATGTAGTTCCATATACGCATTTTCCCACTCATTTTTCACCATACAAACTGCTTGTGCTTTCAGGTGTAGGTCGCTAAGAATTCCTCCCATCACCATTATCATCAATGGCAGTCCATCACAGCTATTGGCTATTTGTATGCCAACCCCTTCGAGCTCTGGAGGGCAAACTCCGAGATTCCCGAAAACCTCAAGCTGGAGTAGCTCCCAACTTTCATCTTGGGTTAGGAACCGGAGACGGTAAGGTTGTCTAATAATATTAGCATATCTACCGACAGACATGTCACGACTGGTTAAGAGGACTTTACCCCCTCCATTGCGATGTGGGAGGGCCATTTTAATGGCATCGAAGTCCTTAACATCCCAGACATCATCCAACACTAACAAAAACATCTGTTTCTCTAGTGATGAACGCACTGCCTCTATTAACTCCTCATCATCCAGGCTTGACATGTCTTGTCTTGTAAACCTTTTCATAATGTTGAGATACACATTCCTCCTGTTGAACATCTGAGAAACGTTGATCCAGATGCGAGTTGGGAATGCAAAGCCTATTGTTTCGTCATTGAATATCTTCCAAGCCACTGTTGTCTTCCCCAAGCCAGGCACGCCAATGATGGAGAATACTTCAAGTCCCTGAACTCTTTCTTCCATTATATAGCACATGATAAGCTCTTGTGCATCATCTAAACCAACGAGAGGTTTGTCTTGCCTGATTGACCGACCCTAGGTAATGTAAATACAAAAATTAGGATGACTTGGGTAATAGCTTCTCAGACAGATACAAATAATATTAACTGACATACAATGGATTTAACAATTTTGAGCTTTTTTGACCATCTAATACTTCAAGTACTCAATCATATATTGTGCCTCAAATAAACGCCAAGTGTAATCAACTTATGAAAAAATGATTGGGGCTTTAATTGTTGTCTAATAAACTTAATTGAAGATTAATAAATTATACTCCCTACATCCACGATAAGTGTTATGCAGTTTGTGTGGCATGAGTTTTAAAAAATATTTGGTAGATGTTTTTTAGTGAAGAAAGAAACCCACTTTTTTTTTTTTATTTGTTGTGGGGTTTAAAATATAAGGGAGTGCATGGGATCACATGTTTAAAAAAAAAAAAAAAGACCAAATCTTTGTTTACGGACAAATCTATCTATATGTATTATAAAAGAACGGATTCTTACAAAATTAGATTTGCCTTATATATCCCTATTACTATATTTATTATAAGGACAATAGTGTAAATCTATATTAAATTTATTATAAATATAATAAATTAATAATATAATCCTAATCCTATTATAATTCAACTAAATAAATTAATTAATAATGTACTCCTACATGTTATATTACTCAAAAGTGAAAAAGTAAAGACAACATAAATTTTGATAGGTTGATATTACTTTATTGCGCCGGAATTTTATATTTTTGTGTAATTTAATTTTAATTTTGAATTATTATTTGATTTAATTATGAAGTATTTTGTAGGTTTGTAGCCATGATTATTATGAAAAGAGTCGATGAATTAGTGGTAGATAAATTAATTTCATAGCTTTAAAGCATAATATCATATTAGACGATAAAGATGAATGGAATCGAGCATGATTGGTGTCATTATGCTTTCCTCATTATAATTTCTCAAGTATTAAAATAAAATATATTAAAAATTAAAAAGAAAAACGCTGATGTGGACTAAACGTGAATGATGCTCACAAATTATCACTGGCAAATTAGACTTTGATAAATATATTAATTTAAATAGAACTCTTTTCTTTTATCTAAAATCTAATTATATTATTATTTTTTCTTACCGAAATCGACTATGAAGTATTTTTAGGTCTATAGTCATGGTTTATGTATGGAGATTTTTTCGATATGTGCATGATATGCTGAGAATATATAATATCATGCATTTAAAAATAGAAAACAATAACTTTTAGGTACGAATATGAGGTTATTTCTTTGAAATGCGAGCGTA
Source organism: Agastache rugosa (assembly GCA_031470985.1). NCBI lineage: Eukaryota > Viridiplantae > Streptophyta > Magnoliopsida > Lamiales > Lamiaceae > Agastache > Agastache rugosa. The sequence goes on from CM062605.1 coordinate 32,996,202, forward strand.
ATCAAATTAATTACATTATAATGTTCGTTCTGTTTCTTCCAAGTTCTAAGGTCGCTAATCAAATTAATTACATTATAATAGATCATCTTTACCATTGTCATAAAATTTTTAAAATTATTCATAAAATAGAATATATATTTAAATTATAAATAGATTAATTTGCTTCTTCTAAGGTCTACTCTTTACACCTACATGCTAATAATTTGTTGAAGTTAATAGTCAAAATTAATAATATTACAAATTTTTTAAATATATTACTCCTATGTCCCCCAAAAGTATGGTGCGTGTTTGATTTGTTATGAAGTATAAAATATTACTTGAACCACACTAACCTAGGATGGAGGGATACTATTTATAATAAATTAATTATAGTTTATACGTGCAATGCACATAATCTCTCTGCTAGCTAGTATAATAATAAGATCACACTTTTCATGGACGAATGGAATAATTAAGATTAATTACCCACCAATGCCCTTATTAACACTTTAATTGTCGACGCAAGTTTTTGTCAAAAGGTTTCCAAGCAGTGGTTTCAAATTAATGACACACCATCATATCCATCTGAACAAAAAACAGCGAATAATACAACCCCCATATCATACAATTTACCTTTTTCAATTTTGGCGGTGATTCTTGTATCATGGTTGGGGTAGGTTGATGAGCATTAATTATCTCCATCTGCGCAAAGACTCTCTTGGCGTCATCGAGCAGTGGTTTCACCATTTCTTCTCTAAGGATCTTGACCTCTTTTGCAAGACTCAGATTGTGCCGGCCGATGAAACTTGGCCGTATGGCAATCTTCTTGGCCTTCTCCTCAGCAGCTCGAAAGAGGCAGGAAGCAATGGAGTCCTCCACTTGATAAACAACTTCCTTGACCCGGTTCTCCAATTGGTCAATAATTAATAGGTTATCCTCCTCCCTCCACTTCCTCATCCTGTGAACATCACCAATCAGCTCCTTCAATACCCCAACTTCCTTCTCCAGCTGCTGGAGCTCATATCCCGCACCACCTGTCACATCATTATACACTATCACTGCATCTTTCACCTCTTCCACCAGTCGCCTCAATGCACCCTCCGCCATTCAAATACGACACACACACACACAGATTTAGAGAGAGAGTTTTCACGAGCCAATCCACGAGCTGTAAACTAGCTATACTTCTATCGACAAAAGAAAATTACAACTTCTCTGGCTGGGTGACAATATTTTCTTTTTCCAGTGACATATTTAGTAATTTCAACTATACTATGATTTCAATCTCTTGCCGTACCTAATTTTTTTGTCCAATATACACTCGTATATAGTTAAATATGAAAGAACAAACCCACAAGATTCCTACCAGCTCCATATTAATCAAATTAAAATAAGAGGCAAACTAATTAATTTTTACTAGATGAAAGGTCGACGACAGCTTTGCTATCGAGATGGTTTGTTTGATTAGTCAGACCAAGGCGTCCGTTGACTTAATTAAACAGATTAAAATAAGTGCAATAATTAATTTTGGTGAGGCTAACTAATTTATTATATAAAGGAAAACGGATTCGGGGTCCTCTGCTATGTGGCACCCCTCTAATTCCTCCAATTCTATTTTTCTAAATTCTCCAATTTTTAGAATTAAAAACAATATTCATCATATTTAATATTCTATATATACTATATACTATAAACTATATATACTACTCCCTCTGTCCCATTATTTTTGTCTTGTATTCCCTTTTGGTCTGTCCCGTTATTCTTGTCCTGTTTCCATAAAAGGAAATATGCTTCTCTCACAAAAAGTTATGGGCTCCACCACTTTCTATCTTTTTACCCTTTAAACACCCTTCTCCTTAATACCCGTGCCCAAAAGAAATGACACAACAATAATGGGACGGAGGGAGTATATATTAGCCGATCTTTAGAGAGAGTGGCTATGGACTATACAATTGGATTATAATTAGTTGCACTAACATATTCTCCATCCGTTCCATTGATAATGTCTCATAATTTTTGGATCTGGCTATTAAGGAGAATGGTAAAAAAAAAAAAAATAGAAAATGGGTAGGTCTCACCAATTTTGAAGAATTAATCCTTATTTGGAATGAGACGTTATCAATGGGACAGACGAAAAATGAAAATAGGACATTATCAATGGGATGGAGAGAGTATTTAAATAACTTCGGAGGTGATTTCAGATTAAACGGGTGGTCACATTACATGCTTACGTTTTCTTCATTTTTTATGCTTTTTCCTAAAAATTTTAAAAATGGAATCATACATTGATTTGTTATTAGACTTCGTCAATCAGAACCTAAATAAATAGAATCACGTTTGCTCCCAATATTCTATTCATATTTTTCTAAAATGTTTGATACTTGAACAAGTAGTAAATTACTCCCTCCGCCCCTTAAAAGTGTGGTTAGTTTGCTATTTTGGGTCGTCCCCCATAAGTGTGGTTCATCTATTTTAGTACATGATTTTTACCCTTATGCCCTTAAAAGCTTTTAATATTTACAATAGGCTCACTGAAAAACCTCACTAACACTAACAATTGTGGGTCTATTTCTCCACTAAAAATACTCCTACCAAACATTTACTTACCTTTTATTAAAACTCATGCCGCACTCCTTGCACCACACTAATGCGGGACGGAGGGGGTATTATTTAATTTAGTTCGGGACGAGTACATATATATAAATTTTATTTGAAATGGTCTGGGTGGGTATGAACTCTAGCCTTATCATGTTGGTTCATCAACGTCGTCCTCTGATCGACACCTTAGGGTGATTGTTAACCTCATCGTTCGGTTAAATAACTAAAGAAACTAACGATTTTCATGAATTTAATTTGAAACTAAAGATTTTCACCTTCAAATTTATGTAACTACCAAGTATATTGCGTCTAATATTTTTAATAATCTTATTAAATAATAATTCCCGTCGATTTTCGACGGGCTACACGCTAGTCTATTACTAATACGAAAATAAAGTTGCCACATCCACGGTGCTCTGTTCAGATTTTCCTTTATTCTGGTAATTTGTCTAATTTTAATTCATATATATTCTAATTTTTATTTTTATTAATTTCATATTCTTGAAATATCACATGTTTATCTATTAATCACATCTCATATTTATCTTTCCCTCTATTTAATTATTTTTTTCTATTATACATATTAAAATAATAACAATTTCGGAATGCATTCTTATAAATCCTTATTTTATACATTCTTAATTCATATATAATAATCTATAGAAAATTTGTAAATGAAAATCCCTATGAAGACTAAATAAATATATTTAATCAATATGTCTATATAGAATCATTTTCATTTTTCATTCATGTTTTTTTTAAAAACTTCGATTAGTGCTTTCTAGAAAATATATACATTGAATCAAATGTACCTCAGCTGGAATAGTTTGGCAACTCTTGCTGGAAAATGATGGAATTTTATGACCTTGGAAACCAATACCCTCAACAATGGGAAGGCATTAGGAACCGGAATCGAACCGGAACTGGAACTAAACTTGGAACCAATTTTTTTTTTACACTACTATTTTTAAATGTGATTTTTTTTTATAGAAATGGAATATTAGGTGATAATAACAGTAAAATATAGTATCAAATAATAATTCCCAATACATTCAAATATCAATTATCAAAGCTCAACATTTTTCGTCAAGTATCTACAACTGAGAATGAAACCGACACGACGCATCTCAAGCTACTTCGGATGACTTCGATGATGATTTCAAATTTGATATCGACATGTAGTAGATTATTAATATCCTAGACGAACACTCTTTTTCCTACTTTGGTGTTTTTGCTATTGGATTTTTAATGAGGCTCGGCCCTTGAGTGATCAAATCATGTTATCTTCAAAGGTTCGATGTTGTTTGCGAAGTCATCAATAATATCTAATTCGTTTTAATTTTTCATTGCAAATAACTATTGCCCACAACTTATCGAATATACACAAAAATATTTAAAAAATAAAAAATAAAAATTCAGGTTCGGAATTGGCGGAACCAAATCGGAACTGTCCGATTCCAGAACCGAACCAGAACCCAAGTGACCAACGATTCGGTTCTAGTTCCACCCACTTGGAACCGGAACCGAACCGAACCGTTGGCCCCCTCTAACTCCAAGAGGTCAAAGGAATTTTTTTTTCAAGAGTGTTTGCAAAAATTAATTTGTAGAATTAATTAGGGCAGAGAATTCGGTAAACCGCGGTAAACCGTACCGAATTTGAATTTTTCAGTTTACCGAACCGAAAACTCACAATACTGAAAACCGAAATCGAACCGACTCGGTAATCGGTTAACTGATAACCGAGTCGGTTATAGCACCCAGTTTACCGGTAATTAGCGAAGAAAAAAAAATTAAAAATTCCATTGCTTTCTTTAATTTTACTCCCGTTTCGATTTCATATTATCGAACACCAACATTGAAGATTACAATCTGCAACTGAAATCTTCAGAAAGAACCCGTGCCCAACTGAAATACTTTCCCATTTCTCTCTCACTCAATTCCCAAATTAAAATACGTACCTATAAAGAATTCAAGCAAAACACACAAATAAAGAATTCAAGAAAAAAAAACACACGCACACAAATTGGGGAAGTGCCCATTCAATCAACAAATCAGACCAATTAATCCTAAATTGAATGCTGAAAAATTCCATTCTACTCGTCTCTTTTACAAACCATTCCAAATATAAAATAGAATTACCAACCGCACAAAGTCGAGAACAGCAGAGAGCGAGAGAGAGGGCAAAATCGAGAAAGGCAATGGCGCATCGACGGCGAACAAAGAGTAAAAGAGAGGAGCAACTTTGCTTGCGGGCAAAATTGAGAGCGACGGCGAGAGAGGCAGAGAGAGGAGCACCTGGGCTGGCCGGAGAAATGGGGTGACGCGTCGACGTCGAGCAAAGAGTGAGAGTGGAGGGCAGGCAGAGAGCCAGAGAGAAGAGGGCGAAACGAGCAGATGAGAGAGAAGGCCGTATGGGTAGGGATTAGATTTTAATTTGATTAGATTTGGGCAGGTCAAAATATATATTAATATATATATATATATATATAATATTTTCGGTAAATCGGTTATAATGTCGGTTTTCGGTAAATTACCGAAACCAAAAATTCTGAAAATTCACCAACCGAAACCGAACCGAACCGAACCGTTAATTTCGGTTTTCGGTAAACCGAAAACCGAGAATAACCGCCGGTTACGGATATTTACCGAAAACCGACAACTGAATTCTCAGCCCTAGAATTAAGAAGAATGTGTAAAAGATAATAAAATGATAGGATACACACTTTTTTTAGCACAAAAGATACACAATTTTTAAAAAGTTATTTTTTGCTATTTTTGGTCCTAGCAATTAATAGCAGGACAATTAAAAAAAAAGTGAACCACTAATAACGGGACGAATGGAGTAATATTCATTGTGGTTCGAAAACTCACAGACATCTAAGTTTAGTCCCAAAAATTAACGGACATGATCACAATCTCAATATTGGAACGGAGAGTGAGAGTTAATTTTGAACCATAAAATTTCAGGTTTGCAAATTAAAACTGGTATGAATTGATTAATTAAGGTCATCTTTCATTTTAAAGTCAACGGTAGTTTGCTCTTGTGCATATCACATGATCGTGTGAAGTTATCAGTACATAAGAAAATAAAATGCGATGAATATCCATAAGTTCAAGTATTTACTGCTCATATATAGTTATAAATCTATTTTTTGGTTCAAGCAGCCCCTAAACTATTTTACTGTTAGTTTGTATCAAATAGATTCTTGGACGTCAACACCATCAATTTTGACCTTTATTTACTTATGCGCAAGTTATCCAAACGAATTCTTACATTGATACAGATGATACCATTCAATGTGGGTGTGTTTATAACACCAAAAAATTAGTACATCGATCCATTTAAATTGAAATATATTTAGAAATCACATTTATGCGATTGAACTTGATTAAATTGATGATATCCAACTTAATTTGACTGGATTACACCTTTGTTGAAAAATGAGAAAATAAATTAGTAAAAAAACGAAATATTATGCTAATGATTTTCTTAATTCAAGTCCAAAGAGTAAAGGGTAAAGAAAGTTGATAAGATCCATAAAATATTGTAAACAATATATTTATATTGGTAAATATGCACCATATATAAACTTACCATATATAAAAGGATTTAATTAGGAAACTATTGATATACAAGATATAATTTTATTCTAATAATACTATTTTTTATGAATATATAATATTAAATTACGTTATTGTACTTAAATTATAAATATAATAGGGATATAATAGGAAAAGTAAATTTTTTAAAATAAGGCTATTTTTTAAAATTATAAATATAATAGGGATATAATATGCAAAATAAATTTTGTAAAACAAGATTCTTTCCATATTAGTATAGATTTGTTTCTCCAAAAACATCAAAAGGAATTTTTTTTTTCGAGTCCATCTATATTTGAGCGTTAGCAAAAATTATACTCACTTCATCCACCAAGAGTGTGGTTTGTGGTGGGTGACACAGGTTTTAAGAAAAGTAAGATAGATGTTATTTGAGTGGAGAAATGATCCATCATTTTGAATTTATGTGGGATTTAAAATACAAGAAAGTGTGTGGAGTCATTTTCTTTAATTGAAAAACTACACTCTTGATAGACGACGAAAAAAGAAATATGACCACACTATTTGTAGACGGAGAAATTATTTAATAGAAAGTAATACTGGAATATTATACTATTCACTGTACGTCGAAAACTTTTACAGACGTTTGTGCGACAGGTGACATCTAAGCTTAGTCCCAAAAATTAACGGACATGATCACAATCTCAATATTGGAACGAAAAATAAATCTCGGGCCATCTTTTATTTTAAAGTCAACGGGAGGTTGCTCTCGCGCGTGCATACCACATGACTCTGTGAAGTTATCAGTACATAACAAACTAAAATGTGAGCTTATAGAAAAAAAAAAACAAACTAAAATGTGAGAATACAGAGGACATTTCAATCGATGATCAATTGAATACAGTCATATATAGTTAAATATGAAAGAACAAACCCACAAGATTCGTACCAGCTCCATATCAATCAAATTAAAATAAGAGCACTAATTAAATTAGGGGAGGCAAACTAATTAATTTTTAATACTTGAAAGGTCGCGGGCTTTTTTCTAGGCAAGAAAGGTCGACAGCTTTGCTATCGAGATGGTTTGTTTGATTAATTATTAGTCAGACCAAGGCGTCCATTGACTTCAAAAGTCTAGTTTTAATGCATTTCTTTTTAGTATGGGACGACAGTTGTAATGGCTAATTAATAATTAATCTTAATTATGCAATTCGATTTGTCTAATTATACAACAGGTCATAGTTACTTGAATCATCCTACCAGCTCCATATTAATCAAATTAAAATAAGAGGCAAACTAATTAATTTTTACTAGATGAAAGGTCGACGACAGCTTTGCTATCGAGATGGTTTGTTTGATTAGTCAGACAAGGCGTCCATTGACTTTAAAAGTCTAGCTTTAATGCATTTGTTTTTAGTACGGGACGATATGGTCAATCAATAATTAATCTTAATTATGCAATTCGATTTGTCTAATTACAACAAGTCATAGTTACTTGAATCTAGGAACTAATTAAACGAATAATATAATCATCATGTACAGTACGTATATTGATATTAAGTTTGGCCGGGTATCCACCATATATCCCGAGCTAAGTGCATGTCTAATTAATTCTTGTGCGAAAATTTTGCATATGTTAAACGTTGACTAGGGATAAACGTCAACGATGCTCACTGTCATATTAGTCTTTGATAAATATGTTATTTTTAAAAGATAGAACTCTTTTCTTTTATCTAAAATCTAATTATTATTATTATTTCTTACCTAAATCGATTATGAAGTATTTTAGGTCTGTAGTCATGATTTATGAAGGGAGTATATAAATTAGTGATTGATAAATTAATTTCATAGCTTTTAAAGCATCTCATAAAAGATGATTAAAATGAATTTGCAATTTGGTGTAAGATATATGATTTTTGGTGTAGTTAAATTTATTGTTGATAACTACAATCTCCACTAAATTAAATTAAAGTTAAAGTAATACACAACACTTGATTTACTAACATATATTTTTCATCTAATTATTATAATATAGTGAACTAAATTAAAGTTTTATTTTGAATAATTCTGATTACATTTAAAAATATAAAGTAAAATAAAAAATATATACTAAAATTGAAAAAGAAATAGAGATAAAGGAAAAAAGTGTGAGAAATTAAACATGATACTTGAGACACTTTAGTAATTTTATACCTCTTATCATTATCTATAATATAAATTATTTAACTATATAGATACGAGAACTATCAACGAGATTGAAAAAATATATTTCAATATTATTTTAATTTAATCATTCAAAGAACAAAGTATTTATCATTTCTTCTATTGTTAATATTTCAATATTCAAATATTTTGTTGGTTAATCGTAATTGAAAATCTCAAATAAATATATTAATCAAATTAAATTATAGAAAACTTAGATTGAAGGATAATCTTAAGAGTTCTTCAGAGAACTCAAGATTAATTTCCTATGAAAAAATGGCAACAATTTATAGTTAAAATGTGTTGATTAGATGTTAGCAACAAAGGTCTTATACATGGACTAATGATAGAAATAATAAAGAATCAGAGATTATATTTTTTAATAGGAGTTTAAGAAAGCTTGAAGAACGCAATTTTTTATATTTACTCGATAAAAATTGGAAAATTTTGAGAATGAGAGAGGAAATATATGACTAGCTTGTTGTGGAACTGAAGATGAGAGAAAAAATTGATATGCATTTTAATATTCATACAATTCTTGGGTAGATGGGTGAATATGTGTTACTTCATAACGATTTTTCGATATGTGCATGATATGAGAATAGATGATATAATATGTTTAATAATAGAAAATAATAATTCTTAGGTCTGAGTATGCGTTCTTTCTTTGAAATGCGGGCGTAAGATGATGTAGAAGATTACAAGATAAATTGGATATTCAAAAGGCCACAATATATATAGCCTTATTAGATGTTTTACTACAACATTAATGGTACTAATTTGTTAACTTAGGAAGAGTGACGAAAATGTCTTATATATATGGTTAGAGCAATGGATTACAATTTACAAGACAACTTAAGAAGTGAATCCTAAAATGATCTTCTATAATAGTAGGCCCCTTCACTTCGGTAATAGGGGTTAATTAAATGCAGCCATCATAAGCAACTTTCTACCTTATAACTGGAACACCAGAATGTGTTCCATTTCTTGGTCGATAATCCAATTAATCTATAAAATATTTTTATAGATCATCTTTACCTATCATACAATTTTTAAAAATGTACATGAAATAGAATATATATTTAAATTATATATATATTTATTTCTTCTAAGGTCTATTATTTACACCTACTTGCTAATAATTTGTTGAAATTAATAGTCAAAATTAATAATGTTACTTTATTTTTTCTTCAAATATATTACTACTATTTATTATAAATTAATTGTTTTAAATAAGAGATTATACGTGCAAGACACGAAATCTCTTTGCTAGTTGCTGAAAAAGAGATACAAAAGTTTTATACTCCCTCCGTCCCGCCATAAGTGGCCACATGTTTTGCTTTTTGTCTCACAAAAAGCAAAACATGTGGCCACTTATTATGAGACGGAGGTAGTAGCATTTTCAATTTTGAGTTCACCGTGACGCGATTTTTAAATTTAATGTTACAATTACAAAAAAAAAAAAAAGGAATTTGTTACTCCAATAACTTCATCAAAGGGAAAATTTTCACTCGAGACAATCTGCGAGCTTTAACCTGACAAGGGAAAATTACAATAATTCCTGTGGCGTATTTAGTTTCATCTATCTATACTACAATTTGAAATCTCGTGTTGTACCTAATAATTCTTGTCCGATATACACTCCTAGCTAAATACTCATGAAAGAACAAACACAACCCCACAAGATTCGTATCAGATTAAAATAAGTGAAATAATTAAATTTGGTGAGGCTAACTAATTAATTAATTTATACAAGTTGAAAAGTCGACTGCTTTGGTATCGAGATGTGATCGTAAGGACGGTTTGTTTGATTTGTCGGCCCAAGGCGTCCATTGGCTCCAAAAGTCTCACACAAAAATCAATGTAAGATCCGCTCGAATTGCAAAAGTCCAGCTAAATTAATCTTTAGTATGGGAGGCCAGCTCTAATGGCTAATTAATCAATCCAATAAATTAAAATAATCTAAGCAATTCAATCCTATCATATTTTATCAATCACATTCTCTAAATAAAAAAAGACCTATATGTGAAAAAGAGAGACAAAAGTTTTTCAGCAGATTTTGTTTCTCCGATCGAGAAGGTCAGAGGATCCCCCACCAAAAAAAAAAAGAAGTCCGTATTAATTGAGCGTTTTGCAAAAATTATAAGTACTACTATTGATGACTGTGGCTCGACCGTTGGTGCGACAGGTGAGATATAAGTTTTGTCCCTAAAATTAACAGACGATAATAATCTCAATATCGGAAAATGAAAGTTCATTTTGAACCATAAAACCTCAGGTTTGCAAATTAAAACAGGTACTGTGAATTGATTAAGGTCATCTTAATTTTAGTTGAAACTCAACGTTGTATGCCCTGCACGTGAGTGTGAAGTTATCAGTACATAACTAAATAAAATGAGAGAATACCGGGGAAGAAAATTCAACGATGATCAGTTGAAGATTATGCCCATACTAGCTTAATTAAAATTCGAATAATCAACTTGACTGTATTATAATCACATAAACTACATCATTTCCACATTTAACGCCTTAATTAAAAATCCAAAATAGCCTAACTACCGGCCCTACCGTAAAACAATATTAATTCTGTTCTTTTTGTTGAATGCAGTACTGCTCGAATAGCCCTTCCCCAATAACACCAGTAATTTAAGTTTGAAAATAAGAATAATAATTAAATTCGAGCCCAAACATAAGGCTTGACATTTATTAAGATTTGGCATCTATATTGTAAATATTTCACATGCTTAGGTAAGATGTAAGTTTGCGAGTATATATATAGTATTTGTTTTCAGATTGATTTGTTGCAACGGTTAGGTTGTGAGTTGCAATCAATACGTATGATAGTAGTTTGTTTGTGTTAATAAACTCTTAACTACTTGCCATCGTATATAATACTACTATTTTTCATTTGTTATTTTGTCATTAATCATCATTACAGTCAACGGAGTAGTTGATCAGTATCATCAAGTTGTCTAAAATGGTTTTATTTTGGCAAAGCATATGAGAGATCGATAGCCTGAGAATAGAAATGAGAGAGAGAAGGGGGGGGGGGGGGGGGGGGGGGAGGAAATTAAAATGGTTTTATTTTGGACTCCGGCGTTATTAATTATTGATTAATTTAATTATGTACACAAGGAGAATGAGGTTATCTTTAAAATTTCACTAAAGTGATTGATTAATATTAATTAATTTAAAATTAACGGAAACTGTAATTTGACTAATTTAACCCTATTATATCTAGGACACCCTTTTGAAAAATACAACGGTTTTCTATTAAAATAATTGCTTTTAACTTCTAAGTGTTGTCTATTACTCCCTCCATCCCATTATTGTTGGCACGTTTCTTTTGGGCACGGGTATTAAGGAGAAGGGTGTTTAAAGGGTAAAAAGATAGAAAGTGGTGAAACCCACAACTTTTTGTGAGAGAAGGATATTTCCCAAAAAGGAAACAGGCCAACTTTCGTGGGACGGCCCAAAAAGAAATACAGGCCAACAATAATGGGACAGAGGGAGTACCATTTTTGTAGAGAGGGAGTACCATTTTTGTAGTAATGTTCAAGTGATAGTCCGCCTAACACTAGAATAGTCTAACACTATATTAAGAAGGTTTTTAAATTTATTTTGATGTCATATTCTTGTATATGTGTTTGTGGTGAGTCACCGCAACCACTTCCACCTAATATATATAAATATAGTCCTATAATAGTAGTTTTTGTTTAAGTTAATATCAGCATATATTCGCAACTTGCCAGACATATTGTATATTAGTATATTGTGTAGTCTACTGCGACTCTTTGTTACATGGTCATTAAATTAGTGCAGAAATCATCCATCATTATGTAGCCGAGCAGTTGAATATATTGAATTAATGTACAAATCGTTAATTTTCTTTTTGAGATAATTAATGTAAAATTATGAACTACGTATATGACTTAATTTGGAATGTTGACCTCACCTTTAAAACGTAAAACATAAATACTCAATCAACTAAAATTTTCCGGCCAGCGAAAAATCTACTGAAACAAAAATGGCTGATGCAGCAGTGGAATTCCTTCTGAATAACCTAAAGGATCTACTGCGGTACCACTCGCATCTGATCACAGACACGAAGAGCCAGATCGAGAATCTGGAGAGAAATCTGCGAGTGTTCAACGGGTTTCTCAAGGACTCGGTGAAGAAGCGGAGAAAAGATGAGCGCACGCAAGCGCTGGTTCGGAACATCCGTGATGTTGTTTACGAGGTTGAAGATATAATCGACGCCTTTGTCACCCAGGCCACCGGGATCAGGGCCCAGAATTACTTCATCAGAGCTTTTAAGTCTCCGGTCAATCTCCACAGCATCGGCAAAAAGGTGGAGGAGGTCACTAAGCAGGTAGAGCAGAACAAGATTGACTTTGCTAGTCTCACCGTCGCCGACGAAGACAAATACGAAAAAACTGAGGTTATCTTTCCCCCCTTAATAAATTTTTTCTTATATTTAATTGTACCTGCTGAAAATTTACTTGGATTTTTAATTTACAGACAGAATTATTTTAATCATGCATGTCATTCACCATAATAATTAATGTACTATGAGGAATTTTAATTTTAATTTTAATTTTTAAATATTTATCGAATTATATTATTTAATTTCCTCTTATGTATATAGTTATTATAAGATAAATTTCTGCCTTTTTCGAGCCCTACAGGTTGGTTACAACTTAATTTAGAATGCCCCAGTACTCAATATAATAGATGCAATTTTCGGCAAAATAACTTCTTTGGGGAAAAAATTAGTCATTTTTCAAATCAAACTAGTAAGTAGCCCGTCATAATTCGACGGAAAATAACTTTATGTTTTAATTTATATGTATATATTTAAAAAATAATTTTATATCTTATTTAGAAGTTGTAATATTGTTTGAGTTAATTATTAATCAATCTTAGAAAATTAATTTTATTTCATGTATCTAAATTTATAATTAGGAATGACAATGAATCGGGTACTTCCTCCCATTGATGGATCGAACAAGTATTTGCGTATATAATGTTCTAAATGTCGATGTCCGAGGAGTTATGTCGATAGATTGTAAAAAGCTCACTTTCGGCCCTAGAGAAGTAGCAACTTGAATCTGAACTTGGTTACACATCACCTGTCTAGCGTCTCACTCATTCATTAAGTATTTTCTAAATCTAAATTTGTTTACAATTTTTTCTGCATGTTCTCGTCCTAATCTCAGTTAAAATACTAACTTTACTGTACAAACTCGTCTCAAATCCGTTGGATAATACTCGATAAAAATATGAACACTACAAGTAATATTAATTAAAATTAATTAGTAAAAATCCTTCTTTCTATGTTATTTGAACAGTCTCGTTGGTTTATGCTAAATTACTAGATAAAAATCTGTAGAACATAGTTAATATTAATTAAAATTAGTAAAAATCCTTCTTTTTAAGTCTATTTGAACCGTCTAGTTGGTTCATGCTAAATCGATATTCCTAATCTTTGCCAAAATACCGAAAAAGATATGTTTACATCTTCAAGTTTTTTTGTTCTTTTTTAGCGCTATCTATCCCATATTTGATTCAATGTATATATTTTCTAGCAAGCACTAATCGAAGGTTTTAGAAAATCATGCATGAAAAATAAAAAGAATTCCATGTAGACATGTTGATTAAATATATTTATTTAGTTTTCATATGGATTTTCATTTACAGATTTTCTATTGGCCTCTTAAATATGCTAATTTGTTTTTTCAAAATTTGTCTGTAACTTTAAATTTAATTATTAGCGCTACTTACAAATTAACTTAAAAAATAATTTTATTTTTAATATCTAAACATAATTGAGAATGACAATTCCTCTAATATGTAATTTAGTGTCATAATATGACACATAAAAGTCTATTAGAAATCAATAGCATAAATAGATCAATAATACAACATTTAAGATATAGTTTATTAGAAGTTAATGACATTATACACAGAAAGATAATTACAAATAGATTACAGATTTTAATTAAATACATATATAATGAATATAATAATCATAATGATAGATTCGAATTAGAATATATGAATATAAATTAATATTGCATAAATTATCAGAAAAGGAAAATCGGAATGGAGCACTGAGGAGGGAGCTCCGTTTATTTTCCAATTAGTAATAGATGTGAAAAGGACTAATTTGCCCCTTCATCTATAGCTTACGACCAATTTCCAATGTGACTTAATTTTTTTTTTTAAAAATCGATTTTTTATTTTAATTTCAACTTGAATTTTACTTTAACGAGAAATTACAAAAATGCCTTAAATTTGGCGCAAAAATAAAACTGTCAAAACTCTATTTTTATATATTAATAGATTTGTTTTAGCCAAGATAAATGGCGATTTCAAACATTTTGCTCTTCTTGCCCGCCCTATATGTAACATTATAAAATCATGCCATACTATTTTAATTCGATCGATCGGATCAGTTATGTTACCACTTTAAATATGAAAAGATCTATCTTGAACATACTATACAGTATGTGTATATATAGTTGGAAAGAACACAAACATCTATGAAAACGACAGTCCTTTAAAATAAACGAGCAATTCTTTTTATGTACTCTGGAAAATCAAACATCAATTGCTAAGCGAAGAATTCATTGGATGTACCGAATGTGGAATTTCACTGTATATTATGTGCGTGCTTAAATAAGTCTTATGTAATTTTGGGTGCATAAATTAACTGTGTGTCTATACATGTCTGAACAGACTCGGCCGCCGGCAAGACCGAAAGATGTGGTAGGATTCGTAGAGGTGAGGGAAGACCTAAAAAAGCGTCTGACTAAAGAAACCGACTATCTAGATGTGATTTCTCTCACTGGTATGTTTGGACTTGGCAAGACGACGGTGGCATGGAACGTTTTCAATGATACAGAAATCTTACACGCGTTCCCTAAACGCATATGGCTTTCCATTTCTGAAGAATTCTCAAACAAGAATATCTTTCTAGCCATACTCAAAGAGTTCACTGATCTAACCAAGGATCTACGCGAAAGGGAGGATGAGGAATTAGCCAGAATGGCTGCTGATTATCTCGAGAACACAAAATTCCTGATCGTCATGGATGATGTCTGGTATACAACAGATTGGGACAGGCTTAAACGTGCTCTGCCGGAAAACAAGATGGGTAAAGTCCTGATCACCAGCCGTGAAGAGGATGTGGGCAAGTATGCCAGTAGCCAGAGAGATATCCACAAGCTGCGTTTCTTTGATCAAAATGAAAGTTGGGAGCTGTTCCGGATGGAGGCACTTGGCAAGCTGGAGTGCCCTCCTGATTTGGAAGATGTTGGGCACATAATTGCAAAAGGTTGTAAAGGTCTGCCGCTTGCAATAGTAGTCATCGGAGGCATCCTCGCCACAAAGTTTTCAGCCTCTAATATAAGTGCAACGAGAAAAGCGTGGGAAAAGGTGTCCACACGGGTGAGTGAGCATTTCAGTGAGGACCCGGGAGATCGCATGAAGAAGTTCATCTCTTTGAGTTATGACAAATTACCTTACCACTTGCGTGCATGCTTTCTTTATTTGGGTATGTTCCCTGAAGACTATGAGATTCCCGCGTCAAAATTGATTTGCATGTGGATTGGAGAAGGATTTGTACAACAAAACAATGCTTATAGCAGCTTGGAGGAAACTGCAGAAAAGTATTTGGAGGAGCTTATCAACAGAAACTTGGTCAGAATTGAGAAGATGAAGCCTGATGGTAAGGTCAAAACTTGCCGAATTCATGATAGTTTACGTGATTTCTGCAGAAAAGAAGCTGGAAATGAAAAGGAAAATTTCCTCCAAGAAATCAAGTCTAATGGAGGAGTTTTTACACCTAAAATTTCCGAATTACACAATTATCGTCGTCTTTCTATTCATTCCAATTGCTTGAACTTCATATCTTCAAAGCCTTTTGGTCACCGTGTCCGCTCATTTGTTTATTTTTCCAATGTTGAATTTCCCCTACCACAAGCGTACAGTTCAGCCATCCCTGCAGCTTTCAAATTGCTCAGAGTTTTAGATGTCAAACCCATCAGGTTTACCAAAATTCACAATGACATGTACCATTTGATTCATTTGAGGTACATCGTTTTGTCCTTCAATTTGTCAATTCTTTCTCCAAACTTCAGCCAGCTTTGGAATATACAGACTCTGGTAGTTGACACGACATCTCGTACACTAGAAGTTAAAGCAGATCTGTGGAAAATGAATCAGTTGAGGCATTTTAAGACAAATGCATCGGCTATCTTGCCCAAGCCAAGTAAAAGTAGCAAACACGGGGCGGAGCTTCAAACACTGGGTACAATCTCGGTAGATAGTTGCACGACCGAACTT
Organism: Agastache rugosa; assembly: GCA_031470985.1. Classification (NCBI taxonomy): domain Eukaryota; kingdom Viridiplantae; phylum Streptophyta; class Magnoliopsida; order Lamiales; family Lamiaceae; genus Agastache; species Agastache rugosa. The sequence continues at coordinate 33,012,888 of CM062605.1, forward strand.
TTGGAACGGACTGGCAATTTGAAGAAACTGGGCATTCGTGGGCGACTTGCCTTGCTTCTAGAAGGGAAGGTTGGATCTTTTGACAGTTTGGGAAAGCTGAGAAATCTTGAGAGGTTGAAACTAATAAACGATGTATATTCTAGCCCAGCTTCCGACGGCCAACTGCATGGCCTTCCTCAACCTTATCAGTTCCCATCTAAACTCAGGACTCTTACACTATCTGCTACTTCCCTCAGTTGGAATTGTATGTCAAACCTTGGATTGCTGGAGAATCTGGAGGTGCTGAAGTTGAAAGACGAAGCATTTGTGGGGAGGACTTGGGAGGCAGCTGATGGAGGTTTTCGCCGTCTTGAATTCTTGCACATTGAGAAAACGGATTTAGTAGTTTGGAAGGCTTCATCTCATCATTTCCCTAGACTTAGAGGCCTTGTGCTGAGGAATTGTGAGGAACTTCTTGGAATTCCTATTGAAATGGCTAACATACCAAGCCTCCAAATGTTGGAGTTGCACATCTGTAATTCTGCAGCTGCCTCTGCCAGGAATATTCAAGAGGTGAAGAAAAAGGAACACACTCCAAGCGGTACAGTATTCAACATCTCCATTTTCCCTCCTAATGGATGAACACAACCACCTTGATTTATCTTGACAGGTTAGCTTTGATAAATACAGTCTTCATCTCATTTATGAATTTTGCAATTTATTTATTAAAAATGAAATGTTTATATATGCTGCAAACATGTTTTTCATGTTTTAATTTATGTAGATGTGGCGCATTTAAACATTCTTTTTTCACCTCGAAGATTTCGATATCAATGAGGACTAACGATCGACTGGTGTTGTTTGCACTTTGCAGGCGTACCATGCAAAAGCTAGCTTGCTTTGCTTTGAATAACTCCTTCCGAAATTGTTGAAGCGATCTATTGTATGTCGCTAGAATAAATGCTGCAGTATTTGATTCTGTTCATTGTGCTGAAGCTGAACTCGCAAAACATTGCACTGTTGTATTTTATAATCCTTTGTTTGTTCTGCCCTATTGTGTAATTTGTATCCCTCTTTGTCACGCTATGCCTGTATCAGATAATCAATTCTTCCATCTTGTTATATTTTGTCTTTCAAGTCTTAATATTTCCATGGTATTTCGTACCTACTTATATTTATTCAAACTTCATTCCAGTTTGTCTTATATACTCTAAACTAGCAAAAATTATCCTTCACTTCTCCTTTAATTTTGTCTTCTTTCTTCTTTTTCTTTATGATTTTCGAATTGCGGAAATTGCGGTCTTGTAGTCTTCTTTACCACCTTATTTGAAATCGCCGGCCACAAATTGTGATTTTTTTTTTATCAAACATTACAAGAAATTTTAAAGGCTACGTAACGGTGGACTTGAACCTGTGAACTTTGGGCCGGACATTAACCACTCTACCACTAAGCTAACACATACACACACAAATTGTGGTTTTGAGTTGTGCTTGATGCCCGCATGTGACAATTGTCCACTTTCTGACATTTTTCCATTTTATTTTCTCTATTATATCTTACCGATTTCCATGATTATTTCACTGAATACACATCGACAATGTGCGCTTAGATTAATGTAGAGCCTATCTCTAAAAAACAAAACAAAACAAAACAAAATATGTAGAGCCTAGAATGGAATTCAAATCACAAATTCTCAAGAAATTTTTTGTACGGGACAAATTAATTAAAAATGTATAAATTTTTATGATAGAAGTTATTTAAAGACAGATCATTCTAAACGATTGAAAAATTGCAAATCAGATTAAATTAGTTAACTTATGTCTCGATCGAAGGTAGATTTGATACTGAAGGTGAAGACCATAAAACTAGAGATTAGACAGGCAAATAGCGGCATAGCGGGCTGATGCCAAGGTGATATAGACTGATATGTTAATATTATTATTTAAATATATTAATAATGTCTTTAAAAGGTAAACTATTATTTTTCTAAAAGTATACAATATTGTAATTCCATTATTTTCTTATGGAGTAACTAATTATGAGGTACTTTGATTACATATCAATAATTATATATTTTACTAGCAAAAGAATCTAGCATTATTATTAAGCTCATACGTATTTCTTTCTTTAGCTTGTATTAGTATATCTGGGTAAACGACTACAATTTGTTTTTTATGTAGTCCGCTCTACCAGTAATATTATAGGTGTCAAGTTTCAATTGTATATTATTTTCAGTCTGGCGGATTATTATTGTTATTATTATTAAAACAATATTATTGATAATTGATGATAAAGAAAGAAGCGGTAATTTTGTACCTAACTGAGAAATGAATGAGCCATCACTGAAGTTCGATTGTCAACAGAAAGATAAAATCTAGAGAGAGAGAGTAAGCTGCTGAAATGGCGGACGCAGCAGTGGAATCCCTGATTGAATACCTTTATCAGGTTCAGACTCACCACGCTGATTTGATCATCTATGCCAAAGATCTCGTCGACATCGACAAGTTGGAGAACGATCTGCGCCTCTTCAGAGCCTTTCTGGCGGACTCTTCCGACAAGCGGAGTCGGGAGTTGGAGGGCGTGCGGCGGCAGATACGCAACGTCGTTTATGAGGTGGAGGACATCATCAACGCCTCCATGACGCAGGCAGCAGAAGCCGACACCAAATACTACTTCCTCAGAGCTTTCCAGACGCCGGAGAAGCTGAAGAGCATCCGCCGACAGCTCGACTCCATCTGCGCCGACATCAGAGAAAGCTACGGCTACACGACTAGGGTTGACTTTCCCTTTCTCAGCATCGGAGAGGAAGAGTCCAAATCATCCCAGGTAAAGTAATTTTTCTCCAACTCTTTCTTCATTTGTATATTATCCTGATCGATTTATTGTATATATGCTGTTAAATTTATTGGCATTCCTTATATGCGGTTTCAGGGCTCTTACCGATTAAATTAATTACACCGATTCATATATGTATTTGTTAGCTCCTTGATTGGAACTTTTACCGATAAATGTATCTATGGATTTTTAGACCTCATCACATATTTTGGCTAAAAAAAATCTGATGGCATAATTAGTTCAGTAAGCATACCTACTAATACTCTTATGTATGGGAAAATACAGAGTGAGTGTTTGTATAATTTAGTAAGAACAGAACCATATATATGTATAGTAATCCATCACAACCCAAATTTGGAAATCTTGATTTTTATAAGATCCGATTAATCATATGAATTAGACTTTTTTTGACAGTATATCAATTAGATATTACATATTGTTAGTTGTCACTGTGAATTTCCTTAAAATTTGGTATTCTGAATAAGCAAATTTCATTGTGAAATCCTTCTATTTCAAAATCATCACCATGTTAATTTGATGTTTCCTTCCAACATTTTCCTTGATTCTGGAACTTATTTTACCAGGCTCCGCCAGAAAAACTAGTCAATGTGGTGGGTATTGAAGATGAGGCAGAAAAACTAATAAAATATCTCACTGAAGAGACTCCACAGCTTGATATTTTGACTGTCATTGGTGTGGCTGGCCTGGGAAAGACAACACTGGCATGGAAGGTTTTTGGCGATTCAGCAATCAAATACGAATTTCCCACGCGCATATGGATTTATGTCTCCCAACAGTTCACTAAGAAGGATATATTCCTTTCCATTCTCAGAGAGTTCATGAGGCTCACTGAGGACGTATATGGAAAGAGTGATGAGGAGCTGGCGGCACTAGTTGCTGGTCATCTAGATACAAGAAAATTCTTGATAGTCATGGATGACGTGTGGAGACCCGAGGACTGGGAGAAGCTTCAAATTGCTATCCCAAAGAGTAACAAAATGGGTAAAGTGTTGATAACTAGTCGGTTTGAGGAAGTTGCAAACTTTGCTAATCCTGACCGATGTCCCCTTAAGTTGCGTTTCTTAGAACCAAATGAGAGTTGGTTACTATTCCAACAGGAGGTTTTTAATAATTGTGAATGCCCTTCTGAATTGAAAGATGTTGGAGAACTTATTGCAGGGCAATGTCACGGGCTTCCACTTGCAATAATGGTCATAGCTGGCATGCTTGTCGAGAAGTTTTCAGCACCAGGTGATACAAGTTCAAGAGCTAAAGCATGGATGGAAGTGTCCGAGATCTTGGGTGCATATCGTGAGAAGCACCCACTGGATCTCTTAAGAAAAGCAATATCATTGAGTTATGATAAGTTGTCTTATCATCTGAGAGACTGCTTTATCTATCTGGCGATCCTCCCAGAAGACTATGAGATCCCAGTGCAGAAGTTGGTCTATATGTGGATCGCAGAAGGACTCATACAACAAAAGGTTGGCAATAGCCTTGAGGAAATTGCACAAAGTTATTTGGAGGATCTCATCATCAGGAACTTAGTTAAAATTGACAGGATCAACTGTAGCGGTAAAGTTAAGACATGTCGCATGCATGACATGATACGTGATTTGTGCAAAAGTGAAGCTAGCGAAAGGGACAATTTTCTTCAAGAGATGACCAAGTGCGGAGATGGAATTTTTAAACCTATGGTTTCTGAAGTTCAGAACTATCATCGTCTCTGTGTTCACTCTGATACAGATACCCTAGACTTTCTCTCTTCAAAGCCCTATGGTCCTCGCATCCGCTCATTTGTTTGTTTCTCCAGGGATGAAATCAACTTGCCCCCACGAAACATTTCAGCAATCCCCTTAGCTTTTAAGGTTCTTAAAGTTTTGGAAGCCAAGCCCATCAGATTCACTAAAGTTCCTAGAAGTCTTTACCAATTGATTCATTTGAAGTACATCACCATATCCTTCAATTTATCTATTCTTCCTGCAGCATTCTCCAAACTTTGGAACCTACAAACTCTTATAGTAAACACAACTTCTTATACCCTTGAAGTCAAATCAGATATTATGAAGATGATTCAATTAAGGCACTTCAAGACGAATGCATCGGCTACTTTGCCAAATACTGGGAAGGAAGAGAGTGAAAAGCTCCAAACACTCGGTACAATTTCACCCCAAAGTTGCACTGAAGAAGTTTTCAAAAGGGCTCCTAATTTGAAGAAATTAGGCATTCGCGGACAGTTAGTCTTGCTTCTGAGTGGCAAGAATGCATCATTTGGTAGTCTGAGAAAGTTGCTTAATCTTGAGAAGCTCAAGCTACTAAATGGTGTATTTTATAGTATTGCCGAAGCTCAATTTCCTAGACTTCCTCCAGCCTCTGAATTCCCACCCAAGCTGAGAAGCCTGACATTATCCAACACTTTTGTGGAATGGAGTGATATGCCTATTCTAGGATCACTGGAGAACCTCGAGGTGCTCAAGCTAAAAGATTATGCATTTGTGGGTAAGGACTGGGTAGCAGCTGATGGTGGTTTTTGCAAGCTAAAAGTCTTGCATATTGGATGCACAAATTTAACTAATTGGAAAGCCTCAAGCCATCACTTCCCAAGACTTGGATGCCTTGAGCTGCGCAACTGCGAGGAACTTCGTGAAGTTCCAATTGGGCTGGCTGACATACCAAGCTTCCAAATCTTGGACTTGTACCGTACAACAACTGCAGCTGCCTCTGCGAAGAAAGTTGAGGAGGCAAAGAAGTCTTCCATAGCCAATACATTCAGGCTCTCCGTTTTTCCTCCCCATGAATAGTCATCCTTCATTCTGGCCAGGTACATAGAATTTTCGAATCGTCCTTCTTTGCAAGTTTACTTTATAAGTTAGTTCCTTACATAAGTTGTTTTGCTTCCCCAATATTCTGACTGCATTAAAATATAGGCAGTCAATCTGTTCATTAAACTTACTACCAAAAACTGATGTTCATCGTGCTATGAGAACTACTTATTGGTGATGAGAAACCAAAATCTACACAAGGAAAATATATATACATAAAACAACTTGCTTTTGAAAGCATGAAATACCGAGGAACTATGATTCTGAGAAAGGAGAGATTTCCAGCATACGCGCGCGCACTCACAAATATATTTATCTGTTGATTGACATCTAACTAGCACCACACATTTAAAGAGTCGTGATTGAGAAAATCCCCTAGTTGATTATTGCAAAATAGGCTAGGAAAACAAAGAATGTTTGTATTATACAGGATGCATTTCACATTTAAGAAGAACATATATATGAGATGATTTACAAAGTCATGTATGTACTTCAAATAATTATTGTTGTACAGTAAAACCTCTATAAATTAATAACCTTGGGACCATGAAATTTTATTAATTTAGAGAGATATTAATATATCGATAAATTTAAAATTTATTAATTAAAAGAGTCATTTTTTTAATTCAGCAAATTTATTGTGTTCCTATGTTTTGAAAATAAATGAATTCATATATGTTTCATTGAATATATTCATGTATCACCCAATTCTTTATAACTAATTAAATATATTCATTTAGATATTGATTCATTTTATCTAATTAAATATATTCATGTATCTATTAATTCATTGTAATTGATTAAATATTATAACTAATTAAATATATTTATGCATGATAAATGAAAAAATTACTCTCTCCGTCCACAATAAATTTGCCACATTATGGATGGCACGGGTTTTAATAATTTGTTGGTTGATTGTATTGTGAGTGGAATAAGATCTCACTTTTATATAGTTTTAAATTGTGTTGTGAGTGGAAAAGTAAGTGAGGTGTGTAGGGTCTATTACTATAAATAGATGTGACAAATTTGTTGTGGACAGACCAAAAAAAGAAAATTATACTTTTATATAGTTATAATTGTTTTGTGAGTGAAAAGTAGGTGAGGTGTGTGGGATCTATTACTATAGATGGATGTGGCAAATTTGTTGTGGACGGACCAAAAAAGAAAATTATGGCAAATTTATCGTGGACGGAGGGAGTACTAAATACATCTCAATATGGAAAAAAAAAATCATACCCAACCATGGCTTCTCATCTAAAAAGTATCCCAAAATCATTCATGACTGATCAAATGCGTAAAGCATTATGTGAGTATAAGAGAGACCACCCGACAACTAGAGAGCTCATCACCGGAACTTTTGAGTGCAATTAGAAAAGTTAGAGATGAAATCCTAATTAGATTTAAATTTTAAGAAAAAACGGATAACAATAAATTCATATTTTAGCAAATTACCATAATATTCATAATTGTAATATTTAAGAATTATTAATTTATAGTACTGATGGGACCTATCTATTACTAATACGAAAATAAAGTTGTCCCCTTCACGGTGCTCCGTTCAGATTTTCCTTTATTTTGGTAATTTGTCTAATTTTAATTCATATATATATTCTAATTTTTATTTTTATTAATTTCATATTCTTGAAATATCACATGTTTATCTATTAATCACATCTCATATTTATTTTTCCCTCTATTTAATTAATTTCTTCTATTATACATATTAAAATAATAACAATTTCGGAATGCATTAATTATATATATTTTTTGAGAAATTTATTCTGTCTAATATTAAATTGATCAGTAATTAAATTATCAAATGAATAGTTTAGTTTTAATATCAAAGTTGAGAATCTTTCTTTTTTTTTTTCTTCTAGAATTAAAATATTTGATTTTGTGAAACTTGAAGATGTAAACTTTTTTTTTCCGCATTTTGGCAAAGATTAGAAATATCGATTTAACATGAACTAACAAGACGGTTCAATATACTTAAAAAGAAGGATTTTAAAATCACTATTTTAACCGAGATTAGGACGAACATGTAGAAAAATTCTAAACAAATTTAGATTTAGAAAATACATAATGAATGAGTATACCCGATCCATTATCATTCCTAATTATAAATTTGATACGTGAAATAATTAATTTTCTATGTTTGATTAATAATTAACGCGAACAATATCACAACTTTTAAATAAGATATAAAATTATTTTTAAAATATATATACATATAAATTAAAACATAAAGTTATTTCCCGTCGAGTCTCCAAAAATTTATTATTTTATTATCCTATTAAATTTAATGATTTTTTACATTGGCCCAAGTCGGAACCAGAGAAATTTATTATATTAGAGAGTTTATTAATTTATGGGTTAATGGCCTGTAAATTTCTCAACTTTCAACAATTTCTGGTTTTGCTCTCCACTTAAAGATTCTACCTGTAAATTTCTCAACTTTCAGCAATTTCTGATTTTGCTCTCCACCTAAAGATTTTGCCTGTAAATCCTCAACTTTCAATTGTTTCTGATTTTGCTCCAGCGATGGGATCCGGCAAGAATAGTTTTTGAAAATTTATAGATGTGGCTTAAATTAATCTATGTGGCACTCTCGTGGCATATATGTAAATTAAAAAAATTAAAAAATATTTCATGTCATCATCCCCACACCTCTCTCAGTCTCGTTCTCCCCTGCTTTATTTCATTCTCGTAGAGATAATTCAACCGAGAAAATACAGATCATGCGCAAGATTGTATGAGTGTAAGTAGGATTTAAAATTCTTGTTATTTTATGGGTGCCTACTAGCGCATGATCTGTATTTTCCCGGTTGAATTATCTCTACGAGAATGAAAGAAAGCAGGGGAGAACGAGACTGAGAGAGGGGGGATGATGACATTAAATATTTTTTATTTTTTTAATATACATATATGCCATGAGAGTGTCACATAGATTAATTTAAGTCACGTCTATAAATTTCCAAAACTATTCTTACCGGATCCCATCGCTGGAAGAAAAATCAGAAACAATTGAAAGTTGAGGAATTTACTGGCAAAATCTTTAGTTGGAGAGCAAAACCAGAAATTTATGAAAGTTAAGGAATTTATAGGCAGAATTCTTAGGTGGAGAGCAAAATCAGAAATTACTGAAAGTTGAGGAATTTACAGGCCATTGCCCCTTAATTTATAAACTATTAATTTATAGAAGTTTTACGGTAGTATTATATATCAGGGGATGGTAGTTACTCCTTGGAAATAATAACTATGTCATCAATGAGCAATTTCTTATAAGAAAACGATGTATTTTGAATTAATTAATGTCTTAATTGCTTGATCGATAATGTTACATTGTTGATTAACTATCACGCTCATTAGTTTTTGAACATTGTTCAGATATCCAGACTTAGTCGTCCGATTATGATACTTGAAGGATCCGAGAGTTAGTGGAAGTACTCGAGATATATTATTACAGTTATATATTTCTATGTTTGTAATAAATAATAATTTGAATTTGTTACTTACTTGAGTCGGCTGATCATTGTGGATATTTTTTCTTAAAAATTAGCAGTAGTAGTCTAATGTTAAAGGATGATGTTGTTTTTTCTTCTTCTTGATTTTGTAATGATTTCAGTTACTCCATAATCACAAGTACAATAAAAGTCATTTTAGTTTGCAATGAGATTATAGTAGACAACTTCACTACTTGAGTGTCTATTTTACTTTCTCTAATGCATTAAATATATTTACTTGTGGAAATATGAAGAGAATTATAAGTATAGGATGGATTAGTATTATTTGAAATAATTGAAATCGAAGAAAGATATTTACATCAAACACTATATAGATATATGGCATAATTATCACTTAAATAATCTATATATATATATAAACAAAACCAAGAGTAAACAAATTTTCTCCCCTAAACTTCTTGATATCTATGTTTTCTTTTTTCGCTTTGTATTTTGCAAAAGTTTTTCTGACTACTACTTTTATGAGAGGCAAAACGTTCCTACTAGAGAAGACTACTTTTTCATCAAAAGGAGTAGGATCAATGCAATAAAAATACTTTCTTCCATAACACAACTAAAATTAAAAGAAAAAAAATATCATTATTATTGAAGCCATATTTTGAATCACAAATTTAAAATGGTGAGTCTCTTTCTTCACTCAAATACTAACATCTACCTTAACCATCCAGTTTTCTGAAATATCCTAAAAACTCAGTTTTCATCTACCTAAAGGAGTTGAAAACAGTAGTACCTCCCATTTTTTGGAAATACCCTAAAAACTACAAGATGTGCTTAAAAGGAGTTAAACAAAGTATCTCCCATATAAAATAGAAGATGTTTACCATCAAACCACAACAAATAATTAGTCATTTCTCAACATTTATTATTATTATAGCAACTATGAATATTATAAAAGCATATTTAAATCTCAATCTTAGCCATCAATCTCTCTTATATTCGATTCTCAATTAAATTTGTATTATATTATATTTATATTATATATTTTCACTTAATAAATACATAAAATAAAATATATTATAAATTTTCATGTGTATTTTTTAAAAAAATTTAGTTTTAAAATTATAAAGTTATGAATAATTTATATTTAATCATATAACTAATAATTTTATTTATTTATTTATTTATCAAACTATTCAACCATGATTGAATGGTTTGAACCAATCAAACCATGATTCGAATGCCTTGCCGGTTCGATCTCCGGTCAGATTTTGAAAACACATTGGTTAGATGTGAAAAGAAGTCAAGATTCCAACTCTGCGTGCGTATGTGTGTATACGATACAATTTAATATAGTATTTGTATATCTTTTAATTTTTCTTTGTAGGTAAATGGAGACGGACAGCTCTATTATTGATTTTTTTTTTTTTGAGAAGTATTATTGATTATTATTATCTCAGCCATAAGTGGATCGAATTCCCGATCTAGCCCAGAGAGAGAGAGAGAGAGATCAGTAATGGCGTATGCTGCTGTGATTTCGGTTAAGCAGACCATAAAGAGCCTTCTTCTGAAAGGTTCCGACTTCAACAAGGAGGAGGAGTTGAAATCCATCCAAGCTGGCCTTTGTTCCGTGCAATCAATTCTGGAATCTGTCAGTTCTCTGGAAGGCGGTGAGAGAGACGACGCTCCCCGGAAAGAAATCAAAGCTTTAGCATCTAAACTTGAAGATCTGATTACATCCCAATCATCAGATCGATCTGAAAGCTCTAGAGATGTGAGCTTGAGTTTGAATTTGACTCCGACATGGTCTCAAGAATTGGTCCAAGTCAAACAACAACTAATTAACCATGCCCAAACCTTGAAGATGGAGAAACGCCGCCAGCAATCGAGCCAAGACGAAGACGAGGACGAGGAGCAACCGATCGACTCGTTTGGTCCGATGAGAAGGAACAACGAGATGGTGGGACTGGTTAGCGAGCTAATCCAAATCCAAAGCTGGCTTTTGCATGACTCGGCGCAGCTGGATGTCATCCCAATCGTCGGAAGGTCAGGCATCGGTAAGACTACTCTTGCCAGAAATATTTATGAAAACGAACACGTTTCGAGCAGATTTAGCCAAAAGTTCTTCGTCACCGTAGGCCAAAGATACGAGTTGAAAGAGTTTCTCCTATTTCTCATCGATCAGATGAATATCAATATTCCTGACATCCAACTGAAAAATGATAAGCAAATTGGTGTGTACCTACACCAGTTTTTAGTTGGTAGGAAGTATCTGATTGTGTTGGATGATGTTCGGAATAGTGAGGCATGGAAGAAGCTCAAGAACTTATTTCCAGATGATAGAAAAAGTGGCAGCCGTATAATTCTGACAACTACACGGCAAGACCTTGCTTGTAGTGCTTGCACCAACAATAATTTCCTCTCGGTCCCTTTACTAAACGATGATCAAAGCTGGACTCTGCTGAAGCAAATGACATTTAGCAGTGAAGCGAATTGCCCCTTCAGCCTTGAGAAGTTTGGTCGGAAGATCGCCAAGAACTGCGATGGGCTTCCTCGTGCAATTCGCTTCACTGCCAACTCCCTACGCAGGAACACAACGGTGGAACACTGGAGCAGAGCTTCAGAAGATACATTTCTACAGTCCACCGCTAGGGACGACACGACCTTCTTAGAGGCGTACAAGCAGTTGCCTCCACATTTGCAGGAATGCTTTCTGTATATGGGAGTGTTTCCACCAAGCCACGACATCCCCACCTCCAAACTCCTCAAACTCTGGCTTGCCGAGGGACTTGTTCGTCCAGAAGAAGGTAATAACAAGTCCTTAGAAGAAACTGCCCGCGCCTATCTGGATGATCTCGTTTCCAGAAATCTCGTGTCGGTCTGCAAGCAGAGTTCCAGAGGAAGAACAAAATCCTGCAGGATCCATTTCCTCGACCGGAACGTGTGCATTGGTGAAGCTAAGCGAGAGAAGTTTTTCCATGTCATCAGCAAGTACGATGATGGTCTTGAAGGAGGAGGCCTAGAGAGCCAGTCCCGTCTGTGCATCCTCAATAACATTGTATTAGCCCTCAAAGACGTGCATAACGCAATCGAAGAACACACTCCAGAGGCGCTCTCTCTTCTCTGTGTCGGTCCACAGCATCAACACTGGTTGCCTTTGTGCTTGAATTCCAGAATGCTCAAGGTGTTGGATGCGCTCACACTCCGCTTTCACGAGTTCCCACTCGAGGTACTTCAACTCCGTGAGCTCAAGTACCTTGCCATCACATGTGATGGAATTGTCCCTCCATCCGTATTACGACTTCAGAATCTTCAAGTCCTGATCGTCCGCCGATATCAGAGAGTCAAATTCTCCGACACTCCGCCTGTTTATCTGCCTAGAGAGATCTGGGCTTTGGGGAAGCTGAAGCACCTCGAGTGCATGGGATTTGAGCTGCCAGATCCTTGCAACGATTCTCTCATCCTAGAAGAGCTTCTGACGCTTGCAGGTGTGAGTGTCCACAGCTGCACCCAGGGAGTCTTGGCAAGAATTCCCAAGCTATTGAAATTACGAATTTGGGCTGAATCTACAGGTGATGCTGCTAAAGCTTTCAGTTTCTTTCGCAAATATACCACCGTATGTCCAGCACTTGATTCGTTCAAGTGCAATGTTATGATACGCGGTCCTCTGTCTCAAGCTTCTTCGCCTATTCCGGCCTTCCCCGGAGCTGAGAATCTGAAGAAGATAACTCTGAGCAGATGCAGATTTATGTGGGAGCATATGAGGAACATTGGGGGATTGCCGAATCTGGAAGTTCTGAAACTGCAATGCTACGCCTTCTGTGGGAGCGAGTGGGAAACGAAGCTGGGGGAATTCATGAAGCTTAAATTCCTGCTGTTGGAAGACTTGGATATAGAGCAGTGGAGGCTCAACGATGATTATGAGGCGTGTGAAAGCGACTGCGAGCAGCACTTCCCGGAGCTGGAGCACCTCATTATGAGGCACTGTTACAGACTGGTGGAAATCCCTGATAAGATTCTAGACTTCGACGCGCTTCAGACGATAGAGCTGGATCACTGCAGCCACTCCGCTACCATCTGTGCTCGTAAGTTGGAGGTGGAGCGCCAGGAGTCTGGTAATAATGAGCCTCAATTCCGGATCCATTGTGCATTTCTGCAGGATCAAAACAACTCCATATAATGACGATCAATCTTTTGTATAATTTCTTCTCTCTTTTTACTCAATTTATCTCATTTTGTTGAACAATGTTTTCTTTGAGTTTGTTATGAATCTTGAATACGTTGATTTGGAGAATTTCAATACTTTTTTCTTTTTTTTTTATGTAGTTGTCGAACCTTGAGGAAATATGTATCAAATGGTATTCGGAAAAGTTGAGCAACTTTTGTAGCCTTGTGGTTGTTTACTCTTGTTTTGCTTATAACTTTTAAGGTTGTTACTCTTTAGGTTGCCAAAATCAATCAATAAAGATAAAGAAAAAAGATAACCAAATATAAATATACTGATAACTTTCACAGTTACGTGGTATGCTCCAGAGCGACCTGACGTTGAGTTTAAAATAAAAGATGATCAATTCACACCAGTTTTAATTAACAGTTTGCACTTACAAAGGGTCAAACTGTAAATAACTAATTTGGCATCGTTTTGATTTCAGTTTTATACATAAGTAATAACTTTTTTTTAGTTTATTAAAGCTTTTGGAATAAAAATACAAGACAGTTGAAGCATTAAAGAAAATTAGATATCAACCAAAAATATTATTTACAATAATATATTCTAATTATTCTTATACACTTCTTGATAATAAATTATACTCCAATGGGTTCATGAAATATGTTCACAACACAAAAATCAAATACACAATTAAATACCGTATCACTTCACTCGACGTTGCCTAATGGCTCGTAACACATGGGGAGAATCCAAGTTATTTTAGTATTTTGAAAAATTAAACATGGTCGTTTTGATTATTGAAAATTAAAAGAACCAATTTTTAAATAATTTCCTTCCCTAGAAATTTTGGTATCACAACTTTTGAAAAACTAATTAAAAGGCTATTCTTCTAATATAGTCAAATTAACTTGTGACCAGGCATTGGAAGATAACATGTACTTCCAAATGCAATGTCGACCAAGTTCACAATATCAATGCCCAAAAGACTCTTATTAAGAAAAGAAAACCGCAAGGCATTTCCTTGAAAACAGTCTGCAATACCAAAAAGACATGGTCAGTAGATTCTTAAAGCAATATTAATAATTAGTTACTAGTTGAGAAATACATTATTTGTCTCACCTGCATGCAGCTTGCATGACATGTGGTGAAGAAAGAAGAGTCTAGCTATTCCCATGAAGAGTATATGCGAACTTGAAGATGCGTATTGCCGTTGCTTTCCTGCTCCTCCTTGATATACTTTACTGAATCCACAGCATTAGGACTACAGTCAACAAATTCGATTAGTTCAAGGCCTCCTATGTATCCAATGCTTGAATTAATCTCCCCCAATTGATAGCAATGCCTGATAATCAGGCGTTCCAAAACTGGGAAATGGGAATCATCAGCATCCAGTGTCTCCAAACCTAGGGATTCAAGCAGCAAGAATTTTAGTCCTTCAAATACATTGTCTGGACACCACTCTTGACCATGAAAGGCCATCTCTCGTAGTTTGAGCACTTGAAGATGCGGCAACTCTGCTATAACTTCCATATCTTCCCAAGAAAGTCCACAACCACTTAAACTCAACTTTCTCACTGTCCTAGGGAAATAAAGTTTGGGGCGGAACTCAATTTTGCTACCGGGAATGGGCTTCAAGACGGTGAATTTGAAAGTTTCAAGGTGTTGAAGCTGATCGAGATCAAAATGTACTACAACACCTGGTCCTTCAACCCAAGTGCATAACTTTTTCAAGTTGGGCATGTTTTGAAGGATCTCTCTTGTACAAGAAGCAGCATTGACATTTGAAATAGATTGAAGGTTTTCAAAGAAAACTGACTTCTGTGCATCACAAGGATCAGGCAAAAAACACTCTGTGAACAGAAGATGCCTTATCTGTGGCAACTTCCAGATTTCGTCTGGTAGGTTTGATATGCGCTTGAACATGATTTTGGGATGTTGGCAAACGATAAGTATCAACAAATTTTGGAGTTTGGATATTGATTGGGGAATATCCTCGTCATAGGTGAAGGCAAGGTACCTCAAGTGAATGAGTTCAAACAGTGCTTTTGGTAACTCAATGAAATAGACAGAAAGAGCATCTAATACCCTGAGGAGCTCATAAGTTAAACACTGAGGTAAGGGGTGATGAAGAGTGGGGCCAGCATAAACAAGAGTTCGTGCATATTCAATTGATTTGGTGCAGCTATAGACATCTTCAGAGCACAAGAGAATATTATTATGAATTGATACACGCCTCTGAGTTTTTATACCTTGTGTGAGTTCTTCTTGAGTATACCTCCTTATGGCATGGAAAAAGCTTTCCTTTTGACATTCTCGTACAGCTACTTGCAGCAGAGCATCATGTATCCTACAAGTTTTAGGTTGGCCGTCAGAAGTCAGCTTGCCAACTAAAATAACATTTCTGTGTATAAGATCTTCCAAGTGCTGTTTTGCAACTTGCTCCAAGGTCTGAGGTGGTGATGGATGTGTCAAGAAACCTTCAGCCACCCATAAGTTTATGAGCTTGGAGACGAGAATCTCGCTATCTTCCTGGAAAGCTGCCATGTAAAGGAAGCAAGCTTTCAGTCTACTAGGCAGGTGTTTGTAACTTAGATACAGAACGTTCGAGCTGGAATCTTCTTTATCAACGGCAGTAGCACCATGAACGTCTTCTTCAATACTTCTCCAATATTCTTCAGTTTTTGGTCCCTGTGAGAGGAGGCCTCCAACCACCACAATGAACAGCGGAATACCTTGGCAGTTCCGTGCAATATTCCTACCGGTATCCTCCAAAGAAGGAGGGCAAATCCAACCTCCAAATGCATGCTGGCAAAGAAGTGTCCAACTATCTTCCTCGTCTAGATGCATCACATGATGAGAGTCATGCTCAGCAACCTTTTCATCTCTGGAAGTGACAATATTTTGACTTTCATCACCGCTCATATTGATATCCTCCCCACCTCCAAATGCATGTTCGCCATAAAGTCTCCGGCTATTTTCATCATCTAGAGGACGCATCACAAGATGAGACACGGAGGATCTGGCGTGTTCCCCAACCTTTACATCTCTGGAAGTGATAATGATTCGACTTCCATTCTTATTATCAGGAAACGAATTTCGTAATTTGTCGAAAAAAGATGAATCCCATACATCATCTAGAACGATGACGTATCTATTATTGTATAAAATTTGATGTAAATGAACCCTTAACTGCTCCTCACTTCCTTCAGAACTATAGTGCCCGGGCGTATAGTTCCTACTTTCCGCGGATCGCAAGATATTTAATAAAACTTCTTGTATGTTATAGTCTTGAGATATTGTTACCCACGCACAAATATCAAAGTATTCTTTTACATTTGGATCCACATAAATGCTTCTAGCAAGAGTGGTCTTACCAATGCCGCCCATTCCAGTGATAGGGATGACTTGGAGTTTTTTTTCTGAATTGAGCAGCGCATCCATCAGCTGTCGATGGGATTCCTCTAATCCCACTATCCCCTTACTCTTTTGAACGGAAGGCAGAGCACTCTCAACCAAGGAGTTCTCTGTTTCCCCACAACTCATCTCCTCAGCCGTCTCTGTGATTGGATCGAGATCTGCTCTTATTTCCCCCAAATTCCGCAACAGATGTGATGCGGAGTTGTCGTCTCCATCAATTCCGTCTGAATCCGATGAGCAGATTCGCATTCGCCTGGATATAAATAATTCAATGGTGTCTTGGGCTCTGTACATCACATCTCTGATTTGGCTCTCCAACTTTTCTACCTCACTCCGTTTGCCTATCGGAACAGGAGATAGTTTGTCAAGAGAGATTTTCAAGGAACAAACCTTGCTATACAGATAGTCAACTTGTGGCCTTGGATAATCAACAGGATATTGATCGGTATTCAACAACTGATCTAGAATCTGCGCCGCAGAAACTACGGCAGCATAAGCCATCTCTCTCACTGATTCACACACAAACACCAAACTGATTGTGGCGTGGCTTTACAAGAAACTGAATGAACTTTTACAGCTACGGCAGATCTTGAAGTCAATGAAGATGGAGGAACGCTAACTATACGGCAGAACTGCTCCAACTCCTAGGTCAATAATTTTGTCGTCGCTCTCAGCTATTCATCAACTTGATGGTAAGATATTAAATTGGGTTTAATTCCGCTCTCGAGAAAAAATTATAGCTAACCAATTGATAAAAACTATTCCTAATCTAGAAACTAAAAACCAATTGATATATTATAATAAAATAAATGGACTAAATCATGCCACATAGAATACAAGGATTGATGATTGTTCATTTATATTTTTTAAATATATGAAAAAGGATATTTTAGTCCAAGCCAAACATCCACACTCCTGCCATTGCTAAAATCGTGGCACTAATTTAGGAATTCTCTTTTCCCTTGTGGAAGAAATCTTACATTGTTGATGCATCATTAAAATTGAAAATAAAATAAGAGAGGTGAATTTAATAGATATGCATGAAGTCCAAGAATTCCATGGAAGGCTAATAGGCTATGAAGCTTATAATAATGCATTTTTGTGTTGTTGGTTATGCATATATTGTGTAATAGGATTTTTTTTTTCATAAATACATTTTACACAATTTTTATTTTGCATTTTCCCCATAATTGTTATAAATTTTCCCATAATTCATTATGCTTATTGTAAGCAGGCATTATGCAGCAATTACTAGAAGATAAATCTCAGTTATATGAATGGACTCTTTTTTCATTCTTTATGCATATTTTGGTAAGTCATTATGCATATTTTTGAAGATAATACATTTATTTGATTATTCATTTATGCATTTAATTGTTCTTATACTTTTTATTAATTTTTCTATGTGCACTTTATTGTTATTTATTTAAAATACAATAATGCATATTCTTATTGTTGATTGTACATTTTTTTGTGGTTCGTAGAATATACAATAAAACTTTTTTTTTCTTTCCTTTGTTATGCATTTTAAAAATCATACATTCATCACTTATGCATTATGTTTGTAGTGTTTATGCATTATATGCACAATGATGATTATCATGCATTATTCACTTATTAATTATGCATGCTATTAGGGCTGGGAATTCGGTTAACCGAAACCGAATTTTCTGTTAACCGCAACCAAAATCCAAAAATTATAACTACTGAAACTGTACCGAACCGGTTTTTCGATTAACCGAAAACCGGCCGGTTCGATTTCAGTTCACCGAAAAACCGAAAAAAAATTAAGAAACACTCGCACGTCTTCACTGTCACGCAATCACTACTCTAATCCTCTCCACGTCTCTCTCTCTCACTCTCTCAATTCAACTCTCTCTCCTCTCCAAATTCCTAATAACAAAAAATTTGCAGAGAAATCCATTTCCGTTCCAAAATCTCAATCATTCTCATCACTCTCACCCTAACAGGCGATGAAAATGACAACAGAGAGAGGCAACGACGATAGACGGCGCGGGGAGGGGGAGCATCCACTCCACTGGGGGTCATTGTGTGTGTTTAGGCAACAATTTGGTTGCTTGGAGCTCGAAAAAGCAAGGGGTGGTTTCAAGAAGTAGTGTCGAGTCTGAGTACAGATCTCTTGCAAATGTTACCACTGAAATGGTTTGGTTGGATGTTGTGTGTCATGAGTTGGGTATTTTGGTCTCTCTTATTCATCAAATATGGTGTGACAACTCTATTGATGTTGCATTGTCTGTCAATCCCATTTTTCATGATCGCACTAAGCATATTGAAGTTGATATTCATTTTGTGCGAGACAAGGTCAGTGACAAGTTCATAGAGGTTGGTCATATTCCTACTGAAGATCAATTGGCTGATCTTTTCACCAAACCATTAACAGATTCCAGATGTTTAAGGCTTCGAGATAAGCTCAATCTTCTGTTTTCGGGATAGTAGGAGATCTTTCTTGGGAGTATATTGAAGTCAGTTAGTTAGCTCTATTTGTTTGCTGTTATATTCTTTGATGAGTCAGAGAGTCAAAGGCGGTTAGCTAGTCAAAATTGTTTAGAGTACTTAGCTTGTTTTTTTTTGTGTATTTATAGCTCATCTTTTCCTCTGTTGTAGTTCAGTTTTTGAGAAAATGAATTCAGAAAAATCCCTAAACTCTGTACCTTTTATTCTTCTTCTCATCATGTTCATGCAGTTTACTCTATGTTTAACACGCGGGAACTCCTTTAGCTCGTTTTGGTCATCCCCGCCCTGCTTTCACTCTGAGCCGCGAAAGGCATACCATCGCAGTTTTAGTGATTGAAGTTCAAACAGTGTGGCAATAACCTTCATACGATTCCAGGGAAATCCACAACCACTCAAAGATAACTTAGTAAGAGTGTTAGGGAAATAGGGAATGGAGGATACAATTTGAGACGAGAAATCAGGATGCACAACTACACATTTGAATGATTCGAGGTGTTCAAGTATAATGAGATGAGTGAGAAAGCTGAAGTCTTGAGCAGCATCTAGCGCTGGTGATTCAATTCGAACTCCGAATTGTTTTTCAAGTTTGGAACTCTTCGCAAAATTCTCGGGGTGTAGTTGTGAGAGCTTACATCTAAAAGTGCAACAAGGTTTTCTAGATCATGTGGATTTATTGAAGAATCTTCCGGCAAGTCTCTTCCCATCAACCGGAGATGCCTCAATTCATTCAAATTCCAAATCTCTTTTGGCAGAGCAACACAGTATTAGAGACTTTGCTACTGAGATAGCGAAGAACAATCAAGAATTGAAGGTTCCAAAGCCTGCAAATAGATTCAGGAATCTCACCATTGTAGGAGAAAACAAGGTACCTCAAATGAACTCATTTGAGAATTTCATCAGGGAAGCTATAGAACCGGATTTTAAGAGCATCCAACACCCTGAGCAACTTGAAGTCCAAGTGCACCCACAGTGGATATTGTTCTTGCACACCATCAAACAATAGAGAACGCACATTCTTCGACTTCGACTTATCCTTTTCTGCGAAATGGATGTATTTAAGAATGTAAAACCGTCCCTAATTCCAAGTGTTGGGAAAATTCTAAGTTTTGATTTGATACCAAAACCCAACTTACTCCAACCGAGTAGATGATTGCACCAACCTAAGTGGTGTTTTCCAGCTCGCTTGTTTGAGCTTTAGATTTTCTAATTTTACAGGTTTAGAAGCTGAAGTCAGCAGAAGATCCAGCTGTGCTACCAGCTGGAGTCAAATATCAGCTGAGGACTTTTCCAGCTGAGCAGAGTTCAAGACTGAGCAGAATCAAGCTGAAGGGAACAAAGCTGAGTTGAGGAAAATCCAATCAAGCTGAAGAATGACAGAGCTGAGTCAAAGTTAAGAAGACACAGCTGAACCAATCCAGCTGTACAGACAAAAGACTGTCAACTCTAAAGACATCACTTCAAGTTAGACCTTCAGATCCAGCTACAAATTCAAAAACTAGCTTGAAGACAAAAAAAAATCCCGGTGTCAGAGGAAGTCAATATACCTCGATCAATGAGGGATTGCCAAATCAGCATCCTAGAGTGTTGAACCTAGGATGTGACACTGATAAAGACATGTGAAGATACGCCCAACGGCAGATCGAGCAGATCAGAGAGTAGGTGAGATTCAAACGGCTCTTCCAACGGCTAGTTTTGAATCTCTACCTATAAATACCCGTCTTCAACCTAAGAATCATATAAGAAAAACTCCCTACAAGCTTTCTACATCTCTAAATCTCTCAAGCATTAAAAAGCTCTCAAGAAGTTCTCAAATCCTTCAAAGAACACTTAATCTTCAAGTGTTTCCTTTTCAGAACTGCTTTAGTTTTTCGTCTGATCTCTAGGCAGAAATTCATTGTATATCCAAAAGCCTAGATCTTGAACGAGTTCATCTAACTCAAAGTTCTTCATTGTAAGAACTCGTTCATAGTTGGAACCCCAAAAACCAAACCCCTTCTTTACTTAGAAAGGTTAGGTTAAAGTTACGCCTACTTGAAGAGCGAAATTCAAGTGTTTGTAAGATTTTTTCAGTACCCGGAAACTGAAAGTTTCAGGCTTCTACAGTACCCGTAAACTGTTAGAACACAACTCAGGTTCGAGCTGCAAAGTTGCTTGGTACTCGTTAAACCAAGTGGTAGTGAATTACCAGTTTTATCTGGTCGTTGACGTAGGAGAAGTTTCTCCGAACCACGTTAAATATCGTATTCTTTTCTACTCTTTATTTTTCAGTTGTATTCAGTTAAAGAACTAACTCCATCAAGCATATCATATTATCAAACTGCATATCCAGCTGCTTGACCCAGCCAGCTGTGTTTTTCAAAACCTGCACAACTTGACTAAGCTGAAAATTTAAAGATAATATTTTCAAGCTGAGTTTTTCTAAGTACACGAGCTAAGTTTAAAACCACCACTTTCCGCACCGCCAGCTGAGTTATCATTCTAGCTGACCATCTTCGTTAAGAAGTCAGCATGATTTATAACTGAGCTCTCACTTTCTCAGTTTTTAACTTGTGAAAAAGTTTAAAAAGTTTTTTATCTTTGGTGTATTCACCCTCCCTCTACACCAAAGACTACGCTCAGCTCAGGGACCATCAATTGGTATCAGAGCAGTGGTTCAAAAGACCGTTGTTTCTGAATCAAGAGATTCGTCTTGATCTTTCTCTGTTAGTGGTCAACTGAACATATCCATTTTAGAAAATCTCATATTACTGCATTCTGTGCATATCTTCATGGATTCTTCTCTTAGCAGGAATCTCCCTACATTCTCAGTTGATGACTATGCCATCTGGAAGTTTAGAATAAAGAGTTTCCTATGTGCGCATCATGATATGATGTGGGACGTCAACACAGACGGATCCATTCTTATTTACAAGCAAGGAAATGAACTTGTACCAGCTTAAGATGGAGGACGACCAGTGTACTAGCCAGTCCTCAAACCAAACAATGAATATACTTCAGAAGAGAGGAAGCAAGCTGGTCTCGACAGCTTTGCGAGGAATACAATCTCATCAACCGTCTCAAATGCCTACCTCAGCAAAATAATCAACTGTAATACAGCGAATGAGATGTGAGAAACCCTAGCTAAGATGTACGAAAGGGTCAGAAGAAATTAAAGAAAATAAATTCACAATTGCCTGCCAGAAGTTCGATAACTTCAAGCAGCTAGCCAACGAGTCCATCGAAGGGATGAAGCTCAGATTTTCAAGCATCGTGGTTGAAATAGAAACCATCAGAATTGGGAAATACACCCAACGAGAAAAGAACCTGAAGGTCCTCAGCACTTACATGTGAATAGAATACATACAAAGTGGTTCACCAAAGTCGAAGTGACTTGGGTGATCTATCAACAGAAAGATTATTTTCCCTGCTCAAGGCTAACGAATACAACTTGAAGATCACCATAGAAGAATCTTCAAGCAAGCAAAACGATGGAGAGCTGACACCTGCACGGAAGAAGATTGCTTTCAGAGCCAACTCTGAAAAATCTACACACATGCAGGCAGCTGAGTCTTCAAAGAAGAAAAATGACAAGAAGGATATGAGCAAGTAAGAACTACTCGAAGAAATTGTCATGTTGGTCAAAAACTACAACAGACTCAACACATACAAGGGCAAATACAAGAAGTTCGCAAGAACTTACAGAGACAAATATGCGGCAGCTGAAGATAAGTCAGCTGACATAACAAAGCGGACAGATGAAGGCTGCTTCAACTACAAGGAGCCGGGATACTACAAGCAGGACTATCCCAAATTGTCCAAGAAAGAAAAAGATCTTCTGAAAGCTAAGGCAGCTGACAGAAGAAGAGCATATATAGCAGATGAGGAGTCTGAGTTCAACAAAATAGATGATAACATGCCTTTCTCAGACTCAGAGGAAAACGCACTCATGGCCCATGATGATCAAGAATGGGATACTTGTTTCATGGGACAGATAGACGGACTCGACGAAGATGAGGTAAATTCTAGTACTCAAAATTTATCTAACCCCTCACCATCACACGAACACTCTACACAGGTTTCGAACCGAAGGACTACCTGACTGGAGTCTAGTAGAGAAAGTTATGAATGACTTCAAGGAGCTACAAGAGATCCTTGACATTTCCATGTGTGAGAATGCCGAGCTAAAAGTTGAGCTAGAAAAGAAAAGAGCATCAGAAGCAGCTGATGCTACACAACTCAGAGAGGAGGTTGTTTCACTCAAGGACAAAATAGTGAAACAAGATCAGCTGATGAAGGAGTTCTACTACGAAAAAAAAAGCTGTTGGAAGACTTGGAAAAGACCACAGCTGAATCAGAAAGAGAGTCAGTTGAGATCACGGAGCTGAAAAAGTCCGAAGAGGCACTAACTACGAAAATGGTAGCACTCATTAAAGCTACCACAACAATGAACGAAATCATAAGTGTTCAGCGTCCAGCAGCACTCAAGATAGGATTGGGTTACACTGGATCAAAAGATGTCACAAACATTGCTTCCACAAGTGGAACAAAAGTAACGTTTGTGAAGGCAAAAGAGAACCCAACTTCAACTGCTCAGCAGAACATATCGAGAACTAGGGCTGCAAACGAAATCGAATCGGAGCAAATATCAACATATTCGATTCGATTCGAAAAAATTTCATAGTATTCAATTCGGTATTCGATTCGGTTTCGAATATTTTTTTTGATTCGTATTCGATTCGTTATATTATTCACGAATATTCGATTCGATTCGAATATTCAATTTAATTTTTTTTCAAATTTATTTAATTCGATTCGAAATTTCCTGTTTTTTGCAATATTCGATTCGATTCGAGTTTAAGTGATTAAGAACGGAGGTATGAATAGAGTATAAGCAAATTAAAGATTAATTATTATAAAATTAACCTAGCTGAAAGAGAGAGAGCAATAAGAGAGAGAAAGACCAAATCAAGCAGCGGCAGCCATGGAGAGAGATGTCTCGTGGCCTACGTCATGGAAGCCGGCGGCCTGAACTCGTGGCTGTGGAGAGAGATGTCGGTTACCGGTAGCGAACAAATCAAAGTAAAACAAAACAGAGAGAGACTAATGGCTGTGGAGAGAATGTCTCGTGGTTGGAGGGAGGGGACGGACGGCGATCGGCGGGGACGGCAAGGAGATGGTATCGCCGCGGGAATGGAGGAGGTCGAATCGTCGAGAGAGGACAGACTACAGAGGAGGTGCAGAGCCGCAGACTTGAAAATTTGGACTAGGGTTTAAGTGTTAGTAGAAATAGTTTATTGGTTTTTTATTTTAATTATAAATAAACAATTCAAAGTATAAATATAAAATATTATATATATATATATATATATATATTTGAGTATATATATCTATATAAAATATATATTTGTGAATAATAAAATATATATATATATAATTGAATATCGAATCTAATATCATGATTTTGAATTCGTATTTGATAACTAATCGAATCGAAAAAAGTATTTGATAATTATTCGAATCGTAAATTTTCGAATTCAAATATCAAAAATTCGAATCGAATATCAAACCGAACCAAAATTATTCGATTCGTATACAACCCTATCGAGAACACAGCAGGCTTCGAAAAAGCAAGTTGTGAGGCAATCTCAAGCGCAGATAAGACAACAGCATCGCGCTCATTTAACTCATAAGCTGTTTCGGCAATCAATTTCACAAATTGACGATCCCACAAATGAAAAGATGTTGTCCCAGTTCCATCAGTGACTTTAAGTATCAGATAGTACCTATTTTAAGTATATTTTAAGAACAATTAATAATGATAAACTGAAAGGAGTGTATTACTTTAAAAAAAAATACCTCTGCCTTCCTCCAATATCACAGCAGTTGCAATTATGGCAACGGAAGTCTCCACTGGGCTTCAATTCGGTAAAACATAATTTGTAGGCCAAATAAGGCCAAGATTTAACTGATTCCAGAGAAGATATGGTAGCATAAATCCAAAATTGACCAGACTGAAAAAAAAATTAAAAACCTATTATTTTGATATATGTATACCTATTACAAAATTGGATTTAACTAATATGTCCCTGTTTATTTTAAGGGCAATAGTGTAAATCTATATTAAATTTATTATAAATTTAATAAATTAATAACAGTCCTACTCCTACTATAACCTAACTTAATGAATTAGTTTATAATATAGTCCTACTCATACTATAACTCAAAAGTGAAAGAAAAAAGACAACATAAATTTTGAGAATTGTGCTAAAATTTACTAGGATATTAATGTATTTGTATATTAATTTTGACAAAAGTTTATATTTTTATTAAGTTAACAATTCAATAATTATTATCTCTAATAATTAACATGTTGTCTTGTGCTAAGATTAATTTTTTGATTGTAGTGGTAATTAGATATTAATGTAGTTGTATATTAATTTTGGTAAAAGTTTATATTTTTATTAAGTTAACAATTTAATAATTATTATCCTTAATAATTAACATGTCGTCTTTATTATTAAATTTCATACTTTATATTTCAACTTTTCTCTTTATCATTGAAACATCTCTTCACAAAACTTTATTTTATATTTTATTTATTTATGTAATTATTATACTTTACATTTCTTATTTGTTGATAATTTTTGTCGAGTCGAATTAAGCCGAGTACCATCAAGCTGAAGCGTAATTCATTTATTAATGATTTTATTCAAGTTTAATTGTATACAATAGCTTCTAAGAAAAAAATTAAAAAATATGAGGGTGAAGGAGAGGGGGAGGGGGCGGGGTTGGTAGCCGCAGTAGGTTATAGTGGTAGGTGGTGGTAGTGGTGGTTGTGAAAGGGGGAAGGAGGGGACGGTGGGCGGTTGTTCCAATTTCAAAAATTATGTGTAGAATACGAATAAATGTTACGTATTTTTTGATAATTAACCTTATATTAAATGTATAATTATGCATAGTAGAACAATATTAGGCTTTTAATGGTATACTAGCAGGGGATTACGTGCGTTGCACGTATAAACTCTCATTTAACATGATTGATTTATTACAAATAAAATATATTTGATGATAATTTTTTAAAGTTATAATATTATTAATTATTTATTATTATATTCAACAAAATATTATCAAGTATGTGTAAAGAGTAAAAAAAAATGAAACCAAATTTTTTATACTATATTTTATGTATATTATCAATATTGTATGGTACTGATAATAATCGTCTGCTATAATAAATTTAATTTAATTACGAACAAAGGGTCAGATCTATGCCTATTATAAAAGAACAGAGAGTTTTAGAACCAAAACTCTGGGTATAACAAACTTTATGCTTTAGAGCCAAACATCATTAAAACCTTTATGGATTCACTAATTAATTAAGTGACCTTAGAAGAAATAAAAGTATATAAATATTATATATTTTCTATTACAATGTGGTTAAATTGCTACCATCTTATAACTCTTAAAGGTAATTACTATGATGACTTCAATTACTACAATTATCATAAAAAGAGAGGATTCTCCATATGTTAGTCATACTTCGAAAGTGAAGGGAAGTAATGTTATCAGGAAAAACCTTTTTAGAATTCTCTTCTTAGTTTTCTTGTGGATTGTCATCCAAATACTTTTTGTTTCAACTATATGATGTGGGATAAATTGCTAGTAATTATTTGGCGAGCAAGGATAGGTGGCACGATTGATCCTTTATTCTAGTTTAGATAAGTAATTTTTATTTATTAGTTTCTTATTAGAATTTTGTTTCATTATCGTATTAAAGTTTATTTTTTAGGTCTTTAAATATATTCTCTTGATGTATTGTGAAACAGTCTTTAATATTATTATTGTAAGCTATATTATTTAACTTTATCTTTCGTACAAATAGCGTTTATCTTATATGTACACCGTCTCGTGTTAATTGAAGACCTTCAGCCCTTTTCTTAAGTTAACACACGACAAACTTAGTGTTGTAACAAAACCAATTATAAAATCAGAGGAGATACATTTGTCTTTTGAATGATCTAACATATTGATTCTAAATAATACGAATAACATATATGCCAGTAGTTCTAAGTTAAATTAATATCCACTAATACATTAATTAATACTCCCTTGGT
Organism: Agastache rugosa; assembly: GCA_031470985.1. NCBI lineage: Eukaryota > Viridiplantae > Streptophyta > Magnoliopsida > Lamiales > Lamiaceae > Agastache > Agastache rugosa. The sequence goes on from CM062605.1 coordinate 33,040,145, forward strand.
TCATGAATAGTGCAAATAATTTTTTGTTTTGGTCTGTCCACAAAAAGTATAACTATTTCATTTTAGGACATGACTCCACCCACTATCTTACTTTTTATTTATTTTTTCACTCACAAAGGTGAGCCCCTTTCTCCACTCACTTAACATCGACCAAACTTTTATTAAAAATCGTGCCATCATCTAATAGTTGCACTATTCGTGGACGGAGGGAGTATATTAGAATGCACTGGTTGCTACTATATATAGTGATAGATGATATACCATTAAAAGCCTAAAATTTTCTATTATGCATAATTATGCATTTAATATAGATTTAATTATAAAAAAATAACGTGACTTTTATCTATATTCTACAAATGACTTTTAAAATTGGAACTATCACCCTCCGCCCCTTCCTCCCTCTCCCTCTCACAACCACCACCACCACTCCAATATTATAACCAGTTGCAGCTATCAGCCCCGCCCCCTCCCCTCATCTCCTCTCTCATTTGTTAATTTTTTTTCTTAGAAAGCTATTTTATGCAATTAAACTTGAATTACCTTTAATAAATGAGTTAAATTTGAGCTTGATAGTACTCGGCTTAATTCAACAAATTATTAGTAAGTAAGTGTAAGTAGTAGACCTTAAAAGAACCAAATCAATTTATAATTTAAATATATACACTATTTTATGTATAATTTTATAAATTATATTTCTTTCGTCCATGAGAAGTGTATCAAAAGTGAAAGAAAAACAAAACAATTTATATATTAGGATATTAATGTATTTATATATTAATTAGTTTTGATAAAAGTTTAAATTTTTATTAAGTTAACAATTTAATTATTATTATCTTTAATAATTTATAATATGTCATCTTTATTATTATATTTCATACTTTATATTTCAATCCTTTCCCAATGCTAGTCTAATTAGAGACAAGTTAATAATATATCATCTACTTCAAGACATATTAAGATTATCCCCAAATTGATAGTATAATTCAAATAAATCCTTTTAGGCTTAAGAAATGAGTCTTTGATATTGAAGATGGGACAAGTTAATGGAGTTAGTAATTTTGATTTGTACTGAAACAAATTAACATGAGTTAAAACTCCAATAATTCTTTGGACTTGGTTTATATATATCTAAATCAGCTAATGAGTAATGATCAAATCTTAATCTCAACATAATAATGATTAATATGAATCAATAGAAAAAATTGTCAACGTTTTATTTCTTCTTCTCCAAAAATCAAATCTCGGATATATATGGATGTACGCCTCTAGGATTCAAAAGACTCCTTTATTAATAGAGAAACAAAATTTTAAAATAATTATAATTTACAAAATAATTATTTGGTTTATGAGTAATAATTAAATTACACTATAGCCCTTAAAATAGAGATATAATAGGGATATATTAGGTAAAGCTAATTTTGTAAGAATCCGCTCTTTTATAATAGGTATAGATATACTATCACTATATAAAGAGGAAGTTATATAGTAGCTTACAATAATAAGACAAACGCTCTTCGTACGAAAAAGGAAGTTATATAATGGCTTACAATAATAATATCAAAGGTTGTTTCACAATATATCAAAAGAACATATTTAACGACCTTAAAATAAATCTTAATATAGGATTTAACCCATAAAGGTTTTAATGAGGTTCGGTTCTTAGGTATAAGCATGTTATACACAGAGTTTTGGTCCTGGAAATCTCCAGTTTTTTTATATATACGATCCTTCATTCATATTAGAATAAATATATTATAATAGACAATTACTATTAGTACCATACAATTTTGATAATTGTACTAAATATAGTATAAGAAATTTAGTTTTATTTTTTTCTACTCTTTACACATACTTGCTAACATTTTATTGAAGTTATAATTAATACTCCCTCCGTCCACCAAAAGTGTGGTGCATATTTAATTTGTTGTGAGGTATAAAATATTAGTTGAACCACATTAACCTGAGACGGAGGGAGTAATTAATAATATTATAACTTAAAAAAATTATCATCAAATATATTTTATTATATAATAAATTAATTATATTAAATGAGAGGCTATAGGTGCAACGTACGTAGTCCCCTGGTACTAGTATAGAAAATTGAACAACTTATGAAATATAATATATTTTAATTTAAAAAAACCTTTTCTTCATCCTCTTGGAGTTGTGAGATAGTCTTTAATGGTGTCCCAGAATAAGAAAATGACGTCATTCCAGTGTTGGAAGTGGAGTCCAATTTAGCAGTAATCCCATATCTTTCTCAAAGTAAAATATTAGCATAAAAATAAATATATACATAAATAAATTCGTTAAGTGAACATGCATGTACCATAACTATGATCTCATTTAATACTCACTTTTCTTCCAAGTTGTTGACATCAACACTACTTTCGGCAAAAGTAACATTTGGAGCGCATCATATGAATTTGTCATTTTCACCTCACCTACAAGATAATATGCGTGTCGGAAAATATATATATGCAATCGAAGTCGAAGGGGTGGAGGTTCTTACCATCATCCCTTGAATGGATCCGAACCTTTAGATCCCCATTTCTTAGCCCATCTTGCTCCTCCTTTATGAGTCTCGCTGATTCAACGACGGAGTTGGTGCAATCATCCAACTCAATTATTTTCAATGTCAATCGGGACCTCTTCCAATTTGGAGCAGCGCCTGATAAGCAGTTGTTCCAGATTTGAGAAAATGTAGTCGGACTCTGCTATCAACTGCACTATATCCAAGTCTTCCAACAGCAGGACTTTTAGCTGCGAAAACCCCCCATCGTAAAGATTCCACTTATTGGCGCAGAAGGCTGACCATCGCAACTTTAGTACTTGAAGAAGCGGTAATTGAGAAATGATGGCCATATGCTCATCCCACAGTAATCCACATCCGCTCAAGGTTAGCTTTCTAATATCAGAAGGGAAACCTCTAAGGGAAAATGCAGCTTCAGATTGAAGACCACGATTCATGACTGCGCATTTGAATGACTCAAGACGATCGAAATTGGTATAAACAGCACCAAAACAGGAACTTCTAACTGCCTGCTTTGTTGCCTCTAACAGAATCCCTAACTTGATTAGTTTGGGCATTCTTGCAACAACTCCTTCAGTACAACTACGAGCACTCACACCTGAAAGAGTCAGAAGTTGTTCCAGGTGCAGATCATTTCTATGTCCCGTTGCAGCAGCAGAAGGATCTGACATGCCAAATCCCACACACTGTAGGTGCCTCAGTTTGTGCAGCTTCCAGATCTCTAAAGGCAGAAAGGCATATGAATTGATGGTCGTCTGAGACTCAATTGGATGAATAATCAACACTTCAAGGTTCCTGAGTCTGGATATGGATGATGGGAGCTCCCCGTCATATGTGATGGCAAGGTACCTCAGCCGAACTAGTTTAACTACTTCATCTGGAAACTCCCAAAATCTTACTGAAACTGCATGCAGTACTCTCAGCCATCTCAACCGCAGAAACACCTGTGCCTGTAATGGATGTTGATGCTGTGGGCAGATAAAAACAAGAGACCGTACACCTGAAACTGGCTCCATCACTCCAATGACAATGTTGTTAAGCTGGATGCCCAGCCGCCTCTGGTTTTTTGTTGCCTCTCGAGAATGTGTAGTGCCCTCCTTTACAATATGGAATAATTTTTCCCGTTGAGCTTCACTGACACATACATCTTTAAGGAGCTGATGGATTCTGCAGGTTTTTATTCTACCAATAGAGCTCAGCTCATGAACTATAACAAGACTTCTGGAAACAAGGTCCTGCAAATACTCCTCTGCCTTTTGCTCTAAGCTTTTATCAGCTTCAGGCTCGATAAATCCCTCAGCGACCCATAATTGAAATAGTTGAGAAGTAGGGATATTATAATTTGGCGGGAATAGTCCGAGGTAGAGAAAGCATGCCTTCAAATGTTGAGGCAATTCAGTATAAGATACTTTGATAAACGTTGGGATGGTCGTTTGCTGCTGGACAATTGAATCCATGTTTTCTGCTACTGCCATCCAGCTTTCCGGTATTGTTTCTAACTCGGATAGGAGTTTGGCAATCATGACTATTCCCAGAGGAAGTCCTCCCAAATATTTGGCAATTGTCTTGCCGATTTCTATAAGTTGCTGCCCAAGACCCGACACCTTCATGTCAGAAAATGCCATCTTACGATGCAGCAATTCCCAACTTTCCTCATTATTTAGAAATCTCTTATAAATTATACTAGTTTCTTCGCTCCCAGCACCACGGGCCACGCTAGCCATCCTAGTTGTCAAGATGATCCTACTGCCATTCTCGTTATCTGGAAGGAACCTTTGAAGTTCAGTCCAGGCCCGAGTATCCCAAATGTCATCTAATACAACCAGATACCTCCTGCCCAATAAATATTTATGGAGATACTCTCCTAATTGGTCAACCGTTTCTTCTTCCGTTCCTCATATTCTAAATCTATTGCCACAAATAAACGGATATCAAAATGCCTCCTAGAAAGTAGATCGAGATATGCCTCTTTGGCAAGAGTAGTCTTACCGACGCCAGCCATCCCGACAATAGAGATTACTTGGAGCTTGGAATATTCCCCGACAAGCCATCGTAGCAGCCTCCTCAGTTCATCATCCAATCCCACTATCTCGCTATCCCTGACAATATCAGTTCTTCTTGTTCCTAATCCTGCCAATCTCACTATCTCGTTATTCCTGCCAAAACCACCGGGAGATTGCTGGTCTCCTGTGAGGTAATCTTCCTTGGCCATCACCACTTTGATTATGGAACCAAGTTCTTCTTCGACTTCCACCAATTCTCCAGAGAACCCAGAAATCGAAATCTCGGATCCAGAATCAACTAGATCTGATACATGGAATTCGATCAGATCTTGAATATTCTGCACCACATCCTTGATTTGCCTTTCCAGATCCTCGACGCTATTGTTGTCTTCCAAAGAATTGATTTGATCGAAAAAGGATTTTAGGTAACAGAGGTCGTAGTAAATTAGTTTAAGCTCGAAGTTGGGAATTTGAATTCTCGATCTATCGGAATCTAGAAGGGGTTTTATAATCTGCTTCAAAGAAACGACCAGTGCATAAGCCATTCTCTCTGTCTCTCTCTCTCTCTGCAATTCAGAAATAATACAGAAGTTTGGTCATTATTTGAAGTTTTCAACTACAATCAATCGATCGAGTTGTGTTCTCTGATGATTCATAATTAGCTTGAAAACTGCAAGTTGATCATAAAAAAAGAAACACATGTAGTTGTGATTGTAAAACTCCAACATATTCAACTTCATACAACTACCCAAGAATGTAATAAGACAAGTCAACTACAAAACCCTAATAAATATATTACTCCATCCCCACCCACCCTCTCAACACGAATATGAGCCACTTATCTCATTATTACAAATTGCAAGAGCGCTGATTACATAAATCAGCCACTTGGTGTGTTATGACCTTTTTGCCCTACATTATCCGTACGAACCCCGTAGCCTCTGTTTCTATATAAGCAGAAGCAATCTCACTTTTCTTCCCATCCTCAACTTTCAATACTCAGCTCGACTCGTAGCTTTCTTCGACCAAAAAGCCGGTCTAATATAATCAATGGCGACCAACGCTCGCCTCGTGGTTTCACTATGGATTTCATCTTTGCTGGCCACTACCTACGCCGCCACCTTCTCTTCTCTCCAGAGAACTCTCCTCGTCACCGCCTCACCTCAACCTGGACAAGGTAACTAAACAAACTCCCCCTACCTCAATACTTCACGCACACTGATGAAATAAAACACCAGATTTAACACAATTCTTTCTTCTCCGACTTACAGTTTTGAAAGCCGGGGAGGACGAACTAACCATAACGTGGTCGCTCAACACCACCTACGGAGCCGGGATCGATTCCACTTACAAAACAGTTGAGATCAAACTGTGCTACGCACCAGTTAGCCAGAAGGATCGTGGATGGAGAAAAACAGTGGAGGATTTAGCTAAGGACAAGACCTGCCAGCACAAGGTTGTCTCGACGCCATACACTTCTTCTAACAACAACTTTACCTGGACAGTGAAGAAGGATGTCCCGACTGCTACGTACTTTGTCCGAGCCTATGCCCTCGACTCTGCAGACGAGGAGGTAGCCTTTGGACAAACCACGGATACTCACAAGACCACCAACCTGTTCGAGGTTCATGGAATCACCGGACGTCATGTGTCGCTGGACATTGCTTCTGCTTGCTTCTCTACCTTTTCTATCATCTCGCTGTTTGGATTCTTCTTCATGGAGAAGAGGAAGGCCAAGTCGTTAAACTGAAGCATATTCTAGTTTTAATTCCTTTCTGTTATAGGATACTAAACTTCAACTTATGTAATAATCATGCTATATTTGGCTAGACAAGAATCCTACGAGGCCTAGAATTCTGTTAAATTCAAGAAATTAAATAGAAATACTTTTTACTTTATCTTGATTCTGAAATTAAATAGAAATACTTTATCTACGATTGCAATATTTCCCAGAATTTCCAATCAGATGAAGATATTCAGATAGTTTCTCTTATTTTCTCAGAGTAACATTCAGAATTTTCAATTCTGACATTTTATTTCAAGAAAATGGATTCTGCATAAAGATAAGATAATCCATAGATGTAAACTAAATCGAGTAATAAATAAAAAATGTGAGGATCCTCACTTATCTCATCAGCAATATCTGGATTTCTATCATCAAAGTGATAAGTACGGAAGGAAAAAAAAAACAAATAAGAACTTTGCTAGCGATAACATTATTTTGTCAAAAGCAGATGCATCACTTATTAGCATCAAAAGTGATATGTACGGAAGAAAAAGGGAAAATGAGATCTAATGTTTCTGACAATTACATAGTATTATTTATTTGCCAGAGAGGTGCATGGTACTTTCCAAAAGTCAATGATAATGAAGAGTAAATTATATGGATGCGCCAAATGCTGAGCAGAAATATATATAATATTAGAATAAATAATCTGGCCTTTATTATTTAAACTTGTATCTCACCTCCCAATGCTTTCACCAACTCTCAGATCAAGATTATTCCTAAATTTATGCAGTCATCTTTCTTCTGCTTAATTATTTCAGATTCAAAGTGCACCTCCTCATTATGAAAGGGATTATAAAATGAGTAAACAACACAATAATTCTACGTTTCCATCTTAAAAAAATGAAAAGTAAACTGCAAAAAAGAGATACACATCAAAATCAATCATGTAAGGATGGAGAAAATTTTTCTCGGCTTCAGGTAAAATATAATATCATCAAGGAATTAAATGAAACCCGAAGTCTTCAGAAAGCTATTCTTGAATATTTATCAAAACATAATACTATCTCCATCCATGAAGAGTATAGCTTGTATTCCATTTTCGTCCGTCCACGAAAAGTATAACCTTTCTATTTTAGGACATGAACCCACACATTCTCTTATGTTTTGAACTTCACACAAATTCAAAATGGTGGGTCCTTTTCGCCACTCAAATAACATCTACCTTACTTTTTTTAAAACGCGTGCCACAATCTAAGAGCTATACTCTTGGTGAACGGATGGAGTATTAAAAAAAAATCTTGATATACTTGTTCAATAATTAAATCAAGAAGAAGCTTCATAGAAAAATGCAACTAAATTGCAGAAAATAGATGTTCATGAGATAACTATTGAAATTGGAACAGAATTTAGTAACATTAATCAAGTGTAGCATCAGGTGCTTGATTTACTTCGTTTTGAACATATTGAACAACAAACTGAACTATAGTAACATAATCGTGCTGCTCTATAGAACAACATAGAATAGACGTCGCAAACCGACAATTTAGGGTAAATTTAACTACAGAAAACCATATCCTGACTCTCCATTCTACCTACACCAGAGAGAAATAACCGATCATGGAAAATGTCGATCGATGCAAAAGCATTAGTACCTGGAGGACACTCCAAGGCTGCTTCCAGAGCACGATGATGCACACCGTAGGAGTCGACTGAATGTCCACCTTTGTGATCATGTCCACCTAGACAGACTTTCACACAATTGTATCTATGTATCACTTCCATAACTTCATCATAATTCCACAGCAGTGACTCAATAAATGATGCACCAGGGTCCAAAGGTAGATGACAGCATACTACGACGATCTGGTTTAGCTTCGTAGCACCCTCAAGGACATTATCTAACCATTCCATCTGTTCCTTCCCGACTGCTCCATTGAACATTAGGAACCTCCTCTCGAGACCAACAAGTCCATTTGGACTGTTCTTGTCTGAATTTGGATTACTCTCCGTAAGGAAGTTCATGGCTTTTGTGGTGTTTGGGTGATCGTGGGGCCATCCTATGGCGCTGATATCATAACCATCAAGGACTACAAATCGGACTTCTGGTACTGGAGAAAAATCATAATAGGCATGGCTGTTACGACTAGCAATGTTCAACAAAGGAAGTAGTTTTTCACGAGGGAGATTGTAGAGACAGTGATTGCCAATCATGTGATACACGGGACCATCAAAAGCACCAAATTCATCGACAACTTTTTGAATGGCGGTTAGAGAATGCTCCTTTGGGCAGAAGCCATCAATAGTGTCCCCAAAATTAATGACGAACTTCACCTTCTTCTCGTTCCAATGCTGCACTGCTCTTCGCAGCACGAGCACGCTATGCCTGTAATAGCGAGGCACACCAAGAAATGAGCGGCCATCTGGAATGTCAGCGTACTGGACATCTGCTATCACCCCAAACGAAACAAGAGGCTGCTTCTCTTGTCCACTAACAGTCCCATTTCTATCACCCATTGAGAAGCAAAACTTCAATCCTAGTAAAACCAAAAAAATCAGAAATCACAATTATTAATGTTCAACTCTTTTTTTAGATCAAAACCATTCTGCTCAAGAGTATGAACATAACACTGCTAACAACGGTAAAGGCACAATCAGAACAAAGAATCGGCTGAAAGTAACAAAGTAAGTTATCTTGAATGTTATCCTCTCCAAGTTTCTCCAAACCACCAAAATAGCATCAGCAAACAAGCATTTAACAGTCAACAATTGGAAATTTCAAAATTGATACTGCAAATTAAATTTCCCAACATTCAACACATCTCGGGAAAATGTGCCTTAAATGGCCATAATCTGTAAAAATACTTCACTATGACATGTACAATACGCAAAATAGAGAGATCGATCTCCAACTATTAATCCTCCACAATTTTTCTAAGTATTCTAGATTAATTAATCTTAATTTGGTTATTTCACATAAAAAAGAGCAAATCATCTCATTTCGTCTCCAAGCTTCTGTAATCCAAAACTCCCAATTTTCAAGCCCAGAAAATCATATCCAGAATCAATGCTACTCTCATTAATTCTGCAGCTATCATAGTGATTTTCTTGAATTCCCCATTAATCGACATAACCCATATAACTACTAGTTGATAATGTTAACTAAAAAGAATCTACGATGCAAATTCTCGATTCAAATCAGATAAACTCGATAACGAAGGACAGTGTTCGGAAGCTCGCTAATCTTCCATGCCATCGCAACACCATTCAGACCCAGAATGTAGAATAAAGATACTAAAAATAAAAATCTATAACATAGAAAGAATTCAACTTCAGTAAATGAAAACAAAATAAGCATCTGGGTAAAATACACAACATTCGTATATATCCCTAACAAATAAAACAGAGGAGAAATTTAGTACCTTTGTGAAGAAATCTAATGCTGCGATGATGTTAGTCGCTAAGAAACAAGAGAGGGAGCTCAGGGTGGTGAAGAGAGAGAGAGAGTGATAGAGAGAATCCAGGAGCAGAACGCCGTTGATCCTCCTCCTTGACGCTGGCCACGTAATAGTCGAGTAAGGTTGACGAAGAAAAACCAAATCAAAAATCAATTCTTCGTGGAATTTGGATTGCAGTTGATTGGATCGATACAAAGGAGAGATCGTGAAATGATCCACATATATCATTATCGTAAAAAAATATTCCAAAGTTTTTTTTTAATAACCTCTATAGTGACACATAAAACCAGTTAATCGTATGTTTTTCTAAGCGTCATTAACCTATAACCACATTTCTAAGTGTCTTTACAACCCCTTTAATTGTGACTTCTTAAAAATATGCCGGGATTCTTTTCTGGACTATAGTGACAGAAACAAAGTATCGCGAAAAGAAACTTTACCGCGGTTTTTAGCCAGAAAGTACTCTAATGCACTACTTTTTTCTATAATGACAGTATCTGTTTGTGTCAATAACCACTATATAGGGTCAATTAGTTTTCTTATGTCCTAAATTCTACAGCGGACTATTGTGACATATACGCTATCCTATTATTACAGTAACTTTATAGAAACAGTTTTAATGTCTTTTTTTTTTTAAAGAACAGTTTAAATGTCTTAAAACATGTTTTTCGTGTAGTTTCCCAAATATTCCAAGAAACTTCATTCAGACTATAGTGACTAAAACTGTCACATTACACATGTTTCCACAGGCGCGCGCAATTTTAGGTGTTTAGTTAAGGAATTGAATATTTAATTTGATAGAATCAATAACTAATTGACTACGCTTTCCCCTAAAAAAAAAGAGAGGAAATTCATTCTAGCCAGTATCGAGATAGTGTGTACCTCCTACGACCACTTTTGATAGTGTGTATAAGCAGTACCCACTGACCCACCAAAAAATATTATTATATCCATTTTTGTGTATAAAATATTGTATAACATAAGGGGAAATATTGTATAAGATAAGGGGAAATATTGATATAAACTAGTCAACCTTATAAATATGCATAAATTCTTTTACCTTTCTACTGAATTTCTTCATTACATACTCTGATTTATCAATTCAATTTTTCAATTTGGAGATAAATCATGCAAAACAATCAGGTCCATCACACTTCCGTATAACAAAATCAAAGTATACCAACTTCATACTTTTTTGACCGGAATGCTGCCGGGTATTTCCGCCAGAAGTTTTAGGGACCCCGTCCAACCACACGATCGCAACCGATGGTTTCGCATTGTGAACTCCTTCAAGAAGACGCACGACATCCTCGTTCGTTTCCTACTCGGGGCGTAGGGTTTTCGGTCGGTACACAAAGAAAATAATATACTGGAAGGGATGAACAAAAGCCCAAACTTTTATTTAGGAATTATATAATATTTATTACAACATAAGTATATCTCCTTTAGGGAGGAGACAGACTTGTTTAGCTACCTATGGTAGCGGAATTGAAATACATAAACTATACTTATACTAGAATAGGAACTATAATAATTTTATTTTGGAGAGAGCAGAGATGGTGTAGAGGATTTCTGATAGATTTTCGATGATCTTCTGCTCTCCAGCCTCTTGATTTATATAGAGGTTTTAATTCTCAACCTCCTTCCTTCATTATTGCCTCGGATACTTTTGTTCCGCGGCCAGCCTGTATCTGACTCAGCATAGGACCACTGTTGTCGTCCATTATTGAATAAGGACGCTAAACTTTCGGTGCTACTTTCTTTATCATACCGCATTATCTTTGGTTAATAATGCTCCTTCTGTGCTTTTACCCATTTGTTATTTAGTGGGTAATCACTTTTTCCCCCACCCATTCTTGTCGTTTTCTTTTAGTGGGTGCTCCAAATTTCGAGTCACATGACTCCACCAACCAATGTCGGGAATCTACTTTTTTCCCGGGGCCCTAGGCGTCCTTGCTTTTGGCAGCACCTTCTGCTCGAGATGCTCGTTGGACCGAGCCTTTTCTTTTCTCTTTTTGGGTAAGAACCCCTTCCCGAACTCTGGTTATTTTTGGTTCTAACAATCCGAACAAACGCGCTCAGACCAGTTTCCAAAATGAGCCATGTTGTAGTATTTGCGATGAGTTTCTTTGCTCGTCGCAATCTTGTTTTCCCAGAGCAAGGTCCTCTTTCTTTCGAAAGCTTTCTCTGCGAATCTTGTCGATTTTCACCCGTCATAAGTGTTTAACAGGAATGATCCGTTCACTGAATTCTGAAAGAATTTGAACGGGAACTTGACTTTGTCCATCTCAGTGAGACGGACCCATAATCCACATGCTCTTCTGGTAGAGATGAGGTCTTCCGGTAATGTAGAGACTAGAGCAGTCTCTTTTTCTGCAGGCGCTTTGATCTTTTCGAGGGCGCGTGCATCTGGTCTTCGAAGCCTAATATAGTGGAAGGCTTCATGGTTTCCTTTCCCTGCTGGTTCTGGGGCTGCACTCATAAAATACAGCTCCAAAACGTCTCATCGGCTAAGCTGTGGATTGTTAGCCCAGGTATCATACACCGCTTCTTGAATCCACTTGGGTAGATTCTTGATTTCGGTGAATGATGGAGATGTGGTATAAACTGAAGCGAGTGCTCCGAATTCATACCATCTTTTGACTTCGTGTGGATCTGAATTTGGGATCATTCACACCCGAGGATATTTCCCCGAAACATCAACCCTTATTTTTTCTGGGTTGATTCCTGTTGGGAAAATTAATAGAGTTTTGATTGGATACCAAAACCCAGCTGACCCCAACCGAGTAGATGATTGCACAAACCTAAGCGTTTTCCAGCTCACCTGTTTGAGCTTATAGAGTTTCTTAGTTTACAGGTAGAATCGGCGAAGACGTATGAAGACGACGGAAGACACGGCTAAGCGATACGGCTTAAGAACTCGGCGAGCAAGACCAAGCGAGTCAAAGATCCCGCAAGATCAAGACCTAGCTCAGTGACGGAAACCCAGCTCAGTGTCAAAGACCCAGCTCAGTGTAAAAGACCCAGCTTAGTGTCGATGACACAGCTCAGGTCTAAAACACAGCTCAGGTCAGTGACACAGCTCAGGTTGAAGACACAGCTCAGGTTGATGATACAGCACAAGTCTAAGACACAGCTCAGAGTCAAGACACAGTAGAGTCCAAAACGCTGAAGATACAGCAGAGACGCTTAGCAGCTCGAAGACGAAGACCTTCTCCAAGGCAAGATCCCGATGTCAAAAGATCTTGTCTGACAAGAGAAGAACTAGCCTCTGCAGATGCAGACCTACTTCGTAGGTAAAGGCCAGAAGTCAACAAGAGTAGGTAAGATTCAAACGGCTCTCTTCCAACGGCTAGTTTGGATCTCCACCTATATATATCTCTCCTCCTCCATTGAACAAAGAGGACTGGTGAAGAAATAGACGACTGAAGCAATAAAAGAGCAAAACAGAAAAATGAACAACAATCTTCAAAGCCATATCTTTCAAGAACACCCAGCCAGTCAGCTGTGTTCTTAGTTGTTCACACACTCAGTCTTAGGCAGAATAGATCAGAATATAAACATCTTAAGCCTAGATTGAACGAGTTCATCAAACTCCTTGTCTTCATTGTAAGAACTCGTTCATAGTTGGAAAACCCATACCCAAACCCAAACCCAGAAAGGTTAGGTAAAGGTACGCTTGCTCGAAGCGTGTAATTCGAGTGGATAGGTTCTTCAGTACCCAGAAACTGAAGATGTAGGCTTGACAGTGCCCGCAAACTGTTGGAACACAGCTCGGGTTAGAGTTGTGAAGTTGCTTGGTACTTGGAAACCAAGTGGTAGTGAATTACCAGTTAACCTGGTCATGGACGTAGGAGGTGTTACTCCGAACCACGTTAAAATTGTTTTGTTCTATACTGTTCTGTTTTATGCATTTTGCTAACCCCACATGAGCATTATTTCAAGCTGCATAAACTGACTAACTGAAAAGTGAAACAGAGCTTTGCAATATAATTTGAAGCAACAGACGGACTTTCCAAATCTACCACATTCCGCACACACACACAGCCAGCTGTGTTGATCAAGCTGCCATCCAGCTGGATCGAACATAGCCAGCTCTCTGAAAAGAGTTTTAACTTGAAAAAGTTTTTAAACCTTGGTGTATTCACCCCCCCTCTACACCAAGGTATCCGTCTTGGGACCAACAATTCCAGTCCTTGTATTGAGCTTCTCCCAGCTAGCTTGATATATCTGCCAAGAAGAAGAAGAAACCTCAATCTTATCAGTATTAATCTTAGAAGTTCCAGTCATTGGCCTAAGATTAATCTCTCCCTCTTTTTCCCCAGAGGTGCTGGGTTGACATGATGGTTCAGAGTGTGACCCCTGAATATCATCTTTTTCTTGGGGCAATGGTTCCGAAGATACCACCACCTTAGAACTTGGGCAAGAGGTATTTGAATCCTCTGCTACAGGTTTAGAGCCCTATACTCGAAACTCTTCTTTTACCAAAGGGACTTTGGCCACCCGAAGGATTGGTGTTTGGCATGCAGCCCAGAGTTGCCCCTGAGACCATATGCAAGCTCGTATTCTCTCGGTGACTTTCGTTTTGTCGAGAGTCTGCAATCTTCCTGCTTGTTCAGCATTCAGAATGCACTCGTCCCACTCTTCCGTTAACATCTCCAGATTCTCTTTGAGATGCCTATGGGCCAGTAGAATGGAATTCACATCAGTTTGCTCCATCTCTTGTTAGGAAATCTGCAAGAACATTTTCGTGAGATTTCAAAACGACAATATCATAAATATAATATTGGCATTCAGCTTGCCATCTAATTAATCTAGCCTTTTCAGGCTTAGATTCAATCTTGTTTCTTAAGAAAGCCTTAACATGTGTGTTATCGACTTTCAAAGTAAATTTCTTTGCTAATAAAAATAAAGGCCATTTTTTAAAAGCCTTTCGGACCGCAAAGAATTCTTTTTCGTTGATGTGCCATCGCACGGCCTCATCATCTGAGAATAAACCACTACAGTATCTGCAGGGTTCTTCTCCATTAGGAGTGATCTTGGTTAAGACTACTGCCCACCAATAATCACTTGCGTCTGTGTACAGGACCAAGTCGTCTTCGTCCTGTGGTAACGAGAGTTTTGGGAGATTTCTGCAAACCTCTTTTAACTCCTTCATACCCTGTCGATGTTCTTCTGTCCAGATGAACGGAACATCCTTTTTCAATAATGTACTGAAAACTTTTCTATGTTTTGCGAGATCTTTAATGAATGGTCCCGCGAAATTAACAACTCCTAAGAAACTCTGAAGTTGTTTCTTTTCCTTTAGATCTTCAGGAAAATTCTGGACCTTCTGAACAATATGGTCCTGTAGAATAATTCATGCTTCATCAATCTCGATACCCAGAAATTCCATTTTCCGAGTTGCAACGACTGCCTTCTTTTCAGACAGTACTAAACCTTCTTTATAACAAAGATCTCAAGATGTTAGATATGGTCATCCATATTTTTTGATGCTATTAAAATATCATCAATATAGACGAACATAAAATAAAAATAATCTTTAAACAGATTATCCATCTTTCTCTGAAATATTTGAGGCGCATTAGCTAACCCCATTGACATTACTTTCCAAACATAATGCCCTTGTGGAGTAGAGAAGGCTGTAAACTTCTTACTCCCTTCTTCCATGCGAATCTGGTAGAAACCTGACTTGCAATCAAACTTAGAGAATACCTTAGCATTTCTAATGCAATTAATAAGGTGTTTCCTACTAGGGATAAAATATCCATCGAACTCCAGAATATCATTAATTCCTTTGTAATTAATAACTAGTCTGGGTTTACCTCGTTAGATCTCACCATGATTCCTTACCAGAAATCCGGGACTGCTGTAAGGCGAGTTCCCTGGTTCGATCAATTTTAAATCAAGGTGTTCCTTGATTATCTCCTTCATATCCTATTGATCTTTGAGGTTCATCAGGATTGGTCTGTATCTAACAAACTCATACTCATTTTCTGGCTTCACCTTCAAGATAGCTTTGAGCTTGTTTCTGTCCCACCATGCCAAAGGATTCTCATTGTAATTCCTATTAATCTTTCTTTTGACATCTTCTAGGGACACCTGCATCTCTTCTTTAATATCTTGATGAGATATTAAAGATGCTTTGAGGATCTGGACCTCTTCCTCATTGAGATCCTCATCCCTAATACAGCTTAGCACTGCTTCGCTGAATCTCCTTTGATCCTTCATTTTTGGGTGTCGAAGTTTTCCTTCATCACCACGCTTGCTGCGAAAACTCAATGGTATCTGGAGATTAAAAGCCCCTTTGAGCCTCTGGACAATGATTTTGTGATCGCAAATGGTTGTAAACACCAATTGCCTCTTTTCATTATCCTGCATGTATCTTTTGAACATCTGTAGGAAATTGTTTCCCAACAGAATATCTGCACCTGTATCATGGAAATAAATTGGTGGAGTTTTAACCTTATACCAAGGTGTACCTCTGGCTCCGCCAATCAGAATTTCCGTTTCTTTTACTCCTTTAGCCAAGAGCAAAATTTTCTTTGAGAAATATCTTCCTGCAATTCGGGCAGATCATCTTCTACCTCTGCTAGAAAGACTCCTCATTTTGCAGTACAAATTCCTGCACCTGAATCAATATAAGCAGCAAAATATTCTGCTTTATATTTTTCATATAACATCCCTATAGAGATGTATATGGAGAATGGACTTGTCATTCGATTAATAGTTTTCTTCCATTAATCGTGATTTCCATTCCATCTTCTTTATTTGCCCAAGGTTTGTGATCCTCAAGAAAATCCAAACCCAATAGCAGAACTGCTTCTCTTCCGGCTCTGTCTTTGATCTCTATCACTTATCTCCCAATCTCCAGGGTACCTTTATAATGATTGATCTCCGGCTGCTGCAGATAGTAAAGAACATTACAAGGGAAGTTGGTTTCCCACCTTGTAGTGTCAAATTTTACTATCACTTCTCTCCACCCCTCAGGACATTTCAGATTCACTGGAACCTTATTACTCTGAGATGTTTGAGGTTGATCTTCTCGGATGAGACTCCGACTCCTCTCATATGGCAAAGACATGATTCTGTCTTCTTGGAAAGATAATCTCCCTGAAGTTATCCTGAGACTTTGGTCGTGTCTCATGACTTCTCTATCTCGGATTTGAATATCCACATTCCTTAACCGAGCAATTTCCACTCTATCGGGACAAACCGCCGTTGTCACCTTGTTGAATATATCTGGTATCTCAATGAACTTCTTTCCCAGAAATAACTCAGTGTGATGTGAGTTAGAAAGAGCATATGATACCTGATAAGTAATGGAGTAAGGCCTATTTCCTTCCTCCAATAAATCATTGCGTTTAAAGTCCTGATAAAGCGTCAGGGCTTTGCTGAAATGGGTATCATTAAGATTGTAAGCAATCTTTGGATAGATGATTCTCACTACTTGTCCTGCACAAAGATCTCCCGCAATTGTTCCCAATACGGAATCTTTCAGATTTCTAACTCTTTTATCGCATATAGCGATATCGATCGGCGTGTGAACTCCGGTAAAGAGAGCCGGTTTTAACATCAACTGGATTGCTTCAATATGGATCCAGTTCATCTTTTCAGCAACTTCAGGCTTCATCTTTGATAGATCTTCCCTGATGTCACTAGCTAGAATCAACTGCATCTCCACTTGACTCTCTGTAAGCTCTATAGGAAGCGACATTTCTCGTCTAGAAATTCCATAGATGATTTGTTGTTTCCTGCTCCTTAGATTAAAGTTCCTTAGAACTTGATCTATGTTGTTTGCTGAAAAGCCTTGATACTTTTGTATATTCAGACTCTTCTTCATGATTTTGTCAATCAGACTTTGAGAGAGAGTTGTGTGACTGGAGAATCCCGTCCTGTCCTCTTTCTCCTGATGAACAATCTCTGGATCAGTCTGACTCCGATCTAGTTCCATCAGACCATTCTGAATCTTCTTCGCTGAATACTTCTTCTTGTTCATATATACTCTCATCCGAGGGTATATCTTCGAACTGATATACTTGTATCAGTTCTTGGTAGTAGATGGCATCTTCGATATCCGGAGTGGATTCGAATTTGTTGATACCTCTTCTCTCGTTGTCAGGGCAATTTGTGGAAATATGCCCCTTCGCACCGCACGTCCAGCAGTTGCAATCCTTGAAACTTTCATTAACTCTAGTATGAGTTCTCCTGAAGGTTTTCTTAGCAGGTGTCCTTCCTTGGGTTTTATTATCTCCTCGGAAAGGATACCTATTCCTTGATGGTCCACTTTTTTGGCCTGATTTGTAAGATCCGGCCTTCTGTCTTGACCATCTAGTTCTTGGTTTCCAAGAATTTCTTTTTGGATCTCCACCTTTATGATAGGGCTGAAACCTATTTTTCTTGCTTTTCTTCAGCCTCGGTGGCTCTCCTCCAATGATCGTTGGCAGATCATTGTCATCACAGTTTAGAGGAGCGAATTTGTTAATTCTCCTCAATTTCTTCATGTTTCTCAGGGTTGTGGCTTGTTGACACCACTCTGAGAGTTTTCGATGTACATATGACATCCTTCTTGCGACGTTTTCAGGATCACCTGGTTCGTAATCCCGGATCAACATCTCTTTCCATGGGCTTGGAAATTTTAGAAAGAAAATTTCCAGCGCAACTCTATCATCAACTTTTGATTGATGTTGATAAAGAGTAAAGAGTTGTAGAAACTTGTTGAGCGATTGTTGATCCAAGACAGCAAGTCTTAGATTATACAATGTCATCAAATATTTCTTTCTTTTCTCTTGATCAAATCCCTCGAAATATTCTTCTCCCAGAAAATGGTTTTTGAAGAGTATTGCCATATTCTGGACATGTTCTGTGTAGTTTTCACTCTCAAAACATGAATTTTTAATGTCCACAGGAAAGAATTCCCATGCTATCTTGACAATTCCTGTAAGACTCATTTCGAGAATTCTTACGAATCATTCCTTGTTGCTGCTGCAATTCTCAGGGCTGACGTCCACTCGTCAATTACGGATTCTCGATCTCTGAAATTTACTTCATCAAGGTCGAGCATTACTCAGTAGGGATGGATAGGATCCAGGGTCGCCTTTCCATAAGGTGTATCCTGCACCTTTGGATGCGGCCTTCTTGCCCTTGTCCTTCTTGCCGCCATGTATGCATCATTTGGGGTATGTTGATCATACCTTGCTCCAGTCTGAAAATCCTGGACTACATTAATGGCTCAGGGTGCATTTTGAAAATCTTGTTGATTTCCAATAATGGCTCCTGGTGGAAGTTGATTCACCGGCTGTGGATTTTGGACCACATTTTGGTTCATTTTTAAATCAACCATCGTCATGTTAGCAAAAGATTCTGCTAACTCCTGGAGGTCGTCAAACTTGATTTTTTCAAGATTATTCATCTTTTTCTTTCTCGAATCATTCTTTTCAAGGCCTTCATGTTGGAATCCTTTTTGGTTTCTCCCACTGGAAATGGATATGTGGGTTCATTACCAAAAGGATTTCTCCTTTGACTGGTACGAGGTTGTTGCTCCAGTCTTTCGATCCGTGCTTGGATCTCCTTCAGGATATTATAAATTTCATCTGGTTTCATAGCAATCTTGTAAAGATCACGTGGTACACCATACAGACTATCGCCATAATGTTGTACTGTCTTCTGTATTTCTCTCAGATCCTCCGATATCTTGGATGAGTCTGGAGTAATCTCTTTATATAAAAGAGTAGATGATACTCCTTTATCTTTCTTTGAATCCATCAGAGCAGTCCAGCATAGAGCTGATTCCAATTTACTCTCAAATGGATCCAATGGTCTCTTCTCATGGCATGTTCTATCTCCCATTCAAGGAGGATACAACTATGGAGAAGACTTCTTTTCTTTTGATTCCTTGGAGGCAGGAATCAATTAATTCTTTCTCCTGGTTTTGTTGGATTAGGATATCCAACTGCCTTCTCCAGTGTGTTAGCACACTCTGGTATCTTGTCCTTCTTTTCTCCAAGATTTGGAGACGTTCCTGGAAATGTCCACACCTTGGACATCCTTCTAGGTCCATCAGTCAGTATGGTTCTGATGGTTTTCTTTCATCATGTACTCCGTCCTTAGATGGATATACTTCAACTCCTCGAGGAAGTTTTCTCTTCTTCTCATCTCTTGGTGGCAAGAGATAATAGATTCACAATCCACTCTTAGTGCTGCAGAGTGAAATTCTCTTTTCCAGATTGCTAGTGCAGTCTGGGTTCTTGTTTTCTGTACCTCCAAATCATGGAGATAATTCATGTAACTTTCGCATCTCGGACAATTGTCCGGATCCATATTTTCTTGATGTCTCATCCGTTAGGATAATACTTAAAGCAATAAATAACATATAATTCCTTAATAAACCTCAGGCTCTGATACCAATTTGAAAGCGTAGGATCGATTAGCAAAATATGTAATAAAGAAATACGTAGCTATTATTTTAAATAGCTAAAATAGGAGGGTAAATACATGATTTTATATGATTTTGATTAACTAGTCAATTTTCCCCATTTCTTCACAAATAAGACACATTTTTAGAAAGTGTCACAATAGATATAATTAGGAAAGTCAAGTCAAAGTGGTTATGTGTTATACATGTCCTCAAAACTGGTTATGGGGGGTATGCACTATCACCATACTGGATATACATAAATAATACTAAAAAAAAATTGACTACGCTTGATTTATTTCATTATTTGTGAATATACCGTATTTAATTTTGAATTATTTTATAATTAACTAGCAGGAGATTACGTGCGTTGCACGTATAATCTCTCATTTAACATGATTAATTTATAACAAATAAAATACACTTGATGACAATTTTTTAAAGTTATAATATTATTAATTATTAACTTAAACAAAATATTACCAAGTATGTGTAAAGAGTAGAAAAAGATGAAATCAAATTTCTTATATCATATTTTTTTTGTACAAATAATTCTCAAAATTGTATGGTACTTAAAGTACGTAATCATTTATTATAATATACTTAATCTAATTACGAATGAAAGGTCGTATATATTAAAAAACAGAGAGTTCTAGAACTTAAACTCTGGGTATAACAAGTTTATACCTCATTAAAACTTTTATGGTAAAATCCAAGTGGAAAAATCCCATAAAAATATAGAGCCCTCTAACTAATTAAGTGACCTTAGAAGAAGTATAAGTACATATTATATATTTTCAATTACAATGTAGTTAAGTTGTTACCATCTTATATATTACCAGTTTTTAAAATTTAAAGGTAATATTACTATGATGACTTCAATTACTATTGGATTAATTATTGAAAAATACGTAACATTTATCTGTATTCTACACATGACTTTAGAAATTAGTAATATTCCCACCGCCCCCTCCTCCCTCTCCCTCTCCCTCTCCCTCTCACAACCATCACCACCACCACCACTATAACCAGCTGCGACTATCTGCCCCACTCCTCCCTCTCCCTCATTTTTTTCATCTTAGAAAACTATTTATACAATTAAGCTTTAATAAATCTTAGCACAACTTTCAAAATTTATGTTTATTTCTCTTTCATTTTTGAATCATAGTATAAGTAGGACTATATTATTAATTAATTCATTAAGTTGAGTTATAGAAAGAGTAGGACTATTATTAATTTATTAAATTATAATAAATTTAATATATTGATTTATATTATTGCCCTTAAAATAAACATAATAATAGAGATATATTAGGCAAACCCAATTTTGTAAAAATCCGCTCTTTTATAATAGGTATAGATATAGATATTTGTTCAAGATTTCCAAATCCACCTGAACTAGAATTTCACCATTTATTCACAATTTTACAAGCTAGCACAGTTCACATTTCATATCAAATCTAGACGACAATGTTACATCTTAGGTTACTACATACGAAAAAATAATCAATACTGAATCTAACCTCTATATTCTATCATTACACCAACTGAAAACTGGAAAAAAATAAAATTATGACACTGAAGTTGAGCTCGTACAACGTAGAGCAGACCGTACTAGACAAGCTCTGTGGACGAGAAGCCCATGCCCATGCCCGCGTATCATTTCTCATGGAAGACTTGCACGTAGCGCGTTTCCAGAGTTCTCATCAAAATATTTAGCAGTTGTTCCTGATTGATTGGAGTAAGCATCAGCAACATTTAATACTTGTAAGAACAGACTCACACTTTCTTCTAAAATGATGAAACGAAGTAGGGTTGAGATTTAGACAACCTTCATGTAAGGACATTATGCACCCACCATGAAGAGATCAATCGATCCTCTGCAGTTGCAACACACAAGTTCCCTGCTTCGCCCAATGATGATCTTCGTGTTCTAGTTCTCGACTCTGATGAGACGGGAAAGGCTACTTAATAGTCACTTTAGCCTCCTCCAAGGACTTGAAAAAGCATAATGTTTCACAGACTTGCACCTTAAGAAGCTGAAGATGATCATCGGCATTTCTATAATACCTCGTGTACCCTTCACTCAAAATGCTCTGCCTCCATTGATAGAGAGACGACATTTATCCAGGAACTTCAACGTAATGCATCATTATACATTGATATTTCAAGAGAAGAGACGAAATATAGGAACTTCAACGTAATGCATCATGTTGCAGTATGTAACAGACATCTCATTATTTCACTAACAAATTCATGAGATTACAGATAATTATAGGAACCAGACAAATATAAATTGCTAAATGGATACAGATTGCAAATGTAAGACTAGCATGAATCACAAGAACAAGAATATTTGATATTGTAAAAGTGGAGTACCTAAAATGAATCTGGTTCTGTTAATGTCCACCTTGAAATTTCAGCATCTTCTCGAACAAGCTATGCTGCAGTCGAGTAAAAGGGCTCTGTCCAGCAACGAACAACGACAGCAGATTTTTACAAGGTGACAACTTTAAGGTACATCTAACAATTGAAGAGCATTTCTTGACACCCCATTCTGTCCGTACCAGAAACGAATAGACTGTCGTTGAAAACATCAACGCAGCCAAAAGCATTAGTGCCTGGAGGACACTCCAACGCTGCTGCAAGAACCCGATGATGCACGCCACGGGTGTCAACTGCATATCCATCTTTATGAGTATGGCCAGCCAGACAGACCTTCACACAATCATATCGGTGTATCAATTCCATAACTTCTTCGTAATTCCACAACAATGCAGCAAAAGACGTTGCACGAGGCTCTAAAGGTAGATGACTGCATATCACGACTTTCTGGTTCAACTTTGTAGCATCTTGAAGGACGCGATCCAACCATTCCATCTGTTCTTTCCCGACTCCTCCATTGAACTGAACGAACCTTCTAGGCGGCCCCACAAGTCCATCAGGACTATTCTTGTCTAAATTCGGATTCTTCTCTTTAAGAATGTCTACTGCTTTTATTTTGTTGGGATGATTCTCAGGCCAGCCTATGGCACTGATATCATACCCATCAAGAACTACAAACCGGACTTCTGGCACCGGAGAAAAATCATAATACGCGTGGCCATCAATATTCAGCAACGGGAGTAGTTTTTCGCGAGGGAGATTGTAAAGACAGTGATTGCCTATCATGTGATATATAGGGCCATTAAAGTTACTAAATTCATCGATAACCTTCTTAGTGGCACTTAAAGATTGCTCTTTTGGGCAGAAGCCATCAATAATGTCACCAAAATTGATAACAAATTTCACCTTCTTCTCATTCCAATTCTGCACTGCTCTTTGCAACACAAGGAGGCTGTGCCGGTAATAGCGTGGAACACCGAGAAACGAGCGGCCATCGGGAATATCAGCATACTGTACATCTGATATCACCCCAAAAGTAACAAGAGGCTGCTTCCCTTGTGCACTAACAATCATATTTCCATAACCCATTGAGGAGCAAAACATAAAACCTATAAGAATGGGGAAAAAAAGAATATAACTACAATTTAATTCTTCATTCACATTAAGATTACACCGTAGAAGAGTAAAAGTTATGCAATTTAGTAACCCTAAATGCCAGTAAATCCACAATCAGAACAATGGAATCAGCTGCAAGTACTAATTTACTTTCCATGAAATTACAAAACATAAATCCATCAATTGCAACAGGTTTTTAATTTATTGAGAATAAGATGCGGCCAACAAGAACAAGCGAAGCAATAGTGCAAATTCTTGAATCAAATTAAACAGTCCTAGCCCAATATTGAATAATCAAAGTTACAACTTCGAATTATCCTCTCCAGATTCTCAGGAAGCATGAATCTTCAGAAAGTAAAACTACAATATAAATTACAACATGTATTTTTTTAATTAAAATCAAGGTTCGGTCAACAAGGAAAACAGGAGCTTAAAATTATGTAAATTCTTGAATAAAATGAAACAGTCCCAGTCCGATTCTTCTACAAAAATTATGTGAACGACGGCAGAGAGCAGCATCGTTTATTTTCTATTACTGCCTAAATTTAGAAAACGTACCCAGAAAATTCCAACTACAGAAAATGGAAAACAATACGAATGCACCAGAAAAAAAGAGGATTTGTTAACTGCATCATATTCCTTGCAAGAAACGACAGTGAGTACCTCTTTAGAGAATCTGCTCCAATTATCTATCGAGAGAGAGAGATGGACAAGGCTTGATCTCTTTGACGCTGACCACATGTTTTCGTTGGTAAAAGAATATGGACTAAAAATTTGACTAAATGAGAAATTGTTAAAATACATTCTTAATTTAATTGTATTTTTTACAACGTCCGTCCACTGAAATTGTCTCCTTCCTTTTTTTTTGGGGTTATCGTTATCATGTTTCCTAAAAAAAACTTATATGCTACTTTTCCCTTTTTTATATTAAATAGATAGACATACATTTTTATTAATCATATATAGATAAATATATTTTTTATTATACATGCCAAAATATATAAATTTTCTTCTATTTACACCAACTTTATAATTTGTCAAATTAAACAAATTAATATTGACAACTTAATAAATTATCAAATCAAATTTTATATAAAATGAAACTATTAATTTAATTTAACCAAGTAATTAATTGGCCAAATTAAATTGGTGGTGCAAACAATTGCAAGTTGAAAAATACACAGTATTCTTGAGTATTTATATAGTTTGTCTAAGAGTGGAGTTGTTATTGAAAAGCGATGTGGGATAAAAAACTTTCGTATTATTCAACCAAAATAGTTTCTTATTTAATTTGATATAATTAAGGATGGATCGATAGGATTATTAAATAAATATATAATTCTTTCCATAAAATTAAAATACAATAATAATAGATATTTTATTAATTTTGGATCTTATATGTACATCAATTTCCATCATAATTGGATATTCTATAGATTGGTTATTAAATAATTAATTGGATTCCATCAAATTAGATTATTAAATAAAGGAAAATAATTTTTTAACATAATGTCTTGGACATAATTAATTTTTGGGAAAAGTAGCATATATAGCCCTAACGTGTCAACCTCGATCTCATTTACACCCTTAAGGGAAGGGTTGGGGGTGCCAGAACCCCAACGTTTAAAAAGTAGGGGCAAATGACCCCTCCCGTCTAACGGCGTTAGAGAGCCCTTAGATTGGAGGGTAAATGAGATCGAGGTTGACACTGTATATGCTATTTTTCCCTACTAGTACTACACCCGTGCGATGCACGGGGTAAATTGAATTTTAATTTTAATTTTATAAAATAATATAAGTATGAGTAAGGAAAATATATATAAAAAAAGATAAGTATGAAACAATATAAATTAAAATTTCATTCAAAATTATACATCTATAAATTTTGAAAAATTTCCTTGTAAACAACATTCGTGGTACATGCAGTGCTCTTCTTATCTTTATCGCATATCAGGATCTTCAAACCACTTCGACTCCGTACTCTCGATACAACGACTTACAATTGACAATGGGAGAACACTGGTTTCTTGAGAAAAAGTCCCACATGTGATAGAGATTGTCCTTGACTTTTGTTGATTGTCATGGCGTACGAAACAATTAGAGGGAATTGTTTTCGTTGAAACTTGAATGGAATATGTGGATCTGAAGAAGTTAATGACACTCTCGGAATCAATACTTTATGGTCGAAATTATTTCCTGTCAATATTTTGGCCTCCAAAACATGATTACCAACTCTCGTGACAATCAAACACGTTCCATTGCACAATCCAAGAGAATGATCAATGTTCCTTAACAACATAACCGACGTGCCGACCTTCAGAATGAGCTTGTGGTTAGGCATTCCCGAACATTTCAGACAATTTAGAAATTCAGGTGTGTGGACATCGTTCATTACATCAATAATTGCATCAGAGCTGCATGTCTTGTCTGAACTCAAATATTCTTTGTTCACAGAAATATTCTTGTCTATCATGTACTCATTAACTGATTCAACTACATCGAGTGTGGAGGCAAGTATGGCTCTGTCCTGGAGGTAACTCAAGTCATTTGGAGCAACCATGATTGAAGGATATGTATTCTTAACAATTGCTTCTATTGGATCTCCCGAGAATTTAAGGTGAATATCGTCTGGTATGTCTATTTTTGCATGACCGTCATTCGTATCACCCAAAAGTGCATCACCTACAGCTGCAACCCAATCAGAAATTTTTTTTAATTCTTTTGCCTTCAATTCTGAATCTATAAATCGCAACCTCATGTTCTTTGTAAGCCTGAGCACTTGAACATCCTTTCCAGATGTAAGAAGAGTTGATACTTGCATTGACTACTTCTTGTCTGCTTCCTCTGGGTATGACATGCAATATTTGTCTAAAGTCATCTCCGAACACGATTGTCTTACCTCCGAATGGTGATTCAGAATTCACCAGACTTTTAAACCTCATTATATCCCTCAAGGTTCTGTCCATGGCTTCAAAACAATATTTATTCATCATCGGTGCTTCATCCCATATTATGAGCTTACATCTGATAAGGAGTTCAGCCTGTGGACTTCCTTGTTTGATGTTGCACAATGAATCTTCATTTGGATTTATCGGGATAGCGAATCGGGAATGTGCAGTCCTTCCACCTCGCAGTAATAGAGATGATATCCCACTCGATCCTATATTGAGTACTATATCTCCTTTTGATCGTAACGCAGAAGATAATGTCCTCCAAATAAATATTTTTCCAGTTCCCCCGTATCCGTATACAAAAAAGACACCACCTAATTCTGATTGTGCTCTCTCAATTTCGTTTGATAGACTTGGCGTTGTTCTTCGGTAATATCACGCATGAACGAAGCATGCTCAGCTTCCATATCTGATCGATTATCATGCAACTCGTCATTTATCAAATTATTATACGGCTGACACAAATACTCTAGATTGGGATATTGTATCTCATTAAAATCTCGCAAGCTGCGTCCACATTTGCGCATAATCTTCTCGATTTCTGCCAGTGCATAATTCTTCATATGTTTTTCAGTCAAATGTATACCTAACATGAAGAGAAACATTATTATTATTATTATTAAATATTTTTTTAATATGAAAATCGCACTATATAAAAATAATAAATAAAAATAAAAAATAACTTGATCACAATACGAACTATAAATTACCCACGTAATAATATTTCAAATAAAACTTATATGTAATCAAACTTTAAAATAAAATATTTCTCTCGAATTAATTTCGGGGGAAGCACAGGATGTGTGATATTCACACATTATTGTTGCTAAACCTTTTGTAGCCTAAAATTAAACATTTTGTACCTCAAATTATGCATTAGTAACATTTTATATTAATTAGATGATTGAAAATCATAAATGAAAAATTAATTAGATGATTGGAAATGTAAATGTACAATTATTATATAACATTTAATATATAATTTAAAAAATGAAATATTGAAAAAAATGAAAAAAAAAAGTTTCTAAAAATAGCACGGGCTTGCTATTATAGTTTGACGAACACAATAAGAATATAGGATACTTATTATATCCTATATTAAATTAACATTTGTAATCAGATTCAGAAGTCCTGGATATAATCTACACATACAATGATATATATATATATATATATATATGTCTAAGAAAATTGGTAAACTGAAAGCATTGACTGATGTCATGTTTTGATTTAGGATAGTTAGTCAATAAGTACTAATTGGTTATGAATAATAATTGACTGTCCAATAAATTACTAAAATACACCGGCCTCAGTTTAACTATACTACAATCTTCATTATTTATGAATTCTAATATAATTATTAATTATTTATTGTTTTACAATCTTCATTATTTATTAATTCTAATACACATGTTAATATATTATTTATTGTTTCTAAAAAAATTATATTATACCTGGATTTTGTAAACGAAATTAACCGAAATTGTGATTTTGAGGCTTGAATTTGTATGACAGTGTGTATGATTATATCTCATTTTAATATATTTTAAGTTTTTGACAGTACATTAAACGTATTTTGCTGAATAATGACAGATACGTCATATATGTGTGTTGTTTCTGTACTATTCTAAAAAAATATATATTTGAAATATTGGTATTAATTACTGATTTACACACTGTCATATAAACTATAATTACGTGTTATGCAAAAAATACGTAAAATAAAAGATTTGTCAATGGATAGCAAGGAAGTATTGATAGGGAGGGTTTCTACCTTTATAGGAAAATAAATGGCACAAGATGTGTGATATTATTGTTGCTAAACCTTTTGTAGCCTAAAATTAAACCTTTTGTACTTGAATTATGCATTAGTAACATTTTATATTAATTAGATGATTGAAAATCATAAATGAAAAATTAATTAGATGATTGAAAATGTAAATGTACAATTATTATATAATATTTAATATATAATTTTCAGAAATGGAATATTGAAAAAAAAATGAAAGAAGAAGTTTATAAAAATAGCATTGTAGCCTAAAATTAAACCTTTTGTACCTTGAATTATGCATTAGTAACATTTTATATTAATTAGATGATTGAAAATCATAAATGAAAAATTAATTAGATGATTGGAAATGTAAATGTACAATTATTATATAACATTTAATATATAATTTTATGAAATGGAATATTGAAAAATAAATAAAAAAGAAAATGAAAATGAAGTTTCTAAAAATAGCCCGGGCTTGCTATTATAGTTTATATAGATTTTAAAAAGGAACTAATTAACTTTTGAAATTCTTCCTTTTTGGGTTGTCATTATCATGTTCTCTAAAAAGAAACTAATTAATTTTTTAAAAGTGATGAAGTGAAAATAATATTTTTGGTTATTAATATGCCTGCTATTTGGTAGTTATTCATATGACTGCTCTTCCTTACGATTGTTATTCCAAATAACTTTGTACCAAATTTCTTCTATTTTATGTTTTTTTGAAGTATCTATTACTAATACGAAAATAAAGTTACCCCTTCCACGGTGCTCTGTTCAGATTTTCCTTTATTCTGGTAATTTGTCTAATTTTAATTCATATATATTCTAACTAGTAAGTAGCCCGTCGAAATTCGACGGGAAATAACTTTATGTTTTAATTTATATGTATACATTTTAAAAATAATTTTATATTTTATTTGTGATATTGTTCGCGTTAATTATTAATCAAACTTAGAAAATAAATTTTATTTCATATATTTAAATTTATAATTAGGAATGACAATAGATCGGGTACTCATTCATTAAGTATTTTCTAAATCAAAATACTCGATAAAAATATGAACACTACAAGTCATGTTAATTAAAATTAATTAGTAGTTGTTTGAACTGTCTCGTTGTGTTATTCTAAATTACTCGATAAAAATCTGAACAAAGTGAATATTAATTAAAATTAGTAAAAATCATTCTTTTTAAGTCTATTTGAACCATCTCATTGGTTCATGCTAAATCGATATTCCTAATCTTTGCAAAAACGCCGAAAAAGATAAGTTTACATCTTCAAATTTTTTGTTCCTTTTTAGCTATCTATCTCACATTTGATTCAATGTATATATTTTCTAGCAAGCACTAATCGAAGTTTTTAGAAAAACATGAATGAAAAATGAAGACAATTCCATGTAGACATGTTGATTAAATATATTTATCTAGTCTTCATAGGAATTTTCATTTACAAATTTTCTATTGGCCTCTTAAAATGCTAATTTTTCTTTTCAAAATTTGTTGCTTTAAATTTAATTATTTGCGCTACTTATAGACTAATACATATTAACCAAAATTAGCAAAAATCCTTCTTTTCATGTCTGTTTGAATCGTCTCGTTGGTTTATGCTAAATTGATATCCCTAATCTTAGTCAAAAAGCCGAGAAAGATATATTTACATCTTCAAATCTTTTTTTTTGCTATCTATCCATACATTTGATTCAATGTGATATATATATATATATATATATATATATATATATATATATATATATATTCTAGCAGACACTAATCGAAGATTTTAGAAAAATAGGAATGAAAAATGAAGAGAATTCCATATAGACATGTTGATTAAATATATTTATTTAGTTTTCGCAGGGATTTTTGTTTACAAATTTTTTATTGGCCTCTTAAAATGCTAATGTGTTTTTTCAAAATTTGTTTGTTGCTTTTAAATTTAATTATTAGCTTTACTTGTACACTAACTTAAAAAGTAATTCTATTTCTCATATCTAGAGGTGTTCAACCGACCCGAAACCGCCGGTTCCGGCCCGGAACCGGAACCGTGGTCAACGGTTTTCGGCCCGGAACCGCGGTCAACGGGCCGGTTCCGACCCGAAACCGTGCTTGGGACGGGCCGGTTCCGATTCCAAAAGCTAGGAACCGTGAACCTGCGGTTCCGAATCGGCGGTTCCGACAATTTTTTATTTTTTTTAGTTTTAAATTATATTTTGTGTTAATCCATATTAATTATATCACATAGAAAGCAAAAATGAAAATTACAATGGTAAATTGAATGAAAAAAAAGCCAAAAATGGTGATAATAATAATAAGGTTCGAACATGAACCGGCGGTTGGAACCGTTTTTGAATAATTATATATTTTCATTTGTAATTGATCATATATTATTATGAATGAAGATAAATTTTGTTCTATATCGATTTTATACATTACATTAATGATTTATGAGTTTGCATGACAATATAATTTATATTTTCAAAAATAAAAAAATAAAAAAAATTTAGACGGTTCGGGCCCTAAACCGGCGGTTCCGACCCGGAACCAGAACCGTCCAATATGGTCCGGTTCCAACCCGGAACCGTGGGCTGTGGCGGGCCGGTTCCGGTTCCAACTTTTCCGAACCGGCCCGTGAACACCTCTACTCATATCTAAATATATCAATTCATTATGAATTTTTGAAACTCAAATCCGTTCATAATTTATCTGATATTTATCAGAAATATGATAATGTACTCATCCTTGATTTTATTTAATATTGCACAAAAATACAGAATATTCATACTCCTTCTATGACAATTCTAACTTAGAGATAAACCAAGAGAATAGAATATGTGATTCCATGAATTGGAAAAGAGTTTATTAGATTAATTATAAAATAAAGAATATATGTATATATATATATATATATATATATAGGAATTGGGCCTTTCGATGTACGTTTATTAAGAGTTTATTAGATTGATTATAAAATAAAATATATATATATATAGGAATTGGGATAGATGTTAATATATTCTATGCAAACTTATAATAAAATAAAAATTATTATTAGATTAGAATAGATGAATATATGAATTAAAATTCAAATAGACTTAAAAAGAAGGATTACAACGGTCGATCGTCGGAAAATAATACGCGGGTCATATTTCAAACATTTCTCAAAGTTGAGGTATTTTTTAAAATATATTAAAGTTGGAGCCATAAATCAAAAAGCGCCCAAAGTTAGAGCTACAAACTATGAATTACCCTAAAAATAATATTATAATTAATTTAATTCGTATTCTATAAATATAGTGGCATGCAAAAAGTTATTGATTAATTATTTTACTCCCATGATAATTATCTGAGTAAGAATTGAGCATTCAGAATTTGTTGCTTAAAGATATTCATAGTCTTATATTTTTTATTAGATATATGTTTTTTTTATATTTGTAATTATCGAGCTTACCAATTTATTGATTAAATATATATAAGATCGAATTATACTATATGAATTCATGATGCACAGAATAAGGATTTAAGATAAATACAAATATATTTATATGAATATTAAATAATATAAAATAGTATATATGAATTAATATTGCATGAAATATCAAAATAAAGGAAAATCGGAATGGAGCACCGAGGAGGGGCACCGTTTATTTTCCTAGTAGTAACCCATAGTAATAGATAGATAGATTGGGCACGCGCAATTATAATAGAATGTGTTTTATTAAATCTAATATATATATATATATATACTCTAAGATATATATATATGTATTTAATATCAAATTTGATTTAAAAAATATGATGTTACGATTTACGTCCACAACAATTTTATATAACTATTACATATTTACATGTTGGCATATCGACAATCTCAGAAACCGTAGAATTAGAATAGATAAATTATCAAGAAAAGATAAACATGATATTAGAATTAGAATAGATAAATATGTATTAATATTACAATATTAGAATAGATAAATGTATTAATATTGCAATATTAACTGTATATAAAAAATTAGAATATGTAGAATTAAAATCAGACAAATTACCAGAATAAAGGAAAATTTAAACGGAGCACCATGGAGGGGGCAATTTTATTTTCGTATTAGTAATAGATTTTTATTTTTATTAATTAAAATTTTATTAATTTCATATTCTTGAAATATCACATGTTTATCTATTAATCACATCTCATATTTATCTACCCCTCTATTTAATTAATTTCTTCTATTATACATATTAAAATAATAACAATTTCGCAATGCATTCTTATAAATCCTTATTTTATACATTCTTAATTCATATGTAATAATCTATAGAAAATTTGTAAATGAAAATCTCTCTATAAAGACTAAATAAATATATTTAATCAACATGTCTACATGGAATCCTTTTCATTTTTCATTCATATTTTTCTAAAAACTTTGATTAGTGATTTCTAGAAAATATATACATTGAATCAAATGAGGGATAGGTAGCTAAAGAAAAAAACAATAAAATTTGAAGATGTAAACATATTTTTTTTCCACATTTTGGTAAATATTAGAGATATCGATTTAATATGAACTAACGAGACGGTTCAAAATGTTTTTCTAAAAATTTCAATTAGTGTTTTCTAGATTGTATATACATTGAATCAAATGTGGGATAGGTAGCTAAAGAACAGAACAAAAAAACTTGAAGATGTAAACATATTTTTTTCCGCATTTTGGCAAAGATTAGAGATATTGATTTAACGAGACGGTTCAAATATACTTAAAAAGAAGGATTTTTACTAATTTTAATTAATATTAACTTTGTTTAATTTTTTATTGAGTAATTTAGCATAAACCAACGAGACGGTTCAAATAACATATAAAGAAGGATTCTACTAAGTTTAATTAATATTACTTTGAAGAGGTAAACATATTTTTTTTTCCGTATTTTGGCAAAGATTAAATATATCGATTTAACATGAACCAACGAGACGATTCAAATATACTTAAAAGGGAAGGATTTTTACTAATTTTAATTAATATTAACTTTGTTTAGATTTTCATCGAGTAATTTAGCATAAACCAACGAGAGGGTTCAAATAACATAAAAATAATGATTTTTACTAATTTTAATTAATTTTACTTGGAGTGTTCATATTTTTATCGAGTATTACTCAACGGATTTGAGAAGAGTATGTACAGTAAAGTTACTATTTTAACCGAGATTACGACGAACATGTAGAAAATTTTTAAACAAATTTAGATTTAAAAAAATACATAATAAATGAGTATACATGATCCATTATCATTCCTAATTATAAATTTAGATACGTGAAATAATTAATTTTATAAGTTTGATAAATAATTAACGCGAACAATATCACAACTTTGAAATAAGATATAAAATTATTTTTAAAATGTATACATTCTTAATTCATATAAAATAATCTATATATATATATATTTAATATTATAAAATTGGCAAATATTAGATATATCGATATAATTAGCATGAACCAACGAGACGGTTCAAATATACTTAAAAGAAGAATTTATACTAATTTTAATTAATATTAACTTTGTTTAGATTTTTATTGAATAATTTAGCATAAACCAACGAGACGGTTCAAATAACATAGAAAGAAGGATTTTTTACTAATTTTAATTAATATTACTTTGAAGATGTAAACATATTTTTTTTTCGAATTTTGACAAAGATTAGAGATATCGATTTAACATGAACCAACGAGACGGTTCAAATATACTTAAAAAGGAAGGATTTTTACTAATTTTAATTCATATTAACTTGGTTTATATTTTTATCGAGTAATTTAGAATAAACCAACGAGACAGTTCAAATAACATAGAAAGAATGATTTTTACTAATTTTAATTAATGTTACTTGGAGTGTTCATATTTTTATCGAGTATTACTCAACGGATTTGAGACGAGTATGTACAGTAAAGTCACTATTTTAACCGAGATTAGGACGAACATGTAAAAAAATTCTAAACAAATTTAGATTTAGAAAATATATAATGATTGAGTATACTAGATTCATTGTAATTCCTAATAATAAATTTAGATACGTGAAATAAAATTAATTTTCTAAGTTTGATTAATAATTAACGCGAACAATATCACAATTTTTAAATAAGATAGTATAAAATTATTTTTAAAATGTATACATATAAATTAAAACATAAAATTATTTTCCGTCGAGTCTCGACGGAATACTTACTAGTTTATGAAAAGAACCAACTAAAAGGTATAAAAAAGAGTCGAAAAAAATGACTAAAAAATACACCAACTTTGGTAAGGTTTGAAAGCCCGAATTCAAATTCCGCCAAATTTGTGCCCTACAAAGCTGCTCCCAATTATCAGTACACAACTGCACCAGGATTTCTTACTTCAAATTCATTCATCAGAATTCCCCAAGCTAAATTATGGAGCTTTTATTTCCCCAATGGAGCTGTTCTTTTCCGCCATCACAACCTGACACGTTTTCCTTCTATCACAACAAATCAAGATTGTAATGTTACAAACAACAAACAAAAATAATCAAGACACTCCACTAATTCTAACATCCTACTGTATCAATACCAGAACGAATAACAGGAAAAATAGAATTTTTATGCAGCTGAAATTGAGCTTCCATAACATTGAAGTTGTATATAATAGGCGAAGGCTGTGGACAACGAATCCTACAAGACTCGCGGTGTAAGGTTCCTTTGCCGCGTATTTCTTATCAGCTCTGCTTTATCCAGAAAGTATCTGCCCATTTCTCAAATGGGTCGACATATAATTCTTGCTCGCTGCAAATCTTTATCTTCCATTGCCGGGATTGTGGA
Organism: Agastache rugosa; assembly: GCA_031470985.1. Classification (NCBI taxonomy): domain Eukaryota; kingdom Viridiplantae; phylum Streptophyta; class Magnoliopsida; order Lamiales; family Lamiaceae; genus Agastache; species Agastache rugosa. The sequence goes on from CM062605.1 coordinate 33,075,325, forward strand.
GGATCTGCTGGACCAGCTTCTCCGGCAATCTCTTTGTAGCCTGTAAAAGCGCGATGATTGAGATTAATATCGAAGAGTTACATTTACAATGCTGAAGTAGAAGAAGTTGAAATGCAGACCTGAAAATGTCTCATGTGTAGAATAGGCTCACAGCCTACTTCTGCAATCAGTTTCCCGTTTGGAGTCTGCAGACTGAACCTGCCAGCTTCATATGACGAAAGATTATCTCTGTCATGGGGCAGACTGTGGCAAACTTTGAGGAGTGATTCGAGGGAATTCATCTAGCAAATCAACCAAGAAAAAAAGATTAGATACTCGTTTCTAGAGTTCTCAAATTGGGATGCTTGTAAAAAGAAGCTATTTCTTTGTCAACTACAACTAATATAAGAAATGGATTTAAGAGTTGCAGCAAAATGGGATTTTGATATAGCTAACCTTCATGTAAGGACATGATGCACAGCCTCCATGAAGAGAGCAGCCCTCGCCACTTGCAGCTCCGGGTATTACTGGGAGGTTCAAGAAGTCGCCCGATGATGAGCTTGGTGTTCTAGTTACTGACTGTGATGAGACGGGAAAGACTATCTCTACGCTCACTTTAGCTCCGTTTTGGGATGTCCCGGATCCCAACAACTCACGTACTGCAGCAACAATTGAGGTCACCATGCCTGATTCGGTTCCTAAAACAAACTGCAGATGCTCATCGACATTTCTATCTAATGCCTCTCGTACCCTTTCTTTGATGAAGTCCAATATATTTTGCGTGGAACCCACTACTCCCATCCCTCTTCGCTTTGCTTCCATTGCTAGTCCGAACATTTCACCAGGAACTTCAAAGTGTGCAGTCAGAAACGCATCACAATACATCTCGTTTATTTTACCAACAACTTCATGACCAAAGAGGTGATGAACAATGCACGTTCCGTCCTGGAAACAGAAACATTTTAAGTCGTATGAAGGGATTTTTACTAAGCGATGAAGACTTCATGTTAGTATTCTAAAAGGGGTTTTGGTTACGAAAGGTTGAGAACAGAGTATAACTAGTTTTCATACAAACAATCAACTGAAGATTCCAACCAAGAATAAATTCTTTAATGAGAATTTTACCTGAAAATAGCGAAGACGAGGCATTAAAGATCTTATTGATTTGCTACTGTGTTTTGGATGTATATTAGAAATTTCATGGTCGCTCATCTCAGTCATCTGTCTGAACAATTCCATAATATTTGCTCCCATGTAGGTGTCAGGACCATACCATACATTTAAATCAGGAATTTCTGCAAATGCCTGTAAGATACAAGATATAGCTTAAAGAAGATAGTAGGAATGCTAAGCCAATAATACCACAAAGTAACGATCACAGTAAAACACGAGAATTGCCAACCTGTAGAATGGTTTGCACAACATTAGAAGAGGTGCATGTTATCGTTGGAACAACTTCATGAGTATAAGCTTTCGTCTCGAGAGAGGTGTTGATGTACACAACATGTAAAGAGGGAGAAGAAACAGAAGATGCAGCTGCCGCGAGGTAATCCATGTATGCTGGACTAGCTGCAGCATCAGCCAACGAACATCCAATACGCTCATTTGACATCCTGTACACCCCTACCTAAATAACATTCATAGTTCATATAATCAGTATGCCAGGGCAGAGAACCAAACACACAATAAAATGTGTAATACAAATCGCAACTGCAAGTGCAATCAGCAAGAAACATTTATATTGTCCATTACTCGGGTATAACTTCGAAAATAACTCTATGATGTAGCTTGAGCATCAAGTGAAGAGAAAATTGAGCAAAATGCAGTACCTCGGGAAACCCAGCCTGATCAAGGATTGCACGGACGTTTTCTGACATAAAATCTACACCAAGAACAGTGATGAATTTGCAGCCAGCTTTAGCCATATTGACAGCAGAATCTGCCATGACCAGTGAATCAGATATATGAATATGAGGCCAGAGCTTCTGAGCAGCAGTTAAAACGCCCTGAACCTCTGGGTCCATGTAAAAATGAGCAACAACACCAATCTTCTTCTCCTCAAGCAAATTCCCTAGCTCTTGAATTTTTACCTGATCAGGAACCAGAAATCTAGCCTGCAATAAACTACATTCATACTTAGGCTTTTCAATAGTCGAGATTTCACATAAAAGAGTAAGATGCACAATTTCCCGGAACCAACAATATTAGAACTCACCACATTACATGCATTTTCTGGAATAATAACCCTATTCTCTGTTAATTACCTCTTCTGGACTAAATTTACACATGCTTGAGAATCCTCCAAATTATCAAGACTTGATAAAGTCGAGTAATAACAGCACATAAGAATCAAACCAACATAGGATCTAATTATTGGCAGGACTGGAGTAATCAAGCGCAAAAGAAACAAGAAACAGTAAATGGGACGACCCATATATGCATAAAGCAATAAACTAGAATCTATTTCCATTTTCAAGAAATTTGTTTCCAACCTTAAGTATGACACAGACTGTTGTAATACATACCCATTCACGATAAGCAACAATTCCTATTCATTTCTTTAAGCAACAATTATTGCACAATATAACAGTATGACCTCCCCATACACTCATGAAGCAAGAAAATACATTATTTCATTCTTATTCAACATAAATGAAGAGGATGTAATCTGCAATCGATGTAAAAATATTGAAAAACATATATGTCGTAAATGTTAATTTATCTTATCATTTAAACCAAAAACATCTATAAAACTGAATCAGCAGATGAAGGATAAAAATCCGAGTAGCAGAATGTTTTAAGTTGGAAAGTAGCCAACAACTTATGAATTGAAAATAATAAGTCCCCAACAGTATATAGACAGTCAAAGGATCAATCTTGTCAGTCATCCACCATTTTTTATTAACACTTTACAATTTTCCTTAAACATTTGTCTTAGTGTGAGCCACATTCATCAAAATCCATAATTATACCCTAACATCACTAAACTCTCCTAGGAAAAAAGCAATCTTTAAATATTCAACCAAACTTTTCCACAAAACAAACAAAAAAAGAAATGTTCAACCGTACCATACCACCAACCAAAAATAACTCAAAATAATTTAAAAAAAATAAAAAGAAAATCCAACCTGAGCTTCAGCGTAGCTTCCTTTCGCCTGAATCCCATCAGCAGTCACAATCAATGACGGGAACGGCTCGCCGCGGGGGCGGCCTTCGCGCTCCGCCATCAACCCCTTCGTCCTCTTCTGCATACTCATCAGCACATTATGCCAAGTATTAGCCCTATTACTCGAATAACCACCGTTTTTTCCGTTCAAACCAACAACGCTCAACGCTCCAAAATCCTCAGTTTTGACGGCCAAAACCTCCTCCGCCGTGGCGCCGTCGAGCGCCCAAACCAAGCAAGCGCAGAACCCTTTTGTGATCTCGGAATCGCTGTCCGCCAAAAACCTCAATCTGTTCTCATCGTCCATTTCTACATGCAGCCACACCTGCGCGGTGCAACCGGGAACGCGGTTGTCCGCGATTTTCATTGAATCGTCCAAAGGAAGGAGGAGCTCCGCGTGGTGCAAGAGCCTTTTCACGCGGTCGACCGGATCGGTCAGCGATTGGAAATCTTGAACGAGGAGCTGCACCTTCGCTTTAGCGGTGGCGGCTGCAGCAGCGGTGAGTGTGTCGCCGCCGGAGGTGACGGCGGAGCATGAAAAAATATTTCTTGAAACGGGCTTGAGGGGATACCAAGAATTAAGATGCGGGCTCTGCGAATAAGTGCATCTGACAATCGGCGGCGAGGCGGGTTTAGGGCTGGGCACGTGGCTGAATTTAGGGTTTGTGGAGTTGCAGAAGAAAGATGAAGAAACAGCACTCATGGAAATGGCAGCTGCGTCCATCTCTTACACTAGATTAACACTAAACAAGCTCGTATCTTTGCTCACAAGCTGTTTGTTTAATGGTCTAACTAGATTTCCTGCGTTTTAGGTCCGGATTGAGAACGGAAAAAAGCGCAGAGATGAGTAAGAAAATATGAGGGCGGCGGAGACGGCGGAGGTGGGAGGCGATGGGGAGGAAGAAAGTAAGGATATATGGAGGTGGAGGAGGTCCAGTTGATGAATTCGCGGTGGAAATAGAGCGCCCAATCACGCGCCAAAAGAGCAAAAAGTGTGAAACTGTTGAGGGGCCAATAAAAAAGAATGACGATGATATAAACTCCAAATAATAAATTTGCGTCACTTTTGATTTATTTAGATTCAAAAGGAAATTATTTTTCAAGAATTTGTTAGTAGTTGGTACTTAACTTTGAAACGCCCACACCCATCCAAACCTAATTTTTCGGTTGATCCCTTTATTATATTAGTGTTAGTCCCTTAGTTCGGCTAGGTGTCATGGTGTGAACCATCACAATGCCATGACATGGGGGACGTCGGGTCGTCGACTAACGTTGGGATGACACGACGGGTTTTGAGGATGACATGTCCAGATGAGCTCGATATTGAATATTGCTCGGTAAAGTATGAGTTTAGAAAAGTTTGGCTCGGGTGGATTTTGGTTGTCTCGAAGATGACTTGATTCAAGTGTCGGGAGCGTGTTAGCCCGACACGGCGTGGTGCGAGAATGTGAGCGTGACAGCCCGACGTGGTGTTGGTGCCATTTTATGGTGTCATGGGATGAGGCTTTTATGGGCGAGAGACTTGGTGCGTGGGAAAGTTTCTCGTTGCGACATTGGCTCGGTGTTGACACTACGGTGCGTGTCAGGACAGTGCTAGGACAATGTCAGGAAAACTTTACCTTCCTCAGCCCTTACTATGTCTAGTGCTGTCAGGAGCAGTTTTGGCGTAACTGCCCCCATAGGTGGTTGAGTGCAGTTACAACCGCTCAGAACCACCTCGTGCGTGGGGTGGCCTTGTTGCTTTTGGGAAGTCGCCATGTGGTCCCTTTAATCCGACCCGATCCGAATGACCCGTTTGATCCGGTTGCAGACCGGTATTCGTATTCCTAGTGATTGAGGAGTTGTCCATCACATATAAAGGGCGTGACCTGCCCTAGAACTAGAGATGACAGTGGATTCTGGACCTGGTCCAGATCCGCTAATCCAGATCCGTTTTTTAGGACTTGGGCATAAAAAATTTGGACCCGACGGATCTTGATCGGATCTGGAGTAAAGGTCCAAAAAATGGATCTGGATCTGGATTCAAAAATTTGAGATTTTTGAATCCAGATCCGGCACGTGGACCCGGTATACATTATATATATATATATATATATATATATATATTAGTTTTGTTTTTAAATGTGATTTAGTTTATTTTCTAATTTAGTTCTTGATTGATTGTAATATTTAGTTCTTAACTTGAATGGCTTAGAAGAATTATTTTGGATGATTGTAATGATATTTATGGTTTGAAATAGTTTTGAACTTTGAGATGATGGTAGAAGTCTTTATATAATTATTATGGTGTTATTATTGATTGTTTACATTAAAAAAAAATTGAGAGTTCCTCTATATATATATATATATATATATATATATATATATATATATATATTGAAAGTTGAAAAAACTACGGATCTAGGTCTGGACCCGAAATCCGCGGATCTCATGGATCTGGATCTGGATTTTAATTTTTTAGACCCAACGGATCTGGACCGGATCTGGACCAAAGGTCCAAAAATCGGATCTGGATTTGGACCAAGCAAAATCCGGTCCAGATCCGGCCCATTGCCATCCCTACCTAGAACTCGACAGTTGTGTTGTGCAAGTTTATGTATGTTCCCTTTGTACAAATTGTGAGTAATACGAAGGTTGAGAGTGAGATTTCCCGTACATGCTTATGTGCTTTACGTTGCTTGTAATTGTGTTTCGCTGTGTGTGTGATTCTTATTTACTTGATGCTTGTACAACGAAATTCTCACTGGATATCAAACACGAGTGTTGCTGAGGATTGAGGGCTGATCGAGCGTGCGTGTTTGGTGCCGCACAAGGCAAAAAATTCTAATTCTAGACTACTCCCATCGGTGCCCAATCCCAACCCCAACCCAACCGTGTACAATCAAATTATTTGAACCTAACATTGTTATATTTCTACGACCAAACTAAAACTCTACTTTTCTCACGTATTTCTATTTTGTAACTTGGTTGATTTATTTTTAATTTATTATTAGCGCTTGTAATTTCATTTTCTGATTAAGTAACTTATGGATTTCTAAGTACATGGTAATATATTTTTATTATAATTAAGAATTTAATATATTTTATTTTTATATATTTTTTATGAACTTTTAAATATAATATTTAAAAATAATACACTAATTAAAAATAAAAGGTTGGACCGGACTCATTGATGGAGTAGAAATTAAATGGAGTGGTAGGTTGTTAGTCAACTCTCTTCATTCACAAATCATTCACAAATCAGTAAGGCCTAATTTGGCTTCACTTTCCTTATTGTGTTTTACAGCCATCAACTATGAGTGTTTTGTGTTAAATAAATGAATCGAATCAACTTTTATGTATAAATTATAAATATGGCCTAATTGGAACCGAATTTTTAATTTGCCACACACCATAAGACCATCTCACATAAATATTAGTGAAAGAAAATACTCATTCTGTTGGGAAAATAATAAACATGTTTTGAAGTGATACCAAAATCCAGCTGACCTCAACCGAGTAGATGATTGCACAAGCCTAAGCGTTTTTCAGCTCACATGTTTGAGCTTATAGAGTTTCTAAGTTTACAGGTAGAGTCGCTGAAGACAGCAGAAGACGTAGCAGAAGACACAGCTAAGCTGACACAACTGAGGTATTCAGCAGAGCAGACTCAGCAGAGTAGACCACAAAGACCCAGCTCAGTGACGGAAACCCAGCTCAATGTCGAAGACCCAGCTCAGTGTAAAAGACCCAGCATAGTGTCGATGACACAGCTCAGGTCTAAGACACTGCTCAGGTTAATGACACAACTCAGGTTGAAGACACGGATCAGGTTAATGATACAGCACAGGTTTAAGACACAGCTCAGAGTCGAGACGCAGCAGAGTCCAAGAAGCTGAAGACACAGCAAAGACGCTTACCAGCTCAAAGACGAAGACCTTCTCCAAGACAAGATCTCGATGTCAGAAGATCTTGTCTGACGCGGTCAAATCAGAGAAGAAATAGCTTCTGCAGATGCAGACCTACTTCGAAGGCAAAAGGCCAGAAGTCAATGAGAGTAGGTAAGATTCAAACGGCTCTCTTCCAACGGCTAGTTTGAATCTCCACCTATATATATCTTCTCACCTTTGAAGAAAAGAGGCTGGCGAGACGACTGAAGAAATAAAAGAGCAAACAGAAAAAAATGAACAACGATCTTCAAAGTCAAATCTTTCAAGAACACCCAGCTAGTCAGCTGTGTTCTTAGTTGTTCACATATTCAGTCATAGGCAGAATAGATTAGAATAGAAATATCTTAAGCCTAGTTTGAACGAGTTCATCATACTCCTTGTTCTTCATTGTAAAAACTCGTTCATAGTTGGAAAACCCATACCCAAACCAAAACCTAGAAAGGTTAGGTCAAGGTACGCCTGCTCGAAGCGTGTAATTCGAGTGATCAGGTTTTACAGTACCCGGAAACTGTAAGTCAGGTTTTTTCAGTACCCGTAAACTGAAAGGTGTAGGCTTTGATAAAGGCGTAAACTGTTGGAACACAACTCAGGCTCGAGTTGTGAAGTTGCTTGGTACTTGAAAACCAAGTGGTAGTGAATTACCAGTGAATCTGGTCGTGGACGTAGGAGGTGTTACTCCGAACCACGTTAAAATTGTTTTGTTCTTTACTGCTTTGTTTTATGCATTCTGCTAACTCCTCTCACGCATACATTTCAAGCTGCATAAACTGACTAACTGAAAAGTGAAACAGAGCTTTGCAATATAATTTGAAGTAACAGACGGACTTTCCAAACCTACCACATTCCGCACACAGCCAGCTGTGTCGATCAAGCTGCCTTCCAGCTGGATCGGACACAGCCAGCTCACTCAAAAGAGTTTTTAACTGGAAAAGTTTTTAAACCTTGGTGTAGTCACCCCCACCTCTATACCAAGGTATCTGTCTTGGGACCAACAATTGGTATCAGAGCAGTGGTTCAAAAGATCACTGTATCTGTGTCAAGTCAGCCCCTTTGCTGATAGTGGTCACCTGAACAGATCCTTCAAAGTTTCAAATTTTTTCTAATCATTATATTGCATACTGTCATGGAATCTTCCTTGTGCAGGAATCTTCCGACATTCTCTGTCGATGATTATCAGATCTGGAAGTTCCGACTCAAAAGCTTTCTGTGCGCACAACACGACATGATGTGGGATGTTATCATTAACGGACCCATCGTTATCATGAAGTCAGAAAGAGAAGCAGAAACCACACCTGGAGCTGAACCGATTCGTCAAGTTGTGAAGCCCAAAAGGGAGTACTCTCCAGAAGAAAGAAGACCAGCTGGATTGGACAGCTATGCTCGCAACGTCATCTCCTCAACGGTGACGGACGCTTATCTTAGCAAGATCATCAACTGCGAGACAACTAATGGGATGTGGGACACTCTAGCCAAGCTGTGTGAAGGCTCAGAGGAAATTCAAGAAAACAAATTCTCAGTTGCATGCCAGAAATTCGACAACTTCAAGCATCTCCCCTACGAGTCCATCGAGCAAATGGAGCTCAGATTCTCCAACCTCGTCATCGAGATCGAGACGATCCGACCTGGAAAATATACAGTTCGAGATAAGAACTTGAAAGTTCTTGCAGCTCTCTCCTCAGAATGGTGTACACACAAAGTGGTTCACCAAAGCAGAACTGATCTTGGCAGCATGGAGACGGAAAAATTGTTCTCCATCCTGAAAGCCAACGAATTTGATCTGGGGATCACAAACGGAGAATCATCAAGCCAGATGTCTCAAACAGAGCTGACTTCTAAAGCAAATGAGACAGCTCTCAGTGCAGAATCAAGAAGATCAGCTCAATCAGCTCAGCTTGGAAGGACCAATGTTGGGAAAATTATAAGGTTTTGATTTGATACCAAAACCCAACTGATTCTCCAACCGAATAGATGATCGCGTCAACCTAAATAGTGTTGTCCAAATTCGCCGTTTGAGCTTCGCATTTTCTAGGCTTACAGTTAAGGAAGCGGAAGACAAGAATGACCACCGTGTCTACAATGAGTCACAGAAGACAAGAATGACCCACAGAGCATATGAGTCACGCAGAGCGGCAAATTACGGGGCCGGCCCGGCCCGCCCGAGCCCGCGGGCTTTTGGGAAAATCAGGCCGGCCGGCCGGCCCGAAATTGACCGGGTCAAATTGCAGCAAACCGGCCCGAAATATAATTTATAGTGCATTTTTGGCCGGACCGGGCCGGCCCGGCCCGAAAATTCACCGGCCGAAAATGAATAGCCCGCCCGAAATCGGCGGGCCGGCCGGCCTAAATTGACACTAGAGTCACTAGCAAAAGACAAGAGGCCAACCTTCACCGAGTCCTCCAAAGAGAGCCCGATTAATCAAGAGAATTCGAGCCGAGTTCAAAACACAATGGCCCAACAGATAGACCTAAAGGAACTATCTTTGAAGACTTCACTTCAAGATACCAAATTAATTCAAAAGCTACCGAAAGACAGAAGATCCCGGAATCAGAGGAAGTCAACCTACCTCGACCAATGAGGGATTGCCAAATCAGCATCCTAGACTTCAGGGCCTAGGATGTGACACAAATGAAGACAGGTGCAGATAAACCCAATGGCAGATCTTGAATTTAAGAAGAGTAGGTAAGATTCAAACGGCTCCTCCAACGGCTAGTCTTGAATCTCTACCTATATAAACCCGTCTTCAACCTCAGGATCAGACACGAAAAACTCTCTACAAGCTTTCATTATCTGAAATCATCAATCTTTCAAAAGCTCTCAAGCAGTTCTACATAGATCAAAGAACACTTTATCTTAAATTGTTTCTAGTTAAGAAATTGCTTAGTTTTTCGTCTGTTCCCTAGGCCAAACTCTTTGTACATCTTTAGCCTAGATTTCGAACGAGTTCATCATACTCTAAAGTTCTTAATTGTAAGAACTCGTTCATAGTTGGAAAACCATACCCAAACCCAAACCCAGAAAGGTTAGGTAAAGGTACGCTTGCTCGAAGCGTGTAATTTGAGTGGTTAGGTTCTTCAGTACCCGGAAACTGAAGGTGTAGGCTTGATAGTGCCCGCAAACTGTTGGAACACAGCTCAGGTTAGAGTTGTGAAGTTGCTTGGTACTTGGAAACCAAGTGGCAGTGGATTACCAGTGAACCTGGTCGTGGACGTAGGAGGTGTTACTCCGAACCACGTAAAAACTCGCGTGCTCTTTACTTTCTCTTTATATTCAGTTTTGTTCTAACTCTTTCATATCATTGCATATTTGTTCAAAACTGCACACACAGCTGCTCTCCAAAGACAGATGTGTCTCTCTGAAAGTTGCACAACCTGACTAAGCTGAAAACGTTAAGTTAATCTTTTCAAACTGAGTTTTTCTAAGTAACCGAGCTAAGTTTTCAAACCACCACTTTCCGCACCGCCAGCTGAGTTATTTACCCAGCTGACCCTCTCCAGCTGGATCGATAACTGAGCTCACCAACTCTGTGATTTAACTTGAAAAAGTTTCGAAAAATCTACTTGGTGTATTCACCCCCCCTCTACACCAAGTACCCATCTCAGGGACCATCAATTGGTATCAGAGCAGTGGTTCAAACGACCGCTGTTTCTGAATCAAGAGATTTGTCTTGAAACTCTGTGTCAGTGGTCAACTGAACAGATACGTTTTTCAGAAAAACTCATATTATTACATACTGCATACTTCTATGGATTCTTATCTTAACAGGAATCTTCCCACCTTCTCGGTAGACGACTATGCAATCTGGAAATTCAGATTGAAAAGCTTCCTATGTGAGCACCACGACATGATGTGGGACGTCATCTCAGACGGACCCATCCTTATTTATAAACAAGGAAATGAACTCGTACCTGCTCATGATGGAGGACAACCAGAATACCGGCCAATTCTCAAGCCAAAGAAGGAATACTCGTCAGAAGAATGAAAGCAAGCTGGACTGGACAACTTCGCAAGAAACACCATCTCATCAACAGTCTCAAACGCCTACCTGAGTAAGATCATCAAGTGCGAGACAGCCAAAGAGATGTGGGAAACACTTGCCAAGCTATGTGAAGGATCAGAAGAGATCAAAGAAAACAAATTCACAATAGCTTGCGACAACTTCAAGCAGCTAGCCAACGAGTCCATCGAAGCGATGGAGCTAAGGTTCTCAAACATAGTCGTCGAGATAGAGACAATCAGAACTGGGAAGTATACCCAGCGGGAAAAGAATCTAAAGGTTCTTTCAGCTCTTTCAGCTGAATGGAACACTTACAAGGTAGTTCACCAAAGTCGAAGTGACTTGGGCGATCTATCTACAGAAAGGTTGTTCTCACTCTTACAAGCCAACTAATACAACTTGAAGATCACTCAAGAAGAATCTTCAAGCAGACAAAATGACGGAGAACTCACCCCAGCTCCAAAAGAGATTGCGTTCAGAGCCAACTCTGACAAATCCGCATACATGCAGTCAGCTGAGTCATCGAAGAAGGATAAGAAGGACATGAGCAAGGAAGAGCTACTTGAAGAAATAGCCATGCTGGTCAAAAACTACAACAGACTCAACACCAGCAAAGGCAAATACAAGAAGTTCGCAAGAACTTACAGAGACAAGTACACATCAGCTGATGAGAAGTCAGCTGACAAACGAACAGAAGAAGGTTGCTTCAACTGCAAGGAACCAGGACACTACCGGCTAGATTGTCCAAAGCTGTCCAAGAAAGACAAAGACCAACTGAAAGCTAAAGCAGCTGACAGAAGGAGAGCTTATATCGCCGATGAAGAATCAGAGTGCAACAAAATGGATGACATGCCATTTTCAGACTCGGAAGAAGAAGCCCTGATGGCCCATGATGAACCTGATTGGGATACATGCTTCATGGGACAAACAGACGGCATCGATGAAGATGAGGTAATGTCTTGAACTCAAAATTTATCTAACATCTCACCATCACACGAACACTCTACACAGGTCTCAGAATCTGGACTACCTGATTGAAGTCTAGTAGAGAAAGTAATGAACGATTCCAAGGAGCTTCAAGAGATCCTTGACGTTATTATGTGTGAGAATGCCGAGCTGAAGGCGGAACTTGAAAAGACAAAAGTATCAGACGCAGCTGATACAACTCGGCCTCCAATGTAAGTCATTTCACTAAAAGACAAAATAGTGAAACAAGATCACCATCGAAGGAATTCTACTATGAGAAGAAACAAATTGATAGAAGATATGGAAAAGGTCACAGCTGAATCGGAAAAGAAGTCAGCTGAGATCATTGAGCTGAAAAGCACCGAAGAGGTACTATCTAAGAAGATAGTAGCTCTCATCAAAGCCACGTCAACAATGGACGAGATCATTAGTGCTCAGCGTCCAGCGGCATTCAAAGCGGGACTGGGATACAACGAATCAAAGGATGCCTCAAACATTGCCTCCACAAGTGGAACAAAGGTAATGTTTGTACGTGCGAACGAACCTCCAATCCCAGCAGCTCAGCATCAACAGTTGAGGACACAGTAGGCGTCAGGAAGACCAGCTGTGAAACATCCTCAAGCTCCGTCGAAGACACAGCAGGCATCAAGAAGGTCAGTTGTGCGACAACCTCAAGCCCAACTCAGACAGCAACGTGCTCAACCTCAACGAAGACAACAGGCTGGATTTCACAGATACCAGCAACAGAAACAGCACATTGAACGATATTAACCGGGATATCAGAGATACCCAGCTGGATACCACTCACATGAGTACCAGCTGGATAATCATTTCCAGCCACAGCATCACATGAGACAGCAGAGACAAAGGAACGTCTCAGCTATGCACACAGCTGGAAACCAAAAGAAATCAAGACATCAAAATGGGAAGACACGGAGATCAAGACCCCGCCAGCAACAACTGAAGAATACAAAGAATGTGTATATCGACTCAGCTGGGAGAATCATCAGATCAAATGACTCAATTCGAGTCATCAAGCAGATCTGGGTCATCAAAGGATCTCTGTCTAACCCACAAGGACCCAATTAAAACTGGGTACCTGAATTTTAATTTTTTGTTTAGGTCGCAAGGAATCGACGCATCTATGAGGAGTCGATGAGAACGCTATGGTACTTGGACAGTGGATGTTCCAAGCACATGACGCACCTAAAGCATCTACTCCAGGAGTATATTGAGCGTACAGGTCCACAAGTAACATTTGGTGACAACTCCAAAGGCCTAACCAAAGGTTATGGTACATTTAAAACTAGAAATGTTATAATCCCAAGTGTTTCTTATGTACAAGGATTGCAACATAACTTGCTTTCCATTAGCCAATTCTGCGACAATGGTTTTTCTGTCAAGTTTGATGCACAGGGATGCACAGTGAAGCACAGGGAAACCAAGCAGATACTCCTAAGAGGGAAAAGAGAAGGAAATATGTACTTTCTTGTTGGAACACGGCCCTCCGGAGACTTGTCTTGTATCGAAAAGCGGCAATGAAGTCGGTGGTACATGGCACGTACGGCTGAATCATCTCAACTTCAAGACAATCAACAAACTGGCTAGGAACCAGCTTGCTAATGGAATTCCAGATCAAATATATGACAAAAGTCATATGTGCAGCGCATGTCAACAAGGAAAGCAGACAAGAATTTCATTCTCTCTCAAGCCGATTCGATCAAGGCGATCGAGTACTTCAACTTCTTCACATGGATCTTTTTGGTCCAGTTACTCCAGCAAGCTTCAATGGCAGAAAATATACTCTGGTCGTTGTGGATGATTTCTCAAGATTCACATGGGTATCATTCTTGTACCAGAAGAGCGAAACTGTGACTAAGTCATTTATCCTCGCCGGAAAGATTATCAACACAGAAGGAGTGCAAGATAATGTCAATAAGATCAGATCGTGGAACGGAGTTTCTAAATGAAACTATTTATGATTATTGCGAGAAGAACGGAGTTCAACACCAAACATCTGCAGCACGCACACCTCAGCAGAATGGTGTAGCTAGCTCTGGGCTACCTCAATGCTAGCTAGCTCTGTCATTCCAAAGAAGTTCTGGGCTGAAGCAATCAACACAGCTTGCTTCACTCAGAATCGCTCCCTACTCACATCAAGGCAAGGAAAGACACCGTATGAGCTATGGAACAACATAATACCATACATTGGATATTTCAAGGTATTCGGATCCAAATGTCACATCCTCAACAATGGGAAGACACAGCTCAAGACGTTCGATGAGAAGACAGACCGAGGAGTATTCCTTGGTTACTCCGCTGTGAGTAAAGCATACAGAGTCTTCAACAGAAGAACTCAAATAGTCGAAGTAACTCCACATGTTACCTTTGACGAATCCTCCTTCGAATATAGAGAGTCTATCAAACAAAGAAATGAAGGAGAATCTTCAAGACTGATTCAGACAAGAGCTCAAGAAAATAGAATCATGAATCTGGCCGAACCATTAATTTGGGACGATGAGCCAGAGGAGGAACTTCAAATCAACCAAGAAGCTCCACCAGCTGGAAATCGAGAAGAATCTTCAACACCAAATCAAGGGGGAACATCATCAGCTGGAAATCCAAACACAGCTGAGTCCCCAGCTCCATCTCCAGCTGAGCCTCTACAGAAGTCTCCTCAAAACCTAAATCAAAGAGAACCAATCTCTCAAGATTTAACTCCTGAGCAACTACAAGTCAGACGAAATTTAGCCACGTCAAGCATCAATCAATTGGAAGAAGAAATTCGCAAGAGGAGAAGATGGATTGAAGATCATCCATCATCAGCAATCATTGGAGAACCAAATGACCAAGTCAAAACCAGAAGCTCAGCTGCTCAAGCTTCATCGGATCATCCAGAAGCAGCTGACACAGCTCAACTCTCAGCAGAGCTAGGACTGACGGACTATGATGAAGACACAGCTCTAATGGCGTGTTACGTAGCTCAAGTGCCAGAGCCTCAATCAATTCTCGAAGCTTTGAAGAGCGTGCCTTGGACAAACGCCATGCAAGAAGAGCTGAACGAATTCCTCAGAAATTATGTCTGGGAATTGGTCGACAGACCTCAAGAAGTCAAAGTCATAGGACTCAAATGGATATTCAAGAACAAATTAGATACCCTGGGAGTCGTCATCAGAAATAAAGCTCGACTGGTTGCCAAGGGCTACACTCAGCAGGAAGGAATTGACTTCGAAGAATCATTTGCTCCAGTAGCACGATTGGAAGCAATCAGACTCTTTCTCGCCTATGCAGCACATCACAAATTCAAGGTTTATCAAATGGATGTGAAGTGTGCATTCTTAAATGGAGAAATCAAAGAAGATGTCTACGTTGAACAACCTCCAGGATTCGAAGTAGAAGGAAATAAAGTCTACAAGCTAAAGAAGACTCTTTATGGATTGAAGCAAGCACCTCGAGCTTGGTATGACACTATGTCAAATTTTCTCGTATCCAAAGGATTCAAGAAGGGCTCAGTAGACAGAACTCTCTTTACCATCAAGTCAGGAGAAGATATCACAGTTTGTTCAAATCTACGTAGACGACATCATCTTTGGATCAAGATCAAGCTTCTTATGCCAAAGATTTGGAGAGATGATGTCAGAGAAGTTCCAAATGTCCATGATGGGAGAAATGAGTTTCTTCCTAGGACTTCAAGTAAAGCAATCATCAGAAGGGATTTTCATAAATCAATCCAAATACGTGAAAGACTTGATCGCCAAGTATGGAGTTCAATCCAGCAGAATTGTAAAGATTCCAATGAACACCAACTGGAAGATTGAACCAGGAACTGAAGGGAAGTCGCTAATTCCAAAGAAATACAGAGGGATAATAGGATCCGTCGTATCTAACAAAGAAGTCGTCCGGACATCTCTTTCATGGTCGGAGTATGTGCCGGATTTCAAGTTGATCCAAAGGAAGCACACATGCAAGCGGCCAAGAACATTCTCAAATATCTCAAAGGAACTCGAATGTTGGGGCATGGTACCCACGTGAGACAATCTACTGTGTGGATACTCGGACTCGTACTTTGGAGATCGGTTGGACGGAAAATCAACTTCGGGAACTTGTCGGTTCTTAGGAAGTAAGTTGATTTCATGGTTTTCAAAGAAACAAACGTGCGTCGCAACTTCCACGACGTAAGCGAGAATATATGGCCGCCGGAAGGCTGCTGCTCGCAAATTCTACGGTGAAACATCACCGGATGACTATGAAGTGAAAAGCTTGGACGGAGTTCCAATTTTCTGTGATAGCTCAAGTGCGATTGTCATTTCAGAGAATCCAGTACTTCACACAAGATGCAAGCATGTAGACGTACGACATCATTTCATCAGAGATCACGTAGAAAAGAAGGAAGTGATTGTTGAGAAAATTCACACAGACATACAGCGGGCTGATATTCTCACAAAACCGCTGATAGAAGCAAGATTCAAAATGTTGTGCGGATTACTTGGACTACTTAACCCAGACGATGCTTCACCTTTGAATGGACCAGTGAATGGAAGCCAATCTACTCGAATGCAAGCAGACAACCGCAATTTAGAATCAACGTCAACGATGTCACCGAGAAAGAATTCGGCTAAACCGAGATCTTTGAAAAGTGAAGAATTATTCAGTGAGGGGAACCGAGTGGAACCACGATGACCCAAGACACCCACTCAACCGAGGTATCACTCGACTACAATGATCAGCTGAGAGGTTTGCAACAACATTAATTACACCTACTCAACCTGTTTTTCTGTCATCTCATATCTTGTCATTTCTAATCAATCTTAATTAAGAGTCTGCAAAGAATTGAATCATGGGAGTTTTGAGGCAAAAGTCAAAATGCCTCAACCGTTCTCTCTCGCGCATTAACTCACATCTTCTAATCAAGAAATTGACACGACGCGAGAATCACTCCTAATCGTAGATCTTCTTATCAACAGACAAATCTTGATCGTCCATTCATCAAGAAAACTCTTTAAATATGCTAGAAGATATACGTAAAGCATTGCATCTCCCCTAAAAAGTTTTTCGGCATTCTTTCTTATTTCCATCAATTGGTATTATTTGTTTCTACTAACAAAAGATGCAGAAGAAGAACATGGAATCCAGAGAGATATCTCCCGAAGCTGATCAAACTTGAAGAATCTGTCAAAGCTTCAAGATAAGAGTTGCTTAAACTCTCAAAGAAGACGGAAGTCCAGAAGAAGGTGAAGCCCTTCGACAGATCCAGGCCAGCGCAGTGAGAGACTGCAAAGCTCAAGAACGTCATTCACCAGGAAGGTGCAGAAAACTTTCTGGGAATGTCAAAGGAAAAAGACCTCCTCAGCCCCATTTATTCTCTCAACATAAAAGAGAGAACGGGACATACAACTCCCTGGGATGCAAAAATCAACGTCAACAGATCTGGACCAAATGTTGATAAAATCGGAGTATTCGAGAGCAGTCATAACAAAGCTCCTGCTCCACCACAGGAGGCACAGAAAAAGATGCAGGAGACAAAGCAGCATGCATCTATCTCCGTCCCAGCTGGGAATCGGAGACAACTTGAGGAGACAAAACATGCTGAAGCACCGTCTTCAAACAGAAGACTCAAGTCAAAGGTGCTCAGCCAGTCAGCTGAGAAGCCAGCTGACATTATGAGAGAATTCTTAATTACTCTCCGAGGAGCAGAAGGCCCACAAGCGGTCGTTTCTTATGGTGGAGAAGAAGTTCATGCGCCTGCGTTAACATCATCGTCACCAACACCGCAACGGAGTATTCCAGCTGATCAACCAAGCTTAAACCCCAAGACAGATGGAATACTTCAACCGCCTTCTCCTCAGTTTCCTTCAGCTCCACAGGGACACCAGCTTCAAGATCTTCCGATGAAAGATGCTCAAGTCCCTGTACCAAGCTTAAATGAGAAACATCACCCAGCCAATGATCACCTGCAGCTGGATGATGATGATATGAGCTGAACACAAGTCCCTCACGTGCTGAATCAGACTTTCTCATTCAATCTAAGAAGTCTGAAGAAGCAAAAGTTGCAAGGAATGATGTTGTGCCCGACTTAGAAGATGCTATCTCCCGTGCCAACTCATCCCTCCAAGCACTCAGCTGGACTGCCCAGCTGAATCAGGCCAAGGACGCTGTGTCTGCAATCACAGCTGAGGCTAATGCTACTGAAGAAGAGCCTGCTAATACAATAGCTGAGCCACTTAGACTCCAAACCTTGCTGCTCAGAGCTGAAAACCACAGTTTTGCCAAACTAAAACATCGCTTCAGCCGATGGTGTATCTCTCCCACCCTGTTTTGATCATGCCAAAAGGGGAAAGTAAGGAAGAAGAGAGACAAGTCAAAGAAGAGGCAAACTGTTGAGCTAGAGGAACCAGCTGAATCAGAATCAGCTGAAGAGACGAGTCAAAAGAAAGAAGCAACGGATGCAGAAGAGAAGACCCAGCCAACTGGGATTGAAGACTGAAGATTTGAAGTTTTTTTTTCTTCTTTCTTTTTCCTGTGTTATAATGTATATTCTTACATTAATAAAACACAAGTTTTTCTGCGTCATAAGTTGTCTCAGTTAGGTTTTGGCATCATCAAAAAGGGGGAAATTGTTGGGAAAATTATAAGGTTTTGATTTGATACCAAAACCCAACTGATTCTCCAACCGAATAGATGATCGCGTCAACCTAAATAGTGTTGTCCAGTTCGCCTGTTTGAGCTTCAGATTTTCTAGGCTTACAGGTTAAGGAAGCGAGAAGACGACGATCGACCCGAGTTTGTGTCTACTGGAGTCGGCCTAGTAGAAGAACGACGGTCGACCCGGTTTGTTTACAAACGAGTCGGCCTAGCAAAAGACAAGAAAGCGTCAACCTTCAACAATCCTCCAAGCGAGCCTGATCAAGGCGAAGAGAATTCGAGCCGAGTTCAAAACACGGCCGGTCCAAATTGCACTGAGAACAAAGGGAACTATCTCTGAAGACTTCACTTCAAGACAGTCCAGCTCTGAATTCAAAAGCCAGCTCTAAAGGCAGAAGATCCCGGAATCAGAGGAAGTCAACCTACCACGACCAATGAGGGATTGCCAAATCAGCATCCTAGACTTCTGGACCTAGGATGTGACACAAATGAAGACATGCAGATACGCCCAACGGCAGATCTTGAATTTAAGAAGAGTAGGTAAGATTCAAACGGCTCCTCCAACGGCTAGTCTTGAATCTCTACCTATATAAACCCGTCTTCAACCTCAGGATCAGACTCGAAAAACTCTCTACAAGCTTTCATTATCTGAAATCATCAATCTTTCAAAAGCTCTCAAGCAGTTCTACATAGATCAAAGAACACTTTATCTTAAAGTGTTTCTAGTTAAGAAACTGCTTAGTTTTTCGTCTGTTCCCTAGGCCAAACTCTTTGTACATCTTTAGCCTAGATTTCGAACGAGTTCATCATACTCTAAAGTTCTTAATTGTAAGAACTCGTTCATAGTTGGAAAACCATACCCAAACCCAAACCCAGAAAGGTTAGGTAAAGGTACGCTTGCTCGAAGCGTGTAATTTGAGTGGTTAGGTTCTTCAGTACCCGGAAACTGAAGGTGTAGGTTTGACAGTGCCCACAAACTGTTGGAACACAACTCGGGTTAGAGTTGTGAAGTTGCTTGGTACTTGGAAACCAAGTGGTAGTGGATTACCAGTGAACCTGGTCGTGGACGTAGGAGGTGTTACTCCGAACCACGTAAAAACTCGCGTGCTCTTTACTTTCTCTTTATATTCAATTTTGTTCTAACTCTTTCATATCATTGCATATTTGTTCAAAACTGCACACCATAATTTGCTTTCTCCAAAGACAAATTGTGTCTCTCTGAAAGTTGCACAACCTGACTAAGCTGAAAACGTTAAGTTAATCTTTTCAAACTGAGTTTTTCTAAGTAACCGAGCTAAGTTTTCAAACCACCACTTTCCGCACCGCCAACTGAGTTATTTACCCAGCTGACTCTCCCCAGCTGGATCGATAACTGAGCTCACCAACTCTGTGATTTAACTTGAAAAAGTTTTGAAAAATCTACTTGGTGTATTCACCCTCCCTCTACACCAAGTACCCAGCTCAGGGACCATCAACCAACAAGGAGCACAGAAATATGAGCAAAGAAGAATTGCACGAAGAAGTTGTCATGCTTGAACGGAATATTAATAGACTGGAACACAGCAAGGAAAGGTACAAGATGATCGTGAAGGTTCATCACGACAAGCAATTCTACCTAAAGAGAACCCCAGCTGAGTCGACCTCCCAAAGAAAAAATAAAGAGCTCAAGTCGAGCAAGATAGAAGAAGATCAAGTATTTTCTTCCGACTCAGAAGATGAAGCATTTTATTGAAGATGCCTGCTTCATGGGATTCTCAAGTCCAGTTGTTGAAGAAACTAAGCTTACCCAGCTAGCTGTCTGGGACTAGCTGTGAAATGCAAACACAGCTGAGTAAAATGGTCTCAATAAATGAAAGAAAAAGTAGAAGATCACCCAGCTGGACATGGCACAACTCACTGCATGCAAAAGAGACCTAATCGAAGAAGTGTTCAGCGACTTCAAGAGATTGCTAGAAATCCTTGAAATCTAGCCAGCTGAGAATTCGGAGCTAAGGAATTAGCACAAGCAGAAGAATGATCAGGAGCTTGAAGATGAGATGAAGACAGCTGATCAAGAAGCTGGAGATGACCAAAGCTGAATCAGATCAAAGAATGGCTCCAGCCAATGCAAACACAGTTGGAACCAAGCCAAGAATGTACCAAAGAGGTCGTACATAATCAAGCCAGCTCTCCAAGCTCAGTCCTATCAAAGAAGAAAACTGCTCTGCAACTCCAAGCCCAAGAAAAGCAGCAACTCCCAGCTGATCACAGAGCTCAAATGCAGCAGATAAATCCAGCTGACTGGAATCAAAATCAAAGACATAATGTCATCCAGCACAGATATATAGGTCAACTTAAAAGACAGCTGAGAAGGATCTCAGTTGGTTATAAAGCTGAAAATCAACCGACCTTCACATCAAGATTCCAGCAGACGGGATATCAAGCTGACAGGCTCCAGTTTGAAAATGGACTGCATCAAAGAAGATGGAATTCAAGCAGCCATCAAAAGTCCAAAGAGAAGTGGACTCATTCAAGGACCAACCAGAAGTATCACTCACAAAAGATAAGGACAAATATGGGTTATCAATGGAACCCTCAACAACAAAGCCGGACCCAATCACAACTGGGTGCCGAAGGAGTGATAACAGGTCAAAGAAGGACATGCGCGTTTTGAGGAGTCATCAAGCGTGCTGTGAAAGAAAGACAGCTGGTGATCAAAGCTCATGACTCACCTCAAAGCTCTTCAAAGAATATGTCAAGCGTACTGGTCCCAGGAATGCAATGCAAAGAACAGGACATCGAAGATTCTACCCCGCAAAGCAGCAGTGAACTCAGCTGATCATGGAACAGCTGACTGTCTTCTCAAGATTAGAGATCAGGTTGACAGATGAACGTAATTGTTGAGAAAATCACTGGCTCAAGTAGGAAGCAGCTGAGAAAAGACAGCCACCTACTATCAAATTCAGGGGGAACTCCACCAAGCTGGAAATAGACACGGCTGTGATAACAGCTGAGGGCAAATTCAATCCAGCAGAAGATTCAAGTGGAGAATCAAGAGATAAATCCAGCTGAACTATCAAAGGTCATCCTCTGGATATCAAACAAAGCTGGATCAAGCGTAAATCGCAGAATTCAGAAGAGGAATCTAGATGAAGAGAACTCAGTGTAGCAGATTCACCATCAATTGGTATCAACAATTGATCTCATTCCAGTCCAGCAGAATCTTCAAAAAGAGCATCCAGCAGGAAATACTCAGATGGATCACCGTGTGTCATCAAGAAGGAATCGGACACAGCTGGACTAACTCAGCAGGAACCCCAAGGATTTCAAAATGAATTTATCAAGTCAGGGGGAATCAAACCTAGCTGATAAAACCTGATTGGTTTATCCAATTGAGGGGGAACCTCACAAACGGTGTCTTTCAGCAGAGAAATAAAGACAAGATGACTCACTCTAAACTGAGTCATACAGCTGAGAATGACCATCAATTGGTATCAGCCGAAAAAGAAAGAGCCAAAATGCATCGATTGGTTTTAACTCCAAGCTGACTGGAGTTACCTCAAACGGGAAGAAATTATTGCCAGAACGCCGCCGCCAGACCTCGACTCCCCTCCCTTCTAATATCTTTTTGATGAACCAAAAAGGAGGAAAGAGTATGAAAGAATATGACAGAAAAAATGAAAGGAAAAAGGGGAAAAGTTAGATTATCTAACTGGAAAGAAAAAGGGAAAGATAGAAGAGAGGCTAATGGCGAGCTGGAAAAGCAGCCAGGGAGAAAGATTGCAATTTCTCATCAAGGTATGCGGAGCAGCCAGGAAGAGTTTAGTTAGGATTTTTGTTTTTTGTTTTTCTGTAAAAGTTTGTAAAGGTTTTTGGCATCATCAAAAAGGAGGAAATTGTTGGGAAAATAATAAACATGTTTTGAAGTGATACCAAAACCCAACTGACCCCAACTGAGTAGATGATTGCACAAGCCTAAGCATTTTTCAACTCACCTGTTTGAGCTTATAGAGTTTCTAAGTTTACAGGTAGAGTCGCTGAAGACAGCAGAAGACATAGCATAAGACACAGCTAAGCTGACACAACTGAGGTATTCAGCAGAGGAGACCAAGCAGAGTCAAAGACCCAGCAGTATCAAGATCTAGCTCAGTGAAGGAAACCCAGCTCAGTGTCGAAGACCCAGCTCAGTGTAAAAGACCCAGCTTAGTGTCGATGACACAGCTCAGGTTAATGACATAGCTCAGGTTGAAGACACAGCTCAGGTTAATGATACAGCACAGGTCTAAGACACAGCTCAGAGTCGAGACGCAGCAGAGTCCAAGACGCTGAAGACACAGCAAAGACGCTTAGCAGCTCAAAGATGAAGACCTTCTCCAAGACAAGATCCTGATGTCAGAAGATCTTGTCTGACGCGGTCAAATCAGAGAAGAAATAGCTTCTGCAGATGCAGACCTAATTCGAAGGCAAAAGGCCAGAAGTCAATGAGAGTAGGTAAGATTCAAACGGCTCTCTTCCAACGGCTAATTTGAATCTCCACCTATATATATCTCCTCACCTTTGAAGAAAAGTGGATGGCGAGATGACTGAAGAAATAAAAGAGCAAACAGAAAAAAATGAACAACGATCTTCAAAGCCAAATCTTTCAAGAACACCCAGCCAGTCAGCTGTGTTCTTAGTTGTTCACATATTCAGTCATAGGCAGAATAGAAATATCTTAAGCCTAGTTTGAACGAGTTCATCATACTCCTTGTTCTTCATTGTAAGAACTCGTTCATAGTTGGAAAAACCCATACCCAAACCCAAACCCAGAAAGGTTAGGTCAAGGTACGCCTGCTCGAAGCATGTAATTCGAGTGGTCAGGTTTTACAGTACCCCGAAACTGTAAATCAGGTTTTTTCAGTACCCGCAAACTGAAAGGCGTAGGCTTGACAGTGCCCGTAAACTGTTGGAACACAACTCAGGCTCGAGTTGTGAAGTTGCTTGGTACTTAGAAACCAAGTGGTAATGAATTACCAGTGAATCTGGTCGTGGACGTAGGATGTGTTACTCCGAACCACGTTAAAATTGCTTTGTTCTTTACTGCTTTGTTTTATGCATTCTGCTAACTCCTCTCACGCATACATTTCAAGCTGCATAAACTAACTAACTGAAAAGTGAAACAGAGCTTTGCAATATAATTTGAAGTAACAGATGGACTTTCCAAACCCACCACATTCCCCACACAGCCAGCTGTGTCGATCAAGCTGCCTTCCAGCTGGATCGGACACAGCCAGCTCACTCTAAAGAGTTTTTAACTGGAAAAGTTTTTAAATCTTTGTGTATTCACCCCCCCTCTACACCAAGGTATCCGTCTTGGGACCAACACATTCTTTCCCAAAAAAGTGTTATGTGCTGTCAAAACTCATTTATCAAGAAATTTGATAAATTTACTCTTCAGGAAAAGTGAATAATTAAAACATTTGCATTAGAACTTGGACAAGATGAAAAAATTAATACTCCCTTCGTTTCATGGCTTGTATTTATTTTTTTATCGTCCCATGTAATATGACATGCTTCCTTTTTGAGCTAATTTAAAGCTTACTTAAGTTCTAATTAAAGTACTTTATTAACTAAAAAAATACTTTATTAATTAAAGAATTAAATATTAAATAAAAATTACATTAAACATGTGGGTCACGTACCTTTTGATCCCTAATTTCCTTTTTCATTGAGTAGGAGAGGTACTTATTTTTCCCTCGATATAGGAGTAATATTTGTCTGAGGATAAATTTATTTCAAATTAATATATTTATTCGGGACATAAGGATGATAGTATTTGCCCTCGTGTATGACAGAATACGCTCCACCTAGAAATGTTCCTAAATTATAATGAAAAGGTAGAAAAAAAGAGAGTGGCGACGATTTCAAAGTTGATTCTTCGTTCTTCGAGGATAAAGAATTCGAAGTCGATTTGATTTAGGCTTCTTTTTTCTTTTTTTCTTTTTTTGTTGAATATAAAATGACAATGGCTGTCAATGTCCAAGATCGCTGACATGATTAACAGTCCAACCACAAGGATTTCCTCATTATGGAGAAATAGAAAATAAAATCAAACATTTGCATACTCCCCGTCTCATTATTCTTGTCTTGTATTCTTTTTTGGGTTGTTCCGTTATTCCTGTCTTGTTTCCATAAAAGGAAATATGTTTCTCTCACAAAAAGTTATTGGCTCCACCACTTTCTATTTTTTTACCCTTTAAACACCCTTCTCCTTAATACTCGTGCCCAAAAAAAATGAAACAAGAATAATGGGACGGAGGTAGTATTATTTTAAATCAAATATGCTAAGATTAGATGTATCATGTGGGGTATGACTTCACCCTAAGATGTTACGTGACGTGTCTTTTATATGTACAAGTGCAATATATTGATATTGCGTCGAAATTATCTCATTATTTTTTTTGAGAATTACAATATATATATATATATATATATATATATATAATCAAATTAAGCACTACACTACTATATACGCGGAATTTCTACACCACTCAAAGGTAGGACCACTACACCACCAGACAGGGTGGGACAACTACACCACCAAACAAAGTGGAAAATATAATAACACCCGCACGCAGGCGGGGTTGAACCCAAGACCTCTCACTAAGAACAGTCTTGTGGTGCCTCAGCTAACCATTTACTAAGCCTCATTGGCAAATTATCTCATTATTTTATGGGTTAAACAATTTCATCTTTTGTTAGTCGAGTCGAGATAGGATATGGTTAAATGTCTGATTCAATATCTAATCCTTTTATTATTTGATAGAATTTTTTTTTTGAAACTTTCAAATTACAATATATAATAATTTAATTCAATACATAAAATTATAACTTTAAGTTCATTATTTATTCATGCGTTGCGTAAACCTTGTCTGTAAGCATGTTTTCAACTTCTCTTGAGGTGCTACAATTCAATTTTGTATGTTCTGTTCTTTTTCCTCAAAAAAATTACTAGTTTATAATAAATGAGTGTGCTAATATTGAAGACAATATTAAAATATATATTAAATAGCTAGTGATATAAGCAATAGTTAATCAATGGGGAAAATATAGAAGTATAGTATAAAATTTGCGTAGATAAGATATACTTCCTTCGTCCCACTGAACTTGTCTTCATTTTCTTTTTGGGCTATCCCACTGAACTTGTCTTGTTTCCATATAAATAAATAATTAACTATTCAAAAGTAATGAAACTTATCCACTTTCTAACTTTTTACCATTCTTCTTAATATCCGTATCGAACAGTAACAAGACATGTTTAGTGGGACGGACTACGGAGGGAGTAATATATTGATTAATGTTTAGTTGAGAAACTATAGATATTAGGGAATATAATGTAATAATATTATAGGTTAAATTCATTGTTTTCAGCAGTGTTTTGTCATAATAACACACAGACTAGACACGAATAGAGACAAATATATTTTCTGTATGTGATTGTTATCCCGATTTGTTATGGTTTACATAATGTGGCCCACTATAGAAAATTGTATAACTATTTCAAATCGGGCCCAATAATGCATTCGTCCTAAATTTTTAAGAAACTAGTACTACACCCTTGTAATGCACGGGATAAATTAAATTTTAATTTTTTTTTATAAAATAACATAAGTATGTGTAAGGAAAATATATAAAAAAATAAAGATAAGGATTAAACAATATAAATTTAAATTTTATTCAAAATTATACATCTATAAATTTTGAAAATTTTCCTTATAAACAACATTCGTGGTACATGCAGTGTTCTTCTTATCTTTATCGCATATCAAGATCTTCAAACCACTTCGACTCCGTACTTTCGATACAGCGACGTACAATTGACCACGGGAGAACACTGGTTTCATGAGAAAAAGTCTCACATGTGATAGAGATTGTCCTTGACTTTTGTTGATTATCATGGCGTACGAAATAATTAGAGGGAATTGTTTTCGTTGAAACTTGAATGGAAGACGTGGATCTGATGAAGTTAATGACATTCTCGGAATCAATACTTTATGGCCGAAATTATTTTCTGTCAATATTTTGGCCTCCAAAACATGATTACCAACTCTCGTGACAACCAAACGCGTTCCATTGCACAATCCAAGAGAATGATCAATGTTCCTTAACAACATAACCGACGTGCCGACCTTCAGAATGAGCTTGTGGTTAGGCATTCCCGAACATTTCAGACCATTTAGAAATTCAGGTGTGTGGACACCGTTCATTACATCAATAATTGCATCAGAGATGCATGTCTTGTCTGAACTCAAATATTCTTTGTTCACATAAATATTCTTGTCTATCATGTACTCATTAACTTATTCAACTACATCGAGTGTGGGAGCAAGTATGGCTCTGTCCTGAAGGTAACTCAAGTCATTTGGAGCAACCATGATTGAAGGATATGTATCCCTAACAATTGCTTCTATTGGATCTCCCGAGAAATTAAGGTGAATATCGTCTGGTATGTCTATTTTTGAATGACCGTCATTCGTATCATCTAGAAGTCCATCACCTACAGCTGCAACCCAATCAGAAAACTTTTTTAATTCTTTTGCCTTCAATTCTGAATCTATGAGTCGCAGCCTCATATTTTTTGTAAGCCTAAGCACTTGAACGTCCTTCCAGATGTAAGAAGAGTTGATACTTGCATTGACACTTCTTGTCTGCTTCCTCTGGGTATGACATGCAATATTTGTCTAAAGTCGTCTCCGAACACGATTGTCTTACCTCCGAATGGTGATTCAGAATTCACCGGACTTTTAAACCTCATTATATCCCTCAAAGTTCTGTCCAGGGCTTCAAAATAATATTTATGCATCATCGGTGCTTCATCCCGTATTATGAGCTTACATCTGATAAGGAGTTCAGCCTGTGGAATTCCTTGTTTGATATTGCACAATGAATCTTCATTTGGATTTATCGGGATAGCGAATCGGGAATGTGCAGTCCTTCCACCTGGCAGTAATAAAGATGATATCCACTCGATGCTATGTTGAGTACTATATCTCCTTTTGATCGTAACGCAGAAGATAATGTTTTCCAAATAAATATTTTTCCTGTCCCCCCGTATCCGTATACAAAAAAAACACCACCTGATTCTGATTGTGCTCTCTCAATAATCGTTTGATAGACTTGACGTTGTTCTTCGGTAATATCATACATGAACAAAGCATGCTCAGCTTTCATATCTGATCGATTATAACGCAACTCGTAATTTATCAAACTATTATACGGCTGATAAAAAACTCTGGATTGGGATATTATATCTCATTAAAATCTCGCAAGCTGCGTCCACATTTGCGCATAATCTTCTCGATTTCTGCCAGTGCATAATTCTTCATATGTTCTTCAGTCAAATGTATATCTAATATGAAGAGAAACATTATTATTATTAAATATTTTTTTAATATGAAAATCGCACAATATAAAAATAATAAATAAAAATAAAAAAAATAACTTGATCACAATACGAACTATAAATTACCCACGTAATAATATTTTAAATAAAACTTATATGTAATCAAACTTTAAACTAAAAGATTTCTCTCGAATTAATTTCGGGGGAAGCACAGGATGTGTGATATTCACACATTATTGTTGTTAAACCTTTTGTAGCCTAAAATTAAACCTTTTGTACCTTAAATTATGCATTAGTAACATTTTATATTAATTAGATGATTGAAAATCATAAATGAAAAATTAATTAGATGATTGGAAATGTAAATGTACAATTATTATATAACATTTAATATATAATTTTAAAAAATGGAATATTGCAAAAAATGAGAAAAAAATGAAAAAAGAATTTTCTAAAAATAGCACGGGCTTGCTATTATAGTTTGACGAACACAATAAGAATATAAGATACTTATTATATCCTATATTGTTGGGAAAATTAATAGAGTTTTGATTGGATACCAAAACCCAGCTGACCCCAACCGAGTAGATGATCGCACAAGCCTAAGCGTTTTTCAGCTCACCTGTTTGAGCTTATAGAGTTTCTTAGTTTACGGGTGCAGATTCGTCGAAGACAGCGAAGACAAGAAGACACGGCTAAGCGATGCCTTAAGAACTCACAGAGCGGCTTCAAGCGGAGCAAGACCAAGCAGAGTCAAAGATCCGCAAGATCAAGACCCGGCTCGATGACGGAAGCCCAGCTCCGTGTCAAAGACCCAGCTCAGTGTAAAAGACCCAGCTTAGTGTCGATGACACAGCTCAGGTCTGAGACACAGCTCAGGTTAATGACACAGCTCAGGTTGAAGACACAGCTCAGGTTGATGATACAGCACAGGTCTAAGACACAGCTCAGAGTCGAGACGCAGCAGAGTCCAAGACGCTGAAGACACAGCAGAAATGCTTAGCAGCTCGAAGACGAAGACCTTCTCCAAGACAAGATCCCGATGTCAGAAGATCTTGTCTGACGCAGTCAAATCAGAGAAGGAATAGCCTCTGCAGATGCAGACCTACTTCGTAGGTAAAGGCCAGAAGTCAACAAGAGTAGGTAAGATTCAAACGGCTATCTTCCAACGGCTAGTTTGAATCTCCACCTATATATATCTCTCCTCCTCCATTGAAGAAGGAGGCTGACAAGACGACTGAAGAAATAGAAGAAAACAGAAAAATAAACAACGATCTTCAAAGCCAAATCCTTCAAGAACACCCAGCCAGTCAGCTGTGTTCTTAGTTGTTCACATACTCAGTCATAGGCAGAATAGATCAGAATAAATATCTTAAGCCTAGTTTGAACGAGTTCATCATACTCCTTGTTCTTCATTGTAAGAACTCGTTCATAGTTGGAAAACCATACCCAAACCCAAACCCAGAAAGGTTAGGTAAAGGTACGCTTGCTCGAAGCGTGTAATTCGAGTGGTTAGGTTCTTCAGTACCCGGAAACTGAAGGTGTAGGCTTGACAGTGCCCGCAAACTGTTGGAACACAGCTCGGGTTAGAGTTGTGAAGTTGCTTGGTACTTGGAAACCAAGTGGTTGTGAATTACCAGTGAATCTGGTCGTGGACGTAGGAGGGGTTACTCCGAACCACGTTAAAAATGCTCTTGTTATTTATTGCTTTGTTTTATGCATGTTACTAACCTTCATGAGCATACATTTCAATCTGCATAAACTGACTAACTGAAAAGTGAAACAGAGCTTTGCAATATATTTGAAGCAACAGACGGACTTTTCAAATCCACCACATTCCGCGCACACACACCACCGTGTCGATCAAGCCGCCATCCAGATCGAACACAAACTCTCTCGAAAAGAGTTTTAACTTGGAAAAGTTTTTAAACCTTGGTGTATTCACCCCCTACACCAAGGTATCCGTCTTGGGACCAACATATATTAAATTAACATTTGTAATCGATTCGAAGTCCCGGATATAATCTACACATACAATGATATATATATATATATATATATATATATATTATATATATATATATATATGTCTAAGAAAATTGGTAAACTGAAAGCATTGACTGATGTCATGTTTTGATTTGGGATAGTTAGTCAATAAGTACTAATTGGTTATGGATAATAATTTACCGTCCAATAAATTACTAAAATACATCGGCCTCAGTTTAACTATACTACAATCTTCATTATTTATGAATTCTAATATAAATATTAATTATTTATTGTTTTACAATCTTCATTATTTATTAATTCTAATACAAATGTTAATTATTTATTGTTTCTAAAAAATTTATATTATACCTGGATTTTGTAAACGAAATTAACCGAAATTGTGATTTTGAGGCTTGAATTTGTATGACAGTGTGTATGATTAGATCTCCTTTTAATATATTTTAAGTTTTTCACAGTACATTAAACGTATTTTGCTAATAATGACAGATACGTCATATATATGTGTTGTTTCTGTACTATTCTAAAAAATATATATTTGAAATATTGGTATTAAATTACTGATTTACACACTGTTATACAAACTATAATTACGTGTTATGCAAAAAATACGTAAAATAAAAGATTTCTCTCAAATTAATTTCGGGGGAAGCACAAGATGTGTGATATTATTGTTGCTAAACCTTTTGTTGCCTAAAATTAAACCTTTTGTACCTTTAATTATGCATTAGTAATATTTTATATTAATTAGATGAATGAAAATCATAAATGAAAAATTAATTAGATGATTGGAAATGTAAATGTACAATTATTATATAATATTTAATACTCCCTCCGTCCCATTGAATATGGCCTATTTTTTTCGGCACGAAGATTGAGAAAAAGAGAATTAGGTGTAATAAAGTGTTAATAAAGTAGCTTTTTAGTCAATAAAGTGCTTTTTTAGTCAACAAAGTATTATTAAAGTGTTTTTTTAGCTTAAAGTAAGCTTTAATTCTTTCCATAAAAAGAAACATGTCATATTGAATGTGACGGTCCAAAAAGGAAAACGGGTCATATTCAATGGGATAGAGGGAGTATATAATTTTCAGAAATGGAATATTGAAAAAAATGAAAAAAAATGAAAAAAGAAGTTTCTAAAAATAGCATTGTAGCCTAAAATTAAACTTTTTGTACCTTGAATTATGCATTAGTAACATTTTTATATTAATTAGATGATTGAAAATCATAAATGAAAAATTAATTAGATGATTGGAAATGTAAATGTACAATTATATATAACATTTAATATATAATTTTATGAAATGGAATATTGAAAAAACTAAAAAAGAATATGAAAAAAAAAGTTTCTAAAAATAGTCCGGTCTTGCTATTATAGTTTATATAGATATAGAGACATGTTAATTTTAATCAAATAGAATTGGGAAAAAGAAATGGAATTGAAATTAAAAGCATATAATGGACCATTACACAGATAGTCAGTCATGGCTATTTCCCTAATGAATATATTATTTTTAATATTTAAATATATAATATTTTAATGGCTATATTATTTCCCGAAAGGAATACCACCAGTTTTCACCTTTTTGCTTGTTGATCGTGTTGATGCTGATTTCAAGAAACGAAAATTTAGCTGCTTTGGAGGCACATAATCAAATGATGCACGCATATTGTACCCGAATTAAGTATCCTTTAGTAGTAAAATAATTACTCCCTTCCTCCCATTATTCTTGTCTTGTATTTTTTTTTGGGTTGTCCCATTATTTTTGTCCTGTTTCCATAAAAGGAAATATGCTTCTTTCACAAAAAGTTATGGGCTCCACCACTTTCTATCTTTTTATCCTTTAAACACTTTCTCCTTAATACCCGTGCCCAAAAGAAATGAGACAAGAATAATAAGACGGATGTAGTATATACTAATTACGACATTGTCTCCATATTTCTTAAAATTAAATTTAGGACGGATGCATTATCTGGGCCCGATTTGAAATAGTTACACACAATTAGGAATGTAAACGAATCGAACCGAATCGAATATCATTGTAAACGAATCGAATTCATGAAACCATTTTCGAATTCGAATTCGAATTCGAATCATATTCGAATATTAAATTTGATTTGAATTCGAATATTCGAATAATTTCACGAATTCGAATCGAATATCGAATCTATATAGAAAGGAGATGAAGAACAAATTTCCATAAATCTGTAAAAGAATGCGATGAAAAACGATAATAAGAATGATGGTAGATGCGAGACAATGTAAAATAGTTAGATGAGAGAGAAAGACTGTGACTTACATCCGCACCAATGAAGAGATTATAGTTAATGCAGTACATATCCCTTAAGGAAAATTTTGACCTTATTTTAAAATGAGCTTAAAGATGGGTCAAACAACACATGTATATATATCTATATAAATATGTATTTGTGAATATTAAATATATATGTATATAATCGAATATTTAATCGAATATTTTCGAATATCGAATCGAATATCATGATTTTGAATTTGTATTTGATAACTAATCGAATCGAAAAAAGTATTTGATAACTAATTCGAATCGTAAATTTTCGAATTCGAATATCAAAAATTCGAATCGAATACCGAACCGAACCAAAATTATTCGATTCGTATACAACCCTACACACAATAATAGCAATTTTCTATAGTGGGCCAAATGATTTAACCCATAACAATCGGGATAAATACCCACATGTAGAAAAAATATTGTCCCTATTTCATGCCTAGTCAAAGTGTTATACTGTTTTTATGACAACAGAATGCTGAAAAATCAAGGCTCGCATTTTGATTATTTTCTTATTCTCCCTCTTTCTTACGAATAGAATAACACTCTCCCCAGTTTAGTGTGGGAGGGTGATTGTAATAGCTAGTTGTTAGTTTATTTATTTCGTGTTTTAACTGTTTGATCTTGAACATTGTACGTATCTCTTTTATTTACATATATGCATGTTTTACCGATCAAAAAATAATGTTGAAAGACTGCGAATTTTCTGTATCAAACTTACTCTTTTTACCCATAATTATTATGGAGAATATGAATATAGCCTGAAAAAAAAAACATACATAAAAAGTGAACAACAGTACAATAAAAAATTAGATATCATTTTTTACGGGGCAGTCTTTGGTGCGATCCATCCAATTTTTTTAATTATTTATATATTAATTAATATGTAATTAATCTTGATTGGAGATTAATAAAATCTTAATAGTAATTAATAAACTCTAATTTATTAATTCCTTAATAAAACCTTGATTTTTTTTTTTCCTTTTTATATAGATCTATTAAGGAACAAGTTTTATTTCGAAATACTTCCTCCGTCCACAATAAGTGTAACACTTTGTGTTCGGCACGAGTTTTAAGAAATATCTGCTAGTTTGGTTTTGCGTGGAGAAAGAAACTCACTATAATGAATTGTTGTGGGGTTTAATATAATGGTAGTGGGTGAGGTTATTTTTCAAAAGGGAAAAGTAGCATATACAACCTCGATCTCATTTACATCCTTAAGGGAAGAGTTGGGGTTGCCAGAACCCCAACGTTTAAAAAGTAGGGGCAAATAACTACTTTCATTTAACGGCTCTCTAACGCCGTTAGACGGGAGGGGTTATCTGCCCCTACTTTTTAAATGTTGGGATTCTTGCAGCCCCAACCCTTCCCTTAAGGGTGTAAATGAGATTGAGGTTGACACGTTAGGGTTGTATATGCTATTTTTTCCTCTTTTTTAATTTAATCATTCAAAGAACATACTCCCTCCGTCCCACTCATATTGTTCTGTTACTGTTCGGCACGGTTATTAAGGATTAAGGTAAAAAGAGAGGAAATTGGTAGGTCTCATCACTTTTAGGAAACAAGACAATTTAAATGACACAGTCCAAAAAGGAAAGGAAGACAATTTCAATGGAACGGATGGAGTAGTATTTAGCATTTTTTTCTCTATTGTTAATATTTCAATATTCAAATATTTTGTTGGTTAATTGTAATTGAAAATCTAAAATTACGATATTAATCAAACTAAATTATAGAAAAACTTAAATTGAAGGATAACCTTAATAGTTCTTCCAAAGAACTCAAGATTAATTTTAAAAATGGAAAAAATTCATTGTTGAAATACGTTGATTAGATGTTAACAACAAAGGTCTTATAAATAGATTAATGATAGAAATCATAAAGAATCAAGGAGAGATTATATTTTTTAACCGGAGTTTAAGAAAGCAATAATTCTTAGGTCTGAGTATGATGTTCTTTCTTTGAAATACGAGCGTAAGATGAGTGTAGAAGATTACAAGGTAAATTGAATATTCAAAAGGGAAAAGTAGCATATACAACCCTAACGTGTCAACCTCGATCGCTTTTACACCCTTAAGGTAAGGGTTGGGGCTGACAGAACCCCAACGTTTAAAAAGTAGGGGCAAATAATCCATCCCGTCTAATGGCGTTAGAGAGTCGTTAAATGGGAGGGGTTATTTGCCCCTACTTTTTAAACGTTTGTGGTTCTGATAGCCCCAACCCTTCCCTTAAGGGTGTAAATGAGATCGAAGTTGACACGTTAGGGTTGTATATGCTACTTTTTCCTTTTCAAAATGAAAAGTGCTACACTTATCACGGACGTATGCAAAAAAAAAAATTGTGTTATACTTTTCGTAGACGGAGGGTGTATGATACTTTGTAATATGGTATTCCTTATATTTTATAGACTAATGACCGGGTTCAATCTGGAAATTGCCCTCCACCAGTTAAAATCAATTCAAATAAAATTGTATATCTTAGCACATGTTAATAAAATTATATTATTAAAATATTCTCATGTGTAAAGTAGACGTAGTATATGTACATGTAAAATAAAATTTCTTCAATCTCCAGACTTAGCTTAGCCAAATTAAAGAGATTGGTTAAAAACAGTAAAATTTCGGAAACACATACCTCCTCTACTTTTTGGCTTACATTAGTAATAGTTGTAGGTAGATTCTTGAAAAATTTATAAAACATTTATTTAATTTATTGATTAAGTCAGATTCATTAGATCTTGTAAGATGGATAGTTTAGATATATTCTTATTTCTCACTTTAAGACATATTCTTATATGATCCATCCATATATATGTAGTGTTATTTGAACACACTGTGGCCAGCCACACAAGTTAAAAATGGTAATATAAGTTTTGAAAAATGAAATATACCCTAATTGAGGAATCATAAACTGTAAGGGAAAATGTGATTGTTTCCATTTTGGGTAATGGCCTGTAAATTATTTAACTTTCAGCAATTTCTGGTTTTGCTCTCCACCTAAACATTTTGTCTGTAAATTCCTCAACTTTCAGCAATTTCTGGTTTTGCTCTCCACATAAAGATTCTGCCTGTAAATTCCTCAACTTTCAATTGTTCTAATTTTGCTCCCACCTTGCAGTTCTAGCAGGCGAAGAAGCCTTCGATCTGGTACTCCTCGTCGGGATTGGTGAACCGGATCGACCCACCCACTTTCTCTCTCTCTCTCTCTCCAAGATTAGATTGCTAGATTTGTCAGTATTTTTCCTTCGTATGAATGTGAAAATTATTGTTCTGGCTATTTGGAGATTTGATGAATTCAAGATTATATGGGTGTGAGTAAGATTTAAAATTCTTGTGATTTTATGGGTGCCTTCTAGCGCATGAACTATATTTTCTCGGTTGAATTATCTCTGCGAGAATGAAAGAAAGCAGGGGAGAACGAGACTGAGAGAGTGGTGGGGATGATGACATGAAATATTTTTTTGTTTTTTTAATTTACATATATGCCATGAGAGTGCCACACAGATTAATTTAAGCCACGTCTATAAATTTCCAAAATTATTCTTGCCGGATCCTATCGCCGGAAGCAAAATCAGAAATAATTGAAAGTTGAGGAATTTACAGGCAGAATCTTTAGGTGGAGAGCAAAACCAGAAATTGCTGAAAGTTGAGGAATTTACAGGCAGAATCTTAAGGTGGAGAGCAAAACCAGAAATTGCTGAAAGTTGAGTAATTTACATGTCATTACCCCTTTTCATTTTTACAGTTAACTTTCATTTTCTTAAGCGTGTGGCCAGTCACGGTGTAGCCGAATAGCTTTATAAATATATATCTGTGTGTGTGCGGGGGGGGGGGGGAATTAGTGGTGGCCGCGGTTCGGTTCGGTTCAGTTCTGGAATCGGAACAGATTCGGCGGTTCTCGGTTCCGTCCCAAGGGAACCGGAACCGAACCGCCCAACACTTCGGTTTCGATTCCAAATCGGAACCGCGAGTTTCGGTTCGGTTTGGTTCCGCGGTTCCGGCGATTCCAAATCGGAACCGCATGTTTAGGGGTTCAAAAATTATGTTTTTTTTTTCTTTTCGTTTTTGCTATGTTTTCTTGTTTAATTGTAATTTTATGCATTGTAATGTAACATTTAGGTGAAATAAATATAAATTGTAAGATAAATATAGATAAAACATAAAAAAAAGAGGAACCGGCGGTTCGGAACCGAAACCGAACCAAAACCGGCGGTTCTCGGTTCCGCAACTTTGGAACCGAAACCGAACTGCCGTCGATGCGGTTCTCGGTTCCGAACCAGAACCGGCGGTTAGATTCTGGTTCCGGAACCGCCGGTTTATGTTCGGTTCCGGCGGTTCCGATTTTTATGGCCACCTCTAGTGGGAATGATCAAATATAAAGGAGTCTCTCCCTATAAAATAAGAAGTAATCTTCGACGTGGATCTTTGATGATCTATGGTTGATATTTGAGAAAGAGGAAATTTGATTAATGATATGCATATATATGTTAGAATCTTGTCTCTTCATTTTGTTGTCCACGGTTTAGAAATGTACGTGGGATATTCGCAATGATATATTCCCCCTGCCATCTCATCAACATAGTAAACAACGAAGCGAACACACATATACAAACACCAATTACCATGTTTATTTTAAACTCAATGCTTCGGATATTCAACGAATATTTTCCAGTCACCCTCACCAATTTTGTATCCATTAATTTGCAATTGTCTGATACCGTTACAATCCCAATCGGTTTCTTTCTCATCTTCCCACTATTTATTGTACTTATATATATATATTAGTTATTACAAGGTTATCCACTAAATCTCACACACACACCACGCACACACACTTCAAAAATCATGACTCATGAAAACTATGATCCGAGTTTCCCGGACCAGCCCGTGGTTGATCTCTACCTCCCAATATGGGCCCACCTCCCGGCTTTCCGCGACAAGCCCGCCTTCATTTGGGCTGAAGACGGGCCGTCCGGCCCGTCCTCCTTAACCTACGAGCAGCTCAACTCTAACGTGCACTCCATTTCATCCCAACTATCACTCTCTTTGCAAAAGGGTGACACTGTTGTCATACTATGCGAGCCGGGCCTCGGGCTTGTGGAGATCATATTCTCATGCCAACGGGCCGGGCTTGTCGCGGTCCCCGTCACCCCTCCCCTCTTCTCTCTACTTAATCACAACCACCATGACCACCACCACCACCTTGCTAGGGTTCTCTCACAAACGAAGCCGAAGGCTGCCTTAGCAACGCGCAGTTTCATCCACCGCGCCGGAGAGTATTCGTCCGGCACCACCACCCGACTCTCGAAGCTTCTCGAGAAGCTTAGATGGATTGCTACCGATGATTTGAAGGCGAAACACGAGAATTCGGACATGATCATCACAAGATATGATGGATGCAAACCGAATGACGTCTACTTGATCCAGTACACCTCCGGCGCCACCGGCATTCCTAAGCCGGTGGCGGTGACAGCTGGCGCCGCCGCCCACAACGTCCGAGCAGCGAGAAGATCCTACGATCTCCATCCCAACAGCATCGTCGTGTCATGGCTGCCTCAGTTCCATGATTGCGGCTTGATGTTTCTGTTGCTAACTGTCATATCCGGCGCCACGTGCGTGCTAACCTCACCCAACGCGTTCGTCACCCGCCCTAGGCTGTGGCTGGAGCTCATCACCGAGTACAAGGCGACGTGCACCCCGGTCCCCTCCTTCGCGCTGCCCCTCGTCGTCCGGCGCGGCAGCGTGAAGGAAGGGACCTCTTTTATCAATCTAGGCAGCATGAAGAACCTAATAATCATCAACGAGCCCATTTACAAATCCTCAATCGAGGAATTTATTCGGGCTTTCGGGCCTTTCGGGCTCGATTCATCGAGTATCTCCCCATCCTACGGCTTAGCGGAGAACTGCACGTTTGTCTCGACGGCGTGGAGAAGTGGCGGCGGCGCCGCAGGTTTCCCGGTTCACAAGAATCTTGTGCCGAGCGCGAAGCTGCCGACTTCAAGAGAAGAATTTCTAGAGGAAGACATAGAAATCTTGGTTGTGAATGAAGAAAATCATGAGCCCGTCGACGATGGTATCGAGGGCGAGATATGGATTTCTTCTCCGAGCGTCGCCGTCGGTTACCTCGACCACCTGTCGTTGACTCGGGATGTATTCAACGGGCGGCTGCGGGGAAAGGTCGCCGGCTGCTACCTCCGGACCGGAGATAGGGGAGTGGTCGCCCGAGAAGGAAGGTATTTATACGTGACGGGGCGGTGCTCCGACGTAATCAAGTGCGCCGACGGCGTGGAGATACACCCGCATTACGTAGAGACGGCGGCGTACGGCGGCTGCCGGAATGTGCTGAGACCAGGATGTCTCGCAGCGTTCGAGCATCTCGGCGTTGTGACGGTGGTGGCGGAGCTGCAGAGATCCGACGTGGAGGCGAAGGATTTGGTGAGGATATGTGAAGGGATGAGAACGGCGGTGTGGAGAGAGGAGAGGGTGGAGGTGGGAGCGGTGGTTCTCGGTGAGAGTCGGAGTGTTCCGAAGACTACGTCGGGGAAGATACGGCGGTGGGCGGCGAAATATTCATTTGAGAGAGATGAGTTGATGGAAGTTGTGAGAGTGAAGTTTGGTGAAGATGGCGGGAAGTCGACGGTGTTCGGAGCTAGAGTGCTGCGTCTGCATGGGCGGAAGGAGAGAGAGAGGAGTGAGGTTGGTGAAGAGAGAGAACGGAGCCTTCTTGCTGCAAGAGATACTGAAAACCGTCTTACGTTAATATCATCTTTGTAACAAGACACGAGTAATAAGTATATAATTAATAAGTTGCTTCTCTTTTCATTTTTGCTTTGTTTTTATGTTTTTTTTTTTTTCGTGAGTGATACGTGATATAACTCGATCTATTGTATATAGTTTGATATATTCAGGTGCGTTTGTTTGATAAAAATCTTATTTTTATCGTATCTTATTCAAGATGAGGGATATATAGAAGAGTGAATAAGAAATGAAAGATTTAAAGGATGAGAATTTTTCTTATCCCACCATTTAAAGGGATAAAAAAGCAAATGCAATTTAATTATTAAGGGTAAATATGTTTAAAATACATGAACTTTACACATATTTTGGTATTTCACATGACTTTTAAAAATTGTGTTAAAATATATCAACTTAACACATATTTTGGTATTTCACGTGATCTTTAAAAATTGTGTCAAAATACAACAACTTAATATCTTTTGGTAATTTCACATAATTTTTTTTCAGGCAAAAATCACTGCTTGCACGACAGTCGGTTTCTTGACATGGCAATGACTTTTCTAAACTAAATTATGTGTGTGCATCCATCTTGGCAAGAAACGATGTCGTTTGATCAACTAAATCAAGAAATTCAAACCTATTAGTATCTAACCCTTACTAATTTCAAATATCTTTTCAATCAAAATACAAAATAAAATTAAACGGCGTTGTTTCTTGCCAAGGAGGATGCACGCATAATTTAATTAAGATAAGTTATTGCCACGTTAAGAAACTGACGGTCATGTCAGCAATAATTTTTTTCGGATTAATAAGTGCATGCTTTCTTTTCACAATATAATAATGCCTAGAGAAATTTGTAGTATATTAGGAAAGCGCGCATAAGTTCTCTGAAAAAAAGTGATAACTGAAACTGCTTAAGTTTTGGGTGAGAGAAAATGTGAATTACATACATTTGATTTATAAAAATTTAAATTGTATATTTTACTCCTATAGGTGTTATACTATAATAAAATATTAATAGCTAGACATATCCTTACCTAATGGCACCCTATAATTTTTAAAATTTCGTATCCCCATATCTGTATCGTATCGCCCCGCACGCCCCACGCAACCGTGCAACATAGGATGAGATGTAATTCCAAATATAATATGTACACTTATTTACGAGATGTAATATTAACAAGTTTGTACTTGTTAATTAATATTTATTATACTTAATTATTATATATAATTATTTTTAGCGTTTAATTTCT
Organism: Agastache rugosa; assembly: GCA_031470985.1. Taxonomy (NCBI): domain Eukaryota; kingdom Viridiplantae; phylum Streptophyta; class Magnoliopsida; order Lamiales; family Lamiaceae; genus Agastache; species Agastache rugosa. The sequence goes on from CM062605.1 coordinate 33,115,669, forward strand.
GTTTTATTAGTTAATATTGATTATTAGGATTGATATAAATTCACAAATAGAGTGTGTGTATATATAGTCCATCCGTCCCGCAATAAGTAACCACATTCTTTTCGATACAGGTATTAAGGAGAAGAGTGTTTAAAGGGTAAAAAGATAAAAAGTGGTGGAGCCCGCAACTTTTTATGAAAGAAGTATATTTTCTTATAAGAAAAGTGACCACTTATCTCGGGACAACCCAATAAGAAAATGTGGCAATTTATCACGGAATGGAGGAAGTATATTTCATTTTAATTTTAGTAAATAATATTAATTATGATTCATTATAATATAAATAACTTTTATTTTTATAAATAAGTTGTATTAAAGTAACATATTTAATGGTGGGACACGAATGAACACAAGATCTAAACTCCTTAGGAATAGTTTATTGTAGGAGTGAATATTCTTATGATCAAATGTCTTAGCTTCGAAACCCATCAACACCTTATAAATTGAGAATGTCATATTTCTTAATATGATTTATCTAAGTTCAAAGTTTTTATGGGCCACTAACTTAGGGCGGTTTGCAAATTTGGGCCATAATTCGTCGGGCTTGCAAGAAAAGGCATTCGGGCTTGAAAGATATGGGAATTTGAATTTTGAAATTGCAAATTAAGGCCACAAAGTTTTAGAAAAGTTGCAATTTAAGGCCCGAAGTCATCAATACTCACTTGCTTTGGAACAAACTTGGAATACACATCTAAGATAGAATCAATTAAAAATACTCAAGGTTTTTATTCTTTACCATTCTGCCCTAATATTATACTTAAAGATCCACGCTTTCAAAATGGTATCAGAGCCCTAGGTTTATTAAGGAATTATATTTTATTTATTGCTTTAAGTATTATCCTAAAGGAGGAGACATCAAAGAAAACATGGATCCGGACAACTGTCCGAGATGTGAGTGTTACAGGAACTATCTCTATGATTTGGAGGTACAGAAAACAAGAACCCAGACTGCTCTTGCAATCTGGAAGAGAGAATTCCACTCTGCAGGAATAAGAGTGGATTGTGAATCCATTATCTCTTGCCACCAAGAGATGAGAATGAGAGAAAACTTCATTGAGGAATTGAAGTATCTCAATCTAAGGACGGAGAACGTGATGAGAGAAAACCATCAGAACCATACAGACTGATGGATCTAGAAGAATGTCCAAGGTGTGGATATTTCCAGAAACATCTCCAAATCTTGGAGAAAAGAAGGATAAAATACCAGAGTGTTCTAACACACTGAAGAAATATGTTGAATCTCTTAGTTCAACATAACCAGGAGAAATAATTAATTGATTCCTGCCTCCAAGGAATCAAAAGAAAAGAAGATCTTCTCCATAGTTGTATCTGCCTCCAATGGGATATAGAACATGCCATGAGAAGAAATCATTGGATCCATTTGGGAGTGAATTGGAATCATCGTTGATGAAACCAAAGAAAGATAAAGGAGTATCATCTACTTCTTCATATAAAGAAATTACTCCAGATTCATCTAAAATCTCAATGGATCTGAGAGAAATACAAAAGACGGTACAATATTATGGCGGAAGCCTATATAGTGTACCAAGGAGTGTATACGGAATCGAGAAGAAACATGAGGAAATTTACAACCTCCTGAAGGATATTCGAGACCGAATAGAGAAGCTGGAACAACAACCTCGTTCCAGTCAAAGAAGGAATCCTTTTCCCAACGAGCCCACTTATCCATTACCAGTGAGGGAAATCAAGAAGGATCCAAATGTTGAGGCATTAAAGAGAATGATTCGAAGAGAAAAGAAAAAATGAGTAACCTCGAAAGGATAAATCTGGATGATCTCCAGGAGTTAGCAGAATCTTTTGCTAACATGTCAGTAGTGGATCTAAAGATGAACTAGGATGTGATCTCCAGACCACAACCGGTAAATCAATTTCCACCAGGAACTATCATTGAAAATCAACAGAATTTTCAAAATGCACCAGAAGCCATGGGTTTAAACCAGGAGATTCAAACCGGAGTAAAGTACGACTAACATACTCCGAACGATGCATACATGGCAGAAAGACGGATCAGGGCAAGAAGGCCCCAACCAAGAATACATGATACCCCCGTTGGTAAAGCTACCTTGGATCCAATCCATCCATACGGAGTCATGCTTGATATTGATGAAGTCAATTTCAAGGATCGTGAATCCGTAATTGATGAATGTACATCAGCTATGAGAATTGCAGCAGCAACTCTCGATTTAAACAAGATTGCTTTTGTAAGGATCCTCGAGATGAGCCTTGCAGGAGTTGTCAATATTGCATGGGAAAACATGTCTCTTGACATAAAAAACTCATGTTTTGAAGGTGAAAATTTCACCGAACATGTTAAGAATATGGGTGTCATTATTAAAAGCCATTTTCTGGGAGAATGATATTTTGAAGGATTTGATGAAGAGAAAAGAAAGAAATACTTGATGGCATTGTATAATCTAAGACTTGCAGTCTTGGACTAACAATCGCTTAACAAGTTTTTACAACTTTTTTCTCTCTATCAACATCAATCTAAAGTTGATGATAGAGTTGCATTGGAAATTTTCTTTACAAAATTTCCAAGTCCATGGAAGGATATGCTGATTCGAGATTACGAACTAGGAGATCCTGAAAATGTTGCAAGAAGAATGTCATATGTACATCAGAAGCTCTCAGAATGGTGTCAACAGGCCACAGCTCTGAGGAATATGAAGAAATTGAGGAGAATTGGCAAATACGCTCCTTTAAACTGTGATAACGATGATCTACCAACGATCATCGGGGAAGAACCACCGAGGCTGAAAAGAGGCAAGAAAAATAGGTTTCAGCCCTATCATAAAGGTGGAGATCCAAAAAGAAATTCTTGGAAACCAAGAACCAGATGGTCAAGACAGAAGGCCAGATCTTACAAATCAGGCCAAAGAAGTGGACCATCAAGGAATAGGTATCCATTCCGAGGAGCTAATAAATCCCAAGGAAGGACACCTGCAAAGAAAACTTTCAGGAGAACTCACACTAGAGTTAATGAAAGTTTCAAGGATTGCAACTGCTGGACGTGCGGTGCAAAAGGGCATATTTCCACAAATTGCTCAGACAACGAAATAATGGGCATCAACAAATTCGAATCCACTCCGGATATCGAAGATGCCATCTACTACCAAGAACTGATACAAGTATATTAGTTCGAAGATATACCCTCGGATGAGAGTATATATGAACAAGAAGAAGTCTTCAGCGAAGAAGATTCAGAATGGTCTGATGGAACTAGATCGGAGTCAGACTGATCCAGAGATTGTTCATCAGGAGAAAGAGGATAGGCTGGAATTATCCAGTCAGACAACTCTCTCTCAAAATATGATTGACAAGATTATGAAGAAAAGTCTGAATATACAAAAGTATCAAGGCTTTTATGTAAGTAACATAGATCAAGTTCTGAGGAACTTTAATCTAAGGAGCATGAAACAACAAATTGTCTATGGAATTACTAAACGAGAAATGTCGCTTCCTATAGAGCTTATAGAGAATCAAGTGGAGATGCAGTTGATTCCAGCTAGTGACATCAGGGAAGATCTATCAAAGATGAAGCCCGAAGTCGCTGAAAATATGAACTGGATCCATATTGGAGCAATCCAGTTGATGCTAAAATTGGCTCTCTTTACAGGAGTACATGCGCCGATTGATATCGCAATTTGCTATAAAAGAGTTAAAAACCTAAAGGATTCCGTATTGGGAATCATCTATCCAAAGATTGCCTACAATCTTAATGATACCCATTTCAGCAAAGCCCTGACGCTTTATCAGGACTTTAAACGCAAGGATCTATTGGAGGAAGGAGATAAGCCTTACTCCATTACTTATCAGGTATCATATGCTCTTTCCAACTCACATCACAGTGAGTTATTTCTGGGGAAGAAGTTCATTGAGATACCAGATATCTTCAACAAGGTGACAACAACTGTTTTTCCCGATAGAGTGGAAATTGATGGGTTGAGAAACGTTGATATTCAAATCTGAGATAGAGAAGTCATGAGACACGATCAAAGTCTCAGGATAACTTCAGGAAGATTATCCTTCCAAGGAGACAGAATTATGATTTGCCATATGGGAGGAGTCGGAGTCTCATTCGAGAAGCTCAACCTCAAACATCTCAGAGTAACAAAGTTTCAGTGAATCTGAAATGTCCCGAGGGATGGAGAGAAGTGATAGTAAAATTCGACACTACAAGGTGGGAAACCAACTTCCCTTGTAATGTTCTTTACTATCTACAGCAGCCGGAGATCAATCATTACAAAAATACCCTGGAGATTGGGGGAAAAGTGATGGAGATCAAGGGCAGAGCTAGAAGGGAAGCAGTCTTGCTATTGGGTTTGGATTTTCTTGAGGATCACAAACCTTGGGCAAATAAAGAAGATGGAATGGAAATCACTATTAATGGGAGAAAACTATTAATCGAATGACAAGTCCATTCTCCATATATATCTCTATAGGGATGTTATATGAAAAATATAAGGCAGAATATTTTGCTGCTTATATTGATTCAGGTGCAGGAATTTGTACTGCAAAACGAGGAGTCTTTCCAGAAGAGGTAGAAGATGATCTACCCCGAATTGCAGGAAGAGATTTTTTAAAGAAGATTTTGCTCTTGGCTAAAGGAGAAAAAGAGACGGAAATTCAAATTGGCGGAGCCAGAGGTACACCATGGTATAAGGTTAAAACTCCACCAATTTATTTCCATGATACAGGTGCAGATATTCTGTTAGGAAACAATTTCCTACAGATGTTCAAGAGATACATGCAGGATAATGAAAGAAGGCAATTGGTGTTCACAACCATTTGCGATCACAAAATCATTGTCCAGGGGCTGAATGGGGCTTTTAATCGCCAGATACCATTGAGTTTTTGCAGCAAGCGTGGTGATGAAGATAAAACTTCGACACCCAAAAATAAATGATCAAAGGAGATTCAGCGAAGCAGTGCTAAGCTGTATCAGGGAAAAGGATCTCAAAGATGAAGGGGTCCAGATCCTCAAAGCATCCTTAATATCTCATCAAGATATTGGGGAAAAAATACAGGTGTCCCTAGAAGATGTCAAAAGAAAGATTAAAAGGAGTTACAATGAGAATCATTTGGCATGGTGGGATAAAAACAAGCTCAAAGCAACCTTGAAGGTGAAGCCAAATAAGGTGTATGAGTTTGTTAGATACAGGCCAATCCTGATGAACCTCAAAGATCAACATGATATAAAGGAGATAATCAAGGAACACCTTGATTTAAAGCTGATCGAACCAGGGAACTCGCCTTACAGCAGTCCCGGATTTCTAGTAAGGAATCATGGTGAGATCAAACGAGGTAAACCCAGATTAGTTATTAATTACAAAGGAATTAATGATATTCTGGAGTTTGATGGATATTTTATCCCTAGTAGGGAACACCTTATTAACTGCATCAGAAATGCTATGGTATTCTCTAAGTTTGATTGCAAGTCAGGTTTTTACCAGATTCGCATGGAGGAAAGTAGTAAGAAGTTTACAGCATTCTCTACTCCACAAGGGCATTATGTTTGGATCGTAATGCCAATGGGGTTGGCTAATGCGCCCCAAATATTTCAGAGGAAGATGGATAATCTGTTTAAAGATTATTTTTCTTTTATTTTGTCTATATTGATGACATTTTAATTGCATCAAAAAATATAGAGGAACATATCAAACATCTTGAAATCTTTGCAGATGTTTGTTACAAAGAATGATTAGTACTGTCTGAAAAAAAGGCAGTCGTTGCAACCCGGAAAATGGAATTTCTGGGTATCGAGATCGATGAAGCAGAAATTATTCTACAGGACCATATTGTTCAGAAGGTCCAGAATTTTCCTGAAGATCTGAAAGAAAAGAAACAACTTCAGAGCTTTTTGGGAGTTGTTAATTTTGCGGGATCATTCATTAAGAATCTCGCAAAACATAGAAAAGTCTTCAGTACATTACTGAAAAAAGATGTTCCGTTCATCTGGACGGAAGAACATCGACAAGGAATGAAGGAGTTAAAAGAGATTTGCAGAAATCTCCCAAAACTCTCGATACCGCAGGAAGAAAATGACTTGGTCCTGTATACAAATGCAAGTGATTATTGGTGGGCAGCAGTATTAACCAAAATCACTCCTAATAGAGAAGAACCCTGCAGATACTGTAGTGGTTTATTCTCAGAAGATGAAGTTGTGCGATGGCACATCAACGAGAAAGAATTCTTTGCAGTTCGAAAGGCGTTAAAAAATGGCTTTTATTTTTATTAGTAAAGAGATTTAATTTGAAAGTCGATAACACACATGTTTAGGCTTTCTTAAGAAATAAGATGGAATCTAAGCCCGAAAAGGCTAGATTAATTAGATGGCAAGCTGAATGTCACTATTATATTTTTGATATTGTCATTATAAAATCTCACGAAAATGTTCTTGCAGTTTCTTAACAAGAGATTGAGCCAACTGATGCGAACTCCATTATACTGGTCCATAGGCATCTCAGAGAAAATCTGGAGATGTTAACGGGAGAGTAGGACGAGTGCGTTCTGAATGCTGAACAAGCAGGAAGATTGCAGACTCTCGACAAGACGAAAGTCACCGAGAGAATACGAGCTTGCATACGGTCTCAGGGTCAACTCTGGACTGCTTGTCAAACACCAATCCTTCGGATGGCCAAAGATCCTTTGGTGAAAGAAGAGTTTCGAGTACATGACTCTAAACCTGTAGCAGAGGATTCCAATACCTCTTGCCCGAGTTCTAAGGTGGTGGTATCTTCGAAACCATTGCCCCAAGGAAAAGATGATATTCAGGGGTCATACTCTGAACCATCATGTCAACCCGGCACCTCTGGGGTAAAAGAGAGAGAGATTAATCTTAGACCAATGACTTGCACTTCTAAGATTAATACTGATAAGATTGAAGTTTTTTCTTCTTGGCAGATTTATCAAGCTAACTGGGAGAAGCTCCATACAAGAACGGTAATCAACCCAGAAAAAATAAAGGTTGATGTCTCGAGAAAGTATCCTCGAGTGTGGATGATGCCAAATTCAGATCCACACGAAGTCAAGAGATGGTATGAATTTGGGGCTTTAGCCTCAGTTTATACAACATCACCATCATTCACCGAAATCAAGAATCTACCCAAATGGATTCAAGAAGTGGTGTATGATACCTGGGCTAACAATCCACAGCTTAGCCGAGGTGATATTTTGGAGCTGTATTTTATTAGTGCAGCCCCTGAACCAGCGGGAAAAGGAAACCATGAAACATTCCACTATATTAGGCTTCAGAGACCAGATGGACGCGCCCTCGAAAAAATCAAGGCGCCTACAAAGAAAGAGACTACTCTGGTCTCTACATTACCAGAAGATCTCATCTCAACCAGAAGAGCATGGGGATTATGGGTTTGTCTCACAGAGATGGACAAAGTCAAGTTTCCGTTTAAATTCTTTCAGAATTCGGTAAACGGATTATTTCTGTTAAATACTATGACAGGAAAATCAACAAGATTTGCAGATGAAGCTTTCGAAAGAAAGAGGACTTTGCTGTGGGAAAACAAGATTGCGACGAGCAAAGAAACTCATCGCAAATATTGCAACATGACTCAGTTTGGAAACTGGTCTGAGCGCGTTTGTCCAGATTGCCAGAACCAGAAGGAACCAGAGTTCGGAAAGGGCTTCTTATCCAGAAGAGGTAAAGATAAGGCTCGATCCAACGAGCACAAAGAGCAAGGGGTGTTGCCAAAAACTAGGATGCCCAGGGCCCCGGGAAAAAGTAGATTCCCAATACAAGTTAGTGGAGTCATATGACTCTGAGCTGGAAAACCACACACACAAAAGAAAACGACAGCAGTGGGTGGATGAACATGGATTACCCACTAAAAGATAAATGGGTAAAACTACAGGAAGATCACTATCAGCAGAAAAGTGGTCCATTAGTCACGAGAAAGAGACCTCACACCGAAAGTCGGTTGTCCACATTCAATAATGGAGGACAATAGTGGACCCAATTCACGTGAAGATAAGCTGGCCAAGGAAAGAAAGTATCTGAGGCAATAATGCAGGGAGATAGGTCATTCACTGAGACCTCTATAAAAACAACATCCCTTCAATGAAGAGAGCATTGAGGATCGAAAAATTTACACAACATCTTCTCTGCTCTCTCAAAAAAATAAAATTATCATAGTTCTTAGTTTTAATATTCTTGTCTTTAGTTTTATGTATTTCAATTCCGCTACCATAGGTAGCTAAACAAGTTTGTCTCCTCCCTAATGGAGATATACTTATGTTGTAATAAATTTTATATAATTCCTAAATAAAGTTCGGGCTTTTGTCCATCCCTTCCAGTGTCTGATTATTCTTTGTACACCAAATTAATTGCCCTACGCCTCGGGTAGGAAACGATCGAAGGTTGTGCTGAGTGTTGCTGAAGGAGTCTGCTTCTGGAAACCATCGGTTGCGATCATGTGGTTGGACGGGGTCCCTAAAACTTCCGGGGGAAATACCCGGCAGCATTACGGTAAAAAAGGTATGAGTTTGGTATATGTAGGATTTTTATACGGAAGTATGATGGGCCTGATTGCATTAAATGAATTATCTTCTAATTGAAAAATGGATCAATATTTGAAGAAAAATGGTAAACTTGAGTATTTTCTATCGTTTTAACTTGGATGTGTAATCTATCTATGAATGGACTTTGTGAGTATACTGTTTTCACTATTCGGGCCGGAAACTGGCCTAGGACAACCAAACGTTTAGTTCAATGGCCCAATTTGATCGACCCGAAAAATGTGGCCCAATATTACAAACCACCCTAAGATAAGGGCCCAGACGAATTTATAACTCGATTTATCTCTTAGATACATGGTTTGCCGACTATTACACAAGAGGCATGAGTTTTATATGCAATGTCCACCTGAGAATTTAGATAGTTGTTGGAATTATCCTTGTCACAAATTTTAAAGGATTAATTATACTTTATGTCCTGACTTTTTACCCATAGTTACTTTATGGCATAACCTTTAAAAATATACAAATTTAGCATGACCTTTGCACCACTTTGACATTTATGGCACTGGAGCAAAAATCCGGCAACGGAATGATGAATAGGATGATCGGACGATGACGTGAAAAATAAAAAATAAAAATTGAATTCCATCTCAACTCTCTCTCTTCCACCTCAACTCCCCTCTCTCTTCCCTCTCTCTCTCTCTCAATCTCGACACCTCAAACCCCTCTTTTCCTCTCTCTTTCCTACTACCACCACCAGCAAACTAAAACCCAGATAAATCAACATCTCCGCGACTCCGCCCTACCCGTCGCACCACCGCCGCTGCCGGTGCCACCGCCTACCATCTATAAGAAAAAAATTTCGCTCGCAACAAAAAAAAGCTAAAATAAGCTTGTAAACACAAATTTTATGTATTTAATATAATAAACACAATAGATCGTGTATAAATAAATATTTGTAGATCAAAATAGAAGTACGGGTTGCGATCTCTATTTTTATCCTCTGATTCGTCTCTTTGATTTGTTCTTGAACGATCTTCAAACAGTTTCCAAAATTTTCGGAGATTTAGCATCTCCTTGATTTTTATCGGATTTGATGTTTTACTTTATAACGTTAATCCAGAGGGCCGACGTCTTATTTCTCAATCAAACGCTAGACTTTGGATGCTTTTGGTAACAACGCCTTGCTTTCCACGAAGAACGTCTTGCTTTCCTTGAAGAACACCTTGAATGTTGGAGAGGATTCTTAGAGAAATTCTCTACAACTCTTGAGCTCTTCAATATCATTGTTTGGTGTGTTTATGACATCTCTAAGCACCTCTATTTATAGGTGAAAATAGAGTGGATATGATGGGCTTTTGGGCTGAAGTGGCACAATCTTATTGGCTTCTCAAAATTTGTAGTTATCACAATCAAATATTGTAATTATTATAATCAAATATTTGATTTTCTATACAGATTTGACACATGGCGACTTCTGATTGGCCAAAAATCTCCATGTTTTAAATACTAATTTATATTTATTTAATTTAGGAATTATCTTTAATCAAATCCCTAAAATATAAATAAAGGATATAATTTGATATTTACTTATTTACTTTCCACGTGTCGCAATTTAATTGGACATGAATTTAACGTGTCTACAAATGCCCCCTTGAGACTTGTTTGTAGACAATTTATCTTGAAAACGAATAAGTCTCAAGATTTTAAAATTTATTAGATAGTTTAAACTCGTATCAAGGAATTCTTAATTTATAAATAGTTTAGACTCGTATTTAGGAGTTCTTGATCTTTAAAGTGTGAAGGTTTAAACTCATACTTGACAACTTCATTTCTTTTTATGCCTATTTTTCATAATTTAAATAATTCAATTTGATTGTAATATTTGGCCGAATTTGACACGTATTCCTTCCCAATATTCGGCTCAAATAATGGAAGTCAAGAGCAACAATTGAATATCAATTCTAATTCGTCCAAAAATAAAATATGACACAATCTTCATAAGCCAATTGGCAACTCATCAAGTAAAATTGCAACAATTCTTGTCCAGCTGTATAGCTTTATCCTCGAAATTTAGCGGCAAGAATTCCACCATTTTTAAGTCAATCTTCTTGCACTTAATAATTACCTATAACATAAATCGAATTAAAATTTTCGGCCTTTTACAGCAGATTTCAATGTATTATAGAATTCTTATTCTTTTCAAACTCTTGTGTAATCTCAATCGAATACTTCTAGAAAGAAAAATTTGCAACAATCGATTCATTTACAAACTCTGATATTGCGCAAACTTTGGAAAACAAAACACGCTAATACGTAATTTATTTATCCAGACTTTACAGATTAATTAGCTTTTAATCCAACATATTATTCATTCCTCGTATTCAATTATCGAGAACAACCATAATTCTTGGGGCTCCTGAATTCTCATGCAAAAGGGTCTCTTCTTATATTTTCCTGCCGACTTAAACAAGACGGGGCCTATAAATAGCCTTTTCCTTTAGCTGATCATCTTCGCATAATACAAAGCTTGAAAGAAATAAATCTTTAGCATTCAGTTTTCTTCTTCCGCTGGGTGTGGGTCGAATTTTCGGTAAGTTCTTGCCTCCATATTTGTCAAATTCTATCTTTTGTATACTGCATACCACATGTTTGATAAAACTTCTGAACAAAATTCCTTCTGCATACTTCCCTATTGCTACTGATTTGTCGCAGCCGATTGAGAGTTATCATCCACACTTCATTAACATCTAAATCCCTTTTCTGATTTTACAGGGAAACGACATGAGCAATTCAAATCTCAAAACAATCCTTCAATTTTGTTTGTCCATCATCTTTCTACTCTTTCCCGTACATATATATATATATAATACAAAATATGCATGTGCTAATATATATAAATATAAATTATGTTAGTTCTGACTTTACTCTATATATAAGTCAAAATAAATTCTAACATCATCATATGCCCTAGCGTTCTTTTCTGATCTCCATTCTTTTGACAAATAGTTGCCATACTGACGTTTTTTCCCTTTTTATTTGTATTTGTCGTTTGTCCAGTTAACAACATGGTTTACTTCAAGGATATCACGGAAGGCAAGAAAACTTACTTACTTACTTTGGATAATGAGCGTCAACACTCGGAGAAAGGAACTCGCTTAAGAACTTATAAGTCGTTACTTAGCGACGAATGGCCTAAGTTTGTCGATCCAGTCCACACTAATGGATGGTGTCAAACTTATGAACTACAAAGAGCGACTACCGCTTGGACTTTACATTCTACTCATCATCACTCCACGGGTAACTCAGACTCGTTGCCTACTTTAGGAAGACGCATGACTACTGAAAAACTTTCATGAGGAGATAGCACGGGGTTCGTTGGAGAAGTCCATTACTTCAAAGGCTATTGTGAGTGGACCAAAGATATACTTAGCTGCTGTAGAGATGATCTTCGCATGATCGGACTATACGATCCTCCGTACGCATCTCTTTTTACTTACGATCGGAATACGGAAGTCATCAAAGCTTTCTGCGAGTCATGGTGCCCTTCCACCAATACTTTACTTACATCTTCTGGCGAGCTATCAATTTCATTATGGGATTTACATATCTTATCTGGACTTCCCATGAATGGCATGCTCTATGATGAAGTAGTCCCGTCTACGGAAGAATTGTTTGGCGTTGATGGAGGAGGAAGATCACGTATCCTGATAAGTTGCAGACACTTACTCCATAGCTTTCATATACTTCGGAGCAAAGAAAAAACTTCCAATTATTCAGTTTCAGTCGAAGAGTGGATCAAATTTTGGTCCAGAAATAGCTTAAAGTATCAAAGGCCTCCCACTAGGAAGGAAGCAAAGAGATCAGTGCGTTCCAAGCTAACTCATAACCCTACTGGAAAGCTTGAAGATCACATAGCATGGACTTCTGCTCAGAAAGTTCCATTTGCAGAGATAAGTATTAGAGAAAGACATTGGCATGAAACTTGTCTGGCTACCTACCTTGTTTGTTGGTTGTGTACTTTCGTACTTCCAGAAGACGATGCAGACTTGATCCGGCCCAGCACATTCAAGATGGCCAGTATCATGGCGAGCCAAAAGAAGGTTGCTCTTACTGTTCCTGTTTTGACGAGCATCTATAGAGGCTTAAACAAGATTTCCAAGCTTCGCGACCTTACTCGAGTTCATACAACATTTCCCATTCACTTTGTCTATGGTTGGTTGACGCTTTACTTCAAAACTCACTTTCCTCTTGACCAGACGGTGAGCGTTCCTCGAATGGTTTAATTTTCAGGTGAATGAGGAGCGCGATACTATGACTCTATTGAAGCTCACAAGCAAATTTTCAAATGGGATCAAATTTCTTGGAGTTGCACTATGATTGCGAATAATGAGGCTATTCCATACAGGGATGATAGGAATGCTAATGAAGTGGACCGCTCTATCTTTATGGCTATTTGTTCCAACTACTTAGCTTGGAGACTTGGTGATGAGTTTGTCATCGAGCCTTATAGTCCACATCGCTTCAGCCGTCAATTTGGGTATTATCATGTTTCCTCCAGTAATCCTCAAAAAATATGTTCGTAGAGCTGGCTTTGATGACAAAATTCAATATTGGCGTGCTTGTTTGCTCCAAAAGTCTTGCAGTAGGGCCACAATTCCAAGTTCGCTTCAAAATGCCAAGAAGTTGTACTCGCTTGCGTATAAGAATTGGTGGCACAAGGTCTATGGAGAGTTCCTTGAAAATAACTTTACAGTTTTGACTCAACTTCAAGAACATGATGCTTCCAAAGATTTTGGAGAAGACACACGAGCAACTTTGACTCATTTGGAAAATACAAGGAAACGGAAAACATCTTTGGATGAACCTTTCAATGGCAAGCGTAAATCATCTTCAATGCTTTTAGATACCTCTCTGAGTAGCAATGTAGATCCTCATAGACACAGTCGTGTTGACTCCATTAAGGAAGCCTCTATCCAAGATGACGCCGATCATGAATACAATCCTACTCTTGAGGTTACTTCTCTTTTTACTTCTTCTTTTCGTATGATTAATTTTTATCATTAGCACTAACAAATTTTGCTCTCCTTTTATTTTTAGATGGAAAAAGCTCTTGGTATCGATAATCTTGAAGATTCACAAAGTAGTCATAGATTTTGTGGATCAAGCCAATCACTTGGGACTCATCATTCTAATGGGCAAGCGACACCTAAACAGGCACCATAAATTGGGGCTAAATCCGAGTTCAACAGTGAAGCTATCTTTAGTGACCGATGTAGAAAATTTTTGGAGCTATGTTGGGGCGATCTTCAACCCAAGATAATGAGAACTTCAGTTGATGATTTATCATCTATAGAAGATGGGATATGCAAAGGAATGTCGTACATGAAGGACTATTCTCGCGACTTTGATGTATCTCATCTTGAAGAGAGTTTGGACATACTCTTTGCTAGGGCTGGTGACTATGACAAAACAAGATCGGTATCTCATGACCTTGGAGGATCTGCTCCCCAAAACCTGAAAGAAGTCGAAAGAAAGTTTCACAATACCAATGCCGAAGCAAGTAAGCAAGCTGCCCAAATTGACTCCATCAAACAAGAGATCACTACACTTTCATCAAGTCTGAAGCAACTTCAAGCCGCACACCAAGCAACTCAAAACGAGGTTCATGATCTCAAGAAAGAATTCGCCAAGCTCAAGAATGCACCTCCAGTGGATGATGAGATGGTGAAAAGCTTGAAGGATTCAAAGGCTCTTTTGGAGGCTGCTCAACAGTCATTGAAAGACCAAAAGCCCTTTGCTTATACATTGTTTCTTTATTTGGCATCACTTTCTTATAGTTTTCTTTTTTCCTTTCGTTTTGTAACACTTTCTTTGTTACTTCTTTTAGTAAACATTTATGCAAAGTACTTGATATTTCTTTCCATACTTCTTCTTTATACTTGGTACGACTTGTCTTTGAATACTTGCGCTTTTTAACCACAACTATCCAATATAAATCACAATCCAAAATATGATTGTAATCATCCAACTTGAAGAAAAAACACAAAATATGACTGAACTTAGAATATATCTAAGCTGCCTACGTACCTTTTTATATAAAAAGGATCAAGTCAAAACGTAGTTCAAAAGATCAACTTGTGTTTTAAGATGGGGGTGCCGTACACAGTTTATACTCATGCGGGCTAGGAGTGACAATTTTTTTAACCACTATATAGACAAAGTGGAGTATATATCAGTTTAACCACATAAATTTACCTTTTGGTGGGATAATTAAGTTTAGCCACATTAACTTAACTCTTGGTGGAGAAGTTAGCAGTTTAACCACGTACACTTTCTTTGGTGAGTGCCTTTCACAGTTTATACTCATGCAGGCCAGGAGTAACATGCAATTTAAGCTCGTGTGTCATGGAGCTGTTTTCTTTCTCTTTTTGGCCTTTTTTGTTTTTCTCTTTTTTTTACGGGTACACCTTTTTTTTTCTTTTCTTTTTCAGGTACACTTCTATCTTTTAAGGATAGTAGCGCTTCAAGAACTTTCCGTTGATTGGACCAACTCTCACATTTCTTTGGAGATCAACTTGTATGCGCCCTTTTTTCATTTTTTTTGTTTCAGGTACACTTCTTTCTTTTAAGGATAGTAGCGCTTCAAGAACTTACCGTTGATTGGACCAACTCTCACATTTTCTTTGGAGATCAACTTGTATGCGCCGTTGGTGTAGACTTTCTTGACAACATAAGGGCCATCACATCTCGATACAAATTTATTTCCAACACGATGAGTGGTGATGATTGGCCTTCTCACAGCTAGCACTAAGTCTCCAACTTGAAAATAGCGTGGCCGAACTTTCTTATTGAAAGACTTTGAAAGACAAGCTTGATAGCATTTCTGTCTTTGTTGAGCCTCAAGTCTTTTTTCATCCAAGGCTTCTAATTCTTCAAGGCGTAGACGAGCATTCTCTTCTTCAGTCAAGCCCTCTTGGATAGCAATCCTCAATGATGGAATTTGTTGCTCAAGGGGATTTACAGCATCTACGCCATACACCAAGGAATATGGAGTTGCTTGTGTAGGAGTCCTATGGATAGTTCTGTAAGCCCACAATGCTTCTCCAATTTTTTTATGCCAATCACGCTTTGTCTTTGCCACAACTTTCTTCAATAAGTTGCACAGTGTTTTATTGAAAGCTTCAGTCAATCCATTAGCTGCTGCATTGTACATGGATGAATTTCTCTGCTTGAAACCAAACTTTTCACAAAGCTTATCTATGAATGCATTACTAAATGATTTTCCATTATCAGTAATGATGTATCAGGGAATTCCATGGCGATAGATAATATGGCCTTTGATAAAATCAACAACGTTTTCTTTCTTTACTTCTCTCAATGGTATTGCTTCAGCCCATTTGGAGAAGTAATCTGTTACAGCCAAGATATATAAATACCCCTTGATGATTTTGTCAAAGGCCCTACGACATCCGTGCCCCAAGCATCAAAAGGCCATGAAGCGACTGTGGGGTGTAGGGGCTCAGGTGGTTGATGAATGAGATTTGCGTGAAACTGGTAAGCTTGACACCTTTGAGCATACTCCATGCAATCTTTCACCATGGTTGGTGTCACAAGGTTTTCTTCCCACATAGAATTTTTCGCCTTGTGCCGGCGCCGAGTCCGCATAACTCGACCAGCCCTTCCATCTCCAACACTTGACACTCGTGTGGATGATATTGTGTGTTTGTTACGCAGCGGAAAGTAAACATCGACACACAATCAATTACGGGATAACTCACTCCCAACCCTTGTATTAAACATCAGAACATACAAAGGACTTTATCGAGACTGCACACAACAACGAGCGATCTCGTTGTGCAGTTCACGATGACGCTCACAGCCGCATGCTGCTCGCTTTGACCCTACTCACGGATCACGACCCACATAGTCGCTTACATGTGTCGACCCGCATAGCCGACACCTGGTTTAGGTCCTCACAACCCTCACCATTGAAGACTCTCACCGCCCTCAATATTTTTAGGCTACCACAGCCCTTACTCTCATTTTCGGCTCCCACAGCCTACTCATTTTCCCGGCTCCCACAGCTCACAATATGTTCGGCTCCCACAGCCCACCTCTTGGCTCTCGGCCAATTACAACATATATGTGTGATGGACATCCCCCATCACTAGGAACTAGGCTACAATAACCGCCGGACGGTTTCTAGGCGACACTTGTCACGCTCCAAGTCGTGCTGCACAATACTGGGCGGTTATCCTCGCATAACCGCCCCCAAGCACTTGCTTCGTGCACTATTGGGGCCAACAACCGCTCCTTCTAACCGCTCCGTCTCCCGTAACCGTCGTTCTCGCACAGCGCACCACGCCCGTGCCATCGCTCGTGTCAGCGCTCGTGTCAGGCGCCCGGCACCGGCGCCCATCCACCCAGTCCCGTCCGTGTCGCCCAGCCCGACACGCACTATCGAGTCACGTCGCCCATCTCTCGTGCCATCCTCGCATGTCCCCGAGCAAGTCTCGCTAAACACCGAACACTTCTCGTCTAACACCAAGTTCTCCCGCACCGAGCCCACGTACTCGCATTTTGCATCGTCGGGTGGTGCGCTCCGCTCGCACCACCTCCGACTCCCGGACACGTCGACCACGCACCATCTTGTGCTCGACTCGGACCACCATCTTTTGCTTGATGCCAACTCAACATCTAGCCCACGCGGCAACTTCCCATAGGCTGCTAGACCACCCATGCACAAGGTGGTTCCGACCGACTCCGCTCATGTCCAACCCTTCTATAGTACCAGATAGGCCAAAATCCCTAGTGACAGCACTAGACATAAAAGGGCTGAGGAAGGTAAAGTTTTCCTGACACTGGCCTGACTCGCTCCAGACAGTGTCATGGCTCGCTCCTGACACGCACCATAGTGTCACCACCGAGCCAACGTCGCAACGGAACACTTTCCCTCGCACCAAGTCTTTCCCCCGTGTTAACCTCACTCCATGTAGGGTCAGCACGCTCAAGACTTGACGAACCACACCGTGTCAGGTCGCACACTCCCGACACCCGAACCGAGTCGTCCACGGGACAACCAATATCCCCTCGAGCCAAACTCTTCCAAAACCTCACTTTGTCGAGTAAGACTCGATATCCAGCTCCTCTGGATCAGAATCTCGTGTCATGTCTCGCACCACGACACTCGATTACTCCCGGCGTGCTTGGCACTGCACCACCGAGTCACCCGACGTGCCACTGACACGGTACGTCCCGCACCAACTCTTAGGGACGTAACAGTTGGCCAGTAGTAACCCATTCTTTTGATCCGACAGTGTAACTTTGGACAAGATTGATGAGCGCCACAAATACCAGAATGCGCTTCCTTCATAGCTTTTGTAGCTTCTTCTTTGTTCAAACATCTCAGGAAGATTCCATCAAATGAACGTCTATAAAGTGTATCTTTGAAATAGATGAAGCGAGTAGCCTGACGCCGGACATCAACTCTTCGACATAGATCATTTGGCAGTTTGTCATACTTCAAGTAATCAACAAACACTTGGCGTCAATCTTCTTCTTCTATTTCAAAAACTTCAACAACATTACTTTCATTGTCTTCACCATCTTCTTCTTCAAAAATAGGTGGAATGCTCCAACTTTTTATCTTCAGACATAGCTATTGTAGAAGCAAGTTTGGCCAATGCATCGGCTTGCTTGTTTTCACTTCTTGGTACATGCCCAATTTCTACATCTCCAAGCCATGCAATGGTTCTCCGAGCATACTTGACGTATGGAAGTAACTCTGGCTTCTTAACTTCATACAATCTAAGTATTTGATTCACCACCAATTTAGAATCACCATATACCTTCATGTGTAATCTCTTTGCATCCACCGCCATTTCCAAGCCGATGATAAGCGCTTGATATTCTGCTACATTATTGGAGCAATTTTCAGTCAAGGTGAAGGAATATGGCAATACTTGTCTTTCGGGTGTTACAAACTCAACTCCTGCCCCAGCTCCTTCTCTGTGAGATGCTTAATCGAAGTACATCACCCAAGGAGGGCAAATGTCAATTAAAAGTGCGTCTTCATCTGAGAGATCGTCAGTTAATTCTCATTCAGCAGGAATTGGATGATCAGCTAAGAAATCTGCTAGCACTTGTCCTTTTACAGCCTTTTGGGGAACATACACAATTTCAAACTGCTGCAGTTGTAGATACCAACGCGCAAGTCTATCTGAGAGTACGGGCTTAGCCATGACGTACATCAATAGATTTGCTTTAGAAATGAGACGCACGATATGCGCTTGAAAATAATGCTTTGACTTCTGGATAGAGAATATCAAAGCCAAGCATAACTTCTCAATTGGAGAATACTTTAACTCATTTGACATCATCATCCTACTCAAGTAGTATAGAGCATTCTCTTTTCTATTCTCATTTTCTTGTGCAAGTAATGCCCTCATAGAGCGTTCTTGAGCGGCAATGTTGAGCGGCAATGTACAAGATCAAAGGACGTCCCGTGACAGGTGCAGCCAGAACATGAGGTTTCATCAAGTAAGTCTTGATACTTCTGAAGGCATTTTTACATGATTCATCCCATTCAAATGGTATGCCTTTTTTCATAATTCAACTAAAGGGTT
The DNA here is from genome assembly GCA_031470985.1 of Agastache rugosa. Taxonomy (NCBI): domain Eukaryota; kingdom Viridiplantae; phylum Streptophyta; class Magnoliopsida; order Lamiales; family Lamiaceae; genus Agastache; species Agastache rugosa. The sequence goes on from CM062605.1 coordinate 33,134,829, forward strand.
GACACCGTCCAGCTAGATTTGAGATGAACCTTTGTAGATATGTCAACTTTCCTTGTAAACTCTTCAACTTATGAATATTCCGAGGTTCCGACATCTTCAAAATTGCATCAATCTTTACCTGCTCGATTTCAATCCCTTGATGGCGGATGATGAAACCAAGAAACTTTCCGGACTTTACTCTAAATACACATTTTAACGGGTTCATCCTTAGCTCATATTTTCTCAACCGTTCAAAGACTATTCTCAAGTCTTGCAAATGGTCACTTCTTACTTTCGACTTCACCACCACATCATCCACATAACATTCAATGTTCTTGTGGAGTATGTCATCAAATATCTTCTGCATGGCTCTTTCATATGTGGCGCCAGCATTTTTCAATCCAAACAGCATCACGGTATAGCAAAATATTCCTTTTGGAGTACAGAATGCCGTCATTTCTTCATCAATTGGTAACATACAAATTTGATTGTAATCGGAAGATCTATCCATAAACGATAAAGCTTCATGTCTGATTGTAGCATCAATCATCAATTCAGCAATGGGTAGTGGAAAGTCATCCTTAGGGCATGCCTCATTGAGATCTCTAAAGTCGACGCAGACACAAATTTGTCCATTCTTCTTTCTTACTGGGACAATACTAGAGATCCATGTTGGATACTTTACTTCCCTGATGAATCCAACTTCAATGAGCTTGTTCACTTCGGCTTCAATCAATGGAATTAACTTTGGTCAAAATTGACGTTGAGCTTGCTTGACAGGTCGTGCCCCCTTCTTAACAGCTAAGTGATGAACCGCTATCTTCGGATTCAATCCTGGCATTTCTTTGTACGACCATACGAATATGTCTCTGAACTCTTTCAAGAGTTCAACATATAAATGCTCTTCCTCAGCAGTCAGTGAAGCACTAATGTAAGTAGGTCGTGGATCATCTGTAGTGCCCAAGTTAACTTCTTTCAATTCATCAATAGTGGACTTCACACCTTCTTCAAATTGTGGGAGCGCTATGTCCGCATCTTTCTCTTCAATGCTCACTTCTTCACAGAGAGTGATATGGTGTGATGAGGCAACATCTTCATTCATTTGCTCAGATTTTTTAAAATCTATGCACATCCTTATTGTTCCATCTCTCTTTCTTACTCTAACCATCTCTGTTATATTACTTGTTCTAATAATGCCATTTCAAAGTAGATGGGCGACATCTCGATGCAATCTACTGTGAGAAGTAGGATTTTGGATACTTTCGATAGCGTGGTAAGACGAAGCCACACTTTCTCTATCTTCTTTATCTTCATCCTTTTTAGAGTCTTGGGTGAGGATAACAGTTTTCATCCTAGCTTTCAACTCCCTTCCACATGATACAGAGAGTATAGTACTTCTATTCATTCGAGATGGGATTAGACTCCTCAATTTCTGAGTCATTTGTGGCTTTCCTTTTGACATGTGTTTCTTCATACTTTTATCCCCGCTCAATCTCTTGAAAACAGACACTCTTTCGATCCATCATTCTCCTAATCTTTTGAAGGCCGATACTCTTTCAACTTTTCTTTCATGGGAAAGCTTGTTGATGTAGATGATACCTCCACCTCAAAGATATAATTGGTAGTTGCCCTTTTGATGGCAATGTGAATGGGATTTCGTGGAACGAATCCTAGGCCTGTCTTGGTACTTTGGACAATATGACCATTTTTCTTCAAGAGTTTTTGGGTATTGTCAAGTCCAGGATCATCTTCGTTTGTAACTTTCAAGTTGGACTTCAAATTAGGATTTTCTTTGAGATCATATCCGGCTTTGACCAGAAGTTCATATGCTTTTGGGCCGAAGCATTTAGCAACTTCAGGGCTCGAAAGTTCACCATGTTCGATAGCACCACCTTGCTTTGGACGAACAAATCCTTCAAGTGGTGCATGAGTTGGTTTTGTTGTATCAATCTTTGTCAAAGGCATAGTGAGTCAATCTAAAGATTTCTCCTTAGTGGTTAAAGCTTCCTTCTTGCTCTTTTGGCCGCTTTCAGGTTCTTTATAACACTCGACCTGTTCTTCTTTGGTAGTCTTTGTCCTTTTCATGTAGTACTTTGCATCGGCAAAGTGTGATTCAGCTTCTGTAAAGGGCTTGTGATCACCAACCACTTTTTTCACTATGCCATCTCGACAATATTTGAAACATTGATGCCACGTTGAAGGAATGACACCATTTTCGTGCAACCATGGTCGACCAAGGAGCATATTGTAAGATGTCTTTGCATCAATTACTTGGAACAATGCAGTTGAACTCATATCATCCATTAGTAAGTCCAGCCTTATTGTACCAAGAGTTCTTTGTCCTTCATGATTAAAACCTTGAATCATTAACCGACTGCTTGTGAGCTCACCAACTTGGAATCCCCAACTCTTTAAGAGTCCTTAGTGGTAAAATATTGATCGCGGATCCTCCATCAATGAGTACTCTATTCACTCTTTGCTCATTAGTATAGCAACTTATAAACAAAGGTCTATTATGAGGTTCGGCTCCAAGCTGCAAGTCTTCATCGGAAAAGGTCACCACTAGGACATCTTCATCATCGGCCACGCTTGACTTCAGTTGACCTTCTACTTGACTCACCATACCGCACAAGGCTTCAGTACCTTCTTTTATGTTCTCGGAAGTGACATTATTTGTGGCGGCATTGTCTTTCTCAAGCGATATCTTTCCTTGTCGAGCAAGTTGCATGATCTTATCTTTGAAGATGAAACAATCATGTATGGGATGCCCTACTAGTCGATGGTACTTGTAGTATTTTGGATCATCAGTTTGTCTTGTTTCATTTGGTCTCTTCATTTCTGGCAATTCAATAAGTCCTTCTCTGACTAAGTCATCAAATATCCCAGAGACATCATAGTCTAGAAAGGAATATTGTTTTTGCTGCATTTCTTCTAGGGTCAACCTTCTTTGCCTCATGCCTTGAGGGACATTCTGCTTATCTTCTTTGTTGGCATCCTTTCTTGAAAACTTGACAGAAGTTGCTTTGATCGCCATTGACTCTTTCTTTGAGGTTTTGTCAAAAGAGTTTGCTCCTTTCTTGAACTCTTGTTTTTCCCTAACACGATGAGGTTCTTGGAGTGGCGGTTCTCCAATTCCACTTGCTGCCATACTCAATTCCATATCATGCGCTCTTGTGGCCAATTCTTCAAATGTCCTTGGTTGAATCCCTCGCAGAATGTATTGCAGGCCCCAATGCATCCCTTGAATGCACATTTCAATAGCAGATGATTCTGACAATCGGTCTTTGCAGTTAAGACAAAGGTTCCTCCATCTATTGATGTAATCGATCACTGGCTCTTCTTTGAATTGATGGAAACTTGTGAGTTCCACCATGCTAACAGTTCTTCTAGTACTATAGAAGTGATTGAGAAACTCGTGCTCAAGCTGCTCCCAATTGTCAATTGGGTTCGACTCCAAATCCGTATACCAATCAAAAACATTTCCTTTGAGTGAACGAACAAACTGCTTAACCAAATGATCTCCAAAGGTGCCAGTATTATTATAAGTTTCAATGAAGTAAGTTATGTGTTGTCTCGGATTACCCTTTCCATCGAATTGTTGAAATTTGGGTGGTTGATAGCCGAGAGACATCCTCAAGTTATCAATTCTTTGAGTGTGGGGTTTTGAGTAAACCAAAGAAGACTTGGAGCTTCTATCAAATTTGTCCTTTATGGTTCCTTCAATAAGCTCCTTGACTTGGTCTACCGAGATGAAACCGTCCGAAGAGAACTGAAAGTCTTTATCATGCGACTTTCTTTCTTCATGCTTTTCCTGCTTTTGGGAGGCTTCATCATTGTCTTTCTCATCATCTTCATTATTATCCTTATAACTTGATTCTTCTTTCTCTCTTATGAGTTTTGAGATCTTGGCATCTTATTCTAGGATATGCTTGCCCATGCTTTCCATCATCCTTGTTAGATTTGCAAGTTGCTCCTCTATTGTAGACGCGTTTGTTGTCATAACAGGAGCCTTAAATGAGTAATTTTCTGCCGAGTGGCTTTTGGGCGATGCAGATCCATCTTCTGTGTCGTCGCCTTCTTCATTCATAGCAGTAAGGTGTAACTCTTTCTCCGTGATAGAGATTGACTTAGCAGCTTCTTGTATTCTCTTAGCTTTGCTTCGCGTGATGACGTCATCACTCTCCATAGAGTCCTTTGAAATAGATTCACTTGCATCTTTAGTTTTTTGAGACATCCTTCAAGATTTTGGTGAAGAGTAGAGATGAGAGGTAGAGAGGTCCCTACCGGGCGTGCCAAAATATGTAAACACAAATTTTATGTATTTAATATAATAAACACAATAAATCGTGTACAAATAAATATTTGTAGATCAGAATAGAAGTGCAGGTTGCGATCTCTATCTTTATTCTCTGATTCGTCTCTTCGATTTGTTCTTGAACGATCATCAAACAGTTTCTGGAATTTTCGGAGATTTAGCATCTCCTTGATCTTTATCGGATTTGATGTTTTACTTTATAACGTTAATCCAGAGAACCGACGTCTTATTTCTGAATCAAACGCTAGACTTTGGACGCTTTTGGTAAGAACGTCTTGCTTCCCACGAAGAACGCCTTACTTTTCTTGAAGAACGCCTTGAATGTTGGAGAGGATTCTTAGAGAAATTCTCTACAACTCTTGAGCTCTTCAATATCATTTTTTGGTGTGTTTATGACCACTCTAAGCACCTTTATTTATAGGTGAAAATAGAGTGGATCTGGTGGGCTTTTGGGCTCCATCTTGGGCTTTTGGACTGAGGTGGCACAATCTTATTGGCTCCTCAAAATTTGTAGTTATCACAATCAAATATTGTAATTATCATAATCAAATATTTGATTTTCTATGCAGATTTGACACATAGCGACTTCTGATTGGCCAAAAATCTCCATGTTTTAAATACCAATTTATATTTATTTAATTTAGGAATTATCTTTAATCAAATTCCTAAAATATAAATAAAGGATATAATTTGATATTTACTTATTTACTTTCCACGTGTCGCAATTTAATTGGACATGAATTTAATGTGTCTACAAAACTATTTGAAGAAATAAATAACCGATTAATGGAGGCGGCAGAAGAAGCAAATCAATTATTGAAAGATCATGCCGCCGTGGCTGGAAGATGCCGACCTCGAGAACTGTGCATTGTCGTCGGAATCCATTAAATAGGCATTTCGATCCAGCGAAGATTTTGCGTCGACGACAGCCAAAAGATGAAGGTGTAGATGTTGCTTCCGACGAGCATTCGTTTCTTTCTTATTTGCTTTAGATTATTATCTTAGATTTTGGAGTGTCACAGAACTTGGAGCCTTGGCGTGCAGAGGATGATGTTTGTTATTTAAATTATTTTCTTCTTTTCTTGATTATTTTTATCCTTATAGATGGTAGGCGGCGGCGGCGCCACGACTGGGACGGAAAAAGTTGATTAATCTGGGTTACAGTTTTGGTGGTGGTGCTAGCAGGAGAGAGAAAGAGGGGGAAAGAGGGGTTTGAGGTGTCAATTGAGAGAGAGAAAGAGATGGGGTAGAGAGGGTGGTGATGAGGTGGAAGAGAGAGAGTTGAAATGGATTTTAATTTTAATTTTTTATTTTCCACGTCATCATCCGATCATCCTATTCATCATTCCGTTGTCGAATTTTTGCTTCAGTGTCATAGTGGTGCAAAGGTCAGGCCAAATTTGTATATTTTGAAAGTTCGGGCCATAAAGTAACTATGGAGTGAAAAGTCGGATCATTAAGTATAATTAATCCAATTTTAAATGGGACATAATCCAATACGGCATTACACCTAGCTCTAGTGTCAAGCCAACAAAATAATAGATTATTATTATTTTCTTACTCCCTTCGTCCCGCTTATATTGTCTTATTATTATTCGGCATGGAGATTAAGAATAAGGGTAAAAAAGTAGAAAGCGACTAGGTCCTATCACTTTTGAAGGATTTTGAAGGTTAATTTTTTTTTTGTTTGGAACAAGAAAATTTAAATGGGACAATCCAAAAAGAAAATGATGGAATTTATACTTGCATCTCTAAAATTTTTATATATCTAAAATTATTTGTTAAAATAATAAAATTTATTTGAATAATTTGATCAAATTATTAAATTATACATATATATGAAGATTAAGAATGACTAATACCATGGGATAGGGATGTAATGGCTATTCCAATGGGAAAGGAATGGTAATTCTATTCCGTAAGCATTACCAAACAAATGAATGGAATGGGAATAGGAATGGTCATATCATTCCTTCTTCCATTCCATTATATCAATCACCTCCTTAATATTTTGGCTGAAAAAGAAAATGAAAACGAAAGTAAAGGCAATTGAAATTTCATCAAAGGACTGGGAAATAAAAGTTAATGAACACATTGTAAAAACACAATTTTATCAAAAGATATGATTGTAAAAAATTTAAACGGACATACTGTTGTGATAATACAATGTTATTTAACATGTTCTCGATCAAATAATCTTAATTTTTGAATCAAATAACTTATCCAAACGTCATAATATCTCAGCATGACTAATTCAAATTAAAGTCATACTTCCTCCTTACCGTAAAATGGATGAGTTGACACGAATTTTAAGAAATCTACTATATTTTATATTATAAGTATAAAAAGGATCTCATATTATAAGTGGAGAAAGTATTTAAAAAAGAAAAAATATGTATGTATGAGACAGATGAAAAAGAAAATTCTGGCATGTTTTTACGGGAGAGAATGAGTATTTTATTTCATCTCTCCTTTGGGTAGGGAGACGTGAGAAACCTGCAAGTCTACATCAAGAAAACAACAAAATTTCAACGTATTTATTGTTCGCAAATTGCAGCAGTTCATTTTATTCGAAAGAAAAATTCAACAAATTTAACGAGCTATTTTTTTTAATCCGTTGGAATTTTAACATTAAAAACAAAAAACATTCTCAAATTTCAATAGGTGTAAATGTCCTCAAAAATTCAATTCAAACAGGTATCAGTATCTATTGAAAGTTTTTTTTTCTTTCAGAATTCTAACTTATTTTTCAATTTACAAAAATTAATGGACAACTAATTTAGCTTTTAACTTTTAAAGAATTTAATATTGCCATGCAAAAAAATTAAAAACCTTTAAAAGAGAATTCATTTATTAAATTAAAAAACTAATTATATACTATAATCCAACTGACTAGAGACTATGTATTCTTATAAAAAAATATATATGTTTGTTCTAGAAACATATATATGTTTAAAGATTATTAGAATTAAATACTAGGATAATATAAAAACTAAGATAGAGAAACAACTAAGTACAACCAATTATATTCTTTAACAATTAAAACTAAAAAATTTATAAAAGAATTAATTAAGTAATTTCTCATTAAAAAGTAAAAAAGTAAGTTCTGAATATAATTTAAATGTATTTTAAATTTGTAAACATAAATATTTTGAATTAAACAGTATATACATATATGGAGGTGATGTGCTACACACCTTCCGTGACCACCTTTCATGGGCACCTCTCTCGTTTCGTCAATATTAACACTATTCTATCTAATTTTTGATATTGTGTTTTATTCTAATATCTTACAAATTATTATTGAAATCGTTAAATTTACAAATCAATCAAAATCAAAGCTCGATTTCTTCTTTTTCTCTTGAACTTCAAAGCTAAAAACAGTGAAATATAATAAAATGGTGATATTTACAATCTTTGGGCTCAGGCTTGACCTATCTTCTTAGATTTCCAAAAACTTTGGGCTATCTTCATTATGTTCCAATGAGTACTTTATAGCCCAAATTCACCAAGATTATGGAATTCAAAAGTCTAAAAAACAATATTAGTATAATACTCCCTCCGTCCCGTTGATCTTGGCCTAATTCTTTTCGGCACGTGTATTAAAAAGAAAGGTATTAAGTGTAAAAGTTATGTTTAGTGTAGTTTGTATATATATTATTTTATTGACTTATAGTATTTTTTTATTGACTTTTCAATCCTGCAGTGTTTTTTATTGACTTTTGGGCTTAATTAATGTACTAATTGAACCATAATTTTGTCTAGAAAATGAAACATGTCAAGATGAGTGGGACGGTCCAAAAAGGAAAACAGACCAAAATGAGTTGAACGGAATTGAGAACAATATAACATTTAAAATATAAGAAAATTGATATACGGCAATGAATGGCGTATTAAGGACATAGGACATACTAAAAGGATGTTTGTAGAGCTAGAGCGCTAGTTGCTCCTAATTCAACCAATCTACGCGGTCCATTCCTGCCCGCCCGTTTTATTTTTTTTAACAATTTTATTTCAAAATTTCGTATTTTTAGTTCAGTTCGGATTTTGCAAGAATTCGAATCGAAATCCGAATAATCACCCTTAAACACGAATATTTTTTAGAAACGATCTGCATGTGCAAATATTTGTTTTACCAATTACAGCTACATATATATATATAAATAAAAATAGTGGTAATGGTGCGAAATAGCAAATCAAGTTAGTGAAAAATAAATGTTGGCCACCAACTTTATTCTAATAAATTGTGGTCAACTTTGAGCTGAATAGACTTAAATGTCTTTACTTTAATATGGCACAACTGGTATGAAGTTTGACAAGTATGACACAACTGGTACGAATTCTTTCCAAGTGTACCAGTTGTGCAACACCATAATTTCGTACGAACGGATCTCATTCATCCCAAGTGTACCACCTCGCAATGTCATAACTTGGTACGAACGGATCTTATTTGTTCCAAGTGTACCACGCACATCACAACATCAATTTTTAGGGGCAATTTTATCCAAAATCCTCAAAGGTTTGACAGAATTTATGAAAATAAAGTTGGCGGCCAACTATTAATTTCCACTATCTATTTTGACTATTCCAAATTTTGCCTCTTATAAAATATAATTAATATTAGATTAATTTACTCCCTCCATCCCTCAAAAAATTCACTCATAATATGTGGGACTTTTCCTCAACTCACAAAATATTTAACACAAATTATAAAAAATCTGTGCCACTAAAGACTGGGGACGGAGGGAATAATAAACTACAACTAACAAATAGTACTACTTATGTCCCATGTTGTCGGTATTTTCTTTTTCGTCCGTTCCATAAAAACATATCTTTTCTTTTTTAGACACTTTCTTCACTCACAACACAAATAATTCCGAATTTCTTAAAACTCGTATCAACCCAATTTTAACATCATTACACAGAGAGTAAAGCAAACTCAATACGTCACAAAAATGTTAGGGTCAATCTTTACTACCATGCACTCTATCAAGAAATCTTGAGCGGACCCGTGAATAGTTAGAGAGAGTAAATGGAAAGAAATAGATTCCAAAGGCAAGCTAGTGTTAAACTCCAATTGGGTAGAAATTGTACTGCTAGCTCTTCCATTAGCAAGTCCCAAAGCACAGTAATATATATATATATATATATATATATATAGAGAGAGAGAGAGAGGGAGCGATCTAGAGAGAGAGAGAGCGAGAGAGTGAATGACAGAAAGGTAAAGACATTGCTTGGGTGAAGCCGTGAAGGCATGGGAGCCTCTGCCACACTTTGCAGACGACACTATACATTCGGACAACGATCCGCACAATTGCCCGGCCCATCTTTTTCCTCACACACTTACACATATATATACAAATACAAATACAAATACAAATACAAATACAAATACAAATACGTTGAGTTTAACTCCATTAATTCCAAATTATAAATTATAGTATATGTTATATATATAAGACATCTTATACTCCCCGTCCACGATATAAAGTCTCATTTTGTGTTGGATACAGAAATTAAGAAAGTTATTGATGTTGTTGTGAGTGGAATAAAGGTATAATTTAAAAGGTAGTATTAAAGTTACAATTTGTGTAATAAAGGTACAATAACGTATAATTTGTAGGAATAAATATATAATTTGTTGGGGTCCAACAATAACAAAAATAGGTAAATATAGGAGAGAATGAGGAGTGTGATAGTACAAAAAGTGAAGTATGACTTTATTTTTTTATTTTTTTATGGACAAATATAAATGATAAGTAAAACTTTATACGGTGGACGGACATGGTATGTTGATTATCCTAATTGAGTATAATGAATCCTTAATAATAATTAAAAAGTTAAATTAAAATACGAGAAAATGAAATTGAAGAAAAATATGGATGGAAATTTTAAAAAATTGAAAGTGAGACTCCGGAAATTAGGATAGATTATTTATTGTATGATAACTATTAAAATGAAAAATTAACTAAACTATTTTAGAAATCAAATAATTGTAATTAAATTGCATGTCTCTCATATAACATTGGTGCTACTACCGTGCTCGTGTAGTTCGTAACGAAACTGGTTGGCAAAAGTAATCTAATTCATTATTTATTAATTTTCATATTTGGTTTGATTTTTATATATTTCACGGAAAGTAAAAAAATAAAAAAATAAAATAAAATTCTCTGTTGCTGATTCTCGCGGTTAAGGTAACAGGTATGTATCATAATTACTTGTCTAATAAATTTTACAATCTATTGTCCTTTTACACTTAAAATCAAGATATCCTATTCCGCCATCGGCATCCTTAGGAGGTGATTGGTATGATGTAATGATGTAAGGAATGGAATGATCATTCCTACCTCCATTCCATTCACTTGCTTGGTAAACTATATGGAATGAAATCAACATTCCATTAGGAATCACCATTCCTTTCCCATTGGGATTAGCCATTCCATCCATAACCTATGATATTAGCCATTCCTAATCCTCATATATATATATATATGCATTAATATATTATTTGATCAAATTATTCATTTAAATTTTTTATTTCAACAAATAATATTAGATATACAATTTTAGAGAGAGAATGTGTGAGAAAATTTTTGGAGAGAGAAAGTTCTAGAGAGAGAAGATTTCTAGAGAGAGAAACAATTAGGTAGAAAAAGTTCTAGAGAGAGAACATTTCTATAGAGAGAAAATTTCTAGAGAGAGAAAGTTCTAGATAGAGAAACTATTAGGTAGAGAAATTCTAGAGAGAGAAAATTTTTAGAAAGAGAAAATTTATAGAGAGAGAAACTATTAGGTAGATCAAGTTCAAGAGATAGAAAATTATAGAGAGACAAAAATTCTAGAGATAGAAAATTTTTAGAGAGAAAATTCTAAAGAGAGAAAGTTTTAAAGAGAGAAAATTATAGAGAGAGAAACTATTAGGTAAAGCACGTTCTAGAGAGAGAAAATTTTTATAGAGAGATAATTCTAGAGAGATAATTTTTTAGAGAGCGAAAATTTTAGAGAGAGCGAGAGTTTTAGATAGAGAAAAATTTTAGAGAGAAGAATATTCTAGAGTGAGAAAATTTTAGAGAGAGAAAAATTCAGAAAATATTTAGAGAGGAAAATTTTAGAGAGATATGATTCTAGAGAGAGAAAATTCTAAAGAGAGGAAATTTTTCGAGAGAGGAAAAAACTATATAGAGAAAATTTTGAAGAGGGAAAGTGCTATCGAGAAAAAATTACAATGATAATAATTTTCTCTATGATATTTTCTGTATTTAGATTTTTCTCTCTCTAAAAATTTTCTCTCTAAAATTTTCTTTCTCAAGAATTTACTCTCTAAAAATCCTCTTTTTAAAAATTGTCTCTCTCTAAAATTTTTCTCTTTATTATCTTATCTCTAGAATTTTTCTATCTCTAAAAATTTACCCTCACTAACATTTTTCATCTAATATTTTTTGAATATTATTTCCAGATAGAAGAAAATGATATAAAATGCTAAACAAATAATTATTCCATTCCTTTCTTTAATTCTTGTTCATACCAAGCAAAAGAATCAACCAAGGTTTTTCATTCTATTCCTACCTTCATTCCATTCCTACATCCATTTCATTCCTACCTCATTCCATTCCATCATAACAGTCACCTCCTTAGAGATCTAGAGATTTGTTTTTCAGTCAATTTTTTTTAAAAATGAATTCCATTAGTTCCAATTGCATCACAGCACAATGAGCCACAATTTGAAACGATTGAAATTAATTGGACCATTCGTTCTAATTGTACCATGGCGCAGAGCGCCACCAATCGGTACGATTGGGACTAATAAGCGTATTTGTTCCAATTATATGTGAAAATAATAGAATTCATTAACATAAAAATATCATCATCAATCAATCCAAATATCACCAAATATAAAAAAAAAAAATCATTAATTATAATTTCCGAATTTTAAATGTGCATGGTTATATTTTATTAATTTTGTAGGGTTTCAAGATTAATACTCCCTCCGTCCCTGATAAGTGTGGTCCGGAGGGAGGGACACGGGTTTTAGGAAAGATGTTAGGTAGATGTGTAGTGAGTGGAGAATGAGACCCACTTTGTTGTAGGGTTAGTTACTTTTAAAGGGTAAAAAGAGTAAAATTTTAAGTGAGTTCATATCCATTTAAGGAAGGACCACACTTATGGGGGACGGACGAAAAAGGAAAGTGGACTACACTTATCAGGGACGGAGGGAGTATATTGGTTGCGGGCTTGAATTTTTTAATTTGTTTTAGACCAATAACTAAAAATTTAATTAATTTCTTGATGTTAACTAATGTAAATTTTCAAATTTTAATTAATATAATATTCAATTTTAATTAATGTAAGTTATTTTTTAAATTATGTAATTTTCTATGATTTTTAATTATCTATTTTCTATTTTCTGATTAATGTAACTTTTGTTTTTTAATTAATGAAAATTCAATTGCCTAGAGCTAATTATATCACGCCTCACCATTGCAGCACCAGGCACAATGGTAGGGCCACATAACTATCACACCTCTAAGAGACGCAACCATTATGGATGCTCTTACACATCCGTTGAACGTCACGAAAATATAGTGTATGTGTGCATAAATAAATTATGTAGAAGACATTGTCTTGTGCATAATATACATAGGCGTATGGAAAAATATAACATTCTTAAATTAATAATCAATAAATTAATAACTTTTATAAAATAATACTCTCTCCGTCCCATTATTGTTGGTTTGTATTCCTTTTTAGGTCGTCCTACGAAAGTTGGCATGTTTCCTTTTTGGGAAATATACTTCTCTCACAAAAAGTTGTGGGCTCCGCCACTTTTTATTTTTTTACCCTTTAAATACTCTTTTCTTTAATACCCATACCGAAAAAAAAACGTGCCAATAATAATAGGACGGAATTTGTAGAGCATGTACTAATGAAGAAAATAAAGCAAACCTGATCCGTACATATCCCAAAAATCAGGGGTTTTTATTAGGTGTAAATGAAATGGGGTGCTTCTATTAGGAAAATGAGAAGATGAGATTATGTGTGGGTTGGGTGGATAATTAATGTTGGTGTTGAAAAACAAAAAGCCTGCGCAGGGGGTCAAATCCGTCTCAGAAATCACTCACTCACCCCATCCCATTTATATATTTTCTTTTGGATTTTGGGAATGTGAGAGCATCCACTACGGGTGACCATACTGGGTAGGTCTTCCAATATATTATTACATTTTATGCACCGTTTGTGGGATCTTAATGATTGAGAGATAGGTTTCTAAATCGTTTACTATAGCATTGGTCTTTCACCCCGATCTCTCATCCCGATCTTTCATTATTTAATTGTTTTTTTTAATTTTAAGTTTTATATTTTTTAATAATAAAAATAATTATAATTAAAATACCATATTATATTGAAACATTGAAAAATTACAATACAATAAAGAAAAATACATTAAATTTAAAATTAAGGTAGAACTAGTTCAGTGGACCAAAACGTGTCCAAATTTCCTCAATCAAATCGATTTCAAGACGTTCATGGGCTCTCGAATAAATAGAAGATGAGTGAAATGAATTGAAGTGAGATGTGGTATTTATAGGTAGGAAATGTGAAAAAATTATCGTTGAAAAACTAGACGTTTAATTTTTTTTAATTAAACATGAAAAAAAAATTAATAAAATATTAGCAATCCAGGTCGATTGCTCGGTCGCAAACCCGACCTGGGTTGCGACCTATGCGGTCGCCACTACGGGAAGGGACCGGGGGTAGGTCGGGAGTGGCGGTCGCTGGCCAAGCAACCGCCGCAGTAGATGCTCTGACAGCTAAACAAAATAACCCTTTATCTTAAAATTTTAATGAGAGAAAAATTAATATACCAACTGCAACTGCGTATAAGTTATATATATACTTTTAGTGGGAAAATGTGCAAATACCCCCCATATTGATAACTATAGGCAAATATCCCATTGAACTTTGTTTAGACACAAATTCACCATTTCCAAAAGTTTTCACGTTCAATTAACCCCTCGCCGTGATGGAAACGACACTTCCATTAGGAAAAAAAATATTTTTGATTTATTTTATTCTTGTGGAATCCTCACAATTTCCAACGGTTATATACTACATAATTGGTGCTAAAAGCTCAAATTAAGAAACAAATTATTTCGAACTCTAGCTCGCAACTATCAAAATTCAGGTATGATTCTCCGATAATTTGCACGAAAAAAGATGACGAACCACTTGAAGAATATGAGATCATCAATATCAATATAAAATAGTTAGCTTGGATTGTAAATTATTGGAGAACTTCGCATGAGTTTTGATAGTTGTGAGCTAGGGTTCAAAACAAATTTTTTTTTCTTTCTAATTTGAGCTTTTAGCACCAATTAATTCTTGGGAATTGTAAGGTCCCACAAGAATAAAAATAAATCAAAAATATTTTTTTTGCCAACAGAAGTGTTGTTTCCGTCACGGCGAGGGGGTAATTGCACTCGAAAACTTTAAAGTAAGAGTGAATTTGCACCTAAACAAAGTTTATGATATATTTTCCTAACACTGCCAATATGAGAGGGAGTATTTGCACCTTTTCCCTACTTTTAATACATGTAAGCTATATCTAATTGTATAAAATTATCCTGAATTCATCTATACCAAAAAAAAAGAATCAAAATATAAAATTGAATAAAACATAATTAAAATACAACAAATATAAACATTTCAGGCCTAAAAAAATATTTTTCGGTTGACCGAAAAACATTTCAGAGTTTACCGGAAAACTTGATTTACAAGGCCATGTCATTTTTTCCGGTCGACCGGAAAATACAGCCCTTGACTGCAATCTTGCAATTTTTTTTAAATCCACCAGAATTTCACCTTAATATTTTATATTATTTACTATTTAATTATCAGATACTAATATCAAATTTCCGAAATTAATAGTTAAATCTTGATTTAACAAACAAGTCAACATTTCTAAGATAGAGTAATCCATTCATACTATAACTGGACATAGCTTACATGGTTTCAAATATCTAGATATAGCTTATATGTCAAATATCTGACATGCTATAATCATCAATTCAGACCAAAATATTCCTCTTTCTCAAAATTTTAATTTATTAATTAATTTCAAATAATTACTTTCTCTGTTTGAAGTTAGTGTGATTCAACTAACATTTTATACTTGATAATAAATCAAATATACACAACACTTTTAAGGGGGAAGGAAGTATGATTGTACACATACAAAGAATAAAAAAGTTAAAATTGTAGATTAAAAAAAAATAGTATCCGTAAAAAGGGAAATAGGGTACGTGGGAACTGTGGGTAAGGAAGAAAGGAAATGGGGTGGTGTGCAATAATGAAGGGTGGGATGGGACCAAGTGGCAGGGCGTGGGAGAGGACGAACATGACGTTGTCGGTTGTTTTTTGTGTTCAGATCGATTCTTAATCTCAGCACTTGTTTTCCCACTCATCTCATCCTCTCTCTCTCTCTCTTCTCTCTCTCTCCTCCCCCTTAGCTTCATCACAAGCAACCAACCTGTCTCTTGTTGGATACTTAGTTGGCTGTTGGAACCACTGCAACACACACACTCACACCAAAACACTTCTTCCACTACTACCCTTCCTAAATCCCAATAATAATTCTTTCTCATCAATTTTTGAAAATTTTCACAACCCTTTCAAATAAGCTTCTTTAGAATTAGAGTGGGATTTCTTGAGGTTTACGAGTAGGGATATATATTAGGGCAATCGTCGAGACGGTTTACGCTTTTCACTTTCTCTCTCTAAATACTCCCTTCACTTTAGGTTTAGGAATAAATGGATTTGGAGTGGAGGGTTAGTGAGATTTGCGCTTCTAATTCTAGTATGCAGATCATTAATCAGAAATTTAGAGTTAGTTAAGTTACTATCTTGATCATTCATTATTAATTTCCACTAACACCAAAAAAACAAGAATAATTTTTTTTTTTTGCCGGTGGACGAGTTTTAGTGGCTGAGAATATTTCTAGGGTTACGTTTATCAAGAAGGTAGAGAAATGTCGTCGTTACCTGGTGAAGAGAAGGAAATGACGAGGATACAACGTTCTCCCCTAGGGTACAACATCAACTCCCTCGACAACCTGCCGGAGAAATCCCGGAGCTCCGACCCGTATTCCGCCGGATCCAAGCCCAAACCCGCCAACCCGCGGATCAGCTACCGCGAGTGCCTCAAGAACCACGCCGCCAATATCGGCGGCAACGTCACCGACGGCTGCGGCGAGTTCATGCCCAGCGGCGACGATGGCACCCTCGAGGCGCTAAAATGCGCCGCCTGCAGCTGCCACCGCAACTTCCACCGCAGGGAGCACTACGGCGAGCCCGCCGCCGCCGCCACGGCCTTGGTCCACCCGCTCCAGCTCCCGCCCCCCCTCCCCTCCCCTTCCATGAGCCAGCACCGCGTCGGCGGCGCCGGCCACTGGAGCCCGATGGTGCAGCCGGTGAAGATGGCGTTCGGCAGCGGCGGAGGCGGCGGCGGGAGCGCCGGCACCGATTCCTCCAGCGATGAGCTCAACTTCAACGCGTTCCAGTCGATGACGGTGGCGCCGCCGCCGCCGCAGTTCGTGGCGAAGAAGAGGTTTCGGACGAAGTTCACGACGGAGCAGAAGGAGAAGATGCTGGAGTTCGCGGAGAAGGTGGGGTGGCGGATTCCGAGAGAAGATGATGCGGAGGTGCAGAGATTTTGCGCTGAAGTTGGGGTTAAGAGGCAGGTTTTCAAAGTGTGGATGCATAACAACAAGAGTACTTCTTCTTCCAAGAAAATTAATCCCCAAGAATTTTAGAACTTAATTACTTATTATTTTTGTATTAATTTGGGGGGATTTATTTTATTATCATGATCTTTATATGATATGATTAAATTAGTTTAGATGATATGATGAGCATGGTATTTTAGTGTAGTAGATTTGTATGTTGATAGTGCATCAAGGCATGCATGCTTCTTTAATTTGTTAGGAAGAACTTTCTTCTCTATTCAAATTTCTTCAAATTTATATTTGATGTTTTCTCGCCATTCATCATCTATATATCCTATTTTATTGCCTTTTAATTAATGGTTGGGCTTGAATTTGGGACAAGGTTCAAGAGGAATGTTTCATGTTGTTTGGAGTAATATTTGCATTTAGTTTGTGTACTAGCTCTACTCATTCATGGTCATGGATACTACTTTATATATTGATGATGTCATTTAATACTTTTAACATTTAATGAATAATTATATATATTGGTTCAAGGTTTTCCCCAAAAGAATGATTTTGTAAGTTCTTGTTTGGTATTTATCTGGTAATTAATAGGTTGATGATGCGTATTACTTGTGCAGTACTACTGTGCCAGTTGCAATGTTTACTGCTGCAAAGTGAATTGTTACTGCTGCAATGTTTATTTGTTTGCATTGAATAATGAATTTTTACATTTAAGCACACATCTTTTATTATATATGTCAGTTTAATTTGAAGTTGACACTTTAAATTTCAAACTATTGGCTTTTATTAATTTTAATAAAAAGGTTAATTAGGTTAAAATATACAATTAGTTTGAAGCACCAATTCTCGTATTTAACATGAACTTTTAGTTTTTTGTTAAAATACATCAACTTTTTGTTTGTTTATTTGTTTTTCTTTTTTTTCAATTTTTCACACCATTCTCATATCAGTCAAAATTGAATCTGATGTGGCTCGATTGTATGTTGAAGCCACGTCATTTTAACCTTAAAATTAAATAAAAAATATCAAATTTATTAAGTTTTTTATTCCACCTCACCAATTTTTTTAAATTGTCTACATTTCTTCTTCTTCTTCTTCTATCCATCTCTCTCTCTCCAAGACTCGTCATCGACGACTCCTTATTTCGTTGTCGTTGAAGATCCTGAGGCCCAACTAAGAAGTCACCCAAGATTGAAGATAAGGGCTTCCCTTTGGGAATGCTAGAAGAATATATATTGGAGCTAGAGGGTTTTTTGGGACACTAACTTATAGCAAATTGAATTTACATGACACTTTTTTTTTTCGGGTTTTGAATTACAGGAATCGTACACCCGTAGGATAGAATTTCAACTTGATCGGGCTGATATTATATTGTACATGATAATCTTGCTCCTCATGTCCATATCACGAAGAATCAGGTATTTCAGGAGCGCACCAAACACTTGGATATTGATTGTCATTTGGTTCATGAAAAAATTCGAGCGCGCTGGTTATGTTTTCTAGAGCCGAAACCGTTGCATGTTACTTCTCTACTCTTTATCTTGCAGATTTGTTCACCAAGTGATCTCTTTCTCGACGGCGCTGTCGTTTTCTGTTGTCCAAGATTGGCATGGTGGATCTTCTCCATCTTGCAGAGATGAAGAATATGGTGTTCGTTAATATGGCTAGTTGTTGTACACTAGACTCGATCCATGTTACACATAATAGAGGGCGCAGAGCCGTCGATCTTTCATCACAATGAACGGTGGAGATCAAGCTATTTTGAAGTTGTGTTTTTCGTTTACTAATAAAAGTGTGTTAACGTGTCTATTTGTGTGTGTGTCAGTGTTTGTTAGATAATCAACAATAAAAGGAAAGTAATGTAAACTTTTGTATTTGATTTTTACTGATATTTTGAGCTAAGAAATGAGAGAGAAAATGTTATGCCATTTGAGTTTATCCTAAATTCTACACATATGAATAGATTTTTCTTTATTTATTACAAAACAAAAATATCCATACAAATTGAAATTGTCATAATTTGTTGCGCTAGTAGTAGGACTAATATATACAATAAGTTGGCAAAAATTTTCAGCTTACTCGAAAAAACTATTTCATAAAGTTGAATATTTGTTTTAGCCACAATGATAAAATATCCTATTTCAACTCTTCACGATTAATCATCTAAAAAAAATTTTTTACGATTAATTTTAATTTTCATACATTTTGATATTTGGATCGAGTTGCACAAATAATATGACCCGTAATGTAAAAATCCTAATATTTCGGAAAAATTACAAATATAGCATAAGATAAATTTTCAAATTCAAAAATATGACGTGAAAGGCCGACAAACTTATCTTAGAGCCCTGATTTGTTATTACGAGCTATCATGAGAAGCACACATCTATCAAAGCCATATTTCCAAGCATGAAACTTAATTCGTGCCATATTTACAACTTTCTCATCGAAAGATCAAATTTTTTGTTTGCATATTGCAACTAGACCCAAAGATGAGGCCATAAGCTATAAATAACTCATTTTTTATCCAACACAAATCCAAGAGAATCAACATAAAACATATATGATATTTTCAATTCAATCAACCAATGTGATAATTTTCACGTTCTAATTCGATGGCGAGCGACAATGATGGTGGTGGTAAATAGAGGGAAGACAAGAAAGACTTGTTGCAAATAAGATTTGAATTTTTAATATCAAAGAAACAAATTTTGATGCATTACGTGCACAAAATTGATGCGTTGAAAAACATTATCAAGTGCATCAACTTTGTGCACGTAATGCACCATCTCAACCAAGATCAGCTATATATATATCTTCCACCACCATATCGACGAAGTCGAAGGTGGCGGTGCCAACGATGATGATCCGAGCAAAGCGATCGTCCTCTACAGCAGCAACAAGGTGTTCAGAGAGAGAGAGAGGAAACAGGCATGTTCATTCCTATTTTTTACTTTAAGGATATATATATATATATATATATATATATACAAATGACTAAATTAAAAAAATTACCTGAAGGTGGACTTGAGGTGGACAATGTATCATGAACTTAAGTATAAACATGTTCGTACTACGGGTGGTTGTAATAATAAATTCATAGAAAAGAATTAACTTCAGTATTGCCACATCAACACGAAATCAAAAGTTTGAATCAATATTTAAAAATCATAACGAAGGTAGGTTTAACCGGTGAGACCTTCTAGTCATGGTTCAATTGGTTCAATTGATTGAACTATGATAGAATCGTTTAATAGATAAATAAATAAATAATACTTCCTTTGTCCCCCAAAAGTGTGGTTTATATTTGATTTGTTGTGAGGTATAAAATGTTATTTGAACCACACTAAACTGAGACGGAGGGAGTACACAATAAATGTAAAAATAGTTCTAATTTAATAAATTATAAAGTAAAAACTACGTACTCCATGAGTCTACAATGAGTATGGTTTTAAGAATTGTTTGGTAAATGTTTGTTGAGTAGAGAAAGGGACCAGCCACTTTTGATTTGTTGTGAAGTTTAAAATATAAGGAAGTGTATGGAGTCATATAAAAATAGGAAAGACCATAATCATTATGGACGAACGAATATCGTAATAAGACCACACTTTTTGTGGACCGATAGAATATAAAATTCATACCAAATACACATTAAAATCCATAACAAACATATATATATATATATATCTATATATATATATTTTTGAGTATGAATATAATAATACAAGAGTGATTTGAGAATCGAAGAGAGCGACTCGCCAAGATTTTGATTTGAATATCCTTTGATAGCATTTAAAATTGAATATAATAATATATAATAAAAGTTATAGTTAAACTAACTTACCTTTTGTTTTTTTTTAAAATTGTTGTACAGAAAATTTTAAATGCCACATAACGGTGAATTTGAACTCGAAACCTTTGGCCTCGAACATTAACCATTTAAAACTAATATTGTGGAAAATAAAAGCTTTTTTTTTTTATAAATTCTAACTATTGAACGGTTACAATAGTAAAAGTATCATTTAAAAAAAAATAGAGGTCCAAATAATTTGGTACCAAAATTTAAAGAGAATAAGTTTTTTAACCCTAAACTTAAGACTACAAGTTTTCTATACCAAAATTGATTAAAAGACTAAAATACCCTTTACTATTTTAAATTTTGTCTCTCTCTCCATCTATCGGTCCCCCACCACAAACCCACATTCTCTCTCTTATCTCTCTCGACCGAAACCGCGAAGAAGAAGCACGCTCTCGACGGAAGACTTGCGGGCACGATGAATTCGTCCGAGACACAATCTGACCACGATGGAGAGGCGTCGTCGTCGCCGGCGCATCACGAAGAGGAAGAGTTCCTAAACGAGCCGCCGGTTAGTGCACCCTAATTTTCGAAATAAATTGAAATTTTTTGGCAAATTTCGATGTTTAATTCTTGGGTATTCATGCTAAAGTTAAGTTGCGAAGAAATGTACATGTTCTATGCGTTTAAATGTTGATTTTTGGTGTGAATTTGGGCTGAATTTATATGGGCACGATGGGATTGGGGGCGATGGTGTTGGGGTCGATGGGGTGGGCACGATGGGGTTGGGGGCGATGGGGTTGGGGTTGATGGCTGGGGGCGATGGGTGTTATGCACGAAGGGGGTTTGGGGGCGATGGGGGTTGGGGTCGATAGCTGGGGTGATGGCTGGGGGCGATGGGGCTGGACACGATGGCTGGGGGCGATGGCAGTCCATCGTGACTTTGCCATCGTGCCCAGACAGGCCGTTTTTTTTTTGTGTTTTGTCTTGTTTTTTTGAATTTGCTAGTAAATTTATTGCTTATGGTTGCCCGTTTTGTTATTGCAGGAGGGTTGTGTGTGGAAAAGGCCCACGTTACGGGCTGTGACACGTGGAATCAATTTGTATATGCGTTGTGATGTGTTTAAAGAGATACTTTCCACGCTGCGTCGCATTGGCGGGCCTAGACACGGAGAGCGTGCGATAGAGCACTTTACCTCCGGGAACGTGGGCAGACTGATTAGAGTTAGGCGGACGGGCAGTGCTACTGGTGCCCTTCACCACCTTATAGCCCGACAGCTGCAGGTCGACCACATACCCCCGCATGAGTCGTGGTTTCAGCTCGGGGGTCGGACCGTCCGTTTTACACCCCGTGATTATGCCCTAATCACGGGACTTTACTTTGGAAACACGGAGTTCGACACTACTGAGACTCACCTGATCCGTCCTGACAGTTTATTTCACCGGTATTTTCATGCCAAAGAAACAAAGGTGAGCGAGCTGCGCAACAAGTTCAAGGAACGCAAGTTAGGAGATGAAATGGAAGATTATTTGAAGGCGGCGAACTTGTTGGTTTACTACTACTTTCTCTTGTGCCGGGACAAGATGTCGGTCGAGAACTGGGCATGGGCACTGGTAGAGGACTTTGAGCGATGGGACAAGGTTTCCACGGGGTGCTTACACGTACTGTGTGTTGACTCACTACATCGACACCGTGGCTCTTACTCCCAGACAGGAAGAGATTGACTACCACTTCTACGGTCCAGTCTGAGTCCTGCAGCTTTGGATGTACGAGGCATTTCCTCGTTTGGGACGCTACTGCGGAACGAGAGATGAAGTGATCAGGCTGCCCCGATGCTTGATGTGGGAGACGGGCACTGTGAAGGCGGACTTCAGTACCTTTTTTGACCAACCGGTACGTAAATCACTTTATTTTTTATGAATTTTTTGAAATTTCAAAATTTTATCGATATATAATTGTTATTTTATACGTATTTCATTACAGCTCGAAATGAATGATGTCCCGTTGGTCCCGATGGAGGAAGAGGAAGCCGAGTACTACTTCCTTAGCTTTGAGAACGGGGATCCGTTTGATGTGGTGTACCCGAAGCCGGTCCGAATTGCTGGTCGGGGTAGGGCAGAGGTTGTGTTTGTGGGGCCCATCAAGAACAAGGGCAAGATAAAAGTTATGACAATGGAGAAGATGAAGGTGACCTTTGGAAAGGTGTCGAAGCGTCGCCGAGAGAGTAGTCCTCTCACCCGTCCTCAGACAGCAGAGCGAGTGTACCAGGAGAGGCCGGAGGACAGGGTGTGTTGTTTGCACGGACAGCCTTGTCCGGACCACAGAGTCAGCACTGACGACGTCGTCGATCGCCGGTTGAAGGCGATCTTGCATGACGACTCAAGCACAGGTTTCCTTGCTCGAGTAGCTGATAGGGTCTTCACTAAGATCGTGGACTACTTCGGTCCTAGACGGAGCAGGAGTTATCAGCAGCACTCTGCGACTAGCCACAGGTCGCAGCGTGACCAGCCCCGCCACTCCGCTGCTGCAGGCCCTAGTCACCACTCCGCGGCTAGCCACGGGTCTCAGCGTGACCAGCCCCGCCACTCACGTCGCAGCCCCTAGTCACCACTCTGCGGCTAGCCACAGGTCTCAGCGTGACCAGCCCCGCCACTCCGCTGCTGCAGGCCCTAGTCACCACTCTGTGGGTAGTCACAGGTCTCAGCATGACCAGCCACGCTACTCCGCTGCTGCTACTACTAGCTACCACGACTTCGAGGTAGATCGTAATCGAGCAGGAGATCTGCTACACCACCAGCCCTTCCAGCCTCTCGCTACGTACCTCACCAGCAGTTTGCAGCAGCGCTTTCAGAGTTGGCCAGCTTCGAGAGAGAGGAGGGGGAGCAGGGTGAGTTTGGTGAGAGTAGTCCTCCTCCGAGACACCCTTGGCCATCTGCTGCACTACGTACGCCATATGTTGGTGAGACGCCCAGCTCTCGTGCACAGATCAGTCAGCAGTACGCTGCCTTCAGACATATGGGCGACAACACTGTCTGCGTGATAAAAGAGATTGACCACACGGTGACGCAGGCGTTTTTCGACCTTGTGGAGAACGTGGATGAGTGCTTCACTGCAGAGGTAACATTTCTTGCAATTTAACGTCTTCACATATTTAAATTATTTACATTGATTTATATATCGTCATGTAATGTAAATTTTTTGAATACAGGTCATGGACTTGTACGTGCTCTTCACTAGGTGTAAGCAGCGAAGGGGGGTTGCAGGAGTTGGTGCAGTGACCACTATTATTCAAGGGTCTACGTTTTTTGTAAGTTTTTGTTTGACTTTTATTTGTTGTATTAGTTGGTTTACAAAAAAATATTTTTAACTTGTTTTACTTTTTTTAGGCACTGATGCTTAAAGAGTTCCACGAGCTAAGTCCAAAGGGCAACCAAGTGAAGGGAAACAAATGGATATTGCCACAACCTATACTGGATCTCTTTCATGGCATGGACACACCGAACGGGATCCCGTGGTTAAACTGCAACACAATAAGTGATGTTAAATTGATTATAAGTTGCTTTTTCTTTCAAATTGTCAGTATTCTTGATTTGCAGTTGTACTAATATTTGTTATTGAATAGATTATTGCCTTTTGTTGTCTTGATGAGCATTGGGTCACTGCGAAGATCAAAATAGATGATTGGTGCATCGAATTGTATGACTCATTGTCACACCAACATGACGCCAATAAATCTCCTCGGATAAAGCAGATGAGGCCCCTCACTTGTCTCGTTCCTAGGCTACTAGCTCTGGGGAATTACTGGATGAATAACCCCCGCAAGACAAGAAGAGAAGACTTCATGCCATTGATCATAATGCCACCTAGTGAGCAGTTCGCCCAGACCGATGGGGTCAGTTGCGGTCCTTTTTGTTGCATGTATCTAGATCGTATGGTGTCCAAACATCCAACAAAAAGGCATACAAGGAATATTGATGTGAGATACATTAGGAGCTATCGTAAAGAGATAGGTGCTAGGATATTTAGCTTGTCTTTTGATTTGTGATTTTTTGTACGATTGACAATGCCACTCTTATTTATAATATACGATTCATTTGTCCTAATTTTATTTATTTGTTGAGCTTCTGTTGTGTTTAGAAATTGGAAAATGTAAAAAACAGGGCCAAAGCGGGTTTCCTTTGTAAAGCAGGTGCACCCGCTTCGGCGGCTCACCCGCCTCGGCGGGGTACACGAGCCTGCCCATCGCGCCCATCGCCCACGATTGGGAGACCCCATCGCCCCCATCGTGCCCATCGCCCCCATCGCCCCCATCGTGCCCATCGCCCCCATCGCCCCCATCGCGCCCATCGCCCCCATCGTGCTCACGATGAAGTCCCCATCGTGTCCAGAAGAACATGCATCGATAAGTATTTTTAATACCTTAATGTTATTCCATAGTATTTTTTATACCATATAAATACTTTTTTATACCTTACATACATAATTATGATCAATCTGAATGTTTTTTGCAACATCGATGATATACAGCATATAATTTGAGAATTTGAAGTAAATATTCATTGAGATCCTTTTCATTCTTAAGATATGATATGATTCATAATCATATTAAAGACTACATTTAAATTATTTCAAATGTTCGTTTTTACTTATGAAATTCTTAAATAAGCAATTACAAATCAATATATCAGCACCACATCAACATAAACTCCAAAAATGTCTATAAAATCAAAATTTCTTGATGGGGCGATGGCCACGATGGGGACGATGGGGCGATGGGGTGAGGGGGCGATGGGCACGATGGGGGCGACGGGGGCGATGGGCACGATGGGGGCGATGGGCACGATGGGGGCGACGGGGGCGATGGGCACGATGGGGGCGACGGGGGCGATGGGCACGATGGGGGCGATTAGGTCTCCCAATCGTGGGTGATGGAGAAAATTGGCAGGCTCGTGTACCCCGCCGAGGCGGGTGAGCCGCCGAAGCGGGTGCACCCACTTTACAAAGGAAACCCGCTTCGGCCCTGTTTTTTACATTTTCCAAATTCTAAACATAACAGAAGCTCAACAAATAAATAAAATTAGGAAAAATGAACCACATATTATAAATAAGAGTGGCATTGTCAATCGTGCAAAAAATCATAAATCACAAGTGCATCGGACATTTTCTGATTGTGTGTTCTTCACTACCACAATTGCTGCATTTTTCTTTCGTCGCCATCTCTGACTCGATGGTTCTCCCTCCGGGGGAACATTTAGATCGACATCTAAAGCGAGTGGTTTGGTGCAATTCTTTCTATTGTGGCCGGTCCCCTTACACTTAGAGCATTTTTGGCTACGGCGTGTTGTGGGCGCACCTTCAACTGCTGAACGAACACGCTGTGTCCTCGGACGGCCGGCTTGACGAACTCCCACCGGTGGCAAGCAAACGATTCTTGCAATATCAGGCGGGACATTTCACTCCTCGGGATGTGGTACCGGCCTAATGGATTCTCTGTAAGTCTCGCGCAAGTCGTGTTGCTTGTAATACCGACTTACAAAATCAAACAAATTGACAGTGTTTCCTTGGGTCCTGTAACGAACAAAAGTTGGAAATATTGAGCCATGAAAATACAATTTAAGTAAAAAAAAAACTATACATACCTGAGGGCGGCAGCTGCATGACGACATGGCATCTTATCCTGATCGAA
This sequence comes from Agastache rugosa, assembly GCA_031470985.1. Taxonomy (NCBI): domain Eukaryota; kingdom Viridiplantae; phylum Streptophyta; class Magnoliopsida; order Lamiales; family Lamiaceae; genus Agastache; species Agastache rugosa. The sequence continues at coordinate 33,161,334 of CM062605.1, forward strand.
CTCACGACACTCACATGTCCAATTCCCAAGGTCCACCTCGAAGACCATCTTCTTGTCTTTCACTTTATAAACATTGTCAGTGGTAGGTTGAGCAACGAGCTGATGACTTACTTCTACTGTCACAGCAAGCTTGTTGAAGGCCTCGAGTGTAATCTCATGATCTCTCTTCCTAGCTAATGCCCTTTTCTCATCGAACCATTTCTCGACAATGCAACGATACACCTCAAGTAACGAGCAAATAGGTAAACGTCTAGCCCACAGTAGCCTAGAGTTCAAGCTTTCGGCAGCATTGGAGGTCATGAAACTGTACCATCGAACTGGGCAATGCGACCTAGACCACCTATGAGCACCAATTTCGGAAAGTCGTGTGTGAGCACCCTCACATGAAGCTTTCAAGGCAGAAAAATTCTTCTCGAACTCTTCAACACGATAAGCATACGCTGCATTTTGGAAGATGGCAAGAGCTCGACGGCCGTATCGCGTCAGATTCTTCTGCATGTGGTGAAAGCACAATCCGTGCGCTGCAGTCGGATAGATGGCTTTCACGGCATTTGCAATGCTCTTATGTTGGTCAGAGACGATCAACAACTCATCCGGAGGGTCGAAACACCTGCGCAGATTTGAAAGAAACCAAGTCCACGACTCATCGTTCTCTATCGAACCAATTCCAATAGCTATAGGAAAGAGCTGCTCATTCCCATCTTTGCTAACAGCGACAAAAAGAACTCCCTTGTTCCTTCCCTTAAGGTGGGTCCCGTCCAACACAATCACTGGCCTGAGATAGCGCTCGAAGGCACGAATACACTGTCCTAAGGCGAGAAACATGTGACAAAATACTCCCTCACTACTGATCTGCATGTTGTACTCAATACCGGGATTACGCTGCCTCAAAAAATGTAGATACAACGGGACCATCTGATACGACTTGTCAAAGTCACCGTATGTCTTCTCTATCGCTATATTCCTCGTTTCTAGAGCGAGGCTGTACAACATGTGAACACCAAACTCTCTGCGCATCTCTTTCATAATCTCTCTCGGCTTCAAATACACACCCTCGCTAACCAACCTACGAGCAAAGTACACGGCTGCAACTTTAGCAGTCACCGTCCGCTCGGCAGTACGGATCACGTTCAAGTGGCAGCTGTGATCCAAAGTCAACTTCGTAATGTACCAAATCGAGTCGCCCTCATCTTTTGGCCCCTGAGCACACAACCTAAACGTGCAATTATTCCTACCGTGCTTGCAGAGAAAGACTATACGATTTCTGGCGGAACGATCAATGACATACTCTAGCATGTGCTCCAGGTGATACATTCCCACAACCATCTTCAATTCATACTTGGACTGAAACGTAGCCCCCACTACAAGTTGACTGGTGAACGGTCCGGGCTGCTCAACCCACCCAAGTGGCAGCGCGCTGTCACACTCGACCAGTAGAATGCTTCAATTACCTAGGCTGCTGCGTAGTTCATCATCATCACGACCAATCTGATGCTCAGATGTGAAATTCTGGTGCCCGAAGATCCTGATTACTTGTTCTGGCTGTCTAATCCAAGCAAGAAACTCAGTAGTCACAGATTCAATTATATTCTTACGGCGTTCATCTTCTTCGTCGTCGGAGATGTGAGCACCCTCTGCTTCTGGTGACATTCTATCATCATCATCCTTAAATAGATCCCGTCGTCCACTGCCTTCCACGTACACCTCAGGGGCAAAAATACTGTCTCTTTCAAAGACATAAACCATCGGATCCGACCTTTTCTCTTGCACTAGCAATCGAAGTAAATCCGTATCACTATTTAATAAAACTCTACATCTGCTCCCATCCCTCAAAATAGTCAAATAGGATAGCACATACTCGGAATCTCTTCGACCACACAAAGCATCTCTAATCAGATTCATGAGATGATCTCGATCATCATTCGTATCGTCCATGTGCACAACAACAGTACTCCCGCCTAAGTAAGCCAATCCCTCCCACTGACCTCCAAAACGTACAATAACACGCCGCCGCCCCATCTAAAAATCAAAGAAAGAAGAGAGATTAGGGTTACAATACGAAAAACAGAAATTTACATCACAAACTGTCAGGGCACGATGGTCATCGTGCCCATCGTGTCCATCGTGGGCATGATCGTGGGTACGACGTGCCTTCTACATCGTGCCATCGTGGGGAGAAACCCTTCGCCCCCGACAGAAAAAAAATTCATAGTTTCCAACCCCTTACAAATCACACAATGCGAGTTATTTCAACTATTTTTTCTCCTAAACATATTACTAAACTTCAAGTTATATTCGAATTTAAACAAATATCACTTAACATCTACATATTCCATGCAAATCGAAGACAATTTTGGGACACGATGGTCAAGGCACGATCGTGTTTACTTGGTCACGATCGTGCCTTGCCATCGTGAGTTACATAACACGCACTAGTATATGCTTTTCGGACGGAGATTTCGGGTGTATACCTTCTTTATGAAGCCAGAAACGCGATGCCAGCCTTCCTTGATATCTTTTTCTTCTTTGAATTCACGTTTCGAGAGATTGGAGTAGCTTTTTTCTCTTCTTTTTCTTCTTCTTTCTTTTTAGGGTTTTGTGGTTTTTGGTGTTTTCAATTGTAGTGTTGTGATTAATTCGAACCTAACTAGGAGTTCTAAACCTTGTCAACAACCTCTCTTACGCAAACTTTAATGAACTACCTTCATTAAATCCCTAGTTTCATCCAAAAATCTTCAGAGAATCGGATTTGGTAGGGTTCAATAAATGAAACCCTAGTTTCATCCGAAAATCTTCAGAGAATCAGATTTGGTAGGGTTCAATAAATGAAACCCTAGTTTCATCCGAAAATCTTCAGAGAATCGGATTTGGTAGGGTTCAATAAATGAAACGCGATAGAATCTGCATTAAATATTACTTTCCATCGTGTCCAATAGCACCATCGTGTCCATCCATCGTGTCCACCCATCGTGCCCATCCATCGTGTCCAGTGGCCCCACCGTGTCCTTCCATTGTGTCCAGAAGACATCTGGCCGACGACGGGAGAGAATTGAGAGAGATTGAGGTTGTTTTTTCAGATTTTTTTTTACTTTTTTAATTTCATTCATAGGTGTATTATTTATTTATTAGTTTTTGTTAAAGGGAGGGCACTTTAGTCTTTTAAATGATTTTGGTATAGAAAACTTATAGTTTTATGAATGGGGTTAAAAATCTTATGCTTATTAAGTTTTGGTATTTTTTCGTCCAATTTCTCAAAAAATATATACATAATTAAATATGTACGGATGGAAATGCCACACGTATAATCCAGTTGCCAACGGGATAGTCTAGCGTCATAAATTAGAAATTGGCTAAAATTATCAGAAATTTGTATTTATCAGGCTAAAAATTGGTATTGTGCATTTTGCCTTTACATATCATATATCAAATTAAAGATCTTTTCATGATTTTTCATTTAAGATGTATATGATGGTCCCTGAGCTAGGTATTTGGTGTAGAGGGGGGGTGAATACACCAAATAGATTTTTAGAAACTTTTTCAAGTTAAATCACAGAGTTGGTGAGCTCAGTTATCGATCCAGTTGGGTAAATAACTCAGCTGGCGGTGCGGAAAGTGGTGGTTTGAAAACTTAGCTCGGTTACTTAGAAAAACTCAGTTTGAAAAGATTAACTTTATGTTTTCAGCTTAGTCAAGTTGTGCAACTTTCAGAGAGACACAACTGTCTTTGGAGAGCAGCTGCGTATGCAGTTTTGATCAAATATGCAATGTTATGAAAGAGTTAGTACAAAACTGAATATACAGAGAAAGTAAAGAGCACGCGAGTTTTTACGTGGTTCGGAGTAACACCTCCTACGTCCACGACCAGGTTTACTGGTAATCCACTACCACTTGATTTCCAAGTACCAAGAAACTTCACAACTCTAACCCGAGCTGTGTTCCAACAGTTTGCGGGCACTGTCAAGCCTAACCTTTCAGTTTACGGGTACTGAAAAAACCTTACACACTTGAATTTCCCGCTTCAAGCAAGCGTAACCTTGACCTAACCTTTCTGGGTAAGAGGGGTTTGGTTTGGGGTTCCAACTGTGAACGAGTTCTTGCAATTAAGAACTTTAGAGTATGATGAAATCGTTCGAAATCTAGGCTTAAGATATACAAAGAGTTTGGCCTAGGGAACAGACGAAAAACTAAGCAGTTTCTGAACTAGAAACACTTTAAGATAAAGTGTTCTTTGAACTATGTAGAACTGCTTGAGAGCTTTTGAAAGATTGATGATTTCAGAGAATGAAAGCTTGTAGAGAGTTTTTCGTATCTGATCCTGAGGTTGAAGACGGGTTTATATAGGTAGAGATTCAAGACTAGCCTTTGGAGGAGCCGTTTGAATCTTACCTACTCTTCTTGAATTCAAGATCTGCCGTTGGGCGAATCTGCACCTGTCTTCATTTGTGTCACATCCTAGGTCCTGAAGTCTAGGATGCTGATTTGGCAATCCCTCATTGGTCGAGGCATGTTGACTTCCTCTGACGCCGGGATTTTCTGCCTTTGGAGCTGGCTTTTGAATTCAGAGCTGGACTGACTTGAAGTGAAGTCTTCAGAGTTAGTTCCCTTTGTTCTGTACAGCTGGACCGGCTGTGTTTTGAACTCAGCTCGAATTCTCTTCAGCTTGATCATGCTCTGCTGGAGGACTCAGCTGAAGATTGACGCCTGCTGTCTTTCACTAGCTGACTCCTGCTGTAGACACACTCGGGTCGACCGTCGTCTTCCGCTAGGCCGACTCCCCGCCGTAGACACAAACTCGGGTCGACTGATGTCTTCCGCTTCCTTAACCTGTAAACCTAGAAAATCTAAAGCTCAAACAGGCGAGCTGGAAAACACTATTTAGGTTGACGCGATCATCTATTCGGTTGGAGAATCAGTTGGGTTTTGGTATCAAATCGAAACCTTATAATTTTCAACAATTTCCCCCTTTTTGATGATGCCAAAACCTAATTGAGACAACTTATGACGCAGAAAAACTTGTGTTTTATTAATGTAAGAAAATACATTATAACACAGGAAAAAGAAAGAAGGAAAAAAAATCTTCAAATCTTCAGTCTTCAATTCTTCAGTCTTCAATCCCAGTTGGCTGGGTCTTCTCTTCTGCATCCGTTGCTTCTTTCTTTTGACTCGTCTCTTCAGCTGATTCTGATTCAGCTGGTTCCTCTAGCTCAACAGTTTGCCTCTTCTTTGACTTGTCTCTTCTCCCTTACTTCCCCCTTTTTGGCATGATCAAACAGGGTGGGAGAGATACACCATCGGCTGTTGCGATGTTTTAGTTTGGCGAAACTGTGGTCTTCAGCTCTGAGCAGCGAGGTTTGGAGTCTAGGTGGCTCAGCTGTTGTATTAGCTGGCTCTTCTTCAGTAGCATTAGCCTCAGCTGTGATTGCAGACACAGCGTCCTTGGCCTGATTCAGCTGGGGCAGTCCAGCTGAGTGCTTGGAGGGATGAGTTGGCACGGGAGATAGCATCTTCTGAGTCGGGCACAACTTCATTCCTTGCAAATTTTGCTTCTTCAGACTTCTTAGATTGAATGAGAAAGTCTGATTCAGCACTTGAGGGACTTGTGTTCAGCTCATATCATCATCATCCAGCTGCAGGTGATCATTGGCTGGGTGATGTTTCTCATTTGAGCTTGGTGCAGGGACTTGAGCATCTTTCATCGGAAGATCTTGAAGCTGGTGTCCCTGTGGAGCTGAAGGAAACTGAGGAGAAGGCGGTTGAAGTATTCCATCTGTCTTGGGGTTTAAGCTTGGTTGATCAGCTGGAATACTCCGTTGCGGTGTTGGTGACGATGATGTTCACGCAGGCGCATGAACTTCTCCTCCACCGTAAGAAACGACCTCTTGTGGGCCTTCTGCTCCTCGGAGAGTAATTACAAATTCTCTCATAATGTCAGCTGGCTTCTCAGCTGACTGACTGAGCACCTTTGACTTGAGTCTTCTGTTTGAAGACGGTGCTTCAGCATGTTTTGTCTCCTCAAGTTGTCTCCGATTCCCAGCTGGGACGGAGATAGATGCATGCTGCTTTGTCTCCTGCATCTTTTTCTGTGCCTCCTGTGGTGGAGCAAGAGCTTTGACATGACTGCTCTTGAAGACTCCGGCTTTATCAACATCTGGTCCAGGTCTGTTGACGTTGATTTTTGCATCCCAGGGAGTTGTATATCCCGTTCTCTCTTTTATGTTGAGAGAAACAGTGGGGCTGAGGAGGTCTTTTTCCTTTGACATTCCCAGGAAGTTTTCTGCACCTTCCTGGTGAATGACGTTCTTGAGCTTTGCAGTCTTTCACTGCGCTGGCCTGGATCTGTCGATGGGCTTCACCTTCTTCTGGACTTCCGTCTTCTTTGAGGTTCCTGAGAGTTAAGCAACTCTTATCTTGAAGCTTTGACAGATTCTTCAAGTTTGATCGGCTTCGGGAGATATCTTTCTGGATTCCATATTCTTCTTCTGCAACTTTTGTTAGTAGAAACAAATAATACCAATTGATGGAAATAAGAAAGAATGCCGAAAAACTTTTTAGGGTTGATGCAATGCTTTACGTATATCTTCAAGCATATTTAAAGAGCTTTCTTGATGAATGGACAATCAAGATTTATCTATTGATAAGAAGATCTACGACTAGGAGTGATTCTCGCGTTATGTCAATTTCTTGATTAGAAGATGTGAGTTAATGCGCGAGAGAGAACGGTTGAGGCGTTTTGACTTTTGCCTCGAAACTCCCATGATTCAATTCTTTGCAGACTTTTAATTAAATTTGATTAGATTTGACCAGATATGAGTTGACTGAAAACAGATTGAGTAGGTGTAGTTAATGTTGTTGCAAACCTCTCAGCTGATCATTGTAGTTAGCTGATACCTCGGTTGAGTGGGTGTGCTGGGTGATCGTGGTTCCAGCTGGTTCCCCCTCAGCTGAATAATCCTTCACTTTCAGCATCTGGTTTAGCTGAATTCTTTCAGCTGATATCAGTGACGTTGATTCTGAATTACAGTTGTCTGCTTGCATTCAGCTAGGTTTGCTTCCATTCAGCTGGGTCTGCTTCCATTTTGCTGGGTCTGCTTCCATTCAGCTGGGTGAAGCATCGTCTAGGTTGAGTAGTCCAAGTAATCCGCACAGCATTTTGAATCTTGCTTCTATCAGCGGTTTTGTGAGAATATCAGCCCGCTGTATGTCTGTGTGAATTTTCTCAACAATCACATCCCTCTTTTCTACGTGATCTCTGATGAAATGATGTCGTACGTCTGCATGCTTGCATCTTGTGTGAAGTACTGGATTCTCTGAAATGGCAATCGCACTTGAGCTATCACAGAAAATTGGAATCTGTCCAGTTTTCACTTCATAGTCATCCAAACTCGATGTTTCGCCGTAGAATTTGCGAGAAATTTTCCAAATGCCATATATTCTGCTTCTGTCGTGGAAGTTGCGACGCACGTTTGCTTCTTTGAAAACCATGAAATCAACTTACTTCCTAAGAACTGACAAGTTCCTGAAGTTGATTTTCTGTCCAACCGATCTCCAGCGAAGTCTGAGTCTGAGTATCCAGTCAGCTGTAGATTGTCTTCAGCTGGGTACCACAGCCCAACATTCTGAGTTCCTTTGAGATATTTGAGAATGTTCTTGGCTGCTTGCATGTGTGCTTCCTTTGGATCAACTTGAAATCTGGCACACACTCCAACTGCGAAAGAGATGTCTGGACGACTTGCTGTTAGATACAGCAGGGATCCTATTATCCCTCTGTATTTGCTGGAATCAACTGACTTCCCTTCAGTTCCTGGTTCAATCTTCCAGTTGGTGTTCATTGGAATCTTTACAGTTCTGCTGGATTGAACTCCATACTTGGCGATCAAGTCTTTCACGTATTTGGATTGATTTATGAAAATCCCTTCTGATGATTGCTTGACTTAAAGTCCTAGGAAGAAACTCATTTCTCCCATCATAGACATTTAGAACTTCTCTGACATCATCTCTCCAAATCTTTGGCATAAGAAGCTTGATCTTGATCCAAAGATGATGTCGTCTACATAGATTTGAACAACCAGGATATCTTCTCCTGACTTGATGGTGAAGAGAGTTCTGTCTACTGAGCCCTTCTTGAATCATTTGGATACGAGAAAATTTGACAGAGTGTCATACCAAACTCGTGGTGTTTGCTTCAATCCATAAAGAGCCTTCTTTAGCTTGTAGACTTTATTTCCTTCTACTTCAAATCCTGGAGGTTGTTCAACGTAGACATCTTCTTTGATTTATCCATTTAAAAATGCACACTTCACATCCATTTGATAGACCTTGAATTTGTAAAGTGCTGCATAGGCGAGAAAGAGTCTGATTGCTTCCAATCGTGCTACTGGAGCAAATGATTCTTCGAAGTCAATTCCTTCCTGCTGAGTGTAGCCCTTGGCAACCAGTCGAGCTTTGTTTCTGATGACGACTCCCAGGGTATCCAATTTGTTCTTGAATACCCATTTGAGTCCTATGACTTTGACTTCTTGAGGTCTGTCGACCAATTCCCAGACACAATTTCTGAGGAATTCGTTCAGCTCTTCTTGCATGGCGTAGTCCAAGGCACGCTCTTCAAAGCTTCGAGAATTGATTGAGGCTCTGGCACTTGAGCTACGTAACACACCATTAGAGCTGTGTCTTCATCATAGACCGTCAGTTCTAGCTCTACTGAGAGTTGAGCTGTGTCAGCTGCTTCTTGATGATCCGATGAAGCTTGAGCAGCTGAGCTTCTGGTTTTGACTTGGTCAGATGGTTCTCCAATGATTGCTGATGATGGATGATCTTCAATCCATCTTCTCCTCTTACGAATTTCTTCTTCCAATTGATTGATGCTTGACGTGGCTAAATTTCGTCTGACTTGGAGTTGCTCAGGAGTTAAGTCTTGAGAGATTGGTTCTCTTTGATTTAGATTTTGAGGAGACTTCTGTAGAGGCTCAGTTGGAGATGGAGTTGGGGATTCAGCTGTGTCTGGATTTACAGCTGATGATGTTCCCCCTTGATTTGACGTTGAGGGTTCTTCTCGATTTTCAGCTGGTGGAGCTTCTTGGTTGAATTGAAGTTCCTCCTCCGGCTCATCGTCCCAAATTAATGGTTCGGCCAGATTCCTGATTCTATTTTCTTGAGCTCTTGTCTGAATCAGTCTTGAAGATTCTCCTTCATTTCTTCGTTTGATAGACTCTCTATATTCGAAGGAGGATTCGTCAAAGGTAACATGTGGAGTTACTTCGACTATTTGAGTTCTTCTGTTGAAGACTCTGTATGCTTTACTCACAGCGGAGTAACCAAGGAATACTCCTCGGTCTGTCTTCTCGTCGAACGTCTTGAGCTGTGTCTTCCCATTGTTGAGGATGTGACATTTGGATCCGAATACCTTGAAATACCCTATGTATGGTATTCTGTTGTTCCATAGCTCATACGGTGTCTTTCCTTGCCTTGATGTGAGTAGGGAGCGATTCTGAGTGAAGCAAGCTGTGTTGATTGCTTCAGCCCAGAACTTCTTTGGAATGGCAGAGCTAGCTAGCATTGAGGTAGTTGCTTCCTTGAGAGTTCTGTTTCTTCTTTCTACTACACCATTCTGCTGAGGTGTGCGTGCTGCAGATGTTTGATGTTGAACTCCGTTCTTCTCGCAGTAATCATAAATAGTTTCATTCAGAAACTCCGTTCCACGATCTGATCTTATTGATATTATCTTGCACTCCTTTTGTGTTGATAATCTTTCGAGCAGAATATGCAGCTTAGTCCTGGTTTCGCTCTTCTGGTACAAGAATGATACCCATGTGAATCTTGAGAAATCATCCACTACGACTAGAGTATATTTTCTGCCATTGAAGCTTGCTGGAGTAACTGGACCAAAAAGATCCATGTGAAGGAGTTGAAGTACTCGATCAGTTGACTGAACTGGCTTGAGAGAGAATGAAATTCTTGTCTGCTTTCCTTGTTGACATGCGCTGCACATATGACTTTTGTCATATACTTGATCTGGAATTCCATTAGCGAGCTGGTTCCTAGCCAGTTTGTTGATTGTCTTGAAGTTGAGATGATTCGGCCCGTCACAGCCTAACCGACTTCATTGCCGCTTTTGATACAAGACAAGTCTTCCGGAGGGCCGCTGTTCCAACAAGAAAGTACATATTTCCTTCTCTTTTCCCTCTTGGAGTATCTGCTTGGTTTCCCTGTGCTTCACTGTGCATCCCTGTGCATCAAACTTGACAGAAAAACCGTTGTCGCAGAATTGGCTAATGGAAAGTAAGTTGTGTTGCAATCCTTGTACATAAGAAACATTTGGGATTATAACATTTCTAGTTTTAAATGTACCATAACCTTTGGTTAGGCCTTTGGAGTTGTCACCAAATGTTACTTGTGGACCTGTACGCTCGATATACTCCTGGAGTAGATGCTTTAGGTGCGTCATGTGCTTGGAATATCCACTGTCCAAGTACCATAGTATTCTCATCGACTCCTCAGAGATGCGTCGATTCCTTGCAACCTAAACAAAAAATTAAAATTCGCTTAATTGGGTCCTTGTGGGTTAGACAGAGATCCTTTGATGACCCAGATCTGCTTGATGACTCGAATTGGGTCATTTGATCTGATAATTCTCCCAGCTGAGTCGATATACATATTCTTTGTGTTCTTCGGTTGTTGCTGGCGGGGTCTTGATCTTCGTGTCTTCCCGTTTTGATGTCTTGATTTCTTTTGATTTCCAGCTGTGTGCCTAGCTGAGACGTTCCTTTGTCTCTGCTGTCTTATGTGCTGCTGTGGCTGGAAATGATTATCCAAATTCGGCATCATATGAGTGGTATCCAGCTGGGTATCTCTGATATCCCGGTTGATATCGTTCAACGTGCTGTTGCTGTTGCTGGTATCTGTGAAATCCAGCCTGTTGTCTTCGTTAAGGTTGAGCACGTTGTTGTCTGAGTTGGGCTTGAGGTTGTCGCACAACTGACCTTCTTGATGCCTGCTGTGTCTTCGACGGAGCTTGAGGATGTTTCACAGCTGGTCTTTCTGACGCCTGCTGTGTCCTCAACTGTTGATGCTGAGTTGCTGGGATTGGATGTTCTTTTGCTCGTACAAACATTACCTTAGTTTCACTTGTAGAGGTAATGTTTGAGGCATCCTTTGATTCGTTGTATCCCAGTCCCGCTTTGAGTGCTGCTGGACGCTGAGCACTAATGATCTCGTCCATTGTTGACGTGGCTTTGATGAGAGCTACTATCTTATTAGATAGTACCTCTTCGGTACTTTTTAGCTCAATGATCTCAGCTGACTTCTTTTCCGATTCAGCTGTGACCTTTTCCACATCTTCCATCAGCTGTTTCTTCTCATAGTAGAATTCCTTCATCAGCTGATCTTGTTTCACTATTTTGTCTTTTAGTAAAACAACTTCCTGTTGGAGCTGTGTTGTATCAGCTGCGTCTGATACCTTTGTCTTTTCCAGTTCCACCTTCAGCTCGGCATTCTCATACATAATGACGTCAAGGATCTCTTGAAGCTCCTTGTAATCGTTCATTACTTTCTCTACTAGACTCCAATCTGGTAGTCCAGATTCTGAGACCTGTGTAGAGTGTTCGTGTGATAGTGAGATGTCTGATAGATTTTGAGTTCGAGACATTACCTCATCTTCATCGATGCCGTCTGTTTGTCCCATGAAGCATGTATCCCAATCAGGTTCATCATGGGCCATCAGAGCTTCTTCTTACGAGTCTAAAAATGGCATGTCATCCATTTTGTTGCACTCTGATTCTTCATCGGCGATATAAGCTCTCCTTCTATCAGCTGCCTTAGCTTTCAGTTGGTCTTTGTCTTTCTTGGACAGCTTTGGACAATCTAGCCGATAGTGTCCTGGTTCCTTGCAGTTGAAGCAACCTTCTTCTGTTCGTTTGTCAGCTGACTTCTCATCAGCTGCTGCGTACTTGTCTCTGTAAGTTCTTGCGAACTTCTTGTATTTGCCCTTGCTGGTGTTGAGTCTGTTGTAGTTTTTGACCAGCATGGCTATTTCTTCAAGTAGCTCTTCCTTGCTCATGTCCTTCTTATCCTTCTTCGATGACTCAGCTGACTGCATGTATGCGGATTTGTCAGAGTTGGCTCTGAACGCAATCTCCTTTGTTACAGGTGTCAGCTCTCCATTATTCTGATTGTTTGAAGATTCTTTCATTGTAATCTTCAAGTTGTACTCGTTGGCTTTGAGCAGGGAGTATAATCTTACAGTTGAAAGATCACCTAAGTCACTTCGACTTTGGTGTACCACCTTATAGGTGTTCCATTCAATGACGAAAGAACTTTTAGATTCTTTTCTCGCTGGGTGTATTTCCCAGTTCTGATGGTTTCTATTTCCACCACAATATTGGAGAATCTGAGTTCCATCCCTTCGATGGACTCGTTGACCAGCTGGTTGAAGTTATCAAACTTCTGGCATGTAATCGTGAAGTTATTCTCCTTTATCTCCTCCGACCCTTCGCATAGCTTTGCTAGGGTTTCCCACATCTCCTTTGCGGTTTCGCAGTTGATGATTTTGCTGAGGTAGGCATTGGAGACCGTTGAAGATATGGTGTTCCTCACGAAGCTGTCTAGTCCAGCCTGCTTCCTTTCTTCTGAGGTGTGCTCACTCTTGGGCTTGGGAATGAGCTGATATCTTGGTTGTTCGCCATCTTGAGTTGGGACAAGCTCGTTCCCTGATTTGTAGATAATGATGTGTCCGTCTGTGATGACATCCCACATCATATCGTGATGCGCACAGAGAAAGCTCTTCAGTCTGAACTTCCATATTGCATAATCGTCTACCGAGAAGGTGGGAAGATTCCTGTTAAGATAAGAATCCATAGAAATATGCAGTATATAATAATATGAGTTTTTCACAAAGAGGATCTGTTCAGATGACCACTGACAGATTGTCAAGAGAGATCTCTTGATACAGACACGGTGGTCTTTTGAACCACTGCTCTGATACCAATTGATGGTCCCTGAGCTAGGTATTTGGTGTAGAGGGGGGGGTGAATACACCAAATAGATTTTTAGAAACTTTTTCAAGTTAAATCACAGAGTTGGTGAGCTCAGTTATCGATCCAAATGTAGGGTCACCGGGTAAATAACTCGGTGGCGGTACGGAAAGTGGTGGTTTGAAAATTAGCTCGGTTACTTAGAAAACTCGCCTTGAAAAGATTAACTTTATGTTTTCACTTAGTCAAGTTGTGCAACTTTCGAGAGACACAACCGTCTTTGGAGAGCAAATGGCGTATGCTTTGATCAAATATGCAATGTTATGAAAGAGTTAGTACAAAACCGAATATACAAGAGAAAGTAAAGAGACGCGAGTTTTTACGTGGTTCGGAGTAACACCTCCTACGTCCACGATCGGGTTCATCGGTAATCCACTACCACTTGATTTCCAAGTACCAAGCAACTTCACAACTCTAACCCGAGCCGTGTTCCAACAAGCCATGCGGGCACTGTCAAGCCTAACCTTTCAGTTTACGGGTACTGAAAAAACCTTACACACTTGAATTTCCCGCTTCAAGCAAGCGTAATCTTGACCTAACCTTTCTGGGTAAGAGGAGTTTGGTTTGGGGTTCCAACTGTGAACGAGTTCTTACAATTAAGAACTTTAGAGTATGATGAACTCGTTCGAAATCTAGGCTTAAGATATACAAAGAGTTTGGCCTAGGGAACAGACGAAAAACTAAGCAGTTTCTGAACTAGAAACACTTTAAGATAAAGTGTTCTTTGAACTATGTAGAACTGCTTGAGAGCTTTTGAAAGATTGATGATTTCAGAGAATGAAAGCTTGTAGAGAGTTTTTCGTATCTGATCCTGAGGTTGAAGACGGGTTTATATAGGTAGAGATTCAAGACTAGCCTTTGGAGGAGCCGTTTGAATCTTACCTACTCTTCTTGAATTCAAGATCTGCCGTTGGGCGAATCTGCACCTGTCTTCATTTGTGTCACATCCTAGGTCCTGAAGTCTAGGATGCTGATTTGGCAATCCCTCATTGGTCGAGGCATGTTGACTTCCTCTGACACCGGGATTTTCTGCCTTTGGAGCTGGCTTTTGAATTCAAAGCTGGACTGACTTGAAGTGAAGTCTTCAGAGTTAGTTCCCTTTGTTCTGTACAGCTGGACCGGCTGTGTTTTGAACTCAGTTGAATTCTCTTCAGCTTGATCATGCTCTGCTGGAGGACTCAGCTGAAGGTTGACGCCTACTGTCTTTCGCTAGCTGACTCCTGCTGTAGACACAGCTGGGTCGACTGATGTCTTCCGCTTCCTTAACCTGTAAACCTAGAGAATCTAAAGCTCAAACAGGCGAGCTGGAAAACACTATTTAGGTTAACGCGAGCATCTATTCGGTTGGAGAATCAGTTGGGTTTTGGTATCAAATCGAAACCTTATAATTTTCCCAACAGTATATTGCATATTTTATTTTGAACAAAATGGCATAAAAATTAGAAAATATAGCTATCAATTAGGTTTTCGTTGGAGTAAAATATTAAACAATAGCCCTTAAATGTAAAATATAAGAAGGATACAGTAGGCAAAATAAATTTTGAAGAATATACTTTTTTATAATAGTAATTTGATATAATATTAAAGTACGTTAATGCCCTTAAAATAGATATATAATAGGCGAATATGATCGTATATGCAAAAAAATAAAAACAGACCAAAATCCAAAAAGCCACAAGCCGACTTTTCAGAGGTCGAGCCTAATTAAGAGCACCTATAGTGGGGGGCTCGTTCCCCGGCTCGAGCCGCCCTGGGAGCGAGCCCCCCGATAACGAGTCAGCTCTATCGAGCTTTGACTTGTTCTATCGCACCCGGCTCAAGAGGGAGAGATGTATGGCGCGTGTTAAAAAAAAATTGCAACGGTAAAAATTGAATCTACAATGGCTAGTTGCTGAAGTCAGCGACCGTTGCAGATTTTTTTCTATAAATACAGCACCTCAATCCCTCATTTTTCTCACCCCAAAATCATCTCCCTCTCTTATTTTCTCTCTAATTTTCCATAGCAAAATGGCTTCGTTTACTCTTCTTCGTCTGATGAAGAGACCGAGAATATTGTGCAAATTGTGCACAATATTCAATCGGTTGTGACACAATATTTCGCCGAGCAACCACCCCCAAGAGCTCCCACGACGAGGGAGTATGTATTTCGTGATCGTGAGGATGCCCATCAACAGTTAGTTGTAGATTATTTCGCACAACATGATTGTAGAAAATGAAGGAGAAGGTGTTGTCAATTGGAGAGACGACACCGACGTCGGGTTGTCTAGCAGTAGCTCCGGTGCGACCCAATCACTCCCGTTTAATTTCGAAGCGTATCTGGCGAGGGATGTTCGACTAAGAGATAGATAAATTGCCGAAGCGCTTCAAAATGATTTCATCGAGCACATTTGGGAAAAGTTTGGACCACTAGGCCTAGAATAGCATTTTCTATGTTTATTTCAAATTTAGGTGTTATTTTTTTAAATTTATGTATTTTTTAATTTATGTTTAATGTAATTTCATTAATTTCAATTATTGGAAATTTCGTATTTAAAATTAAATAAATATTCAATAACTCAAAACTAATTAGAACGAGTCATCGAATGAGCCAATTCACTACAGCACTTAGAGAACGAATCAGCACATGTTACTATCGAATCAGCTTGAGGCTCAACCACTATAGATATTCCTAAAATCCAATTTGTCGAAACCCAAAGAGAAAAATACTAGATTGGAAAAAAGAGTATTCATCTAAGACAAACAGTACGAATAAAGGAATGAGTACTTAGATCTCTATGAACGTAGTCAATAAATAATAATAGCTCATGAACAACGTCCTAATGACCATTCTCCAAGTCCGATGCAGTTAAATTAGTGATCCGCCACTTGAGTGACATGAAAGTGAATATTTAGGAAGGAATGTCAATGTAACCCCGAAACGGACGAGAAGTCCAAATATACTGGATAAAAGGGTTAGGGCCGAAATTTTTTAATTTGAAAAACAAATCAACTCGATTGACTTGAACGTAAAATAGTCCAAGCCCAATATGGCTTAATTGCTCGAAAACCATGGGGATTGGCCCAATTAATACAAAATTCCTTATTGTTGGGTTGTCAAATTTCATAATTTTGCTTCTAAATTTGATGATAAGGTCGTGTTTCAAATATTTGCAGATTTTTTTTTCCTGTGTGAAAGTACGTTATATTATAATTTTCACTTCTCTGACTTTTACATCATCGCTTAATGAAAAACTGTATGATGTTGTTAATTTGTGTGTTGGCTAGCGGTAGAGTGGCGCGGTTTTTTAATTTAATGTTATAATTACCAAAACTGAAAAAAAAGAAACATGTAAGATGTGAAAATTAAAAAAAAAAAGTTACTCTTTATTTAGGGAAAATGTGTGTCAATTCCTTCTCTATCACGGAGTTACTTATTATTTAGCTAAAATTGGAAAGACACTAACTTATACATATAATATGAGATCGAATCTCTTGAATGAGAAAATCTATACTATCTATTTTTTTTGTAATAATATCATCAAGAAAATATATACATGCTAAAAAAATTTCGTAAACTTTCAGGCCTGAGGGACTAGTCCGAAAATAAAAAATTTAGGGTCAGGTCCAAAAATTTCTAGCTCAAAAAAAATTCATCCCGATTGCCCTTAACCGGAAATAGCTCGATAGGATTAGCTCGAAACTGTGTGGGTGATCCGATTAACATCCATATATGTAGAATTATATCCTATTGGATGTTGCTATTTGATTTCATGCGTATTGCTCTTGAATCCAACATAACTATTTTTTTTTAGTTGGGGAAGGAGAACGGTGAAAATTAGTGAACCTTAGATCTCTCACAGAAGAGATCTTCACCTTTTGGATATTCCAAATGGACAACCCGACATAAGTTATACTCCCTCCGTCCCATAACAAGTGGCTCATACTTTATGGGCACGGTTATTAAGGTGAAGGGTAAAAAGTGATTAAAGTGGTATGACACAACTTTTGAAGAGATAATTATTTCCTTATTTGAAAACGAGCCACTTATTATGGGACGACCTGAGAGTGTACGGGCCAATTGTGGTACGGAGGGAGTATTAAATGGACAGCATTTCACTTGATTAATTAATATGTATAATGTATCACATAATTCATGCACCGTGAAAATAAACAAATTAAATACAAGATATGATGACATGCAAACCATGGAAAGCCACTACCTCATTACTTACGTCCATTTCTTCAATGAAATTATTTAACTATCTTAGCAAGGTTAGTTTCTTGTGTATTTTCTATTTTTATGCATAAATTTTCCCATAATGATTGAAGACCAATTAAAATAAATTATCCAAGCCGAAATAAAGCATACCTAACACTATCTTTTACTATTTTTAGCCCATTCATCCAAGTCCTATCTTAAATCAGTCTTTTGTTCATTTCTGAAAAAAACCACATCGCCTTTCATGAGAAATTAAATCAAAGATAATGGCAGAAAATATACTATCATACATTTTCAGGCAACTCGATGTTATACAAGATGATCACATATAGGACCATATTATACTTTTCTCTTATTTATTGAAGCTTAATATTACAATTTTTTTTTTAATATTTCGGTACTAGACTATAACTCTTGAATTGCTGAAGAAGACGAAATTAAAAGCTCTTTCACTTATTTTACCCGAACGCATCTGCTTCTTGTACAGATAGCAATGGAGTATGTACTCATCAAGTATTTGCTCATCACTGCAGCTTGATATTCCTCATAAGCCTGTAGAATTCATATTTAATTGGCAATTTCATATTAAAGAAAACATTGACAAAGTGTGCAGAAAAAAAAAATATTAGTATTTTTTATATTTTCTTCCCAAGGCTAATATATAGATGAAAGTTGATGTTCAATGCCTCTAGTCACTTGTTCACAATGTGAACTGGAATTTATTTTATTTTATTTTATATTATTTGCATTATTTAATCAAACGCAGTTATCCAAGCAATTCTGGCTGAGGCATCGTGGGCTTTGGATCAAACAAGAATTGTGTAGAACTCAATTTAAAAAATGAGGCATCATGTGATGATCTTATCATCATAACAAAAGAATAAATGATGCTTTTAATATATTATATAATATAGTAAGATTAGATTTCATGTGGTGTCATACGGAATATACCAATTTTGGCAACTTCTTGTAATGATGCATGTATGAACAAATACAGAATAAATGATCTTGTTAGAACATATAAAAGTTGAACCAACTTTTTGTATGTAAACTATTATAATATTGGAATGTTAATGTGATGAAAGAAATGAAAATTTGATTTGATAATTTGAAGAAACTAATGCAAAGAAAATATAGGGAGTGTATATTACCTCTGTTCATGAGCATATCCTCTAGCAAGAGCTCTGTAATTGGGAATAGGGACTTGATCAGTCTCAATTTGCATAATGTCTTTAACCAAAACTTCATAATGCCTCCTAACTTCATCTGCAGATTTCCCACCAACTGATCTGGCTATGTTGTGCCACCGGTCCGGTGTATCCTTATCGTACCTAGCTAAGGCCTCCTCGAACTGCTTGTTTTGCTTCGATGTCCACGAGGAGGAGGAGGAGGAGGTCGAGCTACGTGCAGATGATAAGGATGTCGAGGCCATCGCCTAACGAAGATGTGGAAGTGCCCTCTGATGTGTGTTGTAGAGATTGTGGAAGTGTGTTGCTAAGAAGAATTGTTGAACTGTGTGTTTATATACTGAAGAAAAGGTGATGGTGGTGAGCTAGTTGACAGAATAAATGAATAAATATGTGTATATCTTTTGGTGGGGGGTGTGGGGGAGGGTGTAAAAGATGTTATTCTCTTGCTCAAGGGACAGAACATAAAATAAGATCAATAATAACCATTGAAAAAGTGAAACAAGAGTGAGGAGGTTTAGTGAAAGACAAATCTTTTTCTTTTGGATGAATTGACTGGATATTCATAAAGTATTAACGAATTAACCCTTTTATATATTTTTAGTAATAATTTTCTTATCCTTTTATAATAGAATTTATTGCAAACCAATGCATGGAATCCTAACTAAATTTGTAAGTTTAATAAGACCATTAAAATATTTCAATAATGATCCACCTTTCGATTTTATAATAAATTTTAGGGTGAAAAGCAAATATAGCCACTTCTCAAAAGTAAAGTGCAACTATATATAGTTTTTTTTTAAAACAATCAAATATGGCCACTTTTTGGGATTTTATTGGTAAATTTATTGTTTTGTCCTTCTTGGTCGTGTATGCATGGTCGTGTGTGCTGGTCGTGTGTATTGGTCGTGTGTGCAAATTTTTCGACAAATTTTTCGGTGAATTTTCCGGCGAAAATTTTCCGGCAACTTTCCGACGAAAATTTTCCGTCGAAGCACACACGACCAATATAGTCGTGTATGCATGGTCGTGTGTGCAAATTTTCTGATGACTTTTTTCCGGCAACTTTCCGACGAAAATTTTCCGTCGAAGCACACACGACCAATATGGTCGTGTATGCATGGTCGTGTGTGCTGGTCGTGTATGCATGGTCGTATGTGCAAATTTTTGGTGACTTTTCTGGCGAAATTTTCCGGCAACTTTCAATCGAAAATTTGCCGTCGAAGCACACACGACCAATATGGTTGTGTATGCATGGTCGTGTGTGCATGGTCATGTATGCATGGTCGTGTGTGCTGATATGGTTGTGTGTATTGGTCGTGTGTGCATTTTCTGTCGAAGCACACACGACCAATATGGTCATGTATGCATGATCGTGTGTGCTAATATGGTCGTATGTGCTTGTCGTGTGTCTATGGTCGTGTATGCATTTTTCGTGGAAGCACACACGACCAATATGGTCGTGTATGCTCGTTGGAGTGCTTTCAAACATATTTTTGTCCTTAAACAATAGAAAAAATTGTACATAAATACATATGTTCACAGGAAATTGATGAAAAAACATAAAAAATGCACCACACACGACTAGCATACACGACAAATAACATGTGAGGTCGTGTATGCTAGTTGGAGGCTTTTCAAAAATATTTTCCTCCTTAAAAAATAGAAAATACTATGCATGAATACATATGATCACATGAAAATGATGAAAAAACATAAAAAATGCACCACGCACGACTAGCATATACGACAAATAACATATGAGGTCGTGTATGCTCATGTTAAACACTCATCCACGACAATTATACACTAACCATGCTTATATTTGAAATCAATTTAGCAATTTTATAAAATATCTCAATGAATAAGTTTCCGTATTGTCATATTTAATGCAAAAAGTATCAAATCACATATTAAAATATTAGCATACACGATCATGCATACATCACCATGATCGTGTGTTCTGATATGGTCGTGTGTGCTTCGCCAAAAAATTATACGACCATGCACATACGCCCAACACACACGACCACATCAATATACACAATTATGCACACACGATAAACACACACGTGTGCTTCCCCAAAAAATTTCTGCTGAAAAGTCATTGGAAATTACAAGATCATGCACACACGACCATGCATACACGATCAGCACACACGACTATATCAACATACACGACCATGCACACACGACCAACATACACGACCATGCATACATGACCATATCAACACGCACGACCATGCATACACGACCAGCACACACGACTATACCAACATACACGACCAGCACACACGACCATGCACACACGACTATGCATACACGACCATTGAAGGGCAATATAGTAAGAGAGACCATTATTGCTCATTTTAAAAAAAGTGGCTAAAGTTGAATTTTACTTTTGAAAAGTGGCTATATTTGAGTAATTTTCTAAATTTTACATGTCCGAATTTGTTCGGTTAGCTTTATGCTATTTGAAAGTCGTTGGAGACTGTAGAAATTGAAACAAGACGGATAACACACAAAAATAATGTTTCAATTTCTTCTATCGCCAACAGCTTTCAAAGATTAAAAAGATGGTCGAAAAATTTTGGGGTGTAAAATTTGCTATAAATCGAAAGTTAAAATCAAATTTACAAATATAATCAAAATTTGTGCATTAATTTACAATTTTACCTTATAATAAAAACTTGGTGTGCAAGTGGATTGAATTGCAATAAGGGAATTGTTGAGCACGTAGATTAGTACTACTTAAGATACTCCCTAGCTTACAATGAAATGCACTACTTATGTTTTTTTTTTTTTTTGTGGCATACCATAATTTGTTCTTCCCTAGCTAGCCTTGGATCTCAATTCTCACAAACAAAAAAATAAAAAATACAAATAAAAAATCATAAAAAGAAGAATATGAGACTCGACTTGCACACCAACTTGCAAAATACCACCTTTTAATGCAAAACATCATCACTTCTTCTCTTATCTATGTGTTTCTCTGTCACTACTCTTTGTTTTCAATTTCTTGTATGTTCTCTTTTTACTAGCGGCGTGGTACGTACATTGCACATAATAGATAAATTTAACCCCTATTTTGAATAAAATATATTTTTAACTTGTATCAAATAAGTAATATCTAAATATATTAGAATACTAAATTATCAGTGTAAATTAAAATAAGTAAGAATATTACACTTACATCAAAATTGGCAAGAAGACACACTTTTATAATAGTAATAGATTTCCATTTATGACTTCTGAATCTCTCTAATTGCCACTAAGGGCATGTTTGGTTTGAATGATTAGGGGTGATTGATAAATAATCCAATGTAATCATATGTTTGGTTTGAATGACTCAGCCCGTGATTGATAACTCGGCCCGGGCTCATATTATCCAAATGAGTGATAAGTAATCACTCTCATTTTGGCCTGATTATTAATCCTTCATCCAATTCATAATGCAAAATTCCAATTTTGCCCTCAATTTTTCCCCAAATTCTAACATTTCTTCAAACGTGAAAATTACAGAGATCAAACTTCTCTCTCTCTCTCTTATACTCTCTCTCCTTCTCCTTGACTCTGCAGCGTAGATCCGAGGAGTTTTGGCCCTTCTTCGCTGCAAATATCACCTCCCAAAGTATCGTATCTCTTCAGATCTCTCGCTAATCAAGTTTTCTATCAGGTAAGTTCATCGTAACTTTGTTTTCGCGCTTTAAAGTTTTTCTTGGTTCGTGTTTTTGTATGTTTGATCCAGATGGATTGCTTTTGGTTTTTACTGTTTGTTCGTTTAACAAACCTTGTCGAATCGACTGTGTAACGAAAGATCTACTTTATTATTCTATTTTCAGGATTTTAATTTTATTTTTTTCTGAAATTTTTTTTCTATCACAAGTTTGTGTATGCATCTTTGTCGTGTTTTTGCTTCTGAACTACTTCAAATTTCTAACATTTTGAATCAATTTTGTTATGAGAAAGACCTACTTGATTAATAATTGTGAGAAACAATGGCAGAATCCCTTCTTCGCATGTTCTTTATGTAATTTAAAGCCTACCCTTTTGAATTGATTAGCTAGCATGATTTCATTGTATATGATGATGAACTCCTAACATGATTTCAGATTAGCTGTTTGAGATACCTATTTGAGATAGCTGTTTTTGGGTGCATATGATTTCTTGTTAGGGGAACTAATAATCTGTTCTCACCTGTATTTGGATAAGATTATGTTATATTTGTCTGCCATGTGCCTTATATTGCTTCACCTCTTTTCCATGGTATTTTCAAACTTTTCAGGGACACAATCATGGATCAACAGGAACATTTTGTTGTCATACAAGAAGTTGTTCAAGATCTAAGAGCCTTTATTTTGTTGATAAATCGTTTATGTTTAAGGATGCGTGGTCGTTTAGTGAGCAATGGTGATAGAACAATTCGATATAGTTTAAAAGAGAAAGTTGGCTAGCAATTAGAACATATGCATGACCTTGTTAACTTGAATGATGTGACTTGTGTAGAGAACTTGAGAATGAATAGAAACTCGATTGGACGTTTGTGTTCTTTTCTTGAGAATGTAGGAGGACTTGTACCTACACGTCATGTCCAAATACCAGAACAAGTTGCTATGTTCTTGAGTATATTGGCACATCATACTAAAAATAGAATTATTAAGACTAACTTCAAGCGATCGGGGTACACAATTAGTAAACACTTTAGTACAGTCTTGAAAGCCTTACTTAAGTTGCATACCATTCTTCTTGCTCGTCCACAATCCATTGAAGATGATTCCACAAATGATCGATGGAAGTATTTTAAGGTAAAACTTCGTTAATATCAACATAAAACTATTTCTTTTGTCATCTATAATAATAATTGATGTTTATCTTATTACCTTGAATAGGGTTGTCTTGGTGCATTAGACGGCACTTATATTCATGCAAAAGTGCTTCAAGTAGATAAAGCACGTTATAGAAATAGGAAAGGCCATATTACAGTGAACGTGTTAGCTGCTTGTGATCAGAATATGAACTATATATATGTATTAACTGGATGGGAGGGCTCTGCCGCTGATAGTAGAGTATTGTGTGATGCCATCATTAGGCTGAATGGGCTTAAGGTCCCCGCTGGTATTTTATCTAATTTTTTTAATCAATAATTCTCACATTTATAACATAATAATTAAAGAGTGTTTACACATATTATTATGACAGGAAATTACTACCTGTGTGATGGTGGATATACCAATGCTAATGGTTTTCTAGCACCATATAGGGGTGTTAGATATCATTTGCAAGAGTGGAATGGTGCATCATCTGGACCTGAAAATCCTCAAGAATATTTCAATTTAAAGCATACTAAAGCACGTAATGTAATTGAACGATCATTTGGCTTATTAAAAGGAAGATGGGCCATTCTTAGGAGCAATTCATTCTATCCTATCAAGGTCCAGAATCGGATAATTCTAGCATGCTGTCTACTCCATAATTTTATACGTAGAGATATGCCTTATGATCCTCTAGAAGCATCAATTCCAGAAGGGTGGAGTGATAATGATGGTCAAGTCGGGCTGCAAAATGACTTCATTGATAAAGTAGAGTCGTCCGAACAATGGAATAATTGTAGAGATGGTTTGGCCACTAGTATGTACAATGATTGGAGAGGATAAATAATTTTTAGTATATTTTTTTATCGATTTGAACTATGACTGTTGAATATATTGAAACTATTTTATGGTTGTTGTTTTTACTTTTTTCAATGACTGGTGAATGTATTTGAATTATTTTATGATTTGTATTTGATAATGAGATTTTCCAGTTGGGACATTGTTGAAAACAGAGTTTATCTCTATCTATAATTCAGTTTATTCTGTTATTTCAGTTGCCCTTTATTTTTAGTTCTCAATTCCATTTATCAGTCAATTTTACTATTATCAGTCAATTGGGAGTGTTATCTTCTAAACCATATGCTAGTCTTTCATCTTTTGTATTTGATCAATAATTTCAGAAATATGCACATTTAGTTTACAGTTAGGGCATTGTCTGATTGATCTTTAGATAAGGTACAATATGGAGATGTCTGGCAAAAAGTATACTGGAGTTGGGAAAAAAATGACAAATCTAGGAGATCATGGACATTGCGCGAGGAACAAGAATTGATAGTGGGTTTGAAAGAAGTAGTTGCTCGTGGCTGGAAATGTGAAAATTGCTTTAAGACAGGCTACCTTGGAGTGCTTGAGCAGCATATGAACCAAGCTCTTCCAGAATCTGATTTGAAAGCGGAACCTCGCATCAATTCGAAGATTCATGTATGGAAAAAGAATTATGGATCTCTAGCGACAATGCTTTCTAGAAGTGGTTTTGGTTGGAATGAAACCACTCATACTATTGAAGTGAACAACTAATCAAATTTGGGAGGACTATGTTAAGGTACAACTTGTTTTTCATGTTTTGTGCAGTCTAATCTTTTCGTTGTTGTCTTTGAGCTTTGAAAATTAAAATCGTTCGTGCATAAACACCACCAGTGGAATCCTCATATTTGCCTGTTTTTTGGTTTAAATTGGAGTCTTGTCTGATTGATCTTTAGTTTTCTTCCAAAACATGTTATTCTTATCCAATTTCTAAGCATGACCTGAATAAGTACATATTAGAATTGCTATGTCTAAGTATCTATGCAGGACTGATCTAAGTCATAATTATGTAATTCATATGATTGTCAGTCTAGCCTCTTTCATCTTAGAATGTGTTTCTATATCTAATCATATATTAATATTAATCATTTGTTTTATAACAATTTGCTAGACCGATGGCCATGCACGATCAATGCGATTCAAGTTTTGGCCCTTATATAAAGATTGGTGTGAAATATATGGGAAAGATCGAGCAACGGGAGAACATACTGAAGGCTTTGCTGATGTGGTCCAAGATTTGCCACACAACAAGGATCAATTTGAGAAGGAGCAAGCTGAAAATGTTGAAGGCTTTACTTTCTGAACTGAAGATGCTGAATCTGAAATGAATTTTGTTGGTCCCAAGACGGATACCTTAGTGTAGAGGGGGGGTGAATACACCAAGGTTTAAAAACTTTTCCAAGTTAAAACTCTTTTGAGTGAGCTGGCTGTGTTCGATCCAGCTGGATGGCAGCTTGATCGACACGGTAGGCTATGTCAAGATGTGGTGGATTTGGAAAGTCCGTCTGCTTCAAATTATATTGCACGGCTACATTTCACTTTTCAGTTAGTCAGTTTATGCAGATTGAAATGTATGCTTATGAGAGTTAGTAACATGCATAAAACAAAGCGATAAATAACAAGAGCATCTTTAACGTGGTTCGGAGTAATCCCTCCTACATCCACGACCAGATTCACTGGTAATCCACTACCACTTGGTTTCCAAGTACCAAGCAACTTCACAACTCTAACCCGAGCTGTGTTCCAGCCATGCAGCATCAAGCCTACACCTTCGTTGCGGGTGCGAAGAACCTAACCACTCGAATTACACGCTTCGAGCAAGCCGTACCTTTACCTAACCTTTACGGGTTTGGGTTTGGGTATGTTTTCCAACTATGAACGGGTTCTTACAATGAAGAACAAGGAGTATGATGAACTCGTTCAAACTAGGCTTAAGATATTTATTCTGATCTAATCCGCCTATGACCGAATATGTGAACAACTAAGAACACAATTGTGGTAGGTGTTTCTTGAAAGATTCGCTTTTGAAGATCGTTGTTCATTTTTCTCGTTTTCTTCTATTTCTTCGATCGTCTTGTCGGCCCTCACCAAGATCTTCTTCAATGGTGGAGGAGAGATATATATAGGTGAAGATTCAAATTAGCCGTTGGAAGAGAGCCGTTTGAATCGTACCTACTCTTGCTGACTTTCGGCCATTACCTACGAAGTAGGTGTATCTCCGAAGCAATTCCTTCTCTGATTTGCGTCGAGACGACAAGATCTTCTGACATCGGGATCTTGTCTTGGAGAAGGTCTTCGTCTTCGAGCTGCTAAGCGTCTCTGCTGTATCTTCAGCGTCTTGGACTCTGCTGTGTCTTGATTCTGAGCTGTGTCTTTAGACCTGTCTTTGTATCATCAACTTTGAGCCGTGTCTTTTCTCGAGCCGTGTCACCGACTGCCGTGTTTTAGACACCGAGCCGTGTCATCGACACTAATTTGGGTCTTTACCGAGCCGGGTCTTTGACAACGAGCCGGGTTTCCGTCATTTAAAGAGGTCTTGATACTGCAGGATCTTTGACTCTGCTTGGTCTTGCTCTGCTGAGTCTTGATTCTGAGCTGTGTCTTCTGCTGTCTTCAGCGAATCTACCTGTAAACTAAGAAACTCTATAAGCTCAAACAGAAATTTGGAAACAACACAAAGTTTGTACATTCATCTACTCGGTTGGGGTCAGCTGGGTTTTGGTATCCAATCAAAACTCTATTAATTTTCCCAACAAATTCCCCCTTTTTGATGATGCCAAAACCTTTACAAACTTTTACAGAAAAACACAAAAAAAAAAAAAAACCTAACTAAACTCTTCCTGGCTGCTCCACATGCCTTGACGAGAGTTTGCACTCTTTCTCCAGTTGTCTTTCCAGCTCGCCATTAGCCTCTCTTAGATTCATTTTCTGTTCAATCCTTTCCCCCTTTTTATTTCCGTTTTTACGCCTATTCTTTCATATTCTTTCCCTTTTTTGGTTCATCAAAAAGATATTAGGTGGGCGGGGAGTCGAGGTCCGGCGGCGGCGTTCGGCAATAATTTCTTCCCGTTTGAGGTAACTCCAGTCAGCTTGGAGTTGATACCAATTGATGCACTTTTTGGCTCTTCCTTTTTCGGCTGATACCAATTGATGGTTGTATGACTCAGTTTGGATTGAGTCATCTTGTCTTTCTTTCTCTGCTGAAAGACACCGTTTGCGAGGTTCCCCCTTAATTGGATAAACCAATTGGGTTTTATCGGTAGGTTTGATTCACGACTTGATAAATTCATTTTGAAATCCTTGTGGTTCCCGAGTTAGTCCAATTTGTGTCCGATTCCCTTGATGACACTCAGTGATCACTCGAGTATTTCCCTGTTGGATGCTCTTCTTGATGATTCCCGTGGACTATGATGAGACCAATTGATGAAATCCGGTTGTTGGTAAATCCTAGCGAACCGAGTTCCCCATCGGCCTAGATTCCTCTTACGGATTCTCGCGATCCACGTTTGATCCAAGCTTTTGTTTGATATCCAGAGAATGACATTTGATAGTTCAATTTGGATTTCTCTCTTGATTCTTCACTTGAATATTCTCCTTTGGATTGGCTTTGCCTTCGGTGATATCACAATCGATTTCCGGCTTGAGTTCCCCGAATTTGATAATAGGTAGCTTTTCTTCTCGCCCTACTTCCCACTTGAGTGAATTCTCTCATCAACGGCTCGATTCTTTGATGAGGTCATCCGCTCCATGATTAGCCGAGTTCATGGTTGCTTTGTGGGGTAGAATCTTCGATTCCCTCGTTCTTTACATCGAACTCACTCGGAAAAACGTTATCACAACAATTGGTTTGGGACCGTCGCTTGACATATTCTTTGATGAGCTTTGAGGTAAGTCGTATGAGCTTGGATCATCGGGCCTTTCTTTCACGGCAAGCTTGATGACATCCACAATTGCGTACGTCCTCGACTGTTATCACTCTTTCGGCACTGATTGTGATTAGGTCCTTTTGTTGATGAGGTTCCATTGATAACCCGCATTTGTCATATCTTTTGTAGTTGATACTTCGGTTGGTCCTTGAATGAGTCCGCTTAACTTCTTTGGACCTTGTTGACTCCATTTTCTTTGATGATGTCCATTTCATGTTGGTCGTCACTTGATATCTAGCTTGATATCTCGTCTCTTTGAATCTTGTTGTGAAGCTCGGTTGATTTTCGGCTTTATAACCAGTGAGATCCTTCACTGTCTTTTAGTTGACCTTGATGTCAGGTTGGATGACGTTTTTTTATTTTGATTCCAGTCAATTTGGATTTATCCTGCTTTGAGCTCTGTGATCACCCTAGTTCTTCCTTTTCTTGGGCTTGAGTTGCCGAGCGCTTCTTTGATAGGTGAGCTTAGAGAGCCGGCTTGATTATGTACGACCTCTTTGGTACATCCTTGGCTTGGTTCCAGTATGTTTGTATTGGCGGAGTCATTCTTTGATCTGATTGACTTTGTATCTTCGCCTTCTTGATCATTTGTATTTTCTCATCTTCAGCTCTGATCATTCTTCTTCTGTGAGCTCATTCCTTAGCTCCGAATTCTCGGCGGCTAGATTTCAAGGATTTCTAGTAATCTCTTGAAGTCGGCGAGCACTTTTTCGATGAGGTCTCTTTTTAGCATCGGTCAATCACGCCATGTCATTTGGGCATTCTACTTGATTTTGCTTTCTTTCCGGTATGCGTAGTTCCTCCTTGATTTGATAGTAGGTGGCTTTTTCTTCACTCGCATCCTACTTCCTTTGATGAGGTCTCCGTTTGTATAGCAGTAGGACAATGTCTCTAAATCCATTGATTCATCCGTCGCTTCTCGGATTCTTTTCTTGAGACCAATGTACTCGAAAGTGACTGAGTTTTTAGTTTTGTATCCGGTTGTCTTTATTTCTGTTACTGTCCCGATCGACTAATTTGGGTTTCTTCATTTTCTTCATCAGTTGGGTTTAAGAGTCCCATGAAGCAGTCATCTTTAATAAAATGCTTCATCTTCTGAGTCGGAAGAAAATACTTGATCTTCTTCTTTCTTGCTCGTTTTGAGCTCTTTATCATTTCTTCGGGAGGTCGACTCAGCTGGGTTTCTCTTTGGGTAGAGTTGTTTGTCGTGATGAACCTTCACGATCTTCTTGTACCTTTCCTTACTGTGTTTCAGCCAATTGATGCTCCGTACAAGCATGGCAACTTCTTCGTGCAATTCTTCTTTGCTCATATTTTTGAACTCCTTTCTGACTTTTTCGCATTTGATTGAGCTGATCTTCTTGACTCTGCACTGAGAGCTGTCTCCTTTTCCTTGGGATTCAGCTTCGTTTCATTTATCCGGCTGGATGATTCTCCGCTTGTGATCCCTGCATCAAATTCGTTGGCTTTCAAGACGGAGAACAATATTTCCGTCTCTTGCCGCCAAGATCGGTTACGCACTTGGTGAACCACCTTGTGTGTACACCATTATGAGGAGAGAGTGCAAGAACTTTCAAGTTCTTATCTCGAGCTTGTGTATTCCCAGTTCGGATCGTCTCGATCTCGATGACGAGGTTGGAGAATCTGAGCTCCATTTGATCAATGGACTCGTAGGGGAGTTGCTTGAAGTTGTCGAACTTCTGGCATGCAACTGAGAATTTGTTCTCTTGAATTTCCTCTGAGCCTTCACACAGCTTGGCTAGAGTGTCCCACATCCCCTTAGGCATCTCGCGATTGATGATCTTGCCTTTGAGATAAGCGTCCGTCACCGTTGATGAGATGACGTTGCGGCGTAGCTATCCAATCCAAATTTTGTTCTTCTTTCTTCTGGAGAGTACTCATTCCTTGGCTTCACAACTTGCCGGAGTACTGGTTCAGCTCCAGGTAAGGTTTCTGCTTGTCTTTCTGATTTCATGATGATGATGGGTCCGTCTGTGATAACATCCCACATCATGTCGTTTTGCGCGCACAGAAAGCTTTTGAGTCGGAACTTCCATATCTGATAATCATCGACAGAGAATGTCGGAAGATTCCTGCACAGGGAAGATTCCATGACAGTATGCAATATAATGATTTTAAAAAAAATTTGAAACTTTGAAGGATCTGTTCAGGTGACCACTATCAGCAAAGAAATGCTGACTTGACAGATACAGTGATCTTTTGAACCGTCTCGTTAGTTCAATTGTTGGTCCCAAGACGGATACCTTGGTGTAGAGGGGGGGTGAATACACCAAGGTTTAAAAACTTTTCCAAGTTAAAACTCTTTTGAGTGAGCTGGCTGTGTTCGATCCAGCTGGATGGCAGCTTGATCGACACAGCTGGCTGTGTGCGGAATGTGGTGGATTTGGAAAGTCCGTCTGTTGCTTCAAATTATATTGCACACTGCTTCACTTTTCGCCACCTTAGTCGGTTATGCGGATTGAAATGTATGCTTATGAGAGTTAGTAACATGCATAAAACAAAGCGATAAATAACAAGAGCATCTTTAACGTGGTTCGAGTAACCCTCCTACATCCACGACCGTATTCACTGGTAATCCACTACCACTTGGTTTCCAAGTACCAAGCAACTTCACAACTCTAACCCGAGCGTGTTCCAACAACGGTTGCGGGCACTTCAAGCCTACACTTCTTGGGTTGCGGGTGCGAAGAACCTAACCACTCGAATTACACGCTTCGAGCAAGTCGTACCTTTACCTAACCTTCTGGGTTTGGGTTTGGGTATGGTTTTCCAACTATGAACGAGTTCACTACAATGAAGAACAAGGAGTATGATGAACTCGTTCAAACTAGGCTTAAGATATTTATTCGATCTAATCTGCTGTATGACCGAATATGTGAACAACTAAGAACACGGTAGGCTGGTGTTCTTGAAAGATTTCGCTTTGAAGATCGTTGTTCATTTTTCTGTTTTCTTCTATTTCTTCAGTCGTCTTGTCAGCCCCCTCACCAGCATCTTCTTCAATGGTGGAGGAGAGATATATATAGGTGAAGATTCAAATTAGCCGTTGGAAGAGAGCCGTTTGAATCTTACCTACTCTTGTTGACTTCTGGCCATTACCTACGAAGTAGGTACGCAGAAGCTATTCCTTCTCTCGGATTGTTGCGTCAGACAAGATCTTCTGACATCGGGATCTTGTCTTGGAGAAGGTCTTCGTCTTCGAGCTGCTAAGCGTCTCTGCTGTATCTTCAGCGTCTTGGACTCTGCTGTGTCTTGATTCTGAGCTGTCTTTAGACTCGTCTTTGTATCATCAACACCCGAGCCGTGTCTTCAACCCGAGCCGTGTCACCGACTCGAGCCTTGTGTTTTAGACCTGAGCTGTGTCATCGACACTAAGCTGGGTCTTTTACACTGAGCTGGGTCTTTGACACTGAGCTGGGTTTCCGTCACTGAGCTGGGTCTTGATACTGCAGGATCTTTGACTCTGCTTGGTCTTGCTCTGCTGAGTCTTGATTCTGAGCTGTGTCTTCTGCTGTCTTCAGCGAATCTACCTGTAAACTAAGAAACTCTATAAGCTCAAACAGGTGAGCTGGAAACAACACAAAGTTTGTACATTCATCTACTCGGTTGGGGTCAGCTGGGTTTTGGTATCCAATCAAAACTCTATTAATTTTCCCAACAAATTTTATGTCTACATCTCGTGAAGGAACTAGTTCAGGTACTAAGGTCAAAGGTAAAAAACGAAAAATTCATGATTCGCTTGATGCTCGTTTACTAGATTTGATGTCTACTTTTTGTGAAAAAACTGATTCGAGATTGGGAGAACTTGTGCAAAGGATTGGATTTGAGCATGATGCGTCTATGTCGAGAAAGAAAGTGTTTGAAGCTCTAGGCAACATCCCTTATCTAAGTGATGAAGAACAGATTTCTGTGGCCAAGAACTTATGCAATAACAGTAAAGATATTGACCTCTTCTTTTCGCTTCCAGTTGACAAAAGGGCTGTTATGGTTAGGATGATCCTTAGTGGAAAGATTTAGTTTGAGGTTTAATTTGGGAATTTTGATATCTAGCTGGAATTTCAATTTGAAAATGTATATTGCTGCAGCATAGCTAAAATACCATGATCATGAGTTTTTATTTGTATGTATCTTGATTTCTTAATTCTGAATATTGGTATATGTGGACAAGATTTAGCTAACTAATGTTTTGCTCAATTCTGTTTGGATGTTGAGAAATGTCGAATGTTTGTTGCAAAGGGATCAAAGTTTGTAGATGGCTAATAAATTGATTTTAGCTTCTTATGCTGAAGGCCTGTTATTTTCAGATATTTTGTAACTTCACTTCATGTTTTTGTTATTGCTTGGTTTTAATGAATATGTGGCTCTGATGATGTGATATTTGGTGTGCATAAGGTTATTCAATTTCATATTTATTTATAGTCTATTAATTCTTATTTTATATGTTTGATGATTTATGGTGCTCGAAATTATTAAAAAGGTTAAAAGGAATATATTTATTATGAAAAATATATTTATACATAGTTAAGAAGGTTAAAAACGTTAAAATAAGATAAAAAAAAAAGAATTTTTAAAAATTATACATAATTATTATCATAAATATATTTATGATTGTAATAAACTTTTATTATTTATTAAAAAAAAGAAAAAAATATTAAGCTTGTAATTTGATTTGGGAGGGAATTGCAAAAGTAAAGGAAGTGATGAAGAGCCGCGTCTTATATTTATTAAAAGGGTAATTTTGGAATTTTATCACATTTTAATCATAATCCTTCAATCCAAATAGAATATTGATAACTTATCCTAGGATAACTAAAATTCTAATCAATGAATCCAAACATAAGATAAATAATTCAACTACTATAATCCTATCCTATCCTATCCTATCAATCTTATTTATCCTATCCTTCAAACCAAACATGCCCTAAGATGACTCGAGGTTGTTTTGAGCAAGAAATTTCATAAGTGGATGACTGGTATGCTGGAACGGAATGAGAATGTAATGGTCATTACTGTTTCCATTCCTAATTCCACGGTTGGTGTATTTTTTTTAGAAGGAACGACTAATCCCATGAGTATGAGTTTAGCCATTTATTTCCTCCCCCGGTATTAGCTAATCCTCATCTTCAGAAATGAATTTTATTATTATTATTATTATTATTATTATTATTATTATTATTAATGGTATAATAATTAATAATAATTATTATTTTTAATATTATTTTAATTACTATAGTATTTTCATATTATGATTAGTATAATAATACTCCCTCCGTCCCCCAAAAGTGTGGTCCAAAAATTTGATTATATGTGAGGTATAAAATATTAATTGGACCACACTTTTGGAGGACGGAGGGAGTAATTATTATTATTAAGATTAATATTATTATAATAATAATAATTAAAATAATAATAAATAATAATTATATTATACTAACTATTATTAAGCTTAATAATTTTTTATTATTAATATTATAATAATTATTAGTGTTAATATTATTATAATTATTATTATTAAGCTAATTATAATAAGTATGATAAAAACAATAAAACTAAAATAATATTTGTTATTAGTATTAGTATTGATATTAATTTTATTAAAATTATTAATAATAAACCAATTATAATAAGTACTCCCTTCGTCCACCAAAAATTCACATCAAAAATTGCAACACGAGTTTTATTATTAACTGTAAGAATAAAATCAGTTAAGAAATGACCATTCCATTCCTGATGTATACTCCCTAATAAGAGCACCCACAATGGGAGACCTACCTTTGGGTAGGTCTCCCAATATTTTAGAATACTTTATGCACTTTTTGTGGGACCTCAATGATTGAGAGACCGGTCTCTAAATCGGCCACAATGGGGTAGGTCTCTCACCCCGGTCTCTGACCTAGGTCTCTCATTATTTTAATTATTTTTTTAATTTTAAGTTTATATTTTTTAATAATAAAAATAATTATAATTAAAATACCATATTGTATTGAAATATTGGAAAATTACAATACAATAAAGAAAAATACATTAAATTTAAAATTAATGTAGAACTAGTTAAGTGGACCGAAACGTGTCCAAATTTCCTCAATCAAATCGATTTCAAGACGTTCATGGGCTCTCGCATCGTAAAGCTGCGCTTCTCTCTAGGCATATGCTCTAAAAGCAGGGGGTCCACCTTGGATTGTCGGTGCCCTATTAATATTTCGATCGCCCTCCGTGCTCTGTTCGGCTTCAAAGTGAGTCGATTGAACTCCTTCATCTTCAATGATCATGTTATGCATAATGATGCACGCATACATGATATCGCATAAATGTTCTCGAAACCACAAGCGTGCAGGCCCTTTTATAATTGCCCAACGAGATTGGAGAACGCCGAAAGCCCTTTCAACGTCCTTGTGTGCAGCTTCTTGCATCCGAGCGAACCGCTGTCTTTACGGCTCCGTTGGCTGTGGGAGTGTCTTTACGAATGTTGCCCAACGTGGATAGATGCCGTCAGCGAGATAGTAGCCCATTCTGTACTCGTTGCCATTTGCAACAAAATTGACCGTCGGCGCCCTCCCATGCAGGACGTCGTTGAAAACGTCGGACTGATTAAGCACGTTGATGTCATTGTTGGAGCCGGCGACACCGAAAAAAGCATGCCAAATCCATAAATCTTGAGAGGCCACCGCTTCAAGGATGAGTGTAGGATATCCCTTTCGTTGGGTTGTGTACGCACCTCTCCACTGGGTTGGACAATTTTTCCATGCTCAGTGCATATAGTCGATGCTACCAAGCATACCGGGGAACCCATGCTTCGTTTCGTGCATCGATACGAGTCTGGCCACGTCACTGCTCGTTGGCCTCCTTAAGTATTCATCACCGAAAGCGGATCTGATGGCCGCACAGAAATTCTTGAGAATCAATATGCCCGTTGACTCGCCCACGTGCAGATACTCGTCATACTGATCTGCTGATCCACCGTTTGCAAGCTGTCTCAAAGCGACAGTGCATTTAACATATAGATGGTGCCCCAATCTACCCGTTGGATCTGGGCGTTGTTGAAAAAAAGGTTCTCGAGCCTGCAATGTCTCCGCTATGCGTATGAACAAATTCTTGCTCATGCGAAACCGGCGGCGAAATACGGCTTCGCCCCACCTTGAATTTTCTGCAAAATAATCTTGAATGAAGCGGCCGGCAGCCCCCTCACGATCTCGATCAACGTACACCCTCATTGGAATGCTACTCGTTCCAGCTGCATGCTCTGGACGCCGTTTGCGTACTATTTCAACTGCTTGCTCAGCCAGCTCCAACGCCCTCTCCACACGCTCATTCTCCTCTTCACGATTGAATAAAGCTCCGGGCCAAGACATGATTGTAGATAAATTGAGAGATATAATGAATGTAGATTTATGAGTGAATGAAATAGAAGATGAGTGAAATAGAATAGAAAATGAGTGAAATGAATTGAAGTGAGATGTGGTATTTATAGGTAGAAAATGTGAAAAAAAAAATACATAAAATAGCCGTTGATAATATAAATTTTTTTTAATTATAACAGAAAAAAAAATAATAAAATAATAATTACCCCAGGTCGCAACTTCGGGCGCAAGCCCGACCTGGGGTGCGACCTGGTCGGTCGCCACAACGGGAGAGACCGGGGGAGAGGGGGCGGTCGATAGGGGCGGTCGCAGGGCCAGCGACCGGGCCCTTCGACCGCCGTTGTAGTTGCTCTAAGGGTAATGTTTCATTTGCTCCAAAATAAAAAAAAAAAGTTGTATTAAATTTTAGAATTTGAAAGTCGCGTCAAATTTGAAATTTGATGTAAAGATAGTGATTTCTGGTGCAATTAACGCTTAAAATGATGTTTAACGTGTAAGGACATTATTGCAGTTCTTGAAAGAGTTTTTTTTGTTAATTTTTTTTTTTCCTTTCGAGTTGGCAGTGTTTGGAAGAGTTGATAATTTTTTTTTTGTTTTTTTAAGGAAAGTGGTACTATATTATTGATCGCAATCGCATGGAATATGAAGATGACCCTCCACAACAGACGGAGGTTCATCCCAAACATACGCATTAGGAAAATTTTTTGAACTTCTAGCTAGTCTATGAGCCCCAATATTGACATCACGGCTTACATGTTTAACTTGAACACTCACAAACATATGAAGAAATAGCCGAAAAACTGTCGATAATAACTCCAAACTCAGAGTTATCTGCATTGTGAGAATACATTTCATCAACAACCAACTTGCTATCTGTTGTAACTTCAACTGGTCCAAGCCCTTTAGTTTAATCTAAGAAAGGACTTCGCGGACACCCATCACTTCTCCCTCCTCCACTCTTAGACAGCACGACATTGTCAAGAGCTAGCGAAGAACGCAGCATCGACTCCCCCTATCACCTTGCAGCACAATTCCGACCCCCCGTCTGGTTTGAGCTAGCGAAGAACGCAGCATCGACTCCACATCTAGTCCAACCCCTGTGCAAATCGTGCCACCCGCTACATATCCGCCAAATACTACCTCTAACTGGATTTCTATTATGACTCTGGGCCGATAACCACTCACACCGATAGATTGGCAATTTCATATTGGCGAAACTTCAATCCGGCCAAATGTACAATGCAATTGGCAGTAATTAAGTACTAATAACGAGATTAAGGTGTTATTATGATAATTATTGATTTCAATTCAAATTAATTAATTTTAAAAAAATTACTTAATCTTTAATTAAAATTAATTAACATAATTAAATTTTATTAAATATTAATTAATACAATAAAAAAATATGATGAACTGTACCAATCGTACTGTGTGATCCACACCACCATAGGAAAGTCCATCCCTTTCATATTTATGGGTAGATATGATGATAAGGCAATCGAATTTCTTCTCTCAAAGAAAAAAAAAAAAAAAGGCAATCGAATTTCTCATTCCATAAACACGAAAACATGATAAAGATCCGAATTTTGATTATTTGGTCCCCTCCCCCATAATCTTTCTTTCACCTTTGATCTCATTATCCTAACTTTTCGTCTTCTTCTTATTTTTATAATGTTTTTCAAAACTTTCTTGCACTTTAAATCATTTAATCTTTGAATTATGGAGAAGAACCTCAGAAAGTATGAACTATTATTTTGTACGTTTTAACCAAGATAGTTTGGTTGGACCCAAAAATCAATCATAATAATAACGGTAAATTCATTATTATATAATTATCCCGATCTTTAATAACTTTAAAATATCCTAATTTTTAAAATATCAATTTAGAACCTGACTTGTTTCAAATCTAAAATCGGATCAAAATCCGTCGACATAAAAATCATGCGGACCGTCGGAATTTATTTGTATGATTTCATCCAAATACTAAAATTATGCGGAAAATAATATACTCCCTCCGTTTTTTTATAAGTGTCCTATTGAGAAAAAATTTTTGTTCCTTTTTAAGTGTCCTATTGTGGAATTTGAGGTTAAAATAATAACAAAACTCCTATTTTACACTCACAATATTTATTGGAAAATGTAATTATTAGACTTTGAAAATAATAAATATGGGTATAAAAGTAATATCTCATGCTTCCTTGGTTTTTGTAATTTTTCTTAATAGGACACTTAAAACAAAACAGAGGGAGTATACAAGTAGAATTTTGGTGGTCCACATCTTTTATTAAGTCGCCATATCTTGATCCGATTTAAAATTTTGCATAGCCATAAAGGTCAACTACTAAATTGATATTTTTTTAAGTTGGGACATTTAGACAAAAATTATTAAATGTTAAATTATAATTTATTGGCTTCTGTAACATACTGCAAAATTAGTTACGCAAAAGTGAAGATTTACGTTTCTACTTCCAAAAAAAAAAAAAATTTACATTTCAAAGGTCAAGTGATTGATTTGCCAATTTATTCCACTTATTTGGAATATGTTATTAGATATTTTATCCCTCTATGCAATTTTCACATACTTTTTGAGTGGAATAGATTCCTAATCGTACTAAAAATCTTCCTCATCAGCATTGTCTTTCAAAGTGAAGGGAACATAATATGTTACCATGACCAAGATTGATTCCCTCTTCTTTTACTTTCATATTTGACCCTACAATCTCTTATCTTAGGAATCTAATTCATTTATTAAATTTTAAAATAAATCCCCATAAAATGATAATAATTAAAAATAATTCACAATATCTCCGTCAATGTTCATTGGATCTTGAACTTCACTTACCACTTTGGCCAAGACTTGACTATTTGAGTCGAATTTAGCTCAAGTGTTTGGAACTCAAGTTAATTATGTCTTGAAAAATAAACATAGTAATTAAGCTACTAGACAATCTTTGCTAAAAATTCTCATAGGTTTTAACTTATGTTCAAAATTAGCATATTTGATTGGATACGACATTAATTCACTTATTTTGAGCTTGCGAGTTGCGACATCAACCGAATTTGTCAGACCAATTAAAAATTTGGGTGCGGCCAGCTTAATCCTTAATTTATCAATCCTTAATTAACTCTTTCATCTTAGGATAAATTTTTATGGCTGCAGCATGCATCGGAATGCACAAGAGTGTGCCTCATTATCAACACATAACTCGAACGACATTTGTTGCGTTAAGGTATTTCTTGAAGGGCAAATTAAAACATAGGGGATTTTACACACAGCTCAATTAATCACGCACATTTGTGGGAATTACTTTTGATCAATCTCACTAGTTTGACTTGCTAAAGTTTCATGTCATCGTCTCCGTGCTTATATTCGAACATCAATTTTTTCCAGAAGTTTTAGTGATAAAAGGTAAAAGTTCCAACTCTATGAACAAGTAGTCGGAATGGTAATGTTTGTAGTAACAAAATCAATATGGTCAATAGAAGTAAAAAATTTTTAGTGAATAAAACTAAAATAAAAAAAAGTTAAGAATAAAATATGGCGATCCCAACCCCAGACAGGCCTCTGACTCCGTAGTAAGTACTTTTGAGTTTTGAATCTTTTGATTGCTTGTTTAGTAAATTAATTTGTGTTCTGTTTTTGCAGAAACCAACATTGCAGAAAAAGACAGAGTGCACACACTCTATCGTGCATTTCAAGATGATTTTCGTTAGAGATGTATAAGAATCAAATAATTTTGGTTCTGTTCGGTATTCGATTCGAATTTTTGATATTTGAATTCGAAATCAATACAAATACTTTTTTTGATTCGATTAATTATCAAATATGAATTCAAAACCATAATATT
The DNA here is from genome assembly GCA_031470985.1 of Agastache rugosa. Classification (NCBI taxonomy): domain Eukaryota; kingdom Viridiplantae; phylum Streptophyta; class Magnoliopsida; order Lamiales; family Lamiaceae; genus Agastache; species Agastache rugosa. Next base: position 33,200,572 of record CM062605.1, read on the forward strand.
TGATTCGGTATTCGGAAATATTCGATTATATATATATATTTGATATTCACAGATATATATGTGTGTGGGTATATATATATATATATATATATATATATATATATATATATATATATGGGAGCGGATCTGGTAAGAACACATCTTATATGGGAACGTAAGAACAGTGCATTTTATTACATCGGAGATGCATAAAATGCATAAATATTTAAATGCATAAACTACAAATTATATGTACGGTTAAATCTGGATCGTAGATCAACAAGAATCAAGGGTCCAGATTTGTTCTTATTTCTCACCTAAGAAAGTGTTCTTATTTGATCCGCGCTCTATATATATATATGGTGTGGATCTGGTGAGAACCACTCCTTATATGAGAACTAGGAACTAATCATGACCACTCATTTGTAAAGAATGTGTAGCTAGATTTAAATCTCAAAATTTGACGAGGATTAAAAAATAAGAGGGGAAGGGCTATTTTGGAAACCCATCTATCTCATTCCCAACTCTTGTTCATCTCTCTTCCTGCCTCTCTCATCCATTTCTCTCATCACCACCACCATTACCGTTGTTGCTGCCACCACAGTTGGATATCGTCTCTCTCTCTCTCTTTCTACGGGAGAAATCACACTAGACAAAGCTTAGTATTCATTTTTTTGTTTGTTTTTTCTCATTCAACAATTTCTTCGCAGACATTGATTTCATACTAATCTCCATCTTAATTTGTTCAACCTTTTGTTAAAGATTTGAAAATTTCTCCCTTTCACTATTTCAAAATTCATCTCAGCGATTTTTTTTTTCCTAATTGAAGATTTACTGGTTTTACTTTATCTTCCCCAATAACACTTATCATATTTTTGGGGGAAAAAGATCGGTTTGGATTAGATATATTTACATAGTAATTAGTGCAGTGGTCGTCAAAATTCGAATAGTGATCTCATTCATGGACGCGTGGCTGGATTCATGTAATACCATGACTATTGCATCCTTAGTTATTCCAACAAAACTGGTTCTTAGCAAATTAAACTAAGAGGTTAATTTAATGGCACATAAATTATGAAAACTTTTATAATGGATTTTGCGAAACTTATTAAATTTTCTGAGCAGATTAGTGGTGTGCATTATGTTATTAATATTAATGCATTACGTTAATATTATTTATGCATTATAAGTTGATGTTTTATTGTATCAAAAAGCACACAATGTGTCACACCCCAATTCTAGAATAAAGATAAATATCGGGGAATGACTAGAGATTAAGAATAAGAAAGAGAAAATAACGGCTAAACTTCAACGAGATTGAAGATCAGACTTCAAACAAGCAACTATTATATTTACAATGATATCCGTTCAAAAGCATACAGGATCGAAGTCCTAGTTTGTATCCGAAATAGAAAGGCTGACACTATTATATACATCAAAAGCACCCAACCTAAAAGTCTCATTATGAGAATAAGTAAAGCTCAAGAGTTAAGAAGTTCAAAAGTCGACATATCGACTAAGTTCAAAAACTCAGCTACCGGAAACAACATCAGACATTGGGACCCTAGCCTCAGTTTCGCGCTCCTGCACCTGCTCCTCGACCTGAAAATATTTGGAAAAAGTTTGGGTTGAGTACTATTGTACTCAGTGGATAATTCATTTCATATAATTTATAAAACATAAATACAACATATCCACAACGACCAATGACACTTAGAAGATTTTAAAACAAAACCACTTCCAAGTTCATTAAACATTTTCTCATACTTGGCATGCCACTTGTCACGTTCCTGTGTTACTCTTAAGACTGGGTGAACCTCGAGCCGAAGCTCCAAGAGTTCTTTAAACTGTGTCAAGTACACAATGGGGATCAACCATTGCAATACATGACTCTGGGGTGTACACAACACTCATCAAATGTGTTAGATTATCCGAGTGCCTCGATCGATAACATAAGAGCTTTAAACACACGGAGCGTACATAAAACACTTCATCATGGATAGCATTTATCATTTTATAATACCAGAACTTAATAATTCAACATACATTTAGAAAGAAAAACCCACCTGTAGAGAATAGTTCCGAAGTATATCTGAATCTCAGTGATGGAACTACTGTACTTCTCCCAACGGACCTACAAAACGAGCTCTAACTTAGTTTTATTTTCCCAAATCTAAGCCTTTTATAAATCTGATCTTTAACTTCTACATTCACTACTCCCGGGTTTTAAACTTGTTTCTTTTTAAAAAAAGAACTAAACTCGGGCTTCGGGCACTAACATGCCCTATGCTTGGCTTTTAGTAAACTCATTTTGGAAGCTGCACTCAACATACAACAAGTACACCATGTACTCTTAATTTCTGAAACTCAATAATCATTTACCAACTTATAAAAAGAAGCAAACTCAGCTTCTAGTATATATATATTGCCACGTAATCACCCTCTTGAGCTCATAACAGCATATACATTTTTCAATTTTTTAACACAACAACCAAACTCAGCTTCTAGTATATATATATGAGCTTACTCCTTTACAATTAAGGATTTGTTTCTTCGTATACTTATCATTATAGCTTAGTAAAATCATGGCATAAAGTTATACACTTCAACGACTCATATACAACTACATTTTCAGATTTTTAACTCACTCTAATACTATTAATTAGTCCATAAAAGTTCATGCACTTTATCAAAGAAAACACATGTATTTCCACAAAAAAATTTCCTGCAGAACCCTAACTTCTCACAACCTCCAGTTCCCGAACAATATGAACCAGGGGTCGTGCCATATATATTTAGAAAGCTACAAGAGTCTACTTTCCAGTCCAATTTACAGATCATAAAAATATTAAACGAGTAAAACGTTATTGCATTTTGAGTGTCAGCTGCCCAAGCTGGCAGCATGCTGAAACTTGCGAAAATTATGATTTATTTCTAAAACTTTACATTTTTCTTCCTCATCCCAACAAAACACACGTGAATACACCCAAATTTCACATATTTCCTCCATTCTAATCATATCATATATACTAACTTAGGGGTTAACAATAAGATACAACCAAGTTCATAATTACAAAACAAATATACATACTTATATAATGTTTATTATTAAGCTTATGTATTTCCCTTTTATTCTATATCAATTCATTGCAACAATCTCAACAAGTCATATATATAGATATTTACCACAAATTCCTGCAAAACTTTCATCGAAATTTAATTCGTTTTATTTTAGACATTTCTTCAAACAGTTGGCAGACATATGTATATATATACAGAAAATCAGTTTTCTTTTCATCTTTTTCACCTAACTTGCTATCAATCTCAACATGGATATATATACACATATACACAACGATATAGCATCAAAATGATCACCAAATTCGAATTAAATTGACCCCAAAATGCAACTCAAACCATCTAACATCATAAAGAACGCTCAAGTTTTATTCTTTCAAATTTCAAATTAAAAATCCCTATCTTAACTAATCTAAACTCTGGAAATTGAAAGAAAAAGATAAGGGAATTCACTAAACCTTACAGAAGTTCTCTTCTTCTTCTTCTTCTCAATCGACTTTCTCTGTCTCTCTTTCTACTGTCGTTTCTTTCTTCTTTCTATACTCCTGGTTCTCTATTTTTTTGTTTAGTTTACTTTCTTTTTAATTGAGAGTTTGCTGAGAACAAAAAAATGGCTGTTTTATTATTTAAGAATGCTGACTAATGGTGGAGGAAAGGATGAGGTGTAAGTTTTATAAGACATGCAATATAATGTATTTATCCTAACATTTTAAAGCTAATAAAAATATTTAAAAACAAATCCTTCACATGTGTTGAATCAAAACACCACCCACGGACACACACGTAAATACAAATTATGTATACATATATATATTGATACACATCAGATTTTTCATTCTTTTTTTTTATTCAACCACATTCATTTTGCAATTAATTTATTCTAGAGCACAAATAATTATTTAACTACACAACTTAATAAAATACATTTATTTAAATCACAAGTAGTCAAATAATTATGTATCACTTTAGATTTTAAGTAAATAAAATCATATACCATATACTTAATTAATTTAATCATTTATAAAGTTCTTCTTAACAAATAAATTGGTAAAAACCTTGCTGGAATTAAAAGATTTTTTTTTCCGGGAGGTGAATTGCTAAATCTTAGTGCTACAAAATATTTTCTCTAATTTAAACGGACTAATACGAGGGCTCTGGGATATCATACAATGTAATGCATAAATATAAACAACGTAATGCACAAATAACATATATGTAATGCATTAATTGTGGTGATAGATCTTTTGTGCATCTACAGTTTTATATTAATGCATCACGTAAATCGTGTTAATGCATCATAAAAATATGACAAGAACATCAAGTAATAAATACTAATATGTGTTTAGTCGTTTTGTGCTACGTTTTTATGTTGTTTTTTAGTCGTGTTTTCGTGTGTTTTTGCATGTTTTCCGTCCTTTATTTCTCGTTTTTGGCTAACTTTGGTTGTTTGTGGTGTGGTTGATGGTGGTTGTAGGTTTTGAAGAATTAAAAGGAGGAAGTAGTGGAAAAGGGATGGATTGTGCACAAGAAAGAAGCAGGCGTTAGGCGTGAAGGAAGCAGCAACCAGCGGTCGCTGTCTTTGGGAGGCCGCTGAGTTTGAGCGGTCGCTCAGATCCAGCGGTCGCTGGAAGTGATTTCGCAGAAGTGAATCCCAGCGAGCGCTGGAATTATGTAACGGTTGTGCGCGTTTAAATATCTCAGCTAGGGTTTAATTTCAGACATTCCGGATTCTTTTTTGTTTTTTTAGGGACGGCTTTTGGACGATTTTTACAATTATTTTTCATACTTCTCTTATTTTTCTTTTTGGTGGTTACAAGAACAAGATCGTGGATTTCGATTGTGATCTTCATCACAAGTATTGTAAGGATTGATTGTTTTATCTATTTTCTTACGGTTAATTTGATGAATTCTTCTCGTAAATCTTCGATGTCTTGCTCTATGGATAGCTAATTTTCTATTTTAGGGTTTAGATATTAGATTTAATTACAATCCTTGCTTGATGTGTGTGAATTCTTTGTTGATTGAATTGTTGCATTTATATATATTGTTAGGTAGTGGATGAGATCGATAGATGAATCTACTGCCCGATCACAATTCTTTCAATAATTAGATTGTCTGGAAACGTATTTTTAATCGTTAGTCTTAATCGTATAATTTAGTCTTAAAGGTTTAACGGATTGAAACGAGAGTTATTGATGTTGACCTTTTGTTGAAGTGGATTATGCGAATTGATTAATTGAATTAACTTATGTCGAGCTTGGTGAGAAATTAAAGAGAAGAATCTAAGCCCTAATACCTTTTCCTCGTGTTTATCTCTTTTACTATCTTTCGTCATTTATTTGCTACATTGAATTTGCTCTTTTATTTAGTTCTTTGTTCTCAAATCATTGGTTTAGAATGTTTAGGATCGTTTTAATTTCTGTGTAAGTAATACTAGGAGTATTTGCCCTGTTTAGCCTTCCTTGTGAATACGACTTGGGTTAGCTTGATGCCCTACATTGACCTCGTTCTCTTGCGAGTCAAGTCCAGGTGTTTAGAGTTGAAACAAAATTTGGCGCCGTTGTCGGGGAAGGCTTTAGGCGAATTATTTCTTAGTGTTACTTTTATTTTTCGTATTTTTTTGTATTTTTTTATTTATTTATTGTTTATTTATTTCTTCATCATGTGCGCGTGATTCTTTTGTGTTTTGTGTTTGTGTATGGAAGGTAGACGAAGTCTCAATAGGAGATTGGCTCCCGTATTTGATAACATACACAGGTCAGAAGGATTAGTGTTACCCAGTTTGGAGGAAGAAGAATCAAGTGAAAATCACTCCTCGAGTGACGAGTCTCAGATTCCGGAGATGGCTGTTCCAAATAATGTCAGAAATATGCGGGATTTTGCTCGCCCGGTGATTGGGGCCGCAACTTCTTGTATCGTCTTAGGAGAGGCAGCAAGGAACTATGAGTTGAAGAATATTCACTTCAACCAGTTACCATCTTTCTATGGAATGCCCGCAGAAGATGCTTTGAACTTCATCAGAGAGTTCTACTCAGTGGTTCAGACCTTTCCTTTACAAGGTCTGAACGAGGATCAATTGAAGATGAGGTGCTTTCCATACACTTTGAAAGATAGAGCCAAGACATGGTTCATGTCTCTTCCGCCGAACTCGTTGGAAAATTGGGGTGCAGTCTACGAGAGGTTTATGGCTAAATATTACTCAAATCAGAAGACTCGGAACTTGAGGGCTCAGATAGTCACATTTGCTCAATCTTCGGGTGAATCATTTCACGAAGCTTGGGACAGTTTCAGGAGTTTGCAACAGCAGTGTCCGCATCATCACTTGCCGGCAGAATTGTTAAACCAATTTTTCTATGATGGTTTATCACAGACCTTTCAGTATATGGTTGACAATGCCGCTGGAGGGGATATTGGCAATCACACAGCTGAGGATGTCTCTAACATTTTTGAGATGATGGCTACTACTTCCCAACAAAAGAGTGTCAGAGAAAAGCGTGCTTCTGTGAACGAAGCAAATCCTAGTTATGATGTGACTAAGCAATTGGCTGAATTAACTAGGAAAGTGGAGTTATTAAGGCCATTCGAGGGGGTACCTTAGCAAGTTATGTCGGCTGAAACTTGTGGAATTTGTGGTGAGTATGGCCATGGGACCAATATTTTCCAGAGGACGATTGAGCCTAGTTTTGATGAAGATGCACAGTTTCTCGATCCACATGAACATGTTTTTGCTATGCAAGGATATCAACCTCGACAGCAGAACAATCCGTTCTCACATACGTATAATCCTGGGTGGAGAAATCATCCCAATCTTTCTTGGAAACAACCCCAGCAGCCTCAACAGCCTATGCAAGCAAGAGCAGGACAAGCTCCACTGTATATGCAGCAAGCACAACAACAGACAATTTTGCCCCGACAACAACAATACCAAACTCAGCAGACTCAACCTCCCAAGCCGTCTTTGCAAGATACATTGCAGGCGTTTATCCAGTCCAGTCAGCAAAGGTTTGAGTCGGTGGAGGCTTCAATAAAGCGAGTTAAGATTCAAGTGGGCCAATTGGCCAGTACTGTGGGTGAATTGGTGAAACAAAACCAAGGAGAGAAGTTGCCAAGTCAACCCGAGCAAGCGCGTGCCGTTACTATTCTAAGAAGTGACAAGATGATTGACAAGAAGAGAAGAGTTCGTCTCTTGAGAAGGATGAGGCTGTGTAGAAAGAAGTTAAAGGCAAGGAACATGTGCTTCACAAGGCTGAGAATCCTTATACTCCTCCGATACCATATCCGAGTAGATTGAGGAATGTGAAGCAAGATCAGCAGTTCCAAGAGTTTTATAAGCTCTTGTCAAAAGTCAACGTCAACCTTCCTCTTCTTGATGTGATCAGAAATGTGCCAGCTTATGTGAAGTTCTTCAAAGAGTTGGCATCTATAAAGAGGAAGTTTGGAGAAGACGAGAAGATAGTGGTGTCCGAAGTAACAAGTACAATCTTGCAGCACCCACTACCACCAAAGCTCGGTGATCCAGATAGCTTTACTATTAAAATCGCTTTGTGTTGGTCTCAAGACGGATTCCTTGGTGTAGAGGGAGGGGGAGTGAATACACCAAGGTTTAAAAACTTTTCCAATTAAAAACTCTTTTGAGTGAGCTGGTTGTGTCCGATCCAGCTGGAAGGCAGCTTGATCGACACAGCTGGCTGTGTGCGGAATGTGGTGGATTTGGAAAGTCCGTCTGTTACTTCAAATATATTGCAAAGCTCTGTTTCTCTTTTCAGTTAGTCAGTTTATGCAACTTGAAATGAGATCATGATGAGTTAGCTGAATGCATAAATAAAGCAGTAAAGAACAAAGCAATTTTAACGTGGTTCGGAGTAACACCTCCTACGTCCACGACCAGATTCACTGGTAATTCACTACCCCTTGGTTTCCAAGTACCAAGCAACTTCACAACTCGAACCTGAGTTGTGTTCCAACAGTTTACGGGCACTGTCAAGCCTACACCTTTAAGTTTGCGGGTACTAAAAAAACCTGACTTACAGTTTCCGGGTACTGTAAAACCTGACCACTCGAATTACACTCTTCGAGCAGGCGTACCTTTACCTAACCTTTCTGGGTTTGGGTTTGGGTAAGGGTTTTCCAACTATGAACGAGTTCTTACAATGAAGAACAAGGAGAATGATGAACTCGTTCAAACTAGGCTTAAGATATTTCTATTCTAATCTATTCTGCCTATGACTGAATATGTGAACAACTAAGAACACGGTGGTATTTGGGTGTTCTTGAAAGATTTGGCTTTGAAGATCGTTGTTCATTTTTCTGTTTGCTCTTTTATTTCTTCAGTCGTCTCGCCAGCCTCTCCAGCCTTCAATGGTGAGGAGATATATATAGGTGGAGATTCAAACTAGCCGTTGGAAGAGAGCCGTTTGAATCTTACCTACTCTCATTAACTTCTGGCCTTTAACCTACGAAGTAGGTCTGCATCTGCAGAAGCTATTTCTTCTGTGATTTGACCGCTTCAGAAAAGATATTCTGACATCGGGATCTTGTCTTGGAGAAGGTCTTCGTCTTCGAGTTGCTAAGCGTCTTGGACTCTGCTGTGTCTCGACTCTGAGCTGTGTCTTAGACCTATGCTGTATCATTAACTTGAGCTGTGTCGTCAACCTGAGATGTGTCATTAACCTGAGCTGTGTCTTAGACCTGAGCTGTGTCATTGACACTAAGCTGGGTCTTTTACACTGAGCTGGGTCTTTGACACTGAGCTGGGTTTCCGTCACTGAGCTGGGTCTTGATACTGCTGGGTCTTTGACTCTGCTTGGTCTGCTCTACTGAATTCCTCAGTTGTGTCCGCTTAGCTGTGTCTTCTGCTGTCTTCTGCGACTCTACCTGTAAACTTAGAAACTCTATAAGCTCAAACAGGTGAGCTGAAAAATGCTTATGCTTGTGCAATCATCTACTCGGTTGGGGTCAGCTGGGTTTTGGTATCAAATCAAAACTCTATTAATTTTTCCAACAATTTCTCCCTTTTTGATGATGCCAAAACCTAACTTAGAAAAACAATTTACTTCCCCCTTAACAGGAAACAGGGTTTCAAAAAGAAATAAACATTCATAGCGGATAATCAAATTCAGAGCCTGGACAAAGAGAGATTGTCTTCAGGTTGATTTTGATAAAACGAACTTTTCATTAATACGAAATTTTACAACTTTTAGAATTACAAAAGTTCAAAAGAAAAGATTCCCAGTTGGCTGGGTCTTCAGCTGTGCTACTTCCTCTGTTCGTCCATTTGATGGTCAGTCTTGAGACCATATATTTGAAGATGAATTCTTCCAAGTTCCTCCATTCATCTTGATTTTTAGACTTGGAGATTCCTCTTTCGCCAGCCCAGTGATGAACTTCTTTGATAATCTGAGCCTTGTCGGGAAGGTTCGTTCCAGCTAGAGTGGGAGGCTTCAATTGCTTGACTTTTGGAGCTTTTAGCTGGATGTCGTTTCTCTTGGCAGCTAGGGGTAATGATCTTGCCATCATTGGATCTTCTTCATGAAGTTCGAGCAAGTATTCTTTGAACGCAGTTTCATGATCCATACCTTTGTATTGATTCAAGTAGTAGAATTCTTTGATGAATTCTATTTTGCATTGTTCCCAATTTTTATTGATTGCATCTGGGTTCCTCTTGTCAGATCTTGGAATGCTTGAAGCTGCTTGTTTCTTCCTAGCTTGCCTGTAGCATAGCCTTTTCTTCTTCTGCTTTTTCTCAGCAGGCTTGAGCGATTCAGCTTTCTTCTTAATAACCTTGTCCAGCTCCTGCATCTCTCTTCTTTGCTCGTTGTAAAAGTTATACAGCCAGTGATAGTCCTTGTATTCTTCTGGCTTATGTCCACAAGCTTTGGCAAGAGCGACCATTTTCTCTCTCCATGTCTCTTTGACTGCTGCAATTGGCTCAGTTGGCTCTTCCTCATCCAGCTCTTTAGCAAAGTCATCGATTTCCGACTGATTTGGCTGGACAGGTTCCCCCTGAGCTGCAGCTTTCCTCTCCATTGTTTTTTCAGCTTCATTTTTTTCTTTCCCCTTTTTGGCATTATCAATAAGGGAGGCAGAGAGGTTAGTGATTGTTGCGTTGAGCTTGGCAAGAGCAGCTTCAACATCTGCGATCTTGGCTGAGTTGTCAGCTGTGGTGATGTTCAGCTGAGCATTGCTGCTGCTTCCAGCTCTGAACTGAGCATCCAAATCCTTATATAGGTTGAAAAGTTGGCGGATGTCAGAGCTATTGGATGGAGTGGACTTCTTGATGCTTTCCAGCTAGCTTGAAAGATTTGCTATGTCGTTGACCAGTGGAGCTTGAAGTCTTATTACAATCTCAGGAACTCTCTTATCTAAATGATTTCTGAGTTCGAGATCTTGAGAAACAAGAGACTGCTTGAGATTCCTGTTGGTGTCCTCATCAAGGGTGTAGATGGACTTCTGCATTTCATCGATAGTCCGCCCTTGAGTTTCTGCCTGCATTTCAATAGCTGTACACCGAAGAAGAATGTTAGCTTGATTTTTCATGCTTTCCATTAAAAAAACCCTTTCTACGTATTCCTGGATTTTCTTTTGAAGAACCGGAGAAAATTCAGAGTCGGGCTCTGTTTGGGTTCCGGATTCAGCATGAATGGGTTTGTCTGCCTCGAACTCGACCAGTTCGCGAGTGTCATCGGCAATTAGACTTGGTGGGGCTGCTGCCTCTAGTTCAACTGTTGCATCAGCTATTTATTCAATGATCATTACCTCAGCTGTGTTATCTGGTACAGCATCCTTGGTAATCTCAGTTGAGACTTCTTTGGATATGTTAACTCCAGAAGGTGTTTCTCATTCCGCTGCTGTAAGAAGCTTGTTGGTTGACTCCCAGACGTCTGCTGGGTGCGGCTTGGGATACTACTGAGATACTTCAATGATATCTCTAATGAGATCATCTTGATGCAGGTATGCATCCTCCAAACTTCCAAAGCCAAAAGTGTGCTGGAGGCGTGCTTCATCCGTCTTCAACTTCTCGTAGGAGAAGGTCTCTATCAGCTGCTCATTCTGGTACCAAGTTGCCATCTTGGTGGCCAGATAGAACTTGAGATCTCCAACTTTGACGAGGGCTATGGGCAGATGGGCCAGAATTAAATACTGAGTTAGAACACTCTTGATCCCTGCAATTCGTAATTCCTCGTACATAGCTTCCATGAAGGCTGAGCCAGTAGAGTTGAGTGATGGAGAGGCAGTAGAATCACTCTCCTATGATTCAGTGGAGATTTGAGGAATTGGATCAATTGGGTTCACAGTAGGCTGTGAAGAAGCATCAGCCAACTGTGTGGGAGATTGAATTTTGGGTGATGGCTGTTTTTGGGGTGAGCTGAGATTGATGGAAGAGGGTTCAACTTGGGTGTCAGCTGGCTGTGAAGGAGCTTCAGCCAGTTGAATATCTGTCTGCTCTCTTACAGGAGATGGCTCTTTGGTTGGAGAGTTGGGTGTGGGAGAAGGTTGTTTGGTCGGTGAGCTGTGAGGCGGTGAGGGCTGGGGTGAGCTGGGATGAACAGGAATATCGCCAAGTACTTGGGCGATAACCTGGGTCGGGGAGGGTGGAAGAAATGTATGACTCCTTGGATTATCCAGCTCGTCCTCTGAGCTGGATGACGATCCATCATTCAATCCCATATCAGCCAGGATGTTTGATCCGAATTGATTGAAAGCTGATACTTGCTGTGGGGAGAGAATCACCATTGCTTGACTAAGCTTGCTTGGTGAGATTGTTGGAGTAGCCTCTGAAGATTCCTGAGACTGTGGAAAGACAATTGTTTTCTTCTTCTTTTCAGCTGGGCCTTCAGCTGGTTTGAGGTCAGATGTCTTCCTTTTTCTCTGTTTCTTCTCAGCTGGAACTTCTGCCTCTATTTCTTCCAGTTGCTTCTTGCCTTTGCTCAAAGCAGGCTGTTTCCTCAGGAGATCATTGATTTGACTAATTCTCTGGAAGAGAATCTTCATTTCTGGAAACGGTTCTGAATCAGCCCACTTTACTGTGTGCCCTTTCACAGCTTGCTCTATCAAGAATGAAATCTTAGAGCATAGATACAGGGGCTCTGAGCTTGAATATGTCGTCCTGGTGGAGTCGAACTTGATCTTCTCTGACTCATTGACCAGTCGGTTGAGTAAGAAATCAAACCAGTTGACATTTGCGCCTTTGATCATGGCAATCATTGGTTTGAGCTTTGGAATACTGATCTCTCCTTGAGATCCAGCTATCCCAAGAATACACTTCTGCTTGATATCCAGCAGCAGCCTGTACTTTGGCTTGAGTAGGAGCTTTGACATGCTCGCTCTGTACGGCTCTGGGGAGATAATCATCTCTTGATTGAGGAATTCATCCACTTCCTCACGGCTGTAGTCGTCTGGTATGAAATCTCCTTTGCTGGGCAGATTGAACACTTTTCGCATCATTCTATTGAGCTTGATGTTAACGGTTGCTGATTCAAACTTTCCGTATGTGTCTTTGACGATCATATCGAATGACGATGAGTATAAGCCGTCTTCGTCAATGATGTTGAGGTAGAAGAAAGCAGCATCTCTCTTCAGCATAAGTTTGGGCATGGAGGTTGCCCACAGCAAGAGACCGGAGTCTGCGACGAGATCCACCATCTCTTTGAGTTCTGAGATATGAAGGTTGGTGGTGGAAAGACAACTTTCAAATGACACATTTGTCATAAGAGCTTCGAACTGGTTCATCCCTGCAGTTGATTTCTTAGGTGCCATTTCTGCAATCTATTGATTTTGATCGTGAAAAGAACTTGCAGAAAATAGATAGAGGTTTTGAAGATTTGAAATTCGCAGAGATAAAGATAGAAAAATTCTGCGTATCTTTTCCATATATATCAACTGCCATAATGGATCAACGGTTGAGATTGAAACAATTGATATTCTGATCAACGACTGGGAGAGATTCACTCATCACATTTTGTTGTCGTGTTTACGGCGAGTGAATTACAACCGCGCGTGAGGCAGTTCAAACGTTTGACGTTCTGCCTCGATCGTACAGTGCTACAGTACTCTGCACTTTATAATTAATGCGATGGGAAAGGAAACTTATCAAGCAATTTAACTAAGGAACATATGTCCGCTTAAAATATGAAGTCAAGCAAGGGAACGTCGGTCTTTTCCTTTGCTTGACTGAGTTTTCTCCTCAGCTGAGTATCTGGAGATTAACTTGATTTTCCTTCAGCTAAGTTCCCTTGAGCCCTACGACTGACGTCCAGCTGAGCTTGATTTCCCCCTCAGCTGGGTAATCCTTCTTGATTTTGCTGACTCTTTCCAGCTTTGTAGAGTTCCCCCTTGAATTGATAAATTCATTTTAAAATCCTTGGGGTTTCCGCTGAGTTAGTCCAGCCGTGTCTGATTCCTTCTTGATGAAACACGGTGATCCAGCTGAGTATTTCCTGCTGGATGCTCTTTCTGATAATTCTGCTAGACTGGGAGGATATCAAATATTGATACCAATTGTTGGTGAATCTGCTGAACTGAGTTCCTCCTCAGCTAGATTCATCTTCTTGATTCTGCGATCCACAATTGATCCAGCTTTGTTTGATATCCAGAGGATGACCTTTGATAGTTCAGCTGGATTTCTCTCTTGATTCTCCATTTGAATATTCTGCTGGATTGACTTTGCCCTCAGCTGTTACCACAGCTGTGTCAATTTCCAGCTTGGTGGAGTTCCCTCTGAATTTCATAGTAGGTGGATATCTTTTCTCAGCTGCTTCCTACTTGAGCCAGTGATTTTCTCAACAATTACATTCATCTGTCAACTTGATCTCTGATCTTGAGAAGACAGTCAGCTGTTCCATGATCAGCTGAGTTCACTGCTACTTTGCGGGGTATAATCTTCGATTTCCTGTTCTTTGCAATACATTCCTGGGACCAGTACGCTTGACATATTCTTTGAAGAGCTTTGAGGTGAGTCATGAGCTTTGATCACCAGCTGTCCTTCTTTCACAGCAAGCTTGATGACATCCTCAATTTCGTATGTCTCTCCTTGACCTGTTATCACTCATTCGGCACCCAGTTGTGATTGGGTCTGACTTTGTTGTTGAGGGTTCCATTGATAACCCAGATTTGTCCTTATCTTTTTGAGTGATACTTCTGGTTGGTCCTTCAAAGGGTCCTTTCTCCTTTGGACCTTGTTGACTCCATTTTGATGAGGTCCATTTCATAGCTGGAGTCTGTCAGCTTGATATCTAGCTTGATATCCCATCTACTGGAATCTTGATGTGAAGCTCGGTTGATTTTCAGCTTTATAACCAGCTGAGATCCTTCTCAGCTATCTTTTTAGTTGACCTTGATGTCTGTGCTGGATGACATTCTGTCTTTGATTTTGATCCCAGTCAGCTAGATTTATCTGGTACCTTTGAGCTCTGTGATCAGCTGGGAGTTGCTGTTTTTCTTGGGCTTAGAGTTGCCGAGCAGTTTTCTTCTTTGATAGGACTGAGCTTGGAGAGCTGGCTTGATTATGTACGACCTCTTTGGTACATCCTTGGCCTGGTTCCAACTGTGTTTGCATTGGCTGGAGCCATTCGTTGATCTGATTCAGCTTTGGCCATCTTCAGCTTCTTGATCAGCTGTGTTTTCTCATCTTCAAGCTCCTGATCATTCATTTATCTACTTGACTTTCAGATTTTATGATGATGATGGGTCCGTCAGTGATAACATCCCACATCATGTCGTGACGCGCGCTCAGAATGCTTTTGAGTTGGAACTTCCATATCTGATAATCATCGACAGAGAATGTCGGAAGTTTCCTGCACAAGGAAGATTCCATGACAGTATGCAATATAATGATTTTAAAAAGATTTTGAAACTTTGAAGGATCTGTTCAGGTGACCACTATCAGCAAAGAAGCTGACTTGACACAGATACAGTGATCTTTTGAACCACTGCTCTGATACCAATTGTTGGTCCCAAGACGGATTCCTTGGTGTAGAGGGGGGGTGAATACACCAAGGTTTAAAAACTTTTCCAATTAAAAACTCTTTTGAGTGAGCTGGTTGTGTCCGATCCAGCTGGAAGACAGCTTGATCGACACAGCTGGCTGTGTGCGGAATATGGTGGATTTGGAAAGTCCGTGTGTTACTTCAAATATATTGCAAAGCTCTGTTTCTCTTTTCAGTTAGTCAGTTTATGCAACTTGAAATGGGATCATGATGAGTTAGCTGAATGCATAAATAAAGCGGTAAAGAACAAAGCAATTTTAACGTGGTTCGGAGTAACACCTCCTACGTCCACGACCAGATTCACTGGTAATTCACTACCACTTGGTTTCCAAGTACCAAACAACTTCACAACTCTAACCTGAGTTGTGTTCCAACAGTTTACGGGCTTTGTCAAGCTTACACCTTTCAGTTTGTGGGTACTGAAAAAACCTGACTTACAGTTTCCGGGTACAGTAAAACCTGACCACTCGAATTATACTCTTCGAGCAGGCTTACCTTGACCTAACCTTTCTATGTTTGGGTTTGGGTAAGGGTTTTCCAACTATGAACGAGTTCTTACAATGAAGAACAAGGAGAATGATGAACTCGTTCAAACTAGGCTTAAGATATTTCTATTCTAATCTATTCTGCCTATGACTGAATATGTGAACAACTAAGAACACAGCTGACTGGCTGGGTGTTCTTGAAAGATTTGGCTTTGAAGATCGTTGTTCATTTTTCTGTTTGCTCTTTTATTTCTTCAGTCGTCTCGCCAGCCTCTCCAGCCTTCAATGGTGAGGATATATATATAGGTGGAGATTCAAACTAGCCGTTGGAAGAGAGCCGTTTGAATCTTACCTATTCTCATTGACTTCTGGCCTTTAATCTACGAAGTAGGTCTGCATCTGCAGAAGCTATTTCTTCTGTGATTTGATCGCTTCAGACAAGATATTCTGACATCGGGATCTTGTCTTGGAGAAGGTCTTCGTCTTCAAGCTGCTAAGTGTCTCTGCTGTGTCTTCAGCGTCTTGGACTCTGCTGCGTCTCGACTCTGAGCTGTGTCTTAGACCTGTGTTGTATCATTAACCTGAGTTGTGTCTTCAACCTGAGATGTGTCATTAACCTGAGCTGTGTCTTAGACCTGAGCTGTGTCATTGACACTAAGCTGGGTCTTTTATACTGAGTTGGGTCTTTGACACTGAGTTGGGTTTCCGTCACCGAGCTGGGTCTTGATACTGCTGGGTCTGCTCTGCTGAATTTCTCAGCTGTGTCCGCTTAGCTGTGTCTTCTGCTATGTCTTCTGCTGTCTTCAGCGACTCTACCTGTAAACTTAGAAATTCTATAAGCTCAAACAGGTGAGCTGAAAAACGCTTAGGCTTGTGCAATCATCTACTCAGTTGGGGTCAGCTGGGTTTTGGTATCAAATCAAAACTCTAT
Source organism: Agastache rugosa (assembly GCA_031470985.1). Lineage (NCBI taxonomy): Eukaryota > Viridiplantae > Streptophyta > Magnoliopsida > Lamiales > Lamiaceae > Agastache > Agastache rugosa. The sequence continues at coordinate 33,217,029 of CM062605.1, forward strand.
TAATTTTCCCAACACTTTGGGTAACAGTAAAGAAGCATGTGGCATGTTAGATTTGGGGGCAGGGATAAATTTGATACCTTACTCTATATTTAAGCAATTAGAGTTAGGAGATTTGAAACCCACGATAATGTGTTTGCAACTTGCGGATAGGTCTGTTCGATATCCTAATGGAATTATCGAAGATATTCTTGTGAAAGTTGGTGGGTTAATCATCCCTGTTGATTTTGTTGTCCTTGATGTGGGAAATGTGCAAGAGACAGGGAAAGAGCATACATTTCTATTGGGTAGACCATTTATGGCTACTACTAATACTTTTATTGATGTGAAGAGTGGAACCTTGACAATGTCTGTTTTAGGTGAAACTGTATCATTCTCTGTGCATGGCAATAGGGCTATACCTGTTTCTTCTTTGATTTATAATTGTTCTTTTTTAGATACTATTGATGCCTTGGCCGAGAAAGTTTTTGTGCAGGAAGTCAGTTCTGAAAGCAGGTTTGAGGAACTAGAAGAAGAAGAGATGGACTTTCTGTTAGAAGAAAGCATTGGTATGATGGAAATCTTGGTAATTGAAGGTGAAGAACAGAAAATGGCAATCAAACTTGAGCTCAAGCAGCTACCTAAGCACCTCAAGTATGTCTTCTTGGAGGCAGATGAGCAGAAGTCGGTGATTATTTATGTCGAGCTAACAAATGAGGAAGAGGAGCAATTGATTGTTATGCTAAAGAAAAATAATCAAGCCATTGGGTGGAGTTTAGCAGACATTAAGGGAATTAGTCCCTCAACTTGCATGCACCGGATTGTGCTAGAAGAAGGAGCAAAACCGGTGAGAGAGGGGCAAAGAAGGCTAAATCCAGCATTGATGGAAGTGGTAAAAACAGAAATTCTAAAATTGCTTGCTGAATGTATAATCTATCCAGTGGCCGACAGTGAATGGGTTAGTCCAGTGCATGTGGTTCCAAAGAAAGGAGGGATCACAGTGGTTGAAAATGACAAGGGAGAGCAAGTGGCTACACGAACCATTACAGGGTGGCGAATGTGCATTGACTACAGAAAACTTAATGCAGCCACTCGAAAAGATCATTTTCCCCTTCCATTTATTGATCAAATATTGGATAAATTAGCTGGACATAGTTTTTATTGTTTCTTAGATGGTCTTTCTGGTTATTTTCAAGTGGCGATTGCTCCGGAGGACCAAGAGAAGACTACATTCACATGTCCATTTGGAACGTTTGCATGTCGAATGATGCCTTTTGGGCTTTGCAATGCACCGGGTACATTTCAAAGGTGCATGTTCTCAATTTTCTCTGATATGATTGGGAATTTTATTGAGGTATTCATGGATGATTTTTCAATTTTTGGATCATCATTTTCTGATTGTATGAACAAACTTGACCGTGTGCTAGAAAGATGCATTGAAAGTAATCTCACTTTGAGCTGGGAAAAGAGTCATTTTATGGTGACCAGTGGGATTGTCTTAGGTCATGTTGTGTCTAAGCATGAAATTAGTGTTGACAAAGCTAAGGTTGATGTAATTGAAAGATTACCTCCACCTATTAATGTTAAGGGAATTAGAAGTTTTTTGGGTCATGCGGGTTTTTACCGTAGATTCATTAAAGATTTCTCTAAGATTAGTCAGCCTTTGTGCCAATTGTTAGCTCAGGATGCTTCTTTTGATTTTGATGATAAGTGTTTACTTGCTTTTAACACTTTGAAGGAGAAATTAGTTTCTGCTCATGTTGTTATTGCTCCTGACTGGTCTTTACCGTTTGAAATTATGTGTTATGCATCTAACTCTGCTGTGGGAGTTGTTTTAGGACAGCGTGTTGATAAAATGCTTCGTGTGATTTATTATGCGGGTCTTACTTTGAATAGTGCTCAAGCAAATTACACCACTACTGAAAAAGAGTTGTTAGATGTTGTCTTCTCATTGGATAAATTTAGGTCTTATATTATAGGGTCTAAAGTTATTGTGCATAGTTATCATGCAGCTCTGAGGCATTTACTCACTAAAACCCAAGCAAAGTCTCGTTTGATTAGATGGATTTTGTTGCTTCAAGAGTTTGATGTTGAGATTAAAGATAGAAAAGGAAGTGAAAATGTTGTGGCAGACCATCTGTCTCGTCTTCCTAATGAGGGAATTCTAAGTGCATCGCATGAGCATGATGATATTTCTGATACATTTCCATTTGAGCATGCTTTAGAGATTTATTCAGTACATTGGTTTGCCGATATTGTAAATTATCTTGCTTGTGGTGAACTCCGTCCTGACCTTACCTCTCAAGAGAGAAAGAGATTTTTAATGTATTGCAGGAATTACTATTGGGATGATCCATACATTTTCCATCTGGGAAAAGATGAGGTAATTCGGCATTGCGTCCCAGAGGAGGAGCAACAAGACGTTTTAATGTGGTTTCATGCATCACATTGTGGAGGCCATTTTGGGGGGCAGAAGACAGCTCGGAAGATTCTTCAATCCGGCTTGTATTGGGTAACTCTTTTTAAAGATGCTCATACTTTTTGCCTATCTTGTGACAAATGCCAAAGGGTGGGGAATATTGGAAAAAGAAATGAAATGCCCTTAAATGTTAATCTTGTTGTTGAAATTTTTGACGTTTGGGGTATTGACTTTATGGGACCTTTTCCAAACTCTTTTGGATTTGAGTATATCCTGCTAGTTGTTGAATATGTGTCCAAGTGGGTTGAGGCTATCCCCACTAGGACCTGTGATGCTAATGTGGTTATAAAGTTTATGCAGGGGAATATTTTGAGCAGGTTCGGATTTCCTCGAGCAATCATTAGTGATGGGGGGTCCCATTTCTGTAACAAAATGTTTGAAAAGTTGATGAAGAAGAATGGTGTGACTCATAAGATAGCTACTCCTTATCATCCTCAGACATCTGGTCAAGCAGAGACGAGTAATAAATAAATTAAGGGGATTCTTGAGAAGACTGTGAAAGTCTCAAGAAAGGATTGGTCCATTAAATTGAATGATGCTCTGTGGGAGTATAGAATAGCTTACAAGACGGTTTTGAGGATGAGTCCGTACCGTTTAGTCTATGGCAAAGCATGTCATTTGTCGGTTGAGATAGAGCATAAAGCTTTTTGGGCCATCAAAGCTGCTAATTTTGAGTTGCAAAGTGCTGGGGAGTAACGACCTTTACAAATCTCGGAGTTAGACGAATTGAGGAATGAAGTTAATGAAAATGCAGAGATTTACAAGGATAAGGTGAAAAGCTTCATGACAAGCAAATTCTTAGGAAAGAATTCACACCGGGCATGAAAGTGCTTGTCTTCAATTCCCGTCTCCGGTTGTTCCCAGGGAAATTAAGATCTCGATGGAGTGGTCCATTTGTTGTTGAAGAAGTCTTCCCTTATGGGGTAGTCAAGCTTTTTAATCCGTGGACAAATGAATCTTTTCTAGTCAATGGACATCGAGTTAAGCAGTATTTTGAAGGACAAACAAGGAAACAAGGCGTCAAGTCAATTATGCTCGACTCTGTCATATATCATTGACTCATCCTCGTCGAGCTTGCGACGTTAAACGAGCGCTGCATGAGAGGCAACCCATGATTTGTTTGTTTCTATTTTTGTGGGTTTCTTTTTGTTCCGTCCCTCCGATTTTAATTTGTTTGTTTGTTTTAGAGTGTTGGGAATCGTTGGCATGATGATGATGATATAAAAAAAAGATAAAAGGCAACCTACCGATCGCTGGGACTGAGCGGCCGCTGGAGGGTGTGTTCGCAGAATTGTACCCAACGAGTGCTCGAACTGAGCGAGCGCTGAGAAGCAGCCGGTATTGGAAACAAGCGAGCGATAGCTCGTACTTTCCAGATGCAGCTTTCACCGATCGCTGGGACTGAGCGGCCGCTGGAGGGTGTGTTCGCAGAATAGGGCCCAACGAGCGCTCGAACTGAGCGAGCGCTGAGACGCAGCCAGCGTTGGAAATAAGCGAACACTGTTTTTCTCTACTATAAAAAGGCACACAGTTGTGCCCTAATTTTATTTAGCTGCAACTCTTATTGCCTTCACTCCTCCTCCACTCCAGCTGCCGTCGCTTGACTCCAGCCGCCACCACCAATCTCCGACAAGCTACTGTTTCTCCAACCACCGCATTCCGTTACCTCCATCTCACCTCAATTTCAGCCGCCGCCCTATTCCAACCGGCACTCAATTTCAGCCACCGCCTATTTTTCCGTCTGCCGCCGTCGACCACCGTCAGTCCAGCCACCGCTCACTTTCAGCGACCGCTCACTTGCAGCCGCCGCTCATTTTCAGCCGCCGCTCAAGTTCAGCAGCCTTGTGCTCTAGTTCTTACCATCCGTTCAGTTATCTTTCCCTCTGCTCACCTAAGCCTCGTACCAAGAATGCTCCGGCCGCTCATGTTAGTGACGAGGAGATGGACGATTTCGAGGAAATACTCGAAGACAAATCAGCTCTGTACAATGCCCCATTTCCAGTGTATACTGATCTTGAAGGTAACCTATTCCAGAAATTTGATCAATTTGAAGTTACGCATCCTACGTTATTAGATTAGAAGTTACTGGAGAATTTGGGTATTGATAAAAGGGTGTCTCAGTTATTGAAAAATATCGGATTGTCCAATTATGCTAAAATGGAGTTAGATAGATATAAACCCTTATGTTATGAATTTTTGAGCACCATGAAAGTAACTGTCAAAGTCAATGGGGAAATTAAGGAGATTACTTGTCGGATGCAAGGGCAGAAATTTACAGTGGATTTGAACACCATGAAAGATGTGTTCGGTTTTCCGGTTACTGGCATTGGGAGAAGACCAAAGTTGTTTGATGTTGAAATGGCATGGCAAGAGATTACAGGGTGCGAGAATTGGAGAACCAACGGTTCGCCGAATGGGTTTATCAAAGACCTAGCATTGGCTGTTGTGCACAAATTCATTGCATACAATGTCTCGGGCAAGGAGCAAGCTAACAAAGTAAATTCTACTAAGGTTTGTCTGTTACGGTGTGCCACGGCAAAGATCCGAATTTGCCATTCCAGTTTTATTTGGAGAGTGATGGAAGGAATGCAGAATCAACAAGGTTCTCATGCTTCCCTGTGCGGCATAAATACTGCTTTGGCTCAACATTTTGGTGTTTTTCCTTCTGCGGGGTCTGTGCCTCAAGGTCAAACAGTGGTGCACCGGTATTTGATAGACCTCAGTGAGCTTAAGGGTGCTCAGATTGCCTTTGACAGACAGAAGTTGGTTCCGTATGATCAACGGCATTGCGTTCGGGAATATCTCAATGATAAGATTTTAGCGGCTAATCGACAAGATGGAGCAGGAACCTCAGCTGGACCCTCAGTTGCGCAGCCCCAGACTGCTCCCTATTCTCCCGTTACAGAATCCGATCCACTTCATACCACCATGCCATCTTATGACTTCCAGATGCTGTGTGATGACTTGAGGTCATTTCGTGACCATTATGATAGTACTCAGGCTGCATTCCAGCACGAATTTGGGGAGTTCCGCCAGGAGGTCTATCATCGCTTCGACACGCAGGAGCAGCGAATGTCGGCATTGGAGGCCCAATGGAGTGCATGGACAGTTGCTCACTCACCACCACCACCACCATTTCAGCCAGACGAGCAGTGACGTCTCACTACTCCGGGGTTAGCTATTTTTTTCCTTGGTGTGAGTCGTGTTTTAGGTATTTTTTATTGTAGTTTGTTTTCGTCCTGCGTTTTTCTTCTTTTGTGTTTCAGGTGTCTCAGTTTGTTTGTTCAGGATTACTACCGTCCGGGATTCCCAACGTTGCCGGCTCTACACACTCAGGGACGTATCTCTCTCTACTTTTTACTCTCGTTGTCTGGTTATTTTGTTAGCCTTGAGGACAATGCTAGTTTCAAGTAGGGGGGTTGTTCTTATGTTTTGAGCCGTTTCTTGTAAATTATGTCGTTCTGTGTTGTGTATTTTGTGTTCTTGTGGCACTTAGTACTTTCTTTCCGATAGTGAACTTTTATGATTTGAGGAGTTAATCGTTTGTAATCTCTATTGATTGATCATGCTTATTAATTGGTTCTTGTGGTTTTAGCTCTAGAACTTGAGTCATTTTGAAATTGAGTATCGTGATGATTTGTGCTGTGGGGTGCTGTCTTTTGAGAATTGGATTGACGAGGATAATCTTACTTGATTTGACTTTTGTTCTCACTGATGATCTTGTTATAAAAAAAGAGGGTAATAAGGATCTCTGCTCATCTAGTGTAAACTATGAGCATGGGAAACCACACAAGGAGACTTGGGGATAACCCCTAAGGGTAAACTTTGTGAATTTTGATCCGAGGCCCTCTAAAAAAAAGAAAAAAAAAGAAAGAGACATAAATAAGGGGATGTGACATGGATTCTACTCCTATCGTGCGTAGCTTTTTCTTTGAAATCTTGCATGATGACTATGGGAAACCACATTAGGAAACTCGGATATTTTGTCCGATGACTTCACCTAATGAATTTTGTCCTAAGTTCTATCCTCAAGTCCTTATTAAAAAGAAATAAATAAATTTCATGCTTGAATGTTAAAGAGAGCATTTGTCATGACTTGTTTGGTTCGTCTTCTGATTGATGATTCTCGTTAGACGGGCAACATGCCAAATTGGATTATTTCTTAATTTTGAGATTGATGATTATTCTAGCGTTGGAGCTTCGTGGAAGTAATTGATTTGCATGATCTTTTGACTTTGATTTCTTATCATTTTCTCCTCAAGTTATTGTTGTTTTTGCTTAAGGACAAGCAAAGTGCTAAGCGTGGGGGGTTTGTTTAGTCGTTTTGTGTTACATTTTTATGTTGTTTTTGAGTCGTGTTTTTGTGTGTATTTGCATGTTTTCCGTCCTTTATTTCTCGTTTTTGGCTACCATTGGTTGTTTGTGGTGTGGTTGATGGTGGTTGTAGGTTTTGAAGAATTAAAAGGAGGAAGTAGTGGAAAATGGATGGATTGTGCACAAGAAAGAAGCAGACGTTAGGCGTGAAGAAAGCAGCAACCAGCGGTCGCTGTCTTTGGGAGACCGCTGAGTTTGAGCGGTCGCTCAGATCCATAGATCGCTGGAAGTGATTTCGCAGAAGTGAATCCCAGCGAGCGCTGGAATTGTGTAACGGTTGTGCGCGTTTAAATATCTCAGCTAGGGTTTAATTTCAGACATTTCGGATTCTTTTCTGTTTTTTTAGGGACGGCTTTTGGATGATTTTTACAATTATTTTTCATACTTCTCTTATTTTTCTTTTTGGAGGTTACAAGAACAAGATCGTGAATTTCGATTGTGATCTTCATCTCAAGTATTGTAAGGATTGATTGTTTTATCTATTTTCTTACGGTTAATTTGATGAATTCTTCTCGTAAATCTTCGATGTCTTGCTCTATAGATAGCTAATTTTCTATTTTAAGGTTTAGATATTCGATTTAATTCCAATCCTTGCTTGATGTGTGTGAATTCTTCGTTGATTGAATTGTTGCATTTATATTGAATAATTGGCCATTGTTCGATATTGTAGGGTAGTGGATGAGATCGATAGATGAATCTACTGCCCGATCACAATTCTTTCAATAATTAGATTGTCCAGAAATGCATTTCTAATCGTTAGTCTTAATCGTATAATTTAGTTTTAAAGGTTTAACGGATTGAAACGACAGTTATTGATGTTGACCTTTTGTTGAAGTGGATTATGCGAATTGATTAATTGAATTAACTTATGTCGAGCTTGGTGAGAAATTAAAAAGAATCTAAGCCCTAATACCTTTTCCTCGTGTTTATCTCTTTTACTATCTTTCGTCATTTATTTGCTACATTGAATTTGCTCTTTTATTTAGTTCTTTGTTCTCAAACCATTGGTTTAGAATGTTTAGGATCGTTTTAATTTCTGTGTAAGTAATACTAGGAGTATTTGCCCTGTTTAGCCTTCCTTGTGAATACGACTTGGGTTAGCTTGACGCATTGACCTCGTTCTCTTGCGAGTCAAGTCTAGGTGTTTAGAGTTGAAACAAATTTTGGCTCTGTTGCTGGGGAAGGCTTTAGGCGAATTATTTCTTAGTGTTACTTTTATTTTTCGTATTTATTTGTAATTTTTTTATTTTTTGTTTATTTATTTCTTCATCAGGTGCGCGTGATTCTTTGTGTTTTGTGTTTGTGTATGCAAGGTAGACGAAGTCTCAACAGGAGATTGGCTCCCGTATTTGATAACATACACATGTCAAAAGGATTAGTGTTACCCAGGAAGAAAAATCAAGTGAGAATCACTCCTCGAGTGACGAGTCTCAGATTCCGGAGATGGCTGTTCCAAATAATGTCAGAAATATGCGGGATTTTGCTCGCCCGGTGATTGGGGCCGTAACTTCTTGTATCGTCTTGGGAGAGACAGCAAGGAACTATGAGTTGAAGAATATTCACTTCAACCAGTTACCATCTTATATACGTAATGCAATAATTGTGGTAATTAGTCTTTCACAATTATGTGCATTTAAAGTTTCATATTAATGCATCACGTAAATTGTATTAATGCATCATAAAATTGTGCTCAAAACATCAATTAATAAATACAAATGTGATATACATAATGTTTTAATTGTACAAGTATACACTTTATAAAACGTGTTTTTTCTTTATACACCGTGTAAAAAAATATTAATTGTTCCACATTGATAAAAAATAATTGATGCATCAGAAATGTGATATTGATGCATCACTCTACACTAATTAATGATTCACTTTACACTATTTTGTGCATCTCGCTTTTGTACAGGAGAAAACAACGAAAATTACCATAATAACCTTACTTAAGTAAAAAGATGCGGGATTGACCAACTAAAGCAGGTTTGACCAATTGGTTATATGATATTAAATCATATCCATAGATCTTAAAGAATGGATGACTTGGATTGGTTCCTAGTTCTCATATAAATAGGAGTTCATATTTGATCATCTCCATATATATATATATATATATATATATATATGAAAAAGATTATATAAGAATGGATCTTAACCTAAGAAATAGGAATAGATCTCAACCATACATCTACAAGGTTTGGGGTTCAGATCTGACCCAGGTCAAACCGGGTCGGATCCGGGTCAACGGGTCTGACCGGTCAACCCGTTGACTTTAGGTTTTTTTTTGAATTTTTTTTTAAATTTTCGAATTTTTTTTAAGAGTCAGATGATATGCACCACAACACTGTGCAATGAGATGCACCATTTTTAATTTTTTAATATTCTTTTTCACTATTTTTATTTTTTATTTTTTATTTTTTATTTTTTTTCAAAAGTCGAGCGAGGGGAGCCGAAGGCCTCGGAGCGAGCTAAAAAACATATAATGTTGCCAAAATCATTATCTATAAATTAAAATCGGAGCCGAAGGCGAAGACAAAAAAAAAATTCCCAAACACTTGTTTATTGATATGGTATGAATACAACGATTTGAAAAGTAGTTTGATTTCATCATACCAAATCACCCCAAGATTTTTCCTCGTTTTGATATTGTTGGGAAAATTATAAAGTTTTAATTTAATACCAAAACCCAACTGATTCTCCAACCGATTAGATGATCGCTTCATCCTAAGTAGTGTCTTCCAGCTCACCTGTTTGAGCTCTAGATTTTCTAAGTTTACAGGTTCAGGAAGCAGAAGACAACAGACGATCCAGCTGTATCTACAGCAGGAAGCAGAAGACAGCAGACGATCCAACTGTGTCTACAGCAGGAAGCAGAAGACAGCAGACGATCCAGCTGCGTCTACAGCAGGAGTCAATCTTCAGCTGAGTCTTTCAGCAGAGCATGATCAAGCTGAAGAGAATTCGAGCTGAGTTCAAAACACAGCCGGTCCAGCTGTACAGAACAAAAGGAACTAACTCTGAAGACTTCACTTCAAGTCAGTTTGCCCAATCCAGCTCTGAATTCAGAAGACAGCTCCAAAGGCAGAAGATCCCGGCGTCAGAGGAAGTTAACTTGCCTCGACCAATGAGGGATTGCCGAATCAGCATCCTAGACTTCAGAACCTAGGATGTGACACAAATGAAGACAGATGCATAATCGCCCAACGGCAGATATTGAATTTAAGAAGAGTAGGTAAGATTCAAATGGCTCCTCCAACGGCTAGTCTTGAATCTCTACCTATATAAACCTGTCTTCAACCTCAGGATCAAATACGAAAAACTCTCTACAAGCTTTCATTCTCTGAAAACCTCAATCTTTCAAAAGCTCTCTAGCAGTTCTACATAGTTCAAAGAACACTTTATCTTAAAGTGTTTCTAGTTCAGAAACTGCTTAGTTTTTCGTCTGATCCCTAGGCAGAATTTATTGTATATATTAAGCCTAGTTTGAACGAGTTCATCATACTCTAAAGTTCTTAATTGTAAGAACTCGTTCACAGTTGGAACTCCAAACCAAACCCCTCTTTACCCAGAAAGGTTAGGTCAAGGTAACGCTTGCTTGAAGCGGGAAATTCAAGTGTTGTAAGGTTTTTTCAGTACCCGTAAACTGAAAGATTAGGCTTGACAGTGCCCGCAAACTGTTGGAACACAGCTTGGGTTAGAGTTGTGAAGTTGCTTGATACTTAGAAACCAAGTGGTAGTGAATTACCAGTAAACCTGGTCGTGGACGTAGGAGGTGTTACTCCGAACCACATAAAAATCTCGCGTTCCTTATTGTCTCTTTAATTTCAGTTTTAGTACTAACTTTATCATCTCATTGCATATTTGATCTAAAACTGCATACACAGCTGCTCTCCAAAGACAGTTGTGTCTTTCTGAAAGTTGCACAACTTGACTAAACTGAAAACATAAAGTTAGCCTTTTCAAGCTGAGTTTTTCTAATTAACCGAGCTAAGTTTTGAAACCACCACATTCCGCACCGCCAGCTGAATTATTTGTCCAGCCAACCCTCCTCAGCTGGATTAATAACTAAGCTCACCAACTCTGTTATTTAAACTAGAAAAAGATTTCAGAAATCTATTTGGTGTATTCACCCCCCCTCTACACCAAATACCTAGCTCAGGGACCATCAGATATAGTTATACATACACACATAGTGTATGAGATAAATCTCCATGTATTATGAGATGCACCACAATGCATTTTGAGATGCAACACTATGTGTAATGAGATGCACCACCATGTATAATGAGATGCATCACAATGTGTAGATGCAACACACTGTGTAATGAGATGCACTACAACATGAAATGAGATGCACCACATAGTGTATTGAAAAAAATTTCGAAACATAAAAAAAAGTTGAAAAGTAAATGGGTTGATCCGGGTCCGACCCGATTTGACCTGAATCTGACCCGTTTCAAATCTAGCCATCCATCTATTGTGGATCAAGGGTTGAGATTTATTCCTATTTCTTATTTTAAGGGCTCTTTTCACTAGAACCACTTCCTATATATATATATATATATGGAGAGGATCAAATAGGAACTCCTATTTATATGGGAACTAGAAACCAATCTAAGTCATCTATCCTCTAAGATCTATGGATATGATTTAATCTAATAACTAATTGGTCAAACCCGCTTTAGTTGGTCAATCCCATTTTTTTTACTTAAGTAAGGTTACTATAATAATTTACGCTGTTTTATCCTGTACAAAATTGAGATGCACAAAATAGTGTAAAGTGATGCATTAATTAGTGTAAAGTGATGCATCAATATCACATTTTTTGTTGGGAAAATTATAAGGTTTCGATTTGATACCAAAACCCAACTGATTCTCCAACCGAATATATGATCGCGTCAACCTAAATAGTATTTTCCAGCTCGCTTGTTTGAGCTTTAGATTTTCTAGGCTTACAGGTTAAGGAAGCGGAAGACAGGAGTCGACCCAGCTGTGTTCACAGCTGGAGTCAGCTAGCGGAAGACAGGAGTCGACCCAGCTGTGTTCACAGCTGGAGTCAGCTAGCAAAAGACAGCAGGCGTCAACCTTCAGCTGAGTGATCCAGCAGAGCCTGATCAAGCTGAAGAGAATTCGAGCTGAGTTCAAAACACAGCTGGTCCAGCTGTACAGAACAAAGGGAACTATCTCTGAAGACTTCACTTCAAGACAGTCCAGCTCTGAATTCAAAAGCCAGCTCTAAAGGTAGAAGATCCCGGAATCAGAGGAAGTCAACCTACCTCGACCAATGAGGGATTGCCAGATCAGCATCCTAGACTTCAGGACCTAGGATGTGACACAAATAAAGACAAAAGCGCATTCGCCCAACGGCAGATCTTGTCTTTAAGAAGAGTAGGTAAGATTCAAACGGCTCCTCCAACGGCTAGTCTTGAATCTCTACCTATATAAACCCGTCTTCAACCTCAGGATCAGACACGAAAAACTCTCTACAAGCTTTCATTATCTGAAATCATCATTCTTTCAAAAGCTCTCAAGCAGTTCTACATAGATCAAAGAACACTTTATCTTAAAGTGTTTCTAGTTAAGCCGCTTAGTTTTTCGTCTGTTCCCTAGGCCAAACTCTTTGTATATCTTAAGCCTAGATTTCGAACGAGTTCATCATACTCTAAAGTTCTTAATTATAAGAACTCGTTCACAGTTGGAACCCCATACCCAAACCCAAACCCAGAAAGGTTAGGTAAAGGTACGCTTGCTCGAAGCGTGTAATTCGAGTGGTTAGGTTCTTCGCACGGAACCGAAGGTGTAGGCTTGACGGTGCCCGCAAACTGTTGGAACACAACTCGGGTTAGAGTTGTGAAGTTGCTTGGTACTTGGAAACCAAGTGGTAGTGGATTACCAGTGAACCTGGTCGTGGACGTAGGAGGTGTTACTCCGAACCACGTAAAAACTCGCGTGCTTCTTACTCTCTCTCTTTACATTCAGTTATGTACTAACTCTTTCATATAATTGCATATCTGTTCAAAACTGCACACACAGCTGCTCTCTAAAGACAGCTGTGTCTCTCTGAAAATTGCACAACTTGACTAAGCTGAAAACGTAAAATTAATCTTTTCAAACTGAGTTTTTCTAAGTAACTGAGCTAAGTTTTCAAACCACCACTTTCCGCACCGCCAGCTGAGTTATTTACCCAGCTGACCCTCCCCAGCTGGATCGATAACTGAGCTCACCAACTCTGTGATTTAACTTGAAAAAGTTTCGAAAAATCTATTTGGTGTATTCACCCCCCCTCTACACCAAATACCCAGTTCAGGGACCATCAATTGGTATTAGAGCAGTGGTTCAAAAGATCACTTTCTCTGTGTCAGTGGTCAACTGAACAGATCTGTTTTTCAGAAAAACTCATATTATTACATACTGCATATTTCTATGGATTCTTATCTTAACAGGAATCTTCCCACCTTCTCGGTAGACGACTATGCAATCTGGAAATTCAGATTGAAAAGCTTCCTATGTGCGCATCACGACATGATGTGGGACGTCATCTCAGACGGATCCATCCTTATTTATAAACAAGGAAATAAACTCGTACCTGCTCATGATGGAGGACAACCAGAATACCGGCCAATTCTCAAGCCAAAGAAGGATTACTCGTCAGAAGAACGAAAGCAAGCTGGACTGGACAGCTTCGCAAGAAACACCATCTCATCAACAGTCTCAAACGCCTACCTGAGTAAGATCATCAAGTGCGAGACAGCCAAAGAGATGTGGGAAATACTTGCCAAGCTATGTGAAGGATCTGAAGAAATCAAAGAAAACAAATTCACAATAGCTTGCCAAAAATTCGACAACTTCAAGCAGCTAGCCAACGAGTCCATCGAAGCGATGGAGCTAAGGTTCTCAAACATAGTCATCGAGATAGAGACAATCAGAACTGGGAAGTATACCCAGCGGAAAAAGAATCTAAAGGTTCTTTTAGCCCTTTCAGCTGAATGGAACACTTACAAGGTAGTTCACCAAAGTCGAAGTGACTTGGGTGATTTATCTACGGAGAACTCACCCTAGCTCCAAAAGAGATTGCGTTCAGAGCCAACTCTGAAAAATCCGCATACATACAATCAGCTGAGTCATCGAAGAAGGATAAGAAGGACATGAGCAAGGAAGAGTTACTTGAAGAAATAGCCATGTTGGTAAAAAACTACAACAGACTCAATACCAGCAAAGGCAAATACAAGAAGTTCGCTAGAACTTACAGAGACAAGTACACAGCAGCGGATGAGAAGTTAGCTGATAAACGAACAGAAGAAGGTTGCTTCAATTGTAAGGAACCAGGACACTACCGGCAAGATTGTCCAAAGCTGTCCAAGAAAGATAAAGACCAACTGAAAGCTAAGGCAGCTGATAGAAGGAGAGCTTATATCGCAGATGAAGAATCAGAGTGCAACAAAATGGATGACATGCCATTTTCAGACTCGGAAGAAGAAGCCCTGATGGCCCATGATGAACCTGATTGGGATACATGCTTCATGGGACAAACAGACGGCATCAATGAAGATGAGGTAATGTCTCGAACTCAAAATTTATCTAACATCTCACCATCACACGAACACTCTACACAGGTCTCAGAATCTGGACTACCTGATTGGAGTCTAGTAGAGAAAGTAATGAACGATTCCAAGGAACTTCAAGAGATCCTTGACGTCATTATGTGTGAGAATGCCGAGCTGAAGGTGGAACTGGAAAAGACAAAAGTATCAGACGCGGTGATACAACTCGGCTCCGACGAAGTCGTTTCACTAAAAGACAAAATAGTGAAACAAGATCAGCTGATGAAGGAATTCTACTATGAGAAGAAACAGCTGATAGAAGATGTGGAAAAGGTCACAGCTGAATCGGAAAAGAAGTCAGCTGAGATCATTGAGCTGAAAAGCACCGAAGAGGTACTATCTAAGAAGATAGTAGCTCTCATCAAAGCCACGTCAACAATGGATGAGATCATTAGTACTCAGCGTCCAGCAGCACTCAAAGCGGGACTAGGATACAACGAATCAAAGGATGCCTCAAACATTGCCTCTACAAGTGGAACAAAGGTTATGTTTGTACGTGCAAATGAACCTTCAATCCCAGCAGCTCAGCATCAACAATTGAGGACACAGCAGGCGTCGGGAAGACCAGCTGTGAAACATTCTCAAGCTCCGTCGAGAACACAGCAGGCATCAAAAAGGTCAGCTGTGCGACAACCTCAAGCCCAACTCAGACAGCAACGTGCTCAACCTCAACGAAGACAACAGGCTGGATTTTACAGATACCAAGAATAAAGACTAAACACGTTGATCGATATCAACCAAGATATCAGAGATACCCAGCTGGATACCACTCATATGAGTATCAGCTGGATAATCATTTCCAGCCACAGCATCACATGAGACAGCAGAGATAAAGGAACGTCTCAGCTAGGCACACAGCTGGAAACCAAAAGAAATCAAGACATCAAAACGGGAAGACACGGAGATCAAGACCCCGTCAGTAACAACCGAAGAACACAAAGAATGTGTATATCGACTCAGCTGGGAGAATTATCAGATCAAATGACCCAATTCGAGTCATCAAGCAGATCTGGGTCATCAAAGGATCTCTGTCTAACCCACAAGGACCCAATTAAAACTGGGTACCTGAATTTTAATTTTTTGTTTAGGTTGCAAGGAATCGACGCATCTCTGAGGAGTCGATGAGAACGCTATGGTACTTGGACAGTGGATGTTCCAAGCACATGACGCACCTAAAGCATCTACTCTAGGAGTATATCGAGCGTATAGGTCCACAAGTAACATTTGGTGACAACTCCAAAGGCCTAACCAAAGGTTATGGTACATTTAAAACCAGAAATGTTATAATCCCAAATGTTTCTTATGTACAAGGATTGCAACATAACTTGCTTTCCATTAGCCAATTCTGCGACAACGGTTTTTCTGTCAAGTTTGATGCACAGGGATGCACAGTGAAGCACAGGGAAACCAAGCAGATACTCCTAAGAGGGAAAAGAGAAGGAAATATGTACTTTGCTGACTGGAACAGCAGCCCTCCGGAGACTTGTCTTGTATCAAAAAGCAACAATGAAGTCAGCTGGCTGTGACACAGACGGCTGAATCATCTCAACTTCAAGATAATCAACAAACTGGCTAGGAACCAGCTCGCTAATGGAATTCCAGATCAAGTATATGACAAAAGTCATATGTGCAGCGCTTGTTAACAAGGAAAGCAGACAAGAATTTCATTCTCTCTCAAGCCAGTTCAGTCAACTGATCGAGTTCTTCAACTTCTTCACATGGATCTTTTTGGTCCAGTTACTCCAGCAAGCTTCAATGGCAGAAAATATACTCTGGTCGTTGTGGATGATTTCTCAAGATTCACATGGGTATCATTCTTGTACCAGAAGAGCGAAACCAGAACTAACTAAGCCGCCTATCTTCGGAAAGATTATCAACACGTATGAGTGCAAAATAATGTCAATAAGATCAGATCGTGGAACAGAGTTTCTAAATGAAACTATTTATGATTATTGCGAGAAGAACGGAGTTCAACACCAAACATCTGCAGCTCGCACACCTCAGCAGAATGGTGTAGCAGAAAGAAGAAACAGAACTCTCAAGGAAGCAGCTACCTCAATGCTAGCTAGCTCTGCCATTCCAAAGAAGTTCTGGGCTGAAGCAATCAACACAGCTTGCTTCACTCAGAATCGCTCCCTACTCACATCAAGGCAAGGAAAAACACCGTATGAGCTATGGAATAACAGAAATACCATACATTGGATATTTCAAGGTATTCGGATCCAAATGTCACATCCTCAACAATGGGAAGACACAGCTCAAGACGTTCGATGAGAAGACAGACCGAGGAGTATTCCTTGGTTACTCCGCTGTGAGTAAAGCATACAGAGTCTTCAACAGAAGAACTCAAATAGTCGAAGTAACTCCACATGTTACCTTTGACGAATCCTCCTTCGAATATAGAGATTCTATCAAACGAAGAAGCGAAGGAGAATCTTCAAGATTGATTCAGACAAGAGCTCAAGAGAATAGAATCAGGAATCTGGCTGAACCAATAATTTGGGACAATGAGCCAGAGGAGGAACTTCAAATCAACCAAGAAGCTCCACCAGCTGGAAATCGAGAAGAAGCTTCAACGCCAAATCAAGGGGGAACATCATCAGCTGGGAATCCAAACACAGCTGAGTCCCCAGCTCAATCTCCAGCTGAGCCTCTACAGAAGTCTCCTCAAAATAGAAATCAAAGAGAACCTATTTCTCAAGATTTAACTCATGAGCAACTCCAAGTCAGACGTAATTTAGCCACGTCAAGCATCAATCAATTGGAAGAAGAAATTCGCAAGAGGAGAAGATGGATTGAAGATCATCCATCATCAGCAATTATCGGAGAACCATCTGACCAAGTCAAAACCAGAAGCTCAGCTGCTCAAGCTTTATCGGATCATCAAGAAGCAGCTGACACAGCTCAACTCTCAGTAGAGCTTGAACTGACGGTCTATGATGAAGACACAGCTCTAATGGCGTGTTACGTAGCTCAAGTGCCAGAGCCCCAATCAATTCTCGAAGCTTTGAAGAGTGTGCCTTGGACCAACGCCATGCAAGAAGAGCTGAACGAATTCCTCAGAAATTGTGTCTGGGAATTAGTGGACAGACCTCAAGAAGTCAAAGTCATAGGACTCAAATGGATATTCAAGAACAAATTGGATACCCTGGGAGTCGTCATCAGAAACAAAGCTCGACTGGTTGCCAAGGGCTACACTCAGCAGGAAGGAATTGACTTCGAAGAATCATTTGCTCCAGTAGACAGAACTCTCTTTACCATCAAGTCAGGAGAAGACATCCTGGTTGTTCAAATCTACGTAGACGACATCATCTTTGGATCAAGATCAAGCTTCTTATGCCAAAGATTTGGAGAGATGATGTCAGAGAAGTTCCTAATGTCCATGATGGGATAAATGAGTTTCTTCCTAGGACTTCAAGTCAAGCAATCATCAGAAGGGATTTTCATAAATCAATCCAAATACGTGAAAGACTTGATCGCCAAGTATGGAGTTCAATCCAGCAGAATTGTAAAGATTCCCATGAACACCAACTGGAAGATTGAACCAGGAACTGAAGGAAAGTCAGTTGATTCCAGCAAATACAGAGGGATAATAGGTTCCCTGTTGTATCTAACAGCTAGTCGTCCAGACATCTCTTTCGCAGTCGGAGTGTGTGCCAGATTTCAAGTTGATCCAAAGGAAGCACACATGCAAGCAGCCAAGAACATTCTCAAATATCTCAAAGGAACTCAGAATGTTGGGCTGTGGTACCCAGCTGAAGACAATCTACAGCTGACTGGATACTCAGATTCAGACTTCGCTGGAGATCAATTGGACAGAAAATCAACTTTAGGAACTTGTCAGTTCTTAGGAAGTAAGTTGATTTCATGGTTTTCAAAGAAACAAACGTGCGTCGCAACTTCCACGACAGAAGCAGAATATATGGCCGCTGGAAGCTGCTGCTCGCAAATTCTCTGGCTGAAACATCAGCTAGATGACTATGAAGTAAAAACTGGACAGGTTCCAATTTTCTGTGATAGCTCAGGTGTGATTGCTCAAGTACTTCACACAAGATGCAAGCATGTAGACGTACGACATCATTTCATCAGAGATCACGAAGAAAATAAGGATGTGATTGTTGAGAAAATTCACACAGACATACAGCGGGCTGATATTCTCACAAAACCGCTGATAGAAGCAAGATTCAAAATGCTGTGCGGATTACTTGGACTTCTCAACCCAGACGATGCTTCACCCAGCTGAAGAATGGAAAGGACCCATTGAATAGAGACCCAGTGAATGCAAGCGAGACGCAGTGAATGAAGAGACCAGTGAATGCAAGCAGACATCTGAAATTCAGAATCAACGTCACTGATATCAGCTGAGAAAGAATTCAGCTAAACCAGATGCTGAAAGTGAAGGATTATTCAGTGAGGAATCAAATTGGAACCACAATGACCCAGCACACCCACTCAACAGAGGTATCAGCTGACTACAATGATCAGCTGAGAGGTTTGCAACAACATTAATTACACCTACTCAATCTGTTTTTCTGTCAACTCACATCTTGTCATATCTAATCAATCTTAATTAAAGGTCTGCAAAGAATTGAATAATGGGAGTTTCGAGGCAAAAGTCAAACGCCCTAACCGTTCTCTCTCGCGCATTAACTCACATATTCTAATCAAGAAATTAATATGTCGCGAGAATCACTCCCAGCCGTAGATCTTCTTATCAATAGACAAATCTTGATCGTCCATTCATCAAGAAAACTCTTTAAATATGCTAGAAGATATACGCATCAACCCTAAAAAAAATTTCGGCATTATTTCTTATTACCATCAATTGGTATTATTTGTTTCTACTAACAAAAAATACAGTAAAAGAACGTGGAATCCAGAAAGATATCCCCCGGAGCCGATCAAACTTGAAGAATCTGTCAAAGCTTCAAGATAAGAGTTGCTTAACTCTCAGGAACTTCAAAGAAGAAGGAAGTCCAAAAGAAGGTGAAGCCCCTCGACAGATCCAGGCCAACTGCGGAGAGACTGCAAAGCTCAAGAACGTCATTCACCAGGAAGGTGCAGAAAACTTTCTGGGAATGTCAAAGGAAAAAGACCTCCTCAGCCCCACTGTTTCTCTCATCATGAAAGAGAGAACGGGACATACAACTTCCTAGAATGCAAAAATCAACGTCAACAGACCTGGACCAGATGTTGATAAACCGGAGTATTCAAGAGCAGTCATGACAAAACTCTTGCTCCACCACATGAGGCACAGAAAAATATGCAGGAGACAAAGCAGAATGCATCTATCTCCGTCCTAGCTGGGAATCGGAGACAACTTGAGGAGACAAAATATACTGAAGCACTGTCTTCAAACAGAAGACTCAAGTCAAAGGTGCTCAGTCAGTCAGCAGAGAAGCCAGCTGACATTATGAGAGAATTCGTAATCACTCTCCGAGGAGCAGAAGGCCCACAAGCGGTCGTTTCTTACGGTGGAGGAGAAGTTCACGTCCCTGCGTGAACATCATCGTCACCAACACCGCAACGGAGTATTCCAGCTGATCAACCAAGCTTAAACCCCAAGACAGATGGGATACTTCAACCACCTTCTCCTCAGTTTCCTTCAGCCCCACAGGGACACCAGCTTCGAGATCTTCCGATGAAAGATGCTCAAGTCCCTGCACCAAGCTTAAATGAGAAACATCACCCAGCCAATGATCACCTGCAGCTGGATGATGATGATATGAGCTGAACACAAGCCCCTCAAGTGCTGAATCAGACTTTCTCATTCAATCTAAGAAGTCTGAAGAAGCAAAAGTTGCAAGGAATGAAGTTGTGCCCGACTCAGAAGATGCTATCTCCCGTGCCAACTCATCCCTCCAAGCACTCACCGGATCGCCCCACCGAATCAGGCCAAGGACGCTGTGTCTGCAATCACAGCTGAGGCTAATGCAACTGAAGAAGAGCCAGCTAATACAACAGCTGAGCCACTTAGACTCCAAACCTCGCTGCTCAGAGCTGAAAACCACAGTTTCGCCAAACTAAAACATCGCAACAGCCGAAAGGGGGGAAGTAAGGAAGAAGAGAGACAAGTCAAAGAAGAGGCAAACTGTTGAGCTAGAGGAACCAGCTGGATCAGAATCAGCTGAAGAGACGAGTCAAAAGAAAGAAGCAACGGATGCAGAAGAGAAGACCCAGCCAACTGGGATTGAAGACTGAAGATTTGAAGATTTTTTTTCTTCTTTCTTTTTCCTGTGTTATAATGTATATTCTTACATTAATAAAACACAAGTTTTTCTGCGTCATAAGTTGTTTCAGTTAGGTTTTGGCATCATCAAAAAGGGGGAAATTGTTGGGAAAATTATAAGGTTTCGATTTGATACCAAAACCCAACTGATTCTCCAACCGAATAGATGATCGTGTCAACCTAAATAGTGTTTTCCAACTCGTCTGTTTGAGCTTTAGATTTTCTAGGCTTACAGGTTAAGGAAGCGGAAGACAGGAGTCGACCCAGCTGTGTTCACAAGAGTCACCAGCGTAAGACAAGAATGACCAACAGTGTTTACAAATGGAGTCGCCTAGCAAAAGACAAGCGTCAACCTTCACTCGAGTGATCCAACAGAGCTCGATCAAGTCAAGAGAATTCGAGCCGAGTTCAAAACACAAATGGTCCAAATTTAACAAAGGGAACTATCTCTGAAGACTTCACTTCAAGACAGTCCAGCTCTGAATTCAAAAGCCAGCTCTAAAGGCAGAAAATCCCGGAATCAGAGGAAGTCAATCTACCTCGACCAATGAGGGATTGCCAGATCAGTATCCTAGACTTCAGGACCTAGGATGTGACACAAATAAAGACAGGTGCAGATTCGCCCAACGGCAGATCTTGTCTTTAAGAAGAGTAGGTAAGATTCAAACGGCTCCTCCAACGGCTAGTCTTGAATCTCTACCTATATAAACCCGTCTTCAACCTCAGGATCAGACACGAAAAACTCTCTACAAGCTTTCATTATCTGAAATCATCATTCTTTCAAAAGCTCTCAAGCAGTTCTACATAGATCAAAGAACACTTTATCTTAAAGTGTTTCTAGTTAAGAAACTGCTTAGTTTTTCGTCTGTTCCCTAGGCCAAACTCTTTGTATATCTTAAGCCTAGATTTCGAACGAGTTCATCATACTCTAAAGTTCTTAATTGTAAGAACTCGTTCACAGTTGAAACCCCATACCCAAACCCAAACCCAGAAAGGTTAGGTAAAGGTACGCTTGCTCGAAGCGTGTAATTCGAGTGGTTAGGTTCTTCAGTACCCGGAAACTGAAGGTGTAGGCTTGACAGTGCCCGCAAACTGTTGGAACACAGCTCGGGTTAGAGTTGTGAAGTTGCTTGGTACTTGGAAACCAAGTGGTAGTGGATTACTAGTGAACCTGGTCGTGGACGTAGGAGTTGTTACTCCGAACCACGTAAAAACTCGCGTGCTTCTTACTCTCTCTCTTTACATTCAGTTTTGTACTAACTCTTTCATATCATTGCATATTTGTTCAAAACTGCACACACAGCTGCTCTCCAAAGACAGCTGTGTCTCTCTGAAAATTGCACAACTTGACTAAGCTGAAAATGTAAAGTTAATCTTTTCAAACTGAGTTTTTCTAAGTAACTGAGCTAAGTTTTCAAACCACCACTTTCCGCACCGCCAGCTGAGTTATTTACCCAGCTGACCCTTCCCAGCTGGATCGATAATTGAGCTCACCAACTCTGTGATTTAACTTGAAAAAGTTTCAAAAAATCTATTTGGTGTATTCACCCCCCCCCCCATCTACACCAAATACCCAGCTCAGGGACCATCATTTTTTATGCATTAATTTTTTTTTATTAATTTGAATGATAGTTTTTACACCCCATTTATGGTCTATAAAGAACAAACAAAATCTATAAAGTGTGTATCCTCAAATAATATAAACTCATAAAGTGTGTACCTATACAATTAAAACATTACATATATCGTATTCGTAATTGTTATTTAATGTTCTGGGCATAATTTTATGATGCATTAGTACGATTAACGTGATGCATCAATATGAAATTGTATATGCACATAAGTGAATGACCCATTACCACAATTAATGCATTACGCATATGATATTTGTGCATTAAATTGTTTAGATTTATGCATTAATTGCGTATTTTTTTTACATGTATCATTCATTATATATAGTTATAGATCCTCTAGTGCAGGAAATACCCATCAATACAATTAATACATTACGTACATGATATTTGTGCATTACATTGTTTAGATTTATGCATTACATTGTGTATTTTTTTTATACAACAATGCATCAGCTTATAATGCACAAAAAATATTAATGTAATGCATTAATATTAATAACATAATGCATATATACCACTAATCTGTTCAATAAATTTAATAAAATTTGCAATAGTTACAAATTTAATAAATTTCGCCCCACACTTCATTTCTTCCCCACCACCACCTCTCCACTGCCCCCCCAAAATCCGTCGGTAGACCACCACCGCCGTCACCACCTAGGATTTCAATATCGACAAAAAATTTATCTAAAAAAATTTCAAATCGAGCCATCAAACTGGCTGAATCTCTCTCCAATATGCTGAATATATGCTAAAATAAAAAATTAAAATAAGAAGGAAATTTCATTAAAATATTGTTTTAGAAAATTTTCCTTCAAAATTGCAAATCGAATAGTCTAAAAATAAGGAAATTTTGAATCGAATATTTGAATGGTATTATTTATAATACATTTAAAAAATCGAATTGAATATTCAAATATTCGTGAATGACAGTTTAAATAGGATACGGATAAAACATAAGATTCGAAATCGAATTGAATATGCAAGTATTTTTTCGAATCGAATTGAATACAGTGATATTTGCTTCGATTCGATTAGCATACATCACTAATTTGCGTATGTTTGATAAAGGGGACGCAAATGAACCTAAAGAAAAGAAGAGATCACATTGCAAGGCCTTTAACTTTTGTTACCCATATTTGTTCCCAGTCATTGCGGTGTATACTGTGGAAGACAGAGTGCACACACTCTATTGTGCATTTCAAGATGATTTTCGTATGTTTAGGGCTCGTTTGGTAGGTATGTTAGGATAAGTCAAGATAGATAATGTCAAGATAAATATAGTGAATAAGTGGTGATCGTTAGTGTATTTTTTGTGTTTATTAGATAAGATAATGTCAAGATAAATATAGTGAATAATAGGTTGGTTGTTTGGTACCCTAGTTTAAATTCAAGATAAAGTGAAAAATGACAATTCTACCCCTAATATATATTAATTATTTCTCTCACCTCTCTCTACAATATCTCTCCTCTCTCTCTCTTCAATTATATCACTCTTCTCTCTCTCTCTTCTCTCATCTCATCCGCCGCCCCACCTACCACCTACCTCCACCACAACCACCACTGCAAGTCTGCAACCCACATCCATCTCTCTCCTTATCTCTCTCTCTTCTTCCTCACCCGCTCCCTCTCTCTCTCTACCACCACCGACGTCTACACCACCACCATTCCTTCCGCCGACCGACCACACCACCACCACCCATCACCATCGTGCCGAGCACACCACCACTCAATTGCCCCATCAACGAGAAAAAAAGGTGGTCCTTCTCATCCAGCTCCGGCGAAACATGACCGCCGCCGTCAACCCGGTAGCTGCAACAATGACGTCCATTTCCTCTGTCCATTATCTGTAATCCGGCGATGCTCCCTCCATCTCCGACCTCGTCGCCTTCTTCACTCGGCGCCACCGCCGCCTCGCCTCTGCAAAAGCGACGAATGGCAGTGACATAGGAGCCGCCAGCTCCGTTCACTTCTCCTTTTCCCATTGGCAACGACAGCAGCTCAAAGAGCGACCGCCGGTGCCACCTCCTTTTCCCGTAAGTCTCTCTCTCGACTCATCTATTTCTCTACCCCACAGCACCGTCACTCTCTCGTCCCTTTTCCGATTTCCGACTATAAGCTAAAGAAAGGGTGGTGGTGATGACGGCGGCATCGGCGGCCGGAGAAGGGGTGGTGGAGGGTGATTTGCAGACGGGAATAAGGTACAGAAGAGGGGAAGAATACAGAGACGTGGACAATTTTGTCTTTAGGAACTTAGTCTAGGTTACTGTTGAATTCCACATAACTAATCTTACTAATTTGAGCCGATTAGTAGATTGGAGGTAACAGTGAAATAGCAGCGGGGTGGAGCTTTGTAACGGGCTCCCGCAATTATCTATCTTACGTACCAAACGCAAGATAAATCCTTATAAATAAGCTAGTAGGGGTTTATCTAGGCTACCAAACGAAGCCTTAATATAGAGGACGCAAATGAACCTGAAGATGATCACTATTTTACTTAGCAATTAAACCGCAATGAAAACGGTACAATTGTAGCAAGTATAGCAAGTCGAGATCGTTTCCACGGAGACTATAAACCGAAAATATAATAAAATGAAATTTAGAAACCATGCAAATATTCAAGCTTTCGGGGGTTATGATTTGGGGTTTTGATGCACTTAATTGAAATCGAATAATTAAAGACGAGATAAACACGCGAGAAATAAACTTGATGAAAAATCAAAGGAAAAGAGTCGATCCCAGGAAAATGCTTGACTCAACTACAATGATGGATTTTATCTATCAATCTAAGTAACCAACTTTAATCCAATTCAATGGGAACATTCACTCAAATAATCACAAACTCTCTCTCGAAAAGCTTGCAAAAGTTGGTTGACACAACGACCCTCTCCTCTAGAACTCAAGACGTGGATATCAACTCCCAAACGCATACAAAGATTAATGGTCCATATGCATGCATTTATCTCCGCTATGTCTCAAAATCCGTGCATATTTTGAAATCTTGAGGTCAATGCTCATAAAAACCTATTAGGGCATCCACTATGGGAGACCTACCTTTGGATAAGTCTCCCAATATTTATTATATTTTGGGCACTTTTTGTGGGATCTCAATGATTGAGAGATCGGTCTCTAAATCGTCTGCAATGGGACCGGTCTCTCATTATTTTAATTATATTTAATATTATTTTTATGTTTTATATTTATTTTGAATAATAAAAATAATTATAATTAAAATATTACGAAATAATTAAGAAATAACTAAATTGTATTGAAACATTGGAAAATTACAATATAATTTGGAATTTAAAAACGCAAAATTAAATACTACGATAATTAAGAACAAAAACCAAATTTCTTCTCGAGCATCCTGCAAACTCTGTGGTGATTTTCCAATACCTCCGGATCCATATCTTTCGTTGGCCTCGTGTAGATATCATAGACGGTCGCTAATTCAGTTGCATGAAAAAAAAATTAATTTTTTTTATTAAAAATGAAAAACAAAAAAAAATAATATTAGCAACCCATGTCGGTTGCTCGGTCGTAAACCCGACCTGGGTTGCGACCTACCATGGCGCCACTACGGGGAGGGACCGGGAGGGTGTGGTCGGGAGGGCGGTCGCTGGCCGGGCAACCGGGCCGAGCGATCACCATAGTAGCTGCTCTTAGGCATTTCTATGAACACTTGGTGCAAAAGAATGATGGCCAATCACCCAATCACAATTAAAGAAACCAAGATCACAACCATCAATTGAAAGGCAAAATAGAATTAATAGAATAAAACAACCATCACAAATAAGTCTCACAAATCCATAGAATCAACTAAAAGATATATCCACACATAGCAAAAGAACTAGCACAAAAATAAGAGAAAAATATATTAAATGTCATTAATTATAAAACCCATAGGAATTGATGATCAATTATCTTGAATTTCTTCCATCTCCAATCTTCAATCTATGAAAAATCTAGCTAAAACTTGGAATTGAGATCTAGAATTATCAATCTTAGAATTGTAAAGTGTTCCACAAGTTTTTGGATGAACGCCTTTGTATAGGGTGCAAAAAAGGGTTAGATCTAAGAGTAAGTAAAATGGTAAATGGGTAATTTTTGGGTAAAGGCAGTTCCGAGGCGCGGGCGCACAAACAGCCACGCAAACGAGGCCGAGAGAATACGAGCGTCTTTCGGGCGCAAGATGTGCGGTCGTCGCTGCAAGATGCGCGGCCGCATAAACGGCCGCACACAAATGTGCGGTCGTTCTGCAAGATGTGCATAAATGGCCGCATAAACAGGGCAAAAATTTCCAACTGTTGCTAGCCCTTGCTCGTCCATTTGCACGCCTGATTGGGCCAATGTGCGGCTGCACGACGGGGCGCATGTCCCAAACTCCTTTTTTCACGAACTTCCCTCGATCATTCATTCCTTCAATTCTCAGCGTATTTTCCTATAAAAATGATAAAAACGACAAACGGGTATCACATTCTTCAAAAAAGCAAGATTTATCAATAAGCTCACTTACAAACATAATTTTGCATTAAAAATCAACATAAATAATACTCTAAAATAGTGTAAAAACCATGCTTGTCAGAAGAAAAGAAGAGATCACGTTACAAGGCCATCCACTTTTGTCACCCGTATTTGTTATTGGTCGTTGCGGTGTATACTGTGGAAGACAGAGTGCACACGCTCTATCGTGCATTTCAAGATGATTTTAGTATGTTGATATAGGTGACGAAAATAAACCTAAAGAAAAGAAGAGCTCACGTTGCAAGACCATCCACTTTTGTCACCCATGACTGTTGGGAAAATTAATAGAGTTTTGATTGGATACCAAAACCCAGCTGACCCCAACCGAGTAGATGAATGTACAAACTTTGTGTTGTTTCCAGCTCACCTGTTTGAGCTTATAGAGTTTCTTGTTTACAGGTAGATTCGCTGAAGACAGCAGAAGACACAGCTAAGCAGACAGCTTAAAGAACTCGGCGGAAGCGAGACTCGGCGGAAGCAGACCAAGCAGAGTCAAAGACCCAGCAGTATCAAGACCCAGCTCAGTGACGGAAACCCAGCTCAGTGTCGAAGACCCAGCTCAGTGTAAAAGACCCAGCTTAGTGTCGATGACACAGCTCAGGTCTGAGACAGCTCAGGTTAATGACACAGCTCAGGTTGAAGACACAGCTCAGGTTGATGATACAGCTCAGGTCTAAGACAGCTCAGAGTTGAGACACAGCAGAGTCCAAGACGCTGAAGACACAGCAGAGACGCTTAGCAGCTCGAAGACGAAGACCTTCTCCAAGACAAGATCCCGATGTCAGAAGATCTTGTCTGACGCAGTCAAATCAGAGAAGGAATAGCTTCTGCAGATACAGACCTACTTCGTAGGTAATGGCCAGAAGTCAACAAGAGTAGGTAAGATTCAAACGGCTCTCTTCCAACGGCTAATTTGAATCTTCACCTATATATATCTCTCCTCCACCATTGCTGGCGAGGGGGCTGACAAGACGGCGAAGAAATAGAAGAAAACGAGAAAAATGAACAACGATCTTCAAAGCCAAATCTTTCAAGAACACCCACCGATGTTGTGTTCTTAGTTGTTCACATATTCAGTCATAGGCAGATTAGATCAGAATAAATATCTTAAGCCTAGTTTGAACGAGTTCATCATACTCCTTGTTCTTCATTGTAAGAACTCGTTCATAGTTGGAAAACCATACCCAAACCCAAACCCAGAAAGGTTAGGTAAAGGTACGCTAGCTCGAAGCGTGTAATTCGAGTGGTTAGGTTCTTCAGTACCCGCAAACTGAAGGTGTAGGCTTGACAGTGCCCGCAAACTGTTGGAACACAGCTCGGGTTAGAGTTGTGAAGTTGCTTGGTACTTGGAAACCAAGTGGTAGTGGATTACCAGTGAATCTGGTCGTGGATGTAGGAGGGGTTACTCCGAACCACGTTAAAGATGCTCTTGTTATTTATCGCTTTGTTTTATGCATGTTACTAACCTTCATGAGCATACAAATCAATCTGCATAAACTGACTAACTGAAAAGTGAAACAGAGCTTTGCAATATATTTGAAGCAACAGACGGACTTTCCAAATCCACCACATTCCGCACACACTCGTGTCGATCAAGTTGCCATCCAATTTGGATCGAACACAACACCACTCAAAAGAGTTTTAACTTGGAAAAGTTTTTAAACCTTGGTGTATTCACCCCCCCCTCTACACCAAGGTATCCGTCTTGGGACCAACAATTGGTATCAGAGCAGTGGTTCAAAAGATCACTGTATCTGACAAGTCAGCATTTCTTTGCTGATAGTGGTCACCTGAACAGATCCTTAATTTTTTTCAAAATCTTTTTAAAATCATTATATTGCATACTGTCATGGAATCTTCTCTGTGCAGGATTCTTCCAACATTCTCAGTCGATGATTATCAGATATGGAAGTTCCGACTCAAAAGCTTTCTGTGCGCGCAAAACGACATGATGTGGGATGTTATCACAGACGGACCCATCATCATCATGAAGTCAGAAAGAAAAGCAGAAACCACACCTGGAGCTGAACCAGTACTCCGGCAAGTTGTGAAGTCAAGGAATGAGTACTCTCCAGAAGAAAGAAGACAAGCTGGTTTGGACAGCTACGCTCGCAACGTCATCTCCTCAACGGTGACGAATGCTTATCTCAGCAAGATCATAAACTGCGAGACAGCTAAGGGGATGTGGGACACTCTAGCCAAGCTGTGTGAAGGCTCAGAGGAAATTCAAGAGAACAAATTCTCAGTTGCATGCCAGAAGTTCGACAACTTCAAGCAACTCCCCTACGAGTCCATTGATCAAATGGAGCTCAGGTTCTCCAACCTGGTCATCGAGATCGAGACGATCCGAACTGGAAAATATACAGTTCGAGATAAGAACTTGAAAGTTCTTGCAGTTCTCTCCTCAGAATGGTGTACACACAAGGTGGTTCACCAAAGCAGAACTGATCTTGGCAGCATGGAGATGGAAAAATTGTTCTCCATCTTGAAAGCCAACGAATTTGATCTGAGGATCACAAGCGGAGAATCATCCAGCCGGATGAATGAAACGGAGCTGATTCCATAGGAAAAAGAGACAGCTCTCAGTGCAGAGTCAAGAAGATCAGCTCAATCAGCTCAGACTGAAAAAGTCAGAAAGGAGTTCAAAAATATGAGCAAAGAAGAATTGCACGAAGAAGTTGCCATGCTTGTACGGAGCATCAATAGGCTGAAACACAGTAAGGAAAGGTACAAGAAGATCGTGAAGGTTCATCACGACAAACAACTCTACCCAAAGAGAAACCCAGCTGAGTCGACCTCCCGAAGAAATGATAAAGAGCTCAAGACGAGCAAGAAAGAAGATCAAGTATTTTCTTCCGACTCAGAAGATGAAGCATTTTATTAAAGATGACTGCTTCATGGACTCTTAAACCCAACTGATGAAGAAAATGAAGAAACCCAGCTAGCTGACTGGGACCAGCTGTGAAATAAAGACAGCTGGATACAAAACTAAAAACTCAGCCAGTCACACTGCTGAGTACATTGGTCTCAAGAAAATAATCGAGAAGCAGCAGATGAATCAGCTGGATTTGGGACAGCTGTCTACCTGCTATACAAACGGAGACCTCATCAAAGGAAGTAGGATGCAGCTGAAGAAAAAGCCACCTACTATCAAATCAAGGAGGAACTCTACACAGCTGGAAAGAGAGCAAAATCAAGTAGAATGCCCAGCTGGACATGGCACAGCTCACTGCATGCTAAAGAGACCTCATCGAAGAAGTGCTCAACGACTTCAAGAGATTACTAGAAATCCTTGAAATCTAGCCAGCTGAGAATTCGGAGCTAAGGAATGAGCACAAGAAGAAGAATGATCAGGAGCTTGAAGATGAGAAAATACAGCTGATCAAGAAGCTGAAGATGGCCAAAGCTGAATCAGATCAAAGAATGACTCCAGCCAATACAAACACAGCTGGAACCAAGCCAAGGATGTACCAAAGAGGTCGTACATAATCAAGCCAGCTCTCTAAGCTCAGTCCTATCAAAGAAGAAAAACTGCTCGGCAACTCCAAGCCCAAGAAAAGCAGCAACTCCCAGCTGATCACAGAGCTCAAAGACAGCAGATAAATCCAGCTGACTGGAATCAAAATCAAAGACAGAATGTCATCCAGCACAGACATCAAGGTCAACTAAAAAGACAGCTGAGAAGGATCTCAGCTGGTTATAAAGCTGAAAATCAACCGAGCATCACAACAAGATTCCAGCAGACGAGATATCAAGCTAGATATCAAGCTGACAGACTCCAGCTATGAATTAGACCTCATCAAAATGGAGTCAACAAGGTCCAAAGAAGAAAGGACCATTTCAAGGACCAATCTGAAGTATCACTCACAAAAGATAAGGACAAATCTGGGTTATCAATGGAACCCTCAACAACAAAGTCGGACCCAATCACAACTGGGTGTCGAAGGAGTGATAACAGGTCAAAGAGGGACATGCGCATTCAGAGGAGTCATCAAGCGTACTGTGAAAGAAAGACAGCTGGTGATCAAAGCTCATGACTCACCTCAAAGCTCTTCAAAGAATATGTCAAGCGTACTGGTCCCAGGTAACCTTTGGTGATATCTCGAAAGGATACGTCAAAGGATTTAGCTCATTTGAGACAAATAATAATAATATCAAATGTCTCTTATGTTGATGGACTTTAGCATAATCTGTTGTCCATCAGCCATTTGTTGTGATTACGGTTTTCCTGGTGAGTTCAATGCGCAGGAATGCATTTCAAAGAACAGGAAATCGAAGATTCTACCCCGCAAAATAGCAGTGAACTCAGCTGATCATGGAACAGCTGACTGTCTTTTCAAGATCAGAGATCAAGTTGACAGATGAACGTAATTGATGAGAAAATTCACTCAAGTGAAGTAGGAAGTAGCTGAGAAAAGAAAGCCACATACTATCAAATTCAGGGGGAACTCCACCGAGCTGGAAATCGACACAGCTGTGATATCAGCTGAGGGCAAAGTCAATCCAGCAGAATATTCAAGTGGAGAATCAAGAGAGAAATCCAGCTGAACTATCAAATGTCATCCTCTGGATATCAAACAAAGCTAGATCAAACATGGGTCGCAGAATCCAGAAGAGGAATCAAGCTGAGGGGGAACTCAGTTCAGCAGATTCACCATCAATTGGTATCAACAATTGATCTCATCCCAGTCCAGTAAGATCTTCAAGAAGAGCATCCAGCAGGAAATACTCAGCTGGATCACCGTGTGTCATCAAGAAGGAATCGGACACAGCTGGACTAACTCAGCAGAAACCCCAAGGATTTCAAAATGAATTTATCAAGTCAGGGGGAATCAAACCCAGCTGATAAAACCCAATTGGTTTATCCAATTGAGGGGGAACCTCGCAAACGGTGTCTTTCAGCAGAGAAAGAAAGACAAGATGACTCAATCCAAACTGAGTCATACAACCATCAATTGGTATCAGCCAAAAAAAAAAAAAATGATGAGCCAAAATGCATCGATTGGTTTTAACTCCAAGCTGACTGGAGTTACCTCAAACGGGAAGAAATTATTGCCAGAACGCCGCCGTCAGACCTCGACTCCCCGCCCTCCTAATATCTTTTTGATGAACCAAAAAGGGGGAAAGAGTGAAAGAATAGGACAGAAAAATGGAAATAAAAAGGGGGAAAGGATTGAACAGAAAAGGAATCTAAAATAGGCAAATGGCGAGCTGGAAAGACAACTGGAGAAAGAGTGCAAAGACAACTAGAGAAAGAGTGCAAACTCTCGTCAAGGCATGTGGAGCAGCCAGGAAGAGTTTAGTTAGGATTTTTGTTTTGTATTTTTCTGTAAAAGTTTGTAAAGGTTTTGGCATCATCAAAAAGGGGGAAATTGTTGGGAAAATTAATAGAGTTTTGATTGGATACCAAAACCCAGCTGACCCCAACCGAGTAGATGAATGTACAAACTTTGTGTTGTTTCCAGCTCACCTGTTTGAGCTTATAGAGTTTCTTGTTTACAGGTAGATTCGCTGAAGACAGCAGAAGACACAGCTAAGCAGACAGCTTAAAGAACTCAGCGGAAGCGAGACTCGGCAGAAGCGGACCAAGCGAGTCAAAGACCCAGCAGTATCAAGACCCAGCTCAGTGACGGAAACCCAGCTCAGTGTCGAAGACCCAGCTCAGTGTAAAAGACCCAGCTTAGTGTCGATGACACAGCTCAGGTCTGAGACACAGCTCAGGTTAATGACACAGCTCAGGTTGAAGACACAGCTCAGGTTGATGATACAGCTCAGGTCTAAGACACAGCTCAGAGTTGAGACACAGCAGAGTCCAAGACGCTGAAGACACAGCAGAGACGCTTAGCAGCTCGAAGACGAAGACCTTCTCCAAGACAAGATCCCGATGTCAGAAGATCTTGTCTGACGCAGTCAAATCAGAGAAGGAATAGCTTCGCAGATACAGACCTACTTCGTAGGTAATGGCCAGAAGTCAACAAGAGTAGGTAAGATTCAAACGGCTCTCTTCCAACGGCTAATTTGAATCTTCACCTATATATATCTCTCCTCCACCATTGCTGGAGAGGGAGGCTGACAAGACGACTGAAGAAATAGAAGAAAACAGAAAAATGAACAACGATCTTCAAAGCCAAATCTTTCAAGAACACCCAGCCAGTCAGCTGTGTTCTTAGTTGTTCACATATTCAGTCATAGGCAGATTAGATCAGAATAAATATCTTAAGCCTAGTTTGAACGAGTTCATCATACTCCTTGTTCTTCATTGTAAGAACTCGTTCATAGTTGGAAAACCATACCCAAACCCAAACCCAGAAAGGTTAGGTAAAGGTACGCTAGCTCGAAGCGTGTAATTCGAGTGGTTAGGTTCTTCAGTACCCGCAAACTGAAGGTGTAGGCTTGACAGTGCCCGCAAACTGTTGGAACACAGCTCGGGTTAGAGTTGTGAAGTTGCTTGGTACTTGGAAACCAAGTGGTAGTGGATTACCAGTGAATCTGGTCGTGGATGTAGGAGGGGTTACTCCGAACCACGTTAAAGATGCTCTTGTTATTTATCGCTTTGTTTTATGCATGTTACTAACCTTCATGAGCATACAAATCAATCTGCATAAACTGACTAACTGAAAAGTGAAACAGAGCTTTGCAATATATTTGAAGCAACAGACGGACTTTCCAAATCCACCACATTCCGCACACAGCCAGCTGTGTCGATCAAGTTGCCATCCAGCTGGATCGAACACAGCCAGCTCACTCAAAAGAGTTTTAACTTGGAAAAGTTTTTAAACCTTGGTGTATTCACCCCCCCCCCTCTACACCAAGGTATCCGTCTTGGGACCAACAATGACCCATATTTGTTACCGATCATTACGGTGTAAAAATATCATCTGCTCAATTTATTTCCGAGGTATGTTTGGTTTGACTTTACTAAAACTAGTATATATCCCGTCGAAAATCGGCGGTAAATTATATTATGCTGTAATTTATAAGTATGTAACCGTAAAACTAATACAATATTATGCATAAGAGAGTAATATTATTTCAACAATTCACTGTAAGAAATCTTACAAAAGTGATGAAATTAATTATAATAAAATACATCAATAAGGTTGTTTCTTCGATTTTATTGTACTTCCTTTAACAAATATTTTTATTTTACTATCATTTTGCAATATATAAGCATGAACATTAAAATTAATTTTAATATTATTTCAGAATGATAATATTTTGATAATTGATCAAAACGAGTGTTTCTTTGATTTTATTTCACTTTCTTTAGTTGCAAGAAATCAATAGAATTCAAACTTTTTTTTTACCTCATAATATGTCAAATATTTCATTATATACGATGTTAATTGTTGTGTGCGTCGATCATCTCGTCCCAAAGTCAAATTTTGAGAATTATCCCTACGTGTATATATATACAAATCTGAGAATTATAATTGAGAATACGTATTGTTGAGATTTTTCTTTTATTCATGTCAATTTAAAAATTTATTAAATTAAACAAATTAATATTGACAACTTAATAATTGATCAAATTAAAATTGTCAATTGTCAACAAATTAAAACTATTTATTTGGCCAACAAATTAATTTGTCAAATTATATTGGTTGTGCAAAATAATTGTGGAATGAGAAAATAAACATGGATTGTGAGTATTTATATAGGTTCTCTAAGAGTGAAGGTTTATTAAAAATCAATGTGGGATGGAAAAATTAAAATGAATAAATGAATAAAAATGCTCAAAATCAGGATTAAAGATAAATAAGATACTGAAAGGAGATAGCACCACGTAGAACCTCGAATTAAGGAGCGGTCTCGAATCCGCAATCGTTTCAATAATATATAGATTTCTCCTAACATCACTCTATAACATTGCAATGTTTTATTCAATTCAAAGTAGGGTTGGTCTCCCGTGAGACCGGTCTCTAATAAGAGACCGGATCCGGGTCGACCCGTTTTGAAAACGATATATATTAACAATACTGTAATATTCTAAATATATGGTTGTAGCCTAGTGGTAGACGGAAGCTTGTTAGGCGGAAGCGCCTGCTTGCCCACCTGTTGACCTGGGTTCAAGTCCCATGAAGTGCATTTTTCCTTTTTTTTTTCTTTCTTTCACTATTATTTATTTTTTCCTTTCTTTTACTATTATTTTTTTTTTTTTTTCAAAAATATTAAAAATATAAATCATCTTCCCTTTCTTTTACTTTTATTTCTTTTATTTTTTAGTTTGCACGTTTTATTTATTTTTCACTTTTTTCTGATTTTTTCTTTCTTTCTTGTTTTATGTTTATTTTTGTTTAATAAATTTCACTTTTGGATCCACCTGTTGACCTGGGTTCAAGTCCCATGAAGTGCATTTTTCCTTTTTTTTTTTTCTTTCTTTCACTATTATTTATTTTTTCCTTTCTTTTACTATTTTTTTTTTATTTTTCGATTTTTTTTTCAAAAATATTAAAAATATAAATCATCTTCCCTTTCTTTTACTTTTATTTCTTTTATTTTTTAGTTTGCACGTTTTATTTATTTTTCACTTTTTTCTGATTTTTTCTTTCTTTCTTGTTTTATGTTTATTTTTGTTTAATAAATTTCACTTTTGGATAATAGATTCAAGTAGGATATGTTTTCATATATTTTTATTTTATTAATTATTCAATTTTTAAATCGTCAATTAAAAACAATTAACAAGCATAATTAACATATTTTTTCCTTTTCTTCTTTTATTTTATACTTAATTAATCTTAAAGCATAATTAACATATTTTTTTATTTTTCAATATAACAATTATCGTAAACAAAAATAATATTTTTCAAAAGTAATATATTTTTCAGGATAAAAAATAATAATTCACGAGAAAAAAGTAATACTTTTCAAAGCAATATTTTTTGGGATAAAAAGTAATAATTCACTAGAAGAAAAGTAATATTTTATCAATGTAACAATTGTCGTAAACAAAATGAATATTTTTCAAAGTAATATTTGTTGGGATGAAAAGTAATAATTCACGATAAAAAAGGTAATATTTTATCAATGTAACAATTATCGTAAATAAAAGTAATATTTTTCAAAGTAATATTTGTCGTAAACAAATGTAATAATTGTCGGGATAAAAAGTAATAATTAATAAGAAGAAAAGTAATATTTTTGTTGTGATAAAAATAATAATTCACGAGAAGAAATGTAATATTTTTTCAATTTAACAATTATATAGTAAATAAAAGTAATATTTTTCAAAATAATATTTGTTGGGATAAAAAGTAATAATTCACGAGAAGAAAGGTAATATTTTATCAATGTAACAATTGTCGTAAACAAAATGAATATTTTTCAAAGTAATATTTGTTGGGATGAAAAGTAATAATTCACTATAAGAAATGTAATATTTTTTCAATGTAACATTTGTCGAGATAAAAAGTAATAATTAATAATAATTAAAGTACATTTTCAAAGAAACAATTTTTCGTAAACAAAAGTAATATTTTTCAAAAGTAACATTTGTCGTGATAAAGGGTAACAATTGTTGTAAAGAAAAGTAACATATTTTCAATGTGACATTAATTGTCGTAAACAAAAGTAATATTTTTCAAAAGTTAACTTTTATCGGGATAAAAGGTATCAATTATCGTAAAGAAAAGTAACAATTATCGTAAACAAAAGTAGTAATACTTTTCAAAAAATAATATTTGTCGGTATAAAAAGTAATAATTTACGAGAAGAAAAGTAATAATTTATTTCAATGTAATAATTATGTTAAACAAAAGTAATATTTATCAGGATAAAAAGTAATAATTCAAGAGAAGAAAAATAATATTTTTTTCAATGTAACAATTGTCGTAAATAAAAGTAATATTTATCGAGATAAAAAGTAATAATTCACGAGAAGAAAAGTAATATTTTTTCAATGTAACAATTTTCATAAAGAAAAGTAATATTTATCGGGATAAAAAGTAATAATTCACAAAAAGAAAAAGTAATAATTCATTTAATATAACAATTGTCATAAGCAAAAGTAATATCTGTTGTGATAAAAAGTACTCATGAGAAGAAAAGTAATAATTTATTTCAATGTAGCAATTGTTTGTAAACAAAAGTAATATTTTTCAAAAGTAATATTTGTCGTGATAAAATGTAATAATTCACAAGAAAAAAAGTAATAATTAATTTAATATAACAATTGTCATAAGCAAAAATAATGTTTGTCAGATAAAAAGTAATAATTCACGAGATGAAAAATAATAATTTATTTCAATGTAACAATTATCGGTAAACAAAAGTAATATTTTTCAAAAGTAATATTTGTCGGGATAAAAAGTAATAATTCACGAGAAGAAAAGTAATAGTTTATTTCAATGTAGCAATTGTTTGTAAACAAAAGTAATATTTTTCAAAAGTAATAGTTTTCAAAAGTAATATTTGTCGAGATAAAAAGTAATAATTCACGAGAAGAAAAGTAATGATTTATTTCAATGTAACAATTGTATTAAACAAAAGTAATATTTTTCAAAAGTAATATTTGTCGGGATAAAAAGTAATAATTACGAGAAGAAAAGTAATATTTTTTTCAATGTATCAATTGTCGTAAACAAATGAATATTTGACGAGGTAAAAGGTAATAATTAACAAGATAAATAGTAATATTTAGGGATAAATAAATTCTAATTTGAGATTAACAAATAATTTTAAAAAAAAAAACCGAAAAAACAATAAATAATAGATGAAGTATGGTGTTAGCGGGGGTTGATCCCACGACCCTTGGGTCCTCAGCGGAGTAGACAACCACCAGGCTAGCGGTTCTAATGTATAATGTTTTATCTGTGTTTTATTTATTCCTTAACTTCGGGTCGGGTCAGATCCGGTCTCTAATAAGAGACCGGTCGTAGTGAAGTCTTTGCGTTCAAAGTATTGATTCGAACACTAAATTCTTTGATATAAATGTATAATGTAAAAATTTTGGCCGAAAATAACCTAAAGAAGATATTTCAGCCCATCCCAATGGATTAAGCCCTTTGAAAGTTTGAATGGGCCCAATCTTATAAAACTTACATATAACAATAAGTAGGAGTCCGAAAAAATTAAGGTAAAATACCATTTTAATATTTGCATCCCAATATTTACTTTTCCTCCGTCCATCAAATACATATCATAATTTTCTTTTTGAACTGTCCACTAAATATATATCACTTTCTATTTTGCGATAATAACTCATACTTTTTCATTATTTTAAACCTCACAACAATTAACTATGATGAGTCTCTCTCTTCACTAAAAAACTATCTACCATATATTTATTAAAATTCGTGCCACTACCAATATGATACATATTTGGTGAACTGAGGGAGTATGAAATATTACAATTATATTCTAATGTATACAAATTTTGCTAACCCAACACGCCGAAAATCATGCAGACAAATCTTACTTCGTTTTTCACATCAATTTTCGAATTGCTAGTCAGCCTTTATCCACCAAAAATTGAATCATAGGACAAATTTAATAAGCCCCCATCCACCAAAAATTGAATAATACTCCCTTCGTCCCGTCCATCTTGTGTCTTTACTATTCGGCACGGAGATTAAGGAGAATGGTAAAGAGATAGAAAATGGATAGATTGAAGAGTTAATTATTATTTTTTTAGAAAATAAGTTAAGATGAAGACGTCCCAATATAAAAATAGGCTCAGGATGGGCGGACAGAGAGAGTATGAATTAATTTGAAATATATATTAATTTATAATTATAAATTTTCATACATTGGAAAAAAACGTAGTTACTCCCAAAAAAATATTTTTGGTTTAAAATTGATATTATTCTACTAAAAAATATTATCCCAAAAATTAAACCATAGAATGTGGAGAAACTGCCCAGTTCGCATTAAGTCACTGAACTTTGTAACACGACTGAGCCCTTCAGATTTGGTTTAGGGTTCTGTTAGGGTTTTGCGCATTTCTCACTCTCCCCCTCTGCACAATCGGAGTTTCCCCTTTTCAATTCTAACCGGGTAATTCTCCCCTTTTTCCCTCTCATTTTATGCTTTGTGTTTCCTTTAATCTTTCCGTTTGCTGAAATCTTGATAGAACATCGTTATAATTGCGTCTGTTTATACGTTGGTTTTAGTATTTTGTATTTCTTATGATTGATTCAGCTTAAACTTAGGATTTTATGCTTTAATTTGTTATTTGCGATGATTCAATTCTTTTTCGGTTGATTTTGAAGAAGATTGTACTCGGCCGTTTGTTTGGAAGAAATCTGTAGGTCTCGTTCTGGATAGATGTTATTTTCGATAGATCCTTTTCATGTTTTC
Organism: Agastache rugosa; assembly: GCA_031470985.1. Lineage (NCBI taxonomy): Eukaryota > Viridiplantae > Streptophyta > Magnoliopsida > Lamiales > Lamiaceae > Agastache > Agastache rugosa. Next base: position 33,256,146 of record CM062605.1, read on the forward strand.
TGTTGCAAAATCATAACTTTCGCTCCATTTTCGCTTCATTGAAAATGCAGGAAAATTGCGTGGGTATCATTTCTTGATGTCGTAGTCGCAATACTCTGTTCAAGATCGGTGTTATTTACAGTTGGGTCTGACTTTCTTTTTCTCGATTTCTACGGGGAAAGATCGATATGAATTTGAGGTGTTTCTTTAGAAGACAAACGGCTAAGAATATCTCGAAACTCAATGCTAGAACATTCTACCAGCATTCCTCTGGTTATAGATGTGTTGCAGCTGCTGGCGCATCCGGGCGCTCTACTTTTCATCCATTAGGAGCTTACAATGGCTTATCTTTCTTGAACTGCCCTAAGCACGACAAAATTGATAATCAGTTTTGTCGATGGATTCAGACATCGGGACAATTCAACTTAGATGACTTATCAAGTCATGTGGAATGTGACTCAGAAGATGATGCTGAAATGAATGAGTTCTTGTCCAGATTTGTTTGGCTGATGCGGAAAAAGCTTGCTGCAGCTTATCCCGAGTGCGACAAGGATACAATTAATGGTATGCTGGTGATCATTGTCGAAAATGTTGTAACAGAGATGGAAAAGGGTGGTCTTCAGCAAGTGATTGGGCCTGGTACTTCTTTGCCCTCACAGGATTTTAGTGAGGATTTGTGGAAAACTGTGTGGGAGATTACCAATGTAGTTCTGCATGACATGGAGAAGGAAAAGAAAAAAGAGAAAATGAAGACATTTCTTCAGTCTGAGGAAGTTAAGGAAATGTACAGATTTGCTGGTGAAGTGGGCATTCACGGGGATATGCTAAGAGAGCTCAGGTTCAAGTGGGCTCGTCAAAAAATGGAGAAAAGTGATTTTTACGAGACTTTGGAACGTATGCGGAAAGAGGAGGCTCAAAATGATTCCCAAGAAAACGATCAATTGGGAAAAGAAATCTTTCCTGGAAAAGAGTTGGTGGGGGATAATAATGTGGTTGAAGGTAAACAGAAGAGTGTCTCACTTCCTAAAAGACATGGCAAGATCAAGTATAAGATTTATGGGCTTGATTTATCGAATCCAAAGTGGGTTAAGGTGGCGGATAAAATTCATGAGAGCAGCAAATTTATGTGGCCCGAGGATCCAAAGCCAATATCTAACAAGTGCAAACTTGTTACTGAAAAGATCTTCTCTTTGAAGGATCACGACGATCCTGCTCCACTTTTAGGCGAATGGAAAGATCTTCTCCAACCTAACAGGATTGATTGGGTTGGTCTTCTTGATAAAATGAAAGAACAGAACACTCATCTATATTTTAAGGTATGCCGTTTTGGTCTTCCATGAAAATTTTATCATGTGTTGCAAATGGTCATTTTGATGAATATTCACATTTCTATTTTTGGTTGGTATAACCAAATCATCCCCTTAACATTATATTTCTGTAAGAACCAGATCCAAAAGACATGAATCAGAATATGAAATTATCGAACATGTAGTCAATAAATTTTCTCTACTCCACATCTTTTATTATCATGATGATGCAATTAATGGTTACTAATAGAGTTTTTCAAAATGTTAATATCCTGACTTTTTTATGTTTAATGCCAATGGTTTGTTTCAGATTGCAGAATTTCTGCTCTCTGAAGATTCCTTCCAGGCAAATGAAAGAGACTGCTCGAAACTGATTGATGCTCTTGCAAAGGAAAATCGCTTAGAAGATGCTGAGAGAATTCTAAAGAATATGAAAGACAAGGGAATTCTACCTGATGTTATCACATCAACAATATTGATCAAAATGTACTGTAAAGCAGGAAATCTTAATCAAGCAAGAGTAGAATTTAATAGCTGCAAGGCTCATGGAGTCCGACCAGACGCCAACTTGTACAATTCTATGATCATGGCCTATGTGAATGCTAATCAACCAAAAGATGGTGAGGCTTTAATGAAAGAAATGGAAATGGGAAGGGGTATAAAGCCTCCAAAGGAGATATACATGGCCTTACTTCAATCGTTTGTCCAAGGTGGCTATGCTGATGGAGCTGCTCGGATTTACTCCTCCATGCAATTTACTGGAGGTTTAGGTCTGGACCCTGAATCTTTGACATTAATGGTTGAGGCATATGCAAAAGTTGGTGACCCTTACACCACTATGAATTATTTTACTCAGATGAAGAACCTTGGGCTCAAGCCGGATGATAGATGCACTGCCAGTGTAGTTACTGCTTATGAAAAGAAGGATTTGTTGGATGAAGCCTTAGAGTTCCTATTGGGACTTGAGAAGGATGGGTTTGAGCCTGGTGTTGCTACTTATACAGTTTTGGTTGGTTGGTTTAGCAAGTTGGGCCTTCTTGAAGAAGCTCAACAAATATTGGATAAGATTGCTGAGCAGTGTGAGGCTCCTCCATTAAAGCTCCATGTATACCTTTGTGACATGTATAGCAAGTCCGGGGCTGAGAAGAAGGCGTTGCAAGCTTTAGGAGTTCTTGAGTCGAAGATTGATGAGTTGGAGTTAGAGGACTTTGAGAGGATTTTAGGTTCACTTATTGCTGGTGGCTTTAAGCAAGATGCTCAAAGATTACATGGGTTGATGGAGACTCGGGGATTTGTTTTGTCCGAACATTTAAAGGTAAAATTGATAGCATCTGAATCAGTACCAAAGAGCATGAAGACACGAAAGAGATAAAAGTAATGAAGTATTCAATATAATCTAGCAAATCAAAATGGCGACTGATGTGATGACCATTCATTGTTCATGGTACGTTCACTTAGTCATGCTTCGTTAATTTTACTTTCATTTCCGTACTTGTTTTTGTTGGGGCGTAATCTTGACATTCGCTTGTGGGAATCTTATGTCATCTAGTAGTTCAATTTGACTGAGAGTTCTAATAACTGGAGTTTGTGGTGCTAACTTATTAAAGGTGTTCACCAGTGCTATTCTGATTCGGATATGCCATGTTTGCTTTGTTTGGTTCTTAAGTGTCGCAATTTTTTCTAATTGATCTATGTGATATGGCGCGCACACACACACACACACACACATATATATATATATATATATATATATATATATCCATATGCTGTCTTAGAACATTTTCATGAAGAGATTTGTCTAAGATAGGGCGTGGACTGTTTGCACCATCTCTGGTAAAACAGAGTTGTAGATTCTATAAACAATTGTTGAATGTCTTTTGCTGGGAATAACTGGTTAAAATCTTTCATTGTGAATCTGTGATGCATGGCTTTGATGTTGGTGACATCACTGACATGAATGTTTCTCTCTCTTTTTTCTCTTAGTTTGTTGTGATGATGTGAAATATTCGCTATAAATTGATTACTTGTTCATGTTTGAAGTAAGATTGTTCAGATATCCACGAGATTGTTACAATTGGATTATCTTCCTTCATATCTCTACTTATTTTATTTTAGGGTTAATTGCAAATTAATACCCACCTTTGGTGTTTCTTATAGTTTAGACCAAACCTTTGAAATGTTGCAAATAAATATCCAATCTTTATATTTTATGCAAATTTGATCCACCCTATTTCTTTGTTCACGGACTAACTAATTTGGCGTGTTCATTAACGACTAGGACTTCCGTTCCAAATATACTACGTTGACATGAGATAAATACTTATTTAAAGACTCGGGGAATAACTTCTAGTTAATTTTAAGATAAGGCCTTGTGTTTGGACCTTAAGTTTAGAGTCATTTAAATAGCTTATGTGAGAAGTTTAGAGTCTTTAAATTGAAGTAATTCAATTTTCGTTAGTATACATAGTTCGTCATAATTGTTAGCTTGAACTACTATTTGTTTGTAACTTTAATTTTTTTTTTTCCTTCAGATAAATGTTTTATTTTGTTCGTTACTTGTACTAAATTATCAATAAACAGTTAATTTTGTTATAATAACCTAAAAAAACTGAAGTTAAGAAAAGCCCACAGTTCCATAAGAAAAGCCCACAAGCCCAAATTGACTCGTATATTAAATTTTGAAATTTAGAAAAAATAAAAAAAATTTAACTTCTGCTTAAGATTTTTTTCTGCTATTACCAAATGCACTGTAATGTATTGTACTTGCGTATGAGAATGCATTTATTATTTGTAATGCCTCATTACCAAGTACACAATAATGCATTATACATATGAAAATGTCACATGGAAATGTAAAAAATGAGATGCATTATATAGTAAGAATGAAATGCATTAAAAATGAAAGGGTTAATTGCCGCTAAATACCCGAACTTTTTCTAAATTCTGGGATTGCACCCCAAGTGAAGATTCTATCAGGAAAATTTCACAACTTCTAATTTTATCTCAATTTGCACCGCGACGAGAAATTCCGGCGAAGAATCTGCTGATAAGGCATGTACGTGTCATTATTTGCTTACATGTCACTAACGTGGATTAATAAAGAGTACGTGGCAATCAAAACGATCCACCACGACGTTGTTTTGGTCGAAAAAAATTTAAAAAGAAAAAATAAAAAAACACTTCATCTCTCATCTCTTCCCCCCTTCTATTTCCTTTTTTGCTATGGACGTTGCCAACCGCAAGAGGTAGACGGAGGTGGTGGCAGTTCCACTGCCGCTGCCATTGTTGTTGCAGATGCAAGGCGGCAGTGGGGTGGGGTCGATTTGGACGACAGCAAGGTCGTCAGAACTGGGCTCCTCGTTGGATTTTAGAAGAGAGGAAAAGGATTTGGGATCAATGGTTTCGGGCTTTGAGAGTCTATTCAAAGATATGATAGAGTGAAAAAGGTTAGTGCTCCTTGTGTGGTATGGGCTGGTGGTGACTGCGGTGGTGGTGTCGACGATGGTGCCTAGGGTTTGGACTGACAGAGGCGGCGGGTCTGGGCTGGTGGCTGCTGCGGTGGTGGTGGCGACAGCGGGGATTAGATCTCACCATTTCACGATATAGCTTAACATCATCATATCATCGGGCTCACGTATTTGCCCAAAATCGAATCTGGGTATCGCGGAAACCCAACAGAAATAATGGAATTGTTTGAAGATCTAGAAAGAATTGATCTACAAATTGTCGCACTTTGATTCAGCCTCATCTTTTTCTTCTTCACTTAGATGAACGGCGACGGAGAATGAAAGAGGAGAGTCGGTCGATAGTGAGAGAGAAGTACGGAGATTTTCAGAGTTTCGATTGAGTAATTTTTTTAGTGGTTAAGATGCGACGGCGAGTTGACGACGAAGAGGTCTCTGAAATTGAAGTCCTCGAAGATGACCTCGTCGACGGCGCGCTGGATGGAGGGGAGGGTGAAGAGGGAGGAGGTGGCCGGGTTGATTTTGAGGAGGTTGGTGAAGAGGTGGGCCCAAAGAGACGACTGGAGATCGGGTTGGGCTGGAGGTGGTGACGGGACAGGGAATCTTCAATTCTCTTTCCTCACCATCATATAAGGAAAATTCTATTTATTTCACCATCATATAATCATATTGCACATTTCATTTCTCTCCTCCAAACCTACTAATGCCTCTCTCTCTCCACACACATTTCAAGAAGTATAACATTTTTAGTTGAATCATATAAGAATGGATCTTAACCTAAGAAATAGGAATAGATCTCCACCATACATCTACAAGGGGTCAGATCTGACCCAGGTCAAACCGGGTCGGATCCGGGTCAACGGGTCGGACCCGGTCAACCCGTTGACTTTCATTTTCTTTTTAATTTTCGAAATTTTGTTTTTAATTTTCGAATTTTTTTTAAGAGTCAGATGATATGCACCACACTGTGCAATGAGATGCACCAAACTGTGCAATGAGATGCACCACTAAGTGTATTGGGATGCACCATTTTTAATTTTTTAATATTCTTTTTCACTATTTTTATTTTTATATTTTATTTTTTTTCAAGAGTCGAGCGAGGGGAGCCGAAGGCCTCGGAGCGAACTAAAAGACATATAATGTTGCCACAATCATTATCTATAAATTAAAATCGGAGCCGAAGGCGGAGACAAAAAAAAAAAAAATGTCCAAACACTTGCTTATTGATATGGTATGAATACAATGATTTGAAAAGTAGTTTGATTTCATCATACCAAATCACCCCAAGATTTTCCGTCGTTTTGATATAGTTATACACACACACATAGTGTATGAGATAAATCTCCATGTATTATAAAATACACCACAATGCATTTTGAGATGCAACACTATGTGTAATGAGATGCACCACCATGTATAATGAGATGCATCACAATGTGTAGATGCAACACACTGTGTAATGAGATGCATCACAACATGAAATGAGATGCACCACATAGTGTATTGAGATGCACCACACTTTATTAAAAAAAATAGAAATAAAAAATTTCGAAACAAAAAAAATAAAAAAAATTGAAAAGTCAACGGGTTGACCAGGGTCCGACCCGGTTTGATCCGGATCCGACCCGCTTCAAATCTAGCCATCTATCTATTGTGGATCAAGGATTGGGATTTATTCATATTTCTTAGTTTAAGTGCTCTTTTCACTAGAACCACTTCATATACACAGTTTCTTCCTATTATTGTACTTTTTACTTATTATATATACGTATATGTATATATATCAGGTATCGAGATATTTAGTTACAACATTATATAGGAAGAAACTGTACTCTGTCAGTTTCAACTCAATTATAATATTATTTTAAATCACGCCTCGGACTGACAAATGCCTCATCATTTCTAATAGCATAGCTGGTAATGATTACAAAAATTAAAATTAAAAAGGAACAAAAAAAGTCCTAAAAGGAAGAAAATAATGTGGAGATGAAATGAATAAAAAATATAATATAAAATACGACTAAAGAACGATTTAATTTCAATACATGTGCATGAACAAGCCATTATTTTTTGTTTTTCCCTTCGAGAATCACGAACTCAGACAAATTTGGATTTCTTATCTACACTTCTTTTAATTTCCTTTCGCTTGGAGCAGTTCCATCATATATAAATACTAGTGTGTACTCCGTACAAATGCACGGGTAAGTATATTAATAAAATTTATATTTCATATAATGAATATAACAAACGTGAAATTATAACAATTAAATTAAAACATAAAACATGAAATTTAATAACCTAATATACTAATTAGTGTCTTTTAGACTTGAAATAGAAATATCATAAATTTAAAGTTTCGTTATAAATTTTATATTTTTCTTATATACAATATTTATAGTTGAAGCATTGACCAATTATTGATATTTTTCAGACAGTCATTTAGTTCTCTAATTATCTATATCCTTCTTGCAGAACTTTAGAATAAAAATTATTTTGGAAGGTAGGTGTTCCAATGTTTAATAAAAGCTCCTATGTAGGTTGATCGAAAAGCTTTAGTATATGAAAGCATTGATTTTTGGAGCGCAAAATAAGTAAAATTGTATACTTTATTTCACGACAAATTCATGATAACTTGTTGTTCATTTTTTTTAGCTAGATTTTGGACACAAAATTTGAAATTCTTTATATCATTTCATATTAATAATCACTCAGTAAAAGAATTTCGATAAAGATGAATTTTTTCCTTAATGTATTTATATTTTATAGTCAAAGTTTTAAATATAAAGTTGTAAAATTAAATGGGTTGTAAAATTAAATGGGTTGTTCATTTTGTTCATTAATTTACCTAGCAACAATAAAGAAATGTTCCACCAACTCTTCTACAGGCCTATTTGAGCACTAAATTTTTTTTAAAATAATTATCTTAAAACAAAAATAGACCAAATCTAACGAAAATCTAGAAGAAAAAAAAAATATATCGGTTACGTGATTTGCAAACATGGAAACGGCTTCTTCAAGGTGTTTTTTGCCGTTTCTTCTTCAATATCACCAATATATAGAAAAAATACTAATGTAAACACCGACAAAACAATACAGAAAGAGGAATAGAACACACACTCCATGTTGTGCTTTCGAGATAAATGACAAAAAGAATTATGAAATGTATCAAATAATGTGAGACTTTGTATCTATCAAGGTGGCTGTTATATATGTGGAATAACTAATGGCTCGAAAGTCGAAAATGTGAAGGTTGAAATTTCAATTTCAATTGAAACGTCATTCTTGAAACACTAATTTTTTTCATTTGAATGAAACAATTCATCTATTGGCTGACATAACTCTCTAGAGTCTAGAAATAGTCTTTTGAACTTCCCAAGCAGAATAAAGCTACTCAGTCGAAATAAGCAGACTTAAGAAACAAAAAAGAAGGAAGAAAAAAAAAGGTAGTCCAAACAGCTCTAGCAAGTTTAGGCGGGAAAAAAAAATCTTGTTTTGGTTTTGCTTTTATATATATAGATACACATAACATGTATTAATCTAGATGAAATAAATCGACAAAATTATTATTATTGGCTCATTACATCCTTCATCTTCTTCCCTCCTCACCATCTCCGACGGTCCTGTCTTCAACCTAATTAACAAGCGATGATGAGATTGTTGGTGATCACCTGAAAGAGTGGGATTTGATTAATCTATACTAATACTAAATAAGAGAGTTGTCTCTATAATATCAATTTTACCCTTTTCCCTCCAAAACCAGCTAAGTGGTTCTTCATTGTGGACTTTTAGATCTTATTGGTTTGTATGTAATATCTCAGGTGTAATTATCTTGACATTTGTGTTCTTGAGTTCATGGTCTGATGGTCAACTTACTCATTTGTTTTTTAGTCTTACTATAATCTATTACATATCTCAACCTCTGCACATATATGCAACGAGTACTAACTCAGATCGGAGAAGCTGTTGGAGATGCTCCTGTCTTTTACTGATTTTAGAATCTGAAATCGAGAAGCAAACATAAGCAGCGAAAGCTCCAATGCAGCAAGGCTACTCAGCCTCAACCACCCGTCATAACTCCGCCTCTCGCTGGCTTTGTCTCCGCTCCATCTCTGTCGTCGTCCTCTTCTGACAAGTCCTTTCCCAACAACTCGAGACTGAGAAATCTCTCTCTGCAGGCTGGCCTCTGTGATTGAGTTGCTGAATTCGCCAACTGCTTTGGTCAACCAACTATTTTTCCATGATTCTTGTGAACCCTTCACATGTCTCAACCTCTACATATGCAACAAGTACCAACTCAGATCTTTATATACATATGATATGTGAATCACCATGTTACATCTAAAAGTAGAAAATTAGGACAGTACATATCTACTATGGTGAAAGCATTTCAAAACTCTGAGCAATCCGGCGACAAAACCAGAAAAATAGGATTAAGGTAGTTTCTAAATAACTAAAGAAGGCAAAACCTTTTATCTGTTATGAAAGAAGAGTTGCATAACTTTCCTATCTGGAGTTGTCAACACCTTCACTCTCTTTATTGTCAACTCCAACTTGCAAGGATCCTCCGTGAAATCTGCCAAAATCTCCAAAATTTAATTATCCTTCTTAGACGGGATACCATACTATCTAACAATATGGTACACCGAAATTGTACATGTAGTAATTAATACACAGAAAAAGCTGGAGATAAGAAGAAAAAAACTCAAAACAGATCGAACATTACACAACTCTAACATGCATGTAGCAATTGACTTTCAAAACACAGAACATTTTCACCTTTGTCTTCATCTCGAAATGAAAACCAACAAAATCATACAAAATGAAAGACAAAGAATTTACCATGCAAAAGAACTTCCAAAGAAATACATCATATTGCTTAGGGTGTCCCAATTCAGAGTAATACAAAATTTTAGACGCCAAGGAACAGGAGGGACATGCCTCCATCAGTCTCTTCTTCAGTAAACCAAGTCGTGTATTCGGTCTACTCATCATCCAGAACACTACGTAGCACCATTTTGGGCTTTCTTTTCAATTTCTTTGGGTTACAAAGAAGCTTCGGCGGCGGAGATTGTGGGTTGCACAGAGGAGTTTGAGGCGGGAATCATGAATGAAGGAGATGAGGGTTTGGGATGGATGAGTGTTTCTCAAGGTTTCAAAATAAAACCTAAAACGAAGATTTTTAGTATTTATATAGGGTTTTTTTTTGTGAATTATTAATAGTAAAAGTTTGTGGTGGTGGTTGTGTAATAAAATTCGAACCGGGCTTTAATCTTAAAGTTATTTATCTATTGTGGGCTTTAATGTATGCCCATTCGTGATTACATCTATATCATGATCTATACTATATTAAATAATGGAGTTTTGGCTTTATTTACATATGTTGTTCTTTTACCTCCAAACCAATTTAGTAGATAATAAGTATTGACCTTTAGTTATATTATGAATGATGAATAATATATATATGTTGATTAATTACTGTATATATCTCATTTATTGATTATCATGTTTGAGCTTTAAAAATTGAATGATCATTGATTTTGTCTTATTTAATTGAATTTGGGATTATGCAATTGAATTTTCTACTTTTATATTTATTATTTATATAATAAATGTTCTAATTTAACACAACACTATTTTGACTAAGATATGTAATTTTGAAAAGAAAAAAAAAAGATTAGCACAATGAATAGTTGCCAAAATAATTTTATTATTTTTATAATTTAGATTCGTAAATATTTTAAAAATATAATAGTGAAAAATATTAAGAAGATAATTAAATATATATATATATATATATTTTAAGATGTTTAGAAGTTTTAAAAAAGAAGAATTATTAAAAATGCTAAAAATTTATCTAAAAAAAATACCAAAATTGGTTGAAATTATTGTAATGGTTGTTCATCTTTAATTCTAATGGCATTTTGAAATGGGTTTTAATTGAAATTGTATTTTCAAATATATATATATATATAAAATGGTTGTTTAGAGATGTTTAGAAGGAAAGTGACGTTATGCTAATTTTTTTTTTAAATGTTCCTTAAATTATTAATGTAATTAACTATTTTGTATTTTATATTTGAATTATTTATAATTTATAAATATTATTTATTATTTACTTATATTTTGTGAATTAATTTTTATACTTTATTTTTTTGGTAATATTAAGGATAAATTACCAATTAAATAATTTTTTTTTTAGTTTACACAAGCACACATGACTCGAACCCCCAACCTCTTGGTTGGGGTAGTTCGGATTATTTTTTAAATTTCTTGATGAGTATGTTTACATATTAGTGTAGAATATTTTTATAGTGTAATGTTAGTTGTATTGATTTAAAATTTTCTTTATTTTTGTGTATTGTAAACTGAATAATAAATATATAAATTTTTAAATACTTATATATTCTAAATGAAGACATACACAAAATATTGGTTACTGAAAATATTTTGTACAAATAAGTTCTCAATAAGAAGTATATGTCATAATTATTAATGTTATTTGGATTGAATGTTTCTTTTTAAAAAATATTGATGTAATGCATGAATATTACTCTCTTTGTCCCAATAGCAAGGTCTTTCTTTTCTTTTTCGTTTGTCCCTATAGCAAGGTCACATTCCCAAAATGAAAACAATTAACTCTACAAAAGGCCCTACCCTCCACTTTTTATCTTTTTACTCTTATTTTTTAATTATTGTGCCGAAAATAAGGGGGACCTTGCTATTCGGACGGATGGAATATATTTTATTGTGTTATTCCATAATTAACATATTAGATGATTAATGCATTTTATGTGTGACAAATAATTTTTCGACAATTTTATGTGGATATTTCAAGAGTTTCAAATTGGAAAAGGTTTGAAGAGATTGGTGTGTGGTGTTGTGTAAAAAGAATTTTTTCATAATGTTTGATACTCTCTCCATCCACGAAATATATAGCACAATTTTTTTTGAACAAACATTACAAGAAATTTTAAAGGCCGTGTGAATATAACACAACTTTAGTGGCACAAGAAGAGCATGAATCAAATGGACATAATATACATTTTGTGGACGGGGAGAGTATGTTGTATTTGTTAATGTTATTTTTAAAGATATTATTATTAATTTCTATACTGAAAAACTAATATATCATTATTCTCTTTTGTTGATAGCTTGAAATTTTATACTCTTTTCGTCCATGAAATATAGGTCATGTCATGTAGGGTGCGACAAGAGTTTTAATAAATGTTAGGTAGGTAGTATTTGAGTAAAGAAAGAGACTCACTATAATAAGTAATTGTGAGGTATAAAATAATGAATGTGTGTAGGTATTATCCCAAAAGAAAAGTGGTATATAAATATGATGAACACCCCAAAAAGAAAATTTTGTTCTAAATATTGTGGATGGAGGGAGTAATTAATACTCCTTATTATTCATGTGATTTGATAATTTATATATTATATATTTTTAAAATGCATTCTACCGTGCAACGCACGGGTGCAATACTAGTTTATATGAAATAAGCCGGCCTTCTATTATTTTCGCATATGAAATTAGCGAAATGCTGAATCAACAATTAGTTGTTGAAATTTCCATCTGGTGTTATATTTAATTTTTCTTTTCCCTAATTTGAGTATCTTAATTTGTTAATTACATTTTAAACATGATATTTGAACAAGGCTCGAGCATTAGATATAAAATGATATCCATATTCTTATATTATTCAATTATTATCATTTATTTTTCAAATTTGTAGCGTATGTGTGCGAACTCGAGCATGTACAATGATATTGATATAAATATGAACTTAACATGTATGGATAAAGTAAAATATATAATACAATATGAAATACAACTAAGAAATGATTTATATAACTGCCTTAAATCTATCGATCATTCGTATAAATTAGTTGTCTTGAATCATATATCTATAATAAATTTGCACACATGCACAAACGAACGAGACCGTCTCTTAATGGATTTGAGAATACTGTCTAATATATTTTATCAGATGTAGCAATTACGAGAATGATTCTAATACAATAGTATGGTTCATCGAATATAGCATCTACGAGACTACGAGAATAGATTAGAAGAGTTTTAATAGTAATCTCCTTGGATAAAGTCGTTTAGACGCTTCATTTCTCCATGTTGTTGCTCCACTACAGCCCTAACAATATCCACAATAGAAATCATGCCTACAATCTTCCCATCTATAACCAGGGCATGCCGAATCTCATTCTCTGCAAACATAAATTTTCGAATACGATAAATGTCGACGTGGCTCGCTAGATGCCACATGAAATTGTAATTAAACTTTAAATGATTTGGAATAGCATCGTTTCAAGCAATATAATTTAAAAAAGACGAAATAAAATCTATATATATATATATATATATATATATATATATATATATATATATATAAGCAAAACCAAGTTCCACAATATTTTTCCCGCCTAAAATGTCTCTTCATCTTTACTAATACTTTTTATTTTGTTGTTGCAAAATTTGTCTCTTCATATTCTCCCCCAATGGTTTTTATATTATTTTATGCAAAAGATCACTGCCACCAATAACTTTATTGGAATCCTCTCCCCTACCTCTTCCAAATTCCTGATAAATCGATTAACTTCCTCAAAGAAGCAATCAACAATCACTAACAAAAAAAAATGAACTGTGGCAAGCCAAATAAAATTGTTGTATATATTTAACAATAATTATTTTTTTAATTTGGGCAAATTTACCAATACTTCCTGAATGTGATTTTTTAGGAAAAAATGATAAACGTATGGGGATATATCTTGAACGGGTTAAAAATCTGAACTGTGTAAATTACTTCCAAACAAGTGACTTCTGAGAATTTCTTAAGAAACTATATACATGATTGATTTCACATTGCTATTTTAAATGGTAAAAGTTTTAATAATTTAAAAATATTTGTATGTGAAACGGAAGATATCCCATAATTATGTCCATCATGCACGTCCTACTTAAAAAGAATATACCTTATTTTTGGGATAATCATCCATAATAATCAATCAATAACTCAGGAATATAAATTAATTATAAAAATAATTAATAACCATAATTAGATTAATTAATTTTAATTAATAGTTATAAAATCAAACTAAAATACAAAAAGATTAAAATTGAAAAAAATAAATGAAATAAAATCTGAAAAATTAATAGCGGGGTATGAATAAGACACCTAAGGTTCGACAAAGGATCACAAGCGGTGAAATGAACTGATAAAATGTTGAGTAGTTAATACAAACGTTGTTTGATAATAATCTATTAATGTTTTTATATACTACATTTATATATTTTTAATTATATCAAAATTATTTATAATTTATCAATGTATTATCAAAGACACAAAATAAAAGTTTAAAAGTTCACTCCGTGCATCGCACGGAAACGTACTAATATTTTAAAAATGATTTGGCTAGAAAACAACATCGTTTCGAGCAATATGATTTAAAAAAGGCAAAATGAAATACTTAGGGTTTAATATTAAATCTCAAACTAAAATCATATTGTCGTTTCGAGCAATATCATTAAAAACAAACATTGTCGTTGAATTTTAAATTAGTTTAATTACATTTGCATGTGGTCTCCTGTGAGCTACGTCGACATTTCGGAGCCAGAAAATGACTCCGGACATATTTTTGTTAAAAACAATTTAGTTCATGGTTTTTAAATAGATATTATGGATAGTTGGGGACCTTTTTTGAAAACGAAAATTTGTGATATTTTCCAATAATCAATATTCAATAGCAGGATAATGTAGTACCGGTCATGAGCTGCATTGCATGAATAATGTTTGTATCTGATGTTACTGTTACTAGCTTGTCCTGTAATCAAAATATAAAATCACAAACAGTAGGTCTCGTGTGCGACCGTATGTATGTATGCGACCAGGTCGGGTCGGTTTGACCCGGGTCAATACATTGACTTTTTTTTTTTAATTCAATTTAATAAAAATAATAAAAAAAGTAACAATTGTTATAAATGGAAAGTAACATTTTTTAAAGTATCATTTGTCGTAAACAAAAGTAATATTTTTCAAAGTAACATTAGTCGGGATAAAAAGTACTCATAATTAACAAGAAGAAAAGTAACATTTTTTTCAAATTAACAATTGTCGTAAACAAAAGTAATATTTTTCAAAGTAACATTGTCGGGATAAAAAGTACTCATAATTAACAAGAAGAAAAGTAACATTTTTTCAAACTAACAATTGTCATAAACAAAAGTAATCTTTTTCAAAGTAACATTTGTTGAGATAAAAGGTACTCCAAAATTAACAAGAAGAAAAGTAATATTTTTTCAATGTAACCATTATCGTAATCAAAACTAATATTTGTCGAGATAAAAAGTAAAAATTAACCAGAAGAAAAGAATATTTCGTAAAAAAAAAGTTGAAAAATTTTGTAAAAAAAAAAATCAACGGTTTGACCCGGGCCAAATCCGACCCGGCCCAATTGCATACATGCAACCGGCTGTACACAAGTTTTTGCCAATCACAAACTGGCTAATTTAAATACTCAATCCACCAACCTGATGAGTCATAATCTCCCCAACTTTTGTGTATTTAGAGGACCTATCTTGCACTATCACCTTACGCAAATAGTCTGTTCCGACATGTAACATTTTACTCAAAAATATCTAATTATGATGTCTATGTAATGTAACAACTCCAAGTCAATTTCAAATTAATTAAGTCCTAATTAGAATTAATTAAATGTTGCCTCGTTCGGTTAGAATTCCTGCTATATGTTGTTGTTCTCCTGGCTTTAGGACCACTAGAGACCCTATGTTGTTATGTGCCATCTGCATTGTTTCACTCTATCAATACACGTCGATCAATAGGAAAAACTTTGATACCCGTCGTGGTGGTGACTCACTTGCTTGACGGTGTCATCTGTTCGACACCAGAGCCAAGATCCGACATTATCTTCCCCTTTAGTCGCGAGCACTTGTGCTACCGTTGTACTCCCTCCGTCCCATTATTGTTAGCATGCATTCCTTTTTAGGCCGTCCCACGAAAGTTGGCATGTTTTCTTTTTGGGAAATATACTTCTCTCACAAAAAGTTGTGGGCTCCGCCACTTTCTACCTTTCTACCTTTTAAACACCATTCTCCTTAATACCCGTGCCGAAAAGAAACGTGCCAACAATAATGGGACGGAGGGAGTATTATGCAGCCCCGTCTCTGGCATCATCGAGTGATTCAAGCCTTTTTTATGCGTTGTGTGATTGATGCGGACATGCTGGCGGCAAAATTGAGCTGCTCGGAGTCGGAGAAGGCCTTGCATCTTTTATCCTAGAATTCAAACACTTATGATCAGATTTCTTGCAATGTCCCATAAATCTCATATTGCTAAGCTTGAATCACTTGAAAAATCTCGTTTTAGTCAATGACGATGGAATAAGAATCTTAGAATTCCTTAAGTTTTTAAATTTATTCGAGATTGGCTTGACAAGAGTTTTCTAATATTGTGTTCATACAAATTAAATGGAAACAATATAGCTAAGTTACAGAAAATAAACAATGATCATTCATGTTTAGTTCAATAGTAGATTTCAATGCAGAAATTAAAAGTTTTAGGTACTAAAAGTAGATAAATCTAGAAAATTGCTATCCATTCCATATAATAGAAATAGTAAAATTAGGACATGCGAAATGTGACTAGTATTACATTGAAGTTAGATTGTACCTTTGAAGAGAGAAATATGGTTACCTCGAGAGAGAGAGAGAGAGAGAGAAATATGGTTGAAGCTCAGAAACAAAGTGTAATTAAGGTAAGCTTATCCTCATACATAAATTGTGTTTGGATTTAGCCTTAATCAGTTGCTTGCTGGGATTGATTTAGTGTCTTCTTTTCTTCATTAACTTGTATTAATATTTAATATGGGATTGTCTCTCAAGACATTATGAAAAAGTTAGCTGTTTAAGCACAAATTAAAAATCAATCTCAACAAAGAATAGATACCAAATTTGTGGTGTAAGAAAGGGCAAAACCTAATGGAAGAATGAAATTTGTTAAAAAATTCTAAACTTGGTCCAGAATTAGACATGATTTTGGAGAATCACTAGAGTTTCACAAGTAAACTTGATTCCCTACAAGGCCAAGAAATCATTTGCAGGAAATTTGCATTACAAAAGTTATAAGATATCCAATTACTCTAGCTGCACCACATCAAACTCTCTCTCTCTCTCTCTCTCTATCTCAACACAATCTCTCTCTCTATCTCAACACAAAAAAAGAAAAAAGTCCTCTTCTTTCCATTCAAAGAGTTGTTTTCGATCATTCATGGCAGATCGACGGTCATTATTCTCTCGATTTTGGCCTCCATCGGCCTCACGCCGCACATCCACCACCCAAACCGCCGCTGCACCACCACCAGCAACCACCACCACTAAACGTACACCGGAATCCCAATCTAGTAGCCAGACCAACCCCGCCTCATCACCACCACCTCCTCCTCGAGCTGAAACAAAGACTCCGGCCAGACAGTCGGCCACCAAAGCCAGCAGCCCTCCCGCCCCCGCCACTCCACCTCAAAAGGCATCCCCCGAGCCAAACAAATCACCATCGCGTGCAACTGCGCGTTCTCCATCCTCATCAAAGCCTGCTTCGCCCTCTCGTCTGTCAGCTCAATCTAGATCACCTCCTCAGCCTCCCTCTTCACCCCATGCAGCACCTCAAGCACGATCCACGCTTCCATCCCCATCTCGCGTGACTACTCAGACCGCCTCCACGCCCAAACGAACATCAAAACCTCCTTCTCCATCCCGCCTCACTTCTCGTTCTCCTAAGCAGGGACCGTCTAGCTCTCCCAAGGGGAAACAGCCCGCTTCACCGACAAAAGATTCCACACAGCCTACTGAAAATATCTCTACTTCTTATGAAGCCCCAATTTTAGCTTCTAAAGAGAATGATCCAAAGCCTGCAGCATCTCAACAAGAAGCAGAGGTGAAGGAAGAGGTTAAACCTGATAGCGGTCATGTCGCCAATGGCCAAACTCAGGACGGGACGAGCTTCAAGCACGATGATGTGGAAGCAAAGCCTTCTCAATTATCAGAACTTGGCAATACCGCGCCACCTGCCAAAGGTCCGGAGGCACCTGAAACGAGCAAAAGTATGGACTCTTCCACTGTCAATGGTGGCGAACACGAGCCCCCCATCAAATTGGATGCAAAGCCTGCAGAAACTCCAGATGTGAAGGAAGTAGTGCAAGAAACAAATACAGAAGCTAAAAAAGAGACAAAGAAGAAAGTCGATGAATCTGTTGCTCCAGAATCAGTCTCTGAAGCACGGATTGTTCAAAAGGCTGAGATCCTGAGTGAAGCAGACCAAATCCACAGGGAGAATAAGCAAGAGGCACCTGACACAAAGCAGATTTTAGCAACACAGGCTAACGTTGCAGCTTCTCAATCAACGAAGAAAAGCAAAAATACAGGTGCTCATGACAAATCTGCTCTACCAAATGGAAAACACATCCCGTTGCACAAGAACATCACAGCCGATGTGTCAAAGTTTGCCAACCAATTGGCTGTGGGAGACCACGGAAAAGCCATCTCCGATAAACCTGTAAGTGTGATAACCCTTGCAGGAGAGAATAGAGGAGCATCAATGCACATGGAGACTGATTCATCAAAAAGAGAAGGGCCAATTCACATTCACCGGAGCTACAAGATCAACCCCGATGAAAGTCCTGAAGCAACTACTGATGGAGAGGAGAAATCTCAAGGGAAAAAGTCAGAAGACGAGAGCTCTATGGATGATCAACTCACGGAGGCATATGTAAACAACAATTCACAAGTGATCAATAACTCCATTGTGTTCAACAGTTCCATAACAGAAGGAAGTCCAGGAGTTCACATGGTTGTCAGTCATCTTCCAAAGGAATCAATCCGATCAAAAGACGAAACAAGTTTCCCACAGACACGAAAGGCTGAAGTTAACATGAGCCGTGCAGAGAAACTCACCTATCAGCCGACAGTGAGAAGAAGATGCCTGAGAGGTCTTTTAATGGAGACGAGTGATTCTGATTCAGAAAATCCTGAAAAGCCTCGACGCCATGGTTGCCGTGTTAGCTGCCAGAAAGAGGAAAGAGAGAACAATGCAGATGTTGCCTAACGTGAAAAATCACAAACTGCTAAACTGCAGGTGTAAAGCTTTCACATGTAAATAAATAAATAAACATTTCCATAGTCACTGTAAACAAAACATTCTGAAATAACTTACTTTTACAGCCTGATCTTCTACACAAGAAATACATATCCAAACGGTCAAGTTCAAATTTTTTATCCATTGTACAAAAGTAATAGAACCGAAACCATAATCCTGACATTTTATAACTAAAACTTAATCTTATGAAGGATGACTGCATGACATACCTTCTTCCAGGAAAGAAAATGACCTAAAAGTATATACAGACATATCTATTTGCACAAACGGATCTCTCAGAACCAATACTTAGAAACATAAAAAAGCCTACTCGCATACTGGCTTCGTATCAAAGCTGCTTAAACAGATAGCAAATGCTTGGAAGGCAGAAAGGGGATATTGATAGTCCATGGTAAATATGTCTTTCCCTATCTTTCCGAATTGCAAGATCACTTTCTCTCGTTCTGGAGAAGGAACATTCTCTGATTGGTCAGCAGCAGCTACCAGCTGAAAGTTCTTAACAGATGCCACTGTAACACGTCCTCTAAAGTTCAGACACCAACACTGCAGCTGCTCGTGCCATCTTGGAGTTTTGTTTTTTAAAACAAGTGGTTCCTTAATGCTGCCATTCAATTGTTTCGGTTTATCTCTAATAGGGGCATCGGGAGCAGGATCCCGTTTCCTCACTTCAGAAGCTGTCAAGGGGCTAAAAGTTTCATCAAGACTATAGTTAAATGTGGCAGGAGTAGGAGCACTTCCGCCTTCTTGAACTGATGAGACTGGAATTGTGTGCATCGTGCAGTGCATTCTTCTTGGCCCTCTTGTACGGAGAACATTAAGCTCATAAGCTATTGTCGCAACATTAAAGTTGCAAATTGGTATTCTCGGTGCCACCTTCTTTGGGGAAATTCTTTTCCTTGACCAACCGTGAGATTGGATAGGAGTGTTGCACGGAGGCTGAGAATCATGAACGTAGAATTTGGAGCCGAAAAAGTTGGACCTGATAACATAAATTTGTAGTTTAAACAAGACGAGTATAATAATGAGGATATAAATGATTGCAAGATACAACAAGCCACCTCAGTTTCCCTGCATAATTATCACTGGTCTGAGAAAAATCATTTGCAGCAAAAGATATGAAAAAATCTGTTTTTGTGGCTCTCTTGATCCTTTTTGCTGCTAACAGCAGTTTACTTGCATCCCCCGAAATAGCTGTAATTGATCACGACATTCATAATCAGACCTAATGAAGACGTGCATCGAGTATTTGTAAGAGTTCACCATGCTATTATACAGTTAAGCAATCATATTTGTGACACAAGAATCAAACTCAATCTCTCATAGAACTTGTTACAAAAAAAAAAAAAAACACACACACACACACACAGACTAATGGAGACTGTGTTCATAGATAATCCAAAATGGTTTGATGAAGATTAAAAACTACTTTTTTTTTTTTATAAATGTATTTTGGATGGGTGAGAGGGTAGAGACTATGAATTGAAGATCCTTTTACTCCGACAACATCTACGGTTCCTCCAACAATGCGATATCTTACACTGGGTAAATCCTTAACGCTCCCCTTTTGATTTGGATTTGATCAATCCCTTTGATTGATTGTGTAGTATCTGAAAATACACAATGCTAAAAACACTCTTGTTTTTCTATTGACTATTGAGAAATTTCAACCATTGACTATTGACTCTTTACTTCTAGCTCACGAAGGATTCTGGGATTTGACTTTCAAATTGTGTTTCCCTAAGACCCCCTTTCCATTCAAGCGTTCTTATGTGTTTCCACGCCCGTTTGAGACCCCGAAAAGTGGACAAATTCCTTATGTCTGAAGAACACATACAAGATTCGTCACTACCAAAAGTTCTCATCAACAATGTACTTAGCAAATCAAATAATGAAGAATGAAAAATTTTCAGAGGAATCCAAGAAAAACGAGGATAGAGAGAGAGTGAGAGAGAGGAGATCATGACTTGCCAGGGCTTAAGCCGAGGTATAACCTATAAGCCGATGTCGCCCTTTCCCTTCTGATGAAGCACTGAATTGGAGAATCCCTTGGTCCAGGCTGATACATATCATCATTTTCAATAGTAAAAAACACAAGGAAGCAAAGATTGACACGACGTAGAAACATACTGAAACATAGCTTATACGGTTATACCTGCTTGAGGGACATAGGGAAAGTGAGTAAACCACATTCTTCTGGTGTCTGAACAACCTCCCTAGCTATTTCCCTCCATGACTTGCAAACTGCAGCACAACACACCACAGCTCTTCGAGATGGCCATGTCGTCTCATTCGCCTCTACTCTACCTATGATATCAAGAAGCAGCTCCGGTGGCAAGCTTGCCCACCGGCTCTGCTCTACCAATGGATATGAAGACGTAGACAAAGACGGCGACAACGAGCTCTCAGCAGTGAAGTTAAAGTTTCTATGCCCCAACCCACATTCCTGCTTTACTGACTGCTCTACCTTGTCATCTATACCCCTTTTCCCCTTTAGATCTCTAAAAATGGATATAAACTGCATTCTATACTCAGACTATCACACTCACAAAATGTACAAATTTGGGAACTAGTACACTGCAATTGTGATTTCCAAATTCACCTTACATCCACAAATTTCATTCTTGACGTTAGCAATTTTTTAAAGAACACTCTAGAATTTCATGAAATTTGAAAGCACATAGACTCAAAATTCAAGCAAAATTCTTCTACCTCCATTCTTCTCTCAACATAACATCAGAATCAAACTCATAAAGCAAATCCAAAAATGACTAATTTCTTACCTAATTCTCAAAATGCCCAGTGGGATCCAAACCCTAAAATAAGCCATTCTCACGTTTCTGTGTCCCCCTAACACAAAGCACAATCACACGCACGCACAAATACACACACATATACACACAGATTCATGCATGTATTGGACTCCATAATTTCTCCACGAAAAAGGGCCCCAATGTCTTGGGGAAAATTGAAGAAACACAAATTCAGTGGATCAGAACAGACCCCAACACTTACTTAAACAATCCCACCATGTCCCCCACTTCTTTGAGCTCTAATACCAAAAATCAGATGCATCTGGTTTCTGCTAAAAAAGAATTCTTTATTTTTTTTTCTGGGTCTTAAAAGAATAACCTTTTTCTATTTGTGAAAGCTCTACAGAAACGAGGTAGTGCAGTGCCACCGCCACCGCCACTGATAACAAAAGGATGTCACAAAGCGTTTCTCGGATTCTTCGAAGATCTCTGTTTTGAGTGTATCGTTAGATTTTTTGTGTTTTTTAATAATCATTTTCGGAGATGTGGTTGATAATATAGTGCCCCTTTCATAGTCGTTAAAACTAACGGCTCTGGTGTGACAGAGAGTGATAAAATGGAGGGAGAGAGAGAGATGAGAGAGAGTTGTGCATGTAATGGACATTAAGGATATTGATTGGGCCAATCTATTTGGTTTCTGATCGATCGGGTTGTCGGGCTATTTGATTCGAACCTATCGAACTATAGTTTCTTATGGCTATAAATTTTGGGTAATTCTAAACATAACTCCCATTTTACTTTCTATAGCCCCTAATTAAAAAATAATTAAAAAGAGTGAAATATTATAATAGCCACTTAAGTTAATAAAAATAAAATACTAGCCACTAAGTTAATATTATATAAATACTGGTCACTCTTACAAAAATACCCCTAGATAGAAACAGAACCGTCGTCTTCGCACAATCTCATTCCTTCTTCGTACCTCCGCCGTCTTCGCATCTCCTCCGCCGCCGTCTTCGCATCTCCTCCGCCGCCACATTCGCATCTTCTTTCACCAACACCTTCGCGTCTAGGCTTCTTCGCGCCTAATCTTCGCCGCTCGTAATACAATCGCGTCACCCTCTCTGCCGCGCCACCATCTCCCCCGCTCGTGCTACCCGTCGCGCCTCCCTCTATGCCGCGCCACCATCTCCGCCGACGATGTCGAATAGCTCAAACAGAAGTGATTCCGTTGAATTGGAATCCGACGACGATTATGGCGCCGATGTAAGTTTCCTACTACAAATCTATGTGTTAATGGTGTTAATTTGTGATGCAAAACTCCGTTGCAGTGGTGGAAGGAGCGAATAGATCTAGTCGCCCCATGTAGGGTGCGAGTGGATCTACTCGCCCCATGTATTATGCGAATAGATCTAGGTGCGAGCGGGTGAACGAGGGACGTTCGCGCGACTCGCGCCTGATGTCTGGGTAAAGTGAGCGGCGCGAGCGGGCGAACGAGGGCCGTTCGCGCGACTCGCGCCTGATGTCTGGGTAAAGTGAGCGGCGCGAGGGGGACGAACGAGGGCCGTTCGCACGACTCGCGCCTGATGTGTGGGTAAGGTGAGCGGCGCAAGCGGGGCGAACGAGGGCCGTTCGCGCGACTCGCACCTTGCTCGGGTGTGTGGGTAACATGAGCGGTGCCCGTGCGTGCTGTTCGCGCCACACTAGTTCGCGAGATGGAGGCACGAACGGGTCGAATGGGCTGCCGTTCGCCCGTTCGCATACAGAACGAGGGCCGCTCGCCTCACTCGCACCACTCCATGTTCGACACCCGAAGCGTACCGGGCGAACGAAGGTGCGACTGGAGCGAGTAGATCTCACCCGTTTGCGTGGCGGCAACATTGCAACTTCTAGTTAAAATAGTAGAAATATAAGTTAAAGGGTAAAAAAGTATTTTCAAACAAATAGTGGCTAGTATTTATATAACATTAAGTTTGTGGCTAGTATTTTGTTTTTATTAACTTAAGTGGCTATTTCACATAGTTACTCTTAAAATTATATTATTTGTACTATTTTATCCTTATAAGCACCAATTTAAAATTTTAATATTTTAATACTCTTCTAAAAAGTCTGAAAGAAAATAATAACCCCCAAACTCACAACCCCCATTAACAGATCGATAAACTTAAAAAAAATTATGAACTACTGCGTTACAACCATTGATGTCAATACAAAAAAAAAACAACAATAAGTTTTAGTTATTTTAACATATGTGGGTTTTCCAGAAATTAGTTCCATAGTTGATGTTGCAAAGAGGACGGGCAGCAGTTTCCCTGGCGTAATTAACCAGCGCCATTCACTCCCCTCCACCTATGAAGCATCCGAACTGCTCCTCGTTGCGAAAATAATGGGTGAAATTTGTTACTGAAACCATTTTGAATTCAAAGCATACATTCAAGTTGTAAAATTATATTTAAATCACACAATTCGTTGCAACAATTAAAATTGAAAATCTAGATTTCCTAATGAACTTAGAAATGGAAAACATCAAATTAAATGTCGGGGCTCTTGGGTGGAGGAGCGATCTCTATTGTTTTGTAAGGGTAATTGGTCTGCATCCCTACACTACTACATATACATTATAATCCCAAATAATAGAAAATAAAGTTGATAATTCAGGGATGATGGGAGCCGCCATAGATGAAGTTGATGAGAGGGATGAACGGCCAAAGTACATGGCTATATTGACGTCGGAGCACGAGGCTATAGCCATGAGAAAGTTGATTGAATCGCATGGATTGGATGATGAAAGAGACTGGATTTGGAGTTACAAAGAAAGAAACGGTTGCCGGAATCTTGCCGAATTCTGGGTTGAGTGATGCGGTCATGGAGGCGCCGGCCAAGGATTGAAATGGGGGTTATAAGATTTATGTGTTGAATTTGGTGGCTATGAGATGAGATTACAGTATAATGATTTAGAATTTATTTTATTATTAATAGTTAATTATATTTTTTTGGGATTATAGGGGTAAAATAGTTAATTAATATAATTTTAATTATTTTTTTAATTAGGGGGCTATAGAGAGTAAAATGGGGCTATGTTTAGAATTATCCATAATTTTTTTATCATATTCTTCTATTTTCGGTTTTCAGACTGATAATTTTTAAAGGATATTTTGATATATTGTATAAATTGTCTATTTATGATCTCACAAATAGTGTCTCTCTTCTTTTTTTTTTATGAATGAAAAAAATACTTAAAAAGATATAAAAAAGATTCTCATCTCTTGTTCTCGAAACATCAATTTGAACTTCGTTATTGATTTTAAATTTGTATTTATTTCACCTATTACAAAATGATACCATTAAATTATAATGTAATTAGACAACTTGAGATTTAAATAAAGAAAATGCAATATTATCATACAATGAACGACGAGGGAGGAATAACTAGAAGAGAGAGAGAGAGAGTTTTAAAATTTTGTCAATTCAGCTTTGAAGTTGAAAAAACCTTAATAAAATAATTATTATTTTCAAACTTTAATATATTCATATATGAGTTTCTTTACATAATACTACTCCCTCCGTCCCATTTATATAGGCGGATTGAGATTTTCACATGGATTTAGAAAAATTATTGGAAAAGTAAATTATATAGTAAATTTCTTAATATGCCCCTATTTATTATTTGACTATGTATGTTTTATGAGTTAATCAAAGAATTAAATAGGGATATATTAGTAAATGAGCTAAAAAATATTACTTTTTATGGAAACAAGCCTATATATTTGGGACATCCGAAAAAGGAAAACAAGCCTATATAAATGGGACGGAGGGAGTATATAGTACTGATCATTTATAGGCATGATAAATAAATGAATGTATGTAGTAAATGAAAATTTAATACTACATGAAAATCAACATCCTTAAATGACCCTTCTACTTATTTTCGTAACTACAAGCATTCATAAATTTCACTATAATACTTGGAATATGAGAATGAGTAAAATATGGATGTAAGTGTAATTGAGTTAGTTTTATAATGTCTTTAGTTGATCATGAATTAGAGTTTTCTAGAAAAAATTATGACCAAAACAGTGAAGGATGTCCAAACCAGCCTGACTGCTAGCTCCAATCAGAGAAGCCGGAATTCATTTCGTGTTTTAGTTTTTTGATCCTAACCCACATTTTTTACTGTCTATTTGAACTAACCCATCAGTTTCATACTTGTTTGACATTTGTACGGTAATTTTATAGTGAAAATATAAGTAAATAGTCATTCTCGGTATTAAAAGTTTATTTTATTCACAAATATAAAAAAAAAAAAAAATTAAAGTTATTTTTATGATGAACGGTCTAATCCAAATGCCCTTTGAATCATTCTCTCAAACTTCTTCATAACATTTTCATAATGGTGTTGAAGAATTTCAAGATAACTTACAAGTTTAATGTAATAATGTTTTTACAAATCTAGCTCGAATTCGCCTTTTGGATGGAATGATTGAGTTTAGGGACTCATGCAACGACAAATACTCTTTCCGTCCCATTTTATTATACCCATCTAAAACGGAAACACAACACATAATAAAGTATCTCATTATAATTCATAAATTATATCATATACCATTAAAAAGCTATTCTCTCTTCTCTTTCCTACTTGATTGACAGAAATACCCCAAAAAGCTACTTTATCTTTCCAATTTTATTCTAAGCTACTTATTTTCTTAACATCCGTATCCGGCCAAATGTGTATAATGAAATGGGACGGAGGGAGTATATGTTATTGCAATGACAATATTCTCAACAAGACCTAAAATTAAGTCTTCATACGGTTGCAGCCAAACAATACCTAACAGGCTGATTAGATTAAATTAATGATTAAACAAAAAGTAATTTAAATAATTGATTAATGGATTAAAATATGAGTGATGGTTATTCATCCATAATGTGGATAGTCATAATTTGGCCGATTAAGTAATAATTATCTAATTTTGTTAGATATTTGATTCATATAAAAAGTATGATTATATATTTTATGTTAGTGTTTACATTTTTGGCTTAAATTCTATCATGATTAATGTAAATATATTTCTTTCTTAGTTTTTCGACAAAAATCTTTGTATTACCTTTATTATATCTATCAAGATTTATGTTACATCCAAATCCAAATATATCAAGATAAATTTGAACAAATTAAATATTATAAGTCATTTAAAACTTACAAAAATTAAATAAATTGATTTTTTTAGGCAAATCATGGAATGGCACAATCACTTTAAAAAACACAAATGTTGTCAAAAGTTTAAAAAATACAAAATATAGCACTTTTGACATTTTTTGGACCCTTTTACCCTTACAAAGTTTAAAAAACACAAAATATGACACTTTTTCTCTCTCCTCTCTCCTCTCACCCACCTCATGCGCAATAAATTTTTTCTGCCACTTTTTTCTCTCTCCTCACTCCTTTCTTCTCTCTTTCTTCTCCTTTCTCTCTCCTCCCTCACTTAGCTGACATATTTTTTCTTCATTTCTTTTCGCGTAGGTGGTACGAAATAACTAACATTTCGTACCGGGGCATGTTACTTGGTACGAAATAACTAATATTTCGTACCTTAGCTGGTACGAAATAATTAACATTTCGTACCGGGGCATGTTACTTGGTACGAAATAACTAACATTTCGTACCTGGGCATGTTACTTAGTACGAAATAACTAACATTTCGTGCCGGGACATGTTATGAAGTTGTAAATTGGTACGAAATAATATTTCGAGTCGGCGGCATGTTATGAAGTTGTAACTTGGTACGAAATAACTAATATTTTGTACCGGGGAATGGCTTGATACGAAATAACTATCATTTCGTACCGGACTGGTACAAAATGTTAGTTATTTCGTACCAAGTAACATGCCCCGGTACGAAATGTTAGTTATTTCGTACCAAGTAACAACTCCATAACATGCCCCCGGCTCGAAATGTTAGTTATT
Source organism: Agastache rugosa (assembly GCA_031470985.1). Lineage (NCBI taxonomy): Eukaryota > Viridiplantae > Streptophyta > Magnoliopsida > Lamiales > Lamiaceae > Agastache > Agastache rugosa. The sequence goes on from CM062605.1 coordinate 33,283,791, forward strand.
TCGTACCAATTTACAACTTCATAACATGTCCGGTGCGAAATGTTAGTTATTTCGTATCAAGTAACAACTTCATAATCATCTCCCGGGATGAAAAATTAGTTATTTCGTACCAAGTAACATGTCCCGGTACTAAATATTATTTATTTCGTACCAAGTTACAACTTCATAACATGCCTCGACACGAAATGTTAGTTATTTCGTATCAAGTAACATGCTCCGGTACGAAATGTTAGTTATTTCGTACCAGCTAATGTACGAAATGTTAGTTATTTTGTACCAAGTAACATGCCCCGGTACGAAATGTTAGTTAGTTCGTACCAGCTACGTGAAATAACTTGATACGAAATAACTAACATTTCGTACCGGACATGTTATGAAGTTGTAAATTTGTACGAAATAACTAACATTTCGAGCCGGGGGCATGTTATGGAGTTGTTACTTGGTACGAAATAACTAACATTTCATACCGGGGCATGTTACTTGGTACGAAATAACTAACATTTCGTACCAGTCCGGTACGAAATGATAGTTATTTCGTATCAAGCCATTCCCCGGTACAAAATATTAGTTATGAAATTGTATCAAGTTACAATTTCATAACTAATATTTTGTACCGGGGAATGGCTTGATACGAAATAACTAACATTTCGTACCGGACTGGTACGAAATGTTAGTTATTTCGTACCAAGTGGCATGTTATGAAGTTGTAACTTGGTACGAAATAACTAACATTTCGTACCGGAATATGTTACTGGGTACGAAATAACTAACATTTCGTATCGGGGCATGATTATGAAGTTGTAACTTGGTACGAAATAACTAACATTTCGTACTGGGGCATGTTACTTGGTACGAAATAAAGAAGAGAGAGAAAAGTTGCGGTTGAGAGTGAAAAGTAAGGGTAAAAGGGTCCAAAAAATGTCAAAAGTGTCATATTTTGTGTTTTTTTAAACTTTGTGACAACATTTGTGTTTTTTAAAGTGATCATGCTATATCACCACATTTCCTCTTTTTTTTTTTGTTATTTAACCACATTATGGCTAGCCATAATGTGGCTGCATAGAATTATTCTTAAAATATTTAGTATATTATTTTTCAGGTGATAATTATAGTTTATGGTCTGACTATAAGTATTTTTATAAATATTTAGAAGATCGGACTATTTTTTAAATTCAGTCCAAATATCATGTCATAAACTATATATATATATAAGTATCCTTTAATTAATCTCACGAATGAAACTAACCAATTAAAAATGACAAAGTGCCGTTTAAAAATAATTATTCAGCCAAAAAAATAGTTTTAAATTATGATCCTATATTATTAAATTCGATTGATTAGTGCATAAAGTTTCTAGTTCTTTGAACAAATGAAATATTATATATAAAAAGAAAGAAAAGAAAAAACGAACACAAAACGATCCCTCAAGGATAGGGCCTCGTTAAAACTCATATGAAGATAACTAATAGATTATCGAATTCGCTACCGACTTGTCCCGACAATTAATTATATTGGATAGTAAATATCTTATTTCAAATATAAATCCCAAGACTTTTGCAGCTTATGTTTGATGTTTCTATGAGAACAAATACAACACGAGCAAAGAGACAGAAAAAGCACTAGTTTTGATGTCTCTCTCTTCTCTTGGAACATATATATAACGACGTGTTTTTAGCTTAATATAGAAAAAGCACTAGTTAATGAGAATTATGTGATTAATTGTTTGAAAAAATAATGAAATGATTTATTATGGAACCCCATATTAATCCTTTATTAGTTGGTTGAACTATTTTCTTGCCGTTGGAAGCTATTGTCATCTTTCAAAAATCAGCCAGCAATAATGTATCTGCAAGCTGGCTGCAATTTATATGGCTCCTGACATGAATGGAATTTCATGTGCAGTGAATTAAATAATATTAAAATTTAATTTCAGTACTATTTATCATAAAGTGATTTTGTTCTATGTCACTTGGGAACATGTGGTTTCGTCAAGACAAAAGAAACAAATTCATTTGTACTTTTTTTCGCAAAAAATCTCGAATGTTTCGGGTCGAATTAAGCCTCAAAAAGATCCAAACGACTGAAATGGGTAAGATGACAATGTCTTCGACCTTTTAATTCTTGTATGGTCGTTTATTACATATTAATTCATGAGATATTTAGTGATTAATTTTAGCTCTTTGAACATTGTAAAGATAAATTATAGCAGTAGCACCTCATTTTAAAAAGATAAATTCTAACACTTTTCAAAAAATTTGGACTTCTTTGTCCTTAATTCTTATTTCATTCATTATCATTTTTTATTAATCCAAAATTTATCAGAACCTAATCTTTCTTCCCTCCCATCTACAAACGTCCTCTCCCAAATTCCGGTGACCAGCTTCTTCTCCCACCGACGGCCACCAGCGTCCTATGTCCCATTCCCGACGTCCAACCTTATTCCGGTGAAGGCATCCTCCATTTTCCGACGATCTACACCCTCTATCACCGAAGATTTGCACTCTCATCTCCATTTTTTCATATCTTTAATCTTCTTCATCTCAATTTTTCCAGATCTTTAATTTTCTCCTTTATCTTCTTGTTGGATCTGTAAAATTCGAATATGGTTGTTCTTTAAATTTGACGAAATTCACGAATTTTACTACGTGAATTCACGATTTTCAATGTGTGATTTCACGAATTTTGTTGTGTGAATTCACAATTTCTTATGTGTTATTTTATAATTTGCAAAATTCACGAATTTTATTATGCGAATTCACGATTTTTAATGTGTGATTTCATGAATTTTGTTATGAGAAAATGAAAGTGTGAAAAGTGAGAAGTCAATTAGGGTAAAACTATTAGTTGCATTAAATGTTATATAATATATAAATAATAAATTATTGTTTTTGTTTTTAAAAAAAATCTGGAGAAATAAGGAAAAAGGCAAAAAAGTAAGAAAGTGCTATAATTTATTTAAAAAATATGGAGTGCTACAATTTATCTTTACAATATTCAAAAGGCTATTATTATAATTCTCCCAAAATTCATTTACCTCAAATCTAAATTAATTTGGTTTACAACGTTACTTTCAATCGCAACAAATCGAAAAATTGAATATATATTCTGTGTAGTTGCATATTATTAATGCACAAAATTAGTGTTTATCCAGTAAACATATCGGATGATATATACGGATCACTCTCGTCATAAATAAATTGTGATGGAACTAGAAAACGTAAACATGGAACAGCCGCTCAACCAACGAAGTGTGTGTATATTTACCATTTAAAATATAATAAGAAACTAGATACTTCAAACCGCTCCCTTAGACTCTCTGTACAATTTTACCTAGTGTTTTTATTATACGAAACATTAGATAAATATATTTAATAAATTTAAATATGAATCATTAAAGTAGTGCTTTTATAAAAGAATAAAAAATATAGTTGTATTTTTAAAGCATATTAATAATCATACTCTCTTTTTTTTAAAGATTTTATAATCATACTCTTAAGGTGTGTTTGCTTTTTGGTTCTCTAAATGCAGGGATAAAAAAATCTCATCCTTTAAAACATTTCTTTCTTATTCCATTTTTAAATCACTCATTTCTACCATTTCTTATTCCTTATTTGCACTCCTAAGAGCACCCGCATCGGCGGGCGCTAGGGGGTGGGCGGGCGGTGGGCGCAAGGCGATGGCGCTCGGCTGGGGGCGCCCTTCTGCGGGGTGTGGGCGCTGGGGGTGGTGGCACACATGGAGAGCGGAGAAAGGAGGGGGAGAAAGAAAGAGGGCGACAGTAAATAATGGAGAGCCCACCAATATGGAAAAATAATTTGTGCCCACTCTACCCCATAAAAATTATTTAAATAATGGTGGGCACAAATTTTTTGTGCCCACCATTGTGGATGCTCTAAGGAGGGAAAATATTATCCCTCCAACAATTTCTCATACAATTTCAACGGGCAAAAGTGTACTAAAAGTACAGCCGTCGAAGGAGATTGTGAAAGGAATCAAGCTTGACACATTACATATTCAAAAAATTGAAAATTGAAATAAACAATTGGAGCCAAGGGTTACTGATTACTATGGCAGTTGGGTTTTGCGAGTAATAGCTGCGACGAGTGATGAGCCCTCCTTTTCTTCTGCATATCAAAGATTTCACCGTGCAGGGCGGAGTGGGTGGTGGCAATTTGTAGACTAAAGGTTGCGGTAGGCGGAGAAAGGCAGCGCCAACGTGCCGTGGTGGGGGGTTTGCCTTGAGATGAAAGGGGATCACGGTTTCATGGGTATACAGAAGGCCAGAAGGGTTTTGTGTTCACATATTATTATACATGTGATTTTCACATAATTGTGATTTCACAAATGTTCTTATGTGAAAACACATGTACACATTTGTGCTTTCACATATTATCTGACGTGATTTCACATTTGAAAATTTGATTATCGACAATTGATTTCACAAAAAAAAAATGAGAAATTGGGGATGAAGGGCAAAAATGTTCAGAAGTGTTATTTTTATTATTATTTTCAAAATGTGCTAGAATTAGACTTTTTAATCCATAAAGTGTTATTTTCCTACATTTTTCTATTTTTAAACCTTTTAAAGGACATTGTATGTGTCTGCAGAAATCAATCTCGGGCATAACAAAATGTCTGGAAAGCAATTGAGCACATATTGAAGTACTTTTTGGTGTCCGAAAAATCCTTTTTTGTTGTACCGGTAGAAAATTCAAGAGAACACGAGACTTTAATTCCACAGCTCGAATTCACAAACATTCCTAAGATATAGGGTAGAATGAGATTATCATATATAGATTCTTGAGAACTTGTGATTCAAGAAAGTACCAACATTGTAAGGAAATTCTTTACATTGAAATAAATCAGCAAGCATGGATTCTCCTTCAAATTTTCATATCAGAGATCATTAATATTTATTCTTCAAGGAAATAATTTTATTTTTTGCCAAAAAATGTGTTTAATAAATATCATTTTCCTAATGTAGGATGTTTATACACACAAGAGGCCAGACATGATTGGCAAGAAGTTCTCGATCAAGTCCAAACATATTGTGCCTTGGTTTTTGAGGTACTCATTCCCCAAGAATAATTCAGATGTTACACCTGAAGCTGTCTCAAACACGGTATGATTATTTTTTGTTCAATTAAGTCTCTTCTTCTTTACTATGTTTCTTAGGCTTCTTGCTTAGCTATTGACTGACCTGCTGCCAAGCTTGAAAATTTATGTTGATCAACTTTAAAGTCCAAGTCAAATGTTTTGTGGTCTGCCCTCAATACAACTTTACTATCTTATGATTTTACAACACATATTGATTATTGACCTATTATATTGCATTATCTAAGTATCTGCCACTTCGGAGAGTTCATACAGTTATACAATCTTATTAGCAACTAATCGAGCCTCTAATTTGTTGTTTCTAATATTTCTGATTTGCGTTTTATTTCTTTTTTTACAGATGCACCACATGTTAGAACCTTCTAATGTATAGAAGGAAATTTGTTATTAGTTGTCGATTGAGCCGGAAACAAACAACTCGGGCATCCCATAGTTTTCTTCAACTGCTTGAAAAGTCAGATCCGACAGCTATCATTCTCCTTATCACCAATGTCAAATGCTAATGGCAAGATCTTTTCATTCACATCTTGAGTAGCAGCCACAAACAAGATTTCCTTGTACTTATCCTTCAGATAATGGGTACCATCGACAATCACAACAGGCCGACCAGAAGATAAAAATCCATGAATTGATGCATGAAGGGCCATAAAAGCATATTGAAAATAACCTAAACCATCAGTCTGTAAATCAACAATAGATACTAAATTAACTTGTTAAATCGTGTGCAAATATGATGACAACAACTGAAATGATTTCTCCGCTTCTCCATATACTAAGTTGATGGCACGATTCCTCCCACGCAATGCAGTACTATAACCAACATAAAATCCATACTCCCTCAGTAATTGCGATGCCATGTCCTTTGTCTTTAACATAGTACCAACATTCATTAAACTTGGTGCAAAGTAGACAGCTATTACTTTTGAAGAAACTTTTCTGTCAGCATGATGTCGTATATATAACTGACACGTGTGAGGAACGATCTATCTTATAACTCTCCAAAAGTCTCACACGATGTGGCACACATTCCGAGTTTGCAATTAGGATTATATTTGCATACCACTTTTAACATGCGTGTGTTAGAACGTTCTGTTGCATATTCAACTCGGTTCCATAAGCGGTAGAATCCCACAACAGTCTGCAAGGTCTTTTATCTTTAAAAAATGCACCATGAGACAATGCATCACGGCTATACTGCTGAATAAGGACAACATCATCAAAAGGGATTTATGCTTGGTACAACGCACCAGGGATTACCCATTGACTTGATCGATTGTTCTTATTCTGTGCATTATTAGAACCATTATCACCTTCATCGTCTTCTTTGTGGGTGTATGTCTGCAAACACTTATTAGTTAAAGGACTATTATGCAAATAAAGATTCTGGAATGATCGAGCTACAAGTCGGTTATAGCAGCTAAAGGAAGTTGGGAACAAAAGAATCTGTTTCTTTACTACTTAGAGTTATTTTCTTGGAGCTGATCTAGACCGTTGGTTTGTGTGGCTAAGATTAGTTCTCATCTTTGTATATAAGTGTGTTGTAGATCTGTTTATTCCCAATAATTCATCTATGGGAAATCAGGGAAGAGAGAGAGCACAGATTAGAAACTAGAGAGAGAAGTAGCTTGGGTAGAAGCTGGGGATTTTCTTTCTTGGTTGAGAGTTTCTGATTGTAGTTCTTGTTCACTGTGTTTAGATCTCAATAAAACAGCTCCGTTTGAGCCTCCGTGGACGTAGGCTACGGCCGAACCACGTACATCTCGCGTTCATATTCTTATGGTTTTTTTTATTTCTGCATATTTTTCTTTCGATCGAGTTGTTGGATTGCAGCTGATTTCTTAACATTCTTCATTAAGGCTATCATATTCATCATGCTTGGAACTAGAATCTCCACTACTCTTGTATTCATTGTCATCAATTACACGATTCATTTTATTAGAACCTTGATTCATACATTCAACAACATCATCATCATTTACTCTATCTAAGCATCCAACAAAATTAGGTAAAGAGGATGGGATATCTCCAGTCTGATGATATGCAGCTATATTTTGCGCATTGAGCGAATTCATGAAACTTTGCTTCATTGCATGAGGGTGCAATGCCTACTGAGAAGGTACACTCTGAATAGGAGACACTGTCACATAAAACCTTGGAATCTTGAAACTCTCCGTAACAAAGTTTAAGCCAGCATCATTCCTAATATTCATCCTCAAACTCTCATCATCTTCAGGTATTTTCACAATTGAATTTATAATGTAAATGAAGTTGTTCTTCTCTACACCAACCATCTCTTCAATCTGACTGAGCAAGACATTGTAAGTCATCCCACTATTTGGTACAAGTGCAAATCTCTTCTCCCCTTCATATTTATCATTTATCCATCTTCATATAAAAAATTAAAAAGGAAATTGACGTAACAAATGAGAAAGTGAAAATACAAAAAAACGTACCCCCAAATCAAAAACTCCAAATAATAAACTCCAAATCAAAAATCTGCAGCACTATTTCTTTTGTAAAATCTGCACAATCTGCTTGTAACTCCAAACCAAAAGGAAAGTAGGTGTTCGCCTTTTAATTATGCAAATATTAACCGCAAGTGTACGGTGTATATGTAGAAAATGGCAAGCAAGGTCGTATCCACGGAGACTAATTTTCAACACTTATGATTACTATTACTACGTCGTTCTAACCTATTTAGACTAATCGGAGTTTTAGGGACAATTACTAAATTAAACGAACAAGAGAAATTAAATAAATTAACGAACTCAATTAAATTAAACAAAGATGAAGACAATGACTTAAAACTTAAGAGAGATGAATTTCTAAGGACTAAGCATCAACAACTTGCAACGGATTAAAATTCCAACACTCAAGTCTCGTTTTGTTATCTCTTTACCTAAGGCAATCTCTCGTTCACTCGAGTCTTCTCTCGGACGACTAAAGTAGTTGATTACAAGCTAGGATTGTTGTCTCCAATCAAACACTAGCCTATAACTCCTAAAAGCACCTAGGATCACTCTATCCTTGCAAAACCACTCACCCTCTCGGGTTATTGCGATATTACACCTTGTGCTCGGTTCTAATGTCGATTCACCCCTCTCTCGAGCCTCAAACCAACATAACAAACACATTTAAATGGTTGCAAATCATCCAAATGCTCAAATAAATCCACAAACACAATGAGGTAAGAGAAAACTCAACAATACTTGAATATCAAATATTTTAATCCATACAAATTGTCTAGCTTAATCCCTAGAAAGAGGAATTTAGCCAACCATGTTCATAATCAACACAAATCCCAAATCAAGAAATAAAAACATCTAAAATGCAAGAGAATAGAAATGAAGTGACAAATCCAACTCTTGATCTTCAATATTTCTTCCTAGACTTCTTCTTCTCCAAGTTTCAAGCTCCAACAATGGTGGATGGTGGTAGTGTGTGGAAAAGTGTGAAATGTGTGTGGGTGGTGGGAGGAGTGAAAACTTGACCTAGAAGAGAGAGCCCAAATGCCCTATTTATAGGTTTTTGAGGTGGGAGAAAAGTGTTATGGAGTAAAAATCCGAAATGGGGTGGAAAAATGAAGCAAAAACGTGTTTTGGAGAAATTCTGCTGCGCCGCGCGCGGACGCGCCCTAGGTCGCGCGGCCAAGAAGGAAATTCCTTCTTCCGCGCGCGATTTGTGCACCAGCGGATCATCCCGCGCCCGTATCCCGCGCGCCGGAGAAGGAGAATTGTGAAGGCGGGCGCGGCCGCACACTGAGGTTGCTTCCGGCTGCGCACTTTTTTTGTTTCGGCCCGTTCTTCCTCGCCCGGACTCCGAATCGACCTCCGTTTTTTTCCACGTTCTTGTATCGAGCTCCTCTTTCTCATTCCAAGATCCTCTCACTCTAATTCCACATCCATTTTCCTGCAATTATTTCAAAACAAGAAAGCAAGGGTAAAAACTGACAAAACAAGGTTTAACTTGAGAAAAGGTTAAACGACATGGTTTTTCACTAACAATTGGCATCGAATGCGCCCAAAACATCGTGAAAATCCATGTTTGTCAACCCCCCAAACTTAAACCGTTGTTTGTCCCCAAACAAAAAAAAGTAAAGAAAAGAAAAACAAACATGGAAAGGCGAATCGATGACATTAGAAGGGCCTCAGAAGTTATTCTTTTCAACAACAAAATTGCAAATGCATTTCTCAATCAAAATTGAACATGTTACAACAAAATCAAATATTTAACCTCTTAGGGATTTCGGATTCTCACACAAAGACTTAAAATGAAGCACTCAACGCTCAAGTGTATAAATGGGACGTGTTTGCACTCAATTTGATGACATGCATAAGTTCTACCATAGGCTTGCCATTCGTCTAGCCTATCTATTGCTCAATGTGCTCCAAGATAAAGATCAAAAAGGGCTTTCACAAGGTTGTAATGAGGCTCTTTGGTGGGTGAGTGAGTTTTAGGCAAAGTGACTTCCCATGTGATTTAACAACTTCAACAATCGACAACCACAATTGCCATATTTTGCACAACACTCCACTAATCACACTCACTCTTTTACTTTTCTTTTTCTTGCTTTAGCTTCTCCTTTACTTGCTATTTCTACCCTTTAATACTTTTTTCGTCTTCATCAATTCTCAAGAATTTGAAAATTTTCTTTCTTCTCATTTTTCAACAATTCTCACGAGCTCATAAGGGCTAGCCATCTTCAATACAATTCGAGCAAAATAACCTCAATTATTTACCAACTTCTCATTTCCTAAATTCACAAATTATCACAAGTTCTACCCCTCCCCAATTCGGCTAGATCAAAGAAAAGAAAACGGCTCAAATGGGCGAACTAGGATCACGTTTTTAGCATTTTGGTCAAGAATGAGAGAAATTTTGGCTAACAAAGAGGGCCTTTAATCATATCAACATCTAGAGCACATTTACTCATTTTCAAGGAAGAACCATGGCAAGTTCTAGAGATACAAATACATGCTCAAACAATCACACACAAGAAGCGAGAAAGACTATAATCAACGGATAGTCAAAGGCTCAAATCTCACATAGGTTTATTTAATCCACAACTTAAGAGGTCAAAACTTGCTTCATCAAAGCATATCCAACAAATCAATCAAAATACATAAGCAATAATTTCAATCAAAACCAAATTTTTCCTTTCTCATCATTAGCCATGTCACAATTCACCCAACACATGCTTTAAAATTGACTCAACTAGACACTACAAACTCCAAGTTCAACAATTAAAAAGAAACACTAGAAAGATAAATAACAAAATAAATGATAAAAGATAAGCAAACCACACTTCTCCCACCCCCCAAACTTATTTTTCACAAAGGTGACAAATAAGTTTGAAAAGAGAAGAGGTGGTTTACTTATCTACCTGACACAAATCAAGGAGGCGAGTAGTCTTGAGCATTCTTTTGTTGTAGCAGCTGAAACATTTGGGACAATTGCTCTTGCATCACTCGGTCATTCTCTCTCAAGATTACGAACTCATCATCACTTTGTTGTCGATGCTCTCTCATGGTGGCCTTCATTGCAACGTGCCTCGCCTCACTTGTCCGCTGCATTTCATGCATCATGTGGGTCAAAGATGCAATTTCGTCTTCATGAACATCTTCCCTAGTACGCCGGCGATCGGTGTTGCCGGTTGGGGGACGAGGAGCGGGGCGAGGAAGTGGAGTCTGTGGATCAATCACATGCAATGCCACGTGTGTAGGAGTTGCCATCTTCCAATTTTCTCTTGATGTAGGATCACTAACGGTGGTGAGACCGGGATGTGGTAATGAAAAGTAGGTGCCATCCCGTTGCATGAGAAAGATGTTGTCCATATCATTAGTGACCATTTGCATTGATCACCGAATAACTGAGGTCCATGTTTCATTTCACGTATGCATAGTTATGATCGAATCTAAAATACTCGGCAATAGGAGTGATGAAACCACCAATGCCGATAAACGAGACCGACCGGAGTAGATGCTCAAAAACTTCCATCAAATAAGCTCCAACATTAAAATTTGTGCTCGTAGCCATGCAGTGAAGGACAAATAGCTCCTTCTGGAGCACTCCTCCATTGTTATCCCTGTTGAAGAGTCCCGAGGCCATTACTCATTGTATGTAGCGAAAAACCGGATTACGGATAGCGGTGGCCTTGGAGGCGTTGGAGACGTACGGAGTGCCATCAGTGGTTAGCTCAAGCCATATATCATTATGTATCGTATCACCCGGTGGTTGCATGACACCCCCAAGAGGAACCCTTAAGATTTCATTGAGTTCATCCGGCCTTAGTGTCATTTACTCATTCCCCATTTGAAAGGTCATCTTGACAATTTGTTGCTTTCTCTTGTGGATGACCATGGTGCTCAAAACCTCGAGGACAAGGGGCTCATATGTAGGCCATCGAGCTTGCATGAAATACGTCCATTCAACCCTCTCAAAGAGACGCCACACGTCGACATTTATCCCCAAAGTTCGCATGCAATCTTCATCGGGGTAGAGTGTGGGCTTCATCTTGGCAGCAAACAAGGTTTGCCAATGTTCAAGAGCATCCCAAGTGGGGAGATGGATACCCTAGCTCTCGGGATCGGCCAGTCTCCATTGACGCTCGGCTTGGGAGGAGCTACTTGCTTTATTTTTTCCCTTTCATCCTTTCTTTGGTGCCATTTCCTAGAAAATAAAATAAAACCAAAGCAAACAATTAAAAAGAGATTTATTACAAAATAAAAGCACCCTTTATAATTTCCATTAAACAAGCAAAACTCAATCCCCATGTTAATGTCATGCATATGCTTGGTTCATGGATTTACATTGAAGCTCAAAAGTGCACAAAGATCAAGAAAATAGGATAATTGGTGCATAAGAACATGCTACAACATAGAGAGAGTTTAGACATTATATCCTAATTATAATAAACATCTAAGCTCAAAAATTCGCCCTCTAAGTTATAACAAGTTGGTAAAAGATTATCCAATTTCCTAAGTTCTTAAGAACAACCAAACAAGAAAATAAAGTAGAGCAATTTTTCCTACTTTAATTTCCTCTCCCAACTTCAAGTTAAAATTTAGAAATACACACCAAGCAAAACAAACCTTCCCAACTCCATTCTCATCAAATGAACACATTTCAATCTCTAATTTACATAATTAAGCACAAAAACTCAAAATCCCCAATTCACAAGCTCAAAATTCAAAATTCAAGCAAAATTCACAATTTCTTCTCATCAAGCTCAAGGGATTCGTCAATTAAGCACAAGCTCATCACAATTAGCACATAATCAAGGCATGAGGAGCATCAAATTAGCAAATTAGAGAACAAATTCGAAAATCCCCAATTCTTGCCCTATCATGCATAATTTCAAAATTTGCTTCAATACTCCCAAATTGGCCAACAAATTGAAGAATTAAGCATGAACCCATATTTTTAGACATCTACATTCATCATAGGAAGCATCAATTCAAAGAAATATTCATGTCAAAAATTTCGAATTTTAGAGCCCTAAGTTCAAATTTCACTCAAATCTCCAAATTTCAACAATGTAATTGGTCAAAAGAGAGCACAATCATGTAGAGAACAAGATTTAATGGAGAAAAATTACATACCTTGATGTTGAAGAAGAAGAAGAAGAAGAAGAAGAAGAAGAAGAAGAAGAAGAAGAAGAAGAAGAAGAAGAAGAAGAAGAAGAAGAAGAAGAAGAAGAAAAAAAAAAAATGGAGGAGAATGAGGGTGGTATGTGCGTGTATGTGTTTGAGAAGTGGAGGGAGAGAGAGACGGTTTTCAAAAATTAAAAAGAAGAAGGGCTGTTGTGCTCGCGCGCGGCGCGCCCACTGATCGCGCGTCGAAGGCATGAAAACGCGAAGGCGGGCGCGGGGTAGTGGCAGACGGATTGTCCCGCTCGAGGCATCGCGTCTGAACCCGCGCGGCCGCGCCCCACAACCCGCGCGCACAATTTTTTTTTCTTTAAGAGAAAAACAGAAATTTAAAATAAAGATTATTTACAAAAATCATATATATATATATATATATATAAGAATATTTGCATAGATACTTTTATATATATAGATATTTAAATTGAAAATAAAATAAAACAAAGATTAAAATAGAAACAAAGCTAAAAATTAAATCTAACCTTGTTGGGGTGCCTCCCAACGAGCGCTAAGTTTAACGTCGTTAGCTCGACGTCTTCTCGGTTGGCTCTATGCTTGGTTATGGTAGATGACGAACACCTTCTCTATTTTCTCTTGCTTGAAATAGGCCTTGACACGTTGCCCGTTGACCATGAAAGTGCTACCATCACGCCCCATCAATTCAACGGCTCCATTCTCAAACACCTTTTTGATAGTGAACAGCCCCGACCATTTCGATCTCAACTTGCCCGGAAATAGAGATAGACGAGAATTGAAAAGGAGAACTTCATCACCGGGTACAAACTCTCGTTTCTTGATCAACTTGTCATGGAATCTTTTGGTTCTCTCCTTGTAGAGGTTTGAATTCTCAAATGCCTCACACCTAAATTCGTCCAACTCATTGAGTTGGAGAATTCTTGTTTGGCCCGCCTTCTTGAAATCAAAGTTGATCTTTTTTATCGCCCAATACGCCTTATGCTTCAATTCAACGGGCAAATGGCAGGACTTTCCAAATACCAATTGATACGGCGACATTCCAAGTGGAGTCTTATAAGCCGTCCTATAAGCCCAAAGAGCTTCGTCAAGCAACATCGCCCAATCCTTCCGGCTCCCATTCACCGTCTTCTCTAAGATTTGTTTTATCTCTCGGTTTGCAAGCTCAGTTTGACCGTTAGCTTGTGGATGGTAGGCGGTGGTGACTCTATGCTTCACTCCAAACTTGGTCAAGAGACCATTCACCCACCTATTACAAAAGTGGCTCCCCCCATCACTTATTATGGCTCGGGGTGCTCCATACCTCGACAAAATGTTCTTTTGCACAAACTTCAATACAACTTTGGCATCATTTGTTTGAGTAGGAATTGCTTCCACCCATCTAGAAACATATTCAACCGCCAATAATATGTATTGAAATCCACAAGAAAAGGGAAAAAGCCCCATAAAATCAATGCCCCAAACATCGAACAATTCAACCTCCACAATACTCGTCAAGGGCATCTCATGCCTTTTAGAAATTCCCCCCATTCTTTGGCATCTATCGCAACAACTCACAAAAGCATAGCAATCTTTATAAATTGTAGGCCAATAAAAACCACATTGAAGTACCTTCATTGCCGTTCGGTGAGCTCCAAAGTGTCCACCACTTAGTGAAGAGTGACATTGCTTCATGATCGGCTCTCATTCTTCTTGAGGCACGTATCGTCGGATAACCATGTCGGCGCATCTTCTATATAAGTATGGCTCCTCCCAAAAATAGAATTTCACGTCGTGGTAGAACCTTTTCCTTTGATACAAGGGCAAGTCAGATGGCGGGGGAACATTGGCAACAAGATAATTTACAAAATCCGCATACCAAGGAACATTTACTTGCACTTGAAAGAGTTGTTCATCCGGAAAGCTCTCATTAATTGGGACTCCAAGCTCCTCCCCTTCAACCGGATTTTCAATTCTTGAAAGGTGGTCGACTACCACATTTTCACATCCCTTTCAATCCCGGATTTCAATATCAAATTCTTGAAGGAGTAGAATCCACCGGATTAGTCTTGGCTTTGCATCTTTCTTGTCAAAGAGATAACGGATGGTGGCATGATCGGTGTGAACTATTGATTTGGTTCCAATCAAATAAGACCGGAACTTATCAAAGGCATACACCACCGCTAGCATTTCCTTCTCGGTGGTGGTATAGTTGGCTTGGGCTTTGTCGAGGGTTATACTAGCATAGTAGATCACCCGGAAGATTTTATCTCGCTTTTGACCCAAGACGGCCCCGACGGCTATATCACTTGCATCGCACATGAGCTCAAATGGTTGAGACCAATCCGGAGATATCAAAACGGGAGCAATCACAAGTGCCTTCTTCAAATGTTCAAAAGCCTTCAAACATTCTTCATTAAAATCAAAGGTGACATCATTTTCAAGCAAATGGCACAAGGGCTTAGAAATCTTGGAGAAGTCATTGATGAACCGTCTATAGAAATCGGCGTGACCAAGGAAACTTCTAACGGCCTTCTCATTGGACGGAGGTGGAAACTTCTCAATGGCTACAACCTTGGCTCTATCCACTTCCAATCTGGCACTAGAAACCTTGTGCCCGAGCACCACACCTTCTCTCACCATGAAATGGCATTTCTCCCAATTCAACACTAGGTTGGTTTCTTCACACCTTTTCAAGACCAATGAGAGATTATGTAGGCAATGATCAAAAGAATTCCCAAATACGGAGAAGTCATCCATAAAAACCTCTATAACCTTTTCAATCAACCCGTCGAAGATAGCCATCATACATCTTTGAAAGGTGGCGGGAGCATTGCACAAGCCAAATGACATGAACCGGACGCAAAGATTCCATACGGGCATGTGAAAGCGGTTTTTTCTTGATCTTCGGGTGCAATCATAATTTGGTTATACCCCGAGTAGCCATCAAGGAAGCAATAAAATTCAAACCCGGCAAGCATATCCAAAATTTGATCAATAAACGGGAGGGGGAAATGATCCTTGCGGGTGGCGGCATTCAACATCCTATAATCAATGCAAACCCTCCAACCACTCACTATCCTTGTAGCAATTAACTCATTCTTCTCATCTTTTGTAACCGTCATGCCCCCTTTTTTGCTCACCACTTGAGTAGGGCTTACCCACTTGCTATCCGAGATAGGATAAACTATCCCAATATTCAACCATTTGAGAACTTCTTCCTAATGACTTCTTGCATCACCGGATTCAATCGCCTTTGATTTTGCCTCTTAGGAGTATAGTCATCTTCCATGAGAATCCTATGCATGCAAATGGACGGGCTAATTCCCTTCAAATCCGAGATTGACCACCCTATTGCCGATTTATGCTCACTCAATACCTCTAGCAATTTCTCAAGCTCAATAAAAGAGAGATATGAAGATACTATAACCGGATAAGTGTCGTCCTCACCAAGAAAAGCATACTTCAAATGCTCGGGGAGAGGCTTCAATTCCAAAATGAGAGCTTTCTTCTTCTCTTTCCTTCGCTTTGCCTTCTCTTTTTCTTCTTCACTCCGTAGTTCTAGAAATCTTTCTTTGAACCTAGGAATTTCCTTTGCAACATTCAAAGCATTAACACAATCAAGCAAACTTGAATCATCACAAACATAATTTAAAGCATAAGAGTAAAAAGAGTTGAGTAAGCAAGCCTCCAAGGGTTCTTTGGGTGAGCAATAAGACTCCAAATCCATGCAAGAATCCACGATGCTCAACATCTTGCATTCATCCATCCTTTGCACATCTTCATCATCATGGAGTTTGAGAGCTCGGTGGATAGAGAATGTGAAACTCTCCTCGTTGAATCGAAGTGTGAGCTCTCCTTTGGAAACATCGATAAGAGCTCTTCCCGTGGCTAGGAATGGGTGCCTTAGGATTAATGGGACATCCTTGTCTTCCTCCATGTCCAAGACAACAAAGTCCACCGGAAAGATAAAATCATTCACCTTGACAAGCACATCTTCCACAATACTCTTCGGATAGGAAATAGATCGGTCCGCCATTTGAAGAGCAATAGTGGTTGGCTTAATGACTCCAATTTGTAGCTTGTTGAAGATGGAAAGGGGCATCAAATTGATGCTTGCCCCCATATCACATAATGTCTTCTCAAAGCTATCATTTCCAATGCCGCACGGTATGGTGAAACTTCCGGGATCCTTGATCTTGGTAGACAATTTTCTTTAAATGACGGTGCTACACTCCTCTGTAAGATTAACCGTTTCACAATCCCCCAATCTCCTCTTCCTTGATATGACATTCTTAAAAAATTTAGCATAGTTGGGCATTTGTTGCAATGCCTCAACTAAAGGGATGTTGATGTGCACTTTCCTAAAGATATCAAGGAATTTAGTGAATTGCTCCTCCATTTTCTTCTTTTATAACCTTTGTGGAAATGGAATGGGAGGGCAATAGTGAGGTGAAATCTTGGTTCCCTCATTTTGCTTCTTGACATCTTGTCCTTTAGAAGCTTGAGGAGCCGGATTAGGTGAGCTAGTTGAAGAAGGAGTAATATCACTTGATGTAGCTCTTCTACTTTCTTCATCTTTGTCACTCACCTTTTCTTTTTCCTTTGAGTGCTCATCTTCAACATTTTCCGACTCATGCTCAACATTTTCATCTTCTTCATTGGGCATCTTGGGTCCCTCATAAGAAGTACCACTCCAAAGCTTGATGGCCTTACAATGCTCCTTGGGATTGACAATGGTGTTGCTCGGAAATTGGCCTTGTTGGTGTTGATTGCTCATTGAGGTAGCTATTTGGCTCAATTGTTTCTCAATTATCTTAAGTTGAGCCCCTTGAGCTTCCACAATAGCTTCGGTTTTCTTCATTCGAGCTTTGGTAGTCTCCATGAATTTCATGAGCATGTCATCCATACTCGGCTTCTTTTCCTCATTAATCATCTCATTCGTCACCGAAAATCCCGACGGAGGTTGTAGGGCATTATTGGGATTTCCATAAGAAAGATTAGAATGTGCCCAGTTTTCTTGATACCCTTGATGGTATTGATTTCCACCTTGTTGAGGCCGATAATTGCCATAATTCCAGTTGTTGTGTATGTAGTTGACATCTTCCAAATTGGTTGGCTCCTCCACCCTTGGCTCATTCTTCGTTTGTGCCATAGCATCAATCTTGTTATTCATAGTAGACATTTGAGCCGCCAATAAAGCAATAGGATCCGAACTTATGGCGGAAGCAACCTTCTTCAATAAATTCCTCTCACCCGGCCATTGATAGTTTTTTATAGCCATATTCTCAATTATCTTCGTGGCAATCTCATGACTCTTTCCAAATAAAGAACCACCCGCCGCGGCGTCAATAAGCCTCTTCATTTCACCATTGCAACCATTGTAGAAAAAGTAAATTTTTGCATCTTGATCAAAACCATGGTTGGGACAATTCCTCACCAACTCCTTGAACCTTTCCCAAGCCTCATAAAAGGTTTCTCCATCCAATTGTTGGAATTGCATGATCTCCGCCTTTAGCTTCATAGTCATTCCCGGTGGAAAGAACTTCATAAAGAACTTGTGAATCATGTCATCTCACGTCTTTATGCTCCCATCATCTAGAGATTGATACCACAACTTCGCATTATCCTTAAGAGAAAAGGGAAAGAGACGAAGTTTAATGACATCGTCCGGCACGCCATTTATCTACGTAGTGCTACATATCTCCAAAAATTGGGCAAGATAATCATTGGAATCTTCCAACGGACGGCCTCCAAATGTGTTTTGTTGAACCATGGAGATGAGAGCGGGCTTGAGCTCGAAATTGTTGGCATTGATCCTTGGACCATGATTGCCCCCTTGTTGAAAACCGGGTTGAAAAATATCTCGAATAGGGGGAATTGGTGCCCTATTCCGTTCTTCCTCTTGTGCTCTCAATTGAGCTTGCATAGTCTCCAATTGCGCTTGAAGTTGCCTTATCATATTTTCGTCGGCCATTGTTCTCCGGGCTTCTCGTTCCCTCCTTGTCTTTCCTTGATTCCTTCGGCAAGTTGCTTCAATCTCGTGATTTAAGGGGTCAAATGATAACTTCTTAGACCTTGTGTTCATGCACCACCTAGAATCCAATGAAAAAGGCAAGTCAATCACAAGCAAAACACGGCAAAACAAAATACAACAAAATAAACATAAATAATATCTAATCTAGATTATCACAACGGTTTATAATATCACAAGTAGTAAATTAATTAGTCCCCGGCAACGGCGCCAAAAACTTGTTCGCCTTTTAATTATGAAAATATTAACCGCAAGTGTACGGTGTAATGTAGAAAATGGCAAGCAATATCTTATCCACGGAGACTAATTTTCAACACTTATGATTACTATTACTACGTCGTTCTAACCTATTTAGACTAATCGGATTTTTAGGGACAATTACTAAATTAAACGAACAAGAGAAATTAAATAAATTAACGAACTCAATTAAATTAAACAAAGATGAAGACAATGACTTAAAACTTAAGAGAGATGAATTTCTAAGGACTAAGCATCAACAACTTGCAACGGATTAAAATTCCAACACTCAAGTCTCGTTTTGTTATCTCTTTACCTAAGGCAATTTCTCGTTCACTCGAGTCTCCTCTCGGACGACTAAAGTAGTTGATTACAAGCTAGGATTGTTGTCTCCAATCGGGCTATTGCGATATTACACCTTGTGCTCGGTTCTAATGTCGATTCACCCCTCCCTCGAGCCTCAAACCAACATAACAAACACATTTAAATGGTTGCAAATCATCCAAATGCTCAAATAAATCCACAAACACAATGAGGTAAGAGAAAACTCAACAATACTTGAATATCAAAGATTTTAATCCATACAAATTGTTTAGCTTAATCCCTAGAAAGAGAAATTTAGCCAACCATGTTCATAATCAACACAAATCCCAAATCAAGAAATAAAAATATCTAAAATGCAAGAGAATAGAGGTGAAGTGACAAATCCAACTCTTGATCTTCAATATTTCTTCCTAGACTTCTTCTTCTCCAAGTTTCAAGCTCCAACAATGGTGGATGGTGGTAGTGTGTGGAAAAGTGTGAAATGTGTGTGGGTGGTGGGAGGAGTGAAAACTTGACCTAGAAGAGAGAGCCCAAATACCCTATTTATAGGTTTTTGAGGTGGGAGAAAAGTGTTATGGAGTAAAAATCCGAAATGAGATGGAAAAATGAAGCAAAAACATGTTTTGGAGAAATTCTGCTGCGCCGCGCGCGGTCGTGCCCTAGGTTGCGCGGCCAAGAAGGAAATTCCTTCTTCCGCGCGCGATTTGTGCACCGGCGGATCATCCCGCGCCCGTATCCCGCGCGCCGGAGAAGGAGAATTGTGAAGGCTGGCGCGGCCGCACGCTGAGGTTGCTTCCGGCTGTGCACTTTTTTTGTTTCGGCCCGTTCTTCCTCGTCCGGACTCCGAATCGACCTCCGTTTTTTTTCACGTTCTCGTATCGAGCTTCTCTTTCTCATTCCAAGCTCCTCTCACTCTAATTCCACATCCATTTTCCTGCAATTATTTCAAAACAAGAAAGCAAGGGTAAAAACCGATAAAACAAGGTTTAACTTGAGAAAAAGGTTAAACGACATGGTTTTTCACTAACAATTGGCATCGAATCCGCCCAAAACATCGTGAAAAATCCATGTTTGTCAACAGGACACTTATTGTGGGACAGATGGAGTATTAGAAAGTGAGAATATTATCAGAAAAATAGATAAAAATATTAAAAAATATAATAATTAAATTAAAAAAGATGGAAGAATGGCAAGAAGGTAAAACTACAAAAAAAAAAAATTAAAAAGTGATCATATTTGATCTTTTTAAATTATGTAAGTATTTGTGCTCTTTTCTTTTGTCAATTTGGTTTTGTCAAGTAGATGTTTTTTGCTTTTCTCCTCTTAATATTAGTGTAGGCATTAAAACTTAAGTTGACTTCCTAATAAAATATGATATTATATCATGTAGTCACTAATATATGACATTTACTAAAAATATTGATACGCATATTAGATAAGACTAGAAATTTATAATTTTTAAATACTACTCCCTCCGTCCTAATATTTATAGCCTATTTCTTTTGTGCACGAGTATTAAGGAGAAAGAAATTATGAACCAAAAGGTGTGTGACCCACATGTCTAATGTATTTTTTATTCAAAATTTAATCATTTAGTCAATAAAATATTTTTTTAATCAATAAAGTGCTTTAATTATGATCTAAATAAACTCTAAATTAACCCAAAAGGAAAACATGTCATGTTACATGAAACAGCCCAAAAAGAAATATATGTCATGAATATTGGGACGTACGGAGTATTACCAAAACATCTTCGTGTCCTACTATTGAAACATAAGATTGGCAAGATAGGTGCTGTTCCGTTGACTTGTATGAGAATTTGACTCCAAGGGAAATTGAACAAAAAGCCGTGGAATTGGTCTATTTCTCGCGATGTGTGACATCACTAGAATATTCTTAGATTAACTAGGTTAAGAGCTATAATTGGAAAATGGTGATTTTTACGTGTTAGGGGCTGTTTGGTAGGATATATTAACCCCTACTATATTATTTATATAGGTTTATGTAATGTTTGGTAGGAAATATTATTTGTATGGATAGTCCTCTACTAAACAAAGGTCCGGTGTTATTTCACTGTTGGAGCCACTTAACTAATACCTCCTTCCCCCTAGTATTATTTACACTCACTTGAACAGTAACATGTATTATTTTCTCCAAAGACTCTTTTACCCTCAAATCCTCTCGTGGGGTGCAGGCGGCGGCGACGGAATCGCGACCGGGAAGGAGATGACGGCGGCGACGGGTCGGAAAGCAGGCGGCGGCGACGGGGATAAGAGATGAAGGCAGCAACAGCGGCAGCGGCACCGCCAGAGAAGCCGGAGCAGCTGCGGGTAGCAGTGGTGGTGGCGGCGGCGGCAGATGTTGGTCGGTGAAAGACGAGGGGAGAGAGAGGAGTAGTGCAAATCTCCCCCCCCTTTCTTTCTCTCTCTCCCGTCCAAAATTTGCAGGTGGTGGATGAGAGATAAAGGCAGCAGCAGCGGCGACGGCGGCGCCAGAGAAGCCGGAGCAGCTGCAGGTGGTGGATGAGAGATGAAGGAGAGGCCGGAGGCGATGGAGCAGAAGGCCATGATGACGAGGGTGATGCCGTAGACGCGCTTGCGGCCCAGCCTGTCGCCGAGGAGGCCGAAGAAGAGTTGGCCGAGGAGGGTGTCGTAGAGGGCGACGCCGTTGACGGTGGCGGTGGTATGTGGAGAGATAAAGAGTGAGAGAAAGAAAAAGAGAGGACGACAGATGTGAGTTGAGAGAGATAGAGAAAAGTGAGAGTAAGATATATAACATTATAAATTATAATTAATTATAGTTAGGGGTAGAATTGTCATTTCCCATTTAATCTTGAATTTTAACTAGGGTACCAAACAACGAATTTATCATATCTACATTATATATCTTATCTACCAAACACAAAGATACACTAATAATCACCCCTTTATTCACTATTTTTATCTTGATATTATCTATCTTACTTTATCTAATATACCTACCAAACGAGCCATTAGTGTTACCGTTTCACAAATCAAAAATATGTGTGGTAGTTTTAAATCCAAATATGTCACTGTATGTCTCATTTCTCGCACAAGTTTGTGTTACGAAAAATATTGTTCAATTAGTCTAAACATAATATGTTTTGCGGACCTAGCTATTAGGCTGATTTTCAAATAGATAAATACCAACACTTTAAAAAAAAGTGCAAATATAAACATATGATTTCTACGTTAATTGTTAGAAGACGAAAATTGTGAAATAGTCATTTTGATCATAAAAAGCGATGTTTGACAATCAATCTAGAAATTATAAATTATGGCAAATTCGAATTGTTGGATAAAAATACTCTTAATGACTCCAATACATACTTGCGAGATAATTGGAACGAATATATGTAGTTTGTCTCGTTCGTCCCATCACTGTAATTCTATTATTTTATTATAATTAATGTTTTTTTTTATTTGTTAATATTTGGATTGATTGATGATGATATTTTTATGTTAATTATGAATTTCTTTAGTTTTTACGAGTAGAACAAATAGTCTTATTAGTTGCAATCGTGCCAATTGATGGTGCTCTGCGCCGTGGTACAATTGGGACAAATGGTCCAATTAGTTTCAATAGTTCAAATTGTGGGGCGTTGCGCTACAATTGGAACGAATTAAATCCATTTATCCAGTTGATACCATATCGTGAATAAACCCAGTTTTTATGAATTCATAGATCTCTGAACGGCAGCGGTGGCAGTGATGACAACGATGAATCTGAATGATTTGCACGGCAGCGATGACGATGACGGATCTGAACGGTAATGGTAGATCTGAAAAAATTGATCAGAGAGAGAGAGAGAGAGAGCGAGAGGTGAAGGTGTGGATGCTGAACACGATGGCTTCATCTGGTTTCCTTCGCCGCCGTTGAACACGATGGCTTCATCGGCTCAAATCGGATGATGAGCAGCGGCGGCGGCAGCGTTAGTTCGTCGTTACTAATGATAAGGAATCGATGTGTAGATTTAAAGAAGGGAATGATTTACAATGTGACTAGACCTGCCCACGGGCCCTGAACCGGCGGTTCCGGGCCCGAGCCCGCCGGTTACGGTTTCACCGGAGAGTGAACCGTAACCGGCCCGTCTTCTTGCATGCACGGTTACGGGCAGACTTTTAACCGGCGGTTCGGGCCCAGTTAAAACCCGCCGGTTCCGGTTAAAAACCGGCCCGGTTTTTAATTTTTTTTTCTTATATATATATATATATATATATATATATATATATATAAAACATTGAAAATTAAGAAAATGAAACATAAATGAAAATGAACTAGTTTTTCATTAATACTTGAAAATTAAAATAAACATGACTAAATAGAAATTACAAGTACTTGAAAATTAAATTAAACATTACAAAATACATATTTCAATTTTCAACTACAAAATAGAGATTGCATTAGTAACATTACATACTCAATTTCCCATAGCTTCGGTCGGATGTGCTTTTTGAATGTGACGAACAAGGAAAGCATAGCCATCATTTTGAGTCACTTGAAAACTTTGTTGCAATAATTGCAATGAACTTCATAGGTTGGATTAGAATAGTCGGGCAATGGAGCACTACGGGTGTAGTGCTTGTTGAAAATATCAACCTTAATACTAGATCTAGGAGGCATTGTTGTTTGTATTTTGTAGAATTGAAGTTGAAACTTGAGTCTTGAGAGAGAAAATTAAAAGAAGAAAAATGAAGAAGATAGATAAGGTGAAGAGATGAGGAAGATTGAATGATAGATCGTTAAGGTGAAAGGCAATTTGAGGGAGTGAGAGTGAGTGAGAAAAGGGTTGGGCACAGGGGTATTTATAGATAGAATTTAGGGTTTTGGAAAAATAATAATAATAATAATTAAAAACCGCCGGTTTACGCCGAACCGCCGGTTCGGGGCAACCGGCGGTTAATTACGGTGTTTTTGTATTTTTGGAGCACTTTTTTCAACTTTTGTAATTTTTTTTGTACTTAATTGTTGTATATATATATCTTAAGACAATATAAGCAAAAAAATTTAAATTTTACTTAAGTAGTCATTGAATAAAAATATTAAATCATTTCTCATTAATATTGTTGAAATTACAACACTTGAAAAGTTGAAATGAAAAAAAAAAAAGGAAAAAAGGACTTGAGCTCAATTTTAATATTAAAAATTGAGTTGCCTACGTATCCTCATAGAGGAATCAAAGTCCACGTAGTTCGATTACATTACATTACTCTACTCCCTAGTAGTTCTCGTCCACCGATCGATCACTCTCGGTGAACTCTTCGTTTGGGCTCTCGTCGCGATCATCCCAATCGAGCTCTTGAGCTCTAAGGTCGGCCATCGACCAATCATCAAGCTGCATTGTGGCTTCAATGTTTCTTGGTTTCATCGTTGATCTTCTTTGGTCCAACATGAGTCCGCCAATGCTAAAAGCTTGTTCGACCGAGACGGTGGATGCGGGGACGGCAAACAACTCTTTCGCCATGATAGAGAGTACGGGATACTCCGTTCTCTTTGACCACCACTTAAATCACGTCGATTTGTGAGCACTATCTTCAACACCAAAAACAAAACGACAACCCAAATACATATCTAATTCACTATTACCTTGGCCCCTAGGGAGTTCATAAGATCTATCTTGGTACATGCTACTTAATTGTTGAACTAAGGGATCTAAGGAGTTTAAATCAAGTGGTATAAATGAAGAGGTAGAAGTAGAAGAAATAGGTGCATTCATGTCAAGATCAATACCATGAGTCATCCTATATTCGGCAAAAAGAGATCTTAAAGTTCTTTCTAAATCATCTTTTATTTGAGTAACATTAGGAATATCAAAGAAAATTATTTCTCCATCAATTCGTACATTTAAAAAGTCCATTTGCTTTAAAAGCATTATAATAAATATCTAACATTTGACAAACACCATCATATTTCCATTTAGGATCTAAGCACTTAGCTACTAGAAAAACATCCGGAATATTTCTAAAATATTTTAGCCATTTTTGAACCATAAAATAAATCACACCTTGCAAATTGGGTTTACTAAAACAATTTTTAAAGCTAAGTGCAATATACATGCAATGTTCCAACACACGAACGGAAGTACAATAATAAACACCCGATAATTGAACGGTGGCATTATTAAAAACCTTTAACAATTGATATAAATCCATGCATTGGTCCCAATAAGAAGGTAATAAAGTCAATTGAACCGTCGCAAATTCTTTTCTAAAAAATTCGCATAAATAATCTTTATACTCTAAAGTAGAATTAAGCATTTCATAAGTGGAATTCAACGATGTGATACATCTCTAACAAAACTCCTATGTTGAATATTCTTATGACGACAATATTTTTGCCATTTTTTACCTAAAGTTATATTTGTATGCAAAGGGCAACGGCTTTTCTAATTGGCATAACCGATTCATTAAAAATTTCAAGTCCATCTTGAACACATAAATTCAAAATATGACAAATGCATCTACTTATGAAAATATTTTCCTTGGAAAGATGGATTACATGCTTCAATGAGTTCGGGAATACTAGCGGTGTTGGCGGATGCATTATCAAAACCAACCGAAAATACTTTATTAATCAATTGGTATTCATTTAAAACGGTTATAATTATTAAAGCAATATTAGTGGCCGTGTGTGGATCATCGAACTCCCTTTGCAATTAAACGTTTTGTAGTATCCATTTATCATCAACCCAATGACATGTTATTCCCATGTAATTATTTTGATGAAAACAATCCGTCAAATATCGGCACAAATAGAAACTTTATGGTCTAAGTTTATCAAATATTTCATTAATTCCATTTTTTTATCAAAAAGCTTGTCTTCGAATTCGTCTAAGCATATTACTTCTACTAATTTTTTTAGCGGCGGGACAATATGCATCTTTTATACTTTCTTGATAGGTTATTTTATCGGCAAATGTAAAAGGTTGTTTTTCCATAGCACAATATCTAGCCATAACATCTTCGGCATGTGGATGATCATATTTAAATAAAGGGTGAGAAGACGTACCGTCGCGTAGAAAGCGGTGCCACGAATTTGAGTTTGTGTTGATGCAATCCCGTATTCTCCCGGATGACACGTCTCCATGTGTCGCCTTAGTGTGCCATAGCCTCCTCCATGCGTCCATTTGTAGACGTTATTGCAATAGTTACGCCGGCGTTGTATTTTGGAGGATCTCGGGCTTGTCGCTAGGTGCCGGGGCTCTAGGCATTTTTTAAAATGCTTAGTAAAGATATCCGACACAAGAGATCGAGCCGTCGGTTTGTTTGGCGGCGCTTCGACTTCTTCTTCTTCTTCTTCGTTGGATTGTTCTTGAGATTACTTGAAGCATCTCCTCCTCTTGGCGATGAACTTGCTCGGCAAACTCTCGATCCTCTTGTTGTTGAAGTTGTTCCGCGCATACGCCCTTGATATTTCTTCGGCGGCCATTGCTCGAGCTTGCCGAGCCGATCTTCTCCTCTTTTGGATCGACGAGGAGCATCGTCTTGATTTTCGGCAACGCCTTTGCCCTTATCGACACGAGAGGAGGTCGACATTATGGAATATTGTTATGGATGGATTGGTGAAGTGTGTGGTGAGAGAAGTTGAGAACTTGAGCACAAAATTAACACAAAAATGAAGAATTTGAGCAACAAATAATAGATTGAATCTTGAAATTAAATAGAGATATGAGAATTGGTGTGATTATTTGAGAGATTATAGTGTGGTATTTATAGGGTAAAATGGGGGGAAGGGAGGGGGAGAGGGCGGCGCAACGGCTATTTTCTAGCGCGTTGAGGCCGCCCGGCCTTCCATTGATGCGAGCTGCGGCCTGCTTCGTGTCTTCTTTGTCTTCTTCCCGTTGGAACCGGCGGTTCCGGTTCCGCCGGTTAACCGCCGGTTCCAACGGTTAACCGCCGGTTTTGACCGTTCGAACCGGCGCCACGTCACATTTTTTTTTTTTTAATAATTCCGGTTAACCGCCGGTTTTAACCGGCGGTTAACCGGCGGTCACGGTTTGAACGAAGGCACGCCCGGAACCGGCCCTTGAGCTCACGGTTCCGGTTACGGTTCCGGCCCGTTGACTGCCGGGCCGGTTAAAAAACCGTTGACCGGCGGGCCGGTTCCGGTTAGGCCCGCCGGGCCCTCCAGTTTGGGCAGGTCTAAATGTGACTGGATGTTGTAGTAGAGTAACATATGTCTACAACTTTTTCGACAACAAACACAAATGCGACGGCAGGTGGCAGGGGAAGAAAAAATCAAGGTAGAACAGAGAGAGAGAGAGAGGGTGGGGAGGGGTAAGCAGACAGGATGAAATGGACACGAGACTACGAGAGGAAGAGAGGGGGAGAGAGAAGATACGTGTTTGGGGGCATTTTAATCTCTTTCTATCCATGTTGGTCAAAATTAGTATGGTTCAACTAATATTTTATACTCTCTCCGTTCCATTATTGTTGGTCTGTATTCCTTTTTTGGGCCGTCCCACGAAAGTTGGCCTGTTTCCTTTTTGGGAAATATCCTTCTCTCACAAAAAGTTATGGGTTCCACCACTTTCTATCTTTTTACCCTTTAAACACCCTTCTCCTTAATACCCGTGCCCAAAAGAAACGTGCCAACAATAATGGGACGGAGGGAGTATTTCATAACAAATGGAATGAGTATTATTTTCTTTTTCTTCCCCATATTGACTATTTAACATGATAAACACTTATTAAAATATCTCTCTCACACACACACACACACACATATATATATATATTTCATAAATAGTAATATGATATTTTATATGAACTTTTTGATAAAATGGTAAGTTCCCAAGTATTACTCCCTCCGTCCCAATAGCGAGGTCATTTTTTCCTTTTTGGGGTGTCCCAATAGCAAGGTCTCATTTCCAAAAATGGAAATAATTAACCCTTCAAAAAGCTTGGGACCTACCACATTTTATCTTTTTACTCTTATTTCTTAACATCCGTGCCCAAAAGAAATTGGACCTTGTTATTGGGACGGAGGGAGTATTAATTAAGTGTTTTGATTAATTGATTGTGAATGCACATATATATAATTGTATTGCTTATCATGCAATTCGTTATTCGTATATAGTACTAAAAAACATTTTTTATTAAAAAAATGTAATGAATCTTATAATTATTTTGTGCTTCTTTAGAAAAAAATATTTCATATACGGACTTTAAAAGTGAAAATACATTTCATTTTTAATTAAACACGTAAGTACAATAAGAGGCCAAAAAAGGAAGTACATGGATAAATGTAACTGAAGTCACCCGTGTAATAATGTAATGGTTGTTAGAACTTAGAAGACATGAAGACATGTACCTTCTTTCAAAAAAAGAAAGAAGAAGAAGAAGACATATACCTAATACGAGTCTCTCATTCATTTTCTTTTTTTTGATTGAATGATGGATTTTATATTGTAAGATTGATGGCAATCATAGATAAATTAAAAATTATTTTGTCGCGTGACTTGTGTTCTCTGTAATTTGAGTCTCGGTTCCTTAAAATTAATAATTCATTCCTAATTCAATAATGAAGGATAATTCAATTGGTAAGATGCTTTCCCTTCAACTTTTAGATTGAGTGTTAAAGTTTTGTGTGTGTGTTTTAAAATTAAAAATAAAAAACAAACCTAATTTGATATTCCCTAGCTCAGTCCACCATATATATTATAGGGTGTGACATGAGTTTTAATAAATGTTAGGTAAATAGTTTTTTAGTGTATTTGACCCACCATAATGAGTTATTGTGAAGTTTAAAATAATGAATGTGTGTGGGGTATTGTCCTAAAAAGGAAAGTGATACTCCCTCCGTCCACAAAAAGGCTTCACAGCTTTCCTTTTTGGTCCGTTCATAAAAATACTTCCCTTTTCATTTTGGAACACTACCCCACAATAAATTATTCTCCTTTATTCACTCACAACACTACACCACATCAAATGTGAGATCCTTTCTCCACTCGCAATGCCCACAACCATTTTTTTAAAAACTCAAAGCTAGGAAGCATTTTCGTAGATGAATGGAGTATATTTTTTATGAACGGCTCAAAAAAGAAATTGTGATATAAATATGGTTAATGGAGGGAGTACTAAACACCATTACATCATCATAAAACTATTACAAGGGTAATACGGTCCCAACTTAGGCCAGTTCCAAAAATCACTGATTTTAATAAGAGTTCCATATATAAATATATTAAAATAATTATAATTCATTGGCAGATAAGTGAATATAATTTGGTAGATAAATGCATATATTTAATTAAACATGAATGTGTTTAATTTAAATTATTGAAACATTTATTTGTATGCATCTATCTAAAACTATATGGGCTCACTAATATTAATTTGTTTTCAACGGTGAGACTACTGGGCTCATTTGGAATAAAATAGTTTTGCTTTGCAGATTATGTAATTGGGCTTCCATGACATAAAATGATACGATTGTGCGATTTTAATCAAACATAAAAACAATAAATTAATGAAAAAAAAATCTTTTAGGAAACGTAGCCACATAAAAAAGTTCGGGCCGCTACAGTGAGGGTCGAGACATAGAAATAAAGGCAGGCGTGTGAGATGCATGAGCCTGGATCGCACATGAAAAATGTGTAATCAATCGTACCGTGCAATTGACCGTACAAGAATTTTTGTTCTCTGGAAAATGCCTACCAGATTGACTTGAGCTATTTGTCTATAAATTCTTCGGGACTTTTGGCACTTTGAGAAGTGAGAATAGAATTTCGACATTTGGGATCTGATTTCAAACTGAATTTCTCTATTCTGAAAAATAGGTCGAGATAAACTTGAAATCGTTTGATATTTATTCAATTCGGGGGGAGGGGTGTTGATTAGATTATTATTAGAGTGAAAACTCGTAATAGTCATTCTTGAAACTAAAAGATAAATAATTACCTTCAAAACTTAAAACACAAAATGGCTATTTTTTTTAATTTTCTCTCTCCTCCTTTATTTACTTTCCCTTCTACCTACTTCATTTTTCTCTCTCCTCCTTTTATTTGTGTTGCTAATTTTAAAGAGGCTGTGGAGATTTCTGGCGAAAATTTCCGGCAACGGAGATTTAAAATTTCTGGCATACATGAAAAATAATTTCATGTATGAATCTTCGTGTATGTACAACATAATATTTGAAGTAGCTTGTGTGTATGCATACATGAAAATCAACATACATGAAGACTGTAATGAAACATACAAGAATTACGTAGGCCTATGTAAGATAAGCTTATATCTTAATATACACATACGTGTAAAATACATACACGAAACATGTATATCTACATGTGAAACAAAACACATACACGAACATGTACGCTTCATGTATATACATAAATACAAAAAATTTGTCGACTTCATATGTATACATACATGAAATAACACATTTCATGTATGTATACATGCATGAAATAACACGTACACAACACATGTAAGTATATATACATGAAATAACAAAACACACACCATATCTGAAAATATGGAACGAACATGTAGTAGATCTAAATAAATACATCAAATCTAGCAGTAGATCTGGAATGACGACGACGGAAATAACGGTTGAGATCTAAAATCTCCGGTGGCGATCACTACAAGAAATGGAGGTTTTTAACCACACATATTTTGCCACACATAATAATGTGTAGGTATTTAGTGACACATAATTATAAATGTGTGGGTGAATCTACTTGACAATTTTAATTTTATTTTAACATTTAATATGTGGGACTAAAATATTTCAGTCACATCTGCACTTTGGGCGGGATGGTTCCCTCTATATTTTTTTTAACTTTGGGCTATTTGGAACAGATGACGTGGAATAAAATTCTTATATTTCGTCAAATTCTCTCTTTATATTATTTCTGTATATATAGTATTTTTACAACAATTATTGCAAAAATTTCTATTGCTACTTATATAGATGACGTGGAATAAATTAATGAATTAAATATAGGATTTAACTTTATTGTTTATCTTTTTGTCTAATGATTATATTTCCATGTTATTATTTTATTTTATTAATAAAATCCCCAAGATTGTTCGATTATATTTTTTTATCTTCATGTTCCAAATAATTTTTGTTATGATATTGTTCTATGTAAATTAGTGGAATAAATCAAAGCACGAGTAAGGGGTGGATAACTAATTAATCAATTATTTAAGTATTATATATATATATATATATATATTAAAGAAACAGATTAAATGAAAACAAGAATATATCAAAAAGAATAATGAAAATCTTATTTTATCTTTATATATTCATTTTCAAATTATTTTGGATAAGTTTATATATATTGAATAATATGAATTTGTCATCTTCATGTATATTCCATTGGATAAGCAAATTAATTAAAAAGAAAAGAAGCGGTAATTATTTAGTGGTAATTTTTTTTATATATTGAATAGCCCGGGAACACCAAAAAATTTAAAACAAACTGCCGGCAATCGTGATACTTACACACTCTCTTCGTATATCTGCACTTCTCCACCCCCAAAACTTTCGGCCATTTAGTTTGGATGATTGGTTAATCTTATTTAATCTTTTCATTTTTTTAGATTACAGATTCTAGAAAATCGTAAAACACCTCCTAATTCGAATTCTCAATCAATTATGTTTGATGTTTATTCTTCCATTTAATAGGCAAAATCAGTTTTTTGTTTGGTTAGTTTGATGCATTATCTCTCGAGCAATTTGAAACTTTAAGGATGTTCCTATTCTGGATTTCTTGTAGAATTTGCAATATTGTATTTGTTTATTTTGCTTAATTTTGATTAGTTATGTTATTATGTATTGTTATATCTTTGTAAAATGCTTGTCATTTTTGTTTTTAGGCATGCAACTCCGCGGATTCGATTTCCTAATTCATGTTTCTGATGTTCCAGCCTTCAAACAAGAACTAGGGGCTCATTCCACCAGACGAGTGTTAGATGTGAGCCCATAATAAGGTAATATATACTTCATTCTTACTTGGTATAAGTGCTTATTCTTTCTAGAATGATTATACCTCTGGATATTCTAGCAAATTGCTAATGATTGTTGTTTTCTTCGTATATAGATTTGGTGTTCAAGTCAGAACCTAAAGAGAGGGGTCTTAATAGCTAATTCAAGTATCGAATTAAGGGAACTATGTGACCACCAAGCCATCCCTGTGCCTTCACCATTGAGATGATGTACAAGTACTACTAGACGCAAATTAACAATCATCATTTAGATTCTGCGCAACGCTTTTTTGATGGGGTTGCTCGCCTCCTTATATATTGTGTTTAGACTATTTCAACAAAGTTATTTGTAGTTGGTATATACACATTGTTAACTCACTACAAGAAAACTGGGCTATTGCGACATATACGCATACGACATTACATGTAAATGTAGTAAAATTACCACATTTATGCTCGTTGTGTTGTATATTTGCGTCAGTTGTGCGTCATATTAATATTATGTCACATTTTTGTGACATAAATGCGTCACTTTCTTTAGTGTCTTTGAATTGTAACAATTTTTTTGCGACATATCAATTAAATGTCATAATTATACAACACATATAGAATAGTGTTGCATTCAGTGTCGTATATTTATGTCACTTAAATAATGTGTCACAATTTTGTGACACAAAGGCGTCACTTTTTTTCTCTGTCTTTTAATTTCGATAATTTATCTTCGACACCTCAATAAAATGTCATAATTATACAACACATATAAAATAGTGTTGTATTCAGTGTCGCATATCTGCGTCAATTGTACGTCACTTAAATAACGTGTCATAATTTTGTGACACAATTGTGACACTTTCTTTATGTCTCTGAATTACGATAATTTATTTGCAACACATCAATAAAATGTCATAATTATACAACACACATTGAACAGTGTTGCATTCAGTGTCATATATCTGCGGCAATTGTGCATCACTTAAATAATATGTCAAAGTTTTGTGACACAATTGCGACACTTTTTTTTATGTTATTATATTACGACAGTTAATTTGCGATACATTAATTAGTAAAATGTCATCATTATACATCATATATAAACTAGTTTTCAATTCAGTATCATATATCTGCGTTGATTGTCCGTCATCTAAATATTGTGACACAAATGCTAATTAATTCAGAATTATAGTAATTTATTACTTCTAATTAGTGTTTATTAATTCATAATTAGAATTTATTATTATGATTTATTAAGTTTCGACTAAAGTTAATTAAGTCTCAATAATAATAATAATAATAATAATAATAATAATAATCAGTGTTGCTCTATTAGAAAACTCAATTCTCTTTTTTTGAGAGAGAGAAAACTCAACCCAACCATTTATTCCCTTTTCTAGCGGCTACTCTCTCCATAGAAATTCAGTGAAGTCTGTTTCTCTCTGTTTTTTTTTGTCGTTGCCCTTCGTCACGTCTCCATTGCCCGCGTTTGATATCGCTGTCGGGGACCAATCTCTCCGTTATTGCTTCTCGCGATTCCTATGTACACTGCCGCTCCGCCACGATCGATGGTTAGCTCTCTTCAAATCCCTAGTTTTAGAATGTTTTCGAATTCGGCCGTATTTTGGTTATTTTTTTATTTTGTTTTCGACCAAGTTGATTTCACAAATTAAAATTGCTTCCTTTTGTTTTCCAATAACAATGGATATATCTATCTATTTGTTAGAATTCATGGTGATTCTCGAACATAGTTGGGAATATTAAAAATTGTTCTAAATGTTCATTTTATATTTGTGTGATTTTTAAAGTTGCCTATTCTAAGCTACTTGCACTTTAGGTAATTTACATGGATACCAGGAATTAGTCTTCTCTATATTCTCTTTTTATTTTGCGCTTGAGGTGAATGAGGTATGAGATAATTGAATTGTCCCCTGGTATTCTATTTGAACTTTTTTGATGATATTACCCTGCTCTTATACCAATTTTTTGGCCTTAATATATTCAATGAAGCTTAGTATATCAGGGAGTTGTGGATAGAGTATGAAGGAGAATTCTTCTATGGAAGCTAAGGTTGGGAAGGACTTTGAATATGTATAAATGCTCTTAAGAATTTGAATAAATGAATTTGCTTTTACAACCAATTACCAGTTAGTTAATGCTTTTAAGATGCCTAAACTGTATAATGTTGGATACTTTAAAGGAACTCAAGGATCTGTAGAAGGGTTCTCTTACTTCTTTGGAGTGTTGGCTGTTTTCTTTTATTTGACTATTTGTTATTTCTTTTCTAAAAGTTGGACTACCATGTATCTAATTAGATTGACTCTGTTGATGTAATTTAATGTTTGATTTCGTTCTAGAGTTGGAAATGGATCATATTGATGGTTGATTTGTAAGGAGTTCTAAAATTATAAGTAACTGGTAAAATAAATTATATGGGTCTAGGTCGGCTGTGAACATTTAACAGTTATCTAAGTGGTTCTAGTATTTCAGTTTTCGTTCTTAGGGTATTGTTAAGTATAAGCAATGATATCAAAGTCGATCAATATTTCCTTGTTCTTCTAAAACTCGACATTGTTAGCATTCATTCCTATATGAAGATGAATGACTGATAAGAAATAACTTATAGTTGAAATATGGCGTTTATAAATTTTTGTTGTAAATGTGTAGTCAATTTATTGATTTTTACGAATAGAGAGGTAAGTTAGTGGTTTACTAAATCATCAAGGCAACAAATCCAAAAATTCACTTCTTGTGTTAAATATTTTGCTGAGGTTTTATAAATGTGGTGTTGTGCAGGTTTGAAGGAAAAACTAAAGAAATAGAGAAATTAAGGAAGGACAGGAAAAAGAGATCAAAAGAGAAGACACGTGACATAGACGTGTTTTGTTGGTTTAATAGCTTAATAGACATCTGTTATAAATGTTGATTTGTGCCCTATTTGGATTTTTAGAATGAAACTTTATTTCTTGTAGTGAATAGTGAGATGGATGATGGTACATTGTAACATGAATTATTTATATTAATAAATACTTATTTTTAATTATATATAGTGTTTTAAATAAATTTAAACTATTTTTGAAAATGTTGTAAATTAAACTTCTGCGACATAATAATCAATTAATGATGCATTATATATGACAATTAATTTAGTGTCGCACAAAGTATTGTATATGTTGCATCATAAATGGAAAAATATCGTAAAATTACTACATATTTTTTTTGTGCGACGCAATCTAAACTGATATTGAAAATGTCGCAAAATAGGACATGTCATTTCAACTAACGACACGTAATGTGTCGCAAACTGACATGTGTCACTACTAGTAATGACGTATAATGTGTCGTTTATTTTAAATGTCAATTAATTTAGTGTTGCAAAAAGTGTCATATATGTTGCGACACAAATGAAAAAAAGCGTTGTAAATTTGCTACATACCCCTTTTGCGACACAATTCACTATGACGCAGAAAATGTCGTAAATTAGTTTTTGCGACATTAAAACAATCATAAGCGACACATTTTACATGTCGCAATAGCCCGGTTTTCTTGTAGTGACTTTAACTTTTATTCAATAGATTTTATTAGTAGTATTCTTATATTATGGTCTTCATATACTATTTTGTATTTTATGTACAGTCTTAGATTTATAGATCTATACATCAACATAATTGACTTAATTAATATGATATCAAATGTTATCGTTCACATATATTAATTAGAAAAAAAAATTACAATTGAGTTCAATATTAATTTATATTTGCAAACAATAATAATTTTTGTAATAAAAAAATATTACAAAAGGTTTGCCCACACATAGAATTGCCACATGTCAAATTACACATCAACGTACTATTAATATTACAATTGACACGTCATATCCATATCATTTCCACATCACCATTGAAAACCTTGGAAAACATATTTACCCACACATAATATATAGTTTTAGTGACAAATTTATGTGTAGGTAAAAATTAATGATTTATCCACACATAAATATAAGTGTCGCTAAAATGTTTTCTCTACATTATTTTAGTGACACATGTTGACATTTACTTTATGTGTGGGTAAAACATTATAGTTACACATAAGCATTTTTTAGCCACATTTATATGTGTGGGTAAAATCTTGATTTCTTGTAGTGGATGGTTGCTGCATCGAGGATAAAGGGACGACGGCGGACGAGACGGATGTACTATCTTGCAAGGGTGAGAAAATGGCGACGGAGAATAGATCGGCAGTGTAGACGACGGTGGCCATGACGACGAGGATATCGGAGCGACGACTCTATGGTGGTGAAGAGCGGCAGGATATTGAGATGATGGAGAGAAGGGCGGCGAAGGCGCGGTAGGATGGTGGCGGAGAAGATGTCTGTGGCAGTTCTATCACGCCGGAGAAGGTGGCGACTGGGAGGTTGACGACGAGAAGGGCGCTGGGCTGGGAGGAGGTAGGCAGCGGAGATGGAGAATGTAAGAGAGAGAGAGAGAAGTTGCAGAAATAATAATATGAGAGAGAAGATAGGTGGTGTTTAATCAGATAGGAGAGAGAATATGGTATTAAGAAAGTAAGAATAGAAGAGTAAAAAAGGATCATAATTTATTTTTATAAGTTTTGAGGGCTATTTTTTATCTTTAAATTTAGAAAAGTGACATTTTGAACCATTAACCCTCATTATTATTGCAAAGTATACGGCCAAATATGCAAGAATATAATTCTATGTCGACAACAAATTATATGTAAACGCGTTTTACTTATAATATATGCTGTAAATATGAGTATAGTTCTAGAAAGTCAAATGTGCTTTGTTGAGTGATCTAGAGAGTTCTAGAAAGTCACGTAAAAAAGTACGAAACTTTTATTATATTCTTTTCTGAACCATACTTCACTCCTCATTTATTTTAAAAAAATGTAATAGTCATATTAGACTTTGAGGAACAATTAACTGACTTTTAAGATAATACTATCTAACTCGAAACACTTGCATACGTAATACCATCTTCTTCCATTTATAATGGAGGAAGTATATAGAATTAAATATATATATATACATATATATATATATATATATATATAAATTAAGAAGATTGGTTAGGCCAAATCCAACATATATGTATGTATCCCACCCGTCTTTCACTATTAGATTTAATAATATTTACTATAAAAAAAATGATTAGCATATATTATAACTCTAAGTAACATTTATTACTAAAACTTAAAGCTTAAAGGATTAGATATCCTATTATCATCAACCCTAATAATCAATTATTAACTAAAATAATTGAAATTCAATACTAAGAAATAATTATGATTGGATATAATCGATCCTAATGATTTGATAATATCAAAATTAAACTAAGATAAAGGAAAATGATAGTAGGATTAATTATTTGGAAGAATGTTTAATTACCCTCGGTGTTTAGAACAACCTGTCTTGATTGATTTAGTATGAACATATATGATATATTTTCCTTTCAATAAAAATAATACTAATGCACTACAATCATAGAAAACTCTCCCAGCAAAATAGAAAGTTGCCAAAAAAAAAAAAAAATACTAATATATAGCACCCAATATTGACCATAAGAAATTAAATAAGGGGCGGCTAAGAAAATTATAATGAAATCACCAAACAAAGACTTGCCCGCTATTTGTGGTTAAATCCAAGAAAGAAATGCATAAACTATTATTCATCAATGGTATCTGCTTTGACTGCACGAATTTTATAATAACAAAAACAAATTCTACTTTCTCTTATAAATACCAATGTAATCCATCTCTGCGATTCATCATCAACTCAGCAACTGTGAGTCACAAGTAAGATTTTCAAGAAGAAAAATATAAGATTTTCAAGAAAAAAAAAATGGCAGAGAAGATTTTGATCATCGGTGGAACAGGGTACATTGGTAAATTCGTAGTTGAAGCCAGTGCTAAATCTGGGCATCCCACTTTTGCTTTGTTGAGAGAGAGCACTGTTTCTGATCCAATCAAAGCCCAGCTCGTTGAGGGCTTCAAGAAATCTGGCGTCACCATCCTAACTGTATGTCTGTATATATATATATATATATATGTGTGTGTGTGTGTGTGTGTGTGTGTGTGTGTGTGTGTTTTTCCTGTTTTTGTGTGTGAAAAAATGATGATTTTGGTGTGTGGGAAATTGTGCAGGGTGATCTGAACGATCATGAGAGTTTGGTGAAGGCTATTAAGCATGTGGATGTGGTTATATCAACCGTGGGTTTCATGCAAATTGCTGATCAATATAAGATTATTGCTGCAATTAAGGAAGCTGGAAATGTCAAGGTTAGCCCTAATTTTAACCTCTTGTTATTTGTGGTATGATATTTATTTTCAGAATCACAATTGGATCATAGGATTATGATTTGGGGAATTTTTTGTCAAGATCATTCATGCCTACAAATCTTGAAGTTTGTCTTATAATTAGATCATGACATGTTTTACATTATGTCGGTCTAGAAAAATAGAAGTTGGTCAGATATAATTTAAGAGTAAATTTCAACTGGAGCTCTTTTGGGCTTGTGTAGGGTGGAACAGTGTTTTAAAAATCGAACCAGACATCGAATCGGTCACTTTATCGGGTCATTAGGTCACTAGTTTGATCGATCGGACCGTCTTAAAAATAAATAAATAAAATATCAAAGTATTCACATAGAAATAAAAAAAGGTTTAAAAAATAGAACGAAAAAATAATTACAAAATTATATTGTTTTTTACCATCATCTTCCAATAACGAGTTATATTATTTGATCAAAAAACTAAAAACAAGTGTCTCATATTTGGTGGAGATATATCATTTAATAGGTCTTAGGTTCGAGCTTTGAATCTTTGCCGGGTTTGACCGGTTCGTATTGGATTATTTAAAAAATTGAAATTTTTTAATTTTGCAAGTTTTCAAAAATCTGAGTCACCGGTTTTTACCGGGGTTGACCGGTTCGCATTGGATTATTAGACAAACCGAAATTACTTAAAATCAGACCAGTTGAATGGCAAGTTCCTGATTTTTCTGACGATCTGATCCGATTTTAGAAACACTGGGGTGAGCAACCGCATAGCCACAAGGAAAAAATAAATAAATAAGCCCCCCAAAAAATTGGGTCCATAAAAAGAGCCCAATGTTTTTAATCATTAATACAAGTTCAAGAATATGCACGAGACTCGTATTGTCTTAGCCTTGCCCGTGAATTTTAAGGATTGTGCAAGAATCTCTAATTTTGTTGGTTATTTATTATTGCAGAGGTTCTTACCATCAGAATTTGGGAATGATATTGACCGTAGTCGTGCTGTGGATCCCATAAATGCAAATTTCCAACTAAAAGTGCAACTTCGGAGAACAATAGAGGCCGATGGAATTCCTTACACTTACATTGCATCCAACATGTTTAATGGATATGCACTCTCCAATTTGCTGCAGATAGGCGCCACCTCTCCTCCAAGAGATAAAATTATTATCCCCGGAGACGGAAATGTTAAAGGTATAACGCGCACACATGACTCGAACCTCTGACCTTAAGGTTGGAGGGGAAGCGTTTTATCAACTGAGCTGCGCTTCGTTTTCTTCACTTCCCTATTTAGAGATTGGATTTAATATACTTCCTATCCCTCTCGATTTTTGAAAATTCTAAAAAATAGTCTGATCTTTTAATTAATTTTCTTTTTTTTTATCAATTTTATCATCAGAGCAAGCTTCTGTCACCTCAAAAATACCTATTTTTCTATGTCTTAGAGTTCAATGAACTGTTCTAGCAATTCGGATTAACCATTTTGACAAAGCGATGACTGATGGTCATCCCTTTATAATTTTCAAAGGTCGGGATAGTTTGAACAATATGTTCAACTTGTGTGGCATGCAGGTGTGTTTAACGAAGAACATGACATTGGAACATACACCATCAAAGCTGCGGTTGATCCCAGACTTTTGAACAAGACCCTTTACATCAAGCCTCCTCACAACATCTACTCATTCCATGACCTTGCTGCTTGCTGGGAGAAGAAGATCGGAAACACCCTCGACAAAATCTACGTCTCCGAGGAACAACTCTTGAAACAGATTCAAGGTAAAATACTCCCTTCGTCCCAATTAATCAATTGTCTCACTTTTCTTATTTTGTTGTCCCAACTGCTTTATTATAAACAGTTCATTTTCTTACCATCCGTTCTTGGGCAATTGAGCCTATTGAATTGGGACGGAGGGAGTATAATTCTATGCATGCATTGTAGTTAATCCTAACTATAAATATCTCACATTGGCATTACAGAAGCAACAATTCCAGTGAACCTGATGCTGTCGATCAACCACTCCGTTTTCGTGAAGGGAGATCAGACTTACTTTGAGATCGATCCAGCAGTCGGGCATGAGGCTTCGGAACTCTATCCCGATGTCAAATACACCACCGTTGATGAGTACCTCAATCAGTTCGTGTAGATGATCATATGTTTTTGGGTTGGGTGGTGGCTTGGCTTGGCTTCTATGTTGGAATTAATAATTAACCCTTTGTACTGCAATATTGTCGTATGAGGCACTTTGTTATGTTTTTATTGTCCTTTTACATATGTTAGTCTTTCTCTTGTTATTTTGTCATGCACACTGGAATAATAAAATGATGTTTTTATTTAATTTGATCAGAAGTCTCAATAACACAATACGAAAGCAGACAGGTCTCACATTTATCTCTCGTAAACTCATCTAATGCGCACCGCGGTGGAATCTAACTTGAGATCATTTTGGCCTCAAATATTAATCACGCTACCGCTATATCAACACAAGCACACAATAAAGACAACTTTCGTTGTAGACTATAGTGTAGTTAATTTTAAAGTTAATTTCATATATCTATATATTTTTATTTTTAAATCTGAAAATTAAGAAAAAAAATTAGAATTCTATGTGCGATCCCACCATGCGTGTGTGCCCGTGGGTGCGGCGCTGCAACACCTAGTGGGCACGGGGATAGGGCGCCGCACCGGCTCGTTGCATAAACTAAAAATTAAAAATGACATAAATTATAAATTCAAAAATTACAAATTTTATTACTTAAAATTCGAAAATTATAAATAAAAATAACAAAAGTTACATAAATTAAAGAAATATAAAGATTACATAAAATTCGAATATATATTACAAAATTAAGATAATTGTCTCTCAAAAAACAATTAAGATAATTGAAGAGGCAGAGAGAGCTTTATATATAATAAATTCTAAATATTTCACAAGTTCGTTGGTTGACTTGGTGGGTAAGACCTTTATCCTCTTTCTAAGAGCATTTACATTGGTGGGCACAATTTTTAGTATTTGTGAGGTTTTGGTGAACCGTGGGGTAGAGTGAGCATAAGATTTTTGCCCATATTGAAGGACACAAATTAAAGTTGACACACCTATTATTTTAACAATTTTATTTTTCAATTATTAATCTCCACCCCCTTCACGTAGGGTTGTATACGAATCGAATAATTTTGGTTCGGTTCGGTATTCGATTCGAATTTTTGATATTTGAATTCGAAAATTTATGATTCGAATTAGTTATCAAATACTTTTTTCGATTCGATTAGTTATCAAATATAAATTCAAAATCATGATATTCGATTCGATATTCGAAAATATTCGATTATATACATATATATTTAATATTCACAAATACATATTTATATAGATATATATACACATTAAAATGTGTTGTTTGACCCATCTTTAAGCTCATTTTAAAATAAGGTCAAAATTTTTCTTAAGGGATATGTACTGCATTAACTATAATATCTTCATTGGTGCGGATGTAAGTCATACTCTTTCTCTCTCATCTAACTATTTTACATTGTCTCGCATCTACCATGCATCATTCTTATTATCGTTTTTCATCGCATTCCTTTACAGATTTATGGAAATTCGTTCTTCATCTCCTTTCTATATGGATTCGATATTCGATTCGAATTCGTGAAATTATTCGAATATTCGAATTCAAATCAAATTTAATATTCGAATATGATTCGAATTCGAATTCGAAAATGGTTTCATGAATTCGATTCGTTTACAATGATATTCGATTCGATTCGATTCGTTTACATCCCTACCTTCACGTCTCTCTCCTTCTTGACTCTCTCTCTTTCTCTTTCTAAAAATTCAACCAAGTCTGCAGCAACAGTGCACGACAACCCTATCTTCTCAGGCTAGTTGCGTCCGTCGTTCGATGCCTTCGTCGCCTCGCCAACACCACACGATTACCGCTGCCCCCCCTCTCTCTCTCTCTCTCTAAACCCAGCGGCAGCAGCTCTAGATCGACGGCACTCCGCTCTGTATGTTCTCCGATTCCAGCAAAAAAACCGCCACCGTTCGCCGTCGTGATTTCCACACAACCATTCTTCGTCCACAAGAGCAAGAAAGCAAATGAAAACAAGAATACAAGAATCTCAAGGCAAGATCCCCAAATCAAAAATCCCTAATTTCAGAAATTTCTCCTCTCTCAAATTCCGGCGAAGACGCCTTCACTCATCCCTCCTCGGCAACAGTGCTGTCGTTGCCCAATCAGGCGTCGCCACGTGGCACCTCTTCTTCTCCGCCCACCCCCAGCCGTCCGGTCGCCTCCCCGCCCTTCCCAACCGCCCCCAGCTGGGCGCCATCGCCAGCGCCCGCCGCCCGCCCACCCCCCAAGCGCCCACCGATGTATTTGCTCTAAGAGGATACATGATTGAACTCCATTATCAACATTTCATTTTTGATGGCCGAAAACAAAATGGAATATTAAAAGTAAAAAATTAATATCTCGCGTATCATGCACAAATTTTGGACTAAAAATGTAATTTGAAATTTGAAATTCAAAATTTGAATTTATTTGAATAATAGCATACACTCCCTCCATCCCATCCATCCCACAATAAGCCGTGTGATTCTTTTGCACGCATATTAAGAAAAAGAGTTAAAAAAATAGAAAGTAATGTAGCCTATATCTTTTTGTGAGATAAATATTTTTCATATTAAATACAAGACATTTATTGTGGAACAACTCAATATGAAAATGAAAGATACTTATTGTGGACCGAGAGAGTACTAGACAAACCACTAATTATCGAAATAATCAAATTTAATTAAAGCACCACTTATTTAAAAAATATATATCGGGTGCCACCTGGTGTCCGAAAATCTTTACTATTTTCGAAATTAAGGTTTAGCAGTTTCTTGACAGACCTAACTGCCCCGAAAATTAGGAAAAGAATAATTAGTACTGCCACGAATTTGCCCACAATTACGTCCTGATTCGTCTGTGGCACAAGCTTAACTAGAGACATCAAAGTTTATATCCGCCGACGTTTTTTAATCCAAAAAAAAAAGGATTTATATCCACTGATGACCCCATACATTACACAACATGAATATCCACCCCAACCCTGTCCACATACATCTATTGCAAGCATGATTTCAGTTCTTACATCATTATGACATCTTCTATTTCCTTTTTTATCTCCTTCAATTACTCAATTTAAAGAAAATTTAAATACAATCTAGAAAAATGCATTTAAATACCTTTGCTTTAATTTTTTTTCTTTTTTATTTTTCAACGAAATCGGGGTGGAGCTAAGACAATGGAGCCCTGTGTAAATTCTTAAAATTGGACCATTAATTAATAGTTAAAAAAATATAAATAGTTTATAAACAAAAACTAGTGTGCAACCCGCGAAATTCGACGGGTATCACTTTATATTTTTCTATTTATAAGCTATTTACTAAGAAAATTTGGATTTGCCAAGAAACTAGTTGAGAATTTTTGAATTGAGAATTTGGATCCTTTGTTCAAAAACTGAATCTTATTAATATGATATGCATCAAATTTTAGATAATTATTGTTTGCTACATACATATCTAATAAGAGTGTGATAAATATCCATTAGTACAAACTGTCGAATCAATGACGGGCACTATATCCCAAGACTAACGACGGAATTACAATAAAATATATTGTTGTTAACTTTAACGGCGAAAGATATCCGTCGTTAAGGCTCATTAGAGCTATTTAAAAAAATGATTTTAGTGTGTGGTGGATCAGTTTATGACAAATTCGTATCACTTTTATAAAGCAAGGACCTGATATCCATTATTCGAATATGTGAAATTTTATATGCCACCTCTAGAGATAAGACACGGAAAAAAACTACAATTTTTCTTAAAGTTGGGATGCGAAGCAAATTAGATCTTTTATAGGAACTAGTGTATTCCACCTAATTAAAATATATACATATCTTAAAATCAACACATAACACTAATTTAATATAGATAGTAGAAGATGTAATAGGCAATAGAAGATTTGATCTGGATACGAAGATTGGACTAATTAATTTGCTACCTTCCAAATATGCAAGGCACTGTCTCTTTTAAGATATGTTACAAAAAAAACGGCAATTTTTCTTAAAGATGGGATATGAATATTGGACTAATTTGCTACCTTTGAAATATATGTAAGGAAGGGATTGT
Source organism: Agastache rugosa (assembly GCA_031470985.1). NCBI lineage: Eukaryota > Viridiplantae > Streptophyta > Magnoliopsida > Lamiales > Lamiaceae > Agastache > Agastache rugosa. The sequence goes on from CM062605.1 coordinate 33,328,521, forward strand.
CTCTTTCTGCCAAATTTAACGTGACCTTTCTTCAAAAACAAAAAAACGTAATCTTGAAACTTAGAAATATTCTTAACCTTTTTCTGTATAAGTGGGTGATCGATCGGGTTCGATATACAACTCAGAATTCGTGTTAGGTGTCAAATGTTTGTCGCAACAAACATTCTAGGCATGACAGGGGTAGTTAGGTAAATTCACTCGATCCGATCCGTCATAGGCGACTAATATTGAAACTCACACATATATACACACTAGTCTATATATACGACACTCACTAACTGAAAACTGCAAATTCTTTTTCTATAATCTCCACAGAAGAAGAAGGAAATTAAAAAATTAAAATTAAAAATGGCAGAGAAAAGCAAGATTCTGATCATCGGCGGAACGGGGTACATCGGTAAATTCATCGTGGAAGCCAGCGCAAAGTCCGGCCACCCCACCTTTGCTTTGGTGAGAGAGAGCACCATTTCCGATCCGGCCAAAGCCCCACTCGTTCAAGGCTTCAAGAATTCCGGCGTCACCCTTCTCACTGTATGTATCTATACATATATATATGTATCTACAGCGGAGTGCGTGTTGTGTGTCTGAAATATTTGATGAGTGTGTGTGTGCAGGGTGATTTGAAGGATCACGAGAGTTTGGTGAAAGCCATAAAACAAGTGGATGTTGTTATCTCTACGGTGGGGCAGCTGCAGTTGGATGATCAAGTTAATATCATTGCCGCCATTAAAGAAGCTGGGAATGTCAAGGTTCTCTCCCTCTCTCTCTCTCTCTCTCTCTCTCTCTCTCTCTCTCTCATCCTCCATTTTCGATTCTGTACGAGGTTGTTAATTTCGTTTCGATTAGTCTGAGATTTCTCTCTCTCTCTCTCATCCTCCATTTTCGATTCTGTACGAGGTTGTTAACTTCGTTTCGATTAGTCCGAGATTAACGCATATATTAATTATAGTTTAATGGCTTAATTTGAATGGGTCAGAGGTTCTTGCCATCAGAATTCGGGAACGACGTGGATCGCACGCGCGCGGTGGAGCCTGCCAAGTCAGCATTTGAGGCGAAGGCGAAAATCCGGAGAGCAATTGAGGCGCAGGGGATTCCGTACACCTACGTGTCGTCCAACTACTTCGCCGGCTATTCGCTGCCGACGCTAGCGCAGCCGGGGGCCTTCGCCCCGCCGCCGCCCAAGGACAAAGTAGTCATTTACGGCGACGGAAATGCTAAAGGTAATGCAAACATCATTATTCCAAATCTTCATTTTCAAGATCATGATATTTTTAGGTGTTGGTGGTCATGATGAGAAGAGAGCATTTTTTGTGCCCACCGAATATAGTGCGATCCTTCTCTATCTGAAAATGAAATTAAATACTTCTTGTGAATTTTGAGGTGACGTACGCTTTAAGTGATAGATTAAGTACATAAGATTAAATATATTGGCATAATTACACTATTTAATTAGTTTGAAGATTGTTCAATTCATACAGTATGGGGTGAATTAGTCTGTATTATTTTTAGAGTCGATTATAGTTCTACACCTAAAGTTTGGCTAGATCAATTTTCAAAAATATACAACACCTTTCGACTTTGATATAATTAGTACCTAATACACATATTTTGTTTGCAAATCTAGATCGGATTACCTTTACCCGTACTGAATATATAGTTGCTTTGGCAATCATAATAAGTCACTTTTCGCTAGTTTTAGTAACTCAATCAAAGAAATTCCACGTAGATACGTGACTTCCAATGCAACTATCATGTCCAAGAGTTATGTGGTCTAGATTTGATAACTATGTCAAAAAGCCGTAAGTGTGTTCTTTTTTTAAAGGGTTAATTTGTTTAAAATACACCACATTTTTCAGATTTTAAAATTTGACATGATTTTTAAAAAAATTTCTGTAAATACATCACTTTTATATTTGTTTGAATTTTGACGTAATTCTGAAAATCCCCGAATTATACTGAACATGGTTGTCGGAATTTTACACGTGGAACTTTACATATGGTCAAGTGAAAAACGGCGCCGTTTCTCTCGCCGGAAAAAAATTCCACGTGTAAAATTTCGGCAGCCACATTAAGTGTAATTTGGGGATTTTCATAATTATGATAAAATTCAAACAAATATAAAGGTGATGTACTTACAGAAAATTTTAAAAGTCATGTCAAATTTCAAAATTCAAAAAACGTGATATAAGGCAAATTAACCCTTGTTTAAAATTGGAACAAACTTTGGTTGTAAACATGTGTCAACCCTTATTTTCATCTAAGTCATCACCCTAATATGATTTTGTTTCATGGAACTTTATCTCATATGTGAGAAACTTGAGCATCATAAATCATAATATCTTGAGATGGAAAAGCAAAGACTACAATACATATATATGTCTTGACACAATCAATGCATACAATACTTGATACATACTACAAGTTTCTTCACTCATTTGAATATTTAACTCATATAAATCAAACAAATTAATTTCATGTAGCTGTGTTCAATGGAGAACATGACATTGGCACATACACCATCAAAGCTGTGGATGATCCAAGAACTTTGAACAAGATCCTCTACATTAGGCCTCCTAACAACACATATACATTCAACGAGCTCGTCGCGTTGTGGGAGAAGAAGATCAACAAGACTCTTGAGAAAGAGTTCATTCCTGAGGAACAACTCTTGAAGCAGATCCAAGGTGATTAATCAGTCCTAGCTAGTTCATATATAGATCTCTCATTAAGCGAAAATCGAATCAGTTTGTGAAGAAAATGCTCTGAATTAGACTCATATCTATATGTTATTAATTGTATATGGTGACATTTGCAGAATCACCAATTCCTGTCAACATCATACTAGCCATCAACCACTCAATTTTCGTGAAGGGAGACCAGACTTACTTCAAAATCGAGCCGTCGTTCGGGGTGGAGGCGTCGGAGCTCTATCCGGACGTGAAATACACCACCGTGGAGGAGTACCTTGATCAGTTTGTGTGAGGAGATCCATCTCATCTTCTTCTACATGCATGGGAGAATATTGGGATTGTTTTTAACATGCTCCTTTGTTACAAAGTTTTTTTTTTTTTTTAATTAAAGAATTTCACATGTGTGATGCTACTATGGTTTGTTGATCTCTCCTCCTACATTTCATGTAAGTTCTCAAGAAATAAAATTCCAGTTTCTCTAATTAATTCCCAACTCATGATTACAAATTTCTTGCATTATCATTTTGGACCTGTTTGTTAGTGTTATACATGTTGCTGGTATACAAGCCATAAGACTCTATTTAAACCAAAAATAAATTAATAATCAGATTTTAATAATATATAAGTTGTTTGTTGTCACAACTGAAAGTCAACTTTCTAGCTAGTTGAGATCAGAACTCTCAAAAGGGGCCTCTTTTCTAATAATCCATTGATAGCAATGGGACATATGCCATGGGATTTCTCTTTCAGATTAAGAGATATGATACAAAAATTGATAACTTTTTCCACTATTCTAGCGACTTGTGAATTATTTAGACAAATACTTTTCTTTCTCACGCCTAGACTTTTGAGCTGGAAAAGCATTCAAATATTGCAAACATTTGGGCATCAATGTGTTTGTAGGTGGGCAGATGCCATCAAAAGGTTCTTGACTTGTAGGGGACCGGATCGCCAATCCGTAATCTATCAATATATTATTAAAATTATTACGGATTTGAGCCTTCTTTTTAATTAGAGGTCATGCGCGACGCTCTCTCCATCCACTATTCATATTTTAATTCATATATTTTCTAAATCTTTTAATCTCACATCGAATTTTCGATTGCAGAACTTATATAAAAGAATTAGATACAATGTGAAAAACGTAACTAAACGCACTTTTCTCGGCCTTTCAACTAAGATCAAGTGTAGTTTAAGTTTGATATTAAATTAATTTTAATCTGATATCATAGATTGTATACTTTTCAAATTTATATACTTGGAATTCAATTTTTAATTGATCTTTTGTTATTTGTATTATTTATTAATAATGTTTACTTTGTAATGTTCGAATTTTTATTGAGACAAATAACCAATTATTGCAACAACTTATATTTTATTATATATATATCTTATAAATTAAACGGATTTGAATAATTAGCGAGTATTACTATGCGGATTAGTGACGTGACGAGTAATAAAATCACTTTTTAATTGAGTTTAGAACGGGTACAAGCTCGAGCTTATAAATTTTAAATAGGTTTGCATATTAATCGACATACCAACGTAAATTTTTCTTCATTTTTTAATCTTCTTATTTTATTTAATAATAATATTTACTACTTAGTGTCCGAATTTTTATTGAGACATGTAACTAATTATTGGAACAATTTATATTTCATTATTTAGATATTTTATATATCTAAACGAGTTCGGATAATTAGCGAATATTATTATACGGGTTAAGGATGAGAACAACTAATAAAATTACTTTTTAATCAAGTTTTGGTCGAGTAAGTATATAAATTCTAAATGGGTTTCGTAGATTGTACGGTTTTCAAATTTATGATTGGAATTCAATTTTTAATCTATTAATTAATATTTACTTTGTAATGTTCGAGGTGTATATATTAAGATGGATAACCAATATTGTAATAACTTATGATAAATTTCATTAAATTTGGATAAATGCAGGGATTACTATACGGATTTGAGACGATAACATGCAGTATAATTACTTTTTAATCGGATTTGTGATATGTACAAGTATATAAATTCTAAATGAGATTCGTAGATTGTATAATTTTAAATTTATAATTAGAATTTAATTTTTAATCTTTTGTTGTTTATACTTATTTTTAATGTTAATTTTGTAGTGTTCGGATTTTCATTGAGACGGATAGCTAATTATTGTAAGAATTTACATATAATTATCTATATATTTTATAAATTTGAGCGAGAAGATTATTGAGATAGGAACGTGTAGTTGAATCACTTTTTAATCGGATTCAGAACGAGTGCGAGTATGTAAATTTCAAACAAGTTCGTATAATCTTAGACTCATCATGATTTCAGATCGTTCGGTTAACCATCGTGCTCTGTTGCAATTAATAGTTTCGGGTGATCAAACTCTAGCCTCATCATTCTAGTTTTTATTGGCGTGCTCCACTGCAGTCAACGATTACGAGTAATTTCACTTTATCCAAGTATCTTTTTTAATTTCTACTTTAGGAAAAATAATTAACGGACAATTTTTTTCAACGATTTAGGATGATTGAACCCTAGCCAAATATTAAATAATTTTTGTAAGCTTCCACTGGTAAATTACGACGTAAATAATTTTTCTTTGAAAAGTCCAAGAATAGGAAAACTAATTAAATAACGAATTTTTTTTTCTTAATATATTGTTAAGTCGAATAATTTTATTAATTTTATGGAATGATGATTCCCATTAATTTTTGATGGGGTATAGTGCTACACACTAGTTAGCTTATTTATAAGGATTAATATGCTGTTTTAGACCCCTCTAGAGTCCTAGGTTATTCTAGCTGTTTTTTTGGGACGCACAAACATGGATGTGTTAGGCTTTTAACTCCAAGCTTTTGTTCCCCTAAAAAAAAAAAAAAACTCCAAGCTTTTTTTTTATAAGGATTAATATTACTTTCTAGATTAACATTTGTCCAAATGTTAAAAGATATACCTCATTAATTTAATTGCAATAATAGCATAATACTCGCTCCGTCCACAATATTTAGGACATACGTAATTTTTTTTTTTTGGGTGTCCACTATATTTATACCACTTTCTTTTTTGGGACGATACGTCATACATTCATTATTTTATACCTTACAACAACTCATTATATCGGATTTTTTTTCCACTTAAACACTACATACCTAACATTTATTAGAACACCATATGTGACCTATATTTCGTAGACGGAGGGAATAGTATCTAACAAGTTGATTTATTTTTAAGACCAGACCCTTATTTTTCGGTATAGAATAGTCGTGTTGGCATGCAACTGAAAGTCTATGAGAAATTAATACTCAAATATAAATAAGGCCAAAATGCATACAAATTCCTGACCTTTTCTCAAATTCTGGTTTAATTCCAAACCTTTTAATTTTTGCAAAATAAATCTCCACCTTTCAATTTTGCTTAATGTTCTCCCGACGACGAATTTGGGTGAAGTTCAAAGTGACGTGACGTTCAAAACGACGTCGTTTTGATTTTAAGAATAAAAAAATAAAACAAATTAAATTACATATCAACAATTAATGCCACATCATCATCTTCTTCCCCTTTGTCTCTCTCTCATCTCTCTCTCTCTCTTCCTGCCGACTCTCAAGCTCTCTCTCTTTTCCATCTCTCCTGTCGGCCCTCCATCAACAATTAATGTCACCGCTGCTCTAGATCCAACCGTCGCCGTGACCTCCGTCCTGGAGGTCGTGGAGGCGCGCCGCCGCCCAATCAGCTAGGGCGCATCAGCCGTTGGATTCGGGGTCGGGCGTCGGAGGGATTCGCGACAATCTCGATTCGAAGCAGGCGGAAAACAGCTAGCAGCAACTTCCCCGACGCCAATTCACAGACTCCGGCGGCGACGGCCCACCTCACAAAATCCGATCTCGACAGGCTCACGAGGAAATCATCTCTGTTCTCTACCTCCGAAAAACCGCATTTCAAAATTTTGGTCTACTCCGGTCGCCACGGCGCCACGTGCGGAGTTAGCTTCGGGCGGTTGCTAGGAAAAATCTTTGTGCCGCTGGATCTGGGGGCGGCGGAATCAAAGGCAGAGTGGGGTGATGGAGTGTCGACTGTGTTACAGAGAGAGGGGGATTCGAGAGAGAGAAAGATGTTAGAGATGACGAGGTGGCAATAATTATAGATGTGTCATTTAATTAAAAAAATTAAAATTAAAAATCAAAACGACGTCGTTTTGAACCCCATGTCACTTTGAATTTCACCCAAATTCGTCGTCGGGAGAACATTAAGCAAAATTGAAAGGTGGAGACTTATTTTGCAAAAATTAAAAGGTTTAGAATTAAACCAGAATTTGAGAAAAACTCGGGAATTTGTATGCATTTTGGCCTATAAATAATGATATGAATATTTATATGGAGTATGCATCTCGCAAAACAACCACGTAGCACAATAACTCCCTAGTGGAGAGGATCGTGATTCATGAGGGCATCTTTAATTTTGCATAATTATGGTTACTTACAAGAGCAAAAAGGGAGGGAAAATTGATTGCTTCTCTTTGAAGGATACTTGCAAATTCAGATACGTGCTCATATTATGATGGTCAAATGATTTATGATCATTAGCATCAATTTTACCCTAATTTGTATTCCCTCAGTCCTCAAATAAATGTTACGAGCTGTCAAAAAATATATATCAAGGCAGTAGACAAAATGACACATTTTATCTATAATTATTACATAGAAAACTGAAAAAGTAAACCTTTCGCATTCAGTAATAGGGTAAATGTGACAATTTACCCTAAAATCTGCATTAAAAATTACGATAGGATACTTATTTGAAGACAAAAATTTTGGCGGCTCGAGACACTTATTCGGGAAATGATGGAGTAATTTGTAAATCTATTTTCGAGAAGGGATTATTCTGTTCGGATGGAGCGGAAATTTGAAAATTGGCATGAATAATGATGGATATTTCATCACGCAAGTCTTATCCTGCAATTCGGATTTTTTTATTTCGATAATTATAACATTAAATTTAAAAAATTACATCACGTTAGATTTGAATTTGAAAGCTTTTAACCTCATGCATTAACCACTACCGCTAAGCCAATACACGCACATGCAATTCAGATCTTCTATTGTCAATTTGTGTGATATCCTCTATTATCTCCATTGGATTAATGACATGTATTGATTTAAAAATAATTATGTATATCTTAATTAGTGAAATAAACTCTACTTACCATACTTTAATTTTCAAATTGTCACATATTATTAATCCAACGAATCAATTGAGAATGTCACACAATAAAAATCTAGTATGCTTAGCTTGGTGTTATTCATAACCTTTATAAGGTAGGTGATGAGTGATTGACAATCGATTTTTAGTTCTCTCTCCTCAGTTGAAACAAAGAAGTTCCCAATTTCAAAGGGAAAAAAAAAAGAAAATAAGTAAAAAAAAAGAAAAAAAGAAAGAAAAAAAGAAAAAGAAAAAGAAAAAGAAAAAGAAAACAATGGATGATCGTATAAATTTGACGCCTTAATAAGTGTGAGAATTTCATTTGACGTTCATATTCAAAAATAGCATCCAAAACCATTATGCCCCGCAGTCGGCCGGCAACAAAATCTGGCCTTTACATAATTTCATTTAGTTCCGACATTTTTTTTTAAAGGAAAACATACATATTTGGTTCCTATCAAATTAATTAGGCCCTTATTGCCTATTCTAGTCATTTTAGGTTTCCTTTAGTCTAGATGATGTGATTTGATAAAATAGAGTATGATAAGATATGACAGTATAGGAATGCATTGTTATGATTATTTTAATTTTGTGTTTGTATTGATTGATTACGATTAATATTAGAGTACTTTTGAATAGATTGTAAGTTTGATTAATAATCACTCATAATTTGGAAGGATAAATTATCACTCAATTGGTGGATGGGATCACGGACCGAGTTTTATATCCATCACGGACAAAATCATTCAAATCAAACATTTGATTAAATTAGATTAGTTTATTAATCAAATCTTATTAAGCATTATCAATCAAATGAAGTCTTTAACATATAACCAAAATCTTTGGCACCTATCAAATTAATTCGGCCCCTATTCTTGTCCTTATTTACTGCTTTAGTATCTTTTGAATTGTTCTCCCTCATATATCTCCGTTGATGGTCCCAAGACGGATACCTTGGTGTAGAGGGGAGGGGGTGAATACACCAAGGTTAAAAACTTTTCCAAATTAAAACTCTTTTGAGTGAAATTTGTTGTGTTCGATCCAAATTTGGAAGACAGCTTGATCAACACAGCTGGCTGTGTGCGGAATGTGGTGGGATTTTGGAAAGTCCGTCTGTTGCTTCAAATATATTGCAAAGCTTAGTTTCTCTTTTCAGTTAATCAGTTTATGCAGCTTGAAATAATGCTTATGAATAGTTAGCTGGATGCATAAATAAACATGAAAGAACAAAGCAACTTAACGTGGTTCGGAGAAACTACTCCTACGTCCACGACCAGAAACCTCTGGTAATCCACTAAGGATACCACTGACTTTTCGCGCAGTCAGCAAGCGTTGCAGCTTAGTTCCTCAAGCTGGATACAAGTTTACGCGTACTGTATCGAAACGTAACCGCCCGTTTACGGGCACTGAAGCCTACATTCGGTTACGGCATGCGAAGAACCTAACCTGTAGTTTACGGGTACTACAGAACCAAAACCTTAACCTAACCTTTTTCTGGGTTTGAGTTTGGGGTTTCCAACTATGAACGAGTTCTTATAATTAAGAACAATGAGAATGATGAACTCGTTCAAACTAGGCTTAAGATGGGAAGGATTATATGCCTAGATACTAGAGGGAGAGAGCTTCAGCAGCCTGAGAATGAATAATAACTCATAAGAATGAAGGTTGCTGGATCTTGAAGCTTTTCTGAGAGATCTCTTGATCTTTGGTTAGACTTCTTTCAATGAAGTATGTTGATCTCTCTTGTGTATATTCTCTCTCGTCACTTCTCCTCGTCTGAAGATGAAGAAGACTTCTATTTATAGTGAGAGCTTAGAACTAGCCGTTGGAAAGAGCCGTTCTGAATCTCTACCTAACTTCTGACAGGATTGACTTGTCTTCTTCCTTGATTTCCTCGTAAAGCAATCCTAGGTCTGACTTCTAGGTGTTGAGGTGTCGAGTTCCTGATGGTCCAGATCAGATCTGACTTTATCTCAAGTTGACTTTGACTCTGCTGTGCTGGTGACTCTGAGCTGTCTTTAAACTCTGCTGGATCTTTGACGCTGAGCTGAGTCTTGAACTCTGCTGGGTCTTAACGTAGAGCTGAGTTGTCACACGAGCTGGGTCTTTCCTACAGCTGTGTCTGGAAGAACTTGATCGTCTTGAATCTGGATAACGTTACTTATCACTCGACTTGGCTTACCCTGCTGTGTACTCAGCTGGGTCTTCTGCTGTCTTCAGCGACCACCTGTAAACTTAGAAACTCTATAAGCTCAAACAGGTGAGCTGGAAAAACACTTGGGCTTGTGCAAACATCTACTCGGTTGGGGTCAGCTGGGTTTTGGTATCACTTCAAAACTCTATTAATTTTCCCAACAATTTCCCCCTTTTTGATGATGCCAAAACCCCAAGTTGGAAAAACAAAATTGCTTCCCCCTTAACAGGAAACGGGGTTTCAAAGGATTAAACAATCACAGCAGGTAAACATATTCAGAGCCTGGACAAAGAGAGATTGTCTTCAGGTTGATTTTGATAAAACGAACTTTTTCATTAATACGAAGAAATTTTACAATTTTCTAATTACAAAAAGTTCAAAAGAAAATTCCCAGTTGGCTGCGTCTTCAGCTTTGCTGCTTCCTTTGTTCATCAATCTGATGGTCAGTCTTGAGACCATATCTATTGAAGATGAACTCTTCCAGCTCCTTTCATTCAGCTTGATTCTTCGATTTTGAAATTCCTCTTTCACCAGCCCAGTGATTAATTTCTTTGATGATTTGGGCCTTATCAGGAAGGTTCGTTCCAGCTAGAGATGGAGGCTTTAACTGTTTGACTTTTGGAGCCTTCAGCTGGATGTTGTTACTCTTGGCATATAGGGCAATTGATCTTGCCATCATTGGATCTGTCTCATGAAGTTCGAGGAAATAATCCTGGAAAGCAGTTTCTGGATCCATGCCTTTGAATTGATTCAAGTAGTAGAATTCTTTGATGAATTCTGATTTGCAACTTTCCCAGTTTTCATTGAAATCGTCTGGGTTCTTCTTGTCGGCTGAGGCTGGTTGGATTTGTTTCTTCTTAGCTTGTCTGTAGCTCTGCCTTTTCTTCTTCTGCTTTTTTTCAGCAGGCTTGAGCGATTCAGCTTTCTTCTTAATAATTTTATCCAGCTCTTGCATTTCTTTTCTTTGCTCGTTGTGGAAGTTACACAGCCAGTGATAGTCTTTGTATTCTTCAGGCTTGTGTCCACAGGCTTTGGCAAGAGCGACCATCTTCTCTCTCCATGTCTCTTTAACTGCTTTGGCTGGAGCAGATGGCTCTGTCTCTTCTTCATCCAGCTCTTTGGAAAAATCGTCAATTTCCCTCTGAATTTGCCGGAGTTCCCATTAGCCGGCTTCCTCTCACTTGTTTTTTCAGCTTCATTCTGATCTTCCCCTTTTTTGGCATTATCAACAAGGGAGGCAGAGAGGTTGGCAACTGTTGCTCTGAGCTTGGAAAGAATACCCTCAACATCAGCGATCTTGACTGAGTTGTCAGCTATGACGAGGTTCAGCTGGGCATTGCTGCTGCTTCCAGCTCTGAACTGAGCATCCAGATCTTTGTACAAGTTGAAGAGTTGGTGGATGTCAGCGCTGTTGGAGAGAGTGGTCTTTTTGAGAGCTTCCAGCTGGCTTGAAATATTTGCTATGTTGTCAACCAGTGGAGCTTGAAGGTTTGAGATGATCTCAGGGACTCTCTTCTCTAGATGGATTGACTGATCAATTTGTTGAGAAACGAGAGATTGCCTGAGATCTTGACTGGTGCTTTCTTGAGGATTTTGTGTAAAATTATGGACTTCATCGATTGTCCGCTGTTGTTCTCGAACTTGACAGTCGAGAGCTGAGAATCGCATGATGACGTCGACTTGAGTCTTCAGTCTGTCCTGAAAGAGAATTTCTTCAACCTCTTTGGATATTGCTTCTTTCATTGCGGTTGAGAGCTTGACAGCTGAGTCAGTTTGAGTTCCAGATTCAACATGACTGGGTTTGTCTGCCTCGATCTCGACCAGTGTGCGAGTGTCATCGGCAATTGAACTTTGTGGGGCAGCGTCGGTAGGCTCAACTGTTGCATTAGTTGGCTCTTCTTCAATTATCATTGCCTCAGCTGTGTCGGCATGGACAGTTTTCTTGGCAAGTTCAGCTGCGACTTCTTTGGATTTGACAGCTCCAGAAGATGTCTCCCATCCTGCTGCTGTAAGGAGCTTGTTGGCAGATTCCCAGATTTCAGCTGGGTGCGGCTTGGGGTACTGTTGAGACACTTCTATAATTCCTCTGATGAGATCATTCTGGTGTAAGTATGCATCCTTCAGGTTTCCAAAGCCAAATGTGTGCTGGAGGCGTGCTTCATCCGTCTTCAGCTTCTCATAAGAGAAGGTCTCTATCAGCTGCTCATTCTGGTACCAAGTTGTCATCTTGGTAGCCAGATAAAACTTGAGTTCTCCAACTTTGACGAGGGTGATGGGCAGGTGCGCCAGAATCGGATACTGAGTTAGAACACTCTTGATCCCTGCAATGCGCAAGTCCTCGTACATGGCTTCCATAAAGGCTGAGCCGGTGGAGTTGAGAGATGGAGAGGCAGTAGAATCACTCTCTTCTGATTCTGAGGTGTTTTGAGGAATAGGTTCAAATGGGTTCACAGTAGGCTGTGAAGAAGTATCAGCCAACTGCGTGGGCGATTGAATTTTGGGTGAAAGTTGTTTTGGGGGTGAGCTGGGATTAGTGGAAGAGGGTTCAGCTTGGGTGTCAGCTGGCTATGAAGAAGCTTCAGCCAGTTGAATATCTTCCTGCTCTCTTACAGGAGATGGTTGTTTGGGTGGAGAGCTGTGAGGCGGTGATGGCTGAGGAGAGCTCCTTGGTTTATCCAGCTCGTCCTCTGAGCTGGATGACAATTCATCATTCAATCCCATTTCGGCCAGGATGTTTGATCCATATTGATTGAAGGCCGACACTGGCTGTGGGGAGAGAATCACCATTGCTTGACTTGGAATGACAGCTGTTTTCTTTTTCTTCTCAGCTGGACCTCCAGCTGGTTTGGGGTCAGCTGCCTTCCTCTTTCTTTGTTTCTTCTCAGCTGGAACTTCTGCCTCTGTTCCTTCCAGCTGCTTCATGCTTTTACTCACAGCAGGCTGCTTCTTCAGAAGATCATTGACTTGACTTATTCTTTGGAAAAGAATCATCGTTTCTGGAAACGGTTCTGAATCAGCCCACTTTACTGTGTGCCCTTTCACAGCTTGCTCTATCAAGAAAGAAATTTTGGAGCAGAGATACAGTGGCTCTGAAGTTGAAAACGTCGTCCTGGTGGAGTTGAACTTGATCTTCTCAGACTCCTTGACCAGACGGTTGAGTAAGAAGTCAAACCAGTTGACGTTTGCGCCTTTGATCATGGCAATCATCGGCTTGAGCTTTGGAATGCTGATCTCTCCTTGAGATCCAGCTATCCCTAAGATGCATTTTTGTGTGATATCCAGCAGCAGCCTGTACTTTGGCTTGAGCAGGAGCTTTGACATGCTCGCTCTGTAAGGCTCTGGGGAGATAAGCATCTCTCTGCTGAGAAATTCATCCACTTCTTCACGACTGAAATCATCTGGGATGAATCCTCCTTCTCTGGGTAGGTTGAACACCTTTCGGAGCATTTTGTTGAGTTTGATATTGACGGTTGCTGTGTCAAACTTTCCATCTTCGCCCTTGACGATCATGTCAAATGAAGATGAGTAGAAGCCGTCTTCATCAATGATGTTGAGGTAGAAGAGTGCAGCATCTCTCTTCAGCAAAAGCTTCGGCATGGAGGTTGCCCACAGCAAGAGACCGGAGTCTGCAACTAGATCCACCATCTCTTTTAATTCTGAAACATGGAGGTTGGAGGTGGACAGAACACTCTCAAATGATAGCTTTGTCATTAGAGCTTCAAACTGATTCATTCCTGCGGTTGATTTCTTGGGTGCCATCTCTGCAATCTGATGAAGATTTTGAACGTGCGAAGACTTTGCAGAAAATAGATGGAGATTTTGAATCTTTGAAATTTGCAGAGATAAAGATGGAAGGAGGAAAGAATCCGCGTATCTTTTCCATATATATCAACTGCCATATAGGATCAACGGTTGAGATTGAATCAGTTGATATTCTGATCAACGACTGGGAGAGATTCACTCATCACGTTTTGCTGACGTGCTTTCGGCGAGTGTGTTACAACCGCGCGTGAGGCAGTTCAAACGTTTGACGTTCTGCCTCGATTCTGCCGTGCTACAGTACTATGCAGACTTTATAATTAATGTGACGGGAAAGGAAACTTATCAAACAATTCAACTAAGGAATATATGTCCGCTTAACATAAGAATTCAAATTGATTGAACTTAAATATTATATTCCTCAAATCAATAAATTCATGAGACGCAAACCGGTCAGCTTGGACACATTATCCAGCTGATATCACAGCGGTCTTCTCCTTTGCTTGATTGACAGTTCTCCTCAGCTGAGTATTTGGATATTTGCTTGAATTTTCGTCAGCTGAGTTCCCTTTAGCTCTTCGACTGATGTCCAGCTGAGCTTGATTCCCTTTTTGGCTGGGAAATCTTTCTGAACTGAGTTTTGGGATCTAGCTGAGTTTGTTCCTCCTCAGCTGGATGAGCTTTTCTTTGTCCGGTTTGAGCAGTCCAAATAATCCACACATCATTTTGATTGCTCCGCTGGATCAGGTTTCCCTTCAGCTGGTGATTCCAGCTGAGTTTTATCTCGGTGAGTGCATCCTGTTGGGTATTCTACTTGATTTTTCTGAATCTTTCCAGCTATGTAGAATTCCCCCTTGATTTGATAGTAGGTGGCTTTTCTTCAGCTGCATCCTACTTCATTTGAGCGGATTTTCTCATCATTGGCTCATTCATTTGATAAGGTCAGCTGTCCCAAATCCAGCTGATTCATCTGCTGCTTCTGAATTCTTCTCTTGAGACCAATGTACTCAGTTGTACGTCTGGCTGAATCTTCATTTATGTATCCAGCTGTCTTTATTTCACAGCTGGTCCCAGTCAGCTAGCTGGGTTTCTTCATTTTCTTCATCGGTTGATTCAATAAGATGTTTCAGACATCTTAATCAGAGCAATCATCCTCATCTGATTCGGAGAAGGAGATTTGATCATCATCCATTTCGCTTGATTCTAACCTTTTATCCTTTCTCCGGAAGGATGACTCAGCTGGGTTTCTCTTTGGGTAGAGTTGCTTGTCGTGATGAACCTTCACGATATTCTTGTACCTTTCCTTGCTTTGTTCCAGCTGATTAATGCTCCGTACAAGCATGGCAACTTCTTCGTTCAAATCTTCTTTGCTCATATTCTTGTGCTCCTTGATGGTCCTTCCAAGCTGAGCTGATTGAGCTTCTTTCCTTGGTTTGATCCTCAGCTCTGCTTCATTCATTCTGCTGGATAAATCTCTGCTTGAGATCCCCAGATCAAATTCGTTGGCCTTCAAGATGGAGAACAATTTTTCCGTCTCCATGCTGCCAAGATCAGTTCTGCTTTGGTGAACCACTTTGTGTGTACACCATTCTGAGGAGAGAGCTGCAAGAACTTTCAAGTTCTTATCTCGAACTGTATATTTTCCAGTTCGGATCGTCTCGATCTCGATGACGAGGTTGGAGAATCTGAGCTCCATTTGATCAATGGACTCATAGGGGAGTTGCTTGAAATTGTCGAATTTCTGGCATGCAACTGAGAATTTGTTCTCTTGAATTTCCTCTGAGCCTTCACACAGCTTGGCTAGAGTGTCCCACATCCCCTTAGCTGTCTCGCAGTTGATAATCTTGCTGAGATAAGTGTCCGTCACTGTTGAGGAGATGACGTTGCGAGCGTAGCTGTCCAAACCATCTTGTCTTCTTTCTTCTGGAGAGTACTCTCTTTTGGGCTTCACAACTTGCCGGAGTACTGGTTCAACTCCAGGTGTGGTTTCTGCTTGACTTTCTGATTTCATGATGATGATGGGTCCGTCAGTGATAACATTCCAAATCATGTCGTGATGCGCACTCAGAAAGCTTTTGAGTCGGAACTTCCAGATCTGATAATCATCGACAGAGAATGTCGGAAGATTCCTGCACAGGGAAGATTCCATGACAGTATGCAATATAATGATTTTAAAAAAAAAATTGAAACTTTGAAGGATCTGTTCAGGTGACCACTATCAGCAAAGAGGCTGACTTGACACAGAAAAAGTGATCTTTTGAACCACCGCTCTGATACCAATTGATGGTCCCAAGACGGATACCTTAGTGTAGAGGGGGGGTGAATACACCAAGGTTAAAAACTTTTCCAAATTAAAACTCTTTTGAGTGAGCTGGCTGTGTTCGATCCAGCTGGAAGACAACTTGATCAACACAGTTGGTTGTGTGCGGAATGTGGTGGGATTTTGGAAAGTCCGTCTGTTGCTTCAAATATATTGCAAAGCTTAGTTTCTCTTTTCAGTTAATCAGTTTATGCAGCTTGAAATAATGCTTATGAATAGTTAGCTGGATGCATAAATAAACATGAAAGAACAAAGCAACTTAACGTGGTTCGGAGAAACTACTCCTACATCCACGACCAGAAACCTCTGGTAATCCACTAAGGATACCACTGACTTTTCGTGCAGTCAGCAAGCGTTGCAGCTTAGTTCCTCAAGCTGGATACAAGTTTACGCGTACTGTATCGAAACGTAACCAGTCTGTTTACGGGCACAGCTGAAGCCTACATTCAGTTTACGGGTACTGAAGAACCTAACCTGTAGTTTACGGGTACTACAGAACCAAAACCTTAACCTAACCTTTTTCTGGGTTTGAGTTTGGGGTTTCCAACTATGAACGAGTTCTTATAATTAAGAACAATGAGAATGATGAACTCGTTCAAACTAGGCTTAAGATGGGAAGGATTATATGCCTAGATACTAGAGGGAGAGAGCTTCAGCAGCCTGAGAATGAATAATAACTCATAAGAATGAAGGCTGCTAGATCTTGAAGCTTTTCTGAGAGATCTCTTGATCTTTGGTTAGACTTCTTTCAATGAAGTATGTTGATCTCTCTTGTGTATATTCTCTCTCGTCACTTCTCCTCGTCTGAAGATGAAGAAGACTTCTATTTATAGGGAGAGCTTAGAACTAGCCGTTGGAAAGAGCCGTTCTGAATCTCTACCTAACTTCTGACAGGATTGACTTATCTTCTTCCTTGATTTCCTCGTAAAGCAATCCTAGGTCTGACTTCTAGGTGCTGAGGTGTCGAGTTCCTGATGGTCCAGATCAGATCTGACTTTATCTCAAGTTGACTTTGACTCTGCTGTGCTGGTGACTCTGAGCTGTCTTTAAACTCTGCTGGATCTTTGACGCTGAGCTGAGTCTTGAACTCTGCTGGGTCTTAACGTAGAGCTGAGTTGTCACACGAGCTGGGTCTTTCCTACAGCTGTGTCTGGAAGAACTTGATCGTCTTGAATCTGGATAACGTTACTTATCACTCGACTTGGCTTACCCTGCTGTGTACTCAGCTGGGTCTTCTGCTGTCTTCAGCGACCACCTGTAAACTTAGAAACTCTATAAGCTCAAACAGGTGAGCTGGAAAAACACTTGGGCTTGTGCAAACATCTACTCGGTTGGGGTCAGCTGGGTTTTGGTATCACTTCAAAACTCTATTAATTTTCCCAACATCCGTGTTGTTTGTACTTTAGTTTTTGTTTAATTTAATTTAATTTATTTACCACCCAAAAAAATTGGCCCCTATTAAATTAATCTTGTCCTCTTGCAAGCACAAGGAAATCTTTGTTATACGTTAAGATGACTAGTAACACCAACAATGTAATTAAGAACTTGGGCTAAAGAACTTCAAAAAAGAAAAAAAAAATAAAAGAAAAGGGATAATGCACAATTTAATTTCAATCCCTACTTATTTGGCTTTTCTTTTCTTTAAATTTCATTCTGATAATTATTTCTATAAATTCTTGAAAAAAATTAACTATAATGATCACTTAACAACAAATTAAACTTTCTATGAAAGCACATTCTAATTTCAATCCCTCCTTATTTGGCTTTTCTTTCCACTGCGATACTTATGTATTTCAATTCATGCAAAAAAAAAAGAAATATTGATCATATAACAACAAATCAAACCCTCTATGAAACCACAATCTAATTTCAATCCCTCCTCATTTGGATTTTCTTCTCTTTGTGATAATTATTTCTATAAATTCTTGAAAAAATTAAATAATGATCATGAAACAACAAATCAAACCCTCTATGAAACCACAATCTAATTTCAATCCCTCCTCATTTGGATTTTCTTTTCTTTGTGATAATTATTTCTATAAATTCTTGAAAAAATTAAATAATTTTCGTATAACAACAAATCAATCCCTCTATATGAAACCACAATCTAATTTCAATCCCTCCCTATTTGGATTTTCTTTTCTTTGTGATATTTAAAACTCAAAATTCTTAAAAAAAATTAAATTAAATTATGATCCTATAACAACAAATCAAACCTTCTATGAGAGTGTATTATTTACAATCCAGAAAGGTAGCTAGCTTCATCTGCTCTACTAGAATCCAAGCCACAAATTGCAACACAAATTTCCTCTTCCATTCCACCTCATATCACATCTTCGCCGCCGTTCACCGCCCCTAGTGCCGGTACCGCTACTGAGAGTGAGACTATTGCTCCAGCAAGTGCCTTCCTCGGCAACAATAACTTCACCCCTTCCCGGCCTCCAGCTGCATATTTACATATGCATACAGATACTTGAGAGAGAGAGAGAGAGAGAGAGAGAGAGAGAGAGAGATCATGCAAGAAACTGTGATGGATCAAGAGTGACATACCATCTAATCTTGAATAAAGATTAGCAGAAGCAGCGAGGCGAACGAGCGTGGGAGTGACGGCGGTGAGCAACGCCCAGAAAAACAAGATCACAATGTAGATTCTAACACTCATTGCTGACAAAAGAATTTGGCAGCCATTGAAAAAGCTAAGGACAGAGGGTTTTATATATATCCAATTTTCAACTGCAATGGAAGTAGGAGAGATGCTAGCTATTGTTTCTTAGCTGGCCATGTTTTGAGAACCAATCACATTATTTATTGAATTTAATTACAAAAATATAGAGAGTGCTCATTTGGGAAATAACTAAGTACTAATTTAACCAAGTTTCTACCTTAAGCACGCCACAATATATAAGTTGTGAGTGATTCCTTTTTGGTTGTTGGAAGTAGTTGCACCAAATGTATGTGTAAATGATTTGGAATCCTTCTGGCATATGTTTGGCTAAGTCAAGGTCTAAAGCTTTATGTTATTTTTCTGTGGGAGTTGTAGGTTGGTAGTTCAAGCCCATTTCATCGTCGAATATATTGTTTCGTTTGATCTTTTGTGAAAATGATGTAATGTATTTTGCAATCGGGTTAATTATAGGTTAGCGTCTGAATTTTGGTCTGTTGTTCACTTTAAGAATTGAATTTCTAAAAATGCTTAAAATGATCCGAACTTTGACCTGATGTCACTTTATTGTACGAGAGCAAATTTTCGACGATGAAAAACTGATGTAGATTACCGGAGGTTGACATTGATCATATTTTAATTTTAATAACCTTAAAGTGAACAACGGCCTGTCTTCGACAATCCACATCATTCTTTTGTTATTGGAAATTTGCACTTGTGCCATAAAACAAAAAAAAATGGGGTCAGAGGTCCGATTGTTTTTTACTTTTTTTTGAAGTTCATGTCATAAAGTAAACAACGTATCAAAATTGATGCAGGGAGAAGCATGAAATATATTCAAACAATAAAAATATACGAAATCCGTTGATTTTGATTCACAAAATATCGAAAAACGTAAGATAAGCATTAATCCGTTGATTCAAACATGAATATCGGAGAAGGGAACAAACCCAAACTCTACATCTCAATATCAAATTCGACTCCCCCTAAAATCATAACAAAAGACCCTATATATACTAAAATAGATAACTTGAAGCCCAAGACAAATAAATAAAAACCTACAATTAAATAAATAAAGACTAATATATTTACACCTTATTTTTCATCAAAAATTCAGGTGATAATCTATGATAAAAAAAAGTATGAGTTTACAAAAGAAATTGTTATGAATGTAGACAAGAATACGAAGACCAAAACGGGAGAAACCACGGGTAGAGGAGAGAATTTCACTATATGTCGAAAAACAGAGTTACAATGAGCAACTCGAATAGTCAAATAAACCCTAGACGATTTTCGTCTATTTATAAAGGTCCATCCCAAACATAAGCCGCACCACGAGCCTTTCGGGCTCGATCCAAACATTTCGTGTCACTAATATCAACAGAAATAAAATTAAAATGAACTATTGATCTTCACTAACAAACTTCCATGACAAAACCCACCTCTGAACTTAAGTTTCCTCACTGGACTCATTCTTCTATGTATCAAATATTGAGAGAAAAGGGAACTTCCAAATAATCAAATTTTTCTAGAGCTCTTCTTCCACAAATACCATGAACCATAGTTAAACACGTTTGAGAAGAAGAGAACGATCGATGAAAAATGAAATTAACAAACTCATACTCAGCCAAACCACTCAGCAGCGGACCAAACACGATTTTCTGGAATTTCGTGTTGCTTATGGTATCTTGGCATTTTAACAATGTATTCATCTTTGAACCAAAAAAACATTATAATACATGATTACATTCTACTCCGATTACAATAGTTATACAAGCGGTGTTAGTTGATTTGTTACTGTTTATCAAGTCAGACTTATACGAAGTACATGTTTTAAGTAAGATGTTCTTACCGAAAATTCCACAACATTAGTACATATTCTGCACATTAATCTGATCATCGAAACTCGGTCCTTTGACAGACGACTGGCTTTAAGAAGACCTTTTCCCGGTGTACCTCTGTTCCAATGTACACGAAAGGAATGGAAGCCATTAATCAAGTGCTAAAGATTGCAGAGCTACTTTGATATAAATAAATATATGTAACCAACTGAAACGTTTTAGTGCGATCACCTGCTTCCCGAAGCTGAATGGGACATATCTAAATTTGATCATATGAGTAATTAGCCTCTTCATTGTGAGGAAGAAGAGGAAAAACCAGTAAAAGAACAAAATGGGCCAGAACACTGGTACGTCTAACATGGAGAAGAAGGTCAGGAGGAAGGCAACACAACAAGCTTTCGTGATGGCATACCTGAAAAGTTAAACAAATTACGTAATTAATAGCCATTTCAGCAAAGACCAAGAAGAAACAAATAAATAAGTAAATATGCCGAAGTGAAAGGAAATATGTAAGTCTTTCCAGATCCACTACAAATCTGTATAACTTACTGGAATTTCGATCTTTTTCTGTAGAGACATCGAAATAGCATCAAAATGCAGTTCTCCACTCTTATTTAATTTCTTCATTCATGCAGCTCACATATTTCTGTTATGTTATTCATTAAAGCATATGTTATTAGGAGCACTTGAATTTCAAAACAAGTCGACATCTCTTTCTTTATTTTCTCTAAATGTAGCTAGCAATAGCATTCTATCCGGTTATAAATGAATAAATAAATAAGACCAGAAAAGGGATCCTGTCATGCTGAAAAATCAGTGGCAGACGCGAATTGTTAGATTCTATATTATGAGGTCACAAAATGTAAATATATCAAATCCGAGTGTTAGAGCATAATGTGAACATCTGAATCTTCCTCCTTTAGTAAGCCAACCAATAACAATATGCAGAGAACAAAATTAGAAGATGGTGAAGCGTGATTACACACTAGAACGAACCCAACTTTAACAAGACCAACTCGAGTCTTGACAATGTTACTACCAGAACAAAACACACATTCTAAATGGGAAACTAGATGCTAGATACTATCTCTATTTCACATTCCTTTCAATCTATTACACACACTACAATGCAACCGAAACTGATGAAACATCAAACGTTGGACTACACACAAAAATTACAGCTAGAGTTGCAAATATATGTAAACGAATAATATGCAGCATAATATAAGCTATCGTACGTTGCCAGAGAGACAAACAAGTAACTCATAGCTTAAAAACATATAACAGCAAGAAAGGCATAGCATATAAAAAGCATATTAATCGCACCAAAACAAAAATTCAGGCAGGCGACGGACAAAGGGCCTGAACTCCTCAGAGTCTTTAGTAGGCGAAGAAGGGCCATCCAACGTTTCTAGCTCTGGATCAACCTTCGGTGACATGAACCCGATCAACAGATTCAAGATGTAGATTGACAGGCCATATGAGATGACATAAAACCCCTGAACATAGTAAACACGCAAGATGTAGATTGCTGCAGCACCGAGAGTAGCGAGCCACCTACGACCTATATGTGGAGCGGATCGATCCAAATAATACTGAAAAATCCTTGCAAATTCATTTCTCCACTTTGCTAATGGTGACTCTGGAGCAGCACTGTCACTCCCAACATCTTCCATTTTCTTCTTCACTGAATTTGGAAGCAAAGCAACATAAATAAGTAACCATCAACAGCCACTATCAACTAATGAGAGAGTAAACCCCAAAATTGAAATATAATTTCACTATTAATTTTTTTTTTCTGCACAGCAATAACAATATTCACAAAGCATAAATGGTTTCTTTGCAATTCTTTCTGATTTCAGTAACTCAACATAACGGTAGAAAATAAATATAAAATTCACACACACACACACACACACATACGCACGCACACACACACACACAGACACACACACACACGCACGCACACACACATATGAATAAAAGCTCGCTCCTTCACTGTCGGTGAAGCAAGAAATTACATGAGAGAATTAGCAAATTCTAAACTGCATCACCAATTCAAATTGATTAAACGCTTCAACAACTTACTAGAGAATCCGAGTCACCATGAAAGAGATTAAATTTCACTGTAATGATCCCACTTCGAAAATTCCAAAGTAACTGACCTTAACACAAATTATTCAAAATGAATTACCTCGTAATCAACAATTCATTCAAATATGTTCATGAACTAAAATATCAAAATTTACAGTAAAAGATAAACATTCTAAACATAAATTTAAAGAGCCGAACCTCAATTTTATGAGAGAACGGAGAATTAACGAAGCAAACAAAATGAAACTGCGAACTCCTTTTTACGGTTTTGTTGCATCAAAGTTTTGTCTACTACAGTTTTTGTGTGTAACGAGAAAATTAATTTCATCGGGTATTAAATTGTGAATAGTGAAAAGTCCAAGGGGCAGCTTCAGAACTATTAAACTTTTCGGATAGGGTCATTCACTTTACGTATTTACACTATAGCCCATGTTCACTTGTTCAGTATATAATACTCCCTCCGTTCTTTTACAAGTGTTTCACCGTCAAATTACAAAGGAAATAAAGAAATTTATGTATGTAAACTTATTATTTACCATTAATGTATACATATAACTAATTAACAAATTACGAGAAGTATTAAAGAAGGATAAAATAGGAAGAATGTCATTATTTTATTCTAAAATTTTGAAATATGATACTTATTTAAAAATAAAAAATTGAGCTAAATAGGATACTTAAAAAAAGAACAGAATATTATAATGGACAAAATGTGCAAAAAGTAAAAAACCCCTCTAATGTTTTACTCAACCGCAACAATAGGCAAAGGTTACAGTATTTCAGATCCTTGAAGTACGCTTTGATATTTCATATAAACTGATTAATTAATAAAAAGTTAGTACATAAATTAATAGAATTTAAATAAAATTAGTGAAGTGTTTTTTTAAGAGGAAAATTAGTGAAGTTAATCATGTATGGGTATTTAGGTAATACATATGGAACATATGTTCCTCGAATCTTATTTTCAGTGAAATCGATGTTAACTTGATGTCGTATTTTATTGACGTGATATATTTTCCGGCCATCAAAACGACATAGCACAACTTAGTAATACACATCGTCGTTTTTTGTCCTTTCTTGACAATCAAAACAAACACAATTGTCAGTTCTTTGTGTGGCTTGATCTGGAACTACCATCGTTGGAACTACAATTGTCAGTTATTTGGGACATGCTTGTTTTAAGATGACAAAAGGACAAAAATGATATCGTATATTATTAAGTTGTACTGTGTCGTTTTATTTCCGGAAAACATACCACGTCAACAAAATACGACAACAATTCAACATCGATTTCACCGGAAATGAGATTCGAGAGAAATTCCATAATTTATCAAAATTTGTGTATTTTGACCATGTTTTTTATATTTTGTGGGACAAATGAGAAATAGGTATAATTTGTGTATTTAATTAACCCATTTAAAAATAGTATTCCCTCCGTCCTATCCATCATGACGCCTTACTGTTTGGCACGGAAATTAATGAGAATGATAAAAAGATAAAAATAAATAGGTAAAACAGTTCATTATTTTCTATTTTGAAAATGAATCAAGATGGATGGCGCAGATCAATAAGGAAAGGAGGGTAGAGAGGATGGGCGGGTGCATAATAGGTAAAAACTAGTATGTTGCCCGTCGAACATCGACGGGATTGTCATATTTTATATATTATATATAGAAAATAAAATCCGTATAGTAATATATACCCGTTAATTAACCGAACATATTAATTTTTATACACATACCCATTGATCATATCCAAATAAAAAAAATTAACTTGTCCACATCTTAAGCTCGTATAGTAATATATGCTATAAACCTGAATGTTAATAATATATTGTATAAATACCCGTTTATTTATATACATGTTACCCGTCTCAAATTAATTTAAAAAATAATTTTACATCTTGTCATCGTCCCAAACTCACATAGTAATACACGATAAAGTCTTCTATATTACAAAGGAAACATTAACAAATTATTAAAAAATAAGTTTCATATATAAATTTATCAATTATACAATTTATGAAACTCGTCTCAAGCCCGATTAAGAAGTAATTTTAATACTCGTTCCCACCACAACACGTATAGTAATGTCCGTTAATAACTCGAACCCATTTATATACACGTACTCGTTTCTTTCTAATTAAAAATCTTTCTGATTAAAAAAAATTACAACTTGTTCACGTCACATAGTAATAATCGCTATAAATTTAAATATTACAAAGTAAATATTATTAATATATAGTATTAATGCCAAAAACTTAAAAGTTAATATTTTCAAGTATAAACCAAAAATTATACTCCCGTCCTAAACTTATAAGTTACAAAATCGATCCAAAATCAACTTAAAATTTATACTTGACCTAAAGTCGATCAAAAAATAATTTTACTATATGTTCTCGTCGTAAACTACCCATTCATTTCTCAAACTCGTATAGCAATACCAACTAATTACATTGACTCGTTTATTTATATTTAAAAAATAATTTTACATCTTGTTTTTGTCTCAAACTCATATAATAATACTCGTTAAAAACTTGAATATTACGAAATAAAATATTCACAAAAGATTTGAAAATATGTTTTAAGTATACATTTAAAATTATACAATTTAAGAAACTCGTCCCAAGTCAGATTAAAAAATTATTTTACTACATGTTCCCGCCGCAACACATATGGCAATATCCATTAATAAACCCGAACCCGTTTAAATTTAAAAAATATCTATAATCAAATTTAAGATGTTATAATAATTGAGTACTCATCTCAATAAAAACTTGAATGTTGCTTAGTAAACATTAATGACAAATCTATAATAAGTTTTTTTTGAAATGAAGAAAAATCTGTGTAGCCATTTCAATTGTTGAACACCATTCTCATTAAAAATAAACTGCAAAATTAGAATATTATTTTGTAATTTTGACAAGTTGTGTTGTGTTATATTTGTGAAACATACTAAAGAATATAACAAAATAGCATAAACTGCTTAATCTAACATATTGAATAATGTATTAAATATTCGTTGTAGAAGATAAATAAAATTGGTTGGATGCTCCTATGCGTGAGATGAACAACACATAATAAGACGATATTGAATTAATTAAAATGCACAATTAGATGATATAGTTTCATACAAAAACATCCACTTATACAACTACAAATTCATGCCATAAAATTCTTCATTTGTTATGGTATCGTACTTCTCTTAGACTTACTCCAATATCGTACATCACCATGTACCGGTGTAATTACTTCTCTCTCTCATTCGGAAAACCTTGATGGAATGGTCTTATTATGAAAACATCTTTCATATAAAAATCGTTTGTCCTTTGATCGAGAAATGTGAAATGAAGGTGTACAAAGTAGGTGAAGTGTGAACATTCTTGCTACATAATTCTAGTTTATATAGGCACAAAACATGATAAAAATAGAAAATAAATTAATTTTTGTCATGAATTATGCTTTTGTAACGGCTACTGTTAATTGTTGATTGAAAATTATTAATGAATAATTATAGTGTTAAAGAAATAAGTTGAGATTTTAGATAAATAAGAAGCAAAAAATCTAAAAATGCCACATAAGCAAGAGAATGGTTGTGGTGTTTACAATATGTTTTGATATTACATATTGACAATCAAAACAACACAATTGTCAGTTCTTTGTGTGGCTTGATCTGGAACTACCATCGTTGGAACTACAATTGTCAGTTATTTGGGACATTGATGGTCCCAAGACGGATACCTTGGTGTAGAGGGGGGGTGAATACACCAAGGTTTAAAACTTTTCCAAGTTAAAACTCTTTTGAGTGAGCTGGCTGTGTTCGATCCAGCTGGATGGCAGCTTGATCGACACAGCTGGCTGTGTGCGGAATGTGGTGGATTTGGAAAGTCCGTCTGTTGCTTCAAGTATATTGCAAAGCTCTGTTTCACTTTTCAGTTAGTCAGTTTATGCAGATTGAAATGTATGCTTATGAGAGTTAGTAACATTCATAAAACAAAGCGATAAATAATAAGAGCATTTTTAACGTGGTTCGGAGTAACCCCTCCTACGTCCACGACCAGATTCACTGGTAATTCACTACCTATTGGTTTCCAAGTACCAAGCAACTTCACAACTCTAACCCGAGCTGTGTTCCAACAGTTTGCGGGCACTGTCAAGCCTACACTTTCAGTTTTCGGGTACTGAAGAACCTAACCACTCGAATTACGCGCTTCGAGCAAGCGTACCTTTAACTAACCTTTCTGGGTTTGGGTTTAGGTATGGTTTTCCAACTATGAACGAGTTCTTACAATGAAGAACAAGGAGTATGATGACCTCGTTCAGACTAGGCTTAAGATATTTATTCTGATCTATTCTGCCTATGACTGAATATGTGAACAACAAAGAACACAGCTGACTGGCTGGGTGTTCTATAAAGATTTGGCTTTGTAGATCGTTGTTCATTTTTCTGTTTTCTTCTATTTCTTCAGTCGTCTTGCCAGCCTCACCAGCCTCTTCTATTCAATGGTGAGGAGGTATATATATAGGTGGAGATTCAAACTAGCCGTTGGAAGAGAGCCGTTTGAATCTTACCTACTCTTGTTGACTTCTGGCCTTTACCTACGAAGTAGGTCTGCATCTGCAGAGGCTATTCCTTCTCTGATTTGACTGCGTCAGACAAGATCTTCTGACATCGGGATCTTGTCTTGGAGAAGGTCTTCGTCTTCGAGCTGTCAAGCGTCTCTGCTGAGTCTTCAGCGTCTTGGACTCTGCTGCGTCTCGACTCTGAGCTGTATCTTAGACCTGTGTTGTATCATCAACCTGAGCTGTGTCTTCAACCTGAGCTGTGTCACTGACATGAGCTGTTTAGACCTGAGCTGAGTCATCGACACTAAGCTGGGTCTTTTATACTGAGCTGGGTCTTTGACACTGAGCTGGGCTTCCGTCACTGAGCTGGGTCTTGATACTGCAGGATCTTTGACTCTGCTTGGTCTTGCTCTGCTGAGTCTGCTCTTGCTGAGTTCTTAAGCTGTCTGCTTAGCTGTGTCTTCTGCTGTCTTCAGCGAATCTACCTGTAAACTAAGAAACTCTATAAGCTCAAACAGGTGAGCTGAAAAACGCTTAGGCTTGTGCGATCATCTACTCGGTTGGGGTCAGCTGGGTTTTGGTATCCAATCAAAACTCTATTAATTTTCCCAACAGACATGCTTGTTTTAAGATGACAAAAGGACAAAAATGATATCGTATATTACTAAGTTGTACTGTGTCGTTTTATTTCCGGAAAACATACCACGTCAACAAAATACGACAACAATTCAACATCGATTTCACCGGAAATGAGATTCGAGAGAAATTCCATAATTTATCAAAATTTGTGTATTTTGACCATGTTTTTTATATTTTGTGGGACAAATGAGAAATAGGTATAATTTGTGTATTTAATTAACCCATTTAAAAATAGTATTCCCTCCGTCCCATCCATCATGACGCCTTACTGTTCGGCACGGAAATTAATGAGAATGATAAAAAGATAAAAATAAATAGGTAAAACAGTTAATTATTTTGTTTTTTGAAAATGAATCAAGATGGATGGCACAGATCAATAAGGAGAGAAGGGTCGAGATGGATGGGCGGGTGCATAATAGGTAAAAACTAGTATGTTGCCCGTCGAACATCGACGGAATTGTCATATTTTATATATTATTTATAGAAAATAAAATCCGTATAGTAATATATACCCGTTAATTAACCGAACATATTAATTTCTATACACATACCCATTGATCATATCCAAATAAAAAAAATTAACTTGTCCACATCTTAAGCTCGTATAGTAATATATGCTATAAAACTGAATATTAATAATATATTGTATAAATACCCGTTTATTTATATACCTGTTACCCGTCTCAAATTAGTTTAAAAAATAATTTTACATCTTGTTATCGTCCCAAACTCACATAGTAATACACGATAAAGTCTTGTATATTACAATGGAAACATTAACAAACTATTAAAAAATAAGTTTCATATATAAATTTAAAAATTATACAATTTATGAAACTCGTCTCAAGCCCGATTAAGAAGTAATTTTAATACTGTTCCCACCACAACACGTATAGTAATGTCCGTTAATAACTCGAACCCATTTATATACACGTACTCGTTTCTTTCTAATTAAAAATCTTTCTGATTAAAAAAAATTACAACTTGTTCACGTCACATAGTAATAATCGATATAAATTTAAATATTACAAAGTAAATATTATTAATATATAGTATTAATGCCAAAAACTTAAAAGTTAATATTTTCAAGTATAAACCAAAAATTATACTCCCGTCCTAAACTTATAAGTTACAAAATCGATCCAAAATCACTTAAAATTTATACTTGACCTAAAGTCGATCAAAAAATAATTTTACTATATGTTCTCGTCGTAAACTACCCATTCATTTCTCAAACTCGTATAGCAATACCAACTAATTACATGAACTCGTTTATTTATATTTAAAAAATAATTTTACATCTTGTTTTTGTCTTAAACTCATATAATAATACTCGTTAAAAACTTGAATATTACGAAATAAAATATTCACAAAAGATTTGAAAATATGTTTTAAGTATACATTTAAAATTATACAATTTAAGAAACTCGTCCCAAGTCAGATTAAAATTTTATTTTACTACATGTTCTCGCCGCAACACATATGGCAATATCCATTAATAAACCCGAACCCGTTTAAATTTAAAAAATATCTATAATCAAATTTAAGATGTTATAATAATTGAGTACTCATCTCAATAAAAACTTGAATGTTACTTAGTAAACATTAATGACAAATCTATAATAAGTTTTTTTTGAAATGAAGAAAAATCTGTGTAGCCATTTCAATTGTTGAACACCATTCTCATTAAAAATAAACTGCAAAATTCGAATATTATTTTGTAATTTTGACAAGTTGTGTTGTGTTATATTTGTGAAACATACTAAAGAATATAACAAAATAGCATAAACTGCTTAATCTAACATATTGAATAATGTATTAAATATTCATTGTAGAAGATAAATAAATTGGTTGGATGCTCCTATGCGTGAGATGAACAACACATAATAAGACGATATTGAATTAATTAAAATGCACAATTAGATGATATAGTTTCATACAAAAACATCCACTTATACAACTACAAATTCATGCCACAAAATTCTTCATTTGTTATGGTATCGTACTTCTCTTACACTTACTCCAATATCGTACATCACCATGTACCGGTGTAATTACTTTCTCTCTAATTCGGAAAACCTTGATGGAATGGTCTTATTATGAAAACATCTTTTATATAAAAATTGTTGGTCCTTTGATCGATAAATGTGAAATGAAGGAGTACAAAGTAGGTGAAGTGTGAACATTCTTGCTACATAATTCTAGTTTATATAAGCACAAAACATGATAAAAATAGAAAATAAATTAATTTTTGTCATGAATTATGCTTTTGTAACGGCTACTATTAATTGTTGATTGAAAATTATTAATGAATAATTATAATGTTAAAGAAATAAGTTGAGATTTTAGATAAATAAGAAGCAAAAAATCTAAAAATGCCACATAAGCAAGAGAATGGTTGTGGTGTTTACAATATGTTTTGCTATTACATATTGATAATCACATTTGGAGTGAATTCCTAATTTACCCCCAACAGTCCCATGTAATTTAATTTGTTCCAGCCTCCTGTCCTTGGCTCTCTCTCTCCATTCTTGCCCTATTCAATTGTGCCCTGCACTGCGCACTCCTCACTCCCATCTGAAGAGCAGCTGGAAAAGGAAGACCCATTAAATTAGAGCAGAGCCCCTTTCAATTTCAACTCATTCTTCGATCACAAACAACAATTCCATCAAAATGGGGACCTTAGGAAGAGCGGTGTACACCTTGGGGAGTTGGATTCGGCATACGGGTCAAGCCGTGGATCGACTCGGTTCCACCTTCCAAGGAAGCTATTTTATCCAGGATCATAGTAAGTCGTTTCTTGTTTCTTTGAAAATGTTGTTTTCCGCTTCTCCTGTTATTTGTGCAATTTTTCTGATCTTTGATTTTGTATGTGAGATGGAAAATGTGGATGATTTGAATTCCCATTACAATATACGGTTAACTGGTTTGCTGGGTGAACAAAAAAATTGGAATTTCGATCTTTGTCGAGCTCTGTAGATTGTGATGTGAATGAATGAATTTCCGTAGAAATGGGAAATGTTGGATAGAAGATAGGGAAATGGGGCAGTCTTTGTACTGTGAAAATTCTCGCTTTGCTGACAAATTCCACGTTTCAATTCGTTCTTATTGGGTGCTACTCACACTAATACTAGCTGTATAATTGTTCAATACGTAAAGATGACAAAGGTTGTTGTGTTAAAGAGCGTTCTAAAGGTCTGCATAGAGTGAGGAAGGGATCATTGATAGGGGAACAAATATTGCATAAGTTGAATTGATCAACGATGACATAGGTGGGAGTGGGACTTCCATGGGGTTCACTAGTGTTGTTTTCATATGTTATTGAAGTCTATCATGAGATTCTTGGGAAGGAAAGAAGTGTTAGAATGTTAAGTATTCTTGGTTGAAAGTTGTTTAGATGGTTGTGGACGTGTTATTCACATGATGGAACTAATTAACTAGGTAACGGTTCTGAGATTCTAGGGGATTGTGGCAGGGGATCCTTTCTCCCCCTTTCTTTTCATCGTCTAGCTGATGTGGTGAGTAGAATGATTTATAAGCCAAAAGGGAAAGTACCAGGTTGTAATTTCACATTTGCAATTCTCGGATGACATTTTGTTTTAGACAAAGAGAAGGTGTCCATATGTTATTTAAATGTTATTTAAAGTTATGTTAGAAAGTTCTGGAACACACATGTGGACATATACATGAATGCAGATATTCAAGCCCTTGTTTGTTTCTTATACTAACAATTTGTTTATGTTTATAATCTGTATGCAGTACAAATATGGCAGATTTCTTAGGTCAGGATTTGTGAAGATGAAATGATAATTTGGCTGGCATTTCTCACTTGCTTTGTTGATAATAAAACATAAATTAAGGCGTGTCAGGCTAAATATTCACCGTTTTAGGTGTAAAAATGAGTTAATAAACACTAGCCTAATGTTTGTAATGGGTGCCTTTTATGCCTGAATGATTATGCCTTTTTTACACAAATAGTTTGTGTTCCTCTTCCAAAAAGGTTAAAATGGAAAAATGTGGATGGATGAGTCTGCTTGGAGCAGTATGATCGTTTTCTTCTTTTATATTTTTTACTTTCCAGGGAACAAGTACATAATACTCCCTCCGTCCCATTCATTACATCCCATTTTCCTTTTTTGTCTGTCCCATCCATAACGTCCCGTTTCCAAATAAGAAAATAATTAACTCTTCAAAAGTGGTGGGACCAACTACTTTTCTATCTTTTTACCCTTCTCCTTAATAGCCGTGCCCAAAAGAAATGGGACGTTATGAATGGGACGGAGGGAGTATGTCTTATTCAGTTTTCACCTTTTATGTCTGAAGCTTGGTAACCTTCACGGATATTTTCATAGATTTATGCTTCTAGATTTTGTGCTTATTCATGTCTGCAGTTCATGATTCAACAGCTTCAATATTTTATTCTCTTTCTTTTTAGAATTACTTTTTATATACGTGCCTTTGATCTTTAAAGTGTTTATTTTCAGTTTCTAAGCACCGTACATTGATGAACCTCAATGATAAATCACCTGTGGTGGATAAGGATGCATTTATTGCCCCAAGTGCCTCTGTCATTGGGGATGTTCAAGTGGGACAAGGATCATCGATATGGTACGGATCCGTCCTTCGAGGTACGTGCCTTAGAAAGTCATATTGAATTGACTAAGATTATTCCGTCAATATTGATCTGAGAGTGAAACATATAACCCGTGTATTAAGTTCCCTACTCTTGAAACTCTGGGATTTTACAGCCTCTGTTTCTGCTGTGTCTATATTTTTCTCTTATAGAATTTTCATCCAAGTGTTTCTGCAAGGGCAATGGACAAGTCACACCTTTTTTTTTGCTTTTAAGTGATTTCTTTTTTGTATCACTAAAAGATCACTGTCAGTAAAAAAGGGGTTCATAATCAAAATTTGATCATTTATAAAGCTTAAGTCTTGTGCCTAATGACTAATGAGTAATGAGTTAAATTGTTTTATCGCACTATATAGAGAAGTATTAAGCCTCATGAAATAGTGAAGTTCTCTTGTGTTTGCTAGAAAGTGTACTCTTGTCCACTGTTGACAAACCCCTGGCCTATACAGTCAATTAATGGACTTGCTGGTTGGGTTCTATGGAAGTGATGAATAGATGGAGAATAGATTATCTCTGTGCTTAATTGGTGATGAATAGATGGAGAATTTTAATAAAATAAAGCGACTTTCAGTATGATGGAAGATATAAATCCGATTTATATCAGTGTTATTATCAATTAGAAAGGGTAAAAAGGGGCAGAAAACAAGTTCAGTTAGCTTAGTCAGTAAGTGGATAAGTTATTCTCAAGATGAAATAACAAAATAAAAAGTTGCCCCTGTTGAATTTACTTGAAGATACAAGGTACATGTTCCCTTAAACATTTGAATGCAGGAGAATTACGCGCCCTGCCTAAATGTAGAAACATGAAAGGAGCCCTCATCTTTGTAAGTTAAGGTGTTCCATGGCAAAAATGATCTAATTGTTAGACTTCTTCAGGTTCTCCATTTCTTGCGCTGAGGAAGTTTCCTCCTGTTTCTCGATTTCGTTTGCAATGCTCGAGCTAAGTTTCTGTTATCGCACTAGCACAATCTAATATGAAGAATATATTGTCTCTTAGTTGTCATTTTAGCTTGCTCTTCGTATGCTAATGCTCTTTCTTACTGCAACCAATTTTTGGATGTCTGCTCTAGATGATGTTGATTTCCATATAGTTCCTTGAGGGTCTATAGTTTTAGTTTGCTCTAATCTTCTTTGACTGTTTAGCTGTTTTTCGAGTACTAAATTTATTCTGATAGGCTTCTCCAAAATTGATGTTTTGGAATTTGATTTATGTGTCTATTTCCTGGACACAGGTGATGTGAACTCCATCAGTGTTGGGTCTGGAACTAATATACAGGATAATTCCCTGGTGCATGTGGCGAAAACTAATCTAAGTGGAAAAGTACTGCCAACTATTATTGGAAATAATGTCACAATTGGTAAGTCGTTTTGACTGTCCCTCTTTGATATACTGAAGTCAGAGTTGATTTTGATCTTTTTTGGATATAAAGTAGAAACAGGAGAAGTAATTAGCATGTCAAGGACTTTTATCATATAATTCCTTTCTTATTACCTTATGTTGGAACAAATAGGTCATAGTGCGGTTGTACATGGATGCATAATTGAGGACGAGGCTTTTGTCGGAATGGGAGCGACCCTACTTGATGGTGTGGTTGTGGAGAAACATGCCATGGTTGCTGCAGGATCCCTTGTGAGACAGGACACCAGAATCCGTTCTGGAGAGGTATATTCAATTGCCATATGCACTTGTTTTAAATTCCATTGTCTATCTTGCAATGGGAGCTATTGTTTATCAGTCATTTGAAAGTATCCAATATCCACTTCATTGTACTATTCTCTCTAGTCTCTCCCCCCTTCCCCCAAACTGTTAAACTGCAATTTCCTTTGTAGGTGTGTGTGATTTTGTTGTCTCTGGTTACATGATCAACTAGTAGTTTTTAAATACCTTATAGAAATAGTCATTTAGATAAAGTTCAATTGAGCGCTAATCTCATATATCATATTCATAAGATAGTATATGGAGAAGCTATACTACTAGAATTCTTTCTTTTCCCTCCTGAAAAAGTAGTTCATATGACGGGTATCCTATGACGTTTTTTTCTGTCATGTCTTCTGCAACTGGCCCATCAATTATGTCTTGGGAGAGGGGGGGGGGGGGGTTACACACAGTCAAGATTCTAATATGAAGAAATAGATTAATTCCTCTATTGAAAAGAACTTGTATTTTACCCTCAAATGCAACTCTAAATGTAAGGTCCAAGTCTCTGACCATCGAAATGCTATAAAATAATAAGTATCTTTTAGTGCACAGTTAATTAAAATATGAAAATACATTGTGATATGTAAATTAGATTAGATTTTTATGTTTTCCACACGATTTCTGAATTTTTTTTAACTGCACTCTGCATTTTGAGTCAAGAGGTTTCATAATTTGAATTTTGGAAATATAATACTCCCTCCGTCCCGCTATTAGTGGCTCATTTTCCTTTTTGGGTTGTCCCGCTATTAGTGGTCCTGACCAAAAATAGCAAAAATTAACCCTTTAAAAAGTGTGGACCCTACCACTTTTCTATCTTTTACACCTTCTCCTTAATACTCGTGCCCAAAAAGTATGAGCCACAAATAACGGGACGGAGGGAGTTTTTTTTTCTTTTTTTTTTCTTTTACAAAAAATAGTTCATCATGCGTTCAATTCTAAAACCTGGTAATTCTTTTTCTTACTCTGTGTGTTCAAATTTAATAAAGTAAATAAAATGTTCCCTACATTTCAGGAAGACTTCAATAAAGCTAACGACCTAAGAATAGCAACTATTAAGGCTTGAGGCATTTGATATGAAATTGAGATAGATGAGGGGCTAAGTGATAATATTTGACCATAAAAAGATAGAAAATAGAAAAAAGGGTATTGAATCAAACAAAACTTGAGAAGAAAAATACGAAGGTAAATCATCTTCTTCATCATGTTTTAAAGCTCTCTAGCTCCAGTCAGACAGTGGACTGTCTCTAATACCTTCGGCCCCTGGGAATGATAGCAGCATTCTAGGAGGAGATGTTCTCCACCCCCCACCCCCCTATAAAATTAGTAGCTTTTTCTTCATTATTTAGTTCTATGCAATATTTTTTGAGAACTCATGTAAGCAAACACCGACTTTCCAGTGACGATGCTGGCAGGGGTGAGCACATTGCCCCCCACCCCCCCAACGCGCCACATTACTTCCTGTTCCCCCCAATCCAAAGTATACTATGTGACTCTCCACTCATGCTTTTGTTCAAAAGGAGACTGAGAGCAAGTGGATGAATGGAGAGGGTGGTAGGAGCCTGATAAAGCACGATATACCTTTTTGGGGTTAATTCGTTCACTACAAATCTTCAGATCATAATATGATCAAGTGTCTATATCTATTTTAAAAGCTTGAGAAGGCAAAACATTGTTTTTCCTCTTCAATCTTCATCCTTCTCATTCAACTTAGCTTACGGTTTTCTTTTCTTCTGTCCTTTCCTGGTTTTCTTTTTTCTTTGTATATATATATATATATATATATATATATCGGATCAACCTTCACAGGGCTTCCTATTGATCTGATCATATCATTCGGAACTCGTATATTTACAGGTCTGGGCGGGTAATCCAGCCAAGTTCCTGAGAAAGCTTACTGACGAAGAGATTGAATTCATCATGAAATCAGCCATCAACTATGTCAACCTAGCAAAGGTCCATGCTGCTGAAAACGCGAAGTCCTTTGATGAGATCGAGTTTGAAAAGATGCTGCGCAAGAAGTTTGCTCGTCGTGATGAGGAATACGACTCGATGATCGGAGTAGTCCGTGAAACTCCACCCGAGCTTGTCCTTCCAGACAACATCCTACCCGAAAAACCCCAGAAGACCTTCTTTCAATGAGATCTTTCAGTAGAAATTTTTGCCTTATTATTGCTCTTTCAGGCTGATCGAATCTCTGCCCCGTGCAGACTCTAATAAACAGTTAGTGTTCCTTGTTTCTGATGAATAAAAACTCAGAACTTATCACGGGGTGGATTTATTCGATCGTACTACATGATACAGTTTGTCGGCTCAGCTCGATTACACCCCCGTTTTGTAATGTGGACCGTGCCGTAAAAGCAACACGCATGGCAGTGAGATGCTTGTATTTGAAATACCTATGGATTTGGAGTATCAGATTTTATTTCAAGAAGATGAGTTGCATTGCATAATATGACTCATTGTTGGAGTTTGCTATTTCTTTTGTAACTTTTTTTTTTTTACAGTGTTCTCATCTGGGCAAATATTAATCTAACAAAGAAATGAAAGAAATGGGCAAATGTGAATCTCATAGAGTGGAATGAGTGATGCATGTGAAGAATAATTGTGATATATGAATCAAGATTCTTCAACATCCATATAAAATTACAAATATTTATTTAATGGTGGTAGTAATATATAGGTATAGGCATTAGCCAAACTTTGATGTTTTTATTTTATAATATAATAAATTATTGTTGCATTATTTTTTAGTGGGGAATCTCTAAAAGCAAAATGCCACAGACATGATTGGTTTGGCTACTTGAAAATTGAAAAGCCGCAGATTGGCCGCTCCCGTGATTTCAGCTCTTTTTTATAAAAGGAGACATTTTTTTATTAAAAAAAATTATTATTATTATTATTTGAGGAAGTATTATTATTATGATTAATTGAAAAATAATGCACCACCTTCCATATTTGCAATTTCGAAACGACATTTAAATTGATGCACTTCATAATTGCATTTGTTGCAAATTGTACACTCCTATTTTTTTTTCTTCAGTTTTACGTGACAACTTTCAACGTGGATATATGTTGACACATGATATGAACAGTGACATTTTAAAATAAAACTCATCAAATAGATACGATATATTTTGTTTGCAAAAATTCTTATTGTTGAATTTTACTTTGAAATGAATGTTGTATTTATGTGTCAACGTATATCCACGTCATTCAGTGGATGCTCCTAATTCAAATTTCAGCAACCGAAAATAATTGAGAATGTTCAAATTGCAACAAATGTTCAAGTGGACTTTTAATTTCAACAATTAATAAATTATGTCGAAATTTCAACAATTAATTCTTATTATTATTTGTATAAAAAAGACAATAAAATAAAATGACGATAAGAGGGTCCTCCAATCATGCATTTTCTCTCTTTTTCTAGTGGTTACCGTATCTAGATTTGGATTTTTATGAATCTGACGCCGCTGCTGCCGATTGGTGATGGCAATGTCTAGTTAATCATTTCATAGAACAGAAAAAAAAAAATAATAAGAAAGAGTTGTAAATTTATTTAAAATAAAAGGATAAGAGAAAAGAGCAAAACCGAAAATATTTTTGAAGAAAACAAATGAGCACATATTGAAAAGATACTGGAATCATCATAAGTGTCATGTTACTGTTGTTTTCTTATGGATATAATTAAAAAATGATATTCATAAAATATGTAACTTTTCATAAAGGATGTGAATTGCACATGTCATGGTCAAATTTATCATACGCCTTTTGTATGTGTGTATTTATCTCTTGAAACAAAAAATTGAACTTGTTTCTTTGGCTCTTATTTTATCGGATCATAATTTACTTTATTTTATTTTATTTTATTTTTTACAAAATACTACTTTAATTTTTGTTGTATTGAGCTTTTGAAGTGAAAAGAAGCTTTTTAATGTAAGGATTAAGATTTAAAGTTAATTATGTACATTTATAGTGTGAGGTAATATTTTTACTTTGACACTTATAATTTACCTTTTATGTTGAATTATATTTAAATTTTTGTAGCTTTTATGGATTGTTTGTCTAATTATTTATTAATGAATTAAATTAATTAATTATTTCAAGATATATATTTTAATTACACTTGATAATTTTATTATATTATGAAATACTCACTCCGTCCACCAGGAGTGTAGCTTTAATTCTATTTCCGTCCGTCCACAAAGAGTGACTATTTCATTTTTGTACATTACCCTATGCACACTCTTATATTTTAAACTAGCTCTTGACGGTTGAATTGATGGATAATTTCATACTAAATGTGGATTAATAGAAGTCTTTAATGGGGGGTGAGAGTGGCAAACATAGTGATTAGTGAGTGTTTTGAATCTTAAGGAATGAAAAAGCAAAGCAATTCATTAAATCCAAAGAGAAAACAAGAAAGATAATAATATATGGATTGGTGGGGAAAATAAGTGGTGGGTGGATTCTTGGTAATTATATATGTATAAAAAATCCCCTAATTTACCTCCATTTCGTTTTTTAGTTTCACAATACACACACATGACTCGAAATCCTCAATTTTAAAGATGAAGGAGAAACGTTGTACCAGCTGAGTTGCGTACCTCCATTTTTTTTGTTTTTTTTTTTTTGAACAAACATTACAAGAAATTTTAAAGGCCGCGTGATGGTGGACTTGAACCCGTGACCTTTGGCCCGGGCATTAACCACTCTACCACTAGGCTAACACGCGTACCTCCATTTCTTTAATAACACTAAGTGGTTTAAATTCAAAAGATTAATGTAAGAAACACGAAATGCCAATACCAATTAAATCTTGCAAAACTAGTCCAAATTTTTCAATATTTAATTAAGCCCAATAAATCATAATGATATTTTATTATATATGTATAAAATCTTGGGTTCTTGCAAGATGAATCAAGTCCAAATTGGGGGTAGAGAGAAGTGTAGAAATGCAGGCTTTTTTGTGTCTGAAACTGATTGGTACGAAGTGTGCAATATCACAAGATCATGAAATTGTCATTTTCTCATTTGGATTTCATCACAAACTTGTTTAATTTTCAGAGGCTGACTCGATTACATGTTTGCATTCACAGAAAACTCATCATGCATGCGTAGATATATTTTGCCACTTGCACATATTATTTTATGCACGTATATAATCACTTAAGATTCTCTATCCCACTTTTTCGTGTCCCACCCGTATCTCACTTTCAATCTTTTCTAGTTTTTTTCTCATTTTTTTCTTCAATTTTAATTTATTGTGTTTCGGTTTAATTTTGTAATTATTAGTGATTAGGGTATAGGTATTATATATAGTAATAAATTTCAATTATTTTAGCAAATAATTACTGCCTCCGTCCACAATAAATTTGTCACATTGTGGATGACACGAGTTTTAAAAATTTGTTGGTTGATTGTATTGTGAATGGAATAAGGGTCCCACTTTTATATAGTTTTAAATTGTGTTGTGAGTGAAAAAGTAAGTGAGGTGTGTGGGGTCTATTACTATAAACAGATGTGACAATTTTTTTATGGACGGATCAAAAAGGAAATTGTGGCAAATTTATCGCGGACAAATGGAGTAATTAGTAGGATTGATTATTCCATAATATAATTTTTTAAACTTTAATTTCTAGTTATAAAAAGTCAAATATGGTTTATTATATTATAATAATTTTTTATTTTTATAATAAGTATTATTAAATTAATAAATTTAATAGTGGATACTAGTGAGACAAAAAATTTGGGACTAATGATCCGAACCAATAAATTTAATGAATTGAGATAGTCCCTTCAAGTGGGGATTGAGTTCTAACTTCTAACGAGCATGAATTTGGATCTTGATTTTTTTTTTTTTATATATTAAAACAGACCCACAATACCAAATTTATACTTTGGTACAATCCATCAATCCAAATTACATGGAGTTATGCACCAAATCAATATACTACTCCCTCCGTCTTATCCATAACGTTCCGTTTTCATTTTAGTTCGTCGCATTCATAACGTTCTCTTTCTAAATAAGGAAATAATTATGGCCTTAATCATTTAATATTAGTTTGGTTAAATAATTAGGAAACTAATACTAGATGATTAAGGCCTTAATTATTTCCTTATTTAGAAAGGGAACGTTATGAATGAGACAGACTAAAATAGAAACGGGACGTTATGGATGGAACGGAGGGAGTACTAACTTACGTGTCGTGTCTTAATATTTGCTAATTGTATTTCTAAACTTTCTAATGTATGTGTCTACTTATTATTATTATTATTATTATTATTATTATTATTATTATTATTATTATTATTATTATTATTTTGTCGAAGAGGAAGTAATTTAGGCATTTACACAGAAAATGGAGAGGCCAAAAGTAGTATACATACAATCTATTACTAATACGAAAATAAAGCTGCCTCATCCACGGTGCTCCGTTCAGATTTTTCTTTATTCTGATAATTTGTCTAATTTTAATTCATATATATTCTAATTTTCATTTTTATTAATTAAAATTTTATTAATTTCATATTCTTAATATATCACATGTTTATCTATTAATCACATCTCATATTTATCTTTCCCTCTATTTAATTAATTTATTCCATTATGCATATTAAAATAATAACAATTTCGGAATGCATTCTTATAAATTATTATTTTATACATTCTTAATTCATATATAATAATCTATAGAATATTTGTAAATAAAAATCCCTATAAAGACTAAATAAATATATTTAATCAACATGTCTATATGGAATCTTTTTCTTTTTTCATTCATATTTTTCTAAAAACCTTGATTAGTGCTTTCTGGATTATATACACATTGAATCAAATGTGGGATATGTAGCTAAAGAAAATAACAAAAAAACTTGAAGATGTAAACATATTTTTTTCCACATTTTGGCAAAGATTAGAGATATCGATTTAACATAAACTAACGAGACGGTTCAAATAACATAGAAAGAATGATTATACCTAAAAAGACAGATTTTTACTAATTTTAATTAATATTAACTTTGTTTAGATTTTTATCGAGTAATTTAGCATAAACCAACGAGACGGTTCAAATAATGATGGTCCCAAGACGGATACCTTGGTGTAGAGGGGGGGGTGAATACACCAAGGTTTAAAAACTTTTCCAATTAAAACTCTTTTGAGTGAGCTGGCTGTGTTTGATCCAGCTGGAAGACAGCTTGATCGACACAGCTGGCTGTGTGCGGAATGTGGTGGGTTTTTGGAAAGTCCGTCTGTTGCTTGAAATATATTGCAAAGCTTAGTTTCTCTTTTCAGTTAATCAGATTATGCAGCTTGAAAAAATGCTTATGAATAGTTAGCTGGATGCATAAATAAACATGAAAGAACAAAGCAACTTAACGTGGTTCGGAGAAACTACTCCTACGTCCACGACCAGAAACCTCTGGTAATCCACTAAGGATACCACTGACTTTTCGCGCAGTCAGCAAGCGTTGCAGCTTAGTTCCTCAAAATTTGGATACAAGTTTACGCGTACTTGTATCGAAACGTAACCAGATCGTTTACGGGCACAAATTGAAGCCTAACCCGTAGTTTACGGGTACTACGTGAACCAACACTCGAATTACGCGCTTCGAGCAGGCGTACCTTTACCTAACCTTTTCTGGGTTTGGGTTTGGGTTTGGGGGTTTTCCAACTATGAACGAGTTCTTACAATGAAGAACTTTGAGTATGATGAACTCGTTCAAACTAGGCTTAAGATGGGAAGGATTATATGCCTAGATACTAGTGGGAGAGAGAGCTTCAGTAGCCTGAGAATAAATAATAATTCATAAGTATGAAGGCTGCTGGATCTTTGAAGCTTTTCTGAGAGATCTCTTGATCTTTGGTTAGACTTCCTTCAATGAAGTATGTTGATCTCTCTTGAATATATTCTCTCGTCACACCTCTCTTCTGATGATGAAGAAGACTTCTATTTATAGGGAGAGATTAGAACTAGCCGTTGGAAAGAGCCGTTCTGAATCTCTACCTAACTTCTGACAGGATTGACTTGTCTTCTTCCTTGATTTCCTCGTAAAGCAATCCTAGGTTTGACTTCTAGGTGCTGAGGTGTCGAGTTCCTGATGGTCCAGACCAGATCTGACTTTATCTCAAGTTGACTTCGACTCTGCTGTGCTGGTGACTCTGAGCTGTCTTGAACTCTGCTGGATCATT
Organism: Agastache rugosa; assembly: GCA_031470985.1. Lineage (NCBI taxonomy): Eukaryota > Viridiplantae > Streptophyta > Magnoliopsida > Lamiales > Lamiaceae > Agastache > Agastache rugosa. The sequence goes on from CM062605.1 coordinate 33,371,010, forward strand.
GACGCTGAGCTGAGTCTTGAACTCTGCTGGGTCTTGACGTAGAGCTGAGTTGTCACACGAGCTGGGTCTTTCCTACAGCTGTGTCTGGAAGAACTTTATCGTCTTGAATCTGGATAACGTTACTTATCACTCGACTTGGCTTACCCTGCTGTGTACTCAGCTGGGTCTTCTGCTGTCTTCAGCGATTCCACCTGAACTTAGAAACTCTATAAGCTCAAACAGGTGAGCTGGAAAAACGCTTGGGTTTGAGCAAACATCTACTCGGTTGGGGTCAGCTGGGTTTTGGTATCACTTCAAAACTCTATTAATTTTCCCAATAATTTCCCCCTTTTTGATGATGCCAAAACCCCAAGTTGGAAAAACAAAAATTGCTTCCCCCTTAACAGGAAACGGAGATTCAACGAATTAAACATTCACAGCAGGTAAACATATTCAGAGCCTGGACAAAGAGAGATTGTCTTCAGGTTGGTTTTGATAAAATGAACTTTTCATTGATGGGAAGAATTTTTACAATTATCTAAATACAAAAGTTCAAAAAGAAAATTCCCAGTTGGCTGGGTCTTCAGCTTTGCTGCTTCCTTTGTTCATCAATCTGATGGTCAGTCTTGAGACCATATCTATTGAAGATGAACTCTTCCAGCTCCTTCCATTCAGCTTGATTCTTCGATTTTGAAATTCCTCTTTCACCAGCCCAATGATTAATTTCTTTGATGATTTGGGCCTTGTCAGGAAGGTTCGTTCCAGCTAGAAATGGAGGCTTTAACTGTTTGACTTTTGGAGCCTTCAGCTGGATGTTGTTACTCTTGGCATAGAGGGCAATTGATCTTGCCATCATTGGATCTGTCTCATGAAGTTCGAGGAAATAGTCCTGGAAAGCAGTTTCTGGATCCATGCCTTTGAACTGATTCAAGTAGTAGAATTCTTTGATGAATTCTGATTTGCATATTTCCCAATTTTCATTGATATCATCTGGGTTCTTCTTGTCAGCTGAGGCTGCTTGGATTTGTTTCTTCTTAGCTTGCCTGTAGCTCTGCCTTTTCTTCTTCTGCTTTTTCTCAGCAGGCTTGAGCGATTCAGCTTTCTTCTTAATAATCTTATCCAGCTCTTGCATTTCTTTTCTTTGCTCGTTGTGGAAGTTAACACAGCCAATGATAGTCTTTGTATTCTTCAGGCTTGTGTCCACAGGCTTTGGCAAGAGCAACCATTTTCTCTCTCCATATCTCTTTGACTGGTGCAGTTGGCTCTGTCTCTTCTTCATCCAGCTCCTTGGCAAAATCGTCGATTTCCCTCTGAATTTGCTGCACAGGTTCCCCCTTAGCTTCAGCTTCCCTCTCACTTGTTTTTCCAGCTTTATTCTGATCTTCCCACTTTTTTTGGCATTATCAACAAGGGAGGCAGAGAGGTTGGCAACTGTTGCGCTGAGCTTGGAAAGAATACCTTCAACATCAGCGATCTTGACTGAGTTGTCAGCTGTGACGAGATTCAGCTGGGCATTGCTGCTGCTTCCAGCTCTGAACTGAGCATCCAGATCTTTATATAAGTTGAATAGTTGGCGGATGTCAGCGCTGTTGGAGAGAGTGGTCTTTTTGAGAGCTTCCAGCTGGCTTGAAAGATTTGTGATGTCGTCGACCAGTGGAGCTTGAAGATTTGAGATGATCTCAGGGACTCTCTTCTCTAGATGAATTGACTGATCAATTTGTTGAGAAACGAGAGATTGCCTGAGATCTTGACTGGTGCTTTCTTGAAGATTTTGAGCAAAATTATGGACTTCATCGATTGTCCGCTGTTGTTCTCGAACTTGACAGTCGAGAGCTGAGAATCGCATGACGACGTCTACTTGAGACTTCAGTCTGTCCTGAAAAAGAATTTCTTCAACCTCTTTAGAGATTGCTTCCTTCATGGCGGTTGAGAGCTCGACAGCTGAGTCCGTTTGGGTTCCAGATTCAACATGACTGGGTTTATCTGCCTCGATCTCGACCAGTGAGCGAGTGTCATCGGCAATTGGACTCTGTGGGGCAGCTTCCTCTGGTTCAGTTGATGCAACAGCTGGTTCTTCAATGATCATTACCTCAGCTGTTTCATCAGGTACAGCTTCCTTGGTAATCTCTGCTGAGACTTCTTTAGAATTGTCAGCTCCAGAATGTGTCTCTCATCCCGCTGCTATAAGAAGCTTGTTGGCAGATTCCCAGACTTCAGCTGGGTGCGGCTTGGGGTATTGCTGAGACACTTCTATAATTCCTCTGATGAGATCATTCTGGTGTAAGTATGCATCCTCCAGGCTTCCAAAGCCAAAAGTGTGCTGGAGGCGTGCTTCATCCGTCTTCAATTTCTCATAAGAGAAAGTCTCTATCAGCTGCTCATTCTGGTACCAAGTTGCCATCTTGGTAGCCAGATAGAACTTGAGATCTCCAACTTTGACGAGGGCAATGGGCAGGTGCGCCAGAATCGGATGCTGAGTTAGAACACTCTTGATCCCTGTAATGCGCAAGTCCTCGTACATGGCTTCTATAAAGGCTGAGCCAGTAGAGTTGAGTGATGGAGAGGCAGAAGAATCACTCTCCTCTGAATCTGTGGAGAATTGAGGAACAGGTTCAAATGGGTTCACAATTGGCTGTGAAGAAGTATCAGCCAACTGCGTGGGAATTTGAGCTTTGGGTGATGGTTGTTTTGGGGGTGAGCTGGGATTCGTGGAATAGGGTTCAGCATGGGTGTCAGCTGGCTGTGAAGGAGCTTCAGCCAGTTGAGTATCTGCCTGATCTCTTACAGGAGATGGCTCTTTGGTTGGAGAGCTGGGTGGAGGGGAAGGCTGTTTCGGCGGAGAGCTGTGAGGAGGTGAGGGCTGGGGTGAGCTTCTTGGATTATCCAAATTTCGTCCTCGAGCCGGATGACAATCCATCATTCAATCCCATCTCGGCCGGGATGTTTGATCCGTATTGATCGAAGGCCGACACCGGCCGTAGGAGAGAATCACCATTGCTTGACTTGGAATGACAGCTATTTTCTTTTTCTTCTCGAGTGGACCTCGAATTTGGTTTAGGATCATTGCCTTCCTCTTTCTTTGTTTCTTCTCAGCTGGAACTTCTGCCTCTGTTCCTTCCAGCTGCTTCTTGCTTTTACTCACAGCAGGCTGCTTCTTCAGAAGATCATTGACTTGACTTATTCTTTGGAAAAGAATCTTCGTTTCTGGAAACGGTTCTGAATCAGCCCACTTTACTGTGTGCCCTTTCACTGCTTGCTCTATCAAGAAAGAAATTTTGGAGCAGAGATACAGTGGCTCTGAAGCTGAAAACGTCGTCCTGGTGGAGTTGAACTTTATCTTCTCTGACTCCTTGACCAGTCGGTTGAGTAAGAAATCAAACCAGTTGACGTTTGCGCCTTTGATCATGGCAATCATCGGCTTGAGTTTTGGAATGCTGATCTCTCCTTGAGATCCAGCTATCCCTAAGATGCATTTTTGTGTAATATCCAAGAAGAACATTACTTTGGCTTGAGCAGAAGCTTTGACATGCTTGCTCTGTACGGCTCTGGGGAGATAAGCATCTCTCTGCTGAGAAATTCATCCACTTCTTCACGACTGTAATCATCTGGGATGAATCCTCCTTCTCTGGGTAGGTTGAACACCTTTCGTAGCATCTTATTGAGTTTGATGGTGACGGTTGTTGTATCAAACTTTCCGTCTTCGCCTTTGACGATTATGTCAAATGAAGATGAGTAGAAGCCGTCTTCATCAATAATGTTGAGGTAGAAAAGTGCGGCATCTCTCTTTAGCAAAAGCTTGGGCATGGAGGTTGCCCACAGCAGGAGACCGGAGTCTGCAACTAGATCCACCATCTCTTTTAACTCTGAAATATGGAGGTTGGAGGTGGACAGAATACTCTCAAATGATAACTTTGTCATTAGAGCTTCAAACTGGTTCATCCCTGCGGTTGATTTCTTGGGCGCCATTTCTGCAGCTTGGTGAATTTGATTGTGCGAAGAACTTGCAGAGAATAGATGAAGATTTTGAATCTTTGAAATTTGCAGAGATAAAGATGAAGGAAGAAAGAATTCGCGTATATTTTCCATACATATCAACTGCCATATAGGGTCAACGGTTGAGATTAAATCAGTTGATATTCTGATCAACGGCTGGGAGAGATTCACTCATCACGTTTTGCTGACGTGCTTTCGGCGAGTGTTTTACAACCGCGCGTGAGGCATTTCAAACGTTTGACGTTCTGCCTCAATCCTGCCGTGCTACAGTACTATGCAGACTTTATAATTAATGCGATGGGAAAGGAAACTTATCAAACAATTTAACTAAGGAATGTCTGTCCGCTTAACATAAGAATTCAAAATAATTGGACTTTATATAGCATATTCCTCAGAGCAATTATTGCATGAGACGCAAACCGGTCAGCTTGGACACAGTATCAGTGATATCACAAATGTCTTCTCCTTTGCTTGATTGACAGTTCTCCTCAGCTGAGTATTTGAAGATTTTGCTTGATTTTTAGTCAGCTGAGTTCCCTTTAGCTCTTCGACTAATGTCCAGCTGAGTTTTGTTCCTCCTCAGCTGGATGGTTTTTCTTCACCCGGATTGAGCAGTCCAAATAATTCACACAACATCTTGACTTGGATTTCAGCAGTTTGTGCTTTTGTGTGAATTTTCCCAACAATGGATTCCTTCAGATGTTGAGAAATCTCTTGGATGCTTTCTAAGTTGTTAGCTGGATTAGAGAATTATCTTGATTTTACCACTGGATCAGGTTTCTCTTCGGCTGAAGACTCCAGCTGAATCTTCTTGATGAGTGCATCCTGCTGGGTATTCTACTTGAATTTGCACTCTTTCCAGCTACGTAGAGTTCCCCCTTGATTTGATAGTAGGTGGCTTTTTCTTCAGCTGCATCCTACATCAATTCATTTCTTTGTTGAGGTCTCAGTTTGTATAGCAAGTAGACAGCTGTCCCAAATTCAGCTGATTCAAATGCTGCTTCTCTAACCATCTCTTGAGACCAATGTACTCACCGTATGATCGGTCGAATCTTCGCTTTTGTATCCATTATCTTTATTTCACAAATGGTCCCGGTAAATTTGGGTTTCTTTATTTTCTTCATCGGTTGATTCAATAAGATGTTTCAGACATCTTAATCAGAGCAATCATCCTCATCTGAGTCGGAGAAAGAGATTTGATCATCATCCATTTCGCTCGATTCGATCCTTTTATCCTCTCTCCGGGAGGATGACTCAGCTGGGTTACTCTTTGGGTAGAGTTGCTTTTCGTGATGAACCTTCACGATATTCTTGTACTTTTCCTTGCTTTGTTCCAGCTGATTAATGCTTCGTACAAGCATGGCAACTTCTTCGTTCAAATCTTCTTTGCTCATAAATCTGAGCTCTTTGTTGGTCCTTCCAAGCTGAGCTGATTGAGCTTCTTTTCTCGGTTTGATCCTCAGCTCTGCTTCATTCATTCGGCTGGATGAATCTCTGCTTGTGATCCCCAGATCAAATTCGTTGGCCTTCAAGATGGAGAACAATTTTTCAGTCTCCATGCTGCCAAGATCAGTTCTGCTTTGGTGAACCACTTTGTGTGTACACCATTCTGAGGAGAGAGCTGAAAGAACTTTCAAGTTCTTGTCTCGAACTGTATATTTTCCAGTTCGGATCGTCTCGATCTCGATGACGAGGTTGGAGAATCTGAGCTCCATTTGATCGATGGACTCATAGGGGAGTTGCTTGAAATTGTCGAATTTCTGGCATGCAACTGAGAATTTGTTCTCTTGAATTTCCTCTGAGCCTTCACACAGCTTGGCTAGAGTGTCCCACATCCCCTTAGCTGTCTCGCAGTTGATGATCTTGCTGAGATAAACGTTCGTCACTGTTGAGGAGATGACGTTGCGAGCGTAGCTGTCCAAACCAGCTTGTCTTCTTTCTTCTGGAGAGTACTCCCTTTTGGGCTTCACAACTTGCCGGAGTACTGGTTCAGCTCCAGGTAAGGTTTCTGCTTGTCTTTCTGATTTCATGATGATGATTGGTCCGTCAGTGATAACATCCCACATCATGTCGTGATGCGCACTCAGAAAGCTTTTGAGTCGGAACTTCCAGATCTGATAATCATCGACAGAGAATGTCGGAAGATTCCTGCATAGGGAAGATTCCATGACAGTATGCAATATAATGAAAAAAAAATTTGAAACTTTGAATGATCTGTTCAGGTGACCACTATCAGCAAAGAGGCTGACTTGACACAGAAAAAGTGATCTTTTGAACCACTGTTCTGATACCAATTGATGGTCCCAAGACGGATACCTTGGTGTAGAGGGGGGGTGAATACACCAAGGTTTAAAAACTTTTCCAATTAAAACTCTTTTGAGTGAGCTGGCTGTGTTTGATCCAGCTGAAAGACAGCTTGATCGACACAGCTGGTTGTGTGCGGAATGTGGTGGGTTTTTGGAAAGTCCGTCTGTTGCTTGAAATATATTGCAAAGCTTAGTTTCTCTTTTCAGTTAATCAGATTATGCAGCTTGAAAAAATGCTTATGAATAGTTAGCTGGATACATAAATAAACATGAAAGAACAAAGCAACTTAACGTGGTTCGGAGAAACTACTCCTACGTCCACGACCAGAAACCTCTGGTAATCCACTAAGGATACCACTGACTTTTCGCGCAGTCAGCAAGCGTTGCAGCTTAGTTCCTCAAGCTGGATACAAGTTTACGCGTACTGTATCGAAACGTAACCAGACTGTTTACGGGCACAGCTGAAGCCTAACCTGTAGTTTACGGATACTACAGAACCAACACTCGAATTACGCGCTTCGAGCAGGCGTACCTTTACCTAACCTTTTCTGGGTTTGGGTTTGGGGGTTTTCCAACTATGAACGAGTTCTTACAATGAAGAACTTTGAGTATGATGAACTCGTTCAAACTAGGCTTAAGATGGGAAGGATTATATGCCTAGATACTAGTGGGAGAGAGCTTCAGTAGCTGAGAATAAATAATAATTCATAAGTATGAAGGCTGCTGGATCTTTGAAGCTTTTCTGAGAGATCTCTTGATCTTTGGTTAGACTTCCTTCAATGAAGTATGTTGATCTCTCTTGAATATATTCTCTCGTCACACCTCTCTTTCTGATGATGAAGAAGACTTCTATTTATAGGGAGAGATTAGAACTAGCCGTTGGAAAGAGCCGTTCTGAATCTCTACCTAACTTCTGACAGATTGACTTGTCTTCTTCCTTGATTTCCTCGTAAAGCAATCCTAGGTTTGACTTCTAGGCGCCGAGGTGTCGAGTTCCCGATGGTCCGGACTGGATCCGACTTTATCTCAAGTTGACTTCGACTCGCCGTGCCGGTGACTACGAGCCGTCTTGAACTCTATTTGGATCATTGACGCTGAGCTGAGTCTTGAACTCTGCTGGGTCTTGACGTAGAGCTGAGTTGTCACACGAGCTGGGTCTTTCCTACAGCTGTGTCTGGAAGAACTTTATCGTCTTGAATCTGGATAACGTTACTTATCACTCGACTTGGCTTACCCTGCTGTGTACTCAGCTGGGTCTTCTGCTGTCTTCAGCGATTCCACCTGAACTTAGAAACTCTATAAGCTCAAACAGGTGAGCTGGAAAAACGCTTGGGTTTGAGCAAACATCTACTCGGTTGGGGTCAGCTGGGTTTTGGTATCACTTCAAAACTCTATTAATTTTCCCAACAAATAACATAAAAAGAATGATTTTTACTAATTTTAATTAATTTACTTGGAGTGATTCATATTTTTATCGAGTATTACTCAACAGATTTGAGACACGTATGTACAGTAAAGTCACTATTTTAACCGAGATTGAACATGTTGAAAAATTCTAAATAAATTTAGATTTAAAAAAATACATAATGAATGAGTATACCCGATCCATTATCATTCATAATTATAAATTTAGATGCGTGAAATAATTAATTTTTTAAGTTTGATTAATAATTAACGCGAATAATATCACAACTTTTTAAATAAGATATAAAATTATTTTTAAAATATATACATATAAATTAAAACATAAAATTATTTCCCGTCGAATTTCGACGGGCTAATTACTAGTTTATTGAACACCAAAATTTGGGTGCGATTCATACCGTGCGCACCACCAATTTTTGTTTTTGTTTTTTTTATATTTACTTAATTAATATCTAATCCAATTCAATTAAAGTTTAATAAAGGTTTTTCTTAAAAAAAAAGTTTAATAAAGATTTATTAGGAATTGGTGAGCTTCAAGTGAGAAACAATAATACTTTTTGGACATATATGTCCGGACATAAAATTGTATATTAATAATTTTAACTTAAGATTTATCTAATAAAATAATTTTAATCAATCATTTTAATCAATCATTTTATCTAATATTTTCATAAATACCTTTTATCATCAATCATTTTACATTATTGTCGCTTCGTTTTCTACTCAAAAGTATGCAACTTTTTACCTTATTTCACGATTAATCTTTTTTAATATTATTAATTTATTACTACTGACAAAATTCTCTAATATGCATCTACCCAATTTTCTTTTTCATATTACTTATTATTATTTTCTTTTTTATATTTTCTTTTAATTATAAAATTTATGTCCAGACATTTATGTCCGAATAGCATCACTCGGTAAGAAATATGTAGACATATTAGAAAGCATCGAAATACATCGATTGGTGCACGTAACTAAAATGGTGAGGGTCAAATGAACTTATGAAATACACCGTCCATTCTCGAATAAATTTTACCCCTACATCAAATATTGTACTATATAAAGAAAGTGAGTAAAAGTAAATCATTAATAAACATTGTAAATTGTTATATATAAACATAATTAAAAATTGAATTAAAGCGTATTAACATAATTAAATGCACCACATCAAAGTCGATGCAACTGTACTCATTGCACGAGCTCACTAGCGCCATGTCACCCACTCGTTACTAAAATTGCTTCGTTCTTTCTAAATCCTAATGCATTAAATACTTTAATTTGGCATAATTTGATTATTTCTAAGAGAGAAGCCACAGGCCACAAGCGGGAGAGGGAGAACATGACGCAATTATATAATACTCTTTCCGTCCCAATAGGAAGATCCCTTTTTTTTTGACACATTATTAAGAAACAAGAGTAAAAAGATAAAAGGTGGTAGGTTTCAAGCCTTTTGAAGAGTTAATTATTTCCATTTTTGGAAAGGGGCTTGCTATTGAGACGGATGAAAAAGGAAAGATAAATCTTGCTATTGGGACAGAAGAAGTACTATTCTTAGCCTAGAATCAAACAAGCTTGCATCTCTTTGATCTTAATTGTAAAAGTTTGTTCATTAGTTGGAAAAATCTCACTAACAAATCATTCTTTTCAGAAAAGTATTATTTCCTCCGTCCCAATAGTAAAGTTTCATTTCTTTTGGGTACGGTTATTAAGAAACAAGAGTAAAAAGATAAAAGGTGGTAGGTCCCAAGATTGTTGAAGGGTTTTAATTATCTCCATTTCTGGAATTTTAACTTCGCTTTTAGGACGGCATTTAAAAATAAAAGAGTGACTCTTTGCTAATGGGGCATGGCTAAGTAATTAACAATGTAAATGGTTTGCCAATAAGGCCTAGCTCAAGTGGCAAAGTTGAGGCATCACAAGACTCTCCTTACCGAGAGGTCTTGGATTCATTATCTTCTGCGTGCGATGTAATATATTTGCCACCTTGTTTGGTGGTGTAGTGATTTGTTTGATAATATATATATACCTTGCATAATTTAAAAAAAAATTGCGGTGTAATATATTTACACCTTATTTGATAGTATAATGATTTATTTAATAATATATATATATATATATATATATATATCGCGTAATTAAAAAAATAACAATGTAAATGAAATGAAGGCTGGCTTTAGTAGTTAATTTAATGACATGCATCAAAAGTCTCTCCTTAGTCCAGTAAATTGCTCTTGAAATGCAGCTTCTTCCCTCAGCATTTGCGTTCAATTTTTGGCATTTTAATTAATAATTTAAACTCAACATTTGAAATGTTGTAAATAAATATTCAACATTTACAAATTTTGTAAATTCGACGTACTAATTTTTTTTGGTTTACAAGAAACTAATGTGGATTGGGATTCTGTTCATATATACGATGTCAACATAAATTTTTAAAAATGATATCGTTTGAAATGTAAATATTAAAAAATTTAGGATTGAAGAACACTTATTTATCGACCACGTCCCCCAAAACGATACTATTATGAAAGGTTTATGACGACATAGTATATACATAACGAAATTCTAGTTCACGTCGTTAATAAATGCAACAATTAGCTTGTTGAATGCTGAAAAAATAAGGTATGTCAAATTTGTAAACAATGGATATTTATTTGCGACATTTCAAAATTTTGGTTTAAATTGCAAAAGACATCAAAAGTTTAATATTAATTTGCAATTAATTATACTTTAAAATACCATTTGTAATTAGTTGTAAGCATTAACTTTCTACTTAAACTTTATTATTTTGTACAAAACTATTATCTTTGTTTATAATGAGATTATTCAAAAGTGATTGTTTCCAATATGCGAAAGTAGATAAACATTAGAGCAGTCAAAATTTGATTCGGATCGAGATTGGACGAGTGCGGATTGAAAAAATAGAGGTCTGATTGAATATCGAACTGATTCGGTCCGACCCAAATGACCTCAAACTCGGTGGGCTCGTGCGGGCCGACCATTTTTACACTAAAAATAGTCTTTTTAAATTAGACTATCATTTTTATGGGATCAATTTGCAAACCAGTCCGAATCGAAGAGCTTGAGAGCTCTCTAAAGCCTCTAATCAAAACTATTTGTGTTATGGTATGACTTTGGGTCTACCATGTAAGTTGTATGGAATTTTCCCAAATTTTTTAACTATTGACTAATTGTTGTTTTTATGTTTAGACCTAGAAGATATGCAATAAATTGAAAATTAAAATGAAAGTAAGAATTTGTAGGGCTTGTCAAAAATAAGTTAAACTACCCTTACCAAAAGAAGAGAATTACAGATATAAAACACTGAAAGTTTGGGGTGGGGTGGGGGGGGGGGGGTGGTTGGGGGTGTATAAATAGATGGTGAGGAGAAGAAGAAGAGGGGAGGAGCGGAAAGGAGCGGCAGCAGCAGCCAGCACTAGCCACTAGGAGGGAAAATCGTCACTCATTTTCCTTTCTTTCAATTCAACCAAATTATGGGTGTTGAAATTCAGACCAAAATCAACGACGACACCATTCATGGCGGTGCCACGCCGCTGATTTTGGGGCTGCAGCCCTCTGCTCTCGTTGACCACGTGGCAAGAGTTGATTGCTCCCTCCTCTCCCGGATCCCTGGCGAGCCCGGTGGCTCCTTCCCTGTAAACCTCTCTCTCAATTATCTCTGAATTCAGGATGCCCAAAGTTGGATTCTTTTCTAATTTTTTTATGGAATCTTGGTATCTAGTCTAGAGAATTTGCAGTTGAATGCGGCTATTATTTTGTGTTGTTGTGCGTTAGGTACAAATTTGATTCTTGCTTGTTGATGGCTGGCTGCAATTTGTGATATTGGATACACATTAACACACACATATTCTTTCATTAGCTGAATTTCTGATTATCGTTGTAATGTTGTTGATTTAATGCCCCTATTTTTCAGAGGGAAGATGCTGCAAATGTATTCTGTTTAAAGTTGCTTACGTATATATATATATATATCTATATATATATATATATATATATATATATATATCTATCTATCTATCTATCTATCTATATATATATATATATATATAAAAGAAAGTGTCATCACATATATTATGAATCACACATATATTCTGTGAAATATGTCATTTCTTATTTTTGTGTTGATTCTATGTGTATTGATCATCGTATTGGCTTTTGCAGGTTGCGGCCGATGAGCTGAAGTTCGTTTTGAACGAGGTTAATAACCATTTTAATGCTTCCCCAGAAAACGGGTATTCATTGAAGACGATAGCAGGGGGCAGTGTCGCTAATACAATTCGAGGTCTGGCTGCCGGTTTCGGGATCAGTTGTGGGATAATAGGCGCTTGTGGGGATGATGATGAAGGAAGCTTGTTCATTGACAACATGAGCTTCTACAAAATCGATCTCTCGAGATTGAGGCTTAAAATTGGGCCTACCGCCCAGGTGAGGTTTACCGTTTATGCATATAACATTGCAGGTTCCTTGTTGTAAGGTTAAGCATTTGCGATTTATGATGCAGTGTGTTTGTTTGGTTGATGAATTGGGCAATCGTACTATGCGGCCATGTCTCTCAAGTGCTGTGAAAGTTCAGGTGTATACACTATACAGTGTTATAATTCTCAAGAAATTGACATTGTTAGTCTGAACTTGCAAATGAACATCATAATCTTATGCTTTTACCAGGCAGACGATTTGACTACGTCGGATCTGAGAGGTTCCAAGGTCAGGCAGTACTGCTACTAAATACTACTCATTTTGTTTCACTCTGTTTGTTTTTGTTGTATGATGCATAGCCAATCTGTCTTTTTTTGCAATTCTTTTCTCTATCAAATTTCCTCGTCTTTCTGTTCACTGATCCCTGTTTTGAGAGAAGGGTCAAGATTGTCTACGTCAAACGTAATTCTTGCTTATCATCAGTGATACATATATAATTTTGTCAGGATACGTATAGTTTCTTCTTGGTTGTATCTAGCTAATAACAATTTCTTTCCGATTTGTTGGCGTGCCATGTTTCTAATTTGGTTTCCATGGTACAGTGGCTAGTGATGAGATACGGAATATTTAATATAGAAACTATTCAGGCAGCCATTAAAATTGCCAAGCAAGAAGGCGTTTCTGTTTCCCTAGATCTGGCAAGTTTTGAGGTAATATTTCGGGCAACATAAAGTTATAATATTGTTGGGAAGTAAACTTAATATCGAATTTGTTCTAATAATGTGCATTCTTGGTGAGAGAAACATGTGGCGTGCTACACTTGAGGCGTTCTCGGAATCTATTTTCTTGTTATAATAATCTTGCGTTTGCAGATGGTAAGAAAGTTCAGATTGCCACTTCTACAGCTGCTTGAATCAGGGGGCATCGACCTCTGCTTTGCGAATGAGGATGAGGCGGCTGAACTCTTGAGGTGCGGTCCATTTCGTTTCACATTAATTCGTGAAAACAGTGTTGTAGTGAGATCAAGAATCTTCTTTTAGTTCCTTTGGTTTAATTCTGGATTATGGTGGAACAGTAGTGTTGATGATTTCTTTCTTCCGATCCTTGCTTTTAAATTGCAGTAGTGAAGACAAAGCAGACCCTGAATCAGCTCTTGAATTCCTGGGTAAACACTGCCGATGGGCTGTCGTGACTTTAGGCGCAAAAGGGTGCATTGTGAAGCACGGTAAAGAGGTACGTTGCGTGTGATCATATACTCCGTTCTATCTTTACTCACCAAAAGATGAACACAAAATAAATAAGAAACAAAAGAGAAGGATTCGAATACTGAAATGATAACTTTGCATATTTTGTTTCACCTTTGACACTCCATTCTTCATAATCATCAACACCAATCGGATCGTTCATAGAGGACATAGCTTAGATTATCAACTCATATTGTGTACATACGATCAAGAAAGATGAACATGCTAACAGAGTCTGTATTATAATAAGGTTGTCCGAGTGCCAGCAATTGGGGAGTCGAAGGCGGTTGATGCAACCGGTGCCGGAGACCTCTTTGCTAGCGGGTTTCTGTACGGACTGGTGAAGGGGCTGACGCTGGAGGAGTGCTGCAAGATCGGGTCTTGCAGTGGTGGGTCAGTGATCCGTTCCCTCGGAGGCGAGGTGACGAGGGAGAACTGGCAGTGGATGTATAAACAGATGCAGACAAAAGGGCTTCCCATACCTGAGCACAACAATTTTGTGTATGACAAGTCATGATCTGGAATTGCTTGGATCCTATGGCAATGGTGTTTTTTTTATTAGCCTGCCAATGCTGTCTTAATTAACCTTTGCAAACAATTTGCAGACTGATTTCAATTATTCAACCTCTACATAAATGAAGTATTCTGATTTAGCACCATTATTACCCAATTCTGCATCTATTGCTAATTGCTAATTGCTAATTGCTAATTGCTAATTGCTAAATGCTAAGTGAGAGATTTGTTAGAAACTTTAATTGTACCATCTGCATCGGGATGTAAAATTTTTTAGATTAAATCTAAAATAAAAATATAATTCCATTATAACATAATCCGAGATACTCTTTATAAAAATATTATATTACATATAAATAACTTGAAGCATACCAATGCTATCGATCCTCAAATATTTATTACTCGCTTCGTTCAAATGAATTTGTTTTACTTTTTTTTTTGGACTGTTTCATTAAATTTGTATTGTTTTAAATAAGAAAATAATTAGCTCTTTAAAAGTGATGTGATTTATCCATTTTTAACTTTTTAATTTCTATCATTCTCCTTAATATTTGTGTCGAACAATAACATGGCATATTCAGTTAGACGGAGTGAGTATTATTCAACACAAAAAGGGAGTTAATTGTTTTGGGCAAGGTTATTAAGAAACAAGAGTAAAAAAAATAAAAAGTGGCAGGTTCTACAGCTTTTGAAGAATTAATTGTTTTCTTTTTTGGAATGAGACCTTGCTATTGGGACGGAGGGAGTAACACTTTTGGACTTTTTTGCCCCCATTTTTTTTTTCGCATTGAATTCACATTTGTTATTTAGTGATGTCACATCAAAAAATTTGTGGATCACATATAAAATAAAACTATTACAATTGCATTCACACTTTTTATTTACTGATAGCACAAATAAAAATCCGTGTGATTGTGGAGGAGTAAAAAAGTCCAAAAATGCTATAATTTATCTTTTTAATAATGAGTGTTAAAATTTATCTTTACTATCATATAAGTGTTAAAAAACACTAATAACTCATGATGTTATACCTCTCAAGAAAAATATAATTGTTCTAAAATTTATCTTTACTATCATATAAGTGTTAAAAAACACTAATAACTCATGATGTTATACCTCTCAAGAAAAATATAATTGTTCTAAAAAACATGTAACTCATGATGTACCTCTCAGGAAAATGTAACTATATACGATACGTGAACACCACTCATATTTTATCCATATTAATACTATTACTTTTTGAAACCGACTTTCATGGTAAAGTAGACTCGAACTTGAGACTATTTTGGCCTTAGGCATTGACCACACTACCCACTTTGAAACGGTCTTTCATGGTTCAACTTAGAAAACCACATTATAATTTTTAGTGAAATTTTCGATGAACTAATTAATACCTAGATTGAATTAATTCCATACTTGAAAATTTATCAGCCAATAATATTATAAGCAAGTGCTCAACTTCAGCCCACATCGTAACGAAGCTAAGATGAAAACATAATGCTATCCCAACATCAACAAAGTCCCATCAACGCATCAGAAATACAAATACAAAGCAAAGCACGAGGGGATAAGCTTAAATTGTCGCAGTGAAGAATTATAGTGATTTCTGTGCGGAAGGTGAGAGTTCAAGCAACACGACACGACACAAGACTCGACTCATTTCTGGGCATGTTTAGATATCCATTGGTGCCGCACCTTGGTCTGGAGCAGCAGCCTCATCAGCAGCAGGTTCGGCATCTGGAGCAGCAGCCTCATCAGCAGCAGGGGGTTCTTCACCAACTACCTCGAATTCGTTGATCAGTTTTTGCACAGTTTCTTGATCCAATACGTGGAAGGCTTCTCCGTCTCCCAGTATAGAAATTGTGCAGATTGAGCTAGTCAGTTTTTCGCCTTGTAAGGTCTCCCTCAATGCAAAAAGCGCATCCTTAATCAAATTTTCTCGTGATGAGTCCATAAAGCTCTCATACTTCCGTTCTAGGTACGTCTTTGCAGCCTGTGACCGAGATCCAATTGCAAATGCTTGATACTCGAAGTAATTTCCACTTGGACAGTTGTAATATAGATGAGCTCCAGATTCATCAAGACCACCGACCAACAGGCCAACACCATATGGTCGCTTCCACGAGCGCTGGGTGCAGACCTGCATTTTTCAGATAAAATAAATGAAGCTTCTGCAATCAGCACATAAAGAAAGCTCATAAAAGACCCAATGATGCTTCATTATTCGTACTACTTACATTTCACAATTTATTAGATAAATTACCGAGAAACAAGAATTCCCAGTCAACCAAAATATTAGATGACAAGTGTAAAAGAATAGCATACGAAAAACCATAATAACATGCGGCCATAGGAATATTGAATGTATAAATTCTTCTGCAATACGTGGTAGTCAATCACTAAAAGAGATAAGTCTTATATGGGGCATCCAACAGTAAGCTGAAACATACAATACATAGCAGCAACTCATCAAGAAATGCAGAAGCTAGCTAGTTTACGGCTGATATTTATATCAACAGTTGATATGCAACCTTGTATGACAAATTCTACCAACATAGATTGGCGACCCAAGGCCAAACATAGAAGGTAAATCTAGCTGCTCAAATCAAATTATTTGTCAGGTGTGTGGATACTATAGATGAAAGATTTTCATAGGGAGAACAACATCATTCCACCTTAAGATGTAATATTTGAAATGAAAACCTCATCCAGGAAAAAGAGAACCTTCAGCATCATTTTCCTCTCAAGGTAAAAGATATGACAAGTGTACATAATATTCTGTAATCTAGGCAAACCCAAAAGTTGAAATGGAGAACATATTAAACTGTAACAGAAACCTAAAAACATGTTCTAGTTTGAGGTCCTCATTTCCTACCTACATACAATTAAAATGTGATGATAAAAACACTATCTTTAGTCCCTAAGAACTCAAAATCTCCTAGCACCAACATTTTATGAAGCCGACGCCTATAGAATCAATCTGATAAATAATTGTTTCCAGATTGTTTCAATGAAAATGATCCCTTTCCCGGAAAGTAAACCACCTACATCAGATTTTGACCACAATGCAGCCAACCCTACAAGCTACTTCACTGTAGTTACTAGTTCATAATGCAAAAGGGACAGAAAGGGGCTCTCATAGCAAGAGCACTTAGTGAATTAAAACCATCTTTACAATAGCATGCATATGCTAGTTGACTTCAAATGCCAAGCACAAAGGATAACTCTTCTGGACCTTCCCAGTTTCACAGTGAAAACTCAATCATTAACTTGTGCTGAATATATAATTACACTTTAGCCAAATAATGGGTGACGCTCCAATTGAAAAGTAAGCAAAGAGTCGACAAAAAACATGGCAGAGGGTATATGAAGATGGTTTCTTACACAAGGAGAACTCCAATGCTACACTAAATTTGGTGTAAGTTTCACACCATTTCACTCCAACCCTGCACTAAATTCGGTGCAGGGTGTGAATGGAATATTTTTTAGAGAATATTCTTGATTCGCATATTGATAATTGGGTGTGAATAAGAATATTTTAGAGAATACTCCTTTTGTTGTTGTATTTGGTTTGAGTGGTTGGAGTTGAGAAAAACTTCGGTGCTAATGGTGCACCATTTTGGTGAAGAATGCACACTAAACTGATGCTATGCATTGGAGATGCTCAAGTTTTGTCAAGGAGTAAAAAACTATCATAGGAATAGAGTTTACCCCTGAATTGAATATAGCTTCAAATTCACAAGTCATGTAGCTCAACACTATGACAAGTTTCCTTTCTTCATAAAAATATGGAGAAATAATTATTGCTAAGAACCAATATACAACTTCTATTTACTTTATTTTACTTTTTCCCTTCAAACTGACATTATCGTGTTTCTTTCCTCAATTTCTCGTTATAGTAGCTTCAATCACACATTCCTGTACTCCTTCAGGAAAGACCATCCCAAGATGGCCGAGTGTGTGTGTGTGTGTGAGTGTTCACTCCAAACTGGCATGTATATGTAAATTTTCCTTTTCTATTTCCATTCATCTGTCATAATTAGCTCCAATAACACCGCACTCCCTTAGGAAAAAGTATTAAAAGATTTTATTTTCGTCCTATAAAACCCTGCACCCACCTCCTAAAGCCCAATGTGCAATTTCTCGCTTGGTAAACATTTAGAAATCAAATATGTGTGTATGTGTGTGTGTAACATCCTGTCTAACGCTATTCACATACTATTGCCGCCCAAACCAACAACCTAACTCTTCAGATACACAAATCTACATTTTCATAAAACAAACAACCAGTGCCAATTACCCAAAACAAAGTTCGAATAGTAAAAAAATTCACCAAAGCAAGCAATTGATGAATTATCATTAAGCTTTGCACTAGCCCTAAATCTTAAAAACCTAACTTTCAGTCACGCAGTGATCGAGATAGGAAATCCTAAGAATAATACGAGAAATCAAGAAACGAAACAGCTTAGGGTTTAATCAAAATGTTAAATTAAACCTGAGCCTTGTCGGCGAGCTGAACGACGAGGCGGCCAACCGGGAGTGGGGACTCGTAGGTATAGGAGTAATTAATGCACTCGTTCCGCATGTAACGCGAAAGCACCCGGCCGTCGGCGGTGAGTCCGGCGATGGCGACGCCGATGTGGTCGTCGACCTTGAAGATCTTCTTCTGGTGCGACGAGAGCTCGGAGCTGGCCTTGTTAACGCTCGCGAGCACCACGTGAGTCTTCGATCTCAGCCCTATCGCCGCCGAGCCCTGCTTCACCGCCTCCATCGCGTACTCTACCTGGAACAGCCGCCCCGCCGGCGACCACGTCGTCACGTCGGTATCGTACTGGTTCCTGAACATTTTGAATGCAGCGGAGAAGTTGATTATACAAATTTGCAGAATGCAGATTCGAATGATTTGTCTCTCGTCTGTTCTTTTCTCGCTCTAAATTAGCAGCAGAGGAGAGAGAGAGAGCGAGCTTTTCTTTCTCTTCAAGGCAAAAGAAAGGAAAATTGGAAATTTGGGCCTTGATTAATGGGCTTAGTTCTTATAAACTTTGGGCCATCTAAAAATCAAAATGGACCATATTATTTATTTTATTTATTTTCCAAACCAAAAATTTGATCATCTAAGTTTTGTCTATTTTCTAGACTAGCAACATGTTAGATTTCAGTCTAGATCATCGTAATTTTCAATGGAAGATCAGAAGATGATTGATACTCCCTCGATCCCGAATAAGTGTTCCAAGCCATCAAAATTTTTGTCTCCAAATAAGTGTTATATCATAATTTTCAATACAAATTTTAGGGTAAATTGTCACATTTATCTCTTGACTCAAGGCAAAAAGTTTACATTTTTTAGTTTTCTATGCAACAATTAGAGATAAAATATGTCATTTTGTCCACTGTCTTGGTATACATTTTTTGACACCTCAAAACACTTATTTGGGGATAGAAGGAGTAAACTTTAAAAGATTAAGGTCCTCAATTTGAAGTTTTGTTAGAAAGCAATATTTATCTAACAATAAAATTGTACTAGCCTTTTAATTTTTTTAAACAGAAAAAATTAGCTACAATTTTATGTAAAATAAAGCAAGTACAGTAGAAATTGCACGAAAAATCACAATTTTAATATGTTTGACATAAAATATACGAAGAACGTGTGGCTGTATATATAATGAAAAAATATCCAAATAATCATTTGATCTTTTTCAATAATATTAGTTTCTCCCTCTTTTAAGTGGTGACTGATCTTTTACTTATACTTCAAATTTACTTTTATATGGTGTCAATCACTCTGATTATTTCAAAACTATTGTTTAATATTTATAGTCATTATCAAAAGATGGGCTTTTCAAAAAAAATATTTATAGTCATTATCAATACATTCTCAAATTTAAATGCAATCATTCTACGTTGAAAAAAAAAATATAAGTACACTTCAAACTCACATGAAAGTGTGGCATCTCTCCTTATTCAAATAATTTTTTTTAAATAGTTAGCAAGCAGTGACATGAAATCCTTATAAATTTTTACTATGCTTGGAAAAGGATATTTCGATAATATTCATCAACGTCAAATCTCTTTATTTATACTAATTTAGCAACCGTGCATTGTAAGGAATGTATTTATATTAAGAATATTTTAGACGAAATAAATTATACAAAACAAAATAAATTATAGAAAATAATTTTCAATGTTACATATTAAACGTTCCGAAAAAACTTCTTTAAAATACAACATTTTCATTAACTGTAGAACGATCGTCAACATCTGAATAAAAATATGCTCATCAAGCATTTTTTGAATGTCGAAAACAATATCACAAAGCTGATCAATATCCGATAACAAAATAAGCAAATAGTAATATTTAGACACGACATATAATTTAATCATTATAATTATAATTATATTTGGTAATGTTTTTAATTTCATTAGACTCTTTTCTGAGTTTTCTCCATTGTCCATGGTTCTTTTCACACTCACCTTCAATATAGACAAATGCTACGAAAAAAGTACTGTGACAAGAGTAAGGGACCAAATAATTTAGCAACCACTCAAATTTTATGTCATTTTCTTTCTATTTATAAATGATGAGTTAACTTTCTTTTTGTCTATTTAATTATATATATTATTCTCATATTTTAATAATATTGTAATTAAAAGCAAATCATATCAAAATATTAAGAATTCTTACATCATAATATGGAGGAAATACTAGTTCTTGCTGATAACCATTTCTTTTTTCTTGTTTTTTCTCAGACAAATTAATGCATATAATTCACCTAAACCCTAAAAGCCCTATGACAAATGATGTAATCAAAACAAATAAATTATATGAATCCCGAAATTTAATGCATATTTTGATGATTAATTTGATTAATGATGACAGCACAACTTGAATTGGATAACAATAAATGTGCAAATGAAAACAAAAATTGGTGGTATGATGGCATGGTCAATGATACCATTCATTCTACTCTTTTTCGAGCATTGATATGCCAATAATGGCCCCAAAATAAAAGACACTTTATTTTCATTTTCTATTGTTTTTTTTTCTTTTATTACTACAAAAAGCAAGAGGCTTTTCCACCAATGCTTTATTTTGTTCTTTTGTTTGTGTTTAGCGTGGGTGGGCTGTCTATGAATGTGGTCAATCTTTTTTTATTAATTTATTTATTATATAAGATACTATACTATTTATTTGACTTAATGAATATTGGTGTTCTTTTATAAAATCATTATTGATATTAACACACTAAAATGCTAGTCTCAGCTCAACCTAGCAATAAAATTATAGTAGTATAAAATGATCATATCGGTCCAAGCCCATATGACCAAAGGTCATTTTGGGCCGGATCAAATCGATTTTGACATCTCTAAAAAAAACTAATGCACCATGGATCATCTCTTTTTCTTTAAAATTAGAAACATAGCCTAGCAACAAAATTATAGTATACAATAATCATATCGATCCAAATTCATCTGGCCAAAGGTCGTTTTGGATCGGATCAAATCGATTTTGACAACTCTAGAAAAAGCTAATGTATCTTGGATCATCTCTTTTTCTTTAAAATAAGAAACATATATCATCTGTTTGTGTATTTTGTGATTTAGTTACTAAAATTTATTCGTGCAATATAACATTATCATAGTATATGAAATGTCAATTTAGAAATAACACACGAACTAACATATCACTTTCATAAAATTGTAAATATAAAGTTTACAGATTAATCAAACATGATCTTTAACAATGATCTAAAGTTTTGGGACCGGTCTGAGGTACCCGAAAATCAAAGTTAGGTTGAACTTGAAAAATAGAGGCCCGAAAAATATGGGCCTAAAAATCATGCTCAGATGGCCACCTTGGTGATCGGGCTTCGGGCCAAAAAACCCCAGAATTTCGACCTAAAAAGGCCCACCCCGAATATCTATTGTATGATATATTTTATAACTATAATATATAACATGTCACAACTTGTGGTGTAGTGGATGCATCACTAGCCTAACAACATAAAGATTTGAAGACTAATAATACTCTTCTTCTTCTAATAAGAAAGATGGGATGTGGGTAGTTAACACGCCCCAAATGGGTTAGATGGGTTTGGTCCGTCCACCCGGTGGCCGATGAAGGGTTGGGTTGGGACTCACTTTAAGCGGTCGACACACTAACGGACTGGACCGAGCTTATCTCAATTTAGCCTTAGGCCCGAAGGGCTCAGGCTAAGCCAGCTTTGCCCGATAGTTTTGTCAGCTCTAGACTACACACTCTAAGGAGGTTGTATGAATATATATTTAACGATATTATAATTTTACATTTCAAATATTCTAATAAGACTAATATTAGTAAAGAAAGAAAAAATACATTACAATATGGATATTAATGCACTAATCGGATTCTTGGTCAGTCTATGTCGTGTGTGGACCGTTCAAAAGTAAACAATCGATTCTACATATTGAAAAAAAAAAAAAATGCTACTGAAAAGAACAATAAATAAATAAGGAATATAAAGGAGGTTTATGCTAATGGGTCCTTTTCAGAATGTGTAAACTCCTTTCTGTCTTGTCAACGACAATTTGTTAGATCGCAAAAATGAATGATCGGTGTCTTATTATTATTATTATTATTATTATTATTATTATTATTAGAGAGGAAATTTATTCTAGCCAGTATAGAGATAGTGTGTACTTCCTACGACCATTTTTGGTGGCATGTATAAACAGTACTCACTGACCTACCTATAAGATTATTATATCCATTTTTTGTGTATAAAATATTGTATAAAATAGGGGAAAATTTTGATATATACTAGTCAACCTCATAATCATACAATATGCGTAAGATTCTTTTACCATTCTACTGAATTTCTTCATTACATACTCTAATTTATCAATTCGATTTTTCAATTTGGAGATAAATCATGCAAACTATCAGGCCCATCACACTTCCGTTAAATAAATTCTACGTATACCAACTTCATATCTTTTTGACCGGAATGCTGCCGGGTATTTCCGCCGGAAGTTTTAGGGACCACGTCCAACCACACGATCGCAACTGATGGTTTCCAGACGCAGACTCCTTCAGCAGCACACAGCACAACCCTCGTTCGTTTCCTACCCGGGGCGTAGAGTTTTCGGTCGGTACACAAAGAAAATAATATACTGGAAGGGATGAACAAAAGCCCAAACTTTTATTCAGGAATTATATAATATTTATTACAACATAAGTATATCTCCTTTAGAGATGAGACAAACTTGTTTAGCTACCTATGGTAGCGGGATTGAAATACATAAACTAAACTATACTAGAATAGGAACTAAAATAATTTTATTTTGGAGAGAGTAGAGAAGATGGTGTGGAGGATTTCTGATGTCGAATGCTCTCTTCAATCCTTGTTTTTATAGAGGTTTTCAGTGAAAGGCCTCTTCCTCTGCATTATTGCCTTGGATGCTCTTATCCTTGGCCAGCTTGCTTCCACGTGAATGGGGTCCCCCATTGTCTTTCATTATTGAATGAAGACAACCAACTTTCGGTTGTGAGGTCCCTTTCTTGTGACTAATGGACCACTTAGTGGTTCTCCTGTTGCTTTACCCATCTGTTATTTAGTGGGTAATCTCTAATCATCCACCCATTATTGTCGTTTTCTTTTTAGTGGGTGGTTCTCCAGCTCAGAGTCCCATGACTCCACCAACCTGTGTTCGGAATCTACTTTTTTCCCGGGCCCTGGGCGTCCTTGCTTTTTGGCAGCGCCTTATGCTCGAGATGCTCGTTGGACTGAGCCTTCTCTTTTCCCTTTCTGGGTAAGAACCCCTTCCCGAACTCTGGTTCCTTCTGGTTCTGACAATCCGAACAAACGCGCTCAGACCAGTTTCCAAAATGAGCCATGTTGCAGTATTTGCGATGAGTTTCTTTACTCGTCGCAATCTTGTTTTCCCAGAGCAAGGTCCTCTTTCTTTCGAAAGCTTCCTCTGCGAATCTTGTCGATTTTCCTGTCATAGTGTTTAACAGGAATGATCCGTTTACTGAATTCTGAAAGAATTTAAACGGAAACTTTACTTTGTCCATCTCTATGAGACAGACCCATAATCCCCATGCTCTTCTGGTGGAGATGAAGTCTTCTGGTAATGTAGAGACTAGAGTAGTCTCTTTCTCTATAGGCGCCTTGATCTTTTCGAGGGCGTGTGCATCTGGTCTTCGAAGCCTAATATAGTGGAAGGCTTCATAGTTTCCTTTCCCTACTAGTTCTGAGACTGCACTAAAATACAGCTCCAAAATGTCACCTCGGCTAAGCTGTGGATTGTTAGCCCAAGTATCATATACCGCTTCTTGAATTCATTTAGGTAGATTCTTGATTTCGGCAAATGATAGAGATGTGGTATAAACCGAAGCAAGTGCTCCAAATTCATACCATCTTTTAACTTCGTGTGGATCTGAATTTGGCATCATCCACACTCGAGGATATTTCCCCGAAACATCAACCCTTATTTTTTTCTGGGTTGATTCCAGTCCTTGTATTGAGCTTCTCCCAGCTAGCTTGATATATCTGCCAAGAAGAAGAAACTTCAATCTTATCAGTATTAATCTTAGAAGTGCCAGTCATTGGCCTAAGATTAATCTCTCCATCTTTTTTCCCAGAGGTACTAGGTTGACATGATGGTTCAGAGTGTGGCCCCTGAATATCATCTTTTCTTGGGGCAATGGTTCCGCAGATACCACCACCTTAGAACTTGGGCAAGAGGTATTTGAATCCTCTGCTACAGGTTTAGAACCCTGTACTCGAAACTCTTCTTCTACCAAAGGATCTTTGGCCACCCGAAGGATTGGTGTTTGGCATGCAGCCCAGAGTTTCCCCTGAAACCATATGCAAGCTCGTATTCTCTCGGTGACTTTCGTCTTATCAAGAGTCTGCAATCTTCCTGCCTGTTCAGCATTCAGAACGCACTCGTCCCACTCTTCCGTTAACATCTCCAGATTTTCTCTGAGATGCCTATGGGCCAGTAGAATTGAGTTCACATCAGTTTGCTCCATCTCTTGTTAGGAAATCTATAAGAACATTTTCGTGAGATTTCACAACGACAATATCAAAAATATAATATTGGCATTCAGCTTGCCATCTAATTAATCTAGCCTTTTCAGGCTTAGATTCCATCTTATTTCTTAAGAAAGCCTTAACCTGTGTGTTATCGACTTTCAAGGTAAATTTATTTGCTAATAAAAATAAAGGTCATTTTTTAAACACCTTTCGGACTGCAAAGAATTCTTTTTCGTTGATGTGTCATCGCACGGCCTCATCTTTTGAGAATAAACCACTACAGTATCTGCAGGGTTCTTCTCCATTAGGAGTGATCTTGGTTAAGACTGTTGCCCACCAATAATCACTTGCATCTGTGTACAGGACCAAGTCGTCTTCGTCCTGTGGTATCGAGAGTTTTGGGAGATTTCTGCAAGCCTCTTTTAACTCTTTCATACCCTGTCGATGTTCTTCTGTCCAGATGAACGGAACATCCTTTTTCAGTAATGTACTGAAAACTTTTCTATGTTTTGCGAGATCTTTAATGAATGGTCCCGCGAAATTAACAACTCCCAAGAAACTCTGAAGTTGTTTATTTTCCTTCAGATCTTCAGGAAAATTCTGGACCTTCTGAACAATATGGTCCTGCAGAATAATTCCTGCTTCATCAATCTCGATACCCAGAAATTCCATTTTCCGAGTTGCAACGACTGCCTTCTTTTCAGACAGTACTAAACCTTCTTTATAACAAACATCTGCTAAGATCTCAAGATGTTTGATATGTTCTTCCATATTTTTTTATGCAATTAAAATATCATCAATATAGACGAACATAAAAGAAAAATAATCTTTAAACATATTATCCATCTTTCTCTGAAATATTTGAGGCGCATTAGCTAACCCCATTGACATTACTTTCCAAACATAATGCCCTTGTGGAGTAGAGAAGGCTGTAAACTTCTTACTTCCTTCCTCCATGCGAATCTGGTAGAAACCTGACTTGCAATCAAACTTAGAGAATACCTTAGCATTTCTAATGCAGTTAATAAGGTATTCCCTACTATGGATGAAATATCCATCAAACTCCAGAATATCATTAATTCCTTTGTAATTAATAACTAATCTGGGTTTACCTCGTTTGATCTCACCATGATTTCTTACCAGAAATCCGGGACTGCTGTAAGGCGAGTTCCCTGGTTCGATCAACTTTAAATCAAGGTGTTCCTTGATTATCTCCTTCATATCCTGTTGATCTTTGAGGTTCATCAGGATTGGTCTATATCTAACAAACTCATACTCCTTTTCTGGCTTTACCTTCAAGGTAGCTTTGAGCTTGTTTCTGTCCCACCATGCCAAAGGATTCTCATTGTAATTTCTTTTAATCTTTCTTTTGACATCTTCTAGGGACACCTGCATTTCTTCCTTAATATCTTGATGAGATATTAAAGATGCTTTGAGGACCTGGATCTTTGAGATCCTCATCCTTGATATAGCTTAGCACTGCTTCGCTGAATCTCCTTTGATCCTTCATTTTTGGGTGTCGAAGTTTTCCTTCAACACTAAGCTTGCTGCGAAAACTCAGTAGTATACGGCGATTAAAAGCCCCCTTGAGCCTCTGGACAATGATTTTGTGATCGCAAATGGTTGTAAACACCAATTGCCTTCTTTCATTATCCTGCATGTATCTTTTGAACATCTGTAGGAAATTGTTTCCTAACAGAATATCTGCTCATGTATCATGGAAATAAATTGGTGGAGTTTTAACCTTATACCAATGTGTACCTCTGGCTCCGCCAATTAGAATTTCCGTCTCTTTTACTCCTTTAGCTAAGAGCAAAATTTTCTTTGAAAAATCTCTTCCTGCAATTCGGGGTAGATCATCTTCTACCTCTGCTGGGAAGACTCCTCTTTTTGCAGTACAAATTCCTGCACCTGAATCAATATAAGCAGCAAAATATTCTGCCTTATATTTTTCATATAACATCCCTATAGAGATGTATATGGAGAATGGACTTGTCATTCGATCAATAGCTTTCTCCCATTAATCGTGATTTCCATTCTATCTTCTTTATTCGCCCAAGATTTGTAATCCTCAAGAAAATCCAAACCTAATAGCAAAATTGCTTCTCTTCCGGCTCTGCCTTTGATCTCCATCACTTGTCCCTCAATTTCCAGGGTACCTTTGTAATGATTGATCTCCGGCTGCTGTAGATAGTAAAACACATTACAAGGAAAGTTGGTTTCCCACCTTGTAGTGTCGAATTTTACTATCACTTCTCTCCACCCCTCAGGACATTTCAGATTCACTGGAACCTTGTTACTCTAAGATATTTGAGGTTGAGCTTCTCGAATGAGACTCCGACTCCTCCCATATGGTAAAGACATGATTCTGTCTCCTTGGAAGGATAATCTCCTTGAAGTTATCCTGAGACTTTGGTCGTGTCTCATGACTTCTCTATCTCGGATTTGAATATCAACGTTTCTTAACCGAGCAATTTCCACTCTATCGGGACAAACAGCTGTTGTCACCTTGTTGAAGATATCTGGTATCTCAATGAACTTCTTTCCTAGAAATAACTCAGTGTGATGTGAGTTGGAAAGAGCATATGATACCTGATAAGTAATGGAGTAAGGCCTATTTCCTTTCTCCAATAAATCCTTGCGCTTAAAGTCCTGATAAAGCGTCAGAGCTTTGCTGAAATGGGTATCATTAAGATTGTAGGCAATCTTTGGATAGATGATTCCCACTACTTGTCATGCACAAAGATCTCCCGCAATTGTTCCCAATACAGAATCTTTCAGATTTCTAACTCTTTTTATCGCATATAGCGATATCAATCGGCGTGTGAACTCCGGTGAAGAGAGCCGATTTTAACATCAACTGGATTGCTCCAATATGGATCCAGTTCATCTTTTCAACGACCTCAGGCTTCATCTTTGATAGATCTTCCCTGATGTCACTTGCTGGAATCAACTGCATCTCCAATTGATTCCACGTAAGCTCTATAGAAAGCGACATTTCTCGTCTAGTAATTTCATAGACAATTTGTTGTTTCCTGCTTCGTAGATTAAAGTTCCTCAGAACTTGATCTATGTTATTTGCTGAAAAGCCTTGATACTTTGTATATTCAGACTTTTCTTCATAATCTTGTCAATCAGATTTTGAGAGAGAGTTGTGTAACTGGAGAATCCCGTCCTGTCCTCTTTCTCCTGATGAACAATCTCTGGATCAGTCTGACTCCAATCTAGTTCCATCAGACTATTCTAAATCTTCTTCGCTGAAGACTTCTTCTTGTTCATATATACTCTCATCTGAGGGTATATCTTCGAACTGATATACTTGTATCAGTTCTTGGTAGTAGATGGCATCTTCGATATCCGGAGTGGATTCGAATTTATTGATACCTCTTCTCTCGTTGTCAGGACAATTTGTGGAAATATGCCCCTTCGCACCGCACGTCCAGCAGTTTCAATTCTTGAAACTTTCATTAACTCTAGTGTGAGTTCTCCTGAAAGTTTTCTTGGCGGGTGTCCTTCCTTGGGATTTATTATCTCCTCGAAAATGATACCTATTCCTTGATGGCCCACTCCTTTGGCCTGATTTATAAGATCTGGCTTTCTGTCTTGACCATCTGGTTCTTGGTTTCCAAGAATTTTCTTTTTGGATCTCCACCTTTGTGATAGGGCTGAAACCTATTTTTCTTGCTTCTTTTCAGCCTCAGTGGTTCTGCTCCAATGATCGTTGGCAGATCATTATCATCATAGTTTAGAGGAGCGTATTTGTTAATCCTCCTCAATTTCTTCATGTTCCTCAGAGTTGTTGCTTGTAAACACCACTCTGAGAGCTTCCGATGTACATAAGACATCTTTCTTGAGACATTTTCAGGGTCTCCTGGTTCATAATCCCGAATCAACATCTCCTTCCATGGGCTTGGAAATTTTAGAAAGAAAATTTCCAGTGCAACTCTATCATCAACTTTAGATTGATGTTGATAAAGAGTAAAAGAGCTGTAAAAACTTGTTAAGCAATTGTTGATCCAAGACTGCAAGTCTTAGATTATACAATTCCATCAAGTATTTCTTTCTCTTTTCTTGATCAAATCCTTCGAAATATCATTCTCCCATAAAATGGCTTTTAAATATCGTTGCCATATTATGAACATGTTCAGTGAAGTTTTCACTTTCAAAACATGCATTCTTGATATCCAGAGGAAAGAATTCCCAAGCAATCTTGACAATTCCTGCAAGGCTCATTTCGATGATTCTCATGAATCCTTCCTTGTTTAAATCGAGAGTTGTTGCCGCAATTCTCAAGGCTGACGTCCACTCATCAATTACAGATTCTCGATCTTTGAAATTTACTTCATCGAGATCGAGCATCACTCCGTAGGGATGAATTGGATCCAAGGTTACCTTACCATAAGGTGTATCCTGCACCTTTGGTTGTGGCCTTCTTACCCTTGTTCTTCTTACCGCCATATATGCATCATTTGAGGTATGTTGATCATACATTGCTCCAGTTTTTCGATCCGTGATTGGATCTCCTTCATGATATGATAAATTTCATCCTGTTTCATAGCAATCTTGTAAAGATCGCGTGGTACACCATACAGGCTATCACCATAATGTTGTACTGTTTTCTGTATTTCTCTCAGATCCTCCGATATCTTGGATGAATCTGGAGTAAAATCTTGATATAAAAGAGTAGATGATACTCCTTTATCTTTCTTTGGTTCCATCAGAGCTAATTCCAATTTACTCCCAAATAGATCTGATGGTCCCTGAGCTGGGTACTTGGTGTAGAGGGGGGGGTGAATACACCAAGTAGATTTTTCGAAACTTTTTCAAGTTAAAACACAGAGTTGGTGAGCTCAGTTATTGATCCAGCTGGGGAGGGTCAGCTGGGTAAATAACTCGCATGTGCGGAATGTGTGGTTTGAAAACTTAGCTCGATTACTTAGAAAAACTCGCTTGAAAATATTAACTTATCGTTTTCGGCTTAGTCGGGTTGTGCAACTTTTTGAGAGACACAAATTTGTCTTTGGAGAAAGCATTTGTGTGTGCGGTTTTGAACAAGTATGCAATGATATGAAGGAGTTAGTACACGTGAATTTAAAGCAATAGTAAAGAGAGAGTTAGAAGACGCGAGTTTTTACGTGGTTCGGAGTAACACCTCCTACGTCCGCGACCAGTTCATTGGTAATCCACTACCACTTGGTTTCCAAGTACCAAGCAACTTCACAACTCTAACCCGAGCCGTGTTCCAAACGGTTGTGGGCACGCTTCAAGCATACACCTTCGGTTCACGGAGTGCGAAGAACCTAACCACTCGAATTACGCGGCTTCGAGCAAGCGTACCTTTACCTAACCTTCTCGGGTTTGGGTTTGGGTATGGGGTTCCAACTATGAACGAGTTCTTACAATTAAGAACTTCGTAGTATGATGAACTCGTTCGAAATCTAGGCTTAAGATATACAATGAGTTTGGCCTATGGAACGGACGAAAAACTAGCAGTTCTTAACTAGAAACACTTTAAGATAAAGTGTTCTTTGATCTATGTAGAAGCTGCTTGAGAGCTTTTGAAAGAATAAGGATTTCGAGATAATGAAAGCTTGTAGAGAGTTTTTCGTATCGATCCCGAGGTTGAAGACGGGTTTATATAGGTAGAGATTCAAGACTAGCCGTTGGAGGAGCAGTTTGAATCTTACCTACTCTTCTTAAATACAAGATCGCCATTGGGCGTATCCGCACATGTCTTCATTTGTGTCACATCCTAGGTCTCAAGTCTAGGATGCGATCCGCAATCCCTCATTGGTCGAGGTAGGTTGACTTCATCGATTCCGGATCTTCGCCTTTAGAGCCGGCTTTTGAATTCGTAGCCGACCGTCTCGACGTGGAGTCTTCGAGATAGTTCCTTTGTTCTGCATACCGGGGACCAGTCGTGTTTTGAACTCGGCTCGATTCTCTTGACTTGATCAAGCTCTCTTGGATCACTCAGTGAAAGGTTGACGCCCTTTCTTTTGCTAGGCGACTCCGAGAACACGTTGGGTTGACTGCTGTCTTCCGTAGTGACTCCGTAGAGCTCTGAGTGATCGGCTTTTGTCTTCCAATAGCCGACTCCTACCGTAGACACAACCGGGTCGATCGTCTTCCGCTTTCCTTAACTGTAATCCTAGAACATCTAAGGCTCAACAGAGCGGAAGCTGGAAAATACTATTTAGGTTGGCGCGATCATCTATTCGGTTGGAGAATCGGTTGGGTTTTGGTATCAAATCGAAACCTTATAATTTTCCCAACAATTTCCCCTTTTGATGATGCCAAAACCTAATCGAGACAACTTATGACGCGAGAAAAACTTGTGTTTTATTAATGTAAGAAAATACATTATAACACGGGGAAAAAGAAAGAAGGAAAAAATCTTCAAATCTTCGCTCTTCAATCCTTCGGTCTTCGGTCCAGTCGTGGCCTTCTTCTGCATCCGTTTCTTCTTTTGACTCGTCTCTTCTTCAAATTCGGATTCTCGATTCACCGGTTCCTCTAGCTCAGCAGCTTGTCTTCATTGACTTGTCTCTCTTCTCCCTTTACCCACCTTTTTGGCATGATCAAAACGGGGTGGGAGATATACACCATCGGTACATTGCGATGTTTTAGTTTGGCGAAACCGTGGTTTTCGGCTACGAGCTGCGAGGTTTAGAGTCTAAGTGGCTCATTTGTTGTGTTCGTAGCTCTTCGTTACAGATTAGCCTCGTGATTGCGACACAACGTCCTTGGCCGGATCTTCAGTGGGCGATCCGAGTGAGTGCTTGGAGGATGAGTTAGCACGGGAGATAGCATCTTGAGCTCGGGCATAACTTCATTCCTGTGCAATTTTGCTTCTTCGTGACTTCTTAGATTGAATGAGAAAGTCGATTCGGCACTTCGAGGACTTGTATTCGGTTTTATCATCATCATCCAGCTGCGGGTGATCGTTGGGTTTGGGTGATGTTTCTCATTGAGCTTGGTGCGGGGACTTGAGCATCTTTTATTGAAAGATCTCGAAGAAGGTGTCCGCTGGAGCCGACAACTGAGGAGAAGGCGGTTGAAGTATCCCATCTGTCTTGGGGTTTAAGCTTGGTTGATTAGCTGGAATACTCCGTTGCGGTGTCGCTGACGATGATGTTCACGCAGGGACGTGAACTTCTCCTCCACCGAAAGAAACGTCCGCTTGAGGGCCTTCTGCTCCTCGGAGAGTGATTACGAATTCTCTCATAATGTCGAGTGGCTTCTCTGCGAGCGGTACCTGCCTTTGACTTGAGTCTTCGGTTTGAAG
The DNA here is from genome assembly GCA_031470985.1 of Agastache rugosa. Lineage (NCBI taxonomy): Eukaryota > Viridiplantae > Streptophyta > Magnoliopsida > Lamiales > Lamiaceae > Agastache > Agastache rugosa. The sequence goes on from CM062605.1 coordinate 33,403,219, forward strand.
ACGGTCTTCGGTATATTTTGTCTCCTCAAGTTGTCTCCGATTCTACCGGGACGGAGTTAGATGCATCTTCTTTGTCTCCCGCATCTTTTTGTACTCGTGGCGGAGCAAGAGCTTTGACATGACTGCTCTTAAATACTCCGGTTTTATCAACATCTGGTCCAGGTCTGATGACGTTGAGTTTTGCATCCCAGGGAGTTGTGTGTCCCGTTCTCTCTTTTATGTTGAGAGAAACAAGGTGAGGAGGTCTTTTCCTTTGTCATTCCCGAGAAGTTTTCGCGCTTCACCAGTGGATGACGTTCTTGAGCTTTGCGAGTTTCCTCTGCTACTGCGCCTAGTTCCGTCGATGGGCTTCGCCTTCTGGACTTAGTCTTCTTTGAGGTTCCTGAGAGTTAAGCAACTCTTATCTTGAAGCTTTGACAGATTCTTCAAGTTTGATCGGCTTCGGGAGATATCTTTCTGGATTCCATGTTCTTCTTCTGCATCTTTTGTTAGTAGAAACAAACAATACCAATTGATGGAAATAAGAAAGAGTGCAAAAAAAAAAACTTTCTAGGTTTGAAGCGTATATCTTCTAGCATATTTAAAGAGTTTTCTTGATGAATGGACGATCAAGATTTGGCTATTGATAAGAAGATCTACGACTGGGAGTGATTCTCGCGTCATGTCAATTTAATGCACGAGAGAGAACGGTTGAGGCGTTTTGACTTTTGCCTCGAAACTCCCATTATTCAATTCTTTGCAGACTTTTAATTAAGATTGATTAGAAATGACAAGATGTGAGTTGACAGAAAACAGATTGAGTAGGTGTAATTAATGTTGTTGCAAACCTCTCAGCTGATCATTGTAGTCAGCTGATACCTCGGTTGAGTGGGTGTCTTGGGTCCATCGTAGTTCCGGTAGTTCTCGAATAATCCTTTCCTTTCGGCATCTGGTTTAGTGAATTCTTTCTCGGATATCGGTGACATTGATTCTGAATTTCGGTTGAGCGTTTGTATTCGGTCTGCTTCCGTTCGGTTTCTGCCCTTCATTCAGTGGTTCTGGATTCAATTTCGGTTCTTCCGTTCAGCTGCTGGTTCGGCTCAGATCTGCCTTCCCGTTCAGTGGGTGAAGCATCGTCACAGGTTGAAGTCCAAGTAATCCGCACGCATTTTGAATCTTGCTTCTATCGGTTTTGTGAGAATATCACCCATTTGTATGTCTCGTGTGAATTTTCTCAACAATCACATTCTTCTTTTTCTACGTGATCTCCGATGAAATGATGTCGTACGTCTACATGCTTGCATCTTGTGTGAAGCACCGGATTCTGCGAAATGGCAATTGCACTAGAGCTATCACGTGAAAAAATTGGAACTCCCCGCTTTTTACTTCATAGTCATCCGATGTTTGACCCGAGAATTTGCGAGCGGCGGCTTCCGTGACCATATATTCGCTTTCGCGTGGAAGTTGCGACGCACGTTTGTTTCTTTGAAAACCATGAAATCAACTTACTTCCTAAGAACCGACAAGTTCCCGAAGTTGATTTTAAATCGATTCGATCTCCGGCGAAGTACGAATCCGAGTATCCGAGAACCGTAGATTGTCTTCAACTGGGTACCAAACCCCAACATTCGAGTTCATTCGAGGTATTTGAGAATGTTCTTGGCTTGCATGTGTGCTTCCTTTGGATCAACTTGAAATCCGGCTTCACACTCCGATTGCGAAAGAGATGTCCGGACGACTTCTTTGTTAGATACGGCAGGATCCTATTATCCCTCCGTATTCTTTGGAATCAAGCTCGACTTCCCTTCAGCCTCGGTTCAATCTTCCGGTTGGTGTTCATTGGAATCTTTACGATTCTGTGGATTGAACTCCATACTTGGCGATCAAATCTTTAACGTATTTGGATTGATTTATGAAGATCCCTTCTGAAGATTGCTTGACTTGAAGTCCTAGGAAGAAACTCATTTCTCCCATCATGGACATTTGGAACTTTTCTGACATCATCTCTCCAAATCTTTGGCATAAGAAGCTTGATCTTGATCCAAAGATGATGTCGTCTACGTAGATTTCGAACAAACGGATATCTTCTCTCGACTTGATGGTAAAGAGAGTTCGTCTACCGAGCCCTTCTTGAATCCTTTGGATATGAGAAAATTTGACGAGTGTCATACCAAGCTCGAGGTGCTTGCTTTAATCCATAAAGAGCCTTCTTTAGTTTGTAGACTTTATTTCCTTCTACTTCGAATCCTGGAGGTTGTTCAACGTAGACATCTTCTTTGATTTCTCCATTTAGGAATGCACACTTCACATCCATTTGATAGACCTTGAATTTGTGATGTGCTGCAAAGGCGAGAAATAGTCCGATTGCTTCCAATCGTGCGACGGAGCAAAAGATTCTTCGAAGTCAATTCTTCCCTGTCGAGTGTAGCCCTTGGCAACGAGTCGAGCTTTGTTTCGATGACGACTCCGGGGTATCCATCTTGTTCTTGAATATCCATTTGAGTCCTATGACTTTGACTTCTTGAGGTCCGTCGACTAATTCCCGTACACAATTTCGAGGAATTCGTTCACTTCTTGCATGGCATTTGTCCAAGGCACACTCTTCAAAGCTTCGAGAATTGATTGAGGCTCGGCACTTCGAGCTACGTAACACGCCATTAGAGCCGTGTCTTCATCATAGACCGTCGATTCTAGCTCTGCGAGAGTGGAGCCGTGCCGCCTGCTTGATGATCCGATGAAGCTTCGAGCACTCGAGCTTCCGGTTTTGACTTGGTCAGATGGTTCTCCAATGATTGCTGATGATGGATGATCTTCAATCCATCTTCTCCTCTTACGAATTTCTTCTTCCAGTTGATTGATGCTTGAAGTGGCTAAATTTCGTCTGTCTTGGAGTTGCTCAGGAGTTAAATCTTGAGAGTTTGGCTCTCTTTGATTTAGATTTTGAGGAGACTTCTGTAGAGGCTCGAGTGGAGATGGAGCGGGGACTCGAATGTGTTTGGATTCCCACGATGATGTTCCCCTTGATTTGGCGTTGAAGCTTCTTCTCGATTTCCACTTTGGTGAGCTTCTTGGTTGATTTGAATTTCCTCCTGCGGTTCATTGTCCCAAATTAATGGTTCCGCATTCCTGATTCTATTCTCTTGAGCCCTTGTCTGAATCAATCTTGAAGATTCTCCTTCGCTTCTTCGTTTGATAGAATCTCTATATTCGAAGGAGGATTCGTCAAAGGTAACATGTGGAGTTACTTCGACTATTTGAGTTCTTCTGTTGAAGACTCTGTATGCTTTACTCATCGGAGTAACCAAGGAATACTCCTCGGTCCGTCTTTTCGTCGAACGTCTTGGTGTCTTCCCATTATTGAGAATGTGACATTTGGACCCGAATACCTTGAAATATCCAATGTATGGTATTCCTGTTGTTCCATAGCTCATACGTGTCTTTCCTTCGCCTTGATGTGAGTAGGGAGCGATTAAGTGAAGCAAGCCGTGTTGATTGCTTCGGCAGGAAACTTCTTTTGGAATGGCGCAGCTAGCTAGCATTGAGGTATTTCTTCTGAGAGTTCGTTTCTTCTTTACGCTACACCATTCGCCGAGGTGTGCGAAAGCTGCGGATGTTTGGTATTGAACTCCGTTCTTCTCGCAAAAATCATAAATAGTTTCATTTAGAAACTCCGTTCCACGATACGATCTCTTATTGCTATTATCTTGCACTCCTTCAAGTGTTGATAATCTTTCCACAGAAATAGATATGCGGCTTAGTTCTCGTTTCGCTCTTCACGGTACAAGAATGATACCCATGTGAATCTTGAGAAATCATCCACAACGACGAGTATATTTTCTGCCATTGAAGCTTGAGTAATCGGACCAAAAAGATCCATGTGAAGAAGTTGAAGAACTCGATCGCCGTTAGTGAGTGGCCGAGAGAGAATGAAATTCTTGTTTGCTTTCCTTGTTGACACGCGCCGCACATATGACTTTTGTCATATACTTGATCCGGAATTCCATTAGCGAGCCGGTTCCTAGCCGTTGTTGATTGTCTTGAAGTTGAGATGATTGGCCATCACTTGCCACGGCCAGTCGACTTCATTCTTGCTTTTGATACAAGACACGTCTCCGAGGGCTTTATTCCGGTCCGAAGTACATATTTCCTTCTCTTTTCCCTCTTAGTATATCCGTCGGTTTCCACATGCTTCACTCGTGCATCCCCGTGCATCAAACTTGACGGAAGAACCGTTGTCGCAGAAATTGGCTAATGGAAAGCAAGTTATGTTGCAATCCTTGTACATAAGAAACATTTGGGATTATAACATTTCTAGTTTTAAATGTACCATAACCTTTGGTTAGGCCTTTGGAGTTGTCACCAAATGTTACTTGTGGACTGTACGCTCAATATACTCCCGGAGTAGATGCTTTAGGTGCGTCATGTGCTTGGAACATCCCGTCCAAGTATCAAGCGTTCTCATCGACTCCTCGAGAGATGCGTCGATTCCTCGCAACCTAAACAAAAAGTTAAAATTCGGGTACCCGCCTTAATTCGGGTCCTTGTGGAGTTAGACAGATCCTTTGACGACCCGGATCTCGCTGATGACTCGGGAATTGGGTCATTTGATCGATAATTCTCCCAGTACGAGTCGATGTACACATTCATTGTGTTCTTCTCGTTGCTGGGTCTTGATCTTCGTGTCTTCTTGTTTTGTTGTCCGGATTTCTTTTGGTTTCCAAATGTGTGCCTAGCCGAGACGTTCCTTAGTCTCTCGCTGTCTCATGTGATATCGTGGCTGGAAATGATTATCCAGATACTCGTATGACAGTGGTATCCACGGCATCTCGATATCTTGGTTGATATCGATCAACGTCTTGTGCCGTGGTTGTATCCGTAAAATCCGGCTGTGGTCTTCGTTGAGGTTGAAGCACGCGTTCGTCCGAGTTCGGGCTTGAGGTTGTCACACCTGCGACCTTCTTGTCCGCCGTGTTCTCGACGAGTTCGAGAGAGGCGTTTCACGTTCTTCTTGACGTCCGTGTTCTCGACGGAGCTTGAGAATGTTTCACTGTTGTTCTTCGACGCCTTTCTTTGTGTCCTCAATCGTTGATGCCGAGCTTTGCCGGATTGAAGGTTCATTTGCACGTACAAACATAACCTTTGTTCCACTTTTGTGGAGGCAATGTTTGAGGCATCCTTTGATTCGTTGTATCCTGGCCCCGCTTTGAGTCTTCTTTGGGACGCCGAGCACTAATGATCTCGTCCATTGTTGACGTGGCTTTGATGAGAGCTACTATCTTTTTGATAGTACCTCTTCGGTGCTTTTCGGCTGCTCAATGATCTCGGTGACTTCCTTCGATTCAAATTTTGTGACCTTTTCCACATCTTCTATCGTTGTTTCTTCTCGGTGTTGAATTTCTTCATCGGTGATCTTGTTTCACTATTTTGTCTTTTAGTGAAACGACTTCCCTGAGCTGAGTTGTATCGAGGTGTCGATACTTTTGTCTTTTCCAGTTCGCTGCCAAATTTTCGGCATTCTCGCACATAATGACGTCAAGGATCTCTTGAAGCTCCTTGAATCGTTCATTACTTTCTCTACTAGACTCGTCAATCGGTAGTCCAAATTTCGAGTCCCGTGTGTAGAGTGATCGTGTGATGGTGAGATGTTAGATAGATTTAGAGTTCGAGACGTTACCTCATCTTCATCGATGCCGTCTGCATTTGTCCCATTGAAGCATGTATCCCAATCGGAGTTCATCATGGGCCATCGTGGCTTCTTCTTCCGAGTACGAAAATGGCATGTCATCCATTTTCTTGCACTACGGATTCTTCGCCGACGATATAAGCTCTCCTTTTGTCTACGTCTTAGCTTTTAATTGGTCTTTGTCTTTCTTGGATGCTTTGGACAATCTTGTCGGTAGTGTCTGGTTCCTTGCATTAGCAACCTTCACTGCTTCGTTGGTCACGACTTCTCATCGTGTTGCTCGCGTACTTATCTCTCGTAAGTCCTAAAGAACTTCTTGTATTTGCCCTTCTTTGGTGTTGAGTCCGTTATAACTTTTCACCATCATGGCAATTTCTTCGAGTAGCTCACTCTTTGCTCATATCCTTTTTGTCCTTCTTCATCTTGGAGGACTCGGTGACTTGACATGGTGACTTTTCGAGTTGGCTCGAAAGCTATTTCTTTCGAGGGTGAGTTCTCCGTCATTCTGTCTGCTTGAAGATTCTTCTTGAGTGATCTTCAAGTTGTATTCATTGGCTTTTAAGAGCGAGAACAACCTTTCTGTAGATAGATCACCCAAGTCACTTCGACTTTGGTGAACTACCTTGTAAGTGTTCCATTCAAAAGTGAAAGAACCTTTAGATTCTTTTTCCCTGGGTATACTTCCCGCCCGATTGTCTCTATCTCAATGACTATGTTTGAGAACCTTAGCTCCATCGCTTCGATGGACTCGTTGGCTAGCTACTTGAAGTTGTCGAATTTTTGGCAAGCTATTGTGAATTTGTTTTCTTTGATTTCTTCAGATCCTTCACATAGCTTGGCAAGTATTTCCCACATCTCTTTGGCTGTCTCGCACTTGATGATCTTACTCAGGTAGGCGTTTGAGACTGTTGATGAGATGGTGTTTCTTGCGAAGCTTCCTTTCGTTCTTCTGACGAGTAATCCTTCTTTGGCTTGAGAATTGGCCGGTATTCTGGTTGTCCTCCATCATGAGCAGGTACGAGTTCATTTCCTTGTTTATAGATAAGGATGGGTCCGTCTGTGATGACGTCCCACATCATGTCGTGATGTGCACAAAGGAAGCTTTTCAATGCGAATTTCCGCATTGCATAGTCGTCTACCGAGAAGGTGGGGAGATTCCCGTTAAGATAAGAATCCATAGACATGTGCGGTATGAAATAAGATGAGTTTTTTAAAACGGATACGTTCGGATTGACCACGCGACGAGTGTCAAGAGATCTCTTGATACGGCTGCAAACGGTGGTTCTTTTGAACCCTTTGCTACGATACCAATTGATGGTCCTCGAGCCGGGTACTTGGTGTAGAGGGTGAATACACCAAGTAGATTTTCGAAACTTTTTCAAGTTAAAACACAGAGTTGGTGAGCTCAGTTATTGATCCAATTTCGGCGGGAGGGTCAGGGTAAATAACTCACCAAGTGCGGCGGAATGTGGTGGTTTGAAAACTTAGCTCGAGTTACTTAGAAAAACTCGCCTTTTGAAAATATTAACTTATCGTTTTCGGCTTAGTCGAGTTGTGCAACTTTTTGAGAGACACGTTTTTTGGAGCAAGCTTGTGTGTGCGGTTGAACAAGTATGCAATGATATGAAGGAGTTAGTACACGTACTGAATTTAAAGCAATAGTAAAGAGAGAGTTAGAAGACGCGAGTTTTTACATGGTTCGGAGTAACACCTCCTACGTCCACGACTGTGTTCATCGGTAATCCACTACCACTTGGTTTCCAAGTACAAGCAACTTCACAACTCTAACCCGAGCTGTGTTCCAACAACGGTTTGCGGGCAATCGTCAAGCCTATACACCCCGCTTACTTGACGGATGCGAAGAACCTAACCACTCGAATTACGCGCTTTGAGCGAGCCGTACCTTTACCTAACCTTTCCGGGTTTGGGTTTGGGTATGGGGTTCCAACTATGAACGAGTTCTTACAATTAAGAACTTCGAGTATGATGAACTCGTTCGAAATCTGAGTTTAAGATATACAATGAGTTTGGCCTAGGGAACGGACGAAAAACTAAACGGTTTCTTAACTAGAAACACTTTAAGATAAAGTGTTCTTTGATCTATGTAGAATCGCTCGAGAGCTTTTGAAAGAATAAGGATTTCGGATAATGAAAGCTTGTAGAGAGTTTTTCGTATCCGATCTGAGGTTGAAGACGGGTTTATATAGGTAGAGATTCAAGAATTGCCGAGGAGCCGTTTGAATCTTACCTACTCTTCTTAAATACAAGATCTCGCCGTTGGGCGTATCCGCACCTGTCTTCATTTGTGTCATATCCTAGGTTCGAAGTCTAGGATCTTGATCTAGCAATCCCTCATTGGTCGAGGTAGGTTGACTTCCTCCGATTCGGGATCTTCGCCTTAGAGCCGGCTTTTGAATTCGGAAATTTGGAAGTCTCGGCGACGTGGAGTCTTCGAGAGATAGTTCCATTGTTCTCCGTACACTTGACTGGACCGTGTTTTGAACTCGACTCGAATTCTCTTCACTTGATCGAGGGCTCTGTGGATCACTCACCGAAGGTTGACGCCTTCTTTCTTTTGCTAGCCGACGAAGTGAGAACACAAACCGGGTTGGACCGTCTTCCTTAAAGCTAGTCGACTCCCGTAGACACACTGTCGATCGGCCGTCTTCCGCTTCCTTAACCTGTAATCCTAGAACATCTAAGGCTCAAACAGGCGAGCTGGAAAACACTATTTAGGTTGGCGCGATCATCTATTCGGTTGGAGAATCAGTTGGGTTTTGGTATCAAATCGAAACCTTATAATTTTTCCAACAGGATCCAATGGTCTCTTCTTATGGCATGTTCTATCTCCCATTCAAGGCAGATACAACTATGAAGAAGATCTTCTTTTCTTTTAATTCCTTGGAGGCATGAATCAATTAATTCTTTCTCCTGGTTATGCTGAACTAAGAGATTCAACATATTTCGCCAGTGTGTTAGAACACTCTGGTATCTTGTCATTCTTTTCTCCAAAATTTGGAAACGTTCCTGGAAATGTCCACACATTGGACATCATTCTAGATCCATCAGATATGATTGTTCTGATGGTTTCTCTTTATGTTGCTTATCACCTCGAACTGGAGAGTGCTTAGATTTGCATCAAATCTAACCCTCACCTCAATTTATTGAATCAAAGGCTCTATGTATTCAAGCCTTCTTTCACGTACGACTAGGAAGTCGAACAATTCTCTCCAGAATGTCCTTAACATCTGGTTTCTTTCCCTTTTTATCTCCAGATCTTTGAGATAATTCCTGTAACACTCGCATCTCGGACAATTGTCCGGATCCATATTTTCTTGATGTCTCATCCGTTAGGATAATACTTAAAGTAATAAATAAAATATAATTCCCAAATAAACCTAAGGCTCTGATACCATTTTGAAAGCGCTGGATCGATTAGCAAAATATGTAATAAAGAAATACGTAGCTATCATTTAAATAGCTAAAATAGGAGGGTAAATACATGATTTTATATGATTTTGATTAACTAGTCAATTTCTCCCCATTTTCCACACAAATAAGACACATTTTTAGAAAGTGTCACAATAGATATAATTAAGAAAGTCAAAAAGTCTTAGTGGTTATGTGTTATACATGCCCTCAAAACTGATTATGGGTGGTATACACTATCACCATACTGGATATACCTAAATAATCCTCTTATTATTATTATTATTAAAGATCTATATTTCTTACAATAAGAGTGATATTAAAGAGGTCCTTTTTCTTTAATAAATATTTTGTACTAGAGCAGTGGCGGAGCCACGGCCCGAGGGTTGGAAGGGCAAAATATGTAGAACAATTAAAAAATGTATATTTTTATTTAGTTTCATCTTTGTCCCTACTCTTTTAAATTTTTGGTGGGGTAAAATTGATGTATTTTTATAAAATTATATAATTATGATTATAACTAGTGGTATTAAAAAAAAATTTAGGTGGGGCAGCCCCACCAAGCTTGGCTGTGGCTCCGCCACTGTACTAGAATCTAGAGTTGGAAAGGATTTAGGGGGACGAGAAAAAAAAAACGAAATATGCAGATAAAAAGGGTTCTTTTTCTTTATCAAATACCTATTTTCATGATTGAGACTATTTTCTTTATACTCCCTGCATTCCACTATATATGTCTCATTTTTTTAATCGAGTATTCCATTATGAATGATTCATTCCAAAAATAGAAATAATAAGGGCTTTAATTGTGTAATAGAAGAAATATAAAAAATACAACTAAATAAGTGGACCACAACACTTTACTAACTAAACACAAACTCCTAAATACCCGTACCGAAAAAAATGAAATATAATAAAGAATCAAGTTTTGTTTATTCTATTTTCAGTCACGAAACATATAATAATATTTAGTGATGGTTAATCACTTTCAATCAATCCTACATCATATACGCACCAATTAAATGTTTCACTTCCTTCATGCTAACAAATATTAAAGTGGGTTTAATAGTAATATAAATACAAAAATTAATACAATCGGTCAAATAGGTTTTTCACTTTTCAAATTTATAATCGGCCAAACACATCTCTCATTTCCACATTAGTACATGTTTACAGAACGAATTATTTGAGATAAATTATTCATATTTAAAATAAAGAATTAAATAGATATTGTGAAACGCTTCCTTTATTACCTTTATGGAGCAGATTGTTGTCTGCTCGAGAGATGACTTATTATTTCTAAGCTATTTTTATGCTGAACTGCTGTGATTGATGCTTAGTTTTTTTTTTTTTTTAAACTAAATTAGATAGATTAAGTATTTATTTGCAAACTTTTAAAAGTTGGATTGAAATTGCAAAATGAATTAAAGTTTGTGATTTAATTTGTAGATTTTTCAAATTTTTATTTAGAGTAAAAAAAAAGAAAAAAGAGAAGAAATATATTCTCTCCATCTACAAAAAAGAGTTTCATCTCCTCATTCTTTTTCGTGAACGAAAAAATTTCCCATTTCACTTTTCAACTCATATCAAGTGAAACCCTTATTCCACTCACAATAACTTTAACTCACATTTCATATTTTCCACTCACAACAAGTGGGACCATATTCCCCTCACAACAATAATTTAATTCTCATTTCACATTTTTCACTCATAACAAGTGTGATCCTTACTCCACTCATGACAATTTTAACTTTCATTTCACTTTTTACTCTCACAATAAGTGGCATTCCACTCACAATAACTTCAATTCATTTATTAAAACTCGTGCTCAATATATAAGGACTCTTTTTCGTGGATGGAGGTAATAAAACATACTCCTTCCGTCTCCAAATAAGTGTTTGAGCCGTCAAAAATTTATCCCCAAATAAGTGTTCTATTATATATTTCTAGGCAAAAATTATGTCAAATTGTCATATTTAATCTTGTACTCAAGACTAAGGTTTATAATTTCAATTTCGTATGTAATAATTAAAAATAAAATGAGTCATTTTGATCATTATCTTGATATACATATTTTAAAGTTTCGGAACAGAACATTTATTTGGGACGGTGTAACGCTATACAGTAAAGTGGGAGCACCGAGGCATCACACAGCAAATAATCCCCTGCTGGACCCACTCAACCTCATAATAATAAAACCATTACTTAAATATTCTATTTTCTCTCACATTTCTCTCTCTTTCTCTCTCCCCTTTCTCCCTCCGTTTTTGTCTGACTCCGCAGAATTTTTTTCCTCTGCACTTAACTAAAGCCTGCTGCTTCACCGAGCAAGAAGAAGCAAAACCCCTCAAATTACCAGAAAAATTAAGCAAAAAAACCCTAGCTACACGACTACGAAGTCCCATCTCTCGCCATTTCCATGGAATCTCTCTCCAGATCTTCGCACAGAAGAAAGCACTCCACCGCCGCAAATGTCTTCTCGTCGTCGTTCTCCTTCAAGAACCCCTACGGCGACGTTTTGCTGTCCAGCGGAGGTGAGAGAAAGTCGCTACAAGTTCACGAGTACTCCGAGATTTTCTCCGGGTCTTCTTCCATTCCGGTGCTTGATCTTTCGGCCATGGACGAGCGGGTCGGGTCGGCTGATTCCCGGAGCTCCAAGCTCGACTACACCAACATTTTCTCCGGCTTGACGCATGACGATGTTTTCGTGCCGTACGAGGAGCTGATTAATGGTTCTGCTAAGAAAGCTAAACCAAGGTGAGTTTCTCTGCTTTCATTTCGCTAGAAGATTGTGAATTTTACTGTTAATTTGAAATTTTGATTTGGAGTTATTTGTTCTCTGGTACATCGTCTTGCACTTGTTAGTGTGTGAATGTTGTGCTATTGGGTTTTGGATCAATTGTTATTAGTAATGCGTAATTTCCATCACTTTTTATATGAATCGTTGTCAAAATTGTACTTTAGGGAAGAAATCATTATTGTTTGGCTAATTGTACTAAGCTGCGATTCTCTTGTAATGCTAGTAAAGGGATTAATTAATGTATAGGGGCAAAGACGTAGGTGGTGATGCTAAACTCAATTAATAAATGAACATTTGATGCACAGTTCTGCATTTTAATTTCCATGGAATCTCTTCCATTTGCTTGTGTTAAATGTTGTAGTCAATACTTGTTGAACTTTATTATAGAAATATATGTTGCTAATTGCTTCTGCTGGCAGTGGTAACTCGTATACTCTATGGCAGCGACTAATATAATCATTGGTATGATATGAATATTTTAGATAATCTGTTCTTTTGATGATACGAAGTGTTCGAGCACAGAGCTGTTTTCTTAAGAAATGCAAGAATGTATTGGTTTGCATTATCCCATGTGGCACATGCTTGATTTCTCATAGTCAGATTGCAGCTTGTCCTTTTTTGTATGACATAATCATCTGTTTATATTCATTTTTGTAAATGGAAAGCTGATAACAGTAACAATAATATCATAGTTGCTGATTCCTAGGATTCCTCTCTGCAGCCGGTGTTCCCCAACTTTTCTTAGCATTAATTTGTTTTCCGGTTTTCCATCCCAGCTGTAAAGTTAAAATGTTGAAATTGGAGAAGGTGTCAAGTTCTCCGACTGATATCTGTATGAATCCATGTACATATTATTTAATTTATTACACCCGAGTTCTTCTTTTACGAGCAACAATTTAGCATCTGATCCCCATTGCTGAGCAAACCAAAAGAACTTCAGAAGGAAACACATGCACTCTCTCCTTGGCATTTGAAGAGGAAAAGGCAGAGGAGGAGTTCAGAAATCTGAGGCTTCTAAATCTATAGTAGAAAAAGCGAAAAAAAAAAGAAAAAAAATTAGTTGGACATTCTTTCCATAACTAGCTCCTATTTATGCTTCTGTTTATTTGTAAGAAATAATTAGTGAAGGCTTTGCTTTTGATTGGAGGGGTTGGTGTGAAGGTGTTATAGGATGGATGGATGGAAATGAGATGTGTCCTCAAGGGTGGAAAATTATGTATTATAATTGATTTTTGTAATATTTGGCATCTAAATTTGCATCTTGTATCTTCTTATTTCTGAATCCATCTTGAAACAAAAATGATTTGATGCCCATTTGTCTTAAAATGATGGGAAGAGTTGTATGCTTGTCAGAAATTCTTGTTGTATCTAAATGTGCATGTTGTATCTTCTAGTATTTGTGATTTTACTGTACATCACATATGTCTGACAATGAAGTGATGGAAAGAGTTGTATGTTTGTCCTAAATTCTTTTGTAGGATTCCAGCGGAGGGGCGGCCTTATTTGCAAGAATCAGGTTCTCGACATTGTTCAAGAAAGACAGAAAGGCCACCTGGTGTGGAATCTGATCAGTCTGTTGATAGAGTTAAGCTGCAAGAATCAAGTTCGCTACCTTCTACAGTAAAGATGGAAAGGCCCTCTGATGTGACATCTGATCAGTTTGTTGATAGAGTTAAGCTGCAAGAATCAAGTTCTCTACCTTCTACCATAAAGATGGAAAGGCCCTCCGATGTGGCATCTGATCCATCTTTTGATGGAGGGAAGCTGCAAGAATCAGGTTCTCCACATCCTTCAAGAAAGACAGAAATGCCCTCTGGTGTGGCATCTGATCAGTCTATAGGTGGAATTGAGCAGCAGTTTAACATGTCTTTCAATAGGACCAACCAAATAAATACTGATGCATCAGATGCGAAAACACACATAGCAGAGCTCCATGCTGTTCCTGGATTTACTCAGTTTGTTGATGGAAGTCGTCTACATAAGGGAAAGATTGACAGGCCACCTTTAATCAAACGTGAAGTTAGTCGCACCTGGAGTTTCAGTACTGAAGTTGAACCTGTCAACGCTAGAGGTGGATCAAGCTTTGAGAAATCACGAGTACTTGATGAGTCTCACAATGTGAACGAAGTTAATCTCAAATCACCATTACCGAATGCACCTATACCTTCAAGTTATCCAACAAATCTAAGTGATAACAAGGAAACCAGGCAATCGAGGGCATCATGTTTTGCTTCTAAAGGAGATGTTTCTCAGAAGATTGGTGGTGAATCTTCTGAGGATTTGGATGACAACTCAGTTGATGCTGTATCTGCTGCTGCCTTGAAGAAGGCCATAGAACAGGCCCAAGAAAGTATAAGAATAGCCAAAATAATTATGGAAAGGAAAAAGGATGGTTATCAAGATGTATCAAAAAACAACAGTGCCAGGAAAAAGCATGAGGAATTAGATCCCATATTCCCTGCACCTGCTGGGATTGATGGAAAATTAACTCCATCCTTAAGTCAAAGTGGTACATGTTTTCATGCTGAAAGTTCTAAGGGCGAAAGGGTGTCGGGAAATGTTCAAACAGATAGAGAACCTGGTGAGACATTTGCAGGCGGGATTAAGTTATTTGCTTCAAATCATATTCGCAGTGAGACAGCTGATGTTGACGAAAATGTTAAATTAGAAAAGCTTGAAAAAAATGTGGAAGCAGATGAAGTGCAAAGAGTGGGAAAATATGTTCCTGGATGTGGAGCCGTTGATTTGGAGCCTGTGAAGGCAGGCAACTTTAGAAGCTTAGTGCCCCCCATGAGTGAACTTGCATCTAACCTCGGAAGGTTGGTGACAGGCACGGACACCTTTGAATGGAGCGATTTTACGGCTAATCTTATAAAAAGATCTGAAGTTGTTCCTGAACTGGTGGAAGGGGCTCTCCATACATCCCAAAGGACACAAGGGATGGAGAAGAGTTGGGTAGAAGATGGATTATGTCAGGACACTTTTTTTCATGCAGAAGAACCTGAAAATAATGGGGGAAGGATTCTCAGTAGTTCTCAAGGAATTCCCGAGCATGTTTCTGCACTTATGTTCTCAGTGGATGAAGCTAGTGAAAACATAAGGATCTTCCAAGAGGATGGAGTGAACGAGCAGAGAGAAAATGATAGGGATGATAAAAAACAGCATGAGAAGAAACT
Source organism: Agastache rugosa (assembly GCA_031470985.1). NCBI lineage: Eukaryota > Viridiplantae > Streptophyta > Magnoliopsida > Lamiales > Lamiaceae > Agastache > Agastache rugosa. Next base: position 33,418,283 of record CM062605.1, read on the forward strand.
TGAAGTGTGTGATGAAATGGCTAATGCAAGGTCAGAGTCTAATGACATGCTGAATGAATCATGTAATCCGGTCAGGAATGAAAGTCTGGACCAACAAGAGATGGACAGGAAAACTGAAAGTATCTCAGAATGGGAAGGGGATGACCAGAGACATGCAGAAACTTATAATGAAGAAATTAGGGAGGCGAGGCAGAAAGGGGACCACCTCTTGTTTGATGATAAAGGGCAGCTGCAGGAAGTATTTCTGGAAGTAATCAATGAGGGGAAGCCTGATATTTTCCCAGAAGTAGGAGAGTTCAAAATTGAAGTTGATGAGGCTCATCAACCACAAATTAATGATAAAAAACAGGATTTTGCTGAGAATCGAGATGAGCCAAAATTACCTGAAGAACTTGCACAGGGTCAAGTTGAAGAGGAACATGTTAACACCTTTAAATATGAGGCTGTTAGGACCAGTATGATGGAGGCAAGCCAGAGGAGAACTTGTAGGGAAGCTGAGAAAACAGGCAACACTAAGAGTGGTGGTGGCAGAGGTGAAGGTGAGGAGGCTGCTTATGAAGAAGATAAAGATGAAGCTGTTAATTTGAGTGGTAGAGAGGCTAGCATCGTCATTGACGAGGCTCATACTAATGGAACTAGCAATATCATTGCTGAATCTCAAGAATCCTGCCATGTTGAGTCAAGCAGCAAAGCGGAAGAACATCAGAAACCCGTCAAAGATTCTGAAGGGGATGTGCCCAAATCAAGTGGAGCAGTTTCTGCACTTGATGAGGACAAGATGGAAGAAGGATCATTCAGTCTGCTGGATGATGGAATTCTTAGAACTAACTTCTTGCATCGAAGTGCATCTGAAGAGATTTTCATGGAAAACAAACTGCACGATTCTTATGTAGGTTTTCCTTCTGAAACTAGAACAGAGGCTGTTGATGTCGTGGATGCGGATCCTAAAGAAAACCTGTCACAAGATGAGGATGTATCTGAAATAACTAGTGATATTAATGATGCTGCACAAGAATATGCTGCTGAAATTAATAGACAAGATATACCTCAGGTACTTGAATCCCATTTTAGAAAAGTAGAATTGGATTTCCCAGATGCAGAACAGGTGTTGGAACAAACTGTGGAGAGTGATGAAGGATCTATATCAGACTCGAGCTTTGAGAAGATTGATAAGTCGTCTGCTAAAAAATCTGAAGAATGTGCAGAAAATGTGAAGGGCACGACCTCAAACAAGGCAGAACTAAGCGATGACATGATTTCTGATGAAAGAAAAGGTGCCGAGGAACTAAGTGAAGGATTATACTCTCAGTTACATGACGAGCCCCAAGAAATGGAGATACCCTTGAAAACTGAGGAAGCTGTAGATACAGATGTGAAAGTAGAAAAGGATAAGGAAAATCTTGCCGGGACTTCATCTATGGAAGAGAGAGATGCGAAAGAAGGTATGCAAAACTTTGAGAGCAATGATCAACAGCAACGAATAGAAGCCATAAAGAGGGGAAGAGAGCGGGAAAAGGACAGGGTAGCTGTGGAAAGGGCAATTCGTGAAGCTCGTGAGAGAGCATTTGCTGAAGTTCGAGAAAGGGCTGAAAGAGCTGCTGTGGAGAGAGCAGCTACTGAAGTTCGACAAAGGGTTATGGCAGAGGCTCGGCAGAAGGTTGAGAAGCCTCCTGTGGTTAAGCAACCACTTGATAAGGCCTCCACAGAAGCTAAGGTTAAAGCTGAAAGAGCTGCAGTAGAAAGAGCCACAGCAGAGGCTCGTGAGCGTGCTCTAGAGAAAGCAAAGTCTCTAAAAACTTCTGAAGAGTTGAAAACACCGGCTGACAAACATTCTACTGAAAGGTTTTCTAGTTCTTCCAGAAATAGTGTACTGAAGCACAGCTTTTCTTCCTCAGTGAGTATCCATTGTCTTTTATTTCTTGCCTGAAATGAAATGTTTACTTGTGTTCCTCAAGCTGATGTCAAATTCTCCTGCAGGACCTGGAGACTGGAATGGATACTGAATCAGCACAAAGGCGTAAAGCAAGACTAGAGAGGCATCAGAGGATAATGGAGCGAGCAGTACGCCCTTCTCCATTTTATCTTTGTAGCTATAGCTAAGAGATTTTGTAACCTTTTAACCATTCAGCTGGTATTTTCAGGCAAAAGCACTTGCAGAGAAGAATATGCGGGATCTTCTTGCCCAGAAAGAGCAGGCTGAGAGAAATGTAACATCTATTACCACAAGTTTGAATTGATTGCCGGAGTAAAAGTTATATATTGTTTTGAAAAATTATTTTGTGTTGTTGACAAGGATCTTGTCTTATTGCAGAGACTTGCTGAATCTCTTGATGCTGATATTAAAAGATGGGCCTCAGGAAAGGAGGGAAACTTGCGTGCTCTTCTCTCAACTTTGCAATACGTATGTTTTGGCTCAATGATTACTTAGTACTTTTTATTTGCATGTCAATTCCCAGATCTAGATTTGGAACGTAAATAAGGTTGTCTTGGCTGGGAACAGTTAAATAATTCTTAGAGATGCAACTCATTGTTTGAACTTGCATAAGTAGACCTTAAATAACCCCCTACTAGAAGAAAAAGGAAAAAAAAATAAAAAATGGTCGAATTCCAAATTCTGAAGCTTGAGAAAGGATGCTCTCTCTCTCTCTCTCTCTCTCTCTCCCTCTCCATATCGTGAAGCCAAGTACTGTTTGATCAAATGAGCCAACCACTGTTTTGTATTGATTCATTGCCTATGCAGATCCTTGGGGCAGAAAGTGGTTGGCAGTCTATTTCCTTGACGGAGATCATTACAACTGCTGCTGTGAAGAAGGCCTACAGAAAAGCAACTCTTTGTGTACACCCTGACAAGTTGCAACAAAGAGGAGCTAGTGTTCAACAAAAATACATATGCGAAAAGGTTTTTGATCTTCTCAAGGTATGCTGTTCGTTTCCCTTGAAATTACATTTCTTCTCGCTGGTTTTTGGATTTGAGAACATGATACTCGTTCTTCCATGAGTCTTGCTCATTATATCTAACCTATGTTGCTCAATCTACCACTCAGGCGGCATGGAACAGGTTCAACTCGGACGAGAGATGATTAAGTAAGTAGTACTAGTGACTTTGTGCCCCTCTTTATTCATTTATTTTATTTTTTATTTATTTTTCTTTGGAGGGGTTTAGTTTCATGCTGTCAGTAGATAAGAGTTGGGAGAACTAAAAGTATATGGTGAGATAGCTTGATGTAATTTCATTACTTTGGATATGCAGAAAAAGAAATGAAATTATTAAGGTCTAAATAATCCCTTTTTCCCGAGTCTAAATAAATTTAATTTTATCTTGACTAAAAATGGATAAATAAGAGGACCGTAATTAACATGGGTATCTGTCAAGTTTCATATATTCACAATGCACAATGGTATATCTTGTATTATTTTGATGGATTCTATACAGACCTTGCTTGTAGTATAACTCATCCATGTTAGTTATTCCAATAAATTTCTGTAATTAGTGGATTTAATTAAATATGGCCTGCATACAATTAATTGAAATAAAAACAGGCCTCTCATTTTATTAATTAGAAACAAGTGTGAAATGTTCTCAATGGATTTAGTGTAAAAGAGTCGCAAGAAGCTAAAATCCCGTAATATTATAAATATATTTTATGTACACAAATTACCTTTATTTAAGTCTAGAATACTTTAAAGCAGTGACTAACAGTACACAAATTCTTTTACACTGAATAATAAAAAGAAACAAAGTTAAATAACAAAATTTAAAACTCGATCCATCAGATATCATTTGTTCCACCGCGCACCGTACCGTTGTTGAAGAAAGCTAGAAACATCAAAGAATATTGGCCACTCACCGTACCGTTGTTGAAGAAAGCTAGAAACATCAAAGAATATTGGCCACTGGCCAATGAGGCCTAACTCAAGTGGCAAAGCTGAGGCACTATATGTCTACAAAACTTTTCTTAGCGAGAGGTTTTGGGTTCAATTCCGTATGCGTGCGGTGTAGTTTATTTCCAACGTTATTTGGTGATGTAGTGATCCCACAAGGTCCCACCTATATGGTGGTGTGATGATTTATTTGATTATATATATATATATATATATATATATATATATATATACACCTCATTGTAATTCCCTAAAAAATAAAAAAAGTAAGTTTTCTCTCATATATATATAAATTTTCGGATGATATTTTATTCCATATATAATATGGGTTGCTAAATATGTTAATATTATTAGTAAAGTATTACGATATTACGTTACATATTCCCTCCATTTCAATTACATTGGCTTGTTTTCCCTCTTCGGATTTCTCAAATATATAGATTGTTTTTCATAAAAGGTAGCGTTTTTTTTAACTTATGTACTAATATACATTATTCAACTTTTTGATTGACTTTAATATTAATTCACCATCAAAGAATAAATATGGGCATATTGTGAAGTCTACTTATTAATTAAATATGTAAGAAGTTGGAAGGTTGGGTGATCACAAAGTTGATTTATAGTCTTAGAATCGATTTTGTGATCAAGTTAAAAAAAAAAATCTATTTTGTGATATGAAATCCCTTTATTTTTTTTTTCACCATTGTATTCTTTCCTCGACACTACTTGTTATTATAATTCTTTTGACATCAATTAATTAGTGAAAAAAAGGTATCAAAATTAAATATTAACTAATTTTCCCTTATATCGAGCACAAATGGTGCACAATTTTCCCTTATATAAACTAAAATTTCATATCATTTATTTGTCTAGGTTTAATTTACATGATTTTTTGAGTGAAAAAACAAAGATTCCAATAAATCATTGTAACATTCACTAAAAAATTGTCCAAACTATTCCAATTTTGGTTTTTTCATAGTTTTAATTATGTCAAATTATAGTTTGTGGCCCGATTATTAACACTTTTTAATTTATGGTCCGAACTTTTAATTTTGTTGAAATAAATTCTAAACTTTACGAAATTGTTTAAATGAGACCCGCACTTTATTTCCGGCATCGGAATGTTGACTCAGCTGACCAGTGGAGGTAACGTGGATAATTGAATGTTAGCTCTCACCACATAGTGGCTCAATATCGAGTCTAGAGGTAGCAACTCAAGTAGATTTGTAGTAAAAAGGGTCAACATAGTTCGCCAAATTTAAAGTCACCCCAAATCGAAACGACGATGTTTCTGCTGAACTGACATTTAATTATCCACGTCATCTCCACCGACCCGTGTCTGACAATTCCGGTTCCGGGTCGGAACCATGAATTATTTTTTTTTAAATTCAACAATAATTCAAATCGAGCAAGTACTTCGATGATCTGAAAACCAATTCAATTAATGGGGTTGGTTACAAATATTATCAAAACTACACAACTATTAATCTATTACATAAAAATCCCCACTTTCACTTATATAAGGAGTTTTGGAAGCTAATTTTCTTCTCAAAATCAATGTGGGATAAAGGAATATTTGGCTCTTAAAGGAACCCATCTCCATTTTTATTGATGATTTTCAAAGCTCTCTTTTCATTTTAAAATCAATATGGGAGAAAAGCATATTTGGCTCTATTGGGATTGTCCCACATCGATTTTGAGAAGAAAGATAGATGTGAAGATTATCTATTAAAATAGAGGTTGATTATTTTGATAGCCAAATTCTCTATCCCATATTGATTTAGAGATAAAAAATAATTTTGAAGATTATTATTGAATGAGGTGACCTAAATCACCTATATTATGAGTTCAACATAAAAAAAATTAAAAAAAAATTATATTGGAATTGTCGGTTCACGGTTACAAATATTTGAAATCGAAACCGGCCCGTCCTACACAAGGTTCCAAATTAGAACCAATCCATTGAATATTCAAATATTTGAAATTGTGAACCGGCCCATCCTACACAAGATTCCGGGTTGGAACTAATTTGGTGAATATTCAAAAACTGTTGACCACGATGTCGGTTCTGATTTTTGTGATCACATGTAGAAGTTAGTTAATCCTAAAAAAGGCATTATGATTTATGAGTGTGTGACCTTTTCAAAATTGATGGAGAGAAAATGGTCGTTGTTTGAATGATTATGAATTGATAATGTGCCGCACAAAAATAAAATAAAATAACAATGCTATTTATAATAGAGACATAGTAATAAAACACTAAAATATGATAAAAACAAGGAAATCATTGCAGAGATAAAACGACAATGTAAAGTTTAAAAAAAAAAAATCACTTTAAATTTTACTACTCCATTTTCTTGAAACACGAGAAACCACAAACACTGCGACATCTTTTGGCTGTCACACAGTTCAGACTTCAGAGTCACGGATGCAAAAAACCAAAATGCCGAAAATCATGAAGATGAAACGTTCTTCACAATAAACATAAAAACAGAAACTCCACAACAAAACAATTGTGTTAAAGTAAAAAAAAAAATGAAAAAGAATATTATCTTTATGATATTCTTGATTTTTTTCTCAAATTTGCATTTTGAGGTGAGAGCAGAATCAGATGGATTTATGAGAGTTGATAGAGAGCATTTCATGCTAAATGGGAACCCATTTTATGGAAATGGATTCAATGCATACTGGTTAATGTATGTGGCATCTGATCCTTCTCAGAGAAACAAAATCTCTTCTGCATTTCTAGAAGCTTCTAATCACAGCCTCTTGATTGCAAGAACTTGGGCTTTCAGAGATGGTGGCTACTCCCCTCTTCAGTACTCTCCAGGCTCTTACAATGAACAGATGTTTCAGGTCAGTCTAGAGAGAGAGAGAGAGAGAGATTGTTCCAAACAATTTGTTGAAGTGTAGTTTTTTATTGTTTTATTTATGCAGGGGTTAGATTATGTGATATATGAGGCTGGAAAGCACAAAATTAAGCTGATTTTGAGCCTAGTAAATAACTACAATGATTCTGGAGGAAAGCAGCAGTATGTGAACTGGGCAAGAAATGAAGGCCAAAATATATTTTCTGATGATGATTTCTTCACTAACTCAGTTGTCAAAGGCTACTACAAAAACCACATCAAAGTAAGATTTTAATCTTAGTCCATTATTTTTTTGGCAGAAATTGTTTTGACAAAGAATATATATAAACTTATGATTCATGTAGAAATTCTGAAATAAATTAATAATGGTGATTGTACTATAGGCTGTTCTAACAAGACAAAACAACATCACGGGCATTGCTTACAAGGATGACCCTACTATAATGGCATGGGAGCTTATGAATGAGCCAAGATGCCTCACTGATCCCTCCGGGAATACTGTTCAGGTCCGTCCATTCCCTCCGTTCCCGAATAAGTATTGTATTTTGCCAAAATGTGTATATCAAGATACTGATCAAAATGACTCCATATACCCCTATTAATTGCACGAGAAACTGAAAAGGTAATCTTTTTGTCTCAAGTCAAAGGGTAAACATGGAAATTTGACATAACTTTTACATAGAAATCTACGATATGACACTTATTCGGGGACAATTTGTTTTCCAAAATATGACACTTATTCGGGAAGGGAGGGAGTATATTTTAGTCTTAGTCTTGTATGTATATATGATGTCATTTTAGGCACCTAGATGATGCTATAATATTTTGCAACGGAGGAACCTGAACAGTTGATCAGTGGGGCATTCTAGTATTACTACTAGAATGCCTCACTAGTCTATATGTGTGGTTACTGTTACTGTTCAGGTTCGTCCGTTGCAAACTACTCATATTTTAGTCTTATTCTTGTGTATACTAATGATGTCATTTTACGGACCTAATAAGACGCTAATAGAAACACAAGAGATTGAACATGAGCAGAGGATGATGCATTTGAAAATTGTGCTAATTGGTAGTGTGTGTGTGTGTGTTAAGACAGGCATGGATAGAAGAGATGGCATCCTACTTGAAATCCATAGACAGCAAGCACTTGTTGGAAGCAGGGCTAGAAGGCTTCTACGGCCAATCCGACGGTCATAAGCAGAAGAACAATCCACATTTTCAAGTGGGAACAGATTTCTTGAGAAACAATCAGATTGAAGAGATAGACTTCGCGACTGTGCACTCATATCCAGACCAATGGTATAACAACTGTGTTAGTTACTTTCATGGCTGAGTTAAACTCGAATGTAGATAAGATTCTGATGGTGTTGAACGAGCAGGTTGAGTAGCCAGAGCGACGAGGAGCAGCTTCTGTTCTTGGATGAATGGCTCAACAGCCACATCAAGGATGCACAGACAATAATCCAGAAGCCACTATTGTTTGCAGAGTTTGGGAAGTCGTCAAAGGATCCGAGGTACAGCACTATTGAGAGAGACGAGGTGATGGCTGCAGTGTACGCAGCCATCTACTCGTCTGCAAGAAGAGGAGGGGTGGCTGCAGGTGGCTTGTTTTGGCAACTTCTGAGTGAAGGGATGGATAATCTTCGTGATGGCTACGAGATCGTGTTCAGCCAAAGCCCCTCCACGGCGACTCTCATTGAAGAGGAGTCTAAGAAGCTCAACCAGGTTAGGATGATGTACAAGAACCATATTTTTAGCAATGGATGAGATTATGAATTTCACCACCATTAGTAGTAATGTAGTATGTTAGATGATCTTGGAATTTGGCAAGAATGCTTTAGCTTGATATATTGGTAATGAACAATTTGATATTTAGTTTGACAAAGCATTCTTCAATTTGAAATTTCTTTTCCCACCATGAGTTTAGAGTGTGTATATATACAAAAATAGATGCGAGTAAAGAGGAAAACATGCATGTTTATTTGCTATCACTACATTTCTTCTAATCTTGCATTCTTGTAGAATGTGAAATTTCTCAATATGAAGCACAAAGAAGAATTAGTGCCAAGAGAATAGTGGAGAAAATCCACATATAGAAATGAATTTTTATTAAAAATTAAAATATAAATAATAATAATATTTTTTTAATTAAAATAAAATTATAAATAATAAAAAAAATCTGATTTCAACCGATTTGATTCGAATTTAGGTCTAGAATTTTGAATTTTTTCGATTCAGTTCATATTTGTTTTGATAAAATTCGAATTTTCAGATAGATTCGGTGTAAGCAAAAAACCGAATTGAAATCCGAATACACGCCTCTAATCATTTGATTGTAAAAAATTTAAAATTTGTACTTTTTACCCTCCCTTAAAATATAAAAACTACAGTATATCTGGAATATTTTGACAACCATCATCCTCTTTCATGAAAGTTCTATGCAAAAAATATTTAAAGAAACAGCACCCATGTAAGAAAATCACTACTGTTAATAAGAAAGATAATACTAATTTAGGAATTCAACTAGCAAACTAAGTTATTAGTCGTATTAAACCTAGCTAATGCCAAAAGCTCATGTTTTTTTTACCATTATTTCTAATGATTCTACAGTTACAAACAAAGATAGAGTTGTAATTTACACACCAAAAACTAGTGTCTCAACATTATTGGATTCCTCCAAAACAAGAGGTTATTTGTTTCATATAACAGTTCCATCTTTAATGGTTGCATTCTTCAATACTACTGTGATCCCAGATCTGATGTAGAAACCTTCGTCCGGCCTGTCTGCTTCTTCGACACCCTGACAAATCAACGCGATCCAAAATCACAAGATCCTGCCATGAGTTACGAAAGATGACAACAACGAGGAAACTTACATCTTTGTTTGCGATGATCACATCACTTCCGATCTTGGCATTCTTGTCGATTATGCAGTTACTTCAATAAAAGCACAAATAGAAATGAATGTACCATCCACATTGTAAACAAAAGGAAGATTTACATAAGATGTTGAAAAGTTATATGTCAGACCAAAATCAAGAGCAAACAATGATACGAGGATTTCATTTCAAGACGAGTTCCTAAACTATACGTGTAAAGCACGACGAACACACTCCAATTTGATGTACCTGATTTTGGTATTATGTCCAACACCAACTGGAACCTTTCCTCGTGCCAAAGCAGATGCGATTTCAGATTCTGTTTGATAATAGTCCGCGCCCATCATCATCGTATCCTAATTGAGTCGAAGATGTAGGTTCAGAATCATTTCATAAGACACTAAAGATGACATTTTTAACACAGGTATTATATATATAGTATATATGTATATATGCACTTCACCTTGAGTTCAACACCGTTGTCTAGGCGCGATCTGATACCAACAATAGAGTGCTCAACACTACATTCCCCCAGAAAGCAACCATGGGAAATTATTGCATCCACTATCTGAAACAACCATATTCATGAGATATTGGAACGCGAAATTTAAGCACTATGATCGAAGATTACCAGCATACCCTGCATTTTTCAACTTTCGAAGGCGGCAAGAATCTTGGAGATGTGTAGAAAGGGGTCTTTGGGTCATTGAAATCAAACTTTGGAGGCTGAAAAGAGAACATGAGCCACATTCAGATTCAGCTTGCAATTCTAGATAGGTCAGCTAGAATAGTAACATTCGATAATAGTATTTACTTCTTTTCACAATAACTCTCATGTCTTGTCAAGAAAAACCATGAGCATCTTCAAAATAAAACAATGATTACTTTGGCTAGTGTATGAGAGTTCTTTGTCTCATAAATCCCAGATGCAAATAAAAAAAAAAAGAGTTTATGAGATTTAAATTCTGAGTAAAGTACAGTAGAGAATCGACCTGCTCCGTGAGGGCCAAGTTGGCATCAAATAATGACTTTATGGTTCCGATGTCCTCCCAGTAGTCATTGAACAAATATGCCTGTTACGAGGATTCATCGAGACACTCAGAATAGAGGACAAATACAGAAATCTCACAACAGAAGTTCCTAATCAGAATCTCACCTGCACTTTGTGATCCTTCACGGCTGCAGGAATGATCTCGGAACCAAAGTCATTGCATGATGGATAAGTCCATTTCAGAAGCTGTAGCAGAACGTCAGTCTTGAACACGTACACACCCATTGATGCAATGTAAGGAAATTTTGCTGCTTCTTGATGAGAAAGTCCCAGAACAGAGGTATCAACTTGCTGCAGGACATCATCAGAAAATGTGAATTCGAAGATTAAGAAAAGTAAATATGAATACAGAATCTTCTAAAGCCAAGTCACAAATGTCATATTGTACACGAAACGAAGAATATTAGGAGACTGGTTACCATTGCTTTGAGATCAGAGCCCTTTGGTTTCTCCGCAAACTGAATGATCCGGCCCGTTTGATCAATTTTCATCAGTCCATAATCTGAGGCTCGGCTGAGTTACATGGGAAAGAACCGAGCAAGCTAATTAAGCCATCATGAATATTAAACAAACTTTATTCTGCAACAGTTCTATATGTATGAGCTCATTTGTTGAACTTCAATCTAACAGTTCCGTTTGTCAGAGCAGAAATTAGAAGATGCTATGCAAAAGCTATGAGTTTAACATAGGTAATAAATTAATCATTTTACTCTGCATAATCATAGTGAAAATAAGAGACACGAGAAATACATATGATTAGTTTCTTGAACACAGATTAAGTGCTGAAGTTAATTCATAATAGTAAAGATCATCGTGAAATAACACAGACCATGTTTGGTACAATAATGAGAACACAACACCAATCGAATATGTATGGCCCCTGAGCAACCCTATTTAGTCATAAGCATGATTAATTCCATGAAGTTGATAAAAGTTGAGAAGGTGAATCAAATACATACCTATCATCCATGGGTACACACGAAACCGTAATGTCTGCATTTGTATCTATGTGTTTCTGCAAGCATGTTCTCAGTCAATAACCAAGTATCAAAAATATTTATACATATGGATAATAAGCAGCAAGATTACCTGAACAAAGTCCATATAGTCCATTCTGTAAAGATGGTCACCCGACAAAATTACTATGTGCTGAACATTTTTATTTTTGGCAGCCTATAAACACAGAGAGAATTTACCAAATTAGTCCTGCAAAAATGATTTAAAAAGAAAATTTTGAACCACTCACATCGAAAACCCAAATGAATTGTCGAACTGCATCTGCTGTTCCTTGGAACCATCTCTTTCCTGTTTCTCCTGATGTTTGAGTGGCAGCAAGAACCTATATCATTTATATACTAGCTTTTAAGAAAGATTGAAGCTCTTACGTAGAAGAACAAGGTGGCTGATCCATATTGACATTTTTCACTAATAGTAACTAAAAACATCTAAGAAATTCAAATATCATATCAAATCAAGAACTATAGGTTATAGCCAGTACTAATCTCACCTCGACGAAACCATCTCCGAAATTCACACCATTTCCAAAGTTGTAGGTCCGAGCAAGGTGTCTATTGAGGGAGAAAGAATTGAACTGAGTCAAAATGAATATCTTTCTTATCCCACTATTGATGCAGTTGCTCATGGGGACATCAATGAGCCTATAACAGCCACCAATCGGAACCTGCACACGTACAAACATCAATCTCCACACATCCACAGCAGCCTACATATTCTACACACAAGATTCTCTATTTAAAACTGCGTTCAACTCCCATTATCACCCGCACACGCCATGTGCATTTGATTATATACGTTGATTAACATCAGAATATGGAATAGAACACATTTGCAGTAGAGAAATTCGACTGTATCTATAGTTTCTTGAAATAAAACATAGCAGCTACAACACGAATGCATTACACAACAAAGAATTACTCACAATATAACATCATTCAATACATAACAGCTACAACAAGAATGCATTTCACACCAAAGAATTTTTCACAATATAATTCTAACAAAATTCTTGTCTTACTGCAGGTTTAGCTCTTCTGCTAGTGAGAGGAAAGAGGCGAGTGCCGGCGCCTCCGCCCAAGATTATCGAAGCAACTGCTGCTGGATTTGCAGTTGAACTCTCCTCAGGAAATGGTTTAGACTGAAGTGCCTGAAATTCATTACTCAAAATCATGTCTCATTTCAATTGAGGCTCAAAAACAAATTACTCCTAAAATGGAATTAATCAAACTCACAGCCATTTCTTTGTTGATATCACGTGTTAGAACAGAGTAAGCAACTCCAGGCTTCAAATTTCTCCTCCCCTTTTCACCCAAATTCTTCCAAAATCGTGATCCACAACCATTTTCTCTCGAACTCCTAATTCTCTCTCCAAAAAACCCATTTTCTCGCTTGCTGGGTGGCAGCACATTAGCTTTAATGGCGACACAACATGAATCCATTTTGTGCGTATGATGTGAAATGATACACCAAATGATCTGCAAAAAGAAGTGGAAAAACCCAATGATTATAAGATCGTTAATAACTATAAAAATTCAAAAAGGAAGGCTACTTTTTGCTAAAAGATCCCATGTTCGAAAATCTTGAAAAAAAAAAGGGGGGGAGAGAGAAAAAAGTTACTACCTTTCGCCACCCAAAATTCACTAAAAACCCAATAACGCCATTTTTAACAAGAATCAACAGCAACCAAAAAAAACAAACCAAAAAATGAAGTTATGAGTCAAAAATATCAGCAACCAAGACTGAAACGAAAACTGTAAAAGTTTTGATGCACGTGACGACGAAGAACAATAATTTTGAAAGTGGGTATAGCAAATGAGCAAGTGGAGAAAAGTTGAGTTAGTTCGGTCTGTGATGATCTAACAACAATTTCCCGAAATTAGTGTAGTCGTCGAGTTCGGACCGCGAAAACCACGACTCTAAATATAGAAAAATGTGGAAATCTTGTTTTTATAAAAGGTCTTGTTAACGTTTGGTAAATTTTAGAAAGTGGGTAGGTTCCACCATTTTTGAAAAATTAATTGTTTTTTTATATGAAAATAAGACAAGTTCAGTGGGACGAAGAGAGTACTAGTGTTTTAACTCATTTAATAATACATTCTTATTTAATTTTTTGATTGACTCATGAAAAAATACATAATCAGAATAAATATAGGCATATTAGAAACTTTACTATTTAATTTACTTTTTCAATAATTTTCTTAATCCTTGTAAAAATTTCAATGATCACCATATATAAATGGAATGATGAGATATTTTTTAAAAACTACTCCCTCCTTCCCAATAGTAAGGTCTCACTTGCTTTGGGCACGGTTATTAAAAAATAGAGTAAAAGGAGAAAAAATGGTAGGTCCTACAGCTTTTGAAGAGTTAATTATTTCCATTTTTGGAATGAGACCTTGCTATTGGGATAGACAAAAAAGGAAAACGAGACCTTGCTATTGGGACGGATGGAGTATATATTAATGTCTTTTATAATGTAAAACAAGAATAACTAGTAAAATATCTTTTTATTTAATTGTAGTACTATATTTCTAACAACTAAAGATAGTAAATATCTTGTTTATTTTATTCTGTAACTGACAGTTGGACTCAGATTTATGCTCCCAAATTTGTTTGGGAATTTAAGATTTTGAGATCCACGTACTCTCTTAATATTTTATTAGTCACAAGATTTGCTCACGAAGTTATTGTAGAATATGATCAAATATTCATAATCATCCCTACATTTGTGGGCATATATTGTATAAATATAAAATACTCTCTCCGTCCCACTGAACATGTCTTGTTACTGAGTGTTCGGTACGAGTATTAAGGAGAAATGTTAAAGTTAGAAAGTGGGTAGATTCCACCACTTTTAAAGAGTTAATTGTTTCCTTATATAGAAACAAGATAAGTTCAGTGGAACATCCCAAAAAGAAAAAGAAGACAAATTCAATAGGACGGAAGGAGTACAAGGTATCTGTAGTGTAAATTGTAAAAGTTGATAATTTGTTTCATAACCAAAAGAATATCTTAGACATGTGATTGATCTAATATATACTATTACCTTAATTTCACTTTTACATCAAAGTATGCATTTTATTTTATTTTTTTGGAAGAAACATTACAAGAAATTTTAAAGATCGCGTGACGGTGGACTTAAACCCGACAAATTAGTATCCGACAAATTTATTTTGTTTTCAAATCTAGGCTGTTGGGAAAATTAATAAAGTTTTGATTGGATACCAAAACCTAGCTAACCCCAACCGAGTAGATGATCGCACAAGCCTAAACGTTTTTCAGCTCACCTATTTGAGCTTATAGAGTTTCTTAGTTTACAGGTAAAATCGCTGAAGACAGCAGAAGATACAGCTAAGCAGACAGCTTAAGAACTCAGCAGAGCAGACTCAGCAGAGCAAGACCAAACAGAGTCAAAGATCCTGCAGTATCAAGACCCAGCTCAGTGACAGAAACCCAACTCAGTGTCGAAAATCCAGCTCAGTGTAAAAGACCCAGCTTAGTGTCGATAACACAGCTCAGGTCTAAAACACAGCTCAGGATAATGACACAGCTCAGGATAATGACACAGCTCAGGTTAATGATGCAGCACAGGTCTAAGACACAGCTTAGAGTCAAGACACAGCAGAGTCCAAAGCGCTGAAGATACAGCAGAGACGCTTAGCAGCTCGAAGACGAAGACCACTTCAAAGACAAGATCCCGATGTCAGAAGATCTTATCTGACGCAGTCGGATCAGAGAAGAACTAGCCTCTGCAGATGCAGACCTACTTCGTAGGTTAAAGGCCAAAAGTCAATGAGAGTAGGTAAGATTCAAACGGCTCTCTTCCAACGGCTAGTTTGAATCTCCACCTATATATATCTCCTCACCATTGAAGAAAGGTGCGGACTGGCGAGACGACTGAAGAAATAAAAGAGCAAAAAAAAAAAAATGAACAACGATCTTCAAAGCCATATCTTTCAAGAACACCCAGCCAGTCAACTGTGTTCTTAGTTATTCACATATTCAGTCATAGGCAGAATAGATCAGAATATAAATATCTTAAGCCTAGTTTGAACAAGTTCATCATACTCCTTGTTCTTCATTGTAAGAACTCGTTCACAGTTGGAAAACCCATACCCAAACCCAAACCCAGAAAGGTTAGGTAAAGGTACGCTTGCTCGAAGCGTGTAATTCGAGTGGTTAGGTTCTTCGGTGCACAGAGCGAAGGTGTAGGCTTGACGATTGCCCATGGCTGTTGGAACACAGTTCGGGTTAGAGTTGTGAAGTTGCTTGGTACTTGGAAACCAAGTGGTAGTAAATTACCAGTGAACTTGGTCGTGGACGTAGGAGGCGTTACTCCGAACCACGTTAAAAATGCTCTGTTATTTATCGCTTTGTTTTATGCATGTTACTAACCCTCATGAGCATACATTTCAAGCTGCATAAACTGACTAACGGAAAAGTGAAACAAGAGTTTTGCAATATATTTGAAGCAACAGATGGACTTTCCAAATCCACCACATTCCGCACACACACACAGCCAGCTGTGTCGATCAAGCTGCCATCCAGCTGGATCGAACACAGCCAGCTCTCTGAAAAGAGTTTTAACTTGGAAAAGTTTTAAAACCTTGGTGTATTCACCCCCCTCTACACCAAGGTATCCGTCTTGGGACCAACAATTGGTATCAGAGCAGTGGTTCAAAAGATCAATGTATCTGTCAAGTCAGCATTTCATTGCTGATAAGTGGTCACCTGAACAGATCATTCAAAGCTTCAAAATTTTTTAATCATTATATTGCATACTGTCGTGAAATCTCCTTGTGCATGAATCTCTCAATAGAGGAGCTCTTGAGAAATCATGAATCTAGACATTTGTCCGAGATGCGAATGTTATAGGAATTATCTCCATGACTTGGGGGTACGAAGAACAAGATATCAAAATATCTTGGAGCACTGGAGAGAGGAATTTCACTCAGCAGCAAATGTTGGGAAAATTAATAGAGTTTTGAAGTGATACCAAAACCCAGCTGACCCCAACCGAGTAGATGTTTGCACAAGCCCAAGTGTTTTCCAGCTCACCTGTTTGAGCTTATAGATTTTCTATGTTTACATGTGGTCGCTGAAGACAGCAGAAGACCCAGCTGAGTACACAGCAGGGTAAGCCAAGTCGAAGTGATAAGTAACGTTATCCAGATCCAAGACGATAAAGTTCTTCCAGACACAGCTGTAGGAAAGACCCAGCTCGTGTGACAACTCAGCTCAGCGTCAAGACCCAGCAGAGTTCAAGACTCAGCTCAGCGTCAATGATCCAGCAGAGTTCAAGACAGCTCAGAGTCACCAACACAGCAGAGTCGAAGTGAACTTTAGATAAAGTCAGATCTGATCTGGACCATCAGGAACTCGACACCTCAGCACCTAGAAGTCAAACCTAGGATTGCTTTACGAGGAAATCAAGGAAGAGGACAAGTCAATCCTGTCAGAAGTTAGGTAAAGATTCAGAACGGCTCTTTCCAACGGCTAGTTCTAATCTCTCCCTATATATAGGAGTCTTCTTCATCATCAGAAAGAGAGGAGTGACGAGAGAATATATTCAAGAGAGATCAACATACTTCATTGAAGGAAGACTAACCAAAGATCAAGAGATCTCTCAGAAAAGCTTCAAAGATCCAGCAGCCTTCATACTTATGAGTGATTATTTATTCAGACTGCTGAAGCTCTCTCCCACAAGTACCTAGGCATATAATCCTTCCCATCTTAAGCCTAGTTTGAACGAGTTCATCATACTCAAAGTTCTTCATTGTAAGAACTCGTTCATAGTTGGAAAACCCCTCAAACCCAAACCCAGAAAAGGTTAGGTAAAGGTACGCTTGCTCGAAGCGCGTAATTCGAGTGTTGGTTCTGTAGTACCCGTAAACTACAGGTTAGGCTTCAGCTGTGCCCGTAAACAGTCTGGTCACGTTTCGATACAGTACGCGTAAACTTGTATCCAGCTTGAGGAACTAAGCTGCAACGCTTGCTGACTGCGCGAAAAGTCAGTGGTATCCTTAGTGGATTACCAGAGGTTTCTGGTCGTGGACGTAGGAGTAGTTTCTCCGAACCACGTTAAGTTGCTGTGTTCTTTCATGTTTATTTATGCATCCAGCTAACCCTTCATAAGCATTATTTCAAGCTGCATAAACTGATTAACTGAAAAGAGAAACTAAGCTTTGCAATATATTTGAAACAACAGACGGACTTTCCAAAATCCCACCACATTCCGCACACAGCCAGCTGTGTCGATCAAGCTGCCTTCCAGCTGGATCGAACACAGCCAGCTCACTCAAAAGAGTTTTAATTGGAAAAGTTTTTAAACCTTGGTGTATTCCCCCCCCTCTACACCAAGGTATCCGTCTTGGGACCATCAATTGGTATCAGAACAGTGGTTCAAAAGATCACTGCATCTGTCAAGTCAGCTTCTTTGCTGATAGTGGTCACCTGAACAGATCCTTCAAAGTTTCAAATTTTTTTTTAAATATCATTATATTGCATACTGTCATGGAATCTTCCTTGTGCAGGAATCTTCCGACGTTCTCTGTCGATAATTATCAGATCTGGAAGTTCCGACTCAAAAGCTTTCTGAGTGCGCATCACGACATGATGTGGGATGTTATCACTGACGGACCCATCATCATCATGAAGTCAGAAAGACAAGCAGAAACCACACTGAGCCGAACCGCATCTCCGTCAAGTTGTGAAGCCCAAAAGGGAGTACTCTCCAGAAGAAAGAAAACAAGCTGGTTTGGACAGCTACGCTCGCAACGTCATCTCCTCAACGGTGACGAACGCTTATCTCAGCAAGATCATCAACTGCGAGACAGCTAAGGGGATGTGGGACACTCTAGCCAAGCTGTGTGAAGGCTCAGAGGAAATTCAAGAGAACAAATTCTCAGTTGCATATCAGAAATTCGACAATTTCAAGCAACTCCCCTATGAGTCCATCGATCAAATGGAGCTCAGATTCTCCAACCTCGTCATCGAGATCGAGACGATCCGAACTGGAAAATATACAGTTCGAGACAAGAACTTGAAAGTTCTTTCAGCTCTCTCCTCAGAATGGTGTACACACAAAGTGGTTCACCAAAGCAGAACTGATCTTGGCAGCATGGAGATGGAAAAATTGTTTTCCATCTTGAAGGCCAACGAATTTGATCTGGGGATCACAAGCAGAGATTCATCCAGCCGAATGAATGAAGCAGAGCTGAAGATCAAGCCGAGAAAAGAAGCTCAATCAGCTCAGCTTGGAAGGACCAACAAAGAGCTCAGATTTATGAGCAAAGAAGATTTGAACGAAGAAGTTGCCCTGCTTGTACGAAGCATTAATCAGCTGGAACAAAGCAAGGAAAAGTACAAGAATATCGTGAAGGTTCATCACGACAAGCAACTCTACCCAAAGAGCAACCCAGCTGAGTCATCCTCCCGGAGAGAAGATAAAATGATCGAATCGAGCGAAATGGATGATGATCAAATCTCCTTCTCCGACTCAGATGAGGATGATTGCTCTGATTAAGATGTCTGAAACATCTTATTGAAATCAACCAAATGAAGAAACCCAAATTGGACGGACTTGTGAAATAAAGACAATTGGATACAAAATCGAAGAATCACCGATACATACATTGTAGTACATTGGTCTCAAAAGAAGATTAGAGTAGCAGCAGATGAATCAGCTGGATTTGGGACAGCTGACCTTAACAAATGAGTGAGCCAATGATGAGAAAATCCGCTCAAAGGAAGTAGGATGCAGCTGAAGAAAAAGCCACCTACTGACAAATCAAGGGGGAATTCTACATAGCTGGAAAGATTTAGTAAAATCAAGTAGAATACCCAGCAGGATGCTCTCTCCAAAATAAACTCAGCTGGAGTCACCAGCTGAAGGAAAACCTCATCCAGCAGGAAAAACAAGATGATCCTCTAACCCAGCTGACGACATGAAAGCATCCAAGAGATATCTCAACATCTGAAAGAATCCTTTGTTGGGAAAAGTCACACAAAAGCACAACATGCTGAAATCTAATTCAAGATGATGTGTGGATCACTTGGACCGCTCAATCCGGATGAAGAAAAATCATCCAAATGAGGAACAAACTCAAATTGATCCCAAAGCTCGCCCGAAGGATTTCAGCCAAAAAGGGAATCAAGCTCACTGACATCAACAAGAGCTAAAGGGAACTCAGCTGACTAAAATTCAAGCAAAATCTTCAAATACTCAGCTGAGGAAAACTGTCAATCAAACAAAGGAGAAGACCGCATTGATATCAGCTGGATACTGTGTCCAAGCTGACCGGTCTGCATCTCATGCAATAAATGCTCTGAGGAATATGCTATATAAAGTCCAATTATTTTGAATTCATATGTTAAGCGGACAGACATTCCTTAGTTAAATTGTTTGATAAGTTTCCTTTCCCATCGCATTAATTATAAAGTCTCATAGATAGCATCGTAGCACGGCAGGATCGAGGCAGAACGTCAAACGTTTGAAATACCTCACGCGCGGTTGTAATACACTCGCCGAAAGCACGTCAGCAAAACGTGATGAGTGAATCTCTCCCAGCCGTTGATCAGAATTTCAACTGATTCAATCTCAACCGTTGATCCTATATGGCAGTTGATATATATGGAAAAGATACGCAGATTCTTTCATCCTTCATCTTTATCTCTGCAAATTTCAAAGATTCAAAATCTTCATCTATTCTCTGCAAGTTCTTCGCACAATCAAATTCTCCAAGTTGCAGAAATGGCGCCCAAGAAATCAACCGCAGTGGATGAACCGCCTTTGAAGCTCTAATGACTAAGCTATCATTTGAGAGTATTCTGTCAACCTCCAACCTCCATATTTCAGAGTTAAAAGAGATGGTGGATCTAGTTGCAGACTCCGGTCTCCTGCTGTGGGCAACCTCCATGCCCAAGCTTTTGCTAAAGAGAGATGCCGCACTGTTCTACCTCAACATTATTGACGAAGACGGCTTCTACTCATCTTCATTTGACATGAGTGTCAAAGGCGAAGACGGAAAGTATGATACAGCTACCGTCACCATAAAACTCAATAAGATGCTACGAAAGGTGTTCAACCTACCTAGAGAAGGAGGATTCATCCCAGATGATTACAGCCGTGAAGAAGTGGATGAATTCCTCAGCAGAGAGATGCTTATCTCCCCAGAGCCGTACAGAGCAAGCATGTTAAAGCTCCTGCTCAAGCCAAAGTACAGGCTGCTGCTGGATATTACACAAAAATGCATCTTAGGGATAGCTGGATCTCAAGGAGAGATCAGCATTCCAAAACTCAAGCCGATGATTGCCGTGATCAAAGGCGCAAACGTCAACTGGTTTGATTTCCTACTCAACCGACTGGTCAATGAGTCAGAGAAAATAAAGTTCAACTCCACCAGAACGACGTTTTCAGCTTCAGAGCCACTGTATCTCTGCTCCAAAATTTCTTTCTTAATAGAGCAAGCAGTGAAAGGGCACACAGTAAAGTGGGCTGATTCGAACCGTTTCCGTAAACGAAGATTCTTTTCCAAAGAATAAATCAAATCAATGATCTTCTCAAGGTTGTACCGTGAGTAAAGGCAAGAAGAATGAACAACGTAGGCGAAGTTCCAAATTCGAGAAGAAACAAAGAAAGAGAAGACAATGACCCTAAACCAAATTCTGAGGTCCAAATTCGAGAAGAAAAAGAAATAATTGTCATTCCAAGTCAAGCTATGGTGATTCTCTCCCACAAACAAGCAGTCGGCCTTCGATCAATACGGATCAAACATCCCGGCCGAGATGGGATTGAATGACGGATTGTCATCCAAATTTCGCAGGACGAGCCGGATAATCCAAGAAGCTCACCCCGCCCCTCACCTCCTCTCAGCCTCTCCGCCGAAACAGCCTTCCCTCCACCCACCTCTCCATCCAAAGAGCCATCTCCCGCAAGAGAGCAGAAGATATTCAACTGGCCGAAGCTCCTTCACAACCTACTCGACACCCATGCTGAACCCTCTTCCACGAATCCCAGCTCACCCCCAAAACAGCCATCACCCAAAGCTCAAATTCCCACGCAGTTGGCTGATACTTCTTCACAGCCAATTGTGAACCCTTTTGAACCTGCTCCTCAAAACACCTCAGAATCAGAAGAGAGTGATTCTACTACCTCTCCTTCTCTCAACTCTACTGGCTCAGCCTTTATGGAAGCCATGTACGAGGACTTGCGCATTGCAGGGATCAAGAGTGTTCTAACTCGCATCCACCCCGGCGCACCTGCCCATTGCCCTCGTCAAAGTTGGAGATCTCAAGTTCTATCTGGGTACCAAGATGGCAACTTGGTACCAGAATGAGCAGCTGATAGAGACTTTCTCCTTTGAGAAACTGAAGACTGATGAAGCACGCCTCCAGCACACTTTTGGCTTTGGAAGTCTGGAGGATGCATATTTGCATCAAGATGATCTCATCAGAGGAATAATTGAAGTGTCTCAAGAAGATCCTGCAAGCCGCACCCAACAAGTCTCGGGAATCACCGACAAGCTTCTTATAGCAATGGGATGGGAGACACATTCCTGAGCCGACAATTCTAAAGAAGTCTCACTCGAGAGTACCAAGGAAGGCGTACCCGTTGAAACAATGAGGTAATGATCATTGAAGAACCACCGTTGCATCAACCGAACCGTATAAGCTCGCCTACGAGTCCAATTGCCGATGACACTCGCTCACCGGTCGAGATCGAGGCAAGAAACCCACCAAGCCGAATCCGGAACCCGCACGGATCATGTTGAGCTCTCCGATGCAATGAAGGACGAGATTGCCAAACAAGTCGAGGAAATCCTTTTCAGATAGACTCAAATCAAATGTGGATACCCTTCGCGCATCACAAATATAGAGTCGCAAGTCCAGAAAGCAATGGACCGTCCATTGACGACGTTCACGCATTCGCTCTCAATCTGCAGAAAGCACCACAGAGATCTCAAACAATCTCTTGTTTCTCAACAAATTGATCACCAATTCTTCTAGAGAAGAGAGTCCCCGAGATCATCTCAAACCTTCAAGCTCCACCGGTTGACGACATTGCAAATATTTCAAGCCACCGGAAGCTCTCAAAAGATCACTCTCTCCAACAGCTCGACATCCGCCAACTCTTCAACTTATATAAAGATCCGGATGCTCGCCCGTAGCCGGAAGAAGAAGAATGCCCAAGCCGAATCTCGTCACAACGACAACTCGCCAAGATCGCCGATGTTGAAGGTATTCTCTCCAAGCTCGCCGCAAGAATAGCTTGCCAACCTCTCTACCTCCCTTGTTGATAATGCCAAAAAGGAAGATCGTAATGAAGCCGGAAAAACAAGTGAGAGGGAAGCTGC
Source organism: Agastache rugosa (assembly GCA_031470985.1). NCBI lineage: Eukaryota > Viridiplantae > Streptophyta > Magnoliopsida > Lamiales > Lamiaceae > Agastache > Agastache rugosa. Next base: position 33,441,336 of record CM062605.1, read on the forward strand.
AGCTAAGGGGAACTCGTGCAAAGAATACAGAGAGGAATCGACGATTTTGCAAAAGAGCCGGATGAAGAAGAGACAGAGCTAATCGCTCCACCAAAGCCGTCACAAAGAGACATGGAGAGAGAAAATGGTTGCTCTTGCCAAAGCATGTGGACACAAGCCCGAAGAATACAAAGACTATCACCGGGCCGTGTAACTTCCACAACGAGCAAAGAAAAGAAATGCAAGAGCCGGATAAGATTGTTAAAAAGAAAGCCGAAGCTCTCAAGCCCGCCGAGAAAAAGCGAGAAGAAAAGGCGCAGCCACAGACAAGCCAAGAAGAAACAAATCCAAGGGAAATTCTCACTGATAAGAAGAACCCGTACGATATCAATGAAAAACCGGAAAGATGCAAATCGAATTCATCAAAGAATTCTACTACTTGAATCAGTTCAAAGGCATGGATCCGTGCGCTTTCCAGACTATTTCCTCGAGCTTCATGAGACAGATCCAATGATGGCAAGGTCAATCGCCCTCTATGCCAAGAGCAACAACATCCACTCGAAGGCTCCAAAAGTCAAACAACCTAAAGCCTCCATTTCTAAATTTGAACAAACCTTCCCGACAAGGCCCAAATTATCAAAGAAATTAATCACCGGGTCGTGAAAGAGGAATTTCAAAGTCGAAGAATCAAGTTGAATGGAAGGAGCTAGAAGAGTTCATCTTCAATAGATATGGTCTAAAGACTGACCATCAAATTGATGAACAAAGAAAGCAACAGCCGAAGACCAACCTAATCGGGAATTTTTATTTTGAACTTTTGTATTTAGATAATTGTAAAAATTCTTCCTATTAATGAAAAGTTCATTTTATCAAAATCAACTCCGAAGACAATCTCTCTTTGTCCAGGCTCGAATATGTTAACTGGCCGTGAATGTTTAATTCGTTGAATCCCCGTTTCCGTTAAGGGGGAAGCAATTTTGTTTTTCCAACTTGGGGTTTTGGCATCATCAAAAAGTAAATTGTTGGGAAAATTAATAGAGTTTTGAAGTGATACCAAAACCCACCGACCCCAACCGAGTAGATGTTTGCACAAGCCCAAGTGTTTTCCGGCCACCCGTTTCGAGCTTATAGATTTTCTATGTTTACAGTGGTCGCCGAAGACAAGAAGAAGACTCCAAATGAGTACACAAGCAGGTAAGCCAAGTCGAAGTGATAAGTAACGTTATCCAGATCCAAGACGATAAAGTTCTTCCAGACACAGCTGTAGGAAAGACCCACTGTGTGACAACTCAACGTCAAGACCCAGCAGAAGTTCAAGACTCACTCGCCGTCAATGATCCAACAGAGTTCAAGACATTTCGTAGTCACCAACACAAACAGAGTCGAAGTGAACTTTAGATAAAGTCGATCTGATCCGGACCATCGTGAACTCGACACCTCAAGACCTAGAAGTCAAACCTAGGATTGCTTTACGAGGAAATCAAGGAAGAGGACAAGTCAATCCTGTCAGAAGTTAGGTAAAGATTCAGAACGGCTCTTTCCAACGGCTAGTTCTAATCTCTCCCTATATATAGGAGTCTTCTTCATCATCAGAAAGAGAGGAGTGACGAGAGAATATATTCAAGAGAGATCAACATACTTCATTGAAGGAAGACTAACCAAAGATCAAGAGATCTCTCAGAAAAGCTTCAAAGATCCAAAGCCCTTCATACTTATGAGTTGATTATTTATTCAGACTGCTGAAGCTCTCTCCCACAAGTACCTAGGCATATAATCCTTCCCATCTTAAGCCTAGTTTGAACGAGTTCATCATACTCAAAGTTCTTCATTGTAAGAACTCGTTCATAGTTGGAAAACCCCCCAAACCCAAACCTGCAGCGTTAGGTAAAGGCACGCTTGCTCGAAGCGCGTAATTCGAGTGTTGGTTCCGTAGTACCCGTAAACTATAGGTTAGGCTTCACCGTGCTCCGTAAACAATGCGGTCACGTTTCGATACAAGACGCGTAAACTTGTATCCAAATTTCGAGGAACTAAGTCGCAACACTTGCCGATCGCGCGAAAAGTCGCTGGTATCCTTAGTGGATTACCGCAGGTTTCTGGTCGTGGACGTAGGAGTAGTTTCTCCGAACCACGTTAAGTTGCCGTGTTCTTTCATGTTTATTTATGCATCCAACCTAACCCTTCATAAGCATTATTTCAAGCCGCATAAACCGATTAACCGAAAAGAGAAACTAAGCTTTGCAATATATTTGAAACAACGTACCGGACTTTCCAAAATCCCACCACATTCCGCACACAAACACCGTGTCGATCAAGCCGCCTTCCACCGGATCGAACACAACAAATTTCACTCAAAAGAGTTTTAATTGGAAAAGTTTTTAAACCTTGGTGTATTCACCCCCCCTCTACACCAAGGTATCCGTCTTGGGACCATCAGCAAACCAGATGGATTGTGATGCAATCGTCTCAAGCCACCAGGAGATGAGAAGAACAGAAAGGCTGATTGACGATTTGGAACGTCTCATTCTCAGAGTATATGACACCATGAGAGACAACCATCAAAGTCATCACGATATCTGATGAACTTTCTGAAGAATGTCCAAAGAGCTTCAAGCAATGAAATTGTTCTGAGGGTCACAAGAAGAAGAAGCTCAATCAGCTCAACCTGGAAGGAGCAAAGAAGATGAAGAAATCCAAATTAGTTGATCGCGACTACCGTGAAATAAAGACAGCGGGATGCATAACGGAAGATGCAACTAGTCATACAGCTGAGCACATTGGTCTCAAGGAAAGAATAAAGAAGCAGCAGATGAATCAGCTGGATTTAGAACAGCTGACTACCTGCTATACAATCTGAGACCTCTTCAAAGAAATGAGCCGATGGTGAGAAAATCCGCTCATTAAAAGGAAGTAGGATGCAGCTGAAGAAGAAGCCACCTACTATCAAATCGAGGGAGAACTCTACATAGCTGGAAAGAATCAGCAAAATCAAGTAGAATACCCAGCAGGATGCATTCACCAAGATAGACTCAGCTGGAGTCATCAATTGAGAGGGAACAAACCCAGCTGGATCTCAAAAGCTCAGATTAGGACTATCCGGCTAAAAGGAAATAAAAGCTCAGTTGGACAACAATCGAAGAGCTAAAGGGAACTCAGTTGAAGAAGCTTCAAGCTAATCACCAAAATACTCAGCTGAGGAGAACCTTCAATCTAGCAGAAGAGAATACAGCAGTGGTATCAGCTGACTACAATGATCAGCTGACGGGTTTGTAGATTTTGCTTATTATATTTCTTGTTGTAATATACAATGTAAGGATAAAGTTATTTGAAATTAATTCAAACATCCAAACATTCCTTAAATGGATTATTCTGCAAGCTATACATCCCATCGCATTTTAATGAAAAGCATGCAGAATACTGTAGCTCAAGAGAACTGAGTCAGAAGTCAGAACGTTTCGACTTCCTCACGCGCGCGTGACCTACACTCAACATTCACACGTCATAGGACGTGTTGCGCAAATCTCTCTCAGCCGCAGATCTTCAATACAATTGCCAAGATCTCAACCATTAATCAAAATGGGCAATTGATATATCTATCAAAAATTGGCAAATCTTCGCCATATTTACTATCGCTCATACTTATCTGAAATTCATATCTCAGATTCTTGATTATCTTTTTGCCAATATGCTCCCCCAGTATCTTCGTCTTTCTAAACTCTTGCAACAGAAGAAAATCATGGCACCAAAGAAGACTATACCAGGAGCAAGCCAGACTGAGAACTTGATGTCAAAACTTCATTTTGAGAGTTGTCTGACTCTCAAGAACTACCAGAACGCAGAGTTCCAGGAAGTTCTGGATCTCATCGAAAATGCCAGACTTTTGCAGTGGGCGACTGTAAGACCGAATAACATCTTCCGCCGGAAAGTGGCAGAGTTTTTCTTAGAAATGTCTAACCGAGATGATCGACTCCGTTCCAACGTCTCTCTACAAATCAAGGAGAAGACTGGACATACAACTCCGTGGGACGTTGACATCAACATCAACAGGATGTTGAACAAGCTGTTCGGCCTGAAGACTCTTGGGGACCGCTCCCTAGATAATACACCAGAGAAGAAATCCAGATCGAACTGGATAAGATGTTGTTCAAGCCAGAACCGTACAGGGCGAGCATGTCCAAGCTTTTGCTCAAGCCCAAGTACAGATTACTTCTGGATGTCACCCAGAAGTGCATCCTCGGTATCGCTGGATCTCAAGGAGAGATCAGCATACCCAAACTGAAACCAATGATAGCCATCCTCAGAAATGACCCTGTGGATTGGTTCTCATACTTCATGGGAAAATTGGAAAAAGAATCTAAAAAGATTCATTTTGAAGATGATAGCTTCACCCGGTACAGCTGTAAAGAGACAATCTATCTATGCACCAAAGTAGCGTGTATAATAGAAAGTTACTCTACCGGAAGGCAAATCAAGTGGCATAACGCAGAAGAATTTTCTGTGTCCAGGATACTTTTTGAAAAGCCAAGTCAGCTCACTGACTTGTTGAAGAAGGCAGCCCCTGAAGGGAAAACCCTATTCCAGGATAGACTCAAATCAGATATTGACACCCTTCTGCGCATCACAGCTGTAGAATGGCAAGTCCATTGTCATGGACAGTCCATTGATGAAGTTTACTCTTTTGCCCAGAACTTACAAAGAAGCTCCAGTGAAGATCTCAAGCAATCTCTCGTATCTCATCGCATTGATCAGTCATATCATCTAGAGAAGAGAGTTCCTGAGATCATTTCAAGCCTTCAAGCTCCACTGGAAAGCAGCTACATCGACTTATCCAGCCAACTACAAGCTCTACAACAACAAACGCTCTCCAACAGGACTGACATTCAAAAACTGTTCAACCTCTACAAAGAGCTGGATACTCAGTTCAAAGCTGGAAATACCAGCACAAAATAGCTCAACCTCATCACAGCAGACAACACAACCAAGCTTGCTGATGTTGACAATGCACTGGCCCAGCTAAAGGAGACATTCGTCAATCTATCCTCCACCCTTGTTGATGATGCCAAAAAGGGGGAAGATAAGGGGGAAGGTAATGACAACGGAAAAACATCAAGGGCAGGCAAAGGAAAAGTTGTAGCTGAAGATGAAATCCGAGTGCTGCAGTCTGAGATTGATGAAGTTGTTGCTGAGCTAGAAGCAGAAGAACCAGCTGGACGAAAAGGAAAATGGAGCAAAATGATCATCCCTCTTGCCAAAGCTAGCGGAGCCAAGCCAGAACAAATGAATGATACTCAATGGCTCTGCAACTTTGTAAATAAACAAAAGCAAGAGATGGGCAGCTTTCAAGAGCAGCAGAAGAAGAAGGAAAGCTTGCTCGATGCTGAAGAAAAGAAGCAGAAGAAGAAAAGAGCAAACATCAGAGCATCGAAGAAAAAGACTCAGATTCCAATGAACTGGAGAAGAATAGATGAATGGATCCCAGAAGAATTAAACGGCGACTGGGAACATACAAAATTCGAGTTCATTGAAGATTACTACTATCTGGGAGCCAACCCAAATACGCCTCCAGATGTTGCTTTCAAGATGCATCTAAATGAGCTCTTCCATCAAGATAGGATGACTGCGAAAGCATTCTTCAATGCTGCAGAGACCGCAAAGATCCAATTTTCTGCTCCTCAGCTGTATCATCTCCAACCTCCACTAATACCTGGAACCGATTTCCCTGACAAATCGCAAGTAATCGCAGAAGTAAACAAATGGGCAATCAGGAGAAAAATTTCCAAGGTAAGTAATGAAGAAAAATATAGGAAGCTGGAACGGATGATCTTCAACCGGTACAGGTTAAGAACGGATGAACAACTTGAAGAAGAAAGAATGAAGAATCAGCAGCAGAGGAAGCAGAGCTGAAGACCCAGCCATCTGGGAATTTTTGTCTTTTGAATTTCTTTTGTAAAATTGTAATATTTTCTTTTATTAATGAAAAATTCGTTTTTGCTCTCAAGCTCACCCTGATGACAATAACTCTTTGTCCAGGCACTGAACTCTGAATTTGATATGCCTGCTGTGTATGTTTAAACTTTTGAAAACCCGTTTTCTTGTTAAGGGGGAAGTAAATTATTTTTCTCAGTTAGGTTTTGGCATCATCAAAAAGGGGGAAATTGTTGGGAAAATTAATAGAGTTTTGATTGGATACCAAAACCCAGCTGATCCCAACCGAGTAGATGATCGCACAAGCCTAAGCGTTTTTCAGCTCACCTGTTTGAGCTTATAGAGTTTCTTAGTTTACAGGTAGAATCGCTGAAGACAGCAGAAGACACAGCTAAGCAGACAGCTTAAGAACTCAGCAGAGCAGACTCAGCAGAGCAAGACCAAGCAGAGTCAAAGATCCTGCAGTATCAAGACCCAGCTCAGTGACAGAAACCCAGCTCAGTGTCGAAAACTCAGCTCAGTGTAAAAGACCCAGCTTAGTGTCGATAACACAGCTCAGGTCTAAAACACAGCTCAGGATAATGACACAGCTCAGGTTAATGATGCAGCACAGGTCTAAGACACAGCTTAGAGTCAAGACACAGCAGAGTCCAAAGCGCTGAAGATACAGCAGAGACGCTTAGCAGCTCGAAGACGAAGACCTTCTCAAAGACAAGATCCCGATGTCAGAAGATCTTATCTAACGCAGTTTGATCAGAGAAGAACTAGCCTCTGCAGATGCAGACCTACTTCATAGGTTAAAGGCCAGAAGTTAATGAGAGTAGGTAAGATTCAAACGGCCCTCTTCCAACGGCTAGTTTGAATCTCCACCTATATATATCTCTTCACCATTGAAGAAAGGTGCGGACTGGCGAGACGACTGAAGAAATAAAACGACTGAAGAAATAAAAGAGCAAAAAAAAAAATGAACAACGATCTTCAAAGCCATATCTTTCAAGAACACCCAGCCAGTCAGCTGTGTTCTTAGTTGTTCACATATTCAGTCATAGGCAGAATAGATCAGAATATAAATATCTTAAGCCTAGTTTGAACGAGTTCATCATACTCCTTGTTCTTCATTGTAAGAACTCGTTCACAATTGGAAAACCCATACCCAAACCCAAACCCAAAAAGGTTAGGTAAAGGTACGCTTGCTCGAAGCGTGTAATTCGAGTGGTTAGGTTCTTCAGTACCCGGAAACTGAAGGTGTAGGCTTGACAGTGCCCGCAAACTGTTGGAACACAGCTCGGGTTAGAGTTGTGAAGTTGCTTGGTACTTGGAAACCAAGTGGTAGTGAATTACCAGTGAACCTGGTCGTGGACGTAGGAGGCGTTACTCCGAACCACGTTAAAAATGCTCTGTTATTTATCGCTTTGTTTTATGCATGTTACTAACCCTCATGAGCATACATTTCAAGCTGCATAAACTGACTAACGGAAAAGTGAAACAAGAGTTTTGCAATATATTTGAAGCAACGGACGGACTTTCCAAATCTACCACATTCCGCACACACACACAGCCAGCTGTGTCGATCAAGCTGCCATCCAGCTGGATCGAACACAGCCAGCTCTCTGAAAAGAGTTTTAACTTGGAAAAGTTTTAACCTCACTATCAATTTTTTGCAATTATATACCTAAACTTTCAATTTTTGGCAATTTAAACTCACCAAAATTTTCGGACAATCTAAATTTAAATTCTAATCATTCAAACAATTGATTTAAGAAATTAAAAGGTCGGGCTACGATAGGTTAGAAGAGAGGAATATTATGACATATGTGTCGACGTTCAATTAATTCTTTCTATCTGCGACAAATTCGACGTCCAATCTAAAAGTAACTACTGAAAACTATTCAAGCAAAATTTTATCGTTGTTAATAAGTAGTGTGCATGAATTTTATGCTATAATGCTCCTCTTCTCGAGTTCATCAAAGTCCAATCTTTAATTTTTTAAATTAATAGTTCAAACAATGAGGATTTGAATTGTTGGATTGTCATGAGCGAATTTTAATGGCAAGCAATTGAAAAATTAAATATATAATTGTCAATATTTAAAATGCAGTTAAAATTACAAAATAGATCATAATTTGTGATTTAATTTTAAATTATTTTTATTTTTATCCCGTACAAAGATCATACAGATTTATTTATTCGAGCTTTATTTTTGGAAGGCTGTTATCTTGTCGGAACTTTTTGATGTTGGATAGTTGGCAGCCGACTAGACTATATTTTTATCTTGTTGATTTTATATTTTTTAACCTCTTAATTCAATTTTAACTTACTTGTTGAATTTAAATTACGAAATGGTACATCAATCGAATTTGCATATGTTGCTATCAATATTTTTACTCAACATGAGAACTTGAGCTACAAAGTTAATTAGACGACATAGTTAGTAGAGACGGAACTAAATTGTTGTTTATTCACTAACTAACGTGTAGTCCATCAAAAATTGTCGGGATTTCATTATTTAATAAGATTTTTAAAATTATTAGACGCGATATATTTGGTAGTTATAGGAATTTTATTGTGGTGGTGAAAATATTTAGTTTCTAATTAAATTAAAAAAATCGTTAGTTTTTTTTATTATTTAACCAAAATAATGAGGTTCATGTTCAATCGTACATCGGTTTTGTCTTGCTTAAGTTTAAAAATGTATATTTCAAAATTCTAAAAATATTGGCAAATATTTTCTTCTATTTTAATTTGCTAAAATATTTAAAATCGAAAAATACAATTGTATATTATTTATGCCAACTTAATAATTTTCAAATTAAATATTTTCAATTATAATTAAATTATTTAGTTAGCCAAATTGATATTGGCAACTTAATTGCTGAACAAATTAAATTTTCCAATAAAAATAATATTATTTATTTGACCAAATTAAATTGGTGGTGCAAAATAATTGCAGAATGAGAAAAATACACATTATACTTAATTCTTTTATAAGTTCTCCAGTCGGTGTGAACTACTAAAAATTCGATGTGAAATTCAAGATTTTAGAGAATAAATGAATTTAAAAAAATGCTCAAAATAAGAATTTAAGGGGATGCTTTGAATCTATAATCATTTATATAATATATAGATTATTAAAATATATACTAGAAATCAATTTCTAACTCGTTTGCTTAGTTATGATATATTTAATTCGATTTATTACAAACTATTTATTACAAACTCTAATAATAGAACAATTAATTTAAATTTTTAAGGGGTTTAGTTATAATATCAAAACAAAGGTCAATTTGTAATTAATATAAAATAATTTATATATTTAAAATTATTACTCCTTTTTTTTTTAAGGTTGTTGAAACTCACTGTCAATATCTTCAATGGCCAATGAATGAACTCCAAGAACTTGTCTATCAGAGTAGAAGCCCTAAAAAATAGGCCAATCAAGCAAACCTCTCACTTCGTTATATTATTTTGTACATATCACGGGCCACTATTGGCTTTTTTTTTTTTTAATAGAGAAACAAGCAATTTCATTGAACGAAATAACGAACGTCCATGGAAATATTGCGCAGAAGCGCTACAAAAAGTGGATTGTCATCATCAAAAGAGAAAATAGGATTCCTAGCACAAGATGCTAAGTAATGAACAACATTGTATTGATGTCTTCCAATCCACTGAAATTCGATGCGTTCAAATTTCTTGGCAAAATTCAGAATGTCTGCAATGATAGTTCCGATCGGAGTTCGAGGAACAACACCTTTTTGAAAAGTAAGGATAATGCTTTGATTGTCCATTTCCACAATCAAGTCTGAAAACCCTTCTTCAAGAGCTGATCGAATTCTATGGAAACAAGCTAAACCTTCTGCAATTTCCACATTAGGATAGTGAATCTGCAAAGAGGCCAACGGCTTGAGAAGAGTCCCAAGATGATCACGAAAAACTCCTCCAATTCCGGCACAACTATGAAGTCCAATAGAAGCATCAGAACAAAAGGAAACACGGCCCATTGAAGAGGAGCACTATTGCTTTGAAATGTCATAGTGGAAGAAATTTTGTCCCAACAATACTTACATAATAAGGGTTTCTTATTCAAATGACAGCCCAATACAATTACTTTTTTCACTCGAGCCCAATTCTATTTTGTACATGAAAATATTTTTAATCTATAAGGCTCATTGGGTATCCATATATGTATATCATGTATGTGTATAGATATGGTCCATATCCATACCTTGTGTTTGGTATATCAGTATATGAATAACAAATTAATATCTTTGATATAGGTGATATCCTAATTTTCAACATTGCATATACTAATTTTTCTTAGGGTAATGATTCATATCTCTCATTTCCTCCCAACTTGAATTAGTCGAAATCTTCAACATACAAAACACAGATATTAGTAATCAGATATCAATCTTAAACTCATGCCTGATATGTGATACCCATACTCATATTTGATATATGATATACTGGTATGCGGATACAAAGTATTAAAAATTAATTTAAAAGGGGGAAAAAATTAAAATAGCTATTTTTGCAATAAAAAAGAAAATTTTAGCCACTCGATGGAAAATAAACGTTTTAAGCATTTTTAATGGTTAACATCTAAAATGCCCTAATTTTTCTTTTTTTTTCTTCGTTTCCCTTTTAAATTTTTAAGTATGATTTACCTCTCATGTATAGCTTACATGTTATTATATATGTGCGGATATTTATCCAATACACATCGCTTTTGCATCATTTTGCACATATTGCTAAATCAATAAAATGTGAAATACTATAAATCAATGCTCATATTTAGTGAGTTTTTTAAAACAAGTAATTAGTTCTGAAAATGTTGCAAAAAAAGATAAGGTAGTTGAGTGGAGATTCTATCTTACATGTACATGTACTACACCCACCTCTCACATGAGAATATTTTAATAATATATATTATTAAAATATTCTAATGTGAGAGGTGGGTGTACTACATATACACCCTTAATAGAATGAAAACTTAAAAATATTCCATATTGCGGGAACTATATAAAGATGGACAAGTGTGCGTTTCCGACCTTATGTTAAAAAACTTAAAAGCTTAGTTTAGTCTTCAAAACAGATTGATGCATTAGGGAAATTCCAATATAGAAAAGTCTAAAGAGTACGTAACATATTGACGTAGGAAAAACACAACACATAATTGGTACAAAAATTTATAAATTTATTTCCATAGGCCTTGTATTGGGAAGCGGCACAAGTAGTAATTTGATCCTGGATCAACACATATATCTTCGTTGTACCGTTCTGATACCAATTAAAATTATTAAATAGACAATTATACATGTAAATTGATTATGTTACTGCAACATTTAGCACAGTTAGATATTGAATGTAGTGATTGCCGTTTCCTAAGACATAAAAAAAAACAAACGAAAAAAATAAAGAAAAAAAATAATCCGAGAATTGAGAGAAGGATGATTTGGTAATTTCAGAACTAAAATGCCTATCCATAACATCTTTATTCAGAATTATAGCTTCGACCCACCCCAATCTCTCTATCCTCCAAGCAACAAAAATGGCGCTCTCCCTCTCCAATCCATTCCTCCACAAAAACCTCTCTCCTCCTCCACTCTCTCTCAACAACAAGGTAACGAAAAATCAAACTTCCCCAGAAACAAGAAATATTCTTCAACCTCTCTATACACACGCTCAACACAATTGTTTTTTTTTTTTTTTGAAATTTACAGGTGAAGGGAGTTGTGGGCAGCAATCAGATGCGGTGGAGCTGCAGGAAGAAGGACATACACCCCGAATTCCACGATGACGCGAAGGTCTACTGCAACGGTGAGCAGGTGATGACTACCGGCGGAACCAAGAAAGAGTATGTGGTCGATGTGTGGTCGGGCAATCACCCCTTTTACCTCGGCAGCCGCTCCAATAATCTCATCGACGCCGATCAAGTTGAGAAATTCCGCAAGAAATATAGCGGCCTCGATTCGATTATGGAGATTCCCGTTCTTAAAGGAGAGATTGTGCTTCCTCCCAAGAGGAAGTCCAAACCCAAAAAGAAGTAGTTTTAAAGATTCTGTTTTTAATAGTTTTGTTTTGTGTATTGGGCTGTAATTGATGATTTGTGAAGTTGGTGAAATTGTTGTGGATTGTTTGATTGCAAGGAGAAATGATTGATTGGTTCTTGGCTTGTGGGGTTTGGTTTTGGTTTTGGTTTTGGAGTTTGCTTTTGCTGCTGCTTCTGTTTGTGTTTTATCTGATGTCGATGATGTAGCCGGAATACTTCTTCACGATGATGTTGAATTCAGGTTTGCAGATTGTTTTTGTGCTGAATTCTGTTCTTTTTTGAATTGTAGTTATTAGATGTATTGTTTGGTTACTTTCTTTGAGTACTAGTAATGTTTTGTGTTTCTCCATGCAGTGATTTTTCGAGGAAGTCGAAGTCTTTGATTATGTGAAGCCATTTGATGGATCTTTTGCTAGTTCTTGAAAGATAAGCATATTTCTCCCTGCATTGATATGTTTGTTAAGTTCTAGTTCACAATGGGTTTAGTATGAATGGAGTAACTTGATTTATGAATGTTCTAAGTTCTAACAGATAAATTTGGCTTTGTTTCTTTAAAATAGTGATTTTGAACTTGTAGTTTCTTGGTAAGTGAATTTGGCTGATAATTGTAAAATAAATTTTGTTAAGGTCTTCATTATCCTAGAGTTTGGATGTCACTGATCTTAGATCGAATCTCTATATCCATTTGTGATCCCTTAGTAGACATTTATGATCTTGTAAACCTTGTAAGCATAAGCAGATATCAGCTAGTTGATTTTCTAGTAATAAGTACATTATGCTTCTCTAACTTAGTGAATGAGTTACGGCATAGGTTTAAGAAATCTTCTTCAACGAGTATGCAACTAAAGATCCCTTTTGCTGTTTTCTTATCCTTTAGACCAGCTACCCGTTAGCAGGCAGTTGGAGTGTAAAGCTAGGACTCGATCATTCTACGTTAAGTTCTATTCTCTAGTGTGTTAAGTGATGTCCCATGATATGAAAAGATATACAATTACTTATGAAATAAATGTAATAAAATGATGTAATCTGTACTTATGAAGTCAATATTAAAGAGAACGCACCCTTATAGTTACATCTTCCTCTTAATAAGCTTTGAAAGATGTAATATTCGTTAATTGTCTGTAACAGGCAGGTAAACCGAAAGCTGAAAATTCTGAAAGATGAACTAACATTATATATGGACTATCTCCTTGTCGCTCTGCTTCTAGTGTTATATGTTATTAACAAGAGTACTTAAGTTGCAAATTGATATAGTGGATTGGTGCTTCTTAGTGGCAATGTCGACGTGCTTCACATCTGGAGACTGGAAGCAGTCGAAAATAGTTCAGTTGATAGTTTAAATTGTACTGCCTTTATCTGTGGTGTGAGTAGTTGTCGAGCTAATATACAAATTAATGCTAACGATGAACTTAACCTCGCTGCTTCCATGATATTAATATAAATAAAATGACACGATATTAATATAAATAAAATGATAATCTTGGGGATAGGCTTCACAAATCAATAAGTAACACTCATATCTGATTTCAATTGCTGTAACTTCCTTATTATTTTGCAGCCTTACAATAGTTTTCCATTACACCGGCTCTTTTTCATTTTTTTTTTTCTTTTTTTCTTTTTTGTATTTTCATCATATTGTTGAGGTTAATGTATAGGTAGGAAGAAAGCAATAATCTATGTATATAGTTTCATTCTAGATTCTGAATCAAGTATGATTCAAATTTTGTTCTTAAAATGCCATTAATAATTCTCTATTGTTTTTCTGCTCCTGTTGCTCGTTTCTTCAAATTCGTCCTCAATCTTGATATTATCAATATTTTCTGTCATTTATTTCAATGCTCTAAAAGGAAGATGAGTATTCTTGCCAAAGGATGCAAAAGAAGATGAATTGTCTAAAATGTCTTCTATATTTATAGAGAAATGAATCATTCGAAATAATAAATAAGTGGCTTGAATTCTGCATAAAATATTAGTGACGGCGGAGCGACGGAGTAGCGGACTGATTGGGAATTTAGAATTTAGTGTAGGGATTGGAGAATCGGGAATTTTAGATTTTAGGGATCGCGTGCTAGTAAGAAGAATAAGTTGGGATTCTGTAACATGTTGAAGTTTCGTGACGAAGTCGTTCGTCACGATATTGCTAATAAAAAGATAATAAAATTGATTGACTAATTAACTCATGACGGAATCCATCTGTCGTTAAATAATACTGGAGAAAAAAATAAATTTCATGAACAAGCATGATGATGGTGATGGAGCATTGTATGTCATTAGAGTATTATATTGGAAAATAACGAGTTTTCAAAAGAGGCCTAGCGACGGAACAATGTCCGTCGTTAGCTCTTGTGACTAAACTTCCGTTGTCACATCTGTCATCAAAGTTGTTGCATGACCTTCCCGCCAAATTCCGATGCCCAATCCATTGTTATATGTTGGTGGAAGATTCCGTTGTTAGTCAACGTAGAATCTATAGATATGTCCATGGGTGTCTATGTGAAATTTTTTTAGTGAATTGATTTTTGATGAATCGCTTATGCAAGAATGGGCTTGGTATCTATTTGGGTTTGGGCTAAACACGTTAGCATTTAAAAGTCTGGGCCCACTCAAAAGACTCGGATAATCTCGATTTTATTTTTACCCACTCCAATAAATCAATAATTTTGGTGGAGATTTGCAACTAATGGGAGACTGTCGAATCTTAGACATCAAATCACAAAAACGAATAATAGGGAATGAGAAAAAGGTTGCTAAGAGCACTCACATTTGTGGTCACAAAAAAGTTGTGTCCTCCAATATTTAATTAGTATTTGTGGGGTATTGGTGGGGTATGGGCGTAAAATTTTTGCCTACATCGTTGGTGGTCGCGAAATTAAGGTGGGAAAAGTCTATTATTTTAATAATTTTATTTTCACCCCCTTCACATCTCTCTCTCCTTCTTGACTCTTTCTCTCTCCACCCCCCTCACGTCTTCTTCTCCGCCCACCCCCAGCCCGCCCGGCGCACAGGCGCCCACGCCAGCCGCCCTCCCCTGGGTGCCATCGGTTGCGCCCACCTCCCGCCCACCCGTCGCCCACCCCCTTGCGACCACAGATGCAAGTGCTCTAAGGGTGGTTCCAACGGTTGGGTTCCAAAAAATGGAACCCAACTCCCACCGTTGGAGTAGATCCCAAAATATGGAAGCCAAGAGCATGGGTGCGAAGCTGGGAAGTCCGCTTCCAAGCAGAAGGTGGGCCAGGGAGTGAATGAAACGGCGACAGTATGGACATGCGTGTTTCCAAGTGCGAGTGGAGGGGGGAGGGGGAGGGGGGTTTGACGGAATGGTTGGCAGAACTTTGGCAGAAAAGTTTTTCTTTTTTTTTCAATTTTTTTATATTTTCTTTTCATTTCGTAGTTCATTTAGTTTTTCGGCACTTCGATGTCTAAAATTCCAATAAAATATATTCAACATATATCTTATATTAAAGATCACAACGAGAGCTTTCATTCGACATAAAAATCATAGAAAACGAAGTTCAAACGAATTAGTTATAATATTTTAAAGAAAAAAATTCATAATTTATATATTATATAAATTTTATTTTATCATTTTGTTATATTTAGAATTTAAATTTAAATATATAATTGAAGATATACAATTAACATAAAAATAGTTGCGCAAATAAAACTAATTGGAAAAACATATATATAGAGATATAAAATAGTATGTATTGTAGTGGGTCCCTTTTTTTATTGAAAGTTCAAAGGTGTTGTAGATTTATGAAAAAAAAATGTTGGATTCCAAAAGCTGATGTGGCAGGTTGGAAGCTAGAAATTTTAGCTAACCATTGGAACCACCCTAATAAATTCAATTATGCAAAAGGGACATTTTTCTTATCGAAAAAAATAAAATAAAATAAAGTAGTGAAAGACAAAAAAAAAAAAAAAAACACAACTCCTTAATCAAAGGAAAATTTGACTCGATATTTCAGTTTCTTATCGACAAAGTTTTCTTCTGAAGAGGCTGCTTCCATATTATTTTGCCAAGTGCCCTCCCACAAATCGCAATCACTATAATATTTAATCATTTTAATAGTTACCCTTGTCATGTAGTATTTCATAAATTTTCAATATGCAGGAGCTTATCCTTATTATAAATGCAAATTAAAAAATATCTGGTAATAATATATCGTAAAAAGGTTTCCAAGTAAAAAAAGTAGTGATACACATTCTTTCTTACTCCATGATCTAAGCTTTGTTTGCTTTTAAATGTTAATTATAGTGTATTTGAAAGTATTCTCGGGAAATGAATTATTGGTAGTCTCAATACACTAATATACTCATTTTGGCATTTAAAAAATTTGTTATACACCCCTATTTTAAAACAAATTAGTTATACTCAAGTTTACAAAAATACTCTTAGATTGTGACATATTTTATTGGAAAAGTTGCCAATGATTAGGAATCTCTTACATTGTGTCATAACTTTTGTCCTTGTGTCCTTATCTTGCACAATCATTGTGACATTATAATATTATTATTGTTTAAATTGTAGATTTTGCAGATTATTTAGTTAGTAAATATTATTTTACATATTTATTTAGTATAACGAGTATGTACTGATGAAGAAATATTGAAGGGCGAAAAATATGTAAAATATACCAAAAGAACAATAATATCATGAAGAACCAAAAACATGAAAATCCCTCTCGGACAATGGCCAAAACAATGAAGATCCCTCTCGATATTTTTGAAGATCCCACTCGAGAGGGATTTAAGAATTGTCGAGCGGAAAATTTAATTTTTGCATGTGAAATAATAAATTTTGGTCAAACATGCATGAAGTTAATTTCTTACACAATGCAGACTATGAAACACGCCATCTTACACATTTCTACTGTGGATGTGAAAATTCATCTTTTAACTTTCATGTGAACTTGTACCAATTTTACCTTCTCCTCTATATAATTTTTCGCAGTGAAGATTGAGAACACACCATAACTATTAGGTCCATTATCACTTTAAAAATTGGTAGTTTCGGTCCTTCAGTAGTGAAGCCAACGTGAAAAAAATAAGAAAGAGAGGTTAGTAATATTCTAATTAGTTAATTAATTTTATTGAATTTTTTGTGGAATAATTTGTAATTAATGGTTTATTTTAGGGCTTGAATAATTTCTTAATTATTTCATAATTGTTTCGTTTTATTAAGTAGAATATTATGAATATACATTTTAGAGTTTTTTAATTATGCCTGGGCCTTCATAAATAAAATCCCTCTCGGTGTTAAAAAATCCCTCTCGAGAAAATGTAAATCCCTCTCGGGCGGGATCTTCTTAAAAAATGTAGATGTCCGAGAGGAAAATTACTTTTTAATGTCTGGATTTAATTATAAAAATTATTTATGAAATTTGTTTGTAAATTAGTGCAAAATATATTAATATTTGTAATTTTTCTTTGATTTATCCATAATTTCGCATTTTTGAACGAATAATCATAATTTGATTATATACATGATTATGTTGAATTATAAAAACATTGAACCTTAAATCCCGCTCGGTTTTAAGAAGATCCCTCTCGAGAAAATGTAAATCCCTCTCGGGCGGGATCTTCTTAAAAAATGTAGATGTCCAAGAGGAAAATTACTTTTTAATGTCTGGATTTAATTATAAAAATTATTTATGAAATTTGTTTGTGAATTAGTGCAAAATATATTAATATTTGTAATTTTTCTTTGATTTATCCATAATTTCGCATTTTTGGACGAATATTCATAATTTGATTAAATATATGATTATGTTGAATTATAACAGCATTGAACCATTGATAAATTAAATCTCTCTCGGTGTTAAGAAGATCCCTCTCGAGAAAATGTAAATCCCTCTCTGGCGGGATCTTCGTAAAAAATATAGATGTCCGAGAGGGAAATTAATTGTTGAATATTTATATTTTTATTCTCATATAAATATTGGTTTTGTAATTTTTTTTATTTTGCTTTAATTAATTGATCGAATATGTATTTAGCTTTATTATTTTTGCTTTAATTAATTAATCGAATATTTTTGTAATATTAATTATTGATGAACCCCGTTCAATATTTCAGAATATGGATGAATGGAAGTACTTCACTGTCAAATATGGCGGACAATGGCACCATTGTTCTTACCGCCACTCCATCTCTCATCAATTTGAGATACAACATCGACGTTATGATGCACCAAAATTCGATGAGTACATAGTACGAGATGTATTACTTATCGCCATGTCGTACTGTACGCACTATGAAATCTCTCTTGAGCAATGATCAACAATTTGCTCAGTTGTGCTTGAAGGAGTCATTCCCAACTGTGTATCTGATCCACAACCACATAGACGCATATGTTCCGTCTTTTGAAGATCCTGGGGCATCATCCTTTCAATACGACCAAGGGCAAACATATTCTGATGAAATGGAATGTATCCAGCAATAGTTGTTTTCATCAGAATTTTTTGCTGACTCATACCCTATAGGAGGACACAATTACGGATCGACGTCCACGGATCCCGTACCTTTTTTTCTTGAGAGTCGTGGTCCCGAGAGAGCTATTACACATAATAATGAGTTAGAATTCAACGTGCAGAGAAGTTCAGACGATGAATATGAGGAAAGTTATGCTCGAGAATCTAATAGTGATTCATCTGAGGAACAGACCGAGGAAGACTTACAAGAATTTACGATGGTGGAGCACAGTGCATGGGTTCGTTCTAGCGGAGGGGTCAATCATGATGATCTAACCAATTGGTTAGTTCCAGTGATTCCGGTTGATGCTACGATTTCTCTCGTATCACGAGAACGTGATCCGACGGATGATGCTGAGTTGCGAGTTGGTGCTATTTTCGACAACAGAGATGACCTAAATATTGCAGTTGGATTGTGGCATATGGAGAAAGAAGCCAAATACAAAGTTCACACGTCTGACACGAGGCGCCTCAAGTGGAAGTGTAAGCGTTCGGAAAATTGCCCATTCGAGCTCTGTGCATCATCACGTGGAACCGATACTTGGTATGTGTACAGATTTAATCCTGAACATGCATGCACTCGCCAGTTAGGACGTGTTGCTCCCAGGAAAATCAAGATGAATGTGGTTGCAGCGTACGTTGCTCGAAAAATTAGAATAGAGTGTGAAATCATAAAGCCTAAAGCCATTGTGGAGGAGATGCAACGCGAGTTCGGTATGACCATTTTATATGATTTGGCGCTGCGAGCACGACATACAACGATACAAATGATATATGGAGGGTATGTTGAATCATTCCAGTTGCTGCCCTGCTATCTTCACATGCTTAAGGAAACAAATCCGGGAACGATTATTGATCTAGTTGTTGGCGATGATGGGAGGTTCGAGCACTTGTTTGTAGCTCTCGGCACTTGTAGACTTGCTTATCCACTGAATATGAGACCTGTGATCGTTGTGGATGGCACCCATCTGAAGGGCAAAAATAGAGGCGTCTTGTTGGTGGCTATGACGAAAGATGCCAACGAGTAGAGTAAATTAAAATTTAAAAAAAAGCAACAAATTGTAACACAAGAAGAAATTTACCTGTCCCAACTGTGCAAAAAGTAGATCTGAACGATCAGAGGGAGCGAACATGGAATGACGATGCGGATCTTGTAGAAAAGAACCAGACTAGCCAAACATATGCGATGATGTACCAAACTCCGGCATAGAACGACGAGGTGGAACTTCTTGCTGACTAGTGCCGTGCTCGGATACATTGTGCGTGAAAGGAACGTATGGTGGCTCACTAGCGGTGGCAGTAGTGTTGTGCCGCTCACTACCATCATGCTCTGGCTCATGCACGGTGGCTGTAGGGGTCTGATAATGGGGCTCTGGGTGACAATGAGGGGTGGGTTGATATGCAGGACTACGACGTGAAGATCCACATCGAGCCTTCTCCATCAAATCCTCGAACCACTTTGTAAAGCGAGGCAACCATCTCTTATCTATCTTCTCTAATAGCCAATCTTCTGATTTTTCAAGCTCTTCTCTTATCATGCGACGATCACTGTATCGTCGGTGATGGTCTCCGCTACTGCTCGATGATGATGATGCAGGGACTCGAGTACGCTTTCCCTTATCTCGGACTGGTCGGACCGGTTGCTCAGGCTCTTCGTCCGAAATTCTATCTTCGACATAGCTAGGAGCCTCCATCTGTGCTTGTCTCTGCCCTCGAGCCTCATGTACCGGGGACGGTGCTTTCACATGGGTACGACGAGGAAACTGTTCACCTACTTTTAGTGGATTTTGCGGGGCTACATACTCGATATTGAGGGCATTTGGGTACTGAGACGACTGCCAGTAAAAAGTCTGTGCCTCATCTTCGAACGGGGCAAATGGCTCAAAATTTCCATACTGCAATGAATAAAATATTAAATATAAAAAATTAAGTATAAAAAATAATTAAATTAATTTTTTATTTAGTTGAGTTATTTATTACTTGTAGTTCAAAACGAGACTGAAGCTCCATTTCAGGTCTGCTTTTAAATTTCTATTTAAGGTAGCGAGGACGTCTTGTCTGGTCAACAACTCTACCAACTGAAGCAGCTAAATCAGGAAGGACTTCCAGGGACCAGACGTGAAAAGCCCAAACAAGTCCGTAGAAGTGGTACTTCTGTTTACTCTGCACATTCTTCACGTAGTGCCTCAAATTCAAGAATGTGTATGCTCCCCACGGAAAATGGCTAAACACATCTAAGTCATCCACTAATTTCTACACCCACGAATGAACGAACTTCTTCGGCTCGTAACCAAGCAGAAACAAGTACAACACTAACACGTGGGCGATGCAGAGGTACAGATCACCATTTGGATCGGGGATCGTGTCACGTGTGTTGGTAAATCGATCCAGTAAGTCAGCCACACTGATCTGCATTCCGCCACAGAACCGTCGATAAACCTCCACATTTCGAATATCGTGATCCTCCGATGGTCTAAAGTCGGACGAGCCAAAGTTCAAACCAGTCACCAAGGCATACTCTGGATATGAAAAACGGAGGTTCATCCCGTTGATATGAAACCACATCTCGTGCTCCTCAACACCGGGATACTGGATCTCACGTGACAGCACGTGATGTACTGCCATCGCACACTTCTGTTCTGGATTCCAATGAGTAAACTGTCCGAAGCATCCCATCATAAATCTATCAAGCAATTCCTGTCCACCAATGCCACGTAATACCCATCTAACATCTTCAAATACACTCGTTTTGTAGGACGTGCTAACCGTCGACAAACGGTTAATTGTGTCGGGCCTCTTGTATACAATCTAATGACAAAAATCAAAGCAACAAATTAATTCCGAAATAATTCTAAAAAAATAACAAACCAACATAAATTACAGCATAAATTACGCAAATTTATATATAATTCGAACATGCAAACCAATTCCAAATCAAAAATTACGTAATAAATTACGAAACTTTATATATAAGTGTATAATTAACAAAACAATTTCATATATAATTTTAGAAATTAAATTATGATATAAAAATGTAATTTCCCTCTCGGTCATCTCTATTATGACTAAGATCCCGCTCGAGCGAGATTTAGGGCAGCTCGAGAGGGATCTTGGTAAAATCGAGAGGGATTTAATTTATCAATGTCTCAATGCATTTATAATTCAACAGAATCATATATGTAATCAAATTATGATTATTCGTCCAAAAATGCGAAATAATGACTAAATCACAGATAAATTACAAATATTAATATATGTTGCGGTAATTTACAAAACAATTTCATAGGTAAATTTTATAATTAAATTCCTACCTAAAAATTTAATTTCCCTCTCGGGCTTCCATCAATTTCTTAAAATTCCGCTCGAGCGGGATTTAGTTATTATCGAGAGGGATCTTCGTCTAACCGAGAGGGATCTAATTTACAATGGCTTATAATTCAACATAATCATATATGTAATCAAATTATAATTATTCGTCCAAAAATGCGAAATAATGACTAAATCACAGATAAATTACAAATATTAATATATGTTGCAGTAATTTACAAAATAATTTCATAGGTAAATTTTATAATTAAATCCCTACCTAAAAATTTAATTTCCCTCTCGGGCTTCCATCAATTTCTTAAAATCTCGCTCGAGCGGGATTTAGTTATTATCGAGAGGGATCTTCGTCTAACCGAGAGGGATCTAATTTACAATGGCCCTTACATAATTCAAACACTCTAAAATCCTTATTTATAATATTCTACACAATACAATTCGAACATTGTTCATAATAATTCAAAGAAGTAATTCATATATAAAATTAAAATCTAAATAATTAAAGATTGCGCTACTAACCTGTAGTCCCGACATGTTTTATAAATAATTGTTGTCGCTTTCACTGTCGGGAATTTGGGTAGAGGATGGACCACTGCTTCCACTTTCTATGGGGGTTGGGTGAAGATCCCTCTCGAATTTAATTTAATTTCGGTGTAGAGAGAAAAATAATGTAGGGTTTACTCGAGAGGGATCTGTGTGAGCGGGTTCAATAGTGGGGTGGGTCTCTATTTATTTTAAGGTAGTTTTGTTTTTAGTGGGCGGTTTTTTAATTGGAAAATTGGTCAAACTCATATCACGAGAGGGCACAAAAATTCGTACGACAAAAACTGTTGCGGCAGTATCACTTTTTCAATTCCCAACCATGATTAACCGTGTGGATTGGAATTTGTGGGAAAAGTTTGATATATGGTGGGATTTTGGAGGGTATTTTTGTAAACATGAATATAACTAATTTGTTTCCAATGTCTAGTGTATAACAACAAATTTTGTTACTTCTCAAGTGAGTATAAAATTTTTTCACTCTTATTGGTATTATCTGCACTTTGATTCAGTTTATTAAGGCTTTTTTTTTTTAATTAAATCACTATGTTCAAAATAAGGTATCATGCGTTACTAAGACAAAAAAAAATCACATCGTCAAAAAGTACTTTGGTGTTAAAAGTCAGCACAATTAGAACATAAAATCAAGATTAGTCTATTTGACAACAAAATAAAACATGTAGCTTAAAGCGAACCAAATAAAATATCTCTTATTTGGGAGTCATTAGATAATTAATTTACTCCCTCAAATATATGAAAGTCGGGAAAAAGTTTATTAAAAAATGAAATAATTTGGATGGAGAAAATAAGATGAGACTGAGATCATCTTGGGTCCAAACATAAGCACAAATTGAACATTTAAAATAAATAAGTAAGAGGGGAAGAAGCCTTTTGCTTTTTCATTAAAATTTTGTTACTTTGAGCGTGAGGAGTGTAGAAAAAGAAGACGCTTTGTGCTTTTTGAATTAGTCCGATCCGTGGCATATATAAATAAAATTTTATATGAAATTTGTAAGGATACGGTTGTCTTGGTTGAGACAGCATCCTAAGTTTGTGCACTTTGGAGAATTTTTATTTTGGATGACCGATGCTGCCATTTTCAATCCTAAAACGTCTTTGTTTTTTCATTCATTGTCTCACACACACACACACACTATAATATGAAATGATGCCTCTTTTCAAATTTTAGTAGCAGCAATACACTATCTATATACACACTAGAGTTTCATTTAATGGCATACCCATCTATAAAATTGATCAAACATAAATTATAATTGGCTTCACAAAAAATTGCGTAAGACGGTCCTAAAGGAGAGAGATGTCATATTCTGATCCGAATTCATATCGTACGATAAGACTGTCTCATACAAGATTCTTTCATAGAATTTTGATTACTGTTTAAGTACAAATAACTGGTACTCCCTCCCATCCGAAATTTTAGTTGTTTTGGCTATTGACACACATTTTAATAAATAAAGTTTATGCCAAAAGTAACCTTAATTTATGATAGTTTTCAAACAATTATTATCTGGCAACCTTTTGTCTTCTTCTGTGGGGAGAAGAAAAATAAATTAGATACAATTATAATAAAAGAGATTAATTAAGGGTAATTTTGGTATAAATGACAAACAAAACTTAAATAATGAAAAACATTAGAACGATATATATTTCGGATGGGTGGGAGTATTATTTATATTGTTTTTGTAATTTTTACTCCCTCCGTCCCACCATAAGTGGCTACATTCTTTTCGGCACGGGAATTAAGAAGAAGGGTGTTTAAAGGGTATAAAGATAGAAAGTGGTGGGGCCCATAACTTTTTGTGAGAGGAGTATATTTCCTTATAAGGAAAGTTGCCACTTATCCCGGGATAACCCAAAAAGGAAATGTGACCACTTATCACGGGACGGAGGGAGTACATCACTGTGTAAAAATATGGAGCCCAAGCCCGGCCCGAAATTCAATCGGGCCTAAAAATATGGAGCCCAAGCCCGCCCGAAATCTAATTTATAGTGTAATATTTTCTGGCCGGGTCGGGCTGGCCCAAATCCATCGGGCTAGCTTTTGTTCCTTTTGGGTCGGCCCAAAATCAACATTTTAATTAATTTTAAAAACATATTAGTAATCTTTAATTGAAATAAGATTTTAGTTCTCTACTTTTGCCGCCTTCTTAGATGATCCCAAATAATTGGTATATGATGATTAGGGGTGTCAAAAATGGCCCGGCCCGAAACCGGGCTGGGCTGCAGATTTTCAGGCCCGAAACATTTTCGGGCCGGGCCAGGCATCAAATTATCAGGCTTGAAAATTTTTCGGGCCGACTCGAAATGGGTAAAAGCCTGGTGGGCTCAGGTCAGCGCGGAAAATTACAATACAAAAACTGTTTTCGGGCCGAGCTAGGCAGCACATTTCCAGGCCCGAAAAATTTCTGGGCTGGCCCGGCCCGGCCCGATTTTCCCAATAAAAAATTCTGGTCCGGTTCGGCCCGACCCGATTTTCCCAAAAAGCCCGACGAGCTCGGCCGGCCCGGGATTTTGACAGCCCTTGATGATGAGGCTTATATTGCTTCGATTTTTGTATATCAAGGAGATGATATTTTTTGGCATGGTTATTTTCTTAGTTGTTGGATTCATATCAATATAAATTAGTCAAAGATTTGTTTTCATATTTTTTTTCCTTCAAAATACTATAAGGATAAATTAGTGACAACAATAAAATATATTAAAAAAATGAATCTGATTAGGGCTGGCAATTTTCGACACGACACGATAACCCGACATGAAATTAATAGGTTTGGGTCAAGCCTTATTGGGTTCGGGTCGTTATCGGGTTGACCTGATAAGGACCTGAAAATTTCGGGTTGAGTTCGGATTGGGTTCGGGTCAGGTTTTTTATTGGGTTCGGGTCGTTATCGGGTTGACATGATAAGTACCCGATAAGGTATTATATTTTTAATATTATATTTATTTAATTCAAATCAAGCTTTTAAATTGATGACATGCGTATTTTTCCTTCCAAATCATCAAAAGATATTCAATTTTTGAATATTTATTTATTTTTCTCTTATTAAATTTTATTTTGAAATATTTTTTCTCTTATTAAATTATTTAAATTTGGGTTTGGGTCGTTATCGTGTCGGTTCAACCCGAATTTTATCGTGTCAATTTCGTGTTCGTGTCGTGTTCGGATTTAGTCATTTCGAGTTGGGTTCGGTTCGGGTTGAGCATATCCTTAACAGGTCGGGTTCGGATTGGGCCTTAACATATTAGGTCAAACCCGAACCCGACCCGACCCGACCCGATTGCCACCCCTAGTTCTGATCGAAGCGGATTCAGAAAACAAATTTAGGGGTAAAAACCCGTCTAAGACATTTTGTCAGTTTAACGTTTTCCTAGAGTTATATAATTTTCCAAAAATTCACCAACTTTGATTGTATTTTTCAAGTCATTACAAAATTTCGGGTATGTCTATAAGAGCATCTATAATGGGAGATCACTAAAAGGGTTGTCTTCTAATATTTTATTAATATTTTGTGTACTTTTGATGGGGTCTCAATTATTGGGAGACCGAACTCAAAATCGCTTCTAGCGGTCTCTCACCCCTTGTCTCTCATTATTTAATTGTATTCTTTTTTATGTTTCATATATATTTTGAATAATAAGAATAATTATAATTAAAATACCAAATTGTATTGAAACATTGGAAGATTACAATATAATTGATTATTTAGAAAAAGAGATATTAAATACTAAATAATTAAATACCAAAGCCTCATTTCTTCTGAAGATACTGGCAAACTAGAAGGTGATTTTCCAATACAGCCGATTCTATCTTTTTTTTTTATTTATTTCTGATAAAAAAAATAAAGCTAGATAAATATGGGGGTGACGCGTGGTGGAGGAGAGAGAGGGAGCTCGGTCGCCCGGATGCAAACGGGACCGAGGGAGCAACCGCCCCCATTGTAGATGCTCTAATGCTACAAATTAGAAACTTAGATTATTATTAGAACATTTTATAAAAGAATGTCTAATACCAAAACTGAATTTTTTTACAATTGAACCAACTTCTTAGCTGAAGTACTACTATTGATGTCAATTTTAGAGATTTTGGCCGGAATTTAGGCTTGATTCCATGTGTAATCCACTTTTCCTTTTTTCTATATTTTGTTTTTTTATGTAATATTCTATACTTCTTCAAAGAAAATGTAATATATTATATATTAATATAAATAACTTTCAATGTATGCATAAGTTGTGAAATTACCGAAAAGCTCACCACTGAGATTTGGGGGCAAAAAGAAATGCTCTCCGTGATCCATTTGGGAAACTAATTTCGGGTAACGAATCAGTGTCCCACACGTGTTTCTAAATTCTTTTTCTCATCCTCACCCCTAAATTTTATACTTCCCCGTTTCATTCATATTGTCTTTCATTATTATTGGGTCTCATTCAAATTGTCTTGTTCCAAATAAGAAAATAATTAACCTTTTAAAATCCTTCAATAGTGATGGAACCTACCTACTTTCTATCTTTTTACCCGTATTATTAATCTCCGTGCCGAACAGTAACATGACAATATGAGCATGACGGAGGGAGTATTCAATAATAATCTTTATACTGCATAAAAAAATTTAATTAATTACATTGACGATTTTCTCATGATCTTTTGCAAATTCTCATAATAATCGCATGATACAAATTCTACCATATATCTGTAAGTGTTACTTATATTTCATATAGCCTACTGAGAAATTTATATTGAGTAAATTTATCATATATTTTGCGAGTTTCTACAAACATTTAAATTTATTTCAAGTTGTGGTTGCAGATTATTTTTACGTACAACAAAGAATTTAAAATTTAATATGATTTATTATAGGGAGGTTGAATGCTTTTTGTTTGAATTGATTTTGAATATGTCACTTCTTAATTGGACGGTCTTATGACCAAAATTCGGGAGACTGAAGGATATTATTCATGTTATATCATTTCTGAATGTAAATAGTAAGATCTTTTATAATAATATTATTAATATCATGTACTTCTTCAGTCCTCCAAAAGTATGGTCTTTTTGCTATCTTGGGGCGTCTCTCATAAGTGTGGTGCTTTCACTTTAGGACGTGACTCCTCCGTTTTTCTTAATCCTTTAACCTTACAACATCTCTAACACAACAACATCTAACACAACAACACAACAACATTGTGGCTTTTATTCCACTCAAAATATATATGTCAAACAATTTCATAAAACCCGTGTCGCACTCCCACACCACACTTTTGAGGGGACGGAGAAAGTATATCATGAGCACAATTGACGTGTAGTCCATATTTAATATTTTTCTTTATTATTTTTAATTTATTTTTTCTTATATCTTTTCTCTTCCCTTTCTCCTTCGCAATTTTCGATACCGAAAAAACATTTTCTTTTGCATCGTCCAAAAGAAAAATATCACTTAATTTTGTGCCAATGTTTGCTGGTGAACCTCCAAGAATGAGAATTGTGAAGAAGAAGGGGAACGAGAAAGGTATAAGTAAAAAAATAAAATTAAAACAAAAATATTGAATATGAACTATACATCAGCGATAATTACCAAATTATATAATAACACACTCATTTTATATATATAGTATTTTTATTTTGTACAATAGGTATTTCAAAGAAGCGAGGAACGTGACATGAAAATCCCCTTTGACGGGGTAAAAGAAATAAACAAAAAGTTGAATGTGACTTATAAATTTGGTGTTGACGAACCACACGACTTCACGGTCTTGGCTTAATTATGGATCATTTGTTAGTCTCTCTCTCTCTTCATTTGATTTTTGGTCCTTTTAACCCGCCAAAATCATGATTTCCCTTTGCAAATAATTGAAGACTCGAGTTCTTGACGTTCACGCTGGGCAATATCAAAAAGTGTTCTTGGGGTTTTGGTGCAATGCATGACAAAATCTGCCTTTAATTAATTATCTCTCATGCTTTCTTTTTTTGGTGGGGGAGGGGGGGGTTTAAAGGAAAGTTTTTTTATTGAGTGACACTCTTGTATACCATGTGTACAGTACATCCGCCCGCCCGACCCGATTTGGGTATGGCCAATTTTGACCAGTCAATTTGAGTCAATTATATGTTGACTTTCGTTTCGTTTTCTCTGCTTTCGGCTTTTTCGATTTTAATTTATAGATAATGATTGTGGCAACATTAATGTCTTTTAACTTCCGGCGCGCTCATCGCTCGACTCTAGAAAAAATAAAAGAAAATAAAAAAGTCAACGGTGACCATTGAGCTGAGTCAATGTTGACCGGGTTGGATCGTAGGTCGAGTCGGGTCGAATCGACAAGGATGTACTACGGTTGATAACATACAGCTTATAAGTTTTTGTCTTTTTTTATTTCATAATTTTTTGAAAGGGTTTTTTTTTAGGGTTTAGGGTGGTACATTTGGGGTGGTGTCCTATATGAATTTTACGATGCCGTAATTTGGGCCTACTTGTGATATTATTGAGAAAAAAAAAAGTAAAATATTATATGTAATAATTAGCCAAAACCTAAAAATCTGACATTATCAAATATTGTGATAAAAATAGTATTTTTATAACACATCAAGTTTTGACAGATATATTTCCGTTTTGTCTCTTGTAAAAAGCATTTTTACTTTACAAATTCAATCTCCCCCTCAATTAATTTCTATTTAATTTGAGGCATCTAGAAAGCAATTATTTGGAGACGGAAATGTGATTGACCAAGGACAATAATGTCATTTATGTTATTTGATGTTTGATTGATAAGCGCTGAATGTGGGCGAAGAAACTCATGTCATGAATATAATTAACTCAGCGTCCATTAATCGAATCTGTTCCAATCTTGGTATGTCGCGTTTGATTTTCCAAGCTGCTGTCGTTTACCTTTTATATATGACTAGCAGGCGTAACATGTGATTTTTTTTCTAAATAGAAGCACACGCATACTTGATAACTAACAAAGCACGCACATATATATACACACTTGATAACCAACAAACGTACCCAAGGAACTAGCAATCTTTAACTTTGCGGAACTAGTATATCAAGCACATGTACACTATACTATACTACATAGAACCAATTTTATCATACATAAGTTGGTCAGTTGTATCGAATACTTTATCTATGTATGCAATTAATTCAAATGGTAGCACAATTTACTAGATTTCAGTGTTCTTATTTTGAAATTTGTTATCACCTAATAAGTGTTCCATTTCATATACTTTCATAGTCCCGTTATTATCGTATCGTATTCGCTTTTTGGGTCATGTCCAGTTATTAACTCGTCCTGTTTCCATAAATAGCGAAATATGCTTACTCTCACTTAAAGCTTATGAAATTATTACTATCTTTTTACCCTTTAAAGCACTCTTCTCTCTAATACCATGTCACCGTCAAAATAAATGCATAGGCATGCTAAGAATTTAAATGGGACGGAGGTAGTATTTAAGAGTAAATAGTGTGAAGATCCTCATTTTACCCTTATATATATATATATATATAGGGAATATATTATATGTAAAAGTCGTCTTTTTAAACTAAGTTAAAATAAAGAAACGATCCTGATCATCGATTGATCTTTGTAGATCTACCGGTTGTCATTTATTGGTGCATTATAATTGAACGTCGAATACGATTATCGTAACAATGCATTGTAAGTAAATAAAAAATGCATTATTATGACATTACATTGTAATAATACATAAAATACATTATTTTAGTGCATAAAATGCGTGGTATTATTTTTTACGGAAAAAATATTTTCAGGTATTTGAACGAGCCCCTACACACACATATATATATATATATATATATATATTTTACAGCGGGTAACACTTATTTAAAAGTAAAGGGGAACACATTACTTCTCGATCGAAAAAACAGACATAGCAAAAAAGTAAGATGAGAGGTTAGGTTTATTATTTTGAGGAAATACAAATTTGATGAGTAGTATAATTTTGCAATATTTGGCATTCTCACGTCAAGCAGCATGTGACAAACACGTTTTTGGACAATAAATCTTTGGGTACTAAAGAATTAATGTTTTGAAGAAAACATTACAACTGCAAATAATTTGAAGTTTGAACCTTTTAGCAAGATTTGAAAGGCTGCAATTATTTATCCAAAGCGAGCAATAAACTTTAATTAGGACCGCATTAATCTGCCACAAAGTATCTCTGACAGCTTGCATAATCTATGATCTAATCATTTTTTCAAGGAAAATTAGTACTTTTTCCTTAGAATGGAAAAAAAAAACTAATTTAATTGTTCTTGATTTTTATCTTGTGCGCGTGGCTGAATAGGATTCTTAAAGTTTTATCATCACAAAGGCTTTGGTGCGGTTGGATAAAAAATGACACTTATTTTGGAAGAAAAGAAAGTGATAATTATCGTCAAGAAGAAAGTGACAATTATACTTTTACCCACCAACTAGTTAAAATATCAAGTACTTCCCTATTGTTCTTCTTTTTAAGTGTCCGTTTAAGCGCAGAATTTTTGTTTTGAAATAAGTCATCGTCACATTTGAAATTTGAGAAAGTTAAAATAGTGGTTTTCTTCCTATTTTATCCTTATTTAATGTTTCTCGTAATTTATTAATTAGTTGTATGTATACATTAATGATGATAATTAATAAGTTACATAGGAAAATTTCTTTATTTCCTTGGTATGTGTAATTTGACGGTGGGGGACACTTATAAAAGAACGGAGGGAGTATATATTTATCATAAAAAAAAGTGAAAATTATACAAAGTAAAGTGACAATTCGGATTTAACCGCACGTTAAGGTCAATCTCATCCAAGTTCACCTCTTTATTCATAAAATATGAGCTCGTGGAATTTAATATGTAAACAGAAATTAAATTCTGCAATTTTACATACATTAAAGTTTGGCCCTTGCTGCTTTTTTGTTTTCGGTATATGGTAGCAATTAAATTTAAAGACCGCAAACGCGGTGAATTTGACTCGAACTTGAAACCTTTTAATCTCAATTATGCTTACTATCGCTAAAGGTCAATATACAGTCTTGTCTTTGTTTATTTAGTGATCAATATTTTCATACAGAAGACCCAAAGTTTAAAACAATTATTTGACGTTGCGACATTAATGGGTACAATTAAACGTGTAGCAGCTAATTTTTGTTTGAAGTGAAAACCTCACAGAACTAAATTAATTAAAGTAAAAAAAAAAGGGTAAATTGCCTGTAAATTTCCCAACTTTTACTATTTTCTGATTTTGCACTCCAGCAAAATGCAACGTCGAGAATATCTCAACTCTTAATTATGTCTCGATTTTGCAACTCGCATCGTTTTCCGGTGAAATCTGATTTGGGAATTTGCGTATGTGGCAATTTAATTAAATTTGATGGCATTAAAACATCGTCAAGCTACTTTGATGACATGTAAATTATAAAAAAAGAAAGAAATAAAAAAATTCCACATCATCCTTCCCAACCCTTTCTCTT
Source organism: Agastache rugosa (assembly GCA_031470985.1). Taxonomy (NCBI): domain Eukaryota; kingdom Viridiplantae; phylum Streptophyta; class Magnoliopsida; order Lamiales; family Lamiaceae; genus Agastache; species Agastache rugosa. The sequence goes on from CM062605.1 coordinate 33,473,101, forward strand.
GCTCTTTTCTCTCATCGGCTCCTCCATATATACAATTTCTCCACCCCGACAAAAGATTTACCGTCCTGCGTGTCAACGGCCTCGCAGCCCTCATCATCTTCTCAAAAATTTCCATCGCTTTCTCTTCCCTCTCTCCCTATCTATCTTTACGTATCCATCTACATTTGTAATTCCGCAAACATCTCAATCTCTTTCCACCGCCGCCCAATCTCACCACCACCGCCGCCGCCGTCTCGCTACACCGCTAACGCCGATTCCCAAATTCAAATTTAACGGCGGTCCAAATTTGCGTAAACGTCACCCCGGATACGGAAAGGATTGAGAATCGATAGGGAGCGGAGTCGTCTTCGTTGGGCCGAGTTCTGGAAAGGGGTGGATTTCGAGTTGGCTAGTCCCATGGCGAAGACACCATCGTCTCTCTCTCTCTCTCTCACATGGCGGAAGAACTCCGTCGAACCTATCAACCCCGAGAAGGTAACTTGCTTTCTCTACGGAGCAAATCGGTTCATCGTCCACCGCCGCCCGCCGCTGAGATCCTGCGGCCTCTTCTCGAAGTTCGGGCGGCCGTGCGGGCTGGGCACATCTACCCATTGCTACTTGCTCTTTCGCAGGCGGCGATGAGGATCCGGTGCGCGTTTATAATCCTGCGCTTGTTAAAGCGGATTCAGATCTGATTTACTTGCAACGCTATGTGAAATTTTTTGTTGAATTTTAGAAGATTTGTGTTATGAATTTGTACGATTATTTATGAATTTATGATGTTCATTTTAGGAATGTGTGTGTGTACGGTGCGTGGGCGTGGTAGTGCGTGATGTGGAGTGGTGGTGGTGGTGGTATGGTCGGCGGTGGTGGACGTTGGACGGCGGTGGTGGAGGTTGTTGTGAGAGAAATTACAGAGAGAGGAGATAATTTTTTTTAATTATTTGTAATTCCAAAACGACGTCGTTTCATGTAACGTGGAACGACGTCGTTTGGATGTGACCCGAAATTGCCACATGGGATTTTTCGGTACGCATTGTCATCGTACATTTGGGGGAGGAAAATCGACTCGAGTTGCAAAATTAGTATACAATTAAAAGTTGAGATATTATTGTATGATTTTTACAATTTTGGGTTGCGAAAACGAGACAGATGACAAAGTTTGGAAATTTAGAGGCAATTTACCCAAAAAAAAAAGTAAAAAAGTGCAGGAACCTAAATAGTAAATACTCATTGTCATTTTTGGGACCAAAACTACAAATAATGTTTGTATTTTTATTCCTCCTCCTATTGTGTTTTTGGAAATTTGTCACAGTACTATTCCATTATTAAAAGTTGGGGTTTAATTTTTTTCTTAATTATAACACAATTTTTAAATCTTCCAATAACAACAAACTAGCTTCCACTTGTTCTGCAATTAAAATATTGTTCTAATTTGTTGGTATGAATTAAGCACGGAAACAATGTCGTTTTGTTGGAAATCTCAGAGCAATTTCATCGGTATTATTTTTATTGTAAATGTTTGAAAAATAATGTTGTCGTTGCTTTAGCTAAGGAAACATGTTGTCATTACAAAATAAAAATAATAAAGTCAATAAAAGGAAATCTCTCTAAAATTTATCCAAGATGTAAAAATACAGTATATTAATTTAAGATGTTTTTTAGCAAGTCACCAAATTAACAAAATATACTCCTTTCCTTTAAATCACCATTCGATTAGATCTATTGTTTTACCGTAAATGGATGTCCCGTTGATTTATGCATTTTTGAATAAGGACAATTAATTCTCCAAGATCAATTAGGTAAATAACTTGGCATAAAAAATGTATATTTCAATTTAATACATTTTGAAATAAGAAAATAATTAATTATTTAAAAGTGTACCAACTTTCTATTATTTTATTAAACGTGCTTAAATTTTAATTTTCGTGCGGAATAATAAGTAGATAAATTGAGTGAACGGATAAAAATAATTTACTTTATGGGATTGCTTTCAATTCAATTAGGCAAAAGATTAAGAAATCATTTGGTTGAAAATAGAGCAACATGATTCATATACCCCCTTCACCCTCACCCCCCACCACCCCACATCGCGGGCCCCACGCCCGCCTGCAATCTATATAAACTGTAGATACCACGCACAGACGCAGAGGCTCTCTGAAATCCCACACACTCTTTCACCCACACAAACACACACAGAAACACAGCCCGCCATTTCCATCTCCGTTCTCCAACTTATGATCTCTCTCCATTCAATCCCTACATGTCTTTTTCCTTTTCAACTCTCTCTCTCTTTTCTCTAAATCTCCATTTTTCTCCGCGAATTTCCTTCTCGTCTGACGCTCTCTTCCCCTTCCTGCAGCCCCCTCCTCCCTCAGAATTTTCAAATTAATCCACCTTCCGCGCTTCGAATTCCGCCATGCCGACGCAAATGTTTGATTTCGTCAAAATTGAGAAGGAAAAGGCTATTGCCAGATTCAACTGCTTCCGCAGAATTGCCAGGTTACGCCAATTCGCCGAGGTTTTCGTTGTTCTAGGGCTGATCTCGTGGTCGTCGGCGCGCGTGCCGCCGCTCCTCCGGGCACGACGCCGCCTACGCCGTCGAGTTCTCCACTTGCCTCTTCGACCACCACGTCGTTTTCCTCATCGGCAACGCCATCGTCGCTCATGCTGTTCCTCCTCTGCCGCCAAAACGGCGCGCCGCTGCTCTCTCCGGAAGCGGCGACGATTTGTACGATGAGTACGTCCAAGCACAGCGACGCGGCGGCGGATCGGCGAGAATCTACCGATCTGCCTCCGCCGCCTCCTCCGCCGGCCGCAGCGTTCAATTCCTCTTCTAAAGGCGGCGCCGAGGAGAAACAGATCGTAGTGTGCGCGGAGGAGATCGCGGCGGCGACTCCGCAATGCGACGACATGATGGCTGCGATAGAGAAGGCGAGGAAACAGATAAAGAGGTTCGAGAGGACGCAGTCGGAGAAGCTGAAGCGAGAAATTAGGGCGACGCCGCGGCCGGCGCTGCGGAGATCCGAGACGCAGAATCGGCGGAACTCAGTGAGTTGCGCTGAGCGGTTCGAGGCGGCGGAGATCGAGAGGCTTAGCAGCGAAGAATTCCGGCGCACAATTGATGCATTCATCGACGAAAACTGGTCCAC